>CM036561.1:71602500-76602500 GCA_020745775.1 Theristicus caerulescens | reverse complement strand
ATGTATCTCCTCTTCCCCTCAATATTTCTCTATTTATTTATATCTCTGTGTCTGTTTATGTGTTTCAGCAAAAATAACACCACTCAGGTTGATAGAGGACAAATATTCGGTAGCTGATTAGCGCAGTATTTAAAGAGAAAGTTCAGCCAGTAAATATCTGTGATGTTCTCAGCAGGAACCAGACAACTGGAATCACTGATAGGAGTCAAGGGAAAAAGTGCAGTTAATAATTTGTAGATATTTACACCTTTGCTGGTTTCTTTCACGGTACAAAGGCATTAGCGCAAGTGACAGAAACGAGTTATGAGCCATTTACTTGGGCTATCTGGAGGGATTTAATCTCACTTGGGTCATGCAGTTGAATTCTCTGGGAATTGGTGTTACTGTGATAGGCTGTATCTGAAGGCCTGGAGTGCAGAGATAAGACTTTAAGTCCAGCTGGAATTAGAAGCAATAGAATTAACTGGATTGTAATGCTGTAAACCTTTTGGTTCAGATCCTGAAATGCCTCTGGATGGTAGTTCAAATCTCTTCCAGATGGAGGTTTGGCTCTGGGACCTATACGCAAGGCAAACATTAGCAATGTCAAGGACGTTTTTGGAGCATGCACAGTAAAATCAGCCTTATGTGGTTCAGCATGCTTTTTGTTGTTCGGTCTTACGGTTTTCTTAATATGGCAGGGAGGATGGTTTACTTGTTTCAAAAGGCTAATTTTCCACTTCACTGGCACTCACATGTTTGTTTGTGGTTATTTCTTTTAAAGGAAGACTAGGAAAGTGTTTGAAAGGTCATTGCTTTTATAACAAATGAGGCAAGGCTGAATATAGCTGGCATATGCATATCAATTTGAAATAACAGGGGTTGCTATCATGAAAAACATAAAACAGCTGTAAAGGAGCTGTTAAGGGTTGGGTTTTTGGTTTGGTTTTTTTTGTTGTTGTTGTTTTTTGTTGTTGTTCCTGTTTTAAAATAGTGGATGCATGGAGACCTACCAACACATGCACATTTTCCATAATGTAGTGTGTTTCTGTGATCATACAGTATAATTAGACAAAAGTGACAATGCATGAGTTGATAGATTAAGTCTATACTTACATTAAGGATGAGAAGTTAATTGCTAAACCATGATTGTAAAAGACAATGATTTGTTTTTCTGAGCTTAAAATCAAATGGCTTCCCCTAGCGTAATAGGAAATACAGTCTTTAAGTCTGCTGAAGAGAAATAAAATTAAAGTACAGAGCTGATGATATTTTATGTTTGTTGGTTGGTTGCAATACTGACAGACAATACTAATTCAGGGACTCTTTTATTTTATTTTTATTTTTTTAAGATCTGAGTAGAGAAGAAATCCTGATTTCAATGGAAAACATAATTCTATAACAAGAGACAGTTGGACTACAACTTTTCACTTCTGTAATAATTTTTATTTTTAAAATCAATGTTGTTGTTATCAATATTGTTAAATTTATGCTAAATTATGGGTTATGCTAAATTTAAGTGAGGACTTCTCAATAGCTCTGAGGAAATATGAAGGAAATTGATATATTATGGAATTAGAAACTGGTGGGCAAAGAAAGTATAGTTCCCAAAACCACTCAGCAGGCAAGTGAGAGCTCTGAACAGAAGCCTGTTTTTTCAAATAGCAGTCCAGAGCTATTCCTTTTAGATATTGGACTACAAATCCTTTCTATAATGCAGTAAATTGATTGCTACAAAACTGCAATCTTCTCTTTCCTGTTTGTAATAGGATTGTGTTCTGTGCTTGTGTGACTCTGTCTCAAAGGAGTTATACCTGATGGGAGTTTGTCCAATGCAGTACATGGATATTTGCACAGTGTAATTAAATGCTTATGAAAAATTATCATGCATAAATGTATATCTGTAGTCCATGTGGTGGTAGCACAAAAGCTCTAGAGAATGAGAGTTCCTTTCAAAAGTATTTTTTCACCTGAGGAAGCTTGGGAGAATGTAGCAGGTGAGGGCTCAAGAATCAGAGAGCATGAATATGTTCTTTATCTTGTTTACATTTTTAAGGGTTTTTTCAGATCTAAATGTATTGTTAAAATGCACAATAGCTTGAGAATATTTGTTTGGTGTTACAGCAGTGTGCATACTTGTAGAAATTGCATCAGAGAAAAACTTATGACCTTGTACTGACAATTCAGAAATTGTTCAAGTGGAATTAATGGAAGGATATTGGTATGAATTAAAAGGAAGGTAACATAACACTGATGTGTAAAATAGCACACTTAGTGTATATTAGAGTTCTGTGTATTTATAATGTAACATTCTACTGATTTCGGCTGTTACTGGCATTCCAAATTAATGAAGCTATGAGAAGAGACATTAGATCTTGTTTTAACTTGCTGTCAAAAAAAAAAAATATTAAATCCAAGTGGCAACTCTTTCATAGCTTTTCTTTACTTCTAGGTATAGACAAGTAAAGCACCTCACAACTTGAGAGATGGGGTAAAAAAGTTGTATAAAAAGATAAAGATGATTAATTATTTGGTTTTCCTCTCATCCAGGAAGGATTCAGTGTATTTGAACATTTTGGTTTTCATCAGAGGCATTCACTGTGTAGTATCTGGTATCAATTTTTGCAACAAGGAGATACTCCTCTACATTTTCTTGTCTACAGTCTGCACTCTATAGAGGTGATAGGATTACAGATGCTTTATCTTTGCAAAGAGAAGCCATTACCTCAAATTATAATTACCTCGTTTACAGAGTTGCAGTTTTGGGCTATTAGTTGCTCTGCAGATACAGTGTCTGTTCTTGAAATAAAGAGCGTAAAATAACAATGAAGAACAACTTGTACCTAATATAGAAACTGAGCCTTAGAGAAATGTGTAAGACCTCGAATGGTGGAATACAGTTATAAACAGCAGTTGTATAGAACTGAATGCCTGAGCTAGTGTGTGTGTTTGAGGAAGTTCTGCACATTCTTGTTTATTACTATATAGCGTGCTGTACTGCACATCTATGTTGTGATTAAAGTGCCAGTTCTAGATCCTTTTCACTATTATAACTACATTTGTTATAGCTAAGCCTGATGATGATAAATAAATAAAAAGTACTGATTAAGCCACTGCCATAAGCACTGAACTGTGAATTAGTCATAATATTAATTCTATTTAATCACCTCAATTTTATTTGTTGTCACAGTTTACACTGACCCATAAGCAAGGAAAACAACATCACAGTGATAGTTAGAATGTTGGTCTTGCATTATAAAATGCGAAACATTTAAATAATATATCTGTTGTCTTTCCCTGTGACAAAAGAAACAGATACTAAAAGAGATTGCAATAAGAGAAAAAGAAACTCTGTCTTTGGAATAAAACATAATAAAATCTGTGGAAATGCAGATTAATTTGCAATGACTGTCAAGCCAAAGTAGAAGTACCCTGATTTTATGTCTGAGGGCCTGCTCGTTTCTAAAACTAAGAAATGATTAGCATATTCAATTTACAAGTGGTCTTAGCCTGAAATTGGTTCAATAATTTGAATGAGAGTTGTAACCTTCATAAATGAAATACAGATATCATGTCTACAAAACTAAAATTTTTCACTAACACTGTTCAGAATTCAGAGGAAATCTGAAGTTTATCATGAAATTAAATTGTATTTTATGTAGCTTCTAGATTATCTATCTTGACTTATGCATTTCAAAATATCTTCATAGCAGTCACCTTTTAAAGTAACCTATTTCTTTACATTCTAATGCTTGTGAGGTGACTTCAGACATACTGTCTATGACTAAAGAGTTACTCATTTTATACCAGAGTATCTCACTCTACTGTATGGAAGGAAACCAAAAACTACATCTAGGAAAGCACTGATGAGCCTGAAACAGGGTGGGTGCAGAGTGGAGTTATCCAAGCGATGCCTTACTCAGTTGCCTTTTAAAACTTGCAGGTGTCTGTCTTTTCAGAAAACTGAAGCACAGGGAAATTCAATGCTTATGCCTAAAATTCCTCTTAAGCAAATCAGCTCCTAGAATTAAATGAATGATTCAGAGAAGGTATAAAGAAATGAGGCATTTCTCCAACTTAATCTCCCTCAAAACCTAATCCAGTAAGACATTGACACAGATCACCTTGTATGCACAAAAAAGATTGGGCTGTTACAAAATTCAGGTAGTAGAGGCACCCCTTACCTTTATGCAGGGGCCTTCTCGAGAGCTTCTGTCAGAAAATGGGCAAGTTGGGTTCAAATGCTCCTTTAGCCTGAGTTGGTTCACCTTTTCTGTGGTTTAGGTGAAAAACATAAAGATTGACTTGAGGCATTTTCCAGTTGTGCCAGTATGTAGAAAATAATTCAAAATAATTCAAGATTCATGCAAACAGAGGGGGAGAGAGCTATGAAAAAAAAAAAGGTTGAGCTGCAGTCTTTAAAGCACTGCTTTAGGAGAAGTAGTAGTCTGGGAATTTGATAGTACATTATAGGAATATACCTCTGTGTTATTCAGTGGCTGTTCTGGATCAAGTTTAACTCCTCCCTGTACATGCAGTACCTTGATGGCAAAGGCAGGATCCTGAACTTTGCTCTTATGTCACATTTCTAGAGGTCAGACCTCTTAATTTACTGGAGATATCTACAGACAGTTTTTTTAATTAATGCTTGTGTATTTAAAGCGATTTAACATAGAAGATCAGATTCAGATAAAATTCAGGTACCATAATCCAAAACAGGTTCTTAGCTGAGGGATTTTCTGCTGTGAGAAGAGGTCCTGTACTATCTATCGTGCAACGCTGGAGCAGCAGTTTTATTTCACAGGGATGAATGCTTGCTTGTCTTTATTTCCTGCTTATTTTTATTTTTTAGGTTTTTGACCCCTTTTCCTGCTTTTTCTTAATTTCTTCCTGGGCTGTCATACTAGCTGCTGTCACTGGTGTTTGCATGCTCAGATGTCTGCCTGCCAGCCAGGGGTTCTGTGTGACAGATGGGATCTCTCATGAAGCTTTCGCTGACCTGCCTGGCACAGCCTTAATTCTTTAACAGTAGCTATGTGCTTGTGTAGAATGCTTAAAGAATCATCTTTTCACTTTTTATGTGTATTAGCAGGATTGTGTTTAGGTTTTTGTTTGCCTTTTTTTTTACCCAAAAACAATAACAAAAAACCCCAACATGCTTCCAATATAATCTTAAATGAATCTCAAATAAATCTGAATAATCCACCTGATGCAGGGCTTCCTGTATTTTTGAATACTTAAAGATGCATTCACCTGTGAATGCTCTGGTGGGTATGTAAGGTTTATGACAATCGGATCACTCGGGGGAAAAAAAAAAAAGTAAGTAACATTGTCATCTTCGCTAGCCTTTGATATCCTATTACCTTTCCTTTGGAACATAGGAATATTGTTGCTGAAATTGGTATGGTTTTGTCTTTCAGGGTTTCTGATTACATGTAAAATCAAAAATTGACTTTATAGCAGTCTATTTTCTACAGGTACTGTGGTGTGTAATCTTGATTTTACAGTTTTATATAACTGTAGTAACTGAAAAAATTGCTTGAACACTTTATGAAGTTAGTCTTGCTAGCGGCCATTCTGCTTTAGACCTTTGTGTTGAGTAGTTAAGACATTTTATTCTTAGAACACACCAGCATTTTTGCTATTTTTTTCATTTTTTTCTTTTCTCATTTGTTTATTTTTCATCATGAATGTATCTACCATCCTCAGAGTGTGAGTTTTTCCACAGGAATGGGAGGGAGACCCTTCGGACAAAGTAAAAGCAGTGGAAATAAGGGCACAGTCAATGATAGCAGAGAGAGGGAAAGGGAATGGCAGGAATGGGTGGCTGAGGGCAGTATCCTCTCCGTATGGATCTACCACAGCCTAAATAGTTGATCTGACTGTTGTCTCTGGACGTGTTGTCTAACAGTGACTTATGAAAGCAAATCAATGAGCTGATGGCTTCTCCAGGTATTGTCTATGATGGGAATGCTCTAGATTAATCTCTCAGTCAAAAGATGTTTTAAAATCCTTGTCAAGGAAAAATATTTAAAATTGAATAATGTGACATGCAATTATCACACCTGAATTAAATTATTACTGTGGAATATTCATGAGGCTTGGATCTTTTTTCCATTTTACATCTTTGGTTTATTACCTTTGTTTAACTACAACTCAAGTTAATTTGAATTACAAGGTGTCTAATTAGCATTATTAGCAAAATGCTAATTGTAGTCCTTGGCTTGTATATTGGCTTTAGATTTTGTATTTTAGTGTACTACTTCATTTAGTTCATATATTTCCCATGCAGACAGAGATTCATTTGAATTGCAGGACTGGCCAAATCTTCTCTGCCTAAAGTATATGAAGTTGCTTAAATATTTCTGCAGGACAAAATTTTAGATTAAATTGTTTCATGTTCCACATGAAATTATAGCTGTAACTGGAAAAAAAAAATACCTTCACACAGAAAATGTGTCTTCCACCTACCCTACCTAAGTTCAGTGTAATCCCTGTTTATTGTGAGTTATAGAATCACCAGCATGTTTTCATACTGAATTTCAAATATGTTTAATGAATTTTAACCCTACCGCCCAGTTATGGAGAGGTGAAAGACACGAGGGATTTGCTACCAGATCCTGCAGGTGCTTCACCTCCTAATGGCTGACACTTCCCCAGAGCTCTATGACTCGAAGGGGTCGACTCCTTGTGTGGTTAAGAATAGTTTATCCTTATGCTCGTAACTACTTTTTTTTTTTCCCCCCACTTGTGCCAAGTCTGTCAGGGCCCTGAGGGCACAGAACAGGCCTCAGCAGGCCTGAGCGGCCCTGCCCTACCAGGCCCTTTCCCTCTGCAAGGAGCTGTAGTGGGGGCTGGGGGCGGAGGCTGCCCTGTGTGGCACGGGCCCTGGCGGTGCCTGGGGAAGGGGGGCTTCCCTGGGGCTGATCCTCACAGCCCGGAAAGTCCTGTGGGACAAAATCCATGTGCTGCCGGCAGCTGCCATTTTAGAAAAAAAGCTGAGGTAAAAATTAGGTTTTAATTCACATTTAATCAGTTTACAGCTTGTAACTGTGACTTGGGGGTGGAAAGGACGGGAACAGAAGCAGTATTTTGGGTAGATTTTGAACATAGTCTTTGCACTTCCTGATTTCAGCCAAAAAGCCCTTAAAACATGGATGAATATTTTTAATGTAGAGAGTTGTAGCTCAACCAGCCGTGCGTGTTCTCGCTCCTGTTGGGGTATGCTGGGCTCAGCCCAGAGGAGGGATGCATCTTTGAGGTTTTGATTTCTCATGTCTCTTGCTCCTTGGGCTCTCAGTTACCTGCCCGCGTCCCCTCAGGAAGACCCCTGAAAAGTCACCACAGCAGTAAGGGCAACTGAAGCCAGACAGTCCTTTATTATTATTATTTTTATTTATTTATTTATATTTATTCTGCTCCTGGATATACTGACCTGAATGGGATTTGTTGGTGTTAACACTTGTAACTGTAGATCGCTTTTTTGAATGCTATAATTTCAATGGACAGACTAGATACATGGCATGTTTAGAGAATTACAGATATTTTCTCCAGTTCTGTTTTGTTCTTTCAATCTTGAAAAAATATTTCAGAGTGATATATTTTGCATTTATAGGTTAGAAATCATTAGTCTGACAGATTAGCTGAATGGCATTTGGTTGGTTGTTTTAGGAGACTCTACATCCACTTCTTTCATAATTATCTCTCTCTCTCTTTCGAGACTAATGTTTAACTATGTTCCTCTCAAGCAGTCAAACAACAGCAGAACTTTTTCAGTTCAATTTCTCAGCTGCAGTTGTTGTATTTGAATTCTTTTTATTCTCTTTTTGCCCCTTTTTGGTGGGGAGAGCCCACCGAAATAACTGTCCAAAAGCACATTAGGAATCAGTTTTTTGCTTATATTATATGAAAATTGTTTGTGCTGGCAACACAATGCACATTGTAGAATATTATTGCTGAAGAGGTGACTCTGGAGACCTTTATCTTGGGTGTCTTTGTAGGAGCCTTCATTATTTAGTTGAGATCAGTGGGATTACTCTTGCAAATCCATGTCCTATAATACAATATGAAAGAAAAGACAGACCAGAACTTATTAACAACATCTTATTTACAGGTTTTCTTTTTTTTTTAAAAAAAAACAGATACCTGTGATAAGAAAGAAAAAGTAATGATCAATAAAATAACATGGTGGAAATTATTTTTACTATACTTACCTGCATTTTCAGTTAGAGACGCGATTCTCTGATCTTTGATTTGGAATAACTAGCATGCAGGAAGTCTTTCTAATTGCACAACTGTGAGCAGTTCAGCAAATTGTCAGCTACTTCATTTTGGAAGAGTTATAACTATTGACATAAAACTGTCAATTTACTAATTAGGCTGGGCACTCTGAAAGGAAAATTTCATCTCGAAGATACCACTATAAATCAAACCAGTAGGCTTAATCCCACAAAGACTTAAAACATGTGATTAACTCTACTTTGGTATTATTTCTCATATGAATAAAGCTATCCATGTGCTTTATTGATTGCTCTAATGACCAAAGTCAATAATAACCAAAAGATTTCTTCTGATGGATTCTTTAATGCGCTGTGTAGACTACACAGTTAACTTCAGTCCTTCCATTCTTATTCCACAAACCCCTTTAAAACTAGCCCCAAGCCTAATTTAGTAGTCTTTTCTATGCTGTGCTCCCTGCTGTATGGGAGATTCCATGTCAAAGGTGGTCTGTGGTAAATTGGTGAGTTTTTCCTGCAGTGAAACGTGCAGCAGGAGACGCTCTCACTGCTACTCTGGTATGACATGCAGAGTCACGTCATTCACGGTAGCATTTATTAAAATGTGGGGTGTAGGAAAGAACTCCACCGTGTTATTAAATAAATTACATATAAATGGACGTTATTAAATAAATTGCTTCTTACGTCCGTGTATCCTATCACCTGTGTCCTAGTCGGTTGGTATCAGTCTTGGCAGAAATGTAAAAAAAATAGTTTTGGAACAAAAATTACTATCTTGCTGCTAGAAGTGACCTTTGCAGGTCTGTCTAAACTCTGGGTAAGCTTTAATTACCTCTGCCTTTGTGATAAGCTTTGTGGCTAAGCAGAGGATTTTGGTGATAAAGGTTGCCAATCTGGCAGTTTTTACCTCCAATCTATTGTAATAAATTTCCAAGTATTGTAAATGGAACATCTGTAAAAGGCTAGCAAGCACTTCCTGGCTAAATCAGTAGTAATCTCTTTTATAAACTTTATTTGTACCTTCTCTCTCTGGTGGTGGATGCTGTTAGGCTGTGCTTTGGGAATTTGAAGAAATGTATTTTGTGCTAAACTGGATACTGCTGTTTGTAGAGTTTTACTTGGGAACAAAATAATAATGTCTATATGATATCTGAGCATTCAGTAGAAATCTAGCAAGTGTCTTGTTTAAGTCTAGTTGTCTAGTTAATTAAGTGGTCTAGTTATTTAAGTCCAGTTTTCTGGTCTAATAGTTTAGTTGTATTCATAACTGTCAAGATAAAGAATGCTGAAATAAATATGGAGCTTTACATGAATGTTATGATTCAGATAGATTTATTTCTTCTGAATTGAAATGAGATCTCTAATCTCTGCTACTAGAAATGTGCCATATGAATCTTTTCTGCTGAGTCTAATTGAGTATCACTCACGCAACAGCTAGATTGTTCTTAGTAAGTGCTTCAAAAGATGATCAGATTTCTCTCCTAAATTAAGCCTGTTAAGAACTTATAAAACGTGGATCGGTGTATCTAAAAGTCCTAATTTTTCAACTCTATTACTGCACTAATAAAGTAGGATGAAAGCTTTTATTTGAATGTGTTATATCCATACTATGCTCAGAAGAAATAATCTAGCATTCAGCAATGCCACTCTAATGACAAGTGTAGAACGTGAAGAGCAAATCATGTTCTGGGTTAGGGATGCTGAGAGAAAGTATGAATGCACTGGTTTACCAATAGTAACATCAGGCTTAATCAATACCAGTTTGTCTAGCTGAGAAAAAGCCCTGTTCTTTCTTCCTTTTCACAGACTCTAGACTTCACCCAGTCCCTTGGGGATTTGTTACCTGCTGACCCTTCTCCATCCTTACTCATCAGTTCTGAGACATTCATGAGCCTCCAGGATCTGACTATCTATAGCTGTCTTGCAAGTCTCTTGCTCTGATATATTATAGAGGTAGCATAATAAGAATAAAAGTCTTGGAAGGTGCTAGATTTTGCAGAAGCAGACAAGCCTTAGTCAGGTGGTGCTGAGGGAAGCAGCTCTGATTATTTAGTAAAAAAGCCTATGCTGTTGTAGGAAAATGTGCATTCCCTTATAAAATTATTTTTATAGACTGAAGTGTTTGTATTGTGAAAGCAAGCTCAAACTTGCATTGAGAAGAGTAGAAGTAAAAAAAAAAAGCAAAAAGATTGCATCAACTCTGCTAAGATGGGTTAGGTTTGTGACAGTAGGTGGGATCTACTGGTGTTCATGTAGTAACATCACCTGTGTTAAGCTGTGTTTGCATATGTATGTTTACTGTCAGAATACATCTTCATTCCTACTATGTCTGGGGGACAGAGTTGTCCATGTGTACTAGCACTGGAAGCAGTGAATTGTGGTATCTTGGTGTGTATACCCCTGTTAGAGTGGCAAAAAGGAACTAAATTTTTATTAAGTAATCCAACCATTTTGGGGAGCTGCTTTTTTTTTTGTCTTACTGCCTCAAGATACTAAAATCATGCTGAGGGGTCGCCATACAATGGTTAGCTCTTCAAATACTCTCATGTAGACAGGTCAATAGCCATCATTTTGCAGAGGAGCCTTGAGTGCTTGCATGGTTTGCGTTAGATTTAGCACTTTTTCAGTGGCTTGTATGCTGATTTTTTTAAACCCTCTCAAGTACCTGAAATTATTTCTTACATTATTTTAAAAATCCTTCTGCATTAATACTTGTCCCTTGGTTGGATCGTTTGCTCAACATTTTAATGATTTATGTCTCTCATGTAGATATTAGCAGGTACAAAGATCTGTTTTAATGATATTCTGCTGCATATTGTTCACTTGGGGAGAATATAAAGCAGGGAAAATAAAAGCATTGGATACATGGATAGTTTCCAGCCTTTTAAATGATTCAAAGTCTTTGATGTATCACTGGTTTCTATTGCTGACCTCTGCTTCTGACCTTTCCCTGACTTCACAGGTCAACAGTTCTGTCAGCAACTGCATTTTGAATAATTTGTCATCTGAGATCTCTAGATACTATTTCTGTTCTGAGAGAGGTTTTGGGTTTGTGGTTTTTTTTTTTTTTTTTTTTTTTGTAAGTGGTCATTGACCAAAATTCAGTTATGGTTCTACAATACAAAATCAGATCTTGGCTACTGGATGGAAAGTACACTGAGAGTAGAGTGTACTGCCCACTGTACTGGGCACCAGTACAATATACTGGTGGAATGTACACAGATTTCCAGTGCTTCCCTCATACACTGAAAAAACACCTCAGTCCTCCCTGTTCTTCATATGCTGCATAGGAGCTTCAGTTCAAATTTAATATGCCATTTGCCAACTTTCTTCCCTGTCTTCCCCCTCAAAAAGGGAAGGAACAACTGCCGTATACCCAAAGCATAAAAATTTCTATAACTGGTTATCAGGCAAATATTCAGCTACGTTTGATGCTACTTTTTTCTGTTTAGTGATGTACTGGTGTTCTTTCTATTTCTTTCTTTATTCTGTCATTTTCCCATTTATACACCAGAAGAGTGTTCTCTGATACATCCATTTTAATGCATAGCTTTCTCTGAGCTGTTTGGCTGTGTACAAGAGGGGCAGTTGCTTTAATCTTGCAATCAGAAGGCTTTGTTCTTCTCACAGTGTGTTTTTGATTAATGCAAACTAATAATTACAAACACTACAGCATGCAGTGTTACAACACCACAAGTGATTGGCTAGCCTGCAGTTTGACAGGCTTTTCTTAGACTCAAGAAAGAATGATACAAAAATTGCATTTCAAAGTGTTTATCTCGCCAGAATTCCTAATTTTATTTTGACGCAATTATAGCAATGACATTTAGTAGTGCTGTCGCTAAGGAAATGTTAACATTTTGAATACACGGCATTTTTCAAGGACAAATGTCTTTTTTGCTATTTTTTTTAAGGTGGAAAACTAAAATTCTCAAGCACACTAAATCTTTTAGAAGTGTATTACGTTATCATTAATAATAAAATATAACCCTGAAGAGTGCCAAGTGTGGATGTGGGAAAGGAGATTTTTCCCCTTCTTACAAATTTGGGAAGTGAGGCATAGAATTTTGTAGGGGTTTTTTGTTTGGTTGGGATTTATTTTTTGTTACTCTTTCCCCCCCGCTCCTCAATGCCAGACAGGCACAAACCCAAGATATTCTGCTAATCCATCTTGGACTTCTCCTGCTGGATTAATTTGTCCCTTAAGAACTTGATCTAACTCTTGCTAGAATAAAAAGAAAATGTTGTTGACTTAAAGCTTGGTCTGGTTAATGTTATCAAAAGAGTTAAATGCCTCTGACTTTCTCATGGGTTTTATGCACATCATAAGAATTAATGTAAATATCGTAAGAGTTAATATAAAGAAGTGTTGGATAGGATGTTTTTTTATGAAGGAGAAAATAGGCAGTTGTTAGCTACAGTGTGAGTGAACAGCTGAGTCGTGTGGGACTGTGCTACTAGTTCTCTGTGTATGTGCTTTTAGCATGCCTTAAGTGGAAGATGACATATTCTTGTTTCAGAGAGCTGCTTCATGCGAAAAGTACATGAGGAAACTCTTGCAGAGAGTGAGAGCACTGTAAGTTCACACCATGCCATATAGCACACTAGCTTTCCCTCATACGTAAGACCTTAAAAGGTGACCACAAAACTCATACAACTGTTGTTACTATTAATAAATGAAAAGATATTGCCATATTAAGCATACTTGGACCTGTTCCAGTGCTAGTAGTAGTAGCTAAATTCTAACTAACAGTAGTCAATATTGCATCAATTCCTTTCTGTTCTGGTTTCTTTAAGGATGCTTTCCTGATTATATTTTGCAAATAAGCTGCTCATTTCTCAACTACTACAAGACTGTGGCATAATCAATATAGTGATTTTTGTGCATTTTAAACATGCACTTTTCTAGAATCTCACTCAACCTCATAAATGGTCCTACGCATGTTTTCTTTCTCGCTGAAGAATTACTATGCCTTCTTACATTTTTGTGATTATGGACGTAGGCCTGCAGACTACGGAATACTTGGGAAGTTTTCTCCTGAAATAACTTCAGTGAAGTTAAATAACTTCAGTGAAGTTAAAGGATTAATTTCTCTAAAAAGTTTAGCTTGAAATATTTTCTTCTTATGAAATCAAGATAATTAGTACCAGAGTTGATAACATATACCTGTGGAACTGCTTCTATGAGAATGTTTTAAATTATCTTATTGTGTAGCAATCTTGTGACTCTGTTTTTGTGCGCGCTAGCATAGCATCGTTAACTTTGGGAATCTCATATTAATCATGCAGGGATGAAGTAACAGGAAGATTTACTGTTGATGTTGTTATCAGGATCAGGAAAAAGTGGTTGTGTGTTGGGTTTGGGTGGGTTTTGTTGGGTGTGTTTGGGGCTTTAGGGGTTTTTTATGAGTGTTCCTCCCTGTCCCCTCCCTGCCCCCAAATTTTATAAAACACACTTACTTCTTATGTCTCACCCTTACATTCTAGTATCCTTTTCCCAAGTGTAAATTATGTAAGGATTATCCAAAGATATACAAACCTACTGAATTCCTCTAAACTGGAAAAATAAATGTTCCGATAAATGTATACTAATAAATTTGAATATGAAGGAAGAGGGATAGGTGTTAAATAAGACTAACAAGTTAACACGTTCTTGTCTTTAACAAGTCAGTGAGTTACACAGAGTCCCTATAGAGTGAAATTCTAGGCCTGAAGAGGGAAAAAATAGAAGATTCCCATTAACAACCACTTGACCAAATGATGATAGCGGTCTACTGTGCTGGGGAAAATGAAAAGCTTGAAAGTGTAGGAAAAATGATGATCATGGGATATTTAAATTGCTTTCATGTAAATTAGGTAAGTATCATGTCAAACCATGATCCTGAGAGCAAACTTTTAGACACTGTCAGGTTGTGTTATGGAAAAGCTGATCAAAGAACCTGCAAGAGAAGGTAATGCAGAGGACCTGGTTTATAATGTTAGTAACAAAGACCTATTCTTTAACAATGACTAATATATTTACGTTCAATAAGTTCCCCAAATCTAAGAAAGACACAAGTATTGTGCTTAATTTTAAAAAAAGAGAAGCTACATAAAAGTAAGGGTTCTTGTTGAGAAGAAGCTAGAACGGGCAGTTAAAAAGAGTTAAATCTTTGGAGGAGATGTGGAAATTACACTGGAATGAAAGATTATGTGCACAGAAATTTCAGGACTGAATGGAAGCTAGCATGACAAAATTGGAGGGGGGGGGAAGAAGGGAGATTATTAGAATCAAGGATGCATCTTTCAGAAAAATTATTAAAATGAGTAATGAGAGAAACTAAAACAAAACAGCAAACCAAAACAAATGCATAATTCTGGCACCTTAAATATAAAAATGCAGTTAGGCAAGCAAAAAAAAAAGTCTGTAACTTGCAAACAGCAGAAAAACTGTTACTGAGCCCTTTTAAAGTATAACAGGAGCAGAACATGTGCAAGTCCACTAGACGATTGGTATATAAAATAAACACTTGGAGAGGATGAGGTATAGAGCTGGTTCATCCTTGGGAACAAACAGGTGCGTTCAGTATGAAGGAACTTGGGAAGTACCTACTAGAAGCCCCTCTGTGGACCTTAGGATACACAATTCATCTGCTGGGGAAGTGGCAGGTGGAGTTCAATGTATGTTAATATTAAGTGATGTGCACTGGGAAAATAAACCCAAATTTTATGTATACATGGTGGATTTTGTTTCATTCAGGAATGAGATCTAGGAGCTGTGATAGATAATTTCACCAAAATGCTGCCTCAATGCTTAGTAACCATCAGCAAAGTAAATCACATTTTAATAATTATTTAGGAAAGAAATAAAGAACAAATTCGGAGACACCATCTTCCCATTCACTTAGTCCAGCACGTAAGTCAGTTATGTATAGTGTGTGATGGTTCTCGTATTAGTAGAATTGGAAGAGCTACCCAGAGAGTGAAAAGTTGATCAAGGGTGAGGAATGGCAAGGTAGATTACTTTTCTTCCTGGAAAGTAAACTGCTGTGAGAGGTAGGCTAGAGATCTGCACAATCTTTGATGGCATGGGGAAAAATAAAAAAATGGAGGGGCATAGAATGAAACTTTCAACTATTGAGTTGAAAACAATTAAAAGGAGGTGGTTCTTTACACAACACCTGAAGGAGGCTCTGCTGTTCTTCCTGCAAAATCTCAAGAATGCTAAAGCTTCATAAGAGGTCAAAATTCACTGGAATAATTGATGGCAAACTTGATTTTTAAAATGTTTTAATGAATTCAAGTTTGGGGTTTTTTTTCCACAATTTCAAGTAAAGTATTATTACTTTATACTAACTACACTATACTGCAGCTGTTTTTCTCCCAAAGAGTAAAATCTACCAGAAGTCACCCCTGTGTCTGCCTGCAATACAACTTGCACATGTTCAAGCTCTTTTTTTACCTATCTCAAATGCCAGCATTTCAGCTATAACAGTAGAGAGCAGAGCTCAGCACAGACTAAGCTGTTTTACTCAACTTTTCAAATAGGCTGGATCAACCTCTTACAGTTAAGTTCCTACTACTAAGTTAGTTCAAAGCTGTCTCAGCTGTGTCTTCACTATGCTGAAGAAATGCCTCATACAGAAGTAAAAAAGAGATGGATCTAGATGTGGTACTGGATTACTTTGTAGTCCAGCTATGGTTTAAGTAGGTACTAATTTCACTAATGCAGTTAAACCTCTTGACTGCCGTAATGTCTCATTTGGGTAAAGTCTTCCTGTTATTCCTGACTAATGACACTATCCCAAACACTGAGTAATCCAAGTAGCAAATATTTTAATTATTGATACCTTCTTAGTTGTTTGTTTCTGCTAACTATATGGATATCTGTAAGCTTCATATCTATTTCTGAGATTAATTTTTATTGTCTATGAATTAAATATTAATTGATGTGAGATTAATATTAAAAAAGAAAACTTGCACTAAGGTCATTTAAATTTTTTATGTGCTGGGAAATATTTTTATAAATGTTCATATATATGCCATGTATATAAATATTATTTGGTAGATCATCCTGTTAACCACACTATTTTGCAGTTGTGAAATATTAATAATGCTGATTTGTAATCTTTAAATTTACTGTATTTTGTAGTACACTTAAATGAACTGTTCATATTCAAAAAGTCATAGCAAAGTTTGCTAAGGATTTTCTATTAATTTTCTTTCTGAGTTTTTGTTTGGTGGTTTGTTTTTTTTTTTATTAACAATAACTGACAAATCTTGCAGCTAATGTAAATGTCCAGGAATCTACTAACAATCCTCACTTCACATTTTCATTATGTTGTATTATAGTTAGGTAAAGGGTTTATCTGGTGACAAGAAGTCTAATTTGTTCACAGCAAGCATTATCAAAATTCACATTAGCAGTCCATGGAAACAAACAGATTTCAGTAAAGTTAGAGCCATTTAATACTTAAACAACAAAATAGAGAAAAGCTACTTAACCTAGTCTTTATGTTACACTCCAGTCTTCCTAACTGTGTATTCTACTTCCAACTGTTGTGTTTTTTCCCCTTAGTCAGCTGCAGCCCAAGGTGTAAATACTGTTGAACCAGAATATGAGTCTTTGTAACTGTTTTAATCATACTTAAGTCAGTCCCTGTCTTAAGCTGAGAAAATGTACCTACTGTTTGACTCCTGTTCACAACACTGACCTCAGGATGAAGGGGCTGTATGTCCTGTCAGTGACTGAGCTTTACTGATGAATATTGTCATATAATCTGATTGGACTTTTTCAGCATAAAGATGATAAAACTGTCTAGCTGAAGTCTAAAAGAAATGAGTGTAGGAAATGAGGCAACAAAACCAACTTTTGTGTGTTTACTTATCAAGTGGATTAAAGCCTCTATATGCTTTGGTTTTATTTTGAAGGGTCCATCTTGCTGGGACGACGTGCTGATTCCCAATAGAATAAGAGGTGTTTGCCAGTCCCAAAGGTGCAATGGAAACATAGCGGTAAGATTTTTGTCATGTTTCTTCAAGTACTGTGGTACTTACAGGAATAACCGCTTGTAGCAATTCTAACCATATTAAAACTGCAGAAATGAATGTAAACTGACATGTATGGTATACCTCAAAAGAGCTGTTCAGCATCAGATAATATATCTCCAATGTTTAGCAAAAAGGAGGAACTTGGTCAGTTGCTGCTTGGAATGAAGAAGGAAATAATTTTATGTCATCTATTTCACTGAAGTAGAACTCTTAGATGTTCAAGTATGCATAGTTAAATGCAGAATGTAATATTTAAAGTAAGCATTGGCATAAACATTTATAATTGTTGCGTATATATTGGTGCCCTGAAAGCTTCAAATTTCTGTGTCATGTTGTATATCAGATCTTTCATATCAGATTTTCAGGCTTTGTCCACAGAAGCAGATTCTTCACACTGATTACTTTACAATCTGTTCTGCCACATGCTCATCATTGTTGTTTACTTAAGTGTTTCTCAGTGACATCAATGAAAAGCCTGAGTAAGAAGCAGCATAGACATCTCAAATTCTTAATGAAGATTTTTTCAAAATGTTATTTATGTATACTTATATCTTTTCATGTGTTAGATATTGTTCAATAGTATTTAATACTAAAGAGGTCTTAGAGGTACTTCCGTCTCAGGAAAAAGCTTAATTTAAAGCATTCATTCTGGACACAGCTTTTAAAGACAAACACAAAACTTTGTACATGTGAAAGGATTCTATTCATCAAAGATTTGCAGATTGGGACAACATAAGTGCCTTTTTCAGCGGCACTCTCCTGCTCTGGTGCAGTCTTCTCTTTGTTTTCCGTAACAAGACGGTTCTGAAGTGGCGTGTCCATGCGGTTCCATAGGTGTCTCCTGCTTGGCCACAGATGGTGTCAGGAAATATTTTATCTCACTTTAGACACCAAACAGTTCTTTTAACAGCATGGGATTTATGGCTGTCTCCATGCACAGCCAGCAGAAACTGAGGTCTCGCAGCTTTTGGGCTTCTGCTTCTCGGTGTGCTCCTTGTAGTAGCAGCTCAACCACTCTCTTGAAAGTGGCAGATATTAGATGTTCATGTGCTATTCTCTCAGCAGTACTGAGCTCTGTTAGGTATGTAAAAGAAAGCACCACTTTGCCTCTGGGCAGATTGGCTGTAGTCTGCCTGTTATGCTTGTACTCTAGTTGTAAGAGGGTTGACTGCCTGACTTCACTTTTGCTACCCGCTTGTTGTCACTGTGCCACTACTGTTACTGGGGAGAAGTCCTTCCCATTTTCCCTTCTTTCTTTAAAGATGACACAGGAAAATGAAGATGCTAAAACTTGCTTTTGACAAGGACAGGAGCCTCCTGTATCCGGCTTGAGCCCTTATATACACAAGCACACGATCAGGATTCTCAGTCTTTTCACCTATTGGGACTCCCAGAACATATCTGACTAACCTGCAGCTACAAACTTACAGCTTTTGTCATCCAGTCTGTCTGTGAAAAAGGTGCTGAAATAATGCTGCTTTTGGCAACCATGCCTCCTGAGCTACAAACCATTCCCTCATTGAATATTTTTTTTTTTTTTTTTTAAAGCAGAAAATGGAGCAACATACCATCCTGGCTTTGTGGGGGAAAAAAAAGCATGGACCATAAAACTAAAATCTTAACTGGCTAATGCTGTGCCAACCAACCAATACCCAGTCAGCTAAGTCCCATGACTCCAGTTGCTGTCAATGTCTGTGGCAAGTTGCATACTTAGCAGAGCCAAGGATCAATGTTATCTTTCAGTAAGGCATCAGTAAACAAAGATCAGGAGACATCCTATTTTAGGCAGACATGTTGCAAATGCAGCTTCAGACCACCCGAACTACAGACATGAGGCTGTTATCAGAGAAATGTGCTATTCCTTTATTTCTAATCTGAAACATTTTCCCTTTTCTACCAGCTACAAACCACTCTGTCCAATGGGGTTAGAACCTAACCAGACTGGGATGCAAGAACAATCCTCCTTTTTATGATCTGGAACAAGAATTGCTGGCAATATTGACCTAGTCAAGAAAAATTAAGTCATTAAAAAAATTAGTCAGATTCACTTATCTACCTATCCAGTAGGTAGCCCTGCACCAGATCTTTGAATAAGTGACTTGTTGAGGTCCTCTAGTGCCTGAAAGGCATCCTTCTTGTGTTTTGGGGTGGGGGTTTTTTCAGCCTCAATCACTGTGAAAACACATCTTTGCTTCCTGGGAAATCTTTTAGTCCAAAGGCTTAAATCACTGAGCCTTTTGTTTTGTGTCTTGCCCAGAGTCAGAAACAATAGAGATCCTACAGATGTGCCTTCAGGGATTTGACACTCTTTCCTGCTCTGGTAAAACAGTCAACTATCCCTACTGTGCCTTTTCCCAGAACTTTTCCTATCTGAAGTCATAGTGGCTTGATGTTATCCATTTGTTCCCAAATCCCGTATGTACTGCAGATATAAGACCTCTTGCTGGTTCCTGAGGTGACCTGCAGCCAGATGGTTAAACCCCACCACAAAACCAAAGGAAGACAGTAGCTAACTCACCTAATCTAGACCACTTGCATCCCTTTGCCAATGCCTTCTCTGTACTATCATCAGGAAGTAGAATTAACTGTCTGCAGAAGTTGGGGACATTTTCCATTACGTGTGAAGTCTGGCGCTTTTTTTTTTTCTTTAAAGTAGATCAAACATCTTCAGCAGAGGTTTTTGGCTTCTTAATTATGAACTTCATGCCTGTGTGACTTTCATGAATGTATCATGTCCTTGGAAAAGAGAAAAAATAACCTTAACTAATTCACAAGTTGCAACCTCTAAGCTTTTCTTGTCTGTTACGATCTTTGGGAGATTAAGTCACATTTTATGATTAAGTATTCATTTTTGCATTGTCATGACAAAGTTTGTGCAATTATATTTTCTCTGTCTTAAATAGCTCCACAGTGTACATGCTTCTTTACAGTGATGGGTAATGAAGAAACTTTGAGACTGTTAGTTGTCATTTATCAACAAATTGCAACTACTGCTGTTTAAGCAAAGAAAAAAAGATTCCTCCAGTATTTCTCCCCCAAGACATAGGTGTTTTGCTTAAAAATTGTTTTTCGTTGGTTTCCACTTCTCATAAACACCAGTTCACAACATACCTTCAAGAGACAATGTGTTTTTTCCTGAAATACTAATTTGTATGTATTCTAATATAAAATTAGTCTCTTGCCAGAAATTGCAGACTTTAATTCTTCTGGTTGCAAATATGAAAATAGAGTAATTGACAATATTAGAAAGCAATAGAAATCAAATTTCAATTTAGTTAAATAAAATTTATGAATGATTGCCAAAAGATATAATGAATATCTTAATGATAAATGCCCTGTGATTTGATATGTGTTCCAGTGTGCTCACAAATATGAAATGCATGTGATTAATTTTTGTGGGTTTATTCAATGTAAACTAAACTGAATTTAAATTTTGGTATGATTTGCTCTGTGATGTATTTGTGATTCCAACTACTTTTGAGCTTGGAGTGAAAAACAAAGTATTTTGTGATTTGTTATAGTCCATAATTATGAGCAAAAGAAATGCAAGAGAAATAAATATAAATATTGCAACTGTAAAATCTTAAGATATGACTGCTGACTGAGAAACTGAAGAACCTGGAACACTGGGTATCAGTCCCTTGTGCTGCCTGGGGGAACTTTCCCACAGTTTCTCTTCATGTTCATTTCAATTATAGGCTGTTACCCCATAGCCTGGGATAACAGGCTCTTGAGAAGTTGTGTGCTCTATCCAGAAATACAAAAGCTTACAAAGACAGGTGAAAATGGGGTCTAAACAGAGAATATGGATTTTGAAAAGGTAATAAGCAGTGTTTCTTTCAGAGATTTAATGTTAGAATATGTTATGAAACAAAATGAATAGTCTAGTGTTTTGAGAAATAGTGAACAAAATACATAGAGTATCCAAAGCAGAGCTCAGTGGTTTTTTGCACATTAATTACAGTCTATCAGAAATAATATATTCATTCTGAACTTCTACAGCTCCAAAAGGATGAAGTTGGTGTGGACACTTATGTTACTGCAATTGTGGAACACTCTAATCACTTTTGTAACAAACTTCACGTATATTAATTAGAAAATGGAAAAGTTTACTTTAGCTCATTGACACATTTTAAATGAGGATCAAATTGGAGTGTTTCAAGCTGTTTTGCAAACCAGGACCATTCACTAAATGAGGCGGAACCCTGTGCTTTTGGCGGCTGCCTCAAAACACTTTCAGCCAGAAGCGCTGTATGTAGCTGTGCATGTAGGCACTTATTCTAGAGAAATGACTGAATGCACCAGCAGTACTCCAGGCTCTTGTTTTCCAGATGTACTTGTTTGCTTTTCTTTCTGAGTTCTTTTTCTTGTAATTCTCTGTATTCTTTGAAAAGGGCAACCCAAAGTCTATGGAAACAGTTGTGATTCTCTGAAATTCCAGATACTGCTCTCGCATGAGCATAATTTAGTTACAGCTTGAACTGATTTTTTTTGTCGCTTAGCTAGATAACCAAAGGTTGCTTTGTTCAATGCAGAGCAGCACTGTAGTTCAAGTTTCACAGACCCATAAAAGTGTATGAAGGCTTTACTAATAGGTGAGAGTTCAGGTTAATCAGTAAGTGATTTGCAAACTGCTCTTTATATTATGAAGAAATCTCATCTGTGCCTCTGAGGTCCTTCTTGTGTTGTGCCTGAATGTTATCAGAAAGCTTGTTGTAGACAGAGGGAGATGAAATCTTGTTCTGTACATGAAAGCCATTTTTTCCCTCCTACAGGAATGTACTTCTAGTTTCAGTTTCACAAAATGGTGAAGAACAGAAGTATTGGTTTCTCATTGTTGACCTATTTTTTAATTATTATTTTTATTTAATTTTGAGATTAGGATTCATTAAAGGCGGAAACGGTTAGCTCTCCATTTCGGTCAGCCAGGGTATTCTTAGGCTAGAAACATTTCCAAACAGCTGCATAACCAAAGAGCAAAGATTACTGTCTTGTCTTGTGAACATGCTGCTTTTCTCCTTCTGTAAAAAGACAGAAATGAACTTATTCTTTTTATGAACCCAGTTCTATTTAGTGCAAAGGTGATCTAGTGGTGTATTTGAAGTAATGATTCAATTTTCCAGTATCTGTTTAATATTTCTAAGACTTTTAAATAATCTTAGAACTGTTTTGTATAATTACTTTGTCTAAAACAATGACTAAATCGTGATAGTGAGATCACAGCAAATTTTCCAAGGTAAAAAGAAAAAGCTTTGCAAAATATAGTATCAGTGACACAGAATTTATGTTAAGTAGAATGTACCATAGCACAGAGTCAAAATTAGTGCTGCTTTTCTCAGAGAATTATAAATAATCAGTTCCAGTAACTCAGGGTAATGGACAGAAGAAAGCTATTTCTCAAGCAGTTGCAAGCTTGAGTGAGTGCTATCGGAGCTATCTTGGCTTGGGGTTTTGTTTTCAGTGTAATGGTAATAATGGAAACATATGCTTTCTGCTGAATAAATACAGTCGTTGCATGTAGTTGAACAAAAATTATAGATACTGTACTTCAAATGAAATTTTAGCTGCTGTCATGTTGAGGGTCTGGTATTTATTCCTTTTTTTGAGGGAGGGGAAAGGTATTTTTCATACGATTTTTGTGGATTCAGGTTTGTCCTTACAAGCAATCTGAATACATTTTGTTACTGAACTCTTTATTCAGTCAGTAAATACCTTTCCTTATTCAAATAAAATATTACTGAAGAGGTGTTCTTATTAAGCTCAAACTTCTACAGTTCTCTAAAATACATATGGAACATTTTCTGCTTATCATCCAGTGAAGTGTATTTCTGATTGTGAAGAGGAGGACTTTTCTACTTCCGTGTATAAAAATGCTCTTGCATTTTCTTTCTTTTCATAGGCTCATGCTATTCAAAAATCCTCAAGAGCCACAGAAATAATATGGCTCTTTTCATAAGTAGGAAGATCTGTAACACCACTGTAAACTACTGAAGTGGTGATTTCATAGGAATCAGCGCCACATCAGTCCCATACTCAAGTGAACGTGCATCAGTTTCTGAAAGACATCACTGTGTCTCCAAGGCAAAATATAGGGCAAACTGTTTTGAAATTTAGAAACCTGTGGAAAAATTATTAATGTTCTGTATGTGTTCTTGAGATTCTCACTTGATGTGCAGAAAGAGTTGCTGTAGACTTTAAAATCTCAGAAACAATAATGCAAGGGTTAAACAGGATTATAGGTCACATATGGTTTAAGCCATTGTGAACAAGGAAACAGGAAAATTATTTTAATGGAAATATAAACGTACTTCTGTTCCAGTGAGATATGTCTCACGACTGTTATCTTGAACTCTTTATTGCTGATGAAGACTGCATCAACTGTCCATCATCATGATAACTGAATAGCATTTTTATATCTTCTCCAGTCTCCAAAACATGTTAGGTTTCAGTAAAGTGTTTCTACAAGAAGCAACGGGACTTCTGTGAACTTATAGAAGCATCTCTAACTACTGGGTTTCCTTTAACATCAGTATACCCTTCTAATCAAGCTCTATACCAGTCTCCTGTGTCCAGAGCAAAAACTTATTTTTCAGTTTGGTCACTTATCTATTTTTATTCCTTTTTTTTTTTTTAAATGATTGGTATACAGTCATTATACATGGTTTCAAACAGTCACATTCCACTATACAGTAGCATCACTGTTCCAGTGTGTGTTTGGGACAAAGAGTTTGCAATAGGAAGCACGTTATGTTTTTTCATTATGTAATTTCTCTTGTTATTTTTCCACGTTACTCCTGCATGACATGAATTTTGCAATTTTATTATATTGAAATTTTTGAAGATATGTCATGAATATTTGCCCTTCTCCTGCATGTTTACTGTCATTATGTTTAGCACTGAGGACAGCAATATTATGTAAACTTTTCATAGCCGGTCTGTCCCACAGGGAGTCTGTGCTCATCTGGAATAGGCTGGACTAAGAAACCAAGGGAATAGTGTTCAGCTTGGATGCTTTAAATATGCAGTTTACCAAATGCTTTTTCTTTCAAGCATCCAAAGCTGTTCTTCTCAAACCTCACTATTTGGATGAAACATGCTTCATTTTTTCATCTCATTTTACTTTGATAAGCTCAGACCTCAGTTTCAGCTGAGAACAGAAATAAATTCTGTAGCAGTTAGAGTATCAAGAGTAAAGTAGTAAATTTAATGATGTTATCAAAATGTGAATACAGTAAACTAAAGAATTATCATCTCATTATAGGAAGGCTCTGATACATTGCTGTATTTTCATTGTTCTTTGTTTACAGTGATGTAGTTGGTTATTTGTGAAAGGAGCCAAGTCTCTGTCCTTGGAGCCATTAAAATATTTTCAATGTCATAATATTGCTATGAATAACTTTTAAAATTCTGAGATGTTTCTGAATACCAGGAAGCCTCTTGAATTTGTTTCTTTTATCTCATTGCTGTCCATGTTAGTTTGCCTTATGCATTAGAGATTAGTCCAGATATCATGTGCTTTAAAAAAAAAAAAAAAAAAAAAAACCAACCAAAAAAAAACCAACACAGTGAGTATGATGGAACAGGAGTGCTAATTAAAAATCTTGTACCACAACCTAATATCTGTGAAGTAAGATTATGACAACTTCTTTATCCAGAGTTGAGAAGAGAATTATTCAAATTTTGGACAAGACAACTTTCAGAGTATTTTTCACTTACCAGAGACTCTGAGGCCATTGCTTTTACTATTTCGGCACTGTTATATTCTTTTATGCCAAGTGGTATGGCAAGTAAATCTAGTGCAAGTAAAAGGAATAAAGCATAAATGCAAGTTGAGTAACAAACAAACTAGATCCTTCATTGTAGTTTTACCCCATCTTTCCTATTTTGTGATAGAGCCATGTTGCAGAAGGAGTGAGAATGCACTTCACTTGTAAGAGAGAAGCAAAAAAAATAAACTTTATTGGTATAAACCAGTGAGTTAACAAAATTCAGTGATAAATGTGACAGTGGTTTAACAAGATTTGATGGCAGGGTACACTTGATTATTTACTGCATAGAGGACAGGGTCAGACAAAACTGTGAAGGGGACCCTCCTGTTGAGTCACGAGGTTCCGAGAGGATCCCCTTGCTTTCTAAACTCCTCAGAGAGGAGCCTAGGTATGGATGGATCTAATCCTAATCCCAGACTTGGTCAATCGTTTATGTCTAAAGGATTATATATGCACAATCAATCCTTTATATCACTTAGCTAAGATTTCAAAGTTTAGCATGCTGTTAGACACTTCACTGAGGATCTGTTGCAGCAGGGAATCTCTCAGCCTTGAGGCATAACTTTGAGAGGCATAACCCTACTCAAGGGGAGGTCCTGGTATGCAGCCCGCTGCTGTGCAGGAGAGCTTAAAGGGTTCTTGGGCTGCTCACTATTTATGGGGGAAAGATGACTGACTCATAGTCGTATTTAAATACCGACTGCAGATGTTTGTTTCTTCAGATTTGGCTTGAGTCAGACGTTGACCAGCACTGTGGTTAGGTGGATGCGTTGCCATAAATTAGTCCTTGGCTGTTGTGTTGTTATCTGTCTCCCCTGAATCCACTTTGAGCTGGATGCATCCACCAAGACCAGACACATCCTTCATGACCGCCACTGGTGGTTATCACTTGAGCATGGTTATGGGAAAAGGTCAGGTGGGGGGAGAAGGGGAGCACACTGCCACAGGCCAGAACTAACAAATAGGCAAACAATTTCAGGGAATTTTCCAATTTAAACTCTCTTCCCTTGAGAAACCTATCCATTCACCAAATTAAAGATTAAAATGGCTCCATTTTAATCTTTAAGTTAAGTTGTCCTATTAAACACGTCTAATGCTTTGGCTTGATTTATGCTTCCATGCTGAAGCTGAGAATCAATTTGAGCATCCCCAGTCAGGTTTCTCTCACATAACGTAAGAAGTTTCTAAATGGTTTGTGAGAAGTGTTTTTAAAAGCCTCGCTAGTTAAGCAGAACAGTGGCCAAAGTCAATCCAACTTTTAAGTTTATAACTACAGTTAATGTGTACACATTTCTTACAACAACTAGAATAACTATAGAGCAGACATAGTACTGACTTTATCATTAATTTTATATCATAAATTAATCAAGTCAATTACTTGACCCTAATTTCCCTAGAAAAACATAGGAATCCACATGCAGGCCTGAAACAGTCAACACCTTGAGGTATATTAAGACAAATCTCATGGTGGTGTTAAATGTCATCTTTAAGATGTTTGCGAGCCTTCTAATCAATCATAATAGCATATATATCATTCTCATATCACATCTGTAATGATACAAATGAAAGCCCGTACACAATTGCTTTGAACTACTCCATTTTTAAGTTGTGAACTATACAAGCAATTTTTAGCATGCATCAGCTTTGATCCTCCAAAAACTTTCATAGACATGTTAGCACTTGTTTTACCTTTTTTCCATATATTCCAATTTCTCTGTTGTTTTATTTTTTTTTCCCCTTTATTTCCAGGATGAACCGTTATGTCCCAAAGCATAATTTTTTAGGGCAATCTGGTATGTGTGCTAGCATTAAACAATCCTCTTTGGTCCCATGGAACTGTATGGGAATCCAGAACTGCTGAGATACAAAATATGAAGCCTTGAAAGATATGCTAAGGGAATCCTTTGCACCACTTTGAATTATTTAGTTGACATGCATGGGTGGGAAATAAGTGATCCATAGATATAAAAGCAGAAGGAACATTCTGATCATTTCACCTAACCTCCTGTGTAACACAAGTTGTGATCGTTTCCTGAAGTAATAGATTTTTGAATGGGAACATATAATTCAGGAAAACATATGTCCTTGACTTAAAAAAGCCAGTGGTGAATCAAGCAAGCAAGCAAACAAAAACCCCTTTACTTATGCGGTTAAGTACCTTGCCTGTTAAAAATATGCTCTGTTTCTATTACAATTTTTCTGTCCAGCTTCAGCTTCTTTAGCTTCATTTTCCATCTACTGTTCTTTATTATCAAGAGCCCTCTGTTTCTTCATGTTGGTTTCCATAGACTAAAGTTCAGTTACACCTTATCCTTTCCTTGAATGTTCTGAGAGGTAAGTAACAAAACCTTATTTCCCAGTCCTTAATAATTTGCTCAGTTATCTGTTGCATTCTTACCAATTTTCAACATTTTTCATAAATTTCACACATGGGAACCAGGCACAGTTATAGCAGTGATGCTATCAGTGTCCACTACAAGGATGATATATGTTGATATCCAGCAGTTTTATTAGACAACTTAACCATAATGCCATTGTGAGGGTTCCAACTCAGCTGATTGTCCACCAAAAACCTCAGTCGCTTCAAATTGCTGCCTTGTTGAACAGAGTCCTTCCCCCTGCTTGCATGGCCCTTACTTCTAAAGGTGTGACTTCATTTTTGGCTGGTTTAAAATGCATATTGTTATGTGTGAGTGAGCTGTTTATGTGGCTTTGTCAGTGACTTTTACTTTTCATTATTTTCCACTCCCCCAGATTTTGTGCCATCTGAAAAATTTATGAGTAATTACTTCATGCTTTCTTCCAGATCATTAACAAATGTTTCGAATAGCATAGAACTAGGAGATGATCACTGCAAGACCACCTTGAAAAACAGACATTTGATGATTCACTGTGGGGAAATTAGGTTTTGAAACATATCAGTTAAATCCATCTAACACTGATCTCATAGTGTTCTAGTTTCTTAATCAAAATGTCAGTGCCATATCAAATGCCACACACAAATCTGGGTAAATTGCAACATTGCTATTACGTTGTTCCACTGAATTTGTAATCTCATAAAAATGTCAGGTTAGTTTGATAGGGTCTAGTTACCATAAATCCTTGTTGATTGACATTAATTACACATCCTTCTTTTATTAATCAAGTACTATATTAGCTTGTTATTCTATCCAAGGCTAGTGTCAGGCTTCCATGCCTAGAATTACCTAGATTACCTCATATAAAGCTGCCCTAAACTATGGCATGATGTGGTTCTGTTCCTGTAAAGCGCTCTATTTTAAATAATCTCTAAATGTGGGTGTGTTTGTTTTGTTTTGCCACCAGTGCATTTTCTAAGGAGGAGCGGAGAGGAGGAACAGCACTGAAAACAGCACTGTAGGATTTTGGAATAACCTACAAACGTTCTGTGATTATATTATGGTAACTTTTTCTAGGCCTTTAAATTAATGTCCTTAATAGCAATTACAGATTAAAAATGCTTACTTCAAACACTTGATTAGAGAAGAAAGAAACAAGGCAGTTGCAGTTGACTTTTCTTAGTACTTAAAGAGCTTTAATATGTTTTGGAGTTCTTTGCATTGTAGTTACAAATTATTTCAACTCTGCATTTCTTCTCAGTTACCTCTTTAGGAAACTATAATTAGATTTTTTTTTTTCCCCAGATATTCTCAAAGTAACCTCATTCTGGAGTAGATCAATTTTTCCTTTATAAAGAAATTATGTTATTCCACTTCTTAGTGCAGAAAAATCAATGATAGGTAAAAACTGAATTATAAAATAGAATTACTACTATACAAGGACAAAACAGCTAAATAATTTATCTTGGAAAGAAAAGTTAAAGCTTTTAAAATTAAGACCTATCCTCATTTTAAAAAAAAAAAATTTAAAAATGAGCACTTATTCACTCTTTCCCAGTGGAGAAATACAATATTTCCACAGTCTATTGGACATTTTTTATGGGCCACAAATGGTGTCTGTGTCAAAACCCACCACCAGCAAACATAACAAGTATGATTTAGAACAGTTCGTTATATAGTAACTGATTTTTTTTCTTTTGACTATTTCTTTAAGAAGCTTTTTTTAACCAATGCATTATTTTTGGCACCATAAAAATCCTAAAACTGAGATCAAGCCAGGTCTTTGGATCTGTTCTTTAATTTTCTCATCTCACCAACAGAGTAGATAGTTGCTAATAGTTTTTTTGAGCTGGAATTACGTAGACATTCTGGCAATCCCAGAGGAACTCATGCATTTGTACTCTGTGTTGAATGGTCTTGGGAAGTTTAGCTCATCTTGTGTGTATTGCTACCACCATTTCTATTCACGTTGGGGAAATGTCACAACTTTGTAAAAGATCAAACAAAATATGCTGAAGTTTTATAGCGCTTTCCTCAAACAAATCCTTTGCTCTTTGATGTTCTTCTTAAGCTGTTAACACTGCCACTGAAAGAAAAAAAAGGTAAAAAAAATTCCTTTGTTGCTCATTAGTTTTTGCATCTGTGGTTCACTTCCAAAAACCTTATCTGAAAACATGAGCAATTAAGCTTGTTTTCAGAGAAATTTTTTTTCAGTGTTTTATTCTGTCTTAAATGAACAATTACTTTGCATGATTGTGCTCGGCTACTAGGATTTGCTCGTCCTTTAGAACTGCCTTTTAAAAATAAGCAGTTGTTTTGAACACAACTTCACCTCTCCTTCAATGATAGAGTTTTTGAAAAATTCTTCAGATAGTGTAGGTGCTTCATCATTTGATGAGAGGCAGTTTCAGGTGAGTTGAAGATTTGTCCTGTAACAAGAATTGGTGAGAATTTTGGCAAGACTGATACCTTAGATTAACAAGTCAACAGGTTTTCTTCAAATGTTGTGAAGCCCCTGGATTCACTGAAAAAGCAGTTAATGTTTTTGTCATGGTTTAACCTGGCAGGCAGCTAAACACCACACATCTGTTCTCTCACTCCCTGCCGGTGGGATGGGGGAGAGAATCAGAAGAATAAAAGTGAGAAAACTCGTGGGTTGAGATAAAGGCAGTTTAATAGGTAAAGCAAAAGCTGTGCACACAAGCAAAGCCAAACAAGGAATTCATTCCCTACTTCCCATCAGCAGGCAGGTGTTCAGCCATCTCCAGGAAAGCAGGCCTCCATCACATCTAACGGTTACTTGGGAAGACAAACACCATCACTCCAAATGTCCCCCCTTCCTTCTTCTTCCCCCAGCTTTATACGTTGAGCATGATGTCATACAGTATGGAATATCCCTTTGGTCAGCTTGGGTCAGCTGTCCCAGCTGTGTCCCCTCCCAGCTTCTTGTGCACCCCCAGCCTCCATGCTGGTGGGGTGAGAAGCAGAGAAGGCCTTGACTCTGTGTCAGCACTGCTCAGCAATAATGACAACATCCCTGTGTTATCCACACTGTTTCCAGCACAAATCCAAAACATAGCCCCATACTAGCTACTATGAAGAAAATTAACTCTATCCCAGCCAAAACCAGCACAGTTTTATAAGTAATCATTTTTATATCCTCCTTGAGACTGTCAGTATCAAGGGTCCAATGTTATGGAAAGTGAACAGAGCACAGCTTGTGTTCACCTGACCAAATCCTAGGTCGTTCAAAGTCCCTGTAATCTCATTGACTATGCTGAAAGGTAGATAGTATTCACAAATGAAAACTGAATGTAAATACACCTGTAATATTTTTAAGAGATTTTACTTTTAGAAATGTCTGAAAAACATGTTGATGATGCACTGCAGCAAGGAACTCACTTTGTACCCATACCATGTTGGCTGTCATAAAGACTTAACATTGTATGATTATAACATCGCTGTTTTGGCTTAATACAGTATTATTTTCTAGTTATTGTGATGTTCAAAATAACTGGAGGGAGATTCCTCTTTGGTACATAATTAAACTGCAGAACTCTTTTCCATGATATATTGTGGAAGTTACAATGGGTTCAAAAAGTGACAAACTAATGGAAGAAAAATCCATAGAGAACAATTAAATGTGAAGATACCCTTTCTGTTTTAGGAAGTGTCTGAGCCACAAATTGCTGGAGCTTGGGAACATACTCTAGGCTAATACCTCTTTAGGTTTGTCCTGTGTGGGTTTTTTTGTTTTGTTTTAGGGGGTTGTGTTTGTTTTTAACACACATTCTAGGCATCTACTGTTAACTTCCTATTAGAGGCAAGATACTGGGCTAGATGGACTGCTCTGTAGTCTAGTGTGGCCATTCCTGAAATAACCAGATGTTACGAGAACAGATTTCTTAGAGAAGCCACATATTGTAAGACTGAGATATAAAGGATAAATATGACCAATATTTTTGTCACAACCTATATAAAGGCTCCATTTTTTAAGTTTAAACTCTGTGTGTGTGTACTATATATGTATTTCTTGAGTCTTAGTTACACCTAGCATCAATACTAAAGGGAAGTAGACTCTAAACTCAGTCTATCGTGTTCTTATGCCAGGGAGGAAAGCGGAAAGGAGGTGTGCGACTTCCACTGGTATATGTTATTGCCGAGCCTAGTAGTGAGAGCAGTGTTACAGTTACTCTGTTTACGTTGTATGCTCTTCACAAGTCATTTCTGCGTATTATTTGGAAGGGATTATACCCTTTGTGGATTTGATCTATTAGAGTTTTAGAAAACTTGTAGGCCTGGAGGGACCTAAACAAATTGGGAAGCAGTAACTGAAACCTATGAATAAAATGCTATTATATTAAAACCAGGGAAACAAACTCAAGAAGATACAGTAGAATCCACTTCAAACCATAACATTGTGCTTACTCTGTCACTTGTTTCACAAATTAGACCCGCTTTTTTTTTTTCCAAATACAGCTTGTTTTATACATATTTTTGTATGCACTGTGGCAACGTATCTAATGTGTTCAGGGATAGCTTTTTGTAATTCAGTGAATTTCAGTAACAGTTTTACTGAATCTTTTGTTGCTCACTGTACATGACATAATATGCTACTGTCTGCAGCTGTTGCAAATTCATTACTGATGATTGAAACCTTGGATTTCCACTCAAGCATGCTACATGTTCTTGCAATCATCTATCAGCAATCAAACCAGATGAAGGTGATTTTGTTAGGGTACAGTATGGTTATATAGGAGTCTCTCCTCAAACGTCATCCTGCATTTCTATGGAAGAGCACAATTTCTTCATTCACATCTGGCAAGTACTGTTATTGAGTGTTTAATAACTTTGTCATTTTGCAGGCTGATACGGTATGTGATATATTCTGTTAGATCTAAAAGTTACTATAAAATTTACCTTGGCATGAAATCTGTTTCCCACGTGTAGTGTCCATGCTCAGTGTTCTGGTCTGAGATTGATTAACAATTGTTTATTCTCTTTTTGGTTTAGTTCTTTCTAAGAGATTGTGCCTGTAACTGATTTGCGATCAGTTTGTAAACTCTTTAGTTTGCATCTTCTGCGTCTGTGCATGCAGCTTATGAAGTAAGCTCATTTTTATAAATCTTAACTAAATTTAAAATAAGCATGCACTGTTTATAGGATGTGGTGGTGTGAGATACTGTAGTCAATGGCATCACCTGTGAGCTTCTCTTACCAGAGGCTGCAAGGTAATTCATGTTGGAAATGCTGCTACAAATTATGGGCTCCGGCTCTCATGGTTCACACTAATGCGGTGGGTAGTTCTTGAATAACTGCTGTCAGAAATGCCTAGATTCTCATAGTAGTATAGCTATATGGAGCCAGGCAAATATGGTTGTCTTCAGTATACAACATGTATTTCTAGCTCAGAAAAGTCAGGTATAAGCAAAGCTTCTGTTGTCTTGAGTCTAGAAAGTTTAAATTATAATATTGCATATCTTTCTGATTCTGTTTTCTGCCTTAATGGCTCAACTCAGGAAGATACTTAAAGTATATACTCAGCTTTAAATATACAAATGGTCTGCTGACATTAACACTGCTCTATGCTTTAAGCACCTGCCCCAATGGGACATTAATTTGAATGCATATTAATTAACTGTATAAATACATAAAAATGACGTAGTGAAGCTCTTACGGCATCATTAGAAGTACTCAGTATTTTGGCCTGTTGGCTGGGAGGATGCTTGGAAGTCAAGTATTTCCCTTGCTTCAGCACAATGGATGGTTAGAAACATATAGTTTAAAAAACCCAACTTGGTAAGAACATGTTATCCACAGACTGTTTTTGACATTATGCATTGCAACAGTTCTTTTTCAAATATTTGTGAAATCTCATGGCTCTGAGCAATATATCTGCTGATCTGTTGTGCAGTATAGCATAGCAGCTCTTTGGGACTTCAGTAAATGTTTGGGGCATTCTGAAATCAAATGTTTGAGTTCTTCCACTGTGGTACTTCAATGTATGTGGGCAAAGTAACTGTGGTTCTGAATTGTTCTTAAAAGCTACACATGCTTAAACTGCTGCCAGGAGATGAGGAAAAAGTGTTCTAGCAAAAAGCAGGCTTCATCCTTTTGATGCATAAAGCTGTCTCACTCTCCTGCTACCCCACCTTCGCAACATCAGAACTGACACAAGAGTATTGAAATTGCATCAGTGGATTATGTTGTCTTCTGCTTTAAAGAAAAGCCATGTGCTTCTGGTGCCTGTGTGGTAACTACTAAGAAATAACTTCTCACTGAACACCGCTGTTATAGTGCCATTAGGAGAAACTGTAATTGTGCATATCTCATTCTTTTCAAACAAAAATGTCAGCCCCATGTGAATTTGAGGTTGTAAAGGGGAAAAATAACAAAATTCGCTGTGAGTATCTGTTAACGGTGCTATGACTTTTACATGTGTTAGAGGTGGCACCCACAAACAGATTGATTTCTGGAAGCTTTATCTTAAATGCTGGTGGGCAATAGTGCATTGCTTGCAGGATCACTAACCTGTCAATGAGGATTTGCTGTGATAACTTAATTCTTGTAATTCACAGCTTTTGCTGGGGCATTTGTATAGCTGGAATTCTGTGAGAATCTTCTTCAACTGATTTTCTAGCTCAGAGAAATATGACCTAATAAATTTGTGCAGCTTATTTAAAATTCAATTTAAGATTTTTAGTTTTCTAAGTAACTGTAAAAGCCACAATTGTTGTTTGAAAATATATAGAAAGAAATATGCAAAGTATAGGAACAAGAGAAGAACTGGAAAACATTGGGTCCATATTACTGCTCCCCCCCCCCCAAAAAACCCAAACCAAAACCCTAAACACCCCCCCCAAAAAAAAAAGTGGCAAAAATTAGAAGAACATTAGAACCTCTTAAAACCAAAGAACCCACATGTATCAGCATAATACTTGCTGCTACATTTAAAGTAACACTGTTTTCCCTGTTACCACATATGTTTTGTTTTTATTTTAAAGACTGTAAAATGTCATGTGTGTCAGATGTTGAGTTCTTTTTGAGTATATTTAACTAGCATCTTGGAACATGCTTCTTGAGGGCCTGTTTCTCATTTTGTTATTTAGAAAGCTCCTGTGATTGGGAGCGGCTCAGAATAAACAGTGCGGGTTACCTAGGAGATAGCATACTGTAGCAAAGAGATTTTCTTAGGGAAAAAAAAAAAGCAGCTCATTCTTGCATGAAGTGGTGTTCTGTGTTCATTTTTTACTTTGACTAAAAGTGAAAAGGGTGCTTTACCTGCTATGTTACTGCAGAAGGGCACCACCACCACCATTGGGCTTGTGACTGACAGTAGTTTCTGTGGAGCTGTACACAGGGGACCTTCGTTGGAGAAAGTGGGTATGGGTGGTGTTTTGGGTTTTTTTTTTGCAGATGGTTATCTTGAGGGTAGTTAAGTATTGTCTCTAGGCTGTATTGTCCCGGTTTCTGATCCCTGCCCTCTGCACTAATGAAGCATTTTGCATGACAGGCTGGATAAAACATGGAGCACATGAACTATGTATTTGTCTCTGTAGGACTGTAGTTGCATGCCCACTCTCCTAGGAGCTGAGTTAGGAGCTCTGTGTGTTCAGGAAAAAGCTTAACTCAGGCTTTCTACTTTCTGTATAAATATCTGTGTTTTCCAAGGTGTTGCTCAGGAAGGTCCTGTTACAAATCTGGAAAAAGTGACTAGAAAGGTTGCTTGTCATATTAAAGGCTGGACTCTTTTGCTATCGTGAGTAGTGTTTTAGAAGTGATAGTTTGTGTTTCCTCAAGAGTGGGTCATAGGGTGATAGTAGTTAAATGATAAATTCAAATTGTAAATGTGTGAAGGGGGAAAAGCAAAGCGAAACCACATCCAATACCCAGCTGTAACTTCTGTCTGAAATTGGAAGGGTGCATTTTTATAATGTTACAGGCCTGCACCTTTAAATGAAGTGTGTATGTTTTACAAACAAATGTATTTCTCATTTTAACTTCTAATTACCCTGAAGGGATCATTTTATGCAATGTACTTATCTAAGGTCTTCCTACATATGCATTACATATTCTTGAACACATAGGCTGTGTGATGGAAAGTTCGTTTTCAAGTTGTTGTGAGGTTTCCTGGTGAATGCTGCTGCTATTAAATGAGATAATGCCTGTACAGAAAGAACAGCAGTCAGGAAACTGCAAAGGCAGTGGTAAGTGTGTGGCAGGGTTTGGCAAACGCTAGCTGTTTAATTGCTTATGCCATCTATGGGAGAATTTTGGATTCTGAAAAAAAGATTTGTCATAACAAATGCTATAATAGACCTGTTATGTTTGTGTGAACACAACGTTCATGAGGCCAAATTCATCTCGTTGGCTCAGTTACCTCTGCAAGCTGTACATCCTACACAGGGAACTCAAGCCAAACAGATCAGTATCTCTGTGTTTGGCTCTGCTGCCATGTACCTGTAAGTCAAGGGCAGCTTTAATTTCCAGCGGTTATTTTGCTGGAGCACTGCTGGTGCTGGCACTCTGGACAGTGTGAGTTAGTGAGTTAGTCCCCAGTGCTGTAAATATATGAGCACCCGTGTGTTTACAGCACTGGGGACTCAGCACGGTATGTTTGCAATTTTGTGAATAAGACAATGCATCTGGATGATTGTTTTTATTTAAAGTCCATGGTAACGTCTGCCTTTCTGTTTTTCCATTCTTTTTCTGGTAGCCCATTAGAAGGCAATGATTTTGGTCATGCATTTGTATCTTAAATGATTGGTTTTCCTTACATAAAATTGAAGTAAAATAGTTTAATAATAAATACATTTTAAAATATTTTTTTCAGAAATACTTTTTCAAGGTAATTTGCAAGTTAAAACTTTGGCAATTTTAGTTGCTTTATAAGATAGATATTGTAACAAAAATAATTTTTGAAATGTCAAATGGAGAATGTAGCATTGTGCATTGTTTGAGGAAAACACGTTATACTGCTCATGCACTGTTTGTGCTCTCATTTAAAGACTCTGCTATCGTGTAAATCCCTTTTTAGTCACATTTTTAAACAAAATTACTTTTTGATCCAAGGGAGGGCATGAATTTCTATTTATGCAAATTCTTTTGACTAAATTAAGTATGAATTTACAGCTATTTCTACAGGTAGAAACCTACTTAGTAAAACCAGGGAGCAGAAAGTGTTTTGCAATGGAGAAGGGTATAAGAGTCCTGCCCACGGTTGCCTGCCAGGAAATAGTACTGGTTAGGAAGAAAATGTGTTTCCAGAAGTAGAGAGGTGCAAACCATGCCCCACTTACTATTTATAGGAGGACCACAAGGTCAAATGTTGCTGGTAAAATTCCTCGTACCTGAAGGCCAAATGGCACAGCATAGCTTATCTGCAGCTAGTAAGTGTTCTCAGTCCCCAAAACAGGGATGCAAGCCACGTACCAAGAACTGTGCCTGGGTGTGCCCACTCCTGAACTCTTTGTGAGAGATGCTAGCTGGCACTATCTAAAACATGTCAGGGACCTTGCTAACACTGCAACTGTATGGATGACGGTGTTCAATCAGCCAGAAATGCTCTTGGATATTCTTTAACAATAAGCTGTTTGCTAGTGTAGATGTAGCTTTATTCTCCCTGGATACAATTTTTTAAGTTAAGAGAAACCAATTCTTTTTTTTTTTTTTGCTGCTTGTTTTTACAATGAAGGCAGTGTAAATAGATAAAGGTTTGCTGGGAAAACCAAATTAAATCACTTTAGTGAAAACAGTCTATCGACACCATCAGCATTAAATTAAAGCTATGCAAATAGCCTTCTACACTAGCTAATATGTCTATGTATTAAATTGTCTCAAAGGAAAAATGTCCACATCTTTCTGCTTTTAATAATAGAAAATACCTTTTCAAATCAGATATTGTGCTGTCAACTATTGATAAATGTTGGCTTCTTCTGTACTGGTATACACATGAAATAAGTTTGCTGTGTTAAATGCTTGTTTATTTGCTGCATTCTTCAGATTTCTTATGCTAGAAACTCTAGGTAAGAGTGCAATGCAAACATAGATTTCTTTTTTTCCTAACAAGATTATAAAGGGGAGAATGGATTTCCCACTGTGACTTATGTTTTCTAGCTCATCTTGCATATATATATTGCATCTAGCTCATCTATATATATTATATATTGAAAATATATTAAAAAAAAAAAAAGCCAACAACAGAGAACATTAAATGCCAGAGAACAAATTCAGTTTACTCCTGACATTTTAGTGCATTTTGAAGTACAAGATTAGCCAGAGAAGAGGGGTTTTTTTGGTGGGTTTTTTTGTGGTTTTTGTTTGTCCCTCTACCCACTTCATTTACTGCAGCCCTCTGTAACTTTCAAGAACATCTAGTAACCTGTAAGAACCTCTGGGGAAAGTTTTTGCAAGACTGTACCCTATAACACCATTTTATTAGATAGCAATATATTCGATTCCATAACAATGCTGTATTATGCGGTTTTTTTAATGTCTGAGTCACATAAAACACTGGACACTTATTTGTATTTCATAAGTTTGAAGTAATAAATCATGCATTTATATATTGAAAATTATAAGAGGATTGTGAGGTGTTTCTACTAGACATTATAGTTCAAATTTTGCTTTTTAAAACATTATCTAAAATGCTTGTCTCATTGATGAAACATCTTTATCTCATTTCACAGAAGTGGAAGGAACAATTGTAATGTTCCTTGTGTAAGGAGTTATGTACAGATTATACTTAGCTGAAACCAATAAAACAAACTAAATATATACATAGTCCTCTTCCTTCCTTGGATGATGGCAATATGAATCATCTATTTGCTTCTGTCTATTCACGTGACTATATTTAACATCATTCCTCCATTTCTATTTATCGTATGTTCTGGGCATCATGCAGCATATTTTGTTTGATTGCTTTTTGTTTTAAGAAAGCTTCAGTTTGTGTGATGCAGCACAAATATTCCATCTGACTGCTCAGTCCATGTAGAAGTATAAGATTTAAACCAGAGATTCAGGAGAGAGAAAAAAACCTAAACAAGCACATCTAAATTTACTCCTAACCCCATCACTCTGGCAACAGGACAAAGCTGAAAAATAATTATTGGAAAAATTTTGCAGATTTCCCCAAAACTTTGGGTTTAATGTATCTTGCTCTATGTGGGTTAGATGTTACCTCTCTGTGTGTAGGTGGGACACAAGACCTGCTCTTTAGCACCTTTGTAGAAAGAAGAATATTAGGACCATAAACCCCAATAATTCAGCAGAATTCAATTAAGACTTAAGGACAGCATATAGCTATAGGTATACTAACAGAATTCATAATCATGGCAAAAAACATGCTTCAAAAGAAAAGCAACAAGCTGCTGGGTGACAAATAGACTTCAAAAACCCCATTGCCTATTCAGTGAATATGCAGGAGGTGCCAAACATTCATTAGTACATTTCTGAGTCTTCAGAGCAAAAGGCAAGCGTATCTCACACAGAGGGAGAGAATAACATTTCTGCCATTTCCTCCCTTTCCTTCTCTCGCTGTTCCCAACGTAACTGGGCAGTGTCTTGGCTGGTTTGTTCTCATTCATATCCTGATCTATGGCAGGCATTGGAAAGATGACAGAACAAACGATCCAATTTTTCAAAGCTGAGACACAGAGATGAGGCAAAGAGCCACTCCTGTAGTATTACAGCCTAATTCTTTCTGCCTAGCATCCTCACATAAATACTGATGCTCCCCCTGAGGCAGCCTTAGTGCTAAATGAAAGGTGTCTTAGTACTGCCTCTCAGCTATGTTACAGACTTGTAGATCATCTATATGGTTAATGGATGGATGTGAGGCTCTAGGACATTGGTGATATTAGCTGAAGGCTGAAAGCCTAAGACCAAAAATAACAGTCATTTTTTAAGATGGCTGTTGGGTTAAAAATACCTTTTTCTGAGCTTTGAACCTAAGAAGTTCCTTTGATGTCAAAGGATGGACAAAATTTAAATATTTCAGTTGTAATAGGATCAAATGGATGGGAATCTATGGAATTGATTGCAGAAATGCAGCAATATTTACAGATTAGACCATGGAATTGGTTGTGTTGTATAGAATACTCATGAAAGGTAACAGCTAGTTAAAGAAATTATGTAGTTTGCTTAGATATTTGTGATTTGTTAACTCTATGGGCTTTTCTCTGAAGCTCAAGATAAGATTCTTTGGGAGACCTTAAAACATAATGTCACCTGTGCAATATTTGCAGCTCAAGTATGGGAATCCTGTTTCTTATACATTTTAGATTTATTCTGTAGTCATTTTGAATTCTTCATCACTATCTTTACCCCGAGTGCTTGTTAGCATGGTTGGAAAAGAAACAAATCACTCAAACCTGTAATTGCAAACAACTTTTTGTGCCATAAGAAGCACAGCCTGAGGATCTGATATCATATAGTATTTGAGTTTCTTCCCTCCTTGAGCCCTTTTTGTGGCTTACATTCACATAAAAATTCAAATCTGATTGCCAGAGGAAATTAAGCTCAAAGTAAAGGATTGATTCTCTACAGGAAACACTTGATAACAAATTTAAACAGTTGGATTCTACTTTAAAAGAGGCTATGGGAAAGTTTAAGTCCTAGAAATCAGCACTAATGTTCAGGATATGATGATTATAATACGTTCTAAGTAGCTACTCTGAAACTGAGACTTCATCTGTGGCTCAAGTAATTCAAAAGAACTTTTCCAAAATAAAGTGTTTCATACATGCTGAAATGTGGTGAACAAATTCAACAGAACAATCTGGGTTGGGCTCCGGAGGGTGGGCTAGGTAATTTAATCTTCCTGATAACTGCAGTCTTGGTTCAGTCCAGAAGTTAATGTTGATCAGAGGTTGTAGTTCTAAATGAAACATGGATGAAAAAAGTGTGGAGCAGAGACAGGAAGGGGAGAGTTTGCACTCTTCCAGGGCAAGGAAGGTGTAAACCTTTTACGTTATTTTATATGAAAGCATAGCCATTCTCACTGAAAATTTGTTTACTTACAACTATCTTACTGTATCTTTACATACCACGGACATTACAGTACCTGTGTCATGTTAGTTATGCATTTCTGGTGATTGACTAAATGTCTGTAGGGCCTTTGATTCCACTACAGGGTAACATTCCAGGCAAAGATCCATTTCATAAGGAGACATGATGCCCTACAGCTTTCATTTCTTTGTCTACACTATGAGGAAATGCGTGATAGAAGAGCGGGATCATGCTGAAGAGTCCTGTTCATTCTGTCTTTGTGTCACAGAAATATCGCTACTCGAAGGAATGACAGCAGAATTAGTGACGGGATTGTTTGAGCCCGAGCCACCACTTGCAGAGAAATGAAGCAAATATGGTGTGTGGCTGCCTTCAGACAAGCAAAGCAAATGAGAAATGCTGCTGTTAAAAATGAGAAAAGTCACTTTCACACAGAGTACTTTCCTGGGTGGTTGAAATAGCATTGTCTGGGCAGCAGCAGCTAAGGGATTCCCAAGGCATTTGTGCTCTTTGTTTTCACTGTGTCTTTTCTCTAGACAAGGAAAGAATAATACATGATGGGTACTGCATTTCTTGTTGCTTTTCCTACACACGAAAGTCCTACAAAACTATAGCTGCATGTTATCTCCAGAGGCCAGCTGTCATTATAACTTTGTATAGTTAATAACCTATCATGCTAGTTATGTGAATCTTAATTATATCCATCTCCTCTTTTTAGATTTTAATACAAATTATTAGCTGAAAAGTCATAACTGTTTTTTTTTTTTTTTGTAGTGCAGACAATACATATGCAAGCTGTATGCACGATTGTACAAAAACAACCTTGTTGGTATAAATCACTGAAAATCACTTATTATAAGTGATGGCTCCCTCAGAAATGGATAGTAAGATCTCTTCCATCGTTAATAATCTGGGTTATATCACATTAGATTGCTGATTAAAAGTGGATGGTAGCTATAGCTGTCCTGTTATTAATTTTTGAACAATACCTCTGTTGTTCTTCCAGTGAATTCTGGAAAAATAAAAGATAGAAATGTTGTCCCTTGGCAAGGGGAATAAATATGTAAATAAAAGAATGTTTATTTGGTTTTGTTGTGGGGTTTGTTTTTTTGGTTTTTTTTTTTTTTTAAGAATATGGATAAAAGTGGGATCTGGGTATGATGAGAATAGAGGCTGTTGCTATTTTGTAGCCCTTGAAAATGTCTCATAAAAAATCATTTATGATGAGTTTTTAGATATGTTTTTATATGCCTAAAACTTGCCTTTAAGTGACTTGGTCAGGACTAAAACACTAGGTCTTGTAAAGAATTATGAATAGCATGTACGTTTCCCATCCCATAATCCTGCTACACTCAAAATACTCCCTGTATCATAGGCTATCTGTTCAAATATTTGATATACAACAAATTGGTTTTGATATCCTCAACTGAATAAAAGGTATGGTGAATATGTTTGATTCTGAGAGAAAGAAGTGGAACTGTGTGTTTTTAATGTTTTTCTTACATGAACTTATTTAGAGTTGACTAAGAATAAAAAGGAGATATTATAAAGATGTATTGACACTTCTTTCTCGGAAATACAATGTGTCCTTTAGTCACTTGGACACATTTAGATTGCAGCTGTTACTGCTGAACATAAAAGAAAGTTTGGAAAAAATGCAGGAGTGTAACATTTCTGCCCCAAACTGGTGCTTGTCTCAAAAATGTAATAATAATGTAAAAAGTTAACTTCCTCCCTCCCCCATCCTTCACACAGGTCAAAGTTGATGTATTCACTGAGACCAAGCATGCTCTGACAGACTCAGTGCAGAGCTGGCAAAGGATACTCATCCTAAAGAGCTTTTGTCATGAATAACAGATCTTTCTTCTTCTTAGCCAGAGGCATTTTGAGAAGGGCAACGGGTTTTGGTCAGAAAGCAGAGACATGCTCATATTTCTTCTACATTTTTATGTTGCTTTTGTCTCTTGCCAAATTACATAAATATATACTTCTTATAGACATTGAAATTTAATATATCAGCACTTTATTGTCATTCTTCACATCAAAAGATGTTTCAACTTATCTTTGAGGTCAGCTTAATTATCAGCAGTATATTAACAAGGCTTACTATATAATGTTTGATCTCTCCTGGGATATCAGTTTTTCTCCTTGCATCCCATAAAGGAATTTCTTTCAAAGGTCACACTTCTGACAGCATCCATGAACTGCCATGCTGTCCTTCTACTGCATGTTCTACGGCAGAGATTCTGTGGATTTGGAAGTGTAAGGGCTGGGGAAATTTGTGTAGAAATGTGTATAAAATATGCTGGTATTGGTGGCATCCCTTTATTTTCATTCTTGCTGATTATTCTGGTTCCATTCTGAATATGTAAGTCTGAGATCGGGTGCTGAGTTTTACACAGGATCTTCCCTTTCAAATAGAAAAATTACTTTAAGATTTTTTTTTATGGCAAAGAAATGTCTGAGTGTAGTGATTATGGTTTTGAAAGATTTGTATTAGTATTGGTATGTGAATGGTTAAAGTGACCAACATCTTTAATCTTTGTATTGCAGTATTCCTAAAATCTGTGCTAGGGACCTTCAAATCCACTGTCATTTAATAGCTTTGATTATTGTCCTGCTTCATCTTAACAGAGAATTAGCAATGAATCACATGCATTATTCTACTTTTTGTAGTGATCTATTTATATATTTCTTTAACAGTGAAACAGTACTTAAGGAGTTGCATGCTGCAGCTTGAATGCTGGTCTAATACTATGCACAAATGCTTTCCCTCAAAATGAGTTAACAGTTTGTTTGTCCATAACCACTGAGGCAGTCCATGAAAGCTGTATTTATCGGTCGTTTGCCTGGGAGGAGATCCAGCTAGCCATGCCCTAGGGGCAGCTGCATTTCCCAGCTTAGGGAATTCAGCTGCCCTTTGGAAGAGTGTTTACATTTTTGATATCACGATTAAGCATCAAGTTTATGAATCACAGGAAATCCACAGAGAGAAGGTTTGATTTTGATTGGAACCTCAAGCAGGAAAGAAATATTCTTGAATGGAGATCATCTTAAAAGAAAGTAGTGCCGATCACAGGAGCAGAGCCTAAGGTTAGTTTCTCAGCTACAAGTGTTGAAATAACAGTTCCAGATGAACTCCAAACATAAAACAAACAGAAGATGTTGCGTGTCTGAAATTTAGGTAGCTATAGGAATGCTTTTGTTTTATATATGTGGGTTTTGACTCTAAACCCAATTATATTGCAAAAATTTGAATTATGGTTAATAATTTTCTTTGTCTGATCTTAACAGCTGTTTAGGTCTCAGAGTCATTGCTTAGTAAAAACAAACCATGCAGAGTAGCAATCACCAAATAATTGGTACTAGATGATGCTCACAATGCTCAATACCTGACCTGAGGTTCTTGGTAGTATCTGCTGAGCTGCATAGGGAAATTGGGAAGTTGGTAGTGCACACTACTATTTTGAGGAGGATGTCTTCCAGTAACCAGAGCTAGTCAAAATGTTGTAGGCTCACAGAAGAAAGTGGAGCAGTCTTACGTATGCAACGCATTCATGAGTCTATCACAAAAACCATTTAAGACTTGATTGCCGTAATCTCTAAGAATTATTCTTTGGCTGTAGCTCCTTCCTCATATTAGTTAGCCAATGTAATTCAAACAGCTTTTCTAACACTTTTACTTATTTAACTTTAAAAGCAGTGCCTGTTCCACATGCAAACTGTGACGTTTTATGGATTAGTTTTGTTTTGTTTTTTTCCACCTCAGAAATATTCCTATGGCCTGGAAAGCCACTGCCTGCAATTCTTCTGGGATGTGGGAACCTTAAAGTGTTTCTGCTCAGAGTTGAACCCAGTCTTTCCCAGAACATCCCAGAAGAAATATTTGATTCCACAGCTGTTCTGAAGTGGGTTTCTTTCAAACTGTCCTCAGAACCACTGAATATCTACTTAATTTTTCAGTTGGAAAAGGAAATGAAGTATTATGTGCCACAATGGCATTGAAGTTTTCTCTTATTCAGGGGAATAATTATGACAATACAGATGAAAGGAGATTTAAGAGTGCTGATAATTTGAAAAATGAAAACTATACCTTCAATAAATAAACATAGAAGTGGGTAATTTAAGGGAAAAATACCATAGGGGCCCAAAATTGTCCTGTAGCTTATTAAGAAAAGGGAATAAGAAATGCAAAGGCTGAGCTTCATTAGGATTTTCAACCAACTTACACAGCAGTGAATGAGAAGCAGGGGTATGAACCTGTATTTTCATGTGTATATGTTGTATATCAGCTGAGGTGCAGGCCGTCTTGGTACTTGTTAACAAAGAGCAGTGTTTTTTCTGCCAGTGCAGTAAACTGGACTGGGGAACATGTATGAAAAGGGTAAAGTTTCTTCTGGGCCTTATTCTGTTTCAGACCCTGTCTTCCCACTGATGGTTTGCGTATGACTTTTGTAGGTCTTTTACTTACGTTGGTTACTTGACCACATAGAAGACAGTTCGCTTACCATGAACAGTTAGGGGTATGCCAGCCCCGCTTTGTTTGAAAAAACAGAATTTAGGGAGAGATATTTTTGGTAAACTATCAAAGATGATTATCTTTTTGATAAATTTGAGCATTTTCTTCTTGAGTTTCATAAAAAGTAGCTAACACTGACCATGTATCTTTGAACCTTTTCTTCCCCCTTGCACTTTTTATGATGTTGTGTGACACAAAAGTGATAACAGGAGTGAAGAATGTGACAAAGTATGTAAGAGCAATGCCTGCTCCCTTCACTGAATAACAATCTATCAGATACACTGCCAAAAGGAAGACATTTGTAGTGTTAAATAGAATGTTCACAATTTCATGGGACCTATGCCTTTAGGCAAGAAAATGATCTAAAGGTATTCACTACAGTAGAAGGTGACAATAAAACTACTCATTTTCAGAACTAAGAAAAGCACTAAATTTTGTCTCTGCTTTCGCAGTAATTTCTTGACATCCTTACTCATTGCTGAACAGAAATACTTAACAAGAAAAAAAAGCATTCATCAGAAATTTTTGTACTAAATGAGAACGCAAGTGCAGAAAGGAGGAATAATGTGATTTCTTCTATTTTAAAATATTTTAGAAGTGGTCAGATAGTGATGTAGACTGCATGAATTTTTGCCCATCCCTTTTATGTTATTCTGTAAGGTTTTTTTACTATAAGTTAAAATTCTGAAAGTATTGTCTCATATAGCATAACATCAGTTAAGTATAGAGAGACGTTTTGATATCAGTCTTAAGAAGTAACAACTGCTTGTGTGAGTGTGACAGTCCGTGGCAAAATTAGAAGGTTAGTCCTAAATTGGCTGGCTCCAAGGTCTCTACACTTGTTTGGAGATTAACCTTGGAACATAAATGATTTAGATTAAACAATCCAGCAAATTTCCCTCCTTACGCTATCGTACACTGGGTGAAAGACTAAATAAAAGAATAGCTACATTTACGTGCCAGATGACATGCAAGGCTGGAGAGTGAGAAGTGGCTGAACTCTTCCCCCTTATATTTTACTCTCAGCAATTTCATTGCTGGCATCAGTTGAGAAACAACTTGTGCTGATGGGTTATTTTTCTTCATAACTTCATATGTATATGCCCTGGCATGAAAAGGTTGTGCTTGCATCATGAGAAGTATGTTAAGTCTCTGGAGAATCTGGTAGATGTAACAAATAAATACTTATGGATTGTTTATTTACGCATTGTGTAAAACCAGGCTACATAAATTTTTATTTGCAACTGGAAACCTAGTTGAATTCATGACTTTTAAAAGCCTTCGAACCATTGGAATGTGTATTACTATGATAAAAAAAAAAAGTGGAAATGCAGTCCACACTATGCCAGAAATGTCAGGCACTCAGCATACTGACTTTTTCAGATTCCAGTCTTTCCCTGTATTTCTGAACTCCCATCACAGCACTGATGTCTCAGGCCCACAGACGTAGACTGTTGTATTGATTTTATAGAATTGTGCATTGTGTGGGTTGATACCTTTTGTTTTTGCAAGGGTGAACATTTTATAAATGGGTTAGTTTTATTGTACTGCTAGTCTCAACACATTTGTTATAAATGACTTTTTTATTCTTTAATCTTGAAGATTTCTTCTGAACAAATACTTGACATATAATCTCAAAGAATTTTTTTTTCTATAATTTAAACGAGCCCTCTGTCCTGTTTGCATTTAATATTAAGATCTGCTATATCTTTAATTGCTGTTTACTCAAGCAGGGAGTCTTTCAATGAATAGTTTTGGAGAGTGGCAATATTTTCTTTTGTTATTTCAAATAGTATTTTCACATTCCATAATGTTCTCCATTCAGCAACACCAAAGCACATTGTAAATATAATTAGTAGAGGAATTTTCTTAAAGCAGTTTTTGGGCTGATAAACAGAAGTATAGAGAAGTAATTTTCCTAATGCTACAGAGAAAGTATTTTGGGAATGTAGCACAAGACTCTTGACTGTTTGGGGTTTGGGTTTTTTTTTTTCTCTTTTTTTTTTTTTTACCCCTCCTCCTGACTTGTAGGCAATATTCCATACACCTTAGAGTATGGAATTAAAAATGTATTGCTTTATTTCCCTTCCATCTTAATTAAACAGCTTTCATGATGAGAACCTTATAGCCATTGTGAGGTATTATCAAAAGCAATTAGAATCATCAAACAGATGCTCTTTAGGAAAAAAAAAAAAGTCTAAAGCTATTTCAAGTGTTTTAGAGCTTACTTCCTTTGCTACTCTCTTTCTTTTTTGCTTGTGACCCAAAGAAAGTTTTATTGTAGTGGGTAAGTAATTTTATCAAAAATTATTTGTCTTTTGTATGTTTCCTTGCCCATAGTTTATCTGTTCTGGAATAGTGAGTTGTCAATATTCTCTTAGTTGTATGCAGAGGATGTACTGAAGCAAGGAGATATTTTCAAGATTTCTCCTGCATTTTAATAAATCCCTCTTACCGTTTAATTCAAACAAAAGTAAAATCAAATTAAAGGGCAAAGAAAACCCAAGCTCCAAAACCCATTAGCAAATAATACAAAGATTAATGCATACATTTTTAAAGGTTGAAAATAAATTAAAGTTACAGATTGTGTAAGGTTTTCATGTACTCCAGATGAATGTGTAGTTCCATCGACTCATTCTCGACTGCTGAAATGCTTCAATTTGAGCTGATATTTAAAAGCTGTGTGTGTAACAGTCTTGAACAGGAGAAAAAAACATAGAAAGTCTAAAGTCTTGTCTAAGGATGACTTTAAGCATATTTTCTTGCTTGGGATTACTTCCTGATGTTAGGAAACAGGACAGAAATATGATTTAGTTATTAAAAAAAGTTAGCTTTATGTAAATATGTACAGGTGACTACTTCAAAAGTTTTGTGAACAATTACTTCATTTTAAAAATAGGCTTGCCTTTAAACTATCCTCTTACCCCTTAGTTCTCGTAAACTGCTACTAACACATGCTTCAGACAATGAGTCCTTAACTGATAGTGGAGTTTGAATATTTTATTTGTGTTGAATCTGTTGCATATATCAGTGCTTCTCTGAGAAGCAGGATTGACTACCCTAGGGGGAAGGTTGTATTAATACTTCTCATATCCCAGTTACCAGATTCCACCTTTGAGGTATTACTGCATAATACTGTATTTGTCTCATGTGGAAATACATAATGTATCTAAATGATCAGCACTGATAAAAAACAGTAATTGACAGCTGTTTTGCAGACAAAGAGCTCCCTACTGCAAGGCTCAAGGCAGTGAGAAAGTAAGAGCTTTTCCTGGACTGCTTTTAGTACAGTATATTAGTAAATCTCAGTGCAAGGCTGTATAGAGGGAAGGTGATTTTGTAATAAAGAAAACTGATTTCATTCATTCTCATTCTCTTGTATTCATATGCTAACAAGGACTAAAATATGTGTCCAGATAGTCTAGCTAGGAACTTGGGGTGACAGTAGGAAACGCCACCTAGCAAGTCTTTTTCACCGGCTTTTGGGTTGTTCTTAGTGCTGGGTTTTGACTGTGACTTTTGCAGCCTAAAGAAGTTGACAGTAACTGTAATTTTTTTCCCTTCATCCTGTCCCACCTCTGTGAGTCATTAGGAAATGCTGCAGATTTATTCACTGTGTCTGTGTCTTTTTCTCTTGCTGCAGTTTATTCTGGTTTTTGCCTCTCTCTCTCTCTCTCTCTCTCTCTGGATTTTTTCTTCCCCCCAGTCTGGGTGTCTTTCTTGAGAATCATGTGTGAACTTAATATCTTGATGCCAACAACACCTGTCATTCTTCTATGCCTTCTTCTTGTCATTTCTTCTGATGCTTTTATACCCTTACCTTCCAATTCACACTTCATTTATACCAGTCTTAATGTTTTCATTACAAACTTCCACAATTTGATACTGGAAAGAAGGTCTCATAGGAACAAAGAAACTGCAAACTGTCATCTGTGGCTACTGTTGCAAAGCATATGTCTTCAAACTGCTTTTATTTACATATGCATAGAGTGATTTGGACATTTAAAACAATCTCTTATAACAAAACCTTATCCAAGCACAGCATGATTGGTATGGCTTTCCCTGGGGTGCAATAGAAAAGAGAACAAAGCACACAGTTGTGTAAAAAGTATTATGATAATGAAAGCAGTCTAAGAGGCTATATAGAGCAGTATGGACTAAAAGCAACTTAATTAAAACACAATGTAATATATAATTGCAAATGTAATATCTGTCCCGAGAGCTAGAGCTTCCCTTTAATATGATGGTAAAAATGTATTGTATAGATTTCCAACATCACAAGATCAAGGCCGAGCTTTACTAATTCTGTATTCTGGAGTTCAGAAAATGACATAATCTGTAACAAAAAAAAATATGTGGAAATATTAATGCATAGTGACAATACTTAGTATTCTACCTTTGATAACTATACTTAGATGAAATCAAGATGAAGTAATTTTTTTTCCTATAGATCCAGAAAATCACAGAATGTGTCACACTGATATCGAATTAGTACAAAAGTAGGTATCTTCTTCACTAGGGAAACTGCTGAACAAAATACGCACCTAAACTGGTATTTTTGCAAGGGATTCCTTATAAACCTTTCTTAATGATTGTCCTCCTTTTCTGTTGGCAGTGGTGATTTGTCTGTTGTCTCAAATGTCAGTTAGCCTAAGATAAAGGGAGGATGCGAGAGGCAGGTATGTAATCTTCTCTTTATCTCTCCTTCAATATTTCAGGAGTTTTACTTTAAATGTGGAGCACACCCAACCACTGACAGTGAAACATCTGTGGCTTTGAACCTCGTTACAACAAACAGTCGCTGTATCACATGTATAACATGCACAGATATTAGGTAAGTACAACAAAAAGTGTCAGAGATGCACAGTCTCAGTGCTTTAAAGTACTTATCACTTTCAAAGAGCTTTTTTTCCTCTGCTGGTTTGCCTTTTTAAACATTTTTTCCCTGGTATCATGGTGGAAAATGGGCCACATTTTCAGGTGTGTTCTTTGTTTTGCTGGTCTGATTACAATTTATATTTTTCTACTTTTGTTGAGTTGCAGGTGGGAATCTGACAGCTTAAGTTCTAACTACAACCTCAAATGCATAAGTGTGTAGATCTTTGCTGCTAATCCATATTTAAGAGCCAGTGAAAGAAAGCACAAGTTTGAGGGGGACAAACTGTTCCTGAGGAAAGGAACTTTTTGGTATTTGTTTTATAAATCAAAGCAAAATTTCTTATGATGCATCTGTTCTCGTGTTCTTGTTTATTACAGTTTTAAATACTGTAATCCATCTTACTGTATGGTATTTGGGCACATACATTCAAGAATACCTTTACTTGCAAATGCATGGATTAAAAACCAGTTGCCCCAGACAGACAGCTACCATTGTTGTGAAGAATTACCTGAAACACATTTATCTACTGATTAGGAGATGTTTTGAGGTGAAACCTCAAAACTAATAAGACCATGTTATACACTCTAAGTATTGCTATTGATTGGTCTGCATTTTGCAATAAAAGAAAGAATTTAGAAAAATCTTATAGGGCAGCAGGAAGTGTGAATGAAACTGTTAGGAGATATCTTTTTGGGGAAGAAAAGCTGGATTCCTGGAAGTAAACTTCCTATTGAAAATAATAGATGGTTGTTCTGATTCTGTCCCAGACCTAGTATGATTATATTATGTTGTGCTTGCATGCTACTGCATTGATAGCAGCTGATTGGTTGCTGACAGTATTTGGCTTGAGAAAATGAGTCTTAGAGATTAAAAGATGATTGTGCATTGAAGAGTACGGTGTCCATCGCTACCCATATACACAGCATTTACAGTGTTGCCTTGTGCCTCTTTCAGAGTCTACCTTGCAGGCAGTACATGCTGAATTACTTAGCTTGTCCCCAGTGGTTAGGTATGCAGCAGTATTAACCTCTCTGTAATTAAGGATAATATGAAGTTTCCATTCTCAGCCCAGCTTTCTCCTTTTCCCAAGAAAAAGAGGGAAGAATGTCAGCCATAAATATGTTTACTTAGGCTTGAGAACTGGTTATAATTATTTCAACCAATTTTTAAATGGATATGTTGACATTTTCCTGAATTGATATATTCAGTACGGATTTATTCACCCATATTCATGAAGCTGTATCTTTTTTCTCTGTTTTGTGGCAAATCCCAACAGAAAGAAAGAGGTAAGACTTAATTTTCTGGATTTGCTTAGATGAACTGTTCCCAGGACTAACTATTGGCTTCCTAAACTTTACTCTAAAGTTTAGTGGGACTATTTATTGGCATGTCACTAAAGCATATCAATTCTTATCAAATTAAGGCATCAAATAACTATGGGAGACCTAAGTTTCAGTATACTTTTAGCTCAGTACGCAATCCAGGAATATTTATTTATGAATAAGTTTATTGGATTTATACACTAAACAGGGAAGGAAGACACATCGTCCTGTTGGCCTCATGCTGTTGAGATCCTTTCTAGCTTACAGGACCCCTTCTGAGATGCTGTTAGGTGATCTTAAAGTATTTTATTTCTAAAAGTTTGTAGGAGTTCTGATCGAGCACCCTAAGAAACGGGGTAGGATTTGGGTGCCTGAGCATCTGACAGGCACTAGCAATTCCTAGTTATCTATCCATGATGGGGACAACAGGTTCTTTGAAGTTACTCATACACATAATAAGTCTTTCAGTCTTTTCTTTATTTTGCGTAGCAAATTCAGTTGTTCATAAATAGGTTTGTCTTCTGTTAAGGAGCATAGAGATACTTTTTAGATAAAGGAAGTTCAGTTTAGTTTTCTGAATGGCTGACCGATTTTATCTGATCAGAGCAAGATCTTTGAAGCCTGTGGCATGAGAAGATTAGATGGTAAGTATTATAAAAACAGCCTGCAGAGCAATCGTATCCCCTTCAATCTCCAAAAAGTCAGGGGAACACTCTTCTGACTCAGTGTGTCTTGTAGGCCATGGAATTAATTGTTTGGCAGGAGGCAGTGAAATCAGTTATCCCCAGAGTGAGCAGAAGAGTACTCCAGCAGCCTTCTTGCAGTTTTAAAGGTTGTAAATGCACTAATACATTTATGTAGCCAGAATGTGACTTCTCATACTTCCTAGAGCTATAGATGTACGTTTCCTCTCTCGTTCCTCAAGTGATGCAGTGAAACGATGAGGAGGATATTCTCTCTTCTGCCTTGTTGTATACTTCATAAGATTTTATGAGTGACCTCTGTTCTCCTGCACACCTCCTAATCTCCTCCCACCCATGAGCAGGTCTTTTGTACTGGCCTGTGGAACTGCACAAGATGAAATCAGCAGGAAGTAGGCAATACTATTTCAGTTCCTCCTCTCTTTCATGGTTAACTAACATGAAACTATTGTACCTTGACTCTGCCTCAGTGCAGGTAGCATCGTTCCTTATATGTACCAAAGAGAATTGTAATAGTTGTTGGTCTAAAGAGACCAGTTGCAAGGGATGCTTGAACTCTGTACTGATTCATATGGGTGTCTTCTGGAAAGAGCTGATTTTTGGCAGCATCCTCTGTGGTGTATTTACAGAACTGGCTCCTAGGTACAGGTTGAAGGCCAAATATCAGTCTCTGTCAAATTGGTACCTCAGCATTTTGCAGCAAGGGTGCAGACTAAACTACTTAAAAGCGGCTAGTTCTCCTGTCCTTCTGACAATAAGCTGAGCAAGCGGAATGATTTGGCTTACTGTGGTGCAGAGCCCTACTATGTGTCTGTACTGCGAAATGAAAGAGGGCCAACGACTGATCCCTGATCCCAAGCCAAATGGCAACAACTGACAGATATCCTACACAGTACTGTGATAGGTAGCCTGGCTCTTCATCACAACCAGCTTGGGATAATCTTGAAGGTGAAACCCAAAGGCTCATTGCTGAAACTAGATCTGCAATGATCTAGTTCTGTCCTAGCAGTAAGATGGCATGGGAAAAGGTTATTCATGTCCTAGTATTCCCTGTGTAGGGCTCAGGAAGCATCAAAAGAGGTCACCAAACACCATGAAGTACAATGAAGGGGTAAAATTGCTGAACTAACAACTAAGCTTCATGGGATAAACAGTACCTGTCTCAAGGACCTGTGTCCACTGGATTCTCAGGAACTCTAAGTATTTCTAGACTGCAGGAAAAGTTGTCTGTTCCTGATAACTTACTGTGTTTTTGTTAAGCTCTCCTTTCTATTAAAAAAAAAAAAAAAAAGAAACAAGAAAAAAAAAGAAAACAAATGAGGAAAAAAAAAAACTTGTCTAAAAACCCCTTCTCTAGACAACATTACAGGAACTAATATGGAAGAAAATTGTTCTGTCTCGTCATGTCAAAATATTGATACACATTTCTGTGATAACTCTGAAGTTTTGAGAATGTATCTGTACATTAAATGCTGATTATCTTTCAGAAGTTTGTTTTTTAAAGCCATAAAAGTCTATTATTCAGTTTTGTGTAATATTAAACATGTAGGTGATACCAAGAACTGAGATACCAAGAAGACCTTACTCTATTCCATTTTTTGGTATGGCCAATCTTATGAGTTGTTAAAATATAATCTCACATGTATCTTTGGGTGAATGAAATATTTTTCCAATTAAAGCTGTGAAAGAAATTTTTTTAGTTTCTATTTCTATTTTTTTTTTCCAGTTGCAAGGATGGTCAAAGGTAAGCCCATTTTGTGAAGAGCTAGAGATTGAACAATTAAGTCAATTATCAGTGTTGCACAAAGGTCATTGTAAATTATTGGGCTGCTTATGAAATATCTGCTCAGTTTTTTGAGTTTCTAATTCTTTTCTCCAACCTAGTGTTCTTGGAAGATTTAAGTATAACTCAAAGAAATTACACAAATACCCATAACCTTTTCACTTTAGTTAAACATTTAGGTGACTATATGTATTTGTGCTGGCAATTACTTTCTAATACTCCTATGCAGTTGAAAAGTAGCATCCAGGGCACTCTGCAGTTTGTAGTATTTTGTGAAAACTACTTTCATCATTCTATAGCATTCAGGTGGAAAAGAAGAATAACTGTATTTAGTGCATTAACTATTACTTTGTATTAGCTTCACTCCAGTAATAAAAAAAAAATTGTGTCTGTTCTTCAAAATACATTTTTATTCCTTTTTGCTGGAAAAATTTAAACAGGAAAAGATGACAACCAGGTACTATTTATGTATTTCTTAAATATTACTGTTTGCAGCAAGATATACCATTTCTCTCATTGTTTCCGTCCATTTATCATGGACAGTTAGTCCACCACAGGCAGAGCAGTTAATCTCTGAGATTCTTGGCATGGTATATGTATGGTTTTAGAAAGGTTTGGAGAGCTCATAAAAATCATATTTAAAGCAGTAGTGTACTCTATGGTATATAGAAAAAATACAAAGTGGAAGTAACGTTTAAGCCTATTGCCAGTTTTTATTCTCAAGTTTACATTAGGCACACTTTCTGTTTGCCTTGGGTTTATATTTTATATGAATATTTTCATGCAGCTCTGACCAACAAAGTGAAATACTTCAGAGCCAAATACCCTTGTAGGGTTATGCTAAATCCATAGGCAGTATTCCATGTAGTGTAATGCCTTCCAATGTATTCTGCTTATCTACAGCAGAGGTAGTGTGAATTGGCAGCCTTTATGCATATATTTTTTTCTGTAGCATTCAAGGTGATGGGTTGCTATTTTATGTCTTTGAAGAAGCTCTTAATAGGTTGAGCAAATGACTGAAAGATGAAACAAATACTAAAACTGTGCAATCCTCAAGGGAAGATCTGCTTTTGTCAACTGTTTCCAGCAGAAATAACATCAAAAGGGGTTAGGAGTACCCCAGGGTACCTATAAATCAGGCTCAGGAATAACAGCAGTGTTAAGCAGTGTAAAAATAAAATGTGCAGAACAGAAATGCCTCACGTCATCTTTCACAAACTAGGTAGGGTACAATTCCTAAAGGCACCATTATTTTGGCTTCCAACAGATACAGATAAGTGTAAATGATATATAGGGCTTGCTGTCACTTAATAGGTAGAAAGAATTCTCCAGAAGGAGAGGTATTTGCTGTTGTGTCATCAGAATTTTTTATCAAGTAAATCCCTACTTCATAATCTTGGAAAAAAAATGTTTTATTTTGTTTAGACAATGGACTCTTGTAATATGTTTTTCTGCTATTCAGACTTCCTAATACTAGAGTTGAAGTGAGAGCATGATTTTGCTAGTGGTGAGAGTTAGAAGTGCATATGCTAGATGTTCTTCAAGGGTAACCGCGATGTAAGGTATTTGTCATAATTCTTTTCAGCCAAATCAATTCAGACTGTGATCACGTTAGACTGCATGGGCAGGAGAGTATTGGAAAAGGTCAGTACTTGGAGGGAAAAACTCAAAGGGAATGTACTATAGGAAGTCCTGTTAGAAATTCAGTAGGCAGCTCTATTCTTCTTCAGTCAATAAAGAATGAATGACTCTGCATGTTGTTAGGGATAACTGTGTGTTAATCTGGTTCTGGTGGGAATACTTTGAGCCTCCTAAGCATCTCACTAGCTCTTAATCAGCCATCTTTTTTTTCAGTCTATTTTTTTCTGAAGAAAAAGTACAATTTACAGAATTTTTCCCTCCAGCAGCAATTTGTGCCATCCCCCTATCACTCCTACTCACTAATTTCCATTACTATAAAGTCAGGACTGAGACTCATGAGCTTCATTTTTATGGGGTAGTATTTCCAAATTTGTAAGTGATAGAATCATTTGCTTCTCAATAAATACATATGTGAATGATTTTCCATTGTGGATTTTACCTGCCAAGGGAAGACCAACTCCCCCAGGTTTTTATGGGGATTAGGATTTTTGTAATGTTAATACTTTGGATTTTGATCTTTATGACATTATTGTTGTTATAGAAGGTGTTCCAAGTTCCTTATTGACCACTACACTCTGTCCATATTGCACATTTATGTTGTACATTGCTTTGAAGTAAAATATTTCTTCTATTACAGTTTCAAAGATTGATTAGAAACATCTGAAATAATTTGTCTTACCTTTCTTTATTTCTGTAAATAGCTGGTATTAATGCAGTCTGGATTTAGAAAAAGAAAGTGGGAAAGAATATCAGAGGAGGAATATAGCAGCAAATATGACAAAAAGTATATGAGGTAGCAGGTCTGCCTCTGCCATGGTATTCAAAACCTTTAAAATACAAATAATTCCAGAATCTTTAGTTTCATGATTTGAATCAAATGTTACAGCTGAAGCGACAATTTGCAAAATTCAGCTTCTGATCAGGATCCAAATCTGAACTGTAAACATTTTCAAAGAGAAGAAGCTGTCCTACAAATTTGATCCGGGTCAATTTTGATGCTATTTGAAGAGAGTTTTACCAGGGACCTTCTGTTCCCTTCTGAGATCAAAATGCAGACTGTGTCCATTAAAAGACCTTGCCCATGTGATGTTTTTCAGAAGAGTAAATAGCACCTTATTCTAGACTTATAATTGCTATTTCTCTTCGCTTCTGGGGTATAGGATCCTAAAGTTACCCCTTGGGCTATTGTAATCCAAGCAAGTTATTAAATCTATATTTAGGTCATCTTTTTTAAAGTACATTTTCCCTCTCTGTGACCTGTTTTGATAATGTGGTCTCTGCTCCAAATCTCTGCCTGTTACATTCTGTTGTCTTTATATACCTTGAGTAGTTCAAAGAGGAGTGGGAAAAGATTATGTTAAGAATTAAATCTACTTTGTCTAAGTACTATGACCATCAGGGACAATGTCTACTGCTTTCTCTCCTAATGCTCCTGAAATTAATGGGATTTCTTAAGAATCACTTATTTAAAGTAAGAAATTAATCAAATATCAAACTAAGAACTGTTACTAATTGGTTTAGAGCTTTTTTTCTTTTCCACAATAAGGTAGCCTACAGAATACTGATTGTTACAGCTCTAATATTTGAGTTCTGATACAAGCAAAACCATGCAGAGAAAACATTTTGTTGGCACTTTTGTTGGTATTTGAAATGTGAACAAAATCTAATAATGCCAGCAAGTGACCTTCATTTTTTAGTGGCGCACACTGTGGGTTTTAGACTCAAGCGCTTGTACCATGGGCTTCTGGAAGATGTGCCTCGTGCATGAAATTCAGTTGCCTTAACCTTTCCATTGAACTGTAACCACCAGTATACAGCAGCCCACTATGGCAATGACAGCACAGCATTGCAATTCTTACTGTTTTGCCTCTGAATCTGTTAAGATCTGCACTGTAACTGCATCTCAGTGAGACAGCTTCCAGCTTCTACAGATTTGTGAAGAAAAGAATAGGTTAGCAAAGTTGTTGTACTGTCATATTGTACATGTCCTTTGCTGGCAGGGGACAAGCGAGGAGGATTTTATGCAACCTCATTCATCTCCTTTGCTAAACATAAAGCATGAACTTCTTTTCTCTCCATCTGAGAGAACAAAACCTGCCTACTCTCCCTTCTTTATGGTTTCACCTAAAGCCTGCAGGTTGCAGAATATTATCAGTAGGCTCTATATTAAATGTTGTATCTTTTCTGTCATTCTTATTTATGGCATGATTAATACAGTGAGCTGTTTTTACAGGTTTCTTCACTTATGTATTTTAATGCATGTTCCAAGACACAAAGACTTAATAGTTTAAATGTATTTGGATGAATTAATAGTTTTAAAATTGAAATGTGTGAGGAATCCAAGTATTCCATGTGCAAAATTTGGTGGACCTCACTTCCAAAATATTTGAGGAAGACTGAATAAGACTACTTGCATATGAGCAATCAATGAAAAATGTTAGCTAATGAATACATTTTTTGTGCAAGTGCTGTAAGTTTAAATATAAAAGTTAGAATTCATTTGCAACGTCTAAGAAAAGCAAAGTAGCAGATGTTTGTGAAATGTTGTTCAAAGAGACATTTTTGAAACTTGCAAGCCCACAGAATGCCTTTTCTGTCATAGATGTTTGCAGGTTCAGGTGGTTGTAACTTTTTTTTCTTTTCAAAATTAATTCCTTAACACTGAAGACAAAGGTTTTCATCTCTGGTTGGTTTTGCTCCAGGGCAAGGTTAGTAATAGCTGATTATTATCACCATCTGATAGCACTGTAGTGACCTATGAGAAATGCTATTGGAGGTCACAATCCAGTTGTCTTTGGAGAGATATCCATATTTCAAAGGCTCACCATCACAGGTGATACTAATTAGCAAACCTAATAATCTCAGCAGAGACCTGGGGTCTGAAGGATGAAAGTGAAAAAATTGCAGAGATGTTCCTTTTGGGTCTCAACTGAAGTATTATGGGAAGGTTTTGTGGAGGAACTTCAGCTGTTGCTGTCTGCTGAGAAGCTGGCCATTTGGCTAATCTTGCACTTCAGTAAGCTGAGAGCAGTTGGACCATCGCCTTTTACTGTCTCTGACATTCTCTTATACTATTTTAAAAATAGGCAACAATAAGGAATTGAACGTGAATATGTGACAGCTGAAGAGAATTTTACAAAATCAAGTGCAACAATGAGAAGTCTGCCCTTTTAAAAAAAAATGTCACTGCTTTAATGTTTTTAATGAATTGACATTTAGTAACTAACATTGAATGTGTCATTAATTAATCATTGGTGGAAGATTAGAGGCAGATAAATGTTCTTTGGAAATGAAGTATAGGGAAATAACGTCTTTATTGCGTGAAAATTGTTTTCAAATATAGTTCAGATAAAGCATTGTATTTTAGTTGTTTATACAAAAATGTATATGTAGACATATGGATCAATAACATGAAAAAGCTAACGTCTTTTAAACTTATATATATTCATTATTTCTCTGAGAAGCTGATTTTGTGAAGAATGTTGCTCTGCTTCCCATTTTACTCACAGTTACGTAGTGTTCCTACTGTGTCGGGGCAGATTGGAAATCTAGCACATCCCTGAGAGACGGTCCACAGTATCAAATGAGGAGTGTACTTATTGTTCTGTCTTTCTGACTTTCCCAGCCATGACCTCTTCTCAGCCACTCTCCAGCTACTTGGAGGTAGAACTACTCTGTCCTGATTAGCTCAACATCAGCAGAAAAAGTAAAGGCAGAAAATTACATTCACTTTCTACTTAACTGAAAGAACTTATCACAGGTAGGAAGGAGTCATGGAAGGGAATGTCTTGACTCACTGCTGATTTTTTACACTTATACATATGTCTATAGATTTAGGTATATATGATTTTTGTTACATTTAAGTGTTTTTTGAAGCAGCCACTGCTAGGAGTATTTGAAACAATCACAGCTGAATTTTATTTCTCTTGTGAATTGCTTTCTGTCACGTGCATTTCTAACTTCATATGAGATGCAGTACATCTCCTCAATTTAATTTTTCCAATTTCAGTTTTATCCAACTCTCCTTTTTGTTTTGTTCTTTGTTTTCAGTGTCCTGGAGAGAAAGAACTTCTGTAGAACAGAAATTATTTTAGTTGCTAATAATGGGTATCTAATTTAATTGAGTTTAGTTTTGAGAAATTTTTAGTCCATTATTGGACTAAACTGGAACCAACTGTTGATTAGGAAAGAAGTGCATTCCACTAGGAGAAAAGAAACAAAGAAGATATAGACAACTCAGTGAACTGAAAAAGTTGTAGAGAGTCTAGGCTGTTATTGAAGCAGAAGTCAAATAAAAATAGGTAAATTCCTAAACACTCTTATAAAGGGCATTGAAAAATGATGAACACTAAGTCCATTAAAGCCTAATTTTTGGAAGATGACACAGACAATTGTTTAACATGGAAGAAACAGAACTATTAAATCTATTTCTGACAAAGTCTTAAAGTATTAGTAATTTGTTAACATTTGCATTGATAGTTGAATACACCTTTTAGGCTGCTGTGTCTTGGATCAGATCTACAAGAATGAATGTAACTGTAGCTTTAGATACACAGAAAAACAAATATTCTGTATATTTAGCTTTATAAAGCTCTATAGAGAAAAAAGTAACATGAACATTTGCTTTCCACTATAGTTCATTTTTTCTAGGTTATTTTTGAGTCATAAAATCATAGCAAGATCACTGACATCTGCTATAGCACTATTGTCAAACTCTTATTATTGTAATTTAGCAAAAATTGGAAAGGAAAGTGCTTGTGGAAGATGTGGCTGGCATTTACAGCATAGAGAAATAAGAGTGAAAATATTAGAGAAAGAATGAAGCAGCCTGACAGCAAAAACCTAAATATGCACACAGCAGAATAATTTTATTTGCAGAAACTTAGCAAAAATTGGAAATAGCTGTATCAGGCAAAAGTATCAGGATGTAATTTCTGTAACCAAACACATGAAGGACTATTCATAAGACAGAGAACCTGTCATAATATGCAGGGAACTTTATTAAGTGTTGCTTGACACTTCATAGAGTCACTTAATGATCTATTATGGAACAGTAACTATTGTCCTAGGTGATGTCTTTAATAGCCATTCAGTTCCTCAGTGTAATAGCTCAGTAGGGATTGTTATCAAATTCCATAAATGCTTAATTCAAATAAACATTTTAGGAAAATAACAATGTGTATGAAATTTGAGGGCAAGTGTATACATATTGCTTTCAATAGATGTCTGGGGCAATGTACTAATCCCAAATTCTAGAATCATATTTTTGATGTGTATCAATTTTAGGAGCATATGGGTACAAAATTTTGTCTGGGAGAACAAGGAGGGATTGAGAAATATGTTCAAGAAATATGTTTGTTTATATCTGTATAATAAATGGGCATAATTATTGTTTTATTTGTCTATAAACCATGGTGTAGAATAAACTGGCATAGCACTGTACTGAGCCGACATCAGTGTAAGGAAAATAGTTCACACATTTTCTACTGACAGTTATGAACAACTGAGCATGCAAAGCTCTCTTAGTGCATTACAGTCTTGTAATAATTTGAAATCACAGTCCCTGGAAGTATTCAAAAAACGTGTGGATGTGGTGCTTAGGGACATGGTTTAGAGGTGGACCAGGCAGTTAGGTTAACAGGTTGGACTTGATGATCTCAGGGGTCCTTTCCAACCTTAACAATTCTATGATTCTAATCAATTGATGGAATTGTAATGAAATTTATTAGCTAGAAATAGTTCTTTTTTTCTTAGCAGCTCATGATCATTCATAGCTCTTTCTTCCTCTGCCTCATTTTTTGGATGTTGTTAAAGGTTGACTCTGAAGGTGAGACAATTTCTGAAGCCAGTCTCACAAAGCATCTGTTCTTTATTTTCTTCTGCAAGAGAAACCGGTAGGGTTCTACCTTTCTTACATCTTCTGCAGAGAAATTCCTTCTTCCTCCAAATGAATGTGTTTGCACAAAACTTCATTTAATAAACTTAAATACATGTTTACTTTAAAACTTACCCATTTTATATTACTAAATGATTTTAATAACAATATCATTATTGTATAATGATAAATGATAGTAAACATTTTAGTGTAAATTGTGATGTGATAGACTAAGTTCATTATCAACTAAGATATCAACACAACTAAATTTTCCTTAGAAAGGCAAATTCCAGGACAAGGTCAGGCAGGGACAATGAAAATGAATTCAGTCCCCTGGTAGAACTTGAAACATAGACAGAGTCAAGTTAAAATTGTTTATAAATAACTGTTATGAATTTGGTGCAAAAAGATGCTGATTTGCAATGTGGTTTGAAAATGACAAGAAATAAATCATAGGGGTTTTCTTGTTAAGTTCAGGCAATGTCTGTGACACATTGAGAGCTGCCTGCAGACATTTGAAGACTGATGAAAATGGAGACCATTAAGCGAATGATCATTTTCCCAGTACAAGTTCATAAATGGTAGTGATAGTTGCACTAGCAAGTCATTGTAAGTGTACGACAAGAAAAATGGCACCAATTAAAATGCGTTTTTATATTGGTACAAACTCCTATACCAAGCCTTTTATTTTCACTTGAGATGTTTATTTTAGTTTATTTTAAAGTAATTCCTTATCAGCGTACACTGAAATGCAGTAAGCAGGGTGAAAACAAGTACAGTTGTCCATCAAAAGGTTTTTGGTTTTTTTTTAATATCATTTCTCCAATTACACCGATATAACTTTCTCTTGCAGAGAAGACCTATCTTACAGGTGATCCCTGGAGATCAGCTGTGACTGTGGTTGAAAATGCTAATGGAAGAGTTCAGTATTAGTGAATAGTGATTAAAACAGTAGAGAAAGCTGCATTGCTAGATAGCAAGATAAGAGAAAAATTATGCCCACTCTGCTGAATACATGAGTTAGCATAAATGCTGCTTCTTTGTGCAAAGATTTCAGAGCCTCCTCAGAGTTTTTCTACAGCTATAAATCTTAAAAAGACCCTCCTCTCTGTCAGTTTCAGTTCTGTGTCACTTTAAGTGTATGTACTCCTACATGTTTATTAAGCAAAATGGAGCTTTGATTATTTTCTTCATATATATTTATATATAATACATATGTAGACATATACATATATGTGCATATATACATATACAAATACATATGTGTATGTACTTGTTTCTTCCTTTGTCTTGCTTTCTTCGCAAGCAATCTTTAGTTATTTGAAGTGCATTACATTTTTAAACATTTTTTCCTTCCCAGTAATTACACTATTCTTATTTCACTTTGTACAGGAGACAAATCTGCCCGTATTCCTGGTAAAAGTAGGAACCAGAGACGGTGCTCTTTTGGCATGCAAATGCCATTTGCATTTTTCAAATTGGAAATTCAGTTCCTCTTTCTTCTTCTTGTTTTGTTCGCAGCAACAAAAAGAACAGTCAAACCTCTTCCCATAAGGTATGTTCTCTGTGATCACTAAAGCCAGTATCATACAAACAGCTGCCAAGAAACCCAGGACCAGCCTTTTGAGATACACTATACAGCAAAGCTGACTGCACCCAGAGGTGTTACCTCTATGAATCTGGCCAACCTGTTCTTGCAGATGGATTGACAGTTCTGATGTCAATCTTGAACTATACTCGTGAGCAAGACTATGCCTTTGCTCCCTACAGAGCCTCCAAACTGGCTGACTTGTATTGGATTTTCTGACAAAAGAAGTTATATTTATTCAGTTTTGGTATATATGCCTCAAAAGGAATCAGACCATGTCCTGATCAGGAAGCATGTGGTGAGAGTGAAGCTGCAATATGGTTCAGGCTGGTTACATAAAGATAAAACAGCTTCAGGAAGTCATTTATTCAGTTCAAAGCATTTGTAATTTAATCTTGTGTTTAAAGTAAAATACCAAAGTAAGGAGAGAGAAAAAGCATTTTAAAGGCTTCCATCATTGAGTTTTCAAAAAATAGCTCTTTCTCTGTCTTGTACTTCAAATATATCTGTAATTTCAGCCAAAATAGTTGTTATAGTTTTGTGGGGGCATATTTTTGTGTGTGTATCTGCTAAAGTAATCGTGTTTAAAAAGACTCATTTTAAAAAGAAATAAAAATCCTGCAGTAGGTATTAAATCAAACTGATTTTTCTTAAAAGCTTTTATTTCTTCACCATCTTTCAAAGGTAAGTATAATGGTCCCTAGGAGTAGAGGAACTTTCAAGTAAGCATTCTGACTCTAAGTCCTAGTGGTCTCTATGGCTAGTGAAGAATAGCCATGATAATGCAGCTGGATAAACTGGTCCCTACCAGGCCCTACAGGTGTGAATGTCAAGGTTGTTAAACTGCTTCTCAGGAAGAACTGATTACCTTCTTATGCCTTGGTCGCTCTGGTGGTTACCATCTTGCATCAGAACCATTCATCTCTTTTTTTGAGTCTGCTGAAACCTGTGGACTCTTTCTCCCCTAAATTGCCCTCCAGTGGAAATTCCATGATCATTGTTAGGAATTACAGGTCAGGGTGGTATTAACAGCCATTTAAAGTTCCTTTCTATCAGTAAGTTTTCCTCATTTGAATCACTCTTGGAAGACAACTGATCCTCAAGTAACATCAAACTAGGGTAACTCTCTCCCTTCTTTAGCAGCTTAACTCTGTGAGCTATTTTTATTTCAGCTGCTTGCTTCATTATATTTCTTTGGCTGGCAGATTTATTTAAACAAAGCCAGGAAAGCTGTTTGGATTTGGAGGGGTTTTTTTGTGGGTTTTTTTTGTTTGGTTGGTTTTTTTGTTTGGTTTTGTTTTGTTTTGTTTTTTTGCTTGGATAGGTTGTTTTGTCCACTTTTTTATGGGGTTATAATTATTCCACAATTTTCTTAATGCCTATATTGTCTTATTGGAACTTCACTTTCAGAAATCTAATTTAAGTTCTGTCTGGCCTCATATTGATACCTAGAGTAATTCATTATGGTTCACTTAGCGAAATATAAGTCTACTCAAAGACTCTGTGTAGCTGTGCTGTCCTGGGATCAATGGAGAAACAGAAGGACTGCTCAGAGCTACAGTTTGCTTCCTGCTATGCCCTCTTGGCCAGTCTCTCTTCCTTCTCCCACCTCCTCCTTTAATGGAAGAGGAAGCTGCACTGGGCAACATAAGGGAGGAGGAGGAGAACAAAGCTAAATCTACTACCATTCTTTATCCTATCCTGCCTATCCATAGTTACCCAGATTCAAATGGGAATGACACATTCCTGTGGTGGGTGCACTTCCTCCCACCTTCAGCATTTTCTCCTGTCAGCTGGAAACCCTGCGATGGGTGTACAGGCACCTTGGGTAACTCTTATTTGACCCTTTAGACTTTTATTCTGCAAACAATTTTGTATGTTTGGGTTTTTTTAATGATGTCAATGCGGATAAGTGTTTGCAAGTTCGGACTTATGTACTGCATAACCGCCTATCATTTTCGCATAAATAGAACTATAATTTTTCTAGAAATATGTATCTTCTACAGATGGACAGCCTGGCTCTCTTGCATTCAGCTGTGACCTTGAGAACTGATTAACAAGATTGTACTCTAAAGGACGCAAGGCTTCATATAAAGCAGTGAAGCATGTACAGGCCCTTGAGGGGTACTTAGAGTATCTCATAGAGTCTAATGGTCATTCCTTTCTCTTTAATGCTATTAGGTGATTCTGGCTTATGGCAATCTGTAGTACTTTTCTCTTTATTTAATTTCTGTGCTACAGATTTTATGAATTATCCTATTACAACCCCTCTTCCGTGTTTTAAAGACAAAGTGCTGTATATGTGTGGTATGCTTAGTATCTACTCTAGCTACTCAGATCTTTTGGTTTGTTTTATTGGTTTTACAGTGTCATAAACTTTGGCACAGTAGGAAGATGAAAAGTTAAGGAGAGTTATGATTAGCTAAACTTGAAAACTAAGTAGTGCTTGTGAAAAGCATGCAGAGTGCTCTGAGTACAGAATACTAAAGGGAAAAACACTCTACATTCAACTCATTGGCATTTCTTCCATTCTAATGCAATAACTTTTAGATGTGGCATCTAATACTCAAAAAAAAAAAATCTCAGGAAATATTCTAGGCGTCATTTGTATAGCTTTTGATGAAAATTGGAATACTGCAAGAGCCTGGATTTTTTCACAGGTGCAAATGAGAAGAAAATCAAGACTGCAGTGTGCCTGCTTGGTAATACAGGCACAGGAATTTTCTCCCAGTCGATATGCTGCCTATACATAAGTCAGGCAGCACTTTAATAGGCTTTCTCCCAGTATGAGATGTTCAGATTGGCCTACATAAGCAACAAAATATGTGACCTTCTGCTACTGTCCTCTGAAAGGCAGAATAATTCATTTCTTGTTTCTGAATTTAGATATTCCATTATGGCTGTGTCAAAAACAGAGTGTCTTCAGTTTACAAGAGTGTCTGTGTTCAAAAAAACTTGCCACAGATCCTGGGTCTCTGAATTCAATAACATGACCTTCATAACACTGAAATTTTTGTTATATTTTATGCTCTTCCTTCCAATGTTTCATTTAAATAAAATTATTATTTTGTTATTTTAATTCTTTTTAAGCAGGCAAGTAAATTGATTGTCATTAGTGGTAATCCAGAAGGTATTTGTAGAGAGCAAAGGGGTTAGAGCTCTCTATTCACTGCTAAAATACCTCATAATAAAACCAGAAAAATGCTGTTTCTATACTGAATTCTTAAAAAAAGGGAAATTGTGGATATCTTGAAATTAAAATAGTGGCATTCATCTAACAACTTGACTCATCTCAACAGTTTGAGCCACTGGTGTCATCTTTGACATGGGATGAATTTTCCTGGATGTGCCTGCATGTCATAGAATCACAAAATTGCCGATTGGTTGAGGTTGGAAGGGACCTCTGGAAGTCATCTGGTCCAGCCCAGACCCCCTGCTCAAGCAGGGTCACCTAGAGTAGGTTGCCTGGGCAATTTCCATATAGCTTTGGAATATCTCCAAGGATGGAGATTCTACAGCCCCTCTAGGCAACCTTTGCTGGTGCTTGGTCACCCTCACAGTGCCACAAAGGCACATTGCTAGCTTATGTTCAACTTGGTGTCTCCCACAACCCCCAGGAACTTTTCTGCAAAGCTGCTTTCCAGCTGATCAGCCCCATGATATACTGGTGCCTGGGATGTTTCTTCCCCAGTTGCAGGACTTTGTACTTCCCTTTGTTGAACTTCAAGAGGTTCCTGTGAGCTCATTTTTCCAGCCTATTGAGGTCCCTCAGGATGGCAGCATGACCCTCTGGTGTATCAGCCACTCCTCCCAGCATTGTATCAGCAAACCTGCTGAGGGTACACTCTGCCCCATCATCCAGATCATTAATGAAGATGTTGAACAGGACTGGACTCAGTATTGCCCTATGGGGTACACCACTAGTCACTAGCCCCCGACTAGACTTCATGTCACTGATCACCACCCCCTGAGCCTGGCTATTCAGACAGTTTTCAATCTGCTTCATTGCCTGCTTATCCTGCTCATACTTCATCAGCTTCTTTATGAGGATCATTTGGGAGGTAGTGTTGAAAGCCTAACTGAAGTCAAGGTATACAATATCTGCTGCACTCCCCTCATTTAACAACCCACAGTTAACTATTTCACGGCAAACTATAAAATTGTTTGCTAAAGTTTGATTATATGAATCCCACCCTGAAAGCGGTGGACTTCTAGATGAATAATTCCCCAATAAGACTGTTATCTTGTAGAGTGGTGTTTGTTTTTTTTTTTTTAAATTATAGTAGCTTATCCCACAATGAAAACAGGGGGTGGGGGGAAGTGGCATGTTGTAGGTTTTCTTGTTGGGGTTTTGTTTGTTTTAACCCTTGGTTGAATTTAACCTGATAAATTAGTTTACAAGTGGCTTATAATTCCTGATGTAGATCTTGTGATTAATTTACTCCCTTTGCTAACACCTATGTTATATGGCAAGCAATCTGAAGTCTAGCTACTAGCCTAAGCAGTCCGTTCTCAGTAAGGGAGATGACTGTTCTCTACTGTTCTGTTTCTTTAAAAATTAACATTGTTGTCCCTAGAAAAAGAAACCCGTTGTGTGCTGGCAAATGGGTCAATTCATTCATCACAAGCATCTAATACAGTGTTTCTGGCAGCTGTCTGCAGTCTTGGAAGTGCCATAATCTGCATTCTAAACACACCTTTTAGATTCCATCTCCTGGTTTGTCTGGAATTTGAGGTCTGATAATTCTTGAAACCAGCACAATACTAGAATCTCTCTTCCAGCTGCTCCTAGTGCATAACTTCTAAAGCGCCTTTTCTCTAGGCCATCATGAGATCCTTCTCTTTTTTTTTTCCCCCTGTCATAGTGCTGTAATCTTCAGTCTCCACACTAAAAGTCTTTACTGACTCCCTGATCATCTTGTGCTTTGCTGACTGCAACCTTGTCATCTCTCTCCCTCTTCCTTTCTGTGAGCCCAGTTTCCCTGCCATTACTGCCTCAAATGTCTAGCTATTTTTAATTAATGTTTTCTAAATATTCCTTATCTTTGGCTGATGACTTCAAAATAGGGGTAGCAAACGATATGTCAATTTCAAGGATGTATCAAAAAACTTCTAATTTTCCCTTTTTCTGTCGAGTTAATCCTCTAGGGTCAAACCATTTAAAATGAAACACCATCTGATTATGAGATGGTATTTATTTGCATAGCTGCAAACTTTCTGAGTGTGGTATCACTAATTTATTTTTGTTGAGTGAAGAGTTAAGTTCCACCTGTAGATTTCTGGATACAAATGTTTGCAGGCATCAGTGGCTGTCCCAGCTTCATCTGATTTGACCATTCACTGATTACTGAATGAATGCTCAGCACTGCTGTGTACATCTGATAAGTCAGTGTTCATGATGCCTGTTGATTTCAGGTACTCTGCATCCATTAGCCATTGCTTCTTTGTTGTCTCTCTTATGTTCCTAAAATTTCTTAAGCGTAATTCAGAGCCTGTGTATGCTACAAAAATATCATATAAGGCAACACGCCACACAGTAGCAAAGGAAAGAGAAGAGCGTTTATCTGAAGAGCATCATGTCTTTTGCCAATTCAGTCTGTCCTGGTGAGGACATGGCATACTGGCAAAAGCTGTGAAGTGTATTCTAACGACATTGCAGTGTTAGTGGCTGAGGTCAGAGAGCATGGTACTCGCAAAATCTTTTAATGCAAATTTTTATTTAGTGGAGATAGAGACAATCACAAGCTCTGGGTGAAAAACCTGAGAAATCTACACGTTCCTGTTCACCTCCCTCCATCCCAGCTCTAGTGTGCCATGGTCATCATTTGAGAAATCTACAGTACACCATAAAACGCACAACTCGAAATGTTAAAAGATAAAAAGCTACAAGAGGCTAAAGATAAAACAGAATAGGCACAACTTTAAGATGTTTCTTTTCCTTACAAAAACAGCAAAAGAGATGTCAAGTTTAAGGAATAACAAATACAGCAGATGGAAAACAGCACAGGTTCTGGGTTACATCCCTAAACTCCTTGGAAGAGGTGGTTTTCTTAGTATCATCATTGTCAGGGACAGCAGAATGCTAAGATCTTTCAGTCTGGAGTATCAACAGTTGTTGCATAATATTGCAAATGAGTTGTGATATATATACACACAGAATATAGATATATATATATGCACATATAGATGTATATATGATGCATATATATCTTGTGTGTATATACGGACAGATCTATATTGTGTATGTGTATATATATACACGTTATATATGTGTATGTCGCTAGAGCTACAGTAAACCCCCAAGATGTCCTGTGTTTCCCTTTTGCCAAATTGACAAAAAGCTGACACATGAGGCCATGGTACTGAGGAACATCACAAAATGATATTCAGTGCTTTCAGAAAGAACATTTAACTTCTAATGGTGAAGTTTGTTTAAATCCTCAGATCAATGCAGATTTTTTTTGTATTTTCTCGATGTTAGTATCATCCCTGATTTCTTTTTGCAGGTAGGTCTCTAAAACTAGAATGGATTACAGTGGATATATAGATAGAATATTTTTTTTTTTAATTTTTAACCTCAGCATGAAAGGTCAAAATTTAAATGAGATTTTTTGGAGGTTTTTTTGAGTCTTGCAAAACATATAAATCCCTTGAAACTTAGTAAATATTTTAGATATTGGTAAATCATCACAGTATTAAATGGATCACAGAAGACAGGAAAAATATTAACCTTAACATTGAGAATGTGATATTGTTCCCATCAGGGTAATTGTCAAAATGGTTAAGGGATCAGGAGCACGAGCAGTGTTCTCTATCCTTCCAGTTGCAAGGAATGATGAGGGAAGACGCAGGAAGAGCCAACAGATCAATACCTGGCTCCGAGCCTGGTGTCACCAGCAGAAATTTGGATTTTTTAATCATGGGTCGGTCTACACAACACCAGGCCTGCTGGCAACAGACGGGGTACACCTGTCTCAAAGTGGGTAAAGAATCCTTGCACAGGAGTTAGCAAGGCTCACTGAAAGAGCTTTAAACTAGATTTGAAGGGGGAAAGGGATAAAACCAGGCTCACTAGAGATAAGCCTGGGGGTGGCATGCCAGTGTTTGAGGGATGGTGTGCTAGCGAGGTCCCTTGGTCTACTGTCTCAGTGGAGGTAGGGGATGGAGATCCATGTGGCAGCAAAGATGCAAGGGTTATGGATGTGTTAGAAACCATGGAAGTGCCTGAGAATGGTCACATAGGAATTAGGGTTTCTCCCCCCAAAAAGGTGGTGGGATCAATAGCCCAACAGAAGTGCATCTACACCAATGCGCGCAGCATGGGCAACCAACAGGAGGAGCTGGAAGCCATTGTGAAGCAGGAAAACTATGATATAGTTTGCCATCATGGAAACATGGTAGGATGACTTGCACAATTGGAGTGCTGCAATGGATGGCTATAAACTCTTCAGAAGGGATAGGCAAGGAAGGAGAGGCAGTGGGGTAGCCCTGTACGTTAGGGAGTGTTTTGACTATCTAGAGCTTAGTGATCGTGATGACAGGCTTGAGTGTTTAAGTGTAAGAATCAGGGGGAAAGCCAACAAGGCAGATGTCACGGTGGGAGTCTGTTACAGACAACCCAACCAGGATGAAGAGGCAGATGAAATATTCTATAAGCAGCTGGGAGAAGTCTCACAATCGCTAACCCTTGTTCTTGTGGGGGACTTCAACTTACCAGATGGCTGCTGGAAATACAATACAGCAGAGAGGAAACAGTCTCGGAGGTTCCTGGAGTGTGTGGAAGATGATCACTGCCTGACACAGCTGGTGAGGGAGCCAACTAGGGAAGGCGCCCTGCTGGACTTGTTGTTTGTGAACAGAGAAGGACTTGTGGGTGATGTGACAGTTGGAGGCCATCTTGGGCACAGCGATCGCAAAACGACAGAGTTTTTGATTCTTGGAGAAGTAAGGAGGGGGGTCAGCAGAACTCCTGCCTTGGACTTCTGGAGGGCAGACTTTGGCCTGTTTAGGAGCCTGGTTGACAGAGTCCCTTGGGAGGCTGTCCTGAAGGGCAAAGGAGTCCAGGAAGGCTGGACATTTTTCAAGAAGGTAATCTTAAAGGTGTAGGAGCAGGCTGTCCCCATGTGCCAAAAGACAAGCCGGTGGGGAAGAAGACCAGCCCGGCTGAACAAAGAGCTTTGGCTGGAACTCAGGAAAAAAAAAGAGAGTTTATGACTTTTGGAAGAAGGGGCAGGCAACTCAGGAGGACTACAAGGGTGTCCTGAGGTTATGCAGGGAGAATATTAGAAGGGCCAAAGCTCAGCTAGAACTTAATGTGGCTACTGCCATAAAAGACAATAAAAAACTGTTTCTATAAATACATTAGCAACAAAAGGAGGGCTAAGGAGAATCTCCATCCTTTATTGGATGCAGGGAGAAACAGAGTGACAAAGGATGAGGAAAAGGCTGAGGTACTTAATGCCTTCTTTGCCTCAGTCTTTAATAGTCAGACCAGTTGTTCTCTGGGTACCCAGCCCCCTGACCTGGAAGACAGGGACAGGGAGCAGAATGAAGCCCCCATAACCCAAGGGGAAAAGGTTAGCGACCTGCTACACCACGTAGACACACACAAGTCTACGGGGCCAGATGGGATCCTCCCAAGGGTACTGAGGGGGTTTGTGGAAGTGCTCACCAAGCCACTTTCCATCATGTAGCAGCAGTCCTGGCTAACTGGGGAGGTCCCAGTTGACTGGAAGTTAGCAAATGTGATGCCCATCTACAAGAAGGGCTGGAAGAAGGATCCAGGGAACTACAAGCCTGTCAGCCTGACCTCAGTGCTGGGGAAGGTTATGGAGCAGATTGTCTTGAGTGCCATCATGCGCATGTACAGGACAACTAGGTGATCAGGCCCTGGCAGCATGGGTTTATAAAAGGCAGGTCCTTCTTGACTAACCTGATCTCCTTCTATGATAAGGTGACCTGCTTAGTGGATGAGGGAAAGGCTGTGGATGTTGTCTGCCTAGGCTTTAGTAAAGCCTTTGACACCGTTTCCCACAGCATTCTCCTGGAGAAACTGGCTGCTCATGGCTCAGACGGGTGTACTCTTTGCTGGGTTAAAAACTGGACAGATGGCTGGGCCCAAAGAGTTGTGGTGAATGGAGTTGTTACATCCAGTTGGTGGCCAGTCACACGTGGTGTTCCCCAGGGCTCAGTATTGGGGCCAGTTCTGTTTACTATCTTTATCAATGATCTGGATGAGGGGATCGAGTGCGCCCTCAGTAAGTTTGCAGACAGCACCAAATGGGCAGGGGGTGTTAATCTGCTGGAGGGCAGGAAGGCTCTACAGAGGGATCTGGACAGGCTGGATTGATGGGCCAAGGCCAACTGTATGAGGTTCAACAAGGCCAAGTGCCGGGTCCTGCACTTGGGTCACAACAACCCTATGCAATGCTACAGGCTTGGGGAAGAGTGGCTGGAAAGCTGCCTGGCAGAAAAGGACTTGGGCGTGTTGGTTGACAGCCAGCTGCAGACGAGCCAGCAGTGTGCCCAGGTGGCCAAGAGGGCCAATGGCATCCTGGCTTGTATCAGGAATAGTGTGGCCAGCAGGACCAGGGAGGTGATAGTGCCCCTGTATTCGGCACTGGTGAGGCTGCACCTCGAGTACTGTGTCCAATTTTGGGCCCCTCACTTCAAGAAGGACATCGAGGTGCTGGAGCGTGTCCAAAGAAGGGCAACAAAGCTGGTGAAGGGTCTAGAGAATAAGTCTTATGAGGAGCGGCTGAGGGAGCTGGGGTTGTTTAGTTTGGAGAAGAGGAGGCTGAGAGGAGACCTTATTGCTCTCTACAACTACCTGAAAGGAGGTTGTAGTGAGGTGGGGGTCGGTCTCTTCTCCCAAGTAAGAAGTGGTAGGACAAGAGGAAACGGCCTCAAGCTGTGCCAGGGAAAGTTTAGGTTGGATATTAGGAAAAATTTATTCACTGAAAGGGTAGTCAGGCACTGGAACAGGCTGCCTGGGGAAGTGGTTGAGTCCCCATCCCTGGAAGTATTTAGAAGATGTTTAGATGTGGTGCATAGGGATATAATTTAGTGGTGGACTTGGCAGTACTACATTAACAGTTGGTCTTAATGATCTTAACAGTCTTTTCCAACCTAAATGATTCTATGGTTCTGTGATTCTATGAATTACTATTAGTGTCTGCTGGTTTTTTTCCTTACCTTATTATAAAGGGGAAAGTTGAATGAGAAGATTTAAGTATAGTATTTTAAATGTATAATAAGGAAAGTATGAATTTAATATTGCTAAACTCATGTCACATAGCTCTGTTATGCAAGCTATATAAAGTTTGATAAATATGCCTTAAGATTATATTTCTTTATTTTTTTGGTATTAAGACCTTTTATTCAAACATATTTCATTTATTTCAGGACACATAGTAGAAGTAGTAAAAAAATTTCAAGACATCTGTGATTAGCTGCATAGGTTTGTGATTTTGTGTATATGCTTTATTCTGTTAAGGTACGTAGAATTATATCATACAAGGTAGCCAAATATGTGTTGCTTTATCTATAGAGATTCTGGGGAGCCCACAGATGCAGACTGGAGCACCTGCTTAGTGCTCCTTAAGTAGTGTACACTCTTAATTTTCAGCAGAAGTTGGTGGGAGTTTGTCGTATCTGGATTTTAGGTGATTTTCTATAAATTTCATCAACTACCTGTGTATTATTTAGGCATAGAAATATATATATTCAGATTCCACTCAAGTAGTTAGATACTGCAAGTCTTAGTAAGGGGTAATCTATGGACAGTACTTGCTCTACTATCTGCTTTATTGTACGGTTCCATCATTGTTTTCTAATACATTATCCTGTCCTTTGTACTACAAATTCTCACCCGTAGCCCATACTTCCAAGAAACTCTGAAAAGAGTCCCACTTAAAAACTCTGTTTTTAGGACTTTCACTGTCCAACCACAAAAGAAAAAGGATGAGACTGTAAAAAAAAAAAAAGGAGTAATTTTCATTCAGTCATGTTCAAAAAACATTTTGGGGTATGAGTTCAAAGTAAGTTATTTAAGACATTAATAGCATCCAGATAGCTATATTCAGTTAGCTAAATTATCAGAAGAATAGCTATTTTAACAGTGTGCCTTATTTTGGATTTAACACCTCATTTCTTTCACACAAGAAAGAGTACTATTTGAAAATACACCATTTGCTACACGCAAAAGGTAGTACATTTATTGTTATTTAGTGACATTGGCAAGCTGTGAAACTCTTGTTCCAAAATTAACTTTCATTATTTAGAGGTTCATAAATTATTGTACCTCTGACTTTCTAACTCTCTACGTTTGTATTTGAATTATGTTTTGGTTAATGAAACACTACCGTCTAGAAATCTGAGCAATTTAAAATAACGATTTAAAGCATTCTACACATCCCTCTCAATCTTGCTGCCAATTTTTGTGTCTTTAAAGTCAAATTCCTATTACACAAACAGGGAAGTAAGCTATTATTTTAAGAAATCATTAGAATACCAGAGAACATGGAAAGAGTTTTTGTGTAAGTGACGAAATGAAAACAGAAGGCAACGTTGAATAGTATCTGGTCTTGAAGACACTGTAATGTGCAAAGGTATAGGAAGTGTTAAAGGGAGCGCTCCCCCGCCATCCCTGCATTTGTATTCCTTGTTGTTCAAAAGCCCAAGTACCAAAACCTCAGACATTTTGTCTGTCAAAGTTAAGGTATTCTAGTGTTCCTGGAGCTAGAAAGAATGGGGAGAAAATACAGAAATGAGTTTAGTGTCTTAGAAGTGCTGTGCACCTATGAGAGGTGATTGCTTCACACGCCACTGGGGCAATGTGGCCACTTGGCAACTTCTGCTCTGGTTGTAGTATATTTCCCTATCCCGGGAAGAAGAACAGAAATTGAATCTACTGAGAAATCATTTTAGTTTCTCTCATGTCTTTCATTTAATGCAATGTTTAGTGTTACTTGCAATAGCAGGGAATAAAGTATTTCTATAGAGGTGTCCTTATTATGCTGATAGTGTCTCTGTGGTTGTTTGAGGTTCTGCAGAACGTTCAGAACTGAATCGTGGCCTCAGCTCAGGAGGCAGTTGAACCTGTGTTTAGCTTACTGAATCTGAATAATCCCATCAAAATCAACAGGATTTAAATGCAGGTGTATGTGCTTTGCTCAGTCAGGGCCTAGACTCATCCAGTCTAATCCTTCTGCTTTTTTCTGCATGATATCTTCACATCCAAAAAGTAGTCACAGAATATCTTTAATCAATCTGTCTGTGTGAGGTGGGATTTATAATACTTTTCGTCACAGGAAGCAGATCTAATAGTGAATATTCAGATTTTTTTTGGTGAGAATAAGACAGTTGTTCCTGGAAATGTCTTGAGTCATGAGAATCAGAGTATCACTAGAGAGGGCTCTTTCTTCTACCATTTGCCATCTTTCTGATAATCTGTGCTAATCTCTATGCACACAAAAAGATGTGTTATATATGCTTTATCCTTCACTTTGCTGTTTATCCTGATGCCTTGTAATGACCCCTTATTTTCAGGGAGATATTTATATTTTTTGTTCATACCGTATTAGAGCTTCCTGTTTTGTAGAAAATACATTACAGGTATTTGCAGTTCAGACCGTATTTATCTAAGGGTTAAAGTATTAACACTAGTATTAAAACATACAAAAATATTTCTGATGAAAATGAATATTTTTCTCAGCATGGTGGGCAATATTTTTGCCATTTCAAAATATGTTACAGAAAAGTGAGCATTCCTTCAGATTCTATGTGCTGATGAAGAAATAGGAGACTGTTACTCTGTGTTCATGTTCCTTTGCTTTTTTAGGTTTTTTATTCTTTTCCAAATGCAAGAATACGTTATTTCTTCCTTTTCCACAGGATTCATAAGATTGTATTAAGCTCCTAAGGAAGCCAGGAGAATATCCTTTGCAGTCCTTTCTTTCCATGTCCCTCTCCTTCTCCCTCCTGTTTATTACATTCTGCAAAGAATTCTTTTTTTTTTTTTTTTTTAGATTGAAAGAAAAAGGAAAAGGGGAGGAAAAAGAGAAAGAAGGCTTTACATTAGATCTGTCAAGAATGTGCAGGAGGACATTTTTGATACCAGCAAGCGTCTTTATTTCATTTTTTCATTTTAAAAGAAAAGTCTTCCATTAGATGTTTTGTCTGTGCAGTAAGCAGTCATGTAGTTGAAATGTACTATAAGAAGATTTTAAAAAAATCCGGTATGAAGCAGATTGGTCAGATTTGTATTGTCCTCAATTTTAAATACCAATGTTAAATAGTAGCTTTTGTCAGCTTGGGCAGAGTATTCCATAAAAATGGTAATCTCAAAAGAAAATTTTCCACTTAGCATTTACTGACATCTGTCATTGTTTACTATGTGCAGGAGTGAAAAATATCATACAGGTAAAAGGATCTATTTTCAGTGAGTTTTTAAAGTTTTGTTTTTAACCTTGCATTTCACAGTTATTTTAGTTTGGCTTTTCTTACCATGCACATAATCAGATGCCAATGAAAGACCAATTCTGCAAAGCTCTGAGTACTCAAGTGCTAGTATAGCATGTCATTTAAAGATATGTTTAACTTTAAACATGTGAGTAGTGGCTAAATGCACCAACAGAAAAGCAAAGGCTTATTGACATTAGCTTTTTTTTCAGTTGCTCCTTACTAATTTTTTTCTTCTCTAGTGGCTTGCCTTGTCAAAGTTAGGTCAGAATATCTAAATTTTGAGAGCCAGGAACAAAGGTGCACAGATACCACAGAAGCAGGTACTTGCAAAATCTCAGTGGGGGTAACTATCAGTCTCCTGGTGGATGGATTTCAGGACCTGAAGCAGAAGAACGATCAAGAATTACTTTGTTAGTGGGAATAAGGAAGCTTAAAAGACAAAATTATTTTGGAAACTAAAGGTTGGAACCTTCCTTTTTTCCTTGTTGGGACATTTTTGTTGTTGTTCCTTTTTTTAAAAATAACTCTTGGTCTCCATACAATGTCATATTTCTTTGATATGTAAACCTTCTTTGCTAGTTTCACAACAGTATACTTAAATTTAATTAGTTTTGGGTAGCAATGCTAGTTAGTACAGTAAGCATGAAGTCAATGATTTGTAAAAAGGTATCGTCATGTAACTAACAGAAACCAGAGAAGTAACAGCTTGGTCTAGGCTCAGTTGCCTGTAGGTTAAATATTCTATAAGCATTGACACACAGTCCACTTTTGTGCCCTGGATTTCTGAAACACCACTTGTGTAACTGGCATTGCAATAGCTGCCTGTTCAAAGTAAAATAAATAAAGACTTCACAAATCCTGACTTACAGTGTCATTTTCTTAGTTTCAGTGTTCAGTGCTTGTCAGAGAAGAAATTTTGGCAACAACAACTACAAAAAAAAAAAAAAAGAAAATTTCAACAGTGTTGGAGAACACAAATATCTGGAATCACTACACCTGCATAGGGTTTCTTCAGAGGCTTTGACACCTCTTGTTAAAATGGAGTCATTCAGTGGTTACGTGTTGTTGAATACTGCGAGAGGGAATGAGTAGTTTGAGCATTTTGTACAGGTTGCCATACACTGTGGTTTGACTCTGACACTCTAAATATCCTGATGTTTTTATTAAGGAATGTGATAGTATCCAGTTTGGGTCTGATTATGCCAGTTGCTTTCTTCACGTGCAGAAAGAAATACTGAACGGTTTGCTGGCTTGCCTTCTTGCAGGTGTGACTTGCAACAAAGGAAAGTGAGGAAGCCTACTTTTTCTTAACTGCAGGTCCCTGGTAAATGATAATTTTCCCTGTGCAGAACAGCTTGTTTTTAGAAGGCTTTGTAGATGTAAGTGGAACTAGAGAAGTTTATATGAATGGTTGCAATCTTTATACTTTTTTTTTAATTTAAACAACCTTTGCTGTTTTGCTCTGATACTAGTGGGGCTACCATAAAATTGGAATGACTGCACTGAATCAGCTAACCTAGCTGGCTTGCTGCTTGCAACCTGTTGTTGGAAAAAGCAAGCAACCAGCAAGCCCTGTAGTGCGGCCAAAGATATGGTATATGTTCAGGTTCCAGAAAAATTGTAGCTTTTTCAAATAAGAGTTGTCACTATTAGAATTACTTCATAGAGAAAAGGAATCTCTGGTTACAAGTTAGTAAATCAAATAAAGCATCCATGGAGCAGGTTGCAAATAAAAGTGTTTTTCTCCCTGGCTTCGAAAGATCTAAGGTCTGTCTCCCCCTGTCAGACTGGGGATTAAACAGGTGAGGATGTTAACTGCTGCCATGGGTAGGATTTTGATTCTGGGTCTGAGATCCAGTGCAGAGAGTTCATATATTATTTTTTCTGTAAAAAGAGATTGATCCATTTGGTATTTTGATATATTTTAATAGGAAGTACTCAGAAAATATTTGTTGGAAAAACTGGATGCTTGGACAAAATTGCTTACAATTCAGACAAGGAGTTTAAAAAAAATCAAGACCAGCATCCTTGTGCTGCCAAGACAAAGGATTTTAAAGACAGTGGAAAGATTTGTTTTCAATTATATTTTTATACACAATTGACAGTTCATGGATACAATGTTGAGCAACCTAAAGAAAAATAAATTTGTTAATTATGAAATCGATTTTGAACCCACATCAATAGTCAAAATCCATTATCTCTGGTAAGAGGATGTTACAATGGCAGTATCTAATGAATAAATTTATTTGATTTGTTGAGCAACTAAAAAAAAGAATTTTTTTATAAATAATTCATCTTTAGTTAATTTAGAATGTGAAGGGGCAACTGTGTTATGTGACCTCGTGCTTTGGGGAGGTATGGTTAATCCTGATTAGATGTAGTTCTGCATAAATGTGTATCCATTTTGCCTCTGCAGATCTTTAAGACATGCTAGCATACTTGTGCTGTGAATATGGAGTTAGTCTGCTGGAAACTCAGCACAGACATTTAGATAGAACATATTTGTATGACTGTTTTAGTGTGGGAAGTGGAAAACCTAATACCTACTTTGGGAATCATTTAGACTTCATATCACCTCTAAAGCTTAAAACTATAGCATTGCCTGCATATCAGTAGTGTCTAAGTATTTTATTAGGCTGTTATATCAATGCCACCTTTGAAAATGTGCTTACTATCTGAAATTATTGTTGATAATCTCATAGCTGCTCTTTGGACGGCATTAATTTTTTTCCCCCTTCCCTGTTGCAGCAAATTTACGAGTGGTTTCTGCATAGCAGTGGTGCAGTTTGTACCCAAACAAATGCTTTTCTGGAATGAGACCAATTATATGAGGAGGCAGACAAAATCCCGTTATCTTTTGAAGTTGACTGATGTTGCTCTAACATGCTAGTTGAATGCTAGGGAGGTTATCCTCCCAGTCACCACCAGCAGATTTGCTCAGGATTCATTCTGTCTCACACGGCTGGTGCAGAAACAAAAGGTTTTGCATGGGTTGAGGTACCTAACGTTGCCCTTCAGTAAGCCTGTATAATATTTCTATTCATTTAGAATCAAGCCTGTGTATTTTCTCCTCTCCAGAAGCAACAACATGTTCCGACCTTGGCCTTCAGTTTTGTCATCTATGCAACTTGCAGAAAATAACTCCTATCTATAAACCTGGTTTTGATATATAAACTTCTAAAAGACATTGCTGCGTTCAAGGTGACAGCAAGCTGTGCCACCAGCTATGTCTTCTAAGACACCTCCATAGAAACCTTTATGGAGGCCACCCTGATCAGATTAAAACTGAAACTGAACTACTTCATTTCTCCCTTATTAAGGTGCATCTTTTCCACCTGTTTCTATTTAATTCTGTTAAAATCTATGAGTTCTAGTATTTCCCCCAGTGTATATTTTTTCTTTTTTAAAGTGAATGGTTTAAAGTTTTGAGGTATTACCATGAAAAAAAACAGCAGAATAATAGTTGTCTGTCCAGGGAACCATAGTGTTGTCTTTGTCACTATGATGTTATATTCTTTCCACGGAAAATTTCAGACCTTCGTAACAGTTCTGGTTCAAGTTATATTATTTTCCGTAGCTTGCTTCACTGTTGTCAACTTCTTGATGCTTTGTTGCCTAAGTATGTTCACCCTCTCTGTACCAAGTACCTCTCTAACTCATTCTACCCTGCAATTCCTGACTTAATCTCTTTTGAAGTCTGCAAGTTTTTCCTTTTTTTCAGCACCCCAGAGCTCTAGCTTATTTGTATTTGATTGGCAACCTTCAGTTTTGTTTGTTTGATTTTAAAAAAAAAAAAGCAATTAGAAAGGTTTATAGAGTGAAATATTTTATGTGCTGATTTTATGAGTATAGCTTTATTATTGTCGTGATTTTAAATGGCAATGACATGAATTTTCTGTGCTGGGTGAGTTATTAAAAACTTCTCAAGTCCCGCCTTCAGAATAATCTTTTTTTGTTTATTTTATTCTATTTTTCTAAATCTCTTTTAATGATGCCTTCTAGGTAAAGAGATAATTTCATGGGAACTTCTGAAAACACAGCTTTGTGGCTGAAGCTTTGCTTACTTTGTGACCTACAGGTATATTTTGACAATCAAGGATGTTTCATGACTGTTGAAATACTTATACCTTTCAAGAGGGTAAAATAAATAATTCGCAAAGCATATTTTAACCAAATACCAAAATAGAGAGATATTTAACTTGGAATGTAAAGGCTTTTGAAATTAAGTGCTTAATAGTTGAATCAAATATAAAGCTGATATTCTTATAGCTCTTGGATGCTGCTAAGTGGTGTGGGTAATGTTTGACAAGGTACCGCCAAAAAGCAGAACGGAAGTAGATTGATCCCCTGCAACCATTTTTGTACTTCTTTACATTTTATCCTGATGGATCATTCTCCTGACCATAATTACAGCCAGGTTGGTGCCAATTACAGAATTGTACTGCTTACTTTGTGGCCATTTTTATATCCCAAACTTGACCTCTCCATAATGCCATATATACTAGGCTTAGCTACATCTTGCTCAGAAAAGGAAAAAAAAAACCAAAACCATTAAGGTTACAAGGTTATCTTTCCATGTAAGATTGTTCTGTAAGAAAGCCTGTGACGTTTTATCTAGATTAAATGACTTTTGAGAACAGGACTTGCAGAATATCCTATTCTACATCTTCGTAGGTTTCATCTTGAGGGATTTTTTCATTATTTATGCAGAATTTGCATGTACTTCATTTTACCTAATTGTTTCTTAGTTATTACATACTCTTTGACTGTTCTTAATAATTTCTTTCTTGTGTGCTTTAAAACTTCAGTATTTCAAAAACACTCTAATCTTCTTTCTGCTCAGTACGTAATGTTGCACTATCATATAAAGCACAGAACAAGTGTCAAGCCCATCACTGTGAAGATGATGGTATTTTACTTCTTCTGAATTCATTAAATGTTGGGGAAGAAGGTAGCAGTTGGACTTCAGTGTGTTTTACAGGCCATATCTATCTAAGGTAGAATATTCTAGGGGGGGAGGGAAACCAAAACAATATGCAATTCAAATGTCTCCCAATATCAGTTGGCTGTAGAAGGATATACATTATAGTTGGTGATTCTCAGTCCCATTTTCCAAACAATAGGCATGCTTTCTTTTAAAACTGTAATCTGTTAATTTTTCATCCTTTCTGTCTCTCATTTACTCTACTTCTCTGGGCTGGATTTACTTTATTTATTGTCATCCTAGACTTGTTTTCTCAATTTATTTTGTTCTTTTGTTTCTCTGTATTTTGTGTGAGACTTATGGTGTTTGAAGTGATTGGAACTAAAAGGATAATGCTTTGAATCTAGAATTGAATCCCAGTTGTATTTTATTTACTGCCTGTAGTTCTGTTTACCCTGAGAGCATGAAAATTATTTCCACATGAATCTCCTTTGGCATGTAGCATTTGGGTTTGGGGCTAAAATTGACCAACTGCAAGGTAACAACCTGTGACAAAAAATTTGTTCATATTTAATTTGGTAGATCCACAAAAATGGTTTACTTCTCTCCAATAAATACCTTTGTGGAGATTGTGCACAGTCTGGCTTCTGCTCACTTTTTGATACTTCATTCCGTCTTTTTTTTTTATTTTCCTTCTTTGACAGATTTCTTCTGCTCCATGTACATTTGAGATTCATTGCAGAGACTGACCATTCATTTGAAAAATTAGCTTACTAACAAAATTAAGATTACCATATGTCCTATCTGAACTGAACTGAGTTCTGCTCTTTACTGCTTCCACGTTTCCACAAGAATCTGTTTCTCTAAATAGTTGATACTTCTAAGTGCTGGATAGCAATTCTGAAAGCTCAGTTCTATGACAATTTTGTATTAGAAGTGCGACCAAAAGAGATAGCATAGTTTTATACTTGAGCAGTGAATGGCAGGAGCTTTCATCTCTCTGTAATTCTGTGGGAAAGCACTATGCACAGTGAGTGAAAGTAGGAAACAGAAAATGCAGGTTGAATCATGAGGGGTATAATTGAGTTATCTGTATCTCTTTGGGAGAATGGTGGTTGCTTTGGATGGATCATCTATCAAACAGGACCATATCAGAAAAGCTATTCAAAGCATAAGCAAATAACACAGTGAAAAAAAGCTTTGCCATTGCCTGAACAACCCTTTTTCTGAGGTTATCCCATGTATATAAGGAACAAACTAAACAGGTGTTTTTCAGCCTGTTTAGTTATAATGTTCCAAAATTAAATACGAAGGACTTCCTAAGCATTGTAATTTTTCGGGTGATTGAGCTGAATGTGTGCACTTTTAGTTTAGCAGACAGTAGAGGACTGAATGGACATGGAGACAAAGCTACCGTGTATATCTTTTTTCTTTTTTCATTTTTTATTGTACATCCCACAGCAGTACCTATTTCTTGCCCTTTCTACAAACAGGAGACTCTTCTTTTTTTTTTTACCCTTAATGTATACCTAGAAATCAGCAGCCACGAGACTTAATTTCCAACCCCATTCAAAGTTTGGGCTCAAACACTAGTAGTATCCCCCCAAAAATATTACCGTTGTCACCTGTATTTAGAAGTTGGGTGCCTTACTTGCTTCAGTCATTGGTTTCTTGCTAAGTTATTGTTATGCTTTAAAAAAAAAGATCTCATTTTGTTTCTTAACTTAGATTATTGTCAGGGGTACATTCTTCTTTTTGTTATTTTCTAAAATAGTTTTCAGACGTGTTCTCATGGAAACTTACGGTTCATTATCAGTTCATGATATGTTATGATCCTATTAAGTGCAGTGAGACAGTGTCACTGAATAAGGAACTTTGCTGCTGCTGGCAGCGTCTAAAGAAATATCATTTCTGTGTTACTCTGTATGGTGCCAAAGTTGTTGGGCATGTGCATAGGGGCATCCCGTAAACACAGCAGTAAGATTTCAGCATATACTTTTCCAATTTCAAGGAAAAATGTTTCAGCTTCTCACTAAGGAACCTGACTACTCAGATGTGAAGAGACTCCCCATGCACTTTGCAGTATTCTTCAGTTCCATCCAGTATCTAGAGATTCCTCAGATCCCAAGTCCATATAAATTGGGCCTGGCGTCATCTTTGGAAGAAGACAGAACTCCCTAGTTTGCAATGACATTTCCAGACTTTCTCTCCTTGCCTTAGAGTCCTGCTTGCTGCAATGGAATGGATCCATATTGGAAGTGCTCTAAGAATTTCAGTTTATCCTCAGAATATGGTTTTCTCTGTTGTTTTGGTCTCATACTCTTTATCAGTCAGCAAATTAACATGGAATAGGTGCTTTTGAAAAATGTAACTGTAACAGAAGCAGCTCAGATATTCATTATGAAAACAAACTAGTGACTGAGGTATATGATGTGTCTCAGTTTAAAAAGCAATTTACTCATAGCTAATGTGAAATTCAGAAATTTTTGGACATTGTACAACTGTCTCCTCTTTGGGTAGGTGTTTTAGGAGCAGCCTACAGCAGGCATAAGAACAGTTGGATAGTGACTATTCATCTGCTGAGGCAAAAGCAGGTTTAAACAACTGTTAGTCTGACAGTGCTACAGGCAATGGTGTATCAGCTAGACCATCTAATTTCTCTATAGGTAGAAACATTCTTAAAACAAGCTTGTGTAGGATTTTATTTTGGGAAGTGTTGAAAACATCCCTCACTGAAGAAGTAATTTCTGCTTCCAATGTTTTCTAAACAACAGCTTGGAAATCAGTGTCAGTTGCATTTCACACTTGATGTGAATAGTCATATACCTCCGTTTCATGGCAAGGGTTTTCATGGACAGGCAAGGCAAGTCAGTCTGCCTCATCCTCTCTTAAAGATGAACATTAAGGAGATACATGAATAGGCAGAATTAGAGTCCTCCTCCACTATGTATGAAAGATGCGGTCTTGTGGGACACCTTGCCTTTATCAGACAGAGCACTGGAGGAGAGACAGTGCCAATGAAGTTGCTTTTTCTTTGCTTTGCTTTTTCAATAGGAAAACCAAAATGGGGAGACAGCAAGCCCTATACATGTGCCAAAAAGAGAAGAAGCAGTAGCTGGATTAAAGTGACTCTCGCTGAGTCCATGCTTGTGTTTTTTCAAAAGTCTGTAAGATTAGAAGCAAGCATTATAAAAAAAAAAAAAATCAGGTGAGTCTGGTAATGGTGCTTCACAGTACGCAAGGTTGAAACTAGCCTCATTCCTTTTCATGACAGATACATTTGCTGAGCAACGTGGAAGGCCAAAATGGTAGAAGAGATGTGTATCTTGCACATTTGGTTGCACTTGCCTTGCCCTTTTCTTAAACAATCATTTACTGTTAATTATGATGGGAAACAATAACGCTTCAACAAAACATAAGCAACTCAGATTAATCAGCTGCTTTGCAGGCAGACACTTCCTGGGTTCCCTGGGGTTTCTATCAGCAAATTGTAGTAATGATGCTGATTTGCACAGAGCTATTGTTTCAGCTGTAAATACCTGAATTGATTACCCAGGAGCCATGGTCTCAGTGTAGCATTGTTTTGCTTTGTTCTTTATTATGTTAGGTATCCTGCATAGCAGGGGGCCTGTAACCACAGCAGAGTCACCTTGGGACTTCGAGTATGGTATTCTAAATGAATTCTTTGTTGCTGTAAATTACAAACAGAACAACAGCAGCCTGCTCCCACTTTTATAAATATGTATGGTTTCCCTGCCAGTGAAATTATGGTGAGGGATAGATCAAAGTGAATTAGTACCTGTCAAGCAAATTTGATAGGTCATTTTGTACTTTAATTTTATTCCTTTTTCTCTGTATTGTGACACAATCACAAAATTAACAGTTCTGCTCTCCTTATAGCAAACGCTGTTGACCACACTAAATGTTGTTTTCAGAAAATGCTGCATTGACAAATGAAAGATTCTTCTATAAAGACCAGCTTGATACCACATCTGGTGCATATGCGAAGTGCCCACAGCAGTGGCGTACGCTTGTACATGGTGATGTATGAACTCTGTCTTGTTGTGTACATCTGAAACAGTGCTATCTGTGTAACAGCATCTGATCTCTTCTAGTTCTTGTGATAGGACTGCTTTTATTTTGTGTGTGTTTCCTGTCATACAAATTGTTAGGCCTTTTGTGCCTGTAGTCACAGTCACCATCGTATGTCTGAATATTTCCCTGAGTATACCCACACTCGGTGCACACGTGTATGCGCGCGCGCACACACACACACATGCACACTCCCCCCCCCCCCTCCTTTTCTCTCTCCCTTGTAAGATGGGGATTTCTCACTTTAAAGTGGCTGAAATATTTGAAGAAACCATTGACATTTCTCTTTTGCCCTTTCCAGTTTCAGCCTTTAATTATCACTTACCAAATGAGACAACTTCATAGCAGGTGGCATCTCTTCACCTTAAAATGGTCTCTCAGACAATAAATGATCTACCAGACAAAGTAATTATTTTCTGCTGTTCCCACATGCCTAGCAAAGATCTGAAAACAGGCACTTTAAAAGAAATATTCATGTGAAGATCAGAGATGAGATTATAGAAAACCCACCTACATTTGGTAGGGAGAGCCTTGTCTCACAAACAACTTTTTAATTTTGCTAACCAGATCTGCAGATAGATCCTAAAGATCTGTGTTAGCAAAGGGAAACTACTTCCAGGAGAAGTGATGTAAGACAGTCAGACTGTAGAAATCAGAGGAACTGGGACAAAATATCAGGAGTTTCCTGTTGGTTTTCTTTTTCTTAATATACTCTGAGGCTAGAATTCATTTGTCTTAAGAAAACAGGAGTGAAAAAAGGAAACATTTTCATTATTCCTTATTGCTGGTATTGTTTTGCCAAACCATTTAAATAGTCCTATACACGCTTCCTAAAACAACATTCCCTTGAAATTAATTTTAATAAAACATGAATGGCTCTGTGATGGGTACATTACTCAACCCTGCAGCAATAAATTAAGGACACATGCCCCAAGGGGAAGTCCTGCCCAAAACAATCATGTTCCCACAGAGTAGAAGTCTAAGATACTGGAACATTGATATTGTGAGAAATTAGATCCTGATTCTACAAGCATATGTTAGCAACATTAGTGCAAGTAGTCTCCAGTGGCTTTAACTGGGTAACTGCTTATCTCTGCTATAGAAAGGTGCACAATCATGACCTCTGTAGATATTTTTCCAGATCCAGTCTCTGATGAATTATTAGCTTTTTCAGAACAGTTGTAACCATCCTCAGTCACATGCCACACATTGTATTTTAGATGTGGAAGGCGTGCTTACTTTTACCTACCTGCAAAGTAAACAATGGCAAGAGTTAATAGTTAAAGAGTATGCTATGTTGTGTTATGCTGTCTTTAGTTTTTTCAAATGCTTTGTGATAATTGATGCAAACCAAACTACGACACCAGCTGAGTATTTAATGCATCCATTTTAGAGGTAAGATAATTGTGAAACAGGGGAGCCAGAACCAACACATCCAAAGCTATGGGCTTGCAAGGGAATGCTGAAGAAAGCAGTGTGTGTTTGATATCTGCTGAACTCTTGAGGATCTCATTTACTCTCGAGGGATTTAGATATCTTCACAACTTTTATCAGTCGGATTACTTGTCAGGTTAACAAAATGGTAATCTTCAGGCATTTATGTTTAAAACTACCAGTCTAGACAACTTCTTCAACTGATGCAGTGAATTGCAGAGTAGGGACAACAGTCTTCTCTGCACTGCTGCTTCTGCTGGCAACAGGATTCAGGAATGCCTCCTGCCACAGTGCAGTGTGGGGCTTCTGCGGCAGTGTGCTGGCAGGCAACTGCAGGGCAGCTCCTGCAGGCAGCAGATGGCAGAGAAATCCAACCCGAGCTCTGAGCAAACCTCAGGATGCTAATTTCTGTCATCCTGCTTTAGTTTGGTTCTTCAGCTCCTCAAGAGAAATACCATCTGTGCCTCTGCCTTTGATTTTATCTAGAACAGCAGTGTACCTCCCTGACTGAGGCATCTGGTTACTACAATACTATGAATAACAAATGATATTAACATATAAGGTGTGCTACGGTTTTCTTATACGCCTCTTGTGGCCAAGGAAGGAGTAACATGAATTTAAAAAAAAAACCATAATAATAATCTAAGGCTGTTTTGTCCATCTGGATGTATAGCAGTTCTGTCTACAGCTAAATATCAAGCAACAGGAACAGAGAATGGAAAAACTGCAACTCAGAATAACTCAATAAATTAAACTATGTTTACTTCAGATATATTTTCTGTGGCTGAATTACCTTTGTCAGGCTTTGGCCAAGATGGATCATGGGCACATATTCTTCATTGCCTTTCACTCCAGTAGTATGAAAAATTGCTTGCTTTCCAAAAGGTGATACTGTTTTCATAATCGTTACAGGCTTATATTTATATTTAGAGTCAAACTGGTTGCGTAGAAACAGTTTTGGGGGATTGCAGCTTAAGAGCAAAATATGGGATAGATTACAGTGTTTAGGTGTCTTCTTGCTGGTGTACCTTAGACAGAAATGTTTGGTCCAAATTCTTGCCTGGTGTAATTTTGCCAGGCTCCAGTGATTAGGCAAGATTTAGTTTGGCTTATTGGGTCTATATGAGCTAGAAGTTGGTTTTCTGTGAGAAAACAAAAAGGTGGCTATACCAGTTGAAAAATTACTTACTTTGATATTGGAAAGGGGATTTTAATACACTTTTAAAGGATATGTTTATTAAATGATGTTGGGAAGACAATAGTTTTTTTAAAAGAAGAACAAGCAGAATTATTTCTGTTGTTTGTATTCCTTGAGAGCGCTACATATCATCCTGAAATGGAGGTCGGGGAGTTCACTATCTGAACAGGAAAGAAAACAATATTCTGAAGAGAAGTCTCATATGACTGTGGTATATGGTCTGATTCATCAGTTAATGTGCCAGGTTAGGCTTGGCTGCCTACCCCATTATCATGGTTGTTCCTGTCTCTGCTACTTCAGTGGGGCTGAGTTCCCTGGTAGTCCACAGCTGAAGAGTTGTAAACAGCAGCACAAGGACAGGAGAGTTCTCTTATAAATGTCTTTTTACTAATTAGCATCTAAAAATATTCTTATTCTAGCCAATCAGTATTTCAGGTGGACAGATGATATTCCAATAACCATGGTGCATGAGATTGAGGTGAGTCTTCAGGATGTAGTAAGTTAGTAGATGGCAAGGGAAACAATTGGCTTCTTAAGCTTAATGAACTCAGAAGCTTATTTGCTCCGGAAGTGTGTGAGTTTGTCAGGTATTTTGAGATACCTTGTGGCACAATGATGTGTTTCATTAGGAGCTGGGGAGTTGAATCTGCAGGTGAGGCTTTAGGCTGATGGGATCTGTGTGTAATACAGAGGTTGTGTACAATTTACTGACGAGCTACTACAGCTATACTTGGCACACAGCATCCTCTACAGGTGTAGGCTAATATATAACATGGCAGAATAACAAACTATGAAGCCATCATGTCTGACTTTATGATGGCTTTCTGACTGAGTTGCATTTAGAGGGTTTTATGCCATATTTGTTTCTTTCATTAACCAGGAGGATCATTTTAATGCTGGCTTCCAGTTTTGTACCTTTTTAAGACTGCCTTTTTCATAGCTATTATTTTATATATGTGAGACACTTGGGAAAAAATAGAAGCCATCCAACCCATACAAAAATCTTTGCAATAATGCTCACTATAGTCAGTAATGTTGAGATGTCTGTGTTTTCCTGACCTTGCAGGTGGCAGAAATCTGCTGTGATACCAGATGTCAGGCTAAAATAAGAAATATAGAGAGACATTATTAGGACACAAATTGCTTCTTTTTTACTGCTAGCATTTAATTTGAAATATACTACGTAGGCTTATCTCTGAGATTCCAGTGTGTATATTAGAATTTTAAATTTTATACTTAAGATTTTCAGGCTTAAAACTGTTCTGTGTTACATGTACTCATAATCGTGTTTGTGCTCTAATTCTGAAGGGTTGAGAACTTTGTCTAAGACTATAAACTAACAATAGTAGAACTTAAACAGTGTCACCTGATTCTTGATTAACGGGCGAAGTTCTGGTAACTTCTTTTATCAATTAAACAGATGCTGAAGAGACACACATTCACCTAATTTTGTACATGCTCATTGTGCTTCTTGAATCTTCACAAGTAGCTTCAAACTGTAATAATGTGAAAGCTGCAAATAAGTTTTGATCATTTTAATCCTTAGGAGAAAAAGGACCATGCTCTGAATTTTTAAAATGTAAATTATATTTGCCAACTATTCCTGATTCATATTGCTCTCTAGAAAATTTGTATTAAAAAAAAGCAAACATTTGTGTTTATTCACAATTTATTCTTTCTCCAGCACATCAAAAATGAGCTTATAGGAGATCAAATTTTATGTCTTCTTTGCTGCAGTCTAACCATACTAGACTACCTTACAGTATAATTAATATGCTTAGTTCAGTACAACAGTACAAATATTTCTTTCTTTGGAAACCCTTTCCTTTGGATGTATCACTGGGAACACAAGAGTTAGAACTGCATTAGAATTATCCTACTAAGTAAAATCAGATATATAACCACTGCTAATATCACATCCTATATTGCTAAAATTCTTAATGTGTGTAGAGAAATCCATATGATTCTCCACCTTCACTGGACCAAAAGAGCAGCAAAGGCACTGTATCCTAAGACCTGAAAAGTTTGAGATTTTTGATACATACCTAATTTAAATACTTTACCATATTTTTCTCTGAATTCTGTTAATTAACTGCAAAGTCAGCCACTTTTATTTCTATACTTTGAGGCCAGTTTGCCTAAACTTCTAAATAGTCTTTGCTTCCTTCTCTGTTTTTACTGTTTGTTTCTTGCCATGATGATCATTCTAACCACATCATTGTGTAAAAAACACACGTTTTGTTCTTCTGTGACTGCATATGCAAACAGACTGTGTGTGTGTGTCTGTGTTTGTGAACATGTGCACGTGCATTTGCACATCTGTGCAGGTGTGTGGATGTATACATGTATATACTTGTATGCGCATATATGTATATATACATGTATGAATGAAATTCTGTAATAAGGAGCTATACATTTCAAGATTTGTTCATTTTGCTTTTGTTTTGTTTTTAAATACACATCAAAGATGGTTCACATTATTTTACCTGCAGATTTCCTTCCAAACTCTGAATTAATTGGAATATTAGATTACTTTGTTTTCTAATGCTAATCACAGTACCTTCGCCCTTTACAACAAGAAGGTTAAGGCAATGTAAAAGAATACAACAAATATGATACATGATCAAAGGTTACAGCAGCCAAGAGTAGATGAGGGCGGCCACAGAACACTAAAAGATTAAAAGAGGGTAAAAGGCTAAGGTAGACCAGCTGGCTCCGTAACATATTGCTGTTCAGAGTGCATTGCTGCTAAATTGAGAAACGGGTTCAGACTGCAGGTTTCCAGGATGCTGCAGAGTGGAATGCATACCAAATGTGGTTACTTCAGCCTGGGTAAGGAGTGAGGGAACATGAACTATTGAATGTTACTGGCACTGTTAGCAGCTGTTTACTCTTTCTCTGGGGCATAGGTTAAGGACAGGGACAAAGCACAAAAATCAAGAGAAAAGAAGTGGATAAAACCAAATAGACTTTGGAGACACTGTAATCCCTTATCAATTGCAAAGGAGGAATGATTTATCTCCTTTTCTTTTGTCACAGTTATTTATTTTATATGCATGCTATCAGAATGACTGTCGAAGTAATTTACAGATTTTTTTTTTACATTTACTGAGAAAAGATAATTCAGTCTGGAAATAGAGATCTGTGACTTCAGCCCCTCTCTTTTATCACAAATGTCTGTGTAACCTAGAGCCCATCTGTGGCCCACTGCCACAGGTGTTATAAACAATGTCAGCAAAGAGAGGTAAGAGAAAGATGGTGCCTAAGTCACCAGTCTAAATCTTGAAAAACCTGTATTCATGTTCCCTTTCTGATATAGACTTCCTCTGTGACCTCCAAAAAGTTGCATAGTCTCATCTAAGTCTAAGGTCCCCATGAGCAGAGTAGTACTGCCAGTCTGTAACAGTGTTGTGAAGGTAGGTGCCCTACAAATTTTGAGAAGACATTTTTGATAGAAGTTATGGCTAAGCAAGCATGTGTTCTTTATTTTCTGTACTACTTCTATAATGACATGAGTAGACAGAATAGTTTAAAAAAATCAAAACAATTGTCAATTGCAAATGCTGTGTAAAGGTCTGCTTCGCAACTGTGAAATGTTTGCCAGTGTTTCCACACACCTAGCAAAAGCAAGAGATCATTCTCAGAATGGGATTTTTCCAAGTTTTTTTTCCATATCCATTGAATGGAACTGAAAAAAAGGTAATTTGAAAACTAATTGGCTATTTTTTTTACCATGCCAAAATGGGAGCTGTTCATGCAAGGACCTGCAGTGATCAAAGTGGATTCTTCCACAGAAAAAAGTAAAGTTGTGTCCCCAGGTGGACAATTAGCACATATTTTATGTTCTCTAAGGGAATGTATCAGTTGAGTATGGTTTTTAATATTGTATTTAAAAAAAATATTCTCTCCTATTCATTGTTCTTTGTAATCTTGTGCTTTACTGCAAATTGGCTCTCCATTCTTCTTGCAATTAGATCAAACTTTGCTGGAAAAAGCCATCTTTATGTACTTTCTGGCACAATGGATTTTGAAGCCAGTTTCCCAAAAAGCGTCTTTAGCCAAATCTGTACTTTTGCGTATTTTGTGTGTTACAGCAAAACATCTGTTCAGCTTCTTCAGCAGCAATGTGCAAAGAGCAGATTGAGTTTTTACAACTTGTATCAAGCAAGGCTCAGCTAGAAGTTCTCTTTCCTAGTTTTGTTTCCAAGACAGGCTCCAATCATATATCCTAAATAAAATGGCTAGTGGATTAGGAAGGGAAATTTGTAACACCTTCTTTGCATTCACCTGTTTAACACCTGCAATGCGTTAATCCTTAGAAGTTTTTCCCCAAAATGATATCCAATTGTTATCATATCTATATATACAGGGAAACCTTTGAGCCATTATTTGGAAACAACTGTGAATTGCAGAAATCAAGAAGATCACTTGCAGGGGGGAAATAATCAAAATACAGTTTTATTAAAAACAGATCTCATCACTGTATATAGTAACATAAAATCACTGTAGCTTTACTACTGCAGGATATAATGATTTGCATGATTGCTCTATAGTTTTCTAAAAGAAGAAAATAAAATAATGAATACTGCAGGAGAAGAAATATTTTGTCTTCTGCTCTGTTAAAAATCAGATTGCATGTTGATGTAATTTTAATGTAAAAATTTAATTCCAAAATATCTGTCAGAGCAACTAAAAAAAATCTTGAAAGCTAAATTCAAGAAGACAAAACATTTTAAAATTAAACATAACATTTTAAAACCACAATGCTAAATATTAAACTATCCTTTAACAGATTTAAAAAAAAAAAATTAGCTTACTGGTAATATCTATTTAGCCTGCAGACATATTGTATCATACTGTTAATGCCAGCCCTGTGAACCCTTTAAAACTGAAGAGAAATTATAGCAGTCATCAATGAAACTTTAACTGTTTACTGAAGTAGCAGCTTATTAGGGTAAATAAACAGGCACTAATATGAAAGGCTGATATTGCAACCTAAATTGAAAAATAAAGATCTGTATTATAGAATTTTCTTCAAAGATATTAGCATACTATTATTGTTTAAGCACTGGGAAACCATGTTTTTATATTAGCCTATATTGCAAAGTATATATACTTTCTATATGTATAGTTCTTATGGGTAAACTGCATCGCAGTCATGACAGTCGGGCACAGCTGGCAATGTGATACCTTGGATCTAGTATTTGAATGCAGGGTGCTGCACTCAAGTGGTGCATTGCTAGCAGAAGGTAAGGTTAGGGTACAAAAAAAGAAAGGCCAACTGAGACTTTCTGGACCTTTCCTTTATCAGGAGTCTTTAGCATCTATTTCAGTCAGCGTGAGAAAATCTTTTCTGACATAGTGATGTCTGATCTTGTCCTTGCCACTTCTAAAATTGTTTTTATGCCTATTTTTTAGACTGTACACACAGAATGATGGGAGATAGGTGGGAGTAAAGAGCGGCTGGCAATGCATCCTGGTCCCTTTGTGCCTAGCTCTTTTAACACAAATAAACTGTCTTTCACTAAATTAAAAAATGGGGAAAAAAAGTTACTTTTATATTATTCTTTTGAGCAGCTGAAGCAGCTCCTAGTAGTCCCTTAGGGCTTCCAGGAACACAGTTGTGATGTTGTCAACAAAGGAAAAATAGCATAGCAAAGCAAATGCAGTGCTCTTGCTCATCTGTGCCCAGACTGATGCAGCATTGGAGTAGCAGCTGCTGTCTTTTCCCAGCAGTGAATTCTGTGCTTCTGAGTGTGGGGTAGCCATGAAACTCCCTTGTTATCCCTTTAAAGAACAGCATTCTTTAAAAATGAACCAATGGAGCTTTATTTATTATTAGTGTTAAACTGTAAGGTCCCTAGAGTCCAAGTGAGTTTGGGCTGGGAAGTATAATGAGATTTCTGTTCCAGAAAATGATTTCTCTTTGATATCCTGACATGTGGTCAAGCTGACCTGCTGCTTGATATCTTGGCCAAACTTGTGGCTGTGAGCTAATGAATGAACTTAAGGCAGAAAGATGTGGCAACAGAGGATGAGGAGAAAGGTTAAGTTTAATTTCAGTTGCAGAAAAAAGATACAGATAATCAGCTTTCCATATGGTGTGGGCTTCAGAAAAAGATGGCTACCATAATAGGGAGAAGATAAAGAGATACCCAAAACTAGAGGTGCTGGATAATTATTCTGTCAAGTTCTCCCAAGTCCATAAAGAGTGAGTAACTCTATTTGTGTGGCCTAGTATAAAACATACCTCTGTAACTTTCCTCAGCTGCAATTCTTCTTGGACTTGGGGAAAAAGACTTTGTGTTTTGCTGTGGCTCCTATGATATACCCAGGAGATTAAATTAGAATAGTGCAGAGTCTTCCCTGTAGATATCCCCATGTGGTGGGTTAGACTTGGCTGATAGCCAACCTCCCACCCAGCTGCTTGCTTAGTACCCCCCCCCCCCCAGCAGGACAGGAGAGAAAATAGGAAGAACAGGAGGAAGAAAGATCATGGGTCAAGAAAAAGACAGGATGATCCCTTACCAATTACTGTCATGGGCAAAGTGGACTCAACTTGGGGAAATTAATTTATTGCCAATTAAAATAAATATTTAACCAACAAAGACAAGAATCTGTCATAATTCCTCTTTATAGTGCTGCTCTTCAGATAAAGCATATTTACCTGGCACAGCAGACAAATATTTTCCTCCTTGTCACATGTAGCAATTAGCTTACCCCTGAGAGCTGGCAGAAAACAGAGGGCAAATTTTCAGAAACAGTGATTGGATTCATGTGGAGAATTAAAAATGAATGCATACATATATTCAGAAGGCAGAATGAATGGGCTGAAGCTGTTAAAAAACAAGGATAGGGAGAGGTATTTTGTTACGGCAGGCTGCAGAGGTTCAACATCACTTCAAGAAGTAAATTATTTTAGTACTTGCCAACTCTGCCCTTCCTTCCGCATAGCTGTTGCATTCCCAGGACTATGCCAGTAGTAGCACTGGCTGCTCTAGCTCAATTAATTTCCCAGATTTGCACTCAGCTGTAGAAGCTATAGCGGCCATTCTGGGTGACCGCTTTTGCAAGCAGAGGTGCTTTTGCTACTTGATACATCTTTTCATGTTGGTATATGAGGACTGACCTTGGCAATTATTGTAATCTTCCCGATCTTTCTCACCTGCCATCTATCTTGGAACCAGACTTATCTCAAATATCACTTCAACAGCTGCAGATTTCTGGATGTCTCAATAATGATCAGCAGCTTCACTGACAGCTGTTTCTCTGGTTTTTAATGCCTGGCTGGAGCTGTTAAATTCTACAACTTTTACAGGACAACGATTTCAAATATTAAATATATGTATATGATTTCAAGTTATTTTTATAGATACATATATTTAATACTTCAAATTGTTGTCCTGTAAAAGTTGTAAAATTTAATCTAATTATTATATTTTTAATTTATATATTATGTAGATAAATCCATATATTTATATAATTCCAGATAATTAAGGAGGTGAATCGCATGTTCACATTAGTGTACAAATTACTGTAATTGAACCCTATCTCACAAAGAATATCCTGAGATACCACACAATTTATAAGGGGTACTGTATAGATGAAGTCTTTTTGTTTTCAGCAAAAGACTATGAGGGTAGAAAAGTCAAGCACTCCAAAACTGGAAAATACCAAAACCGAAGGCAGGCTGACCACAGTTTTTTTCCATCAAAACCCTTTCAAAAATAATTTCAATTTTCAAAAAGTTTAAAGTAACTGTTATCTCTACGTTTCTTGTTCTCATTAAAAATGAGGGATCCAAAATATTTTATCTGATAAATTTTTAAAAATCTATTAAGAAATGCTGACGCAATGCCTTGTGGGAACAGGAAGTTTCTTCATCTAATATCCCCGTTGTTCTCTATTGGTTTAGCACTGTCTTTCACACACATTTTCTACCACTAGGACGAGGGGCTGCAGTCCATCATGGAAGAACTGGTGTAATTGTGAAGCCAATGAATGTTTTTCTGGACAATAACAGTTGAATGTGATGTGGTAGCAAATTGACTATGATTTACAGTATAATCAAGCTGATGTATTTGGCATATTTGGTCTGGATGCAAGTATTAGACTTCACTCTTGCTTAATTGACACCTGGACTTTTCTTGAGCTCTACTTGAAGTAGCTTTTTTGCTACCTCTGTTATTTTACTTCTTAAATGGGAGGGATTAGAGAAGTTTTACTGTGTTAATGTGTAAGCATAAGACCCAATACTGCTGGTACCAGCCTTAATATTGAAAACTCCTATTTTTTAAATACTAAAAGCAAATAGATATTTGTAGCCGAGTGGCATTTATCTTAGAAAAATACAGAAAAATACTGAAAAACAAAAAGGGAGAGCAAAAATGCTGTGTCCAGGAAAGAAACAGCAAATAAACCTCCGTCTTGCATGAACCCTTGCAATGGCATTTGGCACTCTTCTAGAAATGGAAAAGTCAGTGTAGGAGAAAAAAGTGAACAGCTGTTTAGCTGCACAACATAATGATAGTACTTTACGCTTTCTGTTTTTGCATGCATTTTAAGAGACGTGGAGTTACTAATACAAGCTGGGCACTTTATGCTTGCCTCAGTGAACTGACAGTGAATTTCAAACTGCAAAAAATGGAAATTGAAAATAAATTCTAACTAAGAAAAATAATTTGTAAGATGAAACTTCACCTTCAACTTGCATATAAACACAATATTACAGTACATTACAAGAACTTCTAGAGACGTTTATTTCGTGTGTATCTAGTTTCAAACACTTTAAAATATCTTCAAAGATTTTCCTTAATCTAAATGTAGTTTACTTATAGCAAGTCATCTGGGACAAGTAGGCAGCCTATTCCACTTGAATTTGAGCAGCTATGTGTATCTACTGTCTTAGTGTGATTATTCTGTACAAATTAAGAAAGTAATTTTCTCAGCAAAGATTGCAAAATATTTTAGTCGAGTATCACTTGCTCTTTCTAACAGTTTCCTACCCCCATCCAAGTTTTACCTATTCAATATGTCTCACATCACTAAATCTTTCATCTGATTGATTTCTTCAATATTAGACATCTCAGACAAAGCCTTTCCATTGTGATTACTGCCCACAACACATTTCATTATTTTGAACTGCATTCACCTAAAATCTGCCATATCATAATAGATATGTGTTAAAAATCCTAGTCATCCGTGAACAACCTGTCTGTCATAAATTAATCTTAACACCTACCAACATCAGTTTTATCGTTGTTAGAAAATATGTGAACTAGCTGTCAGATATGAATGAAGTCTGTTTTATTTCAAAATAAGGAGGGTCCAGTCATACTATGATGCCTTTTGAGGTAAACTGTTCAACAGATAAATTAAAAACATTTCATTACTGTTGGAGATTTGATTCAGACTGTTTGGGCAAATCAACAGCAGTGCTTATTTTGCATTGTAAAAATATCCTTCCCTGAAAAATTCTTCCATTTAAAATTCTTAGAGTGGCAATATTTCTCTAAAATGGAGATGAATTTCATTCTGATGTAAAAGTAACAGCCATGAAAATTTAAAATTTATTTCATATTTCATTTTATGTGAAACATCTACAATATAAGCATCATTTTAAATATATATTTCTGATCCAGCTTTGGCATTGGAGCCCTGTCTCAGTGTGGGAATTGTAGTACCTGCTGGGTTGCATTTCCTATCGTATCTTTAGGACTCCTGTCTGTGTCTGAAATGTATGTGTTTCCCAAATTACATAAAAATATTCAGTTTGAACATGGACTGATCCAGCTGTCTACCCCAAACTGATCTGAGCTGCTCAGCATGCTTGCAGATCAACTGACCTTGACTATTCAGTTTGGCCTGCTTACATTTTGTTTCCCATCCTTGATTGGATGAGCTAATTTTTCTAAAGAGATACTTCATAGCAGATGACAAATGAGTAACACCTAGAAACAGTTGCATCCTTGCAGCGCTTCTGGTGACTTTGTTGTAGTAAAAGTGACCTGGTCTCTCTAGTCAGCACAAGGGATTGGGACTGGATAGAAATAAATATTAACACATCTAAAACTGTGATTTGTGAATATACTCACTGAAAAAAACTCTGTTCCTCTTACTGCAAGGGAAAAGACCTCACAGCTGCCTTGTTAGCTCTTTTTGAATCCTAAAATACAATTAAATCTGTATGATTCAACAGGAATCTACAGGACCATTTTCATACTTACAAAAGGAATATTCCTTCTGTGGTGGACCAGTGTATAGTTATACTGTAGGGTTATACATATGAGTCTGGACAGAGGTTGTAAGTCAGTGTCAAGATACAGGGAAAGAAATCCAGTAACATTTTTCCTCATGAACTCTCTAAAAATTCTTCTATTACAATGGATAGTCCATTTAGGAATTGTAAAGGAACGTCCCCAGGATTTCTCTCGGGTGAAAGCTCAAAAAGGAATTGAATCACCAGAAACTACGCTTGTTGTTCTGAGAATTTGTTAGGCATATTTTTACTTAATATGCATCTTTTTGAATGAATTTGAGTATCACAGAACAAATTTTGTCTTTGCTGTCTTCACTAAGGCAATGATTTCTATTTTTATATATATATGTTACCAGACAGCATGTTGTAAGGGGCTTCCCTGTGAATGGTAAATCAAAAGTAATACCTGTATTGGTGGCAGGGCTGCAAACTCAGTCTCTCTCAGGTTTGCACCTGTGAGTTCAGGAGCTGTAAATTTTATGTCTCCTTTGGAGTTCAGTTTCCACCAAAGTGCTAAAGGAAATACAATGATTTAAGCTGTTCCTAGACCTTGCTGCTTTGCAGACTGCTCAGTAAAAGAAAAAGCAGACAGTAGTCCATACATCTTGCCTAGCCACAGAAAGCTGATCATCATTAGGAAGATTGTCAGGAAGGTCTCAAATGGAAGAAGTAAACCACGATACTTAAGTCTCATCTATTTTCAGGAATACTACTTGAAAAAACAATATGAATGGAAATACATATTTATGCAAGAGTGGGATCTTAGCCTGGACGATATAGAAAAATTACCACTTCTAACATAATTTTGATTTAAAGATGTTTGATTTTCAGTTTTTGCAGTTAATATTATTTAAAATTTTGGATGTTGTTCTTCATTTATGTGGAAACTGAAAATGATAATTAATACGGTTTTTGATGTCCTAATTCCTGTTATATATTTTTTTTAAAATTATCATGACTATCTGACAGAAATATGATTCTTCATTCCTGCTGTGCCTTTCTGTAGAGGTAATAGACCTATGCTTAAACCTTCACTCTTGTTACTATTGCGTGACTTTCTTTACAAATAATGCATTCAGGTAATCCAGAATTGTAATGTTTGCCAGGCTTTGTCCATATAGAAGAACAACAAAGCTGGTGAAGGGTCTAGAGCACAAGTCTTATGAGAAGCAGCTGAGGGAACTGGGGTTGTTTAGCCTGGAGAGGAGGAGGCTGAGGGGAGACCTTATTGCTCTCTACAACTACCTGAAAGGAGGTTGTAGCAAGGTGGGGGTTGGTCTCTTCTCCCAAGTAACAAGCCATAAGACAAGAGGAAATGGCCTCAGGTTGCACCAGGGGAGGTTTAGGTTGGATATTAGGAAAAACTTCTTCACTAAAAGGGTAGTCAGGCACTGGAACAGGCTGCCTAGGGAAGTGGTTGAGTCCCCATCCCAGGAGGTATTTAGAAGATGTTTAGATGTGGTGCTTAGGGATATGATTTAGTGGTGGACTTGGCAGTACTAGGTTAACAGTTGGTCTTGAATGATCTTAACAGTCTTTTCCAACCTAAATTATTCTATGGTTCTATGATTCTATGATATAAAAATTCCAGTTTGTCATTTCAGTCTCTTTCACAGCAATCTCATAAGCATAACTCAGCGATTTCTGGAAATGGCATTGTGGAAGACAAGTTTGTTTGGAATGGGTTGGGATTTTTTTCAATAACGCAGTCATGAGATTTACTCTTTCTTATGAGTTTGTAGGAAGACAAAGATGATTTTTCCAGGTTGGTTTCAGCAGCTTCATTGCTTGCTGCTCTGCTGGCAATTCTGTAGTTCTTGTATGTGGCAAAATGTGCCTCTCGGACATCAGTTTCACTTTGTTTTCCCTCTAGAGTTGCCTTTTTGTTTTTCCCTATATGGTCTTTGTAGGAATCATAGACACTGGTGGTGCTTTCTTGTGTTTCACACTGGATTTTATGAAGCTCTCTCCTCTCATGAGCACCATGCTGCTTCCTCACAACAGTTTCTGTAAAAGAAACAGCAGAATAAATGTGTCACGCTGGTTGGTGGCTAGCAGTGAGCATTCAGCTAACAGTCTCTGAAAGGACATAGCTGGAATAGGTATTTGTTTGTCGGATAGCTATGGCACTATTACCTCTTCTGTACTTTGAAACCCACTGTAGAACAGAGAAGCAGATATTAGCATTATGCAGTTGTTTTTATTTCTCACCCCAAATTTCAATCACTAAGTCATGGTATTGCATAAGAACCAGATCAAGTGAAAGAGAAGGCAGATTTACAAAGGCTCAGAGACTCAGTAAGGTAAAGACAATCAGCCTTATGGGTTTTTAGTGGAAGGTCTGAGAATATGCAGTTCATCTGGGAGGAGGTATTTTTTGATTTTGGATTGTGACTGTGGGATGGCTTTTAACAAGACAGAGATGCCATTCCACAAGTGGCATCAATGAAAAGAATATCAAAGTAGTGGAATAGTAGGAGAGGCGGGTGGAGAATTGCATGCCGGATTTCAGAGCATATATGCACACATATGTGGAACTTAGTGACCTCTCATGCTATGCATACATTTGTTAACTTTTGAAGGATTGGGACATAGATACAATGCTAAAACAGATTGACTGTTTCACATGGCTCTGGGGGTTTTAAAAGTTTCATCAAGATTGCTCTTACCATTAGATCATTTGACTGCAAACATAGACCCCTCAAATTAGTTCAAAGATCAAGCTCCTGGTCTGCAAGGTCTGTTCTCTCCTGAACTTCTGCCATGGTGCCAAGTCAGATAAGTTCTCAGGAACTGTGTATAAGAGGGGGAGACTGGGAAACTCCTTGACAAAATTCTGGGACAATAGCAGCTGTATTTTGGCCCTCACATCTGTTCATTGTATGTTAAAGACTTGAACTTGCAATCTGGACCACTGCAGCTTGATTATCAGTACCTGTTTGGAGCACATGTATTTGGGGGGGGGGGGCAGGATGGGACGGAGACAGGGGGGTGAGGAGTGGGAGTGGGTTTATGCATCAGAATTCACCTGTTCAGCAATAGTTATATACTTGAGTTCTATATTTATGTGCTGTGTCAATTAATGTTAAATCATATTCATTCCAGTAAAATTGAATCATATTCATTCCTTCTAGAAGGATTGTTATGGTACATATGAAGAACTCTGCCCAAACATCTAAAATAACAGATATTACATTATAAGTTTTTGTACAGGCAGTGATAGCAGTTATTCTTGTTGCAGAACATTTTTACTTGTTTTTGCTTTAAATTTAAAACCAAAATTGTGGTCTTAACTCTGAAAATGTAATATTGCATTATCATCTTTTTTCCTTCAGCAAACAACATGGACAGGGAAATATTATGGCCTGTCCTGAACAGCAAGGGAGAAATGTACATGAGATTATACATGCTAATTTAATTGAATCCAGCACAACTTCTTTTTCTCTAGTTTTTGAGAAGTTTGATTACCTGATATTAACTCAAGCTAAAAGAAGACAGGACTAGTGAAAACATCATAAAAATGTAGGTTTCAATGTGACAATTCTTATGTTCCATGTAATGTTATTTTTCAAAAATGAGCAGCGGAAGATGTTTGAAAGAAAGCTGTAAAAACCTATAAGGCACTTAGTTGTGTAATACTGTACCATAGGGAGAAATTTCTTTCTGACTTAAAATTTTCATCCCCTTGAATGTGACTGCAGCTATTGTTCTTACTCATCTAAGGTGTCATAGCAGTACCTCCTAGGGACAAGTATAGTACTGTACAAACATTCACCTAGGGCTACAACAGTTAATGACTATTGTCTGAAAGACTAAAGACCAGGAGAAATGGGCATTCACCTCTTTGCCTAGAGCAGCAAATAACCCTACATCTCGTACTGGTACTATGAGTCCTATTGTAGATGAGGATTAGTGCCAGTACGTTATTTTTCTGTGTGTAACAGCTGTGAGTAATCTCCCCCCTAAAATCTGACTGAGAGCTAACAAAAATAAAACTAAAACATCTGGGCCAGCTATGCACAGCTGTGTCTGCCTCTGTGGATATATCTGCAGAGAATTCGGTATGATAGTTGCCCATTTTTTGGTGCTCTATTTAAAAGGTTATCAATTCATAGGAGTCAAAAGAACAACTAAAAGTAAAATTTGGGGAATCATTTAATGTTTTATTACACCTTTCCTGTTTCCACTGATTCTTCTTGCTTTCCCAGATTTCCATACTTCATTCATAACAAAATACTTTCAGGCAACCTTGTCAGTAAATAAACAAGCAAAAGTGTGTGGTAAGAGCAAGTTTGCTTGCCAGGGAAGCTGTCCTATCACTCCTACACTCCTCCTTCAGTTTGTCACAATATTACTCATAAATTACTTCTATTTAGCCCTGTTCAGGCAAGCAGCTGAGCGTACTTAATAAGAACTTTGAGTATTCTTATTTCTTATGTTTTCAGTCTACATCCATGCACCCAGTGATCTTTTAATCAGATGTAAACCTGGACCAAGACACCTGGTATGAACTCCCTTTTACTTGCACTGAATTTCAAATCCCAGCCTTGAATTGTTTACCTCTCCTACTTTATCACCACTTTTGAAGTTGTGTTGAAATCCCCTTTACAAGTTTCTGGGGGTATTAAAACCTGATATACCTGGTGTCATCATTACATCCGTGGACCAGTATAAGCCAGACGTATGGCCATCATAATAAACTTTGAGCAGGTGTCCCATTTTATATTCCACTTCTATCCCCGTCTAAATTTCATTTTAAAAACAGTCTTTATCTTGATAACAGCATTTTTTTCCTGCTCACTCACATATGATATGGGCATCTAACATTTCTCATTTTCTGATAGTATGAAGTAATGCCTACTTGATATCCAGATTAATTCTCCACATTAATCCTCTCACCAGTAATGTTAACACATGGATATCTGTATCACTTGTGCTACCCTCTTTTACGACACTTGTGGCAGATTCTGAATGATAGGGAAAGAAAAACCAAAAATGAACACATTTCAACTTGAAGCAGCCCCAGGAGTTGCTTTAAATGGCAATGCTATCCTCGGTGTCTTCTTTAGCTCTTGTTACAAACACAAATAGCATATTTTCTTTGCTAATAAATCCTTCAGTCTGTCTTAGATACAAACTTCAACAGGGGCTTCCTCAGTTAGTCTGGGACCATTCATGACAGACCTAATGTATGTCTGCTCTGGACACTCTCCTTGGTTCCCTGCTTGTTGTTTGCAATTTATTTAAATTAGAACTGATCTTCAAGATTTCCTAGAGGATCAGTGTTCCACTGGAATCATATTTACAGTATATTCATTTTATTGAAATTCATTCTAGAAAATAAAAAACAATTGACTTTGATAACTCTCAAGAAAAATAATCTAAACTGTTATTAATTGGCAGAAATAAAAAGCAAATTCACATAGGCTGGCCATGAATAAGTTTTAAGCTAGAAATTAGACACCTCCAGCCATGAGAGGAGAGCTTCCGAGTAAGAATGATGCTGGGGAACCCCGCCCCACCCTTAACTAATTTTAAGTTGGAGCTTGATGACAACTGGGATACTATAATATATTTTATACAGTAAAAGATGGAATTTGACTGCCTTCTAAAATCATCTTGACTTGAATAAATTAGATGCTCTACAGGAAGAGATTGTGTGACTTATTTGTTAGCTTTGTGTTGATAAAGATCCTTTTCATGGCTTGCTTTGTGCTTTTCTGACCAACATGAAGGTATTCATAAGTCCATGAACTTAGGGTTCCAGAAGCAGAGTCTCGGTTTCTGCTGCTGTGAGAAGTGAACTTCCTGCTTGTTCTCCAGCATAGATGAACCCAGGCAAGAGCTTACATAGCATCTGACACTGAATGCAGCAGGAAGTGTACTTCCAATGTACTTAAAACATGTTTTTCCAAAATCAACCCAATACACTTTAGTTATTCCTTAAATTGGTAATTGTCTGAGATACAGTCATACAGGATTACTACAACCTGCTGTGCGTGGACTGTGTTAAGAAACAGTCTCTGTGTTGAGAGAGAATTTCTCCACCTCCACCCTTTGAGACAGTCCAGAGAATACTTGCCTTCAGTTTTTTCGGATGGTGCTAGAGTACACATATATTGGAAATAAATAGGAAGAGAAGATGAAAAGGAGTTGGTTTAGGTTAGTGGAATAAAGAGTAATTGTATAGTAAGGATGAGCTGTAAATATGTAGTGAGTTGTGTTAACTCCTGATTTTTACTGCCCACTGTAATCAGCCTGGAGAAGTTGTTACAGGAATCATACATACAAGAATCATACTTTCAATTTTACCTATATTTAAAATAACTTTTTTGTACACTATAGCACTTCTCTGCTCACTCATAATAACATAGGATGCATCATTTTAATAACTCAAATAAGTAACTGAGTTAAAGTTGAAAATGTTTACAGCCTGTGTGGCTGAGGAATGGAGTTTTAAGTCAGTCATTTGAACATGTCAATATTCTTACTAAACTTTACAAGTAAAAAATAATTTACATAATTTTTGTCTAGATAGTCAATGTTATGCACATCTTCTTTGATAATGTCCTCAAAATATCATAGTTTAATAACATTAAAAAGTCTTGTCTCTTCTCCATTTATATTTTAGTATCAAACTGTCACAAGCACAGATTTGTCTGTGTTTTAACAAACTATTGACAAGTTGCCAAAGCCTGAACAAACAGAATCAAAATATACTGATTATAAATTTAATCCAAACCAAATTTATAGCTGAAAAAAATAGATAAACTTCTGCTGTTATCATTTCTCCTTGATACTATTCCTCATGCATTTGGTTTGGTTCTAATTATCCTTGTAAAAGTTTTCATGGTGAAATTTAATAGGAGTTACAGGGTATGTGTGTGTCTTGTTTCAAACAGACCAATTCTGATTCATACCAATTATTCAGTACTTTTTTTAATGTAGTCGCCAAGCATCATGCATTAGTGAAATACATTTAGTGTTCTTAATTATTGAGATTGGAGAAAATGATTGAGATCAACTTTGAAAAAGTAATTTTAGTGTTTTTTCATTAGTTGCTAAAGTTTCCACTTCCAGTTGATGTTCTACACTGTTTACAGTATAGAAAAGATTGTGATCATATAATGAAGACCTCTGCATGACAGAAGAACAAAAGAAAGATGATAATCAAAGATTTGATATAAGGTGCTATTAGAACAGAATCTTTGATAAAAAACAGAGCTTCTAGCTCAATTTCTATTTAACTAGTTGTATAGTGTTTACCTCCAGATTGCATCCATATTAACAGTTTTGCAAGTTCATGTGAAAAATGAGGCATATTTCATGAAGTGAGTGAAATAATGTTCAAAATAATTAAGTAGCTATAAGAAGGATCTCTTTATAGGTAACTTTATCTAATTTTCTGTCTCTATTTTAAGAAGTCTATTTTTTCAGGAGTCAAAATTTCAAGTTTCTGGAACATGATTTCAAGGTGAAGTAATATAAACCTTTTCCCCCCTGTTGATGTAGAGTTTATGTTGTTATAATCTTTCATTTTTGGTGAATTACCTATTTGTTCTTAATAATAGATGTCATCTGTACATTGCATTGGTTCATTTTACATTTCCCAACAACTGTGTTATTTACTTCCACGCTCAGAGGGAACCAGTTCAATGTTCAAATTACCTGACAAAGCCAGAGAAGATGTTTAACTTAGAATCATAGAATGGCTTGTGTTGGAAGGGTCCTTGAAGATCATGTGGCTCCAACCCCCCTGCCATGGGCAGGGACACCTTTCACTAGACCAGGTTGCTCAAAGCCCTGTCCAGCCTGGCCTTGAACATTTCCAGGGATGGGGCATCCACAACTTCTCTGGGCAACCTGTTCCAGTGCCTCACCACCCTCATAGTGAAGAATTTCTTCCTTATGTCTAATCTAAATATACCCTCTTTCAGTTTGTAGCCATTACCCCTTGTCCTATCACTACATGCCCTTGTAAAAAGCCCCTCTCCAGCTTTCTTGTAGGCCCCCTTCAGGTACTGGAAGGCTGCTATACGGTGTCCCGGCAACCTTCTCTTCTTCAGGTTGAACAACCCCAACTCTCTCAGCCTCTTCTCATAGGAGAGGTACTCCAGCCCACTGAGCACCAGGGATTTTTAACACATTACTGTTAGAAAGGGAAAAATAGAGTAAAACCTGTGTGAGTCTGCAGGGAGATAAATAACTGAAAAGCTTAAGACTTAATTTGATTAAGAAAAGTCAGAATGAAGACTGTCATAGAAATGTCAAAGTAGATATACCTCACGAGGCCACCTAATCAAACCTCTCATCCATGGCAGGATCAAATACGCTGAAATTAATCCAGACTGATATTTGTCTAGCGTGCTCCTAAAAACCTCTGAAGATGGAGATATTGTACCCTCCAAGCAGTCTGTTCCATGGAATATCTGTTCTTTCCCATGAGAAAGGATGTCTTGTGTCTTCTGCTCTGGTAGGCAAGCTGATGTTTTTGTCTTTTCTCCTGTGGACATTAAGAGCAGAGGGTCACTGTGTTCTTCTGCCTGTTTGCCTATTGGAAACCCTCCATGATATCTACCTCCTTTATCTCTTTTCTAATCTGAACAAAGCTAATTCCTTCAGTCTCTCTATATAGCTCATGTTTAACAAAAGACTTAATATTCTGTTGTTTTCTGTTAACTAGCTCAAGTTTAGCCATATTTTCCTTAAACTGTGTTGCTCAAAACTAGGCAGAGTATTCCAGCTGAGTATTCTTCAGCAGTAGATAGAGCATAATAATTGCCCTCACTGTATTACATATGTCATATACATACCATGTTGAAGTGTGTCTCAACATGATCTCGTTGCTCTGTAAAATTCATGGTTAGCTTGTATTTATTTAAGGAGGTACTCAATTTTTTATTTATGCCTTTCTGCTGCCTAGTAACTTATTCTGCATTTTTAGTCCCCATTTGATTTTCTAAAGTTGCTCTTTTTCCTTTGATTAATTTGGGGGCTCTCTCTTCAACTCTGATCCTGTCCCTTTCGCATTAGTAATCTTTCCAAGTCTAGTGTTAGAGGTGAAAGGTATGTTCTCTATTCAGTCCTACAAGATGTTATTGAAAACTTTGAATTTCAAAACTTGAAGTTTCAAGGCCCGATACTGATAATTGCTCTGGGCACAAGCATTGATGTGTGCATATCATGATAGAAATTTTACCTGGACTGTGTTTTCCCAGCTTGAGACTGTTGTAGAGGACACTATCAAGAAAAGGCCTCATTTCTAAGCTACCTAGACCAGATTGTGAATCCAACCGGCAAGATTTTCTGGCAGTAAGTTCATATAAGCTTAATCAATTTTTAAACTGTATGAAATACTAGAAGGCTACCATGGCTAAGCAGCATGTGACTTCTGGGCTAAATACAAAACAAAACACAGAAAAAGCAACCACATAATTTATTTGCAAGGAAAGAAAATAAATTACGAGAGTAAGAGTTGAAAGAATGAATGTTGAGATTCCATCCTAGATGAGGCCAAGGGAATACTGTTGCTGCATTGTTTAGATGGCTTGTTGGCTTCCCCTGGTTCTGGCTGGGTCCTACTATTCTGTGCTTAATGTTGTATCCTTGGAGATTCATATTCTTGACAAGCCCACTGAGGATGCTAAGCTTCTTTCTTTGACTGTGCAAGAGAAAACATGTAAAATAGAAAACCTGGTTTGTTCAATAATGGTGGCCTATTAATGATATCCACCAAAAGATCTGGAGCTTATTTACAAAATCATGTGTTCTTTTTTCAAATCAAACTGATTAAATGCAGAGGAAGAGGGAAAAAAAAAAAAGGAAGATTTTTCTTGTTTGATTTGTTCCTTGGGGTTTTGGTAGTTTTTAATTTTTATTGAAAGAGCTCATGTTAGGTTGATATCAGTTGCTATGAAATTTTGGACAGTGTTGGCTTTTTCATCAGGTAAATTGAGTCCAGTCCATCTGAGGACAAAGTAGTAGGCAGACAAATCAGACCATTATTCAATGAAGTTCATTTAATAAATGCAACAGATCTATGTGTAAAATTTAAGATACTTTAACATCTCAAAACCACTGTGGCCTGACTTTCCATTAACATTGATATGTATGAGCAGTAGTTAGAATAAAATACTGTAAAAGAAACAAATCATCAGAAGCAAGGGCAAAGATCACCAGGGTGACTTCATGGTCACCATACAGTTTCTGCTTCCCATATAAACCTATAAGGCTGTACCCATTAATAGACTGATATTTCCGTTACCTCTTCTAATTCAGAAATTTGTAGCTAAAGCATTAGAGAAAGTTTGGTTAAATAATATGTTGGGTAATTAGTTTGAGAGTCCTTCTCAAAGTCCTGGAGCAGTCCATATATGTTCAACCTATTAGTATTTTTCTTAAAAGTAAGATATGCCATTTGATCTTACTGCCAGAGTACCTAATCTTATGCCTTCTGAAATTGTGCCTTTCTTAACTTGGGGCTAGAAAATGGGGAATGCCGGCTAACAGAGCCTCTAATTAGCACTTACTTTCTGCCCTGGAAGACTATGGAAGACTATGTTTTTTATCATACATATTTCTATAGTATTGTACTTTTAAAAGATATCGCAAATTTTTCTTAACTGTATTTGATATGATTTTTCTCATCCTCCCTCTGTAGTTGAATTTGAGCTCATAAGCTACTTGGCCTTATAGAGGAGAGTAAGGATAAAGGAGAACTGTCCCACTAAAACACCTAGAAGTCTCCTCATAGGTATGGAATGCAAAATGCTGTAGTGTTATATGAAGATTTTTCCACAGTTAATTTTGACTTTATTTGATGATCTGATTTTCCTGAACTTGTGGCAGTAAAGTGTAATACCAACCCACTTAACCAGATCTTGAAAGGTACAATTGCATATAGGGAAGGCTAATCATGCTTATTTTTCCTGGTGTTACTAGCTTTACACTGTTTTTGTAGCATAGAATGCATTAAGGAAGTAAACAAATATGGCTGTGGCCCAATTAGCTACCACATTATTATTTATAGACTTATCTAATGCCGTTTACAGGATACGAAGGAGTTGGACAATGAAAAAGTGCAACTGTGATTACATTACAGCATAAAATACAACATGCCAGCCTGTTAAAGGTTAAATCAATGTGAATCTCAGGCATCATCAGTTCCTTTCTAAATATTTTTTCTCCCTGTAATGAGGCACTGATGCTGGATAATTTATATTCTACTTTAATTTTCTATCTTTTAGTGATGTCAAATTTTAGATATGATAATCATGTTCCACAAATCATTGATGGAATTCAGGATTTGTTCTTAAATACAGAATCCGTATGCTTTCAAAGAAGAATCAAATTGCAGCAATTACCTTGCAGTCCCTGCTTTATAAGATTTAGGGTAGTATTTGTAAATGGCTTATGCAAAAATCATCATACCTTGCAAACTGCATGAGGGGAATGGTTCACAGCAATGCTACATAATCCAGTGGATGAAGCATTGGTCTACAAGAGAAGAGAGCAAGACTGGTGCAAAATGCTTCTTCCTATTCCTCTTCTGTGTGCTGTCATATAAACAGTGTCATGTCCCTAAGTTACTTTTTTTTTTGCCATCTCTTACATTACATGGGGTTTGGAGGAAGAATTATGTCTTACAGTGTTTTACTTCACTACCTAGGAAAACTGAGCCTTGATATTAGTGCAAACTATTAGGCACAACTGTAATGCAAATAATAAGTCATAATTGCCATCCAGTGTTCATTAATGGAAGTCATTTATCATTCAGGATTTACTTGATATAGCATCTTAAAGGCACCTAGGGCAGGTGCAATGTTATAGCTAAAGGAATATATAAACTCATGGATGGGATAGCTCACTGGAAAGGAATTGGAACTAAATGCAAATAGATGGAAACAATAGGATGGTTACAGTCTTCTGGTCACACAGCAATGAAAAATCTTGCTGAAACACCATACCAGTTTGATTCTCTAGTAGCAACAGGAGATAGAGCATTCCCAAATTGCAAATTTGAGTAATAAGTAGGCGCAGTCTCAGAAAAAGGGCCATGTATAATCTTGGCATTAACTCTGATAGTTTTTTTATTCTGCTGGCAACACATCCGTTTCGCTGAGCTTCAGTTTTACCAACTAGTCTTCAGCGATACGCTTCAGTCCTGACCAGATGCTCTGTAACATATTTGGCAGCATTTTCTGGGTTAAATGGAAGAAGGGGCTATGCAGCTGCTTTTCACCAGTATGCAGAGAGCACGAATAGCTTTGCATTCTCGCTTCATCTTTCAGCACCCAGATATTCATTGATATTTGTCGATAGTGAGGAAAAAGAAAAAATCTTGTAGCATTTCATATAATAATGTTCTTAGGAATGACTGACACTTCTCTTTGGCAGTACTAAGTACAGAAGTATCAGAGCCTCTTATAGAGCAGCCCTCTTTGCTCCCAATATACACTTTATATTTGGAAATGTGGGGCTGGTGAAGGGGTTGGGACTGACATGAGCATCCTTAGAAAATACTGGAAACCCATCTTGTACAAGAAAGGCCATGAATTCAGCCCTGAAAATCCTTGAAAAGGGCTTGTTTGGGCCCTGCCAAAATCAGGACATTCAAAATCATCAACTGCTTTCTGAAAAAGATAGTTTTTCATAATTGACAGCAGTGAAAACAGTTGATAGATTCAGTATTAGTACAGGCATCTGTCTTCATCTGTGATTTCTTATCCTTGTCTAAAAATCTGCAGAAGTGATAACATAATCGTCTTAATATGCAGTATTCATAAACTGTTTGGCAGTTTATTTCTTTAAAATTCTGAGTGTGACTGTGTGAGAGAAAAGTTTGAGTCCGATACCTTTTTAGATTAGACACGTTTTCCTTGTATAAAGACTTGCTTGGTAAAGCATTACAGCGTGAGTAACTTCTTTTGTTGAAAGCACTTCTCTTGCGCTTGAAATAATTCATGAGTGTTCATGTTGCACTATTAGGTTTAGGCTGAAATAACTAAATTATGAAGTATTATCTATTTTCTGTTTCACCAGAAATAAAAAATACATATTTTGGTGAGCAAATGGGTAATTACATATGCAAAAAGGTCACAGAGCTACCTGATCTGCATACATAGATACACATTCTAAATGAATACATATGTTCACATTTGGACTAGATTGTTTAAATAGTAACCTAAATGCTTGCCTATGTTTATATGAAATATGCACAAATATGTTTTCAGGAAAATGTCTGTAAGACATGAATATATATTTGTATATTTTGGAATTTTTAATGAAGAGAATTATACAGACTGCAAAATAAAAGACATGCATATTGAAATAATAAATGCTGAACATAAGTAAAGTCTTAATAGGTTCCCCCCTCCCATTAGTACATTGGCTTCTGTACTTTTTGTTTGTTCTGGCTTACGTTACTAATTACACTATTTATTCAAAATATCAGTATCTTAGTCCTTCTCCTGTTTGGTCATTGAATTGCAGAGATAACCAGGGAAATAAAGATTAAGTGTTATCAGCATTGGAAAATTATTTTCTGTACTTTTAGTGTGTGCTTCCATACTTTTCATTGAAAGAGAATTCCATATTCTTTGTATGATATTTCTACTGATATTTCTACTGTGAAAATTGAGTATCCTTTTGGGATAAATGTGTCAACAGAAAGGCACATCACAAAAATAAATGGAATAATTGCAAGCAAACAATTTTCAGCTTGTGTTCTCAGGACTCTTTTATTTTGATTGATGTTTCACTCACTCTGGGAATCTTTCCTGATAATGTAATCTTGAAAACAGTTTGGTTCTTCTCTGACCTTTGCATTCAGAAACATTTGTTGAAGTGGTTTTGCATGCAATTTTTTTCCCCTAAGGTATTACAGGAAATTCTGATCAGGGACAGTTTCACTTAAGTGTAAAATGGCTCTGCACAAGATCACAAGTTTAAAGGAGGCACACAGATAATATTTCCTTCACATTTTCCATACAACTGCCTCAGTTTTATCATTCTGGCACTTTTGCGTCTGTCTACCCTAATAAATTAAGAAATATAACAGCAACAAGGATGCACCATCAAAGAAAGGAGATTTGAATTTAGTTTCTCTCCAGCATGGGGCTTGACTGGACTGCCTTGCTATCACATCTTTCTTGTTTGGATCAGTATATCTATCTGTGTTCCAGACCCTTAAGCCCAGTTTGCATTATATCACCAGAAAAATTTCAAAGCTGATTTTACTTGCTCTTTGTTGACTCCTAGGTGTGAAAAGATAAGCTCAGTACTTGTTGGAAACAAGGAATAACAAATCCTGTTGCTTTTGTACCCTACTTGTGGGCTGCAGGGCCCCAGGGAGGTGTTTGCATGACTGATTTTGGTGGGTGCTTCGCCCTATACCACTTTGCCATGATCTGTCTGCACGCCGGGGCCACAGCGTTCTCCCGCTGTTTGGCCTGAGACTGGAGCTGAGCCACCCAGCTGTCTCTTCCATTGCACTTGAGGTAGTGCATCGACTCTCTGACTATTTTTTTCCCTTTAACCTTACTTTTCTGACAACCTGGCCTGAGCTATTTACTAGTAATGCCACCTTAGAGTATAAATCTCTTTATCCTTTCCAGATCACTTCATCCAAAATGCCAAACAGTAAAAAAGGGGGTCTCAAAACTGATTGCGTAGCTCTGACATCTGAATAGAAAAACTCTTTCTCCATGTCAAGATGACTCAGAGCTTTTTCCTCTATTCAAAAATATATAATATCCTTGTGGCTGCTGCAATGGCTCCTCACATGACATGAAGTGTACTTTAATTAATTGGAATCAAGAAGCTATTCTAACAGAGGAAACAAAAAAAGGTGAGTTAGCACTTTGCCTAGTTATCTCTATCAAGTGTTACCCAACACCAAGCTTTGAGAACAAACTGTCGTATAGAAAAGTTTCAAAACCTTACTAACAAGGATAATCAAGCTTTTTAATGACAAAGTCTTTGCAGAGTCACTGTGCAAAATTATGATTATGATTAATTTCCTTAGGGGATGCATGACTGACAGCAACTGAAGCTAGCTAGCACACAGCCATAAATTGAGATGTGGTTAAGTTGCACTGTTTGCTAACCAGAGGCAAGAAATACAGACTGGCATGTTGAACTGCACAGGACATACTATATTTTTTAAGCATTTTGTGTTGCCAAACTAGACTAACAGGGCAGGATTAAATCTTCAGTACTTTTGCCCCCAGCTCTTTCTGACCTTTTGCTGTGCTCTTTAGTGCATTTGACATTCCAGAGGAAGACACAAAGCAGCACAGCAAACATTTTCAAGGTTTTCTGAAAGGAAAATTATACAAGTTATCCTGGGTCCAAGTTGATGTTATGTTCTACCATTTACGTGTGTTGTCTCAGTAGCATAAAATAGGTGGCCAAATGGTTTAGTTAGACTTTCCAGTTTCTTCTTCCATGCAAGGGTAACCTAGAGCTAACAGTCCTTTTTAGCTTTCCCTTGTCAAGCTACCATCAGAGGAGATATGGCCAGAACACATCTGAAGTGCTGAACTGTCCAGAAGTTCCCAGCTGTCTTCTGAGGCGCTCAACTTTTTGGCATTCTTCTGAAAAAGCTTTTAGCTTCTCTAATCTATGCTTATAAGTACAGGACTGAAGCATCCCCCATGCCATAAAAGCAAGTTCCCTCTTCACAGTTTTATTTCTTGTGCTTGGTACAGTTTGGGCTTGGTAATTGAGGGTAGGATTTTCTAAAGAAAGGTCTATCATCACACATAATCCAAACTTCCAAGTTTTTTGAAAAAATTTCTAAATCTTCATATGAGCTCTACAGAATGAAAAGTCTTCTTTTAGAGTGTTTAAGGACAAGCCCATCTGCAACAAGGAGCTGAGTTGCCTAAAACAAAGACCTTTTTTTAAAAACGGTGCAAGAAATAAAAACTAGGAAAGAGTTGCATTTCACAGCTGCAAAACACTACTACCCCATCTTCTATTCTATGTTCCTCCTTACATTCATTATAAGCTAGAGAAAATCTCATAAGGAATTTTTTGAAGCTAGATTTCTTTTGTTTGCTTTTAAAAGAATATAGTAATTTTTGAGCCCAGACTTCATTAACTTTCAATGGGATCTGTGATCAGAAATGACTCGAACCTTTCTGAAAATCCCATCCTCAGTCAGCGCTGTGGCTGTGTTGCCATTGCAGCTAGTCGTCCGTCTGGTCTTTGCAGCATCAGGTGCCTTAATGCAGAGGAAACAGCCTGCTTGACAAAGAGGTGTCAAACCACAGCAGGATGGCTGGCCTGTTGTGGAACAGCAGCTGTCAGAAGAAAAGAGAAAGAGTTTGAGTCTTTCTTTTCCTTATCACAGGTGACAGCCGAGGGAAGTAGAGCTAGATTTTAATGCTGGAAACAGGTTTTATTTAAGAAAACCAATTGTTTTCTTCCCCCCCCCCCCCAGTGTATTAGGATATACTCTGCCAAAAATGTTACAATCATACCATGAAACAGAACACTGTCAAACCTTCTGATTTTTCTTTATCTATATAAAATTTATCAGATCTTTTTTTCCTGAAGACTTGTGCCTCCAGTTAGTTTGCAACAATAAATTTATTGTAAAGACCAGCGTGCACACTGCTAATGTTTTTGTTCAAATTCCATCTCTTTAGGCTGTAATCCTAGCAGAAAAAGGGTTTATTAGTGAAGTTGTGTGCTGTAAAAATACTTTAACCACTATCAACTCAGAATGAGAGGTACAAGCTTCCTTCAGTGATAGGAGGATACATAAATCTTCAGCGTTTTTCTTTCAGTAACCTCCTATTAATATTCTAGTTCTGGGAATAGTTCCTTCTTCATAAGTGATGGTGGTTCTGGGACTTTCAGAGATTATTTTAATCCCTTTCACCTGGGCAGGGTTCTTTATCAATATCAGTTTTCTGTTCAGACAATAAAATGAAGACTGAGGTGCTTGTGAAATTTCTCCCAGAAGTGAAACATTCAAGCTGACTTGCGTGGCTAATCAAGACAAAAAAACAAGCCTAAGCTTAGTTAACTGAAAGGCACGACTAAGCAATTAACCACACTGTATAATACTGTTTCCGTGCAGCCACCCACACGTTTTACTGATCCCAAAGACAATCATAATGCTGTTCTGTCTCCTTCTGAAAGGAGTAAAGAGAGGCCTTTTAGAAGTCGTACCTACCCCATCAGGAAAATAATATCCTGCTCAAGAAAACCTTATGTCAAGATCCTTGAATCATAAAAACACCAGCTGAATCGTGACAGGAACAATTATATCTTATGTAGTAGGCAGGCACCTTGTAGGAAAACTACAGTGGTTACTTTTAATTCTTTTCAATACTTGATAGTATAGTTACTTGATAGACAGAAAGTGAATGGCCAAAGTGTTTTTAATTCTCATCACAGTTGAAGTAACTGTTCAATAAGTGATATAGCTGTCTTTTATACTGGACGCTCACTCTGCTAATATTTTTCTGTGCTAACTTGTTACTGGGAGATTAATTGAGACAGGGATTTCATCTGACTTTAGGAGTAAATGGGAAGCAGAAATATGCCTAATTTGGTAGCCACCAGACTTCTTGTTGGTTCAGGTGCCATTTAAAAAGATACTGTGAAGTCAAAGGGTGGAACATTGGGTAAACATACCAGAAATGGCAGACTTATCACAGTTTGGGATCCAGGGTTTGAGGTGTGTTTATTAACCCCAGATTATTGTTCTAACTTGAAACTAAATATTAGGGGGGGGATCTTGTGGCCCAGTGGTTTAACAGGTGAAATGCAATCATGTTTATGGAATCAGATAGTGAAGATATCAGAAGGCTTAGAAGTCAGTGCTGTAACTGAAAATTAGGCATCTTTCCATCTGTAGAGCCACACAGTGGAAACATTTAGAAAGTACTTAACCTGTTGAAAATATTTTGATTTAAACGGTAATGCTGAGTAATTAATAAAACTTGTCAAATCAGAATATATCTTATTTCAATGATGATAACTTAAGAGGAATACGAGTCTCCATCAATGTAATGGTTATAATCAGTTTTTGAACCACGGAAAGATGGACCAATGGGTGGCAGGCAGTCAGTCTCCAGGTGTACCTTCATAAATCTTGCTGTGGCAATCAGTGTGGTCTACATATATTTCCTTTAGAGCTGTAGTAAAAAAAACAGGCATAGTCTTCCATGACTTTGCTGTGCCTCTTGTCATCTTCAGAGTTCTCAAGGCAGATAGTGCCTCCTTTTAATGCCAGGGCAGAGTGTAGGCTTATTTCACATTAGAATGGTCCAATCTGCATGGCATTAATAAGACAAATCAGAGTTTGCATTATTCAGTTCCTTGATTTTGTGGAAATATTCTTTCATATAGTTCAAAATACGTGGATCACTGCTTATGGTTTGTGAGTTCAAACAATTTGGGAGAAGTCAGCCATGATTTTGAAAATCTGTTTCTTCTTCATCCTTATACAGAATTAAATCAGGAAAAAGTACTGAAAGTAGTGGGTGTCACATAAGGATCAACTGGTTGTAAATGAAAGAAGAATCAGGCCTCAGGGATTTAACTAGAATCCTTGCCACTTTAAAATGGATCTGTGTAAAATTTTGCTGTAAACTGTAGGCAGCCTACTTGGAAAATTATTTGCTGTAACTCTTAGCCTTTCAAGGACTATGTCATGGTGCTACCTGCAATGAACACTGTAGTCTCTGGATAAATAGAAATTTATCCTAGGATGGTGATTTACAGTCTTGACAGAACTCAGTGGGATGTATGTTAACCTGAATATCCATTAACCACCTTCCTGCCCTGAAAAGGCCTGTTTTTAAGAGCTGCTTTAACTCTCACTGTTTTTGCAGTACCTGATAGAATGATGGAAATTAGCACAACTGCTAGCAGATGTTAATCATGTAGCTTAATGCACTGCTGGAGGGCATTCGCATTATGGTGGTGAGTATGGTGTAAGTACCTGTACAGAACAGATAGACCATGTTGCCCTGTGTGTTTTCAACAGATGCCATGCTCTCCACTCCAGAGAACATGCTTGCAATGAGGCCATCAACTACTTTTTTCTGGCTCAGTGTCAGTGTTTTAGTCTACCCTAACTTCATGCAAACTTTTGGCTGGCTTTGTTCTTCTGGGCTACTTCCTCTTCCTCTTCCTCAGCACCTTTATCCTCTAGCTTTCATGAGAACCCTCTCTTGGCTCTGCTGTCACTCCCCCCAGTTCTTTAGTGGCTGTTCTTGAAGATTCTCCTGTATAAGTCCTCTTTCTTATCATGCTTTAAGCTTTTGCTCTCGACCACTTCCATTGGCTCATTTTCTACTTTCACGTGTGGGGGTCTTTGCTAATTACTTCTATACCTGCTTCTTCCATCTAAATCTGTCTCCCATGGGAGAAGCCCACAGTGTCCTCCCTAGATCACCTGGGAATTTTCTGTTTTCTCATGTATAACATGGGTCCGAAGTAATCCAGATTTTTGCTTTCCAAATTGTCCACCTGGTATCCATTCGCCAGTTTTGCTGACAGTGCTTCCACTCCAGCACCCTGGGCCTGAATCAGTCACCCTGTGGGACTTGCCCAAGCTTTATTTTTTCAATTAATTTTAGTGAACAATCCCATCGAACATTGTCTACTTGGCTCCCAGGTCTCATGAACTGCAGCCAGCCCAGCCAGCTTTCTACCTACCCAGACCTGCTTTTCTCACAAGGCAGAACTTGAGGTTTGCTGATTTTTTCTGTATTCTATTACACACAAAAATTTAATTTTTCTAAATTTTTCTAAAATTGTTTTCTAAAATTGTCTAAATTGTTTTCTAAATTCCAAACATTTGTAATTTTTCTCTGTTAAAATGACTACTCCACACTAATTAAGATCCAGTCCTGTCTCTCATTCTTCCTCATTAGTGAAAACATCTGTCAGTACCTTTCTGTTTTACTGTCTAAATCAGAGACATGTTGAAAATATTTCCAGTGCTAGCAACTGTAATCTTCTTCTCTCTGATCTTTTCCAAAGTATTGCTCATAAGTAGTCTTTCCCTCCTATCATTCTGTTGTGCAATGTGTTTAGGGTCTCAAAATGAAACCTATGCTATACACAGTTGTTGAAGGAGCTTGATCAGGTGTTTTACAGTAACTTATTGTTCTGGCATTAAAGGAAATGGTTTTCATTTTAGTTCTCAATATATTGGTGTAATTATGAGGATTGATTGCAGATGCTGCAGACTTGCCTTGCCCATATGTTTACAAACTCAAAATATGGTTAAGACCAAATAGTATGAATTTGTGCTTATTTTCCCTTTAATTCTGATTATACTTAATATTATGAATTTTCATTTTGTCATTTAGAGCATCATTGATCATTGCAATCGAGTCCTTCATACTGGTGAATTATAGCCAATGAAAAGCAGACATAGTGAGTTCCAGTGAACTGCAAACCAGCTTGCTCTAGACATGGAATTTTCATGATTCAAACTCTTTTTTTTATTTTCCTCCATGCCAGTTACACGTAACAGTATTGATAGAGGGGGGAAAAGTGCACATGTAGTCTCTCTCTCTCTTTTCTTTTTCCTTTTTTTTTTCTAATTTACCCATATCTACTATTTATATTATTAAAGCACTGAAATATACTAGTAGTATAACCTTTTTTTTAGTGTCAGGTTATGCCTCAAGTGAAGAATTAGGCTAGACTTTTTCCCAGGTAGAGGGTGTCCATGTTCAAAATCTGTCCGTTAAATCATGCTGTTAGCTGATACAGCTTGGCGTGTCGCGTGGCCAGATGAATAGTTTCTCATTCACTTGGAGTGATGACCTGCACAGTTTGTATCTGGGGTGGTAACTAAACCACTCAAGGTCTGGTAGTTCCCAGCGACCTCCTTCACTCCTTCATGTGCATAGAGGTGCAAGGGGAGTTCGGTGTGCTGAAGCACAAAGAATGAGGTGATATGTGTCTCCTGTAGGGACATGGGGGCGGGGGGTGTGTGTGTGCATTTTTGCTGTCCTGTAAAGACAGAGAAGGACGCAGTAACTTATGTAAGACAGTACTATGTAGCTGCTTATACCTGAGCTAGGCAATTTTGGTGAGTCAGGCTGGCTGTGCTGTGAAACCTATGTTAAAACCTAACAAGGTTACTCTTGAAATCTCCGCTGACAGCCATTTAATGCCTACCAAGTGCTGAGGCTATAAAAATGCATTTTGCAACAGCATTCAGATAATAAATACTGTGAACGGTTTAAAGTCACTGGCTTGTCTTTACAACTTTATGCTGTAACAACAGTAAAGTTAACCTTAAGCCAGTTCTTGTTTCATTTAAACAGACTCAAGTATAATCTGCATGTTCTTGATATGATATATATAGTATCTTTTAGAAAACAACCGTGACAAAATCATTATACGGAACATGAATATAGTCAAGAGGAGTATTTAAGGGATATCACTGCTCCTCAACAGGTACTGTTCTGTTTGCATTACTGAAGTTTTTATTTTATTTAATTACATTTTGCACATTTGGATTGGAAATATTGATTAAGAAAGAGAAAAAGGTGTGGGCTTTTTTGTTTGGTTAAAATTTTCAATGGAATTGTTAGACTATATTCAAAGTGCTTTGCTTTTTGAAAAGTTGAGAAATTGAAAAAAGCAACAATAATAAATACAGTTTAATTGTCTGCATACTGAGTGTGGTCTTAACCCAATTCATTAGTTTTCCAGCATATATCTAAGAGGGATAAAGCTAGCTTTCCATGGGTAAATTCTGTATTGCCTTGTATATAGACAAAGTCTCTGCTGCTTATACAGTCCTGCTTCCAAATTCTGTCCAGTAAAACATATAATGTACTTAACTTGAACATTAGGGTGGTCCTTAGTCTCTAGTGCATTTTCAGCACTATACTGGATATCTTTATTGTATATACAAATATGGTGCTTTTTGAATTTTTATTGTGTGTATAGAAGGATATTTGGCTAAGGCATGCCTGCCATGGTGGAGAGAGTTTATTGTATGTCCTTGAGTGACTCTTGATACCCTACAGTGTTTTTTAAGTTAACACACACTTAAGGACTGTCCCTCAAAGCATTCTGACTGCTTCAACTGTAGAGCAGATATGCAGCATAGGTCAGAGAAACTCCCCTCAGTGCCCAGGACTCTGTTCTGTTTTCTCTTTTCTGGGAAAGAAAAAGACATCCTGTAGCTCTACCCAAGTAATGTTATTAATACAGTTATCAGCTTTCCTTTTATTTTTCTTTAATTCCATCTGGAAATGCACAAGTTTTGGAAAATTATCTGCATTATTATTCAAAATATTAGTATTCCAGAGGAAGTAATTGAAGCTTTTACTTCAAAAACAAACAAACAAAAATAATCCCCTCAAAAAAGAAACAGAAAAAGAGAAATAAAGAGAAAAATGTAGGTTTATTTACCTTTGAAAATTGTTAGTATTCTTGGCTACCTGAACTGCAGCCATAAATACCTGTATAACTGTAATTTAATGCCATGTATAGGGTCAAATTCAGAGGAACCAGTGAAGCAGAATTGAGGCATATAAGAGGAAAGATGACAAATGTTGGCAAAAGTATATAGTCTATTTTGTATGACTTTAGTAAAAATATAATAATATTGAAAAATAATCTTCATTAGAAAATTTCAGAGTCTGATCTGGTTAGAATCAATCCTTCCCTTTCCCTTCCCTCCTCCTGTCAGATTTCTGATGCATCTGACAGTGCTACCAGGCTGTTTATTGCTGCTACAGATATCAGAGCCCTGGAAGCTTCTGTCTCTGAGGCAGAAAGCCATATTCAGTAAAATGCCCTCTGAGGAAGGATGCCTATACAAACAAAAAGAAATCTTTGTCATAAAGACTAGGTACTAAAAGAGTTTCACCAAAACAAGTCATGATGACATTATTTTAGGTTTTGTAAGTATCAACCTTGTAACACTACAGCAAATTCCACTGGTAAATGTTTGATATAATGCCCTCCCTCCTAGAAGTTTTCAGTCCTTAGCTTCTAAAATAGTGCAGTGATATAATGAAGTATACTGTATTTTATGCAGTTTAAAGCAGTGATTTATTTTTAGCGGGTGAAAAGCTGGTTTTTTATGCTTTACCTTTCCATTGGTTCTAAGTAAACAGCATGTCATACATATGACATCTTTACTTCACTATTTACTTTATTACTCAAAATTCTTTATAATTGGGTTCCTTATTAGGGGAATTAAAACACATATTCACAACTGGGATTTTTCATTCTTTAATGTATTTACCCTCCTTTTTGAGGTAGGGAAATACTATTTGCTTCAGCTCTTCATCTGTAAAATGTGGATAAGTGATGTTCAAGGCTTATTTGCAACAAGGGATTTAAATGGAAAAGCTATTCTCATAATAACTGTTGCACGCTGCATGTCTTGCTGTACTTCAGAACAAGAATATATTAGTCTAGAACAGAATCTCTGCACGTACAGTCACTTCAAACGTGGTAACTATATCAGGATATTTATTGTGAGATAATTGTTCCTGAATAGCTGTTCTAGTCAGTTGCCTGTGTAGAAAAGACCTCTCCCCATGTACACCAAGCAAATCTCTGGCAGAAGAACCTCAGCATACCTCTTCCAAACCTTAAGCTTCTGCCTAGGTGCAGGGACATCAATCCTTTCATGAAAATCCACATTACAAATTCTTGAGTTCTCACAGTGCTTTGACAAAAAGGAGGCTTTATTTAAATGGTAACTATGTAACCCTAACATATTTATATTTACTTTTTTTACTGAGAAGTGTGGGGTTTTTTTCTATCTGGGAAACACATAATAGCTATAAAGGTGCAAGTTCTTGCACTTTGCTGGCATAATTACCGTGATTGTCAGCTACATTCTGATTGCTTATTTTTTCTTACCGATGTGATTGTCAAAGGCAGCAGTGCTGGGATTTTTGGGCTCCCACATGGCTTGAAGAACTAGAAATTTAAAACCATCTTCTCTTTGACAGGTAATCTGAACATATTTGATAGGCAGTCATTAGAGAATAAAGCTGGGATTTAGCAGTCTCATTTTACAGGCTCACTCTTCTACAGCATTATGTTAACAAAAATCCTGATGACAGAATATGTTGAAAATGCGGGACTGAGAGACCGAAGTGAGATGTAAAGCAGTTGTGAACTTCAAAAGTTTTCATCTGCACTCTGACAGGCTCTTTTATACTGATCAACTTCCCACCTATTCAAAATCCAGGTCTTCAGTATGGAACACAAACAAAAAAAGGTCTCTCATCATGATGAACTGTGTGGTTTTTTTGCTGTGCCTCACAAGGGAGCAGGTTAAACATTAATAAACTGTTTTCATTAGTGACCTAAACTACTGTCTGAAAAACATTCAAAGGTTTAAAGGTTGAACATCATGGCTTCACTCCATCTTCTGTCTTCTGCTGACAGCTGTTTTCCTGAAAGCTTTCACACCCATTTTTTAATATTTTTTTGTATTTTATAGATGATTAATCTGATTATCTATTTAGTAAATGCTACTTTTTTCAGCAAAACACTCTTATTCAGAATTTTATCTCTGCATTCAGTTTCTGGTCTGTGATATTCTGCTGTCCTACTGCTCGTCCCACGAACCATTCAATGGAAGCTTCTGTAGGATCACCTTCCTCCACCCACCGTCACTGTCTGGTGTTGGTGCAGGTATCTCTACAGATAAAGGTGGCTGCCTAATTAGCTTTCCTTTTGCCTGTCTTCCCAAGAAATTAGTAAATGTTTCACAGTTTGAATTTTACAGAGAAAGTAAGAAGGACATTCCATTCCCTGAACCTGTGACCATGGCAATCATGGTAATTGTAAGCTCTGGTTATTTTTCTCCATTTGAGTTAAATGTCTTGATTTAGATTGTTTGTGAAAGACACTCGTTCTGTTCCCACTGTGACGCTCATCCTGATTCAGGACACCTACGTGCTGTCTCTGTTGTTCACATGGAAAAAAGTGCCTGTTGTTCCAGACAAGTTGTTTTATTTCCCCATGCCTTTTTACCTCCTTTGTTTATTTAGATTCTTATCTTTTTATGTCAGGAACTGTCTTTCATTCTGTATTTTATATTGTGCCCAGCACAATGAGGTACAGATCTTCCTTGTGTCTTCTGGTATGACTATAATTCAAATAATGAATAGCAATCACTTTTTCTTTGACCATCTTGTAAATCAGTGGTATTTTCATGAGCTGAGAATTCAAAGAAGCTTCATGAGTATCTTCCTTCTGTTGTAAACAGAGAGTTTGATTTATCTTATTTTAATGCAGGCGATTTATATGTTTAGAACTGAAAAATTCTGAAAAACTTTGGAACTCAGAAGCCATCTTTGCTAGTGGTTCCTCAGTGGCCTTAACACTGAAGATCACTGAATCCATTCAAAGACACTTTTCTGAGTTTAATATCAGATTTCCTCTGAAGACAGCCAACACATTATATTACTGTGCCTAACCAGAGACCATGATATGGCTTCATGTACTGTTTCAGGATTGTGGTGATTTACTGTTGATGCAGTCCAGGTGAAAATAGTCTATATGAGGACAACCTTTCTTCTCCTTTCTCCTCTTTGTTATATGTTGTCTACATTGAATAGACCACTGTTCAAAAAATTGTGTTGTGGACTCAAAAAAAAGACATTAAGTAACAGAAGAAAGGAAAACCAGAAAGGTAATCTGGGCAAGATATAAACCATAATTCTGAGTGCATTTTTTGAGTTTTCGGGCTTTGGGAGGAGTTTTGTGTGTCTGTTGTGATTTTTTAAAGGAAATTAATTTAATTCACAGAAAAGCCTTTTTTGCTGATGGTGAGGTTAATAGTAGAACAGCAGAAGTCTCCGGAAGTTTTGTCAAATATTTTAGCAACATGTAAAGGGAGATACAGAGAAGAGGGACAAGGTGCACATAATACAAAGGAGGTCAAAGAAATGCCAAAGCATATTACGATCCAAACTCCATTCAAATCCTGTCTGGCAGAGGTGGGCCATTTCTTATTAACGTCTCCTCCAGGGCAAGCATGTGAGACGTTGGTCTGATGCTGGCAAACCAATCTTTTGTTATGTTTCTTTTATGTTTCTTTGAAGTTTCCGTAATTTACTTCAGTGGTCTAGATGCTGCTCAAGGAGATTTCCATGTACAGGGTGGATGGGAATTCTTGAACTGACAATAGGGGTCTTGGCAACCTTTAAATTTTCCAGCTCTTTTTATGCCTTTTCTTTCCCTTGTGGCTTATCTGGCATGCAGTGTTTCAGAGTTAGTCCAAAAATTGCTAAAAAACACTCCCACAAAGTTTACTTAATCAAGCTGGACATAAATAATACTCAGTACTCTGATTTTCCTTGTTGAATTTACACCTTAATTAATTATGTTTAAAGTGTGTAATGTGAACTTATGTTTTGAGAACAAATAACTTCGGCTGTTTTCTGACTTGTGTTTAATTTCTTAGCATTTCAGGTTACGTTTGCTTTGATTTGGATTTGTTTGTTTGTTTTTCTCTGCCATGTCATTAAACATTATCAAGAAGAGAAAAAACAAGGCAAGACCTTGCCAACCACAGTACCCTGTCGAATCAGGATGCACATCATATCCAGTATAATTTACCAAGTGAAGCCCCTACCTGTACTTTTTTCATTACAGTCTTTCTAGATTTTTTTTGTAGCTCTTTTCTCTTAACATAAATATAGACAAGCTGAAATAGATACTAAGAAAGCAAGAACCAAAGAAGCCACTATGAATTATTCATAAATTGCCTTCTTTTCTGATGTATTTGATATTTTCTTTCTTCCCAGAGGATAAAAGATATTAGGAATGGGTATGTGTGCCAACCTTAAGGTACATCAAGCTTGGTATTGTTCAGTATTAGAACAGGAAATCCTTCAGTGAGGGTGGAATGTGTGTACATAGATAAATATGTTTTATATCACAGTGAGCTAGAAAACACTGCATATTTTTACTATCTTTTCCAAACCAAATTTTTTTTATTCTTTTCTGATACAGTGACATAACAATCCCAGGCAAAAAAAACCCACCGTAACATATTTATTTTCTGTTTTCAGAACAAGCAACTAATACCCTTGGGGAGGTAGGAGGGCTCTGCAAATTCTTTAATTGACAAATGCATTCTACAGTACTTATAAGGGGATTTTTTGTGAACCAAGGAGCAGTAGAGAACTGTAATTTTTTTAATGCAAACAGTTAAAAACCATACCATGAACTAAAGAGATTATTTCAAATATCTTTATTTATTTTGCTAGTATCTCAGGGATTAGTGTTAAGGGATTTTTTGTTTGTTTTGTTGGGATTTTTATATGTAGATCTGCTCAGGTACAAAGATACCTGAAGAGTCATTAATGGGAAAACCTAAAGACAGGAATCAAAGAAAAAGAATGAAGATACTCAGTACTAAAACTTCTAATTCCAGGGCTGAAACTGTGGAGTTTGTCTCTGATTTCAGATCTGTAGGAGCTCCATGGTATAACTTTGATTTGAAATTGAAAGTAAGGAGGCACATTATTTTTGACATTTGGGAGAATATCATATATTATGGTTTCACAGAATTGCTGTTTTAGAATAAATTTAGGGCTTACTATGGCATGGGTGTTGCTAAGGGTCTTTCTACTTGATGGAAATATGAGGCCTTCCATCCCTGAAATACATTTCCTGAGGGCTGCATATCAGCGATGGGACTTTTTGCTGTACTGAAGATGATATATTTCATTTGAGAAGATAACTGACAAGATATCAAGTTTATTTTGGCAGACAATTTAACATTCAAGCCAAACACTTACAACTGCAGAAGTAGTTTGCAGATTCCAGTGGTGAAAAGGGGAGTAAAATGAAATCTTAGTGTAAACTCCCTTTCAGCTATTATTGTTGCTTTTACTAAAATGAATTTGCACAGAGGGAGAAGAACGCAGGAACCAGCTTGATTTTCATCTGACCAGAAGTGTAGAAATTGCAGTTTAAATTATATAGATGGGCTAATTAATGCTGAAAAGATACCTTTTCTACATGCCCAAACTTTAGGCCAGATTAACTGGCCTAAGGACACTTCCTCATGAAGTGACTGGTAGTTCTGGCTGTGATAACTTCTTTTAAGCATGTCCTTACTGTTAATAAAAATGGGTCCCTGAACCTGTCATACCAGTAAGCATCCAGACGCTGTATATTTCTTGGTTTTGGCTGCTGCATGTAGCCTGCTCCCTGGATAATCAGACAGACATGCTTCAGCTGCTGGTTTCCAGTTGTTGCAATAATGTGCTAACATGCTGGTCCCCTGAAACAGCCTGCTTATTGACTGTGATGCCCAAAATGCCATCTGGAGTGTTATTCAGACATCTATAATTATTCTGTCTACTTCTATTTGATTGTCTGCTTTGTTCCACTATGTGTGCTCTTTATTCCTTTCCATTTTTCTTTCCATTTTTTTTGACTTAACATGGAATCATTTCCTCTCTGCATATAGCAGTACCAGCAACTCTTCTATAAATTTCTTTTATGTAAAGGTGAACATACAAACTTTCTAGAAGTAGTTGTAGGAAACAAACTGCAGAATCTCTCTGTCTTCAAATTAGAGTGGAAAGAAATAGCATAACAATCACTTTGGCAGAGACCAGTAATCATAGAGGACTGAATTCTTTGCTTCCTGTCTTTGACCATTTACACTTGTACATAGAGGATATAAAATATTTCCAACTCATGTGATAGTGAGTTGCACTCACAGTGTGAGTGGAAAGGACTTTAAGGTCAGCGTGGGACGGGTTCCTGAAGCCATCAAGTGGAAAGGGACCTGTAAATTGATTGAGTGCACCCTCAGTAAGTCTGCAGATGACACCAAGTTGGGTGGAAGTGTTGATCTGCTGGAGGGTAGGAAGGCCCTACAGAGGGACCTGGACAGGCTGGATTGATGGGCCGAAGCCAACTGTATGAGATTCAACAAAGCCAAGTGCCAGGTCCTGCACTTGGGTCACAACAACCCTATGCAATGCTACGGGCTTGGGGAGGAGTGGCTGGAAAGCAGCCTGGCTGAAAAGGACCTGGGGGTGATGGTTGACAGCCGGCTGAACATGAGCCAGCAGTGTGCCCAGGTGGCCAAGAGGGCCAATGGCATCCTGGCTTGTATCAGGAATAGCGTGGCCAGCAGGACCAGGGAGGTGATAGTGCCCCTGTATTCGGCACTGGTGAGGCCGCACCTCGAGTACTGTGTTCAGTTTTGGGCCCCTCACTTCAAGAAGGACATCGAGGTGCTGGAGCGTGTCCAAAGAAGGGCAACGAAGCTGGTGAAGGGTCTAGAGAACAAGTCTTATGAGGAGCGGCTGAGGGAGCTGGGGTTGTTTAGTTTGGAGAAGAGGAGGCTGAGGGGGGACCTTATTGCTCTCTACAACTACCTGAAAGGAGGTTGTAGTGAGGTGGGGGTCGGTCTCTTCTCCCAAGTAACAAGTGGTAGGACAAGAGGAAACAGCCTCAAGCTGCGCCAGGGAAAGTTTAGGTTGGATATTAGGATATCTTCTTTACTGAAAGAGTAGTCAGGCACTGGAACAGGTTGCCCAGGGAAGTGGTTGAGTCCCCATCCCTGGAGGTATTTAAAAGACGGGTAGATGTGATGCTTAGGGACATGGTTTAGTGGCGGACTTGGCAGTGGTAGGTTAACGGTTGGACTTGATGATCTTAAGGGTCTTTTCCAACCTTAACAATTCTATGATTCTATGATTCTGTGAAATATGCAAAGTAATTTGTTTGATCTGTTTATATCATCACTGTTCATTCTGCTATCTGAAATCACTCTTGAGATCTTGCTAAAATCACGAAGAATTCATGGAATTCTTTTATTTGGGTATTAAACACATTCTTTAGGGATTTGCTTTGGCTTTTCAATATAGCGCTCATTAGATGCAACTAGCTAAGAAAGCGTGAAGCTGAAAATGATATGAAGGAGATAACTTGCATGGCAATAAATGTGAAAGATATTATGTGCCATATGAGTTAAACAGAAAAATTAATATATGCATCCCCTAGATGTTTTCAACATTATCTTGTTGAAATATCTCAGTATAGGATCTCGTGACAGAATCGTCCCCACATCATTTGCTGGCTGCTGCTAACCTAGGAAGCATCCAGAGCTTTCTCCGATCCATCGTTAGCTCTTCCTTTTTCTGTCTAGTTTTATGTGATTGGAAAATACCTCTTATTGCAGGATAGAAAAGGGATGAGACAGAGTTGAAGGTTTTAATATGATCACTGGCATGTGCCAGTCTAGGCCAGAGAAGTACGTATGAAGGATGAGGGGGTTAATAAATGGGACAGAGATTAATAAATAGTACTTAATTTCAGCTTCTTGTGCTCAGAGAATTGAATTTGTAATGCCAGTGCAGTGACTTGTGGACAGTAGCCCCATCTAGGGGTAGATCTGAATATTTCTGCTGTCTGGAGTCTGCCTGATGGGGGAAGGGAAGCTTTGGGAAATACCCAGATCCAGTCTGAGATACAACTTGGGAATAGAAACAAGTACACAACCAGCACGATGCCTTTATTAGTGGGACGCGGTGGAAGAAGCTGCTTAAAGTAAGAATTTGAAAAATCAAGAGGAATTCTAAACTTGCTAATATTGCAGTGCCGTGGTCCCATGGCACAGCAAAAGTGGCAAGTGAGGGCTGAGTCCTGCCGTGCCAGCGCCCAGCACATGATCTGGAAACAACAGGGAAAACAAGCAGCTCGCAGTTTGGGCTGTCAGCAAGGCAGGAGCAAGAAAGCAGAGCAGGATGTTTGTAAAAGGCCAGCTGCTTCTCTGCAAAGTGCAAACGGGTATCCGCTGCGTTCTGAGTATCTTCCCTAGCATTAATTTCAAATTTTAGCTGTTACGCTTTAGCTGGGCTCATGTAGGGGCCTCTGATGGGAAGAAATGCGTGACCTGAGCTGTCACCCAGACTAGATAACCTCATCTCCTTTGAGAAAATGATTTTACAGATGAGGGCTGAGGTCACTGCAGGACGATATGGGAAAGCTTGCACTGGGGCCATATAAATTGTGCCTGATATGGGAAGAGGAGGTTTTTTGCTCTTAGGCCCTTAACTTTCATGAGCTGCCTTATTCACATAAAATGGGGGTTTTGTTGCTGTTTTTTCTTGCCTTTTTATATAAAAATGCATCTTTGAATTTGAAAGTATATAAATAGTAAGGCAGTTAGGAGAAGAGAAAATATTCTGTGATGTTATTGAAGTGACCTTGTTGCCTTCCTTCTCACTCCATCTCTTTTTTTCCTGAAATAAAATTATTCGAACAAGATAACCTCTTTGTATCTTTATAGAAAATGTGACCTGCTCAGTCACTTGCCTTCGCAGAGCTTTCTTAGCTTGGGGAGAGAGAAAAGGAAAAATAACTGCATGTAAGACCCTAGATTTAAGGTCAGCCATTTCAGCTGATGAATTTAACAGAATTATGTACAGCATTTTTTCCCTCCATCCTCATTCTGATCAAGTGATCCTGAGTAGAAGGAATAACCAGATTAGGGCATCAACGTGACTATTTGCATAAATGAGCCTGTATGTGCAACTGGAACAAACAGGCTAGCATTGGCAAAGCTCCAGAGACCCTAAATCAAAAACCAGAGAGAGAGAAAGAGACAGAGAGGCAGGGAGGGATGAATACTGTATTCAAACACAAGATACTGGGACAAATATTTACACATTTGTGTCACCGTGGGATGCTTATGATAAAATAATCCTGTTCAGCTCTCCCACCCTAATAACTTTGCACAAGTTGTGATGAAACAAATACTTGACTGAACTTTTTTTTTTTTAGAAAAAGATATTTTCTTAGTGCAGCACAAAATTCCTAGAGCCTTTTGAAATAATAAGCATATTTTCCATGTTAACGCACACAAAAAAATATATACTGTTGCATAGCAAAGCCAAAGTCCAAGCAAGGCTTCTTTCACCCAATGTGTATTAGTAATAAAACTTCTGAGCTGTGTTCTGTTTTTATGCGTGTGTGTGCTGTGTGGCAGCCCATTTATGCACTTTCTACTGTGCTGGGGCTTACATCACTGTCGTATTAGTCTAAGCAGAATGGAGCAGATTGTTTATTTTGGTTTAACTCCGCTTCAGGCTGTAACATCAGATGTAGCTCCTAGAGTGACAAATTCCAATTGCAATGTCACAGATTAAACAAGGGTACAGAGGAGCCCTGCAAGCAGTTTTGTTTCTCATGGGAGGGAAAGGATACTGTGCTTCTGAAGTTAATATATACAATCCCAACATGAACAAAATAAAATATCCTGTCCCATAACTTTCTTCTGTTTAAAAAGTACATTGCCCAGAACCCCTCATGCATGCTCTTAAGTTTGGGGTTGCAATCTTCAGTTAGTTAGAGTTAGTCACCTTTTATTAATGAATGGTACAACTCTGCATTACTTTTATGAAATATAGTAATTTTTATCTTTGTTTGTTTCTTCTACTGTATGGTAATATCTCATTCACAGAATCAAAGAATGGTTGAGGTTGGAAAGAACCTCTGGAGGTCATCTGGTCCAGCCTCCAGCTCAAGCAGGCTCACCTAGAGCAGGTTGCTTGGACCACTTCCAGACAGCTTTAGAATATCTCTTTAGAAGGATGGAGACTCCACAAACTCTCTGGGCAACCTGTGCCAGTTCTTGGTCATCCTCACAGTAAAAAAGTTTCTCCTTATGTTCAGACAGAAGCTCCTGTGCTTCCATTTGCGCCCATTGCCTCTGGTCCTGTCACCGGACACCACTGAAAAGAGCCTGGCTGTGTCTTCTTTACACCTTCCCTTCAGATGGCTATACATTGATGAGATTCCCCCTGAGGCTTCTTTTCCCCAGGCTAAACAGTCCCAGCTCTCTCGGCCTTTCCTCATACGAGAGATGCTCCAGTGCATTAATAATTTTAATGGCCCTTCACTGGAATCTCTCTAGTAGCTCCATGTCTCTCTTGTACTGGAGAGCACAGAACTGGACCCAGTACTCCAGGTGTGTTTCATCAGTGCTGAGTAGAGGAGTAGGATCATCTCCCTTGATCTGCTGGCAACACTCCTCCTAATGCAGCCCACAATACCGTTAGCTTTCTTTGTGGCAAGAGCTTATTGCTGGCTCATGTTCAACTCAGTGTCCACCAGGACCCCCAGGCCTTTTTCTGCAAAGCTGCTTTCCTGCTGGTTGGCTCCCATCATATACTGGTGCCTGGGGTTATTTCTCCCCAGGTGCAGGACTTTGTACTTTTGCCACTTATATAAGCCTTTCTTGTTGCCTTTGACATCTCAACAGATTAGGTTCCAGGTAGTCTTTGGCTTTCCTAACTGGGCCCCTGCATGCTTGGACAGTGCTTCTATATTCCTTCCAGGTTACCTGACCCTGATTCTACCTTCTGTGTACTTCCTTCTTATGTCTGAGTTTTTCTAGGAGCTCCACATTCATCCATGCAGGCCTCTTGGCATTTTTGCCTGACTTTCGACATTGGGATGGACCACTCTTGAGCTTGGAGAAAGTGATCCTTGAATGTCAACCAGCTTTCTTGGACCCCTCTTCCCTTCAGGGCCTCATCGCATGAGAGTCTTCCAAGCAGATCCTTGAAGAGGCCAAAGTCTGCTCTCCTGAAGTCCAGTGGCTGTAATCTTGCATTTTGCCTTGTTGTCTCCTCTCAGGATCCAGAATTCGACTATCTCATGGTCACTGCAGCCAAGGCTGCCTTCAGCCCTCACATCCCCAACAAGCCCCTCATTGTTTGCAAGCACGAGGTCCAGCAGAGCACCTCTCCTTGTTTCCTCCTCTGTCACTTGGGTCAGGAAGTTACACTTACATACATTTCACTTAGCAACTATATATTGCACTACAGATGGTTGGTTTCCAGGGTGACTAAGTATCACCTCTACTGTAGAGCATTAATATTATCATCAGAAAACATTTGAAGGCACTTTCTTCCCAGAAACAGGCACATTAGCTTTATCTCAGCTAGACTTTTCTGAAATATCTATGACAGATAAGGATGGTGACCTTTTAGAATATAATATGATTATATGAATAAGTACAGCAAATAATAAATGAAAAATAAGTAAATTGGATGAAATGGCTAAGGATGAATTTCTCAAACTTTTCAGGTGGCCCATTTGCCCAATTCAAAGACAAGTATTTTTGTAATAGGCCTCCTTTTGTGTTATCTTAAAAACGTGCATTTCTGTTCCCTATGACACCCAACTTTGAAGGTTTTGTCCTCCTTACAAGTGTTCCATTAATTTTATTTTCTTTGCATTATAATTGAGGTGACATTTTTGCTGCGATTTTCTGATTGTTCTGATTGTGACCTCTCTCAGGATCATGACTCATTATCTGAGAAACACTGCGAGAGAGTTGCAGGTACCTGGTTTGCCACAAAATTTTGATCCCCCACTGGTTTTACAGTCAACCAGTTTTACTGTCCTCAGTGTGTAGTCAGTTCTGATTAATGCAGAACTAAGCAAAATTAAAATTACGCTCCATCCTCTGAGTACAGATAAGAATCTCAACAAGGTTGCTGAAGCTCTTCACCTTTCAAGGTACATAACAAATGTCTCCCATGCAACTCATGGCATGTGCACGATGTTGAAGGTCATGTGGGCATGTGTGGCTTTTAAAGAGCTACAGCTTACCCCTCCTCCCCGAGAGTGTGCATTTAAAGCATAAACAACCCCATCATCCAACTATTAGGTAAATGAAAGGTCTTATTTCATCATACAACTTCTCAAATATTGAATATTAAAAGGTGAAAAGTTTCTTGGTAGTTAATTGAACGTAAAATTAAGATGTGAATAACGCTAAGAAGAAATCTTTTGGCAATGTACAACGTGCTGTGTTTATCATAAATGAATCTATAACTGTTGCCCATGTGTTTCTAGAAATTGGAGTTTGTACAGTAAATACAGAATACAGAATCAGACTAGTAGGAAAAATGTCATGTAGCATCACTTTCACGGGAGGGTCATCCTCTTTTGTTGAACTATATTCCTGGCCCCACGGGAACCCAGGGTGACCAAGCTGGCCTTGATTTGGAAATCATAGAATCATAGAATTGTTAAGGTTGGAAAAGACCCTTAAGATCATCAAGTCCAACCGTTAACCTACCACTGCCAAGTCCACCACTAAACCATGTCCCTAAGCATCACATCTACCCGTCTTTTAAATACCTCCAGGGATGGGGACTCAACCACTTCCCTGGGCAACCTGTTCCAGTGCCTGACTACTCTTTCAGTAAAGAAGCTTTTCCTAATATCCAACCTAAACTTTCCCTGGCACAGCTTGAGGCCATTTCCTCTTGTCCTATCGCTTGTTACTGGGGTGAAGAGACCGACCCCCACCTCGCTACAACCTCCTTTCAGATAATTGTAGAGAGCAATAAGGTCCCCCCTCAGCCTCCTCTTCTCCAAACTAAACAACCCCAGCTCCCTCAGCTGCTCCTCATAAGACTTGTTCTCTAGACCCTTCACCAACCTTGTTGCCCTTCTCTGGACACGCTCCAGCACCTCGATGTCCTTCTTGAAGTGAGGGGCCCAAAACTGAACACAGTACTCGAGGTGCGGCCTCACCAGTGCCGAATACAGGGGCACTATCACCTCCCTGGTCCTGCTGGCCACGCTATTCCTGATACAAGCCAGGATGCCATTGGCCCTCTTGGCCACCTGGGCACACTGCTGGCTCATGTTTAGGCGGCTGTCAACCATCCCCCCCAGGTCCTTTTCAGCCAGGCTGCTTTCCAGCCACTCCTCCCCAAGCCCGTAGCGTTGCCTGGGGTTGTTGTGACCGAAGTGCAGGACCCGGCACTTGGCCTTGTTGAACCTCATACAGTTGGCCCCAGCCCATCAATCCAGCCTGTCCAGGTCCCTCTGTAGGGCCTTCCTACCCTCCAGCAGATCAACACTCCCACCTAACTTGGTGTCATCTGCAAATTTACTGAGGGTGCACTCGATCCCTTCATCCAGATCATCAATAAAGATATTGAACAGGACCGGCCCCAACACTGAGCCCTGGGGAACACCACTCGTGACCGGTCGCCAACTGGATTTGGCTCCATTCACCACCACTCTCTGGGCTCGGCCGTCCAGCCAGTTTTTAACCCAGCGCAGAGTGCACTTGTCCAAGCCGTGAGCAGCCAGCTTCTGCAGGAGAATGCTGTGGGAGACGGTGTCAAAGGCCTTACTGAAGTCCAAGTAGACAACATCCACAGCCTTCCCCTCATCCACTAAGCGGGTCACCTTGTCATAGAAAGAGACCAGGTTAGTGAAGCAGGACCTCTCTTTCACAAACCCATGCTGGTTGAGCCTGATCCCCTGGTTGTCCCGCACATGCCGCATAATGGCACTCAGGATGATGTGTTCCATGACCTTCCTCAGCACCGAGGTCAGGCTGACAGGCCTGTAGTTCCCCGGATCCTCCTTCTGACCCTTCTTGTAGATGGGTGTCACATTAGCTAGCTTCCAGTCATCTGGGACCTCCCCGGTTGACCAGGACTGCTGATAAATGATGGAGAGTGGCTTGGCAAGCTCCTCCGCCAGCTCCCTCAGTATCCTCGGGTGGATCCCGTCTGGCCTCATTGACTTGTGGGCATCCAGGTGGAGGAGCAGGTCGGTGACTGCCACCTCTTCGACAGCTGGGCCTACATTCTGTGTCCTATCTCCATCTCCCAGCTCAGGGGCATGAAAACCTCGAGGATGATCAGTCCGACTATTGAAGACTGAGGCAAAGAAGGCATTAAGTACCTCAGCCTTCTCCTCATCCTTTGTGGCCAAGTTTCCCTCTGCATCCAACAAAGGAGGGAGATTCTCCTTAGCCCTCCTTTTGTCGCTGATATACTTGTAGAAACATTTTTTGTTGTCCTTGACAGCAGTGGCCAGTTTAACTTCTAGCTGGGCCTTCGCCTTTCTAATCTTTTCCCTGCATAACCTCACCACATCCTTGTAGTCCCCCTGAGTCACCTGCCCCTTCTTCCAAAGGTGGTAGGTTCTCCTTTTCTTCCTGAGCTCCAGACAGAGCTCTCTGTTCAGCCAGGCCGGTCTTCTCCCCCGCCTGCTCAACTTGCGGCACATGGGGACGGCCTGCTCCTGTGCCTTTAAGACTTCCCTCTTGAATAACATCCAGCCTTCCTGGACTCCCTTGCCCTTCAGGACCGCCTCCCAAGGGACTCTGTTAACCAAACTCCTAAACAGGCCAAAGTCTGCCCTTCTGAAATTTAGGGTTGTGGTTTTGCTGGCCCCCCTCCTTACTTCTCCAAGAATCGAAAACTCTACCATTTCATGGTCGCTGTGCCCAAGACAGCCTCCGACCACCACATCACCCACCAGGCCTTCTCTGTTCGTGAACAGCAGGTCCAGCGGGGCACCTCCCCTGGTAGGCTCGCTTACCAGCTGCGTCAGGAAGTTATCCTCCACGCACTCCAGGAACCTCCTAGACTGCTTTCTCTCTGCCGTGTTGTACTTCCAGCAGATATCTGGTAAGTTGAAGTCTCCCACAAGAACAAGGGTTAGAGACTCTGAGACTTCAGCCAACCGCTTGTAAAAAACTTCATCTGCTTCCTCATCCTGGTTGGGTGGTCTATAACAGACTCCCACCAGGATATCTCCCTTGTTGGCCTTTCCCCTGATCTTTACCCATAAGCACTCAACCTTGTCGTTACTTTTGTCGAGCTCAAGACAGTCAAAACACTCTCTGACGTACAAGGCTACCCCGCCGCCTCGCCTTCCTTGCCTGTCCCGTCTAAAGAGCTTGTAGCCATCCATTGCAGCACTCCAGTTGTGCGAGTCGTCCCACCGTGTTTCCGTAATGGCAACCACGTCATAGTTTCCCTGCCGCGCAATGGCTTCCAGCTCCTCCTGCTTATTGCCCAAGCTGCGTGCATTGGTGTAAATGCACTTGAGTTGGGCTATCGATCTCTTCTCCAACACAGGCGTGCCACCCCTGGGCTCGTCCCTAGCAGAACTGGTTTTATCCCCTTCCCCCTTCGAGTCTAGTTTAAAGCTCTGTCAATGAGGCCTGCTAACTCCTGAGCCAGAATCCTTTTCCCCTTTGGCAACAGGGGAACCCCATCTGCCTCCAGCAGGCCTGGTGCCATGTAAACTTCCCCATAGTTGAAAAACCCAAAGTTCCACCTCTGGCACCAGCCTCTAAGCCATGTGTTGATGAGGTGGGTCTTCCTGTTCCTTTCCATATGTTTCCCAGCTACTGACGGGATGGAGGAGAACACCACCTGTGCTCCTGATCCTTCAAGTAATGGCCCCAGTTCTCTAAAATCTCTTTTGATTGACTTTACATCTCTATCGTCTACCTCGTCACTGCCAACCTGTACAACCAGTAACGGATAATAATCAGATGATTTGACCAGCTTAGGGAGCTCCCTAGTAATGTTTCTTATCCTCGCCCCAGGGAGGCAGCAGACTTCCCTATGGGATGGGTCTGGTCGGCATATCGGGCCCTCTGTTCCCTTCAGAAGGGAGTCTCCTATGACAATTACCCTTCTTTTTTTCTTACTAGTTGTTGTTGTGATGCATGGGGCTGACAGGTTCCCCCTAGTCAGCTCCCTGGATGTTTTAGTATCAGCTGAAGGTAGAACTAGAAAGATGGTGAAGAAGGAATCTCAAGGACAGAGAAAAACAAAGTAGTAGGGAATTAATTTTGAAGGAAAAGGAGTTGCTGCAGGGAGTGCTCTGTTTATTTAAACGATGGAAGAACTAGCTGCTGAAAGTGTTGTATCTGTCAATGGAAGATGCAGGAAAGTATCTTTTAAAAGAAAATAGCTACAAATACATGAAATAAACAACTACCTACCCGTATTTTTAGATCTCTGGGATGTCTCTGTAAAGTAGTAGAATAGGTAGTTGTACAGACACAGAAAGAGGAGCAAAGACTGAAACTGTGTCTGGGGGTATGCAAACAAAATTCCTCATGCTTTATATACATATATATTAATTGTGGAGTTCATGATTATGTATTTTCAGTTCTCCTCTCTGTTACAAGTAGTTGATGTTAGGAAAATCAGAACACCTCAGCAGAGGTCAGGGATTTTTTTTCTGTTGTCAGCTGACATGTCAAGGTGGTTTTTTTAGCTGTTATATTCACAGAGTGCAGGACACAGATATTTCTACAATTCTGTCACTTCATGTTTAACTTTAAAAGGAATATGTGAAGCAGAATTGGAAGATATGTAAGCAGCTGACATGTCATATGCACTTGGAAATGTGTCCTGAATACTAACAGTGTTACTTCTAATCTGATAAACTTCACCCCTTGTAAGAAGGCTGTCTGTAGTGAGGCCAACCCTCAAATAAAAAGGTCCTTTGCTCAAGTACACTGAAACCGTGGGTAGGCACTATTTATAAAATCTGCGCAGCTCCTGTGCTCAGCTGAGCACACGTAGTGTGGTGATTCAGAGTGCCAGGAGGCTGCTGTCAGGCTAGGTAATGTAAGAGAGAATGGGAAACATAATTGGTACATTATATAATTGAGAATGTGTGAGCCAGTTTTGATAAGAATTGGCCTGAACCTTCTTTGGGGGATCAGTCATGCTCACAGGGTTTGGCGGTTTCTGGAAGAGCTTTGAATTGAGTCCATACACTTGGATTGCTGAGTATTCCTAGTATTCCTAGTAGCTGTCATTTCAAGGGTTATATTTGTTTTGGTTTGTTTTTGTCCTTTTCCTTCCCAGTCTGCACGTTGCCAGGGGATTATGAAGTTGCCACAAAGGAGGAACGAGGCAGAGTCAGCTCCAGTACCTGTGCAGCCAAAGATGTAATTGCTAGGAAACCTGGCGTAGTTAGTAGCATGAGCATCCTAAAAACGGTGCCTTATTGCACTTCCAGCTTTAACTTGGCTGATGAACTTCTGTTCTCTCTGATTTGAACTCTGAATCAGGTCAGGCAGAGCACAGCGGTGACATTCACTGGCCTTAACCAGTCCCCCAAACTCCTGAATAAGTGGTGTGAGCAAGATGTTGATTATAGTATTTGGGGCGGAGGGGGAAAGGTACTATTTTGATAGATAAGGAAATTCTGGTAAAACTTTTATCAGTTAATTTTGTTTCAGAACTAAGCTTTCTGTCTTCCTCCACTTAAAAATACAAAGACGTCCAATGAATGCTAAAGCAGAATGTTTTCCAGGTAAAATTAAGCAGATGTACAGGTGCAAACATGTTTTCTGTATGCAGCTGATGTGCAATTAAATTTTTTAGATGTGATTGGCTGAGGGGAGACCTTATTGCTCTCTACAGCTACCTAACAGGAGGTTGTAGAGACGTGGGGGTCAGTCTCTTCTCCCAAGTAACAAGTGATAGGACAAGAGGAAATGGCCTCAAGTTGCACCAGGGAAAGTTTAGGTTGGATATTAGGAAAAACTTCTTTACTGAAAGAGCAGTCAGGCATTGGAACAGGCTGCCCAGGGAAGTGGTTGAGTCCCCATCCCTGGAGGTATTTAAAAGACGGGTAGATGTGGAGGACATGGTTTAATGGTGGACTTGGCAGTGGTAGGTTAACGGTTGGACTTGATGATCTTAAGGGTCTTTTCCAACCTTAACAATTCTATGATTCTATGATTCTGTAAAACACCTAGTCTGCCCTTGTCAATTTAAGATATTATTATTTTTCACATTGAATTATAACTTTGTAGTTATTGAAAAAAGTGTAAGGCCAAATTTTGGTCAGCTAAAGTCAACGACATTTTAGCTATTGATTATAATGAAAACAGAATCAGACCTAGGAAAGAAGTGGCAAGTCTTAACTTTTCTGTTAGTCATTTTGGTAACTTCCCTGCCAGTGTCCCATGTAGTTTTTTGTTGCTGTGATATTAGTTGCTTCTTTGCAGACTGTAACCAAACGCATTTCTGTAGTATCTTCAGAGAAGCAACACCAGTTTCCTACCAGATTCAGTCATTGCTTTCATGGTAATCAAAGTGTATGCGGTGTCCATCTGTATAGAAATAAGCGGGGCTGAGCACAATACAGCACTTTTTCTCTTGAAGAAACCATAAATCCTTTGTATGAACTACTTTCAAAGACATGAAATGGCATTGAGAGCGGAACGTATGACTTCAGACAATTTTGTACTCCTACTAGCCCTACTTGTTAACGTAATTTGCACAGCTGCGTTTTCTGTGTGCCCTCCATTTCTCATCACTGAATTTCAAGGCTCTCTTCATTATTACCAGAAAAGTTTGTCTTCGTGAGACTAGAATTTGGTGGAAAAATCATATATATGCTAGAAAACAGATGAATTAGATTTATTCAAAAATTAAATATTAAACATCCATTGACATTTCCTTTCTGAGTATTGTTACATGTAAACTTGATAATAGTGTAATTGCATAATGTTTTACATGAGCCGTTACAAGAGGTAACTTAGGATATGGCAGTTAGTATCCCATAGAAGTTCTTGCAGTCCATTCTGTGAATGGAGCCTTATACCACGTGGCCTTTTAGATTTTTTTTAAATAGAATAAAGAAGTGAGACTCTCTAATTTAAAAAGATATTTTTCCTTAGCATCTCTAAGGGTTTTCTATCTGAAGATAATGCAGTGCAGAGATTTGAGGCAGGGAATCTGCATTTTGTGTTCCAGTTTTTTCTTTATCTGACAGAATCTACAGACTACAATCTAGCTAATGTACTTTTCTCTTGATCACTAACATCCTAAAAAAATGTTTATGTTTTGCCATGCACAATCTTAATTCCAGAGCTTATTTCTACATAGCATCTAAATTAAAAACCAAAATCCGATCAAGTCATTCCCCTGTGTCCTGGGGGTTTTTTTTGAAAGAAAGTAGGTACATGTCCTGTCTCTTTTAAACAACACTAATTTTAAAAAACTTATGAGTGTAAAAACTTCAAGTAAAACTTTAAAACTTTAAAGTAATTTTTAAGGGTAAAAAATATAGCTTGGAGTATAGTTTTCATATATAGTATTTCAACTGATTGGAAAAAGTACAAGACTGTGAATGTTTCACTTAAAAGCAAAAGGTAGGGATTGATGAATGATCTAATTTCCAACGATCATTGATAAATACAATTTTAAATAACGTGGGATTGCCATTAATTTCAGGCACTGCTCTATAATTTGAAGCAGAGAAAATGCAGGAGCTTCAGAAACATTTCTTCTGGAAAATGTTTGTTATTTTGTCCTACATTTTGAATTAAGTGATGCGCACTTGTTTGTTTCTTTTGTCAATGTGTTTTGAGAACTAATGTTTCTCTCTTTGTTCCCTGAACAAAAGAAGGAGCAGGAAGGGTTTTGTCACAGAGTCCAAATGTATTCCTTGGACACATTTTAGTGGTGTACAGATTCTTAGGGCTGAGCCAGCTTTTAGACCCCTGTACAAATACACTCTCTTTGCCATTGTAATGGAAGAAATCCATCATTTGTAATGAAAGATTTCTGTATACAGTTTATAGTTTGATCAGCCTGTGAATGAATATAAGCGGATCATGAAGCTAAGTAATGATATTATCCATGATGATTGCAAGACATCTCCTGGATATTATTTCACATGTTAAATGAGTTTGATTATATTAAAATTTTGGTTTGCTTATTTTCCATTCTGTTTCTTTGTTCTTTTTACTCCTCCTTTTTTTCCTGTTAGCTAGACTGTAATCCAGAACCTAGCTCATATACAGTAAGTATGGCATGGTGAGGGAATTGTCAAAAGGAAACTGAAGGCAGAGGAAAACTTACCTTAATAAATGCCTGTTAATATTTCTGCATTTATTTGTCTTAGTTTTTCTCAGATATTACTGGGATACGTATCAAGTTTCCACCTATAACCTGTCTTCTCTCTCGAGGCCAGGTGACTTCCTCTAACAGAGACAGAGTGTAACAGAAGAGTGAATATGAATAGTCTCTGTGAGAATGATCTATGTATTCTGGGAAAACTGTAGAGAAATATGAGAAGTCAAAACTATTCATTACTGCTGACAATTATGGCTGTTATATCCCCTCCGAGAAAGTTGCAGAGTTTGCTTGCTGTGTCCTTCTCTTTGAGCAAATGCTCAATGAGGACAAGGAGGGTGTGAGATCAAAAATCCATACTCTTTTCTCTCCCCATGTGTCAGTCCATGTAACTAGCTAAGTGTGACCACCTCATGAAAACAAAGATGGGCAAAAATGAAGTATTAGGGAGAGTTCCCAAGATACATGCCCTTTCATGCACACTCTTTTTCCACTAAGTGTCTTCATATAAGTTCTGTGACATTTATATGAATAGTATATCACTGTTTCATTAACTAAAAGCCTGGTCTGCTTGAGGAAAAGAGGAAATGGCCACCACATTTTTTTTTTCTTGCAATATGTCTTCTTTCAGAAGTCAGTCCATGTTAGCGTCACAAACAGCTTCCCTTGCTTCCATTCCTACAATATTCAGTAAATTTAGAAGAGGGATAAATCTCACGTGTCTATTTGTTATTGTCTTTCACTGTACTCTGTGCATCATTTGGGTATCAAGATTTGGAATTGAATGGTCCTATAGAAATGCATAGTTATATTTGGATGAATGTCAGTCTTCCTAAGTGTTACACAGATTATTAGGTCAGGTAGAGAAATGGGAGAAGATTTTTCCTGAGTACTCCTGTACAAAGAGCAGTAGATTACCTGAGTCCTAATATATACTGTAATTCCTTGAAGGAACAGGCACAAAGAGGACCAGCCAGCCTCCAAGTAGGCAGTACAAAACTAATGAAAATGTGTGCTGAGATTAAACAAGAAAGAGGCACATAAAATCATTTGAACTTCTAGAATCCTCTTTTGATCTGAGTTTAATCTCTGTAAATCTTTAGAATTTTCTGCATTTTTTTTATTGGCCCAGTTACAAATTCAGAATTTATACTTCCCAAACTTTGTAATAATTTCTCTGATTTTTACTATTTAATTTGTGGTTTGGTTTTTTTTCCTGGTTGGAAAGTTAATTCCATTTACTCTTCTATGTAGTGGAAGTTGACGTGAAGGGAAAAAGATGGAGGAGGCAAATGAAGAAATTTAATCATAGAGCTGTGTACATGTTGGGCATTTAAATTCCACAGTTTTTCTTTTGACAAGGGCCATAACAAGATAAGAAAAAAATATCACAATATGAATATCTTATGATAGTGATAAAGCCATTCTCACTGCTAGTACAATTTTCTGGTGGACGTTGCATACTATTTTCTTCAGACTATTAAGGGGAATTAACTGCTTTGTACACTTAAAATCTACCAAGTCAGAATGCGTTCAGTGAGACTTGCTAGCCCAAGGCTTGTTCTTCTTCCCTTTCAGTGGAGGTGCTGATGTAGGTGGTGTTCTCAGATAACTGCACCTTGACGTTTATGCTAAGGTATTTGCCTGGAGGAGGAAAGGGTAAAATATTATCTGTAAATTATAACAATAGTGAGGAGTTGAAAAAAATGGTTTTCTATAAAGAAATCTCTTTATTCTAACAATAACTTGAGGGTGTTTTTGTTTATAAGATAATAATCATATCTTAGGTTGAGACTGAAGATTCATTTAATGGGAAGCACCCTCAAGTTATTCTTTGGATGAACATATAAATTGAATATTCGTATTTGAAAAGAAAGATGAGAAAAAGCATGAAACATAATGTTAAGGTGGTGAAAGATAATTCTCTAGGAGCAAATGCACTTAATGTATCACTTCTACCTCCTGCTCCCTCTTACATCTTTCTTTCCTCTCCCCCTTCCCCCCTTGTCTGCCTTACCCTGTTTTCCAGTCTTCTTTTCTTCTGTACATTTTAAGAGACACAATCTTACAGTTCACGCACCAGGGTGTATTTTCAAAGCTAACTGGAAGGGAATAACTGAAATTTACACAGTGGAAACATGCTGTATCCAACAGTCCTAGTCCCTCCTGGAGTCACAGGGAATGAAGAGGATAATGTGACGGCACCCCTTAAGATGATATCCAATATTCTTTTCCTCCTGTGTCTTTCCAGGGATTTCAACATCCACAAGAAGGCAAAAAGAGGTCATGATTCTGTCTTGTCTTTTGTCTTGGGAAACTTTTCTTCTATGTAATGTATTTACAGACGACATAATTTTCACAGGCTATCTCAAACGGTTTGGTTTTGGGAATGGAGGTCCCAAAGATAGAAAATAAGAAAATAGAGAATAATTCAGTAAGCTTTGGTATTAAGAGAAGGGTCCCAGAATAAAGCTCTTCTGCTATAAATCTGTACTTTTAAACTCTCTTATTTTTTAAAGCAGGGTGGCGACATGAAGATTGCTGTTGCCTGTTGGAGACAGCACATGGTAACCCTTGGACTATGCCCAGGAACTGTTTGGGACTTTGCTATTTGGCAAGCCTAAAACCATGCCAGGGCCCACTCTGACAATTTAACAGCGTAGACAGTTGCATTCCAGTGGCATAAGAACATTTGCTGACAATGTTAATTTTACTAGCATAGATGTAGGGAGTAAGGCTAAATAAGGTTTAAATCCTTGGAAGAAATCAATGGCATCCTCAGCAACCAGTCAGGGGAATAAGAGGCCAGTAGGGTACAAAGGCATTTTGACTTTATTTATTTATTTATCTTTAATTACTGAAGGATTGCATGGTGCTGCTTGTGCAGGTGGAGTTAGCCCTTCCTCCTCTTATCGTGATATCCTGTCATTCTCCCTACTTTATCGGTTGCCTTGCTGATTGTTTGGGGTTTTTTTCTGAAAACCAAACTAGGCTGATTTCTGACTGTATTTCTCTAGTCTGTCAAAGTCAAGTATCTCCAGTCAGAAAGTTAGAAGCCTGTGAAAGGGAGGCAATTTGGGCAAAATGGGAATGTGTGGCTGGTGTGCACTGCCCGCAATGTGCAGTTTTGCCTGTGCTGCTGAAAGCCAGGTGCTGCCTCGGGGGAGAGAAGAGTCTGCTGTGAGCCAGCTTAAATCCAGGGGAGGGTGAAAGAAGCTGAGGGTACAAGTGACGTAGGTTCTAGGAGGTCATTGCATGTAAAAGAGCCAGTATGGAGGAATCAGTTCACAGTAAGCTGGTGCTCAGCAAGCTACAAAGGTTCTGAGTTAACATTTAAGGAGGCTGCTCTGCCATTCCTCCTGTGTTCCCACTGGTGATTATGGTCTTACTTCTGGTGTGCTACTGTGTGCAGTTGCATACACTTACGAAAAATTATGGTGAGCCTGATGCCAGGGCAGTCCTTGAGCCCCCAGGGGATTGCTGGGAGGAATATGGCAGATCAATATCCAAGGGTCCCTGAGCTCTGAAGGACCACATCCATGCAAAGTCCTCCGTGCTCTGTGAAAAGCAAAGGCATTTCACACTTATATTGTCCTGTTGGTTGTTCTCATAGTCCCACTGTCAACTGGCATCAGGACTTGGGTTAGGGCAGCTTATGAGCTGCTTCCTTTGTTCACGTTTGTCATCTTTTGCTTCCATTACCAAGGTCTTTTCCTTTTCTCTCCAGTGGAGCATTAATGAGGTGGTAAAAGCACAGATGAAGGAAAAGGAGCAGGTTCTACTGATCTCCTTTCAAAGCATGACTGATTTATCAGTTATTTGCTGTGCAGAGGAGCGCTGTAGACAGCTAGTCTGATAGATTACAGGAAAAGTTTCTTCTTCAGCCTAATCACTGCCCATTCCTTGATATCATAAGATTCAGCTGTTAGTGCCAAGGGTGGTTATTATGTCTGAACACAGAGCTCAGACAAGGCATGCCTGAGCAAGCAGGCATAGCACATATTTAATGCCAGGTACTAATATCAGTGTACCAGTACATGTAACATATAGAATTCCCTTGCCTGTGTTGCCTGCTACAGCGACCACAGATTTTACAGGCAATAATGTGTGTCACTTCCATAGCATGAAAAAAACCTTAACAACAGAGTTAACAGGAGCACTGCTGAAAGGAGCACTTGCCATCATGTGCACTAATTTTAAGTGTGCCTGTTCTTCCCTCTTATATTCTGGTTTATTACTGTGAGGCTGTTCCTGGGTTCTGACCTCTTGGTGCCACTTTCCAATAGAAATAAGAAACATGAAAGCACATTTTGAAGGAAAACATGTAACATAATAGAGGAAAAAGTAGGTCAGATTTCACTTGCCAATGCCCCTTTAAGTTAACAGCTGTGGTTGAGAATACATTTTTATACAGAAGCACAGCCAGAAGATTTAAGCTCCCATAGCAATGTCTCATGCTGTTCATAACCTTCACTTTATGACCTTTGATACGTTGTGTGGCAAGTGATCAAAGACACAAACCCAGAATTTTTTTGGTTGTTTTATTGGATTTAATATGTCAGTTTTCTGAGAATACTGTATTTATATATACTGGGTTTTTTAATTAGCACAGTCTATGTAAAGATTTATTTTCATGCCTTAGGAAGGGGAAAGCAAGGATGTACTTTTTGTGTGTTCCTAAAAGTCCATGAATGATGGGTTCTTGACTGCAAAGTCATGTCAGTGAGGTTTCTTTCTTAGTACTTTATCATTGTTTCTTTTCTCTTGTAAGGTCTTTATACCCATTTCAAATGCCTGCCCTTGTCTAAATATTTAAGGGCCTGTATTGTTACTTACAGGTTGTCTGCAATTGCTAGGTCACTGTTTCTCTTTATCTATAATAGCATATTGCTCATTAAAAGGCAGGATTTGTTGCTCTACTTTCCTCCAAACTGCCTCAGTTCTAAAACAGAAATCACTGTGGTGATTTTTCTATATTTTCTATTTTTATATTTTATATAAATAGTAGCATCTTTATAATGGATTTTAATAATCTACTCTAACTGGAAGTACGTGGAAGTATTTTCATGATAAGAAAACCATGCACTTAAAGCATCATAAATAGGTAATTCTTTCAATAGTTTTGAATAAGACTGTGGACTATATGCGATAGACAGGAAAACCAGATGTGCCACCAGCTTTGTATGAATTAGAAGACTATACTCTTCCTACACACAATTCTATGAGGAAGCCATGTAATGGATGAATAATTTGGCTTATTTAAGCGTTGTAATTTTGTTCTGCTACAAGGGTAGAGCCAAAATTGATCGAGGGCTGCTCAAGGACAGAATTTCTGTTTAATTACTTTGATTGTTTATGAAGTAGGAGAGTGCCTGTGGTATCTATGTCACCAAAGTTTATATTTTCCATAATTTCTTTTTTTTACACATTTTATTCAGTGATTCATGTTTTCTTGAATGATGTTTATCAATCTGATCTGTAAGTTAACAAAGATTCATTTTGGAATGGCATAGAGATCCATTTATAAATGAAATGATTTCATGGTACTTATACAGAACGCTTTTTGATGTACAGGAAGATTGCCAACATGGAAAAATGTATTAGAAATGGAGAAGTGTGTTATGATAAATATAGCACTCATAGGTGGGGTTAAAGGCTGTGATATAGCTGTGTGCATTCAAATTTATTTACTGCACAGAAATGAATCCCAAATGGCTATTTTTGCTTCACTGACTGTAATCCCAGCAAGGCAGCCTTATAGACATCTGCTAAGGTTTTTTATTATTATTTGGTTAAAATTTTGAGATTGAGGTGAGAAAAATCCAACTGTCACCTAGAAATGACCTCAAGGGGATTTCACAGATTTGTCCAACATGTTTTTCACAGATTTCTACAGGCTTAGATATGTTCCTTGCTCCAAAGTGCTTCAGACTGTGGCTACTCACATTTTCTAAAAAATAATGGACTGATATATGTGGTGTGCTGTTTAACCTTTACTCAGTCAAGCTTTTTTCAAACTATGAAGGATAAAGACCAAGAAAGGGACAAATTGCCCCCCATTTTTCTTCAGCAGGCATTGAAAGATACATCAGTTAATCCACTGTTATGTTGGCAAGTAATTCCTTATGCTAAGTAGCCCCTCACATTCATAGCCATTGGACTCACTCTCAAAACATTAATAACTGTTATAAGATTTTGGGATAGCCTAATTTATTTCCCAGTGGGCTTCTTATCTAAACAAGATCAAGTCTTCATATCTTTATTTAGCCAGTGTACTGTTGCAGTCTATCTGAGAACTATCTGTGTCTTGCTGCTTCTCAGTTAGGAGGAGGAGGAAAGAGCGCACAGACCAGATAGCGCTTCCAACCGTGCTATTGTTGTGCCACACAGTTATCTGACAGTAATAACATGAAGCAGAAACATTTAGGTTCTCCTTTCTTTTTCATTTAAGTAAATGCATGCTGATAAAATTCTAATGAAAAGGAATCAGAGCACAGGAGTGAGTGACTTATTATGGAAATTTTCTGTGATGCATTGTAATGTTGGATTTTCAATTTTTAAAAGTGGTTACATTCCTAATTGGCGAACAAAAAGGACCAATTTATCCCTTGCTGCGAGAAACATTTTTCTTATATATTATTCTCATGAAGCCTCTAATTCAGCCAAACACATTATGTAAATGGAACCTCTGAAATACCTTCTAAAATATACATCAGATTTACATTACTAGACTGTTATGTTAGATTGAGCAAGGGTCCTTGTTACACGATATGGCAAATTTTTTGACTTTCATAATATTCCTTTCTAAAATAAATTGTGTTTGGTTCAAGCAAGGCTTCTATTAATAACTCTTGGGGTTATCCTAAATGGGTATTTACTAGCTTCACCCGGGTATTATGAACATAATCTCTACATCTTCGTCTTTACTGATTTCAGGAACAAAACTTTTATATCTCTTTTAAACTAGAAATGCTTTCTTTTGATACAAAATCTGCAAATGCTGGAATGCAGTGACTGTTCCAATGCCAAATGAATTTGGATAAATCTGCATTGCGTACAGATTGAGTTTCTCAAAGCCTATGACACAGATACTGTGGGCTGCAAAATTAGCGGACAGTGTAATAGCTGTGAAAGCTAAGCTTGTGTTTTGTGACACAGTCAAAACCCAGACATATATTTAGTTTGTGTGCATTGCTTGCGAGTCTGATAGTGTTAAAAGATAGCACATTTTACATCAGTGTTGTTCCTAAAGATGCAATTTAAATGTGTACATATATGGCTGTGCCCCTTCTGGAGAATATAGTTTGATTTCAAACAGTTGTAATATATTAAGAAGCAAAATTGATTTTCACAAAATAATTTACATTAGTAACTGATTGTAGTAGTTAATTTGCATAATGACGTGCTGTTAGTCTTGGTTTCATACAAGTTTAGGTGGAAGTGTTAATAACGCCATTTTCATTTTTGGCCTGGGTATTTTTAAGATACTCAACTTTTGATGGCTTTCTCTTGTGGATCTCTCCTCACGCATAAGATATATTTTGTCTTTGAAATGAAGGTCAGAGAGGTGTGAATTTAGATCCAGGGAGCTTCCCATGAAACTAAAAAGATACTCAGATACTGAAGCAATAAAAATGAGGAATTAACCCTAAAAGAGAGATATCCATTAAAACCATAGTCAAATTTGAATATATCTGCATTTCAGGAAGAAATCTTTGGGGTGTTTTCCTTAAGGTTACATTTGACTGGTAAGCCATGGGGACTTTTGCACCACAGGGACAAGGTAACTGCTCCACCAGCTCTCTGTAATGATTTTGGGACCATCCAGAGCTAAAATGAGACAGATCAGCTTCTCATTTTGCCTTACAGCTGTCTTTTTAAAATTATTATTTGTTACATTCAGAACAGCAAGTGGGCAACTAATAAGGATTAGTAATGGGGAGTTTTTATTTAATTCACTTTTTAAGCTGCTTTATTCAACAAAATCCTTAAAACACAGAGATTATCTTTTTGGAGATACCAACACACTGCCATGAATTCTATAGCATATGCAATTCTAAAGCATATTTTCATGGAAGATTAAATGGTTATATACAGTATCTGAAATTATTATTGATTACATTTTGCAGTTGTATTCCCACATTGAGGGCTTGGTGATTTACGGTTTGAGTGGGTTTTCAAAGCATCGTCTAGCAGGATTTATAAAAGCTATAGCAGTACTGCTAACGATTTTATCACAAGTCCTGCTGTATTTGATGTTGTATTTTAATACAACAGAATATGTACAGTGAATATGTAAGAATTCTTCCTTCTGCTTTTAAAAATAATTCTCTTTCTTCCTAGTTACTAAAAAAATTTAACATTTAACCCATTTCTACCTGTGTTTGCCCACAGACAAATAAAAGGAGTAAAGTAGTTCAGCATTTGAATGGGAACCTCACTGTTCTTTTCAGCTTTACACATCTTTCTTTTTCCAATTTTGATACTTGAGGTTGGTAATACTCCTCAAGGAGAAGAGATAAGCAAGCAGTATTGTATAACACTTACAGAGTACATAACTTTATCAAAGGGGTCATAGTCATTATTTTGGAATTGACAGTTAAGGTATGTCCATCAGGAGTTAGCAGAAGTTAACTTAGAGCAAACCCATTAGGCTTATCACTGTGTTCCTGCAGTGAAGGCACATTTCATGTGTATGTCATATGTCCTATATTAGTCATTTTTTCTTTCACCTCCAGTGTACTGGTCCTGAGCAGGATTTTGGGAGCTGCTGCTCCTCCTTGCTGTGGCCACCGCTGGAGGGTTTCTGAGTGCAGGCCAGCTCAGGAGTAAAACTGTTTATCCTCACTTATTCCAAGTGTTTCCTCTCTGCATCTCCACAAACAGTATCCTGTCAAGCTTGGGATACCCATATTTAGTTCTCTCCATGTAGGTGTCTGCATGTGTGGTGGCTGTCTGAGTTCCCATAATGGTCCGTGGAGATTCAGTTCATACAGACAATGAAGCCAAGTGGGTGATTCAGCTCACCCTAATGTAGATACTTGGGGGCTGGTCAGCTCCAACATCCACTGAGTGTATTGACTATAAACAGAATTTCTCGCTTAGCATGCGGGTAAGTATTTATATATAGCACTAAAGTTTAGGTGTCTTGCTCCCAAATTGAATCCCATACCTCTGACCAGCAGCTGAATTATTTTGCTCATTGTTACTAAGGGAATGCCCTCTATGTAGAGTTCCAGTGGCTGCCTTGAGAGGCTGAAGGCACAGGGTGGTCTTCACAAAGTCCAATTTAACTTTCCTAGCTGGTCACATTTCTATTTAATCCTACCTACCACCATTTGATGTTTTACCATATGTGATCTTACCTCACCCCATACAAAGGATTTCTGTTACTAAAGCACTTTTCTTGCTTTAGGTTCCAGTTTTCAGTAAAGTTTCAACTTTCAGTAAAAACCTATTTCCTTTTCCTTGCATCTGATTCACGTTAGAAACCATCTCTTTTAAAAAGTGCTGCAATATGCCAGGCTAAATTCTGTTTTTATGTGAGGAATAATCTTGTGTACTACTAATGAAAAAATATTATAAAATTAGAAGTTTGAAACAAAGCTTTTTGTGGAGTTCAGTCCAGTCCTTGTTAATCATTTTCACTGTTTTGTTTTTCACAGGAGTCCTGTGCTTGTGTTCCAGTGCGTGCATCGCCATGTTATTTGCCTAGATTGTTTCCACTTGTACTGCGTCACTATGCTGAATGACCGTCAGTTCATCCATGACCCAGAGCTCGGCTATTCCCTCCCTTGTGTAGGTATGTTTTAGCTGATTTTCTTTTTAAAATTTGTGTGACTTTTATTTCAGGGCAAGATTTTTTTATCACTTGTTAGTTTTGAGTATATCTGTGGAATTATACTGTTTTCATAGTTGTTTCATTTCATGGAGAAAACATTTGAATATTGAAGTGGTTCTTGCTGAGCATGTGAACTGGAGAATTAACTGAATTCCAAAGGGCTTTTCTCTTAAAAGCAAATGCATACTTTCTTCACATTAGTATTTTATAATCATGAAGTGCTAGCAGATGATAGCATAACATTCTGGTTAAAAAAAACCACCTTGATCTCCACATTTCCACTTTCAAATTAAGTAAATTGTTAACTTTCTTGGCCTGTCTTCAAGTACTAATAAAAAAAAGACTTCAGTAGGAATTTCAAATAGCCTTTCTGTTGATGAAGTTTATTGCTACTAATGGTCACCTCATTGAATAGAATGTGCATCACCCTGAGAAGATGGTAGATTATCTGTTCTACCTGAGTAGGAAACAAAGTTTGAGTTAACTAAACAAAGGCTTACACTGAATCTGGAAGATGTGCTTTGAGAATTGATTCAATTACACTGGCGCATGGACTGCAAAATTCTCAACAATTTTGCTGTGAAGAAATATATTAGAATTTATTTTTCCTTTGCTAAATTTGCATATGTGCATGTATGTTTGTCACAAGTACTGTACAGTGGTATGAGAATCATTTTCCAGCATATTAGAAGCTGCATAGAAGATGGGTTTGCATGGTTATCTGAATGGCTGACAAATAAGTTTCAAATCACTAGATGGGAGAAAAATTGACAAAATTTCATAGGAGAGTGGCATTTGCTTAATGTGAGGACATGCCTTAAGGATATTGAAGATATAGTAGTAAGAACCATTTAAAATTATTTATTTTTAATGGCTTCAAAAGCAATCTAGCAATAGTCATCAGTTCACATTTCACTAGAATTGCTGTTCATGTGCTGTCTCACCAGGTCTCATTTTACTTGCCCCCCAACAGTTTGCTCTGCTACTGCTTTTACACACTGATGTCATACTGCACAAAACACTTTTTAATGTTGTATAAGAAAACTTGTCATGAGGAACCTAACAGGAACTTTATACCCAGTGCTCTTTCCTTGACCTTGACATTACTGTAGGACTGCATGGTCAGTCTGTACTCTCAGCCTCCCTCCTTGCTTCTCCAAAAGTTAATCCATTTTCTGCTCCCACACAAATCAATCAGCTACTTGAGATTAATCCATCCTGTTCCCTCCTCGTTTTCCAGTTCTCTTCCCTGTTCTCCTGTTAGCTCCTTGGGTTAATCAGTTATCCCAGTGGGGCAGCAGGCAACTCATCTTTCTCCTCTCTTGTGGGCCTCCTTCCAGCCATGGCTAGTATCACAGAGCTTCCTCCAGTTCAGGCTGCTGTGTCAAACTAATGGCCCTTCCACCTCTTTTTTTCTATAAGCCCATTGCTAGTCATGCTGCACAAAACTTGTATTAGGATTTTTCCATATATTTTGCAACTCTAGTTGTTCAGTTCAGTTTTATCTGTCCTTTTTTCCCAGAGAGGAGGCTAAGAAGTTTGCAGAGGTTTTCACTCCTGACTGGCAGTAGCAAGCCAGTCTTTTTCTCTCTTCTGTGTGTTGAACACTATGGGGATTGAGCAGTAGAAGCAGAGTAGGGATGGGATGAGGAGAAAATCCAAGAAGACAGAGCTGAATTGCTCAGGGATGCAATTTCAGTCTTTGAGAGGTGAGGAAGGCACATGCTTGGCCTAAGATACCATAAAGGATGCACAAAGGATGACTGTACTTCTACTGTTCAAGTGAGATAGGGTTCAGCTGTGGGAATGGAAAAGTAGCTATTGCTGCCAATCTAGCCTCAGCTGTGTTATGCTTTAAGTGTTAACATAGCTAAATATGGAAATGCTAAAAAATTACTAATCTTAAAGTTTCAGAACTCCCCAAATCAGAAGTTTTTTTCAAAATACTATACATTAAAGTAGTACTAGTAGTAGTCATAGTAATAATAATACAATTGTGATACATTTTCTCTCTATTCTCCACTTAGTAAGAATGTTTCTTGGAAAAATTTCTGCAGAGGTGCTGCCCTGTGCCAGTGGGGCGCATAGTTTAGGTGTGCTGCAGTGCAGTGCTGTGCAGTACAGAGATTCTTGAGCTAGAGCCGAATCGTGATGCTGAAGGGAAGAAAGTATAGTTGTGTCACTACAGCACATAGGATGGGCCCTTCGACACTTCTGGTAGGCTGATGAGGACTGACCAGGCAAATACTACTTCAGGACCTGTGCTAGTATCCCTGCAGAGTGATGTGTGGTGCTGTCTAGGCATACCTGCTTGCTCAGAGCCAGCCTGATTATCTCTAAGAAGTATTGACATTATACAGTGCTGGCATGCTTTGTGTTGGAGACGTTCTCAGTCACAATCTCTGAGTATTCAGCAGTTTTAAGTAATATTCCTTCTAAACCTAAAATTGATTGCTACCTCCGTCAGTTCTCTTTGTTGTGTTGGCAGTTCTGTATCAATAAAAGCATTTGTAAGCATTATCTTTCAGAGTGCTTTGCAGGATGAGGAATCTAATCAGTGCTGTTGTAACTTCACTGGTTCATTTCTGCAGCTACTTGAACCTGAGTTTCTGGTATGCAAGGTGTTTGGTTGTTTCTAGAATTAGGTCATATTTGAGTTAAGAACTGATGACTATTTTTTGTCCTTTGAGAAAGTCATGAGGCTGAGTTGCATCACACCTGTGAAGAAGAGGAATGCCTGATTTGCCAACCTGTTCTCTGTTACTGTTCAGCTACAATGGATTTTAGCCTCCTTCATAGCTATGGATCAAGCAGCTTTCATCAGCAATGAATTCAGTTAAGAAACATTCAGAACAGTATCATGTGATTTTCTTTTCCGCTTCTCATGGCACTCCTACTGAATAGTATAAGATTGCATTTTTGCAATCTACCGTTAGCAATCTTCATTTTTGCAACTGCAATTTGCGGTTTGTGTTTACATGTGAGGACGATAAAGCACTGTTTGACACAACTTTCTGTAATTACCTCAGTGAAGCCTAAAATTAATTCCCCTTAACAGGAATGAATACCATGGGACATGCCAAGAAGTGTCTTACTGTGACAATGTTGGTTTAATATATGTTATCTCTAACAGACCATGACTCAAAGCAAAAAATGTTAGATCTGAGCTTTATTGAAAGGTTAGATGTTGATTTCAGCCTACTTTTAAAAGGAATACAAAACAAAGTCATATTTACTGTGATAAGATTTATGTTATGGTAGGTGACCAGGTTGCACAGGCAGATCAAAACAGTCTGTATTAATACATGTATTTTTAAACATCACAGACTAATGCTGAAGTAGTATTTATGGTGTCCTGAACAGAAAATACCAATGTTCTGAGTTTGGACTTTGTAAAAATTATTTTACTTTTCCATTTTCCTGTAAGAATGGATTTTCTTAAAAACTAGCCCGTGTCTTCAAGGCATGTGTGCACACATTGCCCCAGCACTGTACAGGAGGGTTTGGTTTTGTAATTAAGCCTATTTAAATTGTTTTCACTTCCAATTAGTTCTGTTCATTCTAGTGTTTTTCAAAAGTAGAGGTAACATAATGAACATAGCCTGCAGTTTCCATTAACATTTGACTCACTGTTCCCGATTTTTATCAAGGGAACGTACCAACATAGCAAGTTTTTTATATCTTTTATTGGATCAATCTAGAGGTGAAAGCACTGCACACACAACAGAATAAAAATAAACAGCAGCTGCTAAAGCAAAGGGTCACTGTGACAGACGAGATCAGTGTTATCACATGTGTATGATAACTTGAGCTGGAAAGGATCTAGGGATTTCAGATAAACAGTGCTTCTCAAATAGGTTTAATTTCTTGCTTCCTGGCACAGATATACTAGAAGATGCATTTTGTGATTGCTTTCAGGTATTTTGTGTGGTTATATCCTTGCTTTTCTTTAATTTGTTATGTGGCCTAATTAGGCAGGAGATAATATGTGTTCAGAAGATGGCTATTGTCTCAGCTGATGAGCTATGATATATCACCTTGATAATGCCATAGCTTCACTTTGTTCCAACACAAAATGTGTCATTACTGTGATTTTTGGAAGAACAACATTAATTCCTTAGTGCTTAGCTGCTAATCTGGTGCCAGGCAGCACTACTCCAGCTGAGAGCAGCCAGTGTGGAGGACTAGAGCTCGGAGCATGGTAACTGGTGCATTGATAGGATTAGCTGTTCAGAGTAGTGTGGCAGCAGCCCCATGATTCAAACCCACTGTATCAGCTCAGAGCAAGGACTTATAGATAGGAGCTGGCTAGATTTCATTGGTCATTAAAATAAAAAAGTAAACGTTACAGATTATACTCTCTCTGCCCTTGTTAAATGGCAACAAAAATCTATCCCATCTCTCTGTATGGTGTCTTGTATTAATGAGGCTTCATGCATAGAAATTTCCATGAGTGGTGACCTCCAAGTATCTTTGAAATAATTAATAAGGTGCTTAGAGGGACAGATTTGCATATGCATGAAAGATCATTTATGGTTATTTAGTTACTGTGCAGGGCAAAGAATCTCATAGCATTACCTCAAAGCAGGAACGGTATACAAATATACAATGTATTACCCCATTTAAACATGTACTTTTCCTATGAGCACCGTTTCATTTTTAAAATAGCATTACAGCGTTATGGGTCTTGGTCCCCAGGGTAAAATAAACTTCCGCAGATCTTGGGTAGAAGAAAAGTTGATGAGGCCAAGGACAAACAAGGTTTTACACTGCTGTAGGCACTTCGCACAAATGTCTTTGCATTACTTTATTTCTTACAAGTAATCATATGCATGATGTATTTTAAAAGAATCTGGATAAAAGATGCAGTTCTACTGATGACTGTAAAACACTGTTGTATCTGGAAGTAATCTGATTTTACCACACATATATAAATAAATTAGTGAAATTACCAATAGTCTGTGTATGGAACTGCTAATAAAAGGGACTAAAGCTTTAAAGTATAATAAATTGCCTAAGAGCCACGTTCCATTGAAAGAAAGCTTCTGGGGAATAATTAAGGAGGCATATGTATTAAGATTAAATTTTTTTATCCACATTAGATACTATTTGTATAACAGTGTGTTCTGATTCCTATAGAGGATGTCAATGCAGTGGTGAATCTCTGAATCATCCTTCAAAATCATAGTAGCCAAAAAGAAAAGGGGAGAATAAATAGGTAGCCTAAGCAAAGTTTGCAAGTAAAAGGAAAGAGGAAAACTGTATTTGATTTGATCACTCCAAGTAGTGTGTTTGAATCTTTTCTGTTATAGACAAAATCTCTATTAAATTTGGAAAGGTGCGTGTGTGCAAGGGGTTTTAAAGTGATGGTCAGTGATCTAGAAACAGAGCCTTCTCAAGAATGTAATGAGGAAGCAGGTATAGTTTAGTGGGGCTTAAAATGGAAGAGTGCACCAGTTGGTACAAGAAATAAGATTTACCTGGTGTGAAGCCTCAATATGTCAACAGTTTCTGAAATCTGTGTTTTCCAATAATCCTGCTTAAAAATATTGGAAGTGACTTAGGAAATCTGAAAATGCAGGAAATAGCAGTTTATTATTAAGGTATAAAATAAAAGGGATTGAAAGCAGACACATTTGCAGCTTTCGGAAGTTCTTCAAAATGCTCCTTAAGTTTAGTATTTAGGGGTGTTAAATTCTGGACAGCTATAAACTTTTTGTAATTTCTTGTTGGTATGAAATATCTGAGCATACAGAACCAAGTGTAGGAGGCTGGAGAAATGCTTTTTATTTTTTATATATTGTACATCTTAGAAGAGATTTTTCCACTCTGAGGAATTAATAAACAAGCAATTACGGTTTTCAGAGCATTTGTGGTGAGAGTTCTAGTTGTATTTTTCTTTTCCCAGCATTGCCCGTGACAGGGAAAATGCAGATAATGCGACCATCTTGTCTATTCATGTTCTTAAATCTGAACATCTTTTGGAAGGGCATTTGGCAATAACTGATCTTTTTTTCCTCTTTCCTGGACTCTTCCTGTCATTAATTTCCCATGGCTGAACCCTGCTATGTAGTCTAAGGAGGGGCTGCATGCCCACTAAGCTGCTTCTTTTCATTGTCCCCAGGGGGAAGCTGGTTACTCCTTCTGCAGAGGGAATGCAAGGACTGCAGTGGTGAAGGGCGGTATAGAGGAGGAAACCCTTTTTTTCCTGTCATTTCCAAAAACTTCTTCATAAAAAGTAGATTATACAAGCTACTATATGCATGTATTGGTTCGATGAACAGTGAGCCTTAGATCATTTCCCTATATAAGAATAATTCAGATGTTCAGCCTACTCATTAATTCTGACCATATCTTTCCTGTGTGTTATGGGCAGAATAAGTATTTATTAGGAATTATTTCCCTTCTTCATGTTCATACTATTACAGCTTTTTTATTATTCACATTATGGTAGTTTGAACATACTCCATTGACTTAGTTGTTGTATGTATTTCTTAGTAAGAGGCAATGTCTGCCCCTTTGGGCTTATCATTTGAGTAGGTAAAACATGGGATGAGAAGCAGAGGGAACAAATCACGTAGAGGTTACACAAGAGATCACTGACTGAGTTTGTGTTGGAACCCAGGTGCAGCCAGTCTCATTACAGTGCTTTTCCCATGAGTATATTGATTCTTTTTCATCCCTAAAGTGTTTTAAAAGTAGATTCCTCTAATTTCCCTTCTTTTAACTTTCTACAGACTCTTGGTCAATATGCTAAGATGAATAACTATTTTTTTTTACTATAAAACTGTATGTGCACTAAACAAGTGGCATAGCTTTGTGCAGCACCTTGTAGGAGAGAGCCTTGTTGACAAAGGATTGTCCACTTCCCCTATTGTTTTTTAAAATTGTTGGAAGATCATCAGAGAATACAGCTAGACTGCTTTCTACCCTGGTCTAGCAGGTAAAGCTAACCTGATCTCATTCAAGTCATTACAAGTTTATTCCAACCAGACTTCAACAGAGAAGGGAACCAAAAGCATATAGATAAACCAGACTTTTACCCTCAAGAGTTCATTGAATTTGCAGCAGTTTCCTGAAGAACTTTTTATGGTCTTCTGCATTCTTCTCTCACTGTGGGCATAAAATAAACATGAACAAGCAGTGTATCAAGTGTTTTTTTGAGTTCCTTTACTAGCACAAGTGCATGAGGCTAGCTCAAAGGATGTGGCTAGAAGTCACAACAGCTCCTTCATTTCCATTTTCAATGTTGACTGAAGTTCAAGCAGCGACATCCGAGGCTGGTTCCCTCAAGTCTTTGCTCTGTTTCCATAGCAGCAGATTGCCAACTCTGTGTCTAAACAGTCTCAAAATCTTTACAACAAGCAGAGCTTGATCCCATGGTATATTTGAGGTAGGCATTGGATTCTTTTCTGGGAACAACTACAGTGAAATCATACCGTGTGATCCTCACAAAAATCTGAGTTGCCATAATTAAATTCAGCATGAGATGTCTTACCATAGGTGTTTTTCGCCCTTCTCTCTTATTAGTTCTTCTGCTGCAATATATTTTGTTTGTAAATTGCATGGAGATGGCAGTGCACATAGGCTCGGTCTGGTTAGTGATAGTGAAGGACAAAAGATAATGAAAAAATCTTGCTTGGAAAATAATTGGCTTTAAGAGCAACTAGGAATGAACGTTCAAAGCAGACTTCTTGTCCTATAAAATAAGATGTCCAGTGTAAAAGTAAAATAGACATACTGAAGCAGTGGCAGAAGTGTGTTTGTGGGGGTGTCTATCCATCTTTCATCATTTCTATGTCCAGCTGAAGTGGAGGTGAATTTTTGTCTCATCTGGAGTCAGTGAGAGCTGTAGCTGTGTCTTTGGAAAAGAAAGGTATTCGTTCTGACTGAAAGGGCTTCTGCCCATGTTGATTTATCTTATAATAATCACTTGATGTGGGTATATGGTTGGCAAGTCGCTTTTAAGCTGCCGTCCGATTGAAAAGAATCATCACCTACCTGAACAATAAAATCAAGTAACAGAGTCTTGTTAGTCATCACCTTTACACTCAACTGCTTGAATAGTTTTTTAATTCAAGCTATTTTCTAATTCATCTTATGTAAGTGCTGTTAGAGCAAGTACAATGATTTTGACTGTATCTCCTTGAAGTCTCTCTTCTCCAGAAAAACGTATTTTTTGAAAGAAGGATCAGCTTCTGAACAAGAAACTTTTGTGTTCATTCATGGCTGCAATGGCACTTCGAACCAGGACTAGATTCAGTTGTCCCTGGATGGTGCTTAGAAGTCCTGAATGGCCTTGTTTGGTGGTCCCATTCTAGTCCATGAGCAGTTAATGAGGAAGACTCTGGGTGAAAGATGGGGATAATGGAGATAAATAGAAGGAAGGAATAATATACAGGGCATAGGGGGAAGAGGATTCATGAAGGGAAGGAGCTGAGAGAGAGGCAAAAGAGGCAGTGCATTAAGGAGAAGAGTTGGTGACTATTCAAGGAATGAAAGAAAAAAAGATCTAAAGAGGGAGGGTGGGTAAAATGAGAAAATAATGCCTCCAGCTTCCCTCACATATTGGTGAGGCTGGGAATTTAGTTTTTAATGACACTAGTTCAGTGGTTTATATGTGGACTGTTCTTCCACAGACTGGAGACACCTGAGTATTTGTCCTAAAAATGTCCAACGGACTGTAGAAGATGCTGATTTTTACAGCTGGAATATGCTTGAGGTGTTTATCTTAGACTTTTAGAGCAGCATGAGGGGAAGCTGACCTTTCATGCCTGGATAATTAGAGGTTTCCTAATGGATCAGTTTTTATCTAAGCAGAGGGTGTCTTTCAGTATAGCGCCATCTCTGAGGTGGGCTGTGCAAGCAGCAGCCTTTATAAGAAATCACTACTCTCTGCTACCTTATATACTCCATAAATAACCTGCTGGGACCAACTGTGGCACATTCCGCATGTGTTTAGTCTCTGAAGCCTGGCGATTAATATTCCCCAAGTCACTTTCTGAGCCTTGGTCTCCCACATGGCGGCATGTAGAGCTGCTGCCACATCACAGAACCAGCTAAGGACATTCCCCTTCAACAAGGAGTTGGCTTTAATTAAATTTCTGTGTCTGGAAAGTGAAAATCTAATTTTCTTTTTGACATTTTCTATATTACTACTTAGACAAAATTATGAAAATAATTAATCCCTGTGAAGCAGACATCAGCATTATAAGGGGTATGAAAATATTGCATATAAATAATACTACTAATCACCAATCTGTTATAATTTATTGATGCAAGTTCTTATTAAAACTCTTAAATCAGATTTGTTCTCGACATACCAGATGTGTCAAATGATTGCACAATGTAGGTGCAAGTGAGGGTTATAAAAAGTAACATGGTTCAAACTGCATCTCAATAAATTATATCTCCCCAGAAATGTATTTCAACAAAAGAAAGAAATGGGGGGAAAGGAGAAAAGGTGAATGATTTAGAAAAGAGATTTTCATTCTATACCTGTGTCAAATACAGTCCAATATAGTGGTGGCTGAAATTGGTGATACATGAAGGGTCCGTATGCAATAACTTAGTGTTCTCATTGTGGTCTATGGGGAATCCATGTTCACATTACAAAAGCCATCATGTCACCTACTGTCAGTTGGTAGCCTTATATCCTTCCCTAAGAAAGCAGAAAAGGATCTTGTAAGCATGGAAATCAAACCGCCTCTTTGTAGCTGAAGCACTTTGTGGAAATCAGAAGTGAGGGTGGAAGAACATGGTGTCATTTGCACTGATGAAATGCCACTGAGATGCAATCTGCAGTGCTTTTATCAAGATCCTTTCATACTAACTAAAAAATAAAAGGTTTATGAAATCTGAACATCTGCACATGGCACTGTGTCAGTCTTGGCACTGACGGAAGTATCACACTTCAGTATTTTTCCTTAGAATTTGATGCCATAGGCCAATTTCAAGAATTGGTCCTTGGATATTGCAATTGTAATCTGTCTGCTTGAGATTTGTTAGGGGTGTTTTGCTGGATGGTTTGGAACTGCCATTGCACAATGAGGGTAGATGGAGCAATGGCACTGAACTTAGGCAGTTGGGAGAAGACCATGGAAAGAGGTACTGGTCCAAGTAAGTTTGGATTGCAGGGTCACAGCCTATTACAATATGAAGACACTAAACTGTCAAACTATTGCTTAGGCAGATTTGCCACCATATGATAAAAGAGTAGTCTTCTTTGGAAGTAAGTCTAGATTCTTTAAGATTAAAAATATATGTGTTTAAGCAGATGGTGAGTTTTAATAAGGTCTTGTAAAGGAATTATTCAGATGCTTACAGTTAGCTTTTTTCATTTTGAGGCCTGATAAATCTGGGCTAGTTTAGAAATGTTTGTATTCCATTTTCCAATTTCAAAAGCAATCTAACTTCATTATTTCAATGAAAGTAACAGGACAATAGGATCTGCCAGAACAATTTAAGATCCCAATATTTACTGCAGTATTTTATGGTTTGAGCTTTAAATATCTGTAAAGACACTAACATTGCAGTTTGCAGAGTTTAGGTGAATAGCATGGCCGGACAGAATCAGGGACACCTTCTAAAAAGGAACTTTCCTAGTACACGATTCAGTCTGATTCATAGCCAAAGTAGGGGATAAAAAGCAGAAGAGATTCAGTTAGTTGAGAAGGACAGTGGAACTTATGTTTTGCTTACACATCGTTTAAATGGCTTTTCTATTACTGAAATGCTCATGGAAGTGAAACTTGCCAGACCCTTGCTAGTTGCGTCCTTCACTAACAATCTAAGTTTGAACAGTATTCACACATTCCCTGTCAATATCTTTGCAGAGTTAGCTTACTGCAAATGCTCATGGATAAATTTCAACAGTAAATAATAAGTGGTAATACAGCAACATTTATAAGATTACATAATATGTGGAAAGTTATGTGTTAGGTGCCTTGAACAGGCCTAGACTGAAGCACCAAGATGAATCCTATAATCCATTTGTTTGTAACAGAGTTCAGAATGTTATGGGAAAAATTATGTTTGAAACTGAGAGCATCTAGTAGCATCCTGGTGTGCTCGCAGAGTCACCCACTATCTGCCTGTCAGTACTGGCTTTCTTCTCTTCTCTGTTCCCCTTTGCCCTAGATCTCTTTTTTTAAACCTCATAAAAAATGAGGCACCTGCTGTAAAAGCAATGATCTGGCAAAGTGCGCAGTTGTCGCCATTTGGTGCACATCTCAGCTACTCCACCTTCAGCTCTGTGGCTCACACTGCACAAGACACTCACTGATGCTTCAAGAATGCTTTTACTGTTGGACTTTTACTGAAAGGGCCAAAATATCCAGGGCAGAATTTTATTGTATTAATAAAACAGAAATAACTTAGTTGAAGGTGTTAAAAACAGACAAATGGAACAGCTTACTGGGAAATACAGTGAAAAAGGTATGCACAGTAAAAGTCTCCTGCTTAGTTGTTCTGATTTCTTTCTCTCTCTTTGTTCCTTTTCCTTTTTTGCCAAGAGTAAGCCTATCTTGATTCTACATTATTTCTTTTCACAATGTATTTTTTCCTTTTTTCTTCTTTCTGAGAAGCAAAATTTTTTCTATTCTGTCCTTCACTGCCTTTCCCTTTGTTGTCTGCCCATCTTTGTTGCCTTATTTGCTGATCCCTAAATATTACTGGCTCACCCTCTGATTCTTTTCAATCTTTTTCTCTTGCTCTTCATTTCTCCCTTCATCTTTTTTTTCTCTCCCTCACCTTGTCATGCCTTGCTGCCTCTTCCTGCCCTCTTTTTTCTAATTGAGATTCCAGTCACTTTTGATCTCTTCTGTAAGGACCAGAAAGCAATGAGGCCTCTGGGCAGATAAAAGCGTAAGGAAAATTGACTCTGGAGGTGGAGTAATGTAAAGGGGTCACTTCTGCGGGTCAGTTTTATTGTCTGTGATCACTAGGAAAAGGGCGTTTGGTATTGTCCCTTGGCTGCATAGGTGAGCCAGCTAGGTCTTAATGCCTGACCTTTTTCTTTCCTGTCTCTCTATGCTCAGCTTGGACACCGACCAGTGAGTCATCAGCAGGAATATTTACATTCACTTGTTGCACACCTGGTGCTGTGACTGTGTGTCCCCTAGAGAGAGGCAATGGGAGGAGTTACAGATGAAGGCTGGTCCTCTCTGATAACTTGGTTCAAGACAGCTGCTTGGGAAAGAAAATCTGCACCAAATGGAGTGTGGGGCTTGGGGGCTTGATTATTTGTTTTGTCACTAACACGTGATGTTTACTGCATTCTCCTTACCAGGTAGGAAAACAGTTAATAAGAGTTTGGGTTTTTTCCCTCTCTCTTTTCTTCTGCAGCCATGCATGCACATAAACACACATAGACACAGCCTTCAGCAGGATGTCTGGCCAGATAAAACACAAACTAAACCACCAAAAAGTTGAAAAGTCCTTTTGTTTTCTTTCTACTGTGTTTGTAATACGAAAGAGTGCAATGCCAGGTACAAAGGAAGCTCAGCTTGTCAGTTAAATAGGCTGCCTGGCACAGTCAGATTTTGTTTTTCATGATCCATTGCCCCAAGTAATATCCTCTGTTTATGTCACTGCTGGAGGAAGGCTGGAAATTATGGAGGCGTTTTTGGTAATAACTGCTAGCAGGGAGACAGTATTTACCAGAGAGTCTGCGATGAGACTCTCAGGTAAATAATAAGCATTTTAGAAAAACTACCTAATTATGTATTTAATCGCTTGGAGCCATTCCAGTCACTTGGGAAAATAATGTGCATTTTGTAAATCTGCCTAATTATTTATTTGTGAAGGAAGTCATTCTAGCTTCTGGGGTAAGTAGTGTGAATTTTATGACTTTCCATACAGATCTGTTCTGCCTGAGAATGTCAGTATTTAAAAAAAAAACATCCCACAACCCCAAAATACCAAACCAAGAGACAACAAAAATACATTATTAGTGAATGCAGTGGTTTGTCTACTTTTCTATCCAGTGCTCTAGTATTTCTATAAAGGCTTCAAACATTATCCTGCTTTAACATAGCTGTCTTCTGTTCTCAATGGGAAGATGAGCAGTGAAATGCAAGCAGCCATATTTGTAGATGACACACCATCTGAATAGGGAGTTTTGAGGCCACTAATGAATCAGACTACCTCTAGTCAGCAGTTATTAAAAGATAGAGCACAGTTAAGGTCAGAAACTGCATAACGTCTTTGCACTGGATGTGACAGTTTTCTCTTACAATGGTATGAATAATGAATTGCATACTTAGACCATAATTAGTTGCTAGCAAGAGAACTGAATATCTGATATATATGTCAGAATTAAAATAAGTAATTTTTTTTACAGTGTATCTATCAGTCCATAGGGAGTTATTTATTCCACTAGTATATGTTCTTCCCTCTCTCAATTTGTGCTTTTTTTACTCTGGGCTTTTTCCTTTATTCAAGAATTAACAGGATAGTTTCCATAGACTATCATGAAAGCTATTCTGAATTTACTTGGTGTGACTCTGTATTTGCTGTGTATTTTTAAGTGCTACAGAAGTCCACCTGAGAAATTAGGTTTTATTTATGCAAAAAGCTAGAAACAATTTTAATCAGAAAATACCTCAAGGCAGAAGTATTTTAAAATTGTATATTTACCCTATTTGATGAAAAGTAGAATTTTCATAATAATAAATCTAGTCGAGGAATTATGTGAAGAATAAATTCTTGACATTGCACTTTCTTACAAAGTAAATTAAGGTTTACTTCTAAAAATGCAAAATACTGTCAGCATTTAGAAAATTTTTATTATCAAAACAAATGTAGAATATTGTTCAAGAAAAAAATCATAATGGGTTGATTTGGAAAACTAGTCATAGCCTCCTTATCTCCTGCTGACTTCATCTGGATTTATGGGCATGTTACATGAAATTATTTTCCCATCACAGAAGCAACATTCAAAAGCTGAGGACAAAACAGTCACATTATGCCTGTAATAAATGTTGCCCCTAAAGGGCCTAATCTTTTGTGCTCAGTTGGATGACATCCACAATAAATAAGAGGAAGAAATTCTAACAAAGATTTCTTATGGCATTCTGTCCCCATTTCTGTTTCATGCTAGGGTAACCTAGGACTCCCCCACCTTTTACTCATTGCCCTTATTGCAAGTAACCTGTAGCTCACTCCTTTGTTTCCCTCTTTTCAGAAAATTCTGGGTATGCTGCTGCTTAGATTCAGTCCTTCACCAATGGAAAGAATATTGCTCGTCTGCAGTGCACAGGAGCATGCATAATTAGCAGCACATGCTTAACCCAGTTGGTTGGTACTCAAATGCTTATGTTTATGCATGGACTTGCATAATTTCCTGGATAAAGGAATTTTCATGCCTCAAACTCATTGCTAGATAGCATCATTGTCATCAAGATGGACTGATTCACTGAACTGCTTTATTATTTCTAAATAAACCCATTTTCCCTGCATTTTTCAGCATATTTGGAAATACAGCCTAACCTGAAAAACACATTGTTTCAAAACACATTGTATTCAAAAGTAATTTCAACCTGTCATACAATGTATGACTATTCAGATGCACAGAAAGCATAATAGTGTATTTCACGTACTGGATGAAGCTCATGAAAGCGTTTTCCCTCCTTTGTTCCACTGCTTTTAATTCTAAGTCCCATTTAAGCAGCATTCTGTGATAGATTTGACATTTAAATGTTGGACATATAAAATCCAGGTTGCTAATGGTAAAAAATAACCAACAAAGCAACCTCCAATTCATCTGTATTATTCTAATTTTGTTTACAAAATAGTAGGCATTCACAGCATTTGTAGAACTGAAAGAATATATGACACAGTAGACAGATCTCACACTCTGTAACTACATATTGAAGCAGCACAACACTGATTTAGTGCAAATAGCAAGGTCCAAACTTAGAGCAAACCTAAGATGATTTAACCTGTGCTTTCATTTTAGCCATACTGGAGCCTGGACATTAACTGAAAATTGGGAAGGGAACAGTGTTTCTCTAGTATGGGCCAGCTCGATGCTGGGTTTGTTCTCCAGATGCCTTACAAGCTGTATAAGGGATGTTGTTCAACAGACTATGATCATGAAATTCAGCACAGCCCCTGCTCATCTTGCACTGGGAGAGTTTCCTAACTCTAGCGTGATCCTCCTGTGGCTGCTGTGTGTGTTAAGGTCACTTTCTCTGTCTCTCGCAAAGCAGCCAAAAGCTGTTGATAATCAGTTTGTACAGATTGACAGGAAAGTAGGATAATTGAAGTGATATTATATGCAAGATAAGGAAATTTGTACTCATACTTTTAGTATTCCAGAAATCAGGACTGGTGTGTGACCAAGATATTTCCTCAAAGATGATTACTGCTTTAATTATGGTAATTAAAAGTGTCGTGTAATTCATATTATCTCATAGGTTAAATATTTGAAAACAACATTAAGTTGGAACTGAGAGTCACAACTTCTTTTTACTAGAGATCTTTATAGTCCTTTTAGAACAGTGTTCTACAGTAATACTTATTATCCTGCAATTACTGGGTTACATATTTTTAAAATGGGAGATTTTACTGCACAGGTCCCAGTGAAACTAATGGGAGCTCTGCATGGATCTTGGTATTTGAAAATTTAAGCTAAAATTATTCATGGTTTAAAATCCTTCTTCCCCCAAAGTTTAAAACGGTAGCCATTTGAATCTTGAAATTGAAAAGTGCCTAGGATGGGGGAAAGTGTTTCGTTTTAATCGTAACACTGAAATTCTTTATAATGAATTCATCCCAGTAACACAACACTCCCGAATTTGAAAACTTTGGTTTTGGTGGGCCCATGTGTATGTAGGGATCTTTTTGGACATTTAAATAGAGACCAGAAAACAAAGACTATTTCTTAGGTAAATTAAATGTCTTATCTTAGGTACTATTGAAAAATATGGATTTATGCCAACAATAAAGACAAAATGAGATGAAATTCTGATCCTCAGAATTCAAAAGCGCAGAAGAGTCTTCTTATGAATGACAATTCTGTATTTTGGGGAGGTTGTAAATATAAAATGTTCTCGAGACCATATGCTGTGATATATCCAAGGAACCTGAAAATATGGTCCTCTGTCTTTTCTAGTTTCTCACAGTTCTGGTATGATGACATTCTTTTTTAATTCACTCTTTGCTCTATTTTGAGAGGCAGTTTTACATCTGAAATTAAGGCATAGTACTAACAATATGACACATACAGTATGTTATTGTTTGCAGCCAGAAAGTGTATACTAATGCACCGGAAAAATCTGGAAGAGATAACACTGAAATCTTGGCTTGCTTCAGCCACCCACTTACAAACTGCTGATCTGGCAGCATGCAGACATAGACTTACACTTAGAAATTTGGGCAAATCCAAGCAGAATGTAATGATTTGCACCTGCAAAGAGTAGTCCTGTTTCAACTTGCTCTTCTGCTGCTTTGAGTATTTATAAAATGAACTGAAAGGACTAAGATTACTCTAGATTGATGTTTCTGATCCCTGTCTGTCAAGTTTCATAAGTGTACAGATATGTATACATATCGGTATTTTGCTTTCACTGTATGTCCTGTAACTTCATCATGATAAAAATTTTATTTTGGGAAGATAACGCAATTCAAATGCACAAGTACACCTTTATTTAGCTTTACATTGCATTTTTACATTTTTACATTAAAGTACATACATAATTTATCTTTATCAGCTAAATTTAACTATATTGGCTAAATCTTACTCTGACCATTCTTTCAATATAAATCAATCAACTTTCCTGAATTTTTCAATTCACTAGTGAATAGCATTACACTGTAGTTCTAATCCAATCACCCTACTGTATATTGAATATCTATATATAATACTAAAGTTATCACAGCTGAAAGCAAAATATGATTACAATCGAAGTGATTGCTTTTAAGAATGAATAATTACTTTGGTTATCCATCTTTAAACATGTATTCTTGAAAGACGCTTCTCTTAAGCACATTTTGTAGGTTCTTAAATTCTGTCACATGAGGCTTTCCCCTTATTTTAAAAGTCCTTCTCTGTTCCTTCTAAGTGGCTAGAGAAATGTAACTTTGCAATTAAATATATTACTTTGCCTATTAGGCTTAGAAGAGTTTTTCTCTTGCCCTTGGAGAAATGAGATCTTCCAGGCTTCTTGAGACAATCATTAGTCAGAAACTGGCCTTCTCTAACAGTCTTAACTTATTTTGTTGAAGCCAGAGTTGAAAAATTTACTGCCAAAACACTTGTTTCCATTTCCATGTGTGTAAACTAAAACTCGTAACTTTTGTTTATGTTATCTAGAATAGATGTCGGTAGCCTATATGTAAAATGACCAATTTAAACTCAGATTGTATAGTCAGCTTCCCGGGTGGCTTCTCCCTAATACCACTCTTTGCATTTTCCCTTGTGTGCCTGCTCAACCAATCTGCCTCCTGAAAAGGTCACTTATTTTATTCATGTGTCACATTGTATAATGCCACACGCATTAGGTATTCATGTGATCATTTATAAGCTGTGGTGTTATGTGCGGTTGTAGCCGCTTTAATCAACTCTCCTGCCCTTGTCCCACCAGGATTTAACTGGAGCACCTTTACAGTTCCAGACCTCTGAGGAATATCAAATTGCACAGTTTTTAGTACAGCCTGCAAGAGAAACATTTTTTGTTTTTCATGTTTTTGTCTTCTCAGAATTTGCACAAACACTGCTAGAAGTTAGATTTGTTGAAGAGCTGGTCTGGGTACAGTTCAGTGCTAGAGCTGTGCCAATTAGAGATATCTTGCAAATCTAAGGAATAAAAATGGAAACTTTATGCTCTTAGACAGGGAAGAATCCTTGATTTCCATTGGCACATGCTTTTACCTCACAGCAGACTTTAAGATTATGACACTTTTTATATGTTGGAAATCTGCTTTGCATAAGTTAAGAGGTTTTAAAAAAAAATTATACTATTCCTCTCCCTCAGGGCCCTCTACAGTTGGAATCTTAGTACTAAGGGAGCCTGCTTTTACAAGCAGATGGACATGAAAAATAATCCTAATAAAATTTGTAAAATTCTTTTTAACATTTTTATAGGAATATATTTGTAAAATATATATAGAATACAGGATGAATGATGTGGGTTTATGACTTAATATTGCTCAGTTAGGATGACTTGCATAGCTCCCTCATGATTTTGCCACTGTTTATTTTATCCATTACAAACTCATGTTATGCATTTTATATAAGCATAAATATTTGTATGTGTGAGTGACTAGTATGCATATATATTCAAACACAGTACATATACGTATACCTTCACACGTGCACATAGGTATACAGAAAGGTGTAGCTTTCAGGTTAGAAGTTAAGAAATGTTAGAAATTGCCATACTGCTTTGGCTATTTCATTTCCTGAAGTCAGACTTTCCTGTCAGATATTTCTCTGCAAATCCAAATGAAGTCATTTGGATATGATTCTTTATGTTATGTTAGAAGAATTAAACCACTGACTATTAAGAAACTATAAACATTTACCATTGTAACGTGAAGCATGCATACTCTGCAAGTGGGTCAGTTACAGTGGGAATTTCTGCCTCTATTTTTCACTCTTTCTTAACTTGCATTCTCACATTCTTTCCCTTACTGTGTAATATTCTGTTCTTTTTTCTGTTTGTTGTTTTGTTCATTCATTCAGCATTTCATATAAAAAAAATTAAAATCCATATTTTTTACCATAATGTGATACAATGTAATGTAAAATTCGTGTAGGTACAGGAATAGAATGCAGGTGAGAATAGATATTAAGAGAAATAAGCAAACATAAAGGAAAGATGGAAGGAGACTCCAGCCAGTAGAAACAGCTACAGAAGTAAAAAAGAGACTGTTGGCTGCAAGGAGAAGGCATGGAATTGGCAGTATCTTCTTCTTCCATGCTCTTCAGAGGGTCACAACAGTGTGGGGGAGATGCTTTCTGCATCCTGGAGAAAGCTGCAGTGGGTGATACTTTCCTTCTCTCCACCTTTTTGCCTTCAGGGTTAAAACTACAGAGATTTGCAAGCCAATATGCCTACTCTGAGGAACTTAAGAGGACTTTCAGAAAGCTGCTGTTTTACTGCAACTGTCTCTTCCCTGTGCTGTTTTCTCAGCCTCCTCCTTAGTTTTACTCCGTAGCTGCCCATTTACTCATTTTGTGTACTCCATTCACCTTTTCTTCTGGACTACTTGGCCATTTACTTTTCTTCCTTCTTTTTATCATATCTCTTCTTAATGACACTTTTCCCACGTCCTAAAACAACATTTAAGGAGTAAGTGATATTTGACACTAGGGATGTGTTAACTCCATGTGATGTTTATGTCTCATCACTTCTTCACCTGTGTCTAGTTTACTTAAAACCTATCTAGTTTACTTAAAGCAAGGGTTTGTTTTCCAGTCTAGCTCAAGGGGAGTTTTATTGGTCCTTACTATTGTAAGCTTGAATCTCCACAATAAATGAAAAAAGCAGCTAAAGGAAAGTTTTAAGGGGAAAAAAAAGATGCATTTTAGAAGACTCTAGAAAACATTTTAAAAGCAGGAGATTCAGTGATAAGGATACTTCTCATATTTTTTATGCATAGGGAGATGAATCAAACAATGCATAATGTTGCAAGACTTAAAGATGTTCTGGATGAGTCACTGAACATAGGTGAAAAACAGAAGCAGAACTGCAATAAACATCAGATACTGTGGGAATTACAGTTGAGATAAATATAAGCACAAGAAAAAGTTGGTAGAAAATTATTCTGTCATCTAATTTTGCTGGCTAGTGAGAATCTATATGGCTATTAAGTTCTGAGTGGTTAGCATCTTGGAAACCCTGCTGAAGGACACAAAGAGATCACACTTATTAGAAGAGAAATGGGACACAATAGCTCTATTAGAACCCCCATTTCTAATAGTCCTTTGCTGCTCTCTGAAGCGGTCAGCACGGCATCTGTCTGTTTCTTCACTGTAAATGGCTGAGTATTCTCTGCAAATAATGCAATCAACTACATTACTGATAATGCTTATAAAATCCTTGGAGACTGGGAAAGGACTTTTGTTACCTCAGATGTCAGTTCTAGGAGAAAATAATGTACCCATGTAACAGATCCTGTTGTAAATGGCATTACAGTCCCTGATAAACTAGAATGGAACTAAAGCTTACAAAACTGTTAATACCACAACTCTAAAACTTGGTTTCATATGCAAAATCTTGGTTAGAAATTTGGATGTCTGGCTTAGTTATGAAATAGGACACTTCTGAATAGTGATCTTGCTGGGAGAAAGAACATTAGTGATGGATGGAAGCATCAATGAGATATGTAGTCCTGAAAGAGTTCTCCATTGCGAAAGACGTCTTGATTTCAAAAAGTGCTGTTGAGAGTGATTCTTGAGTATTTTGGTTTTGTGTGCCCATGTGTTTCAGGCCAACAATGTAGATCATTAATGAAATATTAGTCAAATGTATTTCAGGTTTCTTCTGAAATCACTTTAAAACTTGCATTTACATGTTAGATGTGGGATCAGACCTATAAACATCAGAGCATAAACTGTGAAATAGAATTACTCCTGTTACTTTACCACTTATTTTTTCCACAGAAATTTTATTGTGTCTGGTCACTCTACAGAATTTATGTTGTGCTTTATTTGAATTGTGACTTACTTGGCTTTTTTAATATGACTTTATGTTCAGAGTTTCTTAGTGGAAATTTGGTACTGAATCTCAAGTTTCATGATTGAGCAAACAGTGTGGATTTGTAGATTCAGGTCTGGAAGTCACCAGGTGCTGGCAAACTGCAAATCAAACTGCAAACCAGCAAACAGCTCAGAGCTGCAGAAGCAGTGGTATCGCTGGTTGCTGTGCCAGAAGCATCCGTGATCAAAAGCAACTGTAGCTCATGAGAGGAAATCTGCTTGTGGGACAAAAAATAGAGAGGAATAAAATTACTCAGTCTCAAAGGAGTCTGTGCTGGTATACCTAGCACTGACTAGATCATCTTACGAGTCATGCCAATGTACACGCATCCTGAAGTCCCTTGGTCTCACTACTTGGCATCCTTTCCGTGCACGTTCAGATCTTGCCAGTTCAGCTTGCTCTGTTGCAGTGTTTCCTCTCAGGTTTACTGGAATACTTAGGGGCAGGTATTGTTTCAATTCTTTGGTTTTAGCATCTCATTGCTCCCCTCATTATCTCTCTCCCACTCCTTTGTGTTTTCACTTCTCACCTTTAGTCAGCTGAGATCTCCTGATGTCCTCAGTGCAGTGACACTGTCTTTCCACTCTGTAATTCCCTCCCATGTAACTCTCTTTATCTGCGCTCTGTGTCTTTGATTGCCCCCCACCCCATCCTCCTTTCTTCCATCTGCCACTCATTTTATTCTTACTGGGCCATTTCCCCTCTGTTCCTGATTGAACTTTACCAATTTTCTTTTCTTTTCCAGACTCTCACTGTTTTATTGCTTTGGCAGCATGAGGTATCTAATTTGCTTTCCATCCCCTCTTTTTAACTCCATTGGCCAGCTTTACCTTTCACTCTATTCTTTGGCCTTGTTATGCCTCTTCCCTGCTTTTATCACCTCCCACCTCTGCTCCAATTATAAACACTGAATAGGGAAGCAGTTGGCAGTCAGTTTTGCAACTGCTAATGTCCTTTGAATGAGTCAGAACCTATGGAGTGAATGAAACACAGCCCAGTTTAATTTGGTCAAGCTGTCTCTTTTTATAAGAGCATGGCTCCCAATCATATATTCCTGGTGTCACCATTTCCAGTGGCCTAGTGGGTGAGTGAAGCCCCTTACACTGTTCCTCAGCACAGATACTGCCATCTGTGCATTTCAGGGTTTGGGTTGGGGTTTTTTTGGAAGGGGGGGTGCAGGGAGAGGGTCTTATCTTCTCTTTGGTTTCACTCTTTTTCTTTCCTTCCCCTTCCCAAATTTCATTATTCTCTTTCTGATGCCCTTTTTTAACTTTGCCCACATTTGAGGCAAAAATTTCTGAAGATGGGTTCTGTTCTTGAAGCTGAAGGAGAAGGTAGTCAAGCTTGGCATTGCAGTCACCTCTCTCAACTATGAAAAACCATGAAGAGTGGTTTCCCTTGGATTTGTGATTCCTGGTCAATTGACTGTGGTATCTAAGAACATACAGTCACTGACCGAAAAGTTTCTCACAACTGAGACATTTTAAGGTCTGTCTTTGAGGATTCTCTGCCATCTAATACATTATGAGCTCTTATATCCATCTTTCCTTTAGACACTTACAAGGTCCCTTTCCTCTGTCCGTTTGCTTATTTTAACAGGACTTGTGATAATTTTAATTTGTACTCCTCTGCAAAGTCAGCTGATGTGTTAAAAAACTGGGTGGATGAGTGGTACAGGAAAGTGAGGGAAGAGACTGTCAGATGCACACAGTAAGATCATTTAAAAAAAGTCCCGCTCCTGAGGCATAATGTCAAATGTGTCCTAAATGTCTTAGCTGCCGCTCAGGCTTTTTCCATTCTGCCATTCTGCTGATGCAGGGAAAGGCAATTGCATTACCTTCCCAATGACTTACGGTAGTAGTAATTACATATATGATGTTATTAGATTCTCGACATCCTGCATTATGACAGTTATGATTGACTTATTGATGAATTCATTAATTCAGTCCAGAGGACAGAAGTTTAAATATTGACTTTTCAAGATTTTCACATATAGGCTTGACAGTCTGAAAAATGTCTTAATGTCTAATTTACAGTTGTTTGAAATCACCAGCTTTTCCAGACTTATTAGTTTCAATAGTTATTAGGAAATAAAAGTCAATTAGCACTTCCAGTATACACCATGAAAAGATATTTCCCCAAGGTGTAAATGTGTTACGTGGTAAAATTGCTAGCCAGTTACGTCCTGTCTGTACCCAGGATGTGAAAGCTTTGGATACATCTAAATAATAATGAGAAAATCAGTTTACACTTCACATACTGCAATGTCAATAAACAAAACTTCCCAATGTCCTTTGGAAAGCTGTGAGGTATGCTGGGCTGTCATTCCCATTAACAGATGGATAACTTAAAACATTGTGAAACTTTTACATGTGCATATTGAGTGGATGAAAGGAGTGACTTTCAGTGAATATATTAGTATTTTCTAACCTCCTTAAAGTGAGATATTTACTCTCCGGAGAGGAGAAAAAAACACATTTTGCTGAGATTCCTAACCAGGCCAGGGAGGGTTGGTTGTTAGCAATTAACCTTCCGACCAACTCATCCTTCTGTTGCGACTTCATGTGTTAGAGGAGATGCACGTGCTTTCAGCCTGGTTCCTGCTTTCATGCAGTTTCATCATTCCTTCTGGCTTCTTCCTCCTCTCATCCCCATTCCCTCCTTTGGTTCTTTGGCATTATTTTTATATCAAATGAGAAGAGATCAGCTTTTCAGGATAAGTCCTTTGGCAAGGGACAGCAACCCAGCAGCTTTCTCTCTTTGCTTTTAACTCCTTGCTTTAATGTTTGGAAAGATGTTTGCTCTTCTGAAAGGGAATGGTCATTCAAGGTGAATTTCTCTCTATGTCTTTTTTCTTTTTCTTTTTCTTTTTTTTTTTTTTTTTGTCTGGGAGAGGATTCTCTCCTCAATCCATTGAAAAACAGACACACATGGATTTTCATATATTGGCAGCTTTTACTTCCGCAGCAATCCCTATTCATTCTACCTTCATTAGAAAGACCTGCAGAAGGTAACAAGCTCTTAATTAATGTTGAGTTAAAAATGGCAAAATAAACTTGCTTTAATTGGGCCAGGATAACAAGAGCCAGGATTTAACTTTCACAGAGATGAATCACCATCATGAACTAATGCAAGTAGCGACTGTTATCTTGTCACAAATCGGAAGGTATACAGAGGCAGGCAAGATGATATGTTAAAAGGTCATGTATTCAGAATCAGAATAACAAAAAATATTTGCTGTGATTAAAAGAAGGAGCTGAAAAATATTAGGGAAAGTTTTATCTGGAGCATTCTTTTATGTTTTTTCTTTTAAATGAATTTGTATGAGTGTGTTAAAAGAAGCTTATGATGTTTGTGTATCTCTGTGGTCATTTGCATAAGTATAATAATAGCTATAGAATACATGTTTTTAAATACATGTACCTAGACAATTAGGAATCTGCTTTTTTAAATTAAAAAAAATAAGTATTAGGTGTTCTTCAGAATTATATAAACTTTCTATTATTCACCCTGACATACAAAGCTGAGAGGTGTATTTTAGTGACAGAAGAGGGTAAGGAAGATTAAATAGCAATATTATCATTCTAATAATGAAGGAGATCTAACCTTGCTATATGCTTAGCTATGAAAGGTGATAATACAGAGAGTCCTGTGGAAGACTTGTTCGTCAGATTGAACGTTAGCCATCGTGAACAAATGAGTTATAATAACGATCAGGTAAAATGTTAAGAAGATGCTTAGAGATGGATTCTCCACTACCTTCCATTTTGTTTAGTAATTTACGTTTGTAGTGTTGTGTATCCACTTGACAGAGTTGTAAAGGGCTGAAGATGGAAAAAGTCTGGAGCCTTGTGTCAAGTGGTGTATGTGAATGGCTTGAGAATTGCAAAATCGTGTTTAGAATGCCCCAGCCATATAGAAGAGAAGCACTAGGGATGACATTTTTCTTTCCTGTTTATCAGTGTCAATTTGCAGTAGTGCTACTTAATTCAATTTGAGGTACTCCAAATTTAACATTTATCTTAGTACGATTAAATAACTTTCTGCCTCTGTATTTTGTGCATACATTTAGATGAAGTTAAAAACCCGTAATGCTGAGTTGCTTCTGCTGCGTGTGATGTTGCAATAGAATAGTTCAAGTGTCTTGCTGCGGAGCCAGGGGTACATGCTTGAGCCTTGTCCTGCGCTTTTGCCTTGACACCACCCTGTAACTGGGGACCTTGTCATTTGAGCTAGGAAATCAAAGGCTTCTGGACACAATATCAACCACATCACTTTATTGTGCGCTATCAACCACAGAAAGGGACCTAACTTTTTTTAACAGTGATAGACTGGTGGTCAAATGTACTTTTTGTTTATATGAAACACTTCGTGCACAAAATTGAAAAGTATTTTGCATTAAATACTTGATCAAAGTTTTTAAAAATTCCATAAAAATCTTAGCATGTGAGTCATTTTTGTTCACATAAAGATCATGGTGTAGTATATCTAGTCTCCCCTAACCAGTTGCTGAATCCCTATTAAGATATTTCCCCCACCTTTTAATTACATTCATCATTGGAGATTTCCACCAAATTCCATTAAATTCTGGTACTCTGCACAATAAATAGCCATGAAAACACCATGCTTCTTAGCACAAATCCTCAATCCCCTGCTAACACCTTATATTACAACCATCTAATTACTGTGTTCTGCAGTAACCTTATGGGACTTCCATAGGTAATTAGAACTCCAGAGCGTTTCTGCAATAATCCGGTAAGGACCTCTTAACTAGAAAGGATTACGTGGTACTAATATTTTTGCACCCACGTGTTCTTCAGTTAATTGTTTCAATTAATATTTGGCAGCAATGAAGAAATTCATAAAGGTTCATAAGCTGAGACAATTCTCAGGAAACTTTTGAGGCAAATGAGTTGTAGTTGTGGTCACTTAAAGATACAGGGCACTTCAGAAAAAAAATTGAATTCCTAGTACATTAAGCTTTTGCAAAAGCAGATTTTTATATTGCTTCTAGGAGAGATGGCTTAGCTTGCCCCTTCTCCCTTTAAGAACATAGTATTTGGGTAAATTCTCTTTTCTTTCCTTGGAAGTTTCAGCAAGTACTTGTAGATGAAGAATACTGTATGAGTAAAAAGCATACTGACTATGCTCTGATACACTTCTACAGACAAGTCATTGATGACAGAAAATAGTAGGAAGAGCTATTGAGATGTTTCCTTGATTCTGGGTGGCTTTATTTCACTTTAACTTCACCTTCCCTCTTTTTTTCCTTTGAGAGTTAAGGATTCCATAATACTATGCACCTATACAGGCCCTGCGTACAGTGTACACACTGCACACACTGGCAATTATACAAGTCCTTCAAACCTTGGATTTGTATACTACTTACTGTTTTTAATAATGATCCTGATTATTCACCTCTTTACAGTCAGTGTCAGGCCAATGGTATTTCTGTAGAGTTATAACAGTGTAAAATCGGTGCAAGAAAGAGAATTACTCCATCATTTATGAAGTACACAGGGATGTAGAAAGCAGATTTGATCCCAAGAGCATGTGTCCCTCCTCCCTGCCTCTTGCTCCCCTCAGTCTTTGGGCAGCCCTCCTCCACCCTCACTTTGGTGCTTCCTACGGAATCCTCCACCGCTTTGGAGTGGCCTCAGACACCCACTTAGTCCAACACAGGGGTAGAAGCAGCAGCCCTAGGAAGACCAACAGAGGGAGCGGGCATGTCAGGAGCACGGTGGGCATAAGCGCGTTTCTCCCCATTCAGCCTTGTGCCCAGCGCTGGTTTCCATTTCACACTGCTCTTCCTACATTGTCAAGTATACGCTCTCTCTTGAACTGAAAGTCCTAATGCTTTTCAAATCTGCATGTCTCATCACAGGTACCAATCTATTTCATTACTTAGTTATTGGTAGGGTAATGACTACACTTTATTACTTTGCTATCCGTAAGATAACGTCTATGTTTTATGGTTATCTAGCTGTACCCTTTTAGTCTTAAAATGTCTCAGATTTTTGTTCATTGTTGTTTTCTGCTTTCTGTATTGCGTAATTGCAATTATTGGTTAACTGTAATATCCCGTAAAATAAGGAGAGGTCTGGAAGGAGTCACTGGACAGGTTGATTAGAAGGCCACTTCTTTTTCTTGCATTAAAAGGGCAGAAGAACAAATGCCATACCAATTTATCATCATATGTAACCTTTGATTAAATAATTTTTTACTGTATCAGTGTGAGTGGCTTTTGGCTTCAGAGCAGATTACTGAAATTAAGAACTTTAGCACAAAATAAAGAGTCATTTGTTTAGATGATTGTTAAATTAAAAAGTCCAATCTGGAAGTCACCTTAATTAAATGTAAAATCGAGTCCACTGAACCTCTGTGCATTTTCAAATCAGAGCATGATACTTCCCTAAAATATCATAAATTGCCCCTATTCTGCCAGTTAGTTCTGCTGTTTTGCAGCCAAGATTATAAATTAGACTGGATTAAAATAAAACGAGTTGTTTCTTAGAATGTCCTAGTCAATACAGTCTTTCCGTAATGGCCTTCTATCTGTTATCAAGTTATGAATTTCATCTAATTTATGTTGCAAAGCTTCCAAAGAGAATAGATTATAACACTCTTAAAACTGTAAGAATAATAGATTTATGTTTATGTGATTTCTCGTTCTTTCTACAGCTTTCGGAAGGTCATATATTTTCCCTCTGAGGTACCTAAGAGGGTAAAACAGCAAGTACATAGGTGAGTAGGTGTGTGCACAAGGAGAACCACATGTAGTTTTGCTATGAGCATAGACAGTCACCATGTAAAATTCTCAGTGCAGTCTCAGAAGGATAGTACAAAATGTCCTCAGAGAGAAAATATATCACCAAAAGAATTCCTCTATGTGGACAAACATTTGAATAATGTCCATACAAATCACTGTTCTTAGTGAACGGGCTGTAGCTTCTGTTTCTTGCTGAACAAAAGAAAATTTACTGGCTGCCACACAGTGTGGGTAAAATTCAGATATAGTGATGCCGGCAGCAAAGCCAGCAGAATTTACATGTTTCCACAGGGCAGGATTTTGACACAGCTGTTGTAGTTTTTTAGAGCCTAAAGCAAGGACACAGTCACTGTTGCTGTATTGCTGAATAAGTTCTTCTGCATCGGGTGGTTTTTTTTCCTTATTTTTTCTTCTTCCATTTTTAAATTCGTTGTTTATAGCCTTTGGAGATAAATTGTTCCTAGAAGATATTTAAAGGTCTTTTTTTTTTTCCAAAACAGATCTTCAAAAGACAAAAAATCTGATTCTAGGTATGCAAAGTTTCTAAGAATTCCCTAAACCCCAGCAAATCCTAGCTGAAAGTAGGTACTATTATTCTCTACATGTAGGCTTATTCTCCTGTGACATGGAATTAAAATTTCACAACAAATAACAGCAGAGCTTCTTGGCATAGCAAAAATGAGTGCATGCAATATGCCCACAGAAGGCTTTTGCCTGTCCATGTGGGTTCTCACTTCTTCTCCAGCATTTAACTTTTAAATTGGGTCTTCATTTCCTCATTTTCTCAGAGATCTTTTAACAGTAAACAGAGGCTATGGACAAGTAATTTCTTAAAATTGGGGGTGGGTGAGGGGGAGCCGGTGAATAGACACACACTATTGATCCCTCTAATGAATCCATACTAATTATGATGGACCTGGGTAGCCCATACGTATAACCCGTGCCAGCTTGGTCACAAGCCTGAACAGTAGTCTTCATAGGACCAGAAAATGAGTAGACAAATGCCTGTTTCTTCCCAGGAAAGGCAAACCTCACTGAATGTATTGACACTCGGCTATGAAGAAAGTCTGTAGAGTCTCCGTTTTGGAGGCAATCCAATGTTTTTGCAAGGGCTAAATGAACTACTCTCTAGACTCAGCTTTGTACAATTTGCTGAGCTCAATGAACTCTTTTCTTTTCTCCTTTCCTCCTCATACTTCTTTGTTACTTTTAACAATGTGTAGTAGAAAAATTGGCAGTTACTCAATGAAATAACTGTTAAGCTTACACCAAAAGGAAGATTTTTTTTGTGAATTTGCACTTCCAAGAAGATGTCATAGTTTTCAAACGAGATGGTGAGACTCTGAGTTAATGCTTTTTGAATAGCTTGAATAAAAGGTCATCCCTGAGTCTGTAAAACAGAAGCAGTGAGGCACAGTACCTCCTGGAGTTCCCTTTGGCCAGTTTGTCTTTGCACTGCCCTTAACTTGGGTCTTTGTCTGTTGGGCACAGTCTTGTGCAAAGCAGTCCTCCATACAGCTTAGAAATATCAATGGAATGGAGGCTCTGACTGATTTATTCTTCCTCCTTTTTGTTTGTCTACATCAAAACAGAGTTGGCTCACAGTATTTCTTTGCTCCATCATTACTTTTCTTCAGGGCTTATTCATTTAAGCCTCAGGAGGAAAATGTCACATTTACCTCTTTTTTTTTTCTTTTGTCTATTATTGCTGTACATCGCTACTGCTTGTGGCATGCAATTTCTGTCGCAGTTGTATGTGGCCACCAGAACAAACCTGCTCCTTGCCTGTAATATGCAAAAAGCTATACAAAGCTATACAAAGCATAATTAATGGAGCGAAGCAAAGTGACTCACATGTGACATTTGTTCTCCTGAAGATTAAATGGACATTGTGAAGACCCTGATGAGGATGAAAGAGAAAGGAAAGGAAAAAAAATGTAGGTAAGCTTTTGCCAATTTTGTATGCGTGCTAAAATGGAGATCTTCAGCAATACGCACCAAGGCCTTTCCTTTTTATTTAGCATCCCCACACACACCCGCTCTGCCTCGTCTGTGAAATATGAATGCATAGATTTCTTTGCTAGAATGAATATGGAACATGATGTCCAGTGACTATGATTAAAGTTACAGAAACCTTTTTATACAGAAATACCAAAGTTATCATGTTATCATTTGTATTGCACCATTGATATTGTAATGAAATCTGTCATGTTAAAACTTAATTGATGCTAATGAGGAGGTATTTCCAGGACACCATTATAAATGACACCAGTGGTCCTTTTCTCAGCAAAGCATTAACCATCAGAGATGAGTTCTAAGTGCCTCGTCAATCCATTTTTGCTCCTGATATTGTGATGTTAAAATATGACAACTGTCCATACACAGTACTTTTGGCAAGCTCACTTTATGGCTAATAAAAGCTAGGAAGCTAAAAGAGATCACAGTAATAAGTGATCATATCAATGTACTCCCTGGGGATGTTGTACCTTTTCCCAAAAAAATAGGCAGGTAACAGTAATACAAAATAATTATAAAAATAATTTTACATAAGTGGTTCTATATTTTATTAAGATCCTCAACAGGATGGTGTTCCATCAGTTGTGTTCAAGTACAAACTTGTGTTGTTTCCTTTTGTTGAAAAAAAGAGTTGCCATAACAACTTAATGTAAATTTCATGTGGCTTATACAGAATTTTATTTTTAGAACTTTGGTTGCTTACAAAGTGAAAAAATATTTCTATGTAGACAGTGGTGTTTTGTCTTCAGATCTTTTGTTTTTCTTGAAAAGAGAATCCAGTGTTTTGTTTCCTTCAATAACCCAATGAAATGAAAGTGGTTAAAAAAAAAATTCCCAAAACAACAGCTGAAATAAGCAATCATATTTTCAAGATAAAAAAATCATCTCCATAGGCTTTGAAAGGTCTGAACATTATGTTTTGTTACAGTGAATCAAAAATAGTGAATAGCAAAGTTAGGTTGTTGCTCTCAATTCTTTCCAAGTGAGAAGGTTACAATATCACTAAACATATCCACCTAGCACTAACTAGCCGCTTTTTTTGTGTGCTTCAGCAGACAGTCTGTAAGTGTCACAGGTATTGAGGGATTGAGAACCTCTTAAAGTATTCAAGGAGTTCAAAATGTTGAAATAGGAGTTGTAGGTGAATTTGGTGTAATGTTTTTGGTTTAGATTTGAAAAAAAATAATGAAGCACTTTTGGGACGCAAGATTATCTGCTGTGTGTCCTATGTTTGTATGTACTAAGATAATTTAACACTTTCTCATATCCTTAAAATTAGACCAAAAAAAAAAAAAAAAAAGAAAGGGTGAAGTGGGTGGTTTAGTTTTGTATAATTATTAACTTGGTTATAATTTTATTTTGGTTGTGAAACTAAACATTCTGGTACACTATATTGGTCTGCATTGGATAAATTCTGTTGTCACAGCTTTGAATGTTTATGGTTTGGGATTTGTTTCCAAGTTCATAATAATTGTGCGTTATAACAGGCAATACAGCAGAGGCTTATCTTTGATCTTCTGATAACTGTCCAAGTGGAGAGTTTTGTTAGTTGGTTGTCAGAAGGTATACATAGCATTTCAAATATCCCCTTCAATATTTTCTCGTGAAAATGAATATATTACTTGAGTTTTTGTCATAGCTAACAGTAAACATGTAGATAACTCTACAAAGTTCACTCTGGGGTTTTTTGGGTTTTGGTTTTGTTTTTTTTTTAATGTATAATAGTTCTATATAAACTCCTATTTTACTTGCTTAGTGCATTGGTGAGGCTTTTATCTACTTTGGGCTTCTTGTAAATCTGATGTCTTCACTACCTTTGTTTTCGTCTTGTTCTTCTACTACTTGTCTTTTATATACCATTTTGCTTATGTAAAGTAAGAAATGGGATCTGTTTTCTCTGGTTTGATTTTTATTTGACTTCTAAATAGTACATGCCATAATCCTCCAAAATGAATGTTAAAAACCAATTTGTAATTTGTCATAGTTAATGTATTTTGTTGTTTTACAGTAGGAAAAAATTTAACCTCTATCTTTGTGGTGTGTCACACCATTGATTTTTCAAAGCAAACCCCACTGAAATCAATTGGGATTGCTGCATATAAATCCATGCCATGCTATGGTTCTTTATTTATGGTTTCTTTATTTATGGGTTTTAATTAAGGGGGAAGGACACTGGAAATCTCAGTACAACACTCTTGAGGTCTTTAGGATTTTTATTTTTTCAAAATTCCTTCCCTTTTATGATCCCATTAAAATGCCAAAACAAGATGTTTATCTAGTCATGTAAACCAGCCATGGAAAGTAGATAAATTTAATAAATTGAAGAGCTTACAGCATCGTTCAAGCGATTAAATGGATCCTGCACAATCTCTTCCCTCCTCCCTATCCCCACTATTATCTGCAGGATTAGATTCCCTATTAGGTCTTCTGATAAGAGTTCTCGTGCTTTCTGAGAGACTCACAATCCTCAGGGCCCAAGGGCAAAGTACTGTGCCTGTGGGTTCATATATTATATCACATATTAAATCAAGAAGAGGATTCAGGCTGCAGTAAAGTAAAGACTGAGCACAAGTAAACCTTTAAGAAGCAAGGCATGGAACTTCACTCTAAACTCTGTGTCATGTTTAAATATTGAACCACGTGCACTGTGGTGTGCTAAAAATACCACTTACTGTCTACAAATCAGACCCTTATCTTTGAAAACAAAATTTTTCAGTAAAATTAGGACATAGAACAGTTGTCTGAGATCCCGAGTGAAAATGAGATATTGAATAAAATGCTTTCTTAATGTAGTTACAAATAGGGTTTTAGTTGTGGGTTTTGGTGTTTTGGTTTTTTGTTTGTTTTTTTTTCACTGATGAGCAGAGTTTTCCAGTTGAGCACTTGAATCTCTTGCAGCTCTTTCGGTCACCCATTAGGCCCATTGCAGTCAGATGACTAAGGTCAGTCCTTAAAGATAAAAGATCTCCTGACACCCTGGAGGTCTCAAGCTGTGACCAGGGGTCAACTTGTAAGTGAATGGTGGATACTTAACTTCGAGAAAAATTGATGGATGTTTCCAGATTCACACAGCCTATGTCTCCTGCCTCTTACAAACATAATCCCTAAATAAACCAGAGGACTTTTAAGTATTTCCTGACCAAGGGCTCTCAGAGGGTGGCCAATATCCACACATGAGAAACAGTTTATGCTTTCTTGTTATATGATTACATATTCAAAGATATACACAAGTATCTGTACACATTTATATGCACATATGCACACACATTTCCATACTCAGTTTCAACTATATATGTTGTGTCTATATAACTTCGTATGTATCAAATATGTGTAAGTGAGAAATAGTGCTGCTTTCTGCCATTCTGAATACCACTACCCGGCACATATGTTCACTAATGAGAAGAGTTCTCCCTCTGAGCTCTTGATACTGTTGCAGCTATTAAGGTCACCAGTTCAGTGACCTTATATCACCTTCACCTATATGTTTGGGTCCATTAGTTACTAATAATGTTTTCCTTCATTTCTGTGTAAAATCTAAGACTCTACACCATCCATGGATTTCAAAAAGCAACTTGTTCTTGGTTGACAATAATAGTGTGATCCAACCAATATTTCTACAGAAATTTAACTCACGGCTCAGGAATAAAAGCACTTGATTTTGGTTTTATCGTGATTAAGTTGCTGTGAGGTTACTGCTACTGTAACTTTAAAGGAAATGAGGGCCAGTTATCTACAGGCTAGAACAAACTAGTTCCAGTGATTTTTATATCAACAATGAATTGGCTAATGTGTTGGTTTGCATTTCAAAAGGGTAATACTAATTTTATCACAATCGTATATCATGCCAATATGAGTCAGAGAAATAATGTTGATTTGTATCCTTTACATGTTATGGTTTGTATTACTTTTGGGGCATTCCCTTTACCAGTAGAGACCAAGAGCCTACTGAATTGCTCCTTAAGTAATTTGGTTAAGTCAAACCAAGTAATAATAATTTTCTACCAGAAAAATCTTTCTTCCCAGCTGAAATTTATATTCCAAGTTGTAACCTGGAGCCACATTTTGGTTTTTTGAGTGTCAGATTATACAGACTTGTCAACAGAGATTTTGCAAAGTGCAACCAACCCTGAATTTTTCTATCAGAAATTTATGAATTACAAGTATTGGGAACCTCTGGTTTTGGAATCCAACTTCATATAAATATAACTTTAAGACAACTGTTTTTGCATTCACAACTAAATGGAAACAGTGTGGGGTTTTATATATTAATGTAAACTTTTAATCAAAGGAGTAGCAGGCCACCAGAACTGTGAATGAATAAGGAGGAAAGAAAATTAAAAACCTAATCAGCATTAGAGAATTTAGAAAACGTAAGCAACAATGCTTGGAAAACTGAAAGTTCAATTTGGATAGCTGTTCAGGAAAAACACATAACGAATTTGGACTGTCCTGGAAATTGGATTTCAAAACTCTTTGTTTGTTGTCTCAGTTGAAGTATGGCCATGTTTACTAACTAAACACTTGCTTCTCCATTTCTGTTTAAGGCTAGGAAATAGATGTTTGAAAGGAAAAATGAGTAAGTAATGGACATTTGTAGGTCAGTGTTCTGTTTGCACTGGATGAGAATCTAAGTAATTTTTTACTTTAGTTGCTACACAATTTGTTACTGGAAAACACCCCTGGTTCTCTAGACCTAAAATTCTACCTGTTTTGTGGAGTGAATTCCTATTAATATATCTTTGAGTGCTTCTTTCAAAACAAAAGCTTCACTTTTTGAATGGGAATGCAGTTTTAGGGTTCAGAGAATATGGAAAAGTGTGGTTTTGGTCATCTTATGACAAGTCTGACTTTACCAGAGGGTAAGATGGAAGCGTGTAGTAGCATCCACAGTTCTAAATCTGGCCATCATAACTCACAAATGCTGTCATTCAGGGCTTCCTGGCAGCACACTGTAATGAAAAATGTCCAAGAAGTTATAGCGGAGGAGCTTCTTCCCAAAATTCTGCAGCAGGCTATAATGGATCTTTTCCAAGAGGATTTGAGATTAATATGACTTCTTTTACTCTTACACTGATGAGATGTCTCATTATACTCAGTCTTTTCTAATACATGGGCCATACTACAAGATTTAATTTATTTATTCTGTAGGTGATTTCCATTTCCTTTCATTTAGCCTTCAGGCAAGGTAGCCTACTACACAGCAGCCCCTGCTGTTTGAAAGGGACATGAATGGATGTCTGAGACTTAAGTTTATTTGGCATAAGAAATTGAGTCACTCAGTGCAGCTCTAATGTGGCTTCATAAAAGAGAAGTAAATGATAGTAAAGTATTCCTACAGTTCAATAGGATTCATTTCACTGGGACTTTGAATAGTACTCTTTTATCAGAATAAGATTTTGCAATTTTTTTTCAATTATTACCACCCCAGCTTCTAATTGGAAAATAGTTTTAACCTATACATTTGTATATTATATTGAACATACTGCATCTGTAAGTACATTTTTAACTGTTACATAGAATGTTTAAAGCATTTCAAGGCTTTAACAGAGTAGGATTTTTTAAATATAAGATTTTGTCTATTAAAATATGAGAAAGGTTTTTAAACTTTCACAAGAGCAGTTTTCTCTCTAATATTTTAAAAAAGAGTCTTCTTGCCAAGTCCTTTAAGTATCCTAATATCTTTCAAAAAACAGTCAATGAAATGTTCAATGCATGCATTATGTTCAGACTTTAAAAAATGCACTGCAGCAGGATGCGTTTTCTGTGAACAAAATAGTCCTAGGACGTACGTAGAACAAATCTTATTACATTGGGTTAGATTATACTTGGGGTTTTTATATTTAATTTGGGGGGATTGGGCACTGTCCTGGAAAAGTCTGGTAAGGCAGGTCCAATTCACTGCTTTTATATTCAAATTGCTTTTTAAATCCCTAGATGAATACTGAAATACTTTCTACATACTAAGCTCCTTGAAATTATTGCTTTATTCAAAAGGAACGGCCTCAAAGACTCCTTCAAGTTTCATTTATTTGTTATGATATTTCATGTTTGAATTATCCAACACCTAACACTAAGGGTTAATGGTTTTTTATAATGACAGCCTGGTAATGTCCAACATGGGTATATTGGTAGGCATGACTACATATTTGCCTAACATCATTTCCCACACTGAGGAGTCTAAAGGTCAAATTTACTATGTTTATTCACAATAATAATTTTTTACTTCTTAGTAGTACTAGTGAAGTTAGTAGTACTTGCCAGGAGTAGAGATTTCTTCAGCACAGAGCTGGTCAGTTTTTCCCTTTCCATTTTAAAGTCACTAATGCTTTGAAGTGCTCCAGATAGTGCAATGTACTGATTTTAGAAAATGATTGACTATTTAATGGTGCCCATTTAATTCACTTGGAAAGATTCAGTAGCTTTAACATTTTCCATTCCATCGGTATGATATAATCATGCTGCAAATGCATCAAACTTTTTCTGCTCATTATTCACCCTGCCACCATATATGTTAGTTGAAACAGAGAGGAAGCAGTTCAGTTCCTGTTTACATTCTTTTAAATACATTTATAAACCAGTTTGGTCTATGCCCATTATGGAACTTTTGTTCGGTGCTTTGTGGCAATTTCTCAAAGAGTCCATAAGCTTCAGCCTCATCAAATATGAAAAATCATACTTTTCTTTGACAAAAATACATAATTATCTATTGACTAGGTTCGTTATCTCTTTTAATGTTTCATTACATTAGCAGCTTTCTTTTCCCTAGTGGCACGTTCCTCTCCTGACGATGCTAGTTATTCTGTATCTAATTAACAAAAAGTTGTTAATCTAGTAAAAAAAGAAACAGACATGCTATTCATAGTCTCCTTAGTAAACTGTCCTAAATAATTAATGCAAATACACTTCCAGGGTTGTGAATTTCGATGAGAAGATACTCTCAAAGATGAATTATTTGTTTTAGGATATTTTTCCTGCTAATCTGTAGGTTTTGTGTTGATTCATGTAAATCTGGTTTTGCCTTAGTCTGGCAGGGAGGAGGGGAGCATGAAATTTAAGTTTTTGAACAAATGAGAAGTGAGCAAGTGCCGTCAAAACAATGGAAAGCTAGATTAAGTTAAAACTCCTCTGAAAAGCTGTAAGACATTTTTGGTGGAGTTTGCATGTGTAATAGAACACGGATTTGCAGTGCTGGAAAATCTCACAGCAACAACAGTTTTCTTATGTTACTATAATATTTGAGTTCCAACTTTATGTTTGATTAAAGGAAACTCAGTGCAAACACAAAATAAAGGGCTGTGAGAGATTTACAAGAGAGATCACGTTTTCCCCCTTTTAAGCAATCTCTTGGGAGGGGAAGAGGGAAAAAGGAGTGCATTTTTGTGGGATGATGCATTCCACCCATCTTTTCATCCATATAGTTTGTGGAATTGTTCCAGCTTCCCTGGTGTTGCACAAAAGCACACAGTAATACACTTGTGCAGCTCTGGGGTCTGAGAAGAAAATGAACCCTGCTGATGCCAGCACCCTATCAAGCAACATATCCTGCGAGCTCAACATTGCACATTCACTTCGCTTCCTTCCTGGGCATTCAGGCGCGAGTGAACTCAAACCAAATGCCGTCAGTAGAGTCCAAAGTGTTCTAAAAGGCTTAATATAAATTCCTTGCTTCTGATGCTGTGATTCAATTGAACTCTGGGAATTTATATGTATATCTACTGACATCTTTTTTTCCTTCTTACACTGAAGATGAGGGCACAGGGTTATTTTCCATTAGCCCTTTTTTCAGTCCTCATCTCTTTTTTTGCTTGCAGGCAGGGATTGTCGGAGCAGGATTATTTTAGGCGCTTTGAGTTTTCTTTTTAAAAAGCCAGCACACATCTCTTGGTGTCTTGTAATATCAGATGCAGTGCTAGTAGAGTAGCTGATTTTACAAGACACCTGCCTTCATATTTGAGGGCAGGATCAAGCCCTCCCTTGATGACTGAGGACAGAAGCTCACTGCTTATTCATGATGCTGTATCTAACTGTGAACAGGAGCTAGAATGTTAGTCCCTTTTATGCCACAGGCTATGTACTATATGCTAATCCCATCCTTTCAAACTACTTGAGTCCGTTTTTTAATAAATTGATAACTGTTGTTTTGGAAAGTTCACTCTTCAAACTTCTCTTCACAGGTTGCACATGCAGCTGTATTCAGAAATGCAAATACACACAAACTATTTTTTAACTAATACAGTATTGCACCACATGTCAACTCTTTCATGTGTCAGTGAAACGTCTGCCTTTGTCGTATAGGTGACAGTGTTGATGAAATTTGTTTATGTAAAATTGTTTCCATAGGAAGGCCAAAGATATGTATTGAAGGGAGGCTTCACTTTGGAGAGGCTTTGCTTCTTCATGTATGTGCTTTCTACCATTAACCATGTTAAGAGCAGCTTCACGTATCTGTACATAAGTGTGAAAATCTTTCACTCATTTAGTGTCCCCTACTGGTTTTTGCAGGAACAGCCAGTTGAAGCAGGGTTTGAGTCAACATGTATTTATGTTCTCTTCCTGTTTTCTAGCACAAATTAAGAATTATGAGAAAATAGGAGCATATATTTCAAATCTTTACATATTCCTGAGGTAACTTAGCTTGAGTAAAATTTTATCCCCATGGAAGATGGCAGCTTATGGAAACCTTGGCTGGGGTGGAATGGAAAAGTAGTACTTTAGATTGAATCTAAATACATCCTCTGTCTTATGGAAGCAACATTCTTCTTTTTTTCTTTCCCTCCCCCCCCCACCTCTTTTGAGAAATGTCATCCCCTTTACCTTGCATTCAGATTCTTCAAAAAACAAAAGGCAATCGATTTTTCTGGTTGGTGCCATTATCTGAGATGCAGGAAATTCTATTTTTCTTTAGGATGGAGGTAAGCAAAAGTAACTGCAGTCTGTCTTTTGTAAGTTAAATTAATAAGTGATGAATAGCTGCAAGAAGGAAAAAAAATCATCTCTTCTGTTAAAGAAAATGTGAACATTTGCCTTTCCTCACTCCAAGTTACACAATGTGAGCTATGAAAGTTTTCAGACCTGGGGGAAAGTTAGCCATTGCTTCAGCTGTAAGGCTTGTATAAGTGTTGAAGAAAACATGCTTCACTGTTGCCTTTTCTGAGAAGTAAATAAGTAGAACTTTTTTCAACTAACAAAAGGTTTAATGTGTTGAACATTGTAAACTGTAACACTGTAATCTACATCACTGTAGCTGTGCAAGTGTGGGAAATAATCAACCTTGTGTATTGAAAACCCTTTCGCATATGATATTTACATTGATCTCAACAGTAGTTTTGCCTGCTAGGAAATATTGAGTTAGACTTTAGGACCTGCATTTAAGGCTACAGGCATCAGAAAACACATGTCTTAGAGTGGTTCTTAATTTGACCATAATTGAGTTCTGAGTCCTTTTTGGATCTAACATCTTTCCATTCTGGAAAATTCTCTTTTCCCCCAGCTGTAATACTCATGGTTGACAGGTGCAGCATGCAGTGGGCTTGGGAGCAGCAGCTCCCAGATCCATCATAAGCACTCCCTCTCCTGTTCTCCAACAGAGGATGCAGCCCTCGCTGGGCAGGGCGAGGGACCAGCACGTTGCCTCAGCAAAGGTTAGGCGGCGAAGATGTAGGGCTTTTTCTTTGCTCCCCTCTCTCCCTCCCTTTCCTTTCTTTGAGATGAAAAAATAGGCCACCAATTTAGTGGGAACTGAGACTGGCGGGGCAGCACTGTCAGCTTTGTGTGCTCTGTGGCTGCCCGCCATTTCCCAGACCATCGGCAGCCCTCTCTTTACTGTTTTCCCTGGCTGCATAAAGAGAACATTGTGTCTCTTGGAAGCTCTGGCTCATACCCTGCCCTCTGTGTGAGAAAAGGAAATGTTCCCTCTGTTCATGACTTAGCAACGGTTGGCAAAAATGATGTCATATCCATGGTAGCAGCAAGACAAAAAAAGAGAGAGAGAGAGACACTGCTTTTTTAGACAGATTTTACACACCACACTGTTCCATGGAGGGCTGAACAAAGAACAGGCATTGTAATGCTCCATTTAGAACAGAATACCAGCCTATTTTTTCAAGCTGGAAAGAAATGGGGATTATTTATGACTGTGTTTGAGAGTCCCATTTAGTGACACTATAGCATGGAATGTATGGGATTATTTCTCTCTAGGTTTGCATCACTTTATTGTTTGCTACAGCCCCTCTGTTACAAGTACATGTGCTAGCACGCTCTCCTTTATCCTCTTTCTTTATTGCTACTAAGTATAAGTTCATATTAAGTAAAAGAATATTGCAAATTGTGCATGAAATGTTACAGACTATCACACAACTGCAGTATTTTACTTTCATGGTCCCTCACTATTTTAATAATATAGTGTTACTAACATATTGATATGGACTCCAGTGAACTGAGCATCAAAATGTGAGCTTTTCTTAGCCTGTAGTTTTGTCTGTTCAAATACGCTACACAGTATCAATGCTTGTGTATCATTAATAGTTTTTGGAATAAGCCTATGCAGGAAGCGTGTGTCTGTGTATGTGTTTAAGACTGAATGGGAAAGAGAAGGGGAACCTGGAAATTTGGTACGTCCTATTATAAAGCCGATGACCCTAACCTCCGGTTGAGATTTGAGCAAACTCTAAAGCTGTTATGAATCAAATGAAGGCCCCTTCTTAGTTTTTTGGCAGGTGATGCTCTATGATCTTTAGTGGCTAGTTATTAAAACTTTGACAGATTTATGATGAAAGCATACACATTTAATCTCCCACTCCATCTCCATTCTGTAGGCCTTTCCCTGGAGAGCAAGGGGTAACCTTCTTTGCTTAACAGCAAAATTTGGAAACTCATAAAAAGAGAGGTCCCTGGATATGTGAAGTGTTCTGGTGCTGAGCATCCTTCACTGACTTGGAACACTAAGTGTCTCCTAGCATAGAATCAATCCAGACTGTGAACTTATGCTCTGCATGTCTAAATCCCAGACCTGAACTGAAAATAATTTTCTTTCAAATATAAGTGCCGGGTTCTCCTGCTTTGTTTGCTATCTTTTTGTTGTGCCTGTTCTCCTCACTTTTTGTTCTTAAAGATGATGAACATTGCTGTCACTGGAGATTCCTATACCATGCCCCCAGATGCAAGGTATCCAGGTTATTGGCAGATGGCAGACATTGTGGTTGTTACTGTCATGGTCACTACTTCCTCAGTAACTCTCTCTAGGAGTGAGAAATACTGCAAGAAATTGTAGCTGTTTTCCAAAGGCATGCTTTTGGGAATCAAATGAAATAGGATAATACAGCTTTAAGTTGAAATGAAAATTTCCTGTGGGCTTCTTTGACGAACATAGTAATAATCTGTGTTAGCTGCTTGTCCAGTCTGGTTTTCCCTTGCTCAGCGAGGCATGGCTTTGTTATGCAGGTGAATCAAACATTTTTAAGAGCATCCTGTTTTGAGGTAGAGAAAAATCCTGTTGGATCCTAAAACAGTTGTTGCCAGCCAGGCTGGTATAGAGGTTTCTGCTTCCACAAGCTCCTATAGCATTTTGTTTATTCTTTCTGCAAAACAGAATGAACCTCTCTGGAATAGGCATTGCCAGCCCTTCTTGAATCAGGTTCGATAAGATTTTTACCACTGCTGCAAATTGATTTGGAACAGAATTTTATTTCTGTTTCCTGCCAAAATTTTTATATCATTAATCTCTACTGACTGGAAGCACAATCATAAATACCAGCTCTGGCAGGTGTAAGGAGGCAATCTCCCAGGTACACAAGGCACTAGGAATGGTCTCCAGAGACCCTCAAGCATCAGCTACAGATTAAGTAACACTACTTTTGTGTTTGCTCTGCTTAAAATGTGGGCTTCAAAATTCGGTATCACCTTTTGGTTTGGAATGGATTTAAAATGTAGCCTCAATAGCAATTCTAATAGTGTAGTTATTTCTGAGATATCAGAAAGAAATTGTACAGGTGGCATATGCATCCAAAATAAGCATTTGAAACTTGGTAGAGGGCTGAACATGATCATTTACTGTAACCATGTTAAGAATTTTTTGCTTTTCTTAAGGGGCGTACTTTCTGACTTTTTGGTATTTTTTCCAGTTCAGGTAAAATTGTTGCTGTCTTCATTAAAATTCTTTTGTGAATATTCTGATGGATTTGTGGTAGGAGCACAAGTACATCAAGGAAAAATAAACAAAGGTTCTCAAAGTGTGTTCAGTTTGTTAATTGGCTGTGTCAATAGCAGATGGACATTTCTCCCTGTCCACATGTCCTTATGTGCCTGGAGCTTCTTCATCTAGCTGCAAATTTAGTATCAGCCAGAAACAGAAGAGAGAATGTCCTGCATGAATCTTTTCTGAAGGATTCTCTGATGACAAAAGATTAGGTTATTTCTCTCAGCTGCCAGATAACACCTGCTTATCTAGGGAAGGTGCACAAGCTTTTTGCCTGTGAATTTTCAACACCTGTGAAAGAGTTTGGGATCCATAAACATTGTGTGTGAGATATTGCAAAAATTGGGATTTTTTTTATTTGAATGAGAGGACTGAAAAGAAAATTTGAGTGATTGTAATATTCAAATATTTATTAATTTACTGACAAAAGGGAGGGAATAACCTATTTCTAAAATTGCAGAAAGGAGGTATCCGTTGCACAAACTTCCAATTCATTTAATTTACAGAAAATTTATGATCTCCTCAAAATAAAGATTTAATTTAAAAAGTACTAGGCAAAGTACACTGACGTGAGCATAGTGGGGCTTGACCTGGATACAGTCTTGCGAATCCCAATTTTCCTAAAGGTAGGAGGTTCACTTTATCGGAGAGGCTGTAATGAAAAACAGTTGAACTGTGGCTGTGAGTAACAAAAGAGCACCTCTCATCTTTTAGCTTGTACTCAGGGTTCTGAAAGTTGTTTCCTCATGAAGACCATCTTTGTGTGTCTGCCTTTTCTATATGAGCCTTTTAATCTGAGCAACATCTGTCTTCTCTACTGAAAGCTTGCTGACATATCTCTGAATCCTAACCTTCTGTGCGCCCAGGTGGAAATGATCTGTTTTCCTGAAAGAAACTGGGACATGGAAGAGCCCTGGCCACAGTGCCCTGCATTTGCATCCAGGAGGTCTGAATCGGCTGTCATATGCAGGCCCTATTCTGTAATCTGTGACTTCAGTGGACCTAGGTGTAGTGGCAAATCCTGCAGTTGTGTCACAGCGTATTTATTCACTGATTTATTTATCCTCAGGAACATGCCTGTCCTAGATGCCATGTAATAATGAAAAATGCAGCAGTAAAGGAAACAAGCCTTTCCTTAAACAAAGTTGAACATCATTAAAAAAGCCAAGATATCCTCTTATCTTCTGTAAAACCAAACCTTTCAACAACTCTTATAGCATACCATGCTCCTGAGTCGGCAGGGCAGGATATCTGAGCCAGCCAGTACATTAGAATGCAATTCAGATATGCTTACTGATAGTGTTGTAGATTTTTTTTTTAAGTCCACATAGCACAGGGTAGTGCCATTTAGATTTTACCCCATGTATACAGGTGCAGTCAAACAAAATCAATCTGGTGTCAGCATACTATTGTCCTGAGTTATTAGATCTTCCTATCTGACCTCTGTTAGACTTCATGAGTCCCAGCTTCCTACAGCTGCATCGTTGAACTCTGCTTCATGTGAATTTCTGTGTCCTCCCACACAGGCCTTCATATATTTCTTACCTCCTCTCTTGCCCCTGTATACTCACTGCCTTTCTTTTTATGTTTCCACTACTTACTGTCAAATACAGCACCAAATCTGATGCCTATTGACTCAATCTTCCTTCTGATCTTCTCTCCTATGATGCCCATTCCTTTTCTGATGCTCTGATAAATTCCTTGCATATTAACATTTAAATCTTTACTGTTCACCTGTGATATAAGTCACTTCTTTACTTTAGCATGATGTCTGCTTTACTTTCACATTTCCTTTCTTTCTTGTCATGCTGACTTATTACAATAGGAATGTAAACTCTGTGGGACAAGAAGCCTTTTTAAAAGCTATGAAAATGATATGAAGAGCTATGCTACTTCAATAATATTTTTTAGTAATCGAGTGTGCTAGAGTCCGTCAAGGAACATAGTATACTTACTGTCTTCTTGACCATAATGGTTTTCCCATTCCAGATTTGTTGCAGAAGTTCTCCACAGTGTAATAAAGTACCATGTTACTAGCATGAAATTGCATGCTAGCATGAATGTCAGCGATTTGTACTTGGTACTCTTTTTTGTTATCGCTCTCTGATATAAATATTCTGAGCAACACTGCTGGTGGTTAATTGACCATCTTACTTGGCATGCATGTTGTCACCTTCACCAGGGATGCCAAGAAAGATAATGCTCAAGGAGAATACACCACACATTTGCTTTCAAGAGTGGCCCCCGAAGCTTTAAGTTCAGGAGAAAGGAAGCCAACTTACCTGGAGCATTAACCTGCATTCAGTTCTGAATTTTTTTTTTAAAAAGATATCTACAATATTCTGTCTTGAGATGTATCTGTCATTTCAGTTATTGATAGACTGTTTAGTTTGGCTTCACAGTGGCATAACTTCAAATGCCTTCAGTAAATTTTCTGTTCGTTTGCTTGATGGACCCAAGGCCCCACTTATTGCTGAGCATATCAAAATACCATCGCATGTAGCTCTGAGTTTAGTTAAACCTGCTGTTAAGCAATTTGTTTGCTTGTGATTTGCTTGCTGTGTCCAGGACCTTTCAGTTATTTTTCAGAAAGTTCACAAAATTAACAGAATTCCCTCATTTGCAGAACAGACTAACGCCGAATGCTTAATGCTTGCAATTTCAGTATTGGATGAAGTATTTGTTTGAAAGAATGTATTACCAATGCATTTTGAATTGCTGCTATCGCTTTCCCCAAATCAGGCCAGTATTTCAAAACTGAGCTTGCCAGTATCTTTGGCACTCTATTGTACTGGCACCTGATGTCTATACTGCTAAGTACTTGATACCTTGGCTGCACTTTTAGTATCTATCAAATATCTGGACCGGTGGCATCAAAACAACAAATTAATGGCAGTTATTCCAAGAAGAGGAAGAGTAGCATTTCATGAAATCATCTAATTACAAATATTATTAAAACAGCTGTGGTTCCTGCTGTTGAAATCAGGTATAGAATCTGAGCATATAGCACAAAGCCTCACATCATTCATGAGAAATCATGTAAGCTTAAATTAAAGCCCATAAAATGTCTAATTTTTGTTTGTGTTTGTGATTGATACACTATGACATTAAAGTGAGCAGACATAGAACTGCTCATGGGAGCAGTACTAGTTTCTGCCTAGATTCAGTTATTAGGTGGCTTCACAAAAAAATAGAAATAGAAATTGCTCTGGGAGACAGAGGTTGCTATTTTTAAGAAATAAACGTTTCAGCCTTGGCATTCAGAGACTCAGCTCTGTGGGAAGCCAAATCCTGTAAATTTAAAACCTGGAATAAGAGAAAAGCTCAAGGAGTGTTGCCAGGTGTGTTCAGCTGGCATGGCTCTGAAGTCCTTGGGTGAGTTCAATATCACATGAGCACATGTTCTGTTGTATTGTATCCAGAAATGAAAAGCTATTGTAAGTGATGCCTATGTTCTTGCTGAAATTCTCAGCCAGCCCTAGACAGCTGTCATTCTGGTTTTGTGTCTATTATTGTTCTGTCCAAGTTATTCTGGAATAAATAGTTAAAATGTTAATTGGCATAAATTTGTGCTGTTATAAGGTGTGTTTTAAGAGAGGTTCCCCCTGAGTTGTCTAGTTGATGCTACTTAGTTTCAGTAAGAAATACTTGGCTAAGTAAAATAAGTAATTTTAGACAAAGGTGAAAACTGTCCTTCATTTTCTTGAGCAGGAGGATACACTGCACTTTGAGATCCTCTGCAGCTCTCCATTTTTATACGCTTGGCTACATTATTGTTTCCGCTAGCCATTCACTCAGTGCAGAAGAGGTTTATTTGTTTCTCTTCACAATTCTTTTGTGCTCATAGTTCTTCTGCTTCACTTTACAAGGTATTAGGTAAAGGCTGTATGTATATTCTCTGTACTTCTGTATTTGTATTCCCCACATGATCAGGAGAGACTTGGCAGCACTATGACATTACTACTCTGCAATACAATATGTTGCTATCAGCCTTAACACGTCTTGGCTTATATTCATTATTCCTGGGACAGGGTGAGTAGGGTAGGGAGTTCCTGCGATAAATGTGAATACTTGCATGTACTTCACAATGATCTGTGAAGGTGGATTCAGCGAGGTGGAGTCATGCCTATATTAAGATACAGGGTTACCTTTTTGTCCTATAAAGTTTGGATCCTTGTAATTTTCCTCCAGGGATTCTTAACAGATTCCATTATCTCTCTGACACAATGTATGCAGAATTGCATACTTGAACATGTTTCTTGTGACTCCATTTGTTGGAGAAGAGCAAAAAGAAGGAAAATTTTAATGGAATTAAAATGTTTGACTATGAAAGGAGATTCCTTTATGCGGAGGAAAATTCAAGTGATTCATTCTGCATTAATTAGTGTAAAGGTACCTTCATGTCCCTTTACGAAAGCAGTCCCATCTATAGGGTATGACATGAGTAAAAATATACTGCATATAAATATGTTGATATAGCTTTATCTATAATCAATCAGTGGATACCATTCTATTTACTAAAGTAGAATAAGACTGGGATTAAAATTAGAGACTGGAAATATCTGTCTTTTGTCAAAAGGGAAGGATTAGATGAAATGATAGATCAGTACAGCAATTCTATATTTTTAATTTGTTGGATCCTGTATCACTCTCTGTTAGCAAACAAGAGTGTGTAAAAAAGATGCTAGAAGCACATTGCCCTTCTTAGGTTCTTCACTATGTTCCTGAGTCTGTCCATATCTAGGATACATCACAAATGGAATTGTTATTATTTTATTATGCTACACAAGTTCAGTTGTTCAGGCAAGTTAAGTCAAAAACTAGACTCCAGTTGCATTGCCTTGATAGTTTTACAGCATATAATTTTAAAGTATTTTTTCCTAATAATGTCTCTCCCCATAGCCACCAGAAAGAATTCTGCCCAAAATGTCAGGTTTGGTGCAATTCATATCTGGCTTGTCACTGAACACAAATTGTTGCTTCCTTTCACAACCACAGTTCCTGTATTTTGAAGTAACAGTAGGGGAAATACCTACTTCTTTGCTTCACACTTCACAGAAATAGAGATCTGTGTTCTTTTATCCCAAACAAATGCTTGAATAACAAGTATGGGGAAGCTCCGAGTACCTACTCAGTAGACATGATCCAATGGTGAGAGACAAATAAGCCACAGGTGTAGGCTTATTTCTACCTATTAATAGGTAATAGGAAAGAGTATCTTTTTCCAGGTGCATTATCTACCTATTTTGTGTACTTGTATGGCTTCCATTAGTGCTCTCAAGATACACTTATAAAGAAGGGAACTATTAATATTCCTACCTTACTCATGGGGTACTGAAGCATCTAGTCTTTGGTTGCCCAAGGTCACATAGGAAGCTGACAGCTGAGTAGATGTCCCAAGGAGTATTTTTGTAATTCCCAAATCTGAAATCACCATTTTATGGCCCCTGAATTATTCATTTCCCATTGGAAATAATTACCACAGAAAACTTATGCATTTCCAAGAATGCTACCTGGTAGAATACAAGCATGTCCTAGTACTGCTGTTATGAGGCTTATTTAAGTCTTTCTTTAAAACCAGCTAACCCTATTTTATGTGTTAAATTTATGTATATATTATGCACTGGCCTTTGTTATTTCCATGTATTGTGTGTGAAGTATACGCACAAAGAAGAAATAATGAATACATATTATCTCATCAAAGAGAGATAAAGCATAGCCAGACTTATAAAAAAAAGTCTGAGTGAGAAATTACAATGTTTCTACAGCAGCAGCCCAAACAAGCACAATTCCAAGGGAAATGTGTCCTTCATCTCTAACACTAACATTGCAAACTCTTTGCTGAAGTGTCTTGGTAGTGATAGATGAAAATGTAGTTCTATTACTGAGTGAACAACAATTTTACCACACAAATTATTAGTGAATGTTTCTCTGATATATCAGGTAACAAAGAGTGTGAAAATATACATGTTCAAAGTTTTTTGATCTACTGACTTTTTTTTCTTACACAAGTAAAGATTTAAGTTGAATCATACAACTAATCATGTCTCATATTTTCTAATTTACAGTACCTTGGATTTGATTTTAGGAAGTGTTTAAGGGATAGCAAAATTTTTCAATATGTACAACACATTCAGTGTCCTCTATTTCTCGGTCTCCTAATGCAAGTACACGTGAGAAACTGCTACATGGATAATTATTTACACGCATGTGGTGTGCTGTAAAGATACTCTGTGTTCCAGACAAAGAGGTGTTGCACATCAGCACAACACAGAGCATGGGAAGAATAAACAGAGAGTGAATTCATGACTATCCAACAAAATATAAAAAATTCATGATTGAAACTTAATGCCGTAGCTAAGATTGTAGCCAGGAGAGAATGCATGGGCTTGGATATATGAAATTCAACAGATATTTAAAAGACTAGAGGACAAAAAGCTCTCCAGAAAGGTATGGCCGAGGCATGTCAGAGGTGTCTCTTGCCTTTACTGTTAAGGCTTCAGGAGTGTTATTGTGAACAGTGAATTTGTTATGTTAAAGAAATTATTGTTCAAAGCATGATATTTGGAAACACCATTTTAATGTATTTGTTACAAAGAATATGTGAAATAATAATTCTTCAGCAGAGCATTGATTAGCCACCCATAAGTCCATATGCCTGAATGAGATTATAAATTTAGGAAAGTGTATACCTCTCTTCTGACTTACAGAAAAAAATTTCATGAACGCCTAGGGGATCACTGGCTCTCATTTACCATTGTAGAACTGGACCAGAGGTGCTGGCTTTGTCTCAGTGTGCTGTTATCTACCAGTAATTTTAACAGCAGCAAGCTATTCAAAATGAATTGTCATTGTGTGCCTGATGACTGTGCTGGCTTACTGAACTCTTAGTGCCTTTAGCTGAGCAGTTGATACTAAAGCTGGCTGATCATTGCTAGCCATTTCATCAGACTTTATTGTCTGTGTGGCTTAATAATGCAGTGGAAGTTAGCAGTCGGGTAAAACATGGTAAAATTTGAAGAATTTCAGGTTTCCTTTTTGTTCTGTGAATTGCAGTGCATCACCTGAGCTATGATCAGTGCCCTGTATGTGCTCTTAGCCCAGAGTAGCAAAGACACTTTGCTTAACCTTTTCAAGTGTGTGCAGCACCGCTCTGCCAAGACTGGATGGGCAGACAGTTATCACAGCTCAGCTCTCACAGCTGATGGTAGTGTGTCTTGATGTACTAACTTTGTGATATATATGAAGCCTTATACAGTAAAGGACATTTACAGTTCCAAATAGTAAATAAATGTGGAAATATAAGAGGTTGTGAAAGTTTTTGGGTAATCTACCGTTTTATGGTAGTCTATGGAGGTGCTCAACATCATAACACATGTTTTTCTGGTTGCCGGTTCAGGAAAGCTGATGTAAACTGAAAGAGGTGTAACATATTGTGAGGGTGAAAGGAGAATGGGAGAGAAGCCAAAAGAATTTGGTCCCTTTAACCTAGAAAAATGAAGATCTGAGAGGGGATGTAACTGCTGCCTAGGACTATTGCAGAGATGATAAATATTAGAGCATGAGAAGAGCTAAAGAGCTATGTTCACATAAAACCAAATGGGTATAAACTGTCCAAAGAGCAGTTTAGGATGGAAAATATAACTTTTCTAACCAATGAAAGCTGCTGTTCTAGAACAAGTTTTGTGGATGTTAACAGCTTTAACACTTTTATGATAGATCATGATAAATTTCAGACAGGGATTGTAAGTAGTAACTGCCTATAGAAGTAAATATCCATACTTGGTGACTTAGGAAGTGCATTTTTGTGATATGGTTTAACTTTTGGGTTTATTTATATTTATTTTTTCTAGTTTCTGTTTTTTCCTTGAAGTCAAAACATACAGGGACAAGAGATAAGAATATATGGAAGCCAGTCCTGAGATTTGTGAATTCTGTTTTAGAAGAGGCACAGCAGTAGGCTCTCCTGTATGTTTGGGGTTTATTGGAGGTTATTTTTAAAGTTTTTTTCCTTTGTTGATAAATAAGATTCCTCCTTTAAATAAAACAATATATCAACACAGTATCAAAGCATATGTAAACAAAACATGAGATATAATTAAATTATTAATAGGCTGGTACCAACTGAATACAATATTCAACCATTTTTATATCCTGTATTTGATTAAGCTAATGATATTTTCTCTGTTAAAAATAATAGTGAAGATGGGACAAAGCGAAAATATTTGGATCTGACTCTTCAGAATATAGGAAAAATTTCATCCAGGATCTGAACTTTGTGCCTCCAGTTCATTTTTAGATAGCAGTTCTTAAGAGTGACTATGGTCCAGAAATCCAATTTTTTGTACTGCTAAATATCATATTATTCTGGTGAATTTAACCATTTTCAATTGCTGTGCAAAGAAATTTGTTTTCCAACATAAATCTTCAAATGAGAACAAAATTTTCTTAAATCACCGCTTTAATGCAACTATGCTATTTTATACTGGGGAGAATCAAACTATTACATATATTTAGTTCATACTACAAAGCTATTAGATCAAAATTCTCCTTTCATTTACACTCATACAACCACACTGAATTAGTAAGTAAGCAGAGTTAATATTTAGAGTGGTGCTCAGGGACTTCGTTGCATAAATGCCATTAATATTAATACCTAGGCACAGTGCTGAAAATGGACCCTTAAGTGTCTGGCAGACCAGTGATTCTTATAAAAACTTATAAGCCAATTTCATTTTTAAGAAGTGATCTAACACAGTGCAAAGGCAAAATTATTAAATATTAATGCTTTAAGAAATCAGTCTCAGGCTTTTCATCTAAAAAATAATTGTTGCCAATACATCTTCCATTGATCTAGGAATACTTGCTACCTGTTATTTCAGGTGGTTGTTAGTTTTTATCTACCTAAGCTTGTCTTTTCTGTTGATATAACATATCTGTTATACTACTTTTCTCAGAATTTTTTTTCTTACTTCATGACTTTCGAAAATGTAGAGATAAATATTCCCAAAATGCCATCTCTAATTTGTTTATTCATCTTAAACTATATTAATAATAAACCTTTGATTGTTGATATTATTGCAAGGTATTTCTTTTTGATTTCCAAGTTAAACACATTTTTGAGAAACGGACAAAGTGTCAGAATATATCCCCTGTTTTGTGCTTGTAGTCAAGCTGTAATTATTCATTGTACTTCAGAGCATGTTAACCCAACAGATACGTAGCAGTAAGATGACTCAAAGCTTAGGCAAGGAAACCTGATAACTACCACAGTCATTGTATATTTGCTGAAAAAAAGCAGATTCTACTGATTTATATTGAGAATTTCCAAGGAAGAAACAGCGAGTAAATGATACTGTGCATCAAAAAGGGAGTTATAAATTCAGCTTGCAGCTGCAGGAGCATAATTGCATTGAAGTTTAGAAAGGGCAAGTAGAAAGATTTTTAAAAGAGAAACAGAACCCTAAGTTTTGTTCAGACTGGTTGAGTATGGTGTTACCATTTATCCTAAATGAGCTTTATCGATGCTAAATCTGATTCAGCCCTAGCATATACTACCTTAAAAATTATATGAATGCTGTTTGGTCACACCTAAAATCTAGTGTGCACCATAACTTCAATGGTACTGTGAAACGGTTTAACAGCCATTGATCAAATATGGGAGCCCAGGGTATTAGAGCCTGCTCCTGGCTTACACCTCAAGCCGCTGCAGATGAGGCAGGTGGCCCCATAGCAGCAGTGCCTGGGGGAGAGCAGCAGGGCTTCCCCCATCATCTCACTGCTGCTGCTGCAGCGCTTCCCCGAGGGCCTCCCGCTCCGGGGGAGAGCTTCATTTTGAGCAAGAAGCATGTTTTGAGAGGGTGGCTGCTGGCTTTTCTTATTGTCTCCCTTAAGCCACTACAGTTTCCACACTCAGGCAGACTTCGGGGAAAGGAGGCAGTATTTCTCCATACCACAGGCTGTGTCTTGAGGCTGACGCTCCTGACAGAAGTGGCTTGACAAGCCTGTAAAAAAACAAAGCCTTCCTAGCTCATCTGGGTCTCCTGCCAAGACTCCCCATCCAAGCATTTTGAATCTGTTTTTTGAAGAGAGAGCTTCCCAAGAAGATTAACCGGATTCTGCTAGACAAGTGTTATAATACATTTCTGCTCTTGTTCTGGTTCACTTTCTAATGCAAAGTTTGTTTGCAAGTTTTCTGATATCCTCCACTTATCAAAACAACAAAAATATTTTTCTTCTTTTTTGACATTACTCATTTGGAATGATGTTCAGGTGTTACAGCCGGAGTCCCTTGCTGCACAGCTTTGCTTGAAAGGAACTAGCTGAGAAGCTTTGCAGACTCTTAATGTTGATACACAATAGGTTTTAGAGAACAGTTTTGAAGGGAGAAGGAAGCTTATGTGCTAAAATGTTTCAGAAAGGAGAAACCAGAAAACTCAAGTAACTGAAGACCTGTCATTTTGCTTTCAGAGTCCAGTAATGAAGCAGTAGAGAAGGGTAATGTTAAAACACAACTAAAAATGAATTGTGGAAAAGATGTGTTTTAAAACTAATCTTTATAATTTTCATGAGATTTCAAGTTTTGTTAGAAAATGAATAATGTTGAAATAACAGGCTTCTGAAAGCCTTTTATCACAGTTCAGTAAGGCAACAGATCTTAATGGGCTAGAAGAGCACAAAGTACCTGGCATGTTTTTTGATTATGTGAAAGATCTCAAATGTCAAATGAGGAATCATAGCTAAGCTGCTAGATTGTAATAGAAACATGAGGTATAAGAGAAATACACTTGGTTGTATTTAACTTTTTTGAAACAAGCAGTTGCAGAAGAAATAAACATTGAGTATCTGTAAATAATGAAGAGAAAATATCAGTGATACAGAACAATCTGGCTAAGTTGACAAATTGGGAAAAGAAAAAGTGGGCATTTCATTAGGGAAATACATCTGGAAAAAGGAACATGAATCATATTTACAGAAAAAAGGAATCCATTCCTCAAAAGCATTTAGTCTGAAAAAGATTTAACAGGTCACATTAAATAATCAAGCTTACACTGATCTCAGTGCAATGCCATGGCATATAGAGCTAAAGTGATCTTGTATAATCAGGTGAATATCACATAAAGAAAAAAAAATGCCATTACTCTCATTTTTGGTAGTATGGTGATGCAGAGAGCTTCTGCAGCTATGAATTCCGTGCTTGAAGAAGTTGAATACTGTGGAGGGTTCGATAAAGAGTCCCATAAATCACAACAGGAGGGAAAATAGATGTCACAGGGAAATAGTTTCATGGAGTACAAAGAAATAAATGGCCAGGTCTTCTGAGTTTAATAGTGAAAATCTTAAAGCATGACTTAATGAGAACTGTTACATCTCTGGGAGACAGAATTTTGATAGTGGTGGACTTTCACTCGATCGGGCAGTGGTGTTGGAGACAAGCAAATACAGTATTTTTAACAGTGATGGCAGTTAAACATTGGGTCAAGTTATTAAGGATTTTGATGAGTTCTTCATCACAGGCATCTTTAGAAGAAAATCTAAATGTTTTCCTAAAGGACAAAATTGTGTTTGACTTGAAAAGGAATTAGTTGAGGAAAGTTTTTTGGAAGGTATAACAAGCCACCTGTACACAGATGTTCTTTCTCATTTTCAAATATATCAATCAGTTAAACATAATAATCTTGGATTTAAGTATTGCACATTACTAGCATCATGATCTACTTCATAGGCTTTCTACAAGAAGCATATTTATAAACCCATGATTTTGAAAGATTATGTGCAATGTTCTAAAATGCTTTTTCTGTTTTTTCTTCTTGAAAGAAATGGTGTTTTCTATTCTCACTTTCCAGTTAAGCGTGGAGAGGTGAAACAACTTGCCCCATAAAGTACAGCTCCCCTTATTCCCAGGCCGCTTTCTTATCCACAGCTCTGTCCCAACACCCTGATTCCAAAGGATCACAGTTAATGCTATTTTTGTAGAAAGTCATATCTCTCAAAGGAGTCAGGCATTTATATATTTTCACACAGCATATTTCATTTAAGAGGAATTATTCGTATGCAAGTTGTATACACATTTGGGAGTTGAGTAAAGACATGCTATTTTATGCAATATGTGGCAGAAAATCATGGACAAGATTAACCAGTGAAACCCTGCTTTGTTTTCCTTTCATTTTCTTCTCCATTGAAATAAAAAAAAAGAAACATAAAGAGGTAAAATATATGGGCCACTTTAAGAAATGAGTGTAATTGATGGAAACTAAAGGAAGAAATGTTCTAAATTGGTCAAGCATTTATCCCTGAATGCTGTTGAAGGGTGTAGTAGTTTAGCTCATAGGAATAAATCTCCTTCTGTGTACAAGGAAAACTGCATGATCACTCTATCTTATTTTAGCAACACTGTTAGACATAGTCACACTTATTTCTCATTTGATGAGTTCTGCGCCTATCCCTTTATTAGCCTTTTTAATTTCTTCATGCCATTGCCAAAATACTAGCTTTATGCAGTACTGCTCATGTAATCCTCCAAGTTTCCATGGAGAACTGTTGGAAGATGCTGGCAGTCTTTCACTGTGCTTTTATCCTTTCGTAAAGTGAACTGCACAATTTGTGGAAACAGTATTTACCTGCCAAGGACTCTTTATTGATCCCACTCAGTGCTTGCTACCTTTGGCACAAGTGGTAATCATGCAGACTAAAATAGCACTCCTGAAGCACTCTCTCACTCTTTATAACCCCAAAGTAGTACTTGCACAAAAGCAAAACCACCACCTGTTAATCATTTTGCTCCTTAATATATTTCTCACCTGACAGGCATAAGTTTATCAAAGTTTCTCTGAACTTTCTGGGTTTTAAAGAAATAGAAATGTAGTCTATCCAGACATTAATTTCTAAATTCTCTGGTTACTTATTTTAAAGTGGAGTTTAGATGTGCTCAACTTTTTTAGAAGACATTTAGAAATGTCCCAAGGCAAAAATGTATTTATACTAATTGAGAAGAAAAATAAGCGGAAATTTTTTTCTTGCAGAATATTTTATGTTATTTCATGCTGTACAAAAGCTACCAACCTTGCATTGTCACTGGACACTTCAAGTGAGTTATCTGCCATAACAAAGCATTTTTTTCTTTTATGAAACCCTTTCACTTTTCATATATATATATATATACCCACACACACACACACACAGAGTAATGTGGGATAAATGACTGAGCAGACAAAATAAAAACTAAGCATTCTATAATCTTTAGAATCTTAACTATTCTGAGGTTTGGGCTACAGTCTCACTCTACAGGCAGACTTTGGTATTTCTTGATTTAAGCAGAAGGATAAACAGTACCTCTTCAGAAGTACTCTGTTTATGGAATCTCTCCCTTCCTGCTACCATCTCAAAGCTTGTGCCATGCTTGTGTTGTCACTGAAGTTCACATTTTCTTACATTTTTCCTCACCGTTTCTCCTTTTATCATTATTATTAGCACATAGCAATATTTCTTCTCAACTTAATATCTTTCAAAGCCTGTTGTTTTGTTCCCTTCTGGGCTAGTCTATTAATTTCTCCATTCTCGCTCATAAGGAATGTACTAGTAGTCCTAGTTGGAAAAGGCATACTATCCAGCTTTGTACCAAAGAGTTCCTGGAAAGATCCTTAGCTGCTAAAGAAGACAAAAACATTGATATGATAAATTACAGACAAGGCTTTTTCCAGCCTATGTAAACTTATACTTTACAGAAAATAATATTTCATTATATATTTTTAAATATACTTCTTATTTCTATATATTAATCTCTCTGAGTCCCAAAGAAACCACCTATGCATTCATATTGGCCACGTTCTAGTATGTTTAGCTGTTTAGATGGCTATTTCAGGCATGAAACTGTAATTAGAGTGCTAGAAATGGAACCATGTTTCTAACCAAGGTGTTTTAGTGGATTTTGCTGGAGTTTGTGTAATGATCCTTATCCTTGTAGATAACACTATGGTTTGAACAGTAAAAAAAAAGGGGGGGTGGGGAGGAAACTTTGCAAGCACATAGACCCTACACTGGAAAACTGTATTTCAGTTTGAAAATGACAGACATTCACTTAATTATTGTCCCTCGCTGATATTTAATTAAAGTGTATATGCAATTTGAATTAAAACGCCTAATCAATTCAAAGCTCATGTCAAATTGAGGGGTTTATAGATAATGGACTACTGAAATATGTTTTAAAGTAATTGTTACTGGTGTGACTGATTAGAGAAGAAAAGAATGATGGATGCTGAATCTACCATTCAGATATGTGTATATTTGGACTCTTTCTAGGTTTCAGAGGGTTGTAAGTGTACCAAAGGTATAGACTAAATCGTGCCACATGTCACAAAAGGGCCTTTTTCTGTAACAAAATTCTTGGCATGTGGGCAGCTTCCTGACTACAACTTCCATGTAAATGCCAAGTAAATTGTTAAAGTGAGTTAAATGTCAGTAGAGTGTCCAGCATAAAATCCCTGCTTTCCAGTGTTCCTGATAGCCTGCTGTAGGGTCCTTGGTATCTCTGTGGCTTACTGTACACAAAAGCAATTATTTTTCTGCAACCATGAATCATGCTCAAGTTGGTCTTTATGAAAGAAATCAGACCTGGCCTATATGGGGAGAATTTTGTACAGAGTAGAACAACTCTCCCTGCCTACTCTTACTAGTTCTTAGTCTTTTCCACTCCCCATAGGAAACCGAGATCATACTTTATCATGCTAAATACCATAGGAAACATTATCAGTGGAATCGCTACTAATTCTGAAATGGTCTAGTCTATTAATTCTGAATTCTGTGGTTTCTGGAAGATCCTAACTTGTTTCCTTTTTTCCTTGTCATGGTGGGATTTTCAAAGCTATCTACATGTGTAATATATGTGGCCACCACTGACTGTTAATAGGAATTGTGTATCTGACACCCTAAGACACCTCATAAACTCATTCAGAAGAGGCTTCCACCATTCCCCTGAGAAGCTGAAACCCCTTTTCTCTAGAAAAGCAATTTAAGTCTGACCAGGAGGATGGACTTAGAGATTCTAGACCTTATTCAAGTGCATATTTAATTCTGAAATATCTAGCCAGTAATGGAGAGGAAAGAAAGAGATGGGAAAGAAATTAAAATGAAGCTTGCAGCTAGCTGCTTAAAATTATCAGAGCAAGTGAAAATTCAGTCAGTGGCTCGTTTCCCAGATACTACTGCTCTTCAAGGCTCCAGGCCAATGAAGAGAGAGCATTATGGAATTTGGTTAATAAAGTTATATTTGATCTATTACAAAACCCCTGTAATAAGCCTTTGCAGAACTGTTTCTCAGTAGTTCATTTGCAGTTGGATCCATATGTGATATCTTCCAAAAGTAACTCAGAAGCAACTCCATTGAAACTAGCATCACTAAACAATGTGTTCAAATGCATGCACACAAAAGGGCAGATCTGGGCCTAATTTTAATTTACATGCATTCAGAAATGCCTAACTCCCAAATATTTTTGTTAGCTTTACTTCTGCTCTAAAAAAATAATAGAATGCACATGCAATACAGTCAAACAAGAGTCTGATGCTTAGTTTTCAATTTGAGCTGAAAAAAAATCTTTTATTTTCTGCAGTTTCTTTGAAGTCATGAATTGGCCAAAGTTCAGTTGAAAAGGTTTGCAAGCCTTAGGATATGTCTCATTGAACTTGATATCAGATATAAAAATCAGGTGAAGTTCTCTTTTCATTGAGGTTTCCTTGGAAACATTTCCTCAGTACTTCAGCACAATGCATTTTACAGAATTCTACAGAGAAATAGGAATTTCTGAGTCTTCCTCTAGAATCTCAGGTTTTCATTCCAGCAGCATTGAAATTGCTGGAGTAGACTAGAAGAAGAAAAGAGGCTTAGTCCTGATTAGGCAGGTTGGAAAGAAGATAATTGTTGAATCCTGGAGGTTCACTGTTGTCCAGAAGCCTAGTGAAAATGAGAAAGACATTATTTCTCTCATTATCTGAATGTACTTTGTGACATTTTTATTTTGACCAAGTGATAAAGAATATTGGTTTCCGGGATGTAGGGGAAAGGTCTGCAATAAGGTTAATATTTCTGAATTTTTGGTTTCTTAGCAGAGGCAGATGTAATGGGATATTTCAAAGGTCTTTTTGTATGCTAGGTGATGTCCTAGACATAGTCATGAGAAAAACAAATTGCTCTTTGCACTTCTCCTTTCAGCAGGAATAAGGATTTTAATATGTGCATTCTATGACACTGCTGGCTCTCCATCTGTCCAAGGAGCTAGCAGTGGCAGCTAACACAGCTATTAGTTCATCACTGCATAATGAAGTAATGCTTACGAATCATAAAGCTGCCAGTTCCTTCAATATGCAGGTCGTGTGTCATGCCAGGTGCAGAATTACTGATATAGTTGCCTCATTCCAAAGTTTGTGTTATGATTCATTCACATGGAGTCACTAAGGAGTTTGTAGCCCATGTGATACTGAATCAGGTACCAAAAACGTGGAGTTTGTGCAGCACCCTATATACTATGATTGCACTCTGAATAATGAATGAAACAATGGCACTGTGGCGCAGTGTTGTGTTTTTGAGTACTACTAAATATATTTCGTCTGCAACTAAAAATAACGTTTTCTCTACCAACCCTGAAAATTCAATAGTTAGCCTACAATATGAAAATAAAGGTTGGTTGAATGTCTCTCTGCTTATTGCTGCTGCTGGTATAAACTTCCTCATCCATTTTTCTTCTTGCTCCTTCCATAAGATTCCTCTTACAGACTTTTCCGATCCTCGTGTTTCTGCCTATGACGATTCACTTTCACATTTCTACATTATACTGCAAGAAAAATTAAATTCATAGTTTTACAGAATTCTTTTTTATTATGTGTTATTTGAAGACTAATCAGGAAGCGCATGTGGTGAGACTGTTGAAATAGTGAGACTGGGAAAGAGATGTTTATGTTCAATAGTACTCCCCCCTTCCCCATTACATTATTATGATTTTGCAGAGATTTTTTTCTGAGGACACATAAGTAAATAATCTCATAACAAAAATTGGGTTTTTAGCTACTGTTGTGTGATGATACTCTCTAAAACCTCTTCATTTCGATCAGTGACTAACACAACTGTAGACCTGTAGCAAGGTTTTATTAAATAATTCTGAGAACAAATAATGAACATAAGGTAGTTCATTCATCCTTGAACTGTGCTTCAATAATAAGTTAAGAACTAAAATCTAATAAAGATAGTAGAATCTGAATAAGTTGGTTGTGGAGCAGTATAAAATTTATATGGAGTCACTTTTGGATTACAGAATTACACTTTGCAAGTTTTTTTTAATGCCCTTAAGTGCATCTTACAATGACAAATTCAATTTAATAGACACCTGGTAAAGTTAGATTATTTGAATGCATAAACTGAATTTGTGCACTTTTATGGGCAGAAGGAACTATTACAATTAAAACAGTATAGGGTTTACATGTGCAATTAGCCATTGATTTCACATGCACATTTCTTTTCATAATGTATTTGGGAATCAACAGATTAGATCCTTTTGTATGAGGTAAATTGAGCATGCAAATATTATTTCTTTTACAATGCAATAACAAACAAATAGCTCATTTACTTGCATAATGTTAATTGGTTATGTTAACCACATTCATGAATGCACATTTTATCTTTGCTACATGTTCCTATAATTCTTTATAGTACTGCAAAAATGTATAGTACATAGTGCTAGACAAAGGATCTTATCACTCTGCCTTACAATAAAACAATAAATAATATTGGGCCAGGTTTTAAAAATAGCTTCATAACACCACAGCTCCAAGTCAGGCATCTAGTACAGAGACAGATTTTTTCAAAAGCACTCAGCATCCCAGCAGTTGCCACTGAGAACAGTGAGAGCTGATGAGTAGTGAGCATTTTTGAAACTCTAGGCTCTTTTTCATACCAATTGAATTTAAATTCTATTTGCCAAGAAAATTCTATGCTGTCGTCTGTGCAAAACCTCTTCTTCCTAGAGATACAGTATTCCAAGTATTACAGCTGCAAAATAACCTTATTCTTTTCTGTTTGAGGAAGTAACTAACTAGTGTAACGGATGGGGCAGGAGGAGGTGAAATAACTGTAGTAAACCTAGCACAGAAAATGGAAGAAAGCTAATTATTTCACCAGAAGCTGTTTCCTGTCCTGTTCTGCTTTTGCAGATGTATGCCAGATCTGTTCTTAAATGAAGGTTTAATTGTGCAAATGTCCTTCATTCTAAGTAATTTTTATTGGTTTTTTTACAGATATACATAATTTAGCTCAGTGCATGTACATCATCTACTTTTCAAAACCTTGCAACAATGCTGTAGGTTAGTTAGATATTTATCATGTAAATCTTGCATTAGAAAACAGGGTCAGGCAATCTTGAGGATAGACTTGTATCCATTAACAGAAGAGAAGAGTAATGACCATGGAATCCCAATAATTTCCTACATCAGTCAGTCAATGTGTTTCAGCTCTGAACAATAACTGTCTTCTGCAATAAAAGAAATTAGTCTATTTACAGTCAGTGGCTGGCTTCTTCACTGAGTTGGCAGCCATCGGGGTTGGAGGCATTTTTTTGGCTAATGAAAGATGAAGAATGCCTTCAGGAAACAGTGAATCCAGCTCTCGTGATCCAGCGATGTGAAATTTTGTTATCTGTATTTGAAATTCTGGCATAAAATGACTCTTCCATTTTATTCTGAAAAATGAAGGGAATGCTCAGTCACATTAGAATTCGGCAAAAACTGAGCTGGAAAATTGGCATTTGTTCATTTTGTTTTCAGCTGAGACACCAGAACTCTGATTTTGTCCTGCTCCTTTCTCTGCTTTCTAAGACTGAGAGATAGTAATGTGAGAAACCTTTCTTGCAGTTATTGTTCGTCTTGTGTCTTTGCTAAGATGGCAGAAACATGTCATTTCTGTCCTTGCTGGTTTTAGCCTGCCATCAAATTCATTAAAATGCACTGAAAAAGCGCTAAAGAAAAGGAAGAAATATCCTGATTTACTAGATGTGACAGCAATTCCATTTTATGTGAAATAAGAAATAATTTATGAAACAAGAGTTTGAGTAAAAAGAAACATAATTCTGTCCTCACATTGTGTAGCTACCTTTCAAAAGTTGCAAAAACTTTCTTTTCAAAACCATGGTTGAAATCATTTTACTTTACCCTCTTGCACTTTGCTTTCAAGTAATTGCTCATTTTTGTTAATGTTATTCAGTACAATCTATTTGCTATTGAAAGAATAGTATTGAATTTGAATTAAATCAAGCTCCAAAGAAAGTACACTTTTCTTTCACAAAGGATTGCAACATACTCCATTCAAAAATGCAATTTCTTTTCAAGAAACTGAAAGATGAGTAATTTGTAAAGTTTAATTGCTCACAGTTTAGCCATGAACTAATTCAAAAGGAGGGCAAACAATGGGTATTTTATTTTAAATTAGTTCATATTTTAGTGTTTTACCTGTCGATGGTCAATTATGTGCTATATAACCAGAAAAAAATCAAATGGAGAAGTAAAATGAGCAGTGTTCAGAATGCTAAACCATGTGTGGCAGAAAAAGTTTTGAGCACTAGAGTAAAAACAGCAACGGCAAAAGCATTTTAACAGTGCTGCTAAGAATATTTTGATAAGATTCATGAATTCCATATTTTTGTTCCCACGCGTGAGAAAATCTTCAACTTTGATAATAAATTACAAAAGGAAGAAAAATAATCAAATCAAATAGATAGTAAACAACCTGTAATTTGGAAAATTATATATTCAGCCCACTTAACATATCCAAGCACTCAGTTCACATTCGGTACATTTGAGGAAATAAGAATTAATTTGATAATTAACCAAAAAATTTAAAAAAAAATTATTATTATTTACATGTGATATATTTGCTAAGTGTTGTGCAGTTTTCGAACTTTGTATCTAAAAGTACTTCTAGTTCTAGCTAAACTTATTGTTATCTTGATTATAGCACTACTCTTGAAGCAAGTATATTTTTCTCTGGGCAGAAAAAATCCCTAAAACATTGACTTCACACCTGCAAAAAACAATTTGTGTTTTCTTTTTTACTTTATTAAATGGGGATGCAGAAGAAAATCAAACAGCTCAGTTTGAATATAGTACTGCAGTTTCTCTAAGTTATATAGAAATTATTCTACCTGCCTCTCATCTTCAGACTGAGAAGCACTGAAGGGACTCTTTGATTATTATTATTATTATTAAAAGTTATGTTGTTTAAGAGTTGTGCAATTAGGTGTAATGTATTAATTGTATATCTTGCCAGGTATGACCCCAGCTACAGTGTAAACTTCAGTGGAGGAGGTTTATCTATTAACAACCTACTCCAGAGCTGCTAACTGTCATTTAGATTGAAAATTCAGTAAACTAAAGAGATGAGAAGCTCTTTGTATCCTCTAGTGATTTTTCTCTATAGAAAGGAGCATTTTGTGTTTCACGAAGTAAATATTCTGACATGGTTCTGATCCTAAGCACTCTGTTTTATAGGAAGCTCAAGGTAACAGAGCTCGCTTCTTCTTTTCTCCTACTCTGTTGAAGATGTCCTTCACAGAAATGCAAGGACTTTTAAAGTGATTTCCAGGCTTTCAATCCTCCTCTATCAGCTGCTTAGTGCCTCAAGCTAATCTAACTATGATATATGGTAAATATTTTCCCTTGCAGGAGAAGCGCTTAAAACTATTTCTATGCATTGATTGAGCACATTAGGCTAATATTTATCCATTTGAAACCTGGAGGTTTAGCAGTACATCATTTAATAGCTATGCACCGATTATAAGAAGTAATTATACATAAGAATATCAAAGAATATTAAGTCCCTTGTAGAGGAACCATCATAAATGGTTTAATGGTGATTAAATCTGGGGAAGCTGGAGTAGTTTGGAACACTGCTTATTAATTTTAGAAGGTGTGTGGCTCTCTGAGCATTGCAAATAAATAGGAGTACTAATGTTTATGCATTTAATGACATTTTCAGCTGCAGGCATGTGGCCTTCATGTTCCTTGCTGCAATTGGGTGCATTTGTTTGTTGCAGAGACTGCTCTTTGTGCATTAAATTCACATTGTTTCAAAACTGTACCAGTATGGTGTAAGTTCTTACAGAGCAATAAAGTTTATCCCTTTTGTTTGTGCTTGAAAGAGTTCTTCAGCCAGTGTGATATTCTCTGAGTTCATAAGACCCCTTCTTCCTCTCCTTCTGCTCACTCTCTTCCTATGAAACAATACCACTACCTTTTTTCTTCACTGTTGCTGCAGTTTTCCTTGCTTGTTCAAGCCAAGGACCTAGCACAGGACTAGTTTATGAGAGCCATACCCTTCCAACTCCTCTCTTTCTCTCTCTCTCAAAGGAAAAAAAAAAAAAAAAAAAAAAAAGAAAGGAGAAACACAGACTTCCCAGGGAAGATCAGCCAAGCCATTGTTACATGTCTGAACAGTCTTTATCAAATGGGCATGCTATCTTTGAAACTTTTTTTAAGATCAAAGGGTCAAATTCTGCTATTCTCTATGAAATGAAAATTTGTTCTTGATATTGTGAGTTTGGCTCAACTGGGAATGACAGGCAATGCCTTCAAGTTTGGTGTTGTATATTATAAAAAACATTTCCATTTTCAAATTAGGTTTAGTTACTGCCATGGCATTATATTGTGAAAGCACATAAAAAAACCATACAGTATTTGTTTGCTGAAACATTGTTCAGTGTTTGTGGTAGCATGGACTTAGTGTGATTTCACTGCAGCCACTATTAAAACTATAAACACTGTTGGGAAAATGAACGCATAGATTAAGATTAATCCCATTGACTTTTGAGGTCTGCTTGCACACTAGCCTTAAAACCTGACCTGTTTTCTTTGTATGTGCTATTTGGCCAAATGACCCCTTGTCTAATTCCATAGAGTTACATCAGAGATAAAATTGGCATACATACAATAAATGTACGCCCTTTTAATTCCCTTATGGAATGGAGGACATAAGTTATTTATTATGTACGGTGATGTCAGACAATAACTTAATTTTTTTGCAATTTTGTCTTGTTAGGCTTAGATGTAGATGGAATGCTAACTTGCATTTACAGTCTTTGGATAGAGTATGATAGAGTGATCTATACTCCCACAATTGATTTTAATACTCTTTACAGTCTAGACACTCTTCATGTTATTGTTTAAAGTGCAGCTCAGCTTTCCAAAGTGACTCTGAAAATGCCGTAGTATGATTCTGTGCTTATTTTCTGCCAGTAGCTCCAAAATACAGTTTATGCATTTAAAATTTGGGTTTGGTTGCTATTGGGTTTTTTTGTAACTGAAAGTCTCCTATGTTGAAGCATGAGTTCTTGCCTGCTGTCTGCCACCCAGTCCTCTCCTCAAGCTGATAAAGAATGTACCACCATCTTCTATCACCATCTACCACTGTCTTAGAGGCAGGGATGCTAAGTCCACTGATGTGAGGTATGATATGCTGTCATGGCACAGCTCATGTGAGACAAAGATTAGACTCACCTTTGCTCTGGTCCCTTAGACCAGCTTAAAGGGCTGCAGTGTTGGAAAGGGCTCCCATTTCTGCCAAGAGGGGAATCTGTACTCACGATGTGGTTGAAGACCAATAAAGTTTCATTCTGAGTCCTCCTCTGCAACCCTGGTATAAGGATGCATTGAAACTGGGAAGGGAACATAGGGAAGAAAATGCTGTGGAGAGTCTAGGAGGCTCTGTAATTTATAGGTTCCCATAATTTAAAGTGTAAATCTAAATTGATTATTTACATAAATTAACTTCAGGATTTTTCATTAATGCTACAAATTATTGTCTAAAGTAATTCAGCTGTGCATTCCAGCTCATAGAGAAGCCAAGAATAAGATATTTCAAAAGAGCGTGTCAAACTTTCCCTCAGTTTTGCCCTTCTCTCTTGAATGCATTCACATTCTTACTTCCCTGTTGTAAAACAGGGAATGTCACAAGAGCTACATTTCCTTGGACAAGGAGGATGAATAATAACCTTGGCTCGGAACATGAAACTTCTCATCTGTACCTTCTTCTTGATTTGCTACAAATTAATTAGTGGAATACAAGGGCAATGAATATGCAGATGTCTGTTTTATCTCATGGATTAAAAAATGCAACAGAATATATTGACTGCATATAAGAGAAACTGGAAGTATATCCTGCGATATACTTGCAGTATACTTTATTATTTTCCCGTGAAATAATTAATGGTAGGCTTAGAAATCATCTATAAAGCCTGAAAACTCTATGACTACATCACAGAACACAAGGCCATTATAGTGGTGCAGACATGAAGTTCACCTGCTGTGGAATGCCAGGCTGTCCAAGAGCTACCATTCACTGGTGCTTCAGGAAAGAATTAAGAAAAAACAGACTGATCATGGTATAGCTATTTGCATTTCAGAAAAGGTACAGTGTTGGGCCTTCCTGAGCTCCAACATCCTTTGGACAAGGTGTCTAACCTCTCTTGATCCAGTTGTCCCAATCTTCCTCTAATATCCTGGGGCACTGAGTCCCAGGTTGCATGTATAGTGAGAAAAAGGGGTAGAAACAGTCCTAAGTACTGATTCTCAGAGATTCATACACAGTTAAAGACTGATTTCTCACAGTTATGGGCTATTTTCATTACAGATAGATTAAGAATTTACTAAACAAGGCAACCAATTTCTTAAACCATCTCCTAAATCAAAATTGACTAAATAAATTTTATAAGTCAATAACATAGGAAAAAAAAACCCAAAAAATCTGTGGGAAGAATCATTAGATGAGAAATTTTATGTAGAAAAGAGTGTTTTTCAGAGAATCAAGTATATATTTATGATGTATATGCATATTTATAATGAAAACTGTTCCATGTGCAAATTACAAATATCACATAAAATCCGATAATACTGCAAAATCCTAGCACAAGAATGTAATGCATTGCTGGATATGAAAATATGAACAATCATTTTTGTTGACCGAGCAGTAGTATCTGTTTTTCTTGCAGAAATACTGGAAATATGCTCCTGCATATTTGTAATTGGAAGAAGAGTGGAGGATCTGTCATTTTTCCTAGAAATATAATCCATGTTTTTGTGTTTAGCTCAAGTCATTTGCTAAGATAAGCTCTGTGATAGGTTTTGGTTAGAATTACTAGGGGAGTTTAGGTAGAGGCCCACTTTTCTTCAGCTCTTTAGCATAGGACTTCCACTGAACTGTTAACTGAAAATATATTCTTTTTTCTACCTGCAGTAATGACAACTTCAAATCTACCTTTTTCAAATGATAACTTAGGTACCTCTCTGCTACACCTCATCGTTCCTCAGCAACATAGCTTCTGTCTTACCTGCCTGGTAATAGCAGTTCTGAAGTGTCAAGTTTTCTAAACCACCGTGCATTACAATAAGCTGAGCTGTGTATTTCTGATACACAGCGGAGTACCTGCATCATTTATAAATGTGTAGATCTGTAGCTGTTGGCAGTAGAGCCACCCAGAAAGCTTGGATGCAGATATGAATTTCATAATCATTTGCTTATTTAGCACTAGAGGTCCAGTTCAGGTTAATTTTGATTCTCTGTCATATCTTTAAGAGTACATAATTTATTGCAATCTGCTGGTAAGATGGAGTCTGCTTTTTTCATTGCCTCGACTAATAGTCATGCTTAATTACGTAATTTTACCTTTTTTACGCATCTTCATGTTTACCATTATTTAACAAATGTTATTTTGAAGGATTTCTTCAGAGTTTCCCAATATTTGTGGAATATACTGACCACACTCAGAGGAAAAAAAACTTTTTCTCATCCTTGTTTTACCCTGGCATAAATTCACTGCTTTTTCTGCATTGGTCACTGAAGAAATAGAAATATAATTATTCTGAGGGACTTTCAACAATGACTGTTCACTTCAGTCTGCAAATCCTAAGCCAGAGTTATAGCAAAAGTCAATATTTTTGCTCAACCCTGCCGTCTGAAGATTCATAAAGTAGAAACACCTTTAACCAGGGATAAGATGCAAATGCATCTGAAACCAAAGTTTTAATTGCACTTGTCATCTCACAGCAAGAAAGCTGCCATCAGCCAGAGGCTTGAAAATGATGTCATGTGAAGCTGACAGGTAGTGATCCTATTGTAAGAGACTGTAAACAAATTTCCAACCTGTATAATACTGATCTGGCAATCAAGAAGAAAAGTTTAATCTTTAATATTTAAACAATATGATAAATATTTAAAGAGTAGAATCTTTTATTTTTCTGTGGTTCATCAACCAGTATTAAATCAGGATGGATGCTTCTTAAAGTAGCTCATCTCTTGCAGCTGTGTAGCTGGTGTCACAAATGATATTACTTTTCACGCAGATGGATGCCATCAGAGGGTGACTCAGAAATCCCTGCAGTAATTACCTTTATTTTCAAATACCTTTCTCAATTTATTCATGTTATAAATGATGGTTTAGATTTTGCAACTTTCATTTTATAGAAATTGGAGTCTGTTTTTTTTTAATAAGTGAAGCCAACGCTTGCAGCCGTTAGTTGTAGAAAATACAGAAACACATAAACATTTGTCATCATAAAGTTTAATCACCTCCCTGCAGTATTATGGATTCATTAGTCATAACTGTACAGCCAGTGATTCACTGAAAACTAGAGCTAAACAGGGGGCTTAGTCCATTGATCTATATGAAAATACACGTTCATTCATACCATTTTGGCTTTTCTCCCAGGCTTAACTGAAGCTGTGGTGTCTCCTATGCACCCTTTACATAGCATGCTGTCCTGTTTGTAATCTGACATTACTGTACAGTTGCAATAAATGGAATACCTAGGGAAAATGCCCTGCTTTGTGAGAGACCATTTCTGTATCCGTCACAGTTCTAGTGAAAATACAGTTTTCCTTTTCATCCAACCCCCAGATTGTCTTCTCTCCTTCCCTGGTGAGGCAGAAGCAGGGAAGACAACCACTATTCTGAAAAAGTAGGCACCAGAAACAGAGTAAACTACTGTTTCTAAGCAGACTAAGCAGTAAATTCTGTTTCTAAACAGAAAATGCTTTGTAGAGAAAAGAGGGATTCATCTTGGGATGCCTGCAAAGCTAGGTTTCAGGCAAACAGGCCTAGGCTTTTGTACTTTTCCTCGCACATACCCTATGACCCTTTTGAGGCATTTAAAATGGACAGTATTTGGGGATATCAAGGTGCTTTCATGTTTTAGCACTTAAGTATTCTTACTTCTTAAAGTCTCCTCCAATTAGTCTATTTTTTTCTGCCTACCCTTGGTAATGACTACTGTAGTAGATTTTTTCCTCTGCAGTATAATGGCAATTTTGCTCTGTGTTTTGGGGGCCTTGGAGTCTGCTTATGACTAAAGTGGGAGTCTTCATTAGGTACTGCATTTGGAGCAATTGCTAAGAAAAATCAGCCTCCCAGTGGAGGGTAGCAAATATGAGATAAAACCCCTAAAATTGTCTTTGTGCAAAAATTTACCTTAATGAATCTCTCTAATTGGTTTTGAAAACAACAAATCAGCCAGACAGTTGTTTCAGAGTCTATGTTGCTATAAGTTTAGGGAACAGTGAATGATTCTCATTCCCAGAGTGCTCTGATTTCTAGTGAAGAGCTTTATGTTGTATGATTGCTTCTAACTCACTTGTTAACCATCTGAATGCAGATACTATATAGATGATGGATGGCCCCTCTGCTCAGAAAAAGAGTATGTTTTACACTATCAGTTGTAAAAGACTGACGTGTTTTGGGGGTATGGAGTCTGTTATATTCTGTACAGTTGCAGCTTAGATTGTGAAGAAAAGTGGTTCTGTGACCAAAAATACAGCTTTACGTAATGATTGAAGGTTTGTCAGGTTTTCAGTAAGTTCAGTCAGCAGCTCAGTTAAATTAAATGCCAAGGGGGAAAAAAGGGCAGCAGAATTTTAGTGTCTTATCTTCTTGCAGGTTTCAAATGATGGTGGTTTCTGGAACACTGTGGTTGTAAATTATTGCAAAGTATGAAATATTTTTGTTGTACTACAAAATATTAAAAGGTAATACATTGCAAAGAAAAGAAATCAGATTATTTGCATACAACTGAGTTGTAGGTTTAACTTTGTATTATAGTAGTCTTCCAAATCTTTTGAAAGTCCAAAGACAGTTAGTTGATCTCTGCTTTTTTCTTCCTCTGTTTTTCCCCATCACAGGCTTCCTGGGTCATCACATCTTGGATGAGTCACTTTGTTCAGCTATCTCTTTCTCTGTTAAAATCATATATTGGCTTGAGTGTATTGCATTAAGTTTTTCATGTTTATGAAACAGGTTCATAAACTCACCACTTTCTAGCAGATCTTGTGTTGAAGTAATTTAGATGTAATTTTCAGCAAAACCTGGAAAAGTCTCATATATAAAAGTTTTGATCATTCTATTCTGATCAGTAGAAGTTTTACCATTAACTTATGTGGGAAGAGAGTTGGAGCAAAATTAGTGAAAAAATGTACTTTCTATAAGCTGAAAGAACTATTTCCCACTTTTTATTCTTTCTCAGTAGATAATGGTGACTGGTGCAGCATAAAACATATTTGCTGTGTTTTATATGTCAGCTGAATAACTGAGATTTGTTTTCCATTGTTCTATAGATGTATTTCTAGTACCTGGTTGACCCGTGGTTGACTTGTAATGCTGATATTAGCCTAAATGTATCTTTGCTTGAGTTGATTCTTGAAAATGAGCTGCAGGTCTTTCGGCTTTAGGCTTGATCCTGTTTGCAGTGCATTGCTAAATTTTAAGATTCATCCAAGCAGTCCACAAAACCTGAAATTAAACAGTCAAAAGCTTCAAATAGTAAAACCACTAGTAAGAATGTCCATAGCTGATGTCATTCACTGCTGCAATGTAAATTCACATCCTAGTTTTCTGCCTGTTAACCATGTCAGCAAGTCTGTAGGTAGTATCTTAACTCTTGTTTCATTGCTAGTCAGCACCCAAATGTGTATGCATGATAGAAAATTAATAAAAAAGAATAAAATAATATATAAGAATTTCTTTTAGTAGTGTGCAAAGGAAAAAGAAAAAATATCCAAATACATTCCAAATCTGTGCATGAAAAGGAGGCTGAATCACAAGGGAGTAAAAAAATATGTGCCGTATAAAACCATGTCAGTGGGGACAGACTCAAATTGTTCATATTCCAAACCTATATTTATCGTTTTATTTGTTAAACCATTAACAGGCTGTTATGTTTTCAGTAAGTGATGTGTGACAGAGCAGGAATATAAATTTTCTAATGTACATGGCCAGAATGTGGCATAATACCTGCATCGGAATGTTGTGACAGTAGGTATACTGTTAAAAATGGTGGTGTGCCTATTTAGAACATTGTAAGCCTAATATTCAGCAAGTGTGGTATTTTTCAACAAGAAAATACAACAAATCCCAAAAATAAATTGTATGTATTTAGTGATCTGAATTACAAAGAAAAATGTTAATTGTGAATCACTAAAGTCTGAGTGTTGTTCAGATTTGAAGCCCAACATGCCTATCATTTAACACAGCTGAAAATTGATTACGTCTGGCAAATTGCAAAGGCTAAGTATTAGGAAACTGATATTTAATTTAGTTTTAATTTTTTATGTTTTCAGGTTATCCACTGGTTTTATTTGTAGTTTAGGAACCTAAAGACCTCTAATAAGTCATACCAAAGGACTTATGTTTCTCTGCTTTGATATCTGAACTAGTAAATATGCATTTTTAAATTCATTTCCATATGCTAAATTCTGAAGTGTGCGTTGGCTCTCCAGGTTTACTGGGAACTATGAGTTCTTTAAGTGCCCCTGGTGTTTAGTCCATTTCCCTCCTATGCAGCTTATTTCAACATGAGTTACAGTTGTAGCAGATATTTCTCTAGACTTCTAGAGAATGAGAGAAATTTTTTTCTTAATACGCAAAACCTCTTAATAACTTGTGGTCAGTTCCTTCTGTCTAGTGGCTTTTCATTATTTCTGGTAGGTCCTACTTTTCAGTAGTATTAATGGAATTCTTTGATGAATAATCAAGCACAAATTAATTTTGGCGTTAATCATTTCCCCAAACAGAGAAGCAGATACATATAGATAACGATACATTTCATAACGAACAGAGGAAAGACAAGCAAAACCAGGTTCCTGGTGTTTTCCTTAGCACAGGAGAGATTGTTCCTGCAGGTTTGTCACACAACTTTTTACATGAAAAAGTTGCTCTGTTGTATGTACAGTGAGTGTTCACAGCATAGCACCTCACTGTGTACCAGTCCTTCTGGTTTTGCAGCAAATAACATGAACTGGATACGGCTCTTTAATCCTGCGGTCTTCTTAGCATAGAGGTCATTGCTTTTGCCATTGTCTTTTTAGCTGTGTAAATTGTGCACTGATTTTGCAGTATACTTACCCTGACTCTGTGTACATAAACCTGCATGGCACAGGAATTGAACTGTTCTGAACTCCACTAAAAACAGTAGAAATATTCTGGATGACTTCCATGGCATTTATATGATGCTCATAATATTTACTACACTTTTTAAGGAAAAAAAAAAGGGAGGGGGAGGGGAAAGCCTTATAAGCAAAATGTTACATTTTTGCTATTTAGGCTTCTTGATTTAATTCCAGTTTTATTCTTCAGTTTGCAAGAGCATCAAGATTTTTCCCCCACGGCTTTTGTTGTTTCTCTGTTTTCCAAAGCTGCTAAGATTTCCTATCTATGGATAACACGTGGCGATACAATTTTTTTTTGTAGTTGTTTTTTTTCTAGCAGGAAAGGAAGTATTGTCCTTTAAATATGTCTTCTAATACTTGTCCCTGCTAGTTCTGCAAATCATAGTAATCCAGTTTATTGTAAACATAAATATATGTATAACACTATGACTTCTCTTTTTTACCCCAAGATGGAGTTGTCTCAGAGGGACAACATGACTCACCTTTGCATTCAAGTCTGATGATATCTGAGATTTTAAATTTGTGTTTGCCATTGTAACACTCACTGGTGCATTCTGCAGCATGTTCACAATGTTAATCACATTACCTTATCTCTGATCAGAGAGGGGAAGCCCTTCCTTTGGCAGGTATCGGAACCCAGTTGTTGACTGACTGCTACAGTTGTTGACTGACTACTACTGCAATTTATCCAGCACTTTGAGAAACTGAAGTAGTTTCACAGTAGGTTCATAGACATCTACTTGTTTGTTAAAGCACGTTGGCATTTCCTGTAACTTGAAAATGGAAGAGTAAAGGAGATCTATATTCTGTTGTTTCCTGGGCCACTCTGTGCTATCACAGGTTTTAGTCATTAGAATGAAATAAAAAATAGAGGGCTGCGTTCCACCTCCCTTGGACAGCAGTGCAGTTGGTCCCTTGCTTAGCAAGACAGAGTCAACAGATGGCAAATGGTTTGCGTTATCTTCCCAGGCACATGAACATAAGAGTATTTGTACATCCCTGTGATCTCATTCTTTCCTCTTCTAACCCCCAAGAGAGAGTCTGTGTCTTGTAGGACAAAAGGGAAGGGAATGAAGAGGGGACAAAATGAAGTAGAGGGAATTTAGGAAAGAGTTTGATGCATACAGGCATAGACAGCATGGGTAAAAAGTGTAAAACCAATTAAAACAATTCATCCTACGCTTTAATTCTGTTCCTCTTGGAAGTTACCAACTGTTTTACCATGAAATTCAGTAATGGCATCCTACTTGTACATATAACTATTCTTTGGGGATACAGTTAATGTGACTATGACATTTTCTTACATAGGACCACCTACACAGAACTTCGTTCTGCATCCACTCTGAATTTAAGCCTATCTTTAACAGCATAAAAACCAAACCAAAGCTACTATATAAATCTTTCAATTTGCATTCATCATGTATAAAAGCAGCTTGATTTTTTTTTTGTTTTGGAATAATTTATTTAAAAATGGGACTGTGTATATGCAGATCTAATTTGAAGACATAATGAATGTTGATTGTCATATTGAGACATAAATAAATCCCTATGATAATACTCCCTTAAACTTACTCATAGATTACTCAACACATTTTATGAATAACTGTGAATTAGTTAACAAGAAGATTTGGTCTGAATTGTATAGCTTTTCAGTTATAGTTATGTAATGTCTGTCTTTCTTGCCCCTGTTTCTGCTGACTTCATTACAATCACTCCCATTGGTGTAAGAATGTCTTCTATGGTCTCTCTCAGCAACTAGTAATACCATCATTATCAAGAAAACATGGTTTACATTCCAAGGTTCTGACAAATAATATTGTCAATGATAATGCATTTGGAATTGAATTTGTTTTCTTGAACCTATGTTCTTTTTATACATATGCTGCATTAGACAAAAGGGAAAGAGCGGAGGTGGTCTGGGATCAAATTCATGCTGAGTTTGCTTACTTCTTATGGAGAGATTTTAAACTGGTTAGTATCACACGACTGTATGCTCATTATCAGGAGACAAATTAACCATGTTTAAACCAGGTCTTCTATGAAGCAAATAGAATAGGACATACAAGGGAATTCACTAGAAATGGCAGATGAAATCTGGACAGGCAGAATGTGGAAGCCAGTTAAGCAATTTAGCTCTGAGATTTCTCCTTAATAGGCTTCTGTCATAGAAAAAGGCCTATGACAAATCTGTACCAAAACACTTCTAGGTCACCACTGCATGTCTCAATATAACAGAATATTTAATAAGCCTCATATTTTTATGATATTACAAATCTATATTTCCAGGATTTTTTTCATGCACAGTTCTCCAAGTTCCACCTCTTCCTCTCTTTCCCTTACCCATAAGGGGAGGAAGTCATCATCCTAGGGTATAAGTGGTGAGGGGAAAAGTTTAGAGGGAAATATTAGTGTGTCAAAGAAAAGGAAAAGGAAAAATAGATTAATGGAAATCAGAGAGGAGAAAAAAAATGAAAACCACAAAAAGAGAAGTATTTCAGCGAGTAATTCAACTGCTAGATACATAGTTGATACTTGTTGATTGTAGTGCTGACATAGGCTAATCCTTTGCGTGTATCCATCCACTCATTGTGTCCCCGACTTCTTCACTCCTTTGTGCTTATTTGTGCTCTTATTTTCATATACAATTTCACTTTGTTATGCCATTTTATGAAGCATTTGAAAAGCTCATAGATATCATTGAATCCTCACTGGAATAATGTGGAAAACACACACTGTAGATAAATGTTTGGAATTTATTATTAGTGATACACGTATCATTTATTCTGATGTTCTTACTCTGAAATTACGCTATTTTGTTTCTTGACTTTTACCTTATATATGTCTTCCACCTACATATTGCTGAAGAGGTGGTAAAAACAGAGGAGATGGCCAACAACTACAGAGCAGTTGTCATCCTGAACTCTCAAGGAGATCTGGAACCCAGGAGTGGGGCTCCTGATTAGCAGGACCCTCTGTCTCCATTCACTGGCTAGAGAAGGAGCCTCAGAAAATTGCCTTCTGTGCCTAAACTTATCTTTATAAACACTTTTTTTTATTCGTATTTAACAGTAAGACCCAGGTCAACTACTTCCGCTAACGTTATTTAATGCTACCTGATGCCTGTAGCATCAATATACATTCAGTAAACTTCAGAAGCTGCTTAGCTGGTTGCAAACAAAGATCTAGATGTTTATTCAGACCACCTGAGTTTATTAAATGGCATTGGAAATCTCTCTACAAGAGGCTTTTTCAGAGAAAGCCATTAATTCTCCAGCTTGTAGGAGCAAAGCAGCATGAAAATAGCCTTTCTCACATGAAAAATGTTTCAGAACATTTTCAAACCTCACTAAGGCTTCAGTTTCAAAAATGGAAAGGGACTGGATCATAAAATTTTGTAAAAGCCATTAGTAAAAGCAGAGGACACAAGAGAAAGTTCTTACAGGCTTTCTTCCCCAGTCTTAGTATTATCTGCATCCAAAGATTTTTCCGTAGTGAGCTGATACATATAAGATCTAAGAGTAAGGCGGGGAAAAAAGAACGTCTTTATCTTATTTTTTGGACTTCTTGCATGTACTCTCACAAATCAGACTATATTCAAAAAGTAGTAACTCTCGCTTTCCAGTGCATTCTGTCTTAATTAAAAAAAAAAAAAAAGGCATTTTCTTCCTCCACCTTTGATATTGTTTTTTCCTAATCTTCATTTGTGAAAATATTCTCCCACAGCAATACAGTGAATACCTACAAAGGATAGTCCTGGCTTTGTGAAGCCAGGTGCATTTGTCTTACCATATGATCAAGGATAGCAAGTCCTCCAGCAAATGACCCAGAGCTCCACAATTAGGCTTGTCCTTTGAACTGGCCTCTGGAGAAATGAAACTCTCACCACCAACCACAGAGAAAGACTAAAAAGACTGATCTTCCACATGTAAAGTTATGAACATATTAAATTATAAACACATTTGTTAACACCCTCTTTCACATTCAATTAAATAGTAAGAAAAGCAAATTGTAAGCTTCTGATTGTGAGGACAAGTCTAGGTCTTGGTTGATAGACAGGATCAGTTGGACAAATCACCGTGTTTCCATCCATCTAACTGCAAGGGATACTTTCAGTTATGGAAGTGATTAAAGGGTCCCTGTTACCAGAGTCCTCACTCTTTCTAAATTGGTACCTTATCATCTGAGTCAGCAAACAACTATTTTTATGCTATAGTGACAAACAGAAATATCTTTTGATTGCAGTAACAACTCTACTTGGAACTGAACTTCATTTCTACTTGCCATCTCTCCTTAAATCTTCACTTAGTCTAGAGGAGATTTTCCTTTAGAACCGGACTGATTTCTGTTAGGCTATCTGCCAGGTAGTTATGCTTGAGATTTGGCGTCTTTGTTCCTCAGCTGTTCCCTGAAGTACAGTGCTTATAATTTAGTAACCTTAAATTTCCTGTTAGCACTTTTATAAAGAGGAACATATATGTTCTGATAGTGTTTTGGAGGATGTTCCCAAGGTTTTTAGACATATATTGCCTAGCAGACTGGCGATGGTCAGCGTAGCCTTTCTTCTGATCAGCATCTGAGACAGAAGAAATTGTATGCCTTTTATTGTCTGTTGAACAACTACAGGTGCTTTCAAATGGGGAAATAATCTTTCTTTTAGTCCATATTCCTCGTTATGACTGCAATTGCTTTGGAGAAGGATTGTCTCACTCAATATCACAAGCTTAATTTTATGGCATTTAACTCAGTGAGACATCTCTCTAGATCAGTCCTTACACTTTACCAAATACACATACAAAATAAATGTAGTTATCCCCCTTTTGTGATAAGTCAGGAGCAAAAGTACATCCTCTATTCACCAAGGCTGTAAAAAGTGATGCAGAAAAACGATTTGCAATGAAACATTTGACAATGTACTTTTCCTTTGTGTTTCAAAGGATATTTTTTCTTCGGCTGCTACTGTTTGGATCTTTTTACAGAAACATATTCCTCTGATTGTTAAAACCCATCATCCAATTTCTAATCTAAGTGTATTCATAGCCAGCTTACATCCACTGTTTTTATGGGAAAATGAACATTGACTTAATTTTTTTTTCCTGCCTGGCATTTACCTCTGTCATGTCATATCACATATCCTGCGCAAATTGCCCATCTTTCTATCTACTTGCCTGGACTCTGCGTTGATATTCATAGAATCATTTAGGTTGGAAAAGACCTTCGAGATCATCGAGTCCCACTGTTAACCTAGCACTGCCAAGTCCACCACTAAACCACCATGTCCCTAAGCACCACGTCTACCCATCTTTTAAATACCTTCAGGGATGGGGACTCAACCACTTCCCTGGGCAGCCTGTTCCAATGCTTGACAATCCTTTCAGTGAAGAAATTTTTCCTAATAGCCAATCTAAACCTCCCCTGCTGCAACTTGAGGCCATTTCCTCTTGTCCTATCACTTGTTACTTGGGAGAAGAGACCAACCCTCACCTCGCAACAACCCCTTTTCAGGTAGTTGTAGAGACCGATATACAAGCACTTTGGTTATTTCTCCTTGACCCCACCCAAATTACTAGTCTTACTCAGTGGAGTCCTAATGTACCTCTTGTTATAGATATGTCTTTCTAAATTCACATGTAGGACAACTTTCAGGATAGCATTTTTCTCAGGAATTGTAAGAGACTTTCCCTTTAGAAGATGCTTTTGCAGTTCTGTTGAGCCATTTCAGTGAGACAGTACAAGAAGTAGGTCGTGAGATAGATAAAAGCAAAAATAAACAGGATGGGATACCTGATAACTGTAATGCAATACGAAGGGAGAAAGACAGAACAGCACAGCACACAGTGTGAGATCATATAACCGAGTGACTAGTAGGTGAGGAAGATTCATGCTTGCTGCTCTGCACCATTGTCTGTAAACCTTGTTCACCAGCACAGTGCAACAAATTAGATGGCACCCTTGTCTCTTTTTTTTGCCAGCTAGAGTTATTAAATTATAAATTTTATAACATAAATTATTGTCCTATTTGCAAAGGTTATAACTTCTTATTGTGTTATAAGACATATTTGTTATTCCAGGGTAAAGGTTGATGTCATAGCTTCTTTTTCGTTTCCTTGGTGACTGCGCCTGCTGTCTGATCATACCACAAAATGCAGACTTGCAAGCAGGATGAGCAACTTTTGTGTAATATTTGAACCTGTTTGTTATAAGTGGTCTGCTGTTAAAGAGGAGACAGAGATTCTGATAAATTCACATTATAGGGACAAACTTTTCTAATTAACTGTGTGTTGATTTGGAAATTTGTTAAGGATACTCATTAGCAATTTGCATTCAAAAGGTAGTGAATAGGACACCCTGTTTGATAAGAATATCAATAATCAGAGCATCTGTTCTTTGGGCGTTTTCAAGGAAAGAATTATAAATCAAATCATATTAGTGCTCTTCATCTTGTTTAAGTCTCTTTCATTAGCAAGTAGATAAAGAAACATGCATTGTGATAACAGGGTAATACATTATAGTTCCATAACCCAATTAAGCTGCAATGATTACATGGAAATGAATCCATAAAGTATTCAGATTATATCATCTCAATGTTGTTTACATTTGATTTTTAATCTCTTTTCTTCATTGTATACCATGAGCATCTTTGACATAGTAAGATGACTTGGTTTTGTTTTTTGCTAGTAGAATGCTGTATTGGCAAAGCGATGATTTTTTTTTTGTGTCACCTGCTCCTACTACTATTTACTCACTAGTGGAGGAGTGCAAATGAGTCATGTAAACAAAAATAATGTAAAATTGCCTCTACGTTACTAGACTCACCCAGTCTCTATGAACCACAAAGAAAATGAAAACTTCCACATAGTGCCAAGTCAGAAATGTTGATAGTTGTTGACAAAAGTTTTGTGGTATGTGTTCAGCAGGATCAGAAGCATCTATTCCTGCAGTTTCCTAAACTGGAACACATAGTGGAAAATCATGAGTTTGTATTAAAGTTATCAAAATAAAGTTAAATTTGATTTAATTTCAATGCTAGGATAGAGCTAGTTATTTGAGAAAACGTGTAACAGTCTAAACCAAAAACGTATGAGTAGTGTAAGTTGTGCTATTTGGTTTAGTGATATCACCTTTGCTGCACTAGTGTCTCCACTTTTATAGCATGTAGAGTTGCAGGGGAAAATGTTATCTTTTTATAGTATGATATGAAAATTTTAATGCCTAATGTATTCTGTGAAAGATTGTAGTATGTTTTACTACTTTGATCTTTTCAGCGTTCAGTATTTTGATTGGCTGGGCATTTTGCTTCTTCCCCGCAGGTTTCTAAGACTGTAAACAGGGGAACAATTAGAGTAGCCAGTCAGTCAAATTATGGAATATTGAAAAGGTCAAAGCCATACAGAACTGTACTTAACTTATAGAATATATGAAGCATTAAAATTCTGATAGCTTGTTCTTGTGCCATGGATTGCAACAAGAGAGAAAAATGCTGCAGTTTGGATCTATACCTATGATGGTAATTATAATGAGAATGGAAAATGGTACAAACACAGCCTACTGTCATTCTGGCAGTCTTTTAAATTTGAATACAAAGGCCTTTTAAAAAAGTGTTCTGCATGTAGAGCTAGAAATATATTTGTAAGTTTATTGAAACTGAGATCTCATACAAGCCCAAACTGTAACTTTCTTTATAATCAAAGAGAGACTGACTGTAAAAACAAAGTGACAGAACAAAAGCAGAAAAGTGCGATCTCTCATTTTATAGAGCTTTCCATAATGTAATGGACACAAAGATGTGATCATGATTATAGAAATGAAATTTAGAAAAAATGTCTCTTCTGGTAGTTTGGTATAGTACCTTTAGGAAGAAATGGTGTTCCAGGGGAAGACAAAATATGTCCAAAATGCTGCACATGTTTGCCTTTGCAATGCAGATATTATTTCCAAAGTAGTGGCAAAGGAAATGAGTGGTGGAAACACTTTATTTAAGAATTAAATTTAAAATTCTAATTTTATTATTCTTTTCTTAGCAGAAAGAACAAGACTTTCTTCCTATTTGAAAACTAACTAGTCCCTTTTAGAATTCACCTACACTACTTTTTCCTTCTGGTTTCTTTGTAAGTGTGAACAGTATGACTCTCTAATGTCTCCATGTGCGCCTGAGCTGCAATGGAAGCATTAGGATACAGAGCTAAACTCTGCCAAGCACATTAAGTATTTTAAAACTGCTTCTTAAACTTTTAGAAACTTGCAAATTCAAGTGCCAGCGTAGCCAGCTCAAGGACAATACTTCGTCAGGACCCAAAGCAGTTACATACTAATTGGCTTCCCACTTATTCATTATAAAATCCCAAGCAGATGGATTTTACTTCCACATTCTCTCTTAAGACAGTTCAAGTCAGGTGGGAAAAGTAGAGAGAGATGGAAAAAAGCAAGAGATGAGGGAAAGAAGGGTTAAGGGAATTTCTAGCCATATCAGGTAGTCTTTTATACCAGTTCTCCTGCCTTGTCGTGAGATTTACTTTTTGCAAGGTAGCAAAAGTTGATGTTTTACCACCTTTGTAGTGATTTCTTTTATTACAGTGCAAATACTTCTGAACTAAAGAGATTAATGATATATTTGAATATATTTTTTATGCTATAGTATTACTTGGTGGAGTGTATAATGATTGAAAAGAAGTAACTGACATGTCCTGGTTCAGATCTTGTTAATTAAGGTACAGACAGGTTTTCCACATTATTTGCTTCTCTACCAATTTCTATTATACTACTACCCCAGACTGAGGTATTTATATCAAATGGTGGTGTTTATGTTGGCTGGCTAAATCTGTGAGTTGTGTGAGTGTTAGGGACAAAATCTTTTGTTCATTAAAAGTTTATACACCCAGTAGAGCCATGGGTGGGACAAGGACATCTCAGTAGGCATTGTATTTGTGATGTCCTTTTGCGTGGCCTGGCTTTTTATTAGAAGGATATAGTGGCATTGTCTCAGATTAGGAAATAGGACTATATAGGAACATTTGTCTGAATTGATAACTGCTGTCTCTTAAGTATGAGCTACACGACTTTTCCCATTCCCTCTTAAAATATGTATTGATACTATGAGAATAAATATTTGATACAACAGGAACATTTTCTCCATGTGGGGGTTTGTGAAAACCTACTGCCTCCTACTGACTGTTCAAACACGGCCTGTTGTGTTTCCATTTTAGTAATCCCCTTTTAGCATTACCTTACTAAAGGAATTTCAATAACAACAATCCCTGTCCATTCCCCACCTCCCCTCTCCCTTGGAGAAGTAACATGGCAGTTGTTGCAACTGCATTGTTTATACACCTCTAACAGAATGGGGTCTCTTATCAGGTGGCTGAGGGGCACTACTGTAAAAACTGATGAATATGCATATGAATATGAAACCTTTAAAGAATTCACAGCTTTACATGCAAAGTTGGAGACTATAGTCTGAAAGACCTTTAAGAGGTCCCAAAGGCAAGTCAGTCATGCCATGCAATGCCTAAAAGGTAGTAATCAGGTTTGTTCTCCAAAAAATTCCAGTGACATAGGTTTCACCTCTTCTCCAGTGTTCATCTGTCCTTTACATCAACAAGCTTCCCAGAACAGATGAACTGGATCTCTTTTGCTATGATTCATTTGTATTGTTCCTCTGTTGGCTGTGGTCACGGAGAACACCATCTTCTTGCCTCCCTGCAGTTCCTTTATCCATATTTGAAAGCTCTTACCTTACTTTTCTTCGGTCTTCTCTTGTCTAGACAAAAACAAAACCAAGCAAAAAACAAAGAAACAAATAACCATTTGTTGCTTCGTAAACTACACCAGTCTCCTATCTTGGACTGCATTACACAAAACGTGACATAGTCCATTTGAGTCAATCTTATCCAGGCTAAGTAAACTGGAAGAACTACTTTGCATCTCATGTGCATGACATTTCTCTTCACATAAACTTATTCCGTATTAACTTTTTCTGGCTGCAGCATGATATCAGATATTGTAGAATTGGTCTTCACAAATACAGTACATCTACAATGCCATGACTAAAATCATGAGGCAGTCTGGATACTCAAATACTCTGAATATTGGTTCATTTTATTTAAATTTTCAAATAAAGTTAAAAAATTCAGGCCAGAGAAAATCATGAGGAATTCTGCTGACTGCTAATAAAGGTGAGGATTAGGCAGCATAAAGGCAAATGAAATTCAACATGCCAAATACAACATTATACATACTGGAAGTAGGCTGAATCATGCGTGCAGCAGGGTTGCAGCAAGTATAGATATTTTAAACCTAGGTATAATTGTGTTAGAAAAAAATATGTAGATAAACTTGCTTGCTAATTGGTGGTTCTTTTAGTGGTGGTTCTTTGCTTTATTAGTTTCTTCCTCTTTCAGTCTCTTAAAACATCAGATTCATCTGGGTTTTTTAACTCATTTTAAATGTAGAAGTATTCTCATCAGTCTTTTAGGAATCACAGAAAAGAAAGTAATTTAACATCTTTCCTTCACAATAATATGGAGGTATGACAAATGCCAGTTTACTGTACTTAAATATTATTCTCAGCTGAAAGAACAAGTTTTACAGTAGAGAATGACTGAATAGGTTGGGCTGATGAGTTAGCTACACTGAAATTGGGAAAATACATAATATGTGCAAAAGACCTCCACTGGTTTGAATTCTCTGTAGTTCTTACAGCAGAAGGCAACAGATTTTCAGTAGTGGAAAAAGATACAGATTTAGTGTATTCTTAAAATCACGTGTGTCAGAGGGGAAAAGGCAGAAGAAACTAACTAATAGGGTGAGACTTAATAGTATTCAGATAAAGAACCTGGGAATTTAGAAAACACAAATAATCTCCAAATTGGTAAACTAGGATGCAGTTCCAAATGATATTTATGGAAGTATTTGAAAGAAAAATTAATATAACTCCTGAGATATGTCTTGGAGCTAGTTTCTGTCTGGGGGGCAATAATGTCCTCTAATCCAACCACAAAGAAGGTTCTGTTCCAATACCTCTCTACCTCTACCTTTTTAATGCTAAAATGAAATGTGCTGTTTACTAATGTGCCTCAATGTTTCTGTTTGTAGCAGACAGTGTCACTGGACCTTCATAGTATTGGCTTGGGGGCTAAGGGGTTAACAGTGGATTTTTGCAAAGTTAGGCTTATAGTCTCATCAGATTTATGCTACAATGTTCATGTGTCGGTCACCTTGTTCTGTAAATGTAGTGAGATATTTTTCTGTAAAATTAGTCAGAATTATTTATGTAATCTGTTTACCATATATTATTCTAGAGAACATAATAGCTGGTTTCATTTTTTATGATGCCAAAAGTATTAGATAAAATGTATAGAATATCAAAATTGCCAGTAGAAGAGACTATTAAAAACACTCTTTGAATGTTAGTGGCCTACCTCTTAAGATGTTTGTAATTTCTACAAATCAGTCTTTTTTTCGCCTTTCATTTCAATATTAAGTATAAAGTGGTCAGTTTACATTCAACTTTGCTCTTATGATACAAAGGGCTTGTTTACAATAGTGATGATTTGAAGAGACCTTCACTATTAAACATCAAAGTACAATCCAATATCTTAATTCTGCCCTCAGATACAATAGCACAAGGGGCAAATTCTTTTAGATCACATTTTCTAAGGTCATCTTCAGTGTATTGAATGCTTACAGGTGGAATTTTTTAGCCTTCCTTCCTAAACTTAGTTAGATTAACCCTAGATTAACTCCCTGAAAGAATATTAGAATAGCTGCAACTAATTCATTGTAAAGTTATTACTGATCTATACTTTAAAAATATTATGCAATAAATATAATTAATGTCAATGTTATTGCATGTTTGGATGTAATTTTCCCTTAATGTTTCACTGAACTCTTTTACATATCTGTGCAATTATGAATTTAATATTCTGTTATTGCACTTCTTATTTAGTAATGTTGATACAGTTAAATAGAAGGGAATAGCCTCTTCTGAGACAAATAAAATGTTATGCCCACTGTCACTTGAAAATTAAGAAATTTTACTGCATCCTGGTGATTTTAACTTAGAAATTATTTTCCTCATTCCTAGTATCCAGGTAAAACTGATTAACAATATTCCATATCAAAAGTTAATCCCAGTGCTAAAAAACAACAATGCAGTGTGAAAATTTCTTCAGCAATAAGAAAGCAGCAGTTTGTGATTCCAGAAAGAAGCTGAGAGTTTGTATCCCCAGGAGCAGTGGTGGAACTTCTCAAGTGATAATAGATGTGAATGCTTCAGAGGAGATAGCAAGTTAGCTGATAAAGCAAATAATCGTGAACAGTACAGAATGATCCAGAGGGATTTAGATGAGTGAAGTGTCTTGGCCAGTGTATGGTAAATGCAATTAAATTTAGTGTGTGTAAGGATGAAGCTTATAAACAAAAAGAGGGAAAATACCATGACAACAAAATATTCTGAACTTCTTCCTTCAGAGAGCATTCTGTACCTCTTCAAAGAGAGAACACTGAGCCCTGCCACACTGACCCAGCTCCTATCCTGCTGCAAATGCTTGCCCTCTCTTTCTGGACATCTCTCCTAACACCCTCTCATGCTAATACACTAGATGCTGTCACTGAGTCTTTTATAATTAATAATTTTTGAGAGCCTGCAATGCAACTAAGAGTTCTGTGGCTGCCATTGGAAAGCAAGTGGGCATGTGAAGCACCTTCCAGATGACAGACTTTGCCTCTCAATCTAGGGTTCCCCTTTACTGAAGACAGTCTGACCCTCCCAGTTCATTTTATCATAGAATCATAGAATCACAGAATGGTTTGGGTTGGAAGGGTCCTTGAAGATGATCTAGTTCCAACCCCCCTGCCATGGGCAGGGACATCTTTCACTAGATCAGGTTGCTCAAAGCCCCATCCAACCTGGCCTTGAACACTGCCAGGGAGGGGGCATCCACAGCTTCTCTGGGCAACCTGTTCCAGTGCCTCACAACCCTCATAGTAAAGAATTTCTTCCCAATATCTAATCTAAATCCGCTCTCATTTTAAAACCATAACCCCTTGTCCCATCTTTACACTCCCTGATAAAGAGTCCCTCCTCATCTTTCCTGTAGGCCCCCTTTATGTGACCTTCAAGTTCTGTGACTAAGAGGAAAGAGGACTTGAAGCTCACACATTGTTAAAACTTTTAGAATAACGTATTCCCTCATTTCTTGGAAATAAAACTATTGTCTTGGAAAAGAAGAATGTATGTAAAGACAGGCCAGCAACAGATGTGAAGTCTATTTGCAGTGTGTATACAAATGAAACTTCTGGTCCTGCTGGGCCCTTTCACTGTGCTATAGATGTGTTTGGAGTAACCAAACAATATAGTCGATAAAACAAGTGGGAGGAGGCTGGTCGTTTGCTGTAACAAATGAGCCCGATCTGCAAAAGTGATGCTGACACCTAAATTTCTATTTCGTTTTAGTCAGAATTTTAAAGAACACTTTTCAGTCAGACAGCATTGGCATTAAAATCTATTTTTTTATGTTGCTTTGTCTCTTAGGCCCTGTGTCCTATGTGACACACTGAAAATACTATAAACTGGAGTTCTCTGTTGATACCATTATGCATACAGATTATGTACAACATATTGTAAGATTTTCTACATTAGCCGGGACACCTCTGTTCTGATCTGGAAAAAGGGACCGGCTGTCTCCCACTGTCTTGTAATCCTTGGCCTTCCCCAACACGGGCAGAGGGAGATCAAGTGTGAGGCATTTTGTGTGTAGTGGTTTGACTGGGCACGGTCTCATTTTATTTGGACTGAGAGTTGGTCCATGTCTTATAGATTTTAATGAGATTAATTTGTTTCCAGCAAAGAGTGTATTCAGACAATTTATGTGGACGTGAAGAGTACTGTCTCATTACTTACCCCTTCAGCCAGCAAGTCTTTGTCAAAGAAGATAACATATTAGCATGCAGGTCATGAGGTCTGTTATAATTCTACTTTATTTTTACAGATTATTGGTTTGTTTATTTAAAGATGTATATACAGGTAAATATGTATGGCTTTCGTGTTTGTTATTATTACTATATTCATATTGGTAAACCATGGACTGCAAGCAGTTACTTGGCCAGCAGCTTCTTTACTTGGCCTTAATAAACTGACTGATTTATTAAGTGTATCATGGAGAAATCTAATAAAATTCAAAGGATTTTTGGCCTTAAAGAACATTTCACAGAAAGTGACCTAAGTTTAAAGAATGACATTGTATTTGTAGGAAGATGACTCCAAGAGAAATACATTTGATTATTTTTTTCTGTTTCAACTGAATCAAGAGACAGAGAGAGACTGGTTAGAAAATAAACACCCGAGAGTTTCAATTTGGGTAGCTTTACATAAATAGCCTGGGTTGCCTTCCATGAGGAGGCTGAGTACTGTGAACACAGCGACAAGCGGTATGAACAATGCTTTCTGAAACCAAAATGTTAAGAACAGCAAAAAGTTCTATTTTAACTAAGGGCTGGAGGAGTTACTCCATGGGGGAAGAAGGTAGAGAGCAGGGAGAGCATAATCACTTGGAGAAGCCGGCATCATCTCTCCTTTCCTTGAAAACTCCTGTATTTCTTTTGTCAGTGTACAGGCTTGACACTGTGCCTAGGAATTATTCCTTCCATTTCTCTTCCTCTGTCTTCCACAAAATGGCCTGGGTTCCATTTTAGCAGCTCACATATCATTTAAGAGACAAAGACAGCAACATTTTATAAATTGACAGCTATGACAGTAAAGTAAACTGATGTCAAATGTTACATGAAAATCTCAATTTTTTCCATGCATAATTTAAGTCTTCTGAAACATGAATGTCTGGCAGTTTTTAAACTGGAATACTGGTGCATATATGCAGCTAATTTTTGTATTCTCAACATCTTCATTGCACCAATAGCAACAGCATCAATATCCTCAATACTGAAGCTATTTAGGAGGTACTTTAATGTGCCTATGCATAATGTAGTAAAGTTCACTGCATTTTGATACAGTCAATTTCTTTTTAAGTTAAAAATCAGAGATGTGATTACAGCTTTCTCAAATCTGTTTGCTTTCTCAGTAGAAGAGAGATTTGTTGCTGTTGACTGGAATTTTCACAGGCATTGTACAGTGCTTGGGCATGAATCAAAGGAATATTGAGGATCCTAACAGTGCATTCAAATCAATGGTTATTTAGGAACCTAAATAGGAGTTAGACATCTTAAGACTTCACTGGATCTATGCAATGCCTCTGCTTGGATATCAGTGGCTGTCTACCCTGTTTATTCCTATTTAAGAATTCCAGACCTATTTAGGTAAAAAAGAAGGTTAGATTTTGTGATCATGAATCTGACAATGTCACAGTATCAGTTGGTTGCAGCAGCTCAGTTTTGTGTCCTTACCTTGATCCAGCCAAGGACTTGCTCTAGCCCTGCTGCAAATCTCATACTGGAGAAGCATATCCATCTTTTTTTTTTGCCTGAGAGAGAAATGGTAGCATATTTATTACAGGGTGTTTTCTCAGGAAACTGATCAGTAATTGAGATGTAACTATGAGGGCTGAAACAAGTTTTTTAAATGATTCTTAAAAATATTCTCTTTACTTTATTCTACCAAGTTAACATATAGACCTATAAGTCAGATCAGTTGACAGACAAATGTTATCTTTCAGAAACAACAAGGTTTAGGAAAGGATTTGAACCTGAAAAATCAAACTAAGGTCTAATCCTACTGCCATGATCTATATAAATGATTGGAAGTAGTAATAGAAAATCCTTTCTATATTGTGCTGATATCAGGTACAATGTATGTGCAAGCTAAGTTGCAAATACTGCCTGCCTGCCAGCTACAGTGGTTGATAGCATAATAGATTTTCTCATGCCAAAACATTCTGCTTGATCACTATGGATGCATGTTTCAATATACCTGATTTTCTAAACTAGAAGAGAATCAATGACTGAAAAATTTTATTTAAAAAAAAATTTGTATTATATTTTTGACTAGTTTGCTCACCAAATAGATCGATATTAATATAAGACATCCTCAGAATGACAAAAAACAGTTACAAAAATCTCAGCTTCAGTTTCATCTATGATGTATCCTTAATATATTGAGTTGCAATATTTGACACTTTCCTTTCATCATTTCAGGCTTGTTATCTTGACAAAATTATGTATTTCTGAAGGTTTACAAGTGAAATCTAATCAGTTATCTCAGTGTATGACAAAGAAGCTATTGTAACAAAACATGCTAAGGGTGATTTTTTTACCCGCTGAGATCTGTTCAATCTTTGAAATGCTTGGATGTGAACTGCAACGTAACAATAATACCAATTTACTGCATGCTGTTTTGGTATTGTAGAGTGCTTTGTAAATCCCAAAATTTCTGACAAGGAAAACTAGTACTTTTCTTCACATTTTGCCAGTGAGGGAAACTGATGTGCAGAGGAGTCAAGAAATGTGTTCATGGCCAGGGGCAGCAGCAGCAGCAATAGGGGCCAAGCTGCTGAGAGAGAGTTTAGTAGCTTGCTTGTTAGTCCTTATCTGCTCTGGGTGGCTTGAAGAGCATTGCTGACCTAGCATTGGGCTGTTGGAGGTTTCCTTATGACTGTAACTAGATGACAGAAGTTTTTGTAAGCTTTATTGCCTATTCTGCTAAATACATGCTTTTGTCATACTGCTGTTTTTGCTATTTCCTAGCAAGTTTTTGTTCAGGCCCCATTCATTTGAACACATGAAACATTATATAATATATCTCCTCTGCTTCTGAATAGCTTTCTTTCCCATGTGATTGTTGTAGCAAAAGTAATTTCAGTGAAATTCCTTCAATTATATGGGAAATTCCTTTCATTTGTTTATTCAGTACTTAGCAGGTATACTGGCTTTGGCTGGGATGGAGTTAATTTTCTCACGACACCCATGACAACAAGCTACATTAAGATTTACCTTCATCCTTTCATACCTTGATTTTTTTCTTTTCCTCCAGGAAATGGCTGGACTGAAAATACATATTGCAGTTTTGCAAGGGTGTGATCTCTGATTGTTGATGTTCCTTGTGGCATAGGTTGTTCTAGTAGTCCACAATGAGGTAATCTGATCTGTGCATACACAGTACTGCTCTCACAGTACTGTGAAAATACGGCTGCCATCAGCCATAATAACCACTTCTTTGCATTCAGAAGGTGCTTCTGCAGCATGCACAGGCAGTTGTTGATGTTGCGGGTCTTCATACCTAAATCAGAAAGGATGAGGGTTAGACCACAAGCTTCCCTAAAAGAGAAAAAAAATCTCCCACCAGAATATGGTATCTACCAAAACAGAAATAAAAACTTAATTTTATAGTATTCCTTTCCTTTCAGCATAAATAGATTTTGTTGAGTGGAGCTCATACAGGGACTGTCCCAGTTAATAAAAGTCATTGGAGGATATTGATTTGAACTTACGTGTCCTGGGGAATTCTTGCCAGTAAATGTTCATCTTTAAAGTGCAATGGACATTTACGGAGCACTTTAATAATATTTGCCTATATCTAGTGTAGACCTGCAACTGAAAAACCTTGTGTAGACATCAGAAAGAATCTGATAATACTTCGATGTGAACTGGAAGTATTTTGTATTTGTGTACTGGACTGCTGTTGGATGCACATTCACAGAAAGCTGAGTGAACTGGAATTGGAAGAAAGTTCACAGAACTTAAACAATAATAAATACAGTTTTAGTTGTTGGATATGGTTTTCAAACCTATATATGAATGTTTGAACTTGTCTCCTCTTGGTCCTGCCGTGAAGCATTCGAAGGGAGGTGGCCGTGGAAAGCAGTTATCTCTTGGATTCTACCCTCTGTTCTGCTTCCTGGCTCGTTATGGTTCAAACACAAGAAACTTCCTTTGTATTGAGAAGAAAGTACCATGTGCCACTGCTTTCCGGTTTACTCCCTTTCAAGTTGTTTTTTGTTGTTGTGTTGAGGAGGGTGGGGTGATGGAAGCAGAGAATGGGGAAGAAATTAAGCTGACAGAACAAGAGAAATATTCCCTCCTACAAACACTAAGGCAGTTAGAAGTGCATGATTATATGACACCCAGAAAGACTTGACTTTATGGAAATCCAGGTAAAATACTTTTGTGTATCAGAAAAGCTCTTATGAAGCTGTTACATTAATAGTTGCCAGAATGCCATCTCTTATATCTCAGTTTTTAGGAGAAATCTTTCTGAGGTGTTTGTTTGCCCATCATCACAGTATTTTGTTTCCTTTTCCACTTTAAAAAGCATACCTTTCATTTTTTTTATTTTGCTGATGGCTGCTTTTTAGTTACTTAATCTTTTTATTATCACCAGGGGACAGTCTCTCTCCCACATACTGTAACATTCATTAGGAACACTTGACTCCCAGAGGTAGTTGAGTACTATAAGCCACAGACTGCCCGCAAGCTACTTCTTTCTGAGTTCTGCCCATGTGATAGAAGATAGTAAAGCTTTAAGTTTCATTCTCAGAGTTGACACCAAGAGCACTCTAGCAAAACGATTAGCCTTTGAGGTGATCATTGCTATGCATTGCACACCATCTGGGTCAATCAATCAGATTTTACTCTACTACTAAATTTCAAAAACTTAACAACATTAGAGGTCCACAAAAAACACTGGCTTAGCTCATTCTCTATGTTAATTCTAACAACAAAGGGAATCTGTGATTCGTACAAATGCATAACTACTATAATAAAAAATCTGACCTTTATCTAAATTCTTCTGCATGCACACTTAGAATTTCCTCTAAAGAGCAAATTCTCCAGTTGTTATTGTTATTAAGGACATGTACACAATTAATTTTTCAAGTATAATTTCTGTTTTAAAAAGACTAACTTGGTTAGAAGCCAATTGGTTGGGGTTAATAGTAATTTTAGCTGAAGCAAAGATTAAAAAAAAAAAAAAAAAAAACCCAGCCAAAAAAGAAAATCCACATGGTGTTCCTTTTATTGAGATATGAAGCTATAATATACAGTAGCTGGCCAAAGCTGACAGTTAATGTAATGTCCATCATTCATTCTGATGTCATTTTTTCTTCATTTCCCATTACAGCAAGGAGGAGTATTTTTAAGGAATATAATTTGTACCATCTGATACGTCTAAGCTCTGCATACCTTGTTTTCATGGTGGAGCAACTGACTCAAGATGAAGGGAGGAGAAAATACTTTTGCTGTAAGCTAATATTTTAAATCAGACATTTGACCAAACAGAACATCTTGTTTGGGCAGGAGGGAGTTCTGAAAGATCTTTCACTTGCAAGGTATTTCTCCTGATTTAAACTTCTGATCTCATCTTGGGATGCTGGGGCTATAGCTCTTTAAGCTTTTTTGTTATGATAACTACTAAGACTTTTTAACAAGATTTTCAAGATGAAGCAAAGAAAATCTAACATGGTTAGCTGAAATCAGGGACATGACAGCTATCTTTATATTTAACTCTTTCTTTACATCTTATTAAACTTTTTGTAAGTGAATTTAGTGTTCACTAACAAGGCTCAGCTAATATCAATGGAGATAGGGGACTCATTTGTCCATGGTGTAGATACATTGCTGTTATCAATGTACTGATATCTGGAACTAATGTTCTTTCAAAAAACTCAAATACTCCAAAAAATGGAGACTGTGACTCTGTATCCGTGCTCTCTCCTGAAGACACTGTTATTCATCAGCATTATTCGTCATTTGCCCTGACTTTGAAGAAGAAGCTGCACATCAATACAATTTGACTCTAATTACTCCAAATAGTCCACAACTGCATCCAGACCAAAATCTGATACAGAAGAATTGTTTAGCTAATATTGCCTTGCACATGATTAACCTGAACAGCTCTGAACTCCCACTAGTTGAATGAAGAAAAACACCCTTTTTCTGGGCATTAAAATACAAGTTTCCACCCTGTCTTTCAAGACTGATTTATATTGAGCTGCAGGTTGACATTTTAGTTAGGTCTAGAATTCTTTAGCAGACCAGTTTAGTGCTGCTTTTATTCTGAGCATTTTAAGAAGGACACCAAGAGAGTGAAGGGGAACTTCTAGGACTCTTATCTAGTATTACATTTCTACAGAGCCCCAACTGACTAAGAATCACTTATGTGAATGTCAACATGAACTGTAATAATACTAAATATCTGTTCCTGAATTTTACGTTGCTCATGAAACATCATCAAAAATTGTATTCCTGGAAAAATACCATCCTGTAGAAACGTTAACCAGACCCCCCAAAATTCAAAGAGAGGTAGATACATATTAACTGAGAGAAAACCTTATAGTACTGTGGACTAGCTGTTCTCTAGCTCAGAACAGCTCTAAAAGACCTCCTGTAAAGCCATTATTTTATGTGAATAAATTACCAGAAGGACTGTTTAGCAGTAATTTATTAAATTGAGATTAAATAAAGGATGAACTTAATTTACCATTATGAATTAAAGCAGAGCTGAAGGCCATAGAGTCTTGACAAACAGGAGAAAGGATGATGGATGCAGGCAGATAGAATCTATTTTAAAATGGCTGTTTCTCTGGCTTTGAGTTCTGAGCAGCTTTCTTCCTAAAGGAGATTTTAGGAGAGCAGAATGATTTTTTTAACTCAGTGCAATTTTCTTATTTTGATAGTTGAAATATTGCCTACCATATTTGTAAATTGATTGTGCAGTAACAAAGAGCTTGAAAGAATCAAAACCCAAAAAGTTTGTTTTAAATAATGGCTTCTGTTGTTTATTGTATCCTGGTGAGTCAAAAGATTATATATTGATCTGGACAAAGAAAGAATATGTAGGGTAATAGGTTCAAGGAAAATCACAAGTGCATTTCACACACTTGTGTTACACGGCAAGCATCTTCTTTTCTGTGCATGTAAATGTCAAAATTCCAATGCTATGCACTACTGACTAGAGAGAATCAGGGTTGCAAGTGCTTTCTGAAGAGGAGTCAACAACCAGAGTGCAGTGAAAACATCATTTTTGGCATGTGAGGGGCCCACGTTACATCACAGTTTTATGAGGGATTTCCCGTACATTTAGAAATTGAGTAATGCAATAGATACCTGCAGAGGACTTCAGACAGAATAAGAGTCCTGTAGTCATTTGACTCACATCCAGCAGAAGTGCCATGTCTCAGAAACCCCATGGAGAGGCAAGACCCACAAAATCTCTGCAGCAGAGGTCTCATTTGGGGGACTTGGAAGGGGGAGTAGGTTATTCTTCTTGATGTGTATGTCCTTATGTAACTCACGAGTTTGTTCTGTGTGTTAGTGACCAAATTTTTGCCACTGGGCTGACTTCCTTGTTGGTAAGGGCCAAAGATGCTGGTCAGATTTATTCACTCTGCTGGTTTTGGTAAGTTTTAGAACTCAGTTCTTTGTGGTAATTAGTCTTTATGCAGTTCCTTCATCAGCACCCCTCTTTAACAAATAAATATAGCAGATTTCTCAATATGACTGATATATGTCTCATCAATATATGGTCCTTTTTACATGTAGAAAAAATTCAATATGCTTTATACTACTCTTGCTTTTACTTCAATAGTCTTTGATGTAGTGAATCCTCAACAAGTTGCAATAGATTACGGCAAGTGGGTAATTTAATTTTCTGAGCAGTCAGAAATGGAAAGGAGGAAGAAGCAGCTGTAGCTTCAATGCCAAAAAAATGGCATTGAAGATGGCACTAGCACAGGTCCTTGAAGTGAATACACCTTGTAGCACTGTTTAGCTAGTCTATACAACTGTTCTGCAAATGGGGTAAGATTACTGGCTATCATGCTAGTCAATTTGTCTTTCTGACACTGTTTATTCCCTTGTCCTCTTGTTGTTCTTGGTTTGGTTTTGGGGTTTTTTTTGTTGTTTTTTTTCTTTGGTTTTTTTTTTTTAATTAGATTGCAAGCCCTGTAGGATATAGACTATCTTTTTATTCAGTGTTTGTACAGCATGAATCACTTGGTCTGTAGCTAGATGTTATGCTGATGGTAGTAGTAATAATCTCAATAACAATAATACCATAAATAATTGTTAGCAATGATCAGTCGATCTTTGACCAAAAAAACCCAACCTATTCAGCTTTCGGTCTTTATGGCTAGAGTAGCTGACCAAATATGTTTGATAGCACTAGGATGTGTGTGGGCCTTGGATGGCAATTTTGTCTGTAGATTTAGAAGTGCCTTATAAATGCTGATACCACCAATTTGCAATTAAGGAGATTGAAATCCAAAGAGGCTAAAATGAAAGGTCATTCAGCAAGTCAGAGCTAGGGTGAGAAATAGGTCTCCCAGTGACTTGACTGTGAGATCTTTTGCCCCATCTTCTACATCTTGCTGTAATTACATGCAACCTAGCAGGTGCCTCATTATTCTCATCTTCTAGAGTACTCTGCAGGGCAAGTGATATTTTATTATAAGGAATGGGAAACTTTTGTTCATTTTGTCCCTTTAACTACTTCAGTTCTTGACAACAATTCAGCACAAATCTGGAAAAGGTTCAGCTTCATGGATAAACTCACATGGCAGATAAGGTTCAGATTAGCAAGATACCCCATGATGTGCCTTAATGTTCAACTCCATAAATATTTACCTTTCTGCTGATGTGAGATCTAATGTCATAAAACCTACATATAAGTGAACTGGAACTATGGAATATTGCTTATGTCATATGATTGAATAATACATTCACTTTTCTCAAAGTATTCTAATTCAGTTTATGTTCATGCTCCACCCATCCTAATGCGTGGCACTAACATAACTGGGTTCAGACTTTTGCAAAGAAAGAAAGAAGTGCAGATACTGACTGATTTCCCAGTCAACTTTTAAATATCACATGAGAGTATTACCATAAGTGGTACTAGGAAGTCTCAGCCATTCTTGATTGCCTATTTAGCAATGGCAAAACATGGCTTGTTCTATACTTCACGGCTAAAACAACACTGTGGTGGGCTGGTGTCGGAGTGGGAGAGTTCGGACCCGGAGTAACGATGTAACCTCGATGCAAGTATGATCGTTCTCATTTATTTCAGACAATTACCAGGTTTATATAGACAATCAGCAGAGCACGCGGTAGCAATATCTATATGATTGGTTCATTACATGTGTTCACGCGCTTAAGACAGTTATATGATTGGTACAGGGTTGCTGTTCACGCGAAGAGGTTCATTAGCACATTCCGGACTTAGTTGTTGTTTGCCAAGTAGTCTGTTGCTGTTCAAGGTCAGTTTATAGTATCCTCTGTGCTTCTTGATACACTAAAAACAGGATTGCTCACACTGAAAAGATCATGTCCCTTCTCACTTAGCCATCCTTCCACAGGCTGGCCCATCAGCAGCTAAGCACTCACCCAGCTGCTCACTCACTCCCCGCGCCCCAGTATGACAGGAGACAGAATAGGAAAAGCAAATGCAAGAAAACTCATGGCTTGAGATAAAGACAGTTAAGCAAAGCAAAATAAGGAATTTACTCACTACCTCCCATCAGAAGGCAGATGTTTAGTCATTTCCTAGAAAGCAGAGCCTTATCACACAAACCAGTTACTTAAAAACAGAAATACCATTAATAGCACCACTTCCTCCTCCTTTACCCTGTGCTTTTATTGCTGGGCATGGCATCATATGGTATGAATTATCCCATTGGTCAATTCCGGTCAGCTGTCCTGGTTGTGTCCTCTCCCAACTTCTTGCCCACCACCAGCCTACTCACTGGGGTGCAGAGTGGGAAAAGGAGAAAACCTTGATGTCGTGCAAGCACTGCTCAGCAAAAGCCAAAAGACTGGTGTGTTTTACTGACAAATCCAAAACCCAGCACCGTATGGGCTGCTCTGAAGAAAATTAACTCCATACCAGCCAGACACTTTAAAATAACATCTAAATCCCAGTACAAACACTTAAAAATAGTGTGTATATTTGGTAGCACTACAGTCGCAAAAGTACCTCTTTCTTTCAAATGAAAAGGTAGATTAAAAGAATAGTTTTGCAGCCTCTCGTTTTATCAATATTACTGTTACAGATGTGCTTTATGCATACATTAAGCAAGATCATATTGTAGTGTGTTTTTCATGGAAAATAAAAGAGGAAATCTATTTCTTAAATATATTTCCACGTTCCTGGAATCTGATACATGCTCTTGACTATTATGGATAATTTGCTGAAGAGCCTTATATTGCATGGTAGCTTTCATTTTTGCTTCAGGACATAATGTTGCACTACAAACTGTGCTGAAAGAGTTCATGGCAAAGATTTGAAATTAAATGTAAAGGGTTATGCCTTGTAACTAATGTAGACATATGAATCAAAGCTTGAAATATAAATTATACCTTACCAGATGCAAATTTAAGTGTCAGACCAGTGTTTGTTTATTTGCGTAGGCCTTTATTATCTCTTCATTAGCATTTTCTCATCCACCATTTTGCCTGAGGAGGTGCTGGAAATATTGATTCCCAGCACCTGACTGTGCAAGTTTGGAAGCTCTTATTCAAATCCTACTGAGGTGTCTGAAGATTGGTTGTTGGTATGTTGGCAAGAGCATTATGGAACCATCACGTACAGTTTGGCACAGTTGGAAGTCCACATGAGAGTAAAACATTGAGTGAACATGAAACCTGACTGGCCATTTTGCTTTAGAAGAGATGACACTGTTAGGTCAGATGTGAAGGGGATCTGCACTGGTGGAATAACTTTGCATTGCTTCCACTTGAACTGTTCCTAGCTGGTGTGTATGTAGAGGACTTGAGGCTTCCATGCTGTCATTTCTTCACCCATCATGAGCACCACACTGGTAATAAAAACTTAAGTAAACAATGAGGGGGAAAAAGCAAAACCTTATTGAATTGATTTTATTTCAGTGAGCTGCAGAGCATATTAAATTTCTTAGATGCATGAAAATATTAGGATCTTTATTGCTCAATTAAATTATTCTTTTTGCATGCTAACTCTGCTTTAAAAAAAAGGGTACCAAAAGGCTAAAAGCACAACACAGAAAATAGGCTCAAAATATACAAAATTTGCAAGAGACATTTCCATGATAAAATGTGCTTAACCCTCGAGTAAATAAACAAAACCAATTTGTTTGCTGAGGTTGAAAGATTAAAAGCATTAAGCAAGCCCCTCATCTAGAAGTTTATATCTGTTCCTGGAAACCATAAAAAAGATGCCTGCATCAGCATCTCAACTATTTGAAAACCTTCAATATTTATACTGATTTAAGGAAAAACCTATTTGCTTTTGGCACTTCTTTTATCATCCTACTCCTCCCACACCCATATTCAGTGTTATAAACTGAAGTGATTAGTTCTCAAGGTAGGGGTGGATTTAATGGCCTGGATTGTCTTTCTGGCTTTCATTGTCATCTGTAGTCACTTCCTTTTCTTTCCAAATATTCACTGATTTTGTTCACTGCTAACAGATGATTGGCAAAACTCTTCAGAACTAATTGATAAAATGGTGTTTGCAATAGCAAATAGAAAACAACAGCAGCTATTAGTTACCTCACATTAGCTAATCTGCATTATTCTCACTAATACAAAAAAACTGAAGAATCTGTAGGTCTTAATGTTTAGAAAAGATTTTCAAGTTTTAACAAGTGGACGAGTCATGGACCAGTTAAAAGTATTAAACCATTGTAAATTCATTTTTTATCAAAAAAATTCAAAAAAACCAACAAAATAACAAAATAATTAGTAAGCATGAGCTCTCAAATCTACTTTGAAATGAGTTCTTAACTTTTAATTTCAGAGTTATGATCTTATTCCTTTATTGGGCTTTCTAAGACGATGTTTGAATCATGTTGCAGGTTTTGTGTGAATCCATGTTATATGATCTACATCATTTGTGCAAGGAGTGCATAGTTAGTTATGTTATGATTAAGGTATTTATAATTTGCATTGTTTCATCCAGATAATACAGTTTTATTTTTTTTAATAAGCATTTGTCATTTGCATCAGGAATGCTATGGTGCTCTGCCTCTGTGCTGCATGCATCATGAGATTTTATGCTATGCTTTGTAGTCTATCTGCCAAAAGTCAGTATAATCCTGGGGCTTGGGTGTTAAATTTAACAATTCTTATAATTTATTTTCTTCCATCCCATCATTTTTTTTTCTTTTTTTTTTTTGGGGGGTGAGCCAAAATACTCTTAGACAGTAAGGAAAAACACCAACAAGTGCTGTGCTTTTCAGATGATGCATTTAAGCAGGCTGTTTCAAGCATATTTAAATTCACTCACTGGCTTTAGAAACACAGCAAGTTCCTTTAAGGCAGAGAAAGAGAATGTAATAGAGTTTCTCTGAGTGTTTATCTATATGCATATTCACACTGCAAAGCACGCATATGCAAGCGCTGTTAGCCGGTGTTACTAAGGTCATGCTCTAAAGCCCTTGCCTTTGCGTGTTCTTCTGTAGTTTAAAAGGACTGCGACATGCCGTTTCCTCTCTCTTTCTTCCAATGTTCTGAGGAGTGGAAATATTCCTTTTGTGCCTGCCTAAAGCAGAGTACCCTCAACTTTTCATTATTGTTGAAACCCCCTTATAGCTTCCTTTGAGGACCTATCTGTATTCCTCATAGACCAGCACAGCCATTAAAGTGGCCCATCTTTGACAGTACTACAGACAAAGTTCTAAATATGCCTTTTTACTACGTACCATGACCCTGTTTTATTCAGATTGTCCTGTGAGTTTTTATTCTGATGAAAAGTCCTTTTCCATCACACTATGGCTCCCATGCTCCATTGCACCTTCTCTCAGTATAGCAATACTAAAAAGGGAGTTCTCAACTATATTGTCACTAGCCTCAAAGCCCTCAGATTCTTTTTTCCGGGAAAGCCTACTTTAATTACCAGTAGGAACTGCAGTAATTCATATAGTGGCATATGATACCTATTAGTCATTCCTGGAGCTTTTAAATAGATTAGCTTCCTCATTGACTATTCCCCTTGACTAATCTTCTGGATAACACATGATCTTGAACCTCCACTGTTATTCAGCTTCTACATTTTTCTTGGTTGTTAGTGCAGGGCTTTTAGATCCAGCATGTTTAATTTGACACAATGCAGTTTTGGGGGAAGATGGGGAGGGGAAGAATGTCTAGGTGAGAGGGAAGAAGGTCCTGCATTCCAGGATAAGATATTAAATTTCTTGTAGCCCTTCCTCTCTGGAAGCTGCTGCATCTGCTGAGAACAAGGAAACTAGGACTTCGCATATTTGTTCCTTTGGGGGCCGGGGTGGGGTGGGGGGGAGGAGGAGTTTTCTGCAGCTGTGCTGCAGTTTTGAGCTGCACATTATGAGGTGCTCTTGGACTGTTATTTTATAAAGTCCTTGCTCACGTATTGTCTTTTGGGGGGTTTCTACTGCAGGAATTTAGGAAAGGACTCCAATATTCTTTTTACAGTTGCAATTGCAGCTGTTTTCCAAGATCCCTTAATATCTGTGACTGGTTGTCACAGCTGTGGTTCTTAGAAGACATTCCTAGTAACAAATGCAAGGGATTCCAGAAGGGATCATCTTTGATTCCAGATTTTCAGTTGGAGAGCAAAGACTTATTCATTTCTTGCATGTTGAGGCACTCCATTCACATGGAGATTTTTGAGCATTCCAGGGACCATTAGCTATTTAAAACCAGCCAAAAAGAGGAGATTTAACTATCAATATTCCATCTGTTTCAGATCCCAATGTTCTGCAGTATCATTTTTCTTGCAATTGAGGCACCAAGAGTCTGCAAAATTCATGAACTGTTTTAGTTGCTGCTGCTCACTAGGAATGGATACAGCAGTAATGCAGCCCTTAATGAGATGCACCTTTGGAAGTCCTATCAAATAGGCACAAAGTATTGTTCCTTTCTTCAATAAAATCTCTGCTTACCTTAAGCCAGTAACCTCTGGTGAGCAGACTACCATATTTTTTAACCAAATTAGGTTATCTATCATGTGAAACAAATGGAAAGTTCTGGGGTTTTTTGGCATTGCCACCTTCTGAACCTTCTTCCCTTCTTCAGTGGCCACTTTCAGGAGTGTCAGTCATGTTTGCATCTCCAATGTAAAAGAACTGGTGACAGTTCATTTCTCAGGGGAAAGGGCTCCATAGCAAATATTTCTGGTGGCAGAAAAGAACAGAGGGTGGAGAGTAGCCTTAGATACTGAAAATTTAACTCTTTTTATTAGAAAATTAACATGCAGATGACCTCAATGAGTTATTTCATTGCTCCAGAACGGAAATAGGATCGCATCTTTTGACCTGCAAGATGCTATCAAGTTATTACATTGGATTATATCTGCTACTGGAAACACAGTGGGATTGTTACCAAATCAGGGTCTTCCTTTAGGTCTTTTCATGGAAACGAGTATCTTCACAAAGACTTTGGCTCTGATTGTTCATAGAAGGCTATGATTATCCTTTATACTTGACTTACAAAGAATAGCTCTTTTCATCAAGTGATGAACTCTGTCAACCTCATTCTAAATGCCTTAGATTTGCCCAGTTTAAGTGCAAAATACCAGTTGGTTCACTGTCAGTACTTGGCGTTTATGGTAGCAAAACTGGACTTGATAGTAGCTTCTCTTTAGTAGCTAGAACTTCTTCCGTAGAAAGAGTTTTGTTCCTCTGTTTTCAGTCTCTGTTGAATCTTTTAACACTAGCTAGCATTAAAGTTCTGCCTTACTTGGATGGATCATATGATTGTACAAGTGTGGCTATGTATATCAGACCTTGAGTAGGATGTTTGTAAGCATATCTTTTCATCAGGCATCCCTTAATCAAAAAGCAGCATCAGTCAGACCACTACTTGCTTGATACAAGCCACAGTAATTGTTTTAATTAATAGTCACAGTTTCACATGCTACTGAGAGATACTAAATCACATCTGCAGAAGCATACCATTTTGTTTTCTTACTTTGTGCAGGATGATAACCAAAGATGCTTTTTTTTTGATACTGAAGAACCCATTTGACTGTACCAAGAGCTCAAGGACTATATGCTATGAGCAAGTTCAGTGTGCCTGAAGATATTTTTGTCAAGCTTTTATACCATGTATTGCAGAATAGCAAATCTCTACGGTGATAGGCAGTACTACCATCATTCTCCTACATCAGATAATGGTAGTTAGATCCCTTTAACTCTGCATTAATTATGCATTTTGTCTCTGGACTTGGTGCAGAGGCCATCAGATTCATCTTAGTCTGTCACCACTCAAGGATGAAAACTGCAGGAGAGAATTTCAGTTATTTGATGATGCTAGATCATGAGTAAAATGTTAAAATGATGGGTTAAATCATTTTAACAAGAAGGTTTTAGAACCGGATCTACTCTAAGGCTACTCTCTTTTTGCTTCAAGAATCATTACAAAGACACCAAAATGCTCTTCCAGAACCAAAATTCCTCTTGAGTGTCCAGGATGCATTCTTGATTTCATTGCTGGGAGAGGCGATGTACATGTTTCCTTCAGTTCCCTCCTTCCTGCATTAGTGCACGTGGCAGTACAGAACAGACTACCCAAGCTATAGATGACCCCAACTACAAGCCCAGGAAGTAACATTTTCAAGACAATTTGTGGCCCTTGTTCCATTGACACAAAACTCGTAGAAATTCTTTTCTAGAAATTCTTGATTGTTCACTGGAGCTAAAGAACTTTGATCTTTTACTGGTTTAATCAAATTTTATTAAGATGCTGTTTCACTTCTGCATCCTGAAATTAAACTCTTATCCATTTTATTCCTTTTCTATTGGTAGTTTTTGAAGTCTTTAAATAGAATTATTTTGCCTGTCAGGAAGTCTGTCATTCAATGGGGTCTTGATCCTGTACTGTTTTCTCTAATTAAACAGCCATTTGATCTACTGATGACATGTTCCTTTTAGGGTGGGAGAATCTTGATCAACAAACACAATGGTTGCTAGAAAGTTGGCCTTAAGAGTGGACATATATCCTCTGTATGTCTTTTTACATTGTTTTCATTAAGGATAAAGTTTTTCTTCAAGTGCTCTCAGAGGGATTTTTTTAAGGAGGAAATAACTTTGTCATTGTTTTTCTCAAAATCACATGCCTCCACTGCTGAGACAGCATTGTTTACTGTGGTTGTTAGACATGTCTTATCTTTTTATATCTGGTAGATGACTCCTCATCTTCTGTGCAAGTTTTTTTTGACAAAGTTGTTCGTGGTCAAATACTATCAATTGTGAGTTGTCAATCTTTTAATGTCAATTGGCTTGCCTATTTTGTCACAGAGACTTGCAGATAAATGGTTGTGTAAAGATGTAACACAAAATGCAACTTTAATTCTGATGAAATTATCTACAGAAATTGATGTTCATTTCCTTCATTTATCCTGGAAGATGAAGACTTTCTTGAAATCTCTGAGGTTACATCTTTTTCTTCAATTACTGGGTTGATAAAGTGCATGTTTTCATGATCCCTCTCCTCATGTCTGTATCCTAGAGAGTACTAACAAGGGGCATTGTCAGGGGAGTCCATTAAATGTGTTGGGTGAGCAGTGAGATCTCTTGCAAACATATGGCTTGGCTAATCATAGTAGCTATTCAGCATACAGGCTTTTCCCTCAAGTCTAGTAATTGTGTTTATATTCATAGGTTGTCCACAGCTCTTTTTGGTGCTGGACTGAATCTTGTCATTGTCCTCTTTCAATTAGTATAAAAACACTGGTAAGTTTGAGTTTTGCCACACAATTAAAAAGCTCTTACAGCAGCAATGATGTAAGTGCCACATCACACTGAACATGGAATACAGTTTTGTAATCTGGAGTTGCATTCTAAATGGGCTGAATTCTCAGGTCCTGCATGAGAACATAACACTTTTGCATTGGGCAACAGCACTGCAGGGAATGTCCACAGAGAGAAAGATGCTGTCCTCCACGAAATGATACCAGGTATTCCTCAGCCTCAAGACCCTATGCCTGAGCTACTTAGAAAGTTACTCAGCAGTCAGATGTTTTAGCCTAAATTTCACACTGAACTGAGTTCTTAGTGGTTGGTAGAGTCTTGTCCAAAACAGAGCCTGGTATAGTTTATAAGAACTTCATGACTACATGCCTGTCTTAGTAGCTGAAATTTTCTTATAGATGTGTCCCTCTAAAATGAATTTCCCTTGGGCTCCTAAAATATTCTTCATATTTAAAGGGAACAGAAGAAGAGAGTCCATATTATTCTCTGTATAAAAATACAAATATGTATTTGAACAAAAAGATACAGATATGTACTTATGCAAGAAGTTATTGCCTCAGACACACGTAATAGGTCTTGTGCAGTCTTAACTTTGCTATACACCCCAATATCGTATTCCAAGAGGAGGGCTTTACTAAAATACGGATTAGTAATCAGAAAGTACAGTTGTCACTTAATACTGGACATTTGGCTACTCTTTTTGAACTCAGGGATGAGAAATCTGGATAATTGTGACAGTTGTTTAATCTATCACAAGAAAGCTGCTGTATTGCTAAAAGGTCAGGGGTTTTTATAAGACTTAAAATGAAGACCCTTGAAAGTGCTGGTGCACATTCAATCTTAATTCATGTAGATGTTACAATCTGTGTTTTTTATTCAACAACTGAAAAAGTGACATCATTAGACAGGCCAACACTTGCTCTTTCATTTCAAACCAATATCGTCTAATTGGCACTAATAATCACATCTGGTTTTTTACCATTGCTGAGTATAAAATGACTTCTGCATCATCTGCATATGTCTCTATGGCCATTCCAATATATTCCTTCATAACCATATGCAATTAGAATGCCCCATAAAGTCCTTCAGACTTTTATGTCAAATTTTGTGAGGTTTTTCTTCTTGAATGTTTTTGAGAAGCAGAAAAGGAGGTAAAGCTGTTAAAATGCAAGTTGTTCAACGTGCAATGGTTTCTCTTACTTTCTTCATTAACTTTGCATTGCCAAAAACTTAAAAAGCTGAATTAGTAGTGTACTGGTTTTGTAAGCAGAAAGCTTGGCTGGAAAAACTATCCTTGAGTCATATTTTCTGTTTTTCTTTTTTTTAATCAATCTTTTCAGGACATTGCAATTTGTAATCAGTTGGGGTTTTTTAACCTATTTTCATTTCTTTCCCAGTTCTCTGATGTATGGCTTATGCAGATATCCATGGCATTATGAAATTAGCTTTCAGAAACTAAATAGGTTGCACCACTTTCAGCCATATTAGCAACCTTCTATGTTAATTTCTTGACGATAACAAAAAATTGATGCAGTCTGATGTATGCAGCATCTATTCTTGCTACTTATTTATTAGTTGTCATAAATTCCACCTATAGGAAATGTGTAATAACTTGCCCTGAGGATATTCAAACTAATCCTTATGAGACAAACCCGTTTTCAGCGCTTAGTAGTGGCATGTAAAGTCCATCCCAGTCCTTGGAGTTAGCACATATATGTGCTATATTTTTTTCTGTCTTAAAAGTTGCAACTCAATTTTCTAATCCACTTTAAGTTTTAACCACTGATACCATTCATTTTTTGCCAGGGTTATGTTGGGGTTTGCCTTGGCAGAAGTTTTTTAGCAAAATATGGCATTAGCAATGGTCAATGGCAATAATAGTGACTGTAATATTAGTTGGTTAGTTAAGGGAAAGGATGCTAACTTTTTTGTTGCTCTGATGAGGATTTTGGAAAAGCCTTAGTTCCCAGTTATTTGTTTGAGAAATTCCTTAGTGCTATTGAAAATTCAACATTTTGTTTCATATTTGTAAAATGAGCACAACAATCTTTCCAATAATATTCCCCATTCTGTAATAATTTTGAAAAGGTGGGTCATAGTCTGTAATAAATATATTGACTATTGTCTTTTCAGGATATACTACAAAGATGAGAAAATATATGCTTATGGGATTGCATGTAGATTTCCCATTTTTTTTCCTTCATTTTACAGTTAGCCTCCTGGTAACAGAGGAACTAGACAATTAGAGTGTCCCAAATATTGGATATATGGCAAGATAAGCTGCAGACTGCAGCAGAGGTATCTGCATTTCTTTTCACAGAGTCGATGAATATCCAGTAGGACTTACAAGTTCAGATTTGATGCCACACCAGGCTATTAACTGTTGTGGTGGGTTAGCTTTGACTAACGGCCAGATTCTCACCCAGCTGCTTGCACTCCTCCCCTTGTTGAACAAGAGGAGAAAATAGGATGAGAAAACTCATGGGTTGAGATAGAGAGATTGCTTACCAGTTACCATTGTGGGCAAAACAGACTCAACTTTGGGAAAAATAATTTGATTTATTGCCACTTAAAATAGATTGGGGTAGTGAAAAACAGAGACAAACATTAAATTACCTTTTCTCCCCACTTTCTCATGCTCAACTTCATTCCTTCACTTTTGACTCCTCTACCCCCTCCCCCCATCCCCAAGCAGCAGTATGGCGTATGGGGGGGCAGGGGGGGGTGGTTATGGTTATAGGGATAGTTACTCACAAATGTTGTTCAAGGCTGAGTCGGTGAGATCAGCCAAGAGATGCTAGGCAAATGCCCAAGCTGCAGTTTTCTCTGAACAGAAAGGAGAAGAAACTTTTTTCCTTTTCTCTTATTTTGCACATTTTCCTGTTCACATATACTACTTTTCAAATGCTTCTATCAATTCAAAGACAGCTTTTACTTTTTTTTCTTTTTAAGTGTGGTAATGTGCTATATTGATACTCTGATTTTAGGCATTGCAGCGCTCTGAAGTAGAGATGGAAGCTTTCTTTTGCCTCTCTTGTCCAATGTTATGGGACAGGCCTAATACAGAGAGGATTTTGTTTTGTTTCTCACTATTGTTTGCTGTGTTGTATGTGGAGCACTGCTGGAGGCAGGTAGTGGATTGGCTAGGTGATTCATCAGTTTCCATGGGGCCAGTTTTTCATGCCGCACTAAAAAACTCATTGCGCCTTATATTGTACACAGTTGTTAACAGAGATACAAGTGAACAGCAGGGACCAAGCACAAGATGAATAATAAAACAGGAAGCAAAATAAAGATTGCAAACCCAAACTGGGAAATGACCTAGAAGACACATCTGTAAAATCAATACAGCCATATCACACGATACTAACTCAAAAGTAATTCAGTGTCTACATTAGTCTAATAACTAAACCAAATCCACCTTCAGTTACATTGAACATGCTTTAAACGCAGCCCAAAGCAAAGTTTATGCAAGAATGGTGCACAGCTGACTCTAACCTGTTGAAAGTTAGATGAAGCCACTTCAGTCATCAACTAGAGCCAATTCAGATTTGTTGCAATCAGGGAGCTGTGTAGCTGGGACAGGAAAGGTGCCTGATCACAGGCAACATAACTGTGAAAGCAGCCGTTGGGGCATTTCTTCTTTGATAATTTCCTCACTGTCTTCAGCGGGCTGCCCCGGGGCTAAAATAGCAAGTGAGAGCTACCACTCCTGTCATTCAGAAACCACATCATTCCCCCCTAGTGTGGCATTATAGCATCCTGTGCTGCCTGTGCTGAGGACTGCTTGCTGTTTCTCTTCTTGTTGATGGAGTGTAATACAACTGGGAGGTAATTAAAGTCTGGCCACTGGTCTTCCAAATCTGCATATTTTGAGCCTTTTCCTGATTCTAACTCCCTAACATACAGGGCTGAGTTTGTTTCAAGAGGTTTTTTTTCAAAACAACCTTATTTAAGGTTTGGCTTAGAGACGGTAGTTTGGAAATAACCCCAATTAACTATATTTGTTAGCTTAATGTAACTATAGTTTGCCTTAGGCAATTTTGATTAAAAGAACATATAAGTAAGTGATACTTCCAGTCTGAAGGGCTGCATCTCCTTTAGGTAACCCTACACTGTTATTTTCAATCCATTTACTTCTGACATCCTGTCAGTCCACTCTTTCGTATACATAATTCATGAGAAGAATATTTAAAGTACAATTGTGTTTTGACACTAATGAACAGTACTCATACTACTTGTATTCTCTAGGAGCTAAACCCACAGGAATGAATAATGGTTGGGAAGATACACATGTACAGTATAAAAATGTCTAAGTCACAAATGCTATATTACTACTAGAAATCATATCTCTGAATTTCTATAAGGAATTTCAGAATTAATATTACCACTTAATCACATTGATCTACAGTTCTGCATTTATTTAATATATATAAAGGTTAGTACCTTGAAGGTGACTGTTTTGAAATCCAAGTTCTTTAAAAAGTGCTCTTTGTTACTAAACCTGGGGATTTGAACATCTGTTTCCAGAAGAAGGATTGTCTTTTGGTTGAGACCTCAGCCAAGGAAAGCAGCCATTGACAACTGAGGCTGTCACTTCAAACTCCCTTGCTGCCAAAGGTGAAAAACAGATATTCTAGAGGACTTCCAGGTACTAAAGCAATAGGAATAATTTATGAACACAATTCTCAGAAATACATTCTCCACTTCTAGAGTGTGAATTCTCTGAGCAAGTATGGTATGAAGACGTTGGAGTTCTCTATATTTTATTTGGGATAGCTAGGAAAATGGAAACATATGTGTGTTTTCTTCATAAGCTGAGGGCAGAAAAACTTGAGACAAAGGTTTGAAGATAGCACAGTATGATTCAAGTTATGACTACTCAGTATACTAAGCGTTCAGATTTTTTTCCACAAACAGAATTATTTAGTTACTAATGAAGTGGACTACTAGGTCATTTTTTTGTCTTTGGGAATTATCTCCTCACTTTTTTTATTATGTAAAGATCACTCATAAGATACTCATTTTTTCCTTCACTCTTTTTCCCCCCTTTTTTACTGTAAGAGGAATAAAACAAAGACACACTCTTCCTGCATGTTCTTGCCCTTGACAGTTTAATCAAAGAAAATGTATTTCAACCATTTGACATTTATTTATGGTAATGAAATTGATTCAGATTATGTAACTTCCCAAAGCTCTTGGAGGTAATGTGCTTTCAGCTTTTCTATGTAGCAAATTTAAGTGGACAACTGGAGGGAGTAATATCAGCAAGATAAGAAGAATGTCAGGGATCTAGCTTGCAAAAGTATAACTACAAAATAGAAATGATCAACCAGCAAAACATGCCAGAAAGTTGCAAGTTTGTAAAATTCATTCTTACTTTTATTCAAGAAGTCCCATTTATTCTAGAATCCCATTTCAAATCCTGTTCTTGGTCATGGTCTATTAACTGTTACAAGAGGTCTCATACTCCACCAGTTGCTGTTTACTTCAAATAAGACATTTGTGTGAGATGACAATGGCATATTCAGTAAAGGCTGTTAATTCTGTGTTCAATCTAATCTAAAATCACAGAGAAAGATCATAAATAAACATTCATATTTAAAGAGTTCAGTGCACTGATTAAGTATCCCTATGCATTGCAATTTTTTCTGTTTGTTGAATTTTACTTGTATATGTTGAACATTACCAGAACTTTTCTGATACAAATCAGTGCAGCCAAAAATACTGAGGTGCACTTCAGATTTTCAGAACCTGCAGTAGCTGTCAGGTACCACTGTGAGTGGTAGCATTACTAATGACAGCCTGACAGGCCAGCATCAGGATTGGTGTCTGGCATTCAAATGCATAAATACTTGATGCAGACTTGCATAGTTCTGCTCTGTTTTGAACTTTGTCCTCCTGACCTGATACCTTCAGCTTTTCTGCTTTATATTCTTTCCTGCTAGATATCAGGGGACACTTTGGACAAAACCCTGTTTGTGAAACACCTGCCAAGAGCAGTGATAGCTCTAACTTTTATGAAATTCTTTCAGCAGCCCTTCAGCAAAGTATTCTCTCTTCTTTTTAAACTTTCTTATCTGGGCTCGGCTGCTCATACAACACTTAGCCATGACTGTCCAGCACACTCAGTGAGGCGATTAGCATTCAGTTGTGTGGTGCATTGTGGTCTCTAACATTTTTTAATGAAAAGAAAACTTACCTTCCTTCCAGTATTGTCACTAGTCGTGTTTATTGCAGTAGCGTGCAATAGCCAGTGAAAACTGGAACCTGCCATGCTAGCCCCTGCACCGGAGAGTAGCAAAAAGACCCAAACTGAGGGAGAAAAGGAGGTGGGAGAATACGTACACAGACCAAACAGTGGATGGAAGAAAATATCCTATCTATTCTAGCATTTTAGAACTGTTTTTGAATGCAGATGGGTTAAAAAGGGAAAAAAAAAGACTAAATGAGAAATCTGAAAGAAAAGGGTATGATGGGAAAAGAGGACTTGAAGATTGTAAGACCAGCAGTTACAAGAGGATTCAAGGAGACAAGGGATATAGCAGCATATACCTGCCAGTACATGGGAAATAATACATGCCTTAGTATTATGACAGGTGAACAGAATTTAAGACCTGAAATATACCATCATAAGTATCTGACCTCTTACATAACACAAGCCATATGGAATCCCCTTCAGTAATGTCGTCCTCAAAATAGAAATAGCAATGAAAACAGAAATAAAAACAAGAGAGGAGAGCAGTGAATTCATAAAGTCGACTTTTCATTCAGTTTAACTTTTTTGCTGTTATTTCTACATTTTTATTTTATTTACATCAAAAACATTTCAAAAATAATTAACTCTGTTCCCCCTACTTTTTATCTTTATTTTCCTTTATTCTTTCTCATTATGAGAAGGACCGAGAATGAAGGGAATTGCACATGTGAGGTAGAGACAACACTTTCCTCACTGTATTTCTACCCACTATTAGCCTGGAAGAACTGGAAATTTCACAAGAGATTTTGCTTCTGCATTTCACATTTCGCAGATATTTGCAGGCAAACTGGAATTTTGAATGCTGATACTTATTGAACCTGATGACATTTTAAAATTTCTTGTCACTGTTTGTCTTATCAGTATTATATACCAAATCTGAAGCTTTGTGGTTTGAGAACTTGCATTACTAAGCAGTCATTAAGTATAACTGTAATATATTTTTATTTTAAACCAAGGATGAATGTGTCGGGTAGATATTCTCTACAACTGGATTGAACTAATATTACCCTGCTGTTTTGTTCCATTGACTGAATCATATAGCAGCACATCACAGTATTATATGATCAGTGCAGCATTTAGCCATTATGAATGTCTGGGAACAGTGTGTCTCAGTCATTTATCATTATGCAATTATTCAACTTCCTCATTGACAGAGGAAGGTGCAGAAAGGGAGGAAATGCTTTTATTTTGGCAATTATTTTATTTGAAGCATATCTCAGTTGATGGGATAGGACCTACTTTTATCACTTTATGAACACATGGCAACTATATGACCCTAAATGTGCTTTGCACCATGGAAGCCTATCTGCCGCAAATTCTGTGCCCCAGTACAGATGTGCTTGTTGCTTGAATGTGTGGCATTCTAATCAGCTCTTTTCAGTCTCTCTTAAAAGTCCATAATGCTAATTTGTTTGATTAATTTCAAAAGAGCCCAGCCAGATTATCCCATTAAGTTAATGCTACTGATTTTTAACAGATGTTTAAAATAGAAAATGCTACTAAGGGGAATATTGCAAGAATTGCAGTAGTCTTTAGAAGCTGAATTTTAGTTACAATAGTCTAAATGATTTTAAAGCTTCATTCTGTAGGTACTCTAGGAAAGAGCTATGAACTGCGGGTTTATCTAAGATGATAATAGTTTGTCTGTAAATAATGTCTAGAGGGTCTCATTTGTTTTTTAGTGTGAGCAATTGAAGTGTCTCAGCACCTTCAAAGGAAGGTCTAAGAGGCCTAGATCACTTCCTGAAAATGTCATTCTGATAGTGGCTGAGAACCTCTCTTTAAAGAGCTCCAAGTGAAAACCTTTCAAGGGCTGCCATGTGGGAAATTGTTGGTACCTCCTGGAGGGAAAATGTGGGAATGGTATCAGATGCAGCAGATCAGCTGGGGAAATAGTGTTCCAAATACTCCCTAAAAAGCAAAATATTAAAGCACTTCACATTCAGTAGTGTCACAATTCTTTCTAATTGCAATGTAGGGTAAAGATTAAATCAACCCAGAATATGTATCCATACAGGATTAGAGTACTGTTGTTTAAAAGAGACATAAGAATTTGAGAAGGGTTGGAAGATAGTAAAATTAATCAAAGAGAAAGTAATTCACACCACACTGGTTAGGGTGATCAAATATGGACTGACTAGGATTTAGAGGAATGAGGGAGAGCTGGGTCAAACCACAGTGTTTTGAGTAATAGGGCCAAGGTTGGGCAGAAAACAATACACGTTAAAACTAAGTGTACAGGATTTTCAAAGCCAGTTTTTCTTGTGCAAGGAGCTTATTTAGAAAAATATGTATTTTCCAGAGCCATCTTTGAGTCAAATGAGTTCTATAAAGGACAAAGGTGCCATACTTGCATACCTATGTGGAGGGCTGCACTGTGGTTAGTTGCTGCTTTGTCATTTTTTAGAGCACAGTAAAAGAAGACAACCTTGAGATTAAGCCGGATGCCTCAGATAACATGTTAAATCAACAGAGGGCCAGAAATACAACCTAGCAAACCTGTCCCTCAGGTACTTGCACTGTGAACTGTACTCCAAAGAACATTTTAGTAAAATGCATGTGCGCAAGCTATTTTTTGTGATGCAAAGAGTGAAAAAGAGTGAAAGAAATATCATCCAGGTCTTTCCTATTTTTTTTTTATTCATCTTCCCTTTTCCTTTTGAAACATTAAAATAGTGCAGAGTTTGTAGTTTTCTTTCCCATTAAACTGAAAAGGTACAGTGCAGCAATTGATTAGTGGAGAATGGAGTTGAAATGGAAGGAGCCTTTATCCCAGTCTGTGTATTCATTTATAACACAGAAAGTCTATTCACTTCTTAATGTACTGGCATTTCATGGCAGACACAGAAAAACGTTCATTATATTTACTTACTCTTCTGATTGTACAAACCCATGCTTTCTGTAGTTTTGTTTCTCCTTTCTTTAATGATAGGGTTATTTACATGAAAATGAGTTTAAATTTTAAGTGTCCGTCTTCTTATTTCACTAAACGCAATTGATACAAATAATTGGTTGCTGTGGAAATACTTATGATGTCATAAGAACATTATTGTGATTTCAAGTATTTAATAATAGGCAGGAGCAGATGAGATCTTTAAAAGAGTATCCTGTTTTCATATGACTATTCTTCACAAAACTGTTACAGATAATAAAAGAGAAAGAATATGCATTGTGTGTATCTTGCATCAAAATATTTGTTTGTAAAAAGAATTTTATTTAAAATATTTTAATTTTCACTAGTTTATTGAACTGTTAGACCTTTCCATGAAGGATGAAAAACTCAGGCCAGTTAATGACTAATGTTGCTCATCTATAGGCTTCTAACTTGAAAAATGTTGACTTTAGCCTCATGCGAGAGGATTGCTTTATTCCCTTGAAACAATAATCAGTTTGGCCAGTTTAAGTTTTAGCACTTGGCTATGGAGGAGATTGAGGAAGAATATCGGGATATCCTTGGAGAAAATTGTAGAGGACTGTCTGTGTCACATATACTTCTGCCTGCCCCCACCTACCCATCCAAAAAACCTGAAGTCCTGTATAGCTTTTGGACTAACCAGCTAACAAATTGATCCAATAATTACAAGCAGAGGGATTCTACATGACAAGACCTTACAGAGTTTGTCTGGTCACCTAGTGCTCATCTGAAAGTTACAGAGCTGTTTGTTTTTCTTTTTATATTAAGTCTTTTCCAGGACGTATTGCCCAGGCACAATTAAGTTTTACTTCTTCCACAGCTTTCATAACCTTTGGCCTCATCTATATTAATGAAAAGAACGTGTAAAGATAGAAAAGCATTGTTAAACTGAATCTGTTGGGATTTGCGTTTTTTTGATAGTCTCTTCTCACTGTCAGCTTCTAAGTCATGGTGTTGTGAAGGTGCATATATTGCTTTTAATTGGTAAAGCAGTTCTTGTGCTTCTGTATACAGACACGGTCTGCTTTATTTTAACATTCATCAGATGTTCATGCCAACAGCCTGTTGAGAATATTTTTTGTTTCTAAAGGAAAAGATAAAGATAGTTACCAGATTAGCTGTTGCTTACAACAATTGCCAGAATCTTACCTGGGAGTAGGAGGTCTGGGTATTGCTGAGATAAGCTGCTCAGAGTTGAGGTCACCACTGCTACCTTGAATTCTGCCAAAAGTGTGATCTATAGTCAAAACTCTGTAAAACAGAAATGAAGAGCTTATAACACACAGGAAAAAAATAAGAGTTTAATGATGCAAACTTAAACTTGTAAAGACCAGGAAAGATGGTGTATGTCCTCTTCACTGCGTCATCCTAATTCTGTGTCTGTGTCTCCATGCTTCTCAATGATGAGGAAGGAGCTGGAGCAGACTGGTGTAAAGTTATTGTTCTGATATGATAAGCGCTGTGTGTACCTCTTGAAGGACAAAATATATCTAATTTCAGTGCTAAATTCTAGATAGTGTTTCAGGACTGGTGCACAGATGGGAATTATCAGCAGCCTGATGGCAAACATGACTGTCGTTTATGGCCCCTTGTGAGGGGTAAGTGAAGGTTATGTCTCAAAATGAATTCTAAGGGCAAAGGTAAGTCAAGTGATAGCTGTTACAGTGACTTTCTCCTTTCCCTTTGTCAGGAGATGGATTTTCCTTTCCACCAAACAGGGAAAGAATATGTTTGTCATATTCACTATGCATTCTAATACTTATTTATTGATAATAAAATTATAAACCTTCTTAATGTGGAAAAATAGATCATCTTTGCCATTTGCAACAACCCAAATGCTACTGTAGACCCCAGGAGTTCCTCAGCTCTTTCTTTTTTTCTGGTATTTAATATTAGCATCTTCAGCTGGAACTTAGGTGGCTTTTTAGTAGGCAATATCAGCATGGGATTTTTGTAACTGTTTGTAATTGAAAGCCTTTATCCTTGGGACTTTCTCAAACAACCTAGAAAGCAGTTCTTGTTTAGCAAAAGAATGTGAAGTTACTGCTCTGCTTTCTTGGAGGTGCTCACTAGTGATCTGTTTATATTAAATTACTGCAGCCTGTTCACTCATCAGTTCTCTTGCCTTTCAAGCAATTCAGATGCTTAAACAGAGTCCATTTAAGCAACAAAGATCTTTTGATCTCATAAGAAGTTTGGCACAGTGACATAATGATAATGTCATATGCAGTACATAATTGTACATAAAACATGTAAGATGACCTAATATATTAAATATTATTGTATTAATATGATTAAGAGAAAACTCTAACATATGCAGTCCAAATTATCTATAAATTGGTAACCTATATCAAATATTAGATCGAAACCATGGCCTTCCCTTAGGCTTTTGCTGTTTTGTAAATTACTTCTCAGTACCAATATATGAACAAATTAATTTAATAGTCATACTTCAGCTTTTGTGTAACAACACAACAGTTTTCTTAATGTATGAGTAAGCAGGGTGATTTCACCCATTTACAATAACAGAGATATTACACATGTATATTGGGAAGGCCGTAAGTTTTTCTTTTTTATCCTGAAATGGTAAAAGATCAAGGCAGACAAACAAACAAAAATAGCCTTTCTGCTTTTCTCTAGTCTTTCTCTTGATTTTTAGTACTGCTACTTTTACTTGCTTTGATTCCTGTCCTTATGACACTGCTTCCAAATTTGGTAACCATTTATCTGCTTCTCTGATTATCTAAGATGTATTTGGGTTTTGTGGTTTTGGAAAGGCTAGTAAGACTAGCCCTTTCTTTTTTTTTTCTATACCAGAGAAATAACATGGGGATAGGATCCTTTCTCTCTGTTGTTTTTCTGACAGTCTGCTGACAGACTGGAACTTGGTTCCTTCCAAATGAATCTTTTAATTTGCCACTGCTCTGAACAAGCAGGTCTGAAACGATGCATTGCAGCCTGTATCTTTAACTCTTCACCTCCACACTTATGGACACAGTTAATTTCCTTATAAAAGGCTGGAGACTTTAGCAGGTGCACTTGCCTCTGATATTCACATTCTCATTTCTAATTGCTTGGCTTCTTCACCTTTGCTACAGCCCAGCTTTTCCCTCCCTGAGCCCTTTGGATTTGACCAATGAAGGAGCTGTGCAGGTTAAGTCATTCTTACCTGCAAGGTCTTTTCCTTTTCCTGCCAAAGGGGCAGTTATTGGTCAAAGCCCCACTGGCTGAGTATCTGCAAACAGAATAAAGGAACAGGGAAAGGTTGTACTAGAGTAAAGGGAAATAGAAATTATGGTTGTCCCTGTAGGCTGGTTGGGATTCAGAGAAGGACCCCACTCCACACCTCTTCTCTCTATGGTTTCAAGCTGTTTTAAGACAGAAAAATGTCCACCTGGTTTCTTGCTATCCCACGCCTGTAGTAAGCTTGCAAAGGCACACAGAACTGTGGTAAGTGCACACGTCAGCTGTAGACAAGGAGTAGGAGATTAGATATCTGGTGTTCCCCAAAACTGGACCTGGTGTCTGCAGCATAGAAAGTGTCAAGAGACATGAAGTGGCCTCTTAATCATACCTCGATGTTCCTAGCTGAAAACACCTAGTGGAGATAAATAAGGTTTGAACCAAGACCCCAGGCACTGTGAACTGCTCTATTCATCTCAGTGTTCCCATTCTCTGTCTGAGTTCTTCTGAGCCCACAATACTGCCAAGTATGTCTATTATTTAGTGTGAAAACTTTCACCTTACTTCTATTTACTTAATGCTAGCATCCTCAATAGTTCCACAGCAAAATCTGTGTCAGCCTTTGATCTGAAGAGCTCACTTACTCAAATGAGCCAGATCTTAAACTAGCTTGACCCTTTACACCCTGAGAGGCAGAAAATTTAATGGTATGAGTCAGGATTTTCAGAATAATTTGAACTTGAAGATCATCTTTTATACAGCTAGCAATTCCCCTTAACTGAAGCAGAGTCACTAATTCTTTGTAGTTCTTTTGAGATTCACTTCTCCAAAACTGTGGTATGGCTTCTAGGCTCACTTAATATACCTTCCTTTCTAGTGACAGAAAGAACAAGGGAGAGATTTCCATGTTCTCCCAACCTATGCAGTGGAAACTATCAAGATACTGAGGTCTCTCTCTTTTCTTTTTTCTTTTTGGTTGTTTTTTTTTTTTTAACATAGTGAGACAAACCAAAATTCCTGTCTCTGATGATAGTCTGCTATACAAGTGGGCACATTTTTCCCTCAGAGGACAGTAAGGGAAAGAGTATGACAAAAACATATCAGGATGTAAGAGCAAGCCTATAGCAGTGCTTCCTCCTGTACAGCTTCCCAGCTATGGCTGGGAGATGGCTTTCCATCCATCTGCAGCTTACGACACCCTGATTAGGGAACCTACTTTCACTTTGCTTTGCCTCCACCATTGTTATGTCTAGCGAAATGAAATTGGAATTGCACTGAATATAGAGGCTGGGTTTTTTGTGGGTGTTTTGTTTTGTTTTTTAACCTTCTAACCTTCTCTAAAGTAAGGTACTCCAGAAGTGTTAGCTAGTCTAGAAGCTAGTCATTGAAAATCTGAGTGTGAGTGAAGATATAGAGGTCTTTGAGTGTTAGATCTATGAACCAAAAATGTGTTATCATCCTGTAGTAATAGATTAAAATTGTAGCCTGTTCAATACTTCTGATGGCAGTTTTTTCTGTGGCAACTACTTTCATCATAAAACTGTGGGCTTTTTTTAGTGTAGTGTCAAACTTAAATATGTTATTTTAAAAGTTAGTGATTTCCCCCTTGCTCTTTGCCTGTGTCGTGCTATGGTCAAGTAAAGGACAAATATCTCTATATAAAGGGCAGAGTTGTAAATGATGAGATAGTTTCTGAAGCTGACAGCCTTCACTCATTGTAATATGTGTAAAGGAATACTGTTATTGTCTTAAGTGGTGCTGTCATATTCAGCTCCTGCTCTTGGAGAAATTTCTGTTCCTTTCCGAGCAACAGACTGACTCAGAGAGTCAGTTTTGTACTGTGAAAATAATGGAGAAGATGGGTATCAACTGTGACATTCTGTATTTCTCTTCAATTTCTTCCTGGGTCATTAAAAGTTGAAAAGCTCATTATTTGAGTCCTACTCAAGTGTGCTTTCAGTACCCCACTCGCTATGTAGATGAAGGGCTGCCAATTTCCTGAACCCTGTTGGAGAGCAGAAAATCTGCTCTTTTAACTGTATAGCATGAGGAATGTTCTGGGCTTGTAATGATGAAATGTTATGAATATTCACGGAAATATGGTTAAGCTACCTTTACCCTAAGGTAAGAGCAGACAGAGTAGGCAATTACCTCCCTAACAGCTATCAGTCTGTATGTTCTTTGTCAGATTTTTCCTGTGGAAACTTTTTGGCCCGTACCCTAAACCTACATTTGCATGAGGCTCATTACTGCAGTTTTCAAATGGAATAAGCAACTTGGTGGCCGAAATGGACTAAGAGTATTTACAGATCTTACTGTGCCTTATCTTCTTTGCATAGACAAGCCCACACAGACATTTTTATCTGTCTGACAATTAAGAGGAGAAAACTGGATTTTTCTGTGGGTTAATGGAGATGAGTACTTGTGCTAGAGCCTACTTCTGGTCGTACCCATTTTTGATTTTTATACTGCAGGTTCCAGTCCCCTAGAGCAATAAAATATTACTGTTCTTTATTTCCCTTAGGAGAGAAAATCCTTTGCTGTACCCCACCCGCAGCCAAGAAGCAGTAGCATAAGTGGCACATAAATTTGTGTGGTGGCTGGTTTTGCTAATGGGCTTGGTTCCACTGGCTACACACATCATGTCATTAGAGTCCTTTCTGTAACCCATAGTGTCTTGAATCAATTCCAGATAATGTGTGGAATGCAAAGCCATATGCCTTATCACTAATGATATGTATCCAATGTCCCTGAGTCCATTTCCCAGTCACCTACCATGTTATTTTTGCATGAGATCTAGTGAAAACAGTATAGTATTTTTCTTCTCTGATTCAAGAAAATAATTTGGTGTGTAACATGCTTTTTGCAAATGAGATTTTCTCGTTCTGCTTTAAAACGCCATAACTACTGATCCATGGGTAGGCCTCCCTGTCCTTTCTTGAGTCTCTCTTTTTCTCCATAAAGATCTGCAGACTCTCTCACTTTTTCACAATGGTGTCATATCATAGAATCATAGAATCATAGAATGGCTTGGGCTGCAAGGGACCTTAAAGATCCTCTAACTCCAACCCCCCTGACATGGGCAGGGACGGCACCCACTAGACCAGGTTGCTCAGGGCCCATACAACCTGGCCTTGAGCACTGCCAGGGATGGGGTGTCCACAACCTCTCTGGGCAACCTGAAGACTTTTCCTTGGGTGAAGTAGCTATGTCATTCAAAGTACCTAATTTCAGAAAAGTTTAAAGATATTATTACGGTCAGATTCATGATGTATCAAGGTATAGCTCTGTCTGGAGAGGACTGAAAGAGAAAAAGAAAATGGTACCAAAAATCATGCATATCAACAACATGGAATTGCTTTTCTAAAAGACATCAATTCCACCATTGAAAGGAAAAGAGAACTTGGAGCTGGATACAGACTTAAAACTATAGGGGCTTCTTATTTTAATGTTTCTGGACTGGTTTATTTGTCATGTTTGATGCCTATTAACAAAAGTCTTATGAACATTTTAAGTAAATAAATGTATGGAACCAAGGAAAACAAATGGAATTTGTGCATTACCCTATTTGTATATATTGCTAAATATTTTAAAATGAAAAACATTAGCTAAAGTATTGGAAAAACAATATTGTTTCAGTTACTCTTAAGATCACTTTAAATTTTCTTTCTTTTGTAGACGTTTTAAGACTCCTTTTTATAAATTGCCTTTAGCCCTTTTTATTAGCTTTGGTTATAGCTATTGGCTCTGTTAATGGATTTTTTTTGTTTCTGCTTGTGTCCCAAAACCAAATTACTGTAACTAATGTACCACTGTAACTTTTCATAACTGTCTGCTGCTGAAAGCAAAAAGCAAATTCATCAAGTCAAAATATTAACACTTTTATGTCCTATTAAATATCAAGTCAAAGAAAATTGTGCTACAGGACTCAGCATTAAACCTACCAAGTTTAATGTACTGTAGCAGATTGAGATTTGACACAATTTCCCTCTGTGGAAATTGTCCTCACTATTACAATATCCATACTAAGCAGCAGAACTGGGATAAAGCACAACAGAAATGAGCCCCATTTGGAACATATATTACTCTTCCAGCAGGTTGAGAAGTGTAGTAACCAATGTTTAAAATAGTCTGGGTTGTGCCTAGAAAACTTTAGGGCTGTCTATCTGGGTACAGACATGATGCTGTTTCTTCACGTTTAACAAGCTGTCTTCTGTATTTTTCATTCATGAAGCTTTTTGACTTTCCACACAAATAGACTTACTGAAGTATTAAGGAAATAATGGATGGATGTACCATCAGCTTTGAGTGTATATGTAGGTGTTACAGTAATTGATGAAGAAAGAAAATGGCTTTCCAGCTCATGCAGCAGTGGAATAATGTGGCATTGTACACAAGAGCATTGTAGAAATTAGTGTAAACACAGCAAATGTTCAATTTAAATTTGTTTTTCTCCAACTAAATTCAATATGTTCCATCCCTGTTTAGTTTTGGTTTGTTTGGTTTTTTTTCCTCAGTGACTGTATTTCTTCAGCTCTGATTATACTGGGCAATAGCACTGAGAATAATTAGCCCAAAGTCATCTATGATGAGCTAAAAAACTATTTCTTGTACCTTGTTTTCTAAATCACTAAGAGAGGTTATGTTGTTGTAGGATCTACAGTATAAAACCTTGGTTCCCACTAGTTTCCCATTAATTTTTAACAAATGTTTTTAGAAATGCATTCTTACATATCACTGCAGTACAGACTGCAACACAAAGAAGCCAGAAGGTTGGCACTTATCATAACATGCAAACAAGGGAGAAATTGCTGCAGATTTGAAGACAGTAAGAAGTAAACACAGTCCATGAATAACCAAGGATGATATTGCGTATGCATGAAAGCTCCTATGGATACTTCAAGCAAATTTGCCCAGATGCTTTTGAATAGAAACAATTGTTTAGCATTTTATCTTTCTTGCCTTTTATCTTTTTTTATCTTTCATTTTATATACTGACATTTTGGAACATGGCAAGTAAATTTTGAGACAATGGCTCCTTACGGGACCCATTTGCTTTACTGCAAATACATTAAAAAGAGCAAATCTTAAATTTGACTAAAAGCAGGAAAGGATACATAAAAAGTAGTTTAAAGTTTGAATTGAATTTCTTAAAAGAGAAAAATAATGATAAGAGTGCTTAATAGACTAAAGCTGGGCCTTTGTTGGATGTTTTTCAGAATATTTTATGTGCATAATTTTGCACCATATTTTGTAATTTAAACTCTAATTTTAAGCTCATGCAAATGTCTTTATTTTTCAGTTCTTTCTTTTGTTTGCTAGTCTTCACAGATATCTGTGTACATGCATGCATTTTATTTGTATGTCAGATTTTAGAGATGCTCTAGCAGTAGTGACAAAATATCCCCTATAGATTGGTTGGCTGTGCTCGGGTTCAGGAGCATCACTGTCATAAAGCTGATTTTTGTCCAGTCTGGATGTTGGTAGAATAGACTGCTTACCATCAGATTATTCTGAGATTGGTAAAATGTAATTCACACTTAATACTTTTGTAAGACTCAACTCCTGTTAGGCATGCTAAAATTAATACAGAAAGTCACAAGCAAACTCAAGGGGAAATGAGGAATTAGAGTTAACGCGCTCTATTTATAAAGCCAAAGAAGCATTCCTGTGAAGCCAGATCTTACTAGTAATTTGTTATCCCTTTCATACAGTTTTCTTGGCCTGGCAGAACAAGGTGACCAATAGCTGTTAAAAATATAATTTTGTTAAGAGCTCCAGAGCGCTATTTTTTAAACATGCCCTTTCACAAACAGAACTGTCTAAACAAGAGATGTTTCAAAATACATTTTGGGTGCTTTATTTCATTGGTTAAAGAGCAACATATTTACGTTTTCTTCCCTTCTGTATCTGTAACATCATTTAGTTCACAGTGACCTATTTAATTCAATATTTTATTGAAATCCTCTGTGGTTACATTGACTGTACTTATATCTTACCAAAATCTTTGGTGTAAGAACAGCCTAGCTTACAAATACCTTGTTAAAATATCTTCAATTTGCAGCACTTCAAATACTTCAATCTGACAGATTAGCACATAACAGGGCAGTGTGTTTTATCACCTTTTTGCCAATTAAAAATGCTTTCTATTGTTTGAAGCGCAAACCATTCCTATTTCTGTCACACCAGCCAAAAGATTTCCAATTAGCAAGGTATGTCAAGTCCTGTTTTTCGCCACCTTATACTACTGTAGTACAAAAACCCTTTATATAATCAATTGCATCATTTTATCAATGCCTATCAGAGCAATCTGTGTGTGGTAGGGGATCTTTTTTTTTCCCCAATTTGAAGGCTAGAGTGCTCTACTTTATTCCTCAGTGTCACGGAAGGTGAAAATTACTTCATTGCACCAATAGGTTCAAACACCCCAATTTTTAGCCTGGGGAGTGTCTTCCACTCTGAGGCTGTAGGTCCTGAGGGACCCTTGTCTTGGTCAGTGGTTCTTAATCTGTAAACAGGCAAGCAGTGGCCCAGCTGGACAACGGTCCTCAGGTGGTCCATAGAACTGTATTGCCTACTTTCAATTCACACATTAATGTTACAGTTTTAAATGAAAAGAATCCTGATAGTCAAAAAGAAATTTGGAATATAGATTAGTCTATGAACCAGGAAGTTTGGGAAGGACTGATTTTTAAATCATTAAAATATAGAGGGTGAATATTGAACACTTCAGTTCCATTTGATATTAACTCCATAGCAGTATGTTCTTCCATGTGTATGTTTTCAGCTCTAAGAATAAAGGCAGACCATCAGGTTTATCCTGACAAATTTCTTTCTCTAGTTTGTTATTTGGGGGGGTGGGGGCAGTTCATCAAATGGATTTATATTTTATTTGCTTTTGGTTTTGATTTCAAAAATCCAGCAGATTATAAACACGCTTTTCGTTTAGATCCCCTGTCTGCTTCCCTGGTCTGTTCGATATCAGTTGTTTAAAATATGAATTTCCAAGTAGATTTTAGAAACAGAAGATGGGGAAAGGAGGAAAATGTTCACTGTTGACTTGGGAACTTTGAGTCTACTCTAAGGATTAATGGGGCCTTTAAGCAATTAGTATCGTCCCTGTCTTCCTGACGTTTGTAATGATGAGTCATGCAGTACTTTTAGAGAAATGCCAGGTGAATGTTCCCCTTGCTCATCAGAGCCATCTTACATGGACTTCCAGCATCTTTTTTCCTTTTTGCATAGCTGAGTCACAACAGTTTCATTGCCAGGGAATCCTCTGTCCCCATCAGCTTCTGAATCAAAATGTTTGAACTGTAGCCACAAAGATCAGTATTCTAATTTCACAGATTTGTAGATTTAAAGTTCAGGGTGCATAATTAAGTAATTTAGTCTGATCTCCTGTATATCACAGAACATCACATTTTACATGTTTGTATGTGTATCACTCCCGAAACCCTGTAATCTGGCAAAGCATAAATATTTGGCAAAAGCACACCTTTCAGAAAGGCACTGGATTTGCATTGGAAAGTCAAAAAGGAACTGACAGTTTTCTTGCTAGTTAGTTGTAGGAAGTTAATCAGCCACCTTCTCACAAAAGAAATTGTGCTTCATTGCTTCATCCTCATTTAGATTTGCCTGGCCTCATCTTCCACCAATAGTTCTCATTAAGTATTTCTCCACTAGATTATAGTATTGTGTACTATCCAGTGTGGTTTTTTTTTCTCATGAAGATACTTATCCTTTGTAATCAAGTCAGTTCTCAATCTTCTTTTTCAATAAATGTAACAGATTAAGCTCTTCAATCCATCACTGTAAAACATTTTCTTCAGCTGTCAGTCATTCTTGTGGATCTTTTCTCCACACTCTTCAGCTTCTCAACATGCCTTTAAAACTAAGGACACTACATAGATGTGGATTTTCAATGTTAGTTTTGTAGCTGCTGCATACAAAGCTGAAATCACTGCTCTTTCCAGGATCACTACCCTCATCCCTATGAATTTAAATACCCGTAAAAGTGCATTTTACTGCAGCTAAAAGCTGTTGTTCGCATGCTTTTTCCATACCATGTGGCTTTGGACCCTGATGACCTTTCATTGCTGAACAAGAGAAAGAACAATCTTCTGAGATATTTGTTATTAGATGACCCACAGAATTTGTTATGATTCACTGCAGAGCCTCACCAAAACAAGCACTTCACAGAGGACCCATACAGCTATAGTTTTTAGCACAGCCTGGTTTGTACCACTCATATTCAGACCAATGTCATACCAGAATAATAATCAAAACTCTTGCATAGAAAAGAAAGGATCTTTAGGGGTTTAATGGTAATGTCAAGAGAATGTCAAGCTGAATCTGGCATAATTTTTGTATTGGACACGATGAGATGCTCACAGTTGTAGGTCCAAGCCAGCCATCAAGCTCTTAATTGTATTAACTTCTAAAACCACCAGAATTTGGTAGCTATTAATATTTAGTAACAACTGAAACCATCTTCTCAAAATCTAATTGTTTTCTATTGGACTGGTAGTACAAATAAATTTTCACATTTTATCATTCTCCTTACTCTACTGTTATATACTTCAGCAAGTATGCTGCCTCTAATGCTCCAAGGTGTCTCTAAAACTCCTAAAAAGTCCTTGTTTCTTCCACCACATGCTATTTTTTCCTGTCTAAATCTATATCTAAGATGCATTTCCATAAAACCTCTCTTAGAAGCATCTTTCATTTGCCAAAAAAGTCATAGTTAAGCCACTGGGATGATGTATGTAGAGCTGACTCAATTAAATGTTTATAGGATTAGGCCAGAGATTAGATACACTATGAAACAGCACAGGGTAAATTACATTGTCTTCACTTTATAAGCATTTACAGCGCCTTATGAGTTGACTCTGTTTTACAGTTACCCTATTCCGTCTCTAACTGAAGAAGGTTAATAACTAAAAATGATAAAATAATAAACATTATATAAAATAAACATCAAAAAAGGGTGGGGAAGTTAAGAAGCACAGTAGTCCTTGCAGTTGGGAAGATTTTCAAAACCAAGTGAAGAGGAAGGGAGTGAGATGGCTACAGAAGTCTACAGGGAATTAGGTGATAGGATAAAAATCCTAGTCCTAATGAATTTCATAGCTCCATAAGCATGTTGGGAAATATTCTTTCCTACATGAGAGTCTATGTTGGGAAGAGAAGAATTGAGAGACATATCTACATAAAGCATATAATGGGAATGGAGTACCAGCTATCATTTGCTAGCTCTTCTATGTTAGAATGAGGGATGAAGAACTACATGTTACACAGGTTATAATACAAAATGGTTTTGTCCCTTTCTGTTTGTCAGTATAGCTTGACTGATATTTTATTACATTGTCTGTCAAGTAATGTAGAAAGAAATAAGCCTAAGGAGGTATATTTCCTTTTGAACTTATTGGAAACAAAAAAGATTCAGTTGAAAAAGAAGATTATAGGCCAGAAAATATAAAATTTTATTAATTTACAGTGACAACTATAGGAAAAATTATGGAATTCAAAAATTCTGTATAATTCTTTTTTTCACAATAGTAATAGAAAAATCATCAGAAAACATAAAGATATATTATCAGTTATATTATGTATTTCACTCTTTTATCTTTGGGGTTTTTTTTTTTCCAAGAACCATTTAATCTGAAATGTATCCACCTTTGAATTGGTAAATCATAGTATATTTTGTGTAAGTATTCATGTTTAGGTTTTTAAACTTTGAACTTTCTTTTAAATGTACTGAGATTTGAGAAGGGTCCTCTTTGTTTGCATCAAGTTATTACTTGGTAGATTAACAAATTGAGATTTGGAGACATTATAACTAGTTTAATAAATAAGGTTGGAGAATAAAGAGAATTGGGAGAAGACATTTTAAATCTGCCATCCTAATCCAGACAGAAACTAGCTATGTCAATAGCATTTCAAGATCACATTAAAGAACGTACCTAACTAAATGCTTTTGCCAATTCTTGTGTGTGTTTCTGTCCTTGTGATCCTTTTGGCTTCAGAAGGATTTGGACAGCTCTTTAAAATCCAGAAAATATTCAGAACCAGTTATTTGCAGAAAAAAAAGATGATTTCTTGGATGAAGGCCACAGCACTTTGTATGTTGGTGTTCTTCCTGGAATTATCACAGCCTTTCCTGAAGATTATTTTAAATTTTTTTTGCACTATTTATTATTGAAAAATGGATTCCTCAGTATTTCAGCTCAAAGACAAGTGGGATGAAATTTCCATCCTTTCATTTTTCTGTGTTCCTGAGACTTGAATCGTACAAGTTATTTCCTTACACATACATAGCAGTTCCTCACCAGAGAACCCAAAATAACAGCCAGGAAATCAGAGTGCATTTTGCATAGGTTCATTAAAAACTGTTAATATTCAATAGGGATTATCAGGATAGCAGTTCCTATCCGTGATGTGCCTTTTCACCAGTCAAAAGGACTGGCTTGATGGAAGAGGCTCTAAAACCCCTTGTTACTGCTGAAGGAGCAGGTCCATTTGCACTGGAATAAGCCCTCTCCCCAGGCAGGTCATAAGAAATCATGGGATCCTACAGAGGGGTGTCAGATCAAAGCAGTAGTCTCTTCCATTCCACATCCCACTTGATTGTGAGTGGCACTTTCCCTTTTGTCCTTTTATCCTAGCAGGTTTTTGCACAGGCTTTTACTCTGCTCTGGTTTCTTGCTAACACAGCCAGTCTGGCTCAGTCATTGTTTCAGCACTTTCCATCGTCAGTCACAGTTGTGTAGAGTGAGTATAAATGCAGCCTAATCAGAATGCAACTACTACAGTCATCAAAATGATTACACAGGTTGCAGGGCAATGAATATTCAGCACTTCTGCCTCCCTTATTGAAACAGGGACTTCTCCTAGTCCATAGTCCCATTTCCACATTACCTTCATCTGGACAATAAAAAGCCCTTGCTCCAGGAGGATAGGGAGAGAAAAAGAGAGAGAGCAAGTGAGCATATTGAATCAAAGCATTTTTTTTTCTTTCTTCTAATATCTGTATTTTATAATTTAGGTTGAGGGCAATATCGAGCTCTTTCTTGCATTAGAATCATTCCTCCAACACTAAATTTTTAAATATCTTTAATTACACTTAGTGAAGGTAAGACATGAGTACTAGTTTAATCTTCTAGATGGTCTTGTGGATTAAAATTAGATTTATACATTTGCATAATAAAAGTAATGTTGTGAAAGAAAGCAGTTTGAGTATGTGAGAGATAATTGCATTTGTATGACTTGCCTTGGGGCAACCCTTATTGGATTGAGCTCAGCACCAGCCATTATACCACTGGAGCATTTTGCATTTTTATGTAGCAGTGCAATAGAATTTAAATTTTATGCACAATTAGTCTTGTATTGATGTATAGTTTGTAGGTAGGCTTAAGCTATAAAACTGAATGTAAGTCTCTAATGCAGCTTTTTGTTTGGTGGAAGGGAGCAGAAAAAAAAAATCAAGTTTGTGAAGTCAGTGAAATTTCCAGGAGTCCAGTACCATTAATATGGTTCTACTGGTTTCCCTCCAGTAGCCTGAATTACCAATCATCTGCAGTGCCTCCCCTGGTACAGTATTTCATACACAGGAAGTTCAACATGAGTATTGACAAATCCTGTGACAGCTTTAATGACATCTCTTAAATTTGAATTTCTCCCCTACCATTTGCCTCTACACACTACAACATTTGAGAAAAGAGCTGAAGCTGAGGTACTTACAAGTTGAGTGCATAAAATAGAATGCTGTTGCTGCACACTGTGCTCTAATAAGCAAACAGTATTTAGTAATTTGCTCAAATATGGGCAGCAATATTAGCAGTATTAGTTTAGGAAATGGTTATTAACAGTTTTCCACTCAACAAAGCAGAACACACAAACACAACAGCAGAAAAGGAAGGCTTTTCTTTGCAGCACTGACATCTCAGGGTATTTTGCAATATTCCTTCACAGCTGACATGACAATAGAATGACCTGATTAAGTGTGACAATATTTTACACAGTGTTCAGATTTAAAGGCAAATATTCAGTTTCTTCGTGCATTCTGATGGGCTTTAAGTAAGCCAAATACCCACTAAGAAGGCAGATATCCTTCCAGCAGCAAAAGAATTTATAACACTCTTAGCCTCTCAAATACATCTTCCATTCTGTGCAGGAGTGGGGCAGAGTCAGAATGCTAATGTATCTCTTAAGTCTCATGGTTTGTTCTTTTAAGTTTATCCTCATGACTCCACAAACCTTGTCTTTGTCAACTGCCCCTGTGACATGACACTCACCAAATCACTGGAGGTTTCTAATGATGAGCCAAAAAATGACAGCAGGCAGAAGTTTCCTGCACCTGCCTAGTCTTGTGCCTTTTATGTTTTCTAAATAATGCTGTTGAAACTAGGGTTGTCATTGTTCTGGATTTATGGTCTCCATACTACACACCTCTATCTCTGATACTCTTTATTGTCTTGAGATATTAAGTCTTTTCACTGCTTCTTGCTGATCACTTCTTCCCTAAGCATTCTTTCAGTGTTTTTTTTCAAAGGAACTGAATCTGGAATGAAGAATACTCTGTGATTAGATTTTAAATGCATATGAAAATGCCTTTTGAGATGCAGGAGTGCAAAGGACTTTTGTGGGAGGAAAAGTTGGATCCCCTAGCAGGGAAGAGTCATCTTTTCATTCTAGATTTAGTTTATTGCATTGCTTAAGTTAAACTAGACTTCTGTCACTCTCCTGCTCTCCTTCTGCATTCCTTCATCCATGATGGCTTTTACAGAGACCCTTCACTTAAGGCCTTGACTTCTACCTCTCCTGTGACCCCCCCAGTTTAAGGGCCTACTTAGATGAAGTGATGTGTTCAGTAGCAAAACCATCTTAAGAAATTGCCATGGTTTAACCCCAGCTGGCAACTAAGCACCACACAGCCACTCACTCACTCTCACCTGGTGGGATGGGGGAGAAGATCAGAAGAGTAAAAGTGAGAAAACTCGTGGGTTGAGATAAAGGCAGTTTAATAGGACAGAAAAGGAAGGGGAATAATAATAATAATAATAATAATAATAATAAAAGAATATACAAATTAAGTGATGCACAATGCAATTGCTTACGACCCACCAACTGATGCCCAGCCAATTCCCAAGCAGCGGCCCCCAGGACAGTTTTCCCCTAGTTTATATACTGAGCATGACATCACATGCTATGGGATAGCCCTTTGGCCAGTTCGGGTCAGCTCTCCTGGCCATGCCCCCTCCCAGCTTCTTGTGCATCTCTAGCCTTCTCAGTCAGTAGAGAGCATGAGAAGCTGAAAAGTCTTTGACTTAGTGTAAGCACTGCTTGGCAACAACTAAAACATCAGTGTGTTATCAACATTATTCTCATACTAAATCCAACACACAGCACTATACCAGCTACTAGGAAGAAAATTAACTCTATCCGAGCCGAAACCAAGATGGTATCCACCCCTTATTCTATACCATCTACATCATGTCCACGTCCCACACTTTCCAATTCATTCCAATTAATCACCACCACTTTTCCTGTCTTTTGATACATACACACAGATATAATTCCCTAAGTCTATGGGCTATCCCTATAAAATGTTAGTTGTGTTCATTTAGTCCATGACTTTGGGCTCCATTTGTCAGGAGAGATGTTGTATGATGTTGGATTGTTGCATGCTGAAGCCAGTTCTGGTTCCATTATCACTATGCTTTGCTCAGTTTTCATCTAAGTTCATTCTTCATTAATCTGGGTGATTCTTACTGTAATACCATTGATAGGCCATGTAGCCATGTAGAAGTGATGATATACAATGTTATATAGCAATTAACATCTTACAATTTAATTTATTGACTATTCTCACCCAAAATCAAGTCCCCTTGAGGTACACATGAGATTTCCCCATCCTCCCGCATTACCCAACAAGTGCACCCAGGTCCTTGAGCAAAAGCAGTCCCACGAATGAGTTTGCCTTTGCCTGACGCAGGAATAAACCAGGCTGTCTTCCCCAGCATATTTTTTATGTGCACTTCAGGGACGTTATCCCCTTCTACAGTATGTAAAAGTTTTGACTGGGCAGGGCCAGCTCGATTGGCCTGTCCTCTAGTGTTGACTAACCAGGTGCCCTTTGCTAAATGTGTACCCCAATGTCTGAATATCCCAGCACCCATTGCTCTCAGTGTAGTCTTTAACAGTCCATTGTATCATTCAATTTTCCCAGAGCCGAAACCAGGACAGAAATTCACATGTGCTCCCTTCCCTTCATGTCAGCCCCTTCTTACCCCGCACCTTTTTTTACTACCTCTTCAGTTGTGTTGATACAATTCTTTCTGAGCCCAGGAACTAAACCAAATCACTGTTTTATTTAAAAAGCAAAGCAAGAAAGCATATGTGATTTGGATCTTTCAGTTATCAGGTTTACAAGCAGTTGGACTGACATGGCTGAGAGCATAATGGACCAGAGAAACATGTTCATCTAGCCTTGCTACTGCAGTTTCTTTGTGTAGTCAGTCCTTAGAGAAGTCTAGGGCTACAGCACTGTACACATCTTTGTATTTTTCTCATCAGGACCAACTATGTAATTAATTTGTTTTCTGTGATACATCTGTACAACATGGTGATTCTATTTACTTTTGTAGTCTTCCCTGCAATTTTACATAATTCAGGATTATGCTTGGAAATATTTGATAGCCCTTCACTGAAAAGCCAGTTGGAGAGCACTTGTCTTGCCTGCTCCTGTGAGTTTTCCAGACAGAAGAAGAATGCTTGCACCTTGAGGTGCTGTCTTGAGAGACCTTGCCAATTTATGAAGAAAGCCCTGTTTATTTGGACACAGCTGAAGATAATGTGTTTTTTCATAGTGCCCAACACCTTTTGGGGACCACTCATCCCAAAATATTCCTTTCTAGGCTTTTCTCAAAGCTCTACTTTCCTTAGACTTATCTTGCTCCCTCTCTCTCGCATCACACTTCCATGTACCAGTTTTTTGACAGCAGTGCCAGTTTCAGGTATGCCTGAACTATCTGCCTCTGGATTCCTGTTCCCAACTCCTTGCCATCCCTATAAGTGGGCCAATGCAGTTTTGGGGTCTGCATTGAGGTGTAAAGCAGAGGAACTAGCTGGGTTGACCACAACAGGGTTGTGGTGAGAAGTTTGCAGTGTTGGTTTTAATGTGGACAGTTCCCTTACATAATTCACAATGTAGATTCACAACTGTGCTAGCACAGCTTTGGGGCAGCAAAAGGCTTTAGCCAGATGTTCAGGGATGGAGCTCCTTAAGTCAATTTTACTGATGAAAAGATGTTGTGTGGGATGGTTTTTTCACTCTTCCTGGTTCTCCATTCTACACCCAGCCCTTCACAGAACAGTAACCAGGAAAACTCTTCCACTGACACGTGCTGCTATAGTTGCCTTTGCCTTGCATGCTCGCCTGTGCTTTTGTTTGGGTGGGAGACCAGTACCAGGTCAGTTGCTCCTTCAGAAATGAGCAAAATTTTTTCTTCAACGTCTCTTAAAAAAAAAGCAGATATTTCTACAGTCTTTTTCCTTCATTTTGAGGATAACATAAAGGGGAGGAAGGGAGGGAAAATGGCTCTCAGATTTCTTTTAGACCATTATGGATATGATGGAACCCAATTGTCTTCAAAATTTTGCATGATCTTTAAAAACCTGTCTTTTAGAAAAATGCCCAGAAAGAAGGGAATTTAATTTCATTTTATTGTGTATTTTGACAAGATAATGATGAACTTAATGGTACCCAATCTTAATTAGGTCCTCCAAACCCTGACTGCATTATAAATTCACTATTAATTATTATCCCCATTAAACCGAAATTTTCCAATGGCCAGTTTGAGGAATCCAGGTTTTCAAGTGCTATTAACATTTAAAATGGCAAAAGAAAACATAGATTATTTGAAATGGCCATTGGAATACTTCATTTTTTGTGTTGATATAATTGTTGGGAGTGAAAACAATGCAGGCGTGGCATGCTATGCCAAGCAAGCTGTCTTCAGCTGTACACATTATTCCCTTCAATAACAGGTAATTATATTTTGGGAATATTAGCAAAACTGCTTTAATTATCTAATCTGAACTCTTTCTGAGGTTTATGGGGTGGATTACAATATTATCCAGTATTGTACAAAAAGAAAATTTAATGTATATGTTATCATAACTGCATATCTTGTCAACAGGGTGGAGTAGGGGAAGAGGGAGAGTGACTGCTGGGGAAAGAGTCAACATCTTCGAAGACTCATTTCTGGGTTTTATTCTCATGGGTTAACACATGGGGATTAAAGCAGGGAATTATTGTTTTTCTGTGGGTAGCTGAAAGAGAATTCAAGGTCATGATACATGATGAGAACTTTCCCTCTAAAAATAGTTTAAAAATGAGTCAAGTACCATTTTGAAATAATTGTCAAAATTTGGGAAATATACTGACATTTGCGACTATTCCAACGTTTGATTAGGGAGCTTTGGAATGACAAATGAATGTTCTATAAAAACATACTGAACTGTGGGTAGTTTTACTGAAGTGAAGGGACTTTTCACATGTAGGCATCTTTATTAATACTTGAAGAAAAAAAGTAAGGTAGTGGGGATTTTTAGCTAATTGGTAAACATAGCTTTCTCTGTGGGATTCTAAGGATAATATTTCTATTTTGAATACCCTGGGTTTTCAGATTTTTTAAGTTTTAGTGTTATAATAATGTCAATGTATTTAACTTTTAATGATAATTACACAGTTACACATCCAATGACGTTTCTAAGCTATCACAACACTATAGTTAGTATAGAACCAGTTAAGGTATGAATTTATGAAACTTGCTCCTAAGTCAGAGCCAAATCTGTTGCTTTTCTGCTGCAGGCTAAGCTTAATCTTTTGCAATTATATTTATTCTTATTTGTTGTTTTTTAGAAGTTTACCCATTCCATGTTTGTGAATTGTCTGAAAACTACTAAGACTCTGTTTTTTGAATTTTTGGACAACTACTTTAAACAACTTAATTCTTTGTATGGCTTATAAGCAGTATTGTGGAAGAATTTATGTCGTGGTTTAGCCCCAGCTGGCAACTAAGCACCACGCAGCCGCTCGCTCACTCCCCCTCCAGTGGGATGGGGGAGAGAATTGGAGGAGTAAAAGTGAGAAAACTCATGGGTTGAGATAAAGACAGTTTAATAGGGAAAGCAAAAGCCGCACGCACAAGCAAAGCAAGGAATTCATTCCCTACTTCCCATCGGCAGGCAGGTGTTCAGCCATCTCCAGGAAAGCAGGGCTCCATCACGCGTGACGGTTACTTGGGAAGCCAAACGCCATCATGCCGAATGTCCCCCACTTCCTTCTTCTTCCCCCAGCTTATATACTGAGCATGATGTCATATGGTATGGAATAGCCCTTTGGCCAGTCTGGGTCAACTGTCCTGGCTGTGCTCCCTCCCAGCTTCTTGTGCACCTGGCAGAGCAGGGGAGGCTGAAAAGTCCTTGACCAGTGTAAACTCTACTCAGCAAGAACCAAAACATCAGTGTGTTATCAACATTATTCTCATCCTAAATCCAAAACACAGCACTATACTAGCTACTAAGAAGAAAATTAACTCTATCCCAGCTGAAACCAGGACAATTTATTACTCCAAGTTTGAAGAGTTTTGATTGTTTGCATGATATATGTTTTACCTAATTATGCAACAATAATTTTGCAATGGAATTTTGAATGCAATTGCTTACACTTACAATTTAAAAATACATTTTTTCACTGTGTATCTATAATATTTATTTTAAAAGGACTGTTTCTGCAAGGTTCTTTACTAGTAAGTGCACTTTCTAAACAAGTTGTGAAATATTCATAAACAATTGTTTACCAAATTTTGTGTTCCAAGAGAGGAATTAAGTTAAAGTAGATTTCATAGTAAGATCATTATCATCATTTCGTTGTATCCTGAATTACAGAGATGTTATGTTTTCTTCCAAAATCAAGCATTGTAAACCAGAAAAATTCAGCAGTAAAGTTATGTTTAAAGTAAAGCATGAGAAACACAGCTAAGGCATCTAGAAGCAAGTTTTATGTAGTTACTCAGTGTCAGAGTGCAGTAGCCATTCCATTCAAAATTTTCAAATAATCCTTGAAAATGTGCAACTCTGGCTATGTCTTAACTAATTACATTACAAATTCCACCACCACCACCCCTCCCAAAAAAAAATCCAAAACAGGCTTGTGTAAGAGTGCAGATTTTAAGAGGCAGCATAGGTCATAGAAAGGTTGTGTCATTGTGAAAGCATGGATGTAGAACAGAAGTTGTTAAAATACAAAAGTATTATACTCAAAAAGTCCTATCTCTAAGAAGCTAGTTTAAAACATTATTTTAAAAATATACATTTTAAACAGGTTCATATGTAGTCCCTTGACCTCTTGCTTTTCAGAAAAAGTATATGAGTCACCTGCTGGGAAAATGAATATTTCTCATACAATGTTGCTTCTTCTATTTGGAAAGTGGCCAGATCTGCTGCTCTGCTTACAAATATATCAGCACAAGCATCTGCATACTTAACATTAAACAGTGCTATAGTACCCTTGGCTAGCAGTACCTTGCTGCTTTCCAGTTATGTATATTGTGGTCATTTCCTTTGCTTTAATTCCTTGCATTATCATTTATCCTTCTGAAACTTTTGTTCTTTTTAGAAAGGGAATGATAGCTGAACCCCTTGAGTGTATCTAGTATTGATCTTCTGTGCAGTCCAGGGAGAGTTATGGAGCTTTGTATTGGAGCTTCCATAGCCCTCCATTGCACAAGTACTGGAATACTAGATGAAGTATACAAACTTACTCTGCTTTTATACTGATAATTATGTGTGTTTTATACATTTAAACATTCTGGAGCAGAAGAGAAAGCTCTAAAATAAATAAGTTTAACTTTAGGCTATTTTAGGAAATCAGCAGTCATTTAAACTGTTTCTGAGACTTGATACTGCTGCGTATTTGCTGTCCAGTGGAAACGAAGCCCTTATTAAATCTAAACTTGTAAATTTCTTCTCTGTAATAAAAACCTTTCACTATAGACAACTTAATGTTAACAATTTGTAAGGGAAGATAATAAGTCCTAACTGAATTTAAGTAATGATTTCCAAAGTAGACCTATAAATCTACTACAGCTGGAGTTCATAAGGTCTCAAAGGAAAAGGAACTTATGGCCACTGAAATGAATAATCTGTAAACTGTCGGTAACTCACACTGTTATTAAGACTAATAATTTCTTTGATAGGAGCCTTTGAGTTAGAATATTAAAACAATTGAATGATAAGCTAATACAGCAGCTCAAACACATGAATTTCTATTATATCAAATGATTTGTGTTACTTCTCTTTCCTGCAGCTCTGGCAATTATTGTAAATCTTAAGTAGTATTTTAATCCTCAGGACATACTATAAATCAAAACTTAGATTTCAGAAATTGTCACCACAGCAAGTGAGGTTGTACAGAATCTCGCTAACAGGAATGGACAGATAGCAAATTATATTTCCGCTTTAGCTTGGACTGAAATTTTCTTTGAAAGGAATTTCCCATTTGCCATAAGCACCACATCTGTATTGGCTTTTCAAAACCACTTCACTCTGGCCTAACTCTGCTTCCATTTTAGGACAATGAGAACTTTAACTTTGCTTTTGCTGAATTAAATAGTAAGTTGATACTAATTACAACTGAGGGAATAATTGACCTTTTTCTAGTCCAGGTCTGTTCTCGAATTATGACACTAGAGAGAGTGTGAAGCAGGAAGATTTTTCCACAGACTTGGTATCTAGAGCAGTGAATTAAAAGGGAAAAGGAAGGTATCCAGGCACATGAAGGCTGCCTGGCACAAAAGCAGTATATGTCCATGCTAGGAAGTTCTTCTAGCCTCGAAACCAGGGCATCTGCATGCAGAAAACCTTTTGAAAATGGCCCCTGAAATGTTATTGTTCTGAAACCATGCTCAGGTATTTTTTGGGACAGCACATGGGCCAGAAGTGCACCAGGGACCATTCTGACAGTTTAACTGTATAAATTATCGCTGTATTTATCTAAGAGTACAGAAGTGGCCAATGTGTCACCAAGTTTGCTACAGGAGGGCCTGAGCCCATTTCACAGCTGGAAAGCTGTTTCTATTTCTTGATTTCCTAGAATGTGTCTTAAATATACCTATTCATTTCCAGGGGGTTTGGTTGGGGTTTTTTTTGGCACAGCAAAAATATAATATTAATAGTCCTGATAATATTGATTTAGCACCAACAGTTTGTTAGACCTGCTAAAGCTCCCTTGGGTAGATTTGTCCTTGGGCAGATTAGTCCTCTGTCAAGGCATAATTTCCAAGAAAAGCCAGGAAAATTTTGTGTCCAGATTCTCACTCTCCCCATATTCAAGCCTAGGTTCTGGCTAGTTTGACAATGTTTAGCAAGTGGCTGAAAGAGCATTCAGGCAGTTCAAGCCCAAATAAAAAGATTCTCTGTCTTCCGCGCTGCCTCTCTTCCACAGAGACTGATTTGTCCTGTTTTAGATTACGTGCTGTCTTTGAAGGGCTGAAGGTGCCCAACTGCTTTTGAGGTGTGCACCTACTAGCTGTATCAGCTCAGTACAGCCCTGCTCAGCACTCCAGTGATTTGTCATGACCAACAGTAGGTAATCCTCAAAGGATTACAACTCCTGTTTCCTCCATTTCTGATCTTTTGGGGAATCATAGGTTGTTAGATCTTCTTTTAGGCATTTGGCATCATGTTGTTTATTCCATCCTAATGGTTACGCCATCATTGCTTAGGGCAAGAACAATACAGGTTTCATGGTGAGCCCAGCAGACATTTGCTTCTGAAACAACAAAGTCACTCCTAAGTCCCAGACAAAATTTCTCCCTAAAATTATTTCCAACCTCCATTTAATCCCTCTGTTAGACCTGGACTTTTCTGGAGACTTCCTCTGATCTGAGACAGGCTGAAAGTCTGATCACATCTGATCAGAAGGAATTGGCTTGCAATCTTACATCATCTTCTGTTTTCTTGTAAATTCAGAAGGGTGAAGGACAGAAACTGAATATTTCTAAGGCAGTGTCTAGCTGAAAAGACAGTTCCAATGACAGCTTTGTAGTCTGTTAAAACATTTTAGGTGTTTCACACTTGTCTATATCCTGAACTTTTCCACATTTGAGTTTGGAGGGGCTTAGGGAACATTTTCAGCCATGTGTTAAAATACTGAAAATAGTTTAGGTTCAGGTGAGAGATTTTCAGTCCCATGTCTTTCTTCTTATGTAGATATTGATGCACATAAAATTGTTGAGTGTTCTTCATCGATATGATCTTGACTAAAATGATAAAACTGTATTGAAAGAAATACTTTCCTTCTCATATTTCTTGCTTAAGAATTAATCTTCTAGGTAGTGTTGACAAGGGAACAAAAGAAAGGCAAACTTTCAAAATTATTTTAACTGCCTTGCTCAAAACTTTGCAAGAACACAGCATCTCTGTAGAGATTTTAAGCTTCCTCTGAGGACTGTGACAGGATTCTGCTATATTCAGTCAATAATATTGCCTCATCACTTCCAAGGCCTTCATGCCCAGCTCAGCAAGGCCTTGATGTTACAAGGTCCTTTGAATTTTACCTAAAGGGAACTAAAGCCCTTTTACACTCCAGGCCTGCTTTTTGTTTCATTTGACATTACTCAATAAGTTTTGCTGTGTCTAAATTAGAGCAGTGTCTAATAGCTGTCTGATTGCATTCATCATTGCTACAGCTTGACAGGTCTGCAGCATGAAGGTCATATCAAATCCCAGTTGACATAAGGCAAAGTTCTGATTTATTTCCATCCAGAACTCTTGCGAGGCAACCACAGCCCCCCAGACTTCTTTGCACATATACGCTGTGGATTATTGGTTAGAATCACACTTCTGGATGTAAGGGTTAGGGTTTACTTAGTCAAAGTCTTGGGGTACTCCCCCTGCTATATATTGATAGTTGGTTTTATTACTTCTTTGGGGGATGAATCTTCAATTTTCTTTTTGCTGTATGTGTCTTCATACCATGCATTTATTTTAAACCCATTATAAGTTTCTCATTGCTGATTGACCTCTAGGTCAGTGATATGCCCCTCCAAAAATGTTTCTTTTTAGAAGATAAGTTTATTACTGTATTGCCTTATAGTGATACAAATATGATTCCATTATTGATTATGCAGAGAAAAGCCTTGCAATATTAGTTATCAACACCTAGCCTATATACTTTTCACCGTGACACTAAATCATTTTTTCTTTCCTACTGTATCGCTTCTCACACACAACTGGAAACGATTTATCATTTGGACATCTAAAAAGTTATAAACCTCTTCCTATTCTGACATGTACAGGACTCCACCTCACTTCAGCAGAAGTCATATATGATGCACATGAAAGGGAATTTAGACCTAGAAAGAAATGTTTGCACATCCATTTCTGCAGAGACTGAAAAAGCGGCTTTCTCAGTGGTGGGTAAACTTGTATGCTTTGTATAGAGAAGAGATGGATAAATACTATGTTGCTCACATGTGTAGTTGGTAATCTCCCTTTACCTTTTTCTACAACAGCAGTGTTTTTATGTTTTTAAATGTTGCCATGCTGTCATGGACCACATTCAGGCCCTCCTCAAACTGCTAAATTGAGGTGACATCAAGTAGTCAGCTGACATTTCCCTTCCTGACTGGTGACACAGAGCTATGGAACTGCCATTAGAGACTCTAGAGAGGGATGTGTAGAAAAGGGATGTCTGTTAAAGGCACTCTGAGCAATCTCTCAATGACAAAATATCTTTAAAACACTGCAGTTGGCAAAAATTAAAATGCTCCATAGACTGTTATGAATCATGGCATAAGCTAAATTAGCCTCTCTATGGCTCTAGAGGTTAGGGATGGAAGGGGCAAGGACTGTACCTCTTAATACCCCTTCTGTGCTATGTCTCTCTTCATTCAGATTCCTCCTGAGTTCTTATACACTGTGTGATGCACAATGTTAATATATGTCACTGTTGGAAAAATTGCATGTAAAACATGGAGAAATGAAAAACATTGAACACAGACCCTGCAGCTGTCACCATCAGTTGGATTTCACAGAGGATCTTGAGTGATAGGTCAGCCCAAAATTATTCTTAGGGGCAAAGATTTTGTCAGCATTGAGTGTACTGTCAATCCAACTACTTAAGTTTGTTATTATTTCTTATAAGTCAGGGACTTAAAGATATTTTTCCCTGGTTTTACTAAGGCAAACCTGTTCTCCCCGTGTTCTCAAAGGAAACTGCCAGAAGTTGTGAGTTTGCTTCACTCACTTCTTTAACTACCCTGAGATGATGTTTGGGAAGTTGCATTCATGGAACACCTTTCCATGGTTGAGAAAACTAATTATCTTCCTGTCAACACTAACTATGCAGCCATGTACTTACTTCTAGATCATATCTGTCTTTACCTGATCTTTAACACTCCTCCAAAAGGACTGATGGGAATAGCCCTAGAAGAGCCTCTTCACTTCTGCTCACAGAGCCTCCAGCCCCTTTTAATCTTCCCAAGATCATTTTGCAGTATAGCTTATGTCCACACAGGTAAACATGGACAACAATAGAGCTCATTTGTATGAGCTTTAGCAATTTTTCAGTGGCTCTACGCTTCTGAGAAGCAACACGTCAACTAGCGTGACTAGCATATTTGTCAGGGGGCTGCTTTTGTCACTCTCATGCTTGTCACCAATTCTTGGTTAAATTTTTGTTTGTTGCTAGTTCCTTCCACGTATCTGTTCCTGCTAGGGAGTATACCACTCTACATACAAAGTGACCAGCCATATTCTTCCCTGCAGAAGGGCCATTTTCTCCTGGGAGATGTGCATTCGGCATTTCTGTCTTTGGACGTCCCCCACATATTGTATGAATGTTACCATCTCAGTGAGGTCTCTCGGAATACAGATGTGTCTCAGCACAGCCCCCTTGTTCTGCACCTCTCCTTGTATCAGTGAGATGCTGTCAGCTGGCAGCTCCCTCAGTGCAACCCTTCCCTTTCCTGGACTCATTTGTCAGGAAAATATAGGCCACAGTACTGCAAATGTAGTCCAGTGCCTGGGTTGAGGCATCATGGTCAGTGTGCTAATGGGTCTGGCCCTGAGAGCTTGCAGGTTAAAGAAAATCTGACATGAGAAATAGCTCTGCTCATGCTGAGTGTTTTCAGTGTTCTGTATTTCTTCTGTATGCTGCAATCCCTGTCTCCTCTTCCTGTACACCCACCTTCAAATTTCCTACTGAAACTATCCCCATTTGCTCCTCTCTGTTAACTAGCTACAAATGATTATTTAAGCTGCTGTTTTTTTGATCTATCCTCTTGCCCAGCTAAGGCCTACTTCCTTCAAAATGGAGAGAGTTTCTTTCTGAGCACTGAACTCAGACTCATCATAACTATCACGTGAGAATATTACAGACTGAATAAACTACAGATTGAATCCTGCCAGTGAAGCAATTTATTAGCAAAATTTACTTTAAACATAGAGCTACTCCAGGCCCTAAAGTTTGTTTTAAAAATAGTTGTATTGCTAAAGCAGAAGAATGATACGAGAGCTTTTACTTAAATGGCATCCTTTGGCTTTTTGTGCAGGGTAATGGGTGGGCTCTAATAACTCCTTTCCCAGCAAGCCAGGTAAATAAGTCAGGTTAATGAAAGAAAAGGAGAAAGAAACAGGCTGTACCTAGCTTACTGAAATTGCTAATTTCAACTGCTCTGGTCATTTGGGCCCATAAAAAGCTTTTTTTAATTATTATTTTGGATTTTTTCTTTTAAATCCTGCCTAAGCTTACTTTTATGCAGAAGGCTGAAATGTCTGTGAAGAGAAGACTTCAGTCTCTTGAGTAAAAGGTACATTAATATGTTCCGTAAAAGACTTCGTGGGAGCCAGATCTTGTATTTTTTTAATCTTATATAATACATGCATTAATGTGAAGTGAGCCATATTTAAATATTGTTAAGACTTTGTGAGAAAAGTCAGAAAATACAAAACTGATGTTTTATCATGCAGCTATGACTGTTCTTCTTTCTCCACAAAGTCATAAAGTGAGGATTCAGAGCCAGATGTTATAACTTTCAATTGCCGTTGCCTTCAGTGGAGGTTCCCAAGGTAATTGCATGGCAGCATTGCCTTGTCATTGTCAAACATAGATTTCAGTCTGCTACAGATTGTTGGTTTATATTCTGTAAATTCAAGACATGGGATTTATAGTTTTCTGTTTGTAAAGGGTAGCCGGAGAATTGTCTTTGGCAGTGTAATATTTTTTGTATGTAAGATCACTAAGTTAGGCCAAACTCACAGCTTATGATGTTGAGAGACATAATTAAAATCCCAGTTTTGCATTGGTCATTATATCCATAGCACAGAAGAATGTGCAGTTTTCTTATACTGCTTCACACCCCTCCCTTGGGGAATCTGCCATAGATTCTGCATCACCCTAGTATACTTACAAATGACTATATCATCTGTTTAATTTGACATGTTCACCCACTATTTAGCACAGTGGGGTTATTAGCACAAGGGAGGCTTTCAGCTCAACTGTAATATAAATAAAAATAAATGTTGTATCACCTTTGCACAGGTAGATGCAGCATACTTTACATAACTAGGATTTTCAGTCACAAAAGAGCTTGTCCTGACAGCTACCAGAGATGAAACAAAAAACAAAACCAAACCTGTAGAGGGACCTGCAGATGAAAGATTAAGCTGTAAATGAAGATTTCATTTTCCATTTATTATGGGTTAGATGCTGTCTAGGTTTGAGGTCCTTGTTTCTCCTAGCACAGACAAGAAAACTGAGAGCACCAGACAAATTGTCTCATCCTCAGGAATTTTCTGCCTGAGTTCAATATAGGCTCTACATAAACAGCGAGCACGCCAGCATGCTGTGTGCACAGGTCAGGTTGCAAGGAACCTTGTACTCTTTATGAAACTCCAGGGTTTCATATCTAGGGTTTGGAGAAATCATTCTTCATAGTTTTCAAATTCAAGTCTATAAGGCACATATGCAAAAGTGCTTTCTGTTTCCATTTCTCTTTGCTTTGATGAAAAGAAACTGACGATATCATATAAAATATACAGCAGAATACAGTGCTTTTGCAAATATTGTGTAGTTAAGGGTTAATTACCCTACACTTTTCTTACATTACTTAACATGCTTTGGGGACAATGGAGAAATTCCACTGAACTTCAGTCATTGTCTAGTGTTGTATTTCCAATCCTGTGCCATTTCATCTGTCAGAAAATAAAATGATCCTTGTAATTTTCTTGTTATTGCATGATCTTTATAATGAAAATTACAAGGCTACTTATTACAGAGTAAATATAGTGCTCTTTGAGAAATATTTGTCCTTTAGAAGATGAAAAGGAGGAGGCTGATGGTAGTTTTCTTTGTTCTTCCTATTTGTTTGCTACCCTGATCTTTTGTTCCTTGGTTTCAACTTCCAGATAAAAGCTTTTAGTTGTTCATGTGTTAGTTTCAGATTATCAGATTTTTGTCCGTTTTGTTTTCTTCCCTCATACCTCACACCACAGCTTAGCTCCCACATCCTTAACTCCTTAGAGGCTAGGTAAGTCATTTTGCAGTCTTGTAGAGTGACTACTTGCTGGCCAGACGTGGTGAAGCAGAGTGGCAGGGTGATCCTGGGGCAGCAGTGAGGCTGGCCGTGCCATGCCGTGCCGTGCCCATGGGGCATGCTGCGCAGGGTCAGCCAATAGCCCTGTGATCACCAGGAAGTCCCAGTGCTGGGGCAAGCTGAGGTGGAGCCAGGAAGGCAAGTCACGTTAACAGGGTGCACGGCCATGGCCCAGAGTTGGCTGCAATGCTGCTGCAGCGTTGCTCAGGTGCAAAGGTGGAGTAACTGATTCAGTTGACAGAGCTGACTGTCAGCATGACACGGCTAGTATTTTTGAACACGCTTTCCAGTAAGGCTTCTTAAGAAGCAGGGCTCGCATTGTCTGGAGTGCACAAGGGCAAAAGCAGGCAGGGTGGCACTGGTCTCTCATCTGCTGCCTCATTTATTTGGCATCCTGTTTGTATGGGTCACTGAAAACACCATCTGAGCACTAAGTGAAAGTCAAAAGGGCAATTAAGTTCTTAGGAGCTACTAGGAATGACAAAATGTTATTTCTCTGTGGTAAATCGAGAGCGCATCCTGCTCTGCACGTACCAAGTGCAGGTTTGGTTATTGCCTCTGAAAAAGAAAGTGCTAACTATTGGCAGCAAAGATGGCCAGAGGTATGGAAGTTTGTGTGTGATGAGATGCTTATTTTTCTGTTCTAAGAAGAGACATCTGGATCAAGATGTGTCGGAGTTTTCTAAAATCATGAGAGGAATGGAAAAGATTAATAAGGATTTACCCATTCTTATTGTATGAGAAATGGAGATAGCCACACAACTGTGAGGCAGCAGGTACAAAGCAAACAGAGGAAGCTCACCCACTGCAAATTAAAATTGTGGAACTTATTGCTTAAGGATATTGTAGAGACCAAAAGTATTCAAGGTTCCCAAAGTGACTAGATACATTAATGGGTGATTCCCAAGAGTGGTGAGGGAAGGTGATCTGCTTGCATCCTCTATCACAGAATGTCCTTAAACTGCAGCCTGAAGATAAGGATGGTATATAGAGATATTTAACTCTTGTTTGTTATGCTTTTCTCATAGCATCTGTTATTGGCCTGTGCCAGAGACAGGATACTGGGAGAGAGATGGATTTTTTGTTACGTTCAGTACATTTGTTTATCTATAGTACTTACTGCTAGCTCCAGGTTCTCCCAAACCAAAGATATCTTTTCTTTCCCAGAAGGGGGATGAGGAGGGAGAGGAAGGAGGAAGAAGGAGGGCTGGATGGTATCTACCTTTTGTGCACCGTGGAGCTCAGTGTTGCATCTGTATCACGAGTGTGTGTTATGTCCAGCCAGTATTGTGGAGAGCACAATTCAACCCAGTCCTTTTATGCTCTTGCTGACCTCTCAAAGAGTGCTTTCCCAGCTTTTTCTAGCAGACAGTAATGCTAAGAACAATGGTTCTACAATATTGTCAAGACCATTATTTTGTGGCCCATACAGATGGATTACTGAGACCTAACTTTGAAGGTAGTTAGCTTTTCAACTATTTGGATGGAGGATTGGCTCAGCTGGGGAAAAAAATGTGGGCAATTATTTCTAACATTGGGTTTCTTCTTTGTCTAATGTGCAATTTTCTGAAATACTGCTGTGTCTTTTATCAAGAAATAGAGGCTAGCTGGCTTAGAAAATCTAAGATAAGGAGTCTCTGAGGCAAGAGTAATTGGTTGTGGTAGATCGGGACAAATTAGAACAGTGCTCGGCAGAATTGTTTACTGTACTGTGTACGTACCACTTATTTCAGCCATTTCCATCATGTTTTCCTTTGTCTCTATTTATTTATTTATCTATTTAATATTGAGATAGCCATTGACATTAGCTTACTTTCATATATGAGACTCTCCTGAACAACAAAGACACAAAACATTACCCTGAAACATAAAAATGTTACATGTCCTCTTAGATTATGCACAGTCTGTCATTAAATGTTAGCATTAACCTTCAGTTCAGTTGTATCTGTAGATACAAGACTGAAAAAATGCAAACTGACACTGTGGCGGTTTTTTTTATTGCAAATATTTATGTTTGTCTTTAGATCATATTTTCCAGGTACAGAAAGAAGTTAGGAAACTATTATTAGAGTTGTTAGAGATTCAGTTGATTAAGCACCTGTCACCTGAATCAGTTTTATATCACAGCTCTTCTAATTCAGTGGCCATTGCACAAAAAAAAATCATTGTACCTTTCGGATGTTCGCTACCTTGATTTGTTATTGTCCTAGTGAAGGAGGATATAGTCCTAATGATCTCAAGTGTGCTGTGTTCCTGCAAACCACTCTCCATCAAATTCCAAAAGTAACAAAAAATAAAAATAAAACTAGATAATGCTCCACAACCTTCAAAGGGGAACAATAAATATAGAGGGAGAAAGGGGAAAAGAGAGAGAGAGAAAGGAGATGTACATACACATACCAAAGAATTTGTTGCAGCAAAGTTAACTTCTGCATTCAATGCCACAGTCTGCTTGATGGCAGCCACACTGTTCATTCTGTTACAATGACTGCAACAGGTAGGAGCAGAATTAAAATGGGGAAATGGGTGAAAAAGCCAGGAATGTAGCACCTATTGATCTACATTCATGCAACCCCCCCAATGGGTCGTTACATGAATGTAGCATCAACGTGTCACGAGTTAGGCAAGGCATACCTCTTGGCATAACCAGTAAAGCAGGGAAAAGCTCTCTAAATGGAAAGTCACAGTGAGCTGTGGAAGCAGAGATAGGAAAATGATCAGTGACAGCAATCTGTAGCCAAACATCAAAAATCCTACTTTGCTCTTTTTTTCCTCCTCCCCTGTTTGCCTCAATAGACATCCATCAAACTGCAATAGGATTTCTGCTAGCCAGTTTGTGTCTTGTAAATTGACCAGAGAGGGGAGAATCACTTTGCCCGGAATCCCTGCTAAATTACATGAAAACAGGATTTATGCTGCATGTAAACTGTGTAAATCCAGTCGGCTTTTAAGTGGAAACCAATTTTGTAGTGTGTAAGTATCATTGATTTGTTAATCTGACAATTTTTTTAAACAAGCTGATGTGGATTAGCCAGTTCTGATTGTATGTCTCCTACAAGTCATTTGAGTGCTGGATAGCTTGGTGAGTAAAGCACTAGAAATTAACCTTTGAGGCCCCTGCCTATAAATAAATTATTGATCCTTAAAAAAGAATCAGCTAATCTCATTAGATATAGTTTTCTGTAGCCTGAGTCTAAATCCTGCCATACAGAATCATTTATCATAATTGACGATCTTTTTCCTGAAGCAGACAGGAGCTAAGCTACAATAGAAAGCAAATCCTGCAGGAATTGGTATAGAAGAGCAGTATGAAGAATTTCCAACCAGTCTGATGCTTAAGGGATGTTTTGTTTCCCCTCCAAATAATTCTAAGGGCTTTTAGCTTTTATGTATACTTTTATAGCTGTATATCCAATAATTCTCAGTCAGGAAAAAAACTGTCTCTGAAATTTCATGCATGATGGTATTCTGGAGCCAGACAGAAGTAGAAGGAATGAATTTCTGATCCATGACATAACAGACACAAGTGGAAAATACATAGCAAGCAATGTAATATTGAAAGGCAGAAGTGATACAGAGTTCAGTACTTAGCATATAAATGACTGCTCAGAAGTACTCTACAGAAAAAATAGTTAACATGGTGTCAAAAGGTAAGTGTACCCGCGGTGAGACCTCGTGTTGTTATTTTTTACAACTACAACTCAGTGATCTACTGAAATGAAGCAAAGTCAAGCGAGCATTTTAATGGCATGAGAAAAAAATGCTGAACCTTATGGTTAGTTTCAGTAACTTGACTTTCCATTTTGCAAAAGGAAAGAAAAACCAGAGGAGACTCACGCCTGAGCTCTGTCCTTCTGCTGCTGGGGAAAGGGGAGACAGTGTGTGTGGGAAGCAGAGGGGATTCCTGGGGGGACACCAGTTCTGATTTGGCTTATCAGCCTGCCTAAGTGTTAGCATCAAGGTCAGAGACGTTCCAGTCCTAATTTCTAGTATCTGCATCAGCATTCGTAGTGCCAAGCTATGTGACTCTAGGATCCCACTAGGTATAAATTTTCAAAAAGACTTTTTTTTTTTTCCTGATTGGAAATGATTGATACAGCAATAGCCGTACCCGAGGTGGGGGGGGGGGAAGCATGTGCACCACCTCCCCAACCCTCTGCAGCTGGACTCTATAACCTTTGGGATTTCATATATGTGGTTAGTAAGGTTGGAGATTTGCTCCTATACCTGTCTGTTCTGGCTTCAGGCTCACAGCTTAGAAACACTGCACTGTTGAAAGAATACAGAAAAAAGTGTAGCTGCGGGAAAAAATGTGGATGGTCTAGATATGGGAAGTAATTCAAATATTAGAAGAAATAGTGTCATATAGAGTGTCTAATTTAACGAAGATATATTGGACTTGTGATAATGGAATTATTGTGAGTTTAAAAAAAAGTTAGACAAGACCAACTAATTACAAGGCATAGCATATCTCTGTGTAAGGTGGTAAAGATAAAAGATGTATGCTGTTGCTCTGGATTAACTCAAAAGTTATTTGTGGCCATGTAAGTAAAGACTAGGAGGAGTATCCTCTAGTGTGGTGCGGCAGCTGTTCTGTACTAAATTGCGAGCATAATCTCATGAAATTGCTTGCACTAATTCACTTCAGCGTACCGATGAGTCTGATGGCATAATGCTGAGCTGTGGGGGTTCTCTCCTGCCCTGTACATAGTAAAGCATAGCCATTTTCCCCTGCGTTCCTAGTCCAGTGGAGCCACTGAGCTTGGGGTAACTTGTAACAGCCTTGGAAATGTATGACCACAGTGCAAGTGCAGCATCCTTCTCTTACCCATCGAACAGGACTATCCACCTAGCAAGGGCTGTGTTTTCTCTTTTACATGCGAGGGACAAAATTAAATCAATTTGTGTATCAGCATGATGACTAACCAGAGCAGAATAGTTTTCAATATTTTGCAGAAATCTATGGGTATTTAAAAATAGATATTCCTCAACCAGGTAGAAATTGTTCAATATTCCTTCACTGGTACTAGTGTACCAGTTTTATCCCTCCTGATTAAAGTGTTTATCCCTCTTGATTAAAAAAAACCACACTGGACTGGAATTCAGCTGCACAGTAAAAAATGATCAGGAATTGTTTTGTTATTCTCAATATTATTTTGGAAGTGTTGCAGAAAGAGACGGATGTTAAAGTGTTTTGTTTATTTGATAGGCAAATAATAAGTCGTGTGCCATAAAAATGGATAGGCCATCTTTGATGTTCATTGACAGATCCAAAGCAAAGCATTCTTTATGAGAAAGCACTGCATTGCTAATAAAGTGATCCCAACAGCCGAGCTTGTGCTGCTTAATTTGTTTCCATGGAGTGATATTATAATTCTGACATACTGAAAAATCGCCTCGCAGAGACTCATATTGCATTTGTTGCTGAGTGCATCTTTGATATAACATTTGTTATTGTAGTGCTTGCGGTGTCTTCAGAGGAGTAATATTCTAAATGAACCTGGCTGTATTATCCCTTTAATGTACAGTAGAATTTTGCATTAAATTTTCAACTTATTTCAAATGTGTTTCGCCAGCTATTCATCACAAGTGGTCTGTTCAAGAATAGGGCCGGTATACCAATATAAAATCAGAAAAATCCTTAGTTCTCCATCTTTGGGGAACCTCTCAGGTCGTTCCAATTTTCTTCTGTTAGATGAACAGACAGCATGATCTCTTGTATTTATGCCTGCCTGTCATGGTTTTTTTTGTAGTAGAAACACGAATCACTGTTTGTAATGCAGGATTAGCCTGTCTCGCGCAGTGTTATTAGAATTAGACCTGACTAGAGAGTGACTTAATTTCTTTTTCTTCTGTATTTAACTTTAGCATTCATCCCACACCAGCTTTTGCACTCCCAGGAACACTCTGCCTCTTAAGTTCGAGTAAATATTGAAGAACATATGTATTATTTGTTTGGATTTGCACAGACAAAAATATGAGAGCAGCATGGAGTCCCCCCTCTGTGGGCTTCTGTGTTCTGAGCTGCCAGTAAAATGTAAAAAGATTGTACTATGATGTCCTATTAGACCTCAAGACTGGAAGGACAGTTTGTATTGAACGCAGGCATTTTTCATAATTATGTTGCCTGCAGGGTTACCACCTGCCCTAATGATTAAGGTGAAATGCAAAACCATCCTCATTTCACAAGTGGAACTTTGCCATGTTCCCTTAGAGAGAGCAGTAAGATATGCATACATGTATTGCTGCTGCAAAGGAGGAAGAAAAATATTAGAATTAGGTAACAATTAAGATTTCAACTCCATTACAAGAGTGCGAGTCTCTCTTAGACAATTGTTTCATTCTTTACTGTTCTGGAAATGGTTTTCTGTCATAAAATCCCTATGAAAAAGAGAAAATCATAGCCATTCATCCAGATATGTCTGTGCTATTCTGTGAGACATAATATATTCCATGGCTTTTTAAAATTCTCTTTTGGTTGGATGGTTTTATTGTCCATGAACATTTATTTTTAGAGTAGCCTGGGCTCGCCTCGTAGTCTGAGTCATTTATGTAGCAATTTAAATATTTGTCTAAGCTCTCAGCGAAAGGCTCATGCTGAAGTCATGCTGCACAGATTAAAGGAATAGCATTTTTTATATACTGTTTATATAGTATGACGTCATACCCCAGGAGAAAAAGAAATGAGAAAGTAGAAAGAAAAGCATTGCCGTTTCTGGGTCACTGAATGTTGTTTGCCATTCTCCTTTCTCCGATAGTAATTTTGTGCATGCTTATGCATGTGTGAATAAGAGAGCGAGACCTACATGTGTGCAACCTTGGTTTTCCGTCAGATTTTTTTTGAGCTTGACTTATTGATTTTCCTGTACTGTGGACAGAAAATAACCTTTAAAAATTGCATTTTAATATCCTTGAACACTAGTTTTGTAATTAAAGAGATGGAAAGCTGTGTTTGTTCTCTGGCACCTGGCCACATCTTTCTTGATGGTACAACGGCTTATTCTACATTTCATAGTCTGTGTAATATCCTCACTTGGTAAAATACGAGTGAGATGGAAATTTATTGCAACATGAATTGCTGAAACACTTCCTTCTGTCTGTCATTACCAAAATTATAGGAGGACAGTTTCCTTAATTCAGCTTTTAAGGGGAAAAAGAAGAAATATTTACTCTCCAAATCTGCACTTGGGCTTTACAATATACTTCTATTATCAAGCCATCAGGTGGAAAACGGCTGTGTGAACTTTGGTTTAATTTCAGCTTAGAAACCTTTTAGCGTTTTCTATATTGCAGTTGTTTAATTCTGGCATTCAGAAATGACAATCTTTTAAAGACTTGCCCTTCAGTAACTGCCAAACGAAATTCTTCTATAGTTATTTTTGCCTCGTGTTGACTTTTATTCAGGGATAGTTGGATTTGCCCTGAGAAGACAATCTCCTCTCTTATAAAGTCTCCACCACATGCTGAAAGCTCCTGACCTCTCACTTGCCTTCTCAAAGGTACTGATCATCATCAAAGGCCAGTGCCAGCATGAAGGTGGGAGTTTGAGAGAACAAGGTTTGCTTTAGAGATTTCAACTACTTTTTGAATAAAAGATGAAGAAAACCTTTCATGAATTGAGCTGATTGAGCTAAAAACCTAGTACACTGAGAGTGAAGAACTCCTTTCAGCCCAGGTCCTTGCAATGAGAATTTCACTACCAAGGTTTATATGGTGGAAGGTATTGAGTCTTCCAAAAGAAGTTCAGAGCAGCTCTGTTGTATCTCAACTTAAAAAAAAAAAATCACCTGGTTGTGTTAGGAGCCTTAGACTTGCTGATTTTCTGACTCTGATGTTACGAAGAAACTGTAGGAGTAACTTCTGTTAATTAAGAAGCATTAAAAAAAAAAAGAAATTATGTTTTTTCTGTAAAATTTACTTCAATTTGACAAAAATTAGTACTTGCATGGAAAGAAGGAAGTCTTTTTATTTCTGCTTCTGCAGCTGGAGCTGTACTTGAGCAGTAAAGGTCGTAGTTCAATTTGTCATTACAGATAGACAGCATGGATTTTGTTTTGTTGCATGAGTTTAGTATTCACTGACTTCACTGAGAGTTGCATGGGTGAATTTACACCTGTAACTTAGACTGGAATATTGAGCAACCAGATGGTACAATTAGTCAAATATGTTGCACTATTGCATGGTCTCCCTCAAGTCTTAGCCTCTTGGGCAATACTGAATTTTTTTCAGAAAATCTCCCCCCTCTGATGAACTCTTTTGACAGTTCGTCATATAGCAGTGCAGCATATACAGAAAACTGCCAAAAATAACAAGCAGTGGCATGCTGGCATTGTGCAGCTCAATACAATTCAGGTTTTACTGATGTGAGTAAATAGTACTTGTTCAAGCCTGGTTTAAATATTGTTTTAAAGATGCAAAAAGCAAGCAAGGAAGCAGGTTCTAAACTGAAATGGCAGGTCAATATTCCTGCTGATATTTTCTGTAGTAAAAATTAAAAGAAAGACCCTAGTAGGAAATGGCTGATGTGGTTCATTACTTCTAGTCATTTGGCTTTAAAGCATCATTAAAAAAACAGTGAGTAGCAGCACAGGGAAGGCCAGAGTTGCAATGTGAGAAAGCCAGGTCAGCAGAATTTTCTCTAATCTGAGATGCTCTATTTGCTGCCAGTAGTCAAACTTTATGTGATCCTTTCCCAACTCCATTGCGGTCCCTTAGCAGAATTTTTGCACAAGTACTTCACGAGAGCAAAAATACCTCTGTGTCTTTGGATGATTTTGAAATTAAGTGCATACAAACAAAAATGTAACCCATTCAGCTGGGCAACTAACATCTCTGGTAACTGGTCAGAACAGGACAAGGTTTGTGTCCTGACAATCAAGCTTTCATGAAACTTTCTTAAATATTAGCTCCAGCAGTCTTTTTGATAGCAAAAAAATGTATAGGTCTTTTTACTGACTTCAGCTGTCAGAAGTCAATCAAGAAAAAATTAAATGAACATAATACTGTTTGACAGGGGTATTAATCAGGAGAATAGGCTATTTAAATTCTGAATATTTTTTTTTAAAGCAAGTAGATGTCTTATTGCAGATTAAGCTTTGCAAAAATGGGCACTTAAATATATCCTTTATTGGCACACAGTCTTTTTAACAAAGTGTTAAATTTTGTGCACATAGCCAATTCTTTTTCTTGTATGAACATGTGTAAGCACCATTGACTTAATTGTAGCTATACTAGTTTGCTTGAGATGGAGAACTGCCCCACCATTTGTAGTTTCAGAGAGACTTTTAAAGACTTACAGGAAAAACCTTCACCATGTTGACCTCTGGGTATGTAAACCACAAGCAAGTATTGCTTGTGTGACTCGCTGGTTTGGCATTGCCCAACTGCACAGCTGAGCTTTGCAATCTAAATACATACCTGCTGACTTTGAAAGGGCAGAATTCAATACTTCTTGCTTTTGAAAATATCTCCTTTTATATTTTTTTCCCAAAGGAATCTATATTATTTAAACACCCTAATATATCTCTTTTTGGGCATATATTTGTTTTATGTTACTATCTACTTATCTAGATTACTGTACAGAAAAATATCATCTGGAAACTGAGGTCATCAAAATGGCATGAGTACAAGTAAAGAAGCCCATGTAATTTTTTACTTCACTTTTTTGTTTTTACTGGATATGTTACTTCTTACACCAATTGTAAGGTGGCCAGTACAAGGTATTTGGGTACAAAAGGTTGTCTCCCCGTTTGTAAATATACTGCTGGCTGCAGTCAACAGTAAATTTACAAAAATCAATCATCAGATGTTTTAGTTTGTCCAATAGGCTGAATGCTGCTTGTAGTGTTTTGAAATAGATCTGTAGCTAAGACATATTATACTAGCTGAGAAAAGTTCTCATACCTATAGGTAAGGCAAGGGAATAACCACTGTGCATTTGTTGAACAAAAAGTCATTTGGTTTTCTTTCTTGGGGAAAAATGTTCTGTGACTGAACCTACTCCAATCACAATAGATCGTCAAAATAGGTATTGGAAGCAGACGTATGAGTTAACGGGTCAGAGAATTTCAGTTTGCAAATGTGGCTCGAATGCACGATCAACATTGAGAATTCAGAAGATAAATAAATAAGGCCTTTTGTTAATAATAAATCAATAGGTAAACCTAGTGATTACAAGCTGGTTTCATGAGAGGGTTTTGAGTCTGATGTGTGATTTTATGATTAATGGTGGTTAGCAATAATTGATCTTCCAGATAAAGTTGTGTGCCCACATGAATCCCCTGCATTTTAAGACCTGCATTTGTAAGGCTCGGGACTTGAGAAGACAAATTATTCACAGAACAGTTTTATCATCTTTCTTTAAAAATTAAATCTTTCTTACACAAAGGATGATAACTGTAAGCACAGTATAGGTCTACAAATTAATGAAGCTTTAAGTTTGGTTACATCAGAAAATTATCTAGGTAACAACATAGAAAAAAACCTCAATAATTTACTATTTACAAAAGTATTGCTGATGAAGGTTGTAAAATAAATTGTGAAAATGGTTATAATAATACCCTTCCGTGGGATCTGTAAGAAAATATTTCTACATCTTTCACAATGCACAAGCACAGGCAGTATTCCAAAGATAGGCTTATGTGCTTATATTCTGTAAATTGCATACTTGATATTCTTCATAATATCTTCCTCTCCTTTCAATAAAACATTTATGCATTCCAGACACTCTCCTTAGTTTTGTCTTTGTTCATGTTCACATAACATCAAAAATGAGAAAAGGTCACCCGAAACATCAAAACATTTAATTAACACAAGCACGGTGAAGTCACTTCATACTTTGAAATCATTGTCAGTTCCCATAAGAGTGACCGCACCATCACCAGCACAGGATTGCTTTTCACTGGAAGAGACACAGACAGCAGAAAGGTGTATTTTTTACACCAATATTCCAATTAGTTGAACAGGTTGGAAGAGACTGGGAAAATACATAACAAACAAATGCACACCAATTACAGGAATTCAAACCTGTTAAGTTCTGTGTGAAAGCCTAGCCTGACTCCCTCTTCTTGCTACCCCGTTACCATTCCCGTTGTTATCACGCATGGTGCAGGGCTGTGCTCTTCCTGTCATTCCTGCTCGCTCAACAGAGTTGCCTGGGCTGGGTTGTGCCGTGCTGAGTACTTGTACCTTGCGTACGGAGTCCCAGTTGCTGTGTCCCACTGTAGCTAGAGGTTGGCTGTGCTCTGGATGGATACCCACTAACAAGCACCTCTGAGCTGCAGGCTTCCCTTGCCACCCTCCCTTGCTGTGCACGTGCAGCAGGCCAGCGTACGCTTGCCTATATATATATAGTCATTGCTATATTGCAAGTACTGCCATTAGAGTGCTGCATTTCCAAACTTTTAGAATTAATTTTTTGAATATGGAACATTTTTCATATCTGTACTCCAGTCAAATACAATTCTGTGTGGAGCAGTCAGAAAAAAGAAGACACAGAGCCATTAGTTTTCTAAGCATGAAGTGGTTATTCTCACGTATTTGAAACATTTTTCAGTTGCAAGCTTGGTCTAGCAATTAGCACTGTGGAAAGATACCCTTTGAAGGACACTGATAGGTATTCTTACATGGTTATGTTCAGAGCTTACAAAAGGGTATGTACATTTCAGAATTAACAAGTGTTGATGCAGACATAAATTTTAAGTGAGAGAAATGGAAGTTATACTGTGTTCTTAATGTAAATGCTCAGTTTGCACAGAGCTAAATATGATGGAAAATTCACATGCTCAAAGTTAAGCATGTGCAGAATTGAGTGGGATTGCAGCTGTTGGGTGAAATTAAGCTCATGTAACCTTAAAAGTCTAAAAGTTACTTGTGTTAATCTTATGCAGTAGCCTTAAGACTCCTCAGTTAATGGAGATAAGTGGATACCTTTTTTGGGCCTGTCTCAGACGATGGGAATTACCCTGTGAAGGTGTGTTTTTCCTTCTACTGACTAAAAAGGAAGCATGCAATGAATATATTAGACTCATATAGCCAATATTTAGATGCTTAAATTCAGTGAATTGAATCTCACCCAACTGTACCATTTGGGGAAAGATGAAATTTAAAATGCGGAGCAGGAAATAATGGTACAAACGTATGGTAGAAGATAAGATGTAGCACACAGTCCTACAGTAGAGATATATATGCTTGTAGCTACAGTCAATGAAGACGTTGTATGATTTTCTGTGTTTCTCTGAGGCTAAAATTCAGCCAGGGCCCATCCTACCACCCCACCAGGAGTAGCTGGGGGCATCAGGACAGTCCCAGCCCTGGGCATCAGGCACCTCCTTGGGGATGGGGACGAGCCAAGTCCGGCCCTGAAAGTGGGCCCACAAGTGGGCCTGGCTTGGTGGGACCCAGGGTTGAGCTGAGCAGAGCTGTGGGGAGCTGGAGACCAGCCCTGCTGTGGTGTTGCTGAGGCAGGGGCAGATGATCCCAGGGGCTGACATGGGGTCATGGGCTAGGGGGGGGGCCGGGCAGGGACAGTCTGGGCTGGTGGTGCCACCAGGGCCCTGGCTCTTGGATTGGTTCTCAGTTGGCTGTATTTGTAACAGCAGTCGTTTTTTGCTTTTTTGCTTTCATTTTGCCAGTTTATGCAATATTAAAGGGTTGATTTAATTTTTCCTTTGCTTTCCCACTGGAGAACATAAGTCATACGAAGTGATAATTTTAAGCAAAAACAAAACCAGAAGCTAATTCTGTCTGAGAAAAAATATGTGACGACTTGGGTAATTAAATTGGTAGTATTTAGAATCATAGTTTAATTACGAGTGTAGCTGAAAATGTGTGTTCAGACCAGTTGAAATCAGGGGATTTATGATGTTAGGAGACATTAAACTGTCCTTCCTAAATTTTGCTTCTTTATACTTCTCTCAGAGATGCATATACTTACATGAACAGATTAAAAATATCTTTATATCTTTATGAAGAGAATACCACAATGTAAATTGTAAATTTACAGTTGCAAATTTCTGTAACTTTGAATGTACCTTTCATTCATAAGTGCAGCAATTGGAGTTAAATAATAAAGCAATATGAGAATCAAGCAACAACAAAATTATTCGAACAAGTAATCTGGGGTATGATGGGACATTTAGAAGCAAATAATAAACTTAATTTAAGTAATAAATGCTTAAATAGGAGCAAAGAAATTACTTGTGGTGAGTTTATAAAGCTGATGGTGCTTTGAACTGGGTATCATCCCTTCATAACTTAGTTTCCTGCTTAGACTCGGGCTTGTTCTTAAGACATCACATTAGTTTTATGGGTCTTATTGCTTTGAGGCCAGTGAAGCTATGTCAGAGGAAGAAGTGGTATAAAAATACTAAAGATTTGCATCAATTGTATATTTCTTAACATCTTGCTCTGCTTTCACGGTTAGCAAAAATCTGTAACACTCATTGTAGCCGAGAACATAGGAAACACGTAGGTTTGAATGTGAGTTGAAAGAGAGAACTAATAAACAATTTAGCTGCCATTTTATCAGTCTGCAAATGTCCTCAATCCTGAGTTTTGGCTTCTGATTAAAGGCATTTGTCCATACTTGTGCATCATTTCCTTTTAACACTCTTATGTGAAATTGTTATTGATTGATTTATTTAATATTCCTAGGTTCAGTTTATGTCTGTGGAAATTTCATGTATGCCTGTACTTTTTCAAGTAATAATTGGGAAGAGGGAAATGTAAAGTTTCAGTAATTGCTGAGGCTGTTGATTATAAGGGTTTCTGTACTACAGAGGGCATAAAAACTAATCCTCAAAGCATTCTACACAAAATAGCTGAAATCTGTAAAGTGCAGATTATTTCTTTCATGTGGCACATGCTAGTTGCACATCAGAGACTTAGAAAATATATTTTTCTTTGAACCGTTGGTGTGCACAGTTTGCCAGCGAACTTATTGGGTGCTGTGCTTGTAATAATTTTCAAGTCGCCATGGGTGTTTGCATATACATGAATATGTTGATGGATATATGGGTGATTTTGTGGGTGAGATGACAAATAGTTCTTAACGCTCTTCAGCAGAATAGGTATTTTTTAATCTCTTTTTATTTATGGAATGGTTATTTGTCTATAGCCTTTGTCTCTAGTCACACTGCAGGAATTTAACATCATACAAGACTTTTTCAAAGCTTCCAGATGTTTGGTAAAATGGCTCACAGCGTTGGAGCATGTTTTACAAAGGTCCATTTACAGAACAGAAGAGATTAAAGTAGAAATAGGAAATATCAGAAATACATCCAGAAATATCCCAAAAGATAGGTTTTCCGATCTTACTTCTTTTTTTTTTACCATGTTTCTTCTTTATTTCCATTTTTTCCATTTTTGAAAATAATAATTTCCATTGTTTCCTCAAATTATTGCTTCTGCAATGTGAAGATCTGGAAGCGCTTCTTACAGACAGCAGACTGTTAATGTGTGTCGGTATAATTCAATATTGCACGCATTTGACGTTTCTGAACTTGTTGCTGGAAAGAATCATGATTTTTTTAAGCATGGTGACATGGTTTTTAAGCTTGCTCTCCTCCTTCTTTGCTAGTAACTTCAGGATCTCTTGTGTAATCAGCTTTCAAGATCCAGTGAAAGTCTGGTCTATGAAAAGATTGAAAACTAGATTAGGCAAGTTTCTGAAAAATAGACTATACAAAATATTATATTGGGAAAAGGATGCAGCAGTGGACAACTAATAACACTTAAAATAAAGGTATATGTGATTATATATATGTCTATATATATCTTCATACTTTTACACATTTTTTCACAAACAAAGATCCTTGGTTCCAAAGTGTTTACAGTCTCTAACGTGGAAGAAAGAGAGGATGCATATAAGCAGTTCACATAAGGGAGATTATATAAATTATGCATGAAGGCAGAATGGGATGGATTTCTGGGAGAAAGAAGCATTCAGGAAATATGATTTAAAGGAGAATGGAAAGAGAAAAAGTTCTTGCTAGGCAAGAAAAAGGAAACTTTTCCATCTTAAGAGACTTAATGAATAATAAATTGGAAAGGATAAGAGGGAAGAAAGAAATGATTGGTTGAAGAAGAAGCTGTAAACACTGCAGAAAGCGGAGACAAGCAGAAAGCACTTTAGTTGGTGTTACAAAGCTAACATCTGTCAAAGATTAACACGTGGTATTACATGAAATCATAATTACCCTCTACACTTAGAAATTCCTATAGCAGTGTACAATCAATGCAGATATTTTCAGGAAAAATTACATGCAGAAAAAAAATAAAAATTACATAAGAGCTTGAGGGTAAGAGAGAGGAACTGAGTTTTATGCAGCGAGTTCTGATCTGAAACACAGAAAAGTCAACAGCTCTGGACTACAAGTCAGGCCTCAGGTCAAGAAGTTGGTGAGACATTTAGAGCAGTTGATACATTCAGGGTTTCGATGAGCGGGAAGATGGAGATGCAAATCCCAGTGAAAATGGACAGAAAAATGCTTCATAGCAGTGATTCTGTGGTGGAAGTAGTAAGGACAATTTAAGTGAGCTGAGAACAAGAAACAGAATAAACAATGAAAGCCTAAGTATGGGGGAAATGAGGAGAGAAAATTAAAGGTGATACAGGGGTTGTGGTCCTAAAAATTGAGACTAAAAACCCATTAGGAAATAATCGCTCAGAGCTAAAACTGACACATTCAAATACGTGAATGTCTTTGTGTGCAAAAGGAGGGAAGAGGTGGGTGGAAAGAAGCCTATAAGAATGTCATAGGTTTTATTAAATGGGAAGAAATAGTAATGTTTAATAAGAGATAAACCATTAATAGATAATTCTTACCATATGCTTAAACCTTGGCCACCTTAAACCTCGGCTACCTTTAAAAGGGTTTGCTGATTAAGTTGTGTTGATGGTGCATTCTCCACCTGTAGCTCCTCTGAATGGAGATAAAGTATTTACCAGCAAGAAGATGATTTGAATATCATCGAAATCAGTTCTCTAAGTAGAAAAAAGATATACCAGTAGAAGACTTGTACTAGTGTAATTGTGTCTATAGTAGGCTTTTTGCCTTTTTTAGTTATGTTATGTTGCTTGCAAGTATAAAGGCTTTTTCCTTTGTATCCCTAAGACAGCTAGGCCAACAGAAGTTGTGAGCGTAGGCTTATTGGCTTTGAGTGAAGCCACAGTGCTGATGGAGATTTCCTGACAACTGTCTCCAAATTCTTTTGTATCCTTTTAATGGCAGTCATTAAGAGTGAGAGATAACTATTTGTAGCTGTATCAGCAGAAAAGCAGGTTGATAAAAAATCGTAGTTCCTCCCACGTTCTGGGGAGAACTATGCTCTTAATTCCTTTTAAGGAATTTTCTCTGTTCACAAGCAGATGCTTCAATTTATGGTAAGAAGAATAAAGCCCAGATTGCTTTCACAGTCTGCACTTTTATCCCTTGCCAGAAATGAGTCTAGTAGTGTACAAAAGTGAGTAGCAGCCTTGAATTTCATCACCAGGAAGGTAATCACAGTCTGAACAAGTCAGTAAAGTGCATGGCATCTAGCAAGACATATTCTTTCTTACTGGCTGGTACAGATGTGAAAGTCTGTAGTGATTGAACGTTAATCTGATTGCAAAGTTCTGGCAAATCGCTCCCCTGCCTGCATAGTTGGTTTGTGTATTACACCTGTGGGTGACAACTACATATTTGTGAAATAGGTTATATTTGTGACAGCCAAAATTAAAGTGATCTGTGGGGCCTATGAAATCCTTGAGGGAATCAGGGAAAGCCTGTATTACACTTAGAAATTAGTCCAAACCTGCTGTGTGAATGAGAATTCAGCTTTGGGCAGCTCCAAGGTTTTGATGTGAGATCCTCTTTTAACAAGCTTTTTGGCTTACACTAAGGGGCTGGCAATATCTGGCAGACAGTGCTGCCCTTTTCATCTTGCTTTTGCTTGTAGTCCTTTGGGGAAAGGGCTAAAATATTTGGAATATAACCTTTCTAAGCGTTCTTGGTAGAGTGCTCGGAAATGTGGAAGGATTATTTAATAGATGGTTTTCAGCATTCTGGTGCCCTCAGAACCATGGCTAATCTTTCTAATCTTCTTTATCTAAGGTAAATCTGTATATTCTATCCTCTCTGCATCCATGCATCTTACGCTGAAACTGCGCTGACAGGAAGCCTATTTTTGTTTCTTTCCAACAGCTGGCTGTCCAGACTCCTTGATTAAAGAGCTTCATCACTTCAGGATTCTGGGAGAAGAACAGGTGAGTTAGCAACTCAAAGGCAGTGTCTTAATGTCATGAAAGATAGACGCTAATGAGACAGTTTCATCTCTCTCCAGGGAGGCAGAGTGTATCTCATGACCCCCAGTGACCTGAAATGTGGGGAAAAAAACACAGAGGAGATATATGTGAGGTTTGGTTTTTTTTTTCATTCTATCCATCAGCCTTGACAGGTTATTAATTGGTACATCTGCTACCTGCCACAACTTTTCGGCTTTTGACTGCAGCAGTAAACAGGCTCTCTAAAACAGCAGATAGACAAACAATCTGACTAAGGGATTGATACTTGCAGCTACTCATGATATTATCCATCTCTTTTTGTGGCCTTTTTTCTCTTTTAAAAGTGTGTTTCTCATTCATAATTATAGCTGATCTTTGCACTCAGAAAACTATTTCTGTAGAAGGATCTTAGGAAAGCATAAGTGAAGTATGCTTTACAACACTCACAAGATGGTCATAGTTATTGTTTTGTCAATAATGAAATTAATGTACAGAGATATTGAGAAAATGGCCTTAAATTTTGAGAGATAAGTTGAATTTTCAAATGCTCAGTGCTTCTTAAATTCAAGTTGTCTTTGTCTCTGAAGTATCTCTCCTAACGTACTGGTTGGTTATAAAACCTAACTGGCTGACATAGAGTTGCAGGTACTAGGGACCAAGGGCCTGAAAGCTCAGCATTAGTGTGTTGTACATGAGAATATCTGCATCTTTTAATGAACCTGGCACCTAGGGATTTGCACAAGGTTATATGAGGGCTGTTACAGAGGTAGGAGCAGCTCCTGAAACGTTAATCTGAAGTCTGGTTTCTTAGTTTTTGGATCAGATTATACTGTCAAGAACACCATGTTGCTTCTCCTTTCCCTGTCACTCTCCCTTTTTTATTACAGTTAGGGCTGCTGGTACATTTTCTACACTTCCAGTTTTCCTACACCAGCACCCCACTTCAGTTGTTATAGAAAGTCAAAAGCCAAATTCCTCAGGGACTCAGCAAGAAGGCAGCATGAAGGGGAGTGTGGGAGGGTTTGTCTGACAGGAATGGAAAAAGACAGAAAACAGACTAGAAGATACTGGAAGCAGGAATCTGGTGAGATTGAGGACTTAGGAAGAGGAAATAAACGAAATTATGACCAGGAATGATGGGGCCAAGAGACTGGTTAGAGCCAGTGGAGGGCAGAGTGAGATGAAGCTTTGGGACACTGGAGAGATGGGGCTGGCTGGTGAAAGAGGGCAGGAGTAGGAACCAGAATGGTAGGGATAAGGGTCTGACAAGGAGCTGGGACCAAGGACTGGAAGGGAATGACCAAATATGGAAACTTGCTAGAGACTGGTAAATAAAGTAAGATCTGTACTTAATGAGCTGCACAAGGAAGTGAAGCTAAGCAGAGTAGGAGAAGTGGAACAAAAGGAGAGATTTGAAGGAAAAGTAGGGAACAGCTAAACCAAGAGACTGCGAGTATGAGGGAGAGGGCTGAACCAGGCAGACTTTGATAGCTCCACTGGCAGAGCTCTGAGGATGGAGTTGTAGATCTCAGCCTTGCTGATGACCACTGACAGAGCAATATAATTTAATTGATGGACTTTCTTTTTTTTGCTGTTTGCTTTTTAGAGAAGGAAGTGGTAGACATAAAAATGGAGGCTAAAAGAGTTAAGAGTGCTAATGACGAATTCAGACATTAGAAAATGTCAGATTTAAGATTGTTTATGTAATCTTAATACTTTCTTTGTTCCACTCACCTACCCTTACACCTTTGCACTAAGAGAGTATTAAATTATATGATCATATACAAACTTCAGAAGTGGGATGATGTAAACCACTAGGAACCACAAAAGAAAAGATAATTAATTTCTGTCCAATAATAAGAGAAGTCTTGAAGAGAGGAGTTTGATGAGGAAAGCCTCACTAATCAAATAAATACAGTATTTTTGCCACTTGGAATATTTTTTGTATTCTTTCAGACTTTCAAAATGAAATTGCTCCTCTTTGTATTGAATACACCTAAACAGATGAGAAACTTTTGTCATCATGCATTAGGAGCATAAAACTATGCAGATGGAAAGTTGTTTTGCAGAATGGGTCTGACCTATAAACATTTGCCTTTCTCTGAAACTGGCTACCCTAACAGGTTATTTGGATACAGTGGTTATCATCATGGTCTTAACTAATGTCTTTGCAAGTAGTGAACATTGCCATGAGGCTTGAATTATTCCATAAATCCATACAAGTATAAAGAATATTACAATTATATTCTGTCTCTACAAAAGCACTGTTATCATGAGTCTACTAATGACCACAGTAGCTCTTGCTTGAAGTTAGCACACACTTTGACAGTTAGGGAGAAGTCGGTGCAAAGCCAAGGTAAAAAAAATTAAAATATATCTAAATGAAGAAAGAAAGGAATTTCAAGCGAAGTTCTTATTCACATGGCTATCTAATTATTTCTTATATTTATTGAGTTATATATTTGCTTTTTAAAAAGATCTAATGTGTGTCTTTTTCTGTTATCATGCATACTGGACAGAAAAAAAAAATCATAATTAATTATAACACTGTTTTGTTCAGACTGCTTACAATTTCAGTATTATCAACCGACATATATTTTCTTCCACTCCAAGCAACAGGCAAAACCGGCTTCATGTCCAATCTTGATTTATTTTTAAAATGCTTATATATTTAAGGCCAGATTATAAAAGCAGAATGGACTATTGAGATAATCTGGTCTGATCTCCTTTAGAATACACATTACATGACTTTCTTGGATTAATTCTTGTTTAGACTGGAGTATATTGCCTAGAAAAACATTCATTCTTTGTTTACAAATCACTTGCAGGCATTAGATCCTATTATACCCCTGTCTTGGGTTTAGCTGGTATAAAATTAATTTTCCTCCTAGTTGCTGGTATAGTGCTGTGTTTTGGATTTAGTATGAGAATAATGTTGATAACACACTGATGTTTTAGTTGTTGCTAAGTACCGCTTACACCAGTCAAGGACTTTTCAGCTTCCCATGCTCTGCCAGGTGCACAAGAAGCTGGGAGGGGGCACAGCCAGGACAGCTGACCCAGACTGGCCAAAGGGCTATTCCATGCCGTATGACGTCATGCTTAGTACATAAACTGGGGGGAGGTGGCCTGGGGGTGGCGATTGCTGCTCAGGGACTGGCTGGGCATCAGTCAGTGGGTGGTGAGCGGTTGCATCACTTGTTTTTCCTGGGTTTTGTTCCTCTCTCTCTCTGTTTCCCTTTTCATTACAGTATTATTATTATCATTATCGTTATTATTATTATTTTATTTCAATTATTAAACTGTTCTTATCTAAACCCATGAGTTTTCTTACTTTTGCTCTTCAGATTCTCTCCCCCATCCCACTGAGAGGGGGGAGAGTGAGTGAGTGGCTGTGTGGTGCTTGGCTGCTGACTGGGGTTAAACCATGATAACCTCTCAGTAGTGAAAGACAAAAAATTCCTAGCCTCTTTTCTTTCCACCACTCTACCAGCACCAGTATGCTCCCTACATTGCATATCTCCCATTTGTCAGTGTCCAGACCCTTTACATTTCCAATTCCCTTTGTCCTGTCACAAGACAATAGGTGATTATCATAATAGAAAATTACTTCAACCTATGAATGCAAATCATAAAAATGCCACTATACCCCTGGACTAAAAAAAATTGCTTATACAGCAAAAGGGAGTCTGTCAGTCAGACTGTCAGCTAAATATGTTTCAGACAGAATGACAGAACCTCTCAGTTTGAAGTGGACGTTCCCTCTGGAACTTGTGGGTTCCAGTTAAACCAGTGGCTGCCCAATAAGGAATATCATTTCCCTTCTAGAGATTTCTATTTATTCATCTAAGAGGTGCCTTAGTGCTTTTGTACATGGATGGACACAGCTCAAATTCAGCTCACAATCCATCACACTGCTTCGCAGACAGAAAACCCATTCTGCAACTGTGGGTAATAGTTTGTTCCTAGAAAAATAACTTTACATGTGACTGTGCTGAAAAGTAAGTTGTTTGCTTAAACACAGTTTACCAACAGTTCAGATACCCCTGTAGCATGAACTTAACCGTCCATGTTACATGTTCATTACTTCCTCTTCTCAAATTGTTACAAGCTTTATCACTGATGTTCTATGTTCTTGGTTTTCCTCCAAGTCATTGATTAAAATTTTAGGTGGCATAAGGCCAAGAATACCTTCAGGACCTTTTTGGAAACACACTTCCTTAATAATGATTGCCCATTTACAATTATATTTTAGACATGCCAGGTAGCTAAGTTTTCATCCTCTTAATATATGGCATGTTAATTTCATATCGCTGTAGATACTAATCAAAATGCCAGGTGGCAGCAAGACAGATGCCTTGGAGAAGTCTGCTTCATCAACTCTCTTACCTTTGTCAACCAAATTTCAGTCAAATTAAAATCAAGCAACTGTTCCTAATACAAAACCCTGGTCTCTACCTTTTGTTCATTGACTATTTGTTTCCTGTAAATACTGGACATACAAAATCTTGGTTGATGTCATAAAGAGAGAAAGGTTTTGAGCAGCTTGCAGGATCAAACCACTCGAGAGCATGTGTCTGCCTGTCTATCTGTCTATCCAAATAAAATGTTTCTTTATCTAAATGTAAGCATTGAAGGAAAACTAATGCTGAGAAAACAAGGCTTTGTGTTTAACTTGAAGTGTGAAAAGTTGCTGATTAATATTTCCTAAAAGGAGTTCTATAATAATAAAACAGTTGTCCAAATAGTCAGACTTCTCGGTAGTCTCCTGGACACGAAAAACTCCCATGTCTTCTATTCCCTCAGGAATGTACATTATGGGAAATTCATTCTAGCTGGAAAATCCATCTTTTAAGGTTTAGTTGGTGGCAACAAGATAGTTTTTAAAGAGGGAATTGGTTTTAGACTTTATGGAAAGAGGTAATCATAGTCTGTGTGGTGAAATAGAAGAGTACAAGCTTCCCTGGTACATAATATGCATTGTGGATAACTAACTTACCACATAAGACCGGCTTCCAGAGTAATTGGCTTAATATGCAACAAAAATACATTTAGCAACAGATTGCTACCCCACTTGATACTTGACCTTTTGAGAAGGTGCCAGAGAGTCTGACCCAGAAAAGTCTCCAAAAGCAGCTTTGACTGGTTCGTTTTGGACCTCCTTCTCACAGACTCTCCCAGTGCACAAAGGCCTGTAGAAGGCAAAGAGAGTCTCCTGGACATGCAGCCCCAGGAAGGGTAAAACCTGAAGCTTTCTAACTGTCCTTAGCTCCGTTGACCTTTTTCTTGCAATTTGATCTCACTGTTCATAACCCATCATTTTCCCCTAGCATAATGGATGCAGTCCAACCTGCTGGCTAACTGCTTCACTTCATAGGTACCTGAGATACACTCAGAATTAGGATGAAAGATTTATTAACTGGGGAGCTATTGAAAAATAGCACAATATAAGCAAGTTAGTCTCCTGCAGTAGCCATTTGCCCTGTCAGGCTGGCTGTCTCTGCAAGTAAATGCAAATAGTTCTACAAGTGGTGATAGCACAAGCTACTTACAAAAATTATGTTAAATGTTAAAGATGCACTAAATATGGGCTCTGTCCAAATACAGTGGAAGGCAGGTAATTCGACAAGCCAGTGCAAGAGACAGCAGAGAGAACACTTTAATTCAGACCTAAACACTACAATATACCAACACAGCAAGATGACTTCCAGTGAACTCTTATGGAGTCTCCCTAATGACTCTCCAAGAAACTTCCTTCTTCTCCCCAAAGTGATAAAAAAATTCTTGTTTAATTGTTTAAATGGAATATTGTGATTCATTAATAAAATAGCAGCTACATCTGAAGGCTAGAAGGGAAAACAAATAACACAAGAGCAATCTGCTGCTATACCTGAGTGCCCCCAACAGGTCACAGCACAGATGAAGCAGATGACATGCTAGTGGCAGGAAAAGAAGCTGCTAAGTAATGTATAGCTGCACTTCTCTGCTATATCATCTGCTCTGACAACTTTGCAGAATGTATTGGCCAGTTTCTTGATATTTTGACAGAGGAATGATCAATTTCAACAGATCTCTTCTATCAACTGCTACTTCAACTCATATCGCTGCTCACTTTTTCTTTAGAAATGTTGTGGGCATTTATATCCCTGGAATCTAAGCAAGCCTGAATGGGGGCACTCCTTTTTTTTTTTTTTTTCCACATTTCCTTGCTAGTTGGGGAAAACTTATGCAAAGGAATACCCTGTTTTGAAAATCTGCAGATGCAGATGCTGTTCAAAGGTGGTGTAGGCGTGTGCTACATTTTGCTGTGAGCTGTAACTGTAGGAGATATGGAAATCTAGTATTAAAAGAACACAGTGTTGACAGAAATAATTTAACACTAATAGAGGTTTTAAAAAAATTTGTATACAATACATGTGTGTGGCAAGGGGAAAGTCCTTTTGATTTTTTCTTTTTTTTTTTGCTTGCAATACTTGCTAGAGGAATTTTTTTTCTTAAGTATATGCTACAGAGTATTACTGTAAAGTCAGTCTTTAATTGATACATATTTACCCATTCAGGCAAAAGTAATGTCATGTGACACTTCTAATTAATCAGCTGAGTTTAGTGCAGGAAACTGTCAAATAAGATCAACAAAACACTTCTGAAGTATTTGTGGGTCAAGATTTTTTGATAACTACACTTGGGAAAAAAGTAAGTTACTTCTCGATAATTCACATGCAGTTAAAAAAAAAAGAATAAATTTTCACTAAATAATTTCTGCAGTTCATAATTACTAAGCCAGAGCTATTTTATTAGTATTCTCAAATCTGTATCTTTACGAGTATACTTCCTTACAGCTCTGTGCTTTCCCACCCAGTCCCCTGGCTTCAGCTACTACTCAATGTGAGTGATACCTACACGCGTCTCTTGGTTTCTTCCGCTTTTCTGTCTAATATCTGATTTCTGTCCATCTCATTTGGCTCACCTTTTGGATTTGTCATCACCATCCCATCAGTCTTTCTCTAAAATTGAGCTACTGCATTTAACTCCTGATCCTCTTTACACCAGCTTTTTTTTTTGTAGCTGGAACTACACAACAGACTTCACACTCTTGCAATTTCATATGACCAGTGATGTGCCTCTCTTTTCTTCCTATGCTATATCTGCTTTGAATGTCTCCTAACCACCTTCTTCCCTGACTTCAGAGGTAATTGGAATCTATGTGAGTTCCTCAGCTTTGTCTCTCCTGGATTATCAGAACTTTATTCTCCTTGAGTTCTTGTCATAGGCAGGGTATCTCTACTTTCTTACACCTTTTTTAACTTCTTGTCTGTGCACTAGACAAGTAAAAGTAATTTATTTTTGGTTCAACAGCTGAAATAAAAAATGGGGAGAAAGAAAGGAGAAAGTACTTGTGATCAAAACTTATTTAAAGGTTATTCTTTTCCTGTCAAAACAAAAAAAAAATGTCATTTTGTGTAGAACCCAAATTTTTGTTTGTTTACTTGTCTGTAACAACTATCAATGAAAAACTTGAGTGCTTCTTAAAATAGAGAAATTCTCTTCCACCCAGCTTTTATTAAATTCAGAGACAGGATTTGAACCCCAGTGTTCAGGGTCTCAAGTGGATGTAGAAGATGGGGCTTCTTCCATCCCTTGGATGACTTTGATCTGCTTTCATGGAATATGCATACATTCACTCTTGTGATCTGAGAAGTGGAATTCCTGGGAGCCAGTATCTACTTCAGTGAATCTCAGTTGCACAATTTGCAACAGCATCAACTGAAAAGATTTCCTTGCATCAGTTACAGTCTTGGTGGTTGTTACTTGTAGGGGAGAAAGGAATGTGGATTTGAGCTCCACAAGGGTCAGAGAAACTGAATGTTTATCTCCAGTATTCAGTCTATTCTTACTGATTCCACAAATACCTGCTAGAAGATCACAAATTTCCAATAGCTTGTAAATACAGTGCCAAGCCATACAATGTGCTCAGTCTACTTTCTTCATTGCATCGTATTGCCTCTCATATATTCAGTTTGATTTCCAGTACAACCTGCTCCTGTGTCCTCTCTTCTCAGTATTCTTTATTTTCTATTTTCATACTCCTCACCTTGTGCTTTCTTTCATATCATTCTGCAAACTGCAGTCTTTCTTTCCCTCTCTCTACTCCAGTTTTATTTCATCCATGAATCGTGTTGCATTGGTCCTGTCAGGGGTTTCTTATCTAAGTATTTTCTTGAGACTGCCTCACCCAATTTTCCGTGACTCTCCAAAGTCAGGCAAATTCCAGCCCTCTAGAAGGTGGTTCTCTTTCTGGTCTCCTTTGTGGTGCTCCTGTGGGAACAAGAAGGAGCTGGTGCTCTGAACTTGCTCTTCCCACCCTACCACTGACCAGCAGAGGAGCCCAGTAATTCAGGAAAAATGAAGTAAGGGTGCTCCATGTAAAGCCATGTCAGTTCATCTCTTTTTAATCTATATTTTAGGTGACCCTTTTGTAAGTATTTTTACTAGTCCAATGAGTACTAAGGGGGTTGTACTTTAAGTTGCCTAATTACATTATGGAACTAATTCTTTTTTTTTTTATATATGTGTATAATACGTATAAATAAAGTGCTTAGTCTACATTATGGACTAATAGCCTCCACAATCTAATTTTGAAACACACAGATGGTTATTTGATTTATTGGAGCAGTAAAAACAATCTGACTGCAGAAAGTAGATTTTCTTTCCTCTGAGACCGTTACATGCAGTTAAAAGAAACAAGTAATCGAATTACCTCTCAGAGATTAGAAATTTTGGCTTTACATTTAATGTTAAACTTTTGTCCAAAGTTCTTTGCAAGGCTACTACTGAGCAGATGCTTTTAGGTGTGAGGAAAAAAGGGAAAACAAAGAAAACTGTACCCAAAGAATAAAAGCAAAATTAAAATAGCACAAGGCACATGTGCTATGGCAGGAGACGTTGGAATAGATGATCTTTTACGGTCCCTTCCAACCCAAACCGTTCTATTATTCTATGATATTAAAGCATAACTTGCAAATTAAATAACATGGCAAGGAATCGCTGTGTTCACAAAGTGTATTTTGCAAGAGTTTTGTGCATCAAGGTGCATTTCAGTTTTGTCTTAGTATCTGAATCTCAATGTAAATGAAAAGACTCAATCTGTAGTTAAAGCTGTTTTATTCCTGTGTCAGCCCAATGATTTCATTTATTGAATTACATGAATTGATTTACAACATCAAATGATTGAATTTCCACTGGTTGAAAACCTGGTATCATTCTAAGACCCAAGGGAAACCATCCCAATCTGGAAAGTGGGGATCAGGGAATAAATGGTTGCAATTATCCAACCACTGTGTCTATGTCATATTATAATTTATAATCATTTCTAAAAATCATTTCTAAAGGCCCTGACAAGTCTTTACGAGCAAAGATTGCATGAAAGAACTTCATGATATGGTTGAAATACCATAAGCAGAGCTGGGATTTTTTTCCACTCAAAATTTTATTCCATGAAAAGTATAGATTTGTGTTGACTGGGACAATTCACAAACTGAGGGACAAGTTCATGACAGCATGCAGTTTTCAGAGAAAAAAGAATCAGAATGTTTTACGACTACCTTGTTCATACACCTTTAGCTGTCTAAGCACTGGTGGTTTGGAGTAAATCATATTTTTAAAGCCTTTTTTTTTTTCAAATAAGCATTGAAATATATGGTTCTATGGTGAATCCAGCAACTATTTACCTGCCTGTATTTCTGAGGACCTTATTACAGTAGCATATAAATGCCTGACATGCTTTGCTCAAAAGCTGATTTCTAGCAGCAGTAGATGGCTGGTGATTTCTGTGTAATTTTATGCCCCCATTACCATAGTATTTGATGTCCTCATGACTATTAATGGATTTTGCCTCTTAACACTGCAGTGAAATCAGCAAGTATCATTCTCCCTCTTTGCAAATGGGGAACTGATGAGAAGCATAGATTAAGTGACTTAAGTGAAAACCACAGGAAGGCTGTGCTGCTGCCAGGAATTGAAATCAGGTGCCATGGATGCCAGTTCAGTCAAGTTCCCCATATATTAAACTTGGTAAGAGATTTTTCCTCAAAATAATTGGAGATATTTTTCCTCCTTGTAGCATGCAGAAGTGTTTTACACATGATGAGTGCATCTCTAAATAGGAGGCACATTCATAATAATTGAGTAATAGATATTATGAAATATTTTGAATGTACAGAAGAGTTAAGTTCATCTTTTAATGACAGCTCTTTATGTGTTAGATGTCTAGCCTAAGTTAGTTTTCTCAGCTTTAACTATAGCACTTCCACAGGGTGATTCATCCTACCTATCTTAAACATCGCATGTAAGTCAGGATAAATTCCCTACTTGGGATCTTGTTTCTTCTCATTCAATATATTTGGAGCCTTATGAGTTGTTTAGGTTAGATGTTTAATTTTTGAAGAGCTAAAATTGTGTGAGGTGGTTCACAATCTAAGCTATTTAGATACCTAAACCTTGGATTCAAAAATAGCTTAGGCCAGGTGCCTTAGGAGCAAAATTATTGGAACTGAAGCACCTGTTGTGGGAGTCACCTAATTTCAGGTGTCAATATCTAGCAGATTGTCTGATCTCTCTTTATAGATAATAGAACAGGGCACTCCAGGATGAAATGTGTCATAATTCTCCTGTTAATTATAAAAGGAGTCTAAGCAACCAGTGCAACTGTAGGCATCATCACTGCCGAAATCCAAACTAAAATAAATCTTACTTTAAATCTCCAGTTGAGAATAAGAGGCAAAGTAAACCAGTGGTGGTTGTCTGCTGGAATTTCCTTAAATATCTCATCCAGACATGTAATCAAAAATGTATCACAGGGTCCAAAGACATTTGAGGGCTTTTGAAAATTGACTTGCTTTAAGCATGTTCATTGCATCAGTACTGCGTGATATGTATAGCTGTGGTATATAGGAAAAAAGGCTGCTAATAATCTGAATGCAAATAGTTAATTAATAATTCATGAGTAAGTGTGTTGGTCCTTTACAAGCCTTTTATAAATGCACCCTTAGTGTAAAGTGAGTCATTTTGTTTCAGGCTCCAGAATACAGTATATAAATCCGCATATGTTATGTATGACTGTGCTATGCCAGCAAACGTGTATATCTTCTGCTACTACATGTTTTAGTTGGTTGCTGAGTTTTAAGTGAGCTAGTGAAAGGCACATGAAAAAAGAAATTGGAAAATGACATCTTATAAATGTATCTGGACTTTGAAGGTAGAAAACAGGCTGGTAACTAGATGTCAAGATGTGCAAACACATTTAGTAGGATCTTTCCTGTCTTCAAATTGATCATTTGTTCGGCTTTTATAGTGTGAAAATCACTGATGACAGTGCTGTACTGATTTGGCATGAGTCCTGTGCTGAACCAGTATAAACTGTCGAATTTGTTTGACAGAATACAGCGGCTTTATCTACCTTGCCAGTAGGTGGACTGAACATTTGCTTTCTGTAACTTTTTCTAACAAGACAGATTGATTCCCATCTTACCTATGTTCCATTTTTGTGCATCAAAAAAAAAAAAAAAAAAAGGAGAGGAGACAGGAGGAATCTCTCCATGCCCTTTTATGCTAAGTTAATGACTGGAAAGCATATCTTTTCTTTCAGCTGAGAATTTATAACGGAAATGCTGACAGAATCTCAGCTATGGTGTCAATGGTGTTTGCCTCCGTAATGAGAAGCTGCTAATAATCCCACATCCAGCACAATGTTCCCTCTTAACAGGGTAAGACAATTGCCATCCTCACCTACAGGTCCAGTCTCAGCCCTGAAGAAAAATTAGGTCAGCAGAGAGTTTTGCAGCTGTGGTTACCCATATTTCTGCTCAGGGCGAGCAGAACAACTCAAAGCACTCAGCATGTATTTAGCACGAGGATCACAAACTTCACTGAAAATTGATAGAGTCCAACATTAAATATTTATGCCATTACTCTAGGTTTGAGCATAATAATGACATAGAAAAACACCAGCTGACTTGTTGAGCCCCCGCGTTCAAGGAGACTTTGCAGACATGTCTTGTACATTTCTCAAAATACTGGTATCTTCCAGATCCAAGATCCTTAATTCAGGATTTCTGCCTGCCATTCATGCACTCAGTGATATTTTGAAGGCTTTCTTTCCTTTCGGATTTTGCTTTTCTTTTGAGAGAGAGTTTGGAATTTTTTTAAATTGACAAAGGTGGATACTTTCAGTTTGGTAAACTTTTTTTTTTCTGTGATGCACCACTTTTATGTCTATATATTGCAGTGTTTTAAAAAGTCTTATACTATTTTTAAAAAGCCAGTGTAACATTATATGTTATGGCAACATTTGCAGAAGAATCTTTTTAAATGTATGCAGAAAACATTCAGTGGAGCCCCTGTCTTTGTAATTTAAAATTCTTCTTTGTATCCTTTGTGTGTGAGGTTTTGGTCCTATTTCTTCAGTTTTCCTTGTGGGATTTCTTTGGAGAGGGGTGCAGACGGGGGAGAGAATTTTTTGTTTGTTATCCCCTCCAAAAAAAGGGAACAGGATTTTCATGAGCAGTTATGAGAGAAAAGTTTATGAATACTGTTGTGAGTGCTATAACATAAAGCTCTGTTTTGTTCCTTTAGCATACCATAAAGTCATTCTGCTTGTGGAGAAAATTCATCCTACTCCCTTCTTCTCTGGCCTTTTGGATTTTACTGTTTTCTTTGGGGCTGTTAGGACCAAATGCTTTCATTTATTTCACTCTACAGTAGACCAGATTTATAGGCGAATCCGAAGCCTGGTTTACAAAGGTTATATAGCCACTAGCGTGGAACTGCACCAAGGCAGAACTCTAGAGTGGACGTGATTTACATGTACGCAGCAGGATTTGTACTTGCTCAGCTTAGCTCTGTCTGAAAGCCGGCTAAGTTAGACCAGGGAAAGTTATTGCAATGGCATCAGTCATTTTAGAGTGGGCGTTTTTGTCAGTGAGGATACAGTGAGCATGTTATTTAATATTGCTGTGTGTCAGTGCCTCCATCATTAAAATGGAGGCATTTCCATAGCCTTTTAGGCTATCGGGATGGAACTAGATGAAAACTGCAAAAAACTAAGAAAATTTCCTGGGAGACCCTGGAAAAAAACTACACCTAACATTGAAATAGATGTATATCAGAGAATTAATTTGCCAATCAGTTTCATGAAATTTATTTTGAAAATAAAGTTGTCTGGGCAATTTTTTACAACCCTTGAGCTCTAAAACTTTATACTGTACTTCTCCCTGTAGATCCTTGAATTTTTTTGTGGGTTTCTTTTCAATCTGTATACAGCATTTATCAGTATCTGTTGTTGGACTATATTTATGATGTTTACAGTAACTTTTTTATAGCAATATAAGAGTTCTTGAGGTTACTTACAGAAACAGTCTGGTGGTGAAAATGATAGCTGCGAGTCAGAAAATGATGCATGTGATGTGAGCTGGAGTGGAGTGACATCCCATTTAACAACACTGTGAAATTTTAGACTTTTGACAAATAGCCCGAACTTAGCATGCAAGACATTAGGACAGTTGACTTTATTATGTGGGATAGATTCAAGCTCAAAGTTTGTGGGTTTCTTTTTGTGTGCTGTTGGAAGTTTAACACCAGTCTGTTGTATCGCAGTACAACCGCTATCAGCGCTATGGGGCCGAGGAGTGCGTGCTGCAGATGGGAGGAGTGCTGTGTCCAACTCCTGGCTGTGGAGCGGGTTTGCTTCCTGAACCAGGAGTGAGGAAAATTGTATGTGAACCAGGCAACGGAATAGGCTGTGGGGTAAGAACATACATTTTCCTACTAGTGGTGTGGGAAACAATTGATATTGTACAATGTTAGAATAAGGGGGGAAATGGTTTTTTCCTTTTCAGTCAGTGACCCTGAATTGCCCTTCGTACCAGAGTGGGATACTGTAGCTCAACATACATTTTAAATATAGCACCATGGCTTAGGAATGATGACTTCATCATGGAAACTATGTCCATTCCAGAATTCTTTGCTTTATTTGGTTTAAGAAGTTGCTGAGTAGATACAGTAAGAAATTGAACTGTGCAAATGACAATCCAAATGCACTTTGCCTTCCTTCTCCTAGCACTCAGCAAAAACAAACAGGATCTTGAGCAAACCATTCATTATTCGTAGCACCAACTTTCTTTATAAGTTGTAGAAAAAGGAGAGAGAGAGTCTGTGATGCTGTAGGGACATTGGTTATACATTTTAAGATACATGATGAAAAGAAATACAGAAGTATTTATGTTTTCTCATAAAAATTGTTTTTAAGCAGGGGGACTGCACAATTAATGGTGGATTTCTGGAAAACAAAAACAGATGACAATTGAAAATGTTTTTGTGAAGAGGTCAAATCATATGGATCAGTGATTTTTGGGGGGAAGTAGAAATATGTAGAGAGAAATCTCTATATAAAACAACCTATTAAATGTTAGGTCAGAGTGACTAACTGATGTTTGTACTAAGTGACTCTTTCCATTGTTGGTATTATTACCAAATTCCATGCAGGCTATGAGAGAAGAGAAATATCTATATTTATAAAATATTATCATGCTCTTGCTGTTGTTTTTCTTGTGGAAAATGAACTTTTTATTGCAGTTTTGATGTTGCCCAAACTGATACCATGGAAGAATAATCGTTTGCCGAACTAGGAAGTTGCAGTAACTTGTCTTCTGTGAGTAGGTTAGCATCTGTCGACCTTGCTAAAACTTCCTATCTGTCCATGCAGTGGTGCATGTGAAACAGAGTACTCCCCAGACTCACTGAGCAGACATAGGGTTATAAAATAAAGCAGAAGGTGGGGAAGTAATAAGAAACAAGACTGAGTAAACAAAAAGAAATGCCTCTGGATTAACTATTAGAGATTGGTTAAAAAAGATAAAATCACAAATAATTTTTACTCTGCTGTCTGCCTTGAAGTGATGAAAATCAAACTGTTTTGCAGCTTCATACATCATCATTCTGAATCTGCAAATGCCCTGTAAATAAAATGTACATAGCATAAAGGATTGATGTATTGCCTGGTTTAGCAAACTGTTTCCTTTTATGGACTTGGTGCTGTGCTTGCTAGTGTCCAGATCTGCAGCTTTGAGTTTAACCTCACCCTTTGTTTTGGATTTTGTGATGTCTTGAACATTAAGGGGTACAATTCACTGAGGCTGAAATGAGAAGCAAGAGGCTGGTCTGCAAGCCAAATTTTGGTAGCATTAAGGCCCTTCCTCAGAATCTATAAAGGAACAGGGTGAAAACACATGTCTGAATCTTTCTTTGCACCCTAACAAATTATAACCTCAAGGAAGATTTGTCACAGATTTCCTGTGGAGAGGGTCCTAGCACTGAAGTCAGCTGCTGGTGAGAAAGCTGTCTGAAGGTAAGGATCCACCTGCAAGGACACAAAGACAGTTAGGAAAGCTGTTTACTTCTACTCTGTTTTCTGTAGTCACTTTGAGTATTTTCTATTCAGAAAGTTAAACTATGGTAGGTTTTTTCCTTGACAAAACCGGGCCTTTTTTAGTGTGAAGGCCTTCCACTCTTCTTTATGGAATCCAGGAACATCCACTTCAGATCTCTGGGTTCCCTCATGAGTGTACACGGTGATTTACAAGCTCAAAGAAAGGCCCAAGATGAAGAACATCCCTTTTGTCCATCCAAATAAAGGTAGCGAAAGATGCCTTGCAATGCTTACCTGTACGGCTTAGGTCAGAGACTCATTCCTTGTTGAAGCCAGTAAGCAAAGAAATAAGGAAGGCAGCATGAATTTGGAGATTCTCTATGAATATCTATGTCATCCTTTAGAATCATAGAATCATTTAGGTCGGAAAAGACCTTTAAGATCATCAAGTCCCCCCGTTAACCTAACATTGTCAAGTCCACCACTAAACCATGTCCCTAAGCACCACATCTCCTCATCTTTTAAATACCTCCAGGGACCCAACCACTTCCCTGGGCAGCCTGTTCCAGTGCCTGACTACCCTTTTGGTGAAGAAATTTTTCCTAATATCCAATCTAAACCTTCCCTGCTGCAACTTGAGGCTGATTCTTCTTGTCCTATTGCTTGTTACTTGGGAGAAGAGACCAACCCCCACCTGGCTACAGCCTCCTTTCAGGTAGTTGTAGAGAGCAGTAAGGTCTCCCCTAAGCCTCCTCTTCTCCAAACTGAACAACCGCAGCTCCTTCAGCCTCTCCTCGTAAGACTTGTTCTCTAGACCCTTCAGCAGCTTCGCTGCCCTTCTCTGGACATGCTCCAGCACCTCAAGCTGTACTTTAGTTATGCAGAGTCTCTTTTGGGGTATTTGAACCTCTGTCTTTGGGTAAAGTTCAGAGTTGATAACATATTGCTAACAGCAGAAGTTACATCTAACATCAATGGTCTGTTATTCACCCAAAAGCCCTTGTAAAGAAATAGTTGTCTACTACACAGAAGAAACTGATGGTTCAGGTCTGAATTGCAGTATAAGGGTAACTAACAACTGTCAAGTAGATGAGGATTTTGATTAATTGATGAGATGGATCAAGGGAGGGAGGAGGGATAGGTTTTCAAGAGAAAGTCGAGACAATAAAATGAACAGGTAACTGAGCCAGGCTAGGATACAAACATTTTGCCTTCCTCAGTTTCTTTCTCTGGTATGTGAAATGAGGAACTAGAATGTCTTTTTGCAAAGTCATTGCTGTCAGTGTCAAAGCTAAATGTGAGTCTCCAAGAGAGTGCTCTCCATTTGCTAAAAGGGCCTTTGGGAAAGTTAAAGATGGTGGATTTTACTTTGTCTCAGGAAATTTGGAAACAACAATATGTGGAGCCCGGAGACAGCCTGGTAAATATCTAGACAGAACTGTACCAAAAAGGTGAGGAGAGAGGTTTAAATTTAAGCATCCCCATATGTACCCTCTGTAGTCAGGCACTGCTATCTATTCAGGCTTTCAGACAAAGAAATAGGACAAGAAGAGAGATTTATTTTGACTTGAAAAGTAGCATGCAGCTATCTTTTTAATGATTATGAATAGTCCTCACGCAAAGCCACGTTGTGGTACCACTGACTGACCTCACTTTTGCCTAATCTTTTATATTTTTTATTATTAGCCATAAACATATTAGTTGATTTACCAAGATATTACCATTATACACTGTTGTTCTACCTTCATTACTATGCATCAGACCTATGTTACTAACTTTTATTGCTCAGATATAAAATGTTGACATATTTAACACAAGAAAACAGCAACAAAACATAGAAGACAGTACATATTGTACCAGCTGGCCTGGGTACAGGAAAAGCTGTGGTAATCAAGGCATACAAAAGCTCTATGAATAAAACATTTTTGTCTTGTTTTATATTATACTGGCATATTATTTCCTACATATTAAAGAAAAGTTTGGAGTTAAAAGCAGGTTAGAATGGAGCTTCAAAAGGGACTATACTACTTCTTTATTAAAAAGTATGCCTTGGTTTATACACATACAGCTCATCTGTCTTGCAAAACGTCCACTGTCAATATCTTTCAGTGGGATGATAACTGACTAATGTGTGATCACATCCCAGCCCTTGCTCCACAACCATATAAACATTTTGCAGCATGTAATATGAGGTGACCTGTCCCTTGGAAGGGGGTGACATGGGAGATCAGGGGTAGTGGAGATAAAGCCTCTGTCAGTCTTTTCCCCTTGAGTTTACTCATTCCTAGCATAGTCTATATAAGTAAGAAGAAGAATGTATTTCCAGACATACTCTGTGGTTTGATAATCCCTTGCAGGGGGGCCTGACTCTTGAAGCTATAGCCAGGTTCATGGAGGTCCTGAGACCACTCTAAACTATCTTAAGGTCTGGGCGATAATTTAAATGGTCTTAGGAACAAGCTGTCATAATTGATTTTTTTCTGGCCCTTCATTGGGATCCCCTAATGTGAAACTCTAGTCCGCAAGTGAGTACTCAACCTTAGTGTATTAAATGTGCAACAATAAAGGAAGTTTCATAGCCTTGCAAATGGAGAACAAAATTTGGGGTTATTTCACCTCTTTTACACCATATTTACTGTTCTGTAAGCGTAATGCCATTGAAGAACATCAAGATTTCACAAAAGATGTGTTCCCTTCTAGGACAGGTGAAATTTTAAGGCTGCAAACTGCAAAAGGTCCCTGAAAAATCAATAGATATAAATACCATGTCTTCCTTATAAATAGAATTCTTAGGCTGTTGTATTACATAGAACAAAATCCCTAAGGCAATTTCACTCTTCCCAGCAATTTTTTCCCATTGATTTCTTCTTGCATTCTTCTTCCATGGCTAAGGAAGCACATGTCAAAAGCAATTGCAACATATTTGTAGAATTAATAATTGTCTGCCTTTTCAGAAAGCTTAATAGAATAGAGGACACTCTAAAAGAGTTACATGAGAAGTGCAATACACATTCCTGTTGTTTGCAAAGCTCTTTTTTGTGGTTAATTATCTCCTGTCCATGCATTTTCTAGCATGCATGTTTCATCTTCAGTGATGTCCTTGTTAAGCACAATAATATGCATGTAGGCGAACCCTGAGTAATCGAGAAAAACACACTCTTTTGAGGAGACAGACCTGAACTATAAAAATTCCAAGCAACAAGTGCCTATTCACGTAATTTTGATAATGCAACTGATGATTTTGTTAGTTGGGTGTGTCCTTCTAAACTTCTGGAGTGGGGTTGTTTATTTTAGGGGTTTATCTCTCTGTTGGAGTGCTATGTGAGTGCACTTATACTCACTCTGGGACTGGAACTAGCTCGCAAATACTGGTTCAGAGCTATTTCATATATGTGAAAGTGCATAATAGTTTGTAAGAGTACCCCAGTCTAGAAGTGAAAAGCAGTTTCCGCATCTGGCAGTTATAAGTCTTTTGTTGTAAAGTTCAGCTCTAATGCAACATATTGTCATGATCAGCATGTACTTTCTTTGTGCAGTTTCTGTCCCTCTTGTGTCTGGTTTTGGCACATTATTCCATCTATATTGCCTGATCAAAATGTTTGAGAGTCTGACTAACCTAAAAGACTTTATTTTCCAGCAGAGATGTAGGTATAAATGTTTGGTTCAAGACGTGTTTTTCTTCTTCATTAGTAGTAACAGGAAAATCTTGAATGTATATAAAGAGAAAATAAGGACCTTTTAAAATACTTCAAGATATAAAGTTAGTGAAGATGAGTTGTGGTAATTCAAGACAATCTTTGAAGATATTTGCACTGAAAAAAATCTTTTTAATTTTATGATCAGATGAATAAAAGGTCATGGGTGAAGAAGGGCTGTGTGCACAATGATCTGAATTTTTGTCTCAGTTTTAAGATGGGAGTGAAGGTTGAAGCAGGAGCAGAAATAAGAGGCTCCGAGGTTTTGAAAAACAGAGGAATAATTCAGAAATGAAAAGACCTTGAGACCTTTGTGTCATTTGCGAAACACTAAAATGGAAATAGGAGATAGCTGCTATCTAGTACCTGTAGTAAAATTGAAGGGTTACTCTTTGTTATTACATTTCAGGTATCTCTCCTTGTTCCATATGTCATTAAATTTTTGCTTTTAAGAAAATTCACCAGAAAGGTATTACCATGGATAAGGTAATAGCTGAAGATATTGCTGAGATTAGGAAACCAGCTCACAGCAGGAGTGTTTCATAATATCGTCTTGGGAGTTTTTTCAAGGGGAATGAAAATGAGACAGACATTTTCTATTATTGCTAAATGCTGAGTTGCTAGCATTGCGCCACAAGCTCTAAGTGGTAATCATGTATTGCTTTCTTCTATTGAGTGGGCACTCTAGCCTTTAGAAAGTGGAATTCCATCTTGTTGACACATTACGCTTCAGTAGCTAAGCAAGTTGTTTCATTGCTAAAATATGACAGGTTTTCTCAGGCTGACCAAAATTCTTTTTGGATTTGTAGGTTTTTTCTGGTAATCTTTTATACGGTTTAAAATGAACTATAAAAACATGGGGCTTTTTAAGCTGTGGTAGAATGTGGATGTTTTAATAAAACGTTTACCCCAGAATAGCACTGTACAATTAAGAGGCTATGTATTGCTGTCAAGGTGCATTGTTTCCATTGCCCATATCTTGCAGTGCTGCAATTCATTGATCTGGTGACCGATATGAAACTCAGCTGTCAGCAGTGAGTGGATAAAACAATCTAGAGAATGTTTCCATTATTAATAACATGGATCACATTAGTTCATAGGACTAGAAAAAAAAAAAACAAATACTTTTTATAAGGAGAGCAAATCAATTACTTGTGTTTGGTTCAATAGGTAGAAAAATAACTGCTTTTTCCTTTACCTCCCAAATCATTGAGAACTAGCTGGTAAAATAATGTTAGAAAACAACACGTGAGTCTCTTCAGCTCTAACTGAGCTAGAATTGAAACTTCATTAGTTTTGTCTGCTACATGTCCAGAATATTATGGGATGTCCCATATTGTGTGATCAAATTCTGTATCCCTCAATTTATGTAGGGCATAACTTTTCCCTGATTTCTGCATCATGCATGCATCTGGAAAATGGCTGTTGTACACGGACATTGCAAATTTTATATTGAATGCTCAGTGCCTTCAGTGTTTTGGCTCGATTTATTATGCTGTGACTTACATAGTAGTTCAACATTTAAAATCTGTCATATGTGGTCTGAGAAAGAAGGAGCAAGGAGGTAGTGAAAAGAGGTAGTTACCTGATAAAGGGATGGAGGCTGCTGGTCTCTGTAATCTAGGTTGAGAACACAGATAGCAGAATAACGCAGTATTTGAGTCAGGGAAATTGTGTTAGAGAAAACTAAGATAAAATCAAGTCCTTGCTTGTAAAGATAAGTCAAAACTGGACACGGACCTAGGAACTAGAGAGGATAAAACTGGTCTCTATGAATGTAAACCAGCTCAGACTGGGATTTGTAAACTAATGTTTTGCAGAAGATAAATGGTCCCAATTTTACCTATTTGTGTGAAATAGGAATGAGCTAAAATTGCAAACATGTGAGACCCATTTTAAATTGAGGGCTGAGATAAAATAGGAGTTGGTTTTAAAATCACATTGGTAGTTGATTTTAGGATTTATCAACTAAATCTTAGTCCTTGCAAAGTGCTAGATCAAACAGTCCCCTGGAAGGGTGCTAGGGATTTTCATATTAGAGATACCAAAGACTCAACTTTGTTACTTGTTCAATATTCAGATTCCAGAGCTGAAGCTACCTGGGCTTCAAATTTCTTCATCTGTGGAAAGAGAAGAACGACATTTTACAGTAGATGAAATGCAAAAATGTGCACAATTTAAAATATCCACAGCTTACTGTGAATTGATTTTAGCACATGGACTTGGAAAAACAGCTCCAAAAAAAGTACCTTCTCTGGTTGACTGTGATTCCTTTTCTTAGATACCCACTGAGTATATCATACTCTGATGCTCAGGTCGGGATTAAACTATCATCAAATTTGAGAAGTCAAAATTTTCTCTCAGGTCTCATTGGCAGGGCCTTGACATTCTGTGCCAAAGTTGGTGGATGAGCTGCATACCATCTCCAGGAATTTTGAGGGCATTTCTCACCTAGAAATTCCTTGTTATTGCAAGAGCCTCAGGCTTTGATGACATCTTTGTCTATTTTGGTCTATGCCTGTGGCACACTACAGTTTAGTCTCTTGACGACTGAAGTGCTCTTGTCTAATTAAAATAATTGGGCTCCATGTAGCAGTATCTGGGTGATATTTAATGGCTTATGATGCTCAGGAGATTATATTAGATGAACTCATAATTCTGTCAAGCCTTAAATATAATGGAAGTTTATGACTGGAGAGGACTTGGAACTACTTTTTTCTTACTACTCCTCTCCTCTTCAACAAAGTGCCTAGAAATATGTCTGACAGTCAGAGGACAATGTTTTATCATGCGGCCTATCAGGAAAGGCATGGGTACAACAACAGGAGAGAAGGAGAAATAAACTATTTATAGGGATCTCCAGTTAATTCTGCATGTATGGAAAACTGAGCTCTGTCTTCTGACTTCATATTCTGCTTACTTACAGGGTAAGATTATTCTCCCTTTTATGATAGAAACAGTTTGCACATGATGGAAAAGTGTAGCCATTTTAAACCAATCTGTATTTCTTTCAGCTAATGGCTTAAAAAATCCTGGTTATAACAGGCTGTCCTGGACCACTAAGAGGTGCCTGAGCTTTCCTGCTTATGCAGTTTATACACTGACTGCAGTTTTATAACCGATAAGATGAATACAAATAAATTTGTAAATTAGTGGAACTAAGGGTTAATGGAAGATTTGGTATGAATAAACAGATCTATCACTGAGTCACTGGAGGGGGAACAATAACGCAATCAGCAGAGGATGTGCTGCTTGAGAATGGCAGCCACCAAGGGCAGGATTCTAATTGTGTAAGAGGCTTATTTGAGCAATCTTCTAAAAAATTTCTATATTTGAACAGGAAAGAGAAACACAGGATGAATGCAGAAAATCACTTATAAATGAAAAGGAAAATAAATAAGAATCAAAGTAAGCTTGTTTATTGCCTTTCATATGAAGTTTCATATGAAGGCCTCCTGAGGCACTTTGGATTGTATTATTGCATTATTGTAAAATGCAAGAGCTGCTTAATCAATGAGAAACAATGGAGTAAAAAGATAGGGCCAGAACAATAAGATCTTTGATTAGAATGAATCTATTGACCAGCATTTGTAGCTTAGCCAGGGAAAAAATTCAAAGTTCTGAATGCTGAAGAAAAAATGTCCTCATTATGTGTGTGGTATAATTCTGGCCCGTAGGCCGACTCAAAAGTAAATCACAAGGCTCCTAGAGTGAGCAGCTCACATAGATCCCAAAAAAGCATTGCCACAGCTTTTGTGGCACCTCTAGTCTTCACATCATTGGATGTCAGAGTAAAAAACTGCAACAGAGATTTGGGGTCTAAGTCTATTCTGTGGAAGTACAAATATGGAAAGCAGCAGTTTGTGTCAGTTTGGAACTTACAAGTAATGACACTTTTTTTTTACTAATAGCAGTACCCAAATTAAAAATGTTTGCAATTTTTTATATTTTTCCATTAACTGGTCAAAGAAATACCTGAAGAGTTTCTTTCTCAGCTTTACCTTGACTCTCTGAAATATATAAAATCTCTTTTGGTCATCCAGGCTCTTGGTTCATTATTTCAAGGCTACAACAGCATTTTCCATGTGGAAGACATAAAATGATTACTTACCAAGATTGTGAAACTCTTTGTGATGAAAAAAGGAATAGCACAAAATGCACAGTACAAGCATACCATAGCAAGGGGCCATAGAAAATCTAGGGGTAGTGTGCATTAACACTTCCCTGAAGAACAACTTTTCTGTGAAGACAAACAAGAAGTTGTCTACAGCTTCCCAGTGCTCCTCTTGGCTTACAGCTATATAGGATATACTGGACCTTTAAGCAAAAGCTCTTTCAGACACCTTTTTGTAATTACAACAGTATGTCTGTGGAATGAAGCAAAGTGACTGCTTGTCTTTTCACCAGTACAAGAGAAATGTTTATTTTTCATTGCATGTGTTGCATTATGTCCATATAATATATAGAACCCAGATTGACTGGGCACTCTGTAATGCATCTGGTTGGGCTACGCTTCTTGAAGCATGGTAGGAAAATGGCATTAAACAGATTTAAAATATAACTAAATGTAATTTTCTTACAGAAAATAAACAGCTTTTAAAAATAACATTAAGTAGAACAGCGTTATTCTGAGATTAACTTTCCTCATCACTTCTACTTCAGTAAGGTATTTAATAATGATGTCACATGCAGAACTTTATTACTTCAAAACCATTTCAAAGTGATAGCAAAGACACCATTCCACAATCAAAGTTGATTTTGAAGTGCTGAAACAAAGCTGATTTTCAATTATCAGAGTCCAAAAAAAGCATCTGAAAACTGTCTTGATTGCTGCAAAACTGCTATCTTTTCATGTTGGATAACTCAAAACAAATAGATGATGCTTATGAAGCTTCAAACAAAAATCCATTTCTAACAAAGCAGAAGCAGAAAAAACCCTCAGCCTGTGTCATGGTTTAACCCCAGCCAGCAACTCAGTACCACCCAGCCGCTTGCTCACTCTCCCCCAGTGGGATGGGGGAGACAATCAGAAGAATAAAAGTGAGAAAATTCATGGGTTGAGATAAAGACAGTTTAATAGGTAGAGCAAAAGCCATGCACACAAAGAAAGCAAAACAAGGAATTCATTCCCTGCTTCCCATCGGCAGGCAGGTGTTCAGCCATCTCCAGGAAAGCAGGGCTCCATCACACGTAACCGTTACTTGGGAAGACAAAACACCATCACTCCAAACGCCCCTCCCTTTCTTCTTCTTCCCCCAGCTTTATATGCTGAGCATGATGCCATACGGTATGGAATAGCCCTTTGGTCATTTTGGGTCAGCTGTCCCAGCTGTGTCCCCTCCCAGCTTCTTGTGCGCCCCCAGCCTGCTCGCTGGTGGGGTGGGGTGAGAAGCAGAAAAGGCCTTGACTCTGTGTCAGCACTGCTCAGCAGTAATGACAACATCCCTGTATTATCCACACTGTTTCCAGCACAAATCCAAAACATAGCCCCATCCTAGCTACTATGGAAAAGATTAACTCTACCCCAGCCAAAACCAGCACAGCCTGAAAGACACTATCTGGGGAAAGTTATAAGCTTGTGAAAGTGAGTTTAGAACAGAAGTTGCATCTCAACCTTAACGATATTAAGGTCACTAAGCTGTCATAGAGGGAGTAAAGAAAATGTTCCAAGGGCGAACTACAAAAATAATATAAAATGAAAATATAATGACCAAATTAAATAAAAGATATCCCGTATACAGTAAACTAATAATATTCTTAATGAAAAGCAAGGACATAGATTTGGAGAACAGTGACCAACTGTAATTCAGTGGGAAATAACAGAAAACCAGAATGCACTTTGTGCTCATGAAACACCATGAGGGAGAAGAAAAGGGAAAATTCTGATAAGGATAATATAATGTATCTGTGAATGGAGGCCTTGACTAAGGGCAGAAAATCATGGGTGGATAACCAAGTCTCAGTTAACTCCATTTTATCCCTATATTTCTCAAAAATTACATAATTCATACCACTCAATTATATTTTTTTTCCAAAAGCTCTCACATTAAATTGGGTGACAATCACTACCATGATAGAAAATCTATTCCACTGACGCTTAAAAGACATAAGTGAAGAGATAAAGGGTAAGGCTTAAAGGTGCTGGTGGCTCACTTGTTCAGACTAAGTGAGCAGTAAAATAGGCTGGTTAAGCTGGGCGTTGTTTCCATTAAGAAATATCAAATAGAAGTAGTATGTTTAGTACTTATGTCTGTCATTTTCTCTTTATGCCAGTGAAAATGCTCACATATGTAATACCAAGAAATGACAATGATAAGTCTCTTATGCACACCTGAAATGGTTATATTAAAAAAGACTGGCTTTTAGGCCACTAATCTAAAGCCTGTGCTTAATATTAAATATAATCTGCAAATAAAAAATAGACATGGGGTCTGTTCTACAACATTATCATATATAAAGAAAGCCTGACAAGACTTTGTTTTCTACTTACTTTTCCCTTCAAACTAAAATGAATGTAAACTTTATTTCCTTATTTTCTTTAGGGAACTTCTTGTATGTCTCTTAAATCTGCTTTTTGAAATTTCTTAATCTCTATGATAAGAATGCTTATGTCAAAATCTTTTTGAGCAGAGTAATTATGAAAAAAAAAGTAATTGGTTGAATATGCCTGTTGTTGGCATAGTCTTTGGTGACATTAAATCAGAAAACTAAAATCTTAAAAAATGCCAGAAGATCAAAACTGAAATCCACAAGATCCCCAGTGGAGATGGAGGAGGAATAAATAGGAAAATGAGGGCAACAAGGAAGCAGCCTTAAGGTGAGGTCTGAGAAGACCTGGTGGGATCTTACTGAGTAATCAAAACTCTTACAGGAGCACAAATATCTTCACTCCCTCTCTTGACTTGAAGAGTGAGAAGCTGTTCTTGCATTTTGTGGGAACAGCCTGGAAGGAGACAACAGGAACATTAACTTGCCTCCTCTGCTGAGAGCCATGACTTTGTGTGAGGTGGTACCACACCTCTGGTGTCTTGCTTGGTCCCTAGTGGGCAGGTGGAGATGGAGAATAACAGCTAGTAAAGTGGGGGTTTCTCCAGGAATCCCTAGCAGAGTCTGAAAATGCATATTCTGTAGGAAAACCTGTAATTTATTAAATCCTTTGATGGGTGTGCCTGGCATAAAGCAGTAAATGTGTAGATTAGAGTATGTGTGCCTTGGCTTTGCATATTCAGAATCATGAGAAACTGCCTGCCAAATCTGTGTATGAATGAAGATGGAATTGGGAGGGTTGTATCATGAACTGCGGCTAGAGATTGTGGTGCATGGGTGTGAAAGGAGCAGTGGGGTGACTACAAGTGTGTACAGAGTGAGTGGGCTATGCAGTAGATGAAAGCTTTAAATGTACAAGCTCTGGATGTACAAAGAACAGCCCAGCCACATGACCGTCATATTTTGCATGAGTTCCTGGTCATTGCAGAAGTTTTATGTGAATGTATATTGATTAGAACCTACCCAATTTTGTGTTTTCAAGTATCTACAGTTATATTTTAAAATCCTTTACACCAACAGGAAGCTTTTTCTGGGCATGAGGTAATTACCTAAAGTTATTCAGGGAAGTGTTTCAGATTTGATGATAGAAAAAAATGTGACAGTAGCATTGCACTGAGATAGTAACTCACCATATCCTCCTCTCAGAGAAGTGAAAACAACTGGTAATTGGTGAGTTAAATAAAGAGGAAATAAACTTAGCAATAAATGTACAGTACAATAATAGCTTTTATATGTTGCTGTGGTTCTCACCAGTGGTGTTTTCATAATATGCATCACAAGCTTTCACTGTTCAGGGAAACACATTAGTGTTTTTGAATTGTTTTTATTATAAGCCATGCAAATAGTGTTTGTCCCAGTGGGATGTGACATTAATTATTAGCAAAAGATCTCTTACATGACTTCAGTCAACAGCGAATGAACAGTTCAATCTTTATTTTAAGTGCAACATATAACTATTCAAAACTGCATTAAAAAACATTTAACCCATGCAGAGTATTCCTGCTGAAGAAATGACACATGGCAGAAATAAATTGCCCTAATAACATCTGCAAATGTTTTGTGATTGCAAAAATGTTATCTGTGTAATTCAAACATGTTCTCCTTCATTATGCTTCAGAAAAAAAACGGTATTTAATTTCTTTTATATGGATGGCCAGTGGTCAACTCCTGAAATAAAAAGTTTGATTCTTTTAGAGATGAAATTTTTTAGAATAAGTCCCCTAAACAAAAGCAAACAAAAAATCAATCAAACAAAACATACTTCTGCAAGTGAAGCAAGAGGAACACAGTGACTTCCGGAAAGTAGCAATAAGCAAATTTGGGTAATGGTTAAGAAATCAGTTCTAACCAGAGAAAGGGAGCTTACAATTCAGTAAAGAAATCATATTAAAGGCACAATGGTAAATGATCTCAATGTAAAGGACGACTAGGAAGGGTAAGGAAAGACCAATTTGCTTGAATAATGACTGTTTTTATGACCTGAAAAGTAAGAAAGACGTGCATAAAAAATTTAAGTAAGCTGTATCACTAGGAACAGATAGAAAAACAGAAAACATGCAGGGACAAAATCAGAAAGTGCAAGACATGAAATAAAATACTTCTAATATAAAGTCGGACAAAGAATATTTAGAAAGATTTCATAAAGAAGTAATACAAATAGTAACATGAAAGATCAAGGAAGCTGCTGGTTGGCTTCTCCTGGGAGAGGAAAATGTATCATTAAACAGCTCCAAGAAGGCAAAAGTGTTTATTTTTTTGTTTCAATCTTAATTTAAAAGGTCAAACCTGCTCAGATGGCTAGCAGAGCTAAACTCAGTGAAACAGAATTAAAAATACCAGCTATAGTGGGGAAAGGACAGGATGGAAACATGTTTTCAAATCAGCTGAGCCTGATGAAGATCTTCCTGTGGGAATGGCTGAAATAAAACCAGAACATTAATGGTCACTTCTAAGAATATGGTAGGGAAGATTTTGAAAAAGGCAAAAACATGAAGTCTACGTCTAAAAAGAGGAAAAAAGGAAACCTGAGAATTATAGACCATTAAGTCTTACTTGAGTTCCTGAGGGAAAACTGTAGCAAATAATCAAACTACTCGTAATTACCTAGAGGACAAAAAAAAAAAAAGTCTCAGGAAGCATGGATTTAACAAGAGTTTATCACATCAATCTAACTTTGTTATGCCAGAGTAACAGGGCTTGTGGGTAGGAGAGAAGTAGATGATGTCATCTACATTGAATCCAGTAAAGCTCCTCGCATTGTTTCATATGAAATTCCCATAGGTAAACTAGGAAATACAAGATTAGATGATAATTTCATTAGGTGGATACATAATTAGTTGGAAAACTGGGTATAGACTATTTCTCAGCATTTCACAATCAAAGCGGGGGGATGTTTTAAATCTGTCCTGAGGTTGACAGGTTTTATTATTTTCTCTGATACCTTGATGAATGATTATAGTGTAGGTTATTAAATTTGCATAGGATATGTAGCTGGGGGGCAGCAAACAGTTTGGAACTTGATAGCAATTCAGTAAGGATAGATGTAAAGTTTCTATACTTAGACAAGTACAAGCAGCTGTATGTCACGGGAGAATAAACACTTGACAGCAACATTTCAAAAGAGGATCTGGGAACTGCAATGGATCACAATCTGATCTTGAGTCAACAGCGTGGTAGTGTAAAAAAAAGGCAAATGCTGAACCGAGGTGTATAAATCACAGTAATTATTTCCCCTAATCCAAAATAACAGATTAAATGCACAGTGAGGAAACCTCAACCTGAACAATGGCCCTATTTTCCTTTCTGATGTTATGACTCAGTTAAAGAAGGAAGATGTCCATTTTCAAAATGCTCCTTATCCAAGAAAAGGGTCTTTTTTCTACCCTCTTCCCAGTCCACTTGATTTTAAAGAAAATAAATTGGTGAGATGTGCCATCAACAACTTTCTCCATATCTGCTTGACTCTCTGCTCATTCCAATCTATAGCAGACTGCTCTAGAAATACTGAGTCCCAAATAAAAGCCAGCTGAAACAGATGAAATCTAATAAGTGCAATATCACAGAATGCTTATATGCTGTCAGTGACTAACATACATAAACCTAAGGAGAGTTCATATCCCTGGAGGCTTTCTAAATACTGCTTTACAGAAAGCCAGTCGTAGCTCAGAGTGACATTAGTTCTTTCTCCTCTTTTGTGAGTTCCCACTGCCAGAATTTGATTAGATAATCTTTTTCCTTCAGATAGCCAGCTGCTTATGAAATGACACTGCTGATACTTCATGGTAACACAGAATAAACTAGCCATCGTGTCACAAAATCACTGTAGACATTTTATGAGGAAAGAAACATTCAACTTAACCTTTAAAAAAGAAATCTGTCTAGTTCCTACAGTCCATGATTTCAGAGCTCCCAACTGTTTGAGCTGTCTCCCAGTTCTTTGGAGAGTCTGGAAATGACATAGGAAAGCCCATACTGTAATCAGACTCATTCTGCAATTGATATGGTTGAACACTTTCGTGGAAACTGTGGAATTTGAGGTATAGCATTCTGTAAAAGGAAGGAAACTGTCCAACTACCTCCATATACAGCATTAATATTAGAATAAAAGAGAATCAGGAAAGGTTTCAGCCACTAAATCCTTCACCTGTCTTTTTTCTCTTAGCAAAGGTCATTCACATTTTATGCCCCATAAATCTCACTATTATTTTATTGTATTTTCCCTTGAATGTGTATTAAAGTGAGGAAGCAAGTCACCATCACCGAGATCCAGAGACCTTTGTATGCATAGTAATTCTTCAGTGCTGTTTTCTCCTCTGTCCTTTGGACCAACCTACTCCTTGTAGGAGTCTTTCTCAGAATTAATGATGCATAACTGTGCTCTGTATGTGTGTGTAGGTGCGTGTGGGTTTTCCATGCCTTTTTGTACTACTTCAATTCTGTCATTTCTCTTGTGGTTTCACCCTCTCACCCCTTCCTTACCAAATTCTATAAAAACCGCATTTGAAGTAAAGCCTTCAGAGCTGTTATCAAGAAAGTGAAGAAGTATTTCAGTCTTTCTTTCTCAGGTATTTTCAATTAACTCTGCTTTAAAACAGAAAAAGACCCTCAATTTTTTGGGTGGAATTTCAGATTTATCTTAAAACTTCTGAATACAGGTAGATTCACTGAATTCCCTCCATATTTTATTTGTAGTATATTGGTTCTTCAGCACTTACCTATTAATGTAACATTTCTGTTTCTTGTGTGTATGTGTTCTTTTACCTTTCTTTGTGTATGGTTCCTCCTTTCCCCTTGTACAATCCTCTCAAATGCAGCACTTACCTCGAGTATTATTATTACTGTTTTTAAATAACCCTGTTCCTGCTACATGAATTCGTTGAAGACATTTTTCACAGTTTCTCCATTTTTTCTCTTTATGGAGACTTTCCTGTGATTTTACCCAGAGAACAATACATGTATATACACAATGCTGCAAAAGATGGATTTTGGAATGTTTGCAGGCAGCAGAGAAGTCATATTCATTTAAAGGCACTCCTGCAATACAACTCTGTTTTCTATGGCATTTTACCCTGCGATATTTTTATTTTGTGAATAGTATAATCCCTTTCGTAGACCTTCATTTTATTTTAGTATTCATTATACAGTTGCAATGAGACTTTGTCATTAATTTTTTCATGTGTTCCTGCTTTTCAGACTTCTGTAGCAAAACCTTTCTACTTGAATATGCTGAGATGAGTAAGGAAAAGTATTAGGTTTCTAGGAGTGGAACATTGTTCATATCTGATTTTCCTTGTCATGTGGGGCTTGTTTAAATCAGTCACTCAGACCAGATAAAACAAATTTGAAAATCAAATTCAGTCACACTTTTTATTTAATCTGTTGTGATATTAAAATTATGGGAGTTTTTGCCATTGCCAAAGGCAGGTTATCATAAATGGAAGTTGCAGAAATATTTGAGTGACAGCAATCAGGAGACACAGCTTATTTTTTCAAAGGTTCTCCAGTAAGTTAAGAAGGTGGTTTTGCACATATGCATCTATGGTACCTATGAACAGTTCATGGAAATCGCACAGAAATATTAAGAGCAGTGAGAACCTTTTATCTTATTGATACCAGTGTAACTAATCTCTTGTTATAAGCTAGAAGTGTATTTAGGAATTGAGTGAAATTCTTAGTTTTTGTATGGACTCATGCATTTGCCTATGTCTAAAAAAGCATATTATAGCATGTATTTTTCTCGAGCACCTGAAAAGATTTATTTTTGGTTCCCAAAGAATGGTTGCGTGCCATGCAAGCATTATCCCTAGAAATATAAACCTAGCTTCTGAAAAGAAATATGATATTAATATTTAACAAAATTATGTCACATTATGATTATTTCTGATGAAGTAGTTGTGACTGGTATTTTAAACTTTGATCATCAGGCAGAAGGAAAAAGCTAATGGGAGTCTTAACTGGGAGTTTCCTTTTGCCTTAATGTCACTTTTGGCATTGGCTACTTTCATTCGTCTGTTAGTGTGCTTTGATTGTTTGATATTCTAAGCAATTCACAGTGGCTCCAAGATTTTCATAATGATAGGATTTCCTTGCATGCTATGCTGTTTTCATTCAGGTGGGAAGAATCTTTTCTAGAGAATGATTAGCTGTTCATATATGGCCTTTTTTAGATCTGATCCCTCGTGACTAGTCTTGGAAAGCTTTTTTCCTTTGTACTCTTTTAAACTTGAAAACATCATATAGTGAAGAAAAATAAGAATGGACAGTTAAAAAGCCAGAGATTCATCTTTCTAGATTGCTTTTTGATTTAAAAATAATCATTTTCATAAAGTAACAAAGACTACTCCTTCTGACCGTGATAGATACAGTCAGATCAAGCAGGTATGTTATCTAGTTCAGTTGTACCATCATGTAGCACAGTTTAACTGTACGGGTCATGTCATTAGAACTTGTACTGCATTGTTTCGCACTTGATTGTGGATCCAGGAATTGAAAATAGTGACCAATTAAGTGAGCTGTCAATAAGATTAAAGGATAGGGATAGAATAACTTCACATGTTAACGTTCTGTTCTTGTGCATACAAGCGAGCTCTGTAAACAGCTACAGAGATAAGAATGGCACGAGATCATTCCAGTAAAATAGTATAACTGAAATTTACAATTCCCGATTTTCATTATTAGAAATACTCTGAAAACATTGCTTCAAATGTTTCTCTTTTTACATTTTTCAATTTGGGTTTGTCAGCGAAGGAAATTGGAAGATTTTTTCTGATGTCTTGACTTGCTCCACCACATATCTAGAGTGAGTGAGTACCACTTTGATTTGTTTTCTCAGAGAGCTGTTTCATTTCGTGTACTTTGAAGGAATGGGGGAAAAGCCTGGCAGTATCAGCAGCGTAGAGAACTGTGTGTTGTTTCCTGTCATATATGGTGTCATTTGGAATGTGAAGATTAGTCAAGACTGAGGAAAGCAGTAGCTGCTGCTCATCCTAAAATGTTTTAACAAGCAACTGATTAGTTTTCTTACACAAAAAGACAATTTCAAGAAGAGCTGAGCAGAGCTCAGAGAAGATAAAGAAAACACTGAATGTCTAGACATTTCCCCACCAAAAACGGTAGTTGTTAAGTTTTACAGCATAATTTCACAGGTGGTTAACCGTGTGACTTCTAATATTTGGATGGCTTTTTTTTTATTACTCTCATAATCTTAGTAATGCTTTGGGGTTTTGGGGTGACTTCCAAGCAATCACTACTTTCACTGTATTCTTCACTCTATCCAAGATCAATTTAAAGTTATAGAGCACTGAATGAGACCATCTGACTAACATGTGACACATAGGAGACCAGAAACAGCTTCCAGCAACCTAGCTACCAGTAAAGTCAGGGAATGCCATTTTTGGCATTGCAATCAACAACTATCTGCATCCTCTTTCTTCTCAAATGGTGCCACAGATCCCTTGCATCATTAGTTGGCTGTGCAATGGGCTTGCAACGTGTAAAGCCACCAGAGCATCCAGCCTTCTATTTCCTTGTCATTTTGAATAAGGAAATTGTGAGGACAATAGATAATTGTAGTCAAAAAGGCTCCCTGTCTACTTACACTCCTGAAAAAAGTGTTTGTCCCTCTGCTGCAGCTGCTGATTTTGTCAGAGTAGTAGTTATCCAGACATCACATAGTTGCTTCTGGAAGTGGCCAACTGCGAATCAACTAATGCTGCTGTTTCTGTTAATACCACCTTTATATGGTGTGCAGATGAACCAGTCAGAGGAGGAACCTTTGAGCAGGTCCCCTGAAGACAGAGGACAAGACTTAACCTCAGCACTTCTGTGAAACCCTATGCTCACTTAGAAAATTTGAAGTAGTATACCTCGTGTTGGTCATGTCTTTCTTTGGGAAACAAATTCCCCTCTAATGTCTCCCTGATACAGATTAGACATCTAGACACATGTTGTAACTCTACACTTGTACCAAGGGGTGCACACTGTCATGCACAGATGAATATCTTCAGGAGCTGCAAGCGAGCGGGAAGATGGGCCTGCACTGCTGATGGAAACGTTTTGAATAACAGTGTACTTGAACCATGCTTGGAGCTGGATCAAGTCAGGTGCAGTTTGCCTCTCCAAAACTGGGATAGATAGTTGGTCAGGAAAAACTTTCTCTAAAGCATCCCTGATTAAGATATCCAGATAAGGGGTCATAGCTTTGCTTTATCTACCATGTAGATCTGATCTTTGTGTGCAGCATAGAGGAAATATCTCTATTTTCTGGTGAAGACACCTGTTTGCTCTCTCCCTTTCTCTCATAGCCACCCATAAGTCTCCTCCAACAGCCCTAAGTTTTCAACTTCCTTCTGAAGCTGCATTCCAAGGCCATCTGTCTGCAACACCACTTAATCCTGAAACATCTTCCTCAGACTTGGAGGAGGTTTTCTTCCCAAAGAGACAGTCAGATTCGGAAAAAGTCTTGTTATTCCCTTCATCAGATGATTCCTCTATTCATCCTTTTCTTCCCTTACCTCATACAATCAAAGAATGATTGCCTCACCAAACTATTCAAGACTTACAGGAATGCAGGTGCTGGTAACTCAGAAAATCCCCAGTCCTTTCTCTCCATATAGTCATGGAGACTTTGCCTCACCACACCGCCCACTGTTTTCAAAGTATGGCACTTCCACTTTGTTTTCCTGTTTAGACTTAGCTGGAAATTGCAATGAAGAGTGCACTTGTGCAAAAATAAAAGCACGATTACTGAAAACAACTACAGATTTTAAAAGTATTCATTATCAGAAAGTAAATACTAAAAGTTTCTGTGTCCTTCCTGGTACTTAGCACTGTTATGCTGGACAGCTATCTGAACTGGCTAAATTTTTGTTCTGAAATTTACCTCCACCTGAAAGTGAAATGCCTGCCACCTAGTGTTATTCCTGTCTCCCCAAGGTTTTTTCTCTTTTCTTTCCCTGAAAATTTTGCTGCAGTTCTCTACAGAAATGAAAGGCCTTCAGATTGAAACTGATGCTCCTAGACAGTACAATGCTGTTGTCATCTATGCAGTTACATTTTCCATTCTCCTTGGCTTGGCTATTTACTCGAAATACCAGCTTTCTATAGCCTTAAGACACAAAGAATGTCTTACCCTGTGTACTTCTAGAAGCTGTTGCAATGCCCTGTAGGGCATCCTAACTGTTGTCCTAAATTGAGATGACAGTGTTGCTCATATTAAATTGCCTTCTCGCTTGGCTTGGCATGCTGGGATCCATATCTATTAATGCAGGAGTGTCCAAATGTCCTGCTAGGAAAGCAATTTGTTCCTCAGTAGGGTGTCAGGGAAGCAGCTGGTCTAAGAAACTATCAGAGGTGATGTTAGGGGCAAGTTGTGTTTTTCTTGATTTAATGGAAATTTTTACTGATCCATCTCCTTGCCTGTCCCCACCACTTGTCAACAGGGCAGCACTTATCCATCTTCAGCCATCTCCTATCCCTCCCGACAAGCCTGTCATATCCCGCTTGTGGAGAGACAGGCTTTCACACAGCCTGAGCCTCATAATAGACACTTCAACAACAGCAAACATATTATTAATGGATTTTTTTTTTAAAATGCCCTACAGAGACACAATTTCAGAACATTTTTGCTAAGTATCAGTTTTTAAATCTCCACTTGGAGAGAGAGACTCTTTCACAAACTGAAGTTTATTTTTGTCCCTCTTCTCCTCTTTTTGCACACATACCATAAAGTACTTTTAACCCCTTGAGTAACTTTTATCAGTTTGTCTTTTTTCCATTTATATTCTAAATTAGATTTTAAATCATCTAATGAAGGAGAAACATGAAGTTTCTGGAGTCTCATTGAATGGCTTATTAATGTATGTTAGCTGCTGTTTGAGAGAATTATTATAAGGGTGCCTACATTTATGAAGCTAGACTCTGGTTATGGCAGAAATCATTTTCTGGTGATCTTAAGAGGAAGAGGTGTACAAGTAGGGTGTGACAGTCTATATCTTTATGGCTGTACTTACATCATGATACAAGTAAGTACAACATAAGGTATATGATACAACTTCCTAATCAATAAGGAGCATGCATATTAAAGCGTACTTCTTAATTTAGTCTGCTTGAAAAATTCATGAGGGTTCCACATATTTAATGATACTGTCTGTATAGGTTAAACTGTGGCAAACTTCTTTACTTAGAGACCATGATGTTTATGTCACAGAATAAATCAGAAGTCCTGTCCACAAATTCTGGATTAAGGAGCATGTAAATATTCGGTTAGAGCTAAACTCATTTTCTTTCTAAGATGCAACAAAATAGTTTGAACTCTCAGTGTAATCAAATTCAGTAAAGAAAACAGCCCTAACCTTAGCTTACTAAGTTCCTTACTTAGTTCCTTACTTAGTTCCTTAGTGCTTCCAGATGTCCCTTAGGACTGCAAAAGCTGCATCATTTTTCAGAAGGTAGCTGCTGAGAAATATTTTTTTAACGTAAAATGGATAGTCAGATTTTAATCTGAATTAACCCCACTAGGATATGACCAGGATATGTCAACCATATTTTTCTTATTACTTTAAACAGCCACTTACACTATCTATATTATAAAATACACCAGTGAGGCTAATAAATGCTTCCCTGCTACTTATTTTCATTTTGAATGTCTTTCTGGAGTTATAGATTATAACAGATTTTTGAAGCTTAAAGTTCAGGAAAGAAAAAGTTTTAACCTCCAGAGTTGACATCCTTCATTGAAAATTCAAATGCGCATATAGACCTCGCTCACTTTTTTCCTGATATCAGTGACAAAGGTTTGCTTGATTTTACTTAGATTACAGCTGATGTCACAGTATGGAAGTGTCATAAATCTTCAGCCTGTAATTTAGCAAAATGGATAGTGTGGTGCAAGATAGGAAGGACCTTTATTTTGGCAAGGAAGAATGAAAAGTTAATTTTACAATTTATTCCAATTAGAAAAAAACCCAAACATTACGAAACATATAATTTAATCTGCAGGTTGCTATACTTTTAAAACACTTTACTTTGTTTTGAACGTTCATTGATATGGACGTTATAAGAATGAAGTTTTGCCAGCATGTCATGGTTTAACCCCAGCTGGCAACTAAGCACCACCCAGCTGCTTGCTCACTCCCCCCTGGTGGGATGGGGGAGAGAATCGGAAGAGTAAAAGTGAGAAAACTCATGGGTTGAGATAAAGACAGCTTAATAGGTAAAGCAAAAGCTGCACACACAAACAAAGCAAAACAAGGAATTCATTCCCTGCTTCCCATCGGCAGGCAGGTGTTCAGCCATCTCCAGGAAAGCAGGGCTCCATCACACGTAACCATTACTTGGGAAGACAAAACACCATCACTCTGAATGTCCCCCCCTTCCTTCTTCTTCCCCCAGCTTTATACATTGAGCATGATGTCATACAGTATGGAATATCCCTTTGGCCAGTTGGGGTCAGCTGTCCCAGCTGTGTCCCCTCCCAGCTTCTTGTGCGCCCCCAGCCTGCTCGCTGGTGGGGTGGGGTGAGAAGCACACAAGACCTTGACTCCGTGTCAGCACTGCTCAGCAGTAATGACAACATCCCTGTATTATCCACACTGTTTCCAGCACAAATCCAAAACATAGCCCCATCCTAGCTACTATGGAAAAGATTAACTCTACCCCAGCCAAAACCAGCACACAGCATTAATACATTTATCTGCAGTCTCTTGAGGGAATCCTAGCACCTTCATGGTCTGGATCTAGGATTAATATTTTGGCAGGGACTGTTTTTAGATTTAGCTGAGTTACAGCTATCTAAAAATTATTGTTTACAGGTGTCCTGTTGGAGGTTTTTTCCAAATACTGACAGATGGCTTTTTTTCCTTCTCTTTGCCTATAGATATTGTGATGTAATACTGTTCTATATATAATTTATTCCACCATTACCAATTTTCAACTGTATTCTCTGGCTAGGAGTTTTCTTTGTGTTGTTTGCTTGTATAATTCTTAGCACACAGTGGTTCCTAACCCATAGAGTTGTGCTTAATGAATTAAGAATTATAGATATATGTGAATATGTAATTGAATACATATAAGTATATACTTAACTCTTACATGTATGATTTTCCAGTAGATGCAGTAATAAAACAGAGAATTTTACAGAAAAAAAAGCCAAACAATAAATCATTTTTTAAATGTGACTAAAATATCAGGGAATTTTGGGCCTTTACCTACTAGGGCATAGATGCTTTTACTTATAAGCCCAATGAACAAAGTAAAACACGCCAGAAATAGTTCAGTGCAAATATTATGAGGGCTTTTTTTCTTTTAATGAACCAAGGTGTATAGTGATTTGCAGATATATGTGCGTATTATTTATAGTCACAAGTGAAGGAAAGAAAACCAAGGACTATATGTCCCCAGCAGGTTTGCAGTTTACAGTTCCATCTCCAATGACATTTACAACGTTACATAATTGATGTTCCTGCACCAACCGTATATTGCAGATTTGCATTCATTTTTGTATTTCATTATAAAGATTATTCAAGTACTAAATATGGGAGACTTTCTAACATCCAGTCCATTATTTAGATCTTATATCTTATTGGAATGTATGAGAAACGATTCAATGCTGCGCCACACAATCCATATGACCATGAGAAAGGTGTACCATCATTTCAAATATACTTTCTCCTGTGTCTTTTCTCTTTTGACAATTATGGGGTTTTATACATTTTTCATTAATATTAGAAAATGTCTTGGCATTGAAACTCTAATATGGAGGAACACAATGAGATTGATTTAAAGGTGTCAAGGCGACAGTAATCTAAAAGTGAAGTCCTTGGAGATAATATAACTTGAGGGGGTAGGATGCATGAGGCTGTAGATATTTCCTACATGCATGTGCATATTTATTTGCTGTTGTGTTTAGAACAAACTTTAGGTACAGCTTGTACATAAATAATCATCACAAAAGAATCTGAACTCAGAAACTGCATATGAATACTTTGAGTACTTTCATAGCTTTTAATGGAAATTACTCCTGACTTGATTTTATGTTTACATATACAAGTTAATGGAATAGAAGAGAACCTGAAATATTCCAGGTCATCTTCTTAACTCCCCCGCTGATCTCTTTATACTAATCCATCCATTCACAGCAGTAAAACTGGATTAATCAGATTAGCGCTAGGGAAAGTCAATTTAAGATAAAGCAGCCTCATTGAAACTTTAGTATGTCTGTGATTGGCCTGAAAGTGGCTCGGTCATGATTTGGTGGAACATGAAGTCACCTTTTCCCCTCGTCCTCAGCTATATCAACTCAGCTCAGAAGCTAGGTAAGAATTAAAAAAAATGTTCTCAGCTAAATTGTTTCTCCAATGGAGCTTGCTCTTGTTGTTGTCTTTGGAAATCCTTAAGATGAAGGCAATATAGAGCTGGGCATAGTCTTACTATTCATTGTACATCGGAAAAGCTTTAAGTCATCTTTAAGACCTTTTGCTTGTGAAGTGATGAAATAGAGAATAATGAAAGTAGGAAATCTTAGTTTATCTGAGGACAACTGAGTTTCCAAACTAAAATCATGTGAGAATGTACACGAGGAGAAGTAGCATACAGATGTTTGTCATAAAATTCTAATTTTAGAGTCTGAAAGTGAAAAAATTGAGAAATAATTTAGGAATTCGCCTGTGTTGTGATAAGTGGTCTGCATGTATGCTTGTATGCAAATGCATGCCTTTCCACAGAAGGATGTGAAAGGCTTCTTTTCTGGATGAGTATCTCATTTTTAGTAGATCTAGTGATGGTGGTAATTCTGCTGATTCACACATTTTATGTAAGAGATGGATTTTTTTTGTTGTTCTTTGTTAAGGTGTTTTAATTCAGCCATTTGATTTTTCAGAGTTTAAATACTGCCCTTTTTCAAAGTGCCCACTCATTATGCACGTATTGTATGGTATTAATAATATTCTCAGTATTCTTAGATTAATCTCCTCTCCTCTCTGTCTTTCTTAGATCTTTCTTATTGTTCTTTTCTTTCCAATTTCCTTTATAACAAAGAGTAGTATGGGCTACATTTAAACTGTGGACCAGACATAAGCAGATGTGCAGAACAAGATATTTCAGTGTCTGAGATGTGTGACACTTCCTTATGTGAGCCATCATTGTTGCAAGCCAATAATAGTTACCACAATAAATGTAGTAGTGTATGTACATTTTGTCCTCATTCATTGTCGTATATAAATTCTTATTGAAATAACAGTAAAATGCTCTCCTGAAAATGTTGACTTTTGAACAGTGAATCTCATCGCTGGCCACACTTACGACACTGCACATGTCCAGATCACTAAGGCGTACCTGCATGTTAATCCTTATTTGAGACCCCGTGATTTGAAGCTTTGGTACCTGGAGATTGAATAAGTTCGGAGTATGTGAGCAAACTAATACGAGATTAGAGAATTATTATAGCGACATTGAGCGTGTGTGTGTGCGCGCGTGCGCATGCATGAGAAACAGCGAGGGAATTAAAAACATTCTTCCCTGTGCTGCAGCTGAAAGCTCACAGTGAGATGAAGTCCATCTCATGATAAAAATGAATGCCACTGCAGGAGCTGTCTCCACAAAACTGAGATATTGTTTTCTCAGTCTAACATTTCTCCTGCCAGTTGGCAGATTTTTTTTCGAAAAGCAACCCGTCTGCTCTTTGAACCACATAGCAACTTTGCAAGTCACTGCTTGCACTCTTGTTTCTCATCTTGACCTGTGGTCAAAAGGTATTTGTGATTCAGTATCAGAGTATCTATATCAGAGTATTTTAAACAAACACAATCCAGGAAATAATTGTATATATTTGTTTTCAGAGCAGGGTGTGTGGCAACTGATGACACTAGTAACATCAGAGGTTTTAGGGGCTCCTAGAAATTTGTGTTCCCCCAAAGACTGTGCCCTGTTAACACAGCTTATCCTTTGTTCCCTCTAACAGCAATTCTCACAGCACTTCTGTGAAATTTTTAAAGGAACAGTTATCAAAAATGTTCATTACTTTTCCATGGAAGACAGGTAACTGAAACTAAAAAGATTGAGATTACTGAGATTGCTTTTGAGATTATTGAGATTATTTCCCATTTGGGGGAGATTATTTTCCATTTTTCTGATAATATTTCTTATTGTGACATATACAGCAATGGATGATTTTCACTGTCTCTCAGTCCTTGCTGGAAAATGTATTTCTGCTTGAGTAAAAAACAAATTAACTGCTTTAGTTTGAATACTACTGTACTTAAAGTACAATAGAGATCTATCCTTTATAGGTCTTTGCTTCCTTTACTATTCAGAAAGATTGCTCTTTTCCCCTTTGTATCAAAGTGGTCAGTTTGCATGAGAGAAATCTGGTCAATGGAGCTTGGTACTTGTATCACAGAGGACAGTCAGGAATGGGTCATCTTTCTAAAGTGTGTTCTGAGTCTGGATTAATTTATTACTCCTTTCTTCTCTGATGATTCCTCTGATCAGTAAAGGGACCACATCAATGATGAAAAAGACACTTTCAGTCACCAAAGGAATACAACATAGTATCATATAAAAATGTTATATTTGGCCCAAAACAGTATGTTTCACTTCTGTAGCAAGAAATATATCAGTTATAAACAAAGCAATAGAAATGCTGGGCTAGATTTAAGTCAAATCAACAAAGGAGGAAGAGGAACTGCAACTTCCCTTCTCTCCAGGAGGTAGGAAACACTTGTCCAACACTGTTCTTCTGATGGTCTTTGAAGTACTTTCAAGGAGACTTCTCCAAACATGTAGTGGTGTTCCTGGCATGTCCTCTGAGAGATGAGGGTTCAAGGCTCCTCAGGCAGAAGAGGGAACTGCTGTCTCCTTGTCATCTCCTCCTGTGCTTTCTTGATTTTGTGAATATAGTCTGAAAAAGGAGAATCCACCGAACCTATCTGGCTAGCCCATGCCAAATCCACAAATAGTGTTGATGGGCCTGAATCAAATTTTCTAGTGAATAAAACTCATACCTGCTAAATTTGCTTTCCCTGTTCAGCACGTGGATTTTGGTTTCTGTCATGTCATAAAGTAAAATTGAATGGCAAAACTATTTCTTCTGTAGTTTCAGCAGGCTCCACACACCCCCCCAAAAAAAAACTCCACCCAAAAAAAAACCCTTTCAGGCAGTTCTGTCTATCCAGTAAATATCCCAAAGGTATCTTAAGAAACTTAAAAGAGGAGCAAATGAGAGAGACCATGCTGAATTTGTTAAAACAGACAGATGGCTTGAACAGAAAAATAGCTTATTCTCTCCCTCAACTATAATGTTCTCAGCAAGTGTCTCTGTTGAAAGGATAAGCATGAGAAGAGATAATAGGATCTTAAGATAACTAGGAACATATCAACAGAGCCAGTCTGGCACAGAGTTATATACAAAAATTTTCTTGGTATTATTTGAAGGCCCTCCACATGCTGGGAACTACAGCCCTTGCGTTTTTGTTTAGAAGAGGTATTCATCACATTGTTGGATAAAATCTATCGGGAAATAAAACCTGTTTGGTTCATGTTAGTCAACTGGCTGGGGACTATTCTAAATATTTTGGCACAAGTGTTAAACACCCACTTTTGTGAAGCGTATGGTGTGGTGTAATGGGTTGTCTAACTGATTTTTAACAGACCATTGGGTCAAAGAGATGATAACATCAGCCTTTTTTCTCCCTTCTAAATTCACTGAAAACCTATCAGAGGGAAAGCAAAGAATATTATGGGGGTGAAGAACAGAATAAAAGACCATTTAAAATTGCATACCCTTGGGAAAGACAAATTAAGTGGCACTGAGACATTAAGAACAAAGAAATCTAGTCATTTTTTAATGTATCTTGGGGACTGGAGAGGAAACCTTATGTAGAAAATTATTTCATTTCCAGAATCCCAAAAAGCCATGCTTTAATAAAGAAAAGCCTAGCTCAAACTATTAAAAATCAGTTGTAGACTGTCAGTGTTACTGAACAGCTAGAATAGATTAGTTCACTGCTGTTCAGTGAGTAGACTGTGGTACACAAGGATGTTGGCAGTTCCTATAGCTGGTCTGTAGAGTCACATGAAACGCCATTCTAGTGCTTGCCCTAGAAACTGAGGATATACAGGACGTTTTGAGAGCTGATGGTGGTCTGTGACCTCAAAGGTTTGTGACACCATGTTTTTCAGATGTTTTTTACATAGTTATAATTTACTTTGGGGCCTTCAAGACAGAGTTTACGTGGGATTAAAGTGACATGAATAGGCTGGGCTGAGTGTTTTCAAAGGGGTAAGTATATTCCCAAGAGTTAGACTATCGTAGCATTATTTAAAGCGATGACAGCTTGAGTCATCCTTTTACTTATGACTGTTAAATGTCTGGCAGGTTTTATGTTTGTTCAGTGGCTGGTGCAGCATGTACTTGCTTGTGAATGGGGTTCCTTGACATTACTACAATGAATTTTTTAATCTTATCAGTAACATACAATAACAGGAACTGTATTGACTCCAGTAGAGGTATTTCTGTTACAGAATGCTATTTAGTATGTGAAGGTGACCAAAACTGTCTCTTTGCGAGAATTGGTAAGATTTTTCAAATTTGAAATTGTCTTTGATACTGTTGTACTGACATATCTGACTGAGATTAGAAACCTCCCTCTCCTGAAAAATGTCAAAGCTTCAAAGATAAAACAAAAAAAATCATTGCTCGATTTTTAATCAGTTGTCATTCCTATTTATTTCATTAGGAATTTGCTTTTGTTAAAAAATGAATGAGTACTTGAAAGTTATGGTACTAAAACATTTTTCTTCACTGATATCTCCGAATGGTGAAGGTAACTGAATATCACCATATCTTATGTTTCATGAGCAAAGACGACTAACCTGACTGCAGTGTATAATCACTGTTCAGCAATCTAGAGACAGAAAATAGCAACAAAGTCATTAGGTTGCTCTTTTCTAAACCTCATGCAGGGCAACAAATTGAACCCTGTGCATTTTAACAAGAATCACCATTATTAAAGAATAAATTTAGTAATATCCTGAGGTACTACTAGTGTTGAAATAAAGGTCTCTCAATCTGTTGGTGAATTACTGTATCAGAACATTACACTTTGTATCTAGTAGTCAAGGAAATAAAACCTATTGTGAGAGCTAAATAGTTAAATATATTTTTTCTGAAGTCTGTCTTACACAGTCTGTCTTCTCTTCTCACAAAGAGAAAAGTTATAATACTAAAAATTGTTAAGTCTTCCAAATTGCAGAGCAGTGCCTGTCTAACGCACCTGGCAATTTTTACTTGTTATTTGGAAAATGCTGTCTGGTTTTGCAGAGTTTGTGCCATACAGTGTTAACTGTTCACGTTCCCTGTTCTTGCTCTTTCAATTTTCTGCCTACCCCAGTCACTCCACTGCATTTGAAAAAACATCGACATCAAAGCCAGAAACAGGGACAAGAAGGGAGCACAGCTGCCAGGGTTATACAGTAGCCATTACCCATCTCAACTTTTCCCAAGGTTACGTTTCTTCAAGGTCTCATAAGAAGCTTTTTAACTATTTGAAGATGTTGGTTTACATTTGTTCACAGCAAATTCTAATCAGCCTCACTTACAAGAAGTAGCTGAACACATGCTCATTCACATCATATGGTGATAATTCTTTTCCTAATTCAGATAAAACAGCATGATAAAGGAAACATTAGGTTCTACCGGCCTAATTTGTTGTTCAATTAATGTATGTAATCTAAATAGAGATCTCATATCACAAGTAGCATCAGACTGTCTGCTTTCATTAAAAAAAGATTATAAAGCACTTATCAGTCAAAAAACCTCCCAAAAACAGTCTGATAAAAAGCACAAGGGATGGAGTGATAAATTATTTTTAAAGAGTTTATTATCTAATCTGGCCAACATTTATGTAGGTACAAATGTATGTTTCACTGGTGGAACTTCAGTTTCATTGCACATAATTGGAACTGAACTGAGTTTACAGAGTGACAGAGTGGTTTAGAGGGTGGTTGAGCAGCATCAGGCCTCTGTCACTGTGCAGGTGTTGGAGCAGCATAGTCATAATTGCAATGTGCAACTCTATACTTCTTGCATTGGGATTGTCACCATTCTACCTGCTCCCGCTACATCAGTAATACAATGGAAAAGTTATAATCCTTGCCTCAGAGCTGAAACTTCAGAAGTGGCGTGATGAAAAGAAGTGATGACCAGAAGAGAGGGAGTGGGGGGAAGGAAGCAAGAAGGTTACAGTAAAATGCTATTCCAATTATCTAGGTTAGTTTGGTTTCTGCTTGCTTATTTCCTTTTCTTTTCTTTCAAGACTTACACTGTGCAGCATAGGTTTCCTAGGGGATTTAATCTGGCAAATGTTTTAACTGTCATACCAGATACAGAAATATTTAGGAGATCATTTTTTTAATAGCTAAGAACCAGATCCTCAACTTTTCATGGCTTTGCAGTACTTGGGCAATGTAAAACAACTGGGACATGCCCTGAGGAGGACCTTTGACATGCTTCTGCATTTTGGCTGATTCTTGCTTGTATAATGGTCCCTGGTGGATTATTATGGTTCATTTTGAGTCAGGTCAACCCTGTTTAGCTCCTGAAGATACTCAGAAGATTCAGGAGAGTGGTTTGCAAATGTTTTCTCTTCTTTATTCTAATATCGGAAATTAAATTAAAAGACCAATAAATGATTCAGAGAAGCTGCTTAATGAATAATTGGAGTGGGGAAGCAGAAGAACTCAAAGAGGAGGAAAGTAGATATCGTTATCTATCTATAAAGATAGATACTATCTGTCCACAAGATAATAACTGATGCTATCTATAGAAAGCATTATCTATAACCGTCTTTCTTTCCACGTTTAATTTAGTGATCATAATTGAATCTGCAGTATACACTGTAAAATATACAGACTTGACAAGCTGACTGAGCTAACAATGCTATTGGATCCTTACTTGGGAATTTCAGAGATTTTGCTATTTTAACTGTGCAAACTTAAGACTGCTTCGCTGTATTTTCTGCTGCTTATTCACATGTGCCGCAGAAATGCTGCATATAGAACTTTGAAAGTTGGAAAGTCACAGCTATTAGTTTATCAGATAAATAAATGAAAGTTTACAGCAATAGCAAAAGCCTCTGAGTATAAAAGAACATACAGAAAGAATGTAATAATGATAATAAAGGAATCCAGAAAAAATATCCATACTGGTTCCCTCCTTCTCTGGAGAGGGAAAAATTTGGAGCAATAAATTTTAGCCTTTAATGTAACATCACTCAGAAACAAATCAGCCATAAGGAATGGCTGTCACAGCCAGAATACTTTAAACCATGATAAAACAATAGTAAATTGCTAATGTTACTGTATTCCAAGGGAGTTGCCTGTGGTTTCTAAGGTAAGAAGATTAATGAAACTCCAACTGCTAATGGCTAAGAGTAGGTATTTGACCTCAGTGCAATCTGAGTCAATCAGAAGCTTGCAGAGAGTATCCTTAGGCTATTTTTCCATTGCTAGATGACCTGTCTTTGTGTACTAATAAAGCATTACTCTTTCAGGCTGGCAGCCTGGTATGGGTATACAGAGAACAGCTGTAAGGCTATCTTAAAGAAGCCCTTTGTAAATCTCATCATAAGAAAGGAGGAGTTTGTTAAACATACAGTCACAATGCAGTGCCACAGATATTCTGGACAGTGCTATAGGTCACAGAGTAATTTACAGAACCCTCTATAGAGAGGCCCATATTTCTATGTTAGATACCCACCAAACTAACTGTATGGGGTTTGAACTTCATCTTTTAGAACTCCATCTTTTGTTCCAGCTGGGCCACACTCTATCATGACCTAGTTAAATGTAAAATCAAGATAAATAAATCACTAAGTCACTGTAAACTTGCTTGGATTTCCCTTAATATTTGGTTCTTGCAATTGTCGCCCTCTATGAGACAGGGGAAAACACTCCAGTTGTCAGCGTTGGCACACAGTAGTACAGCTCCCATAGAGCAGAGGGGGGGCAACTAACATCCATTCTGGGTCTTCTGAAAGTTTTCACAACCCAGTTCTACTTTTTCTGTAAAAGAAACATTCCCTGCTCCTGAAAGACTAAATGAAAGGAAATTTCAGTGACGAGAACTTGCATTCCTTAATGCTTTAATTATTTATACATGAGAAACCCTTTTACAAAGCTTTCTGGGATCTATTTTTTTGTGTTTTGTGAACTTAACCGGATTCGCATTTTCTGTGGTCAGGAAAAGAACAGGTTTATTGAATGCCCTTCATAGAAGTAAAATTGCTTTTTGGCTTGCAGGAGGTCATGCAAGTAATTAACTTCAATCAACAAGAAATGTCAGGAGTCCAGGGGAAATTATGCAAGTATGTTTCTCAAGACTTAGTGATAATTGTCTACTCATCATGCACCAGTTCTTTAAGGAGCTTCTGAAGATAACTGAAAAAAGTTCTTGCCTGTTGAAAAAAGGCTTTGTTATTCTGGATATGACTTAGTACAGTCTTCAGCAGTTAATTTATTTTTAATTAGGAAGTTAGCATTATGCTGCTGTAGAGCCTAAAAGAATATTGTCCACTTTGATGATGGCTTTTTATTAATGAGTGATCAGGTACTTTTATTAACAACCTGGTTTTTGAACCATTAGGCTACTGTCAAATCATGTTTCCAAGCTTTTTGAAAAAATATTTTTATATAAGTCAAAACTACTCAGGTGGCTCCTGGTGCTAAAGCATTTAGATAAACTTTACTATTACTAGATTCCAAATTAGTTGCACATTTGGCAGCCCTGAATAAACTCACAGAAATTATTCAAAACCCTTTGGAAATTCAAAAGTAATACTCAAGTAGAGCACTTTCTGCTTGTTAACGCTCCCGCTAGTCCTTATTCTATTCTCTATTAGACCTGCATTTACAAAGCAGCCTGAGCTCTTTGGCAGTTGGCTTTATTCAAGCCTGTTGGCCTGTCCTGTAGTCAATGACTCTTTAGGCACTGAAGTTTAATTAATTTGAATGATCTGCTTTTTGTCTGCACCAAGATTTTCAGGCCTGTGTATAAAAAGTATGTGTAATGTCCTGCTCTTTTAAAAGGTGAGTTAACAGTGAAGTTCCTTACAGTGTAGATACAATCTGAAATACAGTTTGCAAAAATGGTACTGTGGGAGCCCATGGTTGGTACTGTATTAAGCTTTCTGAAGCAAGGAACTGCCTTTATGTTTCATATCTGTAAAGTGCCTAGGTGAATGCAACTGCTCACTGTTACTGCTCATCCCACTGCCATACAACTGATATTCATCCATGAAGCAAACACCTTGAACTGAAGAAACTATGTGTGTTGCTAACTCAACCTGGACTCAAAATATCAACACGAGCATGCTACTCTTGGTCCGTTCCTTGTGATAAAGTTTCTGTTGCAAAGACCAGGCAGCTCCATCATGCAAACCATTCCTTCAAATGTTATTTATTGATGTAATTGTTAGGAACTCAGTGAATAATTTTGTTTATGATACACCAGGAGAAACAGAACCAGGATCACCATAGCTATTATCTATTATAGCTATTATCACCAGTAGCTAGGTTGTCTCCTAAAACTCTGACAGCAGTAAGCAGCAGGTTTGGTTTGGTTTTTTTTTTCCATTGAAGGCAGTTGATATGAGTGGACATCCACAGTGAGTGATTCAGGTGAATGAGATGGCTCTGTCTTAGAGAGTCACTTTAAATAGTATAAACAAAGGACTAAAGTTAAAGGATTTATTAATCCAATATACAAACCCAAAATATAGAATCATAGAATCGTTAAGGTTGGAAAATACCCTTAAGATCATCAAGTCCAACTGTTAACCTAACACTGCCAAGTCCACCACTAAACCATGTCCCTAAGCACCACGTCTACCTGTCTTTTAAATACCTCCAGGGATGGGGACTCAGCCAGTTCCTTGGGCAGCCTGTTCCAGTGCCTGACTACTCTTTCAATGAAGAAGTTTTTCCTAATATCCAACCTAAACCTCCCTTGGCACAACTTGAGGCCGTTTCCTCTCGTTCTATCACTTGTTACTTGGGAGAAGAGACCAACCCCCACCTCACTACAACCTCCTTTCAGGTAGTTGTAGAGAGAGATTAGGTCTCCCCTGAGCCTCCTCCTCTCCAACTAAACCACCCCAGAACATACAACGTAATAGACAAAATATGTAAAATAGAAGAGGCTTATACAGAGAACACGTTGCTGAGAGCTAGCATGGAATGCCATGGTGATACATCAAGAAGCTGACAGGAAAAAGTTTTACTTATTGGAGTTTTTACTATGTAATAAAATCTTAAAACTTTCAGCCAGTTGGCTTAAATCTTCACATGGAATAAAAAGGAGCAACTCATCTTGCTCCCACTTATACTCACATCCAAACTTAGCTTATTATTTTGGAGCCTTAACTGCACTTCGTTTTGATGATCCTCACATTTTAATGTGGAGAATCAAAAGTAAGTTATCTAGGGAGTATTATTAGTGGACTTTTAAATCCCATGCTTTCAAAGAGTAAAGACTGGTTATATGTTCCTTCTATTAGTATAAAGAGTTGCTTTAAAAGTACTTCTGTGTTAAATGAGTGTCAATTTACTGGCATTTCCACTAAAAAAAAGGCTTTGTCAGACAACCTTCTTCTCTTTTACATCTAAATTTCCCTGGCATATTTATATCCCAGAAAAGGGATCACTATTTGGTAGTATAATTACAGTAATTCTGTGAATTGCTCACAGTTTGTGTGTTTCTGTGGGTGAAGGTATGCTTATCCATACTTTTTTCAGGAAAATGGACAGAGATGTGGGATAAGCAGAAGCACAGGCTGAAAATAAATTCTGCCAACCCCCAACCAACTAGGGACAAAGATGTGAAGAAGCATGCATATATGTTAATTTGCTGAAAACTTTGCTCGCCAGAAATGCTATAGGAAAAGATTATTCAGATATGCTTAGGCAGGATTTCAATGTTATGTTACTGTGTGTGGAGATTGAGATTAATACTGCTATCACCGTTAGCAATGAAAGGGAAGTTAGGTGAACAGTAGAAAAATGGAATTTCATCAAATGCATCTTTTTATACAAAAACATAGAATCTGATCTTTGGTCTTTAATCCCTTAAAACAAGGACTGCTTCTTTTTATGGCTAGAGAATAAGAAATCAAACTACTCTTCTGTTAAAAGTAAACTGGAGAAAGTAAAAAATAAATATGTGATTCTTATGGATAATAATGCATCAAAGACAACAACATCATGGCAGAGCAATAAGAATGGTTTTCAAGTGGCTTCTAAATATACAGAGAGCCAGTAAACAAGATATAAAATGGAGAGAATAATATATATATATAAAAGACTGAAATTGTAATTATCATAAAGGAAGAAGAAAGCTAGTTAAGTCATGAAAGAAGTACCCTTTACACAGGGCAGTTTTCTTATTGGAAGAAAGAGTGGAAGTAGATAAGAGTACCTAATAACTTTTCACTAGCCTGTCACTAAAGAGAAATAAATACTAAATTAAATGTTGTTCTAGAGACAAATTCAGGGCATACCCATTTGAATTAATAAATTGAAAGAAACTGTCTTTTGATCCTAATATAAAAATATACTACTGAGACCTATGGTATCTATATTAGTCTTCTACATACTGGAAAGCAATACTCGGACTTCCTTATTATGAAATGATCTACTGATCGTGGTCTCTTGATGGATTCTCTGCTTTCAGGGAAGGGAAAAAATGAAGGGAAGAATACAAGTCATGAAGTAATCTGAGTTGCTGATTTCTAACAATCATGATAAACTGTATAGGGGAAAGGTTTTAATTGGTAAAGAGTATGCTTTGCTTTTCATGATGATTTAGATTTTGATGTTGATGAACAAAAGTGGATACTAGCATCTATCATTTCATCTGGTCAATTTTCTGCTCCTTAGAAGCAGTCTTGTAATAAATAACAGAGTCAATAAGGATTAGAATTTGAATCAAATGTGCTTTTTTTAGTAGTGAGTTTTTAATTGCTTTTCATAGCTGAGAAATGCTGACTCATCACTGGAACTTGTCTTTCTTTCAATATAAATCACAAGTGAGTCCTACTCCCCTTTTCAATATCTTATTTAAAGGTAACGAGTTTTTGTCTCTTAAAATTTCTTTCTCCCTAATAAGGTAGTTGCAACTGTTGTGAACACTGCCAAATGATGGCTATGGAAAGCAGGAGTCATGCACAAAATAGTAGGCTGCCCCATGTTAACAGGCTAGTACTTTGACCTTAAGACCATCTCTAGGATGAGAAAATTAGCTGAGTCACAAAGCTCTCCTTTTTTTTTTTCTTTTTTTTTTTATCTCTCTGCTGTGTGGTACTTGCAATATGAACCCTTGTCCTCTGGAAACTAAATCAGGGTAGCAGTTCATTTCACGCAACCCACTGAGCAAAAATCAGATGATAATGGTTTGGCTAGAACTGAACCAATGCCCTAATGGTGATAGGATGATTCCTTGAACCATCTAAGTCCAACATCTCCAGGCCACAGATTTCTGTAATTCAAAATATATTTTATTGCAAAGTATAGGACAGAATAAGAGCCTTTTTTTCCCTAGAAATTTCTGTTTGCAGCCTGTAGGGTGTCATTTTTGCATATTTATGCAGCATATGGAAAATATCTTCACTTTTTTGCTGGATTATTAATAGCCCCTTATAAATTAATGTGTTTTTCTTATTCCATTATTACTTATAGATATTAATGTTTGGGGGTTAATCCATCAATGATATTGGATTTAGCAGCTTGGCATTTTATTATACCATGTTATGTCAGTGCATAAGAGAAAGGTCTTTTAAAACATTATTTCAACTTCCTTGCTTGTGGGAATAGTAATGTGTATGAATGCAAGTAATAAGAGTTCACAGCCTAAGCAATTCTTTCAGAGTCTGGTTGTATATTGGTGGGAGACAGTGTGAAGCCTGAATGTATTTTACCATCAGTAGCTGACCAGAAGTTTGCAAATTTTCCTTTCAGATGTGAAACTAATATGATTGCGCCTGATATTCTTACTTGAATATACCTGGTATTCTTACTTGAGGTGCATGAGCTCTGTAAGGGGGTGTGTCTGTTCCGACATTTCAGTGTACTAGGCATTCAAATGTTCATGAAGCAGAGGACACCTAGAACCTTAGATCATAATCTTTCAGTGGGTAGCTGGTTTATTATTTAGCAGAATTTCCTAAAAATAATGTTTGATGTGTTCTTAGATGACTGCGTGTTGTGTTTTCACTTAGTGCAACTCAAGTCTAATAGGAACTTTGCAAAATGGTCTAAAATGATTGTATTGAAATACATTTTACCTATGAAACCCCTGCCCCACTGATGTCAGTGGCAAAACTCATTAGGTTGAGTGAGGTCAAGATTTTATTCCTCATTTCCTGTGGGACTGGAAAGTATTTGAAAGAGCAGGTACGACTCCAAGACAAAAATGTGGATCCAGACTTCTAGCTCACATCTAAACTTCTTCAGGTGGCAGCATTATGACTCTCCATCTGAAGTAATTTCAATTTGCAGATTCTGGAATCAAATTTTTGTATGTACACAAAAGTATAATCTGCAGACTGCAACACATACCAATTTGAGGTGTGTATCTCTTCAAAACATGCAGAGGATCATTCCCTACTTGACCTCTTTATAGTTTGCAGTCCTGCCAGTATACTAAGGCTGTATCTGCATTAGCAAATGGAGTTGCAATAATGCATCTGCAAAGTGAAATAGTTGGTGCTAGAGACACAGTGACCGCACTATTAACGTTTTAGTTCTGCCTCAGGTTAGCTCTAATCCACCCTATAGACATAATGCCCACTAGCAGCATATGGCATTAAGTGAGCTCTTGGAGTACATCTTTCAGTTCAGTTTAATCAGAAGAGAGTCAACTTCATGCTCCAGACCATGTCACAATGTGAACCAAAGCATGGTAGGTGCAGGTAACTAGGAGTTCTGCTTCGAAAGTGCATTTTTGCTCTAAACTACAGTGCTCATGTAGGTGCATCCTGACAATTTTTTCTTCTCCATTTCATGTGTTTATATTCTTTTGTAGATTCAGATTTGTCTGTGGCATCATTTGTAGAAGAGCTTCAAGAATTCAGTGTCAAGAATTCATTTCCATGTCTGTTTATTCATTGTCAAACTGTAGCATATACTAAAGCTGAGCTTCTGTGCAAAGAACTCTTGCTCATGGAGTCATTGATCTATGAATACAGTGCAAACATGATGGGCACTGGTTTTGAATGCTTTAGTATTGTTTATATAACTTATTTAAAATATGTACACCAAACTGTCATATGCAAAGAGAATCCTGCAACAAGGATTCATGAAGTCTGATAATTTGCACACTGTAAACCAGGGAGACTGTGGTTACAATGATGGCCCTCAGCTTGAATGAGTGAAAGCTTCAGATCCATGAATGCAAAGTATTTAGCTTTTTCCCTGAAAAGTTGCTGTTCTAGTCAAAGCAGTAGTTTTTAGCAGTCATACACAGTTAAGTATTTCACAAGGATGAAATGATCTTGAAAAATATCTTGGGTCTATCAAGTAAACGTACTTCCCTCAGCATTAGGCATCCAAGTCATCCCATTCTGTTTGCATTATTTAACAGTCACACATATTTATTGAAGGTTCATATCTTTGGTTTTGTGTTTGAATTCCCGTAAGAACCTACTGCAGCTCCCCAGAGGATTAATGTAGTATGGCATTTTCTCCCTTGCCTGTACATCAGCCTACAGGAAAATGTTTTTGACCAGTACTTACCACAGAGCAATGCAAGGATGACAACAGGCATTAGTTTCTTCTGCAGGGTCTTTGAAGAACCACAAAGATTCCTTGGAAGAGTCTAGTTTTACTAGTTGAACCATAGAGTTCAGCAATTTTTTTTTTTTTATTTTCTTGGAAAATTTGCTTTTGGTCATGAATCAATTCAGTTTAATTTTATAGTTTCTTTGTTAAAAACAGTAGAGCTTAAACTTTTTATTTTCAAAAAAGTATTGAAAGCCGCATTACTGAGAAAACCAAAAAGCCACTGCCCTTGCATATATTTGTATTTTATCTACTTTGTCAATGTTCCCTTTATTTACGGATTATTATTAATCAGAGTAACATGCACAAGGCTAGACACGAAAGACCTGCTACAGGTAGCAAGATCAACTGGAAAAGTGGTGACAAGCATGACCATGGCCCAGCTTCCCTTTTCCCAAGAGCAGAGCACAGCGCTGGCCCTGGGGCTGGATTGTTGGAAAGGAAGGGAAAAGTCAGGAAAGGAGAAGAGTGGTCAGATACAATGTATAGGTCTGGGAGAGGCCACTATTCCTCCACCTCCATTATATCTAGGAGAGTAGGAACTGCTTTTTTATGTTAGTACAGGAGCAATTAGGTACAATTTGTGTGTCACATCCTGTAGCTATATACGGGATTTGGCAATGCAGCAAAGATTCCTTGTGTGGTGTTTCTTTTTAAAAAGCTAAATTAAAAAGACAAACAAGACTGCCTTATATCAGTAGAAGGTAGAGCCAAAAGGAATATTACGTTATTTTCTGTTCAATTTGCTCAAGTACTAGTATCCAATAGTACTGCAGTACTCAAGGGAAGATACTACAAACAGTATTCAGCTGAAGTGTACAGTAGGTTATTGCAGTTTAACAAAGATGAGCTCTGCTTGATTTCAAGGATTTCTCCATTTTCCTTTTATCCAACTTAATGTAGACTTCTCAGCATTATTATCATAAAAGTGGTCTGTGGAGGCTAGGAATGAAGCCTGACAGATAGATTTAAAATGAAAGGAGACCCTTGATAGGATTTTGTGACTACAAAAGAATTTAATAAATAGTGGAATGATGATTCACTGATGTAGTGAAAGTTATTGAATTATAAGATTCACTAGAAGAGTTCCCAAAGAAAGGCAGCAGCTTCTGCTGATAGAAGGATTTCCTGCTGTTATTTCTGCTCCTACTTCACAGCTTTGTTTGCACCCAAACATGAAGCTTTTTTTCCTGTTTTTAAATTTTTAATTCAGGAGTATAAGATTTTTAAAACATCTGAGTTTCAAAATATCTTCCATTCTGTCATTCTTGAGCCATAGTCGGAAGTCTGCAAAAGTTTGTGAATAATCAAGATACAAAGTTTCAACTTCTTCAGGCTCTGTGGGATAACCGATAGAGATGGGGATTTAGGCAGCCTTCATACATGCACTAGTCAGAAGGTGTTATTTGTCAAGTGTTTCAGTCACTGAAAAATAATGAAGTGCTTCGTGATAGTGGCAATTTTATGTCATGGCTTTGTCCCACACAGTCTGAGAACAAATTAAACTTAAATCAGTCACTTTGGCAAGGTCCCTGATTCTTACTGTGAGTTTGTTGGCAACTTAAATACCGGGGGGGGGGAAATGAATATAAATGCTAAACTAAACGGTGAAGCAAATAGCACACTAGCATGTCATGGTCATTTTGGTATTTAATACAAACGTCAATGAATGTGTTTCACGACAGTGAAGGTTTTCCAGAATGTCAAAGGTTTCAGTGCAGGCACACAGCAGTTATCAGTCTGCTTTGCTATGGAATTTAATTCAATATTGTTGTACAATGCTGTACTTCCTTTATGCTAGAAGGCTCCTGTATTTACCCTACAGTTTCTCCTGGCTCTGGGAGGGAGACACATGGCAGAGAGCACTTAAGGCTTCTGCTCCCATGGTGTTGCCAGAAAGGACAAGCAGGAAAGTCTCTTCCTTGTCAGAGGCAACGAGCTGTGTTTACCACTCCAGGAGAAAGAGGACTATGACAAGAGCTGATCCAAATACCCACTCGTTGGCAATAACTACTGAGCTGACAAGTCTCTCTCTTTTCACTTATGTGATGCTTTGCATCTTAGGTTACACGTTGTTTCTGGTGCCTAAGTAGAAATCTGTCTCAGGGATGCATCAATGAGATAGTGCTAGGGAGTGGCACAGCTGCCATGCAAACAGGTCAAAAGCCAACACAATGTGCCCACCAGGGCATAATACGGAAGGTAGTTTTTACTGAAGGTGGTGTAGGAGATGAACAATAATACCAATTACATTACTTCAACAACTCAAGGAACACAAGAATCTGCTTTGAGTCAGGATCTAGTAAATACATTTCCCACTGGTGCAATCCAGGTATGACTCATATGAATATAAGTAACCCTTAAGAGATGACTATGAGAAGATGTGTCGTCGTTCCCCAGATTTTAAAAACAATTACATCTCACTGCTAGAACTGGAAAATAATACTAAGATCAAGTGCCAGTTAATGCAGTGTTTTTACACCCCAAAAGCAGTACTTGTATTCAACCTACATTCTGAATACATTGCATATTTGAATTACAGAATGGCATTTGTTCTAGGCATTATGAGCAAAAGCATTGGTAAGAAATCTCTTTTCTTGGCCCAGGCAGTCAGGCACCTGTCCCATGGCAGGAGGCAGCAGGCACTCTCATTATTGTCTATTTGTTACAGTGCGAGAAAGTATTACCCCCATTTTTTACAGATGGAGAGCCTGGAATTGCAAGATTAAGAAACTTGTTCAAAGCCTCAGGGGTTCCATACTCCCATTTCCGAGTCTGAGCATTTAAATTACAAACTCTCCCTTGGAAAAAAGAAAGTTCTTTTGTCATGTAGAGATGAAGGGCATGATATTCCTCTCATGTACTCCACTGTGAATCACGAATTATTCCATTGCAGTGAGTGGAATTGCCTGGGTAACTCTGAGAGAATAAAACCAAAACTGCGGGAGATTTTAAAAGCGTCAAAGAGATTTAGGAGCACAAATCCTTCTGAGTCTGAATGTGTCTTGTGTTCCTAAATGATTTTAGTGCTACAGAAGCTGCCATCCCATGTTGCATTATCTCCTTCTAGGTGGTCAGTTTGTCTTTATGGTGATTATCATTTGGTTCAGAGCAAAACAGGCAGAGCCCAGACAGAAGCAAAGCAGGTTCTTTACTTGCCTGTTAAGGCTCCTTTCCGTAGAACATAATAGAAGTTTACAGTATTGAGATGATGAGCTAAAGATGTTTGAATTATCCTCATCTTGGGAAATGATTCTACTGTGGCTGTTTCAAAGACAACAATTTTTTCATACATACATAAAACGTGTGTGTGTCTGTGTGTTTAGGTGTGTAAACAGATTAAGGTATTTTTCCATTCATCACCTCAAAAAAACTTCCTTTGCTGCTGCTGATTTTAGTAGGAATAAGCAGCTACCATACTGCTTACCATTCCTCCAGAGGGACAGTTCTCTGACCTTGTTTCCCCCGGTGCATATACAAATTTCTGTTAATGTAAACAGCAAAACAAAAATTCCTACTGGAAAAAGACCGTGTACCCAGTTCCCTGTGGGGATACCCCAGGAAAATGAATAACTAGAAAACATTAACTGCATTGTTCCTTGAATTGCTGAAAGGTACTAAAAGACTGTGGTGTTGAGCAGTGAATAAAAACCTAGCCAAATGGAAGAGAATTGCTTGAAACTGTATTGTTATGCATTGGAAAAAATATATGAAATCACAGTAATATTTAAATTCTGCCAATAAGCAGAAAATAAACTAGTGAGTTTTAAGTGGATAATGGAATATCTGATGATCAGTCCTTTAACTGCCTTTGTGTCTCTGGATGTAAACAATGTTGTTTAAGTCAACGAGTATGACTTTAAATCCTCCTAAACAAAACCAGAACTGCTTTTTTCTGTACTTGGTTAAAAAAATGTACTTGATATTTTTGAAAAGAGAAAGAATACTTCTTTCTGAATATTAACTGCATTGGAATATTAAGTGCTTCTGGCTTTTCCTCAGGAAAAAGCTATTTGGAATCATCTAAGTTAATTAAGAAACCTCCTTGCTTCCTTGAGTGTCTCACTGTTTAATTAGGGTAATGTATGCCAGTTCATATTCAAGTGAAGTTCACCTTATCTCACCCACTAGTTTTTCAGTTAATAACGTGTAAGCTGACATCTGGTTTCTGTCTTTTTGTCTATTTTGTGTGTGACGGATGGTGATGCACAACCATGAAGTAGTTCATTCTGTTGTTATTGCGGCATGTCCCAAAAAGAGTCAGGAGTAAGTGTGGTGAAGTCGCAGTAATTCTGGTTTGTCTCTAGCACTCTCACAATGGATCACTGTGCAATGTCAGTGGCAGAGTTCAGTAAGTCCTGCAAGGGACCGCAACAGTTTCATACGTAGCAATGCTTTCGTTGCTTTTTGCAGCCAAACATGTCTTTCAATAGTGAAAAGTGAGAGAGATTTCTCTTTAGCAATTTCACTTTTATTAATACTCCCATGGATTTAAAGTCATAGATCTTTTCTATTCTCTTATTCTCCAGTAAGTTTCCTAGGAAAAAGAAAAAATCTGATGTCTGAAGAGGTTGGTTTTGTACCATATTCATCAATATAGAGTTGTCCTCTTTCTGAATAAGTCCCTCAGATGTTCATCTTATTGATCATTAATTAGTGACTTTTATTCCATATCCAAGAAGAACTAGCCCAAAGGCTCCAAGCTTTCTACAACTCAGTTGACTGAGTTTGTAAATCACCCAAGGCTGGATGCATCTATGACTTTGACAGGGAGTAAAGGGGAAGGATTTCTAGCAATGCAGTTCTTTTCTACATTGTAAGATTAAGTACTCCTTTGGACAATGATAGTATAATGTTTAACCTATCCCTATAACACACGCACTCTCACACACACACATGTGCATACATAGTTTTCTTCCTGCAAACCTGCATCTACATATAGCCATGACAGATACAACGTAGGTGACAAAGTGATAGTAACCACACTAGTTAGCTTTGTTGTGTCCTCACTGGAAGCTAGGGTTTGGTATTGGATTGCCTTCCAGTAAGTGACTTAATAAGCTAATTATTTTGTAGAGGAAAAAATTCCCAGAACTGTGCCTGCATAAGCAACTTGGCCAGGATTTCTCCCCATCAGCACTCTGTGCATTCAAACATTTTCTGAATTGTTGGCAATTTTGCATCTCTTCTGGACAGCTTATCTACAAGTGAAACATAATGGGATAGTTGCCCAGATTTTACCAGTAAGTATGGATACAAACACAGGTAGACAGCATGTTAGGTGTGGCTCCCTAAACGATGTGCTGATATCACACTGCAGTGTTTTGAAAAAATTGTTTAATTTAATTGGACTTGTCACAATGGGGTCAGACATACCAAAAGAGACTTTGTAATTATATTGAGGAGTTCCTGGAGACCTTTCAGTTTTGACGACACCTACTTATTTTTCTAATATCTAAATAAAGGGGGTTTTAATTTCTGAGGTAGACAAGGAGCTGCCTTGCCTAACAGCATTTGAATGGTCATTTATTGCTGTGAGGATTTGGCTGGGGGAGGAGGATTTCTGTAAGCACAAACAGGTGCAATCACATGTTGGATGGCAAGTAAAGCCAATTTTTCAGCATTGTCAGAGAGGATAGGATTTTTTACAAAGGAGCCGGCATTTACAATATTATGTATGCTGCCTGTCTAAACCTACGGTCACTTGGCACTGAACCCCTAGCGATACTGGCCAAGTAATTTAGATGGCACATGTGTTCAGATGGCACAGCTCCACCCAGGCTCAGAGTCAGCCAAGAGATAACCCATCTAGGAGCATCAAGTGGTGCTGTAGATAGTAGGGTTTCAAGCCAAAAAGAAGTTTCCAAACAGCTGTCTGTCCCTGTATCATATACCTATAGCTAAAATGGGATGTGATTGATAATCTAGTTTTTGCTTGGATTATTTTTCAAAGTATAGCCCCTCTATAGATGTAGATACCTTGACCCTGCAGTGCAGAGCTGGTGCTTTGGTGGGTCAGGAGAAAGAATTACAGTCTCTGATGCCTTTTCATTTTCGGATAGCTGAGGAAGCAGAATCACCCCTGTCCTTCTTTTCTACAACAAATGACATAGAGGATTTCTGCTGAAAACTTCCCCATTGTTACCTGTTGAAAGCAGTTAGTAAGCATATGAAATGTGTAAAGTAGTTTAGGGGTTTAAGTAGCAAAGCTTTTTGTGGGCTTTAAAAGTCCAAAGGCGTTTTAGGCATCTCTGGTATACAATGAGGGAGATCAACATTTCAGCAGTAAAATTCATGTTCATGACATCCACACTCATTCTTGAGAAAAAAAGCTTTTAAATACACCCTGGTGAATTGCCTTTGCTGTGCAACCCAGAGCTCTAGCTCTTGTCCTGAATTTCAGGAGTTGTCACGTGCCTGATTCTGAGAAGGTGAAAGTTAGCAAAGCTGTATGGACTTCAGTGAAACCGACGGTATAGACCAGGCAGCACCCTGATGCTTTCACAAGCGGTGGAAGAGAAAAAAAAAATTAAACTAACTGTAAAAAACAGGACTGGTGAAGAGATATACAGGAAGAGATATTCACAATGTGAGAAAGTAGGGAGCTTGCCCACGTAATGTGGCAAACTTTTTCAAAAAAGACATCTGCCTCTGAGCCAAAAAGATTTCACTTTTTCTTTGAAGAAGAATGCTAGCATCAGGAAAGTTTGATCTATGGTTGCTTTGAAAAAAAATCTAAGATGAAAAGCTGGGATCAGAAGCCAAAACACAAAATATACCAGGCAGAACATAGATAGGTCACGGCCACAGCAAGGTGGATTATGAAAAGTCTCTGCTCTCTTATGAAGCAACCGATGTTGGCCGTTGCTGGACACCTCCTTGCACAGTTCCTAGGCAAGCCATTTCACACAATGTCTGCAAAACAATACGGGTTCCTTTGCAGCTTTCTCATTTTAGCAGAACAGTGGAAATACCATTGTCTCACATAACAACTGTGAAACAAAAAGTAGACAATAAACTGAACACAACTGATAGAGATTAAGTGAAGATTAGGGCCCTAATCTCTAAATCTAGCCTAAATCAATGGACCTGGAACTAGCTAACTGGAAGCTCTAAGCACAGAAGCTGGGTAGAGTTTAGGCAGCTGAGTTATGACACTAAATGGAGTTTGATCTCATTAGAATATATGCATCAATATCTGATTTATCATTGAACACGGTGTAGTAAGTAATGGGAAAGTTATGTATCTGAATGGGTTGAAATTCTAAATTTCAGCTGGTTTATGTACTACCAGCTAGATCTTCATAGCTCTCCAGGTGTTCTGGGCAGCACTGGGTGGCCCAAAGCCAGGCTGACCCATACCACCATAATGTAGGTCCCCTGGCTGATGTATATAATAAACTATTTGAACACCCAGATTTAATCCATAATCAGAAGATAAGAATTAGGCTGTTTTCCTTTCAGACTTCAGGGTGCTTCATGCAAACATTTTCATAATTTTCTGTGTCCCCATCTATTTTTTTCATATCAGAAAGATTTGAAAAGGTACTGTTTAGAATACCACACTGATACAAAAATGTAGTCTCTTCCTTTCATTCAGTTAAATATTTGGTCAGTTCAAAACTCTCCATGAAGTGACAGGATGAATAATGGTGAGAAGGAACAGGGGGGAGAAAATTCTTATTTCCATTAAAAAATTACATACTTCAGAGTGGAAATAATATTGTTTAAAATCCATAATACTTCAGAATATCAGAATGTGTGTTGGTCTTAGAGTTTTCACCCCAGAAGAGCACATTTGAAGCAAATTTCTTGATTGTTCCCACTCACTGCACTTTGATTCACACCATAGCATGATCTCAGGGCACATCAACTGGCCTTTTTTCCTGAAGAAATTAAACCAAACGATGAGGTCCAGGAGCTTATATCGTGCATTCCTGCTGCTAATGAGCACTCAGTCCACAAGACAAGCTAAAGCTGGTCTGAAATAAAACCCCTGAAATGTTAATAGTGTGGACATTGTGTCTCCCGCTCTGACTGTTGGACTTTACCGATCTGTTAGGTTGCACTACCAAAGAAGGCTGCTCTGAATGCAGAGAAATAAGTAAAAAGCATTATGATTTTGAGTTTATCCTGTTGAATTAAAATGGTATTTTTTTTTTTTTTTAGGGACTGTAGTTTACCTCTACAGAAAATAAGACTATCCCCTTTTTTTACTGGAAACGTCCCTATAGCAGTCCTTAGAGTACAGTTTGGATTTCAGGATGTGTCTCCTGCTTGCAACAAGGTGAAAAGAGGATTCCCCACCTCCTTCTCTAATTTTCACAGAATTATGCAAAAGCTACTTATTACATAAAAACTTTGGGATAGGGGTTGGATAGCCTGCTAATGTAAAACTCAAGTATCATTTTGGCTTAGAGGGTTTTCTTTCCAGCAAGAGACACTTTAATGACTGGTCAAATGTACAAACCATCCACTCCTTGCCTTAGGCCTTCAAACTAATTTAGAAAGTCATTAACCATTCAGTAATAGGAAAGCATATGCCACATTATCCAGTGCATGCAAAAATCAGATAAGAACTTCTACTCTACCATTGGAACTGCAAAATGAATAAATAGCTAAAATAGCTCATAGTCCTAAAAGAAGTCTGTGTCCTGCAAATGTGAAGCTGCAGCATCTATGATAAAGCAAAAATGCGTTTATCTCCATTTGGTTCATATATATATAATTAATTGTGAGACATGTTCAGTCTTGCTGATGATTTGATCCATTCAGCAAGAATGCACTTTTCACAGTACCTTACAAATTGCCAACTCACAGAGATTGTCCCATTTTTTCTTTCAATGCTGTGAATTAAAAAATTTATGCACTTGCATCTTGGTCATGTGTTCAAAACCAGTCTTCCCGTTCTGCTGGTGCCTAGGAACCCGTTCAGGTTTAGTGCTCTGTCTTTTATCATTGCTTGCTATGCAACTTAGATTTTCCTGTGGACTGAATGAGAAAGTGATAGCATGTGGTCTTTCTATTTAATTGCATAAAGCTGCACTCACTCTGACCTCAGCATGTCTCGTGGAAAATGTCCACAACCATAGAATCATAGAAGGGTACACATGAGCAAAAAGAAGAAAAATTATATTAAAAATTATCCACCACTTAGTGCTTTAATTTACCCTCCTAGATCTTGTTTAGCAGAGCATTTTAAAACAATTTTTCAAAGAGCCTTAGCAAAAATAAATGAAGACATTTATTCAAGGAGACATATTTTTTGTTTGAAACTAGTTGCATATTCAGTATAGAACAGAAATAAATTCTTCTCCACTTGTCAGATGAAAAATTAGTAAATGTTTCAGTTATTAATTATCTACAGTAACTATTTGCTGAATGAATATTATTTTTTATTAATTATGTATCCAAGATCCAAGAATGCTTTACCAGCTGTAGTTTCAATTGCAGTTGATGTAAATTGGCTTTGCTTCACTGAAAACAAAACATCTATATCCATTTACACCAGCTGAAGATCTGGCTCCAGAAACGCAGGGCAGCACTGAGATTTCAGACCTGCTGAGCAACATGCAGCTCTCCCTATTAAAATATTTAATATTTTTCCAAAAACACCAGAAAAGACCTTGGTTTCTGCAGTAAAAAGCTCAAAACCATGTGCTTCTGAGAACTCACTTAATACCAACTGGAGGCTGAACCCTCTGGGTATCTCAAAGGGATGGGGGAGTGTGTTACAGTAAAGATAGTATCTCCTGCTGCAGTGTCCCAAACACTCCCTTGCTCCTGCCAGCTTCCTTTCACTCACCCAAAAGTGGCACACCACCACTTCAAGAAAAATGTGAGACATCAATTTACTTAACTTTAAACCAACAACAGGTTGTGAAACCAAGAATCAGAAGTGGTTATTATTTACCAGCTCCAGTGTGGATACTACTCTCCTACTCTTTTATCCTCTTTTTTTTTTTTTTTTTTTTTGCTAACCTCTTATTATCATAACTGAAAAATCTACTCAAATAACTAGACTAAGAACCTGATTTTGTAATTTCATCTGTGACTTATCATTTAAAATGTAATTTGGATCTCTTCATGGAGAGAGGTTGACATTCTACCTGTCCTGTAGCTTCTGCCTTAGAGGCAAAAGAGAAAGCTGGACTGTAAATAATTTTCCAAAGGTTATGTGATGGAAACAAAGAAGGTATAGCCTTATCTAGACCTTTCTCAGCCGCTAAAAGAAATTGCAGAACTGTGACAGGTCTGTTTCTTTTTTTCTGCCCCCCCCCCCCGCCCTTTTCTGATACTTGTTCAGTCTTCATGGCGAAAAAGTGAATTGTAGAGAGTGCCTCAAAAAACTTTAAAACATGTGGGCCAGTACTGAAATGACATTGTGGCTTTGTCACAGTGCTTTGTAAAGACAATTTTATTGTACTACTGAGAAACTGCAACTTGAATTAAAAAGTCCATAGTTCAATTGTGGAGCCATAACAGGCCTATTCCTTTTGTTTCCTAAGTCTAAGTCTAAGTCAATACGATTTAAGTCAAATGCAGAAGAAGAAAACAAATCATTTCTTCTGATTTAGACATTTTGAAGTGCTAGGGCAACTTACTCATTTTTAAGAAGATGCGTGGGTAGCAGATAGGCAAGCTACTGTTTTGTGGTAAATAAGAGACATATTGCCCTGGTAACATGCCAGGATCTCAAAGACTGTAAGAAGCACAGCTAGATAGTGTCTCACTGACTAGTGTTTTAGTGCTGAAAGGTTGTTTTACATTTCTTTTTACTTACTAATTAAAATTTCAGTCTTCCTTTCTCAGAAAGATAATGAAAATGAAAGGACATTTCTAAATTCTGAAGACATTCTCAGAAGTTTCCAACAGTCAGCTAGACTCCCAGGACTTTCTATGAATGGCTGGTACTGTTTATCACTGGGGTATCTGAGGGCCTGGTACACCGTAGAGCTAAGTGCTGCTTTTTCTAGTAGAATGATACTGCACATATAAAAATTTTTTTGAAAGCTTAGTAATAAGAAAAAAATGTTTCTCATTTTTCTATAAAGCATTCCAAGCATTCAAGGTAGTACTGAAGGTAGTCATTTTCCATATGATAGTTCTCCCTGTGTCAGATAATGATTTCGCAGCCTTTGAAATCCTGACTCAAAATTGCTCTATATGTTTTTATTATTATCATTTTTTTCCAAAAAGCTTTACAAAGGAAAGACAACATAAGCACACCACTTTTATTGTGTGGGCGTGTGGTTGCCTCTGTATAATAGACTCCCTAATGTTCTCGGTTATAATGTGTAGCATTGCACATGTAGAGCTCTGGATTTCCAAACTCCATTTTCAGGCTCAATAATAGCCTTTCATTCAGCCAAAGGATTTACACCTAATTATAGAGCTGTGTGCTTTTTGTTCTGTTGTCTGGTCAGAAAGTATCCTGGGCATCTCATCACTGTCATTCAGGGCAAAGAACCAGTGCATGTCAACGTGCTTTTGAAAGCTTTTGATTTTTCTAAGTATACAGCTATAGATTTTAAACAACGTCTCCTATAGGCTTACTAAGGATAGTGATAGGCAATTGCCAAAGCAGTGGTATTGGAATAATTCCTTTTTGGGAAATGGCTGATATTTACTTTGTATCTTCAATAGGATTTTGCAAGAATGGATGGGGAACAGAGAATTGTTTTGGTTGTTTTTTACCCTAAATATTTGTTTCTGCACATTTTATAATAAATTTTTCTGCAGCAGTTGCAGTTTTAAACTGTTTTGAAAGGAGCTTTAAATGTTAAACAGTAAGAACATAAGTATAATACTGAGTTTGAAATTCTTTTAACTTCATTAATCTATTTCTGTTCCCCCTCTGACCTTAATTATGGTGTTGCTACCAACTTATACCCGTATTCAGACATATGCAGTTATTTTGTGCCATGCAATTCATATGGACTAGCCAAGGAACAAATCCCACTCTGAGATGTATCAAAAAAGACAGTAACAAAAATAAAAGGATAAGACACAAGACAAGATGGAGATAGAGAAGTAAGGATACACGGGAAATAATGCAACAGGACAACAAGCAGGAGTCTGAGCAGATGAGTGTCCTAATTGTTCTCAACTATTTTTGTAGGCAGACGTTAAAGCGAACAGATGCTTCACTGTCAAGGATGTGAAACTGGAGAAAGAAACTCCGTGTGGCTATTTATAGGGAGCTTTTCTGAGCAGGAAGGGCACAAAGGTAGAAAGCAATAATACAATTGGATGATTGAGGCTGACATTATCACAGTGGGCTGATAAGAATGGGAATCAATATTTTGTGTTGGTGAATGACAAATGGCATGTAAAGAAACAATAGTTTGTGAAAGGTCTTGAAAGAGATGACAAGTAGCTTTTGCTAAATATGGTAGAGAATAAAGAGGTGAGGGAGGATGCAGAGAGAGATTGACATAACTAAAGGTACTGGCTAGGTAGATGATTCTGCAGCAGCAATCTGAATGGAAGCAAGAAAAGAGGATATTTTATTAATCAGAACACAAGCCAACACAGCTCTCATCAAACATTTCCAGATATGTGTATGAATAGGAAAAACACTTCCAAGTGTTCAAGCATCACAAAGAAATGAAAGAGGTAAAAATGAAAGGTAAGTACCAAGTTACACATCTAAGGATAGTTCTCTTGCCCATGATAATCAAAAGATACAGTAGGGAGAAAAATAAAGAGTTCTAATTTAAACATATTTAACTTTATGGCATGGCTAGGAATCCATGAAGAGACATTGGAGATACATGAGAAATTTAGTGTGGATGGCAGAGGCAAGTATGGAGTAGAGAAGTAGGTCTATGAATTGTCAGGTTAAATGTACACCTACAGATTAAATCACCCCAAAATATATTATACAAAGAGAAGAAAACAGAATTAAAGACAAGGTCTTTGGAACTGTTACACAAAAAAAGTGAAAAAGGGTGAAGTGGTTGCTCAAGAAGTTGCTCAAGAAGTTGCTCAAGCTGAAGGGGTAACTTAAGTTTTTCTACAGAGCATGGAGAGGGCAGAGTTGTGGAAGGAAAGGAAGGACAGTAGTTTTGAGAAGAGTCAGCAAAATCTAAAGCCCCAACAGGCCAAAGGGAATGAAAATGGAACTTTGATTTTCAGCACAGGCTAGAAAAAGCCAGAGAAGAGAAGGAAGGAGAAGAATGAGTATGGCAGCAATCAGGAGGAAGACTAGGGTGAGGATTTAATGAAGGCTCAGAAGAGGACAACAGCTGAGAAATACCTTGGACTGACAGGGGAAGAGAACGGAGTTATATGATGGTGAAAGTGAGGGGAAGGTACATTACATTTTTTACAATGAGAGAAGGTTGAATGAACAGCTTTTCTATTGGAGAAAATCTTAAATAAGCATTACAGTATTACTACTGATAGCAATCCAACAAATTTGTAAGAAATAGAATGGAAGCATTAATAATTGACAATATATTCTTGCCCGACACAGAAAGCAGGATTAAGATGTGATTTTCTGTGTGATGACACAAAGAGATAAAACACATTAATCTTCTTTACTACTTATGGTAATATAACTGTGTCATGCTTTGTGTACTGCCATGCTAATACAGATGCCAAGCACTTAATACAGATGTCAATATATTTAGATCTAGTTTCACAGATGTCTATAACATAGTTACATTACTTTGTTTTACTGATGGTTATCTAAGAGACTCAAACCCCCAACCCTGCTTAATGTAGGAGTTACTAAAATAAGGCAGCTGACATGCAAAAGTGGTAGTAATAAGTAACTATAAATCAAATACCAGTAGAGACATGTAACACAGAAGAAAAGTGAAAAGGAATATTTAATTACACTATGAAATAGTAAATGATCATTAAGAAGCTGATCATGACTGAGATCTCACAAAAAGTTTTGGGAGACTTTTAATTTACACAGCCAAAAAACAAGAACAGAAAACCCAAAAGAAATTCATGGCTTGTGGCAAGGGTGATGACTTGGATAATCTCTTTACAGTCAGTTTCTAAGTTCTAAGTGATGCTGAGGATTATTTCTTTTCATGTGAACCTGAGAGTATTCTTACTTCCTTGTTATCTTTTTTCCCTGTTTTAATTGTGTGGAATGAGAGCCCCTGGAAGCATGGGCACAAGATTGACAACAATGCGTCTTCGGTTACAGGTTTTCTGTCCCTGAAAAGGATTGATTCAGGGCAATAGGTTGGCTTCTGTGCAAGACAGTTAGCTTAGCAGGGGTGACGTTGCCTATAAGTGATGTGTATTAACCTGTCAAAGTGGATCAGGAGTCTATGCCACAGAGAAGTGAAAGGTTATAAAAGCACAAAGACAGTTCTATGTCTCTGACCATTTTCCCCAGTAGAAATAGAGATGATTTACTTCAGGACCCTACTGAGGAAGTCCTGACTATTTCATCAAAGGTGAATCATTCAACTTTAAAGGAAGGGGATGCAAGAGTGAGTACCACTGCACTGGAAGTATTTCTTCTTATCAAATATCTGTAGGCTTTTTTACATTTCATGTATTTAGTAAAAAGTAACTGAGTTAGAACCTTCCGCAAAGTCTCTGTTCATTTGTTACAGAGAAGAAGTGTAAACCAGGAGCCTCAGTCCTCCAGTGAGATGCTGAGGAATTCACACTGTAAGGGTGAAGATGTGGGTCTAAACACAGGAACAGTAACCTGAGGCAGCAAGCAAGGCCATGTGGATCCCTACACAGCAGTTTGGCAGTTCTCAGTGAAGGAAGTTGAATCAGGCCTTGGATTAAGTACACGATGAGAAACCCACCATTAAGTTTAGTCATGCTACACTAATATGAATAATAAAGAAATATATTTCAGAGTTTCTGGGGGTTTCCTTCTGAATTCCACAGTTGCTCTCTCATGCTTTTGTTAACGTGTTCCATGTAATTCACCACTGAGTAGGAGGTCTAGCATGAAGATTTAAGCAGGACTTAAATGGTACATAATCCTTGTGCTGGCCCCTCCATAAGTAGCAGATGGTTTTTTGTGATTTTTTTTTTTTTTTTGCATTTCATAACACATGCTTTTTTGCTTTGCTGGGAAAATTGTTTTGCCATTGGAATTACACTGCCTCCTGTGAGGATAAAGCTGAACCAGCCAAACTAAGGAAGGAATTATATTTGGCCTTAGCATGCATGGCCAAAAGAGAATGCTGTCGAGATTTATCTAGATGGAAAAAGTTCAGCACTCCAGTGCTGAGGCTAACCACCACCCTCTTTCAGGTTTCAATAGCACACACATTGTCATTGTTTGATATGATAGACCTTAGTGTTTCATGAGTACACACTGCTGCATGACCTTGCTGTTTCAAGAACATTTTTCTCTGGGGCTTCTGGGAATCTATTTTCTTTTTCACTGCTGACCTCTAATGATAGATGTGTCTGAGCTTACATGAGAAATATTTTCAAGCCTCTCATAGGTTTGTAAACTGTATTTGCTGGGGTTTTCATTACTTCCTTCCCAGATCACAAAAAGGATTTTAATATAAATAGATAAGGTTTTATGGTAGCATTTGTTTGATACTTATTACCATACGTGATTTCTTTTTCATACCGCAGTTAGAGCTGCCTGGGGATAGAATGAATATAGCTATACGTTTTTTGTCCGTTTTGACAGCTACACCAGACAAAGAATAAAATTGCATACCCATTGTATTCCTTCAGAATGCACAAATACTAAGCTATAGTATCTAAGCCATTGTTAGGTTTATATTATTACTGTAATTAATTGAATAATGCATTATTTTAAAATCAGGAGTTCATATTAGTCCTTCTCTTCTGTGCTTCTATAAACTTTTAAATCCTGAATTTGTTGATCAAAAGAGGAACCTTATTAAAGAGTAAATGTGGTCTAGTTTTCAAGACACAGGCCCTGGTGTAAAGGTTTTGGGTTGTGTTACTACTACAGTCAGTATATAAACCTGACAAGTAGCTAAGGGACACATTTTCACCTGAGTGTCTAAAATAGTCACTAAAATCCAAATGGTGGCCCAAAAACTAATAGACTATTATTCACTATTATAAAAAGTAGGTATATGTCAATAGCTTCTTGGTGGCATTTGTCACCTTGGCATATAGATACATTTTTCACATTAGATGGCTTGTCGCCAACCTGTATGGTAAAGCAGTGCCACTGGGAACTGTGGCATAGCAAAAAATTTCTCTGAGAGAAATGGAAACAAAAAGCAGATATTTAGTGTCCCAGACAGTGACTTAATTGCAAGAACATCTTATTTGGGGAAATATTAATTCACATAGCCCTGAAATATAAATATGGAAACAGGTGTTCAGTTTCAGGTGCCCACGTTTGAAAATTTAGCTGTAGATAACCTATGCCTCATTTCATCTGTCTTCAAGTAGAGATTAAAATGTTTGTAAGGAGTACTTTGTGAAGAGCTTTTTTTCTTATGATCTTTACATATTACACTCTTTTAAATACATGTATAAGATATCAGCAAAATTATTTTCAAATGCTTTAATGTTACCTATTTTAAATGCTACCTATTTATGCCATGCATCATGAAAGGGCTATCTTATCTTAAAACCTTACTGGAAAGTAGCTGTGGATGTGTGAAAAAGAAATCTCAAGAAATTAAAGCCATAAGTCTTAGATAACTTCTGAATGTTTAGAAAGCATTCAAGGTTCACCCATCACTAGCGTAGTGTGTCACTAGTGCAAAAAGTACAATCTGATTATAAAATGGGCTGCCCAAGTTAAGTATCACTGAGATGACTTTAGGGCACAGTCTGGCCTGGAAGGAAAAAAGCTTATCAACAGTCTTCCTCATTGCCTTAAATATATGACAAAGGTCTGTTACAAACACATCTGATATTATTAATAGATCAAAATTGGGTTTTAAATTCCAGTTGTGGTATGAGTAGAGAAAGCTGGCTTAGTGCGCTAAATGCAGGATGACTAAAAGTGAAGAAACATGGTGTGATGAGAATTCACATTGCAAAGCCGTGCAGGTATTACAGGCAACTAGCACTGAATGTTTGAGATGAGCAGCAAGTAGGAATAAGTAGTCAACAATTTATGTTAGGAATGTAAAAATGTATGTTTTAATGCTGTTCTATATTAGTAGAGTATGGTGTTGAAGAGATTAAGGTATCAATAATTGTTCATTACTTGTCCAATTTAGTGAGTTTAACAGGTTTTGTACTTAAGCTGTCACCTCCACTTTCTTCTATTAGATGAGGAATACAGAAGGAAAAAAGCTGTTGTTGCTGTTGTTAACTCAGATAAGACTGCCATGGGTTGCCATTGTTATTTTTGAATGTGCAGTCATCAACTGTGAACCCTGTGATCATGTAGCTCCTCAGCAGTGGCCAGTGTTGCCGAAGTGTAAGAAGGGGCACCCTTTCCCATTTGGTCCCCACACTCTCAAGTATTTGCCTTCCACTCCTGGGGCACATTCTCCCAGACTTCATATTCAGAACTCTATGTATGTGATTTATTTTCTTCTGATTGTCTTGTTTGTGTTTACCTGAAACCTAAACTCCTAAGGTATCTCAGACACTTGGGATTTTTTCCTGCAGTAGTGAATTAATCCTCAGACCTGAATATATAAATCTGTCTCACTCAATCTATCTCACAAGCTGGTCCAAGTGAAACAAAAGAGAGAAGTATACGTGCTCATGCCTGTTTACTAAGTCTACTAGCTAATACTTCAAAATACACATTTTGAAATGTATTTTTAAGTTGTATCCTTAAATCAGTCTAGAGCATTACAGTCAGCAAAAATCCATCAAGTATTACATTTTCATAGGCATTGTCCATGTGCTGTCCCCTAAAAACAAGCAATAAGAAAAAAAACAAAACACCTGTGATTCATCAGCAATGCAAGTAATATAGGTGGAGTTTAGCCTTGAGCTCTGTCTTCTTCCATGTCCTCACAGTTCCTGATCTCCCAGAACTTTGTTCCTCTACCCAGCCCTCTCTGCTTCTCCTTTTTTACAGCTTCTCTGAAAATGCAGCTTATCTAAGGGTGCCTTTCCAAGTCATAGTACTTTTAAATACGTGTGAATTGTTTGAGGTACGGGTTAGATGTGTGACTGTACAATGTAGCCATCTTTAAAATTACTGCAGCACCTTCATAAAAATGCTATTTAGGCTGATCACAGTATAGGTTTCCAAATAAAAGTAGAAGCCAACCATATACTGGAAACCAAACTTAGTTAAAAAAGAAAATAAAAAAGAGACAGAGAATTTCAAGGAAGGAGCTGATTGCACAGTAAAAAACCAAAGGACAGTTAGAGATGACATAGACCTAAAAAATACAAACCTGCAGTCTGCACTATCCATTAATTATAGCACACAAAATAAATGTTGCTTTATTGCTTGTTATCCACAAAACACTCTCACAGTGAAATAATGTTTCTTTTCCTTTTCTATAACTTTATCAGGATTGCACCATTTTATCTCTGTAATAGGCTGTTGCACAATACTAAGTGTTTTATTCTGTGTGTAATAACTAGACAAGCTAGATCACATCTGTTTAGATTCCAGCAGTAGAAAAAGTTTAATTTCTCAGCTGTAATGCAATGGGCACAATAGGTTTTTCTGGATAGAATAACATTGTTCCTATCAGAATTGTGGGATTTTATCAGGAGGAGGCATTAACTGGAAATAACAATTGAGTCCCTGCTACCCCCGCCAAGTACTTCTTTTGCTAAGCTATATAGAGATGTCATAATTTTTTAAAGATGTTATTGTGATAAAGAGACAAAGAAAACAGTTTTCTACTTAGGCACTCTAAACAACTCAGAAAACACCAAGGGTATTTTATGTTGAGCTTGCAGTGCCACAGAGAGGTTGGATTAAAAAACAAAATCTAAATAAAATAGATATGTGACTCACACGATGCTTTAAAATAAGTTATGCAGAATAATATTTATATATAGTAAGTAAGTCTATTTAATTGGGTCAGGTTAAGCTTCAAATGCCTTTTTAAGCATCTTAAAATATAGTAGAACTTCATTCAGTCTCAGTTAATTTGTCAACAATAATAGTCACTGATCTCCCAAGCTCACTTCCAAGCCTATAGGGTTTTCCCATAGACTTTCCCATTTAGGAAATGCTAAAAGGCGGCCTGCAGAACCTGAAATGTTTTGTAGTTTAGGAGATTCTTGCTCCTCTTTACAGGTTGCAACTCAGCATATGTATGAATTTTGAAACTATATAGGCACACAATTCTTAAATGAGGGAGGTGGTCTGTTTAGGGTAAGCTGCAACTCCTGCTAGTGGCAGTTGCAGTGTTTGCATACCCATTCAATTTTTTAGTAAGAAAAAACAGACAGTGACTTCATGAGTAGGTCTTTTAACATACAAGGGTTGTAGTGAAACCATTTCCATTAGCTTTTCTAGGGGAAAAGGTTCTTTGCTGGATGAAACCTTGTTCCTTTGAGAAAGAAGACTACAAGAATGCTAATATCCTTATGTCACCAACTGTACCTCAGAAAAAGAATACAGTCAAGAAGGTTGACTCTGGTGGGAAGAAATGAGCAGCTCAGATCATTATCCTGTTGATGACTTATTTTAACAATGACTTCAAAGTTATTCTGTATACAGTTGGTGAAGATCAAAGAAGAAAACATTTTTAGTGCTAATGGACTAGTCTGGGATCTTTTGATGCTCTCAGCAGCATGGAAAAGAGCCTGATAAGTCACCCAAAACAAAATCACAGTTGTACTTTTTTCTTTTAGTAGTAGCAATGACGTTGCTTTGGTTTAGTCCATCAGAGAACCAACCTGAATAGCTGAATAATTATCTCAGGGATAAGATATCAAGCATGAAAAAGGTGTCTATGTTAAAAAGAATATTGGGACCAATGTAACTAAGATGAAGGAGGATGTTTTTCAGTAGTGTGCCTTGGAAGAAAGTTTCTGTCAGTCTTGGAGAACAGATGAGAGTAAAGAAGTCCATTGATAAAGAATCATGCTGAAAAAAAATCAGGTTTTCCATCTTGTGGAAGAATCCAACTCTATACTGTTGTTTTCACACAGATTGGGATGAAACCCTGATTTTTATTTTTATATTCCCAGGATGCAATAATCAGATATACATCAATGCAGATATGACAAATATTTCTTAAATTGAAATATTCTGACATTTTTTCAAGGCAAGATATATAACTGTTGCAATGGCCTGAGAATCCAGCTTGCCACAGACATGTGGATCAGAGCTAAATCACTTTTTACATGTTCATTATCAGATTCTGGATCAGTGTTAACAGCAGCAGCCTTTTGCATGTCATATTATGCAATGTCAGGCTTGAAGAGCACTACTGGATCACTAATATTTGGAGACATGGCAAGCACTTGTGAGAAAAGCTAATGCCTCCTTTTTCTCTGCTATACTGGATGCCTTAAATGAAGTTTTGGTGTTGTGCAAGCATTAGAAGAGTTCACAAGAGTTAGCCAAGGTTTTGGGGTATTCTCAGCCACAGCAGAAAGAATGGTGCTCAGTGGGGAGTCCAAGCCAATTAATGATGCATTCATTTCTAGCTGGTGCCCCTCAGATCAACGGATACCCACAATCCTGCAGTCAGCACCTTCTGTTCCTATAGGCCAGCAAGAGTCTTACATTGTGGAAAATATCTCTTTAAGTGATGTAGGAAAAATGCCAGATCCACAGAATGGCTCCCTTTTTGTTTTACACCTTTTAAGGGCCCTAGTTGTGGTAGGAGGCTTTGATGACTAAATGTAGCATAAGCAGTAATTTCATGGTGTTCTTTAGTCTTTGAAAGAGAGGTGGGTGTTGCGGTGCATCTTCAGAGCATTATTATTATTATTATTATTATTATTATTATGTATTATTATAGTGCATACTGAGCTTGTGGCTAGAAAAACAGCTGTTGGGAATTAAAAGACAGCCCTTCAGACCTATGGAAAAATATCCCTAAACAATCACAGGCAGCTATAGTTCAACACACTTAAAAAACCACAGTAAATTAAAAACCTTCAAGGCTGTAGTAAGCATCATATTCTTTCAGAATCATTGCTGAACAACAGAAGCATCTAGTGATATGGAGCCCCATCTGTTGGATATTAAAGTCAGCCAGAGTCACACAGGGCCTGTCTACTCCACCCAAACCCTCCAGCTATATTTTCTGTCTGCTTTTCTTAGATATGCTGGTGAAAGTGCGAGGCTTTTATGTTTTTCACATTCTTGACATGTCAGATGCTAACAACTTAGTGCACCATTTGGGGAGAAAACAGCTAGATTGCTTTGAAAAAGTCTTAGTTGCTTTTAATATATTTGATTCAAAAGGAGTAAGAAGAAGTAAGTGTCTGTTCTCTACTGTGCTGGGACCAAGGTTCATGACACTTAGGAAGTGCTGCCTAATTCAACCATGCAAGACTGCAATGATTGCAAAGCATCACTCATGGTTTTAGCCCATGTCAAAATATTGAATTTCAAAGAGAGGAATTTGGAGCTACCAGCAGTGACCTTTTAGAATGATGGATGGGTTTTGCCACTCAGTGTGACCTGTAAAGCCTCTATGAAACTGGAAATCTACTATCAAAAATCCCAAACTCAGTTGAGAGTAAGTTGTTTGTCACCTTCACTTAGAAGTGCCCTAGAGAGAATGTTTCAAAAATTCTTCAAGAAATTTTGAGACTTCAGTTAATCAATAGTTTGGATATGTAAATTTTATATAAAAGATGCAGCCATCTTTGCAGCCTTTGTAAGATTTAAAATTCACGGTGTGTCTGCCAAATGAAAATCGCTGAAGTCCAACATATGCAAACCTTCAAAATGAAAAGGACCAGTGATAAACTCTTACAGGTTTTGGCAGGACACCTTTTTTACCTTTTCCTGTACAGCAGAGTGGTGTCATCAGCAAATCTGTCAGCCTGCAAAATGACATTCCTATGTAAGAAGTGGCAGGTGTGGATGCGTTTTGCTGGAAAAAGTAAATAAACAGCTCAGGTCAGTGGTTATGCCAGAACTCTTCAGTTTTTGTTTAGTTCATCCCATTTTTACTATAATTAAGAAACAATGATCAAATAGGGATAACCGTATGGGAGCATGTACACATGAAACAAAAAAGCATTTGAATAGATAACAGTCCTTATAAAAGTCAGAAGACTTGGAATTCCTGGTGTGTTATGCAGTTTCACGCTGCCCATTTTGACTTGTTTCTCCTTCTCTTCTTTCTCAGTGGGAACAGCTTTCAAAGAAAGGTCCACTCTGTAAGACATACAAATAAATCACTTTAAACCATGTTCCAAATACCTTATGAAGAGAGCTTTATTAAATCCTGTTACAGCTAAGAAAAAATATGAAACCAGCATTGAATTCATTCTTACCTACCCACACACATTTTTGGACTGAGCTAAGAGGAAAAAGGACAACTTTACCTTTCAACTAGTGAAAGCCAAAATAAAGGGACGGAGGGACCTCAAATGACAGCTCTGATATTTTGCAAAGAATGTAATCTGAAGTGGCCCTGGAAACTGAGGAAAATGCAAAAACAATACCTGTCTATCTATCTCTTTCATTAGAAAAGAAAGCAAAAATGAGATTGAAGATAAACCTGGAGAAAACCTCAGTTTTGAAAACAGCTGAAAGGCATCCTTGGCTTGCATCTCACATTTAGAGTATTGTAATTACTTTAGCAATACCAAAAATTAGATATTACTTTTCATCATGTAATATCTCTTCCCAAAGTTGTTTCTAATATTGTGTATATCTGCAGCAATACAGATCAACTTTAAGGAACACACCTTGGACTTACATGGGGTTTCTCTGAAGCAGAAATTTGCACATTCTTCATGATGGAGACAGTACTATCTTTATTGCATGTGAAAGCAGAAGCTTTCTTATCATATAATATCAGTTTTAGTACGGACATTTTAGTATATAGGACAGCACAGCAAGACTAAGATAATACTCTTAGACAAGTGTTCAAGTGTCTTAAGAAAATCCCATCTTGACACTGAACTCAGAAAACTGTGAATTTAATAAAATGAGATTGCAATTTTGGGGGCATCTTTTCTCAGTTGAGAGCATCAAACCAAACCAAACCTATGCAAGGTGGCTGTAAATTAAAGATTTTCATATTCCCAAGAACATTAATGCTCTCGACTCTTTTCCTGGTGTGCCACTACTTCTGATGTATCAAGGACTTTCTAGCTGTCACTTCATCTCTCACAGACTTAATTTAATAAGATGCTAAATTTAAGTAGCATCATAGGCAAAATCCAGTAGTTTAAGTAGCTGGGGGAAGCATTAATCTGTCCTATGCCTTCCAAATTTTGATTTCTTCCTAGAGAACAAATTGATAGTGCACAAAAGTCTAGTTGCATTAGTGTGGGAGCCTAACATGTAAGAGTTAGAGAGTGGCTGTGTAGGAATGCTTTTTCCCAAGCAATATAGTCAGTACTTTTAAGTGCTTTCATTGTTTTCATTCATGTATATTTAGTTTAATTGGAGCTATGATCTCATCCAAACAAACCTCAAAACTGAGAATTTTGAAACTTGGATACTGCACATGAAAGTAGCTTGCAAATGAAACTTATTCTGGGGGCCTTCCACGTAGCTTGAAGTTGTTCAAAACTGAAACAACAAGCAAAAACTTCTTATTTTGATGTTCTTTATTTTGTTTTCACTTGTTTACTGTTTTTGATACTGGTCAAATTATCATTGGTCTCAGACGTACTTTACAGTTGCAAGCAGGTCAATTGCTAGATGGCAGTACTCACATTCTGCTGTTTCAATTATCAGTGGCATAACTTGGAAAGTAAAAATGTTTGGCCTGAAGATTGTGCTCCTCTGATTAGGAAATACAGGGTATTGTTAAGCAAACTGTAATTAAAAAACAGAAGGAAACTGATAGAGCACATTTTATGCAGTAAATTTCACTTACAGATTGTTTTCACCTTTAGATCTTGTTAAAACTAAAGGGAGATTCTTTTTTTATCTCACTTGCGTATAACTGTGGATAATTATAATCCTTGAAATTCAGTTGGTAAGAGTATATATTTTTCATCCCTCAGAAAGCTTGCATTTCCTTTAAACACAGTGTGCAGACGGATTATTTTCTGTCCTGCGTGCCATCGCAATTGATTAAAAGAGAAACAACCTGCCCTGCTTGATACTCTCTGCTTGCTATGTGGACCTTGCATAGCAATGGGAGGAGGAAATCTGAGTTGCTGGATCACATTCTGTTTCTAAAGCAGCAGTGCTAGAGAACCGCACAAATTGCTAGCTCCACAAATTAGCATAGATTGTAGGAAGCAATCAACCGCAGGGCTTAGTTCAGTCTGGATTAAGATGTGGGACAGGTTAATGAGTACAACAACACAGTCCCATTCTCAGTATCTTCCCTCATGCGTGGGACTGTGGTAGAGCCATGGCAAGCACTTTTTCTTTTAATAGTTACAGTTAATTTTATAGTGTGCTGTCCCATCCCAGACTAATAACAGTTTGGGCACTTTATTGAAATATGCTATCATGGGCTACCCTCACTGTACATGATAGCTCAAGCAGCAAAAATGTAAGCAAAATTGTTCTGAAGCTGCATTGCTTCAGAGATACATGGCTTGTGATTATGGGTAAGTATGACTATAAAATTTGCACATCAAAATGCCCTACAAAATCAAGAAAAAAGTTTCTCATTTCTTGGTAGGTGAGTCCTCTTAGGTGTACGTAAGCACTTACTAGTTCTCACACTCACTGACTAATTGTTTTAACCACTGATTGTTTTATAAATTGCAGAGCCTCTGAAATGGCAGAGTTGGGAAATGCCAACCAGCTCACCCCTCTGCCAGTGCAGACTGCTCCTTACTGATCCCTGTACTTTGTGCAGGCTCAGTTTAAATAGCTTCAGAGGCCACTGTTACATTATTTTGTAGTTGTTTGTGGTCTGCTCAAGGAGAGTCTCAAAAAATGGGACTCAGTCACTGAGGACCTGCAAGGATTTTGGTGAGGAGTTGCAATCCTGTCACTGATTTCTGTATGGTTATGGACAGCTGGAAAGATGATCAATGAGAACAAATGCTACTGAGGACCATAAACCACCTGCAGAAATAGGGAGATGCTTCAATATGTGGTCCTATGGTCATCCATAGAATTAATGGAAGTATTTTACTAGAGTTCATATTTGGTAGCCATGTAAGAAGTAGTATACCCAGAAGGAAATACGCAGCTCCCCTTGTCCTCTTCACTAGAGGGCAGGATTTAGCACAGAGGAGCGATGGCAGCCATGTTTCCCTATGCTAAGCACCAGCTTTAAACTCAGTTTTGGAGGTACCAAGTTATGTGTGTGCTCTGTCTCATCGCAGGAAGCCCAAACTCAATGTTATAGTTCTCTCAGTTCAAATCCAACTGCAGGTCTAGCTCAAACCCTGACCATCTCCAGCGAAGATAGAGTTAAATTTCTTTTTAAATAATCTTATCTCTATGCTCAGCAGTATTAATAAATTCCACATACTTTGATTAATAGGGAATAAGGTATTAACAGATTTCTCAGCCTTTTGTCTTGACAATAACTGGTATAGAGCTTAAGTTCTTCATGGAAGTTACAACAAGGCTGAATTAGGAAGACAAAAAGAAAACCATTTTAACTGAATTGTAAGAGATATTAGTAAAGAAGCTCATTTATAAATATTTTGAAAATGACAGCAGGTAGTCATAGAGTGATCATAATATTGAAATGCACAGGCCTATACAGGCCAAAAACACTAGGCTTGTTCCTGCCTTCTAAGGCACTTTATTCTGTAAGGTTTTGCAAGCACAGCTGCTTACATAAACATTAAATGATACAAAATGTATCGTGTGTTCACTTGAGCATGGTAAAAAAGGAATATTTTTACAAAATATGGTTGCTAAATTTGCAGCACAGGTGTTACAGGTTTTCAAATATAAATATTACATAAATAGTGTTTTTGAAATGAAAAATGAACTCTTAGAGATGGATTAATGGATAGTGATGATTATTCAAGAAACATAATTCATTATTGACCATAGTAGATACAGGGTAAAAGTCAGCTTTGGCTTATAGTTTGTCTAAAACAGACATAAAACAGAGATAGAAAGCAGAATATAACAAATAGGATGAAGGAAAAATAGATAATAATTAATTTCAATTAGAATTTGTCAAGTATAGAAAATCAATAAAAGAAATTAAAGATTGAGCTAAATAATTATTCATGGCTTCTAGAGATACGAAAAATTAAAGAAGATAAGAATAACAGAGATGAGTATATCCATTGTTAAAGAAAGCCTAAGTTTTGTAGTATCATCTTTAGATCTAGTCAGCAAAATTATCAATAGTGCCCAAGAAATATTTTAGCTCTGTAGTTGGAAGAAAGTAGCATAAGGCATTTTATTTCACATGCAGACTTTCCACTATTTTACTAACTCGGAAGGACCTGCAGAAATGTGTACTTGGCGTAAATATTTCTAAATAAGTAGATTCAATAATACGTATTCAGAAGTCCTGAAAGAGATAGATAAGGAGATCTAAAGTCTGCTGATGCTCATTCTAATAAATCTTGGAACAGAGGAAGTTCTGGTAAAATGAAATAACAACAGTGATGAAGTGCTAGCTGTTGTTGCAGTATATAGTATCTTTTCCCTATTAAAAATGTCAAGCAGGATGTCCCAGGTAACTATATGCTGGTTAGCCTGACACCTGTCCCTGACAAAAACGAGAAAGTGCCAATGAAATTAAATTAATAAAGACTTAAAGGGCAAGAAAATAATCAATTTCAGACAGCATGAGAAGATCTTGTCAACAAACTTGATTTAAATCTCAGATGTAATGACATATTTGGTTGATAAATATAATTGGGTAGAAACAATACACTATGATTTATTGCAAGGGGTTTGACTTCGTAACTTATGACATTCTAATGTACTGAGCAGATGTCAAAAAGCTGTTGCCAATGAGAAATTATCCTGGATGGGAGTGATTTCGTTGGACTTTCATAGACATTGGTACAAAGCCACATTTTAACCAATGATCTGGAGGTGAGTGTAAATGACCCATCATAGAACTTGTGGATGACACAAAGACTGGTGGGAACTGTAACAAAGATGCAGTCATTCTCAGCAACTGCGATCACAAACAAAATGCACTTTAATATACGTGCACAGTTGTACAACTACCTCCCAAATATAGGACTACATTTGAGAAAGTGGTGACCTTGGCAAGGATCTGTGGGTTGAAAGGGCCATGTAACTATCCATGCACTCCCAGGATGATGCAACAGGAACAGGTGATCCTTAGATCTAAGAACAGGGATGTCATGACCGGGAACAGTTGAAAATTTGAGGACAAGAGCCACAGAATTTATTCTAGAACTGAAGAAAATGCTTTAAAAAGTGACACTGCTCACTTCATTTAAATAAACAGAAGAGACTGAGGGGTGATTGATCCCCTTCCTGGGGAAGGTGCTAATGGATATTCTAATCCATCAGATAATTTTAAAACCAATAATGTAAGAGTTTAACAAGAACTGAGTGGCTGAAAACTGAACCCAGACAAAACCAAATTGGACTAAGATTGGAAGACCTTGTGCACACTATAGCTTTTCAAAAACACAGTTATTATATTTGCACAATTAGTGAGTCAAATATTTTCACAAATGATAATACAAATATTGGACTTACATAAACAGTACTGTTAGACACAGTATACTGAGCTTAGCAAAGCAGTGCATTGTACAGTCTGATTGCTTTCTCTTCTACCTTATTCTCTGTGAATGAATGCTGGCTTACATAAGAGCATTGAAAATATTGCAAATACTCCATAGCTGAGTTTGTTAATTATTGCCCAATTTGGAAGGCAAATTTTTATGGTAGAGGTGATATTTCATATTGGAACTGTAAAATTGTAAAAAGCTTTTTCTTCAAAAAAGTAATTCAGTTTTAAAGTGAGTATGGTTTGATCTTAACTACATTTTGGGTTTGCTCACTTTCCCATTGCAAACATATAATTCCATCAAGTTTTATTTGTGCTAATGTTCACAAAAACAAATTGCATGTCATATTTCACAGAAATACTTGCATTAAACTCTTTAGCAACAAAGAGTCCCAAATAACAATTCCCATTCCATCGTAAATGGAAGTGACCTCTAATACAAATATCAGAATTTAGAAATTCATGGTTATTTTACATCTGGAGAACATATTTGCTGTGATGCAACAAATAAATGTTTTTCCTCTGTCTCTCTTGCTCCCCCATTGTCTGTAAGAACCCGATAACTGTATTAGTAAAGCCTGTAACAGTATTCAGCTTTTACGACTGAACAGCGCTGTAATTTTTAATGTCTTAATTACAAATGGAAACAAATGATGTCTTACTTGGAAAAGGCAGTAAACAGGAAATTGCCATTGTGGGCAGGAAAGGGATCTATAAAAAGCAAACCCAAATAAGTCAAATTATACAAAAACCACCCAACTACACTTTGCTTGTCAAAACGATTGCAGTTTTCATCTATAAAAAGATGCTTCTGGGTGGTGACTCAAAACCCCTACATTTGCTACTTCAGATGTAATTTCCCTCATTCCATTCTCCTCTGGTGTCAAGAGTATAAAAAGAGACACACAGATTGCACACTGCCTCGGCAGACATCCTGTGAGCCAACACAGCCTTTTCAGAACTAAATTCTTTACTTTCGTCATACTTGGAGCTGTGTTGGGCACAGGATTTTCCTGTGTATGAAGGTAAAGATGTGCTACAAAATGAAGAAGGACATTGAATTTGGCCATTCTTATAGTAACTTCTGCCAGCCAGGGATACCTGCACTTTTAAGTTGGGTGTGGGGGCAGGGCTACACTGTCAGTCTTTAGTGACTAAGGAAAACCTCATCCCCTCCATTTTTCTCTTTTTTTCCCTTTCCTTTGGCAGGGAGAGCATTGTTTTGTTTATTATTTTGGGGGAGGGGAGGGGGGGCTGGTAGTTCAGTCGGTGAGCTTCCCTCAAGGTCCAGAGTTCCTCCAAGGGAAATTGAAATCCTGGTATTTCAAATTTGTGACCTAGACGTATGCTCACCAACATGTCTGTCTGTTCCCCAGCTGTGCCCAGGGTTGCGTTCCCCTTCTGGGGAGCTTCTTTCTTCAGCTCTGCCTCTCTTCAAGCCTTTCTAGCAGCTGGTGCCCTTGTAAATTCAAGGGCTGCCCTAGGCCAAGAAAAGCCAGAGGCAAAAAGAAAAGTTCTTGTCATCTGCTTTCACCCTTATTAAATGTCTTGTAAGGGAGCTTGACCAAGTCTTGTGGGAAGACAGCAGCTCCCTGCTGCCCAACAGCCCTGTCTAGACAGGGTCACCTTGCCCTGTCCCTGCTGGGCAGGACTGACATAGGAAGTGCTGCAGAATCAGTCCAGCATGTGGGCAAACACATCGCTCAGAACAGAGACGGAAACTGATAAGCAGAAATAGAAATGAGTGCCATGAAGGAGGGTCTCTTCCTCTTCACTCAGATAAGCTGCCGTTATTTTTTCTTCAATCTGCATTTTGCTCAATCTGACATTCAAGAGAATAGAGTTTTCCTATGAAAGTTGACCCAAGTTTAGAGGGTTGGAAGGTGAGGACATTCCCTGCTGCCAGTGGCTGGCATGTCAGGTTTTGTGTCTAAGTTGCAAGCAGTCTGAAGTATCCATTGTAAAAGATGTGTGAATTTTACCAAGCAAAGCAGGAAGTTTCCACGTTGGTAGAGATACATTCTCCTTTCCTTCATGTGAGCCAATAGGCAACATTTTGTTTTGAGATGGAAAATGATCTCGGACCACAACACGAAATCTCGCTACAATCAGTAGCTGACTACAACAGTGGAAAGGCATGGGCATTTTGAGAGGGACCACGTTTTTACTGCATTTCTTTAAAGCCTTTGGTCAAACTATAGGTGAAAAACACTCATGACAAAAGTAGCTAGTGTGTGGCACTGACGTTTGAATAGAGCCATGTGTTGAATCCATGAGGCAGTTCTAGTCACAAATACAGCTTGGTAAACTAAACAATACAACTGTTGGCTTTATACGTACAAGAAAATTCATTTTAGAGATTATTTCTTCCTATTATTTTATCTGTGATCCTTAATACTTACAACTAAGCTCTCTTGATACTGTATACCTCAAAAGAGTAAGAAATCATAATTAAGACCTGTAAATTATCCCTGAAATAACATTAGTTCTCCTATAGATAAATAAGTTCCTTTTCAAAATTTGTTACAAAAATATGGATGAAGAGCTAGGAAGTCAAAAGTTAAGAAAATGTCATATTAGCATATACAGCCTTGACTCAGCTGCACAGGCATAGCTAATGTGTATTCTTGTCGTCTTAGTCACCGTCATCGGCAATGTATTATAAGTGAGCAGGATGCAAGGTTTTGTGCATGCTGATGTTGTTTCTGATAAAGCCTGGTCCATCCATATGGTTTTATTAATTATGTGAACAGTGCATTAGTAAAATTCAGGTGACTCAGCAGCTGTGGTTTTCACAGATTTTCTGAGGAATGATAGTCTGTACGTCATTAAACAGTGAAGCTGTCAGATAATTTTAGAAAGTGAGTCCTTGATATTTCTCCTTTTTGGAGTAAGTTTAATTTTCTGTGAATGGGAAGAGTGTCCGTATTTAGAACCAAAATCCATTAATTTGCAGCCCATGTATAATGTAGTCTTTGACAACTAAAGAATTTTACCACAGTTCTCTGTTGATATTCTGATCTGCAGAGACCATCCTCTGTTGGGTGAGAGAATAATTTGCCTTTCATACATAATCAGCCTTGAGCTTCATCTGAAAAAAAATTACCATGATGCTATATATGTATATAAAATCCTTGTTCAAACAATTCCCCGTTCTCTTGTATTACAGTATGAAAGTTGTTTAAGGAAATAGTCTTAAACAACTCAATTCCTTTTGCCTGTTGTTTGATCTGTGTTCCTACCATGGTTCAGAAAGTCCAGCAAGTACAGTAATTAAATGTACCATTTATCCCAGAGCCATTTATTCCCAACAGTGTTCATGTGCCATGTTCATATGTACCATGTATTCCCAACAATATTCAGCATAGAAATGGGTCTTTGGAGCAAAATTCTACAGTTTATTATATTACTAAGTATTAAAATCTGGGGACTCTTGTGATAAACCTAAAGCAAAAGTTTAAATCCAGATCCAAACGTTGCTAAATTTGTATTGTTTTTACTTAGTCTCACAAGAGCCTATGCTTCATTTGGTTGTAGGAAATCTTTGATGTCTGAGTTTCTGTTTGCAGTCAATTGTAACTCCAAATTTCTGTGTTCTATATATTTCAAATAAATGTGTGCACAGTTAGGACACTGGTATTTTCCACTTTGGGAATAAGGGAAAAGAAACTGAGAAAAGTATGAAAGGAATGGCTTTTCAAAGGAAAATACAGATTCTGGTTCTCTACTGTATTATTGTGTGATAGGCAATCATAGGATCTGTTCCCGGTGGTCAAACAGAAGAAATAATCACATTCAACACTATCTTACTTCAAAAATGACACCATCGAAAACAAAGAGAATATTTGTAGTGAAGGGCACTGCCTGGAATAAGTGAAGTTGCCAGAACTTTGAATGTTTACAAAAGGCTTTTGCTGGTTAGGAAATGTAGGAGTCAAATAAAGATTAGCTGTGGAACGGAGGGCACATGTGGCAAAAGTATGTAGGTTCAGAATTGCTCTATGATACTGAAGAATTTACAAGCTTCCTGATCTTGGGCTTTGGGATATTTGTATCCAAAAAGTACTGAGTCCTTCTGAGTGCTGGGAAATGCTTCCCAATTTTTTAAAGCTTCTGTTGAGGTTAACGGGACTCCTGAGATGAGTAGGTGGGGGGAGTCTGCCAAATCCAGAAATTGGGGAGGAGGGGGCTCCCAGTGAACATCTAAAGCTTTGAAATTCAGAGTTAATTATGTTTGCAAAAAAAACTCAGCTATCTGAAAGTGAGGAAATCTGCTTAAAGGTGTCCAAACTGTATTACATACCTTTCCTTTACATGCAGCCTGCATCGTATACTGTTCTTTCTCTTACAGCTATTTTGTTTACCATGTCCTTCCTGGGTCAAGGGCTTTTTCTAAAGTTTTATGGAGTGCATATCTTGTAATATAAATTTTGAACAACTGCTTGTAAACCTCACAGGTAAGCTGAAAATATGTCCAAGGCCCTGAATTAGAGCTGCTGTCATGTTTCTGCTGGAGCCCCACTCTCACAAGAGAGCAAAGCCCCTGATTTCTGCTACACACAGAGCACCTCTTACTCTCTGCTGAGCAGCCATGGGCCAAGGTCCTAGTTGTGTTGTATAGTCCATTTAAAACCCCGTTAGTGAGAAGCTGCGGGTTTTTGGTAGTTTACAGGGCAATTTCCAGGTATTGATGTCTGTTGCAGATGTAACTCGCGCAGCGGTTGTGCTCACTTGCTCTGTGGTTATTTCACAGCAGTTTCCTAGGTTACAGTGGGCTCCGTTTTGTTGTTAGTTACAGCTTTCTTATAAAAGCTGGTAAGTAATTGCACCCTCCACGTTACCTCAACCAGGAGATGTCTGTCTGTGTGTCCATTTTCTGGCTGCCTCAGACAGCCCCAGTGCGGCTGAGCTGTGCAATGGGGAGGGTCAGTCTGCCCTCGCCGCTCTCAGCAGAGTGCACGGGCTCATTGCTCGTCCCAAAACCTGCAGTGCCCAGCTCCGTCTCACAAGTGTTAGGAAGTGCTCCAGTACATGGGTCCCTCGCTGGAATATTCAGAATTTTATGGGCAGAGTGGTAGAAATGACTGGAAAAAGGGGACTGACTGCCAGTCCCATGGGCAGAACTGAAAGGGATCCATCCTCTGACAAGCCACATGGGGGCTTTCAGTTTGCACATTTCAGAAGTTTCTGAATTACTTCCCACAGTCATTCAAAAATGCAGAGGATAAGATTCAGGAGTTGTGACTTTCTGGAGATTGCACAGTCAGTTAAAAGCAGAACCAAAATCAGAAGTCAGTGTTTCTCTAGTTTCCATTTCTTAGATAGCAATGATATGGGTGTTTCAGACTACTATTAGCTACCTTGAAGATTATTATCAAGGTACCAGCTGAAAAACTGATGTTAGAGCATTATTGTTTGAACAGATAATAATAATAGTAATAATAATGACAATAACAACAACAACAATCATAATAATAGTAATAATAATAATAATAATAATAATTCCATGGATGTGTTACTTGCAGAAGCAAACCTATAGCTCCAAAAATGGATGTAGCAGTCATAATGGCTTCCGCACATAAAAGAAGCCCTGCTACTAAACCAAATTTAGTTGCAAATCTGTATATGTCATCTGACTGCTTCAGCATCTTGTCAAAAAATCCTCTGTTGTCATTGGAAAGATACGCTGTTTCTTTGTAATATTCCTAATAAAAGGAGACCAAAGTATTGCATTTGTTTTCTTGTCATCATCTAACTAATAATCAAATTGTAAGTGATTCTATAGCAACTTGCTTTTTTTACTTAACTATCTGAGTAGTTAACTTAAATTCAGCTGAAGTAGATTTACCTGTATTTATAGTTAATGATGTATACAACTGTTAGCTAGCTTGGGAACCAAGCTTTTTATTATTCTATCCATTGTGACAAGTTTCTACAAAACCCTGAGAAAGATGAGAGGGCATACATACATAAACAGCCTGGTTTCCTCCATTTGAGAAGTATCTATATAGAAAATACTAATATAAAGTATAACTGAATTTTAAAATGAAATTACCGGATTAAATTTGCTCAGATTATAAATGTTGTAAAATCAATCTGGAAAGAAACTTAAAAACAATGTGCTTTTTTTTTCTTTTAAAATATCCATTGATCATTGAAAAGTCTGTTTGCTTTAATTTCCACATTAGTCCTTACAGCATAGAAGGAACAGCTCTATGCTGCTATAAAAGATCTTGAATAAAAATTTGGTTTGAAACTTACCGGGAAGAAGAGCAGACTTGGATTGCCTCATTTGAATACCCAGACTGTTTCTAAAAGTAAACTGCAAAATGTAAAAACAATGTCAGTTTTATAAACTAAAGGGGTTTAATTTTTTTTAATAGGTTATGAAATACAGGCATCTCTTAAGCTGGTCAATTCACATTAAAAAACTTTCAGGATTGCAAAAAAGCAATGTGAAAAGAAATGACAAAAATAACTATGATCTGAGGAAGTTCAAGGGTAAAAAATGTACAAAGGTATGCAGCATTCTTTTTCGGCTTTTGTTCATGGTATAACTAAGACAGAATTTAATCTCCCTGTTTCAAATATCCCTTAAAATACTTCTTGATTCCACTTTTCAGCAGAAAAGCAAGATAGGGTCAACTTTATGAGAATGGACCTGCTACTCAGATTTATAAAGATACATAGGAGCACTATTGATCTGGAGGAACTGGAAGAGCCCCAGTAACGAAAAAAGAGGTTAACTGCTGTCAAGAACTGCTGTTTCTTTAAGCTGATAATGAAGGCTGTATAATTTGTAACAGACTGGGGACAAGAATTGGTTTTGAAGCCCTTAATTTTAAATTTGGTTTTAAATTCTCATTCCATATGTAGTTTTTCATTGCTTAATGTTGTGCCAGACCTGTCATAGTCCGCATCTCGTATGTGAAGAATGAGCTCCTGTGCTGCTCCTCCAGCAGGGGCATCACGGCAGATGCAGTTAAGTGCAAATGAAGCTGTAGTGAGGAATGCTTTCCATTTTGAGTTATTTCTGGCATTGACATGGCCCTCAACACAGTTTAATAAGCCGCAGGGTAGATCAGCTTCCCCTGGCTCCTGCAGTCAGCTGGTATAGCTGTCATGACATGCACTAGGGCCTCATTTTTGGCTCTACTCCCCAACAAGTTCCTATTGCCGGAGGTTGGTGGCAGCCATGGCAGGTGGTATCAGTTCCAGTGCCATTGCCCTAGTACCAGTACCACAATAATGTCCTATTCTAAATCTGTGTGACAGTGAGTTACAGCAAGTATTAGTGTGCTCCCTGGGCAACTCATCCGATCTCACTGAGTCCCACCTGAGCCTGCAGCACCTCTAGCCCCTGCCCCAGGGCCAAGCGCCGGCACATGCCTGGACTCTGCACTCAGGCAGAGGCAGAACACGCTCCTCCCTGGGGGACAATGGCTGTGCTGCACCAAGCCTCGGGTCTGCCAAGCCTGTATGGTGTTGCCAGGAGTAGCCATACACAGGTTTCTAGGAAAGAGTAGGAGCAGAACAAGCAGCTATGATACTGTCTCTTACACCTTCTCAGACTCCAGTTAGCTGAGGGCACTTCCTGAGACCGATGTGTCTGTAATTATTTCCACTGGATTTTTTTTCCATGTTCTTGACCAGGCTGTCTTGAAAAGGTGTAGACTTTTAGCATGCATTACATCCTTTGGCAATAAGGTCCACAGATGTATTGTACGTGGCATGAGGAATCGCTTCCATCCAATCAACTGCTTTGAACTTCATTCTTACTATCTTCATTTGATGTCCCCTAAATCTTGTATTGAAGCAAGGTAAACAGCCACAGAATATGCACTGAATTTAACATGCCACTTTACCATCCCGTATTGTGAGGTTCTTCTACAGATTTTCACAATTAGCCTTCATCCTTGCCTCTCTAAACAGCATAGTGTCATTTGCAAGTTTTCTCGCTTCACTGCAGATTCCCAGCCGGGCCTGACGACCGGCAGCTCCCAGCACGCATCCCTGGGGAACTCCACTCAAGTCACACTTGCACTGCAAAAGCTGGCTGTTTACTCTCTGCTTTGTGTCTGCCTGCAAAATACCACCTATTCATTTCTGTGTAGGCCAAAGCTCTAATAACCAGTCTACCTAGTCCCTTTGTGGACACTATAGAGTCCCTGTGAGCTAACAACACATCTATCTGCTGGCAGCTCTGTGCTCCTCTGAAACACCTAAATTAAATTGCTGTACATGTCTAAGTTTCCATGTTTCATTCTAGGACATTAAAAGCTGCAGTATTTAACTTCTGTGCACCCAAGTCCTTCATTGGATCTAGCCTGAAGTACACACCAACACTGTTCCTTTGTATAGAAACAAAAAATAGTAGAATAGAAAAGCATTTGAAGGTACTCCCTTTTCACAGTCTTTTACTGTGAAACCCAGCTACTCTTCTGAAAGAATGATAAACGTTCGGCTGAGGGTGTCTGCACAGTCAGGAGGCTGAAGCCTTTCTTTTCCCTGGTCTTCCTCTCATACTTCCCTTTCATCAGTAAGTCTTTGGATCTCTGGAGACATCTGTCACTGAAATGGGGAAGCTTATGTGGGAGACAGAAGCAGACACGCTTTGGACCCAGGGTGAGACCGGCTGCAAGGAGTCTCACTCTCGATTTTTTGCAGGTGGATCTCAGCTGTGTCCCCTGCGCTAGGAGCTGCAGGATCCCGTTCACAAACCCCTTCCCAAACACGCACCAGAAGGGATCACATAGTCCTAGAGGTTAAGTCAGTTTTAATAAATGCCTTCACATTGTTCAGAGGAAATGAAAACCTCTCCCCAGTGATTAGATTTGGTTTCAACAGAATTCATTTATTTACTTAAACATGATTCTCATAAGGAGATATTGAAAGACAAACACTGTTAAGATTAATCATTATAAAATGGTAGTTACAGGAAAAAATCCTAATTGACTTGTCTTTTGAACCCAACAGGCATTTACGCTAACTGGACAGCAATGCATTCTTACTGTATATTATGGCTGGACCTCCAACTATCTAGAAGCCATAAAACTGAACTGCCCCACATTTTCTTAAAAATAAGTATGCTGAAAAACAGGAAAGAATTTTCCATCTCTGGAGGTAGATTTTATTAAAAACATACCAAACCAGACACTACATCTACTCTCTCTCCCCGCCCCCCCCCGCCCTGCCATGTATACATTGTATACATTGTATACACATTTATATCCCATATACTGAACTAGAATGAAGTAATAATTTTAAACAGAGAAAAGCTGGTGCCCAAGACATATTAAATAAAAATGTCTTGGAAAAGATAAATCCTTCAGTGTGTCATTGCAAGTGCACCATTACTTCCATGTTGCTTTCCACCCCATCAACTATTAATGGCTTCGTAGGCTGCAACAAACTTCTCAAAGAGCCCTCCAGATTTTTAAGAACTCATCTCCTTTCTATGAGGACTTAGCTGTGGGCTTGCGCCCTTCTTCAAGCAAGTCCCCTGTGCCTCCTGGAAGAGTCCCACCCTGTATTCATGTCCTAGCTGCCAGGCCCCACTCCCTGTCCCACTCTGTACTCCCACAGCTTCCCCCGCATCCATACGCGCCAGGGGAGCAAGCAAGCTTCTGCTCCCCTGGGAGTGCACAACAGGACCCAGAGGGCAGCAGCCATGACAAGGCAAAAGGCAGCTTTCCTTTTCTCCATTCCAAACTTTAACAAAACCACAATATTGTAGCGACTACAGAGTCAACTGCAAACAATGTACGTGTTTGTACCCTCTGTTGCACGCATAATATGGCAATGGTTCAAAAGCTCTGTCCTTAAATATTTATTTACTATGCATTTTACGTGCATGGTAAATGGGCTATGTTTGATGTGTCAATTTGTTTGCCCTCGTATTGTGTACACTTGCCAATGCTGTAGTCAGTGTAGTAGTGTATCAGATCACAGCCTGATCAATCAAGAAACCATAAAACAAATACCTTTAAAATTTTATTGTTTTGTCATCTCTGGAGGAGAGGCTACATAAGTTATGAGCTCTCATAGTGTTATATAGACACAGATGATTCTTGGCTTACCACTAGTTAGTAATGGCACGACTAAGAGCTTATTTTTTATTTTCTTCTTTATAACTGTCTTTTTCTTGATGGCTTTTGTCCACGAGCTCACGTTTGGTTAGGACATCAAAATTCTCTGTCTTGGAAATAGCTGTGATGTCACAAGGACCGCGTTGTCTTACCTCGAATGAATCGGTAGGAAGGTTGAAAAGAAACAACTTCTACTCGGCTACCTTGCTAATCAGCACTCACAGAAAAAAAATCCTTCCCAGAACAGAATGGGGATTATTTAATGGGAGAGAGATTTAGGAGTTGTTTATAGAAAAGTCCCTAAAGCCTTTGAACTAAAATACAGCTGGAGTGCTGAAAGCAAATCAGATGCTGGATTGTATTGCTGAAGTAAACAAAGTGAAGCAAAGCCTGGGAGGGGATGGTCTTGTTACATAAGGCACCAGTTCCATTGCATCAAAAATGCTGTAACCCCTATTGTGCCCTGCGCCTCGGGGTATAATTGCTCTTGAAAAACAGGAACAAAGCAGAACAACCCAAGTGATAAGAAGTTTCAAACATTTAAGCACTAAAATGTTGGAAAATATGAGGTTTTCTTTCCATGGGGGGAAAAAAAAAGAAAGAAAAAAAACACCTTTAGAGTAATCTGTTGAAAATGTTTGGGTTTAGCATACAAAAAGCTAACCTGGATGTAGGTGCATTTCTTCTTTCAGAGTCACAGAGAGCAAAAAATGAAGCTAAGTAGTGCGAAAATCAGATGATGGAAACATAATGAAGGCTAATGATCACATAAAATAGGTTACCAAAAACCTATTGAAGGCCTTTAAAAGATATCTCGCTGCCTTTCAGAACATACAGCAGAAAAAAGGATAGAGAGTTACAGGAGCATGAAAGAAAATGATATAGAGAGCACAAAGAGGAGCAGATTTAACAATGGGACATGTCACTCTGTTCTCTACTCCGTAAGTCCTTACCCTGTGTTCATCACTATGTATCTGCTCCACGTTCCCGTTCCCTCTTTATCAGCAGACTTTGCCTGTCAGAGAGTGTGAGATGAGCTCACATTCTTTTATCCTGATTTTTTACGGAAATAAGTCTCATGCAGTAACACTATTTCTGTGTCTTTGCTGATCTTTCACACCCCTGTAGTAACTTGGTAACCCACGGGGCCAATTTTAACCATATGTTACCACATGTATTTCCACAAATTTCATTAATAGGTAGTAGGATAGAAGAGAAAGAGAGAAAGAGACCTTTCAAATATCCTGAGCTGCATTATGAGCTCAAACCTGATTAAACATCAGCAAATCCACATCATCTCTCAAACTCATTATACAAATGTCTGCAAAACTGTCTTCTTCATTGCTAATCTCATAGAAAAGCTTTCTTAATTTCTTGCATTCTGGGGAACTCTTAAAAGGGAGAAGTTTTGGGGTTTGGATCAAACTGAAGACGACTGTATATATCCCACAGCCCTGCTCAGTATTCTAGCTGTACAAACTGGTCCAGTAAAAGATATTACCTGTCTCCAGAGATCTTGCCCTTGAACAAGATACTGCTTTTCAGCAAATATACTATGGAATAAATAATATCATATGAAATAACTGCATAAATATCAGGAGTGGATTTATAATGTATCTTTATGGCTAAAATAACATTTTAAGAAATTCTTACTATGTGCAGTCTTGCTTTTGTGCTGTTTGAATGGTGAGGTATTCATTCATTCCTGTGCCTTTGGATCAAAGCTGCATTTTAGTCTGGCACATGAATTTTAAACAACTGTTACTCACAGAAAAAGCAAGAGAAAGTCTCTTTTGAATGTGAAGTACTTCACTAATATGGAACCCACTATTTCAAGAGGACATTAAGACAATCATCTGGTGAGATATTTTTAAAAGTTGAATTGCAATCAATATTTGGACAGCTATGCCAGCCAAAAACAATATTTATTTACAGATAGGACAAAGAGGCCAGGCACTGGCTGTTCATTGTGGTGGTCTGGACAAAAGGTTCCCATCTATTTTATCTGTAATTGATTGTCCAACAAAATTAGGAAGGATTTTCTGTTTTCAAAGAATATGGTTGAGAAATTTTGTTAACAGCATTTTTGAAAGGTTGCTGCAAGAGAGGAGTGAAACTTGCTGGTTTAATATCTCTTAGTATTTAATCCCATGTAACTGAACAGGCTTTTTGTCACAGATACAAAAGATAAACCACTGTAAACCTGGAGTAGTCCCTGATACTTGCTAAACATCATGCAGGGTTGCAAGATTTCAGAGCAAATTGATAAATTACTTACAGTTGTTTAAGAATTGAATAGTGATGATTATTGGTTTGTAAGAATCCTTTAGAAAAGGATTCCATATTTTCTAGAAAACTTGAACCCACTAAATTTTGTTTGATGTATGGATTATTGGAAACATTGGATTATTCTAGGTACAGATATCTATATGAATTAAATCACAGGCTGCAAAATTTGTGTCTATGCAGGGCTGTGGTACAATCCAGTAGTGTAACTATTGCATTCCAAATGCCAATCAGAATTATAAGTAGGAATGTGTCTTGAGAAATATTAAGGTGCATGAGAAAAGAAAAAATCTTTCCAAACTATCTCTTCCATTATTTCATTTTTGTTTTAATGAAGAACCTTTTGCGGAAATTGCTATGCTTGAATAGCATGAAGAATATATGTGACATTTTATTTCATTCACCTGTGACCCTGCCTATTATTCTCCTCAGCAGTCCAGAAATGAAACATTTCATAAGCTATTTGCTGTTTACTGGCCATTTAATTATTATGCACCTCATTTCTTTTGTTTAGTTGTTAAATTAAAAAAAAAATTAATTTTCTGTGAGTTTGGGGCTCTTTTATAATTTCGTAGGATATTACAAGGTGTGTATGTTACTGTAAGATAACACTGGCAGGTCACTAAAAGCATTTGCCTCTGCCTCATACTTCACAACACCCTCAAGGCATGCGTTATCTCAGAGTACCACACGTCTTGTTAAGCCTTACAGTTTCTGTGGCTGATGGACAAGCTTACTGTCAGGGTCTTAACAGAAATGCTACATTTGTATGTTTATAGCTCTCCCATTGTCTACAGTTCAGTGCTAAGATGCACATCCATCATATATCGCATGTGTATAATGGGAAGGCACTTAGACCAAAGTCAAGAAAGGGATAGGCATAACGGTAGTTTCCTTTGAAAATCTGTAGCAGTGTGGACCAATTTTGAGTGCAGAGCTGCTAGTGGGCTGAGGTGACCCAATAGCAACACCAAGACCACCACCAATATTTCAAATTATTTTCTGGTTTAAGAAAAAAAATCAGTAGAGAAGACATTAATAAAACAAGATTCACAAAGACTGGCTGTAGGTTGACTTGTCAATTATCAGGTGTAAAAAACCTACGTATTGGGAAGGCCTTATGTAAGTAATCACGTGTTTTATTTGCTTGGGTTTATGTATTTCTAATACAAGCTCTTAGAAAATTTGAATTAAATAAATTTGCTGTGAACTAGGAGTAAAGACCTAACGCAAAATTTTACTTGAGCATCTGCTTATACTTGAGATCCATTTCAGTGAGACTATTCAAATGGTTTAACTTAAGCTCATTCTTAATGGGGACCTAATGTCTAGCCTGCTACTCTCGGGCATTAGACATCGCTCTCATTAAGAATTATACATCTTAATTCCTTGTGTAATGCTATGAGTATATATCCTTAGCAATCATTATACAAGATGAAAACTAATTGGATGCTATAGCAACAGTGGCATCTCTCAAAAATCAGAGAAACTCCTTTTCTTTAAATGAAGGATTTTAAAAAAACAGCAAATGTATACATTATTCCTTGACTTCAAGGGCAATTATTTCCTTATATCTATTGTCATATTACTAGTTGAGGTGGCATATACATTGTTATAAATATAGAAAATCATGGGTTTGCATCTTGTAAAGTTATCCCTTTGGAAACTTGTATGTGATTCATCAAGAAAAGGTGCTGTCATGTAATTCTGTTTGTGTGTGTGTGTGTACTGAGCAGATGGCTAGGTAGTTACTTCAAGCACCCAGGATGGTGGATAAGCTAGAGCAAATACTTGTTAATTCTGATTTTCTAATCTTATTTTAACAAGTGATGAGCATTTACCAAATTCCTGGAACTGGACACTGACTCCTCGAGCGCTAGAATCCACGAGCAAAGGCTATATCAAATGACCTGAACCTAAGCATGAGATTCATTTCCAACTTGTTCCCTGAACATGAGATCGAACAGAACGTTGATACAAACCTTGAATTTTGCAGCTTGGGACCGTTTTTAATTTGAAAACATAACACATTATGTTAATGGAAAATAGAGATAACTTGAACTGTAAGTCAAATTGTATCCTTTTCCCATTAATCCCTACCAGGTTTTCATGAACTACAATTTTCTCATATAGCAGCTGAGAAAAGTGATGCACAGTTGATTCTCGAGTGGGAAAATAACACATATCACAACTTACAGGGGCAAATTAAAGTCCATCTCTATTTGACAAACGTGATTTTGCCACTTCAGTGCAAGCAGGCATGCTTTGCCTCTTTTTGTTTCACTGCTTATAGAAAAATTCTGACCTCTTGCGTATCCAAAAATTAGACTGAAGTCAGAAGGAGCTTGTGGCGCGCTGTTGTGGCGCATAGTTGCAGTAAACATACTACGTAAAGGTAACACAACATAAGAGTTAAAACAAGGTTTGCTAATGATCCTTATTTAATGAAAAGCTACAGTAATAGCCCCCAAATACTGCAATAAGACAACTAGGAGCTGTAGTGGTTTGGGGCCATTATTGTTGAGTGCTTTTAATACAGTTTGCAAAAGTAACCTTTCTTTGTTTTCTGAGTGAGCTGGCAGGTTGCCTTTGAAGCAAAAGAACAAAAATACAGTGGGGTCATACACTAACAGTAGCTATTTTCTTTTTTTCTTTGCATTAAATTCCCAGTAGCAAAGGGAGTTGAATTTTGAGGAGAAAAGAGAAAAAATATAACATTTTCCACCAGATAATAATTATTTCAAGGTAAATGATACTTTGCTAATTATCAGTGACCAAATGGTATGTTTCTTTCTTCTTTGATTTATGCAAAAACAGAACCAAAAAAAGGCCAAAATATCATGATTAACAACAGAATAGAACCACAAGCATGTATGCTCGAGTAGTGGGGATTAGACACACACTAGTAATTTCCTCAGGCTCGGTTTTATCTGAATAATATACGGAAAAAAGCAAAGTTTCCTTTCCCCCCCTCCCCTTGATTAACTATCTGCTTTTTATGCAGGCCCTGAATACAGAATTTAGCTCGTGCTACCCTACTTACCATTGACTCATTTGCATAGAATGCCTTAAGGATACCTCGGGAGGTGGAAAAGGTGAATGTCTCCAAACACGTACCTTTTTGTTCCTACCCCAAGAGCACTCCAAAGTCATGTGGCTTCATAGCTGGAAGGCTTCCAGGTGTGGCTGCTTCTGAGCCTTTTGAGAGCAGGGAAGGGGATGAGAGGAAGAGATGATACACCTTGTGTTAGACAGTAGTATTGTTCTTACCGGTGATGATATAGTGATGTTGTTAGCATTGTTATAAGCATATTATTGCTTTTATTCAGTTCTAACAGTGATTATGAGGCTCTTCCTATGTTCAGGAGCAATGTGAGAAGAGTAATGCTTCCACATATGAACAAAAGAAAAGTGAAGGTATTTGGAGAGAGGGAGCAAAAAAGAAGAGACATTTAGATAACTTTTTTTTAAGACAATAGGTTTTTAAAGGCATGAAAAAAAGGGTTGTTTTTTTTTTAAAGATAGAGAGGAGCTTGTATTTTGTTTCAGGAATGCAATGAAGAGAGTTGAGATGTAAATGTAGCCAGAGAAATGGAAAGAAAAAATGAATATAGATGGAATGCATAGGAAGAGTAATGAGAGGGGAGAGGCCCAGGAGGAGGTGCAGCAGAATGTCTCAAATGACAAATATTTAGGTGTGTGCTGTGCTTGTCTAGTGACTCTTGATGCCATACAGCCGTATTGAATTCATATTCTAGATGCCAGAAACAGGCAGGTAGGCCTTGATCCTAAGCAGCTGTAAATTATCGTAGCTCCACTGGAGAAAATGGAGTTATTCCCATTTCCATGAGCCCAGGATCTGGCCATGGTAGCAAGAAATTTCACATATAATCAGATCATCAGGACACAACCTAATTATCACATAAGATGAATTCTTGAACTCCCTTTCTTATTAAAAACAAACAATAAGCCCTACCACATTGCTTTCTTAGAAGCTTTGAATAAATGAGGCATTCATCAGCCACGCGTGCTTATTTTAAAGAAGTCAATAATTTGCACTGCAGTCATTAATTCCAGAAACTTTAAAAAGGATGTGCCAGTTCAGAGTTCTTCTGAAAACAAGACATGTCGGTAAGTGCAGGGGTCTCCTAGTGGTACCTGGAGGGACTGGATCATGCTTTTCTGAGAAGTCAAGCAGCCTTTGCTCCTGCCAGCACTGGTACTCAGATGCACTGTGTTTGAGTTGTCTTCTTGCAGTGGATCTTTTGAACCAAGACTGATTTATGCATGTGTTTTAGTCAAGCATAAACTGTTTTTATACAAAGGTCTTGTCTACTCCCATGTTGTACAGAAGTTCCAACCTGGAGTGGTCCTTCTGTACCCGTGCATGTACAGATATGTTTCCTTGGGATTTAAGGGTTGCGTCTGCTTTGCTGACTGTGCTGAGAAAAGGGTGAACATCTGAGCTTTGGTTTAGTGTAATCTGTTGTGCCATCCAGATTGTAGTTCCATATCATATGTTTACTAGCAGTGAAATTTGTGCTAATTGTGCATCCTAGGAATGCACTGTACATCTGTACCTATGTGTGTGAGGAAGATTTCTATACAGTCATCCAAGATTTTCTTGTCTTTACTGATAAATCCCATGGATGTATAGAGAGCAAACAGCTGGAGGAGGACCTTGCATCTATACTGGAAGTAACATGCCTTTGATGGTGCCTTGTTGCATGACTTCACCCTTGGTAAATGCAGGCAGAAAGTGACTCCTAAGTATAGACCCCAGGCATATTTGCACCTGAGAAGAACCTTTGCAGCACATTAACCCGCTAATGTTGACATATGCAAAGGATTCTCAGGATCATGCAGAATCAGGTCTTAATAAATAATATGCCAAAATAAAAGATAAATACAATGTTGCACAGATTCATACCTGGTAAAAATGTGGTAGTCACTTTTTGCAGTTTTCACTAAGCAACTGGAAAACAGAAGCACCAAATCACTGGGGTTGGGAGGGATGTCTGCAGATCGTCTAGTCCAAGTCAACCCCTGCTCAAAGCAGGGTCAGCTGGAGCAGGTTCTCAGGTCAGGTCAAGTGAGGTTTTGAATGTCTCCAAGGATGGGGACTCCACAACCTCTCTGGGCAACCCATGTCTGTGTTCAATGTCTGATAAACAACATCTACTGCTCTCCCTTTGTCCATCTAAGCCAGTCACCTCATTGTAGAAGATTATCAGTTTAGTCAGGCATGATTTCCCCTTCACAAATCTATGCTGACTGCTCCCAATCACCTTCTTGTCCTGAATATGTCTGGAAATGGTTTCCAGGATTAGTTGCTCCATCAGTTTCCCACACAACCAAACTGAGGCTGACTGGCCTGTAGTTCCCTGGATCCTCCTTCTTGCCCTTCTTGAATACAGAAGTGACATTGGGTTTCTTCCAGTCCTCAGGATCCTCTCCTAGTTGCCAGGACCACTCAAAGGTAATCAAGAGTGGCCTTGTAATGATATCGACCAGCATCCTCAGCCCTCCTGGGTGCATCCCACCAGGGCCAATAGACTTGTGGATGTCCAGTTTGTCCAATATTCCCTAACCTGATCCTTCTTCAGCAAGGCCAAGTCTTTCTTGCTCCAGACTTCCCCTTTGGTCTCAGGAACCTGGGATTCCTGAAGGGAAGTCTTGCCAGTAAAGACTGAGGTGAAGAAGGCATTGAGTACCTTGGCCTTTTCCATGTCCTTTGCCACCAGATCCCCTGCCCCATTCAGCAGCAGGCCCATACTTTCCTTGGTCTTCCTTTTGTTGCTGATGTACCTGTAGACGTCCTTGATGCCTTTTGTGTCCCTTACCAGATTCAACTCCAGGCGGGTTTTGGCTTTCCTAACCTCATCCCTGCACATTTGGATAGTGTCTCTATATTCCTCCTGGATCCCTGCTCCCACCTCTTGCATCCTTCATTTTTATGTCTGAGTTTAGTCAGGAGCTCCTTGTCCATCATACAGGTCTCCCACTACTTTTTATTGACTTCTTGATGGTCAGGTTGGACCATTGTTGACCTTGGAGGAGGTGATTGTTGAACATCAACCACTGTCCTGGACCCCCATTTTCTCCAGGGCCAGCTCCCATGGGATTCTTCAAAGCAGGTCCCTGAACAGGCCAAAGTCTGTCCTCGTGAAGTCCAGGATTGTGGTCCTGTGTTTTGCTTTGTTCCTTCCTCTCAGGATCCTGAACTCCATCAGTTCATGGTCGCTGCAGCTTAGGCTGCCTCCAGTCTTCACATCTCAAGCCAGTTCTTCCTTGATAGAAGTATGAGGTACAGCAGACCATGTCCCCTTGTTGGCTCCTCTATCACTTGTGTCAAGGAATTGTCATCAATGCAATCCAGAAAACTTGTAGATTGCTCATGCCCTGCTGTGTTGCCTCCCAGGCAATGAGAGAAATATAGTCCATGTTGGGTGATTTGTAGATCTGTCAGAAATCCAAAGAAGAGTAAGAAAATTGCTGAGTTGTAAAAGTATTTTTTATAAACATGAAAGATTTATGGAACATACTTTTTGTAGGCAGGGATCTTGCTACCTGTCAGTATATGCTGATACAGGACAATATTTGTTGGTTTTATACACATGTATATGTATTCAGAATCTGAATATGGCGTTTCTTTTGCTAAAATGTTTATTGTGTTGTTCATCAAAACGGTGCCAAGACAAGTGCCAAATTGTTTGCGTTTCCTGTAAACCAGCTAACGTTCTGAGCTCACATTTCAGGGATCATTTTTTGCTAGTTTGTATAACTACTTTACAGAAAATGTCTAGGATCAACAAACCAGAAAAGGATCAGTCTGAAAGGTCAGACAAGAAGTCACATTATTGACGAGGTATATACTCTGTGAACGCAATTAGCACAAACTGTGTAACTTTTGAAAAACATTCTTATTTCAGAAGAAAATTACTTGAAACCACACAACTAGCCTTTGCACTGAAAAGAAGGTATAGAAATTGAGGGATCCTTAATGGGAGCTCTGGGTTGTGACAGGGTACTCCTGGCATGAACCAGCCCAGCTATCATTGATTTTTGATCAAACCTGTGTTTCTCAGGAAGCACCTGCTTTTCTTCCTTGAAAGATGAAGCGTGATATTTTCTTTATTATTCCAATGCTTTCTCCAGCAGTGTTTATAGAACATTTTGCAAAGATGATGCCCTATTCAGGAGAACCAGATATGAAGGTTTTCAAAAATTCTTGCAATTTCTTTCTCACTTCTCTGCTAAACAATTTTTATTTTAGTTTATTCCCCTTTCAGATGACTTGGAATTGCAGATACTGAGTCTAAACCCATCCTTCAGAGCTTGGAGCTGATGGAGTTCTGAGGTCTGGCTACATCTAGTTTTAGACTGAGGCTTAACACTAAGTTTTCATCTGTTTTTGAAATTTGCCCAAAGTTTCTCAGTGTTGTTCAGTGTCAATATTCAGGCTTAGAAACCCCTCTAATTAGAATCATCTAATGCAGCATTTTTTTTGCAGTGAAGTACTATTCACACTTGGAATTTGAACCAAGCAATCGTTGAACTGAGTGGTGCTGGTCTTTGAAGAGAACATGGATTGGATTTGATGATTGTAGATTATTTATTCCCTAACTTTAAAGGATTCACTTCTTCATAAGACAAACATAAACTAGAAGCAGAATAGAGGCTTAAGATCATTCCTTCCCCTCCTCCCCCCTGCCCCAGAAAAAAAAAAAAAAAAAGAATTTATCTCAGAGAAATACCCTAATGCCTTGCTTAATCTGGTCACTAAGAGGAAAGGCACGTTCACTGGACCCTTGTGCAGAAGCTAGGCATTTCCTTAGAAGAGACTGGCTTACAGAAATCTGTTCATTATTTTGTGCTCTCCCTAGCACATAGACTAAATGTGTGTTTATAGTTAGAAAAAGCAAGTGCTATGCATAGGAGACAGCACGAACCCAATAAAACACTGAAAACAGCACCATAGTTATCCGAGATACATTATTTATGCTATTTTATTTATTAGATGGTCATATGTAGAAGGATGTTCTTTTTACAGGGCTTCAGCTGTTTACCAGATTCAAGAGAAGATGCAATGCCCTTGAAACAAGGAGCATCCCTTGCTCCTTTTTATGTGTTTCAGTGCATCTGAATACCATTTCGTCTTTATGAGACTGTCTTGTCAGGACTGGTTTTGCGTGTATCAGCTGTTAGTAACCCTGGACTGGATCTTAGCTGTTGACTATGATTTTTTTAGATTCTTTTTCAATTGCAAGAGCTTAGCAAAGCCTGCCTGTGTTGATTCCTGTGTCACTGCTGCCATCTTCTGGAAACTTTTTAATATTGCTGGGTGGGCTTTTTTTTAATGTAGATGAATTCCAGCAACCAGGAGATGAACAAAATGTGCTTCTTGCACATGGTTACAGGAACACGGTCCGAATGGCACGGAATAAAAGTTCGTATGTGGGGTGCCTTGGTTATGTTAGGGATATTTAAAAAAACATTCAGGAAGCGAGTGGCTTGATTTTATTGCAATTCAGTGTGAATTAGGTACTGGGTAATTGCTTAACTCTCATCAGCTTCCCAGCCTGAGTGTTCAGTAGCTCATTTCAAGAACCACGTTAATGAATCCATCAGATTTCCAGGTCTGTTTGCACATATAAATGTGCAGCTAGATGCTCAAATGCCCAGGGCATGCATGCATAGCAGCAGTATTATCATATGGAAATAGGTTTGTCGTACTGTTTAAGGGCATATTAATTGAACTCCAAAGCTGCTAGAGCAGGAGCTAAAGCCACAGGCAGTAAAAATTCATTCCTCCTGACATTCCTTGTGAACTGATATATGCATTCAGCAACAAAACATCTTTTTCAAACTTGCGAGAAGTGATATTTTAATGTAGCTTCCAGGCACTTTGTTGCAAAAAATCAACTTTTGACATCACACATGTAAAGTGATGCATCTTCTGCAGGAAGATTTATTTTCAAAAGATACACTGTTATACTTGTTATAAAATGCTTTGTCTCACGCTTTCTAAAGGCAACTCAAGATAACTATCATTTTCCCTCTTCGCATCTTAGTTCCTTAAAAATAATGCTTTCTTCAGTATAAAATTTTACTTCTTATTCTTCTTTGTATCCCGTTTAGTGTTGACAACATATATGCTAGCTTTTTTCTTTAGAACGTAACTCATGCCATGGCTTTATCTGCTCTAGAGTAAATACTGTATTGTTCCACTGGAGTTACAGTAGACTTCTACTACTGTAAGTGGGAGAGATGATACACAGTGTATGTTTTAATATATGCCTTTATATATTATGTATTTAGAGGTTTAGTTCTCTTTTTTCTTTTTATCAGTAGTAACTGGAATGCTACATTCTTTTGTGAGATATGCAAAATATAGAGATTAATATCCACTAGATTATGAAAAGTTTTTTAAAAATCACAGTTTAGATACATTTTACATCTTTGGCTGCTTTAAAAATGTTTCTTATATTCATAAATGAGTAATCCCCTTATCCCTTGCATTTAGTTTCTAATATATTCCATTAAATGATAAAGTGGCAATAACATTGATACTTTTTTCAATGTTTCCTCATATAAATACCATGTAATATATTATGGAAATCATTTGTAGAAATCTCAAATTTACCTGCATCCACCTTGCATTTTGTTAGTCATCCAGGCATAAAATTGCTCAAAATTATACACTAGATAGATATGGTTAGGTGTCCGTGCCACTTACCAAAGTTACTTAAATGGGAACAGAATTAAGTCAATACACAATTGTTTTTTCTCTCAAGTGGTGCCAGCAAGAACGTAATACTGAATTAATTTTCTTGGTCATGTCTATACTACACAGTGAAGTAAGGCATCTCTGTAGTTCTGTATCCCCAAGCTAGCTCCAAGCAGTGCTGAAATGTCTATAGCATAATACAGCACCACGCAGAGACAGTAGTCCAGGTCCCAAATGCCCTATAGCTGCATTAGCTATACATTACTGACATGACTGTAAGACTTCCAGCAGGGCTACCTGAAAGCTTCTCAGCAGTGTATGCTGCAAGTAAAATTCAGTTTTGCCACCTGAAGAAGAAGGGAAGGGGCTAGACTACTGCTGTATAGAAATGAGAAGGCAGAGAGGAAAAGCGGGTACGCAGGAATTAAGAGTGGAGGAAGATGCCTGGCTGTGACAGCTGGTCCTGAAAGAGGGGTCAGAGTCCGTGGCAGTAGCTATTTCTGGGGTTAGGAAGAGCTCCTCAAAGTAGTGATGTTTAACATCCGAGGACTTGTCATAGTCCCTGTAGCATGACACGCTAGAAGCCTTGCTCTCTCTGCTTGCTGTCCGCAGCTCTGGCACAGGTGAGGTAAGTCACAGGGATGTGAAAGTCTTGCTGTGTTTAGCAACCTGCTGCTGTAGGCAGCTGCCTACTTTGTTTAAGCTTGTTTGGCTTCCTTTTCCAGAAGTAGCTTGTTTGGCATCAATCTGGGCATCTCATCCCAGGGCTCCAGGGCACAGGATTGCTCTGCTCCCAGTAAAAGATGTGCAACTCTGCCAGGGCCAGATATGCCTGTTCAGACAACCAAAACCATGGTCCACTTAGAAAATTTTGCAGTGTTTGAACTCATGTTTGCATGCGTAGTCAGCTATCAGATGGGTTTCATCAATGATAACAAGAGCTGACTCTATTATGCTTACATAATAGCACAACAAATAACAGGTTTTCATACTTTCAATATGCTACATAATCTTGTTACTAACTCTGCTTTATAGGCTTTTCATTCTTATCTTCTGGAATGGGCTAGTAAGTCTCACCTCCCAGCTAACATGCTAAGAATAAGATTGTGCAATACCCTTGTGCGTAGGTATGGGGTAGAGGAATCTGGAAACAGCATTATCCCTTCTCCCACAGGGGCCTGAAGTCATTTCATCTGAGAGAAGCACCTGGGTTCCTCTCAGCTTCTTTCTTCTGTTCTATCCCCTGCAGCACTTGGACCACAAGGCAATTCAGAAGGGGGTGGAAAGAAGAAGTAAGATTGCCCATCCACATAAATCAGCAAACAGGAGACTTGGGGAGGTCTAGGGCAGGTTCTCTGAGCTTCTGCTGTCCATTTTACTGATCCATCTTTTAGGTTAATGCCACCTGATGCAAGGCAAGCTCCAGGACAGTCTGTCTGTCAGCAGACACAAACCCATCAGCACTCACTGAAGAGCCCTGAGAGGTACATGCCATCATCTAGATCTTGGGGAATGAGCCCTTGGGTTGTTTTGTAGAAGTCAGGAGAGAGACTTTCACTTTCAGATTCAAAAGAAAAACATTGAAATCTCGAAGACATTTTGATGCAGTCCTACGCTTAAAGCTTTTAATGTTTATAGAAAATTGCCTCTTATAGTATTGATGGCAAATTGCCCTTAGATTGCAAAAGCTGCACAGAGACTGCAGCTATATTTTTGACACTATGTTTTGACAGATTGTCATGCTCCTCACAAAAGTTTGATTTTAGATGCAACATGCATAGTAAATGTGTGTACTTTATTATAAGGAAAAAGACCAAAATTGCTCTGTAAGTACTACCATGCTTTGCAATTGCATTATATCTGATAAAACCGATGTCATTAAAAATGAATACTTTTTCTACTGTGGCATTTATCTTCATTGTAGTATTTGCAGGTTTTTCTATAACTGGCAATTGGCAAAGCCACAAATCCTAAGTAAACATACCTACTGCAGATGGTAAATAGTCTGCTTTTCAAGGTTCTTGCTATAAGCTCAAGAAATAGCAAAAGACAGGGCATGTGGCTGATGGTCTCATGTTTGGTGCTGGATGTAACAAAGTGCCAGAGGCAAAGTCAGTCCAATACCCAAGATGTGTGGTTCACAGCAGTAGCATGACCAAGACCGTGACATTCAGGGGGAGAGTGAGGGGTGTGTTTAATCGACTTAGGGTAGAAATAAGTAACAAAGTACATAGTTTCAAAGTAAAAAATGCTTAGTCTGTGTTTATGGAGGGTTGAACTCCAGCCAAGAATCAGACTGCTCTATTACTCAAAAGGCTATATGGTAAAATCTTTTCCATTGAAATTTGGGGTCTGGGGGCTTTTCTTAAAAAAAAAAAATCTGTAGATATGTATCACTCACAATAACATTATAATTTATACTTTGGAAAGTTCAATTGGAAGCTACATTTTTCTAAACAGAAACACTATAGAGAGATTACTTTGGGTATTATGGGCAGTGCCATTCTATATGTCACTCTCTGATAGCTTTGATTTCCCTTAAGGCATGCTCATATTTTCACTATAAATCCTTGCTCCAATCAGCAGCCTATAGTTTGACTACAAAAGCTCATTTAGATTGAAACTTGATGCCTTTTAATATTTTACATTTTCAAGGGGGTTTTTTTTGACCAGGTGATCACGTTGTCAGGTGAAGAGAAGGAATTCTTTGCCTTTCCAGTGTTTTATTCATGTTACTATTTAATAAAACAATCTACAGGTAAAAAAATATAGTTGAAAAATCCTGCTAGTCTGATAAAAAAACCCAAACAACTATACATTTGCTGTATACAATAGAAACCTTTGCTGGTTGGAACTCGTAGGAGCTTCTGTGTGATTGGTGACTCCTTATTTGCGCTCCCCCATCATATTTTCATTTAGCGAAAAAGAAAGCATGGAAATACTTTACTGATTATCTTTATTAGGCTGAGTTTTGACCTTATGAAACCAAGGTGTCATTCTTTTGAGCAATGATCTGAGGTGATTAGTGGGGAGTCCAATGTCTAAAAATTGGAAATCTTCTCCCTTACAGTGCTCCTGTGTGATCTTGGACAAGTCTCTTTGGTGTGGATCCTCAATGGCATTTGGGTTTCCACATCAACTTAATTAAGATCCTCAAATTTTAGAGATCTGTGGCCAAGGATGTCTATGAATTAGGCTCTAGTCACTAACGACAGAAATAGTAGTACTTTGCTGCTTTACAGGAGTATGGTGGGAGAGGTTCACTTACAATTCCAAGATGCTCCGATGCTCTGGTGATCAAAGCTGTGCAAATATCTTAGAATGCTACATTATTTTGCTTTGATGTGTAATATATAACCAAACAGTTTTTGAAGACATAAAAATAAGTCTATCTAGGTCCATATATATCTTAGATTATACTTGGTTTCCCTTGTATTGTCTTTAGAATATACTACAGCCTTCTCACATTACAATAGCACTTAATATGCATTTTCTGACAGCTCATTAAATAATAAAATTAACATCTGTCAACTGTGGTTTATTTCACCCTTAGTATGAATTATGATTATAATGTAGTACTCTTTTGGTTTGGTTTTGGACTTGATTTTAGAGTGAGTAGAGGTGTGGAAGGTTGATTTCTTGAAGAAGTACTTTGCCTGAGAAAGCAAGATAAAACTTGTAAGCCCTGCATTTTAGATGAAAGGTGAGAAGATCTGTGATTTTTCTTTGTTCATATAGTCATGGTTTTGAGGAACCTTTGCAGCTCTTGCATACTTGTTTTGCACTGCTGGCAGAAAGCTCCAGTGCTGATGGAGATGTTGATCCTGCCTTCATTCAGTAGCTTTAATTTTCATGATTCCCATCTGTAGTGATGGGTCCAGACAGCTAGCACTGAATGAGGGAAGATCAAAGAAAAAAAGGTAGAAGAACAGAGAAGGCAAAACAATTTTGGTAAGATTGCTAGTCCATATATTCTCAATGACAACAGGTCGTATCAGAAGAAACGGATTTCATTCTATGATGAGATTACAAGTTTGATAAGAAAAAGTAACTGCACAAAACCAATTTCTTTTTTTTTTTTGGTAAGATTTCAAACTACAGAATATTCTAATAAGGAACTCACCATAATATATCAATAAAAGGCTTTAGGTGACTGGGTTCTAACTGACATAGTTAGGGTGTGTGCAGCAGCATTGTCTTATCGCTATCAGATGATGCAGTATGAATGGCCATTAAAACACTGTACCATCTTTCTTCACCTGATGTCTTTAATCTGGATGTGAATGTCTGTTTTGGAAGATACACTTTGGCCAAACCCTGTATCATACATAGTCTGTCTTCAGTCTAGCTAGTAGTGATAATTGTAGGAGTGAAGACGTGGCAGTCCAGGTTTCAACATGGATTGCAGAAGCCTGGTAAGAAATCTGGGTATGTGCTTGAGTTGTTAGCTCACACATAAGTCCCTAGCAGTGCACCTACGGTGCTGCAGATTAAACCTTGGCTCTGACTACCTCACTGCAACCTTGCCTTCATTCTGCTGTGTAGACACATGGGAGGAGGTAAAGGTGAAAAAGAAAAGGAATATCTGAGTTGAGGAGTAACTTTAAAATAACAGTAGGGAGCTCAAACTTAAAGCTTTGTGTAGAGATTCAAGAATGGGAGTATTTTATTGAAGTTGGAAGAAAGATAATTTTAACAGTAATATTTTATAAGCGCTATAGGGAGATATTATCAGAGATCAAAGAAAAGGCATTTGCAGTAGGCAAAAGAGAGAATGAGAGCTTTGGTGCTTAATCCAAGGGAAAGCAGATCTTTGAAATGTTGTGAAAAAGGAAATGGCAAAGCCTTGTTTCCAAAAAACCAACCAGCATAGCATGTAAATGACAAACTCGTTTTCCTTTCATCCAAAAAAAAGAGCTACATTCTGCTCCCACTTCCAAACTTAAAACACTTAAAACACTATAAATGGGCCAGTCAGGAATAACTGAGACTCCAGCTTGGTTTTTATTCAGCATCACTCGTGGCACTGCAGATGTCATCTGTGGTGTTTGAATTCCATAGAGCTGACCAGAGTTTGGTCTGATTTTACCCTTTGTTTGAATGATCATAAAGATAGGAGGATTTTAAAAACAGGATCTGGATCCCTGTTGAGGTTTTTAATACCTCCTATTCTGAGGTCACTTGGATTCAGGATTGCTGCTTAGGCCTATCATCTCATACATTTTTACAGATATTCAAAAGGCTGTAATAGCACACACAGAGGTTATATTAATTTCCAGTGCCTAAATCCCTTAAGTGCTTTGGGGATTTTGCTGCTAATCCTCTTTTTAATATATAAACCTAGAGGGTAGGTTTGGGACCTTTGGGATTTATTCCTTGTGTTGGTTGTTTTCCAACTGAAGAATCTTTCAAAGGTAACAACAGTAAGTGCTAAATACACAAAGACATAGGAAGTTTATGTGCTGTTTATATTATCACAGTAATCTGCCAGTCTTTTTTTTGGCAAATGAAGGGAAAGAAAGTGCGACTATTGTTAATAATTACACTACTTATAGTAATTTTAAACACTTACTAATATTAAATTTATGCAAAAGTGTTAAACCCCGACTGAACAACTTAAATCCTATTTTTTCCAAGGGCAAAATAACTGTATTAATATTAATGAAGCCACAAAATACAAGTTAACTGACAGCATTTTGTAGTTGCTGTATTTTATTACTGAAACTTTATTATATTTTTCATGTCTGAATGTAAAAAATGAATAAAACTATCACAAACTGCTCTTTGTTGTAAGTGACATGCCTTTTCTTTATGATGCATGCTTTGCCATAAAAAGGGAGTGCTTAATACATTTCTGTTGGGAGATGCCTATGTATTCTGACAAACCGATCAGCCTCCGGGGTGTTCTTTTGCCACAGAACTGATTTTACATCTCATCCATTATCTAATAAGATGTGAAAAGAGTATCCTGTCTCACCAAAAAAAATCAGGCTTCATTTCATTACAAGGATGTGGCAGGCTCACTCATGAACTTACTTGCAGCTAGTGAAAGGCCCAGTTATACGCTCATGCATGTTTCCAGTACAGCGAGCCTATGGGGAAAACACTGGTGACATTGGTCCTGAGGATTTTTTATTTTAAAGGTAAGTATAAAAAGTGGCCTCTATATTGAGAAAATGCATTTCATCTCTTTAAATAATATGACATGAGTTTATGGATTTTATTATGATCGTACATAGCAATGCCACATAAACTACATTGTGAGGCAGCCGGAATGTCTTTGCAAAATATATGTCCCAGGGTTTTTTTTCTTTCTTCAGTATTTCCCCCTTTTCAATGTTTATGAAAGGTTTAAAATTTCAGTTGCATGGGAAAAGTGAGAGAGACTGGAGTGAGGAAAGCAAGCTGAGGCCTTGTGTGAAAAGGCAGTGATAAAGCAAGTGTATACAAAACCCTTTCAAATGTTTTCAGCCAAATGTGTTCATAAGGAAATAAAGTCACAAAGGAAAAAGATAATAGGACACACAGTAGGAAATGCAGTTAAACCTGGCATAACCTTAATTGTTAAGGGATAACAAGTCTTTGAGATATTAGGTATCCAGACAGAGACTACCTCTCTTATATGTGTTTGAGCAGTGTTCCACACAGCTGAAACTTTGACCACTAATGCAGTGAAAATTGTTGTTGTATTTAAATGATGCTCTAGTACAATAATGCAGCCTCTCATACAACATACCTTGCAAAAGTGCCTCCATTGTTAAGCTGTTTGCTAACAAGAGCAAATGAATTAACAAATCAGTGTTAGTTGAAGTAAAATAAAATATTTTAAACCATTGACAAAGTAGTGGAGAGAAGTGACAAGAAAGCAAACAAGTGATTAGGTTCGGTATCTCTGGAAGTTAGAACACTTGCTCCATTCCTCCACTCCAAATTTCCCTGACTCTCTGAATAACAGGATCAGCCCTTTTGGACTTGCACAATGCTTCTTTTCATAAAAGTGCAGTTTCTTTAGCATGACAATGATATATGATTTTCAGTGCTGCTTAGAAAAGTGACAATAAAGCTTGAAAGAGTTCAAAATGAAATTGCAAAAGCTGGAATTTGTGGCAGACAAATGTTCTAGTGTCATGTCCTCCTGATATCCTTTATTCATTACATGTGAATGCAGCTCTGTATCTAAAAATCAAGGCTGTTTTATCAGTCTTGCTTATAATGCCAGTCAGAATGGCTTACTGCTGAGAGATCTTTGAGTCTGGAGTTGCATCAAGACAGCATAGCTTTAAAACAGCATAAGAGAGACCCATTTTACATTATTGACTTTTCCCCTTACCTGCAAGGACACAGAATTTAATGCAGCATTGTTGGGTCAAAGATTTGGACACACGTCAAGACAGATATATGCATTTTAGAGTTTAAAAAAAAAGGCATCAAACTTGATACATGTGAATCAGTTTAGGTGGCAGAGGCAGCTCAGACTGAGGTAGAGAAAATTGTTTTACTCATCTGCAAAAGACTACTTTTGAATGAAGCCTTATGTAAAGAGCAACGTAATTTAAGGAAGATGAAACCAGAACAATTGCTAGAAATGCAATAAGGGTCTAGAGTTAGTCCCTTAAAACCCATGTTAACTAACCTATCATTGTGTTCTTTCTATGGATTTTTTTAAACCATTCTATAAAAGTCCATTCTGAGGATATATTTTTCTAGAAATTTGTATTTCATATGACCTATGTAAAGTGATCATCCCCTAGTAAGGTCAGCAACAGTTTTCCATAGAGAATGCATTTGATTCAGAACTATGAATAGACTATTTCCATTAGTAAACACTATAAAGCAGAACTGCTTGTTTCATCCAGTACCGTTCTTGTATAAACAGGTTTCACTGTAGGAGAAACATGCCCAGAAGTATCTACTATGACTTTGTGTCCCTAAATGGGCCATGTAGCAAAATCTTATTTTTAATAATGGCATTTATGTTACTTTGCCGATGAAATGTATAATAATAACAGCAAAATTGTTGTGTTAATGATCAGAGTGGATAATAAGATGCACAATTAGGAGGATTATGGGAATTTAATGGGATGAGAAGGGCAAGAGATCATCTGCTGTATGACTCTTCATGACTATAACCTGCTGTCTATATCCCTAATGTGTTTTTATGACTTGTGCGTTTTGGTTTGTTTTCCAGTTTGTGTTCTGCCGTGAATGTAAAGAAGAATACCATGAAGGGGAATGCAGCTCTCTCCTCAGCACACAGGGAGCCATGGCCCAGAAGGTAGGGATCCCACAACTCATTACATCCTGATCATTATTCCTGGCCCAGCTAGGGCGACATTTGTCAAATGGGTCCTCATTATAATCCTAAGTAAAAGCAATTATGTTCATGCTGAATTGCTCCAGCCGTCCGAGTTGCCGAATTGGCTTTGAGGTGGATTTCAGTTGCTCTGATAGATAGAGTAGCTGAGTTCTGTCGGGAACACACAGGGCTCTGCCATCAGTTGATAAAGAAAAGGCCTTCCCAGTGGACTTTTGGGGCTGTCTCTATTCAATTCAACTACCTTCTGTAGTCTTGCTGCCTTTCAGCTTATTTTCAGTACACCAATCAGGAAATCATGTGGGTTTGGACTGAGTAACAGGGTTTTTATACAGCCCATGCAGAAAATGCTGTTGATAATTTATGATTTAGCTTAGAGAAATAAAAAATGGATTGCCTAGGCTGGAAGCTGTTAGATGATAATTATTCTAGGCTGCTCTATAATTTTGTAGCTATTGTAGCTATAGACCAGGACAGGAAATAGTTTTTCTCTCCAGGCATTTCTCTTTGTTTGAGGTTCAAGTTTCCTTGGTCTCCATGGCAAATAAATCACAGTCTTTCCAATTTAAAAAAAAAAAGAGAGAGAGAAAGTGCAAAGAACAGGAGAGATACCCCCTAAATATCTCACAGCTTGATGCCCGGGGTGTGCTCCTAGGAAGCAGAAAACTGATATTCAGATGTCTGGCATGTTTGATGCAAAGAAGAAACTCGAACCCTGAGCCCACGCGCAGTCCAACGTGGCAGAGGCAGGATTGCAGGCAGGTGCTGATGGGGACTTGCATCCAGCCAGCTCTCAGCGAGGCATGCCCAGCTCCTGTCAGTGCCTGCGGTCAGGCTCTGTCTGAGGCTGGCTTTGGGGGCCTCTCGCTCTTTGAACGTAGACTGGAACATGTGTACTGTATGAGACCCAAAATCCATCTACTTTCCGAGCCTCTAGTGATTTGTGATTCAGATGTGGTATTTCATGTTTAGCAGCTATCAGCAAATTTTTATTCCATAAATTTGTGCAACCCCCTTTTTTGAAGCCATATATACACAAGGAGATTTGCAGCTTAACTACCCTCTATGAAGAACCATCTTCTTTTCTTTGCAGTAGCTCTCATTCACATTTATGTAAAAACAAAACACCTTCAAGAGAGACATTGAGAGATACTTGAAGTATCCAATAGCCTAGTAAAGTAAGAGACCAATGGTCAATGTCTTACCTGAATTAAATAGAGCTAGAACTTGAATACGTCTCAACATGAACAGTGAGCCCTGTATCCATTAAGTTATTTATGCCTAGAGTTTTGCCTAGAGTACTGAAAGTCATCATGGCACCTTAAAAATGAGTTCAACAATGTTGGCTCTGTGGAAGTCAGACTTCGTATAATTTCCATGCTCTAGGGCAGAGATAAAGGTGTGCAAGGGAAAATCAGAATACCATAGGAAGAAGTGGTTTATTTTAAATATTTGCATATTGCCTTAGCTTCTCCTGATGACAATGGGAGCACTTCATCCATCTGGTCCAGTATCTCAGCATATGAATTGCACCCAATTAGACCTGTTAACTTAGGAAAGCTGACTACTTTTGCTGCTTCAGTATAATGTGAACATTTTTGCTCTTCCTGAAAAATTTCCTGTACTCTCAAAGAGCTGTTCCAGAACAGCTAAATGGCAGTACCAGAATAATTCTTGCAGCTATGCAAATCAGCTCCCCAGTATAGACAAGACCATAGACTACCCAAAATTCATTTAGACCCAATTTAAACTGAAGTTACTTGACTTTGGTCAGCCGCCTTTTCCTCTAAAAAAATACGAGAGCTGCACTAATTAAACTTCTCCACAAGGTGGTGATGTCCCACTGAAAGAATGTTTTCCCTCACTTTCTGTAACCAGGCGAGCAAACCGAGAGGTAGCTAGAACAAGGCAAGCCCAGGTGGTGGTGAGATGTTGGTTTCATCTGAATAGCATCACTACAAAGCTATCCTTCATGCAACACTCCCGTACAAGACATACAAAACATTCGTAGGGCATATATGGAAAGAAGTGCATGTGGGACTGTTTTCATCTCTCACTGAGGTTAATTTAAACATTTATTCACCTGTGCTTTCAGCCTTTTTGTTCTGTTTGGCCCTTCCCTGCTAGGTGCACAACCTGTGTGTCAGAGTTAACTTGCTTTTATTGTACTGCTTGTTCAGGCAGTGAGGATTGTTTTATCTTTGACCATCATCTGTTTCAAGGTAGGAATAATACACTTCCAGGGTTGCCTTCAGCTCCTGCAGTTTGACTCCTGTCCAGATCCTTTCCATATAATTTATTTTGGAAACAGATCTTATTTTAACAACTCCCGCAGGGCAGGGCAGGGCTGTGGGGCGCTGGAGACCAGCTCTGCTGCTGTGTTGCTGGGGCAGGGGCTGACAGCCCCAGGGGCTGACGTGGGGTCCTGGGTGGTGGGTGGGGTGGGGGGATTCCCAGGAGACTGGGCTGGGACAGCAAGGTCTGGTGGTACCCTCAGAGTCTGACACCAATTTGCGAAGCCTTGGAGAAGGAGATGCCTCTGAAAGAGAGGTAGAAACTGATACAGAGGCGTTCAAGTGTCCATGAAAGCCCAGAGCTTTCACAGATACAGTGAAGCTCCAGAAAGAGGAGAAGGAAGAGAGAAGAAAGCAAGTAAGCCTGTGAGATGACATGGGACAACAAGGAGGGTCTAGGAAGCAGAAATGGTAGTGGCGAAAGGGCCCTGTGCTGGGCCAGAAGTCAGGAGTAAGGAGGAAGCCTGAGGTCAAGAGGGGCGAGCGGAGCTGGTGGGACTGTGAAGGAGGGAGGCGAGCAGGGAAGGGGGAATGGAGTCAGTTGGCAGGAGGAAGGAAGAGGGCAACCGTGGCTGCTGAGCACAAGAGGGACAAAGCAGGTGCCACGTGTGGTGCTTAAGGTTATTTGAAATAAAGGGGGCTGAACCTTATAATGGTGGGAAGCTAGAAGGCATTGCTTGCTGTTTGGGGTAGAAAAGGCAAACTCAGCAGCAGGCATGCAGAGAGTAGCCTAGCTTTAAATACTGGTATATCACAATCTTTGAGATCTAGGCACAGATACTGCATGCTCCATTGGGATGGATAAAACGTCCTCTTTCTATTGAAATGTCCATTTTAACCTTGATAGGCCACTGAAAGCTCATCTTAAGCATTTACTGGTGCAGGGCTGATTATTTCCCATCTTAGTGTGTAAGTTATATAACTTCAGAAAAAATAAAATGTATCTGTAGCAACTTCAGTTGACAAGCTTCCTTTTAAAACCATTGCAGCCTCTTGGAGGTGTTTGAAGTTTGGGATGAGAGAAGTAATCATATTCGATGGATTAAAAGACACAGTGTGCCTGATGGAATCAATGACACAGTAAAGGTGACTCCAGCCAGATTTAGGTTTAGAAATAAGCACATAGTCCCTGCTATGTACACCACAAAACCGAGCTTCCTGGCCCCTTTTAACCTCACCCATAGACAGTCTGTGCTGATGGGGAATCTAGCCATAAACAGCTTCCTCTATAAATCCCCAGCTTAAAATTAGCCTAGCTTTCCTAGCACAAAACCTTTCTAGACAGTTTGCTTTTTACCAGGATAAGTAATGCACCTTCTTGCTCACTAGCAACTGGACAATAAAATGTGACCACATATTAGATTTGAACATGTATAGAGTATCGCCCAGGACTGTTTTGGTCCTGGGCATATTGATAAGACACCTGCAAGGTAAACCGTAATAACAATAGCAATGACACTGATGTAGAAGTGGCGCATATGTAAATAAGTGAATAGAATGTGGGGCACAAAGACATAAATGTTTGAAAAAAATGACACAAACTGGATGAAATGGGTTATAAAAAGTATGTTTTGGAGATGGTTCTATGGACAAACTTTCCCCAAGATGGTTTTAGCTGCTGATTATCTTGTCCTGCCAAGCCAATCAATGTGTAATTACAAAAAGGTAACAGCTTTTTAGCAAAGTTGTTTTTTCAGAGGTTACTGTGAATTTAGTAAAGAGAGTAAATTAAACATCATGATAGATTTCTATAGTACGGCTGTACACAAATCCCTCCAATAACCTGTATTCAAAGGCTTGAACCTAAAAGAACATCTGACGTCTAATTCACCATCCCACAAACCCAGTCTGGCAGTCTTTGTAGGACTCAGACATAAATCTAGTTCATCTCATTTGAACAAACTCCACTATTAACCCTAGGCCAGCAACAGCTGTAAAGCTAAGCCTAGATAAAATGTCCATGGTGGCTGAAGTATTAAAGCTTGCCCTGTGGTCTCTTCTGCTCCACACTCCAACCCAAGCTTCTTAAAAATCCTGTCAGGCTATATCTAGTCTTAGTCCAAGCCTTAATTCCAGGTAGTTCTGGCAACCCTGGCCCTGCAAACCATGCAATCCAGGAAAATCCATCACTAAGCATATATCTTTAGCTGCTTGTGCAGCTAAAAATTGTTACCAATTTCTTGCACACAGGTTACAGAATGGGTTGTGTGAATTTTTGCCATTTTATTACATTGAAAATCTCATTACCTGCTAAAGGTGTTCATTTCAGACCAGGTTCATTGTATATGCAAAGTAAAAAATGTATTAGTCATATCAAAGTCTTAGAAAGCTAATCAAAGAACTATTTTTAGTCCATTTACAATAACACTAGGACTTACAGTTCAAATTATATATAGTTAAAATAACGGTTATGCAAACTTTCTGGTAACACCCATTTCTCTGGTGTTACCTTCCACTGCCTCTCTGGGTCCTAGGCTCAATGGCTTTAGTCTGGGACAGGGGCTGGCATAGTGAGTCCTTTACCAGGAGGAGCACGAGGCCGCTATTGGTGAGTTTTTTTCCTTCACACTGTATGATCTGTTTGGGGTCACTTTTATATCTTTCTTAACACACTCCTTCACTGGTCTGCAAGTCAACGTTGGATCCAAATTTACTATCTATGGTGTGTTTTACCTAAGTCGGTTATGTCTTTGTTCTCTTTGTTCTAGGACTGTTTTTACCCGGCTCTCAAGGCTGCATTTGGGTCACTGACCACTGGAGAGTTGTTTATAGTGCCAGGGCCTCCCATATCATCCCGTGCCTGTGCTTTCAAGGCCTCTGCTATCATCCCATGCCTTTACTCCTCTGCATAGCATTTTATTGTAGGGTCAGATACAGTTCATTCCGCTCATAATACCTATACTTGTCATTGCTGTCATTAGTTACAAAAATACATGTAATGATGTTAAACCATGCAATTATACAAAAGCAAAAGCAAAACAGGTAATAGTCACCTGGTCATTAGATAACTGCTGTCACTTGCTAAACCAAATCTCTAGGCAGGCCAAGACAAGTCCAGAGAAAGCCTGATGGATGGGTCCTGAGCTCACCTGGGCTGCAGGTGGGCCTCCAGCCCATCTTTTCCTCCCGTTGCCTCATGTATGTAAATCTCGAAGTTGCCAGTAGGTGGTATAAAATATAGAGACGTTGCTTGCCAGGCCTCCCTTCCCATCCACTGAACAACATCTGTCTAATCTCTTAAGCTGTTTTGCCTGTAGATTCCCAGCAAGCATTTAGGGTTGTGAAGCCTGGTCTCTATATAGGTGGCGGTTTGCTGTAATTATGCAGCAGAACATATTGGCCCACTGTGAGCACAACATATTTCAGAATTTGATTTTAATGTGGAATTCCCAAATAAAGATGCTTTCAAAATATCCTTAGCTGAATTATTGTAATGCTAAGATATGAAATATTTAGCTAACACTTCATGAAAATCAGGCTTGGTGTAATGTATTTCTTACAATATTGTTGTGGAATTGCAAAACTATGCAATGTGTGTATTAAATTGTAATAGAAAGACATAATGCTGACAAAATTATAGAATTGTATACGTCTCCTGACTTACTGTATGAAGGAAGTAGCAAGCTCCTTTTTTGTTTGACCCTTCAGTGAAGGGTGAGTTGTTAGGGAAAACATATATATTATATTGGACTCTATAGTTATGGGACCTTCTGAATCCGTGCTTGGTTATCAGCATTTTGTATTTATGCTCTAAATATTACAAATATCACTTTCAGAACTGCTCCTTCACTATTTCAGCAAAATTTCCTTACTGATTTTAGAACAGTGAAAAACAGGTGAGGTATTTGAAATGGTGTGCTACAGGCAAGAGTTAAAATGAGAAACACGCAGCATTTCTATGTAAACCTCTTTCTCCACTTGAAAGAGGGGGAAAATTAATCAAAATGCTAAGTAGTAAATGCTGACCACAAAAATCATGAATTATTTCACTGCATTTTAGTGAAAGAAAAAGCTACTGAGGAGGTTCATCATACATAACATCCTTCAATGAGTCCTGAGTCACAATATGAAATGTGGAACATCTATTATTAGACCATTGATTTTTTTTCCATCAGATAAATTTAAAAAGTTAAATAAAACATGGCTGTACAAAAAAATGGTATACCTAGCTTGATTTCTAAAGTATCTTAAATAATTGGAAAAGAAACTGAGGCTCAGGGGTTTAGTAGCTGGTATATTCACAATGTCAAGCCCAGGACATTCAACGCACAGATACCTAATTAAAGGAGCAAGAAAAATAACTATAAGCGAGAAATGCCCTGTAAAATTAATCTCTGTGTTATAAATAAAGATGCACCAGAGGAAATCTGAGACTAGGTCTTAACTTTCTGTCTAATGAGAAATAGATGGGAACTATATAGAGAGAATTTTAGCTTTCCTATTTTGGGCAGCAATAAAATAAAAAGATGTGACAGGCTGCTTTTGTTTATGAGGTTAAGCTGACAGTCATTTGCAGCTGTGTTGCCACTTACGGGAGAAGGCATGCTCTTTATTCCACTCATGGAAAACCGTTATACAAGAAAGACCTGTATTAGATTAGATTTTCTGCTTTAGAGCAGTGTAAATTCAGTATTCACCAGCTACTTGAATTTAATTCATGCTGATATGAACGGCCGCAACATGCAGAGTGAGAGCCTTGATGTGCACTGTCACCAAACCAGAGCTCTCTGATTTTATTTAGTGAAAGTCTCTTTCATCTTGCATCAGACACAATACCGTGTGTATATCACTTTGATTTTAGCTAGTTGCTGTCATCACAAAGCAGCTCTTTTTTTACGGCAGAATTCCCTAGGCACACCAGACAAATTGGCTCACACAAAGCTGCTTCATGTGAGTTTAACTGGATCAGTGTGGTACCGACACTTCTATTTTTCTGGTGCATGAAACATATTCCCTTTGATGGATATCTTTCCTGTTCCACATCTATATCCTTTTTTTACTGTTTTGATTAGCCAAAATCTTTCTCTAGACTAGACCACTGGTCCCATAGCTATGTACACCTCTCTCTGAGATTTTGACTCTTCAGTGACTCAAATAATGGATTTTTTTCCAAAGGTCCTCCAGCCTGTCTAGTTCCCTAGACATCTGCTATTTTTTCCCTCACAACTGAAGTAAAAGACACCACTAAACACAACAGGAGGTTAATTCATGTGAACATGAATTCATAAAACAGCCCAGAAGAAGTTGAGAAAACAAAAGAAATTTAAGTTGGACTGTCACCATCTCTTGTAGATCAGGCTTCAACAGATGAGGCTGCTTTTGCTTAGAGCTCTAGCCCAAAATAATTAGTGGGCTGTGTTAATCTAAGTGTTATGGTGGTTTGAACATTGCTTTGTGTACAATGAATTATTCTTTGTCTTCCTTTCAAGCCCTTTCAAATATCCATAATTGTTCTCACATTCATGCTCGAAACTGAGTAACACTTTCTGGTTTGAGACATGTAAGTCTTTTTAAAATGCTATATTTCACACAAAGTCATAATTTTACATATTTCTATTTCTTAAAAAAAAAAAATCTTATTTTTCCAAGGAAAATTAACTTAAAACCAAGCATTTCTGATCAAAAGGAAAGGTATTTTTGATTTAAAGGAAGCTGCACTAGGATACATTTTTTATGTGTGACCAGTTTTTTTTGCTTGTCAGAAAGGAATTAAGCACTAACAGCAAACAAGCAGCAGTCCAGAAATTACATTCACTAAAGCTAAGCACAACATAATGTTAACAGCTTCATATTCTATTCTAAATCAAGGGTCTTCAGTTTTCAGGTGTTGTCTATGCTAGGCAAAATAAGCATGATCATAAAAGAAGTGTGCTTACATAAGACAGTATATAATGCGGCGGATGTCAGAATTTAACATTCTGTATCTAATGCTTCCAGTATTTTGAACAAGAAGTTTTGCCATAAATTTTTTTAATCTGGATGGTACTGCTTAGTTGCTGACTGTGAACACATAGTTCATTTACTTCATGTAGTTCTACCAACAAGTCGATGTGTGCCCTGTTACCTGTATGAGATGCTGCTTTAAGAAGGACATTTTATTTCTATTTCAGGATGCTTTCTGTCTCTGTAGGACTTTTTCCAGTACTGCCTGATATTGATTAACTGCATAAAAAGCTTTCCATGTACATGTTCTTGTATTGCTGTATGGTGCTCAGCAGTCTCTGTTCTCTTTATCCCTGTTAGTTTTTCCAAAGGACTCAGCATAGAAACAGAATAGAAGTAAATCTGCATCCTTCAATGTGACCCAGTGACAACAAGACAGGCTTTTTCCCCTGTCTCACTGAGGGAATATTGCAGAGGGGATGTTGAAAAATGCTTGCAACAGCTCTTACTGTAGCTTTCTGTTGTTTATGGGTATTCATTCCTGGTCATAATGTGCAGCACAGTTGAGGAACAAAAAAAAATTATTCATAAAGTGGCATGGATGGAATCTAGTAGCTTTTCACTAGTGCTGGGACAAACATTTTGTAATATTTGGGGAACCAGAGCATATTGTGTGGGGTCAGTATCAGAGGTGATCAAAGTCTCCTGTCCTCAGCAAACTGGCATGTGATGCACACCTGGAGCATCTCTGAACTTCCTATCCAAGTTCAGAAAGGCCAAATAAAGTGAGAACCACCTCTGCTTGATAGATCTGCTCTATTACCTAGGCCATTGTCAAGAAGATTAGGTTTCCTAGCTTAGGATGAAAGAAGGTGATTTAAATAGACACTGGTAATAGAGAACTGCCATACACCTTTCCTTTATTGTTTGAGGAAAAAATGCAGATAAATACATGTGCGCTTGCAGTCATTGTATGTGGAGCACTAAATAAAGCACATGAACACTGGAGGCTCATAGATCAGTATGGTATGATTTCTTTACTGAATTGGAGAGACTTCATCACCGTACCATTTCTCTGCATTTGCTTCCTGCAGCACGAAGTTTTTAACTTAGCATTCAGCAAGATTGGGCATAGAAGGGATGTTTCGGCTCTAATGGGCTGAAAATATCATGCTGCTGCATCTATTCCATGCTAGAATTTTTGCAATGGAAAATATTAATGTAATAATTCACTCTGCTGTTTTCAGCAATTTGTTCTTTCTTGGTGAATTGCATATGTGCGGTTTATTTTAGTTATTCCTAAGCTCTCCCAAGTTTGTATTTGTTTTCAGAACTAAGATCAAATACCTTTCTACAAATCAAATTAGCAATTTGGCATGTGAAATTTTGCCTCAGTGTTATTTGCTATTAGGGCACAACAAAGACATGAAGATGGGGAAAAAGTATGTTTCCAAGCACTGAACCACACAGTTTGGATTTGGACTATTTGGGAAAAACAGAGCCACTGTGAAGCTCTTCTGGGTTGACTACAAAAATTAAAAATACATCTGGTCTTCTCATGTAGCTGTTATTATGAAAAGAATGGCAATGTTTTGTCACTGCTACAGTGATTTTCATCTTGAATTATCTTTAACAATGTTAAGTAATTAATTCCCATTACAACCAGATGAAATTAATATCATCTTCCTTCTGTCACTGGGCAAACTGAGGCCCAGGTCTAGCTTTCCCCACTCTCCCCATCTTGTGTTGAAGCCTCTCTGAGTTAGCTCAGATTGCTTGCTAAAGTCATCTTTCCTTAAAGATCAAGGTGTTGCAAGATCAATACCAGATTATGTTCTTTGCTATTAGCCTGAGCAGCTTTTTCTATTTCCCAGAATTTACAAATGTACCATTGTACAGAGGTCATCCTTTTGCTGAATTGCTGAATAATCCAGCAGGGTGCAGGGCCGAGTTCCCTCTCCAGAAGCAGAGAGCTAAAAGTAAAAGTCACTTCTAGGATACAGCTGAGAAGACTTTGTTCACCTTTGTCACCTCTACATCAGAAATACTGGCAAATTGGAGAATATTAGGTGAGGAGCAACAAAAGGCATTAAAGGGCTGAGAAGACTGAGGTAGGTAGTAAAATAAAAGAAATAATACCATAAACACATTTTTGAGATTTCCTGATTGAGAAAGCCTATGGGTGTTTTTTTTTTTTTTTAGATGCATGTTGCAATGGCTACCAGATGAGCTAGAAATGAATTTCTGCAGATGTTGCTCTTTGTTATTCCATTTTAACTCAGGTGACTTCAGCCAAGAAATAAAATCTAGGTCTTACTCACTGACACTGCAATAACTCACAGGTTTTACCAGTAGTAGCTCAGCAGAAATCCAGAGGAGTTATGGTTATGTTGCACGTTTGTAAGTTGGGTCAATTTTCTGTCTTATTAGAAATAAATATATTAAAATATATTAAAAAATTATCCCTGTAAATAAATATTAAAAGTCTATCCACATAACAGCCTGTAGGTATTTAGACGGTATACACAAAGAAGTTATGGGAATTTTTACAAATGATACAATTTCATTTAAGCTCATAATTTTCCCACATGCTTGAAAAAAACCCACATTATGAATGGAGAGAGCAGAACTTCAAGGCTGGAACCGACATACATTGTTTATAGCTACTATTCACATAGTTGCTAACCTTGTATGATAGAAATGACCCAAGGCACTGCCATCTCTTTTGTCCTTGTACTATCATTTCAGGTAGGAAATTGCCAAGTAGGACACTTGTGTAGATTATGTAATTTTGTCCCCGTCATAAATAGGACAAACACAGGAGTCCCTTTTAAAACACTCTTCGTGATGACTTTTTCCATCCGTGTTGTTCTATCTGGGGAGCTACTTGCTTTCATTGTTTGCTGGTTTTGGGGTTTTTTTTACTTTTTTTCCAAAATTTTTGTGTTTCTTCTTTGTGCTTCTTAAGGCCTCTTAAATTTAGATAGATTTATGTTTGAATGAAATCTAGACCTCCAAAACAAGGGAGTACACTTTATTATGAAAAACAGCTTCCTTCCAGGAACCCCACCATTCTGCATTATCAAGTGTTGCATTGCCTTAGTGTTTTTGCTTTTCCTGAAAGAAGGATTTTAATCCCTGAAGCAGAATCAAACCTACAGTGTCTAACATGTCATGTCTCAGCCGGGTTCATCTGACTCCTGCTTTGCCTTGCCTTTTGCTTTACCTGTCTTTGTGCATTTGCAGCACGGCTTGATGCCCCCCGTGTTCTCCTGCCAGGGCTTTGCCTGCCACTCAGGGCAGGGAGCAGCGGGGAGGACACAGCCTGTGCTGCAGCTGGACATAGGAAGGACCCCCAGATGGCAGACGCGCCAGCTGCTGCAGCTCCCCCTGCCATCCCGCAGCCCGGGATCTAACCCAATACACATCTTGTGCACACTGGGAGAAAATAAGTTTGCATTTTGAAGCAAAAATCCTGCATCTCTCACTAAGTCCAGCCTACCTGGCCTTGCAGTCACTCCTGTTTGTTTCTCACGGGTAAATAGTTATCACTTCAGTGTAGACACCATGTCCCAGTGCAGCCTTTCAGTATCGTGCCCACAGGTGGTTTTTCTCTCTCTTTGTAGGGATACGTAGTTGATGAACACGCAGCCATGCAAGCTCGATGGGAAGAAGCATCTAGAGAAACAATCAAGAAGACAACCAAGCCATGCCCCAGCTGCAATATTCCAGTAGAAAAAAATGGTAAATTTCTTAGCTATCTCGTACTTAACTGTCTTTTAACATTCATTTTACAATATAAATGTATGAATGGGCATGTGTACATATGCACACTATTATTCCAAGAGAGGGAGAGCACACAGAGCTTGAATCTTCCCTCTGTCACTTCATCTAAATTATCTAAATCTAAATCAATTAGTTCTAAAGCCACTAATTAAGCCTCACAAAATGCCCGGCTATTTTATAGTTAGGGAAACTAAGGCATAGAGAGACACTGGATGTAGACTTCGTATGACTTCAGTCTGCTAGTTGTCTAGATTTTCCATTGTCAGTGGAAAAAATAGACATTTGTAGGACAAAACTTATCTCACGCTGAAACAGAACATGTGTCTAATGTAGGCCAGAAGAATCGCACCTGAAAGTGGGGTGTGGAGAATTAGTCCTGCTGTAGATGTCTACACAGTATATAGCTGAATTTAGATGAGGTAAATCTCAGCCCAGTGACATGCCCACAGTAGAAGAGCAAGTCAGAGGAAGAAACGTGAGTCCTGATGAACTGTTTGCACTAATCAATGCCTACCATGTAGGAAGAAAAGTGATCTACTGGCACTGGGGTGCTTAAAATGGGGAACAGGAACAGCAAATAGGCTATACCCTATAGGTTCATGCTGTTCCAAGATTTAATTGTATTTATGTTAATTAATCAAAAGATATTAAAATTATTGCCTAAATATTATATGAATATTAGGTATAGAGGATGCTTCTCAGTTTTGTGGCATCACTCATTCAAATGGGACTCTGAAAATGCCAAATAAGACACTGTAAACTTCAAGTTCAAGGACAGAACACTTCAAGCAGTGATACTACAGAAATATTACTGCGGAAGAAATAGGACAAAATCCTGAAATCTGGGGTTTCATGAAAGAAAAGAAGGCAGCTGGCAGATGGAAAGTGGGAGACTTCTTCAAGCACAAGAAGCACAAGGAAAGAAAGCATGAAGTTGAGAGTGGGAAGGCGAGAGAAAATTTGGCAAAGTGTAGAGAGCAAGGTGGGCAGCAGAACAGAGATAACAGAGGGGTAGGTCAAAAAATTATTTACAGACTTGTAAAACAGGCTGGCAACCAGAACTTTGAACTGGATGAGAAATAGACAAATAATAATTGTAACTATTCATACTTAACAGTTTGCACATAGCCAAATAAAAAAATCTTCTGGTCAGGCTGGAAGCAGTGCTAGGACCTTTACTTTCTTACTGTAGAGTCTGCTACAAAATCTTTACTGTTAAATTACAGGCAGTCGTCACTTGTCACAAACAGGATATCCCTATTTGACACCATGATATAATTTACACAACTCCCACTAATGTTTAGGGAAGTTGCTTGTAAAAATCCCCCATATATCAAAAAGGAAATACAGGCCATTATACTTTTTATCCTTGAAAGAAAATATTTACTGAAAATGGATAATAAGCAGGAACAGACCTTTCCTTGCTTATAGCCCAACCCATGTCAGAACAGTGCCTCATAATGCAAAACGCCAAAGCCACAGCAGCATGCTAGAAATGTTTCAGCATACTGGAATCGGCTGGTTGTGCTGCCATTCAGGGGGACCTCGACAGGCTCGGAAATGGGCTGAGAGAAACCTCATGAAGTTCAACAAAGGGAAATGCACCGGTACAGGTTGGGGGCCAACTGGATGGAAAGGACTTGAGTGTCCTGGTGGACTACAAGTTGGACATGAGCCAGCAATGTGCCCTTGCAGCAAAGGCGGCCAACAGCATCCTGGGCCACATTAGGAAGAGCATCCCCAGCAGGTCAAGGGAGGTGATCCTTCCCCTCTGCTCAGCACTGGTGAGACATGTCTAGACTGGGGGGTCCAGTTCTGGTCTCCCCTGTACAAGAGAGACATGGACTGGAGCAAGCCCAATGAAGGGCTACAAAGATGATAAAAGGACTGGATAAATAAATACCTGATGAGGGGAGCAAAGAAGACAGAGCCAAACTCTTCTCAGTGGTGCCCACTGAAAGGACAAAAGGTAATGGGCACAAACTGAAACACGGGAAATTCCATTTAAACATAAGAAAATGCTTTTTACCATGTGGGTGGTTTAAGACTGGAACAGGTTGCCCAGAAAGAGTCTCCATTCTAAACCCATACATTCAAAACCCAACTGGATACAACCCTGAGCACCCTACTGTAGTTGACCCTGCTTTGAGCAGTGGGGGATTGGACTGGATGATCTCTAAAGGTACCTTCCCACCTCAGTGATTCTGTGATTCTGCAAATTAAGGCATGAAGCTTAAAAAGTGCAGTGTTTGCTTTCATTTCTGGTATGGGTACTGCACATGCCAGCTTCTAGGCTGACATTTGTAAACTGAAAGGAGCACTTCACTTCTGCCTAAGTACAGCTGGTGTCAAGAGGCTGACGACTGTATGCGGAAGTCTGCCAACTGTCCTTATTTGGGAGGAGTACACTGACTACACACAAGAGAATAGTTCTGCCTTCCCTCCCCAAATGCTTCTGTGGACGCTGTTTTTTACAAGGGACAGTGACACTGCCGATAACTTTTCTATAATAGCCTATATTTCTCTATGTCAATAACTTTTCTATAATAGCCTGTATAGCTATAGGCATTGTAGAATACTTCTATGTGCCAATAACTTTTCTGTAATAGCCGAAGTGAAAGAGCAAAACACTTTCTCACAGCTCAATTCCCAGTCTGAATGAGTTTACACACATATCCACATCTCTCAGAGGACTGCTGTACTCACAAAGCTGTAGGCCACATTGCTTGAGGCACTCTCCACTCTGACTGCTGATCTCAGCTGCCGTGTAGCAGAGAATAACATGATGGCTTAGCAGGTAGAGCACATGGTTGACAGAAGGTGCCTATTGGGCTTTGGGTCCTGTGCCAGGATTGAGATGCATTTTACCCAGTGATGGCTTAATATGAATTGTAAGAGAGGATTGGGTCTAAACCTGAAGTAAAGTGTAACATGGAGGCTGGCCACTGGTACACTTATATTTAAATAAAATATGAAAATGTCTGGTGAATTGCATCTCTTACACACAGATACAATCTGACAAATAGACCTTGCCACCACAGCTAGTTTTCTCTCTCTGCCACACGAAGCAGGCAGGCCTATTTTAACAAACCAGTTCTTGTGTCTCCTGCTGTTTTTACCTTCTGAGAATCATTCTGGAGTAGCATTTATAGAAAAGGTGGTATAAGGGTAGCAGGTCATACAGTAGGGAACACATACTCCCTGTACCTCCCATCGCCATCCGGAGTCAAACCAAGATGACATTTCAGCATTTCTTCATTCTGCATGCTTTTTTTTTCCAGTTTGAATTATACAAGAGATTTCTTTGTGTGGTAAGCAACATAATTTCCATTTGCAGTGTATTTCTGTAATGGCCTTTGACAATGTTAATGTTTTATATATTACAAAATAAACATTTGATCAAGGTTGTGAGCAGAGCGATTAAAGCTGCTCTCACAGTATAGGCAAGTAAGAAATCCAACACACAGGAAACACTGATGTGATCAAAAGGCTGCTTCAGATACTAAGAAGTTCAAATCAATTGAAATTACTAATGTCATTTTGATACAATCAGCAGTCAGCCACCAAAGTCTGTGTCTTCTGATTTATTCTCTTTGCAAATCTCTCAGTTGTCAAATCCAAATTCAAAAAAGAATTGAATTTTGTTCAACTTCTGGATAACAGCTGAAGTAGGGTAGAGTATCCTTGAGCAGACACCTCCATGATTGCTTTGAGAGGCCACAGACTGTCATGGCTTTTCCCTATCCCTAGCACAATCTCTTCCAATTTCAGACAGGACTGCAGTTCCTACTCCTGCAGTCCCTCCAGTGAGACCAGTACATTCCACCCCAATAAGAGGGGGAGTACCAGGTTTTAGAAAGGCCAGGAAAAGTATTCTTCAGGTTTGTTCTTTTCTTTTATAAAATATTCTACTTGGTTAGTAAATGAATACCTAAGAAAGTTGATTTTAAAACTGCTAAATTGTTGATTAACATCTCTAAGTGTTTGCCAAGTACCAAGGCCGTTCTGTTGCTGTTTTGCAGGTGGCTGCATGCACATGAAATGTCCTCGCCCTCAGTGCAGATTTGAGTGGTGCTGGAACTGTGGCCTGGAGTGGAACAGAACCTGCATGGGAGATCACTGGTTTGACTAGTGGTGCTGAGGCCAACCCGCACTGCTGCTAAAGTTTGCCTTCATCAGGGCCAAATTCTGAACTCTTTGCTTAAACAAAACTCCCAATGGTTTCAGGGACACAGAGTTCAGAAGTTGGTCCAGTTTGTTGGTTTTTGCTTTCTTGCATATGCAATCATACCAAAATCGCACTGAAGTTATGCCAAGGGTTTTAAATCCACTAAGTAAAAAGAGTAAGTGTTTTAATTGCTCGTCATGGTACAAAGAGGGGTAAATTACACCTTTCTGAACTTGTGCAGTCTGTCATCATGGAGAGCAGCCAGGGTTACCAGGAGGAACTTTGCTTGACATTTATATTCAGAAATCTGTAACTCTTGCGAGAGAGAAGCCTGCATATGAGTGTGCGAGTGCATGAGTGTCAAGTGGGGTGGAGGATGTTCCCTGCATCAGCTGCTTTTTCTTTGACCACTCCTTTGCTCATTCAGCCCAATTTTTGATTTTGCGGCAGTATTTCTTAACAGCTTTTTTGGCAGAGGGAAGACTGTGGCTCTTCAGTGTTTTCTCAGGGTTCTTTCCTAACAGGCTTTCTGTAGGGGTCTTGCTTTCAAACCAAATTCTCATAGAAACATCCAGCTTTATGCCATATTTGTGCTTGTGTATTTGTAACATACAACACAAAACCTGCCAACGTAGTCATTATAGACTTCGCTACCATTGGAAGATTAGCTAAGGATGCAGTTTCAGCTCTAACTGTGACTGCTGCTGCAGTGGTGACTGGATCTGATTAAGTGTTGTGCAAGCTGGTCTCACAGGGCTTCATTTGTCTTGTGCTTACAGCAATACTTTGGACATGGCAAGGGGAGGCAGGAGACTTCTCAGGGGTCTTCTCTATCATCATTCTCCTAAATTGAATTAGAATATGGGTTTATTTCTGAAAATACATTCACAGCTCAAACAGTGTGGGGCAGAGGGACATCTTTCATTCTACAATGTTAACACAGTAAAAGTAAGTAAAGCTTACTAGCATTTCAAGACTGAACAATCTAACTGTTTGGTGTGCTTTACGCTGCTGTCTTATTCTGAAATGAAGGGGGTACTGTCCACATCCAACATGCCATGTAAGTATTTGCACAATTCAGTTTTGGAAAAAAACACACAATAAATAAAGTGGTCAAAATGTTAAACTTTCTTTCTTTCTTTTTATTCATTTGAATACAAAGTAAGTGAGTACAAAGATGTTGGGTGGGTCATGTATTTCCTTGACTGATTCAAACTCCCAGCTGAGAGGCTAGCCTTTGATTAAAACATACTATTAGCACAAAATAAATTCCAGGGCCATGGACTTCTTGTATCAAGTTTGAATTAATATTTTGTATGGCATGACCGTAGAGTCCTGAAAATATGGGTGTGCCTGGTGTGCCTTGTATCAGTCAGTGCAGAGCAAGAAGCTTGAGGTATAAAGAAATCCCAGGCTCACTACAAAAATTCCCAGTTGCTAAAAGCAGTGGAATATCCATCTGTCTCACCTGGAAGTGACATTAAACGTCTGAGGAAACAAAGGGATGAAGGGATGAGGTACCAAAAATGAGAGAATGAACTGCTAGAATTAAGAAAATGAGAGAGAAAGGAAGAGGCAAAGACAGGGCCATGGCCATTTTTTAGAGGCCATTTTCCTTTTTGGCACCAGTGAACTAAAACGTATGCAGAAGTAGCTACATTGAAGTGTAGGAGTGCAACAGAATGCTGCAATGTAGGTCATTTAGGTAGATTATCTTAATGGGGGTATTTTACTGTGAGCTCTGATTATTTCATGATTTGATTTCCTGTACCTGGGTCTATTTTATAATTTATATGGCTTGTTGCCATCAGTCTAGGGAAAAAAAATCACATTGCTTAATTTTACTTTGATAATGTGTTACATGGGAGCTCATCACTATATTTCATATCCACAAACATTTGGAAAAAAAGAAGTCTGAATCTCTTTCCCTTTTTTTTTTTGGTGTCTTTCTTATAGAGGAAGAAAAACTTGTTCACTGTAAGGCAGCTTTACTGAGTTACAGCCTGCCCTAACAAGTTAATGTTTTAATTGCCACGTAGAAACATGTAATTTATGCCCCTGGATCAAGGTCCATTGAAGTCAATGGACTATAGATCAGCTCCTGTATTTCTTTCTGGCCTGGGCAGGGCATGGCAGGCATGAGTCATAAGGCTAGATTAGAAACAGCTCTTTCTTGGGAAGAATGTGTCAGAGGATGGGATTATGAGCATTCATCTAAGCCATAAGCAAGGGCAGGAAAGGAGGATAAAGAAAGGAGTTCCAGCATTGACTCGAGATTACTCGCTTTTAGTGACTGACTTTATAGGCCCTTGTCACATAGGGTTTCTTCATACAGTCCAGATTTACACCCTGCCAAAAAAAAATGTGGATCCTGCAGATTTTAACAGAATATGTCCTGATCTCTGTATTAATACATATACATCTGTATCTGTATACACACATACACAAAGTTTCAGATGGTACAGGCTCTAAAACTAATTCCTGTTTACAGTAAGAATAATTCTCATAGTTTCCACAATTTAGTGTATATAAAAAAATCAGGATTAATGCTCTGCTGACACTGTAAGAATGCTAGAATTCCTATAGAGATGTGTGAATTGGACCTAAAGTTTCCTACACTGATAATTTTTTTTGCATGGAAAATGCCTTTTTGAAAAAATCTAACCGATACTGTAATTTGAAACAAAACAAAACAGAACAGAACAAACCAAGTCTTTGGTGTCTATTCAGACTGTTCCTCTTATTTCAGCTCTGAACTATGAGAGTGGAATTCATCTCACCCAACTTAACTATCTAGTTGGTTCGGTAGCCTCAGAGGCTCATGCAGAGGCCTGTTGCGCATGTGTATGTGCAGGGGGGCCTGCTGAGTTTTGAGTACAATTGGTCATAGCTAGAGGCGTGATGGCAGCATCCCTGCCAGTAACAGGGTGCAGCTCCTGACAGGATGAGCAGGACTGCAGAGCTCCCACACACTCTTGGCTCTGTCATTGGCATGGAGAGGGGAGTCTTCCTTTTTTTAAAACTTATGAACTGGCATTGCTTGCTAGCATCCATGAAGCCAGAAGCCAGCCTTGGCAAACGTTTCCTCTGGTTCAGCATGCACGTCTCTGGAAGTAGTCCTGGGCAGCCATGAGGGTTATGAAGAGAAACAGGACTCAAGCACGAAACGAGAGAAACCAACCTGAGGACATAAGCAGAGGCAAGGGTTTCAAGAGCTTGTGGGTTTATGTTCTCCACTAGCATTACACTCTGGAAACACTAATGTTTAACTATATGTTCTGTATATTCAAAGATGATTTATTATGGTGATATAAAGCAAAAAAAGAAGTCTGTATCTTTTTACATCTAGGTTTGCCTTTTTTAATTGAATTCTCTTTACCTCCAACCTTCTTCATCTTTCAGATTAAAACAATTACAGACTTGTTCTTGGTACTGCAATCTGGGCTCCTTTTAGTGTGTGTTAAATGGATTAAGTACAGGATGTATGCTGAAGTATTCAATAATAATTATCTTTATAATAATTCAGCTCTATAACAACAAAGAAAATCTCTAATATTTAATTCCAGCTGGCAGTGAAATCTGAATACCGAGTAGATTAAGAAGAAAATATGTAACAGCTTGGCTCCCTAAGGAAAAAGCATATCTCAAAGCTTAACATAAATAATATTTTGGGAGCCGTGACTTTGACTAAAATATCTTTTATATGTCTGCCTTATCTCGTCGCAAACTGCAAGCCAAATAATTTCATTTTAAAATGTACATTTTAAAAAAAATTCAGTAAATGGCACTCCAGAAGAAACATTATGCCACTGTCGGGAAAGAAAAGTCACTCTCTCAAAGGACAGCAAGCAGTGGGGTTTGCTTTTTGCATATGAATAGTAAGGTACACTCTATAGTACAAACCAGTATGGTAGCAAAGCTTTTTGCCTACAGATCTTGTAGATCATGTGAACTGAAGTAAAATTTGCATTTGTGGAGGGGAAACTGAGGTACTTTGAGGTGAGAGGCCAGATTCCAAGAGATGCTGCTGCCCTGGAAGTTTGGGAAGATTTAGCCCTTTGTGCCAGTTTTCTCACACTTTGAGGGAACAACAGCTGCTGTGTCCCTCATGTTCACTGTGCTGCTCAAACTACTATAGAAGTAAATCATTGGGTGCAGTAAGCTCAATAAGCAACACTTACAACAAGATAGTAAGGATAAAGCATACTATCAACTCTGGAGACAGGTTAGCCCCATGCCATCTTAATTTATCTGATTCAGCATTTGACTACTATGCTGATGGCTGATCTAGGCAGACTCTACACAGAGATGGAGAGCTGCAGTAGAGTTCTTAACTAGATTTTCTTCCCAGGCAGCAAAATTCTCACGCTTCCTTCAGTTCCCCTTCAAGCAACAGAAAATCCTGAAGAAGACAGCACCAGACCAAGGCTGCCAGAAGAAGGAAACCCCATGTCTAACTGATCCTGATGGTCCTTCAGCAACTTCACCCAGATGTATCTGACAGCACAGCATTGACAGTGATTCAGCAAAAAGAGACAAATGTTTTAGTCCACATTTTATCTGACTTGATTACAGTTTGTAAGGAAATATTTCTATCTCTAATTAGCAAATTTAGAAAAACACCTCTCCTTTTTTTTTTCCAAAATGTTTGTCTACTGATTCCTATTACGTTTATTTGTGTATGTGTTTGCCTGTGTGGTTCCCCATGTGTATCATCTACTGATTTCCAGCTGTGGCTCTGCTTCAGAGTTAATGCTCTAGCAGTTTTCAACTTGATTGTCTAGGAACTACTAGAGTACGTGCACTGAGTAGTCCCTTCTCATATTCTGGGTAAGTATGTGCAGAAAACATGTAAATGGCTTTAAGCAAGCAGTAAGGTAGGCAAGTTGAGAGAAGCTGATTTAATCATATGGAGAATCATATTTAATGTAGTGGTGTGTGTATCTACAGGGATTTATTTTTTTGTAGAAATCAGGTCATATGCCATTTCATTTTTCTTCATTATTATTAATAGTGCTTTTTACTTTGCTTTTAATTTGTTTTTCTTGTCTGTGTCTCCATTTTTCTGAATAATGGAGTAATGATTCTATGCCAGTAGATAAAATATGCAGCAAGACATCACCTGTTACATTATTTTTTGGCTTTTATCCCTAGAAAGCTTGAGGAATCCACATAATCCATGTAGGCAGGGAAGTGCCATTATCTGTATTTTACAGTCAGGGAATTCAGTCCAGAGAGCACAACCAGACTACATGGAGGCAATGGATCAAATGCACACATGCCCTTTTCTCACAACTGGGAAAATCCGGCTGTACCAAAGCGGAGGCCACCTGCAAGCCAGCACGGTGATGACACAAGCTTAGGGAAGCAGGAAGCAAGTTTGAAGTTTAAGGTCCAGAGGACACCAGTATGACACTGGGTACACAAACAAATAATTAAAAAAAAAGGTAGGTTTTTTGGTGGCCTAAAGAGTAGTGACCTAACCTGATATCCTTTGCAACAATTGGGAATTTTACTGCTGGCTTCACTGGGAGAAGGCTAATTTAGAGACTTTGAAAACACCATTAATTTGACTTTTTAGCAGTACATAGGAGATCTCTGGGAGAACTTCATGTCCCAGTTTCCTCTTTGTCTCTTTGTTAGTTGAATATTTCATCTACAAAACACATTCACGCCCACTCTCTCCCCCCTGTTTTAGTGCAGACTAAAATCCATCAAGCACTGATGTCAGACTTGTTTTAAAAATCTTTAGTTAAGTACAGCTGAAGCAAATCTTTAGTTAAGTACAGTGTACACAGCACTGTACACTCATTCTTACTTGGTACACGATTGTATTGTCTACCTCATAAACAGCAATCTCAACAGCCTGCCAACTTCATCTGCTGGTTACCAGGCCAAAAACTGGTTGGATGAAGACCTCAAGTAATGATCAAAAGATAGTGCTAAAATTAAAAGCAGCAATCAATAAAATGAAATAGTATTCAGATGCTACTTCTGTTGGGGCCAATATAATGTTTTTCTTGGAATGGATGCTAAATGCTCCTGAATAGGTTCAGCCAACTGAGTTTGTTTATGCCTGGAAGCTAAACCTGGAAAGCCCTGCACTGCCCTTTTCCAAAGTAAAGAGATCACAATATGGTAAAAGGGCTTGAAATTTTTGTAATCAATAGCTGAAGTCCATGTGTTCCATAATTGATGGAGTTACAAACCAGAAAAAACAAACTACCTCACTAAGTTACACTGTGCTCAGTGATACAACTAATGCCAGGTTTGCGTTTTTTTAAAATTGGCTTCTCAAAGGCAAAAATGACTGTGATATTTACATTAAAAACAGCCAGTTAATGAAGCTGAAATTAATTCTGATTCGAGCGTGTAAGTTTTAGCACTGATGTAACTGAATCTAACACTATACCAAAATGTTACTCAGGCTTTCCTTAGCAAATATTAAGGTGCTTATTAGCTGAGTTGCAATCACTCAGGTCCTTATTTCAGAAGTACAATGATCAAGGCTATTCCTATTGACTCATTCTGTTGGATTTTACAGAAAGCAAACACAGGCTTCAAAACAGTGCTAGCAATAAGCCCCTGCGTGCTAGGATATCTTCTCCTGAACTAGTAATCTCTTCCCGTGTGACATTTAATGTGCACAAATTCAAAACAATCAGTGGCATTTCATTTTTAGTCCTCTTTTTTGTGTAAGCTTCAGGGTAGAATTGAATAAATACAACTATAAAGCTAAGTTTACACAACAGAAAGCCTACTTTTCTTGCTGTTCCAATTCAGCTATACCACAGACCTACCCAATACAGTATACCAGCTTGGTAGACCATTGCAGTATACATAATAAGCTGCAGATCAGCGAATTTACATATTTATTTATGCCATTATATTGCACTATTTTTTTAAGACCTTTGCCAGTCTAGAAAACTCATAAGCCCCTTCCCTCCTCAGGAAGGGTGCATTCCAACAGATCCCTGTGATGAGTGATGGCTGGGGCAGTCCAACTGCTTGTGCATAAACTGTATCATCATCCGGGTGAGCTGGGGACAGGTTGCTCCCATACAGTTTGATGTTTGTAAGTGCTCAGCTCCCACTCAGGAACCCAAAAAAGGCCAGGTTGTCAAAAGTCACCGTCAGATGTCATGTGAAAAAAAATGCCTTCTTTCGGTGTCTAAGCAAAGGTAGTGCACATACATAAAAGAGAACAGTTGAACCTTTTTCTCTGATTCTGGATGCTGAGCAGTATGGAAAAATCTGGCCCTGAGAAACTTTAAATCAATACGTTTTCTTCTTCAAAAAGACAAAAAAGTCCATGATCCAGAGCCCTTTGTGACGAGTGCATCCAATGTCACTTTTTTGTTACATTTCCAGCAAACAATATATACTTCATACTATTTTGCTATTTGTGTTTATTTAAACACTTGTTTTAGATTGTAAAAGGCCTTAGCAGAGCTTTAGCAAGTCTCAGATAAATGATGTATACTTATTATTATGCAACACTGCTTGGCCCAAAGAAAAATGGGGTTTCTTATTGCCTTCATCCCGCTATGAAAGAGAGCACTATTATTAGAAGCAGTAGGCCTTGACAGATAAGATGATCTTACAAGGTCTCTTCATATATGTTCCTACAGCACTGTGTTGGCCTTCTCCCAAATGAAAATTCCAACTTTGAGGACTATTCAATCAATTATTTAATTGCTTGCAGGAAGAAAGAGAGATCCAGAAGCCTTTCTTATTAATGCAGTCATTGTCTCAGGTCCAGCAGCTTCCCTTGCTAGTCAATGGCATTATGAGACAGATTTCCATACCAGGAGGTTTTTCTGCTACTTAATGCCACCTCATTTTTTCCCTTTCATGATATTAAGATCTCAGGAGTAAAAAGGTCTTAATTTGTTGTGCCCAGCCTACCATCACAGGCACCTTGTTATGTAAGGCTTTTCATAAATTTACAGAGTGCTCTTGCAAGCATTTTTTTTTTTAAGTTGCATTTGCTTTCATGGCAAGGCAATTCTGGAACCTGATTCCAGCTGCTAGTGATGAGAAACCTTTTCATTCCAAGGTATCAATGGCCAGCTTATAATTACTTATCATTATATCAATATAGTTGGTAAGCTTAAGGTTTTCTTTTTCCTGTTTATGTTGACTATTCCCTTCATTGTCAGATTGGATGAAGTAGACAGCAATCATATTTCCACTCCATTTGTTTTACTAGGCTTTATGGGCCAAGCTCAAAAGCTTGGATTGCCATTTCTCTAAACACCCTGGAATTAAGTTATTCCAATTTTACTTTACATTTTTTGCAAGTATGAGTGATAGACTTTTCCATACCACAGAACACGTGGTCGCACCTCTGCCTTCTCGGGCACTCATGCCTCTCTGTGTCTATTGGAAACACTTCTGACACATGCCAGACCGCAACATGTTGGTCACAGACACATCATGCTGGCAATTTATAATCATCCTGTGATGGTCTACATCACCCCAAGCCACCTTCACCTTGTTTCCAAATGACGCACTTCCGATTTATCACGTGTCTACACTTTCTTTCTGACTTTATTTTTCCTCATTTCTGCATTTATACGGTGCTAGCTGGCTGTTGCGGTGCATCTCAGGGTACAAGGAAGTTACCGCAAAGTGAGCAAGTACAGGAACATCCTTTGGTAATCACCCCTCTACATGTTTGTATTCTGTTATAAACGTTTTTTCCAAGTGCTACAAGACCAGTTTTTTACTATTTTACAGTACTGTAAATCTGCTATATTCAATGAATCTAGGAGCTTGACGGGTTTGAATACCTCCAGTTTGGTAACTTATTTAATTGTTTGCCAACCGAGTTTCAGTTCTTTATCCTCGAGGTTCATCTATACTGCTGATGTATGTGGTCACAGCAGCATAAATTACCTCCTCCCTTGGCGTCCCTAAGTCTCCGATGCTTTTCTTAGTGTGAGTATTAACAGGTTTTCTGTACTTGACTGGCAGCCTACTTTTATAAAGTTAGTATCTTTGAGATCTTTTTGCCTTGGCAAAATCTGGTTGAAATTGGCTAACATTGAAAAGCTTCTGTGGGATGACTGACAGACAGCTGCACAGACAGACAGATTCAGACAGCAAGGCAGCTAGGCTAAAGCCCAGGCAGCTACATTAAATTCTCACTGAGCTACTGGTGAGTGTGGAGTAAAGTCAGAGAAATGAAGCTAAGGAGGCTAAAAATCCTCATTTTATCATTAAATGATGGCTACACAAACCATTAAGCATTCCCCAGTCCAGTCTTAATTTCTGCTTTAAACCAAGGTCAGAAGTTCCCCATTAACTTAAGGGGAAAAGTATTGCATAAACTTGGATAGGTGGCTGTGATAAATGGATTAACTTCCCTCCTCTTGCTCTCTTTTGGGGCTGCACAGGAAGCATGAAAAAGTTTGTCGGGGAGGCTGTATGAGGTGGGGGTCAGTCTCTTCTCCCAAGCAGCAAGTGATAGGACAAGAGGAAATGGGCTCAAGTTGTGCCAGCGGAGGTTTAGATTAGATATTACGAAAAATTTATTCACGGAGAGAGTGGTTAGACATTGGAACAGACTGCCCAGGGAAGTGGTGCAATCACAGTCCCTGGAAGTATTCAAAAAACATGTGGATGTGGTGCTTAGGGACATGGTTTAGAGGTGGACCAGGCAGTTAGGTTAACAGGTTGGACTCGATGATCTCAGAGGTCCTTTCCAACCTTAACGATTCTATGATTCTATGGTTCAACCCAAAAGCTGGGCCTTATCCTCTGGTGTTATTGGGTGTTGTTTCTACCGACTGGTGGGGAGAATGAGGTGGGCATTAATTAAAATACATCCGTGACAAAAATTGCAGAAATTACCTGATTCATTTTCACCAAGTGTCTGCCTGTCTTTCTCTTGACTACAGATGAAGTTTGGAGCAACCACACTCCTAACTCAGGTATCTTGGTTAAATATCTTGAATTGGTGGGATGACACCAGCAGCAGACAGCCTGCTTTTGGCTACTATCTAAAGACCAGTAGGACGCAGGCAGCACAACTCCCAGCTCACCAGGGAGGATGTTCAAGTCACGGCAGATTACAGTCAAACTTCGTTCTGTGGTGGCAGTAGCCTGGTGATATATGGATCACGGAACCAACCTTCTCACTTCATGCAGCTTCAAAGCATGTGACACTGCGGGGAGAGATGAGAGGAGGAAAGACATAAAGGTGGCTTTCAGTGATCTTGGTCTTCGGTCTGCCAGATTCCAGGCTGGGCCCCGTTTATTGGCAAGGAGGGAATAGTAAGAGTTTTCCAGAGGGGATTATAATGGCTCTTTATCAGTAAGTGCCAGTGTTTGAAATAATGCCACACAATCACATCTTTATATTTTCCTACTTAGTTTAACATCTCATGGGGGATTTTTAAAAGTACGTTTTGCTTCTTTTTTATTGAACTCATTGTACTATGGTGATTGGCAGAATACAAACTATATTGCTAGATAATAACTTTTTAAAAAAATTTAAATGGGACACATTTTTAAAGAGCTTTTTTCACTCTTTATTGCAGTATCTAAGAAATCTAAAGTTAAAATAGGATTTTGTCTTGTCTGCCACGCAGGCACTTTTGAACATTTTCCCCAGAATTAGTTTTGTCTTATACCACCTACTAGGGACTAAATAAATTGCATTCTATAGACATTGAGTAGAATATTAAGAAGGTACACCACATAGCAGGTATGATTTTATCTCCTATATATGCTTCTTGGAACTTATACTACTCTATAGCATGGATAGAGTTTTCATTTCTTTCTATAGGAAGGAATAAAAAAACTCCTAAACTCTTTTACAGGACTTCTCTTTTCATAAGAAAACAAAAATAAAACACTTCACTGGTCAGAAAATTATTCAAAAACACATATAACATTTTAGCAAACTGCTTAGTGGAAAACCCAGCAGCAAATGCCAGCGCAACCGGGTAAGTGGCCTCAGTGTACCTTCTCTGCAGAGAGCAATGGCTTGTCAGAAACCATTTCTCCAAAGTATGGTTTAATGTTTCTGGAGACCCTGAGACTTCCATACTCTGACAGCAAAGAGAATAATATTAAAATCTTCTCATGTAGCTATAGATCCTATGCAGTTCATTCATGTTCTACTTCAGTGACAAAGGAAAAAATTAGCTTTTTATATACAACCTTATCCCTTTGTTACTTCCTAGTTACAGACATTGAGAATCTTGCATTGCAACTTCCTAAACGGTGGTACCATACGCTGCTGAACTACCACAATTACAGGAGCAACACTTCAGTCAGGATTCATTCAAAAAAAGAGAGTCTTTCCATCAACAAATGAACTTTGTTATAAATACGTCGGCCAACAAGGGAAGTCAGTAACAATGGAATACGTATCCTGACTTGCCTCTGATGACTTGTCTGGCCTCGAGCGAAATGCATTAACGTGCACTTGCAGATCTCTGGCAGAATTATTCTCTGACAAGATATCTCCTTCTGTAGTAAACTGCTGAGGAGCAACAGTTGCTCCAAATATTATTCGATATTTCTCATTTAATAGCAAAAAAAAAAACAACCGAACAAAACCTAATGGGTGCTTTTGCTTCAGTTTTAGCTTCTTATTATCTTAAATAAACAAAGCAAGCACCTTGTAATTTCACCAAGGATCGAGTCTTGAAGAGTGAGCAGTGGTAGGAAATTTCAATTTGAAAGCTGAAAGTTTTCTATGGTTATATGAGACTGGAAGAGCTTTGTTATAAAGGAAAGTATTAGGCATGCTTTTCCCTTTTGCTGTTACAATCTCTTATATCCCAACTCTGTAGTTTTCATTAATTACAATAGTAGCTATTGTATCTAAGGGACAATGTTTTGACCCTGTACACACAAACAGCTGGGTTATCAAATGTCCTGTATTATAGTACAGAGGAAGTTGTTAAGTAGGATGCTAAAACAATTTCAGCCTCTTTCCTCTGCCGCTGTTTCAGGCTGCCTCTGCATACTTCAGTCTCTGCCAGCCAGGAGTGCCATGCATTATGACTGAAAGAGGCTGCGTATGAAGATTTATGTGACTAGAAACTGTACATAAGATATGGAAAAACTACATTTTCAGAACAACATTTGGACTTAATGACACATCCCTCTCTCGTTGACAATCCAGGTTCCTTCTCTTTGAACTTGATATCACGTTCATTCCACATCTTGCTGGTAAGAATGTAACTCATCCCAGATGATGACTATCACATTCCCACATAGCCTTCTGGTGTAAGGGGGGCATTTAGAAGAAGCACAAATACGCTGACTATAAAACAGCCCTAAATTTTCTTTCCTTTTTCTGAAGAGCAGCACCAGTAATCATGAAGGAAGTTCCTTACCACTTAAAGTTAAGATGGCAGAATCAAGCTGATGCCCCCTGGCCTTACTTCACAGATGAGCTGTGAAAATAAACTTGGACACTATAACAGTCAGTACCATTAAAAATGTCCATGAGGGTTTAAACAGCATGCAATAAATATGAGCTTGTGCTGCTGCCACACACATTGAACAAGGAAGAAAAAACAGTTTTGAATAACTTCTCCTTAAATGAGGCCTGTTTGGTCTGTGCTCTGAATATGGGAAAGGGTCTGTGGAAAAAGAACAGGACAGCCATGTAAACTCAAACCTACATAGCATACAAAGACCCACGGCGGAGGCCACTTTCATTCTGGCATTCCATCTTTGAGTGGTTGGCTTTGCAACATACCTTTTGCTGTTTATGTGTGTGTGTAGCACATCATAAATCTAAACTGAAACAGTGCATTACAACACTTATTAGCTCTACTAATAAGTTTGAAATCTCATGCTGTAGCCACATTTTGCTACTCAGACTCATTTCAAGGTCTGTTGCACATCTGTGCCCTCTCCCCTCTCCTTAGGAGAGCTAACTGTGGGAAGTACGTCACTGTACCTTCCATACCTTTCTGCATAGATCCAATTTCAGCAAAGACCTTGGGAAAGGTCCTCTGAAGAATTTTGCTGAAGTGGCTGAAGACACTACCATGCCCGTCTGTGTGCCCTGCCCTTCTTCTGTTACTTGCCTGACTCCAATGAACAGTTAGTTAGCACTGAGCAGTTCGCCTTCGGTGGTGACTTTGCTGAAAATTTGGGCTATGCCTTGGAGCAGTTAGGACACATGCACATGTTGCTCCTGCCTCTTCTATAGGATCAGTAAGCCAAGAGGGTAAGAAGGACAGCTAGGAGAACAGTAACATCTGAAAGTGCCCCTGCAAGATTTGCCAGAGTCTGCTAAAAAGTCCCTTAGCTATGCTGGTAAAGCACAGTTAGAGGACCACAGTCTCCTCCAGTGTAAATCAGTATCTAGTGCCGTGAAAATGCATGGAGCTACACCTGGTTTACACCAGTTAACCAGTTATACCTGTCATAGTTTATGCCCTAATAAATATTTAGCCAGCAAAAGGCAAGGTTTCCTATATGCTACGCTGACCAGATGCACGTCAGGCCAGGGCATATCTTCCTCTCTATGGAGCTGCAGGTCCATCCCATCCCCACCTGCCCCCACATCACCCCAAACAGAGCTGCCACAACCTTCCCCAAAGTGATTTGCAGTCACTCAGGTAGCGAGCTGCATGCAACATTAAGGAATTCAACTCTTGTCTAATTAAGACAATGCAATCAACTGGTCCACAAACACTTAAGGCCCTTCTTAATAACTCTATTTTTATCAGCTTGAGTGCCAGACACTGTAGTGCGAGGTGATCGTTAATGCTGATATTTGAAGTCAGGGAAGTTTTATCTTACTGTATTTTCCCTCATGAGCATTTGCTCTCTGCTAACCCACTCCCTCTGCCATTACCGTGCTGGCTCCCATTTGCTGCTAGCATCCAATATAAAGTCATTTGCTCTAAATTACTTTAAAAGTACTGATGGCCATGCTTCCAAAAATACACCCTTAATAACTAGCTTCTAGGCACAATTTTAGGATACAGGAAACTAAAAGAAAAAAAGGAACAAACTCAAATTGCTTTAAGTGAAAAAATTTGGGAAAGATTTTCAAGAGCTACTTTCTTGTGGGAAGATACATATTGTCTATTTGTTTGCCTTCATTTCCTAATTCAGAAATGGCTTTTAGATTCCCAAAGACATTTATAATAAAATAGTTTATCTATAAAATTAAACAACTGCTGCTGCCCAAGCCTGTCACTTGTTGCGTCCATTTAGCTGTGGAGTATTATTAGTAATATTTTAGCAATTCTCACAAAGCCTTATTGTGCTTCATATTGTCTAGTGTTAAAGCAAAGACGACTGTTCATGCCCTTAAGGTGTCATGACCCAGGTGGCTGGTATTTCCTCCCTCCCACCCCGTCTTGGAGCTCTACAGTAGTAACAAAGCAACAGTCCAAGGGCAAGTTACTCTCAGAGACACATCAGATTCCCACAGGGTCCTGCTCCATTAAGAGAAGAACTGGAACTTGATGGCAAAATCTACAAAATGCTGTGAAGGCAGCTGGACCCCTCCAGCTACAATGCACAGTGATTCGGCACACGAGCCCAGGGATCTCTTTTGGCTGTTGGCTGAAGCGTACCACTCTATGCAGAAGTCTTTACCACAGGGTTGTGCAAACCTCACTTGTTTTCTCACCTAATGGAGACTCCTGCACACGCAGGGAATTGCTGTTTCAAAGTCCGTATGTCTTGGTGAGTGAATGTAACACTGGCTATAAGATCTTATGCTGCACTAAACTGAACACTGGCAAATCCCCTTGTCTTCGCAGAAGCTTTATTAATGTCAAGTGGATTTTGGGAAAGTCCCCTTGGTATAACTCCGTGCAGGAGGGAGGGTCCAGTTAGGATTGCAATCGTTTGACCAGTGCATAGGAAAACAACATTTAGAGTTCATTTTTTTGCCTAAATAAGGTATTTGAATTAAGAGAGAAAAAAGCATTTCATAGCTGCCAGGTAGAAAGTAAGTGTTTCCTCTGGCAAAAGCCTTTTTAATTAGTTGTCATGATGGTATCACACTGCCTGATACAGGTCTTGTAACAGTGCTAGAGTGAGGTGGAGATTTTGCAGCCATGGGTTTTGCAATTCTATCATCTGTGTTGAAATAAACACCAATTTGTTTGATTGTTTGTGATTCCCCTTATGAAGAAAAATGGACAGGAAAAGAAGACAAGAGGACAGAAGAGACATTTCCAGTGTATAAACAAACTCAGACTACTAGGTCACTGATGTCTCAAACACTACAGCTCATTGTGGGTGGCAAGAGAAAGCAATGCTTAGGGAGTCAGCTGCAGCCATCTGTCTCCAAGGAGCAGCTGGTGATGAGATGTTGATATTAATGAAATGGGATTGCTCAGCGCTGTCAATTTACTGCAGTTAGTGTAGCCATTTCTGATTCATGCTACCATTACGGCTACCATGCCTGGGAGGCAGCAGGCTTTGTTGGTAGTATTGATAATACTTGGGACACCTGAGTTCAAAAGAGGTGTGAAAAGCAGTAGATTCAGAGTGCTTATGTAAAAGTTTTGTGGTTGAATTGCCAGGTGACTGATTGGCAGATTCCAGAGCTCAGAGTTTCCTGGAGTAGTGATTCTTGGTCATCTGCGAGTTGGGGAGTAGGAAATGACATTAGCTATGTTATTCAGATTGGAAAAAAATATGAAACAGTGAGGGCTGTAGGATTAATAACATATTGGTGGCATGGAAATGAGCATACAAATAAGACTGTGTCAAATCACTCTGAGAATGGTTGTGTTAAAGCTGCCACTACACCAAACAGCTGGGTCTGAGCTCGTAGATCCAGGAGCTGGTAAGGGCATGGGCTGACCAGGCTCTGTGTGTGTGTGTGCATGACAAGCCTTGTTTTGTTAATATTGATGTCTTGAGCTCAGGGGCACCTGAACTCCTGTGATAAATGACAGCTAGTAGGATGACATGGAGGATTCTCTGTAGAACGGGAGGTGTCCCTTACCAGCAATTCAGGTCCTTTGCCCCAATCAGTTTTGAATATATCACGTGAAAAATACCAGACACGTACTGCACTCAGCTTTGGTACTTTTGTATTTCCCTGTCCTGGTTTCAGCTGGGATAGAGTTAATTTTCTTCCTAGTAGCTGGTATGGTGCTGTGTTTTGGGTTTAGGATGAGAACAATGTTGATAACACATTGATGCTTTGGCTCTTGCTGAGTAGAGTTTACACTGGTCGAGGACTTTTCAGCTTCCCGTGTTCTGCCAGGTGCATGGAAAGCTGGGAGGGGGCACAGCCAGGACAGCTGACCCAAACTGGCCAAAGGGCTATTCCATACCACAGGACATCATGCTCAGTATATAACCTGGGGGAAGAAGAAGGAAGAGGGGGACGTTCAGCATGATGGCGTTTGGCTTCCCAAGTAACCGTTACACGTGATGGAGCCCTGCTTTCCTGGGGATGGCTGAACACCTGCCTGCCGATGGGAAGTAGGGAATGAATTCCTTGTTTGGCTTTGCTTGTGCGCACGGCTTTTGCTTTCCCTATTAAACTGTCTTTATCTCAACCCATGAGTTTTCTCACTTTTACTCTTCCGATTCTCTCCCCCATCCCACTGGAGGGGGAGTGAGTGAGCGGCTGCGTGGTGCTTAGTTGCCGGCTGGGGTTAAGCCACGACAGTCCTTTTTGGCGCCCAACGTGGGGCTTGAAGGGTTCAAGATAACGACAGATTTAATTGGAATGTGTTAGATCAAATTTATAGCTGTTATTGCTGTTTAGCTATTAATTGGCAGGCTACTGTGCTTGCCACGGGGCTTGCTTGCCTTACTGTATATTAGAGTCTAGTGCTCGTTAGTGGCTGCTTTTCGCTTTTGCTGCTCGCTATACCGCTTATCACCTTACTCCGCTGTGCCTCAGAACATTTTGATAACAGCAGTGGCGATGCGCCTGGGCTGGCAGATGGCCAGGGCATCGCTGCTGTTTCTGTGCTGCTGTACTGGACAGGCTGGAACTCCAGTGTGAACTTAGTCGAAGGGACTGTGACCTGTGGATGAGTCCATGCGGGAGCAGGATGCCCCGAAGCGTCTGTGGACATGGATAAGCCCATGCCAGAGCAGGTATGTCTCAAAGCGTCTGTGGCCATGGTTATGTCTGTGCCACAGCAGGTATACCTCTGAAGGGATTGTGGCCCAAGGGTAAGTCCACGCTGGAGAAGGTACACCTCGAAGCATCTGTGGCTGTGGATAAGTCCGTGCTGCAGCAGGTACACCTTGAAGCATCAGTGGCTCTGCATGAGGTCATGCTGGAGCACCTCAAAGGACATGGCCATGGGTAAGGCCATGCTGGAGCAAGTTTACTTCTGAAGAGACTGTGGCTGTGGGCAAGGCCACGCTGGAGCAGGTATATCTCTGAAGGCATTGTGGCCCATGGAGAAGGCCATGCTGGAACAGGTGCACCTCTAAGTGACTGTGGCTGTGGATAAGTCTATGCGGCAGCAGGTATACCCCTGGAGAGACTGTGGCTCATGGATAAGGCTCCACTTGGAGCAGGTAAACCCCTAGGGGCCTGCAGTCTGTGGATAAGTCCAAGCCGGGGCAGGGGCAAGGGGAGGACTCCATTGCAGTGTTAAACCCAATGGTCTGGTTCAAACGGGCCAATACTTCTGTATTTCCCACTGCATTTCCTATAAAATGGCATTGCTGATGTTTTTATGCTGCCTTCTAATACAAACACTTGCCTAGTCAAAGCAATTGTGATGCTGGGCTATAGAGTCGGTCTTTCTCAGAAAACAGGCCATCCTGTGTACTGTATACAACAGTTTTCATGAGGGATTATCTGAACTTCTTGTGACACTCACCTGACACAAGGCCCTGGGTGTTCAAGTCCCACTTGTGAAGCAGGCAGCCCTCTGATGAGGTCTCGCATAGCGACTGTTCTAAGGTACCACCTTAGTACCGGGTTTAGGTGGCCATCTCCAGGAGGTTTGACCCTCCAGGGCCAAGTGGGAGAACTGCCCAATTTCTGGCTGAGCCATTTGAGCATTTAGCCATAAGGTCACAGTTTCCTACTGAAGAGGTATTTGGAGCAGGGCCTTTGCCTCAGGCTTGAGGGTATTAAATTGGTGACAAGGGACCCAGTAGTCTCACGCAATGCAATGCACAAGGAACTTGAGGATTGGTTTCAGGACAGCCTGTCAATGGTTTGTAAGAGGTTGCTAATTACTATCAATTGTAGTGATTTTTCCAAAGGAAGTGGATTGCAATTGCAAATTCACAATTGCAATTTCACATAGACCACAAAGGAGTCATCTGAATTAACAGCCTTTGATTCACCACCATCCTCTGCTGCATTCAGACTGCTGACTAGCTCCATACCCTGTTGTCACAGCCCCAGCTATCCCCTAGGCCCCAAGCTTTTCACAGGATCAAAGAACAGAAGGGAGGAAGATACAATGGGGCAGCTTGTGCCATGAAGCAAAGATGGAAGAGCTGATTTCTAGTGTACACAGAGAATCAGGGCCCTTATACTGAAACAGTGCTGGGGGTTGCTGTGATCTGTGCTGGAGGCCACACTTAGGACTGAGGCAGACAAGAGTCCAGACAGCACAGAGGGACAGCTGGAGGCAAAAGCAAGCTCTTACACAAATGGCCCGATCTTTTGTGTCTGACAGTGGTCATAGAGAGGCTCTCCCACTGCACAGTGGCTGGCACTGTTTTCGAAAGGGAAAAGGTGTGGCATCATCACTTAATTTGCATCTACCCAAAGGCACCCCTGCATTACAAGCCTTTCTTACATCTCTGGCAAATCCTTTTAAGCTTTCCCCATGCACAGGCTACAGGACAGCAGGGCATGGTACAGAACTGGAACCAAACATGTATAAAATACTACAGTTAAGGATGCAAAGGTAAATAATTAGTAGATGCCAGCAAGGCACCCAGAAAATCTTTCACACTGAGGCAATTTCACTTCAGAAAGTATAACATCCCTCTGTCAACAATGTTTTCTTTTCACTATAGCCTGCCTTAGGAGCATTGTGGTGTTTTAAATAGCCTAAGCACTATGAGACCTGGGCTTCTGAGAACTATTTGGTCATTTTTCTCACAGGGGTCCAGGCTGCTTTTAGTTTCCTGGAACCTTTTCTTTTTCAGCGACTGCTGCCAAGGGATGATCAGATGTCTTGGTGAGATTTTCAGTTATTTTATGTAAAAACATTCCTGTTTTGAGGTTTTCATGGTTGCTTAAGAGTTTTATATTCAGGAACTCTCTTCCTTTTCTCTGGAACTTAGTATTTTTCTTAATACAGCATCCTTATGCAAGATCAGGCCAAATCACTGAAAAAGAAGAACTAAGGGGTCAGGGCAGGAGACCCATTGCCTGCTGTGACATTGGAAATATGTAGGTTCCTAAGACCACAGCTTCAGAGAGGGAGAAAGATTAACTGGAAGAAAATAGAGGAAAAGTAGTGTCCTGCACACTTTTCACACAGGACACAGATTTGTTATATTTACTGGCATAAGGCAGTCTAAATGTATAGTATACTGTATTTTGTTCAGTAGTATCACAGGTATTTGGCAGCCCAAGGCAAAATCAGTACAAAATCTTATCTGACTCACCCCTTTTCTCTAAGTCCTGAGCTTCTAATGCTGTTTGTCTCTGTATTCTCTGTTATCATGTCTTATGCAATCTTTCTGCAATTTAGTATCAAAGATGTTGTCCCAAATTTTTTCGTTCCTTAATGTGCATAATAGACATTTACAAGAACTGTAAGTATTCACCTTTTACCCAATTAGCTTTTAGCTAATGCCTTTTTATTTAAAAATCTATTTCATCAACCACCAGCTCATTTTAAGAAAGAAAACAACAGTACAGTATGCCAATTATCTCCATTTTTGAGGGGTCAACTTTGCTCACACCAAGCATTCACCTTATTCTATAGGGTGCACCACTAAATTTAACCCTTGAGTGTTCAAGAACCACACTTCCCAGAATGTCTCTAAAGTGTGGGGTCTTTATGAAAAATAAGTGGGTTCTATTAAAGTATACAGAATAAAATTTGACACAAATCTTGTTCTTCAAATACCTCAGACTACACAGAAATAATTTAAAAAATATATCCACCATCCATATAAAGACTGCTGCATAGTGGATATTTCCTGTCACCTAACCAGGGCTTATCCCACAATTTTCTTGGGAAAGACAGCTCCCTGATGTGCCCTTCAGATAAAGCACTCTTTACAAAAGTAGCACATAAGACAACACTGGATAGAGACTGCAACAGCTGATCAAGATGACAGTTGTGTCCCATCTTGTGTTTCCAGTATGGAAACCACGGTGCAGGATTTGTGAGAGGAGCTGCAGTAGGCAACAGTTCTTCAGTGAGCAACGTGTAAGGATGTTACATTTTGCCTGCCGCTTCTTAAAAGTGTTTTTTTTAAATGACCTTTCCAATCCTGTGTAACTGAACGACAAGGAGATAATCAAATGCTAGCTTCAATGTAAATTTGGCAAGGGAACTAGAGTTGCTCCCTGGCAGAATGAAGATGAATGCTTTAAGTGTGGCTTAAAGCTGCTATCTTCTATGGGCAGGGTGAGCATGCAGCCATTCACAGGGTGAGGCCACTGCTACAGAATTCATTACAGCTAGATAAAGCAGCACAGACTTATTGCAGGGATTCCCATTTTCTGTAAGTTTGTAAGAGTTCAAAATGGCAGGCTCACATAGCTCGTCTCTACACATTACTGCAACATAAAGCAGCCTTGTCCTCATCATACTGAAATAATTATTTCTTCTTCTAGGTGAGGAAATGTACATGTACAAGCAAAAAGAATGGTTGTGTGGATTTGTTTCTGACTGTTAATGCCTGTGTAACTATATATGCAGATTAGGTATTGCCCTTGAAGACCTGGAGAGCAGCCAGAGTGCCTCTTCCCTGTAAACTTCATGTAAACAGAGTTACGCATAAGCAGCGTTTATTATTACAGGATCTGAGCTACCCCAGCTTCCAAGTTGTTCAGACCAAGATTTTGTTCTACAGTTTCTTATCTCTGCTTCTGGAAGAGTGGCAGTTTCCTGAGTACCCTCTAAACAGCACTTACCTTTGCAGCTCCAAAGTCATCTTTCCTCTAAGATCTTAGAGGAATTTCACCCATACACACATACCCATGACCGTGACAGTAACAGATGTTGGCATCTTTGTGTTTCCAAGGTGCCATTGAAGCCCTCACCTTTTTGTCACTCTCTGAACTGTGTTTGATCAGAGCTGAAAGATTTCCTCCTACCACAGTGGTGTGTGTTTGTGTGTGTGTGTGTGTGGGGGGGGGGTCCCTACCCTCATTTTAAGTTATCATTGCGATGCTGAAAAAACAACCTTGTAGAAAGACAAGATCAATATTAGTAAAATGTCAGGCTTGTCTGTGCTATGCCTTGGCAGAAAAAAATGGCAGCCTTGCAACACTCCGAGCAGAGTATGCCACTTAGCTGGCAGAATCACCCTCCTTTGTATGGTTCACTTCAGTTTTTATACTAAAGGATTTGGGATACTTGTATTTTTCAGCCTGACATTTAAGGCCAGGTGGCTCAGCACCTCTTGTGTGTGTAGTCTTGTAGACTGTGTCTGAAAAATTTCTGCTCTGTCATCTGCACATACAGGTATCTCTAAAGCCAGTCACCTGAGCCACCAAGTTTGGGCCCAAAGTGGTGGTCCACACAGAAGTCTTCATTTTAGTCAAGCTTTAAAAAAACAGGGAAAACAAATCTGTGGTGTTTTCTATTAGATACATGTTTAGAGAGAAACAAAGGCCCCTCTTCTCCTCATAGGTAGGCTCGAGTTGAATACTTAAAACAGTGATGGAAATAATTTGCATGTGTGTAAGGAGTGCTTATTTGGTGGATGTCAGTAGATGTGAAAATATTTGGTCTAATTCTGCAAAGAGTCATTTGGAAAACTTTTTGTATGGTATGATCCTTGGTATTTATTAAAGGAATGGTATTCTTTAAAAATGATAAATGATTGATTAGTAGCCATGGACTTGTTGCAGAAAATGAAGCATGCTAAAAAAAGAAACATGTTAAAAGAAACACGTTTTTCCTGCATCTCAGCCAGTATTCTTTCTGTATGTACTAGACTTTGTAAAGGGTCAAGCTGGACAGTCTGGAGCTTAAATTCCTGTAACGCATCTCACACAGCTCTTTTGCTAATGCGTATTCAATTAAAGAATGAGTCTATTCTAAAATTAACTGGGGCCCCAGGGTTTAGTTTTAACAGGATGTTTCCATTTGTGTGTACCATGTGGCTTCTGTGCAGGGAAGTGGGGTTTTCTATATGAAAACAGTGGATCCACTGTATAGCTGAGGTAGAGGAGAAGCTGGCGTCACAGTTTGGGTTAGTCTACACTAGAAAAACTTGCCCAGAAAAGCTAGTTGCACAGGCTATGAGTGTGTGATTTTTTACTGCCACCCTGCCACTGGCATATTTAAACTGATACACCTGCATCCGTATTAGGACTTCTATCATTACAACACTGCATTGTATCAGTACCTTTCATTTTTGGTTTCCATATTTAAATAAACTGTTAGCACATATTAACCTATGTACACGTATTTTCATCTGGTTTCCCAAAGGAAAAAAATTGTGCAGTCATGCTATACACATCAATCCTTACAATAATTCCTGAACTTGTTAGCTGATTTTAATCAAGCCCAAAAAAGCAGCAGAGATCTCAGACACAATTACTTTGCCACAGATCTCATAAAGACGGATAAGCCAAGTACAGGAAAGACTTCCTGTTATTGCCTGCATGGAGGGACAGCCTGCAGTTCAGCTTTTATTACACTCAACCTACACAGAAGAGGAACATTATGAATGCTTTTAAATGCAGGAAACATGTCTTTTATAATCCACACCTTATTAGATATTAGAAAATCTAACCATAAGACATGCAGCAAGAGCAAACTGGGCTCCTTGAGTCCAGCTCCTCACCACAGCGTATCATAGCGTATCTCTGTATAGTATCCACCTTATCAGTCTAGCAGCATCAACACTACAGGTGCTGTCTCTTTCTCTAGGCTGGCATAGCTACAACTGCAGAGCTTTCCAGAAAAGACAAGCTTTTAACTGCAATTAAATTTGTGAAATCGAATTCACAAGGCACTTAAAAGTGCATGTGGTGAGCAGGGTTGGGGTCCAGCTGTTAGAACCAGCAAGCAGTTAATTTCACTTCAGCCATGAGAGATATCTGGGTTCCTTACCGATTGGAGTGCGTGCTTTGCCCAGCAGGATTGGGGGGGTGTTTGGGTTGGGTTTTTTTTGGTGTGTTTTGATGTTGTTGTGGTTTTGGTTTTGTTTTGTTTTCTTACAGGGAAACTCATTGAAAGTCACCCATTTCACACACAGTGAGAAGTGGCCCTTGGACAGTTGGGAGGAATCATCACCTGGTGTAAGTTCCTGACTCAACTCTTGAGTCTTGCCCAATGCAGATAAGGTATTTGCATACCCACAAGCAACAAGGAAAGAACTTCACTGAGGTTGCAAACTCAAGCACTCAGAACAAGGAAATGCCAAAACTGAGACCTGAAGAAACTTAATTTAGCTGCCCTTGGCCATATGGTGGTTTTTTTTTTTTTTTAATTAGCTTTACAAATCTTAATATCCTCTATTCAGTGCTCTGGAGGGTAGAGCTTAAGGAAAGAGAAAGATAATCTGATTCCTTTTTATCCTCCTTGTTCACAGCACCTAAAAAATATATACAGTGAGGCCCTCACAAACCTTGCTCTTAATACAGAAGTATTTTTTTGCTATGGGCTTTCCAGTCTCAGTCTTCACCAGCTTCATAAGATTAATTTACCTTTTAAATCCCAATTTAAATAAGAGGGGTTTATTATTCACATTTTCCTGGTTAGACTTTTGAGAAATAGATGTACTGCATCAAAACTAGGATTTCTCTCTCCACTGGAGAGTTTTCTCAGGTGTAAAGCATCCATAAATCCTGTTATATTCAGCTGCAGCTTAACACTAATGAAAGCAAGAAGCCAGATTTTTATTACAGCTTCCCAGAAAATGGGGAACATACATACAAATAACCAGCTGCAGAGAGTTTGGTCGCAAGGCCAGATAAGTAAAAGATGTTCAGGCACTACCACACTCAGCATCAGGGTGCCTGACTTTTGGACCCTTGGTTCTCAGGGTAACACCTAGACCATGAGTGAGATGCCTTGGAATAATATCCCAAAAATCTGTATGTGTAGTACACAAAGCTGCTTAAAGTAGCTAGTAGTGGATGCTTAGGACATAGCTGTGCTACTAACCTAGCCACTCTCCAGAATCAAGTACCTCATTCAGGGATTTTAAGTCCTCTCCCTCGCCCTGGAAGTGTCCCTTTTTAAAAATGCAGCCAAAGGGTTGGTCTTTTGAAGTATGGCTGGAGAAATACCCTTTACCAATCTCCCTCCGTGTAACAGCTCAGCAGTTATACCACTAGCCTGAGGATGTCAGTGAGCTGGATTCAACTCCTTCATGACCAAATGGGAGGAAGGGTGTCAAATCTTGACCTCCTGAACAGTACACACTCACCCAACCCACCAGCAGCAATCTGCCAGGACCCTGACGGCACCATGAGGTGTTAATGGCCCTGATCAGCCTCACCTGGAACCCCCACCCATGTGCTCTGGCAATCCACCAGGCCCCATTTAAGCCCAGGTCTGGGCCTTCAGTCCCTGCCTAAGCTATGTAGTAGATAAATGTGCCTTCTGTTTAGTCTCCTGCCTAGTTTGCTGGATGGATCCATGTTGTAGCCCTGTCTTCAGCTCTGGCCCTACCTCCTGCTGCTCCTGACTGGATTTCCTGGACAAACTCTGCACCTGATGCATTGCTTCATCTAGTCTGGGACTGTTGATGGACCCTGCACCATGCTCTGGCTGCTCTGTTCAGGTATTGTGGGGCAATGCTCTGGCTAGTGAGGATACTGCCTGTGCTGTGGTCACCCTTGGCTCCAGGCTTGTCTTCCCTTGAGCAGCAGCCTTGCTCTTGCTGCTCCCTGAGAGAGCTGTAGCTTCTTGTCCTTCCCAAATGTGGTATTTTAGTCAGGACACTTCCCTCTTGCTTCCTAGGGAATCTCCTCCAGTGACTAGTCTGGGAAGTCTTGCTTATATCCTCCTTCTGCCCCTGCTTAATGCATACTACAACTTCCATAGTTCAGTGTTTGCTTCAAGTACTTTGAAAAAATACAAAAATTCACACTGAGGGTAGACAGTGAAGCTTTGTGGCTGTTACGCACCAGGACTGTAACAGGGCTCCGCTCATCCAACCTCTGCCTGACAGACCCCAGCCTCGGGAGCCCTCTGGCCCCGGTGCAACTGCACACCCTGCAGCGGCGACAGTGCTGCCCCAGTGACATGTCACCCCAGGCATCGCCACCTTCCAGTGCTTTGGGCGTTTCATAGACTCAGTTCTTACTATTCAGGGAAGCTGCTTTTCACTCCACAGTCAGAGCCTGACAGCAAGTGTTTGTGCTTTCACAGGCAGCGCATATCGTGTGTCAGGGTACTCGGTGCTTGGACGACTGCCACCTGCGTTTATTTTTCTCCACAGCACCCAGGTCGCGGAGCTGCTGTTTCGTTCCCCAATTTCTACTTGAAGTGGCAGATACTCGCAGGTGCCCTTCACCCCGCCGCAGCCTGCAGCCTGCCCCCAGGAAGGCCTCTGTGCGGGCACAGCCCCGCCTGCCCCCTCCACCTCCACCCCACGCTTGTAAGGGACGACGAGCAGTCAGCCCAGCCGCCGGCGGCCCTGAGGGGACGGCCGCTGCCTCGCCCAAGGGGCCGCCCCCACCCTCCCTCCCACCTCAGAGCCGGCCGCCCTTCGGCGCCGAGCGCCGTCCCCCGGCGCTCCTCAGCAGCGGAGCAGCGCCGGGGGCCGCGGCGGAACCGCCCCGCTCCGCTCGGGCGGCGCCCCGAGGGGCAGGCGGGGAGGGGTCGCCCCGTCCCGCCGCCCCGGGAGGAAGTGACATGGCGGCGGCGGCGGGGAGGGGAGGGGAGGGGAGGCGAGGGGCGCCCTTTTCCTCCCGGAGCCGCCCGGCGGGTGGAGCCTGGCGGCCCCGCCCGAGCCGGCCGCCTCCCGGCGCGTGCAAACTAGTGGCAGTTGGTGCGGCTCGGCTGCCGCCCCGCCGCCCGCCCGCTCGCTCCCGGCGCCTCAGCGCGGCACACGCATGCCAAGGCCCGGCGGCGCCAGGTACGTGCTCTTCCCCTGGCGGCCAGCGAGCTCCCCAGGTGCGGGGCCGCCCTTCTCCGGCCGCCGTGGTGCCCCGCTGGGAAAAAAAACAACCCAAAACCAGACCCCTCCCGGCCCCCTCCCCGCACCGGCCGCTCCCCCGGCGTGCCGTAGCGGCGAGGCGAGGCGAGGGGCCGGCGTCCGCCGGCGGGGTGTGCGAGCGAGGCGGAGCGGGAGGCGGGCTGCGGACAGAAGTTCCCTGATTTATTCGCCACCGGGCCGGGTCTCGCCGCCGCCGCCCGGCCCCGTCGGGCCGTTTCTCCCGCGGCCGCCGCCGAGAATTTTCCTGCCGCCCGCGGGCCCCCTTTGTGTGGCGAGCGCGGCCCGCGCCGGGGTTTCCGTGGAAACGGCAGAGCCGCGGCGGCCTTGCCCCACTGGGCGCCCCCCCCCCTCCCCTCCGCCGCCCCTCCGGGGCGCTGCCGGGCGGGCGGGCGGTGGGTGGCGGCGGCGGCCCCTTCCACTTTCCTTTCGGTCTTCCCCTGTCTGAGCGGCGGGGCTGGCGCTGGCAGGGGGAGGGGGCGGGTAGGGCGGTTGCCGTGGAAACGGGCGGGTGCCATCGCCTGTTCGCTGCCTCCTCCCCGCAGGCGCTTCTCCTCAGCGAGAGGGCGTAGCGTGCCCCGGTGGCGGGGGGGGGTCGGAGACAGGGACGGGGGAGTGCACCGTCACAGGTCGCGGTGGCTGTTTTTTCCGCGGTACCTACAAGTCCGCGAGCTGAGGCGGCGTGAGTGGTGGTGAGGCGGAGGAGAGGGGGAGCCTGCCTCCCTGGTGATGTGTTCACGTGTTGTGGGAGCTCTGCCTTTCATCTGCCCGTGTCTCTTCATAAAGATATTTAAGCCCAATTAAATAATGGCCACAAACTGACTTAAGGTGTGTCGACTGGTATCATGCGGTGCAGGGAGAACTCCAAGGGGAGGTATTGTTTAACTAAGAAGTAATCCTTTGTAGCATTTATTTCAACAAGTGAGCGCTCACTTGTATGGCTGAAAAGACAACCAAGAAAAGTCTGAACAACGTCACACAGAGACTTCTGGTCTTCATCTTTGTTATGCATTTCTAAGAGGTGTGTTTCAAGACTATGCACAGACATCTAAGAATGAAGTACCTTATGCAGGTGCTTGTGTGGGAGAGAGCAACCTTGCTGCTACGTGAAAACTGAAAATACTTTACAAGAGGTGGAAGGATGCAAGAAACTCTCTCTCAAAAAAAAAAAAAATCCCCCAAGCATTTCTTTAAAAACACTGATGTGTCCAGCCCAGGAAGTTTACCAGGCCATTGTAGCCTCAGCTTGTACTGATAATCACACCAAGAGTGAGTTGCAGAAGAATTAAAAGCTGGGGGAGTAGAGAAACTATTGCGGAACAACTTAAGCTGAAATTAGCAGCCTTCTTTCTTCTCTAACTTCTCATGTGAATGATAGGGAGGTCTGTTTATAATATGCCACCACTACCTCTGTATAAATACAAATAAATAAAATGGATCAGTAGAGTAGTTGATGTGCTCTAAATGTTTGCTGTCATTTACTAACCAGCAGCTTTCTCTAGCTGTTTGTATCTGTTCTAATGCTGTGTTTTTCCAAATACTATGGATTAAAATACATTCTGATTCATTTTAGGAATCTGTGTAAATATTATGCATAGCTTTGCTCTTTCCTATTAAAGTTTTGCATAGCAATGCCTGAATAAGCTGTATCTAAAAATGAAACTTTAACTGTGTTTTATGGAAGACAGAGGGCCAGGATTCATGTGGAAGAATATATCAGAAAGCCTGCAATGGACAGAGAAAGTATTGTAAGCTGCTGATGGATAAAGGTTGCTCTTAAGCAAAGTTTGGTTGTGTTGTTGGCAAGCACTTAAATAACAGATTTTAGCAAGGGCTTCACAGGAAGCTGTAAGTATTATATTTTAAGAGTGGAGAAACTGCACAGACAGGTCAGTGCCTGCCCAGAGTCACAGGACAGAGAGCACTGTGCCTGAAGCATGGTGACTAACTGTGTTTCTTGAAACCAAGTAGGTGTCAGTTTGGTGGGGAGGTTGTTTTTTCAGTAAGTCTTGCTCTGTCCAGCCAAAATCCAGAGGCACTGAAGCAGCACTCATCTCTCTGGAGTGAAGTGTGCTTTCCTGGAGTGATGGTTGTACATCGTTTACAGTTTAATGTACTTACTGTACCATAACAGAATAGTTGCTCTGTAGGAGAAGGGTTCTCTTGCAGGTGATGGATGAGGATCCTATGACTGTGCTCTGCCCTGCTGAAAAGAGGTGTTTTATTGTTTTCTGTTGTATACCCTGATTTTATTGCTGGAAGGTGAAGACTGTGAATAATGCCCCTTGAAATCTCTGCAACAAAGGAAGACACTGTCACAGCTGTGCTGAGGTTAGCAAGGTATTATTCTTGTGTCGCAAACATGCGCTTGTGGCCCTTAGAACTTGTATTAATAATTTGGTCTTAAATTTTAAAAAGTCGACTGTCCACTGTGTGATGTAGAAGAATACTTCCCTAACTAATTGCATCACTACTAGTGCTGTTGGCATGTCCTGATAAGGGAGCAGATGAACAAGAGGGTAATGACGCATTGTAGTACACTGTGCCTGTGCTTTAGTCAGTGAAAGCTTTTGCAACTGTGGGCCTCCCTCACCAGAGGAAACCTTACTTGAGTCAAGGCAACCGTCTCCTCAGGTGTGTTTGATTTAGCTCTACTGAATGCAGCGGGCTTTTTTGTAAGGAAACTAGAAATGTGACTGAGAGCAGTACCCTGTATCCTTTGTTGCATTTCAGCACTGGTACGTGGCAGCTGAGTATGTGTTTTTTCCCCAAGTGCTTTGTCTGCTAGGTGGCTTTCCCCAGTGATTCAGTTTCAGGTGTTTGGGAAAATTTGCCCACCAATCTGTTTGGTGGTCTTAAGCTCATTCACATCTGACTATGTGATGAGTACCCTGATCACCTCTGACTAATGCTCGTGTGCTTCTCAGAAACTGCTGACTCACTTCATTTTCATGCTCTTTCCCCTGTCCTCCTCCAGTGCCTTGGACTAGAGATGTGGTAGGGTCAAGGTAAGGTTAGGGAGAGAGGAAATGGAAATGAATGAGAGTAGCTGTGTGTTGTGGCAAGGATGAAAACACTGTAAAGACCCCTCTTTGATAATGTGAGAATACGATGATGGCTGTACTGGATTTCCTGAAAAGGTCCATAAACCATGTATTGGGACCTGGGCAGAACAGTCTAATAACTGTAGTGAGCCCACAGCTGGGAGATGCTGGGTTATGGTTCTGCTAGTGGTCTGCTCTTCATTTTGACCTTAAAGCCTTTTTACTTATAAGCCGCCGTTTTCACCTTCAGCCCTTCTGTCTGTCTTCTTATATTCTGCCACAAAGAACTTAACACCGAAGTAATTTTCTGCTGCTTGCAGAAGGGCTGACCTTGCTTGAGGTTTCTGCTGTAGCATAAATAACAGGAATAGGGAAAGACAATTAACCAATTCTAGGCTGGAAAGAAGTCAGAGGTAAAGGTCACTGGGAGAGGGTTTACTTGCCAGAAGGCTAGGAGCTGCAGGAAGAGGCAAGCACAGTGATTTCACATGCATGTGTGACTGTTTACTAATGTCTGAAAAATTTCTGACGTGCACCAGATTTGCTTTTAGTCTGATCAACAAAGTTAAATTTCAATCACATTTTTCCAGCAGGATCCAGGTGAATGAAAAGGTTTGCATGTGCAGATTCAGTTGGCAGATTATGCAGTTTTTTCACCTATCAGAAAAAGGGGAAGACCTGACTCAAAACCTGCTGTTAAAGACAGGGAAATAATATATTTGGGGGAAATCTATGTGTAGAAATGGTACATGATTTTTAATCCATTTCAAGTGCCAACTACAGTGTGAAAGTTAAACTGTGTCCTGCTTCTCTCCCTCTCCACGTATCCCTGTCTTCATGCATCATAGATTGCATTTTCTTACCATGTTTTTCAGCACTTTGGAAAATACCATTACTACAGATGCTGCTTTGCACTTCTGGAAGGTCTGGAAGCATTCTGTCTGCAGCAGCCTACACCTGCACTTGAATCATTTGTGAGGTTTTCCCCCTTCAAGTCACAGGTGGTTTGTCAAGGGTTAACAAGGCTTTAGTTTATTTTATGGTTATGAGGATATGTTTAGGCAGTGCTGAAACTTGCACAGACATTTACACATTTTTTTTCCCTTGATCTGGTATTAGTGAAAATTACCAAAAAACAATTCAGTAACATCAATGTTGCCAAATGTGCAGATGGTAGGCAGGATTGATACCACTCTCTTCCCACAACCAACAAATGTAAACCAAGTATCTACAGGATCAAAGTAATTGAAAGAAACTGCCCCTTCCTGTTGCCCAATAGTGGTAGAGGTGCAATAGGGTTATAATTAAGCAAAAAGATAACTAGGAAAGTGCTGTTCCGAAGTTCATTGAGCCTTCAGTGTGTCACTGTCTGGTTTTTAGATGCCTATGCCTGTACCTCTGAGAGTGTGCATAAATACTGCACTTCACCCAAGATGGAGACAAAGAAAAGCTTCATTCTGAATTTAAGCCTTATAAAACTGTCTCGAATTTATTTGAAGTTAGCAGGAAAAATGCTCAAAGCCAGGCTTTTAAAAGGATTTAGGCACCTGAAGTTGTGCAGAGATGATGTAGAAAATCCAGGTAGGTGTTGATGTACCTGATGCTTCATTTAGTGCAAAATTTATAAAAATGTTACTGGATTCTTACCAGCATGTTTAGGAACTGTAACATTTGCATGCTTGCCATCTAGTACGGTAAATGCTGTTGGATCAAGCACTATCTCTGAATGATTTTGTTGGAAGTTTAAGGTGGTTTTGACTAGCCTTGGCTTTAGGTGCTGAGAATACAAGTTCATTGATAGTTATATCACATTTGGCTGTTTTTGAGGGATAATGTTTTCCAAACAACAAGGGCTATTGAAGCTTGTTGAGAGATTTCTTTTGGCTTCAGCAGGATTTGAATCAGGTCCAAAATGAAACCTCCCTTTATTATTGGACTTGATAAATCGGGTGCCTTGATAAAGGCTTTTATTCTCTGAAGTTCTCAAATTAAATCAGGCTGTTAGGGGACTGATGATCAGGGAGAATGAGGAGGCTGAAAGTATTCTGAGTTCATGGTGTAGCAAAACAGTTCTGAACACTTGTGTCTTAGTGGCAGAGGTGGGTGAAAACTGATGTGGAATAGAACCGCTGAAACGTGGGTAAAGCAGTCACTGTGTTCATTTGGGTTTTTACCTGGCATCTGGGTGTCTGATTGTTTTGTGTGTGGGTGCAGCTGAGCCTTTTACTGAAGCCGGCATCTTATTTTTTGGAACTATGCCAACCACATCTCAGCTGTAAGACACATGGTTTTTCTAAGTATTGGGTGTTACCTCATTAAGGCAGGAGTTCGTTTTCTTTGAATAATAAATCTGGAAGCTTCCCTGCCACGTTCATTCTTCAGTTAAACTATTTTCTATGGAAAGAAGCATTGGAAAATACTTAATGAATAAATATTAATATCCTGCATATCCCTGTCTTGGTGTGGCTACATCTTGTGCATGCATTGTCATTTCCAATTTTGGGATGTGATTTTCGTAAGGGAGAAATTCAGCTACTTCATAGTCTTCAGTGTCATATGATAGAATACAGCCAAATTAAGTGAATACTTGGAGGTTAAAAAAAAAAAATCTTGCAAATCTTTTTCTGTTTAACATTTCCTTAGTATTCAAAGAGCATAGTAATGAATGTTATTTCATATTAATTAAAAATATGCAAATAGCTTAGCTGAAGGAGGCACTCTGCTGTCATAGAAGATGGAAAAAACCTAACAGCTCACTTGGAGTTGTAATCAGATGGATGGCACTTTTAATTTCCAGGACTGTTAACAGCATCTTGTGATTTGTTCTGGAAGCTGTTGGATCCCCTCACAGATAAGGTCAGCGCTATTCCCTCATATGCCTGTGATTCGGAAGCATGGAGGATGTGGCCTGTCCCATGTACCCGCTGCGTCTGTGACAGTGTTGTCAGCAGGGCTCAGATCCGCCGAGTGGGAGAATGTGGTTTTCTCCAGCAGGCCATACAACTGCTCAGAAAGAGACACTACGTTAAAAGTATTTTTACTGTTTTTTTGGGGGACAGTAGAAAATTTGTTGCCAGCCCACAGTCTGGTAGTGGAAGTCCCCCTTGTAAACCAGTGGTACTGTCACCATAGTGTTTTTCTTAGCTCAGTGATTTATGCCCTATCTCTGCCACTTCCGAGATTTTTTTTTTGTTAAGATTTTTGATGCCACAAATCCTGTATTGTTCATTAGTTGCATTTTCTGGCTTTCTTGAATAAACAAAACAACAAAGCCACACAAGTTGGGAATTAGACTTCTAGGAAAAGGCTTAAAGAGGCTGCCCAAAATTAATAAAATGTAAATCACAATTCCAGAAAATATACAGAGGTCATTTCATGGAAGCGTACTGAGGAAAGAAAATTATCTTTTTACCAATGCTGATGATTTTTATCTTCTGATTGTTGTCCTTGAAGCATCTAGCAATGCCTTTAATTCCTTCTTGGGTAGGAACAATGAGAGAGATGTACATTTGTGTGCACGGGCACACAATGCTGTCAGCTTGGTACTGAAGTTGTAACTTCTAGTTTATAGTACGGAGCCATCCAAGTTGCTGAGTACTTGGTTTTCATTTCTTGAGGAATGGAAAAAGGAAGGGAAAGCAGAGTTCATTAGATCAGCACACACATCCTGGTTTGAACCATCTCCTGCATTTATACCTATTGCATCATCTGCTGCCACTGAAGATCCTTGTGGGATGTGTCCGTTCCCTCTCTGCTCTCTATACGTGGCCTGTCAGAAGCTGTGGCAAGAGCATTGGCAAGAAGGCAAATAAAGGAGGATGAAAAGTACTGGTTTATGCTGAAAGCTGGAGCCCAAGGAATTGGCAGGTTGTGATTCTGGAGTTGGCTCTGCCATGGATTTGCCATGTGACTGTCGCAAGCTCTCTAACAGCATTGTTCTTGAGTTCCCGCTGTGTAAGGCAGGCAGCAAGACAGATTTTGCCAGGCTTACTTCATTAGCGTCTTCTAAATGGCTGGAGCTTTTCATATGAAAGGGGATGGATAAATCCAGGAAAGAATTGATGAAAATCCATGCTGTTTTCTAATCCTATCCATAAAGGGTTTGATTTTGCAGATAGAAGTGCACTTGCTCATGTTAGTAAGTCTGCTGAGTGGATGTGAAACTTCTCTGCCTGGATACAACTGCTTATGTGTGTTTGTGATGTGGAAAGCTGTCTGTTGCAGAACTGCAGTTAGGAGGCGATACTTTTGTAGTCCAACTTTGTAACTAACTCATTGTGGGTGAGAATAGGAGGATTAAATATTTAAAGCTTTAAACTAAACATGTGATCCATGTTTCCTTGTTGCCTTATGCCTAAAGCTGGTTTGGATGCGGGGGAGGTATTTTGTCTGTTGAGAGTATAGGCGGTTCCTGTACCTTGCACTGACTCTTTGCGTTGCTGTGAATGTCATTTACAGTTCTTTAAAACAACATGAGAGTGATCAATGTTTGGCAAGCATAAACTATGAGTCTTCATAGGAGAGACCTCCTTTCCAAGGCTTATCTCTTATCAAGAGAATGTTTGGGCTCCCAGCACAATTTAAAAAAAAAAAAAAAAGCAAACCTGGTTTTATACCAGCTCCTGAATGATCCTTTGTCTGCCTTCCTCCCTCCCCCCCCCCCCCCCCATTTCTTCAGGCTCTTCTAAAAGAAATGTTTTTGTAATAACCACTGGAGAAATCAGTAGCTACTCCTGTGTTGGATCTGTTCCTGTAATGCCCAGTGCAGGGGTGCTCAACCATAGTGCTGTGTGCCCTTAATGCTAGATAAATACCACAAAGCAGGTGGCAATATCCTGCTGCACTGCCCCTGCTGCCTCTGTAGCTTTTAATGTGTTAATCTCCCATGCACAGGAGTGATGGTGTGGATCTCGCCATTGAGAGATTTCTCACAGGCCGTGCATTGAGGACCAATGGCTTAACTAGACAGACTCTGATCTCTATACCTCAAGTGTACAGTTGCCTCAAATGGTCCATGACTGTTCTGTGCACAAATTCATAAACACAAAAGCATCCTTACTTACGTACATACATAAATATAATTGGGAAGGTTTAGTTTGTTGCAGATGTTCAGATCCTGTTATTTGATAAGCCACCTGGCACTTTTGCAGCAAGCCAGGTCATCCCTGAAGTGACTTTGTAGAAACACATTTTGGGGGGTTTGTTTTTTATAGAGGAGGATGCCAGATGACAGTAATATGTTGGCCTGGTTACCTTTGGCTAAGCACCTAATGTTGCCTATGAGAGCAAATATTAAATTGGCTATGAGCACATGATATAGGTGCTTGTCCTAGACTGTTTGTTGTTGTTCACCCCAGTTATTTTTGAGGAACTACTCAGGTTGCTTATATTTGTGTGACAGCATAGCTCACATCCTGCTTAGATTTTCAGTATACTCTCTTGTAAAATTTTGTTTGCTGTTTAGTCCTGCTCCCTTACTCAGTCCCTAAATTTGACTTGTTACGTTGCTTTTGTTGGCAGTGCAAATAACTTGTTAGATTAATGGACCCAGATAAAGTAAAAGAGGAAACAGAGGGACTCTGTGGTCCCCAAAACTGAACTCTGGGGCTGAACTCTGATAGATTCCTCTAGGTCTTAAATATCTTAATGCAGCTCTTTTTTCTATTTTCCCAAGTAAATTGCAGATAATTGTGTTTCGGAGAAATACATATACATATATATATTTTAATGTATTAAAATACAGAAACTTGGGTGGGAAACAGCAGAAGAGCAACCCTTGGCATGCCGGAAAGAAGCAACTTGCCTTCCACTGCTATTTTTGTGAACTTGATGTTCTGCACCTGAGAGAACTTCTCCCCTGACATATTTTTTTTGAGGATCTCTGCAGGAGCTTGGAACAGAAGTGCTTAACTTCAAGGGGTTTACCACCTTCAAATAAATGCCTCCTTCAGCATCAAGCCCTGCAGTCCCTAAACACTGCACCTCCAGGAGTTCTGTATTGCCTTGTGTTTAAGCCCAGCTCCTTAGAGCTTCCTTGTTCAGCTCCCTCCTCCCTGAATATTTCATGCTCCTGGAAGAAGGAGCAAGACTGAACTGCTTCTCACCAGAACTTGGACAGCATCTCCCCATCTTTCCCTCGCCTTCCCAGACTGTATGTGCCTCTCCCAGCCTGCCGTCATCCCCCTTGCCTCGCTGTACAAGCACTTTCTACGGTGGTAAGGGGACAAGCATTGAGGCTGTCAGGGCTAACAGCAGCTATGCTGTGCATTTTACCAGCAGAGAGTATGCATGCACAGATAGAGAACTTGCATCCTGGCAGGCATGCAGTTTATGTAGCTGTCTTGCTCTACATTAGATCACAGCAGGAAGAAAAAGGGGAATAAAAGGGAAAGGGGAAAGCATTATTATATGGTAACCCTTTCAAAAACTCCTAAGTTACTTTCACATCTTCAGTTTATATTCCATTATGCTAATTATCTCTGTGCTCAATAGAAAATAAATAAAAATTCAGTTTTACAGCAAGTCTGTAAATTGGAAATCCTAAAAGTTGCTGGTAGATGGTATTCATTTTTCAGCCTTTGAAACAGCCAAACTGACTGATCCCTCCTTTGTAGCAGTGTGTGTTACAAAATATGCTGTTCAGGAATGCATGACTCCTCAGGAAAACCTCAAAACATTCTTAAGTTCCCTTAACTTTGGGGGACGGACTTAAGATATGCTCAGATTCTTCCCTAATTTGGGACTTTTCTGAGGAGGTGTGGTGGGTTGACCTTGGCTGGCTGCCAGGTGCACATCAAACTGCTGCCTCACTCCCCTTCCTCAGCAGGGCAGGGGAAGAAAATAAGGTGAAAAAGCTCATGGGTTGAGATAAGCACAGGGTGATCACTCAGCGGTTACCATCCTGGGTGATACAGACTCCACTTAGGGAAGATTTTATTGCCAATTGATAACAGAGTAGGGCAGTGAAAAACAGACAAAACTAAAACTACCTTCCCCCCAAGCCCTTCCATCTTCCCAGGCTCAACTTGACTCCTGACTTTTCTACCTTCACCCCTGTGCCACACCCTGAGTGTTGCAGGCAGTCCATAATGGTTCTTTTCTGCTGCTCCTTCTTCCTTGCACTGTTCCTCTGCTCCTGCTGGGGTCCCTCCCACAGGGTACGGTCCTTCAGGAACAGACTGCTCCAGCCTTGGTCCCCCATGGGCACCAGCAAACCTGCTCCTGAGCAGGCTCCCTTCTGTGGGCTGCAGTGGGACAACCTACTTTCACCATGGTCCTCACTATGGACTGAAGGAGAATATCTGCTCTGGTGCCCGGAGCACATCCTCCCCCTCATTCTTGACTAACCTTGGCATCTGCAGGGCTGTTTCCTCATGTTTTTCTCATGCCTCATGCCCATCTGCTGTGCAGCATTTTTTTTACCCTTTCTTAAATGTGTTATCACAGAGGTGCCACCAGCATCGCTGATGAGTTCAGCTTTGGCCTGCGGCAAGTCCATTCCAGAACTGGCTCTGTCTGATGTTGGGGGCAGCTCCTGGTATCTTCTCACAGAAGCCATCCCTGCAGCTCCCCCCACTGCCAATACCTTGCCCCATAAACCCAACACGGGAGGTAATGCTCTAGTAGTTGCTTTTGGGGGATGTGGGAAGTGATTCAAACCCTAATTAAGCATGGAGGAAGAATTATCCATCTATTTGCCTCAGACTTGGTGTTTTTTGTGTGGCATGTACAGATATATTCTCCTTGAAGGTGAATACATACATGGACACAACCTCACTTTTGCTGACTTTGATGCTCACTGATAGAAAGAGAAGAGCATAAGGACTTGCCTTGCATACATATTTCATATACAGAAGCATTGTTAAAATGGATTCTGATGTGAAATACAGTGCTGCAGTCTGTGCTGTTCTGATGGCAACTAAAATTCACTTAGAGGCACTACTGAAACTGCTGTAATCTGACCTGAGCATGTTTTCATAGTCCTCTGTAACTCATCTATCCAAAAATTTGGTTTAGATGAGAAAATGCAAGAATGGTCATCATCATCATATGCTTGGTTGTTCTTAACTTGCAGCAAAGCATTTAAGGACTTTATCAAAGAGCAGACATAAGTGAAAACCTTTTCATAGGCTTGAAACATGCTGTTCTGAAAATAACCGGGTATAGTGCTGCCTTGTATCTGTTTGTAAGTATGGACAATATTAGCTTAGTCCTGATGCTGTCCGATAGGTACCATGTTGCTTTCCACACTCCAAGGGCCCTATTTACTACATCAACTTTGGACAAGGTGGGTGAGAGTTCTTTGATTCATTCTTGTGCTTTCTGTAAAAGTGAAAACAGTTGTGTTCTTTAGGAGATCACTAGCTGTAGTCTCGAAACTCTTACAGACTTTGAAATACAAAATAGCATTGTTAATTGGTCTTCACCTCTGCCAGAAGAGGGGTGTTCACCTTGCATATCACTGGTGTAACATTGCCTTTTCTTCTGTGTCCTTGTGGTCAGTTATTCGAAGCGAAAGGAAATGCTGAGAGTAGTTGAAGGAGAAAACACAGTGGATCTTGCTGAAGAATGGAAATTGGGGGGAAAAGAGGTAGAATGAATAGTCATGGAGTTTGCTTTTAAACCTGATCCTGTGATCTCTTAGTCACATGAATAGATGCTTGTTGACTTGCTCCCTAGACAGACATTTGAGGTTTGAGTCTTTTGTTTTCTATCCAAAGGAAAACTGTTATTAAAGAATGCCCCTATCTGTTTTTGATGCTCTGCTGGCCATTTTCTCCTAATTTGTTTTAAGGGGTGTTTGATAGAAGAGAGCTTCTTGGCAGCTCTCCAATCTTAATAGCTTCTGAGAAAATGCATTGATTGGCCTTTTTGTTTTCAAAAGATTGCTGTAATTTTCAGTCATTATCTATAAGGAAATCAGTGTAATTTATTAAACCAGCATCATGGATTAAGAATTAAAGACCTGATTCTTCATCACTTAAACTGGTGTTACATTGATGTTACCCATGAGGAACTTTAGTAAGACAAAGAGCAAGTGGAAGAAGTTCCTATGAACTCTTAAAAAGCAAGCTTCTAGACCTCTTTCATGAGCTCAGAACTGATTATTGAAAATAAATTTCTACTTTTTTGTTGCTTCTACCAATAATAAATTGCATTTCTTGGAATTTGGGTAATGAAAACAGTCCAAAATATCATATTAAAAAAATCATATAAGAATGAGCTTATGCCTGAGAAACAAAACACTTAGCTAGCACTCTGTATACAATGTTTGGGTTGCAAATTTTGTAGGGAAAACAGCTTGCATTTAATCAGAAGAGAAAATTAATCTCTCTAGTCTCCCTACTTTTCAGAAAAGCAAAAGTTAAGCAGTGGCTCTAATTTCTTGTTCCTTTTACAAGCAAGTTAGGTTAGATGCATTTCAGTGGTACTGCTTAAGTAGATTTAGTTTGCCTTTAAAACATGTCTTAGAAGCTTTACAGAATTGAAGTTTGATGACTGAGGTATGAAAGTAAGGAATAAATTACTTTCAGACATTCCATTGTGGCTTCATAAAATTGTGAGACAGTAATTATGTTTTATCAGGGTCATCTCATCTTTGTTTATTTTAATTCTGTGAAGTTTTGTTTTAAAGACCCAGTGTGAAGTAAATTATTCACATAAACATAACATTTTAATGCAGTTTGACTACTATTACAATGAAAAAAAACCAAATTGGGACTAATGTTCTGGTGAATTCTTCCTTGTCACGAAGTCTGTTGGTCAACTTCTTACTACAGTAGATTTCTGTTGATTATATCAAACAGTGAATTTTCAGGTCTCCACTGTAAGTAGACAGTGCTTTAATTTTATTTTAGATGTGGATTTTTTTTGATCCAGTCCCTTACTGATCTCTGGGAATTACATTAGATTAGAGTGATTTTGTGGGATGGAATTAAACAGGCCAGCTAGCACAAAAAACTTTTGATCAGTTTTAGCCAAGGACGGTAGGATAAACCCAGTCATCAGGGTTTTGGGCACTGCACAGTCTTTTAAACCATCCACTTGTAAGTAACTGGTTGCGTCCATTCTGACTGTTCTAAAGAAGTGATCTAATCCTGCTACTTGGTGAAGTACAGTAGTCTGAATCAGGGAAGTGAGATCTTGTATCTTTCACTGTAAACATATTCAAAACTTGGGTTTGTTTTTTTTAAGTGTTTGGCTCTGTCTTCAAAGTGTGCGATGGAGGGGCTGGGGCAGGAATCATTGCAATGGTTCCTACTAGGCAACATTTCTCATTCTACTTAGCCTTCAACAAAAACAAAGCCTTTGGTCAAAGCCCATGCTAATAAATTGTCTGCCACCCTCAGAAACGTATCTTTAATAGAATGGCTGGTTAAAGCTGGAAAAGCTTTTTGCAAGTATCATGACAGTAGTTACTACAATGAACAGAGGCCTGTTCTGCCATTCGGAGCTACAGATGGTGTCTGCTTTGGTACTGAATAGTACAACAAGATAAAGGGAACAAAGTCTGTGATACACAAAGGGCACATTTTGTCTGCTAATAATAGGCTTGGGACTGCCATCAATTCTTTATATAAATTATACAACAATACAGATTTTCTTTCTTAATTTTTTCTTCATCTTCCTTGCGGTTGAAAACCTGGCTAAATAACTTCCTATTGCTTTGCAGCGATTCTTATGTGTGCTCTTTGCTGTGGTAAGCATAGTCAGCAAGGGCAGTAAAACAAATGTTTCAGGACACTGATCTACACTCAGTGCCTCACATAATGGGGTCTCATATAAGCTAAAAGGATAGGCATAAAGATTTTTTTCATCAGTTAATTCCCTGGGATGCTGACAGCTGCTGTTTTGTTATTGCCTGTGACTGGCATGTTCAGAAATAATGTTTCAGGGCTTCCTCCCTGGGCAAACTCTCGTACACCTCCAAGGGAGAAAGTCTAGGAATGCAACAGGATGGCAGCACCTCCTGCTTAACTGCATTCAGAGTACTGGGATGTTGTTTATTGAGAGATCATGTCTTCATATTTTTTTCTCCTAACAAATGAGACTAGCTTTGGTGGTAGTGATGGTAGGGGGAGGTCAATACGGCATTTGGTAGGCCAGAATACTTGGCAGAGGACACTTCATCTGAATGCCCAGCTGCTAAGGTTGGACTGGTCCTTTCCAAAATTATAAAACATTTCTTAAGTAACCTAAGAGTTGATTTTTTTTTTGTTTTGTTTTGTTTCCTGGAAACACTGCTGGGTCATGGGTTAGTACTGTTATTGATGTTTCCTTTCTGGGCTTATGGAGTATAACTGACAGAATTACAGTGTCAAGGAATAATTGAACAAATTGTGTGTATTGTGCATAGCCAAGCTTTTATTCTCTTGCCAAAATCAACTGATATTTGAATGTGACAAGGGAACAAGCCAATAAAGCTAGAATTAAGGGGCTGCTCCTACCTTTTTGTTGGGGAACATGGCTGTCATAGCCTGTAGAGGAGGGCACAACTTCTAACATAAAGCTCTAAAGCTTGAGTTTACTTTGGAGCTGCTCTTGAAGATAGTAGATGCCACAGTATATATCTTATGAAGTTCAGACAATTCAAATCAAAATATAAGTGGACTATTTTGCTCATATTTTATCAATAAAGACCTGATAGAGAAGTATTGTAGTCCATGGAATGGAGTCGTATGCTCATGGGTTTTGAAGAATTAGGACTGAAATGTGAAAATTTATTTCCAAAGCCAAATGTCAATTGATTCAGAAATACGATATTCTCTTTCCGTGCTTACTTTTGCAAATATTGTCATCAGGCCTCTTTCTACCATAGAATTAACTTTCATTTTAGTGTATTTAAGTGTAAAACGGGAAGTCTGTATTAACTGTTTATAGAAATAAATGCACTCTATAACTGCTGATACTGTTTGGTTTTGCAGGTTGTCTTCTGAATTTTGGGTCTGAAGGTACCCTCTTGCTTTCTCAGCAAATCATGGACATCGTTGGCTTTCTGAAGTCTCAATTCATTTGCCACCTTCTGATCTGCTACATATTTATAGTGTCAGGACTGATCATTAACTTCATTCAACTCTTTACACTTATACTTTGGCCAATCAACAAGCAACTGTTCAGGAGGATCAACTGCAGGCTGGCTTACTGCATTTCAAGCCGTAAGATGTCATTTTGTTTTTTAAAGTATTTTCATATTTTGTCTTGAGGGAATTGGTAGAAAAGTTCTGAAACAGATTTCAGAGTAACCTATATAAAGGTCATTACTGCTTCCTACAGCACTTGCACTTGTGTGAAGAGGTGTATGCTTTGTTGAAATGTCCTGTTCTGCTGAAATGTTTTGCTCTTTTATGTTGGGATACTTGCTTGACTCAGGATGTTGGAAGAAAGAGTGCCTCTCGTTTGGCTATCCATCATGTTCCATTAAGCCAAATGAGAAATATTGACCAAATAATAGCAGAACTTGCTGAGATGCAATATCTGTAGGCTTACAGTGTTAATAAGTCACTTCCAATAATGCTTTCAATCTTTTTATCATGCATGATTTTGTTTATGATCTTGGTTTAAGTGTTTCATGTGCGAATACTGTTCAGGACTGGGAAATAACAGTAAAAAAAAAGAAAAATCTTTGATTCCATGTTCTTCTTTAAGCCAGTTGTAAACTGTTGTTTCTTTGAATAAGCATTTCAGACCTTAAGCTGCATCTGTATGTATTCAGTGTACACATATAGTTATAATGTAGTATACAGCAGGTCGCCTGTAAGCATTGAAAGAAGTGAGGGTTACAATTATTTCTATTTTCTGGGGGAGATGGGAGCATCAGCTCATGATATTACTTGTGGAAAGACCAGACCTTTTTAACTCCTGGGACACGTGACAATTCACTGACACTTGACTAAACAGGTAATTCCAGTGGAATGAATGAGACCTGTATCTATTAATTTCTTCTTTGTTAGTAGGAGACTGGTAGAATCTCCACCCATCAACAGTGGACTATCAGAACATGTGTAGTTTTCTTGATATTATCAGTCTGCTTATATATTTGTTTTTAAAGAGCTATGACTGCAGTTTCAGCACTGATTTATTGCAGTGCAACTTCTGACTTCCACGTAATTGCTCTCAACTTACAGCAGAGAGCATTCTCCACAGAAGCTGTTGAAAAATACAGTAATGTGCCTGTGTTCAGTAGCTGGGAGTGTGCTGTTAAATGTGTTCACCTTCCAGAGAGATTTTCCTGGGCCTTTCTGAAACTCAAAAGTACTTTCTAAAAAGGAAACTGTTGCAGAATGCATGCCTTTTGAGGCTCCCTAAAGATTATTCAAATGCGACGTCACGGTTAATGCCGAGTGAGTTATGGATGGTTTCATACGGGGGAAAACAGCCCTACAACACAGTGTTTAAGAATTGTGTTGCAGAAATGCAGCAAAATGGTTTCCTTCAGGTCACCTGTTCTGCTACTAGAAACCTGAAAAGGGAAAGCATTGTTAGTGGTCATAATAAACTGCTTGAGAGAGAAATCTGCCACATGCCTCAAATTGGAGGCCACTAGGGATTTTTTCTCTCTCATCAGTGACTCTGATGTGCGACTATTGAAAGCATTTTTTTAAACATACTTTTGACTTAAATTGCAAAGCTGCATCAGCATGTATAGGTCCAGATAAATTGAGTGCTGTTTTATTATTTCTGTAATAAAGAGACGATGTTCCTGCTGAAAAATTTCATTTTTGCTGTCCATGGGTATGTCCCTGAAGTAGTAAGTTTGCAAGTACTATTCATTTGTATGTACAGTGGCATGAATATGGACAGATTTTTACCTGTTGCCTGGTAGCATAGTATATATTTGAAGCCATGGAATGTAGAAGATACTGTACAGCTGTATACAGGTATATATAGGTATATTATTATTTTTCATGCCTTCTGTCCCATTTTTTCTTTTGGCTACTTGGTACAGAGGCATCAACTACTCTAGAGTCTCCAGACTGAATCCTTTAGCTTCCCTCAATCTAGTCTCATCTATACTGGGGGCTGGTCCCTGTGTAAAGGTGAGTAATACTGCATGCTTGTCCTTGGTTGGGCAGATGGCTTTGTACTCAGGGTTGCTGATCTAGTCTTCAGTGTTGATGCCACTGGAAAAGGTTGTGCTGTGAGATTTTTGCCCAATATGCTCAGAACAAACTATCTCTAAGTTAAAGACAGTTATTTTGGCTTTATAACAGAATAAGCTAGCATTTGATATGAGTGACCCTTATCTGAGTGATATCTGAAAAGAGGAAAATGATAGTTAATTAAAAAAAGTATTTGGAAGAATTGAAGAATGCAGTAGACCAGTTAATCAAAGCAGATGTGTTTTTGTAGTAGTGTATGTGTAAGAAAATGCCTTTCAGGGACCATTGGTGTGCTGACTAATAAATAACTTAAGTTGGGTCTGTATGGGTCCAATGAAAGTTATGGAAACAGCCTACAGTTTGAGACAATGAAGCTTAGCCTTGGAGAATGTAAAGAGGCATGTGCTTTGCAATGGTGACAAGCATCATGTTGCTTTGAGTGGCTTGTACAGCCTGAGTCACCAAGTCAACCAAAGAGTGAAATAGAGTGGGTATGGTTTAACTTAAGAATGGAATGAAAACAGCAGCTGCCTTTAGGTCTTGCAAGTTGTCGTGGTTTAACCCCAGCCAGCAGCTAAGCACCACGCAGCCGCTCGCTCACTCCCCCCACCCCAGTGGGATGGGGAAGAGAATTGGGAGGGTTACAGTCAGAAAACTCGTGGATTGAGATAAGAACAGTTTAATAATTGAAGTAAAATGAAATAAAATAGTAGTAATAATAATAATATAATAATAATACAATAATAATACACAGAGCAAGGGATACACTATACAATTGGCTCACCACCCGCTGACCGATGCCTAGCACGTCCCCGAGCAGCGATCGCTGCCCCCCCCCGGCCAACTCCCCCAGTTTATATACTGAGCATGATGTCATATGGTATGGAATAGCCCTTTGGCTGGTCTGGGTCAGCTGTCCTGGCTGTGCCCCCTCCCAGCTTCTTGTGCACCTGGCAGAGCATGGGAAGCTGAAAAAGTCCTTGACTAATGTAAACTCTACTCAGCAAGAACCAAAACATCAGTGTGTTATCAACATTATTCTCATCCTAAATCCAAAACACAGCACTCTACTAGTTACTAAGAAGAAAATTAACTCTATCCCAGCTGAAACCAGGACACAAGTTCAGTCAGTTTCCATATGATGTCAAAGGTAGAGACAAATGATTCCATAAAATCAGGGGAGAGTGTTTCATCTTTAACACTATGCTCTTTGGGAAAGTTTTTTTGTATTTCAAGTAGTGGTGGAGTTTTCTTCTACCCCTTTTCTTCCTATCTCCTTTCTAATATAAGAACATAATATTCTCACTTCTCCCTGTGCAATGTCTGCTGTCATACTGCATATGGGAAGCTAAACTGCTATTGTGATTAATGACTTGTCGTCACTTCAGTAGTCCAGCTTGAGTTGGGGGTGCTTATCTGTTCACATGAATCAAGCCAGACTAGCTCAAGTAAAATTATTCATAGAATCATGTAGGTTGGAAAAGACCATTAAGATCATCTAGTCCAACCGTAAACCTAACACTGCCAAGTCCACCACTAAACCACGTCCCTAAGTGCCATGTCTACACGTCTTTTAAACACCTCCAAGGATGGGGACTCAGCCACTTCCCTGGGCAGCCTGTTCCAGTGCTTGATAACCCTTTTGGTGAAGAAATTTTTCTTAATATCCAACCTAAACCTCCCCTCATGCAACTTGAGGCCACTTTCTCTTGTCCTATTGCTTGCTGCTTGGGAGAAGAGACTGACTCCCACCTCACTACAACCTCCTTTCAGGTAGTCGTAGAGAGTGATAAGGTCTCCCTTCAGCCTCCTTTTCTCCGGACTAAACAACCCCAGCTCCCTCAGCTGCTCCTCATAAGGCTTGTGCTCTAGACCCTTCACCAGCTTCATACCATAAAATGGCTGTATGGAGCAACTGTGGTTTGGTAGTTGAGGACATGTAGCTGTGAGAGCTGCTGCTTCCCTACTGTGAGTATGGCAACAGCACTACAGCTTCTCACTGTAACTGTTGACAACCCAGCAGGCTAAAAGCCATAGACTTCAAACTTCTCTTCATCAATGCAAGTTAGAGAAGAGGTAGAAACCTGGTTTCCAGTTTGAATTTACGCTGGGAAGGATTAACTAGAGCAACAACTTACTTTTAATGGAACAGCGCAGGTGTAACGGCACACACCGAGTTACCTTCAGTAATTGATGTTGAGAAGTTGTTGTCTTTCTTCAAACCAATTGTGAATCCTGGGTTAGTCAGGGCAAGTTTAGCTTCTCTACTGACCTGCTTCATTATGTATTAGCATTGGGGAGAACTTTCTAATGACAATGTGGCAAATGCAAAAATATTAGTTCTGATAAACTGCCAATTTTTCTACCATGGCTTTTTATGAAATTTTAATTGGCTAAATGTTCTTTAATTGCAGATTGGAAGCCTTGTTCAGCTCCAGTCTTCTGCTCCCCAAAGGGTGTGTTAGCCATTCACCAGATTGCAGTTGGGTTGCTTTTCTATCTCCAAGATACTTTTCATGTTTTACTATGAATAAACTCTTCCTGTTTGATCCCATTATCCCATTTGACAAATATGTACAAGGCAATAGTTCTAGTCCTCCTTCCTCTGTCTCAGCCTTTACTGAAGAGTGTTAGTTGCAGAGGACGTTCAACTTTAAAAGAACATACTTTCATCTGTGTTGGTCTTGAAATGAGCTAAAACTAGTAAGGGTTACACACCCTCTGTTCTGTTTTAAGTTTAAGGAAACAAAACAAAAAAACCAAACCAAAAACCCAAAGCCTCTGAGCTTTTAACTTTCAGAAGATATTTTCTGTCATTTTGTAAAATGACAAACCTGATACTGAACTCCACAGAGTGAACCTCTAATAAGGAAACTGAACACTGCAAACCTCAACAAGGTGGTAACAACAAAAATTTTAAAAATAAGTGTGCATGGAAGATGGCAATAGAACAAAGGTTGGGCAAGCAATCATTCTTATTTTTTATTTTTAAATAATTTAGGGACATCTTGTCCTCAGTCTCTTTTTCCAAAAGACTGAGAGCCAAGATGTATGCCAAGGAAGGAAGCACTTAGTGTGGAATACATCACAGTTCTCATGGATGCCATTTGTGCCCAAATTGGAAGAGGTGGGAATACATCTTCCTCCTCCCCCTTATCTGAGGACAGCAAACCACCACAAAGGGTACGCACGGCTTTTCTACACTAGCTTGTAAAGTTGGCCAAACACATAGAGGGAACAGGCTGTCTTGGGTATTAGCACCATGTGTGCACATGGCTGTGTAGCTTGCTGGGACAGCGGGAAAGTGGTTTGTACTTCCCTAACTAGTTTGTGCTTGGTAGGCTGGGGCAGTGCTACCCTGGGCTGAGCAGAGCATTCTGGGCTCCTGTGGGCTGTTTGGGATGTAACTCCCATGTGCCAAGACTATGAGAATGGACATACACATAGAGGACAAATGGCTTCTTTAGTGGTGCTGGGTATATTTACTCAGGAAGGTATTTGCCTGTGAGTGGAGCAGTAGTAACTTGTCCTCTTGCTGCCACTGTGTTGGGGGAAAATGAGGTTCTCCTTGTGCTGAGATCCACCTTGTGCTCCCAGAGTGAGTGGCAAACTGGCCTCCTGCTGATTCGCTGCACCAGGTGAACTTTGCATAAACAAAAGATCTGCCAACAATGGCACAGTCCTGTGGACAGGTGCATAAGGGCTTTAAAAGCAATTGCCTTAGCTTCTAATCTGCTTTCATAAATAAATTACAGTAGTATTAATACCTATTCTTGTGCTATGAAAGGGGTGTTATTACACCTCTGGGTAAAACTACACTATGTAGGCTGCAGTTTGTAAATCCCTCTGAGGGGAAGGCCCTTCTTTGCATGGAAAGAGGCACCCTGATGCCTGCTCATTGACTGCAGCAAAAACAAGATGAAAACTGACTCTTCTTATGACTGAGCTTTCTAGAAACAAAACCAGAGGAAATTGAGAACTGCGTCAAGTTCATCATCTTGGCTGGCTGTTATGAGACAGTAAAGCTAATTCCTTCCACATAGGCTATAGGCTTTGCAGTGTGAGAACTGGGCATCCAAATAAGGCTCTGTGGTACTATCGGGGCCATGTTAATCTTCAAGATTATTTTGTTTCTCTGTGTGCAACCCACTGCCCACTTGGAGTTCAGAAGAGTGCTTGGACATTTTGCTTGTTTTTTGTACCAAGGTGGTGCTGGGGCAGAGGAGAATTCTCTCCTCTGGTGCAGTTGAGTAGGTGGGAAGGGGTGGGAAGCAAGAGAGCCCCAGAGAGGCAGGGCTTTCTTCTTCCTCCACTTCCCTCTGCTGCCATCTTACACTGCAGAGGAAGCAGTCTGCTGTTGTTAAAAGTATGCCACAGTGTCCTTAATATAATCCTGTAGTGTTTTATTTATAAAGCAAACTGAATTATGCTTGTCAACGTAGTTGTAGCAAAGAGCTGTCAGAGGGTGCTTAGGACTGCTTTCTTAGCCTGTTTGCAATGTTGCTTTGAGTAATGTGTGCAAAATGGCTTTTTCTCAAGTGCTACTTGTCCGTATAAGCCTTTGTTATCTTGGTTCCACATGCCACATCCATATGAAACCACTGGTAAAGGCTATGAAAAGTTTGCAACAGATACTGAAGGAAAATTGGAGACCAGATTTGATAGTCACGCAAAGAGAAAATGTTGATTTGAACCTTTGGAGAGTTAGACCATCACCTTAGCCTTCTTGCTTTCTCTCAAGCCATGCCATGGGGAAGACTGTAGAAATAGAGTGTATTAAGGAAATACCCATGTTAGTTTTATCCTAGATAAACTCTGCTAATGAGGGCAGGATAGTTATGTGTCGTGGTTTAACCCCAGCTAGCAACTAAGCACCACGCAGCTGCTCGCTCACTCCCCCCCAGTGGGATGGGGGAGAGAATCGGAAGGGTAAAAGGGAGAGAACTCGTGAGTTGAGATAAGAACAGTTTAATAGTTGAAGTAAAATAAAATAGAACAGTTAAATAGGTAAAGCAAAAGCTGCGCACGCAAACAAAGCAAAGCAAGGAATTAATTCACTACTTCCCATCGGCAGGCGGGTGTTCGACCATCCCCAGGAAAGCAGGGCTCCATCACACGTAACGGTTACTTGGGAAGACAAACGCCATCACGCCAGATGTCCCCCCCTTCCTTCTTCTTCCCCCAGCTTATATACTGAGCATGACGTCATGTGGTATGGAATAGCCCTTTGGCCAGTCTGGGTCAGCGCCCCTGGCTGTGCTACCCCCAGCCCCCGCCCCCCCCCCCCCCCCCCCCCCCCCCCCCCCCCCCCCCGTGCACCGGGCAGAGCACGGGAAGCTGAAAAGTCCTTGACCAATGTAAGCACTACTTAGCGACTATTTAGCGGTACTTAGCATCGACATTGTTCTCATCCTAAACCCAAAACACAGCCCCATACCGGCTACCAAGAAGAAAATTAACTCTATCCCAGCTGAAACCAGGACATTATGAGAGATCATGGAGATCTGAGCAGGCAGGTCACCCAAGTACCTACCTGGGCGGTGAAGTGTTTGTTGCATCCTGCATTGAGCTCCATGCTGCTGTGGCAATTTTATTCTCGGCACTCAGGCTACCTTGCGTATCTCTGGACAATCCATTGCCATACCTCTTTTCCGTAATGTAGTCTAGTTTTCTTCCCATGTTCCCTGCAAATCTGAAGTACGGGTTTACCTGTCAGGCTGGGCGGGGTGTCCTGCTTGTAAGTTCCAGTCATCGGTGTTGATCATTGAGCTGTGTACAATAAGGTAGATGATTAGCTTTCTCCAAAATCTACGTTTGTTAGAATGATGAATATCATTGAGTCTGTGGATTCTTTTGCTCTCAAAAATTAAATTCATAGGGTTATATTGTGTGTGACAGATTTTAAGTATAAAATACGCTTGGAGCAGAGAAGAGTGTACATATGTGTCATCATACAGTAATGTTTAATTTTTCTAACTTGCTTTGTCTTCCCTTCCTTATAAGTAATGTAGTAACACACTTAGCACTGCATCATAAAAAAGGTCTGGTGAAAAATGAGCAAAGTGACAGGAGTGATCTCACCTTTTGTTGGTAGCAAGGACAACAGAATGTGAGAACATAGTATCTGATTTACTGAAGCCATCAAAGTAGGGGCAGCAAGAGGTATTCCTCTGATTTAAAAATAATATATGACAAGTTATGAGCTCTGTAGCAGTATATTGTTAGCTTCTACAGGTAGATGGCCTTTTAGTGTTTAAAAAAAAATTCCATTCATGTGGGGCAAAACTATGCTTCAATTTTAAACAGTCTGCATGTCTAAATTTTATGACTTCAAGGTTTTGGGTTTTTTTGCCCAAAACATACTAGTAGTGAGCAGTCTTGCAAAGAGCTCTCTGGATTGTACCTGTCCTGAAAATGTGTCTGTTGGTAAACAAAATGTATCAGTATTTGTCCACAAAATAATGCTGAGAGATCAGTGGATTAAATGTTTCAGGCTATGAAGTACACTGCAGCCTGTCTTGGTGTGTTTTCCAGCTCTTGCTTGCTTCATTCTGGGGTCTGAGTCTCTCTCCTGGGGGGGGGGGGGGGGGGGGGGGGGCAGAAAGTAGACTTAGGGATGTATGCCATAATACTGAAATACGAACCTCTTGACTCTTCAAGTGATGGGCTGTATAATGCCATTCATAAAATCAGTGAGGATCCATTTTAGGGGTAGTGGGGAGATCACACCATTTTTGTTTGTGGATGTGATTTTTGAAATGTTTTCTTTTGGTTGCTGAGTTTTCTCTTGTCATGTGGTGGCATGTGCCCCAGTATCCTACTGTTGAGTTGTCTAAATTATTGTCCCGTAAGCTTGTGTGTGCATGACCGCATATGAGCATACACGGTTTCCTTCTGGTAGGTCATGTTTGGTCTTATGGTTGATTTCCCTTTTGAAGCCTTCCAAAGGGTCTAGATCTCTGTCACCCTGAAATGTGTTTTGCCCTCAAAAACCATTAGTTTCCTTTGCTTTGACAATGTAGATGTTTTGTTAGAGTAGAAATCATCTACTCTAAAGTGTCATCTGCTCTAATTTGTTAGCGCCTTCATCCAGCCTGCTTCCTAATACCCTTTCATACCTGTTACGTACTTGTGGCAATGCTGCTGGTTATCTGTACATTTCCCCACTGAGACCAAACCTTGAACTTCTCTAGTTTAGAAAGACTGAAGGAGCCAATCACTGCAGCAGGTTCTCCATTATTTTGCTGGTAGAGTAAGATAATGTGTTTGTTCTCTGCATCCATCCCAGCTTGAACTCCCATTTTTTCCAGATTGTGTTAGCTGAATTATATTCATCACTATGAATAAGTCCTCTGCAGTGCCTAGCAAATACCTCCATATTTTCCCTACTGCCATTAACTTGCTGTGTCAACTAATAACATTTCAGTTCCTCTCATTTTATGCCACTTGCAGGCATTGTTACCCAGTTTTCATAGTGGTTCAGGTATTGACAGTGAGCTTTACTGGATCAACCAAAACTGCATGGTGATTGCAGGCATGCTGTGTGAGCGTAGTGCTGTTCTGTTCATGAAGGTGTGATTGAATGACATCTGTGCATGACCTTTAGCAGAGTTCCTAATTCAGCCTAAAAGGGATATGGTCTGTTATGACCAGCTCTTAGTTTAGGAGAAAGGGACTGCTTTCTCTGGGAAAACAGATGTGAAAAACACCTTTGATGCTGATGCTTTCTAGCCAAGACTGGTGAAGAGCTAGAGACGCACTTAGTCTGATCTTTAATGAAAAGAGCATCTTCACTGTCACTGATATTATTTTGCTGTTGCTGGAGCCTTTGTAGAGGTTGCTTGTCTTCATTTTCTTTTTTTTTTTTTTTCTTTTTTTTTTTTTTTGCCTCAGATTCCTGATCTGAAGAAGGGTGATGGTGTGATAGCCTGCAGACTGGAGAGAGGGATGGCAGGGAAGCAATAGAAGGTGAACCACATTCTATTTGGTGTCTGGCATCTCATATCACACAGTTTCTAGCACCTCTTGTTAAGCATTAGATCTGGCCAGCAAGCTTCCTACATTCTTGAACTGGGGTAAATCTGGAGTGTTTGTATGAAAGTACTTCCATCTGACACAACATAACTCAGGAACATGATATCTAATGATCCAAGTCATAGCACAGAACACGAAGACATTAATGTTTGTACAAGTTTGGTGCTACAGTTCTTTATTCATTAAGGGTCAATATCACAATCAGAGGATCAAATTCTTCTTGAGAGAAGAAGTACTAAATCTGAAGGATAGCCTCTTGATCCTATGTAACCTTCCTGTAAAGATGCAGAGAGTAGCTTATTGATCACCAGTTACAAGCAAATACAAACTAGCAGTAATCCAACCTCGTCTGGGGAAGAACACTACCTTCACAGGCAGAACTACTGGGGGGATTTTGAATTCTCCTGTGTTTGGGCAGGGAATAGATCTACTGGTGTAATATCCAGGTGGGGTGCAGTGTGTCTTGTCTCATTTGCTATTGGTTGGCTACATCTCCTACCCTGCTCCCTTTTGAGCAATGTTCACCACTGAAAGTGTATACCTAGGTGATTCTCCCTCTCCCAAAAGCATGAAAGTCACATAGCAGCAAGTTGTTGTGGAGTATGTTTTCGGGCGCATCCTGCAGTGAGGATTTCAGCAGCTGGTCCAGTGAAAGCATCTGGTGTCTGACTAACTTTTTGCAGTAGGATTTCCAAACCAGTAGGAAGCAGTATTCCTTTCAGCAGGTACTTGAGGTCTTTCAGTGTGACACTTGAGATGAAAGAGCTTCTGAGTGCACACACTTGGTACTCCTCTACGGCTAGGTGGTTATTTCCTGTGACTTGTTTGCAACCTTCAGGTTAAGGCTTCTTACTTGAGGATTATGTTGTTTTCTCACTTTGGAGACTGTTGCAAGGTAGCAGGGTCTCGCTGGGCAATTTAAATGTATGTTGCTGAGTTTCCTTTACATCCATCTTGGCATAGTCTATGCTTAAACATGTTTCTTCCAACATCATGTTCAGAAATAGGAATCCTTTGACTCTGGATAAGAAACCAAATGGAAATGTGTCCAAAACAATTCTTTCATCTGCTTGGTTTTGGGGAGGCAGTTACTCTTTTGCCAGACCCATTTTGGTCCTTGCTGAAATAATGTTCAAAACAAAATAAGGGACCACAAAGGGGTAGAGGTATAAGAGATTACAGTGCAGTTGTTTGTGGGTAGATTGTTTTGCTCTTCTGTTATCCCATTTTTGTTAGTATTTTACATCTGTGTGCTTTTTCTGTACTCAAGCAAATTGCATTGGAGTGTCAATAACTAACATTTCCTTTCTCTCGTGGTGTTAAAGAAGCAGGAAGTACACTTCAGTCTGATTATTCTTCAGCTCACTTAGCTGTGTTTCTGAATTGGATCTCCAGTATATTATATCTCTGACTGTGGGGTTTTCTTTGAAAGTTAAAAAAACAGTGAGCTTCCTAATACATGAGAGGTTTTCCATTGTACATAAATTTCTTTCTGCTCATTGGTACTTATGTAGCTCTGTTAAAACAAAAAAAAAATCCAGGAATCAATATGTACTGCTAATGAAAGATTTTTGATGAATGAATCTATCTGCTGCCTGTGTTAGGTAAGGAAATATAGAGAGTGATTGTACAGACTTAATTTCTCGCTGTCACTTGTAAAGAAGCTTACCCTTGGTTTTTGGGAAAGCGTGGGAGATCTGCAGCTGTGAAGCTTTTGACAGGGGCTCTCATTAATATAGCTTTGCTGTCGTAAAAGAGCTCCTTTCCTGTACCACCCTCAAATGCTGTGGAGAGTCTTTTATTGGATTTTTAATTTTTTTTTTTCTTAAAGCAAACAAACTCATACCATTCTGACATTTTCCAGGCTTTTTCCCTAGCTCATATGCCGTCTCATCTAAAGATGTGCAATGTGCTAATACTCTGTAGTTTGCTGAGGACTCTATATTGGCAAGCTAGCTGTAGAGAACTAAAGAATCTGTTACTTCCTTCAAACTCAAACCATTTATCTATAGGGCCTACGTGATAGACTTTTGTAATGCTATTCTTTGTACAAAGGCAAAAGATAGAATCATAGAATGGTTTGAGTTGGAAGGGACCTTAAACATCATCTAGTTCTAACCCCCCTGCCATGTGCAGAAACACCTTCCACTAGACCAGGTTGCTCAAAGCCACATCCAGCCTGGCCTTGAATACTTCCAGAAGTGGGGCTTTTGGCTTCTCTGGGCAACCTGTTCCAGTGCCTCACCACCCTCAGAGTGAAGAATTTCTTCCTTATATCTAACCTAAATCTACCCTCTTTCAGTTTAAAGCTATTACCCCTTGTCCTGTCACAGGGAGGGGGATGTTAACCTTGCAGTATTCAGAAAAGTGCTTTCATTGGCTGGATTGGGTTATATTTTCAGAAATTGAATGCAAACTGATCTCAGCTGAATTTTTATCAGAGTTGTCCTACCCACCAAAATATACCAGTTCAAGTTTTATTATTTGAATATGTATTGCCTTTTGTGCTCATAAAGAAGGAGGAAGATACAGAGGCAAAATAGCTGACATACCTCTTTAGTTTCCAGTCATTCTTAGTCTATCTAGAGTTTAAAATTGAGACCGCAGTACATTTTCCTTTTAGTATGACACTATATTTTCAGTATTTTTTTAAATGCTAAGAGTTCAGAAAATTTCTGGTTGGATTGAAGCTTATGATGGAGTTTGTCTTCCTTGTGTCTTCATAAGCTCTGACTCAGTACTAGAAGTCTACATTAATTCATGCCTAAAATTCAAGGTTTCCTGAAAGGTGATTTAAATTTCCTTAGGTGTATGGTGATAACTTATAGCTTCCTGTAGGTGCATGCAGTCCTCAGGTGAGAATTAGAAAGGCTGGAATGGCAGATCCATGAGTCTTTGAGATACAGACTTCATTCTGATAAGAAGTGATAGATTTCTTCATGTGGAAAGCAAATGATGGTTGATAAGTAGACCATTATGTAAGTGCAGGTGAGCAGAAGGGCAAACAATGTCCCAGGAGCATCCCAGGCTGTGTGGGTTACACTATTGGACTTAGTGATTTAAAGTTAATGGGAAAGACAGGACCTGAAACGTGCTGCTACTTGATGTATGTGCCATGTGAATAAAGTTCTTTTTCTATGTTGGAAAGATGGGAATTGGACCTCTGTTAGGAACAGTGGTATGCTAGGTTCTTCCTGTGTTATGTAGGATATTGGAGTGCTGTAGTAATCTTCAGGACTGTTTTTCAAAGGTGGCTCCTGTGAACAGTATGAGAAGGTTGAAAACACTGTTGAGTACTTTGTCCCAATTGGTTGGGGATGATAATGCTGTCTCTGGCCTTCATACAAAGAGTAAGAGTCGGGATGCTGGAGTCTCTCCTTTATTTCCAGCTTGTGTCATTGATTTGTTGCTGTAGAAAAGTCCTGTAATCATGATTGCATTTTTAAACAGGGAAGACTAAAAAAGGGATAGGAAGGTTGTCTGCTCTCATATATGAGTAGTGCCTCTTGCAGGTGGGTACTTTTCTAGGATGTCTTATGAAAAATAAATGTTAGTAGAACAAACCTGTGGGACCAACTTGTGTGTCTGGAAGGGCACTTCTACTGAATTCTGGTATTACAACTGGAAGGTCATTCCTGCTGCTCCCTTTGGTGCCTCATTAGGCCTTCAACAAGGAGTTGCGTGATGGCCTTTGGTGGACAGAGGAGCAGGAGAAAATGTCTGCTTGATTGTTATCTGCACTGACTGGTCCTGTTGCCACGAGGAACTGGTGGTTTGTTGAAACGTAGGAGTATTGCTAAATTCCTTGGGGAAGAAGGATAAGGGGAGCCTTCAAATGCAAGACAAATATCTCTGACACGTGGCTGTTAAATAATTAATTTCTCCAAAGGGTTTGAAAAGATCATTTCAAAACACTGACTGCTGCAGATCTGTATGTGTGTTAAACCCGTTGTACTTGCGAGGCTGGCTTTGTTCCACATGCTGTGTAATTTGACGAGAAGAAGCTGTTTTCTAGGCAGATTGTGTAGGGATAAAAGACAGAAAAAAGCTGTGAAATGAAATGTTTGAAGTGTGCAGCTGTTTTTTCTGAAGGGACAGTTGCTTTTAGCTTTCAGCATGGAGATAGTTTAAAAGGAACAGTGGCTAAAGAAATGAACAGAACTGCTTTCCGTGTTCCTCCACCCCTCTAGCTCAGGACTGTACTAGAGAAGGCAACATCAATTGAAAAACCTCTTGTTTCAGGAGTACGTATGCTGACTTAAAATTTCTTCTTCACCTGAAGAAAAATTGTGTTTTACATTTTGTGGGCGTGACGTTAGAAAGAGAGAATCTATTTGGTCAAACTTGAATGGTCACTGTGCATTTTGTGAGGGAAGGCAATACGGGAATGGGAGCTGGGAGGAAGCTGGGAAGTGAGGTGGTGTGCCATACACCTGCAGTAACTGGAAGCGTCCTGTGCAAGGCTCGTGCCTGGATCAGAGCTGCTGGCTCAAATACTAGAGGCATGGCTTAATGTACAGGTTTTAACCACAAATTCTCAGTTCCTATCATAGCCCCTATGAGGATCTGGAATACTGTAACTTTCAGGATACGTTGAAGGTTTGTGCATTTAAGATCTTGCATTAAATCTGATCCTGATCTTGGTTCCCAAAGCGATTACAGCTTGACTGTGTTACAGGAATGCAAGCTTGGCCATATTAATCTCATTTGGTATGTTTCATCTGAGAAAACATTGATGACACTCCATCAAAAAGGGTGAAACACTCTTTATCAATAAAGTGTTTATTGTCATTATTCTGTAAGAAAATGAAATGGAATCGTGTTCATGGAGCTGAGGCACAGCAAGCACCAGAGCTATTGTTGTGTAATGTCAGCCTTCAAAATTACAGCCATAACATTTCAATAAAGCAACATATTTTTCACTTATTACACTGGCCAGTTCATGCATGTGTACATGCAGGTTTTAATTCTATGACTAAGCAAGCATTGAGGTTAAATTGCCAAGAAGATCAAACCAAAGATAAAGCTTTAGCTTTGTAATGGGTGTGACGAGTCTAATCCTTATTTTGTGTAACTCAGCATGGTGTAACAGTGACTATGCTGGAGTCAAGGATTATTTTTATGCCAGTTGAGGATCTGGCCAACTTAAATAAATGTCAGTGTATATTTGGGGGGGGGGGGGGGAAATCTGTGTACCATCAACCTTCAGGAACTAATGTTTAATTATGACTAATGCAAAAATCACATTTCAGCTTAAAGTTGCATTTGATTGTTATAGTTTACAGAATCAGGTGGGGGGGTAGGATTGGCTTTTTTTGTTTGGTTGGTTTGTTTTTTAACTACATACCATCCTCTCTCCCAATCAGTGATTTTTATCTTGAAGTTATGTTAACAAATTGCTAAGTGTTGGGAGGAGGTGGTTGTCGTCACTTTAAAGTGGTAGCTTTGTTTGTGCTTTACCATTCCAAATGACACACTTATGAAGTGTTCCTTTTAGTGTATTATTCTTTGCCAGTCACAGGCTACCTCTGTGTAGAGCACACCTTTGAGCAATTATCAGTGAGCTCCGCTTTCAGCAGCCTGTGTGTGCCCTGTGCTCTATAAAAGACTGCCACCTTGCACGCTTGCCTGGGGACTGATTCTGTATGTGACATGCCCTGCCCTTGCTCTCTGCATCTAAAAGGTGAGCAATGGCAGTGGGCTCTGTGGTCAGCTTAGGGCTCCCTCTGTGCCCCCCACCTGGGGAGGTTAGATAGAGCGCTGCTTCCTGTCCACATTCCTTGTTGAGTTGTGTGGGCTTTTTTTAATAAATGGCCAACTCTGGTTTGAAAATCAAAGTGTATTTTAAAACAGAGGTTTGAATCTTGTTTTAGATCTATTTTTCCTTTGCTGTTTAGCTATTTTTTTCTTAGCTGAGAGCAAGAGAGAGACTTCCTCTTCAGGTTTGGGGCTAGCCCCTTGATCTGGACCCTCTGTAGAAGAAGCTCTACTCCCTCCTATGCATCCTTCTCTGCAAGAGGCTGTACCTCTTGCACGAAGTTCATAAATCAAAGTCTTCCTTGCTGAACTTTAAGATCTGCTTGCTTGGCCTACTGCTGTACTGTGTCAATGAGCGATCTGATGTACTGCAACATCTGGATTTGGAGGACTCTGGGTTGAGTTCTTCCCTGTGGAATCCTCTGTGCAAGCTTCATCCCACAGAGCCAGGCTGTTAGAGGAGCCTTTGCATGCCATCTGGCTGGAGTGTTGTCCTCTGCTCCTGTGCTGTTTTTTCACAAGCTTCTCAGTCACACCCTTGGTAGTCAGAAAAAAAACTGGAATCATAGAATCATAGAATGATTTGAGTTGGAAGGGACCTCAAAGATCATCTGGTTCCAACCCCCCTGCCATGGGCAGGGACACCTTCCACTAGACCAGGTTGCTCAAACCCACATCCAACCTGGCCTTGAATACTTCCAGGAGTGGGGCTTTTGGCTTCTCTGGGCAACCTGTTCCAGTGCCTCACCACCCTCATAGTAAAGAACTTCTTCCTTGTATCTAATCTAAATCTATCCTCTTTCAGTTTAAAGCCATTACCCCTTGTCCTATCACTATGATCCCTTGTAAAAAGTCCCTCTCCAGCTTTCTTATAAGCCCCCTTTAAGTACTGGAGGGCTGCAATAAGGTCTCCCAGGAGCCTTCTCTTCTCCAGGCTGAACAACCCCAACTCTCAGCCTGTCCTCACAGAAGAGGTGCTCCAGCCCTCTGATCATCTCTGTGGCCCTCCTCTGGACCTGCTCCAACAGTTCCGTGTCCTCCTTATGTTGGGAGCTCCAGAGCTGAATGCCATACTCCACGTTGGGGCCTCACAGGAGTGGAGTAGAGGGACAGAATCACCTCCCTCGACCTGCTGGTCATGCTTCTTTTGATGCAGCCCAGGATATGGTTGGCCTTCTGGGCTGCAAGCGCACATTGCTGGGTCATGTTGAGTTTCTCATCAACCAACACCCCCAAGTCCTTCTCCTCAGGGTTGCTCTCAATCCATTCTCTGCCCAGCCCATATTTGTGCTTGGGATTGGCCTGACCCATGTGCAGGACCTTGCACTTGGCCTTGTTGAACTTTATGAGGTTTGAGTGGGCCCACCTCTTCAGCCTGTCAAGGTTCTTCTGGATCTTCACCTACAGTGGGCAGTTCTTTGTTCTCCCAGTCCCTGCCTTTGCCTTTTGCAGCTTGGGCGGTGTGACTTGAGCACTTGTCAGTGAAGACTGAGGCAAACAAGTCATTGAGTACCTCAGCCTTCTGCATATCCTGGGTGACCAGGTCTCATGTTTCCTTCCAGAGAGGGCACACATTTTCCCTAGTCTTTCTTTTATCACTGATGTACCGATAGAAGCTTTTCCTGTTGTTGTTGATGTCCCTGGCCAGTTTTAATTCTGTCAGGGCTTTAGCTTTCCTAACCTGATCCCTGGCTGCTTGGAGAATTTTTCTGTATTCCTCCCAGGCTACCTGTCCTTGCTTCCACCCTCTGTAGGCTTCCTTTTTGTGTTTGAGTTTGTCCAGGAGCTACTTGTTCATCCAAGCAGGCCTCCTGGCATTTTTGCCTGACTTCCTCTTCGTAGGGATGCATCACTGCTTGAACTTGGAGGAGGTGATCCTTGAATATTAACGAGCTTTCTTGGGCCCCTCTTCCCTCCAGGGCTTTATCCCATGGTACTCTGCCAAGCAGATCCCTGAAGAGGTCAAAGTCTGCTTTTCTGAAGTCCAGGGTAGGGAGCTTTCTGTGCACCCTCCTCAGTGCCCTAAGGATCTTGAACTCCACCATTACATGGTCACTGCAGCCAAGGCTGCCCTTGAGCTTCACATTCCCCACCAGCCCTTCCTTGCTGGTGAACACAAGGTCCACCATAGCACCTCTCCTCGTTGGCTTATCTATCACTTAGAGAAGGAAGTTATCATCAATGCATTCCAGGAACCTCTGGGATTGCTTATGCCCTGCTGTGTTGTCCCTCCCACAGATACTGGGGTGGTTGAAATCCCCCCTGAGGACCAGGGCTTGTGAATGTGGGGCTGCTCCTGTCTGTTTCTAGAGGGACTCATCCACTCAGTCTTACTGGAAGGAGTGATGCTTACAGCAACCTAGGTCATGAGTGATTTCTGTCCTTCAGCTGAACTTGCTGATACTGCTTCTTCCACTGCTATCAGGCTACTTGGCTATTCCAGTTGGAGAAAGAGTTGAACTGGTAAAAATTACACAGTTTTCAAATAAATAGGCCCATAATGAGAGAGCATGGGAGTACCTCTAGACTCTTCTGTCCCTTCTTGGTTCTGTTGTGGTTCAAGGTGTTGCAAAGACATCGAAGCGGCAGTGTTGATAACACAAGAGGTTATTGTCTAAACCTTCAAATAAGGTCGGTAAATTCAAATGCTAAATAATGCTTATTTGCCCTGGCTTTCCACTTTCCAGCTTTTTAGACGAGACTTTTAGAGAAGATCCAAATGGCTTGCACAGAACCTCAAAGACCTCAGGCACAGTGCCAGCTGGCAACCTAACAGCTCTGCAGTCTGCCCTTGATGGGTCTGATACAGCAACCAGAACTGGCGCTATTACTGTGCTTCTCTTAATTTCAAGTGTCTGAAGTCCTGTGAGAAGTCCAGATGACCATCAAGAAGGGTTAATCTTAAAAAGCTGTAAGTCTTCCTAACGCAAAGAGGAAATGTCAGCCTTCATGAGTTAAAGCAGAGTATTTGAATCAGTTGTAAATCAGTAGTGTGTACGGCCTAGAGGATGGGAAGAGGATAACTGCCTCCATCACCTTGCAAGCTCATAAACACTGCATCCAAGTCAGTGAGTCACATGGGTCCTGTGTATCTTTAATTTTGAGAAAATTGGGGCAACAAAGGTGGTAAAGATAATTCAAAAAGGAATTCTTTAGCTAAGTTCAAGGACATCGCTGACTCTTGCAATAGGCTACCGCCTTTGTTCTAGGATTTCTGTAAAGTTTTGATCAGTTTGGCATGGGAGAAAATCCTGGTAACCGATATACTTTGTGTAATATTGTATCCCCTGCTCAAATCTTAAAGTTTTTCCTGTTTTTTTTCTGTGATTCTGTTGTGCTAGAAATACTTGTGGTAAAGTTGAAAGAAATATCAATAGTGTGTACGCATCTGATACCTCTCTACTCCCAACACGTGCACGCCTTGTTTGCATGATGGGTCTTTATTTTGCTACTGCTGTGACAAGTCAGATCGTACCTTTTAAAAGAAGCAATAGCTGTTCCTCCTGTACGTACTTGAAATGGTATGTCTGGCTGCTACTCTTCATAATTTGCAAAGCATTGAATAGGAAAATGTCTTGGTTACCAGAGAAGCCCAGCCTGCCTTTTGTAACTGGCAGAGGCTGTCTATTTGGAAACTGAATAGAAGAGCATAAACTCTGAGCCTGTTGATTATGCAAGGTTGCCATGTACCACATAAGCTAAACCCGTGTTTCCTATTCAACACAAATAATTCTAAGAGTACAACACTGTTGCAGCAGACATGCAAAAGCAAGAACCTAATTACCTCTGTGCACAGTATTTCTGCAGTGTTATATTGAGCCACTGGGACTACAGAGCAAGAAGCCAGTAATAATTTTTTTTTTTTGTGGACACCCTTTTAGTTTGAGCAGTGAGAGCTTAGGCGAGTTAGTGGTATCTTCACATCCTCGCCTGCTGGAGCGCACAAGCTGCAGGCTGTATGAGCAAGTTGCAATGTTCCACCTATGGATTTGTTTTCTAACTTTTTTGCTGCACTTAAGTTTGGAGGAAATATTAAGCAAGCACAATCAAACTGAATCTGATTTGAGAGACACTGGTGTCCTTACCTGTGGTGTAATATTATTGTACGCTTTGTGTATTTCTTAACGTGCTATTTCTGATGTGTACTACATTCTTTGGTAAGAAAAAGTGGGGATTTTTGTATATTTATATATTTGGATAACTTCAGCTTGAGGGGTTACACACTACACCCAGTACAAAAATCACAGCTTTATGTGTACTTGGTAGGTATATTTGATCCATAGTACTTTATTTTTAATTCATGAAAGCCATTTATTTGATTTGTAGTTTTTGACCTTATTGTCCCTTTAAAGAACTCTTTGTGAAAGTCACTGTTAGGGATTAAGAAGCTAAAATAAGCACCGGGACATAGTTCTTGTCTCTCAAGACCTCGCATGATGAGATGCTGTAAGATTACAGGCAGAGACAGGGAATTCATGGAATGCAAGTGAAAAAGAGTAATGGTTTTGTTCTGAACAATGTTCTCAAAGTGGTAGAGGTTCCGTGGCTATTCACCATTAACTCTGATGATATAATACAGGTACTCAGTCAGCTTTTTGTTTCCAGTCCTGAAATTCAGATAGAATATCTTGTGCATAAGAAAACTAAGTAGAAGTTATCTGCCTTGACTTAAGTCTAAAAATAAATTGTTTGTAGCGTATTATTTCTGGTAATATGTGGGTATTTCTTATGAGTGTGCTAGTTATCTGAAATCAAAAGCCAAATGCAAATATTATTGGAAAATACAGAAACCTTAGATGCCATTACCCCTAGTTTTCTTGTTCTGGTGTTCTGCAGAAACAGTAATTCAGTCTTTTTGTGTGTTTACACCTCTATGAAATGTAACTCTTAGTAACTAGAGGCTTTATTTAAAAGCACTGCAGATTTGCTTAGGATTTAAATTACCTTTTGCTCCACTTCCTAATCAAATTCACTTTTCTTCCAATTTGTGCTAGAGATTGCTTTCTTTGGCAATTGGTAGTCTCTTTTATCATCAGTCATTTTTCTCTGAAATAAATTCACATCTTTTCTCATCAGTAACTGAAAATGCAGGTTAAACGTGTTGAAGGCATGGATTTAGAGCAACAAAAGTAATGGGGTTTTCTCTCTTGACATGCCATTTTGTTCTGAAATGCTTTCTTTCCAAAGTCTGAATTTGTTTGATTTGAAACCAAAGAGGATAAACTTGATTTATGTAGAAATTAAGACTATTGTAAGAATACATGCTAGAAAGAAAGTAGGTGAAAATAGGTTTCCTTCCTAAATATGTGGATTAAACATCAAAGATTCACTTAAGAGTCAAATAACTTCCCTAATCTTTAAATGATCTAATTAGTACAGATAAGCAATGCATACAGCAAAAAAAACAGTCATGTGAATGTGTGGGCTGCTGTTCTGAGTGAAAGTATCAGTCCTAAGTATGGACGATGTTTATAGTCCTATAATTAAGGAAATGCTAATGATTCGTTATGTCAAAGAAGTCAATTGTGATTGAATAAATACAAGACTATGACATCTATTAACTTGGTTCATGTTTGCTTTTGTGCATACCTGAATTTTCAGATCGTGGCCCCCGGAAGGTGATTTTCAGCTGAGAACTCCTTTGGGAAAGGTTGCTGGCTGGGGAAAGGTTGCTGGCTGGTGCAAGCCTGCTTAAACAGAAGCCTTTGCATATTGCTGCAAGGTACTGGCTTCCTTCTTGTCCAGTGAATGCTCGTTGCAGCCTCTGGTAGCATAACTCTGCAGTGTGTTTCTCAAGCGGTGATGGAAGAGGGGAGACATTGGTCTATAAGACGGTCTGTTAGGAAAAATCTCACTTTTTTCCTAATGACAGGAAATAGGACTAGAAAGGAGTTCCTGTATCATTGAAATAAATTCATACTGTTTCTAGCAGCAGTATAATGTACTCTTTTTAAGATGGATCTTGTTCAATTTATAAAGCTGTTAGGTATTTTTTATCTGCCAAAGCAATTAGAAGAAGCTTCAGAATATCAGATATCTGTATTTTCAGTCACTTTAGACACAGTTGTTCTTGTGCTAGTGGTATTTAGCTTAAATTTTTCTTTTTCTGCACTGTTAACCTCCTGCATCCTTAAGCCATATTTGTGGGGAGCAACCCAATCCTCTTTCAGCATTTGTTTGATAGCTTGAGTGAGCCAAGCTTTTCTATTTGCCGGTCATCCTGATAGCCCTGGTCTGCATCTGCTTTGTTTCAGCTTTTCCTTCCTGAGTGTGGATGTCTGCTACTGATATACTGGCCCAGAGATCATCTCAGTAGTGCAATGCGCTATTCCCTTTCCCTCCAGGAACAAACATCCTAATGCCATCTTTTCCTTCTTAGAGCCACATAATACGAACAGAGCAGAAACTTTCAGTGGCAAGCTAATGTTCCCAGATATCTCTCTTCTCTGTCATTTCCAAATTATGAGGGTCTATTTTATTAGTTCTGCAAGGCATCACGCAATGATCTGTCCTCTCAAAATTAATTCAATTTCTGTTACCTTACCTCTCAAGGTCATCTGATTCTTAAAGTGCGTTCTGACTTTGTATCATCCACAACATTTATTAATTTACATTGAATGTTTTAGTCCTCAGAAACACTTCAAGGAGATCTTTCTTTATCCAGATTGACCAAAACCCAACAAAAACATAGTTGCGCTTTTTAGTTTAGTTCTCCTTTACAACTGTTTACTAATCCTCAGTTTCTCTTTGGTTTAGTAGCAATTTCTTTTATTGTACCATATGAATGGCTTAGTATAGCCTGGATGCGTCAGATTTGAAGTCTCTCTTTTGTCTATAAAATCAAAGTTATCAGATAATGACATATAGACCTTCCTCTGAAAAATTATAGGGGGTTTGTTTTCCTAAATTCTAACTCTTTCAGACGTGTCTTCTGAATAACTTCTTTTTTTTTGTTTGCTTTTGTTTTGTTTTCGTTCCCTTGTAGTACTGAGGCCCAATTACTGTGTCTGTAGTTACCCTGATTGTTTATCTACTCACCAGTCTTAGTAGTATGTTTCTACTCTTCTCTGTTTTTAAAAACTTGGTGCCATGCTAATCTGAAACTATTTTTGATGAGACTTTTTCACCTCTGATTCCGTATTCTGGGAGGTCATCTGGGTCTCCCCGAGTTGAAATTCGTTAGTTTGAGTTTTGCATTGCCTTTGTTTTCATACTGCTTCCTTGTCAACAGTCATCTTTGTTGCTTTCCCATTGGTGATACTAGGGCAAAAGTTTTTGCTTTGTTGTTGGGATGCTCTTGCTTATCTAAAGAAATTTCTCGTATCCTGGCTAGGAATGACTCTATGACTGTCCTAGTCATTAGCTGTAGTCATTAGTCTGCTCACCATTCAAAGCCAGAATTTAATCATAAAGAGTGAATTCTTTATAGTTGTACTGGGTCTAGCTGGTATGGATTTTTTTTTTCTTAGTAGCCTGTATGGTGCTGTGTTTTGGATTTGTAACTAAAACAGTGTTGATAACACACCAGAGTTTTGGCTATTTCTGAACAGTGCTTGCATAGCATCAAGGCTTTCTCTTTTTCCCACTCTGCCCTCCCAGCAAGTAGGTTGGGGGTGTGCAAGAAGCTGGGAGGGGATGCAACCAGGATAGCTGACCCAAACTGACCAAGGGAATATTCCATGCCATATAACGTCATGCTCAGCAATAAAAACTGAGAGGGAGAGCTGTTTTTTGGAAGGCAGCCATTGCTTCGAGACAGGCTGGCATCGGTCTGCTTGTGGGAGGTGATTGCTTTCGCATCACTCGGTTGCCCCTCCCCCGCCTTCTTTTTCCCCTTTCCTTTGCTTATTAAACTGTCTTTATATCAGCCCATGAGTTTTCTTGCTTCTGCTCTTCATGTTCTCTCCCCTGTCCCACTGGGGATGGGGGGAGTGAGCGAGTGGCTGTGTGGCACTTAGCTGCTGATCAGGGTTAACCCACAGCAGTCCTTTGTCACACCCCGTTTGGGGCAACACAGCTGAGGAAGTGTTTGAGAAAGGGAAGAGAATAATCTGGATTCTTCTGAAAGCTGATTTTGCCGTAAAACAAAGCAGGGTCAAAGGACCTTCATGAGGGATCCAGTTTGGGGGAATAATATATCAAGATGGGCATCATAACATCCCAATCTTCTGGGGGTATAGAGGATCCAAGGCCTGCAGTATCCCAAATGAAAAAGATATTAGCAACGTACAAGGAGGGTTGAGCTGCTTCAGAAATAGTTGATACAGAAGCACAGCTCCTCCTAGCTCCTTGGCTTAGCTGCTGACAGGGGTTTTTCAAATAATATGAAAAAAAAAAATCCTTCTGTAATCGAATGAAGTATGCGGTTCATCAACAGACTTCTGGGTCTATCTATATGTTCCACTATCCCAGTGGAACAGATTATCCATCCATTCCCCTCCTTTCCCATTCACTTAAATCCAAACTGACCTGACTTACTCATACTGTCTTTTCACAAAAAGAAATATCATGGCCTCAGTTATCTCAACAAGAAGCAAAAATGTACTTTGTTTAAAACTTAAGTTGCAGTCCTGACTTACACTTCCACTGTCTCTCCTAACTTTTTCTGTACTAGCAGATGGGTTCTTTTTTGGCCTCTACCATGCAAAAGTTTACAGATGTATCAGGTGTTTCTTTCTGATCTCTGAAATCCTGGTCAAAACTGGTAAAATTCTTTAACTGACTGTGCCCATCTAGTGGCTCCTGTGTTTAAAAATATTTGTAATTTTTTCTTGTTACCTAGCAAGTTTTTTACTTGTGTTTGCATCTTCAATTATTTGCTTTTCTTTCCTCTGTACATGCCGTAAGTCCTGTAAATAGCTGATGTTTCTTCTGAAAGTTTATTAAGTTAAGCTAGATTCTCAACTTTTATTCAGAGCAAGTTGTTCCTAGCCCTTCTGGTATCAGCAAAGAGCTTGAAAAGAAGCTATAGAGATTCAAATATCTGGTGGCAAGTACTTTATGCATTTGGTGTTTTATAAAAGTTTGGGAGCAGATTTGTAACCACTGCATAATTACTGGATTTGATTTTTTGAGTGTATCAATTTAAGATGGCACTTGCTTATGCTTAATATAGGTCACCCTGCTCTCATTTAAGCTTCTGTTTTGGGATTTAGACAGTAATATGCCACCCTAACCGTCAAAATGAGAACTGGAGTAACCTCATATGTACTGTTCATCCAGACTATCATTGCTGCAGCAACTTCATCAGCAGGACACAGAAGTGTTAGTCCTTGCACGCTCCCCTGGGTAAGGCATGATGCAGGATCATGCTTCATCATGGCATGCTAGGAGAGGTATGCGTGATGGATCAGGTGTTTTGCTTATCCCAGGGTAGGTCTGTGTGCTGGAGTATGAAAGTTGGTTGTCCCTTTAGAAAGCAGTTGCTGTACAAGCCCAAGCTAAACTTAACTGATAAGGGCTATCTAATGCTGTATTACTGATCAGTGCAGAACACCTAACACCTTCTTTTAAGTGGTTTCTCACCTACTCTCTTCATGTTTTCTCTGCCAGCACTCATCTCGTGACTGTCAGTGCTTGTACAGATGAACATACTGGACTTCCTGGTTTGCGTACATCAAATACTGAATAATTTAATAAAAAGCATAATATAATATTCACGGAAACCTGACTTTGGCTGCTGCTCACTGAGATAAGATGCTTTCTTCTATTAGGGACAGAGCAAAAGTTTTCCTGATACTCTATGTACATCTCTCATTCAGGAATGCTGCTTCATAGTACAGACCTCACATAGCAGTCGGGGCAGAACCACTCCTCTGAACATGCTTCTCTAGAATGCCTTCTGCATCCTAACAGGCCACTTCAGCAGAACATATTATTGAATTTTATCCCAGAAAGCTATGTTAAACTTCAAGAAGGTGATGTGTAGTGTATAAATCCTTCATTTTGAAATTCAAATTTACTTTAGAAATAATTGCGTGCATACAGCAGTTGAGATAGGGGATGATGCTGGTTGCTTAAAATAGACAAAGTTTGTTCAAGCTACAAGAGGAGGTTACTGCTGTTAAATTGGTACTGACATCTGGAGCCCAGCCTTGGGGGCGGTGGGGATTACTTGTGTGAGGTGCTGTTTGTTAGACATCACAAAGTACTGTGACAGACAATGCCCATCAGCATGGATAACAGGAGGCTGTAGTGTATCTGGTCTTTACTGTTTGGGATGATGTTGTCTGATTGGCTGAAGGCAGTTGGGATAGAATTAAGAAAAATGGATAATATAAATGATTTGCATTCCAAAGTATTGTTTCTTATTAGACCAGTTGACATACCTGGAAACCCTTCTTCATGCTTAAAAGAGAAATTGCAATCTTCATGTTAAATTCAGATTGAGAACAGTTGATCAAAGGTTAATTTCTCTATTCATCCATTAGCCTGTGAGAGGAAGAAGGGTTGATACCTGTGGATTTGGGGAGAGTAGGGATACAGGACAGAGAAAGACAGCAAATAGCCTGTGGAGCACTGATATTAGTTGGAGGTACACCGGCATTCTGTCACACAGGTGACAGAAACCATAACTTCATAATCATCCTTTCCAGCTATCTTCTGACTGGTTTTAGTATATTATAGACTAGGCTTTCTTTGAGAGGAAGCAGAAGTCACTCATGAATCCACCAACACTGAAAACATGCATGTGTGCTCAGGACAGATGTATGTTGTTCCCTCTTCTCAATTAACCTTCTTCTGTAAGAGTATCAGTAACTTCTTCCGAAAAACTTCTTGGGGATTGCTCGCTAGCTGTAGTTGGTAGCTTTTGGACTTTGTTTCGGGCTGTTATCTCCCTCCTGCTGATAACTAATTCCCATGAAGAACTGAACATTGAGGTCTTCATAATAAACCTAATGGTCATAATGTACCATTCTTAACAATGAAAAGGTTTACTCAAAGCAGTTAAGTAGGGACAGTATTTCTTAAATTAAAGATATGCAGGCTTAAAAATAATAAAACGTACAAGTAGGCCAAGGATGCAGGAAGAAAAAATTTATTTTCAGTGTGTGTATGTATAGGAAGTTGCTTAAAAGAAAGTGTTGAAATGAGACTGGTGTTCCTTTTGCACAGAGACTTGCAGTGGATGCAATGTAACCATTTTTTCTTTGCTAAGCAGTTCCTCTGTGGTAGTGCTCCTGTGCACAGCAGGAAAAAGCCAATGGTGTTTTGGGCAACAAGAAACCACATCCGGAAGAAATGCAATTGCCTGGTTTCATGCCCATCCGAAGCGAATGTGGGTGTCATGGGAACTTGCCAAGTGGCACGTTGTCTTTCACTGTTTGTTGGTACTAACTTTTGATCAGCGCACGCTATAGTGACCTCAGTCATTTGTGGCAAAAGCAGCGCGTTGTCTTTGCTGGAATATAAGATTCGTAAAGAGAAGTACGTTAAAATAATTTCCTGCAAGCAAATACTCAGTGTCTCAGAGCTTGAATATATGAAAGGGCTGGGCTGTGTTCATCTTTCTCCTTGCAAGTGCATCCAGTAACTTATTGTGTTGGGTGGGGAATTAAGAGTCAACATTCCTGCCTTCCTCTCGTTGGTGATTTCTGTTGCTAAAAGCACAGCCATGTAATTCATTGAAGTGTTATTCAAGGGAGTTGCTTACAGGATCTTCCGTGGGGACTGGGGCAAAAATCTCCAAAAGCAGACCTGCAGCCAATAGAGAAAGGTTTTATTTGTTTTTGGTTTTAAATTTGTGTGCGTGGTTTTCCCCTAATCAGCCTCCCACCTTTTGCTGCAAAACATCTTTAAAGGAGGGGAAAAGAAGTCCAAAGATAACAGTGATTATATCACCAGCTAGGATAAATGGGGGTGTAGGTGATGGGTGGTGGCGCTGAGGCAAGAGGGGGCTGGATTTTGCTTTTCTCTTCTGTTCAAACCAGTTGACTTAGGCATTTTCCTACAGATTGAAGACCAGGACCTCTGTCTTGGAGTGGACCAGATTATTCCATTACACCTCATTGGTGCTCACATGCATACCTGCATGTCTTGCTCATGCAGAGTAAAGAATGGGAGGGAATCTGCTTGAAGCTGGAGAGCTGATGCCTTGTCCGGCTGGGCTCTGTGAATGACCTCCCCCTCATCTTGGGGAAGGGGGGGAAGGCATTGCTTGACTCCCCAGCTGCAGGTTTTTTCCCCAAGAGCTAGCTTTTTGTTTCCCCACAGGAAATACACATATGCTTTTTTTATAATAATAAGTTATTTTGAAAATTTTTCTTGTAGATGTGTAATAATGTTCCAGCTCTGAGCTCCAATTGTTTCATATACCTAATCAGAGCAAGCACACAGCAGAACTCCTGCCTTTAAGTCTTCCTCATAATTACTTGTAGCTCCTGCAGAGAAGAAGGGAGTAGAGACCAGAAATAATGACTGATCAGGTTAGATGGCATAGTGAAGCACTAGAATAGCCTGTATAAGGAGGCAGTGGAGTCATCAATACTTGGAAGTGTTTTGAAAACCTCCTAGGCAGCTTTGCAGTTAATATAGTAGGTATCATTCAGGGGTTTAATCCTGTCTGTGGTACACAGAGGGCTTCTGAGTAGTCCAGAGAAGATAATAGACTTGCTTTTCTTAGTTACCTGTAGACTTAATTCATTCTATGGAAAATGTTTAGGAGGTGCACCTAGTAGATGTAGTCTGAAAATCTGGAAAGGTAGTAAGTTATTATTGTAAGTCATTCTTCCACAGACAGGCATGGACTGGACTACACTATCTGTCAGTCTGTCTTTAGCCTTATTTTTACTTTTTTTTTAAAAAAAAAAAAAAAAAATGCTTTCTCCAGTCTTCTATGCAATGTACTCATTCATCACGCAGCCATTCACCCTGCCTGGTCTTTGAAATGGTAGTCACGGCTTGCCCACTTGTCTTGCTTTTTATTTGTATTGGAGAGTTGACTATGCTTTTACTAGATATTCCCATAAGAATTTTCTAAATTCTCTTTCTTGCTGTTGCCTTGATACGTAGGTTAAAGAAAATTAAGAATGTCAGAGGGAAACAGTCTGTTGCTCTTTAACACAGGCTATGTATTTACTTGAGATCTTCAAATTATTGTACTTATTGAGTCAATACATAACTATACTTTTAGCTGCATTTTAAAATAGGCATTTTGTGGTTAATCTTGTAAGCAAATGCTTCCATGGGTTATTAAGAATAGTTAGCTAAAGGAATTACTAACAACTTCTATAGAAGAACAATGTTAACTGTTTTAATCACTCGTTCTTGCAAAACTTTGAGGTGGAAAATAACAAGTCTCAGTAAACTCTGTATGTGTTTTCCTTCTTCCCTTAAATGTTTTTCAAATAACCGGTTATAGTTCAGGTCAGCCTTGGAGGTGTTTTCTTTTTAGTTATTTGTTCTGTAAGTGCAGGCATTGAGGCAGTTCAGATTTGTGCAGTGAAGGGCTAGGAAGCAGCCTACTCTCGCAGGAGATACGGGCTGTTCTGTGTGGCAGGGTGAGGGTTTTTTTTGTTCTAGAAGGGTAGAAAACCTCAAAATTCTTAAGCAGACAGAGTATCCATATTAGGGAGAAAACAAGCCTTGGAATGCCTATCATCAGCCTCTCCTGAAGCTAGTTGTAATGTACTGCAAGGACTCTGCCTTCAAAGCAGGGATGAGAGATTTCAAGTTCTTTTGGTTTTTCCCCTTCCTTTGCATTAATTGTGTGGAAACTTCACTGGAGTTGCTTTGCAAGGTAGAAACCCCCATGATGTTGGTGAATGTGTATTTACCAGCTCAGTTGTGATGTTGAAACTCCAAAACCTCATGAAAGGGCATGGGTAGAAGCCTTAGAAATCTTGGACCAGCCCTGGCTGGGAGCAAGAGAATTTTTTTTTTCCCCTATCTAAATTGATTTTTAGTTATACAGTCTGGCTGGTGTACAAAGAGGGGAAACTTGCACTGATCGTCTACACTGTGAAGGAGGGAAGGAGAGTGTGTATGAGTGACCTTGTGCTGCTGAGCCACCACAGCAAGTTTCTGGGTAATAAATTTCTGTGGCAGGTTGTGGAAGTAAGCTGGTGGCGTGATGCAAGAGTAGCACAAACTGACACTACTAATCATTGCTTAAGAACCAGAAGGAGAAAGGAGGCTGGGAAGAAGGGGAAAGAAAGAGTAGGGAAGATGAGGGGAAGAAACATGTTAAGAACTTAAAGGCTGGTAGGTGGTATTTATTGTATTTAATACAGAGTCATTCAGTGCCTGCTTTGTGTTTCTGCAGCAACTGCATGAGCGCATCAGTGACAAATGGGCATGCGAGGTGAGGAACAGGGACCTGTTTCTGCAGTATTTATTCAAACAAAAATCCTGCTTATCTGAAGCCTGAAGAATCAAACCACATATAGAAATATTTTTGTCTATGCTTTTTTGGAATGTATTTGAGATAGAAAATATGTAACTGAAGAGCTCTATGCATGTGGCACACCTATATAGTGAGATTTGTGATGTGTTATTAGTTTTGTTCAAATTCCTTAGGAAAAGACAAAAAAACCCACACTTGAAGTGGGATGGCTTTGAAGTTGTTTTTTGCTCAGGTAAAGATGGCTTTTTCTTCAAGAGAGCCTCACAGTCATCATCTCTACTTGTTTGTTTTAGGCAATAGGTTTAATGGCAGTAGAGGTTAAAAAAGAGAAAATCCTATCTGGCAATCATTTTTTCTCTTAGTTGGGTTCCTAGTTAAGCAAAAGACAAAACTAATCCTGTCATTAATATCCTTTCTTTTCTGTGATTGTGTTCTACCACAGGATGTGACTGTAGATTCTGTAGAGGTTTGCAAATTACAGTGTGGGTTTTTTATCCCCAATTATTCAATTTTGCTGTGTTCTGGGGAGTGCAGGGCCTTTATTTCCAGTACAAATCTAATAGAAAGCTACACCCTTAGAAAGACGTAAAATTGTGAATGTGTGTCACAAAGCAGCTCTTAGCAGGGGAAGTCTGGAAGCGCAGCCATGTATACACTTCTGTGTCTCCACAGCGCTCTCGCTGAGATGTGAATGTCTTTTGGCTTTTGTTGGAAAATCAGTTTCCAGCCAGTGAAATCATTGGTTAACGTACGGCAGTCTAGGTCTCCCTCTGCATCTCTGACTATTGTTTTGATGCATAATAGCATGCATTGAATAATATGTACTCCTGCCACGGTAGTAGTTACCTGCCCTGGTTAGAAATAAGCAGGGGGACGGACAAGTCAGTCATTTATCTGTACCATAAACATATTAAGGTAATGTTATTTGAATAGAGATTACCTGTTAGCCAGGCTGTAACACTGTTAGATAAAATTCATTCATGTCACTAATGCCTGTTCTCCAGTGTACAGCACAATGTCATCCAAAAGCTTCAGGCAATTAATTTTGCTAATGATGACTGAAAACGTAGATGACTTGTTCCTAGCTGTTTTCGGTCACTAGTTGAGGCCAGTAGGGGACCTAAATTGAAACACTTCTGAAATCCTTTCAAAGACTGGCCTGGTTTTGGTCTTCCCTGAGGTGAGTGAGGATTTGTGGTGCTTTTGGGCTTGCGTGAAGCCAGAAGAGCATCTCAGGTGTCTCATCTTCCAGCAGAGACATTCATATGGCAGAGATATGCCCTGAGAAGGGGATACATTTCACTTAGCAAAGAACAACGCCTCACATTAGACCTTTGCTTTGGTGCAGAAGCTTTGTGATAGCTTTCACAGGAAGCAAACGTGTCCCTTAACTCCTCTTCTTTTCCATTTTGACAGACAGCTCTCATTAGTCCCATGGTCCCCTTGGCTCAGGACATGGGTTGCTTGACGAGAGTCACTGCTTTTAGATTTTCTTTTTCCATCTCCATGGAGCTCTGCAAGCTTGTTGGCTTCACTGACTCACCCCAACTTCCCATGCCCCAGATCAGAGAGACTTTGTTAAATAAAGGTTTAATTCACAAGTCTTGTGGTCAGGCTTATAGTTACAAGCAGAACAAATGCAAAGCCTACTTCTTGCCTGTGCTTGGTAATGGGATAAGCAAATAGGAAGGTGAAAGCTCTATGATAGTCACTAGGAGACTGCTGAGAAACCACTCTCCAGCTTGTAAGTACAGCTGTGTTTTAAACAGCCCTCCCTGTCCTACCAATCCTGTATCATTGCTTACAGATGGGTTTTGGGAACAAATCTGGATAGCAATCCAGAGTGATTTTAAGGTATTTAACAGTGGTTTCCCTGTCTCCCCCAGCCTCTGTCCCACGTTTGCTTCATCAGTTCATCAACTAAGGGATGTGCAGATCATTATGCTATTAATAACTATTCTTGGCTCTGCACACTTTGGCAGCCACCTACCTTGTCTTTGGTCTGGGGATGGATGTTCTTCATCCAGTATGAGCTATTGGCTTTGCTCTGGATGATTGATACACCCCTGTCAAATGTAGACTGCATCAGTTGTAGCAGGGCATATGACTGTTAACAGGATGATGCATAAGGTGTACATGTAACAGACGTGGTTCCAGTTGTCTTGTCCAAACTGCTTTCTGTTCTATAACTGGAGTTTTTAGAGGAGCATGAGGACCTGTATGTGGCAGGAATAGGTGTGTTTGTTTCTCCTACAAGCTTGTTCTTGTTCTTCATGTAATTTTGTTGTACTGTTGTAAACCATAAATTCTAATTTACAAGTATTTTGATAAAATAATTTGTAGCATTGAGTTTGCAGTTTTCAATTAAACGAAACTCCTTTTTCTCAATATCTCTGTGGAAAATTTCTGCTCCCTCTTTCCATGCAATCTCCTTATTTCCCTTCTCTCCGCTGTCCCCCCACATTGCTATACCAAGATGTGTGACTGTGGTTTATGTTCAGCATTTCAGCTTCATTACAGTCCTTTCTTTGCCATGCACTGTTGAGGTGATCGATGCTTTTCAACATGTTACTAATTTGTGGCTTTGCATATACTTTGTACATTCATGTATTTCTTGTTCTTTATTCCAGAGATGGTGATGTTGCTGGAATGGTGGTCAGGCACCGATTGCACCCTCTACACTGATCCAGAGAGTTACCACAAGTATGGGAAGGAGAATGCCATCGTAATCCTTAATCACAACTTTGAAATCGACTTTCTCTGTGGTTGGAACTTTTGTGAAAGATTTGGGGTCTTGGGGGTGAGTTTTGATTAGCATTTAATCCATCCTCTTCTTGGATGTGGAAAAAGGCCAAAACAAATTCTTTGTGTTTTTGAAAGTTAACAGATCTGTGCTCAAATTTCGCTCAGCCACTGTCCAGACTTAGAAACGTGAACCTAAAGCAATGCAGTGCAAGTATGCAGACTACTGAGACAGGATTGCTTGGGCATTCACAGAAATTTTAAAAGCATTGCAGTTAAAGCTGATGAAGGAGATTTTATTTTTTAACCTGTGGAGGTCATTACACTTGTTTCTTTCTGTGTGCTTGCTGGGTAACTGTTACAGTTCATTGTGCTGCAGAAAGATGAGCTGTTCTGTGATTTTGTCATAGTAAATTGTGGAATTTGTTTGCTTTCTCCCGTGTAGTCTTACAAATCCACAGCTAGAGTTTGAATGATGTAGTCTCTGTCTCTCAGAATCAAAGAGCTGCCATCTCAAGTAAAAGCAGTAACCAGGTTAGAGCTAGTAAGAGATGGGGGAGGAATGAGTTATACATGGGTGAATACACTATTACATTAGGCTAGGAGTACATGTGCATTTGTTTTCAGGGTTGTTTTTTTTGTTTTCCATGTCAGCTCATGGGGCTGATTAAGTCAAGCCAGCTTGACTTAGTTCTGTGGTGGTGACAACATGCTCTGACTACAAGGGATTTAGATAAGAGTTCCTCCCTCCTAAGAAAGCAGACTAATACCTCATTTTGGCTTGTCTTCTGTAGCATCCTCTTCTAACTTTGCTGCTGGCCACTGTCAAAAGTCCTGACCCTGGATTATGTGGACCTGTGACTTTTTGTGGCCTTTCCTTTGGGCTCTTGGCATTTTCTGGACATTTAGGCACCACTCCAGTCACTGTCACATTGTAATAATGACAGTCTGCTTCAAAAAATAAAAAGGAGCCTTAAAACTAGAGGAAAATGAACCTAAGCATTACAGGCCCTGCATATTACCTAAATGGTTCTTGTCTCCTGATTACTGAGGAACAATTCTACTGTCATGTCTAGGACTTGAGCACAGAGCAGGAGGATGGCATGAGACAGTAAGAGATGTAAGGAAACCTGTTTCTGGCAGGCAGATGTACATGCCAAAAACATTCTCCTCTATCTAATTTTGTAAGCCTAATGGCTACAGTTTTCTAAATAAAGCTGTGTTTTAGAGGGTCAGGTGCTTCTTCAGAAAGCACCATTGTAGAAAATTAAAAGATTATTTCTGTACAAACTAATAGGGGCCTACAAGGTCAAAAATCTCTTGTTTTACATTGGTGCTGTGTGGTTGGATTGAATCTCATTAGCTTTAAAAATCTTTTTAGTTTCCCAAGGTAATCAGGATTATGTTTTAATTTTTTTATACTGTTCCCTACACATAAGAAAACCACTACATAAAAGCGTGCTGCACTAACTGAAAATAATTTTTCCTGTATTTAGATGCTTACAGTTATTACTCAGTTTGTATTTTTGCTAATATGAGGATTCTTTTAGGAACTGATATATGGTTTTTATTTTTTAAACTGTTTCAGTCTTGAGTAACGTACTGTGGTTTTACTTCCCAGAAACTGTTCCAGGAAGAAATAGTTGTGCTCTCATTTGCATAGATGTCTTTATACAGCAAAGTAGTGCATTTCCCTCTTGGGGCAACTAGTTGAGGTTCATCTTAAGCCAGGTTAAAAAAAAAAAAAAAAACGAAAAAAAAAATGACACACAGTCTGTTTTGTGAATGGATTGTCTGTATTGGCATACTGGTACTTGGATTGGGCAGCGTGGGAGTGGATGAATGCGTAGGGATGGGGGGTGTAGCTTGGTTTGACTTTGTGCTGCCTTACACGAGTTTGCAGTGTGCGAAGCTTCAGGGTTTGGTGTGGCAGCACAATTAGGAATGTAAGAATCATTATGCTGAGGGCTGGTCATGCTCTGTCTTCAACAGAGGCTAAAAGCAGATGCTTGGGAAAGGAGTTACAAGAAAAAGGCAAGTGTCCAGAGAGATTTCTAAGTGGTGTCCCAGCCTCCAGCATTTTGTGGCTCAGGGACTTTGTGAGCCAATGGGGTTTTATATTTAATGCTGTTTAATTTTATACTCCATGAAGTTTCTATGCAAACTTTAGGTATCTACCAACATCTTACTGAGCTGGCCTCATGTCCACTGCTGCTGAAAAAGAAATCTTGCACATGCCATCCTGTCTCCTGCATCTATTCTGGTGCTTGTCTGCCTTGTGTTGGCATGTTTCAGACACCCCTTCTCTCTCTCCTGCCTTAACTAATCCAATGAAAAAAGGAGAGATGACTGGGGAGGAGGAGGAAGGTGAAGGTGAAGAGAACTTACGGCCGAAGGAGTGGGACTGATTGTGCTTGGCTGCAGCAGGCAGACAGAATGGCTTTGTTGTGACATCCAGCTGTACCCTGCAGCCCTGGCAGGCAACAGCAGTGCTCTTAATGGTGCTCCAAGCGTGTGTCCAGACTCTCAGTATTTTACAGCTTGAACTTTTATTAAATGAAGCCAATAAGAACTATATTTTTTTGCTTGGTTTTGCTCATTTAAAACCAAAATTAAACTTCCTTAAACCTTTCTTGCCTCATCTGGCCCCAAAAGAAAAAACTCTTTCCCTTTTCCTCTATGTTTTTAATAATGATATGAAAACTGTCCCTCCTGGTCTTAGTTGCAACTTTCAGTCTGTGCATTGTTCTGCTGCTTCTTTTGTCTCTCTTCTCCAGTACTGGCTTTCTCCTTTCTCCTTGTAGCCAAATTGCCATAGTCCCAACAAGTTTATAATGCTCTATCAATGTGGTTTTTTTTTTTTAATCAATATGTGTTTGGGTTTTTTTCTGTTTGCGGGGGGGGGGGGGGCGACATAGTCTCTTGCACGTTGTTAGGTTTGTGAACCTGAGTCCTCTTCTAAGGACTCAGTTCTTGTACTTTGGCACAAGGTTCTCTGCTTTCATGAAGGTTTTTAAATGGCTATGGAAGAAAATTGAGCAAAAATAACCAAAGGAGAAGCTAAGAATATAAGAAGTGTGTGTGTTTGGAGCGGGGGGGGAGAAAAGAATGGCAATTCTAACATGTATTCTACTTTTTAATTTTGTCTTTAATATGATACTTTTGGAGCACCCATTGAAAATGCTAGTAGGTACTCGGTTGACAGTACTAAGTGAGAGCCAAAGATCTATTCATTTATAGTGGAGAAGGAGAAAACCACATCAAGAAGCAATTCTATGCTCACTTTTACTCTTGCAAGTTATTGTAGCCACTGAGATTGTCCTGCTAGCTGAAGTTACTGATGTGTAATTGTTGGCAGTACCAAACCTTAGAAGATTTTTGATTGTTATTGGAAATTAGAAGAAGGAAGCAAACTTCACAAAAACTAGAAGTCAACAAGGATTTCGGGCAAACCTGTGTTCAGCCCAAACTATTAATGACTTGCATGTGTATTCCACTTACGGTTTTTTGTGAAGGGATCTTGCTGTTTTGTTTTCAGTCCTTGACACCCATCAGCCACACATACCCGCCTCCCTGTGCTGCCAGACCTCAGGGATGTGTGCAGGAGGGAGGGAATACAGGGATGCTTGATGCCAAATCAGCATCATGCTGCTGTGGGCAGCATGGGCGTCCACGAGGACAGCTGGGTCCTGATTCCTCCTGACACAGAGGTGGCTGCAACAAGCTGGGAGGGAAGGAGGAGCTGCACTGCCAACTTTGCTTTCTGTAGAGTCGGAAACAGCATAGCCCCAACAGGACGGAGCTTTGTCCGTGCCAGTGTTTCCTAATAAAAGGCAGTTGTTATGATCCTGAGCCAGGGTGACTGTGATGGTTGTGTTTTGAGTGCTGTTTTTCCACCCCATGCCGGTGCAATGGCTGGGGGAAATGCTGACTCCGGTATCTGTGTGTTGCTCTGTTGTGTAAATAGAGACATGGTCTTGGTGACAGGTCCCTGCACTCTGCTGTGCCCTTCCCTTTTCCTGCCTGTGACGTGCCAGTCTTACCTTCTTCTTAGTGGTGGACAGCCTAGCTACTATATCAGCATTTAAACACATTAGTAGCATTTAGCTTCCTCAAGGTGTGTGCTAAGCATTCCTTTGATAACAGACCCACTGGACACCAGAACTTGAAATCAGGACATAGGCATGTTCTGAGGAGGGAGGTGTTATTCAGGACTTACACCTTACTCCCTGCCAGGATTCACTGTACCCTTCTGCTTTGTTGCCTGATGTGACCAAGCAGTGATAAAATAGCTTTTTTTAGTAATTTTAGTAACGCGTTTTCTGAGATGAAGACATTTATATTAGCAAAAATTGCCTGCGCTTTAAAGCTAAACCTGCTGCTTTATCTGTTCATCTTCTGGTGTTTTGAGTTTCAAGTTATTAATGCTGGTGATCTTTCTACCTCGGCAAAACATAAACATTATTCTGAGTGGCTCATTATATTGGCATCAAAATATGTGCATTTCTAAAAGAGGCCATAGTTGTTTATTCCTTGGCAGGGTAGAGAAGGCAGAAAACCATTATGAAAAACTAGCTGTTCACTATCTTACTTTAAGTTTCTCATAAAAAATTGCTAAGCACATGGAATAATTTTTAACCCTAACTATCTGTTCCATATGTCAGGAAACCCAAATTTTATTTAAAAGTTGTTTATGTTGAAGCTTGCTCTTGAAAAGACTGAGCATGGCCTTAAATATAGGTGTGAGAAGAGACTTTTGCTAGGTTATTGTATGGGACTGATAGGTGTGTGAACCCAGTAGTTCACTTGTACATTTTAATATATTAATAGAAGTTACGTAATTGTTCATCTAGGCAGCCAAAACTACATTATTATTCGTATTTAACACAGCATCTTAGCATATGCTTGGGCATTCATCCTCTAAAATATTGCTGTGTTACCTTTCCAACGTAGAAAAGTTTTATTCAATATGAAGCATTAGAAATTAGGAGCCTAACTAAGTTTCTGGAACCATAGCTTTGAGGGACTAAAGAAACTTGTCTTTCTATCTTGATGTCCCAGAGAGTATAATATGAAGGAGCGCTATATTTCAAAAATAGAGCAAACAGAATCATCAAAAGTATGTCAGTGCTGAGGACAGCCTGGAGAGCAAATAACTTACGAGGCAAATTGCTGCTGCTAATGGTTTGCAGCTACAATGAATTTGTTTTGAAACTGTGGAACAAATTTTGTTAGACATCGTTGGCTTGCAGGTTGATTTCATGCTGTTTGTTGCATTCTGTGATCAAGAGGTGCTGAATAACTGAGGCTGTTAGTGCAGTCGTTCACAAAAAGAGAACTGAACGGGTATTTCCATCTGAACAAATTTGGCCAAAAGAAATTAACCTGGATTAAAATGCTATTACTGTAGACAAGTTGTCCCCATCCAGCGGTAATTTCATTAAACATCTGTTGGAATTACACAGTTTGGAGCACTGAAAATGTTTGACTGCCTTCAAGAAGGCAGCTTACATGGAATAAATCAGCACTTCTTAATAAAATTTATTCTGTTGAACAAGCTGAATTTGAAGGTTAGAGGTGACTGTCACACATTTACCAAAGCACTTTGGTAAAGGAAAAGTTAGTGGCTGAAGTCAACTAGAGCTGCATTTTTTCCCTCAGGTATTTACACAGGAGCTGTGCCTGGGTAAATGACTGAAACAGAACCGATCATAGCTCTAGTTATTGTGAGAGAGATGGTAGTTTCTGAGGGAAGGCCTAATGTATTCCTCCCACATGAGAGCAGTCTTGCTAGTATAATGCACTGAAGAGTTTCCTTTCTCTGATCAGTTCTGTGCCATTAGCCTGCCTTCTACTCCTAGGATAGATGGGCTGCACAAAATAGCATAAGGTGGTTTAGTTTCTTTTTAGTGCATCTAAGGAGTCATACACGCACGTGTCTAAAAGAGTGCTTTTAAATTTTAAAAATGCGTTGGCACAGAAAATGAATGAGAACGTGCCCTGGGGAAGAATTCAAATACCTCCTCTGCTTTTGTGGTTATACCTGTGCTATGTGACACCTTAGCTCACAACATCATTTCTTTGTTCCACTGGGGAAAAAAACAACGGTAGCAACTTCCTTCCTGCCCCTTGTTTAACTCATATGCTTTTTAAAATATGCAAAATATTAAAAAATAGCTCTAGTGAAATACTTACTTTAGCTTGCTTTTTGGACTAGGATTCCGGTGTTTTAAAGTCTGAGATGGAGGACTATTAGGTTGTCTTGTCTGACTCCGTGCTCTGGAGGCCTTATACATCCTATGCAGAGCACACTTACATTTGTTTATGGTAGGTCTTATGATACTGAACACTTACTGTAAATAAACTTTAAAAGCATGGGGTTTTTGTCTGGTTTTTGGGGGTGACACTGTTGCTGTTTGCCTCATTGTACAGTGGCTTGGGCTAGGCTGCAGCTGACAGCTGCCCTGGTTGTGGCTGAGGCAGGCAGTAGTTCTAGCTGAGCAGGGTTCTAGCCCTTCCTGCTCAGCTAGAAACGCTTTGCATCTGTTGGGGTTTCTTGGGGCAAAGCCTTGGCTCAGCTGTCTTCCTCAGGCATGTACGGGGGAGAGGAGTGGAAGAGCATATGAACTGGTCTGTGTGCTTTGACTGTAAGCTATACTGTACATGGCCTACAACAAAAAATGCTCTTTGGAGGCTTTTAATGATACATTCTAGAACTATTTACATTTCTGTCAGAAATAAGAAAATTACTTGTATTAAGAGTTAACTGAGAAAAGGAAAAAACAGTAGTGTGGGGAAAAAAACAGAGAGCTAAGGAAAGGGGTGGGAGGAGAGCCTGTTTCTCTGTGGCCGGTTTGGAGAGCTGGAAGAGGAGGCTGGCCTCAGCATTGCTGCTGCCATGCAATAGGGACTAATGTCCAACATGGCTTGAAATTAAAATGGCAAAAAGTATGCTGAATCCTACAGCTGCTCCTTGTGTGAGAACTGGGTTTGGAGTCCTGATCTGGGCCCATCACTGAAATTCTCAAATGAACAATAGGGAGTGCTTTATTACAAAGTGTTAAATGATTTGATAGAGATGGTTCCTGCATTCTTAGAAACAGAATTGTCTCATGTCATCTTCTGCTCTGCTTCTGTGTAAGTTGCTAGTGAAGCATGTGATGTGCACTTGCCTTCCAGTCTTATGAGCTTTTAGAGAGCTTAATTATTTAAGGTATTTTCCTTCTCAAGGAGGGGGAGTAGATGAGAGAAATGAGCTGAGATAAAGAATTAGGTCAAGTCTCTTCCCCTAGTAACAAATAAACAACAGTGACCAAAAAAATAAAAGCAAATAATTTCTGTTGATGGTAATTTCTACCAGTAAATAATTCCTACTAGCCAAATGCGATGTCCTGGAACCCATCTGCAGAGGACTTTGATTGGATAGCTTATAATGATATCATGGATAGAAACTGGACTGTAATTGCTGCATCTCTCCTCTAAGAAACTGTCACTGTTTTTCAAGAAATGCTGAAGCAACAATTTCTATACACACACACACGTGCCATTTTATTCATGAAATAACAAAGTGAAATGCAAGACAGCTCACCAAGGCGGGCTGGCTTGGAAGACAGGAAAGGAGCAAGTGGAATCAGTTCTCCTGTCCAAAGAAGTGTCAGTCTGTGATGATCACGGAGTTAAGTTCTGGAGTAGGATTTGAGATTTGAAACTTGTTGAATGCTTGATAAACCATAGACTACTTCTGGAGGGTCTGGTCTTTTTTTTTTTTTTTTTTTTTTTTTCTCACTCCAGAAGCATGCTTTGAGGAGAAATTCATTAGTGTAAGTATTTCTGCCCTTCCATAAACAAACCTAAACACTAATGAAGTATTTTTATTGCTGCTGTTGTTCTGAGTGTTGTTTAAGGTTCCTTCCATTGGTAAACCATGTGTATGTATCAGTATATTGTTGTGCAGCAATGGCTCTGTGACTCTGCTTCTTATTCAGAATAGGGTTTTTTTTTTTGGGGGGGGGGGGGGTTGTTTGTTGTTGGTTTTTTTTTTTATCATGGTGAGATGCCCTAGCTTTGGGGAGAAGTATAGCTGCAAGATGTCTTAAAGGAACTTGAGTTGCCACTGCCCAGGGTCTGCTTGAATTAAGAATTAGTTTTATGTGGTTTAGGTCTCTTTGCATGGATTCCTCAGTGTTTGAAGGAATTTGGCTTGTGTTTTGGGTTTCAGGGTTTGAATAGGATAGACACACACACACACATATATATTTAATTCTGGAAGTCTTCTTTCATAGAGATGTCTGAGATATTCTGTCGTATGAGGAAAAACTTATTTGTTTTGCTTTTGTACTGGTGTTAAAACTGGGACTGGTCAATATGAATCAATATATTAGTGTCTAACTGTGCATGTGTCATACCCACAGAGAACTCCAAGTGGTGTAACTCTGTTTTACCTGCTTTGACTCTGTCTTGCAGAGTTCCAAAGTGCTTGCAAAGAAGGAGCTCTCCTACATGCCTATCATTGGCTGGATGTGGTATTTCCTAGAGATAGTCTTCTGCAAGCGTAAGTGGGAGGAAGATCGGAAAACAGTCATGCAGAAGTTGTTGAACCTCCGGGACTACCCTGAAAACTTTTGGGTGAGTGACAACTAACAAGTGGAGTGTGAGGTGCTGTAGTGCTTGGGAGGGATGAAGGGCATAGACAATATGTGATAGTCACCAGCTTGCTCCCAAGAACTTTGATTCATGAGCTTCCTGGTAGTAGCAGGAGAGTATTCTTTAAGAATTGAATTCTCTCTTGAGAATGTAGTAGTCTGTCTTGTCTGTTTTCTTTGTCTGTAGTATGGAGCCCTACAGATGTTATTGCAAAAATACCTTCACTGTGATCCATTCAGTAAACTTTCTGGTCCTTCAAATGCAGGAGCTGGCAAGGGGTAGATGCCGGGGTTCATGGTGGTGTAACAGATGCATGTGACAATGTTGTATTGAAACACATTAACTGTATTCTTTACCTAAGCTCCCCTCTCACCTTAGATGGCTGAGTTCATACTAGTATTTTGTCCTTTCATTTCCCCTTGATTCTGCCATTCCTGTGAAGGTCCTAGGTTAGACATGGCCCAGTAGAAGTGGAAGCCACAGATAAGTACCTGGTCAGAGAAGTGGCCCCTGAGGCCATCAGCTGTGTTACAGGGAGAGGATTGGTGTCACCTTTCAGTAACACGAAAGTGTTACTTTTTGCATCAGCGTCATTTTTTAGTATTGAGCCTGCCTGGCAATTCCTAATCTGGGAATGAAAAGCCTTTTGAATTTTTTCTCTTCTCAGTAATCAGAAAAACCCTAGTTCTCATGAGCTGGTGATGGCAAGAGAGGTATTCAGTTAAGGAAATGGTACCTTAAGCAGACTCACAAGGGCCTACAGAAACTATTGCTTAAGAAGCAGTTTCCTAGTGAAGATGTATATGCTGTATCTCTCATTCTCTGAAACAAAACTTTTTTAAATTGTCATTGATTTAAATAAGCACTAAGCAATTGAAACTAAGCTCTGTGCTTGGATGATTTAAATGACTTCCAGGCAGGAGGCTGTCTAGCAAAGGGACAATTCTTGGTTTCTAGTTCTAATCTCTCTCACAGGGATTTGCCTGTGCTCTGTGACTCTCAAAAAGTGTTGAATGCCTTTCTGTACACCTAGGCAGTTCAGCACTAACTGGTGAGCACAAACCGCCACTGTCCTTTATACACTGCTGTAGAGGGATTACTAAAAAGGAGCTATACCTGTAGTAGGAGAGACAGTTGTTGATATACACCTGGGGTTATTGCAGTGTGGAGTTTTAATTTGCCTGTATATGGTGACATAATGTCAAAAGTCACAGCAATAGCACCTTGGAAGGTAGAAAGACAGAGCATGCCAAGTGGGCTAGAATGATTTTCTCATCAGTTTCTGTATGTTTCATCTGGCTGTTTAACATTATGCATGTAATACATGAGTAAAAGTGCTCTTAGATGAGCCGGAACTGAAGCTGGCTGCTCAGCTAGTTTTCTTCAGTCTCCGTCTTTGTTGGCTAAATCCTTGCTGTGGGTTATGAGGACTTAGCTTGTGTGATTTGGCAATGCTCTCTGATGTGTTAGTTTGCATTCAGGCTTGGCAGAAAGCAGATGAGCAAGTGGTAAATCTCCAAAGATCTGTCTGCTCTCCCCTGCCTGCCAGTGGCAAAATTGTAATCGTTCATGTCTGAGCACTTCCACTGTATAGTTCATAAGGGGATGAGGCTTTCAGTTGTCCTGCATCTACTGCCTTACATCTATTGTCAGCTCATTCATTGGCATCAAAGTTACTGTCTGCAGTTGTCAGTGGTCCTCATGCCATAGTGAAAGCAAGCGGGTTGGAGTGAGGGGAAGCAAGCTGGGCACTGAAGCATTTCCTAGAAATGTGTTTGGTTTAGATGCTTACCAAGTTTTAGATACCATGACACTCGAACACCTCACCATCAGTGAGAGATTTGCAACAGGAGGTATGTTTTCAGTATTTTCTAACATCTCGTTAGAGATGGAGTGACTCATTTAGAGAAAGCAAGTCATTCTGATAGCAAGTAGCAGAGCAGATGTTAAAGCCTAAAGGCTAGAGTTCAAATCAGAGGATGGCAAATTGGATGGGTGGGGACAATTGAGAGGGTTTGGTTTGGGCTTTTTTTCTTTTTTCCTTTTTTTTTTTTTTTTTTTAAAACTCCAGGGCAATTAAATTACCTAAATGTGTATGTGGCTACACCTGTCCCTGCTAGCAGTGTTCATTTGGGCTGTTGATGGGAATTAGAAAGGCCTCTGGTCAGACAGATGTACAAGACCTGAGCTGCTGTCTAACTGTAGTTCTCTCTTGGTTTTAGTTCTTGATTCATTGCGAGGGCACAAGGTTCACAGAACAGAAGCACCAGATAAGCATGCAGGTAGCCGAAGCCAAAGGACTGCCCAAGCTCAAGTATCACCTACTGCCACGAACAAAAGGATTTGCTGTCACCGTGCAGTGTTTGAGAAATGTAGGTAAGGAAAGTCACAAGGAACAATGCTAAATGGTTATTTCATCTAACTGCTGTCACTTTGCCCTGCTCTTCTTTTCCCCGTAGCAGAAAAGCCCTGGGATCCTTTCTGACCTTTCTTCCACTAGCCTGAGAAAATTAAAGATAAGGTTTTACTAACAAAGTCCTGGGGCAACTTGGTTATTTTTTGATTTTTTGTTTTGTTTTCTGTTACTGTGAGTCTGTATTGGGAGATCTCAAGTTGCATGTTTCATACCTATTGCCAAAGGATAGTATTTCTTAGTATTTGCTAAGCAATCCTATTCTAAATGAAGCAAATATGTCACTAAAGAATCTGAGGCAGTGTGCCTTAAATATTTGCTTGTGGTAAATATCTGCCTCAAATAACACCATTTTTAAATCAAAAAAATTCTACTTTAAATTTCTGTATAGATGTACCCTTTAGTTTCTTTATGGAAGTGGGGAAGGGGAGTAGACCTCAACTGAAGATACGTGTAGGTGAAATTTATAAATAAATTATTTCTACATTACAGAACATCAGTAAGTTTTTCTTTGTTAATGTTGTTCTGAACTCCCCACCCCCCAGATTTTTCTGGTTACTTGCATTTGCCAACTTTAAAGTGACATCAGTAAGAATATGGCACACATGCCTTTGAAATTATTTTCTTTGACTAATACAATCCATCCAAGTCTCCTGCTGTGTACTTCATGGGCAAAGGAAAGACAGTGCTAAGTAGCCGTAGTGCCATGGCATCTTTGGGGTTTGGTAGATTTGTGTGTTGTTAGAAGGCTGATACGTAAGAAAGACAAAGTGCTTAGTGGTTTAGAAGAAAATGTTCTAGCTTGACTGAAGTTAATGTCAAAACTTCTTTTGTCTTTGAAGACATGTTTTCATGTGGCATATCTGGGATAGCTGCTGTAAAAAAAGCTTTGCAGTCAGCTGTCTTGCTATCTGTCATGTTTCTTCTACATATCCTCTTGCAAGTCAGGTAGATGATATCACTGTTGTAGCTTGTCAGGCATCCATAACTTCCCACCCCCAAAATGGATAGCATAGCTTGATCTTTTCTGATATGTGAAGTAGTAAGTTATGTGCAGCATCCAGCAACTGCCTTAAGGGCACAGTTTAACCTTCCCTTTTGAGTGAGGGCAACTGTTTTGCTGAGGGTGAGTGGAGGTAGACTTGAGGCATTGAAGAAGAGCCAAGTCGAAACTCTGTGACCTCCAATGCCCTGAGCTGGGAATCAGGGACAGGTTATTTTGGTCGTGTTTTTGTTCTTTTCGCTACTGTGTGTAAAGCAAGCAAAACATGGTATGATTGTGGACAAGTGGCTGATTTGTAGGAAAATGTTTCAAAAGGAAACAATTTTAGGGAACCCAAGTGACGTTTATAAAAAGTTTTGGGCATTCATGCGATATATTGCAGTAACGCTTCCTAGAATCCTAAATATTTGAAATACCTTCAGAAAAAGACGACTGAGATCACTAGATTACTTATGTACTTAGGGAACTGTATGTTACTACCTCAAGCCAGAAGCTGTAACTTGGTGGATCAAACAGGGTAAGGCTAATAAGAAGGTAATATTTCCCTGTGAGGGTTCAAGGAGAAGCACAGAGAGTCATAGATAGTTTTTGTTGAAACTGTATAGCTTAAAAACCCAACCAAAAAACCTCTGAGGGAAACAGCTGATGACCCCAGATCAGTGTTGCAAATTCTTCTGGGTATGTTGCTTTACTTGCCTTGTTGCTTTTTGCAATGAGAGGGAGATAATAAGAGTTACTGTCTCGGTTACTATATGTTTCTCTCCTATGGAGACAAGGGGTACATGTGAAGAGCGTTTGAAAGGCCTTTGTAAACAATGTCTTATTTTTAGTTTCTTGTAACATTAATATGTACAGGCAACAAGGAAGTCCATAAATGTTTTTTGGATAGAGAATATGAGGGACATCTGTTTTGATAGTCCATAATCTAGAAATATAAGTTCTATCTAGAAATTATTCCTTTCTTGCATGAATACTGATAGGATTTGACCACTTATCTTTGTTAACCTGCAGTGTCATTTGGTACCCACGTTATAAGCAGTAACACATTGTTGTAGGTGTTAATATATGCAGAGGCTATATGCTGTAGTAATTTAGGCTTTTTTTCTTTTGAATATTTAGATTGGTAAATAGTACTATTTGATTTGTTCACTGTAAATCCTCTGAGTCTCGTTGCTATGCTCTGCCTTATGATGTGGCCCAGCAAGTGACTGTATCCCTCTATTACAGCCTCAAATTACTTGTTCCAAACAGCATCAGCGTGACTGCTGAAGTGCTGCTCTGTCTGCAGAAGAAGCAACGGCAACATGCAGGTGTTCATAACTTCAGTTCAGTGACATCTCTAAGTATCTACAAGAATGACTCTTGCAGGCTGACCTGTCTCTCTTGCGATATGACTCACATCCATTTCAGTGGCCAAGTCTGCAGTGGGGTATCCCTGCATGTCTCTGAAAGTGAGACTGGTGCTGACCTGCCTGAGCCCATTTTGGGGCCTGCCACTCAGGCTAGTGCACTTTTTGCTCTTCCGCAAGGGGTGGTGGGCCTGACTGGAGTGCCTTGCTAAGGGAGATAACTGCAGCATGACATAGCAGTGAAGGCAAGCCAAATGTTTGGATCTGGTTCCAAGCTGGGTGTGACAGAGGTCAGTGTTTCCTTTTCCTCTATTCTTTGTTCCTCCTTTCTGACAAGGGTGTGATTCAACCTGGCTGTAGAGGTAATTCACCCAGGATAGCAGTGATCACACCTTGGTCCTTTTCGAAACTTTGTATCAACTCTTAATGCTACCTGGTGTGGTAGGTTTGTGTCTGTTGGAAACAGCCATTGGTGACATCAGTCTGGCAAATCCATCTGTTTTGAAAAACTTAGCTTCAGAAGGAGTTTTTTAAATGTGCATACATGGAAAACTGCCTCCATACCAGTGGTGCCATATCGGTCAGCATAAGCAGATATATTTGGATAAAATTATCTTTCACACAAAATAACAAGTAAAGAACCTTCCCTCCTAAGTCATTTCTTTCATAAGTGATAATGGAATTCTTTTCAGAGACTTACTTTCACAAATTTGGATCTCTGCACACAGTTTGATTCTTAAAGGAGTGCTTTTAATATTTTTTGAACTTGTTCTGATATTTTTATCGGTGGCCATTGCTACCAGTTTGGTAGTACAGATGCAGTCGCCAGGAACTTCACTTCTAGAAGCTGTTTGCTGTCTTAATAAATTGCTGTTAGGTTTTAGAGTTTGCTACTTGTACTGTTCATGGAAGCAAATGAAAATACAGATCTGTTTCTAAAACACTCATCCATTACTTACAGTAAAAATAAATGCCATAAATATTGCAGAAGATATATTTAACTGTTACTTTTATTGCCTGGCTGTATATCAGGCAGTTCATTTCAGCTGTTTTTATTTGGTTAAGACTTATATTTAAAAATGTGCTTCATGATGGATTGTAGATAACTCCAAGTTGTCAACCTTTTCCTCCAGTTGTGCATACTGGCAACTACTGTCCTAGAGGGAACACAGGAGAATAAATTCCAGGGTGATTTTCTCATGGAGTTCAATATGACAGTGTTTGGGGGTTTTGCAATGACTTTTTTCCCATAAGCTGCACTTTAGCCCTGGATTTTTTTCAATGTTTAGTGAGGCTTCTGGTCATCCCCCTGAGCAAGCTACCAAGTTTGAGAGGATGAGTGATTTTTGACCAAGATGACCAGAGCAATGAAATGTTAAATCACAGGGTTGTGTCAAGGTGGCTGCCATACCAGCAGTACAGTGAATCCCATCCCCATCCCGTCTCTTCTCAGCCCTTTCCCAGTCTTCAGATCATTGTCTGATACTATGAAGCTGTGTGTAGGCATACTCATTGCCTGTAGGTTGATTTGTCAGATGATCATTCTGGCACAATCCACCATATCCACAAAATAATGCATGAAATTCAAGAGGACAGTTGAAGTAAGAAAAATCCTCTCTAGATATGTAATCCGAAGATTTCTTAGGTCGAAAATAAGAAACTAAATTCTTAAGTATGTAGCGCTCTGTCATAATGCTGTACAACGCACCAAAAGTTAAAGATACAAAAAAAAAAAAAAGCTGGTCAGAGATTAGAAAACAAAACAAAAAACCTAGCATTTTTGTCAGAAAATAGCAATTCAGCTGGAAAAATTTTTTTCCAGTTATGATCTGTTCTGAGCCTTTGAAAAGGCTTCCAAATATTGAAATGTGTTTGTTTTTTAATGAAAAACATGTTTTAAGATAACTTCTTCGAGAAAATATTTTGTTTCACAATTGAAGCAAAACTACTCAAACGCTGCCTAAATTGGTCTGAGAATGAGACAGTTGCAATGTTTTCAAGATACTGTGGAGTTTGGTTTTTTATTTGGTTTAGAATGTGAAATTTCTGGACTCTTCAGCTTTTGGATGAGAAAGTCATGAAATGTCCAGTTCTAATTATGTAATTACAAAATATACATTTAATGAAAAACAATTCCAGTGTGTCGCACAGCATGCTAGTGCTGCTTTGGCTGTGGAAGCTTTCTGGCAAATTTTAATTCTGTGCAGTCTTTTTCTTTGACACTTCTACTGTTGTTCTTTTCCTGCACTTTCAAAATGGAAAAGCTTAAGTCTTCAGTTATTTTATATCTGGGTATAACAGAGATCTGTTTAGTCCTGCATATGTTATCATTGTCTTGGATTTGGCACTGCTTTGCACCAAAAGATTTCAGTGTGATATTAAAAAGGACTGAAGTGAATATCAAGCTACAGACCAGTTACAAACTAGAATGGGATCTTTTTTCCCTGGAGTGAAGGAAAACTCTGTGTATGGCCATGTTGTGGTTTAACCCCAGCCGGCAACTCGGCACCACCCAGCCGCTCGCTCACTCCCCCCCCCCCACGGTGGGCTGGAGGAGAGAATCAGAAGACTAAAAATGAGAAAACTCGTGGGATGAAATAAAGAGAGTTTAATAGGTAAAGCAAAAGCCATGCAAGTAAAGCAAAACAAGGAATTCATTCCCTGCTTCTCATCGGCAGGCAGGTGTTCAGCCATCTCCAGGAAAGCAGGGCTCCATCACATCTAATGGTTACTTGGGAAGACAAACACCGTCACTCCAAGCATCCCCCCTTCCTGCTTTTTCCCTCAGCTTTTTATTGCTGAGCATGATGTCATATGGTATGGAATAGCCCTTTGGCCAGTCTGGGTCAGCTGTCCTGGCTATGCTCCTTCCCAGTTGCTTGTACACCTGGCAGAGCATGGGAAGCTGAAAAGTCCTTGACTAGTATAAACATTATTTAGTAACAACTAGAACGTCAGTGTGTTATCAACACTATTCTCACACTAAATCCAAACCACAGCACTATACCAGCTACTAAGAAGAAAATTAGCTCTACCCCAGCTGAAACCAGGACAGGCCATCAGCACATAAAGATGTTCCTGACCAACTCTGCAGAAGTTTTTTCAGAACAGGAGACCCATCTTCCAATGTGTCTGAACAAGCACCCAATTAATATCAAAACTCAAGTGTTCTTTCATCTTTTAGAACATGTCTACAAGTGCTGCTTACATCATACTTCCCTTTATTGTGTCCCTGTTGTCATTAGAATAATCTCATGCTATTAAAGAATAAACTAAGAAGCTTACCCTGTATAAACCAAATTGAGCTCTTGTCTTCCTTCAATTACATTGGATTAGTAAATTAGAATAGATTAGTAAAATCCTTTTAAACTAAGAAGCTTAAAAATGGAGGTAGATCATTTATTCAAAAAAAAAGTAATTTCCTGCTTACATTGTACAGGGAGAGTAGAATCATAGAATGGTTTGGGTTGGAAGGGACCTTAAACATCATCTAGTTCTAACCCCCTGCCATGGGCAGGGACACCTTCCACTAGACCAGGTTGCTCAAAGCCCCATCTAAACTAGCCTTGAACACTTCCAGGGAGGGGCCATCCACAGCTTCTCTGGGTAACCTGTTCCAGTGCCTCACCACCCTCAGAGTGAAGAATTTCTTCCTTATATCTAGTCTAAATCTACCCCCCTTTAGTTTAAAGCCATTACCCCTTGTCCTGTCACTATGATCCCTTGTAAAAAGTCCCTCTCCAGCTTTCTTATAAGCCCCCTTTAAGTACTGGAGGGCTGCAATAAGGTCTCCCAGGAGCCTTCTCTTCTCCAGGCTGAACAACCCCAACTCTCTCAGCCTGTCCTCACAGAAGAGGTGCTCCAGCCCTCTGATCATCTTTGTGGCCCTCCTCTGGAGCCACATGTCCTTCCTGTGCTGGGGGCTCCCGAGCTGGACGCAGTACTCCAGGTGGGGTCTCAGGAGAGCGGAGTAGAGGAGCAGAATCACCTCCCTCGACCTGCTGGTCATGCTTCTTTTGATGCAGCCCAGGATATGGTTGGCCTTCTGGGCTGCAAGCGCACATTGCTGGGTCATGTTGAGTTTCTCATCAACCAACACCCCCAAGTCCTTCTCCTCAGGGTTGCTCTCAATCCATTCTCTGCCCAGCCCATATTTGTGCTTGGGATTGCCCTGACCCATGTGCAGGACCTTGCACTTGGCCTTGTTGAACTTTATGAGGTTTGAGTGGGCCCAATTCTCGAGTTTGTCCAGGTCCCCCTGGATGGCATCCCATCCCTCAGGCGTGTCAATCACACCACTCAGCTTGGTGTCATCTGCAAACTTGCTGAGGGTGCACTCAATCCCACTGTCCATGTCGCTGTCAAAGATGTTAAACAGCACCGGCCCCAGTATGGACCCCTGAGGAATGCCACTCGTCACTGGTCTCCACTTGGACATCGAGCCGTTGACTGCAACTCGGTAGTGAGTTCACAGGGTAGGGAGCTTGCTCTGCGCCCTCCTCAGTGCCCTAAGGATCTTGAACTCCACCATTACATGGTCACTGCAGCCAAGGCTGCCCTTGAGCTTCACATTCCCCACCAGCCCTTCCTTGCTGGTGAACACAAGGTCCACCATAGCACCTCTCCTCATTGGCTTATCTATCACTTAGAGAAGGAAGTTATCATCAATGCATTCCAGGAACCTCTGGGATTGCTTATGCCCTGCTGTGTTGTCCCTCCCACAGATACTGGGGTGGTTGAAATCCCCCCTGAGGACCAGGGCTTGTGAATGTGGGGCTGCTCCTATTTGTCTATAGAGGGCCTCATCCACATAGTCTTCCTTGTCGGGTGGCCTGTAGCGGACCCCCACTATAATGTCACCTGTCCCTGCCCTCCCTTTAATTATGACCCATAAGCTCTTGGTTGGCTCCTCATCCATCCCCAGGCAGAGCTCCATGCAGTCCAGCTGGTCATTGACATAGAGGGCAACACCCCCTCCTCGTTGCCCCTGCCTGTCCTTCCTAAAGAGCCTGTATCCTTCCATTCCAACACTCCAGTCATAGGAGACATTCCACCATGTCTCCGTGATGCCAGTGAGATCATAGCCCTGCAGACGTGTGCACATCTCTAGCACCTCTTGTTTATTCCCCATGCTACGTGCATTTGCATAGAGGCATTTAAATTGGGCCCCTGATGAAGCTGACTTACTGGCTGGAGTGGCTGGAATTCCTTTGTGCTGCTCTTCAGGTGCTCTCCTGCTGACCTGTGATCCTTCTCCAGGCTCTGGGCATCTATTGCTGGCACTGGCATCAAACTGGTAGGAATGGAATGGATTGAGGTTCCCCTCCCCCTGGCAACTTTAGTTTAAAGCCCTCTTTACCAGCTTGGCAAGCCTATGACTGAAGATGCTCTTCCCCTTCTCTGACATATGGACCCCATCAGCCCCTGGTAGACCAGGTTTCTCAAAGTGAGTCTGGTGGTCTAAGTAGTTGAAGCCCTGGCTGTGGCTGTAACCATTTATTGATTTACCAACAAATGTGTGTTTGTGTGTGAAAACTGATCTTTTTAGTGTGCTTGAAGTAGATTTTGGCTTATGTGGTGTAGTTTTGAGTTTGGGCTAAAAACCCAACTGTAGTAGGAAAAGAATAGAGTTGTTAATGAGCAATACAGCCCGTATGCAGTGACAGGGTTTTGGCCTCTGTTTTCAAGATTTCCTTGCAGTGCTGAAGCCAGGCTGTTCTGTTCTGTGCTATGGATTCTGTTTTGCAATAAGAGATGTGGTGAGTTTCTGGGGTCTGAATGTTGTGACCAAGCCATATGTATCTCTCGTAGCTAGAGAGGCTTCAAAACCAAAAGCAAATCTGTTCCGTGTGATAAAAGGCTTTCTTATGTGGGTCAAGAGCTCTCACAATAAAGGTTCATCACTATTGCAAAACTCTAGAGCAGAAAACCTGAAATACAGCAAGCTACATGTGAAGTGCACGTTAGTCACTTTTGTGACAAAAAAAGAATTTTCTTGCTGGCATTGATCTTAGAATTTGTACCGTGATGCACAATTGGTTTTAATGTCAGGAGAATGAATTGCTCTCTGGTAATTTTGCGACATTAGGAAAATAGTGTCTCTAAGGATGTGGTCAAAGAAACAAATACCTTATGTGGTTTAAAACAGTGAACACTTTTTCTGTAGAAACTGCTGGTTAACACTGCCTCAGTTTAACTATGAATGACCTTCGCAAATATTTTTACTGTTACCACGCAGTCCTGAACTGCAGAAACAGTGTTTTCTCGAGGCTGAAAGTTTGGTTGCAGTTTTGTTCTGTGGAACTTGGATGTTTTAGTCCTCGCAGCTGCATGTCTTCATAGCAGCAGCCCAGCTCACCCAGGAGATGGTCTGTTATTCTGTCTCTGTCTTTGCCCTATAGCAAGCGCCTCAGTTATCAAATAGTGGACATGAAGGGGAGGTTGTTTTGAACCCCAGTGATTCATAGTTGTATTAAGCCCTCTTGTTGTAGGATGTGTCTCACACACACTTTACCCATTCTTAGTCAAACTGTATATATTGTTCATTGTTTATAAAGTGTTCGTCTGCCTGGTTATTTACTCAGATTTGGGGGGGAGTTGTGTCATTCACAGTGAGTTGAGAAAGGTAGTAGTTTTTCAACCATTTGACTCCTAGGATGTCCTAGCTATATTAACTGTCAGAAACTGTAACTGTGTTCCCTATGCCCAACATTCTGCACCTGGTGGGGAAGGAGCCAAGAGTGAAGAGCAAACCCTTCCATTCTACTGGTGCAGTTCCTGAAAGAGTCACTGGTTATTTATCTTCTTAAAACCTGCATGTTGAATATTCTGTTGTCATCTTTAACTTGGTGACAGCTCAAACTATGGTGCTATTATTGATGACTTTGTATTTAAATATGCTCCTTGTCTGAGACAGAATGACTTATTTCCATTCTATTACTACGGTAATCACGTAACCTGTTTCTCTTTTTGTAGTTTCTGCAGTCTATGATTCTACCCTCAATTTTAGAAACAATGAGAATCCAACATTGCTGGGAGTTCTAAATGGAAAGAAATATCATGCAGATTTATATGTAAGGCAAGTAATCCATATTTTAATTTCTTTTTGGCATACAGAAGCGTGTACTTGCAGTCACAATTGCACAAGGAAATACTTTCAAGTAGGTAACGGATAGCAAATCTCTACCAAGCTGGCTTCACAGAACTGCAGATAAAAACTCATATGGGATGGGAAGGGTTTCTTGTAAAGTTCTGTGACTATAAATATGTGGGGACCCTATAAAGCTCTACAGGATTTTTTGTTTGTTATTTTTTTATTCACCTGTGTGTCTGTTTGTCAGCTCAGCAGCAACAGTGGGGCCTCTTTTCACTCACTTGGCCAGAATACCAAACATCTACTAAGTGTTCTGATGGGGTGGCTTTACACCTGTCTGGCACAGTAGTTTCCACTCAGGTGGAGGCCAGGCTCAGGACTGTTTCCATCTCTGTTTGGTGTAGTTGTTGATGTATTTGACTGCCGCTCCCTCCCTACCAAGAAGGGGGTTGTTTAATGAAAAAGCAATTACCTGGATTCTGCATCATTAATGTTTCTGTAAGTGATGAATACCCCAATGGCTTCCCATAATCTTAATGAGAATGGGCCAATTCCAAGGCCCTTATTCCCAGGCCAGGTTCTACCAGCAGCACCCATGCTACAGGCACTCAGGGTATGTGATAGTTTAGGGTTGGAGCATAGGAGCCTAGAAGTGATCCCACAAGTGATCAGTTCATCATAACCCCATTATAGCCATAATTGGTTGGTCCAGTTGGTTTGTCTTGGGTACTGACATGAAGTGGAGTAGTGTGACCTTTTCTTCTTATCTCCCCTTTTCTGCATGTTTGAAAAAATATTTTCTTCAGAACTGTTTTTGCCCAAGGGTAAAAAGAAACTTTCTCTTGATTCCTCATGGATGCAACATGAGTTTGCATTCCCACTTGGCTCTCATGGGTAGCTCAGCCTAGTGGCCTTGTGTTTGGTGTACATGGCCTGGCTGGCTAGTGTTTGTGGAGGAGCAGCTGGCCATACCTGTGTGGGCCATTCCTCCAACGGTGTAGCAGTGTGCGTCTTCCTGTGTCTCCCTTTACACCCTGCTGCAAGTCAATCTGGCAGAGCATGGAAATTGCTTTTCATGACTTGGGCTACCTATTTGCACTTCTGTCCTTTTGTGCTTCCTGAAAAAACTCTTACAGGCAGGTTGAACCTCATGGCAAAATTTTTTTTGGGGACTATCACAGATGTTCTTCAAAATTCTTCATATTTGCTTATTGGAGCGCTGTAGGTGTTGCACCCAGTAGAAGTTTTTAAAATTTGGATGGCCTTGTTTGTCTCTGCTTAAATTGTGTGACTTCTAATGTTTGTCATCTTATGACTTTCTTAAATAAAGGAACAAAACAGTAGTGTCGCACCTCTTAATTTATTAACTGCAAACAAGAGTGTCCTGACTGTGAGAAGTGCTCTCTCCTGTGCTGAAGGAAGTTAATTTGATATTGCTCTTAATGGATATTAAAATGTATGCTATATTGAAAAATGTAAAATTATTAAATATTGCTGTTAGCATACCTAAATGAAGAGGACAAGGGGATTTTTTTTTCGTCACAGGATTATCGACCAAAATTCATGTAATGTGATGAAAACTATGTTTTGTCAAGAGAGGGTTTTTCAGTGATAGGAGCCATTTTGCTAGAAGTTATCCAACCAAGCTGCATGTAACAAAAATTATAGGAATTGGAAATGTTACCTGAGAAATACTAGAGTGCTTTACCCTAGGTATAAGGAGAATAGTTTGTTTTTTCTCTCTAATGCCTAGCTGATTAAACACAGCCTTGAACTCCATAGGTGAGGTAAGAAATTAATTCATCCAAAACCTTTGTTTGGAAACAGAAAATTGCAAACCTTTATCTAGAAAGTGGCTCTAGTGAGCTCAAACATAATGCATTACTATTTCAGAAATCTAAATTTCTGAATTTCAGATATATCTAAAAACTGAAGGTGGCTCTAGAAGCAAACTATGCTTTGCTGATCTGGGAGCTGTTACCACAAATTAAAAAAAGGTGGAAAATGTAGTGAGTCTCCTGTCAGATGGATAATCCGTCTGTATAATGTAAGTGCTGTTCATGGGAGCCAAAGTATTTAACGTTCTTCAACTTCTCTTGTTTACCATTGGCAGGCGGATTCCGCTAGAGGAAGTCCCAGAAGATGAGCAGGAATGTTCTAACTGGCTCCACAAACTATATCAAGAAAAGGTTGGTTTTTTGTCAAGACAACATTTGTGAGCCACTAGTGCTCAGTTATTTATACTTCTAGTAACCTTTACAGTGTGCATGTGTAGTGGTCCTGCTTTGGGGGCTTGGGGTTGGTTGGTTGGTTTGTTTGTTTTCCAGGATAAGTGCTCTGTTTCTCCAGACACAAATTGGTTTTGTGCTGTCAGTCATGATTGCCTTTATTTTGTTCTTAAAGAGCAACAGGAAGAAAACAACCAAGCCTTGACAGAGTAGTTTTAAAACTCTTCTTTAGAAAGTTGCATAAGGATACAAAAAACACAACTACTTCCTGGTTGGTAGAAGGACCTCCTTCCCCCTAAAGGCACCTCCTAAATCAAGAAGTAGTTCATGGGCTAAATGAGGTATATTTTGCTGTAGTGTATTAAAATTTCTTTGCTCACAAGCTAGCGGGGCTCATTGACAGAGCTTTAAACTAGACTTGAAGGGGGAAGGGGATAATATCAGGTTTGCCCCTGACAAGCTGTGGGATGACACACCAAGGCTAGAGGGATGGGGTGCTAGTGAGGACCCTCAGCCTGTTGCTCTGAGACATGCTGGCTACACTGCAGCACACTTGAAGTCCTTACGGAGATGAGCCGGGGCTCCTGAGGTAATAGGAGACAACAGAGAAACACCAGTGAAATACCTCAAAGGAATTAAGGTGTGTTCCTCTAAGAAGGTGACATGGCAACAGCCCAGCTGAAGTGCCTCTACACCAATGCACACAGCGTGGGCAGCAAACAGGAGTTGGAAGCCACCGTGCTGCTAGAAAGCTATGACCTAGTTGCCATTACTGAAACTTGGTGGGATGAATCCCATGGCTGGAGTGCACCTATTGATGGCTAAAGGCTGTTCAGAAGGGACAGGCAAGGAAGGAGGGGACAAGGCATTGCCCTCTACATCAAGAAATAGATAGAGTGTGAAGAGCTGTCTCTGAAGAATAGCCACAAGCAGGTGAAAGCTTATGGGTAAGAATCAGAGACCAAGGCAACAAAGGGAACCTTGTGGTTGGTGTCTGCTACAGGCCGCCTGACCAAGGGGAGCCTATTGACAAAGCCTTCTTACTCCAGCTACAGGAGGCATCACGCTCACAGGCTCTCGTCCTGCTGGGGGACTTCAGCCAGCCCGACATCTGCTGGAAAAGTAGCATGGTGAGCTGTAGGCAATCCAGGAGACTCCTGGAATGCATTGAGGATAACTTCCTCAGCCAGGTAATAGCCCTACCAGAGGGGATGCGATACTGGACCTGTTGGTCACCAACACAAGTGAGCTAATCGGTGACGTCAAGATTGGAGGCAGCCTGGGCTGCAGTGGTCATACACTGGAGTGGAGTTCGCAGTCCTGAGGGATATGGGTCAGGTGAAGAGTAAAGTCAGGACCCTGAATTTTAGGAAAGCAAACTTCCAGCTCTTCAAGGAGTTAGTCGATAGGACCCCTTGGGAAACTGTCCTTGGGGACAAGGAGCAGAACAGAGCTGGCAGAGCTTTAAGGACACTTTCCATAGAGGGCAAGAGCTCTTGATACCCGGGTGTAAGAAGTCAGGAAAGGAAGGCAAGAGACCAGTATGGATGAGTCAAGACCTGCTGGTCAAACTAAAGGGCAAGAAGGAAATGCACAGGCAGTGGAAGCAGGGACAGGTATCCTGGGAAGAGTATAGGGACGCTGCCTGGTTGTGTAGGGATGGGATCAGGAAGGCCAAGGCGCAGCTGGAGCTGAACTTGGCAAAGGATGCAAAGAATAATAAGAAAGGCATACAAATATGTCAGCCAGAAAAGGAAGGTCAAAGAAAGCGTACCTCCCCGATGAGCAAGACTGGCGTACTGGTAACAATGGATGAGGAGAAGGCTGAGGTACTCAGCAACTTCTTTGCCTCGGTCTTCACTGGCAACTTCTCGTCCCACACCTCTCGAGTGGATGGACTGCAAGACGGAGACTGGGGGAGCAAAGCCCCTCCCACTGTAAGAGAAGATCAGGTTCGTGACCACCTGAGGAACCTGAACATACATAAGTCTATGGGACCTGACGAGATGTGTCCCAGAGTCCTGAGGGAATTGGCTGATGTAGTTGCCAAGCCACTCTCCATGATACTTGAAAAGTCCTGTCAGTCAGGTGAAGTCCCTGGTGACTGGAAAAAGGGAAACATTGCACCCATTTTTAAAAAGGGTAGAAAGGAGGACCCTGGAAACTATCAACCTGTCAGCCTCACCTCTGTGCCTGGGAAGATCCTGGAACAGACCCTCCTAGAAGCTATGCTAAGGCACATGGAGGACAAGGAGGTGATTCGAGACAGCCAGCACGGCTTCACCAAGTGTGAGTCCTGCCTGACCAACCTAGTGGCCTTCTGTGATGGAGCGACTATGTCAGTGGACAAGGGAAGAGCTATGGATGTCATCTACCTGGACTTCTGTAAGGCCTTTGACATGGTCCCCCCCAATGTCCTTCTCTCTAAATTGGAAAGATATGGATTTGATGGGTGGATTGTTCAGTGGATAGCAAACTGGCTGGATGTTCACATCCAGAGGGTGGTGTTCAATGGCTCAATGTCCAGATGGAGATCAGTGAAAAGCAGTGTCCCTCAGGGATCCGTACTGGGGCCGGTGCAGTTTATTATTTTCATCAATGACATAGACAATGGGATCAAGTGCACCCTCAGCAAGTTTGCAGATGACACCAAGCTGAATTGTGCGATTGACATGCCTGAGGGATGGGATGCCATCCAGAGGGACTTGGACAAGCTTGAGAAGTGGGCCCATGTGAACCTCATGAGGTTCAAGGCCAAGTGCAAGGTCCTGCACATGGGTCAGGGCAATCCCAAGCACAAATACAGGCTGGGTAGAGAATAGATTGAGAGCAACCCTGAGGAGAAGGACTTGGGGGTGTTGGTTGATGAGAAACTCAACATGACCCAGCAATGTGCGCTTGCAGCCCAGAAGGCCAACCATATCCTGGGCTGCATCAAAAGAAGCATGACCAGCAGGTCGAGGGAGGTGATTCTGCTCCTCTACTCTGCTCTCCTGAGACCCCACCTGGAGTACTGCGTCCAGCTCGGGAGCCCCCAGCACAGGAAGGACATGTGGCTCCAGAGGAGGGCCACAAAGATGATCAGAGGGCTGGAGCACCTCTCCTATGAGGACAGGCTGAGAGAATTGGGGTTGTTCAGCCTGGAGAAGAGAAGGCTCCTGGGAGACCTTATTGCAGCCCTCCAGTACTTAAAGGGGGCTTATAAGAAAGATGGGGACAAACTTTTTAGCAGGGCCTGTTGCAATAGGACAAGGGGTGATGGTTTTAAACTAAAAGAGGGTAGGTTTAGACTAGATACAAGGAAGATGTTTTTTACAAAGAGTATGGTGAAACATTGGAACAGGTTGCCCAGAGAGGTTGTAGATGCTCCATCCCTGGAAATATTCAAGGTCAGGTGGGATGGGGCTCTGAGCAATGTGATCTAGCTGAAGATGTCCCTGCTTATTGCAGAGGGGTTGGACTAGATGACCTTTAAAGGTCCCTTCCAACCCAAACTGTTCTATGATTCTGTGGTTCTAAAATTTTTGTCCCTTGTTTTACCCTGTCTTTTTTACCTAGGCAAAGATCCAAAAATAATAGGACAGGCTGATAAATTGCTTTCACATTGCATGCATAGAAAGCATGCATTTAAGATACCTAATTATACAGGATGGGGGCAGAATAATAATGACACTGTGTTTATAGATGCCTGCTGATTTTTTTTCCCTAAATACTTTTATATGCATCCTTCAGACTTTCAGAATCTGTTTCTTGTGGGTTTTGTTTTTATGAACATAGGAGATAATGGTTGGGGGATGCGCCCTTTGAATACACACAGCACTCCCATTTCAGTCAGTGGGAGTCATAGGTATGCAAGGCATGAGGGCCTGGCAGCTCAGTTTGCTTCAATAAATTGATCTATGTTATGTGTTCAGACTGGAATAGAGCAGTGCTTGCTTGGGATTTAGAAGTGATAGAATATAGCTATGCTCTGGTTTCCTCTCACTGGGGCAGCAAAATTCTGCTGTGCCATTTGTTGTGCTCCACCCAGAACACCATGTTAGCATTTCTGTATTGATGATGGTCTAGTCTTTCTCAGCTTCAAACCATGACTGCTATGACTGTTTCTGGTTTAATTCATAGCCCCTCTAAGCAGCTTGCTTACAGGAATGTGGAAGGTGCATGTGTGTTGAGACCTCAGTTGTAGATCTACTAGCTTTGCCTCTGATCTCCCTTCTTGTAAATTGTGCCCTAACACCTAATTCAGACATGACCCCTAACACCTTTCTGCGGAAAGGCATTATGTTACCTGTGAGCCCGTGCTCTCTCTACAGGCATATAAATGCAAATGGTCCTTTTGCTGAACATTGCAAAAGTCCACTTTCTGCTACTGTGACTTTATCTGTAACCCTGTTTCTTGTTCCTAAGAAATGTTGAGACATTTGCAAGACAAGAACATAAATCAAATGAGAATGTGGTGATGGTTTTCCTGAATCCTTTATTACATACTTCGCAGTGAATCACTTCAAGTTTTTTCTGTTATTCCCTCTTTGGCAAACACTCAGTTATTTCTAGTGCAAACAGAGCATACATCTTCATAACAACTTGGTTGGTTGGTTAAATCCATAGTTTCCTATTTAAGTATAGGAGGAAGGAATGTGTGTTCAGTTTTCCTTTCCATTAAAACCTTCTTGGTTGTGTGGCATTTTTTTGATTGGTTGGGGTTTTTTTAGGTTTGGTAGTGGTTTTGATTTTTTTCTGAAGGTGGCATGTTCCTCTTCTTTCAGCTGTTTTACATTAGTGAAACTGTTATTTCATTGCAGTCATTCCTGGTTTACACAAGCCCATGTCTCTGTAAAATCAGACTGGGAGAATACAGAGCAGGGACAACTTCTTCAAGAGTTCTGAGATGATGAAAGCCCACCTGTAGAGTAAAAATGCAATTCTGTTTCACCTTTCTGCCATGCATCTTTAAAAAGATAATTGGATCTTAGGTTAGATAACAAGCAGCATTGCCACCAAGGTGTTTCCAAAAATGAATTCTGTTTCAGGTTGATGTCTTCAGAGTCAGTAAATATTTGTGATAAAATGTAATGAATCTATTCAAAGCGCAGTAATTCATTGCAAGATATGCACTCATCCCCTGCTGTGTCTATTTTGGTTATAGCACTCCACTTTCTGTTTCAAAGTAAGACCAGGTATGCATGCTACTGAAAAACAGAGCCCCTATTTTATCTTGCATTCTGGTTGCATATGCTGTTGCTTCTTCTAAGTGATTTTCATAATTTTGCAGTACCTTCTCAAGACTTAACATGCAGTGCGCTGAATTTATGCTCTAATAGCATGATTTAGTAAGTGGGGCGTGCCACAGGGACACAAAGCTGTTTGAATGAGTAATGAAATCAGTGTTGACATGAAGGAACGTGACCTTTCTTTTTTTTGTCATTAGTAAAGGAGTGAGAGTCTTTGAGAAAAGCTTGTTGAGTTGTTTTTTACCTCATTGCCTGATCTCAGTTACATGTACCTCAGTCTGAGGTACTGCTCTCTGGGAATCTGGTGTGTTCGTGTTCTTGCTACTTATCACTTCATTTTCTGGTTTAGCCGCTGCTGCAAACGTAATGAACAGGGCCTTGCCAGATAAACAGTGGCAGTGTGCTGTTCTAGACCAAACACTGTTCTCCTTCCTTTTCCAGGCTTACAGTAAGCACCATGTCTACATGCTTCTCCCTCACGTGGGGTGAATTTTTTCCTTCCACGGATGGCCAGCACTGTATCAGTTAATGCCAAATTATGAGAGAGGTGCACATTCCCCTTCCTCTTCCCCTTCCCCTTTCCCTTTCCTTTCCCTGCTATTGCTAGGAAGGCTCCCTTTGACTATAACAAGGATCGGGTTGAGCATCTTAGTGCCTGGTCTGAAGAGGTACTGTATAATAGTTACAACTCTGCTAGTCCTTGCGTGTTTGTTTTCTTTTTTTACCTCCTTACAGCCTCAGTGCCTGAAATAGAAGATCTGCTTGAGAATCTTAATTTCCATTAAAAAGAAAGCAAGCTTCTAACTCTTCTCACTTGTAAGAGAAGCATGGAAAACAGGGCATGAAAATGTATGCTGAAATGCCCCAGGGAATTAGCAAAGCATAGCTGAAGAGGGGAAGTGTAGAGAACGGCAGTGTTTGGGAACAAAGAGTATATTTTTGGATACTCATTCTTTGTGGGCTTCCTCATGAAAGGGCAGTGGCATACTTCTGCAGTCAGACCTCCCTGGTGGGAGCAGGGAGGAAGGATCCAGTTAGCCTCTCACAAGATGGTAGATGTTTCCTGATTTCCCCCTGCTGCATTGCCCAGCCCACTGTCTGAAGTAACTCAGATTTGGTGGGTGCATTAGAGGGAGCATGTTTCTATGTCTGAATATGATACTTGGGTGGGTGGGATTTATTACAAACTGAAAACCAGCTCTGTATGCAGGGGAATGAAAGGAACTTAATGTGGACGAGGTGATTGAGGGAAATTTTGAGGTACATCATGGTTTTAAATGCTGACTTGAGCTGTTGATGGGTACCATAGGCACCCTTGCAAAAGCTTAGAAGACACATCAACCCACAGATCTCTTCTGCAAGGAATGTGAATGTTTTTAAGGGTAAGGAATCGTAACTGAATTGAAGAGCTGTTCCCCAGAACGGTGTAAAACGTGTAGTGGAGGTAATGGCATTGACATTGTTTTGCCTGTTGTATATTTCTTCCGTCTGTCTCAAACCTCTTGGTGAGATGTGATCAACAATTTCGCTGCCCCTAATGCTGTGCAGAGCCAACAAAACTTACTGCTGTGCTTGTTTTAAGTGAGTCTGTCTTGCTGTCTGTAGTGATAGGCCCCCTACTGGCGATACCAATAATAGAAATTCTTACATTTTCTGGGTGACACCGGTGTTTAGAAACCTAATTGTATATAGAAGAATTCAATTTACCGATGATTAGTAGCTCCATATTAAACCAGTCATAAACCAAAATCCTCAAGGCACTGTAAAGAAAACTTCATACACTGTGTAATTTGTTGAAGACAGCTAATTAATTTGCCATAGTGATCCCAGTACAATCTAGCTCACATGCGCAAAACAGTCATAATTTTTCTAATCTCAATAAAGACAGTGCAATGCTTTAATTACTGTGTAATCTCTTAAAAGCTAAATGTTCCCTTTGAAATAGATAAAATGGTAGCAGCCTGTAATTGCTCAAGTTGCCATTAAATAATTAAAGAATTGTCTGTGTCAGCTGGAGTGTAAGTAAATGTAAAATCATACCATAGTAGAAATAATCTTCCTGTGGTTGATTAGGACAATCTTGGCTTTGCCAGAATTTTTGGAAACCATCACGAAGCATTCCTTTCTTTGCAGAAATTTAGCACTTCATTCTGACTGAATTGAGGTTCCTTTTTATGAGAGTCTAATTCTGACTTCATTATTTAACCAGTTTTATGTGATAACACAGATTAATAATCTTTGCTTTTGAACCAGAAGGAAGGGGTTTTTTCCCCACCCACTTTGATATCTTGGGTTGATCACATTGCTAAAGGCAATGCTGTTCACCCACATGGGCTCTAGAGGAAGGTACTGAATTCTAAGTTTTCTGTGCTTTAAAAAACACACACCACAAAACAAAAAATCCCAAACCCCACCCCATTATCTTCCTCATATTATACTAAAAGAGAGAGTCCTTTGGTCAGAACCAGTGCGAGATTCTAAACTGTTTGCTTGCTCACCTGTCTGCAGAGAGGTTCAGCACCCAAACTTCCTTCTGTGTGCCTTGTGGGAACAAGATGAACAAGACTGCGTCTATGGGACAAAGCAGACAGGAGGGAGTGGTGTTCTTTGAGTGCGGGACAAGCCTTTCTGACAGGGCTGTGGATGCTGTTTTAGAGCAGTGGCTGGAGAAAACATTAGGGAACAGAGGATCTGCTGCTGAACATGTAGCCCAAACACTTCTCTGGCTTACCAGCATTATTTGTCCAGTGGCTGTGGCCCTTGCAGGAGGTTCAACAGTGATGTCTACATTGCTGCAGGAGTGTACATCCCCTCACCCTTCTTGTTTTACTGGGCTTGTTATACTCTCTAGGGATGCCATTTTTCAGGCTTCTATGTGTAGGTGAAAGAAAGGATGCACACATCAATGTAAGCTCTTTTTTTTTTTTTTTTTGACTGTGTGTTCATTGACTTCAAAGTACAAGCTTTCCAGCCATGACTTGGTCTTTGATCTTTCCCTGTGGTTACAGGTGTGCAGAAAGACGAACGTTGAAGTCAGGAATGGCTAGTTTTGTTGGCAGATGGGGATTTAATTGTTGCCCTCCTTTGTTCTACTAGGATGCATTCCAGGAAGAGTACTACCGAACAGGAACCTACCCAGCAGCCCCTATAGTACCACCCCGACGACCATGGACGCTTTTGAACTGGCTTTTCTGGGCCTTATTGCTGCTATATCCTTTATTCAAGCTGCTCATCAACATGATCAACAGTGGATCATCACTGACACTGGCTAGTTTTGCATTTGTCATTGTAATAGGTAAGTATTCTAAAACGGAAAGATTACTTACAGGGTAACTGTCAGGCATGATTTATTGAGGCTTACTAAATATAAACATGACTTGTGAATTCAACAGACCATCTGGTACTATATCCATTTTAGCCTGGAAGAGGTTAAATAGATTCTTTTTTTTTGCTTTATTTTTGTATAGTTGTATTATTTTTCGTAAGAGCTGCATACAAAATCTTCTGTTTCTGTAGAAATCAAAACAGTAACTTTCTAGTGGGTTGCCTACAAGAGGCTTTCTTTTCTTGCGTAGTGTGTTGCTGGGTTGCACTTTGAATGCCTAGAAGAGGTGCTCAAGGCTAATTTATTCTGTTGAGAATTCTTTCATCTAATCATAGTCTGATACATCATCCACCGGAAATCCATGAACTTGTGATTGAAGAACAGCCTGTTGTGGCCATCTACTCTGACTTACGTAGCACAGGGCATAGACTATCACAGGTGATTCCTACAGTTCCTGTGGTAGTTCTGAACTGCCTTTGTTTGTGTTTAAACTTGTATGTTATTTAAGAGGAGGAAGGAAAACAAAACAAGGAGCTGGCCCACAGAAAGGGAGGGAGATCTCATTTGGTGTCCTTCATGGAAGCAGGAACCGGGTCAGTTTAGCAAATAACATCATATCTGGGTGTCTGCCTGTTAAGGCATACTGAGTGCCTGTTTGTAGAATAAGTTCCCTTCTAGAATAAGCCATACATTTATAACGCAAATATTTTCTATGGCTGCACTGACGATCACATGTATTTATGGCTTCATAATCTTAACACCTGTGTATATTACAAATATCCTTTGAAAAAGAAACAGAACTTCACAGTCCTTCTGGCTTTGAGTGAACTTGAATGCAGAGATAGTAGAGTTAGATTAAAGAGCCATGTCCAAAATAGCAACACAGAGGAAACAGGAAAGCACAGAGCATGTTCTTGTCTCAGAAGTGCATCTTTGCTCTCTACCTGGGAAACTGTTCCTAACACAAACCATCTGAATCTTGAGCAGGTCCCATGCTAGTCTGATCAAGATGAATTAACTAATCTCCTTTTGCCCATCTGTGAAGAGCTTGATATGTTAGGCACACAATATTCTTTTTCAGAAAGTGCCCACTAAGTCAAACTTTGCGTAAGCTACTGTGGAAGCTTCTTAGGAAGATACTTGGAGAAGGAAGGATTTGTGTGTGTGCGCGCGCACATGCGCGCACGCACGCAGGATGTTTGCTTCGTGATGCTTTGGGCCAGAGGAAGGCAAATGAGCAAGGATAAGGTCCAACATAATAGTTGGTACATTAATGTGGGCAAGGTAGAGGGAAAGGGTGAGGAATCCTGTGCTCTTGTCCTCACCTGGAGAAATTGTTGGTGCTTTTTACCCTGGGAATGTTTTATATAAAATGTGTAAGAATTTCTTGGAGCAGTGACTACAATTTAGAAGCACCTTTTTTCACCCACCTTACTTGTTGGAAGGCACAAGTAGTGCTCCTCTTCCTTTCCCCCCCCCCACCTTCTCTGACTGGTGAATAGGATGGGAGCAGAGTGTTCACCATGGTTGGGGTGTGCTCCTCAGGAATGGGAGGAGGTGGGTTCAAATCCCCTTCAGTTACAGAGAAGGTCAATCCGTCTTCCCTGTGCTCTAGTTCAAAATGGGTATACAACAGTGGGCGGGATGAGGTGTGACACCATTTCAAATGCTACATCTCTGGCAGTAGCACTCAAGAGGGCATTTGTTCTGCCTTTGGAAGAAAGGCTGGCATAGTCTATGTTTGGTACTGGGCTGTGGAACCATGGCCTAATGGGGCACTGAAGCTTAGCCATTGCAAAATTTTTTAATTTCTCATCTTTCCTTCAGCATTTTCCTCTTAATTCAGCTTCTCCACTCAGTGGGCTGGTTGTTCAGGTGCCATTCCAAAGTGCCTCATGCCTTACGTACGCTCCACAGGGAACCTCACTGCATAATTCAGGGTTCTGGATTTTAACCTCAGGGCTGGATGCTTTAATGCTTGGCATTGTGGCATCTGTGATGTTTTTGTATTTAGCCCGTATTAATTTAGTTGAGTGACACTACACTCCCCACCGTCAGTGCAATACCATCTTGCCATTAGTGGCCTTTACAACTAGGTCATGTCTTCTCTCTCTCAGGAAGGGAGGAAAAGAACCTGTAAAGAAAAAAAAAGCTATGATGCTACTAAGAATGGACAGCAGAGTCCTTGTTTTCTTTTTTCTTTTTTTTTTCTTGCTGTCTTACTCCCCACTTAGCTTTCTTCTGCTTCTAGCCACAAAGAAAGATTAATAAGCCAGCTTCTGTGAGTCCTCTTTCGAATGCAGTGATAATCCAAAGGTTCTCAGGTTATTTGTAACGCCGGAGCTGACAGAATGCTACAGCAGCAGTCTGCTGCCAGAGTGAATGCACGAACTCCCAGGCTGCAAAAGCACAGCTGAGGAACGCGTTAAGAGTGGTGAGGTTAACGGCCCACTGCGATGTACGTTGCTGCCCCATACATATCCACCACCTTTGTGGGATGCTGCAGGTTGCAGTCCTCTGCAACCTTTGAAAGACCTCTGTGCTTAGCAACAGCTCTGTTCCCACTCTGAATACCTGGTGTGATCAAACCCAAAGTGCTTGTAATTGGCCAGGATTTGTGGTGCAGCAGAAGATGCTGCATTGCCTGTAGTAGTGGCTGTCGCCTGATTAGACTCAGCCAGACACCTCTGGCTGATGAGCAGACAAAAAGAAAGATGATGTTGTCACTTATTAGCAGATAGCAGCCTCCGTGAAGCTGTGGAGGGAAGAGAATCTGTGGGAGTGGAAGGAAGCTCAGCCTTCAGTAAAGCAAACAAAAAGCAGAGCTGGTTTATCCTGGTCACTTAAAAGTGGATATGTCATTATTTGCCAAAAGAGCAATGGTTCTCTTAGTATGTTATAGTCCGTTTCTGTTTCACTATATCCCTTTAAAAGCAATGTTATTGCTAGTTGGGAATCATTTGTCTCTTTCTGTGGAAGCATCTAAAAACTTCAGCCCAAGCTGTCACATTGACTTTTGTAGCTGAGTTTCTGTAGCAAGGCCGTTCTCCCCAAACTGTGTTTTATATCCTAAGGGGTATCTCTGTCATGAATGTCCTGGGAGTGATGCAGCCATCTTCTGACAGAAGAACAACCAGTATTTTATTTTGCAGTTCGTCTCCAGCTTTAGGCAAGGTCTCAGAAGTGACTTCTGCAATGGCTGGGAGGTAGCAGTAGATGAACACAAATGTACCTCAGAGGTTGTGACTTTTGGTGCCAGTTGGAACTGTCTGCCTGGCAGATCCAGTTTGTAGCAAAGCAGAGGACTGTATTTGCTGTCTTTTCCAGGGAGCAGTGATTGGTACCTGCTGGCTTAACAATGTAAGCAGAAGCTTTTTCTGTAAATCAGAAGGATTTATTTACCATTATGATCAGGTGATAAAATCGCCTTTTCACATTGCTCCTAGTAGACCTCTTCCCTCTGTTCGTTAACTGAGGCAGCATAGGTAGCTTTGGGACATTATTTTTTTCTATGGCAATTTGACGGCTCACCTGATACTCCACAACTGGGAAGCCTATTGCAGTCCCTAATAGCCCATTATAAGTAGATTGCTGTTTCTAAGGGCAGATTTCAGTACCTGATAACATTACCTTTATTAGCAGAGGTGCAGATAGCATGAGATATTCCTAAACCTTCTATGATAGGAAAGAGCGGAGGAACTAGGAGGTCCTTTTACCTGGTGCCCTCTGCTTTGTTTTCAGAGTGTCATTTGTCTTTTAGACAGTCTCTGCTAATTGTGCTCTTCAGTAAAACACTTAAGTGGCTTGTAAGTAACTGGCTGTTCAGGTGGAAAGAACCGTAAGAGAAATATGCCCCATGGCGGTCAAGCTGGAGTGAAAGCACTGTAATGCCTCAGACCTTAACTCTCAGATCCAAGGAATGAATAACCAATGTATATATAGCTCTGCTGGTTCAGCTCGAACACTTTCAGCCCTAAATAAACGATGTCTCCTCTTTATACTGAGGATGCTGAGCCATCCCCTCTTGTTTTGTTGTGCAGCAGTTTGGCTATTTATACTCATAATAGTCATTGCATTGTGCTAATATCTAACTACTGGTCTGGGACCAGGAGCCCTTTGTGATACTACTTGAACCAACACAAGGCAGTCCCTGCTCCAGAGGATAAATGCTCAAGCAGTTTGAGGGACAAAAGTCTCTTTTGAAAACTGGCTTTAGTTCCATAGGACACATGGCAAGAGATTTATGTACTTAACTCACAACTGCTAGTTGAAACTTGGGGCTGATATTTTGGTGTTAAAGTGGTGCGCAAGTCTGTCAAATGTCAGTATTTGTATTTGACAGCAGCAGCTTTTTTTTTTTTCCCCTCCTCCTACTTCTCCAATCTCATTTGGCTGCAAAGAACCCAGCGTTAGGTTGCCTTTCATGTTTTGGTAACTTGTGTTGAAGAGGACAACCTTCATGCTCTAGAAGTACTTTATTATAGAGCTGTCAACAGCAGTTAAAAGGGGATTGCTAGTTCTGTATGCAAAAGATGAGAGAGCTTCTCTTGGCTTGCAAATGAAGAAGTAGCTCTTCCATGTCTAATGCTAAAAGTATAATAGCATCTGGGCTTATGGCGTGGGGCCAGCAGTTAAGTTTCAGTTACAGATGAGAGAAGTATTTCATTTGAACCAAGCATAAGTAGTGATGAGTCAGCTTTGATTCTGCAGGAGCTGTTGTATGTCTGCTCAACAGTTTGTGCACAGTGCTATTAGAAAACCTGTTTCCATGGATCGCAGCAGAAACCATCGAGTGTGAGTCCTTGGTGACTTGACAGTGTCCAAGTGCAGAGTGTGGACCGAAGGGTTGGAGCATGATGCGGTCTGGGCAGCAAGGCTGTTGATGCCTGTAGGCTGCGAGGAGTGGAAGGTGAGGGGTGCGTGAGGCAGCAGTGTTACAGGAAGTTTTACAGCAGGATATAAACCGTGTGCAGGATTCTGCCTGAGTTGATTCTGCCTGTTGGTGGAGCTGCCAGACAATCTGGTCTTTCAGCCTGGCTCCCCAAACTGGTATTTTTTTTGTTACTTGCTTGTTTCTTCTCCTTTGTAGTATGTAAGATAGGCCCTCAATGGCAATTTCTACCATTCGTATAAGCTTTAGTTGTACAAATCTTCATTTCAATGTATAACCTCTATAACTCAGGTGTACAGCAGACTATATATGGGAAATTTTTATGCCTCTACCTGCTGTGCTGCTTATAGCACTTGCTGTGTGATACAAACCCCAGGTAACAGACGAGAAGAAATCCTGAGGTGTGAGAGAAAAGGTGGAAATCCTCTGCTCTGAGCTAAGGTTTTGCTGAGGGATGTGGTACTATGTGTGGAGGCGGTGGTTTTCTTGGAGCTAAAAAATGTTCCAAGAAAGGGCTCTGTCGATTTGTGTTAGCTCAGCCTTCCCTCAGCCCCCAGCACTCTGGCAGGCAGAGCAGGTCCTCAGCAACCTCCTGCATCTTTTGGCTGGTGGGTAATGATGGGCAGAAAGATGGCAGGAGCTCACTTACCTTCTGTAGTTTGCCGTGGAGCAGTGCAGGGATGCCTCAGCCGATAGCTTCTCTCTCCTGCTTTTCTCAGGATGGGCTTAAACTTTCACAGCTGATTAAGTTAGGCACAATTCCTGCTTGATCTCCCTTTCTCCCCTTCCTTGTAGTAAAAAAACCCTAAGTTCCCCTTACTATAGTTGTATTTAAAACAACAGCAGAATAAATCCTTAAACATGACGGTATCACTAGGGTATGCCCTAAGGCTCCAGGAGAGTGTGGAGAGGAGGCAGGCAGTGCAGGGAGAAACCACTGAGGCACCTCAGCACTTATCCCCACTTTGCTTCCACAGGCTTGGCAAACATGAGCAGCCCCTTCTCCTTGCAGCCCGCCTTCCCCAGGGTGCTGAGGGCGGCAAGGTGAAATGAGGACAGAAGGGCAGTGGCAGCTTCTGCCAGGGAGCACAGAAGAAGAAAAAAAAAACTGAACTGCTGAACTAGGTATTTTTTGGTGTCCAGGCAGTGGCATTCTTGGAACTGGATGAAATCCGCAGTGTGCTGTGTGGTTGCTATAACAGCTGCTCTTATTTATGCTCTGTGTCCATCTCCAGATGCTGTTTCTATCCCTTCTGGTTAAAATCTTAATGATTTCATGCTTACTATTATGTTATGATCCCAGACTGCAGGCGACATGTTGGATCTTCCTCCTGTCTTCCCTAGCTCATGGCCACTTCAATGTCAGAGATGGTTTTTTTTCTTTTGTATTTGTGAGTGTGAAACCCTTCAGTTGTCTCAGTTGTGTGCATTTCCATTCACAGACTAACAGTGGAGCATAAGTGACAGTGAACTCCCTAGGAGCCATCTGCCTTTCTGAGCTGTTCCCTGCACAGCTCTCTGCCTGTGAGAGGGCCCTGCTTTCCCGGTGTCTCGGCATCTAGGTGACCCGAGGGCAGCCCCATGGGCAGCCCAGCTTCCCCATTGCACCACTGTCTGTTCAGCTATCGCTGTCTCGGATCACGTGTGACTCATCTCTGGTATCCAATTACCACTTGCACTTCTAAAAACTGTCACTTAATTTACTGTCATACTACAAAACACGAGTCTGGAGGTGACTGGTTTGTTTTCAAGTGCTGGTATTTTGAAAGGAGAAAATACACAGTGCCTTTCATCCAAGCAAATCAGACAGAAGACAATGGCTGAGGTGGGAAGGCCCCTCTGGAGATCATCTAGTTGAAACCCCCAGCTCAGAGCAGGGTCAGCTACAGCAGGTTGCTCAGGGCTGTGTCCCATTGGGTTTTGAATATTTCCAAGGATGGAGACTCCACAACCTCCCTGGGCAGCCTGTGCCGGTGTTCAACCACCTGCATGGTAAAGATTTTCTTCCTTTTTTTCTTCTGCTCAGAGGGAACCTCCAGAGTTTCAGCTTGTGCCCATTGCCTTCTGTCCTGTCACTGGGCACCACTGAGAAGAGCCTGGCTCCATCTGCTTTACACCCTCCCTTCATTGATAAGATCACACCGAGCTTCTCTTCTCCAGGCTATGAACACTCCCAGCTCCCTCAGCCTCTCCTCATATGAAAGATGCTCCCTCTGCTCCCTTAATCATCTTTGTGGCCTTCACTGGCCTCGCTCTAGTATGTCCATGTCTCTCTTGTCTCAGGGAGCCCAGACTGGACCCAGCGCTCCAGATGTGCCTCACCAGTGCTGAGCAGGGTGGGAAGGATCATCTCCCTCAACCTGCTGGAAATGCTCTTCCTAATGCAGCCCTGGGCAGCTTTGTACTCCTTTCCCACAAGGGCACACTGCTGGTATCTACCAGGAAGCCTAGGTCCTCCTCTGCAGACCTGCTTTCTAGCCTATCTTCTTACTTAAATAATATATTCAGCTTTTTCAAGTTGCCTTGCTTACAGTTATAACATTTGTTCAACAGTCTGTGCTCCACTTCAGAACAGGTTGCTTGAAGCACAAGGGAGAAGTAGCTGTTAAAAAAAATGGTGGTTTTGCATGGTTGATGTGGTAGCGCCAGGTTACAGCAGGACAAGCAACTGGTACAGCACAGGGCAGCACTGGTTACCAGCTGACAGCCCTCTCCCATTCCTGTGCTGAAGAGCAGCAAATGCCAGGTCACAGGGTGTTGTATCAGCCCTGCTGTTGGCAGTCGATGCCTGGTAGTGGCGTGAAGCCTCTGGATTCTCTTGCTGATTGCGGGCTCTGACTTGACCATGAGGAGTCCTTTGGCTGGTGAGGAATTGTTCAGGGTCATCTTAGAGAGGTAAAGACTGATGGGAACGAGACATTTAGAGCACCTAACAGGACTGGGCCTTTTCACCATCAGTTAGGAAGAGACCGGCATTTGGAAGCGGAGGGGAGGTTCATGGCTTGCTTGGGTGTTTTTTGGAAAAAGCGTTCTGTGCAGAGGGAAGGTGTTTGTGACTCCCAAGTAGGTTTAGGTCTGAAAGATGCATGGCAGTTCTGGATATGTACAGTAGCTGAGGAGAAGTTTGGGGAATAATAGATTTTGGACAGCTGAGCCCCTTTACCAAAAAAAACCAACCTGTGAGGGGAGGGCTTAGGCTAAGTTGTGTTTAACAGTCATTTCAGGCACTACAAATAAACTATTAAAAAAAAAATCCCTGTGCATGGTGAATTACCACTAAATCAACTATAAAAGTATTTTAAAGTAATCTGGCCTTTTGTAATGGACTGTTTCATGAGCTATAGTTAAAACATGCCACAGCTTGCTTTTACTTTTTTTTTATTCGAGATCTGAAGTGCCCTTGCATGTGCTTGTGCTCTTTCAGGCACGGGGGCTGTTGAAAGCAGGCAGAATTCCCTTCCCCTGTCACACCTCACAAGTGGACACGAGTCTATTTTGTCACTCAACTCCTGGGAGCCAGATAACACTAGGAGGCCCCAAAGCACCCCCATTTCACAGACAGCCGCGTCTAAGGTTTAACAGGGCTGTGCACGTCATGCTTGTACCTCTTACTGTTGTGTTGGTTCACGTATCATCGTCCCTGCTGGCGGGAGAGGATGTGCCTAGCCTGAGGCCAGCAACCTAGGATCTTCCTTAAAGAAATACTGTGGGCAGCTTACTTGATGCAGGGGCGTGGGGGCGTACCTTTCATCAGAGGTCAAGTACAGGGAGGACGGGCAGTTACCTTTAATGCTGTGCTGCTGTAAGGCTGGGAACACTGCTAGTCTCTTTCAAAATGCTTTACAGATGTACACCTGTACAGATCTTCAGTCTTTGTCTGCAAGCAGCTTTTAACTTTATTTTTATTTATTTTGCAGCTTCTGTTGGTGTCAGATGGATGATAGGCGTTACAGAAATTAACAAGGGCTCCACCTATGGCAACAATGACAACAAGCAGAAACAAAAGTAGTGTCTTCAGAGACTGCTTCAATCCAAAGGGAACAAATGCAACTTCTGAAAACTCTTAAGTGCATATCATGGTCCTTCAAGTGAGATCAGAGGAAGGGTAGGATGAGCAATCGCCATTCATATCTGAATTTGTGCTCCTGTTATTTTTCTCTGGGGGTTTGGGCTGGATGACACGCTTGAAAGATGCACTTCGTATATTCTCCACAACAGGTTTGCATTTGTTTGGTTGGTTTGTTTTCCTATGAAGTGTCTTAAGTTTTGAAGAAAAAAAAATCCAATGTGCTTGTATGACGAGACTCTACCTGGAAACTAACCAGAGGTACAGGCTTTATCTATCTTAACTTGCTCTAAGGAATGGGTGAATGTCAGAAGATTGTTACAAGATGATTAAACTTGATAGTTGTGTAGATCACATGTTAACAGTTTAACAACCTTAATCTGTCAGTGTTTAAATCAGTAAGACGCTCTGCTTGGTTATACCAGTATTGGACTGAAGCAGCTCTACTGAACTGGCAGACTTGCAGTAGAGTTTTTCTACAGCTAAAACTTATTCCCCCAGTGTGCAGCACATGGGCCCTTGAAAACTTCAGCCAGACCCTGGCTAAGGGCCCCCTTTGTTAGATTGGAGCCTTGCAGTGGCATAACCTGGGGTGGAATTTGGCCCTGTGGCCTGAGCAGAGCTAAGTTACCCACTGCCACATCTTTCCCCAGGCAACACATCAGAGGGATAGCTGAAACCTGTAATTCTTCTGAGAGTAAATGCCATTTATAGTTTGGAAAAACTGAGGTAATAAACTCCTTTCAGCTTTAAACACTGATTAAAATTCTAGGCCTTCCTAACAATGGTGGAAACAAAACAACTGGGATGCTGTAACTAAGTAAGTAATGCAAAGCGTGCATTAAAAGTTATGCCCCGCACCCATACCGTTGTGATCCCAATTAATCTGCTTGTCTGTCTTTTCTGATAAATCAGTTTACATGGTGCCTCATAACAGTCAGCCTGAGGTAATACTTAAATTATCTTTTGCTTTTCTTTCGGGGAGAAGAGGGGAAGTAGGAGAGAGAGGTTTTTTACAGCTGTCTGGACTTGCTTTGATACCTTTCTGAATTAAGTAAAACTAGAATCAAGCGCCTTGGGAAAACTGGGTTGCTCTGACGTCCCTGTACTGATTCCAGGGCATTCTCCTCTTGTTTTTAAACTTCAAGAGCTAAGGGTATGCAAGTTACTAAAAAGCTTCTTTTAAAAAAGAAAAAAGGAAAAGAGGGGACTTCCAGCTACCAGCAATTGTGATTGAAAAAACCCCAAACTTTCAAAATCTAAAGATACTGATACTGAGCAGTGGGGATTTCAATGACGGTACATTTTCATGGCACGTAGGACTAAACCGTGATAGTCTAGGAACGAACAGCCCATGTGTCTCTAGAGAAGAAAGTGAGCAGTCTGAGTTCTAGCAGCTGGTATAAAAAACATTTCTCTTTTCCTATAATTAAACTGAGGCCAGAAGAAACAGGGGCTAATACAACAGAATAGGAATCACTCCATGAAATATGCATTTGCTGTTCAGTACATCAGATCTTCTAGCAACTACTCTTTTTAATATGCAGCACCTGAAGAGCAGGTGTGGTAGTGCTTTTAGCATGGGGCAGTAAGTAAAGTGTTTTGAGAGTGGAGGCAGTAAAACCTACAACATGAAGGAAGGAATAGGCCTTGGGAAGCGTGAGGGACTGGTTTTGGGGCTTTTTTCCCCCACCCGTCTTGTGTACACATGCATTCCCTATGCTCTGAAGCTTTCTGGAATAGGTTGTATGATGTCATGAACATAAACATGGGCTTCAGTGTAGTTTTTCAACACATGAATTAAATAGAGCCTGAGATCAGAGAATACTGCCATGCTTATACAGCTGTTTTCTTAATAAAGCACATGCCCTGCGCCTCTGTTTGCTAAAACAATCTTAACAGTGGAAAACCGAGTATTATAACCTGTAGTAAGTGTCTGAAGGCCCAGCTATCCCATAGTGATGCATCAGGCAAGTTAAGGAGCCAGGCCTAAAGTGTACACAAGTGTACACAAGACTTTTTGAAAGGGGGGGGGGGGGGGGGGGGGGGGGAGAAAAGCTCTCTCCAAGCTAGCATTTCTAGCATCTAAACCTTACCTGGCAGATACAGTGGGCTTTTCTCAGGGTGGTAAAACTGGTAAAACCCTGTACGCACAGGGGAGTAGTTCTGAGCAGCAAATACATATTCATGTAGTGATAGAGACTGGCTTTTTTTGCCTTTTTAAAGAGCCACTGATTTAACATGCTGGTAGGGAGACATTTAACATTCCTTACAAACCTTAGTCCTTTCCTCTCCAACTGCATGCAGTGCCACTTCTCCCAGAGGAAAATACCAAACATGTAAATACTTCTGAAAGTATTGAGACTATTTCATACTCATTTCCCTGGGACCAACCCTTAGAACACGCCGAGGGCCAAACACGCCACTCCTGGATCCGTCCTCCTAAGCACTTCTAGAAGTCCCAGCGCCCGAGGACTGTACCACTGGGCCCTTCCAGCGCTCACGGGCAAACAGAGAAAGCTTCATGGTACTTGCCAAAGTTCAACTAGTCCAGTTCGCTGTACTAAAAGAATGACATACGTCATCAGGAAGCAGTGTTTGCCCCTCGTCCCCACAAGCAACTGTATGTTCTACAACTGCCTTAACAAAAGTAGTCTTAACATTTGTTTATACAAAAATAAAAGTACAAAAAGCTGACGTGCAGTGAACGAGTTTTCTTTTACTTAGCAAAAACGAACTAGTAACAGTTGACTTTTCACCTTTATCCTGACTCCTAAAAGCTGGCTGCAGGTCCTGTTTGTGTACAAGGGCACCTGAAACAAGGCACGTGAGGACACAAACTGCTCGGCTACTTCTGATACACCGCAGTGTGAAGCACACAGCAGGCCGGGGGGACTTTTACCTCAGGTACTTTCCTAGGCAGGTGCTGAGGATGACTTCCCCTCCTATCAATCATAACTGAAAACAGAGAACTGAAGAGAAGGGAAGGTCGTCTTTGTTTAAATTAAATTCAGCATTGTATTTTTTGAGAGCCTAGATACACTGCACTGGGGACCTGCACAGTGAGGCTCATGCTTTTCTAGATTTAAATGTCAGATTTCACGATACCTTCTCAATAGCTCACCCAGCTGCTAAAAGCTACCCCACACCTGTAACAAACCAAGGATTTGTGGATTAAGAGGAAAGACAGGACTTTAGAATAAAGCCAAAAATTAAAAGCAAGTGCTCTGCTTTCTAAGTTACCCATTTTAAGGTCTCTAAAGCTGTAACAGGAATATTTAACAGCTTACATATGCTTACAAGTAACAGTTTTAAAAGTCATCTGTTTGTAATAGCAAGCCAAACAAAGTAATCTAATTAGATCAAGTGTTGCAGACTGTTTCTTCTAATTGCTAACCACTTCTAACTTCTCTCCATTTTCTGAGACTGATGACAATTGGGGGGGTAGGGGAAATCAAAGTCCAGGATCAGAGATCAGTTTTAAAATGCTCTTAACAAGAAGTTCTTGTTTTTGCCAAACAGATCACAAGAATAATCTTAACGGATTCTCCTCTTGGCCACAGAAATGCCATGCAGACCATTCCCTGTTTGCGGTACTCGCATTCAAGAATAAAGTTGTTTCAGACCACGACTCTATCCCTTATATGTAATAGGTAGTGTCAGGAATTGCACGTCACTTTATTTCCTTGGGAGAGGATGAAGGGGGACCGCAATTCTATTAATTATCAATCACTTGTGCAGCCTAAGATGCTTCTTACAGATCTTGAGCTTGACAAAACATTGACTACTGCAATATAAGAGAAGCTTATTCCAGTCAGGTTAGCTTAGCAGTCTTAAACAAGCATTGAAAAAAGTTTAAAATGTGACATGACCCCACATATTTATTTTCAGAAGAAAAACCCTTCACCAACAACTCCTAAAATAAACCATTTATTGAGAAAAAACTTCTTTTAAAATTTCATTAATCAGCCTTGTGCATAACAAATCTGAAGCTTGCCAAAAAACAAATAAACAAAAAACAGTAAAAGTTCACAGTCAGTGCACTCAACAAACAGATTAAAAAACAAGGTCCATAACGCCTGATAACACTACAGCATTTTTCTGAACCTAAAGAGTTCAAAAATACTACATATTAACATTACAGTTCTCAATCAAATGAGAAACAGGAGAAAGAACAAAAAAAGGTATGGTCCATATACAGTAGTAATGGCACTTTCACTGAAACATGCAGCTTCTTCCACCTTGCGGACACTGTCACGTGAGCAACGTGTGCCAAGTACAACATACAGGAGCAGCAGAGAAAGTGACGCTCGTCACTTGTGCAGTCTTCATAAGGTCAACTTTTATACTGTTTCTCAGCACAGTCTTTATGTAAATATTACATACAGTAGTGATTAAAAGATATCTTGCCAGAATAAAAAAGGCCAGAGATTGAATAACTTCATTCTTCGTCTGTGCAAACCTGGGAAGAGGACAGAAGCAATTAATTCACTTGTCTCCCCGTTGCCGCAGGAAGATGACAACAGATCAATTTCTTTAGCACCTTCGTTGAACAACTTTGAAGCTTTCTTCTTTCTCCCTTCTTATACAGATAATGAGTTACAGCTACTTATATATGACTACGGATGCTTCCACTGTCGCCATGCAACTCTTATGTGCCTAAAGCAGCGTTCTGCCTCGCAATGGATGGGATTTGGCTGCAGTTGTGCTGATGAGAGGGATGGATATGATGATCCCAAACCCGCTGTTACTGAACCAGAGTACCAAACTGAACAACTTGATGCTGGAAAATGGGACAGAATTCAATACCCTGCTGTGCTCCTACTTCCTCAAAAAAGACGTTACTAATACACCTAAATTTGTAGCTGTGAATATTTGCCTATTCTTAAGCAAAGAATTGAACCAAAGTTCATGCAAGAACTGCAGCTTGTTATGCCAACTGCCAGATGAACATTCAATATGAACTTAACGTTAAGTATGAACTTACTTCAAAGAAAAGCAGACCCTTGCAGTGAAGGATGGTAACGTTCTCAAGCATGTGCTTGTTTCAGTTTTTATGGAGGGGACCCTTAGCTCTAGATTACAGAGGTCTGTGCATACATACTCGCTACAGTTTTAGGCGCACAGCCCTCCAGATCCAATTAACTACCACTGAGTTGAAGTTTGCCAACTCTTTTTAATATAAAGATAATGCATCTCAAAACAGCAGTGAAAGTTTATTGCATGGGGCACACCAGGTTCTTTTAGTCAAATGTTTGCTAGCAACATCACATCTGCTGCTGAAAAGTTGCCAAACCCTGTTTTCTGGACAGCATCAACTTGCTAGCAGCCTCCCACCGCGATACACAGCCCTGCGACATAGCCGCAAATGACGAAGCCAACTAAAAGCTGCTTCCGATTCCCATCTACAGTCTGTGTAGCCAAAGCCACGAGACAAACCTTGACAAAAGGATGATCGAGGAGCTGGCTGGCCGTCCACCTCATCTTTGGGTCACTCTCCAGGCAGTGGCAAAGAAAGTCTTTCCCTTCGGGGCTCACTTTGTCAGGAATAGGAGGCTTATGACCCATCCCCACTTTATACATGATCTGGAAGTTGTGCTCGTATTCGTGCCAAGGCCTCTGCAACAGGTAACACAACTGCTAAGCAGAAGGTTTGGCAAGTAACTTGCTATCCAATAGAGCATGTATTTCTGTACCCCAGGGAATTAAAAACCACCCCAGTACTTGCAGACTTAAGCGTGACAAATTGGTGGGAGTGGGACCAGAATTTGCAGAGAGACCGCTAAGAGCAGTCTGCACTCATTCAGCACACGATACATCCCTACCTTGCCGGTGACCATCTCTATAACAACACAGCCCAGGCTCCAGATGTCTGCTGCACGTCCGTGCCCTTCTCCTTTAGCTCTAGTAATTACTTCTGGAGCCATGTACGCTTTGAAACAACACATATGATGTCATCAGTTCATACAGCAGAAGGAAGAGTATACATTAAAAGTGATTAACTGGGCAAACCAAATGCTTTTCAATACATCTGTAATGAACTGCCGCTCAGCTTTTCTTGCAAAGTTTTGTCCTGTGCTGGCTTCTTGTTTTTTGACACATTTGCAGCGTAACTGTCTTTCAGTTTGAAAAGCGATAGTGAAAATGCTGGTACAGTACATGCTTTCAGTTATTTTCATTTTTGAAACACAGATTAAGCAGCTGTTCAGTAAGAACAGTACTGTTTCAGTAAGGCTGCAGAGAAAGATACAAGCCCAGAAAACACAAGCTCTATTATCTTTATAGTTACCAGACAAGTACAATTTTATCTTCCCAGTTACATCATTCACTGATTGTTTTGGCTTCTGGATGTAAAGCACATCTAACTAGCGAAGGTAAAATCAAGTTTCCCTGAAATACATCATTTTACTCCAGCCCAGACTTTTGGCAGAGCTATCTTCTTTTATGGTAACTAGACAAGTACCTGCCTAGCACACGCTTCCTCACCTGCAGTCCCCAAAGTACTGTTCACTTCTCCAGGCATCGTCTGGGTGTTGTTCTTCAGTTTCACTGAGCAGCCAAAGTCTCCTAGTTTAATCAGTCCAGATGAGGTAAGAAAGATGTTGGCTCCTAGGAAACACAACGAAAACCAGTAACACTTGTTAAACCAGTGCTGAATTGAGGAATGAGGGCTTCTCGATACGCTCCTGGAAGTTACACAGTAGATAATGGCTCAACTGGCACTTAGATCTTTACCTGTGGATTAAGCGTGGAGTACGATAGCATTAGAGCTGTTCCCCAAAGGGTACACTACCATTAGCTGATGGGATTTTTGGTGGGTTTGTGTTACCGCTAAGTCTACTAGAAGCTGACAACAAGAAGTGTTCAAAAAACAAAGCAGTATGGCAGGCAAACTCCTCAGCTTTCCATACATGCTCGTTATGAAAATACTCCTCCAGGAATTTATGAATTCCAGTGCTTATCCTTGTGAGCGTTGCCCTGTGAAAGAACACCTGTCCTGAAGGAGCTTCCTGGCAGGGGCCATTGCTGCACACCTCCCACTAGCCATCTTTTCATTTCTGCTGAGTCAAAACAGATGATATCATACAGCTGTGTCGTCACGGCAGACTTGCAAAATGGAGCTTGTAGCATTTTATTACATGTACTTACCAAATGCCCACTCCTATTGTGCTCTACTTCCAGAAGGATTTCTGGAGGGGGGCTGCTGTTACGCTAGCTGGCTACGCTGCCAGCTTACACTAGAAAAAATTTCCCTAGCATAGTTGAAAATCTCCAAGGGGAACCTGCAGTTGGCTTCAAGTCACTTGCTCTGTACAACACTGCAAAATAAGCCACATGGTTTTGATAACCAGTGGTTTTCTTTCATTCAGCATCCTGCCAAAACACATGCTGACAGCCAACAGAAAACAGGTAGAGCAGAAGGAGCTCACTGTACGTGTCAGGCCAAACCCTGGACTCTGCAAGTATCACAACGAAACCACAAGCAGGTTGCAAGGAGTCACCTGGCAGAAATACAGCTTGAGCTGTGATCTCTCGTGAGGAAAGATGAATGGTTTGCACAGAACAAAGCTGCCTGCCTGCTCTAGGAGTAGGCAAATGTTGGGGGCTTCGTTACACATAGCCTTTTCCCATGTCACACAGAAGATTCTTCCAAAAATGGCTCATCTGAATACAACCTTCAGAAGTTTCTCCCTTTTATTCCACCTCGAACATAGGTCAGTGCAGGGATTCTTGGCTGCTCCTCCTTTTTGTTATGTTCTCTTGACTTTTTCCAGTTAGCTTGGCTGGGCATCCCCAAGATATTCATGGAAAATAAAATGAACCCTCAAAAAGCTCAAGTCAAAAAAAGGCAGTGCAGGTCAATGATGCCAAAACCCTGCCCATTTCTCAAAGGGCTTCTCTAACTACTATGAGAATGCTTGATGACTACAGCAAGATTTATTTAGCCCAAGAGGTGTTGCACAGAACTGCACTATAAAAGGGGGAGAGAAATCTTTAACAGAAATAAATTCCAGCTTTTAATTGCTGTAAGCCTTTTACAAGTTCTGAAACAAGAATTAACTTTCAGTGAATACAACTCTTCTGCACATTGTGTCCGTAAGTTTTCCACTCCTGGCATTCTGGTGCCTGCACGTACTCAGTTCTGCAGTTTGCCATCAGAGGGACGTACATGTCCAGTCACCCTGCAGTCACAGGCACGTGCAATGGAGCTGGGCAGACCATCCCGCAGCTCCTTGAATGAAAGAGAATCCAGAAACACACCAAAGCAGTATAAGAAGGCAGCTCGATGGGACACTAAATATGGGCAATGCATTAGAAGAGTGACAGTTACTCTGTCAGTAACTTTTTCCTTTGAACTACTGCCCACAGCTTCTCTTTTTCTAATGATTTGCAAGCAATTACTTGCCATATAGAAAGCAGATGCACTTAGCCCACACAAAGAGCTTAGGAAATGGCCTTCACTAGCAAACACTTCTACAAGGATGTTTTGGAAACCTATGTTCCCATTCCTCAAGAAAGCAACATGCAAATTTCATGGAAGGCTACAAAGCGGTTTCTGACTACTGCAGTGGGTGGAAACTGGCAGAGCTGACATGCAACAATCTCTCTCCTGACTGAATCTAAAGCTATTGAGATAGTTTGGTTTAATACAGTTCAGAACCTACTTACAAGGCCTTGCAAACCAAAGTTTTTCCCTTTAAAAAAGTAACGACATTTTAGCACAAATGTTACTGTGAAAGTCTCTGTTTCGGAGAACAAGACCAAGCTCTGTAAGGAGTCTTTAAAAAGGGTTGTCTTGTTAGATGAAGTCTGCACAGAATCCAGCAGGACCTGGGTAAGAGAACACGAGACACAAGGGCAGTACTTTGAGGATGATTGATCCTTTTTACCTTTGACAGTTAATGTGACTGGGAACGTAACAAAATTCCTACCATATCTGCATGGTTAATAAGCAAAATAAAACCAGAGACCATGGCTAAAACAGAAAAAAGGCACGACACACCCATCTGTTCCTTCTCTCCTACACATACGCTATCAAAAGCATCTTCACTGGACGTGCTTGGCAGAGGCAAGAGGTAGCCCAGTTCTGCGCAGCCCTACTGCCATTTCTACCGCAAGACCTTCTGGGCAAACTGAAAACAAAGAGGAAATGTCAAAAGCTGTACCCTTGCTAGAGAAAACAATAGCTATGACCCAAAGCATGTAAACTGAAGTTTCAGGCCCTGTATCTCGTGCCAAGTCAGCCCCATATTAAGCCCAGTGAAAACTGGACTAGCATGATACTCCAAAGGTGCTGGTGTAAACACTGTGAGTCTGAGGAGCAGTACCAAAAGCCCCACAAAAGACTGTGGCATAATTCCACAAAGAGGGGCAGCTCATAGACATTCCTCAACCAGTACTTAAGCAGTGCAGCAGCCAAATTCATTCAAGAAAGCAGCAGGCCAAATGCTACCCTTTGATGAGAAAATCGGCTTTAGCATCCTCTTTTACTCGCTCTTAGAAAGTGTGACACGTGCCCATAGTCTCCTGTTGAACAGCCTTCCATCTCTTGTTGGATGATCTTCCTTCCCTTGTGCTCATCATGAAGACATGAAGGCAAGAATGGCAGAAATTTTGAGCTAACGACCAAGTTAACAAGAGGACAATAACACAATAACACTTTGATGAAGACTGCCTGCCTGGAGCGTCTCATTCACAGGTTTCTGATTTACTGAAGCTTCAGACACAGTCCCTTCATTTTCTGTACTCGTTCTGAAAACACAGTCCGAGCACTCTTCAGGAATATGCCCTTCTCTCCCAGACAGAAAGCAGCAGGCATGACCTTAGTGATCAATTCCTCTCAATTCAGCACTTGCGGGACCACACTTGGAGTGCTGTGTCTTGTTTTTGGGCTCCCCAGTACAAGACAGACACTGACATACTGGAGCAAACCCAGCAGAGGGGCATCAAGATGGTCAGAGGGCTGGTGCACACGACGTACAAGGAGAGGCTGAGAGATGGGTTTGTTTAGCTTGCAGAAGACTGGGGGAGTGTGTGTGTGTGAATTTATTGCTGTTTTCAGCTGTGTAATGGGAGGATATCAGGAAGATGGAAACAGACTTTTTCCTCAAAGGCACCTTCTGAAAGGATATGGGGCAATGGACACAAACAGCAACCTCTGCAAATTCCAGGGAGGTATCAGGAAAAAAGTTGTTCACAATGGGGACAGGTCAGTCATTGGTACAGGGCCCAGAGAAAAGGGAGTGTCCATCCCTGGAGATACTCATATCTCAACTAAACAAGGTCCTGAGCAATCTGATCTAATTTGACATTGGATCTGATACTGAGGTTGGCCCTGTTTTGAACAGAGGGCTCAACCAGAGATGTCCAGAGGCTCCCTTCAGCATTAAATATTCCATCGTTCACTATCACTGAGCAGAACAGCTTCCTTGCAAAAAGTGAAGTAGTTATAATTGAGGAATCTGGGCTTAGCCACAGGGGTTAAAATCCAGTACCCAGAACAGAGATTAAAAAAGTATCCCAAAAGACTTCAACACCTGCTACATAGTAGCACCAACTACTTTACACATTGATGCAGACTAATAAAAGCCAGTGCAGCCAAGTGTAACAACCAGCCAACACCACCCTCAGCTTGCTCTCACAACCAAGGGCTGAGAAAGGATTCAAGGTGTGTCTTGCTTCACCTTTTACGCTCATAGAACTGGATGCCATAATAGCAGCTGAAAGACAACGGTGGCACAAGTGGACACTACTAACCAAAAGACTTAATTTTTGAGCACAAGGTACTTGCAGACACCACCTGCGGGACACATGTAAACAATTACTCTAAGAATTGGTTATCTGCTGCTGAAAGAAACAGATCCAGAGAGACGTTTAGCAAACTGGCCATGAGAGATCTAGTGTGATCTGACAGTGAGATTTCCATAGGAAAGCAGTTTTAACAGTCTGAATGACATATTATCATTCCTCCCTATCAGAAAATAAGAGTACCTGACTATGTGAGAGCTAAAAGTAAAACCACTGTTCTTTACTGCTGTTAGCCTGAAAACTTGGGGATGCAGTGTTAGCATAGAAGGAGACAGAGAGCAAGAGATTTCCAATGTAACATCAGATATCCGTTATAAAAATACCCTCTGTGGTCTGTCTTCATATTCTGTCATTAAGTTTCGGGAAGGTCTATACACAGATGTGTCTGCAGTGACCCTCTGTTTACAGCTGCTGTTATTCTCAAGGAACATCCCAACCTTTGGTATGAGAAACCTGTTGCAACAGAAATGCCCTCAGATAACATAGCATTACAGTTCTGTTAAACAGCTCTTCTTACTTCACTGCATTTCCCTGATGAGAGGAAGACCTATTTGGAAACGTATCCAGAAATCAGCAGTGACAGAGCAGCTGCCAGAAAGAAAAAAAAAAAAGAAATCCCTGTCAGCCAGCCTTGGATTTTGATCACAACGAGCTTCCAGGAGAGCGTAATCCAGCTAAGCAGAACCTGGATATGGAATGATCAAGTAAAGGGCAAGGAGGGCACTGTGAAAAGCATGGAGGGAAATCCACAACTGGAGAGAAACCTTTGGTCAGGAAGGAGAACCAGAAAAGGCGAGATTGCTGGGGAACAGGAGTGAGGGAAAGTGTTTTCTAGGAAAAAAAGCCAAAACTGACTCAAGAGTGGCCTACCTGGGTGGGAGGCCTCTGGATCGTAGATAGTTCTTTTCCCAAATGAGAAGCACGAGGCCAAAGGACCAAGAGCAACTGGGAACTTCCTACACTGCTGCGGTGATTCAAAACCCTGTGAGCAAGAGGGACATAGAAACCCAGCATCGTTGGGTTGCACTGCCTTGTCATAAAATGAGCATTCGCAGGGCACATTGTGTGCATTGTTTCCCCTGCCTTCTGTCAAGTTTCTGCCACAGGTGAGCAAAATATGCCAGACTAACAAAAACAAGGTAACTACGCATGGAGGATGTTCTTGGAAGGCACAGGAAAAGAAACATGAATGTGAAATGTGGACTGACGCTGGGTGCCTTAAGCAAATGCCAAAACCAACCCCACTTCAGTTACTGTAGTTCCAGTCCGCTCATTTTGTAAGCAAAAGCTGAAAGCCAGGCAGGAGTAGATAAATGTATGGCAAAAAACCCACTAGATAAGTAATTTTGCCATATCCCTTTAACTTCTTTTAACAAGGCTTTTATGACTATGTTTAATCAACCATTTATCTGAAATCCTAAAACTCTTCTGGAAAACGGAAATCACAAGGAAAAGTTCTGATGAACAACTCTAGCACTGTACACTGCTTGTCAGCTCCCAGAAGCACCACTCTTTCTTCCACAGATGAGAAGAAATTACAGCATTACATAAATCAGTATATGAGTACTAGAAATATAAGGACCAAAATTTGAGTTTGGATGAATCCCCAACAATCTTAACAACCTCTACAGAAACTATATAAATCATGGGCAGAATTTATGAGTTTGCAATGCCAACTGTGAACATGTTTCATGTTCTGCACTTAAAAAGAGCATGTAACTAGCCAATAACTTGTAAACTGAAAACTGAAAAATGAGTGGAAGGCTTTATACACTTAATGGTTGTATAGATAATGTGCGCTAAATCTGCAAAGATGTCCCCCATCACTCCCCCCACCCTCATCTACAACACTGAAACAACAACATTACCTTTTTTGGTTAACATTACCTTTAATGTCTCGATGAACAATACCATGTTCATGTAGTACATTGATAGCAATCGTGATTTGCTTTGTGTAGAGCCTAATGACATGCTCCTGAAGGCCCAGTTTTGATACCTCCTCCAGAGTGCCCTCATCACAGTATTCCATGAAGATGTACATTTCTTCCTGTTGTGGGAACCAAACCGGATTTCATTGGTTTTAATTTTTTTTTAACCACTGAATAAGGATCAAGTTTTCCTTCCATCCTTCATTGTTTGTGAAAAGAGTAATGGAAGTACCATGTAATGTGTTAATGGAAGTACTTCTTACCAAGGAATATGTAATAAATCATCTCCTCAGAACTCTATTCTCTTGGGCATGCTTCAACCTAATATATTCTATTGCACAGCTATGGAAAATCTCTGCTACATGTCTATCTGCATCATTTGTATGTAACTGATACTATTTGGTGGTATAAAATATGTTACTTTGGCATCAACCAAAAAGCACTCTGGAAATCTTGTAGGTATATTGTGCAGAAATACAAAAACATCCTTTGTATATTTAGAAAAAAGGTAAAATGATGTTTTGAGCTTTTTTTCCCTCCCTCTCTCTCCCAGTTCCTGCAATATCATGTGTTGATTGCCTGGGGAGGGCAGGGGGTTGTTTGTGGCCTGAACAAGCATGCCAACTCTTAACTCACTTCAAGGAAAAGTCAGGTTCTTGTTCCCTCTCTCTGTCTCCAAGCCCAGCCAATTTCAGCCAGACTTAATTCATACAAAAAGATGGCAAAGACACTAAGCTCTTAGAACCAGCCTGAGAAACCAATGACCCAGTGCCACAGACACCCAAAGTTCTGTCCCTAAGTAAAGAAATGCAGACAGAAAGCAGCCTTTGTCCTCTTCTAAACCAGCAATGGGTCAGCAAATCAACCTGTTCGCATTGAGCAAATCAGTCAAAAACCACACACTGCTTTCCAGCCAGACACCAGGCGTCGTGCTCCCTGCCCACCTCACCAGGCAGAGATACAGGAAGGACCTGAGACTCACAGGGGGAGGCGGAAAGGGCACATGGGAAGCAGAGAGTAATAAAAAGTAGGGTCTCTCAGCACGCAACTCTTGAATCCAGCTCCGTAAGAAAACCAGGCTTCATTAGTTCTGCTGCTCAAGCAAGAAAACTCATTTTTCCTTCTGAAGAGATGCTAGCTAAATTCCAAAAGGTTTGCTTCCTTAAGATACTTGTCTGGCATCAAGATTTAAACGCCAGCACAAAATTTTTCCAGGAATCAACAAGATACTGGTGCAACCTTTGTTGCTAACGGTAAAGGGTTTTAGGCTGTCTAGTCTTTATCTACGTGCAGAAGTTACCATACCGTATATGATATAGCTTGCTTTTAGAGCAGTTAAACAGAGTAGCAGCATAGAATAGCTCCAGCATTACTCGCTCTATTCACTTACTGCAAACCTTCTCTATTTATGTACCAGTTCCAAAAAAATTTCTACAAACTATGTTTCAGAGACCTCAACATTCAGAGAAATAAAGACACAGTGCAATTCACAGAGATATCCAGACAATTAAGCTAAACTAGAATGTTCCCAAGTAAAACCTCCATGATCCAAAGCTTCCTAAAATTTTCTCTCTGCTCTATAAAAAAGCCCCAATAATTTATGTTTTCTTACCCTATGGAGCTCCACACCAAAATAACGAACAAGATTAGGGTGTTTGATGCCTTCAAAAATCTTCAGTTCATCGGCTGTTTCTTTGATGGTTTTGTGATCATTAGGTTGAAATCTTATCTGCAAGAAAGATTTTTCATTATTTTGATACTATTTCGAATTACTAAGGAACAAAAAAACCCCAAACAAACAAAAAAAACCCCAACAAAAACCAAACAACCCATCCTAAACCCAAACCAAGACAACAGATAAAAAGCTTTTTTTTTTTTAAAAACAGCATCATCACACAAAAAGCCCCAAAATAGCACCTTTCCATCCCCAAACTTAAACAAAGAAGAACACCAAACTATTTTTGCAAAGTTACATACAAATGTGATGATTTATAAACTTTAAGAGCAAAATGCTGTTACTTAAATGTATCAATACACACATGTGTGCACATATGTATCTCTTCCCGAGCTTGCCTTCTAGCTTAACGGTGGTAGATAGACACAGTACAAGAGAATCTGAAAGTAACATCAGTGAGAGCTATCATTCAAGAAAGACTAGTTGCCAGTCACTTCATCGACGGAGATTCTAAGGGATACCTTTGAGGGGTTTCTTCATTGAGAATGAGGCAGCTGCAAGGAAAACGTGTGGCATGGAACAAATACAATCATAAAGGTTTTGACGAAAGAAACAGGTTTTCATTAGTTCTCCCACAATATGCTGTGAGGGTTTTTTCATGGAGGAAAAAATTATCAAGTCTTCTGAAAAACTGATTTAAAGCTTCTGTTCACAGAGATAGCAAAATGCACAGCAAGTTACGGAAGACGCTACTTTTACCATACTGGTAGAAAGCAGAAACTTCATTAATTGACTACAGGACAACTGCTAGAGAAATAAATGCACGTATTTTACCTTTGGTTGCTAGGATGTTATGATTGTTTTGTTCTGTATAACAATTCCAGGAACCAGTTTGTACTCAAACAGTGGTATAATTAAATACATGGAGATTACAAAAAGGTGACAAATGACATTAAAGTATTTTACATATTTCCTAACACTTCAAAGATGCAATACTATGTATTTGCAGTAAAGCTTGTCCACTATAATTTGTAGATATTTTAATGACACTGTAGTTAATACAGTAAAGTCTGAAGAAATCTCAGGGGGTGGGGGAATGCAATGTTTTTAACCAGTTTAAAAATAAGTAAATAAAACATTCTCCCAAGGTACTCTTAAGGAAATCCAGAAAAGCCTTTTATTTGGAAGTTGCAAACAATTTGCATTTAAGTCCACGGTGGGGAGGCAGGGAATGTTTCTTGGTGAAATAATTCTGGAAGTTAAAAATACTACAGGAAAAGGCAGCATACTGTATATTTAGCCTGCTAGTGAAGTGTCTGTCAAACAAGGTCCATTGAACTTATTTGAACTTCTGCTAAAGAGCACACACATGCTAATCTGTAGAAAGCACCTGCATCTAGAAAGGAGCTTTGAATTCCAGAAACAGAGTGTGCTACTGAGGGGTGGAAAATGTTATTTCATCGGGAGGAAAAAAAAAAAAAAACAAAAAAAAACCAAAAAAACACACCACCAACAAAATTTCCAGTGTTGGTATTAGTTAGTCAGTGAATGAGTATGGTACAAGAAGTTAAGCACAAGCCCAGTCTTGCTTTTCCACACCTTTGCGATCACATACGTACTGTGTGTGTGGAAGAACTGGCTCATAAAATGTAACTGCTCTAGCATCAAATGGCTGGCATGGTAACTGTTGTGAACAGTTGATGCTCACAGTTGTTTGAAGATGTAGAAATGCAATAAAACTAAGCAATACAAATATTTTAAAAAACAAGGTGCTGCAAGGAAAATGGATCTCTACGCCTACACAGCTTTACTTACTTCTATCCTGAAAATTAAATTTTCTGTGCCCACCAGGTTAGTCAACAGTTTTGTGACTCAGCCTAGCTCACTTAAACTACAGGAGAAGCTGAAAAACATCTGATGTGACACTTCCTATCTTTTGCTCTAAGGAATGAAGAAAAAAGGAATAAAATGTGAGGTGAAATACTGCAAAATAAAATATAAGTTTGTGTACAGTCTTCACTAATAATTTAAGATCTCTTAATGAGAATTCACACATATTAAGCAAGCATTCCTTAAGTTCACAACATCCCTATGAGATTAGTAAAAAAACATTATCTATTTTACATACATTTAAATTGAAAGTTGCAAACTGAAAAGAAAAAGCTTAAGCAACTTAAGGAGGAACAAGTGATAACAGCAGAGGTGGCTACACGAAGAAGCAATTTGTCTTCCCATCCTTTCCCAGTTAGCTAACAACAGTGGTCAGAAATCCTTAATGCCTGCTAAGTCATGCACACTTGGTTTGGAAAAAAACCAAGGGCAGCAGTGATTGTGGTATGCAGAGTACTCACTTCCTTCATAGCCATCAGCTCTCCAGTGTCGACACTGATACACGTATAGACCTTCCCATACTGGCCTTCACCTGCAGAATTAAAATAAAAATAAGAAAAATTAATTACAGTACATTCAATAAGCAACATGTACATCAACTGCAATAAGAAAACATCACTGAAAACTGAGCTTGCCAATGTTATTTACCTTTATTTTCACTTAAAATTTCAAGTAGCTTTTATCCTGTAACACCTAATACTACATTCATAGTCCTGAATTCAAGCTGATTAAAAGTAAAAACATTACATTAACAGGCTGACCTGAAAGAAAACTTGTCATGAATATGAGCATTTTCCCCACAAATCCCACACCAGAGAGGAAACAATGACCATATGGGGGAAACAACAACAATATTGGTGAATTAAACAAATCCCAAAGTTTGTGCTCATTTCCACTCTTATTTCTGGTTCTTCCAAAAGCAGAACTCATCAAACATTTCATACGGTTAAACACACGCAGGAATCGCAGGATCATACCTAAGTAATTGTCCTAACCAAATCCTTCTCCTCCTTTCTTTGTTGTTATTTGACCAGTGAAAACTTCACTGAAGTTCTACAGAAAGGAAATCCTAGCTACAACAGCATTTTGTATTTTAACATTCTGATTTCAGTAAAGCTGATACTATCTATGCAGAGACCCAAGATCTCAAAAGATAGTCTTAGATTTCCTTCAAAAATACTAAGCTTGGTATTTTAGCCTGATAAATGAAGGTATAATGAACGTACCAATTTTGTTTCCTCTCTGCCACTTGAAAGTCACTTTTCTCAAACCTACATGCATGACATTATCATAAGATTTCGGTGTGTCACAAACTTGGCCAATGATGTTCTTCCTCCTCATCTCTCTGTATCTCCTTTCTTCAAACAACTCAACAGACTTTTGAACAGCTTCAATCGGTGCTTGCTTGGAAGCGGTGTCTAAAAAGAGTGATGAACAATTTCCTTGATTGAGAAATATTCGCTGTGTTTATATTTTGTTACCTTTTGATATCACGTGAAGTGACCTGAGTTAGAAGACAACTATTTTGTGAGTCTAATTTAAGATGTAGGAAAAGAATAAAACATTTTAGCAATCACATATGAAACTATCACTTGTGAATCACATATGAAACTAAAGTAAAATGAGAATACTGGCACTTTTCTAATCATCTCTTACTTGATTCAAGGAAATTAAATGTATGAAATGCAATGCACTTGTTTGCATTTGGCCTGTAACTAACCACCGATAGACAGCGGAAATATGTTAGGGTCATTAAGAGCACCAAGGAAAGGACAGGTAAGGTTTTGTGCTACAGAGATACGAGAGGTTTCCTGGAAAACTCATAGCATCTGTTATTTCAAAGATTTAGAGGTATTGGGTAATTCCAGCTTTCAAGTCTTATCATTAAACAGAATCCTAATGAGTGAGGCTGGAAGAAATGTCAGGGCGACATTAATTTATCCCCTCCTTCTAAAGCACAAAAATTACACATCTGTCACTGTTCACAGACAGTAGTCTAACCTGTTTCTAACAGCCTCCCAAAGATGGAGACACCGATACTCCCAAATGATATACTCTACTGCCCACCTATAATTAATACCACTTCATCTACACTAAATCTGCCTTGCTGTAGTTTTAAACCAAAATCTTTGTCTTATTCACAGTGGACAGTAAAAACAGTTCCCATTGCAGCAGTCTTCCAGAAATTTTCAAGTTTTCTCTCATTCTTCTTTTCTAATTTAAACAAACTCAATTCGTCTTCTAGATTTCAGAAGAAAATTTTGCTGTTCTTCCTGTAATTTGTCTGAGCCACATAACGAGAGACCAGTTTTTATATGACAGAAAACTTTTTTCTAATGTTTCATGCGGTTCCACCCTGCCAGAACATATGCAAGCAAGCTACATGTATATATCTGTACAGTATAGGAGTCTCAGGAGTAATCAAGTTACTTTAAGTTTCATGAAAATAAGCAGCAGGACAGAGAGGAAGGGGCTCCATAATGGCCTTGAATTTGGAAAACAGCGTAGGATCACATGCTGTTAGACACCCAACATAAGAAAATCCGACACTGAGGACAGATCTTAGGAAGCGCAAAAGTGCTTCCTACTGTCATGCAATTCATAACTGGGCACTGAATAGGGACAGCAAACTTCTGCAATTCCTATAGTAATAAATGCACTCGTTTTGCAGAACACTGCTAGTATCTTTCAGAAACTGAAAAGATGTAACTTTTATGAAGTTTAATTACTCCTACCTCAGAGAGTACACCTTGTGATTTTGTTAGCAGTATCTTTTATCTGCAATCAGCATTTTATTTTTTTCCCTTCCTATGTACAAAGCTGTGAAAACCTCTTCACAATCAGCATTAAGATTCAACCTTTTATTACAGCTCTAGTTTAATAGACCTTACATTATAGCGACTCCTAAGCACCTACCTTTGGTCTGGTTGATCAATGTTCTGAGCTCCCAGCTCCGCCGGGACGAACCACTTGAATCTCCTTTTGGGTACGATGGTTCTAGAGAAATAATACTGTGAGCGTAAAAGTGGCTTTATCTCATATTAAGGATTATGCCACTATATTCAGCAGAAGCTGAGATCTTACATCTCAGGACTAATACACCCTACAAGTATATGAGGCAACCATATAGCGATGGATGCTCTTGAATTCAAAAATTACTTATCTTTAGAAAACAAATTATGAAAGCTATTCTGAAATAGGATTTAAATTACACAGGAACAGAGATCTCCTTCCACAACTGAGGGAAGCACTTCAAGTCAGGGCACTCAGAACCAAATATGTAAGAAATCTGTACGAAAACAATCTTCTAAGGTTCCTTAGAAAAAGACCTGTATTCATTCCAAGCTAAGCCAGTTTCCCATTCATACAGGTACATAAAAAAGGGAATAAACATGAGACAGACAATATTTTCAACATCTGCTTAAAAAAAAACAAACAAAAAAATCCCCCACACCTCTTAGTATAAATTTTTAAGGCATTTCTTTCTTCGAAATCCACCTCATTTTGCAGAATGACCACAATATCAACTCTGCTTCACTTGGGATTTTGTACTTCATTTTAATTTGCACAGAACGCACTATCTTAACAATCAATGTTTCAAGGTATTTGTTGTAATAAATACCACATATACAGGGGCTGGGGAAATCTGAAGGAGGAGCCCTGATCAGGACATCAAGTCACACACCCTGTCCCTTCTTCCAGGATTCAAATAACAGCAAGTATTTGTAAGATGAATACTGCAGTGGTAGTTAAAGAACTGGACAGAAAACTCACCACTGTCCTGATGGGTCCAGTTCATACCTCATTAACAGCATTTAGAAATTTACTATTGAATGAGGTATATAATTCAGCAATCACGTTATTCATTTCATTTTGAACACTGTAACTTAGTAAGACACTAGGAAATTCCTTCAGGTCCAATTCCAAAGCAATATGAAAGGCAAGAGAATAGTGGATATGTCTGAAAACGGAAGAACTTACTCTGACAATATAAGCCTAGAAGTTAAAAATCTAAGATTTTTGAATGGGAAAAGGTGAAAAAAAATTTTGGAAAGGGTAAGAACTGGGAATAGAGAGAAATTTATTCATGACATAAATCATCTGCACACCCAGGTCACAATCTGTTACTGTGACAATCACCTTCTCGCTCTTCAGTGGGACTGGAGTGACGACTAAGGGATCTGAACTGCAACTCAGCTGCTATTGAAGCCAGTCGATCATTTTCAGGGACACTGGAACCCCTGTTAAAAAGAGCCATTGTACTAATTAACTTAGCATTGCACTCAATAGCCACTAGTGACAATTTAACTGCAGTTTTAAAGAGAAAGAACCTCTGAAGCCTAGGACATGAACCATGAAAGTAACAGGAAAGAAAAACTGATGCTGAGGTGTAAATTGAAAACCCTTTCTATGCTATTTTTTCCCCCCAAATGAAGACTTTTTATAAAATTGTAGTTATGCCACTCTATGAAAAAAATCCTAAGCTTCAAAAGCATAAATAACTTGAAACTGTTACTTGCCCATAACAACAAAATCCATTTTAATGCCTTGTAACATACTATTAAGACAGCTGCTGCAGGATGCAGCTGGTGCCAGGTTTGGATACACAATCAGAAGTGATTCAGCTGGGTGATAATGTGAGCCACATTATCAGATGAAGGGTGGTAACTAAATTCATATGCTCCTAGTGCGCTGCAAATACAGTCGTAGTCCATGGTCATTAAGTCAAAACTAGTGGGAAGAGCCACAAGCCAGCTGACAGGAAGGACAGTGTTAAACGACATCAGCTTGACTGCTTGGAGGCCCTAGCTCTTCCAGACAGCACAGCGTAGAATTAGATACCTCAAAATAAGACCTAGATGAATAAGCATGCTTTCTCTCAATACTGAGAGAAAGGAGTCTTAAATCCTTAAATCATCAGGCACCTTTCTCCAGCCCAAGACATCGATCAGTCCACCCATGTTTTAGAGCCATAAATTCCTCATGAAAGTCTTTCTACAGTAACTCCCTTTTGGACAAGGCTCCCTTTCAATTTTTAAAGCATGGTGGGGAAGAGCAGTAAATGATGCCTCCTTTAATATAATGCTTTAGAGGTATGAGCTAAATATTACTGGAAAGTGGGGAACATTGTTAAATCCTTCACTGAAAGCTAACAACTACAAAAAGATAAAAGATACTTGGCATCACAGAAGTGCACACACCTATGAGAAGACTTCCCTACAGCCCTGAAGTTGCTTCTAAATTGTATCCAATTATTACCTAATAATACTAAAAAAAAAAGGGGGGGGGCAAAAAAGGGAAAAAAAAAGGCCCCCCCCCTTCACAATCTTGAGAACAGAAGCCAAAACCCAAGAGACCCTATCCATGCAAATGTTCTCAATATGATGTTTGCTTTGCAATCCCTACTACTGCCAGCTAGATCTTTTAAGTTTGAGGAGGAACTGAAACTGAACTAGTGAAAATCCTCAGTACTCTTCAGGAAGTTGAGGTTTTAATCAGCAAGAAGGCTGAGGTTATTCCCAGCACATACAGAGCAACAATTCCAGGTGCATGAAGAGCTTAAAAATAAGCACAGCTAAACCACCTCTAAAATGAAGTAGCAGCTGAACAGAGGACCTTAAGTATCATAGCTTTGAATGCAGATGTCTAAAATCCATGTCAGGCCCATCTTAGCCACCCACATCTTTTATTGTGTGCGTCCAGAAAGATTGTGTGCTTGTTATTAGGCAAAGAAATAGAGTAAAAGAGAAGAAGGCTTGCTAAATTTCTGCTCCAGTCCTGGATAAATACAAAATGATGAATGATAACCCCAGCCAGCTCAGAAATTAAACATTTATAAAGGTCATTAGTATAAACATAGTGTAAACGTATAACCATCAGAAAGCTCAAGGTAAACAACCAGCTATTGCTGCTTTGGGTTTTACTTTCTAGTTGTATTAAACTGATTTTGTTTTTTCTTGAAGAAAAACTTCAATAGAACTATGGTGGCATTTGTGCACTATGCACTGCCTAGTACAATTGATTTATCAAGTTCCTACATTCAAGTTCCTATATCCGACTTTTTCTAGGTATTTAATGCCTACAATCAAGTCATAAATGTCTAAAGAGTTTCCGTAAAGTGCAAAAAGTTTCTGTCTCTGTGCTATTCCAGCAGCTGGACCCCACACTTCTTGCATACAAAACCACAAAGCATGTTCTTGATACAACAGATTCCATTTCTCTTTTGGAGCACAAATAAATGAAATCCATAATTAAGACTGCAATATGTTAAAGTTTGCAACTTTCTTCTAACTATATTAAAACCAGAAATTTGCTATAAATACATTACATTGTAATATTTTGCCTTCCTCAATAAACAAAACCCCTAAAAAACCCCAACAGCCTCCAAAAATCTGTCTCTGCTTTAATAATTTTTTTCTTCAAATTCTTCCTAGGTAATACAGGGGGTTAAACAATGCTACTTAAAAATCCAGGCAGTGCATAAAAAAAACCCAAATCATGAGATATTTTATTAACAACCATTAGAAAAGTAAAAACTGAGAGCTCTAAGAAAAATGCACTCACATCAACTTTCATGTTACCGTCTGTGAAAGTATTATGCACTTGATTGCAACTAAGAAGTATTCTCATTTCTTTTCTTCCTAATGACTATCTTCTTCAACTAGAAGAAACTGTCAAAATGGCAACCTTCACACTTTGATCAATATTTGTGTAGGACACACATGCAGAAAACATTAAAAGAATATATCACTGTATTCAAGTGTGTCAAATTATATACCTGACAGTTGTACTGAGTGGTATAAAATCACAACAAAGCCTACAAGTATTAAAAACTAGTCTCTTATCTCCCTCTTGAAAAATTAACTAACTTCGAAGATATGCCTTGGCTCAAAGTGCTGTACATATTCTAGAAAAAAACCAATTCATATGTTGTGTAAAGACTAATTATCAAATAAACAAGTTCTGCATTTTCAAAATCATAAATACTAATTAACCCTCACCCTGTCAGCTTATAAAGCTGCCAGAACCTCTCAGTGAAAATTCTCTAGAATGTTACTTACTTGAAAAGGGCTTTTCAAGTGCTGCAGACTACTGCCTACTCTATCTTTTTCAATAGGGGGCTTAAAACAGGAGCATGAAGGATATATAATAAACACATGTAGTTTGAATGACAACAATTCAGGATGTATTTTCAACCAAAAAAAGGGTCCAGACTCACAGGCTGTACATCTAGAGGCTACTGTAGGGTATAAGTCACATCTTATCGTAAAAATAAACCGAAAAGACTTGCGGAAAAGATCTTACATAAAAAGTGGCAACTTAACTTCCCTTTTAACACCTTAACGCATGCTTCTGCTGTGCACCTGGTTACAAATCTACGATGGTTTGCTGGCTAAAAACTGAAAATTTTTATTAAAAAATAAATAATTCATAATCAAGTCATATCTAAGTTCACTTTGGTCACCATCAATCTATTGTTCCTTCACTACCTGTTCTTTCTTTTCTCTGTGGCTGTGTGATACAGTCAGATCATGTCTCCATTCATACGAATCTCTTGTACAAGAGAGCTTTTGGTACTCTGCAGTAGAAATAACAATCCAAAAAGCTATTTATAAACACTAAGTTAATATCATTGTGTGCACAGCAGGATTGTCACAGTCAGGGGTGCGGGGGAGGGGGGAAGAGTAAATTTAGAGAACTTGGGAGACATGTCAATGGTCTGACTGTGGTATGGGAAGAAGGAACACCAACAGTCTGAAATATAACAGTCAAATCAGAGGTCAAAAAGCAAGGAAGATACTAACATAGGTCTGCCAAAAAATTCACTCATGACCTCTGCAAACAGATGATACAGGAGTGGTTTCTGTTACATATCCTGATACAGGAATGGTTTCTTTCACATTAAGTTTATTCTGCAAAACCCTAAGATGCCAAAGGTGTAGCAAAAACTAAAAAAATCCTCCTGAAATCTTACGTGCTTAATTCTGTGTTTGCCACTATATAGTATTTCAAAATATTTATGGCAGACAAGAACAAAACCAAAGCTGTCAGCTAACATTAAAAAAAAAAAATCCTTGGGCTTATTTGCATGTTACAGTCATCTTAGTGCTAAGCATTAGTTATCAATACTAATTATTTAGTAAAGTTATACCGATAACTGTCATGTTAATTTCATGGACATTTTTACTGAGCAAATTTGTAATCTATGTCAGAACTGCATGCTTTAACTACCATATTGTTCACACATTTTAAATCTGAAAGCGGTCTTATCATCTAGTTCTACAATGTAAGATTTTGCTGAAGTCAAACATGAATGAAGGAGCCAGTGGAAGACCTGATGGGACAGAAAAGCACGGTGCAAATGATCTACTAGGATGCAAGTATGCGGAAACAGTTACATGGGTGATGTAAGTAGAATGAGGCTGCTACGTCATGGAGCAGAGCTACCTGGTATCATTTGCACTGCTGACAGGTTTGGGTTGAGCTGAGTCGCTACCGACGGGAGCGGGGCGACTGACAGCAACGCTGCAATGGTTCCGTGCATCACAAGGGACACTCCGCGTGCTGTGGCAAGAAGAAAAACTTCAGGAAACAGTTTTTTGTTGTTTTTTTTTCTTTTTTAAAAAAAAAGTATGGAGTTGGAAGTTTATTTTAAAAAATAAAATTTTGAAGTGTGCATAATGAGGCCTGATTTTAAAAGTTTTTCAAGTACATAAAGCCTTTTCTGTGGAATAATTCTGGGTCTCAAAAGCTTCAGGGGCTGTCAATATGTACAATAATAATAATCATCAAAATAAAAATCTAAAAATCTTTAGAGTAGTTTATGCCAACAGCTAAGCAACTTTCAAAAAAATGTCAAGCGTGGAGTTTGACACTGTGCTGATCTTCTTGAAAAATAAGGCCCTCTGTGTAAAAAATATGCATTGCAAAATTTATTTGGAAATTTTCAAAAACTATTTTAGCATTAATTCTCATGTCAACTCTTTCAAAGGGAAGCAAAACCATCCATTGTTTTAAGCTTCTTCACAGCAGGTTGGTAATGATGCAGAAATGCCACCATATTCCAGAATGCTACATTTTTACGTCTTATCTACGCTAAACCACAGAAAGCACTGTCATGGGCATGTACAGACACATTCAAAGTTGGGGAGGAAATAAAAGTCTTGTTAATGAGCATTTTTCACTGAATTAAAGCTTGTTACTTTGAAACATTGTTTTCAGGAAAGACAACGTGGATAAGAATGACTTCAAAGTGAGAAAGCAGGCACCAATAAAAACTGTAAAATAAAGGGGGGGCGGGGGAGGAGGGGAGAAATTCTATTGTTCTTAAAAGCACATCAATAAAATTTGGATCACTAACATACTAATTTTTTCTACCTGCTTTGCCCTCAACAGGAAAGAAAAGGTGTTCCGCTTACTGACAGTCAGCATAGCCAAGAGAGGATAAAGTTTAGAACTCTGTACTGCTGCTAAATACCTGAAGCCTTCAGGCGTGGGGATGATAAGATGAGGATTTGGTGGATCACTATGGCACCGAGGTACTTTTACAGGACGGGGACTGTTTCGATGAATAGCTGTAAACATAAAAAAGGTAGCACATTTACTCAGATGTCAGAAAAACTCTGTTAGGGACATTTCAAGACACAAAATTAAAACAAATTCCTATTTTACAGAGTTAAGTCTGAAGTGGCACATATTTTCCTATCCTTTAAGAAAAATCCAAATTATTTAAATTTTAAATAAATCAATTGTATGTATTAATATTATTCATATTATTGTATCATGTAACTAATCTATAAAATAATGAAAATGCTCCAGAGATTTAAATACTAGCAGTTAGAAGATGTGTACTTCACTAAAACTACATCTTCATTATTTCAACTTCACAGATTAAAGATGATTTGTTATCTTATTGCAAAATAAATATTAGCAAACCAAATAATAACTAAAAAGCAAACAGCATTATTATCTTCCTTTTGCATCAGAATTAGCTTTCTCAGATAATAATAGAAAGCAAAATGAGCTGGGAAAAACACCCACATATGACAGTATTACCCATACTAATGCCCCCCATGACAGTCTGCCCCAAGGAAGTGGTACAAAGGGACAGGGTCAAACCTAAATGAGCCATCGTTGTCCTCATGCCTCGCTCATTCAGTGCCTGTAAGAGTAGTCTGCAGCGTCTTCCCCTTCCCTCAACCCCTCCTTAATTAGCCAGAAAAATATTGTGGCAGTGCCATTGCAAGATAGCTGATTGCCCATGAGTGAGTACTTTCTGCCAGGCTAGGTTAATCACAGTGAGCTCATCTTCTGCCTTGTTTGCACTACCAGGACAAATAAAAGATGTCAGGACCAGGTGTTCATTGTCCTGTTATAATTCACAAGGACACTAGCAGAAGACCCAGAAGGCAGAACCTAACCCACTTGTGTGGACATAGGCTGTTTCACAAAGCAAAAAGACAGGCTAAAAAACAAGGAGACCCCCAGCTATGTGCCTACAGGCAGCAGCATAAACACAACTGCATCTTCAACTTTGGGAAAAGGGGTAAAGATCACGGTGGGTTTTAAGTGCCTCAACATGGTATGCAAATGGAACTAGGAATTCTTATTTTTCTGCCGATCACGAGATAGAAAGGGGTATCTGCAATACCTGCAGCCAGGATACAGTTTATGTTTAGTTATGTTTATTTCACATGTATTAAAGTTTCAGCCTGCTGTTCAAGTCTGCACTATCCATCTGTGTCACCCCCTCCCCGTGCCTCTGAGCCAAAAGCTGTCAAGCAATTTAGTTTGTGTGATCTGCTGTGTCTGCACAGCAGACATTTATAAGAGTTTCAGTACTTTGGGTTCATCATACTAGTGATTTACCTATAACAGGCCTTCCTCTGAACAACAGTATCAAAAGTGAATGTACAGGTTTTACATCACAGTACAGAACTTGCCTAAAATTTATTTTAGACTATGCTTCTTTCCAAAGGATTGGACTGACTTTCATCGTGAAAGGTTTCTCAGCTGTAAGAGTTTCTCATCAAAATTATAACAAAACTTTCCTTAAATACTGAAAAACCTCCTCTTGCCTGAGTCAAATTACCTTCCCTTCATGTCTTCTGCCATCAACCCTGTCCAGGAAGTGGACATCAGGGAAAGAAAAGAAGAAGATGTGGTATTTTGAAAGTTAAACCAGTCAATGGACTTGGGAGGAGGAAGAGAGAAACAGTGCTGAGAAAGAGATATGTAAAAGGGAAACACAGCTGAGGCAACATCCTTTTCTCAAGATAAACAATGAAATATGTTGATTTCCCTCTAATGCCAAAGATACTTTTTACACTATGACAAACTTTGTGACATTGGAGAACTATTTCCCACAGCTCTATCATCAAGCCCCTCTGTAACTCCTCTGTACCTCAATACTCATATAAAGTCCATCAGAAGTGTAAATATCTGCAGTGCCACAATGAAATTTTGGGAGAGGGAGCTGTAACTGCCTCCTTAAAGTTATAATCACTTCTTTACCCAACCTTTAAAAAAACCACAATCCTTTTCCAGAAGATCTGCAAGACTTCACCAGGATTCAAGGACAAAAATCAGAGGAAAACATCTGTACATCTTTTAAATTTCTTGAGTAAAACCACCATGTATTTACACTTTGTCAGGCAATAATGGTTTCACATTAACAATCGTGAAAAGCTTAAAAATACTCCTATTGGTATTTCTAGCATTTTAAAATTACTTTACAATCCAAATTCTGTAACAATAGCAGCAAAGCTCCAGAAGGAATGCCAGTAATTTCTGCCTTACCAAGGTACAAACCTGTAACAGGACTGTGAGGTTTTCCAATAACATGGCCAATGCACTCATTCATCAGAGCTTGTAAACTCTAGAAAAGACAAACAGAAAAAGTTGTGATGTTTTATCTTACAAGAGAGTTGATAGTCACATGGTAAAGCTCACAGTAATAAAATTACACTGTTTAAGTATGTAATCTGCCTAGTAAGCACCCCCACATTCTATCAATTATATTAAACTTCTGGACCCACATTAGGGTTTTGACTTTGTTGATTTTTATTTTTTAAGCTAGAAATCTTAGTCTTGTCTTGCCTTTTGACTTCGTCAAAGTTAAGTAGCCATAAGAAATGAACAATGATATATCATAAAGAACATTTCATAATATAAAGCAAGTGGAACTTAAAAATATCCATTGTTAATAAAACTAAAAATCAAGCTCGCTGGCAAAAGCTGCAACAACCTCTTCTGCCCTCCCTCTCCCCACCCCAAGAAGAAACACCCAAAGAGAATGGATGAGAGTATGACAGCCTGATTCACAAGACTAAAGTCTGTAAAACAACAAATACAAAGCACTGCATATTAAAAGAAATCCGCTTTCCTTATCTACACGTGAAGTTAGCAAAACTTTCACGAAAGGGTGTTTAATAGTTAAACTGGGGCTCAGGCAATGTAAGCCTAATTAATGGGTGTACTATTCACTGTGTATGTAGCCTTGGACAAGTTATTAAATCTTCCTCTGGTTCAATTTACTTGTCAGAACACCAGGGATAAAATATGTCTTCACAATAAAGAATTAAAATTATGTTCCAAAGTACAGTTGCTATGAAAGCCACTTCTATATACCAGTCATTCAGACTAGTCAAAATTTCTTCCAGAAATTCAGAAATTTAGTGAAGACCAGGAACTTGAAGCTAGATTAACCAAAAAAACACATTAAAAAAAACCCAAACTGTTTAGTCTGTGATTGGCGTATCTTATCAACAGGGACTGAGCTAGAATCTCAGCTTTAGATCTAGACTGTCCTTCTTCTATGACATTAGGTATTATTTACATAAGAGATTAGGACTGACATACGCATTTCTAGGTGAAATGCTGTGACCTGTGTTATACAGGAATCAGATTAATCGAAGTGGCTTCAAGTGATGCTCTCCAAAACTGAAATCCAGTTTAAGAAAGCAAAAGTTCAGAAGTGCAGTTAAGGTTTTGGTTTCCCCCTTTCTCTCCCACTTTTCAAAGTCTGATTTTACTCCATCTTAAATAACACTGGCTCTGAATTCTCTTCTCTGCACATAAAAAACATTCTTCTTGAAGAAATGCTGTGATATCTTAGTTATCAGTCAACAGAAACAAACTCCTGCGTGATTGCTTTTTAACCCTCCTTCAAGGTCACAACAAGGTTATCAATTCCATTTTTGGACAAAGTTACCAGTTTATAGTGTCAAAGGCCACATTAGATTTTCTGAGCTTCTTTCCTCCTTAGAAGCTTCCCTCTAAATACTGAAGGGATGTCTAGCAAGACAGTATCACTAAAATATACATGCATTACTCTTCAAAGTACCAGGGGTTTTAGAAACTGTGTGAAAGCAAATAAATAAAAGTTGAGGGGCTACCTCCTAAAGCTGAAGTATTACTGTATTTCAAATACAAGCTTAACTCTGTCATTTAGGTAGACAATCCTTTCCCAACAAAACACACATGGGACTTACTTACATAACTTACTTGAGAGCTCTCAATAAAAGTATATGTGAAAAAAAGAGTAAACTATATAATTTCCGTATTATGCAAGATTAATGTGGCTGGCATTTCATAACACATCATGAAATGAATAAAAATCAGAGGTGCTGACACTCACATTCTGCTATTTTGTGGCAACTGTGCTTTCACTTCTCTGTAGTACTGTACCAAGATCAGAGAAATAAATTCTCAGAGTTTTATTTCCACAGGAAAATAAGGAAGGCAGAGCACACAAAAAAGCCAGTTTTAGTCTACTATTTTTTACATAGTAAAAACAAAAGAAAGATGCTTTAAAGTCTGTTTCAGGTTGGCACATTTGAAGAAATACCTTTAAACAATTGTGATTTTGTATTCATACCCATGAATGAACTCTGGGTGCTAACTATGCCCCAGAAGCTTATATTCAGAAATTTATTATGACAACTACAAGTTGTAACTCTGCAGAAAAGGTGCTGTCAGATTTCCCAAGAGACAAAGGGAGATAGCCTCCCAAGACAGTACCAGCAACTTGTCAGCAATCTGAAAACATTAATGCCAATGGTCACAGGTGTATTCTGTTCAGAATCTTACAAGCTGAAGAGACAGCAACATCATCAGTTATACACAACAGCAATTGTTTCAGAACAGCATCTGTATTCAGACATAGCTTTATAAAAAATACGCCTGATAACATATGCTGATAGCTTCACACGTATTTAGAAATAAACAAGCAGAATAACTTATTCCATACCAAGAAGTCATCTTCTGGGAGAGCTGAAATAAATGCCGGCTCAATGGCTTGAAGAAAATCAAAGCCTTGAGTTGCCCACCTATCTCAAAGAAAAAGAAAAGACAGAAAATGAATTGTTCTTCGGCTAAAGCCATCATAAGGAGTTTCAACAACATCCGAGAACAGTATATGGCAGTTACTTATTTTTCCTCTGGAAAATATGATAAAAACTTTGTAAGAAAATGGATTAATATGTAAGAGGTAATATATTTAGCTTGTATTAATATCTGCCCAGTTACATTCAGATAAAATTTGATTTTAGCAAGGACACTGCCAAATAAAGTGAGCAGGCCATACTATATATCTCAGTTCATCTATGTGCTATCTTCAGGAACAGTATAATCAATTCACTCATAATATGTTGGCAACAAGCCAAACCACTATGTCCCCTGCCTAAATTCTTTCTGAAACAAGATCAAGAGTACTAATGATTTCATGACTATCTGATCAGCAGCAACTGGGCATCACTGGTTTCAGGGCCTAGATTGGTAAAGTAAAACAAATAAGTAACTTGGCTAGAGTGAGTTGTGTCTTCAGCCACCTGCTCTCTCCCCCCTCTGCCTCCTTTTAGACCTACTAGAATTAGTAGCTGCAACCTACAAAATGCAAGCAGAATCACAGCATATCCTGAGTTGGAACGGACCCACGAGGATCATCAGAGTCCAACTCCTGACTCCACACAGGGCAACCTGAAAGTTAAACCGTGTATCTAAGAGCATTGTCCAAATGCTTCTTGAACACCGACAGGCCTGGGGACATGACCACTTCCCTGGGGAGCTTGTACCAGTGCTTGACCACCCTCTCAGTGAAGAACTTTTTCCTAATATCCAACCTGAGCTTCCCCTAACACAACTTTAAGCCATTCCCTCACATCCTATCACCAGACACCAGAGAGACGAGATCAGCACCTCCCTCTGTGCTCCCCCTCATGAGGAAGTTGTAGACAGCAATGAGGTCAGCCCTCAGTCTCCTCTTCTCTAAGCTGAGCAACCTAGTATTCTCAGCCACTCCTCATAAGTCTTGCCCTCTAGTCTTTTCACCATCTTCGTTGCCATCCTTTAGACATATTGTAATATTTTTACGTCCTTCTTATATTGTGGAGCCCAAAAGTGCACACAGTACTCGAGGTGAGGCTGCACCAATGCTAAGTATGGTGGGACAATCACTTCTTCCAACTGGTTAGCTATACCATGCCTAATGCACCCCAGGATATGGTTGGCCCTTTTCTCCACCAGGGCACATTGTTGACTCACATAGAGCTCACCATCAACCAGAACCCCGAGATTCCTTTCTGCAGGGCTGCACTCCAACCTCTTGGCCCCCAATCCATACATATATGTAGGACTATGCCACCCCAGGTGCAAAATCTGGCATTTCTCCTTGTTAAATTTTATAAGATTGGTGATTGCCCAGCACTCATCATCTATCAAGATCTCTCTGTAAGGCCTCTCTACCTCGAGGGAATCAATGGCTCCTCCTGATTTAGTATCATTGGCAAACTTACTTAGACTGTAGTCAACACCTGTGTCCAGATCATTGATAAAAACATTGAAGAGAACTGGCCCTAAAATTGAGCCCCAGGGAACACCCTAGTGACTGGCCACCAGCCCGATATTACCCCATTTACTCCAACTCTTTGAGCCCACACTCTTGAGCCAATTGTTCACCCATCATATTGTGCACATGTCTAGCTGTATGCTGGACAATTTGTCTAGAAGGATATTGTGAGAAATAGTGTCAAAAGCTCTGCTAAAATAATAATAAAACAAACAAACAAACAAACAAAACCAAAACACAACCGCATCCACTGCCTTCTCTTCGTCCACTAGGTGGGTAACCTTGACATAAAAGGATATTTAGTTCATAAGGCATGGCTTGCCCTCCATGAACCCATGTTGACTTTGACCAATGACTACATTGTCTCTGAAGTGTTTTGCAATAACTCCCAGAATAATCTTCTCCATCACTTTACCAGGAACTGAAGTGAGACTGACAGGCCTATAATTACTAGGGTCTTCAATTCTTGCCCTTCTTGAAAATTGAAATAATGCTTGCTAGCTTCCAGTCAAAGTGGAACCTCTCCAGATTCCCAAGACTGATGATAAATGAGAGCGGTCTCATAATAACATCAGCCAACTTGTTCAGTACCTTGGAATGAATTCCATCAGGCCCCATAGACTTGCATGCATTCCATTGCAGCAGCAAATCTTGTACAGGTTGAAAGTCAACCAGGAGCTTATCACTCCCCTAGTTGTGGTCCTGCAACTCAGGGCTCCAGGGGTCCGAGCGCCCATCATTTGTGTTAAAGACAGAGGCGAAGAAGGCATTAAATCTCTGCTTTATCTTCATCCCTATTTGTGACGCGACCAATCTCATCAAGTAATGGACCAATGTCATCTTCAGTCCTTTTGCTGTTAACATACTTAAAAAAGCCTTTTAAGTTGTTTTGGGTTTAGGGTGGGTTTTTTTGTTTCCTTTTGGTTGTTTTTGTTTTTTGTTTTTGTTAAGATTAGCACACCAAACTAACTAGCCTATCCACACATGGTTCAGCCTACCCACTCCTCCCTCCTCTTCCAGCAAGCAGAACAAACCACCTCCAGGACAGACTGATCAGCCCTATACTTTAAGGAAACAAAACTGTCACTGATGTGTAATCTGCTAGCACAGATCAATATAAGGTACCTATTTTAATGCAAAAGCATTTTATTAAATTTCTGATATACCAGCTGCAAAATGCTGCAAAACCACCTAAATAAATCAAGTAATGGTATCATTCTGCTTGGGCCAGTTTTCCAGTTCCTCTGTTGACAGCCTCAAAGTGATGTAACTTTGTAACTTTTTTTATTAGTGCCCAGCAGTAGTTTCATAGCACCAACTGTAAGCACAATTTGAGAGACCACTGGGCACAACATTACTGTCAACAGACAGAAAATACTTCGGACTACAACAAAAAACATCCACAAATGCATTCATTACTGCAATCATAAAACTGAAGAATTTTCACCAGAGTGGAAACATTTCTTCCTCATCTGTAGGCCATACTTCAGATGCTTTCAGAAAGGACAAACAGAAGAACTTCTACAGGAGGCTAAAACTTCCATACATACATAGTTTCCACAGCTGGCACAAAACAATACTCCTTTCACTGTAGGATACCCAGAGAATGACTGTTGCATATTCTGCAATCTTTATTGACTCCTGATCACATAGCACTTTTGTTCCAACCTAACGACCCTTATCTAAAGTCTTTTAATTGTCTGGGTCCAACAATCTCCGCATTTTCTTCCCGTTTTCTGTCAGTTAACATGAGGCAAAATGTTCCACAAAATCTTCTGCTAAGCAGTTGTTCATTTGGCTTTATGCATTTACTATTTCAAAAATTACTTTCAAAAGTTAAGAGCCAGAAGCATCAATAGTTCAGAAGAACTACTTCTAAACAATAAAGCATTATTCACAGTGTGAAAAGTCCTGTGGTATTTGAACACAAACTACTATGGCAGTAACAAGTTGGCTGTTACCTGGGTCGAGTGCCTCGGCCACTCTCACATTTTGTTAGCACATAATTCATCCATTTTCTTGCAAAGCTGATGTATTTGTCTCCAATTTTCTGCCTGAATTCTCCAGACATCAGACGAACAACTTCTTTATGGTACTGTAAGAAACTAAAGATTACTTTTCACATATTAATAAGAACAACAAAAATACCATTTGCAGTATCTGCTGGAGTATTTGCGGGCTAACAAAACTCTACAGTATGGTAACAGTCACATCCTATTCTTAGACAAAATGATTTTATGTAAGCAGTTGCACATTTATAGAAAAAAAATCATGAAAAAATATATGATACAAAATGTGTTATAGTGAGAGGTAGCACTCGAGCCATATTGCATTCTTGTGTGTATACGGGCATGTGGTAATGTTTAACAGTGTACACATCATTTAAGAAACATCCTACCTAAATGCTCAGTTCTGTAATCAGAGATTGAACTGCAAAGTAGTGTTTATTTTTAGTTATATTGCAGGTAACATAGGGGATAAAGGACTTCATATATGTATATTTTAAAAATTAAACAGAAATACCAGCTGGTTTTTAGAAGACTATCCTTAGAAGTATGTTAGGGTATGATACAGCCTTAAAAAAAATTTGCAAAGCTCACAGGAATCAAATAGTGAAACAGTATACTAAAAGCATCTGAACATGACATTTCCTCGTCAACGCTCCAAGGAAGGCACGCAAAAGCTATATTCACTGCATCAAAGAACCACCGTAAACTTTGAAAGAATGGCTCATATTACAGTATTATGCTATTCCAGGCTGAAAAACTGTGAGAAGCAAAGTTACATGATGATAGTCAATATCAAAGGATATTTATTTCATCTAAAATGCTGCCAAGTAGCAGAGCCTACAAGATTACACCCGAATTTATCAAGTTCTTAAAGCTTTTTAGAGTTCCAGGCATTGCTAATTGCAGTCTGAATTTAATAGGTCTATCTGTTCTTTTTCAACTATGTTCACATAAGATTTCTGCAGCAACACATATTTTTTACGATGTTCTGCTAGAATTCTTCATATTTCCACAGAGTTATAGTTACTTTTTTTGCACCAATGAAAAACCAGACATTGCAATTGTTTTCTACCAAAACTACAAAATAAATGTGTCATTAAGTTTTTGTTTCCTTACCTCAAACCCAAAATTATAACCCTGAATCATGGCTTCCCGGTAGTATTGCTGCAAAGTGGCAGATTCAGATTCATCAACTTCAGCATCAAACTCAGATGTGAACATGTGATCAACTCTATCAATGGCACTGCTTATCTTATTGCATAGCTGTAATGCATCGCTCTGAGTAACAACAACAAAAAGGGATGGGGGGCATCAAATTATTATTTATATGCTACAGTTGACAAGACTAAGGCAAACATTAATCTAACAATTACATTATTTTAAATGGAAATGTACTTCAATGCCATCACAATTCATTCAGTCTTGGAGAAACAAACACTTTCCAGCAGTTGCACTAAGAAAGTCTTATAATTAACTGAAGTATTATAATTAAGTTTGTTTGCTTGAGTGAGATTAACTCCTTAACAGGAGGAAATGTAAGGACCTGATATTGCAACTTCAACCTAACAAATCTTTGCTTTTCCAGGTCCTCAAAAAAACCCAAACAAACAAAAAAAAAAACCACCAAAGAAAACCCTCATCCAACCAAAAAAACACCACAACAAAAAAAAACCCACACCAAAAACAAGCAAAAAAACAGAGACCTACCCACTTTTACATCACAAAGCAGCCATCTTCTCCAAATATGGGAAAAAAGAGTTGTTTCTTGCAGATCATGGACTTTGATAGAATTTATTTTTATGAAATCAAACACTTTCTTTCAATTCAATAGCGTTCTCATACAAAGATGTATTTATTCTGTTGTTATTAATATTTCTATTGCATTATAGACTTGTTTCCCATTTACCCAGTGCAAAAGTGATTACACCAATATTGCTCAAAAATACACTCACAAACCCTTTCCAAAAACAGAATGAAAATTGTACTGAAAGTAAAGTCCACAGAGGTTGCATAAATTACTATTGCAGAATATGTCATTAGCATTGCAATCAAGTCTCCTTATACATTTTTACTTATCAGTGAGCAAAGCACCATCAATTTTGACTGAGATAATCTCGAAAACTGCTTACCTTTAGCTGTTGTAGAGCTTTGGCGATGACTGGTTGGCTGGATGTCTGTTCCTGGTGCAGAGATATGAGCCCTTCAATAGACTGCTGGAAAGCTTTTCTCTGACTCACAAGGTGGGCAGATTGAATGACGACAAGGAGGAGGTTATCAACCTAGGAATACAAGATACCACTAGTTTTTATAAACAAAATCCTCTCTACAAAAACATGTCCCGTATCAGCAAATTCCAAATGGTTATTTTTTAATTCTAAACTATGAAAGACCTCTCTTGTCGCTACTCATGAAAAAAACTTAATTCACACAGAAAAGCTTGATGCTGGCAACTGAACTTGACAAACTCTCATCTTATGAGTAGCGCTCTATTAGGGCAAATGCCACAGCAAGTTTTCAAGGGGAATATACTCCTATTCACTTCTGGAAAGGTTTGGGAAACACTGCATTAAAAATTATCTTCAGAATAGTTACACATAGAAAGGCAGCATCTAAGCAAAATAATTATATTTTCTCAAAGCAGATGGAGGTAACAACCATCACATAAATAAGCAGGTTTTATCCAAGGAATGTAATACACTTCAGGACAAAAACCTACTATTGAACAGGGAAAGCCACAGATCTACCACACAGTATTTGCTCAAATTTTGAAAATTATTAAAATGTAAGAATATGTTTTGGAAATCAGAGTTCTGATATTGCAAAAGTCTATAAAAGTACACAGTCACAGATGGTGTTGCCTTTGCTGTGGCACTATGAGTCACATACTAAGCTCTGTTGATTTCAAGCTACAGACAATGCATCTGCAACAAGTTACTCACAAAACAAGACTTACTTCATCCAGATTTGCAATACCTCATCCCCAAAGAATATTTTTATGCTCAAAATTCTTTAAATGTTGATGGGATTCTTCTATTTTAGGAATATTTTTTATATAACACCTTACATTTTGTCTAGTTTGCAAAACATGTTTTTTAAAAACATGGGACACACATCTTTCTGAAGGACTTTTTACTTCCTAACCTTTCAATATTGGATTTTAAAAAATTAATAAAGTGTTACACACGTACATATATAAACACATAGACAAACACACAGTGTTTTATGTGCATTTACATAAGTCAGATAGAATACCATTTGCAAACCAAATCCCATCTTTTGCTGTTTTCATTTTCTGACTGAAATGCTAACTTTGATAGAAGTCAAATGAAATTCTAAGCACTTAATCAAAGGCTATTTTTTTATCGTTCAGTCTGGAAGAAGTAACATGCTTGCACGTTAAAAACAGCAGTATGTACAGGAGTGACTTTGTCAATTGCCTGTAACTGCTAGAGCCCTCTGAATGCTAGAGGCCAGCCACAGTGAGACGGAAAGTCACTCCGTTCGTGGACAGTAGAGCCCATTTATGGTAGGGATCCAAGGAACTGCATGACATACCGAAAGGAAAATTCACTTAGTTTAACGTAAGGCTATGAGAAGAGGAGGGGCAGGGAGCTGCAGCTGGCTCAGTTGCTAGAGCGTAGCAGAACTGCTGGCAGGGAACCCCCGTTGGCTTGGGATGAAGGAAAGTATGACTGGAAAGATTTCTTCCTGCAGAACTGTTGAACATTCAGTAGCTTCCACAGAAATTTAACTTTAAATGTCACAATTCATCCAAGATCGAAAGCAACTGGTTGCATGCCTCTGTGTGTGGAAAGCACACAACTGCCACACATTCTTGGAGACTGGTGACTTCTTAATAAAATGGACAGTTTTCGAGCCCTATCCACACTTCTGATACTGAACACCCAACTAGATATTGAAAGTATCTCTTTATAATAAAAGTCCAACCCTGAAAAATGCACGTTGTAGAGATTAATTCTTCTAAGAAATGCTAAAATCCATTTAATTTAATACTTGCATTAGCACAACTAAGAATAAATCCTATCCTTGAATTTAACGTTTTATTACCTATAAAAGGACCCATGCCTCACTTAAATTACTGTGGTTAATATGAAAGGATAAGCATTCATAGAAGTGTGGAGATCACATAAACAAGGAAAAAAAAAAAACAAACCCAAAACCCACCTGCATGGTGCGCAGTGTATCAACAGTTTCTACTTGTGGCACTACTTTGACCGGCTGACCCTCCCATGCACTCCAGCTGTCATCTAATTCATGGTCTTTGTCACTGTGTTTGGTCATTAGTAAATAGGCCTCATATGCAACCTCATCTGAATCCTTTGAGCAATCCTTTCCAGCAGCTGCATTGAGGAGCTGCAAAATCACAGATTTTTCCCCTGCAATACTATTTGGTACAAATACTTGTAAACTCTCAAGTCCAGGGATTTGTACCTGTAGAAAAAAATAAAAATATATTGAATGAGTGAATCTCACTGCCTTCTATAATACATAAAATAGATAAAAGATATATGTCATCTCATTTAAGCAACAGGAAGAGTTTCCATCTTAAACAGCTGTACAATATACATACTAAAACAATACATTCAGCCATTTTTGCACTAAAAGTAAAAATGTATTATAAGAAATTACTTGGTTTGAAATCCACTAGATCACCAACCTTCAATGACATCCTTCCTTGCACCTTCAATTGATCCATCTATATATTCTTCTAAAGGAATCTTGTTACAAAAAAGTCTGATTTCACATATATATGTGTGTATATATATGTGTAAAATATATATACACATATTTAAAAAGGCAAATTAGTCAAGACTAATTTAAGACTTATGAAGCACACACTTTTAAGACGGGAATATTAAAAGAAGAAAAATTCCTTCAGGATCTCTAAGAATCCACACAACATTTCTCAATGGCTACAAAAGATAAGTAAGCAAAAATATGGGTAAAAAAATATCAGTTATTCTTTTACTCATGAAAGATAGATTAAGTATAATAAAAGTGTTCTCTTTTAATAGAATACTACTTAAACTACTTAAAAACTACTTCTGCATTGTACCTGTCACATTGGTAACAACCAAGTCAGGCATCAGAATCAGACTGTAAAAACAGTAATATAGTTGATACCTGTGATTTGACATGAGGTAACCGACTTACAGTGAAGTTTAATTCTCTCTTTTCAGATTTTGATGTCATCAAGCTAAGACAAAACACTGCACTCAACATTTTTACCATTAGGCAGCCATATTTTATAATTAAAACCATTATTATCTGTAGGTCAATGTAAAAACTGGATGGTTGTTACTGAAAGCTAAAACAGTTTCCCAAAACTAATGAGCATCTGATTGAAAAGGCTGTTAAAAATTTTAACTCCCTACATGACATTAGAGAGCCAATATATGAAGTGTTATCACCAAAATGTGTGTCATTTTGAGTGGTGAAAAAAGGGGGAGAGGTAATACATAAAGAGGGATAAATCTCGAGATTCAAATAATCTAGATTATTGAACCCATGTGCATACAAAGATTTTTCAAACTCAATATTCAATTTTTTCTTCAAAACTTGTGCATAAGAACAATGATACTATCTTTAATGAAAAGGTCTACCAAATTTAATATTGGGTCTTAAAGCAGCCAAGAGTGGATACCTAGGGAAAAATATTTTTTAAAAGTGAATTTATACTGATTTCCCTGACTATTCTCCCACTCTTAAACAATTCGCAGACTAGGGTCCTGCTGAGCCAGATGTTTCATCCATGTATTTAACAACCCTTTATGAACATCTCTCCTATGAACTTGTCGGTCTCCCCTTGAACCAGTTTAGCAATCATTTATATAAATCTAACAAGAATTTTGTTATGCAAAAGTTAGTAGATTATTTCCCAACTGGGAATTATAGATATTAAATGTATGGAAGGACAAAAAAGAACACCAGATCCAAATAAATCTAATCTGTTGAAGAAGCTGATTTACTTAAATTCAAACTACAATCAAGACTTGTTGACCTAGGAATTTTTAAGGAATAAAGTGCAAAACCATAAATGTGGAATTTATAGTGCGGTAAATATCAGGCATTGAGAGTTTAACCTACTTTTGCTGTACAACAGTTTTCTAGCAACAGTTAATCTGGAACAGAACACAGTCCCTGTATTTCTCACATCCTTAGTACTCTCAAGGAAGCTCACTAGAGCAGACCTCCACTATAATACTGTTGCTGTATAAAAGCACACAAAACATAGGTCTGTAGTCTGAGATTATCTACTTAAACATGTCCATTTACTGATGTATGTTTACCTCAAACTTTAAAGCATTTATTTTTCATAACACTCCCTACTAAGTGTTACTACTCCCCTCTCACAAATGAGTAACTACTATTGAATAAAAATGGCTTTTCCTAAGTCACAAAGACAACTTTGGGAAGACAAGGAATTAGACATTGATTTCCTAAAACACAGACTAGCATTCTCACTCACACAAATACAGGTACAGAAAATAATTTGACTGCCACAATTCAATATTAGATACATGACATTTTAAATGTTGAGATATAGATGCCACATTAAAAAATTGAAAGTATGTCAATAAATAACCTTTGACATTTTGCTTAGCATCCTCACTCTACTTTCATGCCTCTAAACTGAATTTACCTTCACATACTCTTTTGCCTTCAGAGCGTTCAGAAGATCTCGCACAGAGGCTGACAATGCAAATTCTGCTGCTATTTCAAGGTCCTACAAGTAATGACAAAACAAAAGAACATGCTTTCAGACTAAATTTCTTTAAAGCATATAAATATGATGAGACTCGACTGTTAACTTACCTTCCTTAGCATTTTAGCAAAACCAAGAGCTTTGGAGGCCCTTTCTCTAGCTTCATGAAACAGTTCTTTGAGTGCTCGGCTGGTCTCTATAACAGACCTCCTGAAACATTGGTAAGAATGAAGTGACAATGTTTTAATAAATCATTATCACATTTTTATAGCTGTTAGAAAATAAGAATTATTTACATATATGTCAATAGAAAGAGCACAGAAAAGAGAAATATTTACAAGCAGCTGGCTGAAATAAATTGAATTTGTGCAGGCACATTTTTGATAAGGATATAAAAATTGAATTTAAAGAATAAACAATCTCTCATACCCTGAACTAAAATGAAGGTTACTAGGCTTCAAACGAACAAAATGATGGTTCATTACTACTGCATACAGAAATATCAGCAATAAAGGCTATGGAGTCTTGCATTTACAAAGTTTTCATTCTAAGAAATAAAATGCAGTATGTAACTGTCAGAGGTATAGAAACATGAGTAAGTGTGTTTATTATTATTAAACCAAAGGACTTAATACCTGATTTCATCTGATGCAGTACTGTCATCGGCACTGGCCCAAAATTCATCACAACTGTCTTGTAGTCCAGAATCTAAAAATATTCCTGTAGATTTCAGCAGCATTCCTGCAATATCACTGTAGCAACAGAAATGGTGGAACTTCAGAGTCTTATTCAGGAAGCATGACACCTTAAACTTCTTCCCAATCTGTCCAACGCAAGAGAGCCGCTTTGCCAAGTCTGCCTGCAGAAACAAGCAGCATCTTGGGGGCCCTCAGTTACTCTATGCGCCCAGGGCTAGCAGGAACAGGGACTTCCCATAGAAGGAGTCATTCCTGTTATAGCTAGAGTAAAAGCAATCTGCACTTACTGCATCCTGTAGCTACAGTCATGGTTATAAACCATAAATTCCCAAAGACTATCAACTGCTTACTGAGGCCTCAAGAAGCCCAATCTGGGAACCCTGAACAAGTGCTGACTTGAATATGTATCTGGTGCAAATCAACACTGTAAGCAGAGAAATTAAAAAAACCCTACCAGAATAGTTTTCCAGCTTGAGCTTCACCTCCTCTTATGTAAGGAGTGATTTCTTTGGTGAAATTCCATTCTTCCTCCAACAGATTTTTTAAACTATGAGACGCTTGAGGTAACTGCTGTAGCATTTGGATCCAGCTTCGCATATAATCAAAGTAAACCTGTACATGGAAAGAGATAATGTAAACAGAAATTGTTACACAATGTGCAACTAAGGACTACAGCTTCTCAAATCAACAAACAATCTCAATATTATACTATTTGTAGAAAATATTTCTACAACATTTTTCATTTGCTATGACTGAAAATGAGCTATGTGCTTCCACACAAAATGTGCAATTTATGGCTTGGGAAGTAGCAAGTGCTACTGAAGTATTAAATACTATGGCTCCACGATACTTTCCTGGAAATATTGACAGTATCACCACCTTGCTTGCTGTGCTCCTATTCACCATTGTATCAGTGAATACCCACAGTGGCCAGAGTTTTTAAAGCTGAACTACTGAAAACCAGTTTCTAAATCTTTTATTAACTGGATTACTCTAAAAGGTTTTATCTGAACATATGCTCCTGGATATGGGTAAGTGCAGTGAACAGGCTTCTCAGATTCTACATTATACCTTGTGTTCCCTATATCAAGTCTTATCTCTCACCTTTATTTAATTATTATTGTTTTAAACCAACATAAAAATCCAGGCGAGTACAATTCTTCTTCAAACATCTGCCCTTCAGGATCATACTGAATGCAGCTGCAATTTGTTTTAGTTCAATAATCCATAACATCAAGCAATGTCCCTCCTTAGAAATGTTTGAGACACTTCCTATTGGTTTCAGGTATTTTCAGACCACACTGTAATAATGCCAAGATCATAGAATCATACAATGGTTTGGGCTGGAAGGAACCTTAAAGATCATCTGGTTCCAACCCCCCTGTCATGGGCAGAAACATCTTCCACGAGATCAGGTTGCTCAGAGCTCTGTCCAGCCTGACCTTGAACACTTCCAGGGATGGGGCATCCACAACTCTGGGCAACCTGTTCCAGTGCCTCACCACCCTCAAAGTAAACAATTTCTTCCCAATATCTAACCTAAATCCACCATCTTGCATTTTAAAACCATTACCCCTCGTCCTATCACAAGACTCCCTGATAAAGAGTCCCTCCTCATCTTTCCTGTGGGTGCTCTTTAAGTACTGAAAGGCTGCAATAAGGTCTCCCCAGAGCCTTCTCTTCTCTAGGCTGAACAACCCCAACTTTCTCAGCCTGTCTTCATAGGGGAGGTGCTCCAGCCCCCTGATCATCGTTGTGGCCCTCCTCTGGACCCACTCGAGCAGGTCCATGTCTTTCTTATGTTGGGGCCCCAGAGCTGACCACAGTACTCCAGGTGGGGTCTCAGCAGAGTGGCATAGATATGGAAATCCTTAACACTCTGCTCTGGGTTAGGTAGGTACTGTGTTCTGATAGTCTCAGGCTGTCACCCCATTCTTGACTTTATTTAATTCGCTTTTCACTCTCAGCCTAATTCCTCTTCCAGTACTCTTCTTGGCTATCTTGCCAGGTAGCTATACAGCCTATACAAGGAGTCCACATGAAAAGACAAAGAGTAAGTTCCACTCCCCCACCCCTCATTAAACCTGTCTTAACCTTCTGATTTCGTACAAGTTTCCCCTATCCCTATTTTCAGTCCAGATCATCTCTTCAGCTCTCTTTGCCCAGCTGTCCCAATCTTCTAACAATCTTGACCATTCATCCAATCCTTCTCCCCTGCTGCTGGTGCTACAGTAACCTGCAACTCCGAACAGGCACAAACTGTGATTCTTTGAAGTCTGATATATATATTCCTATTTACATAGTCTTGTTAGCATCCCTTTCAAGACCTACAAAAACCAAAATACTAATACAATTAAAACTGCTGCCAAAGTTCAAGCTCTTGCCTCAGAGCACAAAAACATTACAACTACCTAAAAAAACAGGTAAGGAATTCCAAAATGGACAAGATGAACCATTTTCCTTTGATCTAGCCAGGTCATTTCTACTGGAAGTCTCTAGAAATTTCAGATGGAGATGAAGGCAGGCACGCAGCATAAGAAACTTTAGGTAAAACATTACATTTTCACCATTGTAGGCAATGAAAAGCATCTAATAGGAAAATCCATGCATACTCAACAACAGATGGTACCAACATGTCTGCTGAGAAAACACTAGTGATGAGGTATCTTGGTGTGTGTCCCCCCGTCCCCCCCCCCCCGAATAGTGAGGACAAAGCTCAAACAACTCACAAAAGAATAAAGATTAGTCATATCTAAGGAAACAGTAATTTAAACTCAATTTACTAAAGAATATTTCATTTAGCATCTTTCAGAGGCCAAGTGTTTGTCTTGAAAATACTTTTGTGTTTAACTTATCGCAATAACGAATACACATTAAAAACAAGGTATCATTAATGGATGAATGCAATACCAAGATATTAAGACATGATGTTAGTGAAACAATCATACTTATTTTTTTATTCAATACTAAAAGGTTATTAGAAGTTTAGTTTAAAGGTATGGAATTTACAGTTCTATTTAGGAACCATTTTATTATAAATACAGGCAATTTACAAGTATACTGTACCATAGTCCAGTAAACAAAAATCAGTATTGCTAAAATGGCAATGGCTACTGTATTACCTTTACAAGTCCATTAAAACAATAAAATTATGTTAAAGTAGTACAACAACAAAAAAAATTAACAAGACCTATACCCAACAAGGACAACAGATTTGTATTAGCAGTATTCAGATTAATACACTTACTAGAACTCCAAATATTTTCTCCTGTTTGAAGCTTACCATTAACATTTTATGCAGGTCCTCTTCAAAAGAATCAATGTTGCAATCAATCTTTTGTAAGTCATCTAACACCTCTCGTAACATAAACTGGTAATATTGCTTCATTAACAGGCCACCCTTCAGAACCTCTTTACACTCTCTCACTAGCTGCAAGAGAAAAACCCCAAAACTGCCATCAGTCAAGACATTACTCTTAAATTCCCCCGGGAAGTGAAAGCTTAATTTTTCAGTCCAGTTTGTCTAAATATGTTAGTTTAGCACTACATAATTTCTACAGTTTTTAGAAATGCATACAGTTGCTCTACATGTCTGCAGGAAAGATGTGACTAGTTTTCCAGGATTATTTAATTGCCACCATGCCATTTGCCACAGAACTGTAAATGGAGATGGAGGCAGATGTTTCAGACTTCATTCCCTGCACAGCACCACAGCAAGCCACTTACTGGGTAGTTAAAAAGTTTAGAAGTGGGCAGGAGGGCTCACAATCATCAAATCACCAGTTTAAATGGAAGCGAGTCAGCAAGAATGTGCAATGTGTTTGACAGGTGCTTAGAGACCTATGAGAAATGTTTTACTACAGGAAGCTCATTGGCAATCCATGGGGCAGGTGTCCACAACTCTAAAACCCGTACCAGACCTGAAAACAGTTGGTGTTTCTTTTGTTGCTTCCCTCGGCACAGTTAACATAAGGAGTTATCTTTTCAACTGCAGAAGTGGTCACTTTGGCCAAACAGCTGTCACCCCTCCCTGAAAGCTTACAGCTTTTATTTATTTGAAGAAAGGTGCACAACCACAGACACAGGAGTACACAGACAGCAAGAATGGTTTCGAACCTACACTAACAAATGCCTTTTTTTCAGAAGTCCTTCCAGTGCTAAGTGCGTATTTTTCTGAAATTATCATCAGTCTCCAGGTCTGACAACCCCTGATCTTTTCTGAGCAACAACTTCATTAAATTGAGAGTCTGAGAGGAAGAGAGGGGTTCATTTGGAGGGTCAGAGGGAATGGAATTGTTGGTTTGTTAATCTGCTTTTTAAAATCTTGTATAACGGCTATCCTGGCAAAATAATATATCAATATAGTGGACTCAATGCATGAGAAATAATAATGGTATGAAAGCAAAAAACATACAATAATGTTATTAATATGACAAAAGTCTTTGGAATCTTTTAGAGGCCAGAACATATTACACTGTGCTCCCCTGAGCACAGTGTATTATAAGGGCATATTATTATTATATTATATATATTATTATAGTGTATTATAAGGGTAATATTCTGAACTCCGTAGTTTAAAACTTAACAACAGTTAGGTGAAAAAGGAAAAAAAATAGTAATTTTTTTTATAAGGTGGAAATCCAGTAATGACACATGTATATCCATAATACATCATATATTTTAAAATGAATGTGCATTCTTCACTCACCACTCAATCACATCCAGTGTACTCTGTGTTAACCTATTGGGGTTTTTTTGTGCTTGGACCCACAAAGAAAAACATAACTTGTTCAAAGAATTTAAAATTGGTATTTAACTACCCATTATTCACAGAGACAGATGGGACTTGGCAATATCACTTATCCATAAAACTTTACTATACAGTATGGCATACCTTACAGATACAAGCAAAGTTCATTTCTAAAACTTGCAGAGAGTAACATTTGTCTATTCCAAAATAAAATAGTCTCAAAACTTCATTAAAAATAGAGATTTTTAAATAATGCTGCTATACAGTGATGTGTAGTGCTATTGAATAACAGAATACAGGATTTACAAAAAACCCTGTAGTGCTAATTTTTGATTAAACAGAACACAGTAGCTAGTCAGTACATTGTGGCCCTGCTCCAAGCAGTCACTTATCAGAAACCAGATAGGTGTGACTTTTCACTTTTCAACTAGGTCAGACTATCTTAGTGTTAATGCATGCCGCATGACAATAACAGACCATAAGCAGTCTGCACAAAATGTTGATGGCTGACATAAGGACTGTTGACCCAAAAACTCCAGGGTTAAGAGCTGTTAAGAGATGTTAAGAACATCTAGACAGACTGCTGATCGGTTTTCCCCATCCAAACACACATCCTTTAGCTGGCTTCCTTTTTAATCGTTAAAACGTGGTCAAATACTACCTGGTTAATAAGTTTGTGGGTAACAGAATTGGTAATTAGGAAATCAGCACCTGCATCAACATACAATATGCTATTGTGCTTCCAGTTATAGACTTATATGGGTTTTGATGAAGCAGAAATTACTTATTTGTAAATTGCATTTCTCAATTACAGTATCCTATAATCTGGAACTAAAAATCTTCTAGCAGTATTGACCTAGTTTCTCAACTGATTTTTGTAAGGAAGAAGCTTTTATGAAATGACAGTATCATCTACTACCTTTTTGAAGATACAAACTGGTATGAAAGATCCAGAGAGATCTGATAGTTATTTTGCAGAAGACCATGGTGCTGTAAGACACTCAAGACAGGTTATAACAGAGAAACACTGTCTAATTTAACCACCTAACAGAAATAACCCATGTGCACCTGCACATAGACACACACGCCCCCTCCACTTCTCAGCACAAATGCAGAACTTGAGAACCATCTTGAACTGTTCAGGAACTACACTGCCACCACATACTGGCAAATTGCCACTAAAAGAGAACAGCTCTCTCCGATAACACAGGATCATCAGGATCACAAAAGCTATTGCTAGAAGTGCAACATGGACGAGACGGCTCGAAAAGGGAAGCTCGTAAGAAAGGATGGGAGGAAAAGCACACTCAGAAGCATATATTCTGTGCTGGTTTTCTTTTTGTGTGTATACTTTTTCTTGCAAACCAGATTTTTGGGGTTTTTTTATTTTAAATAGAATTGACTCGCTAGTAATCCAAAAATTTAACCTCCACCTTGGAAAAGCTGCGTATCAGGACTAGCATGCCTGATAATTCAAACAGTACTGCTACACATTTCAAATGGTACCAAAAAGTAGGAGACACTTAAAGGTCCCAGTGTCCCAAATGACACCCACTAGGTCAATCACTATAGAAACCAAACTGCACTGTGCTACATGCATACAAAGAACAATTCAAGGAACTGGGTTTGTTCCACATAGAGAAGAGAATATGCAAGGGGAATCTAATCACAGTTTTCCAGTGCCTAGAGGGTAGTTACAGAGAAAATGGGGGCACTCCTTTCACAAGGATGCACAGCAACCCGACAAGAGGCAACAGGCGCAAGTTGCTTCAGGGAAATTGTCTGGATACAAGAAAAAATGCTTTACTGGGAAAAAAAAAAATAAACGCTGGAACAGATTGGCTGGAGAAGCAATGGGATCTCTCTCTCACTGAAAGTATTCATGATATGGGCTAACAAGGCCCTGGATAACCTAATATAGGGCCCAGCTTCCAGAAGGGTGGACCAGAGTATCTGCAACCCAGACTTCTCTGTAATTCTGTAATATGCTGTGAACTTGCAGAACAAAACAGGCTCTGGTTTGAGCCTGCTCAAGATTTTAGGAATTATAATTTTTCAGGAAACAAATAGATCTATTTGTGAAATATCAACAGCTCCTTTGCCTGTTCAGAAATACTGCGTGGGACAGCAAGCATTTGCTGAGCTGAATTCATTTTTTCAATGTAATTAGCAAGACAGTATAAACCATCAAAACAGTCTGTAACAAACACATTGTTTTCCAGGAAGAAATTGTCATTTTTACTTAAAGTTCACAAGGAAAATACAAAATGTAAGCAAAAGAAAAGCCCTGGTCCCTGGGAAAAAAGGATATATTGTGCTTTACAATACAGTATGCTATACTAATTTTACTATAACTATGACTCTTAAGATTGAAATTGCAGGTATTGTGCTTTTGGATATAAAGGCATCCAGAATCCCAGTACACCAAGGAAAAAAAAAGGGGGGGGGGTAAGGGGCGGGGGGAGGAGAGAGAGGACTGAAATTTATTTGGGACCATAATGTAACTTCACAATTGATTTTGGAGCAGCAGATAACTGGAATGTGAACTCATAATCAGCCCAAGAGCTTATTTAAATGTTTACCCTTAAAGACCACCTGATAAAAATCCTGATCTGGTTATGCTTGCCAGGGAGCAGGGAGATGACTTCAGACAATTCTAGTACATCCGGGACTAGACTTTGAAAAATAGCATTGATCTAAACAGCCTTAACTGCATCAGATAACCACCAGAAAAGAAATCCTCATACAACATTCTCAACCAGTGACAGGACTGACAACCCACAGAAAATATCAAATATTTATATAAAACAATATGCTAGGAAAGAAGATCTTTTTTTTTTTCATTTTTCTTCTTAATCAACTTCTACTATGTGTCCACCACATGTCGGCAGAGGTCTTACATTCACAAAGGAAAAAGGATCAAATCAAAGAAAAAAAGAAACATACAGACCCTTAAAACTGGTTACACTGCCTAAGAAACCCAAATGGAGGAAGATGTGGGGATAAGGTTATACAGTTTATAATGCAAATGGAACAAATACTGTTTACCTTCACTGGCTGATAATTCTTTAATCACCAGTTTTGATTCCTGGAAGTCTAAATCAGAGAGGTATATATGACCAGTTGTTCACTATGCAAAAACCAGATCTCCATATGAAATACAAGACTATTTATAAAAGTTATTACATAATTATACATTGTCATTTCTTAAACTAATCCTCTTTAAACCCACAACCTTATCATAACAAAATGACAAAGTCATTTCAAATAGGAAATATAAAAAAGAAACAGTTGAAGCAAACCTGTTTAATACTCAAAAGAGACGGTTCCCCAGCAGGTCTTTGTTCCAACCTTAGCTTGAGACATTCATGGATAACATTGAGCAGGACTCGGCAGAGGACCAAGAATGCAGGTTCAAAAGATGGTAAATCCATGGATTTCAGCTCCTCCCATGATACAGTGCTGCATTTTTGCTCACAACAAGGTGGGGAATTTAATAACTGCACGTAATCTGAACACAACATGGGATCTGGAAATTCTGAAAACTGTAACAAGAAATAGGTATCATGAAAAGGATCCTTAAATTCTTTAGGATTTAGCATTTGTTTAAAGTAGCATGCACAAAAGTCTATTTTTAAAAGGTAAGATTCTATTAACTGATGAATCAACCACAGACGTTTCAATTTCTCTCTTGTTTTGTTTTGGGTTTTTTTTGTTGTTTGTGGGGTTTTTTTAAAGTTAACTTTTTTTTTTTTTTTTTGAGGATCACCAGGCTGAGGAAAACAATTATGGACCCTTTGGAGTGAACAAAAAATCTCTTACTTTATGTTTCTGTTTTAAAATTATTAAAACATCTATTAAAGCTGGAGATCACCTCACCAACATAGGAAGAAACTGCTGTATGAGGTTATGATGAACATACAAGTTAAGCCTAACAACATATAGGAACATACGTTCAGGTCATTGTAAGATACAACACTTGAGAATTTCAACATATATTAAAAAAGAAATAAATCAGAAGGCCTTACACTAATGACTATATCTAGAGAAACAAATCTGCACTTGGCTAAGTCAGGTGAGTAACCTCGTTCCTTTTCAAACACATATTGCATATGTGATATAAAACTCTACATTGTAAAGTAATGCAATATTCAAGAAAGTGTCACTACCTACATTGAACAAAACTATTGAAAAAATAGCTTATGAACTTTGGTAGATGTTAAGAAATTGAAACTGAAATTAAAAAAGGAAGATAAAATATAAAGCGATCAAGCTGGTTTTTTCAATCAATAAACTTATTTTTCATTTAAATGAAAATTACATTTAAATGAAATGACATTTCTAATTAGAGAAAATAATGGAAACTATGAAATAGACATCCTAGATATCTAAACTATGTACCTTGTGATAACACTCTAAGCAAAGCTGTACATGGAGGCACTCTGGGGTTTAATTTAGGAAGAAAATTTGGACTGCAATATGTGTGCAGCTCTTGAAGATAACAACACACTGTACATCATCTAAGGATACAATTTGCTCCAGATTAAGTTTGTTTTATTCTAATTCTCATTTCAAGGCTGCTACCTATGACATCTGAATAGCCTTCATGTATTAGACATAAGTAGCATTTTTTACGTTTTTCTTCATTGCCAAATTTAAATAACATCACTTCAAAGGAGGGGAAAACATTGCCAGTAATTAAATCAAATGATTAAGTGCTGCCTAGAAAGTTAAAAAAACATAAGCCACTTTTAAGCTTGTTATCTAGCAGAAAATAAAAAATAAAAAAAGAAATCGTTTATTCTTTTACACCTACACACACATTTTTTTACATTTGTGCCTGCAGTGATGTACAAACTCTGCTTTCTCAGAAGAGCCACACAAAACTACAGCTACTGACAAAGTCAGTTTTCTTAGTGGTTTTATTTTTTAATATTGTGATGTTTCTCAACTGTCATGGGGGATGGAATAGCATATTCATTACTGTCTAACATTGGCACAAAACATAATATGCGCTGCAGATTCTTAAGTGGTTTATAAAACCACTAGCTCACTATGCAGAGATAGCAAACATGCATGAGTGTGGATTTCCTCTATACCTAGTTTAGTTCAAGTTTAATCACTAGTTGATCTACAGTATAAGAACTTATCTTCCTAGATGGTACATTAATGTCTTCTTTTTACTAACTCTGTTTTAAAGAGATGCATAGCACCAGAATAGCACCAGAGCTAAAGGCTTTTATACAAGAAGTTTTCATTAATAACAGATCATGAAAATACTACACTTCTACAGTACAACAAAATATTTAAGAAATATAATTCTCATTGTGATGCAAGTATAGTGTTGGAAAATTTAGTTATAAAAATAGTAAAGAACTAGTCTATGAGCAAAAACAACACAACGAAATTGAATAAATGTGTCATTTCATTTTCTAACATTAAGGATAACAGCACATGACATTAGGGCTTAGTATTAGACACCTAAACTTCTATTGTTCAATTTGACTAATCTTAATCTTCAGCAGGCCCAATCTGAAATATTTCAAGTGACTACCACATACTTCTTAAAAAACCCTCAAGAAAACAAAATCCAAGCCATTTATTGAGATCATACATAAAATCCACACTCAAAAGTGCAGCCAGTCGAATAAACAACAAACAGGGTACACGGGCTTAAATACTGTTCTACTAAAATAGCATCTCTGATTTTATAAACTAAAATAAGAAATATTAGCCATTTTCTTTAAGAATCAAATCATACAACTTCTACACAAAACAGACTCTGTAGTGCCTAAAGCCTTGTTAAAGTATCAGAGCCTATGACGAGTGAAACTTGTACTTTAAAAAACACTAAAACCAGCCATCTGTATAAACATTTGCATACATTTAAGATGAAATGAGCATTAAAATGCATACAGTGGAAGAATCCAGAAAGCACATTTTAGATGAAAGACAGTGTTTGAGTAACAACAGAAATGAAAGTATGTCCAAAGATTTTAAAGTGTATGTACACACATGAACACAGAGTCAAGATATTAAAAAAAAAAAAAGAAGCAACAAAGATTAACAAAACACTAACAGCTCCGGATGCATATAAATATCAAATTGAACTACACTAAAAAAAAAAACCCAGGACACTACATTCAAAGTACTGTCAGATGCAAAGACCAAGCAATTCAAAACCATCTCTTCTCTTTTTGGTCTGATGTCATCTTTTGCTGCAGTAGGTACCACACTTCTGACAAACAGTATTTTCTTTTTTTGACAGCATTCTTTTAATTTTAGGGCAGGAAAGAAGTTTACAGTTTTATAACATTCACCTTTAGTCATAAAGTAATTTCTTAAAAGATGACAATATTCCAAAGGAAATGTAATAATTACTGAAAATGAATAGTCAAAGAAGTCGCAAGGGTAGAGAAGGAGGGAGAAAAGACTAACCTTACATCTTACACAAGTCATCCAACGCTAAATTACCAAAAAGTTTAATTCTGTAAAGCTGCAGCAAAGACAAAGCTACTAGTGTTTCATTACCTTGTTTAAGAACCCTTAGGAAGTGAAAACATTTGAGGTACTTAGCAATTTCAAAAATACATTCAAAGTAGTTTTCAATACTCCCAAATTATGTTTTATTTCCTCTGGGTTTTTTAAAGGTATTTCTACCTATATATTAAGTTGAACTTTCTATCTAAGTATATATGGTTTGCCGGTACTTTTGGTTACTGTAACAGACACCTGCAAGTTTTGCTTAGGCACGCGACTCTAGAAATATACAAAGATTTTCTTAATGCAAAACTTCCTAGAACACAAGTTGAAACCAATTAGAGAATAAATATTCAACTAATAGCTTCATTTTTTACAGTAATATCCACATTAGCAACAGTAGAAATAAAAACTTTTTCAAAATCAAATAACTTTATAAATATAAATTTATTCATCCTAAAAAAATAACCTCCAAGGGAGATAAACAATTCTTGTTCCATTTGCCAATGTGACAGTCAACACTAAGGGATCAGCAACGTGTCAAAGACCACATTTGTGGTATCCACATTAGAACAGGCACGTTGGCTAAGAAATTCCTTCATCCAGAATCCATGGTTAGGCCACACACAGAGTGCCATTTTATCAAGGAGGGCAAGTAATCCTTACTACTAGTTCTTCCTAACATAAAAATGCCTACAAGTTAAGTAATGGTTTATATTAAGAAACAATATTCTGCCTTGAAAGAATTAGTGACCACAACTTACCATATGAAACTTCAGCTACTGTCCTTCGTTTACTGCTTATTTCATAATTTTGTTTTTATTAACTCACAATCATTCTCAATTAAGAATATAAAATGACCCAAAGAAAAAAAAAATTAAACTACGAGCCAGCCGAAGAATGCAATATGCTAACATGAGTTGCTTTCACAGATTTCAAGGTTAAGGAAGTCCATTCATTTATCTAATCTGGCCTCATGCGTAACGTGCCACCACAGTACTTCATTCATTTAGATGAGGAAAAACCCGAAACAATAGTGACGTTTTCATAAAGGATGTCTTGCAGAGAGATACCCAGTCTTGAAGACAAGAAAAGGAAAATGACCACTTCTATAGCTAATTTTTCTCATGATTCAACTTTTGTGCATAATTTTCCATTGTAATTTTTCTGACTTATGGCTTTAGACATTAGAAAATATAATGAGCAAAGATGTTATCATAAAAATGTCATTTCAATTACAAACAAGAACAGAAAACTAGCTTGTGCTTCACAGAAATTCTAATTCAGGTCAAATGACAGATTCATTTCAATGGAAGCAGAACTGGGCTTTTAATCATAACACGCACTATCTTTCAAAAACCAACCAAAACTTTCATAAGATCCCAATTCCTCCATTTTCACTTAGAAACAATACAGCAGGGGAGGTACTCCTGTTATCCATTTACACTAGTAGCAACCTACCTCCAGCTGGTGATCACTCCTTACCAACGCCATACGGGCCCTTTGCAACGAACCATGCATTAGCTTGTGCAGTCTTAAAATTAGCTTCCTCAACCCCATTTGCTTCAGTGCTTTATCTACAAATGGCCTGTAAATAGAGGTCAAACAGTGTTGGCTGCAGCTTGCCTCAGCACTGCATTCTGGAATAACCCAAGAGGCGGAGTCATCCTCAGATTCAAGCCTATCAAGCCTCCTTGAAAAATGGTCCTGAAAGTCAAAATTTGGCTTATTAGTAAAATTGTTCTTGATGGCTTGTCTAAGTTCCTCAACATTCTCCTCAGAGATTTGTTCTTCACCATCACTCTCCTCTGTGCATGTTCCTGAGGATTCCTTTACTTCTGTTTCCCTATCAACTTCTTCATCCTCTGGATCATTGTCCTTAGATGGTCGAGGAGAAGGAATTTCAAACACTGGCCAGCCAATGTCAGAAAGATTTTTGATGCCCAATACAGTTCCCATAATCCTTAGTTTTTGATTTAAGTCTTTTGTAATATTTAACCATAGACAGAGTGCCTGCACTCTGTCTTGGAAGTCCTTTGCAGCATATTTTTCATAGTCCTTTTGAAGAGCCTGCAGAGACGGATAAAGTGCTTCTATATACTCTAGCAGCTCCATTATCCGCTTTACTTGCTCAAATGAGACCCGCTGGCGATGGAGGTGTTCATGGTAACTGGAGTAACCCAAAGCACTAGTTCCGTGTGTTGCTTTGCAAACTCCTTCTCCTGAAGTACCATTGAGACTGGCTCCATTTTTTACACAGGAGAAGCTTCCATAGTTCACTTTGAAGGTGAGGATTTCATTGATGATATCAGGGATAGCTTGACGGGCTGCATAGAGATGGAGGTCTTGGTCATTAATGCTCCGGCCAGCATGCCACGCTTGCAGCTCCAGCCAGATCAGTTCATTGGATCGGTTCAGCCAGACAGAAGAGGTGTTTTCCTGTCCTCTTTGCTCCCTGTCCTTTTTCTTTGAGACTGAGGTAAGTTTTAACAAAAGCCGCAGGGTTTCAAAGAATTTTAAGCGGTCAGCCGGGCAATCAGTCCTAGAAGTCTGGCGTGCAGTTCTCGGTATTGGCATGGGCACAGAGACTGGAAGCTTAGCATTGCTACAGCCAAGGCTGAGGTAAGGCTTATTGAGATCAACATCTGGAATTGTTTTTTTTGGCAGAGACCCACCAACGGAGTCTAACATAAATGAGCACTGCACATTTTTCTTGTGATCTCGTTCTGTTGTCCTTAGGGTGTCTCGGATCTTTTTCCCTTGCTTATAGCTGTGCTCCTCCACATTCTCAATCATTTTCCCATTGTCTTTATGCACAGACTGAGTTGGCACACTCATCTTTTCTGTAAGAAAATAAAAAAAGAAAGAATGTGACTGCAGTGAAAAAGCATTGTTCAATCCAGCTCCCAATCACATTTCTTAGGTTGAGCATAAAACATTGTTTAATACCAATAAAACAAAATAATCATGGGTATAAGTAAAACATAGTCTTGGAAATTACCATTAGTATAGCTAAATCAAGAGTAGCACCAAAGAATTTTTTTTTCTCCTCTTGTTTTACCTCTTTAGTAGAAAGGACCTCAGAGAATTCTCATTATCCCGAGTATGCCATCTACTGAGAACTGAGTATGATCGAAAGGAAAAGAACGGTTTCCAAGTTCATTTTCCATACATTTGTCACACAACCTCCCAAACAAAAACTCAAAATGCAACAGAGCATTATAAAGGTTTCCAAGTCAAACAAAATTAAAGAGACTCCATTGCACATGCAATTTCATAGAAACTGGAGCATGTATGGATTCTGAAATTTAGCTTGAATGATCCAGGCCTGGCTCTTGGGGGACTTGATCTTAGTTCTGGGAACCCCTCTGTAGTCTTAATATGCTACCTTAACACCAGGAGCCTATTTCTTCACTCTCCCAACACACAAACACTTGCCTTCTCTCTTACCAGGTAACAGCAGCCCTTTCCTGCCTAATTGTGCAATCTCCTCTTCTCTCCCTGGTCTTTCCTCAGGAGCAGCAGACCTTACCACTCTTCTGCAGCACCAACAACAGTGCTTCAGTCTAGGTTTAGCAGATCAGGACAGAAGGAACTACTTGGTATTAAAAGTCATTCTCTCTGTCTCTTACAGAATTGGTGGCAAGCTGGAGAGAAGCACCTGTATGCACACTAGCTGCAGCCCAGTGATCAGCAGCTGGAACACAACAAGCTACACGGTCACAGGGCCCCTGCTTATTCAAGAACAGAAAAGACTTTCAGAACGATGGCTGTATACTTTGTCTTCTTTCACTGTTCGCTGTGACTCTAAGGATTATCTGCTGCACATGGCTCATTCCCCACTCTAGAAGTAGTAATTTCCTTAGAGTCTTTGCTACTGTGCTCCTCACTGTAACATCCATTAATACCAGAAATACTAATAAGCTTATTTGCAAAACAGGCCTGCTCAATGGAAGAATAATATTATTCCCCTTCTATATATGGAAAATCGTGATAGAGGAAGATCCATCAAGCCAGCATACTTTTGGGTGCCAAAAATGGGAAGAGCTATTGCTCAACATTTCAGAACATTGAGCACTTGGTGTTCAACACTCCCTGACTTCAATTGCACCTTGAATTCTCAACAATTTGCAAACCACATCCCAGAATCTCCAGCTTGCTTCTAGGAAAACAAGAAACAGACATTAGATTTTAATTTGTGCTATGTGCCTAGTATCACACAACTTTTCGTGACAGAATGCTGTTATCATATGATGCACTCCACTGACTTAATTATCAGATGGCCCTTCATTCTTGTTTCATTCACTACATATCTTCCAGCATCTGCAACAAAAGAAGGTACAGTCACACCGAAATCTGTTTCCTTCATCACAAAATTCCAAACAATCTCTACTCATATAAGACAGCAGTTCTTTGGAAAGAACTGGTGTGGTAACATAGCTCAAAGACTATCAAATGTATGCATACAAAGGCACTATATTAAGGTTGAAGAAATGTCTGAAACGAAAGTGGAGAGGTATGTGGTCAGAGCACCTTCCTTTGCTTGTTTCCATTATGAACCTTGTTTTCAGCTGTTAATGAGTAATAAGTAAGTTAATAAGGGTGTGGCCTGCCACACTGCCTCCTTCCAATCCTCATATCTAAAAAATATAATTTAACCCTTGCCATAGTTGAGTATGATTGGGGCAGGTCACAATGCGTACAATGGCACTTAGCTCTGGAAAATAAAAGAAATTATATTCTGAAGGATATGAGGAAGAAAGAATAATCACAAAGTCATCACAGAAACTTTTCCTTGCAAATACGGACTTTATTAATGCCTCTTATACTACTTTTAATTCAGGTATTCATACATCTTTCTCTGAACAGCTACCAAGCACAACAGCAGACGATATAAAAACCTAGCTCAAACACAGTTTTTCTCCTGGAAATGGAAACCTATCAGTGATTCACAGAAACTTGCTATGGAATTCACTGTCATTGATTTACATTTATCTACTCAAACACTACTGTCGGACAGCGGTACCTCACCCTTACTGGTTACTAACTTGTGAGGTTAACCAGCACCAGGCAGAAAGAACACAAGACTAGAAGTCCTGCTCAGCGTATCAGCTTGAATTCCATGCCACAGCTGGCACTGCCGCAAGGAAGCAACAGCCCAAAAAGCGAAGACAGGCAAGCAGTGGGAAGACACATCCTGCACTGGCAGGAAAGAAGAAGGAAGACGGAGGAGGTTGGCAGAGACAAAACACATACACACCCACCCCAGACTATGAGGTAGATTAGAAATGGATCAACTTTTAACGGCACTTTGATGTTAAAGATTTTGGTGACCTTGCAAAATAAATTAAAAACCCTGGCACATTTAAAGATCACTTTCAGAACTTACACTCTAGCTACCACGAGGTCCCCTAAACCCCTTTGGTTTGTATTTTTAACATGTTATTCTCCTTCAATATTAATCTTCAGATTCCCCACTCCACCAAAACACATTGAAAGAAACGTAAGTTAAAAATATGATTCATTATTAGACATCCACAATGCCCTAATGCTTGAATCTTCATCATTCTTAACAAAGCCCAGGCACAATAATCTACGAATTGTTTCAAAATCCTCACTTTATCAAATAAATAGGCACCAATGATTCAACTATACCTGATAATTCTGCAATAAATGAGTATCAATGTTATAACTGTATCAGTTCCTACTACTAATTTTATTCCAGTTTTGTAACATAGGCTTAAATTAATTTGTAAAACAAGTTCAGCTGTACTAACAAATTTTGAGTTACAATTACCTTTAGTGCTACACGGGGCAGGTAGGTTTCACAACTAAGCAACGATTGGTTGGGGAGAAGGGGCACATGGTAGAATCTGAGCTCTTAAACAGCTCATTAAAAAAAAATAACAAAATGAAGTTGAGGAACTTGGTGGGGGTAAGAAAGTGGGGCAGACAGAGGTTCCATTCAAGTATGAAGTTGCAGAAGTTTCATACTAAAAAGCAGACAGAAGCACTGGTTTTTTACATAGTCCAAGAAGCTAACATTTTAATAAGTAAGCAAGCGTTGCCGGACTGACATTCCATACCCTCCGAGTCAGAAAAAACAGGCAGGAGACACACATATGTCTTAGGAGCAACTCCAAAATGCGTTCAGCTTAGAAAACATGAATCCCATGGGTCTTGGGCTACAGGAGAAATGATTCAGAAACTAGTTTAAACAGATTATTGTGTCATTTTATTTTTTGATACTAAATGCAAGTTATAAGAAACTTGGTGTGACAGAAATTAAACAAACACTGGAGATGCAAGTAAGCAAGCCCCTAATGCCCGAAATTCTTTCAGTTGTCTAAAGATACATTAAATCTGTGTTATATGTAAACGTCTGAAAAGTTATTTCAAATGTAGTTTTTAAACCGATTAGTTACATCAAACTAACCCCTGAATGAATTCTCTTACTGAAGTAAAACCAATTCAATCTCAATAACAGCATATGCATACACATTCAAGGTCAATCAACTAGTCCACTTTGAGGTTGCTGGTTTTGGGGTGGGTTTCTTTTTTTTTCTCCCACAATACAGAATAAATGAATACATTTTCTGACATTGTACATATAGGCAAAGTTAAACAAAATGAACTATGAACTTTCCAGAAAAGATGTTTTACACAATACAACACTATCCAATTCATCAAAAAGAAAACCCCAAACATATTTTAAGATACACTCACAGCAACCAAGAACAGGAAATTATTATTCCAGAAGCAAGAACCATTCCCCTTACAAGTAGAAAGAGAGAGACCTTGTTCCAAAAACTCAAAATCTATTAGCAAGGATAAACAACAGCTCCCTATTTCTCATAAATGTATTTATACTCAATACATGCTCAGCACCAAAGGGTTACTTACGAAATATTATGCATTACAGTTCTTTACTATCACAATTTCTCTGTTTAGAAACTAACGTGGGTTTTTTTAAGCACAGAAAGAAACAAGAAAATCACAGAAAGCAAGGAAAGTTATTACATAACTACCATATACAGAACTAAATAAGGTTAATGTTGCATTAGAAGAGTTCAACTTAGCCAAAAGGCACAATTAAAAGCCAGTAAAAGAAGCTTAATAATTCCAATGCCTACACAGCTAACTGGCAAGTATAACAAGATTTCTCTTCAATTTAGTTTAAGGAAGAGGTCTTTTGGTGAATGCTCTCTTCACAGTGACATTATTCAGAGGCTGTATGAAATGGAAGGGAACCAAAAACTTTGTAAGATGTTTGCACGGGCCCTTCTCTTATTATGAACTTGCACTCCACAACTCTGTGCAACTGAAGAATAGATGGTATTCCCTTATTCATACTAAACCATTTACCTTCTTCTCCCCTAGACTTTATCTTGACAAACTTAATCCTTGCAAGTAAGGAAATGTTATCACAGAGTGCCCTGTTTCATGTGAAGCAATTTAAAAAATTGTTTCCAAAATATTAACTGGCAATAGTCGAGCTGCCATAACAACTCTGGCAAGTAACGTTGTCTGACATAGGGTTGTTTTTTGGTTTGTTTTTTTTTAAACACACACTCAACCCCAAACCTAGGTATATTCTGTATGAAAATACTGAACATACAATCTTTAAAAATGGCTTTTTTGTACCCATCACAAGCTCAGCAAAACCACTAAAATTACATATTTTTTCTTTTTTTTCTTGGAAGGGCAGCTTGAAAAGATGTAGCTACTGCATTTTTTTTTAAATTATCTTTTCAACAAGCTATTACCATATTCTATATCTGCTCAAAATTAAAGAAAGAAAAGCTTAAAATTTGTGCTTTAACCTAAAAATGTTTTATTTCGTATTAGATATCGTTACTTAATAACATTAGGAAAAAACATATATCAAGTATCTTTTGTTTTTTCCCAGTTGACTTTTATGACTAAAGCATCAACACAAGTAAACAGTGTACTACAGTACAGTAAACAGTAACTACAATTGCTTCAGTGACACTATAGAGCAAAGAATAATTACTGAAAACTATTTTTCTATAAAACAGACTGTGAAGTGCTTCAGAAGATGAAATTGGGGCAGAGAAGCAACTACCCCATTACTAGAGACCACAGAATTGCAGAAAAAAATTGACTGGAAAATACCTCTGAAGGTCATTTTTTCCAACCTCCTGCTCAAAGCAGGGTTTATTTCAAAACTAGTTTAGCCTGCTCATGATCTTATCCAGTTGTGTTTTGGAAATCTCTAAAGATGGAAATTCAACAATCTAACAACCTCTCTGGCAAACTTGCACTGTTTGACTACTCTCATGGTAAAATTTTTCTTCTAATACCCAAAAGGGTCTTGCCTTGTTGCAATTTATGACAGCTGCCTCCTGTCCTTTCACTGCACCTCAGTATCTGGCTCCATCTTCTGTATATCTCCTCCATCAGGTAATGAAGGGCTACTATACTATGACTTTATGGTCATTTTAGGAAAAAAACAGAAAACACCACACCCACCTTTCAAAGTGGAGCGGCTAGCAGGTCTCCCAATGTTATTTTTCTGATGCTTTGTTGACATACGTTTCATCTGGCGGGGTGTACTAGGAGGAGAAGTTCCATAGAAGGTGTCAGCACTTGCTTCATCTGATAATTCCTCAGGGTCAGATTCAGAGATCTTGCAAGTAGCATCTTCTGATTTGCACTCTTTCCTGTAGAGAACAAGTTAAACCATGATGTTAAAGATAAAGAATTTTTACTTGCAATATCTGTTTAGAAAGCTAATCCACCGATAAATCCCAACCACAGTCAACCTTCTATATTTTCCTGCCACAGCCATGTATATTTATCAAGCTTTTTCACACCCATAAGGGCAACTATCCTATCAAGCAAAGTATAGGCAACATACAACAAAGGGGATGTATAGCCAGGAAAACACTAGGAAAACACAAGGTAAACATACATGTACACATAATATATTTGTTTCTGAGAAAACCTGGTGCGAGCCTAAACTAAGAGGTACATGAAACAAACGAACGAAGGTTCAAAAATACAAACATAATGCAAGACAGTCAATCTAATCAGCAGCAGAGACAACAGCAGGGGGTCTTCCCTTCCATCTTCCACCCCCTAACTTGTGCATACCATGAAGACAACTTCTAAGTTCACTGAAAAGGCTCTCCACCCTGCACAAAACTTTTATCCAGCATAGGAGACCTGAATGCATTTTATGTATTTTCCATTGATTTTACTATTAAGTAGGTTTAACCTCAGAACTTTTTTTTTTGGGGTAAGAAAAAAACAACAAGGTCTCCATAGTAACTTCTTCATTAGCCTTGATTACTTTGCCAGTTTGGAAGAAATATTGGTAATACTTAAAAAGAAGTCAGAGCTCATGAAAACACAAAATTAAGATAATAGATATATGTTCTTCAAACCACAAATCCAGATGGTCTGCTTAACCACTGTGTGCTGTATCACCAAATGCAACAGAAAGCATGTATCTTTGCAGGATTAGTACTTATGTCAGTCCAGAGTTCAGCACAATAGCCTTCCAACCCCAAGCAGGACCTTTCACTGCTATTACATCTAGCAGTATCGGCAAACATTGTAGAGTAGCATTATATACAGTATTACAAAACATTTCAGTTTTGTAATATTTAAAAAAATATTTTTAAAAATGTTGACTTGTCTCTGTAATTTTCCAAAACTCTAAATTATTTTGATTTAAATTGTTCAAAGATACAACCAGAGAGTAACGATTTTTTCCCTCAGTGAGAAACAGGCCTTTAAAAAAAAAAATCACCAAAAACAACAAAACAACAACTGCATGGTATCACACAGTTAACCCTAGCAATGGCACAATTCCGTTGCAGAACAAGACAATCAAAGTCCAGCCTGTTATGATTTCAGTCTCCCCTTCTCCCCAGCCAAAAACTCCTATAGCCTTTCCTTTGAGTCAGTTCTGGCACTCATACAATTACCCACTAAGCCAACACCAGGAGCTGGTCTATTTGTAAACTCACATGGCAAAAAAAAGAAATGCCATCGGTTTTCATACGTAAACTCAGTGCCAGCTTCCTCTCATAAGAAGCAGTCAGATGTAAAACAACCACGATGGGGAGCATGCATGCACTCTTATATTAGGACTTGCTTTAAAAATAAAATATGACAAATACAATAAATGAGTAATCATGTCAGATACCCTCTCCTTCCTCCTGGACACTTGCTCTGTCCTACCAAATAAGACTACTTCAGTAAAGTGGCAGTTGGGCACAATACCACTAATAGCTGGATCTCCTCTACATGAACAGGTGACACACAGCAACGAAATTACTCTCAGGCTGTGAACAACCGAACTTCAGTACATTTTATGCTGCTCACTGACATACTAGGAAATTTCAAATTCCTACATGGAAACAAACTATTTTAAGACAATCTGTGAACTGTATCATTGCCCCACCAGTAACATATAATTTGAATTCTTCACAATGTTAAAAAAGCCCCACAAAATAATGAAATCCTCTGGTCAATTCAGGCTTCAGGGGAAAGTAGATGGCAACAGGACAGGGTTTTAAATTCTCTCACTATCCCTTTATACCCATCTGATGTTTAACTACCCAGGGTAAATATAGAGAAGGGAGAAAAAGGGAAGGAGGAAGAGAGGACTCCAAGGCTAAAACAAGTCCCTAACTGATCGAATCCCATAGATAGGCAGGAGCTCAAAGTGATACCAAGACCTCTACCTTCTCCCATAATATGGGACCCACTATCCCAGCACAGTCCTCTCATCACCACCACTCCCCACTGGTGCCATACATGCAACTCTCTTGCTTTAACATATATTTGGGAGAAGAACATGCACCACTCTAGCTTGGAGGAGGGAAAAAATGCAGTTTGCCTCCATCCCCTCATGTATTTTATTTCTGAAGCGGGCGTGCAAATAACACCATCCTGACTCTGATAAAAGATATGAAGGCAAAGAAACATTTGACCTAAATGAGACAGTGCAAGACTAGCATCAGTACCTGATAACTTCAATTTCACTTGAATCACAAACGACATTTTACTTGCTACTATTTTTTAGGCAGACGAGGAATGTTACTCATGCTCCGGTGGAGCAAGTCTGAGTGTCTGCAGGAAGAAATATGCCAGAATATTGCCAGCCAGTAGAATAGCAGTAAGGCTAACCAAAAAAAATATAAATCAGATACTGTACTTTTTCTTTGCCTTTAGCTATAAACAGAAATAAATACCTTAACATGCAGAACAGTTATGTTCTCTGCAAAGCCATGGAAACATTTAGTGTGTGAAATTACTCTTCTCACATTACAGCTTTGAGAAGAAGGCAGGCAAGATCACCAACTATTGTAGATAAACTTTAGAGGCTACCTAAGAAAAACGACTGAGGTGGTACCGTAGCACCACCTGTAGTCTAAAGAGAGCCCTACAGTGAATTTGGCCATAATGACAACCACAGAGAATCACCAATACTTTTAGCCTAGTTTCCTTGCCCTGGGAAATGATGCTGTTTGTGTGTCTTCAACAATCTGATTAACCACTATTGGCCACACGTAACAAAGAAGTCTTAATTTGTTCCTACAGATCTTGCAAAAACAGGTGGATGAATAACAGAAAAGGATCTTGTAAATGCTGAACTGGGAAAGCAGAACACAAGTTTACATCTTTTTGGACACCAGAAAAATTTTATTCCTGAGAACTCTTGCAAACAGCCCTACTGAAGAAAAAACTTCAGGCAGAGCACACCCCTCTGATTTTGCCAAAGACAAATCAGCCACAAGAGACTAAACCACATGAAACAAGAAGTCATTAGTTCCAGTGCTTATGGAACTATTTATTTTTTCAGTGATCTCACTGGCATGGCAAGGCACAGGGTGGGGTGCTGATGCTCTTGTGGGGCCTGGCAGAGCAGATCCTGCGGCACTCACATAAGGTCTCAATTCCAAGGCAGCTTTAAACTAGGACAAGCTACCTCTTTATAGAAGACCAGTGAAAACAGCTTTCCTTCTGTTTTTAAGTGAGTAAACTCTTCTAAGAGTGTAACGATCAAACCTCTTCACCAAGCTAAATGAACTGATCTTTAAAGACCATAAGCTGGTTCTTTTCTCAACAGTCCTCAACCTTGTTAGGTTCTTGCTATGTCTGATGAGAGGGCATGAAGTCCAAAAGTATTCAAAACACCCTCCGATCTCACACCTGAATTACATACATACCTATACGGTGGGATCCAGTATGACTGACTTAACATTCAGACATTTTTTTTTCTAGGTAATTTAGTAAACTGCTCTTTGTTAAAAACCTTAGCAGATTTATCACAAAACATGCCTCACTAGAAGTCACATCACAAAACAGCAATCATGCTCTACAGAACCATTCCTGTTAGCAACTAATGAGATGATCTAACTGGAGCTGGCTGGTCTGCTTAGAAGGAGGAAGGCACAGGTTGCACATCAACTTTAAAAATTCAGCACGCTCAGTTTAGAGTTTGTGTGCAAAGACTGTATCCTCAACTCAGAGCTCAAATCAATGTCAGTGAAGACAAAGACTCAGTTTCACCAGTGAAAGCGTTATGGTACAACAACACACCAGATATATAGGGTCTGAACTGAAGCAACTACATCAGCTTAGTCATGCTGGTATCAATTTTTCTCATCCAGACAACATCAGACATATATGGCCATTAGCAGGAACCTCTAGTATTAAAATCAGTTATTATTTTAACAGATTACCAACACAGCATTTGCAATGTTCATGTGCTATTTACTTTTATGAACTAACCAAAGACTAATTAAATCTGCAAACCTATAAAATGCACTGCTGGCAAACCTAAATCAGATTACAGTATTGGTTATTACACAGAATTGTTGGTTCCTAAATACTGTTGCAACCAGAGTTGGGAAATATTAATCATAGCGAATTTCTTGTTTGCTACCAAGAACTGCAGGTTTTCTCCCCCACAACCAGTGAAAACTGTCCTAATCTTAATTAGGCATACACCCAAAAAGTGAAAGCTACAAGTGTGACAACTGAAGTTACTATTTGCCAAGGACAGTTTAAACCCAATGCTTATGAGGAAAACTGGAAGTGCATAGATTTCACATCAGTCTATTTACAGGCTGCTCCCAGCCTCAATTTTAATGAGCAACAAGCTTCTCATCAATTTTACCTTAGGAATATAGAAGCGACTGTAGCCAGGATGCATAAATCAGGAATACTGGGAAATCTCAAGAGCAGTATGGTAAAAAAAAAAAAAAAAACCACCAAATAAAGAAACAAAAAACCCACCTTGACAGCTCTGAAATGCAACAAAAAATAAATAACCAAGAGTGTTTCCAACAAGTAACTACTGCATGCACCAGGGTGCATTTCAACCAGAATCTGAAAAGACAGAATACAGAATTTCTTCAATTTGCATATGTAGATGCCAACAACAGGATTATTTATTTTTCTTTAAGTCAAAGTGTTGGCAATGTATCTACAATTCCAGCTCAGTCATGAAAACTGAGATAAATCTAGATTTTCAAAGGCCTGCAAAGAAAAATAGGAGAGGTGGAAAACTGCGGTATGAAATTTGAAGCAGCAGGACAGGAAGCAAAAAGTCTGGTAACCACTGCTGTTGACAAAGGCCATAAGCCTTTGGAAAAATACAGTCATTTATCATTAAAAATAAATTAACAAATAAAAAGACCACTAAAGATCACACGGGGACGTGTTAAACTTAAGTAGGCTAAAGTCACACTGAAGAGTATGATTTTTAACCAGTATAAGCTTTTTGCACTTTACTGAAGCATTATTCAAACTTTCAAAGTTTGTAACAACCAATAATAAGAGGTCATGCTAAAAACTGTGACAGCTATATGGGGGAAACATTTTTTTAAACCTTCCCTTTACATCAGCTACCCTTGATCCTCATATGCAGGAGTTCGAACGTATTAGGCGCTTACATAATTAACCCAGGTTCAGCCACTGCTTATCATCCCACGCACAGCTTAAAAGCTTGCTGGGAATCAGAGCCGTGGAGGTCAACTGACTGGACTACAAGCACATAGCAATAAATCTGAGCTAGGCAATTAGAACGCAGTAGCTGGGATAATTGCCCACCACTACAGCTAGGAAGCTGCGCGCTCCCCAGGTTGGTGCCGTCAACAGCTTCCTGCAGTTTCAAAGGCGTTACACCAGTCACCCATCAGTACGGCTCTTTCTCAACACTTCCTATGGCACCCTGCCATTTCCATACAGAGAACTGCAAGATCTGTACAAGGTCCACCACCGAATTATCAACTACTTGTTCTTGACACTCAGTGCCTTTGTTTTCAAGGCAAAGTGTCTATTTTTTCAAATATATGCTCCTTAACAGGGATTCAGCTTGATAAAGCATGTAGGAAGACGAAGCTTCATTAGCCTGTTCTTAGTAATGTACATTGTCAATTAGCTAAGGTAGCAGAAAACACAGGCACTAAACACTGTCAGTCAAATCTTTTTAAAGCTAAGGTAGCTCTCCCTAAATGTAGTTGCAACCATTCTATTTCAAAGATAAACAATATTCTGACAAGAACATAAATGCTAATTGTCATCACCCCGCAGCTGCTGGTAATGCAAAGAGCGAACAGGATTTTTAGATAACCATCTCTGCAGCCGTCAAAACTGAAAAACAAAACGGTATCCAGTTAGAGCTGCTAAACACCACACACGACACAACTCTGGAATCAGCAGCTCTAACTTCTGTGGGGCAGTACTGGGTTTCGTTTTATCTGCATAGCACAAGAGAACACGACAGCACTCCTGGACCAACAGCACAAGGAAGGAACTTTGTTATCAACCTGTAGCACTTTGGGAAACTAAGACTGAGGATTAGACAACCGAATCAGGAAAACAAGTTAAGATGAAATGAAATGAAATGAAATGAAATGAAATGAAATGAAATGAAATGAAATGAAATGAAATGAAGTTCTGCTAAAGTACAGGACTGCTATCTGGTGTAAACTCCTACTGTTAGTTCCAACATTGTGAAAGCATCATACACTCCCATTTGTAATCACCTTTTAAAAATTCCGTGTTCTGAGGGAAGCTTTAAGCTTAAATAAATGGACTTGGTTCTGAAAGTTCCTGAACTGAAAGCAGAAAGCACTATAAATCCAATTTTGCATACGGTCTTCTCTTAAAGATCTGCTACATTTGTGAATGCTAAAAGTAAGTGCTTGCAGCTATTGCACTCAAAGCACTTATTACAAACTGCTGCAAGAGCAGCAAAGGACTGTAAGTGCAATTCCAAGGAAGCCTTCAGTAAAAAGCAAGAAAAAAATTCGGGGGTTTTTTTTTGTTATTTTATTTTTTATTACAGAGCAGCAGGAATTTGCTCACAGGTTGTAGAAATAAAACTATTTTTTTGCTAAATACATCCTGTGTAAATCTGGCACATTGCTTACTGGGGAAAAAAAAAATAGCCTGGGTAGCAAGATACAAAAATTCTGTGTCTAGCATGGACATTTAAATGGTGTAAGTCATGCATTCCTATTGTGACTATACCTCCAGAGACAGTAAAAAAAAATTGTTCGGATTAAAACCTAATAGTGGCATACAATAATGAACATATTTGACCTTGTATTCACATTTGAATCTCGTATGCCTCAGCTCAGCATTTCTGAGCAGTCAATGTTAAATCTTAGTCACCAATAACTTCTGATTGCTGCCAACATATTAATAGGACTGACTGGTACAAACTTGGTAATATACTTGATAAGATTTTTAACAGCATAATTAAATTTGACTTGAAACTAAGGACATGTCTGGCTTTTTAATTTATTATCCTTAAGATAATTTGGGTAAGCTATACGAAAGCACCAAGTTTGGGGGGTTTTTTTGAACAAGAATCACTACATAAGATAAACTGCAGAAACAGTCCTTCCTAAAGTTCTTCCAGTGTAAACATTTTATAAGAACAGAAAAGTCTTCAAATTATGAAGGGCGAATGCAATCAGACTTGTAAAAAGCACCGTGTCTCTATTAAGGACTGGATCAGCTTCCTCCTGAGAAAAAAAACCAAACTTCATTACTTTTGGAAAATATCACTGCTTGGCAAATGAATACCCATGGTTTTGGGTAAGAAATTGGAAGGAGTATCTGTTACCTGCCGCCTTCCCAAATTTTAGAGAGAACAAGAGCACACAGACCCATGCCACATCCCACTAGTAGAACAAAAAGCACCGAAAGTAACTGTGAGCTGGAGGGGAGAGCAGTAACAAGGGCTTTGGTGTTCCAAGTTTCCAGCTCACAAGGACCTTGTAGACACCACTTTACTCTAGAAAAGAGGCATCTGGATAACTTAACTTGACAATAAAGCCTGGAAGAAAAACACCTAACGGCAATCTCATAGTGGAAAAGGGGAACTTCAGAATATCATCTCTTCTGGCATGAAGGCTGTATAAGAAAAGGCAGGGATGAAGCACAAAATAAAAACATTGTTCTCTAAAGCACTTGTTGCCCTTGCAACTCTTCCTTCAGTTGCTAAGTAAAAAGCAAGATTGCTAACTCCTTTCATTCCTCAGGACCTGTTTATCAAGCGCGCTTCTCTAACTCAATTTGTGTATCCCTGTGATCACCCTTACATCTGCACTATTCTTCCTTTCTACAGGAGGTGGCTAATCCTATCTAGTTAAATGCATCCATTTCCCATCTCTTCTGAAAGCTACGATATAAATATTTATGAGGGTCACATTCAACCTTTCATCGATTGCTCTAACCATAAAAGCAGATATTATGTAAGGCATACCAATGTCAAGGCTCAAATGAATCGGAAAAAACAAACTCAAAACTTATCTTAAAATTAGAAGAAAGTTTGAAGGAGACAGAGATGCTAAAGATAATGCCTGGAAGTAATTTGAGGAAAGCAAAAAATATTTTGCCATGTTGTCCTAAGGCAGAAATCTCAGGCTTTTCTGTATTCACTAAGTATTTCAAAATAATGTTTTAAAGAAGAAATAGTACCAGCATAACAATTTCAGTTTTAAGAAATAGTCTAATTCAAATTCAGCTGTGCATCACTACATTTTTCCTATGAGAGGAATCAGGGGAAGGAAGGATATGTGATCAGTTGTCTCTATGGTCTAGGAATGAACAATCAGCGCACTGGGGAAAAAAGGTGGCACTTGGGGCGGGGGGGAGAGAATTTAGTTATAACAGAAAGAGTAATTTTACCATTTACTGCTGACGCTAACTGAAAAAAAGCACTTGCATCTTTCAGCAAGTAAGTCTGCAGATGCAATTTTATGGAATCTAAGTTTTCATTAGAACAGCTTACAGCAGAGAAGCTTGTTAAGAGGACAAAAAACATGAAGTAATATTAAAAAACTTTTAAAATCAAGTATTAAATGTAGTGAAGATTATTCACACAATTTTCTACACGGATGAAGTAAAGAGCTTCAGAAATTACCAAGACTATAGTCACAGTAATCTGACACAAAAAGGGGAACCTGTTCCAGTGCACCTTTTGTCTCCCAGGTTGCACATGCCTGCCCCCTCTGCACAGAAGCCAACAATCATGTGAACTCAGTCATCAATTTGATGGGGAAAAAAACCCACATTAATTTTTTGGTGCACCAGTTACCCATCAGATCAATGAGCTGAAGTGAAAACTCTACAGACACATGACTGCTAGATCCAGAAAGAATGCAGTGGAGGAGCTTGGCTTCCTCTTGGGGAGAGACCGGGCGGAAGAAAGTAATCTGCTGTTCCAACACATTGAGTGTAACGTGACATCGTGCCCTCAGTCACTCTCTTCTGGCTGCAGCTGAAGCAATTTATAAGATGACTGTCCTTTCTGCTTTCCAATGACACTTTGCCAGAAGTCACTAGCCCCCAAGATGCACAGGTATAGCTGAAAGTACCGACCTTGGCTCTCACTAGTGCTGCCAAAACAATCCAGCTTAGCTTGAATGTCTTTGTTAGCAGGGTTTTTCCAACTTCAATCACTTTAATTTTCATTAGGCAACCAAATGTGCTTAATGTTATGCTAGCAAGTTTCATATGGCAGATATTCCTAGTTGAGGGGGGAAGAGAAGGATGTTAGGAGATGAGAACAGTAATTTCTAGTCTGGGTCAGCTGCAAAACTAATGCAATTTTTTACTTGCAGCAATGATAAAAGCAAAATAAAAATAAAAGCAAAATACTTGGGCAGGAAGATGCTTACGGTAATACCTGTATCACTACCAAGACCTGATTGAATTACACAATTCCAGTAGCTTATTTATAAATTAACCTACAAAAAAGGGCTCATCAACATAGAAATAATTACAGAAACACTAAAACTTCATCGGTAAATAGTCAGAATGTAGTAGTAGGCCTGTAATAGCCATGCTTTGCTCACTATTTACGCCTTGTTTATCTTTGAAGACTAACCTATAGCATGGCTGCACAAATGCAAAACACCCAATGCTGCTATGAAGCCCTGACCTACATCTTGCCACCTGCTTGCAAACTATGGATTTACGCTACAACAGCCCTGCTAACAGTTAAGCACAAAGTATAACAACTCCCAGATCAGCTATGGCCTGAGAGAAGTACAAAGCAAGTACTTCTGCTGCAAGATCAACAGTGGTTTGTAGCAAGACTTCATTGTGATAGAACAACCACTATTTCTGCAGAAATCTACAAGGAAAAAAGAAGTCGTTATTGGGGAAAAGACTAATGTAAAGCTTAGAGCTATACAGTTAATCTTTAATTGATTCCCAATGACATCTTTTCCTCCTTAGTAACTCTCAATTAAGCTGTTTAATTAGAACAGAAGGACCCAGCAAGTGTGAACACACTTCATTTCTACAATAGACCTCAAGCACATGTCTGACTGTAGCCAGCTCCCCCCATTACAAAGTGCCTTACAGCACTACTGTACTGACTAGCAACATTTATTTTAAGAGAGAAATTCAAACAAAATCAGAAAGACACAGAGTCACAGAAAAATGTAACAAAGGCTATTGAAACAGCGGAGAGGTGTTGAAGAACCTTTTGACTGACTACAAAAACATGGTACACTTCAAAAAAACAGAAATCGTCAAACAATGAGTTAAAAATAAAGCAAGCAAAATGCAAATTAGTATTCATCATATCTTTTTATTGCAAGCAGAGATAAGAGCTATTGAGACCTATTTAAATGATCTAAGGAAGTAATTTTTCTTCTGCAAGTTACACCAACTAGAAATAAGTATAAAAAATAAAATAGAGCTCATATAACAGTTTTGGCAGTTCTTCATGTTCTCATCTCAGAAAAAATAATAATCAGAACTTCCTGTTCTTTTTTACTAGTAAATTTGGAAACAGAGAAAGGTTAACTAATTTTCCCAACTTGGATTATTATAAGTTTTCATACAAATTTGGATTATGACATAACAGCATTTACAGAACATCCATGTACATTCAGCTCTGAGCTTTTTTCTTCCCCATTCACAAATAGATTATTTGATTGAAACTGTGCCATATGTTATTTCAATAAGAAAGAACAACAGACCTATTTAATTCTGACATTGCTCTATAATGTGTCAAGAAGTGTGAAAATGTTGATGGGTTTGTCAGGTTTCCACATCCACATTTAAGCCTACCAGGTGAGGCTGCAAATGGATCAAAGGTTAGAAGTCTAGAAAGAGGAGCTGAGAGCTTCACCCAGCCCAGCTAGTATCCAGTTCTCTTCTCTTCAATGGCTCAGAACAACTAACGTCAAAATATTAATTGGTTTCAGCCACCATGCTTCATCCTTAGTGCTATTTTTTCCAACTGCAACTATATCCTAACTCATCTTGGGGAAAAAAATATTTTTTTTAAACTGAAATTTCCAAGAACCTTCCATTTATCTTTTTCTTTTTTTTTAAATTAGAAGCTCTCAAATATGTTTTCATCACTAAAGTAAAGATGGTTGAGCATTACATAGCACAGTATAAATCCAAAGGATAAGTGCTGCAGTTAAGTTCTTGGCTCCTGCACAAATCAGATCCCAAGGTCTCAAGCTACTGAAGCTACACACCCAAAAAATAAAGTATATTTAATTAAGAACTACTTACAAAAAATCTATACTAACAAATCTGGATGGATTTTCAGGAAAATTTAAGCCACACCAGAAAAAGTTACATACTACTGGGAAAAGAGATACTATGACAGAAAACGTTAGGCTGCTAGGCTTAACTATAAATATATCATATATAACAGTGATAATTGGGAAAGACACAGACCTAGGATAAAACACAATACAATCTGTAACAGCCATTCTTCCCCCACTCTCCCATGCACCAACTTTACTCTTCTGGCAGAAAGTTCCATTCCTAGATAAGAAAAAGCTACCAACTGGTACTTCCCAAAGGGTAGTTCCCTTTGGGTAGATCCCAAAGTTTCAGTTCATCTTTTAGATGAAGTCAAAGTCTACAAGAACCCTGAAGGTGAAGCATTAAAAGTTAAATATGTTTTTAGTGGAAGCTGGTGCCTAAGCACTGGATGCTGGTACTACTAGCCCATGACCTTTAGAAAACCCAGGCAATGCAATGGAGCTGCAGTACTCTGCACTACTTGGAGCAACCCAAATGCTCACTGGACATGCCCATGGAGAGTTCTACAGCGCAGCCAAGAAGTAACAGAGGCATATGTAACTGTGGCCTTGTTATCACTTACTGGATGGATGTTTCATAGCTAAAATAGTAAAAACTTTTACAAATACTGCTCTCAGAGAAGCCATTAGCAAGTAAACCAGCAGCACACATAAGTCAAGGGCAGAATAAATCATACATGTATACCACATTAGAAAGCAACACACGACAGTCAATACCATTAAACGTTAGCAGGTCACAGATGGAACAGAATTAATTTCCTCCTTCTACCCTATGACAGCAGGAGACATTCATCAGGGCAATAAAGTTATATCCCATCTTGTCTGGATCCAGAATAAACCTGATTAAGGTTCATGGCAAGCTGATGTGATTTTACATACAGGGTTCTTGAACTGGACATGAGTGAACATTTGACAACTCAGTAATGCTCAAACTCAGGTGTTAAGAGCAAACATTCCCGTTTGGGTTTATGTTTGCAGTTGGCCAAAGATGAGCATAGGACAATTATCAGCTCTTTAAATGAATAAGCTTCATTTTAAAAGAATTTTTTAAATATTTAAAAAAAAATTATTTAGTTAATAGATTACAGGCTAAGCATAGCATCAATGCAGTTAACACTTGAGAGCAGAAGAAAACTTAAGGAAAGTAATAGCCCTGCAAATATGAGTGGCATATACAACAGCAAATCTAACCACACAGCTGAAGAAATAAGAGCGGAGATACCCGTATCTTCCTGCGCTGGCAGAGGTCAACATACTACTTGACTAGCAGTGGGCAGTATAAAAAAAATTGTCTTCTCAATCTATTTTAGATGCAGTTTAATAGAATGGTTTGTATATCATTTAAGAAATGTGGTTGTCATGGAAGCAAAATCTTTATAAGCCTCTAAAAATGCCAATTCGCTCCCTAAAATAAAAATTACTGCATATCCCTTATCCTTTCCTTTAAATTCAGTAGATCTGTTTTTCATCACAGCACGGTTTGCATTCCACAAGGGCCCATATCACTAGCTTACATAACAGTAGAACCAACCTTGACACAGACAGCACTAATTAACAGACAAAAAACCAACTCAAGCAGCCACACAACGCAGACTAATCCTTGCTGCTACAAAGCCAAACACATCCCAACTAGCACTTCATGTGTGTTTGCGTGTAGGTGGAGCAATCAGTCATTCATCCCAATCTTGCACATGTAAACAAGAAAATACAATACATGGAGCATAGCTATTACATCTTACCTCATTTCAATGCATGAAAAAAATAATAACAAAAAAAAAAAAAGGATGGTAAAACTCTATACACTTAAATCACTTTTCCCACTGAAGCTATGATCCCAAATTAATAAAATAATTTTAAATTCTTTCACTGCTGATACGCTATCAGTCATACAGATATTTTGGCAAACAGAAAAAGAGGTTGAGCACAAATCATGACATGACCTCAGGCTTCCCCAAAACAACAGATGCTGCAGACTGACAGCCCAATTCATTGTCATCATAGAGCCAACAAATCTCACAGACAGACCACTGAAAAATTCCCCAGCGCAGAGGAAGCCTCCACATTATTCACAATTCTGTCCCGCTTTATTCACAGCCTTGCTCCTTCCTTCACTCCTTGTACTGGATGTATGCCAGGAGAAAAGAGGGCTACAAGCAATCAAGGCACAAGTTAGAGTAGCCCTACGGCTCTTGATGTCTTTGCAGTGCCACCAAAATTGGCACCCCAACAAAGGAAATGCTTAAGGCCTTGTTTTTTTCTATAGTGGATTTTGTGTCAGAAAAGTCTTGGGAAAGCCCAAAATTGGGCTCGGAAAATTTAAAGCCTATAGGCACCAAGCATGTACCTGTTTTAATGAGCGTTCTAAATTATCTAGGTGGAAACATCTTACCTTAAAAACTTTCTGTTAGCTTTGTTACAAGGATTGATACTTAAATGTGAATTCTTCCCAAAACGTTTTAGTAGTATCTTTTAATTTATCCACAACCACTCCAATGTCCAAGTGCAATCCTCTCTCAAAATCAACATCTGCTTATAGGTTCCCTAAGTATTTTTCTGTTTAGAGCTGCCTCCCCTCTCTCCTTACCCCAAAGTGTATGTTTCAAGAAAGAAAGAAAGGAAGACCTGTTTGGGAAAGGAAAAGCAGTTTGCTTTTGGAGAGGGATTCTCAATCAAACGCTTTGGACTAAGGACTGTATAATTCAAACAAAGCCATGAATATATTGTATGCTTGCCTTAGATTTACACATGTACTGTTGCATTTATATTCTGACAAGACACAGAATCCTTACACAAAGACAAACAGATTTCCAACACATAAGGCAGTCTTACAACAATAAATCAATAAACTTTCTTTTTTAAACAAATGTAGGTGTATTGCTAATGAGAATGACTGAGTACTTCTCCAACAGAATTAAATTTAACTTAAAAAGAATGCATGATACCAATGCGCTTCAGTCCTAGCCAGAAGAACTCTTTATCATAAGAACACATTCATACTCTACAAGCAGGATTAAAAGCTATCTGCCACCAAATGGATTTCAAATTCTCAAGCCTGCACACACTCACACTGATTTCAACAAGATTCTGACCTCACAGCCGCAACACTGAACACCTAATAACTCCAAAATTTAAATCAACTTTAATCATGTTGAAAAAGCTTCAGATACTTTACTCTTGTACTACTTTTAAGAAAAAGCAAGTACTATGTAAAGCCAGATAAGCAGTTCTGTTCTAAAGCAGATGCGAAGTTGATACACAAAGTACACACAGAAGTGAATCACAGTGGAGTACATGCACTAGCCTACACAAATTAAGGCTACCTAATTGTTTTGAGACATCTCCTTCCCACCCACCAGCTCACTCTGAAATAACTAATTCAGTTTTCATTTGCTGGGTAAAGTTGCCACCACACTATCCACACCCACATCCGACTCATATAAACTGCCTTTTAATAAGCAGAATCCAGCAGAGGTCAGAAATGGCCCTAGACAGGAAATGCCTGGGTGTTTTCCATTCAGGCACTGCAGATCACTCTTCGACATAAAGACAGCCCAGGTCTAGGGTCATGCTGTTGCACAAACTTAATTTTAAATCATTTTCTGCTTAACCTGCACTATTACTCTTTGAAGATACTGTAAAAAGGAACTCGGAAGCTTACGAATTCAGTTACCCTACTGGCATTTGTATTTCATAATATTTCTGTTAAATCTAATTAACTGTTATATACCTTCTGGTTTTGACATTCTCATGACATAAGAAAAACAAATCATTAAAATACATTAATGAAAACGCAGACCAGGCATTGTTCAACTCCATAGCCTCGACCCAAACTGGAGTGCATCACCACTTCCCTTTTACAATATCAATACAAAACAGTAGCTTGCAATATGCAAGAATGATCTCAGGAACGTGACAGCATGAAGCCTTTTTGCACAGCACACCTGGAATACGAAGTGTCTGACTATTGCCTTCCAGTACTAATTGATCACACAAGCGTTTTAAGAAACGTTTCCTGAATGCCTCCTAGTGAGAAGTGAAGTGGATCAACAGGATGTTATTTTAAAAAGAGAAATAATTGCCAGGGAATTAATAACTTAGACTTATGCAACGCTTCTACAGCCAGTTGGAAACACTAAACCATGAAGTAATTTGCATCCCCATCTCTCAGCAGGGCACAGCTGGAGACTTGCAAAAAGCCAATCTGCAGGTCAGCACATTCAGGAGGCAACAGCAGTTGCAAAAAGCTTGAGGCATCACAGCGCTAGCCCTGTTTGTGGAAGTTATCTGTATCTTCTGACAAATATCGATTGCAACGTTGCCCAGAAGCGATAGTCCAAGATCCTGCTGTTCTATTGGCGCGCCAGAGAGAACCTAACTACCTGGTTTTAATGACGGCTGCTCCAAACGCGAGATGCCCTGCTAGAAGGCGGTGCCTTTATCGCTGCAGCAGTCACGGAGCAGCGGTCACGCTTTCTCAGCCTCGCAGGGGGCTCCAGCAGCGACTCCCCCCCCCCGTCTCTGCACGCCTCCCGCTGCTCAACCAGGGGGGAAGTAAACGATCTGTTTTTAATTGCAAAGTGCCCGCAAAACATTGCCTTACCCACCGCAGCCACTAGAGATTTCTTATCGAAGCACTTTCTCACTCGGTGGGCGCTTTACAGAAGCGCTGAAGCAGCAGCAGCCGCCGGAGCTTTTGCATCGCGAAGGGACCGGCGGAGGGGGGGTGGGAAGGTTAAAAACGCCCGCCCCAGCACCGCAGCGCTCCCGACGCCGTGCCCCGGCAGCCTGCGGCCGCGCCGTGCAGAAGCGGCGGCCGGCACTCGTACTCCCGGCCGCGCACCACAATCTGGCAGCAGGCGGCCTGCGCCGCTCTCTGCACGCAGCTCCCTATTTGGCAGCGCTGGGTACTGACCTCCCCGGCGGCGGCGGCGGCTCCTCCATGGCGGCGGCAGAGACCAGCGCGGCGACGTCTCTCATGCATGCACCGAGGCCGGCATGGCGGCGGATCGCAGTGCGCGGCCCGGCCTAGCCCGCTGCAGCGCCGGGGGTGCAGGAGGGGAGAGGGAGGGGGGTCTCTATCCAGCTGCAGGAACCCGGCCGCGCAGAGCCGCCCGCGCGGCCGCCATCTTGAAAACAGCTTCGGAGGGCAAGGAAGCCGGGAGCATCGCTACGGCGCGCCAGGAGGGACCGGCCCAGCCACAGGCGCTCGCTCCGCCGCGGCCGGGCGGGGAGCGGCTCGGGGCGTGGGCTGCCCCCGGCGGGGGGGCGGCCGCCCCTCACGCAGGCGACGGGGACGGGGCACGCCGTCGGGCTGCGGCGTCCCCCTCTCGGGACGCGGGGGTGTCTCCCCGCCGGTCTCTGGGAGGGGACGGCACCCGGGAGGGGCCGCGTTTGTTCCGGCGCCGGGCGGTGGCGGAGGCGCGGCGGGAGCGGCTGCCCCGGCGTCTGGCACCCTCCCCACCCGTGACAGAGCCGTTGGCCGTTACCGGCTGCCATTCGCTACGGGTGCCGGGCGTCTCAAGAACGGCGGGTTTCCACAACCTCAGCAGCCAGGGACAGAAGAAAAACGTGATTGCTGAGGGGAGGACGGGTCACCTCAGGAGGTGCCAGCTGCCTGCAGCCTGCTCCTGTGATGGCCAGTGCGTTCTGCGGCTGGGGCTACCGCAGCCTTCTCCAAAGAGTTCAAAGGCATGCAAGGCCCTCGAGGTCCCCGTGAGGGGGTATGGGGAAGAAGGAGGAGGGGTGCTCATAGCTTTGCAGGCGGGGGGGGGGGAAGCAGGCATCGTTTATTCTGCTGCTTACGGAGCAACTTGTTTTTTTGGTCGTTCTAAAGCCTCCAGCAGCACTGGTTATCAGCCTCGAACAGAGAACTGGAGCCACGTTATGCATTTGGAAATACAGGGAGGAAAAATGTAATTTCCTGAACTATAGCTTGGCTGGAATACCGACGTTAACGCCCTTCAAAGGCAGAAAAGTGCCATGAGTTGTTTAATTGTTAAAATTGGTGAGAGAGAGCCTCGTCTTTTCTTTTATAGGACTGGAAGCAGAGCAGCAAACCCTGGCATCACTAATGTGTATACAAACAGTATATGTTATTTCTGAAGAGTGAAATTTGAACTTGGACTGGAATCAATACTAGATTCTGCTTTATGTGCAGTTCCTTCATTAAATTAACTGTACAAGAAATTTACACAGATTTCTAGCCTGATACTAAAGTTCAGTTGTAGAGTCACTGTTCATGATAGAAAGTTGTCCACGTATCTGTCCAAGTCTGAGAAAAGTTTCTACAAGTTGTTTTTAACAGGCCCTTTGAAAGAAGAGATTTTTTTTTAAAGCTGAAATGCAGAAGATACTTCTACTACACATTCATCATCTTAATAAATAAGTGCGTTAAAATGTGGGACCAGATGAATAACATTATGCAGCAAGCCAGTTCCCTGTTTTCTATAGGTCAAGGAAAAAATACCTGGATCATTGCGACCCTGATGGTCATGACATTTAAACATCCAGACATTCAGCATTTATGTGCAGAATTATTACTTAAGATTACCTCATATAATGGAAAAAAAGCAGCATTTAGCCTGTTAATGATTTTTGGTCAAATACTTGAGCCCAAAACCAAAAAGCACTTCTAAAGGCAGATACACACAATACATTCCTACTAATCTGTCACCGTGAACAAAACCTAGAAACTATAGATGAAGAAAGTCAACATTAGAAATTCTGAAGTGCTAGCCTAATAAATTACTTGTCATCTCCATAAATACATAAATTCTCTAAATCTAAAGCAAAGCTGCTTATTTCACAATATGCACCTTTTTTAGTATGATTGCAAATAACAGAAGCTCAATGGCATTGATGAAATAATTGCATAGCAATGGCTTTTAGCATTCTTTTCAGCTATGTTATGGATTGTCATCTGACGCCATCTCTTCAGCTATTTGCAGGGCAGAGAAGTCTTTATGTTTATCAATCATGGCAAAATTTTTCATCTTCTTTGCTTCTTCAATCAAAGCAATCATTGTAGTGGTATGTTAGAAGCACAGAATTTTCGTTAACTAGGAAAAAAAATCTGATACTGCCTTTTGCCACAGATATGATGGCATGATGGTGTGGATGCGCAGGCATCCCAGGGGCCCTTGGCAAAGGTGGAAATGGGAACTGCCCACTGCCGCTACTTTCTATAAACATTAAAATGATTTACTGAAGCAAATTGAGGTTCACTGCAGCCTCTCAAACAAGGAGGTCCAGAATAAGCTTCCCTGTGTGCCTCTTCCCCTTTCCCTTTAGGGCAACCCAGCATATTGGATTGCATCACATTCTTGTGGTATACCATAGAGAATATGCTAAAACTACAGATAACTGGCCAAGCAGAGCAAGGCCATAAGTTTGATACAACGGCACTTCTTTGTCTGCAACAGGCCATAGTGAGCAACATAGCTCCTGGCATCAAGGAGAAAATTGTAAGAGGAAAGGTTTATGAATGGCCTATAGAGAACTTGGAAGGAAAGGAAAAGAGATGCAGGAATAGATGGAGCTGATAGTACAGGAAACAGCAGGTGACGTAAGACTGTCAGAGCCTATAGAGAGATAATATTTAGCAAAGACAAAATTTAAAGAACTTACAGAGGTCTTACAAACATTGATATGCACAAAATTATTTTAATTATTTTTGTCTTCTTTTAAGCAATGTCTTTTTATTTCAAAGACTCCCTGACTGCCAGTTTGTGAGTCTAAACATATCAACAGTGGACAGGTGCATGGAAATTGATAAATGAAATTGTTCATTCTGGTGCCACTACTGGAACAGAAGAAGGCACAAAATTAAAACAGACATCACAATAAATGATGTCTTAATCTGTCAGAAAATTGAGTTAAAATATTAGTAATATTAATGGATTTTATCATCTGATGTGGCAAAATCATGACCCTAAAATTCTAAGTTTAAAAAAAAACCAGGCAACTGTCAAAATAGACAAACTTTTTCCAGTTTACCTTCTGTTTTCTGAAGTTTTAGGATGAAATTTCTTCTTTTTCTCAGCAACCATGTGGGTTTATATTTTTAGCAGATACTGTGATTGCTTAGGAATTGCTTTTTATTCCAGCAGCATGCCTTTTATTACACCAGCAGTCGTAGAACTTGCAATAAAAATTTAAGAGATGGCAATACCATCCTAGTAACAAAAATAGGTCTTTCAAATAGCTTTTTTTTTTTTTAATTTCTACTGCAACTACCCTTTAAATTTCTACTTACTCCTGGGGCATAGATTCAGTTATTCCTTTCTCCTCATTTCATCACAAGTATCAGACAGGATTGTACATGCAGCTGTGCTTCGGTCATTTGTGATTTCTACAGCTCTTTTCTATATACAAAAAATGCTAATGAAGAAAAAGAAAGATTGGGTCCATGTAGGTAATTAAATATGCTGTAAGAATATCTTTCAAAATTTTTCTCCCAGTACCTGTCACAAGGCCAAACTTTTATTTCAGTTTAAGAATGTTATGCAGAATAAGGCACAACTTGTTCTTTTTTTTAACCAGTTAATGAAATGTAGTAATCAGATGGTTCTTTACTGTGAACTACATGCAAGAATGAAACTCTCAACAAAAGTGGCTTCGTAGATTTAGTTTTTCCTTCCAATAAATTATTTATTTTAATTCCACTAAAAGCTGTTTAAAAGTAAAAGCAAAGTTCATTAGACATAGTCCCACTTTCAGCAGTAGACACTGGAAAGCAGCCTGTTAGGTATAAGTCAGTCTAGATCTAGTTAAATGTGCTGAAGATAGAATTTTCTTTTTTTCTTCATCACAGATTAGAAACACTCTTCTGCAATGCAATGAAGAGTAAAACATGAACAATACCTTCATTTAATATCTAGTAGACAATCTGACACCATTTCTTTCTTATGTAGATATTGCAGCTAGCTACTCCAGAGTCAAAATAAAATACCAAGACCTATTTCTACCTGGAAATACGCAGATTCTTCCATCTACAGTTTTGTTGCTTTCACAGAAGATCAGGTTGGGGGTTTTTTTGAAAGAAACCAAACTCAGTTTTCAGTGTCGTATAACTCGAGCTTTGCTGCAATTGAGTTGAAGTGTGAACCTCTGAAAGAAATTAAGGAGTCACACTGTATATACCCCTGTTCAATCATCTGTTACCACTGTGATTCATTCACTTCAGAAGCTCACATGATAGCTGCCAAAGCTTGTTCAGCAGCATGGTTTAACACCCATGCTATAATAGGAGCCAGCTAGCTTGACGAAGGTAGAGTATTTCTGTCTAAACATTGTCATCTCACATGCTGCATGTCAGATCACACAGGGCTTGATATCATTAACTCATCACTATTAAAGGAGTATTTGTTAATAAGAGTAGCATGAGGTCAGAAGCATTGCTGGGATTATTGTCTTATCACTTCAACTGAGTATTTTTTTTTTTTTTTACTTCCTGTCCTAAAAAGCAACTGTATGTGACACTGCCTCTGCCATTATTAAAATGGCATGACCCACATAAGAGAAGTGTAAACCTCAGTTGTGCTTAAAGCAGCATGCGTTTACTGTGTAAAGCTGGTCTTTGGGCTTAGTGTCTGTAAAGCTGGGCATAGCTAAAACCGCTGGCTGGTATTCAAAGGTACCTAGACACTGGACACAGAAATGATTGTCCTTAGATATAAAGAGCCTGAAAATGTTTCTGAGTCAACACGTGTATTCTAACAGTCTGGCTACAGTAGCTTATGTCTCCCCAGGAACTGCCTTTGGACCTGTGAAAATAAGCTGCACTGAATTTAGTGCTACTTGAACTTGATTATCAACAACAGAGTAAGCTTGCTTAAAGCTAGCTTGGCTCCTGCTAAATCACACTATAATTCTTTCCCCAACTGTCTAATAGACATACTCAGTGACCAGCTGTGGGACATTTATAAACAAGAACAAGATCATTGCAGTGCTTGTTTGCATTTGTGTTCAATATAGTAATTTCATGTTCAAAGAAGCTCCACTGGAGAATTGGGACCCGTCCTCCGAAACCATGTTTGTAGACCCAGAACATATCCATCTGTTTTTTGTTTGTGCCTGGCAGTGCAATTTAGTGCATCATTGCATGCAACTCTGTGTTTTCAAGAATCTTGCAAGTTTGAATGCTTGTTTATATTAAAAGTTTTAAAGTGATGCTATTTATTTTCATCAGCCCAGAAAGAAAAAAAAAGTTCCAGACTATATCTTTTAAAATATTTAGTTGTGCATCTGAGATTCTTTCTATATCCGCCTTAGAGCAGCTGCATTATCCCAGCAGAAAACAGCTGTGAGATCTATATCAAACTTCCCTGCCTAGAAATATTTTCTACAGCTCCTGTCTATCTCTCCTCCTTCCAACAGCTCTTTCTACAAAGTGAGAGTAGTCACAGAAAAGCAGCGTAGCTGGCATCTTCCTTTACCCCAGCAGTTCCTGGCTGTTGCATCAGCTGTATGGAGTTATAAGCAGCCATGAGAAAATTTTAATCTTCATTTAATGTTAATTCCTGCAAACATTTATAAATCAATGAGAATGAATCAAATGAAATCAATGGGACAACCCTGGGAGAACCGTTACTCTCATATATAAATCTTTATAGGATCCATTTCCTCCTTCTGCTCTGAATCATCTAGACTAATTTAGCACTCACAACTTCACAAGGTGAGTTTCGTGGTGTAATCCTTTCAATGGCTCGGTTCTGCTGAACAGCAATAGGAAATAAAATATTCTCCACTTGTCCCAGTGCCCCCCTTACCAGAGGATAGCAAGATAGTAACTCATTCTACAACTCCCAGTTGACTCCAATTCTGCAGTGTTTCAGGTTTTATCTTACACCTTCATTTCTGTCCACTTCATTACTTAAAAAAAGCTGTTACCTCATTGTGAAGATAACTATTTTCATCCTTCTAAGTATTTACACAGTTCCTACAGTATAAAATACTCTAAAAAGATAATCGCCTGCCATTTGACATTATTTCAATGCATTCAGGGTTTTTTATTGTCATTTGAGTCTTATTGGCCCTTATCATTATTTCTATAATCGTTTTGCATTTCCTCTTCTTCACAGGTACTGGTGCTTATTTTAAGACACATCCATGCTAGGAAACATAGCACACAGCACTTCAAATAACTGTTGAATGATGTGAGCTAATCTGCTTTCCTGGCAGCAGCAGTCTCTCCAGCTACTGAGAGGCTGAGGAATCCAGTTTATGACCCTTGTGTTAGGGAGCTGACATCCATGTGACATTCTCTGTTGAGCAGCTACAGAAGAGGTAGCCTCCATGCATTTAGCACCTCTGCGAGGCAGTTCAGAAGGAGTCATGGACGTTAGTTATGAATTAGTTATTCTATAGGATTTTAAAGAGTCTTTTTTCCCTATCCATTTTGTATGATGGAGTTCACACATCCTTCTGCAAAGATTCAGAGCACTATGGATCTGCAAGTATCACACAGCATTTGGCTGCCCTACTTAGTACCTTCTACTGAGATGAGAGATCCTCAGGATCTCCAGGTGCATTATAAATACATATCAGTTGTTGCCCAGGTGATAAATTGTAAGGCAATGTATTATGCCTGTTTGTTTGCTTGACTGAGACAGGTTTCTGAGCCCTTTTCCTCTGACTTTTTCTCTTGCCAGCTTAAGCAGCTCTCTGCTCATCTCATTAGCCAGCAGACTATCTAAAGTTGTTTAGGGAGGCTTGTGTCTGGGACTGAGGAGACCAAGTAGCAGGTAAAGTGGATGATCTAACCATTCCTATTATCCGAGAAGCATAGGAGGGTGGATTAAATAAAAGAAAATTAAGAATCCCAGTGATCTCAACTGTGTTATTTGTAAGATCCATGCAGGCTCTTTCTAAGAGTTTCAGAATTTATTCAGCATGGCCTTCATGCATTCGTGAGTAAAAAATGATGCTGTATCAAAGACATTTGTGCTCATCAACTTTCTGAAACCTGCCTTCAAGTACTCTACATTTTGACCCCTCCTAAGGATGGATATAGACTCAAATAACATGGGTCAGAATACAAAGCAACACCAAGCTGACTGTCTGAACCATGACCAAAGTTACTGAAGCATCGTGTGATTTTTGACTTCAGAATTCCCATATTTTCATCATTAAATTCTCAACTGTAATATTTCAGCACTGGCGTGTATGTGTTTCATCTTTTGAATTAGACTGCATATTAGCCAAAACAAAAACCTCAATCATTTAACCAGGTACTCTGTGGAGATGAAGTATTAACATTTACCATGGAATTCAGGGGATAAAATTATTCCAGAACAAATGTTTTTGGTACAAAGACAGGAAATCAGATTGTTGGGGTTTTTTTTCTCTGGCTGCAGAATCTTCTTATGAAGTTTATAGTTGCAATGAGCACAAACCTTACCCCAGTTACACCTTTTTCTAACACCCGCCTTCCGCTCTCCCATTTGCCTGAATAATGCTACACGCATCCATCACAGTTGCAGAGGCTACACAGAACCAGCAGTGCTACCTCTGTAGGTGACTTGAAAAAGTTTTGCCTTTGCCATTGGACGCCCTGTGGAGTTTTATGTATCCCTGGTAATCCTATTATCTCACACATGACATAACAGTTCCTTCCTCATAACGGGAAAATATTTTACAGATAAATGAAATATAACCTACTTTTACTATGTTGGCTAACATGGGATTTAGATTTAGCCATGTGTGTTGGTTTTGGCTGGGATAGAGTTAATTTTCTTCACAGTAGCTAGTATGGGGCTATGTTTTGGATTTGTGCTAGAAACAGTGTGGATAACACAGGGATGTTTTCATTACTGCTGAGCAGTGCTGACACAGAGTCAAGGCCTTTTCTGCTTCTCACCTCACCCCACCAGCAAGGAGGCTGGGGGTGCACAAGAAGTTGGGAGGGGGCACAGCCAGGACAGCTGACCCCAACTCACCAAAGGGATATTCCATACCATATGATGTCATGCTCAGCATGTAAAGCTGGAGGAAGAAGAAGGAAGGCGGGGGGGGGACATTCAGAGTGATGGTGTTTGTCTTCCCAAGTAACCATTAGATGTGATGGAGCCCTGCTTTCCTGGAGGTGGCTGAACACCTGCCTGCCGATGGGAAGTAGTGAATGAATTCCTTATTTGGCTTTGCTTGCGTGCACGGCTTTTGCTTTACCTATTAAGCTGTCTTTATCTCAACCCATGAGTTTTCTCACTTTTACCCTTCTGATTCTCTCCCCCATCCCACTGGTGGTGAGTGAGTGAGCAGCTGTGTGGTGCTGAGTTGCCAGCTGGGGTTAAACCACGACACCATGTAATCATGACTTTTTTGAAAAAGGAATAAGAAAGTTGGGAAAATTTGAAAAATATTTTTAGGTTTTATTTTAATGTAAGTATTTTTTATACCATAGCAACCGCCTTAGTGAAAGTGTGAGAGGGTGCATCATTTTGCTTTTTTTTCCTAGGCTCATAATTTTCAAAAAATCTTCACAATGAACCAATACTTTCCAGATTCAGACTCCATCCAAGAAAGAGTTTTGTCAAAATTTGGACAAAATGCATTTAACAATTTGGAATCCCATTAATGTTCTTTCATTCCTAAGAAAAAAAAAATTATGGATTGTTTTCCTCTTCTTTTCCTACAAATCAAAATTTGAAAAACCCCCGTGAAATGGCATCAAAATAGTTCAGGTGAAGAGCATCTGAAAAAAATCGTTTGCCAATATAACCATGCATACATAGGTAATCCATGTGAAAATTCATCTCAGTCTAAGGCCAGTGCAGTTACTGCTTTGCAGTCACTACCGTACTAATTCTCAGGGAAGAGCAGAATGTCAGGGAAATAATTATTTCTAGTGCATCTGCCAAAGGAAAGTTCAGTAGCAGAATCTGAGACAGCAGTGTCTGTTAACGAGCATTAGATGTTTATATTGTTTTGGTTTAAAAGATGAAGATAAAATTCCTATTATCTTTATGGGTATACAGTTGGTCTCATCAATATATGACAATGGTATCACTGATACTATGACTGTTTTGCTTGAGATAAAAAACAAAGTGATGTCAGTGATTTTTAACCAATTAAGATGTTAAAATATTATGTAACGCAAACATAACTTTATTCTGTTTTTCTTAGTATGGTGCATGCTTTTGAAAATGCTCTTTTTTTTAAAAAGATGGTTGCTATCGGCATCTTTGAGTGGATTTCACTATGACTATGAGGATACAATGGGCTTTGTTTTTTAAGAGTAGCTATTTTAACTCTAAATTGCACTCTGAAGACTTTCAATTCCATAGCAGTTGCTCTCAGCTGTGGTGATAATCAGAAATACAAACAAAGGTGTCAAAATTTTGTTAGTTCTTATATCTATCCAAGGAAAATAGAATGAGATAGTGTGTTGGAGAATGGGTTGCTCTTGGTGAAGCTGAGGATCTGTCATTGCCCAGTTCCTCCTTTCTTACAGGCTGAATGCTATGGCATTTTTAAGCCCTATTTCTGCTGTTTATCTATAGATAGACTGAATTCTGGGAGAGAAATTTTCTTCACCCTTAATCCCAGCAGAGACACCAGTCAATTAGCCCTACTACTTAGCCTAGACATTAAGACACTAACATAAAATATACTGAACTCAGTTAAAAGACTCCAGCTTTCTAACGATGCATGGATGTTGCAGCATAGAGAGCTAGGAAAAAAAATGCTTATCTGCAGATTCAGCACCCAGTTTTCAACAGGGCGAGCACACGTTATTCTTTCAGTAGTACTGGAGAAGGACTGCTGAACAGAGCTTGCTTGGTCTCCTGTTGGAAGCATTCAGTATGGGTCAGTTACAAAACTTTATCACCTGTTGCATAACTGTAACCTGCCTGAGATGAGATCACAGAATTATTTATCTTCTAACTAACTCTTTAGATGGACACTAACTCTTTAGATGGACATTTGAGCTATAGCCCATCTGTCTGAGATGGTCTCTCATGGTCTTTATTAGGCATAGATAACTACTCACAGAATGAAAAATTATGTATTCTATAAGCTATGGAAGATGACTCTAATACATGCTATATTTCTGAAGGGACAGTTAAGGTTAATATAAGAATAGGACAGCTATTCTTATCTGAATTTAAAATCTCAAGAATAACACTTCAGTTAAATTTTTTGCATTAAAATGTAATATTTACACATTTATAAAACACCTCCAAATGACAGCTGAGTTCTGGGCTCCCCAGCACAAAAGAGACATGGACATGCTGGAGTGAGTCCAGCAAAGGACCACAAAGATAATGAAGGGTGTGGAGCATCTGAGATCTGAGGAGAGGCTGAGAGAGCTGGGACTGTTCAGCCTGGAGAAGAGATGGCTCAGGAAGGATCTTACCAATGTGTATAAATACTTGAAGGGGGGGAAGTAAAGAAGATGGAGCCAGGCTCTTCCCAGTGGTGTCCAGTGAAAGGACAAGAAGCAATGGGAACAAACTAAGCCACGGGAAATTCTGTTTAAACATGAGAAAAACTTTCCTTACCATGAGGGTGCTCAAACAATGGCATAGATTGCTCAGAGAGGTTGTGGAGTCTCCAACCTTGGAAATATCCAAAACTCAACTGGTTGTGACCCTGAGCCACCTGCTACTGCTTACCCTGCTTTAAGCAGAGGGTTGGGATGAGGTGATCTCCAGAGGAACCTTTCCACCTCAACCATTCTGTGAATGATCTCATGAATACTTTTGAATTACAAGCAATCTCTAATACAGAAAGTTCATTAGGAAATACAACTATTTAAAATCACACAGCACCACAAAACTGTTGGTATTATTTATCATTTTGTCACAAATTGTGCGTTTTTTTAAATTATGGATTTTGAATAAGGAACAATTGCAGGTAAGAATTAAGTTATTCTAAAATATACCATTCACACTGCTGTTAAGTAGCCGCTTCTGCATATTAAATTGTAACTTCCTGTCACAAGAAGGTTCACAAAGGCTGTTTACATGCATATAAGGACAGCTTCGTGAGCAAGTCCTTTTTCTCCTCCTTTCCAAAGTTGTGTCATTTCTTACTAATAAAGTTTTACAGCCAGGCTGACCATACCACCTTTTTTTTTTTGGATTTTATACTTGGACTGTAGGTTAATTGTTTTAAGAAACTTTTAAAGAACAATTAACATTAACAATGTCTTTTGCTTTTGTACTTCAAGTGATACAAAATCCTGATATCCAAATTGTATAAATGATAAACCATTGAATTTTACATGTCAAATAAACCAAGCCTGTCATTATTTGGATGTGGTCAACTTTGCTGCTCCGCAAAAAGTGAACGTGGAACCCTTATTCATTTATACAAAGTCAGATTCTGAAAATCTTAGACTCCTCTGATTTCAACAGTTGTTTTCCCTGTGTGAGGTTTGCCCAAGCAAGAGATTAATTGGCTCTGTGCTATTCCCCATTCATGGCACTGCACCTTAGCTGAGCTTTCTGATATATTTTAATTATCGCACTGCCTGTATTTGAAAATAGCCTGTAAGCATGTTTAGTCTGGCAAGTACCTAAAATCTATTTATATTACCAATATTTTTCAGAGTTACATTTCATGCTACGTTTACTACAGCTATTCCAGATCTCCCTGTTGTATCCACAACAGCCTGCCAATCAGAGTGTTGAATAAGATTTAGCTGTGAATGGATCTCTCTCTGTGGAGTAACTAGCTCACATAGACTTCAGAAAGGGGTGTTTTGCCTGTCTCGTCACTTGTCTAAAGAGGGTAAGGGCAGAGCTATCAAAATTACTCTCTGATGTAATGCAGTGAGCATGAGTCTCCTAGAAAGCTGCAAGTCCTAGGTGTCACAGTCACAGCTTGTAGTGTTATCATCAGAGAGTCCAGCTTCTTGCAAACTGTAAGGTCAAATGATCTTTCTGTGAATTTAAAAGATTTCTGCCTGAAAAAACAGTAACAAGCAACCAGCCTTTTAAATATGCTATCGAATGCCTTTCCTATTTGATCATCAGCATTTTGGTCCACAGCTCGGTAACTAAAGTGCACTGACAAGTTTTCTTCATATTATACTATTTGCAATTTTAGTGCAAACCAGAAGTCACTCCAATTACTAGCTTGACATCCACAGAGCCTTATATGCATGCATAAATATGAAGATTCAATGTAAAACAGTTGTGTTCATATTGGTCGTCACAGTCCTAGAAGCTGATTATGAAAATGTGGCTATTTGCATATAAAAATAATCTGAAAGATACTGTTTAAACATACAGTGTCTGTATTCAAAGCTACATAAAGAATCAGCCAGCTTACCTACATGATGTTACAAAGCAAGTCCGCTAGGTTTTCTGCTTCTTTTTAACATACATCATCCTTTGGGGCTTTTTTGTTTTAATTTAGAAATATAACATTGCCGTTGTATAATATGGGTGAGGGGGAAGTTAAGAAATATCCTTAGATAAATACAATCACAGCCATGACAGGGCACATCCAGATGTGCTATTTAATGGTAAATTCTGTTAGTAATCATAGTTATATAGAGCAGATATAGAAAGGATGGATAGCAGAAACAAGAGGATGTTGTAGGTACTGCCTTTCTAGTGTAACTTGAGCTTTACAGTAACCTGGTTTAACTGTTCATTGAACAATGGTTGACTGCACTGAATTTAGCTGGGTTTTTTTTTTTCAAAGTAAGAAGTCTGCCTCAAAAATAACTAATTGAGGTTTAATTTATGTCATTTATTACAATGCATTTATGAACCATGCTTCTCACCTCTGTATATTGCTTGATTTTTCTGCTTCCACGTGCTTGGATTGCATGGCACTTTGTTCCAAAGCATTCTCGGTCAGAGTGATCTTAATTTCTGTATCATCTGCCTAGCTGAAAAAGGTTTTCTTGGTGTATTTATATTGGAAAAAAACTGGCAGAACTATAAACACAGCTCCAGCAGTGCTTATGAGCATAATTGAATCTCTTCCTATTGCAGCATAAAACTATAATAAAGTGTGCATTTTTTACCAGTATAACTAAATCAATAATAGAGCTGCTACTGGCATACATCAGACACCCATCAGTAGCTTACTGTGAAAGTCTCATTTATTGTGCATACAAGTACGAGAAAAGTTTATTCTTATGAATAAAATAAGACCCATTTTCAGTGCCAGAAAGATGCACTTTTTTTTTGCCAAGGGCAAGGAACAGGCTGCACAGTTTAGCTGTTGAATGCTCATCCAGCTGCGTGCTGCCCATCTGCCAAATGTATTTTCAGAGCAGTACCCAGATTCCTTGTCTATAAACAAAAGCCTGGATGTTCTCCTTAGTGCCACCAGCAACCCTTGATATTCAAGGTTCATATTTCCTTGAAGTGCTAGATAAGGAAAGAATTTTTTCCAAGCCCCTAACCCCCATCCAAGTAAGAAAGATTGTTAATGTTACCATTTTTCAGTCTAGTTCAAGGTCTTTAAACCAAGCTGGCCTGTTTTGCATTTTCTGTGTGAAATGCAAAAGCACAGAGGGAATTGCCATGTTCAGTGTCTCTGAACATCTTTGCAAGGGTATGTAGCTATGCATTTAATCTGCATTTGGTAGGGCTAAACCTTAAAGAAAACATTTGCAAAATCAAAGAGCTGCAAATTCAGCTCAGTGACCTGGCGAGAAATCCCTGTGGCTTTGCAGGAGGATGAGGTCACCGCAGAAGGCCAGACGTATCCTAGGCCAGCTCATTTTTGCTGCAGGCCTCCTTGCTCCTGGTCTGCAGAGTCCTGACCTGCCGTGAGCCTGAAGGGGAATTGCTCTGCAGAGCTTCTGCTTGTCTCTCCCTTGCCCAAGTGCTCTATCCCCTCACCTCCATGGGCAGTAGCAGAGTGCATGGGCCATACTGACTTGTCTTTCAGCTTATTGTGGTGTGAGTCATAACCCTGCTACATGATGCATGATATCTGCAAGGGTAAGGGTACAAACAATGTGACCGGTGAGGTGCTTTGCCTCTTGATTGGACGTCAACACTCAGCCACAGGAAGAAAACCCAGAAGAAATTGTTCAGGGGCTCTGGTTCTTCCCCCCAAGCTCTCTAGTACAGTTGCAGGAGTATTCAAGTTACACCTGTTTAGGGAAGGTGTAACCTCTGACTTGGGCTGCCTAGCTGGCTCAACAAGCAGGAACGGGTCAGGGTGATGCAAGCCCTGCCCGTGCCCTTCCCTGTCAGACTATTTGTTCCCTCATAGGTATCAAGCAGACTCTGAAGCTTTTAAGCAGGGGGGAGGGTAAAGTAGACACACAACCGTCTTTGAGAGCTACAGACAAACATAACCTGGCATTATTACAGTATTTTTACAGAAATACATTTAGTTAATTTATTTAGGGAAAAGGATGCCCCTGTAAGACAAAACATGGAATTCATGAGAGCAAGCAGAAGATAGAACAGGTATTTGGTGAATGGCTGCTGAACCAATAATCAGATATTATGGTGCTGGGACAAGTTTGTTAATTTTCTGCAAAGACCAGTTGAGAGTCTTGCAATAGAAAAGGATGCTAAAAGTATTTTATAGAAGGGAAGCTTGTTCATCTGTACTATTGAACAGGCCAATATATTCACTGTGTATTAATTTGGTTTTGAGGTGTTTCCAGGAAAAATACAATAGTGAATAAAGGGTGCTTCATCCACAAAAATATATTTTCAAGTGCTCTTAGAAATGAAACAGTCACCAGCTCTTATGATACTGATTGCTTAAAAATGGATCCTTTCAAGGGAAGGAGAACAATAAACTATTCTTGCAGGAAGTCTCAGTCGCTAGCAACATCGGCCAAATTTAAAATTTGCTGGAGAGTAGGAGCTGAGGATGTACTAAATCGTATTGGGCTTAAGGTTACAACTGGCCAAGCAATATATCTTTTTCATTTCACTGGACAAAGTTAGATCCTTGTTCTTCTTATGAGCAGCCTATTAACAGCTTTTAAAATTGCAAAACAAAAAAAAACCCTCCCAAATGCGTCACAAATCGGAATTACTTGTACAAAACATTCATCAAACAAGTTTAAGCTAACGCCTGTTGTAAGTATTCCTCAGAGTATTTGACATTTGTGCCATGATATTTGTGTGCTGTGTGACATTCATGATGTATTTATGCTGCATGAGCAAGTGCCTCGCTCAGAAGGTTGCTGCTGTTCTGCCGTGGGTTGACTAATGTCACCCCTGTACAGGGAGGCACTGTGTTCCCCGTATATCAAAGCTCTGAAAACAAGGGAAGGTGGGAGACAAACAGTGCCTCAGTCCTCTTCTGGTCTGTCCGTTCACTGGTGGTGTTCCTGTTTTTGATTAAAGACATTTCAGCTGCCAGTATGACATACACTTTGGCAGATAAGCAAAGAAAGTCTCTTGACTCTTCTCAAAGAGCTACAAGAGGTTAGACCATGATGCAAAAAAATTATTTTACGATGTTTCCCAAGATTTCCATTTGTCTCAGAGCATTAGGAAGAAATTTTAAGTCCCAGCTACAAAAGCCATGTGAATTAAAGGCAAATATAAACTCAGATTAAATTTCTATCTTCAGTTTTGGAGCAAAGTGCTTGAAGGTATGATCCAGAAATATTCTAAAGTTTCACTAAGCAAAACAAACAGCAAATAAAAAATGATCTACATACTTAGGCCAGTCTTCTCATTCTGGGGACCTGAATCATGACTTCTGAATGCTTGGGTTAGCAATTCTGTATTTAGCAGTGACCAAAATGTTCAAAAATAGCTTCTCACTATTTGTGCAGCTATATTTATGCTTGGTAAAAGCCAAGCTAAGCTGCTAAAAAAAGAAACTGAGACCTTGGCAGTTAGCAGGGCATGTCCACAAAGATTAATACGCAACATTGCCTCTTGAATCTGAAGTTCTCTGCTATTGCCTCTCTACAGTGACAGAGACTGACGGGAGCTGCTCCAAAGCACTTCTCCTCCTCTTCTGTCACTCTTCCTTTAAGTGTGATGCATGAAGCAATGGTATTCAAATTGATTGAACTTCCAAAAGGGCAGGTTCACCAGGCAAAAATTTTATTTCCTTTTAAAGTAAAAAAAAAAGTGATCTCATAAGCTACGTAATTGGAAAAGTGTGGCAAGTGTTCCTGATTGAATGCAGACAAGCCTTAACCAATTACCTGCATTTCCTGCTCTTGTCTGCCCCAGTCTGATTTATTTGTTGATCTTATCCACTCACATATGTGTTATCTTTTAGACAGTTGGTTCTTTGGGACAGAAACCATCACTTTCCTTTTTTTTTTTAAGACAACAGTGGATAATCTGGCTGGACTCTTTCACTTGCTATATTGTACGTGTTAAATAAAGAACAATTTTAGTCAATTCCTAGTCTCAGTGTTTGTCCAAAGCTATACTAGGAAGCAAATGAAGTGCTGGAAATCAATTTGTTCAGGCCTCTATCTGGGAGACTTTCTCATTCCAGAATACAGGGTTTGAAAGCTGACATCTGGAGTGATACAGACAAGTTTTCTTCTCTACCATATGTGCCTTCTGACATATACATGTACTTTAGATGGAAATTAAGACTTACATTAAAAATGTGTCCCTCCTGTTATATGTTGGCAGTCTCAACACTATAGAAACTTCTTAAAACTTCTTCAGTCCAGATCCCAAATATGGGCACTTTAATGTCCAGAATCAGAACCTGGCCATCCCTTATTCAGAGAAGCAACCAGCCTCTTCTCGCCCTAATGTGGCTTGTGCAAGTGCCAGTCGGTCACAGCTGCAGCTCCTCAGGGCACCAGCTGCTCCCTATGTGCTAGCCTAGGAGAGCAGGACAGACCACAGGTGGGCCTGTCATTGCATTGATCAGCACAAAAACCCCCTCTAACCCGAAAAGAAAGAAAAGATTATAAAAATAAAATATATACTGCGCTAATCAGAACAGGGAGCTCTTGTGGGAGACTCTTTTTCTCTAAAATTAAACAGAGCAACATTGCAATACGCTGGCCTGTATGCAAGCCTGTACCTGCACTATTGCCTTGAAGATGCTATGATGGAAATTTCTCCATGTCTCCTTTTGATTTTCAAGTGACTTATTCTGCCTAGAATTCCTCTATGATGTCCTTCCTTTCTAAAACTTGTATCATCCTGTCTCTGTGGTGCAAAATCATATGTTGTGTTATCTGAGCTATTTATTGCTGTCTGTACATTTCTTATCTGTACATACCTATATGAATATGTTACATACGCTTTAATGGGACATGTTTGTAAAATATACTGGCATATGCAACTCTGGTAATGAATCTAAAGATTAACAGGTTTAAAACTATGCCAAAGGTATTTTGGATGACTGTATTTGCCAAATTGAGCTAGCTGTGTAATGATGTTTTGATAGCTCCTGCATGGCAGATTCTTGCACATTATTCAATAGAGCTTAACTTTTCATTAAATATGTACAAGAAGGACATGGAAGCATCCCTGATTTTTATCTCTCTGGTGTCCTTCAGGAATCAGCTGCCATTGTTCTGGATTATACGGGAGATGGGATCTTAGAATCACTCCATTTTACATGATTAGTGTATCAGTGAGAGGTTAGGACATGTTACCAAGTAATTTCTCCAGTAAGTGTTAGAAACTGCAATTATGTGTAAAATAAAAAAATATGCAGAGTGAACTATGCAAATAACTATGCAATGTGACCTGCCACAGCAGTCCTTCTGCATCAGTTCCTCTGAAGATCTTCTGTCACCTGAGAAGCTGCCCTTGCTCCCCACATTCCACCTTCCCTCAGGGACAGCAAGCTGTCTCAGCAGCAAGACACTGAAAAGCAAACAGGCCTGAGCCCCACAAGAAAGAAAAAGGGTTTTCTGTCCTTCTACGGGTTCTAGCTCTGTAGAAGTGAAATCCTGCTCTTCAGTCAACATTCACACCAGCTACCTGGGGAACCACCCTTTCAAGACTACCTACAAAAATAATAGTAAGAATTTTTTCAGTTGAGTGCTTTCAGCCTGTTGCTGATATATATTTATATATCTGTGTGTATATATATATATATTGCAAAACAGATATAAGAATTGCAAAATACTTGGCTGTACTTTTTCAAAATTCGCATATTCTGTAGCTCTGTCATTTTACAAAGAAGACATTCTAAAAATAAAAAACATTTTATTAATGGTAACTGCTGTTGTGCTACTCAGTTGCCTAATGAAATGCTTTAGAGTGAAATGCAAAACCCACATGCTCTTCCAGAGGATTTAAAAAATGTGATTACAATAACACACAGTCTGTTTGTCAGTCCAGCTTCCAACCCTGTACCCAGCAGGAAAAGTCACAGTGAACGTAAGCATGGAAAAAAATATGTAAAAGGTCCTTGCTAGTATTACATTTGTGCATCTGTAGGGACAAGGATGACAGTTAGCCAAGTGCCCTGAACACTCAATTTCTCCTTTGAGAGAAACTGTGTTCACAGTTTTTTCTCTACAAAGACGCCTCTGAGCTTGGATTCTTTCCTATGGTGCTGAATGCCAGCTTGTTCTGCAAAGAAAAGGAAGGGATTTAAAAGGACATGAAGCTAAAGGACTTCTTCTGGATAGACGGGCAATTATAACAAAAGAAAGTTTGCATTATGTAGAGAGGCAGAACTTCTTTCTTCATTGTAGTAAGTGCATAAGATCATTTCTGTTAAATAATTTCCTTTGCTTGTAATGCCCTTCCTGTGTCCTAAGTGACTTCTCTACCTGTGAAACTAAATAGCTACTAGAATGGCAGGAGGAGGCCCTCATAAAAATTTTATGACCTGGCTTTTTTTTTTTTTCTGCACTAAGACCATATGACCCTGAGAGACTGGCTGAAAGCACTTCTCTACAGTTCTTGGTATCTGGGAAGTGTTTGCACTATTCATTTTTATTGTCTGTGTTAGACCTCTTGGTTTCCTGCCCCTTTGTTCTTCCCTGCTTAGCCTGGGGAGGAACACCCTGAGGCACCAGCAGCACAGGTCGAATGAAAGGCCTGTCTTGCCCATCAGTGAAGCAGATGGGCTTATTGGTTCAGCTCGTCCACCAAACTTCGCCTGGGCTGGCTGGTCCCAGCAGCCTGGCAGGCTCCCAGAGCTGCAGCTCTGCACTCAGGCTAGAAGTTGCACCTTTTTCCATTTCCATCTAAACCCATCACATGGCAAGGCCAAGCCATTTTCCTCAGACCTTGTCTTGAGCTAAATAAAAGCCAGGGTTGCTGTATGTTTGCTTGTCACTCTCTGGGGAATGATTTACTGCCTGACTTGTTTATGGGCAGCAGCCCTCCTGTGGGGAGGGAGCCAGCTGGTTCCCACCCAGCCAGGCGGACACCCCCTGGGTGGCTGGACCTGGCACTCACAAGACATGCTGGGGCAGAAGCTGAGGGACCCGCAGCAGCAGGACAATGGAGTAAAGACAATTCACAGAAAGGAGACTGCTCCTTCCCACACTGGTCAGGGGCTCTGTAGCCAGCAGCAAGGCTGGACAGAGGTGACTCACTGAAGTGACTCAGAGGTGACCTGTGACGGAGCTTGCCTCTGACAGCATCTGCTCTTCTGACCAGAGTTATTACGGATGACCAGCTGAGAAGAACAGCCACTGTGTGATGTTCCTCAGTATCGATGGGAGCTGTGGGGTTGTCTTTGTGGCTGGGGAGACTTCACCTCCCTTGCCCTTTGGCATGCACCACCCTGCCATCTGCTAGAGAGCACCTCTGGCAGCAGGTCTCCCCGGTTAAACCGTACGTGTGGCCTGAGCCAAGCCTTCAGGTTTTGTATTTGAGGACACGCAGAGTGCTCATGGACCCACTGCCGGCATGCAGCAAGAGGTGTGGGAGCTCACGCAAGCCTGCAAGAGAGTGAGCACCCGCAGCAGAGGTGTGGGAAGCAGTCACACCTCTGGCCATCGCAGGATGGCCTCATCCCGATCAGCCTGTTAGTCACGCAGCCGGGTACGTCCTGCAGCCGCTGACTGCAGCTTTAGGCATGTCTGCTACCACCGCGAGTCACATCACCCAGTCTCTTCTGCTGCCTTAGTCATTTCAATCTGTTTTGTAAAGGGAAGTCAGGTGAACTCTTATGATGAGCTGGATTAAAAGATTATCATCCCAGCTGTTTGCTGCTGCTTCCCCGCTCCAGTGCTTTTACTGCGCAGCTCTTCTGTTCTGTGAAATTGCATGAACGAGAGAACAAACCCATCCATTAATAGCAGAATATTGAGGGATGGGTTAATGGTGTCAACAGTCTGGGGGGTAATCTGGTCTCAGGGACAGCTGAAACACTTTATCTGGCTGCGTTCTAAGTCAGGTTTTATTTGGAAACAGCTGTAATGGCTGAAAATGTTACCATTTCCCAGCTACCCCCTGCGGTGTAGTGTTTTTCTGCTGCAGACTAGGGCCCATCTAACTGAGCTGCACTCACAGGTCACTTGCCTGAATGCAAGGCAGTCAGCTTAGACCGAGCCACAGCAGATGGGGGCTTTTAAGCTCAGCCAGGCAACTTTGCCCAGAGGCTGGCGTGTAGGGCTCAGATGATGTGCTCTTCTAGGAGGGTGATCCCTCAGAGCAGGCAGCTGAAAACAAATGGTCAAATGTAGGCAATAGTATCTTAAAGCGCCAAAGCTGTCTGTATCGTGATGGTTAAGCCACCCTGTTTGTCACTTCGAGATATTCTGAATTTTCTATGTACTTGTAAAAGGAATATTTTAATAATTAATCAAAGTAGTTTTACAAAAGCAAAATACATTTTGAGTATTTCATGGATGTAGAATGATTTTTTATGTTTTCCCTCATATGTTTCTGAAAATTACAAATTTGTATGTATTCAATGTATAACTCAGAAAAGCTGCAGCAGACCATCATATTGGATTTATTTGCCAGCAAAATCCTCTCAAAATACAGAAATTATTTAAGTTCTAACTGCACTGAGATACACTTGATGATTTTCTAACTTTATGTAAGCAACTGTAATATAATACAGTAATAATATGTAAGCACTTCAGTCAATCTTTCTAGGATGCAGAGAGCACTCTGAAATTTTTAGATGACCCAGTCCGATTGCTTGTTCTTATGTAGGATAACAAATATGCTTTCCAAACACCAGGGAAAGAAAAAGAGAAGAGAGAAACAAAATTACTGTCTGACTTCCCCTGAGAAACAGCTCCTGACCTAGCCTAAAGCACCTCTAGAAATGTAGCACACCTTTGGCGCTTCACAGATTAGGAAAACATGAACAACCAGAAAATCAGATTTCTTGACCAGAAAAGGAGAGCTCACTTTGTCCTGAAAACACAGAGCTTCTTTTATTTTTAAGTTAAACTTGACCCTACAGTGATCTGGATAAAATCATAAAGGCTAGGTATTTAAAATACCAGCTCCCCCACAAGTTTAGTAAGAACACGCCTTGAGGCTCACCAGTAACTCACGTAGCCATAACCCTGAGCAGGGAGGCAATGCTTTTAATTTTTAAAGCTGTTAACAAGCACAAACTCACTATGCAGAAATCGAGGAAGCAGACAGGCACGTGTTGTCACCCTTATTTTACTCACAGGGAGCATAAGCACTGCTTTAGCCAAAGTGGTGCATCAGGTGCTGGGGTTAAGCGTGCAGGACTCAGGGTGCCACCCCCAGCCAGCAGTGGCCACCCCACGAGGCGCCCAGGCCAGGGGTGGCTGCAGAGGGCAGCAGCTCCCCTCTGCCTCCTCCATGCTCTCCCGCCAGAGGTGGAAAGGGAGGTGGCGTGGAGTTGTGAGAGATGTTATGTGAGAAAACTGGACAGCACTTTGCAATGAGCATAAGTGACCAAGGGTTTTGGCCTTGTCACTCTCTTGTTCCCCAACCTCAGTCAAGATTTTTTTATTCTTCGCACCTCCAAGGCCCTTTCTCCTGGCCTGCTCGGCTGTATGGCACCAAGCCCTGGGTACCAGTCTCTGCCAGGAGAACTCATAGCAATACTAATCAGGATGTTAATTATGATTAATAAGAAACAACTCATTTGAATGTGGCATCTTATATATCTTACGTATCTTTAACAAAAAAAAAAAGAGCAACCAAAGCAATCAAAAAACCCAGGCAAGACTGGAACCCAAAGAAAGCAAAACAAAATTTTAAAGAAAACTTCTCTACTTACTGCATATATAGTGGCCCGTTCCAGAATTGTGCTGTGCCAAACGTATACTGGGGTCCAGTGGCTTGGGTGGAGTGGCAGTGGGTAAGAAACAAACTGCAGAAGCAGCAGGAACAGATTTAAAGGTCACCAAGCTCATTCACTTTGGAAAACAAGTGAACACTGCGATACTGTGAACAACACTGTGCCTACTGTCTATTACACCACTCCCCGTGGCTGTTACCCTACTCCTTTTTCACTGTCATTACAATATATTTCTCAGTGGAGAACTGTGAAACATCAGATATCAGAGGAAAAAATGCAGAGTAGCAAAGGAAATAGCTTGCGTACATGTCTGTGGTGGAAGGGTGATGTTCAGGTACTCACGCTTCGTGAAGACCATGACTTGCTGCTGGCTCCATGTAACAAGTCAGATCAAGAACATATGAAGAGCTGGGTATTGAAGTGATTTTTCCTACCCTAATAAAATACATTTAAAATGGAAGCTGTGTGTCTAATTTTCCATTTATTTGTCTAAAAAATACTATTGTTTCCTTTTATGTTCCTTACTCTTGTTTTCCTCCAAGGTCCTGTAACTCAGTTCTAAGGCATACACACCAGAGAGCAAAAGGCTTGACAGAAAGTGCATGGAGGCTGTTGGAAGTAGTTCCTTGCCACTGCCTTCAGGTGTTTGGTCAAATAACTCAGTAAGAGAAAGGGAGTCCCTACCCCAGCTTCTCCCGGGGCTGTCACAGGGCAGCCACGGGCATCACGGGCCAGGTGGGAAACCTGTCAAGGTGAGCCAAGGGCAGGGGGACTCTCCCCAGAGCACTTCAAATGGCGGGGTGGTTACTGCCTAGGGGGTATGAGACTCACGATGGGATGCAGGGGAAGAGCATCTTAGGATTGTACAGTACTTATTTTGGGATGTTTAAGGGAGGAAACAAAGGCAGGGAATGGGAGGTTTTAGCATCATTTGGGGAGGAACAAGTGTGGGGAAACAGAGGGAAAAGGGGATAAAAGGGGGTGATAGCATGTAAACAGGCGGGTGGTCAGCCCACTTGTCTAGCCACGCTCTGCACCTGATCAGTGCTGTCTATCCTCTCTTCCCATTAAACTCCGGTTCTATTTTTCTAGGTGAGGGAGTCTCTATTCTGTGTGCACGTGTGTGTACGGAGGTTTAAGCGCAGCAACTGGAGTGAGACCATGGGTCACAGTGGCAAATAGAGCAGTGTGTGTATATTGTGTGTGAATGTGTATGGCAAGCGTGTGGTCTCCAGCGAGTATTAAGCCCTACTGGTCAGTAAGTAGGGTAGAGGCTTGGGATTAGTTATCAAAGCAGCCATAAACCTGGCCCTACTGGAGAGATCAGAGAGGCTGAGGGCTGGTTCCCGGGAGGACAAGCGAGTCCCACGGTCATGTGGCTGGCCGTGTGTGTATGCGTAAATGCGTACGTGGTTGTGCGCGTGTTGGGAAGATGTGCTCAGCCTCGCTACGGGCTGGACCTGGGAACATTGAGCTGCAGCAGCTCTGTCAGGCTAATGGATTTGGCACACCCTAAGAAAAAGTATACATATATGTGTTCAAAGGCGGTAAAACAAAGCTGAATCATATTTCCTATTGATATATTGTTCTGAATCTTCATCTTTCCCTATTATATGCCTCATCATATGCTTTACATTTTTCATTCTCTGCAGTTACTGTGATATTTATAGAGTTAGAGTTTTGCAAGCAAGTTTTAAGAATTCATAAAATTCGTCTGAAACCCTCAAATACATGTCCTTTCCTTACCTCCACTGTTTTTTTCCCTAAAATAAATTAAATAACATTAAATAAAATGTTAAGGCACCTTTCCTAATTAATGGGTACTGAGGTCTTCTAGTTCAAATTGGTGTGAAAGCTTGGGTTTTGGCCTGCTTTTTTCAATGCATTTCACAGCATTTTCATAGCTATGTCTCTCATTACCCTTTTGTTGCCAATGTCTGTGTCATTGCTTTCCTAATTACTTAGTCTTCTTCCACTTTTTATTTCTTGTCTGGTCCTCTTTTCTCACATGGGTTTAATGAAGCAGGAATCTAGCAATACACTTACTAAGGTCAAACTTTTGCACCCTCAAGAGTAGGATGAATTCAAGGCAAAGCTATTCTGAGCAGTGCTCATTTCAATAATCAATTACGTTCCTAGGGAGAGAAAGAAAGTGCCCGTGATTTTGTTATCTGGCTCCTAAGCTGCAAGATATGAATAAGACCTTGAATTTTCTTACCTTTACTCGGACCTTCCTTGTCATTGTTTCTCAGTTTATTGTTGCAGGCTGGTTCAAATTAGCAAGATACCATTCCTGTTACGGGAGCGATCCAGCTCTGGAAATAATGGCTACAGTTCTCTGCAACGTTTCTGTGACTTTGCAAGTGAAAACAGGTGAAAGTCTCCTCTGGGTATCATATTTAAATTCTCCATTGCACAGCTCTCCTCTTTCCATCAGCACTGACATTTCAGTCTTGAATCACTTCTCCTTTTCCTTTCTGGTCCTTTTAATAATTTCAACAAGGGAGAAAGAAGCAGAGGGAAAAGAGAAGGGACTGGAATCAAGTTTCCATATAAATTTAGCTCAGTGGAATGGGCAAGGAAATAGCAAAGGAGTTGTGAATTAACTCAGTTAATAACCAAATACCTCCTGCCTGCATGCGACAATGTGGTTACTAGGATCTTTATCATTTTGGAACTTGTGCTGTTATGCCTTTTTTTCAAATAAAATGTCATAAGCAGCACTCTTCCAGACATCCACAGAACAGCACATTTTTAAAGAAAATTTGTACAGATAAGTAGTAAGATCAAAGGATGGATTGGATCAGCAAAAGTTCAGTTTTGATGTTTTAAAAGCAAAGCCTACTTTAACTGCCACCCTTCTGGCTGATCTGGAGACCAAGGCAGATTCAGTGGCAAAAAATGTTTCAGTACTATCTTCTGCCCAAATTGAAGTACGATTTCAGATCACATGTCTGCACTTACACTATATGAGTTTTTGCTGCCTAAGGACAAAAAACTGGCTCCCACATTTCTTATATAATGCTCAGTTAATTGCAACCACAGTATAATATTTTGTAAATTGGAGGTAGACCAATTAGAAGGTACATGGAAGGTACATGCATTTTATTCCTATTTTTGCTTTTTCCCTCAGGAAACGAAAACAATTTGTGGAGAAGGAAGAGATTTTCATTGCTGTTACGCATTCTTGAGCTGTGATTTTTCAGTCCTCACTGTCTTCAGTGATAAACAACAAATACAGTGAGCATGACAAAGAAGTGATATAGGTAAAAAAAAGGTCATAACTGTTGAAATGAAAGAGTATCAGTGGAAGTTAGCCATGTCTGTGTTAATGCCATACCTGTGCAGCCTTAAACTGAGAGATCTCCTGCTTCCTTGAAAGAAGAGGATCTTCTTCCTTACAGACTTCACATGCTGCCTGCTACAGAAAAGACCTGAAGGGGTGTGTGTGTGTGTGTGTGTGTGTGTGTTTCCAATGGAAAAAAGTGTACTTTTGTTTTTTTCTTTTTGTCCTCGGACTTGATTTCTGGAAGAGGTATTGTGAGGATTTCAGAAAGATGTATGTCATTTCTCAGTACAGTATCCTATATATAGAGTAAAAGGATAGATAAAAAGGGCAACTGAGATATTTGACTTATTTGTGAAGTCTGACTCAAGACATCTTGAACTACAAATAAACTGAATTTGTCTGCAAAAACTAATATTAATAATAAACTAGCTGTTTTAATATCAGGATATATATTCTCAATAGCAGCAGTGTACACTATTATTCTAAGAAAACAAATGATGGATGATAATGTCCAAGAGATCTCCATGAACCAACTTGAGTTTTACAAGTGTGCATGAGTTTAGACTTGGATGCCATACCTTAAGTAGCAGACATTTTCTTGAGAAAATAGTCTTTTTGTTACTGGACTCATAATAATGCTTTAATAGAAGCATAAAACAAGTTACACTGCTATGAACTGAGAATATGGATGTGGCATTGCAAACAGACCAGGTATTATTCAGTTTCTTTTCTTTACACACGTACATTTCAAAGTCTGCTCAGCTGTCTGTACCATATTGCTGAGGATGATACTTTGACTCCACTGAAGTCTGTGAGAACTCCCCTTGATTACAGCAGCACATTGATGATCTCATTTTCATGTACACATTGAATGAAATATAGTAGTTGTTCATTTATTTGCCTGTTTAGCATTTTTATTTTCGTTTACGCAGAGGAAAGAAATTCTTACCAGTTAATGACATGACCATAAAAACTAAATAATAAAAAGAATAAAGTGATGAGTGATAAACTTAACACATGGAAATGTCAAAAAAACTGTTTTGATGGTATGAACGTATCTGTAATATGGAAAATGAGGAAACTCTGTCAAAGTGTGTATGAGGGCCACTAGCATGGAAAACTGCATAAATGAATGCTCTCTCAATTGCACATCCTGACTAAAGACATTGAGTGGCAAAGCTCCTTAGATATTGCAGTCCTCACAAGTCATCACAGTCTGCACCACAGTACCTCAAAGGTCATGACAAAATATATCACAGGCAGGCACTGTCCTGTTTCAAGAAAATGTCAAAATGCTGAACCTTTAGTAGCTTCTAGGGGTCTTCATAGCCATCTGGGTGACTGCTGCCTGGAATGTAAAATCTCTCTACACTCCTGTAAAATTCTCTTCCCCAGAGTCTCCTCCTTTTCCACACAAGGGAAAGTACTTCACTCTTTTGTTCTCTCAGCTAAATTCTGCCACCTGATTGTCAGTATTTGTCCTCTCATAATTTAAATAAATGGCTGAAGCATTTGGCTACCTAGGTATGAGAAAGAAGAAACGTCAATAAAAATAGAAAGGTAGTGCACAGAAGAGTCTGTGGTCATATATAAAAGCTTGCATTATGGGAGAAGAGACTGCTTGACTCCCTTGTCCAAAGAAAGGATGTATGGTCACAGCTCCCTGACCACAAGGATCTTGATGACAAATCAGTTATCTCATGTAGTCTCTCAGCAGCAAAAAAAAAGTGTAAATAAAAAGGCCCAAAGGTTCTATGTTTTTCCCATGCCATTAATGGTGAGCATGTTGAAGTGGAAGGAGAACTTGCCCAGCATATTGTTGAGAACAGATGGAAGTGAAGCAAGCTCTCTTTCAGTGGGACTATGTACACTGTAGGTGGATTTATCTGATCAAATGCAGAGATCTGCAGTGTAGATGTCTCCTGCCAAGTTCCTCACACTAAATTCCTTTTGTAGTCAATGAGAGAAATGAGAATTCCCAGGATGTGGCTCATCCCAAAGTAGACATATATGTTTAGTCAGACAAACCGTTTCCAAACACCTATCCCTCAATTGATTGGAAAGGGAATCTGAAGGGTGACTAATTAGTCACAGACCAGTTAGAAATCAGTATTTACCTAATGTCTTAACTTCGTCTGAAATTAGGTAAGTTGAATTCCACTCTGCATTTCTTTTCTGTTAGGAGCAGGACACCAAAAGATTTTCCTGTATATTCCCCAGGAATAGTGTTGCCATTTCACCTGACTGTATGCTGGGGCTCAGGGGAGAGGTACTGAGTTTCAGAAAATACCTCTATTAATCTGCCTTTTGGAGAGTCCCTGCATCCTCCTCTTCATTTTGCATTGTTTATCCCCTATAGTAATCTCAGGCTTCACTATTTGAACTTGGTGACTACAATAAAAAAAAAAATCTTATTTTGGTTGTCCTTCCAAAGCTCAAGTCCAAAGGACATACCTTATTTTTCTGATAATTTAATTTCCCTGATATCCAGTAATGCCATAAATGCTTGAATATCTAAAATATTTGAGAACATTTGGTATATTCTCAGTGCAGAAGAGATAAAATATTAAAATGGCAAAATTAGCTTGTAGGGTAAGATATTTGCATTATCAGAGAGCTTGAAAACGTAAAGCTGGGCTTCTTGAAACCTGTTCAATAAGATTCAAACCTTCTTCAAAGGTTCAAACTTTGAGGTCTGAACCTCAAACTGGAACAGGAAAATGAGCTATGGGGAAGTGACCTAAGACGCAGTGACATTTGATTTGGAGACTGTGGTCCCATCCTTGTTCCAAGTGCCAGACGACACAACTTCCTGGACATATGGGATTACGGAGAGTTGAGGTCCAAGATACTATAAAGTTTCAGAGAAAAATAGGTTATCTGTTCTACCCCTCTCTCCTACAACAGTGCAACTTTTTCTACATCAGTTCTATGAGAGGTTTGTCTAACCTGTCCTTAAGGCATCTTTTCAGCCGATCTATTCCAGGGCTTTCTTGTTATGCCCTGGCAGATTGTTCTTCATGTCTGTTCTGAGTATTTCAAACTTAAATTTAAGTTTATCCATCACAAGTACAGAGCCTCTCACATGCCTGAAGGTTTCTATTGTGTCTACCCACTGCTACAGAACTGCAAGTTTTCTCTTGATGACAAGAAACCTGTGTCTTGCAGGCTTTCTTCACAGTTAATATTTGAAGACTGATGATTCTTAGTGTCCTCTCTCAAACTGTCTTTGGAAATGCTGTGCCAAAACTAGACGATTTTGGTACTCAGCCCTCTTCAGCTTGTGCATGCTCAGTCTCTCTTGCAGGCTTGCTATACATCTAGCTATTTCCCATTCCATTTTGCATAACTATTTTGTCTGGTTAAAATTAAAGTGTTGCACTTCCCTTTTTTCCTGACTGCTTCTCCAGTTTGTCAAGATCATGTGGAATGCTACTTCTGTCCTCGAGCATACCTGAACACAGTCAAGCTTTGGGTCAATGTTAATTATTCCATCATCCAGCTGAGCCATGGAGACTCAAGTGCCAGAAAATCTGGTTGGTAAAGAAATTTGACCTCTGAGGTCAAATGCCAGGACTGTTGTGCATTTCACAGTGTTTTCATTCCTTCTTTCTTGAAAACTGCAGTTGCATAACAACTATACATTGTCAAGCCAAAGGACAACTGAACCTTGCGTACTGCTTTTTCTCCCTCTGCTCAGCTGTTTTTCCCCATCTGTGATGAGTCTGGCTTTCAGGTGGCACCTACCTCCCTAGACTAAAGCATCTCTTCTCTGTCTGTGGAGCTGGGAACCTCCACAAGTGAAAGTCAGTTTTAATAAGTCGCTGGGACTCTAGGCAGAACCTCCCTCCAGGGAGACTGTGCAATTCTAGGCTTTGCCGGGTGCTTTCAAATAGTTTTCAGTGCAAACAAACTTTTGTTAGGAGATCCTATTAGAGAAATTTAAATTAGAGAGCTTTCACTCTAAATTCTGTGAAATTTCACGGTCTGGTAAATGATAGCTCATCCAACTCCTTCCAATTTACATCAGTCCTTGCTTTCATGTTTTTACCAGAGCTGTAAGAGTTAAGAACAGCCTTCCTGGTTGGAATAGTGTGTAGGAGATAAGCTTTCAACATATGCAATTTTACAATTGACTTTTTCTGTGTGTGATGGCATAGTACAACTCTCTAATTGCAGGGAACTAGATTGAAGGTCCTTTTCAGTCCTGTATTCCTTATCTTGTAGGTAACTCTTTCATAGCACAGAACATGCAGAGTCCAGGTTTCTGCTCAGAGACATTGTCCATGATTTTCAGCAATATTATCTATATCTTTAGTTAAACAAAATGAGGCATGGCAATTTCAGAATAACAGCATGTTTAGTAAGATGGGAGTGCCTTCACCTTTCCCAGCACCCAGTACAAACTTTAAATATTATGTTGTAACATCTTAGATTCCAGGTCATGTTTGGAGATTAGAAAATGGAGATTGGAACTGAGGAAATGATTAACTTCATTTACCACATTTATTTGCTGATGCGTAACTCCAATGGGAATCAATAAAACTTGATGCACTCATACATGCAGCTTCCAGCTCCAGCTGGCTGGGCCAAAATGGGGATTAGCAAAGCTGCCACTCTCTTGCATTTCTATGCTCCGGTAAGATTTCTTTGCCTTACATTTGAATTAATGAAGTTAAACCCAAATATTTTCAAAATCAAGTTTGTGAAGTCAGGTTGGGATTTTCAGATTTGCTGACCAAGTGCCACAGTCACTGCAAGAACATCAGACCCATGGCAGCTGAGGATTGCAAAAAATCTAGGACCTTTATTAAGGTGTCCGACTATCATCTGAAAATGGTGGTATGTATATTTAAAGCACAAATTTTAGTAACTTTGTTCCACATTCAAGACCTGTATCCTATCAACAGAATCTGTAGCAGTTGTCTTTGAGAAGTATCTTTTGTAGGGGCTGGCACAGGCATGAAAATGGGTGCCGCGCTCCTAACAAGCTGCTGCAAGATTCTGTGTGATTTAGGGATGGGCTTAAGACACAGAACTCAAGTACCACTCTTGAGTGGTACTTGAGTATCAGGCTTGAGAAATTACACTCCAGTCAAGCTGGTGTGAAAATGGCTGTTTGGGACAGTGCTAGAGAAACTGCTATATTTGGATACCTTGTTATCCAGAGTCACTTCGCTGGTTATCCCTTTATAATTACTTTTGGGGAATGGATACAGTCTAGACAAGGATGTCTTTCTGATGTTCTTAGAATTAGACTATTAAAAGTCTAAAAAAAAGCCCTATTTCATTTCAGCTAAGACGTCTACATCTGTTAAACTCCATTGAAATGTGGATCTGGTCCTGTATCTGCTTCTTGCCTCTGTTACTATGAAATGTTTCAAAATTTAGCAATCCTAATTTTAATCCTCCTTTCCTGAAATCCAAACTTTTAAAAAGCAGCATGAGCAAAGGCACAGAATGTTCACTCTTTTTTATGACTACATGCTGATGAGGCTTTCTTATTGCATATAAAAATAGGAGCAAAATAGGCTTTTAGCGGGTTAAAATATAATGTTCGGTTGCCTAGATGTTGCAGGATTTGGTTTTTGAGGAAATATAAGTGGATTTACAAAACGCTAAGCAATATGGTAAACTTTTAAAAAGATTTATGTTGCTTTTTAGCTTATCTGTAAAAGCTTTGGGCATTTGGGGTAAACATTTCAGTGAACACAGTACACAATCAGCTTTCATGTAACATCAAAAATGTTAGTGTGTTTTCATTTAGACATTAGATAAGCCTATTTTATTGTTGTAGCTGCATTTTTAAGACACCGTAACAAGCATGTCAACATATTTTGTACAATTATGTAGCAATTGAGAAATACCATATGGGAAATATATAGAAAAATAATAAAATATAGCAGGAATGTGCTGTGCGTACATTGGGTTATAAAGAAAGAGTTATTTTATCTGATCATCCTTATTACTTCCAGGTAATACGGTATTGTGCCTCTTAAATATTTTGGATTAATCCAAGTTCATTTCTAAGAGAAGTGTCTGCAAAGCAAATAGATCAGTTTATTCTTATGGTTGTCCTGATCAATTTTCATGTGCTGTTTCTGTGCTTATAACGGAATGGGCTTCAAACCACGATGATGCATATTGCTTATGTTTTGAAATAAGTTTTTAAATTTTTATTTTGAAGTCCTTGTCAGACAGTTTAAGCCACATTTTCTTTTTCTTGCTGCTGCTTAAATATTCAGTTAAGTCTCACTCCCACTTGAGTATGCATCCCACCCAAATTCTCTTCTGTTCATCTTGAACTAGCTAGAATGCACATTTCTTTATGAGCAAAAATGAATGAGTAGCTGAACTGGAACCATTCTGAAGAACACAAGGAATTTGAGATTAGAGGTGGAGAGAGTCACAGATGGCTCACAAATTCATTGCTTTATAATCCTGTAAGGGGGTGTTAGAGAAGTGAAGTGTTCTGTCTCACTGTCTACATACTTCCAAGGTCCTCCTTGCTATCACATTTGATTAATTCATAACTTTGCATATATTTATCCTCATGACTCCTCTGTGAACAAGTCATTTAAAAGAAAAGGAGCTAACATGCAAGGAAACTACAAGTGAGATCTAAAATGGAATAGTGCAAATTCTGAGGGCATCGATTGGGAAAACCCCTCTGCCATGCACTAAGCTAATATTTGTCTTCAGAAGCAATACTCTGAACTGCGGAAGGCTCTGTCTTTGCCCTGCCTTCTCCTGTGTTCCTCACTACCTATTCCAGCAACACTACCCTGTACCACTCCCAGGAGAATGAGCTTTATTCAGTTTGCCACCATTAATACAAATGAAAGAAATAACGTTTTAATGCAAATGCTACATGGGAAGCTGGAGGTAAAGTCACACGCTGTCAGAAACTGTAGCAGAACAGCTTGAACAAAATGTCCTATTGCTCTTCATATGCTGTCCCCTCTCAGTTTCAACAGGGCCTTCTAGTTGAAAACAGGACACCTTTAATAAGTACTCTATTAATATCTCTAATTTTCTTTCATTGATGATAGTGGAATAACATGCATGTTTGTGTACGACTGAGGTTTGAAATTTGCTAAATATGTTATAACAAGTGCAGAACGTCAGTTAGGTAAGACATATGTACAGTGATACTAATTCATCAGCAGTGTATTTTGTTTCGGTTTATCTTCTAGAGCGCAAGAAAAGAAAGAGGGAGGATTGAAGAGGAATAAAAGACGGAACTCAGAAGGGGGTGCTATGCCAGAAGTGGGCAGGTAGCACACTCCACACATCAAAGTTTGATCTTCTCATATTTGTCTAAATACTATGAATGATCCTTTCTGAACTATCCATTAATACTGTGCTTTAAGCAATTCTATACCATAGATTATCAAAGACAGTTACTTATTTCTGAAGTTAATTTATAATTAATAGTTTTCTCCACATATTTCTCACTCTGACTTGTATGTCTTACCACAAAAATAATCAAGACAGATATGCTTTTAAGACACTGTGTAATTTGTCCTGTTTTGATTAAAATGGTATCATATGCTTCCAGTTTTTGCGGTCCTTGTTCAAGCAAAACACTTACTTGGAAATAATAACACTCACTTGGAAAAAAATAACATAATGAAAATTTCATCCTTAACTTAAATGGGGCCAGGATTTTGTTGCTTAGGTCAGAGATACTACATGAAAAATGAAACTGAAATAGTATCATTATATTGATGAGCCTTTTTGCTGCTGATATGTTATTGTTACTATATGAGAAGCATGCAAGCAGGTCTATCTGCTCTTCAGGTAGATTCACTCAGGTATGACATTTGTGTTACTGGAAACTCTCTGTTGTTTAGTCAGTGTCCTCTCTCTGTATCTTCCAAAAAAAGGTCACAGTTCTTTATGTGAACCTCTTTTAAGCCTTGTAGGTTAGAAACAATAGATCTGACAATAAAAGTCAAATAGATCAGCTGCATGAAAATATAGAGGAGTGCTGTTGCCCTTCGAGATGGTTGAATTTCCTGTAAACTGTGGACATGAGGCTGGTGGTTCTTCGGGGCATTCCAGTGGTGACAGAGAGACTTCTTATGACAGCTTATCTTACAGAAAAATATTCAGGCAGAGACATCAGATCCACAAGAGGAGTATCCATTTTCTTGGCTTTCAGGTTGCATGAACTGAGCCACAAACATCTGAAAAAAAAAGAAAAATTCACTACTTCTGTAACAGTATTTTTCTTTCCATTACAGCTTTACACCTGAAATTTTCACTCGTGGGGTTTGAAGAAAAGTACTGCAAGAATCCTGATGGGAATGAAAATAGACTCTGGTGTTTCACAACCAATCCTGCTACCAGATTAGATTACTGTGGCATCCCAGAGTGCAAAGGCCAGAGTATGGATGTTCCTTCCTTCCATTCTCCCCACTATGTTCTCTACCATGATTTTTATTTTCTTTTGTAAGATATATTTAAGTATGAGAGAATATTCAGATTCTTCTGTGTTTGTTTTATTTTGAATCAGGAATTTGCTTTATATGTGAATTTAGAGCGTTTTTATTGATAAGGCTGAATTTGTTCATATGGACTTGTGGCATAACCCAGCCACTAAAATGTTGTCGTTTGATAAAGTCCAGTTACTGTGCATAGAAGAATGGACTTTGGTTTGGCTTCTCCTTAGGGTAGGGTTCTTTTACTTCTCTGTCCCCTGCAGTACTTCTCCTCATACCTTATTCTTGTCTCTTAACCTCACTTTCTCCTGCTCTCTCCAACTTTGCTTTTCCAGCTGACTTTTCACATTTTCCTTTCCAGTACTGCTGCTCATTCACCTACCAATGCTACACTCTTGAGCCTGGTGGAGTGGGATCATGTTCAGCTTGGTCATATTTCTGCCTAATTGCTGTTAAAAGGAAGTGCAGAAGATGCTTCAGAAGTCTAATTATGTTTTAAGATATATTATCAAGGTAAAATCCTCCCCACAAAAGTCAGAGTATGTCTCCCCATAACTGGTCCAGTGTAAAAGCCACCTGAGACTGGTCAGCATTTTGAACATGAGCCAGTCTTAGTGGAATAGTCATCTGCCAGTACACATACCTTACAGTAGGCATATTTTACTGCAAACGTAAAGGAGACAACTTGAAGTATAAAAAACTAATCATATAACGGCCAGCAAAAGAACATTTTATTACAGGGTTTGTTGATCACTTCCAAAACAGTAGTTTATTGAAATAATGTCTCTAGCGTGAATGAACAGCAACATGGGATGATGTTTTATCTGTGATGATGACACTCCAGTAAATGCAACTAATATTAAACAGGTCAGGAAAGCACTTTCAATCGTCATAAAATAGCTGGTTTCAGATTTCCAGAATGCTGTTATTTTCATACTATGTTTCTATTTCAGAAGTTTAGATATAAATTATTGTAGGAACCCAGATGGTAAGAAGAGGCCCTGGTGCTATACCACCAACAACACAACATGGTGGTATTATTATGGCATTCCTCAGTGTCCAGAGACAGCATCAAAAACCCCTGGGAAGATGGCGGAGGGGGATACAGCTGTGCTACAGAAGCACAAAATACAATGGAAAGTGGTCATTTGTGTTGTAAAAATCTCTACTAAAACTTTGCTCAGTACCATTGATTATTTATTGATCTTGTGCTCATGCTGAAAAGCTTTCTCTGTCATGGATAGAAGGTAGGGCCTTCTGCTCACAGGGGAACTGACACGGAAGGTTTTAAGTCTGCTGATTGAGAGTTCTAGTTTTCCTTTTATATGTGAGTAAATATAAGAATATATAAAAAATGAACACAACTAAAGATATATAGTAAAAATCAAAATACTGGGCACCACATCTCTTATTGCATGTATTAGCAGGGTGGGGGGAAAGTGAAAATGAAGATGAAAGAAAAAAATAAATAAAAGGATAACAATCAGTTTTTCAAAATCCTGAACATTAATCTCCTAAATCTAACTCATGAAAAATTACATTTGAATAAATTTTAGAGCTGTATGTGAAGGTTTTGCTTCCCTAATACAAACAAATGCAGTGTGCTGAAGTGAAATTGAAATGCAAGTGCTCCTACCAAGTACCATCTGTTGCATGAAGTCGTTCCAGACACCCTTACAAATGCCTTCTAGTCTTTATTCTCAAACATTCCTGTGACTGCTTACTAATCTGTCTGATTTTTCTAATGCACTTTTATCTATTTCCTGAAGGTTGTGGGTTTTTTTTTCATTTTTTAAATGTGAATACATAAATTAAATTAAGGGTCTGATTTCTGCTGTTCATTACAGATGCTGATATGGCAACACAGTCTTCAAGTCCAGAGGAGTGCTATCATGAGAGAGAGGCTTGGATTACCATGGAACAGTTTCTTTTATTGTCACGGGAAAGAAATGCCAAGCCTGGAGCTTGGTGATACCACATCATCACAACAGAACAGCAAGGAATTTCCCAAATGTGTATGTTTGTTTTGCATTTTTTGTGTTATGTTAGCCAGTTGCTCTTGCTTTCCACACAGTTGCCTTACAGTACTTAAAAGTAGAAGGGAATGTACTTGATAAAAAAAAAAAAAATCATGTGTCCAAACATAAAAAATGACCCTTTAGTCATTTTTTCATGACACTTAAATTGTGGACTAAATGTAAATGAAGAGGGTCCCTTTAAACTGCCCTTACAAAATTTAAGAGTTGTCGTTACTCTTCAAGAACATATTGAAGAACAGCCACTCAGACATATGGCAAAGTGGCTGTCTGCTTTCCAAAACTGTCTCTTTATAAATATTTGAGAAAGCTGCAATAACCTTTAAAGTGCTTTAGAGAGTAATAGATGGAAGAATTGAACAGCTTGACATTTATCAGTGTCTTGAACTGTGTTTTATATGGCAAAGCAATCACAATGGCTAGCAAGCCTACCCTTAGTTGTAAACTGGAATGGAAACGATAAGACTAATATAATTAATTTAACTGACTCCTGTCCTTTTCAGCTTTCTCATCTGTCATTTTTTCCCAAATCCTTCCAGTGTATCATTACTTCTTCCCACATAAATCTCTGTTCAAACCTGCCAACAGCTCATCTCTTATTTTCTGTTCCATCCCAAATCACGCTTTTTTGATCAACAATTTTTTTTGTGAGCGAAAGGTTTCTATTTGTGAAACTGTTGGAGATTTTGTGACTGTTCTGATTCAAGATGGAGAAATTAATTGAGTTCTTTAAAATTCTTGGGGAGAGAAAGGCTGTTCCTCTACTGTCCCATCCAGCCTTCACTGTGCAAACACTTATGTGGGGAAATGCTCACTGAATTCAGTAGAACTATTGCTAGATAGGAATCCCTACTCAAATTCACATGCATATGTGTTCATGGGTCCTTGGACCTAGAAATTATAAGGGGCTCATCTGTTGTTTTCTCAATTTCTGACAATGAAAAAAAATCTTTTTAATTTTATGGTAAGCTCCTGCTTATGAAAGATATGGTTCAGTTCAAATGTGAATTAAAACAAATTGAATATTTTCTGCAGTTGCATATATGTTCTAAAGAATGTCAGTAAGGAGGAATACTACGTCATTGGGCACTACTCAGCCAGTTGGAACATTTGTACAGCCTGTGGTTAAGACTCTACAAGCATTGTTAGGTTTTATTAAGAATGAAATGGACAGTTACACTGCTTGCTGGGAAAGTCCCTAGCCTCTGTCAGCCCCCAGACTATGTCTTGGCACTGTGTGAGACCATACTAGCCAGCATGGGCCAGAGCCCTGCCAGGGAATGTGCTACCAATTAAACAGCTTGCACCATCAAGGGATAGTGCGCAAGCCTAGGCTCTGGCCATCTTTAATTTCCTAGCATAGATGTAGTCTTTGTCCCCTCTTCAACAGACAAAGGACATCTTGATACAGAAATCATTACCAGTCAGTCTGGAAGGACTAGGATTACTGCAAGAACATTCTAGCATTGGGATGAGTGGGGGACAAGTAAAAGACTACATGTATTTATCCAGGGAGTTAGTAGTACATCCAGCTCTGGGCACGGACACAGATCACCCTCTGAGATGGGTTGTAAATGTAGTTGCTGCAGTGAAGACAGTCTTTTATGTGTACTTCTGAGTCAGCAAGAGAAAGTATGATCCTGGCACCGTGGCAGGTCACACTAAAGGCCTGGCAAGAGTGGCAGATGACTTAGGATTGGGGAGTGCACCAGGGCAAGTGAGATGTCACAAGGCACAACCACAGCTTAATAAAATGGAAGCAAATTCAGAGACAAACAGAAACCCTTGCCCTTCCTCAAGTTCACAGGAGCAAAACTCTCAATGAAGGAGAAGGGGAAGCGGAAGGTAAAATTCTCTGAAAAGGACAATACAGCTAACAAAACATTCCCTTTGAGTACTGCAATAGAAAAAAGTTCTCAAACTTAGCCTTGGTTATGCACATGTATTTATGTGCATAATTATTTATGATTGTCCACTTGGACAATACATCGCACTACTGAAAAGTAGGAGGGAACACAGACTGTGCTGTGGTCATTGTTGCCCTTTGGAGGATGCACGCCCTGCCTATCAAACACACTCATTTTTGGCACTTGTCTCAGACTCTGAAGGAACTTGTAGAAAGTGGATTTGACTGTAATGGTGAGATAGGAAATGCACTAAAAATAATTTAGGAAAGATCTAGGCCCAATTTCCAGGTAATATAGTGAACTGGGATTAAGTTCAAAGTTTCATACATATTCCTAACCTAATACTGCCTTCCTACTATAAACAGCCGGTACACTTCCCTCACAATGAACTCCTCTGTCCTTCAACTCTGCAGTATGAAGTTCTTCATCCTAACCCACTGACTATGCTTATCTTTCTCTATCCTTGTTGCAAGCCTGTAGAAAGTACATTGCTCTTAGAAGTTTATTTTTCTAGTTCTTTGGTCGTGTCAATATATTCACCAATTTCCTGTATTATTCTTTGTGACTGTATTTCAAGTTTCTGCTTGATGCTCTAAGCAAATCAAAATTCTCTGTTAGTCTTTGTAGTTCAGCTCTTAGATTATTACTCAGGTGATATATGCTCTATCCTCCGTCTAAAACGTAAGAGCTGAAAGATACGCACCATGCCTTGTCCTTCCTTTTCTAGTGCTCGAACTACATGACTGCACACCACATTATGCCATTCTTTTTTCTGTTAACTGATGAGGAAGACAGGCTGTAGAAAAAGACCACCCCATTACAGCTCTTGACTCCTAAATGATGTAAAAGATCTGTCCAAAAACTAATTAACCATTGCTAATCAAAAATAACCCCCAAGACATAATAAGGACTCAGGAGCCAGCACCCCTTGTGCCCCACCAGTGATCCTGGGCAGACCGCTTGGATGCATAGAGGTCCAGCGCCAAGAGGTGCTTGTTGTGCGTGTGGGTGTAGGAGTGTGAGCAAATAAAGTTTGAGAGAATGAGTTTGAATGGGTATAATCAACTCCTTTAGACATTTTGTAAAAGAAATCACCTTCTCTTTCCATGAGGTTTTGTTACAATGATCTCCTTTAGTGCAGATTACAATGCAGTGCAACAATAGCTGCAGGTAAGCTCGTGTCAGCACCTGAGCTGCTGCTGAGCTGCTGCTGCTGCAGAGGACTCGCTAACTCCTGTTGAGCACCACACTAGTGCTGCTACGCCACCTCAGGAGAGGAGCTTGTATCTTCTCTGGATTTCAGTAGCCATGAAATATAATACATGAACATACTATCACAGGCAAGCTCAGGAGTGTCTGTGCCAGATGCTGTTAAGGCTAATTACTTTAGCTGCTCTATCTTGTTGATGTGGCTACCCTGCTTTTTACTCCAGAGCAGAGTTCAAAGCTCTCTTGGGTGAATCACATATCTGGCAGATACCGGTAGAGGGAGGACAGGGAGGATTGTAAATGAAGAAAAGCAGTCTGACTCATTACATGCCATTTGCAGAAATAACCCCTCACATTGTTCTGTAAAATATGAAATAAAAATATGAAAAGTAATGAAATGAATTGAAGAATGAAATGACATGAAATAAAAGGCCAGTCTTAGCGCCTGGCTGCCTTTAGAGCTTTTATGCCTTTATAGCATACAGATTTATAATATTTGTGTAATAGATAGGGAGAAGACTTCCCTAGGCAAAGTTCAGGTTATGCTATTTATTTGCCCTTGTACAGCTGTGGTGATATATTCACTCCACTTCTGTGCCTCCTTTTTGCACATTACTGATTACTGATGTACTGTCACTAGCGTATTTGCATTCTTTCTTCTTCAGGGAGACAGTGGAAGACCTTTAGTTTGTCTTGTCCAAGACAGTTTTGTCCAATATGCACTCACCTTTTGGGATCTTGGTTGTGCCCTGCCTAAGAAACTTTCTGTCTTTGTCAGAGTTTCTAGTTACACTTCTTGGATTAAGAATGTGACGGGAGCCAGCTGATCCTGGGAATGGACTGCCCTCTCCTGGAAAGCAGTATGCATATTTGAAATATGAGGTTCCAAGTGCTACATTAAAATTATATTAAATTTTAAGAATAAGAAATAAATACAATCCATTATAAATTACTGTAGACTAACACTCTGATAAGTAGCCAAACTGATGGCTTGTTCCTCTCTTTCAGTATGCTCTGCTTTTCAGTGCATTCTACAATAAAAGCAGGTGAAGCATCCATTCAAAACATCCTGTTCTCTGTGTAGCTGAATCTCACACCTTTTTGTAGTTCTCATAGAGGTTGTATTATTCTAGGTCTTTTGTGCTCTCAACATTTTCACTGAACTCCTGCATTATTAATGGCCATACTTCCCATTTTCTTTCAGGGCCTTCCTTAAATCATGAAGACATCAAGCTGAATTGTGGGAGGTGGAGATTCTCCCTAGGTGGGCTTTGTACTGTGAATGCCTTTCAGACAGCAGTATGTGGCTCTCGTAGTCTCTTTAGGGAACTTACCTAACAGCCATCACGGCAATTGCCAAGCATGAGGATTATTTTCTCCTCCAGATGCTATGCAGGTAGAAAAAAAGAGTCAGTAAAGAACCCTTCTGTTTTAGAGGTTTCTCATACTTGACAATCAGAATTAGGCAGGATTTTTGCAGGGTCTGGTTTGGTGGAAATGAAAGAGTCGTTTTATTCATTTTTGTGTATGGCAAATTCAGAACTGTCTCAGCACTGGAGTACGCATGGTGCAGTAGCATATCAAACATCCAGCTCAAAAACTTCTCCATTGGACAGGTTGATGCAAATCTTCAGAGCTCTTCAGCACTGTTGTTGACAACCAATTACAGTGCAAAGAAAAAATGGCATCAGATCCTTAGTACCCACCTTGTCTCAGTGTGTAAACATCAAAGGTAGGATTTAACTGCCTAAAAATAGATGGCTAGGGTCATTTAGAAATCTTCAGGTTCTTGAGACATGTGGATGGGACTGGCAGAAATGTTGCAGGATATGAAGGAGATCCAGTCCTTTCTGAAGTGGCAGCTGTAGTCTCCAGAGGGTTCCCTAGGGAGTCTAAAATGATATTAGATGCTTTGCTTAAGCAAGTCCCAGCCTAGCTGTAATTCTTCTGCCCTATTTGGAAAGAATTTATATCACAGTGTGGCTAATGAAGGTTTTTTCCATTAGCTATTAAGATACATAAATATGTTTTACTTCTCCATGATAATTTAAGACATACAATGGAGGAAAAGAGAACAAAAAAGCTGTAATGCATTTGAGTCTTTGCCATGCCTTATAATACTAAACTAAAGAACCATCAGATCTCAGTATAGCTATTTTAATGTTTTGGTTTACACTGGCACATTCATTCTTCAGTAGCCCATTCCATCATGGTCATCCCTGCATCCAAACAATACCATTTCTCCCAGAATGTGTCATAAATAGCATTGCTTTTCTTTCTGACAGTATAATGAAGTGCCATCTTTAAGAAAAAGACTGACAAGCTGTCTAGAAATGTCAATACACCCAAAAAATCATCTGTATTCATAGCCCTGGGAATAATTTTCACCCTGCGTTTAAATAACAAGCACCCTGGACTAGATTCAAATATCCGTTGCACAAGACTTTCATCATCCTGCTCTTCTTGGAGAACACACAATAGATGATAGAAATAATTTTTAAGCACTTCAAACTGTTTGAGCTGTGAATTTTGCTGCCTGTGGTTTCGTCACATTAATTTACTTTTTTTTAAAAATGCATGCTTTGATCGTTTCCCTGCGGAGTCAACACAGGTATCAAAGGCCAGCCTGACTCTTATTTTAACTCTTCAGCATCTCTTTTGTAAATCCCAATGACAACATATTTATTGCTTACAATGACAAGTATGGCAGGAAGAGCACTGTTTCATCCCAGTCCTAAAGCCAGTTTGGCTGTATAATATTATCAGTTAAAATGTTGCTTTCTTTTATCCCATGTCCTCACTTGCTACTTTTGCTGGTTCAGTAGAGCTGAGAAAGCTTTTGAGCAATACCCCAGTTATTTCCCACATTGAATATTCTGTACAGATGAAAAAGAGTAATTAAATAGCTATTCCCTAAAAATATGTATAGAAGTTATTAGGTTTATTATAATAAATACACACTTGTACAGTAGAAAGAGAATAATGGCATAGGACAGGTATTAATACTGAGTAAATTTTCTAACAAAATAAAACCCTAACAGTTGTTACCATGCCCATTATCTTGGCAAAAACTAATCAGATTATATACCTCAGAGAGAACAATACTGCAACAGGTCATTTTCTAACTGAACAACCAAACTTGCAGTTTTTATCATTAGAGTGTCCACTTTATACATATATTTATATGCAATACACATTAGTAGGTATACCCAGTAGACTCTGGTTATCTTATTTGATTGGATAATACTGTACTTTCATCACTCATATTATTAGAAGAGTAACAGTAGTCCAACATGAATTTTGCAAGTGTCTTGACTTCGTTGTCTCATAAAGACACAAGGCTAAAACATCTCTATTACTTGACTTAGAAAGCTTTCAAACCCAATGCATTAAAACATTACAAAATTAATTTTCCATATCACTCCCCTAAAAATATCACCCCTCTTTCATCTTAATCACTATGCACTTATTGTCTATGGTTTCACTTGTGCTGTGCTTAATAATCTTACATGTATATAATAGAAACTGATAAAACTTTTAACTAGGTCTTTCAAAAAACTGATTTGCTTCTATGTTGATTCTATCTTCTGTTTTTGCTAGAAGGCTTAATCTAAATAACAAAGACTAACAATGTGTAGACATTGTTCCCTTTTTCTTCTCATATGAAAATCCCACAAAATGGAGAGAGAGAGAGAAAAAAAACCAACTCAAATAATAAACAAAAATTACTTTGAAAAGCAGAAGAATTTGACAAAGAATGATTTACCTACCCAGTCATTTTTTAGCAACAGTTTACACAATTCAGTAGAGAACTACACTGATTTAAGATTCATAATCCGATTTGGGTTTATGTAATTTTTTTCACTCTATTTTGCCTTTAGGGACAGTGCACTATATTATAATAGCCTACATATTTCTCTGTTATATACTGGTTTAGAAGGCACAGGCTGCATAACTCTATAGTTTTCCATCTTCTGAAGGAAGCAGAAATATTTGACACATCAGGTGTTATATTAAGGGTTTTATACCTGCCTCCTAACCCCTTTCTCCATGGTAGTGGTAAGGATACTGTGGCATCAGTAACTAGTTTTATTCATTATTTCATTGAGTTGCTGTATTGTCAATCTCACTCTTGCCTGTGAACTAAGTTTTCTGGTTTATCATGGTTCTGAATGTGAAATATGCAAATATTTTGATAAAGATTTTTAAAAGTTGCTGGTGGATTTTGATGTAGTTAAACTTAAAAAAAAATTACTGTACTGATTTCTTTACAGCAGCTATTGTACTTAAGTCACAAAATGTTCAAAACACTGTTTTGCTCTTAAACAGAAATTTTCTAGCATTAGCCTCTTTCAACCAGATGTTCCTGTTTAGAAAAACTGGGACTCAGTTTGGTGTTCTATGTGTGAGATCACTTCCATTAGGGAAAAAGTAATAATCTGTTACAAATTCTGTTTTTCTTAGAAAATGAATGAAAAAAAAGAATTTAAACCAACATTGAAATACTTCTAGATGATGTGTAATACCAGGATCATATCAACAGTGTTGGTCTCTCTATATTTATTATAAAATGAAATTGGTTAGCTAGATCAAATTTTAGTATTCTGTGTAAGTCTATACAAAAAGACTTGCTTCAGAGTAAATATTATGTTCTTACAGTGTGTGTGAAACCAACCTGCTCTATCTCACCCCTGTGTATCTCTTGATTCTCCTGCTACGACCTCTATTGGCCCAGCCTACCACCTTCATCAGCCCGGTTAGCATGGCTGGAAAAATTACATGAGCTTTTAGGCACAAAGAAGGGCTTGCGTGCACAAAAACTTGTCTAATTTTTCCAACTATATTAGTTGATCTAACAGAAAATATTAACTCCACCTGTAAATCTTGTCTTGCCCATGTTCTTAGACCACCATCACAGCAAGAACAAGCAAACAAAAAGCCTTTTCCACCTTTATTTGCATGGAGCAGAACTCTGTTCCAAAGGATTCTCAGCCCACAAAATTGTTTCCACCTCTTTAGAAGATAACTGAGCTGATTGATAGACTTTTACACCTTAGTTGTTCTGTTGTAGTTAAACTGAAAAAAATACCCGAAAGTAGATGGAGTCACAGAAGCGTTCATACTAATGCAGATTCTGGCTGTGCCCTGCCCAGCATAAGCTGCACTTCTATGTATATTTTTTACTCCTATACCCATAGCTTTATGAGGGTTTTTACTGGTGTGGCTTTGCTAGCTAAGCTTTCTAAAGGAGATCCAGCCATAGCTAACCTGTGACTTTTTGCTTAAAATGTACATAGATAAATCACTATTCTGACCACTAAAAGTGGGTCCTCTAAAAGTGGATGAAAAAGCCCAGTCTTTGCTCGGTGGGAGGAACAATTTGTTGAACAAGCCACACAGCTGAGTTGTTGAATTTTAAATAGTTTTCCAATCCAGCTGCATGCTCTATTTGCCAAGCATATTATCATAGCAATACCAAATATCCTTGACTGTGAACAAAAGCCTGGATGCTGCTTTAGTAGTAACCCTGTTTCCTCCCTTCTTTTTAGCAGTAGGTAAGGTCGTTGAAAGAAAAGACATTTTTCAAACATACATAATAGTTCATCTCCCTGTATAAAGGGTGATTAAAGCTAATATGCTTTCTGGAAGGATTCCTGAGATGGACAGCTAAATCCATTTCTAGCTCACTAGATCAAGTGGGCTCATTTTGCTTTGTTAATGTGAAGTTCAGGTGCAGAACAGGAATTGCATTTGTACAATGTGTCTGAACGTCAAGGCCTCTTTCCCAGGGTACCTAAGTATGCATTTAATTTGCAAATGTAGGGCTAAACCTTAAAAAGGCATTTGCAAGCCCCCAAATCTGCAAGTTTTACAGATGATTAAGGGGCTACACTGTAGAGCTCCTGCTTTCTTTATTGTTGCCTGAGTGGTCTGTCCCTGGGTTTGTTCCCGCACATGGAGGCATGATTGTCCAAAGGGACATTTTCTGCAACTGTCCTACCTTTAGGTAGACAGGTCTCTCCTCCCTCTCACCCTAGGCAGCTAATTTAGATCCTTTTTTATACAAATACCTCCTTCTGGTGTCTCTAGCCAAGAAACAGCAGAGCTAAAGATTGTATTGCTTCAGTCTCCTCCAGGAAAAAAGCATAATGTCTCAAGAAGGAAGTCTGCATAACCTGACAGTCTGAAACTCCAGAAGCAGGGCAGAGGCCAGAGGAGAACCTAGGCGACAGCTGCACAGAGGACAGAGGATCGTGATGTAGAGAAGCTGTGTGCTAACTCACCAGACAAGAACGTGGCATGACCTCACATCAGAAAAGGGAGGAGAATAAAAATAGTTCATTACAGCATGGGTTGGCCATCATGTCCTAATATAAAGGCCAGTAGCTTCTGCCTGTACAAATTTAATGTCAAGTTGTTTCCAAGGAAAATAAAACTGACTTTATCCAAAAGCATGTATTCTAAAGTGGTTTTAGAGGTGGAACTGTTTCAGCTCTTGTGATTTCCTAAAAAACGCATCCTTTACACGAAAAAGAGGGGGTTTTTTGCTAGAAAAGTCTTTTTTTTGCTAGAAAGCCCAGTTGCCAACAACACAAGCTAAGTTTCGGATTTGCTGGAGAGCAGGAGCTGAGGATATCTGAGATCATTTTAGGCTTAATGTTACAACGGGACAAAATATATTGTTTTCATTTTACTGGACAAAGTGAGCTCCTACCTGTGTTCTGAGCTGACTGCTGACAGTTCATTTAAATTGAATGTATGCAGTCATCACAATTGTTTGGCATTTATTTTATGGTAGTGAACTTCAGTCACCAACAAGTGACCTGTGACAGGATATGCTGCTGATCACTGCCACGTCTATCAGGGGGAAAGGAGAGCTTTGGGCGGGAAATGTTCCCCTCAGGTGAGAAGGAACAAGATTCCCCTCAAAGGGAGGCCCAGTTTAGGACAGAAAAAAAAATTCCAACATAATACCTGAGAAATATGGAGGAAATAAGGCAAATGTAGGGTTAAATAGTCCATATGTTGTGCATGTAAGATATCGTCCAGCATTATAGCTTGCTGTGTTCTTATGTACAGTTTTGACATTTACTTTAAACCCAATAAAACATGTACTAATAGATGTCATAGCAGATTATTATCTTTTTGCTCAGTGAAATGCCTCTATGAAATGAGTAAGTTCTTCCCTAGGGCTATAAGAGGTGACTGCACCAGTGCTCCCTCTGCCAGTCCAGCTCCCAGCCCTGCACTGTTCAGGAAAAGTCATGGTGGATGTAAGCATGGAAAAAAATCAGGAAAAATGGTCCTTATTGGTGCTACATTTGTGCATCTGTGGGCACAAAGATAAGAGGCAGTCCAGTGTCCTGAACTTTCAGTTTTTCCACTGAAAGAAACTGCTTTTGCAGATTTTTCTCTACAGAAATGCCTCTGACCTTGGACTCTTCCCCACGGCGCTGTATGCCAGCTTGGTCTGGGGAGAGCAAGAAGAGATTTAAAAGACATGAAACTAAACAGGCTTCTTCTGGACAGATGGTGTTTATAACAAAAGAAACCGCATGGGCAGAGGAGAGGCACTTCTTAGTTATGGCATGGGTGCAAGACAGGGAAATAAGCTCCTGTTACCTCAGTTCCCTGGCCTGGAGCTGCCAGGGCCCTGATGGCACCACCAGCCCAGACTGTCCCTGCCCGGCCCCCTGAGGCTCCCCCCCAGCCTGGGACCCAATCTCAGACCCCGGGGCCATCAGCCCCGGCCCCAGCAATGCTGCAACAGGGCCGGTCTCCAGCTCCCCACAGCCCTGCCCAGCCATAGACCCTGCCGAGCCGGGCCCACCCTTGGGCCCATGGCCTAGCCCAGCCTTGGCCCGTCCCTGCCCCCAGAGAGGTGCCTGACGCCTGGGGCTGGGGCTGTCCCGGTGACCCCCGGCTGCCTGGTCCTGGCTGGGGGTGGGATGGGCCCTGGCTGCCAGGCCCTGCCCTGATGGACCCATGGGGAGTTCCTTAGGGAGCCGAATGGTTTTCTCCATGGTCCTTGCCATCAGGAAAGGGTTTGCGCCTTCCTGTGTGATCCCCTGCTCACACCTTGGTTGTCACCAGGTAGCGATTCCCCCGGGGGGGAGGGTGGCGAGTCAGAGCCCGTCCAGGAGCCGATGCACAACAAGTGTCTGTCTCATTCAGGTGGGGCAGGCGGGCTGACCAGCCCAGCTCTCCGGCAAAGCGTCCTCCCAGCTGGCCGAGCAGGGCCGCTGCACAGACTTCAGGAGCTGCCACACTCTACATTCAACCCAGTAGTACTTACGCTGTCTCCAGCCCTGTCTGAGCATGTTTCACAGCAGGAGTAGGATAGACCCCCTCATGTGAAGTCATCCTGAGACAGGCTTTTCCCTGAAGTAAATTTCTGGAACAGAGCCCTTAGCCCAAGGTTTACCATCTGCCAAGAGGGCATTTATCACCTACCACATCAGAGTACCAGCAAGTCTAGCTTTGTCTGCAGCTACAATGAAGGTAATCTAGGACCACTTGTAGGAGAAGGATAAACACGAACAATGTGGGGAACAGCAGGGACGTAGCCCTTCTTGCATTGCCTGTGTGCAGGCTTTGCTGCGGTAAGGAGCAGCCTGGCTGGTACAATTGAAGCACGACTGGAGGAGTAGAGTCTGGGGCCACATGGCACAGGGGTGGCCAGAAGACTGTGGCTCAGTAGAGGGCTATGAGACACAGCAGTCGTCTCAGTCATGTCATCTCAGATATTTGTTCTCAAACACCTTTTTGAGCCACTACTTGCTTTAGCAATGCTGAAATTTATCATTAATATATAGTGAATATGTACTGGTTATATGAATACTAATTAATATGTATTAGTTATATGTGTTTTACTTGAGGTGTTCTGCATGTAGTTCAAACTTAATATTGCATCCAGCTGTCTGAATGCATTTCAGAAAAGCCTGCCATTATATTTGTTATGTAAACATCATCCATCCATGCAGAAGAACTACTAGGAACTATTAGGCTTGTACTATCCTGGGTTATTTTTTACAACTCTGCTATTCTACTTGATGCCTTGTGAATTTCTCACATACTGTAAGATGTGAAAGAGCTATACTACAGCAAAAAGCTCTAGGTTAGACATCAGGAAAGCCTTAACTGTAACAATAATTGTTAGCTGCTTTCCTGAGAAGGGTGTGGAGTTGCCTTTCTGGGAGGTTTTTAATCTGTGGTTGTTCAAGCAGCAGTCAGGAAGAACGTGGTAGAGTTGATTCTGTTTGAGGGAAGGGGGATCGACTAGGTGGCTTCTGGGGACCCATTTCCAGCACTTCAATTGCTATAGTAAAGGGCATAAATTCACACTTTGAGTGTATACAGTACATTTCAAATTAAAGATTCAGTTGTTTGTATCCACATGCAGGCAAAGAAAATATGGGCCAAACAATTGCATGAGGAAATGAGCTCTAAGCCTGTGCCTCAGACCTTCCTCAAAGGCAGCAAGTCATAGAGACCTTCAATTTTGGAATGAGTTAGGCCTAGACAACCAGCTGTTTCTGACTATTAACAAGGACATCATTCCTCTCAGTATGCTCCATCAGAGTGCTCTGTTTTTCAGGTGGGTCTTAATCATATACCAGTATGTGCAGGTCATACAGACTAAAATGAATATCAGTCTCTTATTTAGTAAGGTCATTTAGGTCAAAATGTTTTTCTGAAGCATTTTATTATCTGATAATTCATTATCTGTCTATTCCAAATAAAGAGCTTTCAGCAGGCACTGGGAGCGTGGTGGTAATGCCTGTGGTGCTGACGCTGAGAGGCTGGATGGATGAGAGCCTGAGGCAGGAGAGCAGCTGCTGGGTGGGAGCCAGAGCCCCAGTTTGGTGGGTGCCAGGAGGACACAAACTCTCCCTCACCAGTTGCAGGAGAACTGGCAGAGACCAGGAGATCAGGCCTAAACAAGTCTGACTTGCATGTATTTCTCGTCATAGCTGGGGGCCACTCCAGCTAAAACCAATTGAACTTTCAAGGTGAGGCAACTCCAGAAGTTGCAATTATGTTGTGAAAAGCAGGGGCAAACCAACTGTGCTCGGTCTGCCCCCAGGCTGGGGGAGCTGTCACTTGAATGAAATGATGTTACTTGTAGGCTTATACTGGAGACATTTTGAGAAAGGAGATTTCTGAGTGTTCCCAGGGTGGTTTGGAGAAGAGATTTTTCTTCTTTCTCTGAAGAGAGTTATTCTGCTTAGTCAGTCTTCCTGGGGCAAGGATTCAGTGTGCTGTACTCTTCCCAAAGGAAACCAAAATGCTCTAAGAGATGACCTACAGCACTGAACTGCAGCCTGCCAACTGAGCAGAACATGTAGATATAACCGAGGTGGTTAATGGGGACAGTGGCTGAGGGAACTTGAGTACGTAAAGCTGTGGAGTCCCAGAAATGCAACATTTCCTCTTTTCATGTCTACAGCCTGTGAGAGGAGATCAGTGGAGAAGGAAGGCAGAAGATGCAAAAACCATCCTGCAGAGAAAAGAGGAAGATTACTGACTGTGGCTTGTGGAGAGTTGCAATATAGCTGTTTTGAGGAATCATTTAGGTGTCACAAATCTAATTCACAGAATTAGAAGAAAAAGACAACAAAAAGGATTATCTAGTTCAACCATCGTGGTGTAGAAACACATACAGACCCAAAATGTCTGTCAGACGTTTATCAAGCCTGTTCCTGAAACTTCCAGTCATAAAGATCCCACAACCTCCACAGACAAAATTCCAATGCTTCACTCTCCTTTGTGTGAAAGAGATTTTTTTTCTAATCTTGATTTTAAATCTCTTTTGTATATTTAAATCCATATTGCTTGCCTTATCCTCCACATTTATGGTGAATAGACTACTCTTCTTTGCAGTAATCATTGTATATATATATATATATGCACACACATACATATGTTATAATCGACATATATTTATATGTCTATATTTGAAGATCCTTCTTGTGTATTCCTCTAGTAATATAATCTCTAGCCAAAACAACCCACTCTTTTTCATTCTGTCTCCTTTCCTCTGACCCACGCCACACAGCTTCCCAGCAAGTTCTGTCTGATTTGCAGTTCTTTAACTTGGGAGGAGTAAGATGTTTCTATGTCAGACAGCTTCATTTGATTTTTCAGGTGTACGGATGAGGCCTCAAGTCAGTATTATTTATAAGATTTCAATACTTACCTATGGATTTTGAACCATACCTGCCTCACAGCCTGGTAAAAGGATTATGCTTAGCACTTATGCCGTCTTTTCCTTTCAACTCAAAAGTAAGCCTGAATTTACTAACCTCCCAGCAGACAGGCAGTGAAGTATTTACTGCTCCTGTTTTATAAATAGGAAACTTGCTGCAGTGTTTTGTTCAGGCAACACTGTCGATGGGACAGGCGTTAACATACAGGTGTCTCAGAAACAGTCCTGAGCTCCTGGTGCACATTAAGCAGACCCGTTGCTCCAGGTGGGTAAGGCACTAGCTTCTTGCCTTCTTCTCATCTCCTTTCTCACAGACACTCCTTCTGCTAGTTAGAAATGCAAGCAATAGGCTGCTGCGTGTGAAGCCAAGAGCTCATGTGCACCAGTTTCTGAAGTGGGCAGGGCCACTGTGGATTTCTGACCATGCCACTGCCTTGGCCATGCCATTTTATTTCTTCACCCCTTGCCTGCTACCAGAGTAATCTCTTCAGGGTTGAGAAAGTCTCGTATCTATCTTGAGCGCCTAGTGCTTGGGTTCTGATTTCAGGTGGAGGCTCTGATATTAATAGTAATCATCATCATCAGTGGCATCCTCTGGGAAAAAATGTAAGTATCCATGAGAACAAGCAAATGTTCAGTAATGGAGCCCCCCCAAAAATGAGATACCGAAATTTATAAAAATGGCTTTCATATGTTGCTGATGAATGGAGCTAGGTCCTGCTGTGTGCTCAGTGTACCTGAACAGTGCCCTAAGAGTCTACCTGATTCAGGTTTGTGTCAATGGAGAAAATCTACCATGAAGCAGGAAACGATTAGAGAGTTAGAGGACACTGCGCTCGTTCCCCTTGGAAACCAGCTTGGGGTTGGGAATTCTGTGACTAAACATGGAGAAGTATGAAACTGAAAAATAAACAAATTGGCCAACCAATACAAAAGCTGTGCCCACCACTCACTATCCACCCTATTACTTCTGGTGGCTGATCTCTCACTTGCTACTCCTATCAATGTGTCTTTACCAGGAAAGGAAAATTAGGGATTAGAGAAAGTATGAAGTACTTTAGAAACTGGTTCTTTGGAACATATTTGCATCTAATGAGGAAACGACAACTAACTTATATTTCATGGAGCTTGTGACTCACATTATTCAGTTCAGGAAAGTATAGAGAGATGAGTTTCAGAGGAATTTTTCTGTTATTATTTACTCGCAGAAGGAACTGTCCTTATTAAGAGATATTTGATTTCTCGCTCACTTGTTTGGAGATGCATTCGTTTTCTTTTCTATTCCTAGATTTGTTTTTCTCCCGAGAGTCTTTAACTTGATTTTAAGAATCAAAAATTATACAAGGCCTGTTTAAAAGACCTCTGAAGTCAGCAGAAATATTTATATTCCACTGACAAATTTACTGAATCAGTGGCTGGAATTATCTCCTTGATTAACTGACAAGTCTCCTGTTCATCACTTAAAGAAAATACACTCTCCAAGCCAGTGCGGCAGAGCTGCGTGATGTTCCCTAGTGAAAGTATAGAATGAGCAAGCACGTACAAATCTCTTTCTCCAAGCTGAAAGCCTAATCAAAGTATTTTATAATTTGACACTTGACATTCAAATTCTTTTTTTTTGTTTTCATTACTGTGCATGTCTATATCTATGTTTTTCCAAATCAGTTTGAGCTCACAACTCATTTATTTGTTTTATCCATATTTATTTTCCTTTTCAAGGGAGTTGTTTCTTCTTCTCTTTTTTCTAATTTAGATTAAACCTGTGCTATGTTCTCACAAAATCTGGGATTTCTTTTGTTCCAAATAGGTGCCTCTATTTTTCACTGTGTCATAACCTTTATTATGTTTTTCAGTATCTTACAGTGATAATGTTACACTTGGCTTTCTTCCCTTGCTCTTTCTCATTCTATTTTTTCTCTGTATTTCATGCTTGCATGCTGTCTTTCCTACATGGAATATCACTTTGAGAAAATAAAGCTTTTGAACCTATTAATATTACATAAGTTCAAACGAATCAACTTTAAGCCCCTTGCATTGTGGTGGGAAGGAAAAGAGGGAACTGAGAAAGAAAAGAAAAGCGTATTTGCATAAGACAGATTTCCTTATAAGTTAGTGCTGTGGTATGAACAACAAAATAATAAATCCCTGGGGATTTTTTCAAGCTTATGGAGAAACATCTCCTGCCAATGTATCATGAGTGCTTACTGACACCTTTGCTTATGCTGGGAGTTTAATATGTCATCTACTTTGTCAAAAAAGTATCATCTGCTGCACCCTTCTGGACATTACCAGGACAGCACATTCTCCAGAAAATCCCAAACAAAATCACGTAGCATAGTTTTCACGAGCAAAGATCTGCCTTCTGTTGTTTCTAACAGAAAATGGGCATAAAAATCTCTCTGCTTTTGATTGGTCTAAGATTTAAATGAGATCCAAGAGAAAAGACTTTTCCATGCTATTTACTAGCAGATCTAGAGTGGCTTCAGACTTCTGCATCTATAGTCTATGGCACTTGCTATCTGAGGGCAGAGCAAGTAATGCTGTCAGTGGCAGAACAAGAGAGGCTTGGCTCCGCATAGTTCGTATCCCTGCTTATCATGTCCTCCTGCATCTCTTGGTGACCCCACCTCTCTCCTATATCAAACTGGGAAATCTTCAGGTCCTCCATGCCCTTCTCACTCCCAAATGGTCCCGTAATCCTGCTTCTTCCCATTCATGTCCCTGTAAAATCTCTGTGAGGTACTCCTGGCTTCCATTAGGACAGCCTGTCTTTTCCACGTCCATGTGTACAAGGTGGGTGTTCCCGGGATTCACCTATGCATGTGCTGACATGCTGGTTGGAGGGTACAGAACTGCTGACTGGCCAAGCAGAAATGAATGGTGTTTGCTTCCACCATGAATGTCCTTATGGAAAACACATTTTGGTTTCTTTTCTCTGTCCAACCACTGATTTTCTGAAGCCTTGTAGGAAAATCAGGGTTCCATCCCTCTGTCAGGTGTGGTGGAGGGTGAATGATATGCTCAAAAAGTGACTGTGTAGGTAGTGATGTGGATGAGCTGTGGATGTGATGGTACATGGACATAACTGACCACAAAACAGTTACCAAGACCAACCATCTGTTTTCCTACTAGCATCACTTCTTCTGCCTGTCCTGACTGCAGGCTACACACTGGCTCCTTACTGCGAACCGTCTGCAGTGTCTCAGAGCTGAGGCAGAAAGGCCACTTGCCCACTGCCTCCCCACCAGCCCAGGGTGCATTTCCCGCCTGTGCCCTGCAGGCATGTACCTTTTGACCACTGCTTTACCCCAGGTGACTCATCTAGTCATCAATGCTCACAGAGATGTGGCTGCAGCATGTGGCCTTTCCAGAACCACCATTCTCCCAGCACAGAGGGGAATACGTGGGATTCCCACCTTGCTCCTAACTGCTGTTCTCCTCTGCCCCACCAACCCCATCAGAAGGCTATACCGACTTGCCAGACAAACCAGTTGAGACTTCTGAGGGCACTCTGACTGGGAATGCCTAGCTTGCCTTAGCTGAGCCCTGTGTGGGTGATGGAGGTGGTGTTGCTGAAATGTGTGGGGCACCCTAAGGTCTGAGCACACCTGAGATATCAGGAGCTTTGCCTGGCGGGCAAAGACACATTATACACGGAACCAAAGGGAACGCTGCTTCCCAAGTCATGAACAAAAACTAATGCAGAAATGGGAAACAGCAGAGGGAAAGAAGCTTCTTTCCCCCAGGAATGGCACTGGTGATTGTTAAAAAAAATTCTGATACAGCGTTAGCATTATCAGGGGACTTTTGAGGACTGGCTTACACAAAAGCATAAATCAGAAGCAGTTCCCACCAAAGCAGTGCAAGTCTGTGACTGAAAATACCATTGGGATCTAAAGCTGAATATACAGATCTGTGTAGAAATAGATTGTGCCTGGATTCCCATACTTTCCAACACCATGATCCCCATCTTTACTTAACAAAGTGAGGCCAAGCAATCTGAGAACAAAAACATGCCCCACAAAACAAGAGAGTGCCTTCACATTTCCTGGCATCCAGTACAAATGATTGAGTCTGATTTGGTAATCCATCCAAATCAAGGTTGTTTGAATGGACACACCATGGCAAAGGGGGTCACAGCATGGGAGAATGATTAACTTAACCTACCTGCCTTGTTTGTTTGATGCCGCCTTGCTCCAGTGCGAGTCAATAAAACTTTGTGCACCGACACACACAACTTCCAGCACCCGCCAGCTGGGCCAAAATGGGGATTAGCAAAGCCGCCTTTCTCTTTCTGTTCTTGCTCAGCTCAGGTAAGAGTTCCTTGCCTTCTGCTTGCCTAGGTGAGATGGGGGCCAAAGGCTTGCAAGCTCCCTTTGGTGAAGGTAGGTCCCCAAATCTCTGTGTTACCACTTACCTGTGCAATGATGGATCTGGGGCTTGTTAGCCAGCGAGAGCTGCTGTTGAACAAAGTGAGAGCTGTGGTTGCTCCACTGTTGCGCTGGTTAGAGACGCCGGAAGAGCAAGAGCTGTGGTGTCTGCTTGGGGAACAAATGGCTCCCTGCAAACATGTCCCCTGGGTCAGAAATGGGGGCACCCTTGGAAAGCAGCCCCAAAGCCTGATACAAAACCCATAGCAGTCAGTGAGATGGCTGTCTCTGGTTTCAGCAGGCTTTGGATCAAATGTTAAAGCTGTTTTTACTGCTAAGCACAGTGATCCTGATTTTCATCCTTTATGATAGGATTTTTAAAAAGTTTTTAAATTAAATATTTAAAACAAAATTAAAAATTAAAAAGCTCCCTTATATTCTAGCAATTTCACATTTTCTGTTGTCAACCACTTACAAGAAAATGTTCGCCTTTGTTTTCCTGGGGGCAGTAGGTAGAAATTTAGTCTTCAGTAACCTGGACCAGCTTTTCCAGGAATATGTCTAGAATTCTTTTTTACAACTCCAAACGAAGATAAGTGTTCCACTAAAGGTAATATATGAATTTCAAGCTCATCTACAAATTCTGTAAATAAATATTCCACAAGTAATATACATTTCAATCAGATTTCAATCAGGTATCACATTCTCTAGTACTTTACCATTGCATATCATTATATGGCCCTTAAATTACTTTTAAAAAGTACTGTTAAAAACATATCCGTACAGTTTGTATGATTTTCTAATAGCTCAGTCATTTAATATGACAGAATAACAGGGAGGTATCACTGTATGGTTTTGCTGGGTTATAAAAGACAGATAATAAAGTTATTTTTATTTGCTTATTGTTATCAGCTCTAACTCACTTTCTCCAAAGTGATGGTCCACAAAACTGTCCTAACACTATTTTTATGTCTTCTGGATTAGTACTGGTCAAGTCTGGAAAGATGCATACGTAAAAGAAGAAATTGTTTTGCTTACATATATTTGAATATTCTGTTCATATATCTTGTGAAATGTCTGCGTTTGTAAAGACTTGGACTTTAGCCAGAATAATACATTCCCTGCTGCATTTTTAAATCTATTGTATTCCTTTTTAAGTTTACACTTTGCAGTGTTTTTTCAGGCAACTAACATCACATTTTCTTTTCTGTTATCTAAGCTTCTGCCAATCTCTCCTGACTTTTAGCTTATGCATGTCATCCAAAATCTCATGTGTTGATCCTTAAACCAACTGAAATAAATCTTTTTTATGGTCACTGAAAAGGAATGGTATCCAAAGTAGAGCTCTTTGGACAAACATATAGTTTTAAGATGAGTCAGTACACTTTGAAAAGTAATCTTTTCCTATTCTGATCCCCTGCAATTCTGGAACAGTGGCCTCAGTTAGCTTAGGAAAAAGGTCAGGAGAGGAAACAATTGTTTGCTGAGTCCATCAGGAGAAATTGATAGGCTGTTGGTGCTCCACATAGTCCTACTGTAACAGTAAGATTAGATATGGGAGGCCTCAGCGTCAGGGATTTCTTAAGACGTGGATTTTATAGCATTGAGCCAACTCTGCAAACAGTCACAGAAGATTGCTCTCAGACAATTAATCATCTTACTTTCATTAGTGGCTGAAATACCTTTTATTTTATATGAATGTATGTCATGCAGAGGTAGGTGATGGATGACCTATATGTCATGGGAGTTAATTACACTGGAGTGATGTTGCAGTGAATTGAGCCCACTATGAGTGTTTGCATAAAAGAAAGATTCACAACGTTACCTATGAAATGCTGTACAAGATTATGAGTTTCCTGTGTCTGTCAATAATAATCTAGCTTGAAAGGTGAAATAAGTAAACCATATCACTTCTGTAACTTTGTAACCTGGTGCTGGATATGGAAATAAACTTTTGTAGAAATTAGGAATGGAAACATAGAATCTTTATAGACATAAAAGGAAAGAATCAATTAGATGGCAAACTCCATTGTAAGCAACAACATTTTGGAGCTAAGTGTTAAATGTATTAGCAGGTACATCATATACATCTTATGCACATGTAGCTTTCAGATATAATAATACTAATTGATTTACTAATTTAAAATCTTGGGTTGATTTGTTGCAACAGAGATGCAGTCTGACAGATTCATTAGTAAGTCTGCTCAACCCATTACAACAAAAATAATGGTGGCCATTGTAAAAGACTATATAGTCGTCTTACGATTGATGTTTCTTGCTCCAGGGCAAGACATCTTAGGACAAACAACTATTTAGTGATCAGTAAAACTGTAGTGATTGCACCATCCACGTGGGAGGTCATAATCTCACATCCTCCCAATTCATGCTTCTCCAAAACTTTAATATAGACATCACTTCCCTTCATCTTTCTCTAACTGGTGTTTGTTTGACACCATTTAGTCCCTCTCTCCGGTCCCTCTCACTCTTGTTTCACATTTCTTGTTCTCAACTTCAAACCCATACATAACTCTACTCAGAGCTGCTTCTCTACATCTCTCTCCTGCTGTTTTTTCATATGACGTGTTCCAGTCATACAGCTGTGATTGTGTCAGGAGACAGAAATTTCCTCAGAGTTTATCATGTTTTACCCAGAATTACACAAAATAAATGGTGCCTTCACCTGTCAATGCTACATGAAAAATGAGACTTAAAGTCACAGATCTTCTGAACTGCATCATTCTCATTTTTAATGTCTGATTCCTTTCCTTCCCTTGTAGTGAAAGGAGATATACTGGATGACTATTTAAGAACAGATGGAGTTTGGATACTTACTCGAAATAAACAGTTTTACAAGACAAATAATGAAAAAGAATGTGCAGAGAAATGTGAAGCAGAAAGAAATTTTAGTTGCAGGTAATTTCTGTTGAATCTTAAAACTATGTCATTGTGGGTGTCTGCATAGCAGTGATATTTTCCTACTGTTGCTCAGAACCAACATTGCCATGCTGCTGCAGCTCTGCCTACAGCAGTGTCGCCCATGCTTGTGCCTTTAGCTTGTGGCTTACCTGTCTCCACCCATAAATTACCACAAGGTCAAGTAAAGGTTGGATTTACAATGTATTACTCATTCTATAGTAAATGCTCCAGTTCCTGCTCTGATCCAATGTTATGTGAAGAGCTGCTTCTGTCTCTTTAGCTGGATGCTGCCTTGTTTCACAAAAGAAGGGTGAGATGTTTCTAATTCATTGCAGGGAAAGGCACTAACCTGAGCAGCTAGGATGCTGTTGATAACATTTTGCCAATGCAGTAACTAGCTTCCCACACCGTAACTTGTTCGTGTAGTCATACATCCTGAAAAAGTCAGCCACTTTGGAGCAGTGGAAAACATCAGTCTCTTATTCGGTGTCTCAAATACTGAGTGCAGTATCTGAAAGTTATAAATGGATACAAGACAGTGCTAGTAAGTTGATAACTTATAGAAAAATAATTATGAGTTGAATAATTTGAATTGAATTAAAAATATTGCTTCCTATGTCAATATTGCTTCCTTCTCAATTTCAACAGGGCCTTCCTATTCACCAGGAAAAAACTACAGTGTTTAACACTGGCTGAAAATGCCAAAATGACAGTGACGTTCAGCAGCACGGATGCAGTTCTTTATGAGAAGAAAAGTATGTATATAGTAAGATGGTACACATTTACACGTTAAGCCTATTTTAACTGCATCCTTGCATTCTCTGCTGCAGTGCTGGAGTATGCCATTGCAGGTGGTGACAGTTTCAGTGAGGTAGGACCTGCACCCGTTATGAACTGGGCTGAAACTGCCAGAGAATTTCACATATAGCATCAAGGCTCCTTATATTTGAACTTATATTTCACTCCTTAAGTCATGTATTATTGGGACCAGGCAGAATAAACACACTCCAAAGCAAAAATCATGCATTTCTCTGCCCTTTAAGTATTTGCAGTCCTCTGCTTCACGGAGCTAGCAGAGTCCTTGGTCATACAAATTTCCAAGACTACAGGATTATCTACTTCTATGTACCCACTCCTCTAATTTTCTGTGTAATAATTCAGTCAAGAATTACTTGACTAAAATATTGTATTGACTTATTTTTTTTTTTTAAATCGTAATCAAATGTTCACTTTTTGTAAGCTGTTTTGTTTATGCTTAATTCTTGTTGTATGCCACGCTCAGATAAGTGGCTTGGTTTTAAGATTTTGTTTTAAATTAACTAATTAGTGCTTTTCTAAGTTTTGAATAGATGCTATATAGCTGGAAAAATATTTTTTAACTAGACTATCTTCATAAGTTTTGTGGGAACATAGATAATGCAGTCACAAACACTAACTTCAATGAGTTCTGGGAAAAAGAAAGCTCCTATTACTAACTGATATGTAAGATGAATAGTCAACATTTCTTGTAAGTTTGTTTGAAAAGACAGTTATTTGCAGTGTCTTTACAATTCTGAAGCATTTGAAAGATATACAGAAAACTGGAACTGCATGAATAATCATGGTGCAGGTCCCCTTTGCCATATCAAAGTTTTAAAGAGAAAGCAGTTCATGTCCAAATTCGCAGCTAGTATAAACTGATACAATCCTGATTAATTCATTAACTTCTGCTGGACATCTGGGCCAAACATAACAAAAAGCTAGAATGTTAACATTTAAACAGCTGTATCCTGATTCTTCTGCTACTAGACTGGATAATGGGTTGCCAGGTTTATGGCACCGGGTGCAACTTGGTTTGCAACAGCCATCTTCAGTAAGTACTAGCTTAACCTCTAGCTGACTATCAGCCAGTGACATTTTGTTCTTATGGTGCAATATGTATTCCTTGGAGCCTTCTTTCTATGCTAATCACAAGTGGATTTTCTCACCGGTTTTCCTGAACTTGCAGTTTATGTTTAGCTTGGACAGATTACTAAAGCCTTAAAAGCTAGAATTGGAAGCGTACTGCTTGATTCTTGAGTGTTATTATGGTCAGATTCCTTCTTGTTTTAAAAGGCAAAACCACTGTTACAGTTGTTTTGATCAAAAGACTTTAGCTCTACAGTCCTGTCCCCCCCTGCCCCAGTAACAGACCTCACAAGGCTAAAGCCTATGGAGACCTTTTCTCCACTTTTATTTGTCACATGTTCCTCATAGACCACTGATGTGTGAGTTACCAGTACAGAAGCAGGAGCAGGTTCAGCCAAATAATTTCTGGCACAAGTGAAATATGTATAGAAATAATGGGTGTAGCCAGTGCCTCAACATTTTAAATGTGATTTTTTTTTTTTTTTTAACTTAAGTCAAAATTGATTGGAGTTTTCCTTTGAGGTTAGAACAGGATAAAGGAGGAGTATGTGTTCTGTAAATTCCTCTGCATATGTTGAAAGCAAATAGACACATGCACGAGTCATTAATTATTAAATTGAAATGAGCCCTTCTAAGTGAATAAATAATTCTCATTGACCCTGATTATATGCTGTCACAGAGGGCCAGACAATCATTCAGGCTTAAATTGGTACAAAGCAAGACAATATCCCTAACTTCATCAGGGCCCCTTTACATTGTTTGCCATTGTCCAAGCTCTTCCAAACTTCTGAAACATCTGAAGAGACATATCTGATCCTCATTTCAGCAGCAAAAGACTTGATTTTATACCTAGGAGCCTTGGCCTCTCAGGAAAAGGAGAAAGCACTGCTTGGCTTCTTTTTTGTCCGCCTCCTCCAAAGCTATTCCCTGGAAGACAGGCCTGGTACCTCCAGCCTCAGTGTCCATGTCAGTGACCTTCCCAAATACATGTAACCTAGAAATTTAGTCAGAGCCTTCAGCTCTGCTGCTTGTACCCCCATTGGAACCACCTTTTGCTGCAGAAAAAAGGCCTAGCTTGGCACCCTCTCATGCTTCAGAATGGATTTGTCTTGTTTACTTTTTATCCTTAACTGAAACCGTAGGGTTAGATATGGGTCTGGTCCCCTCTCTCCTCATCCTCTTGGAAGCAGAGCTTTTTCTTCTTGGCCATGACCAGGACTGAAGGAAATGTCACCACATGAGTCCACTGCAGGTGGAGACACTGTGTGTGGTTCCTCACACCAAGGGATCAGCTCATCAGCTGGTAGGTGCCTGTCATGGCAGGGGGGCACTCATGAATGGAGGTACTTGTCCGGGTGTCAGGCCCAGGACAGAGACATGGTTACCTGCTGTCCTTCCACAGGGTGGAACTAAGTGTCCCACCTAGGCATGGCGGGCAGCCACCTCTCTTGCCTTCACTGCCATCACTGTGTGGGCTGTCAGAGCAGATGCATTCATCTGCAGTCCTGCAGAGTTACCAGTCCTTTGATGTGACTAGGTCACCTTTTCTGATCATTTTAAAGTAGAGGCTGGTTATTCTCAGCTCTCACTGCAGACTGAGCAGAAATCAAGTCTCCTTCATATTTAGCATCTATCAATGTCACTGAAGGCTGCAATCAGGCACTGCCACAGCTTGGACAGCAGGTCGTTGATACCAAATCCCTTCATGTGGAAACTGTTTTCTCTTTCCCTATTTTATCCTTGTGCTAGTGGTGGTGGTTCTTTGAAATTACCCAACCCATATCCCCAAGCTTAAGGCAGCTAGATATGAGTGGGAAAAAGGCATCTGCCTTACAGACTTTTCATTTTCACCTAATGAGTTATCAGGCACAATTTGCTCATCATCCAGCATTCTTACAATCTGCAGCAATTTGAGGACTGCCTGTCTCATCTTCATCTCCTGCCACCTTCTGCACTCTAGGAGACCCACCTTTCACACCTGGGACACACGCTGCCTCCCTTGGCTATACCATTCAGCTCCCATGATGCCACTATGGAACACACTACCTCTGCCTTCTTAGGGATATCTCTTCATGACAGTCTGCTTCAGTGGGAATTGCTTTTAGCTCTAGCAGCCAGAGAACGGATTCCTTTGTTTTTTTCAGGGGACAGTTTTGCAGTGCCTGTTTTTTCAAACAGAGGATGTAGAGTCATCTTCCTTCTATTTTTCACTAGCAGGAATACAAGGCTATCTCGTTTCTTCTGAAACTCACAGCTACCACTGCCAACATCTTTGTGAAGTCTCTAGATAATCCAAATGGCAGCATTTGGTATCTGTAATGGCCCCAGTTCACCTCAAGAGAGATATTCCTCATAAGGCTGTTAAAATGCATTGTAAAAGTGAGATTCACCTTCCTAGAAGCAACCTAATTATCACAGCCAGCATCACCCAACGTGAACTTGAATTTGCAAATAAGGACATTTAGTGTCCTTAAGCCTCAGAAAGGTTTTCTGTCCCCACCATGACTCCTCAGCACCAGGAAATAGCTGCTGTAAAGTTCCTTTTTGCTGAGATATGATGGAATCTGTTCTGCTTGGAGGAAGCAATCTCCAGGACATTTTGTGACTCTGCCACTCCCTTAGGCTCATGATGACTGTACAATCTCACCTATGCCTGACTCAGACCTTGGAGTTCATAACAGCTACTCTGGCATCAGTCTTTGCCAGAGCTTATTTTCCTTGGAATTGGATGCAAAATATCTGTACGGAACAGCTACTTTAAAACCAAAAGGTTCATCCTTCCATGAGTATAAGAGTTTGTCTGGCTGTGCTGGGCCACACAATGTTATGCAGTCACATTTTACCCCACCACAGACACTTGGGATCTGTATGCAGACCATACTCTGGATTGTCCATATTTACAAAGGCTCCATGAACATATGTCTGGCAGTTACACTTTTACTTTCTCTATGTTAATGGCAGAACCCTGTACGAGGAATCCTCTTCTGATTACAGCCTCCTTGTTAATAGTAGGAATAATCCACAAGGCACAAATACATAGCTCTTGTAGGCTACACTCACTATATTATCTTGAGTCAGATTTCTTCCCATTCACACCTCCAAGAGTGCCTTTTCTTTTGATCCTAATTGGCCTCTCAGAGTTTAAGAACCATGGCCTTTTTACTATCTCAGTGGCCATCTGGGATGCTTACCTTCTTGTATGGGTAATAAACAAAGTTTTTCCGCTTGGTCACTGAAAAAATTCTTAGGAACTTGGTTAGAAATTTCTCCTTCTTTACAGAGCAGTTTCCTCAGTCAAACCTTAATTTTGTCGTGGTTTAACCCCAGTCGGCAACTAAGCACCACGCAGCCGCTCGCTCACTCCCCCCTCAGTGGGATGGGGGAGAGAATCGGAGGAGCAAAAGTGAGAAAACTCATGGATTGAGATAAAGACAGTTTAATAGGGAAAGCAAAAGCTGCGCGCACAAGCAAAGCAAAGCAAGGAATTCATTCCCTACTTCCCATCGGCAGGCAGGTGTTCAGCCATCTCCAGGAAAGCAGGGCTCCATCACGCATAACGGTTACTTGGGAAGCCAAACGCCATCATGCCAAATGTCCCCCCCTTCCTTCTTCTTCCCCCAGTTTATATACTAAGCATGACATCATATGGTATGGAATAGCCCTTTGGTCAGTCTGGGTCAGCTGTCCTGGCTGTGCCCCATCCCAGCTTCTCATGCACCTGGCAGAGCACGGGAAGCTGAAAAGTCCTCGACCAGTGTAAACTCTACTCAGCAAGAACCAAAACATCAATGTGTTATCAACATTATTCTCATCCTAAATCCAAAACACAGCACTCTACTAGCTACTAAGAAGAAAATTAACTCTATCCCAGATGAAACCAGGACATCTTGACACATAGCTTGGCTCTTGATCCCATCACTCTTTTGAGGAACACAGACTTTCAGGGGTTATAGGCCAGCACAGCAAAGTCCTGTACAGGACAGAAATGTAAGAGAGACTTTGGAGGTCAAGTGGAAAGGAACTGTGTTACTAAAAATTCTGTTTAAGAGGGATCCAATACCAAGGTCTAAATCCATGCTGGTCTCCATGTGCCATTTGAACGGAGAAGTTACTTGCTTGTCTTCATTCCTGACTCAGCTATACACAGCCTCCACCCCCTCTCCCTAGGTGTCAGGTGAGTCTGGCTTAGCATTTAGACATGGTAAAATCACTTAGGAGCTACCTGGCAACATCAGAAAGTCCATGGGCAAGGCTATTGACCAGAGGTGGTCATGCTGGGACCTGCTATTGGAGTACCAGTGTTGAAGCAGCAGTGACAAGACTTTTGGGCACACCAGGAGTACCCTGACAACCAGGCAGCAGCTGCAAGAGCCCCTGTTGGTAAGACATGCAGCACAGACATTTGTAGTCCCAGCCACACACTGTGATGAGGTGTGTGGTGTCCAAACAAGGCTCAGCTTTTCCTATCAGATTGGTCTCCTGTTCTTGCTCTAACATCTCCATTTTATATTTGAGGGCTCAGGGGGATTCTTGTTGTGCAAAGAAATTGCTGGAAGGGGAAATGAGGATCACTCCCCAGAATCTCCCAATAATTGGAAATTTTTCAGTGTCTGTTGCAATAAAAGCATCATCAGCATGCTTTGCATTCTCTCTACCTTGGAATTCCACTAGAAAGTACCTGGGAGTCTGAGGCTAAGAGGAATCAAAAGTGTGGGGGACACTTATGTGACAGACATATTCTGGTAACTAAAAATTCTCTGGTTTGAAGGGATAGTTACATGATACCCATACTGAGAATGTGCTTACGAACAATAAACTTCAAAGAATCTCCAGCTGTTGGTAAAAGGCCTTCCTTTTTATCCCAGTAGTATAGCAATATAAGCATGCATTTTATACATATCAAAAACAATTGTAACTTATTATATCTATTTTCTTAACTTGACTGTATTAGCTTTATAAAAATGCTTCTGGAATTTTCCTCTGCAGTTGCCTAGCAGTTGGTAACTAAGTTGTTTTAAAATACCTGATTGAATCACATCTCTCTGTTTGCATGCATAAGAGATTCAAAACATGGGTAAAGCATCGTTCATCATAAAATGATGAACTTCAGAGTTATATCTGCAGATTCTCAGTTTCAAGAGACGCAGTGTTGTAACACCATTGAATTAACAAATCCAATTCCATTTCAGTTTACCTTCTACAATGTAAAAAAGGGATTGGGAAGGACTACAGAGGAATGGAAGCCAAAACTCAGACGGGTATTCCATGCCAGAAGTGGGCAGAAAAAACACCTCACAACCCAAAGTACGGCCTTATTTATATTTGTCTTCAAGTTGTTCTGAATCTTTTCCAAGCTTCCCCAACTTCATGTGTATAAACAACTTTATAGTGCATGTTACCAAAGCCAGTTGTCAGGTGACTTTTAAAGACAACTTTATCTTCATCTGTCTTGTTACTTTTGACTCTACTGGCAGAGAACTGCAATGGTCTGGGTAAGGAAAGCTTTGTCAGCTAGAGAAGTGGCGTCTAAATGCCGGGCCTCTTAAGAAGATGAAATGATCCCTCTATCAACCCATGATGAAAATTTTGCTGTTGGTGACAGTGAGGCCATAATTGCTCTCTTCTGTATGAGGTGTGAAAAAAAAAAGAAGGGATATCTGTCCAGCTTTATGACCTCCTGCCTGTCATCCAGAGACAGTCAAGAAGAAACATCCAGGAAAGCATCTGAGCGCCCAAGGGACCTGCCTAGCAGAGTTTTCTCAGGGCTGGCTGCCACTGGGCTCACTGAAGCAAGTGTGGAAGCAGAGGGCCTATTTTCTCTGATCTACGTTGGAGTTTTATTTATTTAAAAAGTTAATTTTTGTTGTTATTCTAATGAAACTTGGGTGCACTTGTTTTGATTTTTTGTTTAAAAGCCATTTAATCTTCTCTGGGAGGATTGCTATAGGAAGAAGCCTAGGGTCGCTTGCTTAAAAATCTCTGTAAATTAGGATCCAGTTGTGTTTGGTGAATAGTCTCTAGAAATAGTCCACTTTTAAAGTAGCTGCATTAATAAAAATACGTGACAGAGCCACAGACCATAGTGAGCTGATTAGATCAGCTAGATCCAAGTACTAAAGACAGTAATTGTCCTTTGAGACTGTCATAGTCCGTACAGGCTGTAAGCTCACTCATCATTGGCAACTGGGACCTAGGGAGAAGCTACTAATAATGGTAGTTACAGAATGTTTTTCAGATTTCATTTACGGGTTACAACAGGGAATCTGTTTGTCTCATTTTTACTGTGAATGAATAGAGCCCACAGCTAGCTGAGCAAGTTGGACATTTCCCTTCCGCTCCACTAAATTACTGGAATTAAAATAGAATTTTAATACTATTACAGTTATACACCTGAAAACCACCCCAATGCAGGGCTGGATGAAAACTACTGCAGAAATCCTGATGGGGATGAAAGGGGACCCTGGTGTTACACAACAGATCCTGCTACCAGATTTGATTACTGTGACATCCCAGAGTGTGAGGAACAGGTCACGCACACTGGAGAAGGTACATTTATTTTTTGGAGACCGAGTGTTCGAGTAGGTAATGTTATTCCTGCTATTTGTTCTTGATCAGAATTCATGGGTGGGTACAAACTTTGCTTTGTTTTCATTCTGCCTAGGCCCTACAGTGGAGTGCATGCAGTGTAATGGTGAAGACTACCATGGAGAAGTTTCCAGAACAGAGTCTGGGCTTGAGTGCCAGCGCTGGAATGCCCAAGAGCCTCATATGCATGGATTTACCTTGAAACAGTGAGTCAGGCTCAGCACTGAATTAATTCCCGCAGTGCCTGGGAGACAGCCTGATTGCTCCAGCCAGCCATAGCTGACTCACAAGCTTCTCTTTCATTTTCAATGTGCAGCTTTCCAGAGAAGGATCTGAAGATGAATTATTGCCGTAATCCTGATGGTGAACTTCGACCGTGGTGTTTCACTACCAGCCCTGCTAAACGCTGGGAATATTGCAACATTCCTCGTTGCAGTGAGTTTGATTTCCCCAGACCACTCCATAGGGTGGCTCTTCTCATTAAAATGATGCAGGAAGGGGAAAGGCAAGAAATCACAGTTCTGAGTAATGTGAAGAAATCCTTGTGAACCAGGGAAAGTGCACATTAATAAGCAGAATCACTCACTACATTTCTGTTACATAAAATCATGTAAGGTCAGTGAGGATGCAGGTGTCACTAGGTGCAATAATTCCAGAGATGTTATAGAAACCCTAACTTGCCTTCGACCACCTTACTTTTCAATTTACCCGAGAGGCAGGGCATTCAGGTTAAATCAGGTGGTAGTTTTCAGCTGACCTGCTAACTCATGGAAAACACCTAAACCACCATGTGGCCATACTGTGATATTTTACCTGGGTCCGGCCAGCACAGCCAGTGCTGCCTTTTTCTTAGCAAGGGATGAATCCTGAGAAACAAATTCAGGCCTCAGGAGAAAAACTTGACTTATCAGGGAGCTAGCTTAACCCATTAAGCTGAGCACACTAAACCTGGGCATTTCCAAAGCACTGAATAATGAGATTAGCATTGCCGTTTGTGGAACTGGACTGCACTTTGAGAAAAATTTTTGTGTTTTTATTTCTAGAGCTTGCTTCTTATGCATCTGCACTTGCCAGTGCTCTAAGGAGCAGCATGTGTTTGCTAGATGTAGTTCACCTCAGCATGCTCAATTGCAGATGGAAGAATGACTATTTATAGACTTACGTATGATAAAGTAAATTGTGAAAGTTACCATAGCATCTCCATTTTGTGCTTAAAACTTAAAGTTCAAGGAGCAGACCAACCTTTTAGAGTCATACTTGTCTTCTCGGGAAATTCCAGATACGAAGTATATATAATAGGTATGCACTGTAGATTGATTCATTTTCACTTTCTTTCACTCCTCCTTCTGCCCCACTTTCCCAATTCACTGACTCCAGAGGCTCAGCTCTGAATGCTGTTTTGCTTTCTCTCACAATTCCTTCTTGGCCCTTATCCTTATCCTTTCTGCCCTTCTACCCTACCTGTTTGTATTGTATTAATGTGGTCCCTTCATCCCACTTGTTTTTACCAGACTGTACAGGACTACTTACTGCCTTTCCAGCTCTGCTCTCAGGGGACTGCAGGCACAAAGTGTGGCTCTGACCCAGCAAAGTTATTTACTGGCTGCTGTAAAAGGGCAGACACAGGACATCTGTCTGGCAGCCCAACTGCTTGTGAAAATGTACACTTTGGTTTTGCCATGACTTTCAACCAATGTCACCTCTGCTGAAAGAAAAAAATGCATGTTCGACTTTACAGAAAACAGAGGGTTTTTTAATATATTTGAAAGCACCATCTAGCTGTGTTTTTTCTTCTATTTTCTTTTCCTTTTTCTTTTTTTTTTTTTAAATCCCGTTACAGCTACACACCTACCAGTCTCTGGCCTGGGCTCCCAGTGTCTTTCAGGGAAAGGAGAAAACTATCGAGGCAGCATAGCCATCACTGAATCGGGAAACGCCTGCCAACACTGGAACGCACAGTTTCCTCACAAACACGGCTGGATTCCTGACAGATATCCCTGCAAGTATGCTGAGCCTCGTCATTTTAACAAATATGAAAGAACATAGTTATTCCTTATAGATCCAGATGCAGAGGCAAGAGTAGCACAGGTTTTCTGCAGCTATGTTGATAAGCTGTTTGGTCACCTTTTGTCAGCTCTCATTACTTCTGTTCAGGTCTTGCTCTTAATTTTTTTCAGCATTCCTTTTTTACCAGCTACTTTATTCTCATGTACTTGTCTCACCTGTCTCCTCCACATCCTACTGCAGTTATAACTATTTACTACTTTTATGTTAAAAATCCCCTGGCTGTGTTTTGGCACACTTTCAATGCATTACTCTTCGGAAGAGCAATGCTCCAAGATCCAAGATGCTCCAATACATCCTCATGCTCCAAGGTCAGAGGAGCTGGTTTTGCAGAGTGTTATCAATGGACAAGGGGAACTGGGACTGACCAGGCTTTTAGCTCTGTATTTTGATCCTGTGGGTTCTGAAATGGATCTTGCAAGTTTTCCTGGGCATGTGAAACCCTGTCCATTATCACAGGGCAGAGAGCAGCGTGCACCGGTGCTTATATGCACATGCTTCCAGGATCAGTCTGTGACATCCAGCCTCGCCTGGTTCTTACCATAGTGGTCAGGTACACCAAGGGCTTGTGTTTTGAAGTCAGTATCTTTTTTACTGCTGTATCTTGGCCTCAAAAACAAGAGCAGAAAATGTAAGCATTGGAAAAGTTCTTCATATATCATCAGCATTTAGACTGTAAATTCAAAGGCTGTTGATTAGTCCCAAAATAGCGGTCCTCCGAAAAGAATAAATGTAACCACTAAGTTGAGTTCTGCATGCAGTAGTTGTTAATAGTCTTGCACACAACTTTTCTGGATTTCTATGAGTAGTTTAAAGCTGGTGCTTGTGTTTCAGGGGCTTAGAGGAAAACTACTGTAGAAACCCTGATGGAGAGAAGAGGCCCTGGTGCTACACCATCAACAGCAGTGTTCGGTGGGAATATTGTGCAATTCCCCGCTGTGACGGGACAGAACAAGTGATTGCTGGTATGAGTAGTGGAATGTACTTGAGAGGAGGACTTTAAAGCAGTGAGAGACTTAGCATTTCTCATTGTAAATGTGTCAAATCTTTTTTCAGTCACTTTGTCACTGTTGTTAATGCAGGTTTTCTGCTTGGCATATTACAAAACCTGCCAAATGTTGGACTTGCAATGGTTAAGGAAGTGTAGTGAAGGACATAAATCACCAGCTGACCCAACAGAAGAATTGCAGGATGAGAGAGTTTTATTTTTTTATATTGCTTTTTTTTTTCCCAAATGTAGGGCATTTTTAGCAAGTTAACTGAGAAATGAAAAATAAGTTTAGAGGAATAAAAAAGTGCTAAATAAAAGGAAGTCCCATTCTTTTAAAGTAACCATGGAAGAGGGGACAGGATCTTCGAAAGTAATAAAAAACTCATCTGAAACATCCATTCATTTAAGCACAAAAAATAACAAGAAAGTCTTAGTGCAATCAAAAGGATAATAGAGAGATTAACATAATATCCATTTTAGAAATATATCAGGGGCAAAATTACTAGCATCCAATCTTTGAGGATTTGTCATGGGAACTTTTCAGACTTTAATTAAAACATGCTCACATATACCAAAATGAAACTGAGGGATGAATCTTCCACTGAAGAGCATCTGATGTATGAGGGTAATCTGTGAAAGTTTTCTAAATATCTTTGGAAATGCCCTTCTGCTTTTCGTGCTGGCTGTGATGCTCTCACTGGATGCTGTCTGTATAAACAAGTCATTTGTTTTTGTCATCCTGTGTATTTGATGCTTACTTGTGCCTACTCAGTAAGAGCACAAAATCGTGATGCAAAAGACCAGCTTCTGTGGTTCGCTGCAGATGTGCCTGTGCAGGTTCCCCAGTCAGAGGAGTGCTACCGAGGTAAAGGCCAGAGTTATCGTGGCACAACTTCCATCACTGCATCGGGAAAGAAATGCCAGGCCTGGAACTCCATGTTCCCACACAGGCATGAAAAAACCCCGGACAGATTCCCAAATGCGTATGTTTATCTCAACTTTTCTTGTTTTAATCTGATAATGACCATTGCTGATTGTGTTATCATTGCACAACTACGCTTTAAAACACTGACAGGGAATGTATCTATAAAAGAGATTTTTTCTAAGATATGGAAACATTTTCTGCTTGTATCATTTTTAAAAACTGTTCTTTCTTGTTGTTTAAATTCTGAGTAAAATACAGCTGTGTCCCTTTACACTTAAATCTGAGCTTCTGTAACCAACACTGGGAGACTTGTATCCATAGTCTGGGCATCTGCTGAAATGTGCATTTTGTTTATGAATTTGAGACCTTTGTGGTGGCCTTTCTACTTATTTCATCTGGGGAGAACACAGCATTTATGCTGCAAAACACACAGTCAGATATATTACGATTAGAACTATCATTTAAATGTTCTTTGTAGTTGGAACTGAGCACCTAGAATTACATACACTGAGTTTTCCCCCTTGATTTGTCTTCTTCAGACTAACAAAACTGGACCAGTGATGACTTTTAGAGACCTAATTAATCATCATTACTAATGTGCCAGTTGTTAATAAGGGTAGGAAAGCAACAAGATGAAAATTGCTAGGAAATCCATCATTGCTTGGTAGATTACAAGTATAAGCAGGAAGGTTGTTACTTTTCTATTTTTTTGCCTTTTTTATGATGTCACCCTAAATGTATTTTTTTTAATTTTCAGTCATATTTTGGCTTCAAAAATACTGATGTATTTAAACTGGAACATCCTCAGAGGGGATACTGTTTTTCACAAACATTTAAAAAAATTGAAATCAAGCTGTGAAAATGTGGAATTGATGTGTTCTGACATATTTGAAAAAAAAGCATTTCAGTTTTTTTTATTCTGTGATGGTGTTGTTGTTCAGGATGGGGAAATACTGCAACTCTGCAAATTATTGAAGAGAGGAATTATACTTCCCCCTGCCCCGACAAGCACAGGCATAGGAGTGCTCCCACTGAATTCAGTAGAAGTGGGTTATTTTGGGGGGGTGAGGGGGATCATATTAATAAGTATTTATTTGCCATTCTTCTGAATATGAGAAAGAACCCTTTGACATTTAAAAATAAAAATTTTGGTAAAGCATAATTGCCTACCAATGGTATGGATCTTCCTGCATATTTATTACTAATTCACACATTCACACAATTGTGTATGCTTATACATATGTACCTAGAAATTAAATTATTGGCATATCAAGCATTTATTTAGCTACTCAGCACATTGACATATTACAGCCAGAATTTAAGCCAGTAGTTGAATTACGTTTACTTCTGCATAAATATATTTATGACTACGATGTACATGTGAAATATAACTCTCCACTCGTATCACAGCCATAAATGTGTTTGCTGGTAATAGGATATCTAGCAAGAAGTAAAAAATTAATAAATGTATTTATCTCTACATAGTACAGATCCACATCTTTTTGGCAAGATATTCCTATGATTACTTTCAGTCTTATGCAGCGTGACTATTTTACTTATTTTTGCAGGGATTTGAGGGACAACTATTGTAGAAACCCAGATGGTGATAACAGCCCATGGTGTTTCACCACTGACCCCAACATGACATGGGAATACTGCAATCTCAAGAGGTGTGATGATCACACACGAGACTCCTCTGCAACAACGGCACAAAACGTTGGCCTGACTACACTCACCATATCTGGTAACAGCTGGCTATAAGTGTCACCTCGTGTAGAGTCTGTGGGTAAAGGAAATAATAATCTACCAAAATTATTCTTGAGTGGTGCTACAACATAACAGTCACATCCATCCTCCAGCTTTCAGACCTGTACTGTTGAATTTTGCAGCAAGTGCTCCTTAGTCAGTTCATATCCTGTGGCCTATATCATTTTACAGTGCATTCTGTAGGGTATCTTTTTCATTTAGGGGAACAAGAGGAAAATAGACAAAATTTCCAGTGTTTCTGTAGCTGTGTATTATTGAAATATGATCACAGTGAATGTTGTTGTCATAGGAATTTTGCTGATGCTGTGCTTTATGTTTTCAGGAGGTTGACTTTAGCTTGTTGTATTGCTCATAGGCAACCATGTTTTGCAAAATGTATGCACCAAGTGAAACAGGTTTTTGCTCTATCCTGCTTCATTGCTTCCCCAATTAATAGTCCATGTTGGTCAAAGTGGTGTGACTTTTCTGAATGTATAGTAGAGCTTTCCACAGGTTATTGACTTTGCAAAGGAAGGTGGCAGGGCTGGATAAAAGAAACATTCCTAAATGGAGCTGTGTACTCTTACTCGCGGGCAGCAGAAGAAAGTACCTGAAGCAATGTTCTCGGAAGCAACAATTGCTCTCTCAGTGTAATGGGCTGCTAACCCTGAAATATGCTTCTCTCATGGAAGGTGCTTACTGATACCAACTTGGCAAAAATCTTGGAGCCTTTTCAGATATTTGCAATATGTTACAGAAAATGTTTAGCCTGAAGTTCCTTGAAATTTTTTCCAATTCACTCAGTCTGTACGCCCAGGAAGACATCCTTGACAGACTGAGAGATCACATCACAGGATACATTTTTGTCTTTCTTTCTGCTATACACACTAGACAGTGTGCAAGTCCTAACAGTACTTAATCTGTCTTGTTTCTGCTTACCACCATCACATACAGATTCAGCAGCTAACAATCATTTCCTTTTCCTCTTTTTTCACAGACTGCATTAATGGTAATGGTAAAGACTATCGCGGCACAGTAGCAAAAACTGGAAGGGGCAGGACTTGTCAAGAGTGGAGTTCTCAGAAACCTCATAGCCACAAATATTTCACTCCTGTGACTCATCCAAGAGCAGGCCTGGATAAAAATGTAAACAGCTGCTAATGCCATTGGTGTCATTGAACATTGTCTCCATTCTCTGTGACCCCTCAATAAACCCTTCATGTTCAGTCTTTATAGACCAGGTTAAGCGTATCTGGAAGTCATCATGTCAGCCCAGACCTATAATAGCGTTGAACAGGGAAGGATGAATTTTACATTACCTAGGATATTGGTACTTCAAGCACAGAGGTACACCATGCTGACAGGCAAGAAGCGCAAAAGAAAACATACAGCGCTTCCCTGATTTCTGCAAACCCCAGAGCAATGCCTTTTGCTGTTTGTCACAAACTAAGCAGGTTTCTGGCAAATTCTTGGAGCTGACCTAACTTGCTCTCACCAACTTTAGGGGAAGAAGAATTAGGCCAACAATAAATGTTTTAGTGCAAAGTACTTAGTCATCCTACATCAAACTTTACTTCTCATGAGGTCTTAAAAAGCACTAGAGCTACAGTGATTCTTGGTGGATGAATAAAATGATAGCACCTAATGGTTTTGAGACACAGGAAAGAAAGAATTTTGTGATGAGAGGAAACAGAAAACATTTAACATCCAGTGGAAAAGTATTTGCGGGAAATAATTCAAAGTTTTAGTTTAACACTTTTTTAAAAACATGCACTTCTTCATTCTGTGGCTAACATATAGAGTCTTCATTCTCTGTTTTTGTAATTATTACAGTATTGCAGGAATCCTGATGGAGATGTAAATGGTGTTTGGTGCTTCACAACAGACCCAGAAAAAAAATGGGAGTACTGTGAAATCCCACGCTGCTGTAATTATCCTTAAAGACTTTTCTGTCCTCCCTTTCTACAACTTGTTATGATAGTTACAAAATGTTTTCAATCCAACCATAAAAAACTGCAGTAGGCAGTAGCTTCAGATTTGAATTTAGGTCTGTATGGAAGTTTGACACAAACAAGCACCTGTAACAGTCAGCCAAAGTTTAGATAACCTGGTGCCAAGAATCATCAGTAAGATTTCATAGATAACAATCTGTGTGCTCTTTATCTAAGCTAAGCACTCAGAGTGGCTAGCTGAATTAGAAATATCCAGTGAAGCTGTGAAGAGAGGTATTCCTTCCCTGGGCTCCTCAAACACAGAAGGGGATTTCCTTGATGTTCATGCTAGGCTTTCCATGCACTTTGTGGCAAGACTAACGCCTCGAGAACCTGCTCATACACCTTTCCTGTTATTTAGGAGCACCAGAGAAGACATCCTTTGAAACCCTTTTCATCCTTTGCTGACTTAATTTATATTCTGATCTGGATGTTAAAATAATCTGTCCCTAGATATTTTGCCTTTCTTTTGGGGTAGGGAGTGAATTTGGTCCCGGATATTTTATGCAGATTTCCTTAATTCTTTTTTTCTATTTTGCAATAGTAATCAGTACACTGAGCAGATGTAGTGTTTGCTGAAAAATTCAACAGCAAAAGAGATTTTACCTTCTGTGGTGCCCTGGCAGTAGGCATCAATAACAGCTGTAATGTACTGGGACAACTGCTTGGCACAGCTGGCAGTCATCTCATTTGCTTTGCTCTTCCCTCCCTTGCCTGCATTTTAACAGATTTTTTTTATTATTATGTCTGGCAGGGATATGGCAAGTCTATTTCTTCTTCATCTCATGTATTATTCTTACTACAGTAACACCTAGAGGCCAGGTCCCTGCTGTGTTGGAAAATGTAGCAATACAAAATAACGAAGAGTGGTCACTCCCTCAGTAGTATGTGATATTCTTCAGGCCACCTAATGTATTCCTCTAAGCAGCAATACATTATCACTGTACACATCAGTTTTGTCAACCAGACCTAAGAGCTGTGCAGGCAAAAAGAATAAGGAATGGTATACAAACAACACATACCACAGCTGTAAAAACTTGCTCCCTGAAACTGCTGGGGTGGAGCTTCACTTTGAGATCTGATCTCTTTTCAAAACAGCATTTGAATACCAAATTTTTAAATTAAGGTGTAGGGGAACCTTACAGTCTCGTGGCTTTGATTACCTTATCAATTGTCTCATACTGGAACTAACAAATTTAACATCCATAGCACCATATGCAGCTCTGGAAAGAGTTGCTTGGGTCCTTACTGATCACCTAAGCTCAATCTATTTTAGAAAGTTCAGAGAGATTTGGATTAACAAGAAAGCAGAGTGAGCAGTGTGAGGGCAAAATTGGAATGTTTTATGACAAGGGGATACTGACTCAATTTGATTTATAATATAGGGATTGGTTTGAACTCAACCAAGGTGTAGACTATGTAATGTTTTAAGGAATTTAGAAATTGTTCTTATTGTCTGGGCAATAAACTCTTCCACTTTCTTTAGCCCTGTTTTCCCTTCAGCTTCTTCCACTTTCTTTAGCTCTGTTTTCCCTTCAGCTTCTTCCACTTTCTTTAGCTCTGTTTTCCCTTCAACTTCCCTATAGATTTTCTTTTGGGGGTGGGGCTCATTGTAGTTTTACTTATGTTATCTGACTACATCCAAATAATTGACATAGTTAACAATTTTTTCCAGGTAAATTAATATTTTGTCATGTCAAATGTGATATATTAGCCTCAGGTTTAAATGCTCAAGGTAATGATAATATAATGGAGCCTAAAAGTTCTGGTTGTTTCTTTACCCTTAGATTCTATTAACCAACGTAAAAAGCGAAAGCCTAAGGAAGATAAAAAAAAGTCTTATGCCTTTTTATTTTCATCTGATTGCACTGTGGATGGCATTACAGAACTGCTTTAAATTTCTCCATTGTAGCTTTTTTTTTATTCTGTAGCTTCTTCTGAGCATGACTGTGGAAAAGTCCCAATGAGGATTGAGCGGGCCTGTGAGCAATATAACATGTGTGATGCATCTCCAGGATCTTGGCCTTGGCACATCAGTCTCAGGATGAGGTACTGGTATTCCAGACTGTATCACCATCCGTGAGCACCAGGGTTTCACAGGGAACAAGTATTAGAAAGAGACTGACAGGAAAAAATGCATATGCTTGTAGAGACTGGCCTTGGTTTCTATATAAAATGCCTTAGCATGTAAAATAAACTTTTTTTTTTTTTCTAATCATGATGTCCACAGATAGCTACTTATTGGATCATTAATCCCAAACTCCCCACTTTCTCCTGAATCTCTAGAGGGCAAACTTGAACTGAAGACATTAAGTACACCTTTATTTACTGAAATGAGGAAGGAATAATTCCCACTGAGGATAATGACAGTTAATTGCATTCTGCAGTGGGGGATTTAAGCCCAGGAATGTAGCCACCAACCTGCAATGTGTATCAATGGATTTTGATCATCCTATTTCACCCAGTCTCCAATCTGGTTCAAATGTAAACTGATGCTGTGACCACCCTAGTTGTGTTAGAAGCCATAGGAAGACCATCATCTCTCAGTATAAAAAAATGATTATGCATAGCATTTCCACAGTCACAGTGAGAGTGACTGAACAGGAGATGAAAAGGTGCTTACAGAAAGGTTACTGAAAATTTCTATAGAGCTGTTGACAATCACCATGCTAAATATTACCCCAAGAAAAGTTAAAAGTCAGTAAGGTTTATTTAAAGAACTAGTCCAAAGCAACCCCACAAATCAGAAGGATGTCTCCTTTTATTAATTGCTAATTGGGAGAAACCCATTACATCACAAGTGACATTATTAGGAAATGTAATTATTTTTATTAAATTCCTGAAAGCAAGAATGCCCTGTTGCAAAAATTTCACCTGAATTTCAAATTTCTTTTCATGTCTCTCATGTTCTGTAGCAAATAAAGATTGTCCTTTGAAAACCTGCATTTGATTTCTCTTGCCATTGGCAAAAGACAAACTATGACTGGTAAAAGGTTTGAATAAGGGGCATATTTCTGGTTTGTTAATATTTCCCATTGTGCACAGCATAGATGGTGGAGAATTGACTATGCAGTCTTAAATGAATGTGATTGTCTTCTCTGTTCTAGTACCAATGTGCACCATTGCGCGGGCACTCTGATACATCCACAGTGGGTCCTTACTGCAGCTCAGTGCTTGCAAGAGTGAGTATCTGCTAGGATGAGTGACAGGCATTTCCTAGATCTGTATGAGAAAATCAACAGAGGAGCAAGAGGTACCCAATGAGGCACTTTCTTTACTCCTTATTTCCTGTCTTTCTTGCCAGCAAGCTGATTTTTGTCTTCTGCTCCTGTCTCAGTCAAACAGAAGCAGAGGACAACAGAGGTTACTTCTGTCCTCTGCCCTCTCCCCCACCCCAAAGCATGTCGAAAAGGGTGCTAATGATGTGCTGGCGATAATTGAACTTGGAAAAACTGTGGCTAGCAGCTGATCCTTAGGGTTTTAGGAGTTGTGAACACTGCAAGAAGGTGCCACATTATTTACAGCCCATGGGATTTTTCCATTTTCATAAAAATCAAACTGTTTAAAAAACCCTACATTTTCCTCCTCCCCAAGAATAAATTCAGGCATCTATGGTCAGAAGCAGCAGCCTGACCATTTTGTTAATTGCAATTCTCTGGAGAAATCACTGAATTTTGTAAAAGAGTGACATTCCTGATTACAAGTATGCATGTATAACCTTGCCGCTGTCATTTCTTTCAGGTCAACAGAGCCTTCTTCCTACAGGGTTTTTCTTGGGATACAGAATCTCAATGCAGCAGAGCCATCCTTGCAAATCCAAAGTGTTCAGAAAGTATTAAAGGAACCAAGTGGAGCAGACATTGCTTTGCTGAAGTTGAACAGGTACCATTTCAGTCCAAGTTTTCCACCCCTAACACCTTTACTCTGAAGTCATGAGTTAGCTTAGCCTGGAGTTAGCTCTCAGAGGTGATTGTGGGATGGTATGAGACAGTGTGAGAGTCCCTTTGAGTGTTAGCATAGGCACCTGTTCAAAGGTAAACCCTGAGCATCTCTCCTGCTGAATGCCCCCACTGGCAGAAGCCATGTGAGCTTCTTATACAGTTTGGGAAGGGCAAGGACCAGCTAGGGTGAGAGGGATTGCCACCCACTAAGTCACAGCTCCACTGAAGCAGGGAGGGTGGAGGCAAACCAAAGCGGAGTTGTGTCTGGAGGATCTGCTCTATGCACATTTGCACTGTAGATACATGCATGCTATAGCACTGTAGTCAGTTTGGCATCAGCAGCACTCACCATCTGAGCACATTCTGCATGTGAGGTGCCATAAATAGCAGATACGGACATCATATCCCTCAGTTTCTGGCTTAGATCTACTTTGCTTGTTTTCAACTTCATTAAATTCCTTCTTTACATTTGTCCTCAGCTTTCTTTGTGGACCTTATTACTTCCAAATCTTCACTGTCTGTTCATAAAACAGATCACCCAAGAAAATATGATGTGAGAAGATTGGTTGCTACTCCTACACCTGCATTTTGTGGCAATAGACAAGACTTGTCAGAGAACTGATGCAGGTCTGTGAAGGACTTGACCAAAATCTTCCCAAAGGAGGGCTGACCTATTGAGAAGGACCCCTGGTTTCAGTAGAAGTCTAGTCCCAGATGAATTGTGTGCCATGCTCCTGAGTATATGTGTGCTGTCTGGGACTTTACACTTCCATTTCAATATCATGTCATCCATATTCAGGTATATATTCTGAGGTCTTGTACCCAGACATCAGAGGCCTCAGAAGGTGCCAGTGTCCACCCTGTGTTCATTTCAATCCCATTCGAAGGCCAGTTCCTTGTGTGCCAACAGGTTTCTTAGGTGCTGTCTCATCTTAGGATGGATGTAGAATTTCCTTGGTGCAGAATAGGAGCATAGGTAGAAACAAAGTTAACTTCTTGATGTTGGGAAAGCAGAAGCTGCAATGCTCTGTTGCTGTAGTTCGAAAATGTTTGCCTGGCTACTGTCACACCAGAAGGCCAGACAGGAGCCAGAGTTGCTGTGAGGGCCATCCTACAAGTGGAATTAGACCTGAGGTGCTAAATACAACCTTGAAGATAAAGGTCCTAGAGGAACAGCACTAGCAACCTAGAGAAACCTGGAAACCAAGAAAAACCCCTGCCAACCTGAGCTTTCTCACCTTAATCTCCTCTAGACTATCAATTTTCAGGAATTCTTTCGATAAAAATGGACTTTATTGAGAACTGAATGTACTAATTTTGGAAGCTGCAGAACTGATTTCCATTCTTATAGGGAAAAGAACTGATGCAGGATTAATTTCATGGAACCGTGTGAGAGTGGAGGTTGAGATCACCATCTTGGACTTCAGAGGGCTGGAGGATAGAGTTCAAAATGATGGTGATGGCATTGGCACAAGTGCAGCTTCAGCACAGGAGCTGGTTAGCATCTCCTGCCCTCCTGGACTGCTGCATTCATGTTTCATTCAGATTTTTGTGTTGGAGAGATCTTTATTTTAGGAGGGGTCAGAGTCAGTTCCCTTTGGTCTCTCATTCTCTTGAATGCTCTTGGGGCTCATGGCCCTGGCATGGCCTGATTAGGAACAGGGGGATTTGTTAATTCCCTCTAATTGGACATTGGCGACCTCACTAGCTATCACATCACATACTTGAAAATCATTCTGGGCCTGAAAAGAGATTATAAAGGTTCATTTTACCCTGACCGAACATCTGGAGTTCATTCAGGACCTTTTACTCTTTTTCACAATCAGAACTAACCTTCACAGGGTAGGTTCCTGACAGTGGTAGATCTCATTTAACAGCTTGTTCAGACATACTTTCACTGTACCAAAACTGTTTGTACTTGTCTGACTCCTAGGGCGTTATACCTTACAGAAGCCACATCATCTTTTCACATCTACATCTGAAAGTCAATAAGGGATCAGACAGTCCAAAGCAAAGACCTCCCTATGCAATGTTTTCATCTTCTGCAGAACTGCTTCCCAGGTCCCTGTCCACTCCACACCAAGCTTTATTCCAGTGCTGAAGCCTCCAGGCACAATGTTGTGATGAGGAAGAGTTTTATTTTGGTATTTACTGAGGTGCTAGACTTAGTAATGTGCGAAATACTGCAGGATGTCACCCACAGTTATATCACGTAACCAGAGGAGAATGGAATTTTCTACACCTTCAGCTGTGTCTGCTTATTTACTCATTCATCCATCCTTCCCTCCTTCTGTGAAGCCCCTGAAAATGTCCATGACCTCTCAGACTGGGAGAATCTGAGAGAAGTCAGGCTCACGCCACCTGCAGGGGTTGCTAGGGGCTAGGCTTGGGCTTGTGCATGTTCCTATACACACCGCAGGGGTAACCAGAGATCAGTGCTCTAGCACTATGCTGCAGTCATCACTCGCACTGCGACTGTGCCCACAAACACATCCCAGAGACTTTCAGTTCCTGTAAGTAACCTCTTTTTTCACTAAGTGACTAGGCACTATCTCACAACCATCTATGCAGTTTTAAGGCACCATCAGCTTCTCCACCCTTCCCCACGCCATTTCCCTGCAAAGCCTCCTGAGTATGAAGACTGAACAAGCTGATGGTAATTTTTCTAAGGATCTTTTAATTATTCTTTGTTTGTTTTCCAGTCCTGTAACAATTACCAACCACGTAAAACCAGTTTGTTTGCCTGAAACCAGTCTGATGGTAGAAAGAAACACAGTATGTTTTCTAACTGCCTGGGGAAAAACAAGAGGTAAAGCATATTCGGTGCGGTTGAAAACTTAGGCAGGTTTTCAAATCCTATCCTAAAATATGTGCACTCATGGGACCTGAAAAACACATTTTACTTAAGATTTAACTAAGTCAGAGGTCACCAGGCAACATTATTATTTTATTTGTTTCTCTCAGAGCTTGATTTTTCCCCCCTCATTTTTCCCCCCCTGAGATAAGATGGCATCCCTGGAACCGTGAAGCCTTTGAGTCAGAGCTTGCTCAGATCCAGCCATCTTTGGGGCATGGGCAAAATGAGTTCAAGCTGAAGGTTTTTAATGTCAGTAAAGCCCTTACCTGAATTTCGTTCACAGTCTAGCATTAAAAACCAACCTATGTGGTCTCCTGCTGCCCACCTCTCACTCCAGCTGTGCTGAGGGTTGAGAATACCCAGTCCTCTTTGACCTGCTTTTGCTGCAGCAGGAGGCGATTCCTCATCCCTGCAGCTTCCAGCAGTGATGCTGGCATCTGCCCTCGTTCAGTCCTGGCTCCCACATACACACTTTTGGCCTGCTGAGCTACACGTAAGGGATGCCCGTCCCACCCCATTTGCCAGACAGCACCTTATTAATACTCTACCTGTAAAACAAAGCCAATGGATTCTTCTATGTGTGCACATCCACAGAATTGTTTAAAAAAAAATTGAATGGAACATGTCCCTGTCTCTGAGTTTCGCCATAAAAACCTTCCATATAGTTTGCAGTACCCTTTTCCCCTTCTTGGGTCATTTAGCTACAAAATTGATGCTACAAAAATAATGTTTAAGAATAATCACTCTACTATTAGTGTAACTGATCAGCACTATCAAGAAACATTTCTCTCCAGCATAGACAGTATTTACTGGCTGTCCTCTCATCTTTTTTCCCTTTCTTACTTTGCATTTTTTTCTTTTTTGTTCATCTTGCCACACGGTGGCAGCTGCTTCCCATTTTCTAGTGATCACGGCCACAAAAAAATGGTACAGGCAAGATTTCTTCTGGAAGTGCACTAGGATGGAAAAATCAACAGGCTATTGGTGCATTTAGGCAGTGGGAAATAGGGTCCTGCCATGTCATGCAACTAGTTCATGAAATCAGCAGGGGAGCTCCCCATGTAAATAATCTGTGTTTTGGGAAAATTCAACCTTGGCTTCAGGAAAATTCTCCTTATCTAGAAAACACTGTCTTTAGGCTTGAAAGATTTCAAATAATGTAAAGTGAATCCAGGCTAACATTTTTTCCCCCTGAAACAAGCCATTGCTACCGCACCATAATGAAAGCCTACAAACTGACACAGTGGCTCAGAATACTAAGCGTTTGTATTTATTTATTTTGTAACACTTTGCAAAGAAGAATAAGCTCTGTTTGTTGAGGGTAAGTATGATCCAAGTACAAAAAAATTGAAAGATTTAATAAGGTCCTTCAAGGAGCTCAGAGACTATAGTAGAGCTGGGGATGGATCCCATTCCTTTCATTACTGAGGTTTCACTGGAGCACAATGCCCAGGCTACCATTTATAACTGTCATATTTTCTTGGTTGTTCATAAAGGTACCGGTACAGACAACACATTAAAAGATGTTGAATTCCCCGTGCTTGAAAATAGAATATGTAATCGTCCTGAATTTCTGAATGGAAGGGTCAAAAATCATGAATTTTGTGGTGGATTTACTTTTGGAAGCATAGGTAACTGTGAGGTAAGAATAGCTTTGCGTGTAAGCAGGTTAAATGACAATTTGTACTTTCAAGGCTCAGAAGCAGCTTCAGCAATTCAAGGCTTCTGCATGAAGCATAAGAACTGAGGTATACGTAGCATTTTTTCGTCACTTACACAGTCAACCAGAATAGCAGGGATATTGTGCAGGGTAATTTTGCCTCTTTTTCAGAACTGCGTGCTGACATATCCTACTCATAGTAGCCTAGTGTTGTGAATACCCCATCCCACCTGAAATAAAGCCTGTGGTGTACTACCTGGACTTCCCTTTGTTCCTAGAGACAGAGGGGAAACTAGTGACTGTTTCTGGTGCAGCCTGGAGTTATACCACATCTTTATTTAATCCCTTGATTAAATAAAGCTTGAAGTGCCTCCAGTTTTCTAATTTTCACAAGTGTATGAAAAGACTTTTAAAATGTGATTTTCTTAATGGAGGGTATTGCGTTGGGAGCTTTTTATTGAAAAGCTATATTGGTAGCTGCTTGTTGACAGAGTCAGAAAGCAAATGCTGGTCTGTCTGAGCAGGTATTCAAGACTGCCGGTGCAAATGATGTCTTTGAGAGTGTGGACAGTGCATTCATTGACACGCACACAAATCACCGAACATAGGTATTCATCTCCTGCCATGCCTGGATTTTAAGAAACAGCATTATAACAATTATATTCATTTTGTCCAGGATCAAGTAGGTCAGAGGATGTGGAAAATTGAGAAACTTCCTTTTTTTGTGTAATTGGCTTCACAGTGATCTGGAGATGTTCCCACATCCATGATTGGTGGTTGGGTCTCTCTTCTTCAGACCAGACGAATGGCCTGGATGCTTGGAAACAACTTTTTCCCCCCCATTTTTTTACTCCAGCAGGTCTAATAAAACACTCTCCCTCTTTCTACAGCCCTTGCCTCAGTCATATTTTGAGGCCTTCAGAGTTACCACAATATTATTCCTGCCAGTATTTTGCTGTTTGCATGTCTAGTGTCTCCATCACTAAAGGAATCACCTTATTCTCTCTTCTTCTCCCTAGGCTGAAGTTGGAGGACCTCTGGTCTGCCAAGTTGAGGACAGATTTGTCCAATATGGAGTCACCTCTTGGGGACTGGACTGTACCCAGCCATCAAAGCCTGTTTTTGTCCGAATTCCTAGTTTTGTTTCTTGGATCAAGAATGCAATGGTTGCCCACTGAATCTGGATGCAGGCTAGCTTTTCTGGAAAGCAGTCCCTGTGTCAGAAACAGCATTCCAAATATGGTTTTAAAATTGTAATAATTCATAGGCATCTTGAATAAATATCATTACTGGCTGAGCATAAGTAGTTATTGCAAAGCAATAGCCAAGTTGACCGATTATTACTGGGTAAGTCAACCATGTTGCATGTGGCAGCAGCTGTAACGTTCTTACTTCACCCCTCTCTTTTGAGAGGGACGTGCTCCAACTCATGAAAGTGGCTTCTTCTTTGCTCAGACACCTGCTTTTCTTCTCTGTACATGGAAGCAGCTGGCCGATCTCTGTGTATAAGGTCTTCCCTGTGCAAGAAACTGTATCCCAAATCAGGCCTGTCCCTGTACCCTTCACTGGCATGTGCTCCCCTTTCTGTTGCTGCTCCAAGAATAAGAAAGTAACAACCAAACCCAGCCACTGCCTTGGGTAAGAAAAGGCCAAGCTAGACTGTGCCTGTGCTGCCAGGAGCTGGATGAAGGCCTGGTGGGCTTGCTTCTTCTTGGGACTAATTCCCCCCACTCTCACCACCCAAGCAGAGCTTTGCGCTGCGCTGTGCAATCATCTAACCTTCCTAGGTTAGATGTTTGCATGGAAAAAACAACTATCACTCCAGTGGGCAAAGCGGTGAGTTGGATGGCATATGGTATGGTTAACATGTTTGTGAGGCACTTGCATAGAAATCCTGCTCTCACTTGTGACATCAACAGTTCAGCCCTGACACAGTTCAGGAATTAAAATAAACTGGTCTTTCAGTTTATTTCTGTAAGAGGCAAGGATGTCTCAGAGGGCTGGACAAGTGAAGCTGGGTGCCAGGTCACTGGTGCTTGCCTTATCAGGCTTGGCAGCTTGTGCTCCTGTGCTCTCTGTGGCAGGGAGGTGGAGAAAGAAAGGGCACCTTCAGATTAGTCAAGCGTCCCAGAGCCACAGAACCTGGCCTGGTTGCCTCCCAGAGCAATGGAAAAGGACTGCTGTTGAAGCTGCCAGGAAAGACTGGGTTAGAGAAAGGCTCTTCAAGCAGTACTGCAGTCACCAAAGGAAATCGCTGAGTGGGACATGTTCCAGCAGCATCAGAGATCAACAGAAACCTACTTGTCCCAATGACTCCAAATCAATTGCCAAAGCTGGTTCCAGCATTTTCAGATGTTGTTCCAATTTTCTGTGTATCACTTAAAAACATACCACTTCCAAACAGTATATGTATTGACCTCCTGTACACCTGCTATGGACCTGTAATCTGAACAAGGATTTCTGGTTTTTTTTAGTCTTCCAGTTGCATGCCTGATTTAAAGTATACTATAAATCTATATCTAGTATTTAGGTACTTTATTATTACTATAAAGAACTCTACAGAGATCAGGCTCTCTAAACTCATTTTTGGATTTTTAAAAAAGCTAGAGTTAAAAAAAATATTTGCAGACTCCCCACTCACTCCTTGATTTTCTCTGTGGTTTCTTTATGGTTTCCATTATGACCCACTCATCAATCTCTTTTGCTCATCATGATACTGTTTGAATAGCTGTTCTTTAACCCAATCTTTGTTGACAGCATCTTTTTCTTCTATTCCTTCCGGATCCTGAATATTGTCCCCCTCTCCAAGCTCCTGCTCTCCTTCCATCCAGTCTGCCCTTGGTTGTGTACCCCCACAACAGCCATAGGAACAGGCCACCTTTTTAAAGGACGTGGCCCTTAGCATGAAGTTTCTCACACTATCACAGACCCCTGTGCTCTGACCCAGAGGAGCTGGAGATGGTGGTGAGTCTCTTCCACTTCTTCCTGTGCGATCAGCTAAACGTGTAACAGGCTGTTACAGGGGAGCATGTTTCAGGCTACAACCACTTCTGCAGCCTGCTGTCACCATTCACCTCACTTAATCAACCTGTGAGACAGGGGCGGAGAAAAACCTGAAGCATGAACCCAGAAACAGCTCCTTTTGCTCTGTCACCAATATAATGCACTCTCTATTTGCACAAGTTTTCTGCTCAAGTATAGTACTCAGTGTGTCCCTCCCTAGTTCTCCAATGGTAATACAGCCCCAAAGGCTTTTCTTGAGTTGTATGCTCAGTAAACTTGGATACTTTCAGAACCTGTTGAGTGCAATGTTTCCTGGAGTACATGAAAGGCTTGCTGCCATCTGGCACTTGCTTTCTATTCCCCATGTACTGTTGTTTTTGTAAGTTCTGCCAGTAGTGCTCTTCCTTCAAAAAACATTGGCACAAGTTCTCTGTAATAACTAGCCAGACCCAGAAATTGTTCCTGTTTCTCTTGGTGCCTGTAAGCCATCCTCAGTGCCTGTAGGCATTGCCTAATGAAAATTTCAGATATTTGATACTGTCTTTTGCTAGCAGACGCTGAACTGTGCCTGCTGAGGCTCTGCCAACCTAGGCGATACCATTGCCTGCAGAGGTTTTGTACAGTCTACCTGTAATTCACAGATCGCAGTAGCACAGATGTGTGCAGCTGCATACTCCTCATGGAACCCAACAGCCCTGCACATTTGTCACTGAAATGCTGCTGCTCTTTCAAATAAACCAAAGGCTGTTGTTCTTGATTTCAAGGTTTAAAAAAGGCCATTCTCCCCAGACACTCAATACTATTTGGTTAGATTTGGGGTGACTGTCAGTATAGCTCTCCCTGGACACTCTAATAAATATGACAACTTTCATGTCACACTGCATCACATTTGGAAATCAGGTTTCTTTCCCAGAAATCCATGTGATTCATTAGCAGCCCATCATCTTGCTACAGGATGTTTTCAGGGGCTGAAGACTCTCTGTGGCTTTCACTTTACAATATTCTCTGAATCTTCTTTGACTTGGTTCCACAGTTATTTGAGTCTTTTCTGGGTGTCATTTTGTGACTTGGGGTTTTTTTTAGCTTTTATGAGAATACAGTCTGGAAATCCTGCATTATTTTCACCAGCTGAGAAAACGACTGCCGTTTTAGCTGTTCTTTTGCAGCATGAGAATTCTTGATTTACTATCAGTCATCTGTCCTGGTTTTGGCACATAGTGACACACTGCTTCTGGCACATAGTGATACACTGCTTCTGGCAAGGCTTCTTGCATTTTCCAGTCTTTTGGTGTGTCTAAATAATAAATCTATTTTTATATCTACAGTGCAACTCATTACTACTAGGACTGTGTCAATACATTGCCACAGAAGTTAGGAACTTGGACCCTGATTCTCATAACACCAGCACTTTGTCGTCAGATGGCACCCTGCATCCTTGGCACACAAGTACCATCCTCTTTGCTTCATCTGTGCTTCTTGGGTCTGCTTCGGTGCACTGTATGTCCTTACTCTGTCACACTTGCAAATGCACCACTGGATATTTTTGGTTTCCTGTACCTTAAGCCTGTAGACAACTGCAGCACTTCAAACCTTTCTGAGTGCTAGAAGTGCAATTTCTTCAAGAAGCTATCTTATACAAGGTATTACAAGACTCATGGGCAGTTTGTAACTAGGGAAGGTGTTGCAGACTTTGAAAATAAGTTTGGACAAAAAGTTATGAAGATAACTCCAGTTGCTCACATCTTCATCCATTTAAGTTTTCACTCTGCTTTCATCCACCTTCCACCTCCTTTTTTGTGATGAATCTTATATTTCTGCACTTTGGCAAAAATAGAACATGATATATGCTACAGTCTTTTGGACACATGACATGTAAATGGCATATCTTTCAGAAATTTACTTTGAGTTAAAATATAATAGGAGCAAACAATAAAACTGATCAGCAAATTTTCCATGATTTCTAATGCAAAATTTCCTGATCTTAGCTCAGGAGTTTACATGAAAGTCAGGGGGGAAAAAAACTAAACAACTTTTCCAATGCTGCCTCCAGCAAATGCAAGTGGTGGAATCTAATGGCACGGTCTTTTTGCATAGTGACGTAAAAATTATTAGAGAGTAAAGGATTTTTAAACAACATCTGTTAAACTGGAATGATCATAAACACTTTCATAAACTGCTTGTGAACAAAGAAGATGTTATTGTATGTTACACTCACACACATAAACACACATACTTACACATGCGCACACAGACACACAAACACACAATCTGCCAAAATATTAAACTAAATCTGAAGGTGATATTCTCACCTCGCTGACATACTGTTGCAAATCTCATTGACTCAAGTGGCTTGAACTGATCCCATTCGACACAGCCTTGAATGGAATGTAACAACATCATTTGCTGCCTTGCCCTTTTAGCATTTCGTTTCAATAAGATTAAACTGGTTAGAACATCCTTCCTTTATGCAAGTTAATGAGTCAAGAACAAGCATGGAAATAAACCTACACGTAAGTGACAAGTAGAAACTGCACTGGCACTTTCTGTATATACATTGTGTGGAAAATGGAGGTTGCTTGTCCCTCTTTTCTGAAACTGTGGTAGAAACAAGGAGCTATAAACATTCATCCTCTTTCAGTGACCTTTCTAGACAGCCAATTTCGTCACTGGCTGGAACCATCAGTAAACACACACTGCTGCAGGGATCATTGTATATAACTGTGTAAGTGTGTAGAAAAATACCAGAACAACATCTTACAAATAACAGGCATTTGCTGGGGTCTTTGGAGGCACTTGGGCAATTGTTGGCTAAAATGCAAAATCTCTCCACACATTCTCTCCTCTGCCTTTCTAACCAGAAGTGAAATAGTGGTTATGCTGGTTTTCTTCATTTTCTCTTCCACATTCTGCTGCCAAATAGCCCTCACCCTCGTCCAAGGACTCCCCAGTAAGTCCAAACATTTTGAACAGAGTGGTCAAAGGGTTAAGCTGCACCATTACGTGTGAGAGGAAGGACTGATAAGAGTTCAGCAACCCTCCCTCTTGCCTGGGCTCCAGAACAGCAGTCACAGCTGAGTCCTGTGATTTGGCGCAGGGGAAAAAGGAACTACTTGCCTGTTAAACCCAAAAATGTGTAACCATGACCTGCCAGGCATCAGTCTGTGAGGAGCCTGAGTGCAAACAGATACTCACTTTCTTATAGACTTGTCCAAGAAGAAAACAGAATTAAAAAGAAAAATAGACATACAGGTTGAATTTCAGGCCCTATTATATGCTGCTTCCCTGTTTCTGTTGTGCAGCCCCACATGTAAAGAGTGACTAGTGCTCGCAGGCAGGCTGGCAATTGCGGTACTCTAGGAGAATAACAAAATCCAGAAAGGACAAGGTTGCGTGCGGGACATGTGCTCCCACTAATGGAAACGTGGAGTAAGCTACAGTAGATTACCACAGTGGTTTTGCTGAACCATTTCCCAAAGCAGTGCTACTGCTGGGCATTACATGTTGTGACACTTCGGCAGAACCCAAAGCTGCCCACCAGGTCGCTCTGTTGTATGCCATCCTTTAGCTTAGCTATGGTTTCTCCAAAGCTCTCTGTCTAGGACATGGAGAATCCTTCTGCCCTCCTACCTAGCATGAAGTTGTCCCTCATGTACAAAGCGTTCTAGCACACTGTGTGCTAAATACCACTGCTGCTGAACTGGGCACTATTTCTAAATATTTATGGCTGAATTCACACTTCAGCTGCTTACTTTTAAGGCAGGGGAAAGGACTGCATTTTCTCTTAATCATCTCCAGAAAAAGCTGCTGTCAGATTCTCTATGGCATTAATGCTCTTCACAACTCTTTTAAAGGCAATTGCAGGGTCCCTGTTTTTCTGGATATTTTTTCAGCAACACAGAAACCCCAGTAGTTAATTCTTTAAATCTTTCCACTGTAAATGACACTCATTTTGTTCACTTCCTAACCTCTCTGCTTCTCATATGTCTGTGACTTTATTCTGCTGATTTCTGATATTTGGCAGCAGCCAGAACAAACGAACATCTCAAAGACTAAAACTTTCACTACTGGAAAAACATCCTCTCTGTCTCTCCATGCTGTCACCGTACTCTCCTTTCCTTGAATACATTAGCTTCTATGGCCAGAAATTGCAGAGATGAGCTTATCCACCAGGTCTTCTGCCCTCTGTGTTCCTTCATGTCTAGGGCAAGGACAGAATTTACTTTTAACTTGGCTACCTTTTTCCATCCTGAACTTCTCCCACCTTGCCCACAGTAGCTCCCATGGCTAGAAGCCATCCACATTATCCCTCTGGGGTCACTGCCCAAAGTGCCCTCCGGCTCTGTGAATCAGGGCTATGTAAGTCTCACTTTGTCACTTGTTCTGGTTGTCTTTGAAAAGAAAGTAAAAATACCTTCCTTTTTTCCCAACTGCCTGTGAATCTATGCCACATCATTACCCTTTGGAGCTCCTACATGAGCTCCTTTAGTTCATGCTCACCCCAGTCTTGCAGCTGTGCCCTTCCTTAGAGCTGCTTTTTGAGACTTTTACCTCCAAACAATTGAATCTTACCTTTGGTCCTTTCTCCTCTTAGCGAATAGCTGATATCTAAGTGGCTGTTTTCTGACTTTGTCTGATTCTGAAATTTAGGGGAATTAGGTTTATGTGAATTTATTCAATAAGGTGTGACCTGTGTTCTGACATTATTTGCAATTTCTTTTGCAGGGGATTTTTCTAAGCTTACAGGAAACCCAATTTCAAGGGTCAACTTCTATTTAATGAACCTCCTACTGTTGTTTATATTTTAACCACTGTGCTAACTAATGTACCCTGACTCTGAAATGAGATCTGATAAACTTCCACCTACAGTAGGCCTCACAGTGGTCAAATAAATGAGAACAAACACCACAAGACCAGAACTGGAAAAGACTTAAGCACTTGGATCTATCTTATGAGGGAAAAGAAGAAAGGAGGAAAGGCACAAAAGGAAACAGTTTACAACAGCTCATTTCACATACAATGCCTTGAGAGATCACATCCTTGTCACAAGACAGCAGTGAGGCGTGCCAGTCTGGCAGATGAAAGACACTTCTCCTGTTTTGACATTTTCACATGGAAAACTTATAGAACGAGCATTTTTATATCAGGATCGATTGCTGGCAATATCCCCACATCCAGTTCTCCGGGATCAGATCCATTAAGGCAAAGATATATAATATTTCTCCAAATCCGCATTGTCATCCTTGAAAGAAATGGCAATACAAGTGGGTTGTTTTCTTTCCTCAGAAATAAATCAGGAGCAGCTGCACTGAATTAGATGCACATCAATCAGGTTCAAGGCAATGAGACTGAGAGAAGAACCAGACCCAAGCCTATAAGTGGAAACTGCTATAGACCTGAAGGAGTATATGTGGACCTTTAACATGAGGAAAGCTTGCAAAAGGGTGCTTGCTTACCTGATGCATGCAGATGTTCCCAAACTGTCCTGGACGCAGTAACATGCTAACAGACCTTTGGCTACCACAATTAGCTCCTTTGGTTTTGAAAACCTGGAGGGAAAGTTGATCTGATTAAAATCTCTAAAATGTTGTGTTTATCAGAGAGTTTTACAAACACAATTAAAACTCAAGGCTTTTCAAATCCTCTCTCACGCAGGAGAAACGGCCACATGTAACCCACATATGCAGCTTTTTTCTTACACTTTAACCACCAGATGTGTGCCATAATGCAGTAACCAAGCGAATACCTTAGTGGAAGTGAGGGATACAGAAGGATGGGGAAGGTGCCAGAGGTGCTGGGGAGGGCAGGGCTGTGCAGAAAACAAATTCTGCACTGGGGTGGGGAAAAAAACACTACCTGATAATATCTGATGGGAAGGAGGCACGGGGATTGGTGAGCAGACGCTGGCTGTGGCTGGGGACAAGACAGTGGCCAGGGTCTCAGGGGATGCGGAGCAGGAGAGAGGAAACCCTGGATCTGGAGTGAGAACTGAAGATGGGGTTAAGATTGTTAAAGTAATGTGGGACCAAACCAGTCTTAAGTAGCTTTCAAAAGCCTGTTTGCTAGTGAAGCAAACAGCTCAGGTAAGAGTCCTTTGCCTTTGTACTCTGCTCCTTCATTTTATCCTTTTTTCCCCATAAGTAATTGTTCCTAAAACCCAATAAGCCTGATCCCACATATAATTGCACACTATCCAACCTCTTCTTGCTGTCAGCCTTCAAGTGTTTCCCTGAGCTGAGCCCAGCTCCCATCAGCTCCTCTCTGGTGCCCGTCTGCTTTGTTTCCCTGGCCTAGCGTTAGTGGTCTCCCAAGCCTCTACAGCTAACCCATGCTTTGCTGTTTTTCACAAGTTGCATTGAAACAGCTTCAAGCACAGAAGACAACCAGATAACATAGTATTACAGCACCCTACAGGAAAAAAATAGCACAGGACTACAAGCTCTAGGTTTTTCACATAACCTATAAAATAGCAGCTAATCTGGTTCCCAATCTGATTCCCATACTAGAAAGCCTCTCTTACATATTTACTCCTGCACCCCTAGCTTTATGCCAAGCCCTCAGTACAACGCAATTTCTACATAAAGTAAGCAGGACAACAAGGATGTGGACAGCCTCACTTGTTTTTAGAAGGAACTCATGATGCTACGAACTTTTTGCCATCAATTGCAGAAGTCTGAACTGTGTGACACAGCAGCGCCCATTCAAGCCTGTTTTCCTCATCCAATATTCAGCCCCCTCCTGCCTCTGGTGAGTCACTAGCACATTTGATTCAACAAGTTGTTTTGAAGCAGCACCATTGACCTAACATGCAAGAGAAGCCATGAAATGGTGCTGCAGTGCAACCTTTCCAAGGCAAAGGCCACTTGGGAAATGCAGAGTGAGCTGATGTTGAAATCAGGATAACACATGGATGAGCAAAGTCTGACACCCTCACTGGATGAGTTTATTTAACCTCAGTTAAATGTCTGGTAAGGAAGAACACTAAATAGCTATTGAACTAAAATGAATTCTAAGTCTTACTCCCAAATAGAAGAAGAAAAGAAAAGCCTAAGGAAACACAAGAGAGAAGGAATTCTTTAATAAAAAAGTAAAATCAAACTGTTTCACAGAGTTAATATTATCTGGATCTGATAATAGTGCTTACCCTGAGATTAAATGGAAGTTGGTCCTTATAAATCTATATAGGTATGCATGGCTGAAACTACCATTGGGACTCTATTATTATGTTATTCCTGTCTATTCTCTAGCAAAGAAAGACCTAACCATTTCAGAACAAAAACATGCCCCACAAAACAAGAGAGTGCCTTCACATTTCCTAGCATCCAGTACAAATGATTGAGTCTGATTTGGTAATCCATCCAATTCAAGGTTGTTTGAATGGACACACCATGGCAAAGGGGCTCACAGCATGGGAGAATGATTAACTTAACCTACCTGCCTTGTTTGTTTGATGCCGCCTTGCTCCAGTGCGAGTCAATAAAACTTTGTGCACCGACACACACAACTTCCAGCACCCGCCAGCTGGGCCAAAATGGGGATTAGCAAAGCCGCCTTTCTCTTTCTGTTCTTGCTCAGCTCAGGTAAGAGTTCCTTGCCTTCTGCTTGCCTAGGTGAGATGGGGGCCAAAGGCTTGCAAGCTCCTTTTGGTGAAGGTAGGTCCCCGAATCCCCATTTTGCCACTTTTACCTGGATGACAATGGATTTGGGGCTTGTTGGTCAGCGAGAGCTGCTGTTGAACAAAGTGAGAGCTGTGGTTGCTCCAGTGTTGTGTTGTTTAGAGACACCGGAAGAGCAAGAGCCTTGGTGTCTACTTGGGGAACAAATGGCTCCTTGCAAACATGTCCCCTGGGTCAGAAATGGGGGCACCCTTGGAAAGCAGCCCCAAAGCCTGCTACAAAGACATGGCTATCTCTGGTTTCAGCAACCTTTTAACCTAGGGTTGTTTCTTTTCTCTGTTATTGCCAAGTACTATGATCCTTATTTTGATTGTTTTGAAATTTCTAAATGCATTGTGAAAAACAAAATCACAAAGAAAAGGAAAAATTGTTCTACACACTAAAGTTTCAGTCTTTTTCATAGCCACAATCTTAACAGGAAATTTTTCATTCCATGTGATAGGGAGGTCAAAATCTGGTCAGCGTTAGTTTCTGCAGTATTTTTGGTGCTGCAAGACTATTTTTTTGGAAGATAGCATAAAATAATTTGTAACACACAGGAACTGAGTAAGGCTCTCTACATATATCTTTTGGGGTTTAGTAGATTGTAGCTCTTACAGAAATTTTGAGTAAATACATTCTGTCCTGAAAACTTTAAACTTCAATGAACTATGGGATTCAGATCGCACGCCTTCTTTCAGGCCTTCTGTATAACTACACAGTCTGTTGTGATTGCAGTTAAAAATATAGTTATGAGTGTGCCAACGCATATAAAAAATCCCAATAAAATACACAAGCATTTTCCATATGTAGTTTTAAAATATAAAAAAGTAACAATTAGAATGGGTAGATTTTATGGGTAGATTTTAGCTAGAAACATTAGAGACATGCCCAGCATAAAAAATCCTAGATATTATTTAATGTTAAGAATGATCATCTTAATTTAAATTCTAGTTTCTAAGCTTTGTTTTTGCAGAAGAACAGCATCATTCAAATCAAATACACTATTAAAATAAGTGAGAATTTTATACAGGGGAGGAAAATATAGGATTTGAACTTCTGTCTGCAATACTCTGCTTTTGCTTGCAAATCCTTTATCAACTGATGGTAAATATTTACATTTCTGCATAAAGCAGTAATACATCTTTCTAACACTGAAAAGAAGGAAAAATAGACATAGGAAAAATGGTGGCAAGAAGATTTACTGCATTTTTATTCAGATGCATATATTTTCTTTTTTTTTCTTAAAGTAGTATGCCCTGCCATGTCATTATAACAGAAAAGGGGAAAAATATTTTTATGACCCAAATCCATTATGACCCTGTCAATATTTAGATATCAAATGCTGTAATTATAATGACAATATTATTGCATAGTGTCAAAACAGGACAGAATTAAGGTTGCATGGAAGCTGTACCATAATAGGAATTCTTTACTTGTATTTCTTGTCCTTGTGGAGAGTATTGCAGAATCCCTATGATATTGTTTTAACCTAGTTTAATGTTTTTTCTCAAAACTCATTTCTTCTTAATGTCTTATTTTTTTTTTAAATAACTGTACAAACTGTACTGATGTTTTTAACAGTACTTTTTAAAAGTAATTTAAGGGCCATATAATGATATGCAATGGTAAAGTACTAGAGAATGTGATACCTGATTGAAATCTGATTGAAATGTATATTACTTGTGGAATATTTATTTACAGAATTTGTAGATGAGCTTGAAATTCATATATTACCTTTAGTGGAACACTTATCTTCGTTTGGAGTTGTAAAAAAGAATTCTAGACATATTCCTGGAAAAGCTGGTCCAGGTTACTGAAGACTAAATTTCTACCTACTGCCCCCAGGAAAACAAAGGCGAACATTTTCTTGTAAGTGGTTGACAACAGAAAATGTGAAATTGCTAGAATATAAGGGAGCTTTTTAATTTTTAATTTTGTTTTAAATATTTAATTTAAAAACTTTTTAAAAATCCTATCATAAAGGATGAAAATCAGGATCACTGTGCTTAGCAGTAAAAACAGCTTTAACATTTGATCCAAAGCCTGCTGAAACCAGAGACAGCCATCTCACTGACTGCTATGGGTTTTGTATCAGGCTTTGGGGCTGCTTTCCAAGGGTGCCCCCATTTCTGACCCAGGGGACATGTTTGCAGGGAGCCATTTGTTCCCCAAGCAGACACCACAGCTCTTGCTCTTCCGGCGTCTCTAACCAGCACAACACTGGCAAAGCTCGTTTCTTGCAAGAGCATTTGAAAAGAGGCAGCTATGGGGTGGCTGATAAAACTGAAGTCGTTCCATGTGGGTAGGTATCAGCAATGGACAATCATTGTTTCACATCTTTCTTGAGTCCCATTTCTCCACTTTCTCCAAAGTATGGGCAACCAATATTTTCTTTCTGAAATACCTCACTTTTTTTTGCTCCTTGGGTTGTCTTCTCTGTTCCCATCACTTTATACCCTAGGTTTGTGTTACTTGTTATGATTTTCAGAATGATACAAAGCACTGTTCAAGCCACTTCTCTGTCATGCTTTACATGGGGTTTTCAGCGACGCTACCCTTTATGATACTAGGAAGGCAAAATTTACCCATATTTTGTCACCATTAACCCAATTATTCCAGCAATTAAATGATGATGTTACTGAACTAGGTGACAAAGAATTTAACATGAAAGTTTGAAAAAAAATCATATCAGCAGTCACATTTTTACCTCTTTCTCTCTTTTTCCTTTTAGTGCAAGGAAACATACTAGACAGCTATGTGAGAACAGAGGGAGCTTGGCTGCTCAACCCAAGGAAGCAAATTTATAGGACAAATAGTAAAGAAGAATGTGCGGAGCAATGTGAAACTGAAAATAAATTTACTTGCAGGTAATTTCCACTGGTTCCCATATGTATCTTTCATTGCAGAAGATGGAGCAGTCCGCCTTATTTATCAGCAGTCTGAACTTTTGAGGGATTTCTTAGGGGAGGTGTGTGTCTGAGGTTTGCTGGAAAAACAAAAGATGTATAGAAACAGAATGCCTGGGACATATGGATGAAGACAGCAGAAACAGAGAAATTAAGAAAATTATGTTGAATTTTTATTGGAAAACATTATGATATCTTGATGCACAGCTTGGCACACTGGAAAACAACTTGACATGGTTTTATCAAGACTCTTGCACTCCTTTTGCAATAAAGAGTCATAATTAATTGCTTGGAAATTTAGGACAGCAATAATGGCATTGCTTATGTTCATCGCGTTACCTATTATCTTGCAGATACATCCATTATTCTGAATTTTACTAGAATTTGGACTTACGTTACTTCTATTTACTTTGAGAAACAGACAGCCATCTAAACCTTAACAATCCTAAACCCTATTTCCAGCCAAGCCCTCTCTCTGCACTTGCATTTAACCAGGCCCAAGGGGCTAGAAAGCACGAAACATGTCAACCAGTCTGTACCACTGGCCTTTGCTCAGGCTCCTGCCTCAGGGGACCCTATTGCTTTCAGCCTACAGCTTCTGAGCCTCCTGTGCCAAAGCGTCAGAGCCCATTGGACTTCAGCAGTACAGCAGGCGACTGGAGTAATAAGGAGAGATATCTGTTACTGCGGTGGGAGGCTGTCCTCACATAAGAGGCAGGGAGGTTTTCTCTTCTAATCTTCATGAGTTCTTGATCTGCCACTTACACAGCATATTTTTTTGAACTCGGCAGACTGACTGTCTGCAGGGCTGTTTCCAGCACTTGATTCTCCATCAGGCTTTTATTCAAGGCAGGGATACCCTGTTGCTGACTTTTTCAATGTGTTTTATAACTTTGTGTTTTACATCAAAAGGGAAAATGAGATTTATTTTAAAGAGGTGTAACCCTGAAGGATGACAGGGATTTGCTGACGGAGTGTGTGAAGTACCACCCATTCCCTTTGATCCTACTCCCCTCTCTGAAAACCATGCAGAGAGGGCAGAGCTTCAGCAGTACTTGTCTCAGGAGAGCAGGGAAGAAGGCAGAGAGGGCAGGTCGCTATGATGTTCAGATTATATATTTACAGTTTGCAGAGGATTACTGTTCTCTTTTGCGGCATATTCAGACACCGTATCATTCCTTAGTCTCTGCCTCAGGTCTGAGCCTACGCATCACCTGACGCTGGAATAAACATCAGGGTTGTTTTGTTTTTGCCTCCCTAATCAATTATGTGAGATCTATTACAATCAGTAAAGAACAGATGCGATCTGGCAGGGAAGGACCTGGGGGAAGAAAGGTAACTGTTAGACAGAGCTGTAAGACCAAGCCAGCACTGCAGCACAACCACATGAGTGTTTCAGACCAATGAGTTCAGATCAATACTTCAGGCTTGTTATCCCACCTTAGCAGTGTGTTGGACCACACTCGTTCACTGCATCCCTACTTGTAAATTTAACATCACTGAGAGCTGGGCTTGGATGAGGGGAAAAGTCCCCAGTGTAGTTTTGACCCAGGGCAACCAGCACTCCCCAGACAATGCACGGACACCGTACCCAGAAGTGAGTCCAGATGTGATCCCTCTCCTTTGGGGAGAAGCTGTGCGAATTTACAAGTACAGGCACACCAGGATCATGCCAGTTGGTATTAGGGCTACAGAATGGGCTTTGTCAGTATTTATGTTCCTGGGACAGACCTACCCACTGAATGCCATGTTGCTATTGCTCTTTTTTTGGTTCAGAAAAGCTAGCTGTGGAAATTACTTAGCCTGTCAGTTTTCCTTAGATGCTATTGTAAAGGTTACACCATCCGCTTCAGTTTTGCAGACTTATAGAGTAGGTACTTACTGAAAACACAAATGGCTGTGTTTTCCAAAGTGCTTACATTGCTTCATGTACAATGACTCAGAACAGTTATCACAAGGTAATTTAAGGTCCTGGCTTGTTGTGCTTTACCTGTTCCTTGGTAACTGCTGAATACTGTAGAATGTCTCGCTTCTTGACTGACCGCTAATTTTTTTTGAAATAAGGTCAAGGTCCCTTGTGCATATATCCTCTTCAGCATGTTGTCTGGAGTCTCTGACACATTATAAGCCTTTTTTATCACTTGTCATAATTTGTTCATGTAGCTTCCTTTCTACCTAAGTTTGGTATGAAGACTTAGGAGTCAAAGTCACCACTGCAAATGGGAGCTGTGATACTCAGGGATTTGTGAAACATTACTCAATCTTAAATATTGCTGAAGTGCAGTGCTTGCTAAAATTATAACTGAATACTAGGTAAGGTGTTTAGGAAAATAATGCACACATTCAGCTATTGTTTCTCATGTTGCTCTCTCCTCTTAATTTCAACAGGGCCTTCTTATTCACCAGTAAAGACCAACAGTGTATAACGTTGGCTGAGAACACCAAAACAGCAATGATATTCAGAAGAACAAATGCAGTTCTTTATGAAAAAAGAAGTATGTCTGTGTCTGTCTTTTTTATATTATTTCACTGAGGTATGCTTTCTAGTGGGACTCACATAACGCTATTGTAAATGAGGGCTAAGCCTTTGCTGGGTCAGACAAAGTGGGTAGGTCAGCCCTTACCTAACACCTGGTTTTTGCCACACGGCTTGTGTAGCAGTGGTACCAATTTTTTTCCCCAGGTTAGTGCTCCAGCATCTTTCCTGCTCCCTAAATCCTAGAGTCCACAAGGCAAGAAAAGAGCACTGTTGCTCGGGGAATGCAGGAGGTGCTGGGAGTAATGGAGGTGCTTAGGGATCCCTCCTCTCCTCTCCTCTCCTCTCCTCTCCTCTCCTCTCCTCTCCTCTCCTCTCCTCTCCTCTCCTCTCCTCTCCTCTCCTCTCCTCTCCTCTCCTCTCCTCTCCTCTCCTCTCCTCTCCTCTCCTCTCCTCTCCTCTCCTCTCCTCTCCTCTCCTCTCCTCTCCTCTCCTCTCCTCTCCTCTCCTCTCCTCTCCTCTCCTTTTAAACCAGCCAATAACCTATGGCTGCATCTTCTCTGTCTCTGCTGAGGGCACTAGGAAGAGCTACTTGTGCTGGCAGTGATATCTGAGATAGACCTTTGCCCACGGGAAAAAACAGTGGAAACTACTAATTTCATTTGTATCACTAAAGAAAATTCAGTTTACTTGGGTGAGACTCAAAACAACTTTCTTGTAGTTGCACATGTTGCCAAAAGTATTAAGAGTGTTAACTATGCTTCAGATAAAAATTATGTATTTTTATAGTATTTGTATATCATTATATGATGTTTGTACTCTTCAATTAATGAATTTGGTGAAACTTTTATCCTAATCTATATATTTATGATGTAATTAATTGGCATGGTGAATTTTTTTATTCTCCTTTTGTACATGTTTTATTTCTGATTAGTTTTGCCATAGGTGAGGATTATCTGACTTAAGTGTATTTGGTATCCTATTCTTTCTGAAAATAGGAAGTCTGTTGTTAAGAAATGGCAACTATCCAATTTTTTATCAACTCTTTTAAAAATCTGTCACCTTATGCCAGAGGCAGACGAATGATTGGCTTTTAAGACTATTTTTGAACTATATAATCAAGAACTGAGCTCTTGCTATATACAGGGAATGTGTTTTATTTTTAATGTAACATAAGTTTCACTGTGTTGTTCTCTGACTTTAGTAATACACAAGGAAGAAAAGATCTCCTTTCTGGTCATTCAGACATGTAAGATAATGTGGTAAACTTTGAATAGAATTACTGCTGTTCTGTGTTAAATGACTTCATGAATACTGCCTTTCACCATTTGCTGATTCATAATTTTTTGAAAAATATTAACACCTTTGAGAATATTCAGAAATTGGAAACTATAGTATCTACCAAGAGGGTGATCTCATTCAACAAAGATGCATGAAGAGGAAAAATGAACCAGTTTCTCAGCTGCTGCAAATCATGCAGTGGTTTCAATAGGCCAGTTTCTAACCAAAAGTCAAGAATCACAATAACCAGACTGTAAATACCAATGACCTCCAGAAAACTGCATCCTTACTCCTCTGTTGACCTGCAAAGACTTGTAGGATAAGGTAATGCTATGTGTATAGCACCTGCAAGAAAGAAGATTTTATGTAGTAGTTCAATAGTGTTAGCTGGATTGCAGCTGAGCATCCAAATGAGATTTTGTTCAGATATTGTGGATATAAGGAAAATAATTTTTCTCAGAGGGGGTGAGTATACACTGGACCACATTGCCCAGAGAGGCTGTGGAGCCTTCACCCTTGCAGATATCAACTGGACAAAGCTCTTAGTGGCCTCATCCAGTTCAGAAGCTGGCCGTGCTTTTTACGGGGGCTTGGACCAAAGACCACTGAGGGTCTTTTTCAGCCTGTTATTTTCTGAGGCCTACAGCCAGCTGCCTTTTTTTGTATATATAACTGATAGGTAATTTAATATTTTTAACATAAGATATTTTTATTATATCCAGAAGCTGGTGAGAATTCCCTGAATCATGATTAGGTAATGCTAAGAAATCTCTTGCAGTTCCTGTTGTCAAAGGAAAACCGAATGGATCAATTGGCAAGTAACAAATATTAAAGACTGAACAAATAACTTACACATAAATAATCCATACTAATTTTGCTTCAGTACTGTGATCAGGAGCTAGACTGTGATTCTGGTTTATTTTTGAGACGTCCCTTCAATTTGCTGAGGTTAGAACCTGGATAACAGTCCTGCAATATTCAATGAGGATTTTTGAGGTCATAGGCATAGATTTTAGTTTTGAAAAACAGAACCCCATCAGTAAAGGTGTGAAAAACTGTAGTTTTCCATAACTGAAATGTCCAAAAATTGCACATCTACCTACAAAAAACAAAAGATGGACCTAGGTATCATGAACATGAAAAATGCAGCCTATTGTGTATGTGTCAGATGGTTTCTTTGTTGCTCATCTCTTCATTTGCAGAGGGTCTCAAATAATTATGTGTCCATTCTAATGATAACATCAATTTAATCTATTGTTACAGAACAGAAGGGAAAATGTAGCTTTTACCTAGGCAGATCACTTCATTGTCTCCAGTAGCTGCTCCTGTCCTGATACTTCAAGGAAATTCCTTTCACATGCCCAGACGCTTTTGCAATATTATTGCTGAAACCAACATTATTTTTTTCAGTTGAAGCAATTACTTGATGAGACCTAATTCCTCTTTATCATTGTGTTCAAAGAAAAGGATACTGATTTGTATAAAAGTCACAATTTTCAAAATTATTTTTTTTATGGTATGTGCTATAAAAGAGAAAGTTAACCTTCTCTGGCTTATAGAAGAAGTAATAAGAATTAAAGCTAGCATTTGGGAACTGTTATCCACATTGTTTGTAAATAGTTAACCCAAGGGACATGATCTGAGTTTGGGGATCAAAGTTAGTTATTTGTCATCAGACAGAAAAAAAACCTAAAGGTTATATAAACGGTCAAAAGTTTATGCAAACAGAAAGAGTCAGCACCTGACCGACTCAATGTTCAGTTATTGAGGGTTTTAATGTTAATTTATTGCAAAATTGTTTGAGGGAGCCAAATGGTTTCCAGCTAAGTATCTAGAGTAAACTTGCCCCTATATATATACATTGAAATAAAAAGATGTGCCTCAAGGTACATCTATAAATCCAGATCTAAACTACTTATTGGCCCACAAAAGAGCTGGACCTCATTTCAATTCAAATATTTGTTCTTTTCACTTTTGACAAGACAGATCTGTGTAAAACGGCATTATTTCTCCAGATTTATGTTAATCTTCTGCTTGTATGTCAGCTTTAGTATAACTTTGATGCTGAGAAAAGCTGATGCAAAACTGGGTCTCCACAAATATCTGATCTGGACACTACTTAAAGACATTGAGGCAAGCCAGGTCAGAACCTAAAAGACAGATTGCTTCATTGCAGTTAGAAAGGAGGAACTGTCTGATGAGATGTGCCCTGTGCATAGAGAAATGTTAAACGAGTTTCCTGCTTAGTTTTCCAGGCCAGAGGACATGTTAGCTGACAGTGACTGCCCCTAAACTGCAGATATGGAAGCTCTGAGGCAACGTGCCAAGATCTGAGTTCCTTCAGCCATGCCTTGGCAGAGCTGCCCCTTGCAAGCCTGCTCTCCCCTGGCAGTCACCAGCTCTTTGCTAGGAAAGGTGATTGTTCAGTCATCCCAGGAAAATCTTAACAGCTGCAATGGGCTTATGGTTGCTCCTTCCTCCTGGGGAAAAAAATGACAGTGTTGAGCTTTCAGTTCTCCTTTAATTTAATTATTAATAATTTAAAACAATTCAATGTTTTCAAGGCTACCGATACAATCCCCAGGTTTACTCAGCATTAAAATTCCTCTTGACCTATATAAAGACAGGATTTCATTGCTAATTCTTTCACTTCTTTTTCTTTTTTTCATGGAGGTACTATGAAGAAGTTTCAAAATCGAAGAATACAAAGCATATGTAATATACACCTTCATCCAACTATCCATTTTATCTTGTAGAGCAGAGAGTCATTGTTTTAACACATCATGAGTTAATTAAATCTGATTCATGACATGGTGAACTTTAATGAAACAATGTCATCTGCATTTGTATGAACTTAAAAAAATTACTTATTTAAACTGGTAAAATGCTATGTGTATGCATCTGTGATTCTGTCCTGTTATCTTCTTCAACTGAATTCAGGTGGCTCTCTTTTAAGGTTTGATTTTAATTACTGTGTATAACTATAACAACATCATAGGTGGTAATGAAAAGACAATGTGTTTCTATTTTGTTGTAGTGCATATTTAAATGTTAAAAACATATTTTATTATTTATATCTGCTACAGTATGTTCTCAAAGGAATAGGGTTGTGTTACGCTTATTTCTCTGGAATTCTAGTTTGGAAGTTTTTGGCTTTCACATATATTTTTCAACTTAAACATCAGTTAACTAGTAGGTTTTTGCAACATGAGCTGTCTATTTTTGGTGGCATAAGAAAGTAAAAATATGACCAAATGTATCTAAATGTATTAGAATGAAAATGGATTTTGTATATGCTAAAATCCAATGGACATGTCATGATACTGATTAATTAAGCACATATTTCAGTTTATCTTCTAGAATGCAAGGAGGGAAAAGGGGTGGATTACAGAGGAACAGAAGCCAAAACTCAGAAAGGTGTGCCATGCCAGAAGTGGACTGATAATGTCCCCCATAAACCAAAGTAAGGCCTTTTTGTATACATTTATATGTTTTTCTGAAATTTTGCTAAGCCATTTATATGTGCTAAGTAGTCTTACAAGCAATTTGTTTGGTGTTCAAAGTCTTCTTACAAAGTATTTTTCTACACTTATCTAGAATAAGATAATTCTCTAATCTGAGTTGTAACTCAGAGACCTGCAATTAGGCTGATGAACCATGATCAATAGGGACTTTGTCAGTCTTGGCAGTTGCAATTAAATTTTGTCTTCTTTACATGAGCAAAACACTTGACAGGGAAGCACCTGGTTCTGCTGAAATAAGAATTTTCCATTAATCTCACCAGGGCAAGACCTTCTCTTTGTTAAAAGTATAACATGTGGCAGATGAGACAGAGGTACATCATTTTATCAGTAAATCCATAGACAATTAACAGGGCAGTATTTCTTGTATTTAATGAAAAACACCCAACTGGGTTTATTTAGTAACCTCCTATTGAGATGGCATAGCATGCAGGTTACAGAAAACTCTCCCATTTCAGCAAATATCTTCTCATTGCATCTGCCAGGGAACATGTCCCAGATGAGGCTTTTCTCTACAGGCTAAAAAGTACCTCGGCTGAGAAAAAATTACTGAAAACTGAACAGCTGAAGTAAATGCAAGTATTAAAGACATGACTGGCCTTAGAGGCACCACATTTCTTCAAGTCTATAGCTATGGCACTTCTAACTCTTCAGCAATGGAACACAGTAGCAATTAGGAGACTTCCAATGAACGACATCTACAAAATGGTCCCCAGATAAAGATTTCATTTTTAGAGTCATCAGCTGAACCATTGGGACATTTTCCTTATTCTCTAATCCCATTTAAATTCTGTTCCAGTTACACACCTGAAAAATATCCCAACGCAGGGCTGGAGGAAAACTACTGCAGAAATCCCGATAACGATGGAAAGGGACCCTGGTGTTACACAACAGATCCTGCTACCAGATTTGATTACTGTCACATCCCAGAGTGTGAAGGTCAGGATACATATACCGGTTTCTTTACCTTTTTGGAAGACGTGTTTCAAGAATGTGAAGTTATTCAGATACTTTTATTTTTGATTGAGTATTTGTTCCAAACTTGAGCTTAAGTCAACCTGAAACTTTCCAAAGACATTTTTAGCACCAACAAGGAAGATATCAAAAGATCCCCAAAACAACTATACAAAGTCTTTTTTTTCCCCTAGATAAAAAAATGATATATGAGCTTATTCACTATCATAATCCTAGAATTGAACCAAATGACAATTGCTAGTGCAAAAGTCAATAAAACATGACAGCAGCAAGGCACAGATTTTCAATTATAGCGTAGTAGTTTTAATTTAGGTCTTTTAAAAACTATAGTCTATAATGTTGCGTTTTTTTTAAATGAAGTACTATAATTGTAATCAACTAGTTGAAGTCATCTTACCAACAAAAATAAGCTTTTACTTTGCCAAAAAAAGACCATCCTTCAGCCTTGTGCTCTGATCAGGCTCTTGAGCTTCATGTGAGATGCATATGAGTGTTTATGGACCAGTTCCTCAGGGACTTTCTGTTTCTTTTGTCCTCATTCTGCCTTGCTCCTACAGTGGAGTGTATGCATTGCAGTGGAGAAAACTACCACGGAGAAGTTGCAACAACGGTGTCTGGGCTTGAGTGCCAGCGCTGGGACTCCCAGCAACCTCACTCTCACGGATACCTCCCAGAAAAGTAAGTCACACTCTGTGATGGGTTGTTTATCATCAATGGTGGCCTGAAGACCACCCTGCCCCAGACAGGATAATTGTTACAGCCATTAGTGACATTTTTTTAAAATTATTTTTCCTGTTCAGTTTTCCAGAGAAGGATCTTAAGATGAATTATTGCCGTAATCCCGATGGTGAACCTCGGCCCTGGTGTTTCACTACCAGCGTGACTAAACGCTGGGAATATTGTGACATTCCTCGTTGCAGTGAGTCTGACTTCTAGACTTCTAGACACAAAGACATCTAGACACAAAGACATCTAGATAGCTTCCATTCAGGGTGGTGGAAGAAGCCAGAACAAATAGAAGAGGCCCCAAAGACTAAAAGACTGCTGACTTTTATGTCAAAGAAAAAAATAAATATCCTTGAAATGAACCTCTGATAGCTCTTTTGAGGCTAGGCATTTCTTTCATGGGCATTTCTAATGTTTTTGTCTGGAGCTCATCTCCCTTCCTTGATGTGTTTTTCCATGACCAAGCATTTCAGTGGTTCTGATTTTTCTTCTGATGTTCCTCTTTTGATGTCAAACAGTTCCACTCTTCCTGAAAATCTTCTGGCTTTTGTTTTGCTCTTCCAGTTCAATTCTCCACCTTTTCAATTACCTTTTCCCCTAAAGGCTTGTCCTTGCCATGATACTTTTCCTTGCAGCTTCTCACCAGAGCTCATCCTTGCTGTCTCTAACTCTCACCAGTTAGAGTACATCTCTTTTATATCTGCACCCATACCTATGACTGATGGGCCTGCCACTTTCACCCCGTTTTCTCACAGTATTGCCACTTGCTCACTTTCCAGCTTTGTTCTGATGGGGCTGCTAATGCTTGGTTTTGTTGTATCCTGGCTGCTGTAAAGGGGCAGATGCAAATGCCCTTCTCACAGTCTGTTTGTGAAGATTTTAAAACAGAAGAAAGACAAGTTAAAATATTTTTAGATCTTTTCTCTACCTGTTGGACTTTCCAAACATTTTGGTCTTTAAATCTTACCTGCAAAGAAAGCTAAAAAAGCCTGCTTAATTATAAAGCTCAAAGTGGTTTTGGTTTTGTTTTTTAATATGTCTAGAAGGCACTGCTAAATTTCAGTTCCTTTTTGTGCAATAGCAACACCCCCACCAGTTCCTGCACCAGGGCGTCATTGTCTGTCTGGAAGAGGAGAAGACTATCGAGGCACGGTATCTGTTACTGAATCAGGAAATACATGTCAGCACTGGAGTTCTCAATCTCCTCACAAACATGCTCGCACTCCTGAAAACTATCCCTGCAAGTAAGCAAAACCTCTCCATTATTCAGTGTTCATGAGAAGTACCAAGGCACAGAATTACTTCATTTTTCTTCAACTATGTTGCAGAGTTCTTCAGTTACACCAGCATTCATCACCAGCTGGATTCCATCTTTTCAATTTTTTTGCACATTTCTTTTTATTCACTTCTTTCTTCTTGGATACTAGTGTCTCCTCTTCTGACTTTCAAGCTCTGCTTGATTGACTTTTTCCCTCTTCAGTTCATCCTTTTACTATATTGTTGCTCAGGTGAAGTGATGTAGAGTAAGAAAGTTACAATTATGATATTTGCTTGGGACTAGATTTTTTCACCCTATGTTTCTGCTGTGCTGCTCTTGGCCTCAAAGTACTACATGAAATGCGATCTCTTCATTCATCCCTCAGTCTAGCAGGTCTCTGGTTTAGCACACCAAAACCACCAGTGCATTGCAATTATTCATCTAGTAAATGGCATCAGTAAATGGCAGCAGTTACCCACCAGTAAATACAACAGTAAACTAGGCACCAAGGTACATTCCCCTGTTGCTCATAACTTTTACTAGGTTTCCATGAGAGTCTTTGCTTAGCCAAGTTTTCTGTTTCAGGAACCTAGAGGAAAACTACTGTAGAAATCCTGATGGTGAGAAGATGCCATGGTGTTACACCACCAACAGAACGGCCCGGTGGGAATATTGCACCATCCCCTCCTGTGATGGGACAGAGCCAGAGGCCCCTGGTAAGAACCACAGGAGACATCTGGAAGTGAAGGGTCATTGTGGTTTATTTTGAAAAATCTTGGATGACCCTGCCTAGTTATTACTGTCACTCTGTGTTGCTATGTATCAGTGGAACTCCTGAGCCTGGTGTGGAGCCCAAACTGGTATGTTCAGTCTGGTGGATAAGTGCAGAAGGTTTTAAGTCACCTACTGACCCAGCTCAGGAAAAATTGCAGTAACAGAGGTCTTTTCCTTTTGCCAAATGGTGGTTCCCTCCACCTCTAAATTTTTAAATGCTCAATGGAAAAGTTAGTTAACTTTACATCCCAGCTCCTGAAGAATGGAATCCAAAGCAAAACCTAAGATAATTTAAGAGCACTGAACCAGGACTCCATAAAAAGTAGTCAAAAGAAAATTCTCCTTACACAAGGCAGGCTTGTTCCACACACACATCTGTGGCAAAGCCACAGACATTCCCCTGCCCTGGAGAAGTTTTGATCTATATGTGAACTATTTGGATCATTAGCTGAAATAAATCCCCATGCATGACAGTAAAATTGATGTACAAGTACTTTTAATCTAGTGTATCAGAAAATTTTTACAAGCATTTTTGGAAATCTTCATTTTGATCTACAGTCTGAGAAGGATGCTGTTACAGAGAGCATGCTGTGGTGGTCAGTGAAATACTCTGGCTTGCTGTTTTCTGTTGGCTTTCTATGCTTATGTATAAATATCAAAGTATTAAGATGCAAGGGACTAGTTTCTGTTATTCACTACAGCTGTTGATGTGCCTGAGCAGGCTCAAATTACTGAGGAGTGCTATCAAGGCAATGGTGTGACTTACCGTGGCACAGCTTCTTTCACTCTCACGGGAAAGAAATGTCAAGCCTGGAGTTCAATGTCACCACACCGACACAATAAAACGGCAGACCAGTTCCCAAATGCGTATGTGTATTTCCCATTTCTGTGTTTCAATGGACAATGACCATTCATGAATTTGTTTTAATCTGTATCATCTTTACACAACAATGATTTTAAAGCTGGGAAGTGTACTTGATAAAAATAATCCCTTCCTTTTTTCCTTTTTTTTTAATGTGGAAATGTTTTCTATTAACCTCACCTTGAAACAAACTACAGTTGTCACTATTATGCTTTAGACTAATTAACTGTGTGTTTCTACATTGCTTCTAAAGGAATTAAGACTTATTATAAATTTTCCCTTATGCTGAAATGAACTGTTTCTATACATGGTCTTATTCATGAGTTTAAGTCTTTGCTTCCTAGTCTGCAGTTCATTAGAGCTTTGAGAAAGGAATGGGTTGGTTTCTTATTCCTGACATTTACTATTTATTTATTCCAAAATGTAAAAAGCTATTTCTTCTTAAAAGCTATTAATGTATTTGAAAAAGTAAAAAGAATTGTATCGTTGATATACATATGTGCATTTACTTATCTGGATTTGTAAACGGTATTCTACTATAAACGTTAATCAGTGAATAAGCATTTTATATATTTAAATATTCTGCATATGTTTCTTGATTTCTTTATGCTGGAAAAAGGATATCTGTCACACACTGTACATGATAAATGATATATGCTAACTCTGTAGCAGACCTGCTGCATTCTAAAAGGTTCTTTCAGGTTCTCCTCAGAGTGGCAAGGATGGGAATACAATATGCTTACATTTGTAGGGACCTGAAGCAGAATTATTGCAGAAACCCAGACGCTGATAGCCGCCCATGGTGCTACACCACTGACCCCCGTGTGAGATGGGAATATTGCGACCTGAAGAAGTGTGATGTTTCATCAGAGCCTTTGTCAAAACCTCAGACAACACTGGAACCAAATCCTGGTGAGAATACTTTTCGCTTCCCCCAGAGATGCTCATAACCAGCAAGATGTTTTTTATGCAAACATCATCAAGAATTTAATGAGGATGAAATACAGGAAGCTCCAGATAATTACAGCATTTAATATAGTACTGTATCCACCCTCTTAATTTTCTGAACTTTCTTGTAGAATTTTTAGCAGGGTTTCTGTATTTGATTTTAGATTAATATCGCATCTTTTATCTACTACATCTGTCAATATTGGAAACACAAGGAAACAGATGGCTAGTAGTCTCCATACTACTGTGGGAGGGCTACTAGCAATGACAGCAAATATACAGGTGATGGCATTTTACTGGCAAGTGTTCAAAAAAAGTCTTTTCTTGTGCCATGCATTCACATTTCTAGGGCTCCCTTTCACACCAGAGGACAGCTGGCTTTTTAAATTCAGTTCAGAGGCAACTTTGTTATGCAGTAGATGGTTAGAGTGCTGCAGCTTTCATTTTTTTGCTGTGACATGTTCTTCTGGTTAAAAGACTAATAATTTTAGCTGAACATGTATTACTACTTTTTACCTACTGTAAAATGTGGCAATGGACAAATATCAGTGTCCATAAGGAAAAGATTTTATGAGTGCATGGTCATTGTGGTCCTGGTTTCTGGAGTCACAAGGGGTCAACTGAATCTAAGCTTCGTTGTTTTATGACTTTCATGAGCATGAAGAAAATGTTTAAAATGCAAGGAAATTAAAATGTGATTGTTAGCCATCATTGACACTACGTTGTCCTTCTTTCCTTATATGCATATTTTGTAGGATGTGTAAGTCCTACTAGTATTTCCTCAAATTTATTTCTACTTCACCACCACCATGTATGGATGTGGCCCAATATCTCACAGCTAACAATCATTTCCTTTTCCTCTTTCTTCACAGATTGCATTAATGGTAATGGTAAAGATTATCGTGGCACCATAGCAAAAACTGGAAGGGGCAGGACTTGTCAAGAATGGAGTTCTCAGAGACCTCATAGCCATGACTATTTCACTCCCATGACTCATCCAAATGCAGGCTTGGATAAAAATGTAAGCAGCTGTTCATTCAATACTTGCTGTCATTGATCTTCGCCTGTCTTCTTCCTGGTCCCTCAGCAAGCATTTCATGCCAGGTCTTTGTAAATTAATTTATTTTCCTCAGTTCAATCCAAGAACCTGATCGTGCTAATTCTAGTTGACATGGACAGTCTGTACTCCTGTGGGACACACAGATGCCCAGAAGCTCTGTTGAATGCTTCTGCAGCACAACCAAGGCTCTTCAGACGGGCATTTGCTTCTCCTCACTGCTGAGGACTAACTGGAGTTGGTCTGTGGGCAGCATCTCTGCCTCCTCTGCCAGAAAGACCACCTGGGGTCATAGGTTTCAGTAGTAACAGTGACGGGTGAGATGGTGAGGGATCCAATGTTCAGTGCAAGTTCCTTGAGATATATAGCTGATGGATTGCAGCCCCCATCTTCTACTAATTCCCCCTCCAGCCCTCTGACTTCTGCCACAGCCCATCATACAAGGATATACATGCATCTGACCCATCCTCTAAGTCATTCTCCATGTCTAACCTTCATCTCCCTAGTCCCAACACATGTACTCATCACTAGTTCTCTAGACTTGTAACATCCCATGCACAATACTTGTCTGGTTTGTGACAAGCTCTGTAAAAGAGCGTGTTTGATGTTGCCAGCTTGAACAATTTTTTCTCCAGGTACATGATTTTAGACCTTGCTTTAGCCAATCCTCTGATGGCATCACATACCCTGTATTGAATTCTAGCTCAGACTGGGGAAACTCCCTTCAAAAAGCTGCCTGCCATAACTTTTTGATTCTTGCATTTGGCAGAGACTCTTGGGGAAGAGAAGCAAATATTTTCTCCTTTTTCCTAAGACATGGGATGTATTTCAGAGTAGGGAAGGGAACTAGAAAAATATCTGGTAGCATGCAGTTGTGTGAGGTGTCTGTTCTGAGGAGAGATCAGTCAGTATGGCCAGTAAGACCTAGAGAGTGATTCAGCTAACTGGGCAGCCCACATCAGGGTGACCACTGCACCCCTGCCCTGGGGACTCATAGGCGTCACCAAGTTGTGCAAGAGCAGCTTACACAATACCCACATGCCCCGGTGTCACGCAACCAGAGTGGGTGTGAAAAGACCTCAGGGCTGACCCTACTGCTCCTATTAACTTCAGTGCAAGCAGGAGTAGACAGTTTAGTGTTTTAGAAAATCCCATCCTAGGTCAAGATCTCCTACTTTTTGAGAGCTCAGAGGTCCAAGCTTGCACTAGTGAAGCTTACTGCCTGAAGACAGTTGAAGATATTTCATTATTATCTTTTTCTAAACTCACAGAGCAAACAGAAAAATGAAACAAATTTTGACAAAAGGAGTTGGAAATGACTTATAAGTAAGGAAATGAAAAAAAAAATCCCAAATTTAATTTGATTTTATTTTGAAACATGCATTAGTAGGCTTTTTTGTCCCCTGGTGAATTGCTGGTGTCTTTATTCTTTGTTACAGTATTGCAGGAATCCTGATGGAGATGTGAATGGACCTTGGTGCTACACAACAGACCGAAGAAAAGCCTGGGAGTACTGTGACATTCCCAAGTGCCGTAATTATTCCTTTAAAGACTAGTGTCTCCCTTTCCTGTAACCTTTTATGACAACTGGTGGACATTCAGTGATTAATCTGAAAGACTGACCTAAGACAGTGCAGTAGCTTTAGATTGGAAATTAAGTCTGTGTGGAAGTGATACTCAATATCTGTGTCTGAAGTCTCAAGAATGGTGCTTATTCCTTGGAAGCCCCAAACCCAGCACAAGATGTACCTGGAGCCCACTGAAGCTCACGGGGGTTTTGCCATGTGTTTCAAAATAAGGCTGTTCCTGCAGAAATTTCCTCTGCTCCTGCCTGGTCACCTGGCGCAACTGTGTGTGTGGCTAGGCTGAACAAGGGATGCTCTTATCCCAGCAAAATTTTTGCACTCCCTGCTCATGTGGCTCTGGTTCTGTCCTGGATGTAAAACAGATTTTCCCTCCTCTGATATTGTAATGTATCAGATGTCTGCAAAGTGCATGTGGCCCTAAACATTTAACTAAATGCCCTTGTCTTTGTTACTAGTAATCAAGCCATTCAGTACTCTGAATGAGGTGGTGCAACAAAGTGTACAATGATAAAGTTTTACAACATTTTGGTTTCAAGTCCTTTCATGTCCATCTACAACAAAAGCTATGCCAGGAAGAGAGGTAGTTCCCACTCAAAAGAAGGGTGACTTTCTTGCTGCTTTATCGTCTCAGCTGTGAGCAGCAGAATATGGGCTCTGATCAAAACCCCAAAATGGAGCAAACAAGAAAAAGAAAGACACTCTATAACATGTACATCCTATAATTGTAAAAATACTACTGCATTGAAAGTGTTGGGCTGGGACTCTTAGGGGAAAAAATGGCATTTTCACATGGTTATTGTATTCATTTTGACCATCCAATTTCTTTTTACAATTAATATTTTTTTTTGTTCTGTTGTTCAGCTAAGGAACAGAGAAAACGTGGGGTTTGCCCTTAATTTCATTAGTTTCCTTTTGCTGACAACGAATTCTAAATTCTGTGTTGATAAGAGTCAGTTTCCCATGGCTAAATAAGAACTACCATTTTTTAATAACTCAGAGACATCTGAAGTTCCAAAAGATCCATGAGATAAGAGTGGACAAAATTTTGTTCCACAGAGACAGTGATTGAATTTCATGTGCTATACCACCAAGATTAGTTTGAAAACAGCTGCCAGTGCAGCTTTTGCATTGCTGGCATCTGTAAAAGTACATTTAAAGATGTTGGGAGAATTTATTTCTTCTTTCTCTCTGTTTCATTCTCCTTCCCCTTCTGTTTTTTTCTATCTGACTGGAGATCTATTCATGTGTAATTTGCCAACCACTGGGAAGTGCACGTGAAAAAAATTTGCCAGTCATTTTTAAGTGTTCCAGATGAAGGTAACCTAACAAATATAGGTGATGCATGGTACATAATTGCCTGCAGAGAATCAAAAGCTGAAGTGACAAATGTAACAGGTTCACCTTCTAGTTTTCTGAGTGCATGATGAATGTATAGCAAACATGCTAAAGTTCCTTGTAGTGAGGTTTTTTTCTTATTCTGTAGCTCCTGCTCAGTATGAGTGTGGAAAATCCAAGTTCAGACCAAAGTTGTGTGCTCAAAGGATTGTTGCTGGGTGTATTTCACATCCACACTCCTGGCCCTGGCAAATCAGTCTCCGGACAAGGTATGGTCATTCCCCATTACATTAGACTTTACATGCAAAGAAACTTTGCCTCTCATAGGATGTTATAGTATGTGGTTGCAGCATTCTAAACTTTATTTTAATTTAAAAATAGCTCAAGGCTATACATTATGTGTGCTATTCTTAAAGAAGGTCATTTAGACAACCAAGAATGCTCTGTTTTGCGATAAATACCTATAGAATCAATATAACCACTAATGTCGAAAACACTTTCACTAAAAGGCAGAATGACTTTAAATCCGTCACTATATCCTACGGTAGAATCAGTATCCTATGAGTAGAAGCAACAGTTTGAAGTACGGCTAGTACAGATCTTGATTGGTCCTTCCATGTAAGTGATCCTACTGGCAAAGTTATTAGCAAAACTAGGAATCAAGGCCAGCTGCAGAGCTTTCTGACTGTGATCAGAGCTAGATAAAAGCCAGAATCTCTAAAAGAGTATACATCACTTCACATAAGGTTTTCTAGCAATAGAAATGCTGGTTAAGAACAAAGATCTAGGTGTTTTCATACAAGGCCTTATAAAAATGTCCACACAACACTACTGTCATTGTAAGAAATATTGTTCAAGGAAAGTAAAATGTTGATTCTTAATGAAAATGTGGAATAACGTCTTTAGTTCGTAAAGGTGTACATGTTAGAAAGATTACCTGATGAACTGCAGTAGAATTAACTTCCCCACCTTAAACCAATGCCCTTTTCATGCCTTTCTGCTCTATTACAGTTTTGGCATGCATTTCTGTGGGGGAACCCTGATAGACCCTCAGTGGGTTCTTACTGCCGCTCACTGCTTAGAAAAGTAAGTATCTGTTACTGCCTGCACTGGCATTTTCTTACACTATGTAGAAAATCAGAGGAGAAACAAAATGGACCCAATAACCAACCTGAGCTGTCTCTCAACTCAGCTTGCAAACAGTTGAGAGAATTGAGCCAAGTCTTTTCATCATTCATTAAAGCAGAGTTTGAACTGAAGAAACAAAGAGCAACAGTGATAACTTTTGCCAACTTGATTTCATGTGCCATAATAAGGGATTAAGAAATTAAGTTTATGCCAAAACTGGCTTTATTTTTCTGGCTTTGACAGAACAAGGTGCCCAATAACATCATAAGTGGTCTACATCCTGGGTGTGTGTTTGTCAGCTCACCATGTGCAATCATTTCAAATAGGTCCTCACGGCCATCTGCATATAAAGTATACCTTGGATTACACAGAGAAAGAGCATCAGAGGCATCAGTGCAAAAACGAGATGTTGAAAAATTGTTCAAGGAGCCACACAGGGTGGACATTGCTCTGCTAAAACTGAGCAGGTACCCTTTCACCTGAAGCGTTCCTTTGTTCTGATGGGACAAGTTGACTAAATAGTGGTTACTGGTGTCATGGAAATGTGTGTGTCTGTACACACCGTGTTCAATCAGCGATTTAAGACCCTCTCTTTCTTCCCTTTCTGCAAAAGCTCCAGTGGAAAACAAGGTGATCAGCTGTAGGGCTTCAGAAAGGGAAAGGACTGCCTTGGGAGGGGAGGAGGGCTAGGGACAGTGACGCAGGCTGGCAGTACGCTGGGTGCCAGCTGCTGGGAGGTGAGGCAATGGCAGCAGAATAGGAGGAGGTAATGCCTAGAGGAGCTTTAATCTCTGTTTCTACATGCTTCTGCCTCGATAAGGTAATGAGGATTGAAAGCTGCAATATTAGCATGAAGTCACCCCATACTGTTTGCATGCTGTGGTGGGGAGATTTCTTCTTCCAGCAGGTCTGCCCAGTGTGCAGGCAAATAGTATGCACATTTGATGCAATACCCAGTATGACCCTTCTTGCATCTGTTTCCATTAATCTGAAACTCTTGCCGAGGCACTGGAATATGTCCATACAGCTGCAAGCAGATGTGAACATATGGTGCTTGTGTTTTGATTTCTGTGGCTGCAATACAGGTTCAAAACAGATGCAGGGTCAGCACAATTAATGTGACTTCTTAATTGGGCCTAACCTTAGCTGCACCCAAAGGCAAGTCAGACTGACTTGGGTTCTGCTGTGTGCTAAGTGTCCAGTTTGAAAATGATTTATAAATAGACTGGATGCAGACAGAGCAAGCTAACACCTATGTGTTAAATGTCACTAATTCATACCGCTAACTAGCTTTGTAATTAGGTTTTGTTGGCTATGCATTAGCCTAAGTCAAAGCATTCTCTTGGATTTATGTTAGTAATTTTAGTATCAAAAGCCTGTAACTGTTCTCCATTTCAGATCCTTTCTTTCTGTGTATCACATTCCGAGGGATAAGAGCCTGAAACAAAAGCGATTTTGCACATCAGAAAAACCCTTTATCTGAAGCTCAGGATTTCAAAGAAAAAAGGCTGATTGTCTAGAAAATCTTTTTAGAAACCTGGAAGTGGTATCAGGGATGAATGTGCTAATGATTTTTCCTGTATGAGTCCCTTGTTTGTTTCTTTCAGCCCAGCAATCATCAATAATCATGTAATCCCAGTTTGTTTGCCAAAAGAAAATGCTGTGTTAGGAGGAAGAGAGGAATGCTATGTGACGGGCTGGGGGGATACAAGAGGTAAGACAGCGTTAACACATCTGAAAAGTCTGTGTTTGGAGATTGGTGTATACTTGTATCCAAAGTGTATTCTCTTTGTGCCAAAAACACCCCATGCAAGCTTGCATGCATACCTATTTCATCAAAATTCATCAGGTACTGCCATTCTTTCCACTGTCTTCCTCTGATTTAGATTCTCCTGTATCACTCAGAGCTGTGTAAACTGAAACCCCCTAAACCAATACTAAAAGAGGAGAATCAGGCCTAAGGAGCTCCTAACACTTATCTCTCAGTCCACTCTGCTTTTCCGCAAAGTGGGCTTTTACGCGGCCACAAGGAAAGTTTTTCTAGATTTAGGCTATTTCTAAATCACATGAAGGTGAGATTGCTCAGTCTCTTGAATGACTTTTTTTTCTCCCAACCAGCCTGGTTCAGAAGATCTCACACAAATATAAACATAACTCTCATTTTCAAAACCTCCCACTGTCTTGGTTGAGAAGGACGTCAGTACCTTCTCTGCCTCCTTGCTTCTGCCCATCATCCCATTTTCAACTCTTTACTTCCTACCTCCTTTCTTCCACAGAGAAGAAAAGTCAGTTACAGAGAAATAAAATGGCTTGGGAATTACTCCCACAAATGTCAGTGGGTACTGGATCCATATGGATGTACTGTGGGAGCAGGAAGATCAATCAGTACAATGTGGATTTGGATGGGTGGTAGAGGGTGATAAGTACCACAATACTGATAATGCTTACTGATTTTGGTGTCACTTCATATTATGCATGGAAAGTATATGCATAGTGCATAAACACTATGCTTATTTTACTGCTTATCCATACCTCAATGTTTGTTTTGTGAAGATGTTCTTTTACCTTTGTCATTTATTGTGTTTTGGTTTTGTTTTTATTTGCAAAGGAACTGGTGGTGATGGCTACTTAAAGGAAACTGGTTTCCCTGTAATTGAGAATAAAATATGCAACCGCCCTGAATTTTTGAATGGTAGAGTCAAAAAACACGAGCTCTGTGCTGGGAATATTCATGGTGGCACAGATAGCTGCCAGGTAAGGAAGTCTGTGAACATCAGAGTTGGTTGTAAGAACATTCAAATCAAATAGTGCTTGCTTTCTGGGCTTGAGAAGCTCAGAATCAGCCTTGGGATGTTGCCACATGACGTGGCATACAAGCTGAAAAATGCATATGGATTCTGCTCTTCCCTTGCTCCCTTGTCTGCTGCTAGGAAGTGGGGCAGGTAATTTTTCAGATAAGCCTGAACTACAAAGCACGTGGTAATACACAGCTGCCTGAGCCAGGTGTATGTGTACGGAAGCCAACGTAGAATGACTAACAGCCTGATTTTTTTTTCCCAGACCACTTTGCTTGCCTTGGCTAGACTAGCTCCAGTGTCCAAGCTAGCTCAGTTAACAACCTGAGACATCTCAGTTAGCAGTCAAGGAACAATGCAGTGGAGTCTGCCATGCAGGCATACCAAGGGCCAAAGGAACTACTAATTTCCAAGTGTCACTGCCAGTGCCTGTGAAAATCACACTGGGTGAGGCAAAATGCATGCTGGACTTCCCTTTTGCTGTAAAGGAAGAATATGGTTGGCAATAGCTCATCTCACAAGTGTGGTATGAAGGCTTTCTCCAGAAGTCTAGGTTTTGAAATTGAGTTCTTCAGTTTCTTTAAATATATGAAAGGGCTTGGAAAAACTTAACATACTGAATCAAGATGGAAACTTTCCTCCCTGAAAAGCTAGAGATGACCCTGTAAAGAAGTGTGAGAACAGCAGACTGCCTGCCCCAGCTGGCTGGCCGACACCATTGCCAACACAGCACAGATACCCTATGCACAAACACTGTGATGGGCAAGTGGTCCATTGAGAGGTGTGCACTCATATCTTAAGACACATGGCTTGAATGCATGCACTCACTTGGTCTTGGATCATCTAGTAACAACAGGAAGCCATAAAGACCTCAGAGAAGAGACTGAGGGATGAAGCGCCGTTTAAGTTAAGGGCAATCAGATTCCTTCTCACTAAATCCCCTTACTTCAAAAATAAACGTAATACTTGGATGATGGGAAGAGATGACTTTACAACAGTGTTCACAACACATAGAGAACTCTTCTCTGGCTAGAGCTCCAGTGTTTTCTTATAACTTGTGTACTGCTCATGTGCGAGAGGTACTTCTGTTTCTGTGCCTCCTGTGAGGCCACTCTTGCACACGGGGCTGACCGTGAAGGAATCATCCTGTTCTTTCTCTGTTTAGGGTGACAGTGGAGGACCTCTAGTCTGTCTGGACCAAGATAAATTTGTCCAACATGGAGTCACCTCTTGGGGTCTTGGCTGCGCCCAACCCATGAAACCTGGTGTTTACGTTCGAGTTTCCAACTATATTCCTTGGATCAAGAGTATAATGGAAAACAACTGATCCTGGGTATGGACTGTCCTCTCCTGAAAAGCAGTATGCACGTTAGAAATACAAGATTCCAAGTGCAATATTAAAGCTACAATCATTCATAAGCAAGTAAAATAAATATGATCATCCATTTTAAATTGCTATAAATTAACAGTTATTGCCAAGAAACCCAACTGGCGATGTGTTACCCTCTTTCTATATGTTCTATGGTTTGCTGTGTTTGACAATGGACTTACCCACCTCTGAAATATGGGTCAAAAATCCCAACCTCAACTGTAGCTGGACATCTGCATTTCAATCTTACATTAGGCCCTACAATGACTTTTTCTTCTAAAGCTGACCTTCCCAAGATGTTGTGCTTCCAAGAAATGAAGAAAGGAGACTACTTCTCATTTTCTATGAGTTGTCTGAGCCTCATACCAATTTAATCGTACAAACCAAAGAAGAATCTGCCTGTATATGTCTTCTTATATGCATGTGAAGTTTTATTAGATATGCCCGATAGCATTAAATACACGGGATGAAAACAAAAAAGAAGCAAACACGTTTGGTTTGTATTTTCATATTTTTTATTGACATGGAAATCTGTGTGTCAGCAAAAGTACAAATATTGCATCAGAGATATAAAACAGTGAATAAAAAATAGCCTCACCCTAAAGTTAGTCCATATTGAAGACAGAGAAATAACTGTCAATCATTACAGCAAGTAATGACAATGTGTTTAATGTATTATAAAATTTTGTTGTCCATAGTACCCATCCTGTTTCACTATATAACTTTATCTCGCTATGTAACTGTTACATGTGCATTTTTCTTCTCTAAAAGAAAATTATGTACACGTGCCTCTGGTTATAGGAAGTGAAAGCTTAGACCTGTAGAGATGCTTTCCAGGGAAAGCTTGGCTCACACTCACCAAAGCAAAATACTTGCTAACTATGAACCGCCACTCTCATCCTGCACCCCTTGCATATCAGGCAAGGAGCACCCCACAGGCACCTGGGGACTCCCAGCTCTGCATGGACTCCTTCCTGCATCCCCAGGGTGTGCTGAGTGTACCCCAAGTAACACAGCTACTTCCTGGGCTGGGATTTGTCTTGCCCACTTTCTGCAGTGCAGTGGCCACTCCCAGGCATGCCAAGCTGCACGTCATTTAATTTAAATTGTCTTTTTATTTTTTTATATGCATGTATATACAAAAGGGATGGGTTGCATCCTAGGAGTTCTTTTTTTTTTTCTCCCATACGCTATTGTGCTGGTTTTGGCTGGGATAGAGTTAATTTTCTTCACAGTAGCTAGTATGGGGCTATGTTTTGGATTTGTGCTGGAAACAGTGTGGATAATACAGGGATGTTTTTGTATTGCTGAGCAGTGCTGACACAGAGTCAAGATCTTGTGTGCTTCTCACTCCACCCCCACCAGCGAGGAGGCTGGGGGTGCACAAGAAGCTGGGAGGGGACACAGCCAGGACAGCTGACCCCAACTGACCAAAGGGATATTCCATACCATATGATGTCATGCTCAGCCTATAAAGCTGGGGGAAGAAGAAGGAAGGGGGGGGACATTTGGAGTGATGGCGTTTTTTCTTCCCAAGTAACCGTTACGCGTGATGGCGCCCTGCTTTCCTGGAGATGGCTGAACACCTGCCTGCTGATGGGAAGCAGGGAATGAATTCCTTGTTTGGCTTTGCTTGCACGTGCAGCTTTTGTTTTTCCTATTAAATTGTCTTTATCTCAACCCATGAGTTTTCTCACTTTTACTCTTCTGATTCTCTCCTCCAGCCCACTGGGAATGAGTGCCTGTGTGGTGCTGAGTTGCCGGCTGGAGTTAAACCACAACAGGCCTTTTTGGCACCCAACATAGGGCTTCAAGGGTTCGAGATAATGACAGCTTTGATTGCAATGTGCTAGATGAATTTATAGCTGTTATTGCTGTTGAGCTATTCATCGGCAGGCTTCTGTTCTTGCCATGGGGCTTGCTTGCCTTACTGTATATTACAGCCTAGTGCTCGTTAGTGGCTGCTTTTTGCTTTTGATGCTTGCTGTACTGCTGAACTGATTATCATCTTACTCCGCTGTGCCTGGGAACGTTTTGATAACAGCAGTGGCGATGCGCCTGGGCTGGCAGATGGCCAGGGCATCGCTGCTGTTTCTGTGCTGTTGTACTGGACAGGCTGGAACTCCAGTGTGAACTCAAGTCGAAGGATCTGTGACCTGTGGATGAGTTCACGCACGAGCAGGACACCCCAAAGCGTCTGTGGATATGGATAAGCCCGTGCCAGAGCAGGTGCATCTCGAAGAGTCTATGGCCATGGTTATGTTTGTGCCACAGCAGGTATACCTCTGAAGGGATTGTGGCCCAAGGGTAAGTCCACACTGGAGAAGGTAGACCTCGAAGCATCTGTGGCTGTGGATAAGTCCATGCTGCAGCAGGTACACCTTGAAGCATCAGTGGCTCTGCCTGAGGTCATGCTGGAGCACCTCAAAGCATGTGGCCAGGGATAAACCCACAGCAGAGCAGGTACACCCCTGGAGGGACTGCAGCCATGGGTAAGGCCACACTGGAGCAGGTATATCTCTGAAGGCATTGGGGCCCATGGAGAAGGCCACGCTGGAGCAGGTGCACTTCAAAGTGACTGTGGCTGTGGATAAGTCTATGCCACAGCGGGTATACCCAATGATCTCAGGGCATTTCCTTCCTGAGCAGGAACAGCTCTGGTAAAGCATTCCCAACCCACCTCTCTGGTCAGGGGGGATTCACTGGGCACAAATACACTCCTGCATATTTTCTGTATCTGTTCATTTGGATCATTAAGTCAGCCAAGAAATAGGCACAGCACTTCCCTGACAACAGAAATTCTGTGTTGCAGCTTGGTCTTTGATTTGTAAAGCTCTTCAAATGTGAATTCTTGCAGCCATGGTTAATACCTGGCTTGTAGGCAGACAAACCAACTCCTGCTGTCCTTGCCAAACCCACCAGAAATGCCTGGACATGCCTGAGAGGCTACAGAAATCCCACCTCATTGCCTCTTAAAGCGTGTAAATTGTGATCTTTTCCTTCTGCAAGAGTGTCGATGGCAATCAAAATTGCCACTTATCACTAACCACTTGCACAGACTAGATGAAGTAACAAGGCAGATTTGGCAGCAGCGGCGCTTTTGGACCGAATATAGCACATTCACGCATTTGTTGGTCTGGGAATCTCTTTGCAGGCAGTAAGAACACAGCTCCTGGGTTTCAGAGGTCATTTTGAACGTGTGCCTTTGGCGGTGGTAAGATGATCGTTTGTCTGCTATGCACACTCCATCTCTCACTGAGCCTCTAAAGTATAACCATGCAAGACAACTAAAGCTGGCAGTGTTTGGCCCCTCCTGAAGAGGTGCCTCTCACTGAGGTGGGTCACGACAGCCTTTTTAGTGTTAATCGATGCTGTCTAGGAGAACACTGCTTTGCTGCCTGAGATGTTTGTAGGACTTTCCCATAAGGCTCAATATATTAAGTGGTTTGGGGCACACATGAATGATCTGCACAACCCCGGCTGCTTTCCCCCGGGGTCCTCTCTCACTGAAGTTCTCCCTCTGCTTCCGCCACCTCATCTGTCCTCTCTCACCCACAACAGCGTAACCCCATTGTCACCAAACTGCTGGTCATACAACAGGTTACTACCCACTTCACAACCTTCATGAGGCAACCCAAAGTCTCACAGAGATGGGAGGATTTTCCATCTTACAAAATCCCCCTGTTAGGAGTAAGAGTTAGCACAGGAGCCATTACCAAATACAAACTATACCTGAAGTTGTTAAGCATTATCAATCATATTAGAAGTAAGAACACATACACAAGCTTTTTCCTGCTGTCTTTTACATATGAATTTTTAGAAAATAAATACATCCAAACTTCTGACACAGCTCCTAGCCATTTTACATACTGAAATATTTTACTTATATTCTCTTCTGAGCAACATATGGTGCTATGCAAAACAAAGAACAATCTGAAAGGCTAGAAACAAATGTTTGTGTCTCTCACTTCTCAACACATTTTAGTTGTCCGCAAACAGCAGCAGTTCTTAAATAATATCGACATTTCTTTGGTAAGCTGTACCTTTAAATGATTTCAACAGTCCTTCTTGGACTGCCGTAGTGTTTAAGAAACCAATTAAAAAAATTTAAAATTCACAAAGAAGAAACATTAAAAGGAAGAGGGAGGCTCAGCTCCTACAGCATCGCATCTGATTGCCTCACCCTGGCTCTCCGAGGGCTGTGCCTGTGGTGTGGGCTGGCTGGGTGCAAGGAAGGCAGGGCTGAGCTCTGTGGCCAGACGCTTGTGCTCTCACCCTACGCTGAGACACGGCACCCGGCCAGTGCAAGCCCACAGCTTCCAGTTCAGGGCTGGTCTCTGCCGGCCAGCCCCAGGAAGTTTACAGCTATCTGCAGAAGACCGCATTGGTGTAGGAGGAGTTTTCTTCCTGCAGCAGTAGCACCAGTTTTGGGTTGGCTTCCAGAGATCGCCAATTAGCTAGATATATTATGAGATGCCCATTTAGTTTCATGTCTTTCAATCACTACTGACTTTTGCTAAGCATCCCATTGACCTTTAACCATGCCTCAGAGGAAGTTAGAAACAGCCTTGAAAGACAGCCCTTTATCGCTAACTGCTCAAAGTATGAAAACATTAGACTAAGATTACCAGTAAAGGTCCTGTTTTCCTCCAGCAGGGTTGGTGGTATGGGCAGTTGCTGGAAAAAGGCAGGGAGAGCCAGGAACTGTTGAAATGCACAGTATACTCCTCACCATAGGAAATCCCACTGTGCAGGGACCTGCCTACGTGTGCTCTTAAGATGGTTAGACTAGAGCAGTAGCGATTCAGCTGCAGTGACTGTAATGTTAGCATTACTCATTTGTGGTACAAACTTTCAAAACTCAGTCCTATATTTGCTTATGCCAAATATATTATTTTCTGAGCTTATAAGGCCCTTTACAAGAGCTCAGTGGCTTTCTTTTTCTTATTTAATTCTCTGTTGGTAACAGGATACTTTTTGAACACCATATCTTCTCAAGTCCTTCACTGTAAGGAGTGTATTGCTTGCCTGTCAGTGGCCAGGACCCAGTGCTTGATGAAGAAGGTCATACAGCTGAAAGGGAAGGCAGGCTGTCCCTGCTGTCTGCTTGCAGAGCCACAGATTCAAACACTTCTGCTACAAGTCAGCTTGAAACAACCAGGACCAGTTAACACTTCCTTCCATAACCAAAGCTCTTGTCTCATCCCTGCTCATCTTCCCAAGACAGCTTAACATCCCTGTCAACAACCCAAGTAACTTATTCCCAAGGCAGAAAGATGACAAATAATGTACAGAAGACAGAAATTGCAGGTCACCTTGGCAGTGGTCAGGGCAAGGGAATTTGTTTGGTAGGGATGGGCAGAGAGCATAATTTAGAAGGGAAAAAAATCAGCATGCTCTTGAAAGAAAGGGTTGGAAAAGTACCTGACAGGGGAGAGCAGGCAGAATCCCTTACCTTCGAGATAGGGGGGTCCCCGGCCAGGGGACAGGACAATGGGGTGGCACATGAATCCCAGCTGGGTCTGTGGGGAGGCACCAATGGGCAGCAGGACGATCTGACCTACAGAGCTAATACCCTGTGTAGGATGTGACACCTACATAAAGCCCTGGGAAGGAGAGGAGAAGGACTGCTGCCACATTTCAGAAAGTCTTTGAACAGGGAGGGAAGCAGGGCCTTTGTGGCAGAGGCTCGCTGGGGGAGCGGATCAGACCAGGGCGAGGGTCTCCTGATGCATGCCTCTGATTCCCATCTCTCCCAACCAGACAAAGGGCCGCCCTGATCAGCACCCTCCTTCCTGAGCCATCAGATCTCCTATTTGTCCAGATTGTTCAGGGGCAAAGGACAACAGTTTGAAATACTCATCATCTTGTCCTCAAAGTCATCCAAATCTTAAACAAGCAGTACCATTTCAAACATACCCCACATAAAGGTATATGCTAACAATAGAAATAAACAAATGGCTCAAATATATAAAGAAATAAATAAGACCTCACTGAGCTGGATAGTGCATCTTTTTAAAGCTGTTCTGTTCTCTACCAAGAACCACAGAGTGCTCCCTTCCTGCAAAGAGCAAACTCAGAAAAAAAAGAATTTATTCCATATTTATAGAACAATACACTGCTTGTTTTAAACGTCCTTATGTTTAGAAGAAGAACATGGAGCTTAATCCATACTCTGCAGCAAATTTTGAAGTGATGGCAGGTGGAGAACAAATTCCCAGTATGGGAACACAGTTCTTTGCTCAGTGCTGTCCTTCAAAGGTCAAATATAAGAGTTGGTGTCCTGGTGTTTCCGTTTCTTGCCACATTTACCAAAATTACTGAAGAAACAGAAGGAGAGAGGGGTATAAGGGTGAAAGAAAGAGGAAAAGATGTAGTCCAAGTTGTAGTCCAAGCTGCAGTACTGAAACATTTACTTTCTGCATAGAAAAGTTCCTCTTTCTTTAGTTTGTACATTGAAGCAGGCAAAAGTTGTTGCTGTAATATCCAATGGCACTGCTTGAAACATTAATGTATAGTGCTAGCTCCTCAAGAAATTTAACCAAGGTGTAAATGTTCCCTGCATGCCTGCAATGCAGTGAAGAGTCTGGCTTGCCATGTGCCAGGAGTGGGAAAGCTGTGCCTACAACACTTCAGCTATACATTCATCTTGTACGTGCCTTTTCAGTGACTTCACAAATTGTGGAAATGCTCCCATGATCAAGAGCCCTTCTTCACAGGATGCTTTGATTGAGGTAATGGCTGGTTTTCTTGAGCAAAGGGTTGCAGACTATACTGCAGTCTCTCTCTTGCATACTATTACTTTCTGCTTCTAGAGGTGCACAAGACAACTTCTTGTCTCTGTGAGAAAAATACAGATTCTGTCCCCATTCTTTTTTTAACAACCTGCGGTGTTAGTGGTATTGAAAAGTTCATGTTTCTATTGAGGAAAATACCACCTGCTCATAACATCAACCTGACTAGGGAATTTACTTTGACACTTGGAAAACATCAATAATTTATGACAGCTGATAAGATTAGAGGAGAACACTCTCAGGAAGCCTCACCCAAGTAAAAGTAAGAAAATACATATCATACCTTGAAAGCTGCTCCACATCCTCCACTGTCTCTGGTAAGGAAATTCCCTTTGTCTCTGGTAAAAGCAATACTAGGAGGCCGCAGACAACTGCAAGAATACCTACAATGGACATTGAAGAAATACAAAAGCAATAAGAAAATTGTTACTTTTCTTATTTTCAGGGTTTATCCTTTGAGGCAAGTTTATTCAGATAAAGGTTGAAGTGAGATTTTTAAAGTGCAACAGCTGTTTCTTGTTACTCTACTCCTATCAAACACCTTCATGCTACCTTAATTTAACTTATTACAAAAAACCTTGAGGGCTAGGGGTTCATTTGCAGCCTGAATTGCCTCAAAAGGGAGATCTTAGAAGTCAAAAACCTGAGATAAGTGCACATGGGCAAGTATGTACAAACTGCACTGGAACCGGGATGGCATTTCTCATGTAAAACAAATCTGCCTTTGTTCAAGGGACTCTATCATATAGACACATCTGTGTTTCTTGAGACCACTGAGATTTTCCTGAAATAGTCTTTTTGTGTATCCATGGCCAAAGCAGATTATGTGATTCAGAATAAAAATTCATCCTTGGAAAAGAACATCCAGATACAGAGACAATCTGAAATAGTTCATTAGGAATGGTTATTTTGGAATAATTTCCTGCATAGATATAATTTAAATAATGTAATAAGTCAAAAATAGAAGGGCTGGAGCAAAAAGTAAAATGTTCCCTAATTGTTGCACAGTCCTCTCTGATCCCCTCTGATTTTGTAGCTGTTTACTCAAGACAGATGGAATTCATATGTCCTTCAGCAGCAGCAGAATTTCAGAATTAAATAATGTGAACACTGTACTCCTATATATGTCTATTCTTGGCATAATGGTAATCTTTTAAAATGTCTTTTGTCATTCCATTTTTGTTTTCAGCTAAGTTGTCATCAATACCAATTTCCTTTCTTATTCTATCCTATCCTTTCTTCTTTTTTCCCAGTCACGTGTATCTCCTGGAAGTCTGGTTTAGCCACAGAATCCCGTTTCCTTGTTGGAAATAACTAATTTTTTTTTCCACAGAATTGCTCCACAGGGCTCATTTTTTCCAAAATGCAACTGAGAAAAAGAGTTTGACAGGAGAATGAAGTTATGGTTAATATAACATCCATAGTCATAACTGTATATACCAAAAAACCCAAACCAAGTATTTTTAAAAGGACATTAACTTCTACTCTTGGGAGACTAAGCTTACTTCCCTGCAATTACAGAACTTAGCAGTAAGGTTTGTCAGTCTTAAAACACCTCATGTAGTTTCTTTTATGCTCCTTCAGCCAAGTTACCCAAGCAGTTACCATAGCGTGCCGTGAAATCGCCCACATTTCACCCGTTTGCCGTTCAGCCTCTTGCTCTAGGTATGAAGGTTGAGAGGAGCTGGTCTGAAGGGGAGATGAAGCCACACACTACACTTTTGTCTCAAAAGAAAAGCTCTGTTAGGAGGAGGATATTTAAACCAAAAGTACAATTAAAGTCAAACCTTACTGAAAATAATTAGAGGTAGCTCCAACCAAATGGCTGCTAATCGGAAAAGCAGGAATGGGGCTATGATCCCACCTAGGTCACACAAACTCGAGCACAGGGAAACACCAAAGTTTCTGCAAAAGAAAAATAGTGCCACATATTTAAGAGGTGCTACCAAACAGATGAACCAGCAGTTTAAGGAGCTAATGTTGACTTAGCTACAAAATTATCTTGTCAGTATATTCCATCCACATTGAGCAGTGGCTATTCAGTTAGGAAACTGTGGAGAAAACCGAGTTTTACTAAAGAGCAGTGAAACAGGGAATTGGGAAAAGCAGAGGAAAAAGTTGAAAGATTCCTGGGAGCTTTCGACGTACCTCAGCGTTGTAGGGTACAATTCAGTGTTCACAAGATAGACAATTTCAAAAGCCATTGTGATGCCCAGTCTTCCCAGTGTGGCGACCGTCATTTTGAGCCATGGGATATCTGTTCATTCAAAAAGAAACCCAGGTGAAGTGTGCTTTGCTGCACCAGCCCCAGGCCCTGTCAGCAGAAGCTACATCACAGAAACACTGGATCGGTGCAAATCAGACTGAAAGGCCACTGCTGTAGATATCAATCTATACTGGCATTTATTGCTTTCCAGCATCATGCAAGGCTGCTTTGGAGAATCACAAATCACTTCCAGTCAATTGATTCAAGATGCTGGTGGGGCATAACAGCATGGGTGGGAGAATGAACGTTATAAGCTTCCATGACCATGTCCAAATTGCGGTCTGGAAAGGGACATTTGTTTATATAGGGATGTTATGCTGTAACAAACACTGCTGAGTCACCTCCCAAAGCCTTCTGACCACAAAGAAGCTACTTCTAAAGGTGCATAGAATCATAGAATCATTTAGGTTGGAAAAGACCTTTAAGATCATTGCATCCAATCGCAAACCTAACGCTGCCAAGTCCACCACTAAACCATATCCCTAAGTGCCACATCTACATGTCTTTTAAATACCCCCAGGGATGCTACAGTAAAATAATTCTCCCTAGAGCAGGTCAACTACACTTTGTAATTTGTCTAGCTGTTGCACATTAGACACACTCCGAATAATGCTACTCCTGGCCATCCTCCCCCTTCCCTTCCCTGGTGCTTGTCTTTCTACCTGGCAGGACCAGCCCAGGGGACTTATGCTGCCCTGGTGGCTCTGCCCAGCTCTCCTGGCTCTGCTTGAGCCCTGGCACCCAGCCACTGCCCTGTGTACATCAGTGGGGAGCCTTTATACGTCAGCAGGGAGTGCGATGGTCACATCTGCACCACAGGGCAGAGCCATCCTGTCTCACTGTGTGCAACCCCTCAGCAGTCTGACTGCCCGCTCTGGAGAGCTGGTGGCCTCTGAAGATGTGTCACAAGGAAGACAATAAGCACTTTTGCAATGCTCTTGGGAGAGGATGGTCGCCTGTATGGTCTAACCACAACCGAGCAGACAAGGAGGTGAGTGAAACAACAAGCCTGAACTTGGCACAAAGGGGAGCTCTGCCACTGGAGAGGGCTCTGGCAGTCTTTGTGTTTTCTCAAAACTTCAATAGGAAGAACAAGAAAACATTTCAGTTTGCTCTGAACCAAAAAATGAGATGCTTGGGGTTATTTCTCTTCCAAAACAACCAAACGAACGCCTATCAAATTTCATCCCATGTTGCAAGACACTGCCCTTGCCCTGAAAAGTTCTGTTTTCAAACACTTGTAAGAAAAGCAAGGGCTGGGAAGAACAAAACAAATCCACGTTGTCTCCTGGCACCCTTTCAGTCCATCAGACCTCCGAGGTGAGGGTGACGTCCGTGTGCCTCCTCCCTCTGCCAGGGGACTTGAACTGTGTGAGCACCCCAGCGTGACAAAGCTCTAATAAGCTGCCGCTGCAGCTTTTCCTATCTGTATAAACAGACCTTTCTTGAAAACATGACTTGTACCTCAGGTGTCCCATCTGCAGGTATCTAATCCCCAGGCTGTCCTCTCCTCACCTGGGCAAGGTCCCCTCAGCACTTCACTACTGAGAACAGGCTGGTGGCAGCATCCTGCTGGCTCCAGGCCACCACTTTCTCCCCTCGCTAATGCCATACCAGCCCCACATGATGCTCCTGTTCTAACCGCAGACCTGCTGCACTCTGCTCAGCATATGGTGTGGCCCAAAATACATGAAGGTGCTAGAGGCAGGTGTCCTGCAGGAGCTGCTCTTTGTTTCCTTCTCCTGCAACAGCCCTAGCTCCAGGTGGTCAACAGTCCCCAGTCCTTGCTGTCCCAGTAGGTCCTTTGTACTTTTTTAACAGGTGGAGAACGATGCTGGCAAAGTCAGCAGATGACATGGTGACCAGGTCCTCTGTGCCTGAATTGCTGTGCCACATGTCAGGGAAGCTGCTACAGGAGCATGGGGCAGCCGGCATCTGCTCAACATGTGGCAGCTCTTCTGAGAGGCATACAGCAGTGAGGACTTGGAGAAAATCCACCAGGACAGCAGAGTTAGTTGTCACGGGCTTCAGTGGTCAAACCGATGAATGCAAAAAGTGACAACAATGTGACATCTCAGGGCACGGTCACACAGCCACCAGTGCTGGCACCAGGAACAGACCGCTGATCTTTCCTCTCCATTTCCCTCTCCTGGTGTTTCTGCTTCTATTAAAGCAGTGAAGCTCCTCAAGCATATGGTATTAATTTTAAGTATTTTTGGAGGAATCCCTTTAAAGGGAGCTTAACTGAAGTGGAGGTGAACCAACACACCTCTTTGAAGGATTCCATTTTCCACTCATCGCAACCTGCCTGTTTTCATGGGCACGTCATACTCTTGAAGTGGCTTCTCATGGCTCTTCTCTAGGAAAACAATTGCCCTGCCATATAACTTCAGGAACTAAAACCTCTGAGTCTGGCCAGGACTGTCCCTTACTTTGACAGGAACATCCCTGGGGAGGAATAAACCTCTCTGATGCCTGTTCAGCTGCTGGTCCCCAGCTACGCTAAGGCAAAGCATACTGATGTGGTAACATTCGCTTTAGAGCACCTCCAAATGCTTCTCTGGGGATAAAAAAAAATACACAGGATGGAAAACAATTTAAAGAAAATATAGGAGTGCTCGGAAGCCTGTCTGCAATATCAGGCCTTTCAGTTGACCTTGAAACCAGATAAGAATGACTTAATCAAAAGCCATACCTTTCCTCCAACCCTTTAACATTGTCCAAACCCCTGGGAGGGTGAGCAACAATCTCCGTGTCGTCTGCCACTGCCCCTACATCGTGTTGTGGTTTGCATCGCTTTATTTGCAAATGAGAAGATGACCAAGCTACCTCAGCTAAATCACTGATTTCTTACATCATTAAGTGTCTTCCAAGTCAGGGAACATATTTTCCCTTTATGTTTGTATACTCTTCCCTTGCATTTGCCTTCAAAAACAGTACAGGGCCTTTATACACATTTTTGCTAAGACTACACCCAGCTGTTGCTCACCACCCATCAAAGACACAACCATTACATGTCCCAGAGCAATCTATAAGCAAATAAGGCATGTTGTTCCATGACTGCGGTGCTGCTTGCATCACCAGACACTTTTTACTTTTATCTACAGTTTTGTGTGGCCTGCTGTCCTTGCTTAAGAGGTGTCAGAGAGAAGTCACTGACCTACAGAGCCTGACTTTGGAAAGGGAATTACCTTCTGGCAAGAAAGCAGTAATGAGGCATGCAATTCCTGCCACAATGTTGCTTATTCCAAAGGGAAGGCGCCGGCCAATGCGATCAATTGTCACTAAAATTAGGAGAGCAGCAGGCAGCTCTACAGCTCCTGAGATGAAGAATGCTAGGTAGAGGTTTCCTCCAACAATTCCTAGGCGCATGACAAGCCCTTGGTAGGTCAGGGCACTTGTGAACCTAAACAGCAAAGGGAAAAAAAAAGTTGAGAGGCAAACAAATGACTACAAGCAGCTGGAAAGACCCTAAAAGTCACAAGGGATTTTTTCTCTAAAACTCCCGCCCTGGTAACAAGCTGGACTGGCATGGGCACTCACCAGGCATACATCAGGATGAGTGTGTTCCTCCTCATTCGGGGAGTCCTCACCAGGTCGAGAAAGGAGGGGTTGCTGACCTCCTCATTGCTAATAGTGATCTGAGGAGAAAAGTAAGCAGTAGAGTCAGCTGTCAGGGGTCAGGTGGGCACTAGGGAAGAGTTTCTATGTAAACATGGTGCTCAGCAATATTCCAGTCCAGCGAGCAAAGGTGCTGATGAGCCAGCTTGCTGCTTTTAGCACTCCAGAGCAGTGTGCAGATATGGGAAATAGCTTATAACTGGACATGGCTGTGGGCTTTCCTTGATGATGATTGTGAAAAAATCAGAAACAAAATCCCCAATCTTGACTTAAGAGTGGAAACATTATTTCCTCATTGCAAACTGAGAGAGGTTGACCTGAAATTTCTTGGAAGGCAATAAGCGGTCGTTGTCACGTCGGGGTCACTGGGAGCAGAGCTGCCTTCTGTCAGAGGTGACAGAGAGGAGGAGACTGTGGCAGGAAGGGCAAAACCATTGGCTGTGGGAAGCAGGGAGAGAGGGGGTGAGCAGCAAGCAATGGGCTTGGGAACAGCAGCAGGAAGAAAAGAAGAATGAGAGAAAGAACAGATCTGTGAAGGCACTTGGGTGCTACAAAACATTCAACTGGTGAAATTCAGAGGGTCTCAAAATACACAAGCATTGTGCTGAACACGGCTTTTACCCTGGAAGAATAAAATCCTGCAAAGTATGAATTAATGGTCCTCATACTGCCCACAAAGTATAGCAAATCTGTTCACAGCTTCCTCCAATACAGGCACAATGAGGCACTCAGTGAAATCATGTTAGCCTGTGTTTACACATTGGAGTTCATTGCCATAGGATATTGTGGAACCAGAATATTAGCAGTGCCAAAAAGAGATTAGGTACATTGATGAAGGCTGTTTTTAACCGTGGCCAGCAGTTTTTAACCATGATGTCCAAGCCAGGTGGCAGCCCTTTTGTTTGTATGTTCATTTGGCAGGTGAGGAAGATGAGGAAGAGAAGGCAGAGGTGGTTTTAAGGCAGGGACAACCATGAGACCGCCCAAGAACTGGCAGCCGCGGCTGGGATTGCCATCAGCGTTCAAAGCAGCTGTGGGGTTAAACCTGCTGCACCCTTTTTAGGAAGATTGCAGGCAGCCTGGTTGCTTTGACTCTCAGTTATTGCCCCCCTCCTGAGAGGAGGCCTAAGAGAGCAAAGAGAGGAGTAAACCCCTCTCTACAACTGCAGCACCCGCTGCCCATGCGGGCACAGGAGCCCAAGGAAACGATCCCGGCAGGTGGGGAGATGTGGGTGGAAGGATGGAGAAGCACATGGGAACATGCAGATCCGTGATGAGAACACAGGTAAAGCCAAAGGCATTGCCCAAGTGTCTTGTCAGCTCAGCCAGGGCTATGCCCAAAGCTTTCGCCCTGTATTTGTTTTTCATATCATAAGGTAGCACAGATGTTTTTCAGTGAGATTGGGCTGGATATATTTATGCATGACTTTTTCATAACTAAGCGACACAAAACTTTGTAAGTGGACAGAGAAACCTCACATTTCTTTGAACTTTCTTTCTCTTCCCTCATGCTTTTCTTCTGTAACCAGAGCCAGAAGTTTTCTTCGGAGTGCTGCCACTTCTGCTGCATGCCAGAGCCCTTTGTGGGGCAGGCGGAGGTTGCTGGGTTTCTGCACTGCTCTTGGACTCTCTCATGTTACAGTTATAAAACTGCCATGACTTTTTTTATAAGAGCAGGCTGCCGGCCATCAGTTGTGACTTTGTGCAAATATGGGTTTAGTTCTCCAAAGCACTAAAGATAAATTCAGCATGGCTGCTACCATATGTTTTTATGTCTTAATAAAGTCATAATAACCCCAAGCATGACTGAGTATTTTTTTTGTGGATGAAGAAAAAAATCACTGTGGAAAGTCAGCTCTCTGTGAGGAAAAAAATCCTCTTTTTGTTCTTTGAAGTCAAGGAGACCTTTGCTATTCACATCAGTGCAGTCAGGAATTCAATGACAGGGCCCATGTTTCCAAAGATACACTATCTGAAAACTCTGGAGGAAGTTTTATAACCAACTTCCCTGGCATTTTCATGTCCCACCAAATTACATATCAGTTTTTCTGCAATAATTTTTAAAGATTCCTCATCGCACAGACATATAGTTCTGCACATGCTTAATTCTGCACAGGACAGTACATCCATGTATGTCTATAATACATATGTATGTAAGTTAATATATACTAGAAATATGCATGTCCAGATATGTCTATATTGTAGAAATATATATATATAAATAAAGGGAGAGGGTTTTTTGATACACAGCTCTCTCAAGAAGCAGCTCTTACTCAGCTGGTTGCAGTCCATTCTGCTTTTGGACAGAGACCAAGAATACAAAAATTAGCTTGAAAAATACCCATGCTAGGATAATTATGAGCAACTGGAAAAAAAACAGTCTATAATTTACAATTAATTTAATGAGTTCTGGATGGAGCTGAACTGTACCAGTGTCGTAACTCACAGAGCAAAAGAAGCAAATGTTTATCTGTTTTCATACAAAGGTCATCTGTGGTTTCTACGTGCCAATAAAAATGCAAGGCTGCTACATCCAGAGCCATGTAAGGGACTTGGCAAGTGAAATTGTTACAGGCATATTGGAAAATCTTAGCCAAAATGCATTGATGGATAATGCCTCTCTCTTCTCCCTGTCCCTCCACACCTGCACCACTTTGCCTGAAATTCTGGAGTTGCTACATGAAAGCGTATTCTGACGTGTGTTAATGCGAGAAATACACTTGATCCATGACTAACGTGCTTCCTGGAGATTCTCTCTCTCCTCTGGGCACAGCACCAAGGATGACAGACATTGTATATTAAAAAGGTCCCAGGAACAGATCCAGCACGAATCTGGATGTGTGGAGGTTAATCTGCTGCAGCTATGAGTGGCTTAGGGTCATGAACAGGGATACTTAAGAAAAAAATTTAATGTAACTTAAAACAAAATGCAGGGAAAGACATACATCTCCATTCTGATGTGACGCTTTGAAAATGCTGATGTTTAGAGAGGGGAAGCAGGCGTAGGAACACAGGGCTGAACATGAAGGGAAGCTGCAGCAGCACAACCTTCCTGCTACGTCTCTCAGGCCACACTTGGCACTGGGTAATTCTGACCAGGACGGGGGTGTCTCACTGGTGTATATGCCCCAGCCAAGAACAATAAATGGATTCACCCTTTTCTCTCTCCTTAGTCAGTCTTTTCAGTTTGTTTCTCTCCCACCAGTTTCAGTCTGCAGTCCTTCAGTTGTGTAAGATGCTACTCCAACATGACTACCAAAGCTCATCCTGTGCTGTGGGACAGCTGAGGGTGACTTCCTGACCGTGGCTGGTATCACAGAGATACCTTGGCTTCCATCAGAAAAATGGTTCTCTAATTGCTGGCCTAGCTTGTTACCACTCAACAAAACTCCTGTCATGTTGCTTCACTAATGTACAACAGTCTTATCCAGTATATCCTCTTTCTTGGCCAAGGAAGTTATATATAACTTTTTCCCCTGACAAACATCCCTCCCCATCATTAAACTTTGTGTGCTTCTGTTTCATAGAAATACCATTATAGCAATGTTATGGCAGTTGAACAAGTTGCTTATGAATAAAGCAGCTGGCTGTGGAAATGTATGTTTCAGCACACTCATCTCTGATGATAGGTCTGTTTTTAACTTTACAAAATCATTAGTCCAGAGTCATATATCCTAAGAGGCATAGTATAGGTTAGGGCCCAGCTTCTCTGTGGAACCTGTTGTGTGAACCTTACCTTACCAGAACTGTCATTAGCATATATTTAATGAAGTGGAAAGATAATGGAATATTGGTATAAATTAAGTATACTCCTTCTGTTGCCACATACCTCTTCCTGTGTGCACTTCATGCAGGGTCTATATTTACAGCAGGAATGGTCCTGAATAAGCAGAGCTGCTTAGGCTCGCTGGATGATTTATGAAGCCTGTTTCTCACCAGGTAAATAAAATCCTACGGATTTAGGAACAGCTATCTGGTGTTTCAGAAGAGTGCCAATCATTACTGCTTGGGTTTCACCCAGAATTATATTCTAGGATTTTGGTGAAGCAACCCCACTTTTTTGGATAAACTGGGCTAAATTCTGAAGTTCTCCCTTGCTTAAGAAGAGCAATGAGAAAGACCTAGGTAAGATACCAAGCTGTGGGAACCCAGGTTGTCAACTACCTGTTACAAAGCACACACATCATGATGTCCCTTTCTGATAGGATGGGACACATCAGTCCCCTCCAAACACTGCCATCCCAAAGTCTTTGTCTTTAGCCTCAGTGAAAATTTAGTTAGAAGTCACAAATGATAATTTTATATATGTATAAAAATAACTGCATGTGCATATGCATGTATGTAGGCATAAAGGATACTACTGTGTACTGATAGATGGACATTTTATGTAGGTCATTTATTTTCAATAAGAAAATCATAATTTCTTTCTGAAATACTTGTAGTGTATTCAGTATGCCACATCTGGGCTGCTGTGTGCTAACAATTTGCAGGTGTTTTCCTTAGTTCAAATAATGATTTCTAACATTACTATTTACATTTTTTGCATATTTTAGCGTTCAGGTTCCAGACCCGGTTTGTAACAGAACAGGTACCTTGTCCACATCTGTTGTCATCACTGAACCATAAGGCCAATGACACGGTAAACACAGTCTGAGGGCCAAGCAATGCTCCCCAGCACAGAACAAGGCAAATGCTGCAATGACATGACAGTGTCATTTAAAATGCATCAGTCCTTTCAGTTCTGTCAAGACCACCTGTCAAAGGACTGCAATTCTAACACATATTGTCCTATTTTATAAGCAGTGATCTCAGATAGCGCTTCCCCTACTTTGAATTTTGGGGCATATTTTACCCCTATTGGGATGGAAGCAAATTTATACTTCAATTCTGATTTTCTACATCATCTTCTCTTTGAGCTGTAGAAGGAAGTTCTAGCAAAGGAGCCAGGAAAGTGGATCCTGCTGTCTCCACTCACTCTCTCAGCTAAAACGGCAGCTGCTGTGAAATACCATTGGCCCTCAGGCTAGTTTCTGATATTTCCCACAAGTTTTTAAAGTAGGAGTGTTGCAAATGAAAGACCTGATTGATTGTTTTGCAAACTTTATTTTCATCCCATGTCTTTCCAGCCAGTTCACTTTTACCCTCTTGCAATTAATAAAGTAGGTATAGGACTGACAATCTTGTTCTGGTGTGACACTTCCAGAATGTTGCCCATCACATAAAGAGAATGCAGTTTAGCACAACTGAACCTTCGAAAGTTTAAGAAAGTTTAGAAAAAAACCTCTAGCTCAAACAGATGACAGTACCTCTGAGTAATGTGGTGAGAGATATTTCCCATTGTGTTTTGCAATGTTGTGCATGATTTTTAATGCCTTCTCTCCCTTCTTGCGTGTCAGGAGCCAACGTGGAGATTCAGGAACCGCCCTGTAAGAACACAGAAGTCATAAATAGGGGTTTTGCCCTTTAACATCATACATAAACCAAAAAGTCCTTTGCCTCTTGCCTGTGTTAATACACCACACGCTGACTTTTCATTCTTTGGGATACAGAAACTCTTTTGTGGACTACTTTTCCAGTCAGTCTCCTGTTGTCGTGGTTTAACCCCAGCTAGCAACCAAGCACCACACAGCTGCTCGCTCACTCCCCCCCGGTGGGATGGGGGAGAGAAATGGAAGGGTAAAAGGGAGAGAACTCGTGGGTTGAGATAAGAACAGTTTAATAATTGAAGTAAAATAAAATAGAACAGTTAAATAGGTAAAGCAAAAGCCGCGCACGCAAACAAGGCAAAACAAGGAATTAATTCGCTACTTCCCATCGGCAGGCGGGTGTTTGGCCATCCCCAGGAAAGCAGGGCTCCATCACGCGTAACGGTTACTTGGGAAGACAAACGCCATCATGCCTGATGTCCCCCCCCTTCCTTCTTCTTCCCCCAGCTTATATACTGAGCATGACGTCATATGGTATGGAATAGCCCTTTGGCCAGTCTGGGTCAGCTGTCCTGGCTGTGCTCCCTCCCAGCCCCCCGTGCACCGGGCAGAGCACGGGAAGCTGAAAAGTCCTTGACCAGTGTAAGCACTACTTAGCGACTATTTAGCGATACTTAGCATCGACATTGTTCTCATCCTAAACCCAAAACACAGCCCCATACTGGCTACCAAGAAGAAAATTAACTCTATCCCAGCTGAAACCAGGACACCTGTAAAGTATCGGATCCTTGTGGGCAAGAAAGAAGAAAATAGACTATAAAAATACTCTGCAAAGCTGAAAAATAAGAAATCTATTATATTTGCACAATGGATGTCAAAAGTATGATAACCAACAAGCAAACAAGGTGCCTGTAGAACAGCAAGGAACAATGAAAGTCAACACTAAACACATGTAGTACCAAGTACAGGCAGACCAGGAAACTTCTAGCTGTATCCTTATAAGATAGGCACACACACACTCAAATGTATACAAATTTTATAAACCAAACATGAAGCAATACTACTGATTGGTGTTTCAGTTTCTGCTAACCTAGGGTTAAGATGATTCACAATTTAAAAGTTCACAACAGGCAACATTAAGGGAACAATGTGCAGGAAGAGGGTATGTGGATTAGTTTCTTCAGATCCAGCCCACAGGATGGCTGCACTCCACTGGGACAGACGTTCACCACAGTATAGTGCTCTGCTTTCTCATTAGCTGTACTGCCCAACTCATGGCACTTGCAGGGCAAGTTCAGGCTTGAACTGAGTATGTAATTAGAGGTAAAGGTGGGGTCCCATGGCTGATGGGAAAAGCAGACTTTGGTCAAGTTAACCAGATAAACAGCCAGCCCCAGGCTAAGCAGGAGCAGAGCAGGGTTCTGTGAAGAGCCAGCTATGGCTGATGCGAGAGGCAAACTCTGGGCAGAAAAAGAAAAGTAATGTATGTTTGCAATTCACTAAAAAGAATTGAAAATGCCAAAATCAACAATATGCAAATATCTTCTTCCTAACCTACAACATCTTGCACATTGGAAACTTGGGGCAACCGTGGGGGTCTCAAGGTGCTGAGATAGCAATAGCAATAATGACAAGAGCAATGACTGCAACATTACCAGTAGTAGAGCAGGAAGAGGAAGTTGGGCAGTGAAATGGCCAGTTGGATCCCCTGCCAGGTAGGAACCAAGTACGCAATTCCAGGGAGAATCATAATGCCCAGGGTGAAGAATATCTGAATCACGATCCCAATGATCCGCTGGTCAGAACCAACGATTTCTGTCACTGAGCAGAGAGAAAGCCAAAATAAACAACACAGAAACAAAGCCAACTCGAAAGAAAAATATTAGTGGTGGAACATAAGGAAGGACAGTACTGTATCAGGTCACAAGTCTGTCTAGCCCAGCATCTCGCCTTCAGCAGTGTAAGCATGTCGCCAAGGCTGTCCAGGACAAGCACGGGTGACACCTCCTCATCAATTCACCCACCATTCTTCAGCTAGAGAGGTTTCTGACTGCATGTTTACTAATGAATTAAATAGGGCCAGAACAGGGGTTTGAGACTGCATCATGATCATGCTTAGTGGCAAATTGTTAGCACTCTTCCTGGCACAGTTTTGGCCCATGCCTCAGACTAGAGGATCCTCCAGGCAGGGACTGCCCCCAGCAAGTAATATGGCCAAGGCATCTGTGGGGAAGAGAGTTTAGCCATACTGTGCTGGTTGCTCTGAGGGCTAAGGTAAGGTATGGTCCACAGCTTGTTTTATTTATTAGAACAAACATAGCCTTTTTTTTTTTTTAATCCTTTGATGGATTTTTTATTCTGTGAATGTGTCTAATCACTTCTGAAACCCATGTAAGCCCATATTTCAGGCCATGAGATCCATAGTTGAGACAAGCAATGCATGAAGTGTCTCTTGTTTGTTTCAAAACTGTCACCACTACCTAGCCTTCAGAGTAAAAGCAGAGGGTTTTACCTTGGTTTATAATACACAGAAAACTGTTGGGTTTTTTCATTTTACTAAAGAAGACACAATTTTACAAGTAACAGTGATTCATTTCAACTGGCAATGCAGGGAGATATAACACCATTACTGTTTTTATTGACTGTTCATCACGTCTGCACAGCTCAGGGGCAACTCTATTGCCTAAAAGTAGCCGCTCAGCACTGGCCCAGGAAGAGCTGGGTTGTATGTAAAAGCAAAGTGAGGCTCTTGGGGCTGCCTGTTGTGATTCTGAAGCCCAGATCAGTAGCTTGGGAGATGTATTAATGGCAACCATCCTCCTGGTGATCTGTATATGCCTTTTAAAAGCTGTTAGGTTGGTAAATACTCTGGGTGATCCCAGGACATAAGAGTAGATCCCTGAAGGGATTTAGATGGAATCACTCTCTCCAAGAACTAAGCACCTTGCTTAGGGCTGCGGTAATACACTGTCCCTCAGGATGCCCTATCTCTGAACCTTTCCCTAAAGTCAGGCAGTCTGCTCTGAGCATTGAAAAACATTCCTTTCTGTTAAAACTTCACCATTTTAAGGAAGCCATGAGTGTGTCATAAAACATTTTGCTACTTAGAGCACTTGCCAAAGTTTTAGGATAAGATCTCAGTTTAAAATTAGGCCATGTGTTTGGAAATGAGGGGAAAAGCAGCTTCTGACCCTTTCACTGGATCTTGGACCTGAGCTGCTCAGCAGCTAACTTTGCCCAGAAAACTTAGATGCTTCTGGGCCTTACTTAGATGCTGAGAGGGCTAGACAGGGGGTTGGAAGAAGCGTGTTTGCACCTACGTTACCACAGTGTTCCCAGGTCTCACTGTAACTGTTTACGTCTGGTTGCAATTCTGCTCTCAGTCATCTAAATTCCACCAGGAATTTAAAAAAAAAAGTCACAGGCCTCACGGACTACAGTGGTGTTACAAATTTTTTGCACTATATAATGATGTTATCACTGTGTTTTGGATTATCACAGTAGATTACTGAATGGCTAATTTTCTTTTTAAGCAAATCTGATGTCTCCTCTCTAGTAGGATGCTTTCCTTAATGCCATGCTATTTCATGCTCTAGACAGGAGTTTCCCTTTCTGAACCTGGCAGTTATTTGAGATGCCACAAAAATACCCTTTTCTCATTAAAAGTAAACTTGCTATGCGAGGACCTTCATTGCTGGGCCATGACTATAACCTATCAAAAAGACTGGATCCCTGCTGTTTTGATGCTATTTATAAAAAAGCTTCCCTTCCTTTTCCCTTTTCAGGAAATAATAATCCTAATATGGACCCTGATGCCGAGCCTGGCACTAAGCAAAGCCTCCCAGCTAAAGAATGAAGAATAGCCATACAAGTGCCTGTTCTCCCACTGAGGAAAAGCAGTTAACTCCTCTGAGCATCTGTGGAAGATGTTTAGACTCTGCCAAAATTAACCATGTCCCTGTTTGTGTATCCCATTTGATTTGAGGCTTGCTCTGCAGATTTTTATCATCTTGGTGATGTTCTATGTAATAAGAAAACCTTTATATATACACATTCTACTCCTCCACCTCTTAATTATTTATGTTAATCCGTCCCTATCGGAGTCCATAGATTAGATAGCTGTAAAAGTCCTCAGATAACATCAACAGAAAATGTTGCTTTGCTACTGGCCTATGGCCAGCTGAGCACAGGCATATTCAGATACCACAGTGATGGGTACAAAAGGAGAGCCTGGACAATTCTGATGGCCATGTCACTCTTGTCTGCCCTAGTGCATTGCTTCTTCATCGCTCTTCTCCATGGGATCCTATGAGGTCAGGCAGGCATGTACACTGCTACTCATTTCCATCTCGTATCAGTACTGAGTAACAGAAAGAGTTTGCACTTGCTGCCATTCTCAGAGGCCACCTCTGTACCAGCAAAGTAGCAGATGCTGCCAGGTAAGGAAACACTAAACTGTTTAGCTACTAGAAGGGTCCCTGGCATGGTCTGACCACAGGCCAATGACTGCTTCCACAAAAATTCAGTTCAGGCATGAGCCTAGACTACAGTTTGCATGCAGCCACTGTATCTTGTAGGACAAATGCATTAACTAGGATGGACTCGGGTTATTCATTGTCTGCTGACCCTAGGGCCAATGCTTTCTTCCCAGGAAAAATTATTATCAAGAGCAGACGTAGCTGGACTCCTTGTCCTCCAAACATCCCTCACTTTTCCCAACCAGAAAAGAAAGAAGATAACAGCTCTCACCAATAACGTAGCATGTCATCCAGGTTCCCTTGCCAAACACACCTTGCAGAAAACGGAAGATCAAAAATACAGTAAAGTTTGGTGCAAATGCCACTATGATACCACATATCCCAGCCCCGAGACAGGAGAGCAGGTAGATGAGGATTCTGCCGTATCTGTTGAAAAAGGAAAAGAAAATCATGAAAAGCCACAGAGATTTTTTTTCCTGGCATCTCATTTTAATACTAGATCTGAAAGTGCCTTTTTGAGACTGTCCTGAAACTTTGTAGCATTGGCCCTTGGGCTATGGGGCTCTTCCCTGCAGTAGTTATCACTGTCTTTATGTCACTAATTTTAAAACTGGTGATGTCCTCACCAGTCCCCCTTTTATTTTAGAAAACATTTTATCTTTTTGTAGCTAAACTATGGCCCATATGTTACAGTTCAGAGTTTTCATCCAGTTGAAATAAGGGCAACTTTTGTTGGGGATTTCAGTTTTCACAAATTAGTCTCCTAATAGTAATTACAGCCAGGTCTGTAAAAGTAAGTAATTTCTTCTTTAATTACTTTATGTTATTTTTCCAGTGTTTTGTTTAGGTTTAAGACTGCTTGTTTTCAAAGTCTGCCTAATGTATTCATGAGTCTCATATTCCAGCAAAACCCATCATTATTAATAGATGTGCCCAAAGTGAGCCATGATTCAAAAAAAAAGAACCCCAACAAAACCTCCCTGTAGTTTCATGGCAACTGTGTCCTTGGAACACAACTAGAATTTCCATTTTGACCTCTTCTGCATTGTTATTGTTGCTGTTTTAAAAAGAAGAAACCATGAAAATTGATGTAGCTCTTTATCTTACCAAAAACCATGTGTAAGAATATTTGTTTGTTCATCTTGTTCAAAACATTTCATGAGAAGAATTTGTATGGGACAAAAATCAGGGTATTTTCAACCAGATCTGTTCTTTTGAGTGCTGTCAAGGAGACAAGAGTCCACTGGTCTGGCTGCAGCACATTCCCCAGTGCTATCAATGTGCAACACTCATAGTTGTACTGTAGCTACATTATGATTGATACACAAGTACTCCTAGACATATTATTTTATTTTAATAATTGGCATGTAACATCTCTACTCTTCCACAGTCTTAAGGTGCTATTATCATAACTGCCCCGCCAGACACTGAGCAGAGATATCTTAAGCTAGCCAGTGCCATGGCATCTTTTCCACTTCACTTTATCCGTTATTACTATATTCCTTGGAAAGACCAGGTTTTCCTTAAAAGTATTTTTGATTGTTAGTTCAAAATTTGTTATATCTGAGATGACATTCCAGATAATTCTGTAAGTATTCCTGCCTACAAGGAAATCATACATTACGTTATTATTACTATTATTACAGACACCAAAGAAAAACAAAACAGGCAGAAAGAACGTATTTTATGACCTGAAGAAATATTTCTGCCAGTGAAATCATCAGTGGTGCTCGCAGCCAACACATAGGTTAACTACCATTAATTATCAGCACAAAGCACAAACAAGGCCCCCTCTTTTAAGAGCAAGGAAGAGCTTATGGGAGCTCCCTGTTCTGGGGCAGGTCAGCTGCTCAAGCCTGAATATCACCCACATCTTCTCCTTGGTAGTCATCCAGCTCTATCACAGTTGAGGACCAGCTGGAGGGAGCTATGACTTCAGTGGTAAGCATATGAGTCCAGCCTGTGAATGGAGAGAGTTACCATACTGAGCCCTTTCCTTCTTTCCTCAAGTAGCTACTTTCTTCATCAATGGTGCCTTTTAAACATCCTCCAGTAAACACCTATCTAGAAAACTCGTTTGAATGCTTCCTTTTCATTTCCATGTCCTTCTACCCTTTCTGGGTCCAGATGTGCACAGAAAACATCAGAAGCCATGAGAAAAGTGCTTTTCATGACATTTTAATGTGCAAACAGGATTAGTAAGTACAATTGCCTAAAGTTTCCAGCCCCAAAGAAAGCGAAGGTTACATTGGCTGGGTTTTGTTAAGCCAGGTTGGGAATGTTTATCTAAAGTGAATTAAACCTCCAAAGTGCTGATGCATGCTTATTGCAGGTGACACTACAAGTGATTTCACCTCAAAAAAAATTAAAGGACAGCAGCACTTATACAGTACCTGTCTGCAGCGTAGCCCAGGGTGAATGCGCCGGCCAGAAACCCCAGATTGAGGATAGCTTGTGAGAGATCCAGCATCCAGGCATTGCCGCACACAAGGTTATACTGAGGGAACAAGGGAGAGGCATAAACACTCCAGGTGGGTCATTCATCATCCTCAGGGCAAAATGTTATAGAAACTGCACAGGGCCAGGCGGGAAGGGGAAGGGGAAGGGGAAGGGGAAGGGGAAGTTCAAATATGCTTGTTCAACAGTAAGCACCAGTGGGCCAGTGAAGCGCAGCCACAGCAAGCACTCTTCAAGCTATCTTGAAGATAGAGGGAGAGCTCCTCCTTGCCAAAAGGATGCTGTGTTTCATACATCAGTTGTCCAGATATGGAAAGCAAATTGCTCTTTTGCAAACCAAACACAACGCTGTTAAATATAGAATTGTAGAATCGTTTAGGTTGGAAAAGACCTTTAAGATCAACTCCAACTGTTAACCTAGCACTGCCAAGTCCACCACTAAACTGCGTCCCTAAACATCACATCTACCCGTCTTTTAAATACCTCCAGGGATGGGGACTCAACCACTTCCCTGGGCAGCCTGTTCCAGTGCCTGACTACCCTTTCAGTGAAGAAATTTTTCCAAGGTGACACCCAGAGGTGCTGTGGAGCCTCCACCCTGGGAGATGTTGCCCTGGAATATGTTGCCAAGGCAAAGCCAGAATAAGGGTGCGTAGCTATAGCCAATGAAAACATCAGCTTATAGAAATGGTTTAATTCTTTTTCTTAGTGCCTTCTAGCTAAAAGCAAAAATATGTGGTCTCTGAGGAAACTGAAAACAGATCTCAGATCAATTTCAACCACATTGAATATGTATTTTCTTGGTGTAGCTTTCCCAGACTTTTCTATTCCTTATACTGCAGTAGCCATACCTCTCTAACATGATGTTAACATTGATGCATATCTGAAGAAATCATTAACAGGGATGGGGAGGGGGACGGGTGGGGTGAAGGGAAGAGAGAAGTGGGTAAGAGGAAGGAAGACAAAGAGACTAGGAGTTAAAACTAAAATGAAACTAAAAATAAAGTAGTTATGCAGACAGCATGTCATTGGAAATTACTTTAGAGGTTCTTTAAGAATAAAGAAATACCTAATGCTGCCTGCCAAGTTCTGCAGACCTTATGGGATGTGGGAGGTTTTGGTCCATACTTGGGGTAACCTTAGGAACAACGCAGCCTCAGGACCAAGGGAAGACACAGACAATAGCAGCTACCAGCATTTACCCTAGAGAGCCTTTTGCTTTCAGGCATGAGCTGTAAGAAATCTTTTTATTGCTAACAAGGTGCTGGTTGCTGAAGCACACACAGCATGTCATGTTTGTGCTCACCAGCACGCGTACCACAGTACCAGTGCTCAAACACTGTGCTTGGATGGGGTGGCCGCAGGGTGGGTTAGAGAAAAGATTAACAGCCTCTTCTGCCACTCACAATTCTCCAGACTCTGAAATGCAGTGCTGCGAGCCCGAGCTCTGTCTTAGCCCATTTACCTGCTGTAATGCCCAGCGAGTATTGCCTGGGCCTGGGATTTCAGAGGTGCCTCCACAGGAGATACAGAGGGCACCCAGACTTAGATTTTACTGAGCCTGAATCTGGAACCAAAAATCTAAAGTAATACTCGTAAATGTTTATTTATGTACCTAAATAAGAAACCATTTCTTTTAATATTGTGAACTCCACACAGGTGTCATTCACACTCATTTCTATGGGCTGTTCTTCACTTTTTAAAATGAAACGCCTCAGTTTTGGTTCCAAATGTACTATTAGCACTGTTACCGACAGTAACTACAACAGAGTCGTTGTTAGTTATGATGATTTTACTGGAAGTCCAAGATTTGGGTTTGTTTGTGGCTTTTTGTTTTTCTTAAAGCCACAGGCCTGGGAATGTTGTGAGTGAGAACTGCAGTTTCCAGCTCTCACAACTGTGAAGAAAAACTTGGCTAGTAATCTCATAGGTCACCAGCCCCATATATATCCCACCCCACTGACTTTAAACAAAGTCATGGTTTTGATGTCAGCCCCATCACTCCGGGAAGCCTGACTGGCCACCTTTCAGCCAAGCCAGGCCATCAGCATCTAGCTTCCACTTCTGTAAATCTTGAACAGGAGCTGCAGAAACCTCAGCTTCCTCTGAGAGGAATAAAACCTGCTCTCAACTGTCATCCTCAAGGCCCATTGCAATGCTTTCCTAAAATAGCGTGACCATGGAGCAGCACTTTCAGACTTCAAATGGTGCTTAACCTCTTGCTTCTTGAAACTATGACAACCCTGGAAAATAGTATCAAAAGGTGCAGCTTTGGAAAGCAGAGTTTCTTCATGAGAGTGACCATTAAAAGAAGATTTTAGAAGGCAATGCAATTGACTGTGCTGATGGCAGAGGTTGGGGCTCTCAGAGGAGCATCTGCAGCCACCTACAGGGCAACACAGCTTACCAGAGAGCTAAAAACCAGCTACAACAAAATATCAGCTTCAAAAGTGTGCTGCCTAGGTGTAAACAGAAAAGGAAATGTTCACACGAAGAGACAGACAGAGAGGGCAAGCAGGAAGAGTGGCTTCACGTGAGCTCAAGGAAACCTCTCCGACTTAGTCAGAGCTGTACTCAGCTGGACACCTCACAGGACACATGTCTGGTGCAGGTCCCCCAGCCAGGGCCCATGCTGGGCCCACTGGTACTGCCATGTATGCACCATGGGGACCATCTGGACAGCTGCTGGACTTGTACATGAACAGAGAGGTATATACATTGCCTGGTCGGCGGGTCACTGGCACGGCTCCTCTGGCCATCTTGGCCTGAATTTCAGGTACAGGTGATACTTTCAGGTGCTGAATGTTGCTGCTCAGCTGAGCTTTCGCACCACGCAGCAACGCTCTCCCGGGACCTCAAAGCACTCTTCCCTGTGGGTTTTTGGTCAGACTGGTGCCAGCGGGAGAGACCCTGTGCTCTGCTGGGTGGGTGACAGCTCTAGTGAGAGCTTAGAGCCCAGTACTATGGGCTATATTACAAAATGCTCTGTTATTTCATGCTGTTTCCTACCGGTGGCTTCAGAGCTGGCTGTGGTGCACTGGCTTTTCCCAGCCACCTTTCTGGGCTCTCTGAGGGGTGCTGTGCTGACTGCAGGCTGTCCTGTGCTATAAAAACCCTCTTGTGTTTTCCTGTGGGACAGGCTGGGGGCAGAGCACAGCCTGGGCAGAAAATCAGCATTAAGGAGCTGCTCCAGTGACTTTGTTCAGTGCTTGCAAATACAAACTGAGCCGTTGCTTAGGGTTACTCCTGCTGTTGCCCACATCTCCTGGAATAATGAAATACTTTGGGTAGGAAGGGACCTCTGGAGCCCTCTGATCCAAACCCCCACTCACAGCAGGACCTGCTTTGAGCTTACATCCAAATTCACATCAAAGCTGGTTGCTCCAGGCCTTGTCCAGTAAGGCTTTCAGCATATCCCAGGGTGGAGGCTCCACAGCATCCCTTGGCATCACTGACCTTCCAGAGTCTCATCTCTGGTGGGGTTTTTAACTATCCTCTGCTCTTACCAGTCTGAGAGCATTTCCCTGCTCATATTACTCTGGGTGTCACCTCTTTTTCAAAAATTGTTTACAGTGATGGAGCATGACAGAGGCCAGCTTCAACCTGCATCTGTGCTCTAGCTCTGAACACTTTGACATGAACATTTGCACCATTGTATTCTGCTTCTAGCAGGTGCTTGTGGAGTCACCCTGAGAGCACCATTCCCCAGAGGTGCAGAGAGGAGCTCTCACACCTCTCTCCTAGCAGTCCCCTTGATTGATTAACAGAGAGATCTGAGCCTGTGCTCTGCGGAGTGAGTTGTCTCCAGTGAAGCTTAAGATGGCTCAGCACCTCACAAGCAGAGAAGAGAATGGGGAAGGGAGTAAGAGCATTATTGCCTCTCCAGAAACAGCAATAAATTAGTGTGAGAACAAAACTAAAAGGTGCATATAATAACAAAACCATTAAAGCAATGTCAAAATGAAATTATGCTTACACAGACATAAAATCCATAAATAAAAACATTGTAGATCACTTAAAATCCACTCGCCCCTAATTTCAGTTGTTGATTTCAGAGACCAAGCCCCAGATTTCTAACACCTATAAGCTGTGTTGGGATTACAGCTCTCCCTGAGCTGACACACCAGGTTTCCCAAGACCCAGGAGGCTATCCCAGCAGCCCAAGTGATGGCAAAGGGAGTGCTGTCATCAGCAGTGCCAGGTGGACAGCTGCCCCCCGGGAGGAGAGGCGTGCTTCCCGCCCTGCCGTGGGACAGTGCTGGCCTGGCACCCTGAGCACACTGTGGAGCCACTCCTGAGATGGGCACCTGCCCTTTGAGGAGCAGAGGGAAAGCCAGAAAGCTACAAAGGTAGCTGAGGAGCTCAGCTCCCAGGGTGGTGGTGGGTGGCTGTGCCGGGCAGCACTGGAGTCATGCCCAGGTGAGCAGCCAGTCTGCACAGAGCTGCCAGGAGGGACCAGCCCCAGTGCCCGCTGCAGGCGCTGGCCTTCAGGGTTTATACTTTTGATCCTTTTTCAAAGGGTATGTTTAGTTTTTAAATAATTTGATCCCTCTTTACTGTAAACAGGCAATGAATAAGCTGTCATGAAAGAGGGCAGGAGAAGGAACACATGCCAGAAAGAGAAAAATACCTTTACCAGAGAGGACTCTTTCATCTGAACAGCAATTTCAAATTATTTAGGCAGCAGCTGAAACTAGCTCTTAGCTAACAAGACAGTCAAATATTTTAAATATTCTGGGAAATAGGAAAATACTTAAAACTTCTAAGAAACTATGAGCTCTTTCTGAAGAGATTAGTGACAATACACTAACTGTAGTCTCCTAAGTTAGTCCTGGGCTTTGTTGTTTTCTAAGTATTTAAATAACTTCTGGTACAGACAAGCATTCTCAGAACTTTTCTGTTTGCTTGACATAGCAGCTAGCATTTAAATCATCACACTGTTAATGTCTTGCTTTTTGTTTGCAAACATAACCTTTAGAGGGGAATCTAACCTTTAAAAGAGAATTGCACACCCTGCAGAGATCTTTTTTTGATCCTGACCCACATCACCACATCAGCTGTGACAGTGGTTTGGTTGTGCCTGATCGTTATCCCCATCTGCATCACTTGGAGGAAAAACGTCTGCATCTCTTTACTCAGGATTTCAGCCTGTCTCCAGTTAGCCAGTAGTCCTCCTATATAACACTCCCCCAAAACATCTCCCATGTCCCTTGCCAGCAGCCTCCACATAAAGGGTGAGGAGTGGTGCCTCCTCTCTGTTTCTGAACGGTCATATGCCTGTCCATGCATGGGCTGATGTTTACACTCCTACCACACAGGCTGCTCCTATGCTCAGGCAGATGCAGTCCACGTTGTGAGGAGCTCACTGACCAGGAGCACTTCCATGCAAATATCCAGTGGCATCAAGGAGCAGAAGAGTTATCCCTGTCAGTAACCATCTCCCACTGTGAGTAATAGGAGATCGCATTCCCTGAAAGTACACGTTCTTCACATGACATATCAAAAAAATCCCAGCCTATGGTCTTTAAATGTCACAGATTATCCTCCTGTGATCCCACTTGGTTTCCAAAATTGGTAAAATTGAGAATCAAAAACTTTAGGGTTCTCTATCTGTCTAGACCACAGCTCTCTGACTTTGGTTTTCTTCATTTTCTTCCTGAATGTTCCAGCTTGGCAACTCCAGGGAAGAAGAGCTATAGCTCACACCAATCAAAAATAAGCTGCAGAAGAGGTGTGAGACCAGTGGCACATTGCTGAGCATCACACAACTCTCAGCAAGCTGGGACCCAGCTGAGGTTTCCCTTCAGAAGCGTTATCTCTATGGCTGCAACAGCACACCCCTGCTGCTGCAAAATTTGTGACATATTCTGGAGAAATATCTGGGAGACGTTGGAGTGAGGAGAGCTTACTGTCCTGTCCTGCCTGTGCATTTGTAAGTGTCTCTGCCCACAAACAGTGTCCTCATAGTGCATGTCTATGCCGTGAAGTAAACGTTTCTTGTTTCACTTGAATAAGCTCACCCAGGACAACACAGCAGAAAGGGAATGTCACCATGTCCTGTGTTCTGTCCCCTTTCCTCCATAGACTTGAAATTTAATTGCTAAAACATTTAGCAATGTGGTGCAGGGGGAAGAATACGGAAAAGGAAAGGAAAAACTTAGGTTTTTTTGCCCCTGATCTTAAGCCTATTTTTTGACCTGTATAGCGCTGGCTACACCTAGACCCTGTTAAAACCTAGCTAGCTGGCTCCTCATTGCAATCAAGTGGGTGAACTAGCTCAGCTGGCCAGCTCCAGCTAAGGGCACATCCTCTTCCTCAACATTGCCATGCTCCCTGCTAAGCCCCTAACTGCACAAGCGCACACACCCAGCACAACCCTGCAACTCGCCTCTGCATTCAGTGCCGCGCTCGCCTGCACGATGTCTATCTGCTGTATGACAAAAAGCATTGTGTGCCTGAACACAGTCTCCTTCCATTTAGGGAGTTGACTAAAAAAGGTTGTGCTGCCCAAACTGATAAACAATCCACATCTGCACTCCTTTCCTCTTAGCCTTGGCAGTGAGCTGCCATCCTGAGCAGAAGTGAGGTGCTGCCAACAGAGACAGGCAGCAGGAACCAGATTGTTCAGGACATCCCCTTCTATAGCATCCTTTTAACAGACTGGGGAAAAATCAGTCCCCTCCACCCCGATGGCCTTGCAATACAGGCAGCCATACACTCCTGCTTGGAAACGCATCCCTGTGATGAATGTTTTCCCACCTGCTAGAGGTTTGAACATCAACATGAAATCCCAGTGAGGATTTACAGTAACAATGGTGTGGCTGGAAGGAACTACACTGGTGCACTTTGCTGATCTCTAAAGCAGCAGCAAACCATCTGAGTGAGATCTCCTCAGGAGAAGGAAGAGGATTTGCACTGGGCCCCTGTAGTTCATTAGTGGAGTAACCTCTATAGAAAGGAGTGGGAATGGGCTGAGATGGGAACAGAAGAAATGCTCGTACATGAGTAATGACTGGGAAACGGGGGCTGTGGCAACTTCTAATTTCTTCATAGCTTTGGCTGAAGGCAAATATTTTCCATTTTAGTTTGACATGCAGACTAACCTCAGACTTGTAATTCCTGGTACTGGAGAGGCCTTTATGCATCAAGAAAGTCCCACCTATCCCTGCAGAAATACATTGCTTTAAATGACAATATGCCATTAAAAGTTCCTCAAAATGTAGCAACTTCGAGTGGGAGTTTGGAAGCACTTTACTGCCTGTTACAATTAAATTTCCAAATGACGGATGAAACTTTTTGGTCAATAAAGAGATCAACAGTGATTCCTCAGCCCAATTACGACAGCATATTGAGAGCCAACACACACATATTTTAAGTGGCATTCATACAAGTGGCCAAACAGAGGCTGGTTTACCCTTCCACTCCCAGTGACAAATGGTTTAGGGAAATACTCATAGTTTAAGGAAACCTGGGGAGATACAGACTGTTGCTGCACATTCCTTATTTGTTGCTGGGCAACTCTTCTCCATCTCTCTTGTCCTCTGGGCTGTCAAACTGCTGTCATCTTTCACACATCCTTACTGCAACAAAACACCCTGCAAGTGCATGCAGTGGCAAGGGAGAAATTACCTTTTTTTTCTCTTTCCGTCAAAGCTTCTGTCAGAGTGCTAAGCGACTAAGCAAGGACACTGTCCTTCTCCATTTCTTGTTTCAAGCTGAGCACTGAATAGGACAAATGGAGTCAGCTTTTACCCTGCTCCCAGGGCACTGTGGCTCAAGGCCTGAGGAACAGCTTAGCTTTGAAAACTTTGGAGGTTTCTCTCCTGTGCATGGCCCAAGGCCCAGCTTGTACCTTTGCATCCCTGCCACTCAGATCACCTGGACTCATTGAGCCTCCTAGGACAGAAGACCTGTTCCTTCTTTTTTCTTATGTCTATCCATGGCCAAAGCAAGAGGGAGGTAGAGAAACTTACCATCTCCTACAGGGAGAAAAACAACAGATGTCCTAAAAACAATAAGAAAAACCAAGGCCCGAACCCTCAGCCAGTACCAGCTGGCTCAATGGCAGTGGCAGAAATGTATCCCCACTGGTGTAACCTGGGCAAGGAACTGCTCCAGCCCCTCTCAAAGCTTAGTTAGAGCTTCATAAGAAATTCAGCAATTGTTGCTCCCTCTGCTCCTCTGTCTGCCCTTTTCCCCTTTCCCTCCACTGCTTAATCTGAATCCCACCATGACACTGGAAATAAGACAGGGTACTGCCATGCCAATGACAATAATCATGCTAGATCAACACTTTGAGGGTGAATTGCATTGTTTATTGCCTTGGAGGAGGACAGCGAAAGGACCAGCTGTGCTTTCTCCACCCTGAGCTTGACTGCTATGTAATCTCCTGCTCTGAGAGACTGTAAAAACTGTGAGACAAACATTATTGCTTTGCTTACAGGATTCTCTGCAAATGCTGGCTGACTTTTATTTTCTGAGACAGCTGGCAAGCAGAGGAGTAAGAAGATTTATTCCCAGCAGGTGCAATAGAATATGTTCAGATGATCATTTGTCCACCTCAGTGACCTCACACTTTGGCAATAAATTGTTGCCAGCTCTCGCAATGACATCATCTATGGCGTGAAGACTTGCTGCAGACGGGGCATGTTGGAATCGGTCCCTTCTGCTGAACTCCTGCCAACAAAGGCTGCTAATAAGCCTAAAACATGCCAGCTGTGCTGTAGCTGCTGATGACTATGTAGACTTCCCTCTTCCTTTCATCCACCACCATAGGCCATTCAACCTGCAGACGTGACTGTAATTCATGCACATGCCTGTAGGAGTCATCACGGCCAAAAATGTCTGAATAAAAAGGCTATCGCTTTGCAAACTACGACCAGCCGCCCTTTTGTAGAGTGCTAGACTTTCTCCACTAGGACGAAAGTACATAGTGACAAAGCCCAGCAGTATTAAAGGTCAGCAACTCAGTCTTCAGCACAGTTTCCTGGGGAAATTAGGTTTCTTGACTTCTGTATGTCCTGGGTGCGTGTGTCCCTCACAAGGCTCACCCGGCAGGAGATAGCAGGCAACACGCTTCCTACTTCAAGTGTTACAGAGTGCAGGGGGTGATCTGGGCTCCCTTCCAGACCCCCAGGTCCACCGCAGCCCCCCAGCAGCTCTGCTCTTCTGCTTGCTCCATCCGCTGCGCAGAAAGGACGTCCTTTCCTGCCCTCCTCCCCCTGTGAGAGGTGCTGCTGTCACCAGCTTTCCCTCCCGAGCAGCGCCAGCCACCTGCTATGGCCAGCATTATTTCAGATGACGTCAGCTGGCATGAACCAGGCATGGATTTATCTAGATAATTACCCCCTCAGCCTCCCTCTTCAAGCAAAATCTGAGAAGCCACTGGGTTCCCGTTCCGCCACTGACGCACGCAGCCGCGTCTTCCAGTTACACAGGGAGCTGTGCAAGACCCACTCAATTAAACAGGAGCAGACTGCACCAGGCCAAGGTCCTCTGAGCAGATCCACCACCTGTGACACCACTGCGTCGGAGGGATTGCTGCCAAGTTTTACACATAGCAGAGGACTTTGCTGATGTCTTGAAACCTTTACATCATCCCGGCTCTGGTTTGCTCGACTCTAATTCAGGCACCACAGTGCTGGGCTGTGTGTGCAGCACCAGTGGACAACTCCTCCTCTGGTCTGGATTGCCCTCATGGAAAAGCCTGACCTAAAGCAATGAAGCACAGAGATCCTTAGGCATGTCACTGTGGAAGCAGGGACCTCCTCTCAGAGCCCATTAGACATCAAAAGAAGATTTTTAAAGGGAACCTTTACCTCTGTCACCTGTCGCTAGATCAAGCTAACTGGCTTTGCTATGTGTTGCTCCTGTGATGATTTCTTAATAGATTTTGCTCTTCTCCTCAAATCCTGATGAAGGAAAGCCCTGGTACATTCTCCCAGCACCCCGCTGTACCCCAGCACTGAAACTCAGGAGTCCTGCAGCAGCAGGTAATGCAGCAGGCAGTTCAGGTACTGCTTACAAAGCAGTGGGTGCTTTTTATCAGTCCACATTCCCCTTTTTTCCTCTGCTTCCTTCTGCTGATGCTACTGTGAGCACCTTTGCAGAAGACAGCTATCCAAGGTGAGAGAGCAGCCAGCGAGCAGCATGCTCCAGTCATGCACAAATCAGAGCAATGAAGTCAGGTACGGCAATACCATTCATTTCACAGCTCCTCATAAATCAGTCCCTCCAGCCCTATGATTTAGCTTCTTTGGGGTGCTCAGAACTGATTGCAATAGCCTGTGGTTTGGCTGCCAGACCTGCTCTGTGATGACAACTTTTCCCAGCAAAGGCTTTGCATGTCATCATTTGCCCTCTGCCTCCCCTGCCATGCTGCAAATCCACACCAGGTCTGCGCTTGCCATAAGCCTGGAAGAACTCCTTCAGTATCCTGACTTTTTTTTTTTTTCCCCTCTCTCTCCCTGAACATATGTCCTTCAGATTGTCATGGAACTCATCCTTTTAACTTTGTCTACCTGGTCACTTCCACTCTTGATTCAGCCAGACATGAGGTGCAATAAATCTTAAGATAGTTGAAAGAAACAGAAACATTTCTGCACACATGGACAAAATGAAGTATTTACAAATAGACACATGAGAAAAGACATGTTTGGTGATCTGATTAAACAGAGTGCAAATCTGCTTAAATTGAGTCATGATTTGTTCGAGCCTCAGCTGAGTGAAAGGAGACTAAATTAAGTCTGGGATTTAAATTGTCTTTGCTGGATGTGTAACACATTAATAGATATCAAGATTCTTTTAATAGCTGATCTCAAAGCAATCGAGCCAGGACGTGCCACAAGCTTCCTTTTCAGATGAAGAAACTGAGCCTCAAGGGATGTGATTTATCCGGCAAGTGTTGCAAAACTGGGAACAGGACGCAAGTGCCACAGGTCACAGCCCAGCGCCCTCCAGCCGAGGTGCCTCTGGGCCAGCAAAACTCTCTCTAGGAGCAGCAGTAACACTGATGATGGGACCTGCTGCCCCAGCACAGAGGACAGGCAGTCCCAGCCTGTTGCTACTTGCAGACTGTTACTCCCTGGCTTTCCCAATGTGTGCCTTTGGGAGCACAGGTAGGGAATGTTTCCACAAGCATCCTTTCATCCCTCCTCCCTTCCCTCGCCCTGGAGGGTCTCCCCAGGAGAAGGGGGGAAGAAGGTGCAGATGGACAAGGTGTTTGCCAGAGAACATTGAACCTTTCACTCCCATTTATTGCTGCAACACAAACACTGGTTTCATTTTCTCTTATCTGTACCCAGTGGCTCAGCACTGCTGGAAAATCGCAGTGGCATTGCTAGATACACAAACTGCTGCCATAAACGGACTCTGAGCACAATCTTATGGACACAACGTACATGCTTTCACCTACAGCAAGGCTGAAGGGATAAAACAGCAAAAGAAAAGGATTGTCTATGTTTTTATTTTTAAGTTCTAAGGGGAATGGCTAGTGCAGACTGCCCAGGTAAAAGACACCATGACCTAACCCCTCGCAGTCTCCCAGCAGAGGTACCTCGGAGGCAGCAGTATAACCTTCCCACCACAGCTGCCTCCCGCGCTTCGGTCCAGAGCCAGGCTGTGGCTCCTGGGCAGCATTCGTCCTCCTGGCTGCCACTGCCAGCACGGGCAGAGATAGGTCATCCCCAGGGACCAAAGTTTGACACCAGCTCCCTGTGTGTCACTTGCAGCCCTCCAAGCAGCCTTGATTTCGGTGATAGCACACAAAAGCCAGTTCTGAAGCTTTGCTCTAGGGCCAGGCAGGTGCACTGATTAATCTTCTCCTGAGCATAGATCCTGGCTAAAGCTGCTCCGGTCAGATGTGGAGCTCAGAGCACAAAGCTCCTGCTCTGAAGAGCCTGAAACCTGCGAGCAGATCCAGCGGTCCTCGCTGGATGGGGGAAGGATGGTGAATTGAAAAGTTGGGCAAGACACCGCTTTTCAGTTCCGTGTTTGCTCAGGGCTTTGCCTGCTATGCCCTGCTCCGTGTTTCGGAGGGCATAGCTCCAGTGCAAGCACCCAGTTAAAAAACGCAGCAGGAGGCTCATGAGACAGGCAGGAGCCAGAGCCCACAGCTGTGTTGACGCATTTTGTGGTGCACCTTGATGATTTCCTAGCCGACCCCTTTAAGCACACTTCATGTTTTTCATCACTGCATTGGTGACAGTTACTGTCAGGATGACCTTAAAATACACACTCCTAGTGTGCAGCCTGTCTGCTGGAGCCAGACCACAGCACATCCATGGCATGATTACAGATTACACAGAGGATCTCCTAGGAAAGCATCTTAAATGGCCTTTCGCAGCCTCATTAAAAGCTACTACATTTGCCAGCACTTACCACTAGTGGTAACAGTCTGTGGTTCTCTGACATTTCAGGAAAAGCTGAATGATAGCTTTGGGCAAAAATGTGTGTTTGTTTTTTTTTTCTTTAGTAAGCATAATCATTTCTGCTGACTCCTGTTAGATTTCAGAAGGGCAGTCTGCCACCAGTTGTTTTTTTTTATTACCTGCAGATATAAGTGTTCAGTACTGGAAATACAGAGAACGGTTAACATACAGTGGTCCAGATCAGCAAGTGGTAGCAGTCAGCTACACTTGGGGTTTACACCACCAAAGTTGGTGGTCCAAAATTGAGCACCAGAAGCCTCAGCTGCAAGGACTTAACTCTCTAGTCTAATCTGACATTCCTCTAGCGACAGAGCAATCTCTGTGTGGGGTGTTTGGCTTTGCGTGGGGTGCTTGGCTTTGGAGAGCCACCCTTCAGATCAGCTCACCTTTCCCTAAAAGTTTGATGCTGACACTTGATCATACTTATTGTCCCAATTTGCTTATGACTAGGAATGAAACAAATCCAGAAGGGAAAACCAGCCACCAAAGCAGCAACCCTTGCAGCAGCAATCCCATTCTGCCTTAATCCTGCACTGGGACGGAAGATGCTGATTAGAGGACAGGGATTTTCCTTACCTCGCTGACGATGGATGAGTGGGGCTGTTTATACACCCAGTTATCATGGCATGCGGCGAGTGGCAAGTTGCCCGCGCTGTGATTGCCATACCGAGCGAGCGGGCTGGCGCAGCTGACGGAGGCATCCCACACAACGTCCAGCCTCTCGCACTCTCCACTGGAAGACCCGTTCTCCAGGTGCAGGGGCAGTACTGTGATGTTTTGTTCCTCTTCCAGCGTCCAGCCACATCGTTCACTTAATTCAACTGCCCCAGGGATCCTGCACCAGTAGTTGTGCGGTGCCTGCCCAAGGAAAACCACGCTGGCGAACAGGAAAGAAAAAATTATGCCCGTCTGGCAAAGGAGGAAAAAGACCCTCTTTTGAAATCTTCCAAATTCCCCGGCTTCCTTCAAAACCTCATCGAAAGATGGCATTATGCGAGGCGGTCTGTCCACTTGGAGCCGTTCAAGAGATGGCAGAGTTTGCTTTCACACTTCACGACTGCTGGCGCTTCCTACAAACGTGACAGTCTCTCCTCCCCTTGCCCCTCTCTTCTCATGTGCCCGCACGCACACACGCACACACACAGACACGCGGGTGTGCACCGCCGGTAGCACGAGTGGAGCCGGGACGGGGCAAAGCCGCAGGCAGGCATGCAAGCGCACGCCCAAGCACACACGCAGAGACTCAGGGCATATCAAGTGGCGTGGGGCTTACACACAGCCGGGGAGGAGTGCGATTTAAAGTGCACAAACATATTGTAGGAGAGGAGGGGCGTGCATTTCCTATTCATCCCAAATGTTAAACAGATTATGTAATAAACCCAGTTAACTCCTTCAGGGTGGGCGAGCGGCAAATGCCAGCTCCCACCCTGGCCACGATAAATTAATAGGTGCAAGGATAAAGCAGAGTTAAATGGGAAAGAGTGCAGAAGCTGTCGCAAAAAGCAGCAGTGAGTGATGCAGCCTCTCTGCAGGATGGCAGGGGCAGGAAGAAAGCTGGTTCAAAGAGAGCTACAAAGTCTTTCCTTCAGCAAATAGAAATTAATACTGCAGCAAAGTTTAACTACTTTTCCAAAGTGCTACTTCACCATCTGTACAGATTTAATTTGTGAGACTCTTTCCCTTTTGTGTGTAAATAAAACGAGGCTCACAAACTGTGCCAGTCCAAAATCCAGGATTTTTTTTTAAAGTTGGATCTACCTGCTCAAGAAAGCTTTTATATGACCTTGTTAATTTTAATGTCACAAAGCCTTCCAAATATTTAAAAAAGAAATTGCCAGGTTTTCTTCCTCAAAAATGAATGGAAAACCAGTTATTTCACTTTTCTGTTCAGCTGTTTGTTTGAGTGGGGGGAGAAGGGAAAGGGGAGCCAGGACTAGGGTGCCTTTTGTGTGCATGTGAGCACATCTTCTGCAGAACTCCCTGAATCAAATCAGACGTGCAAATTTTGCACTTTGTTCAGGATCATGAGGTGCACGGCTACTCTCTTCTCTTATGAGAAGGAGCACAGGGACAGCACCTATCAAAGATGTCTCCTGCAATCCCTTGGCTCTGGTTACCTACAGCTTTCACCATGGTTGTCTTATGGTTTTGAAGCGAAGTACAATTTCTAAAACAGTTAGATCCAGACCAAGGAAAGCTTTGATTACTATACAGACTATCTGACATGGACTTTGTAACAGACATGAAGACCAGTGCTGTGGTGTGAGCACAGCAAAGATGCTCGTTGCTAGGTAGATGTGCTGCTGTGCTTGCATCAGAAGATGCTTTTGAGGGAATTTTGTTTGACTCCTGGTTATGCTGTTTTGCAGTAATCAAGCTTAGAGGCCATGAACACATCACCTTTGGGTCCAGGTTTATGTCTGAGGAGATGGGGCACGGTTTGATGGCTGGTTTCAAACAAGAGATGCTCTTTTATCCCAACAAGGCTAACTGGGCGGGGGCGCAGGCAATCATGCTGATTATCTCTGTTACAGACCACCACAAAGACAAACAAATGGGGACAGAGCCTGATACTCAGCCTGTGCATTGCTCTCCAGCTCTGCTCGAGGGTGTGTTAAACCTCCACGGCTCACTGCTCCTCAAGCCTTACCCCAATAAAAAATGTTGCTTTTATCCCTGTTGGGTATTAGCTCAATTCTGAATCATAAGGGTTAGTCCCCTGTAAGCCATGTACCAATGTAGCTGTGCTTAGCATTTTACCTGTTTCAAAAACCCATTGGTGCAACTACCACTGCCACCTCTTAGCTAATCAGTGGAGCTAGACCAGATTCGGCTGAGTGAGAATTCAGTCCACTATTGCAACATTGCTTCTGAAGCTACTTTCTTTCCCAAAAGAAAGCATGGTCTAGTAGCTGGTTGTCAAAATTTCACACATCTCATCCATTATGCTCTTGTCATGTCATCAGACTCTGCCAGAGCCAAAGCCAGAAAACCTAGCACCTGAGAGAGACCAGAGCTGATGCCACAGCAGTGGACATCTGGGAGTCTTCCTAACATTCCCAGCAGTTACACTGCTGGTCATACACACAAAAATTCATTCAGTAAAATCAGTTCAACTGTCTGGCATATATGACATCAAAGTGACCTTGGTTCCTCAGCGTTCACCCATGTTTTCATTTCTCTGTCCAGAAATGGCTTATCAATATTTGCCACCATATCAGTGTGCTGCAAGACTCCAGTTTGTCAAAGAAATCTAAAATATCCCAGTGACAGATGCATGAGAGTGTGCATTAGTGCATTTATTCCACAGCAAGCAATTCCCAGCTTCCCTGAGGTTTTCCTGGAACTTCAGCTCTGCATGCTGCAAGAGCTGAACACATCTAAGGATGGGAAGATGATGAGTTTGTATACAAAGCCTGTAACTGTAACCTCTTGAAAGAATGCATTTAAATCTTTGAGGACAGATCTCAGGGTCAAACCAGCATTTTAAACATTTTACAGTATACATACAGTAAAAAATTATGCTCTTTGATACTGGGAAAGAAGCAAGGAAAGAAAGAGACAGGAAAGATGTAAACTGATGAAGAAGACAGAAGTGGTAAAAATAGATGCAGAGAAGAGAACAGAAAGAGGGAGGGGGAAGAGCAGGAAGGCAGCCAGCCAGGGAAAGAGCAGAGACAGAAGTGGTGATGAAAGGGGAGCAGAGGAGAAAGAGATATAGAAGTACAACTAAATTACAATCACGAGCATCTTCGGTTGGAGCTCTGTTTAGAAGCCCAAATGTCACACCTATTTCAGAAGCAGAATGAAAACTATATAGCCTAGAGGGGAAAGCACATACACTCCATGTACATTCGTGACATTAGACTACCATTTATACATGTCTGGGTGACAGCATGAGACATTTGGATCAATAGCTACTCTGACTGAATCCTGGAAAGCTACAACTTCACTGTAACACCCTGGATAGCCTTTGCCAGTGCTCATGCCTCCTGCTAAATAAAAGAGGGCCTGTAAACAAGTTTGGGCAGCTATCATCCACCCTCACTGCTTGATGCTGCTTCATATTGCACCAAATATTCATCCCCCAGACAAATCTGCTATAGATTAGATAGCCCTAAGCAGCAGGGGTGCAAACCAGTCAGCATCACACCATCCTAGGGCCAGGAGACTGCCTACACCAGTCTTTTCTTCAGCTCTCCGTGCCAGGAGAAGGGCCAGGGATCTTCACAGCCCTGCATTTGGGGATTATCTGTACCTCTGCTAACTGGTGACCCCACAGCAGAGACTGCCGCAAGGAACCCAGCAATAGTAGCTCAAAGCACATTGCACAGATCTTAATGGCAAAGCCTGGTTCACAGCAGAAGATGGCAGAGCCCTTGGTCATTCTTCACCACTCGCTTCATCTTTCATGCACCTTCCAGCTGCATCCTGCGGGTTTGGCTCTCCCGTGCAAAAATCATTGCTCTTCCATGCTGCAGTGCAGAAGCCTGACACCAGCTCCAGAAACACCACATGTTCATAGAGCCCACGTTGTTACAACATATCTCATTAGGAAACCAGGCTGGAAAGGACACAGGAGCTCAATTTTGGAGATTAAATAAATAGTGGATTGTTTGAGATTAGAGCAAGACCTTTTCGTGGGGCAATTAGAGATGTTTACACTCCCCTCTCCCACACATGGTACAATCACATTCCAAGTCAGGACACTAAATTACTTGTAGCTTTTTCTCTGACAGTTCTTGTGCTTTGGGTTTTGTTGCTGTTGTTTTTTTCTCTTCACTTTATTAATCTTTTTTCTTCCTCCCACCACCCACTTTCATCTTCTTCTTTTATCTCCCCCTTCGTTTTCTTCCAGATTTCCTTTTTCTTTCCAAAAGGTGGCAACTCTACTCGATGGAGTATGTCCTTTCCCAGGCCTCCAGATGAGCCTCTAGTGAGCTGCAGGCTAACTTTGAGACATGGGAAAAGTCAATTCCAGTCAACAGGGTTTCCACCTTTTGGCAATCCATGAAAGTAATGCACAATGCATTATACTCCCCTCCCTCACTATTTCCATGGCCTTTAGGCTATTTTTACCATCTTGGTTCCAAGAACAAATATAAATAAACGTAGTTCTAGGAACTGTAGAGTACGACAACCAGGGGGATCTGTACTCATCACTAGGGCAGCAGCTGAAACAGCAGAGGAAAATGGGGACATGGGGAGAGAACGGAAAATCCAAACAAGGAAGAAAAAAAGCAGAGAGTGAAAGGAAAAGCAAGAGGATCAAAGGGGCTCTGGTTTCTCTCCTCACAGGAGAGAAAAAAAACCCAAACCAGCCCAGTAGTGACCACACCTGAGACAGCCCATATCTCTGTCATTTTGAGTACATACAGGTAAAAAGCTTACAGTAGGGGAGGAAGCCATCCTCCACCCACAGCCGGTGCCTATTCTCACACCCTTAGCTTTCCCTCCTGCTGCCCTGGTGCAGAGGGTGGGAGGCACATGGGGTTTAGGTGCTCGCAGCCCCTGGGGCTCCTGCAGGCTCATCCCCACCACAGCCAGCATCAAGAGCTCCCTCCCACTGCCCTCTTGCCCCACACCTCTCCCAGCACGCATTCTTTCTGGGGTTGAAGCATCCTCTGCCACAAGACAAATGGGATCCTGATGGGTCTATGTTTTCTTACCCAAACCCAGTGCTGTTTCGCCACCATGGCGCTTGCGCGCTGCTCCTCTTTGCCTGTTGGAGGAGATCAGGTGCCGCACATTTGGATGCCCATGGACAGCCAGTGTCTGTTCCCCACTGACTTTAATCCTACTTAGAGCAGCAGAAACCTGTGGCTCTCCAAGCACATCTGGGAACACCTCCTCGTCAGGATTTCAGCTCAGTATGAGACAGACGGAGGAACTGAAAGGGCTCATCAGCTTCTCCAAGGCTAGCTGAAGGAAGGGCAGCCAGAGGAAAAGCAGTTCCTACACACACATTTCTGTAGTCCATATGTGGCTTCCCTCATCCTTTTCCTCTTCACCCGGTCACTCTGGAGGCCATCGGAGAAGCTGCACCGGGCTCTGCTTTCCTGTTCAGATAAATATGCAATAATCCCACAGCACGTTAATCAGGACCCTTGCTAATGACTTCAAATAAGCGAGAATTTCAGCCATGAGATAAGACAAGCTGAGTTCACCAAAGGCCATTTTACACAATGGAACAAACAAGGTATATTTCCAGAGATGGGTGTAAAGGCCTGATAAAATGAAAACATCCATCCCCCCCCCCCCAGTGTTATCAGACAGCTGTGAATCACAAGCTTATTTTCTCTCTCAGACACACCTGTCTCAGGTCCTGCCTGGAAAGACTGGGGAAATCACATCAGGGTTTTTTATGATTTCTCATGGTTGCACATCCCTTTCCTGTGACTCAGTTTCCATCAAGTTTGGAAGCAAACATTTCTAAATTCTAAGAGGGTTTCACGTGAAAGTTTCCAGCCCCATTTTGTGAGAATAAAGGTGAAACATTTAAACGATATCATGGATGGTACCAGCGCAGTGAAGACTTCTGGGGGTGACACTTACTAGCTGCCTGCTTCCCTAGCTGTTTCTGAAGTGAGACTTTCATTAAAAAAAGAAAAAAAAACAAACAAACACAAAAACCCTTGCAGAATTTCTAACATTAGTCTTTTTTGTCTACTTTCATACTATTTCTCAATTTGCTGTTATATCAAATATTCTCGACAAGCCTTTTTTGTGGCCTTTCTATTGCATTGTTTCTATTTCTGAGAACTCTTAGAATCTTTGAAGACCACTAAGCTGGTCAGTGTAACAAAAATGCTAGCATTCATACATATGAGAAGAAGGTAATAGAGCAAGTCTCCTAGATCACCACTGTCCATCTTATGGACAGCCGTGGGTAGAAGCTGCATGACTCAATATAGAAGACAATTCAGGTTCAAAATACCTCATGAGCCTGAATAGCTAGCTGATCGAACTCCACATGGGAGAATTAATATACGTCTTATATTTATGTGAAAAATTATTTAGTTTCAGCAAATTCCTGTTTCTGGCTTCCCAAGATAATAACAATTATATTTTTTTTACCACCACTGGAAAAGAACCGAGATACAGCTCTGAAGAAAACAAAAAAAGCTGCAGGAACAGGGTAAATTCAGAGCAGCAGCAGCGACCCAGCACACTCCAAATGTACCAGCAAAAGTTTGAGTCATCCTGAAAGATGGATGGGAACTAGTAATTCCTCAGTGCCTTTCTCTAATCTCCCTGTGGATGTTTTTGGAAGCCCTTAATGGTAACGATCTATTTATAGTTGACTCTGTTTTTGTAGTTTATCTCTGCTATAACATTGTGTCCTTTGTCCTAACTGCACAATACCAACCCGAAGGAATTCTCTATAGATGGGTTCTCACCTCTTGCTTGATTAGCATGCTTTATTAATAGGAAGAGGGACCAGGCCACTTTCATCAGGCCACTCAGCTGAGTGTACACACTCGCTGTTCACTATCCAGCACCTACCACACTGCTTAAAATGGGCATTTTTGGATATGTGGACCTACCACAGGGTACTTCAATTGCTCAGTACTTTCAGTTGTTTTAACGCTTGTTTGCTTTTAAATGTCAGTATATTTATTACACAGGATTTATTTTCCCTTCCCTAGTAAATGTTCCTGAGTGTATTTAAGAAAAAAATACAAAGATGTAAATATCTGATGTGGAGATGCGAAGCAAGAATGATTCAACAAACATTCGAAAATCAAGGAATTGTTTACATTGGTCTGAGATCCTGAAATCCTGAGCAACCAGATGGGCTGAAACAAAGGCTAGTTTAAGCTGAGTGTTTCTGAAAAGGTTGCATTATTCATATCTGTTTTCCCATGAAACAGTCCTGCAGTGACTGGATAGAAAGTCTAACACCTGCATCTTGGGAAGCTGGACCAGACAAAATAATGCAGATGGCAGAGGGAGTCCCTGAGATGGTTGCTGTATTTCTAGGCTGAGCTTTCAGTTGTCAGGGTCTACAGAACAAACCCATACCTTAACAGAGGACTCTATGTAAGGGGAGTGCAGTGGTCAGGAAGCTCGGACAGGTGGATCCTGGCAGTGTCACCATGATGTAAAGTATGGTAAAGGTGGAAAGCCCTGGGCATGAGGTACTGGAAGGCATCATCTGCAAAAGACGATTCTTCCTACCGTGAGGTTGCTCCGCTTGGAAGCTGGTCTCAGCAGAAGGCGTGCAACCCTTGACTCAGCCCTGGTAGCCGTGCAGTAGCCAAGAGCTGGGGCTACCGAATGATGAAGGGACATCATCAACCACAGACGGGGATGGAACCACAGCTCCTCCCCCAGGTCCATGCTGGCCAGCTGCAGTGGAATAGGGAACTGCGGAGGTTTTATAAAGTCTGGGGCAGTGCCATCCACTGCCATGGTGGGTGGCCTTCCCTTGGGGCAGGCCCACCATCAGTCCTCCAGGGCAGTCAGTCCTTCCAGTCCCACCTATCTGCTCCTCCACACTGAGATGAAGAGACAGGGAATGGACCAGTTTCAGTGAACAAACAGTTACTGGATTAACCGCCAGCTCCTTGAAACTTGGATTTGGGAGACTAATCCAAAGATTATCTTTATGAAAAGGTTATTTAGAGGATTAGTTCATACGGTATTTTTAGCAAAATGATAGCTGAAGAAAAGCAAAAGGGATTTACTTTGGGGTTGTTTAATAAATGAATACAGCAACATTACCATATCATTTCCATATATGCATCAGCACAGCTGCTGGCACCGTCCTGACCCCTCAAATATCTACCCCCCTCCAGCACTGTGTACAACAACAAACTGTGCCTGGGCCAACAGAGCCAAGGAGGCCTTTATGCTCCTGCACAGTGAGAAGCCACGAGCATGGACCTCATCTTCCGTACGGCTGCGGGCCTCATCGCCTTCCCATGGGGGTGAGGGGGAGCGGAGCCCATCTCAGCCCCACTGCCCATCCATCACAGGCTAGCATAGCAGGGATGCAAGGTGATGCACACATCGGAGCAGTATGTGCACCTGAGGAAGGCTGTCTGTCACACACCTCATGCTTTGCAGGTCCTGGCTTTCACCCTCTCAGTCCTCATCCCAGCTTGGTAGGCATCTTCACCAACCTCCGCCCTCTTCACAATCATTTTTCAAAGGGATGGCTGACAATTTTGTACCAGATAGGGTACAACTTGGCACAACTAATATGGGAAAATATCTCTCTCTCTCTCTCATCCTTTCTTTCAGCAATATGATTAAAATGCTAATTTATTCTGAAGTATCAGGAACACATCATTCACATTTTTCCTAGTAACAGCTTTTGCTCAGAGAAGTGGCATTAGCTAAGCAATATGTCAGCTTTCAGCAAGGAAGCCTCTTGTTTATCTTCTGGAAGTCCATGGTCTTCCCAGCTAACCCTTTGCTGATTTTTCTATATTCAGGGAAGTTTCTCCCTTGGTTTTCCCATCACAGCATGCTTTATTCTCATTTTATTCTGCTCCACCTCAATTTTCCCTCCTCTGAGGATGAACCTTCAGGCAATTCCAGTCTTCTCCTGGACAAATCAATAAACTTGAAAACCACTGTGTACAATATGAGAAATCCCTCCTTCTATTACTCTCCTGTTCCATAAAGCCATCAGTCCAGGTGGAAACATTGGCCTTGTGACCTACGAACCTACGAGGCCTGGAACCCTGCAACCACAGTCCCAACTGTGGTCCCTGTTAGTTCATACTGTGCCAAGATTTTTTGTAGAGATTCACTGACTCAGGCCCTGTCCAGCCTTCTGTGTATAGAGGCTGTAGATTTTTGCCAGGAAGGGATTAAAGCACTTTCTTAAGAAGCATGTTTTAAGAGGCAATGGGCACAAACTGAAACACAGAACATTCCCTCTGAACATCAGGAAACACTTTTTTACTGTGAGGGTGACTGAGCTCTGGCACAGGCTGCCCAGAGAGGTTGTGGAGTCTCCATCCTTGGAGATATTCAAAAGCTATCTGGGCATGGTCCTGGGCAACCAGCTCTAGGTGTCCCTGCTTGAGCAGAGGGTTTGGACTAGATGGTCTCCAGAGGTCCCTTCCAACCCCAACCCGTCTGTGATGATCCTGTGTTTCCTTTTCTTTTCAAAGCTCCAAGCAACCGCAGCTTACCTTACCTGTGCTAAGCCATTCTCCTCAATGCTGCTGGGAACCAAAGTCAAGCTGAATTTGTGTAACTTCAGCTCTGCTTTCTTATGCCTTTATCAGAAAATACTCTGTGTGTGTGCAAAAAGCTACTAGTGCCAAATAACAAAATTATTCCTGCCCGTTGCATACTGTGGTGGTACCAAGCCAGTTTTGTTGACCAGACCTTGGGTCTAACCCCCACACTGCCCATAGAGATGGTTACGCTAACAATACCTGAGCTAGACTAACCCGCACTCACCTCCAGGCTGTCACGGCTAGCTTGCTGTGTTGAGGCATGCAGGCAAAAGGCCAACCCTGGCCTGTACCTACACAAACAAAATAACTGCATGAGAAATTATAAGGTAACAACATGAGAAGTGGCAGAAAAGAAAAGCATTAAGTATACGATGAAAGGGAAGCAGTAGCTTAAAGGAATTGCTGACCCAGGTAGAAAATATGGAGGCTATCATACCACAGATACCAGATATTGCTGTAAAACCAGCAAAACTGGGGGCAGGGGGTTAAGAGCAAATGGGGCAGTCTGGGAGGGGATGAGGACAGTAATGGGAAAGAGCCTGGGAGGAGAACGGCATTGTCTGCTGCTGGTTTGCTCTGGTGTGGGCTGGCTGGCTGGCCCCGCTCACCTTCACCAGGTCTCCTCAGTTTCTTCTTGTCTCAGGCAGGTATTTACTGCTGCCTCTGCCTCTCTACCTGCCCGCAGGTGGGTTTGCTGAGAGCAAAGAGCAGCTTGTGAAGCAAAGATCTGTTTAAAACACCATTAACCCATGTGAGCTGGGCAAATGGAAATGTGTATAAAGCAGTCACAGAGGGAAAGGGGAGGGAACAGGTTAGCTGGTGCAATGTCCATGCAGGGCCAGGTCCCCATGGGAGAGCTGCTGAGCTCCTCTGGTGGCCTCACTGCTCTGCTGGCCCCGAGGAGACATGGAAGAGCTGGGACCAGTCAGGGGGACCAGTCAGGAGCCAGGGGCAGGGGAGAAAGCAGTGGCCACTGTGGACAACTGGGCATGCCTGGTTCTGTGTTTGATATCGTTTCCACCTCCTGCTGTGAGTCCACACAAGGGCAGAGGCACCACTGTGCCACCCACCCCAGAGCCACAGAGGGCTCCATCCTCACCAACACAGCTCATGTTGGCATCTGGAAGTCCTTTTTCCTGCTGCTGCAGCCTTGAACTCCTCCCATGCTTTGCAGATGTAGAGAAGCCATAGAGAAGCTGAGTGAGGTTTGGAGACTCCTCTGAAGGCTCCCAGCAGGAGAAGGGCCTGGGTTAGGTCCTCACCAAAGGACTGGAGAGGAGAAGGCCTTCCTGGTTGGCTAAGGAGGCAGGAGACATCTTTGTCCCTCGGTCCTCCCTGGGGATAGTTCAGCAGGCAGCTCTGACTGTCAGCATTGTGATGCTGCGCCATGACCCAAGGGAAGCAAAAGTCTGTCTTCACCAAAGCCATGAGTGTCCATGGGGTCTCTCCAGCGCTGTCACTGCAGGCAATATTTCAAAAGAAGCTGGCCTCCCAAGCAGGGGAAAAATGACATCAGAGACACAGCAGGGAAGCTGCTGTCCCAGATAGCACCTAGCATCTTACTGTCTGCTGCCGCAGTGTCCGTGACACAGTGGCTGAGGTCAGGCACGCAGCTGATGCTTTTCTGGTGGAAGTGAGTTTCCCTTTACCACTCAATTTTCTCAGAGGAATAAACGAACACTCTGTGTGTTTGTGTATACACGTGCGTGTGTGTGTGCGCGCACGCGTGCCTTTGGCCAAGGCTGGGTGAAGTTCAACGGTGCCACACCATCGGCTGGTGGTGGCTGCAGGCAGTGGCCAGGCCAGGTCGTGGCCAGGTGGTCCAGGCTGCTCCCAAGGGGCAGCTGAGGTGACAGTTTGTGCACAGAGGCCTAATGCAAGTCAAGGCCTGAGGCAAAGGTCCCTGGCTAGGAAAACTCAATCATGAGAGTGTTTGCAGAAGAAGCAGGAATGCAAGGTACTGAGCTTGAATGGGGACATGACACATAGGCAGTGTGACCCCAGGATCATGGGGATGGCTCAAAAGCCCTGTGGGTGGTCCTGCGCACACGGGTGTCAGCCCAGCTGGCATCAAGTCACATCTTTCTGACAGCAAAACCTTCACCACATCACACTCTGAACTCACAGGGAGCTGCAAGGGCGAGAGCAGGGGTTTGCATCACCAGGTGTTACTGAGGTGCTGTGGGTACCACCTGGGTGCAGGCTCCTGCTGGCTGCCATCCCGTGGGAGCAGGGAGGTCTTGTCCCCAGAAGGAGACCAAAAGCAGTCACAGGAGTGAGGGGAAGCACAACTGCTCATCCAGTGGCTTTCGTTCTCAGGTACAGATTAACAATGCTGAAAATCAGCATTGTTGACTGTTAATACAGAAGTAACACTGCCACCACCTCCATAGGGCGTTCGTGGGGACATGGCCTTCCCACAACCTCGTACTCAGCCTTCATCACCAATCACTCCTGGCATGGGTTTAGAAAACCTCAGTTTGTTTCTTTGGAGCTTCTGAAATTTTTCAGACATTTTTCAGCTTCTCACTTGCTATGCGGCAGTTTTATTTAGCAGATCTAGAGGCTATTTTTTTAAGATTTTTTTTTCATAGAGTTCACTGTGCCTGGAAACCCCAAGATAACCACAATGCAGACAGAAGTTTAAACAAAGTTCTTGCATGCTATCATCTGACTTACTTACTTAAAAGCTTTTCTCTTAACAATTGCCACCTGTAATTATCTAAGAGCACACACAAGTGTTACAGGATGTTCTTGATAAGATCAGAGTTTGGGAGTGTGCAGTGTATTTTTTCCCTGCTTGGAAACTGTCAGATTTGTTTTCCATTGGGCATGGCTTTGCAGTCTGTTGGCAGCGCAGATCAGCTCAGCAGAGCAGTATGTGAACCACTGCAGAGTACAACTGCTCCGGGACCAGCCTGGAAAGGAGTCTCTGCTGAGGTCTACGTACCCAGCTGGTCCTACCCTGCCCAAATTCACTGAAGCAGATGGTCTCTCCTGCTTGGTATGGTCCGCAATAGCTATATTTCTACCTGCTATCCCCTGTGTGCCTGTGGAGTTGAAGAAAACAATGTTCCTCAAGAAGTGAAGCCACGTGTATCCCAGACACCAGACGTGCCTGAAGCACAGGAGTGTCCATGCACTACTGGGAGCAATGGCAGGCACAGAGGCTCTGGTCAGTATGGCTGTTATGCTCCCGCATAAAGTTGCTCAGCTGATTATGGTTTGTCCAGAAAGCATTGAACAGACCTTCAGGCAGTATCTGTGCTGGCTGAGGTCCCTTACTGTCTGCTGGCTTGAGTATCACCTGTCATTCTGGGGCTGGCCTTGAAACCGATGTAAAAGTATAAAGTTGGCATAGACCCTATGTCATGTGCACTAATTCAACAGAAACATGTGTTTGCCTGCAGGCGATTCAGGTCAGCTTTGTGTGCTGTGTGACCTGGGAACCAGCACCGGTGTTATTGGTGTGGGACAACTCTGCTGCAGGTCGCAGCGAAGACATACCCTGAAATCAGGTAGAAAAACTGAGGTCTCCACATCTTCTGCTGTAACCGAGGGGCAGATGCAGTTAAATATTAACATTGCGGTGATGTAGCTATGGCCTGGCCCAAAAACATGTAATAGCGCATACTTTATCACACATATGACTAAGAATAGTCACTCACCTGTATACTCCCCACAGGTATGACTAACCACCCTGCCCACCCACTTCCACTATTACGGACTCATAGAGATATATTTAATGATGATTTAGGCTCACAATTTCCTGGTACACTCATAGTCCACTTATCATGTATTTACAGGAGCAGCCCAATAATTGAGAAGTTATTGAGAACCTCTTGTGCTGAATGGACAGCTTGCTCCATAAGAGAGTCAGGACATACATTCTACAAGGTCATTCAGTCCAAAATACCTCCCTGGAGAACAGCCTGTGCACTGTAAAACTGCCCATGCTGCCAGCTCTGCCGCCTCAGTATCTGGAAACCAGAGGGGGACCAGCCCTGTTTGCACGGCTGGCCACGCAGGTTGCCGGGCGGCTGTTTGTCCATCACCTGCTGGGTAACATAAGACCCTCCCTGCACACACACCGCCCCCACGTACACACACACAGGGACAACCTGCTGTTCCTGCACTTGAATTTGTGGCTCCTTCTGTGAATGCTTCCTGCACTTTGTCCTTGTTTTTATCTTTATTTGACTTAGAGGCTTCACTGACTGATTACCATTACCATTACCATTACCAATCACCATTTTTCCAGGTCAGTTTTAACTGCATTACTGCTCTTATTAATAAGTGCTGTGTATCTCACTCCAGGACTTCTGACACATGATAAGCAATTTATAACCAGGCCAGAAGAGATGGGTGTGTTTACTCATTTCACAGAAGTGCTAAAATGGTGCTTTAACTGAGGACTGTACAAAAAATCCAAGAATAATCCGCATAATGACACTGAAGCTGAAGTCTACTGGCATGGTGTAGGTGGGGGATTCTTTAACTGCCTGTCTCTTGTTAGACCGCATTCTCACTAGCGGTCCTAACAGAATGTACTGGTTTTGGCTGGGATAGAGTTAATTTTCTTCATAGTCAGAAATAGTTAATTTTTTTCATAGCATGGGACTATGTTTTGGATTTGTGCTGGAAACAGTGTGGATAATACAGGGATGTTTTTGTTATTGCTGAGCAGTGCTGACACAGAGTCAAGGCCTTCTCTGCTTCTTAGCCCACCACACCAGCAAGGAGGCTGGGGGTGCACAAGAAGCTGGGAGGGGACACAGCCAGGACAGCTGACCCAGACTGGCCAAAGGGATATCCCATAACATATGATGTCATGTACAGCATATAAAGCTGGGGGAAGAAGAAGGAAGGGGGGGACATTTGGAGTGATGGCGTTTGTCTTCCCAAGTAACCGTTACGCGTGATGGTGCCCTGCTTTCCTGGAGATGGCTGAACACCTGCCTGCCGATGGGAAGCAGGGAATGAATTCCTTGTTTGGCTTTGCTTGCACGTGCAGCTTTTGTTTTTCCTATTAAATTGTCTTTATCTCAACCCATGAGTTTTCTCACTTTTACTCTTCTGATTCTCTCCTCCAGCCCACTGGGAATGAGTGCCTGTGTGGTGCTGAGTTGCCGGCTGGAGTTAAACCACAACAGGCCTTTTTGGCACCCAACATAGGGCTTCAAGGGTTCGAGATAATGACAGCTTTGATTGCAATGTGCTAGATGAATTTATAGCTGTTATTGCTGTTGAGCTATTCATCGGCAGGCTTCTGTTCTTGCCATGGGGCTTGCTTGCCTTACTGTATATTACAGCCTAGTGCTCTAACAGCAGTTAGTGGCTGCTTTTTGCTTTTGATGCTTGCTGTACTGCTGAACTGATTATCATCTTACTCCGCTGTGCCTGGGAACGTTTTGATAACAGCAGTGGCGATGCGCCTGGGCTGGCAGATGGCCAGGGCATCGCTGCTGTTTCTGTGCTGTTGTACTGGACAGGCTGGAACTCCAGTGTGAACTCAAGTCGAAGGATCTGTGACCTGTGGATGAGTTCACGCACGAGCAGGACACCCCAAAGCGTCTGTGGATATGGATAAGCCCGTGCCAGAGCAGGTGCATCTCGAAGAGTCTATGGCCATGGTTATGTTTGTGCCACAGCAGGTATACCTCTGAAGGGATTGTGGCCCAAGGGTAAGTCCACACTGGAGAAGGTAGACCTCGAAGCATCTGTGGCTGTGGATAAGTCCATGCTGCAGCAGGTACACCTTGAAGCATCAGTGGCTCTGCATGAGGTCATGCTGGAGCACCTCAAAGCATGTGGCCAGGGATAAACCCACAGCAGAGCAGGTACACCCCTGGAGGGACTGCAGCCATGGTTAAGCTGGAGCAGGTGCACTTCAAAGCGATTGTGGCTGTGGATAAGTCTATGCCACAGCAGGTATACCCCTGGAGAGACTGTGGCTCATAGATAAGGCTCCACTTGGAGCAGGTACTCCCCTAAGGGACTGCACTCTGTGGAGAAGTCCAAGCCAGAGCAGGGGCAAGGGGAGGAGTTCATTGCAATGTTAAACCCTATGGTCTGGTCCAAAGGGACCAAGGGTGGAGATTGTAATGGAAATGCCTTTAAATTGTTGTAACCCATGATTTGAATTGCATGTTATGGAAATTACTATAGCAGGAACCACCTGAAACAATGGAGGAGAAGCCTTACAAGAAGAGTGCAAGTGCAGCTGTGACCCATGCTCAGCTGGCTATGGTGCCCAATAACTCCACGCAACACACCACCTTTCCTGTCCTGAGTGACCACCATAACAGATGAAGCCCAAAGTCATGGACTAAATGAACTCAAAGGACATTTTGTGGACATTTTACAGACATTTTACAGACATTTCACAGGGGTGGCCTGTAGACTAAGGGGATGCTATCTGTGTATTATATCAAAGGATGGGAAGGGGGGGTGGTTAATAAGGTTGTATTGGATAGTGTGAGAGTGGAGCACGACATAAATGGTACAGAACAAGGGGTGGAGAATGTGCTGGTTTTGGCTGGGATAATGTTCTTCATAGTAGCTAGTATGGGGCTATGTTTTGGATTTGTGCTGGAAACAGCGTGGATAATACAGGGATGTTTTTGCTATTGCTGAGCAGTGCTGACACAGAGTCAAGATCTTGTGTGCTTCTCACTCCACCCCCACCAGCGAGGAGGCTGGGGGTGCACAAGAAGCTGGGAGGGGACACAGCCAGGACAGCTGACCCCAACTGACCAAAGGGATATTCCATACCATATGATGTCATGCTCAGCATATAAAGCTGGGGGAAGAAGAAGGAAGGGGGGGGGGACATTTGGAGTGATGGCGTTTTTTCTTCCCAAGTAACCATTACGCGTGATGGCGCCCTGCTTTCCTGGAGATGGCTGAACACCTGCCTGCCGATGGGAAGCAGGGAATTAATTCCTTGTTTGGCTTTGCTTGCACGTGCAGCTTTTGCTTTTCCTGTTAAACTGTCTTTATCTCAACCCACGAGTTTTCTCACTTTTACTCTCCCGATTCTCTCTCCCGTCCCACCAGGGGGGAGTGTGGTGCTTAGCTGCTAGCTGGGGTTAAACCACGACACAGGTGCATAGTGATACACAAGGAGTAGGGTTATCAGAAATTCAGAAAATCAGGTCTCATAATGTTATATCACTTTTAATTCTATCAGGGCTGGCTTGACACAACCCAGTGCTCCAGGTAATGGTATTTTGCTGCTTCAAGGATTGAATGGGATTTCGGCAGGGGTCAGGCCGAGGACAGGGGCTGCAGGAGGAGTCAGGGGTGTCTGCCGCAGGTTGAGTCAGGGCAGAACGGTGAGTTTGGGGTCTTTGAAGAGGACCAGTTGGTCCTGAAGGACAAGAGCAGTCTGTCCCCATGCCCTCCTGTTGCTCTCCATCTTCCCATGGTCAGGACACTTTGCCCCAGTGCAGTCTTGTCTGATGAGACAGAGGGTCACCCTCTCCTCCACGCAGCCACCCGTCCCTCAGAGAAGCACCTCTTTCTCTCCCTCCCAGTGGGATCCCGTTGGGTAGGTGTTGTCCCCACTGTGTAGAAGTGGAGAAAGTCATGGGCCAGGACAGAGCTCCAGAAAGTGCAGGGCCCCCTGACACTGGAAATAGAGGTGGGATGTGCTGCTCCCTTGTCACCTTTGCTCTCCTCCCAGGCTGCCCAGGGCAGCAGTGCTGGGAGCAGAGCCCCGTAAAGGTGGGAAGGGGGCATCCCCACTCTGATCCCTGCAGGCAGTGCAGTCTCACCCCCTGCAACCACTTTTGCCCCTGCTCTGAGCTGGGGTGAAGTGCCAGGGGTGGCTCCATGCCTCACATCATGTTGTGCAGCTGTGAAACCCTGTCTCAGCACAGCAGCAAGTGTGTGATTAATATGTGCAATCTAGGAATTAATTAAACAATCACATCCCCAAGATCTTACTGCAAAATTAAATGCTTGCAATTAACTCTGTATTAAAGCCTTACTGAACAGGGCCACTTCTCAGCCTTTGTAGAAACCTCAGTGTCTTTTGGCTGTCCTGACAGCAAACCTGCTTGCTACTTGCCAGTTTGTTTTTTCCTATGTTTTTTCTTCTTCCCTTTCAAAATCACAGGCTTCCTTTAAGCTGTGCTTCACCTGAAGCCTACTTAACTCACCTCTTCCCTCTATTCAAGACCCAGGGCAGCTCCCACTCCTGCAGGGCTACTAGTTCAAAAGGAGCATCTCTGTGAGAGAGAAGGAGTCAATGTGTTTAAACAGCCCCAGAAGCAACTATGCTCAAGCTGAGAATGGTGAAATAGATACTGCCTCAGCCCTGGCCAGGAAACTATGGGTGCAGTTACCCAGTACGTTGTCTCTGACAGCAAAACCTGTCTTCGCCACCATCAGAAACATATGTTATGCTGCAGCCTCAGTCCCCAGGTTCACTCCATCCTCACTTGTTTATCGAGTTCCTTGTGTAGGATCTAGCCTTGTAATACCTGTACTGTTTGCACTGCTCGTCTCATGTTGAATCCTGCTACCCTTACAGCAGGCATCATCAGTTCACCTATGCAATAGAAATAACAAACCTAGGACTTCGACTGCAAGCATTGGGGACGGGGCTTGTTCTTTCCAGCCATACATGGCTGCTCACCAGGAAGCTGAAGCCCTGGGACCTGTGTGCTTCCCAGTCACAGTGATGGCAGGCTGGGTTGAGACACCAGGATAACTGCGGACAGCCTGTGCTATACTGCCCCAGAGCCGGGAAGGCTGGTCCAGCCTCAGCTCTGCTGCTGGATGTAGTCACCCCTTCCAGGCAGCTCTGGGAGGAGTTTTGTGAACTGGATGGGTGGGTGGTCTCTGGAAAAAGCCCTGATTAGCATTTAACAAAACCTGTGTGTTTTTTCTGAAGTGCCTAGCACACCCTCCAGGCTCTGTGCCGGTAGTTACAAGGCTGCCTGGACTCCTTTGCTCCCCTTGGTAACCTGCTATCGCTGCCTCCTTTGATAAGAGTGGCTATGCAAATTGCAGGTGCATTGTGGGGTGACCTTGCCATCTCCTTGGGAAGTCAGAGCAAAGCAGCAGGACCCTGAGGACCGTGGCACAGGTTCACAACAAGCCAAGCTGCCCCAGGGCCAATTCCCTTTCCCCAGGCAGCTTGAGCATCCCTCACCCCGGCCTAATCAGCTCCTCACACAGCACTCAGGCAGCTCATGGACCCAAAGACCGGTGGCACAACCGCTCAACAGCACTCCCACCTGCAGCAAAAGCCATGCCACCTCATGACTGCAGAAATGAAAGATTCAGAGAACAAACTCCAGCAACACGTCATGTTCTGTGCCAGGGCTCATTATCAGTATGCATTGTTTTTCTGGATGGATTAGACCTGTCTTGTATCTGTGATTTTTTTTCAGCAGTGTTTTAGGCTTTGCTTTGTTCACATTTCACCCAACTCTGTGAACATACATCTAAAGCTCAGGAAGGTCAGAGTACAGAAATGCTTACCCCAGCTTTTGGAAGGCTGACGTGTTTTAAAGCAGGCACGGTAATGCTTCACTGCTGTAAACTGAAGGGATTACTAGTTATATGCAGTAAACGTGTCACAGCTGAGGAGTGAGGACTATGCACTGAGCTGTCTTTGTCATCAAGAGAGATATTCCTGGGTTGCACAATACTAAGTGGTAATTAGTGTTCAATGAGGAAATGAGGTCAAGCTTTGACTTTTGGATCTAGTTGCAAATAATAAAAAACTAGAGGGTTTTGCCAAATATAGTGCAATTATCATCTAAGAAAAATGCGTTAGTACTATGTGAGCCAACCATAAAGTACAATTTGTTTCTCTCAGTTATAAAATATGTTCTCATGGTGCAAATAAATATCAAGTGCAAACACATGTTGTTTGAAATAACTTTAGTAGCCTAAAAACAAGGTGTGTAGGCTCCCTCTATAGTCAGCTCTTAGATATCTAGCCCTCAGTGCTGATCTGAAGAGCTGAGATCCCGTGACGCAAAGCACTAGTGAATCATTGACTCTTCGGCAGTCCAAATTTACTTTAACATTTTTTGATGGGCACCTTTCTCCCAGCAGGATTCACATGAGATCGGGTGTTGTCTGGCTACCTGCAGTCAACCCCATCATGTGCTCAGCACTTTATGCCCTGGTTAATTTGCAGAAATGTCCCCATGTGTCAACACCTCATCCAGATTAGCTGTGTATTGCGTGGTGCTCCAGCTGCTATTAACAGCTCTGGGTGCACAGATCTGCTATTAACCACCGCTGTAGGCTCCTGCTATACATCTGGATATATATATGGAGATATCTGTCCTTCTCTGTTGACTGGACAGGCCTGGACAACAGGCATGGACAACTAGCTCAGTCTAGATGCTCAGCTTTTACATGGCTGACACAAGCGCAGGTGAAGCCCTATCAAAAGCTACAAGACAGCTGGTCTTCCTGTCGCTACAAGGAGGACATCCTGCTTCTTCCCTCTCCTTTCCAGCTTCCCTCTCCCAGTGGCTCCCAGCTATGTGGTCCTGTCTTTTCCCTTGTGCTGGTTCTTCCTTGTCCCTTCAATGAACCCCTACGACTGACTACTGCAGGATAAATCTGCCCAGATATTTGCTAGGATCAGCCTCTACCTACTTAGCAAGTTGACTTAATTCATGAAGTATAGGACCAAGTGCCAGAACAAGCCATAGGAAAGGGGATGGGGAGTGGGACCTTCACACCAAGAAATTGGACTGGTTCACCCTGTCTCATGTACCTGCACTCTAATGCACAGGCAGTGAACCCCAGTGGGAGCACAACTCACTGTTTCTTTGGATGTTTCCAGTGATTCTCCACTGCATTCCTCTGAATGTAGTATCTGCTCAGGACCATGGTAGCACATGATTATGGCAGACAGTGTTGTGCCCAAAGCTTCCTGTTAAACATCTGTCCTCTTCTTATACTCACAGGAAACAGAGCTGTGATAAGGTCTGTACGCACGGGTAAGCAGCTAACCAAAATCATTACTAAACATTGTGGATGAAAGAATGACTCACTAGAAGGAATTCAATGCAGATATCTTTACTCATGCAGGAAGGCTTGTAGGAGAACATCTCAGGAGGCATCTGAATGGAAATGTCTCTCTGAGGCATCTCTAGTAAATCATTTTAGCCTGAACTCTCAAAGACCTGAAAAGCAGTATCTCTGAAGATCTAGCCTGTTAGATCTCTCTGCCTCAATTTCTTGGTCTTCAGGATTGATTTCGTTAGAAGATGCTTTCAGATCTTTGAATCAGGGCTATTCTTTGACAGCTAAGAGTTATATATACTATCATTATCAGGATGCATTGTTTTTATGGATGGATTAGACCTGTCTTGTATCTGTGATTTTTTTCAGCAGTGTTTTAGGCTTTGCTTTGAATCATAGAATCGTTAAGGTTGGAAAAGACCCTTAAGATCATCAAGTCCCACCATTAACCTAACACTTCCAAGTCCACCACTAAACCATGTCCTCAAGCACCATGTCTACCTGTCTTTTAAATACCTCCAGGGATGGAGAGACAACCACTTCCCTGGGCAGCCTGTTCCAATGCCTGACTACCCTTTTGGTGAAGAGGTTTTTCCTAATATCCAACCTAAACTTCCCCTGGCACAACTTGAGGCCATTTCCTCTTGTCTTATGGCTTGTTACTTGGGAGAAGAGACCAACCCCCACCTCTCTACAACCTCCTTTCAGGTAGTTGTAGAGAGCAATAAGGTCTCCCGAGAGCCTCCTCTTCTCCAAACTAAACAACCCCAGCTCCCTCAGCCACTCCTCATAAGACTTGGGCTCTAGACCCTTCACCAACTTCATTGCCCTTCTTTGGACATGCTCTAGTACCTCAATGTCCTTCTTGTAGTGAGGGGCCCAAAACTGGACACAGTACTCGAAGTGCAGCCTCACCAGTGCTGAGTACAGGGGGACGATCACCTCCCTGGTCCTGCTGGCCACACTATTCCTGATACAAGCCAGGATGCCATTGGCCCTCTTGGCCACCTGGGCACACTGCTGGCTCATGTTCAGGTGGCTGTCAACCGTCACCCCCAGGTCCTTTTCAGCCAGGCAGCTCTCCAGCCACTCCTCCCCAAGCCTGTAGTGTTGCATACAGTTGTTATGACCCAAGTGCAGGGCCCAGCACTTAGCCTTGTTGAACCTCATACAGCTGGCCCTGGCCCAACAATCCAGCCTGTCCAGGTCCCTCTGCAGGGCCTTCCTACCCTCCAGCAGATCGACACTCCCACCCAACTTGGTGTCATCTGCAAACTTACTGAGGGTGCACTCAATCCCCTCATCCAGATCATCAATAAAGATATTGAACAGGACCGGTCCCAACACTGAGCCCTGGGGAACACCACTTGTGACTGGCCACCAACTGGATTTGGCTCCATTCACCACCACTCTCTGGGCTCGGCCGTCCAGACAGTTTTTAACCCAGCGCAGAGTGCACTTGTCCAAGCCGTGAGCAGCCAGCTTCTGCAGGAGAATGCTGTGGGAGACGGTGTCAAAGGCCTTACTAAAGTCCAAGTAGACAACATCCACAGCCTTTCCCTCATCCACTAAGTGGGTCACCTTGTCATAGAAGAAGACCAGGTTAGTGAAGCAGGACCTGCCTTTCATAAACCCATGCTGGCTGAGCCTGATCCCCTGGTTGTCCTGCATGTGCCGCGTAATGACACTCAGGATGATCTGTTCCATGACCTTCCCCGGCACCAAGGTCAAATTTGTTCACATTTCACCCAACCCTGTGAACATACATCTAAAGCTCAGGAAGGTCAGAGTACAGAAATGCTTACCCCAGCTTTTGGAAGGCTGACATGTTTTAAAGCAGGCACGGTAATGCTTCACTACTGTAAACTGAAAGGATTACTGATTATATGCAGTAAACCTGTCACAGCCGACACTGTTTCACAAACTTGCCACTGCAGGGCAATATGGGTCTTCTGTCAGAGGCACAGATGCCCCCTGTTAACAGATGTGCTCTGGCTTTGTTTACTTTGCTCCTCTGGCTGCCTTACACATTATACACTGATTGATATCATGCTGTATCTGTGCTAATAAATAAAATGGGCAGGCCCATTTTTTATTGATGGAGGCCCAGGTCATGGCATGGCTTACATCTGTATACACCATCTCCAGTCAGAGTGATCTTTTCCCTTCTGCCTACCAGAAACAGCCTGTCTGGCATCACCACCCCAAACACACCTGGGCGTTGTGAGGACTGTGCTAACAGGAATCGGTCAAAACGGTACTAGTGAGGGTGGTAAAAATTAAGTAGGGTGGGTGCAAGGTTTAAAAGTTGCTAGTGCAGTGAGGTTGTAGAGCATTAACGGGGGGAACAGCCTATTCCATTCTTCTGATGTAAAACAGACCTGAACAGAGATAGGTAAACACTTTATCTGTAAATAGTCAAAGGTCTGGGCTTTTCTTAGCTGTGAAAGATGTTTATTGCAAAGTAGCAGTTATATTTGCAATTCACAACAGTTCCTAGGTATGCCAGTCGTTGTAACTCAACAGGGCTTGTTATTAATAGCCCTTTAAAATATCATGTTACTTATCACCTCTGTTTTCCTCTGAAGCTCATCATTTAGTTTTGTGCTTCATAAAACTCAGAGAGGTTACTGAGTGCTCCTCGGGGGGAAATTAACCCAGTGACAGCCTGCTCAGGGATTCCCATCGGAAGCACTAAATAAGCTACATCGTCATTTCAGTCTGGCTTAGAAAGAGGGGTAATAAAACCTGTCTGCAGAAAATTTGCAGGCAGAGATCTTTGCCCACAGTTTTTTTTTTCCCAAATCCACACTTCTGATGTTCAGCTGCACTGAACCTCTTCCAGTCCTCCGTCATCTCTTACATTATTTGACACAAGCTAATTGTTTACAGGGCGGACAAGCGGGGAACAACATGAAAGAACCTTATGCAACCTATTGGAAGAAGACATAAATCATCCCCCTCAGTAGAAGAGGCTGAGGATGTCTCCAGTGCTTAAGCACACATTTACACATTAGCATTATCTAATCAATTCACATGAAACTGCTGTAAAGTGTTGGTGAGGTGGGGCTGTGGTTTACAGCAGCCTCTGCCCACTGCCTCCCCAGGGTGCAGGGCAGGAGGCAGAAGGCAGGGTGGGCATGTGAGGGCTGGTGACAGGTCTCGGGGCCACTCTCAGCTCCTCGGGTGCGGGGCAGCTGCGTGTGAACCCTACAAGTTCGGTCTGGGCACCTTTGACTCAGAAATGCCAACTCGTAGTGCAGCGGCTGGTCTGCTTCTTATTTGGGGCACAATGCTATTCTTTAGCTATTAGGTGCCTAAAAGAAATCTGCTCTGTTGTGCCTTCTCTGCGTTGTCTTCTTCTACACCCCCAAAGCAGCAGGCAAGTGGTCATCCATATGCAGTGTAATTTTGAGTATAAAGTTCTTCAGTTGTATATGTAGGAGGGAGAGGACAGCATTGCTTTCTTAATGTTTATGGCTTCTGAAGATACTGGACAAAGGAATTATCGCCTACCTCATACTGTGCACTGACAGGCTCTCAGTGACAGACTAAAAGGGCCATAATCTAAGACATCAGCTCTTGTATTTCAAGCATGTCATTTAAAAAACCCCATAACAACAGAGGCCAAAACAAGAGAGCCAAAGTTTGTTTAGCAATTACATTTGAGAAACAAAGGTTGTGATGCATGGCTTGACAATTGACAAAGTTAATGAATTATTTGTTTGTGGGTTTTGAGCAAACACTTTGGCTGTTATATAAGCATGCAGTGAAGGAGGGCAAAGCCCTGGAAAGCAGCTGAGTTAGATATTTTAATGAGTTGCAACATGCAAAGATGGCAACCCTGGGTGACATTTTAGAGCAGGTTGGAGAATTTGACTTTCAGAAACAAGCCCTCTTTGTCTTATGCCTGCTTTCTGCTACCTTCGCTCCCATTTACGTGGGGATTTTTTTCCTGGGATTCACCCCCGATCACCATTACCACAGCCCTGGGGTAGCTGAGCTGAGCCAGCAGTGTGGCTGGAGCCTGGAGGAGCAGCTGAATCACATGGTTCCCAAGTGGGGTGGCTGCCAGGACGGTTTTGGCAGCCACTGCAGGAGGTACGAGGTGGACTGGAATGTGAGGGGCATCAGCTGCACCGACCCCCTTGGCAGCCTCAGGGGTAACCAGAGCACCATCCCCCTTGGTCTCTGCTGGGATGGCTGGGTCTATGACTCCCCCGGGACCTCTCTTGTGACTGAGGTAAGACACAGTTTGTCCAGCAAAATCACTCTTGCCTGCACACCTTGAAACTAGAAGTTGTTGGATTCATGGAGTTTGCTTTTGGTGCACAGCCTGAGCCTGACTGCTAATAAATAGTGAATATCAGGACTTGCTAGAGACTTAGAGCAAAGATTTATATGGATAAGTCATGGGAAATGATTGCTTTCCCTGGGAGGGTAATACTGCAAGCTAGTCATCAATCAGGCAATGGCTATTCTCATAATTCAGTACTTCAGTCACCAAATTGAAGGTAGCACCCTGTAGTCCAAACTGAGGAAATGCACATTTGGGTAATAATCCAGATAGTCACATACAATGAACAAGAAGTAGAAGATGGGGCTAAATTTGTCAGACAATGAATTAGCAACATCAGTGTTCGTTTCTTCCAGCTTACACTATCTAACACAGATAGTTTAGAAAGTGAAAAACTGTGCAAACCAGTACTAACAATCTAAAAGCCATGTAGAGACCTGAAGCATAGGAAGAACCTCAAGAGAGATGTCTTCTACTCCTCTTCCCATCCCAAATCTATATTAACTATACCTAAACCGTGTCTAGCAGAATGTTTCTGTAACCCATTCTTAAAAAACTGCAATGCTGGATACTTCACAGCTTCCTCAGGCAGGGTATTCATACTCCCTTGCTTTACTATCGTTACTATACAAAGCAACTCCACCTCACTTTCCCTTGGGACATATGGGCTGCGGCAGAGAACAGCACTCCCAGCTGTCCTCCGTGTCTGTTGAGCCAGGGAAACCAATCTGAGCTGTTTGGTACGGCCCCAGCAAACTTGTCTGGGTTAGAAAGAGATTAAATAAGCAGACAAAGACATTCATGCTTCTTTCTGGGCTGGAGTCTACTTAGACCTGAATGAGTATTTGCAGCTGTAGAGAAGTTAACACCAGTTTGCCCTCCTCCCCTCGCTGGGTGTGGGTTGGTAACCTGTTAATTGTAAATCAAAAGCAAGTTACAGAGTACCGGTTCACTGCAGAAAAAAGTCAACCAAATCCTGGGCATTTTGCCAGTGCTAATGAGGAACAGGACAGCCATCTCTTGGCTCCCCTCCTGCAGGACTCATGGCAGCCCCGCCACCTCTCATGCCCGGCACTGCTTTCACGCAGTGAGATAATACATGGTTACAGTCCTTGGCATCTGGGAAGGAAGCAATGCTCCAAGTGTCCTCTAAATTTCAAGCAGGTGGGTGGGGAGGAGAGGGTGAGGTTTTTCTGAACAGTTTAATTTGTTTGTTCAAAGCTTCTCTCCCTTTCGCACTCTCCTTATGTGTCATTGTGCAATCATTTTCCAGGGTGTAACTTTTCCACAAGGTTTGGGAAAATCCAGACAAGATGTATTGCAGATGTCAGTTTAAGAAATTAGAGGGTTTCTTTTCTGGAGCCTGTTTTCTAGTTGTGTGTGATTGGTTTCCTTCCTCCTCGAACAGCCATGGTTTGTATTGAATGCTCCTGCACTTCTAACTGTGGTTGCCCTTGCAGTTAAACCTGGTGTATGAGGACTCCTGCAACCTGGACCTCTTCCAGTTGTGTGTGAACACTAGTTTTTTTATTGGCTCTGTGAGCATTGGCGATGTAGCAGACAGGTATGTAGTACGTAGACAGGTGTGAGATGAACTGTTTCCTCTGGTTATCTGCTTTCTGCATGTTGCTGAACAACATTGACAATTCAAAGAGGAAATGAATGCAAATAAAACTTGATTCAAAAGGCCCATGTGTCACTTACAACGGGGCGGATGGTGGTTCCTAAGCCCCTGCTTTCAAAGGCAAGGGACCCTTGTTGTGACCCAGCAATCCATGGAAATGTCATGGTGTTGCTCCACTTTTACAGCCTCTCAGTGACTCCGTGGGGAATTTGCACATTCACAAGTGAAGAGATTTTGTTTTCTTTGACAGTGGCAAACTGCAATGTGAGCTCAGAGTTTGAGATAAAATTTTAACTCATGCACCGAGAACTATTTGTCCATCTTTGTGATAAATTTGTTTCACATTAATTTTAACAGTATCCAGATGGCCATAAATCAGTTTCAATATGGGAGAGTTTTTCTCAGATACAGAAATAGAAGTTGCTCCTTCCTAAATTTTCTTTGCTCACCCTTTTTCTCAATTGGCTTTGTATGTAGCCAGATCTAGACCTCATTATTCCTCATCTCCTCTTTTCCATCATGAGTGTCATTGTGCCATATATCTGCCCAGTGGGTTTTTTTTTAGGTTAGACTCTGAACAAATCTATTGCTTTGTATCTGACCTTCCTGTGTATGTTTACCAATTTTTTCAGTAAAATGGCAGGAGAGGCTGAGACTGGAATTTGAAGAGGTGAAGGTAACATGGGGTGAACAATCCTTCTGTAGAGTCTGTCTTGGAGAAACGTTTTTTTCTTTGTATTCTCAGAACATAGGAGAGCACAATGAGCAATAGCCTTTTCCTCCCATGCTGATCAGGCCCCAAAATCATCTCTGTTGGACAGCTATTGCCATTATTCCCTTCTTTTCACTTTCCCCCTCCTCCAAGGGGGAAGGTGTATGGGAAGGGGCACAGCCGTCCCCCATAGTACTTCTGCAGTGTCACAAAATGAGGATGGGACTGTGTTTGTCTCACTGGTCCCTGCTCCCATGTTTCATTGCAGGCAAACGCATCATTGGTTAGGTTGTGCATGCCACCTTTGTGGGGAAAGTGGCTACCACAGTCCTAGCTAACCCCAACCTGTCCCTCCACACGGACAAACCCGCTTGTGAAGAAGCTCGCCTATGCACGGATTGGATAGACTGCTTTCCAGTCCTCAGTAAACCATTATCTTACTGCCGGTGAACCAGACCATGTTTTTTTTAAGTTTTCTGCTTAAACAGATTTTTCATCAGAAGATAGTGATTTATCAAAGTAACTCTTTCTGGCCACATCTTGTGTGCAGCTACACCTTTGGCAAAAAGCTCTCCCAGGTGAAAGACATCAAATGGCTACAGCAGTACCGCAAATATCCTACATCCAGTCTTCAGTCCTGGGCTGGAGTACCCTGTCTGATTTGAAGGACAAAAGTTGACACGCTTATGCCAATTTTTGTTTTCTTCACACACATTTTGAAAGATCTTGGGTTTTTTTGGCATCAGAAACGTATGTCAGTCCTCTCTTTCCCTTAAATCCAAATTCTTGTTTTCTGGCCAGTCTTCTAGTGAATTTGAACATATTCTGTCCTTTTTTCCTGAACTGACGCTCAGATAATGACACACATCTTACGGGACCAAAGGAGAGGATATGTAGCAGCCGTTCATCCAGGTATGACAGGACATGAAACAGCAGTGCACAGTTCCCACAACCATCAGAGGCGCCACTTTTCAGATGACCTTTTCAGCACAGAGATAGATTAAGCAATCATGTTCACTAGCAAAGGCATTTCTTGGCAGCATATGGCTGTGCGAGCCAATAGAAACCAGAGCTCCCAAACCCACAGCCACTTATATCAGAAATGCTCGCTCTCTGTGTCAAAATACTGAACAATCTTTTTACCAAGGCTTATTAATAAGCAAAAGTATGAAAAGACATGAGGGAGTAGGATATCATTGTTGCTAAGATAAAGCACATGCATGTCATAGCATCAAGGGGTTTACTGCTCTGCTTACTGCCATCCTGACCCAGTTCACTGCGAACCCTGCACTGCAAGCACCCAAGAGCAATACAAAATCCCATACCCAGACAGTGTTGTGCTTAGGGCAAAAACAAAGCCAGAAGTCTCAAATTTAGCAGAGGGAATGGGGGAAAGGCCTATGAATTCTGTTTCCTGGATTTGAGATATCCATCCTCTTCTCGTCAGACAGCCTGAGTGCAGCTGGGGTGCTAGTGCAAAGCTTGCTGCAACCCACCGTACTCGGAAAAACTCCTGCAGATGTTTCAGGTGCTTCAGGGGAGGTTTCATAAGCTCTTTCCAAATGTGCTTCTCTCTGAGGGATTAGACCTACTCATTTACTTGATTGGTCTCTGGCCACACATCCAAGTGCTGACTTTGACATTCAAGAGTCATAGGTGTCTTGGAAATGGCACCCCTGCGTCCCTTGAGAGCTCCTGAGGTCAGTGCTAACATGCAGCACTTGCATCTCTGCCACTCAGAGCTGGGGCACTGGGAAAGGGCCTTTGCAGGAGAGGGCTCCTCTCATGGTCTGATGAGACTCTCTTGAGCTGGCCTTTAAGGCAAGTCAAAAATGTCTGTATGTCAGGCTCATGACAGGAGGAAAGTTTGAGTGATGGGATCTGCTGATGTTATTGTGGAGAACAGGAGACATTTATTTTGGCTGGCATTTATTATCATGCTATTTTTGTTAGTGGACATTGACTAATTTAATGGGTTTTATAAATCATACTTCTAACTGAATATATATCTCAGTCAGCTAGGAAACAAATGCCTTTCCAGTGTTCCAGTAAACATGTTTCTTTTGGGAACAATTTATTTCTGACTATCAGTGAGTCATGGTGATACAGGGAATGACAAATAACAGGGATGTACAAGACCCTCTTCAAGAAGCACTCAATAGTCAGCCAAGGTCAATGAGAAAATAGGTAACGAACAAAGTTATCGAACAAGATCCCCATTAAAAAGCTATTGCAGCTCTGAAAGATGGGCTTAAGAGCCACACCAGAGTGTTTGTTGAACTGATTAGCTAAGTCATTAACCAGAAGTGAATGACGACCTGAACACATAGGACAAGGGAGTCTCCTGAGCTTCCATCAAGATGAAAAATGCTGCAAAAGGAAGAGCAGGTGCAGACTCCTACCTAAAATGAACAGAGAAGAGGGGAACAGGGACCATCTCCAGCCTCTTCACACCCTTTGGCTTGCCACCCTACCCTGCCAGCAGCTGAACCTGTTTCTTTTTTCTTCTTTCCCTCTGCAGATTTGGCTGCAAACTCTACCTCCTGGTCAGAGTCCTCATCAATTCAGCCTTGGGCATTCTCATGGCCCTTGAGCCGAGCTACACATGGACAGTGCTCTTACGCCTGATACAGGGACTGGTCAGCAAGGGGGGCTGGCTTATAGGCTACGTCCTCGGTTACGGCAGCTTGCAATTACACTTGCTGGGCAGGAACCCCACATTTAGCAGGGCTGACCCCTGTTGGTGCCATCTGATTTTTAAGGAACCATGTATAACAAGAGCAGACAGCAACACTGTGCTATTTACCACCAAACTGCACCTCTTTGCTTAAATGCAGGTGTTTATGACCCAATCTCGCACCAGCTCATAGACATAAATGGAAAAATTAGGAGGCAGCTCTGAAAACTAGGGAGCATTCATACCTGGAGAGGGACGTGCCAAAATGAAGGACAAGGTCCAGAGACAAGAAGAAATTGAAAACACTGTGAAGATGTGTGACGCTTTTTCGGGAAAGGCAGTAAGTGGTGCTGTGAGAGAGAACACTTGTGTTGCACAGCCTTGGTGCCAAAATTATTTTTGCTGTGCTGTTTCACATGCTTGGTGGTGGGGAGGCTCTGTTCCCAAGCTGTAGAGGAGGAGGAAGATGGAGGCAAGCAAGTGCCAGCTGTCTATTTTATTTTCCCATTTAGTTCTTAGCTAGAAGGAGTGGGAGGAAGAAAGCAACCTTTTGCCCTTGTTGATGGGTGAGGGCCTGACACCCTGGAAGGCAGGGGCAAAGTCCCCAGCTGACCGGCAGAGGAGGAAGGGTCAGGACTTGCCCTGTGCTCTACACCAGGGACAAAGACCTGCTCTGCTTTCCCACCCAAACCCACACCCGTGCACCACACTGCAAGGGCACGGCTAAGTACAGGGGCTCCACTTGGTTTTAGCTAGCAGGAGCTTTGGAGTCCACCCAGCTCTCCAAACCAATTTATTTTCTCTGTGCTTCATACAACTTGTCCTTGCAGTTGCAGAATTTGTTGGCTCAAACTACCAAAGGGCAGCAGGCGTCACTTACCAGACTGCCTTCAGCCTGGGACTCCTCACCCTCACCGCCCTGGCTTCCACGCTTCCGCACTGGAGGTGGCTCCAGCTCATGGTCACACTGCCCAGTTTCTTCTTCCTGCCCTACTGTTGTTAAGCACCTGCTGCTACAGCTCCCAGCAACACCAAACCAAAACCAGGGGACTGCAACCGGGAGTTGAGGCTTCTCTGTAGGGATCGGCCATAGCGCTACATGTAGGACTTTTAAGATGACATCAGATCAGATCTGGCATTTTTCTGTTGTTCTCTTCCCCCTGCCCAGGGCTTTAGTCTGAATCATCTAAGAGCAAGGGACTACCTGCAACCTGTCGTAACATTTCTGTGTTTGGAGTCCTTGCCACCCACCACAAACTAGTAGGTCGTTATTTTTGGACAGTACTTGAGCTACTGTGAGAAGTGAGTTTTGCTAATCATTGATTAAAATTGCTTTTTTTTAATGCAATCAACAGACTTTTATTGACTATTTGCAAAAACATTGAGTGAAAATGCTCCTTAGAAAATTCCATAACCAGATCAGGGAACAGATTTGGGAGGGGTTATTTTGAAAGTTTATTTTTAACATGGAGAAGCTGAAGGATTAAGTTTACAGCTGTTCTTTTTTATATCCACAGACTATTAGCCATTTCTAAAACATGTCAACAGAGTTTATCTCAGGCTAATGTTTCCAAACTATAATAAACTGGTTTTAGCCTTTAAAAAAAAATTGAAAATCGGGCTATATTGTCATTCAAGTGGAGCACAAATCAGAGTGCAATCACTGACAGACACAGCTACCACTGAGTTCAATATCGCCTGTGGATATTCAATACATGATAGGATCCTAGCCTGAGAAACTCAGTTCCATTTTCATTTTCTGTGTACCAACAATGTGCATTTTCCTTCCCCATAGCTGTCATGCTTATATGTGTTGCAGGTGTCTGCTTAAGTCTCCCAGGTGGCTCATAGCTCAAAAGCAAAATGACAAAGCTATGGAAGTTAAGCAGCACATCGCCAAGGGAAATAAGACGAAGCTACCTCTCTCTTTCCAGGTGACTGCACTGCATTTGCTGCATATATGCAAACCTCGAGGCAAATAATGTTATGAGTTTAGGATTGTTTTGGGTTTAGAGTAGGGAGCAGCTTGGTGACAAAAAGCACTGCAGTTCCCTGAAGCAAAGGTAAGTGAGTTTTCTTCTCTTTGACTGCCTAGGACCCTCGCAGAGCATATTTGGGAAAAGAGGCTTGCAAAAATAGCCAGCAGACAAGGAAAATTATTCCTTTAAGTAGTATCAACCAACAGTAAACTTGCCAAATCTCATGACTTAAAATTCCAGAACATCCTTATTCATTACTTTTCTAAATGCTGCTTCATGCCATGCTACAGCCTCATACACATGGCTACACAGATATGAAGACTGTCTATATAAATTTTCATGTTTCCTTTCCCCAAAACACTCTGGAGAAGTTATTTTGCCCTCAGTTACTTAACTGGCAAATGAAAACCCTCATCCTCCCATTCATCCAGAGGAAAATATTCATTGCAGTGCTCACCACCCTCTCCCCTGCCCACTGTAATCTCTTGTCCTGTCACTTGCGCTCCCAGAGTCTCAGCTCTGAAGATGAAGATGGAGAAAAGCTGAAACTTTCATTTCTAGACCTGGTCAGGACACCTCAGATCAGAAAACACACGTTCATTTTGGTGTACAGTTGGTAAGGGAAGGTTTTTGCAGCCCAAATTGAAGTGTGTGATTCGGTGCCCTAAATCGTCATCATTGATTTAAGCCTGTTTTGCTCCTGATCAGCTGCAAATCTCAGTTCTCTGCATAAACTCTCTCCCAAAGGGTTTGGCTTCATTTGCACCCTGTTCTCTGCCCAGGTTCACGAGCTCCATCCTCTACCAGGGGCTCATCACGCACATGGGAGTAGCCACTGGAAACATGTATCTGGATTTCCGCTGTTCTGCTCTTGTCGAGTTCCCAGCTGCCTTCACCCTCATGCTAACACCGGATCGCGTTGGCCATCACTACCCCTGGGCTGTGGCAAACATGATAGCAGGTGGTGCTTGCCCCGTTACAGCATTAGTGCCAGACAGCGAGTCACGCAAACCTCCTCTGTCAATGAATTCTCTCCCTGTCTCTTGGTTATCGCCCTGGAAAATGGAAAACAATCCTTGCTAACCTGACCCATGTCAGTATTGTGATCCAATGAAGACCAATACCATAAAAGCTAATGTATGTCCTACCATCAGCATTTATACCAGCTAATGAGAGGCTGGAGAAATTGAGTGAATTAAATTTCCAAAATGGCATCAAATCAGATGGCAAGTCTGCAGGTGTTGGATCATGAAGCATGCCATGTTAAGTCCACAATTTTTTCTGGCCTAAAATTTGGATTTGAATGCATAATTCAGGGTTTTCATCCAAAAATCCCCGTGTTTTCTGTTTCTAAAAAGGAAAAATGTATGGACACACACTTTTAAACAGTAAGTGCTTTCTGCCATCAACACTGCTGCTGCCATGAATGTAGGATGTTGAGCAATCACGATGACAGGTATTTGGCTTTTGTTTAGCTAAGTGTTTGCTCCAAGGCCATAGTCTCAAAGCAGTGCATCCCTTAAGGGCCACCAAAAGAAACATCTTTCCTTTTTCTTTATGGAATACAACTACACTGAAACCACAGACATAACAGTCCCAACCAACTATCATTTCACACAGGGAAAAGGACAAAACCACAAAATGTTACGGAAAAATGTCATAGGCAAAAAACCCGAAGTGTCCAGACAATGGAAACTCATCTTAACACGTGACTGGGGAGTGCAGGGGTTATGCAAGCCACCACTGGGCTTTGCTGGGGGAACGCAGGGGTGGGAGTCCTGCAGCCCCACAGCTGCTGCCTGTGCCAGGGCATGGGGAGCAGCAGCACCCAGGTGAGCGCCTCACACTGGGGACAGGTACGGCCAGTGGAGACGCTGTTGCCAACCTGGCTCAGCCCATGGTTTAATGCCCTGCTGGGCTTGGTGGCAGCACTCACCAGCAGAGACCCAGACTTCATAGAATCATAGAATCATAGAATCATTTAGGTTGGAAAAGACCCTTAAGATCATCGAGTCGAACCGTTAACCTAGCACTGCCAAGTCCGCCACTAAACTGTGTTCCTAAGCACCACATCTACGTGTCTTTTAAATACCTCTAGGGATGGGGACTCAACCACTTCCCTGGGCAGCCTGTGCCAGTGCTTGACAACCCTTTCAGTGAAGAAATTTTTCCTAATATCCAACCTAAACCTCCCTGGCGCAGCTTGAGGCCATTTCCTCTTGTCTTATGGCTTGTTACTTGGGAGAAGAGACCAACCCCCACCTCTCTACAACCTCCTTTCAGGTAGTTGTAGAGAGTGATAAGGTCTCCCGAGAGCCTCCTCTTCTCCAAACTAAACAAACCCAGCTCCCTCAGCCGCTCCTCATAAGACTTGTTCTCTAGACCCTTCACCAACCTCCTTGCCCTTCTCTGAACACACTCCTGCACCTCAATGTCCTTCTTGTAGTGAGGGACCCAAAACTGAACACAGTATTCGAGGTGCAGCCTCACCAGTGCCAAGTACAGGGGCACTTTCACCTCCCTGGTCCTGCTGGCCACACTATTTCTGATACAAGCCAGGATGTTATTGGCCTTCTTGGCCACCTGGGCACACTGCTGGCTCATCTGCAGCCGGCTGTTGACCAATACCTCCAGGTCACTTTCCGCCGAGCAGCTTTCCAGCCACTCTTCCCTACTCTTCCCTGCTCGACTGCGTCAGCACCACCAGCTCTGAGCTGAACCATCTTCAAAGCACATAGTCCAAAGCCCAGCCTTCCAGAAAAGGGTTGTTTTTCAGCCAGACCAGCTCTGCAGGGGTGGTGGGGCAGGCAGAGCCCCAGCAGGGAGGCAGGGACAGCCCCAGACTCCCACAGCTGCAATGCTGCAAACCACATGCAGCAGTGGCTGGTGTCTCAGCTCTGTAAAGGCTCTGCCGGCAGGGCTTACTGGCAGCTATGGGTCAGTAAAATACTGCCCTGGGCTTGATGCGTCCCTCAGCTGGCTAAATGAGGGAGAAACTCAATGCTCCTAGTGTGCTAATAGCTGAAACATCTGAAGCCATGATCCAAGGTCAGTTTGGGATCTAAAAGCCCACGTGGCAGACAGAGGTGTTCTGGACTGACTGCGCACAGGGCTGGGATATTCATTTATTTGCAGCAGACATCCATAGCTCCAGGTGTGAAAGCAATTGTAGAGCACACACTGAGAGACAGGGAGGCAACACAAACTGGTCCCAGCCTGAAAGCCATCAGAAGCCTCTGTGCAAAAGTATGCAATATCTTGCTGATAAGCAGATTTCAACTACTAAACAACACAGCTGCCCTCTGTTTAGTTTTATTGCAAGCAAGAAATGGTGTCTTGCATAAGCTTTTGGTTAATGTACTGGATAACCCAAACTACCTTGAGTCATTGATTTCTCCTGTGACAGCAACCTAGCAAAGTCTTAAGTCTTGGTTATTTGCTTGAATCACAAGAAAACTGCATTATAAATTCTTTATTGAGTAAAATGGAACACCATCATGTGCTGTCCTCATGACCTTTCATGACGGCAAACTTACTGTTTCCTTAAATTAAATCTTTAATGCTGTTTTATGTCAAGAGCATAAAAAAACCCATAGTTTTGTATTCCAGCCTTAATGTGCACAATGTCTTTCCAGCTCTTTATTGGCTTAAAATGATTGCAGCTTGCTTGGTCAGGATGGGAATTACCATGTGTTACAAAATTAGTTGCTTGGTAAATCCTAAGCTGTATCCGATATTTCTCAGGTAAGTGCACCATCTTCCATTAGCTGGTAAAAGCACTGGGTGTTTCTCTGGGAGAGACTGCAAGCAGCTGACTCAAGGCTGTGGATGCAGCTGAGAAGCCTGTGGCTCATGCACTGCCCTGGAAAAGGAGTTTGCATGTCTAAAACACACCTTGCAAAGGTAGAAGAGAGCTGCTGCGTGGTGCAGCAGAAACCCACTGCCTTCCCTGGCCAAAGCCCCTTCCCCGCTTCTGAGCCCAGCACTGAGGCAGCAGGTTTCTGAGAGGATGTGTAAGAAACCTTCCCAGACATCCTCCAGGCTCCCCTTCCAGTGCAGTTCAGTGAACCAGGAGAAGTCAAATGCTCATTAACATCTCTCCTCCAATATAGGGCTAGTCTTAATGTCTTGCTTTGTCTAACTCTCTCCTCACCCATTTCATCTTGTGGTATTTCTCCACGGGAGACTGCTCTGCCTGTGCTTTCTTTTGATTATTGTCCTGGTTTCAGCTGGGATAGAGTTAATTTTCTTCTTGGTAGCCGGTATGGGGCTGTGTTTTGGGTTTAGGACGAGAACAATGTCTAAATAGTCGCTAAGTAGCGCTTACATTGATCAAGGACTTTTCAGCTTCCCGTGCTCTGCCCGGTGCACGGGGGGCTGGGAGGGAGCACAGCCAGGGGCGCTGACCCAGACTGGCCAAAGGGCTATTCCATACCACATGACGTCATGCTCAGTATATAAGCTGGGGGAAGAAGAAGGAAGGGGGGGGACATCTGGCGTGATGGCGTTTGTCTTCCCAAGTAACCGTTACGCGTGATGGAGCCCTGCTTTCCTGGGGATGGCCGAACACCCGCCTGCCGATGGGAAGTAGCGAATTAATTCCTTGTTTTGCCTTGTTTGCGTGCGCAGCTTTTGCTTTACCTATTTAACTGTTCTCTTTTATTTTACTTCAATTATTAAACTGTTCTTATCTCAACCCACAAGTTCTCTCCCTTTTACCCTTCCGATTCTCTCCCCCATCCCAAAGGGGGGAGTGAGCGAGCGGCTGTGTGGTGCTTAGTTGCTAGCTGGGGTTAAACCACGACAATTATGTTCACCATGATAGGTGCCAGGCCTGTCTAAGCCCCTTTCTAAGCCCCAGGGTGTTATCTGTCTTTTCCTCCCTGAGGCTCATGGCCCATCCCTCCTCCCATCAGCTGCGTATCCCCTGGACAGGGTGCTGACCTGCTCATCCTGCCAGCAGGGGTGGGCAAACCCTTGTGGGTCCTGCTGGGGTGCTGGGGTGCAGAGCTGGATGAGGCACCCCCAGGCAGAGACAGTGAGGTGTGTGTGTGCATGTGTGTGCATGCGCACATGCTTTGCAGGAACCTAGGAGTCCTCGTCTGCTTGTCTATGTGCAACCTTGGTGGGATCATAACACCCTTCCTTGTTTATAGACTAGTGGAGCTCTGGCACGAACTGCCCCTGGTCGTCTTTGGTAACAGAGCTGTGAGACAGGGTCAGTTGGCCACAGCCTAGATGAGTGAGTTTGGTGATCTATGTCCTGCCTTTTAAAAAAATCTAGAGAGTTGTATATACACCTGTGTACACGTGTAAGATACATCTTGGTAAGTCTGTTTCATCTGGGTGTTTGAAAGTTGTAGCAAAGTCACCCCTTTTAGCCCTTTCTGCAGTGAAGGGGACCCCATGTTTTAGGGACAGCCCTGTCAAGCTTTGACTCCCTCCTGCTGAGCCCTTCCAAGGGAGGAACATCTTTGGGTTCTGCCCCTCTCACCTACAGCGTGGTAACAGGACCCGAGGTCCGAGCAGGATGGCCTCTTGTCTCCCTACACAAAAGTCACACTCCACCTCTTGCTGGCACCTCAGGGGGCCCAGCCTGTCAAGGATCCCATGGCAATTTAGGATAGCAAAGCAGCATGTCAGCCGTAATGTTAAGGCTGCTATCCTAAAAAAAGGGCTGCCTTGACTGTCTGCTACTGCACTTATTCAAATCGGACTGCCTGCGTGCACCGCCTGCCCTGAGTATGGTCATAGCAGGATCTAAAACTCCCCAGAAGGTGAAATTGGCCAGGTGGGCTGGTAGCAACCTTTTGTGTATGTCCTAATCTAGCCGAAAGTAGGGATGACAGCTAGTTAGTGTCACCCCAATCCCATGCCAGCTGGACAACCAGAGCATAAACCTGTTTCCTTTGCATTGTGTGCACAAAGCAAGGGAGCCACGCCACCTCTGGGTCTTTGGCCCATGATGGTTTTACAGGTCTCAGATGCACCTCAGAAACGTCAGCAATTACTCTGAAAAATGAGAATCACGTAGATAAAAAGCCAAACATTATTATCACTTTGAGGAGTCCTTATTCAGTCATTGGGGCAGCTGTGTCTCAATGAGAATTGATTACTGACTTGGAATTAAACTCGGGCATGACTGTTGCATTGCCTTTTTGATCCTTGTTCTGTGTTTGCAGCTGTGATTGGTTTAATCGACGGCAGCTTGGTTTTGGTCCTACCTGAGATGAAAGGAAAGACTGCCTGAGACCATTGAAGATGCTGAAAATCTACACAGGTATGGCATTAAGCATCCTCCCACAGAGCAGAGTAACTCTTCTTTACATCTGCAAAATCTGCTAAAAAAAAAAGCATTCATTGTACATCTCTGAGGATCTATTGGGTTTTGTTGTAGACGTATAAATACAGCGGATGGCTGGTGGGTAACTCATCCCCAGTAGCAATGTCAGGCTCTGGGCTCTCCTGTGTGATCTGACCAGAATCCACTAACACCTTACGCGGAAGCCAGACAGTAAGAGAAGATGCAGAGGGTGGTTTCATGGGCCATCTGAAAAGCATTGATCTGAGCTTCAGTCGCTCCTTAGGCAGCACGTACAGCCACTTTGCCTTGAGAGTCATCTGTCAGCATGGGGAAATGCATCCTCCTTGCTACAGCCGGCCACTGCCGGCAGCTGAAGGTGGCTTTCAAGCAGGAGAGCACCTTGGCATGGTGGCAGGAGCTCTCAGAAGCTCATTCAGCCATCCTACCTGCCCAGGGAAGGTGAGGTAGAGGGGCGAAGGCATGGTTCCTTGGGGAAAAGTGAGCAGGTTGATGGCATTGAAACTCTATTCGAGCTGGCTGTTGTACCTGTGCAAAGTAAAGCTGGGAAACACAACCCTCGGTCACGCCATCCTCCCAAAAACTTAGCAGTCCCATCTAAGCATCTGTTGCTGCCAGCTGCACCCTGCATGTGCCTGGGGGTGCTCACCACCCCGGTCTCACCTCCTGTATGCAGCTGTACCAGTGAGGGGACTGCTGATGTCCCCAGAGATGCTCACACCTGACGGGGAAAAAGCTGGCTGAGCTGTAGTTTTACATTTGGGGAGCAATGCAGGGAAGCTTTCTCCTTCTGGCATGACTCACACCAGCTGGAGCAGCTCCCAGGGTGAGGGTAGAGCTCCACAGGCACTGAAGGAGCCCCTCAGATTTACTGAAGCTGATGTGGAGCCAAAAGACGCTTGGCCTGGTAAAAAATTGGGTGTTAGGAGGAAAAGGACCCAGCCTGGCCAGAAAGGGATGGCAACATAGCACAGGGTAGAGCATGGAGAGGTTGCCTCTAGGAAAACTTAGGAAGTCCATACATGCAACCACACACCCAGATGTTACTTTAGAAACCATCTAGAATAACAGTTTTTACAGTAGGAAATGCCAGAGTTCAAGTTACTAATGCTACCATTGTGATAGGATTTCCAGGCAGCAGCGAAGCTGCAACGAGGCCACAGAAAGTCTCCAATTTACTCCTTATTCTGCTGCTCTTCAAAATAATCTAACCTCATTTGAAAAATTGCCCATGACGAGACATCTGTTAAACCTAGTTTTCAATGAATGTAAGCATGTGGATTATTCGGTGGATCATGCTGTTAGCCAGCAGGAGCATCACCTGCCCTTTCCCCTTTCCTTACCCAGCCAATAAAAAAGCAAAGAAAAAATGATTTATCTCCATGTTCTGACTTCCGAAGCTGCCCTCAAGTAAGAATCATAGAATCACTTAGGTTGGAAAAGACCTCTAAGATCATCGAGTCCAACCATTAACCTAACACTGCCAAGTCCACCACTAAACTGTGTCCCTAAGCATCACATCTACCCATCTTTTAAATACCTCTAGGGATGGGGACTCAACCACTTCCCTAGGCAGCCTGTGCCAGTGCTTGACAACCCTTTTCAGTGAAGAAATTTTTCCTAATATCCAATCTAAACCTCCCCTGGCACAACTTGAGGCCATTTCCTCTTGTCCTATCACTTGCTACTTGGGAGAAGAGACCACCTCGCTACAGCCTCCTTTCAGGTAGTTGTAGAGAGCAATCAGGCCTCCCCTGAGCCTCCTTTTCTCTAGGCTAAACAACCCCAGCTCCCTCAGCCGCTCCTCATAAGACTTGTGCTCTAGACTCTTCACCTTCGTTGCCCTTCTTTGGACACGCTCCAGCACCTCAGGGACCTGTTTTGCCCCGGATCTGCCTTTATTGGGGCAGGGAGGCAAAAGAGGACCAGCAGAGCAGCCAAGCAAGCCCAGCCCTCGACCCAACATGCAGGGGACAAGCCAGACCAACGCGGTTATCTTTTCCTAATTGCATTCTCCCAGCTGCCAGCAGTCTGCGTCTTGGGGACGTCCCAAGCCAGAGGTCATCTGCCTGCATTTCTGCTTCAGTCCCTCATAGACTGTCCTTCCACATATTTTTCTATTTGCCTTCTGAACACATTCATGCCTCTGGCATCCCAGGGCATCTGGCGGCAGTAACTCGTACGGCATGAGTGGGAAATTCGTGAAGGAACAGTTTCTTCTGCTTGTTATAAAACCAAAAATCTCTTCAGGCTGCTCACTCACAACTCATTTCTGTAGTGAGCAGGAGTGCATTCATGAGCCCAACTCACCTCCTCCAGGCTACACCTGATTCTGCATGAAAGCAAGCATGTAGACAGTAGCTAATTTACTGTCACAATTTCCCCTACACCCCTTAAAATCTTGGTACTGTCCGTCGGTCTATGGCTCCTGATGCTCAGCAGGTCGGCTTCGTGAGACAGCTCCTGCTGCCCAGCAGCAAGCACTGCCACTGCAGAGGCCGCTTCGGGAGCCCAGGGCATCCAGAAGCCCCTCTTCCCTCCCAGTTTACTCATCTTCTTCCAGAGAAATAAGTACAAAAAATAAGTACTTCTAAGCCCAGTCTGGCTTTTAAGCTTTTTTTTTTTTAATCTGTTTGACTGGATATTAGGCAAGCTGGAAAACAAAAAGGAAGGCAAAGAGGAGTTGGAGGCAGTGAAGCCTCATGACATGGGGGGCTGTGTGCAACTATAACATCACTAGGGATCAGTGATGGGGTGGGGGGAGAAAGCCCCATCACAGACACCCACTGGGGGTGGCACAAACAATAAGAGGACACTGTGCATATTAAAGCATATTCATGTTTGTGTTTACACGTTTGTTTTCCTAATGCCATGAGTTTGGTTTTTTGCATGGCCTAACTCCAAAACAGCTGTAAGGGATCAGGACTAAAGTGAGGTGAAAGATGAGCCAAAAAAAGGATATGGCTTTCTAAGTAGATCTCCTTCAATAACATGCTGGGAAATCATGGCTCTAGTGCTTTTGAAGGTTGAAGGGTGCTCTCCGCAGCCCTTGGGAAGCCCTTAAAATGTGATTCATATCATATTCATCAACTTGTGTATATTCTCTGGATTTGGGTTTGTCTCCTGACCAGTCCCAGTTCTAGGAAAAAGCCTAATTTCTTCATATTTTAAAACATTTACGGAATGTAGGGTGACACAGTGCCATACAGTAGGGATGGGATTGGAACAAGTTACAAATAAAATCCAGCACACACATTGTTTTGATCACACAATTAACAGGGGAGCTGGAAACCACATGAGCTCTGTATGGGCCTGTAGGATGTGATTTTCTGCCAATTCATGAACAAAAGCACACAAAAGAACACCTTGACAAAACAACCATGTTAAGATTACACTTTGCAGACAATAAGCCTTAATGAGTCTCTGATACACCACACACCACAGAGCCTGTGGCCACGTTTGATGGGATAAAATTAGCACTGGAGTCTCCACATAGCAGCTATGCTGGCGTGTTGGTGTTTGGATGTTGGTGCTGACAGCAACAGCAGAGGACAAGAACAGTGTTTAGAAAGTGCTGCCCTGGACCACATCTGCAGCCAGGCTGTCCATGAGATGATGCCACGGAGAACACCAGAAACTTTGTAAAAGTAAAGAACAATTCTTTCCAAAACCCAGTTACTGAAGGTTGGTGGGTACCCTGAAACATGGAGTTTTTATGTTCTCTTTCGACACAGTCCTTATACTGTGGTTTTAAGTAGCTGGCTGGGGGACAGGGTCTTCTTAAAAGGCCAGTCTCACTTTCATTAACCTGGACACAGCCATGCCCAGGTGCTCCCTGGGTTGCCTGAGCCAGGCAGTGGTTGGGCCCTGAAGTGCTCCTTCCCAAGCTCCAGGAACTGCCCTGCCACTGAGCTGCTTATGCTCCAGCAGCCCCAAGAGCAGACAAGCTTCAGCTGCTATTAATGGGAAGGGAAGCCGGCAAACTGTTTTTTTATCTAAGGCAGGATGTTAGACAGCCTGTCTCATACCCTGGAGGAGATCCACTCCTACCACGCACCCAGTTCACAAAAGCTTTCTGCACTTTGAAAGCAACCATGTGCAGCTGGACCAGATTTTACATGTTTCATTGACTTCCCAACTCTGGCAAGTAGTACATGAATTGACAAGGTCGCCAGCAAGGAAATCGATGAAGCACATTTGCTCCTGTGCTCATTAAGGTGCCACTAGAAGCAAATGCTGATATAACTTGTAGGTGACTGCAAAGCGAAGGCATGCCAGCGCCTGCCACCTCTGCATCTCCTTCTGTGGCAGCAGCAGTGCTTATGGAAAAAAATGCCAGTGTGATGGGTAAGAGTCTTGAGAGCCAGCTTTTGTAATTACTCATTTATTCATTCCAGTATTTGCTTTGCTTGACTTCTTGCCTCCTCCCTCATTTTCTTTCTGCACAGAGTTTTCAACAGGTTTTGAATCAATGAACTATGATAAAGACAGCTGTTCCACCAGAATTTTGTTGCAGAGCAGAGACATCTCTGCAATCACAGCAGGACACCAGCTCCACAGGACACATAATTACATCCCCACTGTCCCTCTTGCCTATCTCAGGACCAGATTGTTCCTTTCTGACCCTAAAGCAAATATTAGTTTTGCAACTGCCTGGGCCAAAGTCACTTCACGCCAGATCTGTCCTTACCTTCTCAGAGCAATCTCGTCATGGCCCCGCTTCGCTGGACAGCATGTTTCCCTGCCTTTGAGGCCCTCACAGCAACACTGAACTTTAACTGGGGCTCAGGCCAGTCGAAAGCAAGGGCAAGATCACTGTACTGCCAGCCGGGAAGCAATCCTGGAGGATCAGCACACTGCCTGCGAGAGTCCAGCAACACTTTGCTCAGCTGGAAGCTCTCTCCCTGCAGATGATCATGAAACGGCAGCAGTATCTTGTGCCCTGCATACAGCATCCTTATTGAAAACCAGCGTTCCCCAACAGTGCTAGGGACCAACAAGACAGAAACAGTGAAGGGGAGCCACAGTACCGTTGTGCCTGTTTTCCTCTGCAACCACAGGACTGTTACAGTTGTTAAATGGGAGGAACTAGGAAAATTGTGAAAGCTGCTGAATATTTCTTGGCAGACCCAGCATTGCCTCAATGCTCCCCGAGGCACAGGACCCCTGGCCAAATCCCAGCTCAGAGTCCTGCAGGTCCCTAAGCCTGAGCCCAGCTCACTCCAAAGGGATGTCCCTGCGGGGCTGCCCCCTCCAAACAGGTAGAGACACAACTCTGTCCTGGCCCCAGCCCCATCCTAAGCCTCCAGCGGAGCAGGACTCTGGTGGGCTTTCAGTCCCCTGGCAGCTGTAATGGTTTTCTCACCCTGACTGGAGTCTCAACATAATATTTTTAATACAATTCTGCATGTCTGTGCATGCACACATTTATAATGCTATGGAGGCTTAGGAAAACAGTTTCATACAAAAAAAAGTATAGATTATCCACTATGAAGATGATATTAAGACAAGAAAATTTAGTGGTTACACATTAAAAACTGAGCAAGGCTATTACTTTGTGAAGGACTATGAGTCTTTCTCCCATGCACCCATTTTCATGCTCTGGAGCTGCCACATGCCCATCTTTGTGAGTTTGAGGATAGCTAATAAAATCCCCGATAAGGGCTACTGTACAGGGACATGGATTCACATGAACACCGTAACACTTAAGGACTAGCAAAAAAAAAAAAATCTGTGCAAATCTGTTACAAGTTGTACCAAGACTATGTGAGGTTTTGTAGTCATCTCAGCTCCATAACAGAAGTGAACCTCTGTTATATTATGCTGACCCTTCGTAAGACAAAACAACAAAAAGTCAGACTTCATGGAGGCTTATAAAGTTTTGTTGGGATGGACCCCACTATCCCCAAGCTAAGATCTGCCCCCATGCTGAGGTCCATGCAGCTGGTATGAAAAGTTTCCACATCTGAAACATATTTATATTACAGTGTACAGAGAGGGAAGCAGCTATGCAGTAATAGGGACAATCCCATCAGAAACCCTCAAACATTGTAAATGAAGGATAGGCAGACAAAAAAAGAGGCAAGACAGGAGAGAGTATTTATTCCAATTTGCCTTTCCATGCTAGTGCCTTAAAGCAGGCTACCCAGAAAGACTTATGCCTTCTTCAGTCATGTGCTACTTCAGATGTTTGGACTTGGAGATAGATCTTTTTGGCCTTTGGAGCACTTTGCCTGCAAGAATAACAAGACATGAACAGCAAACCAGCAATGAAGGTGTTCAGTGAGCACCTAACTTCAAGTTCTTCATTTGCCCTGCCTCTTCCCCAGAGAAAATGAGCAGCTAATCCTAAAATCCTCTAGATTTGCTCTGGCTCCTCAGCAGATACTAGTGCTTCACTCACTGCATGAGTAGCTGCTATCAAGAACGCCCTTTTTCTGTTACACAAGATCAGTTAGGTTTTTTAAGCACAAATAACATTTATAATAGTGTTGCAGCAGGTTTGAGAGACTAGTGCAGCTATTCACAGGCCAGTAAAGACCTATGCTGCTTGTTTTCAGATGCCTAGGTAGACAAGTGGTAAAAAGAAAGTCTCTCCAGCTAGACTCTGGGCATTAACTAGCAACTTCTTGGAAGCATAGAAGGCAAGCAAGTAATCCCTGGGCTTCCCCAAGGAGCTCTGGGCAGGGATTTTGCACAATTTCAAGTGAAAGCTGCTAAGAGTTCATCATCCTGACTCACCTGTGAAAGTTTTCAACATCTTCAACAGTCTCAGGCAAAACTCTTCCTTTAGTTTCAGGTAGAAGCAACACCAATCCACCCGCAACCAAACCAAGAACAGCTTCAAATCAAACAGATGCACAAAGAGCATGTTAGCATATACCAATTTCCAGCGTATACACCACTTTCTACTGCCTGGCACAAAGGACTCATAAATGGCATTTTATTTTGTTCTTCATACAAGATGTGCACGTCAAGGCTCTATGTGCAAAACTGGCATGCCACCTCTGGAGGATGTGGCAGCCACGTGGAGACAGCAATGAGCCAAGTTCAGTTGCAAGTTATGCCCTGAACTATGGCATCTCAGGCTGGACAGACAACTGTAAAGAGGAAAGAACCCTTTCCGGTCTGAGCATATGCCAGGAAATGGATTCCATTTTTCTGCTATTTATGTAACAAGATTTAGAAAATACATACACAATGTATTATCTCCTAGACAACGTGATTAACTTCTCCACTGATAATTTCTTTTACCTACTTTGTACATGTTTGGTGTCTGTATTTTAAATCTACCAAGCACCCTCCTAAACATGCTGTCTGTTAAAAACTGCATATTGCCATTCAAGACATTTTTGTATAAACAGTGTGCTGATCTAAAGATTCAGAAAGGTTTTGCAGACCCTGACCTGAGAGTTCAGGTCACTAGTCTGCAAACACTCATCTTGCATTTATTTACCAACTGCTTTCCAAATAGCTGGAGAACAGCCAGTTAACAGACTGTCAGAAAAGCTGGAGTGTAACAGCCAGGCTTGTACTCCATTAAATAGGCAACTATGTGAAGTTCTAGGTTTTGGCTCTTGGACTGAGACAATGTACCTCACAGAAGAGCAGTAATTGATCAGATTTGAATTCATCAAAATACTAATCTCATCCAAACATTAGAACATTTCTCAGCTCTTTGCCATCTGTCGAACCTGTATTCACCTCTAGCTTCCTTTAAAATGCAAGGAACAATAATAAGGGCAAAGGAGACATGAATGCATAAACAAGCTCCAGGTTGTTATAAACTGAAGGCTATGGCTTTTGTAGATGGGAAGGGGCTTCTGCTGAATTTGGGGCAACTGCCTTAGCTGCTTTTCCCTTCCTCTGAAACTTCAGCCCCACTGCTGCACCCCAGGAGCTGCTGGCAAGGAGGTAACATGGCACTTACTGAAGACTACAAGTGGCAGATCCTGCCAGACTTCCACCAGTCTGTAGACAATGAACGGGACAATGACTCCACCAACATCACACAAGGAGGAGCAGACCATCACCCCGAGGTTCCTGGTTCAACAGCAAAGGGATCACGTTAGCATCACAGTACCGTGGACGGAAGGGCAGGGATCACAGTTCTGACCCTTGCACAGGGCATGCAGCTCAGCAGACCACAAAATGCCAAAATAGTTTGCAAAGCTCTAGTTTTCCGCTGGTGGGCACATCCAGAAGTTATTCAGACCTAAGTATTGCAAGAATAAAAAGCTTAGCAAATAGGAACCAGAAAGTATATCTGTATTTTCACAGGTGTAAGCAAATTCCCAAGGTTAAAGATAGAAGAGAATCAGGCCCAAAGTGTCGGAGGGGAGTCTCCGTATGCAGTAAAAATGTAAAACCATTAGCTTCAGTACATCTTAGGTGACCTAGTGCAAGGGGTGGCAAACAATCCTTCTGTTTGCTATACACCATTAATAAAATGTTAAACTCCACTGTATTCATTATGGAGAGAGAAATAAGATTAATAGAGTCTCATGATTTCATAAGTTATGTAGCTTCATATAATCAGTGTCTCTCCAATGAAGAAAGGAGGAGTAAGATTCACCTGGTCAGTGCAGACATCTTCTCTGCAGGCAATGGCCTACAGTCACTGGGTAGAAACAGGAAATTTTGAAGAAGAATTAACTCCCAAGCTTTAGATTTCTGCAGCGCACATATCTACTTCTGAGCTATTCACCATGCAGCCCACTTACAAACAGGGAAAAAATCCAGTCCTCAGGTGAAGGGCTTGAGTTAACACACATTCTCCATAGCAGACTCCACTCTGGACAGATGCATTTAAATGTTATTTTGATTCAAACAAGATACAAATCCAAGCACTGCGTGGGACTTCAGAACCCTCATCCACCCTGGTCGTCTCCACTCTTCACTTTATTTCAGTCACATGAGTTTTCATCTGCCTTAAAGTGCATTTGTTGTCTTCGAGAATGTATTTTTTAAAGCATTTTACTTATGCTCCACCTACTTTATGTTCAGCAGTACCTGTGCAGTTCTAAAGCATTTGAGGATAACTTAGTTTAGCGTAAAACATAACATACGCATTGGCCTCAACTATTTGTTTTCAGGCCAAATGCCAATGGGGAAGAGGATGCACCTACCTGATGTATGTTGGATACAGTTCAGTGTTTACAAAGCAAACCATTTCAAAAGCTATTGTGATTCCCATTCTCCCAATGCAAGCAGCAATCACTTTTAGCCAATGTATGTCTGCAGAGAAAATGCATTCAACACATTTAAAATTATCCCAGTGATTTAGCCGGAATCAGTTAATACACCAGTGTTATTTTAGGGAGGACCTCTGATCCCATATCACTTGATGTTTTTAAGGGGTCTTGTTTGACCTGTGTGAATGAGGGAATGGGAACAGCCAACACCACATGAGCTGTGGCATGGGGACCCTCCCAAAGCGGTACGGGGGACCCAGGTGCTTTGACATTTATTATTAGCAGTGCTACAAATCAACCTCATTTCACTTCTGCAGCACGAGGAGCGCTACTAAAAGTCAGGGAGGCAGCACCCGATGAGGGGGTGGGTTTGCGGACCTTTGAGCCTGAACATCGGGAAAAGGGAGGGAGAGGTGAGTGCTGTTCCCAGGGGCAACGCCAGGGTGGGAAGCCACCGCATGGCCTCGTGCAGGTGACTCACCCTCTGGGATCAGGGCTGTGACAAGGCAGGCAGCCCCAGCCACCAGGTTTGCTGCAGCCCAGGGGTAGCGCCGCCCAATGCAGTCAATGGTGACGATGATGATGAAGGCAGCTGGGAACTCGACAAGTGCAGAATAGAGGAAATCCAGATACACATTCCCAGCGGCTACTCCCATGTGCATGATGAGCCCCTGGTAGAGGACGGAGCTCGTGAACCTAGGTAGAGAAAAGCATCCTGGCTTTGTTAGTCAGCCGGAGGACTGAGGTCTGTGTCCTGCTGGAGCCTTCGTAACCATAGCTTCAAAACCAGCTCTCCAACATTATCTTCTTACCAGTTGTACATCAAAATGAATGTGTTTTTTCTCATCTGTGGTGTCCTGACAAGGTCAATGAGTGAAGGACTCTGCTTTCTGCCATCTTCCTCTTCAAATTTAATATCCTGCAGAAGAGCCAGTACAAAGTACCAAGTACAGTAAGTTTCTACTGGGAGGAACTGATGCAAGGGACTATCATGATGCTTCTTTATATGCATAAGCAAACCCTCATCTCACCTCAAAATGGGAAGGCATCTTTTTCTGATTTATTTTAGCCATATCACTGACAATTTTCATAGCTTTGTCATTTTTTCCTTGAGAGATCAGCCACCTGGGAGACTCTGGGAGGCACCTACAATGCAAGCAGATGCTATTATATACCAAAACATAAAGCTCACATAGTGCTCACATAGTGCTCCCATGTATGGAGACTGTGGAGAGAGAGCTTTGGTTGAATAGAGGCAGGTGGTTTTTTTTCTTTGGGGTTTTTTTTTTGTTTTTTCTGTGTGTGTGTGTGCCCATCAGGAAAAGTAGTAAATCCTGCTGCTGAAATGGGAAGAGGAGCAGTTGTGGTAGTGGCTTTAGTCAGAGATGAGTTTATTAGAGATAAATCAGGGAAGGGCTTTGAGCGAGAGTAGCACTATCATTTTATTCAGCCTGTTCACTGGCTCCTCATAGGCAGTCATTTTCCAGTTGTGCCATCACAGGTTAAGAAGAAGTAAACAAGCTAGAACTGGCTTACCAATTCACAAATATGCAAAAAGGAAGACCACAAATCACTTTCTACTATTCCTAACCTCTTGACCCATCCAAACAATTTATTAAATCAAAGTACTCAAACTGAAAAATATCAATCAAAAAGAGAGGAAAGAATCCAAAATACAGGTGAACCTGCATGACTTCTTTTGGTTGGACCACAAAAAGCTGCAAATTTTTTCCTTAAAAGAACATGTAAACAATCTGTTATAGTTCTGTTAGCATTCAACAATCTCTCAATAACCATCTTTTCAGTGTGGAGTCCACTAAATTATGTCAAGGCATTACTTTTCCTTTATGAAATCCTCAATGAAGATAATATAGGATATTAAACCACTCTCCCCCAGCATTTTCCAAAGCGGTCTTTCCTTTAAACAGAAGTCAGATGCGGCACACAGGCTAAGATGCAATGAAGTCTCAGTTGCTGGGGGGTCCTATTTCCCTCTCCTTTTTGCTGTGTACCTCCTCTTTGCACTAAGAGGCACACACAACCAAAAAGCAGTGCCAAATCTCCCTCAGTATCAAGCCCTGGGAGGCAGAAGAAGCTGGTTTTGGGGTTGTGGGCAGAGGTACAACGAAAGCCTGTTTACCAGTAGTACAGCAGGAAGAAGCAGCTTGGCAGGGTGACAGTGAGCTGCAGCCACCGCCAGTGAGGGATGGCATAAGCGACGGCATCAAAGACCAGGAGCCCAACGGAGAAGGCGGTCTGGTAGAGGATGCCCACCGTCCTCCGGTACTTCGGCCCGACGACTTCCGTCACTGCAAACATGCACAGAGACGGGTGAATGACAGCTCAGCCATGACCGTTCAGTGCAGCAGTAACTTGCTCTGTGGGGACGCTGGAAGACCAATGCTGCGTTAACACCCCCAAGAAACCGTCTTGATAATCCTGGGCTTCCTGGCATAAAGCCTCCAGACAAAAATCCCCTGGTGCTCACAGAGGAAGGTTTGCTTTTCTGTCACCCAAACTCTCAGCAGAGCAGAAAGCACTGCTGCTGCTCTTACACTGGCCGAAGGCATCCAGTACTGTCCTCTGTCATGGAAATCTCTGAGTAAATCAAACATTCCTCAAAGTGCACAGATGGATTTTGTTGCAAAATCTAACCCCAACCTACATAATGTCCCCAACCCCATAACAAAACATCATATTTTGTTTTCTAAGTGCAGCCTTTCAGCCTGCATCTCATGCCAAGCTTATAGAAATGCTTGTACCACAGGATGGCATAGAGCTTCCTGGTCAGGATGGCTTCACGACTCATCTACGCTTTGCAACTGCACATCACAGGATAGACCCACAGGTTAAGTCTTGTTGATACAGAGCTAAAAGTAACTGTTCCAGCAAGCAGGCACAAGTACACTCAAAATTTTGCATCCGGTTGTGTGATTTCAAGAAAGCAAACCAATTAGATAAAGAACAGAAAGCAGTTACTTAGCAAGCAAAAGAAGTGCTGTGTTTTGGAGCCATAGATTAACTACTACTGCTTGGCCAAACAATGCACAGACACAAAGACATCTCCTCAGGCTCAGCAGGACTGAGCCAAAAGCAGCTGAAGGGTAGAAAAGTGTCCCAGGAGAGCATGACAACAAGATTGCTCTGTCCTTGTACCCTTCCCTGGGCATTCAGTACTGGCTACCCTTAGGGAGAGGTTACAAGTTTAAAGGGGCTTTGGGGCTGATTGTGGGTGACTTCTCTCTCATAAGAGAGTTTCAAGGAGAATCCAGAAGTAACAAGGTGTAACTGAGGGAAAATATTAGGATAGGGCAAGTCATTATCCTGATAGGGATTTTATGCTCTAAAATGGCATAAAGTTCCCCAGAAGAGGTGATGAAGATTTTATTTGTGCCAGGAAAAGATTTAAGAGGCCAAGCAAGCATCTAGAGTATGCACAGGAAGGAACAATCATGTCTTAGCAGAAGATGATCTGGACTGTGGGTGAGATGTTTTTATTTTATTTATATCAGACATCTGGATAACTGCATTAGCAAGATGCCCCTGCTAAAAGACTTAATAGAAGTTTAGGGTGTTGACATTTACATTTTTTCCACTATCACAGTGAACTGGATCACTCAGAGCTATTTGGTAGAGCCACCTGACATCCTAATCCAGATAAGGCTCTATTGGGCAGCATTTAAAATACTTAATTTGCTGCTTCGGGTATTGCTTGGTCTTGGGTATTCTTGACAAGAGCCTGAACTCCACACCAGAGAAGTCAGAGAAATCCCAGGCAGCTCTACCATGCACCAGAAAGTGGTCCTGAGCCAGCCCCAACCCTGCAGCCACGCAGCCATGCTTCACCACTAGACACGATCAGGGCAAGGCACTGGGAAAAGCATCAGGGCAACCTAGCTCCTCGCATTGCTTTGCAATCCCCTGGGATGGCCTGCACTCAGACAAGTGCACAGATATCCAAGCACCTTGTCTTTTTCTCAGCAAGTGCATGCTGTTCTTCAGTTATTTTTAGGCTGTAAAGCCTCTGTTTGCCCTTTAATGCTCTTTGTGTCATAAAAATGCCTCCAATTTTCCCCACCCTCTACCTTCTTCTTTAATGGCCTCCCCTGTCATCACCCTTCTGCAACTAGACTGGAGTGGCTGCAGTCTGCCCTGGGGTCATCACCTTCCCCAGACAGTGCCTGTGGGGAGGGAGAGGAGCCCAGGGGCCTGGATCTGCAAAGGGGATCTGCACCATAGGGGAAAGCCTATCTTGAGGTAACAGCCCTAATATACTACTGGTTGCTTGAGCTTTGAAGGCTACTGTTGCATCTCCCTAATGACAGTGCTTGAAAAATCCTGAGAAGTCAAAGAGGGAGAAAACTCCTTGATAAAATACCATGGGAGGCATTTTTTAAATGGCTTTTTTTCGGGGTTTTTTGGATTGTTTTTTGTTTTTCTTCATCTTCTGCAGCCAGTCTTGCTCCTGGGAAAAGGTCTGAACTCACCCAGGATGTAGCCTGCAGTCCAGCAGCCCTTGCTGACCAGCCCTTGCAAGAACCGGAGAATGACTATCCACAGGTAGGTGGGCACGAAGACCAGAAGGATTCCACAGACAACGTTTGCAAGAATTGTAATTAAGAGGCAAAATTTACGTCCAAACCTGGATTGGAAGATAATAAGTGTAAAGCAAAACACTAGTCATGAAAACACAGGCATTTTAAACTAGTAAGAGCCTTGTGCATCTTTGAAAAAAAGAAAAAAATCCAACTTTGCTATACAAGGGATAGATACATACTGACTTTTATTCTTAGCCCATTACTCACTTATCTGCTTTTCTATTCCCTGAAAAATTATTGTGCCAATTGCTCTGCAATTCCACAAAGGCTTTCAGGAAAAAGAGAAAATTCCCAAGTTAAAGAACAATAGTCCTGTATTTACATATATTTGGACTGTGACTGTTATCCCTGAATTTCAGAACAGGCATCTTAGTAATCTGTTTTTTTATAATGACGGTGAAAAATAAGTATGGGTTATTATTATGATTCTGATGTGTCTGCATGCAACAGATTTATAACAGATTTCTATACCACAATCTTAATCTCCAAAAATCTAATATGTATAGATCTTGTTGTGAGTGGGCTGCATTTCACAGCTGGAGCAACTCAGGGCCTGCTGTAGTCCTAGGCAGGAGGGGAACAATAGGGAAAAAGGGCCTTCAAATACTGGCATTAGTTTCTTTTTAACCCCAGCTGCTTGGGCTAGCACAGCTGGCTCTGCTGGCTCTGAACAGGGAGCTAAAGATGCCAGGACACAGGGATTTCTGATTTTTCACGGTGGCTGCTGTTGTGCCTATCTGGCAATCTCTGCATCTACTATTTCGAAGTTTCTCCAAAGGAAGCAAGATGTTTCCAAGCTGCAGCCACACAGAGTGTGATAGATCAAGTGGGGGCTCCAAACCAGCGTTTCCTGGCTTCAGTTAACACCCCAGGGCTCTGGTGTGGCACAGTAGAGAGTTTGGGGTATATGGTCCTAAATAGTCATTGCAGGCTCTGCAGGACTTGCCGAGTGGGAGATCTGTGCAAACCACCAGGTATGACCTAAGAGACAGAGTACTCGCTTCTCATACCACGACTGAGCATCCAGGTGGTTGACCTTATCTTGAGAAGAGCAGAGATGATAGCAGTTGCACAACCTTTCTCTGACTTTACTAAGCTTAGCTGCTGAACACTGATAAGGGAGGTCAGAGAGTTTTACTGTCAGCCCACACCTACCTGTCTGCTATGTAGCCAATGTTTATGGAGCCAATAAAAAACCCAGCATTCACAGCAGACTGAAAGAGGTCCAGCTTCCAGGAGTCCTCACACACCAGGTTAAACTAAAGGAGCAACCACAGTTAGAAGCAAGAGAGTGAAACAAGGAGCTGGCTCACATCCACAAGTTTCCTTCACTTCAGATAAAGATTTAAATTTGTTTCTGGGTCAATGACCAATTTATCAGCACCCAGAAACCCTACTGACTTAATTAAGCGTCCAACATTAAAAACAGGATCAGGCCCTTGATCAGTTTCCTGGTATTTCCCATTCATGTCCCATATCTCGTTACTGGAAAGAACATAATCCAGGGCCAAGCTTTACACCACATGGGTACACACACATATTTGCCGTCTGGCCTTAGTTCTCTTATCTTACTTAAGTAGATATACACAAAAGCTACCGGAGAATAAGTTATTTCAAAAAGCTGTCCTAACATGACCGAGAATCCCTTCCCATCCTACTGGTAGCTGGGTTTATTTAAAGCTATGCATCATTAATCAACATAAAATCAACATAAAACATCTTCCTGATGCTCTGTGGGACTTTCTATGAGGCTATTCTCCCATGTGTAAATTTTTCCTTCAAGCAAAGTAACATGCTTTGTGCTATTCTTTCCCTTGCTTAGCTGCCAGAGCAAGGGACAACAAACAGAGCCCAAGAGCCTTCATGGAAACAGTCATATCCAGAAGCAAAACACATTGCCAAAATGCACACAGAGGCATGTGATGTTTCTGGTTATCCTGTGAAGGAAGCGGCCCGCAGGCCTGGCCTGGCCTGCACCCCCTTCAGAAGAAAAGGGAAGACGACTGATGTGAGAGTGTGACTGCACGAATCCAGACAGACTGCAAGTGTTCAGCTCCCCACAATCTCAAGAGGTCACGGTGGGGGCATCTGGACCACAGCATCCGCTCGAGCCTTCTGCAGCGAGATGTGCCTGCTGCACTGCTGCTTTGTAGAAGTCCTGGGTCACCCTCCGTTTGAGGTGTCTCACTTCCTCACTTTAACATCACACAGTCCATACTTTGCTGAAAGAAGCACACCTACAGTACACCACCTAAAATCTAGCTCCAACCTCTTACAAAACTATAAATGCTGAAGTTGCTGGAACACAGAATTTACCTGCTCCTCTGTATGTTAGATATATGGGGGAAAGAATCCTGACTTCCACCATCTCCAAAAATTTAGTGGAACTTTCTATGACAAAATCAAGTTTGTCATCCCATATACTGATTTGTTTTTAAAGGTAAAACACCTAAAACCCTAAAGTACCCTAAGTAGCTTAAATACCGTTTTCAGTTCATTCACACATCTTCTGAGAACACAGAACAGCCATCGGATTTTCTGCAATTTATTCCTGACTTAAGCTGTTTAATTGTAGGAGGTGATTACCTTTCCCCCACCCATAGTCATTCAATCATATTTGAAACAAACTTTAGAAGACTTTCTTCATCTAAAAAAAAGAAAAGAAATCAAGACCTTCACATCTGGGCACAGATCCCAGGAAGACTGGGAGGTCCGTGCAGTGCACCCACTTGGGGATCGGTTGGTTTTGTTTGCAGTGCTGCAAGCCGCTGATCCCTCACAGGCAGTGTTTACACACCTCCACCAATCGGACCTCTCGTGCCACAGGAGTTTCATTCAGAACTGGACTTTATCTACCTAGGGATTTATTTGCTGAAATATGCTTTGCTCCCCAGCTGGAGATATAAGCCTCCTGAGCAGCCAAGGCAACACTTCACAGCAAGGATAGAGGGAAGACAACTTGCGAAGCGCCCTGCGCAAGTTCACAGCAAGAAGATCCCCTCGTCCAGGTAAACGGTTGTCGTTTTAACACAGCCTAGGCTACCCCAACCCTCTCCCACGTCCCTCAGCTTGTCAGTAACTGAGGGGCCAAGGGAAGGGGGGTACTTGTTTTTACCTCAGTCACGAGAGAGGTCCCAGGGGAGTCATAGACCCAGCCGTCCTGGCAGGGACCGAGGGGGACGGTGCTCTGGTTGCCCACAAGGCTGCCAAGGGGGTCGGTGCAGCTGATGCCCGTCGCATTCCAGTCCACCTCGTACCTCCTGCAGCGGCTGCTGAAACCAGCCCCACGGCTGCCCCACTCGGGAACCGTGTGATTCAGCTGCTCCTCCAGGCTCCAGCCACACCGCTGGCTCAGCTCAGCCACCCCGGGGCTGAAGCAGCGATGCTCGGGGATGAACCCGAAGAAGACGACACCCACGTACACCGGGGTGAAGGCAGCAGAAAGCAAACACAGGACAAAGAAGGTTTGCTTCTGGAACCTGTCAAATTCTCCAACATTCTCCAAAATGTCATCTAGGGTTGGCATTTTGGCATCAAAACCACCCCAAAAACCTCATCTAGGTCTCCTCTGCAGCACTGATATATTTAGTTGGCAGCAAAGCTATTTAAGTAACAAAGACATTTGACCAAAAGTCAAGACTAACTCCATAAATTATTAAACTACATGTTGCAAGCTTTATTTTTTCAGTTTCATTTGAAATCAGACCTTAATTCACCCAAGAAGAATTTGCATTTAACCCCTAATCAGAGCACATACGTTCCTTTTCTCCAGAAAAGCTGCTAACAGCCACAGCACTTCAGGGTTTTTTTTATTAGCCAAACAAGCTCCTCAAAGCAGAGGCATTTTAAGGAGCAAGTGTAGATGGAAAATTCCACCAACATGCAAGCAAATGAAAAGTTTAGCGTAGCAGTTGCTGGGCACCACATGTGAACAAGGCTTATCAGCCGGGTTCTATGAAGAACAGGTAAGCACACTGTGAAATAGAAGTGTCTCTACATTGAGTCATGTAACGATAAAGGAACAGCTTTCCCGCAAACTCCAGTATCCTGTATGTCTCACCCCTGCAGCCACCCTCACTCTCCACACCCCTCCATTTCCAAGGAAAACCTCTCCCACCTACATCAGGGAACACAATTTTCACATGGCCATATTTTTGCAGTGATACAAAAGATAAAAAGCATTCACTAAGGAATTACGCACTGGTAATAGCTTTGGGAAGCTGCAACACAAATACTTATGGCCAAAACAGCTATTTCTTACTGTAGAAGACCTGTAAGACTTTGTGGGGCACCGCCAAAAACTTCCAGTTATATCAGGCCCCAATGATACTTCATGCTGTCTTTGGATAGACACTTGCTACTCCAACACCCTTTGCTTACAACAGCTGCTTCCATCAGAAAGAAAAGCATAAGTGAAGGTAACATTTTAAAGACGGAAAAAAGTGAAAAAATGGTCTGGAAAGTGACTTAAATGGTTTAGGCAACCAGGCAAAAAAATTAAAGACTTCCTCTCAATATGCTCCAAAAACCAAACCAGCTTAGAAGGCCATTCTGGCCCAGGGACAGAAAGAGGACCCGTTCTTCACCTGGTCTCGCTGCCCATCAGCCATCAGAGCAAGAGTGGCCTAATCAGGTATGAAAGTTGCCTTGTGGACCTGCACTCTAAGGTCATTCCCTGCATCACACAGATGTGCTCCCTCCTCTCCCACCTCCTCTTCTCAGGCAGGAATGGCTGAAGCAAGGTAACAAGGACTTCCCTCCTGCCGCCATTTACAGCTGCGTTACCCCAAGCCCAGCACAACGCCACCCCACACCAGACTTTCACCTCCGTGGCTGCAGGGGCTCCATGTGGAGCTGGGGAGGGGGACGGGGACACCCAAGTGCACAGCAGCCGCCACACTCGCAGCCTGCCCCCGCAGCCTCCCTCAGCAGGACGGCGTCTGCAGTCAGCTGAGGCCAAGGAAACTGAAACCAAAGCCTGCCTGGGAAGTGGCTGAAGTTTAAAGCCATTGGGGTGCATCCTAAAAACACACCCAAAAAAACCTCACATCACTTCTTTCATAGCAGTTTTGTTTAACCAGTTGGTAACGGTGTGCAAACTTCCGCATGAACTAAAAAAGTTAGATCCAGACTGGGCCTTTTTTTCTGATTTCCCACCACCCTCTCTGCAGTCCAGACAGGGGTTGGGTGACACTGTGCCCTGCAAGTGGGTGTCTGTCCTGGTTTTGCCTGGGATAGAGTTAATTTTCTTCCTAGTCGCTGGTATAGTGCTGTGTTTTGGATTTAGTATGAGAATAATGTTGATAACACACTGATGTTTTAGTTGTTGCTAAGTAGTGCTTACACTACGTCAAGGACTTTTCAGCTTCTCATGCTCTACTAACTGAGAAGGCTGGAGATACACAAGAAGCTGGGAGGGGGCACAGCCAGGACAGCTGACCTGAACTGGCCAAAGGGCTATCCCATACTGTATGATGTGATGCTCAGTATATAAACCAGGGGAAAGCTGGCCAGGGAGGCTGCTGCTCGGCGACTGGCTGGGCATCGGTCAGTGGGTGGTGAGAAATTGCATCATGCATCACTTGCTTTGTATATTCTTTTATCATTATTATTATTACTATTTTATTTTATTTCAATTATTAAACTGTTCTTATCTCAACCCACAAGGTTGGTTTGGTGGGGTTTTTTTCACTTTTACTCTTCCGATTCTCTCCCCCATGCCACCGGGGTGGGAAGTGAGCGAGCGGCTGTGTGGTGCTAGTTGCTGGCTAGGATTAAACCATGACAGCCCTTTTTAGCACCCAAGGGGGGGCTCAAAGGGTTTGAGATAATAACAGATTAACCACAGCGTATTAAGGAATTTATATCTGTTAACAGTTGCGGGTCACGATATTGATTCATCTGTTCTCAGTATTAACTTACCTGATCTGCACCATGCTCTTTTTTTTGCTGTACATGTTAAAGATTGGTGGTGTTTTTTGCAGTTCACTGTGCTCTGCAGTGATTGGTGACGTTTTGTCTGGGAGATTTGTTATTAAAACACTGGTCTTGAGCTGAATCTGGTATTTGAGCTTTGTACTGAAGCCATTACTGTACTTCAGTACAGTGGAGATAGCAATTATACTTCTTCCTCTGAGAGGTTTTTATGGAGGAAATGCAGAATGGCACCTTTGCTACCTTCTTAACTTTTCAGTATCTTGAACATCCTTGGGTAGTTAAGATACGTCTATCAGTATTTCTTGGGAATATTGTTTTGGTTTTGTCTAAGGTTAATAAGCAATTTAAGAATATCATCCAGAGATCTGCCCCAAGGCTAGATAGTTATGAGTGGCAGGGTGTGTGGGATAGCATGGGCCTAGGACAGTGGGCACCTCCAGTGTTTTGGAACTTCACCCCTGAACAAGTGCGGAGTCCTGAAAAATGAGTAGAATATTTGAAAAAAAAAGTATGCTGTCACCCTGGCAATTCTAAGGAGACACAAATCACTGCAATGTGCTGGGGCCTGGCCCATGCCTACCGAGCCCTGCTCAACTCTGTTGAGAACCCACAAGGGGAAGAGGTCTCTGGATCTGACGACAAAACGACAGGCACTGCAGTTACTCCATCGCCCGCGACAGGCACTGCAACTGAACCAGGGAACCAACCCACGCCAGTATCTGTCGCCCCTATACACAAGAAGAAATCTTGGAAGCAAAAGTCAGCTCTTTTAGTAAGGGATGATGAAAAAGCAGGGCCATCATCAGAAGAGAAGGAGGAAGAGGAAGAACTCATAAACGAGGCAGTAACCACCCAAACCTTATTCCTGAGTGAGCTGCAAGACAAGCAAAAAGATTTCAGCCATTGTCCGGGCAAGCACATTGTCACCTGGCTGCTCCAATCCTGAGATAATGGGGCCAGTAGTCTGGAATTAGAGGGTAGGGAAGCCGAGCAGCTGGGATCCCTTTCTAGGGAAGGGAGTATTGACAAAGCAATTAGAAAAGGGGTACAGGCCCTCAGCCTCTGGAGGCAGCTCCTGTCAGGCTCCAAGGAAAGGTATCCCTTCAAGGAAGATATTACATATCAACCAGGCAAGTGGACCACCATGGAGAGAGGTAGCCAGTACCTGTGGGAATTAGCCATGCTGGAGGTGATTTATGATGACCTGGACAACGAGCAGTTATCCAAAGATCCAGATGAAGTCAAGTGCACATGCCCCATGTGGCAGAATTTTGTATGGAGCATACCATCATTGTATGCCAACTCACTGGCAGTACTGACCTGGAAAGACGGAGAGGGATTAATGGTGGATGAATTGGCCAGCCCACTCCAGCAATATGAAAAAAAAAAAATCTTTTCCTCCCTTGTCTCAGCTGTGGAGAAACTGTCTCGGAAGGTCCAACAACTCGAAGACGGTATGTCCTACTGCCCACCTGTACAGACCAGTATCTCAGCTATTAGAAGTAAGCATCCCTCTGCTCAAGAAAGAGGATATAGAGGGTACACACCACAGGCCACCCTGTGGTTTTACCTGCATGACCAGGGAGAGGACATGAGGAAGTGAGATGGAAAATCTACCTCGACCCTAGAGGCACAGGTACAGGAGTTGCAAGGAAAAACAATCACAAAAGGGGGTTCTTCCAGGAAAATTGCTGCTCCAGTTTCCAGTGAGCAGTTCCCCAGACAGAGTAGAAGGGCTGATCTTACTCCTGATCTTAAGAAAGAGATTTCTGATTTGTATTTACAAGAAGTGAGTAACAAATACTATGACCAGGACTAGAGGGGCCTTGCCTCCAGCCAGATGGAGGAAATGGACAACCAGGTTGTGTGGATTCGATGGTCTGACACATCAGACTGACAGGAGTCTAAGGCTGTAGTGAGCACTGGTACACAGTGTACCCTAATGCCATCAAGCTATAAAGGGGCAGAACTCATCTGTATTTCTGGAGTGACAGGGAGATCCCAACAGCTGACTGTATTGGAGGCCAAAGTGAGTCTAACTGGGAATGAGTGGCAGAAGCACCCTGTTGTGACTGGCCCAGAGGCTCTGGGCATCCTTGGCATAGACTATCTCAGGAGAGGGTATTTCAAGGACCCAAAAGGGTAGCAGCGGGCTTTGGGTATAGCTGCCTTGCAGATGGAGAAAATGAAACAGCTGTCCACCTTGACTGGTCTCTCAGAGGACTCTTGTATTGTGGGGCTGCTGAGGGTCAAAGCACAACAGGTGCCGATCACCACCACAACAGTGCACTGCCAGAAACGTCGCACCAACCAAGACTCCCTGATTGCCATCCATAAGCTGATTCATTGACTGGAAAGCCAAGGAGCGATCAGCAAGACTCACTCACCCTTTAATAGTCCCATATGGCTGGCGCAAAAGTCTAATGGAGAGTGGAGACTAACAGACTATTGCGTCCTGAATGAAGTCACACCGCTGCTGAGCGCTGCCGTGCAGGACATGCCAGAACTTCAATACAAACTGGAGTCAAAGGCAGCCAAGTCGTATGCCACAATTGATATTGCTATCAATGGTGCTCAGTTGCCAGCTGGGATTAAACCACAACAGCATCTTAGAGGTTCACTTCCCAGGGATTCGTGCTGTTGACTGGCAGGGTTTCTGCTCCTGGCCCAGCCATTTGTACGTACTTGTCTGGTCCCCACTATTCTCATAACACTTCCCTCCCTACGGTTAAGCAGGGTATTCTACTGGAAAATAAGTCTGGTGAAGCAAGTCATGCATCCAGTTCTGAACAAGGTAAGATTCAGTCAGCCTACCTACGAATGCCTAGATAAAAAGTGGGCAATAATTCCAAGCCTAGGCACTGAAGTCACTCACCACTGTCAGCTGCATATTAGAAATACATCATTGATATTGCTCAGATAAGCACCCCAGGCAGAGTACCTCTGTTCTACCTAAGCCTCGTTATGCACCATCACAACAAAGAGACCATGCGGCATTATGCCTTAATACATGGGAAGTCATTTCATGCAGCAGCTCACGGATCAAACAACTCCAAGAGGCCAGCCTTGAAGACTTGGGAAAGGGAAGCAGCAATCTTCAACATCCATTGACAGAACTGTTGCAATGGTAACTGACAGTATTAAAAATAGACTGTCAAGCCTCTCATTTCCCCAAATTAACCTAATGCTAAATACGAAAAATGCTGCTTTTGTTTTAAGTATGACAAGATACAGCTTTAGCTGAACTGATTTACAGCTTCACTGGTAACAATACAAGAGAAAGAAAACCCAAGTCTGACAAAAGAAAGAATACACCACTGAGGCTTACCTACATATTCCAATCTTTGTCAAACATCAGTTCTCGTTTTGAGTGATGTGATTAAGATATTAGCTATCACAGAAAAAAGGGTATCACTAGGCTGATGAGCAGCATTACAGACTAGTCGAAGAAAGATTCCAGACTTGAGATGTGGGATTTGGAATACCCACTTCATATCTTTTATTGAAATTGCTGAATACTTTATATTACACTATTTTGATTCAAAATGGAGTTTTTATAAAAAGAAACCATTGTTGAAACTGAGTAAGCCAGCCAAAAGGAACAATGAAAAGTTTCAAAAAATTCTGACCAATGCACGTACTTGTACGATGCTTTGAAAGTCCATAATTTAACTTAGGAAACACCTGGAGAAGAGCAAGACTGCTAGAGAAAATCTGACTTGCATTCATTGCCAGCAACATTTCAAATCAATGACCATGGCCAGGACCATAGCATAAGAGCTAGAACTTAGGCTATCAGAAAACGTTGGCCCAACTTTTTTTTCTTGTAATTAATACCAGAGAAAGGAATTGTACTGACTAGGGCTCCTCTAGTTGTTGAGCTTTTCTTGGTGATGACAAACTGGGCAGTGCAGATTGTATTATAGGAATTCTGCCTCTATGGCCTTGAAAACTCTGGTTCTGTGTGCAGTCAGCCTAGTCCAGCCACAATCTAGGAAAAAAAAAATCTTTGGGTGCTTGTCAGCTGCTTAGGCAAATACTGATGAAGTCAGTCATATGACCAGTACCAAAAAAATATCATGCAAAGAACAGCAATCATTTCAGGCTAAAGCTATACAGAGTTGTACCTTTCAGTCAATACCTTTGAACCAATGATCTGTTTAAATTAGAATGGATATTCAAATTTACAGGATAAATTAGACCAGTTCCAAAATTTACATCAAATCATCCCAACACACAAAAGTTATATTTTTTCCTTGTCTTACGATGGGTGAACCCATAGAATAATACCCTGCCGGCAGGAAGAACATGTTGCTATTAAGCAAACCTGAGTAGTGAGGATCAATAAATACAAGGAGTTAAAATGCTAGTAGTCAGATAACTTGAGTCTCAGGAGCCAGGGGCTTCATTGAGCCTTAATCCTTTCTTTTCAAAGGTTTCTCTTTCTTAAGCAAGCATTTAACACATATGCTGAGGCTTAAAAAGAAAAGAAAAAGTGTCCTGGCTAGAGAGAGTCAACATAACTCAGCCAACTGGATGTTAGAAATCCAGTCATCACTGAACAGATCATTGTAAACAACCAAGAAATCTTTCTCTTCTTCCCTTTTCAATGGTTTCTTGTTAAAGGCAAAATTCAGAAAAATCTTTCAGGCTGAAGTCCTCATATTTGGTTGGAAATGTTGTCCCATTATATATAATCTCTCTATATATATTTGATTAGGCACAAGAGGGTTTATTAAACATTCAACAAGTCCTCATCACTATCATCATGAAACGATACTGTATTTGTAGAGTTCTGTGCCTGCTGCTGGCCTGGCTTGGCTTTTGCTTTCCTTTCCTTTCCCCCATTCAGCAAATAAGCTTTGTTGTCACTTCCAAGACTGGGTGGCTTCTTTTGTGGGTGGTTGCTCTTGTCTAGTCCTCTTCCTGTCTGAATCTTTACATCTGGAATGGTTAACACTTCATCCTCACTGTCCAGGTCATCCACATGGAGAGAGGTAAAGGCTTCAGATGTAACAGACTTGGTAGTAATGTGACCATTCTCCTGCCCTCCTTTTGCTGTTCTTTGATTTGTTGCTGCAATTTCCTCCATAAGCCACTCTGTTTCATTCTCATTAGCTTCTTCTTCACTGTTTATCTGCAAGGAAAAGAAAAAATGCAAGAGGAGACTGTATATACCGCTCTAGACTCTGCCACACGCTCTAGACTCTGCCACACGCTCTAGACTCTGCCACACGCTCTAGACTCTGCCACACGCTCTAGACTCTGCCACACGCTCTAGACTCTGCCACACGCTCTAGACTCTGCCACACGCTCTAGACTCTGCCACACGCTCTAGACTCTGCCACACGCTCTAGACTCTGCCACACGCTCATCTCCCCAACTGTCAGACCCCACACGCCACATGGCCTTGGGTTTAACTTTGTCATAAGATAGTAATACTGCAATAGCATGCAGTTACTATTCACATTTCACTATGTCTGAAACAGACTTCTTTCTCTTCCTGTACATTTATGTGTTATTTGGCTATTTATGGACCACTCTATTTCCTCAACTCTATCTTCTTCCATTTCACAATATAAATGTAGATATCTCAGCTATGTGGCTTTCCTGAAGCCATACCACATGGTTTCCATGCACTGAAGGAACTAGGAATTAAGGGGGTTTATGTATTTATTAATAAAAGCTTCATATTAAGAAAATTTGACAAGAAACAAAACCTTTGATTTTGCCACTGTGTTACCTTTGTGTATTTGTAGGAAACACCGGATGTTCTTCTGCAGCAGTTCGTTATCTTGTTTATTACGATTTCCCTAAAGAAAGGGAAGAACACTGTATTAGGGAGACTGTAACCCCCTTATTAGCCCTCACTTTTCTTCACTGGATCCTTACCACCAACATAAAGCACTTCCCCCAAGCAAGCTGCAAGCTATCGCATAGTGACACTTGACCCTAAACCACTCTAACAAAATTCAGTCCATGATGATGTACATCTTCCCCCTTACCACAGCTTCAGGGTGACTGTTCTGAAGCATCTCTGGCCTTTATGCCTAAGGGAAAAAAAACCAAACTTGTCTGGAAAGCAGAGAATCAGCAGGACTTGCACTTGTTCCTTGCTGCTATTGCATGGTTCCAGCTTGACACCATAAAAGGAGAGAGATATCAAATACTAACAACCTTGTCACATTATTTTATCCTCCTTAGTTAGCAGTTGTCCACAATAGAGACTAGCCCAATTCAATTGTGTACCCTCTGTACATGGACCTTCAGACAGTAATAGGGAATTGGGGGGGGGGGGGGGGGGGGGGGGGGGGGAGAACACCAGCAGTTTGACAGTTGATGCTGCCAACTGAAAAACAGAACTTAAACCTCTGAAGTTCCTTACTTCCGTTTCACTGAGGAAACCAAGTCCTACCAAAGAAACTTCTAAAGTCTCCCAATCATTTCTTACCTCCTCTCTTTTTTGTAGAACAGTAAGATTATTAGGCATGCAGTGAGAACAACCAGGAGGACACTCAGCACAGCACCAACAGCCTGACTTCTCCTTGACAGGCCTTTATGTACTTGGGCCTCCTGATCAGTCTGGTGCTCATTGCTTCCTGGGTCATTGGTTGATCTAATAACATAAATTAGGAAGAAAAGGGCAAGTAAGATCTATTGACCAGTTGCATCAAACTGGATTAGAAACAGTAGATTCAAAGAAATTAAACACATCACACCATCCTGTCAGTCCTACCTAAGTGCTATAAAGAACTGAATTCAGGGGATTTCATTCTATGTAAAAAATCACTGAAAAAAATAAAAACGTATGTACTGTGCCTACATCCTGGTATGCTTTCCAACAGTGCATAAAATTGATTGCAGTCAAGAGTGAAGTGCATGATTAGGCACTCTAGAGCTTACACAGCAGCAGCTATCCACACAAAGCTGCTATTTTAGAACCAAACCTGCACCTGAGCAAGCTGGAAAAGCTACAGGAATTATTTACCTTCCAGCTGACTACAGCACTACACAGACCTCAGTAGCTAATTGCCTGTTTAAACAGAATAAATGGTTTTGCTGTGTTTTCAAGCTAGCAGCCAGAAAGTGAACAGTCCTAGAAGTAGTCACTCCATTCTTTGCGGTGAGGCTGCCTACATGTCAAGAATGCCAGTAAGCACCTAGATACAGTCATTCTGCTTTCAACACTGTCACCTCATTACTCCTTTTTGGATCTGTAGATAAGCTGATCGTAATTAATTGCAGAAATACCTCATTATGCTCTAAGATCTGTAATGATTTTCACTCCATCCTAAAGTAGGCAAATAGAGGAGAAGCCAGTCTTTGCCGTGGCTTTAAAGTTTTCCAGACAGTAAGGCAAGGAAGATAAAAAACTTTACCCGAATACTGGTTACTCCTCTCAGTAACATGAAACAGCATGTTCTGTTAGCTACAGTAGCTTTTACTTAGTGAGAATAACAATATTAATTCCACCACGCCTCTCCATTTCCCATGCAAACAAACAGCTTTAGGTCTAAGACCAACTTGGCAAGCTTCTATTTAGTGGTCATGTGCCAAACATTACATACATGAACACCAATTCCATCTACCCATGAGTCTACTGCTTTTTTAGCTTTTCATCTTTTCACAATCACTGTGATGAACAAATACAAAACACCCTTTAGCTGAGAAGTGCTGACAAGAGCTGCTTTCAGAAAATGGTTAACTACTCACATTAATGGACACACAGCAGATGTGTACCAGGTAAATAAATACTGACAATCTGCTGTCTCATGAAGGAATTCAGGGATGCCTTCTACTTGTGGATTGCAGTGGAAGAAAATGGTTGAAGACACAAACTTTGATTTATCTTTACCACATCTGGAGTCTGATGAAAATATGATATCCAAGTCATCATCTACAACGAGAAGAAAACCTTATAGTTTACTACTTCCTTGAGAACACTCTATTAACACTAGACCCTGGAAAGTTATCTATTTGTTCTGCAGTAACAGCTTACACTTTGCAATATCTGCAGGTGAGCTTATACTTTTGTGTAGCTGATCCCATCGGTTGCTATGGAACAGTGGGCTAAGCTCTTCACAAGAAAAAGTAGCTAGATAAAGGAGATCATTGTTTATGCAGCACAAGCACAGAGGAAAACAGGAGACCAAGTCCTCTATCTTGCATTGTTTCTACCAAAGTCTTTCAACAAGCGTCAAGCCCAAACCCTATTAAGGCCACATTCACCACTGAGCTTACACAATAAGAAAAAAACAACCTAAATTCTGCTAGACAGACTCTGGATACCATTACAGAAATGGATTAACACAGATGTTGTGAAACAAGAACCATTTCCTGATGAAGCAATTCACACTGAGTATCAAGCAATTCTGGCTAGTGAGCAAGTACTTACCACTTACCCTCAACATAATATTTAGCTTTTCTGGCAGAACCAATTCTCCGAAAGCGACGTTCATTAGTTTTAACCTGGCAGATGTTTGCTTCAGAGCATTCTGGGAAACTTGAGTTTCTTATACCAGAAAGTTGAATTTCATACACGTATTTATCGCCATTTGTCCGTATGTCACCAGAAGCCGTGTACAACCTGAGGAAACAGAGGACAGGTCTATCCTTAAGTCTAAACTCACAGATGTAGGTTATTCCCAAGACATAAGACTGGCAACAGTGGTAGCTGCTACCACTGGTCGATTCCAGAGTAAGTTGGCATGACTGATTCAGCAACCAGAAAAGATGCAGGACTGAGGCTTCCTCCCTGAATATTAGAAACGAGGATTATATTTAGCATAAATATAATCTTTCTAAGAAAGCACAAAAAGCAAACTTTTCTAGTTATATTGCCCTCAATGGGTGTATGAACATGTAAATACCTCCAAAGGATTAAAACAAACTGGAGACAAAAGCATGATTCAGCAGCTTATACACAAGCTAGCCTACTGACCATAAGGACCATATTGTGTGCTCTGTAGCTATGATAAATAGCGTAGCTTAGCTGTCTTCTCCAGAAGGGTAACTAGTTCTACCATAAGTATTACCTAAATACTATTTACAATTGTATCCTTTCACACTGCTGGTCAGAGTGAGAATGCTCCGAGATTCATAGCTATTTGTTCTAGCCACCTGCTTGAAGGCTGACATTGCTCAAATATGACTTGCCTTTAATCTCACGTTACACCAAGTTTTATTTTTGTCCCAACTTCCTCTCCTCCTTCATCCAGACCCGTTTGATTTTTTTTTTTCCTTTATGCTTGTAATGCTATCACCACATTGGCACAGCAGGTTTATTCACAACGCTTCTGCTCAGTTACTCCAATCTGCACGCTAATGGTTTGTGCCCTGCAAGCGGAGTTTGTTCTTCCCATAACACTAGTATGGGCAGATTGCCTTCCACAACACTAGCAGTGACGTTAAGTATAGTAGTTTATAAGAGATTCTGGACCAGAGTTATGTGCAATGTGTAGTACAGTCAGTGTAACTGCTGGTCTTCCCTTCTGTCCTGGTTTCAGCTGGGATAGAGTTAATTTTCTTCCTAGTAGCTGGTATAGTGCTGCATTTTGGATTTAGGATGAGAATAATGTTGATAACACACTGATGCTTTGGCTCTTGCTGAGTAGAGTTTACACTGGTCAAGGACTTTTCAGCCTCCCCTGCTCTGCCAGGTGCACAAGAAGCTGGAAGGGAGCAGAGCCAGGACAGCTGACCCAGACTGGCCAAAGGGCTATTCCATACCATATGACGTAGTATGCTCAGTATATAAGCTGGGGGAAGAAGAAGGAAGGGGGGGACATTCAGCATGATGGCGTTTGGCTTCCCAAGTAACCATTACACGTGATGGAGCCCTGCTTTCCTGGAGATGGCTAAATACCTGCCTGACGATGGGAAGCAGTGAATGAATTCCTTGCTTTGCTTATGTGTGTGGCTTTTGCTTCACCTATTAAACTGTCTTTATCTCAACCCAGGAGTTTTCTCACTTTTACCCTTCCGATTCTCTCCCCCATCCCACTGAGGGGGGAGTGAGCGAGCGGCTGTGTGGTGCTTAGTTGCCAGCTGGGGTTAAACCACGACACCCTCCCTCTCCTGAGTTCTGTCATGCTTGACCATTCCTCCAGAGCTGTCCTTCCTCAATTCTAAGGCTTCTGAAGCATGGGTTCCTACTTCCATATGGATCATCTGAGCAGGAAAGAAGGTGCTATGTAAAAAGCAAAGGAGTACTCTAAGTGGAAAAAAATCAATTTCTCTGGCACTGAACTAATGTTTACACACTATGGAAGAGAGCAATAACCCACAATAAAGAGATCTAACATCAAGGTGAGTATGTGCATGCTTTAGACTAGTCTTGAGTACCCCTGGACACGCTTGAAGCTATAAGCCCAGCTGTGAGCTGCACTATTAACCAGGCCTTTAAGTCAGTCATTGGTACAAGGTGAATTCAGTGCTATTTCTACATGACAGCTAAGAACTGTTAAGGCAACACAGAATATTCACACCAAGCTCTCTTTTCTTGCAGTACAGTTCTACAGGACTAAAGTGTTGTGGGTTTAGGTTGTTGTTGGGGTTTTGTTGGTTTGGGTTTTTTGGATTTTGTTTTGTTGGTTTTTTGTTTGTTTTTTTTTACTTACTTGTAATAAACATCCCCTAAAGAGAAGTTTTTCCCAGTTGCAGGATTAATAACCATTCCATTCACCACCTCCACCTCTTGCTGCTTCACAGCACAAGCTGCACGTGTGTCCCAAGTGATGTAGTAAGCACAGTTTTCTTCATCAATCCTACCAAATGACAGACACAACTCATGATTTCAGGAAACAGTAACAAGTCCTTAGTATCCTGAGAAAGGCAAGACACACAGCTGCTAACTCATGTGTGGGAATGTGCTGCTTAAGGATCATGCCAAGAGTAAGCTAAAATAGCCAAGTAGCACTCAAAAAGATCAACTTGGAGAGTTGCACTGCACTTTTACGCAGTTCCAAGACCTAAAAAGACTTGGCTGCACTTGAACTTTCTACTTCAAAAGTTTCAGAAGTCACACAGTGTATCAGAGGGTTTTATCAAGATATTTTAGCTAACAAACATGTTGGGCTGCTCACGGCAGGTTTAATGTGCTGCACATTACTTAACTAGGACAAGGAGTATACACTAGTCAGATTTTGCTGCCTAGTTCCTTGACTCATACAGAGCATCTTGCTCAGCTTCCCAATTCTAAAAACAATATACAGTTAACCAAAACAAGACTGAGCAAAAAGCCATCAAGCTTTCTTAGTATTCGTGATCATGCATATATACCTCACTTTGGACAGCTTCTAGTTAAATAATCTGTACTGAGGCAATAATAAACCATGTTTTATTAGCTTAGTCACTTACCTGCAGTAAGTGCTCTCTACTAAACAGATTTTGAGCAAAGTTAGGACTGGTTTTATTACAACTGACTTTGAAAACAACAGCATCCCAGCCATTGTCAGATCTAATTTGGAAGTTGAATGCTTAAATTTTTGCCCAGAAATTTTAAGATAAATACAGAATACAATTGTTTAAGTGAACAGGTGCAGAAACTCCAGCAGATCCATGTCTTACAAGTAAAGACCAAGGATTATTTTAGGGACTGTCCAACAGAATGGACAATCGCTGTCCTACAGAAAGGACAGTCACTGTCCTGAGACTTGCAGTTTACTAGAGAGGTACAAAGGAATAAACTATGAAGATCAGTGGTATGTTAATTTGTTACTCACCTCTGCAGCATGGGCATGCCAACTGTTTTTGCACACTTCAGCTCTATAATTGTCGTTACTTTCTTGTTTTTCCTACATTCCTGCCCACTGGAATAACTAATATAGACTGTATCACCTAGAAGAGAAAAATGGTGACACTCAAGGTTTTTGTAAGCAGTGACAGATCTTCCCTTTGCTCATTCGCCAGACTTCATTACTTTAGATTAACTGCTAGGATTTTTTTTTTCCGCTGCATAGACCATATATCAATTACAGCACTTCAGTAATTTGAGGCCTTCACACTGATGATCATTTAAAAATCACTGCTCAAACACCTTTGTATTTACATCGTACCGTATGTTCAGGTCACCAGTATGGCCATAACAAATGTTTACATTTAAGACACCATTTTTTAAACATAAGAGTAAATGAAGATATCCATTTATAAACAAACTCCGGCAATAAACACATGCAATTCATCCCATTGTTTTTGTAGCTGGATGGAAAATTTCCCTCAATTTCACAAACCCAGTAGCAATTTAAAAAAATAACCTTTAAACTGAAAACTTGAGTAAGGTTGAGATTTTTTTTTTTATTCCTTTTCTTAAGAGTGAAGCCAATTAGTCATCTTTCACATGCTGCTTTAAATGAAGAAATTAGTGGACACAGAACAAGTCTTTCAAAATGGGATGAACAAAAATAATTCCCCCTCCCACAATTATAGAATCACAGACTGGTTGAGGTTGGAAGGGGCCTCTGGAAGTCATCTGGTCCAAACCCCTTGCTCAAGCAGGGCCACCTGGAGCCAGCTGCCCAGGACCACATCCAGATGGCTTTTGAATATCTCCAAGGTAGGAGACACCACAATGTCTTTGGGCAACCTCTGCCAATGCTCAGTCACCCTCATTGCAAAAAAGTGTTTCTTGATGTTCAGACGGACAATTCACTTCTTACAGCTTTAATGACAACACTGTTTATTTGCTTCAATGTTCTCATGGCTTAAATACCACTCTTAAGTTTGAGTAGTAGCGTTCACTGTTTTTGTTTTTAAACAGAAGATTCACTGGTAACGATATTTCAAAATAAAGGCTTCACCATAATTTAAGAACCACTATAGCTAGGTTGTAAGATTTAACCATCTCTAGCTCTCTACAGGAACAAAAGTAACTCTACCTGTCACATTCAGCTTCTGTGTATGAACAAGTCCAAGAACCTGAACGTCTCCATTGTTGCTTTTCCTGCAAATACTGGCTCTTTCAGGGCAGCCTGTGGGTCCCTCATGTACCCTCTGACAGAGATTCACATAGTACCTATAGAGAACATGGTAGACAAATCTTCTTTAAAATTAAATTTACGCTAAACTGAAAAAGTGAGATATAAAATTTAGAATACTCATGGGAAGCTAGCCACGTTGAAAGAAATTAAATACTCTAATTAGCTGACAGAATAAAGCATGTACTAAGATTTAGTAGATTACTTCTAACTATCATTTTCAAGTAAATGACTGTGCAAAAAAAATTGATCATTTACCAGATTAGTTCACTAGTTAAATTTGACCTAGGTCAAAACTAGAAATTGGAACTGAGTCAAGAAATGCCCAAGAGTTTTTTCAGCTATAAAGGTTATAGTACAGTCCTAAATTCAGCATTTCTTTGGAGCTATACCAGTTAAGTTTTATTAGAATAGAGGAACTAGTAGCAGGGTGGTGAATGAAATAGTTTTGTTACCCCACCGTTTATAAGTTTAGAATTAGATGCTCTCATCCTTGCCAGTTCATTTCTATTTGCTAACTGAAGGGGGCAGGCTAGAGAGGCTGATGACTTCCTGCCATTCATATCTTCCTCTAAGTTGATTCTTAAAGGAATGGGGGGGAAAAAAGCCCTACTTAAAACTTTAGACAAAAAAATTACACACTTGAGTCGAAAGACAGCAACTAAGTTAAGATTTTTGTTCAACATGATTAAGAATAAAAAAAAATTGCATTTAAACTAGAAAATGACCTTGTTAAGATAGCAGTTTAAATAGAAGGCCTTTAAAAAGCTTTTAGTTTAGACTTACTCATCCTTTAAAAGGGGCTGTCAATAGAGGGAAGGGCTGAGGATGAAGACAGTAATTATTCATCCTCTTCAGATAAAATGGGTTCCTTTCTGTTTTTTTGTCTATATGCAGTGTTAAGCATTGACAGTTTCAAGACACTGTCAGCAATTTAAACAGACTCTGAACAGCGACCAAAAAGAAGTACCATGCCACTTTACAACTTCAACTGTATTGATTAGCAAGCTGCTCCCTGAGAGTTGCTCATTACTCACGAGTTCCCATTGTGGAAAAAGATCCATGACCCCGTCAGGGAAGAAAGCATTCTCAAGTCATAAGTTCTGTGTTTCTGGACAAACTTGCACTCCATTTTCTTGGGAGGACAAACCGCCTGAGTCCTCCATTCAAATGTCACAGCACAGCCAAGTGTCTCACTCAGAAGGTGTGGTCTCCCAACACCAGCATTTTCATCACATGTGAAGATAATGGTAGATTCCTTTCTTGCAGTTGCTGTAAGGGGGAAGGTTGGAGGAAAAAAAGGAAAAAATACTTTGCAAGAGGCTTTCAGGCACGTATGGATTTTAGTGTAGCAATTTTGTGGCATCCACAAAAATTTTAATCGGGTATTGTTTCAGACAGCAAAGAGGCACAAATGCTTTACCTAGCAATTTTAATCCACAGGTTAGCTTTCACACTTTTTAGAAAGTAGTGTTCCTTCCAAAACAACTGATCTCCATCAAAGCAGTCATTACTTATGACTTGAACACTCATGAACTAAAGGCATGAGCTTTTTATTTCAAAATTATTTTGCTCACTCGAGTAAGGTGTTTGTCCCATAGATTCTTTGTCTTGCCCACTCCTATCCCTTTATTTCCACTGTATTGCACCAGAGGTCTTTTGCCCAGCCTGATAACAGCTAACTCCCTATGTTAGCTCAGATCCTTGCACGTGAAGTACAGGAAGCCCTTACCATGACCACAAAATCCCCACTTTCCATCTCCTTGGTAGTTTTCAGTTGTAGCACACCATGGCCTATTCTTTTCTTCTGTAATACATTCCTCATAGGTCTTCCCTTTGTACTTGAAAGGGAACACACAAAGCTCTCCGTTTTCAGTCACTGAAAAGGAAAGGTATACCCTCTTAATAACATGCATTAGAATAACAGGCATATCCATATTCAGAGGCATATCCAAAGCCTGTACTTCAATACTAAAGAAAAGTCATAAGCAGAGGCAGACAATAGAAATACTGAAACATTGAATCTAAATGCAATTAGAAAACTAGGATGTAGGGTACAATTAGCTATGATCACCTCTACAGAAAAGTTGCACACTCTTCTAGGAGATACATTAGCTGATTAGTATGGTCCATGTGATTTAATGAAACTACATGTTTCTATTAACGTATGCAAAATGCACATTGCTTCCCTCCTATCACAACAAAATCTCATAGTTTAAGGGTAAAAAAAGCTGGCAAGTTTTTACATAAAGAACAGGTCTGCTTCAATCTCACCTGGAGGGCACCGATCACCTCCTGTATACTGCAAGATGACCGTTTCATCTTGGTGGCTATAGTCCATTTTCATTTCCTTTATGTTTCCAAAAGATGATGCACCGCTTTCAGATGTCAGACACACTGCCCCATCTTTGCATTTTCCCTGGGGCAAGTCTGCTGCCTTACTGCATACACCAACATGATAACTGTTAGATCCAGAAAATACCTGTGTGGACATCCAGAAGCATCATAAATGAGGATGCCTCAGAGCCTACAGTCAATATCTACAAAGAACCACTTGAATGCTTTATAAACCAAGTCTCATGCAGTACTTGCGTAGTGCAGGAGGAAAATAAGATAACTAATTTTGCAAGTCTGGCCTTCCTTAATATGGCAAAACTGCAGATAAAGTACACCCACAGGACCAAGGATATAGTCTGTTCAGTAGACTTGTTTTCATGTTCAGGATTCTGCCACAGGTGAAGACTTCTCCTTCCTTTCCCCATCAGTATATCCATGAATTTCCCTCTCAAAAACATTAAAAACCTAATGTTATTCCCTCTAATATTATTCCCTCTGTCAGAGGCCAAATATCAACACTGACCACAGCTGCAGCACATGCTTCAGTCTCCTCTCATACCCCAGGATGCTTAAAAGAAACGCCTGCTTCAGTTTTAAAATGTTGATAGCAATGGGCAATTAAAAAAAAAAAAAAAAAAATCACACCACCAGCAGGCATTACCTCAAATGATCTTCCAGAAAGGCTCGTCAGGTTAAAAGTATAGTGTAGCTGTTCGTCAGTCACAGAGCAGCCTAAAGTTTTCACTTTATCAGGACACACAACTGGAGTTTCCCACTCAAACACGAAACTGCAGTCAAGTTTCCTTATCATCTTTGGCTTGCCCTGTTACCAAAGAACACAGCAAGATACATTAGGTTTAATTTTTGGAGAATTTGTTGTTCTTTTTGCATTTTCCACCACCCTCCAACAGTTAACCTCAGTTATTACCGAGGCTAGACTTTACTGACCATAGGACAAACACCATGCCTTCATATTACAACCGGTACCAAAAAAGCTACAAGTAAAGTACATTCTACCTAGCTCCAGGGAAAAAAGAAAAAAAAAAAATCAAAGCAGTAATTGAAGTACATAAGCTTTCTTATTAATTAGGGTCGAGATTTTGATGTTCAGCTTAGTTGCAAGCAGCAACAGAAGTGTGAGAGAGCTGAAAGTTCACTAAGTTAAGGTTTAGAAAGAATGCTGTTTCCTTCATCATATTTTAAATAAAAATATGAGCATGGCCTGTGTAATATTCAGAGCTGCCTAGAGTTTCAGCTCATGCCCCATTTTGATGGAAAATGGTTCCAAGTGAGCATCTTCAACAAGCTCTAGTTTGTCAAACGTCATACCAAAGTGCTACAGTTTGTAGCAATCTCTACAGTTTGTTAAAACTTTCAAAAAATTCAAGAAGTGTTAGATTCACACCACCATGCAATTTCAATTTAGTGTTCATGTGTCAACACAAAATAAAAACATAAGTATCTAAATGCACATTTTTAAAGCTGTGCATGATTATGGAAAGGGTTACAACAGAGGGGAAACATTTCACAGCAATATCTTTACAGACAGTTACACTGGTTCTTGTGTTAGCTTGCGGTACAAGTATAAGCTTTTGGACCTAGACAAAGTGCAATACAACAGTAAGTTTAACACCAGCAATAAGTTATCGCTACATTAGTTCAGTGGAATCTGATCCTTGAAACCATCAGAACCTGCTACTCACAAGCGTAAAGTTCATGCACTCTATGAAATTTTGCCTGGTTAAGAGTACAAATACTAAGTATTTAAGTATTAAGTAGTTAAGTAGTTAAGAATACAAATACTGAGTATATTCCTTGTTGAAACATGTCCATCCCTACTGCTAGAAACAAATCCTTGATTTAGTTTTAAACAAAGCTAACACTGGTTACTACCCACTTCCCATTGCACCCCAATATCAACGTAAGTTTAACAGATGTCTTACCAGACTAGTTCCTTGGCTGCAGTGAAATACAATAAGAGAAGTATAGTTCAATTTGCTGTTTATCTGACAAGGAGTAGTGCTGTTGTAAGTGATGTAAACTTCATTTACTGCCTCATTTAACTTGGGAGGTTCAGTAACACGACCAATATCCTACACAAGCAAAAATATGTATTAAGAGACATATGGGACACACCTAGATTTCAGATCAGCCCAGAGATTCAGATCAATTCAGATTATTCTGTTTGGTTTACATGGGAGCACAACTATTGCACTTTTGAAAAGTGCATTCTATACTCAAAGAACAGTTGTATTTCAATCCTAACAAAACACAAGCTGAGCAGCTCAAAACACTCTTTGATTGAGCTTGACAAAAGCCAGGGAGGTTCTGCATCTTAGAAGTAGATTCTTTTTTAAATCATTATGCCAAAATACCAACATATCACTTAAAAATAGTGTAGTATTAACAATGGAGTAAGGTCCATAGATCAATGTGGAAGTTCATGGAAAACAATCTCAACTTTTTATGTGCATCTTCTACAGCTCACAAACAAGACCTCAAAAGGTAAGAACCTTCATCTCTCAAGGTAATAACACAGACAAGTTAACCAATATTCTGTCACAGGCTTGCTATTCATGCAGCTGTCAAGTTCTTACATGGAAGTACTAAACGCATTTTGGAGCGTGCTAGGACATATCCTGCTTCCTATTGCAAAAGGCTATCATGGGATCAAGCACACCATTTCTGTGCCACAGAATGGCAGACTACGAGGCATTCTGCTTCCCAGTCTCTGTATTTGGCACACAGCACTACATGAAAAAATTCTCTGTAGTAATTTTTCATATTTGTCACAGTATGGAATCTTCTGACACCCAAAAAAATCACTGGGGTTCAGGACAGGAAAATACTTCTTCGTAGGGAAAAGTGATGAAAGGGAATTTTGCAGGGCAGATTTTAATTTTGTATTCCATTTCTTTAACCCATTGTCAAGCCTCTGGTTCAAATCATGTCTTTACGCAGGGATACTGTTTTAAACTAGCAGGGAAATGCATGTTTCAGTGATTCCAGGCATAGTACTTACTATTGGCAATTCATTAACAGGAACCATGCAAACAGCTGCTCCAGGTGGGCAATTGACATCTTTGATAGGATTGAGAGGCTCACAAATGTTGATGTAGAAGTCTGGAGAAACATCTGTTACATCTTCATCCACAAATGCCTCATAATACCCAGTGCGATGGATCAGAGGAGACAGGTCAATAATGGAACTGCCATTCAATACTGAGCATTTCACCTACAAGAAAGTACATTTTATTGCTCTTGTTCTTTTATTACTTGCTTTGATTTATTGACAAACATCCTGTCCTTCGCAGGGCCAGAAGGGTGGCTGCATTTAAAAGTTTCAAATTTGATTTAAGTAAAGCAGCATTTGTTACAATTTTTGTTTGTCTATAGATACTAAGAACCTACAAGCTGCATATGAAAAACCTCAATCTTTTAAACATTCTTACAGAACAGAGTCTGTATCAGAACAATACCAAGACTTAAAGCTCTGGCATGCATTCTCCAGCATACATAGTCACTATGTCTTCATAAGATCAGTAGATGCTGCAGTTCCTTCCTCTCCTCAGCTCCCACACATCACTGGAGCATCTCCAATAAACAAGCTTGGTTATAACAATGTAAAGTTATGGTATTGCAAGCTGATGGCTTGAGCACTGCGTTTCCTCAGAACCTATTTCATGCACTCTGAAGTGCATAAGCTTACTGACAGCCTACCTGGAATTTGGGAAGTCTGTTCTTGTTTAGATGTTACATAAAAAGCAACTAACAAAATTACTGTTTAATTTCAGGACAAAATCATCACTGCTACCTAGCTATCACCACACTGAAACAGCTAGGGTCACTGTGGATACACTGTGAAAAGTGATCAGAAATGCACAAATGATCACCGAACAGAGGTAACAGGCTAGAAAACACAATGTTTTTAGGCAGTGTTGATTTGTATTGCAGCATGGTACATACTACTGAAGAGGAAACCAGAGCTATGTGTAGCAGAACGCTTACAAAAAAGGAGGGGACCTGTGACAGTTCCTGTCAGGGAAAGGAAAACTGGAAAAATGGGAAAACATTTTTCCTAAATGGAAGTGAGAGCTGTGGTAGTATTGAGACAGTGATGAGGCAGAAAAACAACCTGTCAAAGAGAATGAGGGTCACACTAGAAGTAATCAAAGCAGCAAAAAGAATGATTAGGCAGATTCATAAAAGGTAATGTTCAGGTGTTAAGAAAAGATCTAAACTCACCCTATAGCTCATTTAGCTTTCTGTTCCTATTTCTGGCTTTTACTCTGTGCACCCACTACTGATAACAATTTAACTAATTTAACTAGCTAAAATTAACTGAAGTAAGACTAGCTCAAAGTATCGTCTGGAACATCGGCTCATCTAGAGTTGACCAAATCACGTTATTACAGCATATGTTATACAGCAGAAGCAGATCCTAAATTCATGCTATCAAGGTTTATCAGTTTTTGCACTGAGCAAACAGATCATACACTTGCCTGGACTCTAGTCACTTGCTTAGAAACAAAGACTATCCCCATGCACAGAGATGCTGTCCACCCTCAACTCAACCTAAGCTCTGCTGGCCTGTTGCATTGGAGGATCTTAACCATCAATTCCCAAGAAGTTGCCCTATGGCTTCCATTTGAGCTGTACAGAAAAGCAGCTAAGCAGGTTCCACAGAGGGGTTATTCTGAAGTGTTGAAGTTTTAACTTGGCTCACCACACAGACCAGAAGTTTGCCAAGTATTGTTCATCCCTGCTGAAGAAGTCAGTAAGAAAAGTATTTGAGAACTTCTATATGAACCTGGGTTCTGTACTACAGGAAAAGACCTTTCCCTTCAAGGAATTTGAAACATACACTGCTATTATGCTTAACACCCCACCCCCCCCCGAAATTTAGTCCCACAAGTGTTTTCCATAGAAGTAATTCTTACCTCTTCCTCACAAGCCAAGGAAGTATGCCAAGAGAAGTAACTAGTGCATGTCTGCTCATCAAAAGACAGAAAAACAGGCCGGCTGTCATCTCCAACATCAGACTTGCATACAAAGCTAAAATAGCTTTTATGCTTCAGTTCAGGGTCTGCAGGGCAAGGATCTCCATCTTCATAGACAAGCTTTAACACTTGATCTTCGTAAGTTAAAGTTTTATTCATTTTTCCAGCATTAATTGGTTTTGGACCACCAGTGATGCAGACAGCTAAAGTAAAAAAGAAAAATGAACAAAGCAGATCAAGTCTGATGTAACCACCCTTCAAAATTGCACCTTACAAGATGAACAGCAGGAAACTTAAGATTTTAGTCTCACTCTAATTTGCCTACAAAAGATAGGCTTTTTCACACCATCTGGAGTTGCCATTAAAACTGAGCTGAACTGCACTGAAACAAAGATCAAATATTGTCTTTAATCCTTCATTAACCAGCAGAATGTACTGCATCTATACACATTTAAGCAAGCACAGAGCACAGTGTTTAGTTATCACTTCTCTGAAAACCAAGAGATTTAACACAAAATGTCAGCCAGACTATATATAATTTTATTAAGATGCCTCTTAAAAATCAAATCAGTCCAGTATCATCTTCTAACTACACAAAATAATTTTTAATTCACAAGCAATACTCCTATTTTAGCATTTAAGATGCTTAAATATTATCTCATATTCAGTTTGACAGAAGAGCTAGCAATTCAACCTGCTAGTAAGCAGCTTAAAACACAAGTTAACTTCTACCAATGCTTCAGAAGCATCCAAAACAGAACAGAAAGCTAGAAAAGAGAGTTGGCAAGGGTTTGAAGTGCGGACACAAGGCTCAGTGCAGATGCATTACAGCAATACAACATCATAGCGCAATTTTTGTGCTCAGCTCACTCTAGCTGGAAGCTTGTAATTTCTTCCTTTTCACAACAGCCAAGAGGTGCAGAAGCATCTACACTCCTGCCCTCATGTCCAAAAGAATACCCACCCATTCAGACCTAAAGGGATTAGACTGGAAATGAGCCCATGTAAGTTTAGGAATGGAGTTTGATAGGAATACATCGCTTCATTTCCTAAAACAGTTTTAGGATCTTTTCCTAGCCAATTCAGCCACACAGCTGTTCTCTTCACTCCTTCCGCATTTGCAGTAATACCTGCCCCTCACATTTTGCTGTAAACTTGAGCATAAGTATTTCCTTTGGGTACCCTATAGTCAGTGATTTCAGTAACAGAGTGGATAAGATGCTTACCAGCTCCATTAGCACACGAACTTTTAGCTTCAGCGCAAACGTTCAACTCGATTTTTCTGTTGTGTGAACCATTGATGGTATAGCCAGACTCTCGCCTTAGTGATGTCAAATCAAAGAGGTGGCCTGTAGGCACATCAGGGAATAATTTAACCTTTTTTTTCAGATTCAAAATCAAGACATTTCTTTGTATTAAAAGCTTTCAGTAACTAAATCTAGTAGGAAGGTCAACCGGCCTCTACTTGCCTGCTAGCTTAGAAAGGCAACCAGTTACCAATTCATATTAATAATTAGAGGTAAAATTAGTTTCAGAACTATAGACTATTTATGTTCCAAGGGACATTGTAGTACCTTACAAGATATTTCTACCCACCAATAAGCTTGTTAGTCACTATCCAGAGGATGCATCACACTGCCCTTTTCTAATGAAGTCCCTCAAGAACACAAACACATTAGTGCTGCTTCCAGCAGCCTCTTCCATGTACAAAGTCCTGAGGCCTCCTCCTTACCTGTTGCAGGATTGGTTACCCGGCAGTCATTGTGCACATTGCTTTTAAGAGGACATGCAGCAGCGGTGAACCATAAGAAGGTATATTCACAGTCTTCAATGGCTGTTATAAGTTCTGGCTTCGATTCCTAAATATGAAACAGTAGAGAGAGCGACATCTCTACAGAGTGATACTGTAAGACTTCGTGCCACGGGGTTATCCCCGAAACCTGCAGCTGAACTCTATTTGAATGCCAGTCCTAGGACTTAACAGACCATCGTGGTCCAATGAATTAACCCAAAGACAGAGTATTTAACTGTGACTATTTCAAATACACAACAGTACAGAATCATTATCAGGAGCAATAAAATTGATGAGAGGAGAGCTCAAGGTAGCCTAGAGAGGCAACAGAAAATCCAAAAGGTAAGGGTAAGACATCTCACCAAATAGAAGAGTACTTAACAGCGAGGCATACAGATGTGCAAGTTGATAACTACACAGCCAATAGCATTATTTACTACTTCAAACACTTCCCAGCCTTCAAAACACAAACAGACAATTTGAAGCCATTACAGATAATAAAATCTGCGCTAGCAGATTGTACAAAAAGATCTCTTAAAAACTGCTCTGCATCTAAAGTTCAAGTACTTATAAGCCAGTCTGCTTACAAGACTGGCTCCCATCCAACTAGGGAATAGATAAGAACTGCCCACCATTCTCCATACACATACAGTGGTATGAACAACTCATGAAAACATAAAACCCCACCAGAAGGAGCCCACTTACAATTTTGTTTTCATCACACTTGAGGCGCAATATTGTTGTTTTCTTGCGGATTTTATCTGGACACTGCTCCCCGTTAATATATTTCAGAATAGAAACACCATTTTCCCACCGGGGACCATCAGCCACTTCCCCAAGACTTGTACATTTTGCACCCTCCATGAGGGAGGCAGCAGCATCAGAAGGACAGGAACCTATACAGATGAGCAAAAACTGCATTATTACTCCAAATGCTATTAAGGCTTACTTTCCTAGAATAAAACTCCACTACTCTACTTTCAGGTACGTCATGGATAATCTACCTCCAAGCCACTGTCCAAACCATACTCACTGGGGTGGTTTTTTCCCCCAAAAATCACAAGTAGCAGCAACCGCCTCACTTCACTCAAGGTCATGCAGAAAAGTAGCGGCAGCTACTACTGGGGAAGTAGACTACTACATAGAGTGAAAGACTAGAGTCTATTACCTGGTCTTCCACTGCACAAAATGTGGAGTCAGTCAGAAGATACCATAGAGAAAATTCTGAAGTTAACATCTTGCACCAAAAGATTATTTTAATCTTTAAGAGCTATAGCAGACTTCGGATAAGGATGGAAGAGCTAGAGTGCTGAAGTTATCAAGAGAAGATAAGAGCTGCTAGTGAATCTCATCTGCCAAGCAGATGGAAATCAGGCCCACAATCTACCCTTCCCTCTGGTGCTGAAATTACACCACCGTCTCCACACACTTTGCTTTGCATTTTTTTTTACTCTGAACAGCCAGCAGTACTGTCCTACCACTTGCCTCCCCTAGTTACAGCGAGAACATATTTTTATTTTGCTCTTACGTGCAGCACCATATGGTACTAAGGGCTTGCAGACATTAATATAGTATTTCTGTGCAGAAGCAGATAGAGCAATTGCCTCCCAATTCTCTCTATGCCGTGTCAGAGATGAAAAGTCATAGAAGTTTCCTTCATCATCCCTGTAAGAAAGACAAAGGATTCAAATTAAGAAGCATTTAAAAAAAAAATCAAGTAATTGTAAATTACAATTCTTAAGTTACTACAATAACTTTTAACCTAATAAGTCTACAAGCAGAGTATCGTGCTGGAAAAGAAATGTGCACCAGACTCATTGCTCCCTACAAACTTCAAATTCAGTACAGTGATATATCACTGCACCAGCCTTCCCCACAGTAACTGTCCATGTGCACACAGCCCTCAGCCAATGCAAGAGTAATTATGACTTTTCACTGAAGCATGCAGGCTTTTAGTGCACGGCAAGCAAATGCACTGTTACAGTGGATTGTTTTACCTTAGGGCAGAAACCTGTCCTGATGCCAGATGTTAAAACTCTGGGCCAATTATTAGCCACATTTGACCCCACTTATCAACCCTTAATGAATTAATACTTGGTTGTGACAGAAACAGACGACATATTTCCTGGAGCTTTGTTTGGTAGAAGTTCCAAACAGACAGCAGTTGTATTTTTGTTTAAATTAGCTGAAGTTAAATAATGACTAGACACTTGTAACAAGCTAACATACTCAGAGTTCAACCATCAATAACTGCACACCCAACAGTTCACTTTGATACTAAGCTTATTCCCCAGAAGCAGCTCACAGAAAGTATTGTTCTTCAGTGAAATTAGTTTTAGGAAGTACAAATGGCAAGAGTTACTTAAAACACATTGCATTGGCACTGAATGGCACATTAGCTGGTGACTAAGTCAAAACACAAAAGCTAAAGTGGCAGTATTGCACTGAGTTGCAATACGGCTGTATGTGTTTTTGTCATTATACAGCTCCATTTTAAGTTTGTGGAAACAACTTACTTGTAGGAGCACTCAGTAGATTTAACGGGTGGGCAAGCATACTGAGTATGCCATTCAAACATGTAGGTGCAATCTGGAGTTTCCTTCAAAAATACAGGCTGGAAGAACAAAATACAAAAGGAATTTACTTTCTCATTTAGACATAATGAAGCTACCAAAATGTCTCAGTCTTGCTTCAAGAAGATCCAGGAACTTGTATTTACACATTATCTTAGAGCCACACTATGCCTCTGACCAGCTGAAAGCATGGCTTCTCCCAAACCCAAGTTTATCCACATGCACACTTCTGATAAAAGGGCAGCCATCAGGAGCTTCTGCCTCCTCCATGAAGTAAGGAGAAGAGAAAAAGTAACTCTAGGCACTATTGTTTCAGAACAAGTACAGAGAGATACTAAAAGCAAGTAACCAGCTTATTTTGGTCTGGCCATGTAATACCCTGCTTTCCTGCAGATTCATCCTCCTACTTTTTGTTTCTTACAAAGAAGCAGCTGTTATTTCTGGGGGAACATCCCTTCCCAACATCCCCAAGAGCTTTGCTAATGGCAGGCATCCCTTAAAGGAACAACATGCCCTGACTTTCCTGGGGCATGACAAAGGCACTTTCCATAAATAGGAAATTCAAAATATTCCTCATTTTTTATTACCTCACAGGACCTTTCAATCACCTGCCTAATCTGTAAGTGATTAGGCAGTCCTTGAAGGAAGCTAGTTCATGTTCTTCACCTTACCCTTCCACACATTAAGAGGGCAACTCTGGAAGACAGTACATACAGGAAGCATATATTTTGAAACTAACCTCAGATGTAGTCTTGTCACAATAGAATAATATGGCAGTTGATCGTTCATATATTTTATGACATTTTTCTCCACTGGTGTAATTAATCATTATTAAACCATTTTTGAAAGTCAGCTTTTCTGTAAGCAAGCCTAGAAGCAAAGAGTTGAGAAAAGTAAACAGCTAATCCAGTAAATACACACGACTAGGGTAATGCTTCTGGCAACAGGGTTACATAGACAGCAATAACACGCACAATAAAGTACTGATAGAAAGACCTCAACCTTCCTCTAAAACTTGTGACCTAGTTATTGAGTGAGTACTACTCCGGTACAGTAGTGTTGAGCTCATTCCTAATTGTGTGTCAAGATAACTATATATATGACACTTTATTTGCACGTGAAGCAAAAGTGGTAGGGTGCTTTATCTCATAAGATGTACAAGATTAGCAAGAACCCCTCTTGTATCACATAGTAGCTTCAATTACACCCTGGTTAATCTTCCCATTCTCTAAGCTCCTTCTGATCAAGCGCTATACCTGCTACTTTTCTGAAAGTATTGTCCATCTTCTTTACTTGACACGATGACACAGTGTGAGCCTCTGGTTTGCAAGGTTCCATTATTTCTCCACAAACTCTGAAGTAGTAGTCATACTCATCTGTACTCACTTTTATGTCTTTATTGGAAAGTGGCTTCAGGTTATAAACATGACCATACCTTGGATCTTTCACCTGGCAATCCTCTCCTTTAAAGAAAAGTTAAGAATTTAAAATACAATTTAATATCTATGAGCCATGCCAAATACACTTAGGACAGTTAAGGCTTACTGGCACAAATAAGGCCACAAAAATGAGTAGCTGGCACTTTAGGGCAGTGACACTGAAGAACCATTTTAGTCCAGCTAAGCAGCTCATTTTGGGAAGTAACCAATATCTAGAACTATGAGACTAAGCTACAAATGGAACATTTCTTTTATCGCTGCCACTAAAGCAAGACACAAAAGTCACATTGTAGTTCAAAAACTATCTCAAAGTGTCCTCACAGGTTCTTCCTTCAGCCATGCTGAAGGTTAAGTACAGAACCAAAGACACTAAGTCCAGCACCTGCTTAATTATCCAGAAAGAACAGCGAGGTCACAAGGCCAAAGCAAAAGTTGTCCTAAATGTCAGTCTTGTATCTTCTTTTAACAGCTATGAAGTTTGCAGAGTTAGGAAATAATTGATCATAGGAAATGTTAGCTACAGCTTACAGGTCTACCAAGATGTATACAGAAAAGGTTTGGGAAAATTCTCGTTTCATGAGTCTAACCATCTGATGTACATCAGTAACTTTAAAACTGAGGACTTGATCAGCAGCAAAGTGACCCTTTGCTCAATATTCTGAAGCTTTTAAAAAAAGTCAGATTGCATCACATTATCATTATGCTCCCCTCAATCATCCAACAAGTTAGTAGCAAGTTAAAGACATCACATCAGGTTCCCTCCCTTCAAAACCACAACTCTTGTCACCAGTGTCCTGAACAATAATTGTGTGCTATAGAGCAGTAGCTTGTAAACATTCCTCTTATGCCACATGAGATCACTGGCAGTTTCAATATGTCTAGGACTGCTGCAACAGATGCTTTACAGGAAGTCTGGATGTTTTATAAAGCATTTTCTACAAGTTGCAAAACAAAACCTGCAAGGGCAGAGAAGATAACTGCACACTCAACTTCCCCTCTAAGAGCCAACCAAGTACCAGAACTAGAACTTGTGATTCCTTCTTGCATGTGCTGGAGTCAACTGTAAACTCTGATACTCTCCCCACTGGTCTCTCCCCCACTCTCTAACAAGGGTCAAGTTTACAGTATAGCTTCCAGTCTTCAGTGGGCGACATGAAATGACTTGCCAGGCATAGGATCAACTGCGTTCTCATGAAACCCAATGTTTTTTTTAAGATTTACAAGACACTAGCAAGTCTGCCTGTGATTTAACAAGGTAGTACCATGATTTCTCAGAGACAGCATTATTAGTTTATCATCTTTGCCTAGATAGGAAAGTACATTTGCCTGTCATCCTAAATTGTACTTTTAACGTTAGAAGTGACTCTTAGTTGGCTTAAAGCTCAGAAGAGACATCCCTCCAACAAGCCAGCACCTTTTACAGAAAGATTCACAGGGCAAGAAACAAATATAGATTCACTAAGTATTTACTTCTTGTACAGATTTGTTTGATATCTTAAAGCTCAAATAACTACACTTACCTTCTGCTTTGTGAATAGGACACGCTGCCAAGGTTCTCCAAACAAATACGAACTCACAGTCATCCTCTTGCTCAAACACTGGCGATCCCTACAGAAAAGTGCCATATGAAGGAGGCTTACTAACAATTACATTGCAAGTCTCAAAATGTGCATGCAGAATCCTTTTTTATTGCAATTGCACAGTCTAACATCTCTCTTATCAAATTTCAGTACTCATTTTCAGCAAAGAGCTGCTTTTGGTGGCTCACAGGATTCCATGATAGAATTCGCTGTTGTGTTCTATGGGCTCAGGAAAGCCGTTTTAAGGAGAGACAAGGGAAAAGCCTGTATACAAGATACTACTATTTAGAACCAGCCTCTCGATTCCAACAGGAATAAACACTGTCTATTTTGTTATAGTAAGTCCAAGCTCTAAAATCCTCATTAATTACCATTGTTTGATCACACTGGAAGATTATACGTGTAGAATAACGCTGCTTATCCTTGCATGTGTCACCATTCAAGTACATAATGCTTAGTGACCCATCAGTAGCAGCCTGTGGGTTTATCTGAATGACTCCAAGGTTCTTGCTTTTATCAGCGTATTTCACACAAGATCCTATGGCACCACCTACAGGAAAAAGAAAAAGCCTGTATTTTAGTTCAAAGCTTTGACAACTAGAGCTAACTTTATTGTAAAATAACATAATGGAGTAGCTTTAAGAGAACTTTGAGCGTTAAAGCAGACTGTCTCAAACTCCTGTTCTGCGAACACAACAGAATTGTTTTCATAAATACAGTTAGAGACATTGTGTGCCCAAAGTCTTTGAGGAATAGAACAAGTTACTGTCCTGCACTCACTGAAGTCTTTAAAACTGCACTAACTTATCTGCTCCCACAGACTGATAAAAGACTACAGCAACAGGTTAAATAAATCAAACTGGCTAGAAGTGCATTAAGACATGGCATAAGCTTCTCATTCCGGCCTCATTCAGTTAGGAGGCTTCAATAACATTTAACTTTCCGTTCTTCTTCTTAAAAAAAAAAAAATAAAATAAAAATCAAGGATACTGGCAAATACTGCCCTCGATGCATTTTTCCCAAGTGCATTCCCACATATCTCAATGCAAGAGTCCTGATGAGCATTAAGACTGCTCTTAGTCTGAGAAAGTCTGTTTATTATACCCTTGACATACATATGCAAGTTCACTGACTGAATGGGCAGGATTCAATAAATCCTACTAAAATAACCAGGGATGTCATTCTGTATATAGGGTCTTGCATCAGAAGTCAAAAGTTAAGAAATGCTTGTCAGTTGGCTTACCAGGGCATCCAGGCACATAGGGCAAAGGCTTGCAGACATTCAAGAAAAATGTTTGCTTCTTTGCTTCCTTTGAAGTGTCTATAGCAACCCATGGTTCATCCTCTTTGCTCAAGTCACTTAAGTCATATTCATTGCCAGCAGCATCTGAAAGATATGTGGTACATACAGTAAGCTAAAAGATGACCTATTAGATACTTGCAGCGGTATTGGGTTTAAAATGATACAAGTTTCACTGATGAATACACGTAATTCAAAGTAATTTTCAGAATCACATTAGATATCCTTTGAGAGAAGGTACTGTTGCCATAAAAAATGTCACTACACCAAATATAGAACAGCATTCCCTTGACAGTTGCTTCCCACAAGTAACTACTCCACAATTCACAGGTGCATTTTTCCAGAGGCCAATACTACATTAACCCATTTTCTTCAGAGTTGGGCTGAAGCAGCATCCAGTCATGATAAGAATTAAAGGTTTTCAAAGTAATTATCAGCTCTCTTGTGTATACCGCTATGTTCCACATTAGCTTCTTGCCTGTCTTCATAAGTTAAGCCTGCTTCAAACAACTTACGTCCTCTCTCTCTCTCTACAACTTCTATGAAGACTTCAAGTCTTACAAATGTCTTCAGAACAGGTATTCTTAAAGCCCTCCTCTGCAGAAGTTTACTATTCAGTTAATCCCTCCAACATTTGTTGGACAGAGCCCACCCAAATTCCAGGTGCTTACCTGTAACCTGGCAGTCTACAGGAGCAGGAACACAGGCCAGAGCTGTGTGAAACTCAAAAAAAGTATCATGGATGTTCATCGCACTGTTTATTTCTTCACGTACAAACTTAAGCTTTCCAGGATATGAATCATTACAAATGAAAGTCACCATGAACGTGTCTGATCTTCCTGTAAAACAAACACTTATCTGCTGCTGGTTCACTCAGGAATATTTGAATTTAAGTTCAAGCTAACACCTGCCTTTAAAATTTTCTAACAGTTTCTTATTACTGCTTCAAGAAAAACACTACCTTATTGTTTATGGGTTTTTTAGCTGTAAATACACAAGCCTTCTTTAGAAACCTGTGCTAAATTACCTAGCAGCCACGACTGTCTCTCCAAACAGGAGATCAGAAGGCCTTAACACATTTCAAGAGCGTAATTACCTTCACTGAACTGTGCTTCCTAGGTCTTTGACATAATACATTTGAAGAAACAGAAAACCTATAAGACATCAAGTTAGCTGTACTAGCAACCTCTAAATTACATCACACACAGCAAAGTTTTGGGTTTGGCAGTTGTTTTTGTCTGTTTGTAAGAAGTTCAGTGTAATGACTGCAGAATAAATAACACTGATACTATTTAAGCAGCATATGTTAAGCTCTGTTTAGTCCTCCTTTCCACAGCCCACAAAAAATGGTAGAATTATGGGGGGGAGTAGTATTTGTCATCAATGTATCGCAGTGTTATCAAAATGGTAGAAGCTCTCAGAGCACAATACATGAGAGCTCAATCCCTTGTCTCCCCATTGCATATTAGGTACAAAAAAGTCACGACTGGGAAAATAAAGAGATATCACCATAGCAATTTGTACAGAGGACAAACATGCAGGAGCATCTGAGGTTCCTGAATCAAAATCCTGTTTTCCTAAAAACTTTTTGTTGTTAAGGCGTCATATGCCTTTCTGTGAAAACTCAGGTTCCGTACAGTTGGAGAGCATGTAAAATCCAAAAGCTAGACACACATTCTTCATCAGTCTTATCTGTGAAACACGTAAATTCATGAAGTAGGTGTACATAAAGTACTAGAGCACTTATTCAAGAAATTCCATGTAAGAGTGTATAAGCTTACTGAAAAATGACTTTTCAGATATGAAAAAACTTTAGAGAGCTTTAGAGAGATTCATGGAACTGAAGCTTAAAGCAATGACTTCACTTACAAAAAGAACCAGAGTTCATTTTGCTTGTTTTCCCAATTTGACTATCCATTACTCCATGTGAGGAGCAATATTTTTCATCTACTCAGTTAGGGAAAAAAAAAAATCTTGTACTGTATTTGGTCTCTTTCCAGGAGTTTTGAAATGCACATGTATTACTGAAAACCGAGCCGTTACCATTCTGCATGATTTGATTTCTTCCTAAAATTTTCGTACGAACTAGCTTGTTTAAGTGACAAACACCAAGCCCAGTAGGTTTTAGTACATGAATAAAAGAAGGAATGAAGACCATTCACAGAAAGTTTGTACAATATTAGCATCCACCTCCACTGCATGTTTCCTGAACTCACCTGATTGCACACGAAAAGGACCTCTGTAAGTAAGAGTTAGAAAACCTTCACCAGAGAGATACAGGGTTTTGTCCAATTCCACCAGCCTCACCAACGTCAGATTTTCTGCTTCACATCCAGCAGCTGGTTTGCCATTGATTTTACCACAATCTGGCATGGGTCCACAAATGTTTAGCTAGAAGTTTTGAAAACATGTGAGTGCACACAGTATTACCTGCATCAGAAAAATTAGGTCCACATAGGCATTTCTACATAAGTAAAGCTCACTTGTCAAGAACTATTTCAAACAGCATGAAATGTCTGTCACTTCTGGACTGCAAGACAACCAACTATAATACAGGAACAATATCCTCAATCTTCAGTTTACAGGGTCCACAAATTCTCCCCACTTGAAGTACAGGATGTGGTTTAGCAAGTTTATTCTCAGACTAAAAAACACCACGGTATTATCTGTGAACAGCCTAGGACTACTGATAGATGCAGATTGCATTAAGAACACCAACATGGACAGATTAGATCCCTTTAGGGTTCCACTGTCCATTTCTTCAGCACCAGCAGATAAACTGGTATTACACAACAGAGTCCATAACTGGAAAACCATGCATAGCCTCGAAAGTGTAGCTACCTTATGTTTGCTAAAAGCCAGAAGTTCGATGCTTTTAAGACCATCTGAGATGCAAGTTATCTTCCATTCCTCCCCTCAAGCACAGTACTTCCTGCCAACTCAAATTTCATAAGAGGACCAAGTCAAAGCTCCACTTGCTCACTAAGCAAGACTGGAAAAATGCAACACCAGCATCCATAAGCAACAGACTGTACAGTCAGAATCCTTACCAAGAACTTCTTCCCAATGCCAGTAGCCATATAGCCTTTTTCAGAAGCTAATGGCTGCAGATTGAACAGAAAGCCAGTGTTTGGATCTCGCACAGAGCAGGACTGAAAAAAAAAATATGACAGCATTATTTTCTCCTTCTGCATTTCTTCTGTTTAAGTTTTACCTCTAACTTAAAGAGCCAGAGTAGTGATTTACACAGATTCCTAGCCTGCGTACCAATCAGCAACTTAATTTGGACAACCAGCATACAGCTCTGGCACTAGCAACACTCCATTCAATTCTTTGGCACAGTTGTCCATTGACATCAGTCACATACCAACATATCAAAGTGCAATTTAACAGATGACATCTATCAGGTTAGCTAAGAGCAAGGAATTTTAACTAACAGTTGTTTTCACACTAATGTGTTTATATCGAGACCTGTAAAGTAGAAGCAACTCAGTAGCTCAGTGTAAAAAAAAAAATACTTTGGTCAGAAGTTACACATGTCAGCAACACTTCAAGAAGAAAGCAATAGGATATTGCAAGACTCCATCATGATCAACTTCAGACTTCACTATCGTTAGTTTTCTCCAAGAGTAATTTAAACACAGCAACCAGGAGTGCTAGAAAAAAAATGGTACACTGAGACTATGAATACAATTATGCCCTCCTTTCTCACCTGAGAATCATCTTTTGTTTCCTTGATTGGACAAGCAGCCTCAGTTTCCCATAAGAACGTGGCCACACATTCCTGAATAGCTATAAACCGTGGGCTGCTACTCTGGAAACAGATTGCAGAGAGAAAACTAGAATAAGTGTAACAGCCAACACCTTCTCATGTTTGAGATTCCACTTTATGAGAAACTGTCAGGTTCTTCTAAAAGACTTCACTACAAATGCACACAATTCCCACCCCGCTTCCCTCTCCCCTATTTATTTTGAAGGTCACCACTGAAAACGTTGTCTAGCTAAACACTTAGCATGTCATTAAGCTTTAGCAAAGAACTGAATCTGACATCCAAATATTCAGATTAAATTCAATGCTGGATCTAGACATGTATAACTAGACCTTGCCTCAGTCTAAGCTTTGAAGAGTTTTGGGGTATAATGCATAGTCCACTATAAAACAAAGTAAAAATCAAGCAACACAAAACTCTCTTAGCTGAGGTAACAAGGTAACAGGAGTATTAGTTATACACACTTCATTTCAGTGTTTTCAGGCAAAAGCAAAGCAGTTCATAACTGCTCCAAGTCACAGATTTTCACCACACCTCTTGAGCTGAAGATCATGTGAGTGAGGGGAGTAAGACCTGCAGATTCACAAACCAGCAAGAACAAGTCTAGGCAAGCTTCAGTCCAATGATCCCCTCAGTCTAAACTTCAGTATGCGGAGTTGTATCAGCAGAAGCTTTAAAGATTTAAGAACTCCCCTAGAATCAACAAGCTACAGAGGATGCATAACCTAAGCCTGAAGATACACTTTACAATATTCTTCCTCTTAAGAGGGTATGCAATGTTTGCACGTATAACTCCTCAGTCTTAAGTCCCCATGTATTTTTCGTGCTAATTAGACTAGTCTGAAATACCACTGTCCACTGAGGCTGTTAGTTAACTAGTTCTTGCTTATGATAAAATACTCAGTCTGAGACACACGCTTCTCTAGCATCTAAGTCAACTTTGTTTTTACATCTCTATTTTAAGTCCTCAAGAAGTCTCCCTTGGCATGAACCTGCTATACACTATACATCTTCATGTAGCTTCACGTTGTATGATGGAAAACCTGCTATGATGAAGCAACAACTGAAAGATCATTTGTCCTTACAAGAGTGCCTTTGGAACAGATGAAGTGGATGGTAGTGGTATAAGTAGTTTTATTTCCATTGGCATCAATGCACACAGAACCATTTTCATAGGTTAGAAAAATGTGTCCAGGTCTTTCAACTACTAGTTCTTTGCTGGCAACACCAAGGTTACTAATAGAGGTGACTTCAGAGTAAGAAACCTAGGAATAAAGAAAAGCATGTCAGCAATTCTAAACCCAAGTGAGAAGTTATAGATACAGTCAAAAAGAAGAAAATACCTACCACAATAATCCTGTATACAAAAAGTTATCTCGAGAGTTTTGAAGATAACAAAGGTGTAGAGGTCTCCCTACATTTCTCCCCCATTCTGTACTTAAGTTTCACATATTTAACAGACAAGGCCCACAAGCAGGCATGGTTTGGTTTTTTGTTGTTTGTTTTTAGTACAATAAGATGCCTGTAGTGCCTCACACCAGCCGTCCTCACCTCACCAGCTACACAGTTTAGGAATTTAGGGAGGCCTACACCTCCTGTGCAGTAAGAAAGATTTAGTTTGTACAGCTCTTTAAAACACAGTATGTGGAAGCCTCCAGGCATTCTTAGAATTGACCTTAGGGATCTGCCATGCCTAGCAAAGCCTAAAAAGCACTAGCAGAAACAGCATTAGAACAACAGTAGGTGCTACTACCAAGGTCCAAATTAATCTTCACTTCTGCAAGATAACCGGTGTTTCCTGTTTTTAAGAAACTATTTTAAGTTAGCAACAGCAACAAACAGAAGAATACACCTCCAAAGCAGCTCTGTCCACAAAGACTTCTGCCTTTTTTAACAACTCTGCATTTAAGTTGACCCAATGTGCTCACTTTTTACTCCAGTGTCTTTGGCAATGAAGTAATGAAGCCTTAACATGTCTCCACATGCAAAATAAGTAGCCTTACACAACAAGGACTAATGCAAGCACAGGGAACTAGTAATAGTTAGCTCAAGTGCCATGATGGTGATGTACAGATTCAGTCACTCGGACGTCCTCTTCAACAGTATGGAAGGAAGGTGTTCTCTCCGTTTTACAGAAGGAATTAGGACAGGTTGGTGAGCCTCTAGTTCAACTTTCCCCACAGCTTTGAGTAGCACTGAAGCCAGGCCTTGGGCTAAGTGTCCATCCAGCCTGTCAGCACAAACAGTCCCATGATAAATTGTTATACTTTAGGGAAATATAGAAGTAGAAGCCCAGAACCACCACTTCCTTTTTCTTTTTTTTTTTTTTTCTTTGCTTGGTAACTTCTGCCTAATCTAATCCTCAAAGCCAAAGAGAGCTCAGAGGGGGGTGACAAAGAATCTTTAAACACATTTCTTCCACAGTTCAATCTAAAACAAGCCAGAAGCAAGACCGAATATCCAGGAGAGCAGCCTGAAGCAACGCTAGCAGTCTCTGAGACCGCAGCAGTTTACACAGAAGAGATGCAGTTCGTCTGCCTCTGCAACACAGAACAAAGAATCACGCATGTCAAACACGACATTGATACACTTGTAAAAATTAAAGCTTTGGTCTTTGAAGAGGTGGACAGGAGGTCTACCGTTCTGCAATGATTATGCCAACATTACAGATACACAGAATACCACTGTATTTTGCACAAAGAAGCCAGAATTCATGTGCCTATCTTGCATACCCCTTAATCTCACTCACTTGGCAAACCAGCTCTGAGCTGGGATAGAAAGGCTACTCACATCATCATGCCGATATTCCATCTGACAGACAGATGCTCGACGATCGCATCCTGGAACAGGAATCAGTGGTCGACAGACATTTATGTAGTACTTCTTGCGCTCATTTGGTCTTGAATTATCCATGGCATACCAGTTTTCACCTCTCTTCTCAGATTTTGCTAAGCTGAGCAGGAAGAGAAAGTTCTACACTAAGAACATACATTCTTCATTGATTCTCTCTAGCTTTCTGGGTCAGTCTCAAGAAAAACAGCAACCATAAGGCATTTTAGAATAACTTTTCCCCTCATTTATAATCATTACAATTAAAAAGAATACTCCTAGGAAGTAGAGCACAGTTGACAAAGTAATAAGTTTTTATTAAGCAAAACCATCCCAGAAAGCCAACTTACATCTTAGGAGGCGAGGCAAGTCAATATACTAGAGGGAAGTACTGTCTTCATGTCAAGATACTTACAGTTAAAATTGTTGCAACAGATAAAGTTTCTAGTGCTGTCTACACAGGAAACCAACTTCATCTAGTGCTAAGCTATCAGCCAGAACACTAAACTAGAATAGCCAAGTTATGTTGTATATGTTACTTTCCTACTTTGACAAGTCATATTGGTCCATGGTGTTGGGATCAGTCACAACACATTCCAGCGGAATTTCAGGACAAGCATATTCAGTGTACCACCTGAAGTTGTAGGTATAGTTATCTTCTATCTGAAAAACAGCAGGATAGGTCAGTTAGGTTTTCCATATAGAACACTTTGCAACTCACAGCTTCTCCTTCATACATTAAGCTTGTTATTTCTCCTTGGTTTTGGGATATACCTTCTCAGATTGATTTGCGTAGGTCTGTTGTTGTAGATCTTGTCATTTGCTCTGTCACCAAAAATACTCTTTCCAAAAATACCAGAACCAGAGCAACTAGAGCAATGTAACTGCTGTCTGCTGTGTTACAGGACACACAGTCCTACCACTTGTTACTTCTCAGCCAGTTTGTTTTTTTCAGCTAGAAATACAAGATGATTGAAACCACTAGTAGTTACATGGCTCAGAGACTAGAGAAGAGTGAAGTAAGAACCTGGATCCAGGTGAAAAGTGACCTACTGTTCAGTGGTCAAGGCAAGCTTTATTGGCTGCAACAAGAGGCAGATATAACAAGAGAAATAACTATTTCTCTTAGTCTGCTTTATAGATACTGGATATTTCCATCCATGAATCTCTGCTTGCAGTGGCCTAGCAGCAATTATTGTCAGGATTTCAGGATGGAGATCCTTCCCTTCTTCATATAGAACCTCTTACCTGATATTCAGGCTGACCTCTTCCAGCCTGACGGTCACACAGGAAAGTTATATGGGTAGATCGCTGTGTTTTCTTCTCATCATTGTATGCTGTACCATTTTTGTAGGTCAACTGAATCAGACCATCATAATATGAAAGTTTGGAACTGGGTAGTCCAAGACTCCAAAACTGATCCTTACTAAAAAAGAAAAAGTGGGCTTTGAGACTAAACAGAATGCAAAATTAATTCTCTCTAAGAGAAGTCTTACAAGTAGTAAGCACACAGGTAAGTTTATAGAAGACACCATAATAAGACAAAAGAATTAAGTAAGGTTGACTAGATATAAGCGGGCTAGGATGAACAGAATGCTGCCAGAAGGAAACTTAAAACATGAACAGGTGTCCTTCTTTGAAAAGGAAAGGAAGCTGTACCTTGCTTGGATATCTAGAGACTCTTTAACACTCCCTTCTCTAGAGGAGTGACAGAAATATCAAGTTCCCATTCTCCAGAGTAGAATTCAAACTGCAGACACCCTAATTCTGGCTCAAACTGGTTCCATGCAAATATATGTGGATGGTGAAGACCTAGCACTGCACAAGAGCCAGTCGTCTCACTTAGGGAAGAAAACTGCCTTCACGTGCTCTTAACTCAGGACCAGCTTTGGTTCAGGGGGGTTTCTTTACTCTGACTTAACACTGGCTCTATCAGACCTAGCCTGACCACCTTCCCCTGAAGAACATTTTTAGTGTCTGCAGTGAACTCTTTTCAGATAACGCCAACTCAAGTACAGCTGCATGTGTTTGCACTGTACTACATCTCTGGCAACAGGCTGACCTGGAACCTGAAGTGTACAGATACTATCTCAGACATAGCTTGTAGAAGATAACAGCAATGATGCTGTTAGAGTAGCAGTACACACATGGACTGTGCCTGCACAGCACTTTTAGTAATGGAAATACAGTGCAACACCCAAGCTCTGGGCTTCACCTCTGCATAAGGCAGCCACTACTCATCCCGAGTGCAGCAGTGCTTCTTTAGGCCAGCTCTTGGAATCCAGCTGACCCTGAATCCAGATTGTGGGTTGGCTTAATACAGCTGCAGCAGTTAATTTACATCTTACAGTCCCTATGGGAAACAGAAGGGGGGGGCAATGGACATACTCAATCTCAAAAGCTAGCTTAAGCAAGATTACATGTGTGTGCACTTTGCCTGAAACAGCTGGCAGCATAATTACTGCACTATCAAATAATATTTTACATGCAAATTACCTGGCTCTATTACAGGCAGCACAGTAAGTACTTTACATGCAAATTGTTCACTATTACATACAGACAATACATCATGCAACAAGAGATGTTCTATTACAGACAACAGGGCTAGTTACTCACCTTTGTGTTACTTGGCATGCTGCTGATTTTGTGTGACACAACTCATCCCGCACACTGCCACAGATGTTTATGTAAAACAAGTATTCAGTAGTATTAACTATATAGTGCCCATTTTTCTTCGTCAGAGGTGATAGATCAAAAGAGAAGCCTAATTGAGAAGGAATAAACTTTATCAGTTTAATTTTTTCCTGCCGTCTCTCACAGGTTTTGATTCTACCCGTCACAGAGCTAGTTCACTTCCCTCTGAATAAGTCTCCTTCCACATAATTATTGTTCCAGAAACAATTTGGACATACTAAAAGCATGTTTTCTTATACAAAGATATTTACTACAGTAAAATACACATTACACTTATTTTCCTCCACACACAATAGGGGAATATTAAGCTCGTGCTGTTCTGATCTTCCATGCACACGTGCTTAAAACTGCTGTGCTCAAACGTTGTGCATGCTTAGACTTAGGCTGAACTAGCTTTGTTCTTGCGCATCAAAAGGACTCAGTGTTGTGACACAAGTTCTATCCCTCACGACCTTTCAATGTGCTGAACATAAATACATACCTGCCTGAGGATCGGAGACTTGACAGTTCTCTCCTTCAGTTTTAGACAGGACACATGCAGCAGCAGTATACCAATCAAATGCATATGAACATATACCCTCAGACATCAAGATTGGAGCACTTTCTAGATCACCTGGTATCACAAGAGCAACGTGTTACACAAACAGTCAGTCAGGCTGCCAAAAGGAACTATGAATTTAAGCCTAGGAACACTAAATCCCTCCCAAGAGCAGACCAAGATTAACTGTTAAAGTACCTCTCCTCTGAAAACGAGGACTAAAGAGAACCAAAAATTCCTTGCACAAATTATTGCATCCTCCTCCCCAGAATAAAAGTTTAGCCCAGAGGTGAAGATGCACTGCTCAGTCTGTTCCCGAGTACTATCACACTCTTCAAAAAAAGTTTGCTTTGATACACAAACCTGGTGTTTCGCTACAAAGCAACAGCTTTATTAGGATGTAGTGCATAACCTGATCCTAACAGCCAGCACACTTGGAGTAGTCAGCTTCCTCAAGCTGAGGTAGAGGAATACGCGTTTTCTGTTTCCCTGGAAGATGGTTAAACTAGTGGGCTATTATATGAACAACATTAACAACTTCTGCAAATGCTTCTGCTTTTCGTAAACTGCAAGCAGTTCAGACACAAAACATACTTATTGGAAAAGAAGGTTAAAGTATCTGATCTCAGTTCAGAACCAAACTTTCCCATCAAGACAATCTAGGGATAGAAAGTGCTTTGTATAGCTTCCAGGTTTTTGTGGAGCTTTAAACACTTAAACATACTTTTACCATGTTTGGGAGAATCTTAGTTCAAGAGACATACTCAAGGGTCTTTAAAGAGTACTTGTATAAAAGGTGAACAGGGCTAACGACCTGCAATTACATTGCTATCATCCTAGTAAACAAGCCACAATGCTTCAGCTTTTGCATAGAAGGAAATAAGACAAATGCACAATATTTATCACTCATGCCTAGGCATATTAAATGACCTCCAGTTTTTAACTGGATCAGAGAACAGGGTGTGGATGTTCTCACCTGGTCTGCACACTAGAGTGATGACAGTTTTGATTCTTTTGTTAACACCACAGCTGTCTCCATTTGAATAGGTAAGTTGAATATTTTCTCCAACCTTTTTAGGAGAAGATACAAATCTTCCAAGATTCTTACTGTTGTTTTGTTTATCTGTAAAGACAGTAAATACATCACTTTTGTTTCCCCAGAAAGAAGAGAAGTTTACACTATGAAGAGAATATTAACTAGCCAAATGGAAAGTCTTAAGAAAGCATATGATTAGGAGTTTGTTTTTAACCTCACCAAAACCATGCTACAAAGCCTGGGGGAGAGTCTAATACCATTCTTTAGTTAGAAAAGGCTACTTGCATCATTTCTTCTAGGGTCTTTGGGAGCACAAGAGGAACGTGCTCCTAACTTTTGTTTCCTCAAATAACTGAAGACACTCAGGGCAGCCAACTCCATTTGCAGAGGAAGTGCCAAGCCTTCAGAGCCTTAAAAAAAAACAAACCAACCACACACACACAACCAACCAAACAACAACAACAAAAAACACCAAAAAGACTCACCTACAGAGCAAATAGCAGCATCATCTGAGCAGCTGGAAGCTCCTCCTCTCTTCAGCACTTTATGGCAGACATTGATGTAATAATGCTTCCTTCCTACCTCCAAAAAGCTACTGTCCACAGCTTCCCAGTTCTGGGCTAACTCTGAAATACAGGGGGTTGTTAAGAACAAGTCATCTGGCTTAATTGTTTTAGCCTCTCCATGCCAAAATGCCTTTTATCACAAAAAAGGACCCACATTTAAAACCACTTAAGATGACAGCAACCAAGGCAGTCACGGATATGGCTACTTTTATAAGGCACTCACTCCTTTTGGGATGAAGAAATGAACGCCAGTACCCCAGAAATTCACTAAGAAAAGCAAAAGCTGATTAATGTTCAGCTAAAAGAACTGCACTAAAGATGGCATATAAAGTCAGGACAAAAGTAACTGAAAGCTAGTTTTCATGCCATACCTGAACTGCGGATCAGAGGTGACAAGTCATAGTGTTTTCTCTTATCAGCAACTCTGCAAAGGAAATCTTCTTTCTCTTTAACACATGCATATTTTGTATCCCATGTAAAAAAATATGTGCAGTCCACTTCACCAGTAAACACTGGAGTTCCTCTACCATCATTACCTTAACATTGAAGATAGATAAACAGATGTTAGGTTTCCAGTAGGGGAAGGGGAGAAAAGCAAGTAGAGCTGAGGACTAGCAAGGAGCAAGGAAGACAAAAATCCTTTTGCTGCACAGGACTTGCATTTGTGGTTTGGGTTTTTGGGGGTTTTTTTGGTTCGTTTTTTTTCCCCCCCATTGGCTAAGAAACAAGGCTATTTTATACTTCAATATTCTTGCTCATCACTGTAAATTTAGAATAGCAGCACTACTACACAGCACAAAACAATCCTGCCAGCCATAGAAATTAGTACTTACTCTAACAATATTTATTCCTTGTGTTAGCTCTGGCTCAAAGCATGCATTCCTTTGAACATAAGGTCTACTAGCAAGCACGGAAGTCAAACCCTGAGCAGAGTCATCACAGCTTGTTAAACTCACCTGCTGTTTCATTGCACTCAAAGTTTATGACAGTCATTCTCTGAAAGCCGGAACTACATGCATCCCCATTCGGATAAATTAAAGTGAGATCCCCATCAGAATATCTGAGTAAAAAGTCAGTTTTAGATAGAAACATGGGATCAGACACAATCACGCAGTGTTCTTCACATAACAGAAGCTACACTCTTGTTTATTTAATAATTGTCTCACTCAAAGGGAAACCAAATGCTTGTTCAACATTAATACCAACATTCCTACAGTAACAAAGGCTTGCATCCACTGATTTTTCTGGTTACTTTTAATGAATTTGTACAAAGTTCAAAGAAAGCTCTAAAGCTATTCCAGCTTTCAATAGAATAGAATACCTCTGCTTTCAGTTAGATTAGACTATTTCAGTTGGAAGGGACCTAAAACAATCATCTAGTCCAACTGCCTGACCAATTCAGGGCTGATAAAAAGTTAAAGCATGCTGTTAAGGGTATTGTCCACATGCCTCAAATACTGACAGGCTTGGGGCACTGACCACCTCTCTAGGAAGCCTGTTCCAATGTCTGACCACCCTCTCAGTAAAGAAATGCTTCCTAATGAACATTCAGTCTAAACCTCCCGTGGCACAGCTTTGAACCATTCCCATGTGTCCTATCACTGGATACCAGGGAGAAGAGATCAGCACCTCCCTCTCCACTTCCCCTCCTCAAGAAGCTGTAGAGAGCAATGAGGTCACCCCTCAGCCTCCTTTTCTCCAAAGGTGGAATATCTGTTCCCATTAGTTTATTGCATGGCTATTTTTGCAGGTGGAAGAAGTCATACTTCCTGGAAGATCACTCCAACAAGCCTGCCATGTGCTTACAGACAGAATGGAAGACCATATCTAGGTGAATAATCTCTGTTTTGCAATCTAATGCAACCTATTGTCCCAGTATGCCTCTTGGGAATGCTGAAGTTCTTAAAAAAAAAATAAAAATAAAAATCACAAAATCCTGGGCTTCAGTAGTCTTGGATATGACCAATGCAAAGGAAGCAGAGACGCCCTCTTGTTGAGGACAGCTTCTACAACATCCAATCCTGATGCCAGTTTACATGCAAAACTCAAGGAGGGCAAGAGACAACACAGCACAATCTGCAAATCTGACACCAAAGTTGATGAAAGTTTCTTCCCTGTCTAGGCAATGGCCTCTACAAACCCCATCTGCTCCTTCATTTGCTAATGCTATCCTGGTATACTGTTAATGTTTTTCTATACAAAATGCAAGTATTTTTGCCTAGTTTTGTATCAAATATTGCTTACATGACAAATAAGAGCATCAAATTAGGAAAGAAAGATCAGTCACTCAGACAAGTTAACAGGGCTAAAGAGCCTTTACACACCTTAGGGTTTGGTTCTGAAATCTTCCTGCCACTTTTTGCTGGTTACTTGAAGGTTTTACTTGGCAAGATGAAGTGTATCCTATGTTGTCCTTGCAGTTACCTGCAGTGGTTTCCCCACAAATATTCAAGTAATAGTAATACTCCTCTTTGTCATCTTTGGCTAAGTATGGTGTGACATAACCTGAATGAATAAGAAAGAGTGTTCTAAAACACAGCAGAACAGATGTAAAAAACCAAATATCTATAGAGGACATTTTTCCTGTCTCCAAACACAGAACTAGAAAACTAGCTAGTCACACCACAAAAGAAAAATAGTGAGCTTACCTGGATGTTGAATAAGTGGTCTTAAATCAATGGAGATATCATGTTGTTCATTAGTCAGAAAACAGCTCCTACTCTCCAGGTAATCCCTGTGACAGGCATACTCAGTAACCCACTCAATTTCATACCGGCAATTTGTTTTTGCTGTGAGTTTGGGACCTGCACTCTGATACAGAAATGAACAGAATTTAAATTACAAGTACAGAGACTTATTTGAAATATAATCTTTAGAGCAACAGCATCACATTTGTTTAGGGTCAGTAATGACTAACTTCATCTATAAATTGCTTAACAGCTGCAAACGTTGTCTCTGGCCTCTCAGAAATAGGTGTTGAGAAGAAAGTAAAACAGCTCTTATTAATGGCGTGGCAAACTAGAAGTCTAAACACAGGTAAAGTATCAGGCATTAGCAGAAGGTCAGCAGCAGTAACAGTACATTAAAAAGCACTTTTCCCTAACACATTCACAAAAGCAGATACGTGAGTCCAAATTGCTGAGCACAGCTTGGATTGTGTTTGCTTCAGAGGAAACCTCAAAGAAGGGAGCAGAGATCAAGTGTTCTCCGAAGGCAAAGAAGCCTCTTAAGACCCTGATGTTTTAGCAACTTTGATTCCCTCAGTCCAAATCAAGACCAAAAGACATATGACAATTCTTTAGCCAACACTTTCGTCAGATGCATTTTCTGTAGTGAAATATTTTTGCACCTCTGGGAGAAGGGGTAGTCTTGTTTTTCCTCACTTTAAAGTGAAACATTTAGAAGCTCACTTTGTTTCATAAATCTGTATTTCTGCCACTCACTAAAACAACAGGCAGATACACAGGTAAACTATCAAATAAGTTACAGGGACAAGTAACATTAGCAATACTATTCATACTACATGTGTGCATAGCTGTAGTGAGGTATTACAAAGTGACGGTAGAGAAAGGCCTGTGGTTTGTTTCTGCAGTGATGAGGATGAAGTATGGTACCTAGATAGCTAGGTCAGATGAGAGACAAAACATTAAACCAAAAGTTAGCCAGACAATAGTTCCTCCTTCACTAATCTGTAACCAAAAGCATCATGGTATGAAATGGCAGAGCATTAGCAATAGCCACTCTGGCCCAGTTTAAGGAGTGTGGGTGGCTGAGATTACCTGGCATCACATCAAAGTGATAATCATACTGCATCGAAGCTAGGCTAAAACTGTGTCCTGCAAAAACTGAGCTGCTGCTTAACACTACAGATTTTACTTTAAGGTAATAGGAGTTCAGGATCCTGCTTAGTAAATGACAGACTTTTGCCATGCAATGACACTTGCTAGCTATTTTTTTTCCCTGAGGAAGGCCAGATTAATACAGAAACAAGTTACAGACAAAAGTTGTAAGCATGCCCAGCCTGACTGAGGATGGAAGAGTGCTCATCAGCAAGCAGAGCTCTGGGCCAAGAATTCACACTGTACTAACTCTGTCCTATTCTCAGAGGAAAGCTTTGAGCCCAGAAAAGGACAACCAAATTCACCAAAACAAGAAGGAACACAACCCTGGGAAAATTTTATTCAGGTTCTTGTTTCTTCCTTATACTCTTCAAAAAGTCTTCTAGAATTTGTTTAGATTCCTACACTCTTCACAAGCTGCAAACCAGGAAGATTTCTGTTCCCATCAGCCTTCAATAAAAATGAAAGATAATGCACACAAAAGTTAAAGATCAATCATTTAACACAAACTAAAACAGCAGTTACCTCTTCTCCCCTCTTTGATGGGCACACAAAAGTGATCGTCACTGCTGGGTTGTGGCCTAGGCAGAAGTCTGGCTTTTCTTCAACACTGTATATTCTCTCATAACTCAATACCAGCCTAGAAACAGAAAATGGCAAACCAAAAATACAATTATGACACTATGCACCATACAGAAGGATATTTTTGAAAGAACATCTGCCCTTTGCTAGATACCCAGGCAGGATATACCAAAGTAGCCCTGCTCCTGAAAGATACTTTTACAGAGGTCTTTATTCCTTTAATCTTAACAGTTAACCAAAATAAAGATTAAGACAGTCCCAGCAAAATGACTTAATACAGCATCCTCTTGCACCCCAGTTAAGACTATGCTCAATGCCCCGTAACCCGTATTGTAGGGGGAACTCAGCTGATAGTCACTAGTCACTAGATTGATAGAGTCAAGAGAATAGGCTGATAGTCACTCTAGCGTTGCTCTCAAACTGCTGGACAGCAGATGTGATAAACACTCTTGCAACTTTTGGAAGTAATAGCCACTCATGTTTTACCACATTCCTATACTTTACCACCTCTGTATGTATAATCTCTTTCCATTCTGCCCTCAGAATTAAAAGCAAGATGAACTCATTAGCAAACTGACAGGAGCAAGGCAACCGGGACAGATCAGGCAAGGCAGGAGTAGGAGAATGAAACATGGTAACTATCTGACAGGGAGAGACAAATGGCAAGATGACTTGGATGAGGAAACAAGGAGACCAACACACCTTCCCAACTAAACATTACTGCTCTATACAATCTCACAGGCAGAAGACAACAGCTGGTGGAGGGATGACAGCCTGGCTTCAGGTTAGCCACGCTTCTAACTGGCCTCTCTATACCTTAGGACACAGATATACAATCATCAGTCTCTTCCCAGGCTGCCCTAGTCTGATTGAGCACATACAATGAATTTTCCTCAAGCAATGAAGAGATCTTCAATCCTAGCAGGGATAAGATAAAGCTTTCTTGCCAAGCACTTTTATAGAGTACTAGTTGCACTTTAATACAGGAACAAGCTTGTGCTTGCTCAGATGTAAGCTTCTGCCTTGGTACAGAACACCTCAGCTGCTTGTTTCATGCTGGGGGAAAAGCCCTGCAACGAAGGACTAACAACTTTGTAAACCAAAAGAAAACCCACAACCCTGTCACTGAAATAACCCCGTTATTAACCTGGTTTATTCTGCTTGTTTTCTTCAGCTTGCATCTGAGATAAAAAGACTGCTACAGGAGTCAATAGGGTACTATTGGCACTACAGACAAGGTAAGCAGGCTCAGATGATCTGAAGCTCAGAAAGACCAGCATGTTAATAAGTCCCTTGAGCCACATCGGGTTGTTTGGGTGGGTTTTTTGGGTGGTTTTTTTGGTTGTTGTTTTGGGGTTTTTTTTGGGGTGTGTGTGGTTTTTTTTTTTTTCTTTCAAGCTACACTTCCAGCACAAAAGGCAGCAAGCAGAACGGAGGCAGCATCAAGGAAACAGTCCCTAGTCCCAGCTCTGCCACTACCAGGAACAATAAGCCTTGCATTGCTTATCTATTTCTTCCAGTAAGAACTCATTAATGCAAAAATGCAGAAGGGTGACATCCATCATCTTTTAAAGTACTCCTGGGCAGTAGAGTGAGGCAAAACCAGTGCGTATAGCCACAGAGAGCCAAGCGCATTTACCCTGTGGGCCCTCAGACAGTAGGCAGATGGGGTCAAATCTCACTCTTCTGCTTGTGGGCAGAGAGCAGCAATCATCCCTCGCTTCCGAGAGTTTTGCAATTCTGTAAAAAGGAGTGTCTCACAATGAAGAGGAAAATTTCATCTGTTATGGCAGTACAACAGGATGTCTGAAAAAGACTCTGCCCTGCCAGTATTTGAAGAATTTTTTTCTGCCAATGCTTTGAAATTGAAGTGGTACTGATGTTAAGTTTTAGAAAACTCATCTGTTACCAAGACTCTTTTTTTCTAGCCCAGATGACTGAGAAGGGTTCACGAAAGTATAGAAGTATCATCACAAAATTTACATACCTGTCTTTGTCATGAAGTTTCAGCTGTTCCTGTGGGTGGCCAACATCATACGCCTGACCTTCGTGTAACAAGCAAGCAGCACTGCCAGCAGGGCAGTTTCTGGTTTCTCCACTTGAGCTTCCTGTTATAGAATATAGAAAATAAAATAGAGGACTCAATTCTAAGCCCTGCTCTACCTGAAGCATCTTGCCATTTTTTCTGTGGGCTTACTTACCATTCACTGCTTTACCCTTTTCTAAAAATACCTTTAAAACAGGTTCTATTAAAATGCAAGACAAAATCTGAACTGCTTGTGATATACAGGGGGAAGGTCACGCTGCCCTGTTTTTGAACAGCAAATTCATCCTTCCTGCCAAAATAGCTGCAGCTAGTTTCCAGTTGCTAGTACAGCTGCTGGATGTGTAGGACTAAGAACTTCTAGAAGTGTGCCAAGTATTTTTTTTTTTCCACAACACCAAAATGATACCAAGTAATGGTAACCCCTCCTCACAGGAAAGTTTTTTTCCCCTCCTTTGTTTCTTATAAACCAACTTATTCAAAGCTGTCAGCAAAAAGTTTCAGACTAATGGGATTTTTAAAAGAATAGACCTGCCACTAAAACCAGAAGTATTAAACCCTTAACAGGAGCACAAAATACATATTTAACTGCAGAATAAAAAACACAGTGGGAGTATGCAGCTAAACTAGCCTTTTCAGCAAGTTTCAAATGAGTGATTTTGCTGGTTTAATTCCTCACACATATAGCTCCCAACTGACATGAAAGTGCTAGTTACGCACCATTACTTACCCAAGCACCTAAACACTATTTTAGATGCATCTCAGGACATTCACTTGGAACTAAGCAACAGCCTTGAACTGGAGCCCAAAGTAATAAATTCAGAGCACATGAAGTGCTATGAACCATCTCGGTTCTATTTGGCAGCAAACAGAAGCAGCTACCAGACAAGCTGAGCTCTTCCACTCAGTCCATTTTAAGTCAACTTTTCTAACAGTACTTGCCCATCCAGAAGGGGCATATCTCTGAACGCCCCAATAGCTGGAAAGTAAGACTTGGCTTCACAGAAAGCAGCCTTCAAATCATCAAAAGCAGCTTGAAACAGTAGTGCAAGTCCTAAAATACTGATCTTTGGTCATAGGACAACTTCAACTGAGGCACTGGAAAAGAACCACACTACTAGAAATTTATACACCAACAGGTGACACAAGCAAGTGTTCACACCTAAGTCCCTGCAGATGTTTATGAACAAGGAATCATCATCAGAATCATCCACCAAGTAGTATCCTGAAACTTGGATGAGAGGATTCAAGTCATGTTTCTTCAAATCTTCATCAAACACATAGCAAGGGACCTAGAACAACAACAAAAAATTACATGCAATCCATACTACACAAGCAGAGAGAAGTTATGAACAGGCATATATAAAGCCAACTTAATATGTGGAAAAGGTTTTTACTTCTGGAAACTCAAATACTTAAAGCTAGACTTAAAGCTAGATATGCTGACTAAAATGAGGCATTCAAAGTTAGACTGTTCTACTTTAGCTTTTGGAAGAGTTTTACTGTAAACAACCATCCAGATGACAAAAAAGGTTGAAGAGTTATTTAAAATTCTCAGCTCCACCCACTTCCAACAGATGCTTTATACGCCTATGAAAAAGTTAGGTCTACGGAGGTTGTTGGGATGCATTTACCGTGGGGGCAGGTGGTTAGAGTAAAATTGCCAGATGTGTGAAGAGTAACCTCTGCATGGATAGTACATAGATTACCTCTTTCACAGGTTTAAACAAGTTTTTCTTGCAAGCCACAAAGGTCCTCCATTCAAAATAGTGCACACACTCCGTTGCTGTTACAAATTCAGGGGTACCCTATTTAAAGGGGGAAAAAAAATAATTCTTTGAAAAACAGGCTTCAGTTTTACTTTACATCTGTAGACAGCAAGAATTTCATTCAAGAGATTAAGAAAAACAGAATGCAGCATGTCACAGAGCAAGGGCATACAGTTTCTTAATAGCACTTGTTAACAGCAAGTTTGTTATTTAACAGCTTTGTTGGTAAACTCAGGAAGACGCAGGGTGCCAAATCCTTCTCAGTCTGCATATGCACCAATTCTCAAATTAACACGTCCCAGTCCTAATACGCAGTAATTGTACTACACCTTTTAGAAGAGCTCACTATGCCAAGTGATACTGGAAGAAGCACCAGTCACATCTAGTTACTAGAAAGGAAAACACCAATATAAATGTGTATAAATAGATGAACAGCAAGGCAATGCATGGTTTACCAGTTCCCCGTCTTTTATCCTACAAAGACGACTGATTAGCAATCTCTTCTGCTACACAGAAAGAATACCTCTGATCTCAGCTACTTATTTTCATAGGCTCATGTTATACACATTTGTATCTATTTCAAGATGGGGGTTCTACCATGGTTCAGGGCTGGATGCTCAACTGAATATCTCTACTTCGAGGAAGACAACAATCAGATTTTTCCATTCTCCCTCATCACCTCAGCTAGAAGCACTTTAGCATATTTAAACTGATTCCCTCCCTGTTTAACCCTGCCATAAAAGTGTCGGAAACAAGTTGTTCCAGACACTATTACAAAATCCTTTTACTAGGTCACATGAAGAATCAGTATTAGAACTATGCTAACTAGAAGAAGTTTGAAGATTGTTATGATCTGGTGTTACAGCTGGAGTTGAGCAATTATTTTTAATTTCATTTAAAGAGTCATCTGCTGAAACAGAACAGGAAGCATTTAAATCTCTGCTGCACTGGCGCTTTGTTTGAATTGGCTAGATTTCCAAGAAGGGGTGTGCAACAACATCATCAGTGACAACAGCAGCACTAATAAGTACTTATCTCTGATACACAAATATGTAAACTGATCACAGTCTGTACAGAATACCAAGCTGTGGTATCAGTTAAGTGTGTGGAAGGTGTAACCCCAAAAGCATGTGGAGGTGAACTGTATACAAACAGGCCTCTAGGAACTTTTTTGGGATCTCCATTCACACTTTAAGCAGATTCTCATGGACAACTACTCCCCCAGAAGCCCAGCTGGATATGTAAGCACTGTTAGTCCAACTACGTGCAGACAAAATCTAACACTTACTGTTGTCAGCTACACTGACCCATAACAGAGGTCAGTCATTTTCTTCAATGCTGTTCTATTAAACAGCCATGCTAGGTCCACAGCCTGGGCATAGCCAGCATTTAAACAATAGCTCTCATTGTTACAGCACCCTGTACGCTGTTGCCTCATTCCTCCATATTACACTATTAAAATACTACAGTACAATCCCTATAAAAACACTGAAGACCCAGAAGAGCTAAGCTGCAGATCTGTAATTATTTTCTACTGGGACTGAATTTTGAAAGCCACAGTAGATAATGACCTTAATTTGGTACTAAAACATAACTGGCTCTTCCTTAAGCTATGAAGCTCAGTGATTAGTACACCCATGAGTACAGCAAGCCTCTTTAAAAAGCAAGTTAGAAGTACTTGCCATTCCCATTGAAGATAAGAACACATGATTTAGACTTACCAGTGTTTTCCCACACAGGAAGTTAATGTTGCTTTGGATTTGGTGCTGACCGCCTTGCTGCAAGCAGTTATGTGTAGTGTTGAGTTCCAGAAGAGTGTCAGAAACTTTTTGCAAGCCTAAGTCACCTGGGGGGGGGGGGAAGAAAACAGGGATTATCATAATACAGTGCCTTCACAGAAGCTCAACAGACAGGCTCTAATTTCAAGTACTGAGCAGCACAAGACATACCAGTCCACTTGAAGACAGTCTTTGAACAGAGTATAACTGAAGACCTTCCGTGTGGTTCTTGTGATTTGCAAGACTAGATGCAAGTTAAGATAGTGTTTGGTATCTCTGATCACACTTCTACTTTCTCAAAGGCTTTTAGCAAACACTTTGAATGTTAAGCCCAACAGCAAGTGCCACTACAAACTAGTCACTGCCTTAGGAACAAGGGACTCCGTCAAAAAACTGTTACCAACTAGTTTCAAGTACCACAATTCTCTCCTTCCTCCCACCAGCTTCTATTTATCAGCTTTTTAGCCTTTAAGCCATTTATACAAATAGCATCACCACAATATGAGAGTCTATTATGGAATCATAGAATGGTTTCGGTTGGAAGGGACCTCTACAGGTCATCTAGTCCAACCCCCTCTGCAATGAGCAGGGACATCTTCAACTAGATCATGTCACTCAGAGCCCTGTCCAACCTGACCTTGAATGTCTCCAGGGATGGGGCATCTACCACCTCTCTGGGCAACCTGTGCCAGTGTTTCACCACACTCATTGTAAAAAAAAGTCTTCCTTATACCTAGTCTAAATCTACCCTCTTTTAGTTTAAAACCATCACCCCTTGTCCTATTGCAACAGACCCTGCTAAAAAGTTTGTCCCCATCTTTCTTATAAGCCCCCTTTAAGTACTGAAAGGGCGCAATAAGGTCTTCGCAGAGCCTTCTCTTCTCCAGGCTGAACAACCCCAACTCTCTCAGCCTGTCCTCATAGGAGAGGTGTTGCATCCGTCTGATCATCTTCGTGGCCCTCCTCTGGACCCACTCCAACAGGTCCACAACTTTCTTGTGCTGGGGGCCTCAGAGCTGGACACAGTACTCCAGGTGGGGTCTCACGGGAGCGGAGTAGAGGGACAGAATCACCTCCCTCGACCTGCTGGCCATGCTTCTTTTGATGCAGCCCAGGATACGGTTGGCTTTCTGGGCTGTGTGCGCATGTTGCCAGCTCTATTTAATCTTAGTCTTAAGTCTACTTAATGAAGAGCCCATTGGTGCCTGGGCGCAGCCGCTGTACTGGCGTTGCCTGCAGACAAACCCAACACAGATCCACTGCCTCAGTGCATGTCCCCCTGCAGCTCTCATCCCCTTTAACACAGCTTGCATGCTGCACAAAGGCTGGGGTCAGTGCTGTGTCACTGTGCATCTCTCTCCTCCCCAGCACCTGACACGAAGGGGAAAGGTGGAGTACATTTCAAGTCATGATGAGCACCAGCTCAGGCCACTGAAATGTTCCTGCTCAAACCTATTTTGGTTAGCATTAAGCACCAAGCCCTTTTAGATCTAGCATGCCAACTCGACCCTGTCCATCTTGATAGGTAGATTTTAATTTTGCAAAGAGTTTGGGTTGAACTATAGAGAACACTATAAAATGTGAGTATTGACCAGCTTCCCCCTTTCCATTTTTGTTGATGTCTACACTAGGGAGAAAGCAAGTCAAATCTCTAGTCACTGCAGACAGCAGCTTTGCACCTAGACCAGACGTTTCACCTTAAAAACACACTCGTTGGAACTTTACCCAGCCTGTTATCTCCTCACTCAAGACAAGCAAAACTACACTACACCCAAGTAATATAGTCTTGAGAGCAAAAGGAGCAGAAGCAAGCGAACTGAGCAGGAAAAATACAGTCAAAGCAATATTCTGCAGAAACACCATTCCAGGCAGCCGTACTCAAGGCTGTTACCAGCTGCCAGTGCTTCTCCTAGTGATGGGCACTGTTTAGCATCTTTCCAAAAAGTTCCCCAGCACTACTTTTCAATCCAGTCCTGAAAAGGAACGGGGAAGACATCCATTTACGACTCTTTCTGATGATCATTGTTTGCATTGAACTGTAGCAGAGAGAAAGCTACTATAGCCACCAAACTTGCAGGTAAAGCTGAAACGGTGGCAGTCAGAATGGAAACTCGATGCTAACCCACACAGAATCCTCTCAGTAGCTCAGGGCTCTTCTATTCATGCTGTGTATGCTTACACTAACTGCGTTACAGGAAGGCACATTAAGATGCTCATAGCTAAGCAGCCATCACAGCACTCCCTGTATAACCAGTGTGACAAGTATTACAGACCGTTCAATAACCCTCCGCCTTCTCAAGGGATGGGAAGAGTGGAGACGTGCCAGCCCAGAACGGCAGCGCAGGCTAAACCTGTACATGCACACATGTGCGCAGGCCGAGAACCTGCAACAGTGGAGCACATTACCATCACTGTGGTTCAGTGCCACCTTCCAGGCACCTGGAGGCTGTCAGTGGCTCATGCCTTTCATATTTCCTGGCACTCTTATTATCAAAAAGCTATCTTCAGGTTTTAAGACTTCCAGCACTGGTGATGACAAAGGTGCCACGCAGCCCTTTTAAACCTAAGAGCTACTTTGAGAGCAAAATTTCTACTTATCACATCATTGCTTAAGACGATGCTGGCAAAGTATTCCCTTTTCTTCCCTAGATTAACAGAAGGAGGCCAACACAACTTTCTAGTCAGAAGAGCTATGTATAGTAGCAATATGCACACATGATTAAAAACTCTCTGGTTATAAATGTACACAGCTTTAAGCCCCAACTTAGCAGAGAACTTACGGCAGCATCATCTGAGGACTTACCTCAATGCTCTGTAAGCATTAGTTTTCTCTCAACTCTGAGAACACACTACATAGCTCTAAAGGCCATGTGAGCCAACTCCAACTTCCTCAGTTAAAGTGATATTCAAGAAAACTCAAGTTAAGCCAGTACATCTTGTTTACTACAGGCCAATATGCATGCTCTCCTCCCCACTGTGTGCTTAAAACTGGTTTGGGAACTTGCCAAAAGTTTTAGTAAGCATCTCTTCAGTGGCACATGACTCCTCCCATCCCTGCTTCCAGAGCAAGTAGTCTCATGAACCATCCCCTCACACCATCAGCTTCCCATGAGCTTCCTTCCAGAGCACCAGTTCTGCAACCACCTTTTCCACAACATCAAGCTCTCTCTTCAATAATCACTCATGTTTTCTTCATGACTTTAGAGATGCGTTCCTTCCAGAAAGTAACACACTAAAATCAACTAGTACAGCTCACAAAAATTAGTACCAGAGACTTCATATTACACAGTTGTGCTCAAACAGTATCAAAGGCACTGTCCACAACACCTTATACTTATTGGACTCCATCTGTTCAGCTGTTTGGAAGAGGAAAGGCAATCATGGACAACATCTGATCAACTGTCCAGAAGAAGGGGGCACTTAGGTGGCAGCAATCATTTCATGTCCAGTCCTTCTACTGCAGCTGGACAAAGCACATGTTTCACCACTCAGGTTAACAAACAATTACAGTAATATTTCTGCTTTCAATTTTAGTAGTGGTTCAGCTAAATGGCATGCGAGTTACTAAGTGTCACACTAAGTTAAATAAGTACCACATCATTTCCATCCTCACTGACGTTCAAGAACTAAGCATTTGCCTACACCTTGAAAACTTCTAAGGTAAATCAATAAAGCTAAAGAGTTTTTTCTAGGAGAGGCCTTTGAGGTCTCAACACCAGCACTGGTACATCACAGACACACAATTAACATTAGCCACAAGGCTTCCCTTGGATACAGACTGATCACAGTCCCAGAGCATATAGCCTTACCCTTATCAAAGCTGGGATCAACAAACAGAACCAGCTCTATAGCTGTTACCTCTTGCATAGCTGATATTTAAAAGCAAAACTATTGCTTGCAGTGAAAGCTTCTTTCTGAAAGAATGGAGATCTGATTAAGCCCATATTTGAAGAAATCTTACAACTTAGCGAAGTTTATCAGCTGGTAAATTGCCCTTCATCCCCCAAATCAAAAGCCCTTCAACTGCACTCAGCTTTGGCATACAAGTAATCTCATACCAGCTGCCTTGCTTGACGACAGGTATGCATCTTAGCTTCCAGGTGACTGGAATCTACACTGGGAGTCTACACCTGCCTAGACATGGATTAAGGAGATTCCTCTTTTCTCATTAAGAGTGATTTTTTTTTTTTTTGACAAACAAGAGGCTTGATAATCCATTAGCATGATCTCAACTCAGTGTGATGGTGCCGAAGCTCCAATGCAACTAGAGGCAGTACCATGAAGCATGGCAGGCGTTACTAATAAGCCTCAAACTTACCGTGAACAAGAATGGAACTTAGACAATTTGACCAATAAACCAAGGCAAAAGTCAGTGTCGACATTAACTGCACTTCCTTGATTTCTTAGTTTATTGCAAGGTGGTTAAAAACACATCTTACTTGAACAGGATTTGTGGCTTAACCCTTGAGAATCAGCTCAAACAGCCTCTGCAAGACCAAGTTACGATTGTTGCCAAATCCTCTTCCACCCAGTAGCAGTCAGGCAATAACACACTCAAGGTTTGCATACAATGAAATATTTGATACTGCTCATGGTCATCACCCAGCTCTGTTCTCCCTTCCTCTTTCCACAAGAAGCATGGAACAAAACCTACACAAGCCTCTAAGTCTCACATTTCCCTGAGGAGAACAGGCTTCCTCAACCTGCCACATTTCAGTCTCACTCAAAAAAGCATGTTAAAACAGATGCCCAGATGCTGCTTCCTTTTGTAATCCACAGGCAACCGAAACCTCAACCGCCTACGAGTTGAGACCCACATCAGCAGGAAATAAAATTCCTGCCGTACATTTTAGGAATGAAACACATTAACAGCGTCAAGTGGTCTACTGAGATGTCACACTCCTCAGAGTAGAAGATGCTACTATATGCAACTGCAGTTTGAACTCAGATGCATCTAACCAGTAACTCTGGAGCTTGAATATACTGCACTACATAAAAAACCATGCAGCCATGAACTGAGATATACTTTTATTCATGTACCAAATGATTTTATAAGCCTGGGTCGCAACACCAGTAGTTTGTTTGAAAAGCACTGATTGGCCGCAGCCTGAAACCGAAGTATCTCTACAGTTAATAGAGAAGGGTGGGGAGAATGGAGGCTAACTAGCTGCTGTGCATCTGCATACAGGCAAGAATCATCTTCCTCCTCACCATCTTCCAGCAGTTCAAGCTCAAACACTTTTACTGAAGACTCATAGCTTCTCATAAGAGCTGTCTGCCAATGGAAAGCAAGATTGGCGAGCATGTTAGATTCAGACTTCAGATCTGCAGGACTAAGCAGCAGTCTGAAGAGATACTATTCTTCAGAAAGCTATTGCTTTATTCTATTAGAAGTAAGTCAACTATCAGAAAACCTCTTCATCAGTATTCATATATTATTGTTTCATTAGCTGAAGCACAGAAGCAACCCTGAAAGTGATAAGCATCCATGAAAATAAGCACACAAATACTGTTCGGAGCACAAGATGCTTCTAATTGATGAAACCATGTGCAAGCATGTGTATAGGAATATGCCAGTTTCACATTTAGATCAGCATGCAGAAGTCCACCACTCCTCCAAAGACCAAGGACATCTGTGAACTACTGAAGCAGCCACCAGATTTGACAAGTGTAACTGAAAACAGAGGACTGCATGTAATTGACTTCCTTTCTGTGTGTAACAACTTGAAGATCAGAGCCCAGAAGCTTAGCAATACTCCAAGATTGCATTACAGTGAGTAACCTGACTCCGAACAAAGAGCTGACATAACATCAGGCTAGGTTGTGGTATAGTTTAGAGCTATAACTCAAGCTTTATCCTGTGCTCACTATCAAGCTTCAAACAAGGCTGTGCACAGTGCATATCCTGCCACAGGGAGATGCACTTATTTCTACTTGAAATAGCCTTGCACAGTTTCACACTAGAGTACAGTTAACTAGACCATAAGTTTCACTGTCCTGTGAAGTGATTATCTGCAATCAGATCACTTTTTCCCAAATCTCCCCAGTAAATCTACAACAGAATAAAGTTTTACACTGTTCTGAGAAGGAAAAAAATCTTTGCTAACACATCAAAGTTGGCAATAGTTATAAGACCACCCATTAACTACTTAAGAAGGACGCTTGTTTACTTACCTACAGACAGATAGGTCTTACTATTGATGTCATATGCACAGACTGCACTCGATCTTCCACACTCTTCAACACCAAAACAGAAGTTTATTTTATAAAGCACATGTTTGTCTGCATCAATTGCTTCCCATGTGTAACTGAAAAGAAAAAAAAGCCTGTCAGTTGGTATTCATATCATCTGCACTGCCATCCTCTAGACACCAGTCCCTGAAATAACCACGTTATAAAGCTAAGAGCACCACTAACTCAAGTTTCATATTTGTGTTCTATATCTGTAAATACCAGAAATAATTGTTACTGTGTCAGGGCCAAGAACAAAACAGAGTTAACCACTTCAGAAGCATGTATCAGGTCTATTTTCCCTTTTCTTGAACACACAACCGCCCATTGTTCCCCCTCAAATCTCTGTGAAGGTCACTCTGACTAGGTATATCACAGGTGGTGAAGCTTTTTCCTTGAAAGCCTGATAAACTTCTCAAACATCTTTGTCAGGTTGCACACTACTGCACTTTATCAATACCCAGTAACAGTGGCAGAAGTGCTAAGACTAAGTGGAACAGAAGAGCCAGCCACATCCTGCCTGCCAGCAGCAGAGCCACCTACCTTCAGGGTCAAAATTGGGGTTGAGATTCTCACAGCATTCAGACTGAAAGATGCTAATGATGCTTATTAGGGCCTAGCTGCACCTTTATGCATTTTATATATATAATCTATCTCAATATTGAAAGGACAGTTTCTGAAGAGTGATGTCAGAAGCTGGAAAGCAAGCAGAGCTATCCACAAGAGACTCAGTGAAAGATCCCACGAGCTAGCTACTGCCATATCAGAAAGTCAGCTGTCTAAAAACTGGTAAAGGAACATGAAGCTCTGATTAAACACAACGGGGAATAAATCAGAGTAACAGAAGAAAAAAAATAAAATTCAGTGTAGTTCAGAGGTAGAGCAAAGATTCATTCCCCTCATAGCAAGTGCTAAGACTGCAGTGAGATGTGGTCAGCCGCATGACACAGCACTGCCCAGTTTCGAGGCAGGCCCAGGTCAGCTAGTTTGGAGTCAGGAGCTCTTTAGACAGCCTGGCTCACTAGCACAGTGCTGGTGCCAAGCTCTGTTAAAAAGGCACAGCTCAGTAAACATTTGCCATCAGCTTGGCTCAGCTGCACCTCTTCTGGCACTGGCAGCAGCCTGCATCCTCTGGACAGTATTGATTTTTGCAACATAAGAGATTCCTCAGCTTCCCTTCTATCCCAAGTGGAAGCTTCGGTAGGATTTAATACAGAGTCATCACATCAGAAAACTGAGGACAGCACAGTTACTTATTAGGTATTCCCATTGTTTACAACTCACACAGGGTTTAATGCATCTATCTGACCCATAGAAGCATTTGTCTTAATCTACAGGTTAGTGCCAAATCCAGCAAGGGAGCTCAACTCCCCCCTCTCAGCTATCAAGAAATTAGAAGTTGACCAGGAGCTTCACCCATAAGGTTTGTTTGCCTTAATCTCTAGCTCATAGGTGTTGCACCCCTTGACATTAACATACCCCAGATCCCCCCTCCAGGAGGAAAACCCGTTCTTGTTTCACTCTGAAGCCCAGTCCTTGGGTGAGGAAGGGGCAACAGCAGTTCAGCTACTTTGCCCTAGATTTTGAATCCTCCAAGAACTCCTCTCAAATCCAGTGCATCCCATCTCTAATCAAAGAGCCAGCAGTAAGATACCACATACTCTTCCATTTAATTACTGACTACAGGGTTCTTGGCTTCCCTGTACTACAGCAGCCGCATTAATTTCAGTCTGCTAATGGCTGGAACAAGTTAGGCACAAGAGAGTTCTCTCTGCGAACTGGGAAAAAAAAAAAAAAAAGAAAATCTTTATATCCTAATTATATTGGGATATAAAGGCTCAAATACAATAGTATAAGGCTCAAAAAAACCTAACCAGGTACCAAGTCATACCCAAAACAGCAATAAAATTACTTTTTAATCAGATTCAAGGACTGTGTCTCAATCCTAGACAAATACTTGCCATTATTTTTTCCTCATAAGCAGGCAGTGCTGACATTTTACCGTTGTACTGGTTAGTTCTCTGAGCTAGTTTCTTGCATTTCTGAAGCAGATAAAGACAATCCTGATGCAGGATGATAATAAGAATTAAGCTATAGTACAGAATAACCAAAGTTCAGCAATGGAAGAAAGCTTGAGAACACACACAAAAAAAGTTGTCAGCTGAACCTGACTCTACCTTCAAGGGCTCTGAAAACAGCAAGAAATTAACACTAAAGGTTGTTTTAACACCAAGTGAAAATGCATTTCAATCAAAAATACAATTTCTTCACAACAAAGCCCCAGAAAGTTAGCATTTCACTGAAAAATTCCCAAGGGCTCCCTCCAGTACTCTGTTTTGACTGGTTTTGGAAGACAACAAAAAGGTAACATAGAATACCAAGGCACAAAGTTTTTGATCAAGCTAGAGTGTTCTTCAGTGTGGGTTGTGGGGGGGGGGGGGGTTTGTTTAGTGGTGTTTTGTTTTTTTTTTAAGAGAACTTGCAAGTTAAAATCTGTTTGTGAACTGAAGGAGAGCTTAAGTCCTTCACACAACAGAATTATCACTCTATGGCAGCTTAAGGGTTTTGCTTTCCCAGTTCTATGTTATGAAACAGAGGAAATCAACATCTTCAAGTCAGTTCACTTACATGCCAGAAGTAAAAGAGAAACAAGATGAGCAGCTTACAGAACAGAAGGAAAGCAGTCACTGAAGCCAGGCCTTCCCTCCACCCTTTCACAGGCCCCTGGACAGGGAAGACTGAGGATGTCCATCAAAACAGTCCACAGAAAGGAAATAAGAAATCCCATGTTTAATCATGTTCCAAACCACACCTTCAGTGGCACACATAAATGAAAATCTAATGCAGTTTCAGAGTAGTACTACTTTCAAGAAAGTTCAAGGGACTTGTTTTTTTTTTTTAAATGGGTGGGAGGAGCAGGGCAGGATTTATTCATTGGCAGTAACCGCAGGCTGGATGTAGCCTAAGCAGCTGTTCTTAGAGAGACGCAAAATCACTTTCACAGTAAAAGCAAGAATTCTTTCTCTCACAAGTAAGACTCCTGGCATTAAATCAGTGCCTGGGAATAGTTTCAAGTTGGATGTGCTCTACTTTCCAATAAGATACAAGCTGACCTCTCCACTGCATCCCGTAATGGAAATGATCTGTTGGCAATCACATTGCCCATCCTGACCGTGGCTGAGCCATGCAGACCGGCTTCCTCCAGGTGCCCGGCACTCACCTCCACCAGCGGCAATGCCTCATGTAATTACCCCCTCGCCAGGGCCAAAGTTATCGTGTTCGAAGGGCTTAAGCTAACCCAGATTCAATGCAGTTGAGCTAGTTTAGGGAGCTGTTTTACCAACAGCTTTAAAAAGCAATAGCCTTGGTCACAGGGTGGGGTGCGATGCACCTTCTATCCAGGGGGCTCGATACAGCTACTACCTCGGAGGTGACACCGTTCAAGCAGCCATCTCTGGTGCAGTTCAAGATCTGGGCTCAAACATGGCATTTGCCTTGATTAAAACTCTCTAATAGTTATTTTTGCTGAAATCACAACATGACGCCTGTTCCCAGATAAACCCAACCACAGACTATCCCACAGTTAGAGGCCTGAAACATACACACACATCAACACCCCAGGGCAGGCTCTCCTCCTCTCCCCTCCCCTTTGTGTTGCTGGCCCCAGCACCTGACACAAGCTGGACCCAGGGACTGCCCTCTCTCAAAATTAACTCAGCAAAAACAACAGGTGCACGCACATGTGTGTGGAGAGGGGACTGAGCCCAGCCAGTTCCCGGTCTGGCTCGCAGTGGTTTCTGGCTGTGCACCAGCAGCAGGCAGGCAGGCAGGGAGGATCCCCTGCTGCAGGCAGTGCCAACCCAGGCCACTGTTGAAAGCAGTTGTGCAAGCAAGGTCCAAATGAGTTACTGGGAATAACCTTGCCTGCAGGTCAGCCTTTCCAGCTACCGAGCTTTGTTTTTAAGACACTGAAGGAACAGTGTGAAAAAGAAAATTAAGCTACTTTTCAGCAAGTTGTAAGATCAAAAGAGAGCTCTGCATTTTTTTGACAAAGCAAAGAAGCAACTCATGGAGAAAATAACATAAGAAATGGAAAAGGGACACTAGCCTTAGCAAGTCTAGTTTACCTTGCGAATCAGTAGCTCAGGCATCGTAGTCAGAAAAGGTGCAGATGGCTAACGGCTGTCACAGCACGTGCGTCCCCATGCCAGAGCCACTTTGAGGTCTGAGCACTAGTGAACCACTTTAAATGCAACAGAGCACCAGGAAGACTATTGCTACCATTCTCATAACCATGCGCAAGGTTTTGGTTCTCAAACTCTTACCCAAGGGATGGCTACTAGGAAGAAGAGTACATGCTGCTCCAAGCAGCTGTAAAGCACAGTTAGATAGAAACATGTGTTTGCACTCCTGGAACGAACGCACTGAAGCAGCTCATTTTGCTGAAGGGGTGTTACACAGACGATCCAGCACAGAGACAGGGCAAACTACAGCCACAGAGTTGGAAAGTGGATCCATATGTGATTATGCATCCATACAACGTTGTGCCCAGCAGCTCCTCAGCTATCAGAACACTGCAGAGATGAAACTAATACCTGAAGGTCTTAATGAGCAGGTTCAACCAGCATGATCACAGGTAGACAAGCCCAGGACCAATTTCCAGGATGACCACTCCAAATTTGAAGCTGGCAGCTCAGATCCACTAGTTACCACAAAAATCACTATTAGATGGGGCTAACATTTTAGCACAAATATGTACGGTAGAGAAACTTCTATGTCAAAGCAAGGTCTCCTTACAGAAAATGAGAGCTTGAACGGCACAAGGTACAAAGCTATCGCTATGCTTCAAGAGCTTTTTAATGCCCTACTTGTGCTTAGCTCTGCTCTAGCTTACCTGTCACTTCTTCCAACCATCATGCACAGTGCAGGTCTTCAGGCAAGTTTTCTCACATATGCATCACGCGTAATAGCCTTATAGTTACACCACAAGCTGTTCAGCTTTCTCCATCCGAAAGACCTTTGGTCTTTCATGCTACGCTGTAAACCACATCTACTACATCATCTTACAGAATGCGTAAGAAAAGGAATAGCAATGTGAAGTTCAAGGACACAAGAGCTATAGGAAGCTCATGTGCTGAGAAATAACGTTTAAGCCATTATAATGGCAGCTTCCCAGGCATGTGAAGCAACCATGCACATATGCAAATAAGTCCAGTAATGACTTATGACATCTCCCACTTAAATATGTCAAAGCACTTAACAGAGCTGAGCAAGTTCACCTAAAGGTCACTTAGGAGTTGTGTTATTAAAAACTACAACATTAAATGTAAAGTAGACTTGACTTACAACCCCAAAATTGGAAATTCTGCATAATAGCAATCCTGTGATGTACAGCAGTTTAAGGAGTTTTCCTTCCACTCAGGAGTGTAGAAGTTACAGAAGTTATGCATCAATTCCTATCCTTTCACAGCAGACAAAAACATTACCTGTCATCAAATCATCTCTCATCCAGGGCAGATTATCAGGCAAAACAGCAGGCAGAGGAGGCAGTTTGTATTTGCTGCTCTGCCATCACACACGAAATATTTCCTGCAATTTTTTTTAGAGGGGAAGGAAAGTTTTACAGTAACTCCCCAATGTTACATGGAAGGTGAACCCAAACTGTCAAGCTTTCTTTTTTTTTAAAGTAGATGGATTTAAAAAACAGTTCACAAAATTAACTCTAACTCCAGAATTTTTCTCCTGTGTTGTCACATGAAAGATGTAAGGGGAAGAAGGAAAAACAGGGAAAGAGACCAAACTGGCTAGTAACGTCCTATATCCAACCAGCTCCCTGCATTCTTCCCCAGGTGCTCATACTGCAGCAATCCTGGAGACACCTCTACACAGAAGATAAAAAGAGAATGCCAATTGCAAGTCACACAACAGCATAGTCAGCTGTGGGAGCACACAAGAACAAAGGAGAAAGCATGACAAAACCAGTCACTACAAGCCATGACATTTGACAAAGTTTCAGAGAATGAAAGCTTCTCTTCTTTCCCCAAACTGTCCAAGTATACCAGCAGTAAGGCTACATGAAACAAGCAATGAAAACCACTAACTCAAGTTTAAGCAGTCCCATGCTGCAGCTCTTGCGCAAAACGGTTTTGACGCCTTTCCTCCTCCCTGCAAGACAGCTTTCCTAACCTGGGTATCGCTCTACTCTTATTTAAAGGACAGTCAGTGCCTCTTCTAATCCACAGCATTTTCCTTCCTTGCTCCCCTTTCAACATTCAGACACAGAGGCTGCTGCAGCTTCACCAGCTCTATTATGCCACACAAATGTCAGGACATTGCTTTCTTAACAGTTGTAAAACAAATCAAAACCTTGTCTTAAGGCAGTGCAAAAATAGGTTGGTCAGGGACTTGTCCCCCACACCCATATTGTATCTTTTGGCTGAGCCATCAGTCAGTAGTGTAAGTGTTTGCATTACCTAACTGCATCATCCCTCACTTGGTAGCTTTTCTGCAACTGTGCCAGAGATGACACTTCACCACTGACTTCCATGGAGTCTTCCCACCTGTCAGACTGCAAGTTCTTGTTTTTTCATTTACCCATTCTAGATTACTAGGCACAAGTCCTTCAAAGCTGTTTTTCCCACCATGACACAACAGCAAGTGCATGTTTTTGAAGCAGTCCCTCTTAAAAGGAAAACTGCCGATCATGTTATCTATTCACAATTTATTTTTCACTTGCCAGTAACAAAGGAAACTAGCTTAAGTAACTTGCATCCAAAAAGAGGCCACATGTCTCTCAATGGTACTCCCAAATATTACTCTAGTCACAGACATGCAACAAAACCAAGACAGATATTGATAGGATTTACTGCTATTCTCAAAATAGGAACTGCTTGAGAATAGAGTCATTTAGGGAAGGGTTTTTTTTTAAAAATCATCAGTCAGAGGAGTTAAATTCCCTCCAGAAGCCACACAATAGTTTCTCATTTCTGTCTCAATTCTATAATTAGGGTAGTCATCTGACAAAAATATTTTTTGCCTCCCTCATGGGTTAATCTTGCAAGCAACCCTACTTTTTCCCTTTTTCATCATTTAACAGCATCATACCTCAGATTCTGCCAGAAGAGCCTATTCCCTCCAGTGACCCAACCTCTGCCCTCAGTGCTACATTCACTGTGTTACATCTGTGCCTGCTCAGCCTGCCCTTGATAATCTATTCCTGCAAGTACCACTGCATACTCTGGCTAAATAACGAAGAAATGAAGACTAGCAAGATATTGTTGCCAGACTAAGCTCATGGCTGAATTCATTGGGGCAACATGCCAAAAAGAATAGTGCCATTTCCACATAGTAGTTCTCATTTCTCAAAGCTTTCCTAACTCCCCTGTAAACAACCTAATGGAATCCAGTGATACCTTAGTGAAAAGATGACTATCAAGTGATGCCCCTTCCAAGTCACTTTGAGGTTTTTCACACTAGAACGGATACAGCGACGCAAACCAGCAGTCCTGACCGCAGGCAACTCGAACAGAGCAAGTCCTCCCCATCTTCTCACCTGCAAACTTCCTGCATCCGCAGAGTCACTCCACGAGGTCCCGCCGGGGCCTGCTCCACCCCGCCCGCCCTCCGAAGCGGCCCACACAGCCCCGCTACCCCCCGCCACCGCGGCGCGTTCGCCACAGACCAAGCCCGGTCTTGCGCCTGGGAACACCTGCGCGCCCAGCGCTTCCCCCGGCGCTCCCCGGCCTGACCCCCACAGGGCCGGGCCACCGACAGCCCCGCCGAGCGCCCGGGCTGAGCCCCCGCCCCTTCACAGGCGGCCCCGCGGCCGGCAGCAGCGAGCACAGGCACCGGGAGGCCCGCCCGCGCCCCCGCCCCGCACCCCGCCGGTTACAGCCCTTCCCCGGGGGAAGGCCCTCTCCAGCCGCCGCCCGCTCCGCTCCGTTCCGCCGGGCCCGCCGGCCGGCCGGCCGCCCCCCGCTGCCCACCTGCACAGGTCCCGGTAGGCGTCGCTCAGGGCCGCGGGGGCCCCGCCGCCTCCCTGCGGCCCGAGGGGCAGCGACAGGAGGACGAGGAGGAGCGGGGCGAGCGCGGCGGCACGGGGCCGGGGCGGCGCCATGCGGGAGCCGGGGGTGCCGGTGGGCGCGGGCCGGGCGGACGCGGCTGCCCCGGGACGTCAGGCGGCGCCGGCAGCCAGCGGCACGTCATGTGACCGCCGCCCGCCCATTCCCCGGTCACGTGACCGCCGTCATGCGCGGAGGCGGCGCTCACATGATGCGCCCCTGCCCCCGCCGCCGAGTGGGCGGGGCCTCCCGCTGCCCCTCGCCGCCCGGCCCGGCACGTGCTGGGCGCGCCCACTGGCCGCGCGCCGCCGCCGAGGGAGGGCGCGCGCGGGGGGGGGGTGGCGGTCACGCGGTGTCAGCCCCGCGGGGCGGTCCGGTCCGGCCCGGCCCGGCCGCTCAGTCCGTACGTCAGTCAGTCAGTCAGTCCGTCCATTAGCCAGTCCGTCAGTCAGTCCGTCCGTCCGTCAGTCAGTCAGGGCCAGGCCGTGCGGCGTTCCTGCCACCTGCTCACGGGAAGCAGGCGGCCCGGGGCGGTGCCCCCCGCCTCCCCGGTGTGGTGTGCGCGGGGGCAGAGCTGCTGCCCGCCCCAGTGCCGCAGGGGCAGCGTCGGGGACCGGTCACCCCTCTTCTGGAGCGCCGGCCTCGGGAGGGGCGGGCGGGCTGCCTGCCCCGCTGCCCGCTCTCCGGCGGCAGCGCCGAGGCCTTGCGCTGTGGCAGCCGCTGGCCCCCGTTCGGGTGGGGTTAGGCGTGCGGAGGCTCGCCCCGTGCAATGCAGGGTGAGTGGCACGGAGGCCGCGTCCAAGGGGTGCTGTTTGGAAAAAGTTAAATGGGGTTTTAAATAAGTTACTCAAAATGTGCTGTGAAGTCTTGGGAGACACCAGAAAACCAAACCCGTTAGGGATGGAGCCTGAGGCGGCGATGACAGCGGCGTGGCTGGTTGTATGGCAAGAATTACCGCGACAGCGGGGAAGCTGGCGTGGTGTGGAAATGGTCCCGCGCTTCAAACGGCGGGCGGGAGGGGAGGCTTGCAGAAGGCAGCAGCCTGGTCAGAGGGAAGTGGAAGAGATACTGGCCTACCACCGCTGCCTCCTAGACTACTGAGAAGAGCCAGCCGGCCCAGAGGGTGTACAGTAGATTATTTCCAGGATTTAGCAAATTTTAGCTGGGCTGCTTAAGATTCAAAAGAGGGCCTTAGCATTTAATTTTTATGAAACTGAGAGTGGGAAGAGGCCTAAAGGTGGGGAGAGTGAAAGAAAAATTACACTCATTAAACACACAGCTGTCTTATTTGTGTGAAGAAATTCAGTTCACTAATTATGAATGCTTTTCAAAAGTCATTTGCAGAAAGAAAGCAACAGGCCCACAACTGAAATAGTTTCTGCTTTTCTTGCCCCATTCCCTGACATCCAAAGGAATAAGGCAGCACTGAAGATCTACCTCTATGGCAGTTTAACCTGATTCCAGGCCACTGCGATCTACTCCTTTCTTCCTCCTCTCTCTCAGTTACATATTCCACTTCCCTCCTTTTAAGTAGCATTAGTTCTTCTGCAACAGGGCAGTCAGCTGTTTACAGATGCTGATCTGGCTGAAAACTAACATACTATTTTGATTGTTCTAGGTAAGTTTTCAGTGGTATCCGTTGCTTGACTAACTTGGCTCACTGTGTGTCTGCACAAACACCAACACCAGCTCGAGAAGGGGGACAGGAAGGCATGGCTGGCGCTGCAGGGGGACGAGGTCCCAAGTAAGATCAGTTTTAGCTGCTGTGAAATTTCACCCAACCAGAGAAGCCAGAAGTTACAGCCCAAGTCAAGCCAATGGCTCCCCACTGCCATGTGTGGCCACAGCCCCCGGCCCCCCTCTGCCTGTCTGCTTGCACATGATGTGCTGGTACTTGTGTAAAGCCGCTCAACTCAATTCAACTCATCAGTCCAACAGAAAAAAATCACCTGCTGAAAAAAAAAGGAATAGTTTTCTGCTGGCTCAGCAGCTGTAGCAGCTTAGTGAAGTGATGAATCCTGGTACAACGGCAGAAGAGCAAGAGGAAGGTAAAGCAGAAAGAGGACCATGTTGGTTGGTCTGTTCAACTGTGGTGGCAACTTAGCTTTTAGAGTTATCACAGCCTAACCTAATAGCAATGTCCTCAGCTGATGAAGAAAGGAAGACCTTCGATCTTTATGCTGGAAAGAGAGTTGTGACATGAAACAATAATCAATCTGTCTTTGCTCAGAACCTAAGAAGAAAAAATTAATGAAAAGGACTGGGTAAATGCTGTTATCCTTGGCAGTTTTCTGTCACTATATGATGGATTATTGCCAACTCTTGCTCTTTTGTTTTAGCCTTCAGTGGATTCCTTGAAGCTCCAAATCTCATTACCCAAGAATCCCAGTTGTCTGCTTTTAAGACTCTAGTAGCCTGTATAGTTTAAAGACAAGCTTGATGGCATGAACTCAAAGGCTCAAAAGAACACAAAAGCAGTAGACTAAAGGAATACCAAGTTTATTATTTCTGTGGTTATGTTTTTTAAACTTTGCTGCTCTGCTGGCAGTACCACCATCACTCACTCTAGACAGAACAGTGCAAATACATAAGACTTACTGGCAAATTCTGTCTCTGCTTACCAAGTTGAATTAAAAACTTATTGACCAGGAAATTCACTGCAGACAGCAGTGCAGGCAGACGTACTGTAGCTGCTCTGATCTTATTAGCTACCTGAGTTTCGGCAAATTGAGCTTTATTCCTGAAGTGATCTTTTGTGTACATTTAAGCATGCGAATGACTCCACTGAAGACAATGTGACTGCTCACCTTGCTAACATGAAGAATGCATGCGAAGATCTGCAGTGTCAGGGCCTGGCAGTGTATAAACAGTTAATTTCAGTTATCTGATAAGAGCTAATTCAAAGTTATTTACTGACAAAAGAATGAAGAAGTTCATACGAGTTACATTCTTCATTCTGCATACTGCTTTGTATGTGTAGGCCCCTATATTTGCACAAGGCTCAGAGACTTCAGAGCAGTTTCTTTGCATACAGAGAAAAGTATGTGAACAGCTACCTAACAGGAAGGAAAGAAATTGAAACATCAGGAAAAAAATCCCAGTTAGAAAGGAAAAAAACAGAAATTCTACTTTCATCTGCGGGAGTAATACATATGCATCAACCTAACAATGAATCAAAGTTGCAACACAGCAAGGATAGCTATGGAGCTGCAAAAATACTGAAATATACATTGAAAATATAAATACCTTTAAAATAAAATTATAAAGTAAAAGTTTGCGGATTCCAATCCTGTGCAAAGCATGCAGATTCCAATCCTGTGACTGTTTCCAAGTCCTATGTATTTTCCTTAACTTTTATAATCTCCAGTGGTTCTCTTAAAATCCATGGAATTTCTCCCATGTTTAAAGCTAAGTACATGCATAAAAATTGGCGGGAGCTATGTGTCAGTCATTTTTGCATCCTAAACTATTTTTTGCCAATAGGCAGGAATGTTTCATTCTGAATATAGTTTATAATGTAAATATTTACTGCCCATGTTTAATGATATCAGGATGTCAGCTAACCGGATACTGTGGGATAGTGTTAAAATATTCTGAAATGTAGTCTCATAATCTTACCTTTTCCTTTTCCTCAGGAGAGGCTCAGCACGATGACTGCTAGTTATGTTGCAGTAAATCCCGGTATCCCTGAAACGCACACTGAAACTTCCAAGTTATGGATGGTTTTCAGTAGGCAGGGTATCATGAATAGGTGATGAATACATAGGTCCTCTAGGATTCTTCCTTGCAGCTTGCCAGGTGTCAAATGTCACTTCATTTCATGGTCTTCTGATTCACGATCTTGCTTCATGTGGCCGCTGTCAGCTGTGCAGTACGGGCTGGCTGAGAGGCAGCTCGTTTCTACTGTTATTGTCTCAGTTCCCTTTAACACTCATATCTGATCTCTATCTTTTCAATAAATAGGAACAAAAACTCTCTTCAGAATCTAGAGCTGTTTTTACATTTGATTGTGGGAAATTCTTTCTCCAGTGAGATTTGGGCAGTTTGTTTCTAGCTGCCTGTAAGCTACACTATAAGAAAATAATTATTTTTATACTTTGTGAAAACTTCGTAAGGCTCTTCCATGGAGCCGTGCTGTTCTTCAGAAAAAAGCACAGAGGCACTGCTCACTGGGTTATTCTCTCTTCTGTCCCTTTTTCTTGCTTGCTACACCTAAACTTTAGTCTTCCTAATCTTAACACCCATTGCCATTATTTCTGAATGCTTCTTGTTCTTTTTGCTGCTCGTTCACTGTTTCTCTAATTTTTTCTACTCCTTTTCCTTCCTTTTCTGTTCCACTTCTACTCTTCCCTGTTTCTTTCTCTCTAGCATTTTTCAAAGGCAAGCTCTTGGTAAGAGTTACTTCCTGATTTGTTACGATGAGTTATCCTACTTTATAACAATTTAAAATAAGACTGTTGAGGAAAACAGTGCCTGCTGACCTTGTTTCGCAGACTTAGGTTTAGGCTTCCCAATGCAGTTAGGGAGATAATTACTGACATTTCCTAATCTAGCTGATACTGTTCAATGAAAAAGTAAAAGAATATCAACTTTGTCTAAACACGTTAACTTTATTTGAAATCTTTGTCTTGTTAGGAAAGTCCTTACATGCCGTACTCGGTGCGTGCACTGAAAAGGGCACTGTTTTGTACTGCGGCTTAGAAGATTAGAAGACGGCCCTAGTCAAGGCCGTTCTTGAGTCATTGCCTGAGCAAGTCTATAGCAGCTTTTCTGTATTCCTCCATCTCTTCTCACGTCTTTGGTCTAGCTTTCAAGGAATATGACTCTTGGCTATTTATGCTTGGGTCAGAACTCAATATTTTATAATGATGAAGGATCTGATTCACCAGCTAGGGCCTCGGTTGCTTGGTGGACTTGCACCAAGTAGAGCAAGAACTGTAAACTACAAACCACTTCACCAGAGTAAGCCAATGGTGCTTTCACTGGTAGTCAATGAAATTTCACTAGCACAAGCTTTTTATGTCAGAGGAATATGATTTGATTTCTCTGTTAATCCTGTTTCATTTGAAGCACCTACTAGAAATTTATCACAAACAATTTAACCTCGAAGCAGCTTACCAAGGCAGTAAATGTAAAGTGAAAGACTCTTCAGTGTTTTAAATCTTGTTACCCAGTCCTGGGCGCTTTTACTTCAGTGTCATTCTTCACTCTTTGGTCTGTTCTTCTCCCAGGAGCTTTTGTCTCTGTGGTCTCTTGTTGACAGCCATCTTTGAGCTAGCCACCACCCTTTGGTTCTGTGACCTATGCCGACACTGGACGGGCAAGCAACGCAAACCTGCTCTTGCTGACCGCACTGTGTTCCCAGAGAGCATTCCGTCAGACAAGCAGATGTAAGTGCGGTGGTAGCAAACACAGACCCCACTTGCAAAGCAGGCTTTGGAAATGAAAATGTCCCCAAGCGTATTTGTTACTTCAGAGTTATTTTCTGACAGTTCCCTCTGTACCCCTCCTGACTTACATTTGTCAGCAATCTCCCAGGCTGTCATCTGTTGTCCTTAACCATGTACTCCAAAAATATCACCATCTCTTTCCAAATATGATAATCTACCATGTTTTGCTCTCCAGTAACTTGATTTTTCCAATCACTTTTTAACTTCTGGAGATGCAGTGTTCCTCTTTCCTGCATCTGGGACCTCATCTGTAACCTAATTATCTCCACGTAAGTTGCAGCTCAGCACAGAAAGATGTGATAATGGGAGAAGATAACCTCCTGCTCCCTCACCTACAGTAGCTGAAAGCAGTTGTGGTTCCTCTGCTGTGAGAAGTGCAAGCTAGTACGAGATATGTAAAGGCCATTTGCCTTGGCAAAAACCTGCAGGTATCTCTTGTGGAGCTGAAGTGAATAAATGAAACTTCTTACATCTGGAAGACTTACTGCCCCATCATGTTGTATTTTTATTCTGAGACAATAAGCAACTTTTTCTAATTCAGGAGTTATTTCACCTAAATCATTAGTACTATGTATGGCAGTAAGTTGTCATCTGTTTCATCTTGATTGTCACAAGGTAGCTGATACATTTCTGGTTTGCTTCATTTTTCCTGGTTCTGTGTAGTGTGACTTCTTCCCCTTGTAACTGAAGGACACTAAAATGAAAATGGCATCTTCAGCATCACACTTAAAAATTAACAAACTTCATACACAGCAGAGAAATGACCAAATCAGTTTTGTTTAAAGCATCAGGGCTCAACCTACATTTTCTTTCTTCATATTCCTCTCAGGGGAAAGAAGCTATGCAAGACATTTCTCATAATGTGCTATTTGTGGAGGACTAAAATATGTGGTATAATTTATTCAGTTGAGTCTTCTATCACCCTGTCTTGCTAGAATATATTTATATATTCTGTCCATGTATACACATTTGTTTTCATAGCCACATTCATAAATATGTTTAGGCCAATATTAAATGTCTTTTAGATATGCATTTTATTTCCATTACATTTGTCTGTAAAACATTTTAAGATATCTGAAGTAGAAGAATAAGAAATAAGGTTATATATAAACTCATTTAGAAGAAAAGTAACAATCTGTTTCTTTAATAATAGATACCACATTTCCCTGTATGTTTTATATTCACAAGTTCCTGAAGGAGATAGGGTAGAGAAAAATAAATATCAATAGCAATGTATATATGAAGGCCCGGTTAAGCCATTACAGGATTAATGCCAAATAACAATATTGTATAAATGGTTCAATTAAAGATTCACATTAGATTATAATAATAGATTGCACATGTAGATCACAAGACAAGAAAGAGATCTCCAGACTGCACTGTTTTGAATCTCTAATATCTCCACCTGGGTCAGTGGAAGTAATCCAGATTTTCCTTACCTTTTTTTCAGTCAGAACCTGAGTTAAATGAACAGAACACATGTAAATATGGTAGTGAATGTGCTAAGAAATATGCATCAGATCGACATGGAATGACAACTGTCTTGAAGAGTTGTCTGGCATTTTCTCATGTACTGACATGAAATTTAAAGATACGATAAATGGTATCATGGGGGAGGAAACCTTACAGTTCACCCTTACTGAAATGAATAAAAACTGGTGGAAAATTTACTAGTGATAAATATTGATATTTCCAGACAGTTATTTCCTTAGCAGCTGAAATAAAGTAATACTAGGAAATACCATGTACATTCTCTCCCAAAATAGGGTGGAAGGTTTGTGCCACACAAGAGAGAAAATAGTTTTCTCTGTGTATGATTCGCCATAACTTTCATCTTCATAGTGTTCTAATTTGAACTTGAGCCTCAGAGCATGTGCTCTGAAAAAGGTATTGGAGGACCTGCTGCTTTCTGACATGCTAGTACTAATTCATCCTTGAAGCCTTCAGTAAAACTGCTTGGAGGGATTTTCTGTGTCTTTTCTTCTTGCTGCTCCACAGGAAGCAATGATGAGGAGCCTGACACTGTGTTTGATGATGGGCAGCGGTACTGAAAGCTTGTTCCGTCCGTCTGGAAGTGTTTTGTTATCCTAATGCTACAGGAGATACGTGGTCTCATGAGCGTGGCCAAGAGAGGAAGGTAATGGCTGCAGTCACTGAGGAGACAGCGTGGGAGGCATCTGATCTCTGCAGAACTTTACAAGTCTTATGCTAAAGATGAAACTGGAGGGAAGTATGAGTGGAGTACACAGTAGGAAACTCAGGATGGATAGAAAGATGAGAGATGCATGGCATGTATTTCGCTGTGACTGCCCAAGGACTTAAAACAGCTGTGCTGCAGGCTTACAGTCTTCTGCTACAGGGATTAAACAAGGGAGGACCCACAGGACAGCACACGCAGTGGCTGAACGATGCTTTGGGAGGTGACATAAAATCCAGACAGGGAAACGTACAGATTAAAGTTTCTCAGCACTGAAGACTGCTAAGAAAGAGAGGCCAGTGTTGTGCTCAAAAAGACATATGCTAACAGATAAATGAACCAAAAGAGAGCTGACGATAATAAAGAATATAGTTAGCGAATAGAGCTATATTTACAGAGGACCTCAGCCATGCCAAGGTTAGCAACAGAGACATTGTTCATTGCTCCGACACTGGTCTGACTGGCCCAGCCTGTCCCCTGGCTAGGGGCAGGTCCCTTCCAGGCCAAGTCCAGGGAAAAAATTATCAGAATTAGCCAAAACAAAAATTGTCAGTTGTATATATTTATTTTCACCAAAAGAGTTACACTTTGCTGTAGTAATTGAGTATCTTCAGTGAGCTTAGAGTAATAAAGAGAACTTTTTTCCTTTAAATAATATAAAAAAGTTATAACTGAAACACATATGTCACTCTTTTAGTCAAAAAATAAATCCAGGTAGACCAAAGACAACACAAAACATAAAACACCCTCCTCCAATGCATTTAAGCAAATGTTTTTTTCTTCTGAGATAGAACAGTGACACCAGGGTGTTCACTCCATCCTCTGCACATAGCTGTTAAAAGTTTTACATCTCTTTGTAGACTCTTTATACATAAAAATACTTGCTACTATAAATATTTTAATTCATTCTTTACGTCAACAGTCTGTTACCTTTTATCATTAAAATTAATATTTTTTTGTGATAATGTCCAATTGTCAAGGCTCATATTTGTCATAAAGTAAATACTTAATGGGATAAATAAATACTTAATTTAAAGTTACTCCTATTCCAGAGACACTTTGTGTCCAGCTCTAAAAAAAAAAACCAAAACAAAATTAGTTGCTTAGTGTCACTTCTTGCTTAGTGGTGTTAGAACAATAGAATCCAAGTAAGAATTTAGTTCTCCTACCCTTGAGGGCAATCCTTCAGGGTGACCATGAAATACTAAGGTACAGCCTATAGAGGAAAGATAAGTAGAGAGTGTTAGTGGTGGAATAACTATAGCAAATTGAAGAAAGTTCAGGATAAAAATCACTATAACAAACTAACATGTTAGTCTAGATTTCAAACCTATGGTCTAAAATTCCAGTTGGAATAAGAAAAATACATTTTTTTCTATATCTTCTGTATTACTGACTGCCCAGCCAAGGTGCTGGTGGCGATCAAAGATGCTGTGAAGGCCAAGTACAGGGCAGGAATGCGAGGCAGAGACTACCCGGTGGTAGAGTGACTGTCACGTCAGAGCGTGGGGCCAAGGTGACTGTTTCAGGTAGGCAACGTCTCTCCTTGGAGCAGCTGGCGCAGGGGCCCGCGAGGGGAAAAGCATCCCCTGAATTGACGTGACCGAGTAGCATATAGGACCGGGTTCAAAATGCCGCTGTCAAAACATTGCTGGGCAGCAGCTACTATAATACATTCAGATCCTTGCAGGAGCAACCAAATTGTGTACGGTTGCACTGAATGCCAAGAAGGGAGCTCCTTGAAAGTGAGGAGATTTTTTTTAGAAAGGAAGCTGAGGAGGAAATAGCTGTTGGGAGGTACAGCAGAGATCTGCTAAATCACAAGTGGCACAGAAAGGCTAGTCGGAGCAGATTGTTCATGTTTTTTCCAATACAGGAATTAGGGGCACTAAAAGATCAAGGAAGTGGCAGCTCAAAACAACCTAAAGGAGGATATTTTTTGGGAAATATTTAATTAAGCTGTGAAACAGAGTGTTGAAGACACAAAAAACTTGTATGGCCTCCAGTGGAGGTCAAATGTATTTGTTGAAGAGAAATCCATTGAAGGCTAGCAAATACAAAGATTTCTAGACCAGGGAGTCTCTGAGCTGAAAACTGTTGAAGGCTTGGAGGGGACAAGAAAGAAGCGTGATATGTGTTTGCCCTCTTTCTTCTCCTCTGTAGGCATTTGCTTGTGACCACTGCTGGAGATGGGATTTGGGGCCAGATGGACACTGCCACGTCCACTCCCTCTCCTTTCCTACCCTCCATATTTCTGAAACAACTAAACAACTAAAGCAAGGATTCTAGAAGTATTTACTATACCAGCAACAGGTCCAGTCTGTGCATTTAATGAGGCAAGAGTCCAGTTTGCAAAAAAAAAAAAAAAAAATAGGCCATAATCATATAATTAAAAATTGAATTATTATATGCAAGGCAGAAGTATTAGAATCACACAAGCTACCTCATCTCAGTACCTCTTCTCTGAATTCAGAGTTTTGCACCTACAGTACTTCGCTTTGAATGTGGATCCTGGTGCTTCATCTTTTAGGCTTGTAGGAGTCAACAGGAAAAGCAAAATAATTCCATGTGGACATCACATAAGTGCCCAGGCAACCAAATGGAAACCAAACAGGCCTTCCTGTTGCGTAGGTAGCTAGAAGCTCCAAGTAGTGGATTTTAATAAATGATTTCTACGTGGAGTTAGGAAGAGAAGCAGCAAAGCACACACATGGCAGGCAGTGTATTATGGCACCTACACACAAGCTCACCCCGATTTTCTGCTTTCTTTTGACCTAGGTACCATCTGAGAATACCCTCTGCTGACGGGTATCATCACGGCATATCCGTAGGCCATGAATGCCGCTGCTTGAACTAAAGGAGTAACTGAAAGCCGCAGGCAGCAGCTGTCCTTTCTGCTGGAAACCTGGCAGTGCTGGGGGAGGAGGGGAGGGCACTCAGCTGGGTCTCACCCTGATACCCACTGGGGGTACCAAAGGGGTGCACACCCCACCACAAGGACCGGGGTACACAGCCCAGGTCTAGCATAACAGGCTAAGGGCTGTGGGTATTTGCAGGTCAAGAAAGCAGTGCAGGGAAAGAATTGCAGAATGTAGAGGATGAAAGGCAGCTAAGGATTCAAACAGCCTCTCTGGGCACCATCTTATCAGGCATTCATGATACAGGGAACTCAAGGAGTCATATGTGATCCCTTCTACTGAACCTCTCTGCTCACAAAACCCAGTGTGTGGATCACCCTCCCCCTGAGACTGGCAGTGTGGGAGGACTTGGGAAGGAGTCTCTCCCGGGTGCATACAGAGCCAAGCACCGCAGGCTCCTGGAGGATGAATATACCTAGGACCTTGCTTGAGGTCTATCTAGGATTTTTTGGAGGACCCCGCAATTGAACTATCCCTCCTTTCCTCCCCCCAGTAAGTGACCTGAGGCATTATACCAGGAAAAGCTGTGCACTTGTAGATTGTTCTCGTGGTAGAAAAAGGGAGCAAGGGGAGAAGGGAGCAAGGGGAGGTTTTGTTCTACATCAGCAGCCAGTACAACTGGGAAGTATTTCAGCTTCCCTTAGAGGATTTCACAGGCTAAGCTCCAGGCTAGAAGTAAATTGGGCAGTATGTGCTTCCTCACCCCTCTGCCCTTGCTGTCACAAGGATCATTCACAAAGTCTGTGAGCTATAGAGGAAAGCTGCTTCATAAACTCATTGCATCGTTTTGGACCTGAACCCATACAGCAGCCTGCCCCATGTCATCCTCTCCAGCCAGGGGGTAGCTACGACAGCAAAAAAAACTCTGTGCCCTGCTGAGGGAGGTGACTTCCCTCTCTGCATTTCTGACCACGCTTTTATATCCCACAATGCTCATTGGTATCAAGTAGAACAGAAGTGTGGTAAAGAGAGTTTTAATAAAGTAAGCACTATACTAGACATTTCTTCCATGAACAATTCCTTGTCTTGATGGCACAGCAAAGTCGAGTCCTTATTGCCCTGGACACTACAAGAGATAAGCAAGACATAGCCTCTGTTCTGAAATATATCTGCAGTGTAAATGTGAAGGCACAACACTGGAAACAAAATAATATAATCCTCATTTTATAGGCAGGAAAGGGAGGGACAGAAAAATTAGATGCCAAGACTGCATTAAAACAGAACCCACATCTCAACTCCACAGCTAGTACTTTGCCCACAAGACAATCTTTCCTGCTGTGCACCACTGCAAAGGGCTTATTAACACCACCTGATCCACACAGGGTTATTTCACCCTCTCCCACAGATGCAAATCATTTTTAAAAATGCAAGCTGGTGGAAAATCACATCCTTGTTGTGCAACAAATGAAGTGTCACATTTTCCTTGTTTTTTTTTTAAATCATGGAATAATGTGCTTATCAGTTCCCCTTGTCCTGCAGCCTGTCTGCACAGAGAAGAGTCATCAGGCGCTGTGATAAAGAAGAAATAACATCCCTAAGGTATTTTTGTCTGTGGAGTGGGAAACACTAATCATTTTTCAGCTACTAACTGTTCACTCTTATTCATCCTTCTGGATATTCATCTCGTGATGAATGTTAACTTTGTCTGCTCTGTGAACTGATCTATGGACAGTTGTCCAAATTCTGAAACATTTGAGGGCATGGCCAGACACAGGTGAAAAGGCGTCAGAAGCTAAAAGTCCTAGAGCACGTATTCAGCTCACAAGCACTGAAATCGCCCTGCTGTATATTATTGCCTCTTCAGATCTACTGCCCTGGCTGCATGTGTAGTGCTCCTTAACCCAGAACTGTCATAATAATCTGGGTATGTTTAAGCGCTGTAAATAATATGCCTTGTCTCACCTGAATCACTTTGAGAAGCTGAGTTACATGTGGGGTTACAGTGGAAGCATGTTTTGAACATGCTTACTGCAGATTTGCTTCTCTCTCTGGTTCTCCATGTGATTACTGTAAAGGGTCTTGAGGTATGGGTAGGGAATGGCTTTAGAGAAGAGTCTGTTGGGGGTTTTTTCTGGGCTAGATCTCCCCTAGTATTCAAGTTTATGGCATTTATCAGTGTTGACGAATTCCCTGACAGTCCCCCAGCCCCCCAGCAGGTGCATGCACACACATGCCACACGTATGTGGACATCCCACACACTCGTTGCCCCTGACCCTCCCAGGGTGTCCACAGCCCTGCTTGCCATATCCTGCACTCACCATCAGCAATGGGAAGCTGCTCTGCTGATTTTTCATTCCAGCAGTACAGCACATCACTGCCCAGAGAGAGGAGCAGACTGCATTCATCTGCCACCTGAATCAATAGAGGTGACTGGCCTGGCACTGGAGTTTCAAAGAGAAAAACTGGGACAAATAGAGGGGCTGTCATAGATAAAGGTTTCAATGGAGTAAGGGAATTAGGAAGATCTAAGGGTAACCTCTTCCTTTTCCTGAGTCTTTTCTGCAGTGACACACTGCAACACTTCAATGTAGGGAAAAAAAGGCACATGCATAGAAGGAATATTTGTCCCTCTGAGATCTCTTCTCTATGTCAATTCCCATCCAATCCTCAGTCTTAACCTACCATCTTCCTTATTCCAGGACTGGCAATCTTTCAACAAAGGAGGGGTAGGTTGTATTTTTCTTTCCCCAGTTAGCTATTAAGTGTGCCAATGGAAACTTGGCGGGAAGCTGAAGATGCTGCTTCTGCCTGTGTCAGGAGGTCTTGGTTCCTGCTGAATTTGGAGCTCCATGGGGGCCAGAAGCAAATGCATCTCCCAGGCTCCTCTTTGAAAGTGCCACAGCTCTCTGACTGCCCAGACCCCCCATATTCTGTGTCTGTGTGACAAACCTGACCTAGCCCCATCCCCTCCTTGCTGTTGTCTTCCTCTCTGCTCTGCAGCTTGGCTGTAGTTGGGCAAGTGGCCCTGGGAATTAAACTCCACAAAATACCAGCGCCGGTACCCTGGCATACAACAGAAGGAGGCAGTCAGCTGGAACAGTGTGGCTGGGACATAGCCCCAGTCATGCATTGTGTGAGGCACCTTTCTTTTTTTCTGTTCATCTAAAACCAATTGTTATAAAACAGAGAGACTGCACGGGAAATAGATATTCTCCAGAGAATAGCTAAGTACTGAATACGTGGCTGGGACAGCAAGTGTTGGGACTGACTTTCTCATAGACTCCTTGAATAACTAAACCTACAGGAACAGACATTTTGGGGATAAGCCAGCCCCACCCTTCATAATTAGAGCAAAAGCCCTCTGTGAGTTGACAACATCCCTATGTTGCCAGCTGCTCCTGTGTGTAAGGTACCGAATTATCCAAGGACCCAGAGAAATGTTGATGTCGCTGGAAATTACACAACATATACTTTGAAAAGAGGCTCTGAAGTAGCCCTTAACCACAGAGGAACTTGACCATTTAGTGTATACTTAAATGTCTTGCTAGACCAAAGCTACACTGTACGTTTGTGGGTATGTATAGGGACTTAGTCTCATACATGGATTCCTTCCTCTGTTCCCCCCGGGGAGCAGCTCTTTTGCGCACTTAAACAAGCTGGAAACAGTTGAAACCTAAATCCCAGTATGTAACGTGAATCCTGCGTTTAGTGGGTTTGACTTTTAAAAATGCAAATACACACAGGCCCTGATGACTTCAATAGCATTTATGGGTGCTCAGTGCTTGTATAAATGTCACACTATTTATAACATATTTCTATGTCCTTTTTTTATATTCTCTGTTGGCCTGTCTCTTTTCCACTGTGGTATCTTTGACTGACATAGTCACATCAGGATGTAGCATGTGTTTGAATAATTAAGAAAATACAAATAAAAGTTATCTTTATTCTAGTCCATATTTTTCCATTGCTCAGCCACCAAAGATAACAGTGCCATTTCACCACTGCTTTTTACATTCTATGGAAGAAAAATACTTTTAGTTTTGCAGTGGTTTATTAAGCCTTCCAAGTCCAATTATTTGCCCCTAGAGTTTCCCCACTAAGCTTTAGAAAATTGTTTCAGCTATATCCAAACTCATGCCAACTTCCTGGCTTCTTGGCCGCAACCCATCAGCGAGTGCTCTACTAAGAACCACTTTGAGGCTCTCCTTGAACCTCTTCTTCTTGCTGCTTCCTACGAAGAAGTAAACGAGGGGGTTGATGCTACTGTTAACGGTGGAGAGAACAACAGTGACGTGGTTCTGCTGGCTGAGCAAAGATGACCAGTGGTGGTAATTCAGAAGATACAGCAGCCTCATAGGCATGGCAAAGATGAGGAAGACAATGACTGTGACCACAATGATGATGTAGAGCTTTGACGAATGAGGTCTCAGGGAGTTACGATGAATCCTGATAACCAAGATCAGGCTGGACAGAATCATTAGAGGAATGAAGATCATGAAAGTCAGGATCCATGTGAAGATGAGCAGTGCTTGGCAATGGTTGCCATCGTCGAATTGTTCCTTCGTTGAATCATCTTTGCATGTTAAGTATTCAGCTACTGTCATCAGAAAAGACAGAGTCCACAGAATTGCACACACAATTGCTGATTGATGCTGTGACCGGTGGCATCGGTACCAGATGGGGTAAACAATAGACAAACACCTCTCAATACTGATGGCTGTCAGGAGATAGAGACCAGTATTATATCCAAGAAGGAAGACAATAGATAGTGTGGTGGTTATATAATAGTAAAAACCATATGCGAATCCAAAACCAGCAATGTACTCAATTGACAGAATAAATGTACAAAGCAGTAAGGAGATGTCAGCAATGGACAGGTGTGTGATGTACGCAGTGAATGGGTTTCTTTTGATCTGGAAGCAGAGGCACCAGAGGACAATTCCATTTTCACAAAAACCCAGGAAGGAGATGATCATAATTACCCAAAGTGGGGTCAATATCTCCCAGACCCTTTCCTGTGTAGAAATGTTTCTGTGCATTGAGATGTTCTCTGTGCCTTCGCTGGGATGAAACGTTATGTTTGACCCATCCATGGGGAAAGCTCAAGTTTGGATAGCACAGCTCTTCCTTCTGTAAATATGTATAAAAATATACTGTGAGCATTGTGTGCTCCTCCCCTCCCCTTTTTCTTTCTGTTTTGTGGACCCTATTTTCTGGTCATATCTGAAAGCCTTAGCAAAAGGAAAACCAGCTTTGATGTACTGATGCTAGCTGAAACCCAGTTGGGACTACTCTTGGCAATGTTAAAGATTGCTAAGCCCATCATGCTAGCAGAAATCCTGAGCTTTCTTCTCTATGGGGTTCAGCATATGAGTACTAAACCACAGCTAAAGAGATACCCTCAAAGAGCTCTTGGACAAGCAACGTCTCCATCACATTGCAAAGTTTCATGATGTAGTGGTCACAGATAGCATTGGCTGTTCTTGTTAGAGCCCTAGATTGTTCCCAGATGGGTTTATTCAGCTCCTGTTGAAGCTAATGACATTAATTTTAAGTTAAACATATGTATTTCAAGTTAATTTGGCTCATAAGTTTTTTGTTTTTTAAAAAAAAAAATTGATACCAACATCTCTTTTCCAGGAAGGGCTTTAATTAAGTAAGTAATAATAATATGTAGTTACTCAGCATTGTATTCCCTCTGAGTACACAGCTGGAGGGAAAGCAAAATGCCACTGTTTTGAGACAGTCATTTTTGACCACCTTTAACTGTCATTTATCCTAGCATAACATAATTTAACCATGTTTACACACTGAACAGTTAGCACAACTGCAATATCCTGCAAACATTACAAATCCAACCCATCACAAGGAGAAGTAGTTGTTCAGGTTCCCTGTCATTGTTATAATGGTTGTAACTGTTTTGCTGAGTTATGGAACAAGTTCTCCTTTTGTATGTCGTCTTTTATCTCATACCAGAGAATTAGCAGCATGGCTTCAGCAGATTTTCGTATGACTATTTCATGCCCCCTTCCCTGTTAACTTGCCGGCTGCCCCTGTGATAATACAGAGTCACATTCAGGACCCTTGCTGATTTACTGATGTTAACAGAGACTAACTGGTGGCGGTAAGCTTGCCCAGCTGACTTGGGTCATCCATATAAGCAGCCTTGTTCATTAGCATGCCATAATGGGAATTTACCGGTATCCTCAAGCAGTTCAGAACATCAAATGCAAAGTAAAGAAGTTTTACTGGGGCTGACTTTTGCAATGATTATTTAAACAGAGCCATTCACCCCAGTCATAAATTTTCTCTCGTGAGCCCTGGGTTTCCTGGGTTCAAAATAGCTTCTTAAGACACAATATCACAGTCTAAAAAAGAGCATTCAGTAAACAACCTGGGAAGCCTCAGGGCTTGCTGGCATTTAAACCTGCACAAAAATGTTAATGATGATCCCACCTGGATGTTGACCATGCCACCGTCTGACACTCAGTCAGAGGGAACAAACAACATAGCTGGATATGTGGTAGAGAAGTGAGTGTGAATGCAACAAGTAAATTCAGTGACCAGAACGAGTGGCAAGCCTCCCAAAAGCAGTGTTCTGCAAAAAACTGCAGAGGGAAGGTGCTCAAACACTGTGCTGCTGGAAGCGTAGTAAAGCTTCACAGGAGAATCAGAGAGAAGAAGCCATCTACATCAAGTGTTAAAACAAACAGGAAAGGAAAAAAAGAACAGTACAAAAAGACTCAAGAAAGTTCTTCATTGATATCTCTGTATAAATGTGGTATTTCTTTCTGGAGAGTAAAACGAAGAGGAAAAAGTTCTGGACTTACTAAGGTCATTCCCACGTGAGAGCATTCAGAGATGAGAATGGAAAGAGTCCTCTCCTTCCAGATACATCCATGGTCTGTTCAGATTTCCCTGAAGCTGTTGAAGAACTTCCTTGAAGAAGCTGAGGGTTACCTTCTCCAACCATTTGCCTTTGGTAAGGAGGGGGAGCAAATAGTGACTCCGACCATGACTCCCTCAAAAAGAAGTGTGCCGTTCTCCCATTGCTCCAAATGTCTGAGGCATGCCAAGCAAAGGGCCCCAGGCTCATCATCTGAGGCTGTGCTTCAAATGGCATCACTCAGTAACTGGCAAGTCATCTAGCTGAAAGCCTGGGAGTTAACTCGTGTGGGAACTGAATGGCAGTATATGGAAAGTTCTCCTGAGCTGCTACAATACCAAGAGACATAGTTTAAACAAACAAACATGAAGTGAGTAGGAAATCTATTTGGGGATGATAAGATCTGAAGAAGGAAAAATCTCCAATGTAGAACTGTGCCACCAAATGCCATCTATAATAATACAAGTTGATTCATAAATTTGTCTTATATTTTTTAACATGAGAAAACAAGAAAGCAAGAAAGACTGAGAGGGAGAATGAAAGAAAAGAAAGAAAGAGAGAAAGAAAGAGAAAAAAGATAGAAGGTGAGAAAAGAAGAAAGAGAAGGAAAGAGAGAAAGAAAAGAAAGAGGAAGGAAGGGAGGGAGGAAGGGAGGAAGGAAAGAAAACTAATTCACAGAATGAAGAAAATAGAAAGAAAAAAAAACACAGAGCAAAGAAAATAGCCACATCATTGTGTTAGTCTCATACATCCATTCCTCTTGGTAAAAACTGTATCATGAGATTATTCTACCAAAAAAACCCCTGTCATGCGAAGTGAAAATCTGTTCTTGAGATTTAAACAGTCTCCCTTGAAAAGTTCAAACAGACCTAAGAGCAGATAAACTCTTTGAAAAGTCCCCTGAGGATGTCCCCTGCTTTTGCCCCAAGTATTAGGTTGTTTTTATATTCAGATATTAGCAGAACAAACATTCTTAGCCAAAAAAGGAGAGAGTTTGCTTGGTCTTCTCCTTTAGATGTTTCACTAGAACTACCAAATCCCCAAACGGGAGAAACTACTAACTAATGTGAGAAATAAATGACCCCAAAGGGAGGGTCAGAATAAAGTTAGGAAAGAAACAGAGTGAAATAAAAACAACTTCTAATTGCTTTTGTTGGCTTAAGCGGTAATCCACCTTATGTTCAACAGCTATGGGACCAAAAATTTCAAGCTACCTCTGAAAAAGAAAAAAACTTGTTCCTTTCCCATAAAATGAGATATGCATATCAGTAATGAGAAGGTCATTGTAGGAACACTACAATGTCAAGACTGACCAGGTAGCTGGGTTCATAGTGCACGCAGTCTCCTGTGCAAAGACAATCCAAAATCAGGGATGCCCTGGCCCATCAACCACAGGGCGGGTGGTTCATGACACCTCTCTCACATGCACACAGCACCTCCTTAATGACTCGTCCCTGGGGCACCATCAGTCATCATCTCCATGGTCAGGGCAGCAGAGTGAAGCCTGGTTTTGAGGGGAACAGTTCACAAACATGGCTTATCCTTGGTGACTTCAGGGGTAACAGGAAGGTTGAACAGCACAGGGGGACCCTGCACCTGCTGACCACTGGAGTGTTTATATCAGATGCTGCCAAGAGATGGAGTGGCTAATTCTGAATCAGTTTAACTATTCAGACATTGAACAAGAGGACTACAATAACAAAGCATGGAACCTCAACAGATCTTGGGACTAGAAATTAATGTCGACAATAAAGACACGATGGACAATATAGATACTCTTAATTTCAATCTAAACTGAATATACAGCAAGATGCGACATGAATGATAATTTATCCTAAAAAATTTCTCTCATACGCTAACCTGGTGGGACAGAGCAGCCTTGCTCTGTAAATTGAATGTACTAACACTTTTCAAATATCCTGTATGGATGAAGCTAGCAGTGTTACCTTTTTATCATTTTGCTTTGAGCCTTTGCATAATTTCATGTTCTTATATCTCCAGTTCTTGGAAGCAGAAGGCAACCTGCAAAGAACTCACAATTCATTCATTAAACAAAACTAAACAACCTAGGATTTATAAACCAAATTAGAGGGGTTTACATGGTTGATACAGGTGCCAGTATATAAAAGAGCCTCTGCGTACCTGAGAGTCAGATCTCCTAATTATATACTTACATGAGCCGTGACAAAAACGGCTAGGGGATGAGCTTTGGCAGCACTTTCAGGCAGTGCAATTTTTCCTGATGGTCATTCAGTCATTACCACTTTCCAGCTGAAATTCATTCCATAATTACTCAGCTCAAACAAAGGTTAGGAGTTGGGCTTAGGTTTTAGAGGAGTGTGGACTGAAAAGCTGGACTCAAACGACTAACAGAGGGCTGAGGGGCACACTGGAAAACTGAGGGGTTGTAAGATGACCAAAGCCCAAACAGAGGGCTCTAGGGTGCCATGGTGAGCTAACAGTATCTGTTAAGGCTCACACATACTACAAGAGCCAGAATGACTTATGGTTACTCCTCAATGGGTGATATGAGAATATTATTAAAGTAGGAGTTAGGCTTTGGGTTAAGGTTACCCTAACCCAAAACCCACTACAGAACTTGCTAGACAAGAACTTGCTAGACATCTTTTATCCTAGTTGTATCAGCCATCATCCTAGCATATGCCCAGTTCCCTAAAGGGTGGTAATTGGTGGATTGTTATCCAGGCAACAGGCATGAGAGCTGGATTTATTGTTGGCTTCTGCAAAGCAAGGTGAAAGTACGTGTCACCAGCAAGTTTTGAAGCCAGCAGGGATGATCTGCTCGTAGTTAAAAGTAAGGTTATGGTAGGAGTTAAGATTCAAGAAAACAGAAGATAAAGACTAAGAAGACTTAAGTCCAGAATCAGGGTTAGGATGAAGACTCCTTGGTGGCTGCTCAGTTCTTATAAAGCCAGTTGTAAAATCCTGTTAATGACAATCACAGGATTGTCTTTTTATGAGAACGGTATGGAATAGCAGGCTCCAAAAGCAAGGATTGTTGCTTAATCCTGAAATCCTACTGAGAGATTTTTGGCAACTAAAGTTGCTAGGGGTGATTTAATCATATCTTTTCTGGGTGGTTAAGACCCACTGCATGTTGTTTATGAAAGTGGATTTAGGGCCTGTGGCAGAGGGCCTGAAAACTAGGTGTATGCTGAGAACCTGTGAAGAACATTATCTGAGGTAAGAATAAGCATGGCTAGTGAGAGATGGGCGGTTTATGGTTACTGGTGGGACCATACAGGCCCCTAAAATAGTTTGGTAAAGCTATTTTCAGATTACTTTTCTATTCTTTGTCAGAGATGGTTTTGGAGGATTCATGCATTTTAGGTTCTGCTCCGAAATGGCTGATGAGAAAAGGGTAGTTAAGAGCAGATGGAAAGCTAGGGGTGGATGGGCCCAGAAACGGCATGCAGGGCTCTGGAAATCTCTGGAAGCAAAGTGAGGTGTCTGGCTCGTTACCGCGTTGCCCAGACTGGTGGCAGGTGAGAGGCATTTTCTACATGCCACTTCACAGCCCGGCTGTCACGTGAGCATGGGAGGATTTGGAGATGTTCCTGCTCCTGGCTTGAGCCGCACCTTCGTTTTTCCCACCCGCAGAGCTCCGGGTGGCCTGGCAGGGCTCGGCACTCGGGGCGATGCCACGCGGCAGGAGGTGCAGAGCTCCGGCTCCCCAGCGCCGGGGTGAGGTGTGTGCTGCCCTGGCACGTTTCTGCTGGGGTGGGAGGACGACTCCAGGCTGACTCCATTTGTGCAACCCCACAACCAGAGGAGAAATCGGCTGGTCTGTGTGTGTATTCCCGCTCTCTGCCTGCCTCCCGCCAAGTTATGGAGAGGGGGAACCTGGGCTTTAATGAAGTACAGAGCAGCTGTCTACTTTCTTCAAAAACCAGCCTCACATCTTCCTGTGCTCCGATCTGCTCTTGGTTACGCTTCGCCTATCTGAGTCTTTGGTCATTAGCAGTCAGTCCCCTGCAAAGCCTCACCACCATTTTGTTCCCTATCTCCCTTCTTCATGAAAAATCGCCATGAGTCCTTCACAAAATCTTGCTTATTCAGACAGCTCCTGTCTTCAGCCACGCTGAATGTGGGGAGGTCTCCTCTATCCTTGGGTTTCAGAGGTTCTTCAGTTGTCCGTAGACCTACCCTTTAGTCCTAACATGCATAGCAGGTGGCAGCTCTTACCTCGGGGACAGTGGAGTCTGTACCCTTGCTAAAATCATTGAGGCTTATTTCCCTCTGGGGCCAGTCACCGACAGCACAAATGCTGGCACCAAACCCAGAATCGTCACACATCAGAAGAGAAAATACACTGCACCTGCCTGCTGGCAGCCCCACCAGCTACCAAGCGTTAGGGCCACCACTGCTATGTAGTGTAAGACAATACAGGAAACAGTATTTTTATTCTACATTTTCATTTTATACATGTAAGACAATACAGGAAACCATTGGCGAGAGAATAGGATAAGAATGGAAATAATAAATTGGCATATATGATTAACTAGTATAGGCAGTTTAGACCATTTTAGCTTTAGTTGTGCAAAGCAGAAGTCACAGGATTAGAAAATGGGAGACGCATGACAGAGATGAGTCAGAGCTTTCCATGATGAAAGATTAGAAGAAAAAGTTTGAGTGCCAAGTAGCCAGTAAACTTAGCTTTTACCTTGTTTAGGTTGAGATAAGATGGTGTGGTTATATCCAGTTACCTCATATAGACTACGACATTTTGTATTACTGGTAAAGATAATGAGAGAAGGGTCTGGTACCATGGTGCTCTATCCTTCAACCTGTGTTTTTTCTGGAGGTTCCAATCAACAGATGTCCAAATCCTTCTTGAAACAGAGTTGCTGGTCAGACTAAGTTATGTGAAGTGCCTGCACTAGTAAGAAAGACTGCCCTGAAATAATCTTTACTCCTGATTGTACTAATCTGCCTGTCTTCTTTCTCTTACCCTTCTTTTTATTTTTATTCTGTATCACATATTCATCATTTACGTGCATTTTCAACCTATCACAGAAGGTAGCCATTATTCTTTATTTGCTCTCTGCACTGCAGGAATAGGTGGTTAAGTAAAATCCTTGATGCTTGTTACTGTGAAAACTTAAGTCTCTTTGGCTGGGTTCACTGAACACTCATGATTTTTCAGCTGAAGTCTGGTGGTCTACCTATCTCCCTGCACTCTGCTCCTCACCGTAGAGAAATACTACGGTGCTGAGGATCCCTTGTATTGGAAAATTATTTAAAAGGATGATAACTGCTGTATGGAGGCACCAGTACTTCAAAAAACCAAGGTAGATATGACATAGGAATTGTTGACAGCCTTTTCTGAACACTCTTTGGACTCAGCCAGGATAGATCCGTGACTCCTTAGGGCAACACCTTTACAAGTAATCTAATGGCATGCTTGCAAATGTAACTGCTGTGTATGGATGTAATTAGATAATAAGCAGTAAACAACAAGAGCTTTGTAGTGACATGACTGAAAGAGTTGTGTATTGCTATATGATGCTGGGATTTAATAAAGGAATTTCCATCTGAACTGTGAGTGTGGTCTAAAAGTCCATGGATTAATTCAGTATTTTAAAATAAAAATTTCATTGTGGATATCACATTGTGGTTCTGCAGGGAAACTGTAGCCCAGTTTTCTCATGTCTCATTTCTTTATTGGATTGAACCTCCCACAGCGCACGATGGAATAGGACTTTGTAATACAACCCTCTTCTCTCTTGCTGTCCGATTGGGAGCCTGACTGACAGAGATGAACCAGAGCACAGTGCATAAAAACATCATTTCAGAAGGGAAATAATTCTTTCTACTTCAGGATTTTTCCCAAATGTTGAATTTTTAAAATGAAGAATCTCAATTAGCCAAACATTTTCCTTTGAGTAAAGTTTTTCTATTATTTTTAAACTGCTTCTAATACTAGGCTCTTTCTAAAGACAAAATATAGACTCAGAGATAATTTGTATTTTTCAAGGTGATCCAGCTTGAACACAAGTGCAAAACAAGCTTATGCAGTAGGTTTACTGCATAAAGCCAGAAGGTCACTGAATGAAAACACTGAACTGTCTGTCTCTTCTGTCAAGCGTATATACCTGGAGTGGATCTAGAATCCTAAAATATTTTTAAAAAGCCATTATATTTTCTGCAAAAGGGTATTTTTAAAGTGTAGCACGAGTACAAAACAATGATTCTGAGGGTAGAAATTATGATGCCTGTGTTTATTCTGTCTCAGACTTCCTCATCCTCATCAAAATTCCTCCTCTGCAAAATGGGAGTAACATGGGAGCGCTGGGAGGATAACTTCAAATCTGAGATGCTTAGCTAGCATAGTAATATAAATATTAAAAATACAAGGAATTCACCTACTACTTCAACCTCACTAACACAATAAGAACAGAGTTTGATTCTATTACAGTAAAAACAAGTGGTCTTGGCTTTTTTTATTTTTCCACCTTTCTCTTTTGTACCTGTGACAGAAATGGGATGAGATGCTCAGCTATGGTAAGTCATCACAAAGCCGTGGAAATCGGTGTCAGTAAACCAGGTAACAGATCAGCCCCTGCACATGAACAAAGGCTGCTCTTGAGGACTGCAGGTTCAGGATTTCTAGCTCCCACAGTGATGTGGTGGTAGATCTTGCCAAAGCTTCAGCATGAACATCTATATTGGCTGTGTCATCAGTTTGCTTCCAGAAACGGTATTGACTTGTCCTCTTCTATTCATAGGTTGGTTTGGTAACAGCATTGCTCTGCAGAGTCGAGATAACACAAATAAGTTAGGTAGTGAACAACAACCAACTGAATTGCAGCTGGAGATAAGGAAACTGAAGTTCTGAATTTTTTAGGAATTCCACTTCTTCTTCCTGCATCAAAACGTCAGGTTCCTTCTTCCTCTGAGGTGGAGAGGTTAAAGGCACCACTGCATTCTCCCTCCCCTTAACAGGGACTTCCAGCAACAAAAATGTGTTCAGACTCACTTGAAGTCTCAGTCTTTTGTTAACAAAAAATATTTTCCTCAGAATTTAGATGCTCCAGGGACTATTGTTGCCTCTATTCCCTGCTGAATACATTTCCTAGGACTATGTTTTTTTCTTCCTTGTCATGCTTTCCCTTTATCTTTTGATGTGAAGGACACATGATTTTTCTTGCCTTCTGAGGAACACACCAGCATTTCTGTGTGGCTCTTGGCCATGCAATACGTGCTGCTGGCCACAGTGGAGCCAGCTGCAGGAAGGGCTTCAGGGCGTGTCCCAGGTGGGCAGTCGTGTCTGCTTCTGCACCCACGGTGGGATGGAGTGGGGCTGAGCTGGCTGTGCAGAGGAGAGCCAGGGTAGCACAGAAATGCTCAGGTTACCACCAGCCCCCTAGCCAACACAGTCCCAGGAAAGACCATGGGCTATAGCCCTGGCAAGGAAGCGCTTAACTGCACTTTAACTGCTCACGAGGCACTTGGGTTAGAAGGCTAGAAGGTTGACAGCTCTGTATCATCTGTCCTGTTTCTCTGCCTCACTGTCCTGTATTTTTTTCTCCCAGTTCCTGGCCTAATCTTTTAATACCTTGTTGTGGTTTACATGCACCCACGTTCCCGCTGATAGGAATATACATTCTCATTTAGGAGCAGAGTTTACACGTGTGACTCAAGGCACACTTAATACCCATAACAGATTGAGTTTTCTCCACCTACGTTGTCATGCGGACTGTTCTGCTGTGGTACAAAGAAACCAGACTCTGATCTGAGAGATATTCTTGGCAAAGCTATTTCCTTAATACTCCTCCATATATGGATTGATGGAAGGAGATAACAAGGTGTCAGTCACAGAGCTAGACAGCACCTCCTCGTCAGGCTGCATGTACCAATACTCCAGATGACTGTATAGTATATAGTATGCATAATATTTATACACATACACATATCTTGACAGAATTAAACTCATTACTCTCCCGGGTGGAGAAAGGCTTAGATTCTGGTGTTGTTTTTCTGGGGACAGGGATGGGGGAAGAAAGTCTAGAAGACTAGAATATAGCTGATGATGTAGAAACCGTATTAGTCCAAAGAAAAAAAGCAAGTAAAGAGATCAGTAAAATAACTAGATGGACTGTATCTCTTTCTTTCACTGCAAAGTTTTGGAGATATTGTGATGGCCAAAGACCAAACCCAGAGCTGTCTTTTGACACCACGTAGAGATTGAGTGCCATCGTTCAGAGCTGCCCGGTGACTCCAGGGACAGAGTCCTGAAACAGGTGCCAGAGGGGTGATAGGCTGCCCCCTCCTTTTCAAATAAATGCTAGACTGGAATTAATAAGGGAGGAGCAGAACTGCAAAAGCACAGAACAAGGAAATGGTCTCAAAGTGGTCAGCTGCCGGCAGGTCACCCCTGTTCTGGGACAGCAGCGCCCCGTTGGCCCTGCAGACGAGGCGCAGACGTCCAGCGCCAGCGCAGAGCTGCCGTGGCATCCTTGGTGTGCAGTACCTGCCCTGCCTGCTACCACTGCGGCTTGCCTTGGTGCCGGGGACCGTGCAGATGAATGAATTTCTGAAGCTGGTGCTAAAGGGTCTACCAGCAGTCATACCCCTGCACAATGATGATGAGAGAGGTCATGGCACTCACCCTCTCCTGCCTCCGTATGCTGGCGATGATCTGTGCGTGATGGGGAGCTCCAGGAGGGCCATGGAGACAGTGGCTGGTTACCCCAAAAGCCACACACATGTCAGGACAACAAGGCAGTGGAGTTCATCCCTCACGTGGCCGAGGAGTCACTGGAGTCCGTGTCTCTTGGATCACGACCATTGGTTTGATGACTGCGCTCTGACAGACGAGTCAATATGGGAGGATGCTGGCCAGGACCTGTAAACATGCATTTTTTGATCCTATCACCTGTGATAGTCTCCATGTGCATCTACTAATCCTGTTTTGGCAGAGTTGAACTACAATACAGAATTTGTTAGTCCAACAACAGGGAATGAGCCTCAGGCTATAGGGTGCTTCCTGATTCCAGCTAACTAGTTTTACAGGGGTTTCTTGCATCTTCTCGGCTACTTAAGCAAGCTGGTATGTGTACCTGAGGATGGGATCAGGGTGGAGCCTCTGAATAGGAAGGCTTTGTATGGTGTACAAGCCACTAACTCTTCTGAGAGGCAAGCTCAATTGGCATGAGTGCATGGCTTAAATCACATCACCTAGATTCAAGCCTGTGTTCAGGCACTTTATTCAGTCAAGGCTTAAATGCTTCAGTCTTCACATTTTCATCAGCTGGGAAGAAACAGCTGAGGGGGTGGCACTGTCTGTCCCATAATTGCAAATGCAAATCTTTCTCGTGATGATCATTAAACTGTAGGTGTGGGTTTCCTGAAGGCATGTGGTGCCAGGCAAAACAAGGCCAGGCTTTTCAAGCATTCATCGCCTTGTGTCAGTGGTGAAACAGACTTCCCCAGTGAAAACATGTGATTGAGTAAGCCTAATTATACCTTCTGGCTTCCAAAAACAGGCCTTTATGCTAATGCAACAGGAGATACATTCTCTGCCCTAATTCACAGCCAAGAGCACTCCCTGACTGCAGTAACCGGCACGATCTTCCAGAGTGTCAATACTCATATTTTCACTTGTTCCTCACATATCTCGAATACACTCATGTATCACAAGCAGATCAGCCCTTTGTATCACTCTCGGACATGGCTGTTGTAGCACCACAGGGCGAATTATGTGTTTGTGCTTTGAAAAGCCTTTCTTTCCATACAAAACATTGCATAAGAGTCAAAATCCTTCTGGAATAGGCACAGGTGGCCCCTCCCTTCCAGGGTCATTTCTTTCTCATATGCCAAAGCCAAGCTGTTTCTCTCAGATGAGGATTTGGAAACACTTCTGGGGAAAGGAAGGGAAGCATTTCCTTTTTGGGCCTCTGCCCTGGTCCCTTCTACTCTTGGATAACTTCACAATCTGATGGATGTAGAAGCCAGAGATGCCCTCCTGGGGCTAGGCAAAGGCCTGAGCTGCCAAATCATCTGTTTGACAGCTGATTTGAAAACAAACAGACCTTAAAATAGTATTTCTGCCATTGCATTGGCTTCAAACTTTCAGCCCTGCGTTGAATTGGACCAGGCAAAGGGAGCAGAATAAGCAGTGCGAAAATGACTGTTGTGCCTCCTTTGTCCTCCATATTACTCCAACGTCTACAGCTTTTTTTTTTAATTTCCTCTCTTCTTCCTTTATGCCTGTTTCTGGATTATTTTTTTTGCTCTGCCCTTTCTCTCATCACCTATGTGCTCTGCAGCTCTTGCTTGAGATGTTAACTTCCTCCTTGTGACCACCTGAAGTGCCAGACAAGGCTTGAGAGACTGGGAAAATGAAAAGAGAAGAATGATGGAAAGGAAAAAAACTCTAAGGAAAAAAGTCATGTGACTTTTTCCTTTACTTCAGTGCAGACAGAGCCCTCGAAGAATGAGTAAAACTAGTATGGAGAGCGCGCATCTTCAGTATCTCCCTGCGACATCCCATCATTGCATTTCTACCCAGCAGGTCTCCACACTCAGCCTAATCATAACCTGCTTCATGCCTTTCTCCTGTCACACCACCAGCAATAAAAGCTCTTCTTTCTCTACACACTCATTCCAAAATCACCTGCTGGCTCCAGGGGGCTGCCTTCACCCCCTCTTACAGTATGCTCCTTCTACCTCAACCAGATGATTTATTTTTGTCTGATTGTTTACATGAAGTCTTTATTTGGTACAGGTCTTCCAGGACACAGACATACACAAAACAGGGAATCTCAGAAGTTTCTTCACTTTCCTAGCTTAGGCAGAAAAGAAAACCTTCTCTTTCATCTTAACCCTTCAGATTCACTGAGCATTGAGGAAATGTTACCTTTTTGGAGGCTTTGTGCTGTCCCTCCGGTTACGACATCAACCCTGGAGCTTGTCCGAGCACCCACGGTGACCTGCCTGGGCTTTGCCTTTCGCTCTTCCTCCCACACAGCTCATCTGCAGACCATGGGGCATCACTAACCCCCTTGGCGAAGGAGTCATGAGCTGGATTAGCTGGGGTTCCCCTCGCCACCAGCATGGTGGCTGCCACTGAACGTGTGCAATTCTTCACATGCAGAACTACCCATTTTCTGCAAAAATCAGCATGCCAGCATTATTCAAGATAAATGTAATTATTTTTAAGCATGTATCTTAAACATTTTAATTACTGCAGCAGCTCCCATTGAAAACTCCAGCAAAGCTCACCCTTGGCTTGACTGGGAACAGGACCCAGCCTGAAACTTGCTTGAATCTTGACTTACATGCCAGACATTATCTAAAAGTGTCAGAGTGCCTTGGCCTGGCTGACAAGATTGTATCATCTCTAGCATGACAGTGCATCTGGGCTGGAAACTGATCTGGTTGTCAGAGGACCACAGTTTCTAGACAAGCTGGGGGAAGAATGGGCAGAAGATCCTGAATACTTTTAGGAAGGAGTATGGTCAGCTTAAATATGGGAAATTTTTTTTAAAATAATAGCAAGAAATTGGGCTTTGGAAAGTAAGAGCTCCCTTCTAGTCCTGTGTTCCCACTTGCTTCAGCACATTAATGATCTCACTTCAGTTTAGTGCGAAAAAAAATCTGTATATTCTCCTTTGCATCTGTTCTGCTCTTGGGAATTCTGGATTCGAGCGCTGTGTCTGCAGCAGTGGTACTAATAAAGTCTGCTTGTTTAGCTTTAATCTAGTTCATGGGTACGTCTGGGACTTTCCATTCCTGTATGACCAGTGGAGCCTTCAGCATACCCTTTGCTTTGTTTTGCAAGTCTTGCAAGCAGGAGAATTGTCTGGGAAGGAAGGCAGCCATCTCCTGTGATTTCCTGCAGGCCAGAGCAGCCTTAAACAATTGCAATAGCAAGTGTACGCCCTTGTGCCCACGGTTCCTCCTTCAAGGGAGCCGAAAAAGCATGTGAGGCTGCCACAAGGCTCCCGTTGTGCCACAGCAAGGGCGACATGGGGATGGTAGGTGTGGGCACTGTAAGTGTAAAACAAGAGTCTTAGCAAATGCCTCCTGGCCTGCTTTGCTTACAAAAGAAGAAAAGTAATTTGAATTGTAATACTGGTTGGCTTATTGTTTTAAATCAATAGCATCTAATACTCAAATTTTTCTGAGTCTTTTTAGTTAATGGAGTATACAAAGAAGTATTTAAACAGCCTAAAGGGTTTTTGCCATTTCATTCAAAACTCAGAGATCACATGCACCAGAGTAAAGATTTCATCCCAAACTTAATTTTTTTTCCAGTTTTCGTAGTCTCATTTTTAAAGAGCAATGGTAGGCTTTTATTCTTATTTATATACTTTTAAAATACCCCTGGGCATTCCCTGTTAGCTCTCTAAAAGCAGACTGATAAGGTGGTGCTTCGCCTTTGTTGACAGGAGATAACTCAGGGCGCACTGGGGAGGGTCACGGTGACAGAGCTGAGTACCCAGCCCTTCCTCACAACAGGCATATTGAGGCTGTGTCTCAAGGCAAGGAGACGCAGCCTCGGGGAGCACCAGCCTATGAAACAAACAAGTTCTCCCCTTTTCTGTTGGATGTAGAGAATGATTGAAATCAGCACACCAGAGCTGGAGGGATCAGTGTTGCACCCCCAGTTAGATCCTTGGAGACAAATTACAACAAAGTTCATGACTCGTGGAAAATGTAGGCCTTAGTCCCACAAACCGTTGAACATTATCAGCTGTTATTACCATACATGGGGTAAAAGATGCTTGGTACTTTCTGCTTGGTACTGTTACTTGGTACTTTTTTTCCAAGCCTATATAAATATGAGCAAACTGCATGAGGCAGCAAAAGGCACAAGACCAAATGATGCCATGAGTTATGTATATATACTTGTATATATTTATGTATTAACACAATGCTTTAATTGCCGTTTTAACACAGAGGGACACAAATAATTTTGATCAATGACTTTGTGTGCTCTAAAGAATTACAAACTTTTCAGTTACATAAACAAGACTTTATCTAGCTGTGGTGATTTTTTTCTTTGATGATAGTTATGATTTTATCAGATTGGTTTCCATGAAAAGTACTTAGTTGCTGACGAAGCACATTATATTACAGATAATTTGCTAACATGGTCACATTTGCTAGGTCTTTATCACAAGAGGAGAAGCATCCTTCATTGCTTTGGGGCTCTGGATTCCTAATACTTATCTGCAAAAGTAAGATCAGTAGGCCCATAGCATATTTTTTTTCTAGTTATTTCTTTGCATGCAGTGCTATTTAGAAGAGAATCTCTGCTGTGCCATCAGCTCAATACTGTCAGCTTGGACATTTGCATAACTTGCAGAATTTTATTTGTAACCTTTGCACAAGTCCTCTCCAATGAGCAACTTTCTCTCTGCAAGAAACTATTTTTACCTTCCTGTTTTCCTGCCTGAGCTGAGATCCTTGTAACGGGGAACAGGGAATCATTCAGTACAACAGCTGTGATGATAGACTATGGAGTACCAAATACCGTATTGGCTTTAACTCTGAGGTGTTTGATAAACCCATTTCTCCTTTGGTGAAGTAATTTGTTTAATTAAAGTAACATTCAGAGACTATTCTGTTCCTAATATGTTGGACTCATGAGAAATTAAATTGTTTTCAATCTCTCTGAATTATAATACCTATGAACTTTCGAACTATTTGATAATAAGATGATGATATTTTTCCATCAGCGTCAGTAATGCAGACTGATGGCAGAACATCCCCTGCTCGCTGAGAAAACAGCTCTCCATTCAAGTGACACCATGACAAACACCGTGTTGTCCCTCATTATAGACCCAGCAAAGCCTAACGAGACCGACTCCAAGGGCTGAAAAGACAGCATGTAATTATTTCTGAAGGCAGTCTTTGTCAGGTGAGCGCTTCCCACTGCCACTTTGGGATTCAGTGGGAATGGTATCATCCTCTGGTTTCTGTGCTCCAGGATGAAGAGGAGCAAATTTAGTGTGTATCCTAAATCTGGCCATCACCGATGTGACCTCCACGCCAACACTAATGGACCTGCAGTCGCCTGCAGTTTCAGAGGAGCTTCTCAGCTATCTTGACTTGGTGCTGGGCATCATTTTCTCCACTGGATACAATGCTGGTCCCTTCCTTTTGACAGCTGCCAGTGCAGCACGATGCCTGAGGGTCCTGTCCCCGACACGGTACCGGCACAGTCGGCCTGGGCCCCTCTCATCCCGCATACGTGCTCTTCTTTGGGGCCTGTCCTGCCTGCTCGGTTGGATGGGGGATTTCACCAAATGAAGGACTCACAAGCTCTGCTCACCGAGGGCTCTGGGAGCAGCAGTGCAATAATTATTTTCACTTCTGTCATTAATTGCCTCATTTTTACCCCTCTCATGGTTCTCCCCAGTTTGATCTTGTTCATCACTGCCCAAAAGAGGCCTCCACAGCAGGGCCCCCGAATGAGGCTTGTCCTTGCCATCATTGTCACCGTCATGGCACTCCTCATCTTTGCTGTGCCTGTCAGACTAGTAGGCACTGTGAAATGCAGACTTCCTACATCGCTGCCCTTCAGGCTCATTTATGTTTCTGCTTCGTTCAACATCACCAACAGCAGTGCAAACCCCCCGGTCTCCTGTGTTGGGGGACGGAGGAGATGAGACTCAGAGAAGCCATTCAGAGAGCACTTCAGAGAGCCTTAAAGGATGGGACAGGGAGGGCAAGGTGAGAGCAGAAACAGAGCCAGGATGGGTTGGAAACTCAGGAGTTTAGTTACAAGACCCTCTCGAGGGGATGCACTCTGCAGGTGGACAAGTTTTTCAGACTTGTAAAGACTATAAAGACAGCAAGTCACTACATGAGATTACCGAGGAAGACTTTGCAGTCTTCAGCACAAGCAGATTTGAAGGGGAGGTGAAACAAGCAGCAGGCAGTGTTGTCAGACCCGTGGTGTGGCAAAACCAAAACATTTTTCCATTGGCAAAGAAAAGCAGTTTTTGAAAAGTAAAGTGAACTCTCCATATTTTTTTTTTTCCAAAAATTGCCCCATTTTTTGTGGTGAAAACTCCATTTGTAGGTGAATTTGGGATTTCTTGAAAAAAACCCACTAAATCCTCAAAACTTTAATGAGACAGAGCATTTCACATCTCAAAAAATGGAATGCAGGAGGCTACAGGATGGGAAGCTCCTGCTCAGGTATTGCAGGGATAAGGAGTGAAGGAAGCAAAAAACGTTCAAACCACCCTACTGGGTAGGCACCCTTTCTCTGGCTAGAAAATTAAAATCACACAGGGTCCCTGCCAGAGCGATTCAAGGGAAATTTCCTTCCAGCCCCCCGACTGAACAAGCCGGCTGAGCAGACTCAAGGGGGCAGGGAAACCAGCTCCAGCATGGAGGGCCGCGAACGGGCAGGCTGCCCAGCACCAGGGCACCAGCACGGGTCCAGGCTGGCTCTGGCGCCTGTGGAGAGCTGGGTGCAGAGGGGGGCAACCGTGGCTGTATTCAGCTGGCCCGGGACACCTGCCTGGGGATAAGAGACCTGCAAACACAGAGCAGAGCACCGTCCCTGAGCACCATCCCCACACTAGAAAAAGTGTTGGGGGCAGGAGAAATCCATACATATAAAGAAAGCTGAATTCATTTTTATACCTTAGGGCTGGAGGAGGAGAGTAGCAGGAAAGAAACACTGACACTTGCTGCAGGTTGCCAGCTCCTCACGTCGGCTGCTGCAGCCCTCTTGCCCGTCTCTGGTGGGCTAGGTGGGCTTTGTGCTGATGTGGCAGATTAGAGGGTGAATGTGCAAAACCCTGAGAGAAGTGGTAACCTTCAGCGAGGAGGAAGTGATGTGCAGGTGATGGTGCCAAAATCTCCAGCCTTGGGCTGGAGCTGAGTTTCACCCTGCAGATCAGCAGTAGCAAACACTTTCATATCACCTCCAGCTCCCAGTCACCTATTCCTGCCCATCCTCTCCAAATCCAACTTCTCCCAGCCCCTCTCCCCTGCTGAGGAGAGGTAAAGCCCATGTCTCTCCTACACTTGCTGACCCAGGGACTTGGTGGTAGGAGCCAACAACTGGAAGAAAGGGTGGGACCAGGGTCCTCTTGTACTCTTGTCTTGCCAGCAGTGAGGCTGCTAATCCTGGCACATGTGCCAGGAGTTCATGACCACTGCTCTAGCACAAATACTAGTAAAAATAGCTGACAGGCAAGCACATCCTCCTTGGGAACTGCCTTCAGCAAGGGGATGGAGCAGTGCTTTGTGCAGCAGCAGCCCTGCCTCCTGCTCAATGCGGCCCCACCATGGGCCAGCAGCCACCAACAGGCACGATTTGTTCCTCCCGGTGCCTCCTCCGGCAGTAACACCACTGGAAGCACACAGGTAAAGGAGGCTAAGCTCAGTAGGGAACGGGTGTGGAATCAGAGGTGTACAAGTATTTGGGAGTCTAAACATAGCCACAGGTGCCTATGGGATTAGGAAGAGCTCCGGTTATGTTTCTGTCCCCCATCACCTTGTTCTTCTCTTGTGCTAAGTTATGGTACGTGTAGGATATTCATCGATGCAAGCTGTGGAGCAAGAGCATCCCCCCTCCACAGGGATGCCTCTGGCTGCAGACAGCCCCCGGACACCCCTCGCTGAGCAGCCAGCCCCAGCCCATCCCCTGGAGGCTGCCCAGCTGCTGGAGGCTGCAGGACCACAGGGGAGGCCCAGGAGCCCGGCACGTCTTCGATGGCATCAGTTCCCATGACCCAGCGGCCCTACGGAACAATTACATCAAGCTGCTTCAGTCCTGCATCCCAGGGGAGGGGGCAAGTATTGAGCACTGCAGGCAGCTGTGGGAGCCTGTGGGTTTGCAAATCCTCATATTTATGTAGGAATGGCAAAGTCCGTTGTACGTGTTTCATGCACAGGACAGATGAGTTCCAGTGGGTGAGTGAATGACTGCCTGTTTTGGTTACGCTGGCTGCACTTGTAAGCAAGCGGCTTGTTAAACAATGGGAAATTATAGACAGCGTGACCTTTGGTAACCAAAAGCTGGAGGCAAAGCAGAAATTTCTAGCAGCATCTTTTAGAGCAAGCTCAGAACATGCCACAGCTCTGTCTGATCACTAGTGCCAAGTTTTATGGGACAAATAAAATAGTTTGTATTACTTCAAAATACAGAATGAGGATTGCCGATTACTCTTCCGCTGCTTAGAAACGCAGGTGAACTCCAGGGGTGTCAGTGGGTTGGACCAGGTCCAGACTTAGAACTACTTTAGGATTTCCTCCATTTGTGTGTGCCTAGGTGGTGCTGATAACCCATTTTCATGTTTTAAATAGTGCCCCCTTTTTTTTTTTTCTTTTTAACTGGATGTGTTTCTGCCAGGACACCATGTGTTTCTCCTGCATCCTAACCATTACCTCTTGCAGATTTCCATCTCATAGGTATTTTAAAAGCAAGCCTAACTTACAGCACGGGCATTAGGTTCTTTGCCAACAGACTTGCTGTTGCCATTTTCTTTTAAAGCTTGGCTGCAGAAGGTCTTGTGTAGGTCTATGGGTTCACACGCTTGCTCCAGAAACAGGAGAACCAGTGTCAATCACTCCTGTGTCCGGAGGGGACCCTTGGCTGTCCTGTGCAGGGAGGAGGGGGTGCAGGAGCCCCATCTCCATCTTGCCTTTGGTGAAACATTTGTCTGTTCATCTCTATATGCTCACCTGGCTGGGGAGGAGTTGCAAGAGGATTTGACTACTCACCTGTTTGTTAGGATGCCAATGGGAAAGGCACATTTGAATCTCCGCATGCTGAGGATCCAGGTCTCGTTCCCCTGCCCAAGCTGCAGGGCAAGGGTCTGAATGCCAGGCAGGAGCGCTGCTGCGTGCAGTGCCTGTGCTTAAAAGTGAGCAACCCCAGCCCAGGTAACCCTCAAAGCTGGGACTGCCCCGTGCTCTTTTCCTGAAGGTGAGCCCGAAGGTGCTCACACAATACTTGAAGTACTGGTTTTGTTAAAACCGTTTAAAACCACAAACTTGAACAAGGTAGTTCCTGCAGCAAGAGAAAGCATAGATGAGCTGGGTGAAACACTGGGCATAAACTCTCCCTCGTCCCCCACACAACCTGGCAGTACAACTCTTCTTCACTTTTCATGGCCTCCTGCCTTGCAACAAACTCATATGCATATTTTCTCCTTCCAGTCTCCATCCTTGCTGAGCCTCCCCTTTCTGCCTGCCCCAGCCTGTGCCCTGGACCCACCCTCGGCCATCTTCTGCCCCACGAGCTCCACATGTCTCTGGGGGCACAGGCAGGGCTTGGAGGCGGCTTGCCTCCCTCCCTGCTGCTCAGCCGCAGCCTTTGTAACAAAATACGCAGTGCTTACAGACACTTGCATGGGTAGCTCTCCGCCAGCGCTCCTGGGGATGCACGGGCTAGCCCCGGTGGCAGCTCTGCAAGCCAGCCATCGCGGTTGCAGCCCTTCCCACCACGAGACATGTCACACCTCCAGCACAGCTCTAATCTGTTGCTTTTGGGCTCCTCAAGCAAACCAAGAGATACAGAGACTTGTGCTCTCCCCAGCATGGCTGGGCTGTATCTCCTTGACACACTTGCCTTACAGATGGCACTGGGCCCACACAACGCTCCCCTTCTGAGGGTCCCTTGTGTCAGACTGGGTACAATCACCCCCTTTCCTTAAGCATAAGGGCTGTTGGAAGAAATATGGCCACAGCATTTCATGCACTGCCCCCTCAATTAGTCTTCGGGGGGGGGGGCATTCTCCAGTGATGGAGACTGCAGCAACCAGTGGAGAGGGGCTGCTGGGAAAAGCTGTGGGAAAACGGGAGATAAAACCAGAAAACAAAAGTCAGATCTACTGCTGTGTATGGAGAACACCACAAAAATGTGTTAATGGAGCAGTTGTACAGCAGGGTTTTCCCACACCTAAGGCACACAGAAATTTCCTCAGTCACTTCATCAGCACACAAAGCTCTGACCCAGCTGCAGCGCTGCGGTACAGCCAAAGCCGTTCTGGCTCGTTGGGCTACCTCGCATCAGGGGGGCGAGCGATGCCGGCACTTTGCACCGGGCTGCTTCGCTTGGTTCGTCCAGCAAGACATTTGCAACCTCGCCATTCCAAGATGCACCAAGGTTTTCAGCTATGATGTATTTTGAATGAATGCATAATATTAAGAAGAATTGTTGATTCACACCATTAGAAAACATAGAAGTATGTAAAGTTTTCTTCTATATAAAAAGAATACCTTTACTTTTAAGAGAGGTAAATCCTGCTCTCCTCCAATGGCAGTGTGTATCTGGCATATCACCACTGAAGCCACAAGCAGTAAGAACAATGTTTTAAGGAATATTTAGAGATAGTTTTGCCTTTTCCATGTATGGAACCATAGACATTTTTGCATAATTGAACAGTGTTGGTTGTTGGGGCTTTTTTTCCAAAACTAATGATAAAAATAAAATTTCTCAGCAACAGTCTGGTGTGACAGTATTTCTTTTAATCTGAAAGAATGCTGAGCTTCTCCATTGCAAGACTTCCACTCTGGGTGTTCAGCAACAGGAGGTGCCTTGAGAGGCTTCCCACCAGAGTAGAGATGTTATCTCAAAACCCACATATTTAATCTTAAACATGTTAAAAAAAAAAAAAAAGTCAAAGTATCAAAAATCAAATTGTTCCTGGAAATAGCATATCCTGATCTGCAATGCTCCATTTGCAGGGCTATACTTTTAATGCGCACCTTCACAACTTGACTTCTAACATCTTGTTTCGTTGAGGGATGGCATTATCCTTTCAAGCCTTACAGCTAAAGTACAAGTTTCTCATAGTGCCGAGAAGCAGGTGTGCTGTAACTGCTGCTAGGGCCTTTGCTGTGGTTTTATCACTGTCTTAGGGAGACAGGTTTGATTTTCCGAGCTGGCAGCCCTCAGAGGCCCTCAGCAACTGACACGTGCCTCTGCAGAGCCAGAGTTATGAGGCAGGTTGCACCACCTTGAATTGGCTTCACCAGAATCAAAAGTACCCCCCGCTTCTTGTGGAAGACACGCAGGAACAGGCATAACCTGAACTACTTCTCATACTTCCAACTTCAATCACTAACAATTCCCTAGTCTGGAGCAAAAGGAACAGCTGAGGTGGGAACGGCCAGATTGGCATGTTCAGGGAGATTTCATCTTGACCTACAGCCGCTCAGAAAAGCTTGTAAATCTGTTCCCACAGCTAAAAAGTTGCTGCTTGGATTTGTTAGACTAGCCCCCAGCTAACTCATTTCATGGGAATTGACTGCTAGGACATCTGATTGATGTCTTTAAAAGGCTCTGAGCAGCGAGTGACCCTAGGTTATTACAGACAGGCAACTTGCTTCTGTAAATTCTACCCTAAGAGGGAGATCGGAATATACTCAACCTGCTCTCATTTCTTCTTCGTGTATTTACTCCGCATGTAAACTTAACTGATTTATAGTAGGAATATCTAGTAGATCTGCAGCGATTGTTATTTATAAGTTCTCCGAGCAATAATGCAGGAAAGCCAAGTCTCTGGATTCAATACACGATGTTGCTGTGTGAGGTATGTCTGTCCCTTGGACAGGGAGAAGGCATCGTCAGACCCATGGGCTATTTCTCAAAAATGGGTGAAAGTATCTCTGCTTTCTTCCATGGGAAAGCGTGTTTCTCTAGAGGGTGAACCAAGAGAGAGAATAGTACTACAGTGAACTTATTCATTATTTGTCCGTGTGCCAGTCGGAAAAGAAAATGGGAGGAAGGGAACAAAATTTAAAGACAGAACAAACAATTTCTTTGTTCCTTGAGAGTGCATGCTCCCTTAAAAACTGCTGTGGTTCTGAAAGGTAACAGCATCTACATCTTTGTGATCCCCAATTTGTAAAGATTAGATGCAAGTGAGGCTGCATCTCCTCACGTTTAAGTAGCTAGCTGAATCTGGACCCCAGAGAACAAGGCTACTGTTTCCCAGATCATAAGCCAAGAAGAGTGTTTTTATGGGAAAATACATGCTACTGCATGTAACACCCAGTGAAAATTTTCCCAAATCTACACAGCACGCACAGCCTGTGCTCTCCTTGACACAAGGGGGATGTCTAATGATGCTGAAAGACAAAAAAAACCATTATGGAATAAACAGGGAGATACTTACCCTGGTATTTGAAGGAACACTGTGACAGAGAACCCCGTCACTGAAGGGGTTACCAAAAAAAAAAAAAAAATCATCAAGAAGTCAGTTACTTGCCTGGCTAGGAGCTGGCTTATGAAGTAAGAGCTGTAAACCACAAGCTGTGCAGCAGAGACCCACATCTGACGATACACTGCCCTTTTCCCCCCCGAGGAGCAGCGAAGCCGCAGACCGTTAGCAGCAGAGAGCATGTGATCGTCAGGCCCACCGCAGCGCCCTGCTGCTGCCCCAAGCTCCCCCGCAGCCGCTCCCATGTTAGAGTCAATTAAAGGCAGATTCTACCTATTAGATGCTCATGGACCCCATCCAGTTAGGTCTGACTGATGAAATCCAGGGACCATTATTTGGAAACCATGGATCAACAGGTTGTTTTTAAGAAGAGAAGGAAATTAATAAGAAAAATTTCTAAGACCACAGTCCCTGGACTGGCAAATACTCCAGCTGTATCAGAGAAGCTGATCAGCAAAGCACACCTCATGATATTTCTGGATAAAGGACGGCTCACATGCTGTGCACTGGAAGCAAACAGAAACGCGTGCCAACTCACCTGACCTGTGTGTATCCTACAAAATGGAAGCTGATAAATCCCACCTATCTGTGTGTATCCTCAGCTCCACTGCCACCGAAAATACCCCTGCACGACACTGACAGCACGGCAAATTAGTTACTGTTCCCCAGAATCCTTCGTGAGCCCCAAGAGTGGCTTCTCCATCAACTCTGCCCATTTTCATTTGGTAAACAGTGACATTTCCCCTGCTTTACAACTGAAGCTAAAAATAGCCTCTTTCATTTCGTAACTTCCCAAACTTCATCAGAAGCGTGTTCTATGCAGCACACAAGCACTGGGAACAAACTGGGTTTATGAATAGCTGTGAAGAACCAACAGAGGATCAAAGTAAATTAGGCATCGAAACAACCATCTCTCCCTCTTCAGGAGGGAACTGTGCTTTGAACAGATTACAAAATACCACAAATTGGAAACCAACACATCCCCTTTAAAAACACATATCCAAGAAAACAATTAAAACCACTATTCATAGCTTTTTTTCTTTTTGCTCAGTTTATTGAATGAAATGAAACAAAACAAAACATAGACAAACACAAAAAATAAGGTCTGCATTCCTCATGTCTCAACGGTAAGGCAGTCCTTTAGAATGAACAGCAAGGAGCTCCTCCGAGTACAAAGGCCAGGAGAGACCACAGTGCCACAATACCGGAGACTCTAAAGGGCAAGAATAATAAAATGCTGTTAGGCTAGTTATATTTAGGGCTTAATTTTGTTCTTATTAAGCACTGAGATTCTTTTCCAAACTCTGTCAGGCCAGAAATTCACCCTTCACGAGCATCACTGTCACAGCCTCAAGAGAGGGGTGCACTTTGAATCTGGAATTCTCTCCTACTATGGATCTTTCGACTCTGCTGTAGAAAAAAACCCACATCCATCCCATGCCTGGGAGACTCTGCCTCTCTCTCCTCAAGCTTATTAGAGCTGTCGCTACAGCTCATCAAGATAACCCTCTGCCTGTTATGATAGCACACACGTAGTTTTGTGCTCTCCACGGGGTAACATTCCCCAGTTAATCGGGATCACGGTTAAAGTCCAGTTGCCCAGGGCGGAAAGCTCACAAGTAGCCACCCAGCAGCCGGCAAGTGAGCCTGCTTCTGCAGCCCTTGTTCTCCGGAAGGGCCGGCTGGCCGACATTGCCGAAGCGCGGCAGACTGCTGCCGCGACAGGGCCCGGCACCCCAGAGGAATGCCTTTCCCCCTCCCCACTCCCCTCACTCACTGCAGCAGGCAGTTCACGCGTGGAGAGTGCCTCCAGTGGCGATAGAGGGAAACCCGCAGGTGAGGGTGATGCTTGTAATCTCGCAGAACGCGCCCGACGCTGGAAGGAAAGCCGATGTCATGAGCCCTGGCTTGCGGGCGGCTTACAGCATCCCACAGCTCAGGGCAGGAATCTCTTTCTAAGGGCTGTCACAGCAGAGGGAGGGTGGGACGAAGACTTGGATCAAAGAGGATCAAGGGACAAAAACGTAAGACTTGCCGGTCGCTTACTGCTTGTATTTATTGGAGAGCAGAATGAACTGGTCCTTCGAAAGCCATCTGACATCAAAGCGACAAAGAGCTTTAAACTCTTGGTAAATCTGCCTCTCATTCAGCCCTGGCCAGCCTCGGACATGGACAACCAAGAGAGGGGGACGTTGGCAGGGAGCATCTTCCCCAGAAAAATTCTGGAAAACGTACAATACTGAGAAATATCTGAGTTCGGAAATACTACAGAAGAACTACTAACATAATCAGAAAATATTCAGAATGTGACACATAAATAAGACAGGTTGTACAACACAGCTCTTGGTGTAAAATTATTTTTCTTTTGTCCCAAGATTCTTCTAAACATGAGTCATAAAAGCAAACTGTCACGCTTACCATGGAGAAGCCACCAGAGAAACAGCAAGCTCTCTTGCAGAGCAGAGAGAAACAGGGCAACACACACTGACTAATGCCATCTTACAGGATAACAATATTGAAACATTTCACAAAGTAGAAATTCAATTCATTTGCCATTTTGAAAAGTCAGTTGTGTCATTTGCATGATAGCAACTTCTGCCAAGGTGGGCCCAGGCACTGGTGGATTTTTCTCCTCTCATGAAGCCATCAACTAGACTACTGACCTACGCGCCCCACAAACTGGTCACAGACCTGCGATTCATACGCACAATGCTTGAAACACCACCTCGGATGAAATTCACTTTGTTCACATACTCGGCTAACACGGTGAGATACTGAGAGAAAGAAGGATCAGCCTCCACTGCATCACTACATCAGAAAACAAAACAAAACAAAGTTTTGTTGCTCCAGCAGTGCACTGCTGCACAGTGCCTCTGGAGCACAGAGCTCCTGAAGAAGCTCTTTAACAAGTGACAAAATAGGTATTTCAGATCTTGGTAGTTTCTACAGCAGTCGAAAAGCTGCAAGCAAAAGGAAGGGATTTGAACAGTTGCCTCTTAGGAACTTAACTGAAGGCACCGAATCACAGAGATTTCAAAAATGGAAACTAATGGAAAATGATTTGACCCTTATCCAAGTGAACTGAACTTGAGAGAGCTTGTTCAAGGATAAAGGAGTCACAATGCCATTTCCCAACCTCTGAGCCATCACATGGCCCCTGATTTCATTTTTAAAATGTCAGCTTTGACATAAAGCTACTACTTTCAGATTTATAAAATAAAAATCTAATTAGAATGGTGACATTTCCAGTAACACTTTCTCTTATCCAAAAGGAAGGCCAGCCTGCAAAACAAAAAGTCAGCCAGAGCAAACTGACGACTGTTTTCCATAGGACCCATCCATGTAATGCAATTTTCAGTAAACATTTAAACATCACTCACTCTGTGGATTGGCACAGTAGCAAATGAGCTGACTTCAGAAGAACTAGAAGGAGGAATAATGAGGTGGCATTAGAACAAAGCTAAAGAAACACAACTAAACAAATGGAAAGCAAAAACTCACTAACGTGCAGCTAAGTTACTAAGAGCAACAGACTGCATAGAAACAAGTATTTCTTAGCATCAGATGGAGCTACGGCACAGGAGAGGAATTGCCAAGTCCCAGTGCAAACTCTGAAGAAATGTGTAAGAAGCATTTTACCTGAACCACAGAGAAAAGCATCATAGCCTGCCTCGTGAGGAGATTTCTTCTCAGCTGTAGGTGTCCAACAAAATCAAAAAGGAGTAAACACCGTTAGCATGCTGTGGAAACTGCTCCACTGCAGAATCCTAACATTCATAAGAACCATTGTTCTGTTTTGGAGCTTCCCCCTGCCACCCTCAGCTCTGTTTCCTTGAAACCTTTACACCCCACAGAAAGTCTATGCTTCTACCATGCATTTTAAAATGATACCAACAAAAAAGGCGGCACTTATACAAATGGCTGAAAAACTTAGTGAGATACACATTAAAAAAATTTTAACTTTCATGAGGATCTAAACCAAACTGTGTTGTATACGTTATTGAAGGTATGGGAACCATTTCAAAACACAGGAGGCCCTGTGCTGCAGGACACCATGTTGCCAGGAGAAGCCAGGAACCGTCTGCCTCACGGCCAGTATCGCACCATGTACTGAACACAACCTCCTGCACACGCAGCACCACTAACCCTGCACGCGAGCCACCGAGCTCCTGCTACTTTCTGGGACTGCCTTGCCATTAGCTCCCACTATTTTCCATTCTAGGACCGCTGTTTCCCAACTCCCCTTGCCCCTTCCAAGGGCTACCAACTCTTCAGAGCCCCAAGTCAGGCTCAGTTTAGCCCAACTTAGTGTAAATGCCATTTGTGCTAGCAGCATGATGCAAACCTGCCCTGCATTACCCTCAGCAGCTACCAGGGACATGCAGAACATGGGATGTTTTGGAAGCCCAGGCTTTGGGTCTGGACAAAAACGTGTATCGGCAGCTCTGTGCAAATTCAGTAGACCCACTGGCACTCAGTCATGCTTTGCATGTGGACATCCACAGAGTAAAACAAAACCCTTTTTAGCTACCTGACTTTGAAGATTTCCTTAAGAACATACCGTATCTTGAGCAGTCACTTGCAAGAGCTATCACTGGGCACGGTGGATCTTTGGGATTCAGGTTGCTGCTGAAGACAAGCAGATGTGTAAGATTTTTATCTTTCCTCATTACGTTAGAGACAAGTTACTGTTCCCTAGCGACCTGTGGCTTCATTTCAGAAAAAGCTACTGAAGACTTAGAAAGGAACTTTTGGTAGTATTGTACAGAAAGGCTAAGACACTTAGCTGAATAATATCTACCAATTTTCTTCCTGAAAACTAACACCTAAATACTTCCTCAGTCTCTTCCCCAAATCAAACCTTCTAAGCAGGAAGTCTGCTCTAATTGCGTACAAAAAATATGTGAATAGAACTAAAAATCAATGGAAAACTCCAAGGAAAGGGGTTGACTAGGTGGTTCTATTTGAATGGGGAACTCCAGAGGACAGATTAATAAACAGATACCCATGGAATGACTGAAATAAAGAACAAACAAGCATAAAAACTCGTGAGAATCTGCAGTCTGAAATTGCTAAAACAAACAAAACCACCTAGAATCCCGGTACTGTTTTTATAAGCACTAATTTTGCATCTCCTTCTTGGGAGTAGGGGGTGAGGGGAAAGAGGCAAAATTTTCCTTTTCTTCGCAAAATTGACATGAAAACAATTTATCCACAAAAGAAGTGTAAATAAAAAGAGAACTCTACCAGATCAGGGCTAAGCTCATGAGATATAGTATCTACTCACATGCTCCATTTGAACATTGTATTTAGTTACTGCTTTGGGCTCGGTGCAGCTCCTTCTTGGGAGCTAGCATTTGAAATTAGGGTGTATTTTCACTGAGAACTGAAACTCACTCGTAACATGCTATAAGCAACATACAACTCTAAAGTTGTATGTAAGGCTGTCTGCACGAACTTGCGACCAATGAAGTCACGGTGGTACAATATGAGAAGTGACTTAGAACAAATAATCTACCGCACAATTACTTTTATAAGAAAGATGAGTACATCTTTTGCTCTTAAATTTAGAAAGACAAGAAACCAGCTGAAAAACATTTGGGAGGAGGGCAAGTAGGAACATATGAAATGACTGACTGAAATATCTTTCCCAAGAAAACAAAGGGATTGCTGAAGGCTTTATAGCCCACCACATACCTGCACAAAACCGCATACACCTCCAAAAGGTTAGATACTCGAGGAAATGGACATTTCTATAAAAGAAGAACATGTTAGAAAACCAAGACAGACCTCGTGGTAGGTGAGCTCATTTACTGCTACTGATGATTCATTAAGTGAGATCTAAAATCAGAATGTCTCAGGGCAACACTGAGAAGCGGTCACAGCTCTGTAACTACAGGGCACTGAGGAAAGATATCGTCTCTTTTGGGTGAAAGGCAAGCTTTAACTCCAAACAAAAAGACCTTTGCATCTCACCTTCCAGATGGATTTTGTTACAGTCTTGGTATCTATGAGGACAGGAAACAGGTTGTGAATGTTCCTTTTAAACTCCTCATAGCTTTCTGAAAGCAAAACACACGTGGAGAAAGACATCGTAAAACTGAGGAAAAGCCAATGGTATTTCAAATTAATAAGAAAGAGAGGTGAAGTCAGAGGAACGATGCACTGCTCCAGCAGTTAGAGCTCAGAAGAGACAACTAGCACTGCTGCTTGGTAAGCACTGTGGGTGGCTGGGGTGGCGAATGGCCGCTGTGCTTACTGTCCCATCCCCGTTGCAAAGGCAGCAGCCTGGGGACAGCAACTATGGACAGCATTACCTGGAAGGGGCTTGTAGAACTTGTCGTGAAGATGCATCAGGTCCATAAGCATGTTGTGTCCCACCAGGGGCTACGAGAAGAATATAAACATAACAGCCCATTGGAGCATATTTTTGAAGAGAACTCAGAGATACCCTGTTGTAGGCATGCTCAACAGCTGTAATCCTTTCCTCCCGTGGACAGCATCCACACGCGCTCACCCAAAAGTCATTCAGGCTGCAAAGCTCACAGGAGGACTACTACTGCTTTCAGTAAATCAGACTTGTAGACTCTCTGAGGAGGGTATTTTTTCAGCAGCATTCTAGTTTGAGTGGACCTAAGGAGCTAGGTGGATTCTCAGTTCAGTTGAACACTGGTAAAATCTTCCAGCGATCAAATCTATAGGCTCATCCACAAGGGGAGGGACAGCCTTTGCCTGCACATCACCCATAGTCTTCTGAAGCTGAATTCATTCAATAATCTGCATACAGAACATAAGAATTTCCACACATAATCAGACCAATGGTCCACATGGTCCAATAAACTGGTCTGTCACATGCTGAAAAGCGTAACTTGCCCAAAAGGCAAGAATCTGCTCAGCTTTCTTAGATGGTGACTCATGCTGTGTAACACAAGGATTTTCAACATTGTAGACTCCTGTGTTTTCTCAAGTGACATAAGAAACACATTGCAGAATGGGTTCTGGCTCCCTCTCCCCTGGCTGCACTTGGTTTGCACGAGTAATAGAAAAGTAACGCAGGGAAATCTAGTGTTTAGATCCATAATTCTGAGCATGCTTTGTGAGTGGGACCCGGTCAGTAAGAAGATGTAACGTTTAACACTCATTTTTTCTAACCATGACTGCAATCTAAGAATTCATCTCAGTTTTACTGACAACTAAACAGGATGATCACACTGAATGAGTTGAGTCATTTAATACAAATTACTACTTTTATCTTTTATCATCCCTCTACATCCAGTGCAGCAAATCAAAAAGAGATGAAAATTGAGAGTAGGGATGAGGCATTTTACCTTCTTGGCTTTAACAAGTGTCTGGAAGAGGTTGGTGAAGCCCCGGGCAGACAGGAGAATGAACTCCTTCTGGCAGCAGTCATAAGAAGAGTTCTCCAGAAGCTGACGATGCTGTGGACTCACTTTTTTCACCATTACCTGAAAACAACAGTCATTTGGTATCGCAGCCTCCCATGCTAGTTGTACCTACATTGCTTACTGGGGTTCAGTAATGCTGAGGACAAGTTCAGCTTCTAGGCTGTGAAGGATGGAGAAACACTGCATCCCCTGGGACCTCAACTCACTTCTCTTCCATATGGAGATCAGTGCTCCAGTAACAAAAGAGACCTGCTCTAAGGGTGTCTTATTAACGCTTCTCTTGTTAAGAAGATAGTTCCTACCCCAGTTTTTTTGAAGCATAAATGAACGTAATTCAATTTCACTTGACAAAAATATGAGAAGTTCATGGCACGGAAAAACAGAAACAAACAGCAATCACACAACCTGAGTCCCCAAAGGCTATGCTTCAGGTGAGAAGGCTGGGTAAATCTGTCACTCTGTTGACACTGGTTATCAGACCAACATAGTACTAATGCAAAAAAAAGACTTCTGTAATCTGCTTCTAGCCAACTGACTGGTATCATATGCATGTTTTGAGAAATCCACAGCCACAGGCTTAATTAAAAAAAATATTGCACCAAATGTAAAATAGCAATAGCAAAACAGCAAGCCATGTAACAGACAGAGTAAAAATCTTCAAAGCAACTACATGGCAAAAGTCAGCACAGGAAAACCACAAAACAAGGCTAAAAACTGCATTCTTGTGGAGGTATTGAAGAGGAGATCTAACAAGGTCTGGAGACACAGAGAGGGTCCCACCAGAAGTGCCCCAAGGACAAGCACTTCCAGCTCAAGGTATTTTGTGGCTACAGGACAAACAGGAACCAAAGTCACTCAGTCTTCTGGATCCCTTTTCTTGGGATCTCACAATCAACACTTCCCAGAACATTCCTTTGTCATTGTCTTCTCCTCCTCCTGGACCCTGTGATTAGAAGTACAAGCAACATTTCACAGTCCCTGCAAGAATGCCAGTCCTATCTCTCTAGATAGAAACTCTCTTTTCAAAAGGTCCACATTTCCATCTCACCTTCTTGTCTCCAAGAGGCTGTGTCCAAACATTTTGGAGAGCCTGTCTCAGAACCAGCTGAACCTCAAACATCTGATAGCCTGAGACAAAAAAAAAAAAAAAAAAAAAAAAAAAAGGGTAGTAAAAACTTCAGAGGTGCAGACAAGCCTATTTAGGAAAACACATTTTTCTAGACAGAAGGACTGACCACATGTTTCTTCCCCACTGTACAGAAAATACTCCCAAACGTATGATCTTGTTACATTACTGTACATGATGATGATGGGGGGCGGAGGGGGTGGGGACACCAAAAAAAAAAACCCCACAAAAAAAAGGTCACAGTGAGAATTTCAGGCAAATAAGCTTTTGTGAGGACACAGAGGAAAGGAAGACTAACTGAAAAAAAAGAGGGAGGAAGGCTACTACTCTGAAAAAGACTGTCTGTGGTTCTGGAAGGTTTCAGAGCAATACACCCAGAAGCCAAGCACAGATGAGAGGTACCAATGCATTTTTCCCCACAGCTGATAAGGAACTAAGACAGTCCTCTTCTGAACAGCATGCACAAAGACACCTTCATCAGTCTTATCACTTACTTAAATAAATGTCTTTCTTGTCACAGGTGCTCACCATTGCCAGACCCTACTAAAGCATCAGTATCGTATCTACTACAGCTGACTAGCAGATACAAAACACAGCATGCTCCCCACCCCCTGTATTTCCCACTCTGCAAAAAAGCATCAACAGACAAAGCCTTAAATACTTTCTGTCCTTCCTAACCTTTTCTGTATTTTATTCCCTGACCTAAAGGATTAAGATTTGGTTTCTGTGAGCAAACTATTCTCTGCTATAATTCCCTGTCCCTCAACTCCTCCCAGACAGCACAGAAATTCCTCAGCTCTGCTATAGGGCTTCCAAAAGCTAACGCAGGTGGTAAGTGGCCTGTTTATCTCCAATCGCATATATATGTGTCTCCATAGGGCTCCTTGTTGCTCCACATGAGAAGAAACAAACTCTGAAGAGAGACCTGCCTTTCCCTTCTCCAAGGGGAAGAAAACAAGAAACAGATCACCCAGGATTTAAAACAAGTCAGAAGTTGTCCTGATCCAGAGCAACTGCAAATTCTCCAGTTGCTGCTACAGAATCCACTTGCACTACAGAAAGACCCACCACCCCAACGGAGCAGAAAAGCAGAGTCCAGAGATGAATGCCTGACAGGAACCGAGGCATAGACAGGGGCAAGGAGTTGTAATGGCAGGATGGGTGCAGATGCTTTCACTCTCAACAGAGCAGTTTAACAGAGCAGGCAGCAAAGGACAGTAGCAGCCCCAGAGGTTCAGGAGAGAAGTGATGAACCCACTCAGAGCCCACAGGTGCCTAAGGGAGGCACCCTCTTTCATACCACTCAGATCCTGCAGAATCATAGTCTCCTCTTCCTCTGCTGCAGCTATCCAACAGGTCACTTCATCAATAGCCTTCTTCAGCACATCCCTGTCCAGGGCACTAAGGCAGGATCAGGGGGAAACAGGTAGAGTGTGAGAAAAAACTCTTTACAGATGGAGCCTCGTGCCTTGCTGTGGGAATGCAAAAGCATGACTTCCCAGCATTCACCCAACTCTCCAGATTGTATCCTGTGATCTCAGTCTTCCTTCAGACAGACCACAGCACGCTGGAACAGCTGACGGCAAGGCATTCAGACCAATAGGCTTTAACATTTCTACAAAACGTGATCTGAGTGAAGGTGAGCTGTCAATACTGTCAGTACTGAGGATCCACCTCTCTGAACAGCGCTCACCTGCTGACCTTCCAGCTACCCGCTGAGAGATGCTGGCTAAGGATCTTCTCCTGTACCTCATTCATGTACGGGATTCCATCTTTGAGAAACTGAGGGGGGGGAAAAATGCCGGGTTGGTTACTCTCCCCTGGACTTTCTTGCAGCAAATTAGAGAACAGCAGGTTAGCCAGATCCAAAACCGGCATATACTTGGAAGATGCTGGTGTTCCTCATTCTCAGAATATCCTCTTCAAAAATACAAACTGTAGGTAATCCAAGATGCATTCTTACATAAAGGAAGACGTGTTTATGTATGGAGGAAAGAAAAGGATTTTTGTCAACTGTAATCAATTTTTTTTGCTCTGCTTTTACCTTTCCTTTAATGAGATACTTCAAGAGTCAAGGTATCACGATGCTTCCTGTCTGAAACTGCTAAGCAGTGCTCTTACATGATGACATAGCCTGAATTTTATGGGAAACATGGCAATACGCAAGATGCAGGTAAACTGAGACTTTCCCACCTTCATGGCTAGCAAAGATTCCCACTGGGGTCTGTTTAGTAACTCCTCTTCTCCGCTTACCAGAGATAGTTTTTCTTTTTTGAGGTGGGGAAATCTGTCTTAGGCTGACAAATATGTGGTTATTGCCTCTACAGCAGTTCAGAAAAACCAGCACTCACTCTCCCTGTTTATAATGAACCACGTGATGCATTCATACTTAGCAAGATGCTATTTACCCCAGAAATGTAGCATTTAGGGATATTAATCCTAATTTCTCTTGTAATTGCACAGACTTCCTCTGTTCTAGATTTCTGGCAGAGAGCTTACGTACCTTATTATAGTCAAAGCCATAACGAGACAGGAACTGAATGCTAGATGCAGAGAGGGTGAATTCAACATCCGTAACTCCCAATGTTGAGGGAAAGAGAAAAAAGTTGTATGAATGCACCACATACCTACAATGAAAAGAATAATCTTTCTAGAGGGTAATTACAAGAAATAACTCCTCCCAAGAGAATTCTGCAGAAAATTTCAACTGCACTGTCTTCATTATAACAGAAAACTACTTTTTTACTTACTTGTTTGAATTTTCATTTGAGAATATTGCCAGCCCTGCAAGAGCGAGAAACCTCCATTGAAGTGGCAAAATTTAGCTGGATGTCTACAGATACTGTGAAAATTAGATAAGGGATGTGGGGATCCCCTGGTGGAGTACATGTTTTCCGTTCACTAATGCCACAGTGCAAATCTTAACAGCAACTGCCAGGCCACTCCCCAGCTCCCTGAGAGCTGAACAGGGACAAGCTTTTAGTGCTAAGTGGGAAAAGGAGTCAAGTCTGATTAAACAGCAAATAGACTGAGCAATGGGTGAGAAGAGGTGAGTCGGTGCCGAAAATCTCCAACTATGCATACACAGGTCTGCAAGTCCAGCTACACTGCAAAAGCATTTGGAAGGAGCTAGGCACCACAGAGGACTGAAACATGGTTTTTACTACTTAGGTTCTTTTTTTCTATTAATCTCGAAGAAGGACATTAAGATGTTACATAGCCTAAGGCTTTGAATAATATTTTAAACAGCTTTGGAGCTGGTTTCTTGACCTCTAACTGGTTGTTAACCGTCAATAGCCCTCCACCACAGGCCCTTTCTTGTGTTGATTTTTTTTATTATTTTAGGAATATCAGAAATACTGGCATCCATTTTCCTCTGATAGTCCCCTTACTCATACACTACACCAAGTGACACAGCCTTGAATAGGAGCTGCTGTCACCAACTTCCTACTTGTATCCCTTGTTTTAAAAGCCCTGTATTTGTACCTGCAATCTTTAAATATGAACAGCTTTACACCACTAAAAAGTATATGGCCCACCTGATTTTACGTTAACTTAAAATATTAAAAAGTTGATAGTATTAAAGATCAGAGGGGAAAAAAAGAAAAAAAACCTACCACAGCAAGCAAATGTCTCCGTAACAAGTTAATTAAGATCAGAGCTACCTGCAGGGCCTGCCAGCTGGCAAAAGGCCAGTTGCCACTAAGACCTCCAGAGATTATTTTCTCTGTCAGGACAACACTTACCAAGCTGAGTAACAGTGAAGCGCTGAACGCTCTGCCTGGCCTTCAGGTACCGCTCCGCAGGGGAATCAAACAGGCTATGAACAAAACCAGAACCGGGGGAAAGGGAAATGAGAGGGTTTGCAACGCACAGGTTGCTCTCACGCAGAGAGAGCAGCCAGTCTCCCTCACATTTCAAGTCCAAGAGCTTTACCTGGGCTCGTTATTTTGTGGGAAAGTTGAATGTAAGCCCGTAAACTCCATATCAAGGGCTGTCGAGGTGGAAAGAACACAAAAAAATCTGAACTATGAAGCACGCATTTCACCAGCATCAGGACAAGGATCTCTGAAACACCTCTCTTCACCGTGACCTCTGTGTCAAACCCACCGGCAGCAAGCTCAAGGGAAAAGGTGACCGGCTGCTGCGGAAGGGAAGCCTCCTGCTCCCTCATCCCTGTGGCGGGGTGAGGAAGGGAAACACACCCACCCAGACCGACACACCCGCCGGGAGGGGCCCGCCTCACCCTCTGGAGTATGTCGTGTGTCCCCCCCGCCCAGAACTAGCACCCTGAGCCGCCAGCCCGCCCAGCCCCGCAGCCAGGGCTCGCTTTCCAACCTCTGCTGCCTGTTTTAACCCGGGGGGGGCTGAGACACGGGGGGGTGTCTCAGCCTGCGCTGTTGGAGCCATTATCTACTAAAATACACCTCAGTGCCCCCTCGCTCCGGCCTCGCCCCGCGCCGGACAAGGGCCTGCCGCTCCCCGCGGCGGGGGTCGAAGCCGCCGCTCACCCAGGAAGGCGGCGCGGAGGACGCGGCCCCGCAGGCGCGGCAGGCGCCGCTGGAAGGCGGCCGCCCCCACCTCCATGGCGGGCCCTGCCGCTGTCCCCGGCCGCCGCGCCTGCGCGCCCCGCCGGCGGGGGCGGCTCCCCCTCGGCTTGGAAAAAAAGCAAAAAGGCGGAGCCCGGCCGGACCCGAGCGGCGGCGGGGGCTGGGGCAGCGCCCGGGGGCGCGGAAGGCCGGAGGCTGAGGCGCCGCCAGGCAGCGGCGGCTTCCGTTGCGCGCCTTCGTCCTCTGGAAACGACCACCAGGCAAAGGCTCGCGTGGCCGGGGGTTGTTACCTGTTACGAAACAGCACCGACTGCCGGGTAGCAATTCAGTGCAATGCTGGGATTTTTTAAGAACGACGCCAGCTGGGCGCTGGGGACTTAGGACGTTCCCCGAGGGGGCGGGCGGCACGGCACAGCGCGGCGCCCCGGACCCCGCTTCGCTTCTACCCCCCTTGGGGGCGCTGGGCGCAGCCCCGCGTACGGGCGCCGGCGCCGCGGCGGCCCCTCCCGGCGGGGAGGCGGAGCGGGGGAAGCGGGGTGCTCGCTCCCTACCGCCCGCCTTCGCGCGGCTTCCCTCCGAGGCACGCCAGGGTTGGGTCGTTAGAAGCTCAGGGCTGCAAGAAAGCTGCAAAGATAAACGTTTCACCGAGTTTAGCACATAGCGCTATTACAGTTCTAAGCATTCACATAATGACGGCATTTTGCTAAGTTAGACTGGCCGCGTACATGGACCAAGCACTTCAAAGCGTTCGGGTTAGAACGAACACAAAATCAAATATAAAAAATAAAACATACCTTACAACTATTGAATTCTGAAGTAAATTCTGTTAGTCTGTCAGGCTGAACTCTAACAGTTTATTCTAGCCTTAAAAGAAAGGCTCTGGTGATTTTAGAATCAAGAATGTGACACACTTCCGTGCATTTAGAAATACTTTATTATAAGATGCCATTTTCCAACCTTTTCCAGCTCTGGACCTTCACTGTGCCGGTACACACGCCTGCAGACATGATTGTTGTTCCTTGGAAAGCTTTCCCAAGGGTCTCCGTTTCACTGATAGATTCTTCGTGGCTCACGCAGAACAACGCCACCCTCCTCCATAGCCTTTTCGAATTCCTGAATCTTGTTTAAAAGAGAAAGAGACACGACTAAGTACAAAGAAAAGCCATCAGCACCGACAGATCAGTGGGGACACATTACGTCGAGGGGCAGAGGTTAGCAGCCTCACTGAAGCACAATGCCAGGAACTGCAGCTTGTCAAAGCCCCCCTTTTGAGTGTGGCAAGAAGGGGTTGTCAAGCCACGTAAGAACACTAATGCTGAAGAGGAGTAAAATGAATGCCTAAAAAGGAGAAAAGGCCAAACGAGTGTCAGGAGATGGGTACTTGCCGAGTCACAACGGCGTTCCCAGGGGATAACAGCTTTAAAGTTCACAAAGTTGATTCCTGCTTCCAAACAGCGCTGCGCCATGACGCGGCCAAGGTTTTTGCATGCTGTTACTCCCTTGGGACTGTAAAGGTGCCTCTTTATGGCCCACTCTCGGGTAGAGGCAGATACCACAACGTCCCCATTGCAGCGCTCAACAAAGGCTTCTACGTAATGCTGTGTCCGCTCAAGCCGTAACCTGAGTGAAGGAAAGAAAGAACGTCGGATTACGAGTCTTTTCCCGGCATAAAGAGAAAACACATTCAAATGCTTAAATGCCTAAGTGACTCACTTTAAATAAAACAATGTACTGGAGCTATTAATCCAATAATGATTTCTTAATATTGCTTTTATTATCTTACCTAGGTTTTTGCTTACTTTATTAGGACATAAGCTAGAACTCATCTCACCAGTTCAACAGAGTGAAATTCCAAGAGCAACTTTTCACCAGCCAGGCAGGCGACAGTCCCACGCTGCCTCAGGCCAGCGCTCGCTCCAAACCAAGCACTGTGCACCCACACAGCGTGGTGCAGGTGCTTATGGACTAGGTCAGGGGAACTGCTCCAGCAGAAATGTGACCTTAGGTTTGCTATGCAGTCTCTTAAAGGCTTCTGCTTACACAGCAGGTGACAACTTGTCAGGATTGGCAAGTGGTCAAGCAGTACTTCATAAGCCGTAACACACACCCACAGAGCATTAGCAGCAACTATCGTCTATTGCACTGAGACAATATCTGATTTCCAGGTATGAACAAACTGGGCGTGGTTCTCCACTCAGGAACAAAATAATGAATCCCCAGCTTAAAATGAACTTATTTTCCAGAGGACAAGCAAGCAGCATTTTCTAAAATAAAAAAAAAAACACACACACCCCCCCAAAAAAACCCAAAACAAAACCAAAAAAAGCCAACCAAAACAAAAAAAACCCCAAACCCCAGACTATTACAGTGCCTCAAATAAAACAACAATGCATGGTCAGCACAGGACTAGGAGAAACCTAAGTTAAACAGCAGTTGCTTAAGCAATATTACTGCTACCTTAGCAATAGATGGAAAGATCTATTATGCTAACTACATGCTAACTTTCACGTGATGCTAGCCTACTGTTCTCTGAACACAGAAGATACCTGTTAATTAAGAACAACTAAGGGGGCGACGGATTTACAACCCCAAAAGCACATTTTGTAGAAATTCCACCTGGTGGGTTTCTTTATTCCTTTTCGAGTCTTCATTTCTGCTGGTGACTTTCTGACTCACCTATGCCAGAATTCGCGCTTTGGCCACGTTGTCTTCCAGCCACGCTCCTTCCTGGCCAGGGCCAACTGCTCCAAGTTCCGAGGATTCCTGTTAGTGAAGTCTGGGGCAACAACCTCATTTTCGCTTGTGTCCACTTCAGTCTCAGTTTTGAGCCCGGTCGTAGTTGATGCAAAACAAAGACCTTGAAGGAAAGCAGGAAATAAAACCCCACAGAGTTAAAAAAATAGAGTGCAGACAGTAGAACAAATACAATACAGAATGATGAAGCTTGTAAAAGTCAGCAGGGCAAAATTATTATTTTTTTTTTTAACCACTAAATAGGTGGATTACCAGAGCTCAACCTGTTCCTCCAATTTATGAAGAGTATATTAAATTTTAACTGTGGTTCAAGACCCGTGCATACCATACGCATTCAAGCATGACTAGAAGATCCCTAGGATAAAGGCTTTACAAAATAGTGAAAGTGAACTACACAAGGAACCAATGGCCATGCTACCAAATCACAAGTTAAAAGTCCTCGATCCCGTCAGCCTAACCGTCACTAATTATGCTAGCAAGCACGAATTTGGAGCTAGGCTTGCACACTCGCTCTGCTACACAACTTTTCGCTCCAGAGAGGCAGCGGGAACCTCTCAGCGGGGCTGAGACCTTGCCAGACCGCCCGCCCCGGCCGCAGGCGCACCAGCAGCGCCCCCTTCCCACAGCAGCTCGAACGGCCGCTACAAGCGGGAGCCCGGCACAGGCCGGGGCCTGCGCCCGGCGGAGCAGCCCCGCCGCGACAGCCGGCCGCCGCATCACGCCGGGAGAGTAGAGCTCACCTCACGCGGGGCCGCCCTGCCGGGAAAGGCCGGCACGGCGGGCCGCGGAGGGGCTGAGCTTACCCGCTCCGCGTGCCTGGAGCCTGCCGGCCGCCAGCAGCGGCAGACAGCGGCGGCTGCTCAGCGCCATGGGGAGCCGGTGCCCGCCACGGCCTGGGGCGGCAGTCACCTCCCCTGCGCTCAGGGGCACCCGGGCGCCGCCATCTTGGCAAGGGCGCACTTCCGCCGGGCGTTGATGGCGTCACGCGGGAGCGCCCGCCAGCCCTGGCGTGGCCGCGGGGAGGGGGCGGCTCCCGCTCCCCAGGGCAGGCGCGTGCGTGTGCCCGCCGCGGCGCCCAGAGGGGAGCGGAGAGCGGCGCCCCGGCTCGCAGAGCCTCGTCATTTTTTTCCCCCGGGGGAAAAGGGCGCGAGGAGATACCGTTCCGCAGAGACCCAGCGGCGGGACAGGGACCGGAGCCGCTGCAGGAACTGCCTGCCGTGACCACAAGCGCAACTGGTTCTTTTGCGCTGCTGCAGGCTGCGGATCTACCCCTACCGAATCAGGCGCCGGCGCCGCCGGGGAGGGCGCGATACCGCCTCCCCCGCGGCAGCGGCTGCTGAGCCACCCGCCCCGCTGCCCGGCTGCCCTCCGCGCTCGCAAACGCCGCGCCGCTTGCGGGGACCCCCCCGCCCCGCCGCGCCCCTGAGCGGGGCGGGAGGGGAGAAGGCAGCGCGCGTGCGCGCCAGCCCGCGCTCCCTTCTAGAAGCTGCTGGAAGCCGCTGTGCCCCGCCCGCCGCGTGGCGGCTTTGTTCATCCGCACGCACCAATCGCGGCTTGAGGCTGGGCCGTGCCGCGCCCCTGGATTGGGCAGCCGGGGCGTGGCCCCGCCCCTCGGGCGCGCGGGGCAGCCCCCCGTCCCTCCGCCCTCTCCGGGGGGGGGGGTACCCAGCGTTCCCTGCGGCCCGCTGCCCGTTCCGCGGCTCCGCGCGCTGCCTGCCCTCTCCCTCTCGCGCCGCGGCCGGGCGGGAAGATGGCGGCGATGGAGGGGCCCCTGGCGGTCTTCGGCGAGCGGACGAGCGGCGACACGATCCGCACGCAAAACGGTAACGGCCGCGCGCTGCCGGCGGGGGCCCGATGGGCCGTGGGGGGAGGGGCAGAAGGGAGGTAACATGGCGCGGCCGTTACCGCCGCCATGTGCTTACCCGCCTCTGCCCCCACCCGGGAAGGGCCGCGCCCTGCCGCCAGCGTCCCTCGGTCCCGGGCCGCTGGGAGCCGTTGGGAGGGCCGCCGCCGTCGGGAGGGAGGGCGGGCGGCACCGCTCCTTTCCCACAGCCTCCGCGAGGAGGAGAGGGGCTCGCGCGATCCCGCGCCGCTCCCGCGGCTCTCGGTGGCGAAGCGATCCCGCGTCCCGCTTCCTTCCCTGGTAGAAGCGCACAGCGGGGGGGGGGGGGGCGGCTGCTGGCTGGAGATGGGCTCGCTTCCACCCCGAGCTCGTAGGGCGTGAGCCGGCAAGGCCTGCTGCAGAGGGGCCGAGGGGCCTTGGGAGGGAAGGGGCGGCTGGGGAAGCTTCCTGCTGCCCAGCACAGGGAGATAACCTGCTTCCGAAAGTGGGACCGCCCTCAAGATGAGTGTCTTTAACTGTGGTTGTCAAAAACGTTCCACGTTTCTCAGGATTTTATCCTGAGTCTTGGGAAAAGGCTGCAAATTCCGAGGCTGTTCTCAGTTTCTGAGTAGGTAAAAGACAAAGGAAGAAGCTGAAGACCTGCTTCCCGATGATCGTGAGAGTCATGCGGTTCTGATGATACTTTAGGCAGAACAGTTAGAATGAGAATTACCTTAATCTATGACTGAGATACGTGATAATGGCGACTTTGAGGATACAACGGTTCTTTCTTTCAGAAAGCTGCCGTTACTCCTCTAAAACAGAACAAAAAAAAAAGTTATATTTTCAAGTTCAAAGTGAAGGTCTGAGTTGTCACTATTCCCATTTTGCTACCACTTTTTCAATTTCCAGATTAAGTGGCTATGCTTGTGGGATAGAGAAAACTTGCCACGGTCTGAAGGAAAAGATTGATTGTATCTTTTTCCTATATGAAGTTGGCAGAACATCCTTTAAAAAAGCCACTATGTTAGAGGTTTCGTGTTACTTTATTAGTGACTAAAAGGTCACTTTTGACTTTCTTGACTTAGTTACAGAATGGGTGTTTTGTTTCAGTCACAGACCTAAGTGGGGGGGGCAAAAAGATGTATTACGAATTGGTATATGGCGATACCATTGTTCTGTATCTGCCTAGAACTGAGCAGTAAACGAGGATGAAGTTTCATGGCATGACTTGCTGCTGCCAAAAGAAACAGTACTACCAAGCTCTGCTAAGCTACCACCCCTGCTTTTCTGACCTCAGTAGTGTCCTCCATCTTACCAAGCCCATAGAAAACGATTCTTTTCCTGATTGGTTAGTTTTGCCAGGTTAGTAAGCTGAACCAGCTGGGAGGGAAGTGAGGTTTGGCACAGATTGTATTTTTTTAGTAGCAGCAAGCCATTGCTATCTTAGCTAGGCTGAAAGCTAATCCTAAATTAGGTCACTTTATCTCAGGTTTCTGAATCGCAGGTTCTTGGCACATTTTCTTGTAAACCTGAATCACCCTGAAGTTGGAAGGATAAAACTGTTTTTCTTTTTTGTTTCATTTATTCAGTTACTGCTGCATCTGCTATTGCCAACATCGTGAAGAGTTCTCTTGGGCCAGTTGGTCTGGATAAGATGTTGGTGGATGATATTGGGGTAAGTAAGCTTTCTGTAAGAAGTGTCAGGAGGACTTGTATTCCTGTGTAAAAGTGCTTCCACTTAGTGTGCTTCATAGGTCTAATGTGCACATACCTGTTGTTTTTTTTCCGTGGTTCTGAGAGGGTAGGAGGAGAACTGTGGTAAAATTGAGCATCAGGTAATGTATGCTACATCATTTTAGTTTAATCTATTACTGTAGTTTATGTGGCACAGTTGTCTCCTTTCTACATGTAAGTTCTTGTCACCACTGACAAGTATTGGTCAAATTCACAGGAATGAATATCACCATTAAAGTTAGGCCTTGTGATGGTGTTGACTTGTGTATTGTGGTCTCTGCATTAGGAGAAATAACAAAAAATAATTCAAATAGTCCCATAACAATTTTGAAGCAATATTCTATATTTCATATTTTAAAATATTTCAAGGAAATGAGGAAAGTTTGCCATTTGACAGGCTGCTGTAATAAAATACTGTATTAGAGGGTAGTCATTGCACTACTACTAATCCAGTATGTGCAAAACGTTTGATGAGTTTCTGTAATGTAAAGACCTTTCTGATAAAAAGAAACTGCAGATTTCTGCACTGGTAACTTTTGTGTTGTTAGAATGGGACTCCTGGTTAAAAAGAAGCAGTAAACATTTGGTATAAATAGTTATTTTATGGGCATTTGCAAAGAATGATTAACTTTCATTTGCATAAACATTTTGAAACACAACAGTAAAAGCATAATAGAATCACAGAATCATTTAGGTTCTAATAATAGAACTATACATCGTATTAACATTTGATTTCTGAAAATTAGGATGTGACCATTACTAATGATGGTGCAACCATTCTGAAACTGCTGGAAGTGGAACACCCTGCTGCAAAAGTTCTTTGTGAGCTGGCAGACTTGCAAGACAAAGAAGTTGGTGATGGGACAACGTCAGTGGTACGTAGAAAGTTTTACAGGCAGATACACCAAGAGTCAGTGTTCCATTATCACAGTGCTGCTTTTGATTTATCCGTTATGAATCTTGATGTAATGTGGATCAACTCTACAGAATGAAAAACCTTGTGATTGACTGAGCATAAACAGTTTTTTAAAGTAGGTTACAAAATAAAGACATTAGAATTGTGGTTTTTTTAGAGATGCTAGTTTCCATATGCAGCTGGTGGTCTGGAATGGAATTTGCTTACTGCAATTCCATTATTTACTTTTCCTTTCTTGAAGGTTGAGGATACATTCTGAATTAAGGTTCTTAATTTTTAACAGCCACGAGAAGTTAAAGTGTTAGGACTAATAAGGATGCTGAGCGCTGAAAACTTGCCTGAGACTTTTGACAACTGGGGGGGGGGGATCTGGGTGGCTTTTACCTGATATCAGAAACTATTTATAATTCTAGGTTGCAAGTACTTGTTTCCACTGAGTAGACACTGGACAACTATATGTGATTCTACTTTCCACTTAGTGGCAACAGGTAGTTAGTTTGCTTGTATGGAATACATGTATTTAGTGTTTGTATTTCAAACAGGTAATTATTGCTGCAGAACTTCTAAAAAATGCAGATGAACTAGTGAAACAGAAAATTCATCCTACCTCCATTATTGGTGGATACCGACTTGCTTGCAAGTAAGAAACTAATACAGTTGAAGTACATTGCATTTTTTAAGGTACAATAACTGCATGCTTTTTGTTTATTTGCATATTTGTGACTGCATTAATTCAGACTTCTTGGTGCAAAGGGGATACGGCGGTTTGGTTTGCGTGTGTATTTTGGGCTTTTTTTGTTGGTTTGGTGTTTTGTTTGTTTTTTTAGTTTATTTTTAATTTCTGTAGTCTCACATAAAAATGTCACTTTACTGTCCTAGAAGATGAATTGATTTCATCCCTGTGTTCTTTGAGATAACATTTAGAAGGGCTGAAACATGTAAGATTTTTGTCTTTGGGGGGGTGGAATTCTTTACCGCTGTTTGTCTTTATTCTACAGGGAAGCAGTTCGCTACATCAATGAAAATCTTATTATTAACACAGATGAATTGGGCAGGGAGTGCCTGATTAATGCTGCTAAAACATCAATGTCCTCTAAAATTATAGGAATGTATCCTTTAACTTGATCAAGTTATTTCAGTGAGAGTGATTGACTGGAGAGCTGGAGTAGCTAGGCTAGTTTCCTTTGCAGCAGTTTTTATGAATGGGGTATAGTATTCAAGCTGTTGTTTTTATAACAGGGGTGTGAAAACCACTTCACAGATGATATTATCTGGCATGGGAAAACATGTTCAGACGCATTGAATTTATTTAAACCTGGTTAGGCACATCACAATGGCTTTAACAGTGTATTGTTCCCTTACGACATGTTAGTGACACTGGATAAGGAATTGTGTGAATGGAAGAATGCCTTACAGAAGTCAAGTACCTGGGGAGTGAAACTAGAGGAAAGAAGGTTGCATTTTACTCCATAGTCATAGAAAAACCTGCATTTTTAGCCTTTGTGCTAACAAGAGAATGCAGACTGTATTTTTGTTAAGGAACACAAGGTGCATAAAATGCAAGCATCACACTAGCCTGTCCTAATTTTCTTACCAGTGTTTCAGCTTTTAAGAATTACTCGTTCCTTTAAGGGAATGGTAAAGAAAGCTAGCACTTCTATACCTTTCTGGAGTTCTTTTTTTGGAAGCAGTTTTTGACGCTTAGTTTGGGCACTGTCAGTGACGACTTTTTTTTTTTTTCTTAAGCATAATACTAGTTTTCTTGTTCAGTTTTGACCTTAACAGCATTTTAGTGATGGTGATTTCTTTGCTAATATGGTGGTGGATGCTGCACTAGCAGTTAAATACACAGACCAGAAGGGTCAGGCTCGGTATCCAATCAACTCGGTTAATGTTTTGAAGGCACATGGCCGCAGCCAAAAAGAGAGCATACTTGTGAACGGTTACGCTCTGAACTGCGTGGTGGGCTCACAGGGTAAGAACACGCTATGCTTTCTAAAGCTTTTGTGTGAACTCGGTCCTCTTGGTCTTTCTGCATGGATCTTCTTACTGACTGCATTAGTTGCAAATCATGTGGGTTTTCAATTCTGGAACAATTGAACAAGAGCACACAAAAAACTTACCACTTCACCAGTGGTTTCTAGGCTAGGGTCTGCCAGCTACTAGTGATCCACAAAGTGTCAGTAAGTTACTGTAGTTTCCCTAGCTCACTATCAGCATGGTAACACTGTCATCTTCTGGAACATAAGCACCTCCCTTGTGAGGAGACGATGTCAGGTTTGTAGGGAACTGTTACATTTGGCAGAGCTGTGTTGAGATGAGGTAACCTAAAGGATGCGAGACTGAAGGGTCAGCTTTCCATGGTCATTCACGTTTTGGGGACGGGGTCTGTAAAAGGGTAACAGAAGTTATAATAGAGATTGTTTCAAAAAAATTTCTCTCTTTGAAAGTGTTAGCATTTTTCTGTACTAGGGCAGACCTGGAGGCAGAGAAGCAAACTGAATAGAAATCTGGAACATGAAAGTAGCATTAGCTTTAATCTCAAATACTAACTTGATGTTCTGTTAACTTGATTTGACAAAATCCTTTTTCTTGTTCTCTCTCGTCAGGTATGACCAAGAGAATAGTTAATGCAAAGATTGCATGCCTTGACTTCAGCCTGCAGAAAGCAAAAATGAAGCTTGGTGTTCAGGTTGTTATCTCAGACCCTGAGAAACTGGACCAGATAAGGCAGAGGTGTGTGGAAGCTTGAGTAACTGAGGCAGTGGGGTTTCACAGGCTTGTTTTGGTCTCTTCAGTTGAGGTGGCTCGATGTAATTTTGGCTGAGTGCAAGAGGTAAAAATGTTTTAAGTGTTAACATTTCCCAACAATACCAAATATTAATGGTAAAAGTCTTCACTTCTGGAGGCAGAACTGAGTTTTTGAGAAATCCAAGTGTGTTTGTGCAAGGGTTCTTTCTCCTTGCAGAGCTCTGCATTAAGATTTCGGGAAATGGGTTGACAGAATCTGATTGCAGGCTTTTGTAACTTTGACTTTATCCTTGCAGAGAATCAGATATTACCAAAGAAAGGATCCAGAAGATTTTGGCCACTGGTGCCAATGTTATTCTCACCACTGGAGGTATTGATGATATGTGTCTGAAATACTTCGTTGATGCTGGTGCTATGGCAGTACGAAGAGTTGTAAAAAAGGACCTTAAGCGGATTGCTAAGGCATCAGGAGGTATGTATGTATAAAAATGTCTTTTTCTTTTCCTTCTTTTTTTCTTTTATTATTTTAAAAAGCTGTTGTTAGCTGTTGTTAGGATATTAGTAACTAATTTTCAAAACATGGCTTCTTAATGTGCAAGCCATGCAAGGAGAGGATGAGTAGAGCTGAGCCACTCTTGTAAGGTTTTAACTTTACTTTTGCTTTTAAGTGGTCATTCTGTCAAAGTAGATGAGTACCCTAAGAGTTGACTGCTGAAGATCTACAGTGGGGAAAAAAAAATGCTGCCTTGCACTGGGAAGACCGTCTTCTTGTGGAAATGGGAGCCAGAATCTGTATTTATTTAGGAGTCTTTATTAAGCACAGATTCATAAGCCTCTGTTTGGAGGCTTGTTTTAAGTACCTTGTTTAGGTAGTTCAAGACAAATGAAGAATTCCTAAATCATTAAATACATATTGAAAAAAATTCTGGTCCTATACAGATTTTATCTGTCCATTGTTAAATTTGCAAGAAAGCATTTTTGTTACAGTAAAGCACAGGAACTTGTACTAGCTGTGGAAAAGTAAGTGCTGTAAAAGCTGAGCAAAAAGAGCAGTATCGGTTATAAACTGCATAATATTGAATTGCTACCTGAGAATCAGAAGTGCAAATCTACTTATGCTGCTTTTATTTCTGTTCCCAATTTCTGTTTTTCTTTCTGTATGCCTGTTCTGGGAAGTTGGCAAAGGATGTGCTGGAATTGAATGCTAATTTCACTTTTTTGTTTGTTTGTTAAAGCAACCATATGTTCAACCCTTGCAAACCTTGAGGGTGAGGAGAGTTTTGAGGCATTAATGCTGGGACAGGCAGAAGAAGTGATTCAAGAGAGAATCTGTGATGATGAGCTGATTTTAATCAAGAAGTAAGGATCCTTTTTAAAATACTTAGTTTTGTGTACACTTTCTACTAAGTTTGAGATAAAATCCCATTTATTTACTTACATGCTCTCTCAGTGGTATGAGTAGTTACACACATGGGGAAGAGTTACAAGTCCACTGCAAGCTAGAGGTGAAAGTATCAGTGCTTAATCTCTTCTGCTGGGGCTGGACACCTGTTTCATCAACCATAATGTGAGACAATTAGAGTGCTAGATAGACTTTACTTCAAATTTTGTTTATAAACAATTTTTTTTTAAATTTACAATAAAATTCTATTAAATTGCTAGAGACATTATTACAGCATTCATATCGCGTTCCTTTACCTGGCTTCGCCTTCCAGACAGTAAAGGGAAATAGGTACCATCTGAGTAATTTCATCTGAATAAGGAGCTGCAAGCTAGGCCTTAACATTTATAGTGGAAGACAGGGTTTTCTTGTGCTGGTTTCATTGAATCGGTCATCTGCATGATAGTATAAAGTGGACCACGTTGTTAAAAGTTTGGTTTTGGTTTTTTTTTTGAGTTTGGGGGTTTTTTTAATGGGTAAGAAGAGCAACAATTATTAACTGTCCACACACATGGTATTTTCCCTTGAAGTTTTTAGTATGCCGCTGCTGTCTGGTACTCTCAGTGTTCACCTTCCTGGTGAATGAAATATTCTGACCATGGCACTGGTGTGGCAGTTACATGACTGCTTATGCTGTAATGTTGGCGGTCATTAGCTCACTTGACGGCTATGCAAAGGAGAACTTCCCCAATATCTAATTACATTTTCCCCTTATTTGATGGGAAAACATCTTGTCTGTCATACTTTTGTCAGGTAGCTTTCTCTAAAAGACTAAACTCAAACTAGGTTCTTGCATATTAGAACTTAAAATACTGAGTTACTAAGTTACAATGTACGTATCCTGCAAGGGTGCATGACGATGTTAAGATTTTCTTTTAAAGGTTGAAAGAATCTGGCCCAACTGAACTTGGCTTTAGAAGAAAAATTTCAGAAAGAAGAGTTTTAACTTATATTCTGTTCAACACAGCTGACTTCTGATTCCTTTTTTCCATAGTACAAAGGCTCGTACTTCAGCATCGATTATCTTACGAGGAGCTAATGACTTCATGTGTGATGAAATGGAACGATCGATACATGATGCTCTCTGTGTTGTGAAAAGGGTATTGGAATCCAAGTCTGTTGTCCCAGGTGGTGGTGCTGTAGAGGCAGCACTTTCAATATATCTTGAAAATTATGCAACCAGCATGGTAAGTCGTGCACGAAGAAGTAACAGTGTGTACGTGTTTACCTAGGACAATGTGAATTTTCAAGCATTTATTTTATTCTCCTAGAAGTCGGTTCCATGGTTCATGAAAACCTAATCATCTTACAGAATGGAAGATGCTTCTTTAAAATGGAGAAGATTACTTTTTCTCTGATAATTGCAGTATACGTTTCTTTGGCCTAAAAATAGGTGTTGCATAAGAAAACCCCTACCTACTATTAACACTCTCGATCATGGCTGTATTTTTTTCTTCTTTTGTTGCAGCAATTGGTTTAAAAACTTTTTCCTCTTCCTAGGGATCACGTGAACAACTTGCAATAGCAGAATTTGCAAGATCCCTCTTAATAATTCCAAATACATTGGCAGTAAATGCCGCTCAAGACGCGACAGATCTCGTTGCGAAGTTGAGAGCGTTCCACAACGAGGCTCAAGTTAACCCAGATCGTAAAAATCTGAAATGGCAAGTATCTACCTCTAGGAAGGCTATTAAAAGTGCAGTGGGCTGGTGACTTAGAGGGAAAACTTTTCTGCCAGTTTACTGCCGTGATTTGCATGTAAAAAAAGGGTGTAGGTTATCACTGACTTCTTTCCCTGCCTTTCAGTCCTGCGTGTGTGTCACTGGGACCCAGTAATAGTAAAACAGCGTACTCCCAACGATATTTGTACTTTTTCTACCTCTCCATCTGACAGTATTTCTTCTTTTCAGGATTGGTCTCGACTTGATCAATGGAAAACCTCGCGATAACAAGCAAGCCGGTGTCTTTGAACCAACCATGGTCAAAACTAAGAGCCTAAAGTTTGCAACAGAAGCTGCAATTACTATTCTTCGAATTGATGATCTTATTAAACTGCACCCTGAAACTAAAGAAGAGAGAGGGTGCTATGAGGATGCAGTTCACTCTGGAGCACTTGAAGAATAACTTAGGTTTTATTTATGTTTGTCTTACTTACACTTCCCACTCTTGTAACTAAAATGTTAATAAAACTAGTGGTTGAATGCTGCTGCTATTTTCTTGTGAACAAATTAATTTGTGAAAGTAAGGTTGGTCCTTGCATTGAGAATTTAAGCTCTAGCGTGTGTTAAAAACTAGAGTGCCTGCAGTCACTGCTAATCTTGTTGTCACAGCAATGGCTGAGGGGCAAAAAGCAATGGAGTAACCTTATTTAATTTTAGGCAAAACAAAAAAGTAAGCTCCATGATTAGAAGTTTATTAGTGAACTGTTTCAAAGCTAGTTAGCACTAGCTAGTCAGGCATTTGCATTCATCTCTCAACACACATGGCTATTCCCATTCCTCCTCCTACACAGAGAGCAGCAACACCCCGTTTTCCACCTGTTCGTTCCAGTGCGTGTAGAAGAGTAACGAGGATGCGACAACCAGAGGCACCAAGAGGGTGGCCAAGAGCAATAGCTCCACCTTGGATATTAATCTATAAAAAAAAAACAAACCCAAAGGTCAAGTTAAGAAATAATTTAACTAGCTTAGTTGAGTTTCAACATGAATGACTTCACTGGATAGAGTCTTGGAGTGTGAATAAGCCTGAACCTGCTACCACCATTTCAAGGAGAAATTGAACATGGATACAGCAGCTGTTACCATTAGTTTTTCTTCTGAAAGGGGCCCATCTTTACTCTGAAGATAATTAAGGCGATAATTGAGGTGAATTGAGGGAGGGGAGAGTAATACCCGCACTTTTTGCCATCACTGGAAGAATACAGTGGCAAAAAACTTCCAGCAGCCAGTTCGGATTCTGAAGTTAACTACACGCGTGCTCGAGCAGTTACCCAGCGTTGCACGCGCACCCGCTGTAACGCAGTCGTAGCCTGTTCCGCCGGGAAACAGCGCGCCTGCCAGCACAGCCAGCCTGCCGCAGAGCGGCACAAGGAGAGGCCTGCTGGGGTTCCCCTCCTTTTTGCTTACAGCAAAACAATCGCAAGAAGGCCTGTTCTCGCCTCTTGGGAATACAATCCAGGTGCACAGAATGGAACAACTCTGAATTACAGAAGGCAAACTAATTGCGGCCGCAAACATATTCATTACCTTCTCTGGATTTACTTTCAGTTCTTTTGCTATTGCAACAGATAGTGATGCAAAGGCTTCATTAATTTCAAACAGGTCAACTTGTTCCAGAGTCCAGCTGGCTTTCTCAATCTGAGAAAACAAAATAAATTGCAGCTTTATTATCTCTTAGGTTTTCCTCTGCACAGGAGGAAGCTTTTCATAAGGCTTAAATTGGGTGATTTGAAGCCACCACTTCTAAAAAGTTGAAGGAAATATTTTTTTTTTTTATATATAGCAAAGGTTGAAGACAGAATTCTTGAAGACAACAGACAATTTCAGTGTCAGCAAAAGTCAGTACGATGTGCTACAACATGCCAGCTGCTCTTAAAAAATATTGTCTAATTTTACACATGTAGCAGTGGTGATGCAATTGTGGGAATCAAACCGTATGTGGTGCCCTTAATAGAGCAAGCACTGTTTTCAAAAGTAGGTCTTAACAGATTAAAAGCAAGTTTTTCAGGACATAAGTCTGATTCCATTAGAGATTCTCTGCTTAATACAGATTTTTACACAGGAAATAGCAAAGCGACCATTAGTGATGGGTGTCAAGTGTAATTCATCCAGTCTCCCCTGCCTTTAAGCGGAAAGTTGCCACCTGAAGCTTTTCATAGGCAGCTATTTTGGAAGATTGTCTCATCTTTTCACTTGAGAATCTCTTGTGGTGCCAACTTGGGTACAGGCGTAGGCATGTTTCACAGATTTACATTCTTCCTTCCATTCGCTTTGTTTCTCACAGCAATGCTTTACCAGCAGAATCATCCGCAGCAATGATGTTTTGCAACCAGCTACCCAGGCCGGTGTGTCTCCAAGATCACAGTCGAGGAGGGGGGCCTTTTCCTACTAGCTGTTATAGAGACAGTATGGAAACCCTTCACCTTCTGGGAAAGTCTTATCTTTTAAAGATTTGCTCTGTTGTTGCAATGCTAAAATGTGTGGTCTAGTCATTCTCTCACTATAAAGTGCTACTATGAAATTCTGAAGAGAGAAACATAATATATGGGGGGTGTGAAGTGTTTGATAACATACATTACAAAGTTTACATTAAGAAGTAGTGTGCCCTTTTTCAGAGTACCTATAAAATTATAGGTACTGTTAAATACAGCTTGTCTGTTCTACGATTTAAACTAAAAATGTGTATTGTATATACATTTATAGCATTCTTGATTTAATAACAGTTTGAGATCTGCTAAGAAAAAGCTTCAGCATTACAGTTCTGATTTTCCCGTTAAACGCCACAGAGCTTGGGTAAGTTCAAGTTAGGCTTCTGCATTGCCGGGACATTTCAGAGATGGAACAAAATAAGGCCTTTACACAGTATAAATAAAACTAAGAAGGAATACTAAAGCAAATCTATCCTTATCGGCTGTACAAGAGCTCTTTCCATGCTCAGTTTTAGCAAATGATCAGCTGGGGTTGCCACAGGCTAAGTCTGTAGCAGCAAGCAACCTGGCACCATAGGAGCTGCTCACTCAGGGCATTTTATCTGAGATCCTTGTCCCATGGACTGAACACAGGGCGCGTCGGTGGGTGCAGTAACGGTCTTAGCACGCGAGCTGTGGTTCCGGAGCGCACCTTCTCGTTTAGTTTCATCTGAACGGAATCCAATTTGCATGCTCCAACCCATGCACAGGGCAAACCAAAACACAGAAGGCATCATCACATCTGCTAATGCCGATGCGCTCACTGGCCCTTCTCTCAGTGTTGTGCTATTGCAAATACAGTCAGGCAGCGATCTGAAAATTAACCTGGCCAGACGCAGCATCAGAACCGTATCATGGCAGAAACAAATCATCCTCAAATCAGGTTAGCATGCACATCCGTGAAATCTGATCTTCAGCCTCCTAGGTTATCTAGGTGGCCTTTCACAAACCTGACTAGTTTATGTTCTAAACTCCATTCATACACCTACACGTTTGGGTTTTTTTTCCTCCCCAACAAGTAGGCACTAGCCTGGTATTAGTAGAAATCTTAATCTTATATACTCTCCACTATTTTAAGTCTTGTTTTCACTTAGTTTATTTTTTACTACTAAGTTTTCCTTAGAATATAAAAAAACCAAGACATGGCCTGAAAATGAAAAGTGATTACAAGCAAGAGTTTTTAAATAATAGATAGATAGATAGATAGATAATTACTTACAGCTTGCTTTATTGCTGAAATGGGCCCTACTCCCATTATAGATGGATCTACACCTGTCTGAGCCCAAGACACAATCTGAGCCAAAGGCGTAAGACCTCTCCTAGCAGCTTCTGATTTCTTCATTAGAATTACAGCTGCAGCTCCATCATTTATACCTGTGGAATGACAAACAACTTTTATGTATTTCTTGGGGTTTATGGCTTTTACTGTACCACCTTTTCCTGCTTGCGCAAGTTCACCATCTAGACAAAACAAAAGATCACAAATCTTTTACTGGTTTAGGTCAGTATTTTTTTCAGATCAGCCAAGTCTGACCTCCGACACAAACGCTTACAATGGGTAACATATCTATACTGCTGTAAATGTGACAGGTTTGTGATGTCTGTTCAGAAAGCAGCAGGTGGAAGAGTTGGGACACAATGGGAAAAAGGAGCACATCAGATCTGTTAGGTAGACTTTGGAAGAGGCAGCATAAGGACCAAGCAAGAAGTTTCAAAGTGGCCTGTGGCAGGAGAGTTAGTCCCACAGGAGCAACATCTTCAAACATGAATTGTTAAGTTTTCCTTTGTCCAGACCCGCAGTATTAGAAACCACTAGACGGCTAGTTTTAAAAAGAGAGGATGTAGCTTCTCTTTCTTCCAGCCTATCAAATATTGCTGTTACTGTCCAAACACTTGTATTGCTTCATAGACAGCAAGCAAACAAAAGACAACTCATCTGTAAAGAAATCCTCCACCACAGTTATATTTGAGTTCTACGTATGTTGTCAAACACATCGCCATTTTCTGCAAAATATATTCAGCAGTAGCCAGGTGGCAGCCAGCCCCTCGCAGAGACCCTGCCTTGAGCCACAAGCAGCTGCTGTTCTTCTCCATTTCAGTTTTAGCCAGATGGACCAACCTGAAGCATTAGCTGCTGTTACTGTCCCAGTTCCGTCTGTCAGGAAACAGGGCTTTAACTTTGTCACAGTTTCCAAGTTGCTCCCGTGTCGAGGGTGTTCATCTGTTTTAACTTCTATAGGACCTGAAAGACAGAGCGTTATACTCACAGGAGGGTCTAATCGCACACACTTGTCTCTAACAGAAATCTGGCACAAACAACAGGCTGATGGGGAATACAGGCCATATTCCTTTTAACCAGCAAGCCATTCTGTTGGAAACAGCTTCCAACTCAGTACAACTTGTTAAAGCTCCCTCCAGCATCTTCTAGCAGGACAGATAGCTGGGGCTTCTGAGACAAACACTAACAACTAAAATGTTGTCTAGTTGCACAAAAGCAGATCTTGTTCTTGCTGTTCCTCTTCTGAACAGGTCTGTTCAGCCTGGAGAAGAAGAGACTGAGGAGAGACCTCTTCGCAGTCTACAGCTTCCTCACGAGGGGAGGAGGGGCAGGCGCTGATCTCTTCTCCCTGATGACCGATGATAGGACCCGAGGGAACGGCAGGAAGATCTGCCAGGGGAGGTTTAGGTTGGACATTAGGAAAAGGTTCTTCACCCAGAGGGTGGTGGAGCACTGGAACAGGCTCCCCAGGGAGGCAGTCATGGCGCCAAGCTGGACAACATTCAAGAAGCATTCGGACAACGCTTACGGCATATGGTACGATTTTACAATTTGTACGATTATGGCATATGACTAGGCATATGGTACGATTTTTGGGGTTGTCCTATGCAGGGACAGGAGTTGGACTCGATGATCCTTGTGGGTCCCTTCTAACTCAGGACATTCTATGATTCTTGCAAAGTGTAGTCAAGTGTTATTAAATATTATTATCTAAACTGGTATCAGGAAAGCCCTTCATTAGTTTGTAACCAGCCTAATGCCAGAACTTTTCCCACAGAGTCTATTCAATGCAAATGTTGAAGAACTGATTCTTGATTTCTGTTTGGAAAATTCAGTTTTTGCATTCACTTCACAAGGAGCTGGGGGAATTCCCCTGCTCTAGAAACAGACCTTTTGCTCAAGCACCATAATAGCTCTGTTTATATCCCTAACAGACCTAAAGAGAAACACGCCTAATATATGTAACCTGACCCAGTTAATTAACTAGTAATCCTAATGATTGTCACTGTGTATTTTACTAGGTGGGCAAGGTTTGCTAGATCAATGTGACTGTTTTAAGTTTGGTGCAGCAGGAGTCTAATGAAGCGAAAATACTGATTTTGGTACCATATCTGAGCCTATGTTAAGTCAGCGGTTTGCCTGGGTGGTAATTACATCCCCAATAAAACAGATAGTAGTAGTATTTGCAGAGGGCTACCTTTAGATATTCCACATTTGCATTGTTTCTCTCTTATTTCAAAAAATAACCACTGGAAGTTGAAAAAGAGAGCAACAGGCTACATGCTTACAGAACAGCTTACAGAAAAGGCTGGATAACTGGGAAACCATCCACTGACCACAGCAGACATAGAGAAAACAGGTTTTTCTTCAAAATCAGTTCTCATTATCCATTCACACCTACCTTTTTTAGAAGGTACAAGAACAGGAACAATTTCTTTCGTAAAATAGCCAGCTTTCTGTGCTGCCTCTGCCCTGTTTTGTGACTGTACAGCAAATTGGTCTTGTTCCTCTCTGCTGACTTGCCACTGATTGGCCACGTTTTCAGCTGAAATAGGAACAAAATGCAAATTCCCATCAGGAGATGCTAAAATTATAAGTTGTAGAATTGTAAGCACAAAGGTAGTCATTAATGTTTGCTGTAGCAAGCAGCTAAGCTTGTTGAACAGTTTTCATTCAGGTTTCCTCATTTTGTTTGCTTATGATTCTCTATTTTCTTTTGAGGGTGAAAATTTCTGTGCAGGATCTCCTCTCAAATGGTATATCAAGTTACATACAAATGCAAGCAAGCTCTTCTAGTTTATTGCTTCTCTGAATTGTTATGCCGAGTACTCTCTACAGCTACTTCAGAGAAGGGAACAGTTCTGAAGTTAGTCTGTTTCATAAGCAGGGTCTGAAAAAGCAGTTGGCTGACCATCCCATCCAGCATGCAATAACCTGAAGCTGCAGAACCATGTGTATCCACAGTACACTTTACGGAATTGCCCCCCACTGTAAATCTGTGCTGCTGAATGCTTCAGTTACATACAGGGATTATTTTGTTTATTTTTCCTGAAATTAAATTAAATTAAATTGCTCAGATGCAAAAGAGATGCAGTGAGATTAGCTCAGACAGGAAAAAAAAAAAAACAGTAGCTTTACAAACAAAGCAGACAATGCCTTCAATGCCTTTCAATATTAGGGATTTCTTTCTTTTTCACAACCACAACTTAAGGAGAGCTTGAAACACCTTATTTGAAACTTCAGATTACTGAAATTTCATATCAGTGGGGGGATATCAGGGGGGAGTTCTTCCCCCTTCCCCAGTTAGTCATTTCATTTTCTGGACTGTCACCACTTACCTGTTATACCCATATGATACTGATAAAAAGCATCTGTAAGGCCATCAAGGATTATAGTGTCCTGCAAGGAAGCCTCTCCCATTTTCACCCCAGCTCGCATGTGAATTACATGAGGAGCCTGCAAGAAGGTATTTCAAAAGGAGTTAGATGTTTTATATCTCCAGTGCACAATACAGCCAGACAGCTGAAGAGACAGACCCCTGCCTTGCGGCTGCAGGTAGCTACCCCAGATCCCGGCAGTCTCCCCGGCTGCCTGCTCCGTCTCTCCCTCCGGAGAGTCTGCCAGCTGGCACGCTCCGTTTGGCCTGTGCATTTCCCTGGCAGCAGGTGACCAAGCACCAAATGTTTTCTCTCCACAGATCAAATCAATCATACCTGGGGCCATATGGCCGTGGGTCCCTCATCCTACCGGTCTGCTCTAGGTGGCTCCCAATTGCACTCTGCTGCCAGCCAACGCCAGTATCGCTCTCAGCACGGGCAGCTAGCGAGCGCCGGCAGAACAGGCCACTGCCTTGTTAGGGATCATATCGCCAGCCCAGCGCCATTCCTCGATACAGCCTTGGACTGAAAACCTTGAAATGAAAGCCCTTTGCTTCCTTTCCAAGCTCAAATTGCTTGGTGAACAATAACGTTTCCTGTTATTCCTTCTTTGGGCTTCTTGTAACACAAAAAAACCTGTCTATTGCCAGCTGTCACAAGCAAATAATTCACCACAACAGGGGTAGATGGAATTTTAAATGTGGTGCCTGTTTGCATGGCACCTTTTCAGTAGCTACACTATCAGGTCTTTTTTTTTTTAAAAAAAAAAAAAGCTCCTGAAGTCAGTTGTTGCATGTGCAAATTCATTCCCAAATGCAGAAACTGAAACTCCTCTTTCAATCTGCCACCAGAGCATTAGCCTAGAAATACAGTGTTTCAACATCACTAAATGCTGTTTGCTCCCAGTAAGTCAGCGCAATGCGAGTGCAATCCTTTGCTTTACCTTGCTCATACTTTCCATGCCTCCTGCGACCACGATGCTGGAGTCTCCCGTCAGTATGGACTGAGCAGCCAGACATACCGCTTTCAGGCCTGACCCACAGATCATCTGGCAGCTCCAGGCGGGCACAGAGTAAGGGATTCCCGCAGCAACACTCGCCTGCCGGACGGGGTTCTGGCCGGCACCTGCAGGAACAGGCAGCATTTTCCCTTTGTTCTTAAAAAAACAAATGTCAGCCTTGTCACATTTGACAACAGGTACCCTGAATCCACCAAAATTTAGAGCTTGCTCCTATTTTCAGTTGGTGGACAAAGAAGTTCCCAACAGTAATCTGTAAACAGGAGCTCAGTTACCTCTCTCATTTATATTGTTGATCAATAAAATATCTGCAAGATCAGGGACTGACAACTGATAGTTTTGTATCTGCAACTCTGCTTTTGATGGCAGGTCAGATGAAACACCAACTTCAAATTAGCACTAGCCTGTTGTAGGTGTGTAAGATGAGAGCGCATTTAAATTGCTACTCGCTGAAGGGTTTTCTTTTGACATCTTCTGTACATCGCCAGCAGACAACTTCCCCTAAAAGTTCCTATGGAAACCAAAAGCACAATTATGCAAGGACAGTCACGAAAGCTTCCATTCTTTGTTGTAATCCTGATGGGAGAGAATAGGAGCACTATATTCAAAGAAAACATTCTTCATCTGCATCTCCCCAGGCCAAAGTAATGCCAGCTCTTTGTATGTAAGGCAATGGCGAAGGAGAGCACATCATTCAGGGAGCTAAAAATAAACAAGAATCTGGATCACCTTCAAGTAAGCCAAAAATATTTATTTCTTTTATTTTAAAATACAAACCTGCCCTATGACTCCAGTGATTAAACATTAGCCTGGAAAAAGCAGAGGACCATTTCAAAACAAACAATTCCCCATCAGCCACATTTTCATCAAATCAAAATATTTGTCTCCAAGCAAGTGGCATCACAGACCTCGCAGGTCAGTCTTGCAGATAAACGCACATGCAGGCCTCGCTCTTAAAGTCTCAGCGTTATCATCACTTATGATGTTAATTTACAAGAGGAGATGAACAACGTGAGAGAAGGGATGGAGAAGAAGAAAAGCAACTGACTTTCACACACAGTCCTAGCTGCCTCGGGGATTTACAAACCCCAGACTCGCCCCCTCCACGGCCCTTCCAAACACCCAGCCGTGGGTTTGGTCACCCCGGGCGCGTGGAGAAGCGGCCAGGCCGCCGCTCGAGTCCTTTGTTAACGAACGCCGTTCTTAACGGCAAGGAACAGCGCCCCGACGCCCGAGCCCTGAGCCGTTCCAATGGGGCAGCCCAGGAGGGAGAAGGGCCCGCCAGCACCCACCGGCCCCGGCCCCGGCCCCGGCCCCGGCCCCGGCGGCCGGCCTACCTGCGGCGAGGACGTGCCCCAGCACCACCTCGGACACCTCCGCGGGGGCCAGCCCGGCCCGCCGCAGCACCTCGCGGATGACGGCAGCCCCCAGCTCGTGCGCCGGCAGCGCGGCCAGCCCGCCGTTGAAGGAGCCTGGGCGGACACAGAGGGAGAGAGCTCAGCGCCGGCCCGGGGGGGGGACGACGACGACACCCGCCGCCCCGCCCGGCCCGGCCCCTCACCGACGGCGGTCCTGGCGGCGGAGACGAAGACCACGGGGTCCGTGCTCATGGCGGCGGCGGCGGCGGGCGCGGAGCGGCGGCGGAGGCAGCAGCGGCGGCCGGGGCGAGAGCGGAGCCGGCGGCGGGGCCGCCCCTCGCGTGTTGCCGGTCCCGCCCCTCGCCTGCCGCCGGGCGGGGCGGGAGGAGGGAGCCCGCAGGGCTGATTGGCGCCCGGCTCCCTGGGGCGAGCGGGCAGGCGGGCGGCCGCGGCCCCCTCCGTGCCGCCGGCGCCGAGCTCAGCGGCCGCACCGCCTCCGCTGCGGGGACTCCGGCAACCGCCCTCTCCCCCGTCCCAGCAACGCACCGGGGGCTGCTCAGCGCGCCGGGCCGACTCTTGCCAATTCTCGGTTTACTTTTTTAGAAAAGAAAGCAGGCAGATCAGGTGCTCCGTCACTCTGTTGCGGCCGTGGGCAGGTCGTTCATTTCACGGCGGCGTTTCACAGGATCTACGCGAGCGGAGCCCAACAGAACGGTCACCTAAAGCAATCTGTACAAACTGCCCGCCAGGCGGTGCTCGGCTCAGCGGCAGGTACTGACACCCAGAGACCACCAACGCACGCCTTTTTTTTTTTTTTTCTTTTTCTTTTTACTTTAACAGAAGCCTAACATATCTATACTTTTTTATATGCGCTATGCCGCTGGCCTGCCCAGGGACTGCCCCCTCGCCGGGGCAGCAGGGAGGCAGGCGGTGCTGGGAGCAGGAGCTCCCTGGCCGCCGGGCAGGCGGAGGCTGGAAGGGGAGGAGGCGGCAGCGGTGACGGCCGCAAGGCTTAGCACGGCGGGCAGGAACGTTTGTCTGTGGGGAAAGGTAGCTGGGAAGCCCAGAGATGAGGGGTGGGGAGCAACAATATTAAGACATTTGGAGGAAGAAGAGACAGAGTAAAGGGAGGAACCAGTAAGTCAAAGAAAGTAACTGCAGTAAAAAAAGAAAAAAAAAAAACAGATGGGCTGAAATCACTCGTCTGTCTCACAGCCCAGACCTTATTCCTTCCTGTGCTGCATCCTGTGCTGACTCGTTCACATTGAAGTTGCAACTGAAGGCCAAGAAGATGGTTAGGTAATGTTCTGTCACTCCTGCCTTCGCTGGAGCATCAGCTAAGTTGGGGGCATATATTTTTTATCAGCATAGTAAAATTTGCTCCCTTTTTTGGATGGAAAAAAAAAAAAAGGAGGAATTAAGTCCCAGAAAAGCAGATAGTGTGAGATGACAAGCATATAAAACAGTGGATGCACCAATACACCTGTGATCACATTCTGCATGTTGGCTAATCTGAACTTGCTGGTATTAAATCTGCATGCATAAAATGTATCTGAACCCTCTGTGGGGAAACACTGAGCAGCAGGAGCAATACAATACCTGAGTTGGATTCCTCTGGCTCCTATCAGTCACTATTTTTGCTTTATAATGTAAAAAGCATTACCAGATAGGAGAAAACCCCACTTCAGCTATGGAAAGCAAGACTGTTAGCCCGGATTTCACCAATAATGGTGTTAAACCATGCTGGTCAGAGTAACTCCAACACTCAAAACAGGTTTCTCCTTTTAGATATTTCAGTCTCACTGAAGGATAAGGCCAAAGGAGGGAACCATGTGTCATAAGATTTCTTCAGTTACTTTGTGGTTTCCAGCTTTTGGCAAGAGAAGAACCCCCCCAGATGTCTTCAGGAAAGGAAATCTCTGGAAAATCCCATGGGCAGCCAAATCCTTAGGTGGACTGATCTACCAGCCTCCTAAGGATGCATTAATTGGCAACAGGCATGCACTACAGCTTTTCTTTAATGATGCTGTGCACTCAGGGCAGCTGATAACACTAACAAAGACCTCAGGTTAAATCTGGATGGGAAAAACATGTTTGGTGTCTTTTCAAAAGACTCATCAGTAAGTAACTAGTAGATCTACTCTACAAGCAAAACTCATGAGTATATGATTTTAAGTAATACAGTGATTGTTTCAGAAAAATATTGTACAGTTCCTGAGCAACCCTATACAACTGAATGTAGTCTCTGCATCTTTTCAAAATTCAGTAGAGAATGAGTAATATAGCTGTACGAGGGCAGCACCAAGTAACCTGGTTTATCAACTGTACCATATACCAATACGTCATTCTTAATGTAATATTTGACTGATTACAACTTAAGGTCATCAATGCAAATACAAAATCAATAATGTAAGATGAGCTCAGATTAACACTAAATGTTAGCAGGCGTGCAAAGTCGAAAAACGACAATACACCTGAAATAAGCCTTACAGACAGGATTCCCATGTATTTAAAACTTTACAAATACCACCATAAATATGGAGTAGAACATAAAGTGAGGCTTCAGCCCCTTCCCTCCCCACACTTCACCTTTAATCCACTAACAGGCAGAAAGAGGTTGACCGTGAAGCGGGCCCAGGGCCTTCAGGCCAGCTCACCCCAGTGAGCCAACCTGCTGCACCTTTGCTCTCAGCCCCAAGCAGCAGAACTGTTTTGCAACTCAACACGAGTGACGGACGGGGCTGCAATGTTGGGCCACCCTGAAACGACAAAAGATGAATGAGTTTTATCTCGGTATCTTTATTGGCCTTGCAGTACCCTATTTAACCCTGCTTGGACGGTGTCCAGGATTGAGATCCAAATGCATAAAAGGGACATGTAAAGGAACAAAATAATGTAGCAATTGCATAAAGGCAAATAATTATGAAACACGTGTGGTACAGATCAAAGTTAAGCTATTTAAATATAGGAGAAAAACCTATTAAACATGACTAGGCAGCTGTGCCTTTAAATTCAGTATAGTTAATGAGCAGCATAATACTCCACAGCAAACTACTGCCCTACGCTGGTACATTTTACTATTTCTTAGAAATCTAAGCTCTGGGAAATGAAGTCAGTAAAAATTAGGACGTCAATTCAGAACAGAGAGCTTACTTGCTATCAGTAAAAGAGTAAGGCTATGTTGCGCAAAGTTTATTTATTACCTTTCTATGAACACAATGAAATGGACTTGTGCCTTGTGTGAAATACTCAAAAGTGCAAAGACTGGCATTTTCATTTGGTGATGGTGGCTCAGTTTTTTTAGAAATAGGCTACAATTTCAGTGTTCACTGAGTATGTGTACAATTCACATACACACTCAGTATGTGTACAATTTCAGCATTTCAGTGTTCACTAATTTACTCTTCTGCTAAAAATTGTTTTCTATATTTAACCTTTACAGAGATCAGTGTTGTTAGCAAAATGTGAAACCCTTGCTTTTTACCATAAATCTGACACTTGGTTAGTGAATATTGACAAAAATGCTTTTGCTGGGGAGGTGAGTTTGATAAAAACTAAGCTGCACCTTTTATAGGCAAAAAAATTGCAAAGAACAATTACTTTAAATTCATAAATCTTGACAGATCATTCTATAATTTTAAAAAACCCTTAATTTTACAACTTCCCTGTAACAGGAAATTCTCTAGTCTTTAAAATCTTATACAAAAATGATGGTACCAATACCTACTTTGTTGGGATCCTCACAGAAAAAAATGCACATGGGATACCTTAGGGAAGAAGATGTGGCTCCTCTCCTTCCCCGCTGATGTTTCCTTGCATCATTCCATACTGTACAGCCAGAAGAAACTGGTGCGCTCCTCTGGTCACTCGCGGAGATACAGCATTGTTCACGTCCTCATCGGTGTTCAGTTGATCTGCAGCTGCGTGGGAACACTCACGGCAATGAAATAAGCAAATGCCAATGTGTTCCCACAATCAAGACGTAAGCTTGAAGCAGAGGCAAACCATCTTCATATTTTGTGAAACTGGCCCTTTACTGTAGGGTATGATACTTATGGTACTTAAATTTAATGTCAAATAATTGGCCAACATTTGAGACTTCTGTTACTAATAGTGATAACAGTATCCTGCTTTTCCTTATTTCTCTTTTGTTTTTTATTCTTTGCCAGCTGCATGGAACAAACTTGACTACTTTTGCAGGAGTGTATGCTAAAACTGGTGTCTTCAAAGACAGGAGTCAAACCTGGTCACAGTAATTACACAAGACACCTCATAATCCTTAATACTTTGGGGTCCATAGTTCTCATCTGAAAGCATTCACCCTTTAGATACAGGTTTTCTGTGCTTTGTCTGTGTTTGAGATTACTTTTATTCCCGATAGGGAATAGCAATTTTTCTTTGGTTGGTCTAAGCAAAAAGCCAGCTCTTTGACAAAAGGACAGCAAGCTCACCCTTTTTTTCTCCTTAAAAAAATTAAATCAGCTACCAAAACAAGTAAGGTCAACAAGAAGCATCATTTCATGAAAACCAGAGCCTTTTTCACTTGGGAAAGATCTGAGGAAGCCTTTCCCTTTCTCCACATACCGCGACATCGTGTCAGGATATATAGGGTGCTCAGGCTTGCTGAGCACCTTTAGGACCTTTCTCAGGTCTAGAAAGACAATTCTTTCTTTTTCCAAGTTTTCTTACCATTGGACTGACACTCAGTTGTCTACGGGTAAGTTCAGCAGATAAAGTATCCCTCAAAGAACAAACTGTTTTCCCAGTGAGGATGAGATTCACATTTTCTAAAATTCCTCAAACTCCAACCTGACTGATTGGGTCCTTGGAAATCAAGTTCCTGATAGGCAAAAAATGTTCTTGGCTGTGTTAAGAGCAATCTGTGTTTTCCTTGAATCTATTTTTGTCAGGGAAAGCTCATAATCTAATCAGTGTTTAATAAAAAATGCTGTCTTCCCCTCAAACAGAAAAACCTTTGCATTATTAAAACCATCATGGCCTTTCTACAGCTTAAAAAAAGGTATAGCAAACACCTGGGTTTATATCCTTAGCAACTATATGCACACTTCTTCAAATGCAAGCTTTCAGTATTTGTCAAGCATCCCAAAACTGAATTTAACTTGAGTCACCATTTGGCTGTAATTATATCGTTATTGTCAGTCAGGGGATGTCTTCAGGAGAGGCTCCGGAGTTCACTCACCGCTGCAGTCAGCTCCTAACAGGAACAAAATCCCTGACCGCTGTGTGGCACACACCAACTCAAAGGTGTGTGGTAGCATCGCAAGTGCTGCCATCTTGGAGACAAGAGTTGCAAATCAAATTGGCTCTGTGGAGCTGTACATTATGATACTCCTGATTTTATATGCTTTCATGGAGTCTTATATATCTATAAAATCATAAAAAAATACTGATAATTAAAAGACAAGTCCTTATAAGAGCCTTCTGAAGAAGTTCTAGTTACTTCTTGCTTAAAAAATGGAATAAAAATATGTGATAATTCCAGTAAGATCCTTAAAAACATCTTATCAGGGGATATAAAGAAAGCATTAAGCTTGCAGCCTAGTATTCAGGAAGAGTTCATGGATGTCAAATTTGGGCATTTTGCTGCCCAGATCTTTCTTTACCTAGTAGTTACCTGAAGGACCCCTCTGTATTGCTTTCTTCACAGTGCAGCAACCCATACATTTTGTCTTCCCCCCACACCTGTAGGCTACAGCAGTCTTTTCTGGTGCCCCCTGAGAGCTTGCCCTCTGCTCCAGCAGCAGATGTACCGCAGTTTTGCCTTCCTCCATCTCATGTCCTTCCAAGTCAAAGACAACCTTTGCAAGAGCTGATTAGCCTTTCTTTAGTTCCTGATATTTTAAGGTCCTTTAAAATGCTAAGAAATGTACCTAACAGTACTGCAAACTTTTTTCTCTTCTGAACAACGCCTTATCTTGCTTTTTTCCTATTTCCTAGCTTTCCTGACCTGCAGACTATTATTTTATGAGTCCCTTATACTAGTAAGCAGTTTTCCTTAAAGCCTGCATTTCCCACGCTGTGGTTTTTCACCCGCCTCTCACCGTTCAGCCACGAAAAACAGGGGAAACCACCCTCGCGGTCCCCAAGCTCTGAGCTCCACAGCGCTCCCCCCCGTGCCGTGGGGGGCAGAGGCCCACGCGAAGGCGTGACAGACTGTGAACAGAAAAATAAGGCAAAAAAAAAAAGGTGACAAACAGCATCGCTCTAAGTTTAGGAGCATCTTAGTGTTTGCGTTGTTCCAGCTGACTTCCATCCCAAACCAAGGAGCAAAAAGGAAACTCAGAACTGAGCAGGTAAAAACAATTACAAGCCTTCCAGTCAATTGATAATTAAGTTAATGAATGAGACACTGTCATTCAGGGAACCTAAAATGGGATGAGACAATGTGAACAGATTTAAAACAAAAATGAGAACCATTTCCATTAATATCCCCTGAGCAGGCCCTGGGCCTGAAAGCAGCGCTAGGAAGAGCGCAGGTAGTGGTGTGGGAGCGTGGGGGTTTACTCTTAATGCCAAATGATGGTCTCGTCAGGACATTATTCCTCTTTTTTTAACCAATTTTTCCATCAAAGCCAAATGTGGAAGAGAAAGGGTCTGCAACAATTTTACCATACAATTCACATGACCTCTTAAACAGAGATACAAACACAATGAAACTTAACAAAAGTGCAGTGGTTATTTTCACCTTAAACACATTTATTTCTTGTGATTAATTACGGCAAGCTATACTGTCCACACATTCATAATCTGGTTCCTATTTCATCTTATCATTATAGATGAATGAACATCTGAATTTTGCTTTTTTGTTGGTGCTTGGACAGATAGTTACATGTCCTCTCATCCGAGGACAAACGATGCTGCTGGGGATTATGCTAGCACCTATTTGAAAAGCAAATTTACTCCCGTTATCATGCTGTAAACACAACCCAATGCAGGTGTCAACATGTTTATTCCAGTAGCACCAAAATATCCCAGGTTAGTTCTCATTGAGTTAGGTGATGTGCAAAGAGAATAAAAGACTATTTCAGTTAAATGTCCTCTTCCCAAAAGTATCGGAAGACCGGTTAACAAGTTGCCACTCCTATTTTCTCAAACAAAAATTTTAAGTGTAGGCTGATAATACAGGTGTTAATTTGAAGGGACAGAAAGAAGGCAGGCCAGAATATAAACCTCTACAGACTGATTCCTCTTACCTCTAGATGTCTCTGGCTGCCTGCCTCTTGCTCAGCTAGCACGTTTCCCACAAATGTAATCTACACTTCTAAAGATAAATTTTAAATAACTAAGTGCTGACAAGGGGTAAAAAAATGCAGGAATATTTTCTACATGCTCATGAACAAAAACAACAGGCATTGGCGGAAGGTTTAAGGTCCCGCACCTTACGGTGTATCTGAGCTAGACCTTTATCTGTACTATTAAAAAGAGACAAGGGAGGTCTGGTTTCTGAACATAATAAAGAGTAGGCAAACTCCAGGCAAATATTGGGAGACCTGGTGTTTAAATCACCACTGATACGCAGAAAATGTTAGACAATTTATATAGAGAATAGAAATACACACAACAGAAACAGCCTTAAGTACAGTTCTGCATCCCTTTTATACGGAAAAAGTTTCCACTTCTTGTCCTATATGGCTTATAAGCATTTTTAGTATTGTAATGTTTACATTTGTGCATGAGGAAATCAAGTCGATTTGCTACATTAATGTTCATATTAAGGACTACTCTAGTATTTCAGCACCTAGTCCATGCTACCATATCCTGTGATGGCTTCATCTGTTAATTAGTATCTTGAAAGCTTAAAACAAATACCTGCAAGGTATTTTCGGAGGAAACCAGAGGCAAGAGCAGGAAACCCAGAACAGTAATCACAGCCTATCTTTTTCAGTTTAAAAATCAGAGTTCAAAGGAATTAATTCAAGCCCTCTGTCCTTGTGGTCACTAATCACACAATCCTTACCCTTTTTTGGGTATCCATGTCAAATCACTTGAAGCATGGCACAGGTTTCAAAAGGTTTCAAGTTCTCACTGAAAATCTATGTGTCTATATATATATACACACAGAGAGATATGGGGACATGTACATTGAAATCTATTCCGTAGCAAATACATTCTTTCTGCTACCAGTAAGAGAGTCAAGCAAGCAGATTTCTGGAGCATCTTCAACAGGGATATAGTGAGCGACCATCAGTTACACCTGCACAACCCAGCTGACAGACTAATTTAGCCTACAGAAGCTTTATGACTTTGCTGGCAAGAGAAGAATGTATTTACTTGTCTTAATAGCATTGCTTGAGAAATCAAGATGATATGTAAGAAAGATAAAATTGATTTTAAAGCAGCAGCTCAGTGCTAGACTGCAATTAAGGACAAATAGTATGCTTTATTTTTCCCAAATGCTGAAACTGAAGTTTAATTTCTTTGGAAGCTGCTGGAATGTAACTACCTTTTCTTTCACTGTCGATTGACGACTCTGACTTGCGCCGATAGCGCTGAGCTCGGTTTACCCGAGTGAAAAGGACCATTCCCCGAACTGGCCGACGGGCAGAAAGCCCCAGAAGTCAGGCTGGGAACGCCGGCGCCTATCTTGCACGTTACTGACTGCTGCGCGGTTCTCCTTTCTGGGGCCGCTATCTTCTCCGCCAGCCTTCCGAGAAGGCGCCAAGCGGGTTTCCCAGGCGCTCCCCTCGGGGCTCCCGCTGCTCCCCGTCAGCCGTTTCCCGAGCGAGGCCGCGGCGGCGGCGCAGGCTGCGGCGGGAGGAAGCAGAAGCGGCAGCGGCGCCTCCCGCCGGCTGCGGCCGCGCAGCGCTCGTATCCTTCCGCCCGCCCCAGGATGCCCCGCGTCCCGCCGCGCGCTCCCCCGCCTGCGTAACTGACGGGCTTTACATGAACGTTCGAATAACCCAAGGAAGCCGTCGCGCCGGCAAGGCAGGGCCGCACCGACACCGCCTTCCGGCCTGGCGGGCGGGCGGCGAGGGCCCCAAAGGCAGCCCCGCCAGCGGGCCAGGGTCGCCATGCCAGGCCCCGCCGCGCCACTGCGGCGCTTCCCGCCGCCCCGCGCTGGCTGCGCGCGCAGCCCCCCCGCCCCTCACGTGGGGGGTGGGGCGGCCGGGCGCTCATTTCCTCCTTGGGCGCCATTTTGTAGCGCAGAGGCTCCGCAAATAAAGAGCGGGCGGGAGCGGCGCGCGAGGGAGCCCGGGCGGGGGGGTGCGGCGCGGCGCGGCGGCCCCGGCCCCGGCTGCGGAGCGGCGGTCCCCGTGGAGCCGGTTGCGGGCGCAGAGGTGGCGGCAGGCGTGAGCGGTGGCGGCGCTTCGCCCTCGATGTGAGGGGTGCGGCCCAGGCAGCTGGCGTGCTGGGAGAGCGAGGCCTCCGCACCGCGGGCGGGAGGTGAGTGGCCGCGCGAGCGCTCCTCCCCGCCGCCGAGCTCCCCCTCCCCGGGCACCGCCGTCGTCCCCGTCCCCCCGCGGGAGGTAGCGGGGCCCGCGGGAGGGACCGGGCGCCTCGCGGTCCCGGGGTGCCAAAGCCCGGCGGCGGCGGCTCCATCCCTCACCCCGAGCGGGGGGAGGAGCGGAAGCACTTAGAGCCATTTTGTGCGAGGCCCCGAGCCCGGCCTGGCCGCTCCGCGGGGATTCTCCTCCCCCCGCCGCCCCCCTTCAGTGACCGCCACGCCCGGGCACGGCCGCCGTCGCCGCCCACCCCCGGGCGCGGGAGACGCGTTCCTCTCGTCCCTTGCTGAAGACGAGCGCGGGCGGCTCGGCGGGGCGGGCAGCGCCTGAGCACGGGGGCGGGGGGCAGCGGGGTCTGTCAGGCGTCTGCGGCGAGCCGGCAGGTCGGCGGCCTGCAGCTGCGCCTGGCCCGCAGCCGGCGGGGTCTCGGCGCAGGAGGCGGGGCTGCGCGGCGGGGCCTCGCCGTCTGTAGCGGGGTGGGTGGGCGCGGGAGCCGGCTTCGGACCGCGGTGGCTGAGGCGAGTGTGAAGTCTGCCCGGTCAGAGCGTTATTTTGAAGCTTTTTTTTCGTATTTCGGGAGCCTGGAGCCTATGCCGGGGTTTTCCCCACGGAAGTCTTTTTCATATCGTTAAAGTAATTGGCGGTTACTTCAGGTATAACTAGTAAAGCAGCATACCTGATGTTATTCAATTACTTTGTTTCTTAGGGTTTTTTAATCCTTAAGTCCCATGTTTTCTAAACATTGTAGTAAAAGGTGTACAGACTACTGGAGCTCCCAAAATTAAAATGCACTTTTACCCATTTCAGCTTTCTTTGTATTTGAAGTGCCATAGAAGCCTAAAACATGATGAGATTACATAAAAATTCTTTCAGTGCTCATGAGAATGTTATTTTAAGTATGGAATATGGTTTTATGTTGCTCGTTGCCAGGAGCAGGTATGCAGAAGGAGTGGCGTGTAGCAGCCATTGTTTCCCCAAAACATGAAAGTGCGTAGTTAGGATAGTACAGTTAAGCTGTTCATCATATAAATCACAAACTAGAATTGTGTTAATTCCAGTCAGTTACATGGGGATGTTGTTTTTGTTGATGCTTTTTATTGTAGAAAATGGCACTTCATCATGCTCTTGCAAAATATTTCTGATCTGCATAGGAGAGAGATCCTCTTCTCTTTTAGAGGTGAGCCAAGTGATGAGAAGCACCTCTTGCTGCACAGTACTTGAAAAGTTACTGTCTTAAATTCAGAGAATGAACATTTCAGTTGTATTATTGTCTGTAGCATATAAATTCATCTGTTAACGAACAGAAAGCTAAGGCACGTCACTGTGACAACTGACGTAGTCGGCCTGATGCTCTTAATGTTTCTGAAAAACACTGAGAACAATGGTAGAAATATATAGCAGTAATAAATTTCTAAGCTTTTGGTAAGTTACTGTAGGTGCCAAAAAAGCTGTTGCATGGGAGTCATGAGGTGAAATTCACAGATACAGAAAGAGCACAAGTGTTTATCAGTAGATTTGATCAACCTAGCTTTTCCAAAATAACCAGTAGAATATTTTTAGCTAGTGTGTTTTGGTTTAGTGTATGGTTCTATCACTACAAGCGATAACAGGTGGCAGTAAGAGTAACTTCTGTAATGCAGTGGCCTGTAACCTCAGTCTGCAGTGCTTTTGTGCTCATCCAAAAGCAAGAGATAGCTTTGTAAATGGTGGTGTGCTGGGCATAGAGGTTACAGTAGCCAGGTCTGGTGCTGCTGTAGAGAACTGGGTGCTGGAACCTCGCGTGAGGTCTGGAGATACAAGGCAGGCTACCCTTAGATGGAGCATCAGCCTTTGATTTCTTTCAGTCATGATTGTGGCAGCAATCAAGTGTTTTTAATTGTTGTGTGCTGCTGCAGGGTTCACAAGCCAAGTCTTTGAGGAAGCTCACCTTTTTTTGGTATGCTTCTGGTACTTGTCTGAGGAACACACAAATAATGATTTGACATCATCTGTGCACAATTTAATCAGCGTTAGCTGTAGTTCTGTGGGACATCTGAAAAGCATGTTTCTCTGTCAAGGACTTAAATCTTGCTGAGACTGTTAAGACTACTTCCAAATACTGAAGGAGTTGAAAGATTCTAAAAATCTTTAGGAAAATTATAATGGGAGAGGTAGGCAACCTAAATACAGGGGTCACAAGCATTCCCTCTGTATCTCAAGTTATTCTGTGTTATTTTGGATTACTTGAGTTGGGCACCAGCAGTTTTTATCTATAGCCTCTTCTGCTTGAATATATTTAAGGTATGTCTTTGGTAAAACAGTCTCAAATAAGGAGCTGCATCCAGAAGTTAAAGCACAATGCTTGCGTAACTTGTGTGCAAGAGGGAAGGGGGTGGGGGGACTTACCTGCCTGTGTGTTACTAAGACTAGGAACAGGAAGCTGCCATTCATCAGTGAGATGCTTCTGTTGAATGTTTTTGGAAACCTTTCAGTGGGTTCTGATGTCAGGGTTGTTTTTTTGTGAAAGGCTTGGAAGTTGTTTCGCCTGTGCACTGTACTTGGTGTGGGGTTTCTTGTTTGTGTTTGGGGGGGGGTGTGTGTTTTGAGGATTTTCTTGGTGGTGGTGTGTTTGGTTTTTTGTTTTTGTTTGTTTGTTTTTTAACTAGGGCCTTGTTTGGTAGAGTGCTGTGTATTAATGGCTAGTGTAGGTTGAAGAGGCTCTACTTCATTTGGTGTGTATGTTTGTTTTATTGACAAACAATTTTAGGATTTGTTTGTCTTAGGATTTGGAAAAGTTAAATTAGTTCATTGGGTTTCCTTGTAAAAATACCTAAGGTAGTCTGTAAAAATCTTTTTGAGAAAATACTTTAACTACTTAAGAGCATTGGTTTTGTGAAGTTAAGTGTTCACAACCAAGGAGTTGACACATGCTTTCCCTGGTATATATGCATTGCAGTGCTTTTACAAGCTTGTTGAATCTTAATATTATATGCAACTTCTCTGTTGGAAAGCATATTGCAAAGATTCATGTCTCTAGCAAACCTTGCATTCATTGTTACTTGTATGCTTATCATCTTTGCGGACTCAATATTTTTGATATAATCATAGTTGTAGAAATACTATGTATTATCCTTTTGAGGTAAGGAAGCATGTCCTGTAACTCAAGGAAGTGTGAATATTTAACCTAGCACAATGCAATCCTATTATGCTACATATGCACAAGAGGAATTGAATTTGATGGTGTATCCAAGCCATTTATTTGACATCTTACTCTTCGTAAAAATATTCACAGGGGTTTTAAACAGGAAGTATTAAGCAGTTATTTTATCAGAATCTTAAAAGTAAGAGAATAAGTACTTGGAAGAACATGCTATTTTGACATAACCCGAACATTAGTGGTAATGTTCACAAATTATTTACTTTTGTTCCAAAGAGGTACTGAAGTAGTAGTATAAATTGCTTTCCTCAGACCCTCATTACCCTCTACCTCATAAAATACAATGTTAAATAGATGTAGGCACATACGAAATGGCAGTTTGATCTAAACATGGACGAAGTTGGGTGGTTTTGCTTAGTTAAATAGGAAGAATTGATTATTGATAGGCTTTTTAGAAATATAAGAGAGTTTTGGTTAACTTTTAGAAAAAACACGTGTTGACTTTGTATCTAGATTACAGCGGCAAACTTGTCGTAGTGTTTTCTTGTACTCTGGCTCTGCATTGTGTGGAACCAATATTTCAGTAGTCTAATATTGCAAATTTAAAAAAAAATAAGGCTAGAAGTACAAGTTCCTGGCTTGTTTGGTATCTCATGTACGCTAGTAACTACACTAAATAAAACTCCTTTTTTTCTCTCCCCCTTCAGAGTTCACAATGACGAATGAAGAACCTCTTCCAAAGAAGGTATGTTTAAAAATACTTGTGACTTCGCCTCCTGCCCCCCCCCCCCCCCGACAGCTTGATAAGTTGTACTTTTCCTTTTGCTCCGTAGGTTCGCCTTAGTGAAGCAGATTTTAAGGTTTTACCTAGAGATGAGCTCATCCTAAGGTAAAGTAAAAAGCAGTTTTTTCATCTCAACATTTTAGTGAACTTCTAATGGAAGATGAGTGACCTCCCTCTTCCATTGTTTTTAGCATCCTTGTTCTGAAAAACTTTTATCCTTTTCATGATACATCTCTTTTGTAAAGTTCTCATCTTGTCTCAAATATTTTTATGTATAGTTTTGGGGGAAGCACTTTTTCCAGAGACAAAATCCTGAACAATATTTTGTAATACATGAGTAGGAGTGGTTTTTTTTTTCTTCGCTTTTAACTTTAGAAGATACGGTTGCTTGCATTCCTTGCTAGATAGCAAGCTGTTTTTAAACATCAGAAAAATGTCAACTTCTTACTCCTACGATAAGTTTTAGATTTTCTTAGTCCGTGCAGTCGTCTTCTCAGCATGTTCAGATATTAACAATAAAATATTGAAATGAAGTTTTTATTGCTAATAGAACTTGCATAAAGAAGAGGCTGGCCATCTTTTTCACCTTTTAGAAAGCTAAGTATCACCATGGAAAAAATAGTAGGCAATCCTGTCACACAGACCACATGCTTAAAGAAACCGACCCAAGCCACTTGTCTCTATATACCTGAATTTCCTGATTTGTAAATAAGGAGCTAACTAAACTAGGCATCTCTGGGTCATCTGTTTATCCACTGGAGTAGTTTGTGTGTGCGTTTTGGTAAACCTTAGCTCTTGGCTTTTTGTGCACTGTAAGTTACTAACATTATTAGGGTCTCTCAAGTTAAATATTGCCATTTCATAGAACAAAGACTAAACTGTGTAGAAACATGAGGATACAAGTGCAACACTTCATGTATATGATGAGCTACTCCCTCTTCTGGGCAAACTGTCCTGCCAGCTACTTCTGGGGTGACTGTTCTTTCCAGGGGAGTCAACATAGTCTGGCTCCATATGTTTAAAACTGGTTTCTGGCTTCCTCTGAATATCTAGTCTTTTGGGTAGTAAAGGATAATGTGTTTAAACAGTAGGAAAAGATGTTTCTTTCGTGTTAAGTGGTTGAGGCCTTGTGTTAGCCTTCATAAAAACTTCCATACTCATGATGATCTGCAGGAATAGTGAATTCCGAAGTCTGTAAAGCTATGCCCTTACTTCCAGCTACAAAATTCCTGTCAAAGCATAGAGTCTGTGCAACTTGCTTTCTGATTGACAGTGTGAAAACAAAAACAAGGCCTCCAATTGTAATCGCTTTCTGTAACTTGAGATAATTAGTTGCTAGCATAGAAGAGATCCATTTCCAGCATATATTCAAGTGAGAATGTGATGGAATACACCCAAGGAGGTAAAGCAGCCTTTCAGTCCGGCCTTTTGGAAATTTCTGCTTGTCTCATTACTTGTTGCTGTGGTCTCTTCTCCTTCATCTTTCCCCTCCCCTTTTTAATGCAGTAGCTACTTAGCTCGACTGTGTAGGAGCTTCTGTGAAGAAAGAAGAGCCAGGAACACAGTAACAAAGCACTCTGTGGATCATAGCTAAAAATCTGATCAGCATTGCCCTGATCATTTAGCCTAGTGGTTAGTCTGTAAAACGTTGAAGCACCCTGATTTACACAAGCAGTTCTGAGGAAATACAGTTGCTTTTACTGAACCTCAGTTGTACAATGTAAGACCAGAATTGTGCATCTGGAAATACTGCCCTTTTATTGTTCAGCTAAAACCAGATTTTCTGTGAGAATTGTTTGTTTAGAGAATGGTGTTACAGACTCAAACACCACTCCTGTAGTCATTTGAGACCTAGGAATACAGTTTTATACCTGGCCTGTTTGATCATAGTATCATCTGGTCTTCTCTACCAGTGTAGATGTAATAAACAGAAGAAGAGATAAGACAGGAGTTAATGTTCAGAGTTGGAGCACTAAAAATACTGTCAGTGATCTTCAGCATCTTCATTTGTTTTTTTAAATGCTTTATTCTGTGATAGTTCCTTATTTTCCTCTTTGTTTTCTTTTGCATAACTTCAGAAGCTACAACTTTGTAACTTTAGCTTTTCAAAGATCAGAATTCTACTTTAATACTCTCTTACTGTGCTACTACTGTAAACAAGGGAAAATGATCAGAGTGAAATAAGATGGAAAGACAGTATTTAGGAAAATAGATTATTAAAGGTAGTGAACAACAAAAGTTACTACAAGAGAAGACTTAACTTAGAAATTATAAGAGGTGTTTAAAGTCTTAAGTCAGTTAATAGACATTTAAGTGAAAACTAAATTACAGGGCCATCACAAGACTGTTTTTAAAATACCTAAAACTAGTAAATATATATATATAAAAGCTTGGTTTTTCTTCCTTTAACTTGGTTTCATGAATGTTCTTGAGAAACTGTTTTGATATATTTGGTAAATATTTTGACATGTTAGTCCTCAGGATTACTGAGATCACTACAAAAATATATATATGTCAGATGAAGAATCACAACTGCAAGTTTGATTGAAAAGGAATCAGTCCCCTTTCACTAAGGGCCTACCAATTTATTTGCTTATTTTCCTGAGCCGAAGTTATTTATAAGAATGGTCTACTTCATTAATGTGAATGTTATTAAACTTTCATTATTTCACTTTTTGTTTTCATGCTTTTAGTCTATTTGATTGTCTGTTTTCATGATTTTTCTTTTTTAAATCTAAATGTATGAAATAAGCCTGCTTCTGATTTTTGTCTCTGTAGTTGCTAGCTTTCTGGTTTGCCTGAAGTGAGGTGAAAACCAGATCAATTGCTAGAAGAGAAAATTGTTTCTGAGGTCTTCTGTAGTTGTAGCAAAATTGAGATAGTGCGTGTGTGTGAAATTAAAGCTACTGTGGTAGAAAAAGTTAAAGTTTTAATATTGATGGCTTGATTGTTAAAGAGTTCTCTCTGAGTATGTCAGTGTGGTGATCACAAGTTTATTCTGTACAATTTTGTAAACTTGCTTGAAGATGAACTGCAACAGTCTTTGCCAGGTTTTTGACGAAACTTTATGTCTGAAGAGTCATGTTTCTAGAAGAGTTGGCAGGCACATGACTTGAAAAGTCCATGACATGGCCTAGTGCACTCTAGGTTTTCCAGGAATTCAGTTCCTGCTTAAATACTAGCAACTGTTGTGAGGTGACTTAGAGGTATTATCTCTGATGTTCTTGGTAGACCACGGGCTACGTGGTTTTTTGTTTTCTGGTGGTGGTCTGTCATGTCTACTTGTGTTTCAGGTCTTCATTTCACTTACTCTTTTTATAGCTCCTATTATCCGGGGGATAGTGGTGGTGTCACGATTTTGACAGAAGAACTGTTTTCAGACTGTGAGATATAACTTAGAAGTCAAGTAATCCTACGGCTGTATTTGAAGACTAACTCTTCTATTTCATGTATTTTTTTTTCATGTAAAAATTAGGTTCGTTCTTTCTGGGTTTGCTGTTTAGCAGACTGGTTTCAGTTTTATTTTCGGGGGGTTGAAATCTCCTGAACTAACATAGAACTTTTAGTTGTCAGATGGTGAAACTTTTGTTTCTAACAATGTTCTTTTTAGAGCAGAGAGATAAGTTTAAGGGTTAAGTGGGAATATAACTACTCTCTTCTGCAGAGCTTAAGAAAGTTAATTCATGCTGATTTCATGTTCAGCTGAAGAGATGCAAAATTTTGTTGCTGCTAGGAGGAAGACATCTTGTGCTTTTGCTTTTCCCAGTGATGCGATCTCACTTGCTGTTACAGATCTGATGTGTTTTAGACCCTTTAACAAGCTGTTTGAATTCACTACATGGTCAAAATGATCTAGAGTTAGATTTTATAGTTTTGATTGAGGTAGTGGTGTTGTAGGTTAGGGAGTTAAAATAGAGCAGTAATGTTGAGTAGCATAAAATAGGTGGCAGGGAGAAAGGGTGGTTGGGAGGAGGGAACAGAAACCTTCCCCTTCTGTAGCAGTAAGCTATTAGATGAATTTGTTTCACAATGTGGAATTGTACCATTGTGAGGAAGACACATAATTAGAAGCAAAGAACTTTAAAAACAAACAAAAAACCCAAAATGCGATCCTGTGAATTTTGTTGGTAAGGCATGTTGTGCTAAGCTTTACTGCAGGCTTTATTTGCTACTGATTTGATGGTTTGTATCAAATGCAATGCTGATTTTAAGTGTGAGGTTTTTCTTTCAAAGAGTTAAACTGTTCGGCTTCCGGTTGATGAATATAATCAGAGTATGGTCTATGTTTGAATGAGCTGGTATAACTACTTAACCTAGACTGCAAATTCTGGTGTATTGTAATACACTTCTGCTTGTTGTCTTGTTCACTTGGTAACAGATTTAATGTTGTCTTTGTATGGTTTCTGTTACAGAATTTTGTTTTAATTGTTCTGCTTTGAGAATGAGATGTATCTTAGGTACTTTACACAGATAACTGAGTAATAGATGCTTGATCCCAATGTTTGTCAAAATGTTACAACACTTAAAATTGACATCTTAAAACTTACTGGAATGCACAGCTACCTTTTTATCCTTTTGAGATGCAAAGTGGATTTAACTATTTCCATGATTAAAAGCCCCATATTTAAAACTGGAATTGACTTTTATCCAAGTGTGCAATTCCCTCTTGACGTTTTCTGATTGTGGTACAAATGTATACTCTGGAAGTTTAGAAGTGAGATGCCTTGATTTAATAAACTGAGCTTCAGAAAATTCTTTTCTCTCTTCATTTCTGCAATAGGTGGAAACAGTATGAAGCATACGTGCAAGCTCTGGAGGGCAAGTACACAGACCTTAATTGTAAGTTAGCCAAGTTTCAAAATGGTATGAGTTACCTGAATGTTTGTATAAAGCAGAATGTTCAAGTAATGTTTGTGCTTTCTAAAACTGTTAGAAATAAGAGATAATAATCTATATGTCGGTTATTTGTCAGAAAAAAAAATCCCTGTTTTTTCTAATGTAAGTTTTCAGCCTTTCCCAACTTTCTCAGCCACTTATTTTCCTTTGCAGATCTTAGCTTCTAAAAAGTCTATTTTTGCATGTGTAGGACCATCTGTACCCAGACTGCTGGGGGGGAGGAGTCTCAAAACACAGTCCCAGAAATAGGTGTATTTTCATGACTTTTCCATTAGAAAGGAAACGTTATCCTCTACCAGAATACTCCATGAATGTTTGTGGCTTCAGCAGTCTTACAGGATTGTAAACCACATGGAAGGGGGAATAGTTTGTAGAGGTAAAGGTCTAAAATGAGTCCCCAAGTAATGTTTGATCTGATTAGGCAAATTAACTATTTGAATGTCAATTTGCGTGGTCTTTAAAATTTGGTCTGTACTTCAGTCTTTCAAAAGAGAATATAGGAAAAACATCCTACTCTCAGGTGAGAAAAGCTGGATACGTTCTTGAAGTGACTGAATCACCAATCCGAAGTCACTTTTTAAAATTGTGTTGGTGGCTTTTTCCTGTTTTCCTTTCACCTTTTAAGTCTAAATACTTAACGACCTACTACCATGGAGTTGGAAGGTTTTTTTTTTCTGTCAGTCCAAACGGATGTCCTCTCTCTTTTCTCTGTTGTTACATCCCTCTTTTACTGCCACCTTGTAATGCCTGAGTTTTGGAGAGACTAAAATATAGCAAATGTAAGCAGTTGATTTAGTTCTAATTTCAAAACTGTCCTAACATAGATAAATAAGTAGTTCTAAGGTTCCCAGTTTCTCAATTTTGGAAACTCTAGTACAGGTTGTAGTAATCAGTATTACTGAATTATCTGCAAGGAATTACTTAGAAATAATTGTTCTGAAGCAACTTGTGATATTCTTAGTTTACATTTACAGGCGATCATTCTCAAATAATTAGAAAAAATAAAAATCTTAATTATTCCAACTTTCCATCATTCTATACATGACAAGTAGCAGAGTGAATGTAACTGTATCAGGCTGCTTGCATGTGTTCCAGTTCGAGTAATTTGGAAATGTGCTGTGCTGCTTTCTCCCATATTTCATATATAAACTTGCATAAATGTTCATGGATCAGAAGAATTCTTCTAGTTGCGACTGAACTGCCATTTTTGAAGTTTTCTGATGTCTTACTGTTTACTCACGGAGTGTTGAGACCAGTTTGAGGATTGACCACAAATGGCACTGTTCTACAGACTGCGGATTGTCTTCTGCCAGTGTAGACTTCCCTCCTCTCCCACCCTGGCCTCAACATTTCTTATAGATAGCAGGACAGTTCCAACTTCCCAAGTTTCAGACTGCAAGTTGTAATAGTAGTTGGTTAAGCAAGCAATTTAAAAGTTATTTCCTATATAAACATGGAAACATTTTCAAAAGTTTAGTAAGTCTTAAGTAAGGATCAGAAAGATATATTTAAAACCAACTGTTGTCAAGCTTTTCTATTAATATTTTGATTTTTCTTATTTATGCTTATTTTAGTCGTACTTATTTATTTAGCTCTTTTACTGTTTATGAATTTGGTTTTCAGATTCTTTTAGCTGTCTTTAAAAACTCATCATGAGAGGATGCTATAAAATGTGCTTTTTGTGTTTTATTACTTGTATTAGCTAACGATGTGACGGGATTGAGAGAATCTGAAGAGAAGTTGAAACAGCAACAGCAAGAGTCTGCCCGAAGAGAAAATATTCTGGTGATGAGGCTGGCAACTAAGGAACAGGAGATGCAAGAGTGTACTGTAAGTATTTAGAGAGGATAAGCGTTTTCAGACTGTTATAGGAATATTGGCTTTTGAGCCAGTACCCATGTGCTATGTTTTTCATGTATCTACAGCATCCATTTTCTGTGCTTAAAGAAGTGGCAGGGCACTTAAACTTTCACTGAATTAATAAAGATAATTTCTTAAAAGTTTGCTTTTTTAATATCAGTTATTTCAGTTGATTTTCAGCAGCAGTTGTGCTTGGAAGGACTTTTGCTTCAGAGCCAAGCTAATTCTTGCATGAGCTGTGCTTACTTTCTTCTAGCATTTATCAGCTGTGCATATTTACCAAAAATGCTACTTCTGACTGTCGTTGGGTGCAGGAACAAATTGAAACGTAAGGATAAGATTGAGTTTACTGCATTTCATTTAGGAGGTTTTAGGCTGATATTTATGTTGGATTTGGATAACCAAGTATTTGTAAGCTTCTGCATCCATTTGGCTAGGTAGGGGAAAGAGCTACTGACTTTTTCAGATGGAGTTCTGAAATTTGGCAGATCTGTTTCTTGGGGTTTCTAATGTTCTTTGTACTGAATACCTTTTTTGTTGTTGTTTCTGTTTCTCCTTTATTTCTGTGGGTTTTCTTCTGTGTTTAGTTTTGGTTTCTTGAAACTATCTTCTACCGCTTTTGGACTTTCAATCTTTTTTTTTGATTACTTTCTTAACATAATTTTCACCTGCTGCTTTAATTTGGCAGTTCCTGAGAGAAGATTGTCAAAAGCTTCTTATTGCTAGTTTGTGTAACATACTCCTGAGAGCTTCTTTTCTGTAAATAAAAGCTCTGTGCAAAGTTGTTAACTAGTATTGTAGCTTTCCTCTGTTATTTTCTTTAGCCTTCCTTTCTTTTTTCCTGTAGGTTTTCAGAGCTGTCAGGTATAGTAGTGTTATGCCTAACTCTGTACACATTATTTTCACTGCTCTTAAGACCATAAGATGACTTTAGTTTGTAGTAAGCACTGGTATGAAGAGAAAAAATGAGGGGGTAAAGCTTACTTTGCAGTGGCAGAAAATGAATCACAGAATCACTGAGGTTGGAAGGGACTGTGCCCAGTTGGGTTTTGAGCATCTCCTAGAATGGAGACTCCAAAACCTCTCTGGGTGACCTGTGCTGGTGTTCAACCACCCTCACAGCAAAGAGCATTTTCTTGGGTTTAAATGGAATTCCCTGTGTTTCAATTTGTGCCCATTGCCTTCTGTGCTTTCAGCGGGCACCACTGAGAAGAGCCTGGCTCCGCCTTCTTTACTCCCCCCATCAGGTATTTATGCGCACTGATAAGATCCCCCTGTGCTTTCTCTTCTCCAGGCTGAACAGCCCTAGCGCTCTCAGCTTCTGCTTGTATGTCAGATGCTCCAACCCCTTACTCATCTTCATGGCCCTTTGTTGGCCTCACCCTAATATGTCCGTGTCTGTCTTGTACTGGGGAGCCCAGAACTGGACCCAGTACTCCAGGTGTCTCACCAGTGCTGAGTGGAGAGGAAGGATCACCTCCCTCGACCTGTTGGCAGCACTCCTCCTAATGCAGCCCAGGATGCTAATGAAGTTCTGGTACTATACCACAACACTTGCCTAGTAATAAGATACTATATTGATCCTGCTTCTCTTGTTAGTTTTGCTGATTAATTCTGCTGTGAGGAACAGCAGTAATAAGAGATTTTTTTCTTTTGAACTTCTGAGCATAGAGCTGAAACAATAAATACTAAAAAAAAAAAAAAAAGAAGAAATTAAGTTTTTCACCAAAACCAAGTTTGTGTGTACTATTTTCACCTTTCTTCCTCCCTATTTCTAAAAGAATGAGTTAGACAAAAATTTCAGGTATTTAAGACTGAATTTTGACAAAATCATGAAGACTATAGGATTTTTGGCTGCACTTTGTTATAGATGTTTATAGCTGTGTTTAGAAGAACCTCTGAAGAGCTTTTATGAATTTCAGTGTACTTAAAAAAAGGGGGGGAACCCCAACCCACAAAAAAAAAAAAAAAAAAAAAAAAAAACCAACCCAAAACCAAAACACACATCCCACACAGGTGACTTGTATTTTTCCAGGTATTGACATGTGAATAACATCAAGGATGTAATCTCCTCCATAATGCATGGAGGTAGGAGGATGCATCCTTGAAGAAGGGGAGTAAAAGCTCTAATGGAGACATTGGCACCTTAATGTGTTTCCAAGTTTAAATGCATGTAGTTTCAAGAAGTTCTGGAGGACTAATTGGCTTTGTAGTATTAGATACTGTTTTTTCAGTAAAGTAACAGTAGCAAAATAAATCATGTTTGACGAGATGCAAAACTAAGCTGTAGGTTGCTAAATCATTTCATAAATGAACAAAAAGTATTCACCATATGATAATTTATTAGACATGTCTAATTTTTAGTCTGTAAAATAACTATTTTTAGCATAGTTAACAATGTTTTATAGTCCAGATTTACATGTAAAATATACCAGTGACAGTTATTTATATATGAGACTTCAGTGTTTCCTGGCACACCTTAATTAGAAGGACTGAGCGTCTATGGTGTCAAGTTTCTTAAACTACAGATGAATATTAACCATATAGTACTTATTGTTCATATTACTCTTAATGTATTTTTGGCACATTTTTTTATACTATAGAAACTTATCACATTCCAGTCTTGCAAATGTAAATGGATAAGAACTTAAAAATACCATACCATATTCAAATGATAGTAGTTGATGAAGACATACGCGAGTTTTCTGATTACTGATGTGCAAAACACTTTGCTAGTTAAAATTACTAGCTCTGTTTTAAAATAAGGTGTGATAGACGTTGTCTTAGTTGCCATTTTAATTTGTACCCTTCTTTTAAAAAGATAAAACACAAGAAAACCTACTTTAGTTTATAAAAGTCACCAGTCATTGTTTTGAAAGTATAGGTGTGCATGTCGGGGTAGCAGTAGCAGAATCATTGTCCTGATTCTATTTCAGTACTCTTTTTGAAGAAACAAGGTGGTAGTTGAGCACGTAGCTCCATTCTCTCGTGTGCTGTGCCAAGTTTAGCAGCAGAATATATGGGTTTCTTTTGAGCTAGGAGCTTACTGAGTGACTGGTGTTGCAAACTTACTCTAGATAGTTTAGGGTGACTAATTAAAGGGCTGGACTGAAGTTTAGGTATTCAATATCTCATGTGCCCCATCGCCAGCAGCAGCCTTGAGCTACCTTCTCCCTAGCAGGAGCAACCCCCTAAAAGAGGTTGCTGCTGTTAGGGAAGTGCAGGTGAAGTATATTGCCTACTGTTTCTACATAAAGCTTTATTTATGGCAGCGGTGGTGATGAAATTATTGCTACTTCAGGGAAAGGCCTTAACCCCCTCCCAAGCTACTGCACATCTACTGTAGGTCAATAAGCAGACAGGCATTTGGAAATGTTTGCTGCTCAAGTAGGTTTTCCATTGAACAGATAACAATGCGTGGAAGCTTCCTGTGGGTGCAGTTGGACTATAGTACCTAGATAGTCATTACTCTTAACCTACTTGTGGTTTAGGTGACAGCTCTGTTGTGTTTTTTCTCTTCTTCATTATGCAGTTTCTTCCCCCCTACTCCTTCCTTATAAGAAGGATATATAGTTGTACTTAGATTGCTTACATTTTCTGTTAAGTACCTGTATTGTGTTTTGTTAAATTCTTCATGTCAGAGGGTCTGTTCTTTGTGGATGTCTTTGGACAGCTTCAGCTGAAAGGATTCAGCTGTTTCCAAGAATATGTGATAAGCAGAGGGGTTGAAAATGTTATTGTGTGCCTTAACAAAAAAAAATAATCCACCCAAACAAAACCCCACACAGCCTGATGTCCTCTCAATAGACTACTTTCGGTGTTCTCCTGCCTTGGGTTAGAGCAGAGAGAAAGCCAATACCAAGGTTTTTATTCTGTTTGTGAAAATTCACCCCTATTTGTCCATCTGATGGGCTTTTGAAAAATACCAGCTAGTGTGTGATTTCATGTTTGGGAATATGAACAGCCAGTAGGCATTTCAGGTGTTAGAGTGGGCATGTCCTGGCATCTGGTATAGGACATGACTATTCCTGTATATTCAGCTCTAGCCTGAAGCTGGTCCCAGAGGAGTGGTTAAGGGAGCAAGAACGGGAGGCTCAATGGCTGGCTAAGCAGGAAGAAGAATGGAATATGGAAGTAGGCAGAAGAGGTGAGGTAAGAGGTATGGGCTTGCTTGGGGAGAGGTTGCTAGGTCTGGGTGGATGAAAAGCCTGAGAGGTAAGAACTGTGGAGTCACACCTGGAGAAAGCACTTGTGGAGGGATGGAGAAAATCTGAGTTGGAAAAACTGAAGGAATAAGTGGTCTTTAAGTTTGGGGAGGGAATGAGCAAGGGTTGTTCAGCTCAAGTAAACTCTTTCTACACTACTGTTTTGGGAATGACAGCTGAGGTGTTATGTGGAGCCTATGCAAGTGCTCTCTGCTTGGCCTAGGAGTGTGAGCTAGAGATACCCAAATGAGACTGTTAAATAACTGACATTGGACAGAATCAGCTGGGTCCTCTTGAGTGTTTTAGTGCATTTCTGGCATGAGTGAGGAGCAGGTGGCAGTAATTCTTTGTGCTACTGATCCAAGGAGTCTGTTACAGTTCTTGGGCTGGCAGTAGATGAGGGAGGGAGCTGGGCCTAGGTAAGACAAGGAACATGGTCTTTTTTTTCCCCCTCAATGATGCCTGTCTAAAAATAGGCTGGGAACCATGTTGGTGTAGCATAATTATATTCCTGGAATACATTGCTAGCCAGAGTGTCTGTACGTGTGCAGACATCTGTTAAACTAGCTGTTTCACCTTCTACTAGTGCTAGCCCTCACAGAGAATTGACAGGTTGTTGAAATACTTTCAGTAGTGCAAGCATCAGAAAGTTTGAGTGGATAGAAAAGATATATCGGTAACAATAAATTAAATAGACCTTTATTCAGTGAGCAACATTTTGTGCAGTCAGTGAGGCAAAGGACCTGTGGGGGTAAAATGCTGTTCAAGAAATGTTAGGTTAATCTTAGTTTGGATTTTCTGTTTCTAAGTAATGTTTGTAGGTGGGTTCTTGAGTGCTTTATTTGTTGAAAATACTTTTGTGCAGTGCTTTATTCCTTTTATATTTCTTTCTGGACACATTAACGTTTGTCCATGTAAAACTTAGTCTGATGGTTATTTCAATTGGGGCTTTTTTGGCAAGTAGCTAAATATTTTTATTTTGATAATGTCAAATTAATGTAAAGTCAATGGAAATATTTCAATTACAGTAACTTTGAAATCACTTATTGAAATAAAATCCAAGAATTCTTGCTACTTAACAATATATCTACTCAAATGTATGTTGTCCTCAATCAAGAAGTGACTGAGGTCACTACTGCACATTTCTAGGGTAAATTAAATGTTTGTGCTTACGCTTTCTCTTCAGCATTGCTGTCTAAAGACCCCATAAAGAGTAACTGTATATACAGGAAAATGGTTAAACTGACAGTGCTTTTGACTGTGCTGCTTGTCCCAAGTAAAGCAAAGTGCGGGGGGAGGCTCTCCCTTGATTTTGCTGGTGATGCCTTGTACTGCTTGTCAGTGAAACTGTTGCTATGGAGTCCGGTTGCAAGATTGTGTGTGCAGCAGGAGGCAAAACTTCTGACTTTCAATTAATGTTTCTTCTTTAATCTCATGTAATTTTGTTTACCTCTTGCTGATGAAGAGATGTGTGTGATACAGGAAGCATAATAATTGAACTTAAGAATGAACACTCTGTGTAGGCTGATGTGATTTTAGTGATTAGCTGGATGCTAAACATGTACTGTTTAGTACATTTTAAGATTGTTGTGATGGGATTAAAATATAAGAAACTTTGAAAAAAATCAATCCTATTTAAATACATACAAGTTTTGACTAATGCTATATTTAAAAGAAATCCTCTCACAGCTACTCCTGAAATTTTGATTGTATTGTAAGTCTTCAGGGTTATAAATTATAAAACTGTAAATCTTTTGGATTGTGGCTATTGCAAGAGAATCAAATCCAACCATAATTTGTTCAACTGATGTTAATTTAGAAATATTATCTTGTTTAAAAAATAAATATGCAAACTTGCATCATAAGTGACTATTGCATTTGCAAAAAAACCTTAAAAGTTTGTAAAAACCTTTTTAGTACTTGCTTAAAAATATTACTTGTCAATATCTGCTGTAATGTTCCATAATAACTTTCACTAAAGTTATGTGGAAATTAGGTATCTCTTTTAAGCAGATAACTCTTTCTATATACTTTTTTCCCCCCAGAAGAGTTCAGGCAGATACAAAAAAAGGGGAGAATTATAATGCTCCAATCATTGCTTTGGCAAATGTAAACTGACATGTAGAAAACAACTGGAAGTGGCAGGGGGTGGGAATTGGCCTTGAAAGTTTAAGCTTGGCAGGTGGTGGGATGGGGGATTGAGTGAACATGCACATTGATAGGGTGCAGGTGGGCAAAAGGGATTTTTATCCTACCTTTTTCAGGTTACAATGCTGAAAGAAGGCAGGCTTCCTTGATGTTATCTTTGGAATAACTGTTTTCATTTGTATCTAAATGACTTTAAAATTTTATTTAATATTGTATAATAAGAGTCTTTTTTCTTATTTTATGCAGAATCAGATTCAGTACCTCAAGCAAGTCCAGCAGCCTAGTGTTGCCCAACTGCGATCAACAATGGTGGACCCAGCCATCAACTTGTTTTTCCTAAAAATGAAAGGTGAACTGGAACAGACTAAAGACAAACTGGAACAAGCCCAAAATGAACTGAGTGCCTGGAAATTTACGCCTGATAGGTAAACAAAACATACTCCCCAGTCAAGACTTCCCTGACAGTCCCACTACGAGAATGCTATGGTGGGACAGCCAAGTACTCGTTTCCACACCAAGACTCAGACGTTTTGAGGCAAAAGCCACATTCTTATACTGTCCAGCTTGTAATGCTTAATGTAAAACTTACCAGATGAACCTTGTGTTTCAGCTTTTTTTCTCCCCCTTTGCTTCAGAGGCCTGACGGCGTCGGACTATTCTGAAGAAATGGCCATCTTCGAAAAAAAAAAATCTTTTCTAGAACATGTAGACATTTGCAAAATTGTTCTATTTGAAGAAAATAGAGGGAGAAACAGAAGTCTTAAGTCTGTGGCACACTGTGTCTACAGACAGTTTGGAGGAGAGAGAACCTAGAGATTATAAATCATGAATTGAACATGTAAAATTCCCGTAAAATGTAGAAGTGGAATATGCTTCGCTCTTAACCTTGAGCCTAGTGACTTAGAGACACTGTAAGTCAGTTTTGCCAATAAGACTGTGGACTTCCTGCTTGTTCACTGAACTGCTGGGTCAAAACTCGATGAGGTGAATTTTGCATTAAAGAGTTTACTTGCTAACCAGTTTTGAATAGCCATGAGAGTGCTATTTGATATCACAACAGTGGTAGTGTACACATTTGACTGTTTAGCCTTTGGGCTCCTTAGCACTTGATGGAGCCTTAAGTCAATGTTGCTAAATAATGAACTGTTTCTGGATGGTTGGTAATACTGTGGACGCCTCAAAATTAGGACTGTACGAAAATGTACGTTCTATCTAACTGCAGGTTTAAAATTGTTGGAAGCAATATATATTTGATCACAACTAGCATGTATAAGAAAAACTGGTTGTGACAAGTATTCCACTGCATGTTTTCATGCAGAAGTGAGAATTTTTTGATCTTCTATACTAAGAACTGATCTCAAATGCTCAATACAGAAGGCACACAATGGCACCTGTCTTCAGCGTTGGTGGGGTGTTTTTATTCCTTTGTACACCTGTTTTTTTTTGTATTGCACTTCTATATAAAATGTGCCTTGAAATAGTTGTAATATATAGTTCAAGGAACGCTGCTGGTTATACTGTTGTACTGTGAAACTCCTGGGATGAACGAGAATTGAACAGATTGTTATTTCTGCATTGTCTCGTTCTTTGAAAACAAAGTCAGTATTTTAACAAACCAAAAAAAACTTAAATGCGTGCATTTTCCTTGGTGGAATCAGTGAAGGAGCCTTTGCTACTCTATTGATGCCTCTGTTCTGTTGTCCCAAGTTACTTGTAAGAGTAGCGGTCCGGGACAGTTGGGAGTGCATGTCTGAGGTGTGTAAAACGAAATGCAGATTTGCTATAGCATTTGTGTGTTTATTTTTTTCCTTAGCGAATTGAGTTCTATTTAGTAATCTGAGGGTTTGATTTTTCAAAACAGTTGGGCAACATTTTATGACTCAGTCTGATCCTAGAAAATTCAGGTTTTTTTAAAAAAAAGACATCTGGCTGTCACAGAAGGTAATTTATTCTAACTGTTTTGATGACTTTTTATTAAGATGGCATTACGTATTTTTTAACTCGAAGTATCTTAACTCAGAAGTATCTTAACTGTTTGTGCTTCAGATGATATGGGATCGAAGAGTAGTGTACTTATGCAGGTTTATTTTTTTTGCATGAGTAATGACTTAACAGCAAAAGAAAAACCTACAGAAAGACTTTACCTTTTTAAAAGTGATACATCCGGAATGATTTTGCTATAGCAGTATCTTAAGATTTTAATGATCTAGCATCAAAACAGAGGTAAGACTTGATTAATAAATTGTTGATGTGTTACCAAGCCATTTGTAAAGCTCACTATAATGTGCGGATAGAGACATGCCATGCAGATTGCTTGTTTAACTTGGGAGTTCAGAAAATTATTTAGTACATTTAGATACAGGTTCGTTGTTTTCTTAAGTCCTCAGGCTCTAAATGTGTGTGAACAACTGAGGAGAGACAAGTAACTTACCACTTTTTTGAAGCAAAAGTATCAAAAGACAATTTTCTTATTTCTGTAGCTACAACGTACCCTAATATGCATGATATGATTTTAAGTCAGTGGTGTGAATGTGCATAATTCATATATGCAGTAGCTGGAATACAGAAAGTTAGAATTATTTCCTGATAAATAATTGAGGCTGTCTTCATTAACTGGGTTAAGATTTTATTGATTTCTATTTCTGGAAAGGTAAAGAAATGGTGACTCATGTGAAGTATTTATAGGATTTTTCATTCTCTTTGCATTCCCCCCCTTTAATTGCTTTAATTGTCCATCCTTGTATGCAACTACGCCTATTTCAAGGCGTATGACCTAGTTTTTGAAAGAGATGATGCTCCTATTCAGCTCCCTCACCGGTGTTCTTAAAGTAACATGTTAACTGCAACCCTAAGTGGTATTAGTTCTGGGCCTTAACCATAGATAAGGGTGTACAGCACAATCATTGCTGATGTCTGGAGGGAGAAATAAAAAGGCATGTAATCAAAGGAATGGCTATGCTAAGCCATTTCAGCTATCATTAAACATAGAGTACATGCTTGGATTAAAAATTAGTAGAAATGTCTTTTGCAGTAAGCCTAGTACACCAAACACTAGTCTTCTGAAATTTAACCACTTATATTCTTACAGGTTCTGTTGCATGTATGTTCAAGAGGATTTGTGAAAACAATGCCAAACTTAGTTTTACAGCCAGTAGGAGCTATTTTAATAGTTACTGGATTTTATATTCTTGCATGTGTTGTCTTAAATTGCAAGGGGAGGTTACTTGGTGTCATATTAGTTCAGAACATCTGGAAAAAATTTGATGGGAAGAAATAGCATTATAGGTAACTATGCAAATTTCTATACAGGTAATAAATATTTTACATTTTGGCAGGAGTTAACATGAAGAAATTAATGGGATTCTAAAATTGTCCCAATTCCAAGGTAACTGGTACTTGCTAATTCTACAGTTGATGTTGTTTTGTGAAGAGAAAAGCATTAAATGACTTAAGCACTGTGAACTTCTTCAACTTGTAGTGATGATGAATACAGTAACAGGAATTTGCAAACGGCTAAAAATCATTGCATGTCTGCCTAATAACTTTTGGGATATGTCACATTGGTTATCTCCAAAGTGGTCCTGCTTTACACAGAATGAACATCTCTAAGGAAACTTGCATCTTAAGTGTGCGACTTGGACTGTATTAGGTCAGCACAATTTAAACTTCAAGGACCTGGCATTGGACATCACATCAAGAACGAAAACAGGTTGCTGCCTTTAGCAGAGTTTCAGGCTTCCAGGACTTTACACAGCCAGATTCCTTCTGGAGCAGCCCATCTGAAAGATTTGGGAGAGTCAGTCGGAATATGTTAAATGGGGCAGAGTTGGCAGAACTTACAAGTTGTCTAAGGCTTGAATGCTTAAAAGGTAGTTGATAAGAAAATTATTATTTTAAATTCTTTTGGTTGGGTATTTTGGTTGCAGGAGAGAACCGTGGCTGTGAATTGTAGCAGAAATTTCCTGTTCTACTTTTTTTTAATCCTCGAAATTTCTTTCAATCTTTGTCACTTGTTTAAAAGCAAACAAAGAATTAAATGACCTTCTTGGTCTTGAAAAGTAATGCAAGTCCTGCCATTGAATTCACAATAAACCTGTTCAAGTTTGGGTTGGTTTTTTTTTTTTTTTTGGCAGAGTCTTCACTTGTGTAGAAAAGAGGACAGCTTCATTAAGTTGCTGAGCCTATTAAAAGGAGAACTGTTTGTGGATGCTGTCCTGACTTTGGCAGACCAAGAGTCTTAAAGGACTTTAATTTTTCTCTTTTATGGCGTCAGCTGTATTGCCTATATATTAATTTGCATACTACTTCCTATAATGCTTTACAATGCAATTTTTATCATGAAGATTAAAGATGTGTGATGTTACCCATTTAGTAAAGAAAATCTTGTCAGTTCAAAATATTTTTTCCCTGCCTGTTTCCCATTTCTTTGAGAAACTGGACAACCTAATGATCATTACTGATGATCTGAAATACGTCATTTTAAAGGACGTAAATTAATAGTATACTCCTTCCTTAATTTCCTGCCAATTTTTAATTACATTTTATTTTCTCCTCACCATGCAAGATGTGCTTAGGAAAAACTGGCCATAGAAATCATGAAACAGACAGTGTACATTACTGTCAAATATATAAACTGAGTTGAAAAATAGACATCTAATTTTTTAAAGAAGAGTACCTGGACAGCATTCAAAAGAATGTCTAAGCCTCTTAAATAAAAATGGATGTCACTGTGAAAAATGAATATGGGGTTTAATATTTTTCCCCCAAGCAACTTTCTTCTTTTCACCCAAATTTAATTATTAAATTTTACTAGCATGATAAATGAGGAAGGTTTTTGTTTATAGTTTGGTTTACACGTGTAATTTTTATGTGGTACTTGATCTTTTGAATGATAAGGCACATCTTTAATCAAATATTTAACTCCATTGAGAATTAGCACATGCAAGATTGTGCATACTGATAATCCAGATGTTGGTATCAAAAAAGAACAATATGCTTATTCGTATTTGCAGTAATAAAACTTGCCTTCCACTTTATGGGACAGCGACAGAAGATCAACTGGCATTGGAACAGCACGTGGTAACTATAGGGAGACTTTCTGCTATGACAATTATGTTGAGGCATAATGTTGCTTGAATTGTGACATGCAGAAATTGCATCTCCTTTTTGTCTGTAACTGTGATTGAGGAAGATTACTGAAGGTTTTATATTCATTTTGTGATAGATGGCTCTTTCCTTTGCAGCCAAACAGGCAAAAAGTTAATGGCGAAGTGTCGAATGCTTATCCAGGAGAATCAAGAGCTTGGAAGGCAGCTGTCCCAAGGACGTATTGCACAGCTTGAGGCAGAGTTGGCTTTACAGAAGAAATATAGTGAGGAGCTTAAAAGCAGTCAGGATGGTAAGGGATTTTTTTAAGAAAATGGAAGTTGCCTTGCACTTCTGCTAGTTTAATTTCCTGATGATACACATACTGTAAACCCATCTTTGCCAGAATGAAAGGGTAATATAGAGTAAAATGATGATTTTAAGTCTTCACTGGTAGTCTTAAATTAAAAACAAACAAACAAAAAAACCCAAACTTAACTTTGGGGGGACTGGTGGGATTTGCAGCTCCAGTAATGCAGCATTTGAATTTGAAATTGCTGGATTTCGTGCTGTAGGTCTTGCTATTTAATAGGGAATGTTTAGCACGCACACATTGTTGGTGAATAAGATAAAAGCTGTTAACATTGCATGAAGTTAAGGATGCACTGAGAACAGAGTGCATCTTGTTAACTCTGACTCACTTTAAAATTATTAAAAAAAAACAAACCAGCTTTTTGACAATGCCTAAGAATAATAAAAATAGGGTTGTTTTTTTATTTTTTTGCTTAGGTAACTCAGATGAACAAAAATACCTCATTATTACATTCACAGTTCAAATTTCACAGCATTGTAAACCTAAATTGAAATTACCTATAAACTCTGACCTCTTGCATAATTTAAATGGAGGGGAAAATGCAAACTTAAAAATCTTCAGTTGAGAGTTCTGCATAGAATCAAGTGGTTTTTTTGGTAGAATGTTAGAGTAGGTTATCAGATTACTACAATAAGTCTTGGGACATGCGCTATTTAGACACACAAACCTGCGTGTGTTTTTGTTTTACAACTGAAGTCTGTAAGATAGCATAGACTTGATTTGGCATTATCCAAGTCTGACATATCCTGTATTTTTAAGGACAGAGCCCCTCCCCCCCCCAATCATATTTTTGAGAAAGTAGCAGTATGAAGTAATATGTAATAGCTAGAATTCTTAAGGTAGATTATTCTTTCTGTAATGACATGTTGGAATAGTTACCCTTTGGCTTCTTAACTGCTGTTTAGATAATGCACTTCATCTAAATTTATGAAGTTCATAATTGGAGCAAGCATGGACGTTCTTTAAAGATTTCTGCTCTTCAATGCAGTAAAGTGAGCTCCAGAACTGAGATGTGTTCTTAGCCCCTACTGCTTCTTCCCCATATGAACAAAGACTATAATAATCCTGCAGTAGCAGTTTTCCTAATGATTTTTTTCCATAGCAGCAAGAACACTTCAATTTTATGAATTTTTACAATAATAAGCAGTTTGCATTTTATTTGCTCTGTCATATCAATGATGCAGTTGAAGACTAAGGGATTCAGTGTTTCTTTTACTGTTTTCAGGTCAAATTTGTTTTGCTCCAAAATGCAATCTAATTTGTAAAATACTTTTTCTTGGTACATAAGTAATAAAACGCACTGTGGAATTAGTTAACAGTCTTGTTGGTAAGAAAGTCTTTCTTTCTGAGTGTCCTGTTACGCAGGATTTAAAGGATTAAGAGCAGTAAGAGCTGACATTTCCTTGAAACGTGACTAAAACTTTTTGTCACTGAATAGGCTTTTGTAATTATTCAGATCTATTATATACTGATGTGGTTCATGGTCACTCTTAGAGTATTTCTGCTAAGATTTTATACTTGAGTAAAAGTAGATACACGAGGATCTACTTGCAAAATATTAATTGTTGTAATTGAGCTGTTTTCCAGATACCCTCCTTTCTTGCCCAGAAATGAATTTCTTCTCATATATTCCAAGTAGCAGTATAAAAAGTATGTAGATGATAGTTAAGCATTTCCTCCTCCAGAGTATCAAAATCAGTGCATACCTGATGGCTGAAAAATAGTCTGTTGAAAAATTTTGTCATAAAATGTTGAGTTACAGGATTTTAATTTTTGTCTTGCGATTCAAGCTATATACGGGCTATTAAGTATTTGCAACAAATGTGTTTTCTTTATATAGAGTTGAATGACTTCATCATCCAGCTTGATGAGGAGGTAGAGGGTATGCAGAGTACCATTCTAGTTCTTCAGCAGCAGTTGAAGGAGACTCGCCAGCAGTTGGCGCAGTACCAGCAGCAGCAGTCCCAGGCCTCCAACCCAGGTACCAGCAGGACTCCATCTTCTGAGCCTACAGACCAGGGAGAGGCTGTGGGTAAAGACTGCAGCCGCCTGGCAAACGGACCAAGCAATGGTAGCTCCTCCCATCAGCGGACGTCTGGGCCTGGATTTTATAGGGAGGGTAGCGGCACGGAAGATGACTTCCCGGCTTCTCCAGGGAATGGTAATAAGCTGTCCAACCACTCTGAAGATAGAACTGGTAGAGGAGGTGGTAGCTACATAAACCAACTCAGTACTGGGTATGAAAGTGTAGACTCTCCCACTGGCAGTGAAAACTCTCTCACTCACCACTCAAATGACACAGACTCCAATCATGATCCGCAAGAGGAGAAAGCAGTGAGCATGAAAGGTAACAGAACTGTGGGTTCCCGTCATGTCCAGAATGGTTTGGACTCCAGTGTAAATGTGCAGGGTTCAGTTTTGTAACATTTTTCTGCAACATTTTTATACAGTGTCATTTAAATTGGGAGAGGATACTGTCCAGAAGCCGTTTAAATTAGTGCATACTTGTCACAATTTTGCCTTTTTGTGGGTTTCTTTTTGCTTCAATACCTCTGCCACTTTGGAAATTTTAACAGTTAATTACGTTGAATGTTGCTAAAAGGACGTTTGTGTAGCTCAAGTTATTTTTATATGAGTTAATGTGAAGTTGAAATGGAAGTTATTTCCATAAAGTATAACATAAATGATGTCTGTACAAATCTGTGTATATCTAGAACCTGTGCTGTGTAAGGGCATTCTTACTCATACTGTTATACTTACACCACCTTCAAGATTTGTCATAATAGCTGTGGGTTTATGACTGCCAAGTTTGCCCAGTACAGTAGTTTTATCACTAAAAGATGGACTTACTGAAGGGAGTCCTGTAGTAGTTTCAGTGTTAATTACAGTTTTTCCCACCATACATCTGTGCATTTTCTCCTTAGGTGACCGAATGTTTATGGATTGTGTGCATAGTTACTCAGTTTTTAAGAACTGTTGTATCCTGTTTATGCATATTGCTCTGTGACTCCAATATTATCTTACCTGTACTGACCAAACCTAAATAAAAACTTTTAATAATGTAATTTCCTCATTGTTCTGCATTGGCTTACATGGCTTATTTGTATGCAGTGTATTTACACTACTTGCTTTTTTAATTGAATTTGTTCTTGTGTCAATCCTATCTGATACAGCTTCTGCCAAATACCTGAAGTTACAGATGTGTACTATCATATTAATTTCAGGCCAGCCTGATAGTGCTTATGCTACAGGTTTTGTCCTTATTGGCAGATAAGGAGAAAAAAAAGAAGAAAAGAAGAAAGTTAATAGAAGTAAACCTTAGAATTGGAACCTGGATTTTATAAAGATGGGGGGAAAAAAAAAACCAACAAACCCAAAACAGAAAGCTAGAAGTATCCAATAGGTAAATATACAAATTAAACTACAAAAACATTAAGGAGTTAGTAATTCAGCCTTTTAAACCAGATATAACTCTTGTTATTTTTAAATGCCTACCTGAGGGAACTGACTTCTTAACAGGTACAGAGAATGAAAAAATTACCTTTAATTAAGCATACTTTTATTGTTTGATAGCAATGACGAATTTTTCAGAACCTGAATTTCTAGTGGTTATTTTCTATCTACTACTTTAGTGATGGTAGCGCATAACCAAGGAGATGAAAAAGCACTGGCTTTTAAGCAGTGTTCAAAGAGAAAATGAAAGTACTTAGCAGTATACTTTTGGGTAGACTTAAGTCCAGTTTCAACATCTTTCTACCTGTGAATCTTGTAATTACTAGATGACTAATAAAATTCTCTCATATGTAGCCACTAAAACAATAGTTAATAGCTTATAGCTTTGCAGTTCACTGTGGAAATGGTGAGACTCTTGTTTGAAAGCAGTATTTCTTCAAAGTTCTAGGACATACTTGAATTTGTTTCAAATTTACACAGTTATAATAAATTCCTAGATTATAGAAGGGTTTCTGTGGTACCATTTTTAGGTGGCATATTATATGAGAATTCAAATCTGCGGTAGTATTGTCTAAGACAAACAGATGTAATTAAAATACTACCAGCTGCTGTCATCTGTGTTGAGACATGCTAGTCCATGTACCACTGCTATTTTAATTTCATAGGGTTCACTTAAATGTATTAAAGCAACTTAGTAGTCGTCACTAGAAGTGTAAATTCCATTGGTGATACCTGGTTGTTCTTTGAATGTTACTTTAGCCCTCATTGCCTGAAAAGTAGCAGTTACTAGTGGAATGCATGAAAGGGAAGTGACGAGTATCTGTACAAAGAAGTATCAGCATCTGGCGCCCAAAGTAGTTTTTAGTTTACAAGCATCCCTGATGGTGATCTAGATCTGTAGTTGCTGGTGATACTATATTTGGCCTTAATGTCGTATTGCTTGATTGTCCATAGCATGTGTATATGTACAGCCTGGATCCTGCACATGGTAGAATATAATATTTGTAAAAGGCTTAAAATGCTGATAATAGATTATAACAATGGCTTTATCTGATAATACAGATGGTAAAAAGCCTTGCGGGGAAATCTGTGATTGTGATTCAAATCTTAGTCTGAAATATGAAAGCAACTCATGCCAAGAAAATGGTAGACATCTTTTCACCTAGTCTAAGGAATCGGAAGGATGTAAAATATCTTTGGAGTTACAGTAATTGCTATTAATTGTGCTAAGGTTGAAAAAATGCATAGCTTTCAGGTGGTGACAGCTTGCTACTTAAATCTGTCAGTTACTATAGGACATTCATGTCTTAAAACCTCATTTAAAGATGATTTTAATTTTCTCAAGAGTGTGTGGTACTTAATTTTTAAATAGTAAAAAAAATAAAGCTTAGCTAAAGAGCTAAAAAACCCTAGAAATACACATTATACACTCAGACTGGAAGTTAGCTTAACTTGTTGAAGGAACATAATTGTAAGGCAAGGTCTTTCTCTGCTTAGAGGGTATCTTCTAAATAAGCAGGCTAGGTTGTTTTATTTGTTTGTTTTTTAATCAAAGTGAAAGCAACCCAGCAACTGCACCAGTTAATAACAAAATGCATCATAGAATTGACTTGCTTTCTTGGAACACTTACGCAAAGCATGAGTGCATTGCAGCATAATAATACATGGAGAAATGCTAAACCCAGTAATATTAATGTTCTTGCCTGGTTGTCAATGCCTACATTATGACATTTAATAATCCTGAATGTAGTTGGTTCATTTTAACAAAAGATAACATTTTATTGATCACCAATAAATACAACATATTCCTATTTAAAATTAGGTACTGCTTATATCTTGCTGATAAATTTTCAGCATTAAGGGGAAAATATTGGTTCCAAACCTCCTGTTGATTTCAGACAATTCACCTTTTATTGTATCTATTGATAAAGCAGTTATTTTCACTGCTCAAATTTCATGAGTACTGCTGGCTGACAGGTGAAAGTAAATTAACATGGTTTTCTAGGGCCCTTCAAGAAGCAGGGGGACGGACACCCACTGCTGGACTGTGCCTCACAGTAGGCTGGGATTCCCTGTGTGGGTCTCTCCAGGTGGACTGGCAATTTCCAAGATAAGGTAATTTATTTTCAAGAAGGTTGTTCAGACCTAACCCCCACTGAATTTTTGTAACTTGTGTTTTTATAGTCTGATAAATGTGGGTTCTGTAAGATCTTAGAATATATGTGTTTATTTAAAAAGACAAAAACCAAAAGACTGAGGGTTTTGTGGTAGCAGAGATGATTTCCATATAATTCAAATTTTACCTAATGTTTGTCTTGTCTGCAGAGTGCCTCCTAACTCTGAGGGAAGAGTTCTCCTCACTGACCTTTCTGGAGAACCGGTTTTTAATGGGTCTTTGAACTCATTTGCACTAACTATACCAATTATTTTAGCTGATGGGGTTAGAAGGTACCCGAATGAAGGATTTTCATCAGCACTAAAGGCCGTTGAATTGCTACCAGGAGGAAAACAGATGTTGGGAAACAAGATGCGCCCAAAAATGATGAACAGAAATGAACCAAAAAAAAGTAAGTCGTAGACAAAATACCTGAAAAGGTATTTGTAAGCGGTGTGGGTCCTGTCAGTAAACTGACAGACACATTTCTTTGCCAGGCAGGTTTTCAGAGCTTACTACGGCTGTCTTGTTCTGCTGGACCCTCTCTGGTGCCCAGCAGCCGTACAACAGGCAGAAGCTCCTGGCAGGCAATTTTCTGCTTGGTAGAGGCTCCTCTTAGGCTCCTCCTCCTCCTCAGCAGCTGAGGCGGGCAAGGCCCGGCGCCGACCGCCCTTCCATGGGAGCGAAGCTCAGCCCCCTCAGCTGCCCGCCCTCGGCGCCGCCCGCCCCGCCGAGGGCGGGCGAAGGCGCGGTTGCGCTGTCGGTGTAGCGCCCGGCCGAGACATAGCCGCCATGTTGTGCCGCCTCGCCTCGGCGGGCAGGTGAGAGCCGCGCCGCGGAGGGGTGGGGGAGCGTAATGGCTGCCAGAGCCCCGCAGCGTGAGGCGGTGGCCGGGCCGCCCTCGCCCCCTGCGGCTGAGCGATGCGGACGGTTGGGGGGAGGAGGAGGAGGCGGCGGTGGGGTCGCCCCCTCCCTGCCCCTCAGCGGCTCCCCGCCATTTCGGGAGGAGAGAGGTCGCGCTGCCGCTGACTGCTCCGCAGGGCGCGGCGCCGGCCCGGCCGAGGGGCTGCTGGCGGTTGTCCTTTCATCCTCCCGGGTTCTGCCCTCGCCCTCCGCCGAGGGGCTCTCCTTGCTTGAAGTGGTGCTGCCAGGTCCTCTCCCCTTTGCTAGGCAGGGTCGCCGCGTTTGGCCTCTCTTCAGGACCCGGAGGGTTTTGCTTTTGTTTTGTCCCTGGTTTATGCCAAGGTCACCAGAGAAACATAAAAGGGCCCCAGGAGTTGGCTTTCCTCCCAGCCCAGCGGTTCTCCTTTTGCCGTAGTCATCGTCATGTCTCATAACAAGTGCAAGGTGTTAAAACGGGGAAGAGTGACCAGAGCTGCATCGTTTTCTGTGCTGGACGTCGCGGCTGCCCTGTCCTCACACAGCGCGTCGGTGTCCCAGTACCTGCCATAGGGACAGTGAAGCATGTGCGTTGGCACAGGAGGAGTTAATGGTAGAGAGGTTCAGTCCTGGCAACCCAGTGACTCTGTGGGTTTTTCAGCCTTTTTATTTTTCAGCGCAGAGACTTTTTGCGTAGTGAGGCAGGGAAACATACCAGGGACATCTTGGCTTCTGTTTTTAATCGATAAAGATTAGGTGAACCTTTGAATGTCAGCATGTTACTACTGGCTTTCCCTTCCTCTTCCCACCTTGGCCTTGCCTGCATGCGTGGGAGGGCGTGTGACTCTTTGCAGTGGCCTGGGGGGCTTGATTTGAGAAGTGACAGCTTTACATTGCGAAGCCCTAGATTTGTGACCTTTATGTGAATTCATCTTCGCGATTAAGCTGTAGAGTGTGCTTGCTTTGAGCTCCAGAAAAATGGAAATTTGACTTCTTTATCTAAGATACCACCCTGTGTACTTACAGTAGCTGATAATACCAGTCATGGGTTCAGTGGTAAAGCCCAAGTACTGAATAAGACTACTTCTGGGTTTTCTCTTCTAGAAGCAGTGCCAAGTTGATAGCACCACTGGGGTGCTTGGTCTCTAGGCAAAAGCACACTCTTCCTGACTTGCCGTACGACTATGGCGCACTGGAACCTCATATTAGCGCAGAGATCATGCAGCTGCACCACAGCAAACATCATGCCACCTACGTGAACAACCTGAATGTTGCGGAGGAGAAATACAAAGAGGCACTGGCAAAAGGTTTGTATATCCACAGTCAACAGATGAGATGGAAGCTAGTTGACATAGATGATACAGGAGAAAAAAAACGGATACCCCTTCTTTCCAGGGGAAATAGTTTCTTTTAAAAGTTTTGGATTATCTAATTCAAGGTTGTTTGGGGTTTTTTTTAATAAGGTGAAATGCTTTTAGGAACAAGCTTTCATTGTAAGCTTCAGTGATGCTGATAATTGGAAACTAGGTGTAACTAAAAAGCATGAATTCTGTGCTCTGTAGTACTGTAAAACTAGAAGAAAATTCAGTGATTGTTGTGGATTTAGTCTATATTTACATCAGTAACTTGAACCAAAGACTGAGTCAATAGGAAATTGCAGTCATTTTACTAAACAAATACTTCGTAGTGAAAGGTTAGTAACAAACTTATGTAAAGTAAAATTTGTGCACCTTGATTGTTTTCACATCAGATGCTCTGCTGACTCTTGTGAAATAATCTTAGTCACCTATAAATGGAGATAAGACAAATGTGCAGTTAATGTATACAACACTCAGTGAAGAGATCTGAATTTGGGTGTCAGTTATGCCAGTGGGTCAGATTAAGGAGTCACGTAGCTCGCATGCCAGTGTGAGACACCGAAATACACAGCAAGCCATCATGGAATTTTTTGTTAAGATCTTAAATTGAATCTTGAGATATGCTGACTTCTATGAAAACTTTACAGTTCTATCTGGGCAACACTGAAACACATGAAATGCTTTTTTTCAAATCTTCTTTAAGTCTTTCAGTTGGACCGATGAAAATGGGTGAAATAATGTGTATATCTTTTTAAGAAGGTGGAGTATTTTCTGAGGTTTTTTTCTGTTGTGATGATCTTTCTAAAGAGTATCAGTTTACCTCTAAGAAGTGATTATTTTATAGGTTCACTTCTGTCTGGTTGCCAGGTGGGTTCATGGTGCAATTTAACTGCTTTGGCTTGGATGAAAGTGAGAATTGTCAATATCTGAGTAAACGTGAGCCCTGTAGCCCTTGATAAATGCTAGTGTGCTTGAATAGAGGAGGTTGGTTACCTATGAAAGTTTAAAGATTTTGAAGTGCCTAAGTAAGCCTAAAAATAATTTGTGCAGTTTAAATTAATGAACTAATGAGATTTGATTAAGAATCAGGTAATCAAGATTGGCTGCTGCTTTGTCCTGCCAGTGGTGGATCCAGGAAAGTTGTATTCTGGAGATTTAATTAGTGCAAACAGAATTGAGGAGGGAACCTGAACTGTAAGAAATCAGTGGATCTGCTGCTGATGTTACTTGTGCTGTTTTACGGATCAAGGCTTCAGCCACTAGTGGAGGCAGAATTTGTGGTTAGCAGAAACATCTGCAATGTTGTGGATCCTTTGAGGTGGTTTTTAAAAATACTATCCTTTGATAGGCTTTCATCTCTTGCTGTTGGAAATGGTGAATCTAGAGGCAGAGGTTAATCTCTCCGGAAGGATTTTGCAGGCATTATTTTTTTTTTTTATTTTGCAAATGGATAATGTACTGGCGGTGGTCATGCACATCAAAGCACACAAATTGTGATCTTTGTGTGTGTGTGTGTTTTGGTTTGGCTTTTTTTCCCCCCTAATTGGTGTCCTAGTATACTGTATATTTTGACCCTCATTAGAAAGACTTCTAGGACCAGGATTTAGGAAAGGACAAAGTCTGAACTGCCACCTCATTCTCTCAGTATTGTCATTCTTTTTCCATATTTAAAAGCTGAGAATGATCAAAAATCTTTCTGTGCTCCATTTCAGTGTTGGGTTACACAGCATGTCTAATCATTATCTAATATCTCTTCTGGATAACAGATAATAGAAAGTAAAGTATTCTCTTCAGATCATCTTTAACATCTTCTTCACCTATCTATATCTGCTTAGAAAACTCAAATAAAAGCTGTCCTGAGTTGAGTCCTGTTGGCTTATGTTGTCAGCTGATTTGAAAATGAGTATGCACTTCAGCGATAAGGTGCAGCACAGGACTTTGTTATTTGTTTCAGCATAAACTGGTTCTGATTACTGGTTTATCAAAATGTGCAGGATTGGCTAATTCAGGGATATCAACTTGAAACTTATTTTCAGTGGAAACTTGTGCCTACCAGAATTTTCCCTCCTCTTTTCTGACAGTCACGTGACCTGTGGTGCTTTACTTACTACTCTTACAAGGAAACAAATGACTCTCGGTAGAAAGACTGAGAAAGAGAAACTGAGCAGACTAGTCTCTGGGGCACCTCTAAGTTGCCTGTCTTGGTTTACTGAATGTCCTCTATGGCTGTGTTGAGGAGTGTGGTAAGCTGGAGCAAAGGCCAGGGACTCTGTATACAAATAAATTCCAAGATACTTTTGCTGTAACTGAAGGGCAAGTTACTTTTTTTCCATTGTCTTTTCCAGTGCAATGTTCAGCAGGACTGATCTGACAGCAGCACAAATACTGTGTTTTAAGGACAATGGTCAAGTGCCATCTCTGGTTTCTAGTGGTCTTGGGGAATAGGTTCCTCTAAGGAATGGTGGAATAAACAGTGATAAAGACATTAAAGACATCCTGGGTTATTTTTGGATTTCTGGCTTGTGATATGTTGTATGTGCTGGATGAACTTAAAAGTGTCATTAAGGCATGCAAAATTCAAGGAAAATGTCCCAAAGATGCTGTTTGACTGGGTGTGAGAGTTGTCTCATCCTTGGCTTGATACCTGATTTCAGCAAATAGTGTTTGTACTAACTGCATTGGATGCTTTATTCCAGTCCTGTACCCCTCTGATTTTGTTGCTCTGGGTATTATTAGGACTGGAGATGCAGAGATCACATATTAGTCATAAACTGTTTTTTAACTCTCAGATATTTTTCTGAATGAAAAAAAAAAAACAAAAAAAAACAAAAAACCTGTACTGATTTCTTATTAGAGAACATATTGGAGTGGTGGAAGAAGCTTCAAAACCTTTGAAATGTTTCAATTCTTTTAAAAGCCATAATAGTATTCAAAACATGTGTTGATGTGGCGCAACACCATTTAGAGGCACAAGGCACCAGTGAATTCTTTAAGGAATATGACATTTTGTGGAGAGGAAGGAAGTACAGGGCTGTCTGATCTTGATTTCAGATGCAAGGTTCTGTAATGCGGAGTAAAATGATTTGGGTCACTATCTCTTCCTTCAAGTACCTCATTCCAAAAAAACCCAAAACCAAAACAAAAAATAGAAGGGAGAAGAACATTTTGTTCATGTATGTGCTCGCTGTACTCATCAGCTTTCTCTGAAGCACAAACTGTTTGCCCTGTAAATTGTTTAAGAAGTTTAAAAATTCTTGATTTGCAAATCAGTGTGCTAATGGGTGAACAATGTTCTTGTCTTGTGGTAATACTGAGCAATTTACAAGTGCTGGGTCCTTAAAATGTATTGGCTCTATGAGTTGCTTTATTCTGCTGTAGAATGGCAGTAGATCTTACATGTGTAATATGAGTTGCCTAGTAGGTGCAATATTGGCAGATCACATATCATTACAGGATAAGAAAAGGTCAAATATAAAGAAATCTCTAATGTAGTTTATGTCAGTAACTATCTAAAATATGGATAACAGTCATAAGCCTTATCTTTTCCATAGGCGTGTTACAGACTAGTAAGACTTAAAAGATTTTGGAGAGTGATGGAGGCTTAGTGGCAACATAGTGACTACTGCGGTGATGATGATGTTTTTATTTATCTATGTATTTTTATCTTCTGCATCCTTAGGGGATGTTACAGCTCAAGTGTCACTTCAGCCTGCATTGAAGTTCAATGGTGGGGGTCATATCAATCACACAATCTTCTGGACAAACCTTTCTCCTAACGGTGGAGGAGAGCCTAAAGGTTAGTGCTTGTTACGATGGTTTGTTGCATCAATTTTAATGGACCAGTAGAACTGATGATCTTTTCTCTCTTTGAAAGAGTCTGAAGGATCTTTATTTTTCAGAGTTAATTTGCCTGTCTATATGACAATTATCACAGTCTTGAGGAATTCAGCATTTTTCAGATGCAAGCCAAGAATATAAAAAGCTAGCCCTGGACTAAGTATTTTTAATTTCTAAATCTGATCATGTACACTGCAAAATACTTGGCTATTGCTGCATATTCCATCTTCATATGAGAAAATAGTTTTCCAAAGCTATGCTAATTAAGTTGCCATATATGTACTCGATTCACAGAAAAGGAAGAAATGTGCTGCAGACCACCCAACCTAGTGACTGGATTTATGCTCCAATTTGAAATAGGGATAGTTTAGCAGTTAAAGCCTAAAGGAAGAAATCCCCTTTGGGAGGATAGAGTAGTGATTATCTACAAGTGACCTGCAATTAAAGGCAAAGGCCCTGTAATACAGATCTCACAAAAGCTGTTGTGATAAACATGAGGGTTTTTGAATGAGGTTTACATGCCTGTCTGTAAATTGGTGGGCTTCAGGTGCTTGGTACTCCAGTTCAGCATTGATAGGTGACATCTGCTTGTGACTTTTGACTCTACTATGGAAGTACAAAGATGCTCTGAAGATGATCTAGTTAAGACTAGAGCATAAGGTTTTGAAGCTTCGAAGCTGAAATTTCAACAAGCAGTTCTGATATCAGTCCATTTCTGATAGAACTTGTTTTTAGATTACATTCTCAGAAAAGATGCTTTAAAGCCTTGATTTTTGTCTCCCAATTTCTGTGAAGTTTCTGTGAAAGTCAGTAAGCCTAAAATGTCATCTTTCAGTTTCAACTGAATGGTTCAGGCTTTTGTAGGAAGCCTGCTAAAGCCTGTCTTAAGATGCACTTGAAGCTATCGCCAAGAGATTTTCAAGACCATCTGTCTGAAGGTGGAAGGGATGAAGAATGAAGAATTCTCCAGCATTGCACTGTATGAAGTATTCTTACACATGCTAATTAGAGAGGAGCGTAGATACCTTCCGGTTTTGAGCAAACACTTAAATGTCTGAAAACCACAAGTGTGCTAGGGTGTAGGGGAAAGGAAGTAGTGTGACAGTTCATTGTTACACTAAAACAATTCTGGTTTCTGTTCCCTTTGCCCTAGCACAGGTTAGCGTAACTGTATAAGAGAGAAGTGATCTAATCATGGAGCCTGCTTATCCATATCAAATAGACTACTTGACTGTAGAAGCAGAAGTAAATCTAAAATCTGAGGGAAGTGGTTAAATACCTTTTACTATGTGTAGGTTCATTATATTGATATCAAAGATGTCCAAATATTTCTTTGTATTAAGACAAAGAAATCACAGCCACTTAGTGTTGCCCTTTTAGATATGCAAACTAGCTCTTTACTTTCTTTCCTAGTCCTCCTCTGTGGCGTTCCCTTTCCTTTTAGACAAGAATGTAAATGCCTGAGTGTCCTGCTGATAGCACCCTGGCTGTGTCTTTGACTACTGCACTAATTTCTTTCCAGTCTGCTTGCCCCCTTAAGCGGCTTGGGGCAGAACTGTTAATTAATGATGCAACTACTCTGTTTCTCTAGACACTTCCTACAGAGCCCAAATGCTTCTGCTCCTCTTTCCTTCTATTTCCAGGTGATATCTAGAAATTGAAAGATGTTAAGTACCTGACATTCTGTGATCTTTCTGTGCTTTTTTTTGAAGGGGAATTGATGGAAGCCATCAAGCGTGACTTTGGTTCCTTCGCAAACTTCAAGGAGAAGCTGACAGCCGTATCAGTTGGTGTTCAAGGATCGGGCTGGGGGTGGCTAGGCTATAACAAAGAGCAGGGACGCCTACAAATAGCAGCTTGCGCAAATCAAGACCCTTTGCAAGGAACAACAGGTCAGGTTTTTTTCCTTCCCCTCTGCTTCTCTCTTTGTAGATTTCATAGGCAAGCATATGAGATCTGAAAAGGGGTTTGTGGATAAATACTGAGAAGAAATTGCTGGATAAATAGGGCTGGAAAACTGAACATGACTACTAGCAGAAGTGAAAAACAGTTGCAGTTTTTAAAACAGTATTTGTAAAGCCCGACTTAAAAACTATGAAGAGCAGTAGGGTTTAAAGTCTGTCTAGGGGAAATAGATGGGGCATATTCTGAAAGTGCTCTCTCTTAGACAATAGTTTTAGCTTAAGCTCCTCTGGATTATTTTTGAGTACCTGGAGTAGCTTGCCAGTATCGAGGAAGATTAAGCCTCTTGCCTTTAGATTGTTTTCTCTGGCAGAGGAGCTATTCACAGAACTGTCAGTGTAGGCCAGGCAACAGGAGAGGGGAAGGTGTACAGAGTAACTCTTGTTGCTATGTAGGCTGGGTTTAAAATGGAAGGCTTATAGTTTGCTTCCTTAATATTGGTAAAGAGTAATGAGTGTCAATTAAATAAGCCTTGGATGGGGGTAAATCTCACAGCTAGGCAAGCAGCGTAATACTGGCCATGATCACTTTTGAAGATATTTTCACTTGCTTAGAGTGACATGGCAGTCATGATGGCAGGCTGGACACCCTCAACAGAGGGAAGAGGTCATGGCCAATGAGAATCCTGCCCGCAGTGGCTGTTTGTCCAGCTCCTATTGCAGATATCTTTAAAACATGTTCTACAGAATTCGTAGAGAATGACAAGGAATTGTCAGCAGTCTGTGTACTGCTTATCAGTAGGAAAAAAAAAAAAGAGTAATTTTATTATAGGGACATACAGTATAATGTGGGTAAATTTCACCCCCCCCACCCCCCCCCGCAATGAAAACTCCCCATTAAGAATTCAGTGAGAAGGATATTTTAGCACAACAGCAAGGAAAGTAATTAGACAATTAATAACTTGTGATTAAAATATTGGCAGCAAACTGGCATGGCAAGAGACTCCTTCATGGTGTAACTTTTCATGAAAATGCTTGCATAAGTGTGCAAAAGATGTAAACCTTTCAAAAATGGCTTTATTCAGTTATGTCTTCAAGGCAGTTCTAGAGTACTCATAGGCGTTATCTTAATCAGCTCTTTTGGTTTATGCAATGTGTGTGTGTGTGTGTGGAGAGCAAACAATTCTGTAAAATGTTGCAGTAAGCACCTATGTGCTGGAGAGCTCTTTGTCTTCCTGCAGATAAATACTCAGAAATTGGGTACAACTTCAGGATGCAACATAAGACTTTACATGTAAAGCATGTTTTCACAGATTTACAAAATTTATCCTCCTGGTGTTCTTTTTTTTGTTTTTTTTGTTTTTTTTTTTTAACAGGTCTAATTCCTTTGCTAGGAATCGATGTATGGGAACATGCTTATTATCTTCAGTATAAAAATGTTCGACCTGATTATTTGAAAGCCATCTGGAATGTGATCAACTGGGAGAATGTATCTTCAAGATATGCAGCTTGCAAAAAGTAGAGTGGAATTCTTGCACAGACTACTAAAGCGTCACCACTTCTACTCTGATACCACTCTTGTAGTAGTGCCTGTGGCTTACAAATGAATTGCTCTACTGCAGAAAACACAGCTCATCCAACAAAAGCATTTCATAATCAAGCAAAGTGTCTGCTTGTTTAATTGTGAGAGATATTTACTTAGATTTTTGAAGTTTTAAACTGTTGTGCAATGAAGGGAGACACTTTAAATAGTCTTTTCCATTGCATATAGAAACAGATCACCTTGCTGAAGCTTATTGAGGTAATGGATTTCCTTGTTGCACTAAAATACCTAAGTGGAAACATGTAGTTCATGTTGCTATAAACAAATAAAACTCAAAAGAAGAATCTTGTATGACTGTCTATAAGAGACTCATTTTTAGTAACAGCTGGTCCAGTTACTTACTTGATTTGAAAATGGTTGGAGAAGAGAAACGCCTTTTGCAGTTTGTTGTATTACAAGGTATGGAGCTTTCGGACAAATTAAAAAGATAGGTGAAAGGGGAAATAGGCGTGGCTGTGCCTGCCTGACTTGACTGTCTTCGGTCATCCTTACCTTTTCCTGGATCTCTTAAGTGAGAGCTTCATGTATTGCACTGATGCACAACGTTTTGAAGTGTTACCTTGGGCAAGAGATTACAGTACTGGGTCGTCAGGCTAAATTGTTTATATAGGAACTGAATGACAGCATGTGATACTCATTCTATACTAGCTGTTCAAGTATATCCTAAAACATCCTTTAACTTAAGAGACTGATCATGTGTATATATCAAGTATGAATTGCCTCTGCATAGCTGTGTTCCTGAAGCAGTTATAACACGTTAAACTTAATGCTTGACGTGGGAATGAAGTACCATCTGGTGTAAAGGAGCATGGCCAAAAGGTCTCGAAAAATACAAGAAATCGTTGGTGTGTTTTGGTTTTTTTGCTAATTCTGTTGCAAGTATTTCAGAGTGGATGCTACTGGACATACATAGTACATTGTGCATAAGTTTTCTTTGAGCTATCTTAGTATGCTCCTTTAAGTTCAGGATGGATTCTCAGGGAAACAAGGAATAGGCTTACATTACCATACTGCTAGCCTGCTGTTTTGAAGTATCAAGTAAGATTAAGGGGAGAAGTGTTTATAAAGAAAGAAATGCCTTTCATTAGCAGGTGAAGGGAGAGAAACTGCTACCACCATAGGAACAGTCTTTAGTCACTAACCAAAGCTGCAACTGGTGAGATATCTCTGTTGCGAATGAAAGTGAGTTATGCAAACATGGCTTATTTCACATTTAAAGTGGGGTTTTTTTTGTTTTTTTTTTTCTTCCCGCTACTGTGGGATATTTTTTCTCTAGGCCTAGCACTTCTCTCATATGTAGCTTGAGCTTCTGCTTAAGTCTGGATTGCTTCATAATCTTGTTTAAAACTTGTATCATCATCCCTCACATCCTTGGTTTGCTTCTGAGGGTGTGAGAGCAGTGAAGAAGAAAAGTAAGTACATTGGTAATCAGTCTGGCAGCTTTTGACTTGAATTTAAAAAAAAAAAACAACCAAACCTACTGAAGGGTCTTTATTCTTGCTGTCTGCAGAACCCTCTAAGTCTGGAGAGCTGGTGAATGAAGTCTCTCTCATGAACTATGCTTAGCTTTTCTTCTTAGAGAGGAAGCCTGGGTCTCCATGAGTAAACACTAGCATCACATAGATTTTTCCCTGACAGAAGCTTCTGGCAGAAAGAACTATACTTTCTGGGTGGCAATTCAAAACTAAATCTTTGCTGTACTTATTTACTGGGGTGATCTGTTTATTCTGAAACCCATCTTCCTAACTTAATGTTCCCAGCCTCTATCCTTGTGTGTTTCCTTCTAAGCACTTCAGAATGCTTAAATTAATGCAAAATACATCAGGTAGCCCACAATATTCCTGTTGCAAGACTCTTGAGGCAAATCCTTTTTAAGGACTTAATATTAGTTAGAGAATTGATTAATACTGTTGATAATTATTGGAGAAAGGACCAGTATTTATCATAACTTGCAAGTCACGTGTAACTAGCTATAGATATAAAGCTTAATTTAAGCAAGTTGGGTTGGTATCTGGATTAGTAAAGGCCAATACTTAGGTTTTAGTTCTCAGACTTCAGCGTACTGAAATCCTGCAGATAAGGTGGATTGAGGGGGGGGTGAAGCAGTGGCATTTTTTTAGAGGAGTAGCAGGCACTTCAGATATGAAGAGAATCCTTTGCTTCTTACTTTCCAGAAGTACCTCTGAAGTACAGAGCAGGCATGTTGTGTTTACCATGGAGTCTGCCTGAAGATGAAGGAAACAGCAGAGTCGTTTCTTCTTCCCTTATTCAAGACTATATGATACGGTGAAATACTATATAGCAGACATCAAAAAACGCTAGTGGAGCGCTCCTCCGCAGTGAGCAGACGCTGAGGCAGGGCTTTGTTGGTGAGTGCCATAGTGCGCATGTCGGGCATCTTCTTGGTACTGCATGCTCTTAACGAGCAGAGGTCAACGTGCCTGTACACTGGTGCTCTGGAAGGGAGTGCTTAAGCTGTGGAGGAGGCCTGAGTTAAGGCGCTGAGGAGGTAAGCCATGGAGAGCTCCTCCAGCAGGACTGGCTCTTGCCGAGGCTTTAAAGCCAGTAGTGCAAGACCCAACAGATGCTGGTAAGGCTCTGTTTCTGCAGTGCACCAGGTTAAGAAGAAGCTCCACTCATCTCCTGCTTACAGTCAGCTGGTGAACTTGTCCCGATGCCTTGTATCCTGTCTTTAAGTCTGAATGTAGGAAGTCCAAAGCTGTATACAAACAGGAATGTTTGTGGAACTGAAAGATGAAAATTTACTAAATGTTGAAGGCAAGTAGTAGGAATGCTGAAGCAATGAAAATGATTTAATGCTTGTTCTGGTGGACAATTACAAAGGACAAACAAAGGTTAGTTGTGTGGTTTGAAGGAAGGGCTTGGTTAAAGTGTCTTAACTCCAAACTTCTGTGAAATCTGGAAAAAGTCCTAGTGATTCTTGTGACACTAGGAACTGAAGTGCATGCCTGTAATTTAGCAAGGCTGCTAGCAAAGCTGTCAACTGTCTGGGCAGTGAAAGTGCATAAACCTCTTACTAATCTGTGTTAGACAGTAAACTTGGAACTGCCATTGCGATTCAGAACTAGCGCTTTGCATGACAGAAGCTGCTGTGGAGGTGGGCAGATGTGTCTCTCCCTACACAAATGGAGAAACAGGAAGGTAAATAAGTATGGCCGATCTCACATGCTCTGTCTGAACGGGCAAGTCTAAGACCAGCTACTCAAAAACTAAACTACTAACGCAGTTTGTTCTACCTAGAGCTTCCTGACCCTAACAGTAAAAATAGTAGCTGTGTGTGTAAAGTTGTCTCCAACCTGAACTGTGCAGGGTCTCTCTCATCAATGAGCATGAAATTACTTGCAGACTTGATCTGCATGACAGGAACGATGGGTTTTCCAACTGCAGTGCTAGCTGAATTGTTCGTTGACCTGGGCCAAGCAGAAGAGTTGCAGAAGAATTGCATCCTGACAGTCCCCCTGAGCCTAGCTTGTGTCAGTCCTTGCTTCACTGTCTTGCTTATGAAGATGTCGTGTATGTGTACACAGTTAATTTGTGTGTAGGCCACAATATGTTAAGAATTGGAATTATTTTCAAGAAGGGAAAAAAGAATTGGAATTATTTTCAAGAAGGGAAAAAAGTGCAGTACCTAACCCAAATCCTCCTGGAAATGATTGCGTATTATGAGTTGGAAGAACGAAGTGCATCAGGGTGATCCCATAAGGAATACTTACGGGTGGCAAAGCTGCTGCACTTACAGACTTTGGTTTGCAGACTACAAACAGATTACTGTGGCTGAACTTCTTTTCAGAAACATTCAGTCGGGTCTCAAAGGGCAATATGCTGCTGCGAAATGCAAGTGCACGTTTGTGATTTTTTGCTGACCTGTAAAAGACATTTGAAGGCTAATATGAATTGCAAAGCATGTGTGTCTCATTCTGTACTAGAAAAGATTAAAGTAATTGAAGGCCAGCCAAACCGAGCTCTTGCGGTCTTTCCACTGTCCCTCCGTGGCGGGTCGTGGGGCTGATGCAGTGGCCAGTCCCAGCGAGCCAGAGGGTGGCCCCTTCATCTTGCTCTGGAACAGGAGGGGTCTGGAGATGTCTTTACTGGCAGTCAGAAGTGGAAATAGATAAAAGAGGCTTTTTTCTGCCAGCTTCTACTTTGCACTTCACAATTATTTATTTCACCCTTATCTAGAGCATGTATTAAAAAAAAAAAGTAGTAGTAAACCCCTAACTGTCTCCAGAAAATAGTCAGTGACTCAGCTTGTGAGCTGGTAGGCTCTTACAGACATTAAAACCTCTTGATTTACAGAAGACTTACTTGTCTTTGTTTTGCATTCAGGAATTTAGTTCTCTCTAGTGTAGCAAAATAGGTTTAAAGTGCTGCTGTGCCATTCTGCTAACATTTTACGTGCCTATTGCATTGACCTTGCAGAAGTTAATCATTGCAGTAGTATAAAGCAAAGCCATTGTACTTGCAGTCGTGTCTAATATCAGGTGGATAAAATACTGCTAACTTAGTAGGCTTAACCTGCCTTTTCCTTAAAGTGCTTTCTGCTTAATGATTACAAGTAATGCCCTCAGATTTCATCATAGCTGTTTTTACCCCTTTGATTCAAAAAGCAAAGCTGCTCTGGGGGTCCGTGGTAGGTGCATATGCTTGACTGGGGAGCTGAAGCCGCTCCTGTCGCAGAGAGCCAGAGCTGAGCGTTTCCCGCTAGGTGGGGGTGTGTATCTGCTGTACTCTCTTGTCAGCAGGGCTTCCGAGTTGAATTTCCAAGAGGCAGGTGAAGCAGCAGTTTGTGTCCCCTCACTGCACAGGAAAGGAACTGTTTGGGCTGTTGCTTCCACTTTCTCAATAACCAGAGTCACTGCTGCCACTGAGGCTACCTGTCAGTGTGTGGGGAGGAGGCAATGCTGCTGTAGAGAAGACAATTTATTTTAATACATACATTCAAATATAGGTCTTGCTGTAACTAAAGCCAGGCAGGCAGAGGCTAGAGGAAGGTACTCTTAATTTAATTATGAAGATGCTTCTAGGATTCCCACCTGGCTGCCTCATCAGGCTCTAACTATGTCTGTGTAGGGACATACAGTGTCCGTGACATTCTGTATGGCCTTTCAAGCCCAGAGACCAGAGATTTAACCGCAGGGGATGAAGTCTGTTAGATTGCTATAATTAAGCCAAGACTGCAGGGAGTACACAGCCAGCTATCTGAGGCACAGAGGTTTACAGTTACAATTGTGCTGCCTCCCAGGGCTGTTGCTGCTCCAGTGGAACTCCGGCTTTTCACTGGATTTTCTCACCTCAGGAGATGGGTGGACAAATTAGCACAGAGGCAAGTCAGCAAACCTGCTGCCTGGACCTGCCAGAGCGGGTGGTGGACTCACGTAGCCTTGTGACACCACTGAAGCAGCTCTCTGACGGATGTGTCCCACTGCGGTGTTTTTAAGCATTCCCTCTGTGTTGATGGCAAATCCCTGAAATGGAGAAAACCCCCTACAGTGCAGCACTTGGGAAGTCTTATCATTAGGGCTATGTGAAATGACTGGCAGTCCCATAGTTGTGGGCTCCCGTTGCACATAAAATTGCAGAAGAAATGGCAGTTTTCTGAAGGTACTTATTTCTCCAAAACTCTGGGGAGACATGCAAAAGTTGCTGGTTACTGCACTAGGTATTTGCAGACAGGTTGGGGACTTCCAGAACCTGACTTTGGGGGAGTTTTGCCCTGCTAGGGAAAGTAAAAACTTTGAAAAGTCCAGGTCTGTCTTCAGTTGGACTACAATTCCCTCGTCCTTTCTTGCTTTCGCCACCTTTTTTCTGGGGAGGAACCAAGTCTCTGCTTCCCTGGCTTCTCCCTACTTCTGCTGAGGTCCCTTATTGAGGGCCACCTCCTTCAGAGCAAGCTCTGCAGTGCTTTAGTTCCTTGTAGCTGGGTTGCTTCCCACCAGCTGCTCCATAATGCTTGCATCTTAAGGGCTTGTCCTTTATGCTACTGGCAATAGAGCTGTAGCTCTAAGAAGTCAGATCTAGAAGCAAGTAGCATGGTAATTCAGCTATTTTTATCAATGAGTTCTGCGACATGGGCAGTATCAGAAGACTAGTGCACGGGAATTTCAGGTTTTCCTTATTTTTTAAGAGGTTAAAAGTTTTCACACTGTTATTGCAAAGATTATCACTGGCATGTCAGAGGTCTGCAAACCAGGAGGTAAGGAGGAAGAACATGTGTTAATTTAATTGTCATGATTTGAAGGTAATGCCACAATTCTGAGAAGGGCTGACTCGTTCTATTTCAGTATTTGGCCTTGACAGGAACGGGTAATATTGCAACCTCTATTTATGCCTCTAGAAATTCAGACCTGAGGTAGCTAAAAGCAAGGGCTTCCAGCTCGCAGGAATTTTGAAATTTGGCTGTGGTCAAAACTGGCCAGAATTGAAAACTTGTCAGTATTTCCAGGAATCCAGAAGCTCCCCAGGCCCTGCAGCTGCTGGGGAAGTCTGATGTTCTTGTCTGTTGGGGCAGCTGTCATGGGCTTCAAGCCTCGGGCTTCTCCAAAGGTCATGCAGACAGAGCTGTTTCAAACAAAGCGTTTTGGGCTCACCAAGGTAGCGTGTCAGAAAGCTCTCCCTCTCTGTGTATTTATGGATCTGTCTTTGGACTAAAGGCTTCACAGGGAAGTTTCCAGCCACTCTTAGCCCTCAAGCAGGATTGTGTTGAGTAGGAGGCTGTAGGGAGAAGGGGAAATGCAGTCTTTCAAAGGGTGCGTCATCAGACCATCTTCAACTTCTCCCTCCCGTAAAAGATGCACACAAACCTGGTCAGCCTGCCCCTCTGGCAGAGAAGAGCTCAGCTCTTGGGCCCTTTGAGTGTCTGAGTTCATTTCCCAAGACACTGAGAAAAACTCGTGTCAGAATCTGTTTAGCCTTTTGCTCCATCTGGGCTCCCCCACCTCTGCTTAAGATTTCGAGCCATTTCAAAAGACCTTGGATTTAATGTAAATAAGCTGTGCTGATGTTTACAGGGAAGAAATGCTCATGTATTTCTGCTTATTTATTTTTCCTATGAAAGAATAAGGATTGCAAAACTAAAACTCATCTGGATTTTTTGGGGGATGGAGACAATATTTCTGAGAGCTAAGTGTAGGGCTTGGTGCTTTTTTGCATAACGAAATAAAATGGGAACAATAAACTGGAATTAGCCTGTCTGAGAGTCAAAAGCTTCAATGGGAGTTCTCCCCTTGCCTTCATGAGATCTGAGTCAGTTAAAAGCAATTCAGAGCCAGGACTGCTGCTTTTCTGTATTATCTAGCTGGGAACTGGAGTTGTTCCTGGATTTTGTTTTATCTTAAACATAAGTCGTAGCAGTTAAGTAGTTGTTGTTGTCCATCTGCTGATATTCATTGCTGTCCTAGATGCATTCTCTCCAGCTGATGTGGGACTCTGCAATGCACATTCTGTGTGTGAGCGTCAAACCTGTTTTGTATACGAGAAAGCACATGGTATTAAATGGAACTAAATACTTTTGTTCCAGATGTAGCTGTCTGGCATAGACACTGTGGGACAGATACAGATGTGGGATGGTGATGAGGGTTCAGCCCTGAAACTGGTCCTTGAAAGTAACATCTGCATCTTCTGATTTCTGGGCTAACCCACCCAGATTTCTCTCCCGTGGGCTCTGATGTCAGCTTCATTAGAAAGAAGTGTCTCTCTGTGGCCCCAGAGAAGTATCCAAGGAGCTACCTCATGTTGGGATGTAGGACTATCCCATCAAAGCCCTCTTTCCTTTGCCTGAGCCCTTTGCATTAGCAGCTGGTGTGTCACAACAGTGCAACAATTTTCCTGCTGTATTTGATATTGCAAATCCCAAAGAGCTCACTGTAGGGCGGCTTTGCATGGGCAGAAGAGAGTAAAGCTGTCTGTGGCCAGCTGAGAATCTGTCCCCCTGTGCTGCACCCAGGAGCATGCTTGGAGCATCAGAGGGGTCCTGTGGGCTGTACCCCTGGGCTGGTCCCACTGTCGAGGCAGCGATATGGAGAAGTCCTAGTCCAGCTGTTGCTCGCTTGGAGCTTCTTGCAGAGTCTGAGCTGGACCTGACATCTGAAAATCCTAGCTGTACTGTCCAGTTACAGATCCTTAGGGATTACAGATTTGAAGGGGCTAATATGTGTATATATCTAAACATGCAAATGTAATCATGAGTTTATCTCTGTGTACGCCATTCTGTTAACCTCTTCTGGGTGTTTGGAGAAAAAACAGTAGAAAAACCATCTGGTTATGCTCACTCTTACAATCCGACATCTGGCTGCCAGACTCAGGAGGCCGTGTAATCTCTGCTCATGTGGTTTCCATGCTTTGATTGCCCAGTACAACCGAGCATTGGAGAGGGACTCGCCCCTCGTGGCAGAGCGTGAGCTGACAATGTGTTGGAAGGGCAGAAGGTGTCCACCATTAGACCTTGTTTACATGTAAGCATTGCCAGGTTAATCCAAGTGGTAGTATGTCTGTATCGTTCTCATATTGCTTCATCGCTGAAGCCTTGGTCTTCAAAAGCTATTGCTTGGGCTGGAACTGCTCTTCCAGTTAACCCAGATGTATTGTAGAGGTGAAGTGCTAGTCCTGCACTATGAGTGTCATAAAAAATGAAAGCTTCCTGTTAGCCTCTGAACTGAAATTCAGGAAAAATATGTTTTGTCCGTCCCCCCGTCCCCCCCCCCCCCCCCCCCCCCCCGCTGCCAAGGAAAGGAGACCTTTGGCTTTCCCCCCTTTATTTATTTCTGGATGAATGAAAAAGGATGGGATGGCAGCACCGTTCATGCAAGGAGGGAGGAGGCGGGTGCTGCAGTTTTGCCACTGCTTTCCGGGTAGGCAGGACACTGCTCCAAAATGCAGGAGAGCAGCATTGAATTCTTCCTCTGCTGAAGCGGACCTGAACGTGCACCTCTCACCAGAGTGCCCTGCCTGCCATGCCAGGAGCATTTTAGAGGTGATGAATTCCAGGTTCCTCTCCTAGAAGAGAGACTCTGGATTTCCAAAAAATGCTGCAGGCAGTGTCCTGGCTGCTCGAAGGGAGCCATCTGCCCTCATCACGGTCTTGTTCCACTAATTGAGCCCCACATCCTCTTTCTGGCTCCAAGTGTTTGGTGACTTTGGATGAATTGGCAAGACATTTTGAATCAGTCAACACCCTGTATTCAGTAAATAAGTTATTTGCTTCCCCCAGCGTTGCCCAAAGCATTTTCCAGCTCCATGAAACTATTTTCTGTTGGCTTGAAAGGAGAAGAGGAATGAAATAAATTTGTTGACTGAGTCAGGGAACATGTAACGGCAGCTAAACAAGAACTCTGATTTACTGATTTTCATCACAATCAAATTTAGACTTCATCTTCTACAGATATTTAGGCTGTGGAGTGGGGTTTTTTTTCAAAGGGATTCACAATGAATTTGTTCATCTCAAGTCAGAATGACTGTCTTGGTGGCAGTTGGCAGTGACATTTGGGTTATGTTAATGAGCGCAAAATTAAATATAGCATCAAGTAGGAATCAGCAACATGAAAAATAAGTGAAAAAGAAGAAAGAACTACCTGTAAGAATGCAGATCAAAAGGAGAGAATAACTGGAAAGTCACAGCACCAGTTTTTTATGTTATTTTTTTCAGGGAAAAGCAAAAAAAAAGACTAGAGGCTGAAAACTGGGATAATCACATTCTTTTTTTAAAGCACCACTACCTCAGCTTCTCTTGGAGAAATGATGAGGTTTTATCCTTCACCTTGACCAGAAAAACAAATGCAGTGGAAGAGGCAGAGAGAGGAGAGAGCCTCTGTTTTGTCTTTTGTACTAATTTTTATGCTGTTCTTGACAATGCTGAGAGACTTGTAAAAATTTTCTGAAAAAAAACAAGGAATCAGAAAAAGGATATAACTGGAAAACAACAAAACAAAAAAACCCCCTGTGCTTGTAGAAAGCCAGTTATTTGTTTATCTGTTACAGTATTTTTTGGTGAAGATTAAAAGCTGCCCACAGGAGTTAGTACCACCACCATCCACTCAAAACAACCCATCATCTCCATTGACCTCATCTGTCAAATTCTCAGCTTGCAGTCAAGAATTATCAAGAATGCCCCAGCCTTGCTAACATTAATCTTTAAGAAAAAAAATACATCAAATAAAAGACAGGTACCGCCTAGACCAAACAATATCCTATTGCCACAATAACCTTCACTCTCAACTTGAACTAACACTAAACTAAGCAGCATTAATGTACGTACGGACCCTCTGCTCTCCTAGAGGTAGTTGCTCCTTCTTGCCAAAGAAAATGCTTCCAGCAGAGCCTGTAGCTGCTTGTGGGGCTTATTGTCTGATGTATAGACGGTCCAGATTCAAACATCCACCTTTCCTGATTGACAGCAGTTGCACACCCCAGATCAGTGTGACCCAGGCGGAGCAGGCAGCTGGATGAATCCAGCAGACGGCTGTCTGTTAAGACGTGATCTACATAGGCAGGGAAGAGCCCTTCCAGCAGGAGGTGGTATTTATTTCCATAGGAACAAAATAATCCCTTATATGTCACTTGCTTTGCCACATGGCAAAAGAGAGAAGGGAACAGACAATGGTAACCCCGGCTTCTTCCTGTGCTCTCTAAAACTGTGCAGATTGTGCCGTGGAAATTAAAAAATCAGTTTTTGAACAAAAAGTCTTTTTCATCTTTTTTCCCCAGGAACTCTCTACTATTGTTCATGGTACACTATCGACTCAAATACATGGCAAAAGCAAGAGCTGTCACGCTGAAGTGACCTGCTTTCATTTCATTCTTGTTGGAGTCCAGCCTTGCATTGCTCTGGTGGGAACTTAGACAGACCTACCACTTTCCTATAACCTTTCTGTGGACTATTTTCTGCTTTGTCATATGCCCTTAACTGGGATTGTGCTTTTTAGTGGGACCAAATAAAAATCAAATTCAACTTTTCCATTAAACAAAGAGATGCTCTGGTTTATTAGGACATGTAGGCATTTCACAATACTGTGCTCATCCATTGTTCAAGGTGGCCAAAAATGCAAACAAAATTGACTGTAAAAGTTTCTTGTATCCTTCCTAGTAGGATGAACTATGGCAACATAGTACAGAATGGAGGTGGTGCTTGATACAGCTGGCAAATAATCATGTGGTACTTTTGGGAAAATGGCATTATGTAGAAAACAATGAGAAAATTGCCCTGAAATATGTATTCTGCATTTAAAATGATTGATTTGTGTGTTATCTTTCCTTTGCAAAATGTTTTTGTTTGCTGAGAGCCAGGTGAATTTTTTTCTTCAAATTTGGCATGCGACCTTTATTCTCTGAACTTGGTTTTGAGTTTCAAGCTTTGAGGGGATCCCATTTACAGTGAATGATTAATAAACTTAATTTGGTTTGGAACTAATCCAAGCAAAGCATTGCAATTAAAACGTAAACTGGCCCAGGTTCAGGTGAAAATTTCCTAAGCTAGTGAAACTTTTGATAAAAAATGAGTTCAGGAAACAGGTGAATTTGGGATGTCAGTATGTAGAGGTCTAAATTCTGAACAAGTACATTTATCTCCAATTTATGTTAAATTGTTCACATGTGGTATTAATAGCCAGGAGTGTCATGGAGTAAGAAGTCGGCTGCATTTCAGTGCTCTCTCTATCAGGCAAGTCTCAACACTTCTCTAAAGCTGCAGAAGTCCATGAGGTCCTGGCTGCCGGTCTTGTCCTGTGTCTCCAGCACGTAAAACTTTCATTCTTCACAAGTCCTCTGTGAAATTTCAATTGCAATTTCCTTAAGAGACAGGACGTCAATATGCTTCAGAAGGGACACAAACAACAGAGACCAGAAAAATGCTACTGCTCCTGCTGCTTTCTGAAAACACATCAGATTTGTATGTATTTGGAGAAAGCTTGAGTATCTCGAGAAGTGTTTTGTGTTCTTTCATTGGGAACTGAAAGAGCCCTTGGGGGCCCCATCCAGCGTGACGATGGTCTGTGAATGTCTGATCGACAACGCTGGATTAGAACAGCTATGAGCAAATGGGCTGTGCGCTCTTCTTTCAGTACCATTTAACAGATTAAGGTTAAGAAATTTAACATGACATAAAATTCTGTCCAAGCAATTACTTCCGGGGCTGTGGTGGTGTCTAGAAGGTCATTGCCTGAACCCTTGGCCTGAGATGAAATTCATATTAAAAGAACACTCTGTATGAGTAGGGCCCAGGGACCGCTGGCTGTGCGTGGGACAGACTAGGCTGTCTGCTTGCTTCCCCTAAGGCACGGCCATAAATATCACTGTGGTAATGAGAGCTCGTAGAAAAATCTGAGACAGTTCTTCCTCTGAGGGATGTTAACTTAGAAGAAGTTTGAATACCAGTATGTGTTCTCTAATAAAGAGGTCTGGGACAGCCTGTGTTCTTCTGAGGTTCTCTAGTGAATGTATTGGCCATGTCCAAGGTATTTTTGCACAAGAATTCACATCCAGCATCTGAAAAGGGGTATAGGAATGTATTCCCAAAAGGTGAATGGGTGATGCTGGTAAAATACTGCTATATTGGTGTGAAAGTAAATGCTCTTTTTCTGAAGATACCTTACAGCTGTAGAGGAACTAACCATGTTTGTTTGGAGGTAATCAATCATGTCATGGCCTGGCTTATGCAGGAGTTTATATGAAATGGATGATCCTGTGTTTTAAAGCCAGTAAATTTAATATATTTTTCTTTTCTTTCTCAATTCCCATGTCATTTTCTTTACTCTTCCTGTCTTTCTCCCTGATGAGAAGTCGAGTTCTCCCTCCCTCCAGAAGTCGAGAGCTTCAGTCAAATCCTTGCCTCCCTCTTGCTAATGCGTGTAACCCTGTGGCTAGTCTGAGCCTCTGCACTAAAGTGTATGGAACAACCAGGTTTTCCAAGACCAACCAATCCCATACAAGAGAGCCTCAAAAAGAAAAGATAATCTCTGTTTTAGAGACAGCAATAACTAATCCCCATCTGAATCACATTAATGTAATATAATTCTTTTTTCTGGTAGAATAAGGAGTTTGGATAGGAAACTCTCATGGGAAGACTAAGGAGCTGTAGTACTAATGTAGGCAGGAGACTCACGTTGCCAAGAAGATAGGTTATACGTGGTGAGCAATGGGTTTTTCTGTAGAGTAAAAACTTAATCAAGATGTTCACAAGCCAGTTTCATGTTCCCATGCTTTGCTTTATTTATCTGAACTGCCAAAAGTCATCTCCTCCATGGTCTGTCAGCAATTGCATGAACATGGACACCAACCAAAGATGAGATTTTTCTTGTAGCTGATCTGTGAACCTGCTTCATTTTTTCAGCATCCTTTTGTATGCATGCTTGTCAGCCTGGTACTTACAGCTCCCCTTGTCCTGCCTTCGCCAGTACTGTGTGCAGAGAGTAAAAGCGCCTGCGAGTGATGCTTAATCCCCTGTTTACTTACCACAGCATCCCATTAACTCTGTGGAGAATCTCAGGCTGTTGTTTTTTTCGAGAAATGAAGTGAAGTTAAGAGAAGTTGAGGCAGGATATATTGTTACCTATGAAACATATATACTAGATAGAGTACAAAAGCAGTTTTTTGGGATCATGGCACAACTTCAGTAATGGTTGACGTGAAAAGCTCCAAAGTGGACCCTTTAAAACAACAAACACATTGCCTAGGAAAAAGCTGCACCGCTGCAGAGGGATGGCTGGCATGACAGATGTTCTTTCTTCTGTAGTATGGTGAGTTCCTTCTCTAGTATGCTGGGAAGGGAAGTATATCCCACCAAAACACTGCCCTACTTCCACTGCAGGGCACAGGGCTGGGTGTTTACTTGCATCAGCCTGCTGTAGACGAAGTCAGGATGGAGCCTTGTCATGTGTTCGATAAATTTTTAAAGTAGGCCTTTTCTTTGGGCTGTTAGGGAAATTGGAGACGCTGCTGTTTCAGCTGACAACTGCGTAGGAATCTGTGGCAGGGAAGTGTGCTGGCTGACGTGAAAGGCAGGATCCATCCCGAGTGCATCCTTCTGCAGACCTGGGAGAATTTCATTGCAGAGGTGACCTTCTGCCTTGGTTCCTGGGGACAAACCAGCACTCTTAAGTGTGGCCATGCAATTTATCTTGCAGCCTTTCAGGCTACTTTCTCCCCCAGTTTCTGCTGTGCCCGTGATCAGCTGTTTCTAGTACTGTGGCCTGTGTTCAGATGCCTTACAACAGCTGCCTTGCTTTGGAGTCATGGCTGTCCCTCTCCACTGACTATGAGGAGACCCAAGGTCTGGCAGCGCAGGAGGACACGTTGCCTCAGTCGTGTGTCCTGCCTGGGTGCAGGGCAGGCACTGGGATACCGGTTAGATCCTCCCGAGGTGCCCACATGTTCATAGCCCCAACCTGCCATTACTGCTTCAAAGGCCTGGCCCTTGCTGGAAGGCAGGGGAGCGCAGGGGCATCCTTCCCAGAGAGGGGCAGCAGCTGCATTTAAATCCCTTATCCACGGGGACATCTTTTCCAGCACTGTCGTGATTCTGCTGCTGTTAAGAGGATCAAATTACAGCCCTGTGTGTACCTGGTGACTCTCAGATACATGGGATATATGTGTACGTGTACATGTGCATGTGTCCTCTTAGACACACAGGAATTGGGGGTCCCTGAATCCAGCAGCGCCACGGTGTCGATACAGTGCTGGAGAGGAGTGTGCTCAGAAGTAAACCATTTATCAAACTGTGATTTGTTGACTCAAAGCCCCAGTCTCACCAAACACTTCAGCCCGTGTTTGATTGTAAGCAGAGGAACACTCACAAGCTTAAAGATAAAACAACCATGAATTACCTAGCTGGGCAACACTAAAAAAGAGCAGCAGCTGGCCAGCTGTGCCCTTCAAGAACACTATGGGGCTCTTGGCACAAAATTACCTATTTGGCCAACTTTTTCTTGTGGATGACACTGCTTCTCTTTGATAGCCAGAACTGATTAGAAGAAAAACTCAAAAAAAAAAAAAAAAAAAAAAGAAATGAAAGGAGGGGGGAATCTAGCAAGTGAAAACCTAAATCTCTAAAATTCTTGACTCTGCCATGACGTGGCTGTCAGTAACAAACCTTGTGTGAAAGCTGAAATTTCATTTTGGATCCATCAGTGGACTCTTTTACTACTGAAAAAAAGAAAAGAAAAGAAAATCACACTCCCTTATGAATTGCCAAGTGAACGCACAATAGCTGCATTTATTTTATTAGCCTTCTGACCTTTCCCTTCTCTGGTGAGGTTTCTTTTTCCTATTAGCACGATTAGAGCGTCTACTGAGATGGCAACAAAACAAACACTGTTATTGTTGGCTAATTCGCTCTTTTAGCAAGGAACAGGGATGCACAGGCCATGAGCAGACGCTTACCTTGCACCTCCAGCCCATGGCAGGCGTGGGAGTCACGCCACACCTGGGACACCAGGTCCCGGTATGAACACCATGAATGCCACCGCGCCGAGGACCCTGCATCTATTTTTCACAAAGCGCTTCAAGTCATGCTTGACTTGGAGCCTGGGAGCGATTTATTTGCTTCCAATGGAGGAGTGTTATTTTGTTTTGTACCATTCATGTATTTTTGCATAGATATCGGGCTCCCCCCTCCTTTTTATAACTGCCCCACAACACTGCTTTCTCTGGAGGTGATCAATGCAAGACCATGTGGGGATGGCTGGATGCTTCTTGTCCCCATGGTTTCTGGGGCAGGTTGGTTTGCTACAAAGCACTGCAGCTGCTGGAGAGTCGGGTGTGATTATTGTGGCAGCGCTTGCCCAAAGTCCTATGCGGATTTTGTGTCCTTAAGTTACCGATCAGTGGAACTGGCTGCTCAGCATCAGCGGAACTGGGTGTTTCAAAAATGTATACCAAGCAGTGAGGGTCGGCTGTCATGCTGGCACGGAGCAGGACTGTGGAATTTTTGGACTTATATGGAAGTCTGAGAAAACTTCAGAAATAATTCTGGAATATGCCCAGCAGACTGCATGGTAACAGAGGAGCTGGCTGAGGAATTTATAGCTGTGGGGAGAGAATCATCATCTTTTTTCTAAAAAAATTTTGATCCCGGGAGGGGAAAAAACAACTCAGAAGGCTAGTGGAGAATTTGTCAATTATTTTTTCCTTCGTGGGTAACTTATCTGGGACCTATATACATAAATCATAGTAATAACACAAACACTGCTGAAATTGCCAGCAGCATTTAAGCAGGAGAATTTGGGGCTAGGATCTCACCAGCTTTCCAGAATGCCAAGATCGCAGTGCCGTGTTATTCTAGTATTAGTCACTTCTAGCAGATAAGATTGCATATAAACCGCAACCCGTCTGCAGTTTCGGGAGGGCCAAGCCAACCCATTTAGGAACAGTTAAATTGCTAGTTCTTGAACATAAGTGGCAGGACGATAAACGTGACCTGTTTGCTGTTAACCCCACGAAAGTGCGGCCAATTTTTCTTTAGCTTAGCCTAAGGGAAAAAGCATATTAAATCTTTGCATGTTGGCATTCGGAGTCTTCTCTTTTTAGAATAATGGCACACCACTTCAGAATCTAAGGGGGATGGCTGAATCAATTGCTTATATACATTTAGTCCATATAATTACTTTGTTCTCCTAATTAATTTCTTTATATTATTTTACCACTCGGGAGACTTAGTTACTTGCTATAATCTATGGTACTAGACACTCTTAAAACACACACCACCAACAACACCCCCCCGCTTTCTCTCTTTCTGTGGCTGTCTAGGTACCAGGAAAAAAGATTACAGTAGCTGTATTTGTTGTTGCGCAGGAGCTGTCTCTCAAGTATTGTGTCTGCCTGGTGAAGAGGCAGCTGGAAGCATCCCTGACACCCCAACATGTGCTGTGCTTATATACTGTGCTTGTCTTTAGAAAAGAGATGGGGAAATTGCTGACTCTTCCCAGGGAACTGTACACCTAAAAGTGAACAAATGACTAACTAACTGTGCTATTAGACGTGATAAAATGGAGACACTTCAGACAGTGAGGAGAATAGAGAGGAATAGGGTCAGGACGCATCCAGTTATGGGATAGGCCTTTTCAGCAAGGCTTTGGGATCCTGCACCACCTCAGGTAAGCTTATACTGAGCCTTTTGCTGACAGTCATATCAAGATGATCTGATACCCTAGATTCCCAACCCAAAGACTCAAGAGTTAGGAGTGTGGTATTGCAAGTAAAACAATAACAGCTGCAGCATCACAAGGGCTTGCTTGCAGCACAAGCAGTGATGATCACCTCTCCCTGTCATTTCACATTGATCCCACCTCACCAGCCGTTTGAACACCCTGTGATTTTCCAGAAAGCTGCTCATGACAGGCAGAACAGCGGAGACTGTGATGCTCTTCTGTGCCCCGTGGCACAAGGGGTTAAGCCAGGACTAAGGTGAACACGGATGCTTTTGCTGTTTGTGTTGAGAGGTGCTTTAGGGCTGCCTCCTAAGAGCTATTGCCCAGAAGGCCACAATAGCTAGAAAATGGCTAAGAACATCTTTGGCTGTTTTTCCTTTCTTTTTCATGCATCTGGTGCAGGTGCTCAGTACAGCATGCTGAGGAGACCCTGCCCAGGCTCTGCATTTCTCTCACACCTGTGTAGTGCCAGCTGTGCTGGAGTCCTGGCTTGTTTTCAGGGTTCCTATGGACTACCTCAGCACAAAAATATGGGTGTGAACAAATAACTATCTTCTAGGTTAGCATCCTACTATTGTTTTCACCTTTTCTGTGCACAGATGTTCTTGCGAAATCCCAGTTAAAAGACAGAAAGTATTAACACTACCTGCTTCCAGGGCCTCAGTTAGACCCAGGCAGTGCCTCCATTTACCCAGTTTGAGCCATGGAGTATGTCAAGAATGTACATACCATTATGCACTGAGAAGATACGCTCCATAAACTCTGAAGCCTTGATTGGCTCAGCTAGAAATATTTCTAAATGAGTGTTACAAAACACTGTATGGTTTTAAAATGGCAGTTAGTCTTTTACTATTTTTTGAGCAGTAGTCAGAAGAATAATGGAGTCAAAGAAATTCCAATCCAATGCATTCATGGCATCATGTTTAACAGCAGTGAACCAAATAGTGCAAATTACCCTAATGATCCCTTTCGATTTAATAGCTGGGCTACCTCTGTATTTTTCAAATAACTGAGGTTGTAAAGTTTTCTACTTCTTAACTAGGTTGCTGTTTGGTGTCAGTTAATGTTATGTTTTATTAAGTCAGTGTGGTGGTTTCCTGCCAGTTTTATTTCATGTTTTACAGACAAGTCATCTCTATAGGGTACTGTTAGAAAATATTTTATAACATTTCATGTCTATTTGCTAACCACAAACAATCTCTCTGGTAAAACAAAATGCATTCAATTATCTTAATTTTTACTAATTTCACTTTTCTCTGAAAAGTCCCTTCTGTTGTGGAAAGCACAGCTGCGCAGGAGGAAGCCAAGAGCAGCCCGGAGAGAAAACAGCGGTGCTGGCGGGAGCTGCTGGATGGGGACCGCGCTGCTCCCAGAAACTCAGCCTGCGGGAAAGGGACCCCTGGGCTCTGCTCCCCTCTCCCTGCACCCGGGGCAGGGAGGTGGCTCAGCCTCCGCTGGCTTCTGCCCCCGCTGCACCGGAGCTGCGGGCCTGGGGGAGCGCAAGGCAGCCATCCCACCTGCAGGTGACAAGGGCATGGATGGAGGTATGCCGCCCATGGGCAAAAGCACCAGCCCTCGTTGGTGCGTTTGGCGTGGGCTCACATGACGGCTCCCCAGCAGCCTGCCCGCAATGGCTGGGCTCTTGCTCCAGAGCAGCAAATACCGAGGAGTGAGTTACACAAAGTGGTGCCAACAAAAACTGTGCTGCTGCTCAACTTTTTCTTTTTTAATGATATGGACCGGCACAGCCCTGCTCTTTGGGATCAGCCCAGGAGGCTTTTAATGCTTTCCTTTCTTGAGCAGAAGGGTGGAGTGAACAGATTGACCCGGGAAAGCTGGTTGCCTTGACCTTGGGATATATGTTGCTTGTAGTGTTAGGAGCTTGGTTAACATCAAACTGGGACTATGAAAGGGGTTGTCTTCAATTTGGAGCTTCATTTGGGATACAATGAATCTTTACCAACTTCTTCTACACTCTCCTTTATTAGAAGCCAGCTGCCTTAAATACTGTCTTTTCAAAGGTTCAAGTTTCCCAATTTATTTTCCATATGATTTTGTTTTAAACATTGAGTATGGCCTTATGGCCAAAAGACTTTCTCATCTCTGCAAGCATGTGGATGTAAAATAACCCCCGCAAGGTTCAAACTCTGAATGGTGTGCAAGGTTGAATCATTTTGTTGGAAGCAGGGACAGACAAATGGAAAGAACAATTTTGAGCACATTCTGTCACTGCAAGGTGCGAAGTATGTGTTGGGTATAATTCCTATTTGTACTCATATTCCAAAACAGACCAAAATCCAAGTTTAAGTTTGCTCTTCTTAGTGCAGTGGAATGAAGTGCTCATCCCACATGTGGCCTGGATGCCTCGAAGGCATCCTATTACTCCAAGCAGCCTTTTCAGGGAAAAGATGGCTCCCCACCTCCTTGAAGGCTCGAATCTGAGGCATGAGTGCTGAGTGTCAACGCTGCACTATTTCACCCCCCAACAACCAGAGAGGGGCTTGCTGTCACCCTGGTGGCATGCAGAGTGACATGCTAGACCCTAGCATTACATCACCTCTATATATTCTCTCCAAAAATAATTCCTGTCTACTGCAGCAGCAGTTTCATGGTGCTGAGCGTCCCCAAGGGGCTGCAAGAAAGGTCTGTTCTGCATGCAAAATACCAGGGATTAATTAACGTTGTGTATTTTAGGTGGTGTGCCTAGATAGGACAGTGTAGGTGTGGGCTACTGGGGGTTAAGAATGGCTTATTCTGATTTCTTTTAATCTGTTGAAAGTAAAAAAAACAGTTTAAGCAAAGCCAAAATACAGTATTACAGTACTGGGTGCCTGTGTACAAGTTCTCATTGGCTCAATCAGACTCATTAAAACACTTAATAGCTACACCAGTGCAAACTACTGTGTAGGTCAGACCTGAGATGCTCTTTCATGGAAGGAAGATCTTAGAGGAGGTGTGGTAATGATCTACCAATAATTGACCAGACTTGCTATAAAATGCATCTACAGGAATGTAAGAGCAACCAAGTGAGTCAGGACAGACCCACAAGTTCACCCAGCCCAGCAAGCTGTGCCCTACCATTGCTCACACTGGAAGCCAGGGAATGGTATAAGACTGGGGCAAATGGGAAGGGATGCTTCCCCATCCTCCAGGAACTTGTGTCCGAGCCAGAAGGGAGTGCCTTTCTATGTAATAGCTCTTGATGTATTTGTGGTTCATGGACTTGTAAAGTTGTCCCTTGAACCCAAGTAGACTTTCATACCTGCAGCATCCTGTGCCAAGCGTATTTGGTGTGGAAAGATATTGATGGTGGATTCCTCATATCATGAACAGAATTAAAGGTTTTATCTGCCTTTTCACCATTGTCAGCAGTGAGATCCAGAGAGCTACTCAGTCTTCTTGCAGAGATTTTTCAGAACCAGATGCGCCAAATAACCTGAGATGAAATATTTAGTAATAGTAATAACATATGCCAGGCTTCTGACACACAGTGTCTGCAGCTATGTCTGCCTTCTGTGGTCCAGGTATACCAAAAGAGCCATAATTCCTGTTGTAGTGATTCACACTGCATTTCTGTGCGGTGATTTTCCCATCTGGCATCCTTTATTCATAGCAGCAGTTCTTCTTCTCTTCCAAGATCCTGTTTCTTTTTACTTTGTTCTTTTTCCTTTGAGGTTTCTCACCAGTTCAGGGAAGATAAGTGGATATGGAGATGGTGTTGCCCAGGGTGAGAGGGAGTGCACACTTTCAGAGCAAGCCTCCATTGTCATCGGCTTTTCTGATTTCATTGGAGCTCTTGTACTTTCCCTTAGCTGCCTTCATGCAGCAAAAGCCCTGAGTAACAACGGAGCCAAAGTTTCATCAGTTGTACGTAGGTGCTACGTCAGTGCCAATGCTGGGCTGCACTCTCTCACACTTTTTATTCAGGATTCAAAATTTTCAGGCACTGGAGGGAAAAACCTTTGTGTTATTTCCAAAAGAAACTTTAATGTGCTGCAGCCACCGTCTGCCTGCAGCTCATAAATTAAAAACAATTAAATGCACAAGACACAACAAGTCACTACTTCCTGTTGGCCTGCCCCTTCCCTCTTGCCTTGTACAGTCAAGCTATGATGAAGCAGCTTCTTTGGCAGGAAAAAAACCAACAAAAACCCAACCCCCAACTCCCCAAAAGTGAAGGAAGAAAAAATGCATCAGGGAAACAAACTGAAACACAGGAAGGCAAGTCTTGTGACCCATTAGCTCTTTTGTTTGCAGTATAAATCACTGCATTATAATAATAAATTTGAGGACATAATTGGACTCCACATATAAATCTATTGCCAGTGATTACAGGCAAAATGCCCCGAGCGATGGAGCCTGCAATCCAGTGCTGGTGCAGTGCAGGGGGAGGCCTCGGGGAGGGGGAAGGGAGCCTCTACAGCTGCCAGAGTATTTTCCATGAGCAGTTCTGTAGCTGGAAACAGATGCTCTGTGCTGCCGTTCAGCCAGCAAAGTAATGTAAAAAACATTATGAAGATACCCTTCAAAGCATTCAATGAGCTTTGCTCATTGTCCGTCAGTGGCTTGTCCTCCTCCTCACTCCCCACCAAAAGCTCCATGTGGGTATCGTGAAGGTATCTCTGCCCCATCCCGCTGATAAGGGGGAAATGCCCCCCTAAAGCCTGGGCAGCTCTCTCCTTTGCAGCTGAAGATGGGTACCATTACCGTTTCTTAGTCTCAGGTCCTGACTGAATGTCAGAACTACAGAAGGGCTTTTAGATCTCCTTGGCAATATTTCCCGAGCAAATGTGAATGTTGTGCCTGCAGGAACGAAAGGCTAAACTCATTTCCCTCCTGGCCGTCTATCTGGGCACCACCTTGCCCTCCACAGCCACCGTGCTGCTAGAAAGCTACAACCTAGGTGCCATTAGTGAAACTTGGTGGGATGAATCTGATGACTGGAATGTGGCTATCGATGGCTACAGGCTGTTCAGAAGGGACAGGCAAGGAAGGAAGGACCAAGGTGTTGCCCTCTACATCAAGAAATAGAGTGTGAAGAGCTGTCTCTGAAGAATAGCCATGAGCAGGTTGAAAGCTTATGGGTAAGAATCAGAGACCAAGGCAACAAAGGGAGCCTTGTGGCTGGTGTCTGCTACAGGCCGCCTGACCAAGGGGAGCCTATTGACAAAGCCTTCTTACTCCAGCTACAGGAGGCATCACGCTCACAGGCTCTCGTCCTGCTGGGGGACTTCAGCCAGCCCGACATCTGCTGGAAAAGTAGCATGGTGAGCTGTAGGCAATCCAGGAGACTCCTGGAATGCATTGAGGATAACTTCCTCAGCCAGGTAATAGCCCTACCAGAGGGGATGCGATACTGGACCTGTTGGTCACCAACGCAAGTGAGCTAATCGGTGACGTCAAGATTGGAGGCAGCCTGGGCTGCAGTGGTCATACACTGGAGTGGAGTTCGCAGTCCTGAGGGATATGGGTCAGGTGAAGAGTAAAGTCAGGACCCTGAATTTTAGGAAAGCAAACTTCCAGCTCTTCAAGGAGTTAGTCAATAGGACCCCCTGGGAAACTGTCCTTGGGGACAAGGAGCAGAACAGAGCTGGCAGAGCTTTAAGGACACTTTCCATAGAGGGCAAGAGCTCTTGATACCCGGGTGTAAGAAGTCAGGAAAGGAAGGCAAGAGACCAGTATGGATGAGTCAAGACCTGCTGGTCAAACTAAAGGGCAAGAAGGAAATGCACAGGCAGTGGAAGCAGGGACAGGTATCCTGGGAAGAGTATAGGGACGCTGCCTGGTTGTGTAGGGATGGGATCAAGAAGGCCAAGGCGCAGCTGGAGCTGAACTTGGCAAAGGATGCAAAGAATAATAAGAAAGGCATACAAATATGTCAGCCAGAAAAGGAAGGTCAAAGAAAGCGTACCTCCCCGATGAGCAAGACTGGCGTACTGGTAACAATGGATGAGGAGAAGGCTGAGGTACTCAACAACTTCTTTGCCTCGGTCTTCACTGGCAACTTCTCGTCCCACACCTCTCGAGTGGATGGACTGCAAGACGGAGACTGGGGGAGCAAAGCCCCTCCCACTGTAAGAGAAGATCAGGTTCGTGACCACCTGAGGAACCTGAACATACATAAGTCTATGGGACCTGACGAGATGTGTCCCAGAGTCCTGAGGGAATTGGCTGATGTAGTTGCCAAGCCACTCTCCATGATACTTGAAAAGTCCTGTCAGTCAGGTGAAGTCCCTGGTGACTGGAAAAAGGGAAACATTGCACCCATTTTTAAAAAGGGTAGAAAGGAGGACCCTGGAAACTATCAACCTGTCAGCCTCACCTCTGTGCCTGGGAAGATCCTGGAACAGACCCTCCTAGAAGCTATGCTAAGGCACATGGAGGACAAGGAGGTGATTCGAGACAGCCAGCACGGCTTCACCAAGTGTGAGTCCTGCCTGACCAACCTAGTGGCCTTCTGTGATGGAGTGACTATGTCAGTGGACAAGGGAAGAGCTATGGATGTCATCTACCTGGACTTCTGTAAGGCCTTTGACATGGTCCCCCCCAATGTCTTTCTCTCTAAATTGGAGAGATATGGATTTGATGGGTGGACTGTTTGGTGTTGAATGATTGCATCCAGGGGGTCATGGTCAACGGCTCAATGTCCAGATGGAGACTGGTGACAAGTGGTGTCCCTCAGGGGTCCATACTGGGGCCAGTACTATTTAATATCTTCATCAATGACATAGTGGGATTGAGCGCACCCTCAGCAAGTTTGCAGATGACACCAAGCTGAGTGGTGCAGCTGACACGCCTGAGGGACAGGATGCCATCCAGAGGGACCTGGACAAGCTTGAGAAGTGGGCCCATGTGAACCTCATGAGGTTTAACAAGGCCAAGTGCAAGGTCCTGCACCTGGGTCGGGGTAACCCCCGGTATCAATACAGGCTGAGGGATGAAGGGATTGAGAGCAGCCCTGCAGAGAAGAACTTTGGGGTTCTGGTGGACGAAAAGCTGGACATGAGCTGGCAATGTGCACTCACAGCCCAGAAGGCCAACCGTATCCTGGGCTGCATCAAAAGAAGCATGGCCAGCAGGTCAAGGGAGGTGATTCTGCCCCTCTACTCCGCTCTCGTGAGACCCCACCTGGAGCACTGCATCCAGCTCTGGGGTCCTCAGCACATGAAAGACATGGACCTGTTGGAGTGGATCCAGAGGAGGGCCACGATGATGATCAGACGGATGCAACACCTCTCCTATGAGGACAGGCTGAGAGAGTTGGGGTTGTTCAGCCTGGAGAAGAGAAGGCTCTGCGAAGACCTTATTGCAGCCCTCCAGTACTTAAAGGGGGCTTATAAGAAAGATGGGGACAAACTTTTTAGCAGGGCCTGTCGTGATAGGACAAGGGGTGATGGTTTTAAACTAAAGGAGTGTAGGTTTAGACTAGGTATAAGGAAAAAATTTTTTTACAATGAGTGTGGTGAAACACTGGCACAGGTTGCCCAGAGAGGTGGTAGATGCCCCATCCCTGGAGACATTCAAGGTCAGGTTGGACAAGGCTCTGAGTGACATGATCTAGTTGAAGATGTCCCTGCTCATTGCAGAGGGGGTTGGACTAGATGACCTTTAGAGGTCCCTTTCAACCCAAACCATTCTATGATTCTAAGATGTGAGACAGTGAGAAACTGCTTTTACAGGAGTTGTCCAGATGTACAGGTCAGCACGCTGCAGGCGCAAGAGACAGACGGCCTAGGTGGGGAGACCTGGAGAAAAGCCCAAGTCCAAAGTGAATCCCAGGCTGTAGACAGAGTGGTGGGATTTTATCACAATAGCCGATAAAGATGGTGTGCCATAACCCTGCCTAAACTGTGCCACAGCCTTGCTCCTTCTTGCCTTTGCCCTTTCAACCCTTCTCAAGGCTTTCTGCCTCCAGCAGGGCGCTGCTGGGCCCCACACCCCAATACAGGGGGTCAGGTGAGCTGGTCTCCTGCCATGCTGAAGAGCCCCTCCAGACAGTAAGGTGCAGCACCGTGGGAGGCAGCCACTGGCTGCTGTGCCGGGTGAGGTTTTGGGAACTCCTTACGGTGGAGCAGCCTCTCTCAGCCACACTTGGCCCTTCTGTTACACCATGGCTTAGTGGGCTCCTAAAGAAAAAGTTCTTGTTCCTGAGGAAAGCTGGTTGATTTAGTGCAATTGATTGGGTTTTTTTTTTTGCTTTTTCCTACCAATTTTTGACTTAAAATAAAAAAAAAATCTTTCTTTTACTCCTAGCCTTGCATCCTTTCTGCAGCAGATGCTTAATGGTGTTTCAAATGCTCCACCCCAAAGTCAGCACCACTGCTTTTCTAGCCCAAAGAGAGGCTGGTTTGCTTTCCAGTTCTAGTGTCCAGCTAGCCGCCTGCTACCTGTGTTCTGGTGACATTTTTCTTCTTGCATATTTTTTCTTTAAATACAGTATTTTGAGCATCTATGGTTTACATGAAGCAGAAATCCAGTGTTCCCCACATTGCCCAAGAGCATGGGTTGTGGGACAGATTTTTGGATATCTGGGGAAGCATTCCCCATGTAGATAGAATTTTGGGCTTCAAACTGTGAAATGACTCCGTTCCTCTTCCTCCCATGGCATTTCCCACTCCTCCAGTAACATATTTTGGGAACTTCCATGTCCAGCTGCCTCTTACATAGAAAAACATACTTGTTTTCCAGCTTGTCTGCTGTTTTTTTATTTTGAATCTGTCTTAGAAAGTGAGAGCAAGTGCTAGGTTTTCTTAACCATGACTTCTTTCAAAGTCACTTCTACTCTACCTGTGATACACTACTGTATTTGTCTTTCAAATAGCTTTTTATTAAATTTGTGTAGCACACAATAATATTCTTTTACAGAACTTGCATTTCCCTCTATTAACACAATATTTCCAGCCAACATCAAACTTCCCCCATCTTTAACAAGCCTTCTGGGGATATAAAAGTTTTTGGCAGCGATATAAACAGTTCTAATCCTATCTATGCAACTCTTGTTGCCATTTGGCTTATTGTTTTTGAGTCTCTACCAGGGTAAGCACTCATTTTAGCCAGACTGCTGGTTCTTGTTTTTCGTCTCTCTCACTAGCGTATGGCACTCTGCTTGACATGGTGGTGTGATCCTGACCAGAAGACCATTGTACAGACCATTGTAGAGCTGTTTCCTTGTGAGAAAATCCTGTAATAGCTCAAATTACTGAAAGGGGAGAGTCTCTGCTGTGGATGGGGTCTGTACATGGTGTGCAGTGCATGGGTTGCAGTCCTGTTCAATGATGCACCGCTCGGGGCTACCAGCGTCTAAAAGGGACATAAGGCTATCTATACTATTCTCTTCCTATAGTCTTAGCTCTAATAAATAGCATTTTAAATGATACCTTACAGAGTGTGAGTGCTGTTTGTACTGGGATCATAATGGACCAGCACCTCCTGGTGCAAAACACATGGCTACCACTTGGGTGGTGTGTTGGATCCACCTGACACCAGTCTAAAGTTACTTACAGCTCTGGTGGAAGAACCACGTTCAGATCATGAGCACAGGGATTTCCCTGCTTAGGGAGGGGTAAGCACCACCATCAGGGATGAAAAGGGAGAACGTGTTGGATATTGGACCCATCTAAGAATTGGAAAGAGCAATTAGCCCTTTGAAAATGCCTTGTATATAGCTAGTTCCTTGTTTTGTTAGGAGAAGGCACCCCTCCTGGGCTTCTGGAGGATGGAAAACTGGAAAGGGAAAGGGAAAGGGAAAGGGAAAGGGAAAGGGAAAGGGAAAGGGAAAGGGAAAGGGAAAGGGAAGGGAAGGGAAGGGAAGGGAAGGGAAGGGAAGGGAAGGGAAGGGAAGGGAAGGGAAGGGAAGGGAAGGGAAGGGAAGGGAAGGGAAGGGAAGGGAAGGGAAGGGAAGGGAAGGGAAGGGAAGGGAAGGGAAGGGAAGGGAAGGGAAGGGAAGGGAAGGGAAGGGAAGGGAAGGGGGTGCAAAAACAGTGGAGATGTTCGCAAAAAGATGGAAAAAGAGGGAGAGAGAGATGGATGTTGCTGGACTTACTCAAAAGATTCTTGAAAACAGAAAAGCCACCACCATTTTTTGAAGGGAGCTTTTAAAACATAACTTATTTCACAGCTGCCGTAAGAAAGTGAAGAAAAAAGGGGAGTATTAAAAAACAAAATGGAGCATGTGCCAGCACATGGGGCACAACTAATCTCAAATCTCTCTCAAAACAGAGGCTCTCTGCCGACTCCCGGCAGCATCCTAAGAGTGTGCCATGAGTCCTCTCCGGGGAGGGCTGGCATAACCACTCATGGGAAATTCACTTCCTTTTGGGTGAGGATATTAGAAAACCTCCAGACCCAGGTAGGAGGGCACCTCTGAAGGTCACCTAGTCCAGCCCCACTCTTGACAAGCAGATGAGTCCTGGGGAAACCCCCAAGGCAGGGAAGCACACCCCATACCTGGGACCTGCTCCAGTGCTGCAGTGCCTCCTGAGGAAAAGATTTTTCCTAATGTTAAGTGAAATCTCCTAAGTCACAATCTGTGGTCGTTGCCCTCTTTTGTATCATCTGGCACCAATGAGACCAGTTTGGCTCAGCTGTCTTCATAGCTCCATACTCTTTCTTTGCTCACAGCTTTCTGCCTGGGCAGCCGATGCTTTTCATGGCTTAGGCAGCACCCAGCACCACCTGGGGGGTTCAGGCCAAGACCTGACCAGGGGTCAGCTGTTGGAGAGGTAATGCTGGGGTGCTGGTGGGGCCACACAGCCATCTGCATTTGTCACTCTCTCCACTGTTGGGGTAAATGGCTGTCACAGCAGGGCTGCAGCTCAGGTGCCCCAGGAGTCACCACCTGAGACCGCTCCACTTTACACGCTTTGGGCTGATCTTTGTTGGTCAAAAATTCTTGTTTCCACTGCTGGATTTCAGCTGAAACAAGTTACTGTGGGCTGAATCAAGTTGCTGGGGGGTGTGTGTCAAAGGAGGGCAAGCGTGGGCACAGGCTAGGAATAGCAGCCTTGTCCTTTTCACCTCTGTGAGCTATTATACAGGCTCAGCTCAAGTCGGCAGTGAGTAGAGGGGGGCAGGTTAATCTGTGGAGGTACCAGCCTCTTTCATGGACTGTAGAGTGGAGCAGATGACCTGCTGGTACTAGGCGTCTAAGTTACAGACAGTAAAACTAGATGAGATGACACCCATGTTTTGCCAGGGTTTTCTAACCATATGGGTTTGAAAGACAGTGTTTTCATAAGAAATGAAAGTTGAGATTTTCATCTAATCCAGATGCTTTCAGGAGTGGGGACTTCATTAAAAAGTTCAGTATCAGCAACTCATGACACAATTGCAAAATTTGGCAATGCCGAATTTCTGTTTGCCAGCATTTTTAGAAGCCAAGTTGTGCAGTGAACAGTGGCGGGAATTGCAACGTTTTCCCCATTTTAGAGATGATTGTAACTCTCTGTAATGTCCATGGGACCCACCTGCTGACATTCTTTGGTAACATTTTCTGATAGATTATTTTATACAAGCAGTTAATTGGTCTCTCTGGATGAGTTCTGGTTTATTGATGACAAATTCAGAGCAGAAAACAGATATCAGTGCCCACAGAAGAAAAACAAAAGAAGCCAAATTTTATGCAATTTACAATAAGATGATATATTTAGCTCTGTTTAACATATGTTAGTGATGAGGGCAGTGGATGTTAGATTTAACTGGATCCAGAAAAATGATGAGTATTAGTCCCTGTGGAATTATTCCTGGTGAATCTCCAGGAAGATTCACAAGTATTTTAATAAATTAAAAGCAAATGGAACAAAAAGGAAAGAAAAAAATTAACCGATTTCTTCTTTGCATCTCAAAGACTCCAGTTTCAGATCCTCACAGTCCCACAGGTAATGCTCCAGGATGTTGCATTCGAACAAACAAAAATAACGTCCAATGACAGAAGTAACTTTCTCTGGGTCTCTAAGATGCTAAAATTAGAATCTAACATCCTGCGATGCTTTCCTTACCCAGGGCCAGCTGGCTTGCTGGGGCAGGGCTCCCAGGTGCAGAAAGACACCTCTTCTGCCCCAAATTGGCCATTGCTGCTGTGAGCTGATGTGAGCTGCCAGAACAAACAGTAGTACAAAATGGTTCATCACCCAGTACATATATGTGGTCTTGTGCCTGTTGAATTAGCCAAAGTTCCCAATGCAATGGCTACAACAGCTCTGTGCTTCATGCAAAATCAAACTGGTGCTGCTTGCCCACAAGAGCAGAGGCAGCACAAAATCTAGTACAGATGAGAGCTGCGTAACCAGATGATACATGTTTGTGTAGCAGTCTACCACTAATTAGGAAGAAGGCATTTAGAAAGACATTTGAGGATAAGCTCTTTGGACCAGACAAATGCTAAGCACAGATGGAGGAGAGGAGCAGTCTACAGAGTAGGGTCCTACCAGCGTCCTGTTGGGATCCCAAATCCATGCTAGAGATTCTCAGGTTGTTCAAAGCCATGTTTGGCAATCAGAAGAAAGCTGCTTAGCCTGGAGGAAAGAAAAGAAGTAAAATCCATTGCAGAGTAACTCTTGAAGCATATATTACATCATATACACTCTGGCTTTAATAATAACCACTGTGTCAAGTCCCACAGACAGTTTACCTCCACATACTACTATTTCAGTTCAGCTTCCCATTCAAGTGGATCTGAGGATATGAGGAAAGGGAGAGCTAAAACAGTCAAAAAAATTGTGTCTTCAGTGGCAGAGTCACTGCAGAAATAGGGATTTATCAGGAGATGCATCGTGCAGAAGGAGAAAGCAATCTCAAGGCAAGAATCTCATGAAGGTTTTAGAGAGCAGAGGCACGTTGGGAGTCTGGACTGGAGAAGGCAATAGAGGAGAGGAACAGGAACTTCTTGTGGATCCTGCTGGTGCTGAAAAGAAAGACTTTTGGCTTTGACTAATTGAGCCAAATAAGGCTGAAAAGAGGTAAAGTAAATGGAGACAGCACATGGTGAGGTGTCACTCAGAGGGAGCAGCAAGAGTGTGGCATGTACCCAGCAGAGAAGGAGTTAAAGAAACAAGGTGACAAAGGGGAAAAACAAGCAGTGAAGATTCAAGAGCGGTTGTGGCTGGATGTTTGGTGCAGATGGGCTTTGTGGCAGTGGAGAAAATGGTTTGTTAGGATGTCAGAACCCAAAGACTGTATGCCTGGAGCCGGGCTGGTGCAGGGAGAGACTGTGTGGGGGTCTGCTTTCTGACACTGTACAAATGCCAAGCAGAGAGCCTTTGACAGCCAAGAGAAGAGGCATTTGCTAAAGCAGAGGCATTTCTCTGCTATAGACTGAATAAATCATTGGATCAAAACATGATACAGAATACTGTACAATGTGAAGCAAAGGAATGAACGTCCCTGCTCAAGTGCCTTGCTACGAAACGGGAGGTCATTGAGGGGCCAGTTGCCCCTCAGTAAAAGAGATTTTAAGAGCAAGCAGATGGTGACATATGTTAAAGAGGTTATAAAAGGGGGAATCCTCAGGGCAGATGTTTTCTCAAAGACACCAGAACAAAGCACTGGCAATGACAAGAAAATATGCAGAAAATGTGCGGCTGTTAGAAGATGGCAGCAGCCAGATGGTTCAGATTAACTCAGCAATGACTGCAAAGACAAAGTGCAGCAGCAGGTGGGTCAGGTCTCCGCAGAGCTGCAGCTGTGCAATGAGCCATGTGTCCTCCATCCTCTTTACAGTGGTGGAAACATCTGGCAATGGCACTTCAGACCTCACACTCTTCACTTTACATGTTAAACTCCACAAAAATCTCTGCTTTGAACCCTTAGGATAAACTCAATGCTGGTTGTGAGAGAAACTGGTTCTGGTTGCTTGAGAAAGTGATGAGAAACTTGTAGTTTCACCTGGTTCATGAAAGCAGGATTGCTTGGTTTGGTTTGATGTGTGCCACCCAGTAGGAAGAAGAGGAAGTCATAAGTTTGCCAGAGGCCAGACAAGGGCTACTGTCATACATAAGGAAGTGTTTCAGTAGAGCATCTAAGAACTGGGCAGATGTTTGAGCTCATACAGTCACCGGGAGAGTGGACGTGAGGTGTGTGAAGGAAGCAAAAAGGGTAGGTGGAGGTGCTGGAAGGAGGATGAGCTTGAGGATTTTTTTGTTTGTTTGAAGGGGTATGAAGACCTAGAAAGACAATAGGCAAGGGAAGAAATTGGCCAGAGAAAGTACGCTAGAGATTTTAGAAATAATCAGAGTATGACCCTGTAGATGTATAGATGTGGTGCTCTACAGGCAAAGCTGCGTGATGGGAGCAGCCTCTGGCCCCGTTGTAGAAAAGGCAATGGTGCTGGCTTCCAAGTGCATCTGGAGTCACCAGGTTGTCAGCGTAAGCATTCAGGGTTTTGCCAAGCCCAGCACCACCCTGCGGTTTGGGCAACAGGAACTGAAGCAGGGCAGGTTCCTGAAGAGTGTCAGACACGTTTAGTTTGGCTCCTCTCAGCAAGGTCTGTTTTATAAGTTTTCCTCTTGGTACAGTGCAATTTTATCGTTCATTTTTACTGTATAGGAATTATCTGCACATTTTGGAGAGAATGCTTGCCAAAAAAGTTATTTCTGTTGCTTCAAAACATGAGTCTTAAAAAAGCCTAGAGGTTTCTTAGCTCTAGTGCTGAAAACGTGGCACTTCTGAACAGATGATGTCCTCTCCAGAGGCACTGTGGCGTGGTGGTATGAACACTTCAACAAGCAACTGGACTTCTAGGGCTTTCTCTTTGCAATATAGTGAACAGGACCTGCTTTGCCTGAAAAGTTCTCTATCAACAGCATACTATCCATCATTCATGTTTGGCCAATAACTTTTTTTATTGGGTTGCCTGAAGCCTGGCTAAAAGTTCAGTCAGGCACTGGACTTATGAACGTGTGTCTAGGAAAAGATTTTATTACAGAAGTTTAAAAGCGCTCATACTCTAATCCCTATTTGAGCATAAAAAATGGCCTTTAAATGAAATAAAACATTTGAACACAAATGTATGTATGTCATTTATACAACAAACTTGTTTGTAACTTACTGCCAAAGTGTTGGAATGAGACATATTTTTTGACTTATGGCATCTGCTGAGTAATAGTTTACACCTATCCTCAGGGGCTGAAATGGGAATTCAGAAACATCAGCATGAATACCAAGAAATCCTGATACGGATACTTTGAAGTCTTGTTATTAGCCTGTTCCACCTGCCTCCCCTTGGAGCCCATGTGGCTTTTTAAAGTGTTGGCTGTTCAACCACTGCCCACCCTGCAATTTAACTGTATTCAACACGTGCCTTTATCGTATGTCAGCTACTCCTGAAGTATGTTCTTTACATCCCTCTGCATTTATTGCAATGCCTGCTAAGCCCTTTTGTCAGGTCTTTTCTGGTACTATCTCACAGTGTGTCCATTGGTTCTCAGCAACTTATTTCAACTTATTTTTCCTCCTTAGCTGTTTAGAGATTTATACTGCAGCAATCCCATGGTGTTTTCATGTCTTAATCTAGTATCTGCAAATAGTGCATTGATGATGTATTCTGAGGGGAATTTTGTTCCCACCTTTTAACAGAGTCGCAGTTGAAGATTCGGACTGTAACTGTCAAGCAGGTGAAAAATTTCACTGGCACACTGGGCTGTACAATCTTGAATTACCTGAGGCAAAATGTGGGTTTGTTGTGCTTCACTGTTACCAACAACAAACTCTTCCCTGGCTCACAGAGAAAACATGAAATGCAAGAAATTCTGCTGGGTGATCAGCTGCAGTGGACAGATAATTTAATAAGAAAAACTGAGGTCATTGCACTGAAACCAGGGCATTTAGCAGTGTGGTTAGAAGTCTTTGCCTGTCATTTTAATTCAGAGAGCTGTCTGTCATCTCCTATCCACGTAGCCTGATGGCGGCTTGCAGGAACAGGCAAAGTTCTGTGGGTGTGACCCGAAGGAACCGAGGGTGTGGGGAAGCGAAGACTTGAACTCTAAACAACAACTCCCAGGATGTTTCTCCATTTTCACTTCTGGCAGGTTTGTGCTCGCTGAAAGTAAACCAGAATAGCTGGCAGGTTTTGACTGGGTCCAGGCTCTCGGCCCCTGCAGAGAGCACTTTGCTTTTGTCACTGGGCTCTTTCAAGGACACATCAGAGTCCTGTCCTGGCTGGGCTCTTGAGCAGCTTTTCTGTGGGAGGACGCAGAGGCACGACACTTCTTACAGATATTTCTGTTTATCCCATTAGGGAAAAATTCACCTCTGGACAAATGTGTTTTCAGGCTGATGCTGTGGTAATGATTAAGGAAGTTAATGGAATTGGCATATTTAAACCTCATGTGGGACCTCTGAATATTTCAGTATTCTTCCACTGAAGGAGGAAAACCCAGCCAGTCACCGCAACCTACAGGCTGGAAAAACAATGATGTTCAACTTCTTTATAGATAATGTGATCTGAGCCAAGGTCTTAGCATGCTGATCCTTAAACAGTATCCCATGGGAGGCAGCAAATGCTTTAAGAATAAGGACTGCTCACTGATGGGTTTGCCATTTATAGAGATCTTTTCTATATACACGCATATATATAGTTATGTACATATAGATGTATTTATATATACATATAAAATTTCTGTGTAATCAGGTGTATCTGCCCATTCTTATAGCTCTATACCTGACTAGTAAGTCCTAAAGACAACGCATCCCATCCTGCTCACTGTCATCTCCCACCCCAAAAACAGGTCTTAGTAAGGACTAGGATAAGGTGGAGATCCATGAACAAGACCTTTGGCTTCAGGTATCTAGCTTCGTTGCCTGAGCCTGTCACTTGCCTCTGCAGCTGTGGGACAAACATTGTCTCCTGCCTCAGCTGCACTTTGCCCAAATGCTGCCTTGCTGCAGGGCCAGGGGAAGAGAAGGAGAGGAGGTTGCTGGAATTGCTGACTGGGTGAACCAGAGTGATTTTGCAAAAAGGACTTGACCACTGATGTACCACAAGCCAAGCAACGCTGAGCCATGAGGGCTGCCACAGCAAAGTGCTGGGGTGGTTACTGCTGGAACAGTCCAGATAATGCTCTGTAATGGCACGGCCATGGTATCATCTGATCTAAGACAAAGGTTTCCAGTGGCTCACTTCCACAGTGATCACGAGTTTGTGATGTTCCCCTTGAGGGCTGGAGCCAGGCACTCATCATTTGCTGTGCTTTCCTGCTGGCCACCAGGTCACAAGGCTGAAGGCTGGGGGTAGGTGCTTGTCTGCTGGGACATCCCCCAAGTGGTGCAGTGCTGCACAGTGAGTGATGGTGGGAGAAATTCCTTGCTGAGCCCTGCAGGAAACCAGCTTCTTTTCTGGGCTCCTGGTGCAGCATTAACCTCCTAATTACAGAGACCCCTATAATCAGTGGGGATTGCCTCAGCCAACCCATTTGCCCTTCTAGCCATAAGCATCTGAGCCACCGGCTGTCTTGCTCTTCAGTAGCAATTACACATCCTCTACCAAACCCCCATGCACTCAGACCCTGAGTCAAGGTTTTCAGGGGGATTTCCTCTAGAGAGAGGAGACTGGTTACTGCCATGGAAATTGCTATTGCCCTTTATGAGCTGCCTGCACTTAAGCACAGGCTACAGGGCTGTGTTGTTCCTGAGCAGCCTGGAGGAGATTATATTGCTGGCTGGGGCGGTTGTAGTCATACTTCCAGATGCGCAGCACAAGAGAGGGAGCAGCTGTTTTACCCTCGGGGGGAAGCTCTACTCCTTCCTGCCCACACCAGGGCACCTGTACCAGGGCAGAGCCACCCACAAGCTAACAGGAACACAGGACAGGGTTGCCATGAGGAGACTGCTGGTGGGGTTTCTCCTGCTCATAGTGGTGGAGGTTATTCTGCTTGCACACTGGGGTGGCTGGACAGCCCATGGACAGGTCCTGCAGACATGCACCTTGTCCATTCCACTCAAGAGTTGAAAACTAGAGAGGCAAAACAAAAGCTGGATTTTCGCAGAGAAAATGTTTTAGGACATTGTCAGGAGGTGTTACAGCTAAAGACATGTCTAGTGCTGCAGGTGAAACTAATCGGTCTGTCTTGACATAATCCAAAGAAATTGAGAAGTGATGTTCATAGCAGCCCTGTGCCACACAGTATGTTCAGGTATCTTAAGGCACCACTATCAAACTCTTGTTACAGAATTTAACATGAGATTTTTACCTTGTACCAAAATTTGTCCCAGTAGTGTATTAATTGAATTGCCACATCTGAAATTCCCTCAGAAATTGAAGGCAGTCTTCTAGGCTGCTGGGAGGCAAAGCTGGAGGAGACACTAGGACCTGAACCACAGAGCAATGACTGCCAGTGTTAAACAACTCTAGGCACCACTGCTCATATAAAGCTGGTTAGTTCAGGGAATGCCATTTCCTTACAGTAGTATCCAATGCTTGCATCCTCAGCACATGGTGGCAAAGGTTTGTTTAAGAGGGCCTGCAAAGGAGACAAGATGAGGGTCAGAAGGATGAAAAGGCAGCATCTACAGACATCAAACAGGCAGCCTAGAGGGATGCTGGCCATTAGAAAAGCTATTTTCCAGAGGAAGCAGTCTGGAACAAGCCAAGAAGCAAGAAATGAGTGTGTATGCTGAACTGGCCATAACCCACTAGTCCCAGCCTCTTCTCAAATGCCTGAAAAAGACAGGATTCTCCTCTGTCTGGAGACCCACAAACCAAGAGGTGGAAACTTCTCCTTGGTAATTCTGGTGATTGCAAAGATGACACAGTTGCTCAGGAAGTCTTTGTAGTAACCCTAGTGCAAAATTTGGTAGATCTAAACCAATGCCCTGAACAACACCCCAAATCTGCCAGGCAGCAAGTCCAAGCCACCAGGACAGGATGCTCTTCAGGGCCTCACACCCACATTCTGCACTTCTCTTTTATGAGCACCGTTTTTTCTGAGGCTCAACAGTGTTTTGGGGAACCTACAGAGGTCAATAGCCAAACACACCAGCCTCAAACCAGTCCTTGAAGGCCCATACAGTGTAGACAGGTCATTCATCTTGGCGTCCCCGAACCTTCCAGTGAAGAAACCTGTGATCTAGCCAACTGAGAAATACTTCCATCTAGCCCAGATTTGCTTGAAAACAGTCCAGAAGAGGTAATGGGATTTCCAGTTTCAGTGGCTTAAACTCTGTCTTGGCCTGTCTGTCTTCTTTTAATTTCCTTTGGGTGCTACACTAGTGTCTATAGTCCAACTTGCATCATCCAGGGTTTTGTCTTGGTGTGTTTTTTTTTATTTTTTTTTTTTTTCTGCACAGCTTGTTTATTTAGCTTGTTTAATGAAAACTTGTCCCAGGCAGAAAAGCACAGGAGCTCATGAGGGGAATGGGACACACATGCCGGCTGAGCAGCAAGAACTGGTGCTATGTATTTGTGTGAGATGTATCTCCCTCACCACTACACCAGGCAAACATCCTTTTAGTTTGAGATTGCTGACTTTCACCTGTAAGGGGGAAACAACTCTATTGATGGAGTTAAATGCCAAGCTCTAAGGTACAGAAACGATGCAGGGCAGCTACTGAGATGTAAGAAACTCAACAACTACTACCAAGACCCTCCTTATTTTAGTCAGTAGAGCAGTTTTGTTTTGATCTCTGGCACATCTGAAATGAGATTGTTTTGCAAGTCATTGTCTCATCCCAGGTGCCCATAAAGTGGCAGACACCATGCAAAGGTTTGTCGTTGAATTAAGGATGAGAAGTCCGTCTTGCCTGAGGCAAGCGGCATTTAGAACAGCACTCGCCATAGATACGGGGACCAGGACAGACTACATCCACTCTTGTCACCTCTGCAAAGACAGGAGAAGTCAAGAGGGCTGTGCTCATGTCCTGCCTCTCCTCTTGCACTTGAGCTGTTGGTTGTGTGGGGCATGGCTGTGCTTTTTGTTCTTCATAAGGCTACGGCAAGACTTTTTATTTAAACAGCCAGATGAAGGGAAAAAATTGTTCAGCTTTGCACTGAAGTAGTCTAAAAAGGAAGCAGAATCAAACTAAGTCCACTTAGTTTGGCAGGAAACATTCCTTCTGACTCCAGATTAAATATGCCATTTCAGGCACTTACAAGAAAAGAAAGGAAATGAACAGCTACAAACAAAACACCTGAGAGGAAGGCAATGGACCTCTACTTTTTTTCAAACTTGCAGGATGTGAGAGCGCCATATTCGTAAGCAGCTCCATCCCTGGAGCCATCCACCTGCATCTGCTGAGAGAATGCCCAGGTGAGAGGCATTTTGCACCTGGAAGTGCTGTTACGCTCTCTTCCAACACTGCTCACTTTGTATAAATGTCTGTCTTTGTTAAACCTCATCAGCTTCAGTTGCATCCCAAAATATCACAGAAAGAAGAATTTGGCCTCCGATGTCGCAGACTGATGATCTTACAGTATGTTTAAGTATTACTCATAGCTATAGGTGAATGGAAAGATTTTTCAAATAAATCATTACTGTGAGTATCAGATTTTCCTGGTATTCAAGAAAAGGGAACAATATCATTATTTTGAAGAAGCTCTATTAACTTTTGAAACCTATTGGGAGGGGAAGCAATGGTAATGGAAAACTAAGAACAAAAGTTGTATTCTTCCTCTGAAAGAGCAGCTGATGTGTACACAGACAGAAATGCACACCTGCATCTCATATGCATGAGTATCTTTATGGAAGTGAAGCAGTGTTACAGGAATTGCATTTCCTCTACTATATTTAAATTCTCTGATTAAAGTGAATGAGCCAAAAGATGGGTGCAAGATGTTTCACTGAGCACAGCTTGGCCAGGAAGGAAGGAAGGAAGGCAGGCAAACTATTTTTTTGCAGAGCAGCTACGTAAGTAAGTAAGGGGACTACATTCCTCTAAGAGTGTTGTATGCCACAGCCTCCTGAGTGTGATGTGTAGCTTATATAAAATACACTGGTCAAACTCTGTCTCTGTTGCAGCCAGTCAGGTCAGGGGCAATTCCCAAGTGCTAGGGTTGGGAGCTGTGTGTGGATCTGAGCTACCTCAGGGGTTGGTGTCTAAGTCACAGGGCACTTTTTCTGAACATGGAGCACTAGCCAGAAATGATAGATGGGAATGTGCTGTCACTCTTGCATGAACAGCCATTGCCACGGAGATGTCCAGCAAAGGCATCCAAGGGGCCATTGAGCCTGGACCTGGAAAAGCAAGGAGATCATGCATGATGGTGAGGAGGGGACTGAGGAGAAGCTCAGCAGCCTGTTCTGACCCAGCACAACTGTTCTTATGTTTAGCTGATGTTGTTTCATTCAAAATTACATTCACAGTCTTTAATCAATCAAACCCAGCAACTCTTACAGTAAACTTTTGTCATGCGTAGATGTTGTTTATACTCCATATGTGCCTGTTCTTTCTTCTCTTTTGCTTTGATCATAGACTTGAAGGGGGGTGGAGAATCATTTTGTTATATGTTTGGATAACACCTTACCAAGCTGGGCATTTGTCTGTGCCTAGAAGTTCTAGGCACTTCCTTGATATAAATAAATACTAATAATCTATACTTCTGAAAAAGGCCACAAGCCAGTAAGTTTGATGTTCATGTAAACATCCCGAGTAAGAAACAACAGAGCTCCAATCCTCACAGGGTGGGAGAATTAGCCAGATGCACTGTTCAAGAAATATGAACAATAACAGCCTAAATAGTTACAGATTCTGTGATCTAGATCTTAGATACCACATGCTTACTAAGAACATGGCTTTGGATATCCACTGATGCTAGGTGAGATAAGGGGTGAGGTACAAGGGAAGACGGTGCTGTAACAAAATACAGGTAGAGGGCTGAGCAGCATCAGCCCCTGCACCGACTCACCCAGCACGGGTTCCTGCATACAAGACATGCTCACGTCCATCCTTTATATTGGTGCTGCATTTACTCTGGCATAACTTGGTGGTGGCTGTAGGACACAAGGATGGGCATCTCCTACTCCGCACCCATGTGAGACAGTGCCTTTGTATTGTGCTCCCTGAGCTCTGAACAGATTCATCGCCTGTCCATGGTGGCACTGTGTTGTAGCTCTCCCTCCACAAAACAGCCTCCTTTAAAAATACTTTCTGCATGCTGGTAACCATGATCACAGCAGTTTCTAGATTTTTCTTAGAACTGGATAGTCTGGGAGGCAGGTGACTAAATCAGTGGGTTAAATTACCTAATGCAAGCTGTGAGCCTTATACAGCAAATTCCACCTGTCAGCAGAAAGGCCCAGGGGTCTCTGAGGAGGAGCTGAGCAGGGACCCATCGAGGACTGCATGCCAGCAGGAGACATCAGGCATGGGGATGCTGGTGGATCATGGAATGTCTGGGTTTGGTCCTTGGTGTTTTCCCTGTAGGAGGGAGATGGAGTTGGCCTTGTCAGGCAACACAGGTAGCTTCTGTTCTATCCTTGCTGCAGGGGAAGAAATGTTGATACACGTTTCCCACTGAAGATTCAGTTGTCCACGTTATGTTACTTTTCAAAGAGAAGCCTAATTTTAGTGTTCAGGAGGCAGAACTGCCATGAGATCATATGGGGAACTGGAGGATGATCTTTTCCTTCACTGTAATGAAAAATGTTCTTCTCAGCTCTTCAGAAAAAAAGACCCTAAATGCCTTTCCTGCAAAGTCTGGACAAACACTATTGATTTTCGTGCTGATTTTAAACATAACAGGAATCAAAGGTATCTGTCCTGGAGGGAAGCGAAGAGCACTAAGCAGAACTGAAGCAAGGATGGGAATGTGGTTTTGCTAATAACCTTCACATATTGATGTCGGTCTATGCCGATGTACAGATCTCTTGGCTCAAAGGCAAGACAGCTCACGTATATGAGAGTCCAGCTCAGGATGAATGTGAGTAACCCAGCAAAAGCCAAACAATACACCTGTTCTTTCCAATGTTTGCCTCACCTGTGCTCCCGTCACTCTGCCAATTTTGCGAGAGATGGAAAGCAGGTTATGTACTGTGCCTGGCAAGGGTAACAGGCAAGGATGAGGCTACTGAATAAGTCAGAAAACGCTTACAGGAGTTAGCTCTGGCAGCCAGTCCTGCTGCAAAGTCACATTTTTTTTATGCAACTGCCATTTATGTTGTTTTTAGTCGTGCAAACCATAACTTTGGCAGCCCCTTAGAAGTAACAGTTTCGTAAGTATGAGCAGTCCTTCAACAACTTCTTAAACACACAAGTGCACCTTCAGGCTCAGGTACTTTGTATGGCACCTTTCTCCATGGCTGAGTTCACATATATTGTGAATAAGGACAATAAAGCTGAATTTCTTCTTTAGTTTTGGGGAGTGCAGGCATGGAAGTGGTGGTGGGACTGAGCTCAGTCCCACAGGACCAGCAGCAGGGATCAGGCTTCAGTCTGGAAAGGGCTGCAAGGACACTTGTTCCTCCTGCCCCACACTTGACATACATCATCCCCACACCCGCAACTGCCTCCTGGACTTCCCAGTAGCTTCTAGCAAACTCTTAGTAAATGTGCAAAAGTCACAAGTACAAGGTACCACAGGAATAGAGGTGGGGTTAGGGGCACTGATGGTGAGTCCCTGCAGTGGGATTTTTCCAGTTACAAGTCCCACATTGCGCTATGTGATTTTTCTTTCAGACACTCTTGTTGCTGTCTCAGAAATTACTGTGTCTCAAAAGGTGTTTAAGACATGGTTTCTTCTCGTATTAATATGAACAAATGTTACCTTCAAACCATCCTCATGAATGTTGCAGCCTGAGTCCCGCCAGGGCCAAAACTGTGACCTACTAGTAGCTCCTGTCCTCTTACGTTAAATGACAGTTGCATTTTCTGATTTTATCTAAGTATAGGTGCACATTCAACATTACGCCATAAAAAGGCATGCTTCCTTCCCCAGGAATTCATTATCTATTCAGCTTACACAAAGCCCATAAAGTTTCTTGGGATTTCATTCTTGGCTGAGCAAACTGGCCATATTTTTATAATGATCTCAGGACCCTAGGAGATACTTACATGGAATGATGCTTTATACGTTAACTGTTGAGCTCATCTTTACAATGAGTGCTCCAAGACTGTTATATTGACAGTTCTCTGCCAAATTAGAGAAGTGACGATTTTATGAAGTCCATACTATCAGTAGTGGAAGAGTGTAATGGTGTGCAGTGGGTGTACACAGCATCTGAGTGACGATGTGAGCTTGAGCACCTACAAGGCTGGAGAAAAATTTAGTGGTTCACTTCATTTAATACTTTTACAAGCTCCACCATGCACAGAAATCTAGCTGTAGATACTGACTACAGACTTGTCTCTCACATCCCTGGTGTCCTTTCAAAGTCCTTTTACCACCATGTCTTTCCAATACAGGATTATGAGGTACTTGATTCCTCTTACTTTTTCATGTCAAAAATGCTGTAGCCTTCAGAAGGCACAGGACCTAGCCAGTCCTTCCTGATGGAAACATGGCTGTGCTTCCAACTGTACTTCTCACCCTGGCCTCCCTCTACACTGTGTTTTCCTCTGGGAGAGACAAAGATGCCACTGGCAGAGAGGCAGTTTTCTGTGATGAGGATATTGGGCAGGAGGTTAAGCAGTGTCCTTGGCTGGTTTCCTTCAGCCCCCCCAGAGACATTTGTTCTGCACTTTGCAGAGGGCCACAGACAGTAGAGATGGAGTTGGGCATAGCTCTCTGATAGCAATTTCAAGTCTGAAAATGCCCCTTGTTTTTCCTGCACAAAGGTATTTAGGGAATGCCAGGGACTGCAGGTCCAGGCTGTGCCTCAGATAAATGCCTGCCTCTCCCCAGGACGGTGCCTTTGGCAGGGCGGATGCTCTGTGCTAGGAATGCTGTCAGGGGTTGTCACGTTTGCTTTGGAGGGTTTGAGGCTCACCAACATTTTTGCATTTATATTAGAAGTTACATGTTTCTTTTAAATCTTCAATCAAACTGAGGTAATACATTGCGATGGAGAAGAACATGTTCTTGAGTGGTATTTTTTAATGTAATGTTCAATGGCTCTTTGACCTTGGCCAGACCTGTTTTTTTGCTATGTCCTATGAGACAAATACTTAAATGCTTACATGCTTGTGGACACACCTTAACTTTCTCTTCTTTCATGTCTCCTGAATAATTTTATTCTGAACTGCTCTACACTGCTGCATATACATGAAACTGGCCCTAAAATTCAAGGCTGGCACATCCATCCCCATCATTTTTATCTGGATACAATGGATACTTGCTTGTCTGATGATTTCAGCAGGGCTAAAGGCTCAAGTCTTTAGTGACCATGTTTATATGAAGGAAAGGAGATGTTCCATGGCACTGGTTTCTCAAAACTTGCAAGTGCTGTCCCTTCAAGGCAAAGCTATTTCTCTCACAGCATATGTAGTGGAGCTGCACCAAAGGTACATCCTAATACTCATGTTAAGCCTTACAAGATTTATAGATTTGGATAAACAATGTTTGATATCCCTTGTGGTAGACCCGCAGGTTATTTCATATGAAATAACAAGTGGGCTCCTATTCCTTCTCTAACAAAGTTTGATCCACCGCGTCATAGAGCTGGCTAGGAGTATGGAAAGCAGGAGATTTATGGATGATAAAAAGGATGACATCATGTGTCTGGCCCACTCTCCATGTCGCTGCTGCCTGCCAAGAAATGTATTTTAGGCAGAACTGCTCTTCTGTCCATTGCAGTGCCCTTGCCTGCATGCAGAGAGGGGCTGGATCATGACCAAGTCCAAGCCCTGGGCCACCTTGTTCCCCCTGCACATGGCTCTTCCCTCCATGCTGGCAGGGCCAGGCACAGGAGAGCCCGGGGTGCCCCCTCCTCCGACTGTAAGCTGACAGACTGGTGTTTGGGAAGGGCATCGGGTGTTAAGGGTTAGCTGAGACAGCTGTCATGTAGCACTTGCCAAATTCAGGTAAACCTTCCTACAGCTAGGCTTTGCCTCCCAGCTTTGCTGATGTGATCAGCGAGATAAGGGTATTTGTGGACATGGTGGGTAGCGCTAGTCTGGCAAGAGGATCTTTCCAGGATTGTGTGTTTGCCTTTGTCCAGCTGAGGGGGTCAAGGTGACCAAGGGGTGGAGGAGAGGGAGGTGGAAGGACCTTCTACTGCTCTTGGACCACACAGAAATGCTCCCACCAAGCTTTGCATGCAGAATTGCCACAGCAAGGCAAGCGAGGCCCCCGTCCCCAAGGGCAGCAATAGCTTAGTGGCATGCATTGCACAGGAAACAAGACGCAGTCTTGCACGGTCATTTTACGTTTAGCAGTTTCTCACTGCCAAATCTCGCCAACACTTGCAGTAACCACTGTTAGCCACGTAGTAGGCTTTTACAAATGACCATAGAGATCGAGGAGCACAAATCAAACAAAAAGTCACTGCAGAATCCCAGTGCTCAACCCCAGTCCTACTGATATGTAGGAAAGAGGGGTCAAGATCCGGTTTTGATCTAAATAACTCTGTGTGCCAGGCTTATGATACGGGGCATTTGCTGCTTGTCGTCACGGGAAACTCCTCCTGTGGCTGTTGGTATTGTCAGAAAATGTAAAAATTGTCAGTATGGTCAGAAACACCATGTCCGCTCTCCTGACACAGAGGATTTTTCTGGTGCAAGGAGGAGTGTGACACCTTGGGAAGCCTTGAAGCCAGGGGTAGCTGGTGGTCACTAGGGGTTGGGATTTTCAGGTTCCAGCAAAAAAAAATGGCACTTAGCTCCCATGAACCCTCCTTTCTAAATTAATGACTAGTTTGTGTAGACTTCTCTGAGTGTCTGAGCCTTTGGGAAATTATGATACTGTTACCTCACCCTTCTATTGTCTATTCTAACACTTCTCCTCTTCCAGTGTTTTTCCTACCATGATGCCTGCTTTAAAGTATTTGTGGTAGCAAAAAAATAAATCTCTCATGGGGAACACGTTTAGAAGCTTGGATTTCACATATATCAAATTCAGACAGTGAAACCCATGGAATGCAGGGTTCCCCAGGAAAAAATGTGGCCTGAGCTATGGAAAATGAGTTTTCTTCCAGCTCTCATAAGGTCTGCAGCAACCTCTGGAAATCTGCAGGCTGCTCAACGGATGACCAGCTAACTGCAGAAAGTCCCAAGAAGGCTTGCAGTAGAAATTCCAGGCATTTCTAAAGAACTGAATGAAAAGCATCTGTCTGAGCTAGAGCATAATCTCTTTTGATCTGAGTTCAGATATGAGGTTTTATAGCGGTTTATGTCAGGGTATGAAACTATCATAAAACGTGACAGTAGATAATACTAAATTTATTACATCAAAGTCTTAACTCCACGGGACTGCATCAAGAGCTACCCAAATATTTTTAGCACATATTAGGGAAACAGACTTCAGGGTGGATCCCTTCTTTGCTATGTATTTATGTCTGCTTTTATATTTTTGAGGCAAAAGTGATGAACTTTGTCCTCTTGCAGAACATCTATAATATCAATAGGACTAGACGAGAAACCTTCAGTCACATATCGTTGTGTCAGTGTGAAATATCAAAAATATAAACACCACTCTGGAAAAGGAGATGCAGGCTTTGTCTTGCAATGTTTTTGATCTCTCTGAATCTGAGCTGCTCCAGAGATGAAACAAAAGTGCCAGTCTTTCAGCAGGTATAAGTCAACACTGCTCTATCAGCTTTGCAGAGTTCCTGGTATCTTAATGGAGGGACGTCAGGTGGTGAGCTGTACCATGTCTCTAATAGCAGCTGATCAGTTGTTTCTTCTAGAGATGTCCTGCTTCATATTATTAAAATTACTTGGTGAACCTCAGTCTTCATAAGCATATCTTCCCTTGATCCCCTTCGTGATGGTGCTACCTCCACAGACCTCCTCTGCAGGGGTGGCTTTGCTCCCATTCCCACATCCGTGGCTGGCATCACTCCTTCCTCATCCCAGCAAACGGCCTGAGCATATCGGAGTTGAAGCTGGTGTGAGAGAGGAAGACCAGAACGAAACATCTCCCACCCCTCCAGTGTTACAGCCACCTCTACAGAGGAAGGTTTGCCCAGGCTGGCTCCAAGCCTCAGATTTCCTGGGAAATGGGGTGTAATGAGTGGAGAACAACCAGGTCCAAACAGCATTAACTACCATGATGTGGAGGCTTGGTCACAGTTAAGTGTGAAGGAAAATAGCAACTGATGGTTGTCTAAAGGCTTAGTGGTTTCATCCCACTTGCAAATTTTGTCCACAGGACAGAAGCTACTGTGTTATCTGGTATCCTTCCTATGGGCAGACCCAAAGCAGAACGGGCAGAGATGTTCATTGCTAGGTTTGCTGTGTTCATCTGTAGGGTGGGTTATGCTTAAACACGGCTGATAGACGTTGCAGAAGTGCCTTGAAACAGTTTCCACTGCTGAAGCTTTTTTCCATAACGTTAACCTAGTGAAAGACTTGAAGAGTTAATGCTATAAATTGTTTTTCAGGGTAAACAGCTTATGACATTTCCTACAGGAAGTGCAAATTTTAGCTTTATTTATCTGGTACTTGTAAAGATTTAATTTGTTTTTCTATTGTTTACAAGATTTCTTGTTAAGAAGGAAAAGGTTGTTATACACACATTTGCTTATTTGACTGAATGCCAAGCGAAGGCACAAGGAATTTATAAGCAGCTACAATGTAGTATAATTTCAACAAGCTGCAGGTCTTTCTAACAGACAATAAAGACCTTTGAGCAGGCCAGCAAATGAAATAGGTACTGGATGCAAACCTCATGGTTCAGGAGTTTAGGAAAAGAAGCAACTTGCACTATAGAAAGTTAGTTTTCTGATTGGCCCTGAAGTCACTTACCATACAGGAAAGGACATGCTTTTATCTGTTTCTGAAGATTATATGAATTTCAAGTTTTCAAAGAGTGCAACAACTGACTAGGAAATATGCTTTCTGGGAAAATTTCTTTGTGTATGACTCCTTCAGCAGCTGAATTCCTGTCTTTCTGCTGCAGGAGCCTCCTTCCTAGGTGACTGTAGCAGCAATGCTTTCTGACAGAATGTGTGAAAAAAAATCACACTTGGCCAGATGTGATAGCAGCACGATTATGGTGGTAGATCCAGAGGTGTGAGTCTGATGTAGGCTTTCAGCAGAGATTGCTCTTTATTGACCTGACTGCAAATGAATATTTGATCATTTGAGCAGAGAGTAAAGGACGGGGGATGCTGACTGAGCTAGATAGGTACATTGATTGACTGATTGATTGACTTCTCTGTCTCTCTATATACACACAAGATATTGTTTGCAGATAGGATCTGTAGATTTATTTTGAAAGAGATGCCCCAGGGTATTGAACCTATTCCTGCTGCATAAAATCCTGTTCTGAGTGGCGTAGGGAATGTGACAGGACGGGATGTTAAGCTCAGGCTTCTGCTGCACAGAGGAGCTCTGCCAGCACAGCCATGTTTGGGGATTTTGAGGAAGGAGCACACCATGTAGCAATGGTTTTAGGCAGGCAATGCCGACCAGGCCAGCAGAGCACCTGCCTGGCAGCGCAGTGCTCCATCCCAGGAGTAGGGTCCAGCTGTCCCAGCAGCACGGCTCCTTTGCTGTGCCTCTGCAGAAGGACCAGCCCGGATCTCTCAGCCCCAATGGCAAAGTCTTTGAGAGCAAGAATTGGCTCTGCCACCTCTTGTCTGTCTTTGTGGGTCAATGTCTGACATAGTGAGTAAGGGGGCGGTTCTTCTCCACTTAGTGTTGGCCTTTTAAAATGTATATACTTCACCTGAGCAATTTACGTCTCAAGTTTTTCTGTTCTTCAGGCTTTCTGGTCTCTCCCAAGTAAGCTCCAGCCACCCGAGCATACAGTCCCCTGTTCATCCCCATTCAACGGACACAGGCTGTCCACCACTGTCACACCACAGTGCCCATCGCTACAGCCACAGCGATGGTGTGACATGGAGCTGATGGTGAGGTAGCTGGTACTGCAGTGTCCTTACAGGGGGTCACCCCCTGCCCCGTGCCCCAGGGTGGCCCCAGGGCATCCCCAGTCTGTGGTGCTCACAGGAGCTCCTGAGGGGGTGTCCACCCTGGTGAGGGCTCCCCAGAGGATGTGCCATGGTCTTTGTGACCGACAGCTGAGATCTCCTTGATTACTTGCAGGGAGGAGTCTGCATTAGGTGGCTGATGGCCAGGCCTGTATTTCGCCCATTTGCTGGGAAAATCCAAAATGGTACCGAGGCTGCTGCATTGGTGTGGCAGCTTTGGACGGCTTTGAAGAATCAGTAAAGGGTACAGCGTGTTTTCTGTGTTACTCATGGTGTACCAGTTTTATTGGTAGTGCTGTATTCGTGTCAGCAGCACTTGGCATCCCTACAGTGGCATGCATTCCCAGGAGAGTTCTATTTGGAAAGGGCATTTCTTTACGCTGCTGGAATAATCTGGAACCCTATGGCTAAAGAAGTCTGCTGAGAAGTACAGAGTAAAGGATACGTGTAATGATTGCCACATACTGTGATTAGAGAATGTGCCACAAAAGGCAGAAACTTGTCGTTAGGTGCTCAGGCTTCACTGCCCTTGCCCCTGCAGGGTCTCCTCTTTCCAGTTGCTGTGTTTCCCATCTCACCCTCCATTACTGGGTGAGAAGACCTAGGCAATCTAGAAAACCCACATCTCTGAAATGAAGGAGCCTACTAAATTGAGAGGGCAGCTCAAATGAGAATGTTGATAGCAGTGTCCAGGTAACGTCTGCTCTGCTGGACACTCACCAGCAGATCCCTGCTGGGTGTTGAGAAAATCTGCAAGCCCACTGGGTGAGCCATGGCTAAGAGACTAACCATATCCAGGAGTTGCTTCCATTATCAATGTGTACAGTTCCTGATATTATTGCTGGTGCTATAGAAAATCCAGAACTTTTCCTATGCATAGTGCTTATTCTATATTTTTCTTCCTCTGCAACACTGTGGGGAATAGATTATTCCTGGTTTGATTTTGGCTTGCTTGGAACAAATGGAGTATATTTGATTTGGAAGGAATACTTTATCTTCTCTTTTCTTTAATTGTTAACATTAGAATTAAGTCTGCAAGCAGGCTGTTTTTCGTTAACCTTAGCACTTCCTTCCTTGTCTTTTATGTGTGCTGGTCACTCACTCAGAGCAGAGGCAAGACAAAGGTGAGTTGCAGGGTTATTTGTAAAACAGGTATTGGGGGATTCCTAAGCTTTTCCTCGCATTTGCAAACTATCAGACAAAATGCAGAGCACTTCCTTACAAAATAAAATAACATAAAAATAAATCCCAGATGAGTTGTAAATTTCAGTTCTCTCCAAAAAAAAGCCTTTGAAGAGGTATGGTATTCAGGGCTACTTATACTATTTGTGTCAGGCACACTTAGAACTTGACCTTTTGCTGTATGTTGAGCAACCCTTACTTTTTTCCAATTGATTTTCAGGTATTTCTAGCCATTGCTGGATCTTCATTACACCACCCCTGAGATGCCACTTTGCATCCTCCTCGACCAGCCCAGCATATGCAGCTTTCTTCTCCCACCCTCCCTGTTCCTTCCAAGCATTCCTTTCAAGCAGTCTTCTGTTCTCTGCTCCTGCCAAAAACAAAGTCACAAGTTTTGGGCTTGGTTTGAAAAGCTTGAGCACAGCTGCTTTGGGTGGGGTTGGAAGCCAATGACCTTCACAATAAAATAAGAGCTGCAGTTCAGAGGTGACTTTTTTCCTGCTGCATCTTAATTGTTCAACTCGGGCAGCTCTGCGTTTAAGTTCAAACAGCATGGGATCTCCTCCTCTCCTCTCCTCTCCTCTCCTCTCCTCTCCTCTCCTCTCCTCTCCTCTCCTCTCCTCTCCTCTCCTCTCCTCTCCTCTCCTCTCCTCTCCTCTCCTCTCCTCTCCTCTCCTCTCCTCTCCTCTCCTCTCCTCTCCTCTCCTCTCCTCTCCTCTCCTCTCCTCTCCTCTCCTCTCCTCTCCTCTCCTCTCCTCTCCTCTCCTCTCTTCTCCCACCTGGGATGGTCTAGGGGTCATGCTTTGCTCCAGCAGCACTTCACAATATCACATCACAGGACTGGAAGTGACCCCTTGAACTATCTAATTCTATCTACGACTATTGAAAGCAACCAGTTCGATAAGTGGATCAGGCTCTGTTTTAAGCCTACATAGCTGTCCCTAATCTTGTTTCATAGATGACTGCAGGACTTCTGACACTTGAGGGCCATTTCTACCTACTTTGGTTTTTGTGCTGCCATTGGTCTTTCATTTAAAAAATTATTTCCCACCTCCAGTGTGTTCCAACTGATATATTTTTAGAGAGCGATTGCACCCATTCAGCCTTGGTTTTCTGTTCTTCTCATGTAGAATAACTTCTCCCATCACTTGATCTCCCCTGTAACCTTACTTAATATTGCTCCACTTTCATGTACTCTTTTCAGAGTAGAGGTGACCAAAATTGTGCACAGCAGTACAAATTAGGTGTCACAAGAATTTTGTGTAATCTCATTGATTCATTACTTCTTGTGTTGGAAATATCTGATTCATCTTAAGATCACATCTGCCTTCCTTATGGACGCACCATATTTGTGGCTTGACATCACCCTAAATAATACACTTAAGTCTTTCTTCTCAGATGTTTCACACAACTCCTGGGCTATAGCAGAGATACTTCTTATTAGGCATTAAGTATATGACCCTGTACTTTTAATTCCATTTCTGTTGCTCCAGACTTCAAGGTCATCCAGTTTTTCCCAAGTGATATTGCAGTCCTTCTCTCTTGGCAGTTCCTTTCTGTGCTGTGTTAGCAGCAAATTTCATTAACACATGACGAACTGCAGTCAGTCATTCAGGTCATTCCTGAAAGTGTTACCATAAGATCCAGTACTTTCCACTGGATGAACTCCACTAATAACCTGCATTCAACACAGTCACGCCCTTTCTGTGCAGCCTGTTCTCCTCTGCTTTTATTCTGCTGTCACTTGCAGCAATCTCCCCATGCAATGCAGTAGGAAATGTTCTACTCAAGGCCAAAAGGAATAGGTCTACCGCATTTTCTTCTTCTAAAAATGAGGTATCGTGTACCCACAAAATCACATCAACCCTCCTAATGCACTACAGGTTTTATTGCCTTTTCCACTTGTCACGGTGCCTTTAGTTGCTTTGACTTTACCATTCTCCAGTTCCAGGTTCTAGTTTCTCCAGGATTACAGAAGAAGGAACGTATGTGCCATCTACATTTCATGCATTATCTGTCAAATTTACTTACACCCTGGTTTTGGACAACTACTATTTCCAGCTAGTGTTATTAGCCATTGCAACTTGCTCCCATGTTCAAGATCACCATCTTTATTTAAAGCTCAGGTTTTGGGCCTTGTCTAAATTATTCTTCCTTTCAACCTTCTCCATTCTGCCCATCAGCCTTTCTTTTCAGTCCTTCTATGCCTTCTATATGTGATAGAAAAACTTTCTTCATTTCTTTCCAACTCCTTGTCTTGTTAATTTCTATGCCTGTACTTCCTGAGCTCTTAATCAGAGTTGACTAATTAATCTTTCCCATTCCCTACAGACTCTGTGCTTGCTCCTAATAATACACTTTTTTTGTGGTAATACTACTTTTCTACTAGCATTTTATTCAGTTAGATAGATATGCAGTCCTTCTGTGTAAGATTTTTTAATTATTTGAAACATAGGCTGCAGATAGTTATTGTACCTGTGACAAAATCTCTTCAAACATATGCCTAGAGTAATTTTCATTTGACTTCATTTTGCAAAAGCAAATATTCACCCCTTTTTTTTTTTTGGTTTGAAGCTTTAAATCCTGTTCACACCAATTTTGACTTGTTTTTTAGAGTAACACTGACATGCAAATGCAATAAACATTCAGTTAAAGGTGGTTTAATTGAATTCACCAGCTGACCACTTATAAATAAAGTAAGGAGATAAATGTGATTTTATAAAGGTAATGATGGTTGCTGTACAGCATGCAGATTTCAGCATGTAGTCCTTTGCTAGAGAGAGACATGAAAATGCGAGTATTTTGGCAAACACTGCTAGTGTTGCTTATTAAAATGATCTAATCCTAAAGTCAGACTTTCTTTACAAATAGTTGCATGTGTCTGTTCAGTTTTTGCACAGCTTTCTTAGCATGGTATTTTTTCTTCTCCTGGGGAAAGCATATTAAAAATAAAGTCATTCTGGACTTCACAGCCTTGCCAGGTTTGGTGACCACCTTCAGTGGCCAGCATGAGAGGAGGCAGAGCCCTCTTTGGCACGTCTGTGAGATGGCATCTGAGCTGGCAGCCTCGGCATCCTGAGGACATTCGCCCAGAGCTGGGCGGGCACGTGGGGACCGAGTGGGTCTGAGCAGGGGTGCGAGGCTTTGGTTCATGTGGGCAGGGAGATCATTCAGCTCCACAAGGAACGTGCTTTCTTGACAGCAGTGGGGACACCTGGATCAAAGCTCCATCAGCAAATGGTCTTGGGTTAGTGCAGGGTTAGTTTAATAAATTATAAGGATTTTTTTTAATTAAAAGCACTTTGGAGGGGCAGGCTGCCTCACTGCAACACAGGACACTTTGGGTTGGAGAGGGAACTCCTCCTCCTCTCTGGGGTGCTGTAGCAGCTTTACTGGTGGTTTTCCCTGTTGGCTGGCATTAGCAGTATTCAGGTGTCACCCCACAGGGCCGGGGCGCTCCTCCCTGCCACCCCAGCAGCAGGACAAGGTGCAGCATCCCTGTGGGCTGCCCCGCTCTAGTGCCTGCATGTGTCAGGGATCTGCTTTTGCCGATCAGCCCCCTGTGCTGGGGAGCAGATGAGGGAGCTGGGGGCACACGGCTTCTACCAGCCTGCCCTGATATGGTGGGTAGTGGAGACTCCTGTGAGCCTTGGGCTACAGCAGCTTGAGCTGTCGCTTTTGTCCTTATCTCACATCTCTGTGTTTTAGCCCCTAATTTATTCTGTGCATGGCAAGAAGAAAGAAGAATAAATGCCTGGCAGGCAACCATGTTAAGTATTGCACCTCAAGGATGGTATTTCTGTAAGGAAAGAGCCCCACAATGGACTTGATTTCTGCATATTTGCTCAGATAATGCATGTGCTTTTTCTTTTTTAAGTCCTCTAGTGTATGGTACCTTGACTTACTTCAGCTCACGCAGGGGACAATGTACTTTGAAACACAAGCCGCATAATACAAAAATAAAGTGACCAACTCGGAATAATGAAACTGCAAAATCCAAAGGCCATGGAAGTGTTTTTACTGAAAGCAGAAGGATGTCCCTCCAACTTCTGCTGCTGTGGCTTGTAAGGGCATAAAGGTGGGGAGGTGCACCTGAAGGATGGTGCAGAGCCAAGCCGTGGCTTGGTGTAACTGAGCATATATAGGAACCAGCCTGTGAGACAAAACATGAGCACGAACTTTCCTCCTCCATGCAGAAAAAGGCCATAGAAGGAAAGAGAGACCAGGTGAAACTCCAGCCCTGCTGAAGTGGATGGGAATTTTGCCGCTGATCATGCGATACAGGAGTCTCCCCTACAGACCCGTAAGGAGTTTTGTAACTGTATTGTAATGTGTGATGGGGAAAATGATAATATGATGGGGAAAATTCAGTGCTTGGATAAATAAGTGTTTGATATTACATCTGTTTACATGTTTTCTACCAAAGCTATACTGGGTCATTTCTCCTTCAAGGACAGAGAAGCCTGGAAAAGCCTCTGTGAGAGGAAGCAGCAGAAAGAACCCCTTTTCTGCCCATTTAGCTGTGTCATATGCCAAGAAGGTCCTAACCCTGCATGAGTGCTTGTGGTTTTTCTTCAAAGGCTCTGCGTCAGTACAGACAATCACATCTGATGAGGATTGCCCCCAGTATGCACTTTTGTTTTCTAACATAGCCTGCTCGGAAAATGTGATGTTACAATATTGGCCGGTCAGTCAGTCTGTCGCTCTTGGTTGGCTGCTCCTGTTGTAACATGATGATACTGGGGGGGGCGTTTTTTTGCTATTTTTCCATCAGCTCTCAGAGAAATGAGGCTACAAAATGTTGACTTCCTCCAGAACCTTCGGGTCCCATTGGTATCTCCTCTCTTCTGGGCCAGTTCATCCTACTTCCCAGGCAGTTCTCAGCATCTTCTGCAGAGCTGCATCCCTGGTTTATTAACAGGCTTTTCTCCTGCAGACTGCACTGAATAGTTGACTTCGTCACAAACATAAATAGAGTCATTTCATGATAACCCTGTCAGATAAGGAAGAATTATCACTCCTACTTACACCAGAAACATGGGAGCTTTTCTAGTGCTCACAAAGACACAGTTGCCGACGACTGACTGATTTTCCTAGCATACATTGTGTTCTTGTCCAGAGGAGATGAATTGTTTCTGAGTGGGGTGGAGATGTCTCCACTGACACAGGGTGTCTCAAAGGGATGATGGGGAGACGTGCAGTCACTAATTTTGGTGCTTGACTGGAAGGGACGTTCCGCCATCCAACATTTGCTGAGCAAGTGCAGGGTTAGTTTAATAAATTACAAGGATTTTTTTTTCATTAAAAGAAGGAAGGGATGTGTTTAGTTTGTAAACACAAATGCAAACACATTTGGTAACTAAGCAGTTTGGCCAGTGTTCTGCTTGTAAAGGCGGAAGTTTGCTGTTAGGCTTTGGAATAATAGCATGTAGCAGTACACTGAGTATTTGTCATAAAGTGATTTCATCTTCTATGTTAATGCAGTCTACCCAGTGATAAGACTGATGTTTTTAAAAGTGGGATGTGACAAAGGGAGAGTTAATCCTTTGGAGAAAGAATAACATACTGATTAGCTTCACTATTTAGAACTATATGACTATGCAATTAGATCATGTTGGATTTCATATCTCAAGACTTGAATGCAGATCTTCACAGGTATCAGCTCCTAAGAATGTAAAAAAATGCTTTTGCTTTTAAAGAAAATAAAAATTTTCTGTGCTTTTATGACCAACAGCTTTTAATATTAAAATTTAAAGATAAAAATCACTTCGAAATAGCTTATGGCAGTTGATACTGTATGTTTACATATTACATTCTTTTTTAGTTTAGACACTGAAAATAGATGAGGCGGTTACTGAGTTTGTTTCTAGAAAATGTCAGCTTCACATTCCTATTAACACATTACTAAAGCTTTGACCAACTATGTCTAAAACAAACCTACCACCATGAGATGTAGAACTGAAGGGACACCATCACAGTTTAAGGTGTGAAATTGCCTCACAGATATAGAGTGAGACCTGAAGAAGACACCCTGCAAGATACAACCAGAGGAAGAAATCCAGAAATGAGAGAACCAACCCCCTCCTCCAACAGTTTGCAGTCCTGCTCCAGCAGATGGACCTCAAACAAGCCCAAGAGCACACCTACAATTAATTAACAGTGTGGATGTGATAATGACGTGGATACAGAGTCAGTCCCCTCACTCATGACTAAGAGCATGTATAGTAGGAGTGTCTGTAAAGATGAATCCCAGTGGCCACCATCTCAGAGACTGGGATACCAGTTTCTATGATGATATGTGGTGTGGGGAAGGGCTTTGTGCTAGGGAAGAAAGAGTTGAGATGTTGAAGTGCAGCAGCTCCATAGTCCAGCTTCAAGACAACATCACACACACGACAGATTTGAACAAGAAGGGGCGTGCTGAAGTGTCATGTTGAAGAAATGCTTCTGAATTGCTGATACCCTCTTGTAGCCTAGTGTAGCCTTGTAGCCTACACTGACAAGGTAACAACATCAGAAACAGCAGAAATGAGAAACACTCTGCTTCCAGGGTCAGGAGGATCCTGACACTCCTTTCCCCAGTGCCAGTGAGGAAATACTGGGAGGTCTTTATAACCTTGACTGGGGAACCCTTGAGAAGTACCACCTAGCAGCATCACCCCTCCACAACTGCATCCATCAATCACAACACGACAAACCACACTTTTATGTAATGGAAGTAACTTCCCTCAGTGCAAGATGATTAAAGACTGTGATATACAGGATTGAAGACTTGCTAATCTAAGAAATATACACAAGAAAACAGCAAGATAGCTGTTTGTATTGTTTTTTCTTGATGCAACACTTTTACATTGACTTTGTACTTTTTTAAGCTGCATATGTGTGGGGCTAGAAGGATGTTTTTGCATCTGATGCAATTAAAAGATTTTCCCTTCTCCATTTTATGCCTTCAAATGCTTTTATGCCTTCGCTGCTCTAAAACAAAATTAATCCCATTCCTTGCTAACTGTTTAAAAAGATGTAATTAACTAGTTACTCTATTTACCAAATGCCTTTATTTACTCAAGTCTAATTTGCATGTTATTGCCACTTTCCTGTTTTTTTCTTTTTGGGAAAGATTGAAGTAATGCTTTAAACCAAGACCTCTAAAATGCCTTAATGGATCAAAAATAGTCTTTATATTGTAAATGTCTTAATCTCTTGATAATGTGTCTTTTCATTAATAGCATATCCCGAAGAGTCTGACTTTGTTGTTCCAGCATAGCCTTTAATGCTAAGGACGTTTCTGCTGGTTCGGCATGTAAAGAGCGGGCACCCAGGAGTAGAGATTCGTGTAGTGCAAATTCCCATTGGTCTCAGAAAGCCTCTTCTGAGGAAGCCGATTTTGATACCTGCAAAGGGGTATCATTTTACAGCAGCTGTGAACCTTTCCTATATACTGTAACTCGAGGCTGAATACTGTTACTTAATATCATGGCTACAGAATCTGCAACAAAAGTGTTTCCAATGCTCATGTCAGGCCCAAACATAAATCATGTTTTATAAATTTGAGTTTATTTTTGCTGAATGGAGCAACTGACTGCTTGGCATTAGCTGGAGGCGGTGAGAAGCTGGCTTCTGCCCCCAGTTACGCTCCCGCAGTGCCGCACCACTGACACTGAGCCCAGGGTCCCAGCCAGTGTCTCCTCTCTTGGCTCTTTGCTGGCTGTTTACCAAGTACAGATGAGCGCAATTTGGTGAGCATGTTCTGATTTGTGGTGGCACTTTAGAACATGTCCAGGCAGCACAGGAACCCACGCTCTGCTAGAAAGCAAGAAGCTTCTAAATCACTTGGGAATTTTTGGAAAATCTTACCCTAGGTCTTGCAGATTAGTAAGATCTCCTTCCAAAACCCAATGTATTTAGTTACTCCAAACACAGAGAACTGAAGCTTCAAAAGTAAAGAGCTCGTGGAAGGGCTCCAGCATTTTCTGATCTAGTGAGCCTAGTGTGCGCCAGCAACCATGTGCTTCAGCAGAGTAATTGTCCTCACACGGACAAAAGCACTGTTGCTGTGAACTCCCACAAAAAACTTCCCGCCCACAACTTCTGCCCCCGTATTCATGCCTGCAACCTCCTTCCACTTGTGGTATTGCATGGAGATAACTCAGAATTTGATTGGTAGCACGTGTGCTCAGAAGATTATAAAGAGGATAAAGTGGGTTTTACTCATTTCCTCTGCTTTAACATTTACTGTATCAGCATTGCTTTCATTTAGTATTCCTTAAATTAGTAAAATATGGGCTTTCATTGTAAGATGTACATCTTAGCAATGAAAAAAATGATATAAATCACAGTTCAAATAATTTTTTATTTTGTAAGAGACCAACTTTAAAACTAGTTGGATAACTATATTGGAAGAGAGCACAGATTTCTGCATGTAGTACAGATTTGGCCCCACTTTCACAGGGAGCATGGAGGCAGAAAGCTTTCCTGCCAATGTGCTGTGACTCCCTTGTCTGCCCATCTGTGCTCCCCAGGTGCATGCAGTGAGGAGGACGTGGGCACACAAACGCCACTGGCAAATGAAGTGAGTATGAACTTGCAACAGATCAGCTTTCTGATAACTGATTTAATGGCCCTTTCAAGCCTCTAGAAGAGATTTCATCTCTGATCCTGTGGGGATAACTCCCTCAAAAGGCTTTTCAGGTGCCTTTGATCCTGCCTGTGACAAATGACTGCCCCAGTGCCGCAGAAAAGGCTGCATCTGTTCCCTCATGACCGAGCTATTTACTGTGTACTAGTCAAAAAGCTTTCTGTTATAAAATATATCTTCAAGGTGGGGACTGTCTCTGCTATTATTTCTTCATTCACTCTGTTTTTTTACTTCCTCAGTTTTCTGTTGTTTTACACTTTCTATCCTCTGATTTTTTCTTTCCTTCTTCTTTCTCCTTGCTCATCACCACCTGCCTTTCTTCTTTTTTCTTTTTTGCCTGTTTTCCACTATTACAAGGGTTTTTTTCCTCCACATTTCTCCTCCACTGACTTCTCTCCCATGTCTTTCTTTGCTCTCCATTTTTTTTCTGTCTAGCTCCTCCTTCTGCTCATCAGTCACATTACGACAGTGGGGAGCAGCTAGCAGAAACAAGACCAGATGGGTTACGTCCTGGTAAAAACACATGCTGCTGCTTCCACGACATGGAGCAGAGATGCCTTGAGACTGTTTTGGTTTTGAACACATGATACAGATAGGGACAGAGAGGGGGATTTTTGACTAGCCCTGCTCTGTTTACACACCCTTGCGCACATGGGACAGTGTTAGACTGCCATGGGCATGGGCACAGCCAGGGAAGGCATCAGCAGGAGGACAAGCTTTACATGCACGGTGAAAGGAAATCCAGAGAGGAGATACGGCTTTGCAATGAAAGGCAACAAGCCAAGGAGAAATCTTTAAAAGGAAGACAGAGCTCTGTGTTGCGCTTATCAGGCCCAGCATGATGAGGCTTTTATATATGAGAAGGAAGCAAATGCTGAGCATGGACCTGCTCCTGGTTACGTTTTCCAGGAGAAGGCTCTCTGGCTTGCTCGTCACCATGTTTCTGCCGTGGGACAGGGAGCAGGCACCCGCCAGACACATGCAGGAGTGCTGGGCAGCGTGTGTGAGGTCTGGCAAAGGATTGCAACTGAAGGAAACCCACAGAGGTGGCGCTGGGGACTGAGTTAAAGGACAACATTAATGAAGTCATTTGCCAGTGCAAGGCTTTTCTGAATTAACACCAGCATCAACAGCAGTCGTGACAGGCACTGCTGACTGTGGCTGTTTGAGGTGTCCACAAGCCATCAGCACTGTGACATGGTGTGTGCGTTGCTGGTGGTTCTTATATCCATTTAGAAAACCCTGCTCTGACTTACTTCTTCCTCTCATAGATTAATGATGTGGAAGAGCTTGTCATATGCTGGGGTGAAAACAAGGGGCAGACTGAGGTGTATTTGGTGTTTGATATTAGGTTACTTGGTGTGGGAAGGCAGCAAGGGATGCCGGGACTTGGCTCGTGGCCTCTGTTGAGCGGGACAGAGCAGCGCAGGGAGGCTGCTGGAGGGAGGCCACTGAAGATGCTGGAGTCCAGGCAAGGCTTTAGCATCTGTGAGTAAGGGAGAGCATGTGGATATCCAGAGGTCTGCAATGCAATGGCATGTTTAGGCTAACCTCATGTTGCTAAGGAGCCCCACACATGTTTGGTATTGGCTCCTGTTACCCTTCCTCAGGTGGCCTCCCCCTCCTCCCAGCGAAGCCCATCTGTTTGGCCACGAACCCTGTGACTTTTGGCTCCGAAGGACACGGCCCATCATGAAACCCTAGAGTATGCCTTTCACAGCCTCGACAAGGCTCTGTGTCCAGCACCCCAGCACCGCTGAGTGCCTCCAGCTGTTTCTTGACAGGTGACTCATGCGTGAGTCAGATCCCTTCACTGGCTCTGCCCTGCGGGGCATGCTGCCCGGAGAGCAGCTGGCCTGGCACGCCACGGGCAGGGAGACGTCTCCGGCTGCTGCAAAGTTGTTACTCTCCTGGAAAGAGCTTTTACAGACTGTGAAAACAGCAGCAGTCTGCGGGGCTGGGGGGTAAGTGTGCCTGAGGGTCTGCTTTATGCTGGCTTTCTGGTAGCACCTCTCTGTCTGTCTGGTAAAAAGGGGGATAAACCTACACCACATGCTGCCAAATTGGGTTTGTATAAGCAATTGGAAAAGTTAGATACTTGGCTTATCTGGGGCTACCTTCAGGTTTCAGAGGGTGCCCTGAAATGCTGATCCACACAAGTTATCAGCTGGGGCACCGATGATGAGGCACCCCCCAGCGCTGCCTGTTCAGCCACAGGTAGCGCAAGCTCCAGAGATGTCCATCCCTTCTCCTACCTTGAAAGAGGGAGCTGGTACCTGGCACCATGTGCCTACAGCTATTATCGGGAAGGAAGAGTTGGGTTGGAGTCCCTGGGGAGCTGTGGCCACATGGATTGAGAATGATCATCTTGGTGATGTTGTCTGCTCACCTGGGCTGCTCATCTGCACACCATGCATGCTGGCTTATTTGCATACACTCCTCACCCCATGGGGGCCCTCAGGTGCCACCATGAGATGGGCGAGATCTGCCTGGAGGATGGCACGGGGCTGGCTGCAGTCCTTCCAATAGCTTTGTGGGGCCATAAGGCTGCTCTAGCCAGGGGCTCCTTCAGCCTGGGAAAATCCCCGTGGAGATACAAGGTATCCCAACCCCATCTCACCCTGGGCTGGGGGATGACGGCTCAGAGCAATGGGGCTGGTGGCTTTGCCAGCAGAAGGCAGGCTGCAGGTAGTGTGTGTACCACAGTGCAGAGCTGCAGGCAGCTGGGGAGCACTCCTGGCCAGGCACTGGCAGAGCACCCAGCTGGGCACCAGGCAGGCTGCTTGTGTCCATTACCTGTTGTCCTGGTTTCAGCTGGGATAGAGTTAATTTTCTTCTTAGTAGCTAGTAGAGTGCTGTGTTTTGGATTTAGGATGAGAATAATGTTGATAACACACTGATGTTTTGGTTCTTGCTGAGTAGAGTTTACACTAGTCAAGGACTTGTTCAGCTTCCCATGCTCTGCCAGGTGCACAAGAAGCTGGGAGGGGGCACAGCCAGGACAGCTGACCCAGACTGGCCAAAGGGCTATTCCATACTGTATGACATCATGCTCAGTATATAAACTGGGGGGAGCTGGCCGGGGGGGCAGCGGTCGCTGCTCGGGGACGTGCTGGGCATCGGTCGGCGGGTGGTGAGCCAATTGTATAGTGTATCACTTGCTCTGTATATTATTATTGTATTATTATATTATTATTATTATTATTACTACTATTCTATTTCATTTTACTTCAATTATTAAACTGTTCTTATCTCAATCCACGAGTTTTCTGACTGTAACCCTCCCAATTCTCTTCCCCATCCCACTGGGGTGGGGGGAGTGAGCGAGTGGCTGTGTGGTGATTAGCTGCTGGCTGGGGTTAAACCACAACACCTGTCCATCACCTGTCCTTACCCCAGTGAGCAGCAATGCCTTCTGGAGGCATGGCCCAGTGGCGGGGAAAGGGTCTTCTGAGCTTGCAGATCTAACATGAGGTTTCTGAAACAAGAAAGGGTCTGGCTGCCAGCTTAGCCTCACTGCACACATGATTCTCATCCTCATCCTCTCTGCCAGGCTCTGGAGACCTCTGATGCTGCACTGCAGCCTCTGGGCCATCTCTTTCTTCGCAGGTGCAGAGGGAAAGGCAGTACATGATGGTCCTCCCTTTGCTGTGCTCATGGAGAGGGTGATCACTGTAGAAGGTGCCCTGGCTGGGAAGCAGCTCTTCAGCATCATGGCAGGTGGGCACTGACAGGCATCTGAGTGGCTTGAGAAGGGCTTCATTCCTGTCTTCAGGGCTCCATTTCTGACTGGCATGGACTTGCTACAAGTACTTACTTGAGATGGTCTGCTTTCCTGGTGGCTTGACCATTGCAAAAGTCATACCAGCCAGACGTGTATATCATCAGGTCTTCTGGGCTATGTATGGTTGAAAGCACATATGCAGTCATTATGTGTGAACTTTCCTCTGAAACAACATTGTACAGATTGTAAAAGTCAAGCATTCAGCAGTTAAGAAAAGCTAGGATTAAGGTTTCCTGTGCCATGTTAACCAGTCTTGAGCCTTTGGTAGTGTTGTCTCTCTCTTAAGATCTCTTCACTGACTCCAGCCTCCCATTTCTCTTAGTCCAAGCTTCTACCTCTGTCCTGTTTTGCTGCCAGCTCTAGTCCTTTTCTCTCCTCCACACCCCAGTCTTCCCCTCATCTCAGCTTCCAATCTAATTTTCTTTTTCTGCCCATCAGGTTATCTGATCTCACCTGACCTCCCAACATGCCTCACAGCTGCACTGACTTCCAGTGTACACCTCTCCCCCTTCCTCCCCTGTGTCTCCCAAATCTATCACGTGATTCAGGTAGTCCCACATTCCCAGTTACTCCTCAACAATTTTTCACAATCTGTTCCTTCCACTGTTTCCGCACTTTTACATTCAAACCATGGAGTTTGTTCCTATTCTGCTTGCCAATCCCTCCCCATGTTAGGGAACCCCTAAAACCATGTCCTGCTGTTGTGGTCTGGAGCCTCCCCGCAGCCATTAACACCCAGGAACATTAGCATCCAGGTCCTGCACCTCCTCCTCAGCCCTGAAACGTAGGTGCCCAGGGAGGATGGGTCCCAGTGCTCATAGGCAGCTGTCTCTGAGTGGGGCTCCTCAGCCTCTCAGACAACCCTGCTTCCCTCCATTACACAAGGGTTAATCCTGTTAGTTGCCTAAAGTTCAGATGACCCCAACCATCTTCACAGCATGCAAATCTTGGTCAAAGGGTTTAAAGACAGGTAAACTTCTGATTAAGCTGCAAGAGGGTCTTACAATGGAGATTGTCAAGGAAATACAGTTACTGGCTTAGTCTTCAATAACTCAGTGTAAAGACTTACAGGGCACTATGGATGAGGCTCTCGGAAAAGTGAAGGCATTCCTCATTTATTTTGATGGTTTAATTTATTCCCTTCTGGGGATATGAACTCATAGGATATCACAGCAACAGGTCTGTGATTTTCATGAGGTAGAGCTGCTTTCCAGGCTGTTACCTCTTGCTGGCACGGCAAGTTTTTGTGGACACGCCATAGGATGTGTAATGCTGCAGTGTTTTTAGCTGAAGTCACAGACAGCAAATAGAAAGCATTATACCATGCCATAGCCTGCCCTACAGGGTGAGGGATTTTGGTTGGTCAGAAGCCGCACAGATGGCTTTAAAATATTGCAGTATGAACCTCTGAGCACCTCTCCTGGCTTTCTGGATAACTGGAAATCTTGGCTCCAAGCTTCATATATCGGTCAAGAAGATGTAAAAAGAGCATTGGACAAGCTGGCTCTTTAGACAATGTTTAGAAACCATGGTTATAATCTTATCCCACACAAGCAAGTGAAACTACTTCTTCACATGATTGTATGCCATCCCTTTATGCTAAAGAAGGAAGAAACAAGCTGTGGGGCAGCTCACAGATATACTTTCAACTCAGTTTTCTGATGTTCCTATAATCGCATTTCCTGAGAAGTTGTTATGACATCCAAGTGAGAGTTTGCTCCAACAAGTGTAGTTCTGCCTGAAAATAAACGAAGAGCAAATGCAGTCTGACTTTGGCCAGACTGCCGCAAAATTAATTGGGTGGGACATGCCAGCTTAGGAAATTAATTTTTGTTTGGACAGCTTCACTATTGGTAGGGATGATTTTCCTTTGCTTGGCTGAGTGACCATCTCCACCTTTTAGAATTGTTATAGATGTGCTTCAGAGGTAAAGAGAGAGATAATGTTCTTCATATCTGGCTAGTGGTTTGGTGACAGGGAATGAGATGCAATGTACTCAGACAAGCCTTTATATAGGAATGGGCAGGTTTTGGCTTCTAGCAAAACTTATCTTTTCCTAAGATGTTCAGAGAAAGCAGATGCTGTGTCTCCCTGGTGTATTCTGCACAGTGACACCAGTCTTCAGAACTGGGTCAGGCTTAGGTTAAGCCTGAACAAAACCAGGGTCTAGAAAAGGATGAGAATTTACAAAATCTTGTCGAGATCTTCCAAGTTTCCTACTCCCTGAGCCAAACCTTACCACAGCAGATGTGACTGCAGGTTAGACAGTCCCCCAGAGTTTTGGGATCCAGTTCAGAACCAAAGCCTGAAGGGAAACCTGGGGTTTGAATCTGAATCTGTGGTCTCCCTTGCATCCTAAGGGGAAAAATATTTTTGGTTTGATTTTGCCTTAGCATCTGTGCAGCTGGCATTCTGGAAGACCACATATGAAGCAAACCAAGCTAGTCAAATTAATCATCATGCCATTTTTTGTTGTTGTTGATTTATCAGTAGAGGAAAGCACTGATCATGTTTCATGTACTTGTCTTCTGAAAGTTTCCCAGAATGCAGGTAAGAGGGTTTTATACTGTATACACGGTATTGTTTGGCAACAGCCTCAGGAGATCTCTTTCCAAGCGCATACGTCTTTGGTCTACCTCGGAGGTCTCTCACATGGGTCGTCTGGATTTTCTGTCTCCATTCTTCTCAGCTACTTAAAGCTTTCTCGTTGGGAACTTGGAGGAGGAAACAGGCAACAGGAAACCCTCAGGACATGATGGTTCAAAGAAAAACAGTCCCCTGCTTTTACCTCCTGCTTCATGAGTCTCTGATGTACCTGCCTCGACCTCCTGCCTTGTGGGTCCTCTTGACCTCCAGCCCTCGGACCCCACATACCTCCTGGCCACTCTTCTCCTTCCCACCAGTCAGAGCTCTCACCCACTTCTCCTCCACTAGCTTCCCATCATCTGCTGAAGAGACTGAGGGTCCCCTCAAAATTGCTATGCTTTTTTTGAGTCATTTCCCTATTTCTGATTATGCCACGTCCTTTGGCAGAAAAGCCTCCATATACATGGCAAAGATATGTTTTTTCTCCCACATGACAGCTATTCCTCATCTCCTCTGAGCATCACAGAGCCACCTGCACCTCCTTCTGCCTTCTGCTGATCACACCGACTCTCCCTCCCACAGCCCTGCACAAAAGCAAACTCCCTGGCTGGGCATGAGGGAGCACTCGAGCATCCTCTAACTGTTCCATGTGCTGGAATGGCTCAGGCTCTGTTGGACCATCAGCAGCAGTCCTCCTATGTGTCATTACATAACCAGTGTAATGTCGACAGAATATTATGCATTATTTTTAAATGCCTGGCTGTGGATGTTACTTTAATTTTTTTTTGTCTGTAGTAAAATAGTGTTAGATTTTCCTCATCCTCCTTTTCCATTGTCACTCAGACAAGTCAAAGCCAACATGTCTCTGCAAAGTTTAAATAATTTTCCCATTAACCTTTTGTGTAAAGTTTATAATACACTTACAGTAAGACTAAGTTGATTTATTTGTTATGAGTTCCTAGGCATAGCACGGGTTTTTTTCTACTTCAGTGTGTGCCAAAAATGGTGAGGGTCACATGGCTCGGGCAGGTCCTGTCTCATCCTGGCTTTTGCTGCAGTGTTGGAGTCTGGGACTTTTTATCAAACATGTTTCGAAAATCTGGCAGGTGGGGGACGTGTTCCCACAGGGGTGTGCAGCCGGACGCACGCTCCTCGGCTCCTGCTCCCAGACGAGGATGAGCGCCAGCTCTGGTCTGGAAGCTGGCTGGCCACGTGAGTGCAGCACCATGCCCAAGGTCGTATCCCTCCCCTGCAGGGGCCAAAACACAGCAAAATCTGGGATCCCACTCTGCTCCTGGCCACACGGCCATTGCCCTAGAAGCAAATTGCTTAGACTGGCAGAGTAAAACATGAGAGAAGTGGGTTCCCCGCCTGCCTCTTCCCCGCTGTGCAAACACACGCAGTTTCACACAGCTTTTGTGCCCACCTGCTGTGCTTCTCAGCTTTACACCTAAAGCGTTGGGTTGTTTAGATTCATCTGCACAGTAAGCTATGGGGAATGTAGGGACCAGATGTTTATGCCGTACATTTCCTTAGCTATGAGCCCTGGAAGAGCAGGAACTGGCTGTGCAGAGGGGCAGTGCCTTCTTGAGGTGGCTGGTATCTCGTCTGCTTGGTGCAGCCTGCACAGGCAGGCTAAGCCTACCGGGCTTTACACAAGTGCCACTGGAGGGGGGAAATTCAGTGCCCCCACAACACGTACACTGAATTTTCTTCAGGTAATAGAACAATCCTACACCTCTACAGCACCTCTTGTCTCTCAATAAAGATCTCCAGCGTACATATGGCACTCATTGCTGCAGAGCCTAAGCACCTGTGGTAGGTTTTTTTTTTACCCTGCTACTATGTCTATGAAGCAAAAGGCCATTCCTTCCCCCATTTCGCAGGGTCACAAGCAGGCAGTGATCTGCCCAAGGCCATGGAGGGCGGTGGCGATGGAGCAGTGAGGAATCCTCTTCCTGCCAGTCCCATGCTGGTGGACTGGGGAAAAGGTGAGAAAAGAGAAAAGCTGATTTAACAGCATGCAAAGAGTTGGGAGAGAAGATGAAAATACCTTACTGGTGAGACTGCAGGTATGCCTGACAAAATGCAGGCAGGCAGCACAGCTTGTGTGGATGCTTGCCTCAGAGACCCGGGACGAAGGGCTTGTGTATCTCCTGCGTACTCATGTGTCTCACACTTTCTCATCTTTAAATCTCTTTCCTTTCACTCCCGTGCATTTGAGCATGCAGATCTGCTTTTCAAGCCTATGCAGTGAAGCAGGCAGACGCAGAGCCGTGACACTCAAAGCTTTTCTGACAGGCACAGGTGCAGAGCCCTGAGTCAGCGGCAGGGCTGGATGCAGAGGGCTGGGGATGGTGACAAAGATCACACTGGATGCTCCTCTTGCCACAGGTGTCCATGTTCTCCATGAGGTGGAGAAAGATCTCTTGTGGCCATAAGGTGTTGGCAGGACTACCTCCAGCTCTCAGCAGAACCCTGTGCTGACATATTGAGAGTAGCATCCTGCAGCGATGTGCTGTCTTCCCTTTCCTACCACAAACATCCTCTCCTAGAATTGAGTCATGCCACCCAGCACCTTAAATTGTATTTGTTTTAGCAAAACCCCACAGGATGCTCTTTCACTGAGAGGTTGAGACGTTCGCGTTCCCTTTGATGCAAGGCGTACCGAGATATCTGTGGTGGGGAAGTGTTGCACCACCAGGATGCTGGCCCCGCTCCTGCAGAGCTTTCCAGCTGTGCGGTACGGGAGGACAGGCAGCCTGTCAGAGGGGCTGCAGCGCCCACACAGACGGGGTGGAGTTGCTAATCTCTTTGAAATGACAATTTGCTCTTTGTTTTCTATGTTTTCCAGATGTCACCTGCTGGCTTCAGGGGGAGGGGAAAATTAATGTGAAGAAACTATTTTAGTAATTTGCCTGGAAAGCCAGGTGCCTCTCCAAGCAGCTTGAACCACTTTTAAAGTAAAACTTCAGTAGAAAGAGAGCTGGGGTTTCACCATGGGCCCCTCTCTGCCCATCAACTACCTACAAGACTGTCCTGGTTTCGGCCAGTTTGGGTCAGCTGTCCTGGCTGTTCCCCTTTCCAGCTTCTTGCTGGCAGGGCATAAGAAGCTGAAAAGTCCTTTCCTAGTGTAAGCACTACTTAGCAACAACTAAAACATCAGTGTGTTATCAACATTATTCTCATACTAAATCCAAAACACAGCACTATACCAGCGACTAGGAAAAAAAAAATTAACTCTATCCCAGCTGAAACCAGGACAAAGACCAAACTCATTTTGGCAGGGAGCACCATCCCCGAGCCCCATCCTGCCCTCCCTGTTTGTGGCTGCAGTCGGGTATGGGAGGCCACCAAGCTCTCTTCTTTCTGTCCCTGCTTTTGTCTCATGCTTAGATGGCCCCAATTTCATACTGAGCAGGTGTAATATGGTGCAAACTGGTTATCGTGTTTGGCGTGACAGGATGCTGTCCTTTGCATACAAACCACCTTCTGGATTTTCTAGAGAAAGCAGAGGCTGCTGGTTCTTCCCTTCAAGGGGGTGAACTTTGAGATGCCAGTTGTGATATTTGGGTTCACTTTATGCAACATCTTAGAGCCTGACTATATAATTTCTTTCTTTCATTTGATCTCTGTCTCCTTTCCTCCAAGACAAATCAGTTTTGCCATAATCTAAGAGCTCCTCGTCGATGAAACAGAATGGGGAAATGCAACATACTTCGATATACTCTTAGCATAATAAGCTTTTAATGAGGAAATAACAGATAAAAGGCTTCTTGAGTAGAAAGGGAAAAAGTAGATCATTAACATTAAACAAAAATGTACCTTCAAAGAACCTGAAACCTTTAGAAAACATGGAAAAAAATATGTCTGTGTAACGTGAAATAAAGTCATAATTTCCCCTATTAACACACACTAAAACAAAGCTAAATGATTGCACCACATCTTGGTGAGTCTGTTTTTAGGAAGGTGAGTCTCATGCTCCTTGATGAGAGGTTGCTAAGCAGTCTCCTATATTCATTAGTTATGTAAATAGGGATGTAAAATAGCCCCTTTCTTGCCCATGCCTAAAGAAACAGAGCTTGGACCCTGACAACTATAAATTAATCCCACTGCTTCCTGGAGGTCTGTCAGACTGATGGGATTTTTTTTCCTTTGGAATGGGGAAATATGCTATTTGGAGAGAAGAAAAGAATATACTTGAGTTCTTGGCTCCCTTCTTGGCATGCATGGAGTGCAGAGAATCAAGGCGGGTTTAGGTATTTTTGAGTAAATGCGAAAAAGATTGAAGAGGATATTTTCCTCCCGGGATTAAGGTACACACCAACATTCACTTCCATCCTGTCCCCAGGCACTACTGAGTTAGACAGTCTTACAGTGGTGCATGAGTTTTAGAGAGAAGCCGTTGTAAATATGAACTAGCAAAGTGTGTGTTTTTATGTCTCTTTGGTTACCTCTTTGAGAAGTACTTGATGAAGCCAATTAAAATTTTTCAAAGGGAAAAAAAAGTCTCTTTTTCTCAGTGGAAATCAGTCATTTTCTTGAAATCGCAGTGCTCAATTCTTCCAAAGAAACAGCCATATGAAAAATGCAGCTTTGGTTTGTCTTTTGAATTTCAGCAGGCAAGGTCTTTTTTCTATTTTTGCCCTTTCTCTTCATCCTCCCCCCAACCTTTTTGTTTTCTCTTGCCAAAGGAGAGAGAAAGAAAAGGTGGAAAAAAACAGCAAAATGAGAACCATTCTGAAAATGAAAAGCTACAAATACAGAAACTTTTTTTTTTTTTTTTTTTGCTAAGCCAGAGTGCACATTAAATAGTGATCTGTAGGACTTCAATAAATGAAGAGTAACAACTGTTGCTCTCCGGACAGTTCGTCCTATTCTTTTCTGAGACCACACAAAAAAAATAATAAAAAACTTCACTATTTTGGATGATACATTCCACTCATTTTTTGTTTGACTTCATAGTTGTCAAATCCCTGCTCTTCACTCCTTGATGGCTGGCACTGCTGCCAGCTACTGTGTTTGGCACAGGCAGTATGTCGTATGATGAATCATAGGCACATAATTATGGTTTATTATACGTTCCGTCACATCGTTTCTCACCAGAAGGTAGATAAAATCCTGCTCCCCTCTCAGCACAAAGGTGTCAATAATGAGGGCAGTGTCTGGCTGTTGTGTGAGGCAGCATCCTGCTGCATGGCTGCCTCCCCATCACTGATGCCTGCACACCACCTACCATGGGCAGCTATTTCCTATTCACTGTACGCTCCATAGTATAGAAAAGAGTGTGTGTCTCCTCATGAGAAAGGCTTGCAACAACAAGTGCATTCTTCCCTCATCCCTCACTATAGCCATCTCACCATTTAAGCTGTTTCATTATGTCAAAGGGCAGTATTCCCGTCACATCTTTGTAGGTCCCTGCCTGTCCTTCCAGCCCCCGAGAGCTCCGTGTCCGTGGCACCGCAGAAGCCAGCAGGGCAGGGGTGGTATATGGGAACGTGATTGTTTATTTGGAGGTAAATTCTGCCAAAGTAAGGCTTGATAACGCTGGAAGAACCAAGAATTTGTGCAGGCATTTCTCTGTGTATTTTTGCCACCATAACCAGTTCTTACTTCACAGTTAGATTTGGCCAAGGAAATTACACAATTACACTGAGTTTGAGTTTGAAACTTGTGCATAATCAGTCCAGGTCCACAAAGTGAATAGCTGCTACTAAACCTACTAAACTCATTGCATATATGACTATTTTCAGATTCAGACCTAGACTATGATCTACTTTGTACAAATATTCGGAAAAAAAATCACAGTCCTTGGCAGTTAACCTTTTGTTTCAGTTCAATAAATACCTCCTTTCAGGACACTGTAGATTTGCAAACATTGATTCCTGTCCTCTTGCCAGCAGAGTAATATGGCAGGCAGCTATGCTCCTGCCCTTCATCCTTGACAAAGCAGACTTTAAGCAAAACGCTGAAGCACTGGGCACAGATCATTTAGTGATTTCTTTATCAACCAGTGATGACTTTTTCCTGTGAAGCTAAACCTCTGTTCCATGCTACTTTGTAGGGTTTTCAGGAAGCTTGTTATCCAAGTGGAACAAATGCAGTCTGGACCATTACATTTTCCTGGAGATTTTTGAAATTTTTGTAAACTGAAAAAAAAAAGGGGTCAAGTTTAATAAATTCAATATTGTTGCTTTTGTACTTTCTCTGGGGTTTATTTCCTTTGCAGTCAATTTGTATTCACTCTCTGCTCCTTTACACAAGACGCTTAGGGACATTTTGTAGTTCAACATAGCATAATGCTCCATTTCCTCCTTGCAGAGATAATGAACTGCAGATGACTGCTGAGGGATGCTTGCTACCTACAGGAGGGAAGTGATGCCACCATGCAGGCTCTGCGCTGCACAGCGAGGATGCGCACTTGCCATGATGCAAACTGACACAGGTACAGTCACTTCTCATGTCATTACCAGAAGACAAAAGAAATAGTATTTTGAATTGATTTATTAGATATTTTGAGTTAATAGGAATCTTAAAATTGAGGGATAAAAAGTGTGGGGTTTAATTATGGCTATAGCTATGTGTACGTAGACTCTCACAACCAAATACTACTGCTTATATATGACCGCAGTCCTCTAGGGCTTCCTCCCTGTATTTTAATGGTCTTTCCTTCTTCCATTTTCCCTTCTGTAAGCACATCATCCATATCTTTCTGACTTTTGATGACTTCTTGGCACTTCCTCCACAGCTCAAGTGGGCCTGGAAAAAATTTCCTGGGTCATGTAGGTGAGTCCTCTCATCTACAACCATTGTATAACTGTGTCCAAGCCCTTACCCAGGTCTGTTCGGGAAGCAGGGAGACTTCTTGTCCTCACTGCACCTATTTGGAGGCCACTTCAGCACAGGGGTCACCTAGCAGTGAGGAATGGGCTCATGATTTCCAAAGTAAGGGTAGTTATGGCTAGTTATACTCATCTGAGCTTTGTACTTGGCTCAAGCTGCTTTTTTGCCTCTGATTTTTATTCTGCTACTGCATTATACAAAGGAGAGTCACGTCTGTTCTCAGCCTTGGCTTTCCTTTGGTTGAAAAGCCAGACTGATCTAGTCTGGTGTCTTAAGATGTCCCCAGTAATCCCACAGTCAGCACCTGCTTTGTGTTCACTTAATCTATTTCTTCAACATGAACATGACTAAGGAAAGCTGTATGCAGCAACCCTGTGAGGTCTCCCCAGGACTGCCCATGCCCAGTAGGCACTACTCTTTATCTGTCTTTTTTGGAAATCCCTCTCCTGCACCGTCCTGTGTCTGCCTTTTCCCCTCTCGTGCCTGGTTTGGCTTTGGAAGCTGAGTGGCAAGAGCCGGGTCAGAGCTCCGGGTCGTCATGCGACTTGTATACACAGGTCTTCTTCCATTCTCATTTTCAGCTGGCAAGACTCCTGACGATTGCAAAAGCCTGGGTAACTTGCCCCCATGCACATGAGCTTGGATTTTGTAAATTATTAAACTTTGTTCTGTTTCATTAGCCTGGTCCTCTAGGTCATTGAGTTTGACCCATACAGCATCACGAGTCTTCTCTATGCTGATAATGCCCCCAGCTTTTTTACATCAGTAAATACTACCAGATGCTCCCATTTTCTCTGCTAGTGATCACATTGAATTGATGTTTAGCCTCACTCCCGAGAAAACTGCCCCAGTTCATTAGATTTCTTTGCGGGATAATCCTTTGTCTTCTCCCCAGGAATGTTCTCATCTGTGCCGATTCCGATTTTCTCAGTTTCAGTTAATAATTCCCATGTGATGCCATACAGATGTCCAGAGAGATCTGGCTGACTCATATTCCTCTGCCTGAAAGACATCCATCTTATCAAAAAATTATATCACATTATTCAGGCACGTTCCTGCTGCATCTTGTCCGGATTTCCAGTTACCTTCCTAGCTGAAATAACCCTCTCCTTTCACATGTCCCAAAGCCTTTCACAGACCACTTTCCCACTCTCCCCATCATACTGTAAACTTGCCTGCTATTTCAGATGCCCATGTGGGTTTAACAAAAATCTTTGCAGTGCCACTTGCCTGCCCCATCATAGTGCTGCTCGATTCTCCCAAACTTGAATCTCTGAGCTGTGTCTTTTTGTGCTGACCCATTCCTTTCAACAAGGCTGTGAAAGGCCTTTGCAGGAGACCATCCTCTCTTGCAAAGGCTGTGCTGGCATGCAAGGCCTTCTTGCACACTGGTGTGATGGTGAAAGAAGCCATGCTGAAGGACTGGACTCAAGCCATAGGCTTCATTTTTGTCACTCTCAGTGTCCCATTAAGGGGACTGTAGCTGAAATAAATGAAGCAGTCCCTCACTTCATCTAGATGCTTAGCTAAGGTGTTTGTAAAGTTGGTGAGAGGTTTTCCACTGACTGTTATGGACTTTGGATGAGATCTCTTATAGCGTTCTTGCCAGAGTAGAGAAGATATAGGATCTCCATTGAGGGACACGTATCTAAATATCTGACGTGTAAACATAATACATTTTACTTTGGGAGACTGTTTTTTTAGGCTTTTTTGTCTGATAAATCTTCTTGCAATTTATCTTTACATCTTCAAGCTACAACCTTGCAAAGGATAACAACATCGGTGCTCAAATTCATTTACAACCCTGTAAAAGCAAACTAATATGTGTGATGCAGACAACATGCTGAGGTAAACAATTCAGTGTAAGGGTGTCACTTATATGAGTCATACTTTGAGTAGTAACATAAACAAGGCTGTACACAGCGTTAGCCAGGCACACAAGATGTCATTATACTGTCTTCTTGCATGTTAAAACTTTAAAAGAAAGTAAAAAACTTCAAACGTCATCTTAACCTCTGTTTTAGTGGAGTTATACTTGCTTCTGACATTGTTATCCTACCTGATCTGTTCTGGTTTCTGGGGTCGTGTTTCTCAGTTAAGGACTGAGTTCAAGAGAAGATTGGGAGACTCTGGGAGAATGGTGGGATTGGATTCAGCCTCTTGAAGAATCGAAGGAGGGAAGTGCCTGATATCTGAGGTGGCCTGGAGTGAGCTGATGCTACTTTCACTGAGGAGATGGGTGCACTGGGTTTCACATTGCAAACACTCTCTTAATGAAAAGGTCAGAAAGAAGCCGCCTTCCTGATTAATTCATGGGGGCTGTTGAGTAGAAATAAAAGGAATCAGTGACAGACCAGCTACACAGGGATGGTAGCTGGGCTGAACTATCTGGAAGTGTGGAAGGAAAGCATTAATTTTATTTCACCTGCAGTTAAAAACACAATGTTTCCTGATGTATATGGACTTTGTGAAAGTTATTTTTCTGTGATCATTGTAAAAAAAGCATTGGAATGGAATAACTATATAAAACAGAAAACAGCTGCTTTGGCATCTCTCAGTTGCAACAAAGTCTAGTAGGAAAATGCAGTTTGAAAATAGTAATTTGACAGGTAAATGTGTCAGACTTGAATCTTCTTGTTTTGGAAATCTTTGCCTTACTGTTTGCAATAGGCCCATAAATTAAAGTACTCTTTGTCTTTCTTGATTGTCTTTCTTGCAGTTTAATTGCAAGGAGGAGATAAAAAGCTGACAGGAATGCAGAAATGTTAATAAACAGCATCTATGGTGAACACACCCTTTCAAATATGCACTCAAAGGAATATGCCCTTCATAAGTTATATGAAATAGAAAGCTAGATTGTGCAGAATAAATAAAATCTTTCATGCTGGGGTGACTAGGTCAAACTTGTAAATGACCCCAAAACTTTGCTACCTGCTGGAAATTCAGTGGCTGAACTGGCTGGTCACAGCATTACTGCCTTTTTAAAGATGCTCAACATAATGAAGTGACACTTGAGTCCAATTAGTCTGTTATTAGTGATGACTGATCTCCATCCTCCCAGATGAAAGATGGAAGAAGCTCAGAGTCCTACTGCTGGACCACCACATATGTAGGAAGGATTTATGTTGTCTCTCCTGCAAAGAAAGCAGCTCAGCTGCCAGAGGAGAGTCACCTGAGCCCACATGTGGTCATGAGGACAAATTGTTTTTAACTCTTCCCAGACTCCTGGTGTTCACATCTATGTTCCCGTGGATATGGCTTGAATCTTTCACAATACTGGGGCTTGACGGAGGTATCACAATATTACCAGGTACCATAACACTCTTGAACATTTTGGATAAGGGATCAATGGAACCCAAGAGACTGATAGAGGCAGGGCAGGTCAGTGTCTCTCCATTGACCCCTGATTCCTAGATCAGATCTCATGATGGATGTAGGACAGCTTGTGGAGGATGCTGGGGGCAGAGAGGCTTCTTCTTCCTTAATCTCCTAGGCTTCAGCTCCTTAATCTAGTAAAATCCTCTTCCCCTTCCTGGGATTGCATGTGCAGCAGCATCACTGAGCAGCCACACACTGAGCATGGTCCTGCCTCGGGGAAAAGGGAGAGGGGGTAGAAGTGGGGATACCATGAGAACAGAAGTTGCTAAGTACAAGAAAACTGAGTTGTGAAAGGTGGTATTAACTCTGTGCACACTAACCTTATTATCACAGATACTGTGGAAGTATCAACAGCAACAACTTTCATTATTGAATACACTTAGGATCACTGTCCTGTGGTGGTACAGGCAGATTGCTTGGTATGACTATGGATGTGATCGCACTTGTGAGAATGGGCTGGTAAATTACTATTACTCTCCTACTTAGTATTCCCCTAGAAACAAACAAACTAAAAGTAAATAAAATACTCACAAGAAGATGGATGTGTGTCTTCAGAAAAAAAACAAAAGAAGTGAGGAAACACTGATGCTTCATCCCTTTTTAACAGAAATCAAGGCCAAACTCCCACTAGCTCCAGGGGAATTAGAAGCCTTTAATCTAAGTCACAATAATAAATGAGGGAGCGTATTATATCCAAGATGTGGTGAAACATCATGATGTGGTCTTTAGACTGATGGGGTCAAAGTTTTCCATGGCTAGAGGGAAGGCAGCTGTAAATGACTGAATGAGACAGGCACAGTAAATGACAGTGCACAACAGGGACTCCAGCTGTTCCCTGCTGTGTGTGGAGCAGCGTGAGGACTTTATCCAAAGCCTGCCGGAGTCCTGAAAGTCTTTGACTTTGCCATATCTTAAATCAGACCTTATGTGCATCATTTGTGATGATTTGGTGTCCCTGACACCAAAGTTTGCCAGAGATACCGCATCTATGCTTTTTCCAGCAGAAACAATTGATATGACTAATGTGCTAGTTTTTTCTTTTAATGGTGTGCCATGTTTGGGTTAATCTATTTTCAAGAGATATTTCAGTACTTCCTCCTGAACAAATCAATGTTACTGGTAGGTAGTTGCAAATTTCTGTTACAGGATTGGGCAGAGCTGATGGACAGTATCACGATACAATGATTTTCTTTAAATTTTTCCGACAGTCCTTGGCTTTGATCAGTAGCGACTGGGGGAGAGGTACTGTGTCAGTAGTACTGAACCACTCCACCACGGCTTTGCTTTCAGAGAAACTCCCAAATACTTGTGGCTCCACCATGATTTATGGTGCTGAACTTTCCAGCTTGCAAGTGGCAGGTGAGGGAGGTTATCCCAGCTACTAGAAACAAATCCACCCTGCAACGGATATGTGGTGTTCCCTTAGCGATCATACAGACTTTCAGATCAAATCCACACTCTGCACGGGAACAAGGACACCAGTGTTTGATCTCCAGGGTGAATTCAATCAGTTGAGTTTGGTGAGGTGCTTTGCCAAGGTCGACTCTGAGTAAAGAAAGAATGCTGCAAAGAAGCCAAAACCAAAATTTGTTAAAAAAGAAAAAAAAATCTGTTTCTGTCTTTAACTGTCAGTGTGTAGGAGCTAAGATGTGTCTTCCAATTTGCTTTACTTGGAAGTGGGGATTCAGACCAGCTGCCTACTTTTATTCACAGCTCATGTCAGCAAGCAAAGGTTCATCTGATATAACACTACCTGGATAACAGAAGCTGGGACTTTTTGTGCGTAGCAGAGCAAACTGTCCTGTGATGGGAGGTAGATGAGAAGTGATAAATCCGTATGCCTCAGTTGTGTGAAATCCTGTCCAGCTTCACAGCAGTGAAAGGCTGGAAAAAGAGGCGAGACCTTCAGCCAAAAACACAAACTGTATTTGACATTTCTTGACACCAAGGCAGCGCTGTCACGTTATCCATACAGAGGATGCAGAGCAGTGCATAGTCCAGGTGAAACCTGCAATCTCTGTGAGTCCATGGAGATATTTAAGTAACGCTGTTAAACTGGAGAGCCTTGTCCAGTCTTCTGATTCTTTGCATCTGTCAAATCCAGTAGTCCTGTGGCTTGATGTCTCTGAGCCAACTACACGCTCATTGTGTGGAGCCCGAATATCCTCTTTCTTGGGGCCTTGGAAGAGAACAGTTTAAAAATAGCTTAGTCCTAAGCTTTTTTTCCTTGGCATGATTGCTCCTATGGGACCTTCTTTGCTTGAGATCTGCTCTGTCCCTGTTCTCCCCCAGTGCTGAGTTTATGAAATCTCAGTTTCTCAGAGGCCAATGGCACTTGCTAAACTGGTGAAGCAGCAAAGGGAATCCTGTACCCTGTACTTTCAGTGCCCAGAGACCCCTTTTACTATCTGCTACTGTAAACTAGAAGCTATCCATTCCTCACAGTTCAAGTCTGGTGTTTTACTGTAGATTAATAGAAGAATTAAATGTGAGGGGAAAATATCACTGCAAGGCTTTTCTTTTTTTTTTCTTTTTGCCAGGGAAGAGACAGTAAAGAGAGAGGCCAAGAGATGATTAATCTTTTGTTTCTTGGTGGTTCAAGTATCCTTTTATATATGAGTCATATGTCTAAATATTCAGGGTCACCAGTGACCTCCTCTTGGCCACATTTACAAAACTTCTCCCTCCTTGGTCTAGCTGAAGAGTCTAGATGTATTCACTCCTCTTATCTCTCTGGGCTTTCCTAGATCTATGCTTTACTTTTGCTCTTTGGGGACAAGTGGTATGAATGTAGTAACAAAGACAAAGGATTTTTTTTTTTTTCCTATATGGTTTCCATAGTCCTTACAAAGACCTGCCTGTGTCTTCTGTGGGCGTTTTTGCTGGGTAGCATATAAAACATATTTTATGTGGAAAAAAAACATGTACCCAAATATTTTTGGGTGTACTCCCTGCATTACCAAGATTTATAGAAATCTTATTTTGAAGCAAACTGACTGAGACAGAAGCAGTTACAGAACAATATTTATTGAACCACTAGACAGCCAAATATTACTTCATAAAACAGGAATAAGCAAATATTCACTGGTTAAGGGATAGCAACTTCTTACAGAATTTAACTGGGCAGGAGTCATCTCAAGCAGTCCCTATTTACAGCATTCAGCCTCTCTACTCTCTGTATATCAAATACCTTCTACACTAGGTACGACTAGGAGATGAAAACATTGTAAGTCAAAATTGGAGACTATATTTTCATATCTTTGGTGCCTATTTTCTTAGGTTGCTGACACTGTCTGCATATCCACACCCTTGAGTGATCCACAACTACATGCTCTAAACTTTGCCTGTGCGAGATGGGGGCAATATTTAGGATCCTGCTCTTACAGATGCTCATAAGGTTAGGAGAGGGAGCTGCTCATGAATAAAAACATGAATGCACACAGTATCTGTTAGGGATATGGCCAAGAACTCTATATACTCCTACCAAAAGCAAAGTCAATACATAATAGGCATATTAGCTCTCTGAAGTCTAAGTATACCGGTACTCAGTATCTGACCTGGTCTTGACATTGCTCCTTGCTGATTTTACTACACCATTTTTGCTGCTGCAATTATACCATTCATTTCCATGGATTTACTTCCAATTTAGGTCTTGCTTTAGCAACACATTTAAGCAGTACTAGAAGACAGGAGGTGAAGCTGATGATGGGTCTATAAAGACTGACAATTCTTGAATTAATAACCTAACAATAGGATGCTGTAAAGAAAGTGGAAAAAACCCACAGCCGGTCTTGTACTGGCATTTAATAACAGATGTGTTGTGTAATCCACAGGAGGTAATTTTTCAGCTTTGCTCAGTGTGGGTGAGGTCTTTACTGGAGCAGTGTGTCAGCTTTGGGGCCATGCACTTAATGAAAGATGGAGACTAATTGGAAAAGAGCCAGAGGAGAGCAACAAGGATGATGAGAAGTTTGGAAAACATGACCTATGAGGAAAGGTTCAAGGAACTGATGTGTTTTGTTTTTTTTTTAATCTAGGAAAAAAAGCATCCTGAGATGGGACATAATGAAAGACTTCCAGTACTTAAAACATCACTGTGAAAGACTGTGATAAATTGTGCCCACAAGGATACAGGAAGAACTGGTTTAATTTATGGCAAAGGTGATTTAGGTTAGGCATTAGGAAACACCTTTTACTGTTAGGAAAATCCAGGACTGGAGGAGAACACTTAGAAAAACTTGTTACTCTTGTGATTGAAGATTTTTAAGGACAGATCAGACATACATCTGCCAGGAGAGGCCAAGATATAGTTATCTTTCCTCCATGCATGGGGTGGGGAAGGTGTTCTTCTGAGATCCCTTCCAGCCCTGAATTTCTGTGATTTATGGTCTCTATGTGACTTAGACCTCTGTCGAACCAGGGCCTTAGACTACAACCAGCTCCTAGATATCAAAGGCTTCATTTGGAAAGATTCACAGTCTGGCCAAGTGCCAAACAGTTTTCTGTCCTCTGAGGAGAAGGTATCTTTCTGGCTGTCACTCAAGTCTCTGAGCTACAACTGACAGAGTTTTCTGCCTTGCTCATTAGTCACCCAGCCGAACCAGACCTGCAGCAGCATGGCAAGAGAGCAGGCAATTTCTGGGAAGGTTTTGCCAAGGCAGTTTGAATGAACCCAGGATGCACCAGGAGATGATTTCCCTTCACACAGTCTTCCCACCTTGTCCTGTACTGTTCTCGCCAAGGGCCTGGTGTTGGAATACCCTTTAAGAATGACGTTGAACAGGCAGAAAAATGCTCAGGGGTCAGATGTGTAGCCAAAAGATAAAAGCTGAGGCTTCAGCCAAAATGGATGTGGAACAAGTGCTGTCCCAGGGAAAAAAAACCCAAACCCCGAGCATGCTAAATTTGTCTTGTCTTTCTTTTGTACCCAGGGAATTTGGCCTACAGGGGCCCTGCGTTTGTGTTTAGAGAGGGAGGAAGGATGAATGGTGGCACATAACCAGAACAGGATTGCTGTATTAGTGTCTGTGTTTCCTCCTACCAGTGCCAGCAAGGTCAAGGGATGAGAGAAGAGGAAGGGCCCTTGACTCCAGATTTGACTCAGATGTATGCTCTACTGTTTTTCATATGAATGTTGTTACTTGTGATTTGCCTTGGGCTTTTAAGGGGACTGTTTTTTCTGCTGTACGTAATTCTCTTTGGTGTGTCTCTCTGGATACAGCACTGACTGCTGACCTCGGCCTCATGTACACAGTTATCCCACCCTGGTCCGCCAGTGAAGGTCCCAGCAGCTGCATGCTCAGCTAGTGACAGCTGTGAAGGTCTGCATGATCACAGGAAAGTGATGGTGTGGGAGTTATGATTAAAAGGGAAGAAGTCAAGTGTTAGATGTCTGTAAGAGATGTGCTGCTATGACAGTGATACAGATAGCACCATCCTGTAAAATATACAACAGGCTGCTTCTAGTTGCTGATTTTTTCTTCCTCCAAACTGCTTTTCTCTTGACATTGCCTTTCACCTATGCTGGGACCTGAAATCCCATTTGGCCACTGGAGGGCAATCCAAACTCTTCACCATAAATATTTCCAACCCATGGTTTGTCAAGTAGCAGCATCCTCACTGTGGCTCAGGGACTGCAGTTTGCTTTTGTGCTCTCACCCCCTCTCTCTCTTTGCCCCTCCTTTCACACACACCACCAACAGGCTTGTGTCAGTCAAGTTTTGTACCTATAGGAAGTTTTCTTTCCAACAAAATGCCAACCATGCCAAAACAAGTTCCTCCACAAGTGCCCTCCACATTAGGTCTGTAGGCAGTGCTCACACTTGGCTGATAGGCTCTGTGGTGCGTAGGACACCTGCATGGCTGTCAGCCGTTGGCACTTGACCAGTGCCAAGCACAGCGGTGACATCTTGGACAGGGGTGGATTTCACACTGTCACTGTGCTAGTGGTGCATTATACTGGACTGACTAAAATTTATCTTGGGGAAGCAGAGACATGTAGAAGCATCCGAGTAGGCACACTACACTCAGTGCAACATGGGGGACTCTGAGCACTGTTACCTGCCTGCATCCTGTAAGAAATTCAGGTTGCTCCTGCCTAAACTTCCAGGGACTGCCAGTAAGAATAAGGAACAGAAATCATTTTACCTCGTGTGTTCTACATTCGAATCAGTCCCCGGGTTTTGTGTCAGATTATGTCATTCTGGGTCAAAACAGGGTCCCAAGCACCTTGTAACGGGTGCAGTAAGTCATCTCCAGCTCCAAGGTCTACTGAAAGTTTGAATGTACATGGAGGTTTTTCAGCAACCAGTCAGCAATCCTCAGTCGTTCACTGAGCAGATTCCCTTTCTCTTCTACAGTACCAACGGGGCTGAGCACAATAACAGTCTCTCAGCTGGAGCTGTCTCTCTAAGAAAGAACTGGCATCTGGAGATGTTGAACAGCAGCCTCTTCAGGAAAGGAGAAAGTCAGCACACCAAATACATCCTGACCTCAACCTTGCAACTGTAAGGCTCCAAGAAACCCTGACCACTTCTCCCGCCTGACATCACAGGGCAGCAGGCACCACCGCAGTGGGGTCAGCAGCTCCCAGGCTGCGTGGTCCTGAGTCCATGGGAGGTGGAGGTGGGTAACAGAGCAGGAACCCTGGCACAGCTCTGCAAGAGGGGAAAGGGGCCTGCCTCCATGCAGGAAACATGGATGGGAATCTTCTCTTGTTCAGGAGAAAAGGGTGGGTTTCATTTCAGACCTCCACCAGAAGGTCTGTGCCAGAAGGTGCAGTGCAGCTGGTGGAGAAGAGCAGGCTATGCGAGAGTGCAGAGCGGGGCAGCTGAAGCATTGGGTCATGAGCAGAGTGCCTTGTCTTGGCACCAGGCATACCCATGCTCTTGGCAGCACGGTGAGCCAGTGCACCGTAGGCTTTTCCGGAGGAGCTGAAGAAATGCAGAGACAGCACAAGTATTTACCATCCTGAAAAGTTCTTTGCTAAACCAGAGCAAAGCTCTTTGTTATATAGAGTGGAAGGAATAGAAAGATGAAAAAAGACCCCAAATTTTGCAAAAATTAAAGTCCTTTTTTCCAGGTCTCCCAGAAGCCTCCTGTACAATTTCTCTTGTGGTTTAGTATAAGAAAATACAGATTTGCTTTTCAGCTGTCAGCCTTGACTTTTGTCTTTCCTCAGTACTCAGCGGGAGAAAGATCAGGTGGTTTATTTTTGCAAAGCAGCTTAAGTGTCTGCAGCAGTCAGTGGTCCATGTTGCAGGGGAGGTCATAAAAAGTCCTTGAACTCTTTGTCAGTCTATAACTTCTTCTTGTCTCTTCTGCAAAGTTTCCAAAACAACTCCCTGCCTTGTGCTGGATGTGGGAATGCAGGAAAGATCATTTAAGTTCTTGAGTCTAATCCCTTGCAATTACTGATAGCTGCCCCACAGATCCCAGCACAGAAGGGTTCATGCAGCATTTGCTTCCTACACCCCATACATCAAAAACATTTGATAGCTTTTATCAAGCATGCTGATTTTAGCTTTCCCAGCTCCCCTAGAGAGATGAGGCTGGAGCTTCCAGACTCCCAGTCCCCAGTTCCCAGTCAGTCTTGGTGATGGTGAATGGGGATACTGCAAGCCACAGGACCTGGACTTCAATCTGCCTAAGTCACTTGGATAGTCCAGGTTTCCCCAGCTCCACTGAAAGTCATCAGGTAGGATGGGGCAGTTGACTATGTAGGTGACCCTGGAGATAGGGGCATGAGAGCCTCCAAGCTGTGCCCAGGGCCTAGGGCAGCTGAAAATTTCAGGCTCAGCCCAAGGCAGAGGTGCCAGCTCCCCCTGAGCTCAGCCACCAGCAGCAGCGGCAGGCAGGAGTGGGGCAGGAGCAGTGTCCAGCAGCTGCTGCCAAGTGCAGACCTCAGCTCAAGCAGCGGTCCAGGAGCCCCATGGGGCAGGACACCCCCCCACCGGTGGCAGGCAGCTTGTGACTGTGGGGGGCTGAGAGCAGTTAATTCCTGGGGCCCCATAGGAATGCTGCAGGAGCATGCCTGGGGCCCTGCAGCCCCCCAGATGTGTGCCTCCTGCCACAGCAGCTGTGGTGTGCACCTTGCCAGGTGCTCAACTCTGTGCACAGCCTGCACAAAGCACTGCTGCTGTCACAGGCAGGACCCTTTAACCTCCTTTTCCTCTTTATAAAGTGATCTTGTAGACAGGACCTATATATAAAATGATAAATTTTACAGTCCCTCCTTAAGCTTTTCTTTTTGAAGCCATAAGAGTAAGTATTTTTCTATAGGTAAGACAGGACATGTAAAATCACCAGGGAGGTGGAAGATTCACAGAACTACGGACAAAAAAGGCTCTTTTAAATTAGATTCAGGAAAGGGCTATGCATTTTCCATTAGACAGGCTTTAAAGGGACTGGGACATTAAACAAAAGCCAAGCCAAATACTGAGAGCAATGTAACCAGTGAAACAACGGGAAAGTTATTTAGCAACATACACAGCCCTGGAACGGCCATGCTGTAAGTTAAGCACGCACACCAAATGTATTTTGGGCTGCTGGTGCCAGAGCACTCAGCTAACCCTCCAAAAACGAACTCAGACACAGCATGCTTACATTTCCCTCTCAACAACAGCTTGTGAGGCAATCACTGTGAGGGGATATACAACACTTATTTATTTCAAACAGCCACTCATGCAGAACAGCTTGGACTCTGTGATCCTAACCAGATGCTCTTCAGTAATCCCACATGCAAGGTGCATTGCGCAGCTTCCACGTGCATCCCTGGAGCGGTGTGTCCTCCTCTCTTACTGCTCTGGACTGAGCACTGTCGACTGCCAAACACTCTGTCCGGTAAATTCACCTGTCTCCTGAGCATCACCTCTCACAAGTCAGCAAGTATAGGACCATTTCTGCCATAGCATAAAAGAACCTGCTCTTTCTCTCTCAGAAAGGATGCCCTTGCTTGCTGGTAAAATAAAGCTGTTACCAAATTACACTTCTGCAGCAGATGTGTTGGCCTTCCCTTTGACCCAAGTCTTCCTCATTGCACTAGGTTGCCCCCTGAACTGAAATCTCCTTGCTGCCGTGGCTGTGGGGAGAAGAGGTACCACAAATCTAGTTAAACCTGCCTGATTCACAAATGTTGCTTGTTCTCATCTGGGCCTTTGGGGATGGTTTAGTTCAAAGCGTGCCTGTGCTGATGTAAACTGGACTCAGAGATGCCTTTGAAGGCTGAAATAACAAGGCATGAAGAAATCTGGGGGAAACAACCAAGCTGAAGGGCTTGGCTCCTCTACCATTATGCAAAGGTGGCTGACATAACTTGTGCGAAGGCTTTAAAAGCAGCCCACTTTCCTTCTTGGATTGTTTCCTTGGCAATGCTAGAAGATTTTGTTATGTTTTTGAAGGATCTACATGCAGAAGAATGCTGACAATGAGTGTTCTGATTTTCCTGTCTTTTTCCCCATGTCTAGGAAGAAAAGAGCTTTGGTATTTTCTTTCCAGTTTCCCACAGTAGAGCCTTGGGAAGGCTATGTCATCCTGGGTTTGGAGAGCAGTGCAGCGTGCGGCGTCATCCCCGGCGCAGAACATGCCAGAGGGGCATTCTGCTTCCTTGCAGCTAGCGGGGAATGACAGAAGCGCCACGTTTCCTCCGTGTGATAAAATTATTCCTCCTTTTCAGCAGGGACTTCTCTGCACTTGACACCCAGAGTCTGCTGGCTCCCACAGGCATGTCCTTTGCATGACTTGCAGTTTCTGTTTCAGAAAGTCAAGTATTCAGGATGGTTTCTCAAGGACTGAAATTTTTTCTTGCGGGAATGTAAGAAAAAACAGCCACCAAAACTGCTCTCCTAAGCACTTTGGTGAGAAAGCAAGTCATTTAGGTGAAGAGAAGACATTTTTACATATCTGATCACTATTGTGTCTCAGATGAGAAAAAGGGCATCAAACATCTCTGATAGGTTTTTCATTTACATTTACAATTTTTCTGTATCATGTTCATGCTTTGGAATAGCGGGGGTCATGAGCTGGAACATGATGTGTGAGTACATGTCTGTGTGTGAAAGAGAGAAAAAGAGGGAGGAAGGTATCAGAATCTTCAAGTAAAAAAAGGATTTTTAAAGCTTTGTCTTCACCCAACCTGAACGTAAGGACAGATCATTAGAAAACTGTTTTCCTATTCTGTAGCAATTTTTGTTGTTGTTGTTTTGGTTTGTTTTGACAGCTAATAGCTCTGTTTGCCAGCACACAATGAAATCAGCTGGTGTTTGTGCTGTCAAAAATGAAAGGGTTTCCTATTATTCCATTGATTTCATTATATTAGATTAAGAAAATCATGTGGTTGGCTACCAATGACATGAGCTCAGAGTACACTGAGCAATGATTCATGCTGTTGCATGCTGAATCTGCTAGGGAAGTTTGTCACTGAAGAGACAAACATGGACCTCTTTTACTTAAATTTTCTGTGCCAGGAGCAAGGTCTTCTCCCAGAGAAGTCCTGCTTCTTACTGCAGCTTTGGGGTGCCATTATAGCACGTGCAAGTTAGAATAACTGAATAATCCCAACTGTTAGATTGAAATGAGTTTTTCTGAAGCAGAAGAGAACTGGGAATCCTGGACCAGGGTCCTGCCAGATCAACACACACCTTGGCCCGCATTTACATTTGCTCAGCATTTTGACTCCACTTTGCACCTCTGGGAACTGTCTAGTTGGCTTTATTTTAAAAGAAACAGGAAAAGGTAATGCACTCCAAGAGTCATGAAGAGGTGTGAGGAGCCAGCTTGTCCCAGAAGATTGACTTTAGCCACTGAGTCCAAGAAGTCATGTTTGGACTTGCCCGGGACCTATTAGACTTGCATGTATTTCAGGATTGGCCTGTGCTACAAACACTGTGGCAATTTAATTGTTTCAGAGGCAGACTGTTTGGGGCATGATTAGGTACACACTGCTCTGCCACCACTTGTCATTTACTGGGTCACAACCAGCAACCTCTATAGAAGATCCACTCATCCCAATCTCCTGCCTCTCCCAAAACACTTCCCCAAAATTGGATCAGAGCACCACAGTTTTGGCTGGTGCCTCATTTTCCATTATTCTTACACTGATTTTCTCCAGGGTGCTCCACTGAGCCTGTCTACCAGACATATAGAAGTGGGAAAAAAGATGCAAGAAGAAAATTGCGTATAATGTATTCCATGGGCTAAGCGGGAACTAGCCCAAACTTTACAGACATTGGGAATGGGTGTTGCATTTATTCTCATACTGGCATTGGCCTTTGCCCAGTGGTAGCATCAGTTAATTTGTGGGGAGCAGTAAGGCGAGTTATGTAAGTGTTGGCATGTCAGTGTGCTTCTGTTTGGTACCAGAGGGCTGTGCTGACATCCATGGGGACCTCCGTAGGCTGGGGAATGGGCTGAGAGGTCCCTCATCAAGTTCAACAATGGGAAATGTGAAGTCCTGCCCTGGGGAGGAACAATCTGAGACACCAGCACAGGCTGGAAAGCAGCTTTGCAAAGAAAGCCCTACAGGCTTTCAACTCACTGCATTGGTGGGCAATGAGTTGACCATGAAAAGTGCCCTCATGGCAAAGAAGGCTAAAAGCTTGCTGGGATGCATTAGGAGGGTGGCCAAACACGGGCACAGGTTGCCCAGAGAAGCTGTGGAGTCTCTGTCTTCAGGGATCTTCAAGACTGTACATGGCCATGAGCAGCCTGCTCCAGCTGACCATACTCTGAGCTGGGGATTGACTAGGTGATCTCCAGAGGGGCCTTCCAGCCTCTGCCATTGTGTAAGTCTGTGATTATCAGAAAGCCACAGCAATAATGTTGGTGCAGCTACAACTATGCTTCTGCAGATGAGTTTGTGATGACATTAATAAAACACCCAGCATGGGAAAAAAGTATGCTTGCATATCAGGTCAGGATTTAGTTTAGGAGTTTGCTGGAAGCAACAACACAGCAAAAAGCATGACATGCCTGGGGTGGATTTCTGCCTGCCTGGATACCACTGATCATTGTACATGGCACTTGTAGTGGGGTGACAAGCATCACATTTTAGTGGGACTGAAAATAGTTAATCTCTATGGAAGAGGTAACTGAGGACTGACTTATCTGTGGTGGAAGAGGGGCCTGGAAATGGCACTTCTGGAGGAGGACTGCGGGACTACAGAGGACCAGCTGCCCCAGAGAATTTTGCAGAGTTTCCACTGTGGCAAGAAGGGTTAATGCTAATCTAAACTAAATCTCCTCCTCTAATACCTGTCCAGGCCCCATTAGCCCCATGGATGGCACTAAATCAATCAGGGCTATGAAGATAAATCAATTTTCTGTGCCCTTCCTTTGCTCAAGCATGTTTGGATGACAAACGAAGAGAAGGTGAGGTTGTCTCAGGACACTGGACAATCAGGCTCATCTTGGGAGACAGCACATAAATTTTTTACAGATTCTGACAAAACTGGACGAAAAGGACAGAGAAGACAGCCGAGTACAGGAGCAAATCCCTTACTGCAAGAGTCTTCAGGGCTCAATAAATTTAGCGCAACTTAACAACAAGGAAAACAATCTGAAAACAGCTTGCTTATAGCCTGTGAATTCCTGCTCAGGGAGAAAATCCAGGGCCATGAAGAGTTATTTAATCCTGGTGAATAACAGGAACCGAAGGCTGGAAACCAAAGGCAGACGAATTCAAACAGAAAATGAGGCCCGAGGGGAAAGGCAGAAGTTCTCGCCATTCCCTCCTTGAAGCCGCGGGTCTCCTCCAGGCAGGTGAGGGGAGCACAGATGGAGGAGGAAGGCACTGGGCCAACAAACAACTCGGTACAAGTGCTGGGGCTAGAATTGTCTCAGGCAGGTTTGTCCCTCACCCGTGACATTACCTCCTCACTGCCTCCCCCCATGGAGACCAACCTCCCCCTTCCACTGGAGAAGGTCACCAAACGTCCACATGGATGGCCCAAAGTGAGGAGGTGAAGCCTGAGATGACATGGGGATGCCGGTTCTCATGCCCAACAGAGAAGCGGGAGGCAGAGATGCCAGCTAGCAGCCCCCCATGCATGGGGCAGTGCCCTGGTGCGGCTCAGCTCTCGCCACCTCTGAGCAGAGCTAAGGACCGGCTACTCAACCTCCAGATCTGACCCAAACCCCTGTCCCATGGGTCCAGCATGGGTCTGCCCTATGCCTGACCCCGTGGTACCACTGTGCCTTGAAAAGTGCAGTGAGGCACAGCCCTCCTCGTCCTGCTCCCTGGTGTTTGTTCGGAAACGAACCCAAAGCCATCACAGCCTTGCTCAACGAGCAAGAGCCTCTCTTGTTAACAAATTTGCCTTTATACTGATTGCAAATAGCTAACTTACTGGCTGGGTGAGCTGGATATTTTGGTAGGTCCTGCAGGAACCTTGGGCAGTATGGGTGCTTTGACTGTACAACCCTTCATTAATTACGAATGTTTCTGTACTGTGTTTTTACACATGGATCTACTCTCATATGCATCTGGCAATTAGTTTACTCCCAAGAATGTGAAGTAATTTTTGGCCTCTAAACTAGAGGCATGAGTGTCTGGTTTTTAACGCTTTGTTGCCACTGGGGATGCTACATGAGCCTCTGAAAGACAAGAAACAGTTCCCCCTTTGCTCTATCAATAGCTGCACAGATAAGGTTGTGGGACCTATGGTAGTGAGTGGCTTACTTGTTACTGTTAGAAAAGCTTTTTCACTGGAACAAATTTCAGAACTTAACAAATCACTTTAATGCAAGCCTTTTGCCATTTTAAAGCAGGCAGGACAGGATTCTGGACAAACCATGGACAGGTTTGGCTGTTATCTTACTGGTGATGTAGCAGTCATATCCATTTTGTACTATGTTTTTCATATGTTTTCTCAGTAAAAGAATTTTTTAATTTCTTCAATCTTTGTTTCTGTTAACTTTGGCTGAAGGACCAATATCTTAGTGTCATCTAAAAATGCTTTATTATGGTTTTATGTGTTGAAATCCAAAAAAGTTTTATTAGAAGAAGATAAATGCTTGACATGAAGTTGGATCAGCATTTATTAGTGTAAATCCCATGATCTGACTCTCCTGGCATAGGTAGTTTTTCTGTTGCAGAGAAGGATAAGGTTTAACTAGGTAATGTGCACAGGAATTTTTTGGCAGAAGAAAAAATATCACAAATCCTTGCATGTTTGAGATCCCATATGTCCATGTATTCAGATAGACAGCTGGATAATTTTCTTAAGTGTGAGAAGATTAGAGCACAAGAGATGAAATGCTGATGAGCAGATGGTTTGGATGTCAGCTTTATGTTCCCCTCACAGTTTCCCTCTTTAAAACAATGCTGCAAAGAGAACCTGAACATGAGATGGTTTCGGTGGAGCTGATTTGTAGTGTAAAAAAAGAGGATTATTATTTTTATTATCATTCACATTAGGCACAAGATTAAAACAGTGATTTGATTCTGAAGTATGACCTTTTGGAGTAACAAATGTTCCTGTACCTGATGCTCGCTGCCGTACGTCATGTCCTGTAAGGGACTGAGTATGGCATTTTCTCTATTCATCTGTTTCCCAAAATGGGATAACTCACTGCAACTGTGTTGTCACCAAATACCTGCCTGTAACATAAAACAGGAATCATGCAGAAAGGAAAATAACCCATCTTTTTAGCACAAGACCAGAGACCAGAGGTCCTATCTGTCTGTGACTGTTTCCTTTATCCTTGTGAGTAACCTTCACTCTGGGAGAGATGCTGCAGAGGAGAATCTAGGACATGGATGAGAACAGAGATCTTCAAATTCTTAGTCCTACCCACAGAAACATGAGGGGAGAGACAGAAAGGAGGGGAGACAAACACACTTATTTTCTGCAAACCACACCCCAACTCTGTTTCTCCTGTTTCACCATTCTCAACAGTACCAAAGAGGCATAAAGTCATGCCATCCTGACAGGGTGGTATTTGGTACCCTCTTAAACTTGATGCATGGTGAGGTGCCAGGCAGTGGAAAGTCAGTTACAGTCTAATGGTTTGGGGGGTTAATTTTCTGAAGCTGCATCCTGTCTGGGAATCATCACTACCTCCACAGTCTTTGGACTGGGGCTTTTTCTCAGGCTGAGAGGAGCACTGGGATTGCCTACTCTGAGCCCTTCAAGCAGCAGCAGAAAGAGCAGAAGAGCAGCTTTCAGCTTTCCTTTGTTGATGATCTGATCTGAACTGTTTGAAAGTATTTGACATTAGTTTTTTCTTGCCTCTTCTTGTTTCCAGGCTCAGACTGAAAAGTGGAGAACAAGATCCTGCAGAAGACTGAGAAGTATGAGTATGTCAGGAGGTGCAAATGCTGGTGCAATTCTGGAAGGCAATCACAGTAGGGTTTTGTGGGTGAAGGTTTTGTGATCCAAATCATCTCTGAGACTGGCAGCACCTTCACAAGGGTCGGAGGTCAGACCAAGCAAGGCTGCTTTGCGGAGTTGGTGGGCAGACTTGTGAGCACAGCCTTGGGTTCCCAGGGAAGAAATTGATTCCCTGCTGGCAGGAGCCCTTTCACTGTGCAAAGGCACCAGGACAGTGTGGCACCAGCAGCGTGGATGCAAGAGGTGGGAAAAGAGCAGAGACTTGCTTACTGGTTTTGGCTGTTCGCACCTGGTTGCCAAAACATCCAGGGGTCCATTGCAATGACCAACGCACAAGTGTTTTGACATGGCTGATAAGAGACTTCCGAAAGTGGGGCAGTGAGATGTGCACATGGGAGAGACGTCTCCTCAAATGCGACTGGTCTTCCCAAGCAGGCTGGTGTGGCGGATCGCTCCCCTGCTCATCATCAGGGACTCTCTGGGGTGGAAAGTGATGCAGTTGGAGGTTTTGCATTGCTAGCATCTGTGTAAATTTTACAAATTCATGTCATGACTCCTACACATTATCTGAATCCATTGCGGGAATGTGAGCTAAAGCTGGAGTAATCACCTGGGGCTCGACACTAGCGTTGTTATGAAAAAGAAGTATGTGGTTCAAAAGCTGATCTCTGTAATAAATTGTTTCCTACTTTTCAAGCATGTGAAACCATTAGTAAATGGACTCAGTATGTCCACCAGGCTGAAAAATAAGCCAGAATTGTGTCTTAATTGTACTAAATCATTAAGTACCGGTCACTCCCCCTTTGTTGTGGTTGTTGTTTTGTCAACAGTCTGTCCAGCTTTTACCTTGGTAGTGATCCAAGTATCACAGTTGCATATCCACAACTTAGAGGAAGAGATCACAGCCATAAAAATGTAAGTTGAAAACTGTTAAGTCTCTTAGTCATTTGTGGTTCATATACTGCAAGCTCTTCTGCTCCGCTGGTTTTGTAAATCACTGGACATGAAAGTGCACCGTGATGCACGGAAAGTGCACCGTGTCTTACCTTCCCTGTCCTCATCCTCTTGGAAGTGACACTGGGCTCCTCTGGCAGCACAGCAGAAGGAACGTCATGGTGCCAGGCCTGGGGGAGTCCAGGGGCAGGTGGCAGCATCCCACGCACGCTGTGGTGCCACACCAAGCACACCCACTGCCCAGCTCCCTGTGAAGCAGGGAGGTCTGCACAGGGCTTGCAGAGCTCCAGCTCATGGCCCAAGGCAGGCTGAAGCCTTGTCCCATCCTTTGCAGGGAGCAGGGCTGCCCTGGCCCTGCAGTGCCCCAGGAATGAGGCCCATGGAGCTGGGCACTGTGAGGAAGGGAAGGGCCGAGCTTGCAGATGGAGCAGCTCCTCACGGTTTCGGGTTTTTTTTGAGTCAGTGGTGCCTTTCTGCTCCTTGGTCACACACACATGTCAAGCGGTCACCCTGTCCCGGAGGCAGAGGGAAAGGCAAGAACAAGAAGAGTGAGCACAAACGCAGGCTCAGGAGGCCTTTGGGAGAGGGCGCAGGTGTTCACCCTGCAGTCCACAGCAGTTTCTTGGGATCCCTGGGAACTTAGCGCTGTGGTTTTGCCCACCTTGGGGCTCCCACATTTTTCCCATGCATGCACAAATACCAGGGTGAGTAACTACAAAAAGGAAAACTGGACTGTGCAAAATGTGAAGTTTCAGGAAAGTGTGCTCCTAATCCACGTGCACAAGAAGCTCCATGAATACAAGGTAGTGCTGCATGCTCTGCTTCGCTGACCGAGCAAAATGAAAAAAAGACATATAGTTTTTGATTCTTTTATTCACTTTGGAGCACTTCTGACACAGGAAATTTCTGTTTTTCATTGAACAGTTGTGCCAGATTTGAAAACCAATCACGCCAAAGTGTCTAGAGGAACCATGTTACCTTAGACCAGCTGTGATTCACACAGTTACATTTAGGAACCTTCTCAGAAAAGCTGAGAAGTTGGTGCTGTAAATATTTATGATTATTAACAGTTTTGTGGACTTTTGTGGGACTGGACTTGATAGTAAGGCACACCAGGTAATGAGGGCTTGCAGAACTGGGAACATTCTCCCCACTCTATAGAAAACTACATTTCTAGAGAGGATCAAAAAACCTCACCTATTTTTGCAAAAAAATAAGGAAAAATGTTATTCAAAGGAGCTAAAAACAGTTTTGCTTAAGGCAGCCAAAGCAAAGAGATTTTAAATTGTTTTGGGTACATTTTACAAGAAAGATAGTTCTGGTATTCTTACTGAAACCATCATTGAAATAATGAAAAACCCTTTTGCTTTAGAAAAACAGGAACAGCCCTTGTTTAGTAGCTTGCTGAGGTTACAACCCTTTCAGCACTGGTGTTCTTGGAGCTCTTGGACTAAATCCAGCATCAGTTGGGGGTTTCATCCCAACCTACAATTCAAAGTGAAAGCTCAGCACTGGGATGTGTGCGAGCAGGAACAAAGCTGGGGGAACCAAAGCCTGGCTTACGGAAACGTACAGTCATGATTAGCTGTTCAAGGAATCGTTCTGCAGCTGTCAGATAAATTCCCGCACTAGCTACACACTGTCTGTCAGTCCTATTTGTTGGGTTAAATTTCACTTCTGTTGCAATTATAGTCCTGTCAGTGGAGTCACTGAAGTTGTTCATTTGGCCTCTTTTATTTATTCTTCATGCTTTTCCCCCCAGTTTGCACTTAGGGTTTTCTAACATCTCTTTTTTTGCTGCTTCCCCCTGGCATACATTTGCTACTCAGGAAACAACAGGCCCATTGTTATGAGAAGAATTTGCCTGTCACCCACGAGTGCTGTATGAAGTATGTTTATACAGCATTTTGGAATTTATGCGGCGGTTTGGGAAATGTGTAGGCATTCAGATGATCATTTTTATGATCACATATATGGTGCCGTGCAAGTATTTTAGGTGCAAGACATGTGTAACAGATAAAGTTTAATTTCTGTTATTCTTAACTGTTATTCTTAACTGTAAATGCCATTAGCCAGAGCCTCAGCTGATGGTGGATGGCCAGCACCCTGCTCTGGTTCTGCTGGTGCTGAGAGCAGTAAGCGTTTACATGATAGAAGAGGTTGAAAGCCTCACTGGAGGGTGACAGCGGGCACATGGGCTGCAGCTAGCTGTCCCCAAAGCCTGTTTCCAGCTCCAGGCTGCAGCCCAGCCCTGAGCACAGTGTGGCCGTGGTCTGTGGCAGTGATGGGGCAGGCCACCGCTCCCACACATGAGCCTGGGCCAGCTCCTCCTCAGCAGGAGTAGTGCTAGGAGGGGCTCCAGTGTGCAGACACACTGTCCCACCACCAACACTTGCCCTTTCAATAGGGAGCAAGAAGGACAGCAGGGTGGCAACATGAGCAACCCAGAGTCACGAGTGAGGAACAGAGGTATTATATGGTTAAAAGGGACTTTGTACTGTCCAGGAGAGCAACGCTGCTGAAAACAGCATCTAGCCCCTCAGCCTCAAGCCTTCCCTTACAGTGACCTTCTACCTGCCATCTTCTGAGGTGAACCCCATGTCAGCCTGGACAAGCACATTATTCCTCCAAGTAACACAAACACCCCAGCTTATTTCCTCTCTTGTTTCTCTCTCTCTCTCTCTCTCCCCCCAAGAGAGACCTGGACCTGCAAGCACATAGATGCAGGATGCACAGTGAGCTCTTTGCAGCTTCTGGGTGACCTAGCCAGTGGCACTGGTCACCTGGCAAGTCTTGGTGGGTCAAACCTTGAATTCACTGACATGGCACTCTTCCCCGCTGCTATGCTGTAAATCAAATGTGTATCAGTCTCATAAGGGCTGTTGCAGGGATGGAAAGGCATGACTGTGCTCCTGTGGCTGCTGACATGCCAGCAGAATGGGAGCTTGGCTCTGCATCCCATCTCATCAAAGGGCAACGTCCCTCCAGCATACTAGCCAGCTTGTTCAAATATGCTTCGTTTTTGCTGTGTGCTGCCAGAGATGTAATCACTTGCTAACTGAAAAATGTTTTATTGCTGCTTATTTCTGCCTCTGTTTTCCTCCTAGTGTGCAGCACACCATGAAAACACAGTGTGTCAGGAGGGGGTAAGTCTCAGAAAAAGACGTTTAGAGATAGGTACTTTTGTACCTGCTGGCCACTTACACCTAGCTTTTTCCTTATGGACTGCAGTGTAGGCATATGCAGCTCAAAATAGCCAGGGCAGGTAAGAATAAAGGCACTAGGTGGTTTTATTTTAATCTGTTTTCTTTAGTTTTTTACAATAGACACAGTTCCTGAACCCTTCTTGATTGAAAAAAGAGCTGAGCTTTACATCTATCTTACCTAGTTTTTAACCTGCCTCTCTGCCTTTATCCAAGAGAAAACAGTTTATTTATTTTAAAAACAAAAGAAAATCACTTATGTGGGACCTTCTACCTGTCGGAAAGCCAGGAAGCCTGGTGGAGATTCCCAATCTATAGCATTATTTTTGCTATTAGTCTTTTACAACATGGCACTGCATAGTCAAATCAGCCTCTTTAGACAATATGGCCCAAACTACCAGGATTTGTTAACTTGATCTGTTGATACCAAGAGCTTCCCTAATTTATCTGCTTGAATCTTTTTGCATATTTTTTTGCAAGACCTCTCTAACCATTTGTTCAGATCATCTTTCAAAGGAGCAGCAAAGGTTGATGGAGAAAGTAACAGCAACGAAGGCAAAGTTAATGATCACAGGGAAGAAACTGTTGTTTTCCTTTTGATGACCTCTCATAGTCTTTAACTTCATTTGTTTGGCAGATTTTGAACAGACACTGTACTATTTCATACTTCTGAGAAAAACGTTTGTTCTGGTGGCATCCAGCACCTGAGAAATGTGCAGTAGTTGATGACCTTCTTCCTGAGAAGGTATTACAAAAGGAGGGTCTTCTTAAGAAGTCCACATTTGAGAAAGAGTCCCCCAAACCAGTTTCTGTTCATAAATATTTCCTGGCTAGAAATCAACTTAGGTTTCACTCCTGAAAAACTCTAAAAGCATGTGCTTGGCATAAAGTTTTTTTGCAGCCCTGATTAACCATATTTCTTGAATCGAGGCCTAAAATGTTGAAGGCCTGACCAATTTACAAGAAATCGTTCAGTTGCCATGAATTGCTTTAAAATGTTATAGTGGCTTCAGAAAGGGGCAGCTTGGTAGGAGGTTTGTCTGTAGCTTGAAATGAGCAGTTATGTATGGAGAGCATACAAGTTGTTTATTTTTAGCTGACATCCTACTTTTCCAATAACTGGCTGCGAGAAAAAAACTGTCTGGAAAGATGCAACGCTGATGCCATTTGGAACAAGGTACATTACCCTCTTCCTGACTGTGACTCAGACATTAGGTCTGTAGAAAAAAATCTACTGCCTTTTTTTCCTTTTCTTTTTTTCCTTTGGTGATGAAAAACAAGCCACTGAAAATGGATGTACTGTAGAAACAGAAACATTTCCTCTATGGGTGAAAAGAGAAACAAATGAGTTAAGAAAAAAGCAAGGACTCCCTGACCCCATATTTTCCATAGTACACTACTGCAGGAATTAAAATGAATGCTAGCAGATGGGGAGTGGAAAAGTTTGCTGCTGCTAACACTGAAGTGATACTGCTCTATGTAACTGTAAAAGCAAGGACTGTTTCCATTTTGCTCTGTGCCTTTGTTTTGCCTGCACTTTCCAGACTCATCCCCCAGGCATCTGCACATGCTTGGTCACTGATAGATGAGAAAAGCTAGGAAATACACTTTCTCTGCTCTTCTGCCTCTCCGTTTGCTATGTGTCCATTGCAGCAGGTAGGTACACTTCCGTATGACTAAGATCAATTCTTAGTATTTGAACAGTAAATAAAAATGTCCTGCTAGGCTGGTGTTCACAAGTCTCTGTTCAGCAAAATGCTTATATGCCTGTTTAAATCCATCAGTGAAGCACTGAAGCATAAGTTTAATGATATCCACATGCTCAGTTCCATTAGCTTTAATGGTCTTTAAATGCACATTGAGAATCAGATGCACACTGAAGGATGTCCTGAAGAGTTTTGGCTTGCCTGGGGACTCAGGAGCCTGGGAGCTGGACGTGACCGACTTGCCAGGTGATTCAGAGTCATGACTTTTAACACGGAAGAGCTGGTAGTCAATCCCATGTAGCAAAAGGACGTGCAGAGTTGGGTGGATGAGGACTTTGCTTCTGAGACCTGTATTTGATGGCTGGATGGCTGGGAGGAGATCTTATTTGCTATTAAAGAGGAAATGGAGGCAAAGGCATTGCTGGGATGCTCTGGGCATCTTTCCCAAGAACGTTGCTTGAAAGGCTCTGCTGTTAACTGCAAACCTCTGCAGCCCAAAGCCAGGCTGAGAAATATTTCAGAGTATCAGAATACATTATCTCAAGCAGGAGTGATTTTGTGTTTGGAGGCAGTGAGGAAACACCCCTCCCACAGGTAGAGTAGGAGCCCCCAGGTACTCCATCCAGCCCATTACCAGCCACACCAGGGCACTGCTCTTCCCTGAGTCAGGGCAGCAGCCCTCCTGGAGCACAGATGGACATCCCTATGGAGACAATGGAGTTTTGCCATTTTTCAGTAGCTGAAGATATGGCCTGAGGGGAATTGGATGAATGTACATGACATGCAAGGCAGGAAGGGGGATGACTTTTGGTAGAAAAGGAACCTTAACTTTACCCAGTTTTCAATTAGAAAAAAGAAGGGTGGAAAATGCAGAGATGAGGGGAAATTGCCCACCGATTACAAATACAAACAGAGAGTCCAAAGAAAACAGAGTATACAAAAGGGTTATGAAGAGGTCACCATAAAGTTTCTCTTCACCTTTCGACCCATCCAATGAGTCACTCCAAGATAAGACTGAGCAGAGAATTGTCATATGGGAAACTAAGCAAAGGCAGCTCTTCTCCTAAATAAACAAATGCTCTACCCAGGGGGAATTACAGAAATGTAAAGCTGATCTCTCTTTCCCTCATATCCTTTAGCTTTGTGTTTCTGGGCATTGCTTTAGACACTTGCAGTGCCGGAAAAAAACTAGCCTTGAGCTCAGGACCTGATAAGTAAAAAGAATTAAAGAAGTACAGTAGCACAACATCCCCTCCCCTCTGCCCTTTGCAGTGTACAGGAAAAGTTAATTGTCTATACAGCTATCACCTCTCCACTTTGGGCTCCACCAAACAGCAAGCAACCTCTGTGGAAAGACTCCCATGAACTTCAGGGGAGTTTCTAAGGGGCCAACTGAAATCAGTGGCAATCTTCTCTTGATGTCTGTGGTGGGATCCATCCCATGTTCTGCTGCTGATGTGAGAGCCCTTGTGCTGGGTGATTGCGCTGTCTGTCCTTAGGCAAGCCTCTGAGCTAATGATAGCCTATAATCATATTTGGGTTTACAGAAGTTAAGTACAGAGTATTGGAAGGCAGAGCAGAGCTATAACTGGCTGCTTCCCAGGTGCATTTTGGAGACAGCTACTCTGCTAGCAAAACTGAGCTAATTTGCAGTTATTGGGGGGGGTATATCTGCATAACACCATTGTGACCCACCACGAAGCTGTAGCTGTGATTGCTGTTGGATAGCCCTAATGAAGTCATAGCCCACTATGTTAACTAAGCATGTTAAAATGTCTTGAGCTGGTGCTGACATGCATTTGGCTAGGATCTTATCTGATCCATTGGACCTTGACACGTAAGATTGGATTGCCCTCTTTTAGTACTGAAGAACCTCCTGCTGAAGGATCACATTCCTGTCTCTCTCTGAAAAAATTAATTTGCCTGCTAACCGAGGGCCCAGCCCTCAAGCGACTGTCACTGAGCTTGTCCCAGCAGGGGCAGGGAGACAATGTGCACAGCCAAGCCATGAGGAAATGGTCAGGTTTGCTACACAAAAGTATTTTTGGAACACCACTTCTTTATAAAGCATCAGTGATAATGAACCCAGACAAAAGAACTGGCTAGTAAATGCAGGCAAATGGTGATTCCACATGCCCCAGTAATTTCTCTAACACAGAGCCTCAGCAGTGCCTGATAGCTGAGGAATGGGTGACATACAAGGATAAGAGATGATCTGGTTTTATTTTTAGCGATGCTCTTTTTTCATAGAAGGAGTTTAGGTTTATCTGCTCTGACACTATCATTTGACAAATTTCAGTTCAATGAGTTTTGTTTGAATTGGAAGAGGGACTTCTACATTTTCTCACATTAAAATTGGCATTCATCACCTTGGAAAGAGAGACTGTATGAGTAACAGCCTACCAATGCAAATCTCAGTGACTTCACTCTCCCATCACCTCTCCTCCCTTTCAGCTCAGCCGCTTGCAGGTAGCTCCATACCTTCCCTCCAAAAACCTGACAGCCATCACGCTGTGCAGTTGATGTGATGCTGGCTGCCACCACACCATTGAATCTGTCTGTGCATTTAACTCATCTCTTCTCTTCTGCATTATCTATTTAGACAGTATCCTCTCTGGGATCAATGACTGCAGCAAGGAAACCTTCTTGCTTGGCAGTACTTTGATAAATAAAAAATTAATAGCAATAATGGTAATAAAAACAGTGACGATAACTATGGCAGCAGCAACAGACTAACCAGGTTATTAATTTCACTCTTCAGTGAATACAGTTGCTTGGAAAAATGAATTAGATGATTCTCTTATGAGCAGCCAGTCCACTTAAGAAAATATATGCAGAGGACTAAGGTACTCGCCTACCAGCTGTGTCGTGGTAACTGTCCATGCAGGTGCTCTTAGAGCATGGCAGACAAAGTAAGGGATCTTTATATAGTTCCAGGAGGAAAACGTCTAGGATAAATGTTATCACCTTGCAATTCCTGCAGATATGCATAGGGCAAGTGCCACTGCTCAGCCCATGCAGAGAGGTCTGTTGATCTGCAGTAATGTCACCGTGTGCATGAGGTTCAAGTTTACTCACCTTGCACTGACAGCTGGTCACAGACTCGGACCAGAATGAGATGTCATTATCTGCCCAGGATGCCTCTGTGCACCATGATGCCAGAACCCTCTCAGAAGTCCAGGGTGTAGCATTTTTAACAGCACTTAACTTACAGGTGAGCCTGTGTTTTCTTTTTAAAATAATTTCGCCAATCTAAAACCAAATGGCAGAAAAATTTTCAAAAGTTTGACCATAAATCCCCCAAAAGGTTCTCTTTTGTTGTTTTGGCAGGAGAGAAACAAGCTAGAGGATCCTTCCCAGGCCTATAGGGCCAATTTCAACCTCAGCATGAGGCCATGTCCACCAGCAGATGTTTAATTTATTGCACTGAATTGCTGGAATGTCACATTTGAGGCTGGCCCTTTGATTGATATGTGAAAGTTAAGAAGAACCCAACAAAAACACCACAAACCCAAAGGAAACAGATCTTGTTTTGCTGTCAACAGCCTGACAGATAGTAGGTGAGGCCCCATTTCCCCTACAGGCTATCGAAGAGTAACTTGATCAAGGCATATGAGATAAATGAAGATGACACAGTCATGCTGGGACTGGAATCACGCCTCCAGCAGTGGCAACAGAATGTGTGTATGTTTGCTAAGGAAATTGCAAGGGCCTTACTTGTCATCTCAAGATGCAGCTTTCTGCTTCAAAAAGCTGTTGTGAGGAAGTGTGAACCTGCTGGGTCTTTGCTGTCCCAGCCATTGACTGTGGTGGGAAACCAGGACCTTCCCCGGAGACAATGGCTCATGTACTGCAGTGAAAATAACTCTGTTTTGGGAAAACCTAAGGGTTTTAAATTACTTTTTGTAGTAATAAAGCTGAAAACACAAGTCTGTTTGAAACTTTTAATAAAAAACCACAAGAGAGCCAAAGAAGTTTTCCCAAGTGATTGCTGTCCTAACCAGGACCCCAAGAAGTGGGATCCTGTCTTCTCCAAGTTCCTGTCTGCTCTGGCTGAGGCAGGAGAGTATGTGATAATTATCAGGCTATTCTGGGGTTACAGATTTTCTCCAGCAAAAAATACATCCTGGACTCAAGACAAGGTTGGTCAATGCCAACATGCTTCTGCAAAGCCGTTTGGTTTTCAACAAAACAGCATTTTTGACCAAAAAAGGTTTTTTTGAAAAGCATTTACTTGGGTCAGGTGCTTTTGCACTGTGTCCAAATGTCCATGGTGCCAAGTGCTTTTCTAGTGTTCAAATATTCTGCATTTTTCGGTGAAAGATCTGAAAAAAGTGTTTAAAACTTGCGAAACATAAAGCATATCCTGCTCCTGCAGCCATATAAACCTACAGTGGAGAGCTGGTTTGAACATTTTAATGTCAGTTTTTATTTTGTATCCAGATACTGGTTTGATGGTGAAAATGTTTTGCAAGGATATAGTGTTTGCAAAAGTATTTTTGATGGGATAGCTCCTGAGGCACTGAGAGAAAGGCGAATGATATGGAGACAGGAGCTGTGACTTTATTCTGCTTTGTGAAAGCATTTTGGCTTTTTCCCAGTCTGGAACAAAAACAGCTTTAGGCACCTTCATGAGCCTGTCTCATAGCAGCATCATTTCCTGCCAAGTCAGGTAACAGTGCCGACCAGGTGCCCTGGTTTCTCTAGCGCTTTAGTGGATCCTTGAGAAAACTGTGGAACGGACTATGAAAAGGAATAGCACAGCCCATGCAAATCCCCTAGGAGCCCTAATCTTTAATGTTATGTTCATTTTATGCCAACTGTGACCCTTCTGTTTCCAGTGTGCCACAGGCATTTTCATAGTGCATCAGAGCTTTCCTGCTGCTTTCAGCCCTTGAAGCCTGTCTCAAGGGCACATAGGCAGAGGAACCCCTCATCTTCCTGGAAAATATTATGTGGTCAGTGGGATGCAGAGTATGTCTGCAACATTTCTTCAGAGCCTCTTGTAGCTATTGGAAGGACTCCTCATGGACTGCAACAAGGGCCTTGCAATTCCTCCAGGCAAGTATTGAAAGTCATTTTCAGACTCGGGAGAGCAACATCTACCTTCAAGTGAGGATCAGAACTTTCTCCTCCTGAATATGGAGGATTAGGGGCATCTATTGAAAAAGAAAAAACAATTCGGATATAGTTTTCAGGTTACCATTCTTAATGTTGAAGGAGATTGACTACAGGGCATATACTAATAGACTAGGAAGGTTCAGGATTGAGACCTGGACTCATCTGACCAAATGTGAGTGTCTACACTTCATCTCTGTGCATGTTTTCCTCAGACCATTAGTGGACAGTGGAGAGAAATGGTGCAATTCACCTCTTCCTAAAACAGATGTCTTTAACAGTGTAGATAAGCAGGACAGTACCAATCTGGCTGTAAAGGCAGCTGAGACATGGGAGTTAGCTCCAGCATAGATTCTGTGTCAGGTCTCTCAGTGGTGGAAACGGGGCAGGGCAGAAAGGCTGGCTGACCCCTGCATTCGGCCAGTGGTGCCCGGGTGCTGGAGCAGGGTGAGGCAGTGACTGGGGCCCCCCTCAAGGCTGCTGCCGTGAGCCCCCGTGCTTTGCCCTGCTCTCACTGCCAGGGGTGCCAACCTGCAGCAGCTCTGCAGAACGATAGCGATGTAAAACAGCTGTGAATCGAGAAGTAAGCTCCACCATACCCCTGTTCCCCACCCTCACTCCCATCCTCTCCTTTCCCTGCCTGCAAAGCCAAGAGCCCAGCCACTCGGGGTCTGGAGCCTCCACTAAGAGCGTGTGAAATAGTCTTCAGATGGATCAAGTGGAAAGGTGGAGCTGACCCCAGGCTTGGCATGATGCATGTACAGAGATAAGCTTTTCTCCCCTGTTTGCCAGGAACCAATTTACAACAGTGAAGTGCTGTGATTGCCTGGCAAGTCAATCCCATTGCAAGAGCTCATCAGGCATTGCTTTCAGCACCAGCAGAAGATGCTTGACAGCATCATTACTGCACACAGGTACAGTTACAGGTAGCTCTTTTCATGAACTTTATTATAGTAAAAATCTGTTCACCACGAATGGAAAGGTCCCACATGTTATCTGTGCTTTGCAGCAAACACACTGCAATTACAGGTAGCAGGAGCTTTCCTCTGGAATGAAATTAGGAAACGGCGTATTTCTTTTCATGCACCACGTGTGCAATCTTTCATTTTGAGGATTTCATTGTGCCTTGCAAATGTCAATTGCTTAAGGCGCACAGCTCGAGTAGGTATAATTTATTGTTTTTCATGATATTTATTACCGAGATCATTTGAGTGGAACCCAGGTGTTCTTGGGTAGAAACCCTTCCTCCTCGGCAGGCAGCACTCCCTGGCCCTCAGGGAGAGAAAACTCTCTTCAAAGTGATTCCCAGGAATTCATTTCCTCAGCTTGTGATTAGGTTTTCTAGCCTTTCTCGATTCTGAGCTGTGGTCTTTTACATTTATGCAGCTGGCCACATGTCTGAGTTCTGGGTGCGTGAATGCCCAAATTGACAATCCTGACAAGACTTCCAAAATCACCATGAGACCCACTTTTTATGAGGGGGCACTGCCTGTTCACAGAGAGAGCCTAGACTTAGCTGGGAACAGAAATCTGCAGCAGCCATAGAAGTCTTCCTGGCCAGCGTCACACCCGTTGGGGGACAGTGCCCCAGCTCTCCTGGATTTACCTTGTAGGTGCACCATGTGCTGGCTAATGGTCTGCAGCTGGGCAGTGCCCTGCTCCTCCATGGGCAGCACTCATGGGCAATATCAGCGGCTTCCCAATCACAACTCTCCTGCTAGGGTGAAGTCCCAAGCAGGCTGGAGTATAGCCAGGTTAAAAATGAACCTGTGCCATTGGGAACTCCTCGTAGCATATACACGATCTGGTAGGTCCGCTGTGAGTGAAAAGCAAGCATGGCTCTTCTACTGCACACACTGCTCACGAGGAGCCTGCCTCCGTGTAGAGGTATGACATGAATTTTTACTTACTTGCCAACTCATCACTGGGACATTTTTCAGTCCTTCATTTAGACCATAGTGAATGTGAAGTGATAAAGGATAATTTTAATGCTTGAGAGTAAATATTGCACCTATATTGGACTTCACAAAATTTTTAGACTGCTTTAATTTTAATCTCCTATTTTTGCCCACTGATGTTGGTGAGAGTTGATAAAAAAACCCTGAGCCTTTAAAAGTGACTGAATTGCATTGGGTTTACTCTGGTAGATTTTATAATTCTTTTATAGAAGTAGGGTAAGCAACTGTTTTAAAACCAAAGTTTTCTACACAACTAGTTGCAGTCATCCTTTAAAGTGAATATCGAGCAATCCTGATATGAAACCTGTGCAGCCTGTGTTCCAAGAAGTGCCAGTGCAGTGAGTCACAGTTTATAAATCTGTTAGTATTATTGACAGCAATGTGCATCCTGTAACACTTGCCAAGATGAACGTGAAGCATCAGGCACTAGGCTATACGTAGATCCATCTTTTACTTATCTGGATAAGTTTCCACGTAGTATCTGGAAAAATACAGTTTTCTATTATTTACCTCTGTTATGTTGGATAGAGATGGGATAGCATCAGCATTTTGAATGGTGTCTTAGCAAGGGACCAGGGATTTGGGAACAATTAAAAGAAAATCTATATTGAATGGATGTATATAAATATGTTTTCCTGACTTTTAGGTTTTTAACTGATTTCCAGGTCTTCTGTCTTTAATAAATGGCTTCATTTTGTTGCAATTCCCCCTATGAGATCATCTACATTTGAACCGAAGTACTGAAATGTCTTTTGACCAAGATGACTATTTTGAGATAGATTTACAGAGCACATTGAAGAGGCATGTTCTTAACTTGGGTCTTGGCACTGTAGCATGTTCATGGAGAGGAGAGAAGCAGAAAAGTTTCCGCACCAGTACTGGCTAAAGGTTTCTGTGGACTAGCAGAGAACCAGGGCTAGAGCATCTCCTCCCACGGGGTAGCTTCAGGCAGAGCTTTGGGGCATGGCTGGTTCCACCTGTTTGTGCTGGGGAGTGACCTGGGGTCCCTGCTCCCCAAAAGAAGGTGTCTGTAAGTGGACTATTTTGGCTGTGTAACAGTAAAGAAAGGTTCTGCCTGATGACAGCCTTGGGGAGAAAAAATAGAGAGATTAGGCAACTTGTCCAAGACAGGCTAAGGAAATCTCCCAGTGGTTCACAACTAGTTGACATTTGTAAAATAAAAGAGAGAGAGTGAGAGAGAGCAGCTGCAATGTGAGACTTGAGCTTGTACAGTCAGTGTGGCTGAAGAGGTAAAGACAATGGTGGGGCTACATTGGTATAAATTATACCTCTTACTTTCTGTAAATAAATTACACAGGAGTAAATGCATTCATAGGAGGGGCTGTACTGCTTTAACTGTACTATTGTACCTAAAAATATGCTGGTCTTGCCTGTAGGAAAGGGTTCAGCCTCAGCAGATAGAGAAGCGACATGAGTAGCCTTGGGGACTCACTGCTTTGCTTGGGCACCCTGATCCTGTCTGCTCTCTTCTGGACCCGGTCACCTTCCCTGTGCAGCCCAGCTCTGGGCCTGGCTGGGACTTCTGACATACTCTTGTCCTGGTGTGAAGTTAGCTGCACCACAGACTGCTCCGACTTGTAGGTAGCTATGTGGAAATAATCAACTGCTACAAGCAGCCTTCGTCACAGCAAGAGCTGCTGTTCAATGCACAAATTAAAGCAAACCCTGCTTTCCTTGTGAGAAACGCTCGAGGCTCAACCCTTATCAGGCTAGGCTTAAGATGAGTGCTGCAAAGGACAGAATTATTCAGAGGTGATGGGAAATAGTGCTGTGACACCTTTTTCTCTCTGGCACAGAGCTGGCCAGAGACTAAAGTGGGTCCCAGCACTAATCAGGGGAGCTGGCAGACCTGTGCTCACACATCTGCCATATTCCCCATCTGTAGGCATGCATGGAGCTGCAGCTGCTGGAGAACACCTGGTTATGCCAGCCTTGATTTGCCAGTGCTGAGCAATCTACAGCCAGGTTTTATCTTAGCACAGGTTTTCTGGTTTCAATCCAGGATAGAGCCCTTGGTCTACTGTTGCGCCAGGCTCTCACAAAGATTTTACCTGTCTTGCTTCTCTCTTAACGGAAGGCAATCTGATTGCTGGAGAGACAGCCACTGGTTGAGTTAAAACACCGATGGGAACTGGTGCGCTATGTGAGAGGAAGGAGCCCCACAATCTGTGTTTGGAAAGGACAGGAGTAAATCTTAAAAACTGTTTTCAACAAGTATTTCCCTGTTAGGTGCTAAAGTGCTGACTTCATTCTCATGGTGCCTTAAATCGATAATGACTTCCTATGGGCAGAATGTGTCATATGCAAGTCATCTTAGCTTCACTGAGTTTCAAAACCCTGTATTAGCCTGTGTATGGGCTGCAAAGAAAGATTTTTGCATAGTAGTTTATCTCCAGACCATTCAGGACTTTGGGGAAAAAATTATGTGAAGATATCTGTCTTGTTGCCTTCTGTTGACACAGAAAACTGAAATTTAGGTTATTGTGTACAAATACATGTTTGCCAATATTTGCCATTCAGAAAAAAACAGATTTCAGTCATTTTTGGTCCATCACTGAGACACATCCCACTCCTCAGTTATATTAGGAAAGATATATCCAGCATGGCAGTACATGATGGAGAAATGAGAGGCACAAGAGGTCCTAGGTGCTGCAGGTTTTGAGGCGTGGACTGGTCAGTAAGCAAGAAGCCACAAGCAGGGCAGCAAGGTCCTGAGTAGGCAGAGGCAGGGAAGAGGTTCGAGAGTGAACCTGCCTCCGTCGCCTCTGGAAGGGAGTGAGATCAGATAGAGGTGACCGTGGGAAGGGACTAATTTAAGCAACCTGGGGAGCAGAGCTCCCCAGCTGTTACTCCATAGAGCAGAGGGAGGCAGGCAGTAAAAAATGTGGAAGAAGCAGTAGAGGAGCAACTGGTTTGTGGAGGCAGCTGTCTTCCCCCAAAAGGGCTGGAGCTGGCAAGTCAGCAGGCATATTCAAGCTCCCAATCTCCCTAAGGGTGAGCTTTGATCCCGCGCTGTTGAGGGCTTAGTATTGGTTAGTAAGTGAAAAACAGGCCAGAAATCTACAGCTTTATTAACTCTTATGAAAACATTTACACAGGCCAGTTTTCATTCTTCCTTCTTGGAAACATCTTGGACCAGACAGACCTCTTCAATTTAGACAGTGTCTCCATTCCTGAAGCATCCTGTGACACAGAGTATCGGCTCTCTTGGTCTCGTGAGACCGGGGGTTAGCTGTGTTGTGCTGCTTAAGAAAGCCAAGTCCTATAGCTCATTTTTTCCTTTCAGCTCTATACAGAAAGGCTGCCTGCGGAGCAGATACAGATGGGTTCAGACATATCAGTCCCAGCTGCTGTGCATGGTAAGGAGAAGGAAGGGACCAGCAATCAGTCTGCCAGGGAGGAGTTCCTGCGTCAGAAAATCTTGGTGCTGGAGCCAATGGGAACTGTGGCTTTACCCACTATAATGAGAAAATGGGGTCGTTTTCTTTTTTGTTTTGTGCAAAAGCAGGAAGGAGAGTGGAGAACATATTTTGTGACATATCCCAAAGCTGCATTTTAAATTGTGACCCGCACAGTATTCCCCACACATACAATCCTCTTGGTGTGACAAAGCACAGGATTCCTGCAACAACCATAGGGATGGGATGACTGCACCTGTCCCTGGGGTTGCAGTATTGTCTTCATGGAGTAAGTTATATTGAAGTGACTATGTCCAAACCTGAGGCTCCCATGATATGGCAACATTTTAAGAGCAGAAATTAGTTCTACCAGTTTGTTAAAGGCAAGAGCTTTCTATCCTCTTCTTGGAAAACATTTGAGAAAAGGCAGCTTGTGTCTCAGGAGTCGGGTACAATAGAGCCAAATACATTAAAACAAAGGAGGACAGGGACAGCTGTAACTGGATAAATAAGGCTTTTGGTGAATGAAGAGTTTTCACTGCTATTGCATATCAAGGAAACATTACCCATGGCTGGAGAAAGTGTTTTAATCAGAAAGGGTCAAATAGGCAATACTACATTACACTAATTGCAGACAGAGCTGCTGACATCCTTACAGATTCAGCTTGTACATAGAATACAGTTTCAAAGCTTTGCACTTTCATCTGTTTAATCAAATATCAACTTGCTCTTTTATATCTCTGTAAAAATGTAGCTACACATTCCTCACTGTTAGAAGAAATTTGACTCATTTGCTCCAGGAAGGTTACTTTGGGGATTTTTGAAATGATTCAAAATAAATTGGGTCTATTTCTTGACTGAGCTGTTCAGTACTTAACTAGGAAAAGACATTAGGAAGAAATGTAAAGCATTATGGAGAGTGAAGCTTTTGAACAGATTTTCTGTGGAGCCCACACAGTTTCCATCACTGCAGGTCTGTAGGAAGAGATTAGACAAGCACCAGTCAGCAATTACTTAGTTGTCCCTTCCCAAGTGTAGGGGAATGGAGTGGACGGTCATTCTGTTCTCTTTCTGCGAGAGGAACACATGTTCAGCCAGAAACAAATAAGACAGAGATTTCATGTGTTGTTCTCATCAATGATCTCATTGCTGAAAAGGTCCTGAATAAGCAAGAGGATTATTTAAATGACTGTAAAACATAACTTCAAAGTAGCTGAGCTAAGTCAGTAAGTATTCATTAAAAGTTGCTAGAATGCACTTTGTATGATGGGATCCTCAGGGATATTTTGCTCACATGCTTGATTAAGCATCCTAGATGCTAAATAGGCCTTTGAGTAGGTTGAGTTGAAAACCATGAGGTATGGTGAGGTTAGAAGAATATTGGGGCCACATTTTATGAAGTTTACGTAAGTGGCCAGCTAATGTGAAGGAGCAATTCATCAGGTCTTTCCTTTGCCTCTCTCCTACATCCTTATGTGAGGGAAAAAAGCTGATGTGATCCAGATGGATTGAGCATGCTAGTCACATTATCCCCCTGGATGCTCTTCATTTGCTTGCACTGCTCAGTCAAAAAAATCACCTGGCACACCCTATCACATGCAGAAAAGAAGGCAAATGTACGTAGGCCAGCTATATTTGAATCTTTTTTCTGAAACAAAAATATGGACAGTAGGTGACATTTGTAGGTAAACACAATGTTTGAATATTGGCAGTGATATCCAAAAAAGGAAGTTTTGTGATTCCCTATTATTTTTAAGTACCTGAAATATTAAAAAATGGCACTTAAAAATTATTTATGGGTAGCTCATTTTCTCTCTCTTTTTTCCTTTTCTCTCTTCATCCCTCCAATCAAAATTGTGCACAAGTCTGAGAAGGCAGCTGCCTAAGGAATCTTTTTATGCAGATTTCATATGGCTCCACACCTCAGATTTTATCTTGCTCTGTGTGCTATTTAAGCTGCTTTCTGAAACTAAGCATTTTTTCTTATATCACCTCTAAGAAATGCTGATCAATGAGAAAGACATTCCTTTTTTTTATTATTTATACACAGAAAAAAATTTATGCCTTTATCTTGGGGGCAAGAAACCGTCTTCTGGCTTTTCATACTGAATCCAACCCTATCTTAGCTACTGAACTTTATTTTAAAAAGTTAATAGAATAATGTCATGATCTGTACTGAATGATCTGTTGTCTCTTTCACAAAGGCTGGCTTAGACCATTGGACCTTCAAATGATGTAAAACCAAATACCTCTATAGCTTCCATTGGAGCTATAGCATTTTATACCAGTGAAGGAGGTAGTGCAGTTTATACTATATTAAAAAAACCAAACCAGTTCATTTGAACATCTGTCTCACCATGGATTAAACCTTCACAAGCTGAAGTTCTCTAACATTACCCGAATGGGCACGTTTCTCCCCACTGAGTGCTGAATTACATTGCTAGGTCTGAGTGGAGAGGTTCCACTGCTCCTCTGGGAAGACTGCCTGTCTGTCTCCACTGGGACAAAGACCAGTTTGACCCATACAATCTCCTTTCAGAGAAGAGCACCCTGGAAATGGTGGGGGTTGATCTAAGATTGCATATGTCTGTTTTGTCATTTCTGGCTTGTCATCCATTGAGGACACCGTTAACAGCAGTTGCTCCAGACTTGTTAGGACCTTTGGTAGACGTGCTGAATTGCTGCATGTTTCTATGGGATAGCAGAAGTCTAACCAAAAGCAACAGCAGCATATTATTGATGATAATGGCTTTTTCCTGCTGTGTAGCTATGCAAAACACCTGTCTATAGAAGAGGATTAAGAAGTTAATTCCTCCTTCATCACTGCATGACTTAAAGACAAAAAGCTGAAGGAGGATTTGTTTCAGTGAGCCTGCATGCATTGCTTTTCATTAAAACCCAAGAGGATGTGCGAGCAGAAGTCTGGGTTAACTCATGGGCATGGTTTTATGAGAAGGATTTGCATCCTTATCATGGGCACAGTTTTATGATAAGGATTTCCTAGGAGGCTGTGATCTCTGGGAGAGGGATCACAACAGTTTGTAGAAAAATGAATTTATGGAGTGCTCCAGGTTGAACACTGGAAGGGGTGCGTCACTGAATATCCTGTCTGAGGGCTCTGCAGACATGAGGGCACTGCAAAGGAGGGGTATTTACTCCAGGGAAGTGGCCTGGACAGTACAGCTGAGCACCACCAGTTTGCAGAGTGGTGAACTCTTCAGATAGTTCAAGAGTTGTGCAGTCCTGAGCAGCATCCAGGGCTTCATATGGGTAAGGAGGGGCCGTCAGGTCTTAAACACGTGCTTGATTTTAAGCATGTGAACAATCCCATTGACTATGTGGTTAGCGTATATAGAGGCGCTAACTACATGGAAACCCACATAGTTGGACTCTCACTCCAGCCCAGCTTGCAGCGTGCTGCCTGCTGAGAAAGCAGATAGGAGGGGAACAGTGCATCACCACCACTGCTACTCACTGATTAGTGCCATATCTGATTACGGCTGGGCTGGCATTGACATTGTGCACCAGTTGTGCCTCCCTGCCTGTACACCCAGCAGTTTACAGGAGTGTTGCTGCAACAACAGACCGATGCAGTGATTTTGTTTAAAGCAAGGCTGCTGGCAAGATCAAGAAGTGATCTCCCCTCTCCCTCCCATTTGTCTTTCAGCTGGAGGGAACCATGCCTGTCAGTATGTTGTAGATTATTCAGATCCTGGCAGGAAAATTCAAAATCAAAAGGCAAGTAAATGGGGGTGGAAGGGAAAGGCTTTGAATCAAACATAATCTTTATTCTTTTTATTGGGTGCCAAGAACTCTAGTGATCTGAGTGGAAGCTGCTAGTACTTGAAAACCTCTCCAGATAGTCCCCCAAACTTCTCTCTGTGCCTGGGAATATGATGGGTGGAAGTCCTATCACCTCACTTAAGTGCCTAAAATCAGTCATCTAAGCCCAGGTCAGTCACCTCGAGTCTCCTGGGGAGAAAAAGCCTCCTTCAAGTGCAATTCTTCTTGCCTTAATACCTATTTCTCTTCACTGGGTATAAAAGGAGGCTTGGGTCTTTAGTGTTTCAGACCATTGTACTTTTAAGTGTCTGAAGTTAATAAAAAAATTCCCTTACTAAATTGTAATAGAAAAATATGAGTAGACATGCTGGATTGGACCTGTAGTCCACCTACACAGATGGACCATTATGTGTCCATGTCCAATGGCAGGTGGACACAGAAGCAGAGTCAGAGTAAAAAATACTTTCATCCCAAAGTAATTCCTTGCTCAGGGACTTCATCCCCACCAGGATCCTCAATTTAATCTTTCTTTGAGAAGGTAAGAATCAGTAACTGCCAGCCCAAGATAGAAATTACTTGATCCCAATTCTGCTTTCAAGTACCTATATGTAATATTAATTCAGAGGTCTGTGAGTAGCTTTGTGCACACCCTGAATGCAACTTGCTGGAAACACATGGGTTCATCGACATCTGAAGACTGCCTAATTTCATGGAAACACACTGTGCACAGAGATTTTCTTGCCTAGGCATGGATATAAGCTAGTCAATGGAGATCTAGGGTTGTCCAAACTTGTGCCATTTTATGTGCCCTTGTATACCCCTTCTGGCCCCCACGTGCCACTCCAGCAAGGTGTGGGTCTCCTGTAGGTTCTGCACTGTATCTATCACCCCTGTGCAGCTTTCTCATGTGCCGTATGGTGTCTCAGGTGGCATTAGACACTTGTGCTTTGGCAAGTGAAACCTGCTGGTGGTGTCTGGTTAGCTGATGTGCTAGCAAGGTGCTGCTGACTCATTCAACTCTGTGGGCTATAATGGGACCTTACAAACCTGGTGCACATGGACAGACCTTCACTGAAACTAGATCTTATTCCAGGTGCCCACTGCTAACTCCTCTCTTTGTTGAACACAGTGCTCTAATGACACTGTTAAATCACACCTCTCTTTGATTCATTTGACTTTTAAGATTAATTAGGAAATTAAGATAAAAGTTCCACAGTTAAAAGGAGAACAAACTGAAAAAATATATATTAAAAAAGGCTCCAACCAGTAATGTTAAATTTGCCAGGCTGCTTAAAAAGTTCAGTTCCAGCCGTCATGTGCAGAGATGCATCCCTACTCAATAACGCTAATTTAAAGGAAACCTGAATTTTATCCTGTGTGATCCCTGCCTTTCCTTTCCAGTTCAGTAAACAGCTCCATAATCTGCTGCTTATATACCATGAACATTTACCAGCTGTGCATTGCCATCTTCACGCTGTGTGACTCCACACTGCTGCTTGAACCTTTGCAATTTCTGATGTAAGGGGATTTTAACTCCTTCAGCTAAACTTTGTGTTAACACTTTCAGTGGGTAGGAGCAGTATCTCTGCTGCTCTCCATTGCTCTGTGGTTGGGCGAGTCCAAGAGCTGGAGTCAGCAGAGAAAGGAGGCAGCCAGCATCTCACCGCCAGTTGATTTCATGCCGCTCTTCCTAGTTGTGCTCAGGAAGATGGACCCACACACAACATGAGCTCAGTAGCAGCTCAGCAAGGACTGTTTCAAACAATTTGTAAACTCCCACCAAGAGCCATGGCGAGGCCCTAACTGGGCAAACAAGAAATTTTGTGTGGGGGTGTGAGCAGGGAGTCTGTGTTACCAGAGGTACTTACGGGCACTTGGAAAGGGGTCCCACCAGAGGCAATTCCCCAGTTATCCCTCACCTTCTGCACCATGCCTTGGATCAGGAAAGGAAGTTCAGGTTTTTATTAAAACTTAGAAACTGCACTCTCATTTCTTACAGCTATCTAAAGGACAACTTAACTGCAAGTTCTGTTAATGTGACCCATCAGCATCCAAAGGGTTCAGATAAAAGGATGAACATTATCTTCTTGTTATCTCCAAGAGTCAACACAGGACAGTTTAAGGGTTTTACTTGCCAGACCTCCTCAAGTTTCAGTACAAAGCCAATGTGGGCTTTATTTTTACCTCATTTATCAAATATTCTTGGAGTTTATCTCTTCATCTACAACATTTTTTCTTATCTTTTGTCTCCTTTTCTTCCTCATTAAGGTTCTGAAATCTGTTTTATATATCCGGGTCTAGAATCCACGTTTCTTGTTCGATGATGTTTCTTCAGGCTAAGTGAAGAAATGGTGTTATATTCAAAAGGATCATTTAAAGGTAGTTTATTCAGTATAGCAGAGCCTGTCTGCTGATGCAGAAGGTGATGTGTCAGGTTTGCACACAGAACTGCTGGAGCAGTGCAAGCTGACTCTCCATTTATCTGTTATAGCTTCCCTTTTGTAAGCTGAGGATGTTTATGTGCATCATAAATATATATGCATTATAAACATTCAGACATCTGCTGGGAAAAGCACAATAACACTGAAAATGACAACAATATGTTCAGGAATCCCGGTTTTCATATCATGCAAGAAAACTGGAGTCCTCAAAACAAGGACCTCTGTAGAAAAGTCTTCTCCAGTGTCCAGACTTGAGTGTCTGGAAAACAGAAGTTGGTCCACCATGAACAGATCATTCCAACATACTAATTCATTAGCCTCTGTTGAACAAAAACCAACAATCCTTTAATTTCACACAGGCTTATTCATCTGGAGTTCTTCTCCTCATCTTAAGTCTTTTTGCCAAGAGTTATAGGGAAAAGACAGAAACTGTAACAGAGTCCAAAAAATTTATCCCAAAACAAAAACAATGTTTTCTTTCCCACATTCCACCCCCTCCCAGAAAATCCAGCTAGCCAACCAACAATGTTTGTAAAATTGTCATTACAAAATTAAATAAACCATCTTATTTTTCTATTTTTGGTCCTGCACAAATAAGAAGATTGGGGTGAGGGGTACAGAGAGGGTAGGGTAGGGGGTATCTACATGCAAATGGAAGAGTGGGGAAAGAAATTTAGGCCATATGTCTGGAAACAGTTTTTCACTCTTCCAGTGAGAGATGTGTCAAAGAGGCCTTTCCAAGACCAAGAGCAGCAGGGTGTTCCCATCTGTGAAGGATCTCCTCTAGTGTGATGCTAGTGCAGAGCAGGGTTCTCCATGTGTGGGCTGGACTGCCTTCTCACACCCCACCTCCCCCAGCAGGACGTACAACTGGGGCTTCCAGGCTCTCTGATGGGGCAGGGGATGGCGACCATAAGGGCAGTGTGGCATTTAGCACAGGTTCTACAAGCCTACCTGAATCCTGTATGCCTTCCTGAGGGACCCCCCAGACTCTGGCCCCCAGCTCAGTCACTGCTCTTCAGTTAGCTGGACTAAAGCTATCTATCTGGGAGACGTGTACACTTTGACAACTGTATGTCCCAGCTGTGCTAGAGCTTCACTTCTGGCACCTACAGGCAACTCTCAGTGTCAATGGTGAGGCTGTCCAAATCTCAAATGTGCTCAGAGGGAGCTGCAAACCCCACAGAGGGCAGCAGCATGCTGGTGTCTTCAGAAAAATACACCTTCACATGAGAAACCTTGGAGCTCCCCCAGATTGGTAGGTGTGCAATAGAAATCTATAGCTATGGTGTCAACAGCACCCTGCAGTGCATTTAAACACTGGGGAGAGGCCCAATAGGAGTATGGAGAAGGGAAGATGAAGGCAGTTCTTAGTGACCAAAATCAATAGTCCTAAGCAAGCATGGAGCTTGGTACTTTTGAAGATGAAGTCTTCAGTGCATTACAAAGTAAGGGTAGGATCCACCTCACCTAACAGCTGAACGAGTATGTCAGACCACCTTTACACAGTAAGAAATGGGCACAATTTAGCTCCTCCTAAAGCAGAGATGATTTGTTCTGTGCAAATGCACTGTAGGCATTTAAGGCTAGGGGAGATGAACCCTGCTCTAGGAGTCCAGGTTTTCACATCTGTTTCCTAAAACTGTAGCTGGAATTTCCACACGTTGACCCGTGTTACACTGGATTCAGTCCGTCAATTTTCAACCAGCACAGACTCCAAGTGGAGGAAACGTGTTACAAAATCTCAGTCCAACATACTTTGTTCTTTCTTATTCTCAACCAGTTCAGATTTTATATGCTATTATTTAAAATTCTAAGCATGGAGGAACAGAAAATTGGATGTCACTTCAGGTACATGAGATCTCAAGAGCAACAGCAGAAGCCTCTTGAAACCTCACTATTGTCTACAACTAGATGTATTTTTCTCTGAAATGAAGAGGTTTGTTTATAAACAAGGCATCTCTGTTTACGTGCGATCTCTAAAAAACAGATTATAAAGCCCTTTAGCAGATGTTTAATTGACTCTACATAGCTAGGATCTCTGTGTCTTTCTCAGTGAGAAGCATCTGTGAGTTCCTCTCCTTGAGCTGCTTACAAACAAATCTCAAAGAATTGAGTCCCCTTCACAATGCATCTGCCTTTGCTGCACGTGCATGTACCATATGAACATAAATAGTTAGCTACTGGAGTAATCATGAAATGCAGTTGGCGATTAATCAATTTTTTAAAAACACATATTGTAAAAATAAACAGTAAGTACTTGTGGAAGAAGTTTACGTTCTTATTTCTTTCAAGTATAAATAAATTGGGTTGAAAGAGGCTATTACATTAGCAACTGGCGAGCTGCTCACTTAATCCATCATGTTTCCATAACCGCAGAGGTCACAGAGCAAGGATCGACGCAGGGCACTGACAGCCTTTCCTCTCTCAGTTGGGATCTCATGTGCAAAAGTACACCTGCAGATATAACCCTTGTGCAGAGAACATTTTATTAACAACTCTTGCCTGGCCCCCTAAGCAAAGCCAAGGTCTGTACTAGGGCATAATATGCATGTTCTGCATCACATTCCTTTTCTCCATGGACTTGCATGGGATACTTGAGCAAAGGCCAGGTCCCACCGAAGTCAGTGAAAAAACGTCTACTGACCTCAGCTCAGGTCAGAGCTACATGTTCTGCTTGGTCTGGTGGTACATAACTTGTCTTTTCCCACTCAGTAGACATCTGTGCTGACTACTGTGGCCATATCAGCTTTCCAGTTCTCTGCTGTCCTCCCAGCATCACTAAATTTGGTGGTTCGACCATTTTAAGCTCAGTTCCCAAAACAAGAATGATTTAGATTAAGTGCAGCAGGAAAGCCATGTATTTGAATACCTGGTGTACCATGCTGCAACACCATCCACCTTCAGTCCTACACAGGCTACTGGTAAGGAAATCAATACACTAGGCTGGTATAGCAAGAGCATAGTTAAATGGTCATAGTACAGATAACAGGCACTGAGAGAGGACAACAATCAAGGTTTTAGTGTATTTGTGTTTGCCACAAAGGTAAGGACAGATTGAAAAGGGCTTGAAACCTCAACTTCTCACTTTGTGCTGTGAGAGGGCAGAGGGCTGAGTCCAGTTCCCCAGGTCTAAAGCCACCTCAGCTGTCTGGGTGTCAGCCGGGATCCTGCCACCATGTGACAGCTCAGAGCCATAAGCCGTCTAGCCATCATCTCACTGCTAGGTGGTCCTTACATCTGCCAGAGGAGGTCTCTTTACAGCAGCCGACACCTGGTAATTCCAGTCTTTAATCTTATCTTTGCAGATTAATGGCACATGTAGACCAGAATTTGAAATATCCAAACCCTTCCCCAAAGCAGGCACCTCCAGCGCCTTGTTTCTCGCACTGATTTATTCAGATCTGTTGCTTCTGGAGCAACAGCACTCTTGCTCTTGTCAGGTTCACCTGAGATCACACTGCACGCCCGCCAAAGCATGAGGGCATGCAAACAGCCATGCAGACACAGACAACGGATGCACTCATCCCACTAGCCTGGCCAAAAGCAGAGATTTTTGGAAATTCAGTATAGAAAGCAGCTGGCTGAATTCTTCATTGCAAATCACAAAACAAATTCTAGAAGACTGTACAGAAGAAGACTTAATCTGAGGTGCCTTCCCTAACCTTTTCCTAGAGACCTTCAGTGGCCTTAGGATCTTCTTGTCCATTAAACAAGCCAATTCAGAGGCACTCCAAAATGTTGCAGATCTTAACTCAGGAAGCACTTGCTCCACTAGTTCTGGTCTGGAAAATTTGGAACAACCATTTCAGTGAGACTTCAAGCCAAAACAGCAGAAATTATGCTCATGGCTTTCAGTCTTCAGAGCTTTCATGTTCACACCCAAAGGCTGTTGCAAGACCAACTGTCCTTGAGGTTGACAACCTACTTCAACTTTGGTCTTAAAGATTACATCTCATTGCATAGTTCAAGTAAGAAAAATCTATTTCAAGATCAGATATATGGTGCTGGTGGATTCGCATACCACCACTAGTGATTACTTTATCTGGAAAAGGAAGCAATGCCTAACTTCAGCTCACTCAAAAAGTATGAACAGGGGTTTTCATATGCATTGCACATGTTTTTATTCTCTGGGGAGTTTCCAGCATCCTCAGGCAGACCAAGTACAGCAGCATCCCTGAAAAACTGGCAGGAAGGAAACAACTATTTTGCCAAATTAAAAGGATAATATGTGCGTGTTATAACAGAAAAAATGTTTTGCAGGTTAGTCCCCTCCAAGTCAACACTATACTTCAGCTTTTTTAGCTGATAAGGTATATATAATTAGGCTTTTGTCTTCCTTCACTGAGTATAACTATCTCGTAGATAATACATGGCTATCTTGTTTTCTACTGGGATTTACACCATCCCACCAGTGAACAAAAATGACTTCTCCAAAGTGCTGCTCAGTCCTCACATTAGCAAAAACTTCCTACAGAATGCTTGTTCGAATGGCATTTGGTTTGGAAGGCCTGCACAGAAATACTTTTGCCTGACAAAGGGTTGGGGTTTGCTGCGTTATTATACCTCTGTATTTGCACAAAAAAATTGATACTTGGTGACCGGTATTTATTTTCTTATCTTTTGAGGTTCTCACCACCAAAGATAAATAAAATGGATTTACTTAGATCGTGTGTCATTTGGTTTTTACATAATAAAGTAAATAGAAACCACATACACACCCACACATGTCCTCTAAAATTCCCTACTGTTTTGGCTTAAAACAGAACAGTGAGCACTGTGAAGAAGCTCTCAAGCCATGTTACGAGATCTGACCCATTGCACGTTCATTACAGGCTGTAAGGACCCTGTGCTGTAGGGTGTTGTACACCTTCTACCTACCACTGTAGTCACAGGGTTAAAAACTACCAGAATGAGTCAGAAATATCACAAACCTCTACACACTGTAAGGCAAGCTTGCTTTCTCACCGGATGAGCAATAGTGGCAGATCTATCCAGAAATGAGAACTCTGCTCTGAAGGGAGGCACAAGCAGAGCGACTTGCCCAAGGCTGCTTCTTCCAGTGGTGGCTCAGCGCCATTCTCCACACCTTCCCGCATGCCCTCCCACAGGCCAGGCCACCTCAGCTCCCTCTTGCCCTGTGTCAGTGCTGGTCCTGCACACCCTGCTCTCATGGCTGTCCGTCTGCCTCTGTCAGCATGCAGCCATAGGGAACACCGGCTCACGAATGTAGAAGATGACACGAGGCGCATGCTGTCCATCTGTCTAGTCACTGGCACCCATGGCCATGGTGCAACAGGAGCCAGGGTATGCAAAGACAGCCTTGCAGCAACAAAGAGCAAAGGAGACACGCAGGGTGCAATAACCCGGCACCATTTGCTCCGTTATCCCCAATACCCTATTCGCATTTGCCAGCAGATGGCACTCATTATATGTTTGACTTGTCCACAGCCCAGGTGCACACTTTCCAAAGCGCAGTGAACAAAGATGGGACATACTCTGTCCCTGAGTGTTTCATGGGCCGTTGCCTTTCACTCACTTATCTCACGGTAAGAGATTTCAGCAGGGTCCATATTCCAAGGAAAACTGGAAAGGTGAGGAGATGATGGGCAGAAGTGTCCCTTGGTGGCAGGAGGGGCATGGCGTAGGCTGCAGGGAGGATGGGACAGCCATCTGCCCATGCATTGGGAGCTGCCAGCCATGCCACCCCACCTCCATGCCCTCCATACCCACCCCGCAGCTGAAGTAGTCCTGGGGAAAGGTCCATGGGGTGAGACATGGCCAATGCAGCAGGTAGCAGTGAAGGAAGACCACCGCTCCCAAGCAGAGGCTGCGCCAGCCCAACAATGCTGCTGGCTGCTGGGGTCCCCATGCCCCATACCCTGCTAAATACCACCCCCAGCTACGCTCCTCCTCAGCTCTTGCAGAGTGGCACCACCACGCAGACATGGCAAGGTGCCCTGGCAGGGCCACCTGGATGCCCTTGTCCCGACTGACCCTCCAACGTTGTTGTATGGGAGGGAACCACTGAGCTCACTGTTGATTGTCTGAGATGATAGGAAAGTTCTCATTCAGTTTTCACGAGAAACATCATGAGTGGAGGGACATTGATAAGAACATCTGCCCCCCATGAAAAAAATTTTAAAACACAGACCAAAAAGTTTCCCGGATCTTCTAAGGGAAATCAGAGAAATTGCACACACATGAATGACTTGTGCTCATTTTAATTACTCCATGTAACATGGGTGCCCACAACATGCACATGGTCTGGCCCAGCACTCCTTGAACTCCTGCAAGTCTTTCACTTGATTTCACTGATCATGTCAGTGCTGCTCTGGGCTGTTTGGTCAGCAGGGAAGGGAGGGGACCATAACCGTGCTTATTCTCTCCTATTTGCAGTGATCCGTATCACACAACCATTCCTTACTGCCTTTCCCCCTCAGCCCCTGACCCTTCTTTCACAAATTAGCAGTTTCCCTTTGACTTCCCTTGGGAGTCCTGGTGTGCTGCTTTTACAAAACAAAGTATTGAAGAACTAAATCACCTCAACTTCTTTCCTACAGCAATTGCTTTACCACAAGGTACTTTTTGCTATATGCAGCAGTCGGTTGGAGAAGTCGATCGTACAGCTATCTGTGACACAAAGCCCTATATGATGTGTGCTAATCCTTGCCAATGTTTTTAGGAGCTACAGGAACCCTGGCATTTAGAAAGGTGCTGATTAATTTTAGCTAAACCTGAAGCATCAGGAAACTTGTATCCATCCCTATAGTTCAAGCACAGACAAAGAGTGACATTAGTAAGGCACTGCTGGTAAACTTAATTGGTGTCTCATGCTAAGTTTATTTTTAAAAGCCCTGTAGCTCCTCAGTGCCATCTCAAATGTCTGTTGGTCCCAGCCGCTGACTTGACTGTGGTGTCACTGACCCCTCATCACGAACAAAAGCACTCTGTCAACCATGACAGGTTTCTCGAGGGTGAGACAGTGAATGTAATAAGACATTCAAAAGCTGATTTGAGCAATGTTACACTTGCACATAAGTGCTGTTTTGTTAAGGTGCTGGAAATTTTTTTCAAGCTTAATGCTATTAAAATCCTAAGTGACCGTGTACATCATAGCCTGACAACTAAATATCATTTATCAGTAGACTTTCAAGGATCTCTATTATTCCCTGTCTTCCTGACAAATTTCAAAACTATTACTTGCCTTGCAGTCGATACATATGTTCAAAGCAGACTATTAAACTTGCATAGTAATGAAAATACTCCTTGTCCTCATTCCCTCAATATTCAGAAAGGGTCACTGAGAATTTGCTCTTATCTGAGCTCAGGACTGTAATGTTTTTTTCCTAAATGATAACTTTAGAAAGTTGTAGGCCACCGAAGAAAATCTCTCTAGAGTGGAAAAGCTTAGAAAACCTTAGACAACCCTAGACAACCCAAACCATCAAAGCAAGCATTAAGAGATCTGCTGGCACTGCAAGGGATGGTCATGCCCTGATCCCTGCTGTCCTCTGCAGTCCCAAGCCTCCGCCATCCCACACGCCACAGCCCCCTCCCTGCCGACAGGCCCAAGTTTCCTCCAGACATCCTGGGGGCAGGCTGGGCACCAGGGCTGGGGCACTCCCAGGCCCTCACTGGGCACCGAGCCGGGAGGTGGGCAGAGTGTGCCCTCCGAGCCAGAGAGGTGGGCTGCGCCTTTGCGTCCTACCAGTGCTGCCCCTAATCCCACCTTCCCAGGCTTGTGTGCTCTTTGCCTTCACCCCATTGCTGCTGTCTTCGGTTTCACAAGTTGCACAATCCTGACCCTATCTCACACCATATCCACCGCAATTCAGCTTGGATAGCTGATTTTGCCACTGTTTTGGGTCATTGTTTTATTGGCCCCAGAAGAACACAAAACAAAGCTGAAAAGGCATTTCCGTAAAACCATGTATCCATCCCCTTTGCTCAGGGCAGGATCAACTCCATCTACTTCTGGACTCTCATCAGAGTGGAGACTTCACAGTCCTCCTAGGGAATCTGTTTCAGTGACAGCTGTTGGCCTTGCTTTGAGAAAACATTTCCTAATATCTAACTAATCTTAAACCTCTTGTCCTTCAGTTTCATCCAATACTCCCTACCCCTTAGAGGGGGCACGGAAAAGAGCTAATTATCTTCCTCTATGCAGTTTTACATATCTGAATACTGCTAGAGCATCTCCTTTCAGTCTTCTGGCAAGGCTCCCACCTTTCTTTCAACTTTGCCTAATTTTGCATGCCTTGCAACAATTCTGCCTACACATCACAGTAAAATATCTGCTTTTTTCTGCAGCAGTCTGACACTGTTGATTCAGGCAGCCTGACATCATGTGTAATCCCAAAGTCTTCTTCTACATGCCGACGATCTTGTCAGCTTATGTGATCTTGTACTGAACCACATGATTTTTTTCTGTCCAAGCATGGCATTTTACATTTTGCTTCCCAAATTGTTCCCCTTTTCCATCAGTTCAGACCTCTGCTCCAACTTGTCAAGATCATTTTGAACTCTCACTCTGTCTTCCAGTATTTTGAAAACTTGGCAACAGGTCTGAATTTAATAAGCATGCTCCTTCTTTCATCTTTCCAGTCACTGAGGAAAACAGTGAATACTGCTGTCCCCAAGAGAGGTCTATTCAGTACTCGACTTCCAATGCAACGCTGCACCAGTGACAGCTACTCTTTGTATATGGCTTTCCAACCAGTTTTGTACTCACTTGGTTCCTGTTTCCCAAGCTGTCTTATAAGGATATCTTGCAAAACATTGGGAGAAAGCCTTATAAAGTCACGATGCATTGCATCAATGCTTCACCTCATTCTCAAGACTCTGTCCTTGAAGGGATGAGGAGTGGTTTGAAATGATTTGTCATTGAGATATCTATGTTAATTGCTCTTCATCTCTTTTTCAGCTTCTAGGAGCCCAAAAATAAATCATTTGATGACTTCTTTGATATTTCTCTGGTTAACTAAAATTATGTTGGTTAGTCTGTAATTCCCTGTCTCTCTTACCTCTTCCTCTAAAGGAAGGGCACTGTGGTTTGCTCTTCCTCCGTCTCTGAGAACATAGCCTGTCTCCCTCAGGCTCTGCTAGTTTGGTGTGTCTCTGTCTTGCTTCCTGGGTTGCTCCACGTTGAGTCTGTGGCCTTGTGCACAGTATGGCCATCGTTGCTGGGATTCTTCTTCTTGCCATTTGGAACCCTGTCTATGGGGCTAGATTTATTTTCCTTCACCTTGGAAGCTGGAATCCCACTCTCATATATGATCCTGCTTTAATACCTCAAAATATGCATGGAGATGATAGCCAAAGTATAATGATGATTTCTGAACTCTTGATCCCTCTCTGTTTCTTGCTTTCAGGTTTGAAAAAAGAAGTATTTTAGAATATTCTGATATTGCATCTCTGAATTATGTTTTGAGTCACAATACTCCCATCTCCTATCTGCTCTTTCAAGGTGTTTTAAGCATTTCCGCAAGCACCAATGCTTCATTCACTTCCCTGCCTCACTCACCCTATATAGGAGATGGAAAAGTGCTTTCCTTTCATTTTCTTTACCAGCCCCCCCTAAAGTAAGTAAGTTCAATAAGTAGACCCAAGTCTTAGTTTCATTATGTTCATGCTTCAGAATTTTTTTATCTGGACAATCTGCTTTCTTGGTGGTCTAAGCATCTCATGCTGTCTATTCCCATCTGCTGCTTTGTTTGTCTATTGATCACACCCACTTCCTTGCTGTGGGGTTCACCAGGCTAATGGCTACCAGCATACACTGTGTGCTGGCAGATAGTGCAAGGGAATTACAGTCTTGCAACAGCTAAACTGGCTTTTTACCGAGAGGAAAAATTACATGCAAGCTGACTTCCTTCTTCCCCAATAAACTAATCCCATCTTGTCCCACCCTTGAAGATTTCATGCAAGCTGTTATGTTCAAGAATGGGGGAGTCCAGAAACGCTGGTTTGAATGCCTTCCAGTCTGGGGTGGCCTCATGTTGATGCCCCTTGATTTGAACCAGCTCCTCTGGTATTGGATTCCATTTTGCACCATCTGTCCGTGGAGATGGTTGAGAGAGTTTGTGCATAGGAACCCAAGACAATCCTAATAAATCGTATTATTTGTTATGGAAATACTCGGTGGCTTCAGAGTTGTACAGACAGCTATGAAGGAAGCCTGTGGGTCTGATGCCTAAATAAATAGCCCTCTTAAATATTTCACTCACTCAGTTCCTTGGGATGGCTGAGGTTCAGCAGTGAGCAGTTTTACAGCCACTTCATAAGGGAGGAGGGAGGGAAACAGTAATTAAACTATCTCCTTTTGGCAGCACAGCCCCTGTCGCTCAAACTAATGAGGAAGTTTGGTGCCAGACGGGAAAACTCACTGGGAGCACAGGGTTTGCAGCATTCCCCTGGCATGCATAGTCTGAAGATAGATACCTTCAAGGGACAGGCTGTACCTGAGCTGAGTTCAGCCCCGCTTCCCCTCTCCTGCCAAGCCTGAGGAAGAAGCAGGTGTTGGGGCTGTGAAGGGGATGAAAGTCTCTAACATGCATGCACAAACACTTCCAACTGCCTGGGAAAGAGCTCTGTGCAGCTACAGTTTTGGCCTGGATCTCCAATCTCACAATTATTTTATGTCATTTAGAAGATACCGAGCCTCAGAAATTTGTGTTTCTCTCAGAGAGCTGCCGACAAGCTGAGAAATGTTGATCAGGTTTCCAAAAGCCAATGTTTCTCTCATGTTATTCTAGCCCCTGACAGCCTGCTTCCAAATCATCCAGACCTCTGGCCAGTTCTGGGTCATGACAGTGTTTTGGTGGCTACACAAGCCAGTAGATACGGAGATGTTTGACTGGGACACCAATGGAGCCAAACCCCTGCATGGACAGCCGCTGGGGCTCTCTAGGGGCACAGGACACCACCGCTTGGACAGTATTTGACTGAAGGGTGTTTGCGTCTGGGCTGTATGGGCCTGTGCTGGGCACAGCAACCAGCATCTGTCACGGTAACGCTGACAGCACTCCCACAAGAATTTCCTCTTGAACTTTCCTTCATTTATTAGTTCTGCCTGGAAAGCTTTTGTCTTTTGTCTTCACCCAGGAGTGCTCACTGAGCTCAGGACTGCTCTTTCCATTGACATAAGTCAACACCGTTTACCAGCAGAGGCTTGGTGTATTATTTGCTTTCTGTTTGTGTTACCAGCTGAGCCAGCACCGCTGCAACTCCAGCAAGGGAACTGAGCTGCTTTCTGTGACCCTTTTTCTCCCAGTGCTGTGGCTTGTCTGAGCCTGCTGTGCAGCCAAGCTCCAGTGTCCAGAAATGGTAAGTCAGGTTAGTTTAGGAAATCATGGGTTTTCAAAAATAATATATCTGGTGGTTTGTTTTTTTTTTTCTTGCCTTCAGGTTTTTTAGCCTTCAAGACTGTGATTTACTAGCCTGTGTTGTTCTGGATCATTTTTTAATGAAGATCAAGGCCAGCATTCCCTCACTGTCATGGAACAGTGTCTTGAAGAAATGACATTGGATACTGCACTAAAGTTGTGACCGCTCTTTCTGCTTCCTCCCTTCATTTTCCACTGTGGAGTTGAGGGAGACATTTGTGGAAGGTTAGTCACATTATTCTAGTCACCTGAGACCTCCGATATTTGTCATCATTAGCATAGTAGAAAACCTGAATAAAGTTGGCAAAAAGGAAAATATTCTGAGACCTGTACCCAGCAAACCTATCTAATTTACTGCATCTGGCTTTCCTACTAAAACAAAAGACAAAGACACTTCCAGCATTTCAGTAACAAGTTTATCCAAAAAAGCACCAACTAGTTTTCACTTTATGAGACATTAGCTTGTCTGTGACTATTCCAGCACACCCTATCATTCCAACAGTTTGTGCGGCCCGGTCAACACCCCTGGTTCCCAAATGACTCTTGTTTTAATCCTCATAGAGTGATAATACTGGCTTTATTTCTTGGCTCCAGTCATAGGCTCTGTGGTTTTAGAGACATTTGAGTACCAATATTGGTTTTCTTTTTAGCTGTTGATGCTTTCCAAAGACTGTATTTACAGTTAAACTACCATTAAATGTAATATTTTTCAAATCTGTCTTGTTCATTACATTGTAAGACACAAGCTGAAACCATATTCTGTATGAGAAGGCTGTGTGTCTTCTGGTATTGGGTAATGGAGCATGCTGAAGATATTTCCACGTTGCCAAAAACAACAATAAAACTAAGAGACAGTGTGTCGCATTTCCCTTATAGACAGATCCAGCTGTTCTCAAATGCCTGGAAAATCACAGGGGTGAGCAGCCACAATAGTTAGTTCGTCAATGCTACTCATTTGGCTGCCAGAACCAGCCTATATGAATCTTTGGTAGTTCTGTTTTACAGGCAGGGAACTGAGGAGCTGTGGCCTAAACTGTCTTGAGTGTGCACACTTTATGTCCCACCCGCCCTGGGTTTCTCTTGCGTGAAAACCAGGGCAGGGAGGAATGGACACCCATGCTTTTTGCCCCAGTCTGGCATTTGCCTATGGACAGCCCCACCTGGGAAGTGCTTTTGGACTTTCCTGGTGAAGAACACCCTGTGGTGGGCTGAGATTTTGGGTGGTCCCTGAGGTCCAGGGAGGCATGCAGTGTGTGCTGATGTGATCCAAGGTTCACATCCCTGGGGAAGGACCAGCAGAGTTTACATCGCACTCTGTTTTCAAGGCATATCCCAGACTGCAATAGCAGTGATTGATGTTCTCGCCTCTAACCTGAATTTGAGGTTTAACCCATTATCCAAATGCATTTTTTCTTTTGGGGCAAACCTTTCAAAGGGCTTCTCATTTCACAGATTACCATGAATTTTGGCAGCATACATGAGCTGCAGAGTCCTTCTGCCCTCCTACCTCAAGGATCTTGTTGTCAGCAATGTTTTTTTGGCTTACAGTGGTTTTGCAACCAACCAGCATCCTGATGTCTACAGCAGATTATTTCTGTTACACAGCTGCAGTGGGACATGAGGTTTCTCTTTCCCAACACCAAGAAGCAACAGAGGCTGGAGAAATGTGCCAGGGAAAGTAAGGTCTCCTTGGCTGTGTGACAGCTACTGCCAGCAGAGTGAGCGGTGCATCCTGCTGAGGATCCCCATCCAGGCTCCTGATAGAGCAAAGCTTCCATGGAAAGGCACGAGGTGGGGATGCTCCTTCTTAAACTGAGCACCCACTTTGCAATGAGCTATGAGTTGCAATGGTTTGGCAGACCAGATATGTGATATCATTAGCATTATTTGGACATGCTACAATTTCCTGCTCTTACTGATTTCCTTCTTTCTTAAGTTTTAAGACAGACTTCACCAAGAAGCTGTCAACCAGCACAGAAGGTCAAGAAAAGCAGCATGCTTACCACACCCTTGAGAAAAGACGAAGTTGAATAAACTCATGCATAGTTACCAATGCATCAAGAAGAGGCGTATGTGTTGGAGCTTTTTAAAAGAGAAGTGCTACAACCCAGATTAGCTAGTTCTTCATTTAGTTTCAATTAGAGTTGGAAACCAATTCAGACTAAACATTTTAATTGATGAATATAGTCCCTTCATGCCAGAAATTGCCTGTGAACAGACCATGACTTCTCCAAAAATACTTACTATTAGCTGAATGTTTTCCACAAGTAAACATCTGTCTGTGACTGGCTCACGAGTTGTTCACCATGGCTACTTGTTCACATATCTGACATCCAATATTTGCGCTACACTATTAGTTAGGCAAAGTCATATGGTATTGCATGTCTTCTCAGCCACATCTGAATGCCTACTGGAGCAGCTTCAGCACAATGCTTGCTGAAAATACTGTATTTACATGATTATTCACCACTGCCTTGCAGCAAATGCTGTCAAAAATAAAAGCTCCCTCCCCAATCAGTGACTTTAATATTTGCAAACAATAAAATCATAATAGATTTAGGGTTGACCAAAATCTTTGAAGAATTCTTCACTCAACTCTGGTTTCAGCCTAATTTGCCATAGCTTTAACCTATGTTCATAAAGACCTGAAGTTTCTGTAATCATAGTGTATAGGTGTATACCTTTGCATATGTATCCCTAATAACTTTTGAATTCTCTAGCCAGTTTTCCTCAGATTTGACAGAGGAGAGACACAGACATTAAGTTCCTAAGATGCTTCATGTTTCAGGGAAAGAGAAGGCTGTACAGAAGCTGCTGAGCCTATTAGTGCCACCAATGAAGGAAAGACTTCAGCATAGCCTTTCCCTTACTAGAGATCAGAGCCCAGAAATTCCAAGGTTCAGCCTCAGCAATTTAAAGCAAATCAGGTTTCTCGGCACTATTACCCACTAACTCATGAATTATCTTGATTTGCAGCATACAAACTAGTGGAAATTTGGTGGACTTAATTTAGAAGAGGGAAAAATGTTCTGTTTTGGATTTTTTTGTTCATTTTGAGTACGCCCCAGTCTTTACATAATTTTTTCTAGTCAATCTTCTTTGTCAACCTCACATGCTCCCTCTCATTTACAGGCTTTCAGCAATGCACCTTGAACAACCTTGGAATAAAAGCCTTTATGAAGAATGGAGATTTGCCTTTCTGGTCCTTTCAAGTGCCACAAGCAGAAGTTGAAGGAGCACAGGTATGAACGCACTGTGGTCTTGCAGTATGGGTGGGGCCAAGATAAGTTTCAGAAATTGTGTTAAAGGTTTGGAGTAAAATGTTGAGTAATTATCATCTGCTTGAGGTCTTTTCCATGCAGATGCCATCTTTTTTTGTGGTAGGAAGTGTAAGTCAGCCTTTATTGTCAGTCTAACTAGACTTGTTTTCAATCATCATGATTGAAATACCTAACTTTATAGTCTGACAGTAAGAAAGTGTATTATTTTCCTACATGGGAGCACTGAAACTGCATGTTGGAGAAAAGATGAAGGGGTTTTCAAAAGCCTTGTCTGGCTCTGACTTGTCTTGAGTTGAGATGCAATGCAGTACAGGAAGGAACTCAGACCCAGTCCAAGCATTTTTGAAAACCTCACCCAGATTTTTACAGTGTTACTTTATATCACTCCAGTTTACCCACAAACATGGAACAACTTTTTGGTAATGACACAAGTCTCAGGACCTCATGACCTACAAAACAAACTGTTGAACATTCTTCATTGTTAAATATTGTCTTTAAGGACTTTCTAAGTTTCGTGTTGAAATCTGCTTTCCCAGATTCCCAGTCCTCTTTAAATATTAACATGCTTTTTGACATGCTTATGGTGCTAATAAGGCCTATGCATATTCAGATAGGACTTTTGGGCGGTTTTCTTGAACTCCCTAGAACTGACAGTGCTGCAGGATTGGATTTCTCTGTCCTTGCAAGTCTATGTTCTGAAAACAAGAGTTTAATTTGGTTTACAGACAGGGGGTGACAGAATTGTGTCCATTTCAACCCATTAAAGCTAATAGGACAGTCAATGATATAAGTAAGAGAAGAACTCAACCCAGAATCCACTTATTCACCAAACTGTTTCAGAAGGAAGGTTGCTTATACATTTAAAACATTGTTACCCAAACTATATAGAGGCAGGACCTTCTAGGAATATTTTACTACAGTTATGCAGGAAAATGTGTATGCCGACGTTAGCATGTGAGGGAAAAGGTATCACAACACTTTCAGGGCAATGGTTTTAAAAATCTCTGGGTATAAATTGGACCTCCAGCTCCTTCATTACTAAGTAATTAGGAGTGACCATTAGTAAAATTGCTGTTTGAAACATTAACAATTTTATTTTGGGAATTTTCCTCATTTTAGCATTCCTCTCAGAAAGACACTGGGTCAGTTGCATTTACACTGGAGGATGTATAAATCTGGAGCAAATCTTGGAGAATTCTGCAGAGACATGTCTCCAGAAGCCTGCAGTAGCAGAACTTGACACTTGCCCTAGAGACATCTTTTTTGTTTTGTTTTGGTTTTATTTTTTCTAGGTCCCCTTCCCATTCTCTCCACACCCATGAGGACAGTTGCCTCTGACTCATTTTGAGAAGTCCGGATTTCAGTTATTAAAAGTTTCTGTTCTTTATCCTCTGAGAGCTTTGCCAAGGTGCTGGCAGCCTGAAAGCCAGCCATTTAACTCCACGCTGCTGTTCAGGCTCAGCAAGCTGCAAGTGTCAGAGAGTATTTTCCACCTATAAGCCTATGGGAGTCCAAACCACTCACGGCAGAGAGCCCGCTGAGCTTAAGAGCACAAAAGCAGGGAAATTGTGAGGATGAAGACAGCTTTTTGTCTCATGGCATAAAAAAAGTGTTACAGATTGCTCACATCTTTTGCTGACTTGAGTGGGAGAGCAGTCCCCTCCGCTCTGGGGTGTCCCAAAGGGGTCTTGCCAAGGGGCATCTGTAAACCTGGTATTTACTGTTTCTGCTCTCCTTGGTCTGAGAGAAGGGGGCAAGCAGGACCTGGGCAGCAACACATGCTCTCACAGCCTCTCTCAGTAGCTCCTGCCCTGCCAGCTCCTCCAGGCAGTCCGGTGGGATGGGAAGGGAAAGTCACCTGTGGGACAGCCTGCCTGCCTGGGCTGAGCAGGCAGAGGGCAGCAGCCTGGCCCCAGCCCTGCTGCTCCTCACCTTCCTTCTCAGCGCGGGGCCCACGAGCACGCCGAGCCTTTCCCACAGATCAGGACATACAGCGCAACGGCGTTTGTGGTGAGCCGGGTAAGTACGCTGTACTGGGGTGACTCAGAGCACATGTCATCTGTGGCACCGAAAATTGTGTTTACGGAGAGATGCTGCCCAAACCAGCATCCTTCTGGAGAGAAGTCCCTGGTTTGGAAGGACACTTGCAGTAAGCTTGGGATGCCACACAAGAATGCATTATGATACTCTCTGATGTCCGTTTAAGTTGTGGCTTCCTGTTGAAGCGATGAAACAGTCAGGCTTTGGGTTTTATTAACTTTCTGATCCTGGATACCTCCACACGCATCATTCCGTCCCCTCCTGCTCTTTTGGCAGGTGCTTCACTAGCATCTGTTGCCTTAGCCCCAGAGGACCCAGATGTCTTCATCAAAAGAGAGCAGCGGGAAGCAGACAGTCATATGCTCTTTTAATGACTCAGACATCAGCATGATGTCCATGGCACCATGGCTGTTAACAAAACAATTAATAAGAACTGAAAGAGAACGAGGGGATAAAAAACCATCAGCATGATCTTGTCAAGAACTGACTGTCTCAGACCAATCTAGTTTCTTCCTCTGAAGGGATAATTCACCTGGGGAATAATGGGGAAGCAAGCAAGATTATCTTGACTTGAGATTTTTTACACTCTCCACCCTGATTTTCTTTTGTGAAACAAAATGAAATAGTCTCTGTGGAACTACTGTGCACAACTGGTTGTACAGCCATGTGAGCGGAGCAGTTGTCTGTATGTCATGCTGCCCAGCCCAGCAGATATGTCCAGCATATCTGGAAGGAAATCCAAAGATCTGCTCCATAAATTTTTCCGTTTACAATTTGGACCTGGGCATAGAGAGAACTCCTGTAGAATTTATTGGCAAGACAGGTGAGAGCAGGCACTAAATCTAAAATTATTTTAATAAAACTGAGAGACAATACCAAAATTGTATTATTGACTCATTTTATTTTTTATTGTGTATAGCTACCTTTCTCTGTAATGTTCCTGTCTGGCTGACTGTTTTCCTCTTTATATCTGTGCCTTTCACATCTGCCTTGTAGCACTATTCATTTCTCTTTTACCAGTTTCCCTACATGGCTTAAAGTGGAGGACAAGAAGAAATCCGCCTAATTTGCGGGAAAGGAGGTTTTGGATCAATATGAGGGAAGATTGTGACTGCTGGGACAAGGAAACGCTGCCTTTGGTGACGGAGAGGCAGTGGACTCTTGTCCACTGGAAGCTCTGGAAAGCAGATGTGATGAACATCTGTCAGGCCTGGTCTCCCTGCCCTGAACCAGTCCCGCATTCCTATGGTTAAGGGAGAAGCTGTGGATCTTGCAGCTGCACTGAGGACATATGTCTCTGGAAGACCCAGAGCTATTGACTATTTTATAAAACCTACAGCTGGATTTTACTGAAAAAGACAACATTTCCCATCTCTCCCTGCTCAGAGGCAAACAAGTCATGTTGCATCTGTGCTTTGGTCAAAAAGAAAAGCTTCTGCTACTCAAGACTGATTGTATTCACCTAGAAATGCTTCAAAGGCATGTCCATATGTGTACCTTTGCTCTAGGTACCTCTGGTTGCCATTTCAAGGGTGTTGTGGTTTAACCCAGCAGGCAGCTAAACACCACACAGCTGTTTGCTCACTCCCTCACACCCCCAGATGGAGGGGGGAGAGAATTGGGGAAAAAAAAGTAAAATTTGTGGGTTGAGATAAAGACAGTTTAATAGGACAGAAAAGGAAGGGGAAATTAATAATAGTAATAATAATAATAATAATAGAATATACAAAATAAGTGATGCACAATGCAATTTCTCACCACCCGCCGACCGACGCCCAGCCAGTTCCCGAGCAGTGGTCTGCCCCCCAGCCAACTCCCCCCAGTTTATAGACCGAGCATGACATCATATGGTATGGAATAGCCCTTAGGCCAGTTTGGGTCATCTGTCCTGCCTGTGCCCCCTCCCAGCTTCTCGCTGGCAGGGCGTGAGAAGCTGAAAAGTCCTTGACTGGTGTAAGCACTACTTAGCAACAACTAAAACATCAGTGTGTTATCAACATTGTTCTCACACTAAATCCAAAACACAGCACTATACCAGCGACTAGGAAAAAAAAAATTAACTCTATCCCAGCCGAAACCAGGACAAAGGGCAATGAAGAAAAGTGGACATTTTGCACACCCCATTGATCTCACACAGGACAGCCGTAGAGCTGGAGCAAATCAGCTCAGTCAGCATTTTCACTGGCTGAACTAGTCATGCCAAAGCTCGTGCCGGGCTTCCCAGCAGTGGAGAAAAATTGAAAGTGGCTGCCCTAAGAAGGAGGGGCAGGTCTAGAGCCCTAAAGCCTTATCATGCCTGTCACAGGAGAGAAAAAGGGAGGGAGAAAGAATGGCAAGTGACGATCCCCACAGCTGTCACCTTCCCATACCTCCTGTCCCATCCCTTCAGAGGTGGCAGACCCAGCACAGAAAAAATGCACAGTGGGTCCTCAGCCATTTTGCTGTAATCAGGTGTCTGTTGCCCTCCATAACTAGCCCTAGAGCAAGCCCAGAGTTGTACTTATCTCACTTTGCTGTGTTGGTGAATTATGAATTATTTCAATTACACTTTGATAAAATCCTCCTGGCGCATTTGCATAAGCAGAGCCCAACTGCAGGTTACAGCGTCGAGCACACCAGCTGCAGGAGCTGGGAACTAATTCACCAAAACCAAGTGCTGCAAATATCATGATTCCCTGCATGTGATGTGGTGCCTGGCTGAGTACCTTTTGAATGCTGTATCATGCTCTGGAGGAATGGCGTTTCTGTACTGGGCTGTCAGCCTGTGCCTCACTGGTAGGGTGAGGTGGCCTCAAATGGGAAATCCTGGGAGCAGCAGATTTTCGGCAACCTGTGTCCTGAGGCGCAGCAAGAGCTCTGCCGTGCAGGAGAGACACCACGGCTTTAACCTCCCTGTAGAAATGAAGAATTCCTTTATTTCCTGATGTGGTTCCTACTCCACCTGTCCAAGTGCCTGTGACGGCTATTTCAGAAGCCATGAATACAGATCACTGTCATTTTACCACTCTTAATGGCAAACAGTTCCCATGCTGCTAGGAGTGACGGGGTATAAAATCCCATAGAGCTGAGTCATTACAACAACACAGATAAGGCTGTGAAGGCCATGTTCAAGTATCTAGTTAAGTGTATAGCACAAGAAAACAGCCTTTAGAAGTATAAATCCCTGTATTCCTACAATTAACAAAAGCTTCATTTATGCCTTGGACTTTTACAGATCTGGCACTCCTTTAGTATTAATCCTCCCCTGTTCTTCTACATGAGCAAAATTCTCAAGAGGCTTTTTAAAAATGAGAGCAAACTGACTGAAGGAAAGAACATCAGGCCACTCTCACTTGTTAAAAGTAAGTTTTCCCTAGAACATAGAAAGTCTCAAATACTCCTATGCAATCCATTTTGGTACCTGAAGATGCTTGTTCTTTCAGACCTAAGCATTTCAATTTAATAAAAAGCTTGGCAGCACCCTAAAATGATCTAATTTGATGGCATTTCCTTCCTGGTCTGCCAGCATGAAATTTAAAGAGGCCGGCGTCTCCATGGCTGTGCCTGTGGGTGACTGGATATCTCAAGGGACTTGTCAGCAGGTGAAAAAAAATCATCATATCTGGATTTCAGCTCATCACTGAAGTTAGAGTTACGGGAGGACCATTCATTAGCTGTCACTGGCTGGAGGAGCACCAAAGATGTTGAAGGGATGATTTGCAGGAGATGCATGGGATTTGGCCATCTTCAGTTCACTGTAAGCTAAGCTACCAGGGGAGATGCTAATTACTGTTTACGCAGCCTCTTGGCAAACTTGGCAGCCCGCTCTGAACTGATTCTGCAAGCTGGCAGGCCCTGACGGAGGCAGGGTAAGGCCGGTCTCAGTCGGTCACGGCGCTGCATGCGTCCCTTCCCTTTGAGACCACAGTGGTGCCTCTGCTCCTGTCTAGCCAAGAGCCACCAGCAACGGAGGCAGTGGTTGCTGTGCACTGCTTGTCATCCGCTCCTTTAGGTTTTGGAGCCCCACATGCTTGTTTCCCTCAGACTCTGAGATTTTTGCAAACTGAGACCAACAGGGACACTTGGAGGGAAAGCTGTACCCTGTGTGCCCTAGACAGGGGAGCAAATTGCACTGCTTTCTCCTGAAACAACTGTCATTAGCGCTTTCCTTTCACTCCATGGTCCTTCGCATATAGACTGCAGGGTCTTATTACCAAAAAGAAGGCATTTCTCATATCCAGCTAAGCCACCTTCAGCACATCTTTGCACTCCAACCTAGCTGCATGCTTCCCCTCCATTATTCTTCTGATATCAGCAAATGGAAAGGTTTAGAGATGACTGTGGCTGGACCTGACACGCAAGCCAGCTTATTTTAGCGGGTTGCTGTAATTCTGTGGTTCAATACTGGCAGCCAGACAGGGAGACAAAAAATGAATTCCCAAGAGTGCATTCCATTAGAGAGGTTGTTTTTTGACCTTTCTCAGGCTTCATTAAAGCCCCTATCACTTTTCCAGAAAAAACAACTTTGAAAACAGATGGGAGTAAATGAAAAATTTATCCCTGCAATGCCACACAGCCCAAAATGAACAGTCTTGAATGATCTCTGCTGAGTACCAGTGTGAAATTAAAAGGATGCTTATGAAGCCTTCATACTCTGAAGTACAAATACTTGCCTGTAACCTACTAGGAACTGCCTCACAAGAGAAAAACCATACACTCTATTAACTCAGCTGGTATGGAGTTTTTCATGTAGACTATAAAGTGACTTAGAAAGGGGAGTTTATGGAGGTTGGCATTAACCAGTATGTGATGATACAAAGCAGGAAAAACACAGGAAAGAATTATTCCTTAGCAACAGCTTTATAAAATACCTAGGAAAACTCTGAGAAAAAGTAGGAAATAGGTTTGGGAAAGACCTGAAAATTTATTTCAGGGGCTTGAAATCTGAGAAGTGCTGGAGGAATAAGACAGTTGTCAGGTCAGTAGTGCAGGCTGGTACTCAGAAGAGGTGCCATTACTTACAAAAATTAAATACTCCTGAATAGGCACAGGTGATCTTGTGTTATTTTTTAGCCCATTTGTGAGTCTGCTTAAATCCTTTTTGGATCTACCCTCGAGGCCCTTCTCATATCCAGAAGAGTTGTTTTCCAGCTTGTAGAGCTGGAATGTTTTATTGGAAGCACTCTGCATCCCACCTGCATGGTGCTGTGTGCTGTGCCTGTTACACACTCATGGCTGAGCAACGCTCTCCCGCATGTATGTCATCACAAGCTGCCATCACCGAAAGTCAGCTGTGGCCCATCTCGAGTTCTTCACTTTGAGATGAACCTAAATCAAGCAGTTTAGACAGGGAATATATTTAGGTTAGGTTCCTTTAACTCATTTTATCTCTATTCCTATCATATGCTCTACTTAATACATTGTTTGTGTAATAAACAGTGGCAGAAAGAATTAATCATAGAATCATAGAATAGAATCATAGAATTGTTAAGGTTGGAAAAGACCCTTAGGATCATCAGGTCCAACCGTTAACCTACCACCGCCAAGTCCGCCACTAAACCATGTCCTCAAGCACTGCATCTACCCGGCTTTTAAATACCTCCAGGGATGGGGACTCAACCACTTCCCTGGGCAGCCTGTTTCAGTGCCTGACTACTCTTTCAGTGAAGAAGTTTTTCCTAATATCTAACCTAAACTTTCCCTGGCGCAGCTTGAGGCCATTTCCTCTCGTCCTGTCTCTTGTTACTGGGGTGAAGAGACCGACCCCCACCTCGCTACAACCTCCTTTCAGGTAGTTGTAGAGAGCAATAAGGTATCCCCTCAGCCTCCTCTTCTCCAAACTAAACAACCCCAGCTCCCTCAGCCGCTCCTCGTAAGACTTGTGCTCTAGACCCTTCACCAACCTTGTTGCCCTTCTCTGGACATGCTCCAGCACCTCGATGTCCTTCTTGAAGTGAGGGGCCCAAAACTGGACACAGTATTCGAGGTGTGGCCTCACCAGTGCCGAATACAGGGGCACTATCACCTCCCTGGTCCTGCTGGCCATACTATTCCTGATACAAGCCAGGATGCCATTGGCCCTCTTGGCCACCTGGGCACACTGCTGGCTCATGTTTAGGCGGCTGTCAACCGTCACCCCCAGGTCCTTTTCAGCCAGGCTGCTTTCCAGCCACTCCTCCCCAAGCCGGTAGCGTTGCCTGGGGTTGTTGTGACCGAAGTGCAGGACCCGGCACTTGGCCTTGTTAAACCTCATACAGCTGGCCCTGGCCCAACAATCCAGCCTGTCCAGGTCCCTCTGCAGGGCCTTCCTACCCTCCAGCAGATCGACACTCCCACCCAACTTGGTGTCATCTGCAAACTTACTGAGGGTGCACTCAATCCCTTCATCCAGATCGTCGATAAAGATATTAAACAGGACCGGCCCCAACACTGAGCCCTGGGGAACACCACTCATGACCGGTCGCCAACTGGATTTGGCTCCATTCACCACCACTCTCTGGGCTCGGCCGTCCAGACAGTTTTTAACCCAGCGCAGAGTGCACTTGTCCAAGCCATGAGCAGCCAGCTTCTGCAGGAGAATGCTGTGGGAGATGGTGTCCAAGGCCTTACTGAAGTCCAAGTAGGCAACATCCACAGCCTTCCCCTCATCCACTAAGCGGGTCACCTTGTCATAGAAGGAGACCAGGTTAGTGAAGCAGGACCTGCCTTTCATAAACCCATGCTGGCTGAGCCTGATCCCCCGGTTGTCCCGCACATGCCGCATAATGGCACTCAGGATGATCTGTAAGGTAATTTGGACCTCGTCTGCAGACAAAACTTTCTCTAAGCTACTTGAAATGTGAGACAGTGAAAATGGGCAGAGTCTGTTGCATTCCAGGTAACTACAGAAGAGCTTTTGGATGCCAGAGCAGGACAAAAATGCGGTTTTACTCCTTGTAGAAATCAGTGTAATCATACTGGTATAAAACCAGGTGAATACTGTGCAGTCAGGTCTCACTGAGCAAGCTCAGAAGTTCAGTGCTCCATTGCATAGATCATTCCTGTGCTAGGACTTGATTGTCCACCTATCCTTACACGAAATAATTAGACCTTTGGCCACAAAAGGAGCATACATCTCTGTAACAGCTTCACATACAGAGAGAATGAAGAGTGCACGTGTTTAACTGTCTGGAGAATATATGAATGAATTTCCTTGTACCCAGCTGCTTGCTTTATTTCTCTGCAAATATTTTTTTGGAGTCATTAGTGCCCATATGATGGAAGGCTCAGCTAACAGTATGACTAAATTGAGCTTCATCTGGAATGAGACTAAAAGTGGTTATTTTATTATGCCAGTCACAGTCTATTTCTGCTGGGTGAGATGCGTTTACCAATTCTTCTGTCATGACCAACATTAGATCACGCAGTCCCATAACTCTTGACATTTTCAACTGTGTGTATTTCTAAATGTCAATTCTAAATATAAATAAATAAATAAGCCCAAGACCATGCCTTCCTATGGAAAAAGACATTTCTTAACATTTGGATTTTTAAAGATCTTCACTTCATTTGATGTGTGAGCATTTGAAAATCATTCCCTGACCTATGACTTTCTCTGTGTACTGTTACAAATAGTTCTTAAACAAATTTTAACAGTAACATTTTTAGGGAGGAAAAGAGAATAGGCTTTAGAATTGATCCTAGCTCCTTCTTCTACTGCTTATATGCAGCCAGTCACACCGAATGGATACGTGCTCAACTGTACGTAAAAACAGTCACTTCTTCCTGATGGGGAATGACAGGGAAGAGGGAAGGAGGAGTATTTGAACCTGCTTGTGCCAGGCTGACACTTGCAAAAGGAGGCTTCTTAAGCTTATAATAATTTCCTGCTGCTTCTTAATATCACCCTGTAGTCGATCTTTTAAAAGGAAACAAACAACAATAACAAACATAAGTTTATAATTGACAACATCAGTGAAATCTGCTCCTCTGGAGATACCACAGGCATGCGCTCCCTTCCCCAGCTCAGCAAGTGCTCAGAGACTTTCTGCCTCTCTTATCTGGCCGCGTGTTGCTGGCAGGGGGTTGCCCAGGTGTGCGGCACGCTCCCGTCGGTCCCACACGGCTGGTTCACAGAAGAAGAGATCAGGAGGGAGTCTGCTGAAGCCAGTGAGGTCCCTCCTCACCGGGGGGAGAGGTACAGCTGTAGGTGCTTTGTGTTGTACCCCAAACTAAATTCCCAAGCCCTTCCTCAACAAGCGTGTCTCTGGTCTCATGAGTTTATCCCAAGGAGAAAAATCTGCAGCTGGGTAGAGCAGCCCTAGGAGGAGACCCTTGCTATCCTCAATGGATCCATGTTGAGACTCGGCACTTTTCAAAACTTTTTCCAGCGTATTCCTTGTTAGGCCTTTGTGTGTCAGAAACCATCCAGCAGACAAGAAATTTAAAGAGAGGCATTAAAAGATGTATCCAAGGCTTTAGAGGGTACCAGGCCAGTATTAAAATTTACACTACTAAGTGACTTCCTATGCCATCCCCATTTCTTTTCAGAGCAATATGTGTTACAGTTTAAGAAGGGACACCAGCCACTGCAGAGCAAGAAAAGGAAGCTGCTTCTTGTTAGCTGAAATTTAGCAATTGAAACTGGGAGAAGATGGAAGGAGTTTCCAGAAGAAACGTGAATTGCCTCTGGTGAGACCCAATCCCCCTCAGCTGCAGGGGGGTTCCCACTGGGGTGGGCAATGTACCCTCGCCCATGGCTGAAGCTAATTGCAGTGGCGTGCACTTCTGCAGGCTTTAGAAACTCTAGCTAAGTCTCTTCTCTTTGAGGAAAGCACGTGTAGCCAGTAGAGATCCAAAGTTATTTAAAGAAACACTATATAAAGAGGAGGAAAACATTTATTCTGTGCATCTAGCCATCCAGCTTCTTCTGTTTACATTAGCCAAGACTTTGGGGAAATACCTAAAAATGGAGGTTTATAACTGCATTAAGTCCAACAGTGTACCAGTGAGCAGCATAAAGTTATTGACACTTCATACCAGTGTTTCCCCTCCTTCGCATGCTTCTTCCACATGATCCAGAAGCTTTGGGACAATCACTATAATTCAGTTTTTCAAAGAGATGACAGGTTACATGGCAATGATATTTTACTTCTTATTAAATCTCTGAAACTGGCACATTGCTTGCTGTTGATTCATTTAGCAACCCTTGTCTTGAACTGAAACAGATGGAATTAGCACAAATATGGTGTTGTTGAGGTTCAGCACTTGGAGAACAAAGGTGCTTTGTTGCTAGGAGAGCAATTTCTACCAGCACATTTTTAAAACAGAAATTAATGTTTTATCCTTTGCACGTTGCGATCCAATGTCATGTGTCTCTAGAAATTCACTTCTCTCCTCAGAGCAAAAAATTCCACCCTGGAGTCCAAACTTTCCTGTCTGCTTGGGAGCTATGAGAATACAGCATACAGGAAAAAGTGAGGCTCATCCAGAAGCCAGCCATTCCTCAATGTTAAGAGCTGGATATTGGTTGTCTCCATGCTGAAACACCTCTGCAAAAATAAGCGTAAGTTGTTAGTGAGGAATCCAAGCCCTGTGCCTCTGATCCATGGGTGCCTTGCTGGGATAACTATTGGCCCATAATCGAATGTGGCCAACAAAATGTACTTGTGAGAAGAACTGGAAGAAGTCATATTACTCCACTCTGGGCCATTTGGAAAATGACCGTGAAAAATGCACAGATCAAATCTGATTATGCTCTCCAGAGCTGAGCACAATGAAGCTGCTTACAGGACATGACAGAGGCAGGAAAGTGCTTGCTATGCACCAGTTATGTTGAGAAGAAATCAGATTAAACAGACATACCCATGTATGAGATTTACCTCAGAAACCGGGGATCTGACTCCAATACTGCCACCAAAGGCCATGTGGTTATGCAGCACTGAGAGAGTGTATGTGAGCACTGCGGCAGGCCGCGTAAACAACATTGCTTCGTGATAAATGACTGTCACTAGGAGGCAAAGCTGGTCACTCAAACACTTTCTGAAACAAGTCCTGCTGACAGGTAACAACATATCTGTCAGCAAATTAAAAACAAAAGGAAAGATCATCTCCCATAACAGCCATGCAATAATGCCCAAGGAGCAGTGCAAGCCTGCAGAGCTGAGGTGTTCGCTGGCCATGGCAGATGGAGGTGCAGAGCATCTCACTGAACTGGGTTTCAGCATCAGCCACAGCTCAGCGCAGGAAGTCTCCACTGCCCAGCTCACCAGGGCTGGTTTTGCTCCCCTCTGCACCCCTGCCCCAGGAGCACCTCAGCAGCCGGCAAATTGAAACTGGAGGCAACCTTCTGCTGCCCCTCAAAGTACGTCCCTCATCTCTGTTTTCTGGGAGTATTAACAAGGTAGCTGTTCTGATGGAGACCTGCAAAAAAACCTGGTTGCAGGGGCAGGCAAAACCAGGGCCCAGGGGTTTGCTCCAACCCTGCATGGTATGGGGCAGCTCCAGCCTGCGGTGCCACTGCTGTGGATGCAAAGAGCACACTCATGGTTTTAACACGTGGACAGAAGGTTACCCACCAAAGGGGAACGAGGCAGGTGTGGAAAGGGCTTGTTTCCAAAAGTGTAGTCTGTTCCTGGTCTGCGGGATGGCTGGCACTTCCAAACCGAGGCACCTCTGTGCCTGGCCAGGAGTGTCAGCCTGGGGACCCCTGCGAGCCTCAGGGGCACCAACAGGACACCCCAGAAACAGCCACCCTGTCACTTGCACAGTTTCTGTGTGGGACAGCAGTGAAATCCTGTCTGCCTTGTACTGCCCAGCTTGTGCATGACGCTGCCTGTAAAATGCCTTGCCAAGTGAGACAGCTCGTAAGCCCCTTTCCACACCCCCTCTGTCTCCCCGACTCCCAGTTCATCTCCATTCTTTGAAGTCCCAGGGGCTTGAACAGCATTAACTCTGCACCTGGCAGCTCAGCCGGCGCCTTTCATCTCAAAGCCCCCACGGATCCACTTGCCATGAGAGTGCGGGAGCTGTAGTGCAAAGAGCTTGCTGGGGGCTAGGACCCCACAGGGATGTTTCCATTACACTGTTACAATACAAAAGGCCCAGAAGAAAAAAGCAAAATTAAGCACCCTGCACGAGCCTGGTGGATGCGTTGGAGGTCTCTGCAGGCTCTCTGGTGAGCAGTAACCTTTCAATGCATTTGCAATCGTTATTGATGAGTTCAGTGTGCCTGAGCAAACCAACCAACAACGGGTCTCAGCACTGAGGTTGCCAGAGCCTGATTTAACAAAGAAATCTGCAGAATCCCTTAAAATGTTGTCATGCCCAGCAAAATATGACACTAGTCCCATGAGAAAGGAGCAGAAACCAGCACTTCCCACGCTAAAACAAGCAACAAGACCAGTAGCCCACCGACACACCATAAAAGCTGCAGGTGCTTGCAGCATCTGACGGCAGAGCAGACCCCCCTGCTCAGCTCTGCCTACCGCCCCATACCTCGGTGCTGCCCTGGCTGCTTTCCTGCAGGCTTTTGATGCAAGGCAGCCACAAACTTGGCACAGACCTACTTCGTTTTGCCACCCCAAAGCAGAGTAAAGCACAGCTTGACGGTTGGCCCTGCATGCGAAATTACCTTTTCTGCTCTGATAACCTGCTTCAAACAGAATCGAAACTTGTCTTTCCTGTGAGGAGTTCTCATTTATCAAATTCATCTCAAGGCAAGCAAACCCCATGAGGGAATGTGCTCGGCATATAAACACATTGATATCAACAGGTAGTCATATATGCCCTGATACTTCACAGCTTCTCTCTGAGACTGTATCCAAGATGTCACAAGTTTCGTAAAAGAAAGTTGGCTCCATTTTGCTGAGACATCTTTGCTGTCATGAAGTTGCACAGTTTGAGGCTCTGAGACAGCAGAGTACTTAATCACTTCCCTAACTCAAAGTATCTGTGTAGCGTTGTGCTGAGCCTTGGTAGGTGGCTTCACTGAGCTGAAACCATTTTCTACACTTGGAAAGGCTCCTGGCCTTCCTTGGGCTGTTGCTTGCGTAACAGCACGAGTCTTCTCTGCTGTGGATCTGCACCCGTGTAATTCAGTCAGATTTAAAAAAGAAGGCGATTTGAAAATGTACTCGGACTGACATCTCCCATTTGACCGACCTGGCTCTGCAGGCAGAGCCATGGGCCATGGTACGACCAGCACCCTGCTGCTGCTGCATGCCCTGGGCTGGGGCTGTGCTGGGAGGAGAGTGGACCAGGCAGGGAGGGAGATGGCGTCTGGCCCCACCTGGGAAAGGGAGTAGGGGAAAGCATCACGGGGGGGGCAGGGGAAGGGAGAGCCATGTGGACCTCCATGGGAGGACAAGGAGGTGCCTGGAGCCAGTGAGGAGAGAAGAAGTAGAAGAAAGTCGCAATTGAGACACTGTGGGAGAAGAGAGGGTGTCTGAGAAAGGGAGGTCAATTTGGCAGGCAATATAAAGACCTTTTCTTTTCCTATCCAATTACTGGCTGCTTCTACAGTCCAAAATTAACTACTGTAGTCCAAGACGATTACAGGCTTCATTAAAGCCATGATAGAATGAGCTGTCAGACTGAAGAGCTGTCAAGCCCTTTCGTCTAAGGAAAAGAGTGGGAGGCTCAGGCTGGTGCAAGCCATGCTGCAGGCAGCCTCAGCAAACAGGCAGGATTTTTCTCTGGTGATGGGCTGGGGGTGTGTATTGGAAAGGCAAAGCCAGGAGGATCTGTGCCCAACGTGGGTGGCAGCTCAAACTTGACAACTGCTGGGCCATCAGGTTTGGGAACAGCTGAGTTGGCAGGCACTGCTGCTACCCCTGCCTCCTTGGGATCCTAGGGATGCATGGCAAGGTCATGTTAGATAGGCTCCATTTGTATAACTGGTTCTCACCCTAATGGAAACTGTCCTCCAAGTGACTTTGTCCAGTTACAGCAGCTGGACAGTGTCACTGGCTGGGCAATGCAAGGCAATGCCCTTTAGATGCATTTCAGCCTACAAGAATAGCTTTATGTTCCTTGGGGTGGGGAGGGGAAGGCAGGATTGATCACATACACTGTGCCAAGAATAACTGAGATGTGCAAATAGATGGCTCTGCATGTTGGTTCAGCCAGTCTCACATCAGCCAGATGTTGGGCCCATGGCTGGCACCTGCCAGATAAGACGTTCAACAGCATGTACTCAGCACAATATCTCTGATCGCCCAGGGTGCAAAGGTCTCCTTGCAACCAGACTGCAAGTCACCAGTTCCATCTCCTCCATCTTCCCAGCATTTGGCCTGCATATACTTCCTCTTTTCTGGGACATGGAATGGGATTTGAAGACTATTTAATGCTTAAAAAATCCATGCAGCCGTGTTCTACTTAACAGAGAAGTTTTACATGGAAAATGTGTTGTTTTTTCCATTATGTTAACTTCTCACAGCTCTGCCTTCCAGTTGTAGCTCCTTGCTTTCAAGCTACTGATGAGCCTCAGCATCTGTTCTTCTGGGCATCCAGGCCATTTGCAGATTCTTTAAAAGCAAAAGCCATGAAATGCTCTTTTTGTAAAATGACTGGATGTCTTCCAGGGTTGGAGTCAATTAGTGAAACGGGCCCTCAATGTATTGCTGACATGATGTTGCAAGAAGAGTAGTTTGAGGGCTTGTCCATTCACTCTAAGGCTACCACAGCTGCCTCCTGTGCTAACCCGAACAGCAGAGTTCCCCCAGGGGCTGGGAAGGGAGTGGAGAAGTCAGTCCTTCTAGTAAAAGGCAAGTTGGAAAAATAGTTTTGAATACTGCTGACAGCCTAGCTGCTCTTTAAACCTGCATTAGAACAAAGTCTCCTGACGTGGAAAACAAATCAAACTTTTAACAAGGCAAAACTGCAAGCAAAACCTCTGGATAAAACCCTGATGGCATTTCGAGCTAGTAATGCTATAACCTTACATTTTATGGCCGGAAAAAAAAGTATTCAACAGCTATCTGGGAACTAAGCCAAAGTTTTGTGACAAAGATTGTCACTCCTTCACTCTCCAGCCAAGTTTTGCCTGTGGAGCTTTTTCAATGGTATTGCTTTCAGTCTTTAGTGACTCTGGCACAGGAAAGAGCACACCTTATCCATTGCTGTTAATATCCAGGTAGGCAGGAGAGCCCACGATGAGAGATTACCTATTGCTAAGCTTCTCCAAATGAAGGCTCAGCATTTCTTCTGGACAGCAGAGTTCAAGATTTTCCCAAGCAATGCACAGAGCTCTGCACTTTCCTTGCTGCTGAGGTATTGTGGGGCATGCCATTTTTTCATACTAATGACAAGTCTGGGAAAGGCACAATATGATGCCTAAATGTGACTGCAAAGCAGTTTTCAGTGACTGCAAAGCAGTTTTCACTTCATCGTTTGCTGCGGCAGTGTTGCCTGTTCATCCTGGGCCACAGTCACTTCAGGGACACAAGGAACTGGAAAGTAGTATGTTGGGAATGGGGACATAACCCTAAGGTTTATCAGGGCCCCCTTCCCATTCCTGTGCAGATCCCACTTGAGAAAGCCAAGGGAGGAGAGATGGCAGGGCAACTCGTGTCTGTGTAACCACCTTCTTGTCACCGCTGGCACAGCGGCAGTGTGCACATGGCATAAACCCGTCAAGCCCTTCCTCAATGAAGTGAATGTGTATCAAAATGGGAAGTGAATAGGAATGAATCAAAGCACTTCTCAGTGTATCTATGCCTTGGCCTGGATATGAATCCATTAATCAAGCTCTTTTTTGTTCTTTTTTTCCCTTTTCATCAAGTTAGTCTTCCACAGACATTTTGTCTCTCTCCATTTTTCCCCTTTTAATCATGTTAGTGACAACAGCACTAAGATAAATGTGTTTACAGACTAGAACTGGGCTGGTATCTCAAATTCCTCTCCGCTGCAGACAATTGCATGACTTCACCCACTGGCCACACAGCAGAAGGCCAAGGGGCTGCCAGCCAGCGACGTCAGGCAGCGTGAAGGCAGCGGCAGCTCCCGCTTCACTTCTGGCACCCAGAGAGCTCAAATGCAGCAAGGGATACAGATACGGCATGCCTCTGGCAAGAAGAAAACCATGGGGAGCAGGCTGGGGACACGCTGTGCCTGTGCATGTCTCCACCCCCCAGTTCATCCAGCTGGGGGGACTCTGGGCAGGTTCAGGTGCACATGGCAAATTTGCACCATACCTGGGCAGCCACAGCCTGGCATGCGTGCACACACATAGCATGTGTCATACCCTGCCCCGGGGCACTTTAATGTGGAGTAAAGTCTTGCTCCAGGACAGCCCTGCCAACTGTTTCTGACCTCTGAAGTGAAGAAAGGGAAACAAACCCCCTTCTGAACAGACCGATGCGGCAGGCAGCTCAGTGAGCATCAGTAACACAGATTTGTTTCCTCAAGGTTTCAAACTTAGAAATGGCAGAAGGGCAACTCCAGTTGTTTTACAAACAGTTTCTTTGTAATCCTGGAGCAAGGGGAAATGCCCATCTCTATTTTAACTTCATAAATTCTCTGCTGTTGCATGGACTGAGGACACTGATGGTGCCTTTGATCTTGCCTTCTGCTTTCCTGAGGCACGGTGATCATTTTTTTGGCTTCTGGTTTCACCTGCTGAAGGCCTGGAGTTTGCTGTAAGGTGTTGGGCAATACACTGTGGCTGCTGGCGTGTGGCACGTGGGGTCTGCCAGCCCTCTCAGCACAAGCATCTCAGCCCTGGCCACCAGCTGGCCCCAAGGACAGGACCCAGCAGCCTAGGTGGTCTTTTCCTGACCCAGTGTTGCCTAATTGTCCAAGCTAACCGCAGATGTGGGTTTCACTGATTCAGGGTGCCCCAAAGATTTACCAAGGCAAATCAAGTTGACTATTCCCAGTTTGGGAAAAAGAAGAAAATTTTATAATGGGCATTGTTTTTATCCCACAGCTTTCCTTAGAAATGTCCTCTAAAGCAATTTCACATTTCAAGTAGTTTAGGAACACCCAGATTTCATCTCTTTGTTTTCAGACTCTTCTGCCCCACTGGGGGAATATGATGAAGGTTGGTTTTCATTGAGCCAGACTCAGACAGCTGAGGCAAGGGTTTTTGCTGCCTCCAGTAGATCTCCCCTTTTGCTCTCCTACCTATTTCTAAGAAAAACTCAATGAAAGATGATCTTGGGACAATTTTTTGCTTGGCTTTTCCCTGCTGGTTTTGCAATCATTTGTAGCCATGCCATATGTGTGGACTGGCAGTCTTATTTCACCTCCTTCATGTAGTGTGAATTGCCACCTCAGGAGCATGTCGCTGATAGCTGGTCCCTTCACGTACCTGACTTTCTGGATCTCTGTCTCTTCCTGGATCAGAGTCTTCACTCTTGCAGCGCCTACTGCTTGGACAGTGCTAGGACAAATGCACATTTTAATGGATATCACACAAATGCAGAAGATAAACCATATTAAATTATCAAATGGGTCACTGTGTACTCTTTCCAACACTAGATCTAATGCTGAATGGGGTGTGTGAAAATATGAAACAACCACAGAGAGCAGAAACCAAAAGCTCCTTGCAGATGTATACTAATAAGAAGGCCAAATCTAAGATGCAGCTTTGCACATCCTTCTCTCTTAACTTCCCTTACAAGCTTTTAAATAATAAGAGAAACACCTGAGGTTTCACCTGATAAACTTCAGCTTGTCCTAGGGATTTAAAGTGGTCAAAGACTGCATTGTAGAGGGACAGAACAGAACACAATTAAATGAGCTATGACGAAAAAAGATTTTTTTATACTCTGTTGTTTCCCCGTAGAAAAGCTATTGCAAATGGGGAATAAAGAAAAAGCAAAACTTTGCACAAATAGGTGAAGAAACAAATCTAAGGGAAACGGATGCCTAGAGTCAAAGAGCCTTTCACAGGGCTGCGTGGCTTTTCATAGATCTTCCACCCACCAATGTGCAGAATCATCAGCTCCACTCACGAGGGCAGCTAAAAGTGTTTACAAGCCATTTCAGTATTAGTGAACACAGAGCTCTCATGCAGAAGAGGTCAGATCCCAGCATGAAAATCCTTGACAGCACACTGTGATCAAACTGAGTATCTATATAAAAATGTGCATAATTCCAAATTGTTGTACATGTCAACAAATTATAGACACCCTGCTGACAATGTCTTTCCGGTGCCCCTGTAACAAAATATAATTTGTAATTTGACAGAGCACTGTCATTTCCAATCCGATCTCCTTCAAGTTTTCTTTTCATATCCAAAGCATAAAGTCAGAAGGATTTCAGTCTGGGAAAGCTGAGTTTCTTTTATTTTGTGTACTTAACTTTCTCATCTTTGCTATTGAGACCCAAATCCTAACTGCTTTGCAAATGCAGATTCTTGCATCATTAAAACAAGTGAGACCCATAACTTAGTGAACTAAACAATGCTGTTTCTAATGTGAATGCCACAAAAAATGAGAGGTGAAGACCAATATTCAAAAGTGCTTAAGTAAGTGACTTAGTGATGTCAGCTTCACAGGAAAAACCTTTAAGTCACTGCTGACAAATGTGTCTCATGACAGAAAATATTTTTAATGGGTATGACCATGGTGTAAGTTTGAGCAAGACCTTTCCTTGCTCTGCATTTAAAAGTAAAGGACAGATATAAGTAATATACTGCACAAACCCATCAGCTTGTGCCTAATATTCTAGGAGTAGCTGCTTGATTGTCAATGGTTTTGACTACTAACCAGGTTAGAAAGAGGTTAAGCCACAGACGTTTGGAGAAAAGAACTGAAACCTTGCAGTCTGCTCCATAGGCCTGATCTGCACACTAAGGCGCTCCATTTAGGCTAAATGAGACCAAGACTGTAGTTCCCTGCTCAGTCTCTAACATTGGTTTAAACCTGGCTTGTGTCAATTTGAGTCCAGTAAAATTCCTGGCAGCCATGTAAGAAAATATCGATGCAAAACACTGTGTGGATTTAACTAAACTTGACTAATATCATTGGCCTGTCTTACAAGAGATTTTTTGTAGTCAATTGACAGCTCTTCAAATGAGACATCACAGAGTATGGATGTGGACTTAGTGAGAAGGCACCATATTTCATCAGGGATGACTCTTCCCCCAAGATTCACCAAATATTAACAAAATCTGAGCTTGTCATTATTGTCCTATTTTCTGTATTACTTCCTTGGCACCGGCATGTATTTTACAGTTATGTCAAGACCCTGCTTTGACATCAGTGAGCCTTCAGAAAGATCCAGCCTGACCACTGAAAGGCCCCTAAATAATACAGTGCTTTGAAGGGGAATGAGCAGTTCAGGGTAGTTGGAGTTTAGTGCAGATGAGCCGGTCAAAAGAGCAGTCCTAGCAGTAACAAACTTGTCTGCTGTGTCTTTGCATCCTGTAATTACAACACTTTCCAGGAACTGCAGACTTTTGCAGAGACCTTTGCACAGAAAAGACTGACGTCTGCATATTGGCCTCTGCTTTTGGAGAAAAGGCTGATAGGACCAAAGTGGAGTATGTTTGCCACGCAGCCTATGGGGAAGGGGGAGACATCTCAGCTAGCTTCACCTCAGCTGAGCCCAGCATCTGCAGAGCAGTCGATGGGGAACTTCGTGCTGCAATGGCTGTACTATTTCTAGTACTCAGGTCACCTCGTTCAAGGCAAGCTTATGTATCTCCGCACCATACTGTGGTCCATGTAGCTGTTCCCCTGGAAATCTAATTTCCTCAATTAGGAGAACAAAAATGGAAGCCAGACTAAAACTTTTTTGAGATTTACTCCCTGGTTATATTTAGTTCTGCATTAGCTTTGCAAAAATTCAAATTTCAATTACACCCCACCATCCCCCCAAGGAAAAGAAACCAAACCAGACCTTAAACTATTCTTTGAAATTTCTGTCCCATTCAAGGTTTTGGCAGGGCTAGGTCTTGCTTGTGAAATGTAACAGTTTCCCAGTGGGGGATAGCTCACTCGTTACTACCTTCTCCTCTAGGACTGTGGAAGGTTTAAAAGGATCAGGGAAGTCCAATCAATATAAAGAATTTTTTGTTATTTTTCCAGCATTAATTTCCTGTTCTCCTTTCGCGTGAAAATCTACCTGGACAAAGCACAGTGCATGATATGTGCCTTTCCACATTATTGTAAAATATCAGACCAGAAGCTATTCAAGAAGGATTAGTACCAACCAAAATGAAAGGTTTACCATGGAGACCATCCAATAGAAATTTCCTTTTTCTCACCACAATTTTATATGGGATTAAAATCATATTCATCAGCAGTTTTGTAAATGTTTTTCACTGACATTGCAACTGATGTTTTCTCTTACTATTTTAAACATCTTGATCGATTACCAAGCACAATAAGTTCCTCATAATCCCATCTGTGTTATAAGAAGGAAGGTGTTTTACCAAGGTTTGGAAATTTCTGTTTGCCGCAGCCATCTGTTTGACATAGCCCTCCCAACTTTTGGAGCCACAGTCGTTCATTTTCTTCTTCCCTGGCAGGCCGCCTGGTCATAACTGAGGTTTCTTTGCTCATTACCCCGTTGGTGCATGTGAGGACTAATACTGCTTCTACAGATTTGTGAAAAATCAAAGTTTGGAAAGTAATGAAAGAAGAGTGAGGCTCTGCCTAAGGCTGCAGTACAGTTTGTGCCCTGTGCAGCCGTCCTGCACCAGGCAGCTGACACGCAAGGAGGCTTCCCTGCCTTGTTCATCCTGGGCAGTGGTGTTCTCTGCAGACCATCCCTTCAGCATGGGCAGTAGCGCGTTGCTCGTGGTGAACAAGAATGCCAGAACTGATCCTGTAATGGGTGCAAAGCTCAACAGGTATCTATCTATCTGCTTTGCAAGGTCTGGAGAACAGTTGCTAACTATGTATTCTGACTGGTGATTGCATGCTATAAAATGGAGTGAACAGCAAAAACATCCCCACTGTGTAACACTGGCTCTCTTGCCCCTCAACTCTGGCTCTTACCCATCTGTCCAGCACCCCTGAGCTCTCCTGGGCATTTGCACTTGCACCCTAGTCTCCTAACATTTGCACCTAACACCCTGTGCAGGGTCTAGCCAGTCCAGCCTGCCAGTTTTTTACAGTGTCTCCCAAATCCACACAGGACTGGTCACCATAAAGCTGCTCCATACTTGACAGCAAAGAAAATAACTCTTAGATAAAGGGTTTTTACCTTATCTAAGTCACAAGTCACACTGAGCTCAGCATGCTCTGCCTTCTCCCAGGTAAAGAGTGGTGCCAAAGGGTGAATGATGCTATTGGGGTCCAGGATTTCCTTCACTTATTCTGGTCCTTTATTGCACAGATAATGCCCATACCAGTGACACAGCTTTAAGAATATGTTGTGTGAGGACCGATGGTGGTACTGAGGCATCAAGGTAGTCTTGATTGTCCTCTGGAAACTCTGTCAAGAGGTTCCTGTCTTATTTCTGGGTTAGATGCCCAAAGTTGGATGGTATGAACCACCTCTCCCTTGCCCAAGAAACCTGGGGTTCCCCTCCTGCAATATTCCTGTGTAATTCCTCTGCCAGCTGCTGCTGGCTGCAGCTAAGATCTGGCTCAAATCTGTCTTTAAATTAAGCTGTGACTTTAAGTCCTGACCCAGTATTCATGGCCTCACTATATACAATCCCAGCGTGCTCTTTCTAGGTATTAAGATCCCATAAGAGCTAAATCCTGGCATGAAAAGACTTTGCAATGTGGAAAAGAGAGCATGGACTGACCTACTAAAATGAAGCACTGGTCTTAATGAATAATAGCTTAAACAGTCTTCCAGAGTAACTTTGAGAGCCTGTTCTCCATATACAGGACTGAATGAGCAGAAATCCACATCAATTGCCACACCACCACCTCCTACTGCCACATCCACTGCAATTCCTGTTCCTAGTTTTGTGCCAACAGGTAACACAGTTGTGGTATCATCTCTTCCAGACCTTGGGAAACATTTGCTTATCCTTGAGGTTTGGATAAAACTGCAAGGAGAAGACAATGTGATGTTAACTGGGATGTGACCACCAAATCCATGAGTGGTTTGTTGTTTTATGGTGTTATATATAGAAATATGACCTCAAGCTGTTGACTGGTAGCTGTAAACCAGAAGAATGGAGAAAATGCTCAGGGATGTTGTAAGAGCTGTGCAAAAGCAGTGAAGAAGGTTGTCGTGATTAGGTATGGTCATAAACAGCCCACAAGTGAGCAGAACCCCTCTCTACTAACTATAATCACCTTCTCAAGGAGAAGTGGGTTTGGCTTTCACTTCTTTTCAGCTGCTTCTGGAGATACTTTCCCCCTTCACGGCCTCACAGCCCTCTGTTACTTTGGTCAGTTTTCCAAACCACAATTCTCATGTGAAAATAAGACGTATTTTTGATCTATAAATATGAATCTTGAGAGGCATGGAGCAAACAAACAGACTGATAATATATCATAAACACAGGCATGTATGAGTTCAGACAGCATGGAAACAGCCAAAGACAAATGTAAACCAGCCTCGGCTCCTGGTCTGGCCTAGGGAACCACGCTAGATCCAGCACTTGGCATCCAAAGTGCTGTGTGTCTGCAAACCAGGATACTGGACAGCAGGCTGCAAGGTGAGGTCAGACCAGTCTTGCTACGAGCTCATTTAAAACCACCACGTGTTGTTATGGCCCTGTGCCCTATGCTGACATCCTGCTATCCAGCAACACCAGACACTCAGATTGACTAACCATGGCCATGTTTAAGCCTTCATGTCTTGACTTCCCTGTCATCTGTCTTTCCCCGAGCCTGCTGCGCACCATCCAGTTGGTTGGAGGGACTTAGGGAAGCTGGCCACACTCTGAACAGGCAAAAATCTTCACCTGAAGGTTTTGTATTCACTAATATCCTGTTTCCTGGAGCTCAGGAGCAGGAAGGCCACAAGGAGCTGCGTCTCCTACCGCTATCAGGGAGAGCTGGCCATGTGTCGAGTGGCCACCGATGCCCCAGGGTCTCTGGGCCACGAGGCACATTTACTCTCTCTGTGCCTGGTGCGTGCAGCCAAAATGAGCCAAAATGTCGGTTCCCTGTGCCCTGGCTGAGAGAAGCTCCCACCACACCCCTGTGGGCTCACCAGCCTTATCCCGGGGCTGCTTGGAGCCCGGAGCAACCCAAGCATCCTCCCGGCCTGGGAAGCACCAGGCTCCCCCGTGCTGCAGGTGGGCAGCTCTGGGATGGGGTCTCGCCAAGGTCCATGAGGCAGGCTGGGTGGGACATGGCTGGGGTCTCGTCGAGGTCCGTGGGGCAGGCTGGGTGGGATGTGCATCCCCTGCACCAGCAGCTGTGTGTTACTGCTGCCATCACTGGGGCCAGGCCGCTTCATGCTCAGCATCTGACTGAAATCCCAAAGCCCTGTGCTTCAGGCATGCTCAGGGTTTGGTTTTTTGACTCCCTTCCTTTCTTTTTAATCCAAATACCACAGGGTTAGCAAAGTATCAACTTACTCAGCACGCAGGGGCTGCTGCTGTAAAAACAACCTGACGTTGCTGAGCCTCTGCAGGGCTGTTGTCAAAATGTTTGACGTGACAGTGTGAAATGTCCTGGCCAGACCAGCCCACATGTCTGCTCGGCATCCAGCTGGGCTGCACCCCGAGCCCTGCCACGTGCTGTGCCCCTCTCGGCAGGTGGATGCAAACCCCGGGAGGGCACAAGCCTGCCTGCCGCCCTCCCCAGCCAGGGGCAGACACTCAGGCTTTGCCTCTGCCCTGCCTGAGCTGCAAGGCGAGGGTGTTGTGCCCCCCAGCCTGGCCCCACAAGGGCTGTGCTCCTTTCTCATCCAGCTTGAAATCTGATAACGTGTTTGTTATTTCATGATGCATATCATTATGTTGCCGATTAGCGGCTTACTGTCCCTGCAATCACTGTTAAGGCACGGCTGCCACGTGCTGTGCCACGTGCCCTGCACAGCCTGCCTGCCTCCTGCCCACACAGGAACTGATCCAAAAGCCCCTGTGGAGTCAACATGGAAGTCAGGGATTTTTTTGAATCTTCTTTGACTCTTCCTTGTGTCTTCTGCATTTTTTGCTGACTGTATGTTGTGTCCCCTCCAGCCACACCACCATTAACAGGTGGTTCTGCTGCCTCTCTCTTGATGTTTCTGCTCAATGTTACACATCTCTGGTAGTCTACCAGTCTCTACAGTTCTGTGGCAAAGAAATGGCAGGAGCAACAGGGGCAATGTTTCCTGGAGAAAATGAGGGGTTTGCCATGTAGAATAAGTAATAGTGCAAAATAATTCAGTTATCAATCAACTCACAGACAAAAGAAGGGATGTAAGTTCATATGGCTGCACCAACTTCAGCACAGATCAGCCAGTTTACCACAAGTGAAGAAAATCAGTCCCTATAACCAACTGATCTGAGGCCCCAGGGTGGATCTGGATTTCAGACTCCTCATACAGACAGTGTATAGTGCATAAAGGGTCAAGTGTCCCAAGAATGGATCCCAAACTGCCAGTAAGTCAAGCAAGGCATCCTTCAAGGGCAGCATTTGCAATGTTCACTTTCCAGACCTAGACGGCCTCCTACCACTGAGCACTGTAAGAGCTCATAAGTATCATCAGAGCTTTTCTATGTGTAGGTCCTTCTGCTTTGAAAGACTGGAGTGGGGCTGAAAGACTTACTAAATAAGATGAAAAGCAAGAAGAGACAGAAGCAACTGAATAAACAAAGAGTAGAAAGGTTTAGAGGAATACACAGAGGAAATAATAGGAGCTCAGGGCCAATTGCAAGATCAGAGAAGAAACTTAGATATTTGTGCAAAGAAAGATAAGCATAATAAAGAATGTCAGAGCAAAAAGTAAAAGAGAGAAAGAATATTTTGAAAAGCTGTAAGACATACAGAGTATCTCTTGATCCATCCTAAGTCTATGTATTTAACAACTATGAGTGATCAATAGGAGCAGTGTATCCACTGCAGGGAACGGGAGAAAGCACAGCAATTCTTTTCATGCAAAAAAGTGCTGACCTTTTCCCTGTAGAGCTTCTTTCTAAGCACCTGAAGTAGTCTGTTTGGAAGAGGTGCTTCTCTGTGGCCACGTCAAGAGAATGTGAAAGGGCATGATATTATTTCCATTTACCAGCATCAGCAACACGCATATGTCTGGCTTCACCTCTGCTGCCCAGATGGAGGGATGGGAGCCAGATTTACCCTACATCACTGTGCCTCAGACTATATGATTAAGGCAGACCAGTTACACTGGGCATCTGAAGGAGCAAGGTGGCTAGCTCTCCTTCCTTCTTCCAGCTTGAGTAAGATGATGCTCCCAGCTGGGTCAGGCTTCAGGACAACTTCAGTGTGAGACAAATTTATGAGAGAGGTTTGAATGCATGCTGAGCTTCTGGCTTCCCACCACATTCTCCTGGATGTTGAAATATTTATGGGGAAAAGAGTCTTATGAGTTGAAAGAAAGAGATAATGAGCTACAAAACAGCTGATTACCATAAGGACTCATCCTCCTTTGGCTGACTTGAGTTTCTCCCATTAACTTGCAGAGATAGGCTTAGTTCTTCTGGCATGGAAATGTCTGCAGTCCAAGATTTCACTTGTTTGATGAAATGGGAATAAACACCTCTGAGCCAGTAGCTCTTGATGAGATTCATTCTGTCATTATTTTCCTTTCCAGTTCAGAAGGGTGGGGTATTGTGATAAAGATTGGAATGCTTAGGCTTGCTTTCCAAGTCACAGAACTTCACAGACTTAACATGCCATACCTTAATTTTTTTTTTTTTGTGGCAGGAAAATATTCCTTTGATTGATAGCAGAACTCAGGCTCCATCAAAGTTCAAGCCATAAATTCCCTTTGGCAGCCAAAACCACTGAGTATGGGAGCCCGGCTTGGAAGGATTTAGGGGAAAGAGGTTCTGGGAACTCAGATCTGGGATACCTGGAAGGTGCTGGGAATGTGATGCAACTCAGCTGAGGGCTTTCAAGCTGTCATGAATTGTGCTCCAGAGGAGGAGAGCTGGAGAATCATTGTTTCTGATAGGCAGGTGGATAAAACTGACGAAACTGTTTGTTTTAAATATCAGTCTGAGATGCAATCCTAAAGCTAAAGAATCCTGTCTTAGGATCAGTTCAGAAAGTCTTTCATATCATTAAAACCCATCAGGTGGCTACTTTTCCCTAAGAACTGAGAACCTTTCCATGGCAGCTCCACATGGTCCTGCAGGCTACTGGACCATCCCTTGCCAATTTTCTCTCAAATTATGCAGTGGTAGGCCACATGAGCAGAGAGCAGAGAAGCCCCTGTCTATATACTGAGTGAATGTCCGGGTCATGGCTGAAAGGGACAGGAGGCAACACCCATCTTTTAAGAAGGGCTGATGTGGTCAGAAGCAAACTGGAACGAAACAGGACTGTTGAGGACCATAAGTACCTCCAGCTGTCTCTGCTGACACACAGCCACTGGAAGGAAGAGGAGTACATATGGCTTTAGGTCAAAGCCTCACTCGCACATACCTTCTGCATGGCATGGGAGAGCTCTTGGGTAGTGGGTGTGGGTCCTTTCAGGGCTGGCCTCTGCAGAAACAGCCAGCACCAGCCTGGTCACTGGAGCCATGCCATGGGCAAACCCCTGCCTCTAGCCATCCCCATGCCTCTCCAAGGAGCTGCCACTGCACAAAGCTCTCACACCCATGCAGTGTCCCAGTGCGAAGAGAAAAGTTTGGGCATAGTTGGAATATTTGGACACTCCAGCATCCCAAGGATTCACTTTCTAACATTTGAAATGGCATTTCCTTTTGAAAAGGTTTGGTAAGTTATTTGAGAAGAAAAAACAATTGGAAACATTTTTAAAAGGTCAAAATCAAAATAAACATTTGGAAAATAGAGAATCTGCTCAGCCAGTCTGAAATATTCATTTCCTTTGGATTTGCTGTGCATAATTTTTTTTTTTCCAGGGCTTCAACATTTCTTTTTTTCTGGTCAGAAAAGAATGTCAGATCCTGACAGTCCTTGTGGGGCTGGAGGAGCCTCTCCCACTTGGCCCTTCTGTGCATGCATCATTCATATGAGAAATGGGCCCTTGGACCGTAAACCAGTTGAGCAATTTGCTTCCAAAAGGAAACCACCACCAGAGTAGAAAAAGATGTCAGGAACAAAAGTTATTGTTTAATGTGATAAAGGAAATCAGTGTTGAAAACAGCTTCCACTGTATCCCATTTCCTACAGCTTTGTCATTTGAAAACAAAGATCCTACTCTCTTTCTGCCACAGGCTTGACCTAAAGCTTATCTTTCTCCCAGTTATGTGTCACTTGAATTCTGCAAATTTTACACTCCCTGTAGTTTCTCTGACTTTGCTTGTCAGGTCCACATTTATTACCCACTTTCCAAAGCACAGCAGGCTACTGCTCCCTGATGCAGGCATTATACCAGTACAGATAATAAATAAAGAGGAATGTGCCAAGCCATACAAGAATTGTAACTTTGAAGTTTTCTCTCTTTCTGTTTTTCTCATTGCAATTTTAATGTAGTTATTTAGAAGTCAATGTATTTCACCCTTGCTGCTCACCAAATATTCTCAGATCAGCAGAGAGGTAGAGCCGCTGAACATGCTTAAAGCAAGAAGGAGAAATTGTTTGCCAAACAGATGTAGAACATTATTATTAATTTCTTGTTTTTCATCATTCCTCTCCCAGTCAAGAAAAAATCAAATAATTGAAGTCTGAAACTGGTAACAAACCTAACGGCATTTGGATTCTGAAATAAAAGACAAACCCTGTGTCTGCAGTCATCCTGCAATTTGTCCTTCGACCTTCACGTGTTTGTTGTCCTTGGCATTATTTTTAAAATGTCTCTATTTCAAAACTTATCTTCTGACAAGTGAGGATTTCTAAGGTATTGGCAGTGCCCTCTCTCTGACCCTGTGAAGGCAACAGCATGAGACGGCTGGGACATTTCTAAGTTTCACTCACAGGGCTATCGGTGAGTACAGGCTCGCTTACCCTGCATTTATTCTCACTGTGCATCTGCTATCCTAAATGCAATGAAGCCATGACAAAAGCTTTGCTCCCACTATAGTGCAGGTTTCCAAATTCCCAGCGATGCTGCCTGCGCACTAGTGGTACTGCCAGGCAGAACTTCGGCTTCTCAGACCACTTGTTCTCTTACCTCTGCTAATATTACGAGACTTTCTGAATCTGTGCCACGTAGTAGGGCTTCAGAGCTGCACCAAATGGCCAGCGTCCCTCCCCAGAGGCAGGTATCCTGTGTCCCCCACCCTGACAGTTCAAAGGGCCCTACAAGCTATTGGCTTTGCTCAGAATGCATGAACTCTTCTAAAATAGTAAACATGAGTGTCCTTCTGCGTGGCCAGCCTCTGGCACCCCTAGCCATTCACTTTGAATTGCCAAGCTCTGATCCCCAAGCATGGAAGCTACGACCTTACCTGCTTCAGAGGTGATGGCTAAGATTAAAGACTGAAAGGAAGCCAGCTGCAGGCTGTGCAGTGATCTCGCAGCAGCCTCTAAGAGAGGCCATGCCCAGGTTAGCTCCCAATTCCTGAGGCTGCATCCTGGGCCTTTCCCCAGCTGTGGAAAGGGGCTGAGGGCAAGGTGTCCCAGAAGAGCTACCTTCTCCATGTAGTCTGCATTGCTCCAGGCCTGGATCAGGACCAGATATAGAAAGAGTTTGACCTCAGGTCTCCCCAAAAGGCACTCATCTCACCTAACTTGAGCCATCTGCTACACTGCTGCCTAAAAGTAATTTTGTGCAACATAATCTCCCTGCACAGGGCAATAGAAAGCATCAGGAAATCTTAGGATAAGAGCCATCTGACCAACTTAGGTATCTGCAGTGGGATATATCTCCAGATATGGGCATCTAAATGTTTGTGTCCCCATGTAAGTGCCTATGGTAACATTTAAAGCCTTGAGTGAAGAGCTACCCCATGGAGTCAGCAAAGCCTACAGAGCCATGCAGTTCACCTTCATTCCCTTGCCTAAACATAGGTGTCTAAGCATAGTCACCCTGTGGGACTGGCAGGTGCCACACAAGACCTACGGGTGATGCACAGCCTTCCAGGGTCACGTCTAGGGACCACACAAGATATGCTATTGCATCTCAGGGAGAGGCCTGCATTTAGGCAACTGAGTCCCACCACTAGAGAGCATGTAGGCACCAACACTCAGGTGTGTGCCTAGAGCTAGATCCCTTCCCCACTTCAGGATGGGCTGAGTCTTTCCATACACGTGCCTATTTCTCTTCTTTGACTGCACAGGAAATCTGCCCAGCTGGGCAGGTGTCAGCAGCTGGGCTGCAGATGCTGGAGACTCCCCGTCTAGGGACATGCCATGACCACCACCACACCAGGTGAGCATTGAGGGGCTCTTCACATTTGTGTGAAGAGATCCTTTGGAAGTATTGACTTCTTTCCAATGAAATGTTTTAACAATTCGGGGTGGGGGGAAGGAGGAAAATTATTTTATTTGTTCTAAAATAAATATCAGGTTGACAGATTTCTTCAACACTGACTAGCATGCATTTCTTGCCTATTTCAGGTTTGAAGCCTACTGAGAACTTTGTGGCTGCACACTGATCCCTCACAGTGATGCTAAAGGCAAGCAGTGCTCCAGAATGAAATCTTGTCTGGCTAAAAATGATGGAAAGTCTCCTATGAACTTCAGTAAGGGCAAGATTTTGCCCCTAATTTTTGTGGCCAAACTACTTCCATGGGCTTTATTTCTTCCCCAGCACAGGATCCCCAGCTGAGGTAGATCAGGCCACCACAGGGAATATTAGACAAGTAGCTCTGAGATCTCAAAGTGAGGCAGAAATACCCTCAAATGCCATGCACTTGCATGGGGATGCTGCAAGGGGATTTGAAAGCAGCAGAGCAATGAAGAGCCAGAGGAGGCTGTCAGGAGTAGAAGTGGTTCGGGAGGAGGTCAGAGGAAGGCAAGGTGAAGACTTTTCTTTGAACTGCATGAAAGTGCAGCTTGAAACTGGGTGAAAGTTCAGGGCTGTGCTGCCTTTATCAAAACCAGATTTCCTAGCTTCACTCTGTGTGCAGGAATATTTTTTAGTTATTATTTCCCAGCTTTCCTGTTGCTGTATGTAATCACTCTGAGGAATGCTTAGCTATTTTCAAAACTCTGAGCTTCATAACTGAGGTGGCCTTGTCTGCGCTGACAAGCAGTGCAGCACAGTTGGAGCAGATCTGCGGAGTGGGTCAGTGCTGCAGACCTGCCTCACACTACTCATTGCCTTGGGGTTTTCCGCAGCCTAGCTCCAGCCTGGACAGGGTGCCCATGAGGAGGTGGCACACGCTAGAAGCACTCCCAGGAACCACTCTCACCCTGGTTTCACCTGGCAGGAGCCTGGTTTGAGCTCCCTGAGGCCAGGCTGCACTACAAATCCTTGCAGGTTGTGCATAGGGAAGGCACGATACTCACTTCAAAAGCACGCTCCTGCTCCAGCTGAGTGCTGGTGTCAGGCAGGGACAGCAGAATAGCTCCCCTCTTTGCCCCCATCAGAGCAGACTGAACCACGGTGCTCCTAGCTACAGCGATGCCGTTCGAGAAGTGTCGGTGTGTCACCAGATGGGAAACGAGCCTGCAAGGCCAGACATGGCTGCTATCAAGACATTAACTATAGGCAGCTCCAACTATTTTTCCCACAAGCCACAACAAACCATGCTGATCCAACCCATCCAGAGCACCTGGGGGTACAGAAATGAGTCTGTGGGAAGTGGTTAATAAACACTAAGCTGGCCTTATTAAGAGAAGGAGAGGGAGAAAGTGCCTTTCCAGTCACCTCTCCCTAACAGGTGCTAACAAGCTGGGCTAAGATGCATCAGCTCAGCTTGTGCTCAGGTGCTGACAGCTACCTGTTGGGATATGAGTAACACCTGCTGGGCTGTTTGCAGTTCATCCAGCCTGTAAAAACATAAATCACTTAACCTCTGGACTGCATTTGAAGGGAGTCACCAGTTCAGGCTCATTTTAATTGTCATTTATATGATTATTCCTGCTTGGAGGAGCCAGCAGCGAAGAGAGAAAGCACTGAAACCCCCTCCTTTCCGTGATCACTGACCCACCTCTAGCCCTACGAGGGCGACAGATGCAGTTAGCACAGTGCGACACCGAGCTGCTCTGCAAGAGCACAGTGCTGCCCGGATGCAGCACTGTCAGCTCTTAAGGGCAAATTTACCCTCTTTGAGGGCAATTCTTGCAGTGCTTGGTGCTCTGCTTGCCCCATAACTTCTGGAATCAAGGCAGCAGAAATGTACCAGAGGTATTCTATTTCTTGAGCCCAGCCTTTGTGATCTCAGAGGAAACCTTGTGAGAGCAAAATGCTCCAACTCAAGAATGGAAATGAAGAGAACTCTGAATCTGCTGTTTAAAAAGCTGCCTAATTGATACAACTCTCTTTGGGGTGAGAAGTACAGTGTCACACTTGGTGATTTTGTGTGAGTTGCAACTAAACAGCACACTCTAAGGTTAAGGGCTAGCTAAACACGTCTCTCTCTCCAACCTCTTTTCTAAATTAAATCAGTATCTCCCATGTGCTTGTTGCTTCCTTGTCCAGGAATGGATTCTCATCCTTGACAAGAGTTCAAAATATTCATCTTGAATGACCAAAAACCTTTTCCTGGATCCATGAAAACATAACTCCTGGGCTTAAGTGGGAAATTTCTTGAATGCAAAACAAATATTTCATGATCTGATCCTGCAAATGCCCATGAGTCAATAAATCTATGGAAGTTGCTCATACACATGAGTGTTTGCAGAACTGGGTCCCCAAAAAGGATCTTTTTAGCAATGGTCAGCAAAATCCCTGCTGGTTAGGGGTCCAGGACAGAGATTTGGATGCTTATTATACTTATGTAAACCTTCTGGATCAGCAACACTTGGCTGCAAATACAAGAAGTAAGACAGCGGAAAGAATTGTAGCACTTCTACTATTAGTCAGACTCCCGAAGAGCAGAGAGCATCATGGAGAAGAAAAAATACTGGAAATGAAATTAACCAAACTTTGCTGAAATGGCAATAAAAGCTTGTTGCAAATGGAAAGAATATGATACATTACCAGAAACAGCTAGCCTTTCCAGGTCCATTCCAGTCAACCCTTCAGCGGATTTGTAACTTGAATCTTCTTGTTTTCTGAAATGCAACATGTCACCACTCCAGGCCCCTGGTCACACTTATGCTGCTGTCAGTGTCCTGCTGGCTGGTGGCATCTATCCTCCCAGGTCTCCAGGATGCTGTGGGAGCTGACCTTGAGCTGGTGCAGATGTTTCACAGACAGCAGCATGACAGTAAGTGCAAAGTATGTAAAGAAGGAATCAGATCTAAACAGGCAACTCAGTTTGATGAAGGAATACAAACATTTTCCTTTGGCTCTCGCTGACTTCACAAAGCCAGCATTTCACCACATCTCTGAATTTCTGTATCAGTTTCACGTTTTGCAATAGTGGATACAGCTCCAGTATGACTGGGGACTCTGTACAGTCATGCATTTGGGGACATGACCCACTTGCAAGGGAGTATGGGGGGCCCACAGGGCAGCGCTTTCGAGGAAACCTAGAGGGGTGTTACAAGTTCCTTAAGCCCAGGCAAACTCATGGCTGGTGTTGTGTGCATTAGTCATATGGGTGTAGGAAAATGGAGGAGCAGTTAAAGATTCAGGCTGAGAGCACCATGGACTTTGTTCTGGTGCTGGGTGGGAGGAGGTGCCTGCCCAGCAAAATCTTAGTGTATGGCTGGGAATTGGATTTAGCTGTGTAGATCAGATAAACAGCCGTTTCCTCTATTTTCATCCCTTGAAGTTTTAGTAGTTAGCAGTTTAAAAATTAACTAGTTTTTGTGGTTCAATGTATTTTAGTTATTTTTTAAACTGGTTTCTGAATCCCTCTGTTGTTGTCCTCCTCAGCTCATGATGGGAGACAAAGCTCAAGTACTGAGGCTGAAAGCTATTTAGTCTGGTCCAAATTCTGCTCTCATGTCCACCGGGATAAAATTAGTGACTAATTTAAGTGTGAGCAATGTCTGGACTGTTCTCTCTGCCCTTTCTGTCCAAAGGCAGCAGAGAAAGCTAGCAGCTCCATGGGCTGCATGAGCAGGAACATAGCCAGCAGATCGAGGGAAGTGATTGCTCCTTATACTCAGTACTTGATAGACCATATCCAGAATATTGTGTCCATTTTTGGGTGCCCTAATACTAGGAAGACATCAATAAACTGGAGACATTTCAGCAGAGGGCCACCAGTATGGTCAGGGCTGAAGCACTTGCCTTGTGAGGAGAGGCTGAGGGAGCTGGGCCTGCTCAGCCTGGAGAAGAGATGGTTTTGGTGAGACCTGACAGCAGCCCCTGGTACATACAGGGAGGGCATCCCCCATTGAGGATGGAGCTAGGTTCTTCACAGTGGTGCACAGTGGGAGGATGAGAGACAATGGGTGTAAGTTGAAATAAAAGAGGTTCAGTTTGGATATACGTAGAAGCTTTTTCACCCTGAGGACAGTCTGGGAGGTGAACAGGTTGCCCAGAGATGCTGTGCAGTCCAAAGCATGTTGAGGACAGAGTGCATTCCCTCAATGGACCAATAGATTGATGGGCTGACAGGCAGACATATTGCTAAAGGCTTGGACCTAGGTGGAGTCCTTCACTCCATGTCTGTGCAGTGCCTGTACACTGAGGAAATGCCCTTCTCAGGTACAGCAGCGAAACCTTTATTAGCAGTACTTTTCTTATTACTATTTTGGGGAGGGGGGGGCGCTGTCATTCTGAATTAGGCTGGGTAATTAAAGATTATGAAAAGCCAGCTGCTTCCACTGTGCCTCTAATGAGCTGGGTAAATAAGCAAACGCTGTCCAGCTCTGTGTCTACACCAATTCATGTCTGCGCAACTTCACCTCAGCTTCAGTGGAAGGTGAAAGGAAGGTACCATGAGCCATTTGCATCTGATTGCGAGCCCATAGTTGCCATATGGCACATAAATACATCACATACATCAGTGGTTTTTGTTGTTCCTTTTGCAGATATTTCTTATGTGGCGCTTGCATGATACATGCCTTCTCTCCCCATGGGAACAAAGTCTTCTGACACAGACCTGAGTGCAGAGTAACACAAGCTTTGGGCCAGCAAATAGTTACAGAGTAAATAAAATGTTGCCTTCTGTTCACAAAATGTAGCTGGTTTTTTTTTTCCCCTGTGAATTGAATATAATTACATATCAGAAAATACTTTACAGACTAAGCTTTTAAAATTAGCCCGGTCTATATGATTCTGGGAAGCAGGAATAATATTGATTACTAGGAGAACGATGACAGCAGAATCTTCTGGTCTAATTTGTGGAGGAGGGCATGGGTGACCAGGTTGGCCAGGGAACAGCTACAACCTGTCTTATGGTCCCCAGCCATCTGACTTCCGTCCATGCTCATGCTGTTACATTACTGGATATCGTTAAGGGACCTGGCCTGCCAAAGTGCTTGGGCCTGTTTGGCTCTCAGCAAGGAAAATGTTCCTCACCCCTGCTCTGAAGGAAACATCACATTTCAAAAGTTTTCAGATAGCTCAGCATTTCCCTTCCAGAAGATGCTGAACTCAGATCATGTCTTTGGTAACCAGTGGATTCATAGTGAGACTTAACAGAGAAGGGGAAGTTGGGGCTCTGCTGGTGGTCGCTGTGCTCCATGAAGCTTGTTATAGTACCTCAAAGTGCCAAACAGGGTATTCAATGTGGGTCTAGGTTTCAATGGCGTTCTAGTTTCTGCATTGTATTTATAAAGTGGAAAATGAGCTACAGTTGTAGAAACTGCTTACTTCAGAAAACTTACCTGTGGCTTCCAGGAGGCAAGGGAGACCCGGACCTGGAATAGGATGTCTCAGTTGTGAAGGGAAGTGATTGGGCTTGAAAAGCACAGTGTTACAGCTGCCCTGTACCAGTCTGTGTTGTACTGGCAGTACAGAGCAGCCACAAATTCATCCTGGCTATCCATGGTCTGGATGCAATATGTAGCTACCTGCCTTGGAAATGTTCTCGCTCTGTTAGGTCTTCAGGCTTGACCCTTTCTTTTACTTCATATGTTTGAGAAGACTCTTTAAAACATGGGTGAGGGAGCAGTGCTCTGGCAGTGGCATTAGTAGGAGCTGTGTATTTTGGAATGCCTTCTCAGCACAGGCCAAACAGTGAAACCGCTGAAACCCCAAACCAAGCTGATGACTTTTCATTTCTTGAGGGATTTCTGTCCCTGTCCCCAACATCCTGGAAATGGCAAGGCTTAGGAATGTAACATTTTTTTTTCAGTTTAAGATTTCCAGGGACTTTTGCAGTGCTCTTTAGAAAAAAATTGTTCTGCCACTTCAGCACTTTGAAAGATTTATTGGGGGGGAAGGGAGACCAAATACTGGCATATCAATAATGTGTGGATTACAAAAAGGGTAAATATAAATTGGATTAAGTATTTTTTCTTATCTCCAGCTCACTGTACTTTTGTCTTCTTTCCAGCTCAGCAGAACTTTTAGCCAGCTCAGATGTTTCCTGAGAGACCCATAAAAGCTCTACAGCCCAGAGCAAGCCTCATAAAATAAGTAAAACCTCCCAGTGTGAAGTTCTGCCTCCCTCCCACTCAGCAATTAACTCTTCTTCCTCCCACTTACATACAAGTTGGCTTCCCACACACTGAATGCCAAGTTTTCTGCTACTCTTCTTTCACACCTATCTCAAGAGAAGGGGAAGGGATTTTTAACCATCCTGTCCTTGGGCTCTGCTGGGTCCTTCTCATCTCCAGGTCTCTCCCAGCACAGCTGCAGTCCACTATGGGCCTGTCTCAATTTTCTTGGCCATCAAAGGACACTCAAATGTACTCGCTTTCAACCATTTCTCTATGGGAACATGTCTTACACATGCCTATACACCTTCATTTCTCTTACTACCACCTATGCTACCGACTTAGAAAGAAACAAACACTCTGGCTCCTGAAAGCAAAGTTCCAGTGAAGGTCTTGGCATTTGGCAGCTCTTTTACCTTGCACCAGGAGCACAGGGAGGTTACAGTAAAAGCCCCATGGTCTCAAGTAACTCCCACACCTCCCTGTGACACAACCCCAGCACTGTGCTAGTTCACACCCCTCCTTCTCTGTTGATGGTAGACCTGCAAAAGGTCTCTTTGAACACCCACACTAGCTGCCTTAACTTGTTTTTTGCCCCTTTTATTTTCTGGAGGATGAGAAATCACTTCTACTCTCCATTTCCTCCTTACTCACTGTCTGAGCCTGTTTGCTCCGAAACTCTGGAAGTACAGTGCAGTTTGTTTTAAAGACCATTTGCAAGAGCAAAAATATCAAATGTTGGTAACTGTGCCAACATTTATTATATGGAGTTCCCCCTGTAGCTAGTTCATAAGAAGTATTCATCATACGACATTGCAAAAAGCTTGTGACTAATTGACTGACTGTTTTCAGAAACAGCAAAGTCTCTTCTAAAGCTGGCTTCCAGCCCCTCTACAGCTGGCTAGCTCCTGCTAGTTTCACAGGGACAAACTGGATAAGCAAAGACATGTGTCTGAATGAGGCCTATTTAATCTCTATATAAAAAGCTAAAAGCTCTGGAAGAAAAGTCTAAGCAAGCAAGACATATTCAGATGTGGATGCACCATTCCTTGAGATGCTTTCTGGAGTTCAAGAGTGGGTTAAGCTGTCCATGTTGACACAGCCAACAACTGGAGCATCCATACAGCAAGGGAGTCAAATGTAAACCTGGCACTGCTCTGTTGGCTTCTCTGTGGTTATTCCAGACATTAAGATCCTCATTTCCTACCTAAGCGGAAGAATTTTAATTAATCTGGGGTTTGACTGTCTCTGTCGAACCACGTCTGCGTGTTGTGGCGTGTATTATTTCCCATTAGATCTACTCAGATCTTGGAGGAGAACCACTTCCCCATTCAACATCATAAAACACAAAGCAACATAACAGTAGCCAAATAAACATTTCCCATAAAATCAGGAAACACAGCAATAATATGCATGTAAAGAAAGCTGCATTTGCTGTGCAACTAGAACAGACTCCTAGAATGGGGGAAATGGCACTGTTCACTCCTTCTAAAATACTAAGTTTTCTATAGTAACTTCCGACCCTGAAAGTAATGAGCCTTATAGGTGAGGCACAACAGAGACGTCTCTGCTGACACACCATGCGGGTATATTGTCACGGCTGCTCTGCCCTCCTGGCAGCACACGGAGGCAGAAACTGCAACGTGAGCCCAGACACAAGCATTTCGTTTATTGCATCTGTAAACAGTTAGCTGTCCAATTTTATATACCAATTCAAATTCAAGACCACTAAATGTTCTTCTCCTGAGGCTGACAACTGATGTGAACCATAACTTGTCCCCAACCCAGTACTGAGGCAATCAACTACTGCTAATTAATGCCTTTTTTTTATAGGAAACCTCAGCTTTCAGAAGGCAGATTTTGTATTTTCAGGAAGTGAAAAGGTTTTCACTGCAGTCTAGGGAAGGAGGTGGGGATTAATCAGCTGCTCTGGAGCCTCCAGCTCCAGCCTGTTTCCTTGCAGCTGTTAGCAGCCGGCTAACGCACACCCTGGGTATCCAAAGGACAGAGGAACCTATGATTCTGGCTGTTAGTTGAGGACCTGAAAAAGGACTACAGACCCCGTGTGTGAAAAGAGTGGATCCTGTACCAAAGTGGCTTTTTACAAAGTTTTTCAGGCTCAGTGACAACAACAGAAACAAAAGGTGGTGGAAAAGACACAAGACTGAAAACAAGGCCCCATACCGAGGAGCTTTCCCTATAACTGGGCTTCCTAAAAAATGCACAAGCCTCTCAGGAGCAGTGAAACTCAGAGAAACCCATGGCCAGATTTTCACCCATGCTGAGAGATCCCCAAGATATCTGAGTCCAGCCCTGTGAAGCATCAGGAGTCAGTGGGGATTCCAGAAGGTCCCTTTTATACTCCTGTAATTGGATAAAGCAACATTAAGACAAGGATAATATTTACCAGCGGATTCTCTTATACAGGAAAACTCTCAGAGATGGCTCTATTGACAGTCTTGCAGTCTCGTTTCCTGTTATTCCTTGGCAGGGTGAGATCCAAGAGGACCAAAGCAGCCTTCATTTGGTGTACTGCTGTTGAATGAAATGCCAGGTGTTGGATGTAAGAAGATCTCAGGTTTATTTGCATGCCAAAAACATATATTACCATCATAAAGGGACGTACGAGGGAGACATGGCAAAGTCAGCAAAAACCCAGAGGACAACTGGCTATCATACTGATTCTTGCCTTTTCTTCTGTTTGGAAAACAAATGTGTTGTGTTTGATGTTGCCGACAGCAGCTGATAGCTATAGAAAAATGAATGCATACTGTGCAGAAGCACACAATAACAGAGCCAACAACTAGAGCCTTGAATGGAGAGAGGCAAACTAGGCAACACAACAGCTATAAAAATCCCAATATTCTATATGCTGTGGAGATTAACCCACATTACAATATTTTTACCTCCCAACTGATACATTACATGAATATTTCAAGAAAATGTTTTTCACAAGCCTGAAGCTCTTCTTTGGAGCTGTGACCCCTCAGGTGCACAGAACGTTTGTATAAATGAAAATTTGGATGACAAGAATGGAAAACTGCAATTAGGCACCAGGATGATAGGAACACCCCTCAACATGGAGAAAGTAGACTCATTTTCAGCAGCTTGCTTTTGCTGATGACAGAGCAAAGATCCCTGAACCAAACATGCTTGCACTGGCAGACCGTGATTCAGCCCTCCCTTTTTGCAACAGAAGCCAAGGCCTGGTAATCTCAGAAGTTTGAAGGATCACAAGAAGTGCATCACATTTTGATCACTCAGCTGAACTGACCCCAAGCTGTTCAGGGTCACTGGCACTAGCAAGGGACATCATTGTGCAACCTCTTGAGAGTGTCGTGGCAGGTGGACCAGTGAAAGATTTCCAAATGTTTTCAGAATATTCCAAGTTCTTGCAACTCGCACATGGGTTTCACACGGAGTAAGTCACCCTCCCACTGTTGGCACTTAGCAAATCTTTCCCTTGTCTAAGGAGGATATTTTTCCTCCTGCTGCTGGGATTCTAAAGCAGGTCCAATAACCTTGCAAAGTCTGCAGAAGTGCATTGTGGTGGGTCTTCAGCATGAGAGCAACTCTGTGCCCTCACTCTGTCCTGGAATACAAAGTCTTGGGCAAAATGCGTAAGCATCATAACTCTTCCAATATATACATAATCCACTTGATTGACAGAAACATTAGTGGACCACTAAGACTCACTAAGAATTTGCTATATAGTACCATGTGTTGTATATCCACTCTATACTTTGGCGCCATACAGTTTTCTCCTCAGATGCAATTCAAATCATCCTTATAAAGCTTTTTGTCTCTATATCTTATATGGTGGCTTTTTGAAGCAATCCTGTTTTCACTACAAGTTAATCAAGTGCAATGTGATATAATATATTGATTGATGTATACATTATTATAATATACTCCAGATATACACAAGAATTCAATAACTGTATGAACAAATGGCATTTCAGATACTCTGGGCAGCATGTTTTTTCTTGTTTATGAACCCTTGGACTTTTAAAGAAAACCAGTCCAAGCAGATTTCTCAGCACATGTGATTCCAGAATAGTTTTCAGAGGAAGATTTCAAAAGGAAAAAACCAAAGCAGATTTTTGTTTGGAACAAAAGATCTTAAAGCATATTTCTAGCAGGAAAGCTGAAAATCCAGAAAAATAATATAACTTAAAATATAAAATGATAGCTGCAACAGCAGTAAAGGCAACTGGGAAATGGCTGGTCAGGTATAAGAAGCTCTGACCTAACCTAGACTATTTCTGTGAAAAAAGCAAGTTCCCCATCACTTTGAAAGTCATGCCGTGTTTGTCGGAAAGATCAGTTTTGAGTCTGTGCAGACAGAAGACAAGTAGAGTACCTGGCAGGAGGCGTGGTGGGCTGCAGCACGACCATGGGCGCTCTGTGCAGGAGCCCAGGCTGCTGTAGTACAGCAGACAAGCTTATCAGTATGCAGTTTTGAAAGGTAAACATTCAGAGCAGGAAAGTACCAAAAAATGAACTGCAGAGATAATAATAACCCATAGTGCTACTTGGAATTAATGGACGAGTCCTCATTCTGGTTAGTTACTTCTCTGTTGTGTTTAGGTTATGCTGCCTAAAGCCAGTGTTGACAATACCATTCATTTTGTAGGTCTTTTTTTTTTTTCCTCACATTCAGGGAGAGGAAATGGTAACATATTCACAGCTTGGAACCCTTTTCTCTTGTTTGTTCACTGCTGATTAGCAGCATAAACTAAACACGACCTCAACTGACTTCTATTTACATACTCTGCTGTTTGGGTAGAGAACACAAAAACAGTGTATCATCTGCCCTTTGCAGCCTGTGGACCTCTCTCATCTGTATGCTGGTGCCTTTAGGCAGCTCTGCCTGTACAGGTGACCATGTCACACAGATTTCGGCTCTCACCCTGCCCTTTCTTGGGGGATGGGACTCCCAGCATCTGCCCAAGGAGGTCTGGTGGGATGAGGGGTGCAGCTCTGCAGATGGCCTCTGCCTTTCTCAAGCCTGTCCCAACCAAAAGGCAGGGCAGCCAGGACCCTCTGAGGAGCCATCTGGAGCAGCCCCTTCCCGCCTCTCCACAGCCAATCTATGAACACTCACCTTCCAAGGCTGGCCAAAATGATCCTCACCACTTGGCGTGATGGCACGTGTAGCCTGGGGGAAGGAGGTGACTCAGTAGTGCCTGAGTCCAGCCCCTGAGCTTGCCACAAGCAAGAGATGTGATGCCAGCACTCCTGCTCGGTAGGAACACCCATGGGCAGGGGAAGAAAGGCTCATCCAGGAGAAGTTTTGCAGCCTGGGCCAGGCAGGACAGGGGCCAGCATGAAGGCAGAGCTGCTGGGTGAGCTGGAGGAGTGGAGAAGATTCGATCTCAGATCCTCTTCTGTCTTTTATTGCCTCCGTTTCATTCCCTCATGATGCTACTGACCACAGGGAAGGAGGAAATGCTGCTGCTGGGTGTTTTGGGGGGACTTACAGAGTTGTGGCATTAACATCTGCTCTGTTTATGCAGGAGAAAAATGTGTGGGCAAGGCAGATTAAACATCTGCTAGAAGACGAGTGGGACAAGATGGATCGTGATCACAGGTGCCAGGAGGGAACACCAACCTCTGAGTGCTCCATTGTGAAGCATTTTTGAACATAACTTAGACCATACTTTCAGGACACAGTCAGTGCTTCACTCAACTCCAAGAAAGAATCTCCAATTACAGAAGGGAGAAGGTCAATGAAGGGAAAAAATGGATGTTAATGATGGAGAATCAGTGAAAGCTAGTGGGGATTTTAGTAGCAGTTTAAATAAACACAGCCCATATTTTTAATGGATGAAGAGGACCTGCAGCTCACAGAATAAAGGCCCCCAGAAGGATGAAGTGTGGAAAACAATTAGGTGGGCAGAAACACTATTGCAATTGCATTCAAGAGTTTGAAAGCCTCCTGGAAATAGTCTGTAATGCTTTTACTCCTACTGCAAGATAAACTGGTTCTTGCTGCCTACAGTACTCCAGGGAAAATCACAGTGCCTGCAATTTTAGTAAAAGTATCTCCTGAGAAAGCACAGCAGGAGCACATTGTGTGTTCGCACTTTGTCTGTTTCTACTTAGAACCTTCTAAAGCTTTAGACATAACAGGCTGCAAGTTTTGCCTTGTGAGGAATGGGCTCTTTCTTAGAGATTGTCTCTAAGACCTGGGAATGGACTTTGCTGCTCCTGAACCAAAATTGTGCTCTCATTAAAATAATTTTCTTGCTATGTGTGTGCAATGCTGAATGTACGTGCCATCTGCACTCCTGCCACTCATGCCCTGCTGTAGCGGCCTGCTGCAAGGCCTGGCCAAATAGCATCTCCTGCCATCTAGAGGCTTTTCGCATAAGCGTGAGGGTATCTCCAACGCTCACGTTTGACCTGGTTCCCAGATGCGGCTGTGAGCTTGCACAAGTCACATTTGGAAAGCATGTGCAGGAACTACTCACAGCAAGAAACCAAGGTCAGAAATTCTTCACGGGAGCCTCGGAAACTATGCTCCTTCCCTCTCTTGCCCTCATAGCCTCCCTCACTCCCTCACGCTTTCCTCTGGGACCCAGCCTGCAATGTCCATTTAGAAAAAAAAAAAGGCATTTTTTTAAATGAAGGTATTTAGTTCCAAAAAAAGGTGATCCTTCTCCTTTATTCAGGGCTGGTGAGGCCACACATGGAGTACTCTGTGTTCAGTTCTGGGCTCTCCAGTACAACAGAGATAATGGAGAGAGTCCAACAAAGGGCCACGAAGATGGTGAAGGGACTGGAGCGTCTCTGGTATAAGGAAAGGCTAAGAGAGTTGGGACTTTTCAGCCTGGAGAAGAGAAGGCTCAGTGGGATCTTATCCCTGATGCAGGGATTAAAGATGGAGCCAGGTTCTTCTCAATGGTGTCCAGTGACAGGACAGAAGTCAGCTGGCACAAACTGAAATACAGGAAATCCCATTTAAACAAAAGAAAAATACTTCTTATTGTGTGATGGTGATTAAACATTGGCACAGGTTGCTGAGAGAGACTGTGGAGTTTCTATCCTCAGAGATATTTAAAACATGAGAGGACATGGTCCTGAGTAACTTGCTGTAGCTGACCCTGCTTTCAGCCGAGAGGATTGGATTAGATGATCCTCAGAGGTCCCTTCCCACCTCAGCCATTCTGTGAGTCTATGATCATTTTTGTCCAATAATAAATCCACTGTGAAAATTTTCTGGAGTTTGCGCTTTGCTTCTGTGAAATTTTGGTTATGGTTTTGTCTGGCTGCATGATATAGTGGTTGATATTATTCGTAGACTTGTACATTTCTTCAGGTTGGAAGGAACCTTTGGAAGTCAGGTCCAACACACTGCTCAAAGCAAGGCTAACATCAAAGCTAGATCAAGTTGCTCATGGCCCTCTCCAGGTCAGTTATAGGCACCTTCAGGGATGGAGTTTCCCCCACCTCTCTGGGCTGCTGTCCCTGTGCTTGATCACCCCCACGATAAAAAATATTTTCCTAATACTTCATTGGAATTTCCCATGTTGCAGTTTGTGTTCATTGCCCTTCATCCTTTCACTGTGTGTCTCTCAGAAAAGTGTGGTTCCATCTTCTTTACAATCCCATTAGGCTGTTGAAGATCAATTCAATCCACCGCCAGCCAAGCCTTCCCTCCCCAAGGCTGAACAAACCCAGTGCTCAGCCTCTTTTTGTATGTCCTGTGCACCAGCCCCCTAACCATTGTGGTCACCCTCTCCTTGATCCACTCCAGTTTGCCTTGTACTGGAGGGCCAATGGTACTCCACTTGCAGGCTCACCTGTGCTGAAGAGAGAAGTACATCACTGAGCCCACTGACTGTGTCCTTGCTAACACAGCTCAGCCTGTGGCTGACTTCATTGCTGCAAGTACATGCTTCCTTGGCGTGTGCCATGTGGAAGTTCCCCCAGCTCTTCTTCTGCTGGTCAGGCTGTGTTTGGAGCTGGGTGACACAACTGGCACTGAGGGCAACACAACTGGCACTGAGGAGTTATGGCAACTGTTAGCACCTGAGGACCTGGCCCCAGGCTGTTGTCATAGCCTTTGACACTTGACATCCTGATGTTGACACCACGATTCTCGCACTCAGCTACGATTCTGGTGTTATTCTGCTCTGAGTGCTCATTCTCACCAGGGCCGTACTTTTCACTGACTGTTGCGGTGCAGCTGGCACAGCGATGTGGCACAAGTCCTGCAGGAGTGCTTCCTGCTTTATGGGACACAGAAGCACGACGAGAAAGGCAGCAGCAGTACAAGGCATGGCTTTGTTTTCAAATGTTACCAACTACGGGCCCTCAGGCAGACTGGCAGCTCTCCAGGGGTGGGATTTTTTAGACATCCATGGATGCCAGCCTTGCCTCAGGAAGTAGAGCCAGGTTGCTGCAGCGTTGACCTCATTCCCTTCTGCATTTACCTCATTCTTTTCTGCCGGAGGAAGACAGTTCTTCACATGAATAACATCTATCTGCCTGTTGAGAAAAAAGGACATGGGTTTTGGGGACAGAAAACCACATAGTCTCTTCACATTGTTAAGTGGGTTGGGTTACCTCCCGCAAAGGGCTTCAATTATTTTTCCAAGTGACGCCCAGTGCTTCCTTCATCACCAAAGAGCTCTTCTGTTCACATCCCGGGTCCACATGCTGGGCTTTGGCTGCCCCCGAGAGCCCTCGGCATTTCTCACATGCTGGATGCTGGCAGTTGTTCCTGCTGCCTTTGAGGCAGAAATCCCAATTCTCACAAAAATATGGTACAGTGATCAGAGATTAGCATCTGGAACTGACCAGGGCCAGACAATGCTTTGAGTGACTTCTTCGCATGTCTTTTTCTCCCTACCCCTTCCTCTGTTGTGTTTTTCTCCCTTTCTTTTCCAGCTCTATACAATTACCCACAGGGCAGGCCCCTGGCATCTCCCCACCCTGGAGAGACTTGGACCAGAGGCAATGCAGGCACAAGCCTGAATTTTCTCTCTGTGGGGATCCTCCCTCTTCTCCATCCTGTTCCCTTAAGGACTGCTCAGACAAGAAGACAGGGTTGGTGCAACACCCCTCAGAGCCTCTGAAGGGACATGGCATTTGCTGAGCTGGCGCCGAGAGCTTGGAGACCAGATGCAGATGTGGCTTTGCCAGCGAGGGGGGGCATGGGAGGAGAGCTGACGGAGGGAAGGACCTGTCCCTCTCCCATTAGCACCATCTGGCACCGCACGATGTCCCCTGACACACGGTGCAGTCCCAAAGCTGTACAGCTGTTTCAACGGAGACAGGATTTACCCCCGAGCAGGCATGCTGCTTCTCCGATGGTAGCACAGCAGGACCAGTGTGTCACAGGGACAGCAGGAAGGGAGGAAGGAAAAGGGAGGGTGGCCTGGTGGTCAGGGCACTGCCAGGGCCTCGGAGAGGGGATCTGGATGGGAAGTGACTTTCCTGACTCACATGGCTTTAGTTGCCTCTTTAATCCCACCACCTCTTAGATAAACAAAGAGCAGTGTGCAAAAATAATATCTCTTAGAGAAATTACCTACTATCACGATAATGTGTTACCCTGTGCATGGGGCAAAGGATGCAAATGTGTTGATCGGATCACCTCATACAGCACAGAGGACTTATCCAGACCCCAAAGTGAAGGGAACAGACTGCATTTCATGTGTTTCCCTGTTGTGTCCTACTGCTGACTCTGCCTCAGCTGGTTTTGCCTCAGAGAAGAGTTACACTGGAGGGGAACAGTGTGCGGTGCCCTCCACCCCTGCCCCCAGCACCCCACAGTTCCTCCCCAGCTGAAGCTGCAGAAGAAATGATGGCCTCAGCTCCTCACCCATGATGACATCCCTGAATGGGACTGTCCCACCCTGAGGGTATTTCCAGCAGGGAATGAAGGAACCATACCTTTGCAGATGAACAAATCAAAACCCACCTGTGGTCTCTGCAAGTGAAAATGCAGAATGCGTTGGCTGTGGGGAGGGAACATCCATCTTTAAACACTAGGCCAAACCATGACTGGTAAAACCAGGCCCTGCTCTTTAGAGTCAGTGGCACAAGTCCCACTCACACGTGCTGAGGACTGGGCTCTGCGCCAAGTCATGACTTTGATTCAATGAAGGAAAAAAATACATTTTATTATTGGATGAATCAGAAAAAGTCAGTGAATAATTTAGGTTGGAGTGGATCTCTGGAGTGTTCACATTCAATCTGTTGTCCGCAAGGACCCCCAAGTCCTCTTCTGCAAAGCTGTTTTCTAGACAGTCACCCCAGCCTGTATTACTGCAGGGGCTATTCCATCCCACATGCGGGACTTCTCACTTCCCTTTGCTGAACTGCATGAGGGTCCTGACAGCTCATTTCTCCAGCCCGTCAAAGTCCCTCTGATCGGCAGCTCTGCCCTCCAGCACACCAACCACTCCCCAGCCCCAGTTTAGTATCAGCCGCAAGCTTGCTGAGGGTGCACTCCATCCCTGCACTCTGTCCATGCACTACATCCCATTGCCCAGGTCATTAGACAGCACTGTCCCCAGTACTGGCCCCTGGGGGTGGCATGTGCAACCAGCTGTCATTTGGACATTGCACTATTTTTGATCACAACACTTTGAGCCTCATGTCTCAGCTAATTCACCTTAATGTCCAACTATCTAAGCCATATCCCACTAGTCTGCTGTCCTGGTTTTGGCTGGGATGGAGTTGGTTTTCTTCCTGGTAGCCGGTATGGGGCTGTGTTTTGGGTTTAGGTTGAGAACAATGTCAATGATACACTGATGTTTTGGTTCTTGTTAAGTAGTGCTAAGTACTTGCTAAGTGGTGCTCACACTGGTCAAGGACTTTTCAGCTTCCCATGCTCTGCCAGGGGCACGGGAGGCTGGGAGGGGCACAGCTGGGGCAGCTGACTCAGACTGGGCGGGGGCTATTCCATACCACGTGACGTCATGCTCAGTATATAAGCAGGGGAGTTGGCCGGGGAGGGGTTCGGTCGCTGCTTGGGGGACGTGCTGGGCATCGGTCGGCGGGTGGTGAGCAATTGTACAGTGTACCGCTTGCTTTGTATTACTACTGTTCTATTTTTTTTTATTTTACTTTAGTTATTAAACTGTTTTTATCTCAACCCACGAGTTTTCCCCTTTTGCCCTTCTGATCCTCTTCCCCATCCCGCCGGTGGGGGGTGAGCGAGCGGCTGCATGGTGCTTAGTTGCTGGCTGGGGTTAAACCACGACATCTGCCTACAAGCATACCATGGAGACCATGTCAATGACAGCCACTTTTCTCCCCTTGTGCACAGAGCCAGTCATCTCAACAAAGAATACGATCAGGCTGGTCAGGCATGATTTGCCCTTGGTAACTCCATGCTAGCTGCTAACCACCTTCATAAGGGAACACCACACTCACATGTTTCCAGTCCCTTAGAAAAAGTTGACACCTACTCGTCTCCCAAGGAAGACTTTTTGAAAGCTAACAATTTGTCACTTTGTCAGATTACTTGACACAGATGACCAGAAAGGATGAAATAGAAATGGAACCATGTATCATAGGTTTATTAGGGAAAAAAGTTATACTTCAAGACCATATATTTGGCACTGTACTGAAGCAAAAGTATGTGAGAACAATTAAAATGTTAAAACCCAAATCACCATGAAAAATAAAATGCTCTTTTAATCACTTTAGTTCCTTTTTTTCATCCCCATACAATTTACAATAACTACAGGAAGCAACTGAAAAGGTGTTAGACCTACACTACATGTAAGCTGGAATGAGAGTGAGAGACGGACCAGAGACCGGATCCGTCCCCCAGGTGTGCTGCTGCTCTCCCAGGCTGTCAGAACAGTGGAGTCTTATTAATGTGAGCAAAGGCTGTTGAGATGTTACCATGAAATGATAAGACCATGAAAGTTACTGAGTAAACCATTAATGTTAGATTGCCCAGAAGGACTAATAAAACCCTACATTATTGCAAGCTTCCAAATGCCTGCTACAAAAATCATCATTGTACCTTTCATCCATGTCAGCTTTTGCTTTCTGATCTGAATGCAAAAGATTTCGGTAGTATTTTAAATGAACTGTATCCCAATTTGTCCCCAGGACGGATCAAAGTCAAAGGAGTTTCCTGCTAGTTGACTCTTGTATTGGGCTTCTTTTTGGAGGGCATATAAGTTAAAAGCCATTTCTAATTTGCAAGTTACTCATCCCATGCCTCTGCACAGTGAAGTGAAAGATACTGACAAGGAATAAATAACATACCAAGTAAGATTAGAACGAATTGAAGAAAAGTCACACTAAAACTTTTAGATAGTAAAGGACAGAAGGTTTAACTCATGCTGATAAACTGCTGAATATGTGATTTTACTGGACTATACAGTGCCACTCTAACATGGACAGAGGGGTAGATTCCATTGAACATCCAGTCCAAAGGCTGCCAAAGAAGTGGGACACAGGTCTTTGATCAATAATTCAAATGTTAGATCAACAGTACTCACAAGAAGAATACAGCTCTTTCCTTGGTTAATATATTGTGCATAGCAATATCTCAAAGAATTAACAGCACCTTTTACATAAAAGTTCCAAACATATTTATCTAGTGAACAAGAAAAAATCAGCATCTCTAAGCAGTACTTCTGCAGATGTACAGTACTGTATTTATATAGATATAGATATATAAATCTCAAAGTGAATTTACACTGTGACCTGGTGATTAGTCCAGCAGTGGGCAAACCCACAGGGTAAGTCTTCAGGAGAATATATTGCCTTTGGTGGGTGGCTGGTTACGTGGTACGATTGCATAGGGGAGCCCTGGCGGGCAGCAAAGGACAGTTTAGCATCCCATTAAGCAAGCACAGCATGCTTAGGTCGTTCCTGCAAGATATAAGAAACTTCCAAATTTTCATGGCTAATACAGTTCTAGTTTTCACAGGTCGCGCACATTGCAACCACCTCTCCGTGCATTAAAGACCCAGAGGAGGAAGGTAAGACACCAAACTTATATCCTGTCCCTGCTTCCAAGCAGAAATCAAGCAGCACCACAGATTTAGGCTGGTAAAGTGGGGACCATGTTTGGCTTCACAGGGGTTTCTTGAGCAGCTGGTCTTCGCTGGTTTGCCTCATTTCTATTTTTTTTTCTTTTCCAAATCAGTTGCTCACAGTCCTCTGGTAGAAATCATTTGAAAAGCATGGTCTGCCTAAGACAGGAAAGCAGACTGCTACCATTTCCCTGGGATGGGCACACCACACTCATACCAGCCCACATAGTAGTAGGGTGTTGTGTATCCAATGCGTCCGAATGATACAGGCTCCTGGCGGTACTGGCGGTAATACCCTGTCAGGAGAAAAACACCCGTTTGCATTTCAAAACAAAGACATAGTAATTTAATAAAAGTAACAGACGCAGCAAGAGGCAATCCCACAGCCCAAATGAAAACTTAGAAGCTGTCTGGTAGGGAGTTTTGTCAAAAGAGTATTTGCTAGCCCTGGTATTTGGCCTAGGTCTTTCTTGAATGATTTAGCTCTGGTCCTTTATATTTCTTGTAGTTTTAATTGGTTTTACTGTTCAAAATCTCTTGAACTATTGCGTAATGCTGTGGTCTGCCAAAGCGCTTCTGCATTTCACTCCAAAAGGTGGCTATATTTCAGCTGTGTTTATGAAGTTTGCAAGTCAGTTGAAATATACGAAGGACTCTGGGGCAAAAAATACCATAAAATTGTATTATCTCATAGGGCTCAAGAGACTATCAACAAACATCAGCTTTTCCCAAAACAAAAAGGTATCATTTCATGCAGTGAATATGGAGTTAAGCCCTTTCTCCCCCTTTTTCTTCATCTGCAGAAAGAATGTGACTGCTTAAAGCATTAGGAGAGGTGCAGCATTCTTCTCCGCATAGCTCGTGCACTGGAACATCTGAAACACTCGTATCTTGTGCCAATAATATAATTTCTGTGTGCTCCCTATCTCTGTCTCCTAAACCTAGTAATACACATCTGGATTAATCATCCCTCTTTTGAACTGAGAAATGCAGTACTTCCCAGTGATATATAAATATCGGTGACTATTTCAGTTTCTTCCTGGTAACGCCACCATGAAAAGAATATCAACAAACAACTTAATATGGAAACCATTAAAGCCAACTGAATAATTTAAATCAATTGACTTATTGAAAAGATTGGCTGACTTTCATGACTGGGTTCGTTTCATGGAGCAAGCCATCACCCTCTTGGCTATGTGAGCTGAGCAGTTTACTCAGAGGAACTCCTTCAAGGTGAGAATTTTCACTCAGAGGGGGATACCTACCAGGCCAGAATAAAAGTTCTGCAGTCTGACCTTAAGTCACTAGACATACTCCTATGTGTTTTGCATTGAATGAACTGGTCAAAAATCATTTACAAAAGCCGTATTTGCAAAGATGCAGCTGGTCCTTTGTGGCATGTGGAAACGTTTGCACCTCTATTCAATGAGGCATGTCTTATAATTGGGAGAAAGGTTTCATAGACCTATACAATTTTTTTCTTTCCGTTTTTGCATTTTGTTCCTGTAAATTATTCGCATTGTATGCCCGTCTTTCTTTCTTTCTTTCTGTCCCCCCCCCGCCCTCTCTCAACACCTAGATGTCCTTCTGGGACTTTCATAACCTGTTCAGCTAGGCCTGAGTACAAGACCATCTATCTCATCACCTGCTGCATCAGCAGGACTCCTCGGAGAGCTGCCAGCAGCCATGGACAAAGAGCCCCGCTCTGTGCCCCGCTCCCTACCCCTTAAAGCTACAGACGGGATGACAGGCACCTGGCCAGCACCCCACTCCCCCATTGCTGTACCTCGGATGGTGGGCAGGGCTTCAACGTATGACTGAGGTCCTGTTCTTCCGTCCAGGTGAGAATCCACGAACTGGCAGTGGTCCTCGCCCCTTCCCCAGCTATCCCCGATGCTGTAGAAGGTGTCTGAAGGGTGATACAGACAGATTATTTGACTCAGAATTATTTTGGTTTGGGATGCTCTTTACTACCAGGAAAATAGATGTGGGAGAAAGCAGGAGAAGTGACTACAGTGACAAACACAGTAATACCAATGAACAAACAGTGGCTGAAAAGAGGGGGAACGCTACCTTCGCAGTACGGAAGGAGAAAATACAGAAAAGAGAAATGGGTTATAGCTCAGTAAGGAATACTCCCCATTTTGCAAGTTCATGGACACTGCACCACAGGTAACAGGTGGAGGGAATTTCAACCAAACCAGTCATTTCAATATCTCATGAGAAAGTAAAAAACATTCCATTTGTCAACACCATTGGTTTGACTGCAGTCTCAAATGCAAACTAAAAACTGTGGACCTCTCTCTCTAGCAGATGAGGTGGGTCCTGCTGCCGTGATTGTTTCTTATCGCATATTCAAACACTGCCTTTAAACTATACAAATGCATTGCAATAAACATAACACATCAGCATAATCTGAAAAGCCATTGAGATAATCTCAATACCCCAGATCAACAATATGGAAAGTTTTCTTCATTATTTCTCAGCAAATACACCCGTGTAAGAGTTAACCCTTAGGAGTACTGCTCACCCAGCCACTGTAATACCAGTCTTTCCTCCACTGTTCCCCAATTCCATCTGCCCTGGGGGTCTCCAGGGTGTATTGGTCTGTCTGACTGTGTGCAGCTGGGGCTCACCCGCCTATGGAGCAAGCGTGGGACTTCCCAGGGAGACGTTTGGGGAGCAGAACTTTGTTTTCACAGTACAAAGCACATTGCTTTCTCAGGATACAAAAACCACACACACTTTTCAAGGGAAACTTCCTCCTGTCTGATGTCTAAAGAGCTCTGCCTGAAAGCTAATGCCAGGGCGTGAGCGTAACGCAAAAGCAGGGCAGTTTGGCTATCACATCAGACCTTCTTGAGAGAAGGATGCCCAGACAGCCATCACACAATTCTTTCACAGACAAGGTGAAGGAAGTGAGAAGATGGAGATGACAAGTCATCATATATCAGGAAATTAATCTTGGTGCCTACCTTTCAGGTCATCGCTGAGGTAAATCTTGTACCTTAAGGAGTTGCAAAGAACCACTCCTACAAACTTGCGGTACCAAGTTCGTTTCACGTACTGCTTGCCGCTGCAGTCTGAATAGGTGGGGTCGTATTTAAAAGTGAATGGGATCCAGATAGGCTCACCACCTTGGAGAAAAAAAAAAATCAACGTTAAGGACAGACTTTAGCATTTCAGTCTGAGTTTTGCTGAGGTTAACAACTGATAATGTTTTACAAGAGATGCTGCAGCAGATTAATGCATGACTTTTCTATATCCAGAAATACTACTTCATGAACAAATATTATAAAAAAAAAATTAAAAAGCAAGGGACTTGATTAAATCCCTTCTAGGCAGTAAACAATAATAACTGTTAAAAAGATAAAAAAAATTGATTTCATGTATTGAACCACAGTTTTAAGTAAACAAATAGTCTCACTGTTTTTAGTAAGACATCCTCTCTACCTAATGATACTTAGTTTCTTTTCTAAATGGAGCCTGATCTTAGGTCTGACAGTGACACTGTCTAAATACAGTCACTTGCATTTTAACACTAAGTACAAAATTTAATCCTTTTGCTAAAAAACAGATGTTAAAAATTCTGCGGTAACAGTCTGTGATGTGAATTAAAGCCTATTCTTGCTATTTGGTTAAAAAGATCAAATCAGAAACGTACTTTTCTGTTTTGTTTTCCCACATTACATCAAAACAGATGAGGCTCCAATAACAGACAAGCGAGACCTTTCCTGGGAAACTCTGTCCAGAGCACTGCTGCAGAGGAGACTGCTTAACTGTATTGCAAAAGACTAAATATTCTTACTGGCTTGCCTAAATGTTTGCTTTATACTAACCAAAACATAATTTCTTTTGAAATTGCTGTTGTAGTAATGTATATAATAATTACACAAAAAGCTTCCAATGTGATAATTGGTATTTTTCCCTCTAGCTACAGCATAAAGACCTCTGTTTGCTGTGCTATTTTGAGGTGGTTTACAAATGAGATTGAAATTTTTTTTTGTTAGTCATTCTTCCTCCCTCTCACTAGGCACATGGACCAAATCCTGCAAACACTTGCATGTGAGAAGCAGTCACTGATCAGCAATCCTCAGAACTCCACCGGTTTGGACTCAAACATAACTGGACTGACTTTACGCAATTAGTCACATGGTGAAAGGATCGCAGGATTTTGGCCATAGCTTTCTCTTTAGAATAAAGCAATAAACTGTCTGTTTCTTGAATGCAGTTTTATTGCTGCTTTTGTCAATCACTTTTGCCCACCTCCAAAAATCCTGAAGGATAAACTTAGCACCTCCTGTAAGAGCTGCGCTGGAGGTTCAGAAGCTCTTAATTCCACAGGTTCCCAGAGCTCTGCCACCTCTTTTTGGTCTATTTTATCTCTACCACTGCAGCTACGCAAAAATATTTTCTCATTGTCTAGTCGAAGCAGAAACTACAAGTGAAAAAGCCATCACCTTCCAAAACATCCTTTCCATGAACAGACCCACAAAATAACTGACAGCAAAAAACCTGAAGGTGACCAGGGACACGGGAAGGCCACCATTCTCAGAGGCCTCCCACACTGACCACCAGAGACATAGCGTGCTCATGCTCTCCAATACCTGCATCATCAGAGACATCTGAGAGGACATGGAAAAAACAGACTAACAAGCGTAATAAAACATAGACGGGAGACTCGGCATTGGACATGACACTGGACATCATTGTTTTCATGAACAATGTCGTCAAAAAGCCCCAGCACCAACCGTCTGAACTGCTTAGGAAAGCTGACAGAGCATAACAACTGTGGTGAGGTCTTTTTTCCTGCATCTCTTCCAAGAGCACGTGCTGCCTGGGGTTACCCTACCAATGTACACGTCAGCGAGGTTGTTCCCAGCACCAGGAAATCGCTTCTTCTGATTAGGGGCTGAACTGGCTTACTGCAAATTTGGAAATGCAAAGCAAGCTCAACAGCTTCGTGGCATATCATTCAGGTCAGTAACAAATCCTTGAATTTTTTAGTATTTATAAGGGCATGATGATCAGTATAGATGAGCATAACAGCTAGAGACAGGAAAACCTGATCCCGCTGTTCAAACTATGCTCAGGCAACTGAAGAACACAGATACAGAAGCAACATAGTTTAGTGCTTATTACTAAGCAATTAGAGCTGCTGTATCAGGCAAAAGATGGGCCGAAATCAAGTGCTTATTCTAACATATCTTGACAAGATTTCTTTTCAAAGACCAGAATAAGGGGCCTAAGACAGAAAATGTTTTGTGAATTAGCACAATGAATTACTAACTTGTTCCTGCTTGAAACTGTAACTCAAACTGTGTGTTAATATGCTTCTAACACCTATATTGTAACTGTTTTGCACAGGTTTTATGCACTTCAGGAAAGAAACAGCAGAATAAGACTTACCAGGTGGCCTGACAATGAGGAGGGGATTATCTAAAAGAATGAAACAAATAAAAAAATTAATATTTTGTTCCAAATCTTGTTTTATAATATGAAACATACAGTGTCACTCAAGAGAATGACAGTTGCAGAGTAACTTCTTTTAGCTACATTATGAAGGTGGGATTTACATGTCTCCTCAATTTGCAGAGCTAATGAGTGTTTGTTATTCCACTGTTTTTCTCAGTTGATAAAACTTGCCACAGGATTGTATATTTATTCTGATATTGTAAAAACTCTACTGAAATTAGTACCAAAGTTCAAAGCCAGCTTTGAAATAGATTTCCTCTTCTCAGAAGGTCCTCAGAGCAGGAGGAGAGTTTCACCGTAGGCTTCTGAACATATAGTGTAAGCTACACCTGCAGGCCTGCCTTCCAAAGGGAAATGTAACCTACCTCTTGTATGCAAATCTCAGTCTCTGACATCCATCATGTTTAGTACAGTTGTTTAGCGGTATTCATAAATATGAGAAATTTATCATTTTAACTCTTTTTGTCATAGCGACAGAATTTTTGCAGGAGCCCCCCTGGGCAGTGCAGAGTGCACTGTCCACTACCTCAGGAGCTTCTGCTCGCTTTAAATACTCTCTTTTTTAAAGAAAGAAGGGTGGAATAGTTGTGGAGTAAGGATAACAAAACAACATGATCTAACACATTAGCTTGTCTGTATTCATTGCATTGCAGTTTCTGTCATCTCTTAACTAGCCTTTATTCTGCACAAAATACCTGAACAAAAAGCACGGTGCTTGTCTACCAATGGGGAAGAAAAATTCCAGGGAGTTTTTACAGTTTGATGAAAGAGAACAACGGTTTTCTTCAGTGGGTTACCAGGGGTAAGATCAAACATTTTCAATAAGCTGCTTGATCCTATGATGGTATTCTTTATTGAATATTCTCATCAGCTTAAAATCTTTCAATTGCACTAGAAGAGCACTCTGAACAAACAATTTCTGTCTCTTCTGACCTACTTCATCACTGTAACTATACCATCTGGCTTTATATTTAGCAACTGCTTTTGTACTTGTGCCAGCTGGAAAGCCACCTTTGGCCACATGACAAACGAAAGATCAGTGCTGCAAATAAAAGTTTAAATTTGGTGGATTTAACCTGTTAAATAAAGCTCACAAGGTGGCTGATTTTGGATAGGGAAACTAGGCATTCAGGCTGATATGATGGCAGCCAGCTAATCAGCAAAATTCCCTGCAAGATACAGCATGCCATATTTGTCCAATGTTAAACGTTATGCTTGGATTTATACTTGAGCTTCTTGCTCCTTTAAAAAATACCTGAATACGTTATGCAGGACCATTTACTTATCTTGCATTTTTGTCTCCCTTCTGTGACGACTTACTTCCAGGGTTCTTAATGAAGCTTCTGAAGCGAGCACTACAGCGTGAAGTCAAATGAGCAAAGGCAGAGACTGCATAAACCCCATGTCACCAAAAGGGCAAAATTTGCAAGAGACAATAGACCTTTTGCTCAAATAAAGACTGAAAAATTTGTCCTTTATTATTCAGTGGAGTCATTGGCCTCTGGCTCAATGGAAGAAGAAGAAGAAGAAATGGGTAAAAATAGCCCATTTAACGTACTATTTTTAGAAGGGGGTGTTGCTCTTGAAAGCACTATTAGCCCTGTGAAAGAGCAGCATGCCTTGTCAAAAAAAGAACGAAGAACTTTGCCCATCTGATGGAACAATTGTTTCCTATATTTCTTCCAGAGACAACCGCTTCCATCTGTTCAGCTGTTCAGTATTAGGAAACTAATTTAGTAAATGTTTGGTCAATCTATCAAAGACATTAAACTTCCCATTGCTTCTGTATTGTTGAACATTAGTAGTCTTTTGCATTTTAAATTCAACTTTCTGTTCCCCTGAAGCTCACTTTAATGTCACTTGTATTTTCATAGTGGCATTAGGAGTGCGTATTATTTTCCTAGCTTTACTGAAAACAAATAATTAACCTAAAAAAAAAAATCTCAAAGCAGCAAGTTCAGGATAATCACCATTATTACTGTACTGGTTTCAGTCATTGCCCTGCCACATCTGTTACTAGGAATTCAGTTTTAAGATGAAAATAAAAAGCAAAGCATACCAGATTCTGTGATAAATGAGACTGAAGAGCTAACAGGTCCATAACCAAAGGGATTCTTTGCTTGGACTTTAAAATAATATCTGAAACAAAAAGAGAGGGAAAATAAGATTAAAACATTGATTCCATTACAATGGCTAAATTCTAAATAACACTAAAACAGGGTGAGAATCAAGCCAGCAGAATTCCACTGAGTTCAGGTGACTTTTGCATTAAATGGAGTTGGATACTGAGCCAGGGTATCCTTTTTACAATTGCTCCCATGCATATTTTTGGATCATTTATTTATATCATCCCCCTTCCAAAAACCACGCACAACTACATCCACTTTATATGAAACAACCAATGTCAATAGACTAAAAGAAAAAGTTGCAAGGAAATTAAATTCTGATCTCAGTAACAGTTTTAAACCAGATTAACTCCTATGAAAGCAGTGGTGTAAACCACAAAATAAAACTGGATCAGATTTACATGAGGTCAGAAGCTAAGCTTGTGACCTTTCTGTAAAAACTCTAGCAGCATTAAGATCACAATACTTGAGTAACATGAGAAAGCTTCACATGTTGCCTTATTGATTCCCCCAAAGTATTTAAATCACACGCTTAACTCGAAGCACATGACTCGCCACTAGAACTCCATTCTTTGCTCCATAGAAGCAAAATTATTCTCAACCCGTAGAGAAGAATATGTGTAAGCACATTTTTAGTTCATTTCCAAATACAATGATTTTTAGTTGATGCCTACCCTGACATTTTTTCCCCAGATTAATGTTTTCTTCTTCCCCTTTTATCTTTGTATCCAGTCCAGCAGAAACCAATTAGAATGGAAGATTACTGTAAAAATTTCCAGCACAGCATTTTTAAAGTGCCTGAGTTTAGGTTTTCCTTTCCTGCCTGCTTGCTCAATTTCATTCTTGTAAGGAAATTAATTAAAAAAAAAATAAAATTACTGGACCTCTGCAATATCCACATAGTGTTTGGATCTTGATGTAGCCTCTCATCCAAAACCAGACATCTCCAAAAGCTCCACACATGACCCACAAAACAGGGCAAGTGCTCACTTGTGGGGATGGTCACTACTGAGCGCTGGATTGCCTCCCATGGCAATGTCCCATCTGAGTGGCAGGCCTGATGCTCCTCAGCTGGTGAAAGTGAGCCTGCCCTGTTAAAAACATCAGGCTACTCTTGGCAGCAAGCTCTCCCCCATCCTGCACAGAAACCTGCCAGTGCTGCTCTGCTTGCATGGCCCATGCTGGGCTGAGACACCGTGGTTCATAGTGAAGGCGGTCTGACATCCCTGAAGCTATTGCCACCTGATGCAGTTTACGCACCAAGCGTGGACATCATCCACATTAAAAACTTCACTCCCCTTTCTTCCCTTCTGTCCACAAGAGATGACAGTAGCCCTTGCAACGTAAGTGTGTAACGTGGTTTAATGCCACCTAAGATGCTCATGCCTTACAGCCTACAGGCAGCAGGAGAATTCAACACAATCCTGTTGAGGGATCTTTGCTGTTTTCAGTCTGCCACTCAGTTTTTACAGTATGCACTTTCCTGTACCATCAGATGTATCTGTTCGTCAAGGATTTAGCCATAGAGCAGGGCCTGGAGGTCGCTCGTGAAAGGACCCTCTCTGGCCTAAGCACCAGCTAAGCACATACGAAACTATTCACAGTGATAAACCAGAGAGGACCTGGTTGAACCAGCCCTTTGGCAAACGTGAATATCTTTTTTCATTAAAATGAATGCCATTTTTCATGCAAAGTGAACTGCTTTGCCTCAAAATCAAACTGCTCTCTAGGAAAAGGCTGAAAAGATGTGCAAATAACATCCACTTCTTCAGCAGAAGGGTGGCAGTCACGCGAACACTGGGTTTTGCTGTGAAGCAAGCTGGTTATCTCCAGGGTACGTGACAGGGTGTCTTCTTGTTCACTCCATAAAAATTACAGGCGGGTCCTCTAGGTGAGATCAATGTGTAAGCCACAGGAATTGAAATATTCTGGGCTTCATCCGTGGCACAAGCTTTACCTCCTATCTGTGCCAGACCTGGAGCATGTGCGTGGCCAGACTCTCTGCAGGACACATTCCCACCCCTGCATGGGGGACGTGCCCCTTGTCCCTGCTGCGTCCCACAGCTGACACCAGAAACCGGCTCCACTCCTGCTTTTTGCAGCCAGTTCTGCCTGTAATTAATGACTATATGATGCTCACAAATGACTCACAGCTTTCTTTTAAAAGACACACACACTGTGGCAAAAAGACACCACGTTAAATAGCAAAATTTAGCAAGGCTGTGCTTTTCACTCATGCCTAGCACAATCCTCTTACTGTAGAAATATTTGTCCGTGGTTTTAACTATTGACCTTGATTTCTTGACCGCAGCTTCTGAGTGTTTAGCATGGCTGGAGAAAGAGGAAAGGGGAGGCAAAGCGCCTCCCATGTGCTCCTCTACTTCTGGCCACCCGAGCAGAGCACGACAGCCTGAGCACCGCTTTAATCCCCTGAGTTGCCAATGCTCTCATGGGACACTTGCATCCACCCACAACTCCTTCACCCACTGGCACCTTCTCCACCCGGATCGGAGCAGGGACCGGCGGCACAAGGCTAAGCACAGAGATGGGACACAGGGCAGCAATTCCTCATGCTGGCTCCCAAGACGGCCGCAGCACAGCACCAAGCCATACTGACTTAGCCCAGCACTTGGTGTAACTACTTCAGAAGAACAGGAGAAAAATGTTTTTCAGCCCACATCTTTTCCGTAATGCTTGAAAGCACAGTGAAAACATCTGTATGGATGCCTGACTTCCACTGCTCCAAGAGGTATAATTAGATAACACCTTTGCAACACAGTGGCACCTTCTGAGCAACCCTTTCCATGCACTTAATACGTGTGTATTAATGCTAGCTTCAAAACATTCCCATGAGATACATAAGTGTAATGGTCCACATCTGAAATAGGAGTGAGCAGCCCAAGAGCCCTGTGCACCTATTTAAGTGGGGAAAAACATGCAGTTTTGTATCTAATGCGTAATGCAGGAAAGGATTAGCTACGCAGTCAGGGCAACTGTGCAGTCAGGTGTCCTGTTATGTACATAGAAGCCTGTCTGGGACACATGATGGTTCAAGTTGCTTGCCTGACTGTCCAGAAAAAACAGCAATCAAGTTATGAGTACTTTTTTCTTCGCTACATTGGACAATTAGTTCCTAAGCCTTTATGTACACAAGAAGCCTCAAGCCGTGCCAGAAAGAGAGCCAGGTCTCATGACTTGCTGACCTGTGATTTAAACATAGATGATGCTATGATTGCTGTATTAAGAATGTCAATAAAATAATGCAGTAAGTATATATTTCTTTCTCAGACATGACAAATAAAAAAGGAATTGCCAAAGCCTTTCTAGGTCCAGGCATCTGACATTTTCATTAGTCAGAATCCTTCAGCTGATGAATTTGCCAGGAAAGCTCAAATTGGTATAACTCAGCTGTTCTTCATCACATAAATACATGAACAAAATTTGTAATATATAAGTTGATTGTGCTTTGATTACACTTTGCTTAGGCAGAATTGCAATGAATTGTTACCAATAGGCACAGAATCACAACTGTAACAGATGCAATACCATTCATTGTTCATTTTTAATACAGACAAGAAAAAAGCTTTTCCTCCTAAGAATAAACCTCCTTTGAGATTTTATATACTGCTTTTACTGACATGTCAAGAAAGGACATAGTAAACTGTAAAGGCGCAATGCGTATGTAATATTTTTATTCATTTAGACTATATGACTAATCATATCACCATACCTGTCACTCGGAGCAAAATGATTTTATGACTTAATTCAAGGTGTCTCCCTTCTGTTGGAATTAAATAGCTGGCACTCGCAGCCACAAAGCGAGATAATCACTCAGCATGCTAATTAGGAAAACTGCTGTTTTTAAAAGAGTTAGCTGTAAAATCTTTTTTCCAGCCTCTCCTAAGGCATGCCTGCCTGGACCCCCAGCCCTGCGCCCCGTCAGGTGGCAGGCTGAGATGGCGGGATGCCAGCCAGCCATGGGATGCACAGCAGCACCATCCGCACGTGCTGCAGGTGGCAGGGCGGGAGCCATAGCACCGCGACTGCATGCCAGCCATGGGACGGTAGGATGGCTGCTGCTGGACCTCCATCGGCACTGGGCGAGAGCCAGGGTGGATGCACAGAGGGTACACGCAGAGCACGTGGCTGCTGCCCGTGGGAGGGGAACTGGAGTGCCTGGCCCGGTGTCCGGGAGGGAGAAGCATGTGCTGCCCAGGGAAGGGGAGGGGATGAGTCAATGTGACAGCACCCCACAGACCCACTGCCCAGCAGGATCGGTGGATGAGGGGGAAAAGAGGCTGGGAGGGGGTCGGGAAGAACAGGCAGGTTTCCTCTCATGAGCATGTGGAGAGGGCAGCAGGGGCTGAAACCCTCCTCCTCCAACTGCACCATCCCTCCAGAAGAAAAACACGTAAATCAGCTGCCTGCAGGTTCACAGGCTAGTGCAAAGTGTCTCCCTCCATCAAAAATGGCCTAGCACTATATCCATCATGAATATTTACAACAAATATTATAAAAAGACACTAGAGCAGAGCTGGAAGAGGAGCTTCCTACGCAGCTGATGTGAGGTAGGCATGTGCCACACAGGTCTACCACTTGCACAGGACAAGGGTTTCATTGACATCTTACCTCTTTTGTGTTGCTCTGGTGATACACAGCAGCCAGCTGTGGCTGATTTTGCTTGTTGGACATATTGCAGGTTTGCTTTAATGGAGATAGAGAAAGGAAACAGAAATTTTCGGTGCATCTGGCCCCCAGAGCCAGAAGATAAGGCTCTGTTTGCAGTTGTGAGCCCTGAGTAAATGTTTGAGAGCCTCCTATGAAATGCTCTGTACAACACTGGAATTGGTAGCAGGCACTGTGGGATCAAAATGTCCCTGGAGGGAACTGAAACAGAGGGGACAAACTTTTTAGCAGGGCCAATAGCGATAGGACAAGGGGTAATGGTTTTAAACTAAAAGAGGGTAGATTCAGACTAGATATAAGGAAGAAATTTTTCACAATTAGGGTGGTGAAACACTGGAATGGGTTGCCCAGAAAGGTGGTAGATGCCCCATCCTTGGAAACATTCAAGGTCAGGCTGGACGGGGCTCTGAGCAACCTGATCTAGTTGTAGATATCCCTGCCAATTGCAGGGGGGATGGACTAGATGACCTTTAAAGGTCCCTTCCATCCCAAAGCGTTCCATGAAAACCAAGTGGAGAGGGAAGAGGATTTGATGAGACATGGAGATACAGTGGTAAAGGACGGTGTTTTAAATCATGAGACTATCTAGCCACTCCCATCAGGCACTGACAGCTTTCCAGCAAAAAGGCAGGAAAAAGCCTAACCATGCTCAAGAAGGAGATTGAAATGTTTATGATGAGGATTATAATGTTTCTGACTGCAGGAAACTGGATTTAGTGGTTGAGTGGATGCTGTCCAGCCCTTTGCATCAGTCTTCTGTGATGGCTGAGAATTGAGGTTAGGGAAGGGACATTGTCAAGGCTGCTGTTTTTAAGATTTAATAAGGTTTAAAGTAATTTTAGTGTTTCTATTCACATGTCACAAGGAAGCAGCTCCTGTGCCCATTGAAGCTGACTAGAGTTTTGCTAATGGAAAAACTTCCACTTCTCAAATGGAGGTTAGACCAGGCTTCAGAAGAAAACTTATGACACAAGTTAAACACAGACTTCCGTTTTGTTTGTAAAACCTAAACACCAGGCAGACGTTTTCCAGGATATGTTGACAGCTTCAAATCTTCCCTGGGGCTGACTTCTGCCAAGATGCCAACCTGTTTCTGATATGCTGCACATGCCGCAAGATTGCACCACCAATAGCCCCTCATGGGACGCCCAGCAGTCAATAGCATCTGCATACAGTAAATCCAACCTAATCAGAGATTTCTCACAAAATGCAGTAACAATACAAACACAAAATTTTTAGACTAACTTCAGAGTTCACAGCACATTTTCTTAGTTAGGCATGGGGTCTTTTCCCAGTGGTTAGGAAGTTATTTTTGAGACAAAAACTATGCAATCAATTCAGTCTGTGGATTTGGAGAATCTAAATGAGATTGGCTGATACACACAATTTCTCTGTTGTAAAGAACCCTCCTTCTCCACCACAGACCCCACATGAAGCCTTTATTGCCTCCACAGAGCATACAAAAGAGGCCAATGGATTATACCATTCTTCAGTAGGATGCTGGGGAAATAATATGCTTAAAACAAATAGCACATGCTTGAACCTCCCTACTTTGAAACAGAACCTTAATATTTGACATGGGAGTTACTAGGTTCATGGAGATGCATGAACCCATAACCTTGCTGTTCCTATAAAACTCCATTCAAATACAGCCAAATTGTGACCTTCTGAAGCCTGGAGTTAATGTACATCTCAGCAGATGTATCACAGGTTGGCAGCTCAATTCCCACCAATTCCCCTGCACCAAGCATGGCCGGGACAGCAGCTGCAGGGCTCCTGGGGGCTTTCACTGCAACCGCTCTTTCTGGTGACCTGGAGCCTTTGAGATGCTGGGCATGAGAAGCAGAGAGCTATTGCTGACCTTCCACACTGTCCTTGGGGCAACAGGAGACGGAGAGTTGACTGAAAGACAGTGAAGAGGTGAGGAGCTGCAGCTGGAAGGTAGAAATGGCAGAGAAGCAAGAGCTGGAGGAGCCTGGCCAGGGGAAGCTGGGGCATACAGGCAATGCCTCCCTGGCCTGCATGAGGGACAGGGTGAGAGTGGAGGAGCAAAAACTGGTGAAGGGGAAAAGGGCTGGGAATGTACAGGAGTCTGGGATGTGGAGGCAGGAACTGGGACTAGCGGCAGGAGGAGAGGTGTTTAGGGAAATGGTGTCCTCAAGTCACAAGGACGTGGACATACAAAGGCAGGAGGGTCTGCACCCGCTTCCCTCACTATCTAGGAACAGAGTTTAGGAGATCTCAGACCTCTTCCATCTTGTTATAACAGGTGAAAACTACAGATAAACTGTGCCCCATACCTCCCTCCATATATTTGTAACAATGATGTTTTATAACAAGAGCACTACCAGATGCAGAGCATACAATTGCAGCTCTCTACTGTGCAAGTAACACTGCTTTAACACACCATGAGCCACTCTAAAGGACTTGCACTGAGGTCTAGATTATTAATCTTCAGGTTGCCTTCTTTTATCTCTTGGATATGTAAGAAAAAACCTCATGAAGCGTGTGACTGACAGCACTGTAGACAGAACAAGAGACAATAAGATGGCACAAAGTTTCTCCTGTAACATATTATCTCTATTTTTTTAACTCTTTGGGTGTCCTGTGTGTGCTTATCCTGCCTCTTCATACATCTTCTGCTTGTTAATTTTTCCATACCTTTGACACTGCAGGTGTCCTCTGGTGGACGTGTCCCTGGTACATCTACCTAAGGAACTGCTGCTGAAGTTGCTCTGGTGCTGGCTCTCCCAAAGAGAGGCCATGTCCTCAGAACTCTTTGGTTGGAGGGAAATCTCTGGGGAGGAGACAGGGGAGCAGCACCCCCTTCTTAACACATACTGTGATTTCTTGGTGCTTGGATGTTTCGGGGTCAGCAGGAGCAGCTGCAGGGGCAAGGAATATGTGAGACTATGCTAAAGTCAGGGCTGTGCAAAGAAGCACTGTAATGTGGTCAGAAAAAATATGCCTGGTCGTATTTGAGACCCAAACGCTACACTGCACTGAGTTGTCATAATTTATTTATTTTATTTTATTATTTAATCTGTTAAGATTTTAGATCAAGGCCATACTCAAACAATTCTGTTTTCTACTTTGAGGTTCTCAATCAACTGCTTTTAACCCATATAACATTCCCTTTGTCTATAAATCATCTTGGAAAGAAAAGATACTTTAGGTGACACTGTTTCTCTCTTCTGTGTTGCCCTTGCACAAACCCTATGTGCCTGTCCTAGGAGTGGATGCTCTGATCTGTAGCTCCTCATCAAGTGGGGCATGCTAGTCCTGGCCTACAATCCCAGTGCATCTTCCACATTACCAAATACATGAGCAACACTCTGCCACCAGTGTCTAAGAGACTGTAGTCATCAGCACGTGAAGAGCAATCACCTAGCCCAAGGCAGCACCAAAAATATTTCAGAGTCAGAATTTGAGAGAAAAGCATGAGAGACACCGAGCATCTGTCAAAAGAAGTAATTTTAATGTAGTCCCTTTGTGACCATTTACTTCCCACCCAATTGCCATTAATTATTCCAATATCATGCAAAGCATGCATTCTTGTTCTGCCATTTCAATGAGATTTTTTGCAAGATAAAGATGTAAAGCTCCTGCCAAACTGACTTCTGAGCAACTGCCACGGCTTCATTATATACCACCAAGCCTTCTCTTCCAGCACAACTCGTGAACAGACAGTGAAACCAGACCAGAGAGCAGCACCTCTTCCCACCAGCCCTTAGGTGTCAAATCTTGGCCACACCAGTATGTGGGAATGGCCACATCACATCACACCACACCAAGAGTATACTTTAGTATACTCTTCCCCCCCCCCCAATTTGATTCAGTTATGCATAAGACTAGAAAACACATTTTTAAAATAAGATTTTCTCTGTTACTGGCAAGTGTTTTTATATACACAAACATATATGCATGTACACACAGTAATCTACTCCAGGGTTAATATGGTAAAGATATCACATAAGTAGCTGTGTGATTTATAAAACGATTTGCTATCAAACAGAATAAGTAAAATCTAGATCAGATGTAAACATTTATACTAAGGCCAAGAAAAACAATTGGTAGTTCTCAAAATTTGTTTTACTTCCCTAACAGAACTGAAGAAGAGCGGATCAAATCCTTACCGTGTGTTGGGCTTCAGGTTCTCAATTGGCAAATGAGTAGTCCCTGCAGTCCTGGTTGACCACTTATTCTTTAAAAAGTCATCATAGGATGCACTGTAAACCAGATAGCCTGTAAACAGGAAAGACAAATAGTTGTGAGGGTTCTAAATAAATTTTAAATAAATAATATTCCTAGGTGTTGTGGTAGATTTTATGGGTTAAAAGGAGTGGAAGCATCTTTGAATACAAAAGTGGTTCGATGCCTAACTCTCCTGGAAAATCCCAGGCTACAAGAATTTCCTGTCATTAGCTAATAATGATGGAGCATTACATCAGAGGATGGTACCCAGGTGCGAATTCTGATTTAAAACACAGTGAAGGCAAAAAGATGACAGACGTAACCCATTCACCATTTTAAGTGATACATTGGCTGTGCAGAAACTAATATAGTTAGAAATACCAGGGGTTTTCTGGGAAAAAAAATGTTATGCAAACTGCACTCAGTAAGGTACTGGATCAACAGCCTTGAAGAATGAAGAGACAGACCCCACATAGCCTATTCAAGTGCCACCTTCTCCCTTCCCAACCATTATCGCTGCTTCAGCTCTGCCAGCTCCCACCCCTCTGCCATGGCTGTCAGCCACAGAGCTGGGCGAGGATCCTCAAAAACTAGACGTTAGCACCAAAGCAGTGGCCTTTTCCAATGCTTACTTCAGATCTTTTGGGTCCACTGACAAACAGGAGTTGATTAATTTCTAAAATATTTTGGTTATTTACTCTAGCATTTTTCCAGCAACTTTGGGGATTTATTCTTGAAGTCAGTTTGGCTTCTCTCTGGCTCTTAAAAGGTTTAAAGACATTAAAGGAGATCTAATTTAATACATTTGTTTAACATATCCCCCATCCTTGAACCTCACTTGTCAGACTGATATCTGAGCAAAATTTCAGTAAAACAAGGTAAGCATAGCCTGGGCCACAGACTTCACTGGAGATAATCGACTCTGATACATTCTTTTCCTACAAAAAAAGCAGACTAGAAGACCGCCAAGCCAGAAGCCTCTCTATAGGCAGACTGCTCCTGTAGCCACGCTCACAGACAGGCAGGATCCAGGCTGGCTCCAGCCATGCAGTCACCTTTGCTCAGAGCAGGCTGAAGCAGAGTGTGAAAGATGCTCCCAAGGCAGGCTTGGGAGGTGCCTGCGGTGGAGCCGAGGGCACTACCTGGGGGCAGAAGTGCTCAGTCACAGCTACCATCCAGGCAAGAATCGGTGCCTTCAGAACCACTGGCACAAAATCAGTACCAAAATCTTGAGATATCTGAACCAACATGGGCTGGTCAGTCTGGCACTGAGGGACGACAGAGGGACCTTTCTCGCTCATCAGAAGGCAGCTCACCTCCCTCAGAAAACTGCAGAGTGAGAACTTCATGAGCCATTGGCTCAGTTTAAGGTAAAAATGGTCATTTAAGAAAACCTTTCCCTTCCCCACTATCCCATCAGGAGAGCAGCCCTCAGGAGAGTACCTGTTACCATGTCTCCTCGAGCAGGTTTGGCCCAGTCCACGATGACAAAGGAGTGACAGCCTTCGACTGCCACGACAGTGATGTTGTGAGGGGCTTTCAGGGGGCGCAGATCTTTCTCTCTGAGGTCATTAGGAATGATTTCATCGAGGCTCTCCACTTGGAAGTGCTCCAGGGCCTCTGTCAAGGAGCAGGGGGCTGCTGGATCCTTATTGAGGTAGGTCACATAAGGAGCTGGAAGAGACAGGGAAGGGTGGCGTTTAGTTAGCAGTTTGTAGGTATCACAGAGTAGCACACAGGCTGGCAATTTCCTGAAAAGAAGAGAGTCAAGCTTTGTGATGCACCTTAAAATTCCTCCCCTTCCAGCCCAGCGACGGTTCACTGCTGCCAACAAAGCATGGCTCGCACTCAATTTGACTGATGAGTAGGAGGAATGGGATGCCAATATTCAGGTCTACCCCACACTCACAACTGTACTCAATTATGCAAAGACAGAAGGATCATCTTTGCTACGAGAAGCAGAAGAGAGTGGTCTGACTGCAGGACCCTCCGCACGCTACCTCCAGCTGCTCTGGAAGGTGGGGTGAAAATGTCACCCAAACTGTCTGCCTTTCCACAGATCCCTGACAGGGCCTTAGATCATCTAAGACTTTACGGGTCTAAGTGGTTGGTTCTTACACAAACATCCTGAAGCTGGAGTGAAACAGCAGAGGGAACAAGAAGACTAATTCCAAGGTGAAGTCCAACCAGATTAAATGAAGGGATTATTGCTGTGGTCCCCTGGGTACTAAGGGATCAGGAATCACGAGTCCCTACCTTCCAGGCACGTGCTCCCAACCTGTAACTTCTATTTTTAAAAGCTTTACACTGACTGGAATTGCACTTCACTTCAGGAAAAGATTAAACCATCTTTTTATTGCCTTAAAAGTCACTGTAACATTCAAAGTAAGGACTATAAAACTTGCTTTGGAAATGTTTATTCAATTGCAATAATACAATTCATTGAAATGGTAATATTATTTCCCTAGTGCCTTGAAATGTTCATAAACCAACATTTCTTGGTTTATCTTATTGGATTTCATGCCCTGAAGGGATTTTTTCCAGATCTTGCAATGAAGTTAATTTTAGCCTCTCCAGCTAAATGAATCAAGAAGCACTGTCAGTGAGAGAGCCGAATAGAAACATCATGAAATTGTTTGGCCAGGGAAACTGAAGATGCACTGGAAAAAGTCTTGGCATATATAAAACCAAATCTTTTACTCCAGCAGCAGAGCTCCACTCTAAGCCACGTGAAGCTTGTGGATATTGGAAGGCAAGGCAAGACATGAGTCAAAGCTGACTCTCCATCCCCTGAACTCCCATCTGAAATGCCAGGTGAGCCAGCAGCTGACCTGACCTCATTTCAAATGCCAGAGGTTTGTAAAGGGCTGCAGGGGGGGGTCACCAGTCTGGGGTGGAGGCTGGAATGAAGTGCCCTACCACCTCCAAATCTCTCCAGTCTGGCCCCCAGCTGCTTCTGTGACAAAGAAGCAGAGCAGGTCTGATGTCAGAGCTGCAACCCCTACCTACACACCTGAATGGCTCACATACACAGGAGCCCGCCTCATGGATCATATCAATGTATTGGGGGTTCCTTCACCAAGTTCCTTCTACAGAGCAAAGATACAAATAGCAAAATCAAATTTATCTCTTTTGGTTTTACTTTTTGGAAAGTTCATATCATTCATTCCTTGACTTTGAATCACACCTTTGACATACATGGTTGTGCAAGGTGGGTAAAATCACTGTGGTTGCATGGGTCAGTGGAAAAGACTTAGGTTCCCCAGAGGAAGACTCACACCTACATGGAGACTTGCACTGATTGAACTACTGGTGTGAACTTAAAATGATGCAGTTAAGCTGAACTGAGCAACAGAGTAGACACTCTTGCTTTCTTACCTACTTCAGCTAAACCAAACACAATGTAGAATACAAAGCAGAGCACTTTTCCACTGGAAGAGTACAAAGACGTTTGCACTGCTTCAACAAAATCAGTGTGGGCCCACACGTAGACACGGAAGCATTGAAGCTATGAACAAAGTACTGCTGTTTGGGTTTCCCAGGTGGCAGTCCTTACAAGGACCACATGCTAGTCTGTTGGGCGTATTTGCACAAAGGTCTCAGCTTAAGGGCTGACTTTGCTAGAACAAGAATTCTTTGCAGCACAAGTAGTAAGCTACATAAACCAAAGGACATCCTTACCAGTGAATCGTTTCTTCCCAGCAATATCATATTCTGACACAGGGCCGGTGCCAACACCACTAGTCTCCGGATAGACAACTTCCGATTCTGTCGTTGTAGAAGCAGTGGTGGTGGTGGTGACAGTGGTGGTGGTTGGTGGCAAAGTGCTCTCAAAAAACTCGTAGTCTTCAGAGGAAACATAAGATGAAAATGTTAGCTTGCTTCATGATATTTTGGCTTAACTATGAGAAGGGAAACATTTCTGTCACCAGCCACAGTCCCAAAAGAGTGCCATGCACCCTGCCCTAGCTGCTGCACACTCCTTACGGGCCTCTAAGTCAGGGTCGGTCACACCTCAGCCTTGCAAGGTTTCTACCAAACTGATGGACAGAGAGCACAAAGTCTTTGCCTTAGAATACTAGTGCTGTTGCTAATTTAGACCTCACTCACACAGGTAAAAAGGATAACAATAAACAAAGGTATTCATACAGCAGTATCCTGAATGTGCTTCGTCTGTCACTTCCCATCACAACCCCCAAGAGAAGACAGCACAGTAATTGAATCCTTGGCCACAGCCCTCAGATGCCAAAGGAAGGAGATAAGGGAGTGAAAAACTAGTTTTTTAAGAAAACTCTGTGTTATCATTCTAAAATGCTAGAGCTGGTTCATGCTGCTCTTAAACCTTCCTGCAAGTTAAGAAGCGTGGAGTCTTGTACTTGCCATTCGTGGTCCCATTAGGGCCATGAGGGAAGGCAAACTGGCCCACCTGAATCTGCTGATAGTCAGTCCTCCTTGATATTCAGTCCTATTAAATTCAGTGCTCTTTGAAAAGCTACTGCACTACCAGATTGACACACAAAATGAAGGGAAAGAAGCATTTGGCATCCCTGCCGTGTCCTTCTACAGGCTGTGGGACTCAGCTCATGGCTTTGTTTTCTGCTTAAACTGCTAAAGCATTTGTTTTTTGCAGGTGACCTGCACCTAAGGGGAGGCCTGGCAAAAGACCTGTGCGCTGAGGATATTCCACTTTCATGGGGATGTAAGGAACTGGGGATGTAGGACTTGTGCAGTTTTTAGTTCATCCTCTCCTCCCCAAATGCTAAGTGTTGGCCTCAGTATGACGTGATCGGAATAAAAAGAGCAAAAGTCTATGGTATATTCCTCTCAGCTGCTGCACTTTCTTTTAAATGTTTTTCTGTTGTTGGTGGTGGTTTGACTTAAGATCCCAGCACTGCAACCACAAAGAAAAAAAACTTTTATTATTCTAGAGCCATAAATGCTAATAAAAAGCTTTGAGTTTAACAGACGTCTGCACTTATCCACTTTAATATGCAGGGGTAGTAGCAGGAATCTGAGGATTAAAAGGAGCAGAACATCAGAAGTCACTGATGGCAGAAAATGAACGCTAGTTCCAGTAATTGAGAATTTGCATTCGCTATGCAAACTTATGATTAAATGCTGGGACTTGAGGCTTCCTCTTCAGCTAAGTTTTGTGTGTCCTGGATTATAATATCAAGATGGCATGAATATAACTCTGCAAAAATCTTTCCCTCTTCTCTTTTTATCTGATTTCAAATCTCTTTGATTTAAATTCCACGTGAATTCAGCAGATATTACTTATTTTACATGTAGGTGATGTCATTCAGTATAAGCATGTTTTATAGTCTAAATGCAGACTACACATCAAAAAAAAAAAAGACAAAATATATTCACAGTGCTGTAGAGTGCTAAAAACTTGCTAAGGTATTTCAAGTTTCCAGGACTCAGATGTTATTTGGATTTTCTATTTTAGAAGAGTTCATTGACTTTGACTGGGCTGGAGTTAGAAGTTTTACCAGAGAAAGTAAATCTAGGATTGAAGCGGTGACTGTATGACTCAGCTCCGAACATAATTTATTTCCATAATAGGTTCCTATTAGATTGCAGGACAAATAGAAAAGGACTTTCATGTCCAGAAACAGTTGCCTTTGCACCCTTGCTCTTCATATGTGATGCAGGACTCTGGAAAGCTTTTCCAGCTCACCACTGCTTGCTTGAGCTCCCAGTCACCAACTTGCCCCTCAAACCCAATTCCAGAGAAAGAAGACACGGTAAAAAAACAACCCCAAACATGCCACTTGCACAATAGACTTTTACAGTTAAACAGTACCATCATCATATATCACATATGCCTCTGGAGTTGCTGTCACATCCGAATCCAGTCCTGAGAATGTATCTACTGAAGGAGAAAGAAAAAAATACTATAAGAACTCAATGGTCTCATCCCTACCCTCCTAGTAAAATACTTCTGGAATAAAGTTTAAAATAAAAATCTTTAGCCAGTTGATTTGTAAGAAATAAGATAACTGCCTAGTTTCCAGATAACACAGTGACAGTCCGCTCTGCATATTTAGAATAACAGATGAGTAGCTAACTGCAGTAGCCAGGAGTTTTGCTGGAGGAAAATGAGTTCAGGGCTGCTACTCAAAATCGAGAGCAATGCACCTTCCAGAAGCTCTGCCCTGGGCCCTAGCAGCTCTGCCAGCAACCACGTAATGCTCAGGTTAGCATTTGACAACATTTTATAGTCTCAGGAGCAGCAAATGTGAGAAATTTATACACAAAAAACCAACCGAGCAATTCAAATAAACTGAAAACTTCTATTCAAATATTTTTGCAGGGGAATAAAAATCAAACAACCCAGAGAGTCATGACATTTACAGACTGCATCTATGGTAGCAAGTAATGCATCCCAAAAGGAATGGATTTGTAGAATGAAGTAATTGGTGCTGGATTTTCCGGGGTTTTACTTCGCACTAGCTCTAGTCTGGACTGAATGCCCATTACAGGGTGGGGCATACACGTGTCATCCTGAAACACTGCTTCTACTTTAGTTTCATCCAACAGGAATTCAGTTTGTGCACACCAGGATTGCTCCATGATGTAAACAAAAGCATAACAAGATGATTGTGAGGTGCGCATCAAAACCACTCCCCCTATCCACCCCAAAAACCAATGCAAATGCACCCACAGACTTCCCAGATGCCTGTCCCTACATATTATCTCAATATCTCTGCAGGTCATGTATCCAGCACCAGATACATCAACCATCAAGTACCTCATCTTGTGAATCCTGGAGGCTTCCCTGCACACTCTGAGAAATACATTTCTCCACATGTTATTCAGGGAAGCCGAAAAGTACACAAAGCTCAGATTAGCCATGAAAAGTAATGTGAACAAAGCAAAAGCATTGTGCTGGAACCCACTGCAGGTACAGTCAGAAGTCTTTAATGGAATGCAGGGGCTGGGGAGAGGCCAGTGTGTGAACAAAGACAAGAGAAAGACAGCTTTGACCTCAGGATACTACGTAGAAACTGGTTATGCTCCTGTAACACTTGATATGAAAGCAACAGTGTTGTTTTTACTAAGCCAGTACTACGAACAATGCAAAATCGCAACTGCCAATGTCAAATAGTTCATAAATATAATCTGAATTATACATTTTCATTTTGCAGGTGTTTTTTACTTAGGACCAACCATTATTGTACAAAAGACTGATTTTTTTTTCTACTACAATAAGTTTCTTTTAAATACACAGTAGTGATTTTAATGCCAAAATAAGCTTTGAAAACACAGGAAATGGGTTAATTCTTGTCACTTTCATATAGCAAAATCTGACATTTTCTCATGGTAGACTTCTGAAGCCGCTCTTCAGGAGATCATCCACTTGGAAGCCACTTGACTTCTCTGAGGGTAGTCAGTAGCAAAGTAGATCCTTTGATGAATTCTGCAGATGATCTCACCACAGTTGGCCAGCATCAACCAATGTCTATAATGTATGCACCTACCTTTGATTACATCCAAGTAAACAAGAGGCTCAGATATGCAGAAATTTGAAGTCCTTCACAGGCAGACTTCAACTCATTCACATCTATTAGCTAGTCAGCCTTTGGCCTACGTACAATCCAGCAAAACGAAATTTTATTTTCTATTTTTGTACTTGTTCAGTCTCTTCTACTTCACTGTCTGTGCTTCTTTAGCATTAGCTGTGGCATGGTGATGACAGGGGTATTTCCCAAAGACCTCTCACTTTATAATTTTCTGTACATACACCAGCTGCGGTTCTCCAGCTTGCTCCATCACCACCCTTCACTGCAGCTCTTCAGTAAACCCTGCCTGTACCAAAGGAGGCTAAGTCTTGCTACGACTGCTTGCCATAGTCTTTTGGCATCTGTAAGGACAGCAGACTGCGCAGCCATCACTAGATATTATCACACATAACATGTGGTTAAGACTCCACCTTTTTTTCTCCTGTGAGTTCATGAAAGTTTAGCTGATTTCACTGACAAATCACGCTTCTTTGGCCAAACTCCTTCTTGAAAGTTAAAGACTGCTGAATCTAGTGAAATGTTGACAGTAAATTCTGCTGGGTTGAGCAAAAATCCTGCCAGAGAGTAAGCAAATTTGCCAAAGCTTAAGTAGAACGTTTGGCAGTGGGATTTGGCACTTGCAGTCCCCGGCTGTTTGTGAGTAAAGCACTTAGCAACAAATATCAAGCTTTGGCAGAAAAAGTATTTCATTAAATGATCTGGAGTATTTTCCAGACTCAGACTAAAGGGAAAGACAACATAAAAATATGATTTGTAAATGGTCAAGGGAAAACTGCATTAAATGTTTTGATAGTTCAAGTAGTAGTTGTTTATCCCTCTTGATATAGACACTGCACTTGTTAAACAAAAACGGCCATCATTAAATAAATACCACAAAGATGCTTTCTTTTGAAGCAAGTTCCTCTGTGGAACAGGCAGGTTGTTTTGTTACGTTTGTTAAATGTGAAGGCAGGTCACCAAGATGAAAAAAAAAAAGAAGATGATCAAGAAAATCCTAATAATTACTCTTCGGAGAAACTTTCATAATTGCTAGGTAGGGACTAATATTGCTCAAGCTGTAAGAAGTAGAAATCCAGCGCCATCTTGTCCTTTCAGTCTCCCACTGTGATGCATTTGCAGACATACTGTCGAAATGCCAGGCAGTTTAGGAGTGACTTAAGGGCCATTCTCATTGAACACGCAGCCTGTGTAAAAAACTAGGTTTCATTCATGCCTCTAACAAAGTTCAAGGATTCAGCAAGCCCATCTAGTAGAAGGCAAAAAACCCAAGCAGAATGTTTTTAAATGTTCACAAAACCACCTGAAAATTCCCCAGCCCACAACTCTGCTAAAAATAATACTGCAAAGCTTTTTGTTGTTCAGCTTCTGGAGTCTACTCTCAGATTAACCCCAGCCACATTTCATGAACTCTTACTGTTCTTATAATATGTGTTCTCAGAAGAGGTCCTTCAGGTATCAAACAGCACAGGCCAAAGAGAGGAAACATTACAGGATATAAGCAACATTTAAGGTAAGCAAAAGGAGCTGGTGGGAGCGGGAGGGACTCTAACTCTAGCAAAAATCATGGTCCCCTTTAGGTAACTTTGAAAATACCAGGGTGACCATATAAAACAGTATCTCTAACAGTGTTGCAAATACAATTAAGAACAATGAAAGCACCAAAGGGAAAAATCAAAAATCTTCAAAGAAATATTTAACGATGATGGTCATTTTTATATACATATGTTTGTGTGTGTACACATCCATGCATATGCATGTATGCAAGCACACTTCTATAAATACACACTGTCAAACATGGGGCTAATTGTTAGATAAATATTAACACCATAAATCATTGTAATTCCACCTTCACAAGGCACTAACATCTCTGACTCATTACTTACCCAGGGTAGCTGGTAAGGGAATTTTCAGTCTTCTGCTTCTGAAATCCTTTCCAAAGATGCCATCCTTAGACTCACTGTGAGTTGCTGAAGCCACATCTTTCCATATCTTTGCACTCTTCAAAGCAATACTTCAGCTCCCTAGGTCTTGGTTACATGACCTATTTGTAAACCTACTTTGGCTTCAGAGATACAGGTGTATGGGGGAAAAGTAAGAGGGTTTCATTACCCATTAAAACTGGCTACTGCAGTTGGCAGACAGCTGACTGACAACCTGTTGTTTAGGTTATGGCCATGCTGCTACTGCCCATTTGTAGACTGAGTTGGGGATTAGCTATAAATGGAAAGGATAAGGACTGGTTTTGCAAAATAAGCAGCTAACTGGTTTGCACTGCAACATTCAGGTGATAAAAGGGTAAAATGTGGTAGGAACAGGCTCAACGCCCAAAGACTCTAGTGCATTTATATCTGTTTACTTTGGATTTCAGTTGGGCACCCCATTCTAAGCTTGTATAACTGCAACAGGGAAACAATGACATGCACCAACACTGTTTTATATTTTCAGATGAGAAAGAAATTAGTGTGCAACTCTCTGCTTTATCTGTGCAGAGCCAGGGTTGTCTTTCCCCAGCTTCATCTGTGCTGTGCTACATTCCTGCTAGACAATCTCTATCTCCGAGGGCTGGCAAGAGAACAAGAATCTTATTTTGCAAAAGCTGGTTCCACCATGGCTCAAAAGAGAGACTTTTCAGAATTTATTGTGAGTAATGAACACAAAATAGACAAAATGTATAGTGCCTTCAGATCCTCCCCTAGCCTGAACTGGAGTGAGGACTTCCTTATATGTGAGTGCTTTGACCACAAAACTACTGTCTATACTTGTGCTCATGTGCATGAATATGTGTGACAAGACTGGATCCAACACAAGGTAAGAATTTTGCTGAAATCAACATATTTCCATGAAAAACTTCAGCTTTGGGGAAAGTTAACATTTTCCAATGAAAAACCATTTAACACCCAAACCCTTCTTCAGCTGCTATAATCTTAGCTCCTACCTGATCACATGGACCAAAATCTTCAGAGGCAGATTCTTTCCCGCTTTGCATTTGTGTAACTGCACTGTACAAACAGCACAACCAAAGAAGTTCAAACAGCACAAAAGGAAGTTACCTTCTGCATTGCACTCTGGCAGGCCATCGAACCCCAACAACAAGTTGCCCTCATCATCATACTGTCCATAGGTGCCTGGAGGACAGGTTGGGGGTGGTTTCTCAGTGGGTGGTTCTGTGGTGGTTGGTTCAGGAGTGGTGGTAGTAGTTGTAGCAACAGTTGTTGTAGTGGTTGTGGTAGTTGTTGGGGGTATTGTTGTAGTAGTAGTAGTTGAGGGAGTGGTTGTTTTCTTAATCATTTCAAGACCAATCAGCGGTTTCCCTCCAAGGCTTATTATTGGTTTATCTTGTGCACTTGCTACAGGTTTACTAAATCTGCCATGTCCAAACAAAGGTAATCCATCGGGACTCACCATTGGGGCACCCTTTTCATCTAGAAGAGAAGAAATAAAAACCAAAAAATCTCACCATTAATCCATTTCAGGCTTATAGCATAGTATTTATCAACAGTAGATACCACAAGAGCACTGTGAGTGTGATTACAGCCTCCTGTAACTAAGCTGACAGAGAATAAGGTTGTTATCTAGGAAAGAGCCATGGCTAAGGAAGCTGGAAGGTGGTTCAGAAGAACCTCAGATAAACCACAGCAGTATTCACTTTTATCAGCTGTTCGATAAACACTTCTTGGGAAGACTGCAGGGAGGTTTCACTTCAGAATCACAACATGCAGACAGTGTCTGCATTTAATGTAAGCCAGTCTCCTAACTGTTGATGAAAGGTACGATGAATCTATATTCTGCTTCCTAATGTCAAACATGTGCAAGCAAAAACTGGGCTGAGCTGGTGAGATGCTGTCACTGCAGATAAACTTTTGTGCCAAATTCTGGACACTGCAAATATTCATGGTAACCGGTTTAGCAGCAGGCACTGAATTTGCATTCAAGAGATCTATTCAGGTGGACTGATACGCAGACAGCAGTGTTATTCACAGATCACACACACAGGTTTTTACTATTTGTGGTCAGTTTCAGAAGAAAAAATAAAATAATCATATATGTATGGCTGGTACAATGGTAGTGGTGGGGAATGATTATTTCTATGTATACAAAGATATAAACAATCATCAATCCTTAGTCTGGCTCAGTTCTGCAGTCCTTTCTAATGCTGATAAAAGTGAGATGGGTGATTCTTGCTGCCTCATACTCCAGAGCCCCACAGGATGCCCCAAAGTCTCCCCAGGTCCTGCAATGTGCTGACTGCCTGATGGAGACCTGAGATACAAGCAACGCCAAATGGCTTGCATGGGACCTGGGGATGCCTGAAGTATTCAACAGCTCATAGACGTGTACCATGTGCACAGCAACTGTAGATTGTTTTCTGTGAGCAGGAAGCTGTCACTTACCAACAATCGTACGTCCGTCCCCTCCTAATTTCACTCGGAGAGGGTTGCCTTGGGAATCTTGGAGATATTTTCCTTCAACATTTAACACTAGCCCTCGGTCAAGATCTACAATCTAAAAGCAATAGATGGACTCAAGTTTAGCTAACACAAGAGGAGGTGAAATGAAACGTCACAGCAACAGAAATCCTGGGGAAATTCAGATGCTAAGAGTGATGTTCAGGAATAGCTACAACACCCACAGATTTTTAAAAGTGAGTCACTAATTGTATAGTAATCACTGAAAAATCACTGCTGAAGGAAGAAAATCCCCAGGAGCTGGGCTGCAGAGTTGCACGCCAACCATATTCATCTCTCTCACGTGCAGAGGAGCAACTCCCTTGATTTTCTTGGGCTGAGCAACTCCTAGGGTGGATTCCTGTAATACTGATTTCAGTATGACCCCGAGTCCTTTTGAAGATGGGATTTAAAAGTATATGTCTACTACTCAAAAAAAAAAAAAAAAAAAAAAAGGAAAAATTAAACTAGTTAATTTAGATTGAAACGGCAGTGAAAACAAAGTAGCTAAGACTTTAATTGTGGTAGGAGACTGAAGAAAAGCCTCTGTGTCATAAAACAAATCTGTCTGAGAGCCTGGATTGAATTCAAGAGGTAACTGCAGTTAAAACCCAGTCCTCATTGCTATTTCAACCCAAAATAGCTGAATTGTATGCTGTTTTAACCTGAGGTAACAAACACTGAGCCACAGAACACAAAAATGCATGCAAAAGGTGTTAAGTGCTGGGAGGAAACTGGGAAGAGGACATGAGCAGCAGTTCCAGGCTGGCAAGACAGACTTACATTTGTGTCTGTGGTTTAACCCCAGCCAGCAACTAAGCACCACGCAGCCGCTCGCTCACCCCCCACCGGTGGGATGGGGAAGAGGATCGGAAGGGCAAAAGGGGAAAACTCGTGGGTTGAGATAAAAACAGTTTAATAACTAAAGTAAAATAAAAAAAAAAAATAGAACAGTAGTAATACAAAGCAAGCGGTACACTGTACAATTGCTCACCACCCGCCGACCGATGCCCAGCACATCCCCCAAGCAGCGATCGAACCCCTCCCCGGCCAACTCCCCTGCTTATATACTGAGCATGACGTCACGTGGTATGGAATAGCCCTTTGGCCAGTCTGAGTCAGCTGCCCCGGCTGTGCCCCCTCCCAGCCTCCCGTGCCCCTGGCAGAGCATGGGAAGCTGAAAGGTCCTTGACCAGTGTGAGCACCACTTAGCAAGTACTTAGCACTACTTAACAAGAACCAAAACATCAGTGTATCATCGACATTGTTCTCAACCTAAACCCAAAACACAGCCCCATACCGGCTACCAGGAAGAAAACCAACTCCATCCCAGCCAAAACCAGGACAATTTGGTATTGGGGAAAAGACTGTAGCAGGAGGGACAGTAGATCACGAGATCAGTCTCTGAAGCCCTTCAGGCCCCAGATGTTGACACAGATCCTCTTGCTTAACAGGTGTTCATCCTGCTTGCAGCAATGCTCTCCTCTCATGGGGTAGAGAGAGATGCCCCACGGCCTCCCAAGGACCTTTCAACCCACTTTCTGGAGTCTAAAGGGCTTTGGGCATGCTTTTCAAAATGCCTCCCTTGAATGTGACTTACGTGATGCACCTTTTTGTGTTCCTCTAATGCAAATGGTAAGATTGAAGTGGCCATAAAACAGATGTCTTTATGTAAGTGTCATGCTGTGTGTGAGTAGCTCTACTGACGCCAGGGAGGCTGGTCACAGTCTCCTCCTGCTCAGCATTTGGGCAAACACACAGGAAACACCAATTCCTTCCCTGCGTTCGTTGGTTATAAACTCATTAGAAAGGATTTTAAAAGACAAGATCTGGGCATGTAGGCACCTAGTGGGGCTTTCCTATCAATGGTATCTGAGCTCTTCTGAAAATACCACTGGAAACATGTCTGTACAAACAGCAAAATGCTTAGATACCTACGTATGTGCATTTAAAGCATTGTGACACTTATGGAGTAACTTTACATTTCAATATTCTTGCTCATGAGCTTCTCCCTGGAGCGTGAGTCTGGGAGAAGCATTGCTGAACACGTCTTTCACAGCAGCTATCCCAGGCAGCCCCCACTCACACCGCACAGCAGACAAGCCCTGAGTCACTGGGGAGCATCCCACTGACTCTGAGGAAAAAATAGTTCACTACATTTATGGGAGTAATGCTATAGTTGAAAATTCAAGCCATCAGGCTTTAAATCAGACATTTAAAATGTTCAAATAATGAAATGCAGAATTTGTCCTTAGATTTCAATGGAACAGTGGAAACTAGACCACTAAGTGTAACCTCACTTTACAGCTTCATTGACTGAGGGCACTGTTCTCCTTCCTTTTCTTAATGAAAACGTAAGTAAAATAAAAGGCCAAAGCATCTTGAATTTGGAGAGAAGGTCACCCTACCCACTTTGTTCCTTGAGGGCCATTGATTACTCTCTGTCCACTTGGCTTTCCATTATTACCAGGTATTATTTTCCCATTTCCATTTTTCGTTGTAAGATTAGGTCTACCATTGTAACCTGAAACAGAGAAAACAACACACTATTCTGAAGAAAGCTGTGCAGCCTACAAACCACATTTTAAAATGCAAAGAAATGCATTTTCTGACCGATCTGGACATAAATGAGAACAGAAAGAGCCTTCACCATGCTCGGCAAACCAGGCATTTCATTTCTGCTTGGAGCAACTGTTGTGACACTATCAGATCCCCATAGCTGACAGAAGCATCTGAAATGGTTTCTTCTGAAGAGGTTAAACAGTCATGGTTTGTTTCTACCACGTTTATTTGGTCTCTTCATTCCCTCTTGTTTTTTTAAGAAAGCAGCGCAACATTTCTAGACAGCACTACAGCCATTAAAATGTTTGTGATCTTTGTAAACATTTGAGGAGTGGGGTGAGGGAAGAAGTCATTATTAAACACAACCATTTGTTCAATCCTATTCTTATAGAAAGCTGTAGTGATGAACTGAAAGGAGAGGGGATGGGAATTACCTCCATTTTTTTTTAACCTGTAAAAGGAAGGGCTCTCCTTCTCTAGCTGAAAAAACACTGCTACACAGAGGGACACTCAGCTCAGAAGTGGAGAAGCAGTGGCACCAAGCTGCAGGCCCCCTTGCTCAGAAAGGGCAGCAATTTTCACATCCTAGCTCAGAGACTTGCCTCCAGAAAAATATATATGAAAATATATACATAAATTAACTGAAAATATATATATATTAACTGAATACTCCTCGGCTATTAACTTTGCAGTTGCATGGCTAGCAGTCAGCTGGTATACAACTCCCATAGAGAAATCTATTATTCTTTCATGCCATGCATCTCATCCTCCATGGTATTATTTAAGGTCCACTGCCATCTTAAAGCTCTGCAAGCTGGTGGACCTCTACACAACATTGAATCTGACCAAAGTATAGCAAATACAATAGCCCAGCTGCATGGTCTTCACTGTATAACAGTGAGGCCACATTGAACAAAACATCGTTATCTACATATAGCATAGAATGTATTTACTAAAACGCTCAGGTCACTCAATACTATTTTGGATGTCCATGCATTGGAGGGAGAAAAAATATTTCTACCTAGCAAAATCACTGAGACTGTCTGGGATTCTCCACAGGTGACATAGGGAACCAATAGGTGACATACCTTGACATGTAGTGGACCCTCTGTTCCACTACCCAGGGTCAGCAGATATTCTGCCAGAAAGCAAGCCTCTAACATTTGGGGTAAATCACAGCCATAAAGGTATTAGAAGGCCTGACTGTGATGTGCGTAGTCCTCAACAGTAATGTGCAACCTTGAGCTGTCACTTCGAAAAAAGAGGAAAGTGGCTTAAAAATTAATTAAAGAAAGTGTAGAATGCCAGGACAGCATGAGGAAACACCTTACTGCCTTGGCATGGGCAAGGTAGCACTATATAACCTACAAGAGCCTTTTAGTAATCCATATGATGAAGAGCAATACACCTGAGAGGTTGTCATATTCTGAGTACAAATGTGCTTTCAGCGAGCATTCAGTGAAGTCATCGCGCAATAAGGAACATACACCTTTTTCCAATTTAGTACCTAACTCTGTCATCTCCTCTATGGATCATGGGATCCTGTGCAGATCAGACCACAGGACCAAAGGTCTGGGGCACCACATTACACTGACTAGGCAAAGTCCTCAAGAAATGGGCTCCCTGAGAACCACCAAAAGAAAAAGTAATACATTATACTAAATAACTGAACCTGCATTCTGATGGAGGACTTTTCATCTAACTGCTGATCTTAAGAAAAACACAATTCAGTGAGATTACTACAACAAAGACAAGATACCTTGTCTATAAGGAGGTCTAACAAATTGCCGTTGGGAAGGACTCCGTAGCCTGGAGTTCAATAATCGCTGGCGAGGGGACAAAGTAGAAGAAACTGTTGGAGAAACAGTGTGTGTGGTGGTAGATGCAGAAGAACGTGGCCAGACAAAGCTTGGTTTAGATGGGGTATGCTTCTTAGAGGACTGAGTAATCCGTGATGCTATGGCAGAGCTTCCTGGTGATTCGGGAGAAGATATTTTTAATGTTGGAGTTTTTTCCTTCTCTTCCTCTTCAGAGCTTACTTTGTGAGGCAGAAGAGTGTCCATAGATTTCCTTTTATTGTTAGTAGTGTCATCATATGTGTTTTTGTTACCTCTGGAAACAGAAGGGGACCATTTTGCTGCCAAAGATGTGGGTTTCTCTTCCACTTCTTTCTGATCATATTCACTGTAATAATCGTCCTCTGCATTAGAAACTGACTGACGAGATTTAGATGAAGAGGAAGGAACTTTTTGAGGAAGTTCAGCTTTGGACATTTTTGAAGGCAACAGGCCATATTTTTTCTCTGTTTGGGACACTGTTCTTGTAGCGACCCTTGAGCGAGTAGGTAATGAAGGACGAGCTTGTCTCGAAGAAGTGGATGACAACCTTGGATTGTACTGGTTGTCTTTTGCTGTATCGCTGGCAGAACTGGAGTCTGGCTGAGTAAGTTTTGGTTTGTAGGAAGGTACCTGAGAACCTGGCTGCTGTTGCTTTGATAGAGATGAACTTGAGCTTCCCTGAGAGAAAGATGTAGGTAATCCCCTAGAAGAGGGCACCTCTTTAGGAAACATAGACTGGCTGCTTGCTCTGTCACTGTCTTCTGTTGCATCCTCCTCATCATCTTCCTGCAATTCTTCATTACTCTGGGATGAGACATGAGACGGGAGGCGCCGACCCCTTGAATGCAGTAAGGAAGGACTGGTTTGTGCCCTCAGTGGAGGCTCTGAGTGGGAGGTCTTCTCCAGTGGAAGATGAGAGGGGAACGTCTTTTTAGGCAAAGATACACTTGGTTTTGATCGAGCAAGCATTTCTTTTACCTCTCGACTGTCCTCCTCTTCAGGCTTATGTTTGGAAAGAGAAGACTGCAAAAGAGAATGCTTTTCTGGAGCAGCCGCTCGACTTTGTTGTTCTTCTGAGTCAGAGCGGGGTGACTTTTCACCATGTCTCTCTCTGAGGTGAGAATCAGAATCGACCTGAGGATTTCTTCTCTTGGAATAGATTGCTGAAGAAGACTGCCTGGAAGAGGGCAGAGAAGGAAATAAGGGGTTTGCATCTTGTGAGTCCTCTCTATAATTCTTATCAACATCCTTTCCGTCTGATTTGGCACTGGTGGAGGAGCGAGAGTAAGGTGAAGTGTGACCAGAAACAGAAGACCTCGATGAGGCTGCCACCGCAGCTAATTTCGAATCCTTCCATGTGCGAGAACTGGAGCCTGAGGGAAGCCTTGTTTGCTGTGACCTAGAACTGGGCTGTCCTGCTCTGTCCTCTGCTTCTTCACTGTCAAACTCATTATGGCTATCATGAGCATGGGAATCTGCTGATTTGGAAGAGGGTTGATGTGAATGACCTAGAGAGCCAGACCTACTGGGATGGCTTGGGACAACCTCATGAGAGAGAGCAGACTGCCGATTTGACGGCAAAGTCAGGCGACTAGGCTCTGAAGTTTTAGAAGACACTTTCACGAGCATGGGGTCTGGCTTTCCTTCCACATTACTCACAAGATCATTATTTTTGGCAGGCAGAGGATGGGAAGAGGTTTTAGAAGGCACATTAGTGTTGCTTTGCCTCAGTTGTTTTGTTTCATTATCTGTGTATTTAGGAACAGACGAGGCAGAAGAGTGTTGTGCTGATGATGGTAACAGTGCTGGTGGCTCATGTTTCTCTGTGCTCGTCTGCCGTGACACCTCTGATGTGTGGGTTCGAACAGAGGTCCTCCCTGAGGCAAGGACAGGGTGGACTGGCCGACTAGGGGACAAGGGTCTAACATTCCTTCTCTGATCCTCGGCTTTTGGTGGTGTTGTTGGAGCTTCTTGGGAGGAATCACGGTCATCTGTCACCTCAGTGGATTGGAGATCGGGTTCCAGCTCTCCTGTCTTTCTAGAAGGTAACTGAGATTTACTTAGGACCCCTCGAGTCAAGATTTTATTCTTATATTCAGAAAGAAGACTCTTTTTATCACTAACATTAGGTGAACGAACAGACGACTGCTTAGAGGAAAGTGATGGCTGGACTTTTGAAGAAACAGAAGTTTGAGAAGGAGATGAGCCAGCATTCCCATTTTTTTTAGCCTCTGAATTATCTTGAATATTTGTTTGTTGCTGAGCAACTGAATCCTCATGAGCAGCTGGGGGGAAAAAAAAGTGTTTATTCACAACAACAGAAGCAGCACAAAAAACTGACCACGAGAAGAAACTAGCCAGATAGCAAGAACAAAACAACGTATGAGAATATGAGACAATAATTATTTCTGTATTAACCAGCCTGTGGAGTCTGGCTGAGTAAGTTTTGGGTTGTAGGAAGGTACCTATGTGGAATTATTGCAGGTTGGGTAAAAGTTAGAGCAATTAAAATCAAATATCTAAAAGCAGGGACTGCAACATCCTATCAGTGGAACCAAATCTTCAGCAGAGCTTAGTCATGTTCATGGCATGGTGCTGCATTACCCCATCTGAGGCTGTGGACCACATTTTTAGTTAACTCAGCAAATCTTCTGTCCCCACAACAGCATCTTTTTGGCAAGAAGCAAACACAAGGAGTAGTATCTGAGTAAGCCACTCTAAGGGACTTTCAAGAGAAGGAGTTGTCAGGAACAGCACAACCAAAGACCCAAAGCATTGTATTCTCTGGCCTTTGGATAACAAAGCACATAGTGTTTTCATGCAGGAAACAGAGTATGGTATGCATTTATTTAAGGTGTTAAAATGTCCATAAAATGTCCTTTCACATGCTGCAGAGTGACAAACACTTATCTACAAGCATCTCTTTGGACAATAAAGTGATGAAAAGAGCTAACAGAAACAGTATTAAAGAAGTAAAATCCCATGGGTTAGATGAAGTGCAGAGGAAGCTAAGTCAGTAAGAATTAACATAACTGGGACCAAGGTAAGAATAGGTGGACTATGCAATCAGTGCATGGCTTGGTGCTCACCTGCTGGGATGGCGACACTGAAGGCTTTGGACTGAGGACCTGGTCCCCTCCTGTTTGCTGCACGAATTTTGAAAATATAGCGCTCCCCGGCCTGCAGACCATCTATTATGGCTGACGTTGTAGCTCCAGAGTAGGTGATGGACTTTGCTCCAAATGGCTTGAGAGCCGGGGCGTATGAAAGAATGTATTCTGAAATGATTTGGCAGACGGTTGGAAGGAGGAAACTGAAAACAGTCCTGTTTCCAGCGGACAGACTGTATGGGTAGGATGAATTAGAACGTGCATTACTAAAATTAATACACTAGCAATGCACGCTGAGTCAACAGCTGGAGTACAAAGACATGAGAGAGAGATATATACATATATAAAAGTAGGTAAGTTGAACACTTGTTCATCTTAACAGACAAAACCAAATCACATCAATGACCTAATGACTGTGACAGAATATGTTAGCTATACCTTTGTAAAAACACATAAGCAACAATGCCCATCAGAGTGAAGTGTCACCAAGAGGAGCTGGACGACAGCCGTGCGCACTTCCAGAGAAGGTGTGGGGGACATGAGAAAGTTACAGCACCAACTACTGCGTGGTTTGGTGTGCTGCACCAGGAGACTTTTTTTTTGTTTCTGGATGCCAACTAATAAAGGGGAAAAAAAAGAGTCCTCTGAAAAAAACTAACTGCCATAAATCAGAAATAACAGAGGAAACCTACAAAGAGAAAATGCACTGGAGGCACAAAACATGTATGAACATTGCCAGGAAAATACGTGCTGTCCTACTATTTGTGGAAACCTAGTCTGAAAGACTGTACAAATGTTAGGTAGTGTAGATAGCTACAATCAGAATACGTGTGTTGTTATGGCTGACAAAATCACGAGCAGATTTTAGACTTCCCAAGACAAAGAGAAATTTTAAACTTACTGATTAGCTACCAAGATATTCACAATCAACAACACACGATCCAGAGAATATTATTCCAAAATATAATTTGCTCACAATGGTCGACAACACACGACCGTGCTGCTGACTGTGGCTATGTCCACAGCAAATAAGAATGTTAAAAAATTCTCTTTCCCACAGAAATTATTTGGAAGAAGAACAAAATGGTGTATTCATATAATTATTGTTCAAGACATCAGTATTAAAATCAGGTGACATTATTCATTACTATTAATTACTTTCTTATCTTACATTTCCAACAGAGCCTTGACACAGCTATAATTGCACTGTACTTTAAGACCCTAGTCATGCCAAAGCAGCTCTGCCGGTCCACTGTGGTGAAACTCCACCAACTCCAAAGACCATACACTCATTCCTCAGCGGTGCTGGAGCCTGAGGGACGTCCCCATGAAAACATCAAAGCACTTACTTTAATCTTGGAAACTATTACTGCAGTCAAATATAAGTGTTTCCAGCTGAGTCATTGCTTAGAGGGGTTTTAGCTGTAATCTACAGGCCAGTAGGTAAAATTCATGCCTGGATGATTGAGGTTCTTCTTCAGAAAAGATACTTCTACCAGGAAATAACAGCACTGCATATTGCCAAATGGTAGCAATAGCACGCCTGTCCAACAAAATCAAAATCTGACACGCTGTGCTTAACTATAGCCAGGGCAAAACACCACTGCAGAGAGAGCAAAGCAAGGTCTTGTTGCCACTTAAGAAATTCACCCTGCTCTCACCTTTCGATTTAGGATTACTGTGGTACCTGTGCTCTGTATTAGCTTTCTGTATTGAGAAAAATTTCACCCCTATAGGAATAATTGGAGGCATGAAGAGGAGACTTCCCATTACACTCCCAAGGAGTGCAGGTAAGATCTCAGCCATGTGCAGGCTTCCTTTTCTTTTCAATCCTCTGTAAGAGGCACGGGTATTGGATCAAAACAGGGTTTTAAACATAAATTCCAAGGGCTGCCAGTTTTCTCTCTCTACACAAAGAAACACAATAATACTTGAGAAGCCACAGTGCCACGATGGGAAAACTCTACAACATAATAACACCTCTAAAAACAGGAAACTTAATTTTTTCTGAAAACAAGCCCATATCCATTGTGTTAAGAAATAAGCCACGCATAGGTCATAAAAATCAAGGAAAAAAAGAATCATCAATAGTTTATATACAAATGCATTTAATGCTCAGTTGAAAAAAAATCAATGTATTAGAAGGCATGGTAAGCTTTGGATTTTTTTTTTGTTGTTGTTTTAAGATATACAGGAGTTACTTTAATTGCAGAGGCACTGGTGTCACTTCTGGTAACTCTCAAATGGCTACTGGAGGGCATTTTCTCCTGTTACTTTAATATGTGGTATAAATATATAAAAGGACAGGGTTGAAAAACAGAAGGACCAAAAGACAAAAATTGTCAATTACCACGTGCTATCAAAATGATATGAAGTGCTAGATCAGTGATTTAATTTAGCCAGTATAAATATCATTTCTGTCATTTATTTAGTTTAAAAATAAGACCTCTCCTGAATATTTCATACTCAAGAAAAACAATGATATATTAGACACGTATAAGCATTCAGCCCTTGAATATCAGGTATCTTTAAAATGATTGCCTTGGATGAATCATCTAAAGATCAGCAGACAAAAATGGACAAAGGGCTACAGACTGCTCAAAATTAGGAGCAGATTTGAAATTTCAGATAATGTCCCTGCATGACCCTACTTTAAGAAATAATAATTCTTGGACACAATTGCAGCTCCATTGAAGCAATTGGCAAGACTCCTATTGACTTCAAAGAGGAAAGAATTCCACCACTGCCCTGAAGAACACATAAAATAGGTCTTGTATGCAGACACGGTACACTTCCCTCCAGGCCAAAGGTTTTTTAAATCCTGAGATGCTACAGTGCTGATAAGGCACCTCCAGAAACTTGTGTAACTTGAGGACACAATCCCGGCAACCACTGGAGAATGGGAGCAGCCAAAAAATCAGCCTGTTCATTTTCAAAGGAAAAAAGGGAAAAAAAAATCCCAGAAAGCTTTTTATTTTTAAATCCTATGCAAGTAAATAGCCACTGACAAATTAGCTTTATGACCATGTACAATAACGCTACAGTACACAAGGCTTATGCGTGATATCTGTTGAAATCACTATTTGCGCTTGCTTCTTAAGCTGAGGCTTTCCTTCTGCGTTAAACTGGAAATAAAACACAACATAAACCCACTCACTTTCTTGGCAACTACACAACTTTTCCTTCTTCACCTAACTGTTACAAATCCTTTGGGAAACTTCCTTCTTGAGCTCCGTTTCGACCTGCCTATTAACGGAAGAAGAGGTAAGCGTGCACGCGTGACACCCTGGGAAGCTCTGTGACATCCCAGGCACACAGTGACGATGGCTTCCCAGCGGTGGTGTGGAGACACTGGTCTGGAAACAAGAAAATCTTGCTTGGGTATAAGCCATTAACAAGTGAAAAAATCCTGGCACAGTCAGCAGTTCCAGCTTGCTGCGGAGCCGCAGTCTGACTTCGAGAAGACCAGCTGCTTGAGGGGGTTAAAAACCACCAGTGATGACCTACCTTTGACTTTTCCTTCACTCTCTGGGAGAGCATCCCAGGATGCTGCTACAGAGGTTGGTTTCCCCTTTAGTGGCCAAACATCCAAATTTTCAGGTGCACTGGCAGGAGCTGTGAAACAGCCATACACAGAAGAGACAAGTAAGAAAAGTTGACCTACACAGCATGCACCTTTTGCTCCTTCTTCTCATAGCAGAAATTCCTATACAGCCATTTCAAAGATAAACGTGAAGAGCACACATGGCTCAGGTCCATGCGTGCCTGTATTACATCTCGATATCAGACTCCTGTTGTGAAATTCTGTTCCATACTTCTAGGAACAGGCTGTCTGCACAAGACTGCTACTGTGGCTTAGCTGGAACGACGTGGTAATTCAGTTGTTATGGACCACTTCCCTGTACCAAAGAGGCCCCAGAGCTTCTCCGTGGTGGAGGCAGGATTTAAATTTACTGCCCACAGAGAGGGACAGCAGCCAGGCTGCTCCTCCCAAAGGAAGGGGCACACCCAGCTGCAGGGGTCCAAGGTGCTGACCCCCAGAAATAGCCAAACCATCTCCCCCTGTTCTCGTCATGCCACAAGAGCAGCCCCAGTGTGCTCTCCAGGGCACTGCTGCAGGGATGCAGGCAGCAGGGCTGAGGCTTTTCCCATGTTCCCAATCCTCTGCTGCCCCAGGCAACAACTTATTCTGGCTTTCCCTCAAGTCAGCCCTATTTCACAGCTCAAACCCTAAGACTTGTGTTACCCCAAGGACCGTTTGAATACATACCTGCCTCTGGGGTCCGCTGGTAAACAGACACGCTCCATTTGCCTTCCTTTTCTCCCTCCAAGATCTGGACAGCAAACTCATACATGGTGTCTGGCACCAGATTCTCCACCAGCGCCCGCCGGTTGGACACCTGCTTGTAATCCCACCTTGCTGATTCCCCCTTTTCCCGATAGCGAACACTGTATTGCCTGGGATGAGAAACACAGGAAAATAAAAAATCACTTGTCAAAACTTAGCATTAGCAGAACCAGAGAGGGACGGGGCTGCTTCCCCCTCAACTAGCCTGCTGGGGCTTACTGGGGAACCTACCAAAATGCAAACAGCAAAGTACCACCACCACCACGAGCCAGCATCTTTTAAGTAAACCTTTGTGCCTTCCTCTAATGGTGTCTGATTGCTTTCACCTCAAGGGACAGACCGCTCTTTTCAGCCTCTTACTCAAAACACCCCCTGCCCCAGGGGGGAAGCTGCAAGGCTTTCCAAACCAAGCCAGGTGTCCTGGGGGGCTCCACGCCACCATCTCGCTGCCCTATGTCCACAAACATGGCCGGACGGCTGGGAGCTCACGTGTCTGCCCAGATAACCACGGTTCCCACGTGCCTGCCCAGATAACCACTTCCACAAGGCAACTGAGAACATCTAAAATTACCACTTCTTCTGCTGTGCCCCTTGGGGTGTTTCAGCGCCAGGTTGCACAGCCCTTCAGTGTTCCCAGGCTGAGCAATGCAATCCAGCACTTTCAGACCATTGGCAGTTTCCAGCCCTGTTTATTTTGGTCTCCAACTGCTGCAGCATGCTGCTGCGAGCCAAGCTCTCCTGCTCATGGGAGCCCCCGACCTGCTCAGCCTCAGCTGCACGACGTTTCTGGAGGGTCAGTGGATGCAGGGGGCACTGACGCGCGTCTTTCCCATTGCAGTGATGCTTCCTTCATCCACCGTATGGTTGTCTCAAAGCTGCAGTCTGTTCTGATAATCCAACTCAACATCTCTGCTCTGTGGACTGTGCCCTGTCCCCAACCTCTTCTTTCCCCATGTATGCATGGGGATTTGCTGACCGTGGTGATATACCAGCATTTGAATAGCAAAATATCTCCAGTTGGTGCTGATGGCATTTCAGAAGGGATCTAAACCCCTGTAGTCCAGCACTTACACAGACATCTAAATACTAGAGACCACAGCACAGGGAGGCAAGGAGATTACATCATGCCATATCCACCCATGTCAGGCTTCTAACAGCTTCTCTGAAGCATCCCCTACCAGCCATTGTCATAGGTAGGGATATGCAAGTTCCTGTGCCCTAAGCTAAATTATTCTCAGAACCAACTGTAATTAAATAAATGCAAGAGCAATCAGTAGTGCACTGGCAGAGTTCACCTTCAGTATGCATTCAGAAAAGAAAGCACAGGGCTAACTACCTATTTGCTGCAACCTTCTGTTTTTCATACAGTGGGTCTGTCCAAGCAACGAGCACAGACTGAGAGGACATAACTCGAACAGTTATGTCTTGTGCCACCTCCACCTCTTCCTCCTCTGAAATGGCAAAACAAAATAGCATATCAGTAACAACATCGGAGTTCTCATAAAAAACAGTAACTGTCTTCAACTGACGTTGTAATACACACACAGCACAGATGAATAACTAACACAGTGGTAGTGGAAAGCCAAGTATATTGATCACTGATGGTACCCCATGGAAACATCATTTCTTCTGTCAGTTGTCTGCTTATAAGTCCAGAGTACTAATATATTCTATAGTCCTTCAATATTCTATCAGTCCCCAAACTGTTACTTACAGCAAATGTCTTATTAACCTACTGACATTCATCATCTCTGGCAAACTCACTGCCAGAGATGCCTGGAGAACAGAAATTTTGCCTTATGAAAAATTTTGAGATTTTAAAATTTTCTGACAAAGGTGTTCTCCATCACCATCAAAGTATCTGAAACACTCTGCCACCCTCACGGCACTCTCATCGCAAGGCAAAGGGGTGAGAAAGTGGCGCTGGCATGGAGATGAATCTCACTCATCCTTTTTAACCTTGGCAGCAGTATGTAATGTTTTCTTTCCAAAAGAAAGTGAAAACTTTTGCTGACCAGGTTTAGGCTTCTGGAAATCAACCCTTCAGAAAAGGGGATGGAGATCCAACAAGAAGGCATACCGTTGTGGAGGTCCTGGCTTTGATTTAATCAAGTCTTCTCATGCGGTTATTGAAGCGCATAACATTTGCCAACAGCTAGAGAGGAGGAGATTTAAAAAAACAAAACAAAAACCACAACAACAGAAACCCAACCATGTTGCTGAGTTGTATCATTTTATTAATCCTGCTTGAATTAGAGAAGGAGAGATATCCATTGAGCTCTTTAACACACAGAGAAAAACCTAGCAGCTCCAGCACGAAAAGCCTTGCAGTCTAAAAATCACAAAGCTATCTCATTGCGTTCAAATGTCTCCATGAATTGACAGCAGATGTGAAGTAAACATACCTGTGACTTTTCTTTTAGTTAAAGATGACCTATAGACAGGTTGGCTCCGTCCTTGGGAGCTCCTTGATGGCAGCGAAACCACATGAACTGACTCAGAGGCTGTACATGCAGGGAGAAAACAGAGGCTTTCCTGTAACCTTTTTAATTGAAAAAAAATTTTAGCCTTTTCAGGCAGAACTCTGTTTTCTTCTTTTCTGAGATACAAAAGGAGAGGCTTGCTTGAAAGTTAATTTCTTTAGAGTCACAGCATTTATGTCAGTGTGCAATGTGCATGCAGTAAGAACAGTAAACTTGGTATTTTAGAAGCAAAAAAGCAAATTATGAACATGAAAAGACCATTACAAGAGTCCTATATGCTAGGACTGAGTTCTTCTCCTGATAATTTGATTATTTAAACAACATTTATTCTCCCTCTTTAAAAACAACATAGTATAAAAGTAATGAAATCAAGAAGGAGATGCTCCAAACCATGTTACACAGTATTTCTCATCAAGATTAAGTTCGTTACTGAACTCCCACTAAGTCCATGACAAGATTTCCGTTGACTTCTGTTCTGCCTGGACAGGCTCTCAACCTGCAGAGCAGTGGTACGTGCTGGGCATCAAACAAACAGGAGAGCGTCTCCCACACATACGTGTCTCGACCCTGTCACCTCAGCACAGCCATCAGAGTTTCCCCTCCACAAGCGGTGCATAGAAAGATGAAAAAGTGAATACTAGAGAAGGGATGAGAAATAAGTACGAGATTCCTGTTAGGAAAAGGGGAAATAACTGATAAAGGTGACTGAGGAGTTCCCTCTCTTTGGAGACACGGAGATAAAGATGTGCGTTTAATACAAAACCCACAAAGCAGAAGGGGAAACAGACATTTACACTGCAAAGTGTAAATTCTGGCAGCCACGTGTGATTTTGGAATCATCATCCATTTTGTAACCCAAGACCAGACTATTTGTGGGATGGGCTTCCAGCCTACAGGAGAGATTTTGAGAGAAAGAAGCCTGACCTTGAGCAAACACACCCGAACAGCACAGGAGCAAAGTAAGACTTGTGAGTGCAGACCTAGCACCCACTGAGGCGAGAGGAGCTGAGGCAGCAGGACAGCGACAGGTCAGCCATGACACAGGCAAGTGACACAAATAGCACAAAGGGAAATGCTCAGCCTCTGGGGAAATAAAGCTGTTGCAAACCCCATTGATACTGTTAGATGGGAAATCCTTTAAATCAAGGGCAGGTGACCTAGGGCATGAGTGCAAACCATCGCAGCACGGCAGGGAGCACCGAAGAGGCCAATCTGACTGTCTCAGGAGCCCTTAGTGACCAGGACCTCATGAAGGAACTGGAGAGAACATGGACACACTAGTGTAACACTCTAGTATGGAGCCCATGAAACAGTTTTAATGGTAAGCATGGATACAGTTAATTAAAGCATTAATTTTTTCTCCACTGTCCTGAAATAACATAGGGACACAAAGTGTAAGAAGAGGACAAGAAATAATGGATTTCAGAGCAGTCCCACCGCATGCAAGGCTCTTCTCCCCAGCCTTTCCCTCTGCTATTAACATCAGTAACTCACACATGGTATCTGTCTAACACAGCATCAAGTTCTGCTACACTTCCTACCCTGGTCATCGTATTTTTCTGTTAAGAACATGTTACAGAATGCAATTATAGCGAGCATTTTCATTTATAGGAAGAAGTCATTTTGATGGCTACAACAACATGGGATCTGTGATCACCTAGCAGCCACAGGGGATCACAGAAGTGTGCTAGCTCAGCTAGGTGCTAGCAAGGAAATCCGACTCACCTAGTTTTCTCGCTTCCTGGTTTTGTCGCTCTTGCAGCAGCGGAGCATAGCTCATCCTTCGGCTGTTCTCTCCGTACCCACGGAGGTACCCTGGGGATCTGCTGCGTGGACCCCTGAAGCTTGCTCCATAAGGAGGTTTCCACCGAAAAGATAACTTGCCATCTGGAGACTGGGCACGCACCCTCAAAGGTCTGTTTGGCATGTCCTTCCCTTCAAAAAATAAGCAAACACACACACACAAAACCCATCACTGTTATTATGAAGCACATGACACGTATAGCAGCCCACATATGTCTGTTGCAAGCACATCTATTAAATAACATCAGAATAAAGGGCATAATTTTATAGTTTTTTAATTTTGCTATAAAACTCAACTGCAGTAACAACAATTTTTCCAAGCAATACTCAATAGTGTTTTTTCCCAGGCTCTTCAGACAGACTGGTGCAAGACACCGAAAGTGAAAACATATCGTAATATAAGGACCTCTGCCAGAAACTGGGGATGTCTTGTAGCTTTTCTGTTTAACCTTCTCCTTTTTTTTTTAAATCCCCTTTCCCTAGTTCAGGCACACCAGTACATTATTTTTTTGGCAAGTGCTAAAGGTCAGTATAAAATGAAGCACAGAACTGTTTCACTATTTTTAAACTTTCTTTTAGAAAGCAATCCACATTAAAAGCAGGTTCTCTTCTCCTAAACCCATCACTAATGGTTCTGCTCTCTGACAGCCTCATATTTAACAGGTCTGTTCTACACATGCTTCAACTGTTGACTTCCCAACTCCGCTTATACGATCCCTTGAGCATCCAGCACTGTAACAGGTACTTTATGCAAGTCGTTTATTTTTACATTTGCTGGCACATTGGCAGCATTCTTCTAAGAAGTGACACTAATGCAAGGATTACTCAAGCAACCAGTTTGGTTGCTCTAAATGGCATCTCCAGTTTTTGTGGCATTCTCCATTGCATGTGGCCTGCACCGTGCTACTGCGCAGGCTGCAAGCAGAGCGGACAGCAGGAAGAAAGGTGGTGGCAGCACCAGCCAGGACTGAGATCTCCCACACTTGTAGTGATTTTTTGCCTCTTATCTTTTACATTTCGTACTCAAAGCAGGTCTCTCTCAGTCTCTTCTAGCAATACCAAGCACCAAGCACAAGGTTGCGTGAACCTGCCAGCACAGAGGTTACACACTGTATTCAAACCCTCTCACTCGCTGGCTAAGCCAGTCATTGCAATCACAGCAATGTCAAGAGAAGAAGAGACTGGGACAGCAACAGCTGCCAGAGACCCGGACAGACAATGAAAGACAATGCACCGAAGTACCGCCTGTCAGAGCAATAGTGAGATCCTCTTTCCAGCACCAGTTCAGGAGCTCGTACTTACTCATGACAACACTTAAACATGTTATTTTAAGTATGTATTGATGTCTGCATGTCCCTATATACACCAAAAGCAGGTCCTTTTCCAATATTTCTGCTCAGTGACACCTTCTATAACCAAACTGCTCACTGGTCTTGATCTGCTGACAAGGTTGCCTCTTACACGCTCCCAACAAGTGTTTTTCTATTAAATTACCCTTTGTAAGGGATCATAGCAACTCTCAAAGCTGTTTGCAGAGCTTCTCTTGAAATCCCTGTGAGAAATGCAAGGTTTCAGTGCTGATGAGGTATATAACATATGCAGAGAACCACACACTCACAGGGAACTCTGCTTTTCTACTGAATCACTGGGCAGCAGCTCAGCATGGTAAACCTTGCCTTTTTATTTTGCCTACAGAGAGACAGATCATCAGTTTAAACACATGGACTTCAGCAGCATCTCTCTTCTGACTGCTCCTCACCACCCCAGCAAAACGAAGCAGCTATAAACCCAGATTAATCACCCAATTAAGCTGGTTTTACAGACACTTTCAGTTGCCAGAGCAGTGTATAGTGTATACTAGCTGGATCACAGCAGTGGTTCTGGTCCTAAGTGTTTAACAAACAATAAATGCTTTTTGCTATACAATAAATACGGCTGCTTTCACGAGGCTCCCTGACCACTTTTCAAAGAACGGTCTCAGTCATGCACTCTGTTAAAAACAGCTGCTCCCACATGGTTTCTTTTTCTTGCTCTCCTGAGCAGTTGCTCAACGCAGATTTCAAAAGCCCGTTAGTCACTGATCATGTAGGCACACAGGCCTTCATTCACAGCACCACCGTGGAGAACTGGAAGAGGGCAAAATTCAAGCTGGAAGGGACCCGAGAGAGAAGATCTCTCTTCTCAACCTCCTGCTCAAAGACAAACTATCTCCAACACTGCGTGAAGCCAGCCCTGGTTTTCCCTAGCTCCGTCTTCAAAACCTTCCAGGATGGAGACAGCACAGCCTCCCTGTGGACCTGCTCCAGCACTGCACCAGCTGCCTAGGGTGAAAGCTTTTATCATAGAATCATAGAATCGTTTAGGTTGGAAGAGACCCTTAAGATCATCAAGTCCAACTGTTAACCTAGCACTGCCAAGTCCACCACTAAACCATGTCCCTAAGCATCACATCTACCCATCTTTTAAATACCTCTAGGGATGGGGACTCAACCACTTCCCTGGGCAGCCTGTTCCAGTGCTTGACAACCCTTTCAGTGAAGAAATTTTTCCTAATATCCCATCTAAACCTTCCTTGGTGCAACTTGAGGCCATTTCCTCTTGTCCTATGGCTTGTTACTTGGGAGAAGAGACTGATCCCTACCTCACTACAACCTCCTTTCAGGTAGTTGTAGAGAGCCTCCTCTTCTCCAGGCTAAACAACCCCAGCTCCCTCAGCTGCTCCTCATAAGACTTGTGCTCCAGACCCTTGACCAGTCTCGTTGCCCTTCTCTGGACATGCTCCAGCACCTCGATGTCCTTCTTGTAGTGAGGGGCCCAAAACTGAACACAGTATTCCAGGTGCGGCCTCACCAGTGCCAAGTACAGGGGGACAATCACTTCCCTGGTCCTGCTGGCCACACTGTTTCTGATAAATTTTCCTAACATCCAATCCAAACCTCCCAAACAGCAACTTGTGGCTGCTGCCCGTTTTAAGCGTTACCTGTGGCCCGCCACCACCAAGAAGTGGTTTCCTTGCAGCCCCCAATCAAGTAGCAGCTGGCTGCTGTGGGATGTCACCCTGTCCTCCTGTTTGTCAGACTGGGCCAGCCCCGCTCCTGCAGCCTCTCCTTGTAGCTCACGTGCCATAGGTAGCCACCACCTCCCGAGATCTCAACATGTCTCCTGAGCAGCCCAGCCCCAGCCGGAGGGGAGTAACATCTCCCCTCGACCAGCCATGCTCTCCCAGGCACCTGTGGCTTGCCGGGCTGTGGCGCAAGCACGCTGTTTGGGTTTCCTCTCGGTGGCCCCATATGGCACGGAGCACTGAGAGCCCGCTGGCGTGAGGTGGCCGGGAGGGATGCTGCAGCCCATCAGTTCTGCTCCCCCAGTCAAAGCCGCAGCTTCCAACTGGAACTAAAAAAGAGAGTTGTAAGGGACAAAGGATACAAAAGGAACCAGCCCACCGAGAGAGACATATGGAAAGTACTCAATCTAAAACACATGTGGCTTTAGGCAAAGAAAAGTTTATCGACCCTAATGCTGAACGCAGGGGATCAGCTGAGATTTTAAAACCAGGGATTTCTAAGGCTTCGATTACTTTCCTCATGGTAGCACCACACTTTACTGCCCATTGTTCCCATTTCTCTATAGTTAGCTCCAGTTCCTATTTGTCTTTCCTTGTCACAGTTTGATCGGCAGGAATCTGAGGGCATCCAGGATGGAGCTATCAGAGAATGGTTTAAATGGCTTTGCTGGTAACTGCTGATCCATCAAAACCAGGATTTTTGTGTGAAGTCTGTGCCAGGCTTGACAAGAAAGGGATTTGTCATTAAAAACAAAGAGCAACAGCAGGAGCTTGCCCACCCTGCTGTAGCCCACAGCCCAGGAGCCATCAGTCTGGTCTGGGACAAGGCTGAAAGCTCTGACCTCAGCCACACAGAGGAAGGAGGGGAAGCTGGGCTCAAGCCACCTCATATGAGCACCCACAGGGCTGCCGTCCCACTGGGCTCAGCCACGCCGTAGGGCCAGCATTCCCCAGTCAGGACATTTCCCACTCCTTAAGTCTCCCATGGGACAGCAAGTCACAGCCTCCTGCTGTCACAGCCCCTGCACCTGAGCACTCTCCTGCCCTGGTTGCCTCCTCTCGTCTTGGTTCCAGGAAACAGCCTGGATTTCCACAGGGAGGATAACCCTGGGACTGTGGAGACTGAGCAACGAGAAAAGCTCACTGTGTCCTACGGACCAGAGTTTGGTCCTGCTGGCCAGGGTCATTCATCTTTTAAAAAAAAAAAAAAAAGAAAAAAGAAAAAAGAAAAAAACCATTGTCCTAAACAAGCTACACTCATCAGGGAAGGGGTGGGAGGATGAAGAAATAAATCCCATGCATCGTTTAAGTCATTCAATTCCCAAAGCAGCCCCTTCTTGTGGGGACACTGAACTCCCCAGGAACGACAGTCTTGAACAGCTCACAGCTAATGAAAAAATAATTAGATGATGCTGTCACCACAGGTCAAGAACTATGAGGACAGATCCCATCACTTTCCTGCATCACTAGGATCCCATTCACTGCACATCTAGGTGCTGGATGTGAACCTGGAGATGGCAAGATCTGGACCTGCTCAAGAGACTACACAGTGGATTGTTTTGTCATGATGGGCTAAAGAAAGCAAAACCTCTTGAAAAATCAAGGCATTGTTTTAATGCTAGACCAAGGGAGACAAGAATAGGTCCAAGAAAAGGGGTCATTAAAGTCAGTGAAAGAACTACTATAATAATATTAAAAGTGACATGGAAATAGGAACACACATGGGAATGATGCAGACAGGGAACAAATGTAGTGCTGAAACTAGGGAAAGGCTAAGAGTGAAGTAGCATGGGTGGAAATGAGGGAAGGACTAGACAGAGCTGTAGCCACTGGATGCTGGGCTTCATCGACCTTCAACAGGACCTAGCACAAATCCTCCAGCTTGCTCCAAACAGGTTAAAGTGACAATAAAAATTGCCTTGCTTAAGCACAAATATCCACTGGGTATACAAGTACACCAATCTCAGCAACAGTGGTGTGGAGATCTGTAAATAAAACCTCACCCTCCCAGAGGGAGAAAAGACACATCAGATTATATCTGGGAGTTTGCACTCCCAGTGATGCAGGAAGTGGGAGATTTACCAACAGGAGGACCAAGCACAAACAGAAACACCAATGTCTGCCTCACTACCTGGCATAACACACCCCGACATCACAGGATGGATACACTGCACTGCTGCTCACTCCCAGCATCAATACCACAGCTCCACCCAGGCCAGCTGAGTCCAACCCAGATAAATGGGCATCCAGAAATGGCCCAGGACACCTGTTACTTTTAGGGCCCCCGAGCAGTGGGGAACATTTCCACCATTTCCCTGGGCTGGAGTGTGATCCTGCGAGGCATCTCTCCCTGCCTTTCGCAATGGTCTAAACTTGGGCAGTTTGCCTGAATCCTTAGCAGACGATGGCCCTAACAGATCCCAAGACAAGATTTTGGATCAGCATGAAAGCTGCACAGCTGACATCTACTACAGTGCCTGTGGTTTCTCCTATCAGAGACAGTAGACATGACCTTTATGAAAGCGTACAGGACTGCAGATGTCTGTTCCCCATTTAACACCTACTCCGGTACACCAGGAACTCAACTGGATTTCAGCAAAATCTGGATGAGGTCCCAAATCAGTAGCAATGAAAAAGCTATGTCTTCAGATGCATTCACTCCCAAACCCTTTTTTTTCAAATAAACTTTGGGAACAGCTACCAAGTGCTTGATTGAACTGAAGGTTGATTCTTCCTCGTCTCCCCACTATTTGCCCCTGTAAACATCACGAAGTTTTTTTTCACTTTTGATTCCAAAACTAATTCAACAGTTTTCTGGACCTCCACTCTGGCCAAACTAAATCAACTGGTAAACATCTTCAGACCTCATCTAAAGAGCTACCTGCAATTAAAATAAAATAAAATCCTTTTCTATGTTCTGGAAAATGAGAGAGAGTCATTCCCTTTTGCTCTCTTCAGTGTAGGAATACAACATTACCTACAGCTGCAGGAATTTGTGTATAGTATCTTGGCCCCAAAAATGCAGGGCCGATTAAAGCCTTAGTATTGACTTTTGCAGTTGAAATGTCCACTAGTATTGCCAAAGTTTCTGTGCGTGTCAGGACTGTGGGAGAACATTTTACAAATGATGTAAGCCCAGAGCATGAAGTCTAAGCTGAGGGTAAAACATCCTCTAAACAACCACACAAGGAGGCAGTTTGCACTTGCCAAATCACACAGATTCTTCAGAGGCCTCATCAATTATCTAGCAAAGGAAAACACAAAATAGCTCCAGAAGAAAAGGGAAGTACTGACCCCTAGTAATCAATCTATAACTGTGGGGAAAAATATCCCAAGCAACTCAAACCTATTAAGATGTAAGTGTAAAAAAGTAGTTTAAATATGAGGTCACAAAAAATCAGGCACTTCGATTTACCTCCACAAGTCTGGGTCAGCAAAAACTTTTCTGTGTTTTCCTTCTATGTGCCATTACTTCAGGACTGGAAAACTGGACCTATAAAATGTGTTCTGCTGCAGAGAGGACACATATTTGGCACAGTCAGTAGACAACATTCATATAGTCTATAAACATCTACCAGCCTCTCTTTTCACTTCAGGCAGAAGTTTGGGAGGCTAAGCACAGCGATCCAGCCATGGGCAAAGCAACAGCTTGAAGACAGAAGTTGTAGCTGCTTAGAGATAACGAACCCAGAAAGGGGTCAACTGCCTTCATTAGAAAAGGCCAAAAATACCAGCTGGCAAATGAAATCCTGTCATGGGCAACTTGACCAAAAATCATTATAGCCTACACTGCAACAGCAAACTGGTGGGATTTTTTGCTTATTTTGTTTTGTTGGGGCGGGAGGGGTGTTTTGGGTTTTATTATTATTTTTATTTTAAAAACTAAGTTCTACGCATCAAATGAGACTGATTGACTCTGTACCCTGGATTTCAGACTACTGCTGCTTTACCAGACAAAACAGTATGGAAGATTAAATAAAATGTGCCAAACTGCTCAGTTCATTCACCCTCCTCAAAGAGTAGATCCCTGTCTTAAGAAGTCCTTAACTGCTCCCTAAGCACAACGATTGTCCTCTGAGGTAATGACCTTGTGCCACTGCCAATCTGCAAGACCAACCCAGTCTCAGAGCTGAGCAACTCAGTTTACGAACACCCTGCAGCATCCCTCTCAAAACCCACCACCAGGGCTAGAGAAGTACCTCAGCCAGCTGTGGTTCCTAGATCTCTGAGCTATTTCTTTGGGATATAACACTCCTGTATACCATGCACCCTCATAAGTGTCCAAGCCCTACCACCATGAAGATATCAGCTGTACTTGTAGCAAAAAATGATAGTGAATAAGTGAACAGAAAAAAAGAGGCATTACATTTTGTTTCTTCCGCTGGCAACTCTAAAATTAATTCCATTTGTGAGGTAAGACCTTTTGTAAAACACCCACACTCCTAAAACCTATTGCGTTGGCCTCTCCTAAATGCAACTGCTTGAGCAGTGATGCTCAAGTTCATAGCACACGTGGCAAACACATCCTAGGGCACCTCTACAATTTCCCTTGTTTGGCCACTTGTGAAACCAAGACAGGCATCTGCCCAGGGGTGCAGAAAGACTGAGGGACACCAGCCCTGCAGAAGGCACCAGGGAAGCCAGGGGGGAAAGCCCCCCACTCAGGTGGCAGCGTTCATGTACCCAGGGCTGTATCATGGCCAGCCCTTCACCAGGAAAAAGAATTTATTGTTTTCAAAAATACTTTGCAACATGATCACCCATCCCTTCTTCATGCCTGCAACGGATGTTGTTTTCCACATGCTGCTCTACCATTTTCCAGCAGGTAAATCACTTTGTGCATTGGCTTTACAGGTTGGGACAATTCCGATAACCATTTCATTTTTTCACCTGATTTGGAATAGATTATGAAACAGAGTGTATTTGAAAAAGGAGAAAGCAGAACTTTACTGGCAGAGCCAGGCATCTAAAGCTCTGTAGTCTTTTGTGCAACTCAAGGCTTTCAATCTAGTTGTTATTCATGAACAGGAAAAGAAAAACAGCATTTTACCATAACTGAGAGGCACAAGGGAAAGAGAATATCCCATCTCTCTCTTCCAGCAACCCACACAGGGGGAGCTGCTTTGCCCTCACCTTCCCATACTCTCACTGTTACCTATCTCCATACAGCTACCCCAAAGCCACATCTGCAGAAGAGTAAAGAAGAAAGACCACAGACAAAATACCAGAGGAAGATGCTTGTTTTCCACCCAAAAATTAATGCACCGTGTCACTCTGGCAAAGTATTACTGGACTTTTTTTTTTTTTTAAGTTGATGGTTTGATCCAAGCTCTGTTCAGAAAATGGGAGGAATTCCACCAGCTTCAATGAGGGCTGGATTGGGGCCATCCCGAGAAGAGTTCATTCTGCAAAGATATTTCCTGCAGTCGGTGAGCCAGCTCAAACAGTGCTGATGTGGCCCACTGAACCGAGATGTGCTGACTTCTCTCACTCCAGAAGACTCTGGGCTCAATGATTTACTTCAGACCAGCCATGGCACAGAACATAGCACTAGGTCTAGTGGGGCTCTTTGTAGCACTGCAGCAGTTAACACGTGTAAAAGCATAAGTATGCAATCAGAGAGAAAGTAGGACTGAAATGGGAGAACAAATCGAGCCTCAGGCTTATCGGGTTGGTAGGTCCCCTAGCATTGTAAAATGCACTATCAACCTTGTCCCTATGTGGGCTGATCAACTTTTTTAATGCCACTAATTTATACACTCAGCATCAGATCCCCTCCTGGAAATAAGCCAATCGGTTAAAGCAGTAGAGGCAAGCAACACATAAATCCTTTGTTTCTCACAGAAAAAAAAAAAAAATCTCTCAGCACATTTCCACACACTTCTGCTTGGCGCAGAAAGCAGGGACTGGAACACTTTAGTTCCTGCAAAGCACAATGGAAAGTGTGCCATAATTCACCAGGCTCTGGCCAGGAGTTTTGGGCAGAGGACCAGTATCCAACAGTAATGTCTGATTTAAGCAAAGCAATTCATTATACATCTGTAGAGGAGTTACCTGGCATCCGGAGGACATTCTTTAAATTGACAGCATCAACAGAAGTTTCCAGTGCTCCCTTTGAAGAGCCCTCTGAATGCTAAGCACAGTAGGACTAGGGCAGTTTCCAAACTCAACAACGTATTTTGCACAATTAATACATGTATTATGACTTAAGAACAACCAATAGTGAGTTATTGAAAGCTTCATGTTCTCCCACCAATGTCCACGCGTGCATTTCCTTCTGCATCAGCACCCTTTGACGTGAGCCCACTGAGCCTGGGCTACCCTCCTCTCTCACACCTGCTGCCTTTGAACGCCTCTGTCCGGGCTTCTCCAGTGACCAAACCTCTGTGATGGTAAAACCCCCCAGCAACCCCAAAGGGGCTGTGAGAGCACACCGCAGCCATGGCCCTGGTCTACAAGCGTCCATCCTGGTGTTGTCCAACACCTGCCTCTTCACTGAGTTGGACGAAAGGTGGTACTGGAGTGACATCACCTTAGGGGGCTCCTTGCAGGGACAGAGCAGGCGAAACCAACTGGCAAAGGTGCGGGGATGCCCTGACTGTGGCCAACCTCACCACCGGACTGAGTTGCAGGATTAAGAAGCACTTCTGCTATAGGGGCAGGAGGGCAAAGGGGCTGCAACCAGTTTATTTCAAAATACTTTCCATTGCAGATCCCCTTCTCACACCTCGACCTAGTCATTACCTCCATTCATCCCATGCATGGCAGAGCAATCATGTTCAAAGACAAAACTAGTCTGTGCCCTCTTCTGCAAGCTTCACATCTCCATTGTGAAACACATGCCCTAAAACGAGATGTTTTCCTAAATGGCTCGACATCGGTAAGCTTGGAGGACAAGGCAGAAGACCTGCGAGCGGTACGGCTCTGTGGGATGCCACAGCATCTGTACGGACAACAGCTTCATCCCTGCCTTTCCTGACACCTCCAAAATGATAGATGTAAATACTTTTACTATGATAGTATCTACCAGCAAAAATCATTCCAAATACTACTCCAGACCATGAAAAACAGCCTGGTAGCTGGTCCGTAAATCATAGTAACAATGTAACATTCACCCTCAACTGACTTTTTGCTTAACTAACTGACCACACGAGCAGGCTTCCACGAGCTCTGCTGCAGAAATGGTGCTGGGCTGTTCCCTCTAATGCAGGCAGAGGACTCAACATTCCCAGCTCCTCTGGGACAGACTTCAGCACTGCTGTGGGGACAAGACTGCAACTTCAACTTGGAGTTTCCTGAATTTCTATTGTTTAAGGCTTTTTAACACTAAAATTTGTGAAAAATAAGATATACACATGATAATAAAGACATTCTAGTAGTAGGCATGTGCTTGCAGGCTTAACATTTCCCTATAGTTATATATACATGGATATAAAACACAGATATATGACTCTCAGATTAAATTTAGAACAGACAATACACATTGGAAAAATCAAAAAAAGACATCACAAAGAGGTAAACATCAAATGGAGAATACCATGCAAAGCAGTAGTATTCAAGACAAGGATCGGGTGGTTGTAGTTGCTCAAAGATTAACCAAAATAACAATGCGATGTCATCCACTGAGAAACATCACAGCATCCAGGGACTGAGGCACTATGGGCTGTCTCTGAAAACGTAATGTTAAATGGATGCTGGAGTTCCCACAAGGATGACTAGCAAAATCTTTGCAAAGAGCACTTCCTATTGAATCCACATATTTTCTGAGGAGTTACCAGCACTCTTCTACTCTATACAACACACATTATTCCTTAGATCTCCTAGGCAATGCAATGTATTCAGGAAGTTATAAAAATATCTTTCCTTTTCAACTGCTCATGCTTTGATTCCATATTATCTGCGGACAGTAAGTTCCACAGATACCCTGTGTGTTGTATAAAATCCTACGTCTTCTCATGGGTTCAAAACATACAGTTTTCCACTTAAAGAGTTGGTCCTCTCCTTTGTGTTTGTACAGGGGTAGTTAAATACAAATTATTTAGTTATGCTGTTTACCATATCTGCTATCCATGACTCTAAGCCTCTTCATTTCTTTCCTTGGTAATTTTTTGGGAGATTTGCCCTTTTTCCTCTGGAAATTCTCTGCTTAAAGATTATAGCTTTCCAGGCTTACCGAAGATGGTCTGTATCTCAAGCTGAACACGACTATCTCATGATTAACAACGAGTGCCTCTCTGAGCTAGCAGAACCAAGCTGGATCCCAAGGGTCAAGCACAGAAGGTGTCAGATTGCTTTTCCATACTATGTCCTACAGAGACCTGGCACTGACTTATATGCAGTGACAGAGAAGTCACTCCTTTCCATTGATTTATTGGGTTTTAATTGTCTGTCTGTTCTCCCTGAAAACTGTGCCCTTGATATCTTGCTCCCAATCATGATGTTGCTCTTCTAACTCTGCTAGTGTATTTATACAGCCAAAAACTTTAAACTGCCAGAAGAAATCACTGACCGTGTTGCTCATCAGGCAGGTATGGGCACTACAAAGAACACCAGCATCAAAACAATGAAGTGCACAGTCATTGCAACCACATGTGAGGCAGAGACGACAGGTATCTGGTTTGCACATTCCTTGGCAAGACGTTCTCCTTTTGTCAGTTTCCATGAGGACAGAGCTGCCCTCCAAACCTGCTGCCTTGTAGGTCTGACTGGTTGGCTTGACCTGTCATCGCATGAGATGGAAAAGCTTCATTTGTATCAGTGTGGCCATCAGAAGCATATCCCTTGGGAGGGGCTTGTCGGCCAAGACTCCCAGACAAAAATGACAACATACCAAGCACAGAAACACAGGGATGGATCAAAGCCCATCTGCAGAATGACAGCTACAAAAGGCATTGATAACGTCTCACAAACAGCCAGCATGACAAGGGGGTAAAAACATGACAGTCGGCAGGGGAGAACAGAGACTTAGTAAGTTGTGCTTTGCTGCATGCATAAACCAAGCAAAAAAAAATTCATGGAAACAGTTCTTCCAACTGGGCTCAGAGCAGTAACAGCAAAAGCCATCTGTTCTGAGCCATGCAGCTCCCAGATTCACCACTGTTATAATTTTAAAAAAAGGAAAGCTTGTATTTTCCATCTTTCCCTTTCCACACTCTTCTCAAAAGATGCTGTGGGGAGCTATGCCTTAAGAAAAGACCCTTTGCTTTATTTTACATAATTGTGATACTACAGCATGTATTTTTCACTTACGATTGTCACTTGGAGACTGATGTTTGTCTCACAAGCACTTAAAAATATCCCTCACTACATGCATTCGAGTTCTTTGATTCAAGACTTCATCCAAAATGCTCTTTGGTGCACTCCCAGCTGAAACCTTGGTAGCACCCTCTGTTTCCAGCTTATTTTGAAACTTACTCCCACTCTGGAGGGAGAGGGAGAGGCAGCAAGTCATTGCTCCTTCAGGTCCATTGAGACGACAAAAAACCCACCCTGGCAGTCCAGAAGAACTGAGCAGGAGGGTTGCAAGCTCTCCTGGCTGCACGGCTCTGGCCCCCGGGGCTCCCTGCTGCCACTCACACAAAGCGCACAGGCTCCAAAACACATGGTTTACATCAGGCCACTGTTTCAGTTCCTGGAGAACTACAGCCCACTGTTCAACTCAGCAGCCACTTCTGGGAGAATAAAACATGAAACCCATTCCAGCACCAAGCCTCCTGAAAACTTCCATGCATAAGGCAGTGAGATGGAGATGGATGGATATAGCATAGACTGTAAAATCACGTACAGTATGTAGAGCTGTAACCCTTCTACAATAAAATCTTCAATTGCTAAGAGAAAATGGAGTTACATTTAGTGAAGAATGTTCCTTTGTATGTCATAAAAACTTTAATTATTCTCCACTCCCTAATAAACAAAAAATGGAAAAAACTGAACATATGGCAGACCCATTTCGGAAGTGGTTTTAAAACCTCCTACTTCAAAAGCAGCGTTGGAAAGTGGCTTTTAAACTTGCCACTTGAACTATCCCTTTGTTCAGATACATCTCCTCCACTTGGCTGTCTAATATTAACTCACATTGGTATTACTCTGTTTTTCTTGCTAGAACTGCTCTTTCTAATTTTCCTTTGGGATTCTCTTGAATGCATCTTTCAAGGTCCTGATATTATTAGCTTGCTTACATTTGAAGTATTTGAAGTTCTTCATCTGGCAAAACCAATTTTCTCTCTGGTGCATTGTTCTCTTTGACATGGCTCAACCGTATCAGCCAGAGGTACTGCCAAAATGACTGACAATATAAGGATTTGTCTTCCCATGCAGGACAGAGCCACAACTGCGACTGCAGCTATTCCTTGAGAGTCCGGCAAACAGTCACAGGATGAGAGCACAGCTGGATTAGGTGGCACCACCAGCAGAATTAGGCTTACAGCCTTTAAGCTTTTGATAACAAATAAGTGTCAAATCTATAATATTTGAGTGAGTTTCAAATGTATATGCAGGTATCCTTCTAATCTTTGTTTACTGACTTTAAGTCTAACCTTTTCCAGGCTTAAAAATGGAAGCGGGTAAGGAGGGACTGGACCTCTGTGGTACTCCAGGTTTGACTCAAAGCTCCCTGGCTTCAGTGGAAACCTCTCCTTTATCATGCCCGTCACTAGAAATTTGGTTTGAAAGAAGGGGGACTCACTGATTTAAGAGAAAAATAACTTCATAGCAAAGCTAACCTATTTCTTTTACACCATCCATACGACAAAGAGGAATAGCATGAGCCATCAACGGGCCTGATAAAGCCATTGATCCCAACCGATTCCACCACGCACATCCCTCATCCTCAGGAAGGAGGGAATATTAGTGCTTCTCCCCTGAGTGGCACCTGAGGTTTCCCAGTGCTGGCAGTGCACCATCCCACAGGACTCCTGGCTGTCTCAGCTGGCAGCTCCCATGACACTCAGACCCTTCCTAGTGGGCAAGAAACTCACATTCCTTGGCTTCAGTGGATATTTAATTGCAGAAATAGCACAAATATCAACTCACAACATCTTAAGCCCTGTTTCTGAGATAAATCAGAGCCTAAGGGTGCTTTAAGTGGTGAAGTCTGAATTTAATCTGACTGCAGTCACAAACATGACAAAAGCACAGGATAAAGTTAACTGAGCTTGTCTTCCTCTAGACAATCCTTGTATAGGCTGTTCTCTATCCCTAGTCAGAAGTTCAGTGACGGGAAGGAAACCTGCCTGAGAAAATCAGAACGTAAACCCACACCGAGCAACTCATGCCATGGTAAGACATTGTCTGGAACAAAACACACCCCTTCAAAGCTTGTGTCTTTCCATGCTGTGTTCATGACTCTCATCTCCACATTATGTTCACCTCCAATTTGTTCTTCTTTTCATATTCACATTCTTTATTTACTCAAAAGTGAGGTAACTTCTGTGTTTCTGACAGTCTAAAATGAAGCATACAGTACCTCAAAACCATGTCAGGAAAGTAAAGAGAGAACATGACATTGCCACAAAGCTAGCAAACCTACAATTTTGGTTAGTCTTGCTTTAAATTCAGGGTCACCTGACTCATACTGCTTTTTTATGCATATTTTGCTGTCAAATCAGGCATCGAAAATACCCTGTCCATTGAAGAAGTGGACACCACAGAAGAGAAATCCGCCACACTGTGCTGAATATGTGGAAGGCACATCTCTCCTGGGACATCCCTGACTTCCACCTGCATGTGTGCACCATCCTTATGCGCTTCTCACAGCTGCCTCTACAAAGCCTGAGGCCTTGAACTGCATTGGCCCTGGATGCACAGTTGAATCAATGTTAAACCAGCCTGTTGGTATCGCAAGAGGTAACACTTTCCTTAGTGGAGAGAAAGTGGCTTTAAGCCCACTTCACATTGCTCTCTCTGAGTGCAGGAGAAGAAAGTAGGAGAAGAAACGATCCCTGAGACATTCCTGAGGCAGTGGGATCCAAGGGCCCACATGCATGAGCGTATCTCCCTGCATGGGCAGGATCCATCTGTCACTGGTGCCCAGGGCAAACCCACGGGCTTCAACAGGCCCTTCCACTGCAAGCTCCTGGAAAGCAGGGCTCCCCTTTGCTCCCCGCTGCCCCAGTGTGCTGCTTGTCCCCCAAACAGTTCAAAGGCTGTCAGGGGCATGGGGCTACTGGAAGTGTCCCTTGGATCCCAGGCAGGATTTTGGCTGCAGAACCTATGATGAGCAGCAACACTCTCATTCTCCTCTAACAGCCTGGCAATTTTGTCCATGACAACAGCAGAACAAGGCACGAAGATAACACAAAGCTTGCACCAGTATGGATATTATCCCTCTTGTAAAGTATACTGACTCCCACGCTGAGAGCTGACACTTCTGAGCCATAATCTCTACATGTGTTTCTACGAGAAAGAATTGACCCCTGGTAAAAATGCATATGGTAAAATCCACCATAGCAGTAGGAACAAATTACATCACCTGCTAGCACTGCTCCGTTTAACTGAAATTTCTGATGGTTTCATTAAAACATTGAAGAAGACAAAAAATTTGCTCAGACTGACTTAATCTCAGTGGCCTTCTCATATTCTGTGAAGCTGCCACCGAGGGAAAGCTTTCTTTAGAGACTTCCACACGAGGGAACATATGCAGAGCTTTCTTTAAGTTGAAGATTAAACTGGTACTTTTCCACCCACAGCTGATGCCCACACAGGTATGGCTAGACAGGAAGGGTGACCCAGCTGTCCAGGATCACAAGCCCACAGATGCCCTTCTCTCCAGCAGTGACACCAGCATGCAGCTTGCATGATGCCGCTCTGCCCAGTCTGGACATGGAACCTGGGTCTGGGAGTCACTGCATTGCAGCCTACCCACATTTATTCTCACCCCCGTACGGATGGCTTGCAGGTGAGCCAGCCTATTCCCCTCTAGGTGGGCCTCAAAGGATGCCTGCAGGCAAGGTAGTAAAAAAGGAGAGTATTGTTTCTAGGCTGTCATGCATCCCCTCCACCACTGCTTCCATCCCCGCGTCCCAGCGGCCTGAGCTAGCTTTGAAGTGGGTGGGCAAGGGACACAAGTCAGAGCCAGAGCATGCGCTCCTGTGAGCCAACCTCTGTCCTGCTTCCTGCAGGTATGGCCATAGATCTCCAGGGAGGAAAACACACCTACTAAAATTGCACTGCTCATTAGGAGGCTAACTAAACCGTGGCAGCATCTTTACGCTGTGCACCTGGATTACTTCTTATGAACCTAAATCTTCACTCTATTGCTCTGCTTTCATGTTAGTGCAATCTCATTAAAATCAGTGGCACATTACAGAGGCAGTCAAGTGAAGAATGAGGCCCTGCTCATTCAAAGGCCGAAGAAAACATTGTGCGTAATTATCCTGATGGGAGATATGGACTAGGCTTATGGAAAGTCACAGCAGGCAGCACAATTCTCTTTCTGCACCAGCTTTCCCTCCAACCTCATCAAGCAGTGGCTACCCACATCCATAAAACACAAAGCTTTATATGCTTAGTTCATATTATTCACTTTATATGGGAATTGTATTTTTAATGAAATACTCCTATTCAAACACCTAATTTCTTTCCAAACCTTGCTCAACTCTTGGCTACTGGGACGTTTTATGGCAGATCCTCAAAGGAGGAGACAAATGCTAACCTTCTCTGTATTGGTTTGGGGTGTCAGGCTGTGGGGGGGAACTGACAACTCTCAGCCACCTTCACCTTTACATCCCCACTCTACAGAGCCTCTGAAAAACCCATTCTTCTTGGGCACTTTAACAGCCACCAAATGGATTACATCAGTCATTTGTGGAAACAGTGGCAAGTGTTATCCAAGCCACAACTAGCCAAAAACTCATGGCTTCAACTGTTCTTTAGATACCTGGGATTTTGAAAATCCCAGAAAACTGCAATTTTCACACACACACACAAAAAAAAGGAAAAACAGGGTCAGTGAGACATTTCTGAAGCAAAGATTAGCTTTGGATCCAAAGTGTTGGCAATCTGGATGGTGTGGCTCTGCTTTTGGTTCATTCCTTTATGCATACCACAGACTTCAACAAATCATCCTCCTTAAGGGCTCTGGATTACTTGCATGTGCAGGGGGTTGGTTTACACCTCTCTCCAAAACCACCTCAATATATCTAAACCTGCTCCCTTACCCTGTAAAGTAGCACAGACTTTTTAATCTACTGGAGATTCACACGTTTATGTAAAGTCTTTCCATTCCACCTCTAGTTGAAGTGCACGTTCAACTTTCCACTAGAAACTGCCAAAAATGCCTCAGACTCGCAAAGTCAGAGAGTAGGAATTCAAGCTTCATCATGCATAGAAGGAAAAAAGAAGTTAAAACTCTCCATTTTTATTTCACATTGCAAACCTTTCATAAATCAGAAAAGTTTGAGAGTTTCCCAAGGTACAGGTTTGCTAAGAACAAAACACTGGCTCAACATTAGTCTCTGCTCTTTCATTAGCAGTTCTCAGAGATTAAGTTTTTTCACAGGGATTGGAAAAAGTACATCCTAAAATAACACAGTCTTTGCTTCTTCCTCTTCATGAGAAATGCAAATAAAAAAACACTAAAACATTATTTATCTACCTGTAATATAAAACTGTTCACAATTCATGTCTTGAAATAACACCAGCCCTGATTCTTCTAAATAACTTTATTCCACATTATTTATTGTAAAAGGTCTTTCAAAAAGTACATACATAGTTTTGTACCCTGGAAAGGGAAGCTGGCAGCACACACTCCAAGTCTCCCAAAGTGCAAAACTCATAGATACTAGATAAAGCGCACGCCAGGGAAATGGCCAGAATAGTATTACCACTGTTCTTAGGAGCTCTGCACTAGGCTGGGCTCAGATAAGAAATGGATAGGCACAGATCTTCATTACTGATAAATGACCTTTTTATTTCATTTCATTTTCAAAAAGCAAACTTCTGCAGTCATATTCAAAGCAATGTCTTCATGCAAAGCCCTGGTCTGTATTACACATTACCCTATAACTAGTCCTACCATAGCTGAGCAGACACAACTGAGGCAAATGGCAGCAGCCACTTGCAATCACCACATCAGTTTACACATCATGGTCTGTCAGCTACTAGCTGGGATGGTCAGCAAAGATTTTACCCAATTAGTACCCTTGAAAAGCAGGTGAACATAGAGAAAAGATACACTTACAGCTCTTCAGGTTTGTAAAAGAGAATCCATGCCATCTTCCTTGGTGTAGCCCAGGGATATCTAGAACTGAAAATACAAATATCTACAAAGCAACTGACGGTTTGGCCTCCAATGTTGAGGTGCAAAACTTGTGGCTTCTCCCCACGCAGTGCAGAGCATCCCTGACCAGTGGGATATACAGCAAGAGGGACATCTGGGGAAGAAAATCAACCCTTCAAGTCAACAAAGCCTCTGCAAAAATCAGGAAGGACCATGGTAGACTTCCAGAGTCTTTAACATGCCGTAGCTAGCAGCCTGCCAGAGCCATACATTACCAATGTGTGTGGACTCCTATTTTGTGTTATTCATGTATCGTTGTTGGAACACCCAAAGTGCAAGATTTGGAAGGAGGGGTGGAGTGAAAGGGTGTACTGATAACAGTACACTCTCTGACTGCTGCTAGGTGACCCTCTGACGTTGAGCCGGCACTGGTGCAGTTCAGAAGAATGAAGCTTTCAAATACCGAAACACCCATCCGGCATTCCCCGCTTTGCTTGTGAGCTCTGAACATCCCGTCACCAACACTGGCCAGCCCCTATAATGAGCTCCTGCTGAAAACCAACCCTTACATCTATGACTAATATCTTCTACTGTCACAGGGCTTTGACTAGACCTGCATGGCATGCAAGGAGATGTTACTCAACAGAGTTATGGGCAGCCTGGATCTGGACATTCTGCATGGCCAATGCTGGGGAAGCAGCCCTGCAGTGACAGCAGAGACAAAGCCCTAGCTTGGACCCCTCAAATCAAGGCTGGCCGCTACTAGCAAGGCAAAGAAATTTGCACTGCTTTACAAGTAGCTTAAGTAACTCGCTACTGTCTTCTGGGTTGGCCATCTGCTACCATTCAGTAGCACAAACATTTTGTTAAAGCAGCAAAGCCTCCTGAAACGCAGTGATTTCCTTCCATACAAAGGGGCCCCAAATTACTCAAAAGATCCTACAGACATTTCAAAGTTTCACTATTTGCCTTCTCAGTTTTTATAGGGACTGCTTGTAACCATAACAAAAGGGTTTTTTTTAAAAAAATATATATTTATACAGCACAAGCAGCTTAAAATATATATTCGCAAGAGGCCCCGCTTGCTGAAAAGGCCAAATGGCTCCTTGCTCATTGCCAAAAATCTTGCAAACCCTATGGCTAATTTTATGGAGGCTCTTATGTTTGGATTCACAGGGTCTGTTTCTGCCACCCCTACTGCAATTATTAGGAGCCTGTTCTGCAAGGCTCCGGTCTTAAGAAAAAACTTGCTTCTCCCCAATGAAAGCAACAGGTAGAATGGTGGAAAAATGCTAAAAATAATCCCCTCTCTCTTCAGGCACACCACCTTCTTTCAGAAACATCCATACTAACCCATCAGCTACTCTGGTGCTTAGTCCCCCCAGACCCTGAGGTCCATCAATTAGCTGAGCTCTCACTTCAGCTCTCTCCACTGGGCTGACATCCTTCCTCTCTCCCTGCTGGTGCTAGAAGAAAAAAACTTCTTTTCTCTTGTATTTCCTTCTCCCTCCCCTCCACCAACACATACGTGGATGGTTGCTTCCCTCCATTCCCAACGGGGAGTGTGGAAACCATCCTCTCCCAGACGTGCTCCCACTGCATCACTGTGCAGGCACAGCCATGCCCACACCAGCCTTCCTGCATCGCTACGACTGCCCTGTGCTAGCACGACGTGGGACAGCTGGCTTGCCACCACCACAAGGAAAGATTTAAGCCAATACAAAGCCATTTCTCTTTTAACTTTACTAAAGTGGTGGTCTGAAATCTATTTCCACCCCTCCAAGGTTTCACACTCATTCCCATTCCCATGTCACGTCATCAGCTGCAGGTTTCCAGCCTGACCTGCACAGCGTGGTACCAAACATGACCAGAACCCCACAATGTCTCATACCACTCATCGCTCCTCCCCGAGAGTAATTTAAATAGCATTTTGTGCAGAGGAAAGTGAATGTGTTTGCGGAGGTATCCGTCCCTCAGCAATCAGCACTTCCAAGGGCATGGCACGTCCTGCACCGGGGACTGAACTGCTGGGAAGACAGCTGAGGAGCACGTATGGTCTGAGACATCTCGTGGCAATGAACAGGTATTACCTTGCACTCAGCAACTGAAACCCCGCAGCTCTGACCCTGACTGGGAAGGGCTTTCATGAAGAGGCACACGGTGCCTGCTGAGCGGTTGGTCCCCTGGCACCGATTTCAGCAGGCACTCACGTTCTCGGAGGACCAGCTTGATTTACGGTAGCCGTTAAGAGTGAAGAACAGGAACTCAGCGCCCTGGCACAGCAATCATCACATTGCAAACAAAAAGAGTACATTACTATACACATCTAACAAGAAAATTTGGCTTGCTAATATTGCTGTTTAATGTTTAGACTTTCTAGGTTTTCAATACTGTTGCTGTGCCATCACAGAAGAACTTATTTTTCTGTTTAATTTCATTTTCTGTTGGCTTTGTTTCTTTGGGAAGAGAGCGATTTCTTCTGTGTCTGCAAGCATCAGATGCTTCAAGGGATGGAAGCCATTCAGGATCTTCTTGGTGGGTCGTCACGGTAGGAAAAGGTATTCAGGTCTTCACAGCCACGTACTCCGAGTGCAGCTCTTCCCCTCTCCTCTGCGTACATACAGCTTTGGACCTGAGACTCAGGAGTAGGGCTCCAGCAACACCAAAGCTGCCCTAAGATCCTACACCATAGCAAGTATCTAGATTGATAGTAAATCATTTCACTCGCAGAACAAACAACTTAAGAAACACAGAAGTCAATAACAAGCAGGAATTAAAAATCACTTTCTAAACAGTCCCAAGTAGACTCTGAAGTTTACTGACTGGAATGTATGGAAAGCTGGGATACTCTGCATTTTCAGGCTCTCCAAGCCTGTGCTCACAGTCTCTTTCACCAGAGAAGCGTGACCTGATCACCAAGCTGAATTTATCCTCAAGCACCTCTCTGTGGTGCAGCTGAATTAACATCCCCAGATTGGAGAGGCAGACACCAAGCCTCATCAGTTTGCAGGTTCAATCCAGCAAAATAATATGCATGTACTTCCTTCAGCTGTGTCCAGCTATTTCAGGGAGTACCACCACACACAGCAGATGAGCATGTGTGTAAGCGTATCGCAAATCACACCCAATACACAACAGACAAGAGGGAGTCTACAGCAGGGACAACATCAGAACCCGTGTCCCAAGTCGTGGAAGGGAACTTGAGCCCATGCAGCCCTCTCCACCTCAGGGGACAGTCAGCTCACTGCTTTGCAGGGATGCTGTGTGCAATGACAGTACAAAACCAACAGTCTCTTACTGAGGTTTGATAAAACCCTGCGGAGATACTACTGAGCATCTCAGAAAAGATTTCAGTCATCACTTCTTGTTTGGAAAGTTTCAAGCAGAAGAGTACAGCGGCTTAGGTTGGGCAGTTCTCCAGCACCACAGCATGAAAAAAGCATTCAACTCATTTTGAAAACAGGGCCAATGGAATCCAGGAAAGATGAGATGTCACTTTGAAAGTCTGTCTTGGACCTATGAATGAAACCAGGTCTTGTGATCCCCAGCCCACCTCCCCAGTAATAAGACCTCAGACACTTACCAAATACTTATATTAAAAATACATGCAACCTGAAATCAGGCTGAAGTCTCAGTCCATGGCTCAGATGGAGCCTTTCCATCGCTGCCATTTGCTCTTAAATTGTTTATAATGTATTTACTTTGGGAGACCAGAAACGTCAAACCGATAGCACAGGGAGGAGAGAAGCTGACGTGAAGCTCAGCTGATGCAGACGGTAAGGCTGCGTACACATAACCCAGAGCACCCACTCCTGCAAAGTGCAGCAAGCCTTCTGCCAAGTCCCCGGACTGCCGACAGCTTCACGCTGCTTCAGTCTCTCCATGTGTGAGCTGTGCGGCCATCTGCAAAGCATCCAATGTGGTCTTTAGGCCACACAATTATGTCACCAAACTTGGCATGGCTTCAAAAGGTGATGAAAGGGAAAGGCATTCAGACTATGCAAAAGTGCAGCTCAACTGCTCATGCAGAGCCAGATTCTGACACTGTTAGGTATTTCAGCGGGGCTGCCACGTGAAGCGAGACACCACCCAGCAGGAATAACAGCATCTAAATCCAGCCCTCCATCTATCTGGCCGTAGCCTGCATACTGCGATGCTCTGGCCCAAGGACCTCAGCAGCACAGGCAAAACTAAATGCTGGCTTCCCGAGGCTGAAAACACGAGGCCCAGCTACTTCTGCAGCAGGAGAGCAAGGACCGGAGGGCAAACCCCCAGGGCTCGTGCTTCTGATGCTGCCGGAGGGGCGGCAGAGGCGGGCACAGTGTGCTGCTCCCACCTTTCCCTCCCTCGGCAGCAGGAGCATTCGGGGGCTCTGCGAGGGCTGGCCAGGCGGGTGGCAGGGCACGGGCCGGGTGCCGGATGCCGTGAGCCGCCAGCCACGGCAGCGTGGTTTGCCAGTCACATCTGCTGCTTTCTGTTGCGGGAGTTTTAAGGTAAACTCAGTAGTTGTCGCCTGCTACCAACTAAACCCCTTCCTGCCATGTACACCCTTCCAAGGATGCCACTCAGAGGAGGGATAAAGCACTTCTTTACAGAGTACCACAACAAATTATGTTGACTATTCAATTGCTCTTATTTTTGCCTTCTTTTCAGAGACGAGGAAAAACCAACATCCCAGCTCCAGCAGTTCTGCACTTTTTCCCCAAAAAAGTTGCAGCCAAAATATGGCAGCCAACTATACAGTAAACATGACGACAAATAACCATTTGAAGAGTTGCCTCTTATTTTACAGCAGATGTATATATTAAGAACAACCAAATCCTCCAGTGGAAAAAATAATTAGTTTTAGTGCCAGAAAAATACAACAGTCGGAAAGATTTGCTGGAACCAGGACTGTTGTGAGATGCCCAAGAGGACTTGATGACTGAGTAATAGTGAAATAGCTGCTCTGGAACAATGAAATATGAACACACTCCACAGTCCTCAAAGGGTAATTTGCTCTGTTTAATGAAGAGCTGATTAGATGATCAAGTTACTCACTGAAGAGGGGTGATTTGAAACACACACTTCTCCAGACCACTTTCTAATACGTACATAGTTAAATTTGGATGTACCTTTTAGGTCTTCTTCCAGGGCGAGAAGCTTGGACTGCTTTCCTTACAACAGGATTTCAGTATTCCAACTCATGTAACAACGTTCCCTTTGTTTAGGAAAAGCTCTCTGTTTAGAGCACACAATTTCTACATGACTTGGGTCTTTCTTCCACCTTTCCTCGTTTCTCCACTCCTTGGGGCTATTTGCTTTAAATATAGACCAACTCTGCCAAATACAAGCACCTACAGCAAAATGGGGCCACACACGGAGACTGATTTCAGAGGCACTGAAGCGTGGTCAGCTCTTGCCGCAGCACGGGGGTGCGACACAGCCAGGCTATGCACATGAGAAGAGCTCCCATAGCCCACAGCGCAGATGTAATCTGTGAAGAGCTAATGGCGGGCCGGGGGTTACGAGTTCGATGAGAGTGAGGTATGATGACTGCTGCTTGGGAAACATATGATATAACCTACACAGATTGTAACCATCCTGAAAATGCTGTGAACGGTACAAACACACTGAAGCCTGAACATGCATTTGCAGAAACTCTGAAGGGCAGAGGAGGAGAGAAGACCTCACATTACACCCCAGAGAGCAGTCCTGGGAAACCCGGGAGGAGAAATCGGTGTCTGCAGAGCTACGCGTGCCGGAAACCCAGAAGCCGCGTGCCTTAGGAGGACAGGACATGGGACGAGAGGTCTGGCGAGAGGCAGGTACCAGGATCCCCTCCAGGACGAAGGAGGCGGAGGAAGCTCAGCAGCCTGCACAGGTCTTGCTGGGGACCAGAGGCACATGAGCTGTCAGCACAACCTCCCATCTCCCCAGGCAAGCCAAGACCACGCAATGAAGGAGCCACCGTGTAAACAGTTTGATGTTGCTCTTGTTAACTCTGCTACCAGTATAGTAGCTAAGCACTCAACCGTGTGGTCCACCATAGAAAAAGCTTTTTTTCATTACAAGTTTATCTAAGGTTTAAAGAGGAACCAGGGAAACCTGACACTTTCCAGGTGCTTGTATGTCCCCAAAGGAAATGAATCCAACTAAGGAGGTGCTGCAGGCAAACACTGCTGGTGCCCACAAGGAGGAATAAATGCAAGAGCTGGGATCAGAGCATCAGGAGTCCATCTGCCAGGTGCAGAGTCTCTGCAAAATACCCTCGCTGCTTTAAATGCCCCTTTCGTAACAGGCAGGCAGTGGAGATGCAGGCTGAACCATACCGTCCCTCTAAATCCCTAAACGTCCAGGGTGTGGAGGAAAACTTAGAAACGTGTGTCCTAGAGGCTCAGAGAACAGACAGCAGAGCAAAAGATCTCAGCAGTTCTTATTTGTTAAATCTTGTGCTTTTTAAGCCACTGTCTTGATCTTGGCAGTGCTTATTTTGGCACTGCAGTTTGTGAACATTCAACACAGATTGTAGGTTTTGCAGCCAACAGCACAGCAGAATAAGCGGCAGTATAGCAAACACATATAAGAAAATGTAAACGTGATTTCAAAGGCTTTATACTGGATCACACACAGCGAAGGATCTTCCAGACGACCTCCCACTTCTTCAAAATACCCATCTCTCCTCTATTGCCCTGAAAATGTAACCCATCCCACCCCTCAGAGGCTATGGTGTCAGTGCAAACACAGCCAAAACGCAAGTTCTCAGCCCACAGGGAAGCAAAACACTTGGGCTTCTCACGAGCCAGAAGGAAAGGATCTCCCCAGCTTCAAGATCTGCTGCTCCCCTCTGGATTTCACTGCCTCATAACCCGGCAGTTCATCCCTCTCTCCAGTGCTGGGCAGGGGCACAGGCTGCAGGGGTGAAGCGATCTCTCATCTTGGGGAATAACAAAAACACTCACAGTTCCAAGCAAATAAAATTTCAACTGCACTCAAAGGAATAAAAGCAATCCTGTAGTGCAACACACCAGTGAAATCGTCGCTGCTTTACAGGGCTGTAAAACAGAAAAGACAAGTGGCGATCTGGGGGGGAGAAAAGCACAACAGGGAGCGCTGGTACCTGCCGGAGGGACCAGCGCATTGCCTGCAGCGCTGGGACTGCCCTCTCAAGGCTGCACAAGAGCGCGGTACGCCTGCAGCTTCAGGGAGGAAACAGCAGCACGGAGCTTCCTGAGAGGAAGGCACATCAACATCTACACCATTCTCTCTGGAGAAGTGACCACTTCACCTGCTTAGTGTGTTAACGGTCTACGGGAGGCATAGCTAAACATCCACCCTCCCTCCTCTCCCTGAGCAGAAATGACACACGCAACAAGCGGTAAATGTTCCCATGATACACACATGTACCTAGCTATGAACGGTTTGCTTGGGCAGGCAAGGGAGGAGTTAAGGAATACTAATTTATGAAGACAAGTAACTCAAGTTAAACAAGATAAGCAGATCCTGACATTTCAAAACAAACAAACTAAAAAAAGGTGCTGGTTTTGCTGCAGGTTTTTGAATACTTGGGATCACACTCAGGCTACCAAACACAGGCTCACTCTGGAGGTCTTTGGTCAGGAAAAAGTTCCAGTCCTGGTTATACCTGAACTGCAGCAGTGTAAATTTGAGACACCCAATGCCTGATGCCAGCACACCGCGATGCCACCTTAGCCGCACACCTGAGCACTTCCCCAGTGATGGAGAGAGCTGGGTGACACAGTGACACAGCTGCCAGCTGGAGAAACCATGGTCCTAGAAGAGCACCAGAAATTGAGCCTGGTGAAAATACTGCTTTGCTTTATTGATCTGAAGATAATGCACCACCTGCAGATGGCTACAAACAACTTGCAGCAGACATAAAGTCCAACCTCAGTTATCTTGAGACTCAGAAGCCACATTTACCATTTCAGTGTCCTGCATGAGAAATGTCGGCATCACTTGAGCACTGAATGTGTCTGAGGAGGGAGCTGTATTTTTGGGGCACATGAATGCTCACTCAATGCACTGGATCGTACAGACAAGATCCCATTCCCTCTACGGGCAGAGAGAAAGCATACCATGTCTTTATTTTGCTCCACGATCTACTCATCCCCCCTCTATTTTCTTTCTGTATAGCTCAGCTTCTGAAAGCATCTTCTTAACCACATGTCCAGCCAACCTCGGTCCGTGTGCTGTCTGAAGAGCTGGAATTACAGACTTGGACAGCACAAGGGCTTTCATACCTCTGACACACCCAGAGGCTGGTACGGAGCTATACAGTTAGGACCATTACAGCGTTGTCCTAAATAACTGAGAAGACACATTCCTTAGAGCTAAATGAAGTGGAAAATTCCCTTCTGCTTTCTCCGTTTATGCCACACAGTCTAGACAAGGAGGGAAAATGAGAGTTAGTGCTGCTGTCAGCAAAGCTCTTGCTCTGAGCTCAGCCTCTTCTTAACTTTCCTCCCAAATTTCTCCCACTGGCCACAGGTGGTGCTTGAATATTGATTGTATAAAAGCAACCGAGGATGGTTTCTATAGGAGGACTGCTTTCCGCTGTCAGTATGTGCTCTACATCCTTCCACATGCGGGATCTGGCAGCAAGCAACAAAAATCTGCCTTGGCAAAACACAAATGGGATCTGCCCCTAAACTGGCTCCAGCACAACACCCTTCTCTTATGCTTCCTTGGCCCGAGAGACTGCACATAGCAATTCCGGGCACAGGCCCCACGCTGACTTTCCATTTTGATAAACAGAAGCAAAGTCAATGACAGCAGCAGCCCAATGCCAGAGCCTCAGTGGGGAAAAATCTTTTCTTTCTTTCCATGGACAAAAAAATGAAGGGCTCTTTCACTTCGTTTGTTGGAGCCCCTCCACTGAGCCAAGGCGGCCTCCCCATCTCCCAGACATGGCACTTGGGCAAAGGTTCCAAAGCGCAGAGTGAGTCTGGGACAGGTCACCTAGACAGCACGTGCTGGAAAGGCGAGGAAAGGAGAACGGGAAGGGACCATTTCAAACATGGCTAGAAGATGAGAAAGCAGGGCTAAGGGCAGCAAAGGCACTCAGTGATAGTTTTTAATCCCTGAGAAAGGACTCCAGCACCTACTAGCACTCCTGCCTGAGACTGCAATTCTTCAGGGCACAGTCTGGGTTTAGTGGCTTATAAACCACTCTCTAGACTGGAGAAGGAAAGCGGTGCCCGCTCAGCGTGGCCAGCACATCACCAGGGACAACGAGCACACGTGCAGCCCACACCTGCGTCCTGTACAGCCCCTCTGGGGGTTAATAGTGCAGCGTTCCCACTCGAGCAGGTTTTGGTGCGCTCCAGAGGTCCGTAGCTGGGAAGCACGCAGTGCTCCGCACAGTACTATGCCAAGACATTTGGGTTTGTTCAGAAATTGGCTTGGTTTTACAGCACATTGGTGTGGGACTGCAAATGAAGAAAGACTGCACTGAAGATTTTGGATGTAACATCCATAAAGTTTCAGACTCCCCTAGAATCACTTTAGACATTACACAGTCAGAGAAGCAAAAGCCTGCCTGTGCTCAACAGCTCACACTTTCCCTCAGAGGCTATGACATTTCCCATGGATGCTGCCCATGCTATCAGCACACAAACTCCCCTGCTCCCTTCCCTCCTTCTCCTCTCGCTTAGCAGCAGGCAGCCCCGGGGACAGCAGATCCAGCTCCCCCTCCATTTCCCGCTGCCACTGAGCAGCGCTACTACAAATCCACTTCCAGGAGAGTGAACCCAGGCTTAACCTGGACGGGCACGGCACGGCACGGAAAGAGAGACAGCAGTGGATATATGGGCACCTGTCAGCAAAGCTGCTCTGTGCTCAGCCTCCTGCAAATGCTCTCTGCCGCTACTCTGCGACTGTGCACCCTGTGAGCAACGCACCATTAGCAGGCCATGAGGAGAGGGCTGCGCGGGGTCTTCAAACCAGGCTTGAAGATCTTTTCCTTGCTCTAGGTTAAGCAGATTTCCCACTTTGTTTAGCTGCACACTGAAACACACCAGGAGCCACGGGTGACATTAGGTCCTGCCCAGCCCTGAGCTGCAGGAGTGAGATGGTACCCTACCGTCCTTGACTGGCTCCTCTGCAGCCACAGCATGGGGCTGGAGATGGGGCAGCCACCACATCCAGAGCCAGGGAGCAGGTGTCCCCGTACCGCCCTGGCCACTGTAAGCCCAGCAGTTAAAACCTGGTGCTGAAATGCCTCCCTGTGTCCCTCTGTACCCTGCCTCTAGCCGTGCTCTGGTGCAAAGAGCTTGCGGGCACAAGCTGAGGCAGATGCGGGACTCAGCGCTGCCGGCGGCGCCGCGGGGGCTGCCGTTAACCCACACCGCTCCCACGCGGGAAAGGAGAGGGAAGATCTGCCACCCCACACCACGACCCCACCTCCAGAGCAGTTTAATCCGGAGGCTGAGAGCCCCGGGAATCCTGACAGCAGCCCCAGCCCCGCCCGGGCTGATCCAGGGTCCGATCCACAGGGCTCCGGCGGCGGGAATAAAGCAAAGAGGGATCTCGCCTGACTTTCCGGAGAGATGCTCCGCGGGGGCTGCCCGGTGTCAGCCCCGTCAACCGAGTGAGCGGGGCCCTTCAGCCAGCCCCAGACGGGACGGCGGGACCGGCACCCGGTGCCAGCGGGAGTAAGGCACACACGGGCTAGAGGCAAGAGGGAAGGAGCCCTCCGCTGCCCTCAGCTCCCGTTCGGCCGGGAGCGTCCTTGCGGGCTGCAGCCCCGCGGCGGTTCCAAGCGCAGCCGAGCCGCAGCGGGCTGACCTGCGGAGGGTCCCGGTCTCCGACAGCCGCGGGGGTCCCCCCGACCCTCGGTGCCGGGCTCGCCCCGGCTCTGCAGACCCTCCCCGCCCGCTCGGGTCTCCCACCCCAGCCTGCGGGAGGGCAGCGCTGCAGCGGCCGCTCCGCCCGCCCCGGCGCCGGCGGAGGGAATGGCAGAGAGACGGGGCAGCGGCAGGTGCCTCGGCCGGGGCACGGCAGGCGGCGTGACCCCCCGCGATGCCCCGAAGCACCCGGTCGCCCCTCACCGCAGCGCCCCGAAACGGCCCCGCACCTCCCCGCCACGCAGCCGGCGGGGGCGAGCGGGGCACGCCAGGCGCGGGGGCCGGCAGCGACACGCGTGGGCCGGCAGGGGCTCCCCCGCGGCCGCGCAGAGCGGAGGCACCTCCGGGCGGGCGCCCGGGGCGGCTGCCTACCTGGCGCGGCGGCGGGCAGCAGGGCGGCGAGGAGCAGCAGGGCGGCCCAGGGCCCCGCCATGGGGCCGGGGGGCGCGGGCGGCGGGAGCGGCGGGGCGCGGAGCTGCCGCCCGCCCGGCGTCCGTCTCCGCGGGGCTGCCCCGCTGCTTCCTGCGCGCCCCGCCGTCTCCTCCTCCCGGGCGCAGGGAGACTGCGCGGGGCGGCCCCGCCGAGCCGGACGCCGGCCCTCCGCCCCCCGCGGCGCCCCGCCGCCCCGGCCCCGGCCCGCCTAGCACCCGCCGCCCGCCCCGGCCCTGCCCGCGCCCCGCCCCGCCCGGGGGTCCCGCAGCATCCCCTGCCCTCGCCTGCGCTCACCTGGCGCCTTCAGAAAACTTCTCCCCGGGGAGCTCTGAGCCCGTCCCTCGACACCCAGGGGAGGTTCAGCTGGCCCACGCCGGCTGCACACGCGCCGTGCTCCCTTCTGTCTCGTCCCCCGTGGCACTGCGCCCCCCAGCCGGGGTGGGCACGGCCTGCCCGCCACCTTTCTCCTGTGCGGGGTGTGGTGCCCATTCCTCCCACCCGCACCTGAGCTCCTGCCCAAGCAATCGAGAGGCACAGGAGGCTGGGCTCAGGCCTGGGTGTAGGTGACAGCGTGGACACCACGTCCTGCCCTGTGCTCCTCGGGGAGCACAGCGGCACGGTGGTCCTGCCCGTGCAGCCCTGCCTTCGCCAGGTTTGCCCTCCTTCCCCCTGGCCCGTGGGTGCTGCACCCTCAGCAGCTGCCCGGCAGCCGCACAGCAGTCACGGAGCTGTAAATATTGGTTCTCCTGCTGTGGGGGAGAGGCCCCAGGGCACCCCCACCACCACCTTGCAGCCGGAATATGAATGACTGTACGGGACTTCTACACAGGGTTGTCTTTTCTTCTTCATACCACCTTTTGCTCTTTCTGAACTTCCACCCCACATCTGGCCGGGGTTTTTGCTTCAGTCCAGTCTTGCGCTGCTCAGTCAGACTGCTCTGGTTCCCCCCCACCCCGCCTCCATCTACGCTTTGCTGCACTGCTGAATGAGACCCATATTTTCACAACTATCAATAATGGGTCCTCTGCTGTGGAAACCAAGCCAAAAAAAAAGAAGTAAAAAAGGGGGCGGGGGGGCATTACAGTCGTTGCCTGCTACAGAGGGAGAGATAAGATACAAGAGTTTCTGCAGGCACTGGGAAAAATAAACACCACATTTCCTGGCAAAAAAACACCCTCAAACAGACCCAACAAGCAGAAGCACAATTCAAAGACAGGCAAATAACATGGGCCGGCTTTGCACAGGAATCTGACAGGTGCCAGCTCCGCACCTCCTTCTGCCCAGACACCCATCCTGGCATGCTGCTGCACAGCCCCGTGGCTGAGCGCCTGGGGGACCGGCACAGAGCCAGTTCCGAAATCTCAGGCTACACCTCTGCTGCTGGACGTACCTGCTCCAGGGACTCCCACCCCGCTCGCTGCTTCGGCCCTCACGCCTGAGCTGCTCAGACCCCCCTGCCCCCAGAGCACACGGGCACTGTCTCCGCTGCTAACAGCGGGCACGCAGTCTCCTTTGGGCCCCGGGTGTTACACGTTTGCGCTTTCCTCACTTTGTGGTGTCCAAAATGAGGGGCTAACAGTGTTAACCGGTGAGCTGAACAGTGCTTTCATAGCAAAACACTGTGGGCTGCATACCCTGGTGATGTTACCGTGGGGGTGGTGTTGGAGGGCTCTGCGGGGCACAGGGAGCCAAACCTGGTGCCCGCTCATCCATACTGGGTATGGGGCAGCCCCCTGCAGAACTGCACCTGGGTTTTGTTTCAGAGCAAGGTGATCACTGCATCCCCGTCGGGAGCCTGGGAGCGGGCTGAGATTTAAGCAGCCATGTGCAAGGTGGGGAATGTAGCCCAGAAATGAAGCGGGGAGCCAAATAATGCGACAGCATAGGCATGCTGTGACAAGCAAAGGGAGCCAGTCCCAGCCCTTAGCTGTGGGGGTCTCCAGAAGACTGTCTTTCACCACTACTGGAATATTTCCTCCCAGAACCTGACTGCTACAGCCTGCAAGAGGCTTTTAAAAACAAAGCAGCGTATTAAAAAGAGGGAGTCTCTAGATGACAGGGTGTCAGACAGCTCAAGGTAAGGCACATCTGGAATACCACAGATTCAATACATCGCTGCCTGTTGCAGCCTGTTGGCTCTGCATTGAAACGAGCAACATTGGTAACTTTCTCCTCATTTTTCACTGTTCCCCTCATTGCTCTGAATGCTGCCCCTGTTGCTTGAGCATCACTGCTTCCTTATCCCCCTTCGGCTTCGATTCTCACCTTCCTGAAGGGTCTCCTCAAGGACGGGGCCTGCAGTGCAACAGCAGCAGTCATGCAGCGGGGTACTGAGCTTAGCTAACCTTCTACATTAAATGCCACCTGCGCCCCAAGTGCAACTTTTAAAGGCTTTTTCTGGATTATGAATCAAGGACTGACTTGAGCACTGACTAGTTAACTACATATGTCATTCTCATCTGGGGAAGCAGCTATTCCCAAGAGAAGGTAAACTCTGCTAGCAAGGTATGACAGCTAGGGGAAAAAAACCACCCAAACCAAGAGATCGGAATATTTGGGTCAAAAGTTTTAGCAAATAGAACTGGGTAAAGATCTGTTAGAGTCTGAGATCTCAGCATCACAGAAATCCAAATCCCGCCTAAAATCTGTAGCAAGAGCATTTCTGTGTGAGAAAGGTATTGTTGAACATGGTGGCCATTTGGGAATTGCAGTGGATATAGATACTGGACAACGTAGCTGTGCCAGTACTTCCTGACAGGGACATCTGAGCTTGCTGTCAGGAGCAAATGGTACCTGGCAAGGCAGGAGGCACAGCCTCAGCTTGCCCCTCCAGCACCCACATGACCCCATCTCCCCCAGGCTGGTCATGGGTGGTGGAGGCAACGCAGGGGACCCTCCATGGGAGCTGACATCGCTCAGCAGGCTCAAGCCCACTCGCTGCTTTTTAAATAATAGCTTTGAAAAGAGCAAAACACTGTGATTTCCAGCTGGTGGGAAAACAGTATAGAGATGTATCAGAAAGGGTGAATCTTTGCAGAGTTCACAAATCTGAAAGGTTTTATGTTTCCCTCAGTTGTTTCTTCACAGCTCACCTGGTGCAAGTGCATGCAGGGGAGACAGAGGATTGAATACGCAGGCGTGCAGCCATCTGCCTGGATGAAACTACCCACCCTGCTCACCTGCACATGCTGTGCAGCCGTGGAGGTTTTTCATTTAAAAGGCAGAATTCCATCGAGAATGTGAACAATTCAGGAATCATCCAAGATGCCGTGTTTCAATGAGTATGGACTTGTTCCTATGGCAATGTGGAATTTGTTTTTTTGAAGGAAAGGCATTTTCTGTAATTAGCCCATCTGACATTAGTGTAACATCTGAGATTAAATTATAGCCCAAACCAAGACAAGGGATGTTTGGGATTGCTGATACTTTCTCTCTTGTTTATGCAAATGCTACTCTTTCAAGCCACATGAGGCCAGACAAATAATCACTGTATGCTGGAGAATCCCCAAGCAGAGAAGGTGCAGCACACCAGCAGCTTGCTTTCTGGATTTCTAAAAAACTCATTGCAGCAGGTCCTCATCCGGCACAATCTAGCAGAGCTCCTTGCCTCATCTGCTGTCATCCTCTTTTGAGCTCTGCTAATTACACCAGCTAATGAAACAGCTTTTTGCATTTGGCAAAAAAACTTTTTCGCTCTTGACTTCCAGAATGTATGTCATTAATGCAAAGGAAAGATAGCTGCAGCCTCTGGGGTAAAAGTGGTAATCCCACCAGTTTGTAGAGGCAGGTTTATAAATAGAAGAGACAGACAGAGGCATGTAAAAGAAGAATTTTAGTAAGCCAGATTGCCCAGATATTTATAGGCAACCTCAAGGGTGCTGTACAGAGAGTTTCTCTCCTCTGCACTCCAGAGCACTGGCTGCAGCTCACTTGGGCATAAGCAAGAGGGATTCGGCCCTGGCATCAGTGCAGGTATGGATGTGGCAGCATGGGCTGTGATACAGGCATGGTTCAGCACCCGGCAGCTAAAGCCACATCTGCTGTGACGAGTGTCTAAGAGAGCTAGTTGCCACACAAGCTGCAATCACAGCTTTGGAGTCAAGTGAAAACATGGCGGCCTTTCACTAGATTCCAGTGACATTTGCTTTATTTATGCATGTCGTGGTTTAACCCCAGCCAGCAACTAAGCACCACGCAGCCACTCGCTCACCCCCCACCGGTGGGATGGGGAAGAGGATCGGAAGGGCAAAAGGGGAAAACTCATGGGTTGAGATAAAAACAGTTTAATAACTAAAGTAAAATAAAAAAAAAAAATAGAACAGTAGTAATACAAAGCAAGCGGTACACTGTACAATTGCTCACCACCCGCCGACCGATGCCCAGCACGTCCCCCAAGCAGCGATCGAACCCCTCCCCGGCCAACTCCCCTGCTTATATACTGAGCATGACGTCACGTGGTATGGAATAGCCCTTTGGCCAGTCTGAGTCAGCTGCCCCGGCTGTGCCCCCTCCCAGCCTCCCGTGCCCCTGGCAGAGCATGGGAAGCTGAAAGGTCCTTGACCAGTGTGAGCACCACTTAGCAAGTACTTAGCACTACTTAACAAGAACCAAAACATCAGTGTATCATTGACATTGTTCTCAACCTAAACCCAAAACACAGCCCCATACCGGCTACCAGGAAGAAAACCAACTCCATCCCAGCCGAAACCAGGACAATGCACAAGAAAGTAGGAATGATGCATTAAACACTGCTAAGGGAGTTTCTGACCACTTATTCTAATGATGATCATTGCTTAGCACAACTTTGTTTAAATGATTTGAGACCCTTGTCCTGTAAACATTTTGCAGCTGTTTAACATTAAACCTGCACAAAGTGCAAGGATTATTTATATGCATAAGCCTAAGCATCTATTTTCCTTCAAGATGAACAGAAACAGTTTTAAGCATGTTAATCATGTAACGCTTTCGAGTTGAAGTGTACAATTCTGTTGAAGGCCACTAACAGAGAGAAAAGGGGCTGAAAGAGAGCCAGGAGATGCCTTCCAACCATGCAAAACTCCTACGAGCACCTGGTAACCACTCCTCTTCCTTGAAGGTTGTCCTGTTTCAGCGTGAGCATATGCACAGGTTGGTAGAAGCACAAATAGCTGCATCACATAAAATAAATGCTCATTTTTTAAAAAGAAGACAAGGTAGAATATATACTTGTTATGGGCAAATCACTAGCAGTCAATAATTTATTTGCTGAATTTTGCCTCTTCTGGTGATCACTTGCCTGCAAACAGTTCCTTTACTGTAATTGTAAATTACTTCTGTTTATATGCTTTGATAATCCCACACTGAAACCAAAAGAAAGATTTTGTCGTTCTATGATTCTATGATTTCCATTGTTTTAATAATAAAATTATTCAGGCTCACCTTCCTTAAGCTATTTGGGGTATTTACCCAATTCAGCTTCAAGGTGCAGGTTCAAAAAAAACTGTCAGAAGAAACTGAAAAGATGTTTAATTTAGAGTTAAATGAAATTACCAGATGAATGGCAATGCAGTGTGAATTCTTGTGTGCCCATCTGGCAGACTCATTTAAACAAAAGTGAAAGAAGAGGAGATTATGTCATTAACGAATGCCTGCACACAAACAAGGTGCAACTAAAGTTTTTCAGGCAGCTGTAGAGCTGGCGTTCCTCGCTTCTTGAGTTGTTTATGTCTGAAACCGTATCTTTTCCATGCCATCCTCCTCACAGAAATGCCGATGTTTTGACTTTTAGGGGCAAAATGCCTGGCACTACTTCTGTCATGCTCCATTTTAGCAGCTCCTCCTTCCCACAAAGCCAAGGCAAGGCAGTTTGGTTTCCAGTCCTGTGGCACCAAATGCCACGACATGAGCTGTCACCTCCTCCCCCGAGCAGACACTGTTCTGCCTACACATGCCGTGCAAGCACGCCTTGGTCCAGACAGCAACCCTATGAAAATGGTTGTTGAGCCAGCTGGTCAGGCCACTCAACCACGAAGGCTTTGGTGAAGGCTGAGCTGACCACACGAAGCAGAGCAGCGCGAGCAGAGCAGTTGCAAAGCACCGTGGCTTCATTCAGACCAATGGTTTTACAGTGAGAGCACGCTGGGAGTTGGGGGTTCATGGGGTTGCAGCCTTGGGAAGGAACAGCACGCCAGCGTGCCGCCTCCAGGAGTTAGTTATATTAGTCTATTTATTCTAAGATTCTTTCATTTGGTCATTTTTCTCACTTTTTTATCCATCTGTCTCAGGAGGAGTGTCTCAGTTATTGCTACAATGGTAGCATCCACCTCTAAATCCTGATTCTCCATCTTCTCTTTCCAGTACTCTGCCTATATAGAGACTAATTATCTGACATGATGAGAGTGGGTGGCAGTAAGAGATCACTGCCCCTCTCCATTAAACAGCTTCAGCTTCTAGAGCAAATGCATGATTTCCTTTGAGTGTTGGTGGACATGGAGATAGCACTGTGTTACTCTACAATGTGATTTTGTCAGAACAGTGAGTGTAAGAATACGATGGCATGATTCCCCATTCCTCATGTCTTGGCGAGACTGAGTTGATGTAATTCAGCCATGTAGAGTTGTAGCCTTTGCTGCTTCACCAGACACTTTTCAGCACTGCAACTAGTCAGCAATAAAATAGCAGCATACAAGTTCTGCTTATGGAAGTCTTTGCAAAATTTACATTTAAAGCCACAGAACAAGTTCCCTGTGCTCTGGTGTGGTGCCACAAAACCTGAGCCCAGCTCTGGGACTGGCAACTCAATGAAAAGCAAGGTGGGTAAATGAAGCAAGCCCTGAAGCTTGTCAAACGTGGGTGCTGTTGCCTGCCTGAAGCTCACAGTCCCCAGAGGTACGGGACTTCTGCCAGTGTGATGCCTGGACATCAACGTTCACACCCCACACACGTGGGGACTATCAGGAGACTAACTGACAAGAATTTCGATGATGGGCACCATGAGAGAAGCAACCTTGGCTGACCAGGTTCAAGACCATTTCAACTGCTAAAGCTCACGGTCCGTACAAAGAAGTATTGAGTCCTGAAAGCTTCATCTTGGCAAGCAGCAGTCTAACAAAATGTCTGTCAGCTTGGCCTCTCTTACCATGGGTTCTTCCAAATTAAACACAATCATGGCTGCTGCTAGAACAGGAAAAAAATACCTCATTCCTCTGCACTGAGCCCCCCACAACAGAAGATCACTGAACTGGAAAGGCATGGGGAGTTTCAAAGCTGCAGTTCCTGCATGGCTTTTGTTTCTCCACATTGCAGCTGGTGGTAATGTTGAGACACTGCACTAGGAAAAAAAAAAAGCCCCAAGCGGAGACAGAGGTTGGGGATCTGAATGAAGCCCTGACTTATGCCACTTTGCCAAAATAAGCTAATTTCCATCATAGCTCCAAGGGGTAGAGGGCATCTGAGCTGCATGGATGCACCCTGCAGCACACCCTGGCTATGTGATGGAGAGTTTAGGACTTCTAGACCCCCATTTTCACCCTCCTCCCCTTAACTCCTACAGCAGGAGCTACAGCACTCTGCCAGAAATGGGGAGTGTTGAGGACACAGGAGGGGCTGCCCTTACTGCTCCTCTTTGCCTGGTGACACCACGGCCAGCAGCTCAGAGGGATGATTGCAGGGAAGCTCCTGCACTGCCAGCCGTGGGACGGGGATGGGGACGGGGATGGGGACAGGGAGCTCTGGTCCTGGGAGGAAGGGCTCTTGCCAGGCTCAGCACTTCCAGGGATTGTGAGAGGACCAGGCGTGCTTCGTGAAGATGAGAGCCTCCAAGGATTCAACTCCCGACTCTAATAAGTCTGCTGGACCCATACAAACTCTGCTGATTTAAAGATTTGTCCAAGCTCGTTTCCCCTCATGCTCCCACTCTCCCCCACCAGGGAGCAAGCAACAGCCCGCTCCCGATAGGCACCTCCAAGAAATTCGCGTTCCTGGAAACTTGGGAGTGAGAAGGCAACTCTATTTTTTACAGCAGTAGAGCATGTTCCTTCTCTGAGGTCCTTCTGCTAAAAGAGCAAGCTATTGTTATGTCTCTATTTGGCAAGAAAAAACCTAAGATTGATCAATGGCTTGGGGTTACTTTTTCCTTAATGACTGCAACTGCTTTGCTCTCACAGTGGTTTTTTAGGGATATTGTTTACTCCAGCTTCAGCCCAACTCAGAACACTTGGAATTCAAATACACTGCATTGCATTGCATTTTCTGGCAGGCACCCAGTGCAATGAATTTCAAACTAGTGTTTGATTTTGTCAGCTACAAGGCACAGAGGCATCTCACTAGTCAAGACTAATTCTCCCAGTTGCTACATGGCATGACCCGATGAATTTGCTGCCAGTCACATCGCTGAGGTCACATTATCCCTCAGTAACAGTACCCAAAACCATGGTAAAGTGCAGATGGTGACTTGCAGAGTTAGGAGACTTTGAACCTGTGGTATTTAATACCTGGAATTAACTGTGGGTGTATCTACTGACATTTGGAAGAAAGATAAAAGATTTTCATCCTTTAGGGTGATTCACAAAGATTTAAAATATTTGGAGTTATTTGTGGTTGCAGATCTTAAACAGATAATTCAAAAAGTGTTGGCCAGACATGACTTTTCATTAATTACATAGACAAGAAGAACAAATGAACTTTTTTGAGGTCAGGAGATCTTCCCAAAAATATGATTCCCCCTCCCCCCCCCCCAAAATGATGTTATATATATTTTCAAGTCAAGGTTTCCCAAAGAGCTTTACAAAATGCTACACCGTGAGCGCAAGACAAAGTATCACTCAGACCTATTAAAGGTTCTGACCCATGCACAGCACAGGCTATTTAACGCTAGCTTTAAAGCGGGATCCTGGCCAAGGCTTCCTCCCTCCCACTCATTTTGCATATGGGACTTAGCCGGAGCCCCCCCAGTTCCTCACATGCTTCAAGCAAGGCTCCTGCAGCACTGAGATGTTTATGCTTCCCCTTCCTCTTCAGAAAGAGCCCTCCCACCAAGCAGCCCGATTGCCTAAATCTTCATGTCAGCCTGGTGGCTGGAAACAATACTGCTGTTGCACAAGCCGACCCCCAAAACATTGAAGGGTTGTGCCTGATTTCTTCATGAATGGTCTTCCTGTCACCAGGGCCATGAGGAAGGCCAGATCCCCGCCCCGAGCCCTGGCTGCCACCCTACAAGAGCCGGGTATTTCTGCTACAGTGCTGGCAGCAGGCACTGCTGATATTTGGCTCTTAGGGCTTGTTGCCTGAAGAAGGTTTCCCTGAACATGCAGTTACCATCTCCGTTGGACCTGTATGCTCAGATGGATAGCCCCAAAGTGGCACAGCATTGCCTGGCTGAGGGGAGCAGCTCAGAGGGCAGCGTGTCCCCCAGGCACAACTTGGGCTACCGGATGGGGCTGGAAGATGCTACCAACATGCTCCGGCTCTGCCCGTGACCTGGGAACAAGGAGGATGCTTTGCTGAACATAAGACCACTGCGCTGTGAGGGACACAGCTCTGCTGCTGCTGCCTCGGGAAAAAGATTATTCCAATGCTTGATGGCTCTGCATACTTGAAGCACGAGTTTGGAAACACAGCATAGGGCCACCCTGGCAAAGCTCTTCTGTGGTATTTGTGTTATTCAGGGTGTTTTATCCTTCAGCTTTGCACTGATGAAGTTCTTTCTCTGCTTCAGGGACAAGACACTTTTATTTGAGACACCTGGCCTGGGACTGTGGATTATGGACTGTCGGGATGCCACAAAGGGTGATGGAGCTCAGCCTGGCAGAGGAAGAGCTAGTGATGGTTTGAGCATGCTGCGGCTGCAGGAGGCGCCTCTGAGTCTCAGGGACCTGCATTTCCCTCCCTTTCTGTTGGAACTGCAAGCAGCCTGGAGTCCAAGTATCATTTTCAAAAGGTCTTCTCCAACTGCACCCACCTCTCTGTCCTCTCCAGCACTGTTGCTTTATCCTCCCTCAGTTTTCCTTTGCCTAGTCATATTTCCTCCCTTTTTACCTTTCATCCTTCATCCTCGGATAACATCTCACCATTTCTTCATCCTTATGGTCCTCTTACTCCTTCCTTTTCCCTCCCACACCTTTCTTAGCAACTAGGTCCAGTCCTCTATTCCAGGGAGAGGAAGTGGAGGGAAGCTGCTGGGCTTTTCTTCTCATTATTACTAATTGCAGCACCTCCCTACTTTTACTCACCCTCTTCCCATCATCACCACTTCATCCAGCTCTTCTTCCTGCCCCATCCTGACATTGCTGTCCCATGATAACTCTTGGATGACCTTCCTTGGACTTTAACTTTCCCCTACCTCCCAATCACACCCTCGCCAACTCTCACCTCCACACTGGCGTCCATTTGATTACCTGGCATCTTTCCTCTTTTCCCTTGATTTGCCCTGCAGCTGTGGTCTATGTTTCATACTCGCTGAAATGGATCTCATCTTTGCCATGGACTGCTCCCTCGTTGGTCTGCTTGACTCCAATGTTGATATCTGCTTTAGCACTGCTCTGTGTGTCTGACAGGTCAATACCAGCTTCCTCTAAGTCCCCTCAGTCCTTTTCCTGGATATCATCTTTCATTTGCTCCCTCCTCTGGATATGACTGTTTCTATCTCTCAGTTTTCTTCATCTTCTGCAGCCTCTCTAAAATCTGTCATTTCTTCCCGAGGTGACCATTCTCAGCCTCTGCCATCCTTCAGTCTTTCACATTGCCTTGCTTTCTCCCATATAGACTTTCTGCCTGCGACAAATTGCTGTGAAGGGCTGGTTTATGCTCAAACCTCATCTCTTTAACAAGGCATTCAGCTCTCTCGTTTCTGACCCTGTCTAAGCAGAATGACTCCTCTTCCTTCTGTCCTTCCTTCCTCTAGCCCCAGCCTGGAAAAGGGAGTTGTACCATGGCCTGTCCACATTGGGACACTCAGAAAAATTCACTGGAATTCATGAAAATTGTGAAGTGAAACTGGCTTAATAACATCAACCAAATCATCTTCACTTTGAATGAGAACACCCATGCAGATGGATGGAGATGAGTATTAACTAATTCCCTTCACATTTATACTTCCAGGTAATCTAGATTACTTCCGCAGACACCCACCTTTGAAAAACCCTCACCACATCATGGTCATTTCTCAACAGTCTCTGGTGCCTGGCTGTTGTATGTCTTTCCTTTTTCTGTCTGTAGGCACTTCTTGGCAGGGTTCATCTCTTTTCTCCTGCTGTATAACACCCAGAAGAACAAGACCTCAACCTCCATTGGGTTCTGGTGGCACCAGAATTAACAAGGTCTATCGCTGCTGAGCCTCAGAGTCAGGGCTGCGCTGGGTGGCAGTGCCCCATCCAAACTGTACTGCAAGGAGAACAGGCATCGATTTTCTGGAAGGAGAAGAGGCTGCCTGAAGGGAAACCGCTGCTGCAAGTAGGATGCAGAACTCAGTGTTTCCTCATACTTGGGATACTTGGCACAGAGGTTATGAAAATAAAGGACAATCAACTCTTTTCTAGGGAAGTGGGTACAAAGATAATTTTGATGTAAATTCTTTTCAGAAACCAATTTTCCCCATGAGAATGCTGGCATTTAAATGCATTTTAAGAGCTAAGAAAAATGCTTAATTTGTTCTTTGCTGCCAGACAGGAACACTGTGTTTCAGATTTGTCTCAAGAACTTCCTCAGCAAGTGGGTTTACCGTGTTAACCTCACCCTTAGTTGTGGTTAACTTCTGCTAAGTGCCAATATTGCTATGAGTCTATTGATTGCTTTTCAGGATGCAAAAGAGAGGAAGCCTTTGAATACGCAGTGGGACTTATCTTCACTGTTAATAGACCACAGACTAATTGATGTAGAGATAAGACTATTGGTTTGAAATAAACTATGCAGAAAATTATTTCTCATTTCTTTTTCATGAGAGGATGCTGAAACACTCATTCTGATTCAATAGGTCAAATTTTTGACTACCCCTCTTGGCTTTTGCTGTCTTGAACAAATGATTTTGTACCATTCATCAGAATGGTGTAAAACTGAAAGAACTGGATCTTCGCTAATCAATGTTGCCAGCACCTAGTTGAGTAACCAAAGGAATCTGTTGCATTCAACACTGAAGTTATTTCCAATGGGTTCATTACAGCTAAACATTTTTCAAAGTGTCTCTAAATTGAGGTGGTAGGAATTTAGCCCTAGGACAAACAGGGGCTAGGAAAACTGCCCACTAGAACTGATCGAAGGCTCTAAAAGGGCAATCAAACATAAAGACATCATCTCTTGTTCAATGAATCCCTCAGCTGGAAATCACTGCTGGTCAGAGAAGCACTGTAGGGAACAATCACTATACATTTGCTCTACTCTTATCCTCTTCCCTAGGCATCAGCCTTCGGCTATTGCCAAAGACAGGACACTGATCTAAGTGAAACTTTAGTGTGGCCCAAAAAAAACATTTCTGTGGCTGTGATGTGAGTTGCCACTACAGAGAGCAGCTGCTCTGGTCACCCAATTTCAGTAGAGAGTTCACACGTGAGGAAGGTGTCAACACCTCATCCCACCCACATCCTCCAGAAAAAGGATCTAAATGAACTTGCACCAAAGATATCTGAACCCAAACTGCATCCTTCCGTAAAAGAGGACCATGAACAAGGGTCTTTCTGAGCCAAACACTCCCTGCATTGTGCAGAGAAGGCAGCTATCCTTCCCACCAAATACAGCTGAGGAAAGCCGAGGGAGATGCTATGGTTTTGGTCAAGTACTGTTCAGTATGAAGTCTTAGTCCTGAGCACATCCCTAAAGCAGGTAGCCAAAGCTAGCCAGCTTCCAGTTATCTACCTAAACATGACCTAGCATGACCCAGAGTAGACTCAAGCAACATCGTGTACCTAAGCAGAAAGCCATGAGATCGCTCCTGTTCGTGCAGCCCGTTGTTGTGCAGCATCCTAGTAACTCAGGTCACTGCAGACACCCTCGTCCACCCCTGTTGCTCTGTCACGGCCTCACAGAGAATTGATTCAGGTTCAATATCCAAGGCACTTGTCCCTGAGGCACTGTGGGGTTTGGGTCTGTGCTATCCAAAAGGCTTCCTGCTACTGCAGCGTAACGATTGCAGTTGACGAGTTAACACCTCAGTACAGGAGCACTCTCCGCTGCAAGGCAGCAATGGTTTGGGTGCCAGAGAGCACCTTCTTGAGAGCTTGCGTGAGCCCAAGTTTTCCAAGAGGCACACGGAGTACAGCATCGCGAGCCACCACGCAGGAATCAAGCTGACCAGCCTCTGGCCTACCGGTACATAGGGACAGCGCTTGATGCCTGCTGGGACTGGGGCAGAAACATGAGGCGAATGCTCCTCTCTCTCCCATTCATTAGTTTCCCAGTAATCCTGAAGAAAGTCAGCAGCATCTCCAGGGATGCAATGATTCGCGCTCTTGGTACAAGGATTCTGGACTTTGATGTGTCTGAGGTGATGATATTTGGCTTAATTAGATTGTGCTGGGACCAGACAGGCTGGGACCACTAAGACTCCCGAGTTTGAAGTTTTATGGCCTGGGGAGCTGTCATGCTGATCCAGAAGAATTTCCTGTGCAAAACAGGGAGGAGAGAAGACACATTTCAAGCCCTCGAATCCAAAGGACTTTGTAAAAATTCTTTCAATTCTAGTTCACTTACAATACATTAAGCTCCACCTTCTGGTGAATGGCTAAATTGCAGGAAGAGACAACGCTCTCGGTCAAGTAAAACGGTGAAAAGTTTTCAAGACAATAGTATTCAAGTAGAAAAATGCCTTAACTACACTTGAAATATTTCAGGAGAATGCACTGATCTTCAACAAAGTGTAAACAAAATAGTTTTAAAAGGTATCATAGTGGTTTATTTCAAGTGGTTTTATTATGTTGGAGCCCATTTTCTTCACTTGGTGTAAACTGTCATACTGTAAAATAAACTTTATGTTTCAACTATCCCTAACCAAAACAGTTTGGAATACCTTGTTGCACAAAACCTTTCAGTATTTTGTTTTTTCATTTTGTTGAAGCGAACAAAAATACATATTGAAATGTTAAAGTTTCTCTGAGGACAGGGGATGCTCCCAGGCAACACCCCAGAGCCTTGAAGTTTTGTGTTGCTCATGGCCAACCACTTCTTCTCTTTTCTGCACACTGGAGCAGGTGCAGAGGCCAGAAGACATTGCTGACGTGGGGGTCCCCGGCTTGTCGGCAAAGTCTGCGTCACCGACTTCCTCCCTTAGATGCTGTTCAGCAAAGATGTAGATAATTGAAGCGTGGAGGTCAAACCAGAGCGCTAGGTATGGATGGCATGGGGTTATGGGCAGCAGAAGTGCTCAAACAGGCAGCTGAACACCTCGACCTTGACCATCAGTCTGGGCCTCTCCCCTCTTGTGCTTCTCCCCACACCTCTTCCTGCCACCTGGCCCAGCCCAGGCTGCTGTGAGCCAGTCTACACCCATCCTGCAGCCCTGGGATCCCCAGCTGCCTCTTTCTCCAGGCACAGCTTCCCCTTCTCAGGGTGTGCCAGCAGCCAGGAGGTACCAGGAGAAGGTCGAGCGCCGGGGTGAACCCTCCTTCACCCTGCTCAGGTAAGAAGGTAAGGGCACGGGGCAGAGGACGCGCTGCTGCTCAGCACAGCCTCCCCTTCCCGCTTCGCTCGCCCAAAACTGTACTGCTGGCTTGGACGCCTGTACGGGGCTGCTTTCAGGGCAGGGAGCTGGAAACACCAGTGAGCTAACTTTACTCTGCAGGTCTCGGAAAGGGGTTATGTACATGTGTGGGGCAGAAAAGTGGGAATGGAGGGAAAAAGTGGGAATCGTGAGGGGGGCAGCCATCTTTTCAGGCAGCTGCTGGTGCAGATCCTGGTGCAGAGGAGAGATGACTGGCTGCAGGCCTGCCAGCTGTCTGAGGGGATGTGTCAGCTCCCTGCAGCAGGGACGTGGTGGCAGTGGTGGCAAGTGGCTAGGCACGGAGGGGGAAAAAGGAGGCTTCCTTCACAGGAAGATCACAGAGATTGCTTTGACATTTGTCAGGGTCAATAAGATTAAAAAAAGGAGGATGAAGAGCAGGAAAAGGATGAGGAGGAGGAGAAGAAGGAGCAGAAGAAAGAAGAAGAGGAAGGAGAAGGACAAGAAAAGAAGGATGAGGATGAGGATGAGAAAAAAGGAGAAGGAGAGGAGGAGGAGGGAGGATGAAGAGGAAGGGAAGGAGAAGGAGGAGAGAGAAGAAGGAAGAAAAGCAGGAGAAACCTCTTTTATTGCTGTCCTTGAGCGGAACATATTAAGTAACAAACTGGTTTCCACAAGAGAAGAAGGGTGTCCTAATGCACTCAGGTATTACCTTGGCAGAGCCCACAAAAGACTTGTTACAACACATTACATTTTTCCAGGGCCATAGCACTGACACCTTCTACGCTCAGCCACGTTGTCAGCTTTCCATTAATAGCGCAGTGCCTGAATTGAGCCACAGTATGTGCATGGGCAGCTTGGTAGTGGAAGGCCAGAGGAGAGGACTTCTGGCTCCCTGTTAGCCCCTGGAGAGGCCAAAAATGGGAGCAGGGTTGGAGCAGGGTAGGGGGTTTGTGCCATCCATCCAGGACACAGCAGAAGCCAGCAGATGCACAGGGATGAGCAGCTCAGGAAATGCCTGAGGTCTGGCTCGGACCCCACTGCTGGCAGGGTGGACGCTGGCAGGCCAGAAGCTGTGGGAGCCCCCTCCATGTGTGTGTCCAGCCCCACCATGTGAGGGCTGTCACCCTGCTCCTGCAGTGGGGACTGGGGCTTCCAGCTACCAAGGGTTTGCAAGTCATTTGGCAACATCATTGCAAATGGCGGCAGCCCAGCTCATACCTCTGTGCATTAAAACCTGCCCCTATGTTAAATGAGTTCCTAAGCAACTGAGTGGTACAAAGCAACTAGGTGGTATGTTTGAATGAGGAAAGACGCACATAAAACACTGTTGAACCAATAGGTCAAAGCCCATCTAACCAACTACCCAAATAACACAAATCAGACCCATAGCCATCAACATGGGATGGGCATGGAATAAGTCTAGAGAGTTGCAGAAGAGCATGAAGAAACAGGGAGACAGCCCAAGGGGTGGCCATCTCACTCAGGGTCTAACCACTGTCAAGTCTCTCGGAATTACTATAAAAGAGAAAATTTTTAAGGAGGCATTTGAAGCTGAAAATAAGCAGATGTGAGTGTTACAGGGTCCTCCTCCAGGTACACACGTCAACAAAGGAGAAATCACAATGGTGAACAGCCTTCCCAGTAGGTACAACAATCTTGTTATGTTAAATCAATGAGTTTGAAAAGCAGGGTAAAAACAGAAGGACAAGATCTGCTGTTGCTTCAGAGTGCTTGAGCTCTTGCATTGTCCATGCTGCAGACTCCTGCCCTTTTCAAGTTTTTTTTCTGGCACATACTTGTTTCTGGCACATCTGACAAGCGGTTGCAGTGTTCTTACAAGAAGGAGAGGGGGTTGTTTGTAGGCTCTGCACATCCACAACACATCTACGCAATGTGAAATGATAAACAAAGCAGCTTCCTTGGGAAGAGTGTGTTTTCATAAGCTGCAATTTTAAAGTGTCTAGAAAACAGATTTTCAAGATGAATCAGTCTTCCTTTGGTTTGCAAGTGAAGATAGATATCTGGAGTGTGCCAAAATGGTACTTGGAAGGAGTAGCATTTAAAAATACATTATCCAACTGCTGGCCCAGTCTGTGTATAATACAGACACACATACACACATGGAGTGTCAGCTCATCATCAGATTTTTTTACCACTGCTGCTCCTAAAAGCCCCGAGGCTCTCTGTTCCTATGCCATGAGGGAGAAAAGAATAAAACCTAGACAGCTTTCAGGAGCAATCTGGATGTGTTTTTTGGAAGGTAGGAGAAGGGCTGGATCAAGCTACCCCATGGGACATTGGGGCTGGACCATGCAGCCTGTCCCCCATTACACCGTAGGGACTGCTGTCTGCACTGCCTGGTGCCCAGGGCTAAAAAGGGCTTTGTCCTCACCATCCTCTCCTTTTAGTGCTCCCTCTCCCTGCCCCAGGAAATCCATGCTGAGGTAAAGAATTTCCTTCCAGCTAATCAGCTTCAGTGATGTCCACATTGATACCTTCTGATTGTTTGATTCCCAGAAACAGGCCGTCTTTCCCATACTGTACCCCACCTACCTGCAGTGTGTGGGGAAGGAGCTGACTCTCTGTAAAACCACAATTCCCTTGTTGCAGAAGCTGGAAGGTGCGGGAAAATGAGTCAGGGCACGTTGGGGAGCTGAAAGATGCTCCTGTGGTCCAGGAAACGACACTTAGCCCTGTGGGACTGGCCTACATGCAAGCAGATGCTGCATGATGCTATAGATTCCCAGCCTGGTATGGAGTACAAACTGCGCTCCTGAGGGCCTGACTGCAGGATTCAGGATGACTTCCAGGGGCACCACAAGCAGAAAAAGCAATTAGAGCTGTACACCATTCATCCAGCTAAGTCCCCAAAAAGAATCCAGCCCTTTGGATCCCGATGTGGGCACTCACAGCTGGCAAAGCGCCTGGCCTTCCTCCCCTTGCCGCCGTGCTCCCTGCCAGTGAGACAGCCACCAGCTGCCCGGTGCAGCGAGAGGTGCAGGTCCCAGTGGGATGCGGTGCATCAGCAGGTGACTACGGGCTCCAGCGCATCATGCCAGTGCCCAACCTTGCAATGGGGGCATGTGGGTTTAACACTGCCTGGAACGGGACAGACCTGGGCACCACAGAAAAGCTGCTTGGAGTTACTGCTCCCCCTCTAGACTCCTTTTATAAACTCCATGGATGGCATTTTGCTGTTTACTCTAGCCACAGTGACTGTGGGGGAGAATTCAGTTCTGGAAGGTCTCCAGTCCGGATTTGTATCTCAAAATGTGTAGATATAGAATTAATTTGGAGCTGCAGTCTTCCCCAAATTATTCCTCTGGGCAGTTGACACAAGCCAGTTGCTCACTTACAGCCCAAAGTAGAGCAATTATCATAGGCTAACAGGCTTTGCCAAAGTAAGATCATTTTTTCTCCTCAAACATCATTAAGAGAAGGAAACTGAGGTATCAGCACCAGGAAGAAGTGTTGCATGGCTGCGACATCAAGCAGTAGCAAAATAGTACTATTGCTGTGGGTGCTGTGACACAGCATAACGAGCTGCTTACAGGGGAAAAATGGGATGGAAAGGACAGACAGAAGACTGAGTAAGGAGGGGGCTGTGGTGGTCTGCACTGAGGCTACACCAAGGACAACAGTCAAGCTCAGCGTTGACCTCTGGCTCCAATACCCGTAGACATCAGGGTTACAGTGATTAAAAGTGATACATGAAGGAGGTCACAGAGAGGCCTGGAATTCATTAGTTCCCCAGCTTGGGGGAAAATAGTGGCACTTTGGCTCTGCTCCCTGGGAATTCAGCTGCAATGCTGTCTCCTTTACTGCAGCAGCAACAGTCCGTTTTCTTTAATCCCCCTGTGCACTAACATGGACAGGACACAACTATCTCTCATTAAACGCTGGCAGGTAACAGAAGAAAACCTACAAGCAGAGCTGCAGGATTACATGAGGATAGTCTCCAAACCAAGCAGCGCACTGGAGAAAAACCAGTTACTCCTTTGATTCACCCTACACACCCCATGGTAGCTCAGCAGGAGGCAAGTCAGAGAGTGCTCGACCAGCAGGGAAAGGGAACAAGCCATCAAAGGCTGTAGCTGCCCTCTGAGGTGTGAATCCCTTCCCAACAATATAGAAGATTTACTGGGTCAACTGCTGGCTTTCAGATGCCTCAGGTGGGTGCCTGTGGCTTGGTGGGGTAAGCTGAGTGCTGGTGGGGCACGCGGGAGCAGCAGGGGTGCGGTGTGCCCTCAGAAATGCCCCACAGCACCCCTGCCCCATCCTGCCAAGGCAAAGGAAGCCCACAGATCCACCTCGCCTGGCAAACGAGAAAACCAGCACATTCCGGTTGTGACAAGCAGCTACTGCTTTCCTAAGAAAAACTCTTTATACGACCCACCAAACATCCCCAAAACCAAACAGATAAAGCTGTGACATACATAAAGGGAAGTATTCTTTCATGGGTATGTAACCCTGGGTCCCTTGAGCCATCTGCTCACCTGCCCACTGGGGAGAAATGGGAGATGACTCTAAGCAAGGACTGCCCTGCTGTCTTAGCTGCCACCCCCTACACCTTCGGGACCCCGTCACAGGGCCCTTGTAAATTCTCGGCAAGGCTTTGCTCATGGGTCTGCCGAGGCACTCTTATCCATCAGCAGGAGAAACTTATCCTGAATTACCGCACTTGGTTTCCTAAATGGCTCACACCAAAGACACGTGAGTTACAGCAAGGGAAATCAGGGTTTGAAGTTGCAGTACACTGTAGTTAACTAATGTGTGGCAGCTGCCTGAGGGGTTTTTCTCCCCTGTATTTTTTTTTCCTGCAGTGCCCCAGCGATACAAGGAAAGTGCCCCCAAGGAAAGAGGCAGAAGACATTTTATGTGACACTGAAGTAAGGATATGCATTGGGCACTAGCTAAAGAGCAGCTGATGTGTCCTCACAGTTACTTTACTGCAAGTAACTTCTTCCTGAGTCCTTATCTTCAGTTTAAGATAAGTTTATTGCAGGAAAAGAGCATCCCCACAGAGTGATAGCCAGGAAAAGGCATTTTACTTTCCATTCACATCCTCCCTATTTTCTTTGTGTAGACAAGTCCTGAAGTTCTCTGCTCAGCTTTGCCAAGAAAAATGCTCTGTTCCTGGTTCACAATGTTAGCTTTTCTGGTAGTGTCCCTGGAGAAGTGGAGGGGGGGAGATAAGCCTTCAGCAAAAGTCTTATAGCTAACTGCCATATGGGCAGCATGAGATGAAATCTCTTCCTCTAAGAATTATTAAGCGCTGTAATCCCTTAGCCCTACTGCCCCTCACCTCCTCACTTCCTAGTAAACATATATCATGTTCAAAAGATAGTGCCTCAACACAGTCCTCATACATCACTGACTCCAGCCCACCTTCTCCCTGCTGGTGCTGGCAGTCTCACTGGTGAGGTGCACGTGTTGGGGAGTGATGCTTCAATTCATTTTCAGAGTTTTAAGTTTGGCTTTTCATTGCCTCATCTGCACCATGCCCCATACCTGAGAAGGAAACAGCAGCTCAGAGTGATACCCTTGGCAGGATGAGGCCCATGTTCTGGAGCCCTCAGCCACAAGATTTTGATACAAAGTCCATTCAGCTGGAAAGAGATGTTCCTGACCCTTATTCCATCAGCTTTCCTAGGGGACCCTCTTTTCCACTGTGTTTCTCATATACATTTCTTCTGAATAGATTGGGGGCGTTTCCCTTGCTTGCAAAGCACCTAGACAGGGATGGCGCACAGATGGCAGACTGTAAGAGTGAAAGCAGATAAGGGATTGACCCTAATTTGGAATAGTTTCACAGAGAGGGGAACATTTTTCTTCAGCATGAGTTCTTCAGTGTGCCAAACTGCCAAATCTTGGAGTGCTTCATCTCTGCTTACTGACCAAAACAATCCCTGTGGTCCATAAGGCACCTTGATGAGATGACCAGTTAGTTAACACCGAGCTACTGTGATGCTGGATATCTGAATTCACTGTGTTCAGGCCGTGGTAAAGGCAGCTACAATAGGATCTGCTTTTTCCAAAATGAAGATACATATTCTTGTTCTTTCACCTGATTCAAGAGCAGGGTACAAGACTTCATCAGCAGAGATGAGACATCAACTAAAGGCCTAATCCAGAGAGATGCTGAGTAGTTGAAGCGCTCTCTGTGACTCAATGGGAAGCTCCAGCTAAAATGGCAAAAGCTGGATAAGATCCAGATCTGGATGACTAATAGACCGAATACCCAAGTGCCCTGCTCACGTTAGTAAGTCCTAGCCTGCAAGTGAGCAAAGCACTGCCCCAAGTCTTGACTTTCCACCAAGATAGTCATCCTATGCTCTGCTGAGATCCCACAGGCCTAGCTGCGTTCTGTGGCTTGCTTGATGAGCATATGGATCATCTCTTTCCCTTAAAGCCTCATCATAAACAAGCAGTCAAAATACTGGGAATAAAAATCACAAAGCAGAGCGCTGCGGGAGCTGTCTGCCAAGGCGCTCGCTCACTCCAGCTTCCCAGAGTCATCCCAGGACAGCAGCAGTTAGCTCTGCGGTGCAACAAGTTAAATTGCTCACAGATTTGTCTGCAAATAGCTGCTCCAGAACCGGTGTCTTAGAAGGAAAACATTTTAACAAGCAATGAAAAGCAGCATATAGCTCTTTAAACAACACTTGTACGAAGGCCTGTTGCAGCTCCTTAGCAAAGTCCCAAAGCTCTGGCGTGGGTGCAAGCCAACTTGCCCAGTCTGTGGATGGGTCTGTCACACTCTCAGGCCAGCCCATGGAGGCCCTGATCAACCAAGTCTGACCAAGTGATCCCTTGCAGAGTCCAGCCCCACGCTTTGAAAGGTGCCCCAAAGGCACTACCAAGTAGTTGTAGGTGAAGCAGTGAGCTTAGCTGTTCTCATTATGGTCATCTCTTAAACCAACATGAACAGTGGTCTAATAATGCCAAAGGCACCCTCAGCCTTTTTAATACATGAAGTACTGAATCTGCATGCATGTCACTCAAGATGCCTGAGTGGGAAGTGATTTATACTGGTAGTACCCTGTCAGCAGTAAATAGAAAACATAAGCATTTACTATTCATTCATCAGCATCATACACTTGTTTTTTCATAACTATTTATACCAAATAGGGCATAAAATATGAAGCTACAAAGTTCAGAAAATCCTGCACTAGCCTCAGCTCAGCCCAGGGCTAACCATCAGCCCTAGCTGCAATCACAGGAGTGTGCCAAGAAATCAGGCTGTCATGCTAAGGTAGCAGAAAAGAGCTTAGTTTGGTTTTCACCGGACTGTTACTTTACAGACATACCAGAAAGAGGAAAGAAATACTAAAGAAAGATGTTTGCCTCTAGTTCTTGGGGGGTTTGCTACTCCACAGATTGAATACAAGCCTGCTTTCAGACACTTACTAATGATGTGAAGACTTTTTTGCAAAAGTAAGAGGCAAGGAGGACCAGGTGCTATGTATGCTTGCATCCTAGATCTTTTTTTCATTGTTCGATGAGTTCCATGCTACGGTTGTTCTTCAAAATAACTGAGATCAGAGAAGTAACAGCTAAGGGCCTGAATGTTTTACGTGCAATGTTGCCTTGGTAGTGATACAGCTGAGGGACAGTTGAAGGACAGCTATGTCCTTCAACACAATCCATGAAACCCTTCTTTATCACAGTTAAAAAGTAATGCTGTCACATGCCCTGCGCTAGAAAGACATGCAAGAGACACCGAGAGCATCCCCATAACCTTAGCAACTGCTTTGATCCTTTTCAGATCAACACAAAGTACTCTTTATTTTGCTCAGCTTGAAAGGTACCAACTATGACACTTTGATAGGTAGAGATTTTTCCCCGTTCACATTAGCAAACATGGACTGGCATAGGGTGAAAGAGTCACTTAATTTTCTTCCATGACTTTTCGTTCCAGTTAGGAAGACAGTAACTGTTGAAGTCACCATTTTCTTAAGGTTTGTTGTTCCTCCAGGAAATTTTGTCAGAATAATAACATTAAGATGAATATTTAAACACTGGGTCCATGCTAAAACTGGAAAAGGTGGTCTGTGAAGAAATGTGCTTCAAATTTACCTAATTGTAACTAGGTCCTGAACATGACATTGGAAGTTTACTGCTTGTTCTTGAAAAACTACATTTAACAAAAACATTCCACCTCCTCTAAATATCCTTTGGCTTCTCCATTAATTCTGTAGCTCAGACAGTAAGCAAAATACTAATTTTTTAGTATGTGATGCATACTAAAAATTTGAGGATCAAGCGTAGCTGCTGATACACGATGGGAAAATTGCTAGGCTGGTAAATATTAGGATTAATTTCCCTTTTAAAAAACTAGAAAGTAGATTTTTTTTTTAAACGTTATATTAAAAGAACAATACATTCTACTTAAACATGAGGAAACGCAAGACTTGGTTGCCTGTGCCATCTGATGTCTGCCCTGTTGTGCACACTGTGATCAATGTTTAATTACAGCGGTCTGATTCTTTGGGCTTTACGCATGTGTGCGTAGCTATGCGTGTATCCAATTACATAGCAGCCTGCAGGTCGTTACCCCATAGTTTCTGCACAGATTGTAATAACTTCTGGCTCAGAATATACGACATGTTAGGTTTTCTTCCTTAGCAAAAGCAACTTGAAGCCATTTTTGCATCCAGTTGGTTATTCTCAGTCTGTCCACAGCAGTTCACTATTCAGTTATGCCAGTGCCATGTGTGGTCAAGCTACAAACCTCATGAGAGAAGTAAGACATTAAACGTAACCTCATGACTTTGTAGGATGTTTACAAATCCTAACTTTGTAAATTTAATCTTAACACCATTTCAGCAATGGGATTTACATTGCAGCCCTACAAGCACCGATATCAGCATTACCCGAGAGGCATCAGACTGTGAGGAGCTTCTAAGCCAGCTGTGCTGCAGAAGAAAACATGGGGCAACTATGCCTCGCTTGAACCCGAGTAAATGCTCTTGTGATTTACCTGTTTACAAATTCTAATTTCACATGAATCACCTCCAAATGGATTTTTTATTTTTTGCAACTTACATAAAGTTTGAACTGTCATTCATCCATGATCAGAGTACCAATTCTTTGGACTAAATTTCTTTTCCACAAAAACCAGGGAGTCTGAGTAGAGGTATCTGAGGTGGACTATTCCAGCTGTGTGAGGTGGGTTTCAAAATAAATTCCAGTTATGAACTATTTGTGGCAGAGACTGTTCTGGTATGTGTTAATGGCGGGGGGGAAGTCAGCATATTTTGTGTGCTACTGCAATAAAAAGTAATTATCAAGCTGGCATGAAAATGAGAAAGCAAAGGGTTAAGGTTCTGAATCCAAGAAAAATGTTATTATAGTTGTATTTTTAGAGCAGTCAGAACCATTCAGCTATGTCAGCGTCCTGACACATTTCACGATAGCATACCATGATGGCTCAAAGGGCACCAAAGAATATACTGTACTGTATTATATTCGTAGGGTTTTTGTCAAATCACATCTGATTGAAATTAACAAAAAGAGCAATATAGAAGGAGAATGGCAAATAGACAAGGAACAAATGAGCATTAATGGCATTTTCAAATACGGATGTCTAACTTACTGAAATGTGCCACAGTTTGATACATTTTAAATGCATTTAAGTTCTTTTGGGCAGTAAGGCTAGCCTCAGAGCAGTAGAAAGCATGCATTTTTAGCAAGTCACAAGAGCATAGATTTATGAATGTATTATAATAATAGTACTAAAACAAAATATTGCATGGTTAAATTTTAACAACCGAGAAACAACTGAAAAAGTTGTAAGTGTACATTTAAGCCCCCTTCGTGTACTATGAAACTGAAGAGGTCTTAGGTCTTCTGCCTTCTTTTTTTTTCCATTTTGCTTTAGAAAATCTATGGAATTAGTGGTGCAACAGCGCAGAACTAACAGAGCTCTGCCTGACGAGGATTCGGAAACCAGCGATGCTTAAAATAGCTCAGGTTTAAAAAGGAATTATCTGATGTGCTCAAGTAAAATCCCGATGCTAAAACAGACTACGAACGTCATCATCCACGAATGTTTAATATATGCAAATCATCCTAAAAAACAACTGAGTTTTATGCTGAATATGACTAAAGTGGAAGAAGTGGCCCAAGTTTTACAGTTTTCAGAAAGTAACTCACTAGTGCATTTGTTTCCCTGTGCAAATGTTGACTAATGTACTGCTATCATTCTGATAAATCAGAAAATTAAAAAATGACAGTATTCAGAACTAGAGAGCTATGATATTGTGCTAGGGCTCCCATACTGCTCCATTCACCCATGGTGAATAAAAGGTATAATATAACCTTAGAACTATCCCATTGGAAAAAGCTAAGTATTTCTGCCTATTGGAAAGTTTTAGCAATTTTTTAAAGTATCCAAGGAACTTTGCCAGATAGCACGCAATTCTATTAAGTTATCTGTACCTTCAGTTGAATAGCAGCGTCATTTGCTGCCCTCTGGTGTAGCAAAAAAAGAAAAAATCACTTATAATGAAAAGTAACTGGAATATAGAAATTGAGTAAACTGCCAAGATTTCTTAATTTCTAAATGATTATTAATCCTCACACTTATGCTACTTGGTATAAAAGACATATAATGGTAACAAACATAATTAAAAATGAAGGTGATAGTGCACTTCTACAGTAATATTTTCTGGATTATGTATATCCCATTTATAAGTAAAATAAACCATCTTAGCATGAAGCTTTGCATGCTTTTTCTGCAAGAGTCAGGCTTGGTTCTTCTTCTCTTGAATCATCTATAATTAAGGCCCCAGAAGCAAACCTTTCTCCTTTCACCTGCCATCCTCATACTTCTCACTGTATTCATAAATCTTAGATAACATCATTTCAGTATTCTATTTTTAGCTAAAGTCATTAAATACTACATATAGTATCTACTAGATTTTTTTAATTAAAAGTGCACATATGTTCTACTCTACAGAGAATTTACAAAGATATGTTAACTAGCAGAACACAAGCAGGTGGAATTCCTTCTTTCCATATACAATGCCCATCATGTTGGAAATCGTTTATATTTCTCACACTTCACGCTACGTGAAATTAAGCTACAGAAACTCAGGAAAATGAGCAAGAGATCACAGGGGGAGGCCCATTTAAAGCCATACCGCTTGGATGTAGAAAGAACGTACGCAAATATCAAGCCAATTTATAAATAAACAGTACCCTTCATCTTTCAATCAGGATAGAGGTAAAAAACAGATGCATCCCAGTGGGACACATAACCACCTCTATTATTAGGACACTTTACCCTTTCCAGTACTAAAATGTAAAAGAGCTCGCTGCCTTCATTGGTTTTAAAAATGCTTTGGGATTTAGGAAAAATACCATAGTCCAGAAATACACTCCTTAGTGTCTCCCAATACTCTTCAAGTTTGTCTTTAATTCTTAGGAATTCTAGCTTCCCTTCGGTTTTCTGTATTTCTTAAGAAAGTGTTTGTAATGTTTCACAATCACTACTTAGTACAGACACTCTAAAAACCTTTTGCAGCCACACTAAACCAGAGGACTCGCACGAGTATGCCCAGCAGGACCAGCAAGTTAACTCACCACGTAACTCTGACTTGTCCCTGAAGGCTGCCTGGCCTTTATAATGAAGAGCTGGCCTGCAAGGAGGCATTAATCTTTACTTATGAGTCATATACTTGTTCCTCACATTTTAAAACATACTATGAGCATGGAGAATATCCATGGATAGAGGTAATTGCTAGCAGATAATACTCAAAGAAATCTTCCTTGATTTTTTTTTAAGTTCTAATTTATGCAGGACTGGATTAAGTTGCATAGTTTGTTTTTCCTTCTACGTAAGAGCAACAAGTCTTGTCTTCACAAAACATTGCCATTTCAATTTCCAACCCATTACAAAAGCACCTGTATTCTCACTCCACCTCTTCCCGTTCCCTGAGTCCCAGCACTGAGGCTCAAGCTCCCTCGCCATCAGTGAATTAACCGCAGTATGGCTGCCTGTTCCACACATCGGCTGCCTGTTGGCTGCCAGCAGAGAAGACAACTTACAGAACTACTCATGGGGCAACACGATAAAGTAATTGATGCTTCTGCTCTTTCCTTCTCTCTGGACAGAGTAGCTATGGTGCACGTAAGGCAAAAGAAGCAGGAAGAGCCGCTTTCCCAGTGGGACTCTCCCATGCCACCCTCCCTCACTAAGCACGTTGCCTGTTTGTACAGGGAAAAGGCAAGATTCTAGGATTTGGTCACAGAACAGCCTTTTATTAAGAATAATAGTAACAGGAAACTTGCTTGATTTAGATACAAATTTTGCTTGATTTTTGCAAGACTGCATTGCATGCCTACTAGTAAGTGCCTGAACTCAGTTAAGGGAAATCTTTCAGCCACGTTCCTCAGCACGTGAGGAACTGATGCTCTACAAATTACCTGTACCAGCTTGCACAGAAAGTGCAAACCAGGAGTTTTCTACAAATCCCCCTCATTTATTGGAAATTGCAGTAGTTCCCCACAAAACTTGCAGGTAAAATTTATTGAGGAGCACTTCACCCTTGCCCTCATCTCAATATGGGCAACAAAACTAGAAAAATGCCGTCTTTGAATTCTTCAGAAGATGGATGTCCTGACCTGAACGTGGCTCCAGAAGCTTGCACACTTCTTACTTTATTACAGTATGATGAATAGCTTAGTTTTGTAAGACTCAGTAAAGAACGTGAGATTATCACTCAAATGTTTTGAGATCACCCATTTAAGAAAAAAATCATTGGTAAGCTTGCACGCAGTCTTAATAGGATCAGAAAACACTGAACTTTCTTCTCCAGTGTAAAAAGAAACACAAAAAAAACCCACACCAAAAAAAAGAAAACGCACCCACAGTTACAATGCTCCATGAGAGCACTGGATTTCCCCAAGCAACCTATCTCTACATTTTACTCTGAGGCCTTCCCATTCATTAGAACTCAAATTTATTTTTATTATGACAAGCGAACAGGAAGTCTATTTTAGGTGACAAATCAAAATCAACATCAGTTGAGTTTGCAGCCTGATCTAAGAGGCATTTTACTTCAAAGTGGCAGTGAGTAACCCTTATGTTCCTCTTGGGAAGGAAAGAGAAATTTGGAGAAGTCATCTGGCAAAATGGTTTAGCTTTTCCCTAGCCTCTGCACCACCTATTCCATATTAAGTGTCTAACCCCACAGTAATAACTTGTTCAGTGTAGTACCACAGAAAAAAATTTAATAACTAAATGGCTAGAAAACATTAGTTACAAAACCAAACTACTTAAGTTGGAACAAAGGGAATCAAGATTTAGAAAATTCAAAGTACAGGTGAGAGGAATACAAGGCAAAAAAAAAGCCATTTTGGAGTTTTAAAGCACCAGAGCAACTGACTTATGCCGTATCAGAAATCACCCCACGCAATAAATTCTAACACATCAAACCCTTTGAGTGTCGACAAGCTTCCTCTCTTTCCCTCCTCAAAACACATTTTTGGTAAGCAAGCACTGTGAAAATGCTATCTGAGAAGTATCTGAGGCTCGCTCCTCAGATGGTTATATTGAAACACTTAATACTGAGGAATCAGTGCTTCTGTTAGAACAAAGTGCTCTCACCAGCAGATTACCAAACAAAACGTTAGAAATGCCCAGTAAGTTTTATTATTTTCCATTTTAAAAAATCCGAACGGTTGCACAGTTAAAAGAGTCGAAGCTGCCCAGAAGCAGGCACTGGACAAGACTTCTCCCCGCCGGAGTCCTTCGACGGAACAACGCAGGAAAAGAGCGGAGGGGCGGAGGGCCGCAGGCGCCACAGGGGCAGCTTCTCGGGCCGTCCCGCGAGCGCAACGGCGGCCCAGCGATGCCAGGCCCGGGCTCGGCGAGCAGCCGGCGGCCTCAGCGGAGCCCAGCCGGGCCACCGCCGCGGCCTGCACGGAGGGCCGGCCTCTGCGCTGTCGCCGCTCGCTCCGGCCACCCCGCCCCGAGGGAACACCGCCCCGGGGCCGGGGCCGAGAGCCGGGAGCCGGGCTAGGACTCGTCGGGCTTGTCGGCGGGCGGCCCGCAGGGCTGCAGCATCTTCTCCATGAGGTTGAAGCGGACGCGCGCCTTGCTCTCGTTCTCGGCGATGGCGAAGTAGTTGAGCAGGTCGAAGTGGCCCATGTAGGAGCAGTACGAGTCCCGGTGCTGGTTCACCAGCCACTCCCACTTGGTGGTGTCGGCGTGGCCCGTCCCGATGTACTTGGACTGCAGGTGCTCCAGCTGGCTGTGGATGGTGTACCGGTCCGTCATGATGGCGGCGGGGACGGCCCGGGCCCGGCGGGGAGGCGCGGCGCGAAATGGCGAGCGGAAGCCACGTGCCCTCGCGCTAGGGACCTCTTCCGCCCCGCCGGAACGGATGGGGGCGGGAGCGGCGCCGAGCGCCCCGCAGGGCATGACGGGAGTTGTAGTCTTCGCCCCGCCCGCGGGCCCTGCGGCCTGGCCACTTCGGGCGGAGGCGGGCGGCTTGCCCGCCGGGCCAGGGGGGCTGCGGAGCGGGCCCCGGCGTGATTAAACATTTATATGATCTGTAGTAAAAGCATTTACTGCTAGTTTAATGGCTTCAATTGACTAATCCCATAGTCAGCCAAATGACAGTTACGACTCCAGGCCAGCATCTGTAAGACGTCGTTATTTTAAAGCACGTACTTGAGGATTAGCAACTAGGTCACCATCTCGTATTCTCCAGACCGGTACAAGGCTGAGCCCCAAGTTAAGCCTGACGCTAGGCTGAGCCTCAAGCGCAAAGTTAAAGCCTCAAGCCAATTTGTAAAGCAAAGATAGGGCTTTGATACTGTAGCTACTGCTTAATTCACACGAGAACTATCGAGCCTGGCCACAAAACACCTGGATAATGGGTCATGGGGAACAACATCAGAAAGTCTCCATTTGCCAGGAGACTTAAGCAAAACCCTGAGGCTCAGGCTTCAGGGCATGGCTTATCCCAGCTCCTGGCCCTGCCTCCGTATAAACTGCATCTCCGTTTTGCTCCCTAAAGAAGTGACGCGGGAAGCCTGGCTCCAAAGAAAGAAAAGGCTACCAGAAAAACAGCCAGGAGGTGCCAAGGGCAGCCCAACACTCCTTTTCGTTAGCCCGTTGCTTGGTTGGAGGGCAACGCGGCACTTTCTGTGGTAGCTCTCGTACAAGAAGTCCGTACAGAGAAAGGCTAAAGAAGTGCACAGCATTTGCGGGTCCTCCCAAAATAAGTAGTTTGGTAAGGTTACTTCTGTTACACGCAGCTGAGCTCTGTAAGGTGCAGCGCTCTTAGTTGCTTTTCCCCAGGCAGGCTTTGCAGCTGAGCAGGGTGAAGGGATTTAAGCCAAAATTAAGTATGACTGTTGAAAAAGATTTTTTGACAGTGCAGGTAGTATTTTACATGAATGGTAAACTCACAAGCAGATATAAAACCCACAGAAATTATAAATTGCATTGCCTATCTTCTTTGGTCAAAGTGGACCTTGAAATAAATTTTATCATCCACCAAACAAGTAGTCTTTCTTCTCCAGCTCTCTTCAAGAGCTTACATAATGTTAAGTTTAAAATGCATGAAATGATTCATGCTTTCATATGATAGCAGTGTTTTTAATTACTTGTTTTAAAATAGGAAAGACACATTGCCAGCAATTTTGCAATAGGACACTGAGCTATTTCTTCCTGTCCTTGTAAATGCCCTGTAGTCAAAAGAAATCCACAGACATGTTCTGTGAAAACTCAGATGATTCTAAGCCCCTTGTTTAAAAGCAAGTCTCTTATAAAACCAAGGCCACAGAAAGCAACGTCAAAACAATGTCCTGAAGTGTCCTTACCCTTTAGTGCAAAGAACTAAATGAGTACTATCATTTTTTTTATTATTATTTTTACAAGGATCTGTTGAGTCATTGCTATCAAGGCTTACTTAGTAGGAAGCAGTTTTACCCAGCTGGATACAGCAATTGCATTCTGTGACTGCTTCCAGAGAGACCAAGAGAGAAAAAACAAACAAACAAACAAACACAACTCCTCAGGAGTTTCTATATATGCTGGTACCTAGAAAGGCAAAGAAAGACATATTCTGAACATGGGAAAGCTTGAATTACTTTTTTTAAATGGTATCTTTATAAAGAGTGGGACGGTATGAAGGATGCTTACTTTTGATAGATGTTCAGTGCTAACACAGTGACACATAGGGCTGATCTCAGAGCTGTTTTGAAGTTATCATCTTGGAAACTCTAAGCCAGGACATGCATTGATTAAAATAATCCATCAATCTTTGGAACAGAACAGATGCCCAGAAGCTTCATCTCTTGCAGCTGTTGTAGGAGTTTCTAGGAGTAATAGCTGCATTAAACCAAACAGGTGTTAGAGTTCAAAAAAACACCCTGAAAGGGAAGTGTAAACCTGACATTTTCAGCAAGCTTGATGGTGGGCCAGATTAAAACACTGCATTCAGGCATCCAGAGCTCTGAGAAAATACGTACCAAAACTTCACTCTATATTAGCTTTGATCAAAAACTCCTCTGAGAGTACCAGACAAGCTTATCAATATTAGGAAGAAAAAATAGGTAGTAAAATTACCAGCCAACAGATGAGAAATAAATATTTACAAGTAATTACCTAACTTCAAGTTTGAAAAATACAAAGTTTCAGCTGCTAGCTTTGAAGAATTATATTCAATTATATTCACTTTATCTTCATTTCTTCTTCCACACAAAAATAAAATCTGTTGTTGGGCCTTGTTTTTCTTGTTAGGTCTGTGCAAAAGGGATGCCTGCACTTGGGCGCTTACGTTTCAAGTTCAGGAATACTAAGTGACTGGGGGGAGGGAGACAATGTGTGTTAAGTATCAATGTGTGCACAGATGTAGATATATATAGAGAGAATTATCACTCAGTGGTAATGTGCTTGTGCGATTAGGAATCCTGAATAATTTAGCATTTTAGGATATTTCAAGGGTTTTGTACTGAACACCATTCAATATAATTATCAGAATATTTAATATTTGTCTTGGTCTCTGAAGTCATGTTGAGAAATAATTAGTGTCTGAAACAACGGATGCTTACTTATGGAAATTACATAAGTGCGTTGATTTGTGCTGAAATAATCTATTTGGAGAGTAAAGCCTTCAAGCCAAGTTTCAAACGGTCGAGACACCGGGAGCCTGCCATGAACGGCAGTGGCCACTGGATGTCGGGGTTGGACCTGCATAAAATGGGAGGTGTTGGTTGCTCCTCCAAAATGTAAAGAAAGAGGGTAGAGGAGGCCGCTGGATCAACAAAGACAGAGCGACAGTGGCTGTCCACTGCAAGATATAACCCGGTTTTAAATTTCCTACTGACTCTTCAGGTAGAAGAGGGAAGGCATAAATACCCCACAAACAAGGGGATGCAACGATTTTAATAGATAAATCCAACGCACACACAGAAAGATGATAAAATGGAGAGGTGTGCCGTATTTTTTTTTTCAGAAATTCCTCTATTCTTCGCTATATTGATTTACCCTACAAACACAATTTCAGAGAAAAAAAAAGTCTGAGGTTGCATTAGCCTGGAAAGAATGGTGCTAGAAATTAAATAATGATAAGAAATTAATGTCTTTATATGGGGAAAAAACCCCGTTTTTGTTAAAAGTATGCATTTCTTTAAAAATATGTTGCTTCTGCTGTTACAGGGTTCTTAAATCATTATTTGCAGAGGTCACTATACCGCTTAGCAATTTTAGGCTGTAAAAATTACTTTTCTTTAACTGCATGGGGTTTTTTTCCCTCAGATTTCCCATGTCACCACATGCACTGTGAAAGCCTTTTTGTAATGTATGCAGTTTCTCAAATGCTACTATAGCCTACCAACATTAACAGCCTCCGGAAGCCCTTATTTTGGCCCTTATTTTTTTGGTGGAAGATCTTTTTTACTGCTTTTCTCAGAGATCCTGTGAAAAACTTTTTTCATAAGCAAGTCTCTTTCTCCACCTTGTTTTGCGTAAGCTCCTGTAATTTCTTTTCCTTGCAGCCAGAATGGTGATTCCGCTCCAGTGTAAGAACATGCCTTCACACTGCAACTGCCTGCAGCCTTCGGGGCTGCTTCCGAGATGAAGGAAATACAGTCCCTGCAAGCATGGTTAAGTTTTAAACTTTCTGCCACTACTAGAAACTATGTTTTGCTATTGCTTTGATTTTATCATGTGTAAATACTCAAACATCTGAAAGCTTCTTGTAGGGCTGTGCGGCTGATTCTTTGCCAAAGCTGGCAGGTAAGAAGAATGTGGAATAAAAAACAGGAAAAGAAACAATACTGTGTATCGTACCATTGAAATCATACACTTCAAGCTGCTCTGTATCAATGTTCCTATCTGGAAAAGGGAATCACACTATTTTAAATCAAACTACAACTGGAGAAATTCACTGCTGAAAAATTATCTTGGCCTGAGGTTCAGGACAGGCATCATTTAGTATTGGGCAGTGCCACACTTAGGCTTTGGTATGTTACAGTGCATCGAAACTTGGGACAGGAGGCTTGTGTACTGAGTGATTTGCAGCTTGTGGGAAATAAAATGTTGGATTGAAAATCAACTCTTTTTAATGTCAGTTTCAACGTTTTTAGGATATTTTTGTTTTGTTTTTTTGCATCATACACCGCCAGAGTTATGCACTAAGCTTTGTTAAAACTCCCTAAAGCATTTCTAAAATAATGTATTCTATATTACACTATTGTGCATGATGGTAGAGTAAAAACGTAAAGGTCCTGATCAGGTTAATTGACCCTGTGTTAGACCTTTCTCTTTCAAACTGAGTAGATCTGTGACCTGTACTAATGGTCCCTTGCCTAGGAGCAGCTTATGGAGCGCAAAGGTTTGGGCTAGTAGCTTCACACTCCATTGCTTGCTTGTGAATATTACCATGATGCACTACTCCTTCTTCTGCATATGTTTGAATAACAGCTATGTGCCTTCGGTGTGCACCACAATTTAATTAGCTTAATTTAGAGGCCAGTGAGAATTTCCTAGCGTGGTGTAGGAGCTCTCTAAAAGTAGAGCCACAGTAGGGGTCACTAGCACAGTGCTTACAGATGGGGATCAGAAATAACATGGTGATCTGAGAAATGTGGTGCAGAGGGAGAAGAGGGAGCACCTCTACCAAGAGCACAGTGGAGGTCTGGGAGAGGCAGCTCTCGCTTGCTGTATAGAAGGAAGTTCTCTATTCCAAAGCCATCGCTTTGAAAATAAAAGCCCCTCCACTAATGTGATCAGGTACTGCTTCAGGTTAAAAATGGGGCTAACAATAGTCTGCCAGGTGAATTGAAATTGTTTGTCCATATACATTTTTGTAATGGGAAAGGTTTGTTCTTGTCATGCATTTTGAAATAAAACAAAGTAATAATAGTAAATGCAACAAAACTAGGGAAGACTACAGGACTATCCAAGATGCAGCTGTATTCTGCTTACACTTTTCTTCAGGTGTCTTCCCTTCATTCACCCCAGATAAACTGTTGCAGCTAATACAGCTATTAATTGTGTTCAATAAGGTGTACAAAAGTAGCAATGGTGAAAGATACATCTTTAAAGAGGCCCTAGAGAAGATATCAGAAGTGTACATGAGCTTAAATTAGAAGAAATTGATTTGACCATTGAGTAGCTCTGTATATCATATTGCTGTCTTCTTTCTATGTTCAGGGAAGAGTAAGGAAGGAGGAGGTGACTTTCCTTTTTTTAAGTCTGACTCTTGAAGCTGCTTAATGCAGCTGTTTCTTTTTTTATCTGCCACATAAGTATCGTGTTTTAAAAATACTGATTTCTTCAGAACAGTACTTAAAAATGTTCTGTACAAGGAAGCCTATCTGTAGCCAGCCTTTTCCCTCTCCAGCTTCCCCCCTACACACACGTGCACAAGTATTAATCATTTCACCTCCCGCTCTGCAGTAAGCACGGAGGACATTGGTGTCATCATCCTTATCTCGACAAAAATCTATCATCTGTATTCTGCACAAGGGCAAAACTCATCTGTTAATGCACAGCAAGTCAGTTCATAAAAGTAAAAAATAATAGCAGGAGAAATATGGAGCCACTGGTATCAGGGAGTCATCAACTCGTCTATTTGGTGTGTGTTATACTAATTCAGGTTATGAAATTTCAGGCTGTGGATTGCTCATGGGGCAGACAGTAAAGGAGAGAGGGCGCAGCAACGGATATTTAGGAAATTAGCATCATTGCAGAAGGAAGAATATAACTGTTCCTTCCGTGCATCTCTAGGAAAAGGCAAACCAGCAACTGCCAGTTAACCGCTTGTTTCTCAACTTGGGTTGGGAACTTCCTCATTTGAAATAAGAAATGTCCATGAGCCTCTTGCATTTACAAGTAAAGCTTTCACTAATAAGGCTATCCAATGTATCTCACTTTCAGCTTTGTCAAGGTATTGTTATTACATTTAAGGCAGATAGAACGTAATTTTTCACAACACCAACCACCATAGAGAAATTTATATGTTCAAAGCACAACTCTTGTTAACTCAAGATAAATGTCTTCTTGCTTGCTGGTTTCATTCTTGGGAACGTCTTGTTTGTCACAAGCTGAAAATTGTTTAATTCACTAGATCCTCAAAATAAAAAAGTAAACGCAGAGTGTTGAGACTTGGCAAGGAATAAGCCACTGGAAGCAAGGTGTTTATAGTCAGGATTGGGCAATGTTAGTAATGTATGGAGATAGCCATCCCATCTCTGCATTTTGGCATGTGATTTGAGAGCTTGAAAGAGAATTGTTGATTTTGGAAAGCAAACATATGCAAGGAGTACAGCAGAAAGATGATATCTGTTTTAGATTGTAATATTTCTCCCCACCTCCTCAGCACCATGCAGACTGAGAAACCTGGAACTGGACAAAATCCAAAAAACTGCTGGACAAAGTGTTGTCAAACCCAGGCACTCAGAAATCACCTGAACCTGGAAATTTTTAAATAAGCTTTTAAAATGGTGATTTTTTTTTGCTGTTGTTTTTAAGTAACATATATTGTGTGCTTTCTTTTTTTTCTTTTTGCATTTTGAGATTCTGTATTTCACTTAGTTTGTATTTGCTTTTCTCCATAAATGTTTAAAAGTATTTATTTGTATGATGTTGGAAGGTACTTAGTTTTAGAAAATTAAAGCTGAAATGTTCACATGCTCAAGTGGTTGCAGGGACAGAGGCTTTAAGAAAAGCACCAGTCATTGTGAAAACTGTTGGCGCTGGGGTTGTGATCTCGAGCCCCAACAGGATGTGCGTAGATCATGCAGAAGACGGCTGATGCATCTCTCAGAACAGCTGTTGTGAAGAACAGACAATTCGGTATTCACATACAGCTGTGTGTTGAAACACATTTTTGACATTTTGGAAAAGCCTTCGGTATGAAATTAAAACATTTGCAAACTATAACTCTCTATTCCCTTTTCCCTATCTTTTTCAGCCTCGTGTAACTTAATGACGAGCTCCTCTTGGCTAGGGTGTTCTCCTACATTATACTACCAATGAACATGGCTGTCGGTGAGGTTCACCTCTGGGCGTGGGCATGAAGATACCTGGTTTTGAACAGGACTAATGGGATACATTTCTTACAGGCAGAGAGAAGGAAGCGCAGTCTACCCAGTGGGTTCTTTACTTTCGGCTCCAAATGCCACCTAGAGGTTCTGTCAGCAGGTGTTGAGGGTTAGGTATTGCAAGTGCTAGGACCATAGGCAACAGTCATTCATACTTGGCACCTCAAAAGGATCAAGCCTGAAGGGTAAGGAAAGATTGTTGTTGTTTCCAGATGCGCCAGCAAAAAACGTCGGCATTCCAGGAACAGGCTGGGGCAGAGATTCCTGTGCCAGCGTGTGCATGAGTCTGTGACTGCCTGTAACTGGCATGACACCTCCACCCTTGTCACACTCTAAAATGTAGGAAATTATTTGCAATCCTTGAAAGAAAAGTCAAAGACAATTTAAGAAATTCATTCTCAACTACAATTGCCATTACAGCAAGTTGCCAGATGATTTTTATAAGCAAGGGATGAACACACAACAGTAGCAACAGAAAATGCTATCAGAAAGAAAACCTAATCTCTTTTAGTTAAAGGCCCATGCACACCAATCAGTGTAATCCCATGACAGCTTTTCTCTCCCCCATTTAATTAGTTCTTTGTGTGACAATGAGCTGAAGATTATTGTCCTTTAAAATGTATTTACTCTATCTCACATAGGTAACTGCACACAGAATAAAGGCTCCACAATCTTTTCCATACCGTGGCTGCCTGCTGAATTTATCACTGTGAAAAGGGCTGCTCTGACTGACTCAGCTGCAGGACTGATTTGTCTTGTCAGTGGAGGACAGACTTGTGTAGATGCTGAGTCACAACCTTGCTTGCATAATTGGAAGGGTAAAGCAAGCTTGTCGAGTGACTCAATTTGCAATTTGATACTCATCTCATTCCCAAATGCACATGCACCTATATTTTGGGATAGCAGGGATAGTTAATTACAGTTTGAATCATTTCAGTGGTACCCATGGAATGTCTCCTTCTGAAACGCTCTGCTCTTCAGTTCTCTCTCCCATAACCCCTGGGACCTGGCCAAGTGTTTCTTCCTTCACTCAGGGGGAAAAAAAATCTGTGTTTTCCTTCACTTCTAAAACCAGTCACCATTACTATCCAAACAGATCCTCACATGGAGCTTAAGTCAAAAACCCAGCATCAGTCCTTTTCACCTTTTTTAAGTGACTATTATTACCCTATTTAAAGGACTTTGCAATAAACTATTTTCCATGGTAAGTTAGGGTTAGGAAAGAAGGTGGATCTTTTGTGTATGTGTAGAATTCCAAAACAGTGGCATAGAAATCATAAGCCAAAATCTTCCTGCAGATGTAGGTATATTGTTTTGACTGCTGTTTGTGGGAGAAAAAAATGGCCTTTTAGCACAGAAGATCTGATGCTCAAGAGGAATTAGAAAAAACTTTCCACTGAGAGAGAGTAGTTTGTCTGATGCTCTATCAGCCAAAGAAACAGAAGCATGTAACTGTACATTAAGAAAAAGCTAGCCATAAATCTGGAGAAAAAATAGTGTTGAGGGCAGTCATCTACTTTATGGATGTCATTGTTTCCTTTATAAAACATACTAGGAAGTGCAATAGTCTTTTTTCTGAGAACTGTATAGTATTCTACAAGCACTAACTCTTGACAGCTGTACTAAGAAAGGAAAATACTAGCCTAATCGAATAGACGAGGATGTTGACACATGTAGCAATGAAATAAATCCCTTGCCAGAAGCCCCATGCTGAAGTGGTGGCAGAGCAGGCTCCTTGCTGGCACTGAACTGTGCCCATCGCCCAGTTGTGCCTCCAGCTCTCCCTGAAGATTTTTCAGTGACTTAGCTCAGCACACCATCTCTAGATGAGACTTGTTTATGACCGTAACGGTTTACTTTGGGTAAATTAGTCCTTTGGAAAATTTTATTGTCAGTTAAGTTTCTGTTTCCTCCTACGTCCTTGAGCAGAGTCTGAGCTGAGCCCACACTCACACTGACACATTTCTCGCCCTTCTCACCCTGTACGCCGTGGAGCTCCTCTGAGAGCTGCATTTTGATTTGTATGCAGAGATAGTCATATGTTTAACTCCAACAAGTTCTACCACTTTTATAGCAAATCTGAAAATTTTCACTTTCTTACCCAACCAAAATGAAACTCTGTTTGCCCAGGATGAGCCAGTGCAGTGGGGGGAGTGGTGCATCTGAATACACTTTTAAAGTACTTCTACCAATATGTTCCATACAAACAACAACTTGTACTTTGGCTCTGACGATGTCTTTTCAACTGCTTGAATGCTTGAATGCAATCTCCATTTCAGAAATCCTACAGCTATTGGTTATTAGGGGGCTGTCTCAAGGTAAAAGTCACCTTCAACCTCTTTTTTACAGTTTTCTCCTGAATGTTGTTAATGGCTGGTGAAAGAAACAAACTTTGGGCTTAGACAGACCTTTGGTAGTAGTTTTTTTCTGAGAAGGGTACTCTGATGAAGGTACGCTAGTGCAAAACATGTCTTATAGATGTGTGGTAGTACTGGGTTTGGATTGCTATGCCTGTGTTTGGGTGTGAACCCCTATTTCCCCAAGGTTTGGGGCATCAGAGTTGGGATTTTTGGATCAGCTCATGAGGAAGCTGGGACAACCACAAGTCTAGTTGTGATTTGCAGTTGTGTAAGTATCTGAATTCTGGGGGCTAGTTTGGGCTTGTCTCTAGGATCTGGGAAGCATGCATCAAAAATACATGCTGTAACTGCTGAAGCCAGCTGCCAGAGCATTTGTATAATTAATTTCATTTTGCTTTCTGGTTCTTGTCTTAAGGGCATTGGCTAAAGGACACACATGGTCTGTTCACTCACCTGGACACATGATCGTTATGTTTTGATTCTCCTCTATACCAGTATCAAAGCAGCCCACTGCCTATCCTCCATCTCATGCTTCCTGTATTTTTTAGTATTGGGCCTGTCTCACTTGATGCCATGGTCAAACTTCCATTGACTTCACTGAAAGCAGAATTTGGCACTTAATTTTAACTGGCATAGACTTCTTATTAAGTAGCACACAATATTTTCTATGCCAACTGATAGCATTCACACCTAAGAAATTATTTAAGGAAGCAAAGTAGAAGGATGGCTGTATAAAGGCATAAGCCTTAAGAGAAACACAACTTCTGTAATAAAAAGACAGAGACGTGAAAAGACATGTAATCTTTTCATGAAAGGAGAGGACTAGCACTCAGGGGATTTGGATGCAACTTCTAGTTAGATCAAGGCTTCCTGTACACCTGTAGGTATTTTGACACTTTCTGTGATTTCTTTCCCATCTATAATACATGGGTAGCAATACACATAGCAGTATTTTTAAAGTAATTGCTTGCAAATTGGTTTAGACAGTCTGAGTGGAGCATAGTTTATAAACGTAATGCAATATTATTATTGTTGTCACATAAATTGAAAACCTAGCTTAGTCCACCAATTTAATTGTCACCAAAGCCACATGTATGGCAGGGTTTCTAATAGTACTTGGAAAATCATCTTGCAAGTGATATGTTGTCCTTCAACAACTGGCACGTCTGTCTCTTTGCGTCTTCAGGGAATAAGACTCTGAAAATTTCCGTTTAGTACAGGTTTGAAGGCTGATGGGCACATTACTGGGTGTGTAAGAGAATTTGGAGAGTGCTTGCTTGCGTCTAATCAATCTGTCTTATGACTCGTAATACACTGCAAACACTTGTTAAACTGTTAAACTGCCTGCTAAAATTCTTTGACCAAGTCACAAACAGCCTGGATACACCTCAGCACCGAATAACCCAGTATCAGTTTGGCAATGTTTGCTGTCAGCCCCACCAGCTGGTGCCAGGCGAGTGTGTTCTATGTCTTGCAGTGACAGACAGAGTGTAGGTAGATTGCTCTACCCAGACACCTGAACGAAGACAGAGCTGTTTTCAAAGCAAGCTACAAACGGTTGAACTGCAGCTATGTATCTGTCGTGGTTTAACGCCAGCCGGCAACTCAGCACCACACAGCCGCTCGCTCACTCCCCCCGGTGGGATGGGGGAGAGAATTGGAAGGGTGAAAGTGAGAAAACTCGTGGGTTGAGATAAGAACAGTTTAATAATTGAAGTAAAATAAAATAGAATAGTAGTAATAGTAGTAGTAGTAGTAATACTACTACTACTATAATAATACAATAATAATATACAAAGCAAGTGATATACTGTACAATTGCTCACCACCCACTGACTGATGCCCAGCCCGTCCCTGAGCAGCGATCGCTGCCCCCCAGCCACCTCCCCTATTTATATACTGGGCATGATGCCATATGGTATGGAATAGCCCTTTGGCCAGTCTGGGTCAGCGCCCCTGGCTGTGCCCCCTCCCAGCTCCTTGTGCACCTGGCAGAGCATGGGAAGTTAAAAAGTCCTTGACTGGTGTAAGCACTACTTAGCAACAACTAAAACATCAGTGTGTTATCAACGTTATTCTCATCCTAAATCCAAAACACAGCACTATACCAGCTACTAGGAAGAAAATTAACTCTATCCTAGCTGAAACCAGGACAGTATCATTAGAAACAACAAATCTCTGGAAAGTAAACACAGCAGATTGGTAACCAAGATTAAAATGAAATATAGGTATGTTGCAGTGAGAATGTTGACTAATGAAGAGCTGGCTTTGCTGTAGCTGCTAACGAGCCAATCTCAGACACTGTTCATGCAGTAACAGGCACTAGATGGTGAGTCTGGCTGCTCTCGCACTGCAGGATGTGGGATGTAAGGGCTTCCTATTTAGAGGCATCTTTCAGTGCCAAGATCTGGCCTCTACAGCTGTTGAGTTTGGACCACATTAGAATCACAGATTAGGAGAGACCTCGGGGAGCTATTTTATCCCATCTCCTGCTCAAAGCAGAGTTAACCTGATTTCTGACCAGGTATCCCTGGGCTTTGTCCAGCCAGGTGTGCTGGTTTTGGCTGGGATAGAGTTAATTTTCTTCATAGCAGCTACTATGGGCCTATGTTTTGGACTTGTGCTGAAAACAGTGTGGATAATACAGGGATGTTTTCGTTACTGCTGAGCAGCGCTGACACAGAGTCAAGGCCTTCTCTGCTTCTCACCCCACCCCACCAGCGAGGAGGCTCGGGGTGCACAAGTTGGGAGAGGACACAGCCAGGACAGCTGACCCCAGCTGACCAAAGGAATATTCCACATCATATGATGTCATGCTCAGCATATAAAGCTGGAGGAAGAAGAAGGAAGGGGGGGACGTTTGGGGTGATGGCATTTGTCTTCCCAAGGAACCGTCATGTGTGATGGAGCCCTGCTTTCCTGGAGATGGCTGAACACCTGCCTGCCCATGGGAAGCAGGGAATGAATTCCTTGTTTTCCTTCGCTTGCGTGCACGACTTTTGCTTTACCTATGAACTGTCTTTATCCCAACCCATGAGTTTTCTCACTTTTACTCTTCTGATTCTCTCCCCCATCCCACTGCAGGTAGTGAGCGAGCGGCTGTGTGGTGCTCAGTTGCCAGCTGGGGTTAAACCATGACACCGGGTCTTGAAAATCTCCAAGAACAGAGATTCCACAACTTCTCCAGGCAATTTCCTGTTCCAGTGTTTCATTGCCCTCATAGTGGGGAATTTTCCTTTATATCCTATTGGAACCTGCCCTATCTCAAGTTACGAGCATTGTTTCTCATTTTCCTGCCATACACTTGGGTTGTATCAATAATCTCCTCTTCAGTACTTTAAGGCTGCTGTTAGGTCCCCTAAATCTTTTCTTCTCTGGGATAAACAAGCCCAGTTCCTTCAGCCTGTCCTCACAGGTCACGCACTCCAACCCTCTGACCATCTTGGTGACTCTTTACAGGACTCGCTCAGGTTCATCTACATCCTCCTCATACTGGGAATCCAAAACTGTTGAGTTTCTTACAAAAGGAAAGAAAAGGGAGCATGAAGTCTTCCTATACCTATAATGTACTTTCTGGGTCATGCAGCTCTATAGCAACGGGGAGCGTTATTTATCTGCTGGCTCTTTCCCAGGAGTAAGCAAAGTGTAAGGCAGCAGAGAGACCATTACTAAGGTATCCAAACCTCACGTCCATACATTGTCACTGACCAGAGTAGCCCCACAAATTGGCTGTGATTTTGAATTGCAAGAATAATTATGATCTTCTCTGTGACTGGTAAGGGACTAAATCCTATGTCAGTGGGAGACAGAGGAATAGAGCCATATGGGTAATGGAATAACCTTAAGAAAACTGTGTATTCCAAGGTGGCTGGAGATGGAAGTGTAAGGACTCTGTCATCTTAGTGCATCTTTTGGCCCCCCATGTTTGCTATAGGGTTTAAAGGAGGGGACTGCACAGCATCAATTGAGGAGGTGACCTGACCCCTTGAGGAATGAAGGGGGAGAAGAAGTCTCTGTAAAGGAGGATTATCTTAAACATAATTAATTTAACTGTCACTAAAGCTGCAGGTATGGCAAGATTTCAAACATCACTTGGAAAATTTTCTTGTCATGTCATATAATAGGAATATTTTTCATCACAAATTGACGTGTCTATCTCCTGTCATCTTCAGGTAGTGAGCACATGAAATTTGATATGCAGGTATTCGGTGTGTTATTTGGAATGGAAATGAAGTATAGAATCACTTCTCTAGATGTATTCTGAGTACTGATTATTACTGAACTTTAAACAAATTTGCTGTTGGATATTTCAGGAGATTGATTTTGTTTATATGTTGTTGGATTGTGGCTCAGGAGTTAGCAGGCCTCATTGAGAGAGCTTTAAACTAGACTCGAAGGGGGAAGGGGATAAAACCAGACCTGCTAGGGACGAGCCCAGGGGTGGCACGCCTGTGTTGGAGAAGAGATCGATAGCCCAACTCAAGTGCATTTACACCAATGCACGCAGCTTGGGCAATAAGCAGGAGGAGCTGGAAGCCATTGCGCGGCAGGGAAACTATGATGTGGTTGCCATTACGGAAACATGGTGGGACGACTCGCACAACTGGAGTGCTGCAATGGATGGCTACAAGCTCTTTAGACGGGACAGGCAAGGAAGGCGAGGCGGCGGGGTAGCCTTGTACGTCAGAGAGTGTTTCGACTGTCTTGAGCTCAACAAAGGTAACGACAAGGTTGAGTGCTTATGGGTAAAGATCAGGGGGAAGGCCAACAAGGGAGATATCCTGGTGGGAGTCTGTTATAGACCACCCAACCAGGATGAGGAAGCAGATGAAGTTTTTTACAAGCAGCTGGCTGAAGTCTCACAGTCTCTAACCCTTGTTCTTGTGGGAGACTTCAACTTACCAGATATCTGCTGGAAATACAACACAGCAGAGAGAAAGCAGTCTAGGAGGTTCCTGGAGTGCGTGGAGGATAACTTCCTGATGCAACTGGTAAGCGAACCTACCAGGGGAGGTGCCCTGCTGGACCTGCTGTTCACGAACAGAGAAGGCCCAGTGGGTGATGTGGTGGTCGGAGGCTGTCTTGGGCACAGCGACCATGAAATGGTGGAGTTTTCGATTCTTGGAGAAGCAAGGAGGGGGGCCAGCAAAACCACAACCCTGAACTTCAGAAGGGCAGACTTTGGCCTGTTTAGGAGTTTGGTTAACAGAGTCCCTTGGGAGGCGGTCCTGAAGGGCAAGGGAGTCCAGGAAGGCTGGATGTTATTCAAGAGGGAAGTCTTAAAGGCACAGGAGCAGGCCGTCCCCATGTGCCGCAAGTCGAGCAGGTCGGGGAGAAGACCGGCCTGGCTGAACAGAGAGCTCTGTCTGGAACTCAGGAAGAAAAGGAGAACCTACCACCTTTGGAAGAAGGGGCAGGTGACTCAGGGGGACTATAAGGATGTGGTGAGGTTATGCAGGGAAAAAGATTAGAAAGGCGAAGGCCCAGCTAGAACTTAAACTGGCCACTGCTGTCAAGGACAACAAAAAATGTTTCTACAAGTATATCAGCGACAAAAGGAGGGCTAAGGAGAATCTCCCTCCTTTGTTGGATGCAGAGGGAAACTTGGCCACGAAGGATGAGGAGAAGGCTGAGGTACTTAATGCCTTCTTTGCCTCAGTCTTTAATAGTCGGACTGATCATCCTCAAGGTTTTCATGCCCCTGAGCTGGGAGACGGAGATAGAACACAGAATGAAGTCCCAGTTGTCGAAGAGGCGGCAGTCACCGACCTGCTCCTCCACCTGGATGCCCACAAGTCAATGGGGCCAGACGGGATCCACCCGAGGATACCGAGGGAGCTGGCGGAGGAGCTTGCCAAGCCACTCTCCATCATTTACCAGCAGTCCTGGTCAACCGGGGAGGTCCCAGATGACTGGAAGTTAGCTAATGTGACACCCATCTACAAGAAGGGTTGGAAGGAGGATGCGGGGAACTACAGGCCTGTCAGCCTGACCTCGGTGCCGGGGAAGGTCATGGAACAGATCATCCTGAGTGCCATTATGCGGCATGTGCGGGACAACCGGGGGATCAGGCTCAGCCAGCATGGGTTTATGAAAGGCAGGTCCTGCTTCACTAACCTGGTCTCCTTCTATGACAAGGTGACCCGCTTAGTGGATGAGGGGAAGGCTGTGGATGTTGTCTACTTGGACTTCAGTAAGGCCTTTGACACCGTCTCCCACAGCATTCTCCTGCAGAAGCTGGCTGCTCACGGCTTGGACAAGTGCACTCTGCGCTGGGTTAAAAACTGGCTGGACGGCCGAGCCCAGAGGGTGGTGGTGAATGGAGCGAAGTCCAGTTGGCGACCGGTCACGAGTGGTGTTCCCCAGGGCTCAGTGCTGGGACCGGTCCTGTTTAATATCTTTATCGATGATCTGGATGAGGGGATTGAGTGCACCCTCAGTAAGTTTGCAGATGACACCAAGTTGGGTGGGAGTGTCGATCTGCTGGAGGGTAGGAAGGCCCTGCAGAGGGACCTGGACAGGCTGGATTGTTGGGCTGGGGCCAAGTGCCGGGTCCTGCACTTGGGTCACAACAACCCCAGGCAATGCTACAGGCTTGGGGAGGAGTGGCTGGAAAGCAGCCTGGCTGAAAAGGACCTGGGGGTGATGGTTGACAGCCGCCTAAACATGAGCCAGCAGTGTGCCCAGGTGGCCAAGAGGGCCAATGGCATCCTGGCTTGTATCAGGAATAGTATGGCCAGCAGGACCAGGGAGGTGATAGTGCCCCTGTATTCGGCACTGGTGAGGGCGCACCTCGAGTACTGTGTCCAGTTTTGGGCCCCTCAATTCAAGAAGGACATCGAGGTGCTGGAGCGTGTCCAGAGAAGGGCAACTAGGTTGGTGAAGGGTCTAGAGCACAAGTCTTATGAGGAGCGGCTGAGGGAGCTGGGGTTGTTTAGTTTGGAGAAGAGGAGGCTGAGGGGAGACCTTATTGCTCTCTACAACTTCCTGAAAGGAGGTTGTAGAGAGGTGGGGGTCAGTCTCTTCACCCCAGTAACAAGCGACAGGACGAGAGGAAATGGCCTCAAGCTGCGCCAGGGGAAGTTTAGGTTGGATATTAGGAAAAACTTCTTCACTGAAAGAGTAGTCAGGCACTGGAACAGGCTGCCCAGGGAAGTGGTTGAGTCCCCATCCCTGGAGGTATTTAAAAGCCGGGTAGATGCAGTGCTTGAGGACATGGTTTAATGGCGGACTTGGTGGTGGTAGGTTAATGGTTGGACCTGATGATCTTAAGGGTCTTTTCCAACCTTAACAATTCTATGATTCTATGATTCTATGAATTATTCTGTTAAGTTATACTTGATTTTAAATCCACACCAAATTGGTATTTATAGCAATTGTATATGCTGTAGAGTTAATATTAAATGTGAACAGTTTTTTAGATTATTATTTATGTAGGATCCTCTCTTGCATAATTATATGTTAGTTGGATTTTCTTTTATTTAGCATGTTGTAAAAATTTATTCTCTAAGACGAAAACTGTATTTAACATCCTTCCTACCGATACCTGTGTAACACTGCCATTATCGGCTACCAGGTTTGCAGTAAAATCAATGGTTCAAGGCCATGTAGTGTAAGGGCGTGTAACATTGTTTTCTGTGCTTATTCCCCATCTGTGCAGTATTTCTCCCAGGGGACTGTCTGCTGACCTTGGCCAAGAAGCAAGGCTTATTTTCTTAGGCATGGTACAAATGTATAGTAGGTGACGTATCTTTCCAGAAACAATTTTCTCTCAGTAAAAAGATGTGTGAATTCACTTCTCAGGATTAAAAGTACAGCTACCTGATTTACCTTACAGTATGTTTAATATGATATTAATAATAGATTTTCTGTAATCTCTCAAAATCTCACTGTGTCATTGTAACTGTTTATTAGCTTAATAAGAAATACACACTTTTGCCCTTTGACTTGAATTTTGGAGAACTGACTTACCCCATCTGAAGCTGTAGTCTTATGTTTTAGTGTATTTTAATATTTTGTATTTTAATAAATATTTAAGTACAACTTGACAGATTTTAAGAAGATTTAGAAAATGAGGCTAAAATAAGGTTCAAGAAGTCATCTAATCCATTCCCTACCTCAATTTAAAATCAGCCATACCTGAATAATTCCTAGTAGATATTTATCCAGCTTAAAAAAGAGGCACAGCCAGGATAGGTTGCATCGCTGAAGCTGAAAGCACAAGGAAGAAACAAGAACTGAGTATGTATGCACAGTGCAGTCCTCCTTATATGCTGTAGTTACACACAACTTACACAGAGATCCTACTTGTAAAGTGTGTGTGTGTGTGTATATCTAAACATATTTTTCAGACCAAATAATTCTCTAGGTTGATAAGTTGGAATAGAGGCTGTGTGCTCTGATTTTGGTTCACCTGTTGGGACTTCACCATCGGTTTGCTCACTTGGCTATGAACTGAGCAAATGAAAAGGCCAGCATCTGATGCTTTCAAAGATCCAGAAGTTAAGGGATCTTTGTAACAGTGCCAATGCCCAGCTCCACCCTGATTGATGCACAGGCAATTAATTGGAAGTTAATAGTTGCTTCACATGAAAATATGACTGTACACCTTGGCTGCTGCAGTCTCTCTCACCCGTCACTGCCTCCGAGCGCAGAGCCAGCTGGGCAGGGCTGGCTGCAGCTGGGACTCACCCAGGACTCCAGCAGATTTGGTCAGGTTTGATCTTTCTGTAACCAACCACCAAGGCAGCTGCATCCATCCAAAGCTGGTAGCTTCATAAAAACTGCAGCTATTAAGCTGCCGTTCTGCCTTACTCACTTTCACGTATAGATGCTTCCTGTATAGAGATGCTCCATGACTGGAGTAAATGAAAAGAGACCTGTGGGCAGTGAAGCTATTCAGTGCCCCCAGTACTTTCTACCTTTGCATTTCTTAACTATGAGGCTTGAAGTGTGGCCGATAGCAGGTACCTCCCAGAATCCTGGGATACTGGCCACAGTTGACAGACAGGTTTGAAAGATAAAATATAAGCCTTCACTTTTCTCAGATAAGTTTTGCAAGTTGTTTGACAAACACTCCTCTACCTTGACATGTACCATTAATTTTTAGCTCTTTCTAGCTAAAACACTGCCCTGTAAAATGCAAACATTGGCAATGACTTTGTTTCATTCCATGGAAATCTGTCATGCTGTTACTGTGTCACGTGTAACTTCTCTGTATACCATCTGCCTTGCCATTCACGGAGGACTCCAGGCAGCAATTGGTCATGACTGGGCTGTGAAATGTATTGCTCACTGGCTGTTTATTCCCAGCTAAATGATCCCAAATGATTCTTCCCTCACCTTCAGCTAACTAAAAAGCTATTCTTTTTCTTTTCAGATCTGTAACACATCACTACCATGCTACCCTTGGGTAGGTCTACTACAAAGCATTTAGATCTATCCGCAAAGCCACCTGAAAGCTTTCCACTTGTGCAGCATGCCTTTGGAGGCAGGTAGCCTGCATGGTAAAGGAACACGCTGTGCAGTTTGTGCAGGCTCCCCGCTCCTTTCTGGGTGAATATTGTTATATTGCTCATTGAAAAGCACGGGCAGCATGAATGAGGTGATCCATCAACATGGCTGTGTAAAATTTATGCTCACATGATTCTAGGATAGAATTGTTCTATTTCATTGAAACTTGGTGGGTTTTAGAAAACAACACCTTTTTCTCTGAATGACTAATGATTTGAAAAGGATGCTCCAAACAGCTATGGAAATGTTCTCATTTTCCAATGGCTCTCTTTGTGAAGGTCTATTTATTCTTTACCATGCCCTTCTAAGCCTTCTAAGGCTTTTAACCCCTGGATGTTCTCACCCCTTGGGTACTTCTCCCTTCTCACCTGATATACAGCCTGGCCATTTTCTGCTCAGAGTAGTGATGAGGGAAAAACAGGGCATGTAGTTTTTGGCCGTATGAACTTGCCCCTAGAATCTGCTGTTACTGGGGCTATACTCAAATCTGAGTGCCTGCTATGTGTCTTCCTGGCCTGGCTTTTTGATCCCTCTTGACTGTCACAAACATGTCCTTGTCTCTGCTCTGCCAGGTTACAAAGTGCTCCCTATAGTGCAGAAGCTAACTGCTCTTAATCTATGGGCATGCAAATGTACAGAAGAGATACCTCACTCCTCTCTGATAACAGGAGTTAGAATACACATTTTTACTGAAGTGTAGAAATAGGGTTAGGTAATACTTTTCATTAGGCCAGCTGATGTGACAGGATCCTTGTCATGTTATACGCATGGGCTATACTCTTGCATTCAGAAGCTGTGACAGCAGCAGAGAAATCCAGTGGCTTACTTGATAATGAACCAAGCCTTCAGCTCCCAGAAATCAGTATTGTTCCATTGGCTCCAGTTAACTATGCTTGTTTGTGTACATTTTGTGAAAATAATTTGAATTTGTTTGTTGGTTACTAGCTTAATAAAACATGCTGGCATCTGCCATCATCTCCTGAGTTCACAGAAGTTCCAGGACTATTTCCCGTTGTGCTGGTTTTGGCTGGGGTAGAGTTAATTTTCTTCATAGGAGCTAGTATGGGGCTATGTTTTGGATTTGTGCTGAAAACAGTGTTGATAATACAGGGATGTTTTTGTTACTGCTGAGCAGTGCTGACACAGAGTCAAGGCCTTCTCTGCTTCTCACCCCACCCCACCAGCAAGGTGGCTGGGGGTGCACAAGAAGTTGGGAGGGGACACAGATGGGACAGCTGACCCAGACTGGCCAAAGGGATATCCCGTAACATATGATGTCATGCTCAGCATATAAAGCTGGGGGAAAGGAAGGAGAAGGAAGGGGAGGACGTTTGGAGTGATGGCATTTTTTTCTTCCCAAGTAACCGTTATGCGTGATGGAGCCCTGCTTTCCTGGAGATGGCTGAACACCTGCCTGCCCATGGGAAGTAGGGAATGAATTCCTTGATTTGCTTTGCTTGCGTGCATGACTTTTGCTTTACCTATGAACTGTCTTTATCCCAACCCATGAGATTTCTCACTTTTACTCTTCCAGATTCTCTCCCTCATCCCACTGGGGGAGAGTGAGCAAGAGGCTGCATGGTGGTTAGTTGCTGGCTGGGGTTAAACCACAACACTCATCCATCCAATCTGGCATTTAATAGAACTGTAACTAAATTTGCAGCTCTTTAAGAACTCATGTATGGGTAATGAACCTTCAAAGCCTGGCACAGGTGTGGAATTCAGGGGCATTACACCCAGAGCTGGCTTCGCATGCCTTTCAGGCATAATTGGAGAAGAATGTTAAATCCTTTCCTAAATAAGCAAGAGAGACCGCCTCTGACTCCACAGTAATTATATCTGTACAGCTTTCAGCACTCCATCCTTTTCTAACATCCTTCTTCCTTCCTAATGAAAGAGAGAAAAGGAAAGAAAAAAGAAAAACATCTGCAGGACTCAATACATAGAGCACTATGTTATTTATCCTTTGCAAATCCAAACAACTCCATGGGCTTCAACAAAGAATTAAGGTGGATTTAGTTAGCTGTGGAGACAGTTGGCTTCTGGATTCTTTTCAGCAGTCATGCAACCGAAGAGGATCTCTTTACATCAGCAACGTTTAGTGAAGAAGTCGTTCTGTAACATCAGTAGCTTTTGTCAGAGGCTGTGAGGAAACGTGAACGACTCAGAGCAGGAGTGTTTGATGGACCTTACTCAAGGTGGAAGTACTGCAGGTGAAGACTCAGTTTCCCTGGTAAATAAATACAGTGAAAGAATTTCCTAGCATCAGTCTCCCATTGTCTCCCTCCACTCACCTTGGCAAATAAAAAACATTTAATTTCAGGAGCACTTAATGATCCATGAGGTTAAAAAGAAAAAAGTTGATATTAATATAAAGTTATTTGTCCAGGACCATGAAACAGTAATTTCATTGAATCAGTGTGTGCTAGGTCACATCAGACCTGATTCTACCTTAAAAGAGGCTCGCCTGTACTGCCCATCCAGAAAAGCATAAGTGGATTTTATATGTATCTGAGAGCTGGCTCTGTGCTACAGAACTGGACTGGTAGCAATGTGCTCTATTTTTAGTTAAAAGTTTCACAAGTGTCTGTTATTATAGATTGATAACACTATAACTCCATACTTGAAATTAGTACAGGTGTTATGGGTGCAAACTGTTCTGTACACATGGGTAAACTCAAGACAAGCATAGGGGTATTTCTGTAAAGAAGATTAGAACAGGGAATTGGAAGCGTAGATATAAGTGGCCTGGTGAAACTGCTTTTCCCCAAAACTGAGATCCCCAGAACTGCCCTGAGATGTCAGTAAGTGGCAACAAAGAGAAATCTGCATCCACATAATTTCTAATTTCTTGGGCTTCGTAAGAAACTCGATCAGGCTGTTTCATGATTATCCTGGCAGGCCGCTTGGTTAGAAGCATCAGGCACCAGAGCAGAGAGGCGAGGGCTCTCCCTGGTGCGGACAGTCCCTCTGCTCTGTGGATCGTCTTTGAACTACTAGACATCCTCAAGGTATTTTAACGTACGTGAGACTCCAAATTGTTTATGTATTACTTTTCACCACACATTTATGAGCACTGAAAGTAATTACACCTTTCCTCTTTCTAGAGATGAGGAAACTGGAAGTAAAATGTGGCTCATCCAAAGCCATCACTCAGGATCTAGGCCAGGATTAGAAGTCTTTAAGGAAAAAAAAAACAGCTCTTCAGAGAAAAAAAGAACTAAAAGAGAGGCTTCCTGCCTCCAGAGGTATTGTCCATTACAACTCCTTTAAAAAAATTATTGGCATCACTGATCCCTACACTAATGAATTCTGCCTTTATCTATGTAAATGGAGCATTTCCTTTCACTGGTAAATGACAAATTTTCATTAAATGTCTCTCATACAATGAGAGATAGTACAAAGTGAAAAAAAATTACTTTGTTACTTTTGTAGCTTTGTATGTAAGCCTGCTCAGTACTCAGGGGAGGATAAAATGACAAGACTGAAAATGCTAAATCTCTTTTATGGGCAAATCACTTTTCTCTGTCTAATCATTTTCATTATCAATCTACACTGTTCATGTTATTTCAAAAGTGACTGAAATGAGCATAATAATCCAAAACAAGTGTCTTTCGTGTGTGTGATGACACGACAATCTTTTCATATGACTTATCTGGTTTTGTTTCTCGTAACACCGTGCAAATGGGCACCCTTTGTAGGATCTAGCAACATAATACACTGAAGCACTTCAGGGTCCTTGTTTGTCAATGGTGAATTTTTTTTAGCTACCTGTCTCTGAAAGTTTTCAACCTTCTTTAACCTCGTCTAATCTAGGTGACAGAATTTATAGAAATAATACAGTCCTCTCACTCTCCATTTCCTTTCCTAGAAGGTTAATAATGTAACAATATTGGTACCTTGCCTGCTACTCAGCTACTGAAATTGTAACTAAGGTCTCTCCCAAAGCGGAGAAGACCTGCCACTCATCTGTCTGGTGTTCCAGACCCTCCTCACAAATTATAGGGAAGATACCAGATGTTTCTAGATGAGCATTTTGCTCTTGACCAGGTCATCAGACACATCAGTCAATGCACCCATAGTTTTGCCTGTGCTGCAACAACAGCAGGTTAATTTGTAATTGTTGCTCCATGCCATACAAAGCAGAGTGTATCTTTGATTACCCATGAAGTTACAATAACACGCAGCATTATTTTCAGCTCCGCTTGCACTAATGATGCTAAAGGCCCATTTGCCTGCTGTGGTCCAGTGGCAAAGAGGAAGCCACCTGCCCGTGCGCTGGGGATGCCACAGCTGGTCTCACAAAGCAGCAGCTTGGGAAAGAAAAGAAAACCGACTCATAATTCAGTGCCTTCAGGTAGTTTTAGAGGACCGATGGCACCCACCTACCTAAATTCAGCGCCAGCATCAAGGTCTAAGAGAAAAATCCCAGCAAAGACTCCACATGGAAGAACCCTGCAGTACAGTCTTGGATTTTTCAAGGAGAAAGAGCCACTCTGTCAGATATATTTTTAGCTGACTGTTAACCATAAAACCTCAAGTATTTACCTATTGCTCAAGTTTTTTTTCGTGACACAACAGCAGCATGGACAGTAATGAGGGGGGAAGCCTCCTATGTCTCTGCAACTGTCTCCATCACGACAGAATTTTCTCCCAGCACGCCCAGGGTGGGATTGATGCAATGCAAGAGAAATTTTGGAGCCTTATTATAACTGACGATGGCTCAGGAAAGCACAGTTGCTCTTTCAGCTCCTATCTGGCACCAACAAAAAAGTAACTTCTATCTTTTAAAATTTCCAGATTCAAATTATCTACAATTTTTGTGGTGAAAGGGAGAAAAAAGTACACCCAAATAAATGTCAAAGATGCTCAAGAAAAGCAAGCATCCTATCTCAGAAAGGCTTGAACAACCTCTGTAACTACTTGTGTGGCTTATTAATGTGTATTCTTAGTGTGTATTAAAAATTGTGTGATGAAAGTTTCGCTGTTTTTTTTTAAGTCAGAATGATGGGAAAGGTGGTTTTTTTTTTTCCAGAAATGCTATCAGAGCCGACGTCACCACCCAAAAATGGGCTAAATTTCACCCTTACCCTGAAGCACCGCGCAACGAGCTCTCCCCTCAGCCGCCCGTACGCCCCCTCGGTTTTAGCTCGCCGTCAGTCCCGGGCCTCACCGCCCCCCTCCCCCGCCCCCTCACCGCGCTCCCGGCGCGGGGGCGAGGGCAAGAAAGGGCAGGGGCGTCCGTGGGGAGGGCGGCAAAGAAACGGGCAACCCCAGCCCACCCACGCTTCCCAGCACCCACGGGGCGGACTTTCCCCCTGCTAGGAAATGGTGCGAACCGAGCGCCGCCCCGAGGGGACGGCGGAGGAGGAGGAGGAGGAGGAGGAGGAGGAAGGGGGCACGGCGCAGGGCCTGCGCGGCCGCCCCTCCATCCGCCCCTCGACGGCCGTGATTGACAGCCCGCCAGGGGCGGGGCGCCGCTATGCAAATCACCCCCCTCTCGCAGCCAATAGGAGGGTGAGCCGAGCGGCGGGGGCGGGCCGCTCGGCGGGGACCAGCACTTGCCTCGACGGCGGGGGCGCTGCGGCGGCGGCAGCGGCGCCGCGGGGAGCGGAGCGGAGGGGAGCGGAGGGGGTCGGACCGTCCTGCCCTGCCCTGTCTTGCCCTGTCCTGCCGTGCCCGGCCCTGGCCGGGGGTGAGTACCTGTCGGGATGGGGGAGGACGAGACGGCGGTACCGGCCGGGCTGGGCTCCTTGACCCCGGGCATGTCGCCGTCGGCTCCCGGGATGGAAGCCCTGCCGTATCCCCGAGCCCCGCTCGGCATCAGCTGCGGGGGTCCCCGAGCGCCGACCCGGCCCGGAGCTGCTTCGGGACAGAGGGCAGGTACGGGCCGGGCCGGGTGCTGGCTCCGGCGGTGGCGGCCGGGCCGTCCCTTCCCTCTGCCGTCGGGGGAGTCCCGGTGCGTGCCCGGGGCTCGGCAGCCAGCCCAGCCCAGCCCAGCCCAGCCCAGCCGGCGAGGCAGGAGCCGCGGGGGTTTCGGGGCGCTTTGCAGCTCGGTTTTGCGTAAGAATAAACGAAACTGCCCCGGTTGAGTCTGGAGGGGAAGTCTGAAGCCCGGAGGCAGAAGGGACGGCAGGGGATGGGGACCGGGCTTTTGGGTCTGGAGGTGCCTTGGCTGCCTTCGGGTAGCTCTGGGCCCTCAAAAGGGGCAAAAGGGGTGGCTGGGTTTTGCGCAGGATGAGGGAAAACCAGAGGCGCTTTCAAATACAAGTCTCCTTGTCCAGTCCCAATGGGTGTCTGCGTTTTTAGCTGCCTTGTTTGTCTGGCTTAACGAGTAGTAACATTTCATTCACAGTGCTCATATGTGGTCATGAATATGCTCTTATGTGGTTATAATAGCTCCAGAGCAGATCTTGTAGAAAACTGGGTTTATATGCAAAATATAATAGCTTTTACTCCTTTCTTGGGTATCATCATGGCCAGATCTGCAAGTGGGTGCAAAAGTTAGCGTTCTTTGATTGCTTCCTCTTAATTCATATTAATTTCCTTTCCTGCCAAGAAGAATTAGTACTCGTGTATGTCTGAGATAACTGCATGTAACCGTGTGATACCAGGAAAGGAAATGACTAGATGAATAACACTGGCCTAAAACGGACATTCACGCTTCTTGTTCCTGCTCTTTAGATGGTATTTTAGGAACCGTTTTTTAAGCTGTCAGGGATCAAAACGGCAGTATATGACTTTTTAAGATGAGAATACAATTTGAAGGATGCTGCTTTCTTACCAATACTGTTACTCGCTATTTAAATAGTTTTATATGCAAGTGGTGAGACTACTAGATGAGTGTAACTTTTTTTAATTCAAAACAGACCAAAAATCTAACAAATGAACAGACTAAAGGTCGTCCTTAAGAAGGGATGGTTTAGATGCCCAACACCTCTGATGAGCTTTTTCTCACCTTGGTTTTTTTTCACTGCCTTGTATGACCACTGCTCTGAAACTGAAATTGCATGTGAAGTCCTATGGCAAATATATCTGGTGTTTTGGCTGAAACTAAAACTGCAAGTTAACCTCCGTTGTCATAAGAGATCTTCATGAAGAAACTAAGCAGGGTACATAAGATCTCTTGAGACATTAAATGGGGATAATGTGAGAACAGTATCTTCTGGGCACTGCAGGTAAACATGATGCTATGGAACACAGCTGCATATTATATCACAGTCTCAGAGATTTTGGGTGCTGTGGGGTTAGGCTCCATGTCTGACACCTTTCGTTATATTATAAGAGTAACCAAGATCTGCTCCAAAAGGAGAAATGGTAGTTGCTGCTGGTGCAAAAATAATAGAGAAGGAAGAGAATCTGCTGGGTGAAGAGAGTCACCTGAATTGCTCCCTAGCATGGGTAGTGGGCCTGCGCTTGCCTGTGCTCGCACATACACTGTGCTGGACACACCGTGCAACTGGGAGCGAGGGCTCTGAACAAATCATGGAAACGCAGGGCCATGGAGAGACTGTAAGACATTACCTGACCCATTTGGTGCGTTGTAGCGGTGCATCTAAACCAGACCTGAGGGAGGCTTCTGTAGTCTCTCTCTGTCCTCTAAGGAAGAGGGTCCCACAGTGCTCCCACAGAGAAATGGTCTGATTTTCAGCCAGTCACAGCTAGTTCAACATACATCTGGCGTGTGAAACAAATGGATTACTTTGTTCGTTTCCAATGTCAACACAGGGAACAAACTGATCATTTATCTTTTTACAAACTCCTTTTATACATTGGAGTGCTGTGTCTCTCTCCCTGGTCTTCTGCATGAAATGAACGTAATTCCTGCAACTCCTTTTCCTCCAGGGTTGTATTTTCTAAACTGTTTGGAGACAACGCCCAGTACGCTCTGACTTTCCTAGTGTGATAACTGGTGCGGGATGTACTATTCCAACTGAGGCCTTACCTATGCCAAGCAGAGTAAAACCAGTCCTTCCCATGCCATCTGTCATATAAGACGTGGGTTTTTTTACAATGACATTATATTGTGAACTTGGTTTTTAGCTTGCAATCGGCTATAACCCCACCAATGCTTTTCTGCTACCAAACTAGGTGTTCCCTACTTTCTATCTGTGCGAATAATTTCTTCTGCTACATTTGTAGCATACCAGTCTCGTCTCTATTGAATTTCCTTTTAATTTTGTTAGTACTTCTCTTACTTGCCAAGATCATCTTAAATTCTCATCATTTCTCCTTCCCTCTGCCACCAAACACTTGCTTCCACTCCCTTCCAGTTCAGTGTCACCTGGAGACTGCACAGGCTCGTGTTTGGTTCCACTCTCCAAGTTGCTAATGGAAAATACGGATAACCTCTGAGTGTGACAGAAACCCATCATAATGTTGGCATATTCAAAACCAGTTCTGAGAATGAGAAGACAACTGCTCTGTCAAGTATGAAGGTGCTGGATCAGATACACTTCCCATTATCTCTTGTCTGGCCCATCAATTTTCTTTGACTCTGGTCATCCCTGTAGTGCAGGGATGACAAAGCATGGTGCAGAAATTACTGAGGCAATGTTAATTTGATCCAATAAACTCATCTCAGCACCAAATGCGGGTTTACCACTTTTATGCAGTTTTGCAGAGAAGCCATTTTTGGTTAGACTTTCATTTTGGGCTGCCCCACAAGACATGGCCCCCACGTGAGCCATCTCTGGTGAGGAACATCATCCCCAGGGAGTGGCGGGGCTGCTCCTGGCAAGGGCTGGCTCCTGGGAACCCCCTCTTGGGGAGCGGGGGGGGGTTCTGCATGAGGGGAGCAATGCAGTTCAGTTTCTACGTCTGTTTTGATAGCTTTTGCTGATTATGTCGAGCATCTTGATATCTCATCTAGCTTGTCACACAGTGTTTGGCACTTCTCAGCTAGACCATATTTCTGTAGTTTATCACAGGGGGAATGATGTCACATATCTTGACTTCAGAAGGCTTATCATGCGTGCAGCTTTTGCTTTATCTACTATGACAGTTAACCTGTTAATTGCCAAGATTATTCTTGACAAACTCACATTCACAAAAGCCAAGAAAGTACTGAACGCTCCAGCTTTTCCTGCTATGCCTTTCCTCTGTGCCGTATTTGTGTTAGTGACAAAACACTTATTTTTGAAAGCAAGAATAAAGCTTGCTTGAGCTTTGGATATGCCCAGTCAGGAACCGATTCTCTAAGTCCCACGGGCCAGCATGTCCCTAATTACATCTGTATCTTGTCTGAACTTCACTGGTACTTTGAATGGGCCTGTAAACACCCATGGGCTGCTAAGTAGTGTAGAGTAATTGCCATAAAGCCTGCCAGCACCTGACATGTCCTGGGGCTGAGGCTGTGGGTATGCAGGTGTGGCTATGGGGCTTATTTCTTGACTGAAACTGTTTTGGTCCAGTTAGAGTTGTGTAGATTTTGCAGTAGGATCCAGAACTGAGCCTCATGTGTACTGGCCCACATGAACAAACACCAATAAACCACCCCATATTTAACCTTAAAGGGATTTTTTAAAGAGTATTTGATCTCAGATTGTAACACTGCATTACATATAATTAAATATAAGTGTGTTTTAAAAAGTAATGCTGTTGTACTAATTTAAAAATGTCTGTAGAACATGTTGCTTCTGACTGACGATCACATGCAACCTCATATTTCTACTTGGATGCCAACATAATGTCTTAATCACTTCCAAATACCACTGTGTGGTAGCAATAGTAGTTATATAAATGTGGTATGTGCATAGCTATTTCGCTGAGCCAATGTGTTTCAGGGAAGCCGAGGTGATTAATGAGATAATGTATATACTCATGGCACTGTAGCGACAGCGCTGCCTGGGAGCCCACTGTCTGATTTCCTTGTGCAGTGACTCATAACGATGCCGAGCTGTAGTAATTGCCAAGAAATGCATGGATGGCTGTCTCACTGTTTATGCTAGTGGTATGGTTCTGTCTTAACTATTTGCCAAGTCCGTGGAGGTACAGTTCACGCTCCCCTTGTCTCCATCCACGCTGATTTTACCTGAAGACCTGCAGTAGTTAGCCTACAGTGCACTGCATGTACTGAAAAGCACTGAATGGGGAGCGATGGTGGGACTGTTCCCCCCCTCCTTGGGTAAAATACAGTCCTGTGCAAGAGTAACGTTTACTTAGCATGTGCTACTGTGTAGTAAACAAGTTAAAACTTCCGATTTTTTTGCCAATCTCTTCATAAATACGTGAAAAATGAAATGCATGTTATGTGTGTGTTTAATATATGCCAGCAGCTTCTCCTAGTTTTGATACTGGTGTCTGTAAAACCTGGTAACCAGTCTATGGAAAACACCAAGATAGTTAACCTTATTGAATACCTCTGGGAAGTATGAGATGCACCCTAGATCCTTGAATTTCTAATATGCTATGGTACAAAAATTGAGTTACTTTATAGTGAAGAGATTGAAGACTGGTAAAGAAACTGGGATAAGTCAAAGAACCTCCAAAGCTACCAGTATTCAAGCAATTATTGCCTCATTACTTTGAGTTAGAGGCCACAAACTATTTGAACGTTAATTTTTTCCCTTAGGCCTTTTCTAGCCTTTATGGTAGGAAAGGAATCACTGGAGACTTGGAGATTCGGACAACTGCAGAAATAGCCTGCAAAGAATGGAGCCATCCCTACTTCTCTGCATATGTCAGCTTGTAGTGAATAACTTGTTCTGGTGAAAACGGAGAAGTTGACACTTCACACAAGCTTTTGGAAAAAAAAACCTGCCCTGAGACATTTGCAACTGTATACGCTTCTCACTAGGGTGACTGAAAGGAGGTGTTCTGCTGTGCACAGGCTTTGACTACAATATGAAGTGGGTAGTGTCTAATAGTCTTCAGATGATACATTTGTGGCTTCTTGCTGGATTTCTGTAGCTTTATAACTGGTGTTCTGTGTTAACTGATGTATTTTCAATCCTGAATACATTTTGTCTGTTTTTAAACATTGCCCAATCCAAGAAACTCCAGAGAAGATAACTTCCTTCCAGTGAGGCCACAAAAAGATTTTGAAATGCCGATCTCTGTCATAGTTGTTAATATTGGGGTTAATACACAGATGTGATCTTAAAACGCCTCCAGAAGGCAAACTGTCCTAATCATTAGATTATGATTTTTGGTGTTTCCTTGAGCTCTTATAGATGAAAAATAAGAAAAAAGAGGAGTGATTTGAGCAATTTAAGCCTGCTGTTCCACTAGTGATGGACATGATTGGGGAGACAGGGAATTTGGTCTGAAAAGATGACTAGCACTCTGCGATGAGTCAATTAGAAGCTCTTTTGGAAGGAGGAAACCTATTGTAAACAATAGTCTGTTTTCCAAGTTAATTAATATTGTCCAATCTATTATTGGACAACAGATACCAGGCAAAATTATTAAATCTGGTCTAAGACAGTTGTTTCCAAAACAGAAAGATACTAGAAAATTGTGATTAAATCTGAGACTCCAACTCTTAAATGAAAAGCTTCAGCTGCATTTGACACTTCTTTTACCTATACATGGCTTGCATTTTTGTGCAAGAGCAGCACACTATTTGCCTTGTAATGGAGCGTGTTTGACTCAGTCAGTCCATCTGAGTGGATTTCCATCAATACTGCATCCTCCACAAGCAGTATGGGAAGTTACTGGAATGTGTTGGTGCCCACTCGGCTATGAAGTAATTCTGCCTAGGAGCAGGTTATTTCCTAATTATTCACCACTCGTTTCTTGGGTCACATCTGTTGTGTGTCATGCAACCAAGAGCACATGCCATTCAGAGACAGGATGAGCCACGTGGGTTCCTAGTGGAGCACAAAAGGACTTTTGCCTGCTGAGGGAGAGAAGAACTGCTGTTAGAACTGATTTTTGACTGGCTTGTTTTGAAATATCTGTTGTTCCTCAAATGGGCCACTTCAACTGAAAGAAAAGCTTCATCTTGTAAGGTCCTACTCAAGGCTGAAAAGATTACTGACTAGACTTTTGGTAATCCACAAGCTGGTAGTAACTAGTAGCTGCCTTTTATGAATGCTGTAAAAAGAAAAAAATGTACACTGGCTTCCTTCCCAGCTGCTGGTGATGAAATATAGATGCCGTGCTGAAACTGCTGCTTTATTTCACCATTTGTGCCCAAACTCAGTGATATGGATATACAAATGTTAAAGCTGAAATAAATACAGGTGTGCAACTCGTTTGTTTCTACAGAAATAATTTTTCATCCTTAAGTTATTTCTATGTAGATAACAGGCTGCAGAACATTAGCACGGCAATGGAAATATGCTATGCAGGACTCCTATTTGTACGTATATGGGGCTAACAGAAAAGGGGTTTATGTGTATGCACAGTTTTTGATTTTCAGAGTGGATTTCCTTTCCTGCCTGAAATCCCACGTCATGCAGAGTTGTGTGGGGCTGCAGTCTTATTGCAACAGGACAGCCTGCATCTTTTTCAGGCATCATGGGGTAGCTAGTCATTGTGGTGATTAATACCAAGAAGTAGCATGCTAACATGAAGAGATGAGTACTGAACATGTTCTCAGCTGACTGTACTTGGTGGCTATCTGGCTTCAAAGTTGTAACCTCTGCAGTCATTATCTGGCCTGTATTTCCTCTGTGTGTGTGTTTGGGTGTACACACCATGATGGACTGCAGAAGAAAGTTGATTTTTACAAGGACAGATTTATCTAGCCCAAAAATATAAACATGGAAGTACGTGTTCCAGTTTGAATATACACAGTATTTTAAATGAAAATCAAACTGACAGCTAATTATTAAAACACACACTTTTAGAATTAAGGTATTTATACGCTTGGGGCTGTTACTCCAGAGTACGGACTAGTTGGTGTCTTGGTATTCTAATGTGTTAGATGGATCCTAAATAAACCTGGGCAAGTAGTTGAATATATTTAGCACTCATGTTCAAATCAGCAAACTTTTGACCTGAGGCTGAGTACTAGAACAATTTAGATTGGACCTTTGGAGGTCGTCTAATCCAGCTCCCCTCAAAACACACACGGGTAGTTCAGGTTGCTGAGGGCCATGTCCAGTTGAGTTCTGAATATCCTCAAGGATGCAGATTCCAAAACTTCTCTGGGCACCTTTTCCAGTGTTTCTGAAAGTTTGTTGTTTTTTTTTTTTCCTCTCTACTGTCTTTTCCCTTGTTTCCACTTGGGTCTGTTGCCTCTTGCGCTGTCGCTCTACATCTCCATGAAGGATCTACCTTTGCATTACGCAGTTGGCAACAGTAACAAGATCTCCCTTGAGCTTCCTGTTTTCCAGGCTGAACATTCCCAGCTCTCTCAGCCTCTCCTCATACATCAGGTGCTCCAGCACCTCTGACCATCTTGGTGGCCTCCCCTGGACTCATCCCAGTGTGTCCCTGTCTCTTGTGCTGGGGAGCCCCAGCACCAACACAGCACTCCAGATGTGGACTCTCAAGTGTCAGATGGAGGGGTCACTTCCCTCCACCACTTTTGCTACTCCCACCCAGGGTGCTGTTGGCCTCCTTTGCCACAAGGGCGCATTGCTGACGCATGTTCAACTTGACGTCCACCAGCAGTCCAAGGTCCTTTTCTGCAGAGCTGCTTTCTAGCCAGGGAGCCCAACTTCTACTGCTGCACCGGGCCCTAGATTAAGGGAGAGATTGCCGGTCATTTTAAAGAATGAGTTCTGAGGCTATCCCTAACAACTAGTAATGTACTAATATATTGCTGTTTTAATTACAAACAATGCTATCAACATCTAAGTAGATGCAAACTTTCCTGAGTAACAACCACATCTGATAAAGGAGGTCAACTTCTCTAAATACTGGTCTGTTAAGCTGAAATTTTTCAAATGGCTGTTCCCCCCTGCTCTCCCCTGCTTGTTTGTTCATTTGTTTTAGCTCTTTAGTCTCAGTTCTGTCCCTGACATTATCAAAGGAATGCTGGGAAGCTGTTGTCCTCTCTTGGGAAGATCTGGTTCCCCTTTGTTTGAAATGGGAATTTGAAATGGGGAAAGACCTCTGTGGTGGCGTTGCATTTGAGCCTGCTGTTTTCCTTATGTAAAACTCCTGAAATTTTGCCAAATTGTGAGTTTCTCAAAGCAGCAGTTTGCAAATGCCCCAAATAAATTTACTATGTTCCTTGAGCAAAAGGTGCTCAAGAAAGCTGAAGTCTAAACATTTTCTTGAACCTCACAGATCTCTTTGGCCAAATATTGCAAATGTTAACCTACAGAGTAATTGAGCATGCTCTGGCATAAAGCTGGATAGGTGTCCTCTGCAATTTGTGGTGTTTGTGGCCTTATATGATGCTGAAATACAGGCAGAAAGTCATTCTGTTCCTGTCCTCCATCCTGTCCAGACACTGTATGTAGATAAAGAAGAGCATCTTGAAAATGTGAAGATAAAGTGGGAAGCAGGCTAGGTGATGCACTTTAGAAACAGAGAGAAAAAGGCAGGACTCAGGGCGAATGAAAGATGTCCAAAAGTTCCTGATTTTGCAGGACTCTGAAGTCAGGCTTGAAGAGGTGGCATCCATTTGTCAGGACAAAAGTGTGGCACTTTACCCTGTGGAGCCATTACCCTGACAGGTACAGGTCCTCAATACAGAGTTAAAAGATCCTAATGTTGACCACCTTCAATGTAAGTTTTGGTATGTAGTTTCAAATACTGCAGCCTTTTAGAGCTAAGCACTCAGAAACTGGGAAACCCCAGGTTGAAGATTGTCAGTGCAATGGTAATTTGATCCCTCTCTTCACATTTAGAATTGGATTCTACTGGATCTACTGGATCACGGAGATTGTGGGTGATGCTGTACATATCATTGGAGACAAGCTTCTGCCAAGAGGCCTCGATCCATGTGTTCATTCACTGATGTCCAGCTTGTTACTTCACAATCTTACTCAGCCAAGTGCCCGAGGCTTGCAGCAGTGACTGAAGTCAGAAGGAGCTGACTTCTGAATGTACCAGGTACAAAGAACTGTGCTTCAGGTGTCTCAAGTGGGCATCGTAACTCATCGAGAGTCATAGTGGTGTCCTTAATCACTCCAGGCTTGAAACCTGTGTCTGTGGATGGGGCTGTTAGATCTGCTCTCCCCCAAAAGACTGTTACAAGTTTATGGAGCTTTCCAGGGATTTCACAGGAAAAATCCATGAGGAAATGAACAGTAGTAACACAGTAAATGAGATATCTGTCCATGAACTGATTGGTGAATGTTAAATTTCATGTTGTACAACTTTTATTCAGCACATACAGACTGTAGGCAGAGACTTGGTAGAAGTGATAAGACATAGGCCAGTGTTCAATTGCATGACTTTCCTGTGTGTTGGCAACATCGTGGTGGAAGCTGAGGCCACACTTGGCATCTCCTTACTCTTCTTTTAATGTTTGACTTTTTAACCTTTCATGTTGTATTAAAAAAAATTAGCCACATTTTTACAGAGATGCTGCAGAATTAGTATATATGTGAATTTATTGCAGCATTAGTATTTTCATGTTGTGAATTACCGTGTATTTGCTTCTCCATTTCTTTCTATTTTTATTTTATCTAACACCTTAAAATAGTTGTGAGTGAGAAAGACAAATTGCAAATTACACTTTTGAGGGTAGAAGGAAGGAAGGGTAGACCTATTCATACAAAATCATGAGTTTATTACACAGGAGCTCTTACTCAGTGTGGTTTTCTGTTTGTGTTTTCTTTGTCAAGCACAAAAAATAAAATGTAATTATTGTTGAGCCAGTTGTCAGTCTGCTCTCTGTGGAAGGCTGATGAAATTTAGTTTTTCTCAAGTTCGAGGAATGGTAAGCACAAAGGCAACATAGTCCTGTACACACATAGTTTAGTTTACACGAATGGCACCTTGCTGCTGTGGATTGTCGTTTTAATGTCATAAAAAACATTGTTTGCTCTTTCCAAATGTAGATGCTAAACACAAAAAGAATAAACTGCTGAACACAACACACGGCAGTTCAAGGATCAGACTAGAAGTGGGAGCATCGTCAACTCTAGGGAAGCCAGTAAGAGTCAGGAATGCGGTCAGACGAGCAATGTGACTGGTTTTCAGAGCCACATCTACATTGCAGGTGAAAACCGTCTCAGAAACAGTTAGTGATTAGAAGAGATCTACATAATCCTGAGACTGCTAGATGCCTTTGTTTGTTCCCTTTCCACCATGCTGTCTAGAAAATGGTCCACTGATTCCAGACAGGAAGGGTAGATGTTCTCACTGTCTCAGTGCCTCTAGGAAAACTTGGCCATACAGTTTTAAAGCCAAGTAAATCTGACTTTAAGCTGCCCCACACATTTTTTTTTCCTTTTAGATGGGGATTTTTCATCTTGATCTTGTGGCGTGAGGTGGAAATCTTGATTTTATTATTGCTGAGAGAGGAGGTGGAAAACCTTTCATTTCCTAAAGGTTTCTCTGTATGATTGAGTTGAATCTATGTGGCTTATGTTTTAAATTCAAAAAGTTATCTTACCTGCATGGATTCCTGAATGAAAGCTCTTCTCTCGGGATATTAATGGACTTTCTTGGTTTACATTGCTTGTAAAAGAATTGGTTTAAGTTGAAATTCACTTATTTTCTTCAGTGTAAATGTGATCCTACTCAGGACACTTCTCAAGACCAGTATATACCCACAATGAACTATACAAGCTCGAGAGGCTGCGTCTGTGATGGAATCTTTCCCATCTCCTTCCTAACATCTTTAACACATCTAACAATCCCATGAAACGGATTATAGACTCGCAGTTTTAATTCACATTAGATCTAGGCCTATTATACTGGGTATGTCCACACGCGACTTTTCTTAACCTGAGAATAACTTGATAGTCCTATGAAGGGATGTGTCGTTCACAGTGGATAGCATGTTTGTAAATGCTGTGAAGATAGATACTCTAATTTCTGGAAAAACAAAAATGAATCCTCCAGGCACAGAGATCTGGAGATGTCCTGCTTGGTGCTGCTTCTTAACTTGGTTCTCTTTCTTATTAACTTAAATGAGGTCATGGGATGTACAGCTTTTGTGATGGGAAATTTTCAGCTTCCTGCTTGCTGTAACACTTGGTGCAGGGTTCTTGCTGAAGCTTTCAGATTTCACTTTCTGCAAAGCCTTTAGGTGTAGACTTTCAAGTAAACAACGTACTTAAAGGACACTTATGTTTTGTTACCCCGTAACTGGTCTGTACAGATTACTCATTCTGTGGCTTTTTAATGAAATTTGTAGTTAAGTACATCTGAGGCAAACACATAGAAAACAGATCCTGATCTGTAACAAAGGTGTTACTTTATTTCTTCAGTAGGATGTTTCCATCCTACAAAAAAGAAGGGTTGGATGGATGGTTTTACTTAACAAAATGCTGCTATCGCTGTGTTGGTTTGTTTGATGCCTGGTACACTGTGGTCAATGATAGCATCTGGAGACCCTAAACTTGCCTTTCCTTTTTGTTTTTTTTTTTTTTTTTATTCTGTCTTGGTAGTTTCCACACCATTTCTCGAAACTTTTCTTTCCCAACTGTATTGGTAAATGCCATTTCTGTTTCTGAGAGTCTTGCTACTCTTCTCCCAGGAAAAGCAAGCTTAGAATGACAAAGGACCTGTGACATTTGGGGCAGTTGATGTAATGAAGATTTCTCTAGTGAGCAGCGGGGGAAGTGAAGTGGGAAGCGTTCAGTTATTAACACATCTACACATGCTGACAGCTGAAAGCTTCCTGTCATTTGCTCAAGAATTTGTTTTTTTCTCCAAGTGAAAGACCCGGCATTTTTGGGGGGGGTTGGGGATTGTCTTATTGTTCTTTTGGATTTGTCTTCAGGATTTGTTGTCTTCTCTCTTGCACTTTTTTAGTTTCTAAGCTTTGTCATTTCTAGAAGACTGTTCTAGCACCAGCGTTTTGGATCTGAGATCTGTCACTGTATAAAACACTGTGAACAAATTTAAAATCTGATATTTTGGGTTATCTTTGATGTAGTTATGTTATCTACAATGTAGTTATAACTATGATGTAGTTATTAGTTGTGAACTTTCAACCCTTGCAAACCAGTATTTTATTCACTTTAAACTTCTTTTCTCCCGTTCCTCTGTTTTACAGGCAGGATGAAAGACCGGCTAAATGAGCTGCGTGAATTTGCCAGGTTACACAACCAACAGTTTTCTGATAGTGAGGATGACGAAAATTCACTGCACAATGTTCTCCTTTATGAGACTGATTATGCCTTGGAAATTCTTCATAAAGACATAGAGAATATCCGGACAGAAAATGACCACCTAAAAGAGGATGTCAGGAGGCTCAGAAAGCAAAACAACCGCTTCCTTACTTCCATGCGCCGTCTTAGTAGCATCAAACGAGATACTAATTGTATTGCCAGAGACATCAAGGCCCGCGGAGAAAGCATCCACAGGAAACTCCAGATAATGAGAGATTTCAGCGAAGATGCAATAACGAAGTACGGGGCTATGTCTGTCATTGCCAGGGTAGCAAAGAACCACTACGTTGACCTCATGCATGCATTTCAGGAAGCTATGTTTGACTACAATGCAACAGAGATGAACCAACGGGAGAACTGCAAGATTCGAATTCAGCGGCAGCTAGAGATCATGGGCAAAGATGTTTCTGGCAACCAGATTGAGGAGATGATTGAGCAAGGCAAGTGGGATGTCTTCTCTGAGAATCTCTTGTCGGATGTTAAGGGGGCTCGCTCAGCCCTGAACGAGATAGAGACACGTCATAAGGAGCTGGTGAAGTTAGAAGGCCGCATTAAGGAAGTTCATGAGCTCTTCCTGCAGGTGGCCCTGCTAGTGGAGGAGCAGGCGGACACCTTCGATGTCATTGAGATAAATATGCAAAATGTTGAGGACTATGTAGGAGAAGCTAAAGAGCAAGTGAAAAAAGCTTTGGAATACAGGAGAAAACACCCCCTCAGAACAATCCTCTGCTGCTGCTTATCCTGTTGCAGAAGGTGACTGTCCCACTGAAGCTGTCGCAGACTGACTTGAATGTCTTCAAAATCAGGCATTCTTTCCAGTGACTTTTCCGGAATGATGACCCCTAGAAATGGGGGGGGGGGCGCTATTTTGCAGTTGGTTTTGTTCATTGCCTTTTTCCTAAATGTGCTGAAGGCTGTTCTATTTGAGACCTCCTAGAAATGTTGATAAAACTGTTTTTAATGTATTTTTAATTGAAATGTACTTTGTTGCTGTAACTAGAGGTGCAAGAACATATCTGCAGTGATACTTGTTTCAGATAGGCAAGAAAGAGGAATGAATGATGGGCTGATAACTCAGCCTAGGGAAGATGAGACATTCCATGAAGTAACTTTATTCTTATTTGTCCAAGTGAGTCTGCAGGCGGTGCAGCCTTACCGCCTGGGGTGACACAATACGCCACAGAATCAGGAGGTTTCAATTTTAACTAGTTTGGAGCCTGCCTGATGCAAATACTTGAACAGATTTTTGCTCTGTTCCATTTGACAAAATATTGAGCCTGTTAGCAGGAGCAGGACACAGAACGAGTTTTTCTTTCAACTTGATTTCCACCTGCCATGAATCTTAACAGATGTAACCGCACCTTAAATGATAATATGCACGTTTTGCTCCATTTGTGTAATGCTTTTCTCCATTTTGAGCACCCGCAACTTTGTCAAGGTGGCTAGAAGCACTGCAACACTGAGGCATCTCCCTGACTTTTAACTTGAGCCACTGTCCGTACTCTCAATTTCAAAACTGCCATGCTTTTTATGCTTCTAACACATTTTTCTGCCAATTAACACTTCAGCCAGAAGAGATGCATGCAGTGGCCTTCTGCAGAAGCACCCATAAGAAGACAACAGCTGGGGGTCGAGAAAGCATTTCAGGGTCTCCTGTGCTGGCACATACACACAAGGAGTTTTACTGGCAGGATTATCCTGTCAATAGACTTTTACTTTTTTATAAGCATTGATTGAATATGGATTTTTTTAATATCTATTTTAAATAACATGAAGGATTAAATTTATTAATATGCAATTTTACCGGTATACAAAACCCATGACTTTTCTCCCATTATTAGGAAATCTCCACCTGGGAAAGAAAATAGACATATTTATTCAGTACACCTGAAGAAGAAAGAAAAGAACATTTTAATGTAATTTCAGTGCTCTTTTCAAGCTTAAAAGTAATCTCTCCTTTTGTGTAAGGGGAGTCTGCCCACAGCAGGTTTGGAATATGAGGAGGGAATAGAAAATTTGCAGCCCTGGAAACCACTGAGCATTGTCAGTGAAACTGGTATTCATAAGGTCTGGTGAGTGAGTATAGCTCCTGCTTCTGGAGGTTTTCCAACTATAATATTTCTAGGTGGCTTCCTGATACACTGTGATCTATTGCTATCCTTTGAATTAATGCAGGACATTTTTTCAGAAGTTAGTGGCTTTTTTTTAAACACTGATCCTATTTGTACCTATTTTAATAAATGTATTTAAACATTTCAAATATTTTGTATTTGGGATTTTTCCTTGGGAGATGCACATAGCCATCTTCCTGCACCAATCACAATGAAACTTTTCCCTTCTGATCTTTTGCAGACTAATTTTATATGTGAAAAAACACCCAAACATTTCTTACTATTTCTATTGATATAACAAACCAGCAAAATAAATTCAACTTCCAAGCTTTCATATCCTAGCAGGAAATGCTTCTTAGCCAGACAGGCTTTTTTACACAAATAGAAGCTAAATGGATAACTCTTCTCAGAAACCAAAAGTCTCTTTCACTGAAGCACCTGTCTGTGATAACATGGAAGAGTGAGGAACACTGATCTTCTAAACTAGAAGATATTTTGATATTCAGTGATGTCCTGATGATGTCAGTATTATGCTTGCCTGAGGACCTCTCCAACAACCTGATGTTCAGACTTGAAGTGGGAGAAAGGAGGGTGCTGAGCTGGCACCATGACTACTGCTTTGGTGCTACTCAAAAAGACAAAGTCGTTTACTCCGTGAGTACTGCCATTCAAGTCAATGGAACTGTGCATTTCTAGAGAAATACCCTAAACCTCCGAGGGTCAGCATGTGAGCATAAATCAATGAAGAATAAAATACGTATTTCATTTCGTCTGCATATTCTTACCACTCACCAATGCTTTTGATAAAAATGTGTACATGGTTTTTTTTGTTGGTTTCTTTTTTGCACATATGTACGTCTACAAATGGAATAAAATATTTAATAAGAAAAACTGAAAATGCAGAGTGATGTACATTGAATCAGCAGCTCTGAGTAGTTTCCTGCATTGTCATGTTTAGTTTAAAAGCTGCTGGACTAAACTCCGAGTTGGTGAAAGGAGATTAAACAATGCCTAAAAAAACAGTCCTCCTAATATTTGTTGCCACAGTAAATCAAATATGTTGCATATTGAGATAGACTTACCATAATTTTTCCTCCAAAAACCATGAAAAATGAGTTTCATACATTCTAAGATGATTCTCTACTGCAAGAAATTTATTCTGGCAGTTCTGAGAGATCTTGATGATTTCATTAGTAGATATGCAAAGCTTATATTCATATCTTCAGTCCGATTTGAGGCACAGGGAAAGAGAGGAGCATGAAGAAAAGGTAATTGTAGACCTTCTCTCCTGACTTAAGGCTGTTGCTGCAAGGAAGAAACTGAGAATTATTGAAATACCAGCTTGAGACCCTTTAGAACGATTTTTAAGTCGCATTGTGAATTAGAGGCACTTAAAAAATTGCTTCCAGTAACTGAAGAAATCATTCTCTTCCTTGCAAACATGTGTTCATTGCTTAATACTACGGGGGGTTTTCTATCCTTCAGTTGTGTAAGAACCCGAATTTTGCCAGCCCGTGAACTTGCCTAGTCACAGTTAAACAGACTTTTGAAAAAACCTGATCACGCTATAGTTGCAAAGACTCATGCCCCACAGGATGAGTGGAAGAAGATGATAAAAGTAGCTTGATAATATGTTAGCATAGCAATAACAGAAGCCGCAGGATGGACATCTTTGTGCTCGCTAGGGAAAGCTGCCTTTTCATTCTGAAAGTCAGCATGACTCCTGTGGAGATGTGCGTAGCATATTCTATGGGCTGGTTTTTTTTTTCCTCTTCCCTCATGTGGCAAACCCTATAGCTGGGTATGAGGGGGGAGTAGTTAAAATGTGAGAGGGGCTGCTTTAGCTTTTAGGGTTGCTGTTACTTTGGTTTTGTTTCGTACTGAAAGCAGCAGACGTTTCACACACACACACACCCACACGCTCACCCCTGAATCTCAGCCCTTTCTGAGAAGGAGAAAGGAGAACTGGCAGCCAGGCACACCTTGCTCCTAAAAATGTAAGAGAGCATTGCATAAATATGAAAGAGCAAAAAAATCCCCTACTACAAAATACAATGTTTGGTATACAACGGTGAACTTCCTGGATATGTGTAGAGTCTCCATTTCATTTTAGGGGAATTTTTTTTTTTTTTTTTTTTGAAACATGGGTTTAGTTTTAGAGAAATGGCAGTGGAACAATTGCTACCTCAAAGCGAGGGACCCAGATTATCGAAACACTTGCACACTTGAGCAGGCACCTCTCTGGCATGTGTCTTGTGAAAAACTTCTCGAAGTAAAAGTATAGCTCTTCGTTTAAGACCCAGATATCTTTTTTTCTGGAGGCTGAACTCAGTAGCTAAGCTAAACTGCAGCTTTTCTAATGTAACCTACACTAAGGATGTTTTGAATGCACAGCTCAAGTTGTATTCTATAATTTCTTGAAAACAAAACAGGTTCTCTAGGTTTTTAACCATGGGAGGTACTTGGAATTGATTTGAAAAAAGGAAGGAGCTACACATGGCTGTGTTTCTGTCTCTAGGAAAGTGTCACAGATATGATGAAGGCAGGAAACTGTATCATTTAATGGATACTGTATGTGGTGATTACAGTTAATCTATTTCCAACGCAATCTGATTTTCACATGGAGCCATGGTATTTGTTTCTCTAATATGTAAGAAGGCAATAGCAGATCTATCTTCTTCCATGTTTCTGGCATATTATATAGTGTCTTCATAATAGTTGAGCCGAAGCCAGTAACAGCCAGTGGAAGACAGCTCCACTGTCACACCTTACCTTACAGTGCATACCTTGTTAGGGCACAAAGTCCTAACAGGAAAAAGTAACATTTTACTATGTTTCTCAGAAATAATGTTAGACGTGAACAGAGAATGAGATAACCTAACTGATGACATTTCTCTACTCAATGCTTTGCTGAAAGGCACAACCCTACTGAAGGGGGAGCAATGCTAGCTATGGTGTGATGCCCATTTCTAGCAAATGATACAGCGTGATAAGTCCCAGTCAAAAAGCTGTTCTTTCATTCATGGGCTCCAGCATGTGAATAAAATTAAGGAAAAAGAAGGTGTGAGTTTCACATCTGTTCTTCATGTATGTAAAACGTTAACAATTCCTTTTCATTGCATGTGAGAAGTATTTTCCTTCATGAGCACACCTGGTGTACTGGGGGTCTCTCAGCACTAACAGCTGAAGAGGTTAGGCACCATCTGCACCTGCAAATTCGAGGTCCACACCCCTCGAGGGCCACCTACCACCAGGGTGTCCAACAGCCAAGCAGGGCACATGCTCCTGTTCTGCTCATGGGAGAGACGGATGGCCTCTGTGTGCCTCCTCCCGTTGGCCGGAGGCTGTCCCAGTCCAGCATCCCCAGCCTGTGCCATACCGAGTATTTGTCCCTGTTCCCCCGGGGCCAGGCTCAAAGGTGGCAAAGTCTGGTGGGATGGAGGACGTCAGTTTTCTCCTCTGGAGAAGGGACTAGCAAAGGCGGTGGGTGGGAGGCGGTGGGGGGGAAGGCCAGCCATGGGGCGCTTTTCCTTCCCCTCCTGATGTGGGGAAGAAGGGGGAGGTCCCAGTGCAGGCACGAACCAGGGATATTGCAGTAGGCGTTTCCATACACCTGGCACGCAGCGCTGATTGGCAAGAAATCTTTCCTCGGCAATATTTTTCTCCTAATTAAGCATAATTGATAGCTTTGGACTTTGGTTTCTTTTTCCTTCTACCAGCAAGGCAAGATACATTCCAGGCAACAGCTGGACAGGAATAAGTAAAATGTCAGTACACGACAGAGGTTTTCCCAGGAGCGCCTGCCAGCTGGTATTCCACCAGGCACCATGGCCGGGGCGTGGGGTGGAGGAACAAAAAGTTGAGTTGTTTTCCTTTTTGGTGGCCTGAGCTTCCCCGGTGCAACTTCTCCACAGCCATTCCCCCGACGACCCTCGTCGGCGCCGCAGCTCTCCCCGGCCCTCCCGCCCCGCTCCAGCGCGCCCCTCAACCCTGCGGGGCACGAGCAAACGCGCCCTGGCCTAAGGGCGGGCGGCAGGGCCGGGCCCGGCCCTCGCACCTCGCCGGCCCCCGCCCCGAGGCGGCCCGGCCCGGCCCGGCCCGGCCCAGCCCAGCCCGCCGCCCGCCGCCGCCCACGCTCTCCCCTCAGGGGCGGGCTCGCGCACCTCCCCCGCCCTCCCCCCCTTCCGCTCCGGCCCCGGCGCCCGCCAGAGACCGGGTGGCGGGGGAGGGCCGCCGCCTGGCCCGGGGAGGGTGAAGGGCGCGGGCCCCAGGCCGGGCCTAGGCTCCCCGCCGGGCCGGGCCCTGCCCGCCCGCCGCCGCCGCCGCCGAGAGGGGCCGCCCGCGCGCTCTGCGCCCGCCCGCGCTGGGAGCACGGGCGGGAGGGAGCGGCGGGAGGGGAGGGGGCGCCCCGCGCCGTCCCGGGGGTCGCCGGCGGGCGGGGGGCGGAGGGCGTGCGGCCGGGTACGTAGGGGCGGCGGGGAGCGGGAGCGGCATGTGCACCAGGATGGCCGAGTGGTTAAGGCGTTGGACTTAAGATCCAATGGATGTATGTCCGCGTGGGTTCGAACCCCACTCCTGGTAGGTGTCTTTTTTTTGCGGAGGGCCCGGCGCCCGGGTGGAGGCGCGGCCGCGGGGAGCCGGGAGCCGCCGAGCGGCGCTGGGGGCGGCGGCGGCCGGCGCCCGCCGGCGGGGCAGCCGCGCAGGTCTGCGGGCGGCAGCGGGAGCCGGCTCCAGCTGCAGCGGGCGTGCCCGGCCCGCTCTGCCGCGCCGCTGCCTTCGGCACCGCAACTGTAGCTTGAAGTCGGTTTCACAACTTAGTTTTGAAGAGCTTTTTAATATATTTTTTTTCCTCGTGCGTGTCCTTCCCAGGCGGCCGGGGCCCGGGCCGTGGTGGCCCCCGCGGGTGTCGCAGCCAGGGCACCGTGTGTTGCCACCCGCGGGCCGAGGGCGGGGGCGACGGGCGGCCCTGGGGCGCTGGGCCTGGCCCCGCCGCGCCGTGAGGGCGCCCGGGCCGGAGGAGAGGCGGGCGGGCGGGCGCAGGCCCGCGCCCGACGGCGGTGGGTGCCGCCCTCCGCTCTCCCTTCCCGCCGCTGGGCCCGGCTCTCCGCAGAAGCGCCGGCGGGGAACCGCGCCCGGCCGGCGGCCCCAGCGTCGCGCCGCGGGCCGGCCTGGGGAGGCGCCGCCGTCCCGGCCGGCGGGGTGCCTGCGGCCGTCCCGGCGGAGCTCAGGCCCCCGGCTTCGTCGACCCCCGGTGGTGACTTCGTTGCTCAAAAGCGTAATTTTATGCAGATTCGCCCCCCCCCCCCCCGCCCCCAGTTCCAAGCACTTTGAGTGCCTCGAAGGCTGTACGCCCGCCTGTCGCAGTGCTTTTGCACCGCGTGTGCTGGGGTACGGGGCGGGGGCGCAAACGCGGCCTGCGGGCGTCGAGCCTGCCGGGCTGCCCTCGGCCGAGCCCGCAGGGCCGAGGGGGGCAAACCCCGCTTCTGGGGGAGCGGTCCCTGCTGCTGGCCGCACCCTGAGCCATCCCAGGGCTTCAGCTGAAAGTTAAGCGGAATGAGCGAGCAGGACTTTCAGGCTAACCTCCCGGCTTTGTGTTATTTAGCAGGACAGATGTAGCAGTTGTTGTACATGTTGTAATGTTTAATTTGCTACAGCATGGTTTTGTTGTTTGTTTGTTGTTTTTTTTTTTGGCAGGGTAGTAGCATTGTGTTCTAGTATGTTGAAAGTGCGGGAAGTACAAATCAAGCGCAGACTGACATGTTTTAAAATATTAGCGTTTGCCAGAGCGTCCTGGTTGAATTCTAATACAGGTAAATATAGTTGTTCTTAGCCACCCTGTTCCCAATAATTTGAGCTGAAAAACGATTTGAAACTTTCAGTCCAAATATATCATGTGATGATACAGGCTAAATAAAGGATAAATTCTCAAGAGAGAGGTAACGACTCAGAGGCCTTCAATGCAATATGAAATAGAACATGAAATATTCCAGACAGGATATTTTATTACATACTACATAAGATGATCTGCCATCACAAATGTGGAAATGGTATAAACACAGAAATATGATAGTCAAGAGGGAGTTATGGAGAGAAGTGTGGTCTGGTGGTGAATTTCTAGGAAATGCAAGTACATATATTGTCTTTTTTTGACTGTTCCCACAGTTAAATTGTAAATGCAAAACATACTGTGCTTTCTAGAACTGTTCATTAAAAAGCAGTACTGCCAGGTTCAAATGCTTTATTAAGTAAACGTTTGTTCCTATTCTTCATTAAGGTAAAAATTAGTAAAAATGGGTGCATGTTTGAATGTACGTTTTACCTGTAATGTTGTAATGGAAAAATGCTGCCCTTGGAAACCCACATCTTTGCATACAAATTGTGTAATTCTGCTTATGTGCTTATGTATGAGCATGTTTGTACATACAATAAATGCTCATGTAGATTTTGTGGATGCAGGGCTGATCTTGATGAAAAGTTGGTCCCAGCTATGTCAGTTACAGGATGAATTAGTGGCAGCTATTCAGCATTGTGAGAAAGAAAAAAGTAAAAATAATTTTGTCAGTAATCACTGACAAAAAAAAAAGCAGTTTTTATGATAAAGCAGTATAGAAAACTGGAGTTCTTGGTTAGCCATGCTTCTGTTACAGGCACAGCCCTTTCCTTAAGAGATTTCTTTTGCAGAGAACTTCCCTCAGTCCTTTGGTGAAACCGTGTTCCCTGCTTTTTATACTGACTTGTTAGAGCACATGCAGATCTGGAACGGAACAGAAGATTTTTGAACCTTTTCGGCTCCCAAGAAATATCCATAAAATCTACTGGCAACAAGTAGGTCCCAACCCCTTCCTACGCTTCTCTGTAAAGAAAGGGATAATCTGCTGGGGTTATGGGTTTCTAGTTTAGGTGGAGTGGCAGGGTGGTGTAATGTGTTTCAGCTCCGGAGCTCACCATGATTTTGATTTAAGATTTTTGTTTTATCTAGCAGGTATTTTTCTTTTTTTAATAGCTTCCTTGTTAAACCCTCATGAGTTATTGGTGGCTGCCTTTGCAATTTGGCATTCGTACACGCACTGGTTATACTCTGGCCTTTAGTTCAAACAATATTGCTTTCCATTGGACTCCATTCTGTGGATGAGTTGTTTTTCTAAAAAGGTCATTATCTGTAGGATCCTTGCCTCATTCGTTGAAGAAATTGGAGAAAGTATAGTGACTAATGCTAGAAACTGGAATAAAAAAAGAGCTTCATATGCAGACAGTTGAATGCTACCCTGATGAACCAGAGGTGTTTCTTTTGCCATTGCTTATTTCCTGTCTGATCAGGAGCCAGTGAGTTAAAATAGATTTTCTCATAAGCAATCACTCATTTTCATGTTCCTTATTTTGTGATATCTGTCTTGAGAACGTCAGTCTGATTTGCAGAAATGCAGAGCTTTCTCGAACACAGGTGAAATCAATGTATCACCTGTATTTTAAGCAGTCTCTGAAAAATTCATATTATGTGTCTCTGGGCAGTCGGAGTTACTGGAGATATTTGACATTAATCTTTCCATACCTCAGCTTCCCATTGTGTACAATAGAGGTAATAGAAATACACCATCTGCAAAACGGGCTGCTGCAAAGTTAATTCACTCTTGTTTGTGAAGAATTCAGATAAACACTTATGTAATCTGGTCATGTTAGACAAGCCCATGAATAGAATATCAATGAATTCGGAAAATAACATGAAATAAATAAAGTACGGAGCCACACTTTGAGCTATGAAGACCTTGCAAAGTATTGAACAACTGGTTAGCCAGCAAGCACCACATGATGTGTGCTGAACAAGGTAGGAGTCTTACAGGAAAACAGCAAGCCATAGTTTAACTCAAAATCATGTCTCACTTCGTAAACAGAAGGGGATCAAATCAATAAGAAGGCAACCTATTGGTGAAATATTCTTTAGGTGATACTTCAGTATAGTTTAATCCTTTTTAAAAACTTTCAGCAGGTTTTTTTTCCAGTCACATTTTAGTGTGTGATGGAAGCACCTCGTTTGTTACTTCAGTTAAACCATTTTTCCATCATTCCCAGTTACCAGTATCTCGCATCGAGGCAAAAGGTGTAAAAGGCTGTGAAGTTCTTGGCCTGTTGTATAACGTTGTATGTAGGATGATCAATAATCCCTCTGATTCTTACTGCAGACTAATTTAAAGTCTGTAAAGTTAAGACCAGTCTCTTATGTTAGCAGGAGTAACTGCATGTCAAGTACTTGGCAGTTCTTAAATTGTTCTCATTTTGGGGCTTGCGTGGTAAAAAAAGAGGGATAGACTCTACTTTCTGGATTCTTGTCATTCTCAGGACGCTCGTTCAAAGATTACCACTATGTAGTATAGACAGTTGTGTCAATGTTTATACATGTGTCTTTACACAGGTTCATTTTCAACAGCTTCTGGGCTGTTCATCTGCTGACTGCGTCTGATCTTACCTGCAGTTTCTTACAATCATTTCTGTTGGACTCCATAGCCACAACAACCAAGCGTCATTAGCAACGTTAGCTAATTCTGCCTCCTTCTCCAGGGCATTACAACACACGCTCCCAAACAGATCCTTGCAATGTATTATTGCTTAACTTTTTTTCTGGGTTTTGATGAGAAAAGAGATTTTCTGCTAGGTTAGTTCAATCCAAGCAGCAAGCTCTGGGGAATCGCACTGTGGTAGTATGAGGAGCTCGGCCACCCTGACCGCAGCGTTGACAGAACAGAACGAGGGTCTGCATATCACTTACTGCAGTGCAAAGCCCTGCAATTTACTTAAAGTGCTGATGGAGGTGGGTTTACTCTTATGATTGACAGATGAGCCCTGCAAGTTTTGTCATGGTCACTTAAAGCATCGTCACCTCCAGCATTACACTGAGCATTGCTCTCCCAGAGTTAGGATGGCCTAACATAGCCATGAGAAGAGACCCAGTGCCCGCCCTTCAGCTGCTCCTGTTGGTGTCTGGCATTTTAGCTCAAAACTGTCTTCACTGGCAGAGCAAAGGGCAGTAGCTTTGCACTGGAGTGAAGGGCTGTGGGCACACATTCCCTTTGGCCAGCTCTTCTCATCAGGAGGAATATATGCAGGGGGTAACACTTTACATTAGCACAGCATTATTATCGAAGGATATTTCTGAAAGTGTTAAAAGGCTGGTCTGTGCACTAGATCACCTCCAGTTTGGGAACATTTTCCCTTGTGCTGGTTTTGCTATGGTGGCAGTAGCCTCTGGAAGAAGGACAGAGCAGACAAGTCATAATTTACACTACAGCGGCAAGATTCACCAGAGCATCTCCTAAACGAGGAGCCCTGAATGCCCTAAAATGAAGGCAGCATAATGCAGAACGTTGCAGCTAAGATCTCTGGGATCTTAGGGCAAGGGCTTAAACTACACTAACATGCATTTTTCTGGGATTTTTTTTGGTTGCGTTAAACTTATCTGAATGAATTGATTCTTTCTTCCTGCCAGGGAGGATCTTTTGTCTGAAGACCATAGCAAATGTGTACGCTCTTCTGGAGATGGTCTTAAATGTGCAATTGCTAAAACGCCTTCCTTTCTCTAATGATTTTAGGAGAAGAATGCACTTTCCAGATTCCTTTGTTTTCCCTGATTGCTGCTTCTCCTTCACCATCTGCCCAACTGTGACCTTCTTTCTGGGCTGGAAGCGCTACAGGATCTTTCCTTCAGACCTCATCTGCCTCATTTTTAAGTGTTTGCTGAAGTGGTTCATGCAGTTCTTGGCAAGAGATCACCCCCTGACCGTGTGACTTGGTGGATTTGTGACACCTGTCTCTTGCTATTTCATCATGTGTTGCAAACTTTTTCATATGAGAGTGGAATCACTGGTGGGAAGTATGGACTGCATTAATGGAGTTCTGTTTTGCAGCTAATCTATGTTTAATGATTGACGTGCATATGTATTTTAGTTTCACTTGTCCTGTCTTATATCTCTGTCGTTGTTTTCTGTCACACTCCCACCTTTTGCTTTTTATGTGTGTACCAAGAAACAGATCCAGCTGGTCTAGCAGTTAGCTGCTGCTGAAAGAGGCAGAGACACTGTCTTTCCCCTGCCCTGGCTGTACTGCACATTCCTACTGCTCCCCTCTTGCTTCCTCAGCCTTTGATTGTCAAGTAATATGTAACAAACCAACCAATTAATTTCATGTTACTTGGATCTAAAATTAATGTCTGAGATTATCTCATTATAAGAATTTTTCTGTGAAGAAATGAGGAATTGGAGACAATTTCTTACATGTTTTGGGCTCCCTAACATAGACAATACAGATCCACTAACTGGTTTTATTCATCGCAGAGCCTGGAAGGCCCCTCTGGAGATCGTCTAGTCCACCCCCCAGCTCAGAGGAGGGTCAGCTTGAGCAGCTGGGTTTTGAATATCTCCAAGGATGAAGGCTCCACAACCTCTCTGGGCAACCCATGCCAGTGTTTGACCACCCTCACAGTAAAAAAATTTTTTTCTAATGTCTTAAAAAATAAGTGTTTTCTTGTGTTTAAGGCATTTTCTTATGTTTAAGCTTATATCTCAACCTTACAGATCTGTCTGCTTGTAAATCTTAAATGATTGTATGTTTTCTCTGTGCTTAGATTTTTGTTCCTAAACATCCCAAGATAAAACGAAGGAACTACAAATGCCACAACATGTACCAGGACACCCACTGGATACATGGGGTTGCTGCCGTGCGCATTTTAGCGAGAGCTCTATTGAGAGAAGAAAAACCCCTGCAAAGATCTAAGCAGGTGCTTCATTTTAGATACTGAAAGTGATTCTTCGAACTTTTTTGTCTAAATAAAGACAAGGGAGTGCAATATTTTGTTTATAAATATGTACAGTTCGTTTCCTGTAAGAAATGAGCACCTGTGTCTAGAGCCAGAGTCCTGTTAGAGCATTACTCATGGGAAGACCGTTCCGGTATCATGATTAAAGTTCATGATCTGCAGGTTGGACTGCTGTAATTTGATCCGAGTTTTCCTTTAAAATGGTCTGGGAGCTATAGTGTTAACAAATTACATCTCTCTGTTGAGTTGAGGGAAGGTAATGCAACTGATAGTGCTCACCTTCATCCAGTGCTATTGTCTGGCAAAGCAATAACTGCAGGTAAAAATTCTTATTCCCGTATTTACATAGGTGTTAGTAGTCTCCTTCCTGAACAATCTTTGCTTACTGGCTGTGGCTAATTATTCCTTGTCCTAGATCCAGAGGCTGCCTCTGAATGAAGAATTGGAAAGAGTCAACATAGTTCAGAAATCCCATTTATGTAATGCTTTCCAAATCCTTTTGTTACTATATTCAGCACAGAAGTAATTGATTTATTTAATTAATGTGACTTCTATCTTTTATCATAATGTTTTGGATTATTTTTTATTGTTTTGCAGGATGCTATGCTTTGCTTTGCTGTGAGAATAGCTGATTTCTGGGCTAAATGTAGTTTTAATTTTTACGTAGCTAGCTTAATAGCCATGGTTTCCACAATCTGTATTTTGATAGCACTGTGACAGTGCAGGTTATATCTATGCCAGTTAACAACTCCTGTAGTGTTCTGTGACTGAAAACAGACTGAGACATGCTCAACCTGTTGTACTGCATTCATTTGTGTGACCTGCCCCAAAAGTTATTTGACACATCAGTAAAGAAGAAATACTGAAAGCAACTGGATCCAGTTGTTGTGATGTCTCTACCTGCCCAGCCCCTCTGAACAAAATATTTTTCAACAAAAAAGAATTATTGGGTAGAAGAATTGTATGGTATGAATGCATGAGTCAAATTTCTTTAAGAGAAGAAAGCAGTTAATGCCTCCCAATAGACAGCACGTCATGGATGAGATAAGGTTTCTGCTCTGTACGAAATTGTTAGGGAGAGAGCTCTGCCATCAACACAAGAAAAAGGACCTGTGTAACAAAGAAGGTAGGGTGACTGTATCCAGCTGAAATATTAACAAACTTGACAGTGTTATGAAATACGAGATAAGAATGGGGTGGGATTGGGCATCTCGGAACCGTCATTAAAACGCTCTAAAAAGAAAAGTTGTTGTGGTTGGAGTTTCTTTTCCTATGCCTGTTTCTGTTGCTTTTCTTGATAAGTTGTCTCAAAGAGGGGTTTAAGTAGAGTTTCAGAGTGCTCCTGTTTTAGGTTGGGCTCTGCAGAGAATGCGTCAGGAGATCTGAAGGTGCATGGTGGTACCCACAAGCCCCCCAAAGGAGCCTCCTTAGGTCCTTTAGAGCCAGAGTTAGAGACAATGCCTCATATGAAAGACAAGTCTTTCATAGACTTGTCTCCATAGCCAGGCATGAGCCTAGATTGTAATGTTAACTATCTCAAAAGGTTGATTTTTTTTTTTTGACAAAAGTTATTAATCCAAGGTAATCTTAACTGTCAAACTGGGATGTGTATACTTTGCATAGTACATTGTTTCCTTTTATGTATTGTTTGTCATTAACAGTCTTGGCACAGCTGCTTCCCAGGTAGTAAATATATTCTGGCATAATTAAAGCAGTTCCACTTCCCTCGCAGGCAAAACCTCGGAGATGGTATCTCTGGAGGGAGACGTTGGAACTGACCAAGAAGTTGCCAACTGCTATTTATCTGTGAACCAGTATGTCAGGTACCATCTTTCTGAATCACCATCCCTGACCACCTCTGTATTAACATTTACAGTGACCTGCTGTCGTCCATAGGTCGTTACTTTGGCAATTGTAAAAATTGAGTTATAAAAAGTGACTATTTTTTCATCTTATTTTTTAGCTCATTATATATGTTCAGCTAAAAAAAACAGTCGGAGAAAGTAATTTGAAAACTTGTGTTCCATCTATGTGAAAATCCATGTAAAACAATATAACTTAGTTCATTCTTAACAAGGTAGCTGACTTCCCTTAGCAAAGTATCCATATGGGATGCACTTCTGAGGATATACCCAATTAGCTCTGCTGCTGCAGCCAACGTTTATGGACATAAATTCATGGATCCTGATCCTGTTGCTGCCACTGTGTAAGCAGATTGTTTATCACTGAAGTTTTGGACAGACACAGAAGCCTGGTTGTATAATTGAAGTTGTAGCATCTCCACAGTAGTTATACACTTAAAATTACTGGGCCTCTGTCACCTCCCTCTATTGATCTTCAAACCAGAACAAAATGAAAATACCAGCAGTTCAGGCAAAAATTCCATTAAGGCCTCTAAAGAGTGCAGAAGAAGAGACACAGGTTGTAAACTCTTTGGAAAGCCCTTCTTCCGTGCCACCAAATCATTTAAATCACGGAATATTCTTTGGGGAATATTAGAGCTGCAAAAACTAGCCTGGCCATAACTTTAAGTAAGGGATAAGTTAAATACAACTATTAACTCTTGACTGTTTGGAAAATAAAAGCCCAGTTTGCATTAACAAGGTTGAACTGGATGATTTCTTTTGGAAAAACGCTTGGATCCTGTTGTCTGTGTTTTACAAAAAAACATGTAATGTTTCAGGTGGCTGCTGCATTCTATATTTGAGCCTTTATTTGAAAAAAGATTCAGGGGTAACAAATTCTAGTACAAATATTTGGGGAATACCTTGTTTATTTCCAGGACAAATATTATTAAATGGATTTGAAAGAGAACCATCCAAAGATTGGTTTTATCAGTAACAGAAGAACTTTCTAAAAGGGGTGCTTCTCATCAAGCATAACCATACTGCCTAAACAGATGCTATTTAGTGAGATGACTGACCTTAAATCTAGCCGTAACAGAAACTTGTATTCCTCAGTTACTCAGATGGACTGTAGATTTAATTTGACAACTTATTTTATTTATGATAAACTCCTTTAGGAGTGAAATAGCATTCCATGTTGGTTCCTTCTTATGTGTTTTGCAAAGTGGCAGCGTCCATTTTATAAGTGGTTATGGCAAATCAAAGTGAGTCCAGAAAAGAGACTGGTCTGTACGCAGCCTCCCAGTCAGGGCTGGCGATGACAGCACCGCCTTGCTCTGGGGGAAGGACTTTTTTTGGCTGACGGCTGTGCAGGGCCAGTGAAACAGCACTGCTGCCAGAGCCTGGTGTGGAGCAGCCGGGACCCCTTCCTGGGTCCACAGGGCCTGCAGTGGCCCCACCGGGTTACGGGGGCTGAGGGGTACCTGTGCAAGCCACCGATCCTGGGCTGGGTCCTTCAAAGTGGCATCGCAGCGCTTTCCACCTCCTCTTCTTGTACCCTGCTGTATTCACCTAGGAATTGCAGCAGGGAGTTTTCTTCCTTGAGCACAGTGAGGGGAAAAAAAGAAAAGCAGCAGTTGGGGGAAAACAGGTTGGTTGTGGCCAGGCGGTGGTGTGCTACACAGGGGGTAGGAGCCCTGAAACACCAGCTGCTCCTTGAAAGCCTAATGGAAGTCTCCTGCTGCGGCAGAGCCCAGGCCGCTGGGGAAGGAGCGGGTGGGTGGGCAAGTGATGGCCAGCCCTGGGCAAGGGCAGGCCCCACCACTGGGTAAATGGAGTTCAGCGCAGGCTGGCCAAGGGTGGGAAAGGCCAGGCTCTGAGTGGGTAAACACATCCATGTCCTGCACCACTTCTGAGAGGGGATCCTTCTCTTCACAATCGCTTGCTTTGCCTTTCAAAGAATTGATGTATCCTTTCTGATACATAGTGCTAAACCCCAGATTTAGCCTGTAGATGCAGAGACAACTTTTGAAAGGAATGAAGTGGCTTACAGTCAGCAGTGCTACCTTCTCCACACGTACAACCAATTCCTGTGAAGGATGGGGTTCAGAGCTGAGCAAAGAGCAGAGCTGAGCAGGGGTGGGCAGGCTGGGTGATGTGACTGCATGCTTTAGGAGTTACATCTCTGTATGGTTCGATGACTGAATCATGCCACTGTTTCTCTGTTAGGTGGCAGAAGTGTATTTCTGTTGGGGATTTGCATTGGGAAACAAACGCCGTGGTTTAGCTACCATGTCTGGGGAGAGCTTTCCAGGCAGGCTAGTGGGAGAGGTATGATTAAAACCCTAGTGTGCTTTGTATCAGTTCCTCATTTTTTGTACGATCCCGGTCTCACCAAAGCCAGTGGGAGAATTCACCCATTTAAATGGTGCTTTCATTGGAATGGCTGGGATTCATTTTGTCATGTTGATCTGCCCTTTCTGTTTTTTCCAGAGGCCAGACGGCTGCTGGCTGGTGGACGTCCTCGGGTGCAGGAAGCAGACAGCACGGGAGTTTGAAGGAGCTTCTGACAGTCCAGCAGTTTCGTGGTCAGTCTGGACAGCCCCAGAAAGCCGGGGGGAGGGCAGGTGGGGTCTGGTCATGAGCAGAAAGCACTGTCAAGCTTCCAGCCTTACTGAACAGTTTATGATTTTTAGTCACTTCACGGGAGAAAGGAGCAGAGTGTGGGAAGGTGATACTGGCAACATCGCCTATGATTTAGGGTTGTGTATCCACATGTCAGGGGGCCTGAAGGCTGCCTGTGTATGAGGACTATTGGCACAAAGTCTGGGAATCGTGCAGAGCTTCAGGCATGTCCCGCCTTACGCAGAGCCAGAGAGCAGCCCGAGGGCTACAACAAACCAGTCAGACTCAACTAAAAGTGGAACTATTTATGGGAGGTTGTCTATTTTCTCTTGTGACTCGTGGATGTTGTCTCTTGTTCACCCAGGCTCTGAGCCCTATCAATTTACACTTAAATATAGCTTTCCCAGGTTTTCAGATCTGCTGTTTTCCCAGAGGAATGTCTGTTCCTGGCATGTAGCCCTCCTTCTCTTTTATCCTACTCAAAATCATCTCACTCGTTGAGTGTTGGTAGCTTCTGGTAGATGACCAGCAGCTTAAAGATTGCCGACTACCAGACGCCTCCTCTCTGCCTTCAGATCGGGGGCTTTGTGGTTCATTTGATCCCACCCCTTCCAACGCCCCGTGCCTCCAGTTTCTTCATCACAGCCCTTGCCATGATCCTGAAATATCTTGGCAAGCAGAGCGCGATGGAGGAGGTTTGCCTTCCTTGCAGTCTGAGGCAGGCGGTACTGGGAATCACGGAAGCAAGTGCCCGCAGAAAGGGTGGTGGTGCGGCGTGTGACGCCTACGTGTATCCAGTTCTCATGTGCCTGATTGTCACAGGCGATGCCTAAGCGCACGTGCCAAAGCTGTCGAGATCAAGTGCTGGTTTTGCATATACTCTCTGACTTAGCCAAATACTGTACTTGCAGGGAGATTTTTCTCAAGAAAATCTAAAGGATTAGACTAAATAATGTCCATAGGTGACATTTTAAATACAGATGCACAGCACTTTATTTAACTTCATAATTAGCAACTTATAGAGGTACTATAAAACACAACTTTTACATTTTTTTAATAGGAATTTAATTTGTCATCTTTGAAAAAAAATTGATTCTGTGTGATTCCACTCTCAAACCAAGCCTCACACTTGCATAATTTTTAAATCATTCAGAACTGCAATGCATTTATACATTTGTTACTGCAAGTGTGCCATGGCTAATGACTAATTTAGCTGTTGTCTCTTAAGTTCTGTTATTGTCACTTCAGGTCAGAGAGATCAAAGGTCTGGTATTTTAAGGGATTTGGCACTTCCAGATAAAAGCATTTGGCATTCCATGCATGTCCAACCTCTAAAGATAAGTAGGGAGGAATACGGTAAAACCCTGATATCTCTGTGGAAAGGATAGTTGGAATGTAATTTGTATAATTACCTTGCATGGTAGTTGTTTGCATTCATCAGCATACCTTTGTTTTTGTTTTCTACTTGTTATAAAGCCTTTTGCACTTATTTTTTGTACTGATTATATGAACATTTGATGCCTGCTGCTGTGAAGATTTTGTCATTGAAACAATTGCTTCCTGAGCACTTTGGTGCTTCAGGCAGAGTCCTATCAATGATTATAGCTTTTGGGGCTTTAAACTGAAGTATTTTAACATACGGTAACGCTACTCGATAGTTTCCTCTGGGAATCCCACCCGCTGTGTTAGCTGCAAATGGCTATATGAAGAATGCTGTCCTCATGGCTTGAACACTTGTAATGCTGTCCCACCCAAACTAACCTCAGCGTGAGAGTGACTTCTAATCCACGAACGAGATAAGCAATGGAACTGTATGTTACTGTCCCTGTATGTTGGAAGGTATTTCTTCCAACCAACTTAACTTTATTCTACTCTTAACAGAAATACAATCATATAATTATAAAAAGACAGTTCAGTCTCTTGTACAAAAGAAGCGCATCACTGATTTGCTCTGATGGGTGGTAGAGAATTCTGTTAGTGCAATCAAATAAAATATTGAGTGCAAAAGGATACATTTTCCTAAGTGAAGAAGAAAATTGACATATATTAGGTGAAACATTAATGGCAATTTCACTAAAATGAAATCTTCTTGGTGCTGCAGTGCTTTCTAGCTGCACTGTAATTTTAAACTAGAAACCATCCTAGCAATTCATCCTAGCATGATAGCAGGACTGTTTTTAAAATTAAAAAATTTCATCACACATGTGCATGGATCGCAAAATTCTGGAAGTGTCCCAAGTTATCCCATCATGATAATGCAGGATTTTTTTTATTTGATGAGAATCTTTGGATAATTTCTTCCGTAATGCTTTTCGCCCTCATTTCCATACTGCTGCTGCTAGCGTTTTGTACCAGATGCCGTTCTGTCATGAAAGCAACTGCTTCCTGATTTTTTTGTGCCCAAAAACTTGTCTACCTTTCCTAAGTGTATCAGTTGGTCCAATAAAATCTATTTCACATCTCCAGATCTTGCTCCTTTTCTATCATTAGGCCATCCCACTGACATTACTATTACAAATACCTTTATATGCTCTGTGCCCCAAATCTTACATTATTGGTTTTGGTTAAATAAGGTGCTGTCCTTATGCGTGCCAGATGTGGTTAATGGAGGTCTGTGACATGGATTCAGTGCTGTCTTATTAATTTGATATCTCCAGTTCTTGGGGAGTCTGACTGCATTTATATTCCTATGGAAAATCTGTAAAAGCAGGGTCAGATAATACTACTGTGGGTAGCTGGCCCCATTGCCTACACATACATAAGCAGAGAGAGAGAGAAGGCCTGTTCCAGTTCAAAGAAATAATGGGTGCCTGCCTTCTCTGTAGAATTAGAGAGAAACCAGTGCATGATAGGTAAGAAAAATATGAGCTTGTTAGCAACTGGTAATACTGCTGTTTCTCTCCCCTCGCATACAGCAGCAACCAGATGGATGGAGGCAGTGGCCCTTCCCCTGTGTGCAAGGGAACTTTGCTCTGTCCTGGGCAATCCAAGTGTTTGACAGCTCTAGGTTGGTATCTGAAGCTTCAGGTGGGATTCTGCTGCCTAAATGTACCCTGTGGTGCCACCTGAGATGCCTCGGGTGCCTATAGGTGTCTCATCAGCCCCATATGTCGCCTCTTCTTGGGTGGCTAAATAGGACTGGATGCCAATGTGTATGCTACAAAATCCTTTTCCTGTGTCTGAAAACAATATGCAAAGACAAGAGCAGTTTGAGGTCACTACCACTGGTTTTGTTGCCTGGATCCATTCAGCCATCTGCTTTGGGCTCTCATTCTCATCACACTTCTTCCGCGGTGCAGTTTTATGCTTGAGTAGGTATACTGGCAGCCAAAAGGGGCAATGCGTTTACTTTCTTTGCCCTTGGCATCACTCTCCCACTGCTCCTCTCAGTGCTGAAGCAGTTTGCTTTGGAGTCAGCTGAACAGCAGTGTTGGAGAAACAGACACAGTAGGAACACACAAGTGAGGAAGGAAAGCGTCTGCTCAGCTGGCAGCTACCCCCTGGCTCAGCCCTATCGCAGAGCTGCCTGGTTAGGTACCTGCTTGGTCCTGCAAGTTGTCTTGTCTTTGGCTTTATAAATCCAAAATAATCAAGCTGTTCAGGAACAAAGTGGATCACAAAGGCCGTAAAAGGAAAATATCATCTGAAGATAAATCATGCACAGCCAAAGGAGCTGGGTCTGTGAAGTTAATTTCCAGGGAAGATTAAATTAATCAGAAAGCAGACTCTTTTGAGGATGCATTGCAACATATGTTCTTTGATAAAATTCTTCCCCTAGAGCCCCCTGGCAATCTGCAGACCTCCCCAGACTAAACCTAAGAGCCTTCCTGTAAATAAAGAAGGGCCAGGCTCTGGAGGCCATCCGGACCTCTGTGAAAAGCCTCTTTGTGCCAGTCTGCGAGGGCTGGAAACTTCTTAGGCAGCAGAACTATGGATGGCGACAGGAACAACTCCTCCGGCTGGTTTGTCCCTCTGATGGGAGAGCGAGCGGCTGGCTCTGCTGGGGGCTCTGAGAACCTGTACCCCCCAGCTGAGGGAGATGGGCAAAGTTACTGTGGCATCTGGCAAATGTAAAGCCTTACACAGCATTTGGGGCTTACTCCCCCTAACCACTTTCTGCCTATCCTGGTGCAGGAAGGTGGATGGTTTCCAGCTGAAACAGTTGATGGAAAATTCCTGCTAAGGATGAAAAAGTAGAGGCTTAACTCTGCTAAAGACTCTAGTGATGGGCTGGGGTCAAAACTAAGGCCAGGGCGTGGGCTGGTGCCACCCCACGGTGCATGTTGTCTGTGAGGGATGCAGAAATGCTTCTGCTGCTGTCAGGCCGGGGGGTGGTGAATCAGGGATCCTCACCGCTCCCCTGGTTGTTCCCTTCTCACTGCACCAAGTGAAGCTCAAAGCTCAGGAAAAAAATCAGTTAGTGTTTGGAGAGGAGGCCCCGTAAGGAGAATGCAGAGAGCATCTGAATCACTTCACCACCCACGGAAATACTCTACAAATAAAGTTGTGTTGTTTAGTTATAAATTTCATGCTGGAATGGTGTAATCTTGAATGTATATAGGGGAGAGCACCCAAAAATTAGTATTACATTAATTATTAGTGGCAGCTTTGGCTGAATTTGAAAGTTATCCTAAAGGTGAAAAGCAATCCTCAGATTAACGGGGTTTCTGGATCAGCCCTAGGACTTGTAGGCTTCCTCAGGCATTGTTGAAAAGGTTTTGTTTTCCTTCATCTTTCACATTCGAATTTGGTAACATTTCTTTCCCGTTGCTAGTGTTACCATGCCTCTGTTTATTGGTTGCTATTCCTAAAAACAAATCCAGGCTTAGGCTTTCGTGGGAAAAAGACGTGGAGTGGGGAAATGGAGGAAGGCCCTTTGGAAGATTTGCGGCATTTGATAATGTTACAAATGAGTCCAACAGCTATTTTAAAAAGAGCTATTCAAGTGGTTTATTTCTGGCAGAAATGGAGGAGTCCGAAGAAACCTTACCCACTTTGTTCTAAGGCTCGGGATGTTCTGCCTGTTGTGCTTCTCCCTCCACCGCAGACTTTATCTTCTGCGGGTGTCAGTGGGGGGGTTTTGTAATGCGCTGCTGTTTCCCTCTCTCTGGGATCCGGGTGCAGCTTTGCACTTTGCATCTTTATAAATAAAGCATCAGTTTTCACAAATGAATCATCTATTGTTCGAGGTGGGCAGAATATTTTAATGGCATCTAAGTTAAGAATCGTGATCTTTAAATGTTTGTTTTGATTTTTGACCTGCTGTAGTTACAATTTATGTCCAAGGAGGTATAAAGAAGAAATGGGACAAAAAGCCTAGCTGACCTGCAGTTATGAGAGAGACACACGCATCCTCAGTATTATTATTCATGACTCCTGGTGTAAGCGTAGGACAGAGGAGTCACATTCTTTGGCAGCTGAGGTGCTGGGCACTGCTGAAACACAGGACTGAAATGGCCCAAAACTTTTACCTGACAAGAAATAACAAATGGAGGTAGGTAGTGGAGCACAAGGCAACAGCGAAATATTAGGACGTGAAGAGACGCTTACGTGCCCAGAGCTTGCCCGGTTTCCTGGCTGTGTCAACTGGTCACCTCAAAGCTGTTCCTGCTCCCCGCAGGCCATGCCACAAACACGGCTGGAGGCAGTCTCACTTGCAGCACATCTGCCTCCATATTTGTCAGCGTGGTGGGCTGTGGACATCTCATAACATACATCTCAGGGCCTACTGTTTTAATAGTTCTCTCTGTGTTGTATTAAGAATGCATAATTGAGGCTCTGCTGATCCTTTTTGGCAAAAATAAGACTCCTTTGGGATCAGCACTGCACTGGGAGACATCCGAGGTTTTGTTTTACTCTCTTTTTTGGAGTGAGAGCTCCAGGAGCAGTCATGCACCTCATTCCACACTCAAAATAGCAAAGCTCTTTCTGTGGAAAAGTAAACTCTCCCAGATCCCGAGGAAAGAAATACTACCGAGTCCTACCGTGTGGGCTTTGGTACCACACATATGACAGGGAGGACACATTTCAAAGTACATAAGAATAACTTTAAAGATTGTGTAAGAAAAAGTTAATGAATGTGATGGATTAAAGAGGAGTAAAAGCATCTCTCCTGGCCAGTGCCACCAGCTGGGCTGAGAGTGGGTTGAGAGGCAGGGTCAGCTGCATCGGGAGGGCAGAAACACACAGAGGTATAGGACATAGGGGTGCCTGGGATTGCAGGGTCCCTGACTCAAATGGGATATCTATGTGCTCGTTGAATCCCACCCAGAGAGTCCAAGGAACATGTCTCAGGGAGTTTGGTACACACAAACATTTTAAACAAACACAGTGATGAAGGGAGGGGGTAGAGGGTGGGCCGGCAGGGGTCTTTGCTGGGAACTGTGCTCTTATGTTTAGTAGCTTCAGCAAAACTTTCCTGTGAGCATTTGCATCCCTAGCACGTCATACACTCGCTGAAACCAGTCTTCTACTGCACTCCCCTTCCTCACATCCCTTGTCAGGACCGTTTCTGGTCTGATGCTGACAAAATGCTGCCAGCTGGTGATTGCTACTTCAGGGCAAGGACAGATGATTTTATATTTCATAACAAATATTTCACAGGATTTGCTAAAATTAAGTTTCATTCCCAGCTAGCTTCCCCAATTTGGTTTACTGTTGTCTTTTTTTCATGTTCATGGCATCACATTTCAGACTAGATTTAAACTCTGAATTTGCCAGGGTTTGGATACATTTGTGTTTTAAATATACGTTGGTCCTTTTAACAATTGTTAGAGCATTTGTCAGATCACATTCACAGAGTTTTAAAACATACCTTCTGTCCTGGGCCAGACACAAGCTGCACGGCCGAAGGACTTTGTTGCTCTGTGTTTACATACTCTCGAGCTCAATGGCACCTGATCCTGACTGAGCGAGCCCTTTGGTACTTCTGTGCTATAAATAATACCATCATCCTGTACCTGGTAAATGTTTTTAAGATCAGTCCGTAAGTGCTTGAAGCATAAGTGCTTGAAGCATAAGTGCTCGGATATTATAACATACAACAATTATGTTATAATGGCGTAGTATAGTGGATACTCTTAAGAAGATCCTTGCTCTCACATGGTTGGAAATTTCTCTGGAAATGCTAGTAAGGTTTTATTTCCTGAAACGTAAAGTCCATGTACGAGTTCTTTCCCAGCAAGGACAAACTCTAGCATTGGACTCCTTTTCAAACGCTTGGCCTCTGCGAGTCACCTCCAGTTAGATACATCAGTGATGTATTAAGGGTTTTTGTTGCTCCCTCATTTTCTTCTGACAGTAACTCCAAAAAAGGCTTTTTCAGAGTAGGAAAATTGTTTCAATCATCTTTTCATTCAGTTTTGTGGTCTCTTTCTTCATTTCAGTGATTAAGGACTTGGCAGGGCTGGACTTCTTTTTTGGTTTGGAAGATAGCTTTGGTTTGGAACATCCCAAAATAAATGATGTCCAAAAGTTTCCTCTTTGTCTGCTGTGATTTCAAAGCAATTTTCGTGGCTCAGTTCAGGACTGCCTAATAGAAGAAAATGGAGCAATAATTACTGCCTGCAGAGCTTCTAGCACAGCAGTTATTTAACTAGCTGCAAAATAATTTAAGGAACCAGCAAATGTCTCTTAGATATTTCTTGTTCCCTTAAGAACTGTGTACTTTGAGCCAAACACTTTTCCTTGAGCTGCGCACGTAACTCCCGTGGCAGTCAGATGGCAGCCGTGGCCCCAGCGTGCCGGCTGTGGGAGGAGCAAGGGCCCCGTTTGCAGTCCAGCCCGTCGGAGGTGTGAAGCTCACCCCCGTCAGCGCTGCCCGGCGTGCTGGGTGTCACTGCTCCCCATCGCTTCTGGAAATCTTAATGGTGCGCTCCTTTCAAACCCTCCCAATGACTGAAAAAAACAACATCAGAGTACTCATCCTTCTGGGAAACCCATCGTGCTCACGAGGTTCAGACCTCAGTCTTGGCCCCAGCTGCACGAAGCAGACAGAAGGCTGCCCTAACGGGGCGGCCAAGATTTCTTGCTCACACAGGGGGAATTTTGTAAGCAGCACAGCCAGCGTGTCACCAGCCAGCCGGCAGCATGGGAGCGGGGCGGCCGGGCGAAGCGGCTGATCTCTGCCCTGGGCCTCGCTGGGGCCACCCCCACTGGTGCCCGCTCCAGGAGGAACTCGGGAGGGCGACAAAAGGCTTCAGTCAAGACCATTCGACTGAAATAGCTTTGACTGTACCTTGCGATAACTGACCTCATTCAGGCCGAATATTTGTACAATGAGTGTGAAAATGGGAAGCAGCGCAGAGTGAGATCAGCTAGGCAGCAGAGAGATCTGCAAACGGGCTTTGTCAGGTGCCACAGCTTGCAGAGCATCTCCTTCCATTTTACAGGTGTAGCCACAGAAAACCAAGACACCACAAAAGAAACTAACTAAAGTCTCTGGTGGGTATAAAACTTTAGTTACATAATTTATTCTGTTGACTAAAAAGGGCTATTCATTTGCTCAGAATTAAAAATTTATATACACATTTGTAATGTTCAGATCTAATGTTGTCACCGTGACTTTATTTTAGTTAAAAGCCAAAATCCTTGTCATTTCAAGGAAAGAAAAACCCACTTAGTGGTAGTAATTAAAAGTTATTTAGGCTTTCAGCACATTAACAAAACTCGGCACGTTTTGGAAAGAAGAGGCTAATGGTGGTCTTGTAAGCCCATCCGGAGTTGAGTGGGGCTTCCTAGAGGGCCTGAGGGCACGCTCGCAGTGGCAGGAATGGCAAAACCGGGTCAAGCCTTCTCCTGGCCGTAGGCTGCTCAGCTGCGCTCGGGAAGGCAAACGTGTGAGGGTTTGCTCAGGGCAGCGAGGGCGCTGGGACGCGGCTTCTGGACTGCAGCTGTCTTGCAGCTGGAGGTTTCGATGCCGGAGCATTTCAAGCCTGGCTCTTGCCAGGTCTTGGTGACCACCCGTGTCCTTGTGTGATTCGGGGAGGGGGCGAAAGCCACAGGCTGCCAAGTCTAGCCTACAGGGGAGTTTAATCGGATGGCAAGTGTTTAGCAGGTGGGAACGTGGGACATGCCATCCGTAGCACAGGTTTTTGTTGGTGCTTTCGGTGTCCCAGGGGGTGCTGTTATCCCAGGAAAGACATTAATGAATGGTGTTTTGCAACAGAGAGAGATTTTATTAACACTTGTGCAATCTTGTATGTAAAATCTTAACTTCTAATTAGGGAACTTCTTAAGGGCTCAAGTACAAAGCATCCATGCTGATCATTTAAGAGAAAATGGCAAAGAAATGGTGACGTGTACCTAATCATTTGATCTAAAGCGAGGCAAACAAATGTAAAGAATAATGATTGTTTGTGAAAAAATGGTTTTGTTTCATTCCTCTTTTGTGTTTAAGTTGGTTTGTATTCATTCCATATCGGGAGGATTCACATTGTAGTAAGGAATTACTTCTTAAGCCTGGCAAGAATAAACTGTGTCTTCTCCCACTGCCTACCCCTAAAATAAAGACTTACAAAGAAACACCCTTTCCATACTTTCCACCAATAACTATTTTTGCAGAGTGGCGAGTGCTTTCAGTTTTAAAGTGTATCCACATTGTCTTTGTCCAACTATCATATTATTTCACTCAATAAATAATGCCCCTGTGATGGAAGATGTTATTTTTTTCTCTCCTGCAAAGAGTGAACTAAGTTTCTAAAATTAAGCAAGTTACCCAAGTTTCTATGTTGTGCTAACACAGGGACCTTGTTTCCTCTTCTAACCCCTAACTGATAAACTTGCTGAAAAAGTGTGCTTATTCTATAATTGTACAAGCATTAGGTATTTATATGTCTAGCCACCAAACAAACCTGCGCTGATATATAGCATAGGCTATTCAAATGAGAATGGAATGGCACTGAAAAAATAGCCAAGAGTGAAAGAAATAAGGCTAAAAAAATAAACAGAAAGGCTAAAGAAATAAACAGAAAACAACTTGTGTTTAGAGTGACTTTGACTAATAACTCACACCTGCCCTTGCAGAGGATTGCCTCACGTTGCTGGCCAAAGGTTCCTGTCTTGCACAGGCATTTTTGTTGTTGATGGTTTTCTTTTTTCCAATCCTCTGCTGCAGTTAAGAGAGTTATGTTGGGAGGGTAAATTGATTACTATAATTGTTCATTAATGCACTCTTATTTAATGCACTTTTAGAGGTTATGTTCTTCAGAATGATGATAAATTATGGTAGCTTCAATTAATGTCACTGCAGCTAAAGGGATGTCAGCATTTCTATTAATACAGTGCAATTTTCTGGGGTTTTATAATAAAGCTATAAAAAATTGCTGAAACTTAAGATACAAGGTTCCAGTGTATTTTATGCACACACTATTCCCTTGAATCCGATCTAATCGATAGATTTATCGAATCTAATAAGACAAAAACAGAGTGGAGAGAATCTACTGAAGATAGCAGATCCCAACTTGTAGAAATGGAAGGATGCTAAGGGGAATACACTGCTTTCTGTTTAGGTTAAGCAGGAAGAGGACACCGAACGGCGAGGCAGAGGCAGTCAGGTGGAGCTGCGGCGGTGCAGGCGACAGGCGCTTTGCTCGGGGAGCATCTTGCACCAGGGCCTCCTGGATTTATCACGGCTGCCTGCTGCCCTCTGCCCCAGTCCATCCCGCTCGCGTTCTGCACCCGCTGCGCCCTGACGTACGGTTAACTCTGTGTGGCAAAACTGTCTTGAATCTACTCAGGTACGTCACAGTGCCTGCCACAAATGGGCTCTAATTCTTGGAGGAGTTCGGAAGGAGCTTACACACAAAGGCAGCTGAGCTTGGAATAAAAATACAATCTAATGTTAAAATCAGATCCCAAACTAAGGAGTTGAGGGTAGAAAATGCTCTCTCACCTTTAAAAATTGTGCTAGGGCTGATTTTGAATATTTTAGTATCAGATAATTAGTTGAACAACAAAGGTAACTCTAAAGCACTTAGATTACAGCAAAAGAAAGGAAAAGGAACAAGCTAACTACGCCCGCCTGGTGTACTGAAGTCTTTCAAAGGTGCTGCCAAAGGAGTTGTAGATAAAACCGACTCAAGCTTTTAGAAAAACTTGGTCATTTCCCTCACAAGAGGAACATACTGAGAGAGAATGTTTATTTAATATGTCTTTTTATATCTTTTTCTCCTTGGATAAGAGATAATGAAAATAGCAAGGGACTTGTACTAACTGGTTAGTGCAGTACGTCAGCACAGAAGCACCAAGGAGCTTTTATTTGAATTCAGATGCAAGTTCTGCAGGAAAAAAGAAGTCTGCTGAGTAACAGCCTGCCCTGTCTGTTAACTGAGAGTGACAACACGGCGGGGTATGCAGAAAGGGACAATGACGATACTCTACTTACAAAGCAATCCATTTGCTATCTCCTGTCTTTCTGAATACGGAATGGTTTTCTGAAATCATGACAAAACATTGATGAATGGGCACACGCATTATTATAGCAGTCAGTCTCAAGGTAATGAGAGACATGAAATTCCTAGTTATATCTTAAGCCTATCAATTATGAGTGTATTCTAAAAATAGAAATACTAAGAACAAAGAAAAGACAAGGAGGCAAGGTAAGATGAGCTCAGAGCCTCACAACACCATTGTTTTCATGCACCAAGGAATAAAGTATTTATTTACTTTGGCCAAAGCTCAAGGGCTCCACATCTTCTCAGCCCATTTCTTCACAGTTTCTTTTTCTGTGTTCCCCTTACCTTTCCTTTCTTAACATTATCTAAGGGTTTCATGGACTTTTCCTTTCTTTTCCTAATTTATTCTGCATTATACAGAAAGATAAACTGTGCCCTACAATCCACATGATATTAATGGTCTGCAGCAACCAAGATAATTGTAGATGAATGTAGGTTTTAGAAATACAACCAGGTGGAGACTTTGTTGTTTGACTTTAAAATTGTGCTAGTCATTATTTTCCAATTCTGCCAATTGCTGGAATACAAAATTAGAGAGACCTAAAGCATACACGTTTACAGAATATTGAAGATTAGGGTGTTGTTTTGCTTTTTTTTTTCCCCTGATGAACTTGTGCCTAAAGACCCAGATATAGAAATCATAGCCCTTGCATTGAGAAGCCTACAGTCTAAATAACTAGCTCAGAAAACTCAGGCTTTGATCAGCAGCTGAGTGAGGACGGCTCTGAGAAAGGCATGTTTGAAACACGCCAGGAAAAAAATTCTCCTGCTTCCCTGAAGTAGTGTGCAGTCTCATTATTCTATTACCCTTCTGCTGGCACTCCGCAGTTCAAAGAAGATAATGATGCTACTTCTGTCTAAAACAGAAAAAGAGGAAAAAATAGAGAAAAGGAAATGCTATCAGGTTAAACTGAAGCGTGTTTCTTTTTGAGAAAAAACTCGCAGGTGCTTTCAGAGCAAGATTATAAAAATCAGGACCTTGGGCTTACACACGGAGATTTGAAATGGGATATACCAGCTCTCTGCTCCCGCTTATCAGCTTGACTGCAGCTTTTAGCAATCAAAGTTATTGCTACCTGATAGTGGTCTTGGGTAACCTCTGTGAAAGGACTAATCCCCTCAGCGCAGCCGACAAAATAAAGGCCTTGCTTCCACTTAGCCTGTCCTTGCATTAGGCAAGGCAATATGGCACTTTGGGATCCTTGGGCCCCGTGCCGCTGCGGGGTACCCAGCAGTGAGAAATGACGGTTTTCATCTGTGCTGACTCTCCAGTGGGCACTGGGTTACACGGGTTGGTACGCCTCTTGTCCTGTTCGTGAAGACCTACATGAAAAGCAGCCGGGTTACATCTGGATTCTGGGCTTCCAGTATTTGGGTGGTTTTTCATCACTGGGCATTGAAAATCCAGCATGCAGAGGGAATGCACGGGATGGGGCGGAGAAGCCATCTCTTCAGTCAAGAGCAGCAAGGCAGAAGGCAGGGAACAAGTGGTGCTCCTCTAACCACAAACGTTATGCTCCTAGTACAGGTTTACAGTATAAGGTAAACAAACAGGCATAAACACAGACCATACCTTTCCAACAAAACCAGCCTACTGCTCCGCGCTGCCTCACAGTTAGACCGTGATAGGTATCGATATCGGTGGTTTTATAGCACTTGTCATCCATGACCTGCGGTTCTCAACAGATGCACAACTTCAGTCATCACAACGCTTTGGACACTTTATTATCATCCCTTTACAAGTAAGAACCATTAATGACTTCATGCAGTGGTTTGGATTAAGCAGATCAAGGATGAATTAACTAATGTGCATCGAATCACCCGGGAAATCTATTGAATGATCAGGACTAGACATCTTCATCTCCGGGGCTTCTTTGAAGTGCAAAAATATATCGCACTACCTGCGAGGCCCTGCCTCCTGGGGTGCAGAACAGTAAGTCCCAGTCCCTGTTACACACGTACTGCACAGACCAAACGTTGAGGGAAAAATGTTAAACGTAGTTAGAATTATGATAATAATAATTTACAGGTAGCTTGTTTTGTTTCTTTGAGGTCTTTCTTTTTTCCTTGGGGGAAATAGTAAAGTATGGGTAAATATCAAAGTTAGCTTAGGCTAAAATATACATAATCATTGTTTATTATTGTTCTCTGCAGTGCCTAGTAAACTCATGAGCTGTATACTGGTAAGAAAAAAGACTTTCGAAGACAAATATTTCTCATTTCATTGCTACCAACTTCTGTTCACCTGGAGATACAAAAGGAATTTGTTGCCAGGCCTGGGCTCCCTCCTTTCTTCTAGCTAATAAATTCTGCACCTTCTTTTCTGCAGACTGCTGGCCAGCATCTGGTTTTGTTATTGAAGGCGGCGAGGTACTCGATGTTGGGAATGCATCTGACCTTGAAAACATTTGGGGCCGGATGGCTGAGGCCTGGCAGGTAACACCGAGGAATTACTCAGCTACGGTGTCTCTCCGATATCGCTGGACCTTCAGACTAGTGCTTACCAAGATAAATAAGGGCCACGTGTGCAGCAGCCTTACCGTATAGGTGAGTGAAGAGTACTTGCCTGAGCAAATAGGAGTATGTTCATTCCCAGACTGCAAATGCGGCAATAAATTAATTAGCGTGAGCGAAATATTTTAATAACGTGTATGTCTGATCGTACTTAAGAAACGACTATGGACGCCCAGCGCAGCACGTTTTTACGGATCCACGCTGCTCCCCGCTCGCCCGGCTGAAAACCGCCTGGGCTCCCAGCCGCCAGGCGACCCCGCGCCAGGAGGCGGGGGCGCCCGGCCGCCCCAGGCCGGTCTGGGGGGAGCCTTTCCTGCTGCTGAGTGTGCAAACGTCCCAAGTGCCCCTCAGATGCCGCCACACTCCCTCGCCGTGCGACTCCGGTGCTAACGGGGAGCGACGGGGCGAGCGAGGAGCGAGCGTCGCGGTGCCCGCCCCGCCCCGCGCTTCGCCTGCGAAGCGCTGCCCGGCGGCGCGCGTTTCTGGGGTAAAAGTAGAAGACTGGGGCGGCGGGAGCGCAGCGGTGAGACCGGGGAGGCCCGCGGGGAGGAGCGGGACGGGGAGGAGTGGGGAGGAGAGGGGCGGCCCCGCCACCCGAACGGCCGCTCTCCCGGGCGGGGCCCTCGGGGGCGCGGGGCGGGGGCGGGGCCGGGACTCGCCCCGCCCCTCTGCCCCGCCCCGTCCCGGCCGCGGCCCGCGGCGGGCGCAGCCCCGCCCCCTCGGAGAAGGGGCCGCGCGGCCGGGGCGGCTCCCCCGCAGCCGCGGCGCTGGCCCGGCTGACAAAGGGGGCGCCGGGGCCGGGGGAGGAGGAGCCGCAGGCCCGGGCCGGGCCGGGCGGAGCGGAGGAGGAGGAGGGGCGGCAGCAGCAGCAGCAGCGGCGGCGGCTCGCACAGAAAGTTGTGGGTCCGCCAGCGCAGCGGGAGCTGCCGCCGCCGCCGGGGTGCGGGGAGGAGCCGGGGCGGGCCGGGCCGTGGGGAAGCAGGGCCGCCTCCCGCCGCCGTGTCCGAGGGGTGAGTGGCGGCGGGCCGCTGTCGGCGGGTGCCCCGGTACCTCTGGGAGCGGGGAGGCGGCGGGCGCCGCGGCTCCGGGAGGGGCGCGGGGGGGAAAGTTGGTTCCCCGGCTCCGGGCCGGTAAAGGGGGTCCCCCCGGGCGCACCTGCGGGGGCGGCGGGGGAGCGGGCGGGACGGGGCGGCCACGGGGAGCCGGGGCGAGGGGCGGCCCCGCCGTGGGGGTGCCCGAGGGCCGGCGGCCGCGCACCCCGCGGAGAAGAGGTGCCGGCGCGCCCGGCCGCCCGCCGGGTCAAAATCCCCGCCCGGGGAGCGGGGGCGGCGGCAGCGGCTCTGGCGGGGCGGGCAGCTGCCCGGGGCCGTGTGCGGGGCCCCTCCCGCGGGGTCGCCTCCCCCCGCCCGGGAGAGAGGCTTCGTGGCTTCTCCCACACGTGGCTTGTCCCACCCCACCCGGGCCGGCCGGAGGAGCCCGCCTGCCCTTAGCCCCCTCCCCGTTGGCACGTGCCCCGGCCCGGCAGGAGCGGGGCTCCCCGGCTTCGCCACCCCCCTCAGGCGGGGATGTCCCGTTTGGTGCCCGCCGGGTGCCGCAGGTGGCGGCGGCGTCGCTGCAGGGGCCGCGTCCTGCCCCTCCGGGCGCACGGGTGGGCACGGGGTTGCCCGAGGGTGGCTGAAGCTTCGCTCTCGTGGCTAGGGATTTAGCCGGCCAGCAGCACCCCTCTGGGCCATCTCGCTCTTTAAGTCCCCTAAGGCGTCCCTCGGCAGGGGCACGGCGAGTGGCTGGTGGCCGCCCTGCCACGCCTGGGCATGGCCAGCGAGCCTTGGTCTTGGCCCGTGCGGAGTTGTGCCCGGTGTAGCCCACGGAGTCACCGTGCCTCTCTGCTCCCGGTCCTCCGCTGTAGGTGCTGGTGCTAAGCCGGGGCCCTCCATGGGAACCCTCTTGTGATGGATTTAGGCTGCGCCCGTGACGTACCCCAGCCCGCGAGCATGGCCCACGTCTCCGGCCAGGAGGAAGGACCTGGCGGGGGACACAGCGAGTTCAGTGACATCATTAAGTCCAGATCAGGTAAGCTGTCGAGAGAAATGGCGTTCTCCTGTTTTCTCCTCTACGCGTTGCTTCTGACATCAGCTTGCATTTTTAAACAGCAGATTTTTCCAACTTTTTTTTGGCCATGTATTGGTAGTATAGTGAGGGACTGAGGCTGTTGGCGCAGCTGTCCTACAATTAAGTAATAGTAATTGTAGATCTTTTTTTTTTTTTTTTTTGACAGTTCTAGTCAAGTCTGTTTGTTTGGGATCCACCTCCTGCATTATAATTACCTCTGCTTTTGTAAATAACCATGTGCTTAAAGTGCTCTTATGCAACCTAGTGTTGGCAGCTTTTGTGTTTATTCTCAGACACTGAAAATGGCAACTGTGGCCGCAATACTGCACCTCCTAAAAGTGCATCATGGTAGTACTCGTGCAGTAAACTAATGCGCTTCCTCCTTAATGTAAAACAGTTGTCTAAGGCTACTCACTCGCTCAGGCATTTCCTCCAGCAAAACATTCACGTAGCAGATCTGAAGGTTATTGGAAAAACGTGGGGTTTTTTTGGTTGTTGTATGTTTGAGTCTTCTGAGGCTCTGACGGATGCTGGGGGGGGTAAGGAGGTGCCCTCATTTTGGCAGGGGGAGAGTGGAGGCTTTGGAGGGGCAGAAGTGAGTTCTTTAAACCTTGGTAGAAATTTGTGCTACATCCAGAGACTGGATGCTCACTTCTTTAGCCTCAAAGGCTCTTTTCTCTCCTAAATGCAAAATGCTCCTGTCGTCAAAAGATTTTTCCTTCGGTATCTGAAACCTAACTGTGTTTTTTAAACGTGTCATCCATTTAAAGCTGTAGCTCTTCAGTTGGTGGTGACTTGATATGTCAGATTACGTGGGATGCGGGTTTGAATCTGGATCCTATTGGTGTTTGAATAGTTTGTTTCTGAGACCTCCTCTTTCTGAGGAACACCACCTTTGGTGGAGGCAGTCTTCTGGAAGGGCAGTTTATGAAACAGAAATGCTTGTGGTTTTCCATCTTGAATTCTGTAGTGCTGGTTTGCATTTTCTGCTGTTATTTTGAAACCTCTGGACGTAACTTTATTTGATTATAAGCGTGTAGTCAGCATCTCTAAGGGCTTTGAGTTTGGGGATGGCTTGCAGACAGTTTGTATGCATATATGTATGCGAGTACTACAGTTGTATAGGGTGTCTGAGGAAACACGGCTGTATTTGAGGTTTTCCTTGGATGAACAAATTGTACAGTAAGTTCTGTTGTTTTCGTTAGGGCAGACAATTGTAAATCTCCTGTTACAACTGCTTTAACTTTCTTCTTCTCTGTTAATGAGAAAATGATGTATATTCTAATACTCACAAGGCTAAAAGACTTGTGCATTAAATTAAAAATAGCGAGTGAAGATTGATCTTAAATAATTCGTCTCTTCTAAATAATACACTGGTTTGGATCTGGATGTGTGATTTCTTCAAGTTAATTACTGTACTACGTAGCTCAGAGCTGAACCATTCCCTACAAGTAAACCTGTGGGAGGGATTTCCTAATGAAAGGGCTGAAGTTTCCTGAAGTACAGATGGCAGCAAATTAAAGGCTACTTGTCAGGACTGGGGGGAAAAATGTTATAAGCTATGCTTCTATTTTTCCTGGATACCTGGAAAAGAGAATGCTAATTTTGATACTTAGAAAGGAAAACTGCGTTGGTTTTTGCTGGGAAGATTCCTCCAGCACGGGATGTTCTTCACAGTATAAGTGACTGGAGCACAGTAGAAGTGTTACCTTATAACTGACTCATATTTGGGGTAGCTAGGGGTCTGTTTGGGTTTTGAGGCTACAGAGAGCAGAACCAGACAAGGTTTAGGATCTCCACTTTCCTTTATTTTATCATAGAAAATGGGCCATTATTCTGTTTCTTGCTACTCTGTAAGAGGTGTGTTCATTACCTCTGATATGGGAAGTCTCTCTCACTTTGATTAGAGAGAGCATGCAAATATGCATTTAATACTTTCACTCTTAATAAATAAAATACAAAACTCACTTCTAGTGGATGAAAATCTTCAGGTGATTTAATATGTCATAATATTTTTGAGTGCATAGTATTCCTATGCATTTTTAAATAAGAACATTGAAAAAAGTTGACTCTCTCTCCTTGTAAATAAAAGGAGAGAGAGATATGTATAATGTTGTGCGTAAAGATCACTTTCTCTCTCTCTGTGCTTTCCTGGGCAATTGTCTGTCTTTTTCAACATGTTTTTCTTCATCTTTTTGGAACAGATCACCAAGCTGTCAGGATACCGCGGTTATTTAAAAACATTCATCTTCTAAAAATGATGCTTAAGATACATGGCTAAATCTTATATTTTGTTATAACTTGGAAGAAAATTATCATTTGGGATGCCAGAATCTTTTGGAGGTCAGGCCTTAACAAAGAGTGGTACTAGTAAAAATGTTTCTAAATATTTGGAAGCAAACATAAACTTTCGTCTTTAGCAGCCTGTGAAACTGAATACATTGTCTTTTTTTGTAGTCATTGCTGCTTTAGTTAACTTGCTTTGGAAAACCGGGAAGGAGCTAGAAAGCCATAAAGGTGGCACTGTTAATGCAGTGATTGGTTGTTGAAAACTTGAGCTTTGATCTAAAGTTACTCTTATGAGACTGTAATAAGACACACAAAGTTTTACGGCTGCTCAGGGCTGTGTGGTGCCCATCTATGCCTGTTTTTATGAACAGAACAGGCTATGTAATTTTTTTCTTAATGACTTGTAATTGGGAAGCTACCAGTGTACTATGTGAAGGGTAGAGGAGAACTGCAGAAAATCATAATTTTTCTATAGAGTAATCAAAATCAATTAACAGTGGATTGGGTTTCTATTTGTTGCTTGTGGGGAAAAAAAAATGTGTTGCAGGATTTCACAGATGGGGGAAAAAGTAATTTTGCCAGTATCTAATTCATCCTTTGGGGAGTTCAAACTGAGAGGATGAAGGATAAAACAATTTGAACAGAGATCCCTGTATGTTATTGATTATGTTGGAAATACTTTTTCCTTCAGCGGTCAGCAAGAAAACTTTCTATGAACATGCTATATGCATTAGCTGCTGTGAGTGATAAATGCTTGATTTTCCAAAGCAAAAGAGTTGGGTTTTTTTTTTTTCCTCCTCCCCCTGCCCCCCCCCCCCCCCGTAATCTTGCTTTTATGGCTTGTGATACTAAAAAAAAGAAAGACTTCTTTCTGTTGTCCAATTAGCATTTATTATTTTCTCCTTTGGATATGGCTCTTCTTTGATTAGATAGTTTGTTAGCACTGATCTACATGTAGCTACAAGTTATTTTTGAAGACACGTCTTCTGCATTTAGAATGGAATATGATGGTGACCAAAGCTGCCTTTAAAATAACTGTTGGCTATGGTAATTATAAGAGAGGCTGCCTTATGTTTGCAGAAGATCCAAGCGTCTTTTTGCTTCCTTTCCTCCTGAACCAGTGGTGGATGCTGATGGCTCTGAGTGTCTGATATTTAAGGGGTAGGATACTTGTTCCTGGATGGTTATGTTGGGTTTATGTATTTATAATTAGCATTTACTTAGCATTATTAGCCTGTGTGTCTGTATGATTGCTTGCAATGGAAAAACAGTTTTCCCTTTTCTACTTCCCTGTAGTATGAAGTAATGTATTTATATCTTTGAGCTGATTTTTATCTTTGAAAGGCATCTTGTGCAGATAGGTGAGCTTTTCTCTTTGCAATAGCTTTCAGGAAGGAATGCTGTGGGATGATTGCCTTACAGTGGTGAAAACAGCGCTGTCATCACCGGGCTTGAAGAACAGATGAGTCTTTGCTATGATTAATTATGGAAAAAAGACAAACTCACTTAAAATCTGTCATGGTAGCTTGGAATGGTAATATATAATTAAACAGTAAGACGTGACAGGAAAAACATTTCTGAAAGATTACTCTACGCCTCTGGTGCATTTTAAGATACGAGTTCCTGTCTAAATTGAGGGGATCTTAATTCTCCTCATCTACCTTTCATTTTTAATTACATTAAATATATTTGACTGAAAGACTGCTTTGAGAAATTGTAATTTATTTTTGGAGTTCTTGGGCAAGGCTTGTTCTGAGAACTGCTGCTGTTGTCTGTCTGTCCACATGAAGCAACGCGTACTTGGCCGGCAGCACCCTTGCTCCGGGATCTCCCGGTGCCACGTGCTGCCTTTGGAACCAGTTCTTTCGGTCGTGCCTCTCGCTGCCAGATCGCTGCGGGACAAATGTGCTGCTTTTCATTTGTCATTTTGGCTCCATCGGTGTGACATGGCCAGGAGTTGTTAGAGTTGCAGGTGGAGCCTTAGGATTCTGTCAAGCGGGTGCGGAGCTGGCATAGCTGGTTTTGCACTGTGTGAACTCTTCAGGGACGTTTGTGCGGAGTGTGTGCGGACAAGGTGTTAAAGACAAGCGGCAAATTTGCTGCTCCTTATTTCTAGCTACTAAAATGACTGTTTTTCAAAACTAAACCTTTAGGTTGCTGTAGCCTGACTCTTTTCCGTCATTTGCATTGCCTCCTTTTCTTGGGCCGTCTGCTGGGGACGGATTGGATGCTGCAATGAAGACAGTTCTAGGGTATTGCCTAGCATTTATGAAATGGCAGATATATAAGTACCAGTCTGGTTTATTCTAGTCTCTTGATTGGTAGGTAAGGAAATAACATATGCTGCTCTGTGTGTTTGAAGCACGACTTTGCCTTGGAATAGAAATTGAGGCTCCTTGGGGAGAAAAAAAAAAACCCAAACCATAAAAGCAGCCCATTGATTTGTGCGTGCTCTGCCAGGAAATGAAGACATAACCCTGGGCAAGAGCTGCTGTGTGAGGCACCGCGTCTAGTGTGTTAAGTCTTTCTAAAAGTCTGGGTGGGGAGAGGCAGCTGCTGGTGGTGTGGGACCCCCCACCGATGAGGATCCCCTGGAGAAGAGGTGCCGAGGTGAGGGGCAGACCAGGAACAATGCGAAGTTCGTGGCTTCACCTCCCCCAGTGCTCTTTGAGACTCTGTCCCCCCTTCTCCCCTCAGGTCTGGGGGAAGAAGGAAGACTCTCATATAGTATCCTGAAAATATTTTCGTGTGCAAAGAAATTCTCAAAGTTCACAACACTGGGCAGCTTAGCAAAGAATTAGCTGTGCTGTCTTAACACCTCTCAGTAACTGCTCCTAATTTTCCTCCTCACCTTAACTATTCTTCCTAGCAGAATCCATGGTGTGTGTGTTGGGGTTGACTCTTGCAAGCAGGGAGGAGTAGGGCAGTATTGTTATTAATATTGTTCAAATGCAAGTAAATGGGGAGATGGACTGGCGTACGTAATGCAGTGTAGGTGTGGAAGGGTGAGGGGAAGAGCACGTGGGCTCCAGCTGAGCTCACGTTGTCCCAGGACAGTACAGCTGCTCTGCTGCCAGGTAGCAGCATGGATTGGTGTGCTCGGAGCCCGCACGATCTGCTTTTCCTGTGTTGTACGGTACCCCTCCTTCGAAGGAAAATGCACAATTAGAAGAGCACAGCTGTTCCCACCCATCCTGGGAGCTGAGATGCCCCTAGCAAGAAGTTGGGGAGAACTGCCTTTATTTGGATGCTTTAATAACAGTCTGAAGAATGAATAATAGGGTTTAAACATCGTGAGGTGGGAGGGAGGAGTTGCATTGTCTGACTTTTTATTGTGTTGATGAAAGAATAACTTTTAGTGCTCCGTACTTTGTCAGAAGTCTGTTTTATATCTTCCTCCCCTCCCCCAGTGTGTTTCTGGAATGAAACAGGGAAGCAAGCTGAGCTGTAATTTCAGAAAGTGACAGTGTATCTTCAGAAGAAAGCTGGGAGTTTTAAAGGTAGCGACAAAAATAACAGGCTAAGGAAATAGAAGAGCCCTCTGGCACATGCGGGTTTGACAGAGACAATGATATGGCTCTGTTGCAAGCTGTAGTTTTGGGAATGAGGCAAGAAACTATTGACTTGTAAATATACACAGCTCGCAAAGTCAGCGAAACATCTGCCATCAAGAAGGAGGAGTCAGAAACTGCCATTTATTTATTTATTACGATATGACGTCTTTGGGCTGCTTCTTTGAAAGGACATCCAAACCACCTGATACTGCCTTTGGAGAGAGCAAAAAGAAAAGCTTACTTTGATTATTCAAACCGAATTGGTCTCAGCCCCGAGTAGAGCCAAAAAAAAAAAAAGAACTGAACAAAAATAAGAACACTTGCAATTACCTTTTGTAGCCACTTATCTGTGGGACCAGCAGGTTGGGGATGGTACAGTCACTGGCCGTGACTCCAGGTGCATGTCCGAGCAGCCAGGAGACTCTGACGTGGCTGTGGACGGTGGCAGGGGCTGGGCTGGGCGCTGGTTGTCTGTGGGGAGGCTGCTGGAAAATGGTCAGCCATAATGGGGAGGGTGCGGGCAGTTGCAGTTCCTTCTGCTGAGGGCAGGGTTGAGTCTGTCTGGGTGCGTTATGGGCTGCGTCTTCCCTCTGACTCTGACCAGCTCTGGATGTGAGCCCTAGCGATGCAGGGGAGGCTGGCTATCAATGGGGACCCATCTACAACCGTGGTAATGACCTTCTTGTGAAGGCTTCTTATGCTCAGAAATGTGTTCACTCTTTTTAGATATTCATTAAACTGTTGAGTGCATGGGACAGATGCATTAAACCCGTTGAGATGCTGGAGGGGAATAACTTGAGCATTGTCTGGCCTCACCAATAGTTTCTCTTGTAATGAGGCAGCTCCTGCGCTGGAGAAGCATTCTCTAGCAGCCTAGCTCTTCTTCAGGTGTGGGGGTCTCCTGCTGGTGTGGAAGAAGTGGTGAAGAGTTGCTGAGTCTTCAGCTGGTGGGAGATAGGGTGACTGTGTTTTGGTAGAAGACCAACTTCTATCTCAAAAACACTGGATACATGCTGGTAGGAAAGGATGTAGCTACATGACAGAGATTAGATATGTATTCTTAAGGTTATTTTGCTGATCAGTATAGGAAATGTGCAGCAATACTTTTCAGCCATAAATTATTGGTAATGAAGGTCCTTTCTAGACTTCAACACCTTTTCCTCTCACCTTGTGGAAAACAGAGGACCCGTCATCCAAAAACTCTGAGAGATTTGCTAGAGGAATTAGACAAATATATGGACAGTCACTGGCTTATGCATTTAACTGTGGAGAAACGTGTATTTAACCCATGAAACAACATGCTTTGCGTCTGCGTAATTCATTTCACAAATAACTTTAGTTCCTTTGTACTTGGCTTTTATTGCCTAGTGTCAAATGTGGTTTTTGTTCCTCTCCTAATTTAGATCATGGCAGAGGACCAAAGGTGGAATATGCTCCTAAAATGTTATGTTACAAATTATTGATCAGAGAAAAGTGGTGTGATGGATAAATTCTGAAATGTTTTGCTAGCTTTTTTTATTGTTATTAATTTACCATGCTATCCTGGATGATCAAAGAGTAGTCTGTGCATGAATAACAAATGGAGGAGATTTATTTGAACATTTTATGGGAGCATGCTGGGAATAGGGTGAAGTCTTTTGGTTTCTATGTTGTTTTAATAGTTATATTATAAAATATGATTGTATTAAAAGAGAATAAATAAAGTAGTATTTAAATGCCAACAGACCAAGACCTTTTATTCCTTCTTTCTAGGCTTTTACTTCTGTTCTAACTTAATAATGAACAACAGCTATGGTCAGCATAAATCATTTCCAGAGAAAGTTCATTGCTCTCTTTTTCTGGTTTCTACATGTACATCTTGTTCTTGGATGAGGCTTCTCATGGAAATTCACGGGAACACATTGTGTTAACGTTGTGCCTCTTTCTTGAGAAAAGAGTTTGTGGAAGTTGAAAGTCTGGTAGTTTCCTGAATATAGTTTTGCACTTCTGGGATGGTGGTGCATAATCTTTCTGCTCTGAATGCTTTTCCTCTGTGCTCGGGAATTTTTCTCTTGGACCTGGCCATAGGGCCCAATTTAGAGCTTGCTGGTTTGATTTACTAGCGTTTTTTTTAAAAAAATAATTTAAATCAATTTTTAGCTCATTTAACACACTGTTCATTTGGAATAGAGTTTATTAAGTTTAATCTGAGAGTTATGAAAGGTCACAGTACAGCTGTGAAGTATTCGCTCTGGTCTTTCTACTAAAAAATATGTTTACATGCTTTATGATCTGAGTGGAGTAATAGTGTGTCTGGTGGAGTGTCAGACTTGTGCAGTGCCCAGATACTTGCAGGTGAGGATGCTGTTTCTCCCTGGTGCACTGAGGACAGGAGCAAACACTCCAGGCTGCCGCAGGTTCTTTGCGGGCTGTGGACCATGAGCCTTGTTGTGTCCTTGGGACTCTCTGTACTCCTGCCTCTGCCTGTTGTCCGGGTGCCTCAGGAGAGACTGTGCTTCAGGGCATTCCTCTGCTTTCATTTTTGTTTCTTTCCTCTTCTTCCCCTCTTCCCCAATTTGAGCATTATTGTTTGAATATTGAGATAATTCAGGAGAAAAAGACAGTTAAAAAACCCAACACCCCCCCCAAGTCCCCAAAACCACCACCACCACCCTGCCCCAAACCACCGTTCTGGTTTCACTGGGCACTTGAGAATTTATTAAATCCATGAAATGTGCCATAACTTCTGGAATATTATGCTGCTATCTTAATAGGGAAGGTCAAGTGTTGACTGTTGTGTTAATGTGGAAGTGAGTTTTGTACTGAACTGTATAAACTGTATAACTGTACAACCGAAATTGAACAGAGGAAAGAGGAAGGAAGAGTTCAAATGGGGTTGTGCCCATTGTCACAAATGTCATACCACTTTGCTTGTGCTTCTTTTTTTTTTTTTTTTAAGACTATTGAAATGTAATTCAAGTTCATTATTTGCCCTCTGGATGTTAACAGAAAGTTCCTTCTTGATTACAGGAAAAACAGTATTAAAGGAAAGGAGACTAAAAGCTCCCTTTGCTATCTGTAATTTTAGTGAGGTGCTTTACAGAGCTTGTAGATGCCAGGCTCCTCACCTGGTGTTCTGCGCTGCTGCCTTGCCAGATCCCTCTTTCCCTGTTCCTCTTCCTCCAGTGAAGAGCAATGCGTAAAAAACATTGAGTAGAGATGCAGTTTTAACAAACATACTCCAGCTCTAGTGAGAGGCTTCAAATGCCTAGGTGCATCATACCTCTACTGGGAAAGCTTTTTCTTCTATTTATGGGTATTGGCAAAATGATGGCATCAGTTTGCGGCGTGTTTCCACATGGATACTGTTCTTGGTCCTTTCTGATCCAAAGAAAACTAGATCAGTCGAGACTTACAGAGCTGTTGAGATGCAGGGGAGCAGTAACTGCTGCATCAGCTGTGATGGTGTCTGTTACTTCTCAGTCCCACAGCAGAACCTCTCTTTGAATGACACCTCTTCAGAGTTTGGCAAAATGCCTTTTTTTAGGCCAAAAGGATTATGCACTGTCTACATCTTTCTTCCACATCCATGTGTGCATGGCAGGAGGGAGCATAGGATCCTGCTATTAGGTCTCAGGACTGACTTCTCAGGGTCTTTATGTAGACCCTCTTCTAGCAAAGTGAGGCGTGAGAAGTGAGGACCAGAGAAGAACAAAATTTCAGATTTTTTTCATCTAAAGCAGCCAGTTAGAAAGGTTTTCATTTAGCTTGTAATGAAGTAAGTGGTTCCTAAAACTTAGGAAACTTGAAGTTAATGAATTCCATGTAAATTGTATTTTGTTGTTCATCTCTGTTTTAAGAGGGGAAATAATTTCCATATTAGGTCATGAAAGACCAATAGGTCTTTCCAAATCTTTCTGAGCTAGGAATTTTTTTACTTCTTTGAGGCCTTCTCCTCTACCTGTAATCTGCTGGAGCAGGTTTTCTGTCACTGTATGGTAATAACCTGCTCTTCTCAGCTGGCAGTGTTAAATATTTCATCATTGTTTAAGGACAGCAGTTACTTTGCTTACACGGTGACTAACAGTATTGGGTGTGTTCATCTCCATGAAGAAAATGCAGAGACAGAACCCACCTTTTTGATTTTTAAAAACAAAAAAACCACCAACCAACCAAAAAAAGTCTTCCTAATTGAAAATCCCCAAATTCTCTCTGGTTTAAAAGCTCGCTTAATTTTGAGCAAGGCAGACAACATGGTTGTGGTGTGACAGAGCTCTCTGTGTGTCATAGGGTACCATATCTGTAAAGAAAGGAAGTCTGTGTTCAGGTAAAAGTTTTTGCTTCCCTTAAGTGAGGAGGTGCAGTGGGAGGAAAGAACAGTAGCTGGTCTCACAAAACAGGTTGCTTTTGGTGGGTGATCACCCCCAATTGCTAGCTTGGGAGTCGGTATTCCCTCTCAGAGAAAGAGTGAAGTTAATGCTAGGGGTGTAGTGGGGAAGGTGAGGTCCCGTGGTCTGGCCTGTCTGAGGCATCACGTGGGACAGAATCTCAGTCCTAACAAGTGCCGTTTTCATGTGTCATGCAGTATAAACCAAGCAGCCCCCAGAACAGAAGGACCAAAGTGGAAGAGTGTGCACTGGGCAGAAGCAAACTCTTTGTTCATCCATCTCCTGTTAGCACTAATGCTGGTCTACTGTCAGTTGTGAGACTGGGATATTTATACTTCTCAATTTAAGCCTCCATGTTATAAACATAAAATGCAATAGCCTGCTCTCTGCCTGAGTGTGTAAACTTGCCTTGCAGTATATACCTGGTTGGGCTGGAAGAATTTGGGGTTGAAAGAAGATGCAAAAATGCTTTGGAGTAACTGGAGTTAAAATGTGGGATCTTGAGTATGATGAGATGTAGTCTGTTTTACACAGGAAAGGTGTTGTGGCACATACAAACCAGAGATTCACGTAAAATGTTACGACAGTATAGAATGGCCAACCTAGCTAATTTACAGCCAGGGCTACTTCATAATTGTTTCTGGCATTGATATATTATCATTTGTCTTGTTTGTGACTGAATGAATAACATAAAAATAGATGTCCTGTTAAATTCCAAGTATGAGGATGATAACTTTTGAACACGATATGCAGTTAAAAATAATTACCCAAAATAAACTAAAAAGCCCCAAACCTTGGTTTTTGAAAATCACACTTCTGTTCTTCCCAGCAGTTGCCTTTTTTTTGTGTGTGTGTGCATGGTCTGTTCCTCCTCTACCTTGTTCAGCTTCATGGTTTTTCTTCCAGTTGGAGGAAGACTGCAGTGACTGCCTCAGTGTTTGCTGCACAGCGTATGGGGGGAAGAGCAAAAGAGCTGGAGATGCTTTTTTCCTTCCTGCTCTCACCCCAGGACGAGGGAAGGGTGGAAGGACTGAAGCGGCAGTGCTGGCTCCCACTGCCCCGCGACGTGTCCCGGTGCCTGGCGGGGCTCTGTGCTGGCACCTGGGGACCCCCGGGCTCCTGTTTTTTCAGGCAGCATCTCCTCTGTGCTGTGCACAGAAGGCAGTTCGATGAGATAATCTAAAAATCTAATGAAACGTGGAAAATGTCATAATACTTTTTTTCTGTTGTCTCTCTGGCTTCACCTCCCTGGCCTGGTAGGCATTTGCAGGGAGGGGGAAAAAAGCATTCCTCAAGGATTTAGCTGCTGCTCTAGATCATCTTCACAGAAGATAACTCCGGTGAAGACAGAGTTGTTTGCAGAGGTGCTTGTATGAATATTTGTACAGAGAAGACTCAGTGGAAAATGAGCTGAGGGCCATTACTACTAGGGCCTAGATCAGAAAAAGTTTTGGGTGCTTGATGAGAAGCTCCAGGTCCTGGTGCTACCAGAGCAGTTTGGTAGGGGAAGAGACCGTAGCAATCTACAGAGGGCCCAGACATTTTAAGGCCTCTTCCTCAAAACTTAATTGAACAGCTACACTTTGCCGCTAAGGTTGGTGAGCGGTTTGCAGGGGTACAGAAACGCCGCGTGGCTGGAGGGAGCTGCTAGGCCTCTCTTCAGCTGAAGGCCGAGCAGCAGCGTCCAGGTCCTGTGCCATGCCCGGGGCCTTGGCTGTCGAGCACAGTGGAAAACATGCAGGGGTCACTTTTTCCAAAACACAGTCATGAGAGGAGGAGGGGAGAGGGACTTGGGGTGGTGTCCATCTTTCCTGTAATTGCCTCTTAATTAGAGCCCTCATGCTGACGTGTCACTCTTGAAATGCCAGTTCGAATTTTCAAAGGGTTCAAACCACTGACCATTACCCTAAGCACCAGGCCGCAGCGTAGGGCGAGATGTGGTCTGAGATGTGTTCCTGAGGTATCGCGTGGTAACAAAACATGCCAGGAAGAGTGTGAGGGGCCATTAAGGACATTTATTAATAAGTTGGGCAAATCCCAACACGTTCTGGGGGAGAGAGCATTTGTAAGCATTTCTGCACTGGAGATGTACTGCTTGATGATCGTGTCTAAGGCTTAAGGCGGAAAAAAAGGAGTTAAGAAGCTTGTCCATCTGCTGAAGCTGACGCTGAGACATCAGTACCAAAACTTGGTGCTGAAAGATGCTGGTCTAAACTAAAGAGAAGACTTGCGGTGAGCCTTGATATTTTTCCCAGGAGAAAGACATTGTAAGGTCATCAGTCAAGAGCTAGAGAAAAGGAGCGTTGCTTTCCCTTTCCCTCCCAAAAATAAAACAAGTGAAACAAACCCTTTGCCAGTATTAGCAGCCATCCGGCTACTACCCCTGTTGATGGTTGCAAGAACGTAGTGTTATCATGATAAACAGCCGTTGTGTTGCAAGGGGGGCTGGCCTGTGTACAGGGACAGTTCTGATAAATTTTGGAACAAAAACCCATTGCAGGAAAAAGAGGGATTTCATTGCTGTGATCGTTTACCCCAGATGAGGTGATGATCCTGAAGTTTCACAGGATGTCAGTGTCACAGTCCAAATAACTGAGATGTCTAGAAAGAAGGGGATCCTAGGGCTGTATATATAAGGGAATTATGTCACCACATAGATAATGATGGATCCTTTTGACAAAAAATTGAGTTCATGTTTGCCTGGAGGAAACATGGGGGATATGTTTGGAGGGCCGTTTCCTCAGTTTGCCTGGTGCTATCAGTGGGTGCTGAGCTCTCATGCAGGGTGTGCGTGGTACAGAGCGTGTTAGCTCGGGTATGGTGGTGCTCTGGCATCTGGCATTGAGGTGGCAAGTGTGCTCGTAGGGACATTATGCAGGGTTATCCTGGACAAATGCCTCCTGGCTTTATGGTCTCTGCTTTGCGTTCATTTATATGGTGTAGTCAATCACATGAAGTGAACGATGCGGCATGCTGTGGTTGGTGCAGTTGAGGTCTGGTTCTTGGTGACTTCCTGGGTGAGGTTGCTGTCATTTGGGGCTCCTAAATTCCCACAGGAATCACACGTGATATGCGTTGTGTCAGTAAGCGCAGCTGAGGAAGGTACCTGCCCCACAGAGGAATGTGAGTGTGGTACTTCTGCTCCAGGGCACTTTCACATTGCAGTAGCTCCTGCTTCTTGCAGCTACTTTAATGTTGCTCTTGAAACTGTCTCTCACTGGTTCACTTGATGCTACATCTAAATTAGGGGTTACTGGGTTAGGTCAGGGATCACTCTAGCATGTAATGCCCACTTCTGAGGCAGAATAAATTTTCTTCAACAGGAACTAGGGTAGAAGAGGAAGAGGAGCATGTAATACCTGGTGGATCCCATAGTTTGTGGCTTTATGAGTAGTGAACATAATTCAATGCCAATGTATTTGTGGTGTTCTGGGCAAAATACCACATATGATGTAGTGGTTTCTTTGTCTGTTAACTGGGCAGGGTGCCTTTAGCGCTGAGGAAACTGGCATGAAAGCAGTGAAGGGTCCCAGAAACCCTGACCTGTTGTAGGCATGTCAGATTTGCTTTTACTCTCTGTCTCTTTCCAATACGATGTTGAAGAGGTCTTGGGCTGTTGTATTCATCCTTAAAGGATTTAGTGGCCTTAGTTTAGGTGATTACATTCAGGCTCAGGATGAAGTCTGTGGTTGTCAGTGAAGTCCCCTCTGAACTAGTCCAAATCTGTTGAACAGCTTTTGGAGAAAACAGGATCCACTGCAAATCTTGCCACTGGAGCTGGCTAGGAAAAAGGAATTCACGTTGGGTAATGTACTTGCATGGAGGTTTTGGTTCTAGTGTGATTTGGGCAGAAAACATTAAAGCTTGGAATTTGCTGCCGATTGTTGCCTTGGAAGTCCTGATGCATCCCTTTCTCCACAGCGCTGCCCTGCTGCCATTGGGCAGGGGGAGCTGGGATGGGGCAGAAACCATTAGCCAGGTGGTGAAAATTGACTGTGTCTATATAATGTTCAGATAAATTGACTACAAGAAATGAAGACTGCTTAGAAGTGTTTTGCTGATTTATTTATTTTCCATGCTAGTTCTTGCCACCTTTTGTTATAGCTTCTTATTTTGGCCCTGCAGTCGCTGGCTTTAACTTGTACTTGTCTCCCCATATAATAAAAATACATGAAAATGTAATGTTCAGTTGAACTCCATTTTGCTGCTTGGCGAAAGAAGGAAGGGGTTAAAGAACATGAGTTCTCCGGATGTACTGCACTGTTAAAAGATGATCATGTACCGTAGTGGTCATCTGAAACAAAAATTTATGTGGCCTAGGATTAGTGCACCCTGATTATGAAAGTAATCTGCATAATTTGTGTGGGTATGGGAAGGAAGAGAGAAATTGTGAAATGAATTGTAACTCTTTATACTTGTTTCTTACAGTTTGAAAAGTCTGTTGTCTTATGGATTTGGATCCTTATGTGCGCTAAACTGACACTTTTTTCCCCTTTATACCAAAATGTACACAATTGTTTTTCTCCTTCTAGTGATTTGAGGACAGGAGGCAGAAAAAGGGTTTTTGTTCCTCATAAGATACTATGTCTGCCTGGTATTCTCATTTGCAATAAGGCTCCTTTCATACTATTCCAGCACTCGAAAAGGACGTTAACTCGCTATCCTATTAAGAACCTCTTGTGCTGCCAGAAAAATGTAAAGAGGCTGTAGATGTTTGGGGCTGAACTCTCATCTACAGTACAATGAAGAAAAGGAAATAATACATTCTTGGCTCTCCTGAATTTAGCAGAGCCAAAAGGTTATCAGCTGACAGAGTAGATGAGTTGTAATTATGATAACTAATGTTACTGGAAGTCTTTTAAAAGCAATTGAATTAATTATGTTTGATCTTGGTGAGAATCTGTGGCTGTTGGGATGGATTTTGATCTGGATCTATTATCTGGGATGCAGTGTGGTGTAAGTGGGGGAAAAATAATGTGTGTGAATTGTGTGGAACTCGTCTTTATCTGCTTTGTGTCTGTATTGTGGCATACTTAAGAGAGAATATAATATTTTTCCATTTCTTTTTGTTCCTGTCCTTTTTGGATTAATAAATTGAACTCTGCTACAGTTTGGAATCTCAAGGTATCACGAAAGCCTTTTTTGAAAGTCTGGCAAGTTGCAAAATCTAATTTCATTGAGAATTAGTGTATGATATAGAGTTTGCCCCTTCTGTGTAAGGTCAATATAATTAAGAGTTATAAAACCTATTTTGCAGACCATTATTTTTAGACATAAATATTCAATTAATGCACAGAACAGGAACAGAAGAGAATTTCTGGTTAAATTACTATTTTTTAACTAAGGCATCCTTTGACTATCTTAATCAAGGGGGACAAGATAAAGTTTTTATTATATATAGAATTCCTTCCTTAGCAGTCTTTAGACATTTTTTTTTTTCCTACCCCCTTCTGCAGCACTTGGAATGACGAGAGTACAGCTGAGGAGTGGGTGGGTTGGCCAGATCATGTCTTCCAGAGTCATCCAGCTCGTTACAAATAATCATCTGCTGTTTATTTAAATATCGGTAGCACAAATAGGTGACCTGCTGCTTTCCCATTCCAGTGCAAAAATAGTGCTCTGTTCTTCTTACAAAGTAAGAGCAAGCAGGTTTAATTATATCTCAATAATGAAGGGTGGTGTATTAATACAAGGTGAGTGGATTTTTCTTTGCTAAAAACTTATCAAGACCTCATCCAGTGATTATAATTTGTCTTTTTTCATAATAAGCAGAACTAGTTAAACAAGTCCTCTCAGCTTTAAGTAACTTCTTAAAGTCCTATTTCAAAATAACTAAATTAAATATGAATAACCACATATTTAATTTTGAAAAAGATGATTTATTTTAAATTCCTGTTCAAGTAAGAATATATATGCAAGAGAGAATACTTTTAAAATGACATCCTCAAGGAAAATATATTTATTTAATGTAAAGCTAGGTGAAATAATGGTGCATAATATTGCCTTGGCCTTGAGTTCTTTGTTTTTTAATCTCTGAAATGAGATTTGCCACTTGACAACAGATTAAAAATGTGAACAAAATGGCATCTGATCTTACTTTTTTTTTTTCTTGATGTCTACTCCTGTCTCCCAGACTCTCTGTATTTAGTGTAAAACAAGCCTGTCTGTTCCCAAACTTACTTTAGCCTTGAGCTGATGTGTGTATAGTGCTTGACCTGGTCATCAGCTGTGGAAGATGTGGATGGCTATCTTTAGCATTGTTTAGCTTCTGTCCTTAGCTGGGATATCACATCATAAGCTCTCATGGTGGTCTTTTGGTGTTTTTGTCAGTACTTGAGGGATTCTTGAAGTATAGGGTGGTCACCTTTCCATCTGTCCCCTTGCAACTATTCATGTAGAAACTTATCCTGACAAATTTTTCAGGTCTGTCTTTGGATTGTTGGGTAAAAAAAATGTGTAAGCAGTAGCTAAAGGGAGCTTTATGCTTCATCTACAAGGAAAATTTGGAGGTTTCTGCTTTATTCTAGGCAGCTAAATAACAAGGGATAAAAATGTCCTGGGGTGACCAATATCACTTGCTTTTTTTTGGTGTGTGTTTGTTGTTGGGTTGTGGTTTTTTTTTTTTTTTTTCTTCTTTCTGTCTTAGTGGAACTTTGTTGAATTCTCAGAAAAATTTGTAGAACCTGACCTCGCATTTCCATGCCAGGGCAGAGTGTTAGTGCAGTGAGCTAAGCATGGATGTGGCCGTGTAGCTACAGAAGAGACTGTTCCCTTACGGCAGTTACTCAAGAATATCTTTGAATATTTATATGGTGAATTAACACCACAGTGTAGAGGAGGTTTGGCAGAAAATCTTTCAGGATCTTGCAAGCTGCTCCTTGTAAAGTTAGTGGTTTCTTGGCAAAAGCATGTAGAAAAAGCACATCTAAAGTGTGCTGAATAAGGATGTTGAGAGTTGAATCTGGCAATGTGTGATTCTGCGAAGGCATCTTGTGTTATGGATTGTTGTTTATTCAATCAGACCTTTATTTTAAAAACTGCTTATACAGGGGAAAAGCTCTGTACCTCCTCCAATGGATATCTATGTTTCACTGAAATTCAAGTAGTTGTATTTTGTAGACCTTATTAAAGGTTTTTTCATAAATTGCAAGTTGACCTCAGCTTTGATAAATCTGTTGGTCTGTTTTGAGTTGTTCATGGCATTAATGTGCTGTAGAAGGAAAGGTTCGGTTCTCACTTCACAGTTGAAGTGAAATTCTTCATTTCATGGAGAGATTTGAAAAGCACTCACTTCCTTTCCTTAATTTTTCTGAGCTGACTTTCTTCTTAGAATGTCCCTGTTCTCCTGTGGCAACCTGCCTGGGTGGAGTGGGAGCCTGTGTTGGGGATGAGGAATAATTCACTTTGAAGAACAAAGTTTGCCAAATCTAGAAGGGCGATGGGGATCGTAAAAGTCAGAACAACAGGGCTGGCTGTTAGAAATGACTTGATTTATGGCGGCCGCGGCGTTGCCAGGTAGAATTCCTCAATTGTGTAAGGGCAGAGTAATTCCAGCTTAGCACCCACCGCGGCTCCTCCGTGCGTGGGTCACGCCTGATCCACTGCTCCACTTCACCCACTGCAGGACGCATGGCAGGTAACTCATGGGCACAGCAACGTGCTATGTGAGGTTGAGGGAGAAATTATCTGTGCAGATCTTTTCAGGTGGGAAGGTAGGGCTAAGCTCAACCGTCTGTAAGCAATTAAAATTCATGACAGAAGGGCAGGATGTTATACCCTCCACCATTCATTTCTTCATTAACCAGACCTATGCAGATATAACATGGTCTGTTAAAATTTAACCCCGAGAGATGACTTCTCGGCAAGCTTTCTAGCCCACGAGGATCAGTGTTGATGCATAAAAACAGGGAGTAGGTGGAAATGCTTGAAATGCCTTAGAAGCCTCTTCCAGCTTAATATAAAAGCACAATGGCTGAAAAAAAAAAAAGGCAGTTTCTACACATAACATACAAAGTGTTTAGTAAGCAGTTATGTCTAGCAGGTATTGGGCGATGGAACTGGCTGATAGAAGCTCTGTGTGTGTAGTGTGTTTAAAATACCTGCTAATGTATTTGGATCCACTTCATTATTTAAGAATCACCTTTCTTTGTTTCGTAGTTAAATCTGATCTAGGTACTGAAGTTTAGTATGGCTAGGCTTTTTTTTTCCACTTGAGTGTGGTGTTATTCCATCCCTCTACTACTTTGTTCTTCCCCCCTCATCTTGTTATTTCTTACAGTTATTTCTGCTGAGAGATGGTAAAAGTGAAGAAGCAGCTGTAACTTTCCATGTGTTTAGTTTTCTTGAACTTGGTTCCCAGTTGGTGGAATTTCTTGGACCACTGAATCGCTTTAAAAACCTCCTAAAGTCAGTTGGGTGCAATCTGTCAGTAGAGCCAACTGCTTGCAATTGTTCATCTCTCCTGTTACCAGTCTGAGTGCTGTTTCTTGGGTTTCTTCAGTGAATGACCCCGTATATTTCAAAGGTTTAACATTTTTCTTGACTGCATTTTTCAACCTATGCAGCTCCTAACATCAGAGCCACCTTATCAAACAGGTCTTTTATCCTGTTAAGGAAGGGTGTTCCTTAGGATGCACATCCAGCTGAAATTTGAAGTGTTAAAGACCTCATTATGCTATAATTATAATTTTGGGTCACTGTATCACAATGGTAGCTATTGATTTTTAAGGAATTGTTTTCTTTGCAGATGAGGCCTGTTTATACTGCAGAATAGTGTTTTTTTTCCTTCTCTCTTAATCAGAAGGGAAAACTGTAAAATTGGTGTCGCCTTACCTCTCTTCTGCACTATTGATTGTCACAGACGTTGGGCTTGACAGATGCAGGTAATGTTCAGGTTATCCATAACTCAGATCTGTGCCTTCGTCAGGAGAAATATCAAGAGCATCCAGGAAGATCAGCCTTGATCTTTAGCACTATAGCCTAGTCTTCCTCAAGAAAACAAACAAATCATAAAAGAAAACAAACAAAAAAAGCTTACCCAGACTTCCTGCTCCTTTCTCTGTTTTCTCACTGCAGATGTGGACTAATGCCTTCAAAATTGAAAGAAGGTAGAGCTTTCAAAGATTAGTATGTTCCTATAACTTTTTTTTGTTATAACTAGTAACTAGGTATGTAGGTGTCACCCATGACTAACTTCGTTTGAGAGAAAGGCAACAAGATTTCTGTTAAGTGACAGAAATGGCTCAAATAAAATGCTGAATACTACATACATTAGTCCGGGATAAACAAGGTGATGGGTTGTACCCACTGAAGTTATTGTAAGGGTTGGGGAATGGAGAGGAGAGAGTTCTGTGGAAGAAAAGGCTGTTTCTGAAAAAACACGTTTCATGAGTTTCAGCCCTTGGGGAATGACATATTTTAAAAAATGCTCCTGTTCCTACCCCTCCCCCTCATAAAATGAATGGTAAAGTAAATAAAAATGTAATTGCGCACCTCTAGCTTGCATGTTTCTTCCTGATGTACAAAAGCACCGCCACAAAATAAGGCAGTGTTTTAAAGTGATGGAACAAGATGCAATGGGGTTGGGTTTTTGTCATCTTTGCTGTGTGTGCTTAAAGATGAGAGACAGAGGTATATGTAGATGTATATGCCTGTGCACACCTATATATACATAGACCTATATGTATGTTCCCTTCTGGGACTTCCATTTGGAAATGGTGAAATTCCTGAGAAATTATGCAGCTCTTTCAAGTCGAGAATAATTATACACCAGTGTGTGGATCTGAGATTTAGAAGTCTGTCTTTAATGAGGTGTTTCCTGTTGGTTGCTTGGGAGGATGGTAAATCCTCAGTTTGTACTAAAGCACGTTTCTGCGCTGCTTCTGTCATGTGCTGGGGTGGGAGTTCTTTCAGCCTGTCCATACCTGTTGTGGTTTAACCCCAGCTAGCAACTAAGCACCACGCAGCTGCTCACTCACTCCCCCCCGGTGGGATGGGGGAGAGAATCAGAAGGGTAAAAGGGAGAGAACTCGTGGGTTGAGATAAGAACAGTTTAATAATTGAAGTAAAATAAAATAGAACAGTTAAATAGGTAAAGCAAAAGCTGTGCACGCAAACAAGGCAAAACAAGGAATTAATTCGCTACTTCCCATGGGCAGGTGGGTGTTCGGCCATCCCCAGGAAAGCAGGGCTCCATTACGCGTAACGGTTACTTGGGAAGACAAACGCCATCACGCCAGATGTCCCCCCCTTCCTTCTTCTTCCCCCAGCTTATATACTGAGCATGACGTCACGTGGTATGGAATAACTCTCTGGCCAGTCTGGGTCAGCTGTCCTGGGTGTGCTCCCTCCCAGCCCCCCGTGCACCGGGCAGAGCTCGGGAAGCTGAAAAGTCCTTGACCAATGTAAGCGCTACTTAGCGACTATTTAGCGGTACTTAGCATCGACATTGTTCTCAATCTAAACCCAAAACACAGCCCCATACCGGCTACCAGGAAGAAAATTAACTCTATCCCAGCTGAAACCAGGACAATACCCCCAGCCCCCACCCCATACCAGCTGGTGGCAGAGGCAGCTTTTCCACCTCCAGCCCAAGTGGTCCCCAGCTAGCAAGGGTGACTTGTAGGCAGCCAGCAGCAAGGGCATGTGTGCACGCTCGGGAGTGCATCATTGATGTGGATGGATTTACCTCCTTGTCACGTCCAGACTGTGTGTGGGTGGCTCCTGAGCATTGGGGATATAGGAGATGCGACTGTTGGAAATCTTGAATGATAACAATTAATAGAAACGTGGTGATTTGTAATTTTTTTTTTTTTTAAAAAACATCTGAAGTTTGGTATAAAAATTGGTGTACACTGCCCTAAGGTTTTTTTTTTTTCTCCTCCAGAGCTTACCTTTGGACTTGAATGGTAGTTTTCTAGGTTGTGACTGGAATATTTTCCTCCAGAATGAAAGAATGCCATATGAAGAATATGTATTCTTACTTATTCACTTATTTTTAAAAAGCAATGTCATAACTAAGCTAAAGGTAAATCTTCTGTGTCGTCCAGAAAAAGGCTCATAAGGGCGAGAGAGAGACTCAGAACAGAAGTGGTAGACAGAGGACATTCTTGCTGCTGAATGCTAGCTTCATGTGGTCAGAGACTTCGTGTAGTAGGTATAGACAAGAAAGAGTGCATCTCAGGCAAACAACTGAGGGAATTCAGAAATCCAGCCTCTGTGGGATAATATTTATTGCCACTTCTTTCCTGCTTCCCCTCCACCCCCAGCCCACCCCCCTTTCCTGGCCAGCTCTGATATCTCAAATGAAAAGCAATCTCAAATACTTCTCATAACTATTTATGGATGTTGAGTTCAACTACTCTGTATGCTTGGTAAGGTTAATTCCCAAGGTTTCTCATGGGTGTCTTAGTTTGCTGATATCCGTTAGTTTCTCTGTTATATATGCAATGTCTGGACATTGGCATCTGGACTTTGGAGATGCAGGTAAATTCACTGCTTCCTTCCGACTCTGCTGGAGAAAAGCTGGTAATTGTTTTTCTACTTGTTCCAAGATATACTATGTTTCTTTTGGTGGTCTGAATTTGGAAATTCCTAGCTATATTTTCCTGTCTTTCCGTATGTTTCTGTCTCCTTCCTGGTCTGTCTACCTTCTTATTTGTGTATGCAAGTGTGAAAGTTGTGTTTGAATTGCTTGACTGAATGAGCAGGGATAGTGGTGATTTCATGAACTTGCTGGAAAATACTAGTTTCCCTCTTAGCAAGAGGTCCCCACCCAGCTGGGCAGGCTTGTGCAGTTCTGTGCTGGTGGCTGTGCTGGGCTTGCTCCTGTGAGCTTGGCTTTGAAATCAAAACTTAACTCAGCCTTTAAGCATCATGTATATGGTTTCCTTGTGGTTTCTGTTTGTACTGCATTGTAAGTCCACCACCATGTGCCCAGCTTTTTAGACAAGAGGTAATTGCTTTATGATTTTTTTTCTTCCATTTCCTGCATGTATCGTTCATAAATCCTAGTCAAAGGTCTGGCAATAACTTGTTAATGCAAATATGAGACACACAGTTGTTCTAGTCTGCCTAGCTTCCACTTCCCTAATGGATTTTGTATATAGACACAAGGGATGTATATGTGTGGTGATCCATCCCTCCCCCTCCTTCCTTGTCTATCATTTGCTGCTATTGGCACTGTTCCAGTGCCAGAAAGGGAGGAGAGAGTGACTGTAGAGGGCTAAACTCTCTGCAGCGCTTAGCTGGAAGGTACTTGGATATTACGTGCTGTCATGCAGATGATCTTTTGATGAAGGGGATCTTGACAGTGCATGTTTTCTGACCTGGGTTATGTTAAAAGACACTTGATTTATTCCAAAATAACTTTTGAGAACTTCTGTTTAGGCCGACAGTGCTGAAACACTTCTGCTGTGTTTCTGTGAAGTTGTTGTGGATGAGATCACGATTTTGTACTTGCAATGTTTACCAAGCCTTTCTAACATCACAACATTATCCCGATATATGTGTTGGTTTTTTCCCCTTCTTTTTCTAGGATGATACAGCACTCTTTAGAGTGGAATTAATATCCGTTAAATTTTTTTTACAGATAGTGAAGAAAGCCTGTTGCACCTGGCTGTGATTATAGACTACTGCCAGCATGCTGGAATGGGAACTGCTAGGGTAGAGCAAGTTGAAGCAAATGAAATGGAAACTTCCTTATTTTTATAGGGGTATTAGCCATGAAGCTTAATTATGAAGTTTGACCTTTTTACCTTCAGAAAAAAGCCTGGCTGAAGCTGTAAAACTTCTGATTCCTGCAGGAGCCCTGTATAATTTCTGTAAGCAGTGAGCTGGATTGGAAGCGCTCACCTTCTCCATTTCTACCGCCAAAGCCCTGAGTGGTTTTAGGATTGTTGCTGCTGCTTGAACCTTCCTGCTCCCCAGCAGCAGCAGAACCTGACTATGCCTTGTATCCTCCCAAATCATAACAAATCTCTTGGCTCTTCTGTTCTGTAACAGAAGATGGGTTTTAGGGGAGGGGAAAACATACAAATAAGCTCTGTGATCTGCTCACTGTGTCTGTGATCCATCCTTGGGCTTTGAAGGACGGATGGGCCGTAGGATCGGTTGCAGCCAGGTGCCGTGGCTCAGAAGCGAGACGTGAGGAATTCCCTCTTGTCGTCACCGCTGCCCAGGTGCGGCTTCCCAGCAGACTTCCTGGTTGGGGCAGTGGTTTTAGTTTGGAATTAGGCTGTTGTTGAGACTGGTTTTCTGAAGCAGTGAAACAAATGGCAAACCAACTACATCATTAGATGCTGTTGGTGTTTTTGGCTGGAACTGGCTGTTGAGGGCATGGGGATTTGAATGATAGTCATGATAGTAACTGAGAGGAGCTCCGGCTGTTCCCATAGTAGTCACAAGGTTCTTGCTGTCTACACCTGGACACATATCCTTGTACTGTCCTCCTCCTTCTCTACCAAATACTGAAATACAGAGTTTGAAATGTGTTGCAGCAATACCACCCAGTTCTCAGGGGAGGCAGCGAGGGCTGGGGCAGGCCCTGGATGCTTCTCTGGGTTTGTTTGTCAAATGGAGCTGGCAAAGCTCTCTGTGGCTAAGCTGGGCTTAGCCAGAAACCTTGTGTTGGGGGTGCCTATGAGTCATGTCTAGCTCGCTGCTGAAATGCCATCATAGAGACACGTACAAGTTAGATTTATTGTGACAGTGTTCTTCCCCTTCATGTTTGCCCGTACCTGCTTTTGTGTGCTGGTGGGAGGAGTTCAGTGGTCACACCTGGTGCTGACCCCAGGCATGTCCTGTTCTCTGCTGCTCCTCTGTCCCAGCTGCCTGATCTTGCAGGCAAGAGACAGAACAGGGGGCATGCAGTATTGATTATCAGTGTTGGTATGGATTTATGCTCACTTCACTGGGATTGTACTGGGATGCAATGGACTGGCCTGCCTCATTGATTTTGACCCTCCTGATGAAGGGTCAAAAAACTGATTAACAGCTGTATAGCTCAGGGGTAGGACAAGGCAAGGGAGATGAAGTTAATTATGGTGGAATGGTGGGTACAAGGTCATTGGTGTGACAGCACCTGATGACCATGTGAGAGTGAGAAGACTGAATGAACTGTCTTGTGATTTGCTTTGAGAGCTGATAATTTTTTTTTTTCCTTAACAGTAATGAAGTTTTTGTTGTTTGCAGGAGGAGTAATTGAGTATATGCAGGCAAGTGGGGAGAAAGGTGATGGAAAGCAGTGGGGCTGGGGGCAATTAGTTGGATGTAAAGGATTTAGGGTCAAAGTAGATTTCTAAAAACTGCTGGGTAATGTAGCTTCTTGACTCTTTGTGGTCATTTGGCTGCATCTACACTAGAGCTACTTTTCAATGACCCAGGGCCTCACATACACTCAGTAGCACAAGTTTTACCAAAGGCAGGTGTTGTTTTTTATGTTATTAAGTAACATTGCAAACAATTTAATTGCATCTGTATGAAGTTCTGTTTCTGAACCTTGCCACCCTTCTCCTAAACTGCCTTGCTTATCTGACAGTCTAAGCTGTAAAGGTCTTTATTGTGGGGATCCTCTTTTTTTTCTTAACATGTTTATGAAGACAGTATGTAGTGGGGGTTTGGCTTTTTTTCTGTGGCTGATCTGAAGTACTTTTGTGATTAGAAAGTGATTTTTTTTTTTTTGGGACAAACTTTGTTATAGGGAGTGGAATGCGTCAGAGCTCAAAGTGATTTTAAACAAAAGCACATGCAAGCAGATTAAAGGAAAACAAACAAACAAAAAGGATTAATTCTATGATCATGGTACAAAGTAAAAAAAAAAAGTGGCAAACCAATAATGAAGTTTTATAATGCTTCATTCATACAACTGTCTTAAACTAGTACAGTTAGAATGAGGGAACTGTGCATAAATAATAGAAAAGTTTATATGGCAGCACAACTGTCTGTGAGAATACTACAGTTAAATATTAAATTATTGGTAATGAACCCAGTCTAATGTCTGGTTAAATACAAGTATTATAGAGAGCTGCTCAAATCTAGGGCGAGCTGAAGGCAGAGTAACAAAGAGCCTGGAGGGCTGCACACTTGTGTTTAAGTGAATTACAACTGCCATACAACTTGTTTCTGTGTTTTGTTGTTCTTCTCCTCCTCCTTTATTTGTATTGGAGTTTTACCAACCTATAAAGACTTTTTTTTTTTTTTTTAAAAAAAAAGTACACCTCTAAACAAGCTTAATACAACTTGCCCTGGTATTAGCTTTGTGACGTTAAAGTGGCTTTTGCCTGTATGTGTTGACAGGCCTGCAGAGAGAAACGAGGGATGCTTTTCAGTAGCACCCTGTTGCTGCTCAAGAACAAGAAGTTAAGCTAGTAAGAAAATAACCCTATGAGAAAACCCTACTCAGTGCTTGGTAGCAGGAACAAAAGCCAGTAGGGTAGTAGGAAAGACAAGACAAAGTGAGGAACAAACTGGCAAACATGGTGTGCCATTCGGAGCACTTTGCTTTGTGTGCTAGGGAGATTGTGGGGTTATAGAAGCCCATCTGCTGAATGGAGTGAGGGTCCTGAACACACAGGATAGTGCATGGTGTTTCAGAATCTCAATCTATCCACTTCGGTGTAAAAACTTTTCTTCAAAGTTACTTATATTACATACTCATGTACTCATAATCATGAGTGTACTCACTATATACATATTTTTAAAAAATATGAAAGCAGTCATTGTTTAATCAAACAAGGGAGGGATAAGACACTTAAGAATTTGCTTTGTTCACTTTGAATTTAAAGGCTTCAGCTTTAAAATGCTTTTGTAAAAGTAATGTGAAACTTTATTGAGCCTGTTGTAAGGTTGTTGCAGTAAATGTCAGATGGCTTCATAACCAATAGTACAAAATGGGGGGGTGGGGGTCGGGGGGGGAATGAACAGCAGAAAAGCTACTGGTCACACTGTGGATGAGACTGTGTGCCTGCTCACACTTCAAGTTTAAGGTGTGATGCTTCAATAAGGTTGTGTGCATCTGGTTTTAACCCTCAAATTGCTTTAAAATCAGCTAGTATATATCGTTGATGTTAAATACTTATAGGGGAATGCTGTGCTGCATGTGTTGCATCAAAGTAATTGTGAAGCAGGAATTGTGTTTCGGGGCTTCATTGTTCTGTCTTGGGAATGTGTGTGATTTGCCAGTCTTGCACAGGAAGACTTCTTGGAACTTACTGTACCTGTGGCCTCTATCTCAACCTTCACATGACTTAAGCTTTAAATGCAACTAACAGTTACGTTGGTGACAAAAGCCATACTGGTGGTGGCAGCAGTAGCAGAGTTCATCATTGTACTGTAGTACTTTGGGAGGTACAGATGGAGTTTTTGAGGCGGGTACTGTGTGATTGCAGGCTGACTTCTCACAGTGTATGCTGGCTTTGCTTAGAAGGTTTCTGGGAGTTTTATTATGATATCTTAGTGGGTGGTGGCATTTGAAGAATAAAAGAATGCAATCCTTCTGTCCAGTGGGGCTTTGGTAATTACTCCTCCACACACTTGAGCTTAAATAACTGAGCCCAGTGTTTTCCATCTGACCTGGCAGAAGCCTGCAAAGGATATGCACAGAAAGCTCGCTGAAAATTTCTTGAAAACAAGTGAGGGTGTAAACGCGCAACCTTTTGCTGACTTGCAAAATGGAATCAGTTACTGCCGCTCAGCTGCTTGCCGCTGCCTAGTCCTCTTTCTACCACATCTCCACTGACAGTACACGCTGGTGGTTTGTGTGAGTTTTCCTTAGCTAGTGTGGAGCTGAGTGAGGTGCCTGCTAACCCAGCTATTACTTAACCTCTTGAGCTGATGTGTGGGCTGGGCTGGTCCCCAGCCTCTGCTCGGGAACCTGGGCAGGTGGCTTGAGAGGGTGCACTTTATTTGGGAAAGGATGCACACCTATCTTTTCACTGCTGTTGGATATCTGCTTATGAAGAGTGTGTGTATGGTTACTTTTAGAGAGTCTTGGGGCTTTTTTTTTTGTGTTCAGTTGTGTGGGTCTTTTCTCCTTCTAGGTAACAATTCAGTTGTGCTGTGTGCTTTGTCTCTTTTACACACTCTTCTCTTTCCCTAGTCCCTTGATACACAGGAATGCTGTGCTAAACTGAAGAGCCCTCCCTCTGAGAGCTTTAATTCTGCTTCTGTGGCCCTAAGAAAGCAGGCTGATGCTGTTCATTGCTTTGCTCTTTGTTCTTATCTGATTCCCATTGCTAGTTGGCAGTGCAGTGTGGTGGCTCTGTGTTACCATAGCTGCTGCGTGATGGTCCTCTGTAAACTGACCTCAGCCTCAGACTAGTTTAATAATCAGTTATTTTGCAGTTCCAGTAGGTTCAATATTTAACAAAGGACATGGTTGTACCTCACTCTTTTTCTTGCCGTGCTAATTGGTGAGGAAGGGGAGAAAGGAGGCCATTAATTTTAACAATAGTTTTAATGATGCACTTCTAGTATCTGACAGCTGTGGTGCAACGATTTTTTTCTTTAATACAGTCTTTGTAGAGTGTTATACCTACTGAAACATCTGATGTTGGATTATCTATTGAAATATACTCTCTCTGGCCTTGTTGCAGTCTTGACAACCTTAAACAAACACACACAGATTTGCAATTTGTAGCTGTTAAAAGGAGATCAATGGCTAAAGGTTGTGAATTGGCGTGTAAGCTTTTAGCAGCAAGGGCAATTTAACTATTGGGACAAATTAACAAGAGGTATAGTAAGTCTGCAGTTGGGTGGAGGCTTTAAAGAGGATTGAGCTGGAGTGTGTGTTTTGTGTGGGTTTTTTGAGTGGTTTTTGCTTTTGGTAAAGGGGTCTTTCGTGAAAGCCTCGTACTGTGATAGCAGAGTAGGTAATTTCAAGATAGGTTTTCTGTAGTTTGAAAAATTTTGAGGTGTGTATCTGGCATCGTGCAGGAGCAGGAACGGTGCAGCGCCCACCCCCGTCAGGCTGGGCAGCACCTGGCGCCCAGGGGCTGCGGTGCTGCTCCAGGACCCTGGGCTGGGTGCGTGCACCCGGGCTCTGCACTGCATCGCTGTGCCAGGTCCCACACACCCAGTGCAGCCTCCTCGTGCTGAGCTGAGTAGGCATGTTTTGGGTTTTTTGGGCTTTTTTTTGACTCTGATAACAGCAATGCTATTTTGGAAAGAGATGCTTGCCTTGGGTCCTTGGCAGGAGACAGGTTTATCCTCTAGGGAGTGGAGAGTTTAGCTGGAGATGCATTTGTGTTGGACATGTAACTCTGTCGTCTCTCTGTAATTGCTGTATTTATTCTTAAAAGACTAACTCCAGTCAGCACAAACGAGTCGAACTTCTCATATGTATTTGTCAGAATGTGCTAATGGACAAGGAGCTGCTTGGAGGAACGCTGGCCCTGAGCTGCCTACAGTCAGTTATATACCCATAGGGAACAGATTTTTCTCTCTTTTTTTTTTTTTTTTTTTGGCTTAGTTTTAGGGTGCCTCTGATAGTTTCTTACTGACTTTTACCTTTCTGGACTAGGAAAAGACAGCCTGTTTAGCTTAGGGAGCTCTCTGCAGTACTCTTGCTGTTCAGGGAAGGAATGGGGAGACATGGGGCTCCTAATGCAGGCTTCTCCTGGTGAGCAAAACTCCCCGTCCCGAGCATGGTGACTGTGGGAAGTCCGAAGGACTTTGTAAACAGTTCCTGCAGAAGGCAGAGCAGCTCTCCACAATGCTGTCCCTCCCTTTGTCCTCTGTGGCTTTTTGTTTTGGAAAAGGATGAATAAAATACATTGTTGCAAATGGGAAGGGAAGTAGACTGTCTGGGTGGGAGAAATTTAATACTAATTTTAAAAAGACTGGTAATATATACTTGTGACAGCTCAGTGGCAGTACACAAATAGTGTGCTCTAAATTGTACAGCTGAAGAATTAATGTCTTAGAGGCTGCTATCTGATCACCCATGCATTGTCACAGGGCATTAAAAAAGAAAAGCAAACTTCTAGATGTTTGAAGCTGCAGTTGTTGGTGGCACTCTGCTAACCATTAATGCCTCACTCATCGCTCTGACTGTGCCACTGTTGAAATGTGCCTGTGATAAATTTAACTGTGATTATCTCCCCTCCTTCTCCCCCAGCGGCAGGAGATGAGGGTTTTAACTTTCCGGATGAAGGCTGTGGTTGCCGCACCAGCTGGTAGAGGTGTCCTCAGCGAAGGCCTGAAGGCTTTGGCAGGCAGAGGGCCGTGTGCTTGCTCCAGAGCTGCTCTCCAGGTTTCCTCGTGCGCTGTCCTTCCCCTCCGCCCAGCCTGAGGCAAACCCCAGCGCTTCCACACAGTCCTGCTTGGTCTGTGTGGGGAGAGCTGGGAGGGTTGGCTGCTCCTGTTGGCTTAGTAAGGTCTGTTGCTGTTCAGTGTGTGTGTGTATATATGCATAGGGAGTGGATAGGAGAGTTGCATCTAGAGCTTTTAGCTCCTCCTCTGTCCCATTTTGTGGTACTTAAAGTTAGATGGTAGTTAGTACTTTGCTGCTGTAGGTGGTGGACAGGGAGGAAGAGACTCCTTCGACACAGGAGCTGTCCCCTTTGGGGCTCCAAGTATTTGATATATTGACGTACAGCCTTTGGAGTGCTCTGGGTTGCTCTTCTGCTGTTGACAGGATTGTTCTTATTCTTTATTAGTGTGTACCCTGGCCAGAGATTGTTAGCAGAAGTATGTTTAACTAACGTAAGCCAGAATGGATACCTATGGAAGCGTGCTCAAAATTAAATCAACCTATATAACTGCAACTAAGAATGAAATCGTATAGGTTTTCCAGTCCTCCCACCATCCTCCCATCTTCTAGTTTGAAAAGAATGTATCAGAAGACACTTTCTAAGGAAAAAATCCCTGTGCGATTTATAAGGAAGCTTTGAGATGTTCCCATTCTTGGAGGTGTAAACTGATAATTTATAAAATGAGTGACAGGAAAAAGTACAAGTAAACTGTTTTATTCATATGCTTGCCTAAGCTATTGCTTCCCAAGCTTTGGATTGCATCCTGGCATGTGGAGGGGAGGCGAGCGAGATGCATTTTGGAGGCAGTGCCTTTTCCTGCAGCAATTCCCAGTGCTGCAGGGTGTGCTGAGGGCAGTGCTCTGTCCTGGGTGGAGTTGCCCACCAGCAGCTCTCATAGCCACTTGGCCACTGGGCTGAGCCCAGGCTCCCCAGTCTGTCCCGCTGCAGCAGGGCAATACCTGCTGCCAGGGCAAGTGGTATTGAGAACTGTAAACCACCAGCATGGCTGCTTGGAGGGGCCGGGGTGGCAGAAATGATGGTCCTTCTCCTGTGCTTGGGCTTGCACACTGCCACTCGGGGCTCACGTAGGGCTCCCGCTGAAATACACGTTGTACCCCAGCATACAAGCACACAAGCGTTGAGCTGTGCATCTGTCATAGATTGATCGGGATTCGTTTTATGAAGGTGCCCATGAATGGGCAGGAACCTTCTTTCAGAAGGTGTGCTCAGCATCTTAAATGAGAAGCAAAATGCAGAAGGCTCCTACGTCTCCTGTGAACCTGCTGTGATTCCTCTGGGCTGCTGGAAACAGGTGGCCCAGGATGTTTTGTGGAAGTGGGGTGCTGGTTGTGTGTTGTGGTTCAGTTTCACAGGTATGACTATAATGTAAACAACACTTTTGGAAGAATAATGTGCTCCACAGGTTTTCTCAGTGTTTACATTAAAAATATTCCCTTCGATATCTATACAAGAGAAAAAGGGATCCCCTCCACCTCCGAAGATAAAAGAGGAACTTTGAAAAAGAGTAACTAAAATTGTGGAGATTCTTGAAAGGTGTCACAATTTGTTATCTACAGTTGCTGCTGTTACTTCTTTTGCAGGATGAGTCGGTTATTTGCAGCAGCCACAGACATGCTGTTTTATGAGAACTGTGTGTGTCAAATGCAGCATGGCTGAAGCGCTGCATGCTGGAAGGGTTTGGTATTGGAGCTGCCTGTGTGAGCACTGAGAGGGGATCTGTGTGTTATCTGTACTGCAGTGCTCCAACAGCTGCCATACTCAAAACTATGTTCCTCTTCCACAGTAGTGAGGGCAGTTACTGTACTGCTAATTCCCTTTTCAGGAGAAAGCTTTATGCTGACATGAACCTGCTGTGTGAAAGGAGGTTTCAATAGAAATGCTAAAAACTTTGTTATCAATCTGAATTTGCTTTGTGTTTCCTGGAAGTAGGGGTTAAATTAATGACCAGTTTCCATGAAAATGCAACGGGCACTTGAAACGTTACTTTCTGTTTAAGTTCCTGTTGTTGCCTTTTCAGCATCCTTCTGCTTAGCATCTCCCTCTAAGCTCTTGTTTGCTTGCTCAAGCAAGCGTTGTGTGGTCTGCTAATTCAAAACATGTTTGTCAGGCCAGCAAAAAAGGTCCTGTCATGTTGTTGTGGTGAAATAAAACATCCTGAAAAAAATTACGGGGTGTTAATGTCCCACAGCATGAGAAGCACTTAACTAGAAGCTCATTATAGCAGTGTTATAAAGGGTAGGGCTAGAGAGGTAGCGCAGGAACCCTGCAGAAGAGTGTACTCCTCCTCTAGGAAGCAGAAGGCTCTTGGCTCATGAGTGATGGAGAAGGAAGGTGAAGGAGGAACTCTGTATCTCCTTGTTCTGCTCCCCTAAGAAATCCTCTAAGTTGGTGTTTTGTTTTTTTTTTTTTCTTCCTCCATAAACCAAGCCTTTCTCTGCACACTTGTCTGGAAGAGTGGAAGTTCAGAGCAGGGTTAACCAGGGCCTACTTGGAACAAAGCTAGAAAGAGGGAGGCTCTGAAAAAGAAGCCAGTTTCCTCTTCTCAGAGTCAAGGCATTCAAGGCTCTTGGAAGGCTCCCAGAAGGCAAAGAAGAAATGGAAACCAATCTCATTCTAGACTGCCTTACATACAGGGGATTTTTATAATTAAAGGATGTTGCCCTCCGCTCCCATTATTGTTTGCCTCTGTGAACTTTAATTTTACTTTGAACCCAGTGCTGACTTCAGACGTGCTGGGGCTGCGATAGAGAAGTGATCTTAAGTATTTATGAGCTCACCTTCAAATGAACGGATACAGTTCTCTCCCCCCCCGCCCCCTTTTCCTTTTTCCCCTACCTCTATGCTTTCTCACTTTGCTATTCCCTGCTGCGTGGACTGAGTTATTGATGGGTAGTGTTTCATGTATGAAGTGTGGCATTCAGATCTTCTCTTCTACAAGGACTGAGTTGCCATCTAAGCTCCAGTCTTTCTGAAAACTGTTAAAGTAAGCTTGTCATGTGTTCAGCCTAGCCTTGTTCTTCTCCATGCTTTGTAACACAGGGGCAAGCATAAAAACACGTGATTTCTACTTACTAGGCTTCTACTTAGGCTTCATTCTACTTCTGTCTTTCCACTGTAGTTTCAGCTGGTCTGTTTGGCTGGTCTTTTTATCTTGCATGATGATAAGGAGACTAGGCAGCCAGCCAGCTGCTGTTGAACTATAATAGAGCCAGTGGTATGTACAAAATTTGATTACTGCTGTCAACACCAGAGTGAATAAAAGAGAGCACATACTCCAGTCAGAGAGCTGCTAAATAAATGGCCTATTGAATTCAGTAGTAGTAGGAATAAGACCATCATCTTCTCCTAATGAATGAAGTGGTGTATGGGTAGACTGTGCTAGTGTGTTGAACTCTTGAGTTTGTTTGAAAAAGCAAGAAATCCTCTTTTGCCTTCTTGGAAGATTACTTCCCCAAAAGCTTCCATTTCGTTCTTGCTTATCAGCTCTTGTGGTTAATGCATGGATTTCACAGCCAGTACTCTAGATTTTGGCAGAGGCCATAGCTTCACTTTTAAAAATTTAGCTTAAAAAGAAAATATTCCTGCCATCCTAAAGCTAACTTCTTTGCAGATAGGTTCTGAAATGAAACTTATTGATGTTAATAATTCTATCTCCATTTAGGCAAGAGACGTTTAAATTAAAACCAAACAAAACCTCCCCTTTATTAAGTTAATAAATATTCTCATTATATATTCTTATGGAAATGTTGGATTTTCAAAGTAAAACTTGCTGTTAGAGAAAAGTGATTTATCTAATGTACATGATGGAGTTGCTGATGGCAGACAGAGCTTGAGAGCTGAGGTTCTCTGGAAGCTCCCTGGTGAATGAGTGGTTTCCCTCAGCCCCTCTAATATCTTCATGCTGAAGTTCAAGAGACTGATGGAGGCTCAGAGGTTGGTGTTTCTCTAACTGCTCTCACTGACCACACACCCTTTCTTTATTGAGGAGTGGGAAGCCCAGAAGTGTTGTAACAAACTAGCTAACTCCTGAAACTTGTATGTATCCTTCTGTCTTGACAAGCATCTGATGGGGAGAATCTTAATTCATTTGTGATAGGTCTTCTCTTGAAGTGGCAGGGACCAAGGTGAGATGAGGTATTGGATCAACAGGTGAGCACTCTTGGGGAGTGCAGACCAGTCTTGTCAAGACCTGAAAAAAGGGAGTTCAGGTGCTGTTGGTGAGACTTCTGGCGTATGTGCACGGCTGCCTGCTAATTGTCATCGTATGCTTGGTAGAGTTGGCAGTGTCTTTTTGTTGTGTGCTTGTGAAGTGCTTGGCACAGTAAGGTTTATGTTTGTATTTGCTATGGCAAAATACATCATCCTTGTTTGTTTCCAAAATAGGAATCCTAGCTTTAAAACTTTATTACCTTTCCAAGTTGCTCTTGTTTGTGTGGTCTACAGAAATGTTTGGATACAGATGTCTTATTTAGCCCCCTGAATGTATGGTTGTCTTTATTCATGGAAATGAAACTTGTGTGTGTGTCTTTCAGGCTTTTGTGTGTGTCTTTCAGGCTTCAACTTTGAGGAATTCTTAAAATTGGAAAAAAACCCTAACCCACAAACCAAAATAAGACTAACTCCTGCCCCCAATAAAATTTAAAGAAAAATCTTATCTTGATTTCTGTTCACACACCTCCACCCACCCCCCCCCCCCCCCCCCCCAGTCTCTGTCTGGTATGTGACACAGTAAACTGTCCCAACTGAATATTAATGAAGAGAGAAGAGCTGTATTTAGAAGTTGTCTGATAGCATGATACAACCAGACAGACAAATCAAATAGTATCTGTCTTTCTGCTTTTGAAACCAATTCTCCTGCATACAGCTTCTCTCTGGTCATAGTGCCTGTACTTCTGTGTTACAGTTAATCTCCTTTTGCATTACTTTTTTGTGACTATTGGAATTCTGTACAGTTCAATATCCTGAAGCGTGTAATCTGGAATCGCACATCTTTCATTAGTACAGAATTCGGAGTCCTCTCAATTTGATTATAGAGTTGGCAACAGGTCGAGGGATTGGATTTGCCTTCTGTATCAGTGGTAAACACAGTTTAAAGGCCCACTTGTAAAATAACTCTGATGCTATTATAGCCTTGCGCTATTAACCTTCTGCTTTACTGGGCTGTGGCCTGTCTTGTTTGGAATTACTGCACAGTGGAAATGGCATGCCTAATCACAGTTTGTAATTTTTGACATGGAGGTTTATTTGTAGAACTTTTTATTCTGAAATCTTGTGTTAAAATTTTCTTGTGCTCTTTTGAAAGGCCATTAAAAGATGTGGATGCTCACCTTGCAGAGTTGTTCTGGTTTTGTGTTCTATAGAATGTGTAGAAAAAGTGTTATGGTAAGACAGCAAGCTTTTTGCAAAGTAAATGCTAAAAATATTTAGGATTTTTAAAATGAGTATGGTATTTGACCAGAGAGGTTGACTTGAACAGAAAAGGGAAATTGCCACCTTCTTTCCTGTTTTCTGTAGGTAGAATTTAACTTGCCGGTGCTTTGAAAGCTGGAGTGTCCTTCTGTTTTCATAAGGAGCAGCAAAGCAGCGTGTTCATCTGTTTTTAAAGAAGAAAAAATAATCTCAATTACCTTGAATTCTGTTACTTGTTTACGTGCAGCCTTCTAAAAGGTTTGTTTCCTGAATGGTTTTGTCAGTCACTGTGCGGCTGAATGTGTCGAACCCTCTGAGGAAAAGCAGTGCTTCCCTCCCCCTCGAATCCCGGCATGCAGTTCTTGCGCGGGTACTAGCGTGCACTTCCTCTGCATCTTCACTTTCCTGTTTTTCAAAGGCTGAGCTTGATCATGAGCATTCAAACAGCCAAAAAAGTTGTGTGGAAAAAGTACAAGGTTGCTGCGCCTTGGGATACCGATGGGCAGACCTGTTACCCTGTGCTGGGTGAGTGCATGCTTACCTATGTTTTCAAGGCTGTGGTGGATAAAAGGATCCAGCCATGTGGGTCTGTTTTTATCTTCTACACCTGATGCAAGCTGCTTTTCTTAACTTTGCTCAAGTTTGCTGACTCTAACAGGAGCAGGTTGTGGAAGGCATGGCAGGAAACAGCCCAGGGAAAGGCTGTTTTCTGTGGCGCTGCTCCATTGCAAGCGCTCTGTGAGCCCTGGCCGCGTCACACCTGCAGCTGCAAGATCCTCTTGGTAATGCTTGTGTCGTGGGCTTCCCTTTCACCTCTAACATGTTAACTTTTTTATGGTGTAAGTTTTATTGCTGCTCCGTCTGATCGAAAGTCTTAATGCCTCCAATTGTCTTAAACTACACATTAAGTTATGCTGATTTCAGTGTTTAATTGTGTTTTTATTCTCTGCAGTTCTGCTTACTGTGTCTTCTGGGACTTTTGAATGTACATACTTATAACAGCGCCTTCACAATTTTTTTTTTTTTCCATTTTGGTGGTATCTCCAGGGTGCTCCTGTAATTTGGAAAGAATATTTTTTGGGGAGGGTTGCTTTGGAGCAGAAGAAATTGGGGATGTTTCCTTTTCTTTCTGCCATGCTTCCCCACCCATCCCAATTGAAATTTCATGGATCGACTGTTCTGCTGTTTTGTGACTAGGGCCAAATAAGCTAGATTGGCATGGTAAAGGCAATTTGGGGGTTCCTAGTACCTGTAAATATGCTGTTTAGATACAGTAATTGACAGATGGGGGCTGATTATTTTGTGAATTGGTGTCAGAACTTCACGGATGCAGAACCTGTTGATCGGTAGAGAATTTGGTCCATTTGACTTGACTTTTGATGTGGGTTTTTTTGGTACAAAGCTGGAGTCTGAATATGGGTTTCTAGAAAGAGAAACGAAAATCCTCTGAGATGTAGCAGTGTAATGGCTAATTTTAGAATAAAATGATGGGCTGGGACTCTGGTCTCATGTGTGTTTGCTTCTAGAACAATGAGGTTGACTTGGATATACGCCAGTGTAGTTGAGAGCAGAAACTATTCCTTTATGGCCCAGTACAAACTCTGTTAAAACTGACAAAAATGTCAAGAAAACTCAGTAATGTGAGTGGAGTTGCTTTTGACTGACTCTGGAAAGCTCACTAAATTACAGGTTGGAGAGATCTGGTGTTTGTCAAAATCTGCATGTATTCAGCCTTCTAACGAGGTACAGCTGCAGTTGATCACTCTTGGAAAGTTAGAAGTAGGAGAAAATCAGTTTGCTTGGTTTTTAACCTGGGGCATTATTCAGGGAAAATGTTTGTTCTGGCTCTGTGTGTGTCGGTGTGGGTTTTTTAGGACTATTTCTTGGATTTTTTTCCTTTCTTCTTTTATTGTTGTATATTATAAGAGCATAAACTTGTGGCAAGTGTTGTAACCAGCCATGCAATTAACTGATGAATGCTGCAGTTGGGAAACTTCTCAAATGTTCATCTATGGGATAATAGGGGGGAGGTCAATCTGTCTGAGGTTTTCTCTCTCAGTCCTTCAGGTGTTTTTAATGTGTAAGTGCCAGTGTGTGTACACAGATAATATTTGGTGATGTTTGTGTGTCTGTGGAGGATTTCTCTGACAGTGCCTGCCCTGACTGGGGCAAGGCTAAGGTGTAAATCATCTAGTTGAGTAGCAGTTACTTGGTTGCCCAGGTGCTTTATATGATTGAGCAGAGTGTGCTTAGTGACTGTTTCTTAAGGCGTGTTTAACTCCCTGTGAACTGAGAGCCCTCTGTTTTTAAAAGCATGTATATCATGGCTGGTATATTGCAATTATAATTTTCTTAATCAAGCAGCAGGATTTTTTCCAAGAAATTTCTTGCATTATAATGTTCCTAACTCTTCATAAAGCGTAGGACTGTAGATTTGCTTTCCAGGAGAGTGACAGTCTCAAATTCACTGTTATCTGCTCACTCTCTCTGAGCAAAAAATCTGCAAAAAGGTAGAAGGTTAGAGGCATGGAAAGGAAAACAAGAGAAAGAAAAACTGAAGGTAAAATAAATTAAATCTGAGGTGGGGGAAAAAGCCTTTTTCTGTTTGAGAGGACAGAATTTTCAATGATGCAGTACTGGAAATATTCAAGCAGGAAAAAATGGGTGGAAAAGTTGGGAGGGGTGTGTGTGTAATCGTTTGTTCTTCATGTTCTTCGCTTTTCACATGAATTGAAAATGTAAATAACAGGGAGCCTTCTGAGAAGTTTAGGAAGCACCTTGTGTGCTCTGCCTAGAAGGTTTAGGGATGATTTGTTTTCCTGTAAATGCTGTGGTGTTGGCAGAGGTACAGCTTTGGTTTTGTTGTTTGGCTGCTTCTTGTGAGAATTGGTGGGGGCTGGAGGAAGGGGGGTTGAAGCTCATATTTGATAAAGTACATGATGTAAATGAATTAGTTTAGGTGAAGCCAAAATGAATAAGACTATTCTGACCTCTGAAGCCTAAACAACATGAGCATGTTTAGTCAGAGATTGGTTTATGGCCTAAAACATGCTAAATAATAATTTAGCTCATTTAGTGGGATGTCCTTCTTTATAAATGTCTGATCTCTCTTAATAACCTTTTAAGCTCTCAAGTCAGTGATAGGTGCTGGGAGTGCGGTGGCACTGGTAGGCTGTGTGGTGCCTAACTGGAACCAAAGCTGGATCTTTATCTGGGAGGGAAAAAAAGAAGGGATCTCCTACTTTCTTCACCTGTTCAAACAAATGGGTTCTCTTGTTCATTGCTGTTCCATGTCATGGGAGATAATTTATATTCTTCCAGGAAACCTTCTGAAATTGTTCCAGGAAAACTATTGGCCTATTTTGTATTTACATATACACATATTCTACCAGTGCAGCAGCATTTGATGTGATTATTTTTCAAATTATTTTTTTTTTCTACTTCAGTTGCCTCATTACCCAAATGGATGTCACCGTCATTTGAGGGGAGGCTACTTACCTTATATTAAGGAGGTAGAAAAAGATGCCAGTTCTGTGAAACCTTCTGAAAGGTGTTGCCCTGTGGCACTGTTTCTATAAAATGTCAACTCTTGAAGCCAATAAAGCACTCTGCAGTAATTGAATAATTTATGTTAGCGTCTTAGCAATATGCCACTACATATTATTTTCTTATTTTTCATAAAGTTGTCAACAGAAGCAAAAGAGATCAATTTACATTTTATTGTGTGAGCTAATTGTTGTGCAGCCCCCACCCCAGTGATTAAAAGGAGTGGTGTTTTTTTTATAGCCGTAGGAAATAATGGCAATGACATGACTGAGGCATTTTACCAATAGTTTGACAGCGTATCTTTTGAAACCTGGTGTTTAGCTTCTGCTCGCATTTGGGTCTCCCTTCGTGCTCAGATAGCCTCCCTTCGGAAATCTCAGGAGTGCTCGCCTACAAATGAAAAGCTTCCTTTCAGGAGGGAAGGAATTTATCTTTGTTCCCACAAGGTATATGCACTGATAGCAGCTTGAAATCATGAGACCACAAGCTATTACAATAGTAAAACCAATATTTACTGTATTGTTCATGTTACTGTAAGTAGTTGTGAAGCCCTGGGTTGGTCAGTTTGCTTAGTAGAGCTGTGCTGGACTTCAAATCTGTTTGATTTGAAACAACTCTGGCTTTTAAACACATGAAGACGGTATATTTCCCTTTTGGCAGCAGGTGATGAAGGATGTGTTCTGAAACACAGCATAGTTGTAGATGAAATGCATAAGAACGGTGATTACATTGTATTACATAGTTGCCTTTTGAGTCTTTACCTGAAGTTTTTCAGGTTCTCAAGGACTTTTTTTTTTTTTTAAACTCTTCCTATATATGTTAGATTATTAAATGCACATGCATACTGAGAAAGTGGAAAATATTTTTCTGCTGTCTTGTAGTACAGTCCCTGTGGTAATTTTCAGGGGAGTTTTTTGCTGCTGGATGCAGGCTGTGTCCCTCTGCATTGTGTCGGACGCAGCGGTGCCTCTGACTCACTTCTGCCGTATGGGGAAACCATGTTCCCTCTGGCCGGTGAATAATCTGCCGCTGGTTCACTTTCATGTTTTCACTGAAATGTTCTGACCCTTAACTGGAGGGCTCCATATGCTTCCTGCCCTTGTCCCTGATGAATAGGGCAGGAATTGGCAGGGGTATGGTCTGCTATGTGACCTAATTCATGTGGCGTCTGGGTGGAGCGCGCTCTAATCTTCGTTCAGTGAGCGGCTGAGAAAGTGAATTGCAGTAATTCCCCAACTGATCCTTCCAGCAGGTAAAAAGCATGCTTGTGCTGCAGGGGAAGGAGATGCCTTGTACTCCAACACTTGTTACACGAGGAGATGAATTTCTATCTAAGTGTTCAGAAAAGCAGCGAACAAACGGTTCAAGGGTTCTCCGCGGAAACTTGGAAATGTGGTGGCTGACTTCTGTGCTGTGCGGGGTGACAGTCAACAGCTTTCCCCTTGTGTCTGCCCAGATCAAACCTGGCACGCAGCAGTATGCACTGACAGCTTTCTGTAATATTTGACAGTTGAAAGAGCATTTAGTATCGCTTGTGCAGATGGAAGCAGGATGGTTGTATCTGTCTTGCTAAATTTTGCTGCAGTGTGGATTTCATGCTGCAGTTATGAAGTAGCTCCTTTTTATTGAGATAAAATATTGTTCAGGCTTGCTTAACTGTTCTGGATCTGATTAACTTGAATTATGGCCTGGGATACACTTACTTAGAGTATATAGATGCAGTGTTCAGTTGTATGTCTGCAATACAAAGAGGTCTGGGCAGATACTGAAACCGTGACCATGTCAAAGATCACGTTTTTCCCATTGTTCTAGTAAACTGACTAACGGGGGAGTGCATCAAGTTTTTTAGCTATGAGGCTAACTTCATAAAGAAATAGTGTGTGATGACCAGGCAGGTCCCATTCCTGCCCGTCCCCTCTTGTGCTGGTGACTGGTTCCAGCCCAGCGCTTTTGCAGGGTTGCCCCTGAGCTGCGCATCTGTCCCCCCACAGCCAGGCTTCAGGACTGCCTGCCTCGGGTCGAAAGAGAGAACTGTGCTGGGTTTCCTGAGCTGGTGAAGTGGAGTCTGTAATATCACTCACTTTTTTCTTAGCTATGCTTTTCCTCTACTAGAATTGTACAGCTCAATCATTTTAAGCTTTAGATTATTTTAAAAGGTTCTTAGCTAGTTTAATACCTTGTAACATTGAATATTTTTAAAGCAATTCATAAACCACTCTGTGCAGACCATTGAAATTAACTTCTGCTCTCAGCTCAGCTATAGTAAAATCAATATTTACTTGGCCTGTGTGACCTAAGTCTTTTTATATATAAGGAAAATATTTATTTCCCCTGCTGCTTTTAAGGTAGCAAAGAGATAGTAAAGTCGATACTTTCTGAAAGTAGAACAATAGATCCCCTCTAAATAAAGCTACTTTCTCTCTCGTACATACAGTCCATATACAGATTTTTGTCAAATTTCTGTCAGGCATACCCCTTTCTAAAAAGTTACTTGCTATTTCTCCACTTCTAACCCAGAAAGCAAATAAATAAGGTTATGATCTTTTTAGTTGCTGAAATAAAGTTAAACTTGGAATTGAATATTTGAAAGCTAATCTGTATAACTAAATATCCACTTTATTTTCTCTGATTTTCTATAATGTAGATCTTGCATTATATTTTTTGACTGAATAATTTATTACTAGTTCTTGTTGTAGTTTTCCTTTCAGTGAGTAAGTTTGAAGCTTCAGCTTGCTGATGAAAAATTGGGACTGAAGGTTATACACTGGGATTCTTAGCGCTCTGTAAAATAAAGGCAGAAAATGCCATCACCTGATGTCTCACCATCTTTCCTCTATCTGTTGCTTTGGAATCTCATGCGAGCATTCCTTATCTAATCTACAAGAAGTAACTCCAGTAGCTTTAAAAAAAAAAAAAGTTCCAAGCGTAGGTTACACAGGTGACTTTCTTGTGGGGACATGCCTCAACCTCTTGTTTAGTAATCTTGAATGTGTGTAGGGTCTCCCACAATGATTAAGCTCATTTCTCAGATGCTTAAAAATGAGAGAAAATGTTGTTCAAGAACTTCAGTATCAAATGACAACTTCCTGATAGCATATTTTGCTGTAGTAAGCAAGCAGTAAATGTGCTGGGCAATTAAATAGAAGCAAGTATTTTATCCTTTTTGGTTTTGACCTGTGGACAGAACTGATTATATGAAAGTTAATGTTAGCAGCAAGAGTTGCAAGTGCTAATACCTAGACAGGATTAAACCAATTGCAGTATACCTCCTATATTTTTTAGTTAATTCTGATGTAGTTTCATTTGTCTTTAATATAGTCAAGTGGTATATTCTTAAATAATCAGTCTGTTCCTGTTTCAATGCACAGCACCAGCCTCCTATTGGAGGTGTTTTTGAGTAGCTTATCCATCAGTGACTAAGGAGAAAAAAAAGTGCTCGTTTTAACCAAGGCATTTTATTGCTTTTGCAATTGAAAGAGAAACCAAGATATTGCTGACAATGCAAGATATGTTATCCTTCTGAGATACTTAATTTTGGCAATGGATGAATATCAGAAAGCAGTGCTGTTCAATTCGTTGTTAGAATCAAATGATTTATATGAGTGATAGCGTGCAATGCTATAATACACTTTTCTTGTATGTAGAGCATCCATCTTGTTTCTCTGGTTTGGAGGTTTTTGTGTGTTTGGTGGTGTGGTTTTTTTTTTTTTAACAGCAATAAAAATAGCTTCAAGAGTGATGCCCTCAGGAGTTGAGCTGGAATTATTTTATGGCCAGGTAAACTAGTTTGCTCTCTTATCTGACATTCTTCCCTGAGCTATGTGGAAACATTTTTCAGTATAAATTGCAGTAAGTATGCCTTATTGCTGTTAATATTGTCTTTAATGACTCTGCAGAACAGTTTTGCTGTTCAGCCCCTGTGGTGGGTTGACCTTGGCTGGCTGCCAGATGCCCACCCAGCTGCTCCCTCACTTCCCTTCCTCAACAGGACAGGAGGAGAATATAAAATGGAAAAGCTCGTAGGCTGAGATAAGGACAGGGATATTGCTCACCAGTTACAATCATGGGCAAAGTAGACTTATAGAATCATAGAATCGTTTAGGTTGGAAAAGACCCTTAAGATCATCAAGTCCAACCGTTAACCTAGCACTGCCAAGTCCACCACTAAACCATTTCCTCAAGCACCATGTCTACCTGTCTTTTAAATACCTCCAGGGATGGGGACTCAACCACTTCCCTGGGCAGCCTGTTCCAGTGCCTGACTACCCTTTCAGTAAAGAAGTTTTTCCTAATATCCAACCTAAACCTCCCCTGGCACAACTTGAGGCTGTTTCCTCTTGTCCTATCGCTTGTTACTTCGGAGAAGAAACTGACTTGACTGAGGGGGAAATGGTTTTAAATTATTGACAATTATAAATTAAATAGGATGGTGAGAAACAAAGACAAAAACTAAAACACCTTCTATCTACCTCTTGCCTTCTTCCCAGGCTCAACTTTACTCCTTTACTCCTGAATCCTTGCCCTCCTCCCCCAGTGGGAATCAAAAAGCCTGCTTATTTAAATTGTCTCAAATAGAATTGTTTTTTTATTTGTGAGAAAAGCCGGCTTTTCTGGGCAGACGTGTGCAGTCAACCCTCAGCAAGAGCATGAGCTGGAAAACCTATGGTCCAAAAATTTCCATATGGTAAAAATGGACTCTTGGTCTGAAACAAACTTTATATCTGAAAATAATTCAAAATATGATTTAGCAAATATGCTAATGCTTGCGGGAGAAAGGTTTGGCTTCCTTGTACCTTGCTTTATGGTGTCTGACTCTAAAACCAACACAAATGAAACCTGTGTTGAGGCAAGCAGACTTGCATTAGATATTTGCAGCATCTTGGAAACAGTCTGATCAGCTGCTAAGTGAGTGCAATGTTCTGCTGTTCTGTGTGCAAACACTACTCTGTTTTTAATGGCATCAACAGCCAGCATAAGCAGAAGTAGTGGATGTTTTCTAGCCCCTTTTGCTGATGTCTTGGCATGGCATTCCTTATTCCTGCTCACTGCCCTGTCTCCCGTCCCCTCTGCAGCACGCACAAACTGCATGCCTCGGAACTGGCACTTTCCAGAGTGATAGGGGGTGAGTCAGGTCACAGTGGCAAAACTTACATGTCCTAATAACATTGTCCTAGTGAATATCCTTGAACATTATACACAGCAGAGTCATCACAGGTAAATAATTAGCTATTGTTTTGACAGCGTTAAGGCACTTGTTATCTATAATGTAGGAAACCATTTGGCTAACCTAAAAAAATTTCACTCAGTCATGTGGGGGGGAAAAAAAAAACACCACAAAAAAACGAAACCACACCACCAAACCCAAACAACAGAACCACACATATCCAAGTGTGTATACAAATTATCAGTGTCTGGAGGAATTTAGGAAAATAAGGTTTCTTCGTCAGTTCAGTAGTTTAGCATGCAGTCCTACTGCAGCCACTGATCCCAGTTCATTTAAAAATGGGATGTGGCACTAAGAATAAATCTGTACCCATTTTATTTTTCATAGTGTAGTCTGCGGGAGCAGAGCAAAGTTGATGCTAGAGTTGGTAGAAGTCCCTGTAAAACGGCCCAGACAGCCTCCAAACCAACAGGTGTTGTGGGAAATGTTTTACTGGCTTAGCAGTAGCTCTTGAAGACTTCTGAGGCAACTAGAACATCTCTGATTGACTTGTTTTATTATTGACTGCTTTACATTGGAAGCATGCTCTCATGTCTAATAAATCATTGAAGCTTTTTTCTTGTTTCTCTCTCTTTGTATATTCATTCTCCTGTCATGTTCTCATACCAGCATAAGTGAATTATTGAGCCTTCACCTTTGCAAGAAACAAACCAAATATGCAGTGGAGGAAGAGTTAAAGCATAAAGATCCGAAATGCTAATTTACATTGTCAAATAAATATTTTTTGGGGGGGGAAGCTCCTTGGTATAGGCAAGTGATGTGGTATGTGTGTTTAACTTTGCTCAAGTATGATATTACTAATAGTGTGGTGGGATTTTTGTGTGTGTGACCTTCATCTTTTGTCCTTTTCTATTATGCATAAGTACCTCTTTGAAGTCCTTTGGTAAATCTCTTCAATTTCTTAGGATCTTGTTTCATCCACTCCTTCCTGATGTTACTGTAATATGACATTTCTGTAATTATCTCTTAACTCTAAAATTTTTGTGTCACAATTTGTATCTGTTTTCTGTCTCCATCCTTGTCCCTCCCCAAATTCCTTTCTGCTGTCCTGTGGTTTGGAGATTGACATGATCCAGATGATGAACTTGTGTTACAGAGTTGGACATGATAAATACAAACACCCATGTTTCACCCTTGCTTATTCTTAATCTTTTGTAATTCTTTTTCCTCTCCCCAAGAGTGAGTGTCTTCACATGCTGCTTTCTTGTATGGCTTTTTTCACCCTGCTAAAAGTAGAGAAAAAAATTTAGAAATTCCTTTTTTTCTGGAAGATCTCCATGTTTTTCTCCATAATGTTCATGTTCAGGAGCTGCAGGTAGTACAGCTTGGCAGCTGGAGTTCTGGGTCATCTTCTAATGCTCCCTTATGGAGCCCAAATGACATTCTGCATTTGAAGGGTGAGAAGGCTGGTAGTCACCCTTCCTTGCTGTTGCTTTCTATAGCCATGGAAAGACTTGAGGAATAATAGTGAAGTGTTGTGACATGAATAGAAAGAGTGGAACAATGTGACTCTGATTATAGACAAGACTAAAGCTTCTGAGCTTTTATTTGTTTAGTCTTCGGCAAGTTGTTATTTTTTTTTTCCATTGTATACTTATCTCTGCAGGACTGGAGACAAGCCTCTTGCATGTGGAAGGTTGTAATTAAATGCGCCAAAATTCAAAGCAGTATAATAGGTTGCTAAGTCAGCTCTTAGTCACACTAATTCTTTTGAGAGCAAAAATCTTCACATATATTCTTTTTTCTAGCCTCCTTAGATGTCTTCTCTTTGGTACGCTGGTGATCCCTCCTTTACACTCTTTCCTTTCACTCAGTTTTTACTTGTCATCTAAAAAATTTGAGGATTCTGTTTCTGAATAAATAGACGTCTGCATGACTGGCTTCACAAGAAGACTTTTGCCAGTCCATAGCTGGACTGAAAAGATGCTGGAGGATAAAGCCAGGAAGCAATATTCCAGTCCATACTGCCTTTTTAGCACTTCCAGAGCCCTTGTTAGCTGGACTGTGTAACTTTGAGGGGGATGATAGCAATATTTAGTAGAATAACTGTATAAAAAATGGAAGATTGTGTAGTATCTGGCCACTTGAGTTACCCTTCAAATGTGAATTTTCACTTTCAAGAGTATTGGACAGAGATAATGTTTCTTGTGCTGTTTGAGGAAGTAGCAGGTGGGTAGGTGACTATGATATTTAAAATGCATTCAGTCCTGCTACACCAGCTCGCAGACACACGTGTGGTTGCAGGATTTCTTTCCTTGCCACTTTGATGTGGTAGGCTTCATGAATACTTGGGTTTTGTAAATTATCCTACTTCTTCCACAGGTTGGTCTTACGTGTCAGCAGTGGACAATCTGAAATATGAACAGTGTATTGCAGCTTGCTCCGTGATGCTTGACAGCTGTGTCCATGAGTTCATATGCCCTTCCATATATTGTTACTACTGTTTCCCATTTCCTTGCTCCTTTGAAGCTTAAAGTTTTATTTCCTTGTTTGTACTGCAGCTTTGCTTGTGTGTTCTGGTTAACAACATATTCTAACTTTTAAAGAGTAGCCTTAGTATAGCAGTCGTGTGGAAAATCAGAAGTGGTAGGTGACATCGAATTAAATTAGAGATTTTCAGAGATGAAGATCTAATCCATATTATGTGAGTTAAACTTCTTATATCATTATGGATGAAAATGTTTGTGGTGTTTCTTAAAAAAAAAACCAAGTGGTTTTGTGATTTAGTTTTTGGGACTGTTGTCCAAAGGAACAAACAGCTGTAGAAAAATCTTGGAATAGCTGTTTAATATTAAGCTGTTTAAGGTTTTCAACTGTATTCATATTACAGGGGTTTAAGATGATATGTTAAAGCAGAGAAACTTCAAAGACTTATGTAGGTGGGAAATGGAATCTGACTAAATTGCAGGCATGATAACGTTGTTAAGTGTCACAAGTATTTGGCAATTACAAAGCAGCCAGATGCTAGCTGACTTTTTGAACATCTCATGTGTCATATCCTCCTCTCTGCTTGTCTTTGAAGGCAAAAGTACTAACTATCCCTAGCCAGTTTAATTGCCCAATTTTTGCCCAATGTGTACATCTGTGTATCCCTGCAAATTCACATTGCTGTGAACCTGAGTAGGATTAAGAAAAGATGCCTGCCAATGAACTAAAGAAGTTGCAGAGTATTCCAGATTCATTGTGCTACCCTTCTGAATTTAGGTGGGGGAAGAAACCTTTGTGAAAGGCTAATTCAGGGCTGATATGTACTTAGTCAAGGTTCTCTGACCTCTTGGCACAGTAAGAATGTGTGGAGAATGACCGGAGCTGCTGTAAGTGTCTCTTTTTCCATTTTTTTTTTTAATCAAGAGCACCACACGTTGCCATCTTGGAATTGATCAGGCGGTAACTCGGAGTGCATCTGCAAAATAAAAAGTGAAATGTCACAGCTTCTGGCATGTCTTATCAATCTGTTCTTAGTTTTGCCTTGTGTGATGCAGATAAGACTGGCAGAAGTACTGAAGTTACCTGGGATAGTTAAGAATGTAGAATGTTGAAAGTCAAACTTTTTTTTCTCTTACCTCTGTAGAAAAGGATCTAAAATTTAGTCAAAAGTACTTTCTAGGTGCATTCTGCACTTCCCCCCCCCCACCTAGTTAGTAGTATACAAAACTAAAGGTTCAAAGGCAAGTCATGTGAGGACTACAGTGTCTTCAGCAGATTACCTGGGATTTCTGTTTTGTAGTTTTATTTCACCCTGTTCATACCACTTGTTCTTTCTGTGATGGTAATGTTATTTTAATGTTTCAGAAATAATAATCTTCCTTTTATTACTTCCGTTAAGGTGTTACTTCTAGTTGCATAATCTGAAGAGTGTGAAATGCATTGTTGGATTTTTTGGTTGGTTTTACTACTGAGCTTTGTAGTTTGCCATAAGTTAAGTGCATCATTTTATTGAGACTTTGAAATCTGAAATTCTTCTAAACATGTATGAAGTTAATTTGTTGTAGTAGCTTTCTCACTTAGAGAAATGCAAATACATGGTAAATAGAAAGCAAGTTTCTCTTAACCCCATTGGGGAACCACATGAAAGAGTTTTGCTTTTCTTTGATAAAGAGCCAGTCTGTTTTGCGTGCTTCTGGAATTGCATCCCTGCCTTATCCCCATGTCCTTTCTCTACCTCATTCGACCCTTCACGTCTACCTCATTTGACCCTGGGCAATTACACATTAATCCCGACCCTTTGCAACCTGCTCAAATGTATTGGAGCAATTGGGCTTTGCTTCACCAGAGCTGGCTGGGACTTGGGAGTACTTACATGGGCAGGTCTGAAGAAACTAATGTGTGGCTGGCTCATGGGAGAGCTGGGGATGTGCAGATAAGGTGCTAACAGCCAACCTCAGACTGGGATGTCATACTGAACCCTATCCTTTATTTCTTTTGGGAGATTTGGGAAATACCTGTTCAGTACTAATTGTTTATAGTAAGAGACATTTGATGCTACTTGCAAATAATTTTTCTTCCTGGGGTGAGGTTGAGGGTGGGGGTGTGAAAGCCTTGGAAGAAATTCCCCCTTGCATTTTGTTACCCAGGAATGGTGATCTTGTCCTGTTTTTTTTCTGGGGTGGGGGTTAAGTGCTGATCTTACTTTTAATCCAGTATAACGCTGGAAAGGCGTAAGTATTTTTACTGATTAAAATATCTCAGACCAAATGCTCTGAGTTTCAAGATAAATGTTTGAATTGAGGAAATTATCATTCTGTATTGCATCAAATGCTTTTGTCTGCTACAGAGGTTGTACTTTGTATTTTGCTTTTGCTCTGCCTTATAGCCTTCCTTTCTTACTGGTGCAAGAGTTGATCTGCCATGTAGTTATACTCTTTTCCTCAAAATTAGTGAATTAATGCAGCAAAAGGTCCTCGTTGACAGAGCTTTGGCTATGCCAGAGGAGGTTTTGTTATTAGCGATGTCCACGCACATTTTTCATATACCAAGCCAATGTAGTTGTGCGAGCACAACTCAATAGTGTATGTCTGTGTTTCGATGCTGACTTATGTCCTTTGGTGGTAAAAACTTTTTTCATACTAAACCTTACAGTGTTTCTTCCTGTATTGCAAGCTAGTTTTCATTTTAGAGGTTATTCAAAGATACAAAGGCCTTCTATATGGGGAGGAAATTCCTAAGTGCTTTGAGTTTAAAATGTTGCTATCTAGTTAAGTCAAAGTTGCATTGCAGGTTTTAAAAGGTCTTGAACACTGTTACAGAACTAGTCTTTCAATAATCTTCTGCGTTGGCTGTTTGAACATTGAAATTGGTCTGATGAACTGGTTTATGCTACTTACATCTCTTCAACCTGGGTGCTTGGATTCACAGTTCCTGCTGGATTTAGCAGTGATCGCTCAGGGGAGCGGGTTATGATAAGGAGGGCTGCGCTGGGTTTAGCCTGGCGTGGTACCTGTGGTGGTGTCCACAGCTAGATACCATTGCTTATACTTTTTCCATAAGCACATCTTCAGTGGTGCTTCCTCTAATATACCTTACTTTCCAGTGGTTTGCAGTTCAGGGATTTCTTCAGCCATAAATTATATCCATCTTTTTGTGAATTGTTTAATGCCATGAGATTGTCTCTGCTTTTTTAGCCCGTTTATACTAGTGCCCTCATTTGTCTTGCTTTCACTGGTGGTTATCGTCTTTAATTTTGATACTCAGGCTAGCAGTATTCAGGCTGCAAACTCCAGCCTCACTGAGGCATAGACACCACCTGCTCTGCTGCAGGGGCATTGACCTTCGGCGAAACAGAAACTCGGGGACTTGAAGCTCTTGAGCTGCCTCAGCTGGGCAGCTGCCCACTGGGCAAGGGCTGTGAATCCTGAGCCTGCATCATGCCTGACTCCTTAGCACTGGGAAGGCATGCAAGAACCCTTTCCAAAAATGCACCCAGGACAGGATTACACCTGTGAGTATGACTGATCTACTGGACTTGTTGCCGGAGGCAGCAGTAATAATCTGACTTGTAATTATCTGCTTTCATTAGGTGATCTTTCTTTTTGTACAGCCAGTTTCTAGGAAGGTAAAGGTGATGTGTCTGTTCCGAATTTCACATGCCCTCACAAAACCATTTGATGTGTTAGAGTGGCAGTACTCAAACCCTACATTTGCACAGGTTTCATCACAGTTCTCCTAAAAATTGGTTATTAAATAATAAAAGCATGGGGATTGGGATGTGTATATGTAATCCTTTGCCTAAGCAATTGGCTGCTGAAATTCCTTGGCTCAGGTTCTGCCAAAGTCTTGATGGGCTTTGAACTTTGGTTGTTCTCCTTTTAACTGCTCTGTTCCTGTATCTTCTCCAGTTTTGGTCACACTTTCGAGTAGTATGTCCTGAAGGAGCTTTCTGTACTGAAGTGGGAAGTCTTCTGTGGGCTCACACTGATGGTGATCAGTGGCTTGCTTGATTGCATAAATACCTATTTTAATGCATTCCAGATATTTATCCTGCAGTTGTCAAACAGAATTTATGTACTTCCAGAGCAGTTAATCAGGAGGAGGTTCAACTTTGGGGCTTAATTAATGACTAAGCCAGGGAAGGAAAAGTGAGTTTAATTAGGATATAGGACTAGCAGTGCCTCGACCTACTGCTGTTCTGATCAAATGACAAAAGAAAATTCTCATGTTTGCCAGAAGCCATGAAGAGGGACCATTCATAATACTTTACTCCAATTTCTCTTTTATTCTTTCCTCATTAAGGTGTTTCACTAAATACAAGATATTGGATAAGGCACCTTTATGACTGTGTTTCTTCTTGCCTCTAGAGAAAGAACAGTAATCTCTTCATAGACAGAGTGCTCAAAGCTTTGCTTAGCATCACGTTTTTCTGCACAAAGGTTCCCCCTTCCCCAGTGGTGCAATATTTCTTTTCCTTGGCCAGCAAAGGAATGTGGCTGGGAAATGAAATATTCAGTTTATCTCAAAAAATGGGCTTGTCTTTCGCTTAATCTTCCTCACTAGGGAGGGGTGACAGTACAAAACACTTAACCTACTTTGGATAGGTTGTGTGAAGCTAAGAGCAGGTTAAGTTATGGTGATCATTTCTGTAGTGAACTTGCTGGAGTATTTTAGGGATAGAAATGAGAGTATTTGATGTGGTTTGCTCTAACAGATATTTTGGATTTAAGGTCTTCGGTCATTCATTCTTTTTGATTCCTTCTCCTTTATGTTTAGAGCACCACTATATCAAGTGAATTTTAGGGGCTTCCTTTAAACCTTCTACATTTCAGGTTTCATCTTAGTAATGACAAAGGTTAATAGGCTGAGGTAAATAATTTACAGGCATCAGCATGACTCTGATCCTTGACAAAATAATGGAATAACTAATGAGGCTCAGATTTAGCCTGTCTGGAAACAAAATAAACAGTTTATGCTTTTTAAACTCTCTTTTCCTATTTGATTTCTGTAAAGACTGGGCTCAACTTTGTTGCTGAGGTCAGTATGCAACAGTTTGAGTTGAGGAATATTTTGTATTTGGGGTTTGCTTCCCCCCTGCTTCTGTCTTCCAAGCGTTGCCTGCCCAGGGATTTGTAAGAGTAACATGACTTGGTGTGAGTCTTGGTTGCAAAGAACTGAAATGTGTTAATCTATGGTTATAAGTTGGCCACAGAAAAGTGTAGACGCTTTCCAGTACGTAGTCTGTTAAGTGAAATTGTGCTAGCGAGCAGCTTTCCAGCAAGTGACTTGATGAGCTTTGGATGGTGGCAAGTTTGTGAAACAGGATCTTGCCTCCTTTCTCTTTCATTCCTTTTCTTTACCATGAGCATGCTATGTTCTTGGACACGCTCCCCTCTACTCAGTGCTGGTGAGGCCATACCCAGAGTACTTGGTCCAGTTCTGGGCTCCCCCCTACAGGAGAGACGTGAACATACTGGAGTGAGGCCACTGGAGGGCCACTAAGATAATGAAGGGACTGGGGCATCTCTCCTATGAGGAAAGACTGAGAGAGCTGGGACTGGTCAGCCTGGAGAAGAGAAGGATCAGGGGGATGCTACCAAAGTTTATAAATACCTGAAGGGAGGGTGCAAAGAGGATGGAGCCAGGCTCTTCTGAGCAGTGCCCCGTGACAGGACAAGAGGCAATGGGCACACACTGAAACACGGGAGATTCCACTTACACTTAAACCACTGGCACAGGTTGCCCAGAGAGGTAGTGGTGTCTCCGTCCTTGCAGATGTTCAAAGCCTGACTGGACATGGCCCTGGGCAACTTCCTCTGACCAGGGATGTTGGACTAGACTAGATCTCCGTAGGTGCCTTCTGACCTCTGCCATGCTGTACTTTCTGTGAAAACACTTTAATGCAAAAGTTTACTAAACTTCTTGGTACAATGCGAAGAGTGAGGGATTCGTATGGGTGGTGAAGCTTGCTTAATACTTGTAAGATAGTTTGAGGCACTTGTATGAAAGTGCTAGAAGACTTCTATTGATATTTCAGTGTTTATAACGGTTACAAAACTGCAACAGGTATATAAACTATACATGTTCACTGTGTTTGGGGTTTTGAGGGGTCTAGAAATCTTGTTCCAAGTGACAAAGAGAGTCTTATGGCTTTTTAAAGACACTACTGTTTTCTTTTCTTAACTTCTGAGCTAATTAGCACCGGAAAGTTTAAATTATTTTTTTATTACCTTCCATGGATGAAATACAATTGTATGTGTGTGACTTTTTTTTGTTTTGTTTTAAGACTAGATTTCTAAATACCATCAGAAATTTGAGGCAATCAAACCCAGAAAACTAATACCCTGACTTTGCATAACTCAACTGCTAAAGTTACTATGTTACGAATGTCTTGTATACTGGACTACTAGGAAGGACTTAAATTCCATGGGGTTATAAATTCCATTTGTTTTTAAATAACTCTTGTCTGCTTGCTGCTGTCACTGAAATGGTACCTACATGGTCTGTATCGGGAGGTACTTAGTTAACTTGCTTGCAGAAACATTTAAACAGGATTTATATAATTCAAGTATGTTAACAGCATACACTTTGAAATCTGTTGATTAATCTGTTTTCATGAGGAAAGTAGGATACTTCGATTATGCTTGTCTTTCCATTTCCTGCCCCCCTGCAAAATGGTCCAATTTGGATTAACTAGTGGAAAATTTAATCCAGTTTTCATGTCATAAAGCTAGCTAAATAGCTACAGGTTGTGTGAAAATCAGTGACTGGAGGAAGAGTCATCCCTGAATGCAGTGCCTCCACTAAAGAAGAAATTCTTTAAAAACGTACAGGTGTTTTTCCTGCTGCATGGTGGATGGCCAGTCAGTGTCTGCATGTGAGGTACAACCTGGTGCATACCCAACTACCTATGGCCTGTACCTTGTGTGCTGGGATGTGGTGGGAGCTTGCAGTGAGAGGCGAGAGAAGTTGTAGGGAGGAGCTGGCAGTGGTGGGGCGTATACTAATATAAAGGAAGCATTATTAATCTACTTCTTAGGAAACTGGAGCATGTAGTAATATGTAGGAGCCAGATATTATTAGTTTACGTCTCAGGAATTGGCTTCTATTTGTGTAGGAAAAGCTGTTGACCTAGAGAGGTTTAGAGCAGGAATGATGATGGACTGTGGTGGATGAAGATTTGGAACAAGGTGGGGAGAGATGGATGGAGGAGCCTGGGAAAAAGATGGGCAGCTCTGACGGGATGGATCAGGAAAAGTTTTAATATTTGGGAGTGAAAAGACAGAGAATAACGGACGAAGAGGATTTGGGATTGCAGCCTTTGGGTTTTTGGAAAAGGAAGATAGGGAAACCTCTGCCTGAACAGAGTTGAGATAAAAGAGATGATGGAATATGTGGGGGCACAAGTTCAGTGTTGTGAATAAGAACTTTGCAGAGTCCTACTGTCTTTACCCACCTGTCACAGAGAACAAGATAATCTCTCCAGTCTGGTGGTTTTTTTAATTATCTGAAATGTGGCCACTTGTCCTTATTGCATATAGCAAGTCAGCCTTCTCAGTCTGACACAAACTTGGAGCTTTGGCCAGAGCAATGCATGGAATATGCTGCATCTCTAACAGTACCTGTGAAAAGTTGTCTCTGGGATATTACTGCATTTCCTTCTGCCACATTGGGTCTGCTTTTCCAGTCAATTATGAAAACTTTTTCAAAAGTTTACTCCTATGTATAAGATTTTTTTTTTAAGGAAGTTTGCCACAGAGTATGACATAATCGTATGTGGAAAATGGCGTTACATCTTTTGAACCGTGAACATTGTTTTCTGAAGATGTTCAAACAAGGTTGGTTGTGATGTCTGCCTGATTTGAAACTCTGCCATAACCAGCTGAGAGAGATACTTGCATATATACAGTTTACGGCTTGGCTTCCTTCTCTGCCCGAGCAATATTGCTTACTTGGGCCTGCGCAGGGTTTGTAACATCTGTTGTGTGTCTGCTTCCTTCTGGTATGCAGATGGGTTTTTTGTGGGGATGGCTCCTGTGTTATGCAGGAGATTACGCTAGATGATCACAATGATCCCTCTGACCTTATATCCCATGAATCACCTCCACAAATGCAAGTGAGCCTAATAATAGTTCTAATTTAGGCAGAGAAAGAAGAGCAGATGGCTAACACCAACTTGTGGAAAGCAATTCCATTTTCTTTTTAACAGCTCAGAAATGCAAAGACCTAATCTGCGTTCATAACAAAATGAGCTATAGAGTTTGTGATTCCTACCTTTTATTTGTGTCTGTTTTACTCTATCTCTAAGTGCTCTCTTGTTTGTGTACTTAGAAACATCTTAATCACCAGATTTTGGGCAGGAGTTATCCACCTTTCTCTTTTCTTTCCATGTGCCAGTTGTGTTGGTTAGGACCTCGGGGGGGCGGGGATGGCGAGGGCATCATCTTCTCCCTGTGGGTGAAGTTTGTCCTTTGATATCTACGGGGTGCATATAACCCAATCCACTCTCTATCATCCTAGAGGTATTTGTGATACCTTTTATTTCATTTTTTTTTCCACAGTGCACTTGCTGTTAGCTGAACCCTTTGCTCAAACCAAAGATTTTGGCAGAAACTTTTCCAGTCTCAAACCTTGGTGTATGATCACTGTCAGTTTGTAAAATACACGCCCAAACGTATTTGTATCACACACAAAGGCTTCCCAGGGCTGTCTTGCACTGGGAACTGATGCTTCTTGGTTTGACCAAATGTTGAGGAGTTGTTGCAGCCCTGTGGAGTGAAATGTGGGGTTGCTGCCTGGCAACCCTCCAGAGCAGCCCCGTGTAGGTGTCAGGACACTTTGCCTCCAATTCTTGGTTTTGCGTTGTTGTCCCATGAAAACAGCAGGGTCACCGGCTGACCAGCATGGGTCTTCAGGCCCGGTGCATGGTGCTGTAGCATTATTTCTGTCTCCTGAGAGCTTGCTGTTCTCTCAAGCTTTCTTTTAAACACCATTTCAATGCGCTGAGACCGGCAGTGTGGCGTGTTAGATTGCTTTTGCTGGGAGGTATGGAAACAGCTATTTTAATATTGCTTCAGCTGTGAGGATGCCTTCTTCTAAGTTATCAGTTGCTGGGGGATTTTTTTATTGTGAAGAACATACAATTTAGCTTAGACTCCTAGCGCACTTCAGTGAGAACTGGGGTGTGGTCCTCATTACTCATCTGTGGTGTCTTGCTTTTGATGGGGTCTGCTGTTGGGAAACACCAGGGAGTGAGGTGCAGTGTTTTTTTTAGTTTTGTTTTTTTTTTTTTTGTAATTCTTGTATTTCATAGTTTGGTTTATACAGAGAATTTACAATTTGGGCAACTGCATTGTGTGTGGCAGTTGCTATAGGCAGGTATCGGTACTTTAGAGACAATATAACTGTGTGTTTGCCCAACTGCTGAAGTTTGATAGAGAGGGAAGGAGAAGGAATGAAGGAAAACTTTGTGCTCGCCACTGATTGCAGAAATTAAAACTGCAGTGCGAAGGAGAAAGTTTACAAGCAAACTACTTGTTGCTGAAGCCATTTGTACTACCATGGTGTTGCAAGAGAAGAGGGGATCTGCAGAACAATCTTAACTTTTGCTTTCTGTTTCTTTAAAAAAACCCAACACCCTTCCCCCCAAAAAAGCCCAACCCAAAACCTCAGGGCTGCTGATAAATATTATTCTGTGTTAATGAAGTCAGGGTCCAGTAGTCCGGATGAGCATCAGAGGCTCTTCTGTGAGCTCAGTGGCCACGAACTCTGGTGCTTTGTGTCTTGCTTGGCTTTTTGCCTCTTGCTAGCAAGGATAAAAACCACACTGGTTTCCATCCTCAAATTTTAAATGCTTATTTTGTGTTGTTTTATATGTGAATTAGTCTGAGTGAGGTTGACAAAAAGATAGTTATGTTCAAAATGCTTTTTTCTATCCAGAAAATCTTGCACCCAAGAATACAAAACTTTCCCCTCTTTTTGTTAATGTCGTCAGGGTTTCAGATGCATGCTAGTGCTGGGTGGGGCGGTATCTAGGATAGATACTCTTGCTTTCCTCAAGGCTTAGGCAAAGGGATGTTTCTGACTTTGTTACATTCCAAGTGTCTTAATTGAAACCCACAGGCTAATTCCTTCTTTTATTTCTAAATTCCTTTGCTGAAAACTTAACAGAGAACTTAAATAATGAGGCAGGGAAGGCAAATTTAAGTCTTAAAATGTGATATGACCCTTGGTAACTTGTGCTGGAATGGTTGGGCAATTTCTGTACTTTATGTGCCAATCTAATCTGTACGCTTCTCTGGGGCACTTTCATTGTAGTGCTGCTCTGCCAGCTGTTTTGGGTGTGATAACTTTGGTCTTTCAAAAACTAAATAACACAATTCTGTCATGTAAGCATGTAATGCGTTTTTGGGGAATTAAGAAAGCTGGCTCTCAGTATGAAGCAGAGGTTGAGTAAAGGGCAAACCACAGTCTGTGAGGCTTTTGTTATTACCTCTATTTTTAAATCATTTAGATTCCTTTTTGCTCCTGAACATGATATTCACAAGGTAATAGATTGGACTTGAACTGTGGTTTCAAAGTGCCCCAATACAATTGAGGGACAACGCTGAGGGCGGAGGAGGTATGTAAGGCTATAAAAGCAGCTCCTGGGGGTGACGGAACGCCGGGACACGGGCTGGGCATCTGATCACAAGAGCCGCTTGTTTTGAGCATACTCCAGTTGCGTGGACATACATCATGCTGTATAACAGAAACAGGCTTCAGCAAACAAGCATCCAGGATAGGAAGCTTTTCTTCTCTCTGTTGTCATCACAACAGTTTAATTCTCTCTCTGTGTGTGTGTGTTTAGGTTTCTTTTTATTTCCTCTTAAGGGAACAAACTGTTCTGACATTGGCCGTTACAAGTCCATTAAGTGACTGGAGGGCAGGCAGAGCCATATTGGCCAGAGGAAACAGTCAGTAGGTGATGAAGCAGAATTTGGCCCCCAGTCAGTCCTTGGCTTTTTTTGTCAGGCTGCAGCAGTGTGAAAGGAAACACAAATATTTTAGCGACTTGGTGAATTTGTTTCTCACTGGGCTGTGACTTGCTGACATTTTTAATGTCTTGTGTGAGAAGTTGACTGGCTAGAGTACCGCATGCTTTGCTGAATGGTAATATTGTTTTTTGACTGAATGTGGCTAATTTGTTATCCGAATCATAATGTCAGCCTCCGGGAGTTAGCTTTACAGACTCATAAGAATCTGAAGAAAATTAATTTGAGGGATAAAATAACTTGTCAGTGTTGTTAACAAAGCACCAACATTTCAGTTACAAATTTATTTCCAGGGATTTATAGCTATAATGGACAATTACAAAAATCCTGGTTTCAGAGGCTTTTATAAAGCAAACATGAAAGCATAGCCTGACTGGGCAAGTGTCATCTGTGGGTTTTATAAGTGAGCAGAATGTTTTGGGAAGATGGAAGTCGTGGGGGTTCTGATTCCTTGCTTAACTGAAGTAGAAAGGATGCTCTGATACTGAAGAGATAGTAGGGGTATATACATTTATATTCTTCCTGTCTGCATTAAAGACTAAGTAGTTTGTGTTTATTGAAGTCATGTGTTTTGCGGTTTGTTAGTTGGTTTGTTCCTCCCCTCCCCTGCCACGAGAGCCCTCTTCTTGAAAAGAGGGAAAAGGGTCTGGATTTTTAGTAAATGTCATGTATGCTACTGCGGCACACATAGTGTGAGCACTTACACAACCTGGACCTGAGGTCTGGGGGGAGTAGCTGTAGGCGCAAGGCCCACTGACGGAGTCCTGGCAGGCTGAAGCTGGCGTAATGCTGAGCAGAGCTGTCACTTCCTGCTGTGTGTGTGCTTGTGAAGGGGCTGAGCCCCCCAAGACTGGGGTGTGCAGAACTCTTGAGTGCACAGGATTTATAAATCCATGATCCTTTTCATAACTGTTGTTATCCTTTTACACAGCCAATGTAACTATTTTTGGCCTCAAGAACATGAGACTTCAAACTTTGGGTTTACACTTCTTGATTCTCACATAGGAAGCTTAGGGAAGGAAAAAGGTAGATCAAGCCTTAGGAAAGCATCCTGGTATACAGGTATGTACTTGGGGGTGTTGGCAGGAAAGGGACAAAGGTTACTGAATGACATTTAAAGAGAGAGAAAGATGTTTAAATCTCAATACATTCTATACAAATAGTATTTGCAATTAATGTAAATGGAAAACATTATCAAGAGGTAGACAGAGTCTGGCATTGAGTTTTGTACAAATCTAGCTTTTTAGCCCAACAGTGGCACTTAATAGTCTAGTCTGTTCATGTCTCCTAAAGAAAACCACTTGGAGGGAAAAAATGGAGTAAATATGTTCAGTATATTCGGAGTTTAAATCTTGACCCTGTCAGTCTCCTGTGAGATGGGTACTTGGCACCGAGTATCCTGCTGGTAGATCCTATCTGTCTTTGATGGCAAGGTGCTCCATTTCACTGAGGGAAGAGAGCAGGGTTAATGACATCTTTTAGGTAATTATTCCCCCAGAACAATATCTTGAATTTCAGTGAGAGATTTTGAGCATGGCCTGCTGTACATGCACTGTAGGTATCTTGAAGCTCTTTGAGAAAAATCTTTTTCTGCATTGGGCTGTTTGATTTCAGGTTGAGCTTGAGATGCAACTGAGGAGTAGGCTACGTTGGATCAGCTTTAGATGGCAAAGAGGAGAAGTACAGAAGGGTGAAATAATGGCTGTTGACTGCCACGTTGCAGCAGGCGTGTATTCTTTGGCATGCTGTAAGCAGGTTTTTCAACTATAGCCTAAAAGGAGCACAGAACTGAGGTTTTATTTTAAATTGACATGAACTTTTTCATAAAGCTTACTAAGTTTTTTAACTGTTGTGGCATCTCATTTCTTACCAATGTGACTTCTTCTCTTGTGTGGACTGAGCCTTAGCCACTGCTATTCGTTGTTCACAGCTGTTAGGTAAAAAATACCTGGTCATTTGTTCCACTGCTCCAGTAGCCTGTGTGTAACAGATCTGTGGCTAGATATATTAGACATGGATGGCATCAGTTTCAGATGCGTGTTGGGCAAGAAAGAGGAAATTTTGAGGTCACCTACCTACAGAATCTTCTGGTAGTATTCTGTGACTTTTTTTTGTAAATAGATGGAGTTTGTAAGTAAAACTTCACTGTACAACAGTCTTAATTGCTGCTGTCTGAGGCATATGATCTTAAGTGGTGTCTTTTAATCATAATCTGATTTCTCTTCAGACTGTATAATTTTCTTTCCTTTTCATGATTTCATGAAGTGGAACATTTGAGTTTCAACCTAGTTTTCTTTATGGCTTCATCCTGGCGCAGGGACAGATGGTCTGAACACCATGGTGGTATGCTTTGTTGTGGTAAGGGGCTTGGAAAAATCAGTGCCAGCTGCCACCGAGAGGCTCTTCAGGAGAGCATCCAGGGCAGCAGCGTGCTGTGGGCGCATGAAGCGCATCTCCGGGCTGGTCTGTCAAGAAGCTTGTGGAATCTTGAAGGCCTCTTGGAGATTATGGTCTGGGCTGCAGCTGTCAAACTGAGTTTGCCCAATGGAAGGCACCGCCTGCCTTGGCTGTGGTCTGCTGCATGGATTTGCAGATTAAAGCCTTTCCCAGGCTGCATGTGTATCTTTTCTTGGCTGCAGCAAGCAGGCCTGAAAATCGATGGTGGGCTGACTTCCTTTTGTCTGGTCTGTTGTCAGCAGGTAATTCACTGTCATTTAAGTGCAGGTGATGAGGCGCAGTCTTGCCCTTAGCACTGCTCAGTGCAACTTATGCAAGAGGTGTCCTGTGATATGGGCAGAGCTGTGCTGGAGGTGACTCAGCCTGGTTTAGTGGGACAGACTCTGTAAAATTGCAGGTGATTCCCAAATGGCTTCCTTAAACAACCTGGGAAGCTATCTTCTCTCTGCACAGCTGGAGGCCACTGCTGCTCCCTCTGCTTTGACCTGTGGGTGCTCGCCTGTCCTTCCTTCTTGTCCTGCTGGGTCCTTCTGGCTGTTTCCTGGACCCTAGGTGGTGGTGCTCTGGTGCTACACCAGTAGGGGTATCTGAAGGGAAGGGCATCTGAGCCCTTCCCACACTTTAGCTGAACTTGGCTGTGACTGATCACTAACATGGTTCCTAACCCAGGTGTGAAACCAGGCTGAGGGTGGGTAAGGATGAGAGTGCTTCAGGGGTTATTCCAGCAGCTTTGCTACTGCAGTTGCTGTGCCATGTACTGAAGAAGGCTATTATCTGCATCAGAAGCTTGAATAAGGACCTCAGCAGCTTTTGGAGTAATGTATCCAGGCAAGAAGGTGTTGACAAAGTCTGTTGATTAACAGCCCATGGTTTCATAGGTTGCTTTTCACCAGATGGGAAGCCTGTGAATTTAATGCATCGGTATCCTTCCCAGGAGGCTGATCCTAAGGCAAAGGAGCTGCTGTGGTTACTAGCAAAGTTGAAACATTTGTGTGACTCTGCAAGTATCAAAGTCTTGTAGAGGTATGAAGAGCTTTATTGACAGATTAGGCAAACTCTCCCACTGAGTGAGGGTAGTGTTTAATATGACCTGTTTTGAGCAATCTATGATTAAGAAGAATGCATTGTCACTTTTTTTTTAATTTTCTCTTTCCAGATGAACACAATGATGTACAGAAAAAGACCTTTACAAAATGGATAAATGCTCGGTTTTCCAAGGTAATGCTCGGTTGAAAGTACTACTTTATTTTGTTTGATTCACTGTTTAGAACAATATTGGTTAAATATATTGTGCTCTTACTCTTGTAGAATACTTCTAGTAAAATGTGTCGACATGTGTAATGAAAACAGATAAAATACTGTAATGTTTGTTCTCTGTTTCCCCATGCACATAAATATTTGATACTACATGTCTTGTTTAAGAAAAAATGAAAGATTCTATTTGTTAACGTATTAAAATACAGTTATTTGGATGATGGTGTCTGTTTGGGTTTTGGTCCTCTACTTTACACAGTTTATTTCTACATGCAGTTTTCAGAGTGCATTACAGCAGATTTTCAACCTTAGTTACTGTGTTTATTCTCAGTGCTGCTGAGTCAGCTTTACTCATCCAAAATACTCTGCAAACCTCCAGTTGAAGCCACCTGGTGTTGCTACTTGAGTCTTGACTGTGAAATTTTGTATAATTACTTGCTCATTTTGAGTTTTCCTTGGCTCTCATGCTGTATGTTTCTTGTTTTAATTCTCTTTACTGACTTGAAACTTACTGAGGATCTTGTTTTGTGTTTTGAGATGAGAAAGGAAGTGGTGGTTGCTTTGGGATGCTATTTAAAGCCTGCTTTTTATGCTGTTCTGCTGATAGTGAAAAACGACACTTTGCCCAGGAGTGCAGTGGCTGTAGGAAGTTTCCCTACTTCATAGTTTGAATGTATGAAGGAACCTGGGCTATTACCAGAGAAAACTCATATTTTTTTTCTAGCAAGTATGGTGCTGCAAGTGGGATAAGTACTACTTTTCAGTCTGTTAATGAAAAGGGGCATGCATGTGAAATCATGAAAGCAGATATAAATAGAGAAGGAAGGGTGTGTGTGTGGGGGGTGGGTTTGGTTTGTTTTCTCTTTTTAAATAAAGCAACAGCAGTGCTATAGCAATGAATGGCTGCCTCTGGAGCGCTGCCCTTCTGAAGTTCTTGGTCAGCAGAGTAAGAAATTTTTACCTTCTTTCCCTTCCTGTGCAACAGGACGCTGGGCAATGCAAGGCTCGTGGCCTTGGTTGATTCACTTTGGCTTAGGTTTGTTTTGGTTGAAAGCTGATATCCTGTGCTTCATCCAATGCATTCTTGGCTAGTTTGCTCTTTAGGGGAGGAGTGTGTATGCATAAGTGGTTGCTCTATACTCTGCTTTTGACTGCTGCTGAGAGGAAAGACAGTCCTGCAGGAGGAGGGTTAGGCAGGCAGGATCATGTAAGGAGTGAAAACGTGGTGAGAAAGGAAGGCCTGTTTTGTAGAGACTTAGCCTGGCGTAAAGATGGCGTGAACATGGAAATGGCAGTGATACTGAAAATGCGCCATGTGACTTATTTGTATGTGTTGTGGACATGGTATTGAAATAGGTAAAATTGTTTGCGGTCCTTACATTTGTACACCTATAGATATATTTTATAAACTGGCTTTTCCTTTTATAATATGTATTCAGACAGATCCTGCTTAGCTCCTGGATTTCTCTGCCGCAGGGTATGGTCAGATACTGGTTGGATTTGAAGTAACTCTGTAACTTTATGGCCTATTAAACTACCCAAAGCTATGAAAGCCATGCTAATGATTAAAGAGGCTCGTATAAAACGACATACTCCTCACTACTGAGCATCCAATTCAAACTTGAGCATGGCTACTTTGCCATGACAAGACACAGATTTATGAAGACTGGCATGTTCAGATTGCAAGGAAATTGCTGCTGTTAAGTAGAAATCACCTCATGTAAGAAAGTCTAGTTGAAACTGTGCCTTGAAAATGGAAAGAGACTGATTTCAGTCTCATTGAAGTTTTTGCATTTACGAAGTCATTTGGGTTGTTTAAAATTCCTTTTCTGTGAACTAGATTAATTCAGCTGCTTAGTAGGATAGAGAGATTTTAACGGCTGGGTAAATGTAATCTGACTCACATTGCAGAAAACAAAATGGTAACTGAGGAATTTTTGTATGGAACTGCAAAGTTCATGCCAAGAATTTTACTTGTCCTTCCACATTAATTACATTGTAGTTGCCCTTCATTTAAACATATAAATAAAAAGTAAACAGCTAAGCCTCTATAAACTAGTTTGGCATTAAAAAAATCCTAAAATTGCAGTTGCATAATGTAGTCAAAATCACTGAACTTGATTTAAATCAATTCAATAGGATTTTACAAAGGATCTAGAAAGAGAGCGATGTCTTTCCCTTCTCTCATCAGAGAATAGGTAGATGAGCGATACACAGCAAGTCTCTCAAGTATGCTATGAGGTACCCGTATCTGCTTCGGGCACCTATTCAGTGAGATGTAAGTTCTTGCTCTAGTTCACAGTACAGTAACTTGTGTTTGTGCTTTTCACTTGAACTGTGCTAGAACAAAATGCATCTTATCTACATGTATTTTTTTGAAATGAAGGCACAAGCACATTTAAAGTGGATTGATTCTTAAGGTCAATAAATGTACTCAACCAAGACTCAGTGCTTGCTGTAGAAATCTTTACCTTAGCAGAGCCATACGTACTACAACTCACAAGCCTATGATGGTTGTGTAGTAAGGATATTTTGTTAAAATGAAAAGGAATAAAAATTATTAGATAGATTGTCTATTTTACCAAGCTTTAACCAATAGGGAAGTTTGTATTCAAATGAATATTGATACAGAGCATTTCAGAGTATCTTTATATAAAGCCATGTGATGGTTTTTCCTTATTGTATGTTTTTCCATTGCTCTGTCCAGAAAAACTTCAAGAGTCAGATTTAGCTGTTTGCTTGTGGTATAGCCCACCAATTAAGGCATCTAGTTATATGGATGATTAATGTATGCTCTTCAAACACTGTAAAATTGCATTTTCTATCCTTTTCTTCATTAATATTTACCAGTTCATAAGTATTAGTGGATATATTTTCAGAACAACTTTCTGCAATGCAAGAGTACTATCTTCTGTATTTACAGCCACTGCAAATAAAGGTAAATCTTGGAAGAAGCTACTAATTTTGAGTGCCCAGTTTGAGACTTTAGTTAGATTATCCAGAGGATTTGACAGTTCTGTAATATCTTCATATAAACCAGAGGTCTTGTTGAGTCTTATGACAGAGCCCAGAGGGTTCATTTCTTCTGCAAACTCAAGTGAACCGTCTAAAATATCTAGTAGGTTTTCAGATGGAGCTTGATAATTATAGAGAAGGGACTTCAAGAAGATGATGCCTGTGTCAGCGAGGACTGGGCTTAATGATCTAGGAAAGTCTCTTAGTTTGGCACACAGTTAGTGATTACCTGTAAAAGTGCTTTAAATGATTCTGATTAGCTACAGGGGAACTCGGCTAAAAGTAGAGTTTGAATTCAGGTTCACAGGATAACTTACTGCTCCATTAACCATACATTATTTGTAACACATAGGTAAAAGGGGAGTGAACAAAGATTTTTGCAGTCAACCCTAGTTTTGACTTTTCCAAACTTCTAAATAGCTTCAATCTGTATCTATTTGCATGGCATACCAGCAGGCCTGGGACTTTTAGATCCATCATACAGACTTCTGACTGACAGCTGATAATTACATAGCATAGTGGCTGGATACTCGCACTGGCAACTCTAGAAGGTTTCTAGAAGTCTTGATAGGCATGTTGAGGGATTCGGGAGTCTTGTGTCCCACTTTAGACCCTGCAAGTACAGTTTTCTTCTGCCCTGTTTTCTTTACTTTCTTTACTCCTACTTTCTGACCCTGTGTGGTTTTTTTTTTTTTTGTTTCCCCTCCTCCCTTACTATTACACCCTCTTGTGTCAGAAAGCTTGCCTGCCCAGCAAATCCCAGCAAATCTGGAGTTTTGATTGCCCTACCTATTTCATTCCCATTTCTGTCTTTGTCACTTAGTTGCTTACCCAGCAAGACCTAGTTTTTCTTGTTAAAGCTCCCAACCTGCTCTGTCTGTCCTTCCTTTCCCCTTTTCCCACTGTACATCTCCTCACCTTCTCAGCCCTTACAGGATTTGACGCTTGTGTGATTGGTCCTATTTTTGCATCTCTCTTTGTCTAAGCAGTCCTAGCCTTGCCCTCTTTCTCTTCTTGCAGGAGTCAGTCTTTGCTGGCTTCGTGTTCCCATTTTCCAAGGTACTCCTTTTCCAAGTTTGCTTTCAGATTGGTTACTCTGCTCTTCTGCTATTCCTGAACTTGGCAGGTAGGACCCGCAGTCAGTACAAGAAACATGATGCCCTAACTCTTAATTTAGACCCATGGAGTCAGATCTGTCACAGCCTGTCAGAGCTTAGTGCTGTCACTCTAGAGGAAGTTCACCGATCCAGCATGGGCAAACTGAGACTCTTCCTGAAAGAATCGTGTCTTCATTACATTTGGGAAGTTTTCCTACAGGTATGGCAAAAACAGTTTATTGCTAGGAAGGCTGTGCTCTGCAAAAAGAACATAAAACCCCAGAGATGCTTGTAGTATTCAGTGAAAAGGATGCTGGATTTCCTTCCCACCCTCCCCCCAGGTCATAAGTCTTGGGTAGGGATGGCTGTTGAACGGGAGCCAGCTGGGGGCATTGTTCCAAGGTGCTGGGAGCTGCATTCAAAACCCTTGCGTGCCCGAGAGCTGTGCCTCCCTTCCCTTTTTGTCATGTACTTCCATCTCTTTCCAATCCAAGCTCTCAGTTTCATTCTTATATGCAGAAGACTGTATGTCTTATTTCTGCATTTGCAGCATTCTTGTTGCATGTATTTCCGTGATCCTGATCCTCCAGGTCCTGTGCTGGTGCCCTGACATCTGCATTGGCCAGCAGCTGCAGCACTGGCAGGGCTTGGAGGTAGGACCTGCCAGTGTGGGTAAAGCCAGACCTCCCATACTTTTACAGCATCTTAAGCTCTTTCCTGCTCTGCGGTCTTCCAAAATGAGTTTCAGTTTAGGGTTAAAGAACAAAGAAGAGGCTGAGGTGCAGCCTGGGAGCGGACTGCGTCCTCCAGGGCTGAGCTCCAGGTTAGCCTGCGACAGGGCACATGCTTGGTGCTGGGGCTGCTGTGTGTTTCCTCTCCTGGGCTCTGATGGGTCCCCTCCCCTGGAAGGACACCAGATCAAGGAAGGACACCGGATAAAGTAAAGATGAGAGAAGGCAGGGCAGTAGTCAAACTGGTGAGCTGTGCTTGGAGTGCTTTGCATTGTGATGGCTTTATATGCATCTTAAAATTAACAGTCCCTCCCCCATTATACCAGGCGTTAATTCATTTGCTAACTGAAAAGTCTTGTCTAACTTTCTGGGTTGTGTGCTGTATAGATCTTTTCCACTGTTCTTGCTCCTTAATTTTCTCCTTTCCTCTAAGGGTTGTTTTGCCATAATAGTAAATGTCAGACCCCATACTTCTGAAAACATTTTGCCGCTCCACTGCTGACTCTTAGCAAATGTGATAAATCTTTTTAAAGACAAAAGCATACCTATTCAAGATAATTCATTTCACATGACCCGAGATACCTGAGGCCAAAGACATTTCAGAAGGGATTTTTTGGGGGAAGGGGAATTATGGAGTTTAATGTATTAGTCATGCAAGAAGAGAGATCAAAAAGATTGATTAGGCAATTTTATCTGTCCAAGGAGACATCACCTAAGATGGTCTGTAGTCCTTTTTCCAGTTCAGTTTTTGTGGCACAAGCAAGGCAATACTTGACTACTGGTAAAGTGTTGTCCAATCTAATTGCTCCTGCTGTTTTCCACTGCTGAATTAAACTGTAAAATGTAACCTCACTTGAAGATAGCCAAAGCTTATTAAAAATTTGTCCTTAACCTGCGAAACAACCTGGATGGAAAAGAATTAGTGTTTGTATGAACTGGCCTTGAAAAATTCAATTTTTAGTGTACATTTTTTTTCTCAACTGGATTACTTAGTCCCTCCTTCTGAGGAGAGGTCAAATAGGATGTGAATTAGCCAAGTGCAGGAAAATCTTTTTTCTAATATGTTATGAGATATGGTAAGGATGACTAATTTATAGCATAAAAGCAATACTACAAAGCATTTCACAATCTCTCCCAGATCTAGCTACAGCATGAGAATTGCCAGTTTTCTTCCCTCCTCTCAACTGCTGTTGTTTTCTGCTCTAAGAATAGGGTGCAGGCAGCATCTCCCTTGCTGGACTTCAAAGCTTGGTATAGTAATATGAACTATAATTACTGCTGATTTTGGCTAATGCTCTGGACTTTGGGATGGAGTTTGACTCTGATGCATGGTCTCAGTTATCATCCCAGTTGTTGGGGTGTTTGTGTATTTGTTTGTATGACCTTCTCAGGCACTAGAGCTGAACCTGGTAGAGGCACTGAAGTGAATCCCTTTACCTGCTGATCACTAATAAGAACAATAGTCAACCTGGTCAGCAGGATTTTTTTTTGTTTTTAAGGAACCAAGTCACAAACTGAAGTTAGCTGGCTTAAAAAAAAAGGGGGGGTGGTGGGGAGAAAAAGATAAGCTTCCAGTCTTACAGGAGAAATAACTGACAGTGATAAGAAGTATGGTCCCAACTGTCCTTGCTGGTAATGATACATAATGAGGCTTAATTGCAAGCTGAGGTTAGTACTGTTACATTAAACATATTATAATAATGTAAGCTTATGTAAATGCATTAATAGATGCACTGGGGAGAAAAAAAGACCCACAGAGAGCTGCTGATGCCCTGTGTTTGTTTTGCTGCCTTGCTATGTCTAATATTTGCTTTTATGTTTTCCCTCCTTCTATCATGTTGTCAGTCAATTATTTCAGGTGTTCTGTGGATTGAGCTATCTTTAGCTTTTCTACTTTGCTGCTACTTAAACTCATGTCTGTCATCTAGAAGAAACAAACTTACCAGTGTATCTCGGTAATAAGTCTTACTTTTTTGTCCCTGTTAGTCTGGAGTTTTAAATAGCTATTTAGTTGCTTGTAATTATTTTATTTTTAAGCACCAGTAGCGATGTATAATTAGGTCTATAAGGTGTTTTCTTCCTGTGATTGTAACTTTTTTTTTTGTTTGGCATTTGAATTCATAGTTTGGTACTCATGTTGCGTAGAGTTGCCACAACTACTCAGGCATATTCAGCATAGAGTGGAGCATACTCAACTAAAATACATCTGTCACAGTACAGCTAGTAGTTATGTATGCTGTCCTGTAACCCCTGCATGCCAGTGGAAGGAGAATGGAAAAAAAGTATCACGTTTTAATAAAAGTACTTCTGTAAACAATGACTGTGGTCTTAAATTAGAAATTGGCAAGATTATTTGTTTACATAGTTGTTTACTTTTTGCAATGACCTTCTTGCTTTCTAAATTGTTTCCCACATCGAGTTCCCATGTACTGGCCTTATGATGCAGCAGCACTTGACATGTTTCTTATTCTGTATTGGTCATGATAATGTGTAATTCTTACTCCTTGTGTTGTTTGTAATCGAATTTAAACTAAGTAGGTGGTTACCATGAGTTCCCTAGGAATGTACTTGAACATTACGAATGGTTCATGTTCTAGTTTAAGTGCCCAACCTGTTTGATATTTCCCCCTTCTCAAGAAAAGGGGAAAGGGGTTTTTGCAGCTGTACTACTATTTTGATCTATGTACTGAGTATCTTATTAGATGTTCAAAGTAGTCATCTGTTGGTTAAAAATAATTAACAAAACAACTCTGACCATCATATAAGTGACATTGGAAGATCAGAAGAATCTGATGGAAAATCAAGATGTACTGCTTCCTATATCCTTTCAGGGTGTTTTGGTGTTTCTGAGGTGGCAGATGATCTAAACGACAACTAGGGCTTTTCGCAGCACTGCTCTGAGCAGCCAGAACTTGTCTGCTGCATTCCCTCGGTGGCTGGTGAAGGTCATACGTATGCTTTTACAATATGCGTTACGTCCCTGGTGACAGCCAGCATGCATTGCTGTGAAACTGAGAGTACCTTTCATCCTGCCTTTAATGTCGTCACTAGGAGGTCTGAATCGGTATCACCGAGAAGGGTGTGAAATAGAGGTGGCTTATCTCTAACTCTCAAATACCTTTAGCTATTCGTTTATTGGAAAAGAGATCTAATAATGTACTTTCAATACTTATTGATGTAAAGAACATGTAAATTCTCTGCTGCAGGTAACTATGGTAACATAAGAGAAAACGGCATGTTTCTAGTTAAACAACTAGATAGACTGTAAAACTTCTTTAATGGTTACCTTTGCATGTAATTTCATGTTTAAGAACAATATACAAAGAGCATAAATAGTTGTGACATAATGATAAATAATAGCTTGTGTTTAAAAAAAAAAAAAGGCTTTGTCTTACTGAGAATTTGTGACTCCCTTTAATTCTCTCTAACTTGGCTCAATTTGATACAGTTTCCCATTAGTAATAAAGGGACAGTTAAGAATGGTCTACTGTAAAATACATTCAAGGAAGATTGCTGCCTTGCAGCTGCGTGTGGCTTCAATAGAACAAACTAAATGTTGATGGCTGGTCTTGCTACTGGATAGCATTGGATGACTCTTAAAAAATCTGGTCTGCATTTTGTTTATGTCTTCCTCTATTTCCTGGGAATGCTTTCTGGCAAAGAGAAGGGATGATTTCTGCACAGTCATATTGGCTGGCCTGGATGACCCTTCTTTGCAAGTAATCCTAGACGCGTGCAAGGAAGTGCGAGTCACCCGCTTAAACCTGATCCAGGTAGAGGGGCTGAAAGGCAGCCAAGGGGTGTGTGAGGGTGGCTGCTGCGAGGAGGAGATCGAGGTGTGTAGGCTCGCCTTCTCAAATGGTGCCGGTGTCTTGCTGGAACATGCAAAGCCGATGCCCGTAGTGACTGCTCTTGCCATGTATGGTTAGCATCTGGTCTCCAGCAAAAAGAGCTTTCAGAAATTGCTCCTGCCTCATGAGAGATGAATCAACAAAGTGTTTTCTGCTGTGGATAACGAGCAAAAGTTTTTTCTTTGTCTCCCCCTCTGCCTCGTGCTAGTACAAAGGCTGGCATGAAAATGTTCATTGGAATAAACGTAATGGGGTGGATCTGGTTCTGATCCTTGTGCATGAGTCCCGTGGTGGATAACAAATGTGCCACTATGCAAAGTTTATAAGAGCACAAGCAAGCCTGGCCCCAGATTATGTGCTGTCTCCAGCTTTTATTTCTCTTACTTTCCTTTCTCTTGCTCTGCCTTCCTTTCCCTTTCCTCTTCCCTCTTCCTCATTCCCTTAGGCCTATTTCAATGAATCAGCTCCTTTTGGCCTGTCAGTGCTAGTTTAAAGCACTGGGGAACAAATGTGGCCTCTTTCTAAGTTAAGTCTGTTAATCATGTTCTTTTGTCTGTCTTATCAAGTTCTTGTCTCTACTACAGCAACTCTGTGTGTGCAGCTCTGCTGGCAAAGCCCTCTCAGGCAGGCTGATGGAAAGAGGTTTCTGCCAGTGCTTTTTTGCTGTCACAGCAAACATAAGCAAAGCTGAGAAAAACTACCTTCTGTTAACTGATAAGTGTTCAGCGAGGGGGATGTGAATGTTTTACACCCTGAACCGGCAGAGGTCTCCTGGTACACGGTGTGTCCCTGCCTGTCCTTTGTACTATCTTTGTAGTATAAACTGGGACCCTATTTTGCCTTTGAGAAAGGACCCATTATCTGCCTCGTATTTGTACAGTGCTTAGCACAATGTAGACTGCTCCTTAAGTACTTGCCAATGCAACCATGACTAGCAATTTGCCCTTGCTGAAAGGCTCAGTGTGGTTTGTCACTGTCACTCTTATAAGGCAAATACTTAAATTTCTTGATCCATTATGCTCAGTGATGGACTGCTTCTCCTTACGGGATGCTGGCAGAGGCTGAACTGCAGTCTTTAAGTATGTAGAAAGTGAGTAAAATGTTGTCGGTTCTGAAAAGGAGAAATTTAGATTGGCTTAGCATACTGCATATCAGGCAGGACTCTGCAGAGAGAGATATGCTTTTTATGTACTGCAGATGTGTATATTTATTTGTGTGTGTATATATATACATCTGTGTATACAGACTTTTTCAGAAGGCCAGATTGTTTTCTGGATGTTGGGAGTGAGCGGTATGGGTGTGGGCAGGGAGGGTGGGGGAAGCAAGCTGCAGAGCCCCATGCCTTACGCTGTAGGGTGGGAGAGGACTTCTGCCCTCCCCCGGAGCCCTGGCTCTCGCTGCAGCATGCCAGTCTGCCCCAGCACAGAGCTGGTCCCAGGGCTGCCTGCTTCACCCCAGCATGGCTTGGGGCACTGCTGTCTGCATGGGGCCTGTCCCGTGTCCTGTGGTGGGTCAGAGCCAGGGCTTGGAGTGCTCCTGGCCCCACTGGTTTGCTTTAGGCTCCCTGACTAGAAGCACAGGTCCATCCTTAGTGGTCATGTGTTGTAGCTCCCAGATTGCCTCTGCGCTGCCACAGCAGCCTCCCCTAGCAGGCTCAGTGGTGAGTCCTACATACAAAGAAACTGGGCTCTACATCTGTTTTCTCACTAGGAGGTAGTGGTGATGGCAGCAGCCTGGTCTGGCTCTGGACTGGTCTGTGCCTGGCGTAGGAGGGCATACGTAGCTGTCCTGCCAGCATCGCCCCACAGCTATTCCTTGTCTTCTCTTGGGAAATGGATGTAGGGGACCATCCCTTGGGCTGCCATTTTATAAAACGATTTTCCAGATCCTTTCTAAACTTAATAAACTTTGAGTCGCACAGCTGTCAGAAGTTGGGATACATAGCTGTTCTTTCTGAAGAAGGAAAGTATAAGACTTCCTGAAGCACAGCAGGTTGCTATCCAACTGCATCCCAGGAAAGCCGGGCAGGATCTAGCAGCACTGTGCACTGGAGGACAGAGCAGTGACGTTCCTGATTGCAGATCATGTGGCTCAGATAGCAGATCCTGTGTGGAAATGTGTGTCTAGGTGTGAGGAAAATGCACAAGTGGGAAGAGGCAGTGGGGGCAGAGGAGGGTGCAGCACGCAGTCTCTGCTCCGATTACGACAGCAGCGCTGTGGGCTGGCCCTGTGCCCTGATGGGACAGGTGGGGCTGCCTGGGTGGCCGCTGCCACCAGGTGCCTGCATGTCCCTCAGATGGGTGTGGGAAGCTGGAGGAGCAGGTTTCCAGCCTTCCTGACAGGTGTGCTGCAGTGGAGGTGGCGATGGGCTTGGCGGGGTGGGTGCCACAGCCCTTTCTTAGCCAACTTCAGCCACCCTGCACTTGTAGAAGTGCTTCCTGTGAACTGATTTCCTTCCCATAGAGAATGTTTTGCTAGACTTCAAATACTTCTAAATAACAGAGGCTTTGCATGTTGCTGTGTCTCTGATCGGAGGATAATGGATACTTTAATAATCCAGGAAGGAGTAGCTTAGATTGCAGAAATAATTTAATACTCTTCTGCTGACTCTCTAAACTGACAGCACGACGTGGTGCTCTGATGGCCGGTGAAATGGAAAAACCATTCTCCTGAGAAAGCGAATCTGAATTACTTCCACCATGACAGCAGGGTGCGTTGAGTAGGGCTGGAACGTACCATGACCTGTTGAAATGAGTGACTGAAAGGAGGGAGTCATTCAGCTTGTTTTCATGCATGTGAAGTGAGGGAGTGGGAAATGAAGAAAGAGGGCTTTATGGTCTCGACACCCTTATTGCACTGTATTAAATGAGGTATCTTTTTGCTTTTTCAGCAGGTCAAAATCCTTTTTCTTTTTTCTTTTTCTGAATCCTGGACATAAGGCAAAAAATTTATTGAGGATATATAGCTATAGCATTCTCAGTTTTGGTGTTATCAAACTGTTAGACATGTATGCATTGTTTTAATTATATAATTATAATTAATTATAAAGGCCTTACTTCTGTAAGGCCTTTGACACTGTCTCCCACAACATTCTTGTCACTAAATTGGAGAGATACAGGTTTGATGAATGGACTGTTAGATGGATAAGGAATTAGCTGGATGGCTGCATCCAAAGAGCTGTGGTCAACTGTTCAACGTCTAAAGGAGATCAGTAACAACTGGTGTCCCTCAGGGGTCTGTATTGCGACCCGTAGTGTTCAATATCTTCATCAATGACATACAGTGGGTTTGAGTGTGCCTTCGGCCACTTTGCAGATGACACCACACTGAGCGGTGCAGTTGCTTTGCAAGAGGGAAGGGATGCCATCCAGAAGGACCTTAACAGGCTTGAGGAGTGGGCCCATGTGAACCTCATGAAGTTCAGCAAGGCCAAGTACAAGTACCTGCGTCAGGGCAATCGCCAATATCAGTACAGACTGGGGGATGAATGGATTGAGACCAGCCCTGCAGAGAAGGACTTGGGGATACTGGTGGATGAAAAAGTGGACACGAGGTGGCAATGTGCACTTGTAGCCCAGAAAGCCAGCTGTATCCTGGGCTGCATAAAAAGAAGCATGGCCAGCAGGTTGAGGGAGGTGATTCTCTCCCTGTATTCTGCTCTCGTGAGACTCCACGCTTCAATAGTGAACAGGTATTTGCTTTTACAATGAGCATTTGAGTTGTATCGCATGCAGTGAGACCTCTGTTAGCTCCTTCTGTCTGCTCTTCTGGACCCATGAACAATTTCCTCATGCCCATACCAATCTACTTTTAATATTTTCTGTGTCGTGATGCAAACCAATTTTAAACCAAATTTCACTGGCACCTGGGGTAATTGCACTGTGGATCATCTCCTCCCGTTGTACACCATAGACTGTACAAGAGGCTTCCCTGCATCTACTCTTAGGTATTCCTGTTCTCCTGCTCCAGCATGCTTTAAAGGTTTGGTTAAGTTGCTATGCAGCAGTGAAGCATCTGAATCATCTGTGAAAAGTGCATGTGCTAGGAGGAAAGCCTTGTCCCTTACTGTGCTAGAAAGGGTATAGTTGAGCTCAGGAAGTGGCAATATGTAATGGCAAAATGTTATCAAATGCTGATATTTAGCAAATACTGCTATTTGGTGTTGGTCTGACAGCTACATTGCTTTCTACACACTTTACCTAAGCCTGTGTCAACGTGTGGATATACACATTTTTAAGCATGACTTGTAAAACTAATTGGAGAATAAATTTGTCAAAAAAACCCCCCCAACATTGCAAAACTAATTTAATATCAGACCCTAGGGCTAGCATCTGTGTATTTTAAGAAGTGACCTTAGTTATATGATCATTCTCGCTGCTGTTTAGCTGATTGATACCATGAGTTACATTTAGGTATGTTTCTGTACAGGAGATTAAAATATGTCTCTGCAGCTATTCAACTCTGATTTCTTGTGAATAGTTTTAGTAGTATCAAATCTAATTAAAGTGGACATTTAAGAAAAACCCTCACGAATTTTTGGGAAAAACAGATATTTGCCAGAAAATGGGGTTCAGTGGGCAGTTCAGTGCTCTTTCTGATTTGTTAGCTAGCATTTGGCAATTACTAGCAGCTGTCAGGGCAGGAGGCGGTAAGTGAAGGTAGAGGAGATCTATGTTGGCTAATTCATGTCATGTAAGATGAGCCTTTGACAGCATTCTTTCTGAAGAGCAATATTATAAAGCCAAGGTGATAGAAAAAGGCAATATGGGAGTTTTAGGTACTTTTTAGAAAATATTTTTCTTCTCAAATTGGCACTTCAAAGGGACACTGAAAGCAGTAGCTTAATTGATCTCCTGGCAGCCAGCAGATGAATATTACAAAGCAAATGCACTTACTTAGTTGCTGGCTGCCTGTGTCTTCTCGGCCTGCCCTGTAACACTTTCTCGTGTTAACTTTCTTAGGGTCTAAGAAGGAATAAGATTAAAAGGGAGCATGGAAAAGGTTAACATGATTCCGCTGTCATCTACCACCATTCTTGTACAGGGTCGCTCCACCCCCAGAGAAAATGAATATTAGAAATGTATGATTTAGAGTAGCTCTGGGTTTCACATTTTGCTTCTTTTTCCAAGGTAGAGAAAATAATTAATTTGTTTCCATATATATTATACCTTTTGATCTACTAGTCTGTGTAGAGGAGTGGCAGCTCCTTACACAGGGGTCTATTCCAAGTCCCTTTTGGGTTTTATCTTTTTTAAATCTGAGAGAATTTGTCCCAATAGCTTCTTTCTGAAAAGCCCCAGTTTCTTCCTCCTATAGGTGCAGCCAGACCAAAGCATTCTTTCTCAAATGACTCCTCAAACTTGCCAAGTTTTTTCCTTTGCCATCTTTGCATGTTAACGCATCTACCCTAATGTGAACCAAGATGCACTGGTTTGGTTCCTCAGTACTAGGCTGCTGATGCACAGAACCATAGAGGTGGTGAGAAAATAAACACTGAAGAAGGTAAGGGTGCCTTCCTGATCATTGTCACAGTCCTCTAGCTTTTATTTACTACATTCAATACGAAATAAGAATGAATTGAAAGATAAAAAGGAAAAAGTACCTTTTTCAGGGAGGTTCTGCTTAAACACTATTTTTATTACTGCTTTTGTTTCTTCTGCAGAGTGGGAAGCCCCCAGTTAAGGACATGTTCACAGATCTGAAAGATGGAAGGAAGCTTTTGGACCTTTTGGAGGGTCTGACAGGGAAATCTCTGGTAAGAGAAATGTGTATGAGTTATATTCCCATTTATTTAAAAAAAAAAAAATAGCAACCGACAAATAAACAAACCACACAAAACCCAAACTGTGGCATGTGATTTTTTTTAAATTTTAATTTATTTAAAAACCTATTTTGCTTGTAGTGTGTACTTGCTCTCTACAGTTCTAGTGAAATTCCCATGAACTCCACTCATGGGATATAGGGTCAGACTGAAGTTAGCTGTGTAACCCTCTCTTGAGGGTCAGCATACAGTTTAGCAAAGCATGTAAAAGCAGTGGTGTTATTCGCATAGTGTATATTTTTAATAGAGGTCTTTTAAAGGTCTGCTTCTGGATGATCTAGAAGAGCAGCCTTTAGCTGGATACCTGTGGACTTTTTCTAATAAGCTCATGAAAGATCCCTTAAAGGAAAAAGAAAGAAAACAGACAACAGCTAGTAAGCAAGGCAAAAATCTGCATCTCCACTGAAAAATCCTTTGTGATCTACAGATAGGAAAGGAGTGAAAACTACTCAAGTCTTGTTTGGGAAAGTGTGCGGGTGGCTGAAAACTCTTCCCCTGCTAACATTGATGCCTCTTCAGAAAGGTACATGAGGCATGGTGAAACCTGTGCCACCATGTGGGATTAAATTCTTGATTTCACTATTTATAATAAATACCAAATTCATTTATTGACCTTACAGGGAACCTTCAGCCATTTAAAATTTCACCTTGCAAGCTTGCCTTTTTTTTTTTTTAAACAGATGCATTTCACTAGTACTTCTAATGATTTGTAGTCCGATTTGGAGTATACTGAAGACAGTAGGAGTTTTTTGTTTTCTAATTCTGTTGATTACTGTGTTCCAAATTCAGCTCCATGCTCTTGCAGTACGATCATGTTCTGCCACAGGAGTTAAATTGTGGTGATTAAAAGCAAATGGAGTGGCAGGTATTGTCAAGAGTTGCAGTGGTTTTTTTGCCCTGATATTAAAAGGAAGAGAAAGTCAGGAAGCATAACTTCTTCCCAGTATGCAAAGATTTAGCAGGCTTTCGGTGCCAGAAAAACAAATTGCTGCTTGTTCCCTCTTGGGAGCCAAAAAATTTCAACTACTCTGGCAAACGTTCAAAACCCTCAGATTTTCCCCGGGAACTCCCACTTTGCTGTTGTATTGCCAGTTTACAACTCTGCAGATGCTGGGAATAAAAATTCTGGACTTACTGCAGATGAACTGAAACACACTTTGAATCCAAGGCTTGTCCTGTGCCTTGAATTGAGGAATAACGTTCTGGCCAGTTTTCATTTTGAAATTGTTGTGGATGATCTTGTTTGGGTTTTGTTCTTACTTAAAAAAATCTGCAGAAAATTAAGACAAATTTCCTATTTGCTCTGTCATTTCTTTTGTTTGGTCTGTCAAGTTAATTCTGATGTGAACAGATTGTAACTTTTATTTTTCAGCCTAAAGAACGAGGTTCTACACGAGTACATGCCTTAAATAATGTCAACCGAGTACTGCAAGTCTTGCATCAGAACAACGTGAGCATGTTTTTCCACAACTTTTTGATAGACCCTTTAATTTATTCCTGTGTGTAAGTGAGTTCAAAATGCAGAGAAAAAAGATTTTTTGGTACCTAAAATGAGAATTCAGTGAGATCATAGAATGCTTTGGGATGGAAGGGACCTTTAAAGGTCATCTAGTCCATCCCCCCTGCAATTGGCAGGGATATCTACAACTAGATCAGGTTGCTCAGAGCCCCATCCAGCCTGGCCTTGAATGTTTCCAAGGATGGGGCATCTACCACCTCTCTGGGCAACCCATTCCAGTGTTTCACCACCCTCATTGTAAAAAAATTTCTTCCTTATATCTAGTCTGAATCTACCCTCTTTTATTTTAAAACCATTACCCCTTGTCCTATCGCTACTGGCCCTACTAAAAAGTCTGTCCCCATCTTTATTGTAAGCCCCCTTTAAGTATTGAAAGGCTGCAATAAGGTCTCCCCGCAGCCTTCTCTTCTCCAAGCTGAACACCCCCCGCTCTTTCAGCCTTTCCTCATGAGAGGTGTTCCATCCCTCTGATCATTTTTGGGGCCCTAAACTGTTCTCAGTTTTCCTTATCTGATGTAGAATTTCAGTGTCTGGCAATTTTGTGAAATCTTAAAATGCTAACTTAATAGGTATTAACTAAATTGTGTTTTGTTGAGATGTGGTCAGCTCCCAAAACAAAGGTGACTTGAAGCTCTGCTATGCATAGCTCATGAACCTGGCAGGACAAAAAACTAATTTCCAGTGATGACGCATAACTTGTGCAAAAATCTGTAGGGGTATGACAGGTTTTGTGTCTCTGTTTTTTGCGTACTGCTCTCAAAGTCCAGGAGGATCTTTCCATTGATATCTGTCAGCTCTGTGTCAAATCTGTACTGAGTGTTTCTTATTTGGAGCTTTGGTAACTGATCAGAAAAACAAAACAACAAACCCCAATCCTTCTTTAAGAAAAATAAGATTAATAATTGTTTGTTTTATTTTGTTTTTATGTTTTGACTGCCTGGAAGCCAGTAGTGCTGTGGTAAAGTGATTTTATTTTTCCCCTGAAGAACAGTTCCTGATAAGCCTACTCTCCACAGTTAGAGTTTCTATTTGCAAATGTCAGGGCACTAAGTGTCCACTAATAAGAACATTCTGGCAATAAAATACATCTAATGCAAAAAGACACTGACATATTTATGTAAACTGCTGATTGAAGAGTGATACGAACATGCTGTATAATACTGCAATTTCCCCTCCGTCTTGGTGGACTAGTGTCATATTTCTAGGAAGCAGCCAAAGTTAGTGGTGGGTTGGTTTTTTTTTTTTTTTTTTCTTCTTTGTGGTACTGTAAATATTGATTAACTTTTTTCTAAGGATAAGTAATGAGTCTTTCCAGCTTGAAACTGATTTATTTTATGAAGATAATAAATGAAATAATATTGAATTACAATAACTAATTAGTTCTTCCTTAAGCTGGCAGAATCTGGGTTTCTAGAAGTAAACAGATGGTGTTAGTTAGCTGAAGGTTGTTAAGGTCACGCACATGATTTATACCTACTGCTTAACTTCATTAGAAAGTGTGTCTGTGTTAAGATGAAGGGAAAAGGCACCCACTGAGAAGCAGTTGCTTTCTGTTGCCTGAGATTTTGTGGGCTATACAATATTCATAACTTGTGAAATAATTTATAAAGTGTTTAAATATATATTGCAAGGATCAGACAAGTCTAGGGTGTGGATGTTCAAGTGATCCTGTGAACCTCATCCATCTGATGAGCAGAATGGTTCTAAGTAATGAATTTCAACTTTTTTGATTTGTGGACCAAGTTTTTAAAAAATAATAATAAAAATAATCCACTGGAAATCATTCCCTATAGTCAATATCAGTCTGCTGTCAGTGGTACTGACTGTCTGTCAGCTTTCTTTTATTGATTGTCTTTGCTTAAGTCTTAGTAGTCCACTCACCATCCTAGGGGATTGCTGGCTGCATCCTGCAAAGCGTTGGTTTAGTTCAGAATCATTGAAATACAAAAATGGACATGTGGAGTATTTTCTTTTATGTAGGTGTAGATAGCAAGAGGAATGCATCATTATTATTATTATTATTATTATTATTGATGTATGATTAAAAAAGGTGAAGTTTTTTTTGTAACCAATTCTCAGGAGCGTTTTTCTTCTATTATAGGTGAAAAAAGCTCTTGTAATTGTTTTATTTGTATGCCCTTGACTTTTAGTCTTGCTTTCTGCTCCTTGTGTTCTAGAGTGCTTTCCAGTACGTTGTTTAATGATCCACACTGGTGATTCTTTTGGCCTGGTTTTGCCTGTTTAATTTACAGTTATCTTAAAATATATGCCCGTTATTTGCAAAGAGTATTGCTGTAAGATTCTGTTCCAGCTGCTGTAAAAACTGGGAGGGGACAATCCACAAATCCACAAGCTTCCTTAGTACTTTGAAGTGTAATTTGTGGTTCCATGTTAATCTTGCAACACAGTTTTTGATTTGATTCTCCTAACCAAGAGACCTATGGGGAACTGAAAATTGTCAAGGTGATATCTGTAAGCAATGAGGTTACAAGTACATTTTGCAGAAATGAAGCTATTTGTGATTGTGTGATAAGAGGAAAAATATTCATGGAATACCATTATATTCTTATATGGCAGCAATATCCTCTAAAACAAAATGAAACTTTCTTCTTGTCTATTCTGCCATTGTAGGCTACATCTGCTGAGAGCCAGAGCATGGGCTCCGTTACTGTCCTGTGATTGTCCGTACTGTTTAATTGCTAGCCAGCTACTTGATGAATGTTTCGTCTCTATGACCAATTCTGATACCAAGCAATGCCCAGATACAGTTCTCGGAGTCAGTGTAAGCTGGGAGGTGTTTCTGGTAGGCACTGTGGATAACACTGTTTTGGAGCAGGGATGAGAAAGGGAGGGAAAAAAACTTCCCCATGGAGGTGAAATGCACTGTGCCACTTGCCCCTGGGGCTGGAGGATGCTCCTGGCTCAGGTTGTTTACAAGAATGAAGCCCCACCATCTGCCCAGTGTGGGAGTGTGTTGCAGCATCTGCTGTATGTGTACATACACCCAGGGAGGTATTTGTCTCCTCTGCCGTAGGCAGCTGTTCCTAGCCCAATTTCCATAGGCATGGTGGTGACTAATGCAGCGTGCTGCTGTTGGTTCCCTCCAAAAAGTGGTTCAGAGTTAGTGCTGCTTTCTCTGTGTTGACTGAATGGAGGCTTGATGTCCCGATTCAGTTCAGACTCTAAAGTAGCACCAAGTGCGTATCTGGTAGTGTGCTTTAAGCTTTGCTGCTTCTGAGGGCTGAATACTTGATGCAGGAGTGGGTAGCCTCTCCTGCCCTCTTGCTTACTAAAGTAATCTCCTCTTTCCATGTTTTTATCTTTTTAATGATCTCAATTAGAGCATCACTGAGTCTATATGGGGTTCTATGCATATAGGAAACTTGAAAATTTTATTTTTTCCTTGAGCTTTTGGTCTCCTTCTATAATCCATTTGGATGCTGTTTCATGCAAAGGACAGACCTATTCTTAATGACAGAGTTTTCATGGTTCTGTAATGTCTCTGAGTATGTGTAGGAGCAGGACTGCTTAACTTTTTTTTTTAATATCAGATCTTTCATGTTTACATTTCTATTGGTCAGTTTTGACTGCTGGCATGCATCTATATATTAGAAGAGAGGATAAAACTCTTCCAATGGAGTATCTTCTTTGTGTCATATTTTGTCCTGTTGTTTAAGCAGTTGTCATGACAAATTCAGATAGACAGTACTCTGTCATCTCTGGTTCTCTCTTTCTAACTACTTTTGGTTTCAGAGCCCTTGATAATACGTGGCTGACAGCCAGGAATATGGGGTGGGGTTGTGACTTGAAGCTGTGGTAACAGTGTTTTAATATAGAGTTGATCCAACCTCTCCAGGTGGAGTTGGTGAATATTGGAGGAACTGACATCGTCGATGGAAATCACAAGCTGACGCTGGGGCTGCTGTGGAGCATTATCTTGCACTGGCAGGTGAGAGGCTGCTGCGAGATCTCTGCTTCTTCAGGAATCTGCTGGGATTCTCACAGACCTTCCTGGGGTTTTGGTGGCGGAAAGTACTGCTTCTATTTTGGGCTGGTAAATAAAGGCAGGCCAGTGTTTGGTTTCTGAGCTCTGTCTATTGGCTGCCTCCTGCGGCACGTATTCTCGTATGTGCTCAGTTGTACTCAGTCTCTCAGTTTAGTTCCTGCTGGTGTTAATTGCAGAGAGGCTTTTCAGGCTGAAGCATTGTATTTATATTCCTTCCTCAAGGCTTTTATGCACTTCTGTTAGCAGGTGGTGTTTTTTGTTTTTGTTTTTTTTGGGTTTTTTTTGTTTTTTTTTTTTTTTTTACTATCTAGGTGGCTGTGTTGGGCTTGGATCTCATATGCTGCTCCGTAGGTTTGTTTCTCAGTCTCATAGATTGAATTGCTCCTGTTTTATCCAGGTACCTAGCAGGATCATTGAATTCACTTGGAGGGACTTTGGCAGATGCTTACACATAGTACCCAAACAGCAAACTACTTTTGTTGGCTGAACAGATATCCTTTCTTGCAGAAAACCTGTGCAAGCTGTATTTTTGGGGTTTCTTACTGGTAGAACTGCAGCACGAGGCAGTGAGAAATATTATACCCCATGCTTAGTGTAGACAGCACTGAGGAAAGGGGGAGGATCGTAACGTAAGAGTAATGTGTCATTATTACATGAAGCATTACTGGTTCTTGTAATCAGTAGGGTGCAAAGGTGGCCTGAAGACTCCTATTCGCAAATTTCATGTGAGGAGTTAGAGTTCAATTCATTAGTTTTCATGGGAAAGACCTTTTCATGATTTGTGAAATAGCTTGGTTCAAAGGTTTTGTAAGCAGGAAAAGTGGAGAACATATCTGTAAGATGTAGTCGCTGTTGTCTTGCAGGTGAAGGATGTCATGAAGAACATCATGTCAGATTTGCAGCAGACCAACAGTGAGAAGATCCTGCTGAGCTGGGTTCGGCAGTCCACGAGACCTTACAGTCAGGTCAATGTTCTGAACTTCACCACAAGCTGGGCAGATGGACTTGCCTTTAATGCTGTCATCCACAGACACAAGTAAGCAGCAAACAGCTTATCTTAGACCTAGTGAAGTAAGCGGCTTTTTTGCCATGTCTTCATGCTTGAGCATTTGACAGCTTCTAGCCTGTTTCGGTGATTCATTGTTTGTTTTTTTTTGTTGTGGTAACAATAACAGTGGAGGGATATTGCCAGAGCCTTGCAAAGGATCTAGCTAAGGCAGCAGTGTAACTCTCAGTTCCTGCACATGCACCCACACTTGCTAATTGAAGTGGATTTACATCCCACTTAGTATGCATTATACAGCGAGTATGCTGAATGGGTCTCTGCAGGGGGGGCTGACCACCTCCTTCCCCTGTACTTCCTCCTCCCCTCCCGCCTCTGCAAAGGGAAACATTTCTTCTGTCGGAGTTTGCCATATCATTTTAGTAGGAATATACAGAAGCTTCAAAACGAAGGAATAAGACAAGCTCTGTAGCTTTTCTTAGTTTTTGAATTTATGTTGCTTGAAAGACAATGTATGCGCTTCTTTCAGGAGAACTGTTGAGCAGAAGAATCAAAGGGTAATAGAATACTTCAGGTATCTGTAGCGTATTCATTAGTTTGTTCATTATACTTTATAAGGAATGCTGTTAAAGTTTCTTTGCACAGATCTTTTGTGTTCTTTCTGATTTTTGGAGCTCTCTTTGGTAGTCTAAATAAATCATCATTACAGACTCCTATGAAGCTTACCAGGTTGTGTTTTTTTTTTTTTTTTTAATTTTCTTCAAGATCTGCTTCTGGGCAATCCATTCTAAGCCAGCGTACTTTAAATGAAGTCAGCTCAGTGCTTTGCAAGGGCAACTGTTCTTAACCGTAAATAATGGTTTTAACATGGTAATGATAATATCTAGAATTTAACCAGACCTCCTGGCCACCAGGTATCTGTCATGGCAAATGCTTTACAAATGCCCAGAATATTTATATCCAGCAGATACAAAGCGTTCACAAAAGCATATGTTCACTTTGAGCCTGCTGTTCTCTGCTCTTAAGTGCTGTTTGGCCTATGCTGACTGAAATAACAGGCTCTGTTACAGGCTTGCTGGCTTCGGGGCAGGTCTGCCCTGACACACCTATGTGCCTTGGAGACCAGAGCTGGCTTGTGTTCAGCCTGCATGGATGCATGGGGAGCACCTGCACCACTCCTGAAAGTTTGGAAGGGCTCTTCTGCAAAGGCAGAGCAATACTAGCAAAGGCCTCTCTGGAGTTTATCAGAAGTATTACCAAGTGCCTTCTCTGGATGGTGTGAGCTACACTGGTGGTTTTCATACCAGCATAATTGCCCGTAGTGGCATAGCTCTGCTGCTGAACATGTGAAGCTTTGTGATGGAGAGAGTGCCAGCTTTAGACACAAGTGAGACCTAGGTGCCCTGAGGGAAGCAGGAGAGGTTGTAAAATTGGCTTCAGGCTGTTTGTTGTCCTTATGTGTTGTGACTACGTTCTTGGGCTTTGTGGGATCTGAAGTCTGTGAGCTCTGCCCTTTTCAGAGCATTGTTGAGTAGCAAAAGACCCTGCTGAAAACTTTTAACTGAGTAACTGTGCTTTCCTCTGGCTTCCTAAAATTTCTCAGTGACCTGGCTTTGCTGATCTCTGAGCCTTTTATTCCCTCTTCCTGGGAGCCTGGCAGCTGCCAGCACGTCAGAATTCAGCTTTGCTGTCCCTTGGCACCAGTCCTTTAGCCAGGGAAGCACCATTTTCCCCACACTTCTGAGAAATCTTGAACTGGGTTTAAATTTAGGTTGGTTTTGAAAGAGAAGCTTTAAAAGGTACTTGCAAGGAACAAGGAGATTGGGGCAGGTTGCAGAAATGGTAGGACAACAAAGCTATTTAGCTTACCCAGAAAGTAGTGCTTCTCTGCCTAAGGGGCATTTTCAATATTGCTTTTTAAATTTAGCTTAATATGACACTTAATACAGGAGAATTTTTGTGGATCCCGTTAAGAGGTGTGGTAGCTCACTTTTCTCTTTATGTATTTATCAACAATTGTTAGCAGTGCTACCTCTTGGCTATAATATCTAGTAACTTTGTAACGCTTGCAGTACTTAATAAAATTATATGAGGTAATAGGACATTTAACATTTTACTGTGCTAGTCTCTTTCATTTCCTAATATTATCTTTGTTCCTCTTTGAATCGAATTCTGCTTTTTGGTACAATTTTCTTGCTCGTGGGTAAATACCTAGATTGCATTTTATTAAAATTTGTGTTATTGTGGCAGTGTGCAGGTAGTGCATATACGATATACTTACTGCAATGTGTTTTTCAAAGTAAGAGTCTCTGCTAAAGCTTTATGTGAATCTATGTGGTTATCCTTGTTGCTTCTTGCATGGAGGTACAGTATTCCACTAGCTTCTATCAGGGTCTTTGCATATCTCGGTTCCCCACTCACCCCACCTTCCTCAGGCTTTTGCTTCTCAGAGTCTGCTGGCTTATGGCCTTCCTGTTTCACAAAGGGTAATAACAGATGTTAAAAGGATACTCTCAGGTCAATTTACAACTGAATTAAGTATTAAAAGAATTAAAGGCAAGCCCATGTCTTCCTCCCCAAGTTCTATAAAGCACAAAATCAATAGCAGTGTTTTAATGAGAAGCCACTATTACAGGGGAATGGAAAGTATTTTGATGGCTCTGTAGTTGTAGGGCTGTGCTGCTGCAGCGCCAGGCTGATCGTGCCCTGTCGGTGTAGGTACCACTAGGAGGGGGCACTGTTTGCTGACCCCGCTTCCTGCTCCGTGCTCTGCTCTTTTCCCTTGAGACCTCCTGGTATGTTTTGGGTGCACAGCTGGACTGGAGATTTGGTTTGGCTAATGCTAATGTGAGACGAAGGCTGCTGGCACTGTAAATGGATCAGCTCCGTGGTCTGATTTGTGCTGTGATTCCCATGAGCACTTGTGATGGGGTGGGTTTTTTGTAGTTTGTTTTTTTTTTTTTTTTTTTTTTAATTGGGGAAAAAGGCCATGGGGCAGGGTGAGTGAGCAGGGGTGGAGACGGCTGCTGCTCCTGGCTGTGATGGTCTGGGGTGGTCACTGAGCCACACCACAAGTTTGGAAGGAGGCTCTCCAGGAACAGAGTGACTCTCCATTACCCAGCAGAGCCTGACGCAGAAAGCATGTAGTAACAGTAATGCTGTGAAAGAAACAGTTGGAAAAAAACTGCTTCTGGAATAAATTTTAAACACAGACTTTATGTATTTTCTTGTTAGTAGTATTTAATCTCCTGTTGCAGTCAATGAGTATATGTATAGAATACATAGAATGGAAGGTGGATGTTGCTGTGGATGTGCAGTCAGTTAATTGATTTGCGATTGCCAGATTCTCACTAATAAAAAGAAAGCACGTATTTGTATTTATGCATTTGTGTATATGCACTTATGTTTATATTTTGTATGTATGTTTATGTTCATATTACTTGGGTAGCTACCTTCCTGTCCATAACTTCATACTCTACATGGTATGGAATTTTTTCTTCAGATAAAATTTATTGCTTTCTTTCCTGTCTTGTCTTTACTTTTAGACCTGAGCTTTTCAGCTGGGATAAAGTTATAAAGATGTCCCCAGTTGAGAGACTGGAACATGCTTTCAGCATAGCCAAAAACCACTTGGGAATTGAGAAACTGTTGGATCCTGAAGGTGGGATATAATTATTTTACTTGACTAGAAGCTTTTTTGAGCTCTCTTGAAAGAAATTTCTTATATTGACATTTACTATGAATACGAATTCTAGCAGTTTTGTGCAGTGGTATTTTGTTTCAAGCCCTTAAATTTGGGTTTAAAAGAATGTAATTTGTAGGGTAAAGGTATGTCTGAGCATGGGTATGCTTCGGCTTTTTGAGTGTTAAGATTCAGATTGACTTAGCATTCAGAGACAGTATACAGAAGGTGAAGTCAGTACCCTGGCTTTGTTTTATTTTAGGTAGGAGTTCTACCACAAGGGTCTGTGCTTTTCAGATGAAACAGAGCATTACGTACAATGGGATAGCTTAAGAGCTCATTATCTTTCGTTCTTTATATGTACACACACTGAGTAGCAGTAGCTGCCAGTGCTGTGAGTACTTACCGTGTAGGAATGCTTACCAGGAAACTTTTATGGCTCCTTTTTAAAATCCTGAGCTGTCACTCTGCTTTGAAGTGAGCCTCTAAAGATTCATTCTGTAAGACAAGCTCTCAAACTTTATAGATTCAAGCACCACCTTCTTACAAAAACAACAAAAAAAATTAACTGAATGGATAGCACTCATAAGCTGAGAGGTAAGTGAACCTGAGTTGGTGAAACTGTTTTCCATGTGAAAAGTAAGAAAATGAACTGACCAATGCTGGGAGTGGGGATAGAGCCGAAGTGGAAATGTTTATTTATGTGGGATACTGTCCCTGAACTGCATTTCTGCTTGGGAGATGCTCCAGAATAATTTTCCCCAAACAGTTTTCATTCCTTAATAACTTCAGGTTTGGGCTCTTCAAAAAGATCATGCCTTTTAATGTGAATTCTCTTCCAAATGTAGAAAATTTATTTTTTAAAATTTTTTCTCCTTCATAGTATTTTCAACATATGTCAAATCTGGCCTTTTAACTTAAAGCTTACTAAAGGCTACTTAACAGAACCTGTGACTTACACTGTATGTAAAGTCTTAACTGTATTCTAAGTAATGATTTAGAAAAGCAGCTTCTTCATTTATTTTTTCCCCATATTTTATCTTTTTGATGCAGATGTTGCTGTACAGCTTCCAGACAAAAAGTCTATTATTATGTATTTAACCTCTTTGTTTGAGGTCCTTCCTAAGCAAGTCACTATGGAAGACATCCGGGAGGTGGAGACCCTTCCAAGGAGATACAAGCAGGAATGTGAGGATGGAGAGTTCAACATGCAGCAGGTGTGTTTCTCATCAAAGTCTGCCTGCATTTTCTTGAGTTGTAATTTTAGCTGATCTTCAGGCTTGTCAGTTTACCTCTGAAATATGCCTTCTATCTTGGGTAACACAATTGGGAAAATATGAAAAATCGTAGCATCTTCTTTGTGATTGACTTCAGTCATTCTGTCTTCCTTTTTCTTCTTTTCTCATTCATGTCTAAAATCCTGTGAGCTGAGGTATAAAGTTGTGTAAAGTTCCATCTGTGTTATGCTTCTTTCTTCTGCTTCTCTGTCTTGGCAAGCCAGAGAGGGTGGCCCAAAATCTTTAACTGAGTTTGTCGCAGGACCTGTGGTGGTAGTGGTAGTGATGGGATTTTTTTTTTTTTTGGGGTGTGAGATCCACTGTTAAATAAGCAAAAAAGTTGTCTTTTCTATCCGGGTTCTTTATTTCAAAATGAAAATTCATTAGTGGCAACTGTGGCCCTTCTCATTAAAATGTACCCAATGATTACTTTTAACATTTTCTGAAGGATTAAAGGGAATTTTAGTTGTTCTGTTTTTAGTATCATTTGGGAAAGCATCTTCTGTGCACTTCTAAGACATCACTTTTCTCTTGACTGCCTAGGCTGTAGCACTTGAAGAGGAGCAGGGCAATTCTAGAGCAGAGACACCCAGCACAGTGACAGAGGTGGATATGGACTTGGATAGCTACCAAGTTGCTCTGGAAGAAGTTCTTACGTGGTTGCTGTCAGCTGAGGATGCATTTCGGGAACAGGAGGAGATATCCGGTGATGTTGAGGAAGTCAAAGAGCAATTTTCCACCCATGAAGTAAGCTTCTTTTGAAAATTCATTTGCTGTTTTTGTGTGTGTGTGTGAGCTGCAGAACTTCCATTGCCTAGTCCTTATCCAAAACATGCCATTCTGTTTCTTTTGTCTTGCTTTTTCTAAATTAAAAGCACCTCTAACTGAATGTGATGTGGTGTTTTGGTTTTTTTTTTTTTTTTTTTTTTTTTGTTGACAAATAACAGCTTCTTGAAGGTGAAATAGATCTTTTTAGGAGAACTTCCAGAGGAACATGCTTTGAAACTTTAATGTATTTTTTTTTAATCAGTTGTCAGTGGCTGGCTCAATGATGTGTATAATACAAAGACTGTCTGATCCAGGCTGATTCATGCTTCTCTGCTGCCAACTACTAAAAAGCCTGGTCAGCCTTGTGTCACTTGCTGTTAAATGAAGGCAATGCTGAAATTGATAATCATGTCATTTTAATTCAGTGGTCTTCCTGTCATGATTAGCATAGTTTATTTCAGAAACATTTGTTGTTCCTTCCAAGTTATTGTTGTTTCCAAATTATTTTGTTTTGGCTCTGTTCCAAGTCTGAACAAATGTTCTAATGTTGCTAAAAGTTTCAAGTGTCATGTTAGATGTTTTGGTTTTCTCCTGTGTCAGCTTACTGTATACAATTGAATTTAAAATCTGAATGCTGATCAATATGAAGAATTGGGTTTTTTCTTGTGCTACAGTTTTAAAGCCATGAACCAAAGGAAGAGGTGTTCTGGATTTATAGTAAATATGTGAATTTTTAATGTTATTAACTCACAGGGTTCTACTTGCTTTCCTACGTTACATTTTAGGTCTTGGTTTATGTTCTGTTGACCATAGGTAAATTTCTGTTTTATTTTCTTGGTGCATTTGTTCAAAGGCTGCCTTCTTACAAACAACTTTTTCTCTGAGGTGATCAGGTTGTTTTCCCCTCAATGAGCTCTATTTTACTGGCTTCAGAATTTTTGTAGCTCATGAAGAATCTGTCATAGAGAGGAACAGGTCTGCCATGCTTGTGTGTTTGATGGTGCCAGCTCATTCTGCAACACTGTTTCAAACCTGACAATTTATTAGGATATTTACTGTGATGGATTGACCCTGGCTGGATGCCAGGTGCCCACCCAAGCTGCTCTATTACTCCCCTCCTCAGCTGGACAGGGCAGAGAAAATATAATGAAAGGCTCATGGGTTGAGATAAGGACAGGGAGAGATCGTTCACCAATTATCTTCACAGGCAAAACAGGCTCAACTTGGGGAAATTAGTTTAACTTATTACCAATCAAATCAGAGTAAGGTAATGAGGAAATAAAAACTAAGTCTTAAAACACCTTCCCCCCACCCTTCCCTTCTTCCCAGGCTCAACTTCACTCGTGATTTCTCTACCTTCTCCCCTTCGGTGGCACAGGGGGACAGGGAATGGGGGTTGTGGTCAGCTCATCACACGCTGTCTCTGCCGCTCCTTCCTCTTCAGCGGGAGGACTCCTCACGCTCTTCCCCTGCTCCAGCGTGGGGTCCCTCCCACAGGAGACAGTCCTCCATGAACTTCTCCACTGTGAGTCCTTCCCATGGGCTGCAGTTCTTCACAAACTGCTCCAGCGTGGGTCCCTTCCACGGGGTGCAGTCCTTCAGGAACAGACTGCTCCAGCGTGGGTCCCCCACAGGGTCACAAGTCCTGCCAGCAAACCTGCTCCAGCATGGGCTCCTCTTTCCATGGGTCCACAGGTCCTGCCAGGAGCCTGCTCCAGTGTGGGCTCTCCACAGGGTCACAGCCTCCTTTGGGCATCAACCTGCTCTGGCGTGGGGTCCTCCACGGGCTGCAGGTGGATATCTGCCCCGCTGTTAACCTCCATGGGCTGCAGGCGGACAGCCTGCCTCACCTCGTCTTCACCACAGGCTGCAGGGGAATCTCTGCTCTGACGCCTGGAGCACCTCCTCCCCCCTCTTCTTCACTGACCTTGGTGTCTGTGGAGTTGTTCCTCTCACATATTCTCACCTCTCTCTCCAGGCATTGCACAGGGTTGTGGTGGTTTTTCTTTGTTTGTTTGTTTTTTTTTTCTTTCCCCTGTCTTAAATATGTTATCCTAGAGGTGCTGCCACTGTTGCTGATGGGCTCAGCCTTGGCCAGTGGCGGGTCTGTCTTGGAGCCGGCTGGCATTGGCTCTGTCGGACAGAGGGGAAGCTTCTAGCAGCTTCTCGCAGAAGCCACCCCTGTAGCTGCCCCCTGCTACCAAAACCTTGCCACGCAAACCTAGTACGCTTACAAATTCATAAACTCATGTAGGAGCTCACAGATCACAGTGATGTGGCTGGTTGTACCATTTCCAGGCTTTTATGATGGAACTGACTGCGCACCAGAGCAGCGTGGGTAGCGTTCTGCAGGCTGGAAACCAGCTGGTAGCCCAGGGAAATCTGTCGCCTGAAGAGGAGTTTGAGATCCAGGAGCAAATGCTGCTGCTGAACTCCCGCTGGGAGGAGCTCAGGGTGGAGAGCATGGACAGGCAGTCCCGGTGAGTCATGCTGCACAACCTCTCCTAGAGCTGTAGGACCGACCTCTGGTACTTATTGCATCTCTCAGGAGCTGGTTTGCATCCATTTGTAAGATTATTATTTTTTTTTTTTTGAATTAACAATTCAGTTTGTGACATGAAATCTACCTTCTTCATACTTCCCAAGGTGAAACAAAAGAAGTGAATATAACTGGGTGCTTTTGGATTCTTATATAAAAGTATTTTGTGACTGTTACGTTATGTATATGCCAGACTAAATAGATAGTATCTACATGCAGTAGTTACATAAATGTGTTTTCAATATTGTTTCAGTAGTTTAAGCTCCTCAATAAAACATACAGTAGATGTGGATAGCTATGTATGTTTACACAACTAAAAAGCACTCAGAAGAATTTTTTCCCCACCTGTGGGTTATCAAGCTAAGAGCTGCACATCAAGGGAGAAACTGCATTTTGTTGCAACTCTCAGCAGAGGCTCCATTAGTAGCAAATCCCTGTTGCAAGAAACAATCCCTGATATAAATTGCGTAATTCACTAACATAATTCACTATTAGATGATAGCTAACTGGTTAACGAATGGCCTTGCTTCTTTCCAATAGGAATTAGAACTTAGTCTCTCCTTGGGAAAACTGTTTCTGAAATAACTCTGCCTGTGCTTCCCCCTGCAGCCTGCATGACATGCTGATGGAGCTCCAGAAGCAGCAGTTGCAGCAGCTGTCCGACTGGCTGACGGTCACAGAAGAACGCATTCAGAAGATGGAATCTCAGCTTTTAGTGGAAGATTTGGAGTCCCTTCGAAAACAGCTGGAAGAACATAAAGTAAATCTTTTTGTCTGTTATGTAATATGTATGGGAGAAGTATTTGGAAGACGTGTACATTAGTGGGTTCCTTAGCTGAGAAATTTGTGTCAGAAGTTATATATGGCTGTGTGCTGAGGAGCTGCATTTGATGTTCGTAAAAGGATGATGATGGGGTAGAAAGGAATTGGAAGTTTCTGGAAGTGCTTTCTTAACTGAACACTTGAGCCCTGATGACTATAGCAGAAACTGTTATCTTTGCTTCATGCAGGAAGCAAAACCTGTAGGGGAAATCGCGTTACCCTCACTTTGTGCAGGAAATGAGGCTTCTCCAGGTAAATTGTTGGTGTGAGGGACAGTATGACATGTACTGTGGACAAACTTACCTTTAATGACTGGCAGGCATTGCTAAAGCATGCTTGAGACTTGCAAACTAAAATAATGTGGGAGTTAAAACTATCAGGAAGGGCCTCCCAAGTCACTGATTCCAGTCCCTGCTTTTACAGGGATCGCACCCTAAGGGGATGCATAGACACTGCTCTCTGATGTGCACAAGGTTTTGGAAGTGGGCTTTCTCTCAGTTAAGTTTCTGGATGGGAGTCCAGCCTTTCTAGCCTGCAGTGTTTTTTTGAAGGAGAAAGATGGCCTTTTGATGCTTGTCATGGTTGCAGCTTTGGTTTTCATACTCAGTGCTGAGGTTTGACCTTCTCCCCAGCATGGGACGTACCTCACAGGGCAAGAACTGTGGAGTATTTTTAGTCTGTGTAATTTCCTGTCCCACATTTGCATTCTTTCCTCTGTCTTCAAAGTCTGGGGAGTTTGAGGCATGTTGTTCATGGAGTAGCTTAGGATATTCTGGGATGAAAAGTGATATTTACAGTACTGTAAAGGCATATTGATCTTGCAGGGATATTTTGGAGGTAGACTTTAACCATGGAATCTGTTCTTCTAGAAGTTGTATGAATCTTTAAATCTACAGATTCTTTCAAACCAATTGGAACTGTATGCTTTCTGCAGTTTTTGACTATTGTCTTCGAGCATCATGGTCAATTATAAGCACTGTTGATACTTATGAGAATTATATTGTCAACTATTAAAAGACGAATGTTCTTAGTGATTTTTTTCCATTTTTTTCCATGCCCTATGATACTTGCTTATTAATATAAATTAAATGATACCTTTTTATAGAAACACTTAAGCTCTCTTACCTATAACAGCAGACATATAGAAAGTCAATGCAGTTGTCATATGATTCTCCTAGACAAGTATGGTGCATACAGCTTAAAGTATTCCCTCATGTTTTCCAACATTTTAACAGAATGGTTTTGGGTTCATTTCTAGCAGTCTTTTGCTTACATTTATTTAAACTCTGCAGTGATTCCCAGTGATAAAATCTGTGCTTAACTGTTGAATCTGAAGCACTTTGCCACAGCAGTTGTGTTATTCACTGTGGCCAAAATAGCAGATTAGCAAATGTATTCAAAGTTGGTAACCTCTGATTTGTTCTTCTAGAGCTTGCAGAGTGACCTAGAGACAGAACAGGTGAAGGTAAACTCCCTAACGCACATGGTCGTCATTGTCGATGAAAGCAGTGGGGAAAGTGCAACAGCTATTCTGGAAGAACAATTGCAGGTAAAATGTTAGAGCCCTCTTTTTTAACTGTAGTAGTGGGCACTTAAAACCTTTGCATATAATTGTTAAGCAAGATTTTTGTGTTTAAAGACAATTTATCGTAGAAAGTAATTTATAATATTATTTTTTAGAAGTAATATTAAAGAATTATTAAATTTGCTCAGGATAAAACCTGCAAAAGTGCTTTGGTGGCTTTCAAGCTCAGCTCTTGATGAGTCAAGCTATACATATGCTCAGTGACTTAGGCACTTTTGTAGTGTATCCTTTCAGCAGTTTCATTAAAATGGGAAGATGCACAGTACAACTCTTATTTCACATAAGTAATTTTCATTAGGAAGCTAAAATCTGATGGGAAAAATATTTAGACATGAACACAATTTATCTGGGGAATATTGTGTGAAGTATTTTCCTGTTTTTGTCAGAACTTAAACTGTAACCTGAAGTATAGGGAGTGTGAAACAGAATTTATTGAAACAGAATTCATGCTACTTTGTTTGCGCCTTTTGAAGTCAATCAGATAGCTAACTACAGCAAGAGCAGAGATAAGGCCATAGGTGATGCTTCTGAAAGTTTTAACCTCCAGCTTCATGCAATACAGCAATGGTGATTACTGACAAGGAGGTAGCCTTAATGTAGAAAGAGGTTACTGTGAAGTAGAAATTACGCTTTTGAATATCTGATTTTGGAGTTTCCTTGTGAGGCTCATGAATGGTCATGAGTGTTTCCTGCTTTTGTAGAGACTTGGCGAGCGGTGGACAGCAGTTTGTCGTTGGACTGAGGAACGACGGGTGAAGTTGCAAGAAGTTCAGCTCTTATGGCAAGAGCTGCTGGAAGAGCAGGTTAGTAGCTCTTCAGTTACCCAGAGTGACTAGTTGATTTGTGGAGGGGGAAAAAACAACCAACAAAAAAAACCCCAAACCACTTGGTAGGGTTTAACAGCTCTCCAAAAAAAGCCTTGAAAAACTAGATTTTGTGTTATTCTTTGGATTCCCAGCATTTCTTCAGGAGTAGAGTAGCTGTGCAGAGCAAGAGAAGTATTTTCCCAAGTTTAAGTAAGAAAGTTTAACTGCTTGTAAAATAATTTCCAAGGTAGCTTGCAAAATGGCCAAGAAGTGGGAATATCCATGACAGCAAAATGACAATGGATCACGAAGTATTTGGTGGTTTGGTAATTACAAAAATTTTCCTAATTAAGATACATGTGCTTCCTACATGGAAACATGTACACAATTGTACAATCAACTAATCAATAGATAATCTTTTCAAAATCAGTAACATAAAACATTTGGTCAATGTAGCGAAGCATGCAGCTTGTCTCATTTTGAGTTTAGGCAAACAGTTGAACTGTGAAAGATGGCATTGTGAGTTTTATCTTGCTTTGATATTGCGCATTTTGCATATATGTTAAATACTGCTCAAACACAAATTAGCTGATGGCATAAAAATATGGTAACACAACTACATGTGTTAGGTTTGCATGCCTAGTGCTAGAGCTTGTTTTGTGTCTCAGCTTAAAATATTTGATGGCTTTTCCTTTGAAGGTTTTACTTAAATTGTTTTGTTTTCTTAAATGATGGTATTTATCTCTGTAAGCTATTGTTTAAACTCTGCAGTGTACACAGATTGTTTAGACATTTGAAAGAAGTAGAACAGTGCTGATATAGCTGTTGCAATCAGTTACAGCCTGGTTTCTTTGACAGGGATGTTTTGGGGTTGTGTATGTGTTTCTCCCTGACCCCTCCCATATCTGTTTGCAGTATATTGATAAGCTGAATTTGTAGCTCATGTGATCTTATTGTTAATATGGACCCAAGGTTCAGATTCTGGTTTATCCAATGCCAGATATCTATTTATATGTATTTCTTTAAAATACTGTGTTGGCACATGTGTATGTACATTCAAAAAATTGTGTGCTGAGATTTTCTGGCAGCTCTTGGGCAAGATAAGTCACTGAGTTGAGAAATAAGGATTCCTCAAAAATCCTCGCTCTGTACATCAAAGTACAGACTTCAGGTGCTCGCAGTTTTGATGACCCTATGTGAACATATTTCTGTATTCTTCCACTCTTATATTTGTCTGGGGAAAAGTGACCACTCATTGACTATTACAATACTGTTAAGAGTGTCATCTTCTGTTGGAGGTGCTTTGCGTTCAGCTTTTTTTAATTTGTATGTAATTATGTTGCTCTGTAAAAGTGGGAAAAAAATAATTGGTGTTTATTTAATGTATAATGTCAGATAGCAAGTAATGAAGAAATAGAAGCTTATCTTAAGTGGTTTAGATTGGCCCATGTTTGCATTTGTTGTTCAACTCTGAACAATGCATTTATTACTGACAGGTTTGAATTACAGTTCTCTGTCCTCAAGAATTATCAAGTGACCTGCAAAAATTACGAGTTGAAACAAATTAAAAACTTTAATACAAACACTTTGTTAATACAAAAGTAACTAAACCATTTCGGTACTATCATTTTTCCATTTCGCCCAACGAGATGGAGAGATGAGCTACAGTGATGCATCAGCCTTTTTGTGGCTGCCTAGAAATTTTTTTGGAAACCGCATTGCCAAGTCAACACAATTCTTACCACTCAGGAAACAAATTCTTCAATCAATGCCAGATATTTCTTAGCACTGTGATAATTATATTTCAGTTTTCTAGGGAGAGTTATCTTTGACTGCTGATTTAGCAGAAATTAACTGAATACATTGAAGGGTTTTTAAGCTCCTCTTATGCATAAAATATGTTGGCTGGGATGCCAGTGTGATTTTTCCAGAGAGTATGCGGTGTTATAATTGTTTCTCACAGCCTTATGGCATTTCCACCACCATCGTATTTGCTGTCTGTACATTTTGCATATTGGTTTACATTGGCAGTGTAAACCGCCTTAACCCTTTGGCCCAAAACTTGCTGTAGTCAGTTCTGGGACAATGCCAAAAATATACAGTTAGACCAAGGAGCCTAGTGGCTGTTGTAAAGTGTGTTGTTCAAAGAACAAAAAGGTCTGCCTTGCTGTATCTTTTTTTTTTAAAAAAAAAAAAAAAAAAAAAAAAAAAGAAAGAGGAGTAGCAGTGTGCCAGTGGCCGTGCAACTGAGCTTTGTAGAGAGCTGGGTATTCCAGTCTATGGAGATGGCTGTGCAGCAGCAGCAATATGTTGCAACATAATATAAAATGTATAAAATCCTTTCTGATCCTTGATGCCAATTATTGCTGGAGTTTCCATAGGAGTGCTGTGTGACTGAAGAGAAGTGAGACCCAGGACAGGTTTCCTAGAAAAAGATGGAAAAAGTTCAAGATTCTTGAGTTAGTACTATCCAGAGCAGACCACTCCAGCTTTCAGTGGTTAATGAGACAGTATTTGCTGAAGTTATTTTGCAATTGGAAGTAGGTACAGTAAACAGGGAGGTGACTCATTAATATCTGAGTCTTTGACCAACTGCCTGGACTAAAAGAGTTCTGAATTATCAGTGGTGTGGCTTCTGTGAGAAAATGTTTGTAATGGCTGGTTTTGAATCACAAAGGAAGAAGGAGAATAAAAGAAAGCATACATACCATTTTGATATATTTAATTCTAATATAATTTATAAGTCCTCTGTCAGCTTTATGGTGGATATCTGGTTGCTATAAATAACTTTGGGAGGGGTGCACTCTGTATTGAGAAATGGTTTTGTTGACATTGTTTTGCTGGAAAGTATTACTTAGTTCTTTGATCTGATGTGTTTTGTCCCCATTTATGTACTATTTTTGTTAATGCCAACTGAAATTCCTGCATATAAAGACTGCAGATCTGTGCTTTGAATGCAAAGATCTTAAAGAAGGAATTGTCAATAGCTGTTTGACAAACTTTGTATTTTCTTGTGCTATTTTTCTTACGATCTGCAGTGCTTATTGAAAGCTTGGTTAACTGAGAAAGAAGAGGCTTTGAGTAAGGTCCAGACAAGCAACTTCAAAGATCAAACAGACCTGAGTGTGAATGTTCGAAAACTAGCAGTGAGTATTGCTATCCTGCTCTATCCTGTCAAGTCTCATAGACTGAATGAATGGCAAATTACCAGTTTGACCCCAGTAGGAGCTCTGAATGCATGATACTTTGGAAGCCAGGACAATATTCTCTCCTTGCCAGGTTCTTTCACTTGAATTTAAAAAATGTGTACGACTTGCTCCATGGCCATTCCAGGTTTGTCTGCCAAACTTTGAAACAGCTGTCCTGGGGTTTTGACAGGGTTTGGAGTTTATTGCAGGCCACCAGTCAGCTGTGTTTTCCAAAGTGTGTGTTTGTGGTTTGTGTTTTTGGTTTTGTTTTGGGTTGTTTTTTTTTTTTAATACATTGGTGCAGCTACTGCTGACTGCTCTGGGAGCTGTTTCAGGGATGTGCTCTTTTTAAGAGTGTCTGTTAGTGCTTTGTTATACAAGAGAACTGTTTTGACATCTATGATGCATCTGGCTCATGTAGTACCTTTTTGTTTTTTCTTTTTTTTTCCACACGGAATTAAAAGCTAAGGGGTGGCAGAATACTTGATGTCATCTTTTAATGTTTTCTTCTAACTTCAGATTTTGAAAGAGGACATGGGTATGAAACGGCAAACACTAGACCAGCTGAATGAACTAGGTCAGGATGTAGCCCAAATCCTTGGGAATGGCAGAGCATCCAGTAAAATCGATCAGGATCAAGAAGAACTAACTCAGAGGTGGGACAGTTTGGTTCAGAAGCTAGAGGATTACTCTAACCAGGTACTTAACAAGGCTTTATTACTTTTTAGCTGTTTAGATGTCTGTATGTATGCAAACCTCATTGATACTGTCAGCAAAATTGCCCAGGCGAGCTCTTGGCATCAGGCTAGAGAGTTAGGTGAGTGCTCTTTCACGTGGGGCTGACTTTATCTGCTGACAAAGCTGTCTGCGTTTTTTTTGGTCTTCAAAACCCCAAGTTGTTAACCTGACTAGTACTATTACTCCTTTCTCACACAGATTAAGCTTCATTTTTCTGATGAATAAAGCAGGCTTGCCATGTATTATCAATCAATGCAAATGCCTTTAAACATTATAAGAGAGCTGGGACTGGATTAAATCTGATACTAAAAGAAAACAAAGACAAAACACAAAACCCAGAATAGCTAAATAAATGGGAGTCATACAAGCATTTATGCTCTGTGAGTATGATTTCTCATCTGTTGAAAATAGAGTAGTTGTTTGTTTGCTATATAATGATGATAGCCAAGCTGGATTGTTAAATGTTTATTTTAGTATTTTGAGTGCTTGGTAATGTTTTTATTTAGACAGAACTCCCATTGGCTTCTGTGAGAACTTTGACAGTTTTATGACTCATATGTCCTTTTTATGGTATTAAAATGTTATTATGGTAAAGGCTGTGGCACTGATTCATGATCCATTTAGTGCAGAGTGAATTAGTTGTGCAGTCTGAGTAGGGGTCTATTTCAGCCATGTGGCTTTAATTTGTTCTTGCGTTTGCATCAAAGCACTGGAGAGTGCCAAATCCTGTCTTCATCCTTTCACTCCCCCTAAATATCAAGCACATACTTAGAACTTACAGGTTGATTCCCATGGGACTTCCTTTATAACCCGTTAAAGAGTGTGGAAGGTTTCTGTTGACTTCAGTGAGTTTTTTAGGTCAAATCCACTGTGCATTAGCTCTTTCTGAGATCTAGGCTTGGTTTTATGAGGTATGAGTATAAAATATAGAATTGTGTGTTAATAAACCCCAAGGACCTTGGTTCTTTCTGTGAAACGAGCAATTATAAAAGAAAATAGATGTAATGCTTATTTTGTTGATTTTGGTTCACTTGGACTGGCATGAAATTCTAGTTGAACTGAGAATTGTGATGCATAGTTTGCATCTGTAAAATGAGAATAATGAAGTTTTCTCTGGAGCGCATCTATGATAAAGGTGCTTCATGACAGCTAGATGTGGTAATTTGTAGGAGTGAATGAATGGGCTTTTATGACTGATGAGTAAAGGGAACTAAGCAAAAGCAATTTGGTTTGTGTTAGAGATGGCATTTAACCCTTTTGCTAAATTATTTTGTATAGGTAACTCAAGCTGTAGGAAGCGTAGGGATGTCACAGGTTTCACAGAAGACTGCTGCAGGAACAATGCAATTGAAGGAACAGGTAGTGGTTAAACAATCCAGACAGGAGTTACCCCCACCGCCACCCCCAAAGAAAAGGCAAATCCCAGGGGACAGTGAAGCAAAGAAAAAGTAAGTATATGTCACTACCGTTTTCCCTGGCTCACTAGATACTACACAGATTCATGTCTATTGGTCTTGGCTTTTGATTCTTCTTTTGTGCAAGTGAGGAATACTTAATTTGCGATTGTGAGGTTGGTTTGGGGAGTGGGAAGGAAATGTTATGTACAGCCTTGTTTTCAGAGCAACAAAAAGCCTGCAGCTTCCATTAATTTCAAAGGCAAACGAGGGTGTTTTGTTTCTCAAAAAAGCAGGTCTTCAGTCCTTTGTACCTCGGTTCTTTTGCTGAAAGATAGAATTAATGACATTTACTTCCTTTTGGAAAAACATCTCACCTTTGGTTAAAAAGTGTTGTCAAAGTGCCAAGCATTTTGATTTATTTATTATTTATTTCTAATCTCCGCAAAATATATGGGAGAAACTGCACAAAAAAAGGCTCAGAAACCTATTCCATCTCCCTGGTATTTAGTAATAAGAACAACATTACTGTGATGTCTCCTTTCACAAGTATATCTGGAGTGGCTGAGTCATTTGCATTTATAGAATCATAGAATGCTTTGGGTTGGAAGGATCTTTGAAGATCATCTAGTTCCAGCCCCCCTGCCATGGGCAGGGACACCTTCCACTAGGCCAGGTTCCTCAAAGCCCCATCCAACCTGGCCTTAAACACTGCCAGGGAGGGGACATCCACAACTTCTCTGGGCAACCTGTTCCAGTGCCTCACCACCCTCACAGTAAAGAATTTCTTCCTAATCTCTAATCTAAATCTACCCTCTTTCAGTTTAAGACCATTACTCCTCATCCTATCACTACACTCCCTGATAAAGAGTCTTTCCCCATCTCCCCTGTAGGCCGCCTTTAAGTACTGGAAGGCTGCTATAAGGTCTCCCCAGAGCTTTCTCTTCTCTAGGCTAAACAGTGTTTAATAACATGGGTTTCAGTGCCTTTATTAAATAGCATGCCTAAAACTAAAGGGATTGCTTCAAGATAAATTAAGAAAGTAAATTCGCTATAGTCGTCATTTTGCTTTTTGTGCTTGCCTGAGAAAATGCTCATTTCTTTGGGGTGTCACTAGTTTAAACTTTTGGCAGGTTGTTTAGGGAGAGGATAGAGGGCTGCGTCAAGAGCAGGGAGTTGCTGTGCTAGGTGATGTGTGTTCACACAGTGAAGAAGAGTTGTCCTCTTCATTTTTCTAGAGGAGGAGTGGAGGTTTGAAGGGGTGAGGAACCTGCCCAAACCCTCTTGAGGATCCTGGTCAGACCCTCTGAGCCCTGGTGGGGATAGTGTGTGCATGCGGGTGTCCCAGGGCAGTAACGCAGTTGGCACCCCATCTGTGTCCCTTCTCTCTCTTGGTCTCATGAGTTGTAAAAACTATTTTAGACTTTGAAAGCAAAAGTGATTTGATCTGTTATCTTTTTTTTCCTAGAGTTCAAACTGTATTAAGGACAGAGTCAGTTAAAATAGGTTAGACTTTCTGATGCTTTTGCCTGATCCCAGTTACTTATGTTGAAACCAACAAATGGCCAGTAACTAGAATTTTGCAGGTTTTCCTGTGAAAACTTTGAGTGACTAACACTGACTTCTGCATTTGTTGGTAGGCTGTTATTCCATGTTAGGATTTACACTGTGTTAAGTAGTATAATTTTAATATGGCCTGACTTGTGGTCTGTATAGTATATTTATCCTTCTCTCAAGTTCTGTACAGTATTGGTTAATTTGGGAGTTGGGTTTTTTATTTGTTTGTGTTTGGTGATGATGGGTGGTAGCTTAGATGTTTTAGGCATAAGAAAGTTATGTTAGTATAGACATGCCTAACTGTAGCCAAAAATATTAAGCTATAACCTAATCTTTAGTCGGCAAAGCATTCAAAAAGGTTTGTCCACTGTCACTGCCATGAGTGCTTAAGCTGCTAGCTTTTTCTTCAGACTACATAGTGTTGCAGACTTTGATGAAATCTAGAACTGTAATTCTTTGTCTTGTTCCTGAGGTTTGGTTTATTACTTCCAAAATACTCAGCATTGAACGATAACTTTTGTGGTGTATCAAAAGAAACTGTAATAGTTTGCATGAAGATATGTATAAAAAAAATTAAATAGATTGCACCATGCATTCTCAATTTGCTCCCGAAGGCTAATACCATGGACATAATTTTTACTGTGGCAGGTTTTTGAAAGTCTGTATCTGTCCTACCTCCTGTGAGTAGTAATATGAGAAACATGAATCTTGCGTGCAGTCTTGCTGTTTTGGGATTGAGTAATGTGCTGAACTTTAGATTTCTGCTTTTTAAGACAGAGTGACTGAGTAGGTAAATATGAGCCCAAAAAATTGTCTGACCTTTTAAACCAGGTTTGAGGCTGAAAGTGCTGAGCTCTTGAACTGGATTTCAAAATCAAAATCTGCCATTCAGGCCACAGACATCAAAGAATACAAGAAGATGAGAGAGACTTCAAACATGAAAGAAAAGTTGAAGGTAAAATGGGGAGATAGTGTTCCTGTGAATAGTATATTTTGTCTCTAAGCTGGCTGTCACCAGAAGGTGTGGGCTGATCCACATGCTTCATGGGAATTAAGTTCTTTAGTTAAATAGTTTCAGATCTGGGCATACATGGAAATCTCTGAGCTGGACACAGACTTTTGCTGGTGTTGGCTTGCACAATCCACAGGAAACTTTAAAAACATGTATTACCGATGTCTCCTTTGGAGTTCTGATAAATGTCTGTCTTCAGGATTAGTATCTTTTCCACTAAGCAGCATATTTTGGTTTCATGTTTCACAGTTGGAGATGGACTTGATTTGACACCACTTTTGTAATTTTGGCAGAGATGGGCCAGTGGGCTGCTTAGAGACCCCTTGAATCATGCTGTGACACTCTGCAAACACTCTACCACCCAGGGTCTAAAGTGGTCCATTGCTATAATGTTTGGACACATTGTTTGCTCTATTAATTTTGGAGAAAACCTGATAGTTACAACTCATGTACAGTATTACTGACTTGAAAGACAGAATACATAATTTTACAGGATCCTGTAGGAGCCATCAAAGAACTGTTTTATCTTCTATTCCTTCTGTTTCTGTTGCCTTTTTTTGGTCATTGAGCATGATTTGTTAGTGAAGGCTTACTGGAGCTTTAGTAGGACCTGAACCTGCTTTTGAAATCAAAGGCAATACTTAAAAATATCTATAAGGAGACTCCTTCTCAGTGCTGTAGTGCAAAATGGTGCCGGTAGGAATGTTTGGAATTGCACTACTCTTGGAAATAAAAACGAAAACAACCCTCCCAATAGTTTATTTATAGATCTTTATGAATGTTTGTAGCCCTTTATAAAATAGGCTCCAAGACTAACACCAGGTTCCCATGAACAGCACTGTTTTTAAATGATTGGGCTCTAAGTGGGTAGGACAGTGTTTGTTCTTCCCAACTGTGCAAATAAATGCATGCCTCTTCTGAATTTACTGTAGCAAGTCTAAACCAGAGTAATGTCCTTGGACATTAGTTTCAAAAAGATTTTAATTTGGAGATACTTTGTAGTCTCAGAGGATATTGAAGTTGTGGTCTTGTGGCCCAGGAACTTGTCTTTCCTCTGTGGATGTATTCCACGTCTTGGCTCACACAGAAACATTCACCAATATGTATGACTTGAGGGAGGAACTTGTTCTGAAAATCTTGGTAGTCACATAGGGCTTCCCTCAACAGTTCATTATGAAGGAGAGTGAAGCACTAGAGCTTATGTGAGTGGATTACTAGTATGCTATAGTTCTTGCTAGCTAGACTTCTAGGGAACAGGTGGTTGTTCCCTTCTACTGGAAATCTCAGCAGAGACTGTAGAGGCAAAGGGACTATTTTAAAAAGGTCTTTCCTCTACTGATTCACATTAAATAATTACAATTTTTGATCACAAGTGACTTGTTTCAGCTGGTGTCCCAGTATCTGATTTCACATAGCAGGATCGTCAACCTGGCCAATAATATTTTATTCCTGGTGGTGTTGTACTAGTCTTTTGCTTGCTTGGTACTTGAGAGCTAACTCCTTTTGCATTTGTTTTCCGAACAAACAGTACTAACATGCATCTTAGAAGGCACTGTATCCAAGAAAAACGGAATGTATTTTGTGTAGTAGTGGGAAAATACATGTTACCTGGGGGCAGCAGGGGGAAGTCAAGCAAAATGACCCTCTCTGAAACTGTATTCTTTTGGGGTTCACTTTGTAGGTGATTGAAAAAGAAAGAGTTGAAAAAAGCCAAAAGTTAGATGAACTGAAACGAAGTGGACATATTCTTTTGGATCAAATGGGAAAGGGTAAGCAGCCTGAAGGTTTTTTGTTTTGTGATTTAATCAGATGAGTTGCAGGGAAGTAATACTGAAATACGCTATCTCCAGTTAAGCATTGCAATATATTCCTTCCCTCTCCCTCAATTTTCTTTCCTTCAGAGGCACTGGTGGTTGTTACTGTTACTAGTTACTGATATGTGTTTTGTTTCTATTCAAGCTTATAGAAAAGCAATATTAATATTCTTTGCTTAATGTGTGTGTGTTCATTTGCAACCTTTTAAGGGTTATTTTTATTGAAATAGAAATGATTTCTTAAAATGGCAGTAACATGCTTTTGGGGGAAGGAGTTGATTTAATTTTAAATTGTGTGGAGATTTTAAGTGTAAAATTTTAAAATATAACTGCCTTAAAGAAGTAGAAATTTTGAAACCAAATTTAGGCTTGATAAATGTATGTATATCATTAGTAGTTTTCTCTATTTCTGTAAAAACTGTCAGTATGTTTTGATGATACAGTCACAATTTATGGCTCAAAGGCAAGACATAAGCCTACATGCTTGAGAAAATGATTGATTGTCAATTAAAACACTTATCCCTGGAAACTTATAATTAACATCAGTGAAAGTTGAATCTTTAAGCCTTGCCAAAATCTTGTTTCATAATATGACAAAATTCCATCAGTGAAATGTGGCTTTCTCCATAAAGAGCTGTTCATACCATCCAGAGACAGTCTTTTAGATCTGCTATGCACTTGGCTTCTGGTGAAGTTGCTATGACGGGTAGCATTCAGACAGGTGAAAGGATGGCATCGCTGTCCTGCATGCTGACCGGCATCCCTTTTGGAAAATGCTGATTTCCATTGGATTTCCCAACTGTCACATTTTTTTTCCACCCAGCCCCTTTGCCTGGATGCCCCAGTCTGCTAAGCATCTCCAGTCCTCCCCTCCTTGCCTACTACGGCTGAAGCTTTTTACAGGGGGTGCCATTGCCCTGAAGCTGATGGCTGGAAGGCACTGATTTGACCCGGAGTTCAGGCTATAAAAATTTGTAGCTGTTCGTTGTCTTCAAACCTGGACAGAGATCCTCCCTCCCTCTCTCTCTCTTTTATAAACCCCTCCATCTGTGATAGGTCATGGCTATGAAATGAAACCAGTATCTGTTGATCATAATGGGAAATGCGTAGTTCAAAAAGCTGGTTTGTATCAGCAAAAAATAAGGTACAAAAATTGCTTCCTAATTGTTTGCCATCTTAAAGTTTGGGATCTATCGAAAGTAACCAATCTACAGCCCCTGGCTTTGTTAGGGTCTGGTAGTATGTTTTGTCCAGCTCAGAATGACAGCCCTTCTCTAAAACTGGGCCCAGCTACAGCTGTATGGAATAATGCACAGCACTGGCATGCATGTGTATACATCCATTTCTGTCTTGGGGTGTGTACAGGCAGTGACCGATCGTTGTGCGTGCGCTCTCCTCTTACGTGGCTGGTTGCAGCTGCTGTGCTTCTGTATTGTGGGCGTGCCAAGTGTATGGCCAGTGTGCGAAGCACAGGGAGAATCTATGGAGCAGAACCTTCAAGTGCCCTTGTAGAAGCTGGCTGGTTGCCCTAGACCAGAGTGCTGGGCTCCACTTATGCTAAAGCGGTGCAGCCAACAGACCCCTCCATGTGAATCTCCTTATACCCTGATCTAAATGACAGAATTGTTAAGTTCAAATGACCCAAATATGCCTTATAAAAAGAAGGTGGTACCTTGAAAGAGAATCTGCATCAGAAACTTGCAATGGCAAGAATGTACCGTTGAATGCACATTGCACTGAAATTTCTTCATCCATAGCAAAATTGTCAGTTTACTTCCGGCACTTGAGGAAATGAAAGAAAAAGGAATGGGTGGGAAGTCTGTTCACTTCTGCTGTCGCATCCTCAAGTAATGCATTGATTTGTCAAAAACACGGTATAGCACGTGCTTCATGTAGCCACTGTGAGTGGGAAATAACCTCATGTTTTGTCGTGTTGCTCTTGTAGCTATTCATACTACCTAGTTATTACTCGTGTCTGCATGCAAAGTGGCATTGTTAGCCATTGCTCCCTCTCTTTCTCCCAGGCCGACAGGATTTCTATCTACCTTTTCAATGAATTTATTACTGCCTTCCAACTTGCTGCTTCCATTTTTCTTTGTGGAGTCTAGAATCATTTAAAAAAATAAATTCACTGGAAGCCTACTTAAGTGAAGCTTATTTTACTAAAACATACATATCAACATTTAGACATGAATCATGATAGTAAAGAGAGTCATGATAGTCGAGAGTCAGCTCATTGTTATAAATTCAAACATTATCAAAGGGAAAGAATGGAAGTGGAATATCTCACTCTTCATTTTACTATTAGTGTGGAAATGAAAAGCTGAAACAGTGGTAAGTACAGTTTTATGGATAGTGGACTTGGAATAAAAGCATTTTGGATGTTAATGCAAGTGTGCACCTGTATCTGAAGAGAGAAAAGGCTAAATGCCTGTTAATCAAAATGTGTTGCAGTTAATCTAACAATAATTTATATAATCTTTTTAGAGGGACTTTCTACAGTGGATATAAAAAGTGTGATGGAGAAAATATTGTCAGGGTGGAAAGATGTGGTTCAACATCTGGAAGAAGTGGCCAGAAAGATAAAGTACCAGGAAGATATAAATGCTTATTTTAAGGAAATGAGTGAGCTTGAGAAGACTGTAATTGAGAAGGATGGCTGGCTTAAAAATGACGCTTCTTCAGCATCCCAGCCCTCAGCAGTCCTGAAAGACTTATGTCAGGTAAGTCTGGCAAAACTTGCTAATTTTGATTGGAAGCTGTTAGGGGCACAGAATACCCCAGAGGAGCTTCGCCTAGTCGGTAATAAGGTAACTCAAAAGGTCTGAGGCATCCAGGGTGCCAGATTTGGCTGGAAGATTTTGGTACCTGTGTCACAGGAGTACTTTAACGTCATTGCCCTAGGAATGTGGAGGAGCTGTGCTGCAGTAGCTTACCAAAATCTTTGTGTTAACAAGGCAAGTGTGAGATGTGGTTTTGGTTTTAATCTTTCACAGCGGGAGTTAACTCATCTTGTAAGCCTGAGTCCACGGCTGGAACACCTGAAAGCCACCTGCAAGGCACTCACCTCTCAGCCCATGCCTCCAAACTTCATTCAGGAGAGCTTGAATGGTTTTCTCGATCACTTCAAGTTGACTCGTCAGAAACTAGAGGAATGTCACCAGCAGCTGAAGAAAGGTAAATATGTGTGTGTGTATATATATATATATACATATTTTTTTTTTTAACATAAGCCCTCCTGATACTTGTGTTCTGATTTTTTTTGTTGTTGTTTTGAGCTGATTGAAAACTCATTGAATCCTGGTACAGTTTTCCTATTGATTCTGGGAGGCTTTGGGTTAGGCTGACAAAATCTTTTTATTCACCTGAAAGAATATTTGTATGACCTCCTCTGTGCACACTACAAAATACACTGTTCCACGGTGTTAAAAGTGATTATGCAAGGATGCTACATTCCTGAAACTACATTTAAGGAATTAGCAAAACATATTTAAGGTAGATAATATAGTTTGAAAAGCTGTGTGTCTCTGGCACCTACAGAAGTAAATAATACTAGAAATGAAAAATGGAAGATTAAGTGAACCTTGTAAAATTGAAGTGCTCATGTGAAATTTATTCTTTTTAACAGCTTCGAGCACATTAGTCATACATAATTCCTTTTGGAAAATTCATCTCTGAAGTGATTTGGAATCTGGCTTGCTTTTCAGGCAATTTCTACTTGGGTTTTTGTTGCATTAAAAATTTCATTATGAGCATTCAAACCAGTCATGCTGGCTTCTAAAGCATTTTAAATGTAGTGCACAAAATATGTAGCTCTGTTAATATTTTACAGCTCTATAGCAAGAGTGCAAACCTATAAGGAGATTTTTTTTCTTAGTTTTCATTTTGTTTGAGGAATTCAAGGAAGCGTTTTGCTAACGGCCCCAAATGGAAGAGCATTAAGACTTTATTCTGTGTGTAATAAAAATAGGCTCAATTACAAAATTGTTAGGCCATCTATATAATGTGTTGCACAAGGCCTGCATGCTTTGATTATATCCATGCAGAAAACTGTATGAATAACGTATGTCTGTCACGCTCAAATTACAGGGTGTGCTTTCATTCTTACTGTGAGGAATTATTATTTTATGACTATTCTGAGTTCACGTACTTTTGAATAATTGTATTAGTATTGTGTATTTTGGTAATTATTACATAATGTGACAAAAACACACTCTCTTTTTTTCATGCCACACATTATTTGAGGCCTTATTAGTATATTTGAACTAGTTATTACTTGGTAAAAACACTTTATATATCATAATATGTTAAATCTGTATTTGTGTATTTTTTTGAATGATAATTTCTGTGCAGATTGTGTATTGCTAAACAACAGAGGGAAATGTCAGCTCAGGGTTTCAGTTGTTTATTTACAGCATAGTTTTAAATGCTGTAAGGTAAAAGAACTTCCATAGCCATATAACGGGGAGAAACAACTGGTGGTGGCACTTGAGCATTTGTGAACTTGGCAGGCTTTGACTGACAGAAGTCCAGCTCCTTTCATGGCTCTTCTTTGAGCGTCTGAAAATTTCCTGATGGAGTGGTACTCAGTCCCATCTCTACAGGCATTTTTTATAGGAATCATGACTTAATTTTTTTTGTCAATGGGAGGCTAGTCTAACTATTTTCTTCTCCTTCACAATTTGCTGTAGTTTAGTGACCTACTTGCTTTTTACTGAATTATCTTTTTTTTTTCCTCCCTATAAATTGATCCTGGCTTTTTGCAAAGAGGAAGCTAGATGACTCTGATTCTCTCTAGAAATGTTGACACATTCTTTAGTTATAAATGGTGTGACAGTTCTGACAGTAAGCTGTTGAAAAGCTACCTGGTGAGCCAGAACAAGGCTTAGATTAATTTTAACCTGTGGCAGTGACAAAATTGCTTAGGAATCCAAGGCCAGAGAATGTGCATACCACAGTTATGGGTCTTACAACTGAAATCCTGTTTGCTGCAGTTTTCTAAATCTGATGTTTTCATTCTGAAATGCCAGAGCAAGGTGCTGCCTCTTGCATGGGATTCCACAGAGGGCTGGCTTGAGCAAAGTCTGAGATGCAGTCAAAGATTGCAAACAGACACAACATCCAAATTTTAATTCTCTTTTCAGTCTTCCCAGATAGTGTCTCTGATCTGGTAACAGGCTGAAAGCTGCTATTTTCACATATTTTTGTGTGTGTGTGTATAAATGAAAAAAAAAAAAACCAAACCAAACAAACCAAAACAAACAAACCCCCCAACCCTACTACTACACTAATACATATTTTATGTATGTGTGTTTATATATAAAATACTAGCTTATATAGTTACCATAGTGTGTATATTTAACTTTACATGCAATATATGGCTATTATATATCCCATACTTTATAGTCCATGTATAGTAGATTTGTGTGTTTGCATATAAACAGCAACTCAGTCTAAACTTTTTAAAATGAAAAATACTAAATTGTGGGTATTTAGGCATGCAAAAGCTCAGGTACTGTTGATTCCACCACCCTGCCAACCCCAAGAGATTTAGGTGCTTAAGTGTATAAGAAAACTCTAAAAATGGGATTGAGTTTTTAAACTTTTTTTTTGAGGGGGGGAGGAGATTGTCATCGTATATTTGTTACTATATTCCATATAATACCTATTTATATATTATATATATATTTTTAATATTTTTTTAAAGGAAAAAACATTGCCATCAGAAGAAGAGTTTTTTTAGCTCTTGGAAGATCTCAGCAGGATTCAGTGTACAAGTGTATCTCACATGATTTCTTGTTTCTAAATGATTCTGATAACTTTGATTATGTTCACATCTCTTATAATTAGGGTCTCGTGTCTGTTTCCTTACCTTGTATTTTGTTCCATTACTCTTTTAACGACACCAGAGATGGAAAGCCAGCCGAGCCAGGACTACGTGGACTCCCTGCAGCGGCTGAAGGATGCGCTGAGCGAGCTGGAGCGCAAGCAGCAGTCCATCCCCAGCGGACTGAGCGACCCCAGTAAGGTTGAGAAGGCCCTGCAGCAGGCAAAGGTAACTTTTAACCTTTGCGCTGAAGCAAGGGAGTTGCTTATTCAGCTACTGTCATCCTCCTTTCTCCTGCCTTGTTTTTCAGTGGGGTAACTAAAATGTTACTCAGAGGGAAGTCGATCAGGGAGCGATGTGTGGAAGCAGCCTCTGGGGGTTGCTTGCTGAAAGCTGGGTCACCACAGGCTGCTGAGGGACATGTCCGGGCGAGGGTTGGGTATCTCCGGGCCCACAGACTTCACAGCTTCTCTTGCTGCCTGTGCCAGGAGACGAGGCCAAGAGAGCTGGGACTGCTTGGCCGGGGGAAGAGGAGGCTCTGAGGGATCTTCTCTGAAATGCTGCAGCGCCTCAGACCGCCTTGCTGACCTCCCCGGGCTCTCTCCAGTGTGCCCATGTCTCTCTTGTGCTGAGTGGCCCCAAAATGGATATCAGGGCCCTGGGAGCATCTCCCTCCTAAGAGCTTGGTTGGATCAGGTTGGTGACCCGATTCAAGGTCCGCTCCTTTGCCACTGAGTGCAGTTGTGAGGAAAGCCAGGAGCTGGGGCCTGCCCTTCCCTCCCTTGGGAGCTGCCCTTCAGCTCTCCCTGCCTGAGCTGCGCCGCAGCTGCCTGGCAGCTGTGCCCGACCTGCCTTTGCCCTCCCAGCGAGGATGTGGTGCACAGCCTTGTAATCCTCTCCTTCGAGCACTGGGTGTAGCCCACCCAGATGTGGGGTGCCTGCCTGCTTAAATTGTCTCAGGTTCAGCTGGTTAACAAATCTGTCCTGTTTCATTCTGCTCGACTGTTATGAAAGAGTAACTGTAGTCCTGTGGCCTCCAGATTGCCTTTCAAAGGGAAACGGTGCTTGTAAGCCATAAAGGTAATTTGATGCACAAATTTTGTCCAGTAGAAACGATATTTTGTTTCCTATTATGAGCCTATAAAGGCTATATAGAGAAAATGTATGGATGACAGTTGCTTTGTAAATACCAGTTACTGGGCAGGGCTGGAGTGAGGGGAGAGAATCATGCATCTCCAGTAATATTTTTTTTTTTCTTTAAAAAACTATAAACAAGTACTTCCTCCCCCCTCCACTGTTCCCCACTGCTTTTGTGGAATCATACTTAATTTAGAAACATGTATTTTTCCCTGTGTGACATATGAGGGCTGCACGTGACTCTGGAGGAGCTCTTGAACTCCAGTTGCTGGGTGGGGAGAGGCAATGTCTGTCTTTCTATCCTCCTCTATTCAGCAGAGAGTGATCAAATAGGTATTTTTAAAAGCCCAGTAAACAAGGGGGTTACTGCTTTGTTTTTTTTTTTTTAAATTCACAGATTAAAAAAAGTTCTGAGTTCTTTGGTTTTCTCTTTTAATGTTGCTTCTGTATTGTTTAAAGTTGGCAGAGATTTTCTGGTCCATATACTGGCTGAGTTGTGATGGCGTTTAGTCTTTGGAGGCTTGTCTTTTCCTACTTCTGCCAAAATCCTTCCTCCCATTTTCTTCAGAGACTAATTAACCTGAAACGACACACCGTGCCAGTGTAGGAGCTTTAAAGAGTGTGATGGGAGATGGGAACAAACTGTAGATGATGAGCTGCTTGTGAACCTGGGATTGTCCAGCTCCTTCTGCACTGTAGCAGGCACTAAGTGCTTCAGGCATAGGCCCAAGCCAGGGATTGACTCAGTCTGTGGCCCCCTGCACAGAAAGTTCTTGTTTGCAGAAACATACATCCCTCTTCCCAGTCTCATTGCTACGTCACTACCTATCCTTTTAGAGGAAATGGTACACTTTATCCTGTTTCTTTCTGGTAAATACAAAGTAAAATTGAGAACATGAACATATTGGAAAGAAGATTCTTCCTCAGTAAAATACAGTAAAATATATACACACACATCCCACATGTACACATTAAATGTATATACTAGCAAAGTTAAACTCATGAAATTAGTAATGGTTTCATGTGTTCATTCCAAATTTCTCTTTCAAACAAATTTTAAGCAGGATAACCAAAATGACTGGTTTAATGAAGTGGCAGTATTTTCCACTTATTGGCTTATACCTTCAGCTGTTATTTTTCTGTGATATTAGGAAATAAGCTATTTCAGCTCAAGTGACTCTTCATATCAGCAATGCCATATATTGCTGATATATGCCAATATATTCACATTGTGTCCTCCCGGTATTCCAGCTGGAAGAGTAGCTTTCAAAACTCAAATATCCAGAGCTTTCATTGCAGCTAGATGTTATAATAATTTTACTCTACAAAACCGGGAAGGACACACTCAGCCTATTTGTGTGGGCTTTATAATTTGTTTTCTTTTTTAAAGAAATATGTATCTGTGGAGGGAATGAAAAAACTGAGGTCCTGGTATGTCTACATTGCAGTTTCTTTTGTGACTGCAGTGTAGTGGAGCCATTGCTTTGATAACTTGAATGCCAGTACCACACAGCACAGAAGAAGTGTAGGTGCCTGGGTGTGTTTAGCTACGTGGCCAAGCTTTACAGCCCATTTTGTAATATCTGCTACTGCACCAGTAGAGCAGCTGAAGGTTTTGCTGCTTAAAAGGTTGTTTGGACATCTCTGCTGCAATTACTGCGGTAACTGGAATAACACTCATCACTGAATCTGCGCTCTGCACAACAAAACCTTTGACGTACTTGCACTTGTGTGTAAATGTGTACTTGTTGTATGGCTAATACTGGAAGCAGACTTTTTTCTTTTTTCTTTTTTTTTTTTGTTTTCCCCCTGTTGTAGACGATTTGTGAGACACTTGAAGCCCAGAAGCCCAGTGTAGATAAACTTGCTGAAGAAACAAAGGCTTTGGAGAAACATGCTTCTTTGGATATAAAAAAGGTCTACACGCAAGAGTTCAAGCAAATGCAGGGACACTGGGACAAGTTAAAGCTCAAGATTTCCAAAGATGTTAAACTACTGGAGGAAATTACATCCAAGTTGAGAATATTTGAGGTAAAATGATAGTATTTTTTTGTTCCAGAACTCAGTTGTGTTAGAGCCCTTTCTTTCCCTGTGTTGCTGCAGGAGTCTAGATGATACTGATTGAGAAGTGAAATGTTGATGGGCCACTAGTTTGGCAGAGGCTGGAAGCATATATAGTGTATTTGTAGCAGGGTAGTGGAGGACTTGTAACATGCCCAGGATATTATTTTATCTTCTAATAGAATTACTTTTCACTTAAAATTAGCATTCCTCTTCTTTCAGTACCAGAAGCAAAGGTTACGCTAAAGTCAATGGTATGTCAACTGTGCTGTTGAAGGCTTGATCCCACCAGGGGCTGAGTGCCCTCTATTGTGGTTGGTGTCAGATGCCCAGTGCCCTACTGGTTTGACATCTAAAATTGAAATTCTGCACCTGCTACAGAAAACCTGCTCTTTCAAGTGGGGTTTCTGTCAACAGTAATAAATAATTAGTATAGCCTGTTAAAAAAGGAAGTGAAGAAAATGTTAGGTATAGTGAGTTTTCCAGTTCCAACAGATGGCCTCTGAAGTGCCAGGAAGGAGAGTTAAAGAATTAAGATTAATCAGCACTCATATATTTTATTTTTATATGTGTGTGTGTGTGTGTGTATGTATATATATATCTACACACACAGATATGAAATCCTGCATAACAGAAAATCCCAATGCTTTAAAAATGAAAGGATTAAAAGCAAAGGTATTTAAAGGGTATTTAGATATTTAACCCATTGATAAAGAGGGGAGAGATAAGTGCTTAAGTAACTTAGCCAAGGTTGACTCAGTATTTACTGGTTAGATGGGTTTCTTTGTGTTTGCTTTAAGTCCCTTCTCTAGGCTATTTATATTCCTCTGGGGAGAGGAAAAAAATAATGAAAACTAAATATATAATGATTTAGCCCATGCAATATTACCGTGACCCGAAAGTTAAATAGGCACTAACCATTCTTCAGTATCAGCTTGAAAGTATAAGCTGATCAGAGCAGTATAAGAGCCCAAATATAGTGCCGTTTTTTTTCCTAGAGTAATGTTTAACTAGACTTTAAGTTTCATATTATTTTCATATATTTTAAACTTCAAAAAGCAAGAAGGTGCTTTTAGAGATTCTGTCTCTTGGGATGAAGACACATGCACTAGCTAACAGAAATCTGTATTTTTACATGCATTAAACATTTTAACGTGTGGAATTATTTACATTCTTTTCCATTTAACAGAGTATGTATCACACAATTTATAAACAAAAGCAACTTGCTGTGTGCACCCTCTTCAGAACATTGGTGCCGTTCATGCATACCACCACTTTTCCCCCAAAGTTTCTTTCAGTCTTGCTCTCCCCTCCCTCTGAAGCAGAAAACTGTTCTTTTATTTGATAGTGGATTCAAACTTCAAGCTAAGTGGGTTTTGGGTTTTTTTTATATATAAAGTCAGACAGGATCTTTAATGACTACTCAAGTATAGAAATGTGTTTAAACTGAAATTTATATTAGTAAGGCCAGGTAATTGGCTTGCATGATGTTGAGGTGGAAGTTGGACAAGCCATTGCTGATTATGGTTCAGAAATAGTGAAAGCCTCAAGTCTTTTTTCCTTTTTTTTTTTTTTTTTTTTTTAAACCACAAACCTGGAGGAAGTCATAGTAGGGGTAACAGATTATAACTAAATGACAGTTAAGAGCAGAGTGCACACCCATGCTCCCGTGAACAGCTCCTTGGGGACAAAGGCTGGAGCGAAAAACTTGCTCCTACTTGTAAAGTTATTCACTAGTTTGTTTTGTTGTTATTCACTAGTTATTCATTTCAGAACTTGAGCTGCTCCTAGCAGTGTGTGTGTGGGATGTGTGTGTATGAGTAACATAGGTGTGGTAGTCCAGTCTAGGCTAGTGAACTTGTAAATGGAAGCCACAAACAAACCTATGAATAGGAGGAGGAATTGCAGGTTTTCAGAGGAAAAATGTGTATTTCTTTTATATAACACTCTTGTGTAATATTGTTAGGCTATATTACCCAAAGCATAAAGATAAAAGCTGTTGTCCCCGCCGCCCCACCTTAAAAAACATGTTCAGGAATACGTGTACCTGTGCACCTACATTTGAAAGAGTTTCTGCCTTTAGTCTGGTTCCTTCAAACCCATCCTTCTGTGGCTACTTGCAGCAGCCTGTGCGATGATGTGGAGCTGTGGAGGAGCTGCTGGTCAGCGGGAGCTGACTGTCCAAAATGAACTGGTTTGTACAGGAGCCTAAAAGAAATTAACTTATAAGGCTTAGCCAAGCCTGTGGTGATTACTTTCCAGCAACCACCTTCTCATTAATTTCTCTCCTGACTTTGACCTAAATCTAGAATATCCCACCATGTCTCAATCTCTTCCGTTCCTTCTCTTTCTGGTTACACTTATTAGTTATTTAGCATGACAGAATAAATATTCTGCACGTAAGCCTGCCTCAACACCCTTTGTGCAACAACTTTTTATCAGTCTTGTTCTTCAAATGATTGCAGCTTTCCAGTTGCCTTGATTATCTGTAGCTACACTGAGCAAGACCTCCTTACCTCCTTGGTTTTAGCAGCATTTTTTTCTCCCTTAATTTCTTGTAAGTGCAGAACTCTTCTTTTTCTGCACTTGAATTATGTTCAGTTGAGTGGTCTGTACATGAACCTACTTTCCTAAATCACAGCTTTAACTGGGTGAAGAATAGCTCCTGAAAAACAAAATTCTCTCTCATGTTTAACTTGAGAGTAGGGTACACGCATGCAGTATTAGCACGGCAGTTTTTTATTTTGTAATCAATTATTCAGTTTTTTCAGCCAAAGGTGAAATCCCCTGTTCTCCACAGCTGTCCAAAGTGATGTTGGTACCAACATGTATATGAAGCATTCACTGATGAAAGATGTGGATTTTTATGCTCATGGGAGTTTTGAAGAGCCATGGAGAGCAGAGCATTGAAGCCATGCGATGTTGTATAGATCTGAGAACAGAATTTTGTCCTGAGTGAGATGTTAAAAACTTTTTTGTTACCTTAAAAAGTACAGAAGCTGAAAAAGAAATTAAAGCAGAAGAAAAAATGGAAGCAATTATTAAATAATTGAAAATGGAAAAAATATGTAGTGGTGCTGTCTGTAGAAATATGGGGCTTACAGTGGGGGTATTTTTTCATGAACTGAATTTTTAAGTACACAGTTCCTGTGTTTCCTAAATGTTTCATAAAGCTGTCAGTGGACAGACAGTCATATATTTATATTCTCTCATTTCTCCTTTTGAAGGAGTGGTACTAATCTATACAGAGATTTTATTTTAGTCTAGCACTGTATGAATAAAAATGAGAATGTGGAGCAAGTTGAATAAAAATGCTGTGGAAGGCATTCGGCAGATAAGGATGGAACTTGCACTGCAAGAAAGATTGATATGGGAGACTGGGTATATAGTCCTGGTGCAGACACTGGATGGGCCAGTACTGGAGATGTGATATCAGAGACACAAGATTAGTTTGGAGAATGGCTGGGCAGTATCTCCTTGGTTAAGAGAGGAGATGAAGCATGTGGCTATTAAAGGGGGAAAAAAAATAAAAGTGAGGGAGAAAAGAAGAAAAAAAAAAAAGGCGAGTAAGTGAATGGCAGCCCTTGGAGAATATGTGGTCATGTGCAACTACACACGTGTTGGTTTATTTTTTATGTTTCTTTTTTTCCTAATTCACCTTTAAAAACTAGCATCGCCCAAAACGGCACTCCTCACATTTAGATTTTTGAAAAGAAACTGAACATAAGTATTCTCATTTTAACAGTGAGCAGACAAATGAACAGTGCTTAAAATGTCCTCGTTAGTCTGAGCAAGTCAGTGGCAGATCTCCCTGTGGGTCCTGCCACTCAGGTGGCCCTTCTGTGATTTGTGATGTGACAGAAGCTCCCCCAAGCTGACAACACGTGCGTTAGTGACATGATCTGTGTTTTACTGTGAGGCTGTCTGTAATAGTCATGTGACAAGAAAAGTAGACCAGGCTCACTTTATCGGTTTTGCATCTTGTATTTTCTAGAAGAAAATTTTTGTATCTTGTATTCTCTGTTATCATACTTCTAATAATGCATGATGGCTTGCTGCTTCTTTGATTATGTATCACCTTCAGTTCTTTTAAATCTACTGCATGCCTGCACATCATGTGGTTTTTCTAGGAGCGAACAAGTTAAAATTTAGCATATTTGATCTTTATTCCTGCCTGGAATAAATTTTAGAAACTGATCTGGTGTTTTAGTTCACGTCTAAAAATTATGAGCTCTTGTACATCAACAACGTACGCTGGGTATTTGACCACTGGTAATTATTTACCTGTGCAGTGCAAGAGCATTTACTTCATTAAACGTCTGTAGACTTGGCTTGGATTCAGCAAGTTATTTAAATGTGTGCCTAACTTTGTGAGTAATCCCATTTAATTCACTTCAGCTACTTATGTAAGTAGCTTACTGTAAGCAAGCTAAATTAGATATATGCTAAAATGCCTTGTCAAATGGCAGCCCTTTATAAATATGTATTTTTTTTTTTTTTTACATTAAGCCATGGTTCACTGTTAAGTCTCCTGGGGTCTGTTTTTTTGAAAATTATTTTCAGGCTAATCAGCTGCAGGAAATTCCCCCAAAATGGAGAAGGAATGAAGAAAATGTCATGACTTTGACCTCTAATGGTAGCATTGGCCTAAAAATAAACACACTCTTAGTCTAATGGGTTGTCATTAGTGCAGGCATTTTTTTGAGAAGCAGTGTGTAATGTATTGATCTTGAAAGAACTGTTATTGCAAGGTTTTTAAGGAAGCAAAGTGTGTGCTTTCTTCCTCAGTGACATGCAGAGTAGAAGGTGAAGCTGATGAGAGTTGACTCGGCTTCTCAATAACAGTGCTCTGTGGTGACAATTGTGTCAGAATAAAAAGATGCCATCTATTAAAAAAAACCAAGCAAACAGTCCAAAAATGTTGATTAAAAAAAGTCCGACTATATTATTAAAAAAAAAAAAAAAGACACTCACATAACTCAGTTGAACCAGGACAAGGAAAAACTTTCTCCCTGCTCTAAGTTTGTGGTGGTTTTGTTTGTAAGGGTGATTGGGAACCTCTACAATTGCGTGGGAAGGAGATGAAAACCCTCCTGTCTCCCTCCCCACCTACCTCATCGCAGGATATAAGACAACTGCCAAGTGTTAGGTCAGATAACTGAAACTGTGTATGTATTTACTTTTTCCCCCCATGCATTGCTCTAGTGAGTACAGTAGCTGCTACTGGCCTCAAACAGCTAGATTTTTGTTTTTTTTTTTTTTTTTTTAGTGGTTAGTCTCATCCTCTGTGGTATTTTCCTTTTATGCCTCTGTTTCTCTGTAAGGCGAATGGCTTTCCCAGCATAGCTTCTACCTGTCAAGTATGTTTAGCATTACCCCCTCCTCTTCTTCCCACATATATTTCTATAGGGCCCTCTCTTTTCCTTGGAGTGCAATATGTCTCTCGAGCAAGTGTGGTGGAAGCAGTTGTACGTAGTTTCAGGAAAATGCTATTCCCAGTCCTCAGCCAGATCCTTCAATGTGAAGGGTAACCACATATTTCTTGAAGCCATGCTTGTCTCCTCAGTTGATCCCATGTTTCTGTGTGATAGGTAGGCTGGAGCAGTGCAGTGTCATTTAAACCATGCTGTGGCATGGATGGGAGAATATCACTATCGTTAATTAAATTTTCATATGAATTTGAGAACAGAGAAACTGGGGGAGGGGGGAAAAAACAAACAAACAACCAAATCCCAAAATTAAACCGAAGGTGATCTGATTCAAAACCAAGGCAATGCTGGCAGTTTGTAGAATATTCTTTTGACACTTCTAGAAATTGAAATGCAACAGCCATACTTTCTTCATCGCGGCATTGTATCAACTCTTCATTACTATATTTGATTTAGGCTGATTCAAAAGTTGTTCAGAAGTGGATGGATGGTGTGAAAGACTTCTTAATGACAGAAAAGGCTGTTCAAGGAGATACAGAAGGACTTCAAAGACAACTTGACCAGTGCACAGTGAGTTTTGCTCTTTTAAAGAATCTTTTGAAATAAATGACTAGCATCTCTTCTTTATTACTTTGTTTGTATTATTAAATATTGTCCATGGCATATTCCATAAAGCCTGTCAGAAAAATTGTCTTATCTTTCTTCAGGGCACATGTTAAATTGTTCCTTGTGTGTACCCATAACACCTTGTACTTTTCGAAGGTCTTCACCATATTTACAAATACTCAACTGCAAGTTGACATTATTTCCTCTGAAAATGATTATATATTTTTCCCAATATTGTGATTAGGGAATTGAATCTGTGAGTGAAAAGTACTTTCTGCATTAAACTCCCAAGGGCAATAAAAATAACAAGAAAATAACTCTGAAACTTCTAGGGTTTGGGAATTGTATGTGCCTTACAAGTAAGGTTCCTTCCTAGATAGGGGCACATAATGATCACAAATAGGTAGAATTTCATCTTACAGTAAGTAATTACAGCGTACCTTCAAATGTTTGTTTCTGGGAGAAATATAGGAGTCTGAGGTATGCTAGAAACATCAGGGTATTTAGTGCACCTAACCCTCAAACTTGCGTGTTGACATTTGGCATGTGAGAATGTTTGCGCTGTGTATGGCAAGCTGCATTTTGTTTTTTAGTTGTGTAGTTCTGATGTTTTGGGCCACTGAAGGATTGTTTTAAACAGTCTGGTATTGAACACAGCATCAGTCTGCTTTTTTATTAAAGTTTCTCTGGAATAATTAAAAATTACAAAATTATTGGTTTCCTATAAATTTATGTAATGTCATGTTAAAGAACAACATTCATTTTCTCTGATGTGTGCTCAGATGTTTGTCAATGAAATGGAGACGATTGAACCATCACTGAAAGAGATGAAAGAAGTAGAGTCTGCTTTAAGAGCTCAGCCTATTGCAAGCATAAATACTTGGGCAAAGTCTAGGCTAGTAGACTGCCAGACTCAATGGGAGAAGCTGAGCAAACAGGTGAGTTCTTCATACATTGCTAGTGCTTGCTTGTTACTGTAGCTGTTTGGTTGTGAGGCATTGGTAGGATGGTGAAGAGGTGAAGCAGTGAAACAGTGGGATGAGTGTGTTTTACTTGTTCCACCATCAATGTGGCTGAAATCCAACTTGGCTCAGTGAATCCTTCAGCAGTGCAAATATGTTAGGGGGTACCTGTGCACCGGTAGTTTTGTTTGAATACATGCATTTCTCGGTACCTAACTGGAAGGAGCACAGTGAACTCTTTAGTTGTTTGTAACTAAAGATTAATTTGTTCACTTTGCCTCGTGCTGTTCTTCCTGGGGTGGGTGGGAGGGAAGTCTGACCTTTTTGTTCTGTTGTTCCTGAAATCTGGAATATTATTCTGGCCCTGTGTAATTTCTGCCTGCTTCTAAGCAGGTTTAAAAAAATAAATGGCTATAAATAGACTACCACTTCAGCCTGGTGCATTCTGTTGTTTCTTTTGGGTGGAAGCTGTCTGTAGAAACATACTTCTTTAGTTGCAATGTCTGGCGAGGATCTGTGTTGGAGAACCTTCCTGTTGATACAGAATCCAGGTTGCCTGGGCTGTGGAAAGAAGCGAGGCCTGAAGGGTGTTTTAGTGCTCTGTGTAAAAATGTAATTAACTATATGATACTTGTGATCAGGAGAGGTTTTTTTTCCATCTGACTTTTTCCAGAGATTGTTACCAGTTTACATGCAGTGGGGAAAAAAATGTCATTTTTCTCCTTCCCTCACCTCTAGATTTTGTTGATCTGCTAAAAAAGGATCATGAGTTCATGTGTGTGTAAAAGTATTTTGTTAATTAAAAAGGCCTGAAAATATTTTGGTAGTAAAATGTTTTAACAGCGACTTGTGGTTTTGCCACACATACAAGGACATTTAAGTAACAAAACTGCTGTTTCTTTCTCCACCTTGGATTCTAGATCGTTAGTCAGAAAAATCGCCTGTCTGAAAGTCAGGAAAAAGCTGTAAATCTGAAGAAGGATTTGGCAGAGATGCAAGAATGGATGACCCAAGCTGAAGAAGAATATTTGGAGAAAGATTTTGAATACAAGTCCCCTGAAGAGCTAGAGAATGCGGTGGAGGAAATGAAGGTCAGGAATACCAGGTCATTGTAAAGACCTGATTAAAGAGAAACAAAACTTAATGGCTTTGGGGGTTGACCTTCTGTGGAATTATTATTTATGTGGAAAGGAGCTCAGGTCATGACAAGATTAGTGGTATTTTTCAGCTTTGCTTTGTGGAATTTTTGTTTTTTAAAGCACAAACTATAAAAGCAGATGTTCTATTTGGCCACGAGGGGTAGGGATTTCATAATGAATAGCAGCTTGCCAGGCTGTTGAGCCAGGCTTGCAATGTATAGCATATTAAACACTAAGAATAGGGAAACTTCTTGCAGGAGATGAAATGTGGGAAAGAAAGAAAAGGTGATATTATACTTGTCTAAATTAGCAGTTGTGAAAACATATCCTTTTGCTTCTAGCTCTTGGGCTTCAGTGTCTTGTCCCCCAGATACAGTAACTCCACACTTAGAAAAGCAGGTTAAAACAGTTCTGTTGTAAGGTTATCTTGTGTTCCTTGTCTGTTGCAAACAGTGATGCTGATCCCTGCTTCTCTAATTTTGGGACTGGTGGCCAAAAAAATGGAGAGGAAGGAGCTATTTTTGTCTCATTATAAATTACCAGTTGAATAGATAACTTTCTTGGATATATGTACAGAGTAAACAATAATTCTCTCTGCTTTTAAATCCGAGAATTCAGGCACATCTTCACAAATGTTTTGACTTGTATGCATGTTATTTAAATGAGTATCCACTACACTATTACTCGATGGACCATAAAATAAATAATTTTTTCTCACTTAAAAGTGCTTTGACAAATCTATTTGAAGTTTTGAATTGTTCTTTTTGAATGGGCTTTCTGAAGCAGTCTTTAACAAGTGTTTTAATATATTCATGTCCTTTGAAGCCATTTGAGATCACGTAGCCTGACAGCCTGCTGAACACAAGCCAAGAAAAGAACCTTCTTTTCATTGGCGAATCTGAGAGACTTTGGGCACATTTACCTTTGTCAAATCCAGATTATATTCTGTACTTTTAAATTTGGCAGATATGTCAGTGAGCCAGTAAGCTTACTGTAACACTTGCATATCCTCTTTCATTTGCAGTAAGAATATTATGCTGGGATTACTTTCAGGACTGGGAAAGAACACTCTCTGTATATTTGCCCAGGAGCATTTCTGCATAAGGTTTTGAAAAACTTTTGAGTTTGCCTAATTCTGCTCTCATTTGAACAGAGTGGAACTCCTGCTGACATTTGAAGGAGTAGGTTTAAGATGAGGATAGGTGCTTTTTGATAATCCTGCCATAAAATAATACATTCCCCAGATTTTCCATTCTTTACCTTTCCATTAACTGGCATTTTTTTCTTATTGCCTCAAGATGACAATAAATGCCTTTATTGACATCTCAAACAATATGTGCTATGTACAACAATAATGCTGTCATGTATTAAATTCTACCATAAGGTGCAGTGCCTTATATATCAGAGGTACTTCAACTTCATAAAACTGTCCTTAAAACCTGAAAAGAAAGATATGGGACAGTCTCTATTTCTGGAGCCTTCTAGTTGTCTTAAGAGAGACAGGCTCAGACTGGTCTGTGTGATCTGTCTTCTGGCTATCCTGCTTCCTGAATTCTGGTTAGGGCAAAGTTCGACAACTGATAATACAATTTCTCTAGGCCTGTGTGCTGGGAGTTGTACTGTGCTTCTCCTGTATATTTGTTACTAAGCTCCTCTGAGTGCAGTTGGTTTGAGGGAATTCTGGTTGTCCTTTTCGTGTGTTCCTCTAGCACACCCAACAGCTGTGGGAGAGGTCCCAACTTTGTAGTTGCAGATGTCCCAGGTAATTGTGTCATCCTTCCTGGATAACTCTGGGAGATAGTTACTGAGCTCTGACACTCATAACTTCTGTAAATTCATCCTACTGTTTTCTCCCCGATATGCTTGTTTTTATCAAACATCTATTTTTTTTTTTCTGGTTCATTTTTCTTTTTCAGATCTGTGGGCTAGCATATAAATAGCACTGAACTTAATCTTTTTTGCTTTGGGTCATGGATTTTTAATGAACAAACCATAAATGGTAAATATGTCTGTATGTTTAATAAAATAGGATTTTTCAATGCTTACTGACATAATCTGAATTCCATGCAAGTTAGTGCCATATTTTGTTGTGCTCAGACCCAAGAATACTTTGGCAGCAACAATTCCAAGGTTAAACTGCTGATCTCTGGTTTAAGTGGTGAATAGCTGATCATATGGCAATTGAGGGCTGATCGTGTAATACATTTCTTTGAGCAGAGAGCGAAGGAGGATGTGTTGCAGAAAGAGGTGCGGGTGAAGATTCTCAAAGACAACATCAAGATGTTGGCCACCAAAGTGCCATCTAGCGGTCAGGACCTGGCAACCGAGCTGAACGTTGTGCTGGAGAACTACCAGCTACTGTGCAATCGGATCCGGGGAAAATGCCACACCTTGGAGGTAAGAAAGATAGCTCTCAGCTTAGTAAAATGGAGGCAAGTGGCACAAGAGGAATGGAGAAGGACACTGAAAATGTCCACTTTTGTCATTGAATCCAGTAGCTTCAGCATAAACACATTTTGCTGTGGCTCCTTTCCAAGATTACTTTCTCTTGAGATGACATCCTTGGAATCTATGAAACACCATCTAACTTTTGCTTTTATAGTCTGTATTGTAATCAACACTTGTGCAAATAAGGAACCTTGTCTCACAGCGCTGTTATCCACCCATGCATCTTCCAAAATGACAAAAAGAAACTTCTCGGAGATTAAAGGTTGAAATATGATGATAATTAGAACATGTTAATTATAGTTTCGGTTAGGTTGTATATGTCCTCTTTCAAGAGGAGTGGATGTATTTTGTTGCATTCTTAAATTGTTATAAGAATCTGGATGTCAGTGATAATTTTAGCATGAGTTTAGAGACTTCTATGTGTATTTCTTTCTATCCTGCTGCTACAGTTACAGGTTTTTCTGTCTATAACTTACTGTGCCATGGCATGTTTTTGAATGTTTTCTACTTGCCCATTTTAGGTGAATGTCTCAGAAACATGATTTCTTTAAGCTGTTTATGGGGTATATGAGCTATGCCTGGCATTGCAGGCTAATTTATGTTTTTTCTGTTGCTCCTAGGAGGTGTGGTCCTGTTGGATTGAGCTGCTTCAGTATCTTGATTTAGAAACAGCTTGGCTAAACAATCTGGAAGAAAGGGTGCAAATGACAGAAAATCTGCCTGATAAGTTGGATGCTGTCAATGATGCTCTTGAGGTATTCTAGTCATTCCATCAGATTGGTAACTTCTCAGATAGCTCTGTTTAAAAATAAATTCTACACCTCAGTAGAATACTGAAATATGTGTTGAATATTCTGATTCTTCAGGTTAAATGAACATATTACTCTGAATCTGGAATGGATATTTGTAAGGTCCCCCACCAAAAGCTGAATTTTGCTGTACATGATTGTGCCGTACTTGGTACCATGACAAAATTGTATGCTCTCTCCTGTCATGTGTAAATTGATTAATTCCTTCCAGCACTATAGTATGAAATGATGTGAATAGGTGAGAAGTGCTGTGAAGTTTAATCATCTAAAGCAAAATGACCACTGTATTTGCCTTGTGCCATCGTGGATTAAGCCATAACTAATTCATGCTTTTAGAGCACTCTCAAGACATTTCAAGTGTAAAACTTCTGTGCATGCAGCCAGATTTCCACCTCTGAAAATGCAGTAATATTCAGTGTCTTGACCTTTAAAACTTTCTCTGCTAATTAGTCCCTAGAATCAGTCCTGCGTCATCCAGCTGATAATCGAACCCAGATTCGGGAACTTGGGCAGACACTGATTGATGGAGGGATTCTCGATGATATCATCAGTGAAAAATTGGAGGCTTTCAATGCTCGCTATGAGGAATTGAGTCACTTGGTAAGAATTTGGGGGCAGGGTTGAAGTAGACAGGATTTTTCAGCTCAGTGGTCCGAAATGATTCCTGTTAGATAGCTGAATTCATAGATGCAGGACCGCAATACAGGAAAAGAGGAAAAACCTTCACAATGTTGTCAGCTGTTTTCAGTTTGGAATAATGCCCCAAGAGCAAGATGGTTTTTTTTTTCCTGACTTGAGTCAGGTTTTGTTTTGCGCACTTGCACACCTTTGCACTGTGGGGACCCCCTGGTATTTTTTCCAGGTAATTTTGACAAAAAGGCAATTCCAGTCTCAAGGGGGACAGTTCAATAACTGAGGTTAATATTCCCTTCCTACTGCCATAAATACTGGTGAGCTGCTCACTAACTGTAAAAGTGAGGAACATGAATAAGTGACATTTTCACTCTTTGAAATAGCTGGGAAGAAGTCACACTGAAATAAGGAACAGAAGGAAAACATTCTTCTCATTCCCCATCTATTATGTTGTCCCCTTCCTCTTTTCATAGTTTAGTCTAATCTTTTCTAGATTTTATAAGTAGAAGACGACTAGCTGTCTTTCAGGTTGCATAAATTTGTAACTTGTGTTCTGTATCCTGGTAATACAGGCCCCTGCCAAATTGTAGGGTGGGGTTTTTTTTTCTGCCACTGCCAAAGTGTAGTCATAGAGGGAATTTCAGTTCATCCTCGTTACAGTGAGGAACATGAATGCAGTACCCTCAGCTGGGGGCTACGTGCTGTCATTTAAGTTAGCATTCACTATTGTTTTTTCTGTTACAACAGCACTTTATTGCCATATAAAAACTATCTGCTTTGGCAGCTGCAGTGCTGACACACTGGGCTGTTGACAACTTTCCACATCTGTGTGTGTGTGTACGCAACCACTGGTCTGTGCATGTGTTGATAGTGCGGAATTTGTGTTCGCATGCAAGTAGTGACGTTTCGGATGAACTTAGAAGTTTTGCTGTTGAAGGGAGAGGCAATGGAGGAAAGGAACTGTGAACCTCTGTTTTCACACTGTAACAGAAAGACAGAGTTTATTGTTTTGAAAGAAAATGTGCAGGTTTACACATCAAACAGTATTGATCTGGAGTGTATTACGAAGTCCCTGATTCCCATTGAATAGCTAGTTTTTGAACTGGTATGTTTTTAACAGAATACTTTCTTCCTGAGGTAGTAGGAGAGACCTGTTTTCACTATCTTGTATATCTAGCAGCAGAATGCTCCTTCTCTGCCACTGTTAGTCAGTTGCTGGTATGAATCACAGCAGGCTTCAAAAATTGCTGTCTCTAGGGCTTGCTTTTGCTCTTTTGAGTCTCCCCTACCTTGTTTTGAGAAAGTCTAATATAATTGGTGTTGAATTACTGCTCCATCTTGTCTTACCTTTCTGTCCCGCTCAGGCGGTAAGCCGACAGATCGCCTTGGAACAGCAGCTTCAGACCATGCGAGAAACTGACCACATGTTGCAGGTCTTGCAAGAAAACTTAGTGGAGCTGGATAGACAACTGACATCTTACCTGACTGACAGGGTAGATGCCTTTCAGATGCCCCAGGAGGCCCAGGTATTCCAGTATAGCTTTTCACTATAAAACATTTTGAAATATCTCATGATAGTGCTCAGCCTAGATTTAGTAATTCATGAGGGCAACATTTCAGTCCTGTGATGATGTACTAGGTGATATCTTTTGTACTTTGGATTGTTTTTCTGTTTTAAGAAGGTTGTATTGAATAACAATCTTAACGGCTTTCAATTTAGCAAGTTGTTACCAGAGCCAGAATATTTAAAATAAACCTGGTAGTGTTAAAATGTTACAGAGTAGATTTACTTCTGGTGGGTAGCAGGTGGTAAGCAAGTTCCTTTTCCCCTCTCTGTGAGCAATATTCTAATTTTTTTTTTCCTGTTTCTATGATGTGGCAGAAAATTCAAGCTGAGATTGCAGCTCATGAATCCACCTTAGAGGAGCTCAAGAAAAGTGCTCGCTCTTTCCCTCCTGCTTCTCCTGAATGCAGGTCTCCCCGTGGTGGAACTCAGCTGGATGCTTTGCAGGTAAAAATGAGAGTCGCACTAAGAATTTAAATGTGAAGAGCTTCTGGTTTTCAATTACACACTGCTGTTGTCAGCCTGTAAATTGCTTGGTGTGGTCAACTGAACCTCAGAAGTAAATAGTATATGCTTTACATGTTTTCATTAGGAAACAAGCAGAACTAGATGAATTGAATGAGGAAGTTTAAATTGTGGGATAAATGCTGAAAGTCAAAGTTCTCTGTATTTTAGTAGAATGGTTATTTTGAAAGTGTATGATATAGAATTATAGCTCTCTTGCACCTCAGGTGGAGATTAGGAATAGGTGATGGAATTTGGCTTGGCAAATAGTGTTGCCATGTATACTGAGTTGTGGTGGTATGAGAGGTGAGTTAGAATCTGCAGGGGGAGATGCTTTAAATGTTATTTTTTGAAGTGCAGATATTAATTTAAAACAATCTTTTAACATAAACAGAGAAAACTCCGTGAAGTATCTACAAAGTATCAGCTTTTCCAGAAACCAGCCAATTTTGAGCAGCGCATGTTGGATTGCAAGCGGGTGTTGGATGGTGTAAAAGCAGAACTTCATGTCTTGGATGTGAAGGATACTGACCCAGATGTAATCCAAGCTCATCTGGACAGGTGCATGGTAAGTATGCAATGTTCTTAACTTATCCTTGGGGAGGTGTTTCTTTCTTGTGTGATTCTTCTTGCCTAAACTCTCTCCTGAGGAAATTTTGCTTAAAGTCCGGATGGAACTGTTACAGCTCTTTGCAAAACGCCAACAGAACAATGCATAACTAAAACCCTGTAATTCTTCTGGGTGAGAATGTGGACATAAAAGTAGTGGATTGTTGACCACGGATATGGTGGAACAGCTGAGTTTTTATAGACTCCCTTCCCTGGCTCATCCTCGTGTTATGGAGAACCATCACTCCAGGGGCAAGTTTGCTTGATTCTTAGTATTTGAATAAAACAAATACTATACATAAGACCAGGTACAGATCGCAATGTTAGCCTTGCCACATGTGGTGATGTTATGGAGTAAACACTGCTAAATTATTGGGATAAATCTTTTTTTTTTTTTTTTGGGTGAAGATTAGAACTAGAATAAAATATGGAACATCAAGAGTTTGAAATCTTGGCAGACATTGCTCTTAATCTGTAACTCAGAGTTTAAGTGCAATCTGATGGTCAAGTCTCCAAATGCAGTAAAGTCTGAAAACGTGCACTACAGATTGATCACTGGTATACATATTTGTCATTTTAGAAACTCTATAAGACCCTCAGTGAGGTGAAACTGGAGGTTGAAACTGTCATCAAGACAGGAAGGCAAATTGTACAGAAACAACAGACAGATAATCCCAAAGGGATGGATGAACAACTGACAGCATTGAAATTTCTTTACAATGACTTGGGGGCACAGGTAAGAAAAACAAATGTACATATAAACATTTGTCTGCATATAAATTCCCTTCTCTGTTGTTTTGATGTCAGCTGCTGTTTTAAGTTTGATTCTGAAGCTGATACTGTATAGGCTAGTTGCTACATCCAGGAGCAATCAGTTGAGAGATTAAAGATTACACATAATAATCATGTAGTTGTGCAAGACCCCTGGGCTCACAGAGTGTTCCTGAAGGGGAGGTAGCCTTGAAGAAAGGAAGATTCACAGAGCTGTCATCATTCTGGCAAAGCTGGCCTGCTATTCATGAAAGTCTTTGAGCACTGTTGTACCTTCTCTTCTCTGTAAACCAGCTTCCAAGATAATTTACTATCAGATTCTCATGAGAAGTTTGAGTCGATGCAAATTTTTTTTAGGAGGTGTCATGATGGTTTCTAATCGTAATCCATCTAAAGAATTGCTCTCAATATGAAATAGAAAATGCAGTCAAACCTGTATTTCCCATGAACTGCATTAAATATTGATTTGAGTAATTTTCTTGTAATTGAGTAGTTATTTATCCAAATGAAGTGTTTAAAAATGGTTAAACTCTTAGGGGACAGGGGGGAAATAGGGGATTCTTTGCCTACCTAAGTTAAGACAGAAGTCCAAGCAGACTCATGCCTGTTCAGTGCTCTGTGAATCTTCATTGCAATATCTTGAAATGGGCCCTAGGAAATATTTCATTGTTGTAAAGTGGAGAACATTCACAAAGTTGTGGATACTAGTGGAACCTGTATGTCTATAATTCGGAAAGCATGTAGACAAGAAATTGGGAAAGGAGAGAAAGGCAGTGTTATTTGCAGTATAATGTTATGATTTTGTTTGTGTCTGAATTTATTTTTTTAGATCTTCAAAGAGCACATTATTTTGAATAAATACATGCAAACACTAAGCTGAGACAGAGGGCAATTTTTCGAAATGTCAATTGATTCTGACTGCTATGGTTGGATTTATTCTCAAGTCTGTGTTAAAGTTTGACCAGACTAATTTTGTAGCCAGTGTGAAATAGAATTGATTGTACTGCAGCAAACATCAAATTTCATATTCACTGAGATGTTTTCAAGGGCAGACTAGATTTTCAGTGAAATTTTTCTTTACAGCTTTCTGCTAGCAGGTCTGTCAAAATACAAAAAGGAACTGAATTTTACCTGTGTGGATGACTGACTGGATTCTATATTCCCTTGAGTTTCAGTTAAAGGATCATAATAAACAAAGTTTAAAATATAAATTTGGTGATTACTAGCTATAAATAAGTTGGTGTGCAGGTTTCTTTGTCTCCTTTAAGTGTATCTTAATTTAAAATTATTCTAGTTTTATATATTCTGCTTTGTATAGTAAGATGCAGATGTTTATATATGATTTTTCTTTTCAGGGTCCTTCCCTAATGCAAGACAGTCTTAAGATGCAAGGATTTTATATATTCGGGTGGATATTTTAGCTTAGGATTTATTTTATTATTTGCTATCTTTTAAAATCCAATTTTGTTTTCTCTTTTCCTTTTTATTTTTTGTAGGTGACAGAGGGAAAACAAGACCTCGAAAGAGCATCCCAGCTGGCACGCAAAATGAGGAAAGAGGCTGCCTCTTTGTCAGAGTGGCTAGCTACCACTGAGGCTGAGCTTGTGCAGAAGTCCACTTCAGAGAGCTTGCTTTCTGATCTAGATTCAGAAATTGCCTGGGCCAAAGTAAGCATGTGCTAAATATCTGCAGAATAAATTTTTAACATTATGACAATACTATGTAGAAGTGGCTGTGAATTTAAATTCCTGTAACTTGTTCCTAAATCTCTTATATCATGAAATTTTAGTAGATTCAGTAGATCATATTCAGTACCTTACTGAGTCTAATCTGTTTCATCTTGGGCATCTTGTCTCAAACTTAAATGGCCAGTGAAATATTACAGATATTACTACATATTTGGTATTAATAGGTATTTAAGTGACTTACTGTATCTCTAACACAGTTCATAAATATAATATTCTTAAATATCAGCAAATGTAATTTTGGGATGGGTCAACTCATAGGGCAAACTGAAAGTTCATTGACATTTTTAATGAAAAATTGATTTTGGAACTTTTCATTGAAACAGCTTTGTCTTCAAAGTTGTGACTTTGGAAAACAAAAAGCTCCTGTAATTCCATATTTTCTTTCATCTATAAATTGGAACTTTTCATGGAAACAGGCAAATGTGTTATAATTATTCTGAAGCAAAGTATTTTCTCACACTGTAGAAACTTGTATATGTAATAGTTGGAGTTAGCAACAAGTCAGTTGATGCAGCAAGTTCAGCAATACCGATCTTTTCAGTCATTGTTTTCTGTCCCCTTGTACACAGACCTATTCGAAAAGTAAAATCTTAAAACTTGAAAGCTTACAAAATTACAAAACCATCGATTATAACTTGTTCTCATCCATTTCACTCAGGATTAGCAATTATTAGCACTACACTTCTGCTGTGACAGTATCCCCAAGATTTCTTTCCAAACAAACTTGTAAATACTTATTGAAGTATACTTACTATACATTTGTAAGCAATGCAAATAGTCTGTGAACTCTTATGCTGCACCACCAGGAGATAAGCCCTTTATGTTGCATGCAAAGTTGTTCTTCCTGTCTTAAGGTTTTCTAGAGGCAATTTTAAAATGTAGTAACTTGAGTATTTGTTTCTGTCTCTAAGATAATAAATTATGATAAAATAATAAATTATTTACTTCATGGATAATAAGATGTTCAAGGAGCTCCAGTCACTAGTTGTGATTAACTGCATTCTTCCATACACTGTATGCTGACATCAAAGAGCTTTCTAAATAGCCAGATGTTATCAATAATAATCGGTGATCTTGTATGGCAAGAGGTGCTATTTTCCACATGGAATCCATATACTGATATTCAAGAGATGACATATTACTTAATTTGTATGTCAGTATGCAGCCTTTCAAAGAAAGGGATTTTTTTTTTTTTAGATTAACAAAAAAACTATTTAAAATCAGAGATGACTTGGAAAAAATATTAGAGCTAAAGATAGATATATTTACATATCTACATATAGATAATATAACAATAGGGCTTCTGTAATACATAGCAAGTGAATTGAACATATGCAGTAATGCGTGGTGGTGGTTCTCAAAATAACATTTGGCCTTGGCCTACTGCTTTTCTCATTGTTGCTAACTGTAAAAGTACTTCAGTAGGAAAAGATACAGAGAAATCCAAAGTGTCTCTTGAAAATTGCATTCTCTGTGACAGTGCAGAAAAGAACCTTTAAAAATTACACCTATAATGTGATGTGATACATTTGCTTTACCTATGTAATGAAAAGGAACTGTGAAGATAATATAAAACAACAAAACAAAAAGGTCTCAAGCTAAGTTATTCAGGACACTTACATGCATTGTGCTCTTGCTCTCTCTCAAAACAAATGAGATCACTATCCAATAGAGAGTGAGTATAAACAGAAAGTGATTCTACTTGATTGGATTTTTCTCAAGTGGAGTTCATCTATGATACTGTTTCCTGTGGAGGTAGAAATCTGGTTCCCTTGCCCTTGTGATTGGGAGCAGTGTGCAGTGTTAATGGCTCCTCTTGTTTCAGAATGTGCTGAGAGAGCTGGAGAGGAGGAAAGCTGATCTCAAGAGCATCACAGAGAGCTGCACTGCACTCCAAGCTCTGGTGGAAGGGAGCGAGACTTCCCTGGAGGAGAAGCTGTGTGTCCTTAATGCTGGCTGGAGCAGAGTTCGGACCTGGACCGAGGACTGGTGTGATACCTTGTTGGTAAGTTGCACGCATGAGAAATATTCATGGTGGTACTCCCTCCATACCCTTGGAGTAGTTGCAGTTTTTACTTGTCTCGCTTGACTGTGACGTGAAGCTTCCATGGTGCCTCATGAACTTAAAAGAATGTAGAACGGATATCTGGTTAGTCTGTAGATGGAGAGGTGAGTCACGAGGTTGTATACAATGAGGAAGGTGGGAAACTGTTCTGTAAGTGTTTTAGATGTGCTGATAGGCATTGATGCCATGCGCTTGGTAGTAGTAGCTATTGCTCAGTGGGTAGGAGATAATAATGCAGAATCTGGATGTGAGAGTGATGAAACTATGTAAATATCCTAGGCAGACAGTTAACTTGACCTTGTGGGAATAACCTGCTTAGTTGTAGAGAATAAAACTAGGTTTAACTTTTTTTTTCTTTTGCCTTTCTTTCTCCTGGCCTCTGTGCTAGGACTCTTTTCTGGGTTCTTACTCTCCCTAGACTTTGTGGTGTAATTCCTCTTTTCTATAGATAATCCAGCATACGCTTAGTGAATACCTTTCACATATATGTTGTTTTAATCTTTCTTTCCTTTCTCCCCCCCGCCTTTGGGTGCCATCACATTACATTTTTAATATCTTGTCCTTATTTATAAATTATCTCCTTGTACCTCTTCCCTGTTAATGTTTTATTACTTTCTCTTTTGCTACACCAATAGTGCTAGCCTTTTGTGCCGACTTGTTATTTAGCCCTTAATACAATTCTTGCTACCCTAGTGCATAGAAGTAACTTTCTAAACTATCCTGAAAGGGAGCATCTACTGTCGCACATAGAATGAGTGGGTTATGGGGCATACAAGCATTCATAAAACTGCTAGTGGGTTTACTCATTAACTGGTAGCAGCCAATTCTGCCAGATTAAAATGAGGGGAAAAAACCCACCAGGTTATGGAAGTTTTGTTTGTTTCATAACAGGTTAATTAGAGCTCAGAAGTCGGACCTTGTGTTTTCTATGTCACTTTCTATAAGCTTACTTACATTAGTTAGAAAACAAAAGGAACTAGCCCCAAAGGACTGGATTCCATGAGGCTGCTGTGTGTGCTGCTCTTTGTTCAGCCTGAAAGAAACCTCTGTGCCAGCTCCAGCATAAACAGAGCATTTTTGTGTCGATAGATTTCCTCGAGGCCCAGATGATGGCTGTTTAATGGACAATTGATAACTTCCTAGTGGTGTTCAGCAAAGAGCTTGGGACCCTCTGACAGCCTATTGCTCTTTCGAACAGCCCATAACTGCAAGTGTTTAAGAGTATGCCAGCTCAGAGTTGAGGCCAACAGCATCTGTTTGGCTGAGTAAATGGAAGACTAAGTGTATTATACAGCCTAAAGCTGCAAGTTTTGCTGAATGGACATGAAACGGTCTACAGTTGATGCTAGTATCAGTATGATACTAGCAGATAGTTAAGGTATTTCTGTGTTGTTCAGCTAGTTATGACAATCCACCTTCAGAAGCCCCTGATATGGGCTGAAATTGTGGAAACATTGGTGTGTACCTAGATGGTGAGCCCTCTGCATCCTGTTGCAGGTCGTACTGTTTGTTTCATAATCCAATGATGTCCATGTTAGGAGTAGTCAGGTAGTTTACTCTTATTTGTAAATGCTGCAAGGATGGTCCACAACTAAAAACCTTCTAAATTATGTTCATGTCTGGTGATGAGTATTGTCCTTGTGCTGACTTAGGTTAAATTGTTCTTTTGCTAGGTGAAAATATGTTTCTTGATGTGGATACAGAGAGCAATCATAGGCCTTCTCTCTCTTTCCTCCCCTCCCTTTGTTTTGTTAGTCTAAAAGATCAAAGCTTAGTTACCCTTTTTTTGGGTAAGAAGTTCCGTGCTTAAGCAGGATGGTACTTTTCTGAATCTGATAGCTTTGTTTCATCACACAGAATAGTGTGTTTGTCTGTGGCGCCTAATGGTATAATTTCTGACTACATATGAAAGTAGACCTAATTAACATGTCTACAATGTGATGACTTTTCTTAAGAGGAAGAAATATTTTAATGTAATCAGTAAAATATCAAAAGTTGGCTATTATAATTTGTAGGTTTTGGTGTAATCCCCTTTCAGTTAAAAAAACAAAAGAAAACACCAACAACTGCACAAAACATGCACTGTTGTATCTCCTAGTGATAACTGAAAAAATTGTGGGTTTTTTGGTTGCCTGAGATGATGTGGTCTGGCTGTAATGTTGTAATACATTGTCTGTCTTTATTTAGTTGGACAAACCACCTCAGCTATTTGTTTCCCCTTCTATGAATTAGGAACAATAATATCTAAGGGTCTAGAATGAAAATTGAATTCTTGTAAATAGTTATTGAAGGTGAGAGGTACAATCTAATTTTCAGTGTTCCTTTCCAAGGTGTATCCATAAGACTTTATTCCATTGATCTCCTTTTTACTCATAATGGTGGTTTGGGGGGGGTGGGGGGGTGGGTTAGTGTGTCATTTTTTTGTGGGGGTGTTTTTTGTTTTTTTGTTGGTTTTTTTTTTCCCTGGATTTTTTTAAGTTTCTCACATTGATATGTTTTTTTTCATCTTTTTCCAGAATCATCAGAGTCAGCTGGAAATTTTTGATGAAAATGTTGCCCACATAAGTACTTGGTTATATCAGGGTGAAGCCTTGCTGGATGAGATTGAGAAAAAGTCAGCAAGCAAAAAAGAGGAAACTGTGAAGGTAGGAAATGTTGCTGTCAAGTAACCACTCTGGATTCTAAATGAAGTCAAGTCAGGTTTGCTGCCTGTGGGTTTTTTGGCTTTGTTTTGGTTTTTTTTTTTAATTTTTTTTTTCCTTTCCTAGTGTAACCATTTACATTTTCTTTCACTTCTCAGCGCTTAACATCTGAATTAGATGATGTTAGTCTTCGAGTGGATAATGTGCGTGATCAGGCTATCATCCTAATGAATGGTCGGGGGGTGTCATGCCGTGAACTTGTTGAACCCAAACTGGCAGAACTGAACCGTAACTTTGAGAAGGTCTCTCAGCACATCAAAAGTGCCAAGGTGAGGGTGAGCGAGCCCCAAAACATGCTTGGGGGGTCTATACCGAAATGGTGGCAAATAGCTTTAGGGGATAGATCTTTGCGTTAGAACAGCACTTCACTGCTTTTGATTCTCTTTTAAGTGTAGGTATTTGTATGTGAAAAATGGACAGACTGATTTTAGACCAACTGCTTTTCTTACCTGAGTAGCAGGTGATGATTTGAGTTGCAAGGGAAAATTTACAAATAACTGTGTTATAAAGATTCGGAAAAATGTATATATGGCAGTACATATAAATATGAACTACAGAACAACACGATAAGCTAATGTGACTGGAGGATTTTTGTTTGTTTTGAGACCAAAATGCTTGAGTTGAAGTTTGAAGGTAGAAGCTTGGTAATACCTATCAACACTGTATCCAAGCTAACTCTTAGTGTTAGATCAAACAACTCTTGCAATTTTTTTTATGCTGATATCTGATGGTCCCACAAACTGGTATGCCTGTTCATGGAAAACTGGTTTAAATCATTAAGCTGTGTGTCAACAGTGCAGACTAAATTTTCAGCTTGAACAAAGTTTTATTTTGCTTTGCAGATGCTTGTTGGACAAGAACGACTTCCTGTCATGTCAGAGCCCCATGAAGTCAGAGGAGCTTTTCCAGACCTGGAAGAATTTGAGAGTGACATACAGAATATGTTAAAAGTTGTGGAAAAGCATCTGGAGTTGAGTGGGGAAGATGAAAAGGTTTGTGAGCCGTGGAAGAATTAAATAACTAACTCCCTTTCTATTTTGTCCATGTGTTACATTCCTCCAGACTTTGAGGGGGAATTCTGAGAAAATCTTTTTAAGACAGGAGTAGAAAATGAAGGGAATTACTAGGTTGTTGGAAACACTGCACAATTTTCCCATACTTTTCCCATAGCTGCTGCCTCTTGGCTGGTGCATTGAGAATAACTAGTCATACAACAGCCTGTATTTTATTAATGGTTTTGTATAATTCAGGTAGCGAACTTTGATTTTTCATTTATCTTCTCTCCTCTACCCAATGTAGCTGTTTATAAGGAATCCTTTCTGTATAAGTAATAGGGTGCAAAACTTTTTCTTTCTTTCTTCATATCTAACTGTTTGAACTTAGATTGAAATGATTACTTAATGCAGCTGAGACTCTTATGATGTATTTGGCAATTTTGAGCCCCTAATCTATTGCATTGGGTAGAGATTTTTTTCACTTCAAATTTAAACTGGTGTGATATATTGAATCACAATGCATAGGTCAAGTCAGTGGATACTTGTGAGATGAGGTGCAAATAAGAGTGTTGTAATATGTCTCACAGCAAGTCCAAATAAGAACTTGGAACAAAATTTATCTTTTTCTAGATTCTTATCTAGGCTCTGCTATTCACCTGTATAACACTGTCATACTTTTTATTGCATCTTGTCCACAATAGCCTTGTTGGCTACAAAATTGGGTGAAGTCCTGCCAGGCCACCATATCTGCCTTCCTTTTAAGCACATGAAATAGTATAACCTGAGCTGGAAAGCTGAATATAAGTCTATGGAAAATGGCATGTATACTACACAAAACAGTTTTTAAAAGGCCAGTATGGAAGAACCTATTGTTCTAGAACATATGCTCCCCTTTGTGCTGTTTTTATATTTATTATGTTTTCATTTTCTTGCTATTCTGCTCTGAGCTTGCTTATTATTGTCAAGGAATGTTTAGAATAGAAATGGAGCTGAAGTCACATCACCCCCTTGCTGTGGCTGCCTACTGCTGGCTCATTGAGTGAGCTTCCTGCAGAGCATCAATTTATGGAATGACCAAGTTGGATTTTAGGATTTGGTAGTTGGGGAGGAGAATCTCTGCTTGGATTAGTTTAGCTCACATTTGGATAATAAAACAACAGTTTGGTACCATTACTGTTAATATCTGAGCAGGTAATAAATTCATTTTGGAAACTATAGCTGAGCTTTCTGTAGGTAATACAGACTTGTGTCATTTTAGCTGGATCAAGAAAGAGCTCAGATTGAAGAAGTTTTACAGAGAGGAGGGCAGTTGTTACAGCAGCCTATGGAGGACCATAAGAGAGAGAAGATCCGCATACAGCTGCTGCTTCTGCAGAAAAAGTACAACAGTGTGCAGGTATGATTATGATAGTTACTATAGTTAAAGCTCATTCATGCAGTCTTCCCTTTGGTATCCCACTTACAACCTGGTTATGACTTTTTTAGTGTATAAGATTTTCTGGGGAAGAGTTTAATTGGTGTACACAACAGCCTGACTCTGAATCTTTGCAATTCCAAAATATGAATTTTGTCATTCCAAAGTTTTGGGGGAGTGGTTTCGATTTTTAAAGTCCTTTTTGCAGCTTCACAGTGGGCCACCCTATATGTATTTACACAGATGGGTGCAGACAGACCTCCAGCAGAGGTTTGTCTCCACCATCAGGCTGCATCAAGAGTGACTACATAGACACATGTACACAAACATATTCACTGAGTTCTCAGCTGAAGAGGTTTGTGTGAATGTGAGTCTGCTCCTGAATTCCTCTTGCTTCCTACAGAGGGTATTATTTGTGGACTCTAGTAGGTTGTGGTGCTTTCATACACATGCCATATTAAAAATGTTTTTGTGTAGAACAAAGGGGATCCGTATTCTTATACTCCATTTACCTCACCTATTTGAATGATACTAGGGTTGGTAAGGTGAGGTGTAGCTCAAAGGCAGGGTAAGACCCTCAGGCTGGCTTTGATTACAGGTCTGTGCAGATAAATAGAATATAGCTATTTTAAAAAAATAAATGGCTACTATTGCATATTTTGGAATTTGCTGCTAGAATGAATCCCTCAAGTGTTTTTGTTTTTCAAATAAATAAGACCTATTCTGTTCACTACTTCCCTCCTCTTATGCAGTATTTTCTTAATACACTGGATTGTAGGAGTGCAGGTCATTTCAAAGGAGGCAGGTGGTGGAACTCTCTCCAGTGTTTTCCCAGTATAAGAAGGAACATGACAGTCTAATGAAGTGGCTGGATGAGGCTGAGCACCGTCTGTCAGGGCTGCAAGGCGTGGAAGATGAACAAAAACTACAGGTAAATGAGACTTTTTCTTAGAGCAAACAGTGAACGCTATGTATGAGCTTTAGAGATTAATATATTAGGGGTTTATGGCTGTTCTTTTGACACTTCCTTGGAAAGAAGTGTTTTCAAAATGACAGCATTTGTTTTTCATTAGGAAATTATCTGCATATACTAGTTTGGGGTTTCTACATAGTCATCACAGGTCCAAAATACCCCAGCCATCAGGCCCAAGTCTTAGAGTGTGATCTGGGCAGTGTGGTTGAATCAGGACAGTTTCTCTTGCCAGTCTTGCTCATGGGGATTATGCTTAGCTCTTCTTGATACCCTGGCTCAAACATCCTGATTCAATGTCTGGTTGGTGCAGGTACGATAAAAGCCTCCTTTGAGGCTTAAACTCAGTGCCTCTGCATCCTGTGGTTGGCATGTTGTAACTACTCGGAAGCTGCCTTTCACTGCCTCAAGTGCTTAGGGAGTGATAACTACCCTCATGTGATTGATATTACTGTACACAATGAAGATTAATAAAAATGACAAAGGTTGAAGTATTTCTGATGAGAAGAGTTATGCATGATAATCTGTGTGTGCGGGTCTTGACAAACAGTTTCACAACTGTTTTAATAAGATGTCAGGGTCTGATAAAATTTACTGCCCAGAAAGCTGTATGTCTTAGTTATTGAGGGTACAGATACTTTCAGTGGTTTTTTTTTTTGTGTTTTGTTGTGGTTTGGTGGTTTTGTGAGGGGTTTTTTGTGGTGTGTGGTTTTTTGTGGTGTTTTTTTTTTAATTTTATTTCTCCTTTTCATCCTTCAAAACACTTTGGCCACATGGTAATTACATTAATATTTTAGGCAATAACAGTGAGAAGCCTTGTGAAGCAGTAAGTAATTTCTTGGACAAGCTTGGGGGCTAGGCAATCTGTCAAGTACTTCTCAGTTTCTGCATATGAAGCTTCATAATTAAAACCAATCAATCTCTTTTTGACTGCTCTGTAACTTTTCAACCCAGCACCAATTAACGTAGAGGCAGGGGTAAAATGCTCTGGTTCCCTTGTAAGACTTGCACCACAAAATTATAATGCGATGCTCTTCATTCACAGCTGTAGTGCTATGTGGCTTCAGCTGCCTGTGATAGCTGTAGACCTATGGCAAATGGTCTGCTCTCCTTGGTCACGCAGGCTATTCAGTATCAGCTATGCAAGTAAACCTTTTAAATCTGCTTCTCTTTAGAGAGACTTTTTCAAATTATAAGCCTCCCACGCAGAGCTGGGCAGCAAAGATGGTCCCAGGGTTTGTTTAACTGTCCAGCATCTGACAGCTCTGTTGGGTCCCCAGTGGTCACTCCTGGTGTACTGTGGTACTTGCGCATGAGCTCCTTGGGACCTGACTGATGCCAGGGAATTTGTTTGAAGGAAATGGGGATCCATGCACATTTAAAGTAAAACAACATGACCCAGTTTTTCTGTTTGACCATCAGCTGCTTTGAGTGAATCAATTACTGGATTGAAAAGGGAAAAAGGTGCACCTGAATGGTTCTTCGCTAATGGGAGCAGTCCAGTTGTGCCACAGAGTGGTCTTCCCTGTCACTGTTGGTCTCTCTGCAGGTTGACTGATCTTCTCTAAGGAAGATCCTTTGCCCTTTTCTATAAAGCCCTTTTCTTTAGGAATATACTGCAGCTAATCCCTGGCACTGCTGGATCCATTCCTGGAATTACTGCATCTTGGTATCTGGGTGCTGAATGCAGAATATCATGTAAATATGGATTAGCATAGCAATTACAATAGACTATTGATGGAGAAATGTTATCTTTGCTCAGAATTAGTTAAGTTGTGTAAAAATATCTGTATGCTTCCGGGTGTAGTTTCTAGTCTGGCTGAGTCAGCTAGGCTTTCAGAAAGGGACCACAGCAGTTTTCATTACTGCTGTGAAACTCTGACGCTGCTGCTTTTCCTGCATGTGCCTGCACCTCTAGCTTTCTGATATTTGAGTGGTAAGCCAGCCTGTCTCAGGTGACCTTATTTTACTTTTATGGCTTGTTCTTTCACCTTCTTTACTAATTGATTGTGAACATAAAAAATGGTATGGGACGATATCATTTCTGAAGAGAAAAATAGTGTACCCAAATATCATCATCATTTCAGATGAACACAGTTGCTCCAGAATTTTCATTGACCCACCAGACCTGACTTACCCTCAGCACCAGGGGGGACCCTAATGCTAAAATTCTGCAACAGAAACTGACCCTCCCCAATTTTTACCCTCTATTCTGTGCTTGAACACCCTCCCTCCCCCTTCTTTAGGCAGCATGGATGTCTGATGAAGGTGGGGAAAGGGAAACCCTGGATGTATCCACAGGGCCCCCAGACTACCAAATAGCAAACTGCAGTACTTTTTGCTCATCTCAGGACTGAGAAGCACTAAACAAATTCTTGACCCACTGGTGTGCAGCTGGCTCAACCCCTCATCTTGATATAAGGAAGGTGCAGTGAGCAGAGGAAGACAAACTAGTGTTTGAAATGAACAAACAGGGAGGGAAGGAAAGATTTAAGCCACCAAGCTGGGGAGTAGACTCCAATTAAGATTTTATGTAATACAGTATTTATGTTTTTGTAAATGAGTGTGGAGGAGAGGACTTACTTATGGTGCTTGAAGGTCATATATATGTATATATTGATTTGCTGGAAGTAGCTTGATCATAAAGATTCCTCATCATGTATGCTTCTAGGGATTATGGAGTTAAGTGTCTCTGAAATACTGGTAACCCTTCTGCATAGCAGGTACTTCTGAATAACCCTTGTTTTGCCACAAATCTGTTAGCTAGAAAAGCCTGCGTTGGAAGTTTGTATCTCCTTGAGTTCCTTCTTTTCTAAACTTGCTTTAGTATTTATTTTAATTGCTGTATTCTGACTTGGCAAGGAATGAGGGAAAGGAAAAATTAAACCTTAAATTGCAGAGGTAATTAGTTGACTAAAGTTCCTGAGAGATTTTTCCAGGTTTTGGAAAACCGTTTTGAAGTGAAAATGATAATTTTGCAGATGGTAAGTGAATTTGCTGTTGCAGGCACAGTGCAGTTTTTCCTGTAAACTGAAACACAGTCACCATCTTGAAGGCTCTTGGAAGTATTATTCCTGTAATAAAGAAAACATGTCTGTTTGCCTATTGTGCTTTTTATAGGAAAGGTTCTGGGTTACTTAAGTGTGAACCATTAGCTACATTGCCCACAAATATGTTGCTTACTGACTGCATTAATTAACCCAGGAGAACAAATAAAATGGATGTGAGATTTTAGCTTTGGAAAACCTTTTCCTAGAAAACTGGCTATGACATATTTTGAGTGTGAGAGAGAAGAGGCAAGGAATGGTTAAAAAGTGAGCATTTCTAATCAAAAGGGTATTTATTTGCAAAGATAAGTAATGTGTGGTGATCTGAGATTAGACTGGGTAAACACTTTTGGTTAAAATGTTTATGTAGTTAAACATGGAAGGTAAATTACTTAATTTTATGTCAATTTCTTGGGCAGTATTTTCCAAAATGCACTTGGAAGCAAGTCATAGTATCTCCTTGAGTTGAATCTTTGGTAGATTTTGTTTCTAAAGATATTTAAGTATAAAAGGGGGAAGGGGAGGAAAATCTGAAACCTGAATTCTGAATTGCAGGTCAGATTAGATGCTAAGTATAGGAGGAAACAAATTTTTATTTGACCACTGAATTAAAATTATTTTTAGCAGCTCTCATTGAGAGGTCTTATTTATAGAATGTATACTAGTAACTGAGTATTCCCCCTTTTTTTCCCTAGTCCTACATTTTTTCTAGTATTTAGAGAGAGATCGTATTTAATAAACATGCTCTGTCACCACTGAAATTAAAGTAGGAAAGGGCTATTAAGTCATCCAGTCAGATCTCCTCCTAAATAACCTTCAATTAACTTGCTATTTGTGGGTGCTGAAGAAAAGAGTTCGCTTGCCTGTTTTTTTTTTTTTAATTTTAAAAAAAAACAAAACCAAAACAAAACCCCAAAACCCTAAAACCCAGCTTCTGTGACATTTAGGTGTTTGATTTGTGTGAGACAGTTATGTCAAACTTCTGCTTTTCCAGTTTTTGGTACTTTATGCTGCATTTTAGAAGCTGCCAGTCTGCAATGCAAGGTAGAGAACAGCTGAACAATTAAAACTCAGCTGTAGTAAAGCACTAAGGTGTTTGTAACACTTGCATATGTTCACCTTTAAGGAGGAGGGTTGTGAAAGAAGGAAACATCATCTCAGTGATGGGAGGCAGCTGGAGGAGATTAGTAATGAGGTGTGCTCTGCAGGAACAGCACCAGGAGGAATTCATTGCTTTTCAGAAGAGCAGCAACCGGGCCCAGGATGGTGCTACTGGGGAAGCAGAAAGTTTCAGTATATGCCAGTGTTGGCCACAAGTGGAAAACAAATTTGTATGCCAACAGACGCTGTTTTAAATCTTGTGTGAGATTTTTCTAATGGGAGATAAAGCAATGTGTGTGAAGTAGAAAGATAATAAAGTCCAGTGACCTATTCATTTGGTTGAAGTCCAGATTCTGGACTGTTGCCTGCGTGAGAATGGGACTTGTGGGATGATGGGGAGTTAGAGAAAACACCTTGTGAAGATGTTGCAAGCAGCTGTGCTGCAGCAGGCATCCTGGTGTTTGTTCAAACCCAGGCTTATTCCACATTGCTGGGGAAAAGATACTTTGAGTTGTACGAGCTTTGTCCAGTTTCTTTGGAGCTGGGGCCTCGCCTTCCACAGGAAATCATACCACTGTCTAAGCCTTGGGCTTTTGCTCCAAATTTCAGTGATGGAAGCTGACAAAATATATACAGCTCCTCAAGAAAACGTGTTTGGGGAGCATCAGGGACCAAGATGCTGTGTTTGTAACTCAAACATATGGAGTAGTTTGTGGTTTTTACTGCGGTGCCTGCTTGCTGTACTGTTACTGAATCAAAAGCAATGCTGAGTATTTTATGATGGTTGTCTGTAATACTTGTTTTTAGTAGACTCAATTTATGTACATCCTGTTTCTTTGGTGTGCAATGAATGACTGAAAGCATACCATGTTTCGTGGTAAAGGTCTTGTGCAAGTACAACTGTGTCCCCTGTTTCAATACAGGGATGACTTGTCTACTTTAAAAAACAAAACAAAAAACCCCAAACCAACACAAAACAAATAAAATGCTTAGGATCATTCAGTGCATGAGAAGAAATCCTGAATGGTGAATATATGAACATACTTTTCTGCTGCAGTCCTTTTTTCTTTTGAACTATGCATGCTGCATATGTTAGATTCCAGTTAATTTGAGTGACATATTTGAAATGCTCAGAAACACGTGGAGGAGGAAGATACAGACAGGTGTTTGCAAACAACTTTGTTAGGGGGGCTTAATATTTTACTTGTTGTTAGCTGTGCTAGCGATTTGCACGTGTGCACCCAGCCCAGACTAATTGCGAAGTAAAATTCACTGGCTGAAATGGCTGTGAACATACATTTATTCTTCACACTCTTAAGTGTATTCTCAGCTGTTAGTAAATCATACAGTCGAGTTCCTCTGTCTCTGTCTTGCTTGACTTAAATGGCGGTGGCTTAGAAGTTGTTGCTTGAATTCTTCAGTATTTGGAGGTGGGTTTACTTTTTCATTGCTGATTTTAAAGAACTGGCCTGTTTTCAGAGATGGTAACAGAATCCTGTTGGACAAGAAACCTTTTCAGCAAAAACTGCTTTCAGTCTTCGGAGTATGTGCTTTGCCTGCCTCTGCTACCTTTGCCAGGCATGGCAGATTATAGCTTCTTGCAGCGGACTTCCTAATGCTTCAGATCCAGGCCATCCTTTATAATCCAAGAAAAAACTGCATTAAATTGCTGTTCTTGCTTTCTTATCTGCTAACGTGGTACTTGGCTAGATAGCCTGGTCTTACAGCCAGAGCAGACAACAATTGCCAAGCTCTTGAGGAGTTAGTGTCTCTCACTGCTGCAAAAAACATATTGTGGTACTGGTGGTGCACTAATTTATTTAAGAAATGGTTGGGAAATGTGGGTGGAGATGCTTATTGAAAAGAATGTGGAGAGGGAAAAAAGTCTGCTTCAGTAAATTGGTAACTTCTGGGAGTCCTTGATGATGAAGAAAGCAGATAGTGGGTTGTAATCACAACTAGATACAGGCTTGATCAAGAAGTATAACTTCTGGAAATGGTAAGGATCAAGGTGAGAGAAACAGTAGTGCCCTTCCTACTCCCCAGAGTTTTAATAAAGAATAATACAGGGTAATTGTGAAGTGTGATATCTACTGTTTTTTAACTTTTTTTTATAAATATAGAAACAGTTCTCTGCAGGACTTGCAGCTTTCTGAATTTATGTAACTTTGCTAGAAAGGCCTTTGTTTTGTCTTTTAATGTAGAAAAGTACTTATTCTGAATATAGTGTACTGATTTAGGATTTTTTCATGAAATTGCTTGTTCTTTGAAATATAAAATGAACTTTCATGTTTTTAGGCAATCCCTGTCCAGCAGAGGTTAAAAGGCCACTTTGCTGCAGGGGTTAGGACCTTGCCTTTTTCGGCTGAATACTTGGTTGAAATCAACAAAGTCTTGCTGGCCATGGCTGATGTTGAACTGCTGCTGAATGCACCAGTGCTAAATACTGGCATCTATGAGGATTTTTCAACTCAAGAAGATGCGCTGAAGGTACTGCATGCCTAAGCATTATATTCAGGGGGAAGAATGGGAGAAGGGAATAGCAGAACAAAAAACACCTTAGCGACTGTATAGCTGTATTCATACTTTTGCCTAGTATATACTGCATCAATATGCACTGAAAATTAAATAATGAGACAGTTTTGTGGCTAATTTTTCTTTTATGCAGAATCTGGATACAAAGTGGAGCAGCGTGGAAGCTGGGCGGGAGGTTGAGGGAGAAGGGTTTGACTTCTGTTCTTGGAAAAAACGTTGTGTTTTTCATCACTTAGCCTACATAATATGTAGAGAAATGGTAAAGCCAATCTCCTTATGTTCCTGCTTGGCCTCCTTAATATAGCTGCTGTACTCTGTGTCATATGAAAACAACGGCTCACATGGGAAGAGGGAGACAGGGAGATTCTTGACTTTTGTGTGAAGCTATATATGAGGCCACAAGACAACGGTACCTGTTCTGATTAGCAAAGCATCAATACGTGCTAAATTTTAAGCTCCCTGTTCTCCTCATTGCCAGTCAGTGGATTTACCTGTGTGATTAATGATGAGGAAGTAGTTAAGGATTTGCCCTTCTTCAAAAGGGGATGAAGAAAGTATGTTTGAAAATATTGAATCCTGCTGTCATATGTGAGTTAAGTATGTAGAAGTCTGAGTCCTGGTTGATTTTGAGCATACAAAGGAGCACGATAAAGAGATTGCCACAGAAAACATCCATTGGAGTTAGGAATTGCACATGGCGTGGTGCAGTGTAGATGTACCTCTGTGGGTTGGGAAGCATAGTGGGGTTCATGTGTCCTTATATTTGAGGTAGTCAGGCTTTGCTTCTCACCTAGAGCTAGATCAACTGTTTCTGCAGCTGTTATACAGGTCCTTTAAAAGCTTTTCAGAATTTCAGTCCACTTTTCCGATCTGCTTTTCTTTGCTGTGTACATACTTTCATTTTTCATGGGTTTTTTCTGGCATAGTTTTCAAAAGCAAACAGGGGAATGATGCCAACCTTTGACAAAGTGGGTGACTCTTCTGTTTTGTTGATGAGATTCTCTTGTCTCTGTTTATTCTGCTTCTGTGCCTCCCTTAAGTACAATTAGGAGTGTTTATGTTCAGATGGGTTTAAAATACTTCATTTTGGTGCAGGTCTCTCATCTGATTTTGAAATTTTGTTATATTTTAAGGCTGTTTTCAGAAGAAGCAAATAGCAGAGCATAGAATTTTTAGAAGTGTTACTGTTTTAAATTCAAACAGATAAGTAAATTCCACTGTTTGCATGGACTGTTTGTCCTCTGAATACCAAGGCAGTCTTACAACAGCATCTGGTTTAAAGGTATTTTCACATCATAGTTCAATGATATTTGAGATAGATTGCTTTAACTTTGTCATTTAAATCTAAAACTTTTGTGTAGCTTATGCTTTTGCAGTTCTGTGCATAGGGGAGGTTACGTGAAGCATAATAAAGTCATGTTTTGTGGCTAATTTTTTACATGAGGAAGGAATATATATAATGTCTTCATGACACCAGCACATTTGTTTAATAACGAAGATACTGCTGTTTTGAGAATATAGTATGCCCCTTTACCTCAGCAACAGATTGGATATAGAAAATACTCAATCCTCTTCATTAAAAAAAAAAACAACCAACCAACCAAAACCCCCAAAAACCTGAGAAGGACACATGCTTAAAAAGGTGTGACAGACTATTCAGTTCAGTTGCTAAAACTGATTTAATCTGTAAACTACTGATGCTGATGATCTTGGTCTTATTGTAGATACTGATTTTTTGGAACAGTATTTTCAAGAGAGTATTTTTTTGGTCTAATTTTTTTTTTTTATTTCCTGCTGGTGTTGACTTTACTGATGGCTTGTGTCATTACTGTACTTGCAGAACATAAAAGATATTTTGGATAAACTTGGGGATCAAATTGCAGTCATACATGAGAAGCAGCCTGATGTTATATTAGAAGCATCTGGACCTGAGGCGATACAAATAGGAGATGCACTAACCCAGTTGAATGCGGAATGGGATAGAATTAATAGAATGTACAATGATCGTAAGTGGTAAGTCAAGGATGTTTGGTTTCTGTGACCACGTGGTAAATATTTTATGTACTTGAATATAAGTGTTTTACAAATGTACCCTAATGATGAAGATTAAGAGTTTGGGAGTAATCAGCTTTAATATGTTAGTATTACACAATAATTGCCAGAATTATTGAATGTTGAAGTAGTTAACATATAAATTGTAGTTTGGGTGCCTTTATGAAGCTGATTGTTTTATGTTATAAAATAGAATATTTTGTTCATAAAACATGACATTTTTGTTTTGTGAAGGTATCACAAAGCGAAGTTCTAGAAGAAAAATGTTAAGTAGGAGGTCTTTTAATAAAGAATTCAAGGTAGCTTTTGAAGGAGGGAAGGAATTTGAAAGGATGGGGTCTTTAAAATACATCACATATGATAGTTGCCGATAATCTTTTTTGTAAATAATTGAAGATGAGAGATGACCATATTAGAAAATTGTGTGGTTGAGAGAACAAGAGAATATTGAAATCAATGCTTAAGAAAAATGTATTTCCTATTTCCTTTCCACAAAGATCAAATAGCTGTAATTTCACTTATGCCAAAAAAGTAGAGGGGAGAGAAAAAGTCAAACTAAATTGTGATTTCTCCCTGCCCCTTACAGAAGATTCTGTAAACTGAAAATGCCTTATTATCTGAATCATCTTTAAATGTTTATAAACAAACTCAATACAACTTAGTCAAACTTGGAAAAGTGTGTCAGGCATTTTAAGTTGGAATTGATGAGAGTATGAAAGTATGTGTTCAGGAAGTTGCCACTAAGCTGAAGGTACTGACACTGCAAACAGCAGTAGATGCTGAGATTGCTGCTGTGCAGAAAAACCTTAATGACTGGAAATGATTTTATAAAACTTAAAATTAAATGCAAAGGCTCACACTGTAGTTAATTTGCTTTTACAGTATTTGCTTTTTAGTAGTGATACAAGATGATGGTTAATGCAGAAGTTCTGAAGAGGATAAAGTAATGTCTAGCCATGTTCACTTGCTTTGTAGCACGAGAAATCTGATATCAAACACATTTGGTTGTGTATTTTGAAGAGATGTTTTTAGAAAGCATGTGTTACATAAGCTGATGTTTTCAACTCTTTCTCGGAGCACTGGTGTATGTGTAGAGGTATAAAAATCAGTTAGTGGTATTGTCTATAAGAAGAGACTTCCAGAAATTCTGGGCCACTGGATCAGTAAAGCATCAAGATTTCTAATAATTCATCAGGCACTGTTGTTTCACTGTTTTTTAATTTGAAAACAAATAGTAGTGCCAGCTGGGTACTACTTTCTCTGCTCTTGCTGACTGCCTGTGGTCACCTACTGTATTTGGAGACAACTGCTCTAGAATCTGGTGCCCATCTGTATTTACATGCCTGCAGCTATTTTGTTGTCTTTATAGGTGTGATGCGCACTAAGCTTTAATTATGCCTTCCCCCCCCCCCCGTAACTTAATTGAAAAGCTTTAACTAATATTATCTTTTTGTAAGTATGAGTACAGTTTCATTTACTACTTTTTGTTAAGTAGTCAGGCTTAACCAGAAACCTAGTCTTCACATTGGAAAAGATAAGTGTATCAAAGAGTTAGTTCAATGTTTATCATTAGCTGGCAAAATGCAACAGATTTCCTCCTCGATTGATTCACTGAATACAAATTAATCTCAAGCTTCATAAAGTTCGTAAAGCTCTGCATCTTAATGAGACTAATATTGGGCATGATTTTCATACAAAAGGGACGACTGGACTAGCAAATTAAGCTAAAATGGTGTGTAGCTTCCTGAATATATTAAGTGCTACAATTTTAGTAGAAGAATATGCTTTGATTAATGAAGACAATATTAATATCAATATTAAAATGCTGTATTTTGGCATTAGTATTTTTATACCCTTTCTGTTACTAAGAAGAATTTTTAACCAAGTTAATTCTTGCTTTTCCCAGTGTTGCCCTAAGTATAAACAAAAAGGCTAGAAGACTGTCTCCTTAATAATCTCTGGCTTTTTTCTATTTCTGGAGTGGGTGGAGATTTTGATAGAATTAGTAGAAACAGCATCTGACGTCTGTGGCAAAAGACTGATTTAGTTTTTCAGAGGTAGTAATGATTTTGTGATTGAGTGCCAGCGAAGTAGTTAAACCTTTGATAAAAACTCTGATGTAGCCAAGCTCAAGTTGAATTAAACAGTACTTAGCAAAGCTTTTAAGTGTTCAACTAAATCCAGTTGACTTCAGTTTGACTTGAACATATGTGTAAAGTAAAATGTGTGTATGTGTTGTGTGCGTGTATGTATGGGTGTAATGCTTTGTTAAGCTGTTTGTAACAGTGCTGCTTTGCTAGTTCTGCTCCATCTCCCATGGGCTTTTCACCAGTGCTAAAAGTGTTGGTGACTTAGGAATGAGCTGTGGTTTGGAAGCAAGTGGATTCCTGCAGAGAAGGCAAGGAGTAGCCAAGTCTCAGTGCTGTAGTGACAGGACTCTGGTACTTTTCTCTTTCAGCTGAGGCAGTCTGTAGTGGAACAGCAGCATGTGCGCCTGGCTCAACACCGGAGTGAAACTTAATCTCGTTGCTCAAAATATTGATGGAACTGTAGGCTCACAACAGAAACAGCAGGAGTTAAAGCTTTGTATCTCAAAGTGTTCTGCTCTAAAGTTCTAAAATTCTGGATTCTGAAAAAGTCGCGTGTTCAAAACTCCCCCAGAAACTTTCATTTTGAAGGAAGCCAATACAATAGTCTTTTAAACTATTTTAAGTACTTAGAATATCTCTTCTCATTAAATGTGGAATGAGATACTATTGTGAGACAATATGTTCAGTTAGAGTAAAATGTACCTGAGAAATAAAAGGAGAATGAGATTTGGGGTCAGTCTACAGGTTGGTCAATATTGAATTGAGATGTGTACAGGAAACTGAAATGGTAGAACTAGGATGTAGGATCAGAAAAAATTAAGCAGAGATTTTTAAGGCTTTCTTCTTCATTAGAATTGGCCCACATGAAGATTAATAATAACAGAAAAGCCATGCTTGTGCAAGGAAATATGGATGTCTTGATAAAAATGAGATATAATTTTGATGAAAATAATCTCACTAGGAATTTTGGGATTGTTGAATTTAATCAGTGAAGAAAATAAATGCAATGGTAGCTCTTTAAAGTTTGGTTTCGGATACCTTTGATGTTATGCTGCTAATTTCAGATTGCATCTGTATATAAGCGGTAACTCTGGAGACTTTGCTGTTGGAATTGTTTAAGACAGAAATAATGGGCTACAGATGAGATCTTTCCTCTGTCACAGTAGAGGGTCCTCTGATGAGCAGGAGACTTGGCCTCCTATGTCTTTAAAGACAACTATTTTTATTAGTTTGCAACGGGATGCTATCCAGTCTGTTGGTGTTGATGTAGATTTCATGTTTTTTGTCTCAAGTCCTGTGTCCTTTGAGACATCTGTCCTATTTGCTTTATAATGCTAACATAGAATTAGCAATCAACAACTAGAAAGGAAGCCACCCTCTCTATGCCTTTCTGACGTGGTTTTCTTATTTAACATTCATGGGCTGTTTTTGTTAGTTTGTTAACATAGTAGAACTCTCATTTTAGTTAAAAACAACCTTCTGACTGTGGTCATTCAGCCTGTTCCACGCTAGAAAATGTTGCCCTTCAAGTTAAGCTACACATTAATTTGAGGCTGCAAAGATGGTAATAACAATGAAATGCCTGGTAAATTATTGTGTGATTAAATTGTATAAGACCTACTTACGTGGGCCCACTGGTAATACAGTCAGTTCTGTATAATCAAAATCACCTTCACTTATTAAATTCCAGGCACCACCACGCCATGGTTTACGAATTAAAAAAAAAAAAAAAATCTGAGCAATTAATCATATTTCATGTTCCACACTGTCTGATATCTGAACTGTTTTATAATAAAGAAAAAAGGGTTCTGCAGACCAATTTGATGCAGCTAATCAATCTTTATTTTTTAAGTGATAAAAACAAAAGTTTGCTTAGGACTGCCCTTTTTCTCTTCAGCTGGAAGTTAATGACAGTCTGTGCTGTTGGCTTTTACCAGCTGCTGCTATGTCAGGAAGCCTTCAGTACTGGGGCTTTGTTAACCAGGCTGTATGCTAGCCTTTCTGTTTCGCAAGGGAAGTTTCTACTCACTGGATTAGGAATTGTAGCCTTTTCACCGAAACGGTTTGGATAATTTTTCAATGCTTTGTTTTCAAACAGTGGCTTTGATAGAGCGATTGAGGCATGGAGACAGTTCCACTGTGATCTCAATGACCTCTCCCACTGGATAACGGAAGCTGAAGTGTTATTAGCTGATGCTCGTGGTCCAGATGGAAGCCTGGAGCTGCAGACAGCTGGGCTGCATCAGCAGGTATGTATGATTTGTGCAGAAAACAAGCAAGCTGGAAAAAGTCTAGATTTTTGTCTAAAATTCTGGTTTTCTATATAGACAGATCGATTTGAAATGAGGCTGTGCAATTACACTTTAAAAAGTGGTAACTCTTAAAATTTCTTTTTCAATTGCAGTTTAAAATGATTCTTGGGGAAGATCTCAACTCCTGCTTATAGTATGGGGTTTTATGATGACTCTTAGTATGGATGGGTTTGAGATAATTTGGTAATTCAAATGTTGGCATAATTTTTATTGTTTTATAAGTTTCGTTACAGCTTTAAAAATATGTTCATCGGTTAAGAAATCCAGTATATCATTTCACCTACTTTCTACTCATAATTAAAAAAATGGACCCCAACAATGGTAAACTATAACTTAGCAAATTATTTTTTTAAACTAATGACTTTGCAAGATCCTGCCTTGTATAAGCAATCTAGAAAAAGAGAAGATTCCAATTAGAAATGTCCTAGGTTTGATTGTTTCAGACTTAAGTTCTGGAATTTAATTCCCTGATGTCTTACTAGCTCATCATTATGGAAGAGCAGACTTTTCTGTTTAGCTAAACTACTTTACTTCCTTTTAAATAAGGAGAAGAAAACATAACTTTCAGGATGAGATTTTTTTTTTTTTCTTTTGGGAATAATGGTTATCCAAGAGTAAGGTATGTGTTGCTAAAGAAATGTATGTTCTACCTATCATATAATTTGTATTTCATCCTTGTTGCTGCTTGGAGTTTTCTTCTAGGGCATTTCCCTTATTTCTTGAATCATCTTATTCCTGATGTAGTTGCAAAGAAATTTTTACTAACAATGTAAGGTTTTTGTAGTGGTTAGGGATATTTGAAGGTTTGATCCTGACATTTTCTGACTTCCTTCAGTTTCATGGATTTTCTCTGATGTCTGGGGACCATGGCAGCACAGCCATAATTATCCTAGCTAAAATATTGTTAAGTTACAGAAGTAGTCAGGGGCATAGGTTATGAAAAGAACTGGTTAAAAAAAGTCATACCATCTGTTAGCACTACTAGAAAGTGCTGTACATTAAGAGGAAAGGAATCAAATGTGAGTATGGATTCTAGCACTGATGGTTTAAATGAATTCTTGTGATCCTAAGTAGTATTCGGCAGCCTATTCTGTGTCGTCATCTTTTTATGACACTCATTAGAAAATTGAACTAGATTCAACAACAGACTCTTAATAACTTAAATCAACAGCATCCAATTTTAAGTCAGATGGCTTTAAGTGCCTGTTTTAGTAAAAGAATATGCACCCAGGATTCTTCCTGCATATTATAAGCCACAGATCAAAGTCACCTTAGGTCAGTAATAAAATTCTGTGTGACTTTTATGTTTCTGACAGGAACTTGAAGAGGGAGTCAGCAGCCATCAGACCAGTGTTTCAGCATTGAACAGAACTGGGGAGGGGATCATACAGAAACTGTCTGCTACAGATGGGAGCTTTCTGCAGGAGAAGCTGGCGGGATTGAATAGACGCTGGAAAGCAATCACTGCAGAGGTCATGGATAGACAACAGAGGTAATAAGTTAATCAGAAATTTGGATGTCTGACCAGATGCGATGAGGAGGATCTCATTTAGAAGACTGTGGGAGAGACAGTGCATTCTATTGCACGCTGTCATTAATCTGAATTTTCCTGACATTCAGACCTCTGTGTTTTGAACTGTCTTCTAGAATCAATTTCTCATAAATGCACCTGCAATTGGCTGCTTAGTGAGTCTGTGTTTAACACAACCCACCAAATGACAATCACAAAACTTCTTTTCTTACAATTTTCTTTTGTTTTTAAAATCATTTCATTGCTAAGCCAGACTTTTTTAGGAAGGAATACTCAGCTACTTTCTCTGGCTGAAGCTGAACTGTAAGTACATTACCTTGATTTCTATTTTTGCATTGTCAAAGATGCACTAATTGAAACACTTGTATTGTTCTTGATCCTATTTTATAGTATTGTGGAAATTCTTTAGGTCTGTGTTTGCAATGATTTAATCCATCTGACTAGGCATTTTCTGAACACAACAAAAATACGTTTGGAAATAGCCTTAAATTTACTTTAAAAGATCAAATAACAAGGTTGTCGGAGATAAATATACAAATTTTCAGCCTATCTGCAGATATAAGGTTCCCCCTTGTGTTCTTACTGCTAAAAAATGTGTAAGGATAAATCTCTGCAATGAATAGTTATTTTTGGAGGCTATTTATATAATTATATGTTTCTAACATCTCCTGATACTTTTAGAAATGTAATAAAATTTTTCTTAATTATTTAATTTGAGAAGTTCCATTAAAGCTTTGTGTGATTTAGGGAATTTTTCCCTTGGAGGGTTTTAGGACACTTCCAATACTTTCACTAACAGTGGCCTTGTAGTGGCTTACAATGATTAGGCCTGAAGGTGTTGTTATACTGTCACTTATGTTTCATGTTTTCTTCAGACTCCAAAAGTCTACTTTGTGACTTTGGAACTGAAATTTATCTGCTTTTAAGGTGGTAGTATAAATTTGCAAGTATCTTGCATTTTAATGATGAGGATAGATTCCTTTGAATACCAAAATGAATCCTTTAAAATGCTGCAACGACTGAAAAACATGTGACTATGTTGCATCAGTAGTAATGTAGGACTGACATGCTGTGTTCACTGCAGAAATGCATGTGTGGGTTTTTTGTTTTCCTTTTTAAGGCTAAAAGGAGAGAATCAGCAGCTGATAGAGTACAGAAAGAAGCTTGATGAGCTGCGTTGCTGGTTGGAAAATGTAGAAAATGCTCTGGACACAAGATTTACATTCAATCATGAAGAAAACTTGCAAGAATTACAGGCAAGATTGATTAGTGTGTATATGTTTATGCACGTGTATGTCTTGTGCAAAGTATCAGGACATGGCTTTTGGGGAGGGGAATTTTCACATTGTAAATAGCCAAAGAAATATAATTGTGTGACAGTTTTGTGAGATTACTTACACAGGCAAGATGCATCTCGTAATGAAGTTGCGTTGAGTAGATAACTATGTTATCTAGCCAGAAGATGGGGGCTATGTATCAGAAAGCAAGAAATATATGTACAATTGATAAAATTTAGTAAGTGGAATTTCACTGGAGGTGATGTCACCGAGTAAACTTTATAATTGTCAAAACTTTAGCAAAAAGCTGATAAGCTTAAAATGGTAAGTAAGCATCATTGTCCCATTTACTGGGTAACTTTAATACTTTGTTACATGTGTAAGATTTTGTTTAACCTGCTTTTTAAACTATAAGGGTTTTGGTCATTTCAAGTAACTTGAGTACATATGTATGTGTGTATTTTTCCTGTTTATTTTGTATCTGGCTTTGACAACAAAATATCTTTGGTTTGTAGGATGTGTGAAAGAGAATGTTTCTGGAATCCTAAAAGAATGGAAGGAGTAGTCAATCCAACACACCTGCTTGCTCATTTTTTAAAAATTAGTAAATTAAAAAGAAAAAAAAACCCTTCTGTTAGACCAAGTCAGGTGGAAAGGCTTGAACTTCCTACAAATGTGTATAAACTATGTAAAGTAGTTGCAGTTGTGTTTGCCTATACAAATTGTCTCATGTCAGTTGAGTATTGGCTATCTATCAGGAAAGTTTAATTTTTCTTGTCATCTGCCTTAATAGAGATGCCTGAAGTGAAAGGTAGAACTGGAATAAAGGGGGGAAAAGCAGAATTTGCTAGAGAAACGTTGGTGGGGAATTATTAAATACCAATGAAAATACCCTGTGAAAGCAGGAATGCATGAGCAATTTTGGTTATGTGTATTAAGGAAAGGAGTTTGCAATAGAAGAGGTACTAAATAAGATTGCTGGGCTTTTCAGGAGGGTGAAGAACTCCTCATCTGCAAAGAGACTTGGAGCTTGCCTTGTTTTGTCTAGTCAAATGAAGAGTGAGAAGGGATATGATGATGAGAATAAGATAAGCGTAGGGAAAATGAGGTATTATTACAGGCTGGTATTAGGGAAGTGGGAATAACAGATGTTAACTGGTCAGTCAGGAATAAATACAGTCTGGGAATGAGAAGGAGATTTCTAAATAGAGCTTCTGGAGCAGCCTCCAACTAAAGGATATAACATGTTTAAACAAGTAATTCTTTTGAGGTAGACCCTTGAAAATTTAGGAAAGGCACTATTTGGTATAGTGCTTATTGTAGCATGGTACTCTGTTCGGTGATCTCACTTCCAGGCCTGTGTTCCTGTCACTTTACTATGCACACCTCCATAATACTTGTGTAACAGACAGTAGTATACATATTGGGGTGGATAAATATGATGTGTACTTGCTATTGTAATATTTTTTATTCTAGTGCTTTAAAGACAAAATTTGTGATTCCTATTCCACAGTGCTTGTGGTCTATGGGCAAATGATAGCACAGTTGACTTAGTCAGTGGGAATCCAAGTATAAGCTTTTTTTTTTTTTTTGCAGGATCTGACCTGCATTTTCATGTTTAAAGAGAAAGAAGGCTATGGGAGGTTGATGAAAATGAAGTTGTAAGGTTATGTTTAGTTTTTAAATACCTTTAGAGTACATTTCCTTAAGGGTAAAGTACCCTTAAAGATCTACCATGTACTTGTATAATGCATGTCAGGAGTGGGCCCTTAGTTTCTAGGTTTTTCTTTTTTTTTTAAAATAAATGCAGACATCTATTTTGATTGACAATTGGTTGCCTTTTGGATACACATGGTACATCCAGAGGTGATCCAACAGAAGCATCTTGTCAGATGAGAATCAGTGTGCATGATATGAAGCTGTATAGGTACTTTGACTATTTGCAGTTTTGTGGTTTTTTTTTTTTTCTTTTCCAGTTAGCAATAAATGTTGATATTTGAATAAATGTTTTAATAATTTCCAGATAGAGCACAGAAACCAAAATAGAAGCTTTTCTGCTAAATATTTCCAGGGAAATTTCTAAATATTGGAGTTAAAGAAAAGCTTCCTCCACCCCTTTACTTAAGCATGTGTGCATTTTGCTTCAGTCTAAAACTCTTCTGTCCCTTTTAGGTCTTAAGTGAAGAGATGGAAGTACAGGGAGACAAGCTGGAATGGCTGAACAGATCTGAACCTGAAGTGCTTTTGGATAAAAATGTTGATCTTCAGGAAAAAGACAAACTGTCCGATTGCCTGCAGTCCCTCAACGTGAGGTGGAATAAGGTGTGCATTTCTTCAGCACTGGGTACCTGAAGTTGAAAATATAGTGGTGTACTCAAAATGGTTGTCTTCCTTTCCACGTATCTGAGACATGTACATAAAATGTCTTGGCAGCCATGCAGGCGTGTTCAGGAAATGTGCCCCAATCCATGTCTGTGTGAAAACACTGTTGGACATTTTTCCATCAGAATGAGTTAGTTTAGTTAGCTTAGGTTTTTTATTGATTTTCTTTTGTATTGGCTTTCTTTTAAACAGCTGGATCAAAAATATCTCGCTTATTTGAGGCAAACAGTAATGTATTAATTTGAAATTGAGAGACTCACAATAAATCTTTGCTGTATAGGAAAGTTGGATGTTTGCAGCAGTTAAGAGGGAAACAATTAAAGCTGTGGTAAAGCTTAGTGAGAAAATCTTATCAAGTGTGTCTGGGATTCTTCTTGAGTATAACTGCTGTAAATTAGAAACTCTAGTATTCAGTCTCATTGGCAAGTGTATGAGAAGAAAAGAACTCACTGGTTGGAGTAAAACTAGATTTTTTTTCAAGCAGAGCCTTGAGATTCAAGTAAAAAAGGCATAGAATTATTTGGGATTGTATTATGGATCGGGGAGGTAAGAATTTTTTTGGGGAAAGGGGCTTTTGATAGTTCAGGGAAAGAAAAAATACTGTTTTTACTAACTCAGCCATGAAAATGGGGATTCCGCCCCCACCCCCCCCCCACCCCGTATATTTCCATCACTGCCTTTTAAAAACTTTTAAAAAGCAAAGTAGGCAAATTTGTCTTCACTACAATAGAGTTTAGTGGTAACATTTTTTTCTTTTTAAATTAATTCCCTATTTCTCTACTTTCCTGTCACTGACCACAAATCATGCTTTGCGTCATCTTTCCTTCAAAGTGTACTCAAATAATGAGGCATGGCTTTGATGCTTAGGCAGTAAAAAACATGAAAACAACCTGTCTACAACAGTTCATTTATCTCTCTCCAAGGTTTAGGTAAGACACTGGAATGTATTGAAATAACACTCTGAGTACCTATTGGCATTTTTATTGTTTTTAAATGATACCTTGAAAAAATTCATTGAAACATACCTGAGGCATGCCATTGTAGCAAGCATGGTGTAGAATATTTTGTCTTCTAATAAGTGATTACTTTTTGCTGTTAATATAGGTTGTCTTACTGTTTTTATTCCTCTCTGCTGGGCTGTAGGTGTTCAGAGAAGTGCCTGACAGAGTGAGAGAATTGGAGGCATTTGTTGGGCAGTCTCGTCTTGTTACACAGACAAAGCCTTCTGGTGAGTGATCAATCCTTCTGTTGTGCTTAATTGTATTGAGTTTAATTCTGTTTGCGGTCAAAAATAATCCAAAAAGGAAAACCTTCCCTGTGAACTTAGACAAGTGGAAATAAGAAATGTTGTCCATCACTGTATTTGGGGCTACCTTCATGTTACTATGGGAGAGAGAAGGAACGTTTGGTTAGGGAAAATGTCACTCTGCAGTTCAGGATTGGGGGAGTCCTTTGGAGTTCCCCTAAGAGTTCTGAAATGGAGGAATGTTTTAGTAAAGCTTAGGCCTCCTCATCAGGAGCCAGTGTACTAGGTACAGAATAAAAACCAAAACAGCTATGTTTGACAGCCTGGATTCCTGTGGATTTGTGCCTTGTGGTCATGCCGTTTAATAATTAAGATCCACTAGAAGCTTTCCCTACAGCTGATTTTTTTGTAAAGTATTTTCTGCATGCAGATTCTCTGCAGTCCTATAAATAAAGGCCATTTTGCATCTTTCAGCTCAGTAGGGACACACATACGTCTTTCTCATCTGCTAGGTACTTATCTTCCTGAATCTTGTAGGGGAAGCTGTCTAAATAGGATATGTTCTTGTATCAGACACTGACACTGGCCATCTTTTCAAGTTGTTGGAGGCAGATCAGCAGATACAGAGTGTAAACAAGATGCCCAGGTCTCCTTTTTAGAAAACTAGGTAAAAAAGACAGCCCTTGCCTGAAAGAATTTAGAGCTTGAACTTCAGTAAATTAACTCTATTTTTTTTTAATTCAGCAGCAGTAAACAAAATTTAAAGGGGGAAAACCAACTTCTGTTTAAGCCTTTCAAAACCTTGATTCAGCTTGTTTTCCTTTCATAAAGGGTGTTTGTTAAGTAAAGCTCCTGTATTTCATTGCTTGAGGCAAGTGTGTAATATTCATGCTCCAGCTTGATTTAACTTAGTATTTTCTTGTAACTAGAACACAACCAAACACACTTCTGGAGCAAATCTTACTGTTAGCTCATTCCTCACTTCTTTGCAGTGTCAAGTTAAAAAGATAGAAAGGATGGGGCTGAACTAGCAGGCATCTGTCCCTTCCTAGGACAGTTGTGTATTGCCGAGTCCATGAAGCATACATTGGAGTAGCTCAATGTCGTGGTTTAACCCCAGCTGGCAACTAAGCACCATGCAGCTGCTCGCTCGCTCCACCCTTGGTGGGATGGGGGGGAGAATCGGAAGGGTAAAAGGGAGAAAACTCGTGGGTTGAGATAACAGTTTAATAATTGAAGTAAAATGGAACAGTTAAATAAGTAAAGCAAAAGCTGCACACGCAAACAAAGCAAAACAAGGAATTAATTCGCTACTTCCCATGGGCAGGCGGGTGTTCGGCCATCCCCAGGAAAGCAGGGCTCCATCACGCGTAACGGTTACTTGGGAAGACAAACGCCATCACCCTGCATGTCCCCCCTGTTCCTTCTTCCCCCAGCTTATATACTGAGCATGATGTCATATGGTATGGAATAGCCCTTTGGCCAGTCTGGGTCAGCTGTCCTGGCTGTGCTCCTTCCCAGCCCCCCCATGCACCGGGCAGAGCATGGGAAGCTGAAAAGTCCTTGACCAATGTAAGTGCTACTTAGCGACTATTTAGCACTACTTAGCAAGAACCAAAACATCAGTGTATCATCGACATTGTTCTCATCCTAACCCCAAAACACTGCCCTGTACTGGCTACCAAGAAGAAATAACTCTATCTCAGCTGAAACCAGGACACTCGACTTACTTGTGCTGAAGTGAATTCTGAGCCAAGGGTGGGGAAAACCTTTCTGCCACATAATACAACAGTGAGGAAGACAAGTTTAATCATTTATCTTAAGTGAAATGATTGTTTTTTATGCTTAATAAGGGTCAATTCTGTTTTGTGTCGAAGAGTGTTTAGCTTCACTCCATTAGATTTGTCATTTTGCCTTTGCAAGTTTTCTTCTTGTTTGCTTTTGTATTTAGGCTGAATCATTTGGGTGAGCCTTTAGCATGAAATAAAATAATTAATAGCCTTTAAAAAAAAAAGGCAAAAGGAATTTCTGATTACTTAGTTTCTGGTGGTTAAAATGCCTCAAATACAAATTTTGCTGTGCTTTCTCTGTAGATGCCTTTGTATGTTTATGGGGATTACACCCCACCCCCCCACCCCCCCCCGTGATTCCCATAATTACATATGTGACCATGACTTGTTTTCTCTAACAAAAACCCCAAACTCTGTTTCAGACGTCCAAAAGGTGGTGCTAGTATCTTCTTCATTGGAAATTCCTGTTCAGACTCAGCAGGCTTTGGAACTTTCTGCACCTGCTGATCTGGATAAAACTACAACTGAGCTGGCGGACTGGTTGGTATTGATTGACCAGATGCTCAAGTCAAACATAGTCACCGTGGGAAATACTGAGGAGATCAATTGGACTATTGCACGAATGAAAGTATGTGGTTTTGTGAAGGCTAGTGGATTGGAAAATTGGCTCACACTTTAATAGCTTGTACATTCAGTGAAGAAATTACATGTGGTTTTTAAAAAAAAAAAAAAAGCTGAATTCAGTAAATGCATAACTTGAAAATTACACTTTAAATGCTGCTGTTATTACACTCCTCTCCCCTCTACTATTTCCTGTTAATTCCTGTGTCCCTATGTGAGCTAGGCACTGCTATTTTTTTGTTTTAAACAAAGAATATAGAGAATCCCTCTCAAAAATGGCATCTTTTTGGTAATGCATAGATAGTTTATGCTGAAGACTTCAGAGCAGCTTCATATTTGCTTGGAGGGTGACCTCTATGATCCACTCTAGTAGTTTCTAGTGAGTTTTGTTGTGTTGTAGTTAGACTAAACTGATTTTCAGAGACATGCCAAAATGATTAAAAGTTGTAATGTAAGTGCTTATGATGTAAATGTTTGTTTCTGTTGATAGCTCATGCTATGCTGAACCATGACTAAGGGCAGTATTTGTGAGATGTATGCTACCATTAAGGTTCATTTTATTTGACTTGATATCAATTAACATGAGTAACTGTAGAGTAAAAGCTGCAGGCTAAACAAGTGCTAAAGTGTTTCTGTGGGTGTCTAACATAATCTGGTATTTGAAAGAATATTGTGATGTACGGTAACTTTGGAAACACTTTCTTGTAACTGTGTAACACATGTAATATGGGCTTCTGGTACGTTGCCATAGTGAAATAACTGGAGTTTTTATACAATATATAGTCTGATTTTTCCTCCCTGTTCTTTTCTTTCTCCATCTCTCTCTCTCTCTGTTGTCATCCTGTCCCGTCCATGTCCTGTCCCTCCCCGTCCCGTAGTCCCGTCCCCCCCCCGTGTCGTCGTGTGTGTCGTTCCCCCCCCCCCCCCCCCCCATGATCAGAGCTTGGTAAGAAGGAAATAAGTTATGGGAGAGTGAAAAATAGATATTGGGAAATATTGTGCAATGACTGCGGTAACTGTGTGGTTTGTACAGGTTAACCTTCACCTCTGGCTTTTCAGTAACTGTAATTCAGAATATTTTTGCTTTTTAAAGCAGTGCTATAATACTGTGACAGTTCAAGGCTTATAATAATGATGGGAACAGCCATCTAATTGTGGCGACACATACATGTTTTGATTTATCTACGAATAATACAGATGATGATAACTAAATTCTGCTTTTTGGACTTAAAAATCATATCCTAATTCTCAACAGATAACAAAGGCAGATTTGGACCAGCGGCACCCTCAGCTTGATTCTGTTTTTACATTGGCTCAGAATTTGAAAAATAAAACTTCCAGTTCAGACATTAGGACAGTGATCACAGAAAAATGTAAGTTTCTCCATTCTGTGTTTGCAAATATGATGTTTCCATGGCAGTAAAAAAATCTTCATATCGTTCTTTTAAACTCTTTATTTTGAGCCTAGCTGAAGTTGCCTTCCTTGAACAAACTGAAAAATTAGCAGTTAAGTGGTTTTCACACTGGTTTCAGAGTGTAATGAAAATTCCTGGAACAAGAATTGCCACTTGTTTTCTTGCTGGCCATTTTTTGAAGTACAAAGATAAATATTTTTGCTGGGATTTCAAAGTATCTTATGAAGAATTTGAGTTACTTGACAGCCACAGACCCAGGGGTGAGGATTTTTATGTATTGATAAAAGGAACTAATGGTGTATCTTTACTGTTGTTGAGTTATGATGCACTGGACAGTTAGAGAAAAGCATGAATGTATCGACTTAGGACAATAACTTTGTACATACATTCAAAATTGTTGACTGAGAGTTAGTAGAGCTTTTAAGTCACTGATATGTACTTGAAAATTGAGTTTCCAGTTTAAAGGTCCCCACCCTCTTTGAAAATGTCTTTTACTGGTACTTAAGGAAAGAAAACATACAACTGACACAATTAGAAACTAAGGGACAATGTATTCTTTGGACTCTTAAGCTTTGCTGGTTGCTAAGATTAGAAAATTCATGCAGCAGGAAATATCACAGAGGTAAAAATGGAAAGATTTATTTCCTTATGTTCTGCTCTGCGATGTAGTTTTCCTTTACGATATCTACATGAATTTCTTGGTGTCCATAAGACTTGCTGGAGACAGTAATGAGGTCAGATAGAAAACCTACAGATATGTTAAAGGGCCTGATGAGATGGCATCTGCTGCCTTAAGGTTCATAGGAGCTATGGCTTGGTAGGGGAGTAAGATCCAAAGAAGATAAAGCAACCTGTAGGGCCTGAGTTTTGCAGCTGCTCAGAACTAGGGATCAGGTGGAAACTTGGGGGAGGACAGCAACTCTGTACTCCATGGGAGTCAGTCAACAAGGGGAGATCTGGTCGGTCACAAAACATTCTTGATTCTTCAGAAAAGGTGAACAAGGAATAAAGGAGCTGTATGTTGAAAATGAGTTCCCCTATAGTCATGCCCAACCAAGGTGGGAACAGAGAAGCTGTGTATGCTGTCATGGATGAAGCTTCCAGTAGATACCCTAGATGTGTGTGAACATTTTGCTACCTGTCATGGAACATGAAAAAAATGAAGGATTTGTTGCTACTGACATTTGTAAAGAAAAGTTTCTTCATTGAAGAAAAGTGAAGCTCAGGACTGCTTTATGCACCTTGTTGTTTAAACACTGAGGGTAATATACCGATGTTCTACAAACTCCTGTGAGCCTGCTGTATGTTTAGATGAAGCCTAATTATTCAGATAGCTAGGAGCACAAAGATAGGGAAAAGCTTCCTTCTCTGGAACTTCCCTCCTAATTACTGCATGGATATTGGAATTAAAAACACAGTCTCATCAGGAATGCTTTCCAATCTTTCTGCCTTTGATACCAGACTGGTGCCCCTGACAACTTTTTCTAGGAACCTGTCTATTGAGCCCACTGAATGCTGAGGCTACCAAGAATTTCACTATTTTTCTGTCCTGTTTTGGTGGAAACTGAAGAGAGGAGAAATATGTCAACAGTACAGAGAGTAAAGTTAACCTGGCCATTAACAGGGAAAAATATATCAAGAAATATTTTCTGTACTAATAATCTATGTAAACATCAAATATCTGTCTATTTCGACCAAGTTGCTATTGTTGGCAGCTGTTTCTCAGGGATATTTTTTTCCTTCCAGCTTTGTGGGGAGAGCCTAAACACTTGAGAGGTTTTTCTCTGCAGTTCATTAGCCAGCACATAGGGTTATAGCCTTTTTTCACTCCTGCTGTTTTTGCTTTTGCTGTTTTGGTGAAACCACTGATCTCTCCCAGCAGCTGCTGATTTCCTTTGAACATACTCCTTAACCAATATATTAATTTTGATCAATATATTAATCAGCTCAATTTGCTGTTGGTTTACTGAAGCTTTCTTCTAAGTTCATGCCTGAAAATTCATCCAAAAGTTGCCTGTGGGTTGAAATTGGCAAATTCTTATTCCACAGATTATTGGGTTTGTCCACCAGTAATACAGTTACTCTGACAAGTGGGCTTTGTTGCCACAGTCTTCGAGAGCTTTGTGAAACTAAATGGAATATTGTTGAATGTATTAAAGTTAAGAGATCTTCCCAAGCAGATCAAGCATAACGGCTTGTATAATTCTAAAAGGTTAAAAAAAAAAAAAAGAATGCAAAGGGTAAAGTTCACTTAAGTGGTTTTAGCTTAAGCACAACCTTTGGCATTTTTACTTCATGGAAGACTGAAGTGGCCTGAGTATCAAGTGTGTTAGTTTTCTAAGAAAATTGCATACTTACTAGTAAGATAAATATATTGTATGTGTTACATACTGCCTACTTGTTGCTGCTCAGAGTACGAATATACTCAAGAAACCCAGTTTGGTTTTTTTTTGTTTGTCTGCTTTTTCAAATTCACTTTTTTTTACTCTTTAGTTCTAGTGCTATAATGTGTTCCTAATAACTGTCATGACAGATAATAGGGAAACTTGTTTCCACCTCTATAGACTTTCAAGTAATATGCTTTTTTTAATGGTCTGTAAATATTAAGAAAAAGGTATGATGCTATTAATTTCTTTCTGAAGGCACTCACTGCTTTCCCTGACACGCTATTTTTTGTCCTAGGCTCTTGTCATGTTGTCTTTTTCACCCTTTGTTTATTAAAGGTTAAAGCCTGTTTATCGATCATCTAATGTAACTCTCTTGAGAGAGGAATGGGATACTTGAAGGAAATGAGGTGTGAGCAATAACTTCTCTGCTCTGCTGTGTAATCTTCATAAGCCTGTAGAAATCTGTGGTGGAATGAAAGTGCCAGAGTAGGTTGTTACTGAAGTGTTTCTACCTTGGCCAAAATTGTAGTACAGGTGCCACTAGACTGCCTTCAACACACAGTGGTCTAGAAAGCTTAGTTCACTTTGTATAAGCTATCCAGATCTAAACAGTGTTTATTTATGTATCTGTCTATTTGTACTAGTTTAAGTTGCAGATGCACAAAGATGACTTGCTGGTATAATCATCACCTTAAAATTGTGCTCCTTGGAGCCCTGCTTCTGGCATATCTCTGCAGTGCAGCTGCAGCAGATTTGCTTCCCACATGTGTGTGCTTAAAAAGTAAAATAATGCCTTTGAAATATTCCAGAAATAATAGTTGTTACCTGTATGCTGACCTGCTTAAACAAGAGGTAGCTAAACACCTGCATTTTTCATTTTCTTGTGTGGATGTGTAAACTACATGGAGAACTAAAATAGTGAATATGGAAACTACTGTATTTGAGAATGTATTATTGCCTCTTGTCTTGAGAATTAAGTGGTAGTTATGGCTGCTTGTTTGTTTGCCTCAGGTTTTTCATATTTTGTATTGTCCTCCACAGTGGAGAAGGTGAAGAACCAGTGGGACAATACCCAGCATGGCGTGGAGGTGCGGCAGCAGCAGCTGAAGTACATGCTGACAGACAGCATGCAGTGGGATGAGCAAAGGCAAGAAATGGAGCACCTCATGGAGCAGTGTGAGATCCGTCTGCGTATGCTCCTGCAGGCCCCAAAAGAGATGCTTGCCAAACAGATTTCAGACAACAAAGTAAGACCATCTATGCTTCCCTGCTGCCTCCCCCTGCCCCGCCGAGTCCTCAGTCTTCGTAATGCTACTGGATTCAATTGATATGTGAATGTGCTGTTTAGTTGTAGGACTGATTTGGTAATTCTGTCTCTTTTTGGGCATGATAAATTCTAAATTTTCTCCATTTTTTTTTTTTACGTATCAGACTTCCTGAGAATCGCTTTCTGGGAGGGAAACAGGTGCCATGTGTGCATGTGTGTCTCTTTCTAAGTGTAGTTGAAATGGGTAGTGTAGCATCAAATAAATGATGTTATGCAAAAAGCTTGAACCTCAGACCAATAGAGTTTTAATTATAGAGCCACAGAATGTAGCATGTTTTACTTCATAGAAACCTGTTAACAGTAGTTTAGTAAATCCAGGAATGGACCAAAGTATTTAAAATTGTCCTGAATTTCACTTCTGATGGGTGCCAGGTGTATTCAACACTTTTTTCCAATTCCATGCTATCTTCGCTGCTTTTCATATCACAGCAAACCTGCTGTGATAAATCAATGTCTGATGTCCCTTGTCCTGGTGGCTGTCAGAAAAAGGGCAGGCTGTAGGTGGCACAGGATGAGAACTAAAGAGACAAATCAGCAAGGAGGGGCTCTCATCAGTGTAGTATTTAGAACAGGGCTATAATAGAGTTTAAAAAAATGTGTGTGTATATATACAGACACACACACCCACACCCACATATGTATATATATTCATGAAGGGACAATGTAGGGGTGCAGCTGGGTATGGAAAGAAGCAGGGAGTATGACAGTGAGAATTCCTCACTGATCCTTAGCTATTTCAGTAAACAGTAAAATTGCATGGTTCTCATCGTCTTTCTCTACGTGAGCAGGGGATTGGAAATGGACTATTAGGTCTGCTTTGCTTTCTTAAGTGAAAGTAGACCTGTGCCCAAACATATAGTACAGAGATTGTAAGATACAACTGGACATATATATACAAATATATTTTTTCATTTAGAAATAATCTTGAGTTCAGAATTCTGTAAAGTCAAAGCACCATAAGAATATCCTGCCACAATAAGCAAACACATCTAATGTATTTTCTTCATTTAACAAAAAAAAACCCCCACAAAACAATGAAATCAAATTCTCATGCTGCACACTTCATTTATGCCACTTTTAGCTGCCGCTTTTATCACTATTATCATAATTTAAACTTATTCATGCTACTAAAAATACGGAAGTGTTTTTACTTCTGTTGCCAGTAAAACACAGAAGAGGATTTTTCTAGCCTTTGGCGGTTCTGGCAAATATAGTTTTTTCTCACCTGTTTGTGTTTTGATTGGTTCATTGTCAGGACACTTAGTATCCATAGATTTTTTTTTTTTAAGATTTTTCTTCTAGATGAAAAATATGCACATTTTTGTTTAAAAAAAAAGACAAAAAGGAGGGTTTTATGATAAAATGCATAATATGAAAAATAGTCTGATTTTTATTTTACTTTGTCTCTTTCTGGAATTGCTTTTTAGCTGTTAGTACAGGATTTGCATAGAGGTGACATCACGGTAGCTGCATTCAATGATCTTTCTAATAAACTTCTTCGAGAGTATCGTGATGATGACACAAGGAGGGTGAAGGAGACCACTGACCAAATGAACACTTGTTGGGTTAATCTAAACCAAAGGTAATTACAAGGTTTCACTCTATATGTAGCTTTTTTGTGTCTTAAACTTGTATCCTGTGTATACATGTGTACTGCAGTCTCTTCTCTGCTTTACTGTAGCACTTAGGGCTACTGTAGGTAATCAGTCAATTACAGTGAAGCTGTTTTGAGTTTTGATGATGAAAATTCCCACAGTTCACCATGGAAGGCTTCTGTAGGACTTCCCATTTATGTGGTGTTTTGTTTAAGGAGAGGGGAAAAAAAAGTACTACTTTCATGTTTGGGCTCAGGTTTGCCTGTGCCTATTATTCTGTAAGTGTCTTTGAATGGTTCGTCTCCTGTTCCTTGATGCTGGTACGCTTTATGTATTTGTAGTTTGTTGCTGTGCTTTCTTTTCATAAGGCTGTAAGTATTCAGCTTGGTCTTCCAATGCATTAATTCATTATGGCCTTTCATCTAATGGAAACTTTCCCTGAATGGGGCTGTGCCTTGGGTTCCTGAGTGTGATGCTTCTAGCACTCCCATCTGGAAAATACTTGAGCTATAGGAACCGAGACTTACTTGAAACTTACTTTTTTCTATTCATCCTCTATTAAGACATATTTGCAAATATGTCTTAATGAAAATATGGTATTTCCCTATGCATGATATTTTTTCCTGCAAGGTAATCTAATCTCTGCAGAAGTTCTTCTTAGTATTTGATAGACAATTAACATTTAGAATAGTGTCTGACTCAGTGCCTGCAGCTTAAAGGACGATATCCTTTGTGGTTAGAGGGACAGAAGAGAAAATTGATCCTGTGTATATGGGAGTGGAGGAGATGACAACCAAAGTCTGTGTGTATGTGTGCATTTATGTGCATGTAAAAGGGGCAACTGCTTTTGTAATGAGATGTCAGTTAAGGGAATAAAAATTCTAGGTGATAAAGCCTCTGAAGTTGATGTTATATCTTGGGCAGTGAGAGGAAGAGAACTTTGCAGTGGCAAGAAGTAGGTCATGAAGGAAGCAGAGTAGAATGTCTTCTTATCCTCCTTTGGAGGAAAATGATACTTCTGTCATTTTGTGCTTTTGATGTGGCAGCCAGTTGTCTGGTTATGTCCATTGAGAAATGAGGTACAAAATAGGCAAAACTTTGTATGGCTCCTTCCATGTGATCATTTGAGAGAGAATAAAAATTTGTTAATCTCTAAATGTTTTGAGACATACGGTAGGATTTTTCAAGTGAGTAAAATATTTCATAATTATTCTATGTGATGCGGACAACTTCTTTTCATGGTTCTTTGGAAAACTTCCAGTAGACTGTGGGAAAGGCTTTGGCGTATGACAAAACCTCCTTGGTTTTTTACTTCTACTTTTTCTGAACTAGGTCGTAGTGATGAGGTCATCTCTTGAAATGGCCCTTCCTGACCATTCATCAATGTGCAGTGAAAGCACCTTTTCAAGGGAATGAAGGTTTTTATACTTGCTTTAAATACAATAAATAGAAATACTAGTGAACCTTGAATGACAAGGCTTACTTCATGTGGCAAATCTCAGAACGTGCAGGGGTTGTACATGGAGCACATGTGGCCCTATGGCTTCTATAAGCACAGATCTGTATTTATAGCGTAATGCTTTAAAATACCAGTTTGTTCCCATGCTTGGAGGTTGTGGAAGGGAACCTTAGTAACATCACCTGGGAGAATCACAGTCCTGAATAGCACAAGAACACTACCAGGAAGACTGTAGCCATGGCATGTAAAGTTGAAGGAGCTTATTTTAAAACTGTTGGCATTAAGAGATTGAAGCTCCCCAGCTTGACATTGTGTAAATTGGATACTCTACCCAGTGGCTATTTATGTTCTATTTTTATACATTAGAGTGAAACTGTAGTAATTCTGTGTGTTTTTGCTGCCTCAGTAATAGGTTATAGTTGCTGTCTGTACTGTCTCGGATGTTATTTTCTGACTTTCTTTTTATCACACACTTGCATGCATTGCAGATTTTTAGTTTAAATCTGAAAAAAATAATTGGATGGAACAGAAACCTGAAACAGTGCCATGGAAACTTAAATTGTAGAGTTACAATTTTCTTTTTCTTGGACATGTCTTTGCTAATACAATCTGCTTAGATCTTCTCCAGTATCACTGTGTAAAGTGAAGTTAGCTGCATTTGTAAAGGTTTCTCCAGGTTCTCCTTACATTTAATTCTTACATTCTGGAAGGACCCTCTGTCTTTTGAGGCTGTTCTAATTGTAATAGAATTCTTTGAAAATCTAAGTCATCTTGTTATAGCATGGGGTAGTCGTTGATCTGAATTCTCCATCATTTTCTATTTTACATTTGTGGCCTTTACTGGAAGGAAATGAAAGTATTTGTCTGCGCTGTAAAAGTGTTGCTTGCTACTGCTATACAGGTCCTCTTTAAAAGCACCCATGTAATCTTAGAACATTAGTTGTAAATCTGTTAATTTATGCTGCTGGAGTATGTATTTAGTGAAAGGAATGATTTTCAGCTTTAATTCAAATATCACGACAGCAGTGGGACTGTAATAGAATTTCATTCTTTCCTTTTATTTCAACCAAGCAGAAAGTTTGAGAAATTAAAACTTTAGGCTGAAGACGACATTCTTCAATGAATGTTATTAGCTACAAAGTTCCCATTTGTACATTCCCATCTAGTACATCAGTACTTAGACTTAGAGATCTGGGTCACTTACAGTGTTTCATCCTTTGGGGCATTTCTTTTTCTTTGAAGGTCACCTTTATTACCAGTCTGTTCTTCCTGTTGTCACTCCTGTTATTCCACCTTTGGCCTTAACCCCCTGCTAGGGAAGAAAATCCCTGCAGAGGGAGAGGGTTTTGAAGTCAGAGCTCATAACTGCTTTTACTTTACATTTTTCTCGCAGTTCCTTGGTGTGCTCTAATTTTTGAGCTGGTGCTTGTTATCTTTTCTAGGCAATATCTATCAAACCATTTGTAATCCCCAGCATGCTACTTATTATCTTTTTCTCAAGAGTGAGTGAAGCATTCCAGAGCTTCAAGTGAGAAGCAAGAATGAAGCTTCTTGCCCTGCTAGTCATTTACCAGTAGCCAAAACTTGGGCAAGCGTGAAGTCAGGAATGATTCACACACTCTTATTGTGGATAAAGCAATTATTAACAAGTAACATAAGACCTACGCCCCTAAAGTGGGGGGCTGCAACACTACCTCTTTGCAAGTAGCCTCTAGAAAATTCAGTTGGTTATGCTAATACTTAGGGATGTAAGCCTGGCAGAATTGGGGTTGCATGCGATTTTCTTACTGCCCTTGAAGGAAAACAGCTTTTCCTTGCACCTGTCTTTTCTGATGTGCTAGTAAACCAGAATACCTGCTTTGAAAAGTCATCCTGAATGGTACTGAACACCTGCAGCTTCTTTTCTAAAAAGAATATTTTAACTACTTTTGAAATTCGTGATTCTAAACACAGTGATTCCCTAATATGGCTGATCAGTACTGTTGCCACAGCATGGCAAGGAGGAAAGAAAGTCTAAGTAGAATAGGAGGAGGCAGAAGACACATAAGTTTGATGGGCCTGTCTGGAGAAACATGTTCAATTCATCTGAAAGTATCAAATGCTGAGTGTTTTGGCCTTGTCTGTCTTGAAATTAAATATCACTTTGTCCCTGAAATCTTACAATATGGTTAGTACTTGACGTGAAAATAAAATTGAACTTCCTACTTATTTAGCAGCAGCATTCTAGATAGTAGCCCTGTTAGGGATTTGTGTAGAGTGTGCTGGTGTGGGACAGCTTGTTTCTTTCTTTTGTCCTGATTTTGAGAAAAGGGATACTGCAGAACAACAGCCTCAAATGGATGAAATTTAGCTTATCATGCTTTAATTAACATTGTTAATCAGACCTTTTAAAATTGCTGACTATAACAGTTTCCCATATAAGTTCAATGGCAAGGAAATAGTTCTGTTATGCAGAAGTATAATGTGATCTTTTTTTTTAAGAAATCTTCTGAAGTTGCATACCAACAATATAATCCAAAGGTTTTAAATGAGTTCCTTACATCTTAAAAAATCATCTTACAAACAAACTTCTGTGTTTGCACCAACCAGAGATCTGTTGGATTGATTGAAAATTTGGACTATATTCTGCCAGTCTCTTTTTAGATTTAAGCATGTTGAGCATGGCTTGACTGTTATGATGGCAGTGTATTATTCTGTTTGTTTGAGTGATAGCATCAAAAGTCTTGTCTTTTAGCAGAGAGAACCAGATATTTGACTCTTCATCCCTCAGCGCTTTAACCCTTACAATTTAGGGAAATGTTTCTGCTCACTGTAAAAGAGGAAGAAAAAAATCCCCCAAACCCACAGTGCTTCTACGCCACATGGTTTTTGTTGATGAGGAAAAGCATTCACACTTTTCACACATGTGAATAACACTTCTACCCTTTAGGGTAGCACAATAAGTCCGTGATGCTAATACTCAAAAAGGAAAAGCTAGGTTTTTAATTAATAACTTCATTTCTTCCACATGCCTTTTTAAAAAGGGCTGTGACCTAAATAACCAGTTCAGAACATCTGTGGGTAGCTATAGATATAATAACCAGAGAAACAGTTGTGGAAGAATGGCTAAGTGAGAAGGGACATGATCTTTTCAGTATGAGCAATCCTGCTTTTAGTGTATCAAGAAGCACAGAGGATACTATAAACTGACCTTGAACGGCAAAGGACTACTTGGCAAACAACATAAGAAGTGGAACTAAGTCTGGAATATGCTGATAGACCTCTTCGCGTGAACAGCAACCCTGTACCAATCATATAACTGTCTTAAGCACATGAACACGTGTAATGAACCAATCATATAGATATTGCTACCGCGTGCTCTGCTGATTGTCTATATAAACCTAGTAATTGTCTGAAATAAACGAGAACGATCATACTTGCATCGAGGTTACATCGTTACTCCGGGTCCGTCTCCCACTCCGACAAACAGTGACATAAATAATGATAAAACAAGCTGTGACAGATGTATAGTTTCTTAATAGAGATAACTTTTAGATTTCCTTTTAGTAGTTTCATTATGATGTGTGTAATGCTTTATGTTATGGGAGAATATTCTGACACTTGTCTTGTTTTCAGAGCTGTTGATAGGCAGAATTTCTTGGAGACAGAGCTGAAGACCGTACAGGCCTCTCACAAGGATCTGGAGAGCTTCCTCAAGTGGCTTCAAGAGGCAGAGACGACAGTTAATGTTCTAGCAGATGCTTCCCAGCGTGAGAACACTGCTCAGGACAGTGCCTGCATAAGGGAACTCAGAAAGCAGATGCAGGTGAGAAACTAAATAACACTGCTGTTATTCATGCTTTTTCTCAATGGCAAATGTTATAGAGGAGAGCTGTCTACTAGGGTGGGGAAACCTGCAGCCTACTGAAAGGTGTTTAAAAAACAGTATTTTAGGAGTCAGGTGTGTGAAGGAAAGAGATTTTTCTTCCTAAGGTTTGAAATACATATTTTGTGGGCATCTGTGGCACTGAGGGCTCTTAAATGTCCTTGGAGGGTGACTGTATTCAGGAAGTGTATACTTGATTAAACCAAGTCATGTTGTGTGATTGTCCAACCAAACAATTTAATCTACTTCCCTCCAAGTAAAGTCTCCTATCCCTGCCTGCTGCCTTCCTCCTGCTTTTCCAGCAATCCAAGAAGCTATCATGCTTAGATCACCTCTTCTCCCTCTCCTGCTGCCCAGCAGCTCCCCAGCTGGCATTCCTTCCTGTACAGGCCACAGACTGGAAACCTGAGAAATACTGACCAGGAAACTGACACTACTTACAGTCCTTTTTAATATATGGACACCCTAGCTTGTCTAAAATCTAGAAGAGAGATCCCTTCTCCCCGTTTAAGAAGCATGGACTAGCTGAGTACCATATCGTCTGGCTGTTCCTGCTTTTGCCTATCTCGTACATCTCCTTTGGGGAGGTAGGAGGGAGACAGAGGAGCTGGGTTCAGTCTGCATTAAGGGTACAGTGTGTTGAGGGAAAATAGGAGGAAAATGTGTGGGCACCTGACAGCTCTTTTAAAAATTAATGTCTTTGGGTCTGTGGCAGCAAAAGGTTGAACATCACTGGCTAAAAGGATTTTGTGTTTCTATGCTACATGAATTTCCTTTGTCCTGTTTACCCGATGTGAACGCTGTTCATATGTCATCTTTCTCTTGAATGTTTTAGTATATTTTTTTCCTTCAATTAGATTGCCTTATTTAGCACAGTTATTTTGATATGCACAGAACTGGGCGGCTAGATCAGTTATTAAATCCTGCACTCTGGGTTTGGAATAATGTCGTCTGCAGTCTAAGTTCATGGGGTTTGAACAGCTTATAATGAAAAAAGTGCTGCTTTCAGTAGTGCTGTTAATCTGAACATATCTACATTGAATTTAAATGAAACGAGACAGTTTAAAGTATCTGATAGCAAGCTGCTCACTGTAATCATAAGGCAGAGAACAATATATTGTTGAAGCTTGTGTCTGTTGAAGATGACATGTCACTCACCAATGTTTATAAGATTCTGGTCAGTCAGGTAACTCATCTGTAGAGATGTGGCTCTTTGTGAAGTGCTGAGACTAGTCTGTAATGGCAACACCTAGAAGTTAATATTATACTTCATTGGCAAAAACCCCCAAACAACTAGTGTAGTGGAGGTGGAAGAGCTAAAATGGGGCCACAGAAACCCAACAACATGAGGCAGTGCAGTGTGTAAATAGACTTATTTCTGCATTACCTTGCATTCTGTGTAGTCAGTCGCACCAAGATGAAGCTGTTATTTCACAATTTGCTTGTTGGCTCTATGCAGCTGTGAAGCATCTTGGTCATGGAAGATTGTTCGCTCTCCTTCATTGTGCTGCAGTCTGGTTAAAATTGCCAGAGTTGTGATGTGTGAGGGGAGAACTGCTGGGCAAGGCTGCCTGATGTGTGGAGAAGGTCTATATCCGGCTCTTGACCATGCCCATTGTCCTAGCTTGTAACCATTGAGAAAGCAGATGTAGGTGCTTGGGCATGGCCTCCACTTGTTCAGCATCCCATTACCTGATATTTTCCATCTTTTTCTGTGACTGTATGCTTCTACACATTGTGCACATGAAGCATAATCACTTAACTTAGCACTGACTTGACTTAATATTGTGAGCTTTTTTCCAACTACCAGGAAATTTCTGCAAGGAAATTAGGTAGAGCAAGTCAAAGACTGTCATAGCATAATGGCTTCTGAAATTAATTTTTTCCCCTACCGTATTTCAATCTCACTTGAAATATAACTAAAGACATTCATATCATGACACTGGCAAACACTCCAAAAATCAACATTTGTCTTCAAACATTTGTTGAAATGAACTTTTGAAAACAAAATGAAGCTCTAACATCTTGCTCTCCCTTAAAAAAATAAAGTCCACTCCCTTGCAAGTTCTTAAGCTTAATATCTAATTAAACAAAGATAATTTCCTTTTCTTCCCCTGTTGAGTGGTATAAAACAACAATGTCCTTTTCTTTGTGCTTTGTTGAATATGTGAAGAGGTATTTCTTCTAAATGGTTAGAAGAAGAATGCAGGGCTTGTGACTTTCTCCACTCTGTGTGAAGATGCCTCTGCCCTCAAGGCCTGTGCATTGAGTAAAACTTTACTATGAGTTTAAGGTATGATCAACTTCAGGTGAAATATGTGCTGAACGTAGACAAAACATGATGAATTTTTTTGTTGTTGTTGTTATATGTCATGCATTTTCAAAATAGGATCATCTGCTAAACTGGCATCTGTGTGTGTGCATGGGAGGACTATCCTCCATTACATTTTGAGGCTAACTTGTTTGGCTGCAGCTCAAGCTACTCTACAGTGGAATCAGTGGTCTGGGCACTGGTGAAACCTTGTTTTGCCTTCCATTGCGACATCTGAGGCTAGCAATAGTACTCTGCAAATAATCCAAACTTTGAGTGCGGTAACGGTTTCTTTCTGAAAAGGAGGAAATTTGCAATTATAGCATCAGTCTTTTTAAATCACTCTCTCAGTATGTAAATGTTGCAGAAGACTTCCTTTCAGGTTAGTGCCCAAACACTCCAGCCTGTGTTGCAAAATGTATAGTAGCCACCTGAAAGAGGTTAAAACCTAATTTGAAGGAAGATTCAGAAAATGAGCTAGAAAACAGTAAGAAGTAATGCCGGGTCAATGGGTGTGAAGTCCTGTGCCTACAGGACAAAAATTGTTCAAAATAATTTGCAAGTTTTGTTTTATTGTAAATTAAAATCAACATGGCTAGTGGTGAGCTGTTTGTTTGTCTCACTGCTTGATTCAAACTTGTATATTAGCTGGGAAGCAAAAAAAGCAGAACTGAAAGGAGGTGGCAGGTGTGGACCGTGGGTTCTATCTTACACAGAAGAGGTTTGAACTCCTGCAGTTATTTCTGAACACCTCAGTGGTTTTGGACTTGTGCTGCTTCACAGGTTTCCTCAAAAGATGTTTGGTAACAGCATATCAGCTAATGATGGTAGGCTAGAGCTGGTAGGTTAAAGGAACGGATTTGTGGTGCGAGAGAAGAGTAGATATAAGCCAGGAGCAACAGGGGAAGTACAGGGGACTGGTACAGAGTACAGGGGAATGGTTCAAATGAGTGGTGGAGATGAGGAAAGAGAGTGAGTCTGGCAAGGTGGAGAATGTGTGGTAAGATTTCTATATACAGAGTGGAATTGAAGGCTCTGTTTCCTCAGAATGATGTTGTTACTTGTGCTGGACAGATCAGGAACAAAACGGAGTACGAGTAAAAGGGGGTTGCCTGAGGACTAGTAGAAATATTGATTCAGTTCTAAAAATAAGGATGAAAAGGTTGTGTTAGCAGAATTGGATGGGAAGAGTTTTTACATGCCTGTATGAAGAATCTGCACCTGGCATTCATCCCCTCAGATGGAAAGTGCGTGAGAAGAGGCAAACCAGCGTATAATGCACTGGCATCCAAGCTATGCATTATCTAGGATCATATGAACTTGTCACACTACCTGTAGTTGGTGCCTCCATACTGTGCTGATTGATGTGCTTGAAATGTGTATGTACCTCTTCACGTGGCAATATGCACATGAAAAAATAGGATTACTTGTAAAGGTGTCTACCACCTACTGTGTTGATAATGGCCTCCCTAAACTTTTGCTACAGCAGCCCCTCTAATACAGATTTAAGTAGATTCATCATAGCATCTTTGGAAGTAATAAGAAATAGCTGTATTACATTGGGAGTGCCTCACTGGTAGCAAAACACTTCCATGCTCTTGAATGTCCTACTGCCATCCTTAGATGGCTTAAATAATTCTGCTTTGTCATGGGAAAAACATCACAATGATGTTAGCTCTTGGGATTCAAGGATGGCTAGAAAAAAGGGTGATGGTGCAATTGTATGCTTTTAATTTGTCAAAACCCTATTCTTTCTTGTCCTAGTAAGTCATTCAGGGAAAGATTTTAATTGGAAACGGCTCCTGAAAAACATTCCTACTTTCTTGCACAAGTGAGAATCCTTTGAGATCCCTTTGAGTAAATTAGCTTTAAGAGAGTTTTCACAGCAGAGAGGTTTACCCCCTGCAGTTTTTCCGTTTGTCTTGGGTAATCTAGTTTTGAGAAGTGCCTGTGTGATTTATTAGCCTTTAACGTATGGCTGATATAATCAGGGCAGGTATCCCTCTGCTCCTCTCTCAAGATTTATAACACAGTCTGTTATTCACTCACTGTACAGCTCTGCCAGAGCTGCGTTTAGTCTGAGAGCGAGAGCATCCTTTCCCAGAGCGAGGGAGCAAATGCTCAGTCTGCCGATAGAAAGCAGCTACTGTGGGAGAACAACTGTTGTGATACACTGGAGCTGTCTTCCTGAAGGAATTCCTTTTTTGTTCCTGCAGCTTTCAGGCTTAAATTAATAATCTTTCCTGGCTATTTAGTGCACTCCTGAACAGTGGCAGACGCTCGGCTGCTCAACAACTTCATTTACCCTCTGCACAAGCAGAGCTGAGCAGTACCGGTTAGAAGAATCTGTGAAGGCTGTTATTTTTTTTTTGCATTTGTTTCGTGGGGTTATTTTGGGAGAGAAACTTATGCTATATCAACCTCCTTTGCCTTTGAAACATATAAAGCCTGTGGCTCGCAAAAGCAGTCCTGGAAGAGAGCATGCTCAGAAAGCTGGCAAATCATTGTCCAGTGACCGGGAGGAAATGATAGTTGCTCTTCATTTATAATGCAAATTCTGAGGTGTCTTCAGAAGTGTGGCAAACTTAAAATGATGGCTGTGGTGAGAACGTCTCTGCAGAAAGTTGTGGTGTTGTTGCATCGTTTACAGAGGATGGCAGTTTCTTCTCCTCGTTACCAGAAGCTTTGTAAGGTAAGAAATGTAAGCCCTAAATCTTGAGAGTGTCTAATGCTAACTCTGTTGTCTTGCTGAGATAAAAAGAAAAGAAAGTAAGAATGGGATATGTGTCAAAAGTATCTCGGATATCCAGTGTGTTTTTAAAGCCTGCCATGCTCTCATGTTCATGTTTTGTTTAAGAATGCAATACAAAAAACCCCTGTGCTTGTCAGAGTGATACATTTTTTTAAAGAAGTGCCTACCATTTAAATGTCTGGAAGGAAACTGTTAATATTCAATGATCTTTTGTGAAATACTACCCATTTCCTTTTCCAAAGGAGTTGGTTAATTCTTGGTAAATGCAGTACTTTAACTCCTGGGTACCCGTTACGTAGAATAACTGTGTTTTTTCATGCCCAGTGTTTTTGCTTTTGAGCTTTATGAAACTTTTAATTAGGAATGAGTTCAGCAGACTAATACGCAGCCATGAAATTTTGAGTTCACCTCCCTGTATTTATAGAGTTCTTTCAGAGATAAAAAAAAATAAGGAAAAGTTGGAGGAAAAGCATGTTGACATAGGCGACCACTCATATTGGTATTTTGTTTTGGTGGCTGACTATTTCTGCTTCCACTGACACTGTGTTTACTTTTTTTTTTTTTGCACAGGTTCAGTAGTTCAGAACTTTAATACTGTGGTAATGATCTAAGCTACCTAGTAAAAATATATATATTTTTTTTTAAGTAGGTTGATCACTCACCAGATTAAAAAAAAAAATAAATTTCAAACTGGTCTGTAAAGTCTGTGAGTTAATACTGCTGCGGTGTTGGTGTCTGTGGGGAATGGTCATACTGTGGTGTGTTATTGGACTTTTATATAAGAATCCTGCTTCGTAACTTTAGAAAAATATAAAATTGGAGAGGTCTTCAGCTATATACTGACATAACCTTATAGAAATTCTGTTTGGCTGCCATTGAACTTGTTTTTTTTATTCTTGCTGCTTGTGATACTTTAAAACTGCCTGTGTTTTCTGGTGAAACTATGCCTGAGTTTTGCATACAAGGTGTGTGAAAACCGAAGTGCATGACCACGTCTTGTTCCAATGATAAAACAAAGCCACTGTAACTCATCATATTTGCTTCAATCTGAAATGTGTTTTCTATTATGAGAAATACAAAATGACATCAAGTGAAAGAGATCCCACCTCTATAGTAGAGTTTGGAAGTAAGAAAAGGGTATCATGCAGTATCTGGTTCCTAACAGTGAAGCTTGTAGAGGAAGTTCTGGCGTATGGGGAAAATCACGTTGTTTTCAAATGGGTGTTTCAGTGTGCTTCTGTTTACAAAGCTGTACTAAGAGGTGTATCTTCATTATGTAGAATGATAGACAGTAGTTTGTGTACATACAAGCTATATTAACAAGCATGCCTCAGTTATTCTTGTCTTTATCAATTCTATCATTAAACAGCCCTGTTTGCTTTTGTGAATAAGGCAAATCTTTTTTCATTAATGTAAAGACATGGTTTTTAATTGTCTTTTCATAAGCACTAGGATATTAGAAGTGCTTTAAAACCTATTTAGTCACATTTTTGAGTATAAGCTTGCTTGTAACAATGTTTGTCAAACAAGAACTATTTAGTGACTCTTGCAGTAATAGTTATTTGCTAATTAGCCTGAGAGCCTAGTAAATGGTTGGATTTGTTAAGTTTAAATCTACCCAAGGGGCAGTAAAAAAAAAAAAAAATCTTCTCAAAGGCTGTTATTAAAATATATTTTCTGATTGAGAATCCATGCAGTGATAGCCTTGGAAATTTTTGTGCAGCTTAAAATTACACATTGTATGTTTTTCTGTTTGTTAAAAAGTCATGCAGCTTAGTTTTTTCAGATGTCTGTGCTTAGTTTACTGAAATTAGAATTGTTGGTCTGCCTGTAGAGTTAAATCAGACACTGATTAAGGAAAAAAGGAATGGATTACAATCCCAGTCACTTCCAGCAGGTGTCAATGTAAGGCAATGATATATGGGAGTCTGGTGATGGAAATGTTAATACTTAGATGAGAAAATGGTATGGAAATTACAAATTAAAAGCAACTATGACAGCATGTCAGGAGGGATTTCTTGTAGTGCTCTATATACTTCTGTGTTCAGAATTTCACAAGGTTGTACATGTCTTGTGAAATCTGCAGATACACTAATATAGTTCAGTTCTGCCAAAGAGAAGTTGTTTACTATAGAGTATATGAATTATTGGATTGTGTACAGGGTAGTTGCTTCATGAACTAGCATCTAAATGTTTCATGTGAAGTGTCCTCTGAAACATAAGAGTGCCAATGAAATAAACATTAAAAAAGTGCCAATGAAATATTTAAGACAAACTCTTGAAGTTAGTGGTTGTCTGTTTTAAAACTGCACTGTTTATAAAAGAATAAACAAGGATTTATTATTGAACCATACTGGGGTAAGTCATAATTGTTCCTCTTATTAGCAGCTTCATGTAATAGTAACGCTCAACATTCATAGTCTTCATTTTGCAAATTTCTTGAAAGCAGAAACAAAAATAAACACTTTGACATATTACAGCATTGCTGAAAAACAGGGAATCCAGGGTTTAGGATATTTCTTCTTTTGCTGCTTTTTCTTTCGCTAATTCCTCCATACCAGGGTGAGTTTTGCCAGATGTAACTTTTCACTACTATTGCTATTTGATTCTTTTACACTGAAATTAGTGGCCTACCAGGGCAAAATGTATATACTTAGCATTGTGTTGTCAGGACAATGTGTAATAAGTTTTGCTTTATTGTTGTTAGCAGCTTCATTTCATAACTCTTTTGTAATATTTTGACACTCAAAGTGAACAACCAGAAAAATGTTTTGTAGGGGCTGTTATCTGCTCTGTATTCTTGCTAATATGTGATTGTTCCTTAAAGAATGTTTTCTATTAACTGTATTCAACTAGCTCAGACAAGAATGAATTTAGATTTTTATTGGGAACATCAAAAATCATGCTAAGGTACAAATCAATAGATCTCTTCTGAGAGACCAGAACTACAATATCAGTTATGAAAATGAAGCAGAAAATTGGGAAGCTTTCTCTAACTTCCCTGACAAGAAGTGAAACAATAGTGCATCTCTGTCGGACAGATAAATGATTACCTTGAAATATGTATCCTACTTGTGGAGCTTGACTGTGGTATTTTTAAAACACATTGCTAGCATTCAGGGCCTGGAGCATTCATCCACTGGAGGACAGACTGAGGAACATAGCTAGTAGCTGAGAGAGTACTTTCTCGTTTCTTTTGTGATGACTTCTTGAGAAGAACCCTCTTTAAAAATAAATAAATAAATGATCAACCTCCTTCATATAAAATACTTGAAATCTCAAACCTGATCCAACATGAGTCTTCATTCTTGAAATGATACATGGTAACTTAGGTAGTTCCTGACTGCCTCAGCTGTGAAGAGAAACGATGCATCAGAAACATGTATCTTGTGGTTCTTTTTTATGAATACATAAGTTAAAATGCAATTCTCTTGTTTCCTGCTGCTTTTTTTTTTTATAGCTAGTATTAAATTTATAAAACCACAGGAAGTTAAAAGCACAATGAATGCTGGGGTCAGCCAAAATCCTCTTTTGCTGTGACACTGGTGATTGCATTCCAGAGGACATTTACATTATAGTGAATTTTGAGAGTAGCAGCAAAGGCTCTGTTCCTATGAAATTTCAAAAAAATGTGAAGGTCATGGGAGGGTGGGACAAAAAAAGTGTGAAAGGCTGTGTTGAGAAACAGGTAGGTTAATCTTGGTTCTAATGAATTCAACAAAGATGAGTTTTCTAATGTTTACATGACTTCAAGTTGATTTAGAAAACAAATCATTGGCACTTGATCACATTCAGGTATGAAATACAGGTAATCAAGTATGAATGAAGAGGAGGCATTACAACAGCGATGTAGCACGTATTTATTGGACAGTAGAAGGGAGAACAAAAGTTAATTTTGGAAGCGTGTCCTGAAGAAGGCTACTGTATTAAGCTAGTTGTTGGATGGAAAACGAAGCAGTGCCTCTGTCATCAAAAGCATTGCTAAATTATGCAGGCAGTTTCTTTTCTTAGATGAGAAAGTTAAGTCTGGACTGCTCGATATTGTTCTAGTAGTACAAGGGACATTGTAATTAGATCTAGATCTACCATAAAGCCTTATAGAAGGGAGGAGGCCAGAATTAAAGAGAACCCTGGATATAATGGCTGTTATCTGCTGAAATACGATGAGGCTAAAAATGCATGGGTGAAAAAACATGGCTATTTGAAACAGAAGATTTAGTAAATAATATCTAATGATAAGCATCTGATGAGTTTAGGATTTACCTTTTTAGAAAACAACTGAGAAGTGTAAATGGTAACCACCCCACCTCCAAACACCCACACCTCGTTTGTGTTGAAAACGACTGTGTAGAAAAACTGGCATCTGTTGTGATTTCATGAGCTAGCGTATGTGGAGGGGTGGGATGAAACGTGACTTGGGCGTATAGTAAGCAGAACAGGATGAATGTACAGCTAATGAAGACTTACAGAGCTTAAAGTGCAACAAGATAGCGTGATGGTGTTTAGTGACTGGAAGGACAAGAAAACCTTATCATTTGGAGAAATATGAATAGGCTAAGAATGCACATAAGTCAATGATCATTTAAAATGAATGAGATGGACCTAATTTCTTTTTGGATATGGATTAAAAGTTGGAAAGCTGATAACTGGTGGGAGAATACTTGAAATGATAGGCATCTGGAAGTCTTGGGAGATGAAAATTGATTTGTTACTAGCATTTATTATAGAATAATCACAGCAGCTACAGAAGCAATGGAAGGATGAAGGGACAAAGTTTTTAATGGCTTTAAAAAAATGAGGTAGGTGAAGGCTGGAAATAACTATCCAGTAAGTCAAAAGACATGAAAACTAGAAATATGGACAACAAATGAAATTCAACTTGGAAATATAATGGCTATAACGGAATTTAATTCTCCATTGGTATTAAATTGCACCTTTGTATGCAGTTTATCAGTGACATGAGGACAGTTAGGGGCTTTGGTATGTTGTTAACTGTTAGCATGTTATGGATTGATTCAGTTTCAGAATTTTGGAGGGATCTGGTAAAAAAAACTCAGCAAGATATTGGGGGGATATTTTCTTGTTTTGATAAACTAGAGAGATAGGAGATCCTGAGAACTCCCATCGTCTCCCTGAGGATAGGACAAGCTGGTTCATGAAGACAAGTGACTGCCACAGATGCAGAATTTGGTTGTGACCAGAGATGGAGCTGAGAGGAATGGGCAGAATTTCAAGGAGAAACTTGTAGGTAAAGTATTGGGAAGACCTCTTGATAGTGAGATTTAGGAGCTCACTAAGTCTGTTTTCCTAAGAACCCATGTGTCCTCAGTCCTTAAAGAAAATGTTTTCATAAGTCCTCAAGCAACGGTTTGGTTTAGTTTAGTAAGCTGTTTCCAAGCATAAAAGAACAAGAAGGCGATTGTGAAGAGCCAGCATGGATTTTAAGAAGGGTGCCCAACCTGATTGCTTTCTGTGAGGAAGTTGTTGCTGTCCCTTTAGATGAAGGGAAAGCAGTAGTGTTCCCTGGTCTTGACTTTAGAAAGACATTTGACAGAGTCTCTGATAGTCAAAGTGGGGAGACATGGACGGGATAGATGAGTGAAAAGGTGGGAAGAAAACTGGCTGGACCATTGGTATTCCTCAAGGATTGGGACTGAGAGCGGTACTATTCAGCATTGTTATGAATCCAGACAGTGGGACAGAGCGCACCTTCAGCAGGTTTGTGAATGATAGGTTGTGGAGGGGCAGTCAATACGTTCCCATTCATTGAGGCCTCAAGTGGGAGGGATGAGCTGACAGGAACCTCAAAATTTTTTTTTTTTAAAAAAAACAACAAAAAGACCCCAAAGCAAATTCTTGTACCTGAGAAGGAATAACCCAATGCAGTGGTACAGGCTGTGTTGAGCAAGATCGTAGCTATCAGATAGGGAGAAGTGATTATTCCTGTCTGCTTAGCACTCATGAGGTCATGTCTAGAATAGAGATACTGAGAGACTGGGGAGAGTGCAGTGCTTGGGGGCTGGAGCACACGGCATAGGAGTCAGGGTGGAGGGAGCTGGCTTCATTTAATTTGGAGAGGAGAAGTCTCCAGGCGTTTCCAAATGCTGTCATTGCCTACCTGGTGTGTTGTTATTAGAGAAGGTGGAGCCAGGCTCTTCTCAGAGGTGCCCTGTGAAAGGAGAAGCAGTGGGAGCAAGCTGCAGCAGGGGAATTGGGTGCAAGGGCAGCAATTCTGCACAGCAAGTGTAGCTGAGCACTGAAGTGGGCTGCCCAAAGAGGCTGTTGTATTTCTGTCTCTAGAAGTATTAAAAACTGTAGTGGATAAGGTCCTTAGCAGCCAGATCTATCTTTGAAACTGGCTCCTGAAATTGGCAGGAGGTTTGACTGTGTGACCTCCAGAGGTCTTCCAGCTTGCGATTTTCTATGATTCTGTGTGCTAGTGCCCTATCAGCTTATGAGTGAAGACTAAAATAGTCAAAACTATAGTGCAGCAGTTTTCAGCGGTGACTGTGTTGCCTACTTCCTATCAAAAGGAACTTCATGTTTTTAGCTCGTGAAAAATTCTTACTACTCTGCTGAATTTTGATCTAAATCTGGGCCTGCTGTGAGTCTGCTGTACAGCCATAGCACGTGTTCATTTGCGAATCCTTTTGCTGTAGTGTAACTTCAATGGTAACAATGTGGTACAGTCAGGCATTTGGTGCATATCTGAATTTTGTGGCCGTGATGAGAAGGCACTTTATAGCGTAAAACTTCTTCCTGTCATCTAACCTCCCTCCCACTTACTTTTGCATTTTCAGATGATGTTTTCAAAACTCAAAAAGAAGAACACGCCACTAGCCCCTTTCAGAGAAAGGCTGTGCACATCCTGAGTGATGAGGCTGACCTAAATGTAACCGTTTTGTTTTGCCATTTGTCTATTTATGATCAGTACCAAATTAAACTGTATAATAAATGGGTACTTTATTGTAAATCCTTTTTTACAGAAGACTCTGCTCTCTAGTGCTCTGTGTATGTATCAGGCTTCTCTAGAAATAAAATTGTTTCTCTAAGGTGAGAGAACAAGGAGAAACAAAATGGGAGAGGACATAAAGCTTCATAAATTTGGTATTTTTAACTGTCGCACCAATCATTCCTATTTCTAAGCAGAATGCAGCTTAACAGGAGAGAAGATGGGTTCTAGGATATAACTTTCTTTAATAGCATTTCAGTAGTATTTTGGAAGGGAGGAAAGGAGGAGAGAGAGAAGATGAGTGAAATATTTCAGGACATGCTTTTAGAATCCTCTTACATTTAAAGGCAAGTCTGATTTTTGAGCTGAAAATATTTTACTATTGCAGCAAGAATGAAAATGAATATAAAATATGGGTAGTTCTATTAAGGCATGAATTTAGGATTAATGGGAAAATTGACTTCCATGAACTTCATGTGTTTACAGGAGCTGGATCAATATTTGATATATGAGACCATCTTACCGTAGTATTTAACCACAGTGCTTTTTGATTGCTGCTATTTTTCAGGGAGCAATTTTTTTTTTTTCCTCTTTCCCTTAGGGCTCAATTACTCTGCCCAAATTCATGAAGTCCTGAAGCAGTAGGTGCCTAAAACAGCATAGATATTCACCAGTTTCTGTCTTGAGAACTGACAGTCTTTCTTGTCTTCTGCCTCATGCAGATCACTTGAGCTTATTTTTAAGAAACCTGCACTCGCTACGTAGCTGGGAAAATAGTGCTGTTTGAAGCTGTCCTGTCGCTGCTGGTCATCAGGGACTCTGGGAAAGTTCTGCCCTCCCTTTTGCCTTCCCCTCTGTTTTTAATCAAGACAAACTGCTATGAGACTTCATGTTCCAAAGTTGCCCTGCAAGCTTCCTATTTCGTATCCACTGCTTGCAGACCTGTGTGGCTCTCTGGCTGCCTTATGATGTTTTCATGCCAGGCGCTCTTGATATACTTTGCTGCAAAGCATTTTACTTCAGAGCAGAAGTAACTTACACAGTCCCGCATAGCTGGATAATTGAATGTGGGTGGCAGATGTCAATGGGGTTCCTGATAATTGATGTTCTGTATTGCGCTACAGAAAGCAATTCTTCAGAGTCATAGTGGAACTATATTTACTGGTGGTTTCTGGTGTGTGGTAAATATGGTAGGTGCTACAAGTGAAGTAACAAATTGAAATGCTGCTGATGCTGTAGATGCTCCTCAGTTGCTGATGAGCCCTGTATCTGTGGGCTCAGTGTTGTGCTAAGAGGGGAAGTACTGGTTTCTCTGCACTGGTGTTTCAGATTTCTGACTTGAAGAGAGCATCCTTCCTGGGGAGAAGTGGAGACTTTGGTTTCCAATGCTTGCTCAATTCTTGGCATTTCTGCTGAGACTGCAGACTGATTAGTGCTTAATTGTGCTGGGGTTTGGGATGTGGTCCTAGAACAGTCATCTGAGGTCACTGCTTTCTGTCACCTGCCATCTTTGGACTCAGTTTGAGCTATGCTTTTTTCTTTTTTTTTTTTTTTCCTTCCTTTTAAGGAAGAATGCATTATTCACCCTAAACTAATCAGTCACCCTTCATGTTTAATTTTGAATGTTCCAGATCAAATACTGTAACTCTCTTGGTTAATATTCTCTCTTATTGTTCGCTACAAAGATAAGTATTCATTTGCTGCAAGTTCCAACACTGCAGACTAGTTAACAAATGTCTTTCTCTTCTTTCCCTCTGTTACTGAAAGCAAATTTTGAACTTCAGAGTTTAAATGAAAGTTACCCACTTCTTAATGTTTGGTCTGAGATTAGGATGGAGATGTAATAAAAGTTAGATCACACAAAATATTCCCCCCATACTATTTCTTTATTAGCAAGTACAACACTTTCCTCTTTTGTAAGAGGGGGGAAAAATGGGGCCAGAAAAAAAAAAAGAAAAGCCTCTCAATGGAATTTCCATTCTTTGCTGTGTGTTTGCATCAGGAGCTAACAGCAGTCCCTCAGCTGTTTTCACTGAAGTAGCTATATTTCTATTCGCAGGCCATTATCTTTCACTTCATATAGCTCAATCATGCAGTGATAAATTAGCTCTGGAATTTCTTCCTGTAGCCCTCAGTAAGAAGAATACAGTCTTAAACAATTCAGCTGTTACCTGCAAGCAGATAATTTAGCCAAATAGCCAGATTGTGGAAGACACTCATCCCTTATAATGGAGAAACAAAACATTGTTTCCTCTATATAAGGGCACTTCTAAATGAAAATAGGGGAGGTAATTGGGAGGTTTTTGTTGAAGAATTTGGGTCTGAACATGACCTTCCATGAGCTCTGTCTCTCTTCAAGCTGATGTGATAAGGCCCTTACATAGGCTTGGTTACAATTTTTAGAGTTAGAAAACAAGTGGATTCTATGACTTTTGGACTAGGTTAGAATTTTTTTTTAAAAAATGTTCATTTTGTCTAAACCCCCTTTTTGCTAGATGACTTGAGTTCTTTCTTACTGTAGCAGTGATAAACTTCAAGATTTCAGGCCGCTCAGGCGCTATGGGATGAGGAGAGCACAGCAGTTTTGTCTGAGAGGAAGGCTAGCGTATTTACACTTCTTTTTCCCTTTCTAGAGGTGTGGTAACGACCTCTTTTGTAAGGAGAAAATAGCCCTCTGCCAGCGAAACCTGAATACGCGTTTTGCAAGTGTTTCTGATGGTTGTGTGACTGAAATGGTGGCCATTCTTAGCAAACAGCATTAAAAACATGGACCTTCTTTGAATTATGGTGCCAATAATTGTTATTTTTAATGGGAAAAGAATGAAAAAAAGCCCCACAACCCCATGGATTTTGTGATTGTGGAGAAATCTTTGGAAGTTGTGGTCAGGTTCTGAGGACTAGCAGGCTTTATCCTGTGGAAAAGCCTCCTATTTAAACTATCATTCAATAATACATTTGAGTGGAAAAGTCTAAAATACAGACTAGCTTTCTATACTTCAGGAGTGCTTTTCCTTTTCTAAAGCAGCCTCATAAATTGAAGGTACCAGCTGAAAGTTATTTTCATGTACGGATTAGGGTCGATTCAGCAAAGGAAAAGTGTCAGAGGGAATAGCATTGCTAAAACTTAGAGCATGGTTTTATTTCAACATTGCTGCTAAGTAACTGCAATAGGAGGGTAGGACTGTAGCCTGCTTGTGTAATACAAGGGGTAATTGAGCTTGTCTATCGTTACTGACATGTTCCTGTGGCAAAAAAAGACAATATTCATTTGGGAACATGAGTAGTTGTTACTACACATGCTGATATGCAGATGGTTGCAGTGATCAGTGGTGAGTTTCAGTGGAACGATCTTGTAGTGTGGCTGAAGAGCAACTAATTTTTTTTCCATGCATCTCTAACGAACCTTTAGTTTTAGGTTAACGGGTAATCTGTTCATACTAGAAGAAATGTGAAAGAACAGTTGCGTGGAGATTCCATGCAGGAAGTAAACAACAGAAAATGTGAAAACCAAATGAAAAATGGCTTTGGCTAATGTGTGGTTATTATTTTAAAAGGCTTGGCTTGGCTTATTAGGAATAAGCCAAGGTTATGCTTGAGTCTAAGAAGACTGTATGATGCACTGGGTTAAGTATGTTAATCTTTAATATTCAAGGTTCCTAATCAAAATTTGAGGAGGCAAAAAAACCTTTGTTAGTGAGCAAATACAAGCTTTAACATTATTGAGGTCCAGTACATTGTGAGGAAGGTATACGTTACCTGGAGGTTCAAGTTGGTTGTGCTGAAGCTTAATGAACATTATTCTAGAAAAAGAGAGGAATTATAGGCTGAGCAAAAAATTAGCAGCTGCAAACCAGAAGAAATAAAGACCTCTAATTGTATTACTTTTGCATATTTAATAAACTTGACTGTCAGCATGCTCACTGTAAGTCTCTTGTCCCAGGTAAGAGCTACTAGAAATTATGCCAGTCTATGTGCAAACAACCTACAGATGTTCTTTGAGGTGGCCATTAAGGGCCAGTTTAAAAAATAAGTGCTTGAATGTTACACAATTTTTAGGTTGCAAAAGGAGGGGGAAATACGATCACAAAAAAGATGGAAACAAGCAAACAAGCCACAGCCCAAAATAAAGCTACTGAAAAAGTGGGATTTCTACACAAGTGGTATGTGCATCATGATATATGTATCATATATATGATTATGTTCAAACTATTTTGAAACAAGGACAAAGGAAGATCATGTATGTATAGACTGTATCTATTTTTTTCTTGTATGAAATCAATGGAAATTAAACTTAATTGGTAGTTGTTACAATACTCTCTGAATGGCAGATCTAGAACAGAATACAAGAGGTTTCTAAACAGAAACTGGGAAGGTATAGGAAGGCTCTAAACTGTATCCTTTTCAGGCATCAGTCCAATTGCATAGGACACGTGAAAGGGAACTGTGATTTAGATCACCTTAAAATGCCCAGGGCATAAAGCGAAGTATAATTATTTCTCTTGTTTAGCATTGTTTAATTTGATTATAAAGTATGTTTAGATTTTACGGCTGTTTTGGTACTGTCCCAGCATCTTTGCAAGAGATAAGTCTTTGGCAATGACGTTTGTGTAGTGACTTAGGGAAAAATAAAATGAAATTAAAGACACTTCAGAAAGAAAAACAGCTGGCTTGCAGTTTGTAATGGTGGCATGAATTTCATGGTCTTGTTGTCTCACCTAATGGTGATTTCCTGGGATGGTTTTTGAAGTTAGAGCCAACACACTGTTAAATTGAGAGCTGGCAGTCGATCATTGTACTTGGAGTATTGAGGCTTCAGTCTGTAAGGGAGCCTGGAACTTTTACAGACAAGGTGGCCAGAGTAAATGAACCTGTCGGAAAGACAAAAAGACACATAAAATAGCACGACTAGGCACCGAGCTACAGAAAACGCTCATCTGCCCAGTTGCTTTAGCACTGTCTGTTTTGTTCTTGTGGTGCAACGTTTTAGTAGATGCTTTAAGGAGAAAAACAATAGTTTGCTTTTCTTCTGAACAAAACTGCAGAGAACAGAGTTGCTCACTGCTGTAGAACTACATTAGTGTCGCTGCAGAAGAGTGAGAGACCAGGCTGCATGAAGTAACTGCTCTGGAGAATTTCTCAGTTCATAGAGCAAATGAGCTATGATCCCTAACCAAATGTTGACATTTGTGTTAATTTTTTTTTTTAAACCTCCCTCCCCCTCCCCTAGACCCCCAAAAGTTCCACCAACAGAAAATCAACACTTCTTGTTTCTGACACAGCCCTTTTTCAGACTTTTTTTAACTTCTGTGATTTGACTGTTTCAAGCAGCAAGGCTGTCAGGGTTTGCACAAAGTACTGAGAGATAAAAGGTGCTACACCTCCTTTTTTTTAGCTCTTGTGCGGTAAGTCTGTGCAGATACACAGGCCATCACTGCCTGTGGCTTTTTTTGTAACAGAAAGTACACTTTTAATTTCTCTCCATGGAAGAAAGCAGAACAAAGGAAAGTAAATAAAGTTCCATTCCATTTGATACTCTCTGGCTAATTTTATTCTTTATAATTTAATCGTAGCCATAGGAATTCTGAATGCTGATTTCCCCTGTTACTGTAACTGGTTCCTGGCAACTTCCTTTGTGTGATCATTTGAAATTAATTTTCATACCTTCTTCAAGGGAAAATGGTGATTCCCCCTTCCCTTTTCCCATGTTTTCCTTCCCCTGTCACCTTTGTATTTGCTTGCCTGCCAAGTGTGCCAGTTCCAGGTCTGCCAGCCCTTGCTTTTAGGCTTTGTGTACTGGCTTCATTAATTTTACAGATCCTATTTATTTCTCAGTGTAGAAAGAAAGGGGAGTGGCAAATCAAGTTCAGTGGCTGCAGTGAAAGTCTTTCAAGGACCACCCATGGCATCATATTTGGCATATGAAAAAAAAAAAAAGCTGAAGTGGTGCTGTAGTGCTCCAGAAGGCTCCTGTTTTTGGGAGGAGCATCGTTACCTGCTCACAGCTCTCTTGCTCACAGCTGTTGAAATGATGGATGGTCTCTACATGGCAGCAGTGAGAAGAGGTGCTGGTAGATTTAATGGCAGCAGTCAAACCTGCAGGAAAAATTCCCAGTTTATCCACGAGCTTTTGCCTTAGAGAGAATTAAAAAGCAAATTAAAAAGTATTTTTTTCTGCTGCCTTCTTTAAGTGAAAATGTTAAACATGTATTCAAGGGCAAGCCAGTCTTTCAAGTAAAAATGTTAAATGTGTAATTAAAGGGCAAGCCAGTCTTTTAACACCTGTTGCTACAAAGCTCGGGTGCGGTTTTCACAGTGCTCATCTGCGTTCTGGTGTGCTTGTCTGAACCAGCATCTACCCAGTGCTCCAGTCTCTTGGGCCTCTAAATGGAGAAAAGCTCAATGGGTTCAGTTAAAAATATGCCACGCTTACAACATGCAGAAGAGAAGGGATGCTACACAAGATGAAACAGCACCAGTCGAAGTAAAATGCTGGACTGTTATGCTGCTTGTGGTAACTGGTGGTAAGTTGGTTTTACACCAAATTTCTTCACGTGATCCAGAGGTTATGGTTGTGGAGCAGGAATTTTTTGCTATAAAGACAAAGGCAAAAGTAAAAAAATCACATTGGTAGAACAGAGAAAGCAAAAAGACAAGAACACTAGTTATTTCACATAACTTACGGAGAAGAGATTTGGTATTTTAAACTGATATCTTTGGTGTCAATGGTTACTGTTCGCTCCCTTCCTTGTGCCTTTAGCTCTAGTCTTTCTTTGAGATCCCCAGATGTCCTGGTTAGTCACCAGAGTGATAAATCTTCTTTGATATGAAGGAAGAAGTTTATTTTCAAATTCAAGATCAGCTTTCAAATGCTCCCTGGCTAAGGTTGTGTGATATATTGGGAAGTGCTGTTCTGTAATATCAGTTATTGGCCCTTCAAAATGACAGCAGTAGACTTCATACTCTGAAGCAGAGCTTTCTAAATGTACACTTACTGTTGCTCCTTGTTGTTGTTTCATCTGTTTGTTTCCCCTCATTTAAAAGACCAAGTTGTCAGTGAATAAACTTTTGGAAATTCTTCCTCAGACTGCTAAAATGTTCTCTGTCACTTCTACTTCCACACCATTCCTCATCCCCCATCTGGAAAAGAAACAAAAAATCCCTTTCCCAACAGCAACTAGTGATGCCTGTGTTGCAATACAAATGTCTCTAAAGTTTGGGTCACTTGCCAGATCTTTCCTTCAGCTTTTTCCCCTGTTGTATAGAAACCAAATCCTTAAAATCTGTCCTAGATAGGTTGATAAACTGTTTTAAAGAAAACCTGCTGTGCCTACTAAGATGGATGTCTTAATAGTTAGGTTGTATTGCTATCAACACTTATTTTCAGTATAATATCTTGAGCTGTAATGTTTGCAACTGCAAATAGCTACCAAATGGTCACCTGACAGTTAATGCGTTGGCATGCCACCTACAGATTACTCTGCAGGAGGGCAGCACAAATCCTTAGGGTTCACTTTTTGAGGGACGAAGAAGCCCTCTTCCCTCTTCTCCATCAGCAGTTCCCCAGCTGACACAATGTAGGTGGAGATGTAATTGTAAACATAAAGTAGAATGAAACGTTTAGTCACTGTGTATTTCGGAGAAACCTATTCCTGATTTTTGTAATGAAGAAAGTACCATGGCTTCAAAGTAGTGGTATCTTGTGTCTTGTCCACTGTTACATTTGCTGCTGTCATGTGGTTTCACTAATAAGTATTTTGAGACTCTGCAAAGTAAATATTACAAAAGGTTTTCCTGTGGCACTGCTGATACATAAGTTTTCAGGGCTAAACTGTATATAAAGTATTAAATGGTACATTAAAAAAAAAGTATGTAAAAATTGTATATAAAGTATTAAATTGCACTGCACCTGTGTGATAGCAATGAAGCTGTGCATAGAAAGCAAAGCTGCTTCCTTATCCAGTCTTGTCTGTCATGGTATTTTTATAGGTGTATGAATGAGGTAAGCTACATATTTTGGTCTGAGTGATAAAATGGATTTGATTTAAAATGAGAGACATAATGTTTTGGAGGTATATGATACGACTGCACCCTAAAGGGCCTTCAAAATGGCAAATAGAATTTAGCAAGAAACCTTCCTAAGAACATCTGCTCCTGATGATAGGCAAATATGTGCTAAATTTGCTACTGGAGTTCAGAAAAAGGTACAATAAGTTGTGTGCTTGTGGTTCTGCCCCAGCATTCCTTTTGACTTTTTGATGTGTCACAAATGTTTTTTGTTGAGGTAGAACTCCCAATTTTCTGGCTTGCGTATGGAAAGATAAGTGAGCTATGTATGTATATAAGGGTTGTGTGATATTATAAATATCACTGGAGATGCACAAATTTAGGTTTGAAATAATTGCGTGACTCTGGAAGATGTTTCCCCTGTGTTCGGGGAATTCACAATTGTACATATGATTTCACTACAGAAAGATCAAGTAGACATTTGAGGTGATGTTGTATCTTCATGTTTCTCATACAAAAAGAAATAATGTGAGTGGTAAGAAATCGTGCAGATAAAAGAGCACAGAGACTACTGTGTGACCTAGTCTTAGCTCAACGCTGAGATCATTTATAGCTATGCCACTTCTTAAGGATATTTGTCTGGTGTACTGTTAAAGACAGTTTTTGCAGCTGCTTTAGGACAAATTGATTCAGCTTTTTCAAGTCTTTACTGTTAAAGCATTTTGTTGTTGGTATTTAATTCTGATGTGTAAATGAAATTCTCTCCTTTATAATTGAGAGAAGTATGCTGTAGGGTCCTTTTTCAACTCACCATATAACTGAATTTACAGTTGGAGAGTGTATTCCCATGGTAGTTGACATGTATATATTGGAAGACCGTTGTGATTTCTCCCTTCTTATTGCTTTTTAGACAAATCACTTACTCTGCTCTTCCCTGGATAATTTGCTGTTCGTTTAAATTTTTCATGAAACTCCACGCCCAAAACTTGATGCAGTTCGTCCACTCAGACCTTGGAAGAGCTTAGCAGAATGAAAGGTGCTGTTGCTCTTCCACACGTTTCTGGTTAGCCTTGTTGGCTCACATTCAGTGTGGGACCCAATGGTGCAGCACCTAGATCTTTTTTTTTTTTTTTTTTCCCCCCAACGCTACTCTCTTGGTCATTGTTTTTCACATTGCATTTGCTGTGCTGATTGATGTTACTCAGTTATAGCGTGGGATGTTTGTCTTAGAGGTGTGCCTTCTTCCTTTTTTTCCTAGAATAGTTCTCAAAATTGCCAAGATTTGTTTCTAATTCTTATCTTTTTTCCCGCATCTTTGTAGCTGCTCCCATTTCAGTCATCTTTGTAAAAATCGGTAAGCTGACTTTTTTCTGTTATCTTGTTAATGAAAATATTCAAAAGTACTGGACTCAAGACTCCTCTTTATATGGACCTTGATAGTGAAATGTTTACTACTAAATACAGTTTTTCAGCTAGGTGTGCTTGCATCTGGAACTGTCGTGTAAGGCTTTTGACAATTAGTGAAGTCGAGATAAATGACACTTACTACCACTCCCATATTCCCAAGGCTTGTTATCGTGTCACTGAAGGAAATTGAGTTAGTCTGACATGATTGATTCTTGACAAATCATGTTGGCTGTTGCTAATTGTCTTGTTATGTTTAAGGTGCTTATGATGTGCTTATGGTTTTTTTCCACAGGAATTGAAGTAAAGCTTATGGACAGTGAATTCCTTAGCTCTTCCTTTAATCCCTAATTTAAAGAGAAAAATTATATTTACATTTTTCTGCCATCTTCTGTTGGTGCTCAGAGATAACTGCTAATAGCTCTTAGACACTTACAGCCTTTTATTTAGGTATTCCTTGGCAAATTTCATAAGACCCACTCTATTTGAAAAAGTCAAACTTACCTAATTACCCTTTGGCCTCTTCTTGCCAGTTGAAGCTCAGATTTTTGCTACTTCATCTACTGAACCACAGTATTCCTCATTAGTGAGATTGGAAGAAAAGGAAAGTATTGAATATTCCTTCCTTCTCAGCATAATTTTTAATAGCTTCCCTTTCCAGTTTTGTTACTGGTTTGAATGCAAAATTACTGTTTTCTAAAAGTAACTTCATAGATAAATACAGGAATTAAGATATGATTTATTGGCTTTGTATCCATAGAGGAAATGAACCATTTCCTTAGTGGGATGTTTAATTTAAAAAATGATGTAATAAAACTTTTTTTTGGTGATGAAAACAACAGGTCATCTTTGTATTGTTAAGAAGGTGCATCTGCAGACAGTGAAGCAAACTTTGGCAGGACGGTATGGAACTGAGTCTAGAAATAGCCATGCAAACAGTCTAATCTGACCCTTAAACATGAATTGTGTATTGTTACATGATATTTGAATGTTTGAATTTCTCATTGTTTGTGAAAGGTATGAAAGGTGCAATTTTGCCTTCTAAAAAAAAAAAGTAAGCAGGGTAACTATTTCAGTCACTGTTACTTCTTCTTCCTGTTGTTCTTGTAAAGTACTGTAGATTTAGAACCTGGATTTAGCTTTTTAAATGCATTACTGTTTATGTACACTGTGTGCCTAGCAAATGTGGGTACTTTAGAACTGTCCTTGTCAAGCCCCCATTTTTTTGGTGTGTGTGTTTTTGGTTTGGTCCCCCCCCCCCGACTGAAAAAAGTGAATGTTGTGGTTTGCTGCTTGGTGTAATGCTTTTTTTTTTTTTTTTAATAATCTAGACATACCCACATTATGTATTCTAGGAAAAAATCTTGTTTGGTTTGTCATATTCAAATGGAGACCTCAGTACAACCACTGAAGTTGTTCGCATAGGCTTTTCCATCCCAGTGAGGCAGTGGCTCAGCTGCATGACTGGACTCAGCAAGCTGCTTCTAATTCAGCCTGCTGAATAGTGAGGACCTGAAGTAATTGCTGTATGACTGTAGCACTTACATGAGAAATCTATTGGAATTTTTATATTTAGAGGTCAGAAAATATCCAGGTAGTGTATTACTCCTAGGAAGGAACAGAAATACATGGGCATGGTTTTTGAAGCACTTCTGGTGTGCTTCTCTGTGAAAGGAGGAAGAATGGAAAGTGGATGAGCATGGGAATAAAAATTGGGAGCAGGATACTCCTCTCTTTGGGTAACTTAAAAATCAAATCATAATGATTAAGGGTGTTGCTTGGTTTAAATTTATATGTGCCATATATGTTTATTTTCTTCAGTGTATTTTTAATTTAATTGTAAACCCCCAAACAACTTAATTTGATTTAGTTGCTAGGCAGTATGTGTCCCTGCTATCCTGTTCTAACATACTCAGACTTTCCTTTACTTAGTGTTAAGTGATGGAAGTAGCGTGTATGTTACTTCAAAAACTGATAAAGGTGACTATGCACTTTAAAAAGATCTGATTTTATGATGTTGGAAAGCAGAGACCTATTTGGAACAAAGTCTACTTAGATCTTAGGTCAAGGATTTGGCAATGCCTTCATACTTAAAGGTAAATGTGGAAATGAATGACGTCTAGTAGCAATGAGACCTACCTATTGCTCTTCCAAGAAAGGTCAATGATATAAGGGTGTCTGCGTAGACCTTGCTGAAAGTATAATGCAGTGTCCAATTGACACTGAAAAGTAGGCAGGGATTGTGCCTCTATTCCGTCCACAATGGATGGCACTTTCTGAACACTTTTTGCTAATTCGAAACAGAGCACATCATGGAACATATGTGTTGACAGTGAATGGTATACAGAAAATAGGCATAAAGGAAAAAAAAAACAACAAAAACTCTGTTCTGATCACTTTAAGCATGGAAAATTGAAGTGGAGGGAATTAAAAAGGATTATGAAATTGTACATTTTTTCCTTTAAAGACTGTGAAAGGCTTAGTAGTAAGTAGAAAATTGTTTAAGCAGATGATAAATGTTTGGAGGTGCTGTATCATCTTTTAGGTCTGTTTAAAGAAATTTGAAAAGCTACATGGTAATTTCAAAACTGGTTGGGTTTTTTTTTTTTGAATACATGACAAATTTGACATGCACAACTACTTAAGAAATTACAAAAAGAAAAACTAAGGCAAATGCTACTTCAGTACAGAAACCCAATAATAATGAAAAAAATTGAAGACTGGTTTAATGATCTTTTAAACCAGAAATACACTTGCAGGTATGCAGAGAATACCCACTTCTTCTGGGGTGGGCAATCTATCTTTGATTTGTAACTTGTTAACTGTAATGGAAACTTTATTTAAATTCAGTCTAGCAGTGAAACTAAGGGAAAATTACGGGAAAATATATTTATCAGAAATAAACATCAAAAAGACTCAAAAGATTTAAGTCATTAACCTGACTGTGCAAATACACTACAAAAATCCTTTGCTGTTCTTCCACCTTCCTGTTGGGTGTTTTCTGCTTTTATCTGTTTTCTGCTTCACAAGCTGGAAGACAATTTTTGGTGCATCTCAGAGGAGGGTAGCCTTTGGTTTTGCTTTTAACAGGCATCAGTTTTATAAAGGACTGTAATACCTTGGAAAAGCTTTTTCTGCTAAAATATAATTGCTGCTAGTTACTGCCGCCTCTCATGCTGACTCATATTGATGGTCTCTCTTACTCCCCCAGTTGTCTGTAGCTGTGTTCCACTTTCTGCTTGGGCTATAGCCTGCCTTCAGCCTCTGTGCTACTTGGCTTGTTGATGTTCTTGGCTATGGAGCTTCTGGGTGTGAGGACAACACAAGTGATTAATCACGGAAAGCTGATCATGCTCTGCTGAAATCTTGGGCTTAAACCATGGAGGGGTACCAACAGCAAAAACCTCTCAAAGCCCTTCTGTTGGCATTCCTTTCTCATGCATGTCTGTGGTCTCTTCTTTTTTTTATGGTGGGTGGATGCTTAGTGTCTGGCCAGGTTTAAGGCAGTGGTTTTGTGCTTTTGTTTTCTATGCTTTCCCTCCCACATACTCACATATGCATTTATGCCACACTCATTTGTGTTTTCTGTATTCTCTATGGGAGATGACATTTACCAGACTTGAGACAAATATGGTTTTCTTTGTTTGGTTTTTTTTTTTCCCCAACTTGAGGTGGTCATCATTTTCTGCCTAACTAACTTCTGCCTAACTAATTTGCCTTTTTAGCATCTCCTGTTGATATAAAATTTTGGTCTGTGAACTCATGATTAAAAAGCTCGGCATGCAACAGTAACAATTCAATATGAAAAGCTTAAGAACTACTTAGCTCTCTTCTCAATTTGTTTAGTTTATGCACTAAGACTTAATTTACTGTTTTGTTGGTTTCAAATAAAAGTATTTGTAGTTAGTGATTGTCTGAAGTTGTTGAAAATAGAAATAATAAAGAAGAAAAAAAGTCTTAAGCGTGTGTATCTTAAGTCAGCTCTATGATAAATGCATGGGGTGTTTACCATCCAAATAGATGTAGGTTACTTCTGTTTGAGGTGTCACTGGAGGTCACTATTTAGTATCTGATTAATAAAATTTACCTTTTTTATAATAATTCTGTCTCCCTTAGGATAGGAATTTATATTTTTGTAGCCTTAATAAAGAATAATAAATTATTCAAGTCTTTCAGAAGTTAGGGTTGAGTTGTTCTGTAAATGAGAAGCTTTTCCAAAACAAATAAACAAGTCACTTAAAACCATTAATCTAACTTTGCCTCCTCTCCCTCCCCTCCTATAAATTCTAGGTGTAATGAAGCAGGGCTTTTTACTAAGATGGAGTGGGCTAACAGTTGCCAAATGTTGTCTGTCACGTCTACACGTGTTAAGAGTTCTCCTTCCTACTGTACCATGAAACATGGTGATTTAATGCCCAAGTAGAGCTGTGATACTGCTGTGGATTGAATTGTCTGTCAAACAAATCTCATGCCAAAACAAAACCAGCACCCCAAAGGTATTGATAATGTTTAAATATTGGAAACTTTTCATATTTTAAATATGAAAATTACTGTTTTTTCATTTGGAGCTATAGCTCTACAATTCCTATCCATGTGTGATGTAAATACTCGGACATGGGATCTTAAAGGAGTTACCAGTACCTGCGTTTTCAGATCCTCAATTTTCCATGCCTTTTTCTGGCCAACTGCTCCTGGCCTGTGTAAGCAGGTTTCTCCTTTCTTAAGACCTTTCTTGCAGGCATTCAGCATCATCAGACTTGTCAAAATGGGAAAACTCACCACTTGGGCTATTGTATGAGTTTCATATGTAGTAGATCACCTGCAAAAGAGCAGTAGTTGGGTGGCAGTCATTCCATAGTGACCTACTAGCCCCCATAGAGTTGACGATAGAGTCACTTAAAAGACTTTAAGTCCAGGGATTTCTAGGAATTTCCTCCCAGTCATAAAATAGTAATAGTGACAGTTGTGTCGGATGAAAGTAGATGCGGAACTGAAAGACTTTTGATAGAAATTCTTTTCCATAAAATTTCTATAAAATTAAAGTTTAGGCCAATTTATTTATTTTTTTTAATAAATGTGTAAGCACATGGAATGTGTCTTAACATACAAAGCTTAGTTTAGCAAGATATAACAGTAAAAAAGAAAAGAAAGATAATCCAATGCCTAACTATTATAAAAACCCTCCATTCTGTATTGGTTAAGTTGTAACTGTACATAATGATTAAACAATTCTGAAAAGTTACTGAACTCTGGTTTTGGCATTTAATTTTTTTTTTTGCTACATTCTTGATTTTTGAAAGCAAAAGCCTCTGCAATATTAAAAAAAAATGAAAAGAAAAAGGAAATATCATACGAATACCAGTTTGTCTTGATCAGTGTTGCCTTTCATCTCATGGTCTGCTTGCCTCTTCAGGGTATTTGAATGCAGGAAAATCTGTGGGTGAGGGACTGAAAAGACAAAGATCAGATGTGAAGGTGTATTGCACAGGAAGCCTGGGCGTGGGTAGAGGCAAGTAAGCAGAAGAGACAGACACTTTTTAGTAATGACCATGTTAATGCCTGGAAGACGGCTTGATTGAGAATGTCTTTAGATCATTTCAGGATCAGAACAGTCAAAGGGCTCCTGAAGCAAGTGTATAAGCAAGTATTCCCCTGCTTGTCCTGGGCATTAAATGAGCAATGATTTTGCCCTATATGTTAATTTAGTCTCAGACTAATTGTGTAATGCACTGAAAAGATGTATTTTTTTTATTCTTCTTCTCTCTGCTTGTTCTCTATTTCCTAATAGTCTAGCATTTTTAATGTATTGCTGTAGATCCAAGGTTGTTTGTGCCACTGTGTGATGAAGGAGGATGGGAGGAAATGTTTCCATTTGGTGAGTAATGGAGAGAGTAGCTCTTGCAGACCTTTGCATTCTTGTATTTAGTTTGTAAAAGCATAATGTGAAATTTGCTTTTATCATTTCTGTCTGGCTAGACCAGGAAATAGTTTTGTTCTTGCTTGTTATTGAATGATTTTTGTTTTCGATGAGTTATCCAAAATAGTATCTTGTCATGTCTTTAATGAGTAGTACTTATTTATGTTTGTCATAAGCTATGAACCCTATCAGAATTAAAAATAGGCTGTTAAAAGACTCAGGGAAAAAATTGACGATTGTAGGTGTTCTGACTGTGCCTACCAAGCAGTAAAGTTAAGTAGCGTCAGCAAGTCCTGATCCCTAGAGCTGCTGGGCGCTGCTCCTGCGGTGAGAATGGAGTCGGGCACTGGGATCTGTGATGCTCTCAGGGCGACATCTTAGTCTCCTTCATCCCTCGTATTCAAGTTATTTTTACTTCTTATATGATAAAAGCTAATTTGTTAGTATAGCAGCTTTTAAAAGCATGTTATTTCTGGTGGAGGCAAGAGTTTCCTTGTGAAACACAGACTCTAAAGCAAATGAAGATGCTCATAAGACTTTAAATAAATGCTTTATAGTTCACATATATATTTGTTTAGTTAAGTACTTAGCCTTTAGCAAATGTGTGCTAGTGGCTTTAAGTGAGTAAGAAGACAGTTTTTGCCTAGAGGTCAGTCTTAAGTGAATGATATCTTTGGAAATAAAAATAATTGTTGTTGGTTTTTTTTTTTTTTTTCCCCTGCCCTTGTGTTAAAAATGAAATTTGTAAACCAGTCCCCTAGGCATTTAAATCACAGCATTTACTTTCAGGAAGTGAATGGAGGAAATGTCCTCTGTGTCGGTATGGGTTAATGAAATATTGATTGAGAGTCTGCCAGCTTCCAATTGAAACTTTATTGCTCCTTTATTTTATCATAAGTTTAATCACTAACTATATAGCAAGATTTGATCTCTTTGCCTGTTTCTTAGAGTGAACAGCATACAAATTTTAAATATTGTCTTCAAGTTTAAAATAATCTCCTAGAATTGTATCAGAAAGCAATATTTGTATCTTTAATATGGAACTGTTGTTCAGGAAGTATTTTTGTTGCAGTGACCCAAGTAAAACTGTAGTTCATCTGGTTTGTCATAACTGTGTCTGTCTTTATAGAAATGTCAGGTCTTGATGATTACCCTAACTTTTGATTGAAAGTTTGTAGCCTGCTGTCAGATAAGCAAGTTCATCTTGCTCTTTTTTGCATAGTGTTGTTGGAACTTGAAAACAACATAAGAAATTAAGTGCTGTCTGTTCTAAGACAGGTAAGCACTGAGAGAGTAATTAAAGGTGAGAGCTGTATCTGAACGACAGGATGTGTATTGTGATGGTGCCCAAAATGTACAGCACTAGATTCAGCACTTCTGTCCGCGAGGCAGCGTAATTGCAGTGTTGTGGAGCACGTAACATCAGTTTACATGTCCTGGTCTTCCTACCCAAGGAAGTAAGAATAACTTTTGGTCTTTTCATGTTTATACTTCATCTATTACATGTCAGTGTTTACAAAAACAATAAAAAAATAATTATTGGCACTCTCAATTAGTGAATTTAGTTTTTGTTAGGACCTCCATAAAGCTTTAGTGGCTTCTCTGTTTCTAGAAGTTATCAATACCAGAGATGCCTTCAAAATCCTGTTTGCTTTCAGTGCAGTGGTATTACATTTTTAAAAGGGAGGTGTTGCCAAATCTGTTTCTCCTGTTCTCTACTGCCCAGTTGTTAAATTGCACCCATTGATTCTGGGTTTGGGTAGCAGCTATTGTAACTGCCAGATTGCTTCTCCTATGAGTTGTTGAAGGTAAGGAGCTGTTAGCATTCGGGGGAATTTTTTGACATCTTTTATTAATGTATTAGAAAAGCTTATTCCTGAATTGTGTGTTTTTCTTCCTACCTAGTGTTAGGACCTCAGTTTATTGAGTCCTTTTGTCATTGTGTTTCTTTCTTGATTCTTTATTCTGCTGGGCCACCCCTCAACTACTGCTGCTATTTCAGCTTGCTTTGGAGGATGAGACTGGTACAAGAATCCTGTCTGCCTTTCACACCATCCCAGTGGCCTGGACCATGAAGTGGTTGTAGACACCCTCTTTCTTGCAGTTTTCCCTTTCTGTGTGGATCCAGTGCTAGCTGGTTGAGTTTCTTGCCATGTAATTACAGATCAGCTGACAAATCAAGGATTGTCAGCAACCTTTTTATTTTGAGAACTGTGTTACAAACCACAATACTTAGAGTTTCTGCAGTAATTTCAAGTGCTACAGACATGCTATAGGATGCTCTTCAAGGAGTCCTGATGTCTCCAGACAAATCTGTTCTTTTAAGCCTTGGTGACGAGTTGAATTAAATGTACAATTAGAATACAGTTCTGTATGTACAGTTGTGTGCACGTCTCTGTAAGACAAGGTGGTAAACCTATGTTATGTGTTGGAACAAACAACAAGGGCAAGGTGTCTCAAGCACACCTGAGAACTGCAAAATTTAGTACTCAAGCTGTCCAGCTAGTTACTAAAATCCTTTTCTGCCTAATTAGTCTTTGATAGTTTGTCACTGAATAGCTTGAAAGTGTTCTGTACAAAAAATGACAGAGGTTAAAGGAAAATTGACTAGAGAAGACTGGAGACTGCCTTGAAATTTGCTGTAAGAGGTATAATAAGCTGGCAGCAGCAACTAAACATAGGTTTGAGGACTGTCTTCTGCTTGTGGATTTTACTGCTGACTACTTTTTTCTTGAGATTTAGCTGAAGCCCTATGGTGCGCTTTGGTGCCTTCCAGCACCACCAGCGTTTGCTGAGTCTTGCTCTCCTTTTTGAACTTTGAACTTGAACAAGTCCTGATTTAAAATCCGGTTGTTTCATCAATGTTTTAATGAGGCTTTTGAAGCATGCACTTGCAAAAATATTTATCTGCTCAAGAATGTTAATGGCGTTGTTGTATATGCAGACACTTGTGAATAATCTGTGCATGGGGATGTGTTAATGCTGGGCAGCTGTACCGAAAGATCCTTGTGTATTTTGGCTTATACCAGCATGCATCTGTGGAAAGTGGCGCAGATAGTTCACTGTTGCTGAAGGTGTAATGCTTAATCTGTTGGAAAAAGCTAATCTGTCATAAAATTAATTTCTTGTAAATGTTGATTCTTTACAGAAAAGAACAAAGTACTAAACTATAGGAGTTAATCTGTGGGATAAGGAGAAAACAAAACAAACCAATCTAGAAGTACAGCAGGCATCCTAGATATTATTTTCCACCAAATCAACAGACTGTGATGTTTAGAACAAAGTAATCTACTTTAATCCAGTTGCAGTTTTCTGTTGGCAGTAGATTAATGGTTTTAATTATCATTATGTAGCATTCGTAGTGCATGATAAGCATGGCACTTCAGAGAAGTAGAAATTAAAACCCAAAGAACTTGAAATCTTAATCAAAGCAAGTGATAAATGTAGTAAAATGTGATGAGAGAGAATGGGTTTTAAACAAGCAGTGTACTGTTCTTCACTAGGTTGCAAATACATTGTTGGTGGATTTTTTTTTAATTATTTTCTTAGCAAGAGAACAAAAATAGGTGATGCTAGTAGTAGAAAGCAACAAGTTGTAAGTAGGAAAGCTTAGTGCACTGGAAGGGGAATCTTATCCAGGAATCCAGGTGGGTGTAATGCATAAATTGAAGATTTGAGAGAGTCTCCAAACAGTACATGAAAGTGCTTTGAAAAGAAAATTGAGACATATGATGGTCGTATTAGTTTGAGCACTGGAAGAAAGAAACTGTTTTCTGCCAGGCATATTGATTAGATTGAGTTGAAATAGGATGGCCAGAAATGAAGAGGTATTGCAGCTAAGACAAGAAGCAAGCATGATGTAGGATTGTTTTTTGGCAGCTGATGAGGAATATATACACTTCATAAATACCCTAGAGGGATGGAACAATATTGATTTAAAACAAGTCATGGTATAGTCACAGATAACTGAGAGGATAATGAGATCGTTGTTTATGGAGCTGCTGGGTGGAAATAATGTGGTCACTCTGCATAGTGTTACTGAAACAGCTTTTAGCCACAGCTTTGACGTCTGTAATAACTAGAAAATACTGGGCATCACAAAAGAAGTAACCATTTCAACTATACCAGCTGTTGAGAGAATCAACACAAGTCTTATGGAATACTGTTACGGAATACAATTCTCAAGCCTTTTGTGCTTGAGAGCAGAAATTCAACCTAGTGGTACCTGGCTTTCTTAGTCCCGTTGCGAGTATCCTACATCTTGCAGCCTCATGTGGCACTGCTACTTTTTCACTCATTTTATGTGAAGAATAATTTCTCAGTAAATTACAGGCATTATCTGTTATCCAAATACTTCCAAATGCTGCATGTACAAAGGAATTATGCTGTGCTATAAATTAATGCATTTTATTTATCTCCCTCAAAGCCTCTAGAAGTAATTACTTCCAGCCCTGGTCAGCTAAATATTGAATTCAGAGCCACTCTGGGAGTAAACAACTTCTTAAATTTTAAGGTAGTATAATTGCCATGGAAGTAAAACCTTGGCCTTAAAATATACCCATGAAGTTAATGTCTCCATTTTTGTTGCACCAAAATAGTTTCTTTTTTTTGTTATAGCTCCTGTCTGTTTCTGTAAGTAAACCCACAACTCTTTCAATATCTCTGGTTTTGTTTCCCCTTTTTTAGTAATAAAGCACCATCTGTTCAGTTGGCAAAAAAAAAAAAAAAGAGGATTGCATATTAACATCCATGAAGAAATTTGGGATGTAGGCAGTTATAAAGATAGCAAGAACTATTGTTACTGCAATTTTATTCATTATTATTAACTCAATACTTTTTTTCCCCATATAAAAATTACTCTGTCATTCAAATGGCTAATTTGAACAAATACTGCAAAAGCCACATGAAAATTAATGAGTTGTATACAATTGCTGCATATGCAAAGAATAACTGTTCGGATGCTTGTGGCTTTTTTTCTGTAGGTGATTGTACAACATTTAAATTCAGCAGTAAAAGTTTTATGAGTTTCATCTTCTATACAAAGGACTTCGTACTTTACCTGCTTTATCAGCTGAGCATCAGAATCCTTGGAAAGTTCCACTAAGGAAGGGAATGATCCTGAAAACTGTGGGAAGTTGGAGTGAGGCAGACGGCTGGAGCTGGTAGCCGCCGGTCAGTGCCAGTGGGATGTGGCTGTTTGTATCAGTGATTCTGTTCAGATCAGAAATGCTCTCTTGAGGAAAATCTCTCAAAGCAGACTTGTCCCTACTTTTTGGTTCATATCATCCAGTGAACTTGGAGTGCAGAAATGGGATACTGTTCTGGATGAAACTGGGCTAGAAGATGCAGTCTCAGGGCACAACTAGTGTGCTCCAGGCACTGGTAGGCATGCAGGTGTAGGGCCAGTTGAGAGCTAGCCCGAAGCCCTGAGTAATGAAAGAGGACAAGTGGCCCTCAGCTTAAATGTTTGCATTCCACAGGTCTGTTCCTGTTGCACTTCTGTGCTTCCTGATGTAGACATGGCCTGTATCGCACTCCAGTCTGCCTCTTATGTTACTGTGTAAGGAAAAGAATATTAGAAGCACTATTCATGCAGTAGTTTTGAGACCATGGAAGTCAGAGGAGAAGCATTGCTGTTATGACAGTCTTATCATAATAGCCTCCAAAAATCCTGGAGTCTTCCTGTGGCAGGTGTTGTGCAAACAGAATAAAAATGTGTTCCCTGCTTTGGCTAGTCTAAAGTGCAAAGTAGGAGGCAGGTGGATACAGCTAGATCTATGTATGTATTCAGAAGTAGGTGGATAGGATAGATAATCACATAGTGATGTCATACAGTAGAAGAATGTCACTTTCCATAGTACTACAGTGGCACAGATGTGTTTCCTGAGATTTGAATACGAGGCATGCTTCTTGATCACTTGGGGGAACTTCAGGAACACAAATCAGCTGAGAGCATGGGTCTATGTTCAGTGCAGAAATACTGACGCTCCCTGTCCTGTCTTCTCTCCCTGTCTTGCGCCCCTTTATTCAAGCTTTGTGCTGATGAAACAAAATAAATTTGGTAAGGTAAGTCTGAGCATCAGCTTTGCTTCTTTTGGCTTTGTGGTTGAAAGGAAGAGACTATAGAGGACAGAGGACTAACTCAATTTTTTCTTACTGATTGTGAACTTTTATAGCACACAAAATATTAGAAAAACATTATTAATATTGTCATGTTAAATATTAAAGGTAGGAGATGCTACAGTTAAGGTCACTTATGTAACCTTAATTTGCCTCCCTTGTGTGCATGCATTATGATTCAGTTCTTAATTAAATGTTTCTGCTATATTTCCACTTTTCCTCTTGCTTCATTTAGTGTGCAAAAGCCGGTACTTGCTTAATGAATACCTGCTCAATGTTTTTTCTTCTTTGTTGTTCAACATGTGGCCCCATTCCTTTTTAGATCATGCTATTTGAACTCTGTTTTGTGAGCAGTGTTATTGGTTAGACACTTTTTTACAATGCTGTAGAACCTTTTATGTGGCACTATAGTACCCAAGTGTTTCACATATACTAATGAATTTGTCTACTAAGCTGAGTGCTGTGGCCTTACCTCAATTTTGCAGTTAGAACCAGAGAAATAAAGTAGAGAAACTGTCCAACAACTTCTGGATACTTGAAATGTTCAAGATGCTTTTTCTTGCTTATTTTTGTTGTAAGTGCTTGCACTTAAGTGTTTTGTTTGTTCACGGAACAACTTTCATTGACTTCACTTGCAATTGCAAGCTCTTGGCAGTCTGCAGACTGGTGCCTGGGGTGTGAAGTCTGGCATCCAAACATGAGGAACATGGTTTTGCTTCTTTTTTAAAAAAAAAAAAAAAAAAAAAAAGGTGTAAGATGGTTTTGACAAACATACTGCAGGATTTTTGTGACAGAGACGAAACTGGGTAGAGATAAGCAATCTTATTATTTAGGGTCTAGTCCAGTTGTTTTAGACTAACCCTCCTTTCTTTTGCTGACAAGTAAGTGACTGAGAGATGGGTGCCAATACTGGTCTTTTGTTGCAGGCTTTGCACAGCATTTCTTGTTCATTCGCTTCTGCAAATGTTGATCCTTCCAACTGTAACTCTCCCAGTCCCATTTCCTTCCTATTTCTGTCTTCTCCCCACGCTGTTTGGTTCCAATCCTAGTCATCTTCCTCGACATGCCCAAGTCTTGCTGCTGTGGATTCCTAATTCAGTATATTTCTCTTCCAGCCGTGCTTTTCTCCTCCCTCTATTTCTCCTTACCTAGGGTTTAGGTCCTAGTTTCTCTCCAGGTTCCTTATCCAGTTTCCATTCTCCCCACCTTCTCTTTCTGTTTTTTCTCTTGCAGTTGTTTCCACAGTGTGGTCCAGCCTTTCTTCTGAATGCTGCACCTCCCCATCAGTTTCTTATTCCCTTCTTTGCTAACCATCAGTGTTTGTTTTGGCGCTCTCCTGACTTGCCTTAGTGCAACTCCATGTGGAAAGCCTGTGCCCAGGCTTGAAACACATACAGAATGGAAATAAATTTTGGGGAATTTAGGCTGCTAAAGCTTTAGTTTCTCCTGGCCAGGGACAAACTGGCTTTTACTTATTCATTTATTTACATATATATTTACTTAAATCCTCAGAGAAATAGTCAAATTTTGGTGTATTTTAATGGTGATTTGGTGGTGTCAAAATGGATAGAAGAGACAACCTCTGCTTCTGAAGCATGCTTCTATAGTTATTTTAAGTACTACTTTTAAAATAGGGTGAAAACTTTTTTTTTTCTTGGTTCCTTATTAGGAGAAGGGAAAAAAACCCCATATAACAATGGATAATTTTAGCTTGAATGTTGAAAGTTTGGTGTAATAATGAGCAAAAGTGAAGGGTTTATAGTTACTGCAGGTAATGTTGAGGACTGTGCTGGTTTTATGGCCACCTCTCTTAGATTAAAATATTGCTGGATAACTCTTCAGATAACAAATCTGGAATCAGCTGCACTGTGTCAGGCTTCCAGAGCTGGGAGCTTTGTTCCAAATTTATATAAGAAGAAGATACGTAATTTTAAAGGGGGAGAAGGTATAGTTATTTCACTAATAATTTCTATTGTACATTATTTTTGTATACTACAATTTTAATCTGTGTCTGCAGTTTCTCTGATATGATGTTTTCTTTGAAAATGCATACTTCATGGTGAAATAGCAGAGCTATTACAACTCTATAAAATACTTTGTTCTTTAAAATAAACTTTTCCAATAGTGGAATGTCATTTGGCAGGCCATATTACTTCCCTGCTGTTTATTATTGCTTTCTACTTTGTCAGTTCATTTGGTCTGAGCTTCAGTGGACATTAGCTTTTATTTGCCTGTAGCTATGTGAAGGTAAATGACTAAATCAAGCATCGAAAAGATGAACTATATTATGAAGACAGTTATAACATATATCAAATGTTCCCCTTTGAAAGTGTTTTTCTTTATTGCAGATTATACTGTGCTATTTCTGAGTGCTTTTTAAGCGGGCGTTTTCTAGAAAGGGGATAAGAGAGCTTGAAGATGATAACATACTATAACACTTCTGTTAAAATAACAAATACATTTATCACTATATAATGTGAAATGCTTGAGGGAAGTGTCTCATTACCAACGTGGAATCTCAGTTTATGTAAAGCTTAAAGAAAATGCTTGTTAAATTTTGTCCATCACAATTGGTCCCTTTTGTGTGGGTAATATACTGACACTCTTGTTACTATAGTTCTTAATGTTAATCTTGATTATTGAGTTTTAGTTTTTATTTCTGTTGAAGCGTGAAGCCTTTCCATAGTCATATGCTCCTGGTGCAAACATAATTATTCTTGTCCTGGTCTTGCCAGATAAAACTTGCAGCAATTGTTCTAGGTATCTTTTTAGAAATGTAATTTCTGCACACCTGATAATGTTTCTGTTGAATAATTACCATTCTCTGTAAAGAAAGTGTGCTCATCTGTCCTTTAAAAGCAATGCTGGGAGCGACTTGGGGAGGGGGGTAATTTGTTACTTTTTGGTATCTCAAACCTGCTGTTTTCACTGCAAAAATGCACCTGCACCAAAGATCCCATAATCTGGTTCTGCCATAGCTCAATACTGGAGATCAAAAAAAAGTTTGCAAGAAGAAATGTGTTTACACTGTGACATAATAAAGCATCTTAATGAGCTGTTTTATTATTTTGCTGTAAGGTTTTTGTTAAATTTTATAAGGCAAAACAAATGACGTTTTTTTGTTTAACTCAAATAGGCATACAGACATTATTGGCATCCTGTCAGCATAGCTCTTCTTCTTTCATCCACATAAGTGCCATTTGCACAGCAATAATTCATACAGCACTCACTCTAGTGGCAATTAACTGTTATAACCACTTGAACAAGGAAATACAAGAGCAGAATATGTGAGCTTGCCCCACTAGACCCTAGGGTTTTTTTCCTCCTGTAGCTTACTATTTACCCCTCTTAGTGTATGTAGGAGACCCTAGGGTACAAAGTTCAAAGGCAAATGGATCCTGCACTTGCGCACATGTAATCACTTATTTGATGTAATAGCAGATTTGGGGAAGAATTTTTTTTTTATTAAGTACTTCATAAGTAAATTAGGCAAAAATAAGACCTCCAAACAACACAAAATGAAAAAAACAATCTAGTGTTTGAATTTTATTTTGGAGCAAGTAAATTGTATGTGTAGAGAATACAGGTGTGCATGGCCATATATAGGTTATATCACTGATGATACTTAGAAGTTGTGATGCTTTACAGTTGAGCTGTAATTATACCCAAGGACATTGTATTATTAATGAGAACCAGGCCATATATATATATATATATATATGAAAACTATGCTTAAGAACTTCCGTCTGTGTTGAAATATGATTTTTTGTTACACATGAATACATGGGGGAGGTAGGTAAACCTTTGTACACATTTAGTACTGTATTTGTTTCCTCACATGACTGAAGTGTTAGTGAAAATAGGAGGAAGTCATTAATGGGAATCAGTACCAGAGGTCTGAGCCTGGAACAGACACAAATGCAACAAAATAATCTGGCCTAGACTGTCGGCAAAGTCAGCTAGAAGCATCTTGATTCTGGTCTGAAGAAATACCCTGTAAGAGGATTTTGGAAAAGATAAGGAAAAGATTTTGTTCAGAGGCATTCATTCCTTGTGCAAGCACAAGACATGAAAGAAGTGAATACCCCTCCTCTTGACACAGACACTTTGAAATCAACACTGCACTTGCACCTGATAGTCCGTATTTCAGAAATATAAATCTATTTGCATTCAGTCTGACCCTATTATAAGTCACTAATTAAGAGATTAATTCAGGTACTTCTGCCTGAGGGCATGTGGGCAAGACTGCTGGCTGGGAAGGCATCCAAGAATGCAGCTGGTTTGGGAGACTGGGGAGCAGCATTGCTACCTGCGGCACAGTTGTCTTGCAGCTGTTGGTAGCAGTGTTCCAGAGTAAACAAGTTAAGATGACGAGCAGAAGGGGACAGGTATATCTGCGATGTTGCAAATGCTTCTTCCTGGGAAATGGATTCAGTCTGAGTTTTATTTTGGAGGTGCAATGGTGTCCCATGGACTGTTTTTGTTTCATTTCAGGTGGCCCTTCTCTCCCCCAAAATTTGGTATTGTCAAATAAAAATTATCCATTAAAACTTTTCTTTATTCTGAGCAAGCCTGAGGGGCTCTCTCAGACTGAAATCTGAATAGAAGCAGTTTTAGTAAGTAGGTACTACATGTTAAAATGTGTAGTAACCAGACTACTCTAATGCAGTATCTACCCAAGGATTTTCATACAAATCTTATAGGACATTGCTGAACTGGTGTTTGTGGTGTACAACATTTGTCTTACACTGGTCTGCATATCCAACTATGGAGAGGTGGCAAATGTTATGATAGCTTTTAAAAAAACAACTCCAGTGTTCTGCAAATTACAGACCAGCAAATCTGATTTTCATACCAACAATACTGCTGAAAACCATAGAAGGAACAGAATTACTAGATATTAAATGTTACATATTGAGAAACAGTCATAAGCTTTTGAAGAGATGCCATACCACAAAAATCTATCAGAATTCTTTAAACAGTCAGAAAGCCACTAAATAGAGTACTTCAGTCAACACAGTATGTTTATATTACCAAAAACTATTGATGGGTCCCTATATTAAAAAGTAGGGGGGGGGAGGGAAGCCACTGTGGTTGATATGTTCATATTTAAAAAACCAGCAACCACCCCCCTCAAGCTTTCATGGAATAAGAAGGAGTCTTCTTTTGGATTAGGTGTCTAGATGAACTTTTACGGTTGAATCTATTAGTAAATGATTTGTGAAAAGAGGATGAATAGTGGGATGTTGAAGTATACTGCTGGCACATATGCACTAAAGACAGCAAAACTAAAATGGACTGAAGAGTTGTAATGCTTTCTAAGGTGATTAAAATGGCATATGAAAGACTGTCAGAAGAAACAGTTCTAATTATACACGAACAGTAATTGATTCTTAATTGGCTACACTTGAAAAAAGATCTTCAGGGTAATTCTGGATTTGAGTTTAGTGTTGATTCAGATACCAAGTTGTCTAAACAAAAAAAAAGCAAAGACAATTTCAGGAATTAAAAATAATTAATAGTTTCTCATAAAAGAAGAGAGAACAAAATGGGAAGCATTATTTACGTTACTGCATGCCCTTGGTAAATCTTACTACTGGATACTGTGTGATTTTTCTTTTCACCTTATCCTCAGAAGGATATAGTTCTTCTACAGAAGATACTGAGGAAGGCAAGCAGAGCAATCAGATGTCCTGGATGGCTTTCGAATGGGGTGAAAGTAAATAAATTATGATTCTTGATATGGAGAACCATGTGCCCTTACTCATCTCGTTGAAGTCTATAAAATCTTTGAATAGCAGGGAGAAGATGAAGAGAGAATGATTTGTTCCTTATGTCTCCTAACATGAGAATGAGTAGGTATCTAATGAGGCAGCAAGTTATTAAATAAAATGAAGTACCTTGTCATATGACAGATAATTAAATTGTAGAACTCATTTCTGCAAGACGATATAATGGCCAAATGTAAAAAGGAACTTAAAGTGTTTGGACAAAATCATGGCAAAAAAGTAGTCTATCAGGGTTATTAAACATAATGTTTGGGTCGTGTCTGACCCATGAAGCCCTCTGGCTCAGTAGTAGCTGGAGACAGGAAGACTGTATCAAAGGAAGTGTTCCTGCTATTGCATAGTCTTGAACTCTTTAGCTTGACCTCTTACAGCTGCTCTGAAGTTATCTTCTTAGCTGTGTATCCTGTTGTTCGTCTTGAACCAGAAGACAGAAGCATCCATTCACCCATTCTGTCTTTATTTAGACGCAGAAATAAAAAGCAGTTTCTTTCCCAGTACAGAGGCTGAATACTTACTCTTTTCAGTATTTAGTCGACCTTTTCAGGTTTCCCATTGTTTGTTTTAATAACTCTAATTGATAGTATAGCACTATTGTCAGAATGTCCTGTTTCGATCCTCTCAAAATGCAAGCTATGGTTTCTGCTCAAAACTATGTTCTGCCTTGAAATAGTAATTGGTCAAATTGAAGTCTTTTAGATTTCAGGGGTTTTGCCATGCTTTAGGCTAGGAAGCTATTTTTGACCTCTGAAGTTAAAAGATGCTTCAATTGACATCTGTGGGCTAACCACCTGAAAAACAGTTTGAGACAGAAGAGGAGGAGAAAAAGGATTTGCAAGGATCTAGAAATGCATTTGCAGCATAGATGTATAAAATGCTTGCACAGGCACACACAGATAAATAGTGAATCGTTCACTTGCTAGAGCTGCCCCATTTGTTGTTCCTTACGCACTGACTTAAACTCTTAAATGAAGTTAAACAAAAAAGCTATCAAAACTTCTTTGAACTTGCTCAGTTGTTTGCTTTAGCTGGGGTGTTGTTTGTTTGTATCTTTTTCTATTCCCTCCATACCATATCAAGCAACATAATTTCTAAGCCCTCAGTTGCTAGGTGGAAGTCAGCCTGGTGTCTGTAGATCTCAGAGGATGATTTGGCACAGAGGGGAGCAAGAATGTGTGGATGTGTGCATGCACAGGTATTTTCAGTTAATCCCTTCCTAAGTGGGTTACTGCTGAGCTCAGTACTGCCAGCATCATTGTGAGTTTCAGGACATTTGCACTTTTCCTCTGGGAGCATGTTATTGGGTGGTAATCTCAGGGTTTTTTATTTAAAAAAGGTTAAGGAAAAAAATTATAAAAGGGACAAAGTGCATCCTAAAAGCCCTCAAAACAGAAGGCACTAAGCTTTTATGTTTGACTCGTGGGTTTTGAATCTTTAGTAGTACTTGACATTTGCAACCCGATAGAATAACCTCTTTCACTGAATTGCTGGAAATCAAAACTGAAATTGTGGCTGGTGAAAGGGATATTTAAGACCGAGTTCTGGAAATGCCAGTGCTCTCTTAGGCATAATTTAGCCTTATATGGATTGTATTCCCTATCTTCCATGTTTTCAGTAAGATATCTACTGGCTGCTCTGAGAAAGGCAAAGCAATGATTACCAACATGGGAATTTTCTAGCTATTGTTTTCTTTGTCCCAGTAGTTGAGACCCAGGAACTCACTTCTAATGAACAAAAATTCTTCTGATAATCCTCCCATTACAGTTCAGTGCACGGAGAACGTAGATTTTTAAACTCCTCAGTTTTCTAAATGACAGCAGTTTAGTATTTGGCTAAGATACTGCATAGGAAAGGAATAATGCAAATTAAGTAGATAATCTAAATAGAAATTTTACCCTGGCAAGTGCTAACATGTAAATGAAAACAAAGTCAGTTTTGTTTTGGCTTTATGATGAAACACAACGACAACTGTAGACTGAAGTCAGATTCTGCATTGCAAAACAAAAGTTTCCCCAATTCTGATATTTTCTTTAAATATTAATATTTTGCTGAGTTTTGTGCATATGAGCTACTAAGAAAATGAAAAGTATACTGACATGTCCTGTATAGTAGAGAATTTGGCTTGCTTGAATAGCTTCTTGGTGAAATATCATCACTTTTTTTTAACATAGATTGCTCAGTTGTTTGTTCCTACCACTCCCATCAGAAGACTGTGCTAGAATGTCGTTCCTTTGATGTTTAGAAACCTGAATGCTCTCTAAACCATAGTCTCTCCTATGTAGTTAGTGGAAAGGAACAAGCACCAGGAGAGGATAATTCATACTCAGTATTTAGCAGCCCAACTTAATTATTCTGGGTAGCCCTTTGAATGATGGTTTGTGTTTCCGTTGATTAAATAAATAGGCTGTCGTTTTAGGTTTTCAGTGTAAATCCTTTTGTTCTAGCCCAAATGTATTCATGGCCATTTTGTGGAATTATGGAAAGCAGAGCATGGTTTCATCAGACAGGATTTTTTTTTTTAAAGAAACAAAATAAAATTAAAAAAAGTGGCAGGATTTAAACTTGGGAAATGTGATAGTTTTTCATCCACATAGACTTAAATACAGCAGTGAAAATATTATCATAAGACACTGATAATACCCATTTGTAGTGAGGTATGAATCAAAAGTTAATGATGAGGAGTTCTGCCAAAGAGGAAATTATTTGGGTGGTTGATGGTGATTTGGGACATTCATCCAGGGAACAGTACTGGGACAGTAGGAGGAAATATTTTAATTCAGAACATGGCCTGAAAAGGTGTCCACTGATTAAATTTGTTGATGAGACAATGCTAAGAGGTGTTATGAATACAAAGAAAAATTAGAAAATTATCCGTGAAAAACTAGATTAGTTGAGCAGCCTGTTGATGTTTAATTACATATAGTGCAAGTTTTGTGTACTGGAGGACCAATAGTAACTGATGTTATAAACTGGATAGTTGAACTGGAGATGTCAGGTGAAGACAGATGATCAGGATGTTTTAACTGATCATGTGTCAGTATGCCACCAGTGTGATGCAGCAAAGATGACTGCACTTTTGAGGTGAATCAATGAGTTAGAAACAGGAATGTTTTAATGTTGCTGTGCTAGGCACTGGTGTGACTTACTCTGTTGTTCTATAGATAATTTTGATCTCCCATGTTAAAGAAAAATAAGAGTCATACTAGTAGTAATGCAGAGAAGAGTTACTAAGCGAGTAGAAGAAAAGACAACTTGCCTTACAAACCCCTGCTTATATGTAATGTTGTAAACAGGACAAAGTTGACATAAAACATTAGCAATACTAACATGAGCAAGTTAGGGTTTTTTAAAACAAAAAAAACACCCTAACAAAAATTTGCCCTTATTGAATAAAGATGATCAATTTGCCTCAAGAGCTTGAAATCCAAGAATCTAACCAAAGTAACTCTTGTAAAGCTGAAGTTCTAATGGATGTTTCTGGTGAAGGGTGCAGACTGATACCATGTGTGCGCTTCAGCTGTTGGAGATCCAATTCTGACTTTGAATATGATCATGGACTCCTTCAAATAAGAGACATGCTTATGTTTACCTAATTACGTATAGCAGAATCTCATCCTTTCATTGCTACCAGCTTTCTCAGGAGCAGTGGTGAGAGAAATGTTATGAAAAAGGATGTCAAGGTGTCAGACTATGAACTGAAAAGAGATTGCATACCAATAAGATTCGTATTAATTTGTAAATATTCTGCAAATTAATTTTAGACTAAAGTGTTCTAATAGGGTGAAATATTGTCACTTTAGACAACCTCTTCTAAGAAAAGCAGTATACCAGTTGGTGGTTTTTAAGTCTATGTTCTGTGGTGATGTGAAACCAGTTAAGAAAACACAAAATTCTGTTGCATTAACCTTAGAGAAACGCGGGTACGCTTCATCTTTTGCTGCAATATGAATGTGTGAAATGTATTAAGTGAAAACATGAAATATTCTAATTTAAGGTTAATGCAATAGCCAGATTTTATCAATACGTGTATAAGCAACATAAAAAAGGTTGTGAAATCAAATGAAATATGGGAATTTATGAATAGCTTGATGTCATATTTACTTTGAAACATATGTATGCAGCTCTTAATTATACACATTATCATATTCTATCTCTTTTCTTCCTTAGAGAAATGGATTTTATAAACTACAAATACCTCTATTACAAAATTACCAGAAATGTGATAAATTGTGTTTTTCTGGAGTACTTACTGCCCTAGTCTAACTTCATATCAACTTCCACAAATTCCTCCAATGCACTAGGTACTTAAAACTGGTGGGACATGTAGTCCAGAAAAGATACCACTGGAGGAATTAAGCACCTACAACTCCAGCACACAGTTCATTTGCTGTGTTTACCAAGAAGAATATGAATGTTACAAGTCCAGGTACAGTGATAATAGTACTTCTGGTTGGCAGTGAAATAAAGGTTTGTCCTTCAAACTGTGCAAGGGAGTCACATAGACAAAAAAGGAGTTGAATGCTTAATTACTGCTGTAAGAAATTGCGTATCTTGCACTAAAGACTCCCAAATTATTAAATGACTTCAGCTGACATTAATCATACCTGCTAGACTGTGACAATCATTATAAATAGACTCTTGGTCCCTCCAGGGGTTTTCTCTAATTTCATTGCTGACTACATACAGGTCCAGTGAGGAAAAGGCTGTCTGCTTCAGGGGGAATAACAAAACCTTAGTTTTTACACATTGGCTTGAATACTTTGCAAGTATTGTACATCTGGATGGAACATGTATATATTTCTCTTTCAATTGCTATTTTGAAAAGTACTTTAAAATGTTTTTAGTTTTAAATTCTGACATATGGAAACTTGAGCGTTCGCAAAAAATTGAGTCACAACAATATGTCTCTTCACGTTGGTAATGGTTTTGTGTGATTTCGGTAAAGTCAACCTCTGGATTTGTTTAGGAATCTTTAAAATGTGGGCTTTTATAGAAAGCTTCCTCTAATGTAAGGCTATTGTGAAAGTATGTCAAGGGTTGGTATATATAAAAGGATGCTCTGGTTGGCTGACTGGGTTTAAAAGTAAAGAAAGCCTTATAGGATCATGATTTTCTCTTCCTATTTTCTTCTCTGCTGCCTTGTATGTAATGGAGCCCACCATCTGTCAGCCCTTGTTGCCCTGTTTATAGAAGACTTATTCCATGGAAATACTTTTGCTGCTGTCTTCTGGTCTACTTCGTTAGTATTGGTTGAGTTCTTCCATGTGTAGATAGATCTTTGAAATATTTGATAAATAGAATGAATTTTCACTTATTACTAGTAATGATTTTGAAAAATCTTGGCCTGGATAATTGGCCATCTTTTTTTTTTTTTCCTAGTATGAAACCATAGACTGTAGAAAATCAGTTATTGACTGCAAAGGAGAAAGAGATGCATATCTTTGTGATAAGTTACTGAAACAGCAAGCTAATGGTGAAAAACAAACATGCAGTTGTTCTTTGAACAAGAGGTATACTTACCAGTTAAAGAGCTTTTTGTTATAATTACCATTTTTCTCTGGCAAAACTATGACCGAGCTTCCTAAGATTGTGAAAAGTGGACTTTGACTCAAAAGACTACTTAAGAAGTGAATAAATACAGGTGCAGGTAATGCAGGTGAAGTTCTGTTAACTCCAGTTCTTTGCTGTGGTAGTTGCCTGCTCAGCTCTCTTCTGAGGAAGACAGTGCTTGCATTTGTTTGAAGCCATGACAGCTGTTTGGGTGTATTTCCACTAAGGAATTTCTTTGAGAATGAGCCTTCTCATCTGGGAGTAGTTGGGTTCACTAGTAATGAGATGACTGCTAGGGAGTAGGCTCCTTTTATGCCCATCATAGGCCAGATTATTGGGTCTCGTGTCGCATCTGTGAGCTTCGCTGGGAGGCTGGGGACCAGGAGTGAACCCTGCGTTGGTCACAGGCATTCCCCATCCAACCCTGTGTGGGCTGGAGAGGAAAGCAGCAGGCACGGTGCGTTTGCTCACAGAAAGATGCTCTGCTGTTTTCTTCTGTACTGAGCATTCTCCTGCGACCTGTGCTGCTTTCTCAGGGCGCTGTCCTCTTCTAGAGTGAGCGGTGTATGAACACAAGCACGTGTCAACTGGAGCTAACCTGGTCAACAAGTCTGATGAACCAGAAGTGCTCAAGTGCTCTCTTGACTGAGCAAGACCTTTTGACTACCTTGTAATACCCCACATTTTTACTTTTTTTATAAAAGCACATTGCCCGTGAAAGCAAAGAAAGCATTAGCTGCCTGTGAGTTGGTGTTGGTAAAAGAATTATTTTAAAGAAATACCTACTCCTGTGTTACTTTCAATGCATCTAAATTGAAATAATACTGAGTAGGAAGTGCCAAGGATTTTAAGTCATCAGTGATAGATTGGGATGTTTATTCAAATCTAAATCTTTTGCCAAATTGAATTTATTTTTATGAGATGGTAAAGGCCAAATGAATCACCGAGGGTTGCACCGTGCATAGTGGTTTCATTATAGAAACTCATGTAAATGTCTCAGTCTTTGGACAGTTATTAATGCTGCTATAATCTAGAGGTCTGCATCGTGTAATGAAACAGATGCCTAATGGATGGTGTATTAATTGAAATTCTCCAAGGGCTAGTTTGGATCTTAGTCTTGTTTGTTTTGATTTTCATTAGGAAGCTGATTGTATGCGTGTGTGTCAGCATTGTGAAACAGTGTTGTAAATCTCATGTGGGGAAAGCAGCAAATATAAGTTTTTAGAAAAGTAATATGCAAGGACAGAACTTGTATTTTACATCTTCTGAAAACTGATTTTTGGGAGCAATATTGATCAGCCTAATTAAGGGAAATAAAACTCCTGACATGACAGGAGTGAGTTCATGTCTGTGTAAACCTTCTTTGTAACTAAGCTAGTTCTGATATTTGATTTAGGATTTTTCTTTAAGGAAATGACAGGAAAATTAAGTTGTCTGCTGGTGTAACGGACAATATATCTATTAATTCATTAAAGCAGACTTATTTTCTTGGAAATTCTTACTGCCCATATATTTTTTTTTAATTAAAATGTCTTCACTTCTTTATCTGAAATACAAAATTAATAACTGGTAAAGAGCATGAAGTTAATTCATTTTGCCCTCTTCAGTGTGTATTCCTTCTATATGTGCAGAAGGAAAATAAGCAATTGGATGGAATCTCTTCTAATCAATTGAGTTGATATTTTAATGTAATACGTGTAATTTTCTTGTAATATTCTTGCAATTACTGGAGTTTGTAGCGGGTGGAAACTACTGCTGGACTGTCTGAGAGGTTCAAGTAGACACAGGTGGTGAGCAGGTGAAGCGAGCTGCCTTCCCCTCTGCTTGCTTCCTATCAGTTAGCTGGCTCTGGGTTTAACTTGGACAATGGCGGAAGCTGACAGTCTCCTTCATTGCCCTTTTGAAAGGAGGAGGTGGATTTGTAGTTTTAGGAAGAAGCTTTAAGCAGCTGTTTTGTCTTCCATGTGCCCATGTTTTTTGAGAGAATCAAGCACTTGCACAGCAGTGAAATACACCAGAAATCCTCTGTAAAAGGAAGGGAACTAATAAGAGACATAGCACGTTGCTTGGCTCATTCATGTTGCCTTCAGTTGATTCCTTCTTCTAGTCTTGTGTGTATTCTTTAGCTTATAATTTATTCAGGAACTTACTTCTGGTACTATATTTGTGATGCTGCATGTAAATTACTTACTATATTTATACCTCAAAAGATTTTGATATGCTGAAGGCTCTCATTCTAAGGCTTCCAGTTATTAGCTTGGTATAGAACCAGGTCACAGTCATATTTTCTTGCAGAGTAAAGTAGATAATTTCATAAGAACAAATTTCTATTTAAAAACTTGTATTTCTTTAGACAAATTTTCTGGGGGAAAAAAAGTTAAGCATTTTATACCTGAGTATTTGGCTGTTTTCTCTTGATTTTGTTTCTCAAAGAACCAATAAAGCTTTAATTTATAATATTTTTCAAACAGCGTGAGTTTCTTAGTTATGTGCACAATATAGGTATGTTAATTGCTGCTAGTTTTGCTTTCTACTAGCATTGTCTTACTAGGAAATTTTGAAAGGAACATCATGTTGTGAGTGAAATAGTTCCCATTCATGTTCACTGGAAGTATTTGTTAAGTGCCAAAACCCTATGTCTACATAATGTATTGTTCTGTAGAAATGAGAAATTCCACTTAATTTAGAGTTGGTGAATTATTTTCTCCAAAATTAAACTGTAATTATGTTTTTGTGTAGTGAACTGGTTCTTGATTCATTGGTAATGCTAGATTGTTGCAAATTCAAGTTGTTTGCAAAACGAATGGTAGAAGTGGCAAGGCAACTAATTCACAGTTAAATAAGCTGTTTCTCTGTATTTTTGCAAAGATGATTTTATATAGCTTGAAATTTCACACATTCATATGCAACACACTGATTTCACAAACCGAACTATTTCTCTTCATGTCTTCATCATCAAAAGAATGATGGTCTTAGTGCAGATTTGCCAAGATTTTGGTAACGTTCTTTTTAATAGCCTTATAGGATGCTGCTTTGCAAAAGATCGTATCTTTCAAATGGCATTTTCCATGGCATTTCATTTGTTAATTGCTTCCTTGTGCATACTCATAATCTTTAAAGTGCAATGTTTTCTGTAATAAACATTTCTACAGTAGTTCATATGAATGTAGTGCAAGGAGGGGAAGATGACAGCAAATGTCATCAAAAACATTACTGCCCTAATTTTTTTTATCTAAGTTATTTTCAATGTGTGGTATATTTAATGTGCATTGATAAAAGTCTTTGCATAAAATTCAGAATACAAAATGATGTGGGAAAACTTCTCTTTGAGTCGCCATAAACTGCAAATTAGAAGTGGAGCATAAAGAGAAAAAACTGGACTGGGCAATGGTCTGAGCAGTGTAACCTAGCTTTGAAATCAGCCCTGCCTTGAGCTGCTGACCTGCAGAGCTCCCTTTCACCCTAAATGGTTGTGCCATTCTATGAAAGCTGAACTTATGTTCACTTCTCCCAAGCACTGCAAGTGCTGTCCCTATTGTAACTCTACTAATGAAACTGATTGATAAAACTGTATCAAACTGATTAGTAAGTGAATAGTAATGGTCACCCAGCTAGGTTTTAGCACTGGTTAACCGAATTCTTCAGGAGAAATTTATGGAAGGCAGAAGTTCTACATGTATTTGGGTTTTGCTTTAATAGTGTGCTAACTTGGGCAAAGAGGATACCTGCTCCTTTTAGTATAATTTCCACACAATTCTGCGTCCTAGCAGGCAGACGCTGTAAACCCAATATGGCAGGAGGAATGAAGGAACTTAAAACATGAATATAAAAAACAGCTTTTTTTTATCAAAATAAAGATACAGCAGAAAGTTGCTTGCATGATTATTTTCAGTCTGTGTTCACTACTGCCATTTTTACCATTAACATCCTTCTTGTAGAAAGTGAGTGGTTTTTCCAAATGTTTATCTGCACTTTTTCAAGAATACCTTGAGAGACATTTCTAAAAATTGAAGGGTGGTCAACTAGGAATCATTGTGGTGGTTCACCACCAGTGATTTTCAGTATCACAGTTATAAAATTGGCTTTTGGTGTTGTGTTTGGTTTTGTTTGTTTGTTTTTTAACTACTTCCCCCCCCTCCCAGTGTACATGATACCATTGCTTTGTCTCTTTGGATGTATATAGGCAACCTTACCAATGAAGGTTTTTAAATTCATGGAGAGAACTGTGGGTACTGCTATTATTTTAAAATAATGACTTGGACAAGTTGACATCTTAACCTTTTATTTCTAGTCAAATAGCTGAATGAAATATGAGAATAACTCTCTTGCTACCTGTTCATGGAAAAATTCACAAGGTTAAGTTTTTGTGAAACATTCTTCTTACTAAATGGAAGGAAAACATAGCTATTTATAATGAGAAAAGGTGATTTTCAACCATAATCCTCTTCTGCCCATCATGTGAGTGCCCATCTGAACTCAGGTTTTATGTATAGTTGCAATAAAAATAAAGCTGATCTTGCTTAGTTTCTGGGGTATGTCTTTTTATACCAGTAGTCCAGTGCTTGCCACAAAATAGACTGGATTATTGCACTGGTTTGACTCTACTCCCAACACTTGAACTTGTTTTCCTAGTCTCCTGCCTGGAGACTGATTTGTGTTTGTATTTTGATATTGCTTGTTAGCAAACAGTGTGTGCAGTCTAGTTATATTTTAAATAAATAAATAATCCTCCAGGCAATGATGGAAGTCTCTTAAAGATAAGTCGATCATGATCAACTGAAAGTCTTCAGATCAAATGTCAACCTAAAGGTGTTCAAGATAACAGTCAAAGAAAACATCAGCAAGAATAATAAGAGTGCACAAATAGATTTTGTTCATAAATATATTTTAGAGTTGTAACATGAGCAGACTTGAGGCTCTGGCTTACTGTCAGTGGGCATAAATTTAAAAGTGAGACTGTCCCCGAAAGTGGGCTTCCAGCTTTATGAGAATTTTTTCCCTGCAAAAGAATTAAGACATTTTTGTTGCCTTCTAAGTCTAAAAAGGTAAGAAGTAGCTATAGATCTAATCAACCCCTCTTGCAATTAGAGCTTAAAGATAATGGCCAAAAACTGAAATCTGGATGCGTAAAGGAAGCGTGTAGCTACACATCGTCCTGTTGATGAAAGATGTTTAAAAATACTGAAGTCGGAAACTTTCTGTACTTTCCCAATATACATAATTTGTGTGTGTGTGTATATATGCACACAGTATATTATATATATATCTATATAAATACATATGTATGCCCCCCCACACACACACACTGGTGTAGGTGCTAGTCTTAATATCAGTCGAGTTCCAAGTGCTTCATGATACTTCAAAGCCACAGCTCATGAAGGATGTGCAGAGATACTTGTGGATCTTTTCCTTCTGTTGTCCTTGCACAACAACGTCAGGCAAGAGTTGTGTGGCTAAAAGTAATCAATCCTATATACTAAATTACACAAGGATGTTAATAAACATTAACTTTTTTGAAGCAGACTTGCATGAAAATATAGTGTGCCTATGCATTCTTATCTGAGCCTGACTGGAAGGTTTTTTATGGTTGTATTCTGATTCTTTGATATCAGATCCATTCTGTGACATCTCAGGGTATTACATTTTGTGTTTTCTGATTTAAATGAAGTTTTGGGTGGAATGACCAACTGTGCTTTTCTGGAAAAGAGTGACCTCCTCAGCTAATTTAAGCTGCGACAAATGGTGAGGTATGTTAGCTGAGGATGTTTAATTCATCTCTTAAACCAACAGGATTTGCTTTTACAGCAGGAGAGAGAAGGATCGTCTCTCTCAAAGGGTCCGTCTGGTGTGCTGGGCCCAGTCCCCCTCCTGTGACAGCACTGCAGTTGCTTGTAGCCTGGATGAAGCTGAGCCCAGAAAGTGCTCTGCAAGCCATAGCTCGTCTTCCTGCAATGGGGAGTGCTGTCGTTAGCAAAAGACCTGCTGTAGGGTGCAAAGCTGGCTGGCTTGCTTGACACAACCATGGACCTTACTGCTGAGACCTGGGGGTGTTTCTAGCCCAGGGTGAGGGACAAATTGTGTTCATTCGTGTTAGAAAGATCAGCTTTTGAGCTTTTGTCGTTCCACTCACCATGCCTCACTCCCTCGTCTTTGGGTACTCATTGGGTGGAGGTGTCTGTGTCTGACATTTCAGAAATATTGGTTGTTAGATGCTAGTTCAGAGAGAGAATGAGGAATGAAAGCCCAAACTTATGCTATTCTGGTTTATGACTTATTAGCTGTGTAGCAGTGTAGCATAGACTGCTCTAGATGTCTGCCCTCTGTCTCCTTCCTTCTCCTTTAAAATATGACTATTTTCTGAAATGCTGCTTGAAAAGATGCTTGTAGACAGATCCTAAGAGCAATGAAAGGTTGGATCTGTTAATGAAAACTATTCTGAAATCCAGTCTCTCCTGTAGAATTTTTTTCTGTCCAATAGAGCAGCAGTTTTGTAGTGGGATGATCAATGCTGCCGCACAAGGCGCAGTGGAAGCAGCGTGAGTTTTATGTCCTTCTGAAGGAGACAAAAGACATGTGACTGAAACACTGATTTGCTCCCTTCCAAGACGGTTTGCTGCTTGTGGGTGACCCAATAACCCGTCACACTTCAAAAAATGTGTGTTCTGTAGATCTTTTTTGGTGCAGTATATAATGCAGAAACAAGCCTCACTTGAGAAGAGTAGAATAAGTTTCTGTAGTACTGGAATTAGATGTAGGACTGTCCAGTGGGTGAAAACAACCTTTTCTCTAGGTTGCAACCAACTCTTAGAAGATACTGAGTGCTCACAGAGAAAGCTTGAATAAAAATAAGAGCAAATATATAACTTATCCTGAAGTTTTTACAACTTCCTTTTTGATAGTTCACTATAATTAATAATATTTCCTGGAGTAAAGAATTAAGCAGTGCTTATTAGATAGGTGTGGTTTATAGTTCAGAAAAAAGGAACAGCATATTACCTGTCCGGATGTATGTAAGATGTTCTTTCTTTTGCATGAGATGCATAAGTTCTTTATAAGAAGAACATAGAAGAGTAAAATATTGGAATTATTGACACTGTAGCTTCTGTTTGAGGTCATGACACATCTCTGATGTAGTGGACATGCTTTTTCTGCCTCTGCCCTGCTTGCAGGGGGTTGTTAAGCTAACATTTTCAAAGCATGCAAAAAAATCCCAGGGAAAAAACCCATCTGGCACTGATGGCACTGATGTAAGAGAAAACCAGGCATACTGCCTGAGCCTGTAGGATTGAACAAATGGCCCTAGAAGATGGAAAGACATTCCCTCTAAGCTGTTGCACAGGGTGTTCAGGATTCTGCTGGATTGCTGGACTCTACGATGGGGTGCATGTACTAAGGAGCTTATCGTGGTAAACAAACTGACGGAGAGAATGAGGAGCCAGAACTAAAGGTTGACAAGAAGGAAGAAACCAACTGAACAGAGAACAATATGGTGCGAAATAGCATTAATACTTTCCTGTGAAGTAGACAACCACTGAATAAATACTGCATTAATCAGGAAATATCAGATACATGATGCATTGAGGACAGTGTTTCAAGTTTGGAAGCCTCACATTGGCATTTTGGGAATTCCATGGATTAAGAATATTTTATAATCAAAATATGTAGCTGTAATATACTGATGTCAACCTCTCATTGGAATATATGTGATGATCTAAAATAGTAGAAATCATTTGGTTTTAAAAAGAAAGTGGGAGGAGAAGTAGCAAAAATGTGAATCCTTATGTTTAATACATAAAGCATTTTATAAATGGACAAAAAACTGAACAGTTCAAATACTGTGTTCATTTAGCTGCATGGTCACATGTGTGGAAGGTGAATTATGGGGATGGTATGTTGTAAGTAGCTTATGAGCTTCAGAAGATATGATCACATTTCAAACAATGCTTATTCTGTGGAATAATCTTCTAAAGCACAAAATATTTTTTGTATCACTGGTGGTGGAGACTTTTTTATGTTCTAAAAGAGATCTTTTCTTTTGAATATTATTCATAAGCTCACGCATGGAATTTACACAGTGACAAGGAACAATTGTTTCTATTGACTTTTTCCAGACTTACATTAAATGCATTAGGAGCATTCAAAATGTTGGTTTTTTTTTTTCCTTCTCAGCTGTAATGCCGGCTTTCTTTTGGAAGCATTGTGTTCCTGCTCTGGCTCTTGACTTTCATTGATCGCTGGTATGACTGTCTGGGGCTGCCTTCGCAGATGCTTGTTGCCTCCACTCTGCATCTTGTGTTAGCAGTAATGTCTTTCTCTCTTTTTTGACAAAGTGGTTGTAACTCCAAATGGCATTCCCCTCAGTTAGTCATATATAGGAATGCAAAATATTCCTCTTAACAGTTTAGTTAACTTTAGCAACTTTTTCACTGTAGACATCACTCAATAGGGTCATTTAACTCCTCACAACTTTCCTACCCTCTACCAGCCTGTGCTGAAGGCAGAGGGAGGGCAGGAAAGGGCTGTCTGGAGCGGGTCAGGGGTGCTCCTGGGCTGGCAGTGTCCCATAGCCTGGTGTGAAAGTACCCAAGTGCTGGCAGGGCAAGGAAGGGGCCAAAACAGAGTTCAGCTCTGGTTATGTTAAGCTTGATCATGTTCAAGGTAAATAAAGCGTGAGGCTATTTTTTTTTTCTTTAAGCTGCTGTAATTAACATCCCTCCTCCCCGCCCAAAAACCATAGCTGGTTTTATGTGATTGTGGTTTGTGCAGTTTTGGCTTTTGTTGAAACTGCTTATTTCAGCAAGCAGCTAATGCGTGCGGGGTATAGAAATTACTTGATACCTGATTTTGTCTTGCTGCAGTGAACCACCCTTGTAGATCTGTTGTAAATTCATACATTTCTTACAAATGCTGATGTATGATCTGTTGATGTGGCAGTGAGCTTATGGCATTGGCAAATTCACTGCTTCTAACCAGGCTATATAGCAAAACTTTCCAGTAATAAGTGTAATAAAAAACATACTAGAGCAGAAACATTTTTTTCTTTGTGTTTTCAATCATTTCCATAATTCATTTTTATAACCTCCCCCCAACACAATAACTTGGATTATAACAGTTTGCAGTGTAGCATTTTATAAAGGCTTGTATTTTTTAAAAAACTTAACCAAGTAGAAAATAATAAAAAACCCTCCTCCACTGCTTTTTACCTTTTCTCTTTTGGATTTCTTCCTTCTTTGCCGTTTGTCTTTAATTTGTAAATCAGTATGCTAGCTGTTTCTACTGCTTCATTTGTTTTAAGCATCTCTTGTACTATTTCCATTTTGGTCGTCTGTCTTTTAATTGTTACAATGCACTGCTGGCACTGCAGAAAATAGCTTATCAATATGTGAAGTTGCTTTCCTCTGTACTTCTCTGTTACATACAGAAGGTCTTTGAGATGTCATTGTCCTATGTAGCCCAGTTTTCATGTCAGTAGTTTGGTTGTAGCATGTAGCTCATTAAATAATGAACCTAGTTTGCTTCAAAACAAAAAAGTATGGATAACTTTTTTGAATTGGTTTTGAGTAATACACTACAATAAGTAGACTTTTAAAAAATGTGTGTATATATATGCATCTGTGTGTGTATATCTATGTATAAAAAAGGATACCTAGACCAGGTGGTTAAGACTGAAGAATCTGAACTGACACTGTCTTCATAATCTCCGTGTCTCATTTAAAACTTTTTAGTTGCAGAGAGCTTTACAAAATAAATCTTCTTTTAAAAAGATGTTAAACATCACAGGTCGCTCTCCTTTGAATTGCTGTATTTATTGATGCCCTCATGATGAGCATCAGTTAGGCGAGGAGGCTCACCTGTAAAAGCAGACAACTATATTTTGTGTAGTCCTAGTTTAATTAGGGAAGTTTGAAGTTGCTGCTGTTGCTTTTCTCTGCAATCAGTTTCAAAGGAATTTTTTTTCTGAAGGGGATTTGCATCACAAGATCATGCAGTACTGCAGGAATGAAAACTCCCAGGGGTCTTGCAGTATTGTGAATGAATGTAGTACTGTAATAACTTGCAGAATGTGGAGACAGAGTGCAGTTTTTTTGCTCTTTTCAGTGGAAAATATAGATCTGGAATTTATATTAAAGAATAAATTGTTGGTAAGTCACTGTTTGTATTGGTCAGACTGAACAGAGACTGTTATTGTATGGCGGAGAACTATTAGGTGGAAATGCTTTCCTCTGAATTAACTTACATTATCATTGTCCTCTTTGCCTTTGTGTGTTCCTGAACTATACTGCTCCCATCAGCGAGAAACAGATTCCTATGCCTAAGTCTGCTCTCTCTCTTAAATCTGCAGTGATAAAAAGAGTGTGAAGTATCTTTGTTGTATTGCAGTTGGAGGGGTAACCTGCCTTTCTAAAACTCCCTTGAAAAGTTGGTTACTTATCACTTGAGTAATTTCTCTTCCTTGTTTCAGTGCTGCATTATTTCTTTCCTTAATTCTGTTTTTCCAACTTGAGTCATTGGCTGATGCCTTGGGCTCCTGCCATTTTGTACTTTTTCTTCCTCATTATTACTCTTTAAATATCAGATCACGCTTCTTTTTCTGGGTAAGTGAAACAATATTCTCCAGAAATAGTCTTGCTTTTAGTGATACCAGGCTTTTGGCTTGGATTCAGTTGCAACTTTTCTTCCTATTAGTTGATCTCACTTCATCTCCATTGTGTCTTACTTCCAGCAGCATTAAGTGGCGAAGCTTTTAGCTGCTCTTTTAGCCCACACTTGCCAGATAGCATTGCAAGGAATCACTGTAGGTGTGTTCGGTGCAGTCTTCCCAGTTTCGATCCAAACATGACTTACATCATTAGTTTCTAAAGAGGCATTTGTATTCCAGCCTGAGGTCAGTAATGTTCCCCAAATTCTGCAGGTTCTCTCTTCCAGGGTCATCAATCACTGTGACTAAGCAAGGAAAAGGACAGCCAAGAAAACTCTGCTCAGTGGACATTGCACATAACTATGTCAGGGCAACTGAGACTTTAAAAAAATAAAGCCTTAAACAGAAGCTGGTGAGAGAGGCAGATGTTTCTCATTTCATTAGTAATTCAAAGCTTAAGTGAACTAATTTGTATGTGCCACTTAATCATCTCTGTGTCCTTTTGTCAATACCTGTTCTGTTGTCAGGAGACCACGCTTCCTGAACCTTCTCTCACTTGCTTAATTCTCAAATTTGGCTCAGATTTGATGTGCTGCATGGCCTACAAGTATCCTCACCATGCTAATAAAACCAAAAATCTGCCCACTGCTGGAAGAAATTTGAAAATATTTTGAAGTTTGTAAATATTAAATAAGATGTTTTCCTTTGCCTCAAATATTTCCTTATTTTTTCAATTGTAATTTATTATGTTTTAGAAATTAATATTTTAGAATTTTCACTTCCAAAAAGTAAGACTGGTAAGTGCAAGACTGCAGAAAATATTACATTACCATTAAAAAAACCCAAAGCCCCTTCTACTAAGTACATTTGAAATAATGCTACTGTTTGCATACCAGAGTGGATCTCAAATTGAACTTCTTACTTAAGATAGTTATAAAACTTCTTTGTCCCCAAAATACACCTTTTCTTGTTGTTTGAGAGTTTTGAAAGCCCATGTGTTCAGTTAATACTTCAAGTTGGGAAGTAAATATTTGAAAAGCAAGTCAAATATAGCATCTGGCATAGCTCTTTTTTTGTTTTGTTCCAAATAATTTTGATAGACCAATACAGTTACTTAAATACAGTAAACAAATGTAATTTGGAAGATTTTTTTTTTAAAATTAGGTTTAATGTTTCTCATACTCTTCCAGTCATTCTTCACTCTAGAGAATTTCTACAGAGATTTCTAGTAAGAACTTCCCTCTCCCAGTGTGTCTGGCAGCTTCTGTTTTCTCAGAGGGGATGCTTGCTGGAGGCGGCTCAAAATGATCACTGCAATAAAAGCATTTTTCCATCTCTCATGGGATTAACCCATCATCTGTGCTTTCTGATAGCATGAGTCAGCCATTGTCCCTCCTTCTCTCTTCTTAGAAACGATAGGAATTGGTGGCTGCTTCAGACAGAACATTTCTGTCTGATTAACTGAATGGAATTGGATTGGGTATGTTTTGGCAATTTAAGTGTTGAAAGGAAAGTTTTGCATATCTCACAATGAGAAAATGTAACTGTCTTATAAGGTATGGTTAAAAATTGATCTGAAACAGGTTGATTTGATCCAAATGCGCAAATAAGGGCACCTAAGAAAGTGCAGTAACACTCTTGGGGGAGAAGGAGATTAATAAAAATTTTAATTCAGTCTACAGCCATTAATAAGTTAATAAGTATTAATTACTTTATTAATAACATTAATAAGTATTCTTGATGTCATATGATATACTTTCTATGTGTGCAATGCTTAATTTGTGCTGGTTTTGGCATCCCTGGTATATACTTTAAATTATATGCATTTTGAAGTAGATTTTTCTAGATAACTTTACTAAAGGAAAGACCAAATGGGGAGCTTCTGTTAATAAGACAATCTAAAGCTACAGTCTTCCAGTATTCAGTTACTGGCTGTCACAGGAGAAGAGTCAGAGGCCACTCAGACAGATCTGACTAGTAGTTGGTTTATTGAGTTCTAATCAGTAAATTTAGGTATGTAAGATATTTAAGAAGTACAGATGGATCGGTGGTCAATACTATTTACTACACTTAAAGTTAGTATGGGATACAAAGATTATTGCTTAAGCTTACTATATGTATCTTAAGTGTTACATGCATGCAAAAAAGTCACTTACAAACCCATCGATGTCTGGTGTCAGGTAAGGGATCTCTCAGCCTCTAGGGATAACCTTGAGAGGTGTCCCTACTTAAGGAGAGATCACCACCATGCAGCCAGCTGCTATGGAGGGAGAGCACAACGGATCCTGATGGCTGCAGATAATCATAGCATAAAGTGGTTGATTTGTAGTTAGATTTTCTGCTGTGTTAATGCAGTTTCAGCTGCTTATCAGCCCAATCTCCAGCCAAACCGTGTTTTTTTGGGGGGTTTGGTGCTGAGTTCTCACTGATAACCTCACACAATAGGATTAAATGATTACGCCAAATTGCTGAGCATCTGCCTGGACCAAAGTTCGATTAGTTCAAACAGGAGGAGTACATCCATCGCAAATGGGAAGCTTCTCTTAATAAGACAACCTAAAGCTACAGTCTTCCGGTATTCAGCTTATTGCTGGCATTAGCCTAATAGGTGCAGATACCCCTACGTGATTTACTACAATTCTGTCTGTTACTGAAAATGGTCTCATTAACTGGTGCTATGGGGAGAGCGCTATGAACATAGTGAGCCTGCTGCAAGTAATTTAGACGGCACAATTTGTATTCTTTCATTTCTTTCTTTCATTTATTATGAAACCTTAGTATATGCAGATGCAAGTGCTGCACTAGCCAAAAATTGAAAACAGTTGTTAAGTGTTAAATGCTGTGGAGGAGAAGGGAAGACTCCTTTCCCAATTTAAAAATATGACAATAAAACCCCACCCTCACTCATTTGAACTCTGATTTCAAGAGCAGTTCTGAAGGTTCCTGCTTCTGTATTGGTATAAGACCATAACTCAAGTCAGTAATAAGTACCAAATGATGAAAATGGCATCAAGATGATGTGTTTTACCAAAAAAAAAAAAAAAAAGTTTGGCATGATTAACTCAAATACAGTTTTTATGTTTTAGATTGCACAATTGTGTGACCTTTTTAGATTAGGAATGTCCTCTATATTTGAAGTTTATAAATTAAAATATCAAGCAATTTATAGCAATGAAAAGTTGTGTATTCAAAATGCATCTTTGCTGCAAGTGTAATTAATATTTAATAGGGCCAGTGGAGATCTATTGTGATTATACTAAAATGTGCACAAATGCAGTGATGATTATTGGTATTTTTAAATAAAAGAAAAATAATCTAGAGGTGTTCAGAGAGAGATACTTGTAAGTTCTTATAATGACAAGTGTACGTTTCAGCGACCACTTATATCAGCTACTGATGCTACTCCGTGTCAATATATGCTACTTCCCATTGATTGCTAGTGTGCCTTAAAGGATATTTTATTTCTTTTCAGAGTAGTAGAGTACAGTTATGGTACAGCTGATTGCAGACAGTTTCTTCATCATACATTCAATTATTCTACTTCAAATGCTAAAGAGGAATTTTTTTTCCAAAATGAGCAAAAGTATTTGGTAGGGACACAGTAGTTTTAAAGGTTAAAAGTTCAACTCATCTGCAGCAAAATGCTTTTATCATTTTTTCCATTATCTGTCTGGAAAATTGCACTGTTTCCATGTGTAATTTTGAAGTGAGTTTAATTGAACAAATACATAATAGGTAAAAACTTTTAAAAATATTTAAACTAAGTTTAATCTTGTTAGGCTGTTAATTATCAGCAGGATTAACTTTAGCTAAAATAAGGTACCTTTAAGCAGAGACATGAATAATGAAACCAGTAATAGCAAAGTCTCAGGAATGATTGAAAGGATTTTGCATAAACAAGGTGGTAATTTAACCTCAAGTTTTTGGGATGTAGCATCTAAAATCAATAAAGGACTTTGTAAGACATATGCCTTTAATCCTCTTCAGAATCTGTAGGTTGTTACAATAGATTGAAAGAGTGTGTTTCTTATTAAAAAATAGCAATAATTCTTGAATGTGCAAAATATCAAGTAATATTGCATAGAAGTGAATCCTCACAACTTGTGCTAGTCACATGTCAAATAATACTGCGGTTGGTTTCTGCCTTTGATTCACTGCAGATATTTGCTAGGTTGATGTACTTTTCAACAAGAATTAGCTTTTCAATTTGAAATACTGAAAGTCAACCAGTCAAGTCAGCCCATAGACAGTACCCAACAGAGGTTGTTCAGTCAGTCTTGGTAAGAAGAACAGCATAGATGCTATCAATACAATGATTTTGTTTATAGGTTGAAGGTCTGCCGGCTGAATTTTATTGCTTTAATATCTAAGTGTTGGTGGATCTGATCTGCTTTTCCAGTCCTTGTGTTGCGTACTCACCTTTGATACCTTAAAAACCACTGGGTTGCAATTTTCAAGGGGTTCAATGTACCTACTTTTTAGTCATTAATTTACAATATCTCAATTCCTGTAACACAGTGATATATGAGAAGTTTTTTGTTGCAGTTGTTTCATCAGCTTTTTCCACACAGAATCCCCGTTTTTATTAAAGCTGCCATACCCTGGACTGTGTTTTAGATGAATCTGATTTTTGGTGTTTCTAAGCATGCTCATACCTTGGTCCACGTGGGCTTTCATTTAGAAAGCAGTACCGATTTTGCATTTTCTGTGCATTTTTGAAGGATTATTTTTTTGGTGTTGCTGTTATTGTTCCCATGGATTTTTGCAAGAGCATGGATATTTTGAGAGCCATTAAATTAAAGTAAAAAAAAAAAAAACAAAAAAAAACCCCAAAAAACCCCAAAAAACCAACTTAATGGTGTTTTAGACAAGGCCAGATGCTTATCTAGGCATCCAGAACATCAGCAGATGGTGACATGGGAAACATGGTGTTCTTTGACTGATGTTTATGCAGCATGGGTGTAATGTTTGGATGTTTTTATTTTCATTGTGGCAGGACAGCTATATATCAGCATAACCGTCTTTTCCGTCCTGAAAAAAAGAAAGCAACAGTCAAAAGGGTCGTGTGTGTTCAGTGGGTATTGACTTTTAGCAAATTAACAGTCAGTACAATGTCATGCAATACTTGCAAAATTATCAAAATATAAATTAAACACAAGAGGAAATCGCAAAAAAAACTCTCTAAAAATTCCTGTTTTCTAAGGGTCAGGGTACTAAGTGGTTGAGTTTCATGTTTTTTTCAGAATGTCATTGTTGAAGTATATACATCTTAAAAAATGGCATTCTTGTTTGGTAGGTTTGCTGGTCTCTTCCCTTGGAGCCTGTTGTTCTTGATATTAGAAAATCTTTTGGACCAATTTTGCTTTCTTTTTTAAGTCTTCCACCATAACAGCAGCCTCTTCAGACATACCGAAAATGTAGCAAATAAACCTAAATTTGGTACCTGGTTTTTTTCATGAGCATCTGTTTCATGAGCATCTTATTCCCTCATCTCCTTATTTAATAAAAGTAGTAATAGTAGTGATTCCTCCATCCACAGATGTGAAAGTACTTTGCACCTGGTAATTAACTGTGGTATCCAAATTGTTCTTGTTTGATATAGCTAAGTCTTGAGGATCAGGGACTGACCTGAGATAGCACCAGATCTCACAACAAAATGATGTCAAGCACTGAAAAAGAAGCAGGTGTCATTCATACTTCTGTCTTCTCTCTCCTTCATTTCTTTTCTGCATATGTTCACCTAGTACCTTGTTTAACTCTGGCAAACTGATGTGGCTATGTGGTGTCTGGTTTGGGGGGATTTCTTGTTTGTGTGGGGGGGTGGTTTTTTGGGGGGTTTTTGGGGGTTTTTTTTGGGTTTTTTGTTTTGTTTGGTTTTTTTTGTTTTTTTTTTTTTTTTTTTAAGAGATGGAGATGTAAATTGTCAGATGAGCTTGTCTGGTGGACTTTTGTCCTGGTTCCCTCATCCTCACCAACCTTTAGATTTCATTTCTAATTATAGACTAAAATGTTCCATAATTGCATGTTTTTCAGACATTACTGCTTTCTAGTGCAAAAGCTGGCATAAACACCATTTTTCTTTTCCTGACAACTGGAAGTATTTTCTTATTATTACTGCTTGAACTCATCTGAGATCATTACAGTTTTTCTCCACTTTTTTTGTTCTTTTAAGAAATATTAAGAGGCAACAGCTAAAATGGGTATAAAATCTGAAATCACAAAACATCCCTAAGTGTGCTTCATAAAATAATGATGTCCTTTTTTTCTAAAAACGATTCTGGTTCTCTCTTCATTCCCTTTAGCAGTTTCATCAATACTGTTATATTAAGTAACAACAAATCCAAACTGATTTTATAAGTGCAAGTACTTGACTTGCCATTTTCTTCACTAGCAAAATGATGTACTTAATGACGGAAAAAAAAAAGTTTTGACCTTTCATTGAGATCACCAAAGTGGTTACTTAAAAAAAAAAAAAAAAAAAAAAGAGGGGGTGTAGTGATTTTTATTTGATGAACGTAGCCCCTTTATGGGAGACTGACCTTTGTAGGTTTGCTAAGAATCCTCTTGCTTAGCCTCAGCTGTAGGAAATGCAAGTGTTAATTTCCAACTCTTTTTGCAGCAACTGTTTTAAACTCTATTGTATGTAAATTTAAAGACTAGTTTATCATTGTACAAAACTTGAGATATCAAATTTGTTTGAAGAAAAGGTGGCTGGAAGTCTGTAGGTGCTCAAAATAACAAAGGTAATTGTTGTACTCTCTTTGGGGTATGCTTTCGTGATGCTTGTTTGTATGAATTGGGAACGTAACATCCACATATATTGTACACGGCCACTTTGACAGCTTTCCAGAAGCTGTAAGAATTTCATAGTCAGGCAAGAGATTATCTGCATGTTCTGAAGCCAAAATCATTTCTGAGTGGTGGTAGTGAGAGTCTCTGTCCAGAGATGTATCTAGTTGCTACAACCCTCAGGCATGGATGTTAGCTCAAGTGTAGTAGTGAGTACCTTTGGTCTTGGGGGGTGCCTCTGGCATGTCACTTTAAGAAAGGTGTTTGCTGCCTTAGCATATAGTAACCAGTGCTTGATGAAGAAGAGTTCTGTTGGGCTGCTTTAATATAACTGGAGTACTGGCAGCCCAGGCTGAAATAGAGATGACTGGTGGAAAAAGTCCTGTGCCTGCAGGACAGTAGGTTAAGGAAAACTCAGTCTTGTGTCACTAACAAAGGCTGCAAGAACATGAGCTGAACTCCCATCAGGGCTCAGGGAAGCCATGTGGAAGTTTAACTTGAGACAAATTTATCGGGAGCCACACATCACTGGGTCCACTGCTCGCAGATCACCTTTGCCTCAAATGAGCTTGTCTGCAGATTAAATGAAACTTCATAAATTCCTTTTTTGGCAGAATTAAGAGCCCATTGACCCTGTCAGAGCATGGAATTTCAAACCTACTGCTTAGACCACCAAGCTCTTCCCCTTTCACTGAAATACAGTTGTGTGGTTGCAGGTGACATTGTAGAATGAAGCTTAATGAAGGAGAAGAACTGTCCGAGCTTGGTTTTCCTTTCTCCTTTTCCCTCTGCTCAAGGTGATTTTAAATGCCTTTTTTAGTACACTGTGTAATGGACAAGGCAGCAATTATTTCTTGTCAAATTTATGGTTACTTGATTATTTACATCAGCTGAAAGAGGCCAAAATCAATGGGAGCTCTTTTGTCCTAACAGTGGAACTTCATTTTATCCCTGTCAGACACCTGATTTGCCTCAGCAACTGCTATTGTCAAAGCAGGGCAGAGCCTCTTTCCCTGAAGACCTCAGACCAAAATTGCTAACGCTGCTCTCCTTTCTGCTGTCCTAGACAGACAGAAAACAGTCATACAGAGAAAACTAAAAGTTTACTGCTCATGAATGATGTCTGTTATTTTCCGGTCCTCTGTAAGACAGCTCCATCTCCACACAAGTGTATGGGTTTTAAAGTCGAACATTTTAACTTTTGTTGTCCCTCCTGAATCCCCCTTCTGAAAAATGAGCATTTTTCATGTTTCCATCATCAATCTTTTTTCCTGCTGCTCTGTAGAAGTCTGCTGTAGATGTTAAGTATTATAGACAAAAGGTCTATCTTAAAGGTATTTTGCTATTCCTGAGGGAACTCTTTTATATTTTGTTTGGTGAATGTTGTACAGAAATACTGCAGTTCACCTATTCTGTCAGCATATAATGGAGCTCTGAACAGAAGAGTGTTTGTGAGCATGTGTGATGGTGTGGCCTACATACTACTTCGTTATTTACATTTAAAAATGACTGACCATGGTGCTAGTTATTTTTTCTGTGTAGCAGGGCTTGAACTGCTCCATGTTGTCATAATTTCAGTATGACCCCAATATGAGCTCAGAACTTATTCATTCAGTTTCAAATTCACATGTTGCTTAACCTGTGATGGCCGGAGCCACCGCAGTGCTCACTCCCCAAGGGAGCTGTGAGATGAGAAAATAAGGCTTTTATCAAGTACTGGAGGAAAATGCAAAAGCCGTTACAGGGGAGAGATTCCTTTAGCAGGTGTTAGGTTGCAGTAATAACAGTGAAGGCTTCTTTGGTTTTGGAACTGTCTGACACAATAGAAAGAAGCATTTGTCATTTACAGTGACTTTTTGGAGCTATAGAATATCATTCTTTGATGGGCCTCATTTCCTTGTGGGTGGGTGTTCACTAATGTTTGCTTTAGCTTTAGTTATATAAACACTAGGCTTTGCTGAGATGCTTATTGCCTTTAAGGTCCATGGTCTCAAGGGGAGCTGCAAGGACTCAGCACCCTGGACAGATGATCCAAGGTTGTTTTTTAACAAATCTGCACCTTTACAAATCTGTTTGCTCTTTGCATACCCTCTTTTTATGTATGGGTAAGAAGGACAGAGGGAAGAGAAACCATGTCTGTACAAACATGTGGATATTGTTTATTCCTCGGTAGTTATTGAGGAGTGTCAGAGAGCAGTTTGGAGTTGGTCTGTGATGACAGTTAGCACCTATGGGAAATGCCAGCAACCTGAAGAACGTATTCAAGGCTGGTATGTCTGAATAACCCTTGCTTGCTTTTCAAGGAAGCAATGGCTAAGCATGAAAGGTCATAATATTCATCTTGCATTGGTAAGCATACAGTCAATTTGGGTTTTTTGCTGTTGTTTTTCTTAAAGTAACCAGAGAACAGTCATATGGCTCAAACATTGGTCAAGTCACTTCCATTAACAGAGTGTATTTTTATAGGTGATTGCAGGACAAGCAAAATGCGATGAAGAAGGGTTTCGGAGAGAAAGGCAGCTTGCACATTTGCCTTGTTCTTTCTGCCCTGAAGTTTTTATAGCTTGATTTTTACTAAATATATCAAAGACATAGGGCTTTTATTCAGCTGGATAGGCTTTGGTTTTTTGCATTTTCTCCTTCCTCGTGTTTCTTCATTTTGCATATTTTACAGTGAGTTACATTTTGCCATGTTGAACCTTTTTCATGTTATGACTGAATGGCTGATTAGGCACAAACTTCTCAAGTGGAAACTCTAGCACCAGAAGAGACCTGTTCTGGGAATACGTATGGCTCTGGACAGTTCAGTTCTTAGCATGCATCCAACTGCATGCCACAGGTGGGGGAAACGCAAGGGGCAAGTGCCTCTGCCCTTCACAGCTGTTTGGATCAGTGTGTTTGAAATGTGTGTGCTCACCATGGGTGCTACCTGCCATGCCTTTACTGGAGCACTCGCTCTTGCTCTTCTGTGTTGGTCTTCTGTACAAAGTGCATTTTAGTACCTATTTATTCCATACAGAGATGAATATGCAGTGGGTTCTCCCACCCCTGCAACTTAATAGAAATTCTTGTTCTGTTATGTTTCTGTTGTGTGTGCTTCCTCTGTCCCTTCTCCCCTCATTGGGACTTTAAACATGCAGAAAGGCCAACAGGATTTGATCCTACATGGATCAAATTCTAGTGCATGTATAATGGACTGGTATATTTCTTCTTTAGCAGCATGATTGCCAAGTGTATTTTTTCTTACTCATACCTACAGTTAAACAGGTTTTATCTGAATCCTTAGTAAGTGCTAACCTTTCTCTAAGTTTTCAGAGTTCCAGCTTTTTTTAAAAAACAATATGAATGAATGTAAAGCAGTGGATATTTTTAAAATTCTCTTTTCCTCAAATTTTCCTGCATGCTGACCAAAATTTTTCACCGCCAGCCAATTTTTTGTGAAGCTCCAAAAAACAAAACTACCTTCAAGAAGTTACTACCTGATTAAAAGCCAAGGTGGGTTGAGTTGCAAATACTGTAAGGTGACCCAGTGCTCTTGTGTCCTTGCAAAGCTGACTCTAACCTTCATTCTATGCTTTTATGTGCAAATCTTCAGCTTCCTTCCTCCAGCACAAACTCAGGCACTTCTGAAAATTGGGTGGAGTCCTTGACTTTAAATGAGAATTAAATGAGAATAAAAGCATACAATAATTCAGTGGAAATGAAGCTTCTGACCAATGTTAAACAATGAAAGCTCTGCCTGAATAAATTTGGAAAACCTATTTATTTCTTGTAAAGTACCTAGTAATAAAATGGGGCTAGAGAAGCCTTAGGCACATTGTATTTAAATAAGCTTCTTGTTCAAGCCAGGGCTAAAGCTGCAGTTATGGATAATGCAGCTTACATTTTATTTCAAGAATAAAGATTATATTATCATAATTTTAATTGTAAATGCTCTTTACTTTTGTCAACAGGCCACTGATAAGATCTCTATGTGAGCCTCTTAGTTGACAAAATGGCGCAGCATGCAGAAAGATAATAAACCTTCTCTAAGGAAATTTAGTTCAGTGCTTAATAACTTTAGTCAGATGGGATATTTCAAAAGAAAAGCGTGCTTGCAGCAATAGCACTGAGAAATCCACCAGCAAGTTTCAAGTCCCTCTGTGTGAGTCTTGCATGCCTGTCTGTTCCCCCAAGCACCTTGTTTTCTGGGCTCGACTTACCTCAGACTAAGGGGTGACAGTGCCACCTGAGAGCAGGGCAGCAGCATTTGTTACACTCATCGACATGTTGCACAGGGCTGGCGTTGGGGCCGGCAGAGATGGTAGGCACAGTCCGTTTTGGCCTTTGCTCTTTGCTTTGGTTTTGAGCGTATACAAGAAGATGATTAAGGCTTTCCCATTCCCTCTGTTCCTTCTCTCTTCTCCTGAATTAAACACATTTGCTCCAGTTTTTAAGCCTTCTATGGCTGTATCCTTTGAAACATTAATTACTGCCAACAGCTTGTTGAGTTGGAGAACATATTGAGAATATTTATTCTAGTTCTCCTCCTTCATCCCGCAACAGGTTTGGGTTTCCTGGAACACAGGCTGGTCCTAGCAACACACCTAGGGGACACTTGAATTTATTTCATTTTTTTTTTAATATTTGGGGGTGGGACTTCAGAAATGCTACAGATGCCAAAGGTCAAGTCTACAGATGCCACAGACTTAATCTTTGGCATCTATCTGCTTATCTGGGTTTTGTACTGAGTAGCCTTTAGCCAGAAAATTAGTCTGGTAAACGGACTATAGTTATTGGAATAAGTTATCAAATACAAAGTATGGTTATAAACCAGGCAGTAAGGCAGACTGGGTTTTTTGTCATGCTCATCTAACCCTGCTGAGCTCAGAGTTATCTCATGAGAATAACTAAGAGTGGAGTTTGGCCAAGCACCTTTCTGTCTCTCCTTCATGTGCCACTGAAAAAAGATTAGACTGAAGGGCTGCACAGTATACTGAATGGTAAAAGCAAATGAATAAAAAAATAAGTAACCAAAGAAGCATTTTTTGCTAGTTTGACACTTAAATAAGCAAACATAAATTTGCTACTAGCAATCACATATAGCAACCTTAAAAGAAACTAGATAGGAGCTGCAATGTATGGATTTGGAAGGTGCATCTAAACGGGTGCTTCTTACCGCGACTTTACATTCATTTCTCACTCTGGTAAATGCTGGGAATCGTTTTCAGAGATTGAATTCTTGAACAAATAAAAAAAAAGGAACAACAACAACAAAAGAAAAAAAAAAAGGGAGGGAGTGGAGAGCAAAACAACCTATCTAAAGCAAAGATGGTAGGCCAGTCACTCAGGCACTGCAATGGAGAACACTTCTTGCTGTGGGAGATGCCAGAAAGATCAGCAGCATGACATGAAAGACTGCTCTCAACCTCCCCGTTACTTAAGAGTGTATTGGTATTCCCTTGGAAGCCCTTAGATAATGGTTGTTGGAAGCTTCAGTGTAGGGATCAAGATTTAAAATCCAGCAACAAGAAAACATACAGTGACTGGTTCCCTTGATGCCTTCTGAAAAGTGAAGTCTTTTATTTACTGTTCTTAAATTTTAAGGTCTTTGGATGAGGCTTGTCTCTGTTCTCTGTACTACTTTATAACTGTCTTGGAAGCTTATCTTCAGTCAGAAACAAAGGTATTTTTAAGAGGCTCTGTGCAATTTGGACTTTACCTTTATTCTTTAACCTGAGGTGTTGCATTACATTTTTTTCACTTTTGCCTCACTGATTAAAGCATGATTGATTAATTTCTGATTACCTGTGCATATAAAAAGATGAATAGCAGAACTGTCACTCCTGCATGTGGAGATCTCATGTTCCTTCCGTGTGTTTGAGTTCTAGGCAACGAACGTGAGAATGATGCTTCCCACTTTTGTGTCAACTACAAAATAGAATAATTTTATCTCTTAACAGCATTGAGCATTTGTGGTCCTTGATCAGAACTTAGATTTTTAAGGCTTTTTACATTAGCAGTAACACTTACTGATTTATTAAGCGATTATGTAAGTTAACTACTTCAGTTTGGAAAAAGAATTAAAAAAAAGTTCTCTTTATGTGTTCAGTGGAGATAGAGGTAAAAAAATAAACAGGTATGACATAAAACAGAGAAGCTAAATAGGAAAAATCCAATTATTTTAAAAGTTCAGAAACAGAAAACCCAATGAACCCTGAAGCCTCTAATTTTGCTTCTCCTGATGCACAAAATAGTTGAAGTTCTGTTTGATAGCCCTTGAACACACAAAAATTTAGTCATGTTCATTTGCATGTTAGCTACGTTTGAAAAAAATCTAAAATTAAGCGTAGCTTGCGTTATCTGACAGTTTTAAAAGCTGTTTGTGCTGCCAAACAGCTAATATCAGAATGCATTCACTTAGTCATCAGTGGTTGTCACAAGTCGACCCTATAATGCATTTTTATGACTATTTACTTTAAAGCTAATAAACCTATCCATTTCATGAATCTTCTAATCCTTTACTAACATAGATTATTATTATTAGGATTGTTTTCTATTCCCTTACCTTTCTACCCTGCTTTTGAGATTCTGACACTGGGGGAGGAGATAAGTAAAAAAAAAAAAAAAAAATGAAGAGAGAACAAAGGAACCACAGCATGTCTTGCAGTTAGAAAGTATAAATGTGTTGAGTGTTATGAGCATGTTTAGGCTATAAGATCACCTTCATGTTCATGAGGTGATATGTATGAGCTTTTGTGACCAACGTCAAGTGTGAATTTCCTGAAAATTGTAAAATGTGTGTTTCTCGCACAGTCTCTTTAGTTCTGACAGAGTATTTGAAGTGCTATAGTGATTTTGTGCATTGTGTCTCTAAAGCCAAATGTTGCTGCTGTGTGCACTGTATTTATGGTGTAAAATCTAACTTCAACAGCAGTTTGGAGCGAGGGCACGAGGTGGTTTTGTTGTTACAAAAGAGCTTTTTGCAGAAAGAAAGTTAGTTCCCAAGGAGGTGCAGAGCTCTTTTCTGACTAATCACAGGTCTGCTCTGATTTCATTTTCTGGCCCATGATGATGCAGGAGTTTTATGTCCTAATCGCTTGGTGGCAACTTGATTAATGGAATTTAGCTGAACTATTTTCCTTGTCAGTGAAGCATTTACTGAATTTGGTAATAACCAGATGAGTTGCTTCCTCTTTATAGGGCTTAATCTTGAAAGAGGATTCTTCTGAGATAAATATGGTTGAGAGCATTCATCTAGCTTTATAATGGATACAATGTAGATCAAAAAGTAAACGGAGACATAGATTCATGCTAGGAAACTAAATGAATTCAGTCAAGTTAGTTGGCTGAAAATGCTTGAGATTTCAATTCTCTCCCCTTAGTTTTGTAACTGTGTTTCTCTGTAATCCTTGTTAGCTATGCAAACTTATTACTGCATCCAAAGTCTTTCCAGAACAAAGTAGAGGAGATGGGTGTCACCTGCCAGAGCAGTCACTGGGAGCTTACTCCAGGGAAAAGATGTGCCAAATATGCTAAATAAGATAAAGTTCAAAAAGGAGAAAAATAGCAGGTATGAGCATACTGGGCCCAATTATGCCTCTCCTGTAGCAGAACTGTCGTAGGTGTAGGGAAGTAGTATGCTGTGGAGCATGGGTGCCTGGAGGCAATTATAAACTTGGAAATCGCAATGCCTGCTAGGTACTGGGGGATGGGCAGCTGAGCGGAGAAAAGTATTTGCTGTAACTTTTAAAAGACACTAAATCTTCTCCCTTACTTGTCATGTGCATGGGAGGAAGGTGGTTTCTTACCCTTTCGTTCCCTATTTAGAAGTGCTTGCTATGAACAGATGAGGGCTTTCAGCAGCACCTACAGCGCTGTGTGACTTGCATGCAGGAGTTGTGGAAATTCAATTCTATGCACTCTTGTCCCTCTTTTCCAGTCTTTGTTGTGTGTTCTCCCATTCTTGCATGCTTTATACAGCTAACTTGAAGCACCTCACTTCAGAAAAGTCACAACTACATTTTAGAGGGCTGCTTTCCGAAACTTTGAATTGCTTCTGTTCTCCCTTAAGGTGTTGTTAAGCAATGTTTAGGTGTACCTGGCAGCTTCAGTGCTATCATTACACACTAGATGTGTTAAAAAGGCATACCATTTATTTGTTTAAATTACATAACTACAGAGTTGTTTCAGGGGATTGGTACACAGTTAATGAAAAGAATGAATACTCTTTTTGAGCTACACCATTTAAACCCTCATGACCAGTTTTTAGGTCCATGGTTTGAAAATGAATTTAGATGAAGGCAAGATTGTCCTATGGTATTAGTCATAAGGCTTTTAAAGTAAGCCCTCATCAGATACTACTTGTTTTTATCCACTCACAGCAAAAAGTTCAGTTCGGTTGGTGAGGCATTGTGAGTTGCCACTTCAATGCAGTATCTACAGCATGAAAAGATTTCAGTTAAATGTTAATGGAACATCCCTGTAGTTCCAGGGTCATTGTTCTTTTTTTTTTAGTGAACTTTGAAAACAAACGAAACCTCCACCTTTTTGGTAAATTAGAATGGTATACTTTGGTATTTCTTGCCGGATTAGGAGATTGACCTCCTGTGGTTTGATAGAACTATTTAGTAGACATCAATTTGATATATTCACAAGAGTAATTTTCTTATGGCTGTTCCACTATGGCACGTTAAAGTTGATATGAAAGCATATTTCTTTATAAATGTTATAAAGATTCTGACTTCATAGACAAAAAGTTACTTCAAATAATACAAATTACATACCTTATACTCATTTTAAATACAGATGATCATCTTGCCAATGGTTATGCTAGAAATTCAAGATGCATTTGGTTTTGTATGGCAAACGCCTGGCCAATATTGAAATGTAGAATTAAAAGTTCATGGCTGAAAAGCTTACAGCTGACGCAAATTTTATGGCTGAGATTAGAGTTTGCATTGGATGGGGAGAGTCCAATTCCCAGTGGCTTTCAAAAAAACCCCATAAAAAACCAAAACTAACTAGATCCAGGTAATACTTCTCCTTCCTGCAAGATAAGGCCACTGAGTTAACTGAGAATATAAGACAAGGTAGAGCATAAAATAATATACAGGCAGACTGAGTCAAAAGGTTGTGCTTGGGTACTTATCCTTGGAGTGTGGCAAAATGATAAAGTATGCAGTATAACTGTAATGGCACTGTATCCTTGTTAGGTACTTGAGTCTAATGCCATTGCTTAGAAGTAAAGTAGGAAGAGACTGCAATATGTTATTTGAATGAGATTTTAATCCACAGATACTGAGTTAGTGCTATAGAATTTAAGATGCTCTGTCAATTATTTATGATAAACTTTGAAATTAAAATATGATTTTCATGGTCTTTCCACTATTTGGATTGAGTACTTGTCTAAAAACTACTAAATTAATCAGTTTTTCATTGGTCAGTTTTAGTATCTTGAGAGATGGGTATCCTTTAGCAAGTAATAAATATATAAATAAGCCCTTCTTCTTGTAGCAAATGATTTTAAAGATGTGTATTTAATCGTCCCATGTATTATGCATGGATTTAATAAGGCTTTTCTTGGACTAAGCTGTCAGGGAGCTAGAAAACTGTTCTCATCATGGTCAAGAAAATCTTAAGGAAAACTCCATTTTCAGGTTAGGCTGAAATATTGAAAGTCCCACGTCTTTAACTTGGGAAACTGGATGCATATGCTGGGTGTGGGTTAAAGCCTCTAAAATCCTTTCCTTGGGTTTACTGCTTTGGCAGTCTGTCGTGTTATATCGCCACTAGACTGTCACCCTGTTTTCAGTTTCACCCTTTTTAACAAAAACGTTAAGTACATCTAAGAGAACTTATTTGTTTTGTTTCTGTGCAAAGAGAGCAGAGTTAAAGATGCTATTAAAGACAGAAGGACCATGAGGTGCCTCGTGGCTTGCTGATTTCCAGTGTGATTATTGCAAGCAAGCGCCGGTATCTTATACATGAAGAGGGAAAACCAGGAGGAAAGACAGCTAACAGTCTTAGAAGGGGGCTTCCCCAGTGAACTCTTTATAGACTGTCCATCAATAGGAACATTTTATTTAGTCACCAGTAATAACTAGGAAGTAACACCTGACGATGAAATTCCTGCCTGGCCAGAAAGCCAGATTTCATCCATATTCCCTGCTGCATCCCTCATTCTGTCAGTTAGGGTCAGGATTAAACCATTCATGTTCTGGTCAGTCTCATAAGTGGAATTTAAGTCTCAGTCTCTGGTACAGTAAATTTCTTAATGGCTCCATGCCTGAAATGGATGCCATGGTGGTACTTCCTTGCATACTTCCCTTTGACTTCTAATCTCTTTTAGATATACTCCGAGTATGAGATGCTTTTGGGTTTTTTTTGTCTTCTGAGTACACTTGAAACATTCTCCTTTTAGGTCTGGTGCTTCTGCGGAGTTCAAAGAAATTAAAAAACACAACTTATATTCAGGTCCAAAACATTAGAAAATCATGGTTGATTCATAAAGCTGAAAGCCATGTGTTGGCCAAATGATAAAAATAAGAGGGGGGAAAAACCCGCCACCAAACCACCCAGTCCTTTGCTAATCTTTCATAGCAGTACAACATTGCCTGTCACCAAGACTACGTTATCCCATCTGGAATCCTAACAAATTTTATTCTTGAGGTTTAAAGTCTTGTCTCATACCCCATTTTCTGAGGAAGGCCCCAGTCTGTCTGTGCTTACCTAATGCAGAACTCTGTCACTGAATGTGGCAGATATTGCCCAGGGCAGACCACTGAATGTGACTGGTTGATTCATGTGAAAATACCTGCCCAAGGCAAACTGATACCCTTTAGTCTTAAAGAAAGAAATGAAGAAAAAGTCAAACTGGTGCTGTGCCTTGGCTCTAAGCTGTAGGAATTCTGCAAACCCTTTCATGTAATTCATAATCTGCATTGCAATTGTCACCGTAATAGATACCTAACTGGTAATTTGGGCAGTCATATTTATGTGACTTTTGTCTTATCCTGCTGCCTGTTTCTCTTTATTGTAAGAGCTTGATTTGTCCATCTGTCTTGATGAATTCTTGGTCCTTGGGGTACTATGTTGCTTGAATGATTTGGCTTCTGGCAGAGGTTATCAGCAAGGCTGTGCTGGAAGACCTCTGCTTAGTGAAACCCTGGTGTTGGGTTCAGATGATAGGGAGCCTCAGTGTAGGACTGACCTTGCTGGAGCTGTGTGTTAACTCTGTGTTGTAAATGCTGACCTGTTGTAGAAGGGAGAGGGCAGCTCTCCCTCCTAGTCTGATCAGATCGACACTGGGTATTTTGCAAGGCAGGAGAAAACACCACAGTGCTTTTGAACAAGTGAATTTTTTGTGTTCCTGCCTGAAGCTGCATGTCTTGAGTGAAACCAGGATGTATCGATTTGCTGTAACCACCTATTGACCTCTGTGTCCTTTACATCTGAGTCACATAAGGGAACACTATTTTTATCTTTTTGTTGTTACTCGTTGTTGTGAGTCATGTAAGATATATATATATATATATATGCTCTGTGTATAAACAACCTGGTTCATTCACTCTTAAGGTTCTTGCTGCTGTTTATTTTTCCATTTTTCTTCTAGGAAAAACTTCTTTTCTCCTTTCTTTAGTTTATATTCCAAAGTCAAATTGTGCTTAGTATGACAGTTTTCTTGCGTTTTTTGCACATCATCTCAGGTATGAAGCAAATTCTTTATAGTGTCTTTGCACATACTTAATCTTGTTTTGCAGATTAAAGTCTGAAAGATTTTTATCTTTTCTGAAATTGAACTTTAGAGGTGTGTGTAAGATCATCTCCAAGCTGATCAGATATTTTTCCTTCCAGAGGCAATGGAATAACATTTTTTTTTCCTTTTTCCTTACCTAGTTTTGGTTTCATTGATTCTGCTGGTTCACTTGTTTGCAGTAGTGTAACATTTAGTTACTTCTGGATTTATACTTGATAAAAAGTAGGGGTTTTTTAAATGATTCTTTGCGGTACTAAGTTTTTAGATGTACAGTTCTGCTATTAGTTTTATAATCCCTGCATTAAGTGTCTTGCTAAATGGTGAGGCTCTTAAGCCTGGATTTGCAGGGCGTGCAGTTCAGAACCCACTCCTAAAAATAGTTGCTAGCAAATGTGATCATAGTTGTGTGTCACAGGCTGCTGTGCTGACCTTCCTTTTCCTACCACTGATAAAAGTGCTTTTCTGTTGATGGTCCTTGCGTTTTGCAGGCTGCCATTAGTAACGTTACCAATGGCTATGAAGTACTGTTAGCTGGTTATATTTATCCAGTTTTATGTTATTGTTTAAGACGTGAGAAAATGCACCAAACTGCTTTAATACCAAAATGTGACAAGAGATTCCATTGCACACGATCATGTGCAGCAGTGCCTTGAATTCATGAGCAGTACGTTGCTCTCCAGTGTCTTAAATTCCAATTTGTGGATCTTAGTATCTACAAGAGCATTTTGGAAGGAGGCTTTGTTACAGCACTGTTGGTGTTCTGCTCCTTTTCAGCTGCAGATCATGTACTTACATGAGGGCTTATGCTCTCAGAATGTGAATTTCTTTGGACTCTAGCATTGAAACATTTCATCTGTGTGTGATCTGTAGTTTTCATTATAAAATTCCATTTTCATTGCCAACAATGGATGTAGAGATATTTTTATGGAAAATTATGACAAAGCTGATCAGGAAAATTTTAGTAGTAATAAATAATGTAAAGCTGTCTTAAAATATATGTTGTGTTTCTGGAGCTTACGATCCAACGTTGTCATGTTTACAGAACTGCTGCCTTTGTAGAGGCTATATTAAATATATGTCAATGTAGAGCTTATTTCAGTTACTTTATTTTTCTTCTGCGAAATCAGAATTTCTCAAATACTGCAGTGTGCTTTCATGTGAAGGGGCCACTTGAAAAGTTGTTATTCAGTACAATTTTCAAAGCTGCTTTACTGGAAGCATTGGTCCAACATTGTGTATGTATTTGATTACCTTTTACAGAATTCTATAAAATGGTACCTATCCACCTCAGAGGGCATTTACATTTGCATCTAATAGTATTGGAAGATCTAGAATGTATGATTTTTTTGATGACAACAGAAAAATTGGGAAACAAGTTACCTAAGCATGAAGCCTGAGAATAAACATAAAATTAATGTTGTATATTTGGATACAGTCCTGGAGTTATGAAGCCTCATTATAATCCAGCCTGACACCCATTTTCATTTTATATGCACTAGCACCTCTGAATTGGATTCAAATGCTGTTTTCTTCCTGTTTTGCAAGGGTTTTTTTCTGCAAGAGCAGCAGAAAGAAGCCTTAGTGTGTACGGGAATCAGGATCCAAACTTTGTTGTCTGTCTTGCAGGAGAAGAAAAGAGAGATTCTCCAATAGAAATTGTAGTTAAATCTCTTGCAGGATGGTTTTACTTTCTTAGTCTAATGTGGGGTTTTTCCTTCTGTAAGTGGTTAATTTAGAAAAGAACAGTATTTGAATATGATTTTAGATACTGTCGCATTAATAACTGGGCTTTTTGCTTCCATAAGCAGTGGAATAAATTCAGACAGTTTGTGCTGACCTGTCAGTTGTGCAGTAAAGCTGGTCTAGTTCTGATGCCTTTGGAAAACTTTTTTCAGTTTATTTTGCAAGCACTTCCACAGTTTGTGTAAGATGCCTACCTAAAACATATAGACAGGTGCCAAAGTACAAATAAAATAAGCAAAAATCCTGCTAATGCCAATGTTTTTATTTTTTTCCCTCCAGAGTTTATTTTTAAAATCCTGACCCATACTGGTGATATCAATATAACCTACTAGCTGAGAATAATTTTAAAGACAGTTTTGCCATTGGTGGCTTTACTGGTACTTCATATGACAGTTGGGTGAAATAAAAAGAAAGTAAAAGCAACACGTGATACCCAGTGTGGTCGTAGGAGAAAGAGGTGTGATGAGTTGTTGGTTTGGTTTTAATTATGCATTTTCTGACTTGCTGGCAACTATTACTGAAGCTGGTTTTGGCGGTTGAGTAATGTGTGGTTGTACGGAAAGCATTAATAGTAGCTTAACTAGGCCTTCACATGCACACAGGGTTTCCAGTGGGAATGGTTTGCAACGGAGTGATTTCCTAGTAGCCACCCTTGGGGTGTCAGGTTTCCTGTGGGCCAGCAAAGGCTCATATGAAAACAATCTGCTGTGCCGAGTCTGCCCACATGAGCGGCAGCGGGCGCGTGTAGGCTTTGTGGAGCACTGGTTGCTTTTACAGCTCCAAAACCAGTTCAGTGACTATATAGCCGCCTTTCCTTGCGAGAGGAAGGAAAAGAGGCGAGTGAGGGGATTTGGTCCGGGGTTTCTGCAGCCTTAGGGGTGGCGGTGGCCTTCCAGCGGGAAGGCCTCCAGGAAGGGGGAGTGTGCTTGGCTTCAGAGCAGCACCAGGGCTGCTGGAAGGGAGGATGCTGATTACAATAATAAACAAATGCCGGCGATAGATTACCGCACGGCTGTCAGAGCAGACAGGACCAAAGGAGGAGATCCCCAGCAAAGGCTTCGGACGTTGCAGCAGGATCCTTTGCTGGAGATTTTTTTTTTTTTCCCCCTAAACAAAGGAAATGACTTCTTAGATTTCTTTTAATGGGCCTTGGCTGTTCAGTGGAGCAGCATCCCCTGGGCGAAGCGAAGCGGGTGGAGGGAAGAGGGCTGGAGGTGGCTTGGTTACTGCCATAGCAACACCAGCCTGCTGGTGGCCAGCTGCGAGGAAGGCAGGGAGAGGAGAGGTGGCCTCCTGTCCGGTCACGTTGCTGTATTTCATAGGCTGAAGTGTGCCTCTTCCCATTTCAACTTCTCTGAAAAGCTGGCTTTTGGTGCTTTCTATACTTTAGGGATTTTTTTTCTTCTTTTTTTTCTTTGTATTTTTTTCCCTTGAATGGAGCAACATGGAAGGACTTGCTCCTCCTCCCCACCCTCTGCATCCATCATATACCAGCGGAGTACAGCTTCTCTTGCTTGGGGTCATTGAGGCCAAAGATTGAGCTTGAGGCCTGCAAGAAGCACTTGGAGCCTGCAGGCCGTTGCCGAGGTGAGCTGGAGACAGTCCCGGCCAGGCGTGAAGACGAGGAGATCCCCACAGCGCCATGGGGCCAGGTTAACCCTGCAAGGAGCATCACCCAGCGTCAGCGGCTCACCTGAAGGAGCGGGGACAGGGAGGCTGTGACAATGGTGCTGCTTGAACTGCCCCTGGGGGAACACAGCCTGAGAGAGGGGCACGCGCAGGAGCTCTCAGAGGGTTTTGAGACAGTATAGGTGGAAAAAGAGAGAAACCTTTTGAAGGCTATAGACCTGGCTTGGAGGACATACCAGGAAAATGTAGGCTTCGGGGGACGCTTAATGATGATTGGCCTGAACTTCAGCTTACGTGAGCTGCTGACAAAATTTGAAAAGGTATGATAAGCACAGTTTCATGTACTTATGCCTTTGAAAAAGGTTATGCCTTTGAAAACTACACAAGAAAAAGGGCAGGTTGATGTTAAACTTAGGTTTTCTGTATTGCTGTTACAGTCCTCATGTGACCCCTGTTTGACTCCCTCTCAAATACGGAAGTCTAGTGCTGCTTCTATTCCCCATTTCAGGTTGTACAAGATTAATTTTAGAGCATGTGCTCTGATTGTGCTCATCTTCTCTTTTTTTTTTTTTTTTTCCCCCTCCCCCAAAGGAAATGATAGAAAAGTTTGGACTTGCTAAATCAAGAGCGTAAGGGGACTTTCCAGTATGCCTGTGAGCTTACTTCACTGTTGACATAAAGGAAGTGCTCTGCAGTTTGCTGTTAAATTTAGTTGAATGTTATCTTAGTCAAATTGGAAGATCTTGTGATGGCTTTTATAAGTAGAATTACTTCCAATGAATGCACCACTTTTCCCATCGTTTCATCTGTTGTTTTTTTATTCAAGCTAGTTACTCTTTCTCTTACCAGGACATTTGGTAACAGTAATGCTGAGAGGCAGGAGGCTTGGCTTTGCAGCGATTAGCGTTGATTAGCAAGAGACATGAGACTGTTCAAAACCAGATTGTTTTCATCTAATTGTCAGCACTTCCAATGAAACCTGAATCATATGTTTGTAACCATTGCTAACTTGGCTTGGCATACTATATTTTCTTTCGTTTTTTTTATTAACATTTCTCCATACAAACTTCCTGTGCCCTGCAAGACCTGTAATGTCTGTAAGACAATGTCTGCAAGGTCTGTTTGTGATAAAATATAGTAGTTTACACATTAAGATAAAAAACATAAATGCTGTGGTCACAAAGCAGGAGAGCAGATTGTAAAGCCTGATTCTGTGTTTTTCTATCCTAAAGCTCTAAACTTCAGTATGTTTTTTTTTGTTTGGGTTTTGTCTTGGTTTTTTTAATACAAATCAGCGCTGGTCACCAGGATAGTAGTATAATGGGTATTACTAAATGAACCCCAAAATCTCAGAAAATTAAATTAAGTTGGGTTTTTTTTGGGGGTGGTGGTGGTGTAATGATTTTGGTTAATGTCAAAATCATAATAAGCCTGGATCCTCAGAAGGTGCCGCAAGTCGAGCAGGCAGGGGAGAAGACTGGCCTGGCTGAACAGAGAGCTCTGTCTGGAACTCAGGAAGAAAAGGAGAACTACCACCTTTGGAAGAAGGGGCAGGTGACTCAGGGGGACTACAAGGATGTTGTGAGGTTATGCAGGGAAAAGATTAGAAAGGCGAAGGCCCAGCTAGAACTTAAACTGGCCACCGCTGTCAAGGACAACAAAAAATGCTTCTACAAATATATCGGCGACAAAAGGAGGGCTAAGGAGAATCTCCCTCCTTTGTTGGATGCAGAGGGAAACTTGGCCACAAAGGATGAGGAGAAGGCTGAGGTACTTAATGCCTTCTTTGCCTCAGTCTTTAATAGTCGGACTGATCATCCTCAAGGTTTTCATGCCCCTGAGCTGGGAGACGGAGATAGAACACAGAATGAAGTCCCAGTTGTCGAAGAGGCGGCAGTCACCGACCTGCTCCTCCACCTGGATGCCCACAAGTCAATGGGGCCAGACAGGATCCACCCGAGGATACTGAGGGAACTGGCGGAGGAGCTTGCCAAGCCACTCTCCATCATTTACCCAGCAGTCCTGGTCAACCGGGGAGGTCCCAGATGACTGGAAGTTAGCTAATGTGACACCCATCTACAAGAAGGGTTGGAAGGAGGATGCGGGGAACTACAGGCCTGTCAGCCTGACCTCGGTGCCAGGGAAGGTCATGGAACAGATCATCCTGAGTGCCATTATGCGGCATGTGCGGGACAACCGGGGGATCAGGCTCAGCCAGCGTGGGTTTATGAAAGGCAGGTCCTGCTTCACTAACCTGGTCTCCTTCTATGACAAGGTGACCCGCTTATTGGATGAGGGGAAGGCTGTGGATGTTGTCTACTTGGACTTCAGTAAGGCCTTTGACACACCGTCTCCCACAGCATTCTGCTGCAGAAGCTGGCTGCTCACGGCTTGGACAAGTGCACTCTGCGCTGGGTTAAAAACTGGCTGGACGGCCGAGCCCAGAGAGTGGTGGTGAATGAAGCCAAATCCAGTAGGCGACCGGTCACGAGTGGTGTTCCCCAGGACTCAATGTCGGGGCCGGTCCTGTTCAATATCTTTATCGACGATCTGGATGAGGGGATTGAGTGCACCCTCAGTAAGTTTGCAGATGACACCAAGTTGGGTGGGAGTGTCGATCTGCTGGAGGGTAGGAAGGCCCTGCAGAGGGACCTGGACAGGCTAGATTGTTGGGCTGGGGCCAACTGTATGAGGTTTAACAAGGCCAAGTGCCGGGTCCTGCACTTGGGTCACAACAACCCCAGGCAACGCTACCGGCTTGGGGAGGAGTGGCTGGAAAGCAGCCTGGCTGAAAAGGACCTGGGGGTGATGGTTGACAGCCACCTAAACATGAGCCAGCGGTGTGGCCAAGAGGGCCAATGGCATCCTGGCTTGTATCAGAAATAGTGTGGCCAGCAGGACCAGGGAGGTGATAGTGCCCCTGTATTTGGCACTGGTGAGGCCGCACCTCGAGTACTGTGTCCAGTTTTGGGCCCCTCACTTCAAGAAGGACATTGAGGTGCTGGAGCGTGTCCAGAGAAGGGCAACGAGGTTGGTGAAGGGTCTAGAGAATAAGTCTTATGAGGAGCGGCTGAGGGAGCTGGGCTTGTATAGTTTGGAGAAGAGGAGGCTGAGGGGAGACCTTATTGCTCTCTACAACTACCTGAAAGGAGGTTGTAGCGAGGTGGGGGTCGGTCTCTTCACCCCAGTAACAAGCGACAGGACGAGAGGAAATGGCCTCAAGCTGCGCCAGGGGAAGTTTAGGTTGGATATTAGGAAAAACTTCTTCACTGAAAGAGTAGTCAGGCACTGGAACAGGCTGCCCAGGGAAGTGGTTGAGTCCCCATCCCTGGAGGTATTTAAAAGCCGGGTAGATGCAGTGCTTGAGGACATGGTTTAATGGCGGACTTGGTGGTGGTAGGTTAATGGTTGGACCTGATGATCTTAAGGGTCTTTTCCAACCTTAACAATTCTATGACTCTATGATAAGGTTGTTGTAAACTGGTTTGGCTATGTTAGGTTTTTTGAACTCTTGTATTTTTACTTTCCTACAGTAGCAAACTTTGGAGCTAATGAGACAGATACTGTTCAGTATCCCACCAGCATGACTCTTCCAAGAGTAGCTAATAGTAACAGTGAGAGCATTTGTGACATGATTTCTTCACTGTGTAGATCACTTGCTCCTCTCTTGCTCCCAGTCTGTCAGCTGGGCTTCACTCTTCTCTTGTAATTGCTGCTGGTAGCCTGTAAAGATTAGGACACATGCTGGACTCTTTGAGATGCTTCATGACGTGGTTAAGACAGAATTTTAGAAACCAATGGTTCTAATGTTTTTTGAACCACACAAGCCCTGGCATTTGCAAACTCCAGGCTCTCCCCTGTGATTTTGAATATTCCAGTGTCTTATTTCATCTCAAAGGAATTGATCACAGCAATTCTCAACAGAAAACTTACAGGTCTCGCAGCTCTGCTGTATTTTTTTAGCTGGAAGCTTACTGTGTCATTTTGTTGTTTACTGTGCTGAAATTTGTAATGACATAGGAAGATGCTTTGGTGCTGGAGAAGAAAGTTAACATTTTGGTGAACTTGGACCATAAATTCTAATCTGTGCTTATTTAGCAAGTTTTCTTTTTCTCTGAGCAAGTTCCCCTCCTCCTCCCCTGCTTCATGTCTCCCTCTCATGATTCCCCACACACCCATCCTGTTCTTCCAAACTGAGGAGTTTGCTGCCAGGAGAAACAGTGTTATGACAGTGATCCTGGCTTGCAAGCTACTTTCAGCTTTCTGGATTCATTAATATATTTTGCAAGGAGAGAATTACGAGTGCTCTTACTGTGTTCGTAATGCAGAAGCCAGATGGCATTTGCAGAAGCTTGCACGGCACTCCCTTCCTATGCAAAACCAGAGTCGCATTACACTGGAGTGGGCAGGGCCGCTTTGGCTTTGTTCAGTTGCAATTATGTGACTGCTGGAACTAGTATTAGTGGATTTATGATGCCCCTCAGATGTTGAGTCAGTGCCATGTGATGGAGCCACAGAGATTGTCGAAGGCAGCCTGACATTCTCAGCCATCCTAAGAGCATCGTCATTCTTGTGATTAATCTTGTGATGAAATGAATCCTTACCCACCCCATATGTCACCTGCTAAGGTACTATCCATTAGGTTTAAGTGCAAGTCAAGACAACTTTTTGGAAACTTGAAGTGTTGGTGCAAGGCTTTTGGTAGTACAAGCATTTGAAAATTAGATGTGAAAAATATCCCAAAGTGTTTTTTCCTCAAGAAAGTTTTTTTTTCTTCCTGAAATATCTGAGAGCTTAAGTAGTAATTACATTTCTGCCATATCTAAAGCCAATTGCTTTTGTGAATTGCTTTGATCTTATACTATAGTCACAGTGGCTGTAGCGATATCCAGTGTGGTCTGTGTATGATACTTTAGAGAGGTTTAATGTCTGTCTTCATACGCACTTCTGCCACTGGTGGATTTATGATAATGGCAATTCTGCCCAAGGGTTTTGCATGTGTACTGCTCTTCTGAATGTGAATTAATTAGAAACTGATTACTTAACAGCAAATGCCACTGCAGGCCTCTGAAACAGGAGATGGGATGAGCCCTTCTAAAGTTACAACTGTCCTCTGACACCAGAGGAGAGACTGCTTGGATGAGATGAGTACCTGGATTCTTCAGAGACTTTTCTTTTTTTAACTGTCTTTTTTTACAACAGCATCCCTCTCTGTTTGCTATCCCCAGCATTTGTAAGGAAGAGGGCAATAAAAATCTGCTTTCCCTTTCACAATGGCCACTTTCATATGCCTGTATCATGCCCTAATTCTTCCTTAAGAGTCATCAAAAAGTGAAAAGCTCTGAGTGAAGCGGAGGCTAAAGGCAACATCTGACACAGCAGTGTTCCCAGAGACAGTTGGCAGTAGCAGGTAAAATGTATCTGGTTCAATATAGACTAAATAATCTGCTATGGAAAAAAAAAAAAATTTTTTTAAAATCCATTCCCTTGCTACCTGCTGTGGGACCTCAAAGAAAGATGTTCTGGCTGATGTCTGTGGCATACAGTTATGTCCTTAGGTTGACACTGACGTTTTTGTTCCAGCTGGAATAGTTTTCTGCAGATACTTTGGTGAGCAGTCATCACCTTTATTCCTGACCTCTAAAAGAGGCAAGTGCAGCATTTCTGTAACTATGTCTTTGCTGACTTGAACGTTGTCAGTGAAGGCAATGGGCAGTCATTTTTGTGGGACTTGCAGTTCCCTGTACCTGCACCAAGTCTGCTGTCCTATTCTAGTCACAGGCATGATTTGCATTGGATGGAAGAAGTACAAAACTGTCCTGGCAAAAAAGCCCAGGAGTAACCTTTGCTGGGGAAAATGCAGTTTTTCAAACTATTTTTCATTCCTGAGGAGTCTACCTCAACCCTACTAACCTCTCTTAAGATCTTCATGTGGTTCAAAAGCCACAACAGTTTGCCTGTTCTGAGGCTTGTACCTGGGGATTAAAATTACGTAGCAGTCTGTGTGCCAACACAAAATGTTCCCAGTCTTGTGGCACAGCATCGACATTGGACCTGCACATCCATTTCTTACAAGCCACGTGTAGTTCATGTGCCATAACTGCTTTGTGGTCAGATCTTTATAGAAATTCAGGGGAATTCTGTTTCCTAATAAACATAGTTAAAAATTGAGGTGTAATACAGAATTTTGCTGTTTTATAGTGGGTTTAAAAAACATTGAAGTAAAACATTGATAAGTCCTATATGTAACTGTTTTAAAAAACCCCGTGAAGTTATGATTTGGTATAGAATGCTATTGACCTTTTTTGTAAGAGAGTAAGTTGAGTTTTGTGTCATATCATATGTAGTAAAAACTTGATTAAGGGATCTTGATAATAGAATCTGTAATGTTATAGGAACATCTGTTTATTTACCTTACAGAAGAAAATAACTTCCCTTTTTTAGATCTTTGTATCATAAAGCTCAAGTACTCTAGGTTTCTTAGTGGAGAGAATGGAATAGAGTAACATTTTGCGTGTTGTAAAATGCATCGTTTCTTCCACTTCAATTTTGGCGTGGAAATGTGGAGTTTTCTTCCACCAGTCATGTTTTTACCTTCAACAGAAGGGTTCAGGCCCTTTAAAGAGGAAAATATTTTGCCTGTGTTAATGGCAATGTCCCAGTGAAGACAGTATAAACAAATAAAATCTGAAAAAACATGAGTGGAAGTGAATATGCTAACAGCTTAGAGGGGTGCGAAGTGAATTAGAGGCCCTCTGGACTCGTCATTCAGAAAAGAGAGTTGGTTTTTTGTTTTTATCTTTTTAAAGGATTTTTTTTTCTTTATAAAGGATTAACAGTTTCCAAAGGACAATTATATCTACTGTTGTAACTGTTTAAAATATCCTTGCAGTCTGTAAGGAGGAAAAAAAGAAAAAAAGTGTGAAAGCTGGTTGACCTTGGAGTTGGAGTCAGAGTTTGATTCTGTTCAAATCTTTGTCATATTTTTTTCTCTTACCCTCGGCAAGTCACTCTAGTCTGCCTTTGGGCTGCCCCACTAGCAACTCCAGCTGGAGTCAGCTACATCTTTGGGTCCTTTTCAGAATTGCCATCTGGAGCATTATTGAGTGTCACATGCCATATTTATACATTCTTTAAAGACACATGCTCTTCAGTTGTCATTATATGATAATTTAGTATTTGATTAAAATTAAAGCAAGAAGTAGGCTTCTTATTATGGAGACAAGCTTTAAAATCAGATCTAAGCATAAAATGAAGGCTTGAATCCTGCAGGTAAATCATCCGCCATGAGAGGCGTAAAGAGGGAGAGAAGCAAAGAAGTCTAAGGTTCAGAATGGAGATAAGGGGATTTTGAAATCACCAGACCAAAGTGGAAAAGACAGGCAGCAGTTTGATCTTAATTCTTAAAAGGAATTTAAGGAAAATGGCAATCTTCTAATAGCCTGGCTAGGGTGAAATAGATATATAAATGTCAACCTAGTTATTCCTTCTCCTTTTGTATCTTTCAAAACTTTGAAACTTGCACCTTGATTTATATATAGGATGAATTCTTTCCTCAAATAGCTTTCTTTTAATTTAGGACCTTAATCCTGCAAGCACTTGGGCATGTAAACAGATCTGTTGACCTCATACCAATAAATTACCAATCCAGTTTAACCGATATATGCACATAAATATTTGCAAAATTAGCAAAATGTGGCATTTCTATAGTAATATCTCCAAAAATTAAGCTGATAAAGCTGTGTAACTACAGCTTAAGAACTATGAATTTCTACTGGCAAGAAGTCCTTCTGTGTTTGCAGTGTATTTCTTTAGGTTTCTTTTTTCTTTGTTTTTTTTTCTTTTTTTTTTCTTCTGCATGCACTGGAAGAGCACTCTGGCCCAGATCCCTTTTGCATTGGGCTAAGAACAACAGTGTTTCATGGTTGCATCTCCCTCTTTATGTTGCAAAAGCAACAGAATTTGTTTTCCCCCCTTCTCCTGCACCCTCCAGTGTGTTGACCCTGTGTGACTCTGGATATGGGAGCTTCCATGTGATAATAGGGAAGTGTTTATAATTGCTTTTAAAGTACTGAAAAATTGAAATTGGATTAACTCTTACTAGAGTTAATCCTAGCTGGGGCCTTAGCAGGGATAATCAACTTTTTTCATTCCTTTTTGCCACATAGAGGACAATGGAGAAGAATATGGAGAATCAGTGACCAAGAAAAAGGCAGGAGAAAGAGAAATAATAGATCAGGATGAACGTGAATTGGGATGTTTACAGAATGGATAGAGTTCTTCCCACTTTGAAATAAGAAATTCTAAGGGAGGGCAGCCACAACATGTTTGCAAATCTCATAAGAATTGAAAGATTACAATGACACAGTGAGTAAAGGAGATTACTACCAATTACAACAATCTTAGGACAAGATGGGAGCCCATCATTCTTGTTAGCCTTCCAACAGAGCACAATACCTGAATAAAAATCTTCAAGATCTTTTATATCAATTGGGCAATAACTAACTTAATGTGTCCACCTGTTGCCATTATCAATCTTTCACATCCCATCTTCGTGTTGCACTTCTTCCATGTGCACGTTGATGTGGGACATGTTTGGATTTCTCTCCCTCTTTTTTTTGAGGGCTGTGATGCACTGGCATTCATTAACTTTAATATCAGTCCTGTTCGTTTATCCATCAGCTGGTAGTGTTTTTTTTCCTGGAAAATGGAAATCAGAAAAGAGAAAGAGAAGTTAATTAGCAAAGTTGATTCTTTGAACTGAGCTGTCACAACATGGCCATCACAGATGGGACTCAAGAATGCAAACAGCAGATTTACTGTGCCTTAATCAATGTAACATGATGACTGGCAAATGCAAGAATCAAACCCATTTTGAATGAAACATTTTTAAGCATGCATGCTTAAGTGTCCTCTCAAACGTAATCAAAGCTAGAATGTTTTATGAAGGTTCTCAATAGCTTCAGAATGAATATTGCGATTGTAGAATGGAAGATTAGAGATCAGTTTGTTTTCAGTGAAGTTTTCTGTTGTAACCTTAAAGAGGCATAGAAATGGATTTGACATGACCAGGCTTTTTTAGCACAGATTAGTGACCAATTAAAACCGTAACGGCTGTATGTGGTTTTATCTCCTGCTGTGTGGACTTGAGCTGGTTTTCACTGGGTCTACTTGTGTGTTGGACGTGTAAGGACAGGAGCTACAAATGTTTTCAGATAAGCACCTGATTTGTTTAACTGATGACTATGCTGTCTTATTTGGGTTTGCTCTTGCTTGTATCTATTTTCAGAATGGTGATTTTTATCAGGATAGTTTAAAGACAGCAAATGTGTCTTTTTACCTGTTTTGAAGTAGTGAAACTCAGGGCAAAGGACAGATAGTTGTCCAAAGTCACGTAGTAGCTCAGCTGGAGAACCAGAGCATTGCTGATGCCTGCCTCCCCCTCTCTCGTGCCACCTCCCCCCTTCCCTCCCTGTCTCTCCCCCTCCACTTTTTCAGCTGTATCCTTACTTCTTTTTGCTTTCTTCTCTAACTGAAGAAAGCTTTCGTGCTGTCTCAAATTCAGAGCTACTTTTCCGCTGCTTCCAACTATCAATTGTAGATGTGCAAGCACCATTCTAAGATGCAGGACTACATCTTGAGGATAGGGAGGCCCCCTCCTTTCCTGCTCCTGGGAACAGATGGAGATTACTGAGGAGTTGTCTGGGAGAATAAAAACCTTTAAGGGATTTCAGTTATTGAATTTCTTCCTTTGCAAAAGAAGTTTGCTTACATCTGCATCGAGTTCCTGTCACAATCTTTGCTGATTAATCCTATTGAGACAGCCGGTACACCTCCTGGCTCTCCACACATTTACATTGCTCTATTAGGGTATACATGGATGTACGGATGCTAGAAAGCATTGATGGTGATGCAGGAAGTTTTGATGCTCTTATAATGTGTTTTAAAAATAATACTGTGCTTGGTTAGATGAAGACAACATCTGTAATGTGTTTCTTGAGGCAGATGGTAGATCAGAAAATAAAATATGTTTAATTTCTAAGGGGAGAAGAAATGAGTAAGCTGAATTGAAATCACAAGCGCTTCTTTTTCTTTCCAGTATTTACTATGAAATTCAGATTATAATACATCCTGCTGTTTTATGTCTACCTCTCCATATATTGCAGGCCATGGTATACAGTAGTTTAATTGTAAAAATGGGCTTGTGGTAGCTGTAGTCATTTAGCTGCAGTTTAAGGACATAGGTTTTTGCTAAAAGCTTTCATTGCATATGACCTAAAGCACTACATAGAGTTTGAATTTCAGTGGGCTGTGTAAGGTTTCTGCAATGTTTCATTTCAAAGTGGAAAGAGACAACATAGCTAAGGCTGAATCTGTGTAATTTCTGAGCAGGAAACGATTTCTAGTGCATTTGCAAATGCTGCACTGTGTGAAATGTGTGGGAGAACAGTGGACAATTAGTTACCTTCAGTGCTACAAAAATGTGCAGAGAACTTTAGTGTTTATAGGTCTAAGTCCTATTTCAAAGTCGAGGATGACTTTCAGACTCCTTTTCTCACACTGAAGAAAACTAGATTTTTTTTTTTTATAATGATGTTACCCCTCTGTATCTCTTTTCAGAGTTACCTGAGAAAGTCAGACTGTGTGCTCTTTCGTAGTGCTTAGGAGTACTAATGAGAATAAGCTCTCCCTTCCTTTACTTAGAGAACTAAAACATTTGGACTTTTCTTGCTGATATTTCAGGACATCCAAGCTGAGATTGATGCCCACAATGACATCTTTAAAAGCATTGATGGAAACAGACAGAAGATGGTGAAAGCCTTGGGAAACTCTGAGGAAGCTGCCCTGCTCCAGCACCGGCTTGATGACATGAACCAGCGCTGGAATGACCTGAAGGCGAAGTCGGCTAACATCAGGTAAGTAATGAAAGCATCAAGACGCGAATGGGGCACGGTTGCTGTCTTCTAAAAGGCTTGAGAAATGTGACCACAGCATTGAAGTGAAATCTCCGTTTTCTTCTGTAAAGGACCCCTGAGCACAAATGTAAAAACTTGGTGCACTTGCTCACCATGCAGGCTTAACTACTTGTTCTTCCCTCTCCAGATCTGTGCAGTTGTAACTTGAGAATCTGTACTAAATTTTCCAGAAAGTATGTTGAATCTTTCCTTACTGTAAATCGATAGCAATGTCAATGAAGTAATTCTGTGAATCTACAATTACTGTGAGGAGAAATCAGGGCTTTGTTGTTGTTTTTACCACTGAAATGAATAATTTGATAGGACTTGCACCTTGAGTGTCTTGATCCATACTGGTAGTAAAATTTTTTTTATTGCTACTATTCAATTAAGAAATGTTTTAAAGAACATATTCATTGAGGAATGCATTTTACAATTTTTTGACCCCACCAGTGCCAAGCTTACTGATGGTCCAAGTATAGTCATTGTTAAAATCTTTGTGATGTCATTTGGGAAGCAGATATTACCATATTCATTAATGTGAATAAAATTCCACATTAAAATGAATTACATAGAAAAGAATTTCTAGAGCTTTTAATTGCAACTGCTTGCTTGCTGATTAAAGGAAACTGTTCTTATAATAGAACAGAACAATGTTAAGCCTTCATATGAATTTTCCAAAGGCCAGAAAAATGAGCTGAGCTTGGAATTCAGGCACAAGAGTTTGAAAGAGTGAGATAGAAGGGAAAATACGACATTTACTTTTCATCTCCACTTATCCCATCACCATCATGCTAAACAGTTAAGTGTAACAGGTAAATCAGCTCCATCAAAGTCCGCAGGCAGAGCTTGAACCAGAGGAACCAAGCAGTTCAGTGGGGGGGCTTGCAGAGACTGGCCCCACCACACAAGCAGTTTAATGCAGCAGCTATTAAACTTGGGCTATTATGAGCTCTGCTCACAAATAAGTCAACATGAGAGAAAGACAGAAACATGCTCATAAGATAACAACTTAGCAACTGTGGAGTTCTAGCAAAAACAATTCAGTTGCTTGGCCTTTCCTGGGGTTGATCATGATTTGGGAGAAATTGATGGCCAAAGAAAAGGGCCTTCAAGCCATTTACCCTGGCCAGCTGCGAGTTCCAAGGCAGCAATACAGAGGCAGCGATTGTGCAGTGAATGCTCAAAAAAGTGGGAATACTGGCTCTTCGGAATATGGATCCATCTTTTCACTTCTGCGTAGATATGGCACGTGCGTCCCACTGGGCAGCATTAATATTTGCAATGTTTATGTTACTCTGGTACCTGCAATGCTGCAGAGCCACATGTCACTGAGCTACAAGCAGAAGATAAGCAGGGAAGAGAATACCGGAGCAAATACGAGAGAAGTAAATTAACCTCTCAGATCTCAGTCGTCACTGAAAGGAGCATAGCGTTTCTGCGTTCGTGTATTTTACCCTGTTCTTTGATTGCAGTTCACTTTTCTAACTCATGCAAGAGTGATGAAAGTCTTCATAGGGAAATAACAAAGCATAGAACTGATATGAAGTCAGTGTGTTGCTGTAGCTGTTTGCCTTCAACTTTTGCTTTCTTGGTGTACCTTATTTCAAGGATGAATTGAAAAAGCAAAACTGTATGGATGAGTCTTGTGAGAACAGATATATCTGTGTTAGATGCTAGGACTGAGGATTGAAAAATCTGATTGTTTTGTTATGAGTTTTAGCTTGGGATAGTGCTTCTAAATTAAGGTTTCTCTTAAGTTTTTTAGAATATTTTCAGCTATGTGTGCATTCTGGTTATGTCGTTTTTTCAGTTTTTGGTTTGGTTTTTTTTTTAGTTGCTGAAAGTACTGTTCTCCCTTAGGGACAGTATGAGTTTTTCTTCATCACTTCAGTCCTCAGAGCTGATAGTGCTAGTCACTGTGTTGACTTTACTTCCTTGCTACTGTAACTAAAGGGAGTTCCAAACTGGAAAAGCAGCACTCCTGTGACATGTTTTTAAATGCATGGAAACTACTTAAACCTGTACTTGTATTGACTATGACAACACCTGAGAGAACTATACCTCTCCATGAAATTACTTGTAGAGTTATTCACTCTTCTTTCTTTTTCTCTCTTTGTTATCTTATTCCCAGGAAGAAAACAAAGCTGCAGATTTGTGGGGGTCTGCCTTTTAAAGCCCAGTGTTTAGGAGAGATTCTTTCCTCCTGGGGCAGGAGGTGTGAGTGTGTTAGTGTTTGGGGGAGGGTAGAGGTAAAAGTATGGGAGAAACAGAGAAGGATTCTCTATATTTAGACCACCCACCAGTCTTTTTATTCCATGTGTTCCCTTGTCGCTCAGCAAGGGAAAGTGTTACTTCTGTAGCAGAAGCAAAAGCTGAGGAGGTCTCCAGCTGTGAAGAGAGCCTCTCAGGGTCAACAGAAGGGGAGTTATGTCAGAGTTCCTGCTCTTCTGGATGATTTTATTCAGCCTGGATCGAGGTGGGGGTGCTCACAACCTGGTCAGCTGGATGGGAGCATCTGTGTTTTTCAGGCTCATCCAGGATTCCCTTAGGAGTGCTTCTGAATATCTGGTGGTTGATGCTGGGGAATATTGCTCCAACCAGCACTCGAACCTGAACAATCATCTGTAACTGACCTGTATTTTTATCAGAGTGGATTCTTAAGCCACCACTTGACTTGGTGAATCCCTGGAGATTGCCAATTCATTTGTCACATAAGCACAAACACCTGAAGCTTTGTTTGTAAGTTGTATATTGGTAGAAGTTCCAATTCCAAAACAAAGGCCAGAAATCCTGTCTGTGAAAGCACAGAAGCCCAAGAAACATTTCAGAACTTCAACATAGTTTATCAGCTCTCTTTGATAATGTCTGTATGACAAATTTAAACATGATACTAAAACTTTACACTGAAATGCGAATTGGAGCATATCTTGGTTCCCTTGTTCCTGTGCAGCATTTGCTTTGAATGGGGTTTACTGAATGCATAAGTCTCTGTTCCCCAGGAGAATTGAATGCTTGTGTCTACTCTTCAGCTGCTGCTGCATCTCACTTTTATTTTCAGTATTGCTTCTGATAAGATTAGAAGGGTAACATTCAGGAAAAATTTAGGCTGATGTGATACGTTTTCCCTTGTGTATTTTTTTCCCTTTAATGTCTTTTTGACCTTTCAAGAGAGAGGCTAGCTCACTTTGCATTCAGAGAAGAATTTTAAAGTCTCTGTTAGTGTAGTCCATTTCCTCCCCACCCCTTACTGCTCTACCCCCACAAGTTTAGCTTACACTGGACTTTGAAACCATCTGCTAGTGATATTTTGCTACTGTCATTAATCTGGCAGGCACATGGATACTCATTAGTGGTAAATTACAATGCATTTAATCTAGTATCATATACCACATCATTCACATCGATATCAAATTAGGTTTTTTCACTATTAATATTATTGCACTGTATGTTAAATTAACAGTGAGTCACCCTTAAATTGTCCTTTAACTAGTTGCAGGGTTTCCCCCTCCCCACAATGTTCCAATCCATTTTGTATACAAGAATTCCGCTAAATAATTGGAGCGGAATCCTGAAGCCTCAGAGACTGCCAGTTTTTAGAGGTGAGAGCTGCTTAAAAAGTGCTAGATACAGTAATAAGTCACAATGCATAGAGATTCCACTATGAAAGTGAAATGAAAAGCTATAGATCTGAACATTCTAATTGTGGTTGCTTCTACAAATTCATAAAGATGCTATATTTTTGTAACAATCTGTGGGTCTAACAACAAAACTGTAAATTCAAATGTGGGCTGCCTTGGCTTAGATGAGAGGACAATGTCTCTCCTCTGCCTGATTAATAGGGAGTATATCTCTCTTCTCAATTCCAGAAAGGAGGGCTGGTTATGAATACCTAGCACCTAAGGGCAACGTGCTTCACAGCTTGGTATTTCTGAGGGCATTTTTGACAGGACATCGAGCTAGTTGTGAAAAGGAGAAGGTCCACATTGTACGTGGACCACCCTGTGCTGTCGGGAGTGTGCCCCTGTGCGTGGCTGGGGGCTTCAGGGGCCAACTATGGTGAGTGCTCCAGCTGTGAAGCAGGTGCCTTGTGCACTAACTTGCTGTAGAGTTAATACTGTCTGTAGGGGAAGAACAAGTCGATTGCCTTGAAAGTAGTTCTGGTTAGTGAGTATTAAAGAACTGAAAAGAGACCAGGAGAGCTGAGACAGTGCATTTCATTCAGGAGCTACTGGTCTGCAAACTAAGGCCAGTAAGACGCTCTTCCCCGCTACGCATATAATCGCAAATGCAGTAGCTCGCTTGTAATTCACTGCAGGGTGGGATGCTGGCTCAGCTGTTTAGGCCTGGGCTATGAGCAGCTGGCTTGAATTCAATGTTGAGCGAAAGGTATCACTGAGAGCAATAAGGGACAATAGAAACAGTGGTGCACAAAACTGTAGGCAGTAAAACATCACTCCTAGCAAGTACTTAATTTTTTTTTTTTCTCCAAGTAGTTACCTAAGCACTTTCCTGAATGGAGTGAAGGAGGATAGGTGGTTCTTACTAAAGTTAGTTTATCCTTTTCAGAAATGTGATTTTTTTTTTTTTTCCTTTGTATCTTTCCCTCCTCATACACTCTTACTGACTGCTTTTTTGGTTCCTCTATCTTAGTATCGCTGGAAGATTGCAGTGTACCCAAACCTAAACTTGCCTTGAAATTAACCTTGCAGCACATCACCCCTTCAGTCCAACTATTGTCATATCAGTCCCAAATGTTCACTCGAATGCCATTTGAGATGATAATACAAGAGAAGCCAGGTGAAAGTTTCAAGATGTGAGTTACAGTGAATCAGAAAAAAAGATGAAAAAAACATGTGCAAAATAGGAAAGGGAAAAGGCAAGAAACAATAGTAAAGTTCAGTTCACTCATCTGTCAGAAGTGGGGCAGGAGGGTGCAGAGCTGGTGTCAGACTACACTGAAAAGCACAGCTCTACTCCATCACCTGTGTGGAGAAAGAAATTGTTGTTTACTGATATAAACTAAGTACATGCTGGTCTCAAATGAATCCATAACATAGAATGACTGCAGCAGAAGAAGGGTAGCTGGTCCCTGTCGAAAGATTTCCCTGCAGCTGTGTAGGTACTGCAGGGAGAAGCCATCAGTCAGGGTATTTTTGAAAATTATAGAAAAGGGTATTGTGGAATCTGGGGGTTTTGTCAATTAAACTGATGGACAGATTCACTGTGTTTATTCTCTAGTAACTCACCATCGACTAAAGATGATGTATTAAATAATCTGTGTCACTAATATTTTCAGCAGCACAGGCAATTTACTGTTGATCACTGCTGGGAGAACTTGTTGCTTTTGCTGCTGGAGAGTCAAGGTCCTGGGATGAAAGAGTTGTTTTGCAGTGCTTTAGCTCACAAAATGACGCTTGTACTTCATGCACTGCGGTAGTAGAGTCACAGCAAAACCCAGCATTTCTTTATGTTGTTTAAACATGCAGCGTTCAAGGTTTTAGATAAATTAAAGCATCAGGTACATATCTGTCTGTGTTCCCCCATTTTTCCTCTCCTTATTTTGATTTGCTGTGCAACTGTTTTGAAATAGTTTTTTTTCTAGCACAAAGTTGCTTTGCAGTTAAACACTTGAAACACTCCTGTCTTAATGATGGAGCAATTTTATGTATTTATTGCATTCCCATGCTGGTTTTGCTATTCAGCCCTTTAAAGATGCTTTGATGTTGTTTCACAGGGCTCACTTGGAGGCCAGTGCAGAGAAATGGAACAGATTGCTGACATCCCTGGAAGAGTTAATCAAATGGCTGAATGCAAAAGAGGAAGAGCTAAAAAAGCAAATGCCCATTGGAGGGGATGTTCCAACCTTACAGCAACAGTATGACCACTGCAAAGTAAGTTGCATAAGTTTTATAGATAAATACGCTACTGTGAATAGTAGAATGAAGAAAATTTGCATACAGGAGAAATGAAGAACACTTCCTAGTGACTAATTTCTAGAAAAAAGCTTTAGGTCTCCACCCCTTTTGCTTTCCCACCTTGCCCAGTAAAGCACAACAGAGATACTCTCTATAAAATTTCATCTAAAGGATTTCTGATACATGTGTTCAGCCCAAACACATTTTTTAATGTTTTCTGATGGTTTTGGATTCCTACGAGGTAGAACTGCTATTTTACTCAAAGTTAAGGAAGGCATACAAAAGTAAGAACTGAACAAGAATTGTGAAAACAATGTTGAATGTAAATTCAGTAAAATTATGTAAGTGGCTTTCTACATGTTACTAAATTGACCAGTAATAGCAGCCCCCCCACCCCATGCAGATTTATACTGCAAAGATGACTCAAAACTGTTTTGGAGAACTAAAACTTACCTATGCCTTGTACTATTGTAACTATAACGTGCTATTCCAGCTCTCTGGTTTTGCTAGTTCTGTTCCGGTTTTGTACATAATAGGGTATTGATTCCTAAGTATTTTTTGACAATAAAAAACTCTGCTGCATCTACAATATATCTTCATTCATGTAGAATGTAGAGTCTGTTTCACCAACTCTGATCAGTAATCAAGTTACGACATATTTGCCGTTGGACAAATTCATTCTAGTAAAGCTGGTTCCATCTTATCATCGTATTTGTTCTTCTGTATGGTTTAAATAGGGAAGGACAACAAATGCAGCTTTATGTAGCTAATTGCATAACAACTGTCTTCCGCTCTGCCACCACAACACCGATGTCTTTTCTGCTGTGGTGTTTAGTGAGGGCAAAAATCGAATTTGGGAAAACACTTAGTAATACTCACTTAGAATACTGTGAGGAATTACAGAAAAAGTAGCCTGACATGAGCAGTGCTTTTGAGACTTAAATCCAAAGTAGAAGAGCTTAAGGAAATCTGCATATGTTTCTCCTTAATTTTGTCTTTTAAAATAAAGTTATTAGCATAAACTCAGTATCTCTGTTTCTTGAGAGTTCATCTCTTCCTGTTCTTATCCACTTAAGCCATCGTGCTGTTTGTAGGCACATCTGCTGTGAATGTTTCATAATGATCAAATGGTGGATTACTAGTGCCAAAGAGCAATAAAAGGCTGGAAGAGATCCAAATATGTTTTGAAGGAGGTCAGTGGGAGGTGATAGATCTCTACAGGTCATTTTCTAAGGGCTTGTTTGTGTCTCATGCTAGATAATAGTATACATATGATAATAACAAATAGTACTGCTAGTGCCTCTCATTTGAAGATCTCAAATTGATTTATAAATATTATACTTTTTATACATCATTCTGAAGTAGAAAATTTAGGAACGATGATGCTGGATGGCTAATTTGGGTCACCAGTGAACTGCAGCAGTGTGAAGGAGAGACCACTTCTGGGTTGTTTAGTCCTTGCCCTTATGTTTAAAGACTATCTGATATTTTGTTATGTGTTGAGGTTAAGACTCTAATATGTGCATTCAGCTTTTAGAGATTATTCTTTCATTTTTCAAAAAGACAATATTCTTGCAATGTCACTGTGAGTATTGGATGTATATGTCCCAGTCCAGTATTTAATACAATTTGTACTAGTGGTCTGCAACAGCACAAAGTTAAAGCGACCCTGTGCATCGCTTTGGTTTTTGTACAGCTACGCAAGCAAAAGCACAGTATTTGATTGTGGATATTGCTTAGATGATGACTGGATGATTATTTCCTAACAGTTATTTTGGTAGGGACCAAGAGATTCCCATGTATCATGTGATGATACTGTGCCACACCAAACATGAATTATTTGCATGGGACGTTTCACTTTCTATTGAAGTGTTGCTTATTAGTCGTTGCCAGAGGAGGGGAGCTGGACCACAGCTGTCCATTGGTTCAGTTCTCCATGGCAGCGCTTCGCTGCTGTTTTTTATCAGGAACTGTTCATTCCTCGCTTAAGCTGCGGTTTACTAATAAACTACATCATGCTGAAAAGTTATGTTTTTTCAGGTAGAAAATGAAAAGTGGAGGGAAAAAAAGCAAAACAAAACCCAAAACCCATTGGAGGTCCTTATTCCGCTTCCTCAGCATAGTAAAGTGATTGGTTGGTGTGACTGGGATGTTGAATAAAGATGCCCTTGGTTGAGGAACACATAAGTTTTATGCCTGTGATTTTTTAAAATTTTTTTTCTTTTCAAAACCATATGCCAAATCTGCCCTTTCAGTGGTTTCTTCATCAAGTAACTTTATGTAATTCCATGCTGTCAGTCACTCTGTGCCTTGTGGGGGTATCACTGGTTGGTGTCGCTTGCTTTGCATTTAAGGTGCTCCTTTTAGAATATGTATCCTGTGTTAAGTTGAAAGTTTTCAGTGGAGATTTGAGGTGCAACTGTATCAGATAAATATTGCAGAGATACGATTTGATTTCTCTCACTCTCAAGGATACTCCGGTTATTCCACCTGTCGTCACTGGCTGTCCTGGTGCTTCTTTAAGTCTTTCTTTGCCTGCACTTTTTCAAATATTAAACCTTCTAAGCATTTCATGTTATTTTGTAAGATTTACTTTTAACCAACTGTTTTTTTTATGATCCCATGTTAAGCTTCTGCAGCGCTACCTCAGCTGGCCTTGAAGAGGTTCTCCCCAGGCTGCCCTGAGCAAGGGCTGGGTGCCTCTGCTCTCCTCTTTCCTTTAGTTTGACATCCAAGTATTGCTTTGAAGTTGTCCTTGTGCAAATTGAGCAGTTCAATACCTCACTTTATCTCCACTTCTCTGTGATCCCTTTGCTCTTATTTCCAGCTTGATTACTTGATGTTGTCCTTGTTGGGACTTCAAAATGTAAGTGGGGGAAATAGGGACTCAAGCTCTGTAAGACATGCACCCATGATAGTCTCATCTCCTGCTCTTTATTTTTCTGGGTCCTCAATCCTTCTTGTATTAGCATTGCTTTTTGCCTCTAGTTATTCAATAATCATTCTCCTTATTAACCTACTTTTTTCCCCCCCTCAGATACATGAAATAATGACTTGTTTGCTTCAACTTAATGGCACTAATTTTATTGCTCTTTCCCTCTTTTACTATCTCCCCCACTCAGTGCTTGGCTTCAGCAGTGCTAGGTAGATAAGTACAGTATTATGTGACAGTTTGGGTTAGCTCACATTGTTTTTGTGCTATTGAGGGTCTGTTTGGACAGGAGGAAACAAATGGTTTGCAATTTGATTTTTAAAGTTGTTTTTGTTTTAAATATCAATCATTGTCCTATGCTTTAAAAACAAATATTACCCACAGCAATGTTAGTCACCTTTATCAGGGCTACAGATTTAGACTATATTTTCCAGATTAACAGAAATCTTTCAGGTTGTAGCAAATACTTAGAAATTTTGGACTGCTTTTTGTGTTGTTCAGCCAAACTTCCATCATCTGTAGTAGTTCATAGTCTTATCACATATTAAATGCTAAGCACAGTCGAGCAGTGAGCACATCCTGTCTGGGTGTTGAGTTGTGCTCTGTCTTTTGCAGGGGGCAGGGCAAGAGGAAGCTTAAGTAAGGGAGCATGAATTTCCTATTTTAATTATTCTCAAAATTTCTTTGTCTTTGAGAATGGGCTGTGGTGGCAGTCCTAAGAATACTGGAAAATTCATAAATGCTTTGGGACGCTGAGTGGAAGTTTAAAAGTTAAAAAGTCATCTGTATGAAGTGTACCTATAGCTGAGGCTATATTCACACTCCTGAAGTGTTGAAAACTCATCTGCGAAGGTACTGACACAGGGAATGGCTTATAGGGAAAAGAAAGTGAAGGCAGCTGCCTTTTCAGAGTTTATTGCCAGTATTCTTTCCGTAATTCCAGTTTCTCACTGTTGCTTGTCCTTACCAGCTCAAGGTTTTCCCTTTCATTCTGTTCTTTCCAAGTCGTCTTTATAAATATTCATTTAGGATTTTAAAGTGTGTGATGCAAATTTTGATCAGCTACATAAACCATACAATCCCCCCCCCCCCAAAAACCCAACAGCAACAAAACACCACCGCACCCCCAAAAGACAGTCCTTATGTAGATATCTTATTCTGCTGAAAAAGAAAAGCTACAAAAAGTACCCTGAAACATCAGTGGGCTGGTTTTGTGCGTATGGAAATACCTAGAGTCACACCTGTGTACAAGAGGAGGCAATGCAGATGCTGACACCTTGTTCTCTGGAGATGTGCTGAGAGCTTTGCATCTCGCTTTTCTGCTGGAAGAGTTCCTGACTGTAGCTTTTTGAAAGTGTGCTTTTGCTAAAATACAAAGACTGACTAAATGATATAAATCACTGTGGTTTAGCTTTCAGAGAGAGAACAGGACATTTCAAATTAAGCAGAAATGGGTACCCTCTTGCATAAATCCTGTTGGCATCTGTCTGCATAAATGAACAAATGTCTAGCTAATACTAAATAATGCATGCGTCTTGGATCACAAAGATGCTTAACTTAGCTTCGTTTCAGCTCAGAATGAATTGGCCAAGGAACTGTGAATGTTTGATTGGTAATTTTATGTCTATGGATGGGTCATTAATATTTCAGATACTCTTCAAACTTTTTGGGGTTGCTGTCTATGTATTTCATGCTTCAGATTTGGTTTGTTAAAGTAATCAAATGCTGAAAGCTGCAATTATTTCTTTCTGTTTTACTTAGCTATTGCTACTTTATCAAAAGTGTTAGCATGGCCAGCTGGAAACTGCTTTCTACTTGTTGTTAACCCTTCAGGGTGCCTGTATTTCCATTGTTCTCTTTACCAGCGGGAAAAGTCTGTGAGGAAAAAACATTTTCAAGCCTTAACTTCTCTGTGCTCTTTCAGTCTGCATACCTGACTTTGGGCAATGGGCTTATTCTTAAATTAATTCCTACTTAATCTAGATTTGTTTTTCTTGGATATTTTCTATATTAAAATCTGCTTCCATGTTAGGAATTATTAACTATAAGAATCAAAAGATGAGTATTATGATATCAGTGCTGCCCTAGTCAATGCTTTTAATTATAGTCTAGAAAGGGCTTTATTAATTTTTTTATGCATCTCATCACATAAGACATGAAGCATGCAGAAAATCTGTGCTGCATAGAGGTGGTCAGTTATGTTGCTAAAATATTTTTTTTACTAAGATGTGAGCTGTGAGGCGGTGAGAAAGGAGAATTAAACAGTCTGTGGTTGGAAGAGGAGGATCAATAGAGCGTTTTGCTTAGAGGAAGAGCTGCAACCTGGTCCAATGGACAAGAGCGTGATTGAAGCAGGAGCTTGAGTGTTCTATACCATGCTGCTGTGAAGTGGCTCTTCAAAGTAAGGATGTGTTTTCAAAAACTATATGCTCTATCAAGAGGAGAAATAGCTTCCCCATTAGTCAATCGACATTACTGAACACCTTGAGAGCGGCTTAAGTAAACTTGTAATGGTTGGGAGTTTTTTAAGGACCCTTGAAGTTTTAAGTGCTCTGCTATTTGAGAATTCTGAACGTTGATTATTGGTGAAAAAGAGAGATTGGACTGTACAAAAAAATTGTACTGTACAAGGACAGCACAATTCATTAAGCTTTAACTGAGACTTTGAGGTGTGTTTAGGAGGAAGAGGTGGAAATTGTGGGTGGGAATATTTTGTTACAGGAAAGGAAGAGTGTAGTTAATGCCTGAAGTTAAATGAGAGTTCTCAAGTGGACCCTTCTGACTTAAAGCCATTGCTTGCTAAGGGTTTACTCGAACTGATTTGTGTGTTACATGAATGATTCAGGTGTGTATCACTCCTGGGCTAGTTCTCCAAAAGAATGATGTGTAAACAAAAGCATGGCACCAAGAATGAAGTGTTAAACTAGGATGTCAGTGCAGTGTATTTTTAACTTTGACAAAAAAATGTTGCTGCTGGCTGTATTTCAGCTTGTTCCCAGAAGTGCAGTTGTCTTGTGATAAGTCAGGAAAGTTGCAACGCATCGGTACTTAAAATAATAAATAACCTGGGTAATGAAAGAACAAAATATTCTATCATTAATGCAGAGTAAAACAGGTTGTCTTACTGTGGGGGAGAAAAAAATTGATAAGCATTTTTTCAGTACAATAAATAAAATACTTCTGTGGGGTTGCCTTTTTAATACTACCATTTTGATACGGGTATTTATCAGTATATACATCTCATGTTGCTCTTTTCTGAGGATCCAGCGTCTCATTTGTTTTAATCAAAGACTCCTATATAAACTTTTAAGACCTCACTGGGTCATTTTCGAACCACTGAATAAAGCCTATTCTTCTTGAAGGTTCATAGTTATCCTCAAATATCTAAGAGGATGTTCTGACATTGCTGTGGAAAGAAATGTGTGTGACAGAAATCAGGCTTTTGCTGCAGAAACAGCACAGTGATAAGCATTTCTCTCTGTCCATTAAAAGGCTGTGAGGAGTCCAGTGCATCTTTCTGTGGTATCTTCTTCTCTCACATCCCAAAAGACCACTCTGCTTCCATCATTATTAGTAGTAGCCCATCTACTACTAATGAAATCTCAGAACACCTTGACACACGAGGATGTACCAGACCATCTGTTTCCACTCCTGTTTCTTGAGCTGGAAGACCATGACTGGCTGGCCTGACCTTCAAGGGTGAGCCATGTGCATAGCCAGTGAAGATGATGGAGCACAAGCATAGTGGTGACCCGTTATCTCTATCCATAAGTCAGCTGCTGTATTCCCTTAAGTACCTCTGTTGTTCATCTCTCTGCATTCTTTGGACTCCACTAGATTCTTATGGAGTTGTAGTGACTGGTATAGCATGCAATACTTAGGATGAAGTTGTATCAATGTTTTATACTGTAGTAAACAATGACTTTTTTTCTTGTCCTTTCTGCTGATGCTCAACATTTTATTGGCTTTTTTTTGGTTGCAGCTGCATATTGAGCAAATTATTTCAGAGAGCTGTCAATGAAACTCCCAAGACATTTTTTCTAAGCTGTAACTGCCCAGAAAAGTGTTCAGGGATTTCAGTCTAGTGTATGCTTTTTTAAGATCAGATGGTGTTTCAATTGCATTAAAAAATGCTGGGTATTACCTGAAACCGAAGGACAGTACATCAACAGATGAGCTCCCATGCTGGATCACAGAAGTGGACTGGTACAAGGAAATGAGACAGGACATTTCTCTGAATGCAAATATTTTTTTGCTGAGGTCTGTTTTTGCAAAGGCAGAGAGCCAGGAAAAAACCCACCAGCACAGCAGCAGCGAATCTATTTTTCCAACTGCAGAGAACCGCTAGAGAGCCACAACAATACAGTGGCCATTGCCATACTTTTTTCAGGAGCTTTCACAGCCTGTATCAGGTAGAGCTGAAAACTACTTGTCCTGCTCATACCTTTCTCATTCTGAAGCCAGTTTGAGATGCTTTCTGTGTAATCACAGAATCTTCTCAGGTCTCCTTGATTTCTCTGTGATGTGTTTTGATAAATTGGACCAGTAAGAAGAAACATACTGTATTTAGCAAAGCTGTTCACTTGTCATTCAAGGTGTGGAATGGAGCTTGCAGGGATTACGCCAAATCTTTTAAGAGCTTCTTTATGTAACTGACGCTTTTCTGTACGAATTTTGTGCAAGTGCTAGAGAGTTTTATCCTGTTTCATCGTGTGTTCTCAAAAGGCAGAGCCCCCTCGGTATCATTGTTTTGGAGAAAACCTAACGGGAGCATTAGTTCATGATGCACTCCATATTCTTAAATATACAGTAAGAGAGAGAGTGCTGTCACTTTAAAATCCTTCTGAAACTTTGTCTGCATTTGCAGGCACGGACTGGCGAAGAATCTGTTTTATTTTCTGTTAAGGATATCTTCATCTAGATCCTACTTCTTGTTGCTGCAGGCGGACTCTTTAGGGGAGAAGAATATTTATTCCAGTTAACTCCTGAACTATTGGATCCTCAATCCCTTGTTATTATATCCAGTAATCCACCCTAGGAACATCAGCAATAAATTGGAAAAATTGTGTTGCCATGGTAGCCACCCACTCCTGTTTTCATGCAGATTCTTGAGATTAAAGGCTAGACTTCGAAATGTATGTACAAAATAGGGGAGGGAATGGGATCCTGCTTTTTCTCGTATTTTTGTTAGTTTTCCCATTTTTGTTTCGTTGCTTTTTTAGAATGCAGAAGAAATGAAAGGAGAGCTATTGGTTTAGTGGGTAGTGTAATCTTGCAGGGGGTGTTTTGTGGTTTGTTGAGGTTTTTTGTTTGTTTGTTTACAACAACTCTTAACCTCAGCTATTAGATATTCCTAGAAAGTTACCATACATCTGTATCTTCTGACCTGGGTTTCAGTGAATTTCTTTCATCCAGGGTGATTAGTCTGAGGGGCTGGGAAACTGCTAGGAATGTTACTAGAAGCAGCTTTTTTTTCTGAAGTTCTGGTCTTTCAACTTTAGCAGCCAAATGGTGTCTGGCCTAAAATGGTCCTTAAAGATTTGGAGGTTTCTTTTTAGGAAAACTGCTGGAGGTTATTTTTGTGCTAACACACGTTTCCTGCAAAGTAGGTTCAGTGTTGTGGTTCAGAAAGGTGTCATCCTGGGCTTAGGATTCCCATTCCTACGCTTTCAGCTGCTAGAGGCCCTTATGTACTACTTATAGATTTATCCAGACTAGTTAGTTCTTATGGGGAAAAGACGCTCGGGTTTTTTCTTTTAATCAGATTTGGAACCTGAATCCTCATCTTGTGAGGCCAGTAGCATGACTCCTTTTCTAGCATCACTTAAAGTATCGTCAGTGGTTGTCCGCATCAGAAGACTCAGGGTACTCTGAGCACCAATAACAACGTACAAGTACAGTTCCTCTCTATAGCGCAGTGCTTGATAGGCCTGCAATGTGTGCAGTCGTTCCTCATAGAGTTACTGAGATCACTTAGTTTCAATCAACAGTTTATTGAATTCTATTGAGCATGGTGTAATTTAGATAGAAAGTATTTGCTTGTTTGAAGTGACTTGCTTGTGGGATTTGGGTTTTTTTTGGTTTGTGTTTTGGGGTGTTTTTTTAGGCATCTCTTTCTAGGAGGAGTGCAACGTTGTCCTCACAATAACCCATTTATTACTAACAAGCTATTTTACATGCTCGGTTGCTCATGTTATAATTTACTCCCCTGTAATGCTTGAGGACATTTTAAAAGCATCCTGTACAAAACCGAAGACTTCTCGAAGGTCCTTTCTATCTTGTTGTTTGATGATAATGTAACATTATGTCAGGGCTAGTAGTGAAGCAACTGTTTTCTAAAGTGATTGCAAGCACTGTATATTAACTGGCTGTGAAGCTTTGTAGCCTGCTCTGCCAAACAGAGAATACACGGGCAGTAACTTCTGTGACATGAGCAGCCTCTTCTGGTTCTGCAGTGAATGAAGATCAGCCTTAACTCTAGGTTTTGATTGTCAGAGACGCCGTACTGTTACTGACATATGATTGTGCTAATGAGAGATGGCTGGTGTTTGGGTATCCCTCTACCCTGTTTCTCTGCAGGACAGATTTCAGGGGCATATAGGAAGCTGCATAGTTCAGCTGAGCTTCTAACCAGGGTGGGCTGTTACTTAAATTAACCGGCAGAGCCTGTAGTGAGAGACAACATTTTAAAGGTGTTCTCAAAGAAGTTAATAGCTGCTGATGCTAGTAATTTATTTATTTTACAGTATGATTTTCATCTTTAGACCTTTCTTGTTAAATGAATGTGCAAATGGAGAGGAAAAAAATATTTATGCCAATGTTTGATGGTATAACACAATAAACCAGTGATATTTCCCAGTTAGTTTCATAACATTGTCGTTGGCAATTTTGGTTTTGTGAACAAGTATTTATAAGCTTTAGAGAGAGTAATAAACTAAAGCCATAAATCATTAAGTAAATGTTCTGATACATTTATTTTCACTTTTGTTTGAAGTTGGAGTGAGTTTTATATGTTCTTTCTATATTGCTAAGTATTTTTTAGTTGAAAAGTCCTAATACAGGTAATACAATAGATTAAAAAAAAAAAAAAAGCCACAGACGACTTCCTCTCCCTTGAAGCGCCTGGTTTGCGACTTACATGCTTGAAGAATTTCTAAAATTTAAAGTAAAATCTCTTGATTAATGAAAGGACTGTGCTTATGATTTTATAAACAGTCATTAAAAAATGCATACTGTTATAAATGTGTGATTCACTTGGGTGTAAATTAAAATTTTCAGTACCGACAGAGACTTCAGTGATTGAATCAGATCATTACTTTTAATGGTATATTTTTCATTAAGTCAGTGAAACAGGTCAGCAAGAATTTAGGATTAGCAGTAATAGAAGAGAGAATAGTAAATGAGATAGTTTTAAAGAAATTACTGGAACAAATACATCTTTTTTGCAGTTAAATATTACTTCAGGTCATCTTCTAAAAATTTTCTTTTCCCCTGCTCCCTTGCTGTAGGTTTTATACAGTCTATATTCATTCACCTTGGAATCAACCTGGTATGAAGTCTTTTTTTTTTTTTTTCTTTCTTTTAATAATAGCAATTTGTACATTTTCGCTTTTGCGGTTCCATCTCCTTTTTGAGTGATGAACCTGCCTCGGAGGAGATAGGCTAGAAGTTTCTGTAAGCATTCACTGCCTTAAAGGGATCAGATTCAAGCCAGGGAAGAAACCCTCCAACTGAACAAAATGCTAAAATATAACATTTTGATGCTCTGAAAGAAAAGAGGGAAGACTGATGTGAAAATATTTTTATCATCAAATAAAGGCAGGGGAGGGGGAGGGTGTCATTTTTAGATAATTAGGTGTCAATTTTAGATAATTATCTGCCGGAGAAGGGAGACGCAGACACCCGTTGGTCGTCAGCGAAACTCACTTTATTTACAGGAAAGACAAAGGTTAAATACTCTTTTTAATTAGCTCATGCATATTACAAAAACTAAGCCCATTATTGGATAGCTCCTTAAAGTTAGCTCTGCCCATACTACAACATTCCTTTCTTATCACACTCTCTTTTCTCACGCTTAGTTAACCACAAAGGTCCTTGACGGTGAGCAGTCTGCAACTCATCTCAGCTGAGTCCGATGTTTATTCAGCTCCTGCTCAAGCAGCTGTGCCATGTCTACGTGACCCTTGTCAGCCAGCTATCCTTCCACAATTATCGATGGTGTCTGACAGTTGTGCCCTGTGCATTCTCTGTGCATGATCTTCCATCTAGAGTTTTGAAGCAGAAAGACACTGTGCAATGCTTCAGCACTGTGGTTAGTGTACGCCATCACGCTGGGTATGGATGCTTTCAGGAGCCTCAGTGCCTGATACAGAACCAAGGCCCCAGGCTCTGACTAAAAAGTAGACTCTGATTAACCTTTTTTTTCTTTTTTTTTTTCTTCCCCTGCTGCCATAGTGACTCAGAACCCTCTAAACTGGGAGTAAAAATTACTACTGAACAGTTGTAACCTAAATATTGTATCTGAGAAGTGGTATTTTCTAAGTTTATTAGACTTTTTCTAGAGCTAGGTGCTTAGTAATCCTGGAAGCTTTTTGGTATGAATAAAAAATGAATGAGAACTTGGGATGATATATATGTCTTTTAATTGTGAGGATTTAGGAAGGTTCTAGGCTGGAGTCATTAAAGCAGGCAGTGCTTAGCTCTCTTATACAGAGCATTATTGAGCTGTTGATTCATTTTCAACAGCACTTTTAGCATATGTAGAAATCTATGTATTTTTCTGATTAAATACACAGAGAAGGGAGATGTATATTCATCATAAGGATTGGGGTGTTCTGTTTCAATATTTTAAAATTTAAGTCTGTTATGCTTTTGACAGAGAATTTCGTTCCAAACTGCTAATGACTTCAAGGTTCAGACAAAAAATGTAGCTGACAGAAGCACTGTTTGGTTAGTTGTCAAAAGTGCCTGGAGCTCATCTACTCCAAATTGCAAAATTGCAAAAGCATGGGGGGTTTGTTTTGTTTGTTTTTTTTTTTTCTCCAAAGTCTTACTCGAGTGGCACAAACTGGAATGTGTTAAAACTGTGCCCTTGTTTGTAAATATGAGTCTGTATTTACAAATTATAACAAAGTCTGGAATTAATAAAAAGTGAGGGAAGAGGGAGAAAAACAAAAGCTAAGAATAGTTGCATAGAGTGATAAAATCCCTTATATGGACCTCTGCTCTCGGAATAATGAATATGCTCATAATATCCTTGCTAAGTGAGCTTACACTGGTGTTTGGGTCCAGGTTAGTCTAGTTGAACAATGTGCTTTTTCTTCTACTGGAATTCTAGAGGGGAAAATAATCAATTTCTTTGTGTATTTTGGCATGTTTTCCCATAGTTGAATTCTTGGTGTCTCTCAGAGGTTTGACAGCTGTCTGTTAGTTGGCACCGCTTAACCTGCACTTAAACTTCAAGTGTAGCTTATCCCCTAGGCAAATATCTGAGTACTTCTCTTCACCTTTGGCCAGCAGGCATTGTGCCCTTGCCCTCCTCTGTGTGTGAGGGACTTGCCCACATGCACAAACAGCTTCGGTTCTTGGCACTGTTGTTGTGGATTGAGTTGTAAGGTGTAAACGTGAGGCCTTGGGAGGCTTCTAGAAGTTGTACAGAGTCGTACACAGCCTTATACAGTAGTTTCATGTAAAGCATGATCCGCGTCTGTGCATTCTGCTCTGCTTCTGCGGCTGTTCCCAGAGCCGCAGAGAAGCCGTGCCATCAGCTGTGTATGTGCACACCAACCCCGCGTGGCAGGCTTCTTTCCCAGGGAAGAAGTAGGAGGCGTAGGAAGCACTGAAAAATCTGACAGACTTCCAGTGGCAAGGCAAATCTGTAAAGCTCCATACTGCTGAGGTTTTAAGAAGTTGAGAGGTCCTGACTCCAGACTGAAGAGGGAACCTCATCTTACTGGCAGAATTATTTTCCCTTGCTGAGGAGTGTTTAAAAAGTCTGTCTTTATTAGTTCTTCAGTCTCTGTGAGTTCCTGATAATCAAACCATTTCCGTTTTTCCTTTCATACATAACAGATAGGTCACGTCTATCCAGCAGTGCAGCACAGATACCTATGCTAGTAACAAATGAGTTTTTCAGTAAGAGAAATTAGCCTATGGAGAGATCTAGCTGACAGCAGTTGTAGTGCTCTTACAGCATACACAAACTTGGGCACTTTCACGCTGCATTTCTTTGTTCTGTTTAGTTCATTTTTTGGATATGAGGAGGAGGATGACTCCTGTACAGAATTTGAAATTCAGTATTCCCATGTCTCAGTTAGGTACGGCCCCAGTTGTGGAAGGCTGGGAGTGAGGCACTTGAAGGTACTTGAGTCCAGGTTCAGACAAGTACTGGGATTTTTTTCCTTCCCTAACTGAGAAACTTCCTTTATGTCATTGGTTCTTCATTCCTCATTTTAGTGCCGTGTTCATAGATGTAGCATAACATTTTTGTTATATTTCCTGAACTTGGAAAGGACTGTTTTAGAATAAGCACGTCTTTAATGCTTGCGAGATAGACAGTAAATAGATGATTTTCATCCATTCTGTCTTATGGATGTGGTGTTTGGCTTGCTCTCTGAATAATGAGGAAGGAAAGGAAATACAGAACAAATCTTTCTATTCATTACATTTGACTGACATTAGTTATTCAAAATATGAAGGACGTTGAGGGAGGAAGAGTACACAAGCTTATGATCAGGCTGCCATTGTCACTGCAGCAAAGCTATTGTAACACCTTGACTTACTGATTAACTCTGCATCCTTAATATTATGTGTACTTTAAATGAAACTATTACTTTGGTAGTGACAAGATGATCAGTGCTGGACATACACAAATATAAGCTAGCCAAAAAGATGCTTGTAGAGTTGTGCATAACTAACTTATGTCTGATCTTCCATGTCAAAGGGCTACACTGAGAAACTGAGCGAAAAGAGGAACTACTATCTGCAATAATAAATATCCAAGCCCAACCCACACTTCTTATTAAAGGAAAGTCCTAAACTCTGCTACAGCTTTTCTTCTGTGAGCATTGGTAGAGGTGCCCAGTGATGTGCTCTGGTGGTACTAGCCTTTCTTGGAGAAAGAAGCCCAATGAAAGGTTCCTTGCAAAAACTGTATCTCGAATATTCAACACTTAGTTTTGTGTTGGCATTCTGTAAAGATCAATTCATTCTGCAGTGTAGCTTGATGTCTGCACACAGGTAGTATGGGAACTGGCCATGTAGCAGCTTCTCCAACACCAGCGATGCGCAAGGAATCGGCATTTTTCTCTGTCATGCTGTATTTCTGGTGCTTGCAGCTGGCTCGGAGCTCGGATGCAGTGGACAGAGCTGAGCAGAGAGGAGGTGATGTGTATGGGCAGAGAGAAACACGCCGAGGAGTCTGAAGATACAAGGCAATCGTGCTTGGTTGAAATTACTCATTTTCAATAGGTCAGCCTCATTTGGGATGATTTTCTGATGATCTTGTACTCTTCTGTATGAGTGTGCAGATAATGCCTTCTGACATTTCTGGCTGCTAAGAGATTCTTAGTGCGGTGAGCATGGTTGCTTAGCTGCAGTTACTCAAACCCTTTTTTCACCCATGCCTTCCTACTTACGCTTTTCATGGTGGTGGTGCAGCAGCACCAGAAGAGGAGGAAGAAGTTATTTATCTTAACACCAATCTAAAGTTGTGGAGTAAACTTACCTGAACGAATAGCTGGTAGTAAACACAGCACAGTATATAAAACAAACAAACAAAACCCCATGGTATGTAAAAAAAAAAAACAAACTACTTGTCTTGCTGGAGAGAAAATGAAAGAACAAACACAGGGCAGATGTGAATCACATTGCTTAATGCTGTCCTGGAAAACGTTTGGGTACTAAGATGAGGTGTGTGGTCTAAGAATATATATATATATATAGCAAATAAACTACACTTTGATTATACTTGTACATGAATGTGAAGAGATTTCTAAGAAAGTAATGATTTCTTTCCTGAGTTAGAAGCACTGAAGCTAGAGCACCCCATTACTAAATACAATATAAATGAACTAAATAAGTGAAATTCCTTTACTGTTTTTAAAATCCGTATTTATATTGTACGATTTTCATTAAGGGTTTCTGGGGTAAGGGACCAGTGCATAGGTGTCTTGCTGCACTGCTTGTTTGCACGTTTTCACTTTTTTAATGGCTTTAAGTTGATATTTACATTTCCGGGAAATATTGTTATAGATATGTCAGAATATTCTTTGTTACTCCTAATGGCGTCCAGTCACTAAAACCAACTCTAGTTTTTGGTTTTAAGACATTCCCTGCGTTGGTCCTCAGTGTTATTGTTTATACCTTCAGCATTTTACTTATTGCTTCTATTTCTCTCCATGTCTTTACTAGGTAACTTTGCCATGGCATACAGCTTGTTTCTAAGTATTGATGACTAAAAATGACAATTTGATTGTATGCAATTTTGCTTCTTAATGAGAAATTGTTTATGGTTTCCAAAGAAGAAGAAACCCTGTTTACTAGATGCTGGTTTTACTACATGTGAAATACTCCAATTCTTTGCCTTTTCATACTGGACAAACAAAAGAAACAAAGCAGAGAAAGGAAATGAAGTGAGTGAACACAAGTAATAAGTCTTGTGATTGGTCTGATGTGTCCACCTTCTGTGGGAAAGTATTTGTGGAGCTGAGTTAACTTTAATATGCCTTGCTTCATGGAAGTATGCTTTTAAGTACTAGCCTCTTTCACTAATTGACCCCAAATTAGTGCCAGTTATATGAAATTACTTCTTTCTCATAAACGGAAAACCACTTTGTAGTCCTCCAAAAAAATGGGTAATGACAACATTTGCAATAAGGTTCAGTAGGGTGGGTTTTTTTTCCAAATTAACAATCATTCTTATAGAATAATTTTTAATCAAGGAATATGGCTTATGCAAACAGCTGTCATAAGAACTTACGATGGGGAAAAATAGGCAAAGATTTCTGTTTAGTATCTGTGGATATTTTGAAGAACTTTCCCTGGATTATTTGAATTTCAGGTTTTTTTCTACTAAAAAAGCAGATTAAGTTAAAATCAAATAACAAACTCAGTTGGATAGTAGGAGGGCACAACTCTGTAACTGGATGATTTAGCACAATTTGCAAAACACTGACAATTTTCAAGCACGTTTACCCAGTGTTTTTTATTAATATATGTATACAGAATGCCCAGCTATGTTTTAATCCTAGTTTCTTATTGGTAGGGTTGACTGAAAGCAGCCATATATTTTTGCTTCTCTGCTTATTTTAATGTACAGGTCCAGCTGGGTTTTCTGTTGTTTTTGAGACATTGTTAGATCACCTATTTGAAAACCCAAAGACCTAGCAAGGCCGTTGTGTTGGACAAGTTTAGTTTGCAGAGGCAGAAGTGGAACTAATAAAGCGATACAGACTATTGCATGTTGTGACAAGTTTGGATGTTCCCTGTTTGTCAAGGGGCTAAAACACCCAGATGAAGTTCTGTTTGTTATTTGATTTTGGTGTGATTCATGATGAGGGAAAGTCCTCTGCTACTTAACACCTCACCCACACGCACACCCCCCCAACCCACCAAAAAAAAAACCAAACAACCCAAACCCACCACAACTATGTTGTGATACCTGCTGCATTGCTGTTGTGACATATTACAGTTGAGCCTTGCTTTTTTCTTTGCCTTCTTTTTTTCTTTCTTTCTTTTTTTTTTTTTAATGCCATTGCCTTGTACGGACAAGGCACAGGTGTCAAGTTCTGCTTTTTCATGTTACTGTAACTTCTGATGGCAACTAGAACGAGCTGAAGGAGGTGACTAACCAGAGAGAAACGGTCTTGTTGCTCTTAAGATATTCCTTCCTCACGTCTCTACCAAATACGCCTGGAGAACTGTCTGGAGTAGAATATTTCCCATCTCAAACACTGCTTATTTTTCACGGTGGTGTTTTTACAGTAATTTTTCCGTACTGAGCAGATGTTGGAAATGCTAGCATGTGATCCAGAGACAGGAAATTTTGGAGAGGTGACCAAAACCGGAGATCCAGTAACATCTGTCATATTACAGTAACCAACTATGTGGTATAAGCTTTACAAAGACTGTCAGTTTAGATAGTTTTTGAAAATGGAAAGCTATAGCGGAAAAGAAGAGAGCAAAAAGGGGGAAGAGGGCGTGGAGAGGTACACCTTGGTGATGTAAAATAACCATGAGAGAAATGATTAGGGAGAGGGGAGCATGTAACAGAAACCATGAGAGAGATCATGGTGCAAGCATAATAAGAAAATGTAGTTTGACAAGGGAAAACTTTTTGGGTTGACCTCTGGTAATTTTAAGTCAGTTTTTTTTTTTCCCTACTTTGAGCATCATTTGGTTGACATGACTTTTGCATCTGGTCCTGGTGACACAGGACCTTTGTTCTGAGCCAGTGTAGCTGCTCTTCTGCTGCCTGTCCCCGACTCTCTGGTATTCTGCTGCATAGGGAGAATCCATCAGTAGAGGACAGATTGACTGTTTAGTAATTATTCAGTCGTCTGTCTAGACCATTTGCTTCCAAAGAGAAACCAAAGTGACTGTTTCTAAGAAAGAGGAGTAATTATCTTTGACAGGATTTCTGCTTCTGAAAGGATTTCTGGTAGCAGTCCTCTGTCATGTGTGCATACATGCATACACACACAACCGAACCCAAAACCCAGAACAGAAACACTAGAGGTAGGCTCAGATTGCAACTGGTCTCTAGCATTGTGCTGCTTTAGCATTCAGCTGGGCTCTGGTGTCTGTGCTTCCTCCTGCAGAGGGAAATGTTCCTTCCCTTACGCAATTGTCAGACAGGAGATGCTCCTCTGAGACTCTTTGCAGTGATCTCACTTTTCTGATTATTTATAATTCATAGGTGATGTCATGTAGTACAACCCATTTTTTTTTTATGATAGCAATTCATCAGTGAGGACCATGATGTACACTTGCACTAAGGAGGCTGATGTTACAGGAAACCTTTCTTGTATGTGAGACATGGGCTTGCTCACAAAGTGTAGTGCTCCATACCATAAAGTTGCTCTTGAGTGTCTGGAGCTTGAACTGCAATTCTCAAGACCTCTGCAGTAATATGGTAGATACCATTTAATAGTAAAGTAGCTTATGAGACCAAACATATTAGACTTGTCCTATTGATGTTTATTTGAAGAAATGCAGAGGAAATTTTAATCACCCAAAATGAGCAAAAGGTGACCTGAGTTTAACTACTCTTAACAACAACAATGCAGCATCCAACTTGTGAATGGTATTATCTCAGATTGAAGCAAGAATCTTATGGCTTGTTAATGCTGACAGTTCACCAGTGCTTAGTAATAATACAGGCTAAACAAACACAAGCCTGTCTGTTGCTGGCAAGCAAAGAAAGAGGAATTTCTGTCTCTTATGTTGAAGAGATAGATGGTTACCATTGCATGGTGCAGGGAAATAATGCAAGACACTGCAGATATATGTGGTTACTAGTGCTAATAGAATATTTGAGTGCTCTTGCTAAATTAAGTAATAAGCCATTTAATATGCAGCAGATGTTTTGTGTGTCTTGTGTCAGGCTGGAGGCATTGCGTGTTTAGGATGCATTAAAAAAAAATGCTCTTTTTTCTTCTTTATCCCTCCCCCACCTTTCTGTGCGAGTATTTTGTGACATAAAAAGCAGAAGTTATACCAGTTGCTACCCATAAAGAAGAGACAAAAATTTGACACTCTGACAGTGTTTCCACTATAACCTCATTTGTTGGGGTTTATGTAACTGAGTAGTAAAACTTGTCCAAAGCTACACTGTTATATGCTATGCACTGCACAGTTTCACAGTTTGAAGCTAATTAGAGTTAGCATTGAGGACAAAAATTTCCCTTGCTTTTTCAAAGGAGGTAAAACTTTGATGAAGACGGTGGAAGAAATGTAACTTCTGTAGATAGCTCTACAAAACAGTTTCATCTGAAATGAAAGGATCCTTATTTTGATGATATATTGCCTTGTCTTGAAGGTTGATTTTTAGAGAGTATAATCTGTTTAAATGCCTTTGAAATAGACTCACTGCAATGCTTTATTTGGCATTGTACAGTGATGTTTTCCTATGGGGTTGTTTGGGGTTTTTTTGGCAGACAATTTAAAATGGCATTGCATCTTTGCGGATTTCTTAGTGTCAATCCCCTTTGTCTGGACACCAGTTTTTGTATATGTTAGAATAAAGGTTCTGATTTGTCCCTAAGTTTCAGATAAGCTGTTGTCTTATTTCTGACAGGAGCCAGTAGCAGAGACTGGGGGGATAGGCAAAAGAAAATGAAGCAAGTAGAGAGGGTTGCTTCTCTTTCCACCTTCTGTCGATCAGAGATGTACATGAATACCCATGATACTTCTCTTGGATTACAGAATCCTCAGAGACTGTGTCTTCAAGAATTTGAAGCTAGGTTCTTCATGAAAATCCATGATGTGTTTTTCTGAGAGTTGCATCGACAGTGGAGTTTATTCTAATTCCATATACATAGAGAATGGAGAATTGTCTTAAAAATTACTGACAATTCATTTTCATGCTAATTCCACAGATACCATTGAATCACTCTTGTTTTCTTTTATGCAGGAAGATGCCTTCAGTTTGTATATGCTGCCAATATTCAACATTAAACAAATCCTTTGCATCAACAGGAGTGATATGTGAAAAGCATCTATTTCATGTAAATGGCAGAAGGTCTCTCATTATTTCTTTTGGCATACATATCTAAAGCATTGTGGTTGGTGAACCTTTTTTTTCTTTAAAACAACATTTTAATTAAAAAAATATTCAGTGCAGTTCACAGATAGTAAAAGGTTGCTACTCTTGTATTTTTATAATATAAAAAAATTGTGGCAGCAATGGAAGCCAACAAATTTTCCTAAAAAGAAGAGGCTGCTTTGAAGATGGAGGAGTGAGGAGACTATTGGGGTTTCCTACATATACTGTTTCCATTTGGTTGGCTTTGGTTTGTGTTTTGGGGTTTTTTTTAAGTGTAGTCCAGAGTTTCTAGATCACACAGTAATGTTAAAAGTCTAATAGTTATTAGAAGGTTAAGCTTTTTAAAGCCTTTGTATCTCACGTTAGATTTTTAAATCACTTTTGCCATCTAGTCACTTGTAAAAGAGAAGCCCTTATTAAAGTAGATTCTGTGTCATGCTCAAGTGATTGAGACAGGAGAGGTGGTATGAATTGATTTTGCTCTAGATCTGGCTCTGTCCTTTCAGCTAGCTGTAAAAATACATGAATTACAAAATAATTGTCAAGTGATTGCTGCATCACAACCTGTCATCTTTCAAGTCTGCTGATATTAGTCAATGACAAAGTGCAATACCTGAATGCCTGAAAGGAATGATTTGAAACACATTATTTGTTAAACTGTTCATTTTTAAGTGGTTGGGTTCTTATGGGAATATATCTCGTAATGTTCTAAAACCAGTAATGAAGTCAAGAATAAAATGGGAAGTTTCAAATTGCTGTTCAGTTTGCCTTATCTATGGGTTGGTGCTTAGGTGTGCCTTTCCTGAAGTAAGGAGCACATCAGTGCTACATAACCTGATCTTCCATCAGTGATACAGAGCACTTGCTGCCTGTCTGGCCTCAAATGTGTTTGCAGAGCAGTAACTGTAGGAATCAAGTGGTTTCATTGAGCATATTACTGTTTTATAATTCATTGGGGCACAATGAACTATTTTACAGCTGTATGTGCATGTGTTTGTGTCTTACAAAAAAAACCTGAAAATATTTCTGTGGACTGCATAGATGACATGTAGATGGCATTTTCTTCTCCAGTTTGTTTTGAACCTTGGCCTAGTGTTAAGGGTATTTCACTTTTGAAGTGCTGTTATTTGGATCTGATCTAAAATAGAGGGTTTGTTCATCTGGAATTGTTAAACACAAGCATGTGTGTTAACATCACAACTTGCCAGTTAATTCTTTTAGTATGAACTGTGTAATCTTCTTCTACAGGAAAAATCCAAACCAGAAGTTGTGTGTTCATTTCTCTTTCTGCCCTGCGAACCTAGTCATGACTTTCCTCAGAGGAGGTTTTAAGAAAACAAACAAACCAAACCCCAAACAACAACAAAAAACCCCAAACCAAAGTCTAGTCTTTCAAGGTTGTTGATACAGGGTGGTTGTCCTGTTTCCATAGTAAAGGTTGGTGAGATTAACTTTCCTTCACCAAAAGCACATTGTAGTCCCTTGATGTAAAACTGAATGTGTATTTACAAGCAGTTTGGCATTTGAAAATTGGTTCCGCTGCTAGCAGGATGATTACTGCTGTTGTGTAAAAGTAAATACTTTTTTCCATCACCCGAAGAGTGGAAAGCTTCAAGAGCGTCTCTCTCTGTCAGACTCTGCACTCTGACTCAGGCATTTTTGCTGTCTTTGGGGTGCAACTTGTATGACTTCTTATATTAAATCCTGATTAGGTATGTTAAACAGATGGTTTTTTTAAAAGCACCATTAAAAATATTACTTTTTTTCCTGTGCATAGCAATGTAGAACAACCCTGTTCTAATCTGCTTCTTTTGTGTAGTTTTATTCAAGCCATCAAATTTAATGATTCTCATGCCCTTTTTTAACTGTCATATTACAACAGCTTTAGACCAAAATATGCTCAGTTACCTTAGTAACTGGCTGGATGAGCAAAAGAAGTGTTGTATTCTAGCAGGTTTTGTTCTATTTTATTCATATGATACTTTCCCTGCCTCCCCCCCCCCCCCCCAAAAAAAAAAAAATTAGAGCACATAGAAACAAAGTAAAAACAGATTGCTGTCTCTTTAACAGTCCTGGTCAGTATTGTCATTGACAAGAGAGAAAGCTTAGTCGTAGAAAGGAGATCCCTCTCTTGGTACAGTGAAATGCGAAGTAAGAGTTGAATATTCAAAAAATTGCTTTCTTGAAAGAGGGGAAAAAGACCCAACAAGGCAAGTTCAGTAGATATGTGCTAAGTGTGTAGCAAACCCATCACAACAGGGTTCCACTAACCTTGTTGGAGAAATCCAGAATGGCTATAATTCTGAGGATTTCAGTAGTTCATTCAGTGGGGAATTTGTGTCAACACACTGAGATCTCTGTCTTTTCAGATTACTTATGTGTAAAGAACAATAATCATATATTTTTAGAAAAAATGTTTTGAAGATAATGCCTTTGGCAACAGCTCAGGGATGTATAGTGTGTGGTTTGTTTTTTTTTTTTCTTTCCAAACATGGTTAGTTCCAAATCATATTAAAAAAAAAAATAATAGCTGGAAGCATTCCATGCTTTCTAGTGCCTAAGACTATGCTCTGTTGAGCCCTTCAAACTTCCCAGGGCAACCAAGGCTTGGTTATCAGTTGACCTAGAAACACAAATAACAAAGTCTCATTTCAGTGGGCTAGGAAATATGAAAAACAGTTACATAAGATTATTGGTGCTGGAAGACATATTAATGACCATCATTATGCCTCATTTTTTGTAACCTTTGCTCAATTAAGCAGTGTCTCCCTTCATCTCTAGTTGGATTTAGATCCTCTAGCATCTCTAGGGAATGCAGGACTTGCAGCAGTTCTTCCTTCAGAAAAGACTAGAGAGTTTTTCTTGCAAATCATTAACTGTGTGAAAAACAATTTTTATTTTAATTTTTAAGAAAAATGTAGCCTTGTACTCTTTAAGAATAACTTTTTAATGTTTTTTTGATGCAATCTGTATGAAAATTAAGCTTACCTTTACCATCACAATGTAGTATTGGATTCTTTTTCTAGTGCACAAAGGAGTCCTCTCAAAGTCTCTGCAAGGTTATTGTAAGTGAAAACTTTCCAAACAGGCTTCAAAACATCTTTTTCTGATTTTAAAATGCTGTTAGAAGAAAATGAAGAAAATAGCCTTACCTTTTTTGAACTACTTTAACAAGTTCAGAAGGAAGTCAGTTACCCTTTCTTAATTAAGGCATCACCACATAAATACATAGGTGCAGTTTGAGATTGTCAGTTTATTAGTTTCTAAAATGTTAGTAACAGCTTCATATTTCATGTCTGTAAGTCTGAACAGTAGATGATAAAGCATACTTTCCATCCTCTGTCTCTTTGTCTGTACCACTGTGAAGCATTTTGTTGGAAAATTAGTTATAGATGCTTATTTCATGTAATGCATACCTATTAATGCATATACAGAGGTGGGTGATATTTTCGGTAAATAGCTGTGACCACATCCACTCATTGATAGGCTAGAGCGGGAAGGGAAATTATCAAGGGACAAATAGTCTCAGTGAAGAAATACCCCTATTTCTGGCCTGAAGCATCTTTTTTGATAAATCAAAGGGAAAGTCTTATGTAGGCTAACATTTATTGGCCTCTGGTGAAAGATCACTGGTATGCATAGTCATATTCTCTCTTTTGCCCATGTCTATGCTCTTATATTCCTGTCAATTTAGTTTCCCTGTGCATGCAGGCAAAAAAGGAATTTGCTAGGATGTGACTTGCAGATCTATTCTCATGTTGAACCCTAGTAGTTGCCACCCTATTTGGACACTCTGTATTGCCACTGCAGCAATAGATGCAGCAAGTGGTAAATGGTAAACTGAGAGACAAATTAGAAAAATGCAGCCTTCGCCACTCACTTGTCTTTGGTCCTTTTTGAGAAATCTTTTGCGTGACGTGGGATAAACCTCCAAAAGTTAAACGTCTGTTTAGATTCTTCTATTTTAAAAAAATGAATCTGAAATACTCAATATATATTTATTACAGAGGCAAACAGCTTCCTCTTTTTTTTTTCCACTCTGATCTTTGCCTTCCTTTCCTTATTCTGGCGCTGGTCACTGTTTGTCACTGATTTGCAGAACCTGTAGGATTGGGTCTCATCTTTGAAGTCCAATGTGCTGCACGTGTCTCTATGTATCTCCAGGTATTAATGGTTGTATATTAGGCACCATTTTTCTCCTTCTTTATTTCTTTTGCCACATAATTAAGTGTGAAGTAATAAAAGGTAAATGCATGGTGAGATGCACCATCTCAAATGAAATATTGCTCTTTATTTGAATGTATTCTGTATCAACTGGGGTAGATACATTATAAAACTGACCTTCACATAGAGATGTGTCCAGAGACTAAAATACTTTTGAAATTTTATGTGTACATGTTACATTAAATACTGTCTGTCACGAAGGAGCAGCTTTTAAACATGCTACACTTATTTTCTTTCTAGCTGATTCTTTTGTGATGCAGACAGCTGGCAGAGTCTCGGTCACAGCCTTGATCTCTGTGTGATCTTTATAAACAATTCCTCTTTCCATTCTTCAGGTTTTCTCAATCATCCTACTTATTCTCCCCATCCTATCATATGCCACAGATGACTTTTTCCATTTCATTTTAGTGTATAAAAGTAACAGGAGTTTTTCAAGCACCGGGTGCAGAATAAAGATGACGAAGTAATTAAATGCTACAGGAGCTGCCGATTGGCACATAAAGATACAATGTGATAAACTGATATGAGTTACAATAACATGCATCTTCACTTCCTTGAAAGAGTGCATAATGAGACCTGACTGAAATATGTTCTGTTTTTAAGAAACATCCCATGTGTTTTCTTTGAAATTAGCTTTGCCTTCATCTGTTGGAACTATTAAGCCGATCTGCTCCTTGAATTGTTCTATACAAGCCTGTACAATTCAAAAGAGGAAAAAAGAGGCTGTAAATCAGCAGTGCATAATTTTGGAAGCCCACTTACTATGCTCAAAAGATAATTTTAAGATGCAATTGAAGGAAATAGGTGCTTACAGGATACACTAAACAGTGTAAAAAAATTCATGAATAGTAAAAGTTTTTCTAGCTTTCTAATTTTTCAAGAGTGGAAAAGGCTTCAGCTACAAAGCATTCCCAACAGAAATTTTGGGAGGCCTTAGTTTAGACAAATTCCTTGTCTATAAATTCAGACAGTAAGTTAAAAAATGTTAGCTTGTAAGAAGAGTTAGTTTTTATGTTAGAAATCATAAGCATCTCTAATGAAGAGAGGGCAAATGGGTTAGATTATATTGGTATAACAGAATAAATGGTATATAATTTCCAAAGTTATAATGGGAAAAACATGATGTTTCAGTTACTGAAAGAGGAACAAATCAAAATTGAGAGTAAATCATTGGCTAATGGTTGTAAATCAGGGAGCTAACACTTCTTTGTTTTCTTCCCTGAGAGAAGGATTGTGTTAGTGGGGTCCTGGGTTATTCTGCTGTAGTCAAATAACTTGAAGGATGTCCCTTCATACCTGCAAAATGAACGCTGTGATGCTGTTCATAGTTGTTGCTTTGTGTGATGCTGCATAAAACATTTGGAGAGTGTAGTTTTGTGAGCACCTGTCCATCTATCAGTGAAAGAATTCTTTCAGGTCTCAAAGAAGGATTTTTTAAATTATTCTTGGCTAGTATTATTTAAGGTCAGCTCTGAAAACTGTTTGTGTTGACACTGCATCAGCACAACAGATTTTACATTTCCAGTTGTGGTGTTTTTTTTTTTTTTTCCGTTCTTTTGTAAGAATCAAGAATGTCTGAAATTAGTGTTGATTTCTCCAGGAATCTTTAAAAATCCTTGTCCTGGTTTATGTAGGAAATAAGAATGAATTCGCAAATGCAATAAAACTCTTGGAAGCATAGGTGTTGGATTTGGTAGTCTTTTACATGTCAGATTACTGAAGGAAGTGAAGCTTGCATTTTAAACCATTACCTAAAGTATACGGTAATTGTACAATTTAGAATTGTAGCACGAAATATGGGGATATGAATTACTGCCAAAGCTGCGTACAGCCCCTTTTTGTATGACCAATACAGCTTTAAAATATCATTGTACTTTTATAAATATAAAGGAGCACCATGTGGGAAAAAATAATTGCGCTATTTATGTGCTCAGTGTTCCCATTTTCATTTTGCATTCACATGTGCATACCCAACAGGACTAAAAAAATACTTGCATTCGTGTGTTTACCTTATTTGTGGACAGTTTCAGTGACAGGTTTTGAGATGCCTCTCAAGTCTTTTGCCATACCTTCACTTAATCTATACCAAAACTCTAGTATTAATTTTCTCCTAATTTTCTCCCTGAAAAGTATAGCTAGCTACAGGGAAAGGATTCTTCCTCTACCAAAACCTGTGCTATGCTCAAAGCTGTGTAGATGCTTTAACTATTTTAGTTCTTAATGACAAACAAGGGAGATTGAAGTGACACAGTAATATACTTCTCTGCTGAAAGAGGTGCATCCATTCTGAGTAGCCATTGGGGAGGCATCTTTTGCAAAACTAAATAAAACACCAAAATACATGATTGCACTTCTTTTTTATATAAAAATCTTTAATACAGTAAACAAATTCAGTATTGCAGCTTTTATGTTCCTCACTGGGCTTTTTATGACTTTTACTCTGTAGTGTTCTTGTAGGTGTGATTTTTTTTTTTTTTTTTCCAATGAAATCTTTCTTCAGTCCACTCAAGACAGATGATATTTGAGCTCAAGATTAGATTTATAAGTGGGTTTCTTTTTTGTTCTGTTGCAGAGAGGTTTGCCTGGAAGAACAAGAGGGTATTATTGACATATTTGGTTATTCTTGCATCACATACTCTCATTGGAGTTCTTGTTTACTGGCAGAAAGAGGGAGACAAGGAGATATGTCGAGTATTCCTAAGAAACAAGGAATAAAGTTATGCAAGTCTAAGTGGCTGTTCCAAAAATTATTTTTGCATCTGTGGCATAAGAAAAATGTATAAACCGTAATGTAAGAAGTTCAAGATACTCTTCTTTACTACTAAATTATTTCAATATTATTATTTCATGTGCAAGGTTTCTTTCATGCTAAAAGATTTCTTTGTCAAGATATATTATAAAGAATGCCATGGATGACTTAGAGTTGATGGGCCAAAGTCTTAAAATCCTTGTGTTGTCAACTTCAATTTGAACAGTTCAGTGGCAGGGATGGTGGAGGGGGACAGAGAATTAAATCCAAGGTCTCTTAGGTCAAACTTGATTGAAGTTTTATTGAGGGTGATCAGGAGAAATTGATGAACACAATATGTGAAGGTAAACAGGAGAGACACAGCAAAAGAGATCCATCTCTAGATTATTTCTAACTGCTGAACTTTCTTAGTAGCCTCAAAATCTGTCATAGCTTTGTTTTTCTTATATGCTTTGGAAATATTTGGGAAATTGCATGGATGAAGAAAAAGTAATTCTAGAAAGTTTTCCTACTTCACACTGAAGAAAAGTAATCAACCTCTGTTTCTGAGTAATTTTTGAGCCTTAATTGCACAGTAGTGATAATGGCTTCCTGTCTTCCTTCTTTCCTGAAACAAATTCCTGTGTAGAGAATGTTTTCATGATTTGTAAAATATGGATGACTTTGAAGTCTTATTCTAATGTGTTATGTGAAATTAAAATATTGATACATACTGTGCTGATTCCAAGGGGTTCTTCAGGAATGTTGCTTTTACAATGCTTCAGTTTCTGTAAATTTTTTTTTCTTTTACAAAGTAGGGCTTGATTTTTAAATTACAATTTTTGTTTCTTATTAAACGTAGTATATACTGAATCCTACAAAGGCTGGGGCTTATTTGTCTTACTGTTATTGTTGCTATACAAAAGCATGTAGAGATAACGCTGTTCTGAAGAGTTTTTTGTATAAAGACAATAGTTAATGGTTACTGAAGATAGGACTGTGTAATGCAAGTTCCTAAATGTAATGGTGATTAGCATATTTTCAGTGATTAGTTTTTGTTGGGTTTTGGTTTTTTTTTTTTTATTTAATTTGGAGCAGAAGTAGAGTGAGAAGGAATGGAAGGATTTGGGAAGATGAGGAGAATAAAGGAATAAAGTGGGGGAGAAGGAGGGAAAAATAACATCTTGCCTCCTGCTAAGCTAAAGGTCAAGAGGTAGGTGGCTTTTGTGTTTGTGGCATCAGGAGACTTACTGATGAGAAGGATAAAGTAGCATTTGTGAGACTTTCATAGTAGCTGTTTTTCACAATTTTCTGCAGTGGAAAGCACTTGTTTTGTTATGTAATGTTGTGAACACTACCTAACTGCTTTTCTTGAGCTGGAATGGGGCCTGAGCAGATTGTCAGCAAAATAAGCCTTGATTTTGTAATTAGAGCTAAAAAATATATTGGAAAAATTAAGCATGGCATTTTAATAATGTTTAAAGTATCTTCTTTTGTGTTTCTATTGGTAGAAAGTAATACAAATAAAACATGCACAGCAGTTTCCTTCTAGGTGGGACAGATTTATACTTTAAAAATTGAATGGAAGAAAATGCTTTGTAAGAAACATTACAGCTGACTACTTATGAATGCTTTTTTTAAAAAAGGGTGGTTACAGTTAACCCTTTTAAAAAAGTCATAACTACTGGAGAACTAAATATCCTGAAATTCATTTCCATTAGCATGAAAACATCTTAAAGGAAAATTGATTTTTTTTTTCTGTATATAATATACAGAAGCTCAATTGTTTCTGCATAATAAGGCTCAAAATATTTTTGCCTAATTTTAAGGATTTTTTTTCAGAATGTATTCTCATCATAAAAGTTCTGGTTACATGTCTTCTAAGTTTTAAAAATATTAATAAATAGGAGACACAAATAAGAGGTAGAGTTTTCTAAGGAATGTAAAGTACTTTTGCAATTCTTTTTAGCAGTTGTGAAATTATCTTCTGAAGTTTCAGTAGATGCAATTTTCTGTTATTCCAGCTACCAGAAAAGAAAAATTAGCCTGTTGTAGTAATCAACTATATATTAACAATCCTGTTAATAGCAATAAACCCTTTAATTTTACTTTTTTTTTTTTTGGAAGTTAAGTGTAGTAGTTTCAGTTTCTGTGAGGTGTTTTTAAAACCTACCATCATCGTCTTTCTTGTGTTCAATTCTTCAAGTCAATTCTATAAAAAAGTACCCTTCTAGCCTTAATTAATTTCTTGCCATTTCTGTTTTGTAAAATTTACATTTTATCTTGCAGTCTGAATGACCTGTTGGCTATTACTTACTCACTAGACAGGTCTGGTCAGAGAGGTGAAAACAGAGAAAATGGTATAGTATCTGTTGTTCACAAGATCAAGTTACAAATGGCATTCTTCTTTCCCTTCCCAAAAGGCACTGAGGCGTGAACTGAAGGATAAAGAGCAAACCATTCTCAATGCTGTGGACCAGGCACGAGTTTTCCTTGCTGACCAACCAATTGAGGGGCCTGAGGAACCAAGAAGGAGCTTGCATTCGAAAACAGGTCAGAAAATACTCTCTTCCAGGAATCGTTAAAAGGAAAGGAAAAAGGACTTACATGTCTCTAGTACATATTTTATATCCCAATTACTTGGTTAGACACTGTAATTTTCCAAACCACAACCTGAGTGCTTTTATTTCAATGATTTATCCTCAAAGTATTACTACGCTGCTTTGTAAGTACTCACATTTTAATAGAAGTAGAAAAATCTCTATTTCCTTTTGCAGTTTTTGATACAGAACGCTTAAGTCATCAGTTCTTTTCTTTTTTCGTAATGTAACATATGCAGCTTAAATGTAGTCAGAATAGTAGTTCAAGGATATACGTTCAAATGTATATATGTCATTATTGCAAAATTTTACTCCACAAATAGAAATAAATGTATTCAGTGGTGTATCTCATTAGAAGTAAAAGGAATCAGCTTTAGGAAGGCAGTCATTAGAGAATCTTAAAGATTTCAACATAGATTAGATGAATTATTACTAAGGAATAAACCACAGCTATCCTAGAAATGATATTTGGATAGTATTTGTTGAGATACTTGTCTGTATTAGAGACCAACAAGGAGGTAATAATTTTCTTCCACCCCGCCCCCCATAACAGAAAAATACACCAAATCTCTGTGTAATTAAGTCATAGATTTATGTTTCTGATATAAGCTACAACATTATAAAGTCTTACTTTTAATTACGTAAGAATTGTTCTTGGAAAAGGTAGTAATATACTTTTCAGTAATATCAGTTGCTCTAAGATGTGAATAATTGACTGTTCTGTATAATTTAAAAAATTACAGTATAGCTGCTTGTATCGGGAGTTGGTTTTTTCTTCCCATACATCTTCCTATACATCTCCATAGCAAACTTTTTAAGTTTGTTCAGTGGAAACAACTAATCTTTCCTACATCCATACTTTGTGTTATTTCCGTGCAAATTATTATGCGGTTTCCTATTCCCTAATTCAACTTTGTGATAAAGTTTGAATAGCTGGTGATTAAAGCCAATGAACCATTTTTCCCTGTGATTAGTTTTGGTACCTTAGCTGCTGTAATGTATCTTACTACTTCCTTTTTGAACTCTTTGACTCCTGAAAACATTCTGTTTGTCTTTAGTCTCAAACTTATTTGATATGTTGCATCTCTCATGTTTTAGTCGGTCTAAATCATAAGCAAGCTTGCAGTTGAAAAATAAGGAATTCTTGCTTCATATTTGCTCCTTCTTTCACACAAGAGTTTGAAGTTATAGACTCTCCCCTCACAAGCCGTAGAACCACCCAGCACAAATGATGTCAATGCATAAAATGTTACCAGTGTAAAATGTTCATTTTCTAGCAGGGGTTGATACCAATGATCTAGTGTTGACTGAAAGTGCAAGAGCAAACTTCAGATGATGAGCTGCATCATAAATTCTTTTTATGCAATCTATTATTATTATATTGTGCTATACAGATGGCAGTGACAACAGAACAGCATGGAATTTGATGACCATGGTAAACCGCATGACAATAATGGCCAGGCAGATGGTCTGCAAGTGATGTATGTGTGTCTCTTGTCTAGTCATCATATTTGAAAACTGATCAAATATGCTCAAACTGGGAAGCTTCATAGATGTGCATTGAACTTATTTTCCTCTTCCTTCTTCACACTCAGTAGTTCCATAGACTTTCTTTTTTTGAGCATGTGGTGGGTTAGTTTTGGCTATCAGCCAAACTCCCAGCCATCCGCTCATTCACTTCCTCCACCTCAGTGGGATGGAGGCAGAAGATAGGAAGAACAAGAGTGAGAAGGCTCATGGATCAAGATGGGGACAGATGCAGATCCCTTACAAACTACTGTTATGGGCCAAACAGATTTAGCTTGGGGAAAATAAACTATTTATTGTCATTTAAAATAAATAAATAATTACTGATTTGGTAGTGGGAAACAAAAAGAGAAACATTAAAACCACAACTTTCCTTTCTCAGGCTCAACCTGACTCCATTCCCTTCTCCTTCCCCCCTTGTTATGACTGCAGGTCACGCTCAGCCTCCTCAACAGGGCAATGAGTCGTGTGAGAAGGTGGGAAGGTGGTGGGTCCACGGTCAGCCTAGCAGTTTCTCTCTGCTGCTCCTTTCTTCTCACATCTTTCCTCTGCCCCAGCGTGGGCTCTCCATGGGGAATATCTGCCCTGCCGTGGAGCTGCTCCTCCTCCTCTGACCTTGGTGTTCCCTCTGCTGTTTCTCCTTTTTGTTCCCTCCTCCCTCTCTGGTGTTTTCTGCTCTTTCTTAAATACACTTTCCCTGAGGTGCCACCTGCGTGGCTGAGGGCCTCAGCTGTGCCCTGTGGTGAGTCTTCCAGAGCCGACTGTCCCTGGCACAGGGCAGCCCCAGCCTCTTCTCACAGAGGCTGCCGTGCAGCCCCCACTGCCAGCAGTGGGCACCTGCACCCCACACAGAGCAGTGTTGTACTTTCTGTAGATGAATAGACTTTCAGGCCAAAAGCTGTCTTTGAATCATCTGCTCTGATCTCTTATTATATCATAAGCTGTTAAATTTCACCCAGGACTGAGTCTAGTAAATTTTTTCTGACAAGTAATGCCATTGATCTCCAGAAAGCTGCATCTCTGGATTTGAAGACATCCAGACACACACAATTTTTCTTCTGATTACCTGTTTTCAGTGAAGGCTGTGGGTGCGGGCTTATGTTTGCTTTTAAAATTTCTTTTTTTTTTTAATTTTCTGTCAGCTTCTCAATCACTGGTGTTCTCTGCAGTAGATTAAAATTAACTCATTAACTTCAGTGAAGTACATTTCATGTTGCTAAAGGGGAAGGAGTGTGGTTTTGGATTGTAAGCTGACTGTCTCTAAAAATATTGATGAGCAGGCCATAGCACTGTACGGTCATGATTTGAACATGTTTTTGCTTCTATAAATACAAACAAATAGCAAAACTGTTTTGTTTTGTTTTAAATCATAATCACATTAATTGGAAAATCACTGTTTCTTGATCTTAGTTCTTACCTTGTGTAATGGCAGGGGTGCTTAGGGAGGAGGGTTAGCTAACGCAAAGAGGATAAAGGTTGTAAAATCGCTTTCTATTTTCTTCAACCTCTCCCTTTCCATCCTTTTTTTTTTTTTTTTTTTTTTTTCCTTCTTCCCCCTCAATCTTTTCATGCCAGGGTGGGCATTGTTGCAAGGACAGGGAATGAGAGAGATTTAGGAGAAAACTGATAAGAATCAGTTTTGAACTTGACTGAATGAGACCTATTTTAAGAACCTGTGCATACATACATTCCATCCAAAGAGAATATTTGTTATAGGATGCCTTATGATAACCCATTGTTGTCTATAGTGTTCTTGTTAATGTCAAATATATCACAAGAATGTAAAATCGGGTTATGAGTAAGCCTTGGTTTCTTCTTTCCCATGTTGGCCTTATGCTTCCCATGTTGGCCTTCTACTGTACCATGTAGTAACTGGCATATGCAAACACAGTTCTTCAGCTTCCAGGACACTTCCTTCTAGGTTAATTTTATCTCCCATCTGTCTTTTCTTCTGATTTTGTTTTGCCATGTTTCCATAGGGAGGTCCCATCGCAAAAAAGCAAGCTTCTCATTCTTCTTGCCTTTGAGCTGCTTCAGCATCTGCATGGAACTGACTGATAAACCAGCAGGCCAGCTGCTGAATTTTATAGATGGACAGGATAAAGAAATCGGAAATGCTCGCATTTTTAGCTTTGTTGTCACTTGTCCATGTTATAGGAGAAAACTTAGATCTAAAAATGTTAATTATAATTCTCTATGGCATAGTTACAGTTGGCTTCTTAGATCTCTGTACTGTTAAGGTTACAGGCCATGGGAAACACAAAGGAAAGCAGAAATAATATTTTCTGTACCCAGGGTTCTATGAACCGATGATACGGCTTTGCTGAAATTCTGTCCTTAAAATTCCACTGATGCAGTGAGGGAGTGGAGATAATTTTTTTTTTTTTAGAAGATAACATAAACTAACATCCTAGCGAATTACCACAGGCCGCTACACTCATTCTCACTGCAATAGTGAATGTTTCCAGGAGTCTGCTGTATTGTCGAAGTACTTCAGTAGCTTCTAGTTTTCTTATGGCAATCAGATTCCTAGCTCTGAAAGCTGTTATTTGGTAGCAAAGGTTGTTATGATAAACACATCATTTAAAATCAAGTATTTACCATCTGTTATCTCCTCTTAATTGAAAGTGTAGAAAACCCCGTAAATCACATCTGTGTTATAAGAAAAATATATCAATAGGTATCAGTGAATTACATGCATATACTTTATTTAAACTTGTAGATGAACAACATATTCACCTGTTTCAGACATAGAAGTCGAACTTCTTTGCTTCCTAACACTGAACACATTCAGATAAGTTCTCTGCCATAATTTTTTCTCTTAGCAAGGAAGATCACACTGGAAATAGGCAATTTACTGTTTTCTAATATATATAGCAGGCAGCATTTCTATTCCCAACCACTTGTGCCTGTCCACTAGCTATCACACACCACTGGAATAGTTTTTTGTTCTCTGCTATGCAGCTGGGCTGAGTGTGGAGTCTTGAGTGTGAAAATTAGAAGCGCTTAGGAGAACGAAGAGGGTATGGCCCACTGGAGGTCAGTGGGATCATGCCTAGAAACTGCTTACGTTATTTTGAACATTGCTGTCTCTGTTTTAGTTGGAGCTCATTTACTTGTGACTTTGGAGAGTTTCTTCATAAGATTAGAGAAATGTGCAGTTACCTATGAGAGAATCTCAAACTAAGTATCTCTCTCCTTTTCAAATAGATGTCCTAGTCACCCTAGTTTAGTCCACCTGGGTAGAGCCTTGAATTTCTTCCTGTCGAGTCTACATGGTTGCCTGCTTGGAGTTGTGTTAGTAAAGTTCAAGGGAGTTGTTTCTGTTTGCTGAGTGATGTGGAGTGCAAACTTAGAGGAGTTTTAAGCCTGAATTTTAAACAGCTGAGTATTGGAAACAGGCTAGCCTGAGGCCATAGTGGTTAATTTTGTTATTGTGGTTTTTTTAAGCATGAGGACCTCAGGATATAAGCAGAGTTATATTCATTCTTGACCTGTATGCTGTGTTATGGCCCGGTTTTAGCTGAAACACAGGATGCTTCCCAGGTGGAAGCCATATTCTTAAAGTTTAACTGTTGCCTTGTTTTAAAGACTCCAGAAACCAGTAAAGCTTTGCCTGCAAGAGAATTCTGAGTTGCGCTACAAGCAATGCAGATGACTGATGGATGTCAAAGGTTAGGACCTTGTTTGAAACAAAATTCCTTTCTTACACTCTAGAGCAAACATAGCTCAAAAACATTGTAAATGAGCCTCGAGAAAGCAAATTGCAGAATATTAAACAAAAAGTGTATAGAGGAGAAAACAGGCTGAGGAAACTTGATTAGAAGGTTCAAAAAAGTTCAGAACATGGAATTTTTAAAGTCCTGTGTTCTTATAGGATGCCATCAAGTCAGGGAGCCCTATCTTTTGTGCTGCCTGACTTGTCTTTATTTTCTGGTTTTGTATTGTTTTGGAATAAAATAGATGCCTTTGTTTTGTTTTGAAATGCTGTTAGGGGATGAATATCTGTCTCCTGCAGCCTTGCTGAGGAGCTACCTGCTGTGTGTGCTGTGCCAGAAAAAAAATCTTTATTGATCTTTGAAAGAAATAGAAGGCCTGTTACAATCTGGAGATGCAGTGCTTTGGAAAGAAATATAGGATTGATTCCTTGCTTACCTAGAGTAACTGGGATACAGTGGTGATAGCCTTTTCTCCATTAGTACTCTCCCTTCAACAGGAGTTGGAAGAAGGCATAGTAGCTTGGTGATGCTATAACAGTACCATTATATTGGGATTTTTCTGGTTTTGTGGCAAGCGCATGCTAAAACTGAATTCATACCTGGTTTATGTTCCTGGAGCAACACAAACTTTGGGCTTCCACTGTGCAAAAGTATTGTGAACTTGCTTCGGATCACACCATTTATTACAAAATGGTGGCTTGTTTTTCGTGAAAAGTATTATATGTGTTTTGATTATATTGGCAAATTACACTGGTTATGCTGGATAAATGCATGGTTCTCAGGATTGCTGTAATCTTCTTTAGTTTTCTGGAGATAGATGCTATGGGACAACTTAATTATCTCTTTTAACAAGAAGCTAATTTCTTTGTTTCATCCTTCTGTGTCTTCCACACCAGCACCCACTGGGAAATATCAACAACCATTATTAAAGGATATGTATATTTGCTAGCATTGTTCTCATTTGTCTTTATCTTGAGACCATACTCTGGGCGCTTTCCAGAAGTGTTCGTCATACATGAGGTTTACAGCTTTCATCTTCTCTGCTTTTGCAATTCTGTCTTCTGCAGACCAAAGGTAATTTGTCTTTTATCCCACAGAGACCTTCTTCATTCACTCTTTATTTAGTTATATTTCTTTGGTTTGAAGAATTTTCAGTTTTGATAGAAGAAAACCTAAATGGGCTAAGATGAAAATGACTGTGCTTTTTCTTTGTTTTAACTACATATGCAATAGATATTTGAGTAGGAGAAAAAGGTGACATACTGGGTTATGCTTGCATGGGTGGGTGCTTGAAGTCTGGCTAAGTGCTATGTTTCCTCATTAACCAGTTGCTGCTTATTCTTTAAACTTCCTATTCCCATCCCATCAGAACTAAGTTTTCTTTCCAGATTGTTAGAAACCCAGATAATGCTTTCGCTGTAGCGATGCTAAAGATTTCATCATGCAACGATAGCACTGCTTTTGGTTCTTCTGCTTAGGAGTTTGACGATGTGCCATTGTGTCTGTTCAAATGCTCTGAAAGTGTTCTTAATGATTACAGTGCTGTGTCACTTGTTGTTTTTTGCTGCAAAGATTGATTGAACCAAGGAAGAGACAATGTTTGACATAATGGGAGAGGGAGGGGGCATGAAGTCAGCTCCAGTTCTAGTATATTTTATTAAGAATATAGCAAAAGTGAAAGGAAATTAATGTAATTGTGGCAAGATGGAAAGAGGTCACTGGTTCAAGTCCACATAATGAGGATCAAGCAAAGTTGCTTACACTCAAAACTGCTAGAGCCAGGAATAGTTTAAGAGATCTAAAATAAATTCTTAAGCAAGAAGAATTTTCTTCACTGATAACTTTCTTGGGTCAGTATTCACCATATATGTAAGCATGTAAGGAAGCTATATGCTGTAAAGTTCAGGCTTGAAAGTTTTCCTTCCATGGCACTCTGCCTCTGCTGGAGACGCAGAAAAGTTGTTGGTGCTTTCATTGCTTTGTTTGTGACAAAAATTCATATCAAAATCAAGTTTTTTCCACTACAGAAGCAGACTTTTTTTCCTGCTCTTTCTCCCTGACGGCAAGGTCAGTTAGTATCTTTCCTCTCTGGTAAACAGATGGTCCAGTGAATATAGACTTTTCTTACTTTCTGAGCAGCTGCTGAAGTGGAGATAATGTAATAAGTACCATTAAATAAAAAAGGTGGGGGGGTGTGTGTGGGAATAAAAAGCTGATCACTGAGAAGACTTTATATTAAGTGGGTACAAAAAAGCAACAACCACTGTGTAATGTTTGTTCACAGCAAAAAGGAACTCTGTCTGCCAGTGTGTGTAATGAGACTGGTGGAAAGAATTCCAAACTGATAAAGTTCTCACTGTCAAGACATTTTTTTGAGGTTTACAATTCTATGCTATGCAACCAGTATCTTGGACAATGTGTTATCTGCTTGAAAAAAAGTAATGTGTTGCTTGTTAATAAGTTGGGTTTTCATGATGGAAAACATGAAGTTATACAGATGTTCTCTCTTAAATGAATAGATGCTGAATGGTTTTATAGCTCAAAAATGTGTGTTTTGCTTTATTTCCCTAGTAAATGTCTTTTTTTTAGGGCAAGTTCACAAGCACTTCCAAGGCTTTTGTAAAATAAAGCAGTCTTGCAATGAATTAATATTTTTCACATAAAATATGAGGCAGATACCCTTGCACAATGACACTGATTTGACAAATGGTCTTAAAAGATGTTTTGGTTTTCAGTCCTGTTGGGATACTTGTATCACCCCAGTCAATCTGGAATTTTTTTCCCTTCCCAAATATGTGACTATCTGTCATGAGTAAGGCTGTCTTGTTTTAGCTGCCCAGACAAATAAAGTCAGGCGGCTGTTCCCCTCTTGTATTCCCATTTATTGCTACAGCCACTTTTTTCCTTATTGCTTCTACTGGAGTGAGAAGTACTCATTGAATCTGTTGTGTCAGTACCTTTATGGACAACCAAAAAGTTTTACAAGATTTTCAGCTCTTAGTAATGCTTTCAGCATGTTCTTTGTCAAGTGACTGATCATGTTAAATGACCTGCTAATAATCTGGTTTAGAACTGTTAAGCCCTTCCAACTTTCTACTCTTTTGTGCAGAATTGGTAGGTTTGGGCTCTGATAACAGGTAAAGGATGAGGCAAGCACATGATGTTGGATAAAACTGGAAGATTGCAGCTTTGCATATATATATATAACTTATATTTAGTCCAGTTTCTGGGTATAATGCTCCCTATATTCACATGTTCAAGATGCCAACAAAGGAGGCTTCCTCCACTGGGTCTGCAGTTTTCTGTCCCCTTTCAACAAAGCTCAGTGTTCCCTTTCCTTGTGTAAAGCGTTCCAACTCTAGGTACTCCCTTAATCCTCATTGAAAGTCCTGCAGGTTTTACTCCTGAGGCCTGATTGTCCTCAACCTACAGTTGTAACATAGGATATCACAGGATACCTCAACCTGTGAGGTATCCTATGATACTGAACTCTGCCACTAGGTGCAACTTTCCTGCATGCTGCAATTTAGCTTGGCTTCTAGATTGTTCACAGTCCCTTTGTCACTGGACTGTAGTGGATTCTCATTCATTCAGCAATGGTATATTATTATTCTTAACGGTGAATAATTCCAAAATTACTTCCAGTAACAACTTCTTTGGTATCTTTACATAAGCAATTTGTAGCTGTTGGTTTTTGTTTAAAACAATAATTTTTATCTGAAAGGGTTTTTTGCTTAGAAGTTAAGCTTTATTTCTTTTCCTTTTTCTAAAATCTGTTGCAAAGCTTGGAGTAAAGATCATCCCAGAACTGTGTTGTCCTATGATGTAGTTTATTTTACTGTGAATTGCTGGAATTCCAGAGACAAGGTACAATTTATCACAGCCTGTCTTTGGTCTTCATCTTTATTCTGGTCTGTCAGTATTGCAAATTGTGGGTTCCTGCCAGGTCTCTATATCCCAGAGCTACGTACATAATTTATATCCCTTCACATCTAATTAAGCATTGCAGGTTTTGTCACAACTGTTCTCCCCCAAATTCCTCTTCTCAAATACCCTCTTGCCATTGCGGTATCCCTAAGCCTGGCTAGCCTCTGCCTTTGCAGGCAGCGTGCGCATGAGCAGTGCTCTCGTGTGATACCTTATGATGCCCAGCAAGTCACTGAAATATATTGGTAAGCTCAGAATTTCTTTCATCCCTCTCAGCTCCACTCTTTTTTTAAATGGCTTGCTGTTTTTTAAAAGAGCTTTTCTAATTCTAGAAGTCAAAACACACTCTGCAACCTACAGCCTACGTATTTGTCTCCCTTCCCTTGGTGATGTTGGCTCTTCTTAACTGTCCTTGCCCCCCATTCTCCTTTGGTTACTGCTGGTGGTACTTTTTTCTCCTACGTAACCACTTCTTAGCAAGTTGCCTTGTGCTTTTGGGCAACACACAGTCATTTGGCAACATCCTCTCCCCCATACATGCTCTTCTAGTATTTGTAGTCTAGCATGTATCAAGACTAATATGGGCTAACACGATTTGAAAAAACTTTAAAAAATAATAAAGAAATATGTGGAATTGGTGAGCAGAAACTCTGGTTTTGATCCAAACAACTCCCTGTTACTTTTACATCTGGGAAAAATGTGCCTGCCTTTCTCAGCAACAAATTGAATGTATTCTAATGATTTATTTTATATTAATTACTTGCAGTGTGCTTTCCTGTATTGGGTGCTATGAAACAATAGTTGCATCACCAGAGGCATAGTAAGAGAACTTTTGCAACCATAGCAGTGCATTTACTTTGACATTCATCTAGCCTTTGAAAAGCAAAAAGCTTCCCTCCCCATTTTTTGTATATCCCCTTCTCGCCCTCCTCCTCCAAGTTCGCAACTCTAAGCTTAGGCAGTTATAATGATTTTAAAGACAGTGTATCACTAAATGGAAGATAGTATGTCTCGTTTGACTTCTGACAAAAATGGTGCTTTCATCTTTGCATGATTGTGTATAATTTATTCATAGACAACACTTGAATTTTAATCACAAGGATACGGTGATAAACCTTTTCCAAAGGTTTTATATAGGAGTGACTAAGAGGCCAGTTGACTTAGTTTCGCTCTATGCCACTTCTCTTATCCTTCTTTTGTTCTCTGGTTTCTGCATTAGATCAAATTTCCTCTGCTTGTTTCTCTGTCTGCAGAAACAGCAAGGTTGTTATGTAGAAGGGGAATCCTCTGAGACTGGCTTTGTTCATTTGTCATTACTGAAGCAACTCTTCCCTAGTGAAGGAAGCTACCCGTGACTTTTTTCAGCAAGGCCTCTCTGAGCAGCAGACAGCAGGACCTGCTGGGGATGTCTTAGGGTTTTCTTTTTAGCTTTCTGACTGTCTGGGTCTTGCTCAGTCTCAAACTGAAGACCCAGGAAAGGCAGCATGTTCTCTTATTAATAGACCACCTGACTGGTTTGCAGAAATCATCTGTTGTGGAGAAGAGATAAGCTACCAGCTGGCTCAGTTCTTGTCATCAAAGAGGGCTGAGGCGTGTCTATGGTGTGGAGTTCTGTCCGATGTCTTGCAGACTGGGGATTTAAATATAAGCAATTTACTGAAATAGTCAGTATCATCATCTGTGACTATGTCCTGAGGTTTTGTTTGTGCCCACTTTGGCTTTGCTTATTCAGTGGCAGCTGGTCTTTGCTAACATGAATGGGATTTCCATGGTTGCTGGGTTGCGTGGAATTCAGACACGTAAGCCTGACGTTTGTGAGAAATAGTTCATCATAAGCTTGGCTCTTTTTCAGTCAACAGGTTCATTGAAGACTTTTAGATTTGCAAAACCTATTTAAAACAGCCTTTTAGGACTTTGGTGTTAACACAGAAAAATGGATGTAGAGCTGCAGAACCGCTCACCACATGGTACTCAGTACACCTTGGGTTTTGGTAGCGAATAGGAGGAGAAGAGACAGCCTGGGGGTAGAGTGAAAGGTGGTGGGAAGTGATCCAGGAACAAAGCACTGTTCTTGTTCTTTCTACATGAAATGGTCTCCAGATTCCCTATTGCAGTTTTGAGGAGTGAAGAAGGATCTTTTATTTCCTCCCCCTGGGCCTCCAAAAATAACAAATCAGCAGTAAGCTGCCTTTGCTTTGCAGATATCATAATACATGGAAGTCAGGAATCATTTCCTGTCTTCTAATCGAGCTTTATTTTGTCATCAGGAGTGATTAAGGTTTATTTCATTTATGGCAAGGTGGACAGTCTTCTACCTTGTACCTGCTGAAATAAATTATCAGTTGACTCTGGACTTTCTGTTTTGAGCATGTACCTCAGGAGCACTGTCTAACTAGACATGAATAAGAGCAAAAATAAACAGTGTAACTTTTCTTTCCCTCTGCAGAATTGACCGCTGAGGAGAAAGCCATGAGGATTGCCAAAGCTATGCGTAAGCAGTCATCAGAGGTAAAAGAGAAATGGGAAAACCTAAATGCCAGTGCCAGTATCTGGCAGAAACAAGTGGACAAAGCATTAGAAAAACTGAAAGACTTGCAGTGTGCCATGGATGACCTTGATGCTGACTTGAAGGAGGCTGAAAATGTGAGGAATGGCTGGAAACCTGTGGGAGACTTGCTCATAGATTCATTACCAGATCACATTGAGAAAACTACAGTAAGTGTGGTACTCCTAGAAAATATTTAGCCTGTGTGAGAGTCAGACCCCTCCATTCTTCTACCCTTAGTCATGTTAGATATGTATACACTGTATACTTAAATTGTCATGTACAGTTTAAAGTGCTCTTTGAGATCTCAGATCTAGTCTTTAAAGTCCAGTACTGTGCCATATTCGCTGTCAGCTGTGATTGCCTAAGCACATATGATCAGCAAGCTACAGATGTGCACAGAATATAACATTCATGAAGTGAAAAAAAATTGTGTTCTAGAATTTAAATATTTTCCTCCTAGAAATACTGTCTAATTTGTAGTTAGGTCATGGGTCTGTTTGGAGCTTTGCCTAGGCACTGGAGTATGAGTGAGCTGAGTCAGTTATCATCCCAACAGTTAAGAGTAGGCTCCCCTCCTTTTTGTAGTGGTGAGCTGTCAGATCTGTTTGACCATCATGTATAGCTTTCTTCTTAGAAAAAATATTTAGAGCTCTTTCAGTCATACAGAAGTATATAGATAGTTTTAATTTCTATTCCTTAACTTTCACAAACTACACGTCTATTGTCTATTTTAGCTTGTATGAGTGAAAATTTCTCTTTCATTTTAGCCTGGCTTCTCTTCAGGATTACTTCAAAGTGAAAAACACATACTACTGTATAATGTTCTCATGGGCATACCAGTTCTTGCAGCCAGGGTTCCAGGCCACCCATGCAGGGGTCAGCACCCCAGGGCATGGCTGCTCATGATGGGTAGTAGTCATCTTCTGCTTAGCTGCATGGGTTGGGTAGTAATGCAGAGCTCCCCAAAGAAGGAATACCTTCTGAGAACTAACATTGTCCCAGAAAGCTGACTGGAAACAGCACAGTGCTCGGGGGAGTGCCTGAATATCGGGGATTCCAGGAGAACATATGGGTATGCACATGTAGGTAGAGGAAATCGTTGTTTCAGGCAAATTTAGCAGTTATCACCAAGCTTCTGTTTCACAAACACAGCTTTTCAGTTTTTAAGCTCAAGAATGAATATGGCAAAACATTAGAGGACTGTAGGGTCATGTAACGGACTATCCATGTCTTCAGCATGGGATGCTGGTGTCAGAAGAATGCAGGGCCATGGGCTGCAACCAGTTTTCTGCAAATACTGTCTCTATTTATACATGGCCTGTGGACTCATGAAATTAACACAGGACTGCATTATTTCACATATATCAATGGAAGCATCCTCGTTCTCCAAATTTTGTTGTTATTTTCAGGTTTAATGGAACGAAAATCTTTAAAACAAAGGCAGTCAAAGCTCATTTACATCCAGACTGCTGTTGATTTGAGTAATGCATCACCTCCTCCCCCTCCTACGTTTTAATATAGTTACTAAAGCAAGCACTAGGATGCTGATGCTGAATAGCTCTTTGTTCTCATGTTAAGAAGCGACTTGTCATATCTTGATGGCTTTTTCTGTAAAGAAGAGTAAAGCAAAGTCTTTTAGACTGTGGAAAAACTGAAACATCTGCTGAAGTAATAGGGGCCTGCTGCCTGTCCAGAAGCCAAATGCTTCTTTCTTGCCAGTAGGTGCCTTATGTTCCTGGGCCTGATGAGAGAGATTTTGAAGGGAGGTAAATAATTGAATTGTCCAAAGAAAATCTTTTTTCCAGTTGTTTTTGGCTTGTTTCATGATGTTTAATCAAGCCAGTTATAGGATTGAACAATTAACTGCTCACAGCAAGAAAGACATTTGATGCATCTTTTCAACTGTAACTAAAACTTGCATCAATTTTGTCTTAATACTGTATTTAGTTCTGTTTGATTTTCGTTTTTAATCATTGAATAGTTTTACTCTACAGTTCTAATCAGGTAAAACGTTGTACTCCTTTTCCTTAGAAGATACATTCCTTCATGCTTTGCTAATTCAATAATAGTTTTTAAATTGAATTTTTGTCAGCTGCTTAATACTGGAGAACTGTAGTTACTGAACACATTTTTTTCTTAAGAGCACTTGACAGGCTGTATACCCTTAAAGCTTCTGATAGAGCATTGAGTATTTCTTTGTGGAAAGAAAAGATGTAAAGCCATATGGCACGACTAAAAACCCTTACTTAAATTGTTTTAGGGGTGCAATTTGGATATGGGCATTTGGGTAAATTTCATACTGCTTTTCTCTAAAGATGGATATGAAGGAGTTAATAAGAATATTAAAGTGAGTGAACTTTCTTTGCTGGAGAATTCAGAGTTCCATACAGTTGTTTACGATAAGCTGCCATGTTGGACAAGTCAGCACCATGTTGAGTTTATATGGCTTTCATGCTGCTCAGATGTCCGTTAAGCATAAATGTATGCTTCTTACTCTTCTAGGCTTTTAGAGAAGAAATTGCTCCCATCAACTTGAAAGTTAAAACAGTGAATGATTTGTCCAGTCAGCTGTCTCCACTTGACCTTTATCCATCATTAAAGATGTCTCGTCAACTGGATGATCTTAATATGCGGTGGAAACTGTTACAGGTATTCTTCTGAATGTGTACAGTAGGTGGGGGGGATGCTTCTCACTCTCTTTTGTTCTCTTAAGAGATGCATTATTACCATTTGTTAATTATTTTTATCTTTAAGGTGTTACTTTAGTGGTACCAAAGCAGCAAAGGAAGCTGTCTTTCCTTTTGTGGCTTGACCAAAAGCTTTTCCTTTCAAACTGTCTCAGTAGTTTACCCACTCAGAGGACTGTATTAATCTCTGGAGACTAGTGGGAACTATTTCTGCATGCTTTTTTGTATGTCTTATAGCAGTATTTTTACTGCATAAATCATTGTTACTGAAAACTGGCGTACATATTTCTGTTGTGTTTCCAGCTCCTGTGAAAGCCGTTTTATTTTGGTTTTGAAAGTTCAGTTTCTGCAGGGAATTTCACTTAAAGTGGCTTAAGTATTAGTAGAGCTATAACAAGATGTGAGCAATAGCACATTTAAAATTATACAATAGAAGGGGGTATGCTGTGAGAGAGATTCATATTGCTTAGTTATGATTATTGTACTTAAATGGTCTGAGAAAGGTAAATCAATGTGCCTGATTATGGTTCAAAACTCATGCACAGTTTCACAGTGAATGGTTTAATGAAGTTTCTTACATCAGTCAAAGTTCATTTATTGATTTTTGCACTTTCTCATTCTGTTTTTTTGGTAGGAAATACTTATTGTGAGTTAGCTGCCGTTTATTTTTTTACCTGGTTTCTAAGTGTCTGAAAGAATTGGGGGAAGGATGGAGGATCTGTTGCCGCTCTAGCTGAGGGCAGTAAAACTGAATTTTCAAAACCTAAGCATCAGTTTCTGGGCTAGTAGTTATGAATCAGTCGCTCCTGAGAGGCAAAACTATTCATGTATCATATCAGTGCTTCCCTTTCCTAATGTAACTTGGTAGTGGGGTTTTGTTGTTTGTTTTTTGATTTTTTTTTTTTTTTTGTGTTCTCTCAAATTGAGTTAACTAAGCAGCCAAACCACTGCTGGGTGTGCTAGTGCAGTTTCAATTAATAAAGCAGGGGGGAGTCATGTCATGACGCCAGTGAAGTGGTATCTTCCAAAATAGTTCTGTGCTGGAAAGGCAGCTGTGAGATCAATACAAGCAAACTGAGACCTGCTGACTGTGGAAATTTGGACGACAGAAGGGCTGGGAGGAGGTCAGAAACTTCAGCAGCCGGCTATAGTCACCATGAAACTGCTATTGTTCATTATTGATCTGCAGTACTCACACGAGAACACTGCAAGATGTGACAATGACTTTCATCAAGCAAATGAAATAAAAAAAAAAAAGTAGCCTTGAATAGCTGGATGTCAAATAAGTGCTATGACACACAGACAACTTAAATTTATTTAACTAAAAATGAATGTAAACAAGTGTTTTTATTATCATGGCCCTGGTGTTACAAAGTAAATGCAATGTAAATTTTGTGTATCTGTGTTTTTGTGTAGGTGTCTGTAGAGGATCGCCTTAAACAGTTACAGGAGGCACACCGAGATTTTGGGCCTGCATCACAGCACTTTCTTTCTAGTAAGTTCTTTGAATTAATAGATGCATGTGAGAGATGATGGCTTTCTCAAACACTGACTGCTCTTTGCTCCAGGTTTCCCTGTGGCTTGAAGAACGGGAAGTTCCTCTTCCATGTTGTTATTTACCTCCCTGTTTTTGTAAGGGCGTTTCATCTTCATAACTCCACTAACATTCTCACTGGCGTGCTTCCCTCAAGGATCACTGTAATATCTTGCTGAGTTATGGTTGCGCCCCTGGTTGCTTTCTTCTTTGTCCTCTGTTTTCTGCAAGGTCTGACCTGTGGCTGTTCCAGAATCTTTGTGTTCATAACCACATCTTCTCATCCCCTGCTACCTCTTTTGTCAGTTTGCTTTTGCTTCTACACTTGCTGGGATGACACAAAGGAAGAGCTGCCTGAATTTTTTTTATTAAAGGCATCATGTCATACATTCCTGGAACTTCACATAAAGGGGTGCGGAAAGCAAACCTGCATCACTACTTCTTGAGACCCATCCTTCCATCTTTTTCTATCTAGTGAAAATTTTAGAGATGTAAGCCTACAATCTCCCATGTACTAAGAGGTCAAAAGCACATGCTTTTGCTCCCTTGTTCCCATTTGACTTATTTGTTACAGATAGATAGGTTGTGATATCAGGATCCATGTTGGTTTTCTGACGTTCTGACCTATCTGCTATCATCAGAGCGTGATACAAAGTGTTAACCCAATCAGCTCTCTGGTTTTTAATTGAGGGCTTCAATACTGAAGATAAAATTATTGCAAGAGTTGAGAAGTGAACATGAAAATGAGCTCTGTCGCAGAGATTCTCAAGTGCTGTATGTCACTGTATAGCTAAACAGCTAATATAATTTAAAACAATAAACCTTGATTTCTTCTTGAGTTACGTGACAATCGTGTTCTTATTTTAAATTGACAACTAGTTTTTCAGTAAACATCATGGTAAACAAGATGCAGTGTATTTAAAATGCTACAGTTGTTATGCAAAATAACGATTCCTGGAGCCACTTTGTCCTTTTTTTTTAAATTGACAGAACAAACAAACAACTTTAAAAATATGTGATTTTTTTTGTTTTGGTTTGCTTTTTTTGAACACCATTAGAAGCGTTGCATAGTGTCGCCACAGTGGTTTTGTCGTCCTTCCAATCTCAAACTTGTAACCCTGACCTGAACAGTACACCTATGTAATAATTAGCTAAAAAGAATATAGATAGAGTGATATCTTTGGCACTGTTGAAAAACGCCAGATTAACAGTTTGGGAGAGTAGTCAGTCTAGTCTGTGTAATTAAATCAGACTAGGAAGCAACGTAGAGAAGATGCAGTTTCCCCTACTCTAGCTGGTTTGAGAAGTTTCTGACTTCAGTCCTGTGTCACTGTTCAGGCTATTCACCTCTCCTCACCTGGACCAATGCAAATGTTCAGGTGACTGATCTGGAAAAAAAAAAAAAGAAAAATCAGTGAAAGGGTCCACATGTAAAAGAAGGAAGCCTGCCAGGCAAAGTTTGTTTGCCTTGACCTGGATCACTTCCTTGATTTGGCTTACAGCATGCCACAACAAATAATTGCATTTGCAAGACTGAGTGGTGAACTGGCTTTGTTGCTGGATAAAACATTCACAGAATTATGTCCAAAGAGACCATGCAGTGCCTTATCAGCACGCCTCAGCCTTGCTTAGGGCATCTTCTCCAGGCTTAAGGGAACATTTGGTTTACATTACTTGCAAAAGTCGAGGAGGGAAAGTTTCCAGAACGCATGTTGGTAGATATTGCGAAGAGCTATAGCCAAGTACCACAGTCCTGCAAAACCAATAATATGATAATATGCAGTTATCCATTTAAATTATTTGTTAAAAACTAACAACCTCCTTCCCCATACAAACTACAGCAAAACTTCTTAAAAAAAAAAAATCTGTTTTAAGAGCTTGAACTAGACAGAGTTACAGAACTTAATACCTACAACTTTATATAAAGTCTGTTAAATGAAAGTCAGGGACAGTAACTGCAAAAGGAAAGTAATAAAAGAAAAATCATTAAATCTGGAAAAATGAAGGTTTTATCCTGACAGGTTGAAATAGTGCGTATTCTAAATCAAACTTTTCAAACCTTTTTAGCAGCCATAAATTACTTCTAACTGTGAGGAACAAGTAGAGCAGTAGTCTGAATAAAATAACCTCAAACTCCTAAAACTGAGATTATGATATGTATGTCTTGTACAGTTCCTTATTTCCAAAGTTGCATTTCTAAATTAGAGGGGAGGTTTTTGTCTGTGTTCATTTGACAGCAGCTATTTTAAATTTACCTCACCTACCTGTTACTCTTCCTCCAAATCCTAACAAGAGACCATAGCTTGCCATCACACCATTTTCAGCTGACTAGCCCCCAGTTGTCATTTAAACAGTAATTTGTGCTAGCAAACCCCCTATTTCTAACTGTTCATCAGATTCATAGAATCATAGAATGGCCCAGGTTGGAAGAGACCTCAAAAGATCATCCGGTCCAGCCTTTCATGGGAAAGGGAGCCTAGATGAGATTATCGAGCACTCTGATTTCAGCCCCCTTAATCCAGTAATTACCACTACTCTGCAGTGGCTAGTAACGTTTCTCTACTAAAAAGACACAGTTCAGCATTTAATACTGCTGTTGGAGTTACGGCACACCAATGACATGGATTCACCCAGACCATTGCTAAGAAAGTGCTTCAGAATATTTTTGAAGACGAGCAAACAATATGACATTGGCCCTTCCTAAAATGTCCTGAAGTTGGAGCCTGAGGTACAGCAGTATTAGTAGGCCATTACAATCTGTGATCCCTCTCTTTGCTGAGCTATTTTTCCCCTCCCATCAGTGTTAGGCAGAATTTGATTGCTCTTTTTTTCCGTACTTTTGAGATGGAAAGTAAGCTTGTTGCAAGTTAGTTACTGATCAGTAAATTTTGCACATCCCTAATGGATAAAGGTGAAGAATCCTTATAATCCATTATTCTTTGCAAAAAGACTGTTTTGCTGTCTCCTGCCTTCAGAAACAATAACTTTTTTTTTTCCTGTAGTTCATTTATTTTCTAAGGCCCAAGATCCACTCCTCTCTGTTGTGTTTCTTGTATGCTTTCTTAGAAGAATCCATGAACGTCCACGGAGCGCTGACTCCACATGTTCCCTAACAAATAGCCTAGGTCTTCAGGTGGCCTGCTCAAAGCGTCTGTTGAGTGGTGTCCAGCCTTACTAATATCTGCAGGCCTGCTACTGAGTGCCAGAATCGATAACTACCCTGTTCAGTTTTTATCGAGAAACTGATTTTAAAAAAACAATGGGAATTTCATTTTGCAGAATTTTGTGTAGCAGAGAACTGGCAATGTTTTTAGAAAGGTTGTTCCCAAATGAATAGAGTATGACTTGGCCCATAATAATTAACAATTTAATTTATTGTTTAGTCCATATCTGTGTCAGTGCAGAATATCTATAGTCTGTCATAGCACATAAATTGTACCTAAGCAAACTGTGGCCAGATTTTTCTGCTTAGTTAGCTGACATAATTAGTGTAGTGGTACTGGAGCCGCCATAGGTGCCAAACTGGAACACTAAAGAATGAAACTCGAAAGCTAATGACCACCTTTACCTACCTGGTTGATTTTTTTGATTTTTTTTTTTCTTTTTTTCAGAGTTATGAATGCTTAAGGATTATTTTTTAGTTAACTACCTCTATTTGAGCACTTAGCCTTTACTATGTTTTTTATTTGCCAGGTAACTACCTACCTCCTTTCTTCTTTAAATAGTGAAATGGAATTTTCTCTATTTTTCCAGTGAATAATGTGGTTTACTTGGTTCCTGTAGTTTCCCAAATGTTCTTCCCAGTTCACCTGTCTTTCAGTACATGAATGTTTCTTAAATTGTAAGCCATGAAATTTTGTCTGGTCCAGGAAGAGGTCACAGCCATTAAACCGCTCAGGGAACAGCTGACTGGGAGCAGGGTGAGACCTGCCTCTCTCTGCAGCAGCACCAGCCTATGGGGGTTACATGGCTGGTAAGTCTTTGCTGCAGCGTGAGAGGTCTTAGGGGAAGAGGAGAGAGTTACTTTCAAATGGATGTTTTTTTCCAAAGAGGGATGAGCTCTAAAGTGGGCCATGCTTGCAGAAAATTACATTAATTGAGAGTTTAATTACTTGAGATCTGGTGTGGATCAAAGCTGTGTCTCATTTTACCAGGTTTTTTAACAGGGGTGTTAGCACCTAAGAGCAGGCACTCTGTCTTGGAAGTGTTGGCATATGTGTACAGTACAAATTCGTCCCATTGTGATGATTGGTTATTCCTACCTGTTCTTTTAATCTCTGCTTCTACAGGGAATCTAGTGAAGTGAGTTTCTTCTATGATAAAACCCTAATTAACCAGGTACTAGTCGGGTAATTTCTGGTAGGACATATATCATAGAATCATAGAATTGTTAAGGTTGGAAAAGACCCTTAAGACCATCGAGTCCAACTGTTAACCTATCACTGCTAAGTCCACCACTAAACCATGTCCTCAAGCACCACATCTACACATCTTTTAAATACCTCCAGGGATGGGAATTCAACCACTTCCTTGGGCAGCCTGTTCCAGTGCCTGACTACTCTTTCAGTAAAGAAGTTTTTCCTAATATCCAACCTAAACTTGCCCTGGCTCAACTTGAGGCCATTTCCTCTCATCCTATCACTTGTTACTTGCGAGAAGAGACCAACCCCCACCTTGCTACAACCTCCTTTCAGGTAGTTGTAGGGAGCAATAAGGTCTCCCCTCAGCCCCCTCTTCTCCAGACTAAACAACCCCAGCTCCCTCAGCTGCTCCTCATAAGACTTATTCTCTAGACCCTTCACCAACCTTGTTGCCCTTCTTTGGACATGCTCCAGCACCTCGATGTCCTTCATATATGTACCTATGGTTCTTCAGTAAATAGCTACTTTTAAGTTGTGCACCAGCAGTCCTGTTGGCCTGAACACTTTTTCCCCTTTTATCTCCTGGGATCTTTAGATAAGCAGAGTTGTAGTGTCATGTATGACTTCATGCCTTTTGCAACTCAGTGTGCAGAAGGCTTCTTGATGTTATGTATGATATCTGTTGATGTATCAGACTTGCATAAATTCTGCAAAGATTACCGCTGTTCAGCAAGGAGTACAAAGACAGGTTTTAATGTGGTTTTTTTTGTTGGCCATACAGTGTTAATCAATATTAATTTGAGTTGCAAACAGGAGCTAAGGGTTGTAACTAACAAAAATAAGTTTGATATTTCTCCTTTTTATTCTGTTGTAGAGCATTAATTATAGTAGTGGAAGCACTTATTTTCAAAGCTTAAACTGATAATAATTCTGTAGAGTTAGGAAAACCAGTGTCTCCATTTTCCCTGGATGGATAGCTTGCTTGCTCAGAATTTATTATCCTTCTTTGAAGTAGAATGACCACATTTGTTTTATTTCCAGCTTGGCATTAAATAGATGCCTAGAATTATCTTGATAGATTGCCATCGTTTTCTCCAGCTGATTTTCTAATTACTGAAAGCTGTCTGGGAAATTTTAATTGTTCCCATTTAATTTATTATAATAGTTTTAACTGTAAAATAAATAAATAAAATAAAGGTAGGTGGATTTTTTTTACAGGTGCTTTCTAATAATTACCTTCTCTTTATTTCCTCAGCTTCAGTGCAGTTTCCATGGCAGAGATCTGTTTCACATAACAAAGTGCCCTATTATATCAAGTAAGTTTGCCTTGATTCTTTTTTCTTAAGCATAACAGAGGGTCTTATCACCATAACCTGACAGAAAAACCAAGGTACTAAGTAGTAACTAGAAATGTTATCAAGAGTTTCTCTATGTAGTGCTATGCTGCATATATTATATATTTTCATGTTTATTGCTTTGCATACTGTATAATTTAGAAATATGAAAAAGAAATCAAAGACAAACCCTAACTAAAAACACCACTCAGATAGGAAACAGCAGAGACGCTGCAGTGTAATACAGTATCAGTATTCAAACTAGGCTTGTTCTTATGTCTGTGGCTCATCCAGAGTATAAACTGTAGAGTAAGGGGAAAAAAGCTGAATACATAATGTATTTCAAAATGCAAAGTTTATAACCTATAGCAGAACACTGGTGACTAATATCTATAGAGCCCATTCATCATTTTGTGCAAAATTCCTTCAGAAATAGACACGTGTTGATTGTCCTTCTGTCATTTTCTTTGCTTTATGGAGGTTTTTATAGTGCTTGATATTAATGTAAATGTAAAATTAACATAAATGTTGACAAAAAATTGTACAAATACCTTGTTTACCAAGAGGAATGGTCAGGATATTTATTTTGAAAATAATTAGAAATACTTAGTTATGGAGGTATGGAGATTTTGATGTGTTCTGCTTGGAGCAATCCTTAACTTGGTGGCAAAGTATCTACTGATATTGTGGGCTTGCCCTGATAGTAGTATGTTGGCTATCCTGGAGCTACATTGGGGAATGAAGCCAGTCGGGGCTGCGAAACAAACCCCAGCATCTCTCAGAAATTGTTTTAATGGTCTTGCACAGGGGCAGAAGTGTAGGGCAAGTTCTCTGAGGGTCGAAGTCTTTATAGAGACCACTGGTTTATTTTGAGGATGGCTTTAATGAAGTCAACAGAATTAACTACTGCATCTCAAAGAATTACTTCCAGTAATCTTTCCCTACTTTCAACATGATACATGCTGCTGAAGCAATGTCTTGATTCTTGTGTCTTGAAAGAGAAGAATAATGTTATATGTAACTGGTAGGATTTATTTATTTTAAAAAGCTCGAGAAGGAATACAGAATTTCAGTAGCTCCACAGTCTGACAAGCAGACTGACCTTGGCAGTTTCCTTCATTTCTTATTGCTTACTGGTCTAAACTTCAATGTTGGCAGCAGCAGCTAGATAAAACACGGTTGTGGAAAATAAAGCAGAAAAGAGTTCGTTCTGAACTTCATTTGCTTTGGTCAGGCTGGAGAGTACTCTTAGCTTTAAATATTGTTTAAAATCTTTGTCTATTCCCTAATTTCAGGTATAGCTTGAAGAAGAGAGGAAAACAATGCTGACAAAAAAACTTATTTGATTGGAGTGATTAAATGAGCTTTTGTAATACAATTCAAGAATACAGTCAACAGGACTTAATGGTGGTTGTTTATATAGAAAGAAATTCTGGGAAAGAGGCAAAGATTAAGTTGATTTTCTTACTTTTTTAATTGTACTAACCTGAGGTGCCTTTTGATGTAAAACACAGCATGAATAGAAGGCACAGTTATGATGAGTCTCAATATCATTATCATTTGAGAGCAATTATATTTACTGTTTTTACAGCAAGGTATCAGTTGTTCATTTTATGGGGTAAGGAAGAAAAACAGCAGAAGGAGGAGAATAAAAGTATGATTCAATGATTGGTGGCTGAAAAATGAGAATTTTTAAAAATTAATTTTGAAAGGGAAATAAATGCTAATTGAAATCAGGCTACTTTAATTCTGAATAAGAACATACACTTTTCTTAGACAACCATAAATTCATACCTTTACTTCATTTCAGTTGCTTTTTGTGAGTGTTCTTGAATGAGAAATGTAAAATATTCACAAGTGACACAGCTGTAGATGATGATGTAGTTGTACCTCTGTTAAGATGAGTATTTAAAAAAAAATACTGCACTTTTTGCAGTTTTATTGCACACAGAGAATGGAGTTTAAAAAAAAATTAGGGAGCTACAGCTGAGAAGGCAGGAGGGAGCACTTTAGGTAGCCATGAATCTGTAAGGAGAACGTCAAAATGATGCAACACGTCTGTGTTTTCAGATGAGCAACATTTATTCTGTTTGTTTCCTTCTGCCAGAGGTAACTTGCACTTATATGCATAGAGAAGTGTCTCAGAAAAAGGAGGCCCTTAGTGTGCCAGCACACCTTGGTGGCTTTGGAGTGGTTTGTTCTCCCCACCCTATTTACCAACAGTTGGCACATCCGCCCTTTCCGAGGTTGTAACAGAAGCATGTGAACGATGAAAAAGCCAGTGTACAAACTCCTCTGCCCCATAAATTCAAACCGAGGCAGTCTGGGTTTGGGGCATTTTGGAAAGGAGTGACTATTCTGCTTGGCTGGAAAAAGGATTTATAATTCATTGAGCCCAGTTTTATCAAGGTGTGTGCACCCTGGGCTATGGCAGATATTTGGTTGAACTGAACCTACAGACATGATTTAGCCTGTGTCTTTTCTCCTCTTGAATTGTCTTACTATGTAAACCAAATTTGCCAAATGGCTTTGCCTCTGTTGATGTGATTTTATTTAGTCCTTTTTGCCTTCTGTTTGATTTTTTTCTTAATGACAATTGATAGAAGTTTTTGTATTTCTGTAGTCTGAGTCTTCTCTGTTGCAATAGAATTCAATCAACAAAGGCCTGAATCTGTAAAATCTCGATGCTGTTTAAAAAAAAAAAAAAGAAAAAGAGAAAAAAGCTTAGTCTTTCATACTTTATAAAGGAGAATGGGACTAATGAGCAGTATGGAGGGGGATACAGCACAGCAGGCACAGTTTTTACTAATGCACTTTTGGTAATAAAAGTGTGAAGTTTGGACAAAAGGTTTGGCAAACTTGTCATTGGATACCTATTTCATAGGTTGATTTGCAAAGGTTTGAGATTTAATAAGGTGAGTTTTCTGCAGTAGTTCATTTATAACTATTTGAATCACACATATAAGACATGCTTGGCCTCTATAACAGAAAATGAAAAAAATAAAGCCTATATTACATAGCACTTCAATAAAAATACTCTAAAGAGAAACAGAAGAATAAAGGAACACTATGAATGATTGTTAAACATCTTTGAGGAATACAAGATGAACTGAAAGGAAAGTGCAGAAAACATAATTACACTGGCATTTCTCACTCTTGTTCTTTTAATTGTAATGTAAGTGTTCTTCAGCTGTGTACCTTTTAATGCTATAAATTATTAGATTTATTAGATTTTATTAAATCAGTACTGTGCAGAAGAAACAAAAGGGTAATACAGAAAGGGTCACAGTGAATTTAATCTCATGCAGGGCATTACATAGGGAGAGCAATTTCTTGGTGTAATCATTAAATTAATCAATATCAAACTCCATAGTCACCTGGTTACTCTTCTGTAATCCTGCAAAGAGGCTGGCATCACCAACATTTTAAAAAATCCCATTTTATTATCTCCTACATCATGTTCAACTTTATGGGGGACAGGAATAAAATGCTTTCTGCTGCTTAATTTTTTTTTTCCAAGACTCTTCAGGAAGTCTTTCCTGATGCTTGTTTTATGCCTGTATGGGCAAGGACAACTACTGGAAATGGGAAATTTACCTTTTTTCTTGTCCTAGCTATATCCATAATCCCATTTAGAAGTATTAAAGAAGTATTTCCCTTAGAAGGGAAAACAAAATCTAATTCGTAGAAAGAGATAGTACAGGATTCATTTTTTGAGACTTTCTTCAATTATCAATTCCCGTCCTGATTAAAGAAATGCAGTAGTACGCTTTCTCTGGAGGGGTTTCAAAATATCTGTGTATAAATTGCTCCACCAACCTCTAATATACATTACCCTTGCAATGCATTATGCCAACTCTTTTTCACCACAAAACAGTATTTTTCTAATGGGCTTTAAAAAAAAGAAAATATATGGTATCTAGATAAAGCACCATGACATATTTATAAAGTGGGGATGAAGTTATGCCATTTGAAATTTGGCAAGGGCAGCAAAGTCAGAGTTCTGAGTGCTGTTGATTCATTAGTGATCAGTAAAGATCCTGATTTCAGTTAATGTTTTGTGCAAATGACTACAGGACCGGAAAGCTACTTAACATAGTGCCAGAGTACTGTTTCAGTTTCTGCTTTTTTTGGTGTTTGCCAGTGATTATCAACACAGACATAGGCCTTGTCTGTGCTAAGAAATGACAAAAAACCCCACAAACCTGTCTCTAGTTTTCCTTCCTGTAGACAAAAAGCTAAACAAGAGTGAATTTTTTTTTTCACAGCTCCATGGGCAGCTTGAAACACCTGGAGATGTACAACTTACTCCATTCATTTCAACAGGACAGTTCTCTTATTTCTAGAGATCATAAGTTAAATGACATGCCAACTGTTTCTCAGCTCTTTATTTACAACCAGGAAGCGTTTTTAGCAAGGATTATCTTTGCCAATTATAACTAGAAAGCTGCCAGCAAACATAATGGATTAGAAACAGATTGTGAAGATAAATGTTTGTCATTTAAGCTTTAGAGCACTTCATTAATATGTAGTTTTTAAAATTTGGAATATTTTATGGTTATAATGTTTATTTTTAGTTAGTGAAATTTGCACAAATGCATTTATTTTGTCATATAATCTATTCATGGATGCATGTTTTGCTGCGTGGCTTATATTGTGTCAGTAAGTTTTGGCAGAAGAGACCTGGGAGACTCTTACTCTGAATAACTCAGTCTTTTGATATTAACCGAAAAAATAACACTGAATGAATTCTCTTGTGGCTCACTCAGTGAAACGCTTTTAATTCTTCTCTGACTGATCCATGTGGGAAGTTGTAACGTGTTCAGACCACTTGTGTTACTGTTGTGTAGACCAGCTCATTTCTGGCATAGCAGAAATCCCTTCTTATGCCACCCACTGTGCAGAAAGAAATCTCGTAACTTCAGCTCCTGGAGACCTTGAAAAGTTCTTTTTTTATCCAGTGCCACCTACATGCAAGATGAATAATGTGCCCGACTGTTGGTCACTTTCGCTCAAAGTAAATATCACCTCACTCTACAAGTAGTTCTTCCTGAAGCTGGTAGAGTACATGCGAGAGAAGGTGCTCCTTGGCGCGAGTGTCACTGCGGCCTGGGACAGAACTGCCACGGCTCTGTTGTAACAGAGAGGGAAGACTCTGTAGATTTGTCTGCTCTTGGTTAAATGCTTGTTTTGAGTCTTTTCAGAAGTTCAGTGAGATGACTAAAAATGATAAACTTCTCACGTATTTTCACAAGTTATCATGTAAAATTCATTTTTTTTCCCGTCTAACTTCAGCATCATTCCAAATTTAGATTTCCATTAGCTTCTCTGCAGGCTCAGTTTTCCATCATTGGGGGTTACAGATTGTTTTCTATAGAAAAATACAGAAAATGGCATTTCTTGACATTCTTAGCAGATAGTCACTAGCAGGGCTGAATTTTCTGAAGACTTCCTGTTGTGTCTCTGTGGTGAAAACAATCCATCCAATTCTGCCTGATTGCCTTCTGGGACTTACGACAAGTTATGGCCTCCAGAGGGATCAAGTTGGAGCTCTCTTCATGAGGTAGTAAAATCGTTTTGCCTGGGAATCTTCAGAAAATGACTGCAGCACTTCTGTGAGCGAATTGTGTACTGCTTTAGTTGCTTACCTTGTTTTAGCAACTCTGGTAATTAGCAGTTTAGCAATTTCTGGTCCTTTGCTCTAAGGATGACATCTTTCACATATACATGTAAAATAAATGCAAAGAAATTGTATAATCTTTTGTTTATCAATTTCCTTGTTCTTGTAGGTCTGATGTCTTGTATGTTATTTGTGTTTACTGAGCAAGGTATCAGAGAAGCAGGGGAACATCCAAGTCTGCTTTTACTCACTGGGCAACGCCTGACAAGCAATTGTAACTGCTGCAGTGCCTATTTTAGAATAGGTTGCTATGTCATGATCTTGCATAAAAAGGAGCTATGAGATTCTGGCCAGAAAGATCTCCCCCAATTTCATCAAGTCTGTCTCATCTGTTACAGACCATCCAATACTGCAAAGTTTCTGAGCGCATTTATCAGCACTTGATCTGCTTGCGTTAGTCTTGCATCAATAACACAAAAGTTACTGTAGCTACAACAGAGAAAGATGGATCTTATTTCAAAGAGCTGCTTTACAAACCAAATCACCAGAAAGCACTTTGTCTTGCATGCCTCCTGTTTGGAGCCCCTAATAAAATGACTCCTTTCTCTGACAGTTTTATTTGTAGCATAGGAAGGTTATCTGCACACCCATTTTTTTTCTTCCTGTGAAAATCAATTTGTGTCAACATAAAAGTCCCTGCATATTATGAAATTGCTATCAAACAAAACTTTACATTAAGAAATGTCGCTGTTGAGACTGATTCCTCCCCTCTCCTGCAGTTTCTTACAGCTCTTTTAAAATTTAGTCACTTTTTTTTTCCTCAGCTCTGTCCAGTGTAGTCTGGCTTTCATGTCTTCTATCTCAAAAATGAAGCCTATCCATGGAATATATTCGGTGGCGGTAGTGGCACTGCCCACAGCAGTGGAATTGCTGCCTCCTTTGACCTGAATGGACTGTTGAGTCGGTGATTCATTCACTCTAAGCCCATTCCTCTTCTCTGCTGGATACATGTACAGGATTGCTCAGCTGTTATGGATGGTGTCTTGCTAGGTGTTTCGGGATGAGGCTCACCTAATCACGTTCACTTTGTGTACTCATTCAGAAGCTGTCAGGTAGTACTGACTTTCGCGTAATTATGGAAAAGCCCAGATGAAGGGATTCCCTCACCTTCTTTCAATTCCACGAGATGATGTTCATGGGGCCTCCTTTCTGACATAATCCTAGTAGCAGGTAGCTACTTTTTTCTGTTTTTCTGTAAAGAGAAAATTCAGCTGTTCAGGTATTTACTACATTAAATGGAGAAATAATATGATAGTGCAGGATACAGAGATTTTGGATATCTCCTTTACTTTTCTCTGCTTCATAAGCACACACAAAATAGAAAAAATAACATCATTTTTGCATGCCATGTTGTTATGATTAAAGTAAGTTTTATTCTTTCCGATAAAACTGCATACTTAAAGCATACAATTTCAATAATGAAATTGTTGTTTGTTCTTAAATCTTGGAAACCTGATTTAAGGAAAAAGCTTGATTGGTAATATCAGCTCTTATTCATTGCATATGGGTTTATGAATTACTTAGAAGCTGGAATTGCAATTAGATCTACCCACATTCTAATTAAGCATTACAGATGTGTACTGGAGTATATCAGTATATTTCTGGAGCAGGGGGAAAGCATGGATTTATCCAAGTATTTATCTTTTTTCTTTTTTTTTTTTTTTAAATAAAAAAAAAAGAGAAAAGGTTTCTTTGGACCTAGCAAGATTTAACAATTTGCTGCAAGACAAGAAGAATTTCAAATCAGCTTTTGCTGTCATAGAATGGTTTGGATTGGAAAAGACCTCTAAGATCATCGAGTCCAACCATTAACCTAGCACTGCCAAGTCCACCACTAAACCATGTCCTCAAGCACCACATCTACCCATCTTTTAAATACCTCCAGGGATGGGAATTCAACAACTTCCCTGGGCAGCCTGTTCCAATGCCTGACTACCCTTTCGGTGAAGAAATTTTTCCTAATATCCAACCTGAACCTCCCCTGGCTCAACTTGAGGCCATTTTCTCTCATCCTATCACTTGTTACTTGGGAGAAGAGACCAACCCCCACCTTGCTACAACCCCCTTTCAGGTAGTTGTAGGGAGCAATAAGGTCTCCCCTCAGCCTCCTCTTCTCCAAACTAAACAACCCTAGCTCCCTCAGCCGCTCCTCATAAGACTTATTCTCTAGACCCCTCACCAGCTTCATTGCCCTTCTTTGGACACGCTCCAGCACCTCGATGTCCTTCTTGAAGTGAGGGGCCCAAAACTGGACACAGTACTCGAGGTGTGGCCTCACCATTGCCCAGTACAGGGGCACTATCACCTCCGTGGTCCTGCTGGCCACACTATTTCTGATACAAGCCAGGATGCCATTGGCCTTCTCAGCCACCTGGGCACACTGCTGGCTCATGTTTAGGCAGCTGTCAACCAACACCCCCAGGTCCTTTTCTGCCAGGCAGCTCTCCAGCCACTCTTCTCCAAACCTGTAGCATTGCCTAGGGTTGTTGTGACCGAAGTGCAGGACCTGGCACTTAGCCTTGTTGAATCTCATACAGTTGACCTTGGCCCAACAATCCAGCCTGTCCAGGTCCCTCTGTAGGGCCTTCCTATCCTCCAGCAGATCAACACTCCTTCCCAATTCGGTGTCATCTGCAAACTTACTGAGGGCGCACTCGATCCCCTCATCCAGATTGTTGATAAAGATATTAAATAGACGTGTCCCCAATACTGAGCCCTGGGGAACACCACTTGTGACTGGCCACCAACTGGATGTAACTCCATTCACCACAACTCTTTGGGCCCAGCCATCCCGCCAGTTTTTTACCAGCAAAGAGTACACCCGTCGAAGCCATGAGCAGCCACTTTCTCCAGGAGAATGCTGTGGGAAACGGTGTCAAAGGCTTTACTAAAGTCCAGGCAGACAACATCCACAGCCTTTCCCTCATCCACTAAGTGGGTCACCTTGTCATGGAAGGAGATCAGATTAGTCAAGCAGGACCTGCCCTTCAGGAACCCATGCTAACTGGGCCTGATTCCCTCCTTGTCCTGTACGTGCTGCGTGATGGCACTGAGGATGATCTGCTCCATAACCTTCCCCGGCACTGAGGTCACACTGACAGGCCCATAGTTCCCTGGATTCTCCTTCCAGCCCTTCTTGTAGATGGGTGTCACATTTGCTAACCTCCAGTCAACTGGGACCTCCCCCGTTAGCCAGAACTGCTGATAGATGATTGAAAGTGGCTTGGTTTGATTGAATATGAGCACTTCTGCCAGCTCTCTCAGTACCCTTGGGTGGATCCCATCCGGCCCCATAGACTTGCGTGTGTCAAATCAATCCATTGTTGTTTGTATAGAGAGGCATTTGCTGCTAATAAACCTTTGCGCTTCTGCAGTGCTTCCCAGGTGAGATCCTTGCAGCACCCCACAAGTAGGAAATATATTTCTTTGTGGAAACTTATTTTTTAATGCTAGAAGATGGTGAACTCAGAAACAAAGGCTACGATTCAGCCAAGTTTTTACCATCACGGGTAATTTTAACATGATAGTTTCTTCTAAGGCCGTAAACAGGATTTGACTCAGCTAAATTACATGTTGTTTACATGCAGTATTTGCACTAATATTTTAGCATTTAAAATAGACTGAAAAGTATTTTTATATATACATGTATTTAAAGTTTCTATCACAGTACTGCCACCTACCTTTACTTTTGACGTAGAAGTTTGAAGGTGTTTTAGTTAAGAGCCTGTTCTCAGCCTGTTTTCACTTACGATGTTGACAGTAAAATTACCCATCTTGGTCCTTTTTTTTTGTTTTGTTCATTTGTGGTTTATTTTCTTGTTTGGTTTTTTTTTTCCCCTTGGTCAGAGGAGTTGAGGTGAAGCAATTTCCTTAAAACAAGCTTTGTTAAACTGATCACATGTTGGATCCATTTCTGTGGGCAATTGCAATGGGTTTTGTTAACAGAAATCAATTCTAAATGTTTAACATGATAATGATGGCATCCTGCTTAACACAATAGTGCAGGTATTGGGCAGCTTCAGGACCATTTTTGAGGTTGTTTACTAAGTTGATCAGTATGAGTTATTATATTATACTTTCTGTTCCTGTTTACTGAACCTGTATATGTTTTTCTTCTTTCTAATATACTGTAGGTTTTTTTTATACCGAGGTTTTTTGATAATGCTCAACAGTCAATTGCCTTTACCTTGGCACAGCACCAAATCCAGATACATCCTTTTTTGTTGTTGTTGGCTTAATGATTATTTATTGCTGTGCCCCTTGCAGGGAAATAATTGTCAAGCTACTTGTTTTGAAATGACTTTTTCTGGACAAGGATAAACATAGTGGTGTTTTAAAAGTGTCTTTCTAGAAACTGCAAAAGTACTGATTTAGGTACTGGTATGCATTGGCTTTGGAGTTCAGCATATCAGAGCCTTGACCACCTTATTCAGAATTTGAAACATGAACATCATTCATGGGATATTATTATCAATTTGAAACCAAATAGAAGTTTCAGTTCAGGAAAATGTGTTCAGATATAAAGATGTACTTCAGAGTTCTTCTGAATTGGGGAGGGTTTACTATAGTATTTCAGAGTCAATCAAGGTCTAACAGAAGACGGTTTTTTGATTGCATGTTGTATAAATCTCTCGTTTAAATGTAATCATGTGCAGGGCTTTTCTCTCCTTTCAGTCATCTCCTAGGGAATAATCACAAAGAGGGAAAAAAGGATTTATACCTATTGTATTAATAGGGAATACATATTTTTTCTTCCATGAAAAACACATCACAGAGTTGTGATGGTGCCAGATATGCAAATGAGACTCATGGCAGAGAGAGTTAAGCCTAATGACAGGGAGAAGCTGACTGTGGACACCTAGATCAGACTCAAAGCTGGAAAGGTCACACTGATGAAGTGGGGATTGTATCCCCTATGCAGACATCCAATGCATACGTTTTCCACTGGTGTATCTCAAAGGGTAATGTAAAGAAGGGCCCTCAGCCCTTACTTGGTTTGAAGCCTGCCTCCCCTTTGTGGTACCTGTCATGTCTCTGTAGCTCCTTGGAAGAGGGACCCTCTATGCCATTTATTTTGCATCACTTATTATAAGAGAGTTCATTCTTGGTTGGTTTCTCAATTAAAAAAAAAAAAAAAAGATAAATTATTGAACACCCACTGAGGTACAGCCATTTATATATACCAACTGAAGCTACAGTCCACTACGTTTAAGGGCAAAGTGCCATTTAAAGTCATTATTTACAGCCAAGTACACCTGTATGTGGAAAAAAAAAATGTGCGCACATTGAAAAATTTTTAAATAGAAGCTGAAATAAGTGGTATTCTCTGCTCATTATTGTTAGATTTGCTAACCTAGCATAATTTCATTTTCATTATTAACTTTTAAAGGGACTGCTATGATCTTTTTAACACAACTTCTCTAATTTTCTTACAAATCTAATTCAAATGTAAATAATTTGTGGGGCAAGAATGTGCAATCATTCCAGCAATTAATATTCAGAAATACAAGTAAAACGTGGCTTGGAGAAGGGAATTGGAGATTTCAGTAGACCTGACATAGTACGCATTTGACTCCTATGACTGCATACCTTGGTGAACTGAAACAGCAGTGCTAAACAGTGGGTTAAGCAATGCTGCCTATTGAATCTCTCTTCTGTGAGTGGTAGTGTAGAACACACCCCCTAAATAAAGATACCTATTGATTGGGCGTGTGAAGAGTGATCAGATTTTCCATTAAATGTGTTACAGGTGAAGTGTAAAATTGTTTTATGTGTTCTGATACATGTGTTCAGATATGCAATGAAGTCTGAAATAAAACCTCAATGCTTTTTATTTTTCAAGTGTTTTTACAAATATTTTTATTGTGCTACAGCAGCAGGAAGTTTTACATTTTTACCTTATTAGCGTGCCTCCGCTTCAGGATCCGAGTTCAACTGATACAGTCACACTTAGAATCAAAAGTACACACTGTTACATATGGGTGGGCTATCGTCCCCCGTTTGTGACTGAAAAAGCAAGGAGCTGAGTGGCACAGGTCATGTATTTTAATTAAAGAGCTGAGGGATTTCTTGCCACTTAAACACAGAAAATCAGAATATCTTTGGGTTTTTTGTCCTTTGCATTGTGTGTGTATGTGTGTTGCCTGAAACTTTGATTACCTCATTCCTTTGTAGTCATGAGACACAGACAACCTGTTGGGATCATCCTAAAATGACTGATCTCTTCCAGTCCTTAGGTGAGTGCATTTCTTAAAATAAACCATTATGTGATGTCCACTCCATGAGTAAAAGCCTGCATTTGTCTGCTGACAATGTCTGAATTGCTATGAACTGTGTGTAACAGAGCATTTCCCACTTTGAGATGAGACACACTTTGCAAGAAACCTACTGCCTTGATCGCATCATCTTTATTGCCTTTCTGTAATTTTATTCTGAACAATATGCTCTGACTCTATGCTTTAATGCAGTGTCTTGTTTATTTCTTTTAAATCCATGAGGGATTGTCCAGTGATGCAGACTGTCTCCATGTTTAAAGCAGGATGTCGGTCTGCAGGGAACTAATTTTTGTAATGAATCAAAGCAGCTACGCTATCAGTAAAGGCTAGACCGTATTATGGTACAGCTAGTTCAACGTGCCCTGCTAACATTTCCATTTACTATGAAGTCTCCTTTTCTAAGGAGTGAAAGGGTAAAATACTGTTAAGTGAGGAAAAATGTTACTATACCCATCAGTTTCTAAAATAGAGCTTATGGCTATCTGACTATCCCTTTCAAAGCACTGTTTACAAAGTCTTGGCATAAAAATTATGGCTTAAAAAGCTGGGTTTTTTTCTCTGTTACTGTGACCTTTGCTGCTTTCTGTTTCCTGTTTGTTGTCTGATAGAGTTGTAAATTACTTGAGAAACATACTGTATTTGAGCACTTGTCTGGAAACTACTTAACACTGCAAAATATATATGTAAAACTCTATTATATGTATATGTATTATATGTGCGAAGATAGTGTCAGAATTTCTGGTGTGCCAATCTCTGAAGGCCCTGGATTGTCAGAGTCAGGAGGCTTTCCCTGCAGGTGGATTGGACTGAGGCCCCAACTTCTCCGTTTGTTTTATTTGTTCCGATATATCCAATCAATTCATTGCAGAGATAGAAGGGATGTCAGACTTCTTCCAAAATGTGAAAATTTATATGTAAAGGAAACTTACGGACTCTCTTTTTAGGGCTGCTCATATTTCTGTTCTGCTGTTTCAGCTGACTTGAACAATGTACGCTTCTCTGCCTACCGTACGGCCATCAAAATCCGAAGACTGCAGAAAGCACTGTGCTGTGAGTTTGGCCTTTGAGACAAATTGTTTCTCTACAGTACTTGGGGAAGGGAGGGTCGGCTTAAGTCTAACAACATTAATGTTTAACAAGGGACCAGATACATCCTTGACAGATTGTCAGCCAACAAAATGGCAGGAAGAATTGCTAATAGTAGGTATCATTATTGCAAATAAATAAAACCAATTAATGAAAAAAGGGTTGCAGCAGGTAAGTTGAAATGGTATGCCCGCTAAGAATACTTTGAGAAGTGATAGGAAAATAAATATCGGTCCTCTTGACTATTGCATACTATTCCTGATACAAACTGATACAAACCAATGTGAAATGATGTGAGCTAAAATCCTGACCTTTGACATAAACTCAGGTATTTTATTATATTTTAGAGAATTCTATTCCATTTTTTGTGTTTACTGCTGCTAGATACAACTTTGAAAATATTCCTTCCTCTCAGAGAGAATATCTTGCTATGTGAATTCCAGTTAAAGAGGAGTTCAGGCCGCTCAAAGTGTGAGGGGAAAGGATACAGATCTGTATAGTTGGTTATAGGTAGTTGGTATTGCTGTACATTTTAATCACAAAAAGCTACTAGGACAAAAAAGCCTACTATTATTAGCAATAATAGTATGTATATATGTATTGGGGATATGGGGAAGAGTCTTAAATAAAATAACAATGCATTTAATATGCACATTGGATATTCTGCCCAGACGTGTGTTGGCATTTGTCCCTGTTGTTAAGCAATCTGATAATTCAGCCACAGTCTACTCTGAAGAGCACATAGATTTCGTCAGCAGGAAAGGATAGGTGTCTACTGAGTAGGCTCAGCTGTCTAAACTACTTCATTTCCAAGGTTCATGTTTGTATCTCCAAGTCTCTGTGCTGTATTTGCCAAGTATTTAAAAAGCATTTTGTATCACAACTATGGTTTAATTCAGCAGCAAGTTGCATGACTGCCATGTTCAAAGTTTAGCAGCCTCAGAAGTGATGTATCAGGAGATCTTGTCTTGGCCTCTGGACTTGGGACTTCTCCGAGTCACACAGCAAGTACCACACTGTGGTTCTGGGCTCTTGCCCGAGTCTCCTGTGCAAAGGAAACTCGGAGTACTCTTTGGAGTCATCCTGCCACTGGTATTTCTGTATTGTCCTTGAGAATCAGGATGAGAAGAAGAAAGATGGTGCTTTCTTGGAGGAGCTGAGCTAGCTTGTAACTGCTCAATGTTTATTTTAGAGAAATGGGATTGAACTAATAGTTTGACATAATACAGAAATGGCTTACATTATAGAGAGAGGCAAGACATGAAGACATGGAAGATAACTGAAAGGGCAAAAAGCTTAGAAGGACGTGAGATTTTGTGAGAAGGCAGAGAAGAGAGGGTGTGTGGAAGAAAACTAACTGAAAGATAGAACTGGGGAGATTAAGCTGTACAAAAAGAAAGGAGTGCAAAAAATTCTCTTGTAGAGATGGTGAGAATATGAATTTTAAAAATTATTAGGACTATGAATGGAAAAGAAAATACACAAACACACACATCTACCAGAAAGAAAATAGGGTGAAGTAGAAAAGAAAATGGGAACTGGACAATTTTGGAAAGAGATATGAGTTGTCAATGAGTGTGAAGGTTGCAGGTTTTAGACCTTTCGAAAGGTCTTGGCAACAACTGGTGTAAAAATGTTGTACATTATCAAATTGTCTTGTCTAAACTCAGGAGTCCTTGCTGTGGAAGGCCTTTTCAGCCCTGAAGGGTGTATAGTACTGCAGTCTGAGTAGGAACACAAGAAGGGCAAAACCATCCTAAAGATGCAAGCAAGGAAGGAGTTGCACAAAGCGGGGTCCCTTCCCACCCTCCAGGTGGTTAGTTTTCTTTCCAGCCTAGAAGAGAGCAGTCTGATCTTGGCAGTAGCTTCTTGGCTGGACTTCAGATATGCATTATACCAAATGAAGCTGTGCGTGAGCTGCTAGCTAGCTACTGCAGAAAGCTGGAGTGCATCTATGTAACAGCACAGGCTCTCAGGAGCACCTCTCACCACTTCTTTGTATGCTATGCTGGCTTCTAACAGAATTTCAAATCAAGTTCAAGGTCTTGGGTTCAAGGTCTTACATTTAAGAAAAAGCAGAACCTGTCCTTTGCAGGATTGTCTGATGGTATTGAAAGAAAAACTGTATTTCTTTGACACAGCCTAGAGCTTCTCTGTGCAAGAGATATGGTCCCACCCAGGGCTATAGTTTCATCTCCCAGCAAGACTAAAGAGCATTATGAGCTTTCTGCTTATCAGTGCACAGGGTATAAAGTATGCATCAACATGTACCTAAAATCCAAAAGCAAAGCAAGAAACCAGAAAGCAAAGTAAAATTCCTCTTGTGCATGCTGCTTCACAGGGAAGAGTGAAAAAACAGACTGCACATGATGGATGCTAATCATGCTGCCTGTTTCTGACAGGCATGAAGATTGTCTAGCGAGCTGTATAGAACAAACTTCACTTTCATTACTTCTAATAAGCTTTGAGGAGGAATATACTTCTGTAAAACATATCAATTTCTGTAATAACTGCAATGGTTAGCTCTCCTCATTTACAGATTTCAGAAGTGCATTCCTATCAAAGTGAATGTTGTCTTCAGTTTCAGGGGAGGGAGGTGGAAGGAGGACAGAGGGAAGTTGTAAGAAGTAAAGGAAATATTCCAGTTTGAAAGAGCCAGGAGTAAAACTGTCATCTCTACAGATCCAATCTGCCTCGTTATTTATGAAGCTGTTTGCTTGCTCCGTCTCTCTGCCTCATGGGAGGAGACAACAGCACAAAAATCTTTGTCTTTATTACACACACCTACTTCACAAAGGATTGGTTTAATTTGTGAGAACACAACATTGTGGATTTTTAAGAAAGACATTGCAGATTATCCACAAAGCTAAATACTACAAGAATGTTCTGCCTCTGAACAGGAACTCGTTATGATCAGGCACAATTTTAAGACCACCTTCAAAAATATAATCAGTGCTGTTCATTTTGTCATTGTTTGCTTAGCTGATTACTTCTTGCCAGAGAACAGGTCAAATTTCCTTTGACTGTGATGATTCTTGGTCTGATTCTGTCCCGTGAATGGCTGTTGAGGTAGCCAAAACACAGCATGTACTATCACCTCCTCTCTGAGGAAGGGGAGAATGGTTAAGCCCTATCTAGAATTCCTTTCTTGACTCTTATTTGTTGGTGGGTTTGTTTTAAGGTAGGGAAAGAGTCATACTCTGTGCTCCTGCCATTCATTCTCTGGTCTGATTTACTTTAGTCTTCCATTGTATTTCCTGTAATTTTAACTGCGGATGGTTTTTAAAGGTGTTTGGATGCAGAATGCTTCAGGAAGGCTTATGTGCTAAGGCAAACAAAATGTCAAAACAAATTGCTAGAAAATGAGGTCACTGTAAACTGTAAAATGTGACAAATTACTGTCACAGACGCAGTGTGTGTATAACTGCAAAGGCCTTTTTGGTGAAAACTCCAAGGGCACAGCTGGAGCAGGATGCACAGTCCCACTTGCACTTGATAGATTTTGACTTTGCAGCGAGGACTGGTAACACAGTATTAGTGCTATACAAGCAAGTTCAGGAGTATGTAATTTGAGAACTGCACTTTGGAAAGCTTTGCTGATGCCAAATCTCTCTTCTGAGTCTTTGGTCTTGGTAAGTGTCAAAAAAACATGGTTCTGGGGAAGTTATTCCCTCCCACTCCCCCCACCCTCCTTTAGAAGCAGGAAAGTAGAGTCATGTTTCATCTTGTTCTGTTTTTTGGAAGGTAGATTCCTGCAGAGACTAATATATGTGTGTATGTACCTATGTGTATTTATTTTGCAGCAAGCTGAGAAAGGTTGCAGGTTGGAAAGAACAAATTCTTGGCTTCTCTGTCTCAGATTATGTGGGGCAGATGTACTGAGAGCACTTTCCCACTGTAGCAGAAGAAGAATGGGGCCAGAGAGAGTATCCTGTGTTGCAGTTGTACTGGGCAGCTATGTGGCACCAGACCCTGACTATAATATTTTATTCTTGTGCAGCATACTTTAGCTCATTTTAAAGAAATTATATTGCCCCAGATGCTGAAGTGTAGTACTGGAAGGGGAAAAGGGAACAAAACCACCATGTATATTAAGAATTCTGTCGCTGAGCTCCTCTAGGTGATTTAAAATTTAAGAATGCTAATAGGAGTATCAGCTGCACAAGGCTAAGGAACAAACATTAACGCACACAAGACTAAAAGCGAGAGCCATGTAGGCTTCCCTCAGTATCCAGTCTTTTGCAGGAACTGCTGTCATTCACAAGGTCTTTCTAATAAACAGCTCCATAGCAATGCCTGCCTGTGTTCGGTGGGGTTACAGCAGCCTCAAATTTGCCATTAGCAGCTGCATGTCATTACTTGCTCCTGAGTCACTCACTCACATCTGCTTGAACCGTGCTGAATGACGTGGTTTCTGTTTATAGTTTTCCTTTGGGAAAGTCTCCTCACTACAGAAAGGAAAGAAATGACCCTTGTGTCCATTTGTTGGTTAACAGCAGGATTGGTCGTTCAGCACATTTGAGCAGATGCAGAATAGTACTGCAAAAATGCACTAAAAGCTGTGTACAGTAGGCTTCACGCCAGAAATGATGTGAGTCTCAGGTTAGCTTTTCCCCATCTGCATAAACACAGTTTATTTAAAAACTATCAGAAATGGAAATGTAATGAGAAAATAATCCCTCTTTACATCAGCCCAATCCAGGGGCGCTGCCAGTGGGTAGACCTTACCATGGCAGGATAACTGCCTGTTCCCAAAGTTCATTCAGCCAGGTGAGTGCTGAAGTAAACAGGGATGGAAGTAAGTTCCTCTGGTTGTTCTCCATGAATGGTGTCATCCAAAAGCTTAAGTTTTGCTTAATTTGCATTAGTACAGCAGCAGAGTTTCCTTTTAGTATGAAAATACTGAAAGTACCTCTCCCAATTCCCTCTAGAATCCTTTGGCAGAAATGTGAATGTGAGATCTTAATGCCAGCAGATACAGATAAGAAGTTAGCAGGCTTACTCCAGTGTCTGTTGAATTGCCGTTTTCAGCGCAAGGACGGTTATGCTAAGCCAAGCCCAAAGGCTACAACTTTCTGGCATTCCAAAGCATTCCAAGTTTTCACTGGCTTTAAAAAGGGCAGGTTTTGGGTGCTGTCAGTCTGTCTTAGGAAGTTGCTTACCTGCTTTTAGCCGACCATTAAGTACATTACAAAAACAGGTTGAAAAAAATACCACTGCCAAACTGGCTGCAATAATTTTGAGGATTTTCCCCCCCTGCCGTGGGTCCTGAAGGACAAGCATGAAAAGTGGCTGTCTCTTCTGAGTGCAATATTTATGTGACTGGATAGCATGTCATAGTTTTGCACCTGGCTTCACCCCCCTCCCTCCACTCCTCAAAAAAATAGTCTGCATTGCATTGCGGCGTGTGTGTGGGGGTTGTTTTGTTTTGTTTTTAAATATGCCCATGAGCATTTTCCAGTGTATTACATATTTTCCAGCTACTGTAGAAGATTGCTGCAATGTACTGCCAAATACTTTGGCTACCTCAGGTCAAACTAGTGGCAAGGTATTTTGCTGCAGTTAGCAGTCTGCCTGTTTGGTAAATGCATGGCTGGCATTTGTTTGCATAGCCAAGAGATGGGCTTTTAGAAGAAAAAGAAAATAAAAAGCAAACAAACATAAAACCCCTGCAAGTCTGATGCTGTAAAGTTAGAACAGAATGTACAGATGTCAGTGAGGCAGAGAAAAAGTAAGGGCCATGAGGTACTGTTTCTCATTTTACAGTGATGTAGACTGAGGAAAAGGGATTGGGAATGTAACCTCCTTTTGGCCTATAACCTTATCTTTTGGTAGATGCTCACTGAGTTCTTGACAGAATTGCTCATAGTGGTTAGTGTTGTCTTGCTCCTGCTTTTTTTCTGCTGTACTTATTTTCCAGCCCAAGCTAGACTTTCCTGATTTACACAGACTGCCCTTCTGGGGTCCTTTTAACATTATCGGTGCAGAGCAATTTACAACACATCTGAGATTGTCATGTTTCATTTCCTTTGAGAGATGACATTTATAGTGTAAATGTGTTACTGGCTCTCCAGAAACAGCTCTGTATGAGCTCAGAATATACTTCAACTTCATGTTGTATACACTGTAGCAAGCATACTGATACATTGCAACTATTTTTTTTTACTAAAGTCCTCGCTTCTGTCAAAAAAATGTCACTGAGGATCATACCACCCTTTGACTTAAATTATTCTTCCTTCTTTTACACCAAAATAAGTTTCCTCTTTTCCACTTTGTTTTGCAAAAGGAATTAGAAGAACTCATTGGCAGCTTTTTATTTTCACCGTGCAAAACCCAGATTTTCACAATTGCAATCACATTTCTGTGGTTTTGGAGGCAAAACCCTTGTCACCTCTAGGGTATCCATAACAGCACCAGCTGCTTATAGAAAGCATGCTGCAATAAAGGAGATCAAAATATTTTTCATGAAAGCATAGCATTTGTGCTCTGGAAAACTACAATAAATAATTTCCCTGTGTCCCTCCCTGCTTTCTCTTAAGCCTTAATTTAGCAACTGCTGTTCAGTTAATCAGGCCTCAGTATATTCCTGCTGCATTTAAGAAAATGTTGTTACCTAAGAATTTGCTTTGCTTTACATTTAATCAAAAGTGATAGTCATTTAATGGGTTTCTGCTTTATGGTAAATGCAAAGAATCCTTTAAGCCTAGTGGACTCCCAGTGTGCGTACATCTGAAGTTAGGATCCTCTAATTACACAGACTACTTCAGCGGCTTTTTAAATGTTCTTCCGAACTGTGTCATTATGGTGTTCTTGTTGATTCTGTTTTTTTAAATATATAGTACCAAAATGCTGTTGACTTGTCACAGAGAACAGTTTTTCAGTACAAAGTTACTAAATGAAAGCTACTTCTTGGCTAATCTTGGCTAATTGCAGTGTTTGCTACAAAATGCACGTGAACAAGTATTGTGAATGCTATGCTCGGACATCTATATTCATGCCTTTTTTCTTCATATTTTTTTTTTTTTTTAAATCACCTGTTGTTAGTGGACCTGTTGGACCTGAACACAACAAGTGAAGTTTTCAAACAGCACAAGTTGAGTCAAAATGACCAGCTGACTGGTGTCCAGGACGTGATCAGCTGTCTCACTACCATCTACAGCGGACTTGAAGAGAAACACAAAGATATGGTGAATGTTCCTCTCTGTGTAGACATGTGTCTTAACTGGCTACTCAATGTATATGATAGGTAAGTAATAAATCTTTATTCACAGTGCGTAGCCCAGGAATTTAATGTAGTTTTAGCAAAGTACAAACCATGGAGACAGAATTGGTAATTTTTGTACGTGATTTATCAAAAATGCCAGACTTATAGGACTGTTGTATGTTTTTTCTGAGTTACTTTCTTGAGGAAGTGTCCATGGTAATAGAAAAATGATAAAGCCTTAGGAAGTTATTTAATGAAGAGTTATGTCTTTTGATATTTTTGACTCAATAATGAAAGTGCAGTTGCTTGCAGTGAGATGTTTCTTATGCTGTCCTGCTCAGATACACTGAAATAACATTACACTGCTTTTATACTACTACCAAACAAACATCAAAAGGATTTCAAGAAATGCATATGTGAGTAGAGAACTGGAGATGCTGCTTTAGCTGTGTTCCTACTGTAAATGTTCCAAGTTGCCCAGATTGTTTGCCATTCATGCCAGATCCTATTTCTGCCAGAGGTGGGGACAGTTTTATTATTTGTTTTACACTTAGTTACTTGCATGCCATAATCCTGGCTGAGCTCCCTGTCCTGTATCCCCTGTCGCGTGGTGGTTCTTCTGATCTCAGCACTAAAGCCTGTCTGATTCTGGAGGGTCAGCAGTGTCCTGGTCCCAGATCTCTTCCGGCAGGTGCAGCTCCTGCCTTGTATCAATTCTGAGTGCTGGTGCTATGTGGTCCACCTGCCCTGGTCCTGGCAGCAAAGCTGTATTTCTCCGGTGGATTGTGAGTTTGCCTCAAGAATGTTTCAGAATGCTTACAGTAAGAACTTGTGGGCTTATTTAAAAGCACATCCACTGTTTCCAGAGAGAGCACTGAGTCTCAGAAGACACGAAAAAGTTCATTCCAGCAACGCCTTGTGGTTTTGGCCCGTCCTTTCTGAGCCCCCAGACACTTGTTTCTTCCGCTGAATGTCAAACTCTGACCCCTCTGCCCTGCACTGTGTCAGCCTGCATGACCTACAATCAGTATGTTTTTATTTAGTTGTGCCTTTGAGTCATGAGTTTGTTGCTCATTTTTTTTTTAGTGGTGTTTACTATTCTCATCTCCCTTCTGTAGTAAAAACTGGGAAAAGACTTGGTTTCCAGCAGCTCCTCCATTCGCTATAATGTATCTCCTTACATTGTTTGAGCAAAGGCATTTCAGGACTCTTCGGGAGCTTACTAAAGGCACAGTAGTGCAATACATGGGGTGGTTGTTTCAGTGTGTCTAATTGAATATATGCTTTAGTTCAGAGTTATACACAGAATTACAACTCAGAATTTCTAAGCTGCATGAGGTTGGTTAGCAAATTTCTTTCCTCTCTCCCCATTTGAAGATGGAAAGAGCAAAAGTATTTCTTGAGTAATGATAGAAGTTCTTATACCTGGCTTTGCAAAAGAGAGTTGTTACTTCTTGATGTATGCATTATCTTCGCTATGTTCACTCACTTAATCAGTGCCGAATTCTAACAGTTCATAGCTTTTTTCTTTTTTTTTCTCCCAGAGGATTACATGCCAGTACTCCTATACTTTGTGGATATTTTATTTTATTTTATTTTTATTTTAAATACTGTGGTAGGAGAGAAGGAAGGAGGGAACAGAGTACATAAAACCATTTATCATTTATGTGCTGACTACCTATTATGCTTTGGCATTCAAATACTGCTATTTAATATTGTGACATTTCTGTTAGTTGGACTCCTCATCATTACTGCTGGAAAATTGGAGAGCCCATCAAATAATGACTGGGACTTCTTCCTGCAATTACTTTTATTTTGCAGAGCTCTGTATTGTGGGTGAATAAGCACATCACTTGCAAATAGAGCAGTAGATCAAGTGGGTTGCTTGACTTAAATGTTATTGGTTATTTAGAATATGAGACTTAATAATGTTGGAGACTTTTTGTAGTTACTGGTTGTGTTTTTTTCAGATTGATCACAAATCCATTGTATTTTCTTTAGCTTACCTTTGCTTCCTAACTTCAGTTAGAAGTCAGTTGTTTAATCTGTTCATATTTAAAATGCACGTAGTAAGCAACAAGCCTTTCTTTCAGTAACGTTTTCTGTTGCTCCCGTTTCCCCTTGATTATTCTGTTGACAGCATTAGTGTAGATAATTCTTCAAGCTGATGAAAGACTTTAATCTTCCATCAAACTTTGAATAATGGCGGATGAAGGTTTTCTGAGATAAAATTACCTTTTACAGTATGTTTCCTTGCTCACCTTTCAAATCCACTCCAGGAGAGAAAAAAAAAAAAAAGCTGAAAGAACAGATACCAATTTTGAGCTGCCTTTCTTTTTTTTTTTTTAATTGGCCTTTAGGAAAGAACTAATTTGTGTCTTGGCATTTCCATTGTTTATTGCACTGGTATTGCACATATACAATGTTTCAAATCGTTAAACTGCCTACAAAAAGCATCTGTTAGTCACATGCTATTAACCTGGGATTTAATTACTGATTCACAGATTGATGGCAAACTGGGTAGCTCTTCAGATTTACCTACAGATGTCTTTGGCCCTTAAAAAGAACCAATTTATTTTTAGAAATAGTAGGCAAGTCTGTTGTGTTCTGGTATTTTCTGACACATCAGGAATGATTCATTCTTCAAGCTGAGTAGAGGAGAGAAACGTTAGATTTACTTGGTGACTTTTACTTTTTCAAGGACACGAAGATTGTTCTAGGCAGCAACATCTGCCCTGTAAACATTATCCAAAGTTAAAGTTCCTTGTTTTGGTTAGTCCAGAGATTTTTTTTTTTTTTAAATGAAATTATAAATAAATGTGTTGCATTTTACAGTGAGAGCTGTGAAGGAAATTGTTTGCTCTATGAAATCATTTGGCCAGGCCTGTGTTTAAATAATCCAAAAACAAGAGCTGGTGGTTATTGTTCTGGACTATATACTGTCAAATTTGCTAAAATGTCCCAAAAGTCATTTATATGAAATGGACTGATAGCTTTCATTACTAATGGAATAACTCAACACCCCTTGAAGTGAGTTAGTTTAGATATTTTAAAGTCTGTCATACTTAATATAGAATACATATACTAATTGTGGGCGATGACTCATTATTTCAATCAAAATTACCCAATATCCATAAAGAAAATTTTACTTGCACTGTTTTTAAAGCCTTGCAATGTTTATCTGACTTCTTGTATTTCAACTTCGAAATTTTCTTGATTTTTGTGATGTTAGGATAGTTTTGATAATGCGTTTTTTTAAATTTAGTTTCTTTGGTGCATTAGTCTAGGAAGGGTATCTATGGTATAACATGTATGCTAACTTTTTTCATATGATCAAAGCTATCATTTATGATCGTTCTCTATGGCCCAGGCCTCCCCTGAAGAATTACAACTTTGTTATTTATTGTTGCACTTATACACCTGGTAAATTCTAATACCAGGTTGAGTTAATATCCCAGGCCTTGCCAGCATGTTAAGTTCAGCAAAATCTGAACTTCTGAGGAATGAGGATGAGAGACCTGCTCAGTCAGCCTTAACTTTATGCCCTGGTTTTGACGGTAGTTGATGGAAATTTTCTGCATGCGCTCCAATTGCGTTCCCTGTGTTGATGATAGCTGTCTTGATTCATAGAGGACTCTGCGGGAGCAGCTTGACAGGCTGTGATAGCAGTAAGAAGCACTGTAGGAAGGACGTGGCCCTCTGTAGAGCAGAAAAATGACTCCTCTGTGGTTGATCAAGGGCGAGGCATCTATGGGGACCTTCAGAATCTACCAAGCTGCCTCCTGCTGCTGGGTTATGTAGATAACTGATAGCTGTCATCCTTGGTAGTCCTTAATTGTAGTGTCAACGTTGACCAGGCTTGAGAGCTCTTTGACAGAAGTCAGAACTGAAGGGGGCTCATCATCTTACTTCTCCAGTTTTCCTTGCTAGTGCCTGATGTTTTTATGCTGTTGCCCCCTGCTCTTAGGGGACATAGGGTTCCTCTGGACTTGATATTGCTTATCCTGTTTTCTGTTGGTTTGCCAGTCATCTGTATTGTGTGTTCCTGTTTGCTATCTCTTGTACTTTATCTTGTCCTCTGTCTGGCAACTTTTTGTTATCTGGCTAACTTCTGTGTGTAGCTGTGCCCATCACCGTTTGCCCCTTTGGCATTCACATTGTTCAAATATTTAGGTAAAATGCTTATATATTGTGTCTGGCTATGCTATTGCCATGCTACAGAATACTTGTGTGCCATTATTGGTAACAAGAGTTTTGTATGCTTATATTCAACAATCTAATATTAGTTATATCCTGATTAGTACATTTATAATTTACAGGTGTCACAGGCCTCTGTTTTGACTATGGTGTAGACTGTGTTTGCCTGTAAAAGGAGTTTTGGGTCCTAACTCTGTATTAGGATGTTACTTAGAGAAAGGAATAAAGTTTGCATATGACGGTTGCATGATTATGGAACATTTTTGGAAAGTGCGCTAAACTCATTTTCCTGGAAAGACATACCTTCAGATAATTTTAACCCTGCTTTAATGTCTGTCATTGAATTTCCTTGGCGTTTGAGCAGAAAGAGAAATGTTAGTTTTAGGATTTAGCATGCTGTTTTGCAGCTGAGATGTTCTTGTGACCAAGTAGTGCTAAACTGTATTATGTCATTCCCAAGTGCTCCACACAGCTTGTGCCCGATGTAGTGAGGCTGGGATCATAGTTGTTTCATTTGTTTGGAGTTCAGCTGTCGCAGGATTAGCAAGGGAACTCACGGGGTGTGGCTCATGTCTACTGCCCCTGTTATCTGTGTGTTACCTGTTCTTCCCTCCCTCCCCTCTTCTGCATCCTCTAGTTTCAGTATCTCCTGTAGTAAGATATAGGATAAAAGTGTTCTCCCTTTCTCTTCTAATACTACAACCATTTCTAGCTTATCCTTTCTTTCCTCATTTGCTTATGTTATTGTACAGTACTGACAGGCGTCAGTTTTTTTATATAAAGTTGCCTTTTTGGTATTCTCTGCAGCTGTGTTGGATCTCTGAAACAGCTGAATGGTTGCTCTCTGCTTGGATGGAGAGTCCAAACTATGCAACAGTTGTATGTGCTCCAATCCCAATCCAGCCTCTCTGCCCATGCACCATGGTACCCCCCCCGCCCCATGCCCGTGACCAAATGATGTAGTTAGCTGGTTCCCCACTAAACTAGTCCTCTCTGTACTACATGCTTTCAACGCACTCTGCTACCATGCCTGGAAATGATGTGTACCTTTTTTTGATGCCTATTTTGGCAGGTTTAAAAGTTGAATTACTTCTGGGTTCTGTGCCACCTCCTGACTGGCAGTGGATGAAGGTGCAACAGGGGGATCATACCTGAGGCAGATAGTCCAGAGCCTGCCTGGTGCATATGTAGAGACAACGGAATCACCTACAAAACCAAGGATTTCTTTATTTCCTCCTTCCCCTCACCTCTCTTTCCTCTCACCTTCCCCACTGAAACAATAAAATTCCGGTTCATTTGGGAAAGGAGAAGAATGTCAGCATTGCACTATAAGGGCAATGAATCCTTAGACTTTGTATTGCATGGGGAAAGAGGGACAGATGGAATCTAGTAAACAAGAAAAGTGCTTCTGACAAGCGGCTATAATGATTTTGAGATTTTTCACTTGAAGATAGGTCAGAGGTCAATAATGTGCCATTGTTATACTGCCTTTCACTGTTGTATTGATGGAGAATGGACAACTTTTGCTCTAAACCAGTTAATAGAGGTATAATGGTTCAGGCTTCCCTTCACCAGGATCAGAGCAAAAAATATCTGAGCTGCTTAAAGTGGTCTTATCAATTGATTTTGTAATGGCAAGCATTGTCATGTCATTCGTTCAGTGAATCTGAATAGTGTGCTAGCACTTAATTCTAAATACTTGACCCATAAATTTTGTATGAATTCAAGCATTAAAGTTTCCTGAACCTTCCACTGTAAGGCCTTGATTTTTAGATGTTTGTATACACAGCGCAATTAGATGGTTGTGCTGCCATTCAGAGGCATCCTTGACAGGCTGGAGAAAGGGGACAAGAGGAATGTTATGAAGTTCAATGAAGGGAAATGCCAAGTCCTCCCCCTCAAGAGGAATAACCCCATACACCAGTACAAGCTGGAGGACAACTAGCTGGAAAGCAGCTTTGTAGGAAAGGCCCTGTGGATCCTGGTTGAACATGAGCCAGCAACATGTACTTGTGGCAAAATAGGCCAACAGTCTCTTGGGCTGCATTAGGAAAAGCCTTCCCAGCAGGTCGAGGGAGGTAGTCCTTGCCCTCTACTCGGCACTGGCGAGATACATCTAGAGTGCTGGGTCCACTTCTGGGCTCCCCAGGACAAAAGAGACATGGACAAACTGGAGTGAGTCCAGTGAAGTACCATGAAGATGATTAAGGACTTCGAGTATCTGATGTATCAGGAGAGGATGAAAGACCTGGGACTCTTCAACCTGGACAAGAGAAGTTTCAGGGGGATCTCATTAATGTGCGTAAATACCTGATGGGAGCAGCAGAGAAGATGGAGCCAAGCTCTTCTCAGTGGTGCCCAGTGACAGGACAAGAGGCAGTGGGCACAAACTGAAACACAGGAAATTCTGCTTAAACATATAAGAAAAATATTTTTTCAATGTGTGAGGGTGATCGAACAGTGGCACAGGTTGCCCAGAGAAGCTGTGCAGTCTCTGTCCTTGAAGATACTCAAAACCCAACTGGATATGATCCAGGGCACCCTGCTCTACCTGACTGAGCAGGGACATTGGTCTCGATGATCTCCAGAGGTCCCTCCCAACCTCAGTGATTTTGTGACTTTCTAAGCTGGGCAAACTTCAACTATTGAATTGGAAGTGTCAATGCTACAAAGTCTGTAGGTTTGGTGGAGGGGTTTTGTTGGGGTTTGGTGTGACTTTTTTACTGTATATATAATTCCAGTGCTAATATTTAGCTGTTTCCAAGAAAAACGCTAGGGGAAAATATGCTGCTCTTTAGAAAAATGTAATACTGCAGGCTTTGTAATTCTTTTTATAATTTATTAAGGAAGTGCTTTTTGTGCAAAGGAAGTTTTTCATCGTTCCTTTAACAATCCGCTGAAATTTGAAGAAGTGTGAAGCCTCCACATATGTGCCATGACCTTTTAGATGCAAAGATTTTCTGAGTTTCTACCTTTAATAAAAAACTGCTCTAGTCAATCCTGAGTTAAATCAAACCCAAATGAATGTTCTGCTTTGGTTTTCCATTGAATACAAAGTTAAGACACAGACAACCCTACACAGGAAAGAATGGCAAAAGAACTTTATCAGGGTTGCAAAATGAGCCATTTACACATTAAGATATGCCAGAATGATGTAGTGTCTGTGATTGAAAGAGGTAATTTGAAGCTAAGCTTGAATGTATAAAATAGGTGGCACTTTTATAACATTCTGGAAAATTGAGTCCTGATTTTCAAACTAGGCAGTAAAAGTAATGGGTGTTTTTGATTAATTTAGCAATAATTTCTCTGTACCTCTGTTCTAGCTTGTGGAATGGCGAAGATAATGCTGTCTAGTCTCACTAGATTAGGTGATGGTTGTGAAGACAAATGCATTAGTATTTGTAAGGCGCTTAGCTAATTTACTGAGAGCCCAGGAGTAAATTAATAATTTTGTATTCAGCACAACATTTGTGAAGTAAATCAAATAGCAGACCATATGTTGAATGGATAGGACAGAAAGAGATATCTAATAACCACTCCAGAAGTAATTAAAGGATATATCACTTCAGCATGACAGAAGGGACCAAAATAATGTTTGGGGTGTTACTAATTTTAATATTATCTTACTTGCTGGTGAAGGACCCAGCTAACCTTAAAGGCAGGGGGTTGTGTATATATATACAGTTTAACTACTATTCTCATTGGGTTTTTGCTATGTCTCATCTAAAGAGGAATTGTATCATGTTTTTTGGTCTTTGAAAGTAGAAATCATCAGATCTTTTAGGAATATGTTTCTGCACTGATCTTTTGAACTTTAAAATTGTCCTTTTCCATGTACCCTGTGTTTATTGCTTTAGTACCTTTTTGAACAGTGTCTTGCAGGTTTAAAATCACTTGCTTTGGTACCCACTTATCTGTTCTCAAGTTGCTTAAGGTTTGATGTGTGGTTTTTTGGGTTTGGGCATTTTTTTTTTCATGTTGGACAAGACGAGCCTGAAGTCATGTTGCTGTGGAGAATGACAGCTCCACATCATTTAATTACTGCATGTGGTTGGCTGTTTATGTCGTGATACACATGTATATCAGAGCATTTTAAACATAAAAGGAAAAAATGAAGTGAAAAAAATGAATGAATTGCTGTGATATGAAAACCTGGTTTTATTTTGCAGTCCTTGTGTTTCACGCTGAGTAATAGGCTTTCCTGCTGTGTGCTCATGTATTTTTTCATGTATATCACATTATTAAATCATGTTGAGAGCTTTACAGAGCTAAATGTCTGCCCTTTTGGAGTAATACAAACTGTTTTGACATGTAAACCACTTAGAAGGCGAGCTGAGCTTTTGTAAGGGAAGCATTCTTAATGTGAGTTGTAGTGTTAATTTGTTTTGAGATTTGAAGTGTATTTAAAGTAGAACTCACCAATGCCTTTGCATTTTTTAATAGACTAGAGTTGGAATGAAATAAAATTAAACTGTATTAAATGGTCTTATCTTTATAATTTCAGTGGCCGAACTGGAAAAATTCGAGTGCAGTCCCTGAAAATTGGCTTGATGTCTCTTTCTAAGGGCCTTCTGGAAGAGAAGTACCGATGTAAGGAAGAATGTATTTTATAAAGTGCTTACTTTACATAATTGTCATGTACAATAACAACACACGTAGCAAAATTTGTAGTTAAACATTTCTCATGCCTGTAGCAAGACAGTTTTCTTGTAAGTAAAATCGAATTGTTGTTTTCATTATCATCCGTGACAATGGAGAAAGAAGGATTTCTATCCTGACTGGAAACTATTGATGTCAATTATGCATCGTCATAATGCACAGTATTGTGCTCCCCAAAAGCAAAGGAGAATGTAGCTGTGTGGAAGCTAGGGAGTATTCTGTTTGACTGATTCTGTTCTCGTGTGTGTGTATGTTGTGTTTAGGGAAAAATCAAGCAAGTCAGTGTTGATTGGAATAGATTGATATGTCTGATAAAGCAAGGAAATACATCAAAATCCAGCAATTGTAGTTTGTAGTCTATGAAAAAGATGATCTGAACTCTGAAAATAGTTTTCCAGTGTCTGTGCTTCCTGCCAGAATTGTACAATGAAAGTTCAAATTATGTTGATTTAAGTAATCGCACAAGCTTGAGAAATACTGAATAGTATAAAAATATTTCACAAAAATAATTGCAGGAGCAGAAGGGAATTGAGTAACTGTGGCAAAACCCCCTGACAAATACAGAACAAGAGATTAAGCACTATATAAGAGCATCATAGGTGATGGATAGTTATATGTTATGCACAGTATGTTATGCACATCATCCTAAAATTACTATTCTTTGCAGTAGTTCCTTGACACATTTCAGAAACACATGTAAAATGTGTAGAGACTGTATTTGCCGTGTACCATTGGAGCTCTGCAACAATTTCTGCTTTTCTTAGAAGTGTTTGTAGGTAATCTTGTAATCTTGGTTATTAACATTGAGCAAAAGTACAGGTATCTTATGCATTGGAGCATATTTTGGCATCTGAACTTGAGCCGGTACTAAGACTTTGGGTTTTTTAGTTTCCTTATGTCATTTGACATATCTGTGAATTACTCCATAACTAAAAGAGCTTTGCAGGCATACCTTTGTTCAGTAATGACAATTCAGGAGGTAATCTGCCATTTGGTGTGAAATAAAAAGCTTTCGTAAAGTATAAGAGTTAGTTAGGCTGTGGATAACAGAATGATAACCCTACCGAAAGATCGTTTAAAAAACCCCAGAGCCTGGGAATAAACTCACATTACATTGCTATCAGTAGTGAATTAGTATACTTACCGAATACAGGCACTGAAGCAGAACGATGGAAATGACTAGGTCGGATTAATTTTTATGTTGTTGCTTTGTGTCTAGTAGTAAAATAAAAATGGCAGCTGATGGTGGCTGCAGATTTGCATAATCTGTGTCAACAGGCTGGGCTTTTTCCTGAAGATTGCTGTGAAAAGTCCTAAAAAATTAGTACAGAAAAAGTCTCAGGAGACTTTTGTACAAAGTGGTCATAACTTCAACCTGAAATACATCTGAAATTGAAATAGTTGCTTGGCTTCTCACAGCAGAGAATTAATAATCAGATAACGCATCCATTTTTTTGTCGTTGTTACTCCTGTTCTGATCAGTGGGCCAGGCTTTGATATCTTTATTGTCAGATTTATTGTCCTTACGAACCATAAAATTGTCACAAAACAAAACTCTTCAGTCTGAAAGAAATTTTGCCAAAGGAGGAAGGAAACAACGGTGTCAGGTACTGGTTGTTGGCCTGCGGTGGCTCTGCAGTCAGTGTTTTGGGGTCCTCTGGCACCAGCTGTGTCACAGACTGATCTTTGGTGCGAGCTCTCTTGCTTGTTTTGATTTTGTTACACCCTGCTAATCATCTACTGTTGAGAGAAATTTTGTCGTATCTATTGAGCTTTCAGATCCTCAGGTGAAAACCAGAATGGAAATGCTAAGTATTTTCAAGAAAATGTCACGTGGAAGGAAGATCAGTACCCCCAAACATGGGTGCCTAATATGAATTACCTGCCTTCTGATTTTTCCCTTTCTCAGACAAGTGCCTGACATTTGCTTCTCCTTTTGGCTATATTTCTTCTAAGCATTTCTGAAGTATTGTTGATCCCAGGCTTCTCTGACCATGGCAGTTGTCCTACGGTCACAGTTGGAACCCTTAGCCGAGCACAGACCATGCCTTAAATGTTGTAGTCCTAGAGAGGCGAACTCTTCTCAGAGCAGTTGGTAGTGAAATGGGCAAGTTTCTTGTTTTAGAAAGTTTTGGATGAACTCTTCAATCTTTTGTAAAATGTTTAACCAGACTGTCTGCTCAAGTGTTTTCTACCTCAGCCTTCCCAGAGACCAGTCTTTCGGGGATTAACTTGAAGAAACATAATTTCTGGGCTGCTGAGACATTGGGTTTATGAAATAATATGGTAAACTGACAGGGGACGATAATTTCAGTTTACCGGTACAATTGACCTGCATCTTTCTTTCTTATCTTTTTGGAGAAATCAAGCTTTTGTTCTTTTTTCTTTCTTTAATGTGAAGCCTTTTTCTCTTTTTTTATTGTTAACTGTATGCTCATTTCCAGTATAGGTAGGATCTCTTCACTTGACACATTTTTTAAATATGTTTTGCCAGAGAAATTTCTGTGATTTTTTTTTTTTTTAAATTTAATTAAGCTTCTTTTTAAGATGCTAGACTTCAGGGTTGACATGAGAATGAATCTTTAATTAAAAAAAGTCCCAATTACTTTAGAAGAAACGTTGAAGCCTCAATTAAAGAAAGCCTATTCTTGAAAATGTTTAAAGACGTACGTAACTTCAAGCACACACCTGGATGCTCCTGTGAATAAAAATGGACCTGCAAATATAATTGAGTTGCTGTGAGCTGGTTACATCTGTGCTTGTAGGGGAAATAATCCAGGGCCTCTTTTTGTTGGTGAGGCCAGTGACCTGGTCTGGCTGTATCCGTGTTATGCTCTCCTTCCTCCCCGAAACAGGGGGGCCACACGTGAGCTACCTATTGGAAACAATCCCTGACCCTACTAAACTCTCACATCATTCCTGGCTATTTTGGGGGTGAGACTCAGTCAACTTTGATCAAAAGCATGACGGATACACTTTGAGCAGCTTAATGATACAGATGACAGCGTTCCAGTGCTTGGGCTTAGACCCTGATGCGCTGATCAGTAGTAGCCTTAAAAAATGGTAAAGGAAGAAAAAAAGGATGCACATTACGAAAGATAATAGTAGCTTAATTCCAAAATACTCAGAGCACAATAAACAAAACACTGCTCCTTTTTACCACTAGTTGTTCATACATTATTACAGGACTTCTGAATACTGTGGAAAAATGGAACATTTCTAACCACTCAATTTTAGTCTGCCAAATGTTCTTGGAAGGTAAATTTCAATCATATCAGCAAGTGTTTGCAACAGTAAAAATGTTAATTTGCACGTGTGATTATTCACAGCAGGTTTTATGCCTGGTCATGTAATCAGGAGACAAACGATGTCTCAGAGGTGTGGATTTCCTGAGGGACAACAGGAATTTCATCTTCCCTCCCTTTTCTTCAGTTTTAGAGGTTGAGAAAAGTCGTAGCACTGTGTAATAACTGGGAGCACATTTGTGTGCATTTTGCTCAGTTTTAACACAGAAAGCCTAGACTTGCAGCAGAAGCAGAAAATGCACATGGAGTTTTATTTAGTGTGTAGATGTGTACGTTTTGGGTCATATCGTGTAATGCATAAAAACTGTAGGATTTGAGGTGAAAAAGAAGGACTACTTGAAAAATCTCAACTGTGAAGTAGTTCAATTTTCAACTGATGTGCCACATCCTTGGAATGTGAATTTTTTTTTTTTAATGTTATGTTTATGTTGTTAATTTTCAAACCATTTGGAACTAACTCTGTGATATTAAAAAAAAAGGGAGGGGGAAGAATGTTCATCCTGTTTGCAACAATGCACATGAACAGATGATGGCACATTCTCCATTTTGCATATTTTTAATTATATTTCAGTGTAACTATGGAGTCTTTATCCCTAGATTCCTTAGAGCTGCTTGGGTGGTTCAGGTTTGACAGTGCTAGGTTTGTGATTTTATGTCTTGGCTACTTCAGCAAAAGACATAAAATGTATATCGTGGACATCATTCTACTAACTATCTTATTACCATTTTGGTAGGAATTTAATAAACGTTTCAACATTTTCAAGTATCTCCTTCTATACCAGCCAGTAAGTACATTTTTTCATTGTCCAGCTAAGTTGCAGTTTGAGTCCTGCTGGCTGTCATCCTTGAAATACTAGTGTGAGGGTGAATTGAATTTAAGATTAACTGATTTTTTTTTTTCTTGTTTCTGTTTTTTTCCTATGGCTCAGATCTGAATAATCTTTTCTTTCACCTCCCCAATCATTCTTCTTGTCCTTTTGGTAGAATCCCTTATACAGTTTAGTCTTTATATCAATGTATTTTATGTATAAAGTCATATAATATGTATGTACATATTAACACACTCCTTTTTTAAGAGTTTGTGGCTTCTGACATGGCTGGTGGGTGACATACGGGGTCTCTCTTCCCACTGGCGAGAACGGTGTCTGGGTGCACCCTGTCAGACCTAAAACGAGCTCTCCTCCCATATGTCTGCCACTTGAAAGCTGCTTTCACCATGCCTCCTTTGCCAAGGCACAGCTTGTGGGTTACTTTAAGGAGGTGGGTCAGATAGCAAGAACATTTTGGCTTTCCATGCCTTTAGTTGAGCTTCTCCTCCTGTGTGTCACATGGAAGGCATTGAGGGTTTTGGGAAAAGAGGATACCATCCATGAACTCCCTTGTACTTTGACACTCATTGGTTATGGCACAGCTGCCAGTGTTATTTGTTTTTTAAGTGGAGTGATTTGGTGGAGTTTGAGCTCTTCAAAGGTATTTGCTGATTCCCTACTTGGAGCAACCGTAGCTGACCACTCTCCCTATTCCCTCTCTTGCCACATCATTTTTCCTCTATTTACTAGATCCCCAATCAACTGAAAGTTTAGGGCTTGGGAAATTACTTCATCTTCCTCCCAGCTACAGCAGTTAATGAATTGTCCTTCTTTTAGTGCCTGTTTCCACTGTAGACTGATGCAAACAGAAAGAATAAAACAGGCATTTTTTTTTTAATCCTACCTGGTTGTTTAAACTGACGCTTAGAAACTGGAAAACTATCCCAACCACAGCTGCAGAATCTAGCCAGGATCTGGGATGGCCAAGATGAGCCTACAGTCAAGCAGTACTAGTTCTGTCGCTGCTGTTGTTGGGGTGGGATGGGAGGCAGTTCTTACCACTGAGCACTGAAAATGCTGTAGCATTTGTTTGACTAGGCAAGAAAGGGGCGAGAAAAATAAAAAAAACCTCTAAAAATTAATTCAGTCATCTGGATTTCTGTTTTGTGAAAATCCTTTCTTCTGCCTCGACCTCTTTTGCCAAGAAAAAAAGTATGACCAGACTTTCTGAAGTACATTGACAAAGCTTGACAGCTGCTCCAAATGAAGGGCAAAACAATTTACAGAGTGTAATAAAAGAGTTTCTCTTGAGTGTTTCTGAGCAAAGCTTGTCTTTTTCTCAATCAGGAATGCAGTCAGACTGAATTTTCAAATTTCATTTATTTCTAATCTATTAATGGTTTTTCTGGTAGGAAACATGAAAAGTAGGGAAATAGTATAAATGGATTTTTTTTTTTTTCTTTTAAGATTACGTGGTGCTTTAATCCAAGCTGGCCACTGCGTGCAAAAGGAGAGTGTAAAAGCCAGCTGGAATGAACACAAAGAATTCACCTCCATTTCTTATGTAATTTATACCAATCACAGAATTTAAAATTCTTTCTAAGATGAAGTCAATGTTTAAGATATTTTCAGGAGAGATTTGTCTTGTGACTAAATATTAATGTACACAGCTACAAAGTTCATAAATCAAGGATTGTTGGCAAAAATGTTAAAAATTTTAGTTGAAAGTTTTAACAATTAAAAATGTCTAATCAAAGAAATGTGTTAAGAAAGCACTTAAGAAATATTATCTGTACTGCAGAAAGGCCTATTAATTCAATGCTTTACTGTGACTCTTAAGTAGGTACAAGCAGTATCTTTCTTCCCTGTAAGTGTCTGTGTCTGGAACAATTTTTGTGATCCTTTCCACCTCAATTTTTTCTGTCGTTACAGTCATCCCAGAATGTCTGCTTATATTGCAGGGCTTGACACCTACCTTAGGAAAAGGGAATCAGTAAAGGAAAAGTATGTGGAAGCAGGCATGGTTATCCAGGAAGCAAATGTGATTAATGTTAAGCGTGAGTTGTCTTGCTGGCTGCTGCTCTTGCTTTAAGCTATTTTACATGGCCAGCTGTGACTTGTGGTAATTTCTAGTCTCAGTTCAGAGCAAACACGCTTCTGTCCCCAACCAACCGAAGGATGGCATAGATTTTAGCATAAGATATGGATTTCTGAAATATTATTTCCTTCTTCCCTAGTGATAAGATAGAAAACTTAGTAAATATTAGGGCGGCAATGTGGTAATAATGGATTAGAACAAAAAGCTGTTCTGATTTTGTGATGTCTCGCTTGTTTTGTCACACAGCTGCTCCTAGGTAAAACAGGAGCTGCAATGTACAGTTTTGTCAAGAGATGACATAAGAAGCTGTATAGTTTCATTCATTTGGCCTTACTTTCCTCATTAGTATGGTTATGGATCAAGAAAACATAGTCAAAGTAATGAAGATTAGGTGAGGGTAAACTGTTGTAAATGCGACAGTGGCCATATGTGACCATGTCTGGATTATAAAAATTCTAAAGCTTGAGCTGCAGCGTTGCTAAATAAAAGGGGGTGTACATGAAAATGAAAATGAAATGAGGCGGTGCCTCTTGTTGGTGTTGCAGATCTCTTCAAGGAAGTGGCAGGCCCCACAGAAATGTGCGACCAGAGGCAGCTGGGCCTGCTGCTCCATGACGCTATCCAGATCCCACGGCAGCTTGGGGAAGTGGCAGCCTTCGGTGGCAGCAACATTGAACCCAGTGTGCGCAGCTGCTTCCAACAGGTAAGATAACAAAGACCTTCATGTGAAAAAAACCCTTTCTCTGAAGTCTTAAGATTCACTTTTACGTGGTGTAAAAAGAAGAGAGGAATTTAAGAATGTCCATTGAGTTCTTGAACAGAAATGAATATGCTCCTGCAACTAAATGTGGGAAGTTATTGTGAAAATGCATCTGTAAAAGATGGTTTATGGTTTAGGAGAGGATCAAACAAATTACTTTTTAGCAAAAAGAATATATAAATCTTTGTGGTTTTGACAATATTGGCTGCTCTAAAAGCTGTTAAAAATTTTGTAGCAGCCAATTATCCTGCTTTGCATCGTTCAAAGCAACCTGATACTGTGAGAACCATGTGCTTTTCCCTGCCGGAACAAGTCGTGATCTCAACAGAACAAGAGAATGATGTTGATAGTAATTTTTGACTTGGTACATCAGGAAATTATTTAGCATTATTTTACTGACAAAAGAGCTTGCAGTTACATGAAACTTCAAGCATAGTCATTTATATATTGTGAGCCTTTATGCAGCAGATCAGAACATGGAATAAAGCTGTCTTACAGCTTGCTGTTCAGCTCCACACTACATGCAGGGGGTTAATGAGGCTGCAAGGAGCGTCTGTCTGTTTAAAGAAGATGAGAATTAAAAAGAGAATGTCGTAATGGAACACAACCTAACTCAGACTTTGTCAAGGGTGCCTAAGGCTCTGACTGTTTGCTAGTGATAACTATACTGCTTGAGAGTATTATTTCTGTGAAAGTGGCTGCTTTGAGCATTGTCAGAAATTATATATGGATTAAAAATTCACTATGGCCTACATAAAACTACTGACTTTAATATTTCTGATTTTATTGAATTGAACATTAAATGTTATAGTAAACTTTTAGAGCATTTTTCTTTTGCCGTTCTTTCATAGACATTTCTACATTTTCATCTAGTGCTTTGAAAAATGCAATTGTGCTAGCTTTTCTCAGAACTATTAGATTCAGTTCTGGACTCTGAGATGATTGGAATTGGAAGAGTGTTTGTCTAGATCATGAATAATTTGGTAGATACTTATGGAAGTTAGTTTGACCAATTAACCATGTAAAACTTCCCCTGAGGTTTTAACATTGCTGCTTCAGACAGTAAGGGATGGTGCTTGACATATCTATCACTGACCTTGAGTGGTTCAAGTCATACATAAATAAATTATTCATTTGTTAGTGGCAGACTTTTTCTGTCACAGAGGAATGATCTTTATGTCCTTCAAGGATCTGCCCCATCTCCCATGCTGTTCAATTATGGGTGAGGGGTACTAGCAAGGTAGTGTTTAAATACTTCATGTGATATTATGATTATACTGATGATGAGGTTGCATCCCTTGTCTCACATGAATAGCTCAAATTCAGTCCCTGGTCATTAAGAAAGCATAGAGAAAGCATGCAGCTGCATGACAGAGTTGTCTCAGCCTAGTGAAAACAAGTATTTTGCTGGTGGGGAAAGCATGTTATTCTTTTTTTTTCCATGCTGCTCCCTCTTACTGGCAAAAATCGACTTGGACTGTGAATGGGTTAAGAAGCCTGGTGTTACTTCTTGTCATGTGTTACCATTTAAGAATAACTTTCATTTTTAGTTGTGTTCTATAATGTACAGTGAGCTCAGAAGGATGACCTCTGTTCTTACTGCTGACAAAGTTGATGAATATAGTACGTTTACAACTTAAAGAGAATATGGAAGCATGTTTGTTTGCTTCTTAAAACAATCATACTAATACTTTAGCTCTGCTGTATTCTTGCAGTGATTGCCTGTAAGTGGCAGATTTCTGTCTCATTATTTATTTACTTACCTATTGATTTATTTGTGTGTTTGTTTAATGTGCTAACTTGAAAGAATACCATGGGCTCAGAATACAATTTAAAAAATTGCATGAATCTCATGGCAATTAGTAGACACATGCAAGCACTACTGACTGGTGGTCTTGCATCAATCTTAAGTCAAAAGACAATCATGTCTTTAGCGTGTCTGAACTGCAGAACACTTCCCTTTCGTGCTCCTTTAGTTCTTTCTCAAGTCCTTTCAGTTCAAAGATGACTTTACTATGGACTCCATTACTCCTTTACTATGTACTCCATCTTTGTTACCATCTGTCTCCTCTATCACAGCTGTTTAGTCCTCTGTGTTCTTACTGACTAACTTGTTTTCTTTATTTGCATTTTAATCGAGGTTGTTTCTTGTATCCTGTAACTGATTTTACATTAACCTGGCATGGAAAGGATTGACACAGGTTTTTTTTTTCTTTACTTGAATTCTAAGGAAAATCTGCCTCTCTGTGTGTGTTGTTTTTTTTTTTTTAATTTGGATGTGTTTGGTTTTTTTTTTTTTCTCTCCGCAGAACAACAATAAGCCAGAAATAACTGTAAAACAATTTATAGATTGGATGCGCTTAGAGCCACAGTCTATGGTATGGCTACCAGTTCTACACCGTGTGGCAGCTGCAGAAACAGCAAAACATCAAGCCAAGTGCAACATCTGTAAAGAGTGTCCAATTGTTGGCTTTAGGTAAGAGAAGGGGAGTTGGGTGGTAGGTTTCTCTTAAAATATCCACACTTTTAAGTCTTCCAGCAAGTACAATTCTTCCTGTTTGTTTTTCCACCATTTACTTGCTCTAAGATGAGATCTGCCACCCATGGTGAGGCCACAGCGTGGCCTGAGCCAGTGCATTTCTGGCTCCTGCAGCACCGCTGTCAGACATCCAATGGTCCTGTGACTGGCAGGTGTGCAGGGTGGGCTGTCATCGCGTGTTTTGGCATTGGTGGATCCGATAGGTAGCAAATGAAGTATAAACGCACCCCATGTGTTCTGTAAGCACAAGACCAAAAGGAGCTGATCAGTAAGAAAAAATGTGGGCTGGCTGGCGGCTCTCTTGCATAAGGCTTGGGAAACTAACTCATGTCAGGCAATATTAAACACCCTTCAGCAGCAATCTTTCCTTGCTTAGCACAAACCTTGATATGTTACTGTGATGAGACTTGCACAGTTCCTTTCTAAAGCATCAAATATAATCTAACTTTCATCTGTTCAAAGGAAGCTGTGAATTCTAAAAGAAAAAAATGATGCCAGGGATATTCTCCATGTTATCCTCCTAAACTGTATTATCAATGGGGCATGAGATAGTTGGTACTCTTAGTGAGTACTGTTACAACTAACATGCATTTGTGAATTTGTTGCTCCAGTGTATAAAATGATTAAAAAAAAAAAAAAGGCATAAGGACTTGAGCTAAACATAACTGGCTTTTTCCTCTGCTGTGGTCATGAAGTTGAGTGTGTTATTTAGGAATGATATAAAGCAGTCTTTCTTATAAGTGATTCTAAGACTTTTCTTTGGGTATCTAGGCAGATGAGTAATTTTTTAAAGGATAATAATATGAATCCTGAGATCAGATTCATCTCCCTTAGCTTTAGGCATGCTGGCTTTAGTCAGTCTTATAAGATTGAGCTAGCAACCCTCTTCTTTTACTATAAACATAGATATGTTAGTACTTCCAAAAGTAATTAATCTGATTGAACTTTGTTGCCTGTCTTAAGAGGAGATGAAATGCCTCTGAATGTTCCTATTTTTCTTAATTAATGCTTGAGGGAGCATAAGGTGACAAAGCTCCAGCTCAGATATCTTTTAGATGCCTTAGTTGGGGCTGATGAATCTTGTCTGTACTGAAATATTTTGTGTGGAGAAGGAGGGCATAGAAATAGAAAAAGAAGAGAAAGGAACACAAGAGAGTGGCTCATTCTAAATAATTTCTCCAGTGAAGTTAGAGGTCTGCAACAACAAAAGCATCTAGCATCTTAGCAGAAGATAGATGTGGCCATTTCATACACAGGCTCCGAGTAAAGACTATAAACAGTTGCATCAGCATCCTTAAAAGTGAACCTTTACATTTACAGACACATATTGTCTTGTAAAACAAAACGTAAAACTCGGCAGGGGAAAAATGTGGATTGGTACTGAAAGCTGCTCTCAGGAAGCAATTTAATTTAAACTTTAACTATTCAGTGGCTATTCAATTTGATTCAGTTAGTTCATTTTAGTTTCATACAAATGATAGAACCTCATCCAGTCAGAACAACCATGCTATAAAAAACAGTGGACAGAATCTGGAATTGAATTGTTGCTTTAGTCAGCTTTAGCTAAAAAAAAAATATTGTGCTCCTAGTGGCTACATTTAATACAAGGGATACTGTATAATTTTGTTGCCTTGTTTATACCTATACTCTTAAAAAAAAAAAGGTAAATAAATCAATGTAATTTTAAAACTTAATTTTATGCTATTTTTATAGTTCATGAATTCTCAAGAGTTTTATTTTCTGAAACATGTTTAGAATTTCTGAGCATCAAAATGATCTAACTGGTAAATGTAAAAACATATAAAAGTAAACTGGTCTGGTTTATAAATGTTTTTGTCTCAGATACCATCTGAATACTAAAAAGAGGAAAAGAAAAGCTGAAGCAATATAGTTTTAAGTCAGTTTGAACTTCAGAATTATAAACTCTTCACACGGTATCTATGAAGCTGATGCCTGTAAGATTTTTCTGCTTCAAAGCAACTTGGGCAACAGATGATCGACATTGGCTCTCTATATGGCTATAGGTGGCAGAAATTTCTTCTAAATACTCAGAGGTGACTTGTGTAGTGTAGGAAGGTTGTGTGAAGTGGACTAAGAGGGCTGCGGGTTTTCTGTGTCCTGTGCAGCTGCTGCAGTGGCACCGGTGCCCCTGGGTCTACAGCCATGACAAGCGTTGGCTGTGCTGTGTCCCAGTCACGCACACCCATGCACTTCAAGGTTCTTTCTAATCTAATCCCAGCAAACTCACTATGTCCTTGTGTTGCTGCTGCTGAAAACTAGATGACACCATTTCAGAGAATAATTTGCCTCGTGAGGCTTAATAACAAGTAAATATTAGAACTAAACCTAGGAAGCTCTAATCGCTTTGTTTAATGTCCCCATAGGTACCGGAGCTTAAAACATTTCAACTATGACGTCTGTCAGAGCTGTTTCTTTTCTGGCCGTACAGCAAAGGGGCATAAATTGCATTACCCAATGGTGGAGTATTGTATACCTGTGAGTACCAATTTACTGACCATTCCTAAGGCATTGTCTTTGTGCTATTTGAGGTCTAAATTTTTTTCATAGTCTTTTGTCACCTGGATATTTTGCCAGGATTTCTTTTCATCTCTTTGGTAGGGCCTGTCTTCCTGCCTTTCTATTTGAAAGTCATCGGGGACTTTGCTAGTGCTGCTGATTTTATGTGGGCGGTGTTTGGATTCTGTAGAAATGAGTAAAGTATCCATCTCTGAGAGAAGAATTTCACTTTTGTTTTGTAAAGTCAAAGCTGGAACAGTAAATATAATTGCAGTACTTATATACGTGCCCATGCGCACACACGCACACACACTACAAAGGTGAGAGAATGTCAGAGAAAAGGGACCCACTTTACTATTGCTATGACATAATAAAGAATATTTAATATTCTAGTGATGCACTTTAATATTTTTAAAGGTGCATGATCTTTGCTTTCAGGTCCAACATTTTACTTCCTTCATGAAAACATGGTTGGAAATATGTCGTGTTTTATTCCCCTGAGTAATCACTGTTTACTGGGATATTTAAAAATTGGTGTGTGGCTGGAAAAAAAATAAATGGAATTGACAGTTTCTAACACAAAATGGTGTGAAAGGTTTGCCTGCATTAGCTAATAAAAATTAATTTTACAACACAATATTTTCCTGAGAAAATTCCAAAGGAAATTTCTAAGGAAGTTTCTAGAAGACTTTCTTAAGTGGAGGAGTGGGTAACTTCCTTCATACAAATACCACCTTCACTTTTTTTGTTTGATAGTTGTTTACATCCTTAAGAATTTTAACTCAGTCACAAATAAATTAATGGGATAATCGGTATGTAATTTAAACAACAGTGGTGAAAGGTCTATATGCTCAGAAAAACAAATTCAGACCAGAATGTAACTAGAGCTGATGAAACAGAGCTGATTTCCAATGGTGTCACAAGATTCTGTGGGTTCTTCTATTAGGAAAAAAAAACATTTGCGTTATTTGACTGTCCTTTGCTGTAGTAGTTGGGCTTATTATTTGTGTTTTCCCACTCTTTTTCATCCAGTGTGTCTTCCGTAACATAATTCAAATTCTATTTAGTAGTATTTTCACTTCTTTGTGATCAGAAGAAACCATGAGTTATGTTAATTTATTTTCATTAATTCTATAACCTAATGTTAGGATTTGATTCATACGTTGGCATGCCAGGCTACATTCTGAAGAATTTTTTTGAAGCAGATTGCAGCTTTGTTGTTTTTCAGCCAGTTCTAATGTTTGTTATATTCTATCACTTTTTTTTTATTTCTGCCTCCTCTTTTCCCTTCTTACCTTGTTGAAACAGTTATTGGCTGTTTAAGGGCTATGTTTTGAAATTGCAACAGATATTTAGAGGGGGGAAAATGTTGCATGTACAAAATACATAATTTTATGTAATGATGGACGTGTTGAACATAAAACAGTCCATAGTATTTCTCTGCAATACAGATTCTTTATCTGCTGTAGCTACAGGTTTGATATGTTTTTTGACATACGATCTAATATTTTCTTATTGGAACTGAAGATGTATGAAAAGATGTTCTGTCTGTGCTGCTGCCTGGGCATAGAAATGTCCTTGGCGTAATTCATAGTGTTGCCTGGTTTCTAACTTTATTTATACAACAGGATATTTTGATGATTTTGATGATCAAATACGTTGGTTTTGATACAACATGGTTAAAGTGGAACTTTTTTTTGAGTTTGTTTAATGCTACACCAAATTTAATGACACCAAGTTGACCATGAGCCAGCAATGTGTCATTGCCACAAGGAAGGCTAATGGTATTGTGGGCTGCGTTAGTAGGAGGGTCACCAACAAGGATGTGATCTTTCCCCTCTGCTCAGCACTGGTGAGGCCACACCTGGAGTGTGGGGTTCAGTTCTGGGCTCCCCAGTACAAGAGATGCATGAACATAACAGAGAGAGTCGAATGAAGGGCCACAAAGATGATTAAGGGACTGGAGCACCTCTCCTACGAGAAAAGGCTGAGAGAGCTGGGACTGTTCAGCCTGGAGAAGAGAGAGCTCAGAGGGGATCTTATCAATGTATATAAATAGATGAAAGGAGTGTGCAAAGAAGATGGAGCCAGGCTCTTTTCAGTGGTGCTCAGTGACAGGACCAGATGCAATGGGCACAAAGTGAAACATAGGAGATACCCTCTGAACATCAGGAAACACACTTTTACTGTGAGGGTGACTGAGCACTGCACAGGCTGCCCAGAGAGGCTGTGGAGTCTCCCTCCTTGGAGATACTGAAAAGCTGCCTGGACATGGTCCGTGACAAGTGGTTTTGGATGGCCCTGCTTGAGCAGGGGGGTTGGACAACACAACCTCTAGAGGTTCCTTCCTGCCTTAGCCAGTCTGTGAGCCTGTGATTCTATAGAGTTTTATTTTCCTTCCAAACATTAAAAGTCATACCAATAAAAGAATATACCCACAATTGATTGTTTACTTGCCTCCTTAGACAACGTATCCAGAACAGTCTGAACATGTTTGATACATATTTTTCTTAGATTAATTTTTTTTCCTTATAAAGTTCTCTCCAACCTCATCTTCAGTTTTCATCATGGTCATGATGCAGAAATGTTCTTTGTTAATGTCTGTAATATACAGAAAATTTAGAAATGAAGGCATAAGGTGTGTCAAAATAGATAATGCTGCTGCTCCATGTAATAAGATACTGTTCCTGTTGCATTAGTCAAATACATGTTGGGAAACTGAAGGGGAAAGAAACAGATTATATCTAGTATGGGGTATGGTACTGTCCCTAGAACAGGATGGTCTATTTCTTCTGATGACTTCTGGGTTTTGTCTGAAGCAGCAGATTTGATATCTGAGAGAAGTTTTCGATTCTCGTTAAACGTGTTCACATTATGTAACTGTGAGCCATTTCATTTACAAGTAAAGGCTGTCATACAGAAAAACATATTCTGGAAATGGCTGGAATCCCCACTGTCCCTGGAACTAGGGACAGCTTGTATTATAATGAAGATTTCTGTTCCTGCTGCAAAAAGAATATAGCTTTAAAGCAATATTAAGTGCAAAATAAGGTAACCCAAGGCAAAAGTCCCTTCTTTCCATGAAATATGGGAGGAATGAGGTGAATCCACTATGGGATAATAAGGGGAATAAGATGACATTCTTGATTAAAGTGAGTGAAGGCAAGTGTATAGGAGGTAAAGGAAGGAAATCGGATCAGTTTAAAATAGAGCAGAATAAGAGAGCTGACATATAATCTAGGTGATGCATAAAATTAGAGGTCCAGTACTGCCCCCCATTAATTTTGAAGCTGAATATGGGGGTTGCAATTTTTCTTGGGTCTTCCTGTAAGTACCTTCTGCTAGCTCCATTTCTAGAAGAAGAAATGACCCATTATATGAACAGACTTCTTATATGCCTGTTTGACTTCCATAGTCAGTACCTAAATGCAATCCATTTTAACTAATCTCATCTGAATTAGGTCAGAAATAAAGAACTGATTTCATAAAAAGAATTGAGTATTATTTATTATTACTATTAGTAATAATGCGCTATATTTGGTGTGCTAATTTGTTGCTCATTTAATGCAATATAATAGTCAAGAATTGCAAAATTCTTTGCAGTAAGTTAGAAGAATAGCTTATGTGTTTAAATGGAAAAATAGCATAGAGCTGGGTCTATGAAATAAAACAAAATAAAAAGAAGGTACCAAAGGGCAATGAATTATTCCTTAGAATCCATTATATTATGATACAGATAGAGTAGATGCACTCTTACTATTCAGACTACCTTTTCAACCAAATTCAAAGTCTGTTGATGTTAAAATGTTACTTTTGTGGCCAGTGTTGCCAAGCAGAGTACAAATACATGTACTCATCAAACTGCATTAATAAAATCTAGCTTCTCTTTCTTACTGTTAATGTATATTAATACATTAATATCAATAATACTAGCAATAATTAGGAAAAAATATGCTTCCCTATGTAATAAAGCTGGCATTGAGAACTGGAGCTTAGTTGCAGATGGAGGGGAAGACCTTTTAATTGTTTTCAGGTAAGCAGTTCAGTCTAGGGTATGCAGGGATTTCTCAGAAGCTCACTTACTTCTACTTAAATTTAAAATAATTTGGAGAATGGCTTAAGGAATCTGTTTTTAAAATTAAATTTGCAAGGGGTTGATTCTCTGTTTTAATGAGTTTGGTGATACTTGCATCAGGTGAGAATTGCTTCATAATTTCAGAATAGGGCTATTTACACCGGATGGTTATGTGTAGTTATTGCATTCTAATCTGTAATGCTATTTAGTGTTCATCCTAGCTTGTAATTTAGTTTTCCTGGTGCTGGAAATGCAAAAATTCATTATAATGGCTTCGGTCATGTCTTTCATTCACGATTTAGAGATGGGTGCGTTAAGGAACTGAAAGCATTACTGCCTCTAAGTAGTAGAAATGCAAAGTTATTGTAGTTATTTTTTCACCTTTAAACAGTCTTTCTTGGAAAAGATGGAGAAATAGGATTTTTAATGTAGACTTTTACACAGAGATGTGTAAAAATTTTGTAAGATTTTCCTAGCATATACTTCAGGAATATTCTTACATAAGTACCTGCATGATTTATTTTTAGCTTTTTTGGAATGGAAATTCTTTCAGTAGTGGTACTTGTGTTATATTAATGCGGCTTTCTATACCAACGGGTGCTTTGAATTTCAGATGGAAATACTTACTGCATCAGTTTTCTTTCTCCAAACTGTTTCTACTCCACAACTCCTGTATTCCACAGTAAAACCTCAAAAGCAGCTTTTCTGAGGTAACGTACAAATATCAAATCAGCAGTTCTGAAAATTTTCTCATTGCAAGTAATCTTACTTCCTGACCTCAATGAAAGTATATCAATTTGTGTATTCTGTGTCACTACACTCAGCTGGCACAGCTCCTTATTTTGGGAACTGGTTTTTTTGTAGCTTTTCTATACAAAACGATGGCAGCAAAGGGATTAGCCCCTTCATCTTCCAGATGACCAGAATTTTATTTCCCTGAAAGAGCTCACAACATGATAGGCAAGACGGCCAAAATTATTGGTTGAATGATAGTTCCCCGTAGACTGAAATTTTTTTCCAGAGACAATAAAGCTTATCTGCAATAGTGCCTGTTAAGACTTCTCTAGGTAAGTCATCTGAAAATTTAATTGCTACTGACATCCAGAGAAGTCAGATACATTCCTGAACATTAAACAGCCTCAGTGTTTTATAAGCAACAAACTGACATAAGTCAGTCAGTGGTTTCATCTTGACATGCTTATCAATGCACCAAGCATGACACTTCACTGTTATCAAAACGGGATTGTTCTGTGGGGAAGATAAAAGAAAGCAGCAAGAACGGTTGAATCTGCCTATTTTGCATGCAGAACATCGCTTCCAGCTGTGGAGTTCAGAGATTACTCTTCGCCTTGAGAAGAATAGCTATCTGGTCAGGGTAGTCTTTGATATCTAGCAGCTGGGCAATGTGCTTTCCTCTAGGTCTCACTCCTACAGTTGCTCAGATAGCTGGCTTATGTGATCTGCTACCCTTCTGCAACTTAATTTGTTAAATTCTGAGTTAAGTTAGTTACTCTTGAAATTACAGCTTGATTTTGTTGGAGTAAACTAAAATACACACACAATTTATAATCAGTCTCTCAGTGAGAAACTGCTATGAAATGCCCCTATTTGAAAGTGGTCACAGAAGGGTAATCTTCACAATGTTACACAATGCAAGCATCACTGACGTGGCAGTGACAGCCATAAATACAATTATTATATGTTTAATAACCTAATTTTTGTGGTGTCTTATCTCATGCCTCTATCAAGGGATGTGAGATGCTTTTTAAAAGTGTGGGTGCTTTGTTGAATGGGAATGAATGTATGCACTTAAACAAGTGTTTAAGTTATTGGTGAATTGCATTCTTAAGTGTTGATTTTTATAAAAATAGTTAGAGGAATGATGTATCTGTCTCTTTACTCCACATCCTACACTGGGGAGTTTCCCAGCCTCCCAGTGTTACCTAGCTGACAGCTGCTTTAAGGTGCAGCTAGCATCATACCTGCACACGTAGTAGCTGTTACCATAAGTACGTCTAAGAATTTTGTTTTCCGTCAAGAACGGTCAGGCTTATGGTACAGATTCTACCAAATACAGATAAATAAAATGTCAACTTGCTTGATTATTGCGTGTATTGAATGTCTGTGTACATTTCTCTCCAGCTTCCTCATAACCCATGAATGTCTGGCTGGGGTTAATGACAGTGTTCATTAGTGAGGTTCACATCTCTTCTGGCAATCAGTTTCTACATGTATATTAGAACAGCTCTTTAGTTTTGTGTTAGACATAAGAAATGTAATTAAGAGAATGATGACTTAGGTGCAGACTAGTCCTTTGACATAGGTAGGTGCAGTGAAAGGAATGGGAAATTGTTTGGGCTTTCGTTATCACTTCATTATTTTTTTCTTTAAAAAAAAGAATAGTGATAAAAAATATAAATAAATATATGTATATATTAGAAAGATTATTATTTATTCACATATATATGTTTTTTATATATTTATGTTTATTTATTATAATTTTATATTATATATTATTTAATTTGGACCTCTCCAACTGGTTTATTACATTCTTGGTAGTATTTTTTCCCAGCAGAGACTTGTTCTATTTCTAATACATTAAAATATATATACCAACTGTTTTTTTAACCTGCATATGAAAACCATGTCTCAGCTTATTCTGTTTTTTCCACTGCTTTCCGCGTAAGTCCCGGTTTCTTAAATTTGTGTTGGTTTACAAGGAATTTTATCTGGTTTTAGTTTGTGACTTATGAGTCCATTTGTTTCTGGCTGGTATATCGAAGAATGCCAGTTTGTCAGTTGTTACAGATTTTCTCCTTGAGACCTTCTGCTACAGATGTTTTTTTAGTTATTTATGTGTGCCAGCCATGGTTCTTAGTCATTCCTTACTGAACTTTGTCTTGTTCTAAGAACTGAGATTTTAAATTGAGTTTGAAAGCGTGGTCTTTTGGCTGAAATTTTCAGTGAAGGAAAGGACTTTTTTCTTTGCTTTTGAAGTAGTTCTGTAACAACAGTGATATTTATGCTATTGACTTGTGTGGAAATAGTCAAGATGTCATGACGTAAGGGAGTGTACAAGCTACCTGTTGGTTTTAATTTCGTAGATAAATTCTACGTAACAGTGCCTGGCTATTCTTTTTTGAAAGTAAAATGTTATAGTACATCTCTTTTGGCATGATTTTTGATTGGATTGTATAGTGTGGTTATATGTAAAAAACACAGGAGAAATACTTCTAAGAGTTGGATCTTAGTTGCGTGTAAATTAAAATAGTTCTTCCAAATCTGCTGAAATTTCACTGGTTAGTATTTATTGTCCTCAGTCAGTACACAGTCGTATTAGTCTTTCCAAGGAACTGGGTCAGGCTGTCATACCAAATAAAGAATACACCAGAGGAAAAGTTTGGCAGCTCAGTAGACATTTATTTCTGCAATGTGTAGGTACTAAAACTTTCAGTCCTTGGCCTTGGGACAGAGTTCCATCTGCTGGAGTTACTGTTGCGTGAGAACAAGCAGCCCTTTGAGCCGCCTCACATTCTGTGTTTGGATGATGCAGTGATTGGAGCAGATGCTTTCCGAGAATGATTTTGTGAGCCCTCCCTGAATTTACCCATATTAAAATTCAGGGATTCAAACAACTCTCAATGCCAAATTTGCTCAGTTTGTTGTTAAAGCTAGGTCTGAGAAACTCTTACCAACATCAGTTTGATTATCTACAATTTTTATTGCTCGTCTGATCTGCATTACAGAGTTTGTAACTGTGTATGTTACACATACATTAAAATACATAGGTGAATAGGGAAGTATTTTTATGTTTTGACAATAGAGAATAAAATCAGAGAGTAGTTTGCCTGACCTGCTTCTAGGCATCTTTGTAGTATGTCATGGAAAAAATTTACAAAACTGAAAAGTCTTTCACTTTGTTTTCCCTATGGATACCCATCCGCTTTGGCATCCTTTTATGTTAACAGGCTTCTCCCAAAGCAGAGGGTACAGAAATACAATCTGTAGTTTGTTACAGGGTTTGGGCTGGAAACCTGTAGAAGCTGTTGCAAATCTTCAGCTAATGCAGGAGGTGAATGGCCATTTTTTCTTCACTGCAGTTGCAAGAGGAAATGCTTACTACTAACTGCTACATGTGATGGGGAGCGTTCTGTTTAAGTACTCAGTACTGACTGTAAGCCCATATACTTTAAAGGCATACCATATACTACTGTTTTTTCCTGCAGATATCTTTAATGCTAGTTTCACCGTGTATTTTATGCCGGCATGTTTTGCTTGTATCCCTACTTTTGTAGCAGAAGTTAACTGAATGGTGTTACCTAAGAAGTGCTGCCATTATTGCTGTGATTACTTCCAGTTAAACTGTTTTTTAAAAACAGTTGCATCAATTTTAATTCTGTTCTAAAGAACACAATTAATTCCATGTGGGGGTGAGAGATGGGGCTAAGCACTTGTCAGTTTTGGAAGGGGCTGCATCAGTGGGGACCAGTAAAAAAGCTCATGGGGGGGGGGGTGGGAGTTGCTGATTGTAATCTTGTAGTAGTACTTCTACAGCTACTTCTAACTGTAACTTGTAAATTTAGACTTGCAGAATCTTGTGGCTAATTTTTGTACTAGTCTTATCCTGTGGTAGTAAGGAGGCGACTGAATCAGTCTGTCAGTTTGTTACTTCAGGCACTGATTGTTGTTATCAGGCCTGCCTCTGACTGTGCCTTTGAACAGTGCCTGTACAATGGCTGTCGCTTCATCTGTGGGTTTTTTTTGCCTCTGGAAGGATACAGATAGTGGCAGAAACCTGTAGGAAGAGAGCTGCTTAACTTGAGAAAATGCTCATGGAAGAACTTGGCCATCGCAGCAGAGAATGGTTTAGCACGTACTGCTCCCATCTCATGATAGAGTTTTCCAGTTTAAGTATAGAATGGGATGCAGTGAGGATTTTTGGCACTTTGTGAATACAGAGGGCTGTATTAGATATTTTTTTTTTTTAGCAAAGCCATTACTGTTAGCTGTATTTTTTCAGCAGAGCCATTACAAGGTTTTTCTGTCTGTGGTGTGAGTCACAAGCTTCATGTGTATGAGTGTACTGTCAAGATTGCTTTCAATGGCTAAGAGTACCCCCTTATATCTGGCAAACTGATTTGCCTTTTTTTTTTCTGGGAAATTAATTTTTTGTGTTTTGTAAGACTGGTTATAAGTGTTTATCTTCAGACTTGAACCTGTTTCAGTTTTTCTCTAATTTATAAAGTAATTGGTAAATCCAATGCGTTTATTGCTGGGAATTTGAAGCCTCACTGTTTTTTCAAATAAAGAGAATTTGTAGATGCATTACCGTTATTATTGTACCATATTTCAGGACACTAAAAAGGCAATGAACATCATTAACATTTTGAAGTTCTTCCTTGTATCCTTTTTCAGGACAGTAGCAGCACTATTATCTCAATGCTATTTAGCAATGTTCAATTTAATTTCTTTTAACTTTTTAAGACAACATCTGGGGAAGATGTACGGGACTTCACAAAGGTGCTGAAGAATAAGTTCCGGTCAAAGAAGTATTTTGCAAAGCATCCCCGACTTGGCTACCTACCTGTGCAAACAGTATTGGAGGGTGACAACCTGGAGACGTAAGCTTGATTATAGAATAACTGCTCCTGAGGTCACTGGCCTATTCTGTTAAAAACAAAAAAGTGAAACACGAGGAATAATCAACAGCAGTTGTAGAGCCTTGTGCTGTATTATTTTCTATTAATTGTTTTGCATTTTTTGCAGAGCTTGCCTGTTTTTGAAAAAGTAACATATTTTATACTTCGATTTTTTTGTAAGCATTTTATCAAAAAGCCATGGACTTTAGCAGGTAATGATGGAGGGGGCAGAATGGCTGTTTTACAGAGAACACTTTTATAGCTTTGGGGAGACTGGGCTTTTGGAACTGCACTGCTTATTTGGTTATCTCAAAGTCCCTGGAGTTAGAAATCTCTGAGCTAATTATGTTCCTACAGGCTCCAGATATATAGGTGGCCTAATAAAAGAGAGCGCTCTCAGTATCTCCACAGTATTACTTATGGCGCTGGCAGAAATACTTCACTTTACTTGGTAGTTGTCAGCAAAGGACACTTTTAAAAGAGCAAAATTAAGATGTGTTGACAGGGCGCTAGATGTAGTTTCACGGATTGACTCTCCTTGACATCCTGGAGTCTGTGGTACTACTGTATTGTCTGCACACAGCACTGCTTAGCTAGCAACGGCAAATGTGAAGCTTCAACATATATGCTCTGCTTGCATGCAACAGCCTGGTGCCATTGTCCACGGTCTGTTTTCATGACCAGAGGACTGTGCATTTTATTTACAATAAACAAACAAAACCTGCTCATTAACAGTTAAGAAACAGGATGAAGTAATCTGAAAACTGGTATTACTGATGGCCTGGCTTCTAAGAAAGCAATGCACATTCAAATGTTAAAATGTTACTCACTGAGGCAGTTGCTGGTCTGTATTTAAAAACAAGAAAAAAATGTCACCAACACAGGAAAGCAAAGCTGCATTGATGTGATGAAAGTTTGACAATGGTGCCAGAAATTGCAATGTCAAAACTGTAATCACAGGTCAGGATAAAACTCTCTTGGTCCAGTCATGTGGGAAATATACAGATAAATTGCCAGCATCATGCTGAGGAAACTGTTGGTATTGGTTCTCTCCCCTGCAGGTGGCAAAACTCCGTAACATGTTCCTTTAAATACAATAAAATAAAATGAAAAAATCCTAAGTAGTTACTCAAGCGTCAGGCTGTAATACAATATGTATTTACCTCTATTATTTGTATGCAGTAGGAAAATAAGCATTGGTAGCTTTGACTTACGATGGGTTGTTTTGTTGTCAGTGGTGTCTTTTCCCCCCAGTTTTTTTTTGTAAATATATTTTCTAGTGAGTTTAAATGGAAAGCTCCAGTACTCGAGCAGAATTTAAATGAACTGATTATGGTTTACAAACTGCAATTCAATCAATAACACTGATTTGGTATTTTTTTAAAAATTGATTTTTATTTAACAAAGTGAAGTAAGTAAGTAAGTCTCCTGTTTCTCCATGATACACAGCAGTATCTGTTGCTGTCTCTTTTCTACATCAATTGTTGCTGATTCAAATAATCTGGGTGGGTTGCTGGTTAAAATATTTTGTGTTTCTCCAGCTTTCTCTTGCTTAAATGGCACTAAAGTTTTTGTTTCACAGTTTCTTTCTTTCTTTCTCCCTTTTTTCTTTTTTTTTTTGTCTTCCTTACAGTCCTATCACTCTCATCAGTATGTGGCCAGAGCAATATGAGTGAGTATGCGGAACCCCTTTGTCTGGAAAGCTTAGTATACTGGTTGTTTTCTTTTAGCTCACTTGCTGCTAATCTGACGTGCATGAGCTACAGGGCATGGCTGACCCAAAGCAATAACCCCCTCGGCAATATTGTGAATTTATTTGTCATCAGTCTAACTTACTTTAAAAATAATGTTGTCAATATTATGAATTGCTTTAGACATCACTCTTTCTTTTGTTTTTTTAACCTAGTCCTTCCCAGTCTCCACAGCTGTTTCATGATGACACACACTCCAGGATAGAGCAGTACGCTACTAGGTAAGAGATGCAGTTTCTCACCAGTACACTGCATTTTGTGATTGATTCCTGCAGATTTTAATATACTCTACTGGCTGGACATTATTTATTAGAGAGATACAATTCTCTGTACTCAGGAGTAAGTCAAATGTTTTTAAATCATCAGCTTCTGGATGCAGTCATATTAAATGTAAAGTAGACACATTAAATCTGCCGTCTGTCATAGAGAATGGAAACTGTTGCAGAATTACTATGCGTTACTTCTAAAATGTGCTGTGTTCCCTTTGTTTCTTCATTTTTAACCTTTGGAAATATACTGAACTTGATGGATATATAATTTTTCCCTGTAGGATTTTACACCCAGGTTTTCATTTTCTTCTATGATAGGTTGACACCATCCATTACTATTGACTTTTAGCAGAGCATATAATAGTTACCAATGTTTTATGTTCTGGCTTTTATGGGGTCACCCTAGTCCTTTCCTGATAAAATGTCTATTCTGCCAAGTCCATCTCAGTGCTTCTGTGTTTTGTTGAACTCTCATCTGTACATTCAGAGCTGGTGACGGTTAAGCACTAAACAGAGGTACCCTCTCAAAAACAAGTAACAACACCCAACTTTTAGGCAACAAAGAAATTGATCCCTATTACCATGGGAACTGCCTTGGGTTTGCTTTCAGTGTTTTTATTGTTATATCTGATCTCCACAACTAATAAACAATGTTAACTTTTTCAGATTTTGAATAAAAATTCAGAGCTTATGTTTAAGATAATTGAATTCTTACTTATGGGCACCATAAGAAAGCTTCAAAACAGTTTGTTCAATACCTAGGATACCCAACAGATGATTTTTGCAGCAGGGGAAAAATGGGGCAGAAGCTAACCCTGAAGGGCTACCTACTGTCAGGCTCCCCATTTTTCTTCCCCCACAATGAATATTTTCATCCTTCATAAGTAGCATAATACATTGTGAAAGGCAAAGTTGTAGTGCTTTTCAATTATTTGGAACACGTAATTCATTTAAATCACCCAACATTTCTTTGAATCTATAACTTAGGCCATGCTGTAATCAATTAAAACCCATGGACAGGACTACAAACTAGGCAAGAGCAATGAAATTAGACTTCTCTAGAAAGATGTGAGAATTTTCTGTCTCCCTATGTCCTTTTTTCAGCCTGTGGTGCCAGAATGCTGTGGCTTTCTGTGCCCAGATGAAGCACAAACTCTGGACCCGCGTTAAGGATCAAGAGAGATCCCAGGTGCAATACCTGTTTTCCCTCTCCTCCCCCTCAGCTCTTACCAGTTCTGCTCTGGCTTAGACTTGCTGAAGGTGGACGAAGGTGGACCACGTATCTCTTTCAGGATACAAAGCTAAATCTGTACTTGCTCTGTGCAGAAATTGGTTAACAAAACCACAAACTTAAAAAATACTAATTACTATATAAGTTAACTCTCTAAAGCTATTCAAGATGTTTTTTCTCTCTGGTAATAAAATCTAAAAAATGAAGACATAACTCCATCTGTATCTTTCATATAATTTTTATTGTGTCCTTTCTAGTTGGATTTGTTATTATGCATATTTCACATATAAACTAGTAAATATTTTTTGTTGTCTTCATCTTTTCAGCTAAGTTTCTTTCAAGAAATATTACCAGGGCTTCCTTAATAAGACTGTGCCCAGCAGAAACAGGATATTAGGGCTGAAAACCTTTATTGTCACTGATTGAAAAACATTCAACTCTCAGTTTACTGTCAACAAAGTCCCCTACCTGCAATCAAGTACCATCTCCCTCTTCTGTTGTGCTGTGTCACCTCTGAGTTGCTTCTAATTCCCTTTCTCAGCTTTCGGTTTGTATCCTGCCTTGAAGGCTCTTTGCAGCTCTGAGTCCCTTTCCTGTCTCCCTTTGCTCCATGATCAGGGCTGTCTCCTGGCTCCACGTGCTATTCCAAGCAAATCCTCACTAAATGATGGAGATTGAAAACGTGATGATCATGGTAGAACCTGCGTTTGTGAGACAGGATATCTATTACTCACTCGCTAAGAGATTCAGGGCAGGCTCTCCTCTCTGAAAAATACGAGTTTTGTACTAATTCCGTGTGTGACAAAGGGTTTGTAAAGATTAATTTCGCAAATTATGTTTCGTGAAAGACTTAAAGATGCTGAGCTAAGCAACATTACAAAGGTGACTTTGTAAGCGTCTAACTCACTCTTGTTACTCACCATGAACTAGATCTGTTTGAGATGCCCTGGAGCAGAGATGATCTGAATGTCTCTAGTTGCTTAGGAGCTTCTCCTTCCCTTCAGGGGAAGTGTTGGAGCACAGCGTGCCACCCCAGCCATGGTGGGACGAGGCGATCAAGACAACTTCTTCCTGTGTGTCCTTTTGTTTATCCTCCCTCAACCCTGAGGAATATTAACAAACGTACAGATGGGCAAGCTTGCTCCATGCTGAAAGAAGGCACCAGAGTTCCCATTTCTTTAGGGACTTGCACACTGCCTTTAAAAAGAAGTTTGAAGATGTCTGTAATAATGCATAACACACTAGCAAAAATATCTGTGAAATTAAGATACCTTTATAGTAAAGGAAATAGTTGTATTTGGTGCAGTCCAGTGTATGTGCATAGCATTGAGCGTTCCTAGATTTTCGCGTATGTGTCTTGCATAGATAAGGTATATCTTTCCTAGAAAATTGAATAGACAGAAAATTTCTGCTGCAATTTTAGAGCGGTATGGCCTTATATGTACAGTGTAATAATCCAGCCCTTTTAGATTAATTGCTTCCAAATGAGAACCATAGGCCATGACTCCCTGTAATTACACTGGTTTTTGTGTTGTTTTCCAGTACTTGTCTGTCCACAGTGTGATGTTATTTGCCAAGCATAATTTCAGATGTTGCATGTGCTATATTTAAAAAGTATTCATCCTCTTTTGTTAGTCCAGCTTTATAAAATTCAAAAAGAAAACCATCTGCAAAAACATCTCTTTAACTAATTTTACCATGAGAGTTGTGGTGGTGCTAATGATAATTATACTAGAGAGAGAAAATATACTTGTTCTTTGTTGCTTGGCAAGTAGAATTAGTTAATCATAGCACAAGTTTCTCATAAAAGTCCTCCGGATTATAGCTTTTTGTCACAAAATCTCAGAGTTTATTCCTATTTATGTATACCAAGATTGCCGTATGTGAGCTGTTTCTAAGCAGAATTGATCTTCACAGCGCTTCTGTTTAAATTGTGCAGCATGTTCTCTGAAAGTTGTGGTCTTTCCCTGCCTTTCAGGCTCGCCCAGATGGAAAGGACCAATGGCTCCTTCCTCACAGACAGTAGCTCCACCACAGGAAGCGTGTAAGTACCTCATATGCATTGAGGCTGCCAGGAACTTTGGTTATAGCTGCATGGTATATAATCTTCATAATTTGTAACACAGGATGTAGTCCCAAGGAGAGTAGCTAAGGAAGTATGACACTAAGGATGCCTGCATAAATTTCATTATTCCAAGCACCAAGTGTAGGAAATTGGTGATGTTCATTTGATGATGTAAGGGAACTCTACATTTGTCAGCCATTCCACTTCAGAAGGGAGGATATCTCATATGACTGGAAAAAAGTCACAGCTCTATAGATTCTAGTTTGTATTCCTTTTCTGCTTTTATCAGATTAGAAAAGAAAGCCAAAGAGGACAATGGAGTGGGTTGATAGCTGGTGCTAATTCCCAGGACCATTTTCCCATGGGGAAAAAAAAAAAAAAATCATCTATATTGAAGGTTCTGCAGAGCCAGAACAGTGTTGCTACTTCTTGCTTAGGTTTTAGTTTGGCGGCTGCTGATCCATCTGTTTGTACTTGGGAATATAAACATAGTCCCACATTAATTTTATCAACGCCATTTTCTTTTTTGAATTATGTGTCACTTTTATTGTAAAAGCCTTCATTAAAATGCATTGATAAACCTGGAAAGCATAGGACCCCTTAAATTACCGATTAATTAAATATGATTTTCCTTAATGTAAAAATACATAAATGTTTTAACCTCACTGTATCATCAATTCTATTCATTAAATCAGTGTAGTAAGAATCTGCCTCTTTTAAGTTATTAATGGATGTCATCAGCTTTCTTTAAAGAGGGAACAGAAATTGTTCTTGTTCAGCATAGGAAATGCTATTGTTCTCAATAATACTTTCATTTACTGTTTTAAAATCTAATCATGGAATTATTCTACCTATGAATGTACTAACAATTTGAGTTTTAAAATACTTTTGCTTCAGAGAAGCACTTGTGATCACCTTTAAATGTTTCCTCTTTCCTGCTTAATTAACTCTATTTACATAACTAATAAAACTTTTTTTGTATGTAACTGTTTTCATGTGTTTCTGTCATCTGTAGGCTCACCAATGACAGAAATACAGCCAAACTATTCCCTTTTGATTTCCCTTCCAAAAAAAAAAAAAGAGCAAACATACTGCCACTTGGCAGGGAAAGCTGAAAACTTGAAAGCAGCTAAATGCTCGTACACTTGATCGAGTTGTTTATTTTGCAATTAATGAGTCTACTCATATACAAAGACCAAACAACTGTCTGTCCCAATGGTAAAAGGGAGTGTACACGCTTAATTTTTACTGGCAAATTAGCTGTTGATTTTAATGCAATTTCCCTGTTCACCTATAAAAATGACTTTTATTTTAAGAAAAAGAATGAACATGGTGAACTTCTGTACCAACATGTGAGAGGGACTTCTGAATTTGGGTCTCAGTCCTGTTGTCAAAAGGGGACTGTTACACAAACAAAACATGCAGAGATTTAGAGGCCAGGGAGGACAAGAAAGTAACTTTTGTACCGAATGGTACCTTCTGTTTTATTTGCAGATAATAAAGCATGCTTTCATTAAAGTACATACTGAAGTACTCACAAAATTCCGAAGAACTGTGATTTAAAGTTTGGAGTTAAGCTATTGCAGGGATCTACACAGCTATGAAGTTTGGATCCCAGTTCAGATCATAAGTCATCTACAGCTGGAACACTGGGAGTTTAGGATTATAGTTCAGCTCTATTCTTATTGTTTAAATGCAGTTTGACATAGAAATGAGTGTGGTGTAATCATTCTTTACAGACTGAATTTGAAGGAGCAATTTAAAATTTGGATGCACATTTTTTCAGCTCAGATGCCCCTGCTGTAAACCTATCTGAGCAAAATCTCATTTTCTTATGGTATTCTTTCAAACCTTTGGGAGATGATCACTGGTTTGGAAATCAAATTCTCTGCTTCTTGTAATTGAGTTCTGTTCTGTGATCTTATTTTTATCAGTCCTCAAGAGTCCTTAAGTTTGCTGTGAACCTAGAAGAGAGGCGTAGTTGCACTTATTATTGGAAAGTTACTGCTTTGGTCTTGTCAGGTTAACAAGTTCATCAACAATACTTTTAACACTCTTCATGCTCCAAAGAGTATGTGTAAGAAGTCTTCTACATTTGAATGACAGTAAGAGAACTTGGGCCATCAGTTAAACATCATGAGGTTTTTTTGCAGGAATGTTCTGCAATATGCTGTTTGGTTAAGAAAACATTCTTCAAAGAAATTTCTTGGTTTTAAACTAACCTTTTGTCTTGAATGTCAATATGACTTCTTCTATCTCCCTTACCAAGCTTTTCTAACCCTCCCCTCCCTTAAGGGTATATGAATTCCATTAAAAAACACATTTTCCTCAATTGGAAAAATATTTGTAGATAGGAAAAAAAGTCATAGTCTCTACTGTAGTATGACCAGCTTCTTAACAAACATTCTAGTGCTCTCATGCATGACTTTTCTGATATAAATACGTTGAATAAAAACATTTTTCCTTCATGTTGTCTTCTCCATACATTAGGGAGTTCTAAATGTTTACGCTAGACTGTTGTGATGAATTTTCTTTGGCTTTAATTCATGTGAAAACATCTATATCTTAAAAGCAGACTGGTCTCTTCACAAGTGAAGATGAGCATAAGGAAAAAATAAAGACTTTGCAACAAAGAATGATAAATAGTGTCCCTAACAGAATGCTATGCCTCACAATTTGACAAATCATGGTGTAGCAGAATGAAAAGGCAAAAAACATTGTTAGGAAAATAGGACAAGTATGTAACCCTCTTATTCCTGTAACGTACAAACTATCCTATCTAGCCCATACTGAAGTGAAGCGCACTGGGCATAGTATAAATAATTTCTGTATAAATGTGAATATTTAATAGCTGTTTTCTGATTAACACCTTTACTACCAGTCACCTTCATGTCTGCAGCACTGTTGATGCCACTTCACACTCAACTGAAGGCAGAGTTGGAACATATCTGAAATTTTATTTGTTAGGGGGCTGTGCACTTGGGTGCAGGAGTAGTAACAAGCAGTAAAGGCCAGAGGTACTTTTAGCTGGCACTGCCACTCAATGTGTCATAAGTCAAACTGGAGCCCCAGTATGTAGTACCTGAATACTTCGACATGATGTAGGTGGTTAAAAGGCATCTTGTCACAATAAGAAATTAGTTCCACATGATGATAAAATTAGGAGAACAAGAAGTAAGTTAAAGACAAAGCATTTTGAGGTACCTTCTTGAACCTTATTCTAATATTTCTCATAGCATCAGTAGGTCAAGGTACACTTTATTTGGACTAGAATGCATGGCGCTTAGTATGAGAGCCACAGGAAAAATGAAAATTATTGATGAAGGAGGATCACAAATATCCACATCTTACTATCTGAAATCTAATTTAACAATCAGTTTTCTTAATCAGATAAAATAATACACTGATGAAAAGTGACTGTCAGGAAATCTGAATTTTTCTTTCCACGGCATAGTCTTGATGCAAGGGAAGTTATATGCAACATTATTTGACTCTTGCTTCCCCCATGCATAATACATGTTTTGGAATAGACCTCTTGAAAATATATATCCACAAAGAGAACAGGATTTAAAGGCCATTTTCTTTGGGTTTCCTTCTTGGGGTGTTCTTTTCCTTTGAGATGTACTTCTTTCAAGTCTGACCTCCTGGGATGTCATTTTTACTACTTTCTACTATGGTGAAATGCCAAAAAGGAACTGCAGTCTCTGCTGTTGAAGGGCTTTGTGTACTTCTAGCTTTTTCTTGAAGCACGCAGAGAATAACTACCAAGAAAGGATGACAAATTTGTTTTGATGTTGTGCTTTTATTTTGGTTGCTAATTGCCATCTCCAACCAATTCTGCAGAAGAGTCTCAGATTCTCAAAATGAAAGTGTTTGTGTGCCATAGAGCATGTGTCACTACTTTATGTTGTAGGTCATTGTGAAGCCCTGCCCTGGGACTGCTGTGCTACTAATGAATCTGTCTTAATTACAGTCATGAGGTTTGCTGGTGCAGGTTCGAGGTTCAGGTTTTTTGAACCAGTAATTTTGCAAGACAGACCAGAGGTGGAACATCCTGGTAAAAATAGACTTTTCCTTCAGAAGACTTCTTCTATCAGGCACTTTCTCCAGCATGTGAAAAAGCCTGCTGTCAATTGCAAGGTGTGATCCCTAAAAAAAGATGGGTCAATATTCACAGTCTGTCCTGTGCAGAGTCTGAGACTCTGAACCAGTGAGAGAGGAGGGAAATCAAATTTTCTCTGCACTGAATAACTGAGAGTCCAAACTATAAAATTATCTGGAATCCTTCTTGAACAATTGGTATTTAGCTGTGTTGATGTCACCTACTGGACCACAATACAGAGAAAAGTATCTAAGCATTTACTGTGTAAACTCTTTCTTTAATTAGTTTATAAGTTTCAGTAAACAATGAGGTTACACCTAATGTAAAATCTTGACAGAATTTCAGATTGAATAATTTCAAATAAATATAATAAATCCAGCTTTACAGAGCCCTATTTAAAAAAAAAAAATCCATTTCGGATGACCTACATAGTTGTTTATAAACTAATTCATCATCTTAAAATGGAGACAGCAGCTTTTTGATGCCTAATTAAAATAACCAGACTAAAGTACTTGATCATGTGAACCTTTCCTGACAACATCAACACCCTTGCACAAAACAAGGCTGTATGTGTAGTTACACTGTATCATTTAAATTAATCTGTAAACAGTGTTTTGAAACCTGGATGATAAAGCTGTGTTCTCTCTCTAGTCTGCTTTAACACTCTGTGTCTGTGCTCTCTGAAGATGTGACATTGAATCGCCAGCGCTTCCCGGCTTGGTGCAGCCGTTTTGGTCGCCGAGAGGGGATTCTACACATCTTGTAGGGCTGTAGAAGCCCTGCTATATACCACAGAGTTCGAGGCCCCAAAAGGGATTACATCACTTTGGCAAAAATTTAGTTATAAGAGGTGGGGGTTTTTTATCAAGATGGTTAAAGGGTGGAGCAGTACCAGGAGGCTTTCATTATCACATAAGGACCTGATCCAAACTTCATTAACTGCAGTAGCATTTGTTTTAGTTTTAACTAGACTAATGCAAAATAACAAAGGAAGCAATGATGGGTTTCCCTGAGATCACTCAAGTAGTGGAGAAGAGAGAGCAGTTAGAGGCTTTTTTCTGTAGGTAAAGAAAAAAAAAAAGGAGCCCTCTTCTGTTTCTTTTTCAGCTAACACTGTCGGATATCCCCTATATTTTTGAGGGACTTAAATGCATATACAACCCCAATTATATTTTAATTATATAGTTGTATGGAATGAAAGATTCATTGCATTTATTCACTTGCATGGGAAGATCAATATTGTCATTTCTTCTTATGAGTATAGGACTGACTACAGCCAAGACAGATGAGAAATAAGTGAGTGTATATTATTTCCATTAAGCTTTCGACTCATTGTTAAAAGTGGAAGAACTCACTAACTACGTTCCTTTTTCAATTTTACATGTAAACTTTCTGCAAACCAGTAGTTAATCACAAAAGATAGGACAGAGGAAAATGATATACAACCAGAGCTCTGTGGAAGGATGCCTTCATATCTGACTGTTTTTAAACTTTATATCATAAATGAACTTATGTGGCATAGAGTGCCATGAACTTTTTAAGTGGATAGAACTGTCACAGGCTATAATTTTTTTTTTGTTTGGTTTGGGTTTTTTACTTATAGTGTTACTTGATGCACATTTGTTTGATTGTAATAGTCTAGATTTTCGCATCTCATTGACAAGTCAAAAAGTGGAAGACCACATGATAGCATTGGGTAGATACTGAATAGTTATCCTTGAGAAGAAATAGTTCAGTGGTGTTCTACCATAGGATTCGTCTTCAGTAAAAAGGTTGTCTTAAGCAGTACTGCAAAGAACCAAATTACTTTGCTGCATGATAGAAGTGCTTTTCTAAGAGAGGAACACCAAGAATCAGTTTTTATTAAATCTGTGGTTATTTTGGCTTGCTCCTAATACTGGTGATGCTTTTAAATGGGTATTGATGTACTGAGCTACCAAAAAATCTTGGTTCAGCAGGATAAAATAGGGTCTTCCATTACACAAGCAGTATGTTTGCAGCTCTCATTTGTTCCTGTCACACACATTTGCTCCCTTTACCCCGGGAGCTTAAATGTATTCCTGAGAAAAACCCCAATCCATGTGCATGGCCTGTAAAACACCTGATGTTTTATTTGTACATGTGTTTGTTTATAGATTATTTGTCACCACAGAAATAACTTCTGTTTCTTCCAGGGTACACATTTCTAAATAACTGGGTTTAGTATTCATTCAAATGAGACTGTAAATTTGGATCCTTTGTGATGAAAGATGTTAAAATGACTGACAGCAAATTTTAAAAAGCCTCTTGAAAAGCTCCATTACACTATTACTTGGAAAATAAACACTTTGCATATAATGAACTTCCTATTTTTTGTATGTGCTTTCAAAGGCAGTCCTTGAGGATGCTTTTCATTATGTCAGGCCACAATCAGTTAATAGCAGAATTTGTAGCTACTTCTTTCCAACAATTGTAGGAAAAAGATCAGCACAAGAAATATTTTTAACGTGAAAAAGTCTATTTTCTAAATGATGCCTGAATATGCATATATATACAGCTCATGTGTTTTTCTCTCTGTTGTTGACTGTGCTTTAACTGTGGAAGATCTTTAGGATAAAGTTTGTAGGGACAGTACTTCACAGTATCATAAGGTTTGCAGTCTCTGTTTTGTAGCCAAGCAAAGAGAATTGAAGAAGGGTTTTCTTCAGCATTCATAATGCTGCAGCAGTTTCTCTCTTAAAAACATGAATAGTATCTGTTTTTCTGCTGCTGATTTATCCTTCTTGAGTACGCCAGCAAGCAAACTATTTTTAGGACATGGTATCCTTCACTTTGTATCCGTCTGACTTTACTTATGGAGGAAAGCCAGCAACTGAGGAAGAAAGGCACACCTATAGAAAAGCAAACTCATTTGGACATTATAGCATAATTGAAAGTGTCAGGACATCTGTATCTCCTTACCAGGAGGTAGTTTCTATGTGAGTCAGGAGGAGGACAGTGTTATAGTTTTTTTCTATCCCTGAATCTGTAAGCAGGAGGAGATCTGCTACCCTTGAAGAGTTTCAAGGTATCACATGTGTATATCAAAACAGGAAAAAAACCCTGGAAATATAATGCTAATTCAAAACCTATAGCATTATTTTTGCAGTGTTGTCAGTCCCTTTGTGCAGTTCATAGTGTTAGCTAGATACTTGATGATTCATTACTCTATGACTTCTCGAAGAATTCTGTGGGGATTTTTTTCTCTCTAATTTTATTAGGTAAATTGAGCACACCAAACTTATCTCCTAAAGAATATTAAAAATGTCACCTATTTATGGTAAAAAAAAAAAAGGAACTATCAGGTAGCTTGTTTGGTTTTATTTATTTTTAAGGCCTTTCAAATCAGTCATTTTTGGTTTATATTATCTCAGATTCTTGCTTTCATTATTTCTTTTCAAACCACCAGCAGCATTTGTTCTTTATGCATACATTAAACTCGTCTTTCACACTACTACAGATCAATCCTCTTTTTCCTGTGCATTGTATGTTTATAGGGTTTTTTGCAGTATATTTTTTAGAAACAGCTCAAAAATTTTAACACAATTTGCTGAGACACACATCTGACACTAGATTCTTGCAGGCTTATTTCCTGCTCTCTTAGTCGTTTTTCATAAACAAACAAACAAAACCCCTCAGCTTGACAAAGATGTTTGCTCATATAATAAATGTTTTACTGCTCTGTCTTTATCTGTGTTGTTTTATTGCTCTAGAGAGGATGAGCATGCCCTTATCCAGCAGTATTGTCAGACGCTGGGAGGAGAGTCGCCTGTGAGTCAACCACAGAGTCCTGCTCAGATACTCAAGTCAGTGGAAAAGGAAGAGCGAGGAGAGTTGGAGCGCATCATTGCTGACCTCGAGGAAGAGCAAAGGTCTCATAGTCATCCTACCTGGTGTCTGAATTGACACCTCATTGTTGTTTGAACCATGCCTATACTATGTATAGTTGCTCGACATGAGGAGAGATGGACCTAGGAGTCGTAATTTTAGCAAAAACCAAAAAATCAATCAAGGCATATGTCATGCATACCCTGACTGTTAGGTAGAAGAGGGTGGGTCTGTGATAAAATACCTTAGTTTCACCTCTACTTCACTGTTTTATGGTTTATGTTTTTTTCCCATAAACCACAAGTCAAGACGTTGTCTTTGTATGAGCTACTTGTGTTCTGTAGTTGGAGGTTGTGATAACATCATTTGATCTAAGGACATTTTTTATTTTAATTTGCTTGATTAAGTCATCATTCTCCTCCTCTTTTCAATATACCAGGAGTCTGCAGATAGAATATGAGCAACTAAAGGAGCAACATCTTCGAAGAGGAATAAACCCTCTTGCATCACCTCCTGACTCCGTCGTGTCACCTCAGCATGCTTCTGAAGATGCCGAGCTCATTGCTGAAGCTAAACTCCTGAGGCAACATAAAGGTCGCCTGGAAGCAAGGATGCAAATATTGGAAGATCACAATAAACAATTGGAGTCTCAGCTTCACCGGCTACGGCAGCTACTTGAGCAGGTAGATGTATACTGGTGTCTTTCCCCATGTTGTTTCTGCATGATGGATTTCTTGGTGGAACAAAGGCATTGGAATTTTACTGCAGATATTTTCACCACACGAGCTTGCTCTGTTGCACTCGGTCATTTCTAGGATGAAGAGAGATTTTTTCCTACCGTCTAGTATAAACCATGGTGAAAGTCAAATGAGCACAAGATGATTACAAGTTACACAAGATGATTACATTACAGATGGCCAAAGATATGTCTAAAATGCAAAGGAGCATTATTTTTGGTTGGTTGTTTCACTGACTTTGTCATTTTTCTAGGCAGTTTTGGCTGAATAGCAATAAGATGCATCTGTTCCAACGGCTTCCCTATCACTCTAGCAGAGTATTTTTGTTGTTGTTACTGTCATTCTAGCATCTTTAATCAGTATTTGAGTAGCTTAAATATTTAACAAGGAAGATAACAACTGATGCAACTGTTAACAATCATTCATGAAGTATCTTGAGAACTGTGGCCAATACTAGGTGTTTCAGAGAAGGGTTTAAAATCTGCAAAGAAACAGCTGTAGAACAGAAACACAGAAGTTCTGCCAAACCTACAGTCACTTTCAGCTTAGTGCTTAAAGCAGGAACATCTTCACCCTTTAAAACTTTCTTTTTTCTAATGTAGCTGTGGATGATCTGATAATTTTGTAATCTTTTCAGTATCCTTATAACATTCTTAGTAAGACCTTTAGGGTGTACATGTGTGTTGTGATAAAGTGGGCAGGGGGGAGGGGCAGTAATGTCTTCGTATCAGCTCTGCCTTTGGATTTTTCCCGACATTCTGCAACTTGTGGTTTCTGATAGAGTAAGGTAGAAGAGTTGACTTTTTCAATAACTCTGATCATTTACACCTCATTAACTAGATACTGTTGCTCTTTTGCTTCCTGTGGGAAATCTCCCCTTTCTGTGTGAGCCATGCCGTGCTTCTGATTGTTCCAAGTGCCATTCCCAAAGCTGTTCCTGTTTCTCCTCTGTCTTTTAATGGAGGGGCGGGTATGAAGTCAAGTTTATGAGAAGGTCTGCATTATTGCTTTTATAATATATCTGTGACTTTTCAATATGCCTTTCTATATGCATCCTTACGTTATTTAGCGGGGTTTTTTTGACCTGCCACTAAGCAGATTTTTTGCAGGCTGTCTCCAAGGATGCTGAAGCTACTCCCCTGAAGGGGATTCAGAAATTGTAAATAATTCATATTTTTAGTATACGTTCTTGGGAACTTCTTTATTTTGACATTAATACAATTATGAAGCAGCACTAAATCCCATTAGTGTCCCCTTAACTTTCTGAAAAAAATGACCACTCGTGAGCATGTTTTTCTGTCACCTAGGCAATTCACAGTCTATGAAAGTCATTACCTCTTTCACTGCTTGAGGAAGGACTTTATCAGAAGCCAACTGAGGATCTCAGTATATATACCTTTTCTCACTAATGAGATGGATGATTTGGGTAGAAGATTCTCTTAAGTCCCAATGCCAACATATATAACAACTCTGTAACTCCTGGAATAATAATTACTGATATTAAAGGATACAACTGTTTTACAGCAATTCCTTTGCTGTGACTGGCATTTCATGCCACCTCTGTTTCTCTCTTCTGTCAACAGCAAGTCTCTCCGTTTCTCTTCTCCCCTCAGCCTCCTGACTGTTGTTTGGGTTAATAACTTGCCCCTGAATCTAAAATACTGGGATTTTTTTTCTCTAAAAGATACGGAGTGAGTCTGTCTGCATACAGATATTTGGGTAGAAAATTAATGAAATTTAAAAATTTTCCTGTAGTATCTAGATGAGGGCATTCTAAGACATTCTTTAGGGAGCACCTTTAGCAGAAATATGCATGCATCCTCACTGCACATTTGCCTACTTCAGGTCACAATTCTGAGGGTACCATACTATTTTTATTTTAGCAAGCCCAAAGGATTGGTGGCTGTCACACAATATTGTTATTTTTGTTTGCCTGATTGATTATAGTGCCAAAGAGGAAGGTGAAACAGAACTGGCCTGTGACAACTTTGATACCAACATGCTAATCATATAGAGAAAAAATAAAGAATCCATTTTCACTTTTCTTTCTTCAGCCCTTTTGGATACTGCATGTGCAAAGTAGAAGACCTATTATGAAGGGCATTTAAAGTCTGTTTGGATTTTTCTCTGCCTGTCTGAGCTATGGAATAGAGGTTTCATATTGGATTTGGTATCAAAGTTAATGGGAGCTAAAATCATCTTTCAATGGCTATGTGATCAGACTCTGAGACAGAGTAAATAAAGACTGCAGCTCCTTCTCCAACTGAAAGTAGAGGAGTTTTATCAAAAGAGCAGAGAAGACTTTGTTACTTTTGTGGCGGGAGACTAGGTCTGGAACAGGAAGAAACTGGGAGAGTAAGCCTGGAACAAGAAGAAACCTCTGTAATGGATGTGGAAAAGGAATTGGCCTTTTTGAGGTTCTCTGTGATTCAGAGGTTACGGGGAGGAGGGGGGAGCTTCTTGTTTTGTTTTTTACCAAAAGCAACAGAAGTCAAGGGAAGAATGGGTATGTTTTATCTATCCATTAAGCCACAGAACACTTCAGGCTATTCTTTGGGAAAGACACCAGCAGGAGGCATGGTGAAATAAGGCACACAGGAGGCATGGTGAAATAAGGCACTGTAGATCAAAATTGGTTAAAATTAGTATCTCCCTTGAAATGCTTTAAAAACTGCTGTAATACAGAAAAATCCTCCAATTTCAGAGTTTTCTGGAGAACTTATCTGTCCATTTGTATCTTTATTTGATTTTGCATAAAAAGAAGTTTGAAAACTCCCAGAAACTGAAGTTGGAAACTTCCCCCCCATCCCTATAGAGACATGTTCGATCTCTCTTCTTTATTCAGGAGGAAGAAGCAGGCATATAGTAACATCTAGGGGTATTTTCTTATGGTTTCTGGCATAAGGGTTGTCTGCTGGGTTGTTTTGAATAAGGAGGCATGAACTTCATGATGCCTGAAGGGGGCTGATGATGGAAGTGATCAGATTTGGTAGATGTTATGCAACTGGGGTCAAGTAGAACATGATTTTCTACAGTTTTTTCTCAGGTTCTCTCCCAGTAAAACTGTTAAATCATGTAAATACATGCAGCTATGTCCTCAATTATTTTGCATTTAACATTTTTCAGTATCTGATTATTATATTAAAGCATTTATGCCATTACCAGAACTCTTCCCTTTCTGCTCCAAACCCAACTTTCATTTGCTTAACTGTATTGTCCTGATTTTGGAAGAAGAGGGTTTTGGTTTGTTTTGGCTTTTCTTGTTACTGCAGTCACTGGAACTATGTGGTGTAACATTTATCAGTATATTTAAATGAAAATGAAGTCATCAGACACTGACCTCTGATTAGAAGGGGATGTGATTTTTGCTTCATTTATTTTAAATCCAGCTGAAATATTTCATTGACTGCTGCAGCAATATATGTTACATCAATGTAAAGTATTCCAAGTATGTTTTGTTTGCTCTCAGTTTATCCACTGTTAGAGTCCTTGTGCTCTGCAGGGTTTTTTTGTCATTTGCAATAGCACTCCTAAGTGGTACTAAATAACCTTCACTGCTAACTCATCATTTAAGTTCGTAGGCATCTCCTTTCTATCCTAATTAATCTTGACTTTACAGTGCCTCACTGTCCTTGATCTAGCCTATGTGTTGCTGTACTGCAGTTCTGTATTAAGTCTAGCACCGATCTTCCTTCCTCAGTCACCCTCAGTCATCTCTGCACCATTTCTCTACAGTTACTGCTTGAAGAGGGATGGAGATCCAGTCCAGGTGCAAGTTTGCATTTTGGATCATTCAAATTCTCTCTGTCCGCCTGTTTGTGGTGTGGGCAAGCAGCCACTCTGCTGCTGGAGTTAGCCTTCTTGTTTTGTACTGAAGTAACTTTTAACCCTTGGAGGGTTTGCTTCATCTCTTTACCATTATAACTCTAACGTCTTCTTGAACAGAGGTTCCTGGCATTACCGAATTACCTGGAGTTAGTTACTCCAAGCTTGGACTATTTAAAATCACCACACTCATTTTATGTAGACCCTGTGCTGTGTTGAAGCCTGATCCTGGATAGAAAATTACTTAACTACTTGATAGGCATTCACTGTTCACAGGAGTGTCTTGATGGTAAAATCCTTGGCTGGCTTGAAAACATTTCCATTTTTCTTTGTCTTCTATATGCAGAGCAATATTTCTTGATTTCTTCCTTTAGGCAAAGCTGGAAGTTGGTATTGTCATGCTGAAAGAGAGATGAGATTTGGAGGAGAAAAAAAGATTTGCTGAGTGCTCAAGGAAACATTTCCTTCTATTTCTCACCACTGTGTATGGAAGAAAAAAGTATCTTCTGTTGTTCAACAATCTTCAGTTTTGTTGAAGATTTTTTTTTTTAAAACTGGAAGTTGTCTCAAAAAAAATGAATGTCACACTTAAGGCTGTGAGCTGCAAAGGAGCAAACTTGTGCACAAATTAACTGCCGTTCTATATACTTCTTTGCATCGAGTCTCATAGCTGTTCTAGGTACTTGTTCAGTCTCGGTTTCAAAAAGATCTTAAAAGTAATGATTTTTTTTATTACTTCTGTATCTGCTTTTGACAGATTTATGTAAATAATCTGCTTTTTAAGCTGTTTGGAAGTAATTTGATGATTCGCAATCAAAAAGATAAATGCTGGGGCAACCATTTCAGCTAAGATTCTATAACTGCCTCAGATGTAAATTCTGTTTGACATGCCTCTGTTTTTTCAGAACAATGACTTCTAGAGCTCAAATACTGTTTTACTGCTCTCTTCCTCAAAGGATTTCTTACGAGAAAGAAGGAAAAGAGGAAAAAAAAAAATGCCCAAACAAGATTGCTTCCAGTATTTCTGAGTTGTTATAGTGAAGAAGTCTTAGGGTCTTTTCTTATTTTATGTCCATATATGTATACTTATACATAATCTCAAGCACATACATGGTTACAACTAAATGTAATATAGAACTTACGTGTTTGATTCTTCAAGTGAATTTAAGAGTCCAGAAAGGCTTGCCTACAACACAATTTTCAAAGTATATGGGTTCCTTCTCATAATTTTCTGGAGATTACATAGTATATAGTTTTCCTGCAAATTTGGTGTCGTCCACGCTATTGAGAAGCAGCCTCAGCAGGAGCAATGGCTAGCTACCACTTTTTAGATTTAAAGGTCTCTTGAATCTTGTGTCTTCGCTTGGCTTGATTGTGAAGGAGTTTCGCAAAACTGTTCATGATTGAACAGTTGTTTCCAAGCATGATCAGTCATCCTGGTAAAGCTTCTTAGGAGACCTTAGCTGAATTTCCTCTGTGTATATGTATATGTATATGTATGTATATATCCATACATATATATACAACCTCAAAATAGCGTTGCATAGTCCTTTCTGGGTAGCTGGACCAAGAGCCTCAGCAGGCTCTTTGGGTTGTGCATAACATTGTGTTTCTATGGTGCATGCTCGCAACAGAACATTGTTTTTGACAAGACCATCAACTCAAAAGAATTACACTGAAGTCTAAATTTTCTTTTAACAAGTTGTTGGTTTGGTTTTTTTCCCTAACGGTCATATAGACCTAAGCCAACTTTCAACAGTTTGGAGAACAAACGAGAAAGAGCACATGAAAAAGGAAAGGAGCAGGATGACTGCATACAAGCCCACCCTTCAATTCTGTAGATACAATTTATCTAAATTTGGGTATTATTGTCTTTAATGTAGCCTGAGTCAGACTCCCGGGTTAATGGCGCCTCCCCCTGCGCTTCGCCCCAACACTCTGCCCTCGGCTACCCGCTCGAGCAAGAGACAAGCTCACAGTTTCATCAGACAGGTAAGTGTTTTGATCAGATAATGTACTGTGTGGGTCTATAGGTGACTATGGGTCTATAGGTGACTATAGGTCTATAGGTCTATAGCCTTGTTGGCATCTCTCTGGAAAGATTTATAAATAAAAAGGAACTGATCTTTGTGACACTACTGGGAACAAGACTGACTGCAGCTGGAGCTGTTGCTTCCCTACACTTGCAAACAGCTGCAGTATCACAAGAATCCATGTGACTCTGAGTTATGGATCTCTGTCAGTAGACTCCTTAGTCCCATCCATTTTGAGCAAGTGAATTTACTGGGCAAATCCATCCTCACGGAAGGGGGAACCAGATTTCATTGGACTGAAATGGCCAACAGCTGTTTGTCCTACAGTACACGCATGCACCTACGTAATCTGTCAGATAGAGGAACAAATGTCCAAAACGTGTAATCGAAGCTTCCTGATGGCTGCTTTAAAAATTCTTGGGTATCATCTGCTTATCCTGGTATTTTGATGACCCTACCCTTCAAAGACTTCACATCTTTAGGAATTATTGAGTGTACAGCCTCTGCACATGAGGGGATTTCTCTCTTGAAAGATTATTTTAAATACTCCAATATCAGAACTCATTAATTCCACTGGGAACTAGCAGAAATAACTACAGACCATCAAATGCTCAAAATTAGGAGGAAAAATTAAAAGATTTTTCTCAAATTATCTTAAGTGCAATTTCCTCCATGTTTTTGTTTTCAAGCCTTTGTGTTATAGATTAAAAAATGATTTTATTTCTGTGGAAAACAGGAAAAATATTCTCTTGCATACTGAAAAGTTTTCATTCAGCATTGACATGTGTTTTTACTTTGTCTGGAAAAACATGGAACTTCTTCAAGTCTGATTTAATGCAATGGTCGATTTATGAGAGATGCTGTCTAATAACACTGCCAGGAACAAAGCCAGTTGTATTTCCTAACCATTCCCTTGGCTAATTTTAAGCAGCATTTTTTTAAAAAATGGCTAGGAAGATTTCAACACTAGTGAAATTGCTGGTGCATATTGAATAAAAACATCTCAAAGATATTTTTTTTTTTTCAGAAAAAGAATGGTGTATTTGCTCTGAAAGTTACATGACAAATCATCTGAATACGGAACAGAATTTTAATTGAGCAGCTACTGAGTATAATTCCTTCATCTTGTAAACCTTTTATTTATTTTAACTGTAAATGCTTATATACTGCTCCTTCCTACACAATTTCTTCTAGTTAAATCTTGAGTGCAATGGTTAAGCTCTAATAAAAGAGAAAAGAGTTCTGCTGCAAATCAATAATGTAACTTTCACCTCCTCTCCCAAGGCTGGCAATTATCAATGACAGTTCCTGCACATTAAGTTACAAAGGCTTCAGGTAGTGGTTTCCCTTGAAATATAAAGGAGTATTTAACTGGAAGGCTGGACGAGAATGCCTTTCAGAATGTTGTCCTTTTTTTTTCCTCCTCTCGTTACTAAATTCATTGCTCTTTTTTGTTGTCATATTTGCAGATGACTTGTTAGTTCCACCTCATGATACCAACACAGATTTAACAGATGTTATGGAGCAAATCAACAGCACATTCCCAGCTTGCTGCTGTAAGTGTAACCAAATATGTCTCTGAGAATAGTATTGAATTTGAGGTGGTGTTTTGAAGAAAAAAAGTCATTCTTGTGGTATTGACTAGGAAAAAAAATCTTCTCTGTGATGGGATTTCTTGGCAAGGTATGCAAGCTACGTAATTCTGTTCTTTGAAGTTCCTCAATAGACACTATTTGTGAAGGTAAATAAACAAATGTTCTCAGGTTTTAAGTGGAAGTGATTCACTATAAGAAAAGCCTATAGCTCCACATGGAATTTTCAGCTGTGCCAATGTAAAGGAAAAGAGACCTAGAATCCCATTAGCTGCTGATACAAACCTTATGTAGAACTTAAGTGAATGTAGATTCAGAAATCCTGAATGCTGTTTCTCTAATAAAACTTGAAAAAAAGGCCTTAGGCAGCAGGAGGGACCATAGCCCAATCCTGACTGCCTGAACTAATTACTGAACTAGTTATTAAACTAATTGACCAGAGGCAATAACCGTTAACACAGCACATAACACCTTTCCCTGCTTAAATACATTGAAAGTTGATATTTTATTCAGTGTCTATTAAAGAGAGATCAAAAGGAAAACCAATTAGTTTCCTGTGCATGGCTTGTATCAGCGGACATACATTTCCACTGATCCTGTTCCTTCCAGAGTGTCACTGCACTTACAAGAGTGAGGAGCTCTCTCTCTGGCTCCAGCAGTATTTCATACAGATCGTAGGTTTTGGCATGGGAGGTGAAGTGGCAACTTTGTTATTCATGTATTTTGGTTTTTTTGAATACATGGATACATAGGTATCTTCACTTTCAGTTCTTTTGCCTTAGAAAAACAGCAGTGAAAACTTTGATATATTCTTAAACTTTCAACAATTCTTTCAAATGAAATGTAATAATGATGGTCAGTTTTAAATGGCAGAAGTGAGAGGGAGGGTGTTTATGCCCAGTCCTTTTGGAAGCATCGAGATTGAACTCTATTTTATTCTAGTTTGTAAACTCGGTGAACCCTGTTAAAATACCCCTTTTCTCCCTTGTACGTACATTGCTTGGCTGTGAAGAACTGAATCACAGAAGATGCACTTCACACATTTTGAGAAAGCAAATTAGGATCTAGCAAAAAAGGTTTTGTTTCAGCTGTCCTTTGAGATTTTCAGCGAGTTCAATAGTTCAGAGCCCACCGCTTTGCAAATTAAGGATTTGATTCTAAGGAGCATCTCTTCTTGAAGTCAACAGCTAGTGGAGCTACTCAGCACAACTCAAGGGTGTGTATGTATACAAATCAATAGAAAATGCGAGTCAAGTATCAATTCTTGGTTTTGCGAATTCCTGTCTTCCATGTATAAGCCGTATAGCAGCTACTGGACATTTGGTCCAAATGAATTTACAGCAAATTTGCAGAAATACTCCCTTGCATTCCTGTGTCAGGGGAAGCTTGATAATGTCTGCTCTCTGCTACCAGGAAACATGGAAAAAGAAATCTAATATCCATAAAACAATATCCCGAATGAGGCAGGAGAGGACTACAAGTGAAAACCGTAGCCCCACATCCTTTCATATTGTGAAGCACTTCTGCGCATTTAAGATTAAAAGAAGTCGCAGTTCCAAATTTCATGTGATTTTTCCCTTTGTCATTGGCACGCTGCTGCAGAAATCAAACGAAACCAGCATGCCCCAATTAGTAGGTACTAGTTATGTTTGCTCTTCTTCAGTCATTCTATAATATCTCGTACTTGGGAGGTTTACTAAGAGTATATTTTTTTTTAACCATGTAAGATTCATATACTGTTTTAGAAGCCTGGAATAAGGATTATTAGTCTGGCCTTCCCAACAGAGTGCACTAAAATCTATGAGTTTTGCTAGGGAAGACCATGACAGAACATCTAGTCCACCATCTTTTCCTGTGGCTGTTTGAGATGGATCTGTCTTTCTGGATGGACAATTGTCTAAACTGTTCTGTAAGACCTCCAATGATGCAGATTGCATGGACTCCCTAGGCAATCTGTTTTAAGAGCATCACTCTTCCTAACCTTAAAAAATATCCTTACCTTTTTTTAATCATAGTCAAGCTAAATTTCATTAGAACAGCCCTCATGTTCAATGTATCATATCCATTTAAAACAAACAAACAAAAAAAGCTATTTTTTCACCACCTCATCACTACTGGTCTCTCCTACCTTGGCCACAGCTTTCATTAAGGACAGTTACTAGCATCTGAATCTTATGTAGATTATTTTTATCCCATCTTGACATTAAAAAATAAAGCCAGTCGTCTTATTTGTTATATTTGTTTTATGAGTTTCAAGTTATAATTAGTCTTGAAATCAGTATTTCTACTTACTCCAAATATCCCTTATGAAGCAATTATTCATATAGTAAGGCCAGCACTGGTCTTAATGTTTTTTTTTTTTGATCACCACGTCCTTGATAATTGATATAATGCCTCTTTTCCTTTCTTGTGTATGAGGTTGGTTCTCAGAACTAGGCAGGTGTGCAACATTGGGCAGAATTCTTGCCTTTGCATCTGAGTGAGTTCCAGAACAGAGCATTTTGAACAAATGGTATTATAATACAGCACTCATAGATCTATATGGTCACAAGTGGTGAAAAAGGAAAAATTCATATCATCTATATATTCATAATGCTATAAATTTGTTACAAGAAAAGTAAATTTGTGAAGAAAGTTATGCATAGACACTAACAACACACTTCTAGTTAAATGTTTATTTTTTTTAAGATAGGAGTCTTTCTGTTCTTCCATACTACAGATTTTCCTGATACTGTTTTTGTTTTTAAACTGCCAAGATGCAGAATCATGTAAATGTCTAACTTTCTTTTGTTTTTTTCTATTTGCAGCAAGTTTCACTGGCAGACCACAGGTATGAGACATGTTTACATACTTGCATAGTCATTGGAAACAAAGTAAAGCAAGTGGAAAAGTTCTAGTAAAGTCAAGTGGCGGGATTTTTTTCTGTGTTTTTCCCTAGAGGTCTATTTGGAAGCTAGACCGATGTAGCAGGAAGGCTAGATTCTGGACTATACCAATTGATAGAAAATTCCTGCTATTTCAGGCATTACCAAAGATACTATGGTGTGCAGTTCTGGGATGCTGACCAGATGGAATCAGCTCGAATCTATCAGGGCCAATTAGTTTCAAGCCAGCAACAGCTCTGCAAGACCGAAGCTGGTTCTTGCAAAGACATCCATGTGTCCTTGTGCCCTGGTGCCCATCGCTTCAGTTCCAGGAGCTATGGGCACCAGGGCACAAGGGTCAAGAGCCACGCAGCATCTTAGGCATTTGATGAAGCTGCCTTCTCCCAGTAGGCAACCACTTTACAAACCCAAAGCAGAAATTTGGCTACTTTCAGAGTTCACAAAAATGTGGAAAACAATCTGGTATTGAGATACTTGCTCTTGAAAATCTAACTGGTATGAATGATCCGTTAAATTTCTGTTATAAGTAACAGAAATAGGAAAAACACTTGCTGTAGTTTTAGGTTGATATTAGAGTCCACGTATGACATAGAGTCCACGTATGACATAATCTTGTGTCATTGCAGAGTTCTTTGAAAGTTACATTGTTAAATAAGTTCTAAAGACTACCACAAATTGCTGCATGAGACTTCAGAAGAATTAAGTGGTAGGGAAAGAGTCTATTTACTCCCCCAAATTGCTTCACCTTCTCCATTAATCCACAGTTTGCAAGGTCAGACCTCCCCAAAATGAATATGTAAAAATTCAGGAATATTGCTCTGCAAACACTTTCTTGGATTGCAATATCTGGGATAGTAGGATTGCCCTCCCAAACAGGAATTCCTAAAGAGAATGGGATGAATCATTCCCTGCACTCAGTTAACTCAGACTTTGTGTTTCAGTCTCTTTATAAGTTAAATTACTGAATTCAACTAGCATTTTTCAGAAATCCTTCCTCTAAGCGGCACAGAGATAGTTTTCGGTGTTATCGGTGAATACTACTAATCTTTCTGAAAAAGCATTTGATTTTTTTAGACACAGGATGATTCCCAAATGGTCTCACTGCAAATCTACTCTTCCAGAACCATTAGAGAAGGCACATTTGGCTGTTCAGGAACAGAATCATGAAACAGGAGTCTGGAAATAAGCATCACATTTGAAGGGGCCGAGTCCAAATCCAGACTCTGTATACTCTCAATTTTTACCACTTAGGCTTCAGATAGGACAGTAGTTTGCCTAAACTTTTTTCTATGGGTGCAGAATATGGAGAGTTTCTAAGTTGTATTTATTGCTCTGTAGACTAACATCCTCTGGGCCTTACTCAACAAGAATTTTAAACACTGCAATATAGTAAAATTAGGTTTCTCTTAACTACCTACCTCAGTGATTTGCTGAGTCTTGGCCTAATAGATCTAAATTTTTAAAATACAGGGGTTTTGTAAGATGACACCCGAGTCCTTAACTGAACCGAGCCCCAAGTATTTAGAGCTTTCTGTGCGTGTTAACGTGGTACTGACGTGGTTATTTCTCATCATGACAGGCAATGTGAAGTGTTCACTTGGACATCGACCAGTGCTTCCTGACGTGCAGTACAGCCCTTTTCTACAACCCACCAGTCACGAGTTCCACTTCATCAGAAGGCTGCATGGGACCCTGGAACATGCTGTTCGTTCTGACTGCGTGTTCTACTTGAAATAGTAAAACACTGAATACCCAAAGACGAGGATGTTGTTTTTATAGTATTGGTTTTTTTTTTCCTTCTTCTTCTTCCCTTTCTATGCAACTGTAAATTAATGAGCAGTGGAGTATTTGTCACTGATTTGTATAAATATACAGCCGCGGGAAAAGGGGCAGGGGCTTTATATACGTTCTTTTTGATAATCGTAAAGAGAACTGCATAAGGAGTTTGGAGCAAAATGTTACATTTAGACCTTTCCTTTCAGCTCTTTGCTTTTACATTGTAAAATACCCTTAGTTATTTTCTCACACATTTAATATTCTGTACTGATTATTTATATGCTAACCATCTGACCACACAGATTTCAGATTATCCTTGAATTGTTTTCAGGATTGGCATATGAAGTTCCCATAATCTGCATTATTATTACTGGTTAACAAAAATTGCCGTTGGGTACAAGCTACAGTATTTTAATTCCCATTAAACAAGGTAAACTCTCATTTCGAGTCATAATCATCATCCTCATGCACCAAGATGGTATTTTTAACTTTTACTTCTATCCAGCCAACACGCTCCATTTGGAGGATTATTTTTTTAAGCCTTACTTTATTTTGAATCAGGAGATAGCTAAAAAGAGGACTTAGATGATAGCTTAAGTTGTTTTCAGTAAGGTCTGTGTTAGTGTAATCTTTCCCGACTTTGTTCAGAGACAAAGCTTTGCTGTTTCCTGCTGTGCCAAACTTGCTTCAAGTTTTGGAATTTGCAGTCTGTGAAGTAAAGCTCATTTCTGTGAGATCCCCTTCTGATGATCTAAACACACCAGTCTTTTGTCTGCCTCTTAGAAATGAAGAGACAACTAGAAAGCCCTTTCCAATACTATTAGCAATGGAAGATTTTCTTCAAAACTGCAATGCACTCAGATATTATCATTTGGCATTGTAATCTTGCAACTCATCTTTATCTTTGAAATCATTTATTTATGTACTTCAAATAGGGATAATTACAGGAAAGTTATGTCACTGATCAGCTGATCGCTAGTTTTAAAATTATCATAAGAGATTTTAATGCCTTCACAGAGTTTACAATGCTGCATGGGCACTTGCTTTAATTTCAGGACATACCTTTAATTGGTAAAACTGCATGCAATATATTTCATGTATAGTGGAGAGAAACTAAACTGTGTTGTTCTTAATTATTACTGAAGAAATAAAAATCTCAAAATGGTATTGGAAGAGTTGTAAATTCTCTACTGCTACCGAGAAATGGTAGAGGACATTAAGAGAGCAGGTCAGGAATTTCTAGTATTCTTGTGAAGTGGTGCCAACTAGATTGTCCTGCACCCACAGTATTCACTCCTGGACTGCTGCTGCTCAAGGAGTGATTTGGGCACAGCGTTGACCACGTTCTAGTGTTGGCTCTGGTGCCAGTTCTTTCTGAACCCTTTGGCAAATTATTTAACCACTCTGCCTCTGTTTTCCCATCTGTAAAATGGGGATGATAGTACTTACAAAGGTTTTCTAGGGCTTGCTTAGTTAGTGTCTGAAAAGCTCTATATAAATGCTAAATATTACTCCTGAGTGAGCGGAGCAAAATAGTCCAGGTGGGAAGAGAAGATGCTGGCTCCTATAAATGCTTAATCTATTAAAAAAAAAAAAAGTAGTGTAGTTATTTGGAGAAGAAAAACCCCCACATTTTACAGAAGAGGAAAGCCATGACCACCTTTCTACCTCAGACCTATCTTCATGAGTAGTATTGGAAATAGCTTTATATTCTGTTCTCTGCAAAGTACTTTGCTTTTATCAAGCTCCATCATTCTCTAGGCAAAGAATCCTTAAAAATACCCACCTACATAAGTAAAAAAGGTCTCAGTAGTGAATTTGGTGGCTTTTATTTTTGTTCTGTTATGAGGTTATGTATAAAGTTGTTTTTCTGCCTGTGTTTGTATGCATCCTTTGTCCTCTGCTGCCAAGTAATGCTACTTCAAACACTACATTGTAACATTCTTCCTCTGAGACAATAATAAATAAAAGGAATATAATGCAGTAACATGAGAAAAAGTATGGAGTTCTTTCAAGTTTCGTGGTCTTCAAGGATGGCTGAATGCTGAAAATTTCATTCTGAAGAAGATTAATTTTAATACAGGAGTGCTGTGATAGTCCATTTCTACGTGCCAGCATTTTTGAAGTGTGGTTTGCATTTATATAAATGAGATCAAGCAGTGTTTTCTCCCCATAAATTTGTGCATATTTTCTCCAGTTTTCCCATCTTTAGTGATTTAGTCTGGAATCCTTCTCAGTTTCATGACAGATTTTAAATTTGATCACTGAGAAGCAGACTGCTTTTATTTAAAAATGCTATATATACATATTACAAAACAGCAATAATGCATGAAGCCCTGTCAAATATTAGAACTGTAAATTAGTCTTCAAGTTTTGATGGCATTCAGTCAACATGCTCAGCTGAAACACAGCATTAGGTATTTGGTCAGGAAATATGTACTTTCTTGCCCTACCATGTGCTGATTTTAGGTTTGCATTACGCTAATGCAAATTGAGTTAATGATTATCGTAGAACTACTGTGCTTAAAGGAGGAAACAAGTCCACAACCCTAACTATAATGAAACAGAACTGTAATAGTTGGCACTGTTTTCATGATTAGTTATTTCTTAAAATATTATTTTTCTTCAAACTCTAACACATGTAAAATATAAAGGCCAAAGTAATGGCACTTCACCTCAGTTAGTAAAAGGATGCTTAACAAATAAGTTCTAAGGAAAAATCAGGTTTTTTATGTGGCATTTCAGTGATTCAGCAGTTAACAAGGAATTTAATTATAGAAATAGCAATATATTGAGTCAAATTAAGTTCTGCATGTAGAACAATAAATGTGTCAAAGAGGAGGAGACTGGTAGATTAAAGAATCTATTAAACCCACGAAATCTTTCTTTAAGAAAAGCATACCTTTTAATTACATGTTTCTAGAGTTGAAGGCAGCAGAAGCAGGGTGTGGATCAGTACCAGGCCCTGACACTGAGAACAATTTGTCAAAGTGCTGAAATCTACAACTGACTTACGCCCTCTGTACCCTGATCGCTGAGGTAGTGGTGCCAGAGCTCTGTACCACTGTCACATGCGAGGAAGGTACTCTCAGCTTAAAATCGTGCTTCAGTACTGTGCCATGGAGGGCCTGGCACTTGTCAGGGAGAACAGAGCAGCACCCACTTTCTCAACCAGCTTTTCATGAGGGGCTTGGGGAAGGCCAGTGGCAGGGCATGGCAACCTCCGGTTCTCAACGCAACGGGAAGCACTCCCCTACTTCTCTGCGCAACCTTTTCCTTTGATCACTAACCAGCCTCTTCTGCTGTTATTTTGTCAGGCAAAATAAAGCCAGCATGATACTTTTCAGGAGAAGAATTAGGTTCCTGCACCAAAAAGCTCCAGTCCAAAATGCATGCCTATCCATCTAATTGGGAGACACACCCTCCTGCACAGCCCAGAATGGATGGGGTGGTTGATAGCATATTTGTTTAAATTTTTATTACAACACACCCTTGAGCTGAAAAGTTACTATCAGATCAGTTCATTTTCTCAGAGAAGATGCAAGATTGATGCATCTAATTAAAATCAGAGTGCAGAAGTTCTACTGGAGCTTCATCTTCAGGGGAGCTTCCACTATGAAACAGCTCTTCTTGGGGGGTGGTGGTGCTATTACTCCTTTTTGGACCAAGACAAGGCTCTTCAGGTGTTCAAATCTCAACATATGAGAGAGATAGTTGAATTATGAGACACCAGCCCCACTAGGTCAGAGATAGATACTGGGCCCAGACACAAACTGTCAGTATGCACATACCTCCTATCACGTGAGTGTCCTGGGTCAGGGGTTCTGTCCTCCCTTCTGTTATTTCTGCAGCTGAAAAATGAGAAGGAACAAAAAAAAAAAAAAAGCTGAATTCAGCCAAATTAAAAATGTACTACTGTAATGGGCAAGCTTTAGATTTATGCAAAATACCAAAATAGTCTTTTAACATTTACAGTACAAATTGCCCTTTGGAGAGAGTTTGCTCATTACATGTATTTTTTTTTTTTGTTCTCTACTTTAGTACAGAGTTGCCCTAAGAAAAACCTTCCTGAAGGTAAACATTCACACCACTGCAAAACTGAGTCACGTGTGTCTGCTGTCACGAAGAAATGAAGATGTCGTGCCATATGGCTCAGAATTCTGTTCCCACAACAACAGCAACAAAATCAGTCTTACAAATCCAGCCAAGGTGTAAATTAATAACAGTAGGATATTAAAAAAACACAAACAAACAAACCAACCACACTTCTAGCGGGGAAAAAAAATATTTGAGCAGGAAGAGATCTGTTCTATCTTACAAGCAAAAAAAGCTCTCAGTAATCATAAGCTATGTGCTATGCTGTGCTCCTCATAAAATGTTGTTCCTGTGGCCAAAGGTGAAATCTTCCTTGGCTCACGTCTTTGGGAGCTTATCTTCTGTCTTTAGTGCCACTTAAATCTTCCTGATGTGCCAGCAAAAATTACACTCTTTCTTTGCAACTTAAATCTATGCATTAGAAAGAACAGCTGCATGCAGCCGCCTTCAGAAGGGAAAGGTTGCATTTTCATCAACTGCTTTTCTAAGCATCTCTCTCTGAGACACCAGCAGAGCAGCTGCCAGGAGTGGTGGGCTGATTCAGCTGCTCTTCCCAGGCATCCCAGCACTGCAGCAAACTTGCAGCCAACACAAAAGGATCTTTTCAATTTGAAACTACTCTATATTAGTATGCGTATTAAAAATTATAAACCAGGAGAGCTGAATAGAATTCCTAGGTGCCAGTCTAAAAGAAAAGTGCATACACAGGAAAAAGAAAAAAAAACACAAACCAAAACATAGACACTGTCCTATCTCATTGTCACCTCTGAAACACAGTATTTACAGATGAACTATTCATGCTCTTGCTAGTCACTCTTTTTATACAGTCAGATAAGCACTTCAAAAATGTCTAGTTTTCTGACCTCTAATATTTACCTTGGAGATACTATAGTTCTGAAATACTTATTTCCCGGCTATGGAAAGAGAGCCTATGGTAACTAGCTCAAACGAATATATTTGCGCCTTGCAAATCTGATTTCTGGGGATAGATCCCACCTTGGTATTAAATAAAACAATAGAGTATATAAAGAATTTTTAGTTTGGTGTTTTTACAGCTAGAAAAAGTGACCTCTTTATTAAAAAAAAAAATTGGAAACCCACATAGCAGCATTGCAGCAACACTTCATCTGCACATGATGGAATACCTTTTGCCCCCACAGTAACTAGTACCTCTTTGACTATGATTTAAAGTCTTTGGAAAAGGAGAAAAAAGAATAGAGGAAGGGGCAGCATCTCTTACCAACAACTTGAGAGTCTCATAAACTAGATTTAATGGAGTTAGGAAAAAAGCCACATGAATGAAAGACTGTGATGATTCACCTGAATTTATGTGGAAATAGGCAACCATTTGAGCAAATACAGTAACCTTTCTGAATCCCAGCCCAGGTGAAATAGAAGTCCAGTGGACCGCTCATATGACTACAAGCCAGAATAGTCAGAGCGTAACCCTAGGCCTGTAAAAACAGGTAGAAAAACCATTTATTTTTCTTCAGTAGAGATGACATTTTGCATTTGAAGGATTATTTTTATCATGAGCCATTCAGGACCATTATGCTTCTCTGTATGTATTTGCCACATCTGACTGCTGCCTAACCCACAAATGAAGCTTCACGCATTAATAAATAAGAGAACAGACAGAAGATACAATAGTAACTGCCACTGATAATCCACATGATTTGAATGCAAACAAGAGGAGGGAAAGTTAAGGGTTACCCAGATCCTCCTTCTTGAAGACTGGAGCGACATTTACTTTCTTCCAGTCCTCAGGATCCTCGTCTGATTCCCATGGCCTTCCAAAGAGGATCAAGAGTGGCCCTGCAGCGACGTCACCCAGCTCCCACAGCACTTCCCCTCTGGTCACAGGGACTGGGTTTCCTGAAGGGCAGTCTTACCAGTAAAGACTGCGATGAAGAAGGAGTTCAGTACCTCAGGCTTTTCTGTGTCCTTTGTCACCAGGTCTTCTTCAGCAGTGGGCCCATGTTTTCCCCAGTCTGCCTTTTGCTACTGATGTACTTGTCGAAGTCCTTCTTGTCATCTTTCATATCCCTCACCAGGCTTTGGCTTTCCTTTTTGGCCTTTTCCCCACACAATCAGACAGCATCTCTATATTCTTCCTGGTCCATGAAGAGGCCAAAATCTGCTCTCCTGAAGCCCAGGGACAAAATCCCGTTTTTTGCCTTGTTCCTTTCCGCTGGGGAACCTGAGCTCCACCATCTCATGGTCACTGCAGCCGCAGCAGCTCCCAACCTTCACATCCCTTACCCTTTCTTCCTTCTTTATGAGAGGACATCCAGCAGGGTCTCTGCTCCTCAGTCACTTGTGTTAGGAAATTGTCATCAGTGCACCCCAAGAAATTTTCCCTTGACAGCATAACTCTGAGCCAATGCACTATCTTGCACAACTCCATGAAAAAATCTTTTTGCCAAGAGAAGTATGACAGATGAGTAGGGAAGGACCTTTTAAACACAGATGCTTTGGCTGGTACCTCTGAAAGTATTTTGGTGAGCAGTTGTGAGGGTCTAATGAATGGCTGCGACACACAGGAAGAAAAACTGTCCAGATGTATTTCTGTCTCTCCAGTCCCAGCAGCCCCTCTGGAATGGAAAGCGTAGCTCCGACCTACTTGCTTTCAGCAGGCTGTAATTACAGCGCCTATCAATTTTCTATAAAAATACAGATGTGAACAAATGGAAAACCTAAGTGGCTGAAACATGAGCGGAATAAGAATGTTATTTCATCCCCTAAATCCCAGTTCCTGTAAAGATGACGCCTGCAGGCTGAAAAGTAAAACTAGTTGAAATGGTAGTAAAACATCAAAATAACAGTTGACTTTATTATGAAATATGAGCCAGGCTTTTTACACAAACAAGATATACCATGGTATCCATCTGTCTTCTGCCTACACGTGCATTTTTTTTCTCCCCAAAATGTCTGCTTGCTTGCTGAGGAGGGAAAATCAATGATAGCTTTAGTGAAAGAGAAGTATTTTTAGTTTTGAACTCTCATTTGGTTTCTCACAGTGCAGCTTGTGCTACTCAGCCAGTGGCAAGGTGCTGAGCGAGGTGTCCAAAGCTGGACACAACACCCCAGCCCCAGTCTCCCCAAATAAAAGGTAACAGTCATTCCCTTTGAACTGCAGATTACAGTTTTGGTAGGACACCCCCCTTTGCCACTACAGCACACTGCATCAGGACAAGACACAAATCTCTACGGAAAAGGCAGTAGGTGATAGAGGAGACCGCTGCCTTCCAGGTTAACCCGCTTAATATAGACCTCGGTAGCATTTGGCAAAGAAATTCTTCTGATAACTGTTTACATTCTTGTTATTGCAGGCACTTGGGTTCTCTTTTCCTACGAATCACAGTACTTGTAACATTATTTAGAAAAATGGGATTAGGAGATAAATATTTCCTAAAATGCCACTCTCGTTTATCTGCTTTCCTTCTAGACTTTCTTTCCCAGACATAGACTCATATGTGGTTTTGGTTGCCTTCTTCCATTCACGTGTGCAGAAATCATCAGCATTTGAACATAAAAAATAAAAAAACCAAACCACACCTAGCTTTTTAATTAAAAATTCTGTAAGCTTGCTGATGTTGTTGCTCACTTTATTATTTATGACATCTCCCGTGCCTTAGAAATTACTACGAAGTGGACAAAAGTGGTACACTTTAGATTTCTTTGCCCAAAGCAATGCTCCCATTGAAAGCTTCTTGGAAAGTTTGACTTAAAATAACAACTTTATGATGAATAGTACAATGTCATTATACACAGCTAAGTTACATTTCTTAAAGGCTGATCACAAACCCTCTCAAATGAAATCTCTTCATGACACTGGTGATTTGAGGGCTCTTTATGGTTCAATATAAGCCAAACCAGAAAGGCATAATCACACCTTTCAAAGCCATTTCAAAAATATATTAGCATACATACTGCAGCTTAAGCCTGTCAGCTTTGTCTGCAGTCACTGCATTTACGTGTTAGTTTTTAACCCAGTTGGAAAGGAAAGACGTGATAAATTAAGATTATAGCACATCCGTTTCCACAGAGATTGGATAAAATATGGCAGTTTAGTTAATGCAGTAAACAGCTTAAATGGTGAGAGCAATTTTTTTCTTAATATATTTTGCCTGAATAACTGATATAGACAGATGCTTAAGAAAATGAGGGTTTTTTTCTAGTTTTTTATAGTAGTAGTTATACCTCTCTCAGACAATATGTACCTAGCAAAAGAATCAGATTAAGTGATGTGATTAAAACCAAGATATTCCACACCCATCCACCCTCCCCTCCTAGACTGGCAGAAGTGACAAGGCAAAATCAGAAATATTAATACTACAATGAAGCACATCTAAAAGTTCAGTCCTGCAGACTACCCTTCCAGTAAGAAGTGCCTCAAGAAGCAATGTAGATGATGATATGGCATTATTTCAGTTATTTGATATATATATACTGGAGACAACCGTGTATAATAGGACAGGGTTATGCCAATTATAGTTTAACACACACTTATCTATGATAAAATAAAATAAACATTAAAAAAAAAAATAATCACAGCTGGCTCCTAAGCCAGCTACCTTGGAACCTCCATAGAGCTCACTTCCCATCATGGCCAGTCTCTCCTCACAGGAGAGGCATCAGCAGCCCCTCAAGGCTCCCACCCCATCAGCCACTCACTGGCCTTGTCCTCCCCACCAAGGGGCAAAGCACGGAAGGCAGACATCCCAGTTTAAGCTCCCCCGGCCCCAATCCAGGACCACTTAATATTCTTGTTCAGCAACACTTAAAAAGGAAAGCTGTGTTTATCGGGTGGGTATTAGCAGCATAATGTAGGTTGACAGACAGCAATGTGCCCAGGTGGCCAAGAAGGCCAATAGCATCCTGGCTTGTATCAGGAATAGTGTGGCCAGCAGGACCAGGGAGGCAATCATCCCTGTGTACTCGGCCCTGGTGAGGCTGCACCTTGAATACTGTGTTCAGTTTTGGGCCCCTCACTACAAGAAGGACATTGAGGTGCAGGAGTGTGTTCAGAGAAGGGCAACAAGGTTGGTGAAGGGTCTAGAGCACAAGTCTTACAAGGAGCAGCTGAGGGAACTGGGGTTGCTTAGGCTGGAGAAGAGGAGGCTGAGGGGAGACGTTATTGCTCTCTACAGCCACCTGAAAGCAGGTTGTAGTGAGGTGGGGGTTAGTCTCTTCTCCCAAGTAACAAGTGATAGGACAAGAGGAAATGGCCTCAAGTTGTGCCAGGGTAAGTTTAGGTTGGATATTAGGAAAAACTTCTTCACCGAAAGGGTTGTCAAGCAGTGGAACAGGCTGCCCAGGGAAGTGATGGAGTCCCCATCCCTGGAGGTATTTAAAAGACGTGTAGATGTGATGCTTAGGGACATGGTTTAGTGGTGGACTTGGCAGTGCTAGTTTAACAGTTGGACTTGATGATCTTAAAGGTCTTTTCCAACCTAATTATAGAATCATAGAATCGTTTAAGTAATAATCACCTTAGAAATGTGCCCTTTTCTTAGAGCAGGAAAAAGAACAGAGACTGAAGGCTGGAGCAATTATCCTTTAGCTCCAGGGTACCAAGCACCAAATAAGTATTCATATCAAAGTCAGTAAATAATTTGGCTAATTACCTATTCCCACATCCCCATTGAAGTTTCTTGATTGAAGATTGCAAACATTTATGTTTAGCCTTCAGCTTAGTATTTAGAGTGCCATACAGCAACTGACTCTGCATGAAAAATTTATCCGTGAGTTACTGCTTAATGTCAATACAATCTGTATTCACATCTCTGTGAGTGGGGATGTGTAAGAAACACTATTTTTCTGTCATCACAAACCATCTTTTATACATATAAGCACAGGGTCTGTCATGGACTGAATTGCCCTTTCAGTTCCCAAAATCTTTTGATTTGACAGGGTTGGGTAGGCAAATTTAATATACATGTTAGTATAGCATCCTGATAAACTACTCACTTTAGAATTACAGCAAAGAGTTTCAACATGCACTAAAGAATTGCCTTTTGCCAGAAGTTTCCTTACTGCCATCCTCCTCCCCCAAGAGGTCATAGAAGTGTTTTGGGAATAGGCAGGCGTCTCTCTCCACCTCCTCAATCCCGCAGAATGCAGCCGCTCTGCCAGTCCGAGCATGTGCCTGAAACGACTCCCTCCTTCCCCCTGGTATTTCACCAGTACTATGTTATCCTGCACATATTTTTAGTAAGAGTCAAGGACTAGATTTGCAAACCCACTCTCTCCCCATGACGTCTTCAGCAGGCTTAAGCAGCTTTAAAACTAATGTAGCTGCAAAGGTGTCAGTGAAAGCCAAATTTCAAGAAAATTAGGTTGCCAGTGAGTAATTAAGGACATTCTAGGCCAGATTTTTGCCTTTGTTGGCAGCACACAAGAAAATAATATAATCTCTAAATTCAATCTGATTTTTTCTTCCTTTTTTTTTTTTTTTTTTTTTAAGTAAATCAAGCACTTTTGATACAGCATCAGAGGGACAGACTTTTCAGAGATGCTCTTTTTACAAGGACTCTTAAAAAGCAGAGCTACACTCTAGCTGTGGGTCCTGGTTATTCACTTGCAGGCATTAAGAACTTGCCATCTGTGGCTGCCGATTTACTATAACCCACTGACCTAAGGGCACTGGACTTCATAATGATGAGTTAATTTCTGAGGTATTTACTTCTCAACTACCAACATTTACATAGAAACATTAAAAAACCAAAGCACCAAGAACTATACTGACAAGATTACTTAATCAGCACTGTAGGGCCCAGAGTCTAAAACCATGGTTCTCAAAGACACTACCTATGCCAGAAGGCAGCCAGCATCTAGAAATTAAGATTCCTTACAAAGTTTCCCACATGCTTTGAATTCTGCCTTTGGGCAGAGACAAGAGTTTCTCACAATAGCCACGAATAGGCAGAAATCTCATATTCAGACTGGCAGTGGCCAACAAGCATTCGTCAATTCGTCTCATTTGTAAGTTAGATTCCATAGGCACTTGAAGAGCCTTGCCATCGCATCTGGGCCTTTATAAAAACACCCCCCTTCCCAGCACAGGCACATCTAACTCCAGACAGCCAACAGGAGCCAAAGGCAACATCACCTTTCTGTTTGGTTTCTCAAGCAATTCAGGTACTGAAGCTTTCTGAAAGGTGACAGCTCAGGTTTCGCTCCATTTTCCATCCAGAGGAGTTAATCCCACATGTATTTCATAGCCATGGTATAGTTTCCTCAATAGGACTTCATATGACAAAAATCAATGTGTTCATATAAGGGGAAAAGAAAAAAAAATAAAGAGGAATCTAAACAATGTAATATTAATCCTGCTTCTGGCGTGCTTTAGCCCTCCAGCTTTTTACACACCTTACCCTATCTTTAGTACAAACATTGTACTGTGTCTGTGAGTGGTTATACCTGTTAACGATTCCCTTCCATTCACTGGTAGTGCATGCATACCTGTAACTCTTGGTGTTCTCCCTGAAATTGAGGGTACTTAAAAGTTTTTCTGTTAAGGAATTAATCTCAGAGGCTTTATATTTCCAGTTTTTCCTATTATACTGCAAATACTGAAGGATGGAAGTATGACAGCAATTATGACCTCTGTCTATCTGGGACATATTTTTAGTCTTATCACAATGACGTACCACGGTCCAGGGTTAGCAACCTATGTCAAAATATTTACAGGATATTTCATGGGTAAGCACTTAATCACTCTGCAAGCAGCTGGGTGGAGGTTTAACCAGGTATTTAAAGAAATGAATGACAAAAGTTTAAGACAGACTTGTTTTAATTTAGCACAATTGTCTACTAGCTACATGGACCATTTTAACAAACTCCCTTATGCCATTAAATATATATATATATATATATATATAAAAATACAAACTACATTTAAATGACCAAACAATCCTCACTGTAAACACAACTGTCAGGGATGCTCCCCTAACAGAAACAACTGCTGGGAAGAAAGAGATGGGTTTGTTTCATTTAGAAAACAAGACCTAAAAAAAAAAAAAAAAAAAAATCCATGTATCACATATATAGACTGAAGAGTCCAGGCATTCCATAGAAAGAAATTAATCCTATTTCAACAGAGTCTACTAATAAACACAAAACAGTCACTTTTTGTCTGCATTCATTTGATGCTTCTGCATGTTAGAAGCTCTCTTTACTAGTCTGTCTTATTTTAAGTTAATTGCTCACTAGTTTGTACATCTCATGTACATAATCTGAACCAGATGCTTGGATTGGCATCCATGTTACCTTTTATAACTGTGGACTACAAAGGAACACAAAGATTATTATGGGACTGGAGCATGTCTCCTATGAGGAAAGGCTGGGACTTTTCAGCCTGGAGAAGAGGGGGCTCAAAGTATATAAATACCTGAAGGGAGGGTGCAAAGAAGATGGAGCCAGGCTCTTTTCAGTGGTGCTCAGTGGCAGCACAAGAGGTAATGGGCGCAAACTCAAACACGGGAGATTCCCTCTGAACATCAGGAAACGTTTTTTTACTGTGAGGGTGACCAAGCACTGGCACAGGCTGCCCAGTGTGGTTGTGGTGTCTCCATCCTTGGAGGTATTTAGAAGCTGTCTGGGCACAGTCCTGGGTAACTGGCTCTGGGTGGCCGTGCTTGAGCAGGGGGGATTGGACAAGATGACCTCCAGAGGTCCAACTTCAACCACTCTTTGAGTCTGTGGAAGTATCTTAAGATTGAAAAGCTTCCTATTTAGACTATCAGGCGGCTTTATGCTACAAATAAGCCTTTGTACACAGTTTAAAAGTAATGAGGTATGAAATCACATTGTTCAATGAAGTGCTTCCTAGAAACAAACAGAGGCAGCCCTTTCTCCAGTTATTTGAATCATTGCACCAGCTTTCTAATGCATATCCTTCACTTTACCCATCTAGCTTCATAATGCAGGAAACATAGCAGCTTTTCAGCCCTTGTCTTTACTCATGGAAGGTCTTTGCCTTCCTCTTCACCAGAGAGGAAGATCCTGGACATCAATATGTGGTGGAAGGGTGGCATAACCCAAGAGTGCTGGTTGCCAAAGTTACGAAATTGCTGGTGTAATTTTCGTATACCCAGTTGTATTTGGTATGGAGTGCTTAACTCAGATTTATTTTTACCTTCATACTTGAGAGCTGCACCACTAACCAACCGGAGGCACGCTGTGTCACACACCCGTAATTTCACCACTAATGACAGCAAGGCAGACTCTTCCAGCTGCCTCTCCCTCAACCATTTTAGATGCAGTAATGACACAGCTATAAGTGAACCCAGTCACTCCTCTGGAAATGATTCAGGAGTATGTAAGAGGGATGGTAATATAAAAAAGATAAAATGCTTTCAGATTTTAAGAAAATCTTTATAATCAGGATAATAAAATTATAAAAACAGAACACACCCCTCAGTTCCTACTACAAACCATACATTATCAATTTTGGGTCTCAGTATTAAATTGATTGATATAAGCTGTACTAATATGGAATGAAAGAAAGATTATTTTTCAGTCTAGCACCTGCCTCAGGCAGTTTAGCTCCAGAAAGCTAAATTATTGTCATGTAGACACTCCTGGGAGGGAGGGAGGCAAACAAAAGCTAGGGGTGAGGCAACCGATACAGCCTCCTGCTGCTTTCAGGTCCAAAGCAGTATCAGGCAAAAGCCTGGGGAAGCCAACTGCACTGTACAATGCCCAGCTGCACAAAACTTACTAATTTGAGGGTCTCCTTTTCACCTGGACCCCACAGCATCAAACAACTGTTAGGCTGAAAAACTTCCTTTGCAAATGTCCCCCTCTGGGCCCTGCCAGAACTTAACACCCTACCTCCAACTTGTGACCAAGATGCAGCTTGAAATACCATTGAAACAGCAAGGGAAAAATAACAGCAACATGCACACAGAGCTGATATTTTCCAAAGGTGTTACAAATTAAATTATTCCATTTTAAGTCACAAGCATTCCTACAGTTCCTCCTACTCTCCTCCCTGGTTGCCCAACAGCAAGCCAAGTCTTTGAAGTCCACTCAGTAAAAAATTGCTGAGAAAAGGTTCACTTCTGCTTTGCTCTTGGGAATTCAATATCAGCTTAGCCTCACAGGCTGCCAGATTTGCCAGTTGTGAGCTACAGCTCTCATTTAAACAGAGAAAGATACCAAAGTTATAGAAGGGTCAACAGAAAAGGCAACTCCCCATTCACTTCAGCACAAACTGAGAAAATTCACCAAAGTACCTGTACTGCAAATATCCACATTTAAAATGGAAAGGAGCCAAAAACCAAAACTCTTAGACTGTCAGAGGAGGTTTAAGAGGGATCAGACCCGATTGCTACAGTACTGTAAGTTAGATTCAAAGACAGTCTTCTAGCTTTCACACCATCAAAAGTTCATAGCTATGAGTACTCCCAGGTGGCTTCAGTTTCAAGAATGTCAGACTTAGAGAAGGGGAGCTACTCTTACCAGCTCCTTATTTCAAGCCAGAGGTTCTCTGTGGAGAAAAATGCAAGATTCCTAAAACACATGATTTGTTATCAAATCCCAACCTCTACCTATAAATCCAACATGATTTCATCTTAGTACAGTCTATTTATTTTGTCTTTATTACTGGTAAAGCCTGAAAGGAATCAGTTTTTGCTCTGCAGCAGTAGATAATCTCTGGAGGCCCCAACAGTATATCATCTACTTCTGTAACTTCATCCTGTAAGAGACGAGGCAGCTACCAAAAGAGAGCCCTCTTATATATTAGTGAGCCTTACAAATCATTAGTGCTGGCATCTGAAACTACAAAGTACTCAAAACCAAAGTGACAAACAACATGATTTTACTGCAGTTGGAGCCAATTATTTTCAGCTTTGACTTTAGTGTTTTAGATAAGGGACATATCAGCAGACACCACTTCCTCACCTTCTCTGTCCTGAAGATAAAGGGGAGAATCGTTGCCACACAGACACAACTAATCTTCCAGCCATTACAATCCCCTCCCGATCCCCTTCCCCTTCCAGACTGGGCTGCTCTCCTCTGCCTCCCTCAGGCCCCAAGGCTATCACCCTTCCCACCCCACAGCAAGGCACCGGCCCATCTTACCACTGCCATCAGCCCCATCCCCACAGAGAACTGCTTGCACACAAACCAGAGCAAACCTCAGAGCAAAGAAAGAGCAAAATGAGCCAGCGAGGGGCTAATTGCTCCTTCATCAGGCACAGCTGGGAGGTAGCTGAGCACTCACAGCTGAGGCTCAGACCAGCTGCCCCCAATCTGGGACAGCCCCACCCAGGGCCTGTATGAACCATGACAGCTCTTGCCTGCTTGCAGTACTGGTCTTGTCTTTGCTCTTCCCTACCAAGTTTTTGTCTCCTCTGTGTTCCTGGCATGACTTCACTGTTTTCCAGGGTAAGTGAGAAGCTGGTGGCTGAGCTGCAGAGTAAGGCTGGATCCCTGCAGTGACTAAAGCAGATGGGGAATGTATGATGCAGCCCTGTTTTGATGGCTGGGAAAGCTTATCTTAGCTCCAAACTCGTATTAGAGCATGTCTCAGAGAAAGCAAGCCTTCTGCCTTTCTCAGCAAATGTTAGATGATTTTTTCCTCCATGCTAGCACTGTGATGTCCCTGAGCTGTGTGTCAAGGGTTCCCGACCAGTGATGCTCATCACAATGCTGCTTCAGCTGGTTGGAGCTGACCCTTAATTTTGAGAAGTTTGATTATCTTGTATGTTATCTGTGATCTTTATTCCCCCAAGGGTTGCTTAAACATGCTTCTGATGATGAGGGTAAAAGACAGCACTGAAGATAAAGAGATCGTCCCTCATGGATTATAAATTTAACTTAACAAGTCTAAATTCCACTGATCTAGATTCACTGAGTGTAGTCTAATCAAGTCAAAATTGTTACCTTGGGGGTATGAATGATACATGTATAACATAAAGATACTGTTTCATTTTTTCAGTTGAAGTCTATAAATGTAAATTGTATATTTATATTTGTGAATGTATAGAGATGAACAAAAATTACAGAGATAATCTGAAACAAGTTCCAAGAAAAGCTGTGTCACACCTATCATCATGTAAACTATATATGACATAAATTGCAGAAAAAGATTTGTGTTATGGTATTTTCACATCTACTTTTAAGGACTCTTCCTTGAATGACAGCATCAGGCCAGGAGGGCCTCAAATGTGTCAAAAATGCTACAAAAGTGTCCTGAGCAGGTAAAAGCTGACCTGATGAGCCATTCTAGAGCTAGAATAAAGTGCTGGTTTCATATTTTTAAAAGCTCTGAAACGAGTTTGTTTGCTGCAATCTGTTACACGTTGTGCAGAAGCTCAGGAGTTAGAAGTATGTGTGATGAATTAAACGAGGCCCACCAGACTCCATTGGTCTGAGGGATCACTGAACAACTGAACCTGAGGTGTGCTATTCAGGTCACTCCAGAGTTAGAATTATGTACTAGAGCTTAGAAAAAAACAATCTTTCTTTTTCCAAGGCAATAGATAAATACTGGCATTGGAGATACATCCCCAGCTGTTCCATGCTAACTAGCTGCCCTGCAGTATTAATGGATGGGAACGCGCTTTGCATAATACTTGTTTCTGCAAAAGCAATAAAGCAAAGTTTAGAAAGGAGTACTACTCTCTACTTCACTCTGTAAGCAAAGGCTTCTAATTTTCTATGAATTATTTCCTCCTTAAAATAAAAGCCCACAATTCAAAACATATGGCTGCAATTATTGTTCTGCATTAATGATATGTTTTTGGAGGATAGATACAGGTAAGGTTAGGTCAGCCCCTTTATTTATAAACTCTGTTATTCAAGGATTTCTAACATAGGTATAATAGATATTTGTGCTAGATATTGTATTAGCTACTGTGCTGAAATTTGGGTAGAACTCCTCAGCTGGGAGGTATTTTTTGATGAGTTAAAAGAGAAGAAATAAAAAGAATTATTTAGTCTTTAAGTTGTATTTGATGAACATTCATTACTTTCTGCTCTCTTGGTTATTCACTGTATATGAGCGATGTGTTCTTACCCATGCTTCATCCTAAACTCTTGAATCCGGGAACCTGTTGATGCCTAAGATGCTCTGGTTTAGAAATACTACATTTAGCAAGCAGGTGGACAAAGAATTACACCTAAGTTTTGTAGTTAAAATGAGAAATTCCTGAGTGGTAAGTGTGGGTGGGTAACCTGCACAAGAGCAGAGAGCAAAGAGACCAGTTGTGTGCTTGAAAGGAGCTTACTTTTTCCTTACTCAGAGCAAGGCAGTGCTTGGATCTTCAACATTCAGCACAGCCATGGGGGCACGCAGCCATGGTTCATGCCACAAGGTCCACGTCTCCAAGCCTGTACCCAGCAGGCCAGAGCAGGGATGGTCTGAGGAAAGCAGAGAGCCAGAGTTGTAACACGGGAACCTGGCTCTGTGAAAGGAGTGATAGGAGCCTGGATACGTGCCGAGAAGGCACTGACATCTCAGGAGTCAAAAGCAAACCCCAAAGAACCAAAGTGTGGTAGAGGCTGTGCAAGGGAGGACCTCAAACAGAGACTTGCTGCAGCCAGATCTGCGGTTCAGATGTTACCAGGAACACCAGTACCCCACTGGCAGCAGAGCAATGGTCTATTAGTTAGTTAGTCACATTCTGGTTAGATGATCTCAGAGGTCCCAGCATCACTGCTTCTTGCTTTCACAGTGCCTGCTGTGCCCAGATAGGCATACTACTTCTCTGTGAGGCTCTGGGAGTGAAGTGGAAGGAAGGTCACCTCTTGTATTCCCTTAGCAGTGTAAAAATGCCAGAGAGCAGTGATTAGTCACATTGCCGGCAGAAGTCAGCTCAGTTTGAATACTTAGCGCATTGCATTTTTAATTTTTTTTTTTTTCCATTAATGAGTACAGGTAAGACTCCCATGTGACTTTTAAAAATTATTTTGAAGCCTGCAAGCCTTGTGCACCCCCTTCAGCATAGCTTTGCCCTGCTAGGAGGTATCAGAAAAATGGCACACAACCAAATTAAAGTAACAGGTAAAGCAATAGCTGCATGTTACCCGGAGTCCTCTGGTGCTCCTGGTTTACTGCTAGCATTGCCTCCACCAGGAAGCCAGATGTGATACTTTCTGATGCAACCCAAACATTATCTAGATGCCCCAGGATTTTCATGTGGTTTCATGATACACGTACATACACGTGTGAAAAAACAGTTTGGAGCAAAGTTCTTGTTTTGACTGTCTGGTTAGTGCTGGATCTATTTAGTAATAGTAACAGAAGTCCCAGGACCACTGGTAAAGCTTAAACTAAGAGTCCTGCTTGCTCACTGAGCATTAGAGCTAAGCCAATATCCTGCTTAGAGAAGTTATGTCTTTATTTGGCTCCCTGCTGATAAAATGTATAACACGTACTCTGCTTACTCAAGATGCTTGCTGACTCCTGTCAATAAGCTATCGTAAACAGGATAAGAGTATTGCTGTTTCTGCATTGAAACTACTAACACAGTATTAGCATTTGGAACCAATATTTCTCTCCAATGGCTACAGATAGAGGACTATTGTTACTCCTGTTTTTTGGTTTACAGATACTGCGGTTGGGTAGTGGAGAGTTTTCAGCTCTCCTTTGGGAACCGTTTTGCCATTCCCTAGGAACCCTTTGCCATGAAGCTGTACAAATATTTATGAAGTATCAGTAAGAGCTCTGCTGATGCTAACAGTATTGTTAGAGAGCTGCTGTGCATGCCAGTCACTTCCCTCTTCTCTATATTTTTATATTGATGGGAGGGCAAAATGTAGTACAAATAAATGATGTCTCTCTTTGGCTGGCCCAACCAGTGACACTGCCTATACAGAATGAGTTGTGAGAAAATACCTTTAAAATCAGATACAGCTGAAGGTTATCTTGATTCTTAATTACTTACGTTACGGTTCTGCGGGAGTCACTGCTCTGTGTAAGGGCAATAGCCATGGGGAGCGGGATGAATAAGCAGAACGTGAGATATAAAAATTAGTAAGCTGTTCAAGCCCCTGTTGTTGCTGTGTCAGGTGAACTGAAGTAGTAAAGAGTCTGATGATCCAGAGGGTTGATGCAAATTAACACTTGGGTATGATAAGGCCCTAACTTCTAGGTTTCTGAAAACAGAGACTGCAAATTAGATGTACAGGTTAAAATAACTATAAATGTATCTTCTTTAAATAGTGCTCACTTAGAGATTATTTTGACTGAACATGATAGCTACAGGAGACTTAAAATTATCATAAAAAGTAAAAAAAGTGTAATTCTTCTTAAAGCAAGTCAAACTTATGAAAAATATCCAATGTAACCTTAATTTCAGACAATTTTGTTCCAATTACTGGTATGTATTTAGAAAATATCTCCTCAAATTAGAATTGCTTTAGCCTCTCAGTTCAACTCTAAAACATTTTCCATGATAGCTTCTCTTCATATTTTAATTGATTGGTAAATTAACGCAAGCTGTAAATGAGGTAACGGTGCAAAGCAATGAAATCAGGAGAATTAAATTCTTAGAGCAAACATGCTAGGTTTACTGAATTTTGAAGCTTGCCTTCTTACTTTTAGCATGTCTGGCATCAAAGATTGACTCTGTCTTCATCTCATGGAGGGTTTTAGGAGCAAACCTGAGGCAGGGTCCCTGGGGCTTCATCACAGACTACATCTAAATTTGCAACGCAGAGGTGTGGGCCACACTGAACTGTGTCCCCAGGAATGTGCCACAACCACTACCAGTTGGACACAAGAAGTATGGCTTGGTGACAGCTCACCAGCATGTGTCTGCTGCTACCCCATTTCGCCCGTCTGTGCTGCCATGCTTGATGCACAGCCCGTGGAGAGCCAGGGAGAGACACATCTGCAGCCTGGGCTGCTGCAAGGTGGCAGGAGGGCTGGAGCTCAGCATGCAGGAGCCCAGCGGGGCAGTGGGACTTCCTGTGCCATGCTCGCTTTCTGCCTGACAAGACGCTGTCCTGGGGAGAGCAGTTGACACAATCAGGACTTTTCTCTTGTTTATGTGGGGGATTCGGGTTCTTTCCTTTTCTTGGGATTTTATTTATGTTGCAAAATGAATCATATTTAGGAAAGTTTTGATACCGCCGTTAATTTTCTTCTCTTGAACGTGGAGATGGAGCATCTCTCCAAGGTATGAAGAAGATACTTACTTGACAAAAACAGTTTAAATCAGAAATTTGGAATAGGCAGTTTGCTGGATAGCACAGTGCTGTGTACTGCAGTACTTCACTGAGAAACTCAAGGAAAGGCAGATAGGATTGCTTTTCTTTATTTCCTGTAAGTTCTTCTGTTTATCACTGATGTTCATATGGACTGGTACAGTTTTGTTTTAATTCTTTTTACAGTAGCTCACATTACTGCTTATTTCTGTAACTTGCAGATAATTGCACTTCCTACTGCAGTATGATCTTCCTTCAGCCAATAGAGATGTTGGATATGAAACTTAAAACAGTTGTTTTAAACTTCTATTCACTTGACATTACAGGCGTCAGAGTTGTCTAGGAAGCAGCTCCCATCTTTGCTCCATATGGGAACATTGTTACTATCATGGCACTGGGGAAGAAGTCCAAGTTTAGGCCCTCTATAATTTAATAAAACCAGTCCTAGTTGCAAATTCCCCTCCCACCTTTGTTACCTCTGTAATGGGATTTAGGCAACAATGTGGTTTAAGTTGTATTACCTCTTCAAAGGCAAAGAGTAAATGAGGGAGGTTTCTTGCTGCAAAGATGATCGGTCATTAACTTGGGTTTGGGTGCTCTAGCTTTTGCAGCTGCTCAGAGCAGCTGCAGGTGATGAATAAACACATAAATATCAGTGCAGCAAGTTCTGTCCTTTAGAATCTAGTTACAGCTACACATCAAAACTGTCTCACCTGTAAACCTGGTCTGTAACCTGCTTTACTGTAGAAGGACCACAAAAGGTGTCCCTATGTGTCTTGGTAGAAGCAGTAATGCTCTGCTGCATTTTGTTTGCCACAAACAAGAAAGCCACCAGAGAAACAGTTAAGCTTGGATTCTGTTCCCAGAGACTAGTTTTTAATCTTTTTTTACCATATTACTGTTTCTGAACAACAAAAAAAAAATTCAAAGCTTCAGACACAAATCCTGCTTTTATTTTCTTTCTGTTTTCTCTTGAAAGAAGGATAAACAAAGTCTGCTTGCTGGCTTGGTTTTGACAGGACTTCAGCTGACTAGGTCCCAACCTTACACATGACAGACTATGCCTGTGTCTCAAGGTACAACCCACATACCCATTTTCAGAAGGTCAGTTATGGAGTAGGGTAAAAAATACAACTAGAGGAAACTAGAGGGGAAAAAAACGCAACAACTTCTAACTCAGTGAGGAAGTGCTTAATGCAACATGTAGAGAAGTGACTCCTTAGTCAGTCAGCCAGCTGTGTGTGTGCAAGGAAAGAGAAGACGATGGAGTTCTGGTTCGATGGGAAGTGGTTGCCACTGGTAGAAAGGCCCCTGGAGGAGAAGGACTTCAGGGCCAGGCCTGCTGCTGGTGAATGTGCTTGGTAAACCTCAGTGCTTGCTCCACATGTAGAGCCCCAGTACACAACCATGTGCTGCTCCTCAGTAGTTGTTTGTCAATGATGGCGAAAAAAGCAGGGGGGCTTGGCAGTCTTGTACACTCAGGACACTGTGACTTACTGGCACTAGTCTTCAAGCAAAACCTTCACATCTACTCTGGGACCTTTTCAAAATTAAAACATTAAATCCTTTTGCTTTCCAATGGCACATTTAGTGTGCCACATTTAGTGCAACAGGCAAGGGAACTTCCTTGTATGTACTCAGGGTGTTAACGTAGGCAGCCATTTGAGTGAGAAACAAACATGTTTTAATGCCAATGGCCAGAACTGCCAGTCTCCAGTGAGACAGGGGAACGTATGATTCTGTCAATCTTGTTTTGCAATGCAGCCAGCTTCCCCCTGCACCACCATCTCGCTGCACTGCCAACGCACAGGACATCTGAAATATCGCAGTCAAGTCTCACAAGTCAAAATGTATCATTAATAATACAGAGCATTCTTAGAAGAGACGTAATCCACTGCAATGACAGGAGGGAATAAGATGTGGGAATGCAGATCTAATGTGGGAATAAGATATGAGAATCCAATCAAATATCCTTGGAGCTTTACAATAAGGATACTGTGATGAGGGGGGAAAATTAAAACCTGTTGTAATCAAAATAGGCACCACAAATATTTACAGTGAATTATTCATAATCACAAATCACTGCATGATCTCACAACAGTTTTTCAAGCACGCATCTTCTTCCATTGCTCTGGTAATGGACCAGATTTCCAGAAGGCTGCCATTTTGAATTGCTGTGAATTACTTGAAGTGATAGCTCTTTCCTTAGCTTATGAATTCATTCTCATCACCAACCCAATTTGTAAGCTTTAACTTCTGATATACCTTCTTGTTCTACAATTCATTCCCCACAGTGATCATCTGTAAACATACTTTATAAGTGACTTGGAACCAGTATAATTTAGGGATGAATTTCGGCTTCTTAACAGCTGTGATAAAATAATAATTTTGTTTTAAGTGGAGTGTGATTTTTTTATTTGTATAGCAGGTCTTTAATGAGTACACTAAAAACGTATTCCTGAATCCAGTAGCATTGCAACAGCTGATATCTCTATTTACTGTAATTACCCAGAAAAACAAAACTTTTGATCACCACCCATTGACCTGGCTACCGTTAGTAGCTCTGCCACATGCAGAGTCTCTCCAGAGATTTATCCTGATGTTTTTCAAATTGACCTGAATTTTCATATCCATAAATAACTGCAAGTACAGACTTGTTAATATGAAGGAGTCAGAGCACATTTTATTCAGTTCAGATCTCTAATTGCTAGGCTTACAACTGAGAATTTTATTGTTGAGAATAACTTATGAGTTGTATAGAATATGTTCAGTTAACTGTTGTTTGTTCCAGAAAGTTGGGGCAAAATCTGCACGTTGCTTTAAAAATCCCCCAAGCCCTAGACCTGATTTCATTTGTCTACTTACTTTGAAGACCTTTTTAAATACTGGCAATTCCTGCCATAGAATTAAAGGCTGCAGTAAAATTATTTTGTAGCTATCAATCAAGTTTGCTTTATCTGCTCCCTCTGTTCAGACAGAGCTTTATTTTCCTATCAAAATATTCTATAACTCTCGGAATCCTAAGGATTTTTTTTTAATGTATGATTTTGTATAACAGTTTCTAAATGATGCTAAACCATATTGAAATGCTTTCACAGCTGCATATCACAAATCATGTATGGTGTGGCACAACTTCCTTGAAGTGGTTCTTTGTGACCCATGTTGAGCCGAGGATAGACTACAAGAAGTGAAAGTCAAGCCTGTTTTCATTAGAAGATGTGATTAATCTCTGAAATAAATTACAACAGCAGATTCTCTGTTTTCTTAAGTCCTCAAATGAAATCTGGTAATATACATGGAATGGGGTTAGACGGTCTAATGGCCCTTCCTAATATTAAACTGAGTGGCAGCCTCTCCATGGCGGCTCTGTCCTGTTTATCCTTTGGAGTTCCCTAAAAGCGAAGCACTGTTAGATCTCCCAGTTGACTTTTGTTTCACTGAGGAGATTTAGCAGCCAGCAAACCATGACTTACATGCTGAGAAACGTACTAAAATCCCCAAGTGCAGACACATGAATTGTGTGTAATATCTGACTTCAATTTAAACACGCAGCATTGCTTGGAAAGCATAAGATTAATTCTGGCTCAGAGTACAAATGGAAAAATTTCAGGTGAGTTTAAAAAGTCATTTGAACTAATGCTGTTAGCAATTGATCTAAATTACCTCTAATGATATACTGTTAATCTACTCTGGCCAGAACCAATTTTTGCTGCGAAGGGTTATGGAATGAATAAGCTTTTTTGTTCTGTTTCTTTGCTAAAGGAAGCTTTTCTGCAGGACAGATGGAGACTTTTCTGGACTCCTCTTCTCCTTGCCTTTTCCAGTTCACTCCTCAACATGTTTATGAATTCTGGATTTCGCTTTTTGCTACTGGGGCCTTTAGTGAAGCTGGTGTGATAGCAATACAAAGCTGCTGACTGTTAACTAAGACATAATTAACACAGCGGTTCATGGTATCTGGACTATTTTATGAGACTTCCTGCTTGATCCTGGGCAAATATCACCTCTCAGCTTCCTTCTTGGAAGACTGTAGGGGAAATTCCTACACAGCTCTAACTGAACTTTCATTTTGCACTGGTGTTTGGGGTGTAAGTATTTGATCATGGATGTGCTACCAATATGGGCAGAGGGAAGTTGTTGGTGGAAAAGATGACAGCTGTTTAGAGCAAATCCTAATGGTGTGTCCTAGATTAGCAGAAAGGCTTGACACATTGATGTTTAAGTCTCTTCTCATGAATGTTTCATCACTAGCAGTAATACGTCATTGTACATCAATAATTTTCCACTTAATCCCTCTGATTTTCTTCCAAATTACATCATATTCTCACTTGCATTATCACCTAAATGCCAGATGCACAAAGCCACTTAGGCATATCTGTGCTGACTGTCACACCACTGGCTTTTAAGGCACCCAGGTTTTGCAGCAGAACTCATGAATATGTGCTAGGCGAATTGGCTCCAGCAGACATCGGTAGGCACTCAGGGAAGGAGTACATGGCAGCTGGTGTGGTGAGCATAGTGGATGCCCAAGTGACCCTACAGAGCAGATGTAGAAGAGGCACATGTGGCTGAAGCCTTGCTGGGCTGCTTGACTCACAGATGAGTACCGATGTGAGCCTGGCATCCAGAGCTCAGATCTCTCTCATCCTAGAAGCTGACATTCTCTCTTTGGTTGTGGTCAATCACCTTACCCTTTTTCTTGTGCTGCTGAGCTATGTGTCAGGGTGCAGCAAGGGCCAGCTACTCCCAAAGGGCAGGTGGGCCAGGAACTGAGATGACTGATACTTGTAACATTGGCCCAGGTGATGGGGTGCCAGGGTTGTCCTCATGTGGAGAGGAATCAAACCCATGTCCTAGCAGTCACCTGGAGGCACCCTCTGCACCTTTCCTAGCTGAGACCTTACAGTTCATAGTGGAGGAGACAGTACAGACAAGAGAGACTGTGCCTTTTCCCCAGTGAAGCTGCTGGTTGTCCGTCATGCTCTAGCAAGTCACTGACGAAACACACAGTGCATTGGGGGACCGGAGCTCTGTCTGCCTTAGAAGCATTTCTGAGGTTTTTTGCTGACTTTAAAATTGCACTCCTTTTCACCTCACAGCACCACTTCTGTAGCAGGGGAGAAGATCCTTTCTCCACGCAGTTAATGGACTATTTTCCATGGCAATATATGTGGTTTAAGATATTAGACCCAGCAAATGGAAGAACTGCAGTTGGGTCCCTAACCAGATGCAAATGGCACAAGGTGTTAAAGAAAGATGTTGAGGAAGGCCAAAGATTAAAACAAACCATAATGCCACCTAGAGTTAGATTTTTTTTCTGGGTGATTTCACTTCAGATTTTGCAATTTAGCTCTTGAATCTTCAGATTAGGTGAGCATTTGTTTCCATTTGCTAGGAGGATGCCTTTCAAGTCCTCAAAGCTGAGGATGAAAAGCCTGAGACCTCAAATGCCAAAGTGCAAGTCTTACTTTCTTTGCCATAAAAATATATTTTACATTATTTTTAGACACTTCATACGATCTTGTACAGGATGGTAGGTGCAGGAAGCGGCTTCTGAATATTTAAAGTACCATTAATTACTTGTATGTCACATACCTGTGGATGTGGAAGTCCAGCTGGTAAAGCAAGAGACAATAAATGAGGAAGTGTTTAGCCTGAAGACTGAAAATCGTCATGGGACTTAGTATGTGAACCAAAGCAGCAGCAAATAGGTCAGCATACTTTCAACACAGTTTGGGCTTTGTAAGTCAAATTTAAAAGAAACTTTTCAAACAAGTGGGTATTTATAGCACATGGAACTTTAATTGTAAGTTCCTGTTGTCCCTGAGTGTGTTAATCGTTCATTTCTTTTTTTCGGTATCATAGTTTCCTCACCTAACCCCCAGGTTCTCAAAAGGAATCTTGTTTTTCAGATAGCATCCGCTCTCAGGTAGCTAAGCTGTCCTGTAACTACACGTCACCTTGTGGATTTGTTAGGGATGAATCAATTAATTGTATCTTTGGGGGGGAAAACTGGCATAGAAATGAGGTAGGAGAGCAGACAGCTGTAGTGGTGAATACCACACTAGAGTAAGTTGTTCTCTCTCCTCCTCTGCAGAGTTCCAGTGTAAGCTGGGAAAGCATGCGTCAAACTGCCCACAGGTAAGTATACCTGTATTCCTTAGCCTGACATATAAGTGAAAAATATGATGATAAAATGTTAAGTTTCAGTAACTTCCATTTACTACAAAGACTGTGAATGAAAGCCATGAATTAGCCCCCACCATGCAGCCCTGCTCACATTGCCTGTTTGTACATCATGGACCATGACCACTTGTACCAGCTCTTTATGTGGGACACGCACCCTTGGTGCTCTGTCCTGACCATCCAGGATACAACCTGTCTCTGTGGAATAAGAGACCTGCTCTAGCTCAGGAGTTTTCCTACTGTTCTCTGCCTCCTGGCTGTTACAGCTGCAGGTAAGAAAACACCCTTTATGCGTGCAGGGCACCCAGTAGCCAACCCAGCCTGCAGGGAGGAAGAAGATGCCATTCAGAGTAATGAAAAAAAAAAACAGAGGGAAAACCATGAATGATTTGGGGAGCCTGAAAGGAATGGGTGGCAGGTTTCTGCCATAAGGACAATAGGTGGGGTGGGAGTGACGATGAGGAGATGGAAGAAGTGGGAAGAAGCATGGTGACCCACTCAGGCATCACCACTACTACTTGCACTCCACAAGCCCTACATAAAAAACAGTGTATGATCATATGTTTTCTTGGTTTATTACACAAAGGCCACTAGGCAGCCCTGAGTAGGATATTTAGCAATTCCTGAGGGCCTGATCATCGTAACTGAGCTGCAAGACTCTATGAAAATCAAACCCATTATTTGCTGTACAAATAGATGCAAATATAGGTACACGTACTTTCTCACGAGTAGCCCTTGGTCCCATAGTGATTCTGTCCAGCTGTGTTACACAGTATTTCCTTAATAATAGTATATTAGGGATGAAAATGATCTTGTATAATTACAGACACAAGTAAGAAGCGTATACTTGTGATTTTACCTTCCCTTCTGGGTCCTACCAGTACATGAACTGTTCCCAGAGTCTCTTTTAATTCAAAATGACCTACTTATCTGTAGACTGCTCGAGCTGAAATGACTCGGATAAAATGAGAATGGATTTCATTACTGACCTAAAAGAATTTTTTATGAAATTTGATGAACTTTAAAGAAAGAAAATTTTTATATGATTCTGTACTTTTGGGCTTCTTCTAGAAAATAACTAAATGTTGAAAAAATTATATTTCTGTATTATTCTAGATTCAGATGGAATAAAGATACACAAGCAATCTGGATCATAAGTCTGTTCATATAATTTTTCCAGGCAAAAATCAGCAGGGATAAGCTTTGGGATATTATCTCCAAAGAAATAAAGAAAATAATGTATAGTTATTTTGAAAGAAAAAGTGGAAATGTTTCATTTCTGCAAGAATCATTCCAGGGTCATGACTGTATTTCCATACTTTTTATTCATAAGTAGTGTTTTCCCAATGGAAAACATTTTGTTAGTTTTTTCTGGTTAATAATTTGTTGTGGGTGAAGCAATAGTCTTCATTTCAAAAAAAAAAAAAAAGTTTGTTTTTGCTTCCCATTTCAGCTTTTTGTGACAAATATGTGTGATGCCTCAGGTTACTGCTGTTTGTGTGACAAGATGTCTATGTTGCTTTGCCTGAGATAAACCTGACTTCACTTTGGTGTTTCACAGAGCCCAGAAGCAATATTCATGAAAAAGAATAGTAAATGGAAAGGACCACTGAGGTTAGCCTACCTGTTCTAATCTATGGGTGGGAAAGCACACGCAGCATGATCCTGATGCCACTTGGACAAGTTTTATACTGGCATACTTTTTTTCCCTTCAGAGGTGTTTTTTCAATTGGTCTTAGGTCACACAAAACCAGAATGAGGGATGTGGTCACCTGGTAACTTAGATTTCTTATGATGCCCAGGAATTGCCTCTAAATGGCTTCCCTGGGATCAGAAGTGGGGAAAAAAAAAAAAAAAGAAAATTTGACGTGAAGTGTCAAAAGAGAGAGTATACAATCAGTTGCCTTAGTGAACAAATGTTGCTGCAACAGTGTCCTCTACGTCATGAGCACAGATTTCTCATAACTTTAGCAAATGCGGATCTTGAATAGAAGCTAGATGGCTCAGGAGTGATCTTCATTTTGGCAAGTGAGACCTTGTCATTTCCCCCAAGGTCAGGACCGTACCAAGGTATGCAGTTTGTGGTGGGTCTACAGCAGCCAGCTGGGCGTCTTTCCATTGCCTGCAGTAGGAATGGTGTAAGGCTTCAGTTCTCAAATCAGTTTTGTCCAAATATGTAAAAATATTCTCCCATATAAAATATTCTCTGTATAAAACATTCTCCCACCATAGCGGCTGTGATTCTGCATGCTGTTTTGTTTTTACAAAACTCATCTGTGGTACTGCAGGACTGATATTTACTATGAAGTAAAAAAAAGCAGTTACATAGGCTTTTGTCTTTTTCAAGTTGCAAACTTGTTAATATTTGTTACTGAACAGGTATAACTGAAATTATGAGGAACTCACTTGTACAGTGCCACAATTCTCAGCTACTTATTTTTAAAATTGTAATTAGATTTTCTCCAGAATTTTAATTACTGAAGCCAAGGGAGCACCCATGTTCCAAGAGAAAGAGGCAGTAAAAGTCATGTTATTTGCACAACTTACCCTCAGATTCTAAAAAGCAATGGAAAAACCTCTCCTCCAGTTTAGTTGATTCTGATCAATATACAGGGTTCAGTCCCTCTAGTGCATGGCTGGTATGGTAACAACTCCTGCATTAATTGGAAATTAAAACTCCCTCAAGAAATTCAGAGCAAGCACTGGACTGACCCATCCAAAGGATGAAAGAGTGAAACTGTGAACTTATTTATGAATAAAAATCCCTTTGCTACTGTTAGAAAGCTTTCTTTTGCAATAAATGGAGTTTCTTTATCTGTGAAAACCTGGATGGTTCAAAATATGCTTTTTCTACTCCAGTTCCCAGCACTTAATTCTCAGTCTACCACGTGACTATGTTTCATGGAAACCAAGAGTCCTTTGACATTAGAACCATATTCAAAATGGAGGTAATGACTCCTCCATCTGATACAATCAGAGACATTAAATATAATGGTTTATTTTGTAAAAGCAACAGTAAACGTGAACACCTGCCTTATAGCTCCCAGGGGACTCTAGTCAAAATAAACCTTCCTAATAGTTGAGATGAGCTCAGAGAAGCCATTAACATATTTCCAAAATTACACTTTAAAGATTACAATGACCTTTGCAAAGCTTTCTATTCTCTCTCTCCTTTGCACATCCATTGGGATCTTAGCACAGTGTCCTCTCAGTGCGGGTCTGCCAGTGAGACAGCTGCAAATGCTGTCCCCTTTCACAGCAGCCCAGGGTGCTCATACAGGTCCTCCATGGCTGAGCAATGTTGTGCTGGTGGACTTACTGTTGTGCAGCACCAGCAACAGAGAGGATGAGGGGCTGTGTTGGACCCCTGTATAGCGTATACCATTCTAGTCACAGGTTGTGCTTGTGGGAGGTGTGTCGAGACTGAGCCTTGCTGGGAAGGTGCAAAGGAGTGTAGGACATCTCTCGTACTGTGGCATGTTCTGTTGATATGCGTTTTGAGTATGTCAGTCAACCCATAAGGCCTGAAGTTTGAACACTGTAAGCATAGGCAAGGCCATCGGCCCAGGAACTGCAGGATCTTCTGCTGTTTCTAACAAAGACAAATGCCTCTAGATTTTAGAAGCAACAGCTTCCTGGTCAGTCCTTCTACTGCCATTTTCTTGGCCACACTCAACTGCTCCCTGCATTATGCTGATCAACTTTGAGAGGTAAGGGTGGCACAGATTTTGCTAGGGGAGTTTCAAGCCCTGTTCTGCCCACTGGACATGGAAAAAACTAACCTATAAATGTAGTCCATCTCTATGTCTAAGATACTGCAAATCACCACCTCTCTCTGAGTGTTAGGTAACAGCCACAGACACCCATTCTGTGTCCCTTGTTCACATAAAACCCATGGGATATATAACATCTTCAGTGCTGCCCACTGTTCCATCACCCAGGCTGATAATTTTTTAAGTGTCTAGGTATGCTCAGTGTGAACTAGAGGCTTCTGAAGATGAGCGTCTTGAGTAAAGTGCTCTGATATTTAAGACAAATACTGTGTGTTGTAGCAATAGATCTTGCAGCTGTTTGCAAAGAGATAGCGTTATTGTTCTTACTTTAAACGTGGGAAGTGAACTGATTTTCTCATGGTCACCCAGAAGAAAAAGTGGTGAATAGAATGCTTTTCTCCTGATCTTAAAATTAGTACTTGCCATTAAAAAAACATGCTGCCTCTGAGTGCTATGACTAATTTTTTTTTCCCCACAAATACCTGTATACTCAAGGGCCGAACCTCACTTATATTTTAAGCACATTCGCTACTCTGTAGTGAGCAGGTTGTGTAGAGCTGATCGGGATTTTTTATAAAGTAAATTTCAGGAAGAGCCAATTTTTTGTAGCCAAAAAATCTTCTGTCAAAATCTGTTTTGACAAATCTTTCACTGGTAATGCTTAATGTCCAGGCGGAATTTGACAGCTCTAAACACGGGTCTCCTATATTCTAAAGGGCGTCCTGGAACTCACAGTCAATCATAAAATCTACTTGTTTTGGCTCTTATGCTTTTTCTGGCTTAACAAAACCACAACAAATCACGTTTGCTTCATTTATATACCAGACTTAAAAAAAATTCTGACATCACCTTAACAGCCAGAACATAATAGCCTTAATATCCCATTCATTGGAAAAACTTCCATTTGCATAGTGCTCACTGTTATTGTGATGAAATTACTTGATCTCATTAACCTTTTGGAACAGTGAGCAGACCTACTGTGGGTTGTGCTGCTTCTGTGGAAGTATAGTGTTAGCTTGTAGGGTGTCAGGAAAGACCCCACTTGGGAATATGAACTATTTTAAGGTAACTTTTATAGAGAATTGAGTCCTGAGTCAATACTGCAACACTTAAATATTTGCTATTATGAATGTTCTGATGTTCTTGCCATTCTATGAAGGTAATTTTGAGATGCCTTGGGCTAGAGGAAAGGTTTAATTCTACCATTGAGGAGCTCTGATAAATGTCATTAAGATTAAAGAGATTTAGTCATGGTTTTAGAGGCAAACCAAATCTACTTATGATATCATAAGCTGAGAAAAAAAAAATTTACACTAAGTGGGAAATCAAGGTGATTCAACTTTAAGTTGTCAGGATAGCTATGAAAACATGAAATGCTTTGCAGCCCTCTGAGTGGGAAGCCATTCAGCTAGAGACATGGTTTTGATCCTGCATAAGTGCACACTGACACGCTCTTTCTCTGGACTTGTTTTCATCATTCTTGGAAAGATATGATGGGTTCATAACAGAAATCTATCATAAGTTTGGAGAGTCCTGCTTGCATGAACCTGTGGGAGGTCCCAAAAGCCATGAGCACAGTGCCAGGGCACGGCGAGGGCTGGCTGCTGCCGGAGGGCAGGCCAGCCAAGGTGACCCCAGGACAGGCCACTGACCCCCAGGTTGGACAGGGCCCATGGGGCCTGGTAGTGTCCTCAGGGACCTGACAAGCAGAATGACATCAATTTATGGATAGGAAAAGCCAGAAAAGTAATTTAAATCATGCATCCCGATGATCTCTCATACAATGCTATGCAGGATTATGCCTCTCTCTAAAAATGTTTTAAATCCCATCTAGTTTGTCTTTTGCATATGAAATGACAGTGTCCAGCTGTGACTCCTTCTCCTGCCTTCTTCTTCACCTGGAAATAATTCATTTTCTGTCTTTATGTTATCTCCGAGTTGATGCTAGGCTGTGATGAAGTTCTCTCCTGAGTGGTTTATACAGTTATGTAAATCTACTTCCTTTCCTCTTTCCTCCCATGCTTTTGCCTGGTGTGAAATTATTTCTTGGCCTTTCAATTCTATGTAATTTTTCATATTTTTCTTAAAGTACAAAGCTTAAAATTGCCCACAGAAGTCATCAGTATAAGCTGCAGTGGTGCAATTGTTGCTAAGGATAATGAACCTCCTACTGCTCAGGATGGTTTTGAAATTTCTGTATTATCTAGGATTTCTATATTATCTAGGATTTGCAAAAATCAAGGTAGAAATCTCATGAGACTTTTTCTCACTGTGTTTTATAGTGGTTCTCCTATTTCCATGTGGAAGTGCTATGAGGACAATCTGGTCTGTTCTGGCTATATTAATTTCAAACCCTTCTTTTCCCAAAATTGTGTATTTCTCAGATATGTTTTGCTGGCTTCATTAGAGCTAGGACATTACTCCTCATCTTTGAAGCAAACACTAACTTTCACATAGATATATTTATTATTATTAACACCGGAGTTTACCCTTATTTTTACATTTATGCACTAGAAGCGCTGTGCTCTGCAACAGATATCAGTGATAGAGAAATGAGAGTGTGATATTGTACATTTGTCTCTCTATAAAAATGGTTCTCTTTGCAAGTGAAAATATGCCCTGCTTTGTTAATGGAGGGTGCATGAGAAGAAAGTTAAACATAGAGCTCATCCCTAAAGCCCGTAGAGGTAAATATGTAGTGGAAGTTACTTAATGATTACTGTCATGATGGATATAAAGTGTAGTCCACTCCTATAACAGCATACTGGAAAACCTGAAAAAGAAAACCTGTTGAGTCTTTGACATTTGTTCCTACCTTATCGGATTTCATAAATTTTCAGCCAAAATAAGTCAAGGTACTTGGAGCTTGGAGAGCAGTCTGTTTGGCAGACCGGTTGTTGAAATATGGGTGTTACCAGCTCAAAAGCTTTTTGCACAATGGATTTGCTTGTGACTATTGCTGAAACATTGCTTCCCTTATTTCTGAGAAGAAAAAGGCTTATCTAGGTGATAGGAGTTTAAAAATAATTGCAATAACTTCATTTTTAAAGCTACGAAGTTCAGAAATTTCCCATGAATTAGAAACATTTTGTTTCAGTCAGTTCTGTCTTGCAAAGCTGTATGAATTTGCTAGACCAAAGTAAATGATAGTAAATACTTATTTGTATTTTCAGTCTAGTAAGATGACCTGTCTGGAGGGTATATTCTTAGTAAGCAAAAAATATATTTTGAGATCCTTTACTGACCTTATCAAGATTTTAATACAACATTTTGAAAAGGCCTGTGTTACTATCAAGAGAGCCTTAAATGTGTCTTTTCATTTAATTCTGAGAGAAAATCTTAAGAATACCTACCAAAATGATCTGAACTGTTTAGCAATTTTTTTTCTGAAAGATAAGACTTATTAATGCTATACATAAAACTTAGAGAAAGCATCTGCTAAATATTTCATCTAAATTACAGGTTCATCAGATTTTAAGTCAATTACTTTGATCTATAATATCGGTATTTTATTTAATAAATGAAAAAGTCTCTAATAAGAAAATGCAGACATATATGGATGTTAAATTATCCACTAGAAAGGTCCTATATTCTCTAATGCAACGAGAATTGTAAGAACAATATAAATTTGTAAATGTGAAGGCCATAGAACTGGGTTTATTATCTTTTTATGTCTGTAGTAACTTTACAAAAGTTTTGAATGGAAATTTATATGATTCATATTCTCTGTGTGTGATAGAATAAAAAGCCGTATATAACAATTGATTTAAAAGGCAGAAAATTTTTATTTGCAAAGAATATTCACTACATGACAGTAACAAAAAATTATAAGTTCCTCCATTTCAAGATTGAACAAAGAACTTTATTGCTTCAGTATATCTGTAGTTTTCTCTCCCTTTTTCCATAGAAAAAAACTCAACAGAAGAATCATAAAAGCATTTGCTTTTCACATTTCTACCTTACTGGATTTGCTTAACCTTCGAAAAATTATATAAAAGAAAAAAATATTTTAAAAATTTGAAAAGAAATCCCCTCAAAACAATCTTCAATTGTATCTTGTTACAAAAATCTGGAAAAATATTTTAAAAAACCCTTCAGAATACCAAAAAATCATTTTTTATCACAGAAATATTTTGAAAAATAAATTGGAGAGGCATAGAGAACTCTAAACAAGCTCAATATTTAAAATTACTGTAGCCACTTGATTTTTCCATTTCTAAAAATGGAAAAACTGTCTTTGTGAGTCTCTGAAGCAAACTCTTCTTTTCATGGCTCTATATTACAAAATCCCATCAACTTCTCACTTTGTCATCTGCATTATCTGCTTTCTGTACTGCACATTTAAAAATAAGAAATAATAGATTGAGATAAATCTTTGGTTTTGAACCTGATATCAGTTTGGTCATTTGGCTTTTGAAGATAGTTTTGTCTATTTTATCCACAAGTGATTATCAGTGCTCTGAGCTCCTACTTACTTACATGGAGAACTTTCTTTTCACTAAATAATTTGGATCTGTTCAAAGGTCTGCTTTGTTAACCCCCAGATATTAGCTGGGAACAGAGAGAATTCAAGAATGTGGAATTTTACAACATGAAAAGAATTTTAGATAATGTTTTGAAACGCTCAGTAAACTGAAAAGACAAAAACCAACGCAATACAAATAAGTCATAGAATATCTCAGGTAGTTTGGCAATCATGGTATGTTTCAGCTCTAGGACCATGTGTATGATGCTAAAGGAAAAGAATATATGTTTAGATGAAAAGGAAAAATATTAGCTTAAAGAGTGCTAGCAGATGGCCACCCCTTTGGGGAATAAATCTTACCTGATTTATTTAAGTTTAAAAATGAAGTTATATGGAAAGTCTTAGGGCATCTGTAGATGGGAACGCTAGATGAAAACTGTCTTGAAGCTGAAGCCCTCTTTTTTATTTCTTTTTTCAGTACTTTAATCTATATAAGGTAGTTGAATAATGCTAATAATATCTAATCTTATTTTATATAAAAATTGTCTTCTATATAAGGTAAATTGTGTTTTGTTTCAGACGATTATTATAATGTTGAAGAGAATTCCCTGATTTCAGTTCAGTTTGCAGAACAATTTTGATGCATGTCAAATAGAGCCATTATAGAGGAAACTAACTGGAAGTTTCACTCCAGATATACACCAAATGTACTCCAAACTCAATGGTGACAAAGTGGTCCAAAATAGCATTTGGTCCTTTGGTCAGCTTCAAACTACCTGTGTGATGGAGACATTCAGAACAGGCTCAATATAAGAAAAATAAAACACCCGAACTGTCTATACAGGTGATGTAGAAGAATCAGCACTTTGCTACCTACTGAGTATTATTTCTATCTACTGATCCACTCTTACAGCAACAAATTAATTGCTAATGTAACCATTGAATAATTGTGTCTGTTCGTAATCCATTGTAATCTTATACTACATAAGATAAATCCACGTGCTGCTCATTCTGCTTGAACTGACTTTCTGACTACGGAAAGGCCCAACTTAATTCTTGCTTCTTATCTCTGCGGCTTTCTAATCACGTACTCATTGGCAAGGCTAAAACCCAACTGAGCATATGTATACTGCCTGCATTTCTTACTATTGTGTTGCTAAGCTCTCTTTGTATTATTTTATAACATTTCTTAATGATCTTAATGGTATTTTAACCATTTCTTAATACCATTCCAGTCTTCATTTCTTAATAATAATTCAGTAATTTATTTTATACTACTTCCTTATATTATCTTTCATGTTATACAATATCATAGGCTAACTTTAATAGGTCTAAAACTGAGAGTCTGGATTCCTGAAGATCTCTATAAAATGGTTAGTGACTACCAGATAAGGAAGCTTTTTCCTTACACAAGTCTAGAGATGCTTTAAATGGAGCTTGCTCTCACACCTGCCATTCTCCAAGATCCTCGTTTGTTATTGTCCTTGACTGATGGAACAAGACATCAGGCTGCCATAATTCTCATGCTTCAAACCCAGGTTAACGGCTTCTTTGTTTTAACACAAGACGCAGGCAACATGCATTGTTTCTTAGATAGCTGGGTCATCAATACTTTAAAATGTGATATATTTTTCAGTTTTTTATTAACCCTAGTTACTGGTTTTCATCCTGCCTTCTCTTCCTGGAACATCTTTGCTGAGTCTTTTACCTGCTAATCCTCAAATTCTTTCTCAGGACTCATTTCTTTCAGAAAGACTTCCTCTAAAAAACAGTTAAAGAAATGCATGCAACAGAGACATCTTTTGTGATTTTTAAGTGTAATGTCCCTTCTCCACCTTATCAGTTTCTGTACCTACAGTGTGGTCCATTAACTTTTATTTCTGCCTACATTCAATTCAAGGATCTTGCTTCCTTTTTTTTTTGTTTTCCTCCCTAGAAATTATTCATACACCCCCAACCAGTTTAAAAATATAGCTGTATGCACATGCACATATATAAAATCATAATGGAAACACTTTATATGTCTTCTGACTAAAGGATGCTCATGTTTCCTTTTATTCAAATCACGACGTTGCTGTCACAGTGCTTTGTTTCAACTAACTTTTTGTTTAGTACCTAAGGCAATAGGAATGTTTTCTTGCCAAATAAATAAATTAAAGAAAGAAATCTGTTTTATTCACGTTATGTGCAGTAGTTTTTTTTCTAATTTTTCTCATTATAAAATACACATCTTTTAAATTAGATTAGTTTTCTTTATTTCCCAATTTGCTAGATCCCTAGGTTAATACATTACATGTCACAACCAGAAGCAGCAAATCATTGCAGGATAAATTTTACTCTGTAGACTGTCTAATCTTTTACTTTCTCTGACAGGTACAGAATTCTCTTGTCCTCATTACCTGGATTAATATTGCAGGAATTTTTTGATCTGATCACCCTAAATAAATTGGAAAACCTCATTTCTGCTTTTAAATGAATTAAACAGAGCAGCTGATACAGAAGGATTTGCCATTTCTACACTGATTTCAGGTCCTTGTTTCTTCAAGTCCATTTTTACAAACTAATGATTAACCCATATATCGCTGATTGTCCTGTGATCTTGTTAGCCTTTCTTCTGCATGTATGTCTTTGGAGATCTTTGTTCTTCTTGGTCTAGAGATAAGGAAAATAAGATAGCGAGGTGAATGGGACCTCTGGTGAGCAGTAGGAGTCCTTTGTATTATCAGTTGCAATGGTAATTGGCAAGGTATAATCTCTGAGCATATTCAGACCTTTCCTTGCACGCCTCACGATCTGACTGGGTTTTCTTTCTGCTTTGCCATCCTTGGCACTATTTTTGTGTTTGCTAGGCTTTTTCTTTTCCCTTTCAAATAAGCAAAAGTGACTCTCAAGAACTTTTCTTTCCCTTTTCACCCTTATCTAGTTTCATCTCTTTAATCACTTTCCCCCCCTCTGATTATTCCTCTTCTGGACCATGTAGGAAGATTCCCAGAGGCCTTTAGGAAGGTTCTGCGTTGCATCTGAAGGTGGTTTTACATGACACTACAATAACAGCAATTGGAGGAATGGCTTGTAGGTTGTTTTTCCAGACTTTCAGGTCAAGAGATAATGATTTTGGAACATTCATTAGTTTTAAAATGTTTTGGGGTATATATTTAGTGCCTGTTGAAAGCCAGAGTCTGGCAGCTCTGGAGAGAGGAATAGTTATTATGAAAAGCATAATATATGTTTCAGAGGCTGTTAACCAACCCACCCAGCACAAAAACCAGAAAAATGACTTCGTGAATCATGATTTTGGAGAGACTACTGCTCACAGTCTAGGCTAGTGATGACAGTTCTGCTCAGAATAGCAATGTAGCTCCCAGCTACAGTGTGTATTGGGTTTGCATGGCAAGGTTTTGGTAGCAGAGGGGCTATAGGGGTGACTTCTGTGAGAAGCTGCTAGAAGCTTCCCCTGTGTCCGACAAAGCCAATGCCAGCCAGCTCCAAGACAGACCCGCCGCTGGCCAAGGCCGAGCCCATCAGCGATGGTGGCAGCGCCTCTGTGATAACATATTTAAGAAGGGGGAAGAAAACCTGTGCAATTGCAGCTGGAGAGCGGAGTGAGAATATGTGAGGGAAACAGCCCTGCAGACACCAAGGTCAGTGAAGAAGGAGGGGGAGGAGGTGCTCCAGGAGCCGGAGCAGAGATGGTAAATACATTGTGAATTTTAATGAATACTGCAGTTCTCCCAATTTTCTAAGTGCTTTTATAATGCTGTCCTCTTATTGTTGAAGCCAGAGAAAGAGTATTGTTCTTTCCAAGAAAAAAAAGTGCAAGGAAACTTTTTTAACTTCACTTTAGCAAACCAAGTTTTGGAAATTACTTGCACTGGGCACTTGACAGCACATACCAGCAATTCCAGATGAACTATCATGTAACGTGTCTTGGTCTGGCCTTGATTTTACATCACAGGAACTCCTTTGAGCAAACTTATTCAACATTAGTACAAGTGAGATAAGAAGCCTGTACTAATGGAGCTTAGTCAATCATCAAGAGCAGCAAGATGTCTGCATTTGGAGTGCAGCTAAGTTGTTTTCATAATGGATTCTATTAATTGAATTAATTTTCATGTCTAAGCAGGATTTAACTAAGGTCAGATTTGCAACTATCATCCAATTTAGTAATCAGCAACCAATTTAGAAATGCAGTATTTCCTGTATTTTGAGTGCCAGATTGTAGATGAGTGAACTCAAATGAGCCACACTAATTTTGTTTGAATGACAAAGTTAATACAAACACTAGTAGGCTGAGATGGTCACCTTCTTTTGTCCCAGACAAAGGTTATGGATATGGTATTTACATATATTAACATTGAGTATGGACCCATAATATGTTTTGTATTCTGTGAAAAGTAGTCTGTCATATCAAAATTTTTATCTGTTTGCCCAGTATTAACAAAAATTAATGTAAAAAATTAAGGAAGAAAGCATCACACAGATGGTTGAGCACACCTTTTCTCAGTGTGCGTAACAGTGTCTCTTGAGATACTTCTCAGTTCAAACTTCAGACCGTACTTTTTGAGATCGTGTTCTGAACTTGTGCAGCTGATGAGAAGAAAACTCCCTACTCTTTTGAGGACTGCTGACATTGCTGTTACCACACAGTGCTGAAAACATTTGTCTTCTGAGTTACAAATTAGTATTATAACATACTCCCAACAACTAACCGATGTAAAGTGTTTCCAGGCAGTGTTTCCATACATTTAATGTTTACTTGCTGCAGTGACACTTAGGAATGAAGATGAGCTGCTGATTTTAAACACAAGTTGCTCCTTGAGAGAGGGGCATGACAGTAGCCATGAATCCTTCAGGAATTTTATTGCTGATGCACAGAAGCATAAACAGGTTCTTGTTAAGATCAAAGAAAGGAAAATCTTTTAAGTTATCCCTGGGTTGATAAACTGCAACTCTATCTCCTCTCTGAGTGAAACATTAATTTTAAACAGTGGCAGAGGAGCTCTGATGGTTCCCTGGCCTGTTCTTTTTTAGGGATGTGAGGGTTTTTTCTCTTTCTTTTTGAAAATTTGTCAGTTATTTTCCAGTGAAAAAGAGGGATTTTGAGAGCTGTGAGTGGCATGATCCAATCGCAAGGCAGGCAAGTAGGGCATGAAGGTTGCCACTGCATATGCCACTCAATAGCGTGCTACAAACTTCCAAGCATCCACTTTTTCAGTGCTTCAGCTCACTGGAGTGTCATTACCTACAAACGCTATCTACAAAATGGGAAAATCCAACATATTGTCTCCTCTACTTTTGCAAACAAATGACTTGAGTCTTGGGAGAAGGTAATGTCTGATCTTCTCCCCTGTACAGTTTGCTTTTTCAGCTTTTCAGCTAGTCTCAATTCTCTTACATTTCAGTCCTTCAAAATAGGTGATCTAAAAATAAAATTAAACAAGTAAGAGTTTTAAAGCTGCCATATTAAGCATTTATGCCTAACTAGAATCTGCTAATGAAGGACAGATAAACAGGGCCTTCTTGGAACCAAGTAGAAAGACACAACCTGCAAAAAATACAAGTAAGTATCCTATTCCAACTTTTCCAAAGATTGCAATGCTCTAATTTCAGCAACTCTAGTGAGGAGTCAGTGCCAGAGTCACCCAGAAAAAATTCTCATTTTTATGTGATACTCAGCTCTGAAGCTTTTGGGACTGATTCTAATTTTGAATTATAGTTAAAGTATTTCTTTGGTAAATGTTCCCTGACACATTAGGCGTAAAAACGGAAGTATAGTAAACTCCAGGTCTCCTTAAATACTTCCTCCAGAAGTATATTCACTGCTGTGCATGAATATATATGAGTGTTTGTTTTGGATAAAATTGATAACATGGCGAAAGCAATGAAAGAGAAAATTGAATACAATGACTGATCAGTTCAAAGACAGTATTTTCTGATGTCTTCATTTTTCTATAAGAGGATGAGCTTGAGTTAAGCTTGCAAATGGGAGCTATATATTTCAGAGCACATACTGCAGTCACCTCAGTGCTGTGGAAGGAGATCCCAGTAGCGTGTCCAGAATCAGCTTCTCCTCTTTGGAAGACCATCTGAGAAGGGAACCAATGTAAAAACAAGCTGTCAGCAAACAAAAGTCAATAACGATCCATAAGAATGACAGGAAATACTTTATTGAATGATTAGAAGATTAAAGCAAACTCATGGTGGTAACTTATTACTTAAAATGCTGAAAAGCAACTCAAGACTTTATTCAAGGCTCAGGCTTTTAAAAGAGGATTAATTTTTACTCTTAGACAACTTAGCTGCTTCTGGAGATTTGGGCCCTGTTATCTAGATCTGCAAGGTGTGAATCCCTTTGAGGATGAGACTGGGGCCAGGTCAGGACTTTAAAAGAGAGCAAAGACTGGTTTCTGCCTGGAATGAATTTTGGACTGATGGTTAAGAGACAACGTGTTTTGCCCAGCAGAGCCTTCCAGATGTGTAACTGCTTAAATATTTATGCCTGAAAAAACATCATCAAAGGCACATCCAATGCAATACTATTGATGCACAACCCCAGCTGGCAGAAGCTGCTGGACAGCCATGAAATGCATTCTGGTATTTAGAATTTTTGAAGCCCTCTGCTTAATTTTCTACATTTTCTGTGCTTCTTAATTGTCAGTATAGTCTACAAAACAAACTGGGCTGGTCACAGCAGTGTTAGTGTCTATAGAGTGCTAGAAATGGAATGGCTGTTTTTAAAACACAAGAGAAATAAACAAAAGGTAACTTTTGAAATGACTGCAGAATGTGGTTCAAGCTTTATAAAAAGAAAAATGCATTCCACTGACCAGAGACTAAGCTTGACCAGAGTAAATCCTGAAGCATTTGAAAACATTACTGAAAGGGGAAAACCTGTGTTAACTTTGGCTGCTACTAATATTCATGTTGCAATGGAAACACAGCCACGTACTGGAGCATATGCTGATGTAAACTCCAGCTAGCACAGTTAAAACATTGATTGTGTTCTGTAGAAACAATAATAAAGAGCAGATTAAGTAGCGTATTTAATGTAAGTAATGTCTGTGAGTTCATATACTCTCATATAGAGTCTGTTGTTAGTTTTTGAGTTGCCTTTAATGCAAAGGATCAGTAAAAAAAGCAAGTGGGAATGAAAATTTCTAACACGATTCCTGTGAAAAGAGTTTATGCAATGCATTGAGAGAGTAACTTCAGGTGTTAAAGGTGTAGGCTAAGTAGATTAAGCACTCGGTGAAAAACACTCTGATAACTTTGATCTGTGGCAGTGCCAATGGTGGCAGCTCCAACCAGAGCAGCCTCCAGTGGGAAGTTACAGATTCCTGTGTGAGAGCTTAGAAACTGATATCTCAGTTACTTTGATCAAGAGACTTAAGTAGCTGCTTAACTCTGTCTTGAATTACTCTAGTGAATTGAAGCCCTAAATTCTGAAGAGTGAAATAAAGCTGAAGACACATAGATCCACTGGACAAAAAGGCAAGGGACACCCACATGTTTTTCATAGGGAATAATAGGGTGCATGTGCAAACAACCTGTTCCCAGAGTCCGTTGGACTGATCACATTTTTGCTTGGAACTGGCATCAGGAATGGCCGAGTGCTCTAGGCGGTTGCCTAGAGAGAAGAAATTTAAGCATTTTAAATACTGCAACTTTGGCTGAAGCTGCTGAAAAAAATTTCATTGATTACAGTCATTTTTTTTTTTAGGCTTTTAGGAGCTATGGAGCTTAATGCCTCTGCACAGGCCTGTTTGCAACCCACCCAAAAATGACTTTTTAATGGATTGCAATCTCTATGTTACCTTTTCTTTATGGCCATTTTTCTCACCCCTCCTCCAGCATAAATATTGGATCTGTGTGTGAAAGCAGTTGCAAATAAACTGGTGCAATTCACAAAACTAAGATTTACTTTCCCAGTGTCTGTCTGTCTTTCACTCACTCGCTCTCTCACTTTTTTCCTGTCTCACCCTTTCCTTCTTCATGGCTGCCTTGTTAATGTGGCCTTTTTTTGGTCAGTAAACTTGAAGACAAAATGAGAAATGTCATCAAAAGCATCTATAATGTTCTGCATGTTAATAATGGTGAGCTTTTTCAGGCACTTCAGAAACAGCAGTTTGTTAGTCTTGATTGTTAATGGCTTAAAGGCAAATAGAACAGCTTACTGGGGAAAAAACCAAAAGCTACAGGAACATTAATTTTGCAGCTAAGTATACTTGTATTTTTTTATGTTAATCCTCTTGCCAAAGGCTGAAAGTCTGAACATCAACAGACAGGTATGTCAAACACAGAAGTTTTATTGCAGTCTGAGTAATCTGACATCTCAATATTTTCCCAATAGAATATTCCATTCCTTTTTACTTATAGTTGTTGACTTATGTTCTGATGTTCAATGTTGTTTTCATAGTCATCTTCACTTCTGTAAAGTACAGGGGTGGATAATAGCAGAGGGAGGAGACCTCTTTTCCTCCTACTCTAAGTAGCAGCATCCAAAATGACAGATTTTCCCAGATGTTTGACAGGGCAGTGCCACAGCCCCTTTCTTCCTTCTCCTCCATGAGCTACATCAGGCACATGCTGCCAAACCATAATCCTACATTCACTCATGATGTTTTTAGTATTCTCCAGCCAGACTGTACAGGCATAAATGGCTATTAAAGTGCAGGGCAACAGTGAATTAGACAGTAACTGTTTGGTGGAAGAGAGGATCACAGCAGAAGCCATCCAAGAATGACTGCCCAGGGAAGCAGGTGTTGCCTATCATGACAGCATTTTTGCTCTAGTGTGCAAAATGACCATGGAATATAAACAATGGAGAGCAACTGGAAAAACATTTCTTAGTAGAACTATGGGCTTTCTGTCTTCTCAGATCTTTTTTTTTCCTTTGACAGAGCTCTGAATTTACCTAAATTCAAGGAAATGCACATCTGACCTTTTTTGCAGATTAGAAGTTTCAGATGTACAATAAAGTTGAGGTAGTTAGTACATTCTAGATGGTAACAGATGACCTATGCCTCAAGCAGTTATTCTTTTCCTGTCTTTCATTTCTTATCCTCTAACCATTTTATGCTGAGAGAGACTGTGTTATCACCTTACAATTTCCAATAATTGTATTATGCTGCAGAGGAAAAAAATCAATTAGTCACTCAACAATGAGGAACACGTCTTCGCTGGAAAATGAACATTCTTTTCATATTTTCCCATATTCTTAGCACGCAGTTATTTGTATGCACAGATAGATAAAGCAGAGTTCATGAATGCAAATGCCATTTTCTCCTTTCAATCAGGTAGATTTATAATTATCTGATTATGTTTATACCAGACCCGTGAGTGAAACTGAGGTATATTTTCTGCACCGTGCAGTACAAGCAAGAACAAAGTGCTATAAGTCATATTTGCACTCCTGGATTTTTGATTTAGCCCTTGGTCAGCTGGAAGCACGCTGGGGTTGCTTTACTTTACAGTTGGCTCCAACATCTTGTGTTGGGGCACTTATCAGCTGTGAATGGCCCATACAGTGAATTTCACTTTCCTCAGTGGCACTGCTGCCTCTCCATCCAGTTATGGGACTGTGTAGGAGATAGCGAAGAGCTATTTCTGACTCTGTCCACCAGTTACAGCGTATTCTTCATTATTACTGTAAATTACTGATAGCAGTTTCTGTTAGTGACTGACACACAAACAATCATTTGGCAACTGCTTCACACATCTTCTAATAGCAACTTTCTTTAGATCATACATTCTTTTAAACTGAACTTCCTTTAATTCTGTGGGTATTAGAAAGGCAGGAAAATAGGAAATGGCACTAGACATAATATTTTACAAACCATTTGAGGGAAATCATATTAAATTCTAGCAGTTATTTGCAGATATCCATGGAACTCCAAATTTGGAAAGATGACTACTTCCCTATAGATTTATTTTTAAGGCGGCACTGTCAGGCAACATCACCCATTTCCTGGGAATGAACTCTTAATGTTGCCTCACAAGGCAACTATGTTTCTCTTCAGCTTTTCTTGACAGTTTTTATTTTCTTCTTAAAAGTCAATTATTTAATGGGGAAGAGCATCAAGCCAACAAGAAAAAGTTTAGATGAACTTGCTAAAAGAAAAGACATAATTAATGCTCTGTTATTCTTGCCATTGACTGAAGTACTTGGCCATCCCTAAGTATTTGCTCTTCTCTCTCTCCACTTTCAAGCTTCCTAGTGTTCAAGTGTGGAGTCCCCCAGTGGGACTGTTAAGAAAAACCTGCATCATAAGATTTCTGTCATATGCTTTGAGAAGCAATATGTTATATTTTACTTTGGATGAAGAAAGTTTGCAAGGCATCACTTTTGACTGCTTGTCACCTGCTCCAGATGTGAAGGGGCAGTCCCTGCAGTGGGGTGGTTCCTAGGATCTGGGCATTGTTGTGGGGTTGGTAGCTGTCAAAGAGGGCTTTGCCTGTGAACAGTCTGCAGAGCGCACATCGGGCTCCACTCTCCTTTGGGCTACTAAATCTCTAAATTCTGCCACTAGTAAAAGGGGCAACACTTGTGTGTGGAGCAATGAAGGACGATAGTCTGTTTAAGGAAGCCTCAACTTGCAGAATTGGACGCGGAGAGCTATCTATGCAAGTACGAGTGATCACAAGTGATCTCAGAGCTGACCTTGAAAACCTCTCAAGTAAGTGTTTATAAATGGTAATATCAACCTTCCTGTGTACTGTTTTGCCTCCTGACAATAAGCCATGGCAACACCATATAAATATTTTCCATAGAAAGTGTTGCTAATGTTATGGTTTTCTTCCACACTTGGGATATTTCTGAGTTGGCAGGGACCATGAAGACAGTGTCCTGGGTTTTGGACCCATTTCTGTTGATTTCCACCAAATGCAAACCTGTCATTTGAAGAATGATGGTTGACCAATAGAGTGTTTACTTGATTTTTTGTTTCTTATTCAGGACCTGAAAACAACACAAATACTGACACGCAGTGGGAGGGATTTCATGTATAAGCTTTCATTGCTGATGGTTTCTAGGGCCATTAGTGCTTATTTTCAGCTAGTTTTAAAAAGCTTTATTTTCATAATAATATTAAGTAGCAAGTTTGTCCTTTAACTGTTCTTTTTCTGCTCAGTTCTCAGTTTTTTATGGTCACTGACAAATATATTGGGGAAAATGGCATTTGCTTTAAAAAGCAGACATTTGTCTAAGAACATTAACTTGAAAACAGGAAGTTTTAGATCTCTTAATGGAAATTTCACTTTAAAATCTTCATATTAACTTTTAAGTCAGCCTTTTTTAAACAAAATCCATGGAGCTTGAATGATCTTGCAGAAACTGAATGAAACAATTTGATGGTAAAACTGTAAAGGCATTGTATTCAGAGTAATTTGTTCTTGAAGTGAAGGTGACAATTTCTTTCTTAACTGTACTGTATTCATCCTGCATAGTCAACTGAAAATGCAAGTAAGATGAAGCTGATGAAGACACAAACCAAGACAACAACTAGTACCTGAATTAGGCAAAACTCAAGAAGGTATGTCCTCCATTTGAGAGACATTTCTGAAAGAGAAGTTTTTAAGGAGATTCCTTTTTCTGTACTTTCTGCGATGTGATGAAAGAAGTCGCTTTTTTTATGATTGTCTCTCAGAAGGAAAATTGTGAAGCTGTGGTACCTCATGGTCTTGGAGATTTACTAGATTTTCATTCTCCATTGTCTTTCATTTTTTTAAAGACATCCACATCAATAAATGCTATCAATTCAGGAGGATTGTGTCTTATATTGCTTGTGTATAGGGGTAAGCAGCTTCCCAAAGTTCAATGGGTGCAGATCCAAACCACCCTAAAAACAAATGTAGAAACATTGCTTTGGCGAACAATGGTCTATGGGATACTATTGCGCAAGAAGGACGACATCAGCTATCTGGATGAAATCAGAAGCCATGGAAGAGCTGGAAGAGCTAAGATCACTTCAAGCGATATGGGTTTTAAAAGGATTTATGCAGATGTAATTTTCCCTTATTTACCAGTTTTCATGTTAATACTTAAATCCCTGCACATGGCATTCCTGAAGACAGGGCCCAAGACGTGGGGCAGTTCTCAGTCTTTTCACTTGGGTGCTTGTACTTTTGCAGGTTTTGTAACGTTTTTACCCAATTCATGTTATTAGTCTCAGATTATGGAAAATAGTTGTAGGTAAAAATTCCTGATTCTTTGATATGTCCTGGTATACACTGAGTGGTCAAGCTGGGAAGTTTCTGTTTCAAATAGAACAGAAGTTTTGTGCTGGTTTTAAATTGGATTTGACTCCCAGTTTCTACTGATCAAGCTCTTGCATATTAAACTTTAAGCAATTGTATATGTTCAAGATATTGATTGCCTAATATGTGGTTATTATTATGTGAATATAAAGCTTTCCTCTTTATAAGACTGAAGTTTTTAATTCATATAATGCATTCATACTAATATGAATGGTATAATAGCTGGAAATCACATGGGTGTGATAAGTTATCTGAATTGTGCAAGGTAGGACCATGACTTGCTTGATTATTGACACTACAGAACCAAGCATAAAGCTAAAGGATGATCCTCATACAAGGGCAATGTGTTGCCTGTGAGACTTTCTGATTCTGGTTGCAGCCAACAAAAGTTAAAACTGGTGATATGCCAGTAGGCCAAGTCAATGGAGGTTTTTTTTCATGTCTGAGCCAGTACTTCTTAAACTGTGGCCTGTCTACTATACATGAAGGTGTCATAGCTCTTCAGGAGATGGGTCAAAAATCATTCCAAGCAAAATAAAGAGCTACATTATACAGAACCCCCTACTTGTAAATATGCTAACAAAATGGGGGGAAATAAAAATACTAAACAGATACTAAAATTTCACCAAACTGTTACTAGATTGTAACTGAAAACTGTTATGATATTTCCCCACAGGATGGTCTTCGGTATTTTCTGAAAAGTTTTGGAGGTTCCTGGATCCGTTAGAAAAATGCAAGGGAGCAAGGCATTAAAAAGGCTGAGCAGGGCAGACTTAGAAAGTGATTTATGCTTTCATAGAAAAAGTAACTCCTCTTGCAGTTCTCTGCTAGAGAGACAGAGTGATTGTAATTAGAGTGAATTACCATTCTAGTTTTTGTTGTTTGTTCCAATGCATTCTTTTTTTTTTGTTGCCCATTGTCCTTTCTTGATCTAGTTGTGGGGTAAAAATACTTCTGCATGCAGACAAGGATGCTGGAATCCAGACCCCAAGTCACTAGTTTGCTTTCTGAGTCATAGGATTTCTTGAGGTAAGCAGCACCCTTTTGTGACAGAGCACTGAAAGTAAATCAAAGGAAACAACACTTACTTAGTAATATGGCTTACAGAGACCTTTATTCCTTCACTCATCTTGTTTAGTCACTTAAATATAACGTTATATGGCATTTCAGAACCTTTGTGTATTTATAGCTTTCCTCTTTCTCTTTTTGTCCTTGTGTATTAATTAAATGTACATTAACTCAAAGAGATTTTTTTTTTCATGTTGCTGTTGCAATGTACTTGCTTGAACCAACTCCAACCAGTAAAAAATAAGAACTTGAAAACCTTTTTCTGAGGTCTAACTTCATTTCTGGTTTTAGTTGTCTATGGTGCTAAAGCTGAGCAGAAAAAATCCAAAGGGAAAATCAGGAAAATGACACACTATAGAAGTAGACGCAAGTCTCTATTAAGGTAGGTAAAATCTGTTATCCTCCTCATCTGCTTTCTGAGTGCTGAAAACCTTGCTCACCTTCCCAAATTATTTCGTCTGTTTCCATACAAGATACCTCCCACTACTTCTTCCTACAAACCTGACTTGTTTTATATCTCAGAAGAGCACTGTTACAATTACAAAATTCAAAGGATGATTTGGCATCATTAGCTAGAACGATCATTTACTTTTACTTGGGATATTCTGGAGGAGAAAGTAAAGATATTTTGCAGCAAATTTGCAGATTACTACAAACACTTCCATGTTATGACTCCTTTTTAGTTTCAATTGACAGATTACCTTTGTGAGAAATAGCTTCTTCCTTTCCTTTGCCTCTATTTCTTTTGAAAGATATTTTGTGCAATTCTCATCTAATAGGTAGGATATACTGCATAATGGAAAGCAAGCTTCAGGTTTTACTGCAATGAAACCAAAGACTTTTAAGTGCTTTGTCATTGAGGAAAGAAAAGAATTTGTTGGAAAAGATAGCCTCTGGTTAAATACCTAAAGATAATAAAAAATCCTTTTTTAAGGTCCTCTAGTGACTCCAGAAACACAGAAGAGGTAATCATGGACAGATTTTTTTTTTTAAAATTATAAAAAATTCTCTCCTGAAAAAAAGTACCTACATGTATTTGATTTTCTCTAGAAACCCATAAGGAGAATGACACACTGGAAAATTGCAAGACTAGTCTTGATGGTCAGATTGCACTAAATTATTTAAATTATAAAAAATAACACAATGATAGAGACAAGAATTTTCATGTACTTTGTATATGAAAATATGTGCTCTATGATGCTATGATCAGTCATCCCAAGTTTCTATAAATAGGAGTATCTTAAATGATGTGTGCCTTGTCAATGCCAAATTAAATGGTATTATCTTCTAACAACTGGGGCTGGTGGAATTCCCTTTTTTCTGTTTGCAAATATGAAGATAGTGAAAATGCTGCAGAAGAAGGGTTTATAGGAAGAAGCTAAACACTTGCTAGCAATATTGTGTTTTCCTGCGGTGGGGGAGAGACTAGTTGAGCAACTGGTTTAGATCACCGGTATCCTCTGACTACCCTATGTACTAGACATGCTTGTTATACAATCATCTCAGTCTTATGGTGCTCTGTGTGTTAAATCCTTGATTGTGTGCTCCTGGAATGATTAGCCCAACATCAAACAGAACTGAGCAGCAGCTTTTCAGTTCCAAACCATCCTAAATTGCAATTTGAAGGGGATTGAGTAGGACAGGATTGGTGACTGTAAAAGTAGAAGAGTCATGTGGCAGGTTATGGTACTATTGTCAGACAAAAGTCAGTGGTGTTAAAGAACAGCAATGCTATAAGAAGGCATTAACGAAGCAGAAAGCACATGCATAGGTAAAAGCATGTAACTGATCTCTCTTGCTTTGTTCAGTATGTACAGCTATGGTATGCTAATAGTAAATAAATAAGAACAGTTTCTAAAATATTTATGTAAAAGAAGATTAAGTGCAAACTTGAAGGCTTACTTTCTTATTGTTCTGTGAATTCTGTATTTGATGCTATTTTACTTTTTCTACATATAGTATTCACATCAGTTTTAATTAACTTTCTTTTGCATTTCTTCCTTCCTTTTTTAACTGTTTATTATCCATGATCAATAAACTGTCCCTCTTCTTGACCTCTCTTTCTATGGTTTTATGTTTTTTTCACTCTGCTTTTTCATTTCTAGCCATGTTACTCAGGTTCTGGTAGCTCTGCAATTTAAACAGCAATGTATGCCCCCGCTATGTTTCAAGTATTGTTTTACTTCACTTCTGTTAATGAGATCAAGTCAAAGAAAATGCCTCTGGCTCTCAAGTGAATAAAATTGCAACTTATGGGAAGTCTTGAAAAAGACTAAACCTGTAGCAGGCCATGAAACCTTTAGAACTGCTTGTATCCTATCATCCTGCTTAGTAAAACTAGGCTGAATTCAAATATCCAAAACCCTCATTAAACAGGTCTGTGTTCCGAATGAAGCTCAAAAATTCACCTCTTCATCTGTCACTAATAATTAATGACAGCCCTTTAGGAATACAATCAGATACCTCCTACATCTCCTAGATATATTCCAACTAGCTTGAAGTAGCATAAACATCAGAGCTAGAATTAGTGACAGACATCTGCACATTGAGCATTGATACAGCATCATCCATATTGCTAAAAACTTGTTTGTCTCCCTGTTATTCAAGCAACAAATTTTAGCCAGGAAGGGTGAGAACTCCACAAATCAAAACCCCTATAATGTGCTTGAAGCCTCGACATTTCAGCTGATAGTATTCAGCACTGAGACAGCAGGTCAGGTAGATCTTCACTGTAAAAAGCTGTGGTGGCAGGCACTGGATAAGAATTAATAGCTCTCAGGGTACTTTACTGAAGCCTCTGCTAACAACCATCTCAGAAAAGAGGCTGATAGATGTCCTCAGCTCTGCCTTTGTGCGCAGGTAGTGGTTCTGAGTATCAGCACGTGCTTCACAATCTGCACTAGAATGGATCACCAAGAAGCTCCCAGAACCTGTCCTCAGGCATTTGTGTTATCATTTATTGCTGGATAGAAGAATTTTTTGTGCAGCTGTCTTGTTAATGCCATGGTTGATGTTAGCTCTGTGAGAGCCAGCATTATTGCCTGAGGTATGTTTAGTCTCATATGCTCCATGACCTTCACGCTGTGAGCTCCATCCCCACCAATGTCAACATTTTTCAGGGGATTTACAATGTTCCTATTTGTCATTGTTTGAACATTTCCAGTCGCTTAAGAGGAAGAGGTCAAAGAACAGAGTGAGTGAGGTTGTTGCTTGGACACAAATGGCTGTTGCTTGGACACTGATAGCTCTTCTAAGGACAGCTTTTCTTACTGCAGAAGAGTACCAACCCTATGACTCTCACCTTTTCTGATTTATTAAAAAAAAAAAACCAAAAAGCCCAACACATGCTTCAGTTAAAGCTTCAGAAATCATCCAAAATTTGAGAGAAACCAGGCAAATAGTACTGCCATTTCTTTATATCTCCAGTGTGGATAAGTCAGCAACGAAAAAGGACCACTTTTGTGGTTAACTGAAAAATAGTCCTGAGAACACCACTTACTAACTCTCTTGTCTTAAGGACACCAAAGCAAGGGGAAATCAAATTGGAGCAAAGTGTGATCACACCAACAGTACTGTGCCTCAGGAGCCTGCATTTTGGATTTATGTGAATTAAGGATTTTTTCATCCACAGCTACAAAAGATGGGGAATCCATCTGTGACTATGACCCCTAAAAAATGTCTCTACGTATTGGGCGTCTACATGCAAAGTAGCTATCTAAGCTCCCACTATAGTCAATGGAGATTTTGCACTCAAGACAGTTGCCCTGACGGAGGTGCTTTGTGCCTTTTGAGTTATCCTAGAGTTTCTGAGACACTCACATAGTCAGATATGAGGTGGGACCTATGAAAGACCACAGCCCCTCTGCATAGTTGACTGAAGGACAGGAGGGATAACCTAGGTCTTCTTAAATGGCACTTCGTGTCTTTGTTTAAACAACTAACCTCAGTCCTAGGTGTATCCTTTAGAGAAAGCCAAATTGCTTGCTAGACTCCATTAACTACATTCATATCTGCAACCCATGAGTGGGTATTTTGAATATCCTAAGGTAACTCAAAGAGCACTAGAGGTCCATACTTAGGCATCTGAACTGAGCCCTAGGTCTCCATTAATTGTAATGGGAGCTTGAATGTGAGCATGAATTTGGGTGTCTTACACTTGAAACAAATGCCATCCAAGGTGCCCAGCCATTTCCAGTTGCTGAGCTTTAATTGTTAAGAACCAGATGTTTTTCTATAAAAGAAGAAAAGAAAAAAAAACCTACTTCAGCAACCTCAATTTTCCATGAAAAATACCAAGCAAATAAAACGCTAAACCAAAGCACATAGTTTGGCACTAGTTGCAGACACAAGTTTTAAAAATGATAGCGTGGCAGTGGTCAAGGCTTTCCAGATCCTTTTGTTAGAAAACTCCAGTACTAATAAAATACCCTCAAAGTATATACACCATAACTGTAGTCAACAGCCTTTACTGAGATGGGGATAAATATCCCATCCTACAATTATATTAGGAAAGGGAAGTTCTCCAGAGTGGTTTGGCAGTAGCTGCTTTGCTTGTATCACAAACTGGTTTGGCAGTACCTCACAAAACAAATAGTGAATTTTAGATTTGTGTTTCATTCTTTTCCTTCAGCCTAGCTATTGCCAATGCTTTTCAAGATACTTAACCAGTCTCTCATATTTTACTACTTCTTTTCTCCAAGACTTTGTCTTTCTCCATTATCTTTCTCCACTGCTAATTGCCTGAACTGAATGGTGGGCAACTTGAAGTGGAAAAATTTTAAGAAATCAACAAGACTGATTCTTTTCTCATTGCCAGGTTGCCCTCCTGTTATTCTATGTTATGGTGGCTATGGGAATCCATCACTTAGGCATCTCATTTTATCTCCATCTTGAACTTGAAATAGCAAAAAATAGGCAGTTCCTTTGTTCCCGTCCACAGGGTTTTTGCTTGATTCTAACTTCATCATTGAGCAAGTCAGGTATTTGTGGTACTTGTGTTTTTTAAAGGCCCTCAAGTGATGCCCTTGTGCTTCTTGCTGTCTTTACATGCATGTCAGCAGTTTTGCCTGCTGAAGGGCCTTTTGGGGAGACATAATGATATTTCATATGTAGAGGTCGCAGGCAGGCACATACACAGCTGCATGTCAAACAGCTGTGTGAGTCTAAAAAGGCACAGCAAAACATAAAATTCTTTAGCCCTATTGATTATTTTACTCTTCAGTGTATTACTTCACTACCTCTTAATGTTTCAAATGATTTAGCAGTTTTGTCTGTGACCTTCACTGGAATTTGATCTTTCATCTTACAGATTCTTAGCCAATAGCTCATCAATATTACCAGCCTGAAGGGTTAGGCTCAGTGAAAAGGATGCTTTTAAAATTTTTTTTTTTGGAAAGCATGAAGTTCCAAAGTATTTCTTTCACCTTGGTATAGTGCTGAAGTAATTTGCTGAAAGTTATATGTACATAATGGCCAGAGATATTGGGTGCCATACTAGACTGAGAAGATCAGGTGACATTTTTATGGCAGACTGCTCCAGCCCCATTAACAAAGGAAGTGCATCATTATTGACATAACTGTTCCACTACTTGAACGGAAAGGGTCAAGGCCACAGAATAATACTCTGAATTGGTTTTTACTGTTTCAGTATAAAGCTGGAAGAGAGAAAAGTGACAGGAATCCAAGCTCGCTCTTTCTTTCTCATTCTCTGCTGGAGTAAATATCATGAGAAAAAATTCTACATACATGACTGGCTTAAATCCAAAAGACCTTTACTAAAGAGACTGGATTGTACAAGCAAAAGAGCTGTTTCAGAAACCTCTCAGCTTTTGTACTTCACATTTTAGGATAATAGAGTATATAGTGTAGCCATCTGTAATATAGCCAATATAATACAGGAGGATATAATGCAATATAGTTGTTGTTAGCCTAGCATGTTATATATTTTATAACAGGAAATAATAGAAAAAAGCCCACGTATAAGAGTAGCTCAGGTGCTCACATAACACTGTAATGGTACACACTAGTCATGCAGCATTACCTGTGTTACTTTATGTAAATAAACATATATTATGCTAGGTACTTCCATATCATAGGCAACTTTAGCAACAGGCATTTTTTGAGGATTTAAATCCTTTTTGAGGATCTAAAAAAGCAATCTTTATGAAGACACATAATTCTACACTCTCTTCAGCTTGTCTCTATCTTCACTACACAGCAACCATCTGAGAGTGCTGTATTCCAAGCAAGTGATTGTGTTTAAACAGAAGCTTTCCTTCACGTTAACATTTAATTTCCTTCCCCTCCACCAAGCCTCAGGCAAGGCAGTAGCTGCTCTCTCTTGCCACAGTACTGTACACTATGATGAAGTATAGTCATTCATGTGACACAACATAGTAATTAGAAGTAAATTACACCCTTTAAAATTACCACCCCTAATCACAATACCTAAAACAATGTGATAATTGCTGTCATAGGAACGTGGGAAAAAAATAGAAGACTAGTCATTAAACAAATACTATAATCATTAATAACAAGTGCCATGTGAAATTGCTGTCCTAGAGCTGTAGTGCAAACTGCAGATTCTCTTTCATAAAGTAAGCTGGCTAGAAAAAAGCATTAAGTTGCCAAAATATTTTGTCCATTAACAGGTTTTGTGTTGTGTTTTGTACACTGTACTTTTCCCCACATAAATATAGGTTTCTATATGCAGCAGTTATACAACCGCGCTTGAATTTCTCCTTTGGCTTCTGGCCTCAAGTAAACTATCAAACTCAAGCTGCTGGGCTTTATAATACCATTCCTCCTACATCTCTCTTTGTAACTGGTTTTGTACTTCACCTCTTACAGCCTCTCATGACCTCCTTACCATTCGCGTCACTCCTTGCTTTGTTTTACCCTGTGGAGTTAGTGTCTTCAAAGCCAATATCCTTTCCCCTGCTAGCAGTTTCTCCTTTTTCTCATCATGTAAGCCCACATGTTCTTCTCCAAAGGCAGTAATCACCACATTGTCTCTCTGTAGAAACCTTGTTTTCTGCCCTGAGTTTTTCAGTAAGTTGTTTGGGCTGGAGAATACATCTCGGCTTATTTATATTTCCCTTCTGTGAGTACTCAAGAGAGGGCCAAAGAGCACCCATAAACAAGAAAAACTGCATGAATATGTGGACCCATTGGACCTTGGTAAATGGTGTACTTTCTTTTCTAAATGCTTAGCACTGCCATTAGTCATTTCACTTAACATTTCCTATGAACTCTCTTTTTTTTTTAAAAAAAAGGCATTTTTTTATTTTGTAATATATATTGCTTAGTTATTAGCACAGAGCTCTATTTAAACTAGTCTTTAAAAAATTAATCTACTTTTATGAGAATCAAATATGAGTCTCATAGGTAAGTTGTTTCTCCTACAATAAGTTATCACTTTGTGTGTGTTCATTTTACGAAAGTAGAATAATCACAGGCCAAGAATTAATTCAATCCCATCACAGTGAATCCCTTCCACATACTTATCAAATTTTGAGGAAAAACCCACATTCAAATGTTGGTCACTTGCATTGTCAAGCCTTTCATTTTCAAAAAGGAAACTCACACAGGGAAACAATATCATATAAGAAACAAAAGATGCTAGAGCCACCTTTTTGCATATTGGTCACACATTGTTGAGAGAGCAGAAGGTAAAGGAGGCCAGTGGACAGAGAATAAAAGAAAACAAAGAAGAGATACTGGTTAATTTGGCTTGCACTTAGAAGGGCTTTCTCTGATGGATAAGGCCAGGCTATAAAGAAACCTGGGAGCTTTGGTGCCTACTTTTTCTGTGGTAGAGATGCTCAACCAAAGCTTCAGGAAGCTGAATATCTGAAGTCTTCTTACCAGTGCAGGTAGGAAGAGAGCAAGGCAAAGCTGGGCAGCCGCGTGCATCTTCTAGATGTCAACAGATGTTGCTGTTTAGAGCCTTAAATCCCACAGTTACCAGAAAATGATACTTCCCTGCATAGGCAGTGAGGAAACTTTTCCTGTGTGTCTAGCTGTCTACATTTTCTGAAGTAAGGGAATGTGGTTCTTCATATTAGAGCACAAGCTTAAAAATAAAGACACCTCTCCTCCCCCTAACAAATAACCAAGTCAACTAGTTAAGGTAACAGATATAAATATCGAAATATAAATCTCTCTCTCCTGCTCAGGAGAAGGTGAACTAGAGACTTTGTAGCATTCATGAGAAGCATTTCTGTGACTTTTCATTCTGCATGGACTACAAGCCTAAGTATGAGGCACTACTTTGTGCCTCTAAAAAAATAGAAAATAGTCTTCAGATCTTTCCTTTTCATTTGTTTCCTCATTGAGAAAGAAGGTTTACACCAGAAAAGTAGTCAGCAAAAGTCTGTTTTAGACATTGCCAGAGTATTCTTTGAAGGAGGGTAGTAGAGCCACTGCAGTGCAATTAAATTGGGAAATGAATATTTTTATTTTTGGGAGCCTATGCCAATGGTGTTTTTTAAAGACAAGAGGCCGGAGCATTCCCATCACAGCCTCTTCATAGGCAGTGAGTTCATGTGAAACTGTGGGAAAAAGCATTAGAGAGTCAGAAGTCTTGGTCATCCAGCCCACTATTTGCAACTTGGTTATTATCTTCAAATGTGTAAAGAAATAAAATGAACTATTTGCACTTTAATTTCCATCTGAGGGTAAGCAGGAAAGTGGGGATGAATTTTACCTCCTTATTGTCTCTCTACATGTCTTTGAATTTTTATGACAAGATTTGCTTCCTTGGAAAACAATCCAGTTACAAACCAAGCAAAAATTTTCCTCCTTGCCCCTGCTCCAACACATATGGATCTTACTCTCTGTGTCAGTCCTGCCTAGGCAGCAAACCCACACAAAAGCAGTAGGTCTGCTGGGCAGGTAAGCTGTATCCCCCATAGCTACCTGCCCAGTTCAGGCTGTAGGGTCAGGTAGTGGGAGGCTGTGATGCCTATGCCAGGAGGACCAGTGCCTCCTGCAGATTCCTGATGTGCTCTTACCCATGCCTTGATTGGGTAAGGGGGCAGTGATGCCTTATTTTTGGTGCTTTTTCTAAGCTTTTCCAACGAGGTGATGCTCACTAGTCAAAGCTGTGCCAAGAAGGGCTGAGGCAATTCAGTTCTCCAAAATTCTTTGGAGATGGATACCATTACCTTGTTGGGAACTCATCCAGGTGGGCAGGCGTGGGCAGGTGAATGACCATGGGAAGGTTTATGACTTGCGTGAACATTTCTGTTATTTTCACAAGTTAATTATGACACTGTGCAGAATAAAGTTGTGACTGAGGTACCTACGTTAGAAGTGAGAATGCTTTCCTCCCAGTCTTCCTCATCAAATGACTTCACCACAACAAATGGATTTTTGTTCAACTACACCAAAAAATAACTCCTGTCGTTTTCCATTTATTTCTATCAAAACAAACAAATAAAAAGGCAAGTAAAAAAAGCATATAAAATGTTTATTAACCTGTTATACAAATGACCCGTGTAAGTTATATGCTTCCGACTAATCTTTTGTGCACTATAAACAAGTTCTCATTTACTTCCAGTTATTTCTATTTCTTCTTTTTAATGGTGATTTCCCAAGTTAAAAACAAGCCTGATAGCTACCTCTAATCTTTATAGCAATGGCTTTTAAAATATTCAAGCTCAGTAATTTATTTTTAATGATCTGTAGCTCTGAAACAGTTCAGGCAATGTGCTTTATACTCTGCAGAAAAATTCTCCTTGGTCCTCAGGGCAAACTTGCGTTTTTTCAGGCCAAGCCAATTTTGACAACCAAAATGTTTATTAAAAAAAGAGAGGGACAGAGAGACAGAGAGAGAAGCGGAACTAATGTTAAGAGCAGTGACTGAAAAAGTCCCTGGTGACATTTTAAAACAGAATACTATTGAGACTGATTTTTAATTGCTTTGAAACCCCTCTGATCATTTGTACCTGGGAAGGGTTGATATGAAATGTTCTTAAACAAGAATTCCCTTCATCATTTACACAAATGGGAACTTAGCACACTGTGTTCACATATAAACGAAGTGCTAAATATGAAAGGTGTTTGAGAACTAGACCTCTAACATTGAGACTATTGTCAAGTGCATCTTCTGCCATACAGAAACTCCTATTTTAAAAGAAGTTACAGCCCACAACATCTTTGATAAAGATTTTACAGTGAGAGGTAAGTTAAATGAAAGACTCAAGTGTTAAAATAATTTTTGAAGGCTCAAGAAGATGTAATAACATCACCCAGGAAAGGCATTTATTGATTATTTTGCTCCTGAATGAAGGTCTGTTTAGCTCATCCCCAAAAGATGCCCCAAACCCCTCTTCAGTTTTCCAGCTTATGTTGCTTATATATCATTTACCTTACCCACTGAGACAAATCATTGGACTTGATACCTCTACCTAGTTTCAATTAAGTGCAAGTGCTGTCTTATACACTTATGGTTCGCTCACCAGACCAACACGTTTTTCACACTGTTTCTGTGCTTGAACATCATCAAGCTCTCCTTTAACTGCTTGATTACAGATCTTTGGCCTCGTCATGGTTTCGGGAGCAGAGACACTCTCCAGTTGGGGGCTGGTACACAGCACTGTTCTGTTTCTGTCTTTGCAGAAGGATTATGCTTACTGATGCTAAAAATGTCCTTCCTTACCTGCAGCCTAGGTTTATTAAGACTTTTTCAATATTCTCAACATTAGTTAGATAATCTGAGTTGATTGTGAGATGAGAGGTCACATTTAATTTGGTACATTACCAATTCTATATCCTTCTTTTTCCTGCTGTCACAGTTTGATATTAAAGCATCAAGTTTCATACTGCTGGCCACTGATTCACACCTCAGAACGGATTGCTAAGCTCTCTGGCCTTCTGTAGGAGATAAATTTAATTCCATCCAGTCATTTGTGGTGAACTTCCCTTCTTTCTTTAGTCTAGAAGAGATTTTCAAAACAAAGAACCTGTATTTCTGCCCTCTTTGGAAAATAAGGGCGAATTTTTCAGTCAGGCTGAAAAACACCTAACTGCCTGTGGCACAGCAATTTCAAACTAGACTCAGGGAAGCTGTGTCCCCCTTTTTCCTTTACAGTAGGTTTCTGTGCCAGAGAAAATGTCCAAGATTACCAAGCCTAGGCAGAGGGGTGACAGGATAGGATTACACAGGCAAATGCAATTTCTGACCATTCCAAACAATCCAGACTGGCAGTGTAAGACTTCTGAAGGACATACACAGAATTCTTCAAAATATAAAATTCTGGAAGCTGTCTCAGAAGCAAGACAAATAATAAAGATTTTTTAATCTGTTCCTCTCCTACTAGGTTCTTATGCTGTCCTCATCACTTTACTGTTTCTAGCAGTTTTGGTATGTACATCCTGTGCATTATGAATAGAAATGCTGTGTTGTGAAATTATATTTTCTTGAAGTTATAAGAAGTGAATCATGCCAATTTCTTATACAGAAAATAAAACAGGGTTTGGGATATTTAGATAAATTCAAATGAAATAAAGGAGTTACAGTATCTCACCACCTGTTTGGCTTTTCAAAATCTTTCATTTCAAGATCCACAGAGATAGTAATGGATACCATTCATCAACTGAATAAAGAATTAAACACCAGCAGAGCAAAACATATTTACATAAATATTATAAAAAATAAGCTGATTATTTTTATGTTGAGATCACAGTAATAGTAGATGTGAAAAACAAGTGGGAAGTGACTCAGGAAATCTCCATGTAAATTTTATTTGGGATGATATTAATATTTTCACTAAATGGATGGAAGAAAACCACAGTAAGAATTCCAAACTTGAAGAAAAAATTCTAAATTCCCATTCATTTATTTAAAAATTATTATCATCAAAATTGCTCAACAATTTCAAGACAAAGCATTTTTCTTTAGGAGAAAACTTCCTGTGAAAATGTTTTTCATGCGAAAACTGGAATTTTAAACCATTACATTTCTAAACCCAAACCTTCTCAAATTTAATTTTTATTTTTTTCTGTTGAAGACAGGATTTCACTTTCAGAGCAATTTTATGTGTACCAAAAAATCACTTAAAATTAATTTGTTTGTGATAGCTTATGGCTCTTTAGAGGTTGTCTTTTTTTTTTTGACAAAAGCAAATGTATGATTGTCCTCCCCTCCCTTGCTACTTCTCTTCAAAGTGTCAAAACCATAATTTTGAATGTCATTGTCTATAGAGGCATAAATTTCTTATCTTAAAATAAAAGTTTGCAGTTGTCAATAGCTGCTTTCTGATGACAACTGCAAAATGTCATAAAACACCTGATGTTCTTAAATTAGCTAGCTGGAGCATTTTAAGCTCACAAAGAATTGCTTATTCCTTGGCTGAAGAACATAGAGAATTTTTGAATTATTAGAATAAAAAAACATGTAACTGTGGTCTCTTGGGTGTGAGAGAATGTATTTATTTTCTTGGAGCAGAGGGAAAACAATGAATTGATCATCTGGATTTGTGTCATGTACACCTAGGGAGAATAGGGAAAACATGACTAGCCCATCAGAACTGTCAAAATGTGAATCACGGTAGTTACAATCAAGAACCAGCAACAGATAAATTTTACCAACAGTAAGACATAGAATGGGATATGTAAAAATAACATAATTATACACTGAGAGAGTTGGCATAAATGGACAGACATCCCTCTCCACTGTAAGAAAGAGACACACTGACTCTTTCCTTTTTACAGTGTGTGTTCATGTGTCCACTGCTTTGGCCTCTGTCATTTTGCCCAGCAGCAACATCAGACTTACTGGTCTGTAATTTTGGGATTCCTCCAGGGCCCCTTTTTAAAGATTGATGTCAAATCTGTCACACCATTCCTCCAGCACCAAGGTTAGCTGAAGTGATACATCACACAGAGCAATTAGTTTAGCAATCATATATTCTAATTTCTTCAGACTTTCGGTAAAAAAAAAAAGTGTAGTTAGATGTTAGCACAGATGCGAACTATTTTCCATGTATTGCTGTTGCTTTACCTTTACCTTACTTCTTCTACAAACTGGTCATCTATCACCCCATCATCTTTTTGGTATACCTCTGGCCACTGCCTTTAGTTTTCTTTTGTTCAGCTTCAATAAGCTGGTCTTAAAAATATTTCAGTGAGCCAAATCGTGGGACATGTGACTTACTTTCAGCTTTCCCTGTTTGGATACTTTTTTTTTCTCTAGTAAGTCTCACTGATTCTTCTGTTTAATCGCACTGATGTAGGAGAAAGGGGAAGGGAATCCCTTCTGTAGTGGTCATTTTTTATAGTTGGAATATATTTGTTGTAAAACTCAACATAAAACAAAATACCCTGTGGGTATTTTACCCATTTAGCTACTCCTTTTTAATATCTTTCTAACCAACTTCCTCAACTTTATCTAGCTCCAGTTACTGAAGTTAAGCACTTCCGTGGTGGATATTTTTGGTGTAGTTATTCTTGTCAGGACACTGACCATGGATGCCTTATGGTCACTTCTGTGTCACTGCAAGCAGGTTTTGGAAAGGACTGATCTCCAACATCACATCAGTAGTGTTTGCACAAAAATGTGATGTTGTTGAGGGCAGAGGACCAACAGTAGTATGATCTTCTCTGTGATAAAGGGGACAGTCAGAGTACAGAGCTAAGTAAATATATTTCCAGATTGCTTTAGCAGTGGAGGGAAAACATACTGCATGACAGTAGCATAACAGGACACTTGCTAATCATATGCCAGTGCCCCATAGTTGTATGTGAAAAATGTGCTTTCTTGCAGATAGTTATCTGTTCCAACCCACAGATGTTGTATGTAGACATAAACTGCAGTTCCGTTTTAAAAGCTTATTGCACTGAAACAGACATTGTTTTAAACGGGATAGTTGCTCTGAGAAATTACAAAATTTAGCACGTAATATTTACCCAGGCAAAGAGGAGTCAAGTGGTAAAAACACTTTTTATCAGTGCATAAAAAATCACGGGAGTAAAAGTAATGGGAGCTTCAGGTGACCACTTCAGATGTTAGTACCTACATGGCAGACACCTAAGATTGTGTGGCATGAGGGCTTACTATAGGCAAGCTGATCCAGCTGGCATCCAGCTGGCATCCAGCTATGGTCCTGAGCAGTTACGAGCACTTTTGTGCACACCAGTGACAGGAAGATAATGATAAATGAATGTTATAGGTTTGATCTTCAATAGTACTTACAGGTGAAATTATTTATTATTATCTAATTTCCTCTCTGGGGTTAATTCTGAGAACATTCTAATGCTACTTGTGATAGCAGTCTGTATATGAGTTTTAAGTTATGTTAGAACTAATATAAAAATCCCATGAATTTCAAACTTTGACATAAAGTGGTTTCCCTTCACTGAGAAAAATCATAGAAAAAAAAGTACCTCTTCATGGCAGCTTTTGCTCCTGAAGTCAAAAAATTACTTCAGATTGTATTTTCCCAGGAGATAGTATAATCTTCACCTTATAAACATAAGCGATCCCTCCTGGGAAAAATATAGTGAGGAGGCAACTTCCTCTGTAAAGGAAAAGGAAAGCTTTGAGGACCCAGGCTAGATGTCTTCAAGGGACCACAATCATATTTCAGGTTTTTGCTCATATATTTTGTCATTCCCATTTTTTTGAGATTTCACCCGTATCCCACTTTTTTGTTGGACATTGGAAAGCAAAAATATAAGTGTGGTTCATGCATCTTATGATGTCTCTGTGGAAAGCTGTACCATATTCCTCGTTCAGTTCTCTGGCGTATTTTCAGCTGAGTTGAAGAACCGGGCCCCTCTGTTCACCAGCTAAGACTTACTATACTAAGATGAGTGAACCACCTCTTATTTGCCTGTGTAAACAAGAACATACTTGTGTTGCCGTCCACTTGGTCTGGCTGAACACCAAGCAAGTGCTTTAATGCATTTGATAAAATGTGATAAATTTTGTGATTCTAGTTATTTTCTTTCTGCAAAGTTCTCTGGTTCTACTGAGGACATGGGACAAAAATGAGCGAACATCAGGAGGGTAGCTATTTCTATCTGAGAAGGATGTGATAGAAATTATTAGAAAAAATACTTTCATCTGAGTCTCTTAGGCCAGTTTTGCAGACCCAGAAGATTTAGAAAAGAGACGCATTCAAACCTCGTATGCTAAACAAAATTTTTCATTGAGATTTCCTAAGGTGTTAGTGTGAGAATATTTCAGATATTCTGTGCTTAATTAAGAGTGATATTAGCACTTATGGTGATAAAATGTGATTAAATAATTTTGAAGTCAGTTACTTATATTAGTTAAAATATGTAGAATATAAGGAATGCTAAATGCTATTTGCTAGACAGGATTAAAGAAATAGCTAAGTTTGTAAAAATGATCCCTGAGGGCTTGAGATGTGTCTAAGCTATTTATAACCCTTTCTTCTCCTCTTAAAAAGCAAATCTTTACTGGAAAAATAATATAATGGAATTCAGCCTGCTGTGGAGAGGTCAGTTTCAGGGACTCGTGTCCCTGCTGGCAACTGACTCAGATGATAAATTGCCAGTACAAATCATCAGACTGATGTCTGGTAAGAACTGGAGCTGGCTTTGTTCAGTACCTTTTCATTAAAAGAAAAAAGAAATATTTTTTTTATTTCTAATGGAAGAGTGCTGCAGAAGGAAGTAGGCAGAGGGCATGAGGAAAAGGGGAAAATGCTCTAAAAGGCTCCTTTGCATCTCAGCCAAAACCAAGAGTCCTAATGGTAATGAGGCTGGGGATGGGAGGCGAGAGAAGAGAATGACCCTGGTTATTCATCAGCCTGATCATTTTAACACAAGCTTCCAGGTAGCTTTCATACAGCATTTTCCAGATCTTTGTGCAACTGTTTAACAATGATAAGGGTAGACTTCACTGCCTCCTATTAGAGAAAGGTGAGGGGCACAATCTGAGATAACCTGAAAAAGGAACATTTTTATTTCAAAGGTTTGAATTTAATTCAGGCTAGTAAGTCCATAAACTTCTTGGGAAAGAGCCAAGGGTTTTGATCAGCAAAATGGCATCCGTATCAAAGGAAACCAGAAACCCTCCAGAGCTACAGGGAAATTCTAGAGTCTGTTAAAACAGAAATGTTTTGTAAATATCTCGGCTTGGAGAAACTGGTGGTGACATAGTCAAAGATATCTGCCAGCTTTTCTAGAGGGCTGCTCTGCTGAGGGGGCCTCCAAAGTCTACAGCCACAGGTCCTCCTGCACAGACGCACAAGCCTGATGATCCTAGGGACTCCAGGCAGGAAAAGTAAAAATAAAAAAGTAAAAAAAATATATAGGACACAACACAAACAATAATGTTCCCTGCAGCTATGGAAAATTTCACATTCAGGTTGCACTTTTGAGAGTATCTCCTGCTTGTAAGGGGAGCAAAATGTCTGATTCCCCAAATCAATATTCGTTTAGACAGAAATAGTCCTGTCCTACTCAATAACAGAGAAGCAAAAGAGCTTTAGCTGGGGAAAATAATTGCAAGAATGTTCCCGACTCTTGCTCCTAATAAATAAAGAATATCTTAAACAGTTCCACCAATAAAGGGCAGTGGTCTTACCTAGGCTCTGTAAAACGGAAGAAAACAATTAAACTCTCTGGGTGAAATAAGAAATTCAGGCAGCTCCTTGAGACAAGCAAATCAATACATATTGAAGAATATTAAAGTTCCAGTGAAGTTCATATTTAATTCCACTGCTTCCCTGTTTATGCAGGCCATCTTATCTTCTGGAGTACGTAACCCATTACATATGAGGCCAAACCATTCATGTTTGAAGCTACAACAGCTTGTCAGTCACTCATTAAAATTATAAAAATGAAAAGAAAAAGGGCATTCTTTGGTAGTGTTTCAGCCAATTGCTTCAGGCACTGGGTGATGAAAGAGCAGTGCTGGGTGGGATGGTTGCTTATTTTTGCTGCTGTTTTTGTTCTCTGTCTGATTGCTGCTGTTGCTGTGTGCAGAGATGAACAGGAAGAGCTATGATGAACGTTGGCTGGTTGAGGGAATGAGTTGAGTATGCTTTTGCTTTCTCTAATTAGGCTGAGGCAACTCATTTTTTCATGACTTCATTGTTACACGGTGCAGTTAGATTCAAATCTAGTTAGTATCGTTAATTTTATTTTTATTTACTTATTTTAATTAATTATTTTATTCTATTAATTCGAGCTTATACACAGGAAGATAGTATTTCTCCCTCTCTTTGACGACTATATTACTTGATTTTTTTGCTGGAAGATCTCAGATCTTCAATGTTAAATTTCTAACTTTTTCTTTTGTTCTGTCCTTTTTCCAATATGTCATTTGACCTCCATCAGTGTTTAAACGGAGTGAGAATTCTGCCCCAAATATGTCCATTAAGAAAGTTGTTCAGCTTTAATATGATTTATTTAAAATATATAATTAATCCTTAAAGAGAACTTTCGACCCTGATTTGTCACTGTTCTTTTTAAAATATTGTGAAGATCAATCTTACAGCCTTTCAAAGTCAGAACTTAAAAGTTATACCAAAGATATTCTATTTTTAAAGTAAAAGATCCTATCCACACCAAACTGGTATTTCATCCTGTAATGAACTTAAGCTTTTGTCAAAAGGAGGATGTGAGATATTTGTAAATGGGCAAGATGTACCTGGTCTAAATGCTAGGGGGGGGATGTGGAAGGGAGAGACTGAAAGAAGAAATATCTATGTCTTCAGGACAGCCTGCTACAGCAGTAGAATATAACAAGGAGAATATGTGTGATAACAGAAATCATCTGAGAGTCCTTTGGGAGACATCAGGAGCCAGAGTGCCCTTACCAGGCCTGCAAAGACTCTGGCTTGGCCATGAAGACTGCAAAACGACCAAGTGCTAGCTGATGCTGGGTAGAAATTCACAGCTACTGTCCTCTTTGAGGATCTTCAAAACTACAAAGTGTTCCCTCTTATAGACTCTCCGTGGTAAATAGTGTTTCAGCACTGGCTGGCAATTTCTATCAGCTTTCACCATTTAATAATATCCAAGTGAGAATCAGTGACTGAGACCACTCACTGAAGAAGATGAAGAAATATGTTTGAAATGAATAGATAAAAATTCCTGCAGTGCTAAAGGGATATAAACCCCCCATGAGTGAACTGAAGAATTAAATTGTGTCTCTGTATGTATGCCTATGCAAATGTGCCTTTTACACCTCCCCCTCTGAAAGGTTTCAGAGGTCTCAGCCAATCTACACTGGCTGCTGGAGGAAAGACACTATTCCCATTGTATTTACTTGTAATGGAATGATATTGTATTGCATGATATTACTTTATATGGTATTAATATTACTTTATATGGTATTAAATGCCAATAAAATTATAGTGAGGCTTGGGAAATGAGCCAATACAGTCTCCTCTTCACAATTGCTCCTACTTCTGTTTCCAGCAGCCCTGGTATGTTCATGGTAGGCCCATGTTGGGCTACTTCTGCTCATTTATATCCAACCCCACCCAGGGACTATCAGGATAAAAGGCAGCACCTTGCTAGAGCTTGACATCAGGCACCTAACCCAGGCATCTCTATGAGGAGACTGGAGTTTGTGGGTTCTCCATAATCTCCATAACCTTCCACCAGGGCTAATGCTGGCTCTGCCTAGATTGAGAGGGAGTGGGCAAGATCCTCTTGTCTGGGCAGGGGACCTGTCTGGGATATACTGTGGCTCACTTTTGTCTTGTAAAAGGAAGCCACGGTAGACAGTGGATGCTGGTACAGGCACACCTCTCCTCCAGCTAATGTCCACTTGAACATTAACACTAGTGTTTGCTTGAACACTAGTGTTCAGAAGTGCAGAAGTGCTCCCAAACCAGCAATTTCACATTATTCTCAGAGCATCCAAGCTACATTCCTACTGTCACTGGCTGGTGTGGTAGGTGGAACAAATACCTATGGCAGGGTAAAAGGTTTGTAGAAAAAAAGATACAGCCTCATGACCAAAGTAGCCAAATGTCACACCAGAGAATTGGTTTCTTTCCCATCCTTGGCCATGTTCCTACGTGACACTTATGGCATAGGTGGCTTCTGATGATGTACCACTCAATTTTTCAAGGGTCCTAAGGGAGATGTCTGAGACCAGATTAAATGGAAGTGCTGATGGCTCACAAACACAATTGCCTTCAGTGGGAGTGTCTTTCATACCTAGAAAGAATGATTAAAAAAAAAAAAAAAAGAAAAAAGTTAAGTGCTCTGGAAAAATTAAGACTGGGCTTGAAAACTTAAAGGCTACTTTCAATAATTTGGGGAGTCTAAAAACCATCTCTCTGAGTTTCAGTTCCTTGGCTATGGAATGGAGTGATTCATACTGCCTAGTGTCACAAGACAAACTCATTCATATTTATGAAGCACTCCAGATATTTTCATGAGAACACCACCCTGCTACTATCAGCAAATACATGTGGAAAGCCCCCATGGTGAAGTTTGCCAGCTCCCTCTAATGTAGGTGTGTGCAGAGAAGGATTACTTGCTGTTATTATAAGGTACTCTGCCAGCTCAAGAGGCACAGGTCTGTGAGGCAGATCGAGTGTGTCCAACCTTGCTGATGACATATGCAGGTGTTGATAGAGTGCCACGTGATAACAGTTCTGATTTTTTCCTCACGGTTCTTTTGTCTGGAAAATTATGCACAAGAAATATATTGCTAATGGAATTTTAACACTCTAAAAATAAATGTTTTCAAGCTATGAAGAACTAGAATTAAAGTTTCTAAAAGAAGTAGAGAAAATAATTTGAAGCTGTGGTTTGAATGGATTAATATTAAATATGCTGGTAAAGCAAGGTGTAGTTGGGCACTAAAAATCAACAGGCATATTGAATTATTTGAGTGTTAATTTCTTTATGGATCCTTTACCTACCTGTAAAATTGATATGTTGCCTGCTCTCACAAACACAATATTTACTGATGATTGTGATACATTTTAAACAGCCTGTTTAAACTGCAAGAGGCATCCATACAGAAATTAATCATTTTTCTAGTCAGTCTAGACTTAACTGATGTGTGGAGAATAAGACCAGAGGCTATACCATGAATAGCAAGGTTGCCTACAGATTGAGTACCTCCTTATTCATTGAATGAGACAGGAAACAATAAAATATGATAATTTAATTAAAGCTACATCACAGTGCAAATTCACAAGGGATGAGAAGTTCTGCATAGTCTAGCTTAACTTCTGAAACTTCTCGCTTTTGATTTTGCAAGCTGAATATTCTTCTAACATTATGAGGACTTTTATTGTGCCTTTTTTTGTTCATGTAGTTACTACTTATTGAACCTCAGTTCATGTCTTGTGCTTATCAGATTGTCCTCAATAGCAATCCCCATGGCTTGCAGCTCCAGGAATTTCACAGCTAAAATAGTGACCCCTGAGAAAGAACAGGTATGATACTGCCCACAGCATCCCAGCTCTTCATGGGCAGGAGCAAGGTGGTAAATACTCTTGTAGACAATTCAAGACAGTGAAATACAAGACAGTCAATGTAACTGTACTCTAAAAATGCACTGTAGCAACAGAATCGGGGCTCTCTCAGTTGTGTAAGTCTATCTTACTTGACAGTACGTGTCTTTTTTAAAGAAGCCGTCAACACTAGCCAGTGATTATGCTCTCCAGTCCTGTTTTGTCTTGACTGCATTGGTGAATTGATGGGCCTGATCACTCACAGTAAAAAAGCAAGCAGAGAAAAAAACCCCAGACTCCAAGAACAAGAGTTAGGTCACAGCCACAGTTGATGGTAAAAAGGAAGACAGGAGTAGCCTCTGTGTCTGTTCATCAGGTCACAAATTTATGCAAACCATGGAAATTACATAATCAGGCCCTATGGGAATTTTTGTTTTCACTAAAGCTTAAATTTGTAAAAACAAATTCTTTGAGGAGAGTATGTTAATATTTCTTGCCCTGAACAAAATCAGGTTGAACCAGATTGTCTATCTGCCTTAAAATATCAAATGGCTTAATGGGAAGAGGAAATATAGCCCAGTTTATTTGGGGAATGGTAAGAAGTGGAGCAGTATGAAAAAACAGAAACCATAGAAATTAGAAATAATGTGACAAGACAACAGTGGCCAGGTAGGCAGAGAGTAAGGAAAAAAGCAAGAAAGAGACCAAGCCATCTCATCTCTATGTTCCTTAGAGATTGCTCTGCGGTGTTGGCTTCAGAAAAAGCAGAGAAGGTAGGCATATGAGTGAGCTAACTACAGAGCTGAGGTTTTCCTCCGTTTTGTAAATAAGTTACCAGGAAACTCTGGTCTGAGGTTCCCAGCTGTTACAGTAATCTGCCGTAGTGGCAGACTGGCAGAAACAGGCTGAATTCTGCTCTCTGCTCCTGGTGTGACCACTGCATGAGAAATGATGTCAGTTTGCTGGTGTGTCATCATGCTGATGGCAGAACAACAGCCACTTGACCTTCTTGTCAAAAAAGTATAGCCCTCCCCGATTGCCTTTTCTTTATGTCTTACTGACATTTGAAGCAGGCACTCCTGCAGCACCCCTTGGGCATTAACTTTTGTTCACAATAGTAATATTGCTGTGGATCAAGGATCTAAGGTTGAAAAGGTTTGCTGAGAAACTTCATCTCTGACCTTTTAGGTAACATATTTATTTGTGTTAAAAAGCTGTTTGTGTAAGAGGCAGCATTTACCATCATGGGGATATTTGCCATGTTATAGGACTCACTGGACTCCATATGTCTCCTTGCCACCTGCTTTAAATAAAAAAACCAGACTGTTTTAGAACTTAAGATCAAGAATTACTGTTTATTTGCAGAGAATCCATGGTATATTATTTTTGTCACTGGTTAATCACCTGTCACTTTAAATCCTAGTGAAAATAAATAAAAAAAAATGACTGCTTGTGATTGAATGGGATTTATCCACAGTAATTAATTATTTTTAACACCTAAAGATGTGAAAGATTATGTTACCTTTGAAACAGAAATTGAAACTTTTAAAATCCCAGTAGGTCTTGTAAAAACATGATAGGAATTGAGGTAAGGTTACCAGTACTAATACTGTAGGAAGATGATGTTCTCAGATACCTTAAGGGGACAGAGAGAGACAAAAATAGAAGAATATTTAAATATATGTATTTCTCAGAAAGCATAGCTCCCTATGCGTAGCACATGGCTCTCCATCCTGGCAACCCACCGAATGCAGAATTCAGTTGCAAGTGTTGGTACTCCTACCCCTCAGTGGGACATGCTCTAGCAACCCAGGGAATCAGGCTAGCACAGAGGAAAAGAAATGTGGTTTAGCATGACTGCCACAGCCTCCCCCAAGCTCCTAGCTACCTCAGGAACTCAAGCTCAGCTCAAAAGAAATTATTCTTATTGAGAAACTTGCTCATTTTAGCAGTTGTATCTGACTCATTACATATTGATTCCACCTCTTGTTTCCTGGTGAGACCACCCAGAGACATCTATTTGTTTCTTGTAAGATGCTTGTAGGGAGCCAAGGGACTGTTGTAGCAGTAAAGGATGTCTCATTTGGCAAGTTCTTGGTTATTGGAAACTGCCTCATTCCAAGGTGATAAGTTTTTTTCTTCATTCTGGTTTTACTTGAAATCTAATCCCCGTTCATATTCTGCCTGTGGTTTATCCCATCAGAGCCGAGTGAAAGTGAACAGCAGTCCGAATTATTTTTTGTACAGTAATCATTCATAATCATTCACAAAACTGCCATTAAATTCCCCAAGCATAACAATTCTGACAGCAGTCCTATCAGACTTACACTGGTTCCTAGGTCTGATAGGGAACTGATTATGTTATTTCTAACTTTTTTTCTGTTTAGCCATCCTCCTGTAAGCAGCCTTTGCAATCCTGCTGGCAGGAATCATGTCTGTCTTGAACTCATTTCTCACTTTGTCATGCTGTTTATCCATATCAACATCCTACAAAATTGAAGGCAGGTGAGATGTTATTTCAATATTTAATATTTAGACTTTGGAAAACTCTAGCCCAGCTCTATCTGAAATGGATCCTCATAGGCCATTCAAACTTCTCAGTGTGCTATCGATTGATATGAAGTGGGACAAAAAGTCTACTCATGAAGAATATTGGTAGGTTATGAATTATCCAGAATGTTTTCTTCCTTTTGCGTATTCTCCAGGAAGATTGAGGCTTCATTTGGTGTTGACAAAGAATGTATACAACTGGATTCCCTTATAATGAAAAACAAAGCTTTTTTTTCTTCTTGGAAATATGAATGTTCTTCAGATCTACTTTTTTCCATGAGTCTTAAAGAGAAAGAAATAACCACAGGAAATTTCCTTTAAGTTCACACTCAAAACAATTTAAAAGAGGCTCATTTTCAGAAAACCATGTCACTTTCAGTTTCATCTCACACAAAAATCTGAAATGAAATTGAAAGTCCTTTTGCATCACTACCTCAAACTGGCAATTCACTGCTCACCTCTGAATGTCTTAGAATTCATCCCTTTTATCTGTTCTCATTTGCAGTCCTTTGTACCCGAGTGCCAAGACCATGTGTCAGGATGTTACTGCCCAAAGGGAGCTGTGGAGCTCTGTCGGGAGGGCTGCAGCACCTGGAGCAGAAGTAGGTACAGTCAGTCTTTAATGAGGCACAAAGTTGAGCTGCTTTATGCTAGATTAGGTTCTAGAGAAATGTTTTGCAATGGAGCAGACAGAGGCAAGGTGTGTAGCATTGTTTTTTGTCTTAGGCTCTTTTAAGAAAACTTTTCGGTGGTTCTGCAAGGAGGGCAAATGCCTCTAGCTCCAAATGGCTAAAGTATATACATTAGTGAAGGGAGAATTTGCAATAGCAAAAGTTTCAATAGCAACTGAAAAATTTGTATGTCACTACAATAACAATGAAATGACTGTAAGCATGAAGAAATAGCAGTCACTGAAATCATATGCCATTAGCAAGTCAAAACATATTTGTTACACTATTGAACAGAGTATTAAGGAAGTAATATGTAAACAGATATTTAAAATTGCAGCAGCATGTACATATGGGACACAGGGATCTGCTTCTGAATTCAGTCTCTGAATTTTTGGCTTTAACTGTGTAACTGAGAAACACAAACTCTTCAGTTACAATGTCACTCCCCTAGCATCAGCTAGCACTTTACTCCATGTAATGCCACTAACTGACTGAAAGGCTTGTATACATATTATTAACGCTACTCAAGCTTGTGGAAGGATTTGTGTGCATTGATAGAAATATGATTCACATGTTATTTGCATTATAGATATATAACTTTTATTTTTCTCTGAAATTAATCTCCCTATCACAAAAACCTCCTGTGTGTCTCAGTTTCTTCAGGATGACTTTTGCCAGAATTTTATCCACATGTGTCTCTGTCAGTGACATTATTCAGCTCTGCTTCCAACCTTGCTTAAGCGCACAAGTTATTAGAGCATTCCTTATCATATAAAATAAATCACCTGAAAAGAGCACTTAGTTTCTCAAGTGCTGCTGAAAAAGTACAATGCTCTCATAGTATGTATTGTAACGTTCAGTGCAACACCATTTCCCATGGAGCTTCCCCTTTCACTGGCTTTTAGCTATCGCTTTCCATTCTCATTTGCCCTATGGCAACATTTAACAGGTTGCTTCATAACATATAAGCTGTGCTTATGGGACACCTTCCATGGATTTTGATCCTCCTGTACTGAAAACAGTAGAAGGCAGAAGCTGAAGCCATAAACAGCCATTGAGATAAAATTTAGGAATTCTGTATTTATTTGTACCAGACAGGTAGTTATTAGTTCTGTAGGAGTCATCTTTACGAAGGCTGAATAATTACTTCCCCTAGCTGCTGCTGTGTCATTTTGCAGCTAATACCTTTTCATACTCATTCCCTCTTTTGTAATATGTGAAGTCTCTTTTCTTATCATATAATTTGTGATTACAGGCTAGTTGGCAAATTTTGGATAGATTTTAGGTGACTGATGTCTTTCATATTGCATTTCAGAACTTCCTAAATGACACTGAGGTTTTCATTTCCATCTATGCTACCATAATATTTTTTGCTGCAGATGCGCTGTTTATCACCCAGTAGCTCACTGTGGCTTTGAAAAAGGCCATAACATTTATTTTTATATGATGATCAGAGTTGTGTTCTGTAAAAATACTTTAACAATCCTAAATATATATATATATGAAAAGGAGAAATCTGTTATTCGGAAAGTGCTGTAATGACATCTGATCTGGTATTTCAATACAATAATTGTCTTAAAAAGAAATCTATAGCCTGAGATGCATGCTACATCTTAAAGTAGGTTGGATTTGTGTACAGTGTATAAAGTCTAATAGGTATGTAAAACGTTTGCAGAATTATCCACCTAATCCAAGACAGAGATATTCAGATATTAAACTTCCATTGAAAAGACAGTATTGGTCTAACATCATGATTGTCAAAGCATTCCTTACAGTGGCAATTAGAACAGTGGATTTCAGTACTCCCAGTAATTTAGTCTTTAAACTCCTTCTCTTGGAAGTTAATTGCATGTCTTGTCTCATCTCCCAAATGAGCACAATTGTGTGAGAATATGGTAATGTCTATCCCATGCTGCAAACTGCTGAGCATGCCAGGAGGCAATGCACATCATATTGATGTATATACAGTCTGGGAGACTGACACAGTCGGTTCAGCTAGAAGCAGGCTTATTTTTCATGATGTTTTGAAACTGCATGGCTATACTTAAAGTATTATGGGCATTTGCTTTCATATAATGATGCCCCACTGCGCACAGATAAATTTCAGCTCTTAGGGCTAGTCATTATTTGCTCCATTTAGTATACAATTCTCTTTTATTACAATTATTTCTTAATTTCAAATTAGGCTACAGCTATGATCCGTGAGAAAACAGCTCAACCCAATTTTTTGCTGTGTCTCCTGTCATGGTGTGAGGGAGCAATGTGAAGCTATTTTTACAGAATGCTGCAAAGCTTTTGAAAGATTTTCCACCACAACAGGGCATTCATCTGCCCCTCTAGTCTTAAGTCATTGAGCCACAAAATATTAATCCCTGAGAAGTTTGGCTTCAACAGTGTGTAAATACAAGAGGCTTCAGTAGGTCCATTAGAGATTTCACCATTGCTTTTGAGTCTCTGTGTAAATTGCATCCATGATATGTGGATGGGATGTTGGAGTTTTTTGGGGGGAAAAAAAAAAAAAAAGGGAACAAGGCAAGGTTTGTAGAGAGGCAATATCTCTTATTAAACCAGATTAGGCTTTAGATCGGAAAGACCTCATTCTTATCTGCCTTTTTTCCTGCTTATTATCAATTTGCCTAATAAAAAGCTATTTTCTCTCTATAAATCCTGTCTCATTACTTTAGTAAGAGACAGTACAACATCATCACATGGTTGCAACAGTGCTTCTCATCTGTTTTTTGTCTTAAATCCAGTACTGGTAAAATTCCTTTGTAGCTCTGAAGGGTGAAATAGTTTTCTTATCAGGGAGAAGCAGTTTATACTCCTATGTACCTCTCCCGGCTAACACGGCTTGGTGCGGAACAGAAGAGTTTGCTTAGTTGGACAGAATGAGAAGATGGGTCTGAGGTTAGTTCCAAGAAAAGCCATTTCTATTGGTGTGGACACCTGTACACTAGGAACTGAATAGGAGAAATAATTCAGTTCTTACCAGTTCCATGGCAGCATTTTTGTTTTGCTCGAACAGCCCTGGTCCTTTGATTGAACTTTTCCTGCTCAGGCTTTGTTTGTAGTTTCTGTCAAAATAACGGTTGCAGGTAGCCCCAGCAGACATCAACTTTTCACATAAATTATGCATAACATTTGATTGCCTCCCTGAGCTTTATTATAAGACTAACAAAATCACTGCAACCCCCCCCACAAATGTTACTTTCAGTGACTTGTACCAGATTATTTTACATAATCTTTAGGCACAGATTTACCTTTTAAAAAGCTTCCATGTATAGAAATTAAGACCACCAAAAGAGATTTTAATCAGAGAATGTCTAGTTAGGAGTCCTATAGACCTGATTAATAATTAGTAAACCAGACAATTACAATTAAGACATTGCAGTTGTAATAGAGTGGGGTGGGGGAAAAAAACAAAAACAAACAAATAACCCCCCCCCCAAACCCAACAAAACTCAAACCAACAAAAAACCAAGCCATAAATTTTAGGGGAAGATAATCCCCTTGATTTAAAGGTATTCTAACATTAATCACAAGAGGCACAGTTGTTATAGGTTATGCAATATAAAACTGCTCTTTTTGTTTCCTTTCACTCACTGTGGAAGTGGAGCACGAAGCAGTCACTTTGGTTTCTTCATCAGCATTTTGAAATGCCTGATTGAACTGAAGAGATACGGGACACTGTCTTTTATCTATATCCTGGCAGTTGTGGAGGTGCTGTGCTGGTCTGTAAGCCTTCTTAGCAATTGCTTTCCAAGTCTGTCTACAAAAATTGTACTCTGCATTTCCAACAATGCAGTATGTACAATTTCAAGGATGGTATGAATATTTGCTGTGAATATATTATCCACAGACTGCTTTCTGCATGCAGTAGGGAAAATTCATCATTCAAGTACATAGGCAACAATTTTCAAACAGGAGAAGGGGACAAGGCAAGAAAATGTGAGAGGAAACAAATTTTCCTATTCATGTATGATGCAATGATTTTTCCACAAAAGAAAAGCAGCTTTCTTTGACACCTAATTTTCCATTTCTGCCTTCTTTATAACATGAAAATGATTAAAAGCAAGATGAAATATTTCAAAAAAATGTACATACAGGCAAGAAATAGTTCCCTGTCTCAAATGTATTAAACAACAGCTGGGAGAGTGGGACTAATTTTTATACAGGCACAACCGTGCTATATGGGAAATACAAGCACGCATTTCTCTTCATAAGATAAATGCTCATGTTTTCTAAAAACTTTAAGATGCCTTCGATAGAGGGGGCCATATCTTGGAAGACAGTTAACCTTGAAAAGGAATTAAGCATTATAATGGGGAAGCAATTCAACCTGAGCCATTTTCCAGTGCTGTGGAAAAGGTGAATGAGAATCTTGGCCATGTAAAGAGAAGAATAATGAATAGCAAGAGGCAGGCGGTTTTACTTTGGAAAGTGTCATTAGCAGGAGTGATACTCTTACACTACCTTCACTTCCTGAGCCCATACTTGAAGAGGGATTTTTAAATATCTGAGATGGGAAATATGAAGAAAAAATGAATGATGAGCTGAACAGAGTGCCTTATCTCACAGTTGCACAAGCACATGAAGTTGGCATAAACCAGAGTGCTGGCTGAAAAGGGCAAGTCTACCCTTTCCAGACCTGAAGTCTCTGCATTGTTTCCTCCCTTGACTCTTCTTTTTCTTTCAGACCAGGCTATTTTCAGACTGATTCACCACCCAGCTGTGCAGATACCATGTAGACAGAAAAGAGAAGGCAGCTGAGGGACAGGAGGTGGCCAGAACAGTGGGTCTGGTTGCTTGTGCTGGCTTTTCACTCTCAGGGGGCTAAGGCAGGAGAGGGAAAGGGCTGCACACTTGAATTTGCTTAGCTGATCAATAAAGCTGATGCAATTTGATTAAGTATCGCCAAGTGGACACTGAGTATCAAAAGGTTCCTCAGTGTCTACAAAGAAACAGCATAGCTAAGAGCTGGTCCTTGGCTCCTGCTCAGAAATGAAGACAAGAAAAAAGAATTTAATGGTGAGGATGCTTAGAATTAGAAAAAAAAATCAAGAAACCGCTGGATGGTCTTTTTAATGTTTTCAAATCAACAGTAATTGCTTTTCTGCAATACATATAATACACACTCAAAGACACAAAGTGCCAGGTTCAATGGAAGGAGAAATGGGTGAAATGTAGTGGCCTGAGATATACGAGGCTATACTAGATGATCTAAGACCCCCTTCTGGCCTTAAGCTCAGTGAAATAAGACTGTGGCAAGCTATGCAATTGCGTTTAAAAATATATGCAGAGTTGCAAAAATCTTTATTTTCTTAGTTTACCAATGGCTGAGCATTGGTGCAAAAATAATTAGATTCTTATTTAAAATTGTTTTCAAGCTTTTTCCAAGCAAAGCTGAAATGAAAAGAATATGAGTAGAGCTGCTGTAAAGATACCGAAGAGATGGTGGATACTGGAGAGCCATGGGAAGGCTTTTCTGTGGATACCACAGTAACTGTGCATGGCATGTTTCAGACTCTATTTGATGAAGTTTGGTTTGTTAGTGCTCAGTGCTTTGGTGATAATTCCTTGGTCTGCTCTTCCTCAAATTCATCCATATTTTTAACATTTATTTTGTTATATCTTGGGCACGTACGTAGCATGAGACTACACCAGCCCAGCCCTGAAGTAGAAGGCATCTATTTGTGGAAAGGAGCAAATGCTTTTTCACAAAGGTCTCCACCCACTTCATTTTTGCTAATCAGTGTCATTATTGGTGATTTTGTGGCAAAAATACCATGTGACTTGTGTACTACTGTTTCCCACAGCACAGCAAATTGTGACTTGTATTCAGTGTTCGATGTTATGATCATTAAGCCCATGGCTGGAAGGTCATTACCATTATTTGAGGCTTTAAGCTACTGCTTTTGCAGCACCATCTAATGCAGTGGGGTTTGATTTACAGCTGTCGATATATTTCCATTAGACTTATGGAAAGCTGTATAGAGACCATATGGGTCTTGTAAAAGAAGCTCATGGAGCTCCCAGGGGTCCCAAGAGCATAGATTGAAAACCACCAGTCTATGTGATGATGCAGCCAAGTATTAGTCAATAAAACTAACTTTGTTACAGTTTTTCTCTCTGCAATATGGGGTACCTATGCATTTTATTATTTGGCATGTAGGAAGTCTTACTAATAAAAATATTCTCTTAAAATCATTCACAGTTTTATCTTCTCTTTAATAAAAATAAACCACTAACAACTTGCCAATGGCAAGGATAAAAGTTTTATTAACTACTGCAGTAGTAGGAAAAATAATGGCACCAGACTTAAAGTGTGAGTCAATTACATGAGCTTTATAGCCATTTTACAAAATAAGCTGAACAATTTTGAAAGGGCAGACTTTATAATCCACTTTAAAAATCCCTCTGTACTTTTAGTGAGGGTCTGCTCTCTGAGCCTGCAGTAAACTGTGGGGCAGCCATGAGGAGTGCATCTGTCAGCCCCTACCACTGGCATCCATCTGAAAAAGTGCCTGTATCTGCATCTGTCATTTGTCCATAAACTGAAGGTGAAGATCTTTCTCTTAAACATTATATCCTTCTGTTTTCTTGACTGTCTAGAGAGTTTTGCAACAGGGAGATGGGAACACACATTTTTCAAAATGGGCAAACCTATCTTTTCTGTTATTAAACATTTGTTCCTCAAATCTAAAAGGTTATCTCTGTTATCACTCAGGTTCAGCAGAGTTTTGCCACTGGCTCATGTGGAGTCAAGATGTAACGTAAATGAGAATCATTTACCTGCCTGTATGGTGTAGAGATTAATTTAGTGTAACTTAGGGGTCTAGGCACTCTCTAGTCGATGAAGAGAGAGAAACAACTCCAGGAGTCCATTTATCCTTTCCACACACAAAAGATGCACAAGTCAATGCCTGGAGATGTTTTTTTCCTCTCTCTTGCCTATAAAGACAGCCTGGCAACATCACCTAAATTTTATGTTTCAAGTCACCCGAGGTGAACCCCACTTAAAGCACTTGTTTGGCACAGGAGACATGGAGTAGCACAGAGGATCCCATCAAGTCTCCAGATTGCCCCTTGGTACAAATGATGTATTGTAATAACTGCTTGGGTTTTGCACTGTCATCTGAAGTCCTGGCACACAGAAATGAAAGTGAATGCAAATGTCCGCTAAGACTACAATGATGTGACAATGCTCATTCATTCATATACCTTCTCTACCAGTTATGGGCTTGTAATGCTCTCTGTGGTTGTCCTTGCTTTTCTAACAAGAAGAAATATCTTTGCTATGTAGACTCCATCCCCAATACTAGGCTGTTGTTAATGAAAACACTTTTATTAATGGGAAATAAGATTGGATGAAATAAAAATTGATTTTTACCTAAAACTATATGTCAGAATTTCACAACTGTTTTTTATTTTTCAGTAATCAATTTTTCCAATTATTTTTCCATTTCTCTGTGTTCTGCTCTTTGTACCTACCTCAAACTTTGCTTCAGTGAGTTTATCTTTAATTCAGATTATTAAAACTGGATGCGAATAAGGCTCATATTCTAAGTGAGAATGAAGCTTTGTAAAATACCAGCATATAGACTGGAAATTAACAAGTCAAATTAGCCAATGCAGAAGGAATGCCTATACTTGGAGAAATTTGATAAAATCCTAGAGAAGTGCCCAACCCTTTGGGCTTATTCAAAAGAAATTACAGACATTTTTTAAACTGGCTATCCACATAATTTACAAGTCTTGGTATTATGTGCTCTTCTGAACTGCAGAGTGCATTTGAGTCACAAGCCTCAGAGGGCTCATGTCATGTGGGACATGGGCTCAACACTGCCATTCACAGCATGCTGTTTTATTTCCAGGCATTATCACTCCCATTGGATCTTGACCATTCCTGTGTATCAAAATTGATGAAGATATATGGTGGCTGTGCCACCAACCCTACTGCACATGCCCCAGCTCTGAGTAGACATGCAAAAAACCTGCCTGTAGGTGGGAGCTGTTGTTGGAGCATTGGGAAGGAAGGTCATGAGATGAGTGGACCCAACTCTGATGGAACAGCCTGGACATCAGCTCAAATCTTAGCATGCTAATGAAGCATCTATATATACCACTGACCTAATCCATGGGGATCACATAACAGCATGCTGTCACTTACACAGGATCAGGGTGCTTTTGAGATAGGTCCTTTGTCTCAGCTGAGCCAAATGCAGTGATAGATCAGACAGATGCTTGTCTGTGATGCACATTTTAAGTTGGTGGAGTCTAAAGTTAATATAAATTGTTTGGTTGCCTTCTGATTCCCTGCTTCAGTAACTTGATTTATTGTAATAAGGAGTACAAGTATTCAAGGAGACAGAAGCTGGTAGAGCAGGGAGATGAGCCAAGCGGGGGACTTGTATCCAAGGACCATGGTACTATGCATCAGAGGGTTTGCCCATGCATAGAGAATCACCCTTGGGCGAATAAAGCTTTAGTGAGCCTTGTAGCAGTGGTACGAAACAGGCAGTCTTCATCCAACATAAGTAATGACCTCTAACTGTTTTCTGTGGGTTCAGCTACTTCTTGTGCTCACTGCTGTGGGCATTCAAGGCAAAAGGTGGTCTTTCTGATTTTTCTTTTTCTCAATTTTCAACTTGGAAAACAACCCTCTTTTTCTATTTCTCTGTGCTTGATGAGCATTTGGCAAGAAAAATCCTGGAGTTTAGCATATGTAATTAATGAGAGAGGAATGTCCCAGCCCAAGAGGACAAGAACACAGCTAGTAGAGAGTCTCTGGTACCTGTTCATTCAGAGAAGCTTGACTGTGGCCATACTCCACTGCTATAGTGAGCAAAGGGAACCAAGAAGGGCTGCTTAACAATACACACTCAGTGACAGATGTGCCCTTCAAGATTAACATTAGAAACTCTTTAAATCAAAATGTTTTAGTTCCCCCCTTCATTGATTTTGTAATCTCTCTGTGAAGTTGCTGGTTCCCCTAATTGGCTGATGAAATAATTAGTTGACTCTGACATTCATTTGGACTTCTAATTAGAAACTCTCTTCCATCAGATGCCATGTCAAAACAGGTTTCCGTCTGAGAATTTTCAGGTGTTATTTTTTCCTGTGTGAATTTTTGGAGTTTTGTCTTTCTCTGTTCAGAAAGGATTATCTAACTTTTTCTTTTTTAACTTTCTTATGAGCAATTAACTGCTGAAGGTTTGGATTTTGTTGAATACAATTCAATGTTATTTTATTTAGAATTGTGCCTAAAATATTGTAAATCAACACTTAAAACATGTTAGTCTTGTCCCAAAATAGACAAAACAACATTTTAGATTAAGATCTAAATAGCTTTCAAAGAGCTAAGATTATTCTGCTATAAAACCATAATTTCCTTATTAAAAATACCTCAAAAAAATCTTAAAGTTTCCTCTTATTAACAATAATCTAAAAATTGCCTTTTAGAAATAGTCCTCAGAAAAAAATACCTTTTGGTGCTAAACTCTTTAAAGAGCATCACCGTTAGTATCTGGAAAACTAGTAATACTTTTGCACACGAGCACTGAAATGTACTCCACAAAACCCAATTTATTGATGTAAATGAGCTGCATTCATTTTGGTTCTGCATAAATGTATATCCTTCTGCCTGCGGGACAGTAGAAAAATGTCACCAAAAAGTTATTTTTAGGTAGTTTATGTGAATGAAGTTGCATGTACATGAGTGGAAAGTGAAGCGTCTCTGAACCAATTCTTATGCGAGCGATCTACTTCCCAACTGGAGCGCGGGGAGAGCAATGCATTTTAGTGTTTTACTGCTCACGGGAAGTTGTTTCTCAGGAGGACTCTGAAGGCAATACTGGTTGCTCATGGACCATAGAGAGTGACAAGTTAATTGTATCACTAAAAATATAGGAGTTGAGGCTCTTCAGAGCTTTGTAAACTTTGTATCTGGCTGAAGTTATGCTCGTAAACTAATTTTATCACAGAATATAACACTATGGTTTTTCTAATAATGCAGCAGTGAAAGAAAATTACTTCAGGTAGCCTGCCTAACACATTTGGTTAATGGTCATAACAGCAGGGAAAGATGCCTGATCTGTATATTTCAGCACATTTTGCCAAGATGTGTGGAGTAAGTAAATGTACCTTGAACAGTACGAACAATACTAGGAAAAATACAGAAAGTATGTATACGTAATTTTCTATATTATACTGTTTGGGGCTGCTAAGAAATAAAAATGTGATAACATAGGATGATCCTCTCACGGGGACACAGTCTTTCAAACAGCTACTCTTGTGATACCATTTCTTTGCAAACCCATTTCACGCATGGGAAAATCCTTCATGGAGATTGTTTTTGTCCCCTAGGAAACAGAACTGTATGATAGTGGGGTAGAAATGAAAATCCTATATTTTTCATGGGCTGCTGTTCCTACCTGATGTGTGTGTATGTGAGAAGGATAGAGAGAAAGAAAGAATACTTGAAAGGAAGCTATTGTGGAAAGACTGAAAGATACTTTATGATACTACTTTACTTATTTTTCTACCCTCTGTTTCTAGTTCTTTTGCATTCAGCTCTCCTCCTCCACTTCTGCCCTGATCTGACTTTTATATCCTGGCTTTTTAAGGCATTGGTTATATCTTTACTGTGGGCTTATGACCCACGAGTGATATGAGCCATTGCCTGCTTTGTTGGCATATATTTTGGCTTTGTCTGTCCATGAAAGAGAGCCAGATTTCACCACCGTGGTGGAGGTTTGCTCTGCAGAGTGCTCCAGAATGGCTTTTCTGCTCTCTCTGAAGCTCTGGGATGAAGCACTACGATCCAGGGAGTTCCGTTCTGGGCAAGATCCGAATCTGTAGCTGATCTATTGTTAATTTTTAGCCCTGGTTATTTTGATACCTGGTACCAACAGCTGCTGAGCTGGGGCTTTGGGAGGGGGAAATGGTTTGTTTGGTTTTTTGTTTGTTTTGTAGTATTACTCTAGCCTGTCAGTGCACCCAAGGAATTTTTCCAACTATTACTTTTTTTTTCCTCAGCCCTCCAGTAGGTACTTCTATAAGTTTGCACTGTAGACCTTGCATGTGCTGGAAACAAGCTCAAGTTGTTTTTTCATGATTAAAAGCTTGCGTAGATGGAGCACTGCTGCCTCTTTCTCTCTCTCAGGATACACTTAATATGTGATTTCATCTTTCGTGTTTGTGCACTTATCTTTCTTCATTAACCTTTTTTTTCCCCCTGGCTGAATCATGCAGTTGTCTGATGCCTAAGACTGATACTTAGATTCTTCCTACAATTTGTGTCCTTACTTCAGGTACCTGCAATCATTACATGATTTTTCTTCATTAGAGGGGCCTGTGTGAGTATACCTCTCTCTCTCACTTGAGCAGATATGGTAAGCACACTTGATCTTTTTTCATTAATGTGTCTATCTCAAGGATAACTGTGAAGCAGTTGATCTTTCTTTATTACTGTCTCTCTTCTCAGTGCCCAGCACCTGAATACTCTGACTTCGCTGGACTGCACTTTTTTTTTCGTAATTCAGCCTGGGTACAGGTGTCATCTCCTGGGCACTGCTGGATTGAACCAGAATAGCTGGAGATGTGACAGTTTCAAGCTGTCCAACATCACCTCCTGGAGGCTGCACCATACAAGATGCAGGTTCTGTACCATTGCTGCCTGCAGCCTGACATATGAAGGTGGCTCCAGATGAGGGCTGGAGTGGCTTGAACACGCTGACAAACGTGCTGTAATGATTCCAGAATCACTCTCTGTGTCATTTGGCTCTCCTTGCTGTAAGGACAGAAATTGGGAGTAGACATAGAGGGTTGGAAGTCATTGAAGATGTTTCTCTTCAGTGCCCCAGTACTCATGTGCACTGGTGTGCTCTTGGTTTGCTTTTGAACATTGCTTATTTGAAATTCTTTTTTTAAACGGATGGTACCTTTGTCTATACTAGTATTTCCTTGACCGTGATATAGCTGAGCCAACAGTAGTACTACCAATAAATTTTAAGAATAAATGTACCGTGGACAAAACCTTATGGGGCTAGATGTCATATTTTGCTTTTAGGCACTTACTTAGGAGTGTTTTTATATAATTGTTTATTTTTCTAAGTTGGAAAGAATGGAGCGTGCTAGTAGCACATGCAATGTACTAATAACACATGCATTGACTGTATTCTTTTAGAATTGGATGAGACAAGCATAGGTTAATTAAATCTGACCAGAAAATCAACCATATAATGGCTGTATATAAATCCTCTTAATGCAATAGTCACCTCTTTGCACAAAAGCACTAACTCTATAAAATCTGTCATAGGCAGCTCGAATTGGTAGTTTAAGAGGTCTACAGTAGTCTCTGATGAAAAACTCACTAGTTACACAAGATGCCCTGCTAGGAGAGCAGCAATTAACACCAACACTTTTCTGGGACCTGAAGGATTTGTTTTGTCAGGATTACAGCCTGACTAATTATGGCAACTATCTCGGCGATATCATTGAGAGCGGTAACTTAGAGAGTACACCGGCAGGTACAACCTAATTAGAAGGTATGGTTATTGGGAGTCATTAATGAACTATATCTTCAAAGTCTTCTTCTGGTTTTAGGGTCCACTTCAATAGTCCCAGACCATCATGATGAGTTTAAAACATTCCCCCTTTCAAAATAAAGGTTTCTGTTATTGGTAGATTTAAATAGTTAAATGCAAATTGCAACCTACTGCTTCTGGATTTGACATTTCATTCTCTGGGTCTTCAGATGTGTTCTTCCACAGCAATGTTAACTATTTACCTTGTAAGTGACAGTCACATGCAACACTCCATAATGTAATTACACAGTACCTGACAGGAGACTAAAAAAATAACTGGGTTATTATTAATAAAAACTAATGCGGGGGAATTCAAATTACCTGAGTTGCCAGTGTGGGATGCTGGCATGACATGTAGCTAAACTGGTTGAAATACAACTGCTCTTTGTGATCTGCTGCAGGATACTTTGTAGCTCTCCAGCCTGAAATATACCACTCCAAGGTGACTTTGCCAAGCTGCCATCCTGGAATGTTATATCTGTGCTGACTGGGAGGGAAAGAGAGACAGCCACAGGCATCACAGGCAGAAGCAGACAGAGCATCCCTGCCTACCTGCCTACCATCTCAAGGCAAGCACAGCCCTTCATTGACTAGACCCTATAAAAGACAGGCATAGTGGGAAGTGGAAAGCATAGCAAGATTTGAAATTTTAATTTTAAAAAATTCTCCTGCTGTTATCCATCTTCTTAGGGAATGAATGAGAATGAAGAATGAAAGTGAGATGTAACCATTTATGTAATATTCTATAAGAATATCAGTTTATTTAATTATCATTTAATGACTTTTAATTCTTTTTTAGCACATCCTCCCCGAAATCTGAGTCACTGAACATTTTCAGTGTTTTTTTTCTCTCTTCTTGAGTTGGAATCATGTTATTGCAGCATGGTATCTATCTATAGCAGTATCAACAGAGTATTTTTTTTTTAAATGAATAACTGTAGAAGGGGACAGAGGAGAGAAAGTGAAAGAAAGAATAAAGCACGTGGTTGATAAACCAAGTAGAATTCCCTTGCTTTTCAGATTGGTCCTTAGGAGACTGGTCATGATTATTTGTTACTTTATCTCAGTATGTATTGCTCAAATATTTGTAATCTTGCCACAATTCACCTGAAAACCAAGAGAGTTTCAGTCTCGATGGAGAGGACTGAACAGTAAGTCTTGGTGGCTGCTTCATAGGTAATTGCATGAGAAATCACTCAAGCAAAGCCCTGCAGCCATGGTTCCCAAGTTGCACTCAGACTGCTTCATTAGCAAACAAAATGAAAGCTGATGCTTTATGAAATTTGGGTGGGTGACTGTGTCCCCAAGGCAGCTTTGAAACTCCTGGGAGGACTTCAGGTAAATCTTCTACCTTGTTCCAAAAGTGTCTCTCAAAGGACACAACAAATGCAATGCAACCAGTATCACTATAAAGTTGATGGAGGTTTTCCAAAACCATCTGCCCTGGGTGGGGAGGTGGGAAGAGCCCCTCTTCCCCTTCTAGACAGCTGGGGCCAGGTGTTTGAATTAGAAACCTAAGCAGGGATGAGTAAAGAAAGAAGCATCTTTTCACAGCTGGTGAGTCTGCATATCTGTCCAGGCAAACAAGACCTAGAGAGGATCCAGGAAGATTTCCCCAGAAATGGCATATTTTGGGAGACACAGATAACAGGAACAGCCAGGCCTGAACATTGTTTCTTGCTTTCCTGTAGAAGGATTTCAGTTTCCTCTGCATGTTACCTGTGATTTGTGGTCTTGCCGAAGAGTGACGGGATGGTGCAGAGGTCTGCGGTCTTTAGGTTCAGGAGCGGAGCAATTCCCACCAATATGAAAATATCCAACAAAAACAAAAGCATTAAAATGAAACTGCGACACAGGGCAATGTGTTAGCCCCATGTACAGGCTTCGATATAAGAAAATGTGTGTCTTCTCTCACAGAAGGTATTGCTGAGGAATTTCTCTCACACTGGAAAAGATGTTCTAATTCAGGTTTTCACAAGTGTAAATATTTTTAAGCAACCTCAGGCAGAAAAAACAGGATTCTTATAGAAAGCTAAGCCCAGGATATTTTCTTCCCTGTTAAATTATAAACATAATCATAAGAGTTTGCATTCTGAAATATTTCGACTGCTTTACCATACGTTGCTGGCTTACTTCTTTGTCCCTGAACAGAGATCACATTATGCAATTAAACAGAAAAAAGTCTGCCAGAGAGGCTCTTTGATATGTCTTGGTGTGCTTTAAATGGTGAACTACTTTTGGATAAGCAAGCATAGCTTTCCATTTTCTCACTTTGGATGGGCAAATCCAAAGGCTCCCCTTGTTTCCAGGTCTAAAAACACACTGAGATTACTACCCAAATGTTTGTTTCACTTACAAAGGATCTTGTTAATCTGTGAAGGTAGTCTACTATTTATTTCTTTGATGGCATTACAGGTGTTAGAAAAAGAAATGCAATTTTTGGAAAAAAAGGACAATATTCCTGTTAGAATTCAAAGTTTTCCCACATCTAATACTTTACAATGTTGTTCTAAAATCTGCTATTTTATGGTATGGTAATACAAGCACAGCCTGAAAGCAGTTGACGGAAACTCATGAAAAATTGCTATAGAATTAATAATGAAAATTTTATGCAGTATTAGTCATATTCTGATTATATACAAGTGAAAAATACTGGAGTCCTGGAGCTGGGAGTACAGCAGCAGCATTTTTTTACTAATGGTCCTTTCTGAATTAGAAACAGCTGTCACTGCTTCACTATTCTTTTCATTAGTCATTGTTAGATAATATGTTTTTCCCACATGCCTTTCTGATCGTCTTTTTGGGAAGAAAGCAAGTTAATTATGGTGTCAAAGCTGCAATGGAGAGGAATTCTCATTTTCATTATCCTTTTTCTCTCAAAAAGGTTTTTTTTCACTATCTTTAAAATAGTTAGTAGATACACAATAGATATCTAAATGAGACAAGAGGGCCTTTTTTTTTGCCATTAATCATAATTTGTCACATATTCTAGGAATTAGTTATTGGATTATGCAATATTTTATTTATTTAAATGAGGATTAAAATAATTAGATTCTACAAAACAAACAACATAACTGAAATGGACTAATAAAATCACTGCTATAAAAATCACTAGCTTTATATGTGTGTGTAATAAATGATAATAGACAGAGAGGGGAACGATATATTGGAAAATCAGATTAGCATGACTGCCAGAAAGTGATGGTTTAAAATCACTAAGCATTATAGGAGGAGCTGCTATTGCAACTTGCTGTTATCATTCTTTGCATAGAGTAGTTTTTATAAATTCAAACTGAAGATTTTTCTTCTTAGTCCAGTGAGACATTTCATGTATGTTAAATAAAAATACATTTTTATCAGTTTTTTTGTAATTTTGCTCTTTTACTCTGTATTTCTTGTGGACATCCTTTTTCTCGTCCATTCCATATCATCCATATCATCTACCCATTCTGGGTAGAAGGTTGAACATCTTATGGATTTATGGTTATGCAGCTATACAGATTTTATCTGTTACATCTTTCTTTCTAGATACGTGTTTCCAGATAACATAGAATATTAAAAAAACACAGATCTGGCATAAGTAGCACACAAATGATGGCTAGGTTTTTGATTAGAAGTTTCTTTCTCAGCCTGAATAATCCAGTTTCCTTGGTCACTCACTTCTGATCCAGAAGTACATACATGCACACAATAACGATTCCAAGAAGGGCTGTTTTCTGGAGCTAATTTTTTTACTCAAGTTAGTTGGATTGGGATGTGGGTTTCTGGGTTTTGGGGTGTTTGGTGTTTTTTTTTAAATTGTATCTGTATCTTAAACTTACATATGCTGCTTTATTTATTTTCTTATTTCAATAGCATTCTATAATTGAAATGTCCAGGGAATTCCTCCCTCTTCCCCCCAACAATGGATAGCTGGACTGGAGATGACATGGAATATATTTGTTTCACAATATATCCCTTTTTCTGCTACCAACTCTCTTCCCTTTTTATTTCTGGGATTATCATAAAGTATGTCTAGTTCTGCACAATTACTTCTAGTTGTTTCACTTCTGGAGAAGAGCTAGTTCCTGATCTGAGTGTTTGCCTCCGAGATGTTCATCAGTGGATGCTGCAAGATGACTGAAGTCGTTCTAGAATTTGGACCCCAGCACCAGAGAAACAGATGAGCGTAAATCACATGGTCAAATATTATATCAGTTTCTTATAATTTACAGGGAAAACCACTGTCATCCTCAATAAACAAGGGATGAATAAAAGCAAAAAGAAGTCCTCCATTATTTTTCACATTCTTAGTATGAATTTAACTCGCTCATGTTTTGGTGTTTCACTTGCTGTCAATTTTGTATCCTCAAATGAATTCACTGAGCAGCAGGTCTATGGATTGTAGAAGATTGCAGGCTATCTACAGGGAGTAAGAGCCTACACCAATTTGATTAAGGATCTGAAATAACCCACTGTGTTCAATATACATAGCTCATATTTCAGACATTAAATATTCGGAGTGCTGCCAGCCTCAAATGTTCAAAACTTAGCACCTCAAAATATATGAAATTAAAAAAAAAAAAAAAAGCAACACTGAGTTACTTCTAAATCATCCAAATGTTCAGCTTTGTTTGCAGCCAAGAGGAGCAAAGATGCTATGGCTAACCTCCTGGTTTAGGCACTGACACCAAATGTTACCCTATTTAATAATGTGGCACCTGCCCCTGTGTGATGATCTAGAGCATCTAGGTCAGGCACTTAGATTTCTACAGAGGGGTGTTGTATGCAGCAGCACAGTGTTGGGTGCTTCTTGACAGAAACCTAGCTAGTGACACACTGAACGCTTACTGGTGAGAAAGGCTATGTGCCAAGGTGTGTTTGAACTCCTTCCCTTTCTGGCACTTAAGGACCTGAAAGAAGAAGAAATTCTGGTGCCACACACCTAGTCATCATTGAAAAGACCTTAACATTTTTATAGGGGGAAAGTAGGTGACAAGCTTTTTCTCAACCTAGAAGGGGCTAAATGACCGACCATGTGTTGCCCTGACTGGGTGTGCTGACAGAGAGTGGGTAGCAGCTACTCTTCCTGCTGAAGTCTGAGCATTTCTGCATGGTGGGCTTCAGGTATCCTAAACCAGAAGGAAAGCTTCCTTTGGTCATCACAATGAAGTGAGACATTAAGACATGCAGGGCAATTATTACACACAATTGTACAAAACATAAAAAAATAAAGGAAGACCAGAATAATGGTTGGGTCAGATATTCAGGTTTTAGAAATTGCTATGGCTCTGTCTGAGCCCAAAGACAAATGTATTATTATACCTGCTGAAGTTCTGTCCATAAAGAAGAAAAAAGTGCTTCCATGTAGGAGGCAACATGTTCAGATACATCAGAATGTCACTTTGTCACACATAGCGTGGCTGTCAGAGTAACACATATGTTAAATGACACTGACATAACACTCCAGACAGTACAGACCTACTCGTCTTTTATCCCTGTGTCTTTCACAGCCTTCCAGGAATGCCAATGTGTATGTTTGTCTATAAGAATAAGTCACTGATTCAATTAGAGTGATAAGTAGTGTGTCTGCACTAGGTCAGAGAAAGTACATAGCACCATTTCAAACAAAGTGCCCTTGAAGACTTTCATCACTCATAACCTACTGTTCCCACTGCCCTGCAAAAGGAGCTGCCTTTGTGTATGTCATTATTTCAGCAGGAAGGTCATGTTTTTGTTGGTATGCTACTCAGGGCTTTCTGCAAGCAGTAAAACATTTTGGTGATACAAAAGCTATTGGAATTTTGTCTTTTTTTTTTTCTTTTAGCTATCTCACAATGAACATGATCAGCTTTCTCTGCCCCTGGGTTAGTAAGAGAGAGAAAGAGATTAGCAATAGTGGCTGGCTGCAAAGTTAGTTTTAGGGATGAGCAATCAGGGCAATTGCTTCAGCTAACAGGGCCTGGTGGGGATCCCTGAGATCGTTATGTAGTTGTGCAAGTCACAGTGAAGTTGGACAGAAAAAGGGAAGGTTTTTTCCTTTAGCCCATGTATGGGGTCCAAAAAGCCTAATGCCAGCTCTGACTGACAGTGAAGGTTGGGAAAGTGCTTAGCATCTCTTGGCAGTGATTTCCAAATTTATGAGCATGTAGTCACAGGTAGTCCCAAAATAGTCACCTAGACTCTGTCCTCAAGACACACAGGTGTAACTGACTTGGCTGAATTTGACCTTGTTCTACTAGAGATTTAATATTCCTCACAAAGTTATGCATCTAATACCCATCACCCCCACATTTCCATGAATATCTCAGTGGGATGGGACTTCAGGATTAGGCACCTGCTGTTGGCTGTTTATTGTTAGTGAGGTCATCTCCACTTGTACAGAAAAGGAGCTTTAAATATTGTCTTGCTCAGAATAGCTCCATGAGATCCATTTTGCACAACTGTAAGGAACAACAAAAGGTAAATGTCAAAGGGGGAGCAGTATGATACTGCTGCCAGGCTGTGTAAGATCTCGAGTAGAGATTAGCAGTAAAATAAAGAAAAAGCTAATATAAATGCAGGGAATGTGCTGTTCAGTACTTCATCATCAGCCGTAACAGAAGAGAAATTATGCAGCTTTTCCAGGGCTCAGGCCCACCTTTTATGGTGATTATACCAACAGTCTGAGCTCAAACATAAGGAGACAGACTCAGTAATTGGAAAGGACAGACCTACAATAGCTTCTCATATCCCATCACACTTGTGTATAAAAACAATGTATGTACTTGGATCCGCCTTGTAAACCTACTGCATTCGTGAAGGCAACACAGCTGTGATTTTACTATTAGAACAGACCCTCTATGTCATTCTTGGTCCAGAATTCACAGACCGTGCTGTTCTTGGTCTGTCCTCTAGTCTGTGATATAAAGGCTTTAGGTAAAGGCAGATTTTTTTGCATTCCCTGCAGACTGTCAGCATTAACAAAATCAAGAATGGTGAGATAATCCCATTATGATCAGAAGAAGAGAAAACTTTATTCTTTTTATGATCTTCTGACTAGCTTCTGAGTACAGACCAGCAGTGTGAAGAGTTGCTCTCTCTGTAACTTATATCAATGGTTTTTATTGCAGCTAAGTACTAGGTCATAGCCCAAATAGTTGGCAACAGTAATGTGTGTAGAACAGCACTCACAAAGATGCTTTTGTTGCTTGCTTTGGGGAGTATAGAGATATTTTTTTTCTTATTAATTTTATATAATTACCCCCTTTATCTCTACACCTATAGTATTTATATTCAGCCCTCTACTGACATCAGTGCAGTATATTCTCTGTTCTAAAGGCCTAGAGACTCTGACATTATGTGTTGCCCAATGTTGACATTTACGTAGTTCACAAAAAATATCAAATAAATGTGCAATGCCTATTGTAGTTGCTCAACTGTGCAGCAAATCAAATGATGTAACCATAATCTTTCCCTGACCCAGTTTAAAGGAATAACCTATAAAGCTGGTTTTCATACTTAGTTAAAATTCTTACACTGTACACAGAAAGTCTAAATCCACAATTCTGCCAATTCTTTGTTTTGGTAAATTCTAGGATGGGGCAGTTTTTCACCAGAGAATTCTCGTGCGACTAACCCTAATCAATCAAACTCTGGGAATCGACAGCCAGAATCACCCAGAGGCAACAAATCAGGGTCCCAGACAATAACAGGTGATGGAAGAGCAGAAGTACCATTTGTAATAGTAATGTCAAGCCAAGCAAATGTGGTTATTTTAAACTATAATTCTAAAATTTTTCTTTGGGTTCATAATCTATTAAGTTCTCATTAGCATTTGCTTTTCCTCCCTCTCTCTATTCTCTATTATCTGTTCCCTATGACAGATGAGTTTTGACTAACGATGTATTCCTTGTATCATTCTCCAGGGGAAGCTTTCTCAGCAACAGTGCATTAAGCAGGCTCTTAGCATGGTCGAATTTTGTCTCTGGCACTGAGGAGCTAATTCTTTGCATTTCCTTAAACAGCCTCAGTCGTTTGGCTCAGCAAAGATCCCTTTGAGGCTCTCTTTCCATTCCTGCCTCTTTCAGGCTGCCAGTAATCACCACGGGAATTTGATGGCACTGGGTTTCTCCAGTATAATTGTATTTAGCTCAGTATGAGGAAATATCATGTGGTGCTTTTGACAGTGCCAGACCTGCTACCTTTAAATCTTTAGTGAATCAGCAGACTAATGTAGTGAAGTAAAGCAATTTGAGAGCAACGGGAGCCATCTACGGTACAAAATGGCATCTTCTGGCAGTTGGGAATTTAACTTAATGGGGATGAATGGTTGTTGCTGGAGATTTTAATTCTTATCAGACAAATTTCACTGTATTTTCTTTGTTTGTGTTTTTAACCAAGGGGAAAAAAAGATTTAATGAAAGTTCTAGCTCTCATTGATTAATGCAATGCTGAGAAATACATCTCAAACTTTCTTGTAGTGTGGCTCACTTTGTTAGGGAAATTGCTTCGTTGACCTTCATCTTTTCTCATTTGCAATACATGGGCCTCTTTTTAAGCTGTTCACATTTCTGAGGTCAGTTCACTCTACCCTTTGGGAAATCCCATGGCAACTGTAGTAGCTGACTCTCTGGAAAAGTGACAAATACTGATATACATTTTGCATGTCTTTTATTAATATATAACAGCCGAACCCATGAGAAGTTAATACCGTGTGAGGAATAATTTCTTCCTTGTCCTCTAGGAAACCATTTTGTGAAATTACTGTTGCAAAGAGAACTACTGTAGGAAAGTCACTGCAGTAAAGGCCATTTCTCTAGACCATCCCCGCTGAACTGCCTCTAGGTCTTTCTTTATACAGGTAAATGCCCACCAGGGCTGGAAGAGTGACCTTGCTCAGTTCCACAGTGACTTTAAATGCTTCTGACCTGAAGGGTATGTTTACGCTGTAGTTCCCTAAAGAGCCTCTCCTTCTCTTGGTATGCTTTTGTTGTTATGTTTGTTGTTCAGCTTAATTAGATTAATCTTCCATCCTGGCTTCTTTATATTCTTCAACTGATGACCTATTTCTTCACCTTATTTGCTCTCCTCTATGTCGTCTTATATTTCTAACTGATTGCTTCTGTGCTTTACAGGCCTTCATAAAGTGGTATAATTTAACTCTACTATACAATTCCTTCTCAACTAGATATTTAATTTTTCCTGTATCAAGTTATTTTTAGCCTTTCTGCAAGTCTCTGTAATACTTTTGTTTTGATATTTCTCTTGTTTAAATCATAGTATAAAATATGCAAATCTTTACTGAACCTTTTAAATTTACTGTAGTATTTCTCTTCTGTTGATGTTTCATTCCACTGCTAATGCTTTGTTAGAAACAGAAGTGTTGCTTCCACTTCTGAAGGGCATACTTTGAAGACCATGCACTAATTTTTCCCACAAATAAATCGAATTATATTAAATATTTCAGCAATTTTCCGCTTTGCTTTCCAGTATTATTTAATCAGCTCTATTTATAACAATACATTTTCCTTCTAACCAGGCCATTCATGACAATGTTCATTTCATCAACACTATTCCAACCTAGAAAAACCAGCCCAACCTCTACAACCTTTTTTTTCAGTGCATTTAGTGTCATCTTTCCACAGGCTTCATTACCCTCATTCCTACCATGAGAGAACAGAAAGCAGAGTAAACCTCTAGAAATGAAATCTTTGCCTTTTTTCATTGACAGTTGTGCTGTGACCTCTGTAAAGCCAACTTTTGACACTGGTGTATGACATGTTAGTAAAGCCTGGTCTTCAGAGGACACTAAGCCTAAATTCTCTATTACTTTATATAGTTGTCTATGCCTATGTATACAGTGAAACAGAAGCAAAATAATGAAGCTTCAGGGTTGGCTCCTCTGGATAAGAGTAAGCAGGAAACCAGACCCACGTTGCATTGTTATACCTAAATCATCTTTATCTTGGCTTTTACAAGGCTCAGTTCTGGATCAATATATAAAAACTTCTGAATGTGACATTGCCCTAAGCCCTATGCCAGACAAGTATGACTAAAACAAAAGTTAAATGATGGTGGTTGTGGACAGTCCATTTATGATCTCAATGTTCTTCCCTCTGCGACAAGAGTCACAGAATTGAAATATGCATATAGCAAAGCTTCATGGGGCATGAAATGCTTTGGTTGCTTTGGTCTTTAGCAAATCTCTGGTGAGTCTTGCATTGCCTTATCCCTAATGAACAGGTTTTATGACATTATAGAATTACATAGCCCACATACTGACATGCCCATAATTAATAATACAGAATAATGCTGTCCACATATCCCTGTCAGCAAATAATTTGAAATCTACAGGCATTTCTGTATCATTAGTAGGTTAGGTGTACCCAGACAGCCAGACACATATTGTAATCCACCCCTTTCAAACCTGTACGATTGTCTTACAGGATGCTGAACAGCCCCAAACAAATGAGCTTATAATATTATCTTCCCAGTTTCTTTGGATTATGTCTTTTCTTTCAAAAGTGATGCAGAGTTTTCTGAATGTGAACAACTTTTGTTGAATAATTACTCTCTTGTACAAACTTTCCGAGCACCCAAGGAGTCACTCTGATAGTAATGATGGAAACTTAGCAGGACTTCATTTCTACTACTACATCTTAAGCTGCTGAGTGGATTGATTATTTAATACATTTAGCAGTTTTCATAGACTTGTAGCAACAACATGTAAATAAATGACTCAGTCAACATATTCACTTGTATCAGCTCAATCAGTTAACAGTGACTCAGCATTGGTTTTGACATTGACAGCAAAAGCACTAAGTGGCCAAATTCTATGGCAGCTAATTTGAGACTGCTTACAGCATCCTTCCATAAGGACTATTTATGTGAAGATGTTGTGGTTTTCCAGCAGAACATTTATGAGAAAAGTTAGAGAACACAGGAAAACCTATTCTAAAAAGAGAAAAGTTACAGATTATGCATTTTCATAGCTATCTTCAGCAGAGGTTTAGATGCGGTTGCTTCTCCGCATTTACTATTTTAAAACAAGGTAAATTACGGATTATGCAAACACACACTTTTGCTTGAAACAGCTATAAATTTATGATTTCAATTAAATGTGGGAACAGAGAACAACTTACTTAACTAGAGGCACAATCACGTAAACACATAGTTGAAAGGTCTTCTGCCTTAAGTCGCCTATTAGAGATATATTTCAAAATGTATTTAGGTACCTAAAAAATTACATAGACAGTCTTGAAAGAATTTCAAAGTACTTATGTACCTAAATCACATTGTAATCAACAAGAGTTAGATACTGAAGCATCTTTGACTATTCCTGCAAGATATCTACCTAAATGTCCAGCCACTTTACATTTCCTCTCTAATATCCTGGCTATATTTTGGAGAACTTGTGCTCCACACCCATCAAACACAAACTGTGAGACTATCTCTACTGCTAGCATGGACATTCTGATCAAAGAGAGTAGATTAGCTGACCTTGCAGTGCCTTCCTACTCTGAAACCCCACCCGTGGTTTGAAAGCATCAGAGTGCCAGTGCTCTAGTGTAAAGAACAAGGGTTCAGATTCACCAGGAACATTTCCCAAAGAAAGAAAATTTTTTTTGTTTCCTTCCTATCCTAGCAAGGTGAGCAGCCACACTGGAGTTCTTCTGCAAATTTGTCTGCTATGCTTTCCCTAACCCTGTTTTACCGTAGCATCATACAGTTGAGCAGGATGTGTATTCTCTAAGTTTCAAGTAAAAAAAAAGGTTGGTTTTGGTTTTTTTTTTTTTTTTTTTCAAATAGGCAGCCTTGGATGAAGTCTCTAAGAATGGGATTAAAGTGATCTGAGTGCAGAACAAACTTCCTGAACAGATTTCACTAAGCAACAGTCTTCGTCCTTTTCATACACCTTTGACACTGAATGTTTTGTCTTCCCTTTTTACGTGCTCCAGCCTGCTTTTTTGTGAGCTTGTTTCAGAGGAGAGCGCCTACCATGGTGAATCGTCAGCAGGGAAAAGATTGTGAATGTAGCTGTTCCTGACCCATTGATGCCTTCTCATTAATGCCCAACTGGCAATACAAAGGGTCTTCAAATGGTGACCCTGTTGAGGAGAGAGATGGGTGGTAAATATCCTTGCAAGCCGAAAAACCAGCAATTCTTCAACAGTCATCTGCAATCAGAATGGGTTAGAGCAAGGGCAAAGGAGGTATTAATAGCCATCTAACAGGTTTCAACTACAATTCTTGGAGCTCAGTTATCAGAAACCTCTGCAACTTACCATTAATCACTGTGTGATGCTTCCTGACAAAGATGAATAATCCTGTATGAGCATACAGGATGCCAAAGACTGTAGGAACAGGCAGACATTTCAGACCCATATTTCTGCTGCCTTGCATCTGAAGTAATTATTTATAGCTGTAAAGCATTACCAAATTAGCAGTCAGTAAATGTTTAATCAAGGAGCAATGTAAGGACCCAGCCTTTCTTCCATTTATTTACTTCTCAGAAAAGAGTTGATGGGCAATGCTTGTAAGACAGACATACAAGATTGCAGGAAGCTTTTAAAATTCTCCCTCAGCCTGCTTCTGCAAGTGAAGGAAAGGCAAGACCCTGAAAAGGACAGCTTTCCAGGTAATAAAATGCTTCTTCCTTTAGTCGGGAACTTGAAAGAGCTTCTTGTGAAGCTGAAAGCTTCTCTTATTTTCACTTACTCATCCTGATAGCTGAAACGAATGATGTCCATCTTCTTGGGTTAGTCTCTTCCCCCTCTCCACTTTGCAGTGACATGTTTTATATTATCCACTCTGATTACAGAGATCCTGCTTTGCTCCACTGAACAACCGATTTCTTGGCTTCATCTATTGACAATAAGTGGTGCAACTTATGATTCATCCTCAGTGTTTTCATTAACTTGCTCTCTTAGCAAGTGTTGCCTGCTCCTGTCTGTTTTTCTTTTCATACTTGGATATGAATATTTTCTTTTACTGTATTTCACATCTGGTACTGACTGGCATCCTGGGTAACAGCTTAGCTTCTTTACCCTTTGGTTCCCGTAGGTGGAACATCTGAAGTACCAAAGGACTATTTTAATCTCTCTTCTAAGGAGAAAAAAACCTGTGCCATCATGCTAGCCATAATATGCTTCTACCCAAAAACTTATAAATCCATTGGCCAGTTGTACTCAAATTTGTGTGGCAGCTGTCTCAAAAATAACTCTTACAAATTTCATGAAACCAGAGAGAGAAAGAGAGAGAGAAGGATCCTAGTGTGCTGTCGTGATTTAACCGCAGCTAGCAACTAAGCACCACACAGCCGCTCGCTCACTCCCCCCTTTGGTGGGATGGGGGAGAGAATCGGAAGGGTAAAAGGGAGAGAACTCATGGGTTGAGATAAGAACAGTTTAATAGTTGAAGTAAAATAAAATAGAACAGTTAAATAGGTAAAGCAAAAGCTGCGCACGCAAACAAGGCAAAACAAGGAATTAATTCACTACTTCCCATGGGCAGGCGGGTGTTCGGCCATCCCCAGGAAAGCAGGGCTCCATCACGCATAACGGTTACTTGGGAAGACAAACGCCATCACACCAGATGTCCCCCCCTTCCTTCTTCTTCCCCCAGCTTATATACTGAGCATGACGTCACGTGGTATGGAATAACTCTTTGGCCAGTCTGGGTCAGCGCCCCTGGCTGTGCTCCCTCCCAGCCCCCCCCCCCCCCCGTGCACCGGGCAGAGCACGGGAAGCTGAAAAGTCCTTGACCCATGTAAGCGCTACTTAGCGACTATTTAGCGGTACTTAGCATCGACATTGTTCTCATCCTAAACCCAAAACACAGCCCCATACCGGCTACCAAGAAGAAAATTAACTCTATCCCAGCTGAAACCAGAACATGTGCCTTCACTCTTAGAAGGTACCAGCAAATCCAAAGAGGTGATGCGGCTGTAGGAAACCAGGCTTCATTGCTTCAGCTGTTCAAGGGACCATGTTTTAAATGTGTCAGTGGGCATTAAACCACTAAACAATAAAGTATTTGCTTGAGCTACTAGAAGTGGCATGGGGGGCTGGCTATAAATATGTTTCCCTGAGTCTTCTGTACCATACAGGGTCCATGCCAGTGTTTTGCAAATGGAGCAAAAGGACTCAGAAAAGGTTGTGACACCCATAACCAGCACCAACACAAATACTACAAGGATGGAGTAACATAGAGCCTCAGGCAGGCAGGAGGGGAGGGAGCAGGGATGCCTGCAGCCAGCTCCTGAGACTGCAGCTGCCAGCCCAGGGTGTCCCATGAAGAATGGTGAATCAGATGAGGGTAAAAGACTTTCAGAATTTCTTTAAAGATTGGCCTTGGTATTTCTTTTACATAGTGACAGTAAAAAAGTAAAAGTGGGAAGGTTTAATTTAACTGAAGATGAGCCTGCAGGAAAGTCATAAAGAAAATGAAGACAGGCTGCTGAGAATGGATCATTAGTGATGCTGTTGCAGAGATGGAAAGCTCTTTGAGAGCTTTGTTCTGGATAATAATTGTTTTGTCTTTTCTTTTTTTTTTTTTTCCTGGAACCAGATGAGGATTTAAAGATAGTGTAAAACTGCTGTTGTTTGGTCTTCTGAAAGAAAGCTTTGGTATGAAGACTTTGGTTTCTTTCTTTTTGGAACAAAGAATGGATTGGGTTTTCTCTTTGAACTGGCCTGGCTGGTTGCTCTCTGTCTCCTTGGAGGGAGGGTCTAAAGCTGTGGCGGGTCTGAAACTGCTCTGAGCACAAAACTTGTGGGGGAAGAAGAAATAACCTCTTAAGAACTAGGCCAGTGAACCAAAGCTGACGTTTGATGCAAGATCTCCTCTGCTAGAGGTTGTACAAGCTCAAAGGAAGACACAAATCTTGCTATCTTCTACTTAAGGCAAGGCAGAACAAGGGAGCGCAACTAGCCATAAAGTGTATGAATAAGGTGAAGAGAAGACAAGGACAACTTCACTGAGATTATTCTGACACATTGAATGGCCATGTGCAGAACTAAGAAATTTCAAATGATGAATGATGATTCCTGGGCACTCCCACCTTAAAACAGTCAGCTGATTGTCCTGTTTTGGGGTTTGTTTTGTTTTTTTTTTTTCATGTGTAACACCAAAGACTAACTGGGATATAGGTATTGACTTATTCTTTAGATTACTCCTGCAAGTCAAGGTCTGGCACACACATAACACTCTCATGCAAGGAGTGAGTGAGACACTTCCTACCTGTAGTAAATGGACAAACTGACACCTTTAAAAAGAAATATAATAACGAAGGTCCATATCTCATTCTACATGTAAGCTCGTCTGTAGGTAAACTCCACTCTGCTCTGGAGTTTGTGGATGGTGAGTACCCATCAGTGCAGCGTCCTCCCTGTAATTCTTCTTGATAGTATCAGCTATGACTACTTACACTGCCCAGTCTCAGTGGCCACCTCCTTCATGTTGTTTGTTGTCTAAAGCACAAAGGATGTCAGAAGCCATGGTTCAGGATCCTTTCTGTTTGCTCACACACACATCGCAAAGGAGTGGTTTTCTACTGAAACCACAGCATCAGAATCCCTTGAAAGATGCTGGATACTGTTGTGCCCTCTGTAGCCTCAAGGATGTTGGTTTCCAATCTCCCCCATCTTTCAGTAAGATTCAGTTATCAGTCTGCCAAATAAACTGTTGAGGGTGGGGAATACAAATGAGCTAAGATTTCTTACCAGTGATTCAGAAACTAGTGTTTTCTGTCATGTTTGTTCCTCTATACTTCTCCATCATTCACTTTTGTTTTTTGGTCAAATCATCTGAGAGGGACAATGAAGGAAGTCATGGTACAAATTTTTTATTGCAAGGCCTTCCAAGATAGATCAGTGTAACTGAAAGTTTAGATATAATAGGTAAAGGATAGCAAGAACTCTGTGAAATTAGGGTAGTTTGCAAATTAAAGTTATGGTTCATTTTTCAGGCAACACAGGTTGTGGTACACAGCATGAAAATGCGAATACCAAGGACTCATGTTACTGAAGGAAGGTTTAAAGCTGCCTGTGCTTTGGTCTCCCTCTCTGAAATGAATAAAACAGTATCTTATCTGGATGGCTAATCCATTACTGCTGGTAAATGCCTGGAGGTTTGTTCATGGAAAAGAATATCAGTTTTACTGTGTTTACAGCAGCAGTCTTATTTTCTTACTAGTCATTCAAATGGCTCCTACTCTACAGCAATTTCTCATGGCCATGCATCAATGAATTTCATATATTTACATTCTGTATCCTGCTCAATATAAACTATAAGAGCAGACATGCTGTGGCAGCACAGCAGCAGTGTTCTGGTAAGGTATGTTGCATGAGTTTGTTCTGTAAATTCTTGATATGATTTATATTTCTCAAATTCTTTATGCCCAGGCTCCCAATAGCAACATATATGCAGCATGCAAATTTCAACACCTATGATCAGCAAACAGATGGGTTTATTAATAATGATTTGGCTCTCTTTATTTGAAGAGAATGGAGGCATGAATTTGCATGTTTTGATGTCTGAGCCTCATACATCTTGTGTGTGTGATTTGTCTGTGAATTTAGTGCTCTGTGAGAGTCAAGGGTAAAATGCCGGTTGTCCCTTTGCTCTTTTTTACTAGCATAAATCACTGGTTCCGCATATAATACTGGGTATATTTCTCAGAGGAAAAGAGTGTAACTAGCTTTTTTTGCTGTTATCTTCTGCCTCTACTGATAAGGTTTCCCATATCACGCTGAGTTGTCAGAAAAATGAACAAAATAATCAGAGATGAATATTTAAAATTCTACTTTGTCCTGAGGTTTGTAAAATGCCCTGTTTATAAGGAGAAAAAATGCAGTAAAAATAACTTGGAAGGTCATCACATATGGAAATTTGCAGTTAGGGTTTCTCTTTTATATTTGAACAAAGAAGCACAGCAACCAGACACCCTTCCTTTTACAAAGCCGATGAGAAGTACTAAGCAATACAGCTTTTTTGTCAGCTCCTTTCTCTGACAAGAATGGCCTGTGTGATCTTTTGGTCTGTGACACTTGGACTAATCTATGTGATTATATATGCCAAAGTCCCTACGCATATCACTAGTGCACGTGACAGATCAGCTTGCACATAACCTTTGAGATCTCCAGGCAGGCTTGTCCAAAGCACTTGTGCATGTTTTGCTACAGATCATTTAGCTTTCTGAGTTGCATTTGGTTTATTTTTTGCCATAAAAAATTTAAGGAACTACTTTGACCTGGAAAAGCAAAACAGCAACTTCAGCAGGCAATATGGTAAAAGATGTGCATTTAAAGATATTTTGATAGTCTCCTGTTCAGATAAAAAAATAAAGAGAGATTGAAATGAGATAATTGTTGAATTGGGGTGAATGAGAAGATTTTGTACATATGAAGAGATGGGCTTATTCACTAAGGAGCACCAGGCTGTGGTTTGTAACCAAATACTACATGTTGTTGGCTATTTCTTGCCAAAAGGTCTGCTGATAATCTTCCTTGGGCTTCTGAGGGAAAATGGTCACACTTCAAGGAATGAATTAATCTCACATCTACTAACAGTTATGTTACTGATCACTTCTTGCTGAAAGAAGAACAGCCTTAAATCAGGGTAACAGGTAAAAAGAGAGGGGGAAGAGTTTTTAAGAAAATATTAATGCACCACTCAATCTCCTAGGAAAACAAGGAACAAACAGGTCTCTGATTAGTTTGTATTTGGTGTATATATTTGCATATTTTTCTGTGAAAACATAACAGCACAGAACAAAACAGCACACTTGTCTAGTTTTGCTGAATATCACACATACATCCGTCATGCCTCAAATGAGTCATTTCAGTCAGTTTGAGAACCACTCTAAACAAAACATCTCTGGGGGAGCTGTAGAGATACAAACTGAATTATATAATGCCCTAGGAAATAAAGATTCATTAAGTATATTAATGAAGAATACTGTTCAAAAGAAAAAGGTAAGTTAAGTGTTTTCATCAAGTTTTATTTGTGTTATTTAGATGATAGCATTGGCTAAAACTGTTAAAACTTCCAAAATAGGTACTGGGTAGCTATTAGGACCAAAAAAAACAGAAAAGAAAAATGGAAAAATCACCTGCAATAAATGAAAACATTAATAAATTGTAATATTGTGTTACAATAACACAGATCTCTATAGATTGTGGTTTTAGCATTCACACCTATTTTATACTTTTGGTTTCCCTCAGGAACATTTGTCTTTCCTTAGACACAGCTAAGAAATGGGATATTCCAGGCAGATGGAGTGAAAGACTCCCTCTCTTTTGTATCATCTGGGCCAGTTTGTCACTTCATGTCATGCTTTTCTTTTAAATGAGAGGAGCAAATCATTATGGCATTTTATAGAAAAAGTTAATTCACATGAGAAATTCTTCAAAATATCTGACAAAATAATCAATAATATAGGTTTTCCATCAATGTCTTGCTTTTGGGTAGAAGGCGCAATATCCGATGGTCATTTATCAGAGGGATGTCTTTATTGCAGAGACGCACAAACCTTCCTCAATTTTGGGTTTTGAACTTTGGATGTGAATTTTCATAGACATAAGGATCTCATTGGAGAGTTCCATAGGAGAATGGGATTCATAGAACTGGAAGTTATTGAAAATCTTTGCTGCTTAGTCCTGAATATATCTGCAAGATTAGTTTGTTTCGTTCCTTCGTTTTACATTCTGATATGCAGCAATGGCTTGACCATGACTAGTTTTGCATTTCTTGTATTATTGAAAACATTAGTAAAATATTCATTAAAGGAATTAAAAAAAAGCCACATTAAAAAGAAGTATGTAATCTTTATTTCTCTCTTGAAAGAAATCTTTCTGAATATATCTAGGACGTTAACTCTTGTTATCAGTGTGAGTTTCATTATTAGATATCAATATACATTACTAAATACTGTGGGAAATCAATATCCTGTTACACCAAAGTACTTAATCTTTTACAGCCCTGTAGTTGATTTCCCACTGACTCCAGCAGAAGCTTTTTATCTTCACCAAGAGCTAGAAATCACCAATGTCATTTGCAGTTTCTTTTTTCTTATCCTTATAAGTGAATTCTGGTTCATAGGGGACCCTTACGAGAAGTTTAAATATTGTAGTTTACAGTATAAAATTTGCAAAGACTAGAATGACTTCACTGATAAATAAATAGGCGGGGGGGGGGAGATTGAATTTCTAGTTTATGTCTTAAATAAAGCACTAGAAAACCAAGAGTATACTCTTATTATCATAATTCAGTACTCCAGAGAGTAGTGGCAATTGCATCTGAATCAAGTAATTTGCAAGACATTAAACGAAACTAGATCTATACAAAAGTACATAAGGTAAGAGGGCTGTTACTGGATCAGACCAGCCAAGACTTATTTTGCGAGGTGTTTATAGGGGAGAGAAAGCTAACTACTGCACAAATCGTACCCCAGTTCCTGGGGCTGACAAAATTTCCCCAAGTCCTGAGCAATTACATTGGTATATGCTGTCTCCCTCTGTCAGGGAATGCTAGGACACAGTAGCACTTTGGCTACTCCAGTTTTTCTGCCATTTCCCCCTAATCCCCGTGCGTAAGACACCTTTACTTTGCCTGGGCTTAAACACGCTAGGCAAGAGAGGCAACAAGCTACAGCAAATACAGTGTTGGTGACTAAACCAGGCAGAGGAGCTGGAACCTAGATTCTCCCAGCTTCTCAAATTAGCTGTGAGACAGAGGAAAACCTCTAGACAGCATTTTCTGCTGTCCCAAATTATGGTCCACACTGGTATAAGCCATAGAAGCAAAAAAGCGATAATGATGTTTATGTTATTAATGCTATACACCCACAGCTTTATATCACTGCTTGTCGTGGTTTAACCGCAGCTAGCAACTAAGCACCACACAGCCGCTCGCTCACTCCCGCCCGGTGGGATGGGGGAGAGAATCGGAAGGGTAAAAGGGAGAGAACTCGTGGGTTGAGATAAGAACAGTTTAATAGTTGAAGTAAAATAAAATAGAACAGTTAAATAGGTAAAGCAAAAGCTGCGCACGCAAACAAGGCAAAACAAGGAATTAATTCGCTACTTCCCATGGGCAGGCGGGTGTTCGGCCATCCCCAGGAAAGCAGGGCTCCATCACGCGTAACGGTTACTTGGGAAGACAAATGCCATCACGCCAGATGTCCCCCCCTTCCTTCTTCTTCCCCCCAGCCTATATACTGAGCATGACGTCACGTGGTATGGAATAACTCTTTGGCCAGTCTGGGTCAGCGCCCCTGGCCGTGCTCCTTCCCAGCCCCCCATGCACCGGGCAGAGCACGGGAAGCTGAAAAGTCCCTGACCAATGTAAGCGCTACTTAGCAACTATTTAGCATCGACATTGTTCTCATCCTAAACCCAAAACACAGCCCCATACCGGCTACCAAGAAGAAAATTAACTCTATCCCAGCCGAAACCAGGACACTGCTCTAGTATTTTGGTGATCCATGGGGTCAGATGGCTCTTAATCGGTACTTTCAGCTGCTTCAAAGCTCTGGATTGCAAAGAAGTCTCTAGAAGCCCATACATGACAGCCGGGAATAATTCTAGTTGTTTTTGCCCTTCCTACAAAGGAAGAGGAGGACAAAGAGGATCAGTGGTTTGAAAGGGAATGTCAAGGGGAAAAGGATAGGGAGTAAAGTCTCTATAGCATCATGCCTTAAGGCACAAAAAGAAGAAAAGGAGGAACATGCTGAAGGAATTGTTCAGGGAGACAGAGCAAGGAGGGCATGAGTTAGAAGACAGGCATAAAGGGAACATGAAAGACAAACTGAGTGGTAGAGAAAATTGAAGAGAAAAAAATGCAGCTATTTTTGCAAAAATAAACAGTCTTAAAGACAGCTGCAAATGAAATCCTTCTTTCAAGCTATTGCTGGAGTTATTATTGTTATTGAATGAAAAAGCCCTATGACAATCCTAGGTAAACATGTGCAATGTGCTATGTAAAGTGCTTTGAACCTTTTATGCCTAGAATTCAGATGTCCAGATGGGAGATGTTGGATATAATGCCTTTATTTAACAGCTAACATGTCTTGTGAATATGGTGTGATTTCAGTTTCCTGCTGTTAGCTCACAGTACTCCCTCTACAGACTTGGCTTGAACGCATTCTGCTATCACATCATTTCGTGTTGCAACATCAGCACCGGCTTTGAATAGTTCTGTACTTGGCATTCTCAGAAGTTATCTCTTAATACATTCTATCGAGTACCTCTCCATCAAAATCAGACATAATTAGTTACTGGCATCCTTAGTTTGGGTATAAAAATAAATCTGCCATTTTAAGCAATTGTTTGAATATATAATCTCCATATAGAGTGCTCACTACAAGAAAAACATTCAGTGGAAGGTCCCTGCATATATGGTCCAAGCCATGATTTAGGGCAAGTGACTTGTCCTTAGTAGAACCTAACAAAGGCAGCTTTTAAACAAAGGCAAAAAAATTCTGTTAATTCAGCAAGTCTATTTCTAACATTTAAGACTGACCCCTGTAGCAAGGGCGGGAATACAGTATAAGCAAGTGCGGAGTTAAGTCTTCTCTCTCCATCACAACTCTTTCTCCAGGTCTTTCCACTGGTAATGTCTAGTTTGAGGCAAATTCAGAAGTCTGTGAATGTGGAACTGCAAAGGTAGGAAATTCTATGAGGAACTTGGAGGTGATAAAGCAAACAGGATACTTTATTGTATTACTTACTCATATAAGGACAAAAATGTTTAGCTCATAGAAAGAATTTGAATAGTATCTTCTAGAAGAAGGAACTTAAAGTTAAAGCAAAATTCTGTTTCTCTGCAACGATGTCTCTGAGAAAAGTTTTCTTCAGTATTTTAAATCTCTGACCTTTGAAGCCTTGCAATATGTACCTATTCCAAACTAAAATAAGAATGGAGTTTCAGCATTTGCTTGGAATTTGTGGGTTGTTTGGGACATGGGTAAATGTTCAAAAGTTATTTACCTTATTTATTTGGTGGAAAATGGGAGTAGAGAATTGAGCAGTAGCTCCTAAATTCAAATTTCACCTCTATTAAAAACTCCTGCTCTGACCCTGTGTGATTCTCTTGCCTTCCACCAGTCTCAGTTCCCCTATAAACAGGAAGAAATGAGATGCTGCATCTCAAATGATAATCACTTGTATACATATCATAGAAGTGTCATGACATGGAGTTAGTTTTTCAATAAAAGTCTATGATTTTTTTTTAAACTGAATGCTTACTTCCTGCATCCTGCACACCAGATGTTGCCAAATAAGATGTCATCAAATAAAACAGTAACTGGTATTTCTGCAAGAAAACCTCCTCAGTTTGTCTGTGCGATAAATAAAAGCAAAGTAGTTATCTTACGCTCAACAAATTATTTGTATGATTTTTTCCCCAGGAAAGCTTTCCTATTTTTTCATTTCCTAATGTTTATGACCTTATATCATGTAGTACATTTGTATGATTAAATTATAATTTATTTTAATATTAAAGGCCAAATTTCTGCATAGTTCAGGGCTAATATTCAATTAGCATAGTGTAATTAATAACGACCTCTGTTACCTTACTGTGAGGTCAATGTTTTTATTTAGCTCATTTTTTGTGAGCTTTTCTTGCTAAGGAAAAGTGTGTGCATTATTAATATGTGCAGATAATATCTCTTGTAGTATAGCGATACATGCCAGGAAGTGCCTGTCAAAGAGAGGCAAAAGCTGCTCTTGGATACAAACCAGTATTTAAATATACAATATATTAATAGCTACATCTGACAACAATTCTCTTGATATTAGTGTCACTGTCAGCTGGGTGAGAACAAAATATGAGTGAAGAGAGTGGTCCTGCTGCATCCAAACTGCAACCTGATAATGTTCCAGCAGGACAAGTGGTATCATCAAAGTCAAACTTCACCCTTTTTGGGAAGAGACCTTCCTTTGGACCTCAGGATTTTACTCCATGAACCTTCAGGGTTGCAGCTGAAACTGTGCTTCTTGAAATGCAAAAGCAGCTCCAGAAGCCTGCTGACAGTGTCTCTGATGAAAGTCTCAGCTCTGCTGAGAGACGTCCACGCTTTACAAATGTGTTAGACTTCACAGATGGTCCAGCTACCTGGAATGACTTCAATCCCAAAGCGGGAGAGGAATGAACCAGAGCAGGCACAATACATCAGGTTCCCTGTCTAGCTTCAGCACATGGTGTTGGGCTACAATGTCACAGGCAAAAGTGTAAGACCCTCAGATATACTGCATCTGGAAAAAGACATTAGCCCCACTGTGCGAGCAAGGTTTTCATTTCACAAAAAAGCAACTCTTCACATGCCCCACTGAGTAACTGAAATCCAGGTGGTTTTGAGGTGTGTTCCGATTCTACGTTCTCATCCAGTGCCCAGGGATATTTAGTTACCTGTAACTGTATTTCTACATGTTTACATTTTTTCCAAGCTGGAATGAAACAGGAAGACTATGTTTACATGATTTCAGGTGTTGCTGGAACATTTTCACAGATTTAATGAGGACCATCTTTCTCTGAGGGCCATATCTTCAGTTGCTTTGTGAGGGGTAAATACAATTTTTATTAAAGGGACATAGAACACAAAGCTTTTTTATTTCCTGATCTCAAATTTGTATTGAATGTTTGTAATAATGCCACAGTATGCCCAGTTAGATGCCTGAAAGTGAGATAAGAAAAACTGTGGAAATTTTTTTGGGAAATGGTGGACAATGGAGAAACTTGGGACAAAACAATCTGGTTAAAACCTTGGAGAAAGAAAAGACTCCAAAGCGGGTGTTCTGTAAGACCGACTTGAATGCTTCTCTAATGGGGTATATGTAAAGAGTCATGAGGAACCACCTGCTTCCTACGTTGGTCAGTTTGTTGGGGGAAGAGGGTACCACCACAGCTTACCTGCTGAACACTTCTTCCCACAACAAAGGCTGGGTTTTTTTCATGTGAGTGGATCTCCTAGCTGGATTTTGTTCTTTTATAAGAATGATTGAGCTCCAGATCATATTTCATTTTTGTACTGTTTTCTAAAATGTTAAGGGAGGGATACTACTGTTTATTTGTAAGAGGAGTTACATATATGGTCCATCATGGCAAATCTTTCAGAAAATGGTCTTATAAAGAAACCTCTTGTTTCTTCTCAGTTCTGTGTGCAGTAACACTGCCTATGGTCTCACACTGGCAGAATGGTTGCTGCCCTTAAACCGTCTTGTACTGACTTTCATTTCAGTACAGAAGCATTATCCGTGAGACCATACTTTGAGCATTACGTGTTCAGGAAAAATTGTCAGCAGCTTGTCCTGCTATAAGATCATGAGTTCTTCCACAGACTTTTTCAAGGTGACTTTTCTCCTACTAATATACTTACTTCATCAGACCTATGGACTCTTGCCTATCCTATTTCTGAAAGTAGTACATAACTTGCTGAGTCAGGGAATGGAAAGAGGAGCTTTGCCTCCCTAGGATATTGGCAGCAAATTATGGAACACCAGGCTCTGGCGTAGTCAACCAGCCATGGCAAACACTTCTTGGCATTTGCCAATTCTTTTATTTTAAAGCTGTGAGTAGTTTTAAAGCAGACTTTTTGCATGTGTGTATCTATGACCCTGTGTTACCTGTGCATGTGCAGAATACTTGGCTGTGCATGTAACTATTGCATCAATGGTCAAATGATGGATGTATACCAGATACTAATGTGTATACTTGTAAATCTACAAAGGAAACTTTGAAAACTTAGTTTCTGTTCACTAGATGTCTAGACAGTGATGTAGTGAGCAAAGTGGGTTCAGAAACATAGGGACTAACTTGAATCACACACGCACCTTATTTTGCAGACAGATAATACTAACTTCTTTTCATTTTCTATTTTCAGATTCCTGTTATCAGACAGACTGAAAAAAAGTCATGTCAAAAGACAGTGTGAAAAGGGCTATTCTTGTGGTATTTCTAATCAGGATGGCACCAGACAACATCAGAAATCTAAAAATGAAGCTTATATTAATGACATTGATAGCCCTTATGTCAAAGATAAAGATGTTTGGATAAATTTCAAATAAGCATTTGTGGGTTTCAATTTTGTTTGAGCTATTAAGTCTAACAAGGTTCATGGACTGCTTTATAATAATTATCATATTGTTGTGGCTCTGTATAGTCTTATCAGATATGAGGCATAATTGGCCAGTGCAGTTTGTAGCAGCAAAACTATTAGCTTCTAAGCTAAAATTAATATTATGATACTTCCCATATGGTTTAGATTTCATCTTCATCTTTTATTTTCCTCTCCTTTGTTTTATTTGCAAATTAATATAGGCAAAAAAAAAAAAAAAAGAGAAGAATGCAGACACCTAACTGCCTAAGCTATGTAGAAGAAGTCGCAGGCTTGTGATAAAAGGTCATCTAATATGTATGCTTTTATACATTTAATTTTGTCCTGCAAGTGTTTACTCCTGTAACAGATCCACAATAATTTTCAAAGTAATCTGCTGACTTGACTAGTGTTTTGCCTCTAGTCCACTTAGATCCCTCTTTTAATTGTCTGGACACAGTTTAGAAATTACTTCAAAGCTCTCTCAATTCACATTTTCAATTGCTACCAAACATTTATGCAGCTACAGCTTGGCTCTGAGACCTTTGGTTTCTTTTGAGCTAACTGTTTTTCCTCCTCTTCTGTTTCATGCAGATAAATGTTGTGATAGCTCCATGGCATAGCAAGGGGCTCTGTGTCTGTGGCAAAGACTTGTGGCTCTGGGTCCTTGTGTAGAGTCTCACACCAGAGTCCCATGCACTCATCCATCTATATTTTCACAGGTTTCTGAAATGTTAGTTTCCTAGGAGCTTTCTCCTAATTTTTAAAGAAACAAGTAAGACCCTGCTGAATAATATGTTACTATTTGGAATCACGTGAAAGATCTATTATTTATAGGCTTGGGGTACTTTTATAAAAACTTCAGAGATGTGCCCAAGATAATTATTTGAAAATACAGTCAATAAAACAAGACTAGAACCAACAACCATCCCTCAAAATATGACTAATTAAAAAGATGACACTATGCAGATGAAGAATGTGCCAAACACACTGAACAGCCCCTTTCAAGCTGTGGGTCTAACATAAAAAGCTTCCTAAAATGTGTATACATATACATATTTATATATGTATATATACATAAAAAGACAATAATGAAGGCATCAGCCATTAGCATTTAACACCAAGTCAGTAAGAAAAGCCTATCCGCTGCTGCTCCATTTCATAGCCTTGATTGGTTTTTGCTGTCCTGTGATGCTTTGTCAACCTGACACCTTGTGAAACAATCCTTTACACCAATCCTAAATTGATGTAAGATGTTACTAGTTCAGAGCAGTGATATTTTTCTTTCATGGAAATGAGTACATGAGGACAAGTGCAAGGGCAAAGTTGTCCTAAGGACGGGCAGCACTCAAGAATAAAAGCGACTCAGAAGCATTCCAGAATTATTTCTGCCTGTTTCCCCTTTAAGCAGCATCATGGAAACAGCTAGATGGCATTTAGAAAGAGAATTTAAAATAAATCTTTTATTTCCCCTGGAATTACTGAAGAAATATTAAATTACATTTCAAAGGAGTTTAACATGTTTAGGTTGTTTTACTTTTTTAAATATGCAGGGCTGTTTCTGCTTGGAATATAGCATCTCTTTCAAGCTAATGTGTTATTCGATTTCCTGGCTATGATGCTGCAAAAATATGCTGCTTCTCTTTCTAACTCTCTGCAGAGATTTATCTCAGTAATACTAGCTGGGGTTTTATTTATTTCACCATGTCAAGAAACTTCTCCTTTTCCTCTATTAGAGTATTCATTTTTAAGGTGATTATTTTACATTTGAATGATCTTGAAGCTCATCCTTTTGGGAAAGGCCAGCATGAAACCATAGGTCTCACTTAAACTTATTTTGAGAAAGTAAATAGTACATTGACTTTGCACTGACCTTTGGTAGATGGGTAAATTTTACCTTCTGCTTCAATTCTTGATTTATAAACCACATTTTTCAAATGTTGTAAGGCACTCAGGCCTAATAACAGGTGTCTTATATTTTCTTTAAAACCCAGGCAGATCACTGAAGAATTACTAAATGATTCACCAGTGGGTTGTATTTTCTTTACAAGGCAGTGAACAGGCACATCTCAGCAACCAGGTGTGGCTGCAGCCATCCCTACACACGGGCACGCACGTGGTCCTGGGACACTGGGTGGAAGGAACCCTTTTCACATCCCTTCCTTCCTCCTGCTGTTGCTGTGCTCCAGGGCAGGGAGGAGAGCTTTGCTCCCCCTGGGGAATCTGAGGCAGAGATCTGGGTCAACTTCTTTTCTCATGCTGGTCTCACCTTGTTCTAGATTGTAATTTTTAAGTTAGTAACTGATAGTCATGGATCCTTCTGATTTTCTTCATTGAATCAATGGAGCTCCAGAATAGCTCTCCGACTTCCTGCGGTTGCTCTTGATTTAAAAAACTGTGTAACTGCTGTATCAGGTTTGACATTAGAGTGAGAAATTACCTGCAACCTACTAACTGCAGCTCACAAGGACCTCGTTACCAGCCAGCTCGCTCTAGCTGTGAACATGGTGTCATCTTGAATACTGAGGAGGAAGAAAGGGAATAAAAAGGCTTGAAAAAGAAACATTCAGTGTGTTTTAATCCTCTCAGAGCTCAGTCTGTAACGCAGTGCATGGGGACTTCTGTTCACAAATCCTGTTAGCAAACAACAGGATTTACGTATGTAGTTCCCAAGGCACCACTTTCAAAATTGTTCTTATGATATTGCTCCAGCAAAATCAGTTCACAGTTTATAAAAATTACTCATGGAAATAAATCTTTTGGGAATATCAGTAGTTCTTTGCCACTTAGGGTCTTTTTCAGATAGCTGTCTCAGAAGACAGTTCTCCGACTTCTAAGACTCGCTGTCACTTGCATCCTTTTTCTGAGTAAGCACTTTCCATTTAATTTCTCTGTGTTCACATGTTGGTTTCTGAAACTAGCTTGTCCCCCCTCCTTTTTTCTGTTTACACAAATATTCTTTCAAATTCTAAATCCAGTTTTCTTTTGTATTTACGAGAACTGGTCAAAACCAAGTTTTACCAAAAAAGTAACTCAGTGAGGATAATGGGAATGTTTTGGAAAAGAATGCCTATCTTTACTGATTAAGGGGGAAAAAGAAATTAATTTTTGATATCACAAAGCTAAATTTCATTTTTAATTGCCAATAAATCAATCTTGATTTGGCACATCTGCTTTCTTCAGTAAGAACCACTCCCTTTAAAATTTAAAATAATTTCAGCAATCCTTGTTTCTTTGAAATTTGTTTATAGATTGCTCTGCAGTAATTCTCTAAGTCAGTGCTTTCCTGTCAAAATATGCAGATAACTGTTTTTCTGACAAAGCCTCTTTTTCATTTTACTTATTCATCTTTTCTACCCATATCACTGTTTAATCCATTCCAGTTCAACTTGTTGTGAAGAGAGAGAATACTGATGCCAAAAAATTGCATTAAAAAGTGCTGCCTCTTATAGGTCATGAGTTTACACTAAGCTGAGCAGGCAGGATCTCTAAAGTTATAAATAGGACAGGAATAGTGGAATTATTCCCCCATATCATACTACTATGGTCCACTAGAGTCAACATTCACCAAAGGTTACTAATTGTCAGGGAATACTTAAGTGGTGAAAGACGTGAAGGGCTGTTGTGTTAGCAGACAGGAGATCTTAGCCTCAGGTCAGCTACTGATCTATTCTGCTACCTTTACTTCCGACTTATAAGTAGTCATGTTAACACACCATTACTGACATCAGAGGTGGCAATAAAACAGGAAGAGTTAATCAGCATCATCCAGAACTTTCTGCCACCACCCAGGGGGCCATGCGGCTACTCCACTATGGAGTGTCAAGGGCTGAAACTGCCCACGGCCAGCTTCCTCCTTCGTGCAAGGGCATTTTGTAATCCTGACTACAAATCCAGACACTGAGCAAGAAAACCAGGTAACTTTGGTTACAGTGGTGACTTGATGCAGCTTTTGATGAATGGGGACAGGTAAGGGATTGTACACATATGGGTTTTAAAGCTGCGTTGGGATGGCTCTAAGCCATGACTATGACTCGAGTTTTGCTATGGGGCACCCACATTTGTACTTGACTAGTCACAGAGTAAGGGGCACCTTAAACAAATTAATGTTACAAGCATTATAATGTATTTTAGCTGAAACAAACCCAAGGCATTTTTAGGAAAACATGCTGGAGCAGTAAATCATAGAGGATCTCATAAATGTAAATGTAATGCCCAAGGCTTAACATTTACTTATTCTCTCTCCTCTTTCTTTTTTTTTTCTTTTTTTCTTTCTTTTTTTTTCTTTCTTTTTTTTTTTTTCTTCTCCAAGCAGCACTTCATGTGAAGTTTCACAGCATACCACAAATTTTCTTGCAACTAATAATTAACTTACCTCTGGCTAATATATCATGCAGAATGACAGCATGGAGCTGCTAACAGTACCTTAGGAAAACATAGTAATGGCATGGTGCTGGAGTTTGGGAATAAAGTTTATGAGTTTGACTATCCTTTCAAATTAAACATATTCAAGCTTGCTTGTAGGGGAACAGGTATGAATATTTAAACAACTAAATGCATTGCTGAATCTATTTAAAGACCTATTACGAAAACCAGGACATATATCAGATGTTCTACCATTGATCACAGTCTCTGAGCTCACAGCTACCTGAGCCTGATTGATCATGAGCCCTTAAAAAAACAATTTTAAGGCACATGCAGAATATTTTTTTATTATCAAAAACCATATAATATTTAACACTTTTTGTTGGCTGGATTTACAGAGGCGTAAGGAAAAATCTCTGATAAAGAGAGGCAGTAATGAAGGTGGCAGAATTTGACAGACAAATTATTTGATTCATATTGGAGCTGACGGTCTTGAATGATAAAAACAGTTATTTTAAGATTTAGAACACTTCCACTGTTCATTGTTTCCATGGAACAGAAAAAACCAACTCATTCATGAGCAGCAGTTTGTCACAGAAAGTGTAAATAACAAGGCTGAAAAGGAAGAACTTTGGAGTTGCCATTTCTCTTCCAAGCGCTGGAGCAGCATTAATCACCTCTTCACCTTATTCTCATGGTGTCATATATATCTGATTCCTTCTCTAGCTTCTTCAGAAGATCCCTTTCGTTGAAAGATCAGAAGTGGGAAGAAAGTCTGATATGTCAAAAAAATGCCTTAGAGAACTTCCTCATATCTACAGTACTTCTCATTATCCTTCTGTTTCCAGGCAATTAATTTCCAGTGTTGATTTTATTTTCCCTTCAGGAATGTATTGTGAAGACAGATTGTTTCCTTAAACCTTCCTCTGAGTTCTCAGGAGCAAATACCAACATGTTTTTCCATTTGAGGATGTTTTGGGTTGGTTAATGGTTCTCTGAGAGGGCTCCTGAAAGATACTCCATGCCTTCCATTCCTACCCCTGGCATCCTAGGTCTGGCTGAAATGTGAGGACCTTTATCCATCCTCTAGAGACAGAGCAGAATTATCTATCACTGGATGCACTGAAATTGGGGAGAGACTCTGTAAGCTCTTATTAACAGTGCGAAGACTTGAAACAAACCCCTGGACTCCTAATGCCAAGTCTTTCCTTGCTAGGTGCTTGACCTATTACCTTGCCATGAACCTATGCTGCAGTATATCTGAAAATCTTTGTTTAAGAAAGGACATAGGTTACACTTTAAAAGAACCTGTGGGTTAGTGACTCCAATTTCAGTAAGATCCTTAATGATTTGGGCACATATGTGAATTTGAGAACTTCATTATTAAAAGTACCCAGTCTTCTCTGTTACCTCTCATTTGCTGGACACACTGAAAATACCTGGCTGCCTGAAAACCAGGTTCCTTCTGAATGATTCAATCTAAGCACTCCAAACACCAGATCATGTTGGAAAACTCAGGCCATGAATTCTCCATTGAAAAAGCTATTGTGAAGAATGAAACCTTGTTTGGGGAAAATATTTTACACTTTTGCTCTATACCACCTCTTTTGTACCTGTAATAAGAATTAGGGCTTTTGACTGATTACTAATTTCCTAATTATGAGTTTCACAAATGGCAATTACTTTAACAATATTTTCAGCCATTGATAATAATTTGTTTTTGGCCAAAGAGAAAGCCACTTCTTTGAAAGTGGGGACAAGCTGGGACTGGGTGTTGAATTGGACCATCCAAGGTATGAGAGTGTGTTTCTAGAGGAATGGTGTTGAGCACTAGGGCTAGGAGGCGTGAAGACTAGAGCACCATAACTGGATAGAGTGGGGCAAGACTAAACCTCAGACATTTTTTATTTGATTGCTAGTTGTTATTATAACCCAAAATTTAAAACTCCACTAGGGATTGAATGCTTTTTTGTTTTATGAATTGGTTTATAGGACAATTCATGTCACAGAGGATCTCAGGAGATCTTTAGTCCAACCTCTTGCACAAAGTAGGATCAGCACATAGCTCAGACTCAGTTACTTAGGGGTTTATCCAGTCGAACCTTGAAAATCCAAGAATGAAGACTAGGACAGAGATGAGGATTTGTGGTTAAAATAACAGTCATCCTCAGATTTGCGCCTTCTTGGTCTGAACAGAGTTTTAATGTAGCTTTTCTTCACCCCTTGTATATATGTGTCTGTTAGGCAGACATTGCCTTGTTGCTTTATTTCTAGCCTTTGGGTCCTGCCAGTCAGAGGTCAAATACTTATTTAAGTGTGCCTTTTGTCTTCTGAAGAACGTTAACATCCTATCTGCTGAAAATGGGAGATAGACTTGACTTGATGTCAAGAAGTTCCCGAGTGAAAGCAACACTTGGAACGTTAATGGCAAAAAATGACACTCCAAGTAATATGCCTGGAGTGCAAGGTTCATGGGAACATGATGCTAGGGAAGAAGGAAAGGTAGCTATTTTATACAAGGATATAAGCAATACGGTAGGCATCTCTTGACTATTATTAAATGAGTTTAGATGTGCTGTAGAATGAACTCAGAGTTTCCCTTATGACTCTAAATCCCTGTCTGGATTGGAAAATTGTTCTTTTTTCTTTTTTTATACTGTTGGTGACTGTGTGTAGATTCAAACAAGAGAAAATAAAGCAGAGGAAAACTAGCATAGTGCCAAGAGATCTCCATGTCCTACTTAAGTAATCCATTTTTTTGAAGGAAAAAGACTAAGCATCTTACCAATGCTTCTTAAATCTCTCAAGTAATACTTAACCTTATTGTGTTGTTTCTTTCTTACATTATCTTTCAATCTCCTTCTCTGTATGGATATCCAGTAGGATCTGATGAATGTCAACCAAGTCAGTGCCAAGTTGCAGAAGACCTGTTTTTAAAGGTGTTCTGAAGTGTCAGCCACATTCAATCCAAGGAATATGACTCTTATCTGATCCTTCTCTCTTGCTACTATGCAAATGAAACTGGGAAGCATAAAAGTTACCTGGAATTAGCTTCACTATTTCATCAGGTTTTGGGGAGCATTTTTGGTGCTTGCTTCTCCTGCTTCAGCAAAACAACTCCTAACCTTAATAGTGTCATCTTCTTACTCTTGAATGTTTCAAAGGGCTTAAAATGTTGTAGATGGTAACTGCTCCAGCTTCATCCAATTTATGTTCTCATCCTAACCCTTCATCCTACTTGCTTCAGTGATCCTTTATGGGAATGCAAGGACCTCTATGTCAGTGCCAGGCTCAGGAGGAGTCAGTAGGAAATTCATGGTTGCTGCTCTGTGAAATCCAGCAACACCACTCACAGGCCACTTACTAATTATGTTTTCTCAAAATTTGCAATACTCTTTCCCTTGTTTTCTTTCATTGTGCTACACGCCTAATATTGTATCATTACGTGTAACATTGTGAATAAAGGGCCAAAAGTGTGGGGTTTTGGCTTGTTTGTTTTTTTCTCCAATGCACCATGGACCTGCCACAGCAGATCTGACCCACCCATGCAATATTTCTAGTAGGAGAACATTCATCCTCGTTAAGATAAGTCATTCTGCCATCTCTTTTGCTTCTCTCTTTTTTTCATATTTATGAAATATATGCTGAATCCAAACCCAGAGGAAAGGCTTACCCTTCACTCCCAATTACTGTCTTGGAAAGACAGTAGAAATGATAAATTTCTGGTGTTGAAGAAACTCAAGGGATTAACTGATACAATATTAAAATTGGAAATGAAAAAACAAATAGTTGTTGTTTTTTTTTTTTCTCTAGGTGAATATGGTGAGAAGAAATTACAATGAAAACCAATGGAAATCTAGCCCTACATCCATACACTAACTTCAAAAGTCTTGGTTGACCACAGAACTTACATACCTATTAAAATGTCAATACTATGGAAATAAAGGTACACAAAAACAAATTACTCATGTACCCTATTCTCATAAGATTTTTTACGGGTTTTTGTGAGGCAGAGAATTCTAAATATAATATATTCAGTATCTGCTGTTTCATATGTGGAGATAATAAGACTAGGAATTTCAGGTTGCAGTTATTAAAAATAATGACTAGAAGTAATAATAATAATCAGAGGTTTACTGTTAATAATTAGTAGCATTACTGAATTAATTTAATTATTTACCAAAGTATTTATGTGGCTACCTTCTACATAATGACCAAACTGAAATCCTTGCTTCTTCCTCACAAACTCACTTTAGTCTTCTCTGCACTTAAGCTCAGCAAGTTGCTTCTCATCAATTCACTGTGTACCCAGAGTAGTGCTTTTGGTGGCTTTGCATTTTCTTCACAGCTGGGTGTTTTCTCTGTACTACCGGTACCACAGCAGATGTTTCCTCATCAGCTGGTTCGATGCTTTCCCACAGGGGTTTGCCAGTATGAAGGAACTGTGGAGCACTGGGACACCCTACAGATGAGAGCCCTGAGGGTGGAGGAAGAATAAACACCAGTGTTTTACCTGGAAAACTGAGCAGTGGACCTGACTGATACTTAGCCACTTTTCTTCACTTTATGAATGGCTCAAAGGAGCTGTATAATTTTTGTGATAGGGAAAAAAAAGGCACATTAGTCTATTTAGGTCATTAAGAGTTTTAAAAGTAATGTACTGTGCTTCTGCAAGGGTGAAAAAATGGGCATTTTAAGCTTAATGGTAACAAGAAATCCTCCACATTGGGTACTTGTTCTTACATCTTATAGCAAGATTTCTGATCTTAGATTTGTTCCACAATTGTATAGAAAACAGCAATTTAGAGAATGTTTTGCCAGTTTCCAAACTTTAATAGTTATAATTATTCTTTCTCTCTCTTTAAGGCTTGTTCTATTATCCTTGCAAACATTTATCTTCCTGTCTTTTTATCTGTCTTTTGTTTTGAAATTACACTTTTTTCTTTCCTTCCTGAGAATGCAAGAAGCATCATATGCAGACAGCAGAAACTTAACTGAAGTCAAGATGATATATAGAAATATAAAATGTGAGAAATGGACAGAACAATGGCAAAGTGCCCTGTAAATCTGTGTAGAATATCTGTCACAGACCTGGAAAACCGCCGAAGCATGAAATATATATCTTGGCTTGTAACTTGATTAAAACACTGATGGCAAAATTCTGCTCTCAGAGCTGAACAATAAATTGCTTTGTGTTGGTGTTGTGTGTTCACTGCACAGTCAACCCTTCCACTGACATCAGTGTAGGACCCTCACTTTGAGGACTGCACATCAAACTTGAGGGTTGTGATGGCTTTGTGATGAAGATGAAGGTGATGAAGATTCATCTGTACAATAACGATGACTTCTTTGGAAGCACATGCACACACAAACCCTCTTCCTGAAATGTAGCACTTTGTCAGAGCTGCCTATTTTCACTTCTGCTTACTCTGGTTCTGGGATCTTTCTTTCAACACACTGGATATGCCAAAAGTACGTCTAATGAACAGGGTGTGCTGCATTCAATTCCTACTAAAGCATGACTGCCTGGAAAGGCACTATAACAGAGTAACTCCCTTATGGTTTAACCTTGAAAACATTGCTTATATCCCTGTGCCTTCATTTCCCTTCCTGCAGCATGAGTGTAATGATACAGGCCATTTTTCAAATCAATGGCTGAAAAGTTTTATAAAAGAGCTCCTCCCTTTCCAGGTGAAGAATCCCTTGCTGTAAAAGATAACTATCCTAAGTGCCCCTGACTCTGTCTTGAAGCTGGCTGTGCTGTTCAGTGTGAAGGGTTCAATTTTTTTAATTATTACCTGAAAAACATTGGGAAGTAATTGCTGACCCTTGGGATTAGTTTCCTTTCTTTTACAGCTTAATCGTTCAATCTTAAGCATGAAAAAAGTCCTTCCTCAAACTTATTTATGTGACTGAACAGCATTTCTGTGAGTGAGAGCCAAAGGATCTAGTCTAAAGCCCTTTGAAACAGTTGATCTGACTTGGCACTCGGCTATTGTATCCTTGTCTTAGCAGAGAGCGTAATTGCAAGCAAAGCCTTTCTGGGAACATCTGACTTCCTTGAGTGAAGAAAACAGCCAAATCCTTTAGAGATTACCAAACAATATCATTTTTCTGATGTCTAGCTCTTCTCTTTTTCATGTAGGAAAGTAGCAACAACAGCAAAAGCATCCAAAAGCCAGGAAAGGATTTTTCATGAGGGATTGCAGAGGTTTTTTGTGGCTCACATCTCTTGTTTTTGCATACTAATCTCCATGACAAGCTGTGCTTGATTCTGCTCCTGTTGATATCAGTGACAAAACTCCCATGGATTTTAGCTGGAACAGCATCAAACCCTATTTTGCTGGTGGTTTGAAAGAAAAATCATATTTTCTCATAAGATTCATGTATAATTTCTTGGTCCCTCTCCTTCACAGTCTCTGTCTAGAGGCATGGAGACCTTGTGGGAGATTAATTTATAATATTCCTGTTACTGTCATGGCAACAAATTACAATGTCAAAGTCCCAAGGACTGTATTATTGCAACTCATAAACAGCTCTCAGGAAAGAAGAATACTACTACTAAGTTTCACTGAAGGCATATGACAGGCCATGAGAAATGGCATGAAGAAAGAACATGTCTGAATCTTTGCCTTTGCATGTGTTTTCTACTCCTCCCTTATCTGTTTGAGCAACTTTTAGTCTTCAGAAACCATTAAATCATTGTCCCATGCTTAATATTTCATTTGGGAAAATGTGCCAGAATATGGCACGGCTCAAATCCCCCTGTTACCTAAATGTCAAATTGCACCTCTTACTGTCACACTTTTTTTTTCCTTCCTTTTTTTTTTTTTTTTTTTTTGTCATTCATCTTGGTTCCTGCAGGGAATCTATCTTCAACCTTAAGTACCGTAAAGAACAGCTCTAAGTGTTCCATCACAGAAAAAGCCACTAGCCTGTAATTCACATTTGCAATGCAGACAGTGTGCAGAAAGGTCCCTGTACCCATTGCTGTGTTGACTGTACTTCAAAAATTCTTATGTAGCTAAGGAGAAGGGCATAAATTCGTATATGCACTAGATGTGTGAGTTATAGTAGCTTCATGTTTCTTCTGCAGAAACAGTTCCATGGGAACATCAAAACAATACCTTTAATTTTAAAACTAGACTCACAAGCAAAATCCTTATCGTGTTATGAGCCCTATTGGCCTAACAAGTGTGAATTCTATGCTCAAGTATTTCTATATAGAAAAATTCTTGTAAGGAGGTTAGTGTAAGGACAATAGTTTTTTCCCACTAACATGATCTGGGAAAATTAACAATACATGCCTTCATTTTAAAGAACAGCTACATCAGTAAAGTTGAACAGTGATCGCAGTCCTTCTCAGAGCAGAACTTGAAGAAGGATGATTGCTAACTCCATGTTTCAATGTTTTTATGCTAGAATAAAAGTACCTTTTAAGAATTAGATAGATGTAGTCTAATTAATGTAATCTATATTAATTTAACCTAATTTAATTTAAAATTATATTAAATACATAGACAATCTTTACAAAGACATTCATGCAGAAAGTCAATGAGAAACATCTGCTCCAGAAAAAATTTGCTGTGTAGATAAGCCATTTGATACAGACAAGTGACCACAGAGTGACTGAGTGGCTGCAGCAAGTTACCTCTGCAGTCCTTGACAGGCACACAGGTTTATACTGAGCCTGCTGCAAGATGAAAAGTGTTATCTTAGCTCATGGTGAAGGTGGTGTAAGGTCATGCATTTTAGCTGCAGTCAGGGTAGCGGAGAGATTGTGAGATGCACATACTATCTGGTAATGCGATTTGACTGAAGATCAGCTCAGCCCTAGTAACAATTGCTAGAGATTGTCTGGCCACCACCCTGGCACCTGCAGTGCTATTACATTTTCTGTATTTGCCGTCATTTTCCCTCTGAACTGAAATGAACTGTAAAGGGTCAACAGCTCAGAAGATGGCCTCTGAAATGAAGTAAATGGAAATTAAACTGGGTTTCTCTGGACTTTCCAGCGAAGAGGTCTTTTCTAGGGTTTTTTTCATAACTATCCTTTTTCTCCAATTGTCTAAGTCTCAAAGTTCACATAGCTGGTGCCTTGGATGACATTATGAGAATAGACTTGCTCCCAGCTATGTGGGCAGAAATATCCTACTGCTGTCTTGACTGACATGTGAAGAAGTAAGTTAAAGCATTTATCAGATGTTTTCTCCACCCTTCAGAAAAAAGAAAAAAACAAACAACACTTTTTCTTTTATTTCAAGATTAACTTTTTCACAACAGAACAAAAGAAATTCTCTCAACCTTATAGTCTGAGTGAGAATTATTGCAGCTAGGCTGAAGGACTTAGCAAAACAAACAAAAGCACAACAGACTGGTATTTAGCAAGAGATTTCAAATAACAGGGACAATCGCCAGCAGCTAATCTTTTATTTAGTTAGAGACAGCTTCCACCCTACCTGGTTACAAAACATTCTAATTTTTGAATCTATCTATCTTGTCTAAATGTTCTGAATGATGTGCCAAGGAGATTTGAGTGCTGTCAACACTAGTCTTGTTTCAGGGTTGACCATGCAAGAATTAGAATGGGGTTCTGTAAAGAAAGGTGTTCATGTAAAGTAAAAGGAGACAAGGCAAAAAGGGATGCATTGCCTTACTGAGAGGGTATTGAGAAAGGCTAGATTTAAGTCTAATGAGGCCAGTTTTCTAAGGGTCCCAGTACGTTCAATGCATAGAAATCAGCTACAATGGTAGATGATTTGGAGCAGTTAAATTACTCTTTGACTGGCATCTGCCCTCTTGAAGCATCTCCAGCTATTGCATTCATCCCATATTGCCTCATCATGGCTTCCTTATTCCATGCCTGGGAACAACCTGTAATGTTTTTCAAGCCATGAGAGTGTGCTTTGTACACAAAGTGAGCACAGCCCTAGCCATGAGGAGTTCAGTAGATGAAGAGATATGGAGAAGGTGGAGACATATGAAGAGAAACCCATAGAGTAATTTTTCTCTTGGGTGGAGAAGAAGTTGGGAGGAAAGGAAAAGGTGGGATTCTCTGCACATCTTATTAGGCAGCAGAACTGCAGAAGGACTTAGGGTCTGTTTACACTCTGCAGTCTAGTAATGTTGAAAGACAGCCCAGTTAGTCATGGAGCTAAAAGCGGAGGAGTCAAAGCAGAGTGGTGCTCTGCCCAGGCTAAATTAAACTGTTAAGGCAATAACAAGCCCTGGTGGAACTCAGTGCTAATGTAGCTATGCTTCGCCCAAGCTGGAGCTGGTATGTCTGTGCAGCACTTCACTGAACATACTCTTATTAATCTCTAGGAGATCCTTAAATGTGGAGTTTGCTCAATGAAATGGGGTAATTAAGAGAGCAGATAACAAGAAAATGAATCTCTCTTGCTTTACAAAACAGAATGATTGTCTGGCTGATGCTGCAGTTAAGTCCACCTTAAAACTTCTTACATGTGCCCTACGTGAGCCAGCCACCCAGCAGATCCCATTCCTCAGACTACTGTCTGATGTTCCCATACTGGTCCTTCTTCTGATGTGGCTCCCAAATTCATATTTCTTTTCTGCAATCTAATTAAATCCTTTGGGATCACTGTTATGGATAGGCATCTAGTATCATTTAGCTGAGGTGAGCTGGAAACCGTGAAATGGAGGAGGTAAAATGGAATAAAGTGCAGGTAGGGAACGGGTGTTTTAAACCAGCCTAGTGCTTATGTTGCAAAGGAATTGTGTAAATAGTGGGATCAGCAAATACAAGCCTTGGAATAGTAGGATGATGTTAGAAGACTACAGAACATTAAATTATTCTGCTCAGATTTTAGCTTGGTTTAAAGTTCACTTGTATAATTATCGGCAATGAGAAGATAAGGCTTTTGTATCAGGATGTTAGGAGACACTGTTTGAAAAAAATGGATAATCCTGCAATGAAGATTTACCTTAGAATTTGGGACAGACTCTGTGTGAATGCAGAGTTAGAATTTGCATTAGGATTTATCTCTCCCTGCAGAACGTGTCACCCTTGTAATTATTCATTCCTCCAAAGCCCCATTAAATTAAACAGTTTATATGAATTGTCTCCTATGCAATACAAAAAGTGCTTGAAATTTGAAGGAAATTAGTTTGCAAACATAGGAAAACCAAAAGCTAACTGGATTATCCAAAAAGATGTTTTTTAATTAAAAGTAAATTGCTACCTGAAAAGAGGAGTTCCTACACCTGCCACCAACATAAGAAACACAAAGAGTAACTCTATTGGTGAAAGAGTTGGAGCATTGGCAACACCGCTTCCTGCTCTAAAGGGAAGGGTCAAAGGGCTGCTTGACTTACCAGAGAGAAAGAAAAATGTTTTTAATAAATTTCTTGATATGCGTAACTCCTTCTTTTTGCTTTATCTGCACTACAAGATTTCAGAAAGCAAAAAACATGTTTGGATGTAACTTAGTACTGTGATTAACTTTTTTTTTTGCTTTTACTGTTTCCTCTCTTATAAGCAGATCATCTCTGGAGTCTACTATGTGATTATCTGGCTATATTTGAGAAATGTGTTCTAGTGTTGGAGGACTCATGCCCACACATCTGAGGAATACGTGATGTACTATGATATTATCCGTATGTGAGGACAAGTGGAAACTTGGCAGCTAGGGTTCAATGAACTTACACTTCTGTAAAATCAGTTGACAGGAAAAACCCAGCACTTGGCAAAAAAATTTGTTGAGGCACACTGGTCACCAACAATATGACTGTGGCATAAGTCAGTTTTGTGCATCTGCCAGCCGTGCATCCCAGCTGTGAAATGGTTGAGTTCTAGCTTCAGAGTTGCACTGTGGTTTCCATAACACATTCCGTTTTCCTTATAATCCTGACCCAGCTTAAACTGTAATGTTCTGAGCTGTAAAGCAGTTGTGACATTCTGTCCACAGGAAAGGCTGAGCCATTTTGGTGGAAAAAAAGTGGTTCCTGAGTATCTAAAACACCTTGAGAACTCAGGAGTCAAGTCCTCAGCTGATGTAAAGAAGGATTGTTGCATTACTGTGTCTGGAGCTCTTGTTCTCCAAGGCTCTTGTTCCCCAAATGAGCTTTGGTTTTTATGATAGCAATGGGAAGCTTTTTGTTCCTTGTGTTTTTTGAAAATAGGCTGCTGTTCTGTGTGAACTCTGAATTGTATTTCTAACACACAGCATTGCTCACCTCTAAAATCACCTCTGGAGAGCATAATTGGAGTCCCTTGGCTGAAGCATTTGACTCAGCTATATTTTCTTCTGCTGTTCAGCTCAGTGATGTATTTCACAGTGAAAGTCTTGCAGTAACTTATTCCCTTCTCAGGTGACTATCCTTATTGGGAAAGCTACCTGTACAGCACGTAGGAAGACGAGAACACTCAGAATTGAAGGGAAACCTTCCTTGGATACTGTACACATCAAGTTAACATTGAAAGTACATACATATTTTATGAGATAGATAGGTTTTTACACGAGCAGAATGAATTGCATTTTTCAGAAGAAATGAACATCTGGTGATAGATGAAAGTGCTGTGGTTTTAAATTGTGTTAAACTGTGATGTCTGAACACAATAAATAGTAGTTATCAAAAATTACCTGAAGCCTGTTTAACTGTAAACTGGGATCCCAATTCATCATCCTAGGTATTTCTTCATTAGAATTTTTCAGCAAGTTTTGTTTATTATATTCCTTTGTTCTCTAGGACAATGTGGAACTTCTCCTTCTCCTCCCCAAATATGTTCCGTAACTTCTGGGCTTATATTGAGCTTGTATCAATATGGAGCAGACACCTCAAGAGCAACAGGTGAGGTGTATCTGGATTACACAGATTAAGGATCATCTTCAATGGGGAATAAATAAGAATTAAACTGGTATAAAAGAGAGAAGCACATACAAAGCACAGTGATTTCTTATGCATTTTTCTCTGGTTCATTTGTAAAAAAAAAAATTAAATAAACCCAGAAGCTCTGTTTCAGAATCTTAATAAGCCTCAGAACGTATCCCTGGCCCTGAATGCTGCCAAAGGGTAGGAAAACACTGAACTTTTCCATTCTGATTTTCCTGCAATGACAAGCAACTAATGGAAATGGAAGAGGTCATTTTATTTATAAATGATTGACCAATGATTTCTTCAAGATCACTGTCTGGCCTCAACAACTACCTTTAGGTATAAGACTATTGAAAAGGAAGTGGGATTTCAGTTTATGGGTTTTAGCACACAAATGTCTGACGGTTGATCAGAATGAGAAACACAAGAACAGGAAGGAGGAACGAGCTGAAGCAAGATTTGAGGTGGTACCTCATTTGAAGAAAGATGTAGCAACCCTAAAAAAGAGCTGATCTGCTATCATTCTCATCTCTGGACCATTGGTGCTATGTTCTTTATTTACCTGCTGCTAAACGTTGAGCCGAGATTATTGCAGGAAGAAAAAAATTGGGGATTAAGGTCAGAAATCTATTGGAAAGGATGTTTCTTTAGTTCTGCTGATGATGAAAAAATGTACAGGATTTTTTTTTTGTTCTTATTTGTTTGCTTTCCTCTGTAGCATCCAACTTTATTCTTAAAATAGTCTTTCTCCAGCATCGATATAATATGACATTTAAGTGCCAAGGCACCATTCTGAACTCTTTCATGGTTTCTTCATCTGTCCCAGCTAGTGAATTAAATCAAATTAGTAATACTAGTATAGTCATAGCAATAGAAAATTAACCCCATTGGTAAGATTCAAGCTATAAAGAGTGCATGCTAACATTTACATATTCTAATACAAACTGTTAGATGCTTGTCCCTTCTGAGAACACAGGTTTGGCACTGGAGTGTGTGAGTCATATGTTATTGCAGGTGAACAAAACAGTTTCATCAGCAAGCTTGAAGATATGACCAGAAATCTTCATGTCCAGCTGGAACTAGCTTGGAACCAATAAGGAACTGTTTTTTGCTTTGCCTTCCTATGACAGGGAGCTGGGAATAAAAAAAAAAAAAAAAAAATCAAAAACAAGGAAAAAAATCAAACCAAAATCTTCAATATGGTCAAGTATGCTTTAGCAGTCAGCAATATCATATGTGATACTTGTAGGAGAAAGACATAAGAAAAACAGGTTCTTCTGCTTCCTGCATATATAGCTTGGATTCAGGACTCTAGATTCTCCAGGGCTTGCAGTACAGTTTCTTTCATTGGTTAGAAGAAGTCAGAGTCTTCAAAACTGAAGGTAGAGGAATGGGAGAAGTGATATGATAAGAGATATATTCTAAAATGAGATGCCTCCCAATGAAGGTCATTCCTAAATAAGAGATATTTCTACTGCAGGAGATGATCTCCTTCTGATTACATAGGAAAATGAGAAGCTGCTGGTCAGCACTTAAGATTAACTATTCAACTTTTATTATTATTTATTTTATTTTAAACTATTACAATTAACTCTTCAAACTCCTATCCTTTGACAACATTATTCAAAATTCCATAACATGCCAGCAAAGTATTTAGCTCATCTTGTTTACAGCAGCATTGGTTATTAACCATAACTTTCAGGAATGATCAGCCACCACCTTTTTAATCACTTCTGTTCTCTGTTTTATTTTTTCAACACAAGAAATTTTAACTATGCTTCTGCTCATTTCTCTTTGTGATTATTCCCTTTTCAGTTTGGTACAACTGGTGTTTCACTTCTCTAATTAGCTTTGTTTACACTCCTGTGTTTCCTGGACTTTTTTGATTAAAAAACCATCTCCTCCAATTGGTTTTAACTAAGACTTCTCCTGGCTTCAGTAGAGGGGCAGTTCCTTTCTCAGGTGTACCTTAGGAAGCATGCGTGGTGTGGATTTCCACTGTCTGCAGCTTACTCCTTTATTTTCTTCAGTGTAATGGCAGTAGACTATTTTTTGTTATATCAATGGTATTTTAGTCAAATTTTAAGGTCTCTTTACTGTTACAGAAGCCTTTGAGAAGGATCTTCATGCAGGTATATTACTGAGATGCAGGCAGATCAACCTCAAAGCTTTGGCTGCTTCTGGATCTTGATGTGAATCCGATGCCTCGCCCCTCTGCATCAAAAATCCATTATTCACTAGAGTTATTAAAAAAATGCTTTTTTTCAGACGCATTTATGGCTTTTAGGCCATGTGTCCTATTGACCTTTAATGTGCCAAAAGCAAGACTAGCTCTCGCTGTTTCAGCATTCTGGGCAAAGTAATTTCCAGATGCTCACAGTAAATTGGTAGCTACAATGATCAGTTAGTATTTAGTGCCTACTTCACTTTAGAAATGTTCTTTCTGGTTCTGCCAGATGGGTACAGCTTATTCAGAAGTTAGGTCAGCCTCAGTCTCTTATTCTTAAAACACACAGCTTTTAAAAGAAAATTCTTCCGCTTTAGAGGCTCACTAATATTATTTATTAAGTATTTTTGAGCACTAGGCACTTCTTAGCATGGCACTAGAAGGAGGTGATTAAAATATGCAGACCTTTTTCAGACAATGCATTGTAGCTCAGTGAGAAACTATATGCTTAAGACAGGAATTTCTGGTTGAAATTCTGTGGTCTGTATAGTGTTGGATGTCAGACTAGTTATTTGCTAAGATCTTTTAAAATTTTGACTCTATGAACAATGTAATATTCACTGACCCAAATCTCAGCAGTAACAATGATCTCATTATACCTAGAGAAGGAGAGGCTGTGTTATTTTGTTGTAGCTGTTAATTTTACATGAAGCTTATGTAAAAGGAATAAAACATTTTACCATGAAAATTCTATTTTTGATCCAGTTTTCAGACTACTTTTTGTGCTGTGTAAACATAAGCTAATCTTCACAATGCAAGAGAGGACAAAAAATTGCATAGGAAGTGTTAACTCTGCTATATGAATTTTAATACTACTGTGATATGAAGCATCTCTTCACTTTATTCTTCCATCTTGCACTAGTGATGTTATGCATCATAAATCAGACTTACTGGCTCACAAATTAGCAGGCCTCCAATATACTCCATATACTGACAGGACAATTAAACGGTCCCAAAAAACCTGCTTTCAGCCCTACATCAGCAGAGAAGGAGAGGAACACAAAGAATTTATGATTCCTGTGAAGAACATCTAGTTGACTCAAAGCCCCTTCTATCAGTACCTAATATCTCTGCATCCAGTAATGGAGACCATCACTTTCTGCTTTTAGAGATATGAATCTTGTTTAGCATACCCTGGATATGTGAAGTTACTCACATGGTGGGCTCAGAACCAGGACTTAGAAACTGCAATATCTGAAGTAAGCCAGTGCTCATACCGAATTTCAGCTTAGTTATGTATGCCATATTTGTACTTTCTGGATTTCCTGTGATTACTAATAAGTAGAGTCACTGATGTAAGCTGTACCCTTTACCCCCAATTTCCCCTTCCACCAAGCATCTCTTTCCAGGAATTTTTCTTTTGCCATTATTGCTCACATTTTGAGGAGTATGACAGTGGCAAAAGGAATCAAAGCCATGGAGAGAGCTAAGATACTTAAATCATGTTTGACTTACTGGGTTTCAATAAAGATTCTGCTGAAACTGGGTTGTGAATAACTACAGTACTAGAAAATGTGAGAGGCTTTAAAATTGGATGTTATAAAGGATTTTCAAGTAACAAACTGATTGCTAACTCCCTCCCATTACTGTGACACCCAAATTATGAATGGAGCCCTAATCATGCATAGCAGACACGTTTAAAAATGACAAAAAAGAAAACATGAGCAAAGAGTAAATATTAAAAGAGAGCAGCATAAAAGGATAAAAAGGGCAAAATGAGAGCCACACCACTGCTTTATTGCTGACAGCTGCACTGACTAAGCAGTCATGTAATTGTTTGTATGTGGATGCCTTTACTGAAACCTCTCTCTTTTATATATTAATTATTTCTACAGGAAACATGGAATTATAATAGTGGATCTCTTAGTTACTGGATGAAAAGTGGAGGAAACACTGTGGCTATTTATCTATGGACAAAATTTAAGTCAAGTCAGATGCAAGTGGTCACCCAGTGAATATTTTTAAAAATGCCCAAGCTCCCTGTTTTTCAAAATCCCTAGGTAGATACTCCCACCAAAAGTCAAAGATGTTCTAATTAATAGTTTCACTTAAATGTTTAACAATTTCACTGGTTAAAATGACCTTCTATCCATTTTGAGGCTCCTACTCAGAGCAAAGCTCCCTGCTAATTAAATCCTCGCTAAAGCATGTGAACTTGTGTCACCTATGCTTCCCCTATGCTGTTCTTGTCCCTGCTGCCCCTGCTCTGGCCTGCAGCCAGTTGCCTCTCTCCGGCTCAGGGCACACAGTCTCGCTTCGTCCCAGGGGCTTCCTGGCAAGAGCATGGGCACATTTGCCACCCAGTGCCACAGAGAGATGAGGGGAAAGGTCTGCTCAGGACAGTATTGCTTTTTTGCCCACCCTCCCCATCCCACCTGAGTCCTGCCTACTAAACTGCTGAAAATGGTCAGCCACCAGCAGAGTGACCCTAAAAAAATTCCTATCAGTTGCAGTCACAAAAATGGACATTTGCGACCAATTTTGTATTTGTTGTATTTTGTGAGAGGGAAAGGAAGATCTATGTCCCCAGCAAACTTAAGCTGTGCCTGGAAAAGACATTTAAAAAAATTATAGATCTGCAGTGTCACTTCATAAGTCAGACAAAGGATGTGGTATAATAAATATCTGCACTCATCCTCCTTCACTGAAGTAGTTTTTCATTTTGATTAGTGATTTTAAAAGGTTCATTTCTTATTTTTCTATTTTACCTCTAGGAAGGTTTTCCATTATACAGTTCCTGTAAGTACATAAAAATGGAGATCACAAAAACCCAATATATTTACTGAGACTAGAACTTTCTTTCTTCTCAAATGAAATGACGCTGGTGCTATAAACAGCTGCAAATATTTTACCGAGGTATTAACAAACAGCCTCAGGATCTGTATTAATGACAGGCTTGTTAGAGTGTGAAATGCCTCCTGGCTTTTCTCCAGGGTGTTTAAACTAATCAACTGCTAAGAATAAGGGAATAATTTTCCTTTCACTCTCACTTTGAGACTTCCAAATTTTCATTGACTTTACTGAGATCCGTCCTGCTTTACACTGGTGCAAGTCAAAGAAGTATCAAGCCAAAGTCCACACGTAGCAACAGGTCTGAAGGATGAACTGGAAGTAGTATTATTGACTAAACTCAATTTTTGAATGAAGGATAAGCCAACCTATAACTCAATGACAAAAGAAACATCCTAAGTATAAGTCTTTTCCCTTCATTTTTGGCACCCATGTAAAACTAGTTCCTTCAAACTGACATTTGGCAATTCTGCATCAATTACAATAAACAAAAAGCAAACCAAAAGAAAAACACTAACAAGTCACAAATTTTATATATGTCTTTCCTTTTGTTCTGAGCTTGGTAAAAATGATTGATGTATTGCTTGAAATGCTGATTGGTTTTGTGAGTTGTTTTAATTTGAGGAGGGGAAATCTGCCCAAGTATATTTTTTATATTGTAGACCAATTAAAGGACAGAAGATACCCACACAGTTTTGAAAAGGAATGAGCTGTTCAAAAGATAAAACAAGGAAAAAGAGGATAATGTGTTTGAGCCAAGAAATAAATAAAAAAAAATCACTCCATCAGAAGTTCAGATGGAGTGTCTAAAGGAACCCACAGAAGTTACACATAACAATTCTCTAAACCTAATTCAGAATCTTAAATGGAAGTCTTAACAATTTGGTTTGGTATATGCATGATCATGCCTCTCAGGTGACCAAAGGTTGTTGTACAGCCAAATACACTGAGGGCTGCTGAGCACACAGTGCTTTTGGAGAGTGAAGTTATCTAGCTGCCGAAGTGCAGGACCATAGAATAAATAAAAATGAAATTAGTAATGAAAGTAAGTTGGTCATCTAGTTTAACCCCTTGCTCAAATCAGGGCAAAGTTCAAATCAGGGCTAGGTTTTCTTTTGCTTTTTTTGAAGAATTTGGCTCAGCATTTTGTGACTGGCTTTGCAATGTATTTGCTGTTTGCCATTTCTATCGAGTCACCCTGTAACACAGTTTGCTCATTTGTGAAATGGATGCTAGCTATATCTGCAAGGGAAAAGCATTCACCTGAAAGTAGTTTTCATGTGGAACTTACTGGTGTCCTGCCCTGCCTGAAGAAGGAAGCTGATTAGAGATGTCGACTTTCACATCACAGATGTGAAAGATGGAAGAAGAAGGATTCTGGGTTTTGTGAAACTCAGGACTGAGCGGGCAATCGGCAGCCTGCCCTGTAGCATCCCAGCCAAGGTAATACTCTAAGGATTATCAGTGCCTTCAGAAGCAGTGTACTGCAAGTGCTGCTGAGCTTTCTGAGCCAAGTATAATGTTATAGAAAAAGAAAGGGTCTTAGCTGCTCTCACCTGCAAGAACTAAAAATGCACTGAAAGACTAAGAAGGATGAACAAGAAAAGGAGAAACCCAAAATGGTATCACTGAACACTTAAACAGACTTGACAATAATGGGGAAACATTGGAAATTAATGCTACCAGTATATCAAACCTTTTAAGCTTTCAGCTTCCCATTTACTTGGCATTTTCAATGACATTTCCCCAGCTAAAAGGTGAACTGTATTGTAAATGCTCTGGAGTCATAGGTCATTTGAGTAACTCCAGTTTGGGCAATGTTTGTTTGTGATTAGTTTTAAAAGAGTGTGTGGAATGAAATAATTTAAAATTGACTACATGAAGCATACTTTTGATAATCACATGTTCTCTCTAGTCATGCTTGAATTTATCTTCCCAATTATTTTTATCAGCAAACATTTCCAGATTGCTTCTGACTTGTCTATTAAAATACACTTGCTGCTAATCAAAACTGTGCATAACCTGCTAATCATGCTGTCAGCTGCTACTAGCTCTATGGAGATGGCAAGATTCAGAGAAAAATAAAAAAATTCAATTATATGGTTACCTAACTTGGTATTTGTTGATGGGCTTATTAGGTACATTCTAAAAGTGGAGGGAAAAGGAATAAACTTAGGAGACTTGGACAGAGGTTACCAGATGGTCCAAAACTGTAGTCAGGTTTGTAAATACTTGCACATGAGAAAGGGTAGGCAAAGGCCCTTAGCAAGATATGTTCCAGTGTGTTTTTCTAAGTAGGACTTAAGCAATTAATTTCAATTCACACACAGTGAACAATTGCATGAAAAAACAGAAAGCAGCAAATGCAGAACCGTTTTGCAGTGCAATAAGCCAAAAAAGCACATTTGTTTCACCTTAAACCATTTCCTACCATTCTGAACTTGCTGTTTTGTCTTACTGAATTATTTCATTACTACTAACTTCCATGCCAGTAGCACCCACATGCTTACAGAAGTCTCAAGCGGTGATTTGTATACATGATCATGCACACTCTCCAACACGTAATCATGCCTGAAATGTTCCAGTGACAGTCCACAGGGCAAGAAATACTATTATACTTTTTACTCCTCAGCCTGGAAATTAAGACCTGGAGAGATCAGGGCTGTTAAGAGTTCTGCGATTCATTGTGTGGAGGTAAATTGTTACAAGCACACAGGAGTCTGCTGTTTTCAGAGGAACTTGCATGAACATAGCACAGGCCTACATGGAACAGGCTGCAAGGCCAGATCCTAGTTTGTCATTTAATGGCACTCAGAGACCTAGCTATGTGCATAGAGGATAAGTCCAGCAATACTATCTAATTAAAGTTACTGAGAAAGAAACAATAGACATTTTCAACGTTCTTTTTTCTTCATTTAGGAATCCATGGCACACTAGTTAAAATACTAACATTCTGCAAAAATTGCACAGTGCTTGTTAAATGCATGACAAATTGGGAAAGTGACAGCTTTCAAAAAGTAGTCATCAATCAGCAGGAAAACAGCAGGGTAAGGGGGTGTAATAGAGTTTCTCAATAAATCCTCATGCTCAGGCACAGCTTGTGTTGGAATCAAAGATCAAATACCTTATTCTTATAATAATCACCAACTGCAGTGGAATCACAGAACAGAGGAATTTGTTCCTTAGATCCCTATTTCTAAAGGTTCCTAAGCTGTTTCATAACTGCTGCTGACCATCGGTGCACTCAGAATCTGTTTTGCTGCTGTTCATGGAGTGAATGGGAAACATCTAGAAGCAAGAACCTGCTTCAAGCCAATTTACTGCCTCGTTAAGGGGTGAGCAGGTGCGATTCTAGCAATGGTTAAAATTCGTAACTCTCAGATGCTAGCTAAGGCCACATGAAGTTAATCTCTCTATTCCTGCCCCATAGTCAAAGAAGAGGGAGACCTTTAGAATATCAGGTACCTCCCTGGAAAGGACCTCCCTTCTCTTCCCCACACATGCAGGCAGACAGCTTCATAGCTCTTGTGGATACACCCTTACGTGTTGTTAAGGAAACAGAGTTAGCGATACAAGATCTCTAGTTAGATCTGTTCACTTGCATCTATTTTGTTCAAGAAAAAACAATATGCACATCCAGTTTCCAGGAGTGCCAGTGCCATGCCTACAGCTGATCATGGTAAGACAGTTACATTAAATAGGCTCTATTAGGTGCATATTGAGTGTACGCTAATAATGCTGGTAAGAGAACTGCAGAATCCATACAGCTCTGAAGCTCGCCAGAAGTATGATACTTTACTAACCAATGGAAGTCATATTCTCTGTGTCCAAAATATAAGCATACGCCTCAGCAGGACGTATCCGTAAGGCTTAAATTAAGCCAAATCATAACACATGCGGGATTGTAAACTGAAGGAAAAGGAGAATCAGTGCTAAGGTATTATGAAAGATACCGGTACACACCTATTAAAGATTAACTTTATTTCTGCCATCCTTCATATACTAAATGCAAATATATGCAAACACAAAGGTACTAATGACATTTGCTGTTCTACAAAGCTATTCTACAAATGGCTTTATAGAATGAAAATATAGACTTTAAATTATATGAGAAGAGTAAAAGAAATGATGTATGAGTGCTTTAGGATGAACTTAAGAAAGCTGAGATGTCTCCAAGTGATTGGGAAATTAAAGATGGCATCTGCTGAGACATGGAATTTAACTGGAGAGATGAGACAGAATCAAGTCAGAGAAGTCTTATTTGTGCTATGGGAAATCTCATTAGACTATAATATATTACAGGAAAAAAGAAGATTAAGAATGGCAAATTAACAGTTTTGCTTAAAAGCAGGGGAAATGGGCTTGTAAACAAAAAAAAAATGAAGAGGAATCAGGGGAATGGAAGGAGAACTTGGACAACACAGTGCCCTTAAAGTCTGAGGAGGAAAGATGTTTTAGAGGCACTGAAGCGAAAGGATGAGAATGGAGATTCAACCTCAGAGCTTGGAAAACAATTTGGGGTTATTTTTGTGCCAGGTAGGCAGGAAAATGCAGTAGATGAGTTTGGGTTCTCCCAGGTCCATGTGCAACAGTGACTGGCAGGGCTGGCCACGGGCAGCTGCAGCACCTGTGCTCACAGGAAAAGGCAAAGAGCATCACAGATTTGCATGTGTGTTTTCCATGTGTCATATAGGGGGAATCAGTATGCTCCATTCTAGAAGCTGATCTCAGTGGCACTCTGCACAGGCTTGACAGAGGTGCTTGTGAGGAAGAGACCTCTGTCCCTCTCCCAGATTTTTTTGCATTCACTCCTGCCTCACTCTGGAAGACCCCTTCATCCACCCAACCTCCTACCATCAAAGAAGTTTTCAATACCAACCTCCCCTTCTCCCATCATATTCATTTGGGGCTCTTCTGTCCATTAATAGCTGGACTTAGCCCAGTTTTTTGTCTGCTTTCTTACCTAGGGTTCCTGTTCCTTGTGATCTGTCCCTGCTCCTGGCAGAAGGCTCTTCTTGCCGGCTCAAAGGTTTCCTCTGCACTGAACCATTCCTCTGCTGCTTCATACTGTCTGCTGCTTTTTCCCTAGCTGTTCTGCCTTTTAACCTTCCTATTATTTATCTGTTTGTTCCTGGTTTTCTTAGTACTCAAGTCCTCAAGCCTTTCACTCATATTCATACTTCTGTCTTTGAGCCTCAGACCTTTGCACCCTATCTGCTCCCACCACCCTTCCAGCTGTGTTTGGAAATAATAAGTCCCTAACAGGGTTGATTGGTTGCTTTTGTATAGATGGCTTGATCACATAAGTTGCAAAACACAAGAGGGACAGTATTTTTGCCAATGCTAGTAGGCAAAGGTTGCAGAAGGTCCCAAAAATCTTTAAGAAGCCTTGAGAATTTATAAAGAATCCAATACCTCAATTTCATTGGTATGTTCCCCATGTAAGGTCCTCTTTCTGTGCTTATATTGTATTAAAGTATTACTGGTTGGAAAAATAAGTGTATTTTTCTTGATAAGGAGGAAAGATGGGAAAGCAGTTAGGCTGCTAACCTGGGATTTGGATAACTTGGATCAAATCTTTTTGAGGCATAAGGTCCCCATGTGATTCTGAGTGAATAATGGTGTTTCTCTTTCCTTCCACGCAGCATGAAAGGAGTGAGAGGGTTTCCTTTCCTTGCTGAAGTATCGTAAGGATGAATATATTGAAGGTTTTGAAGTGCTCTGTCACTACATCAGTGCGGCACTATAAGTGCCTAAGAAACAAAGGCAATTGATTACTCTTATCCCAAATGCCTAACAGCTTTCTGCTGGCATTAAGCAGACAGATTTTCAATAGCTTTGTTTAGCATATATTCTCTTTTCTTTCACACAATAATTGTATTTACATATTCCCCATGCATAATTACAGAAATACGTTATAATATCTGATGGGATGGAAAAGGCCCAGGTTCCGGTAGCCCAAGAAAGGTCATTAGAATGATTTAGATTTGTTTTGGCTTTAAATAGGGCTGTCAATTCTATAGCTAAGAAGAACATTTAATAAACATCATTCATATTCTGAATGAGTATGCATATCACACTTTTGAGTCTTCTGATTTTCTTTCCTCTCAAAAAAAAATACGAAGGGTGTGAAATCCAGAAAAACACCTTGGGCATCACTCTAAGTCCTTGTATACTTTATATGAATATTCATTTTTGCAGCTGTGATTGGGACTTGATATATAGGTAAAGAGACTTCAGGGATGGAGGTCACATTTGGGTGAAAACTTCTTGTAAATATTCCTAAGAGGCTACTGGCATTAGCCCAATACCTTGATTAAGAGACTTCTCATTTGGCTTCACAATGTTATGAGGGATAAATTACTCTCACAGAGAGGAGCAGACCAAGTTATGAACTATCCGAGTTCTCTTTGCCTCATTTCTGGAGGCTTAAAAAACAACACAAATACTGTTTAAAGCCTTGCTCTAACCTGAAGAAATATGTATATTTTCCCCTTAAGGAAGAAATGGAAGGGCTTCAGCATTTTCCCAAATTAAGCTAATGAAAACTTTGATCGTGATTTAATTCACTGTGGGAGATTGCTATGAATTGCTACAGATTGGATTGCTCAAGGTGCCAGGCACTCATTTCATGTGCAGAAGTTGTTAGATATTGAAAGTGGTCAGAACCACTAAAAATCTGTTTTGCATCTGATACCGAACAATAAAAAACCAGTGCACACCTCCAAACAAAAAAACCCTCGCATACCCACTTTTCTCAGTGTAGGGATGTTGATAAGTGCAGTTGGATTCCCTTTGAAAACTAAGAAAAATGAAAGAGGACAAGGTCTACACTTTTCCAGAACTTTATGGCAGTTTGTATTTATGCTATTTTCCCCTGATGATGATGTGGAAGACTGGTAATAAACTACAATTTCTTCATAAAACAGTTCCCCTCTCAGCACGCACACGTTACTTGTTTTTCAGAAAGACTGAGGAAATAAAAAAGAATCGACTGTTCTTGATAAAAATCAATCAGTATAGCATGTTGCAAGGACTTTGAAGTGCATTCAACACAGAAAATACATCACACTTTGAATCTGCCAGCCTTGAAAATGTCTCTTTAATTTTTAGCCACAGACATTATATCACAACGGATAAAAACAGACATTTAAGTAACCTGAAAAATTAGCTTTGTAGAGAACAACTTTAGGCCATTTATAATCACAAAAAATAAAGACAGCAACAACTTCCCCAAAGACTTTGTTGATACTGGAAACTTGCACCATTTTGTGCATTTTAATCATTGTGTTTCTTATCACAAATCCTCTGTCAGCTTTTCAGGAAGCCCTCCCTACAGCCTGCCACCTGTCCCACAGCAGCAGAAGAGGCTGCGATGACTACAGTGTGGGGGTCATGCAGTTGGTCAGGGCTGCCGGTGGGAAATGGGGATGTTCTGGAGCATTCAAAGTGTCCGAAGCTGGAGCTTTTTGATTGGAGGGGTTGTCCCTGGAGGTGTAATTTACTATTTAAATCTGTCAAAAACTCTTAATGAGAAGGTTTAATTGCATCATTTGGAAAGACTTTTATGAAGAAAGATGAGTCTTTATAATGGCTTAGCTTGAAGACGTCCAGTTCATACAAGTGCTTTGGGTATCTACAGTTTCGTAATATAAATGGCATCGAAAATGAGGCAAGGATGTCTTTCTGTCTCTCTCCCTTCCCTTCCCCTTCCCTTCCCTTCCCTTCCCTTCCCTTCCCTTCCCTTCCCTTCCCTTCCCTTCCCTTCCCTTCCCTTCCCTTCCCTTCCCTTCCCTTCCCTTCTCTTCTCTTCTCTTCTCTTCTTTCTTTTCTTTTCTTTTCTTTTCTTTTCTTTTCTTTTCTTTTCTTTTCTTTTCTTTTCTTTTCTTTTCTTTTCTTTTCTTTTCTTTTCTTTTCTTTTCTTTTCTTTTCTTTTCTTTTCTTTTCTTTTCTTTTCTTTTCTTTTCTTTTCTTTTCTTTTCTTTTCTTTTCTTTTCTTTTCTTTTCTTTTCTTTTCTTTTCTTTGACAATTAAGTCTAGGAACAGGAAGTTTATGCTCCAGGCTTTATGCCCTTTAAGTTCTGCTCAGCTCCTGCCAGAAGCTGCTACATTTGGACACCCCCGTGCCGATCTTCCAGCTGCCCTTTGCTGCCATTGATAGGACTCGGGCACCCAGCCATGGCAGCAGCTGAAAGGTGGGCAGGACAGATATAAGGGACAGGTTTGGCAAAACTTTGATGGAAAAAGGCAAATCTCCCTGGCCACCACTGCTCTGACGACCTGTGCAGCTACTCCAGCTCTCCCAGACACCCCACCACCACCCAGAAGAGCAGACCACAATTACAGCACTCTCTTTTACTCCCTGCTGCCTGTCAGCTATGCACACAAACCATAACACTCCTGCATACCCTGCTGCTATCACAAACCCATCAAGTTCAGACACCCCCCATGCCCATCTTTCCTACCCCCCCAACCCATGCACTTACCCCAGCAGCCCTAGACACCTTCACTGATGTACTCAGAACTAGCAAAGTTTGTGCTTATCTGTGTCTTTCCCTAATGCTGTTTGTGGAAGGGCAGATTAACCATAAACTGAAATTAATTGGCATGTAAAATTATTTTTAAATGCAAATTAGTCCATTAAATCATTTAAAATGTCATGCATAGTGCGGCACAAAATTTGGCAGGGAGAAGGGGTGATTATCACAGGTAGGCAGGCCAGCAGATGGCTGAGTGCTTGGGAACACTGGCTGTGAGGAAAGGATGTTGTTCATAGCTCCTGGACTGCCTCTTTCCATGTTAATAAACAACTACTAGTACAGTAATGGAAATGCCTATCAGCTCTTGTTCCTATACTGTGGAGCCCATTAACATAACAGTGATATTTGCATAGCCACAATGCTACCACATGCTTATCTCTGCAGGGTCAATTTAAACTTTAATGTTTCCAAAGCTGGTAAATGAAAACTGGTAGAGTGAGCGGTGTTTTTAGTGGGAGAGTAATGATGCCCATTTAGTTCCACATTTAAGCTCCTATGAAGTGCTTTCATAAATGTTAGGTTTAGCTAGATATCATGGTGAAAACTATTTCTGTACAGGTGCAATTGCTCCTATAAGTTGCCCAGTAGTTCAGGTGAGATGTGATTATATTTCACCAGTCTTCTTGTTCGTACTGTTTGTGTTCCTTGGTGATCCAATGAATCAGGAAATATTTTAATTGCAATGAACGCTATGGTTCCTAAGGGGCTGGATGGTGCCTGTGTGGAAATGTGCACAGTGTCTGGTTAGAGAGCTGTGCAGTCCTTACAGTGCAGGAAAAGGAACCATAAGCTATAACCAGATGGGATCAACCTCAGAAAAGAAATTGGGGCATCAAGCGGGTGGCAGATGGAAACTGCCTGTGTAAGAAAGTCCAGATGGTCAGAGCTGCAAATACGCTGTGCTGGGAAGGCTGGACCTTCATTCCAGGACCCCTGGCATCTGTATTTCTTCTTACAGTCAGCCTGAATTCAACCTGGGTTCAGGCTGCTCACAAAACTCTCTGGTCCTATTCCATCCCACCAGGAGGACGGGGAGATCTTCAAAGAAGAACCATGGGTCCTTGTGACTGCTTGAGAAGGTGATCTCAAAAATGGGGATGAGAAAGCCTTCTTGAGGGGAGAACTAGGAAGGAAGGCTGCTGCAGTGCTGGCCCTCGTAGCACCCTTCCTGCTAGGAGTGCAGACAGGCAGCAGTCTCAGGTTTGAAGGTGTCCTGTGGGTCAGACCACACTCAGAGCAGGGACTAGCAGTTGCTCCTGAAGGAAAGAAAGTCTTGCTTGGAGGCAGGAGGATAAGGTGGAGAGAGTCCAAAATGAGGCTTTTGTCTGAAAGGGACAGTACTTGTATTTCCTCTGATTAATAGAGCACACGTCCCACAAGCTAGGCACCCAGTGTGACGGTTACCACAATACTTGGGGTAACCTGCCCTGGAATAGGTGCAATATGTAAAGGTTCTTCAGGCATTTATATTCATTGACATCTGTGGAGATACTCAAAACCTGACTGGATATGGTCCTGGGCAACCTACTCGTGGTGACCCTGCTTTAGCAGGGGGTTTGGACTAGACGATAGCTAGAGAGTCCTTCCAACCTCAAGCTTTCTAATTCTTAGTTTAGAAGCAGACATTAGGTATAGTGACAAAACACCATCTGCAACTTTTAAAAGGTTTAGAAAAAGCTTTGAAAAACAGAATAGATGAAGTGCCAGGTGGTCAGCATGATATTCCCACAGACTGGATTTATGGCATCATATATTTGAAATCAGACTTCTTCATGTCTGCCTACTGAAAGTACCAGTTCTGCCATGAAGTGCTCTGCAAAAAGACAAATTACTTTCTACGGCACAGAGCACATAAGCTTCAAGTTCATTTCTAAAACTGGAATCTTGGATCGAAGCAAATATAAACTTAATGATTTCATCTCTTTCTCAATCTGAACAGGAGAATATTGTCTAACAGATACTATCACATGAAAATTTTGAGAAGTCAGGATTGTACTAATCAGTATCTCTTTAAACAAAAAGATACTGTCAAAAGAGTAGCAGATTATGGAGCTAACAGAAGATATGTCAATATAAAATTAATGTTCAATATTATTTATAACTATACTTAGGATTTATCCTTTCACTGTGGAACATGCAATTAATATTTCTCTTTCTCCCACTAACTTGCTGTGTGATACTCATCATGTAACAACTTCACTGAGGTGAAAGCAACATAAGAGACCCTGTACATATTTCAAGTCAGTTTATGCATTGTCATACTATTATTTTTTTCCTGATGATAATTTAGAAGTTTATATAGCTTCATAGGCCTTCTGTAAATGTGCTTAGTTTTAATGATCAATACAAACAAAAGATGACATCAGAGTCCTGGCTTTTTTTGTAGTAATCCATTCATAACAAATATGTAAGTGGCATTACATGAGAAAAATGTCAATCCGATCACTGACAGTTTCTAAGTTTTTTGCATGAAGTTAATCCTAGAAATCTTTGCACAATCTGTCTGCATGCTTGACTATTTAATATTCTCTAGCTCTTTTTTAAAGACTTCCTACAGATCCATCAGAGGACTGTTTTTCACATAATCAGAATTTTCTCTCCCTGTGACAACTTCCACTGAAACCTCAAAAAAATATAGATAAGCGGTAAATACAAAAGACAAGAATCTGAGGTAGCTCTCAAATCTCATGACGTAACAGGTTTCTTTCTTACATGTGACAACATTAATTATCATGACTGCTTAACGCTGCAACTCAATTAAGGCTTTCAAAGTGCTTTTAAATTATTGATTGAAAGGCAGCAAGGAGCAACCAATTGTTGAATACGACTTTATACTGCAAAAGTAACAGTAATTTAAACTGCAACCCACAAATGAATGCTTAAAAAGAGTATTTTACTGAACAAGGGCTTGGCAAATAAGGACGCAGCCCCCAGTCCTGCAAATCATTGATTTTTCTCTCATTTTAAACACTGTTTGTCCCCAGTGAACTGAATGACATACACGATCATTGCTGTCAGACAGTAATGAAGTTTCTGTTCAACACACTCCCTGACATGAGAAAGTCAGTGCAATAGCATTTGTCAAAGGAAAATGAGATGCTACTAAATCCTTTGAGGCAACATTTGACCTCCTCCCTAACCAAATAAAGTGAGCAAAGGAACCTGGTCTAAGGAAACTGGAAGAGGGCTGGTGCTGGTAAGGTCTAATATATACACAATTTTTAAAAACAGCACTTTCTACTCTGTGTATGATTACAGTTAACATTACTTTGGGATTCAGGTTAGGAAATTCAGATCATTTGGTGCTCTGTTTATTTCTGAATCCTGTAAGACCTCTGATGATGATAAGAAGGCTTGTGCATATCCAGGACATTCGATTATAGTCTCTTCTAAAATGTGATTTCCCTCATTGGTTGATTCTCCATTGTCCTTTTAGACAGGAATAGGCTATGTGACCAGTAACCAATATCTGCTTTAATTCTTATTGTAGGATTGGAGCCAACATATAATTACGATTAGGACTGTAGCCTAAGTCCTTATGTTCTCTTTAATCATTAATATCGATACATTGTCTATAACTAAGCTTAGGTCTATGGGCTACAGTTAAGCAATCTAAAGTCTAAAAACCCTATTTTTTTCTTGTATTGTTCCCAGCCCACAGAGTAAGGAGAAGTGCTTGTTCTGATAAGGACTTTTATTGTATTTTCCTTTTAGTGATCCTCTGGCTATGACAGGGCAAAGATTATGGTTGGGAATATAGTTAACATCAGAAAAATCTAAATACACAAAAGCCTATTTTACTTCAAGATTCTTTGGAGTTTCCAGAGACAAATAGAAAAGTTCTCACAGTTATTGCTACTGTTTTCTAGTAGAAGATTTTTACTCAAAGATACAAGTTAGAGTTAGGATTGTGGTTACATTTCAGCAACTTAAGAATCCCATAAAGGTCCAAAAATCAGGAAAAGAACAAATTGGGTTTGGGCATTATATTCTGTTTTACAATAGGGTTTGATACCCTGAGGGTAATAACGTTAGTGCCAGGGATGTCATTAAGGTTAGGGATTGTAAAATAGAAAACATCAACCATCCAATTTACTGAATGGTTCTGCACATCCTGAAAAGGTAGAAAGAAAACAGGTATAAGATTAAGGCCAAGCCCTTAATCATACGCATTTACATGGAGTGTCTGTAGCTCTGTAGTTCAGAGCTAGAGTCAGGGTTCAGGCTTTGGAGCATGTAGCATAAAAAGCTGTACTTGTTGCTGGGTTAGTTAAAGCCTTTGGCATTGGAAAGAAAGCTCATAAGCGCCAGTAATATTTTTATATTACTGTATTATTTGATTTCCTAGGCATCTTGGCTGACTACTCAATAAAAGCTGACAAGAGAGTGAACTCAAGCATTGGTCCCTGAATCATTCCTATGGCTTATCAGCAGCTTGCTGACTTTTTCCTTACCTGTTCCAAATAACACTCTTCAAGACAAATTTCACATGTGATTCTAGAGATAGTTTACTCCAGGAGCAATTCCCAGATGGGCAGGACTGCAGAGGACAGCAAGTCTGTCTCTTTCTGCCCTATGTAGTCCTCCAAAACCATCTTCTTAGCCTTTGCACCCACTCCTGCTTTCATTCCTGGGCACACAACATAGGACTTGCATTGCTGTTATAAAAACACCAGTTCTAAACATTTCTGTTGCTAGCCTACAGAGTAACAGTTCTCAAATGGAAGGCACATAGCTACAAGTAATCTCATACTGATGAAACTTTGCCACTAAAATTAGGTCTGCTGCTTTAAATCTTGTCTAAGTCATTGGAAGCATCAAACATTTTGAAGGAAGAATCTTGGGGGAAAGTTCCTGAAAAGTCTGTCAAATTAATATGATGGCAAAAGCTGTGTGAAGATATAATAGCTTAAAGTAATTCAATGGAAAGCATGCCCTTAGAACAAGGATGTGACTGCTTAAATTACTCTGTTGGTTTTAACAGCCGAGAGCACCTCAGAAATGCCCCAAAATTCAATTTCAGCAAAATCCCTCCTTGCCCCAATAAGTTTATTTTGAGATGTCCTGAGGAGCTGAGACAGTGAAGAGAGCTCTGCACTGAACAAATGTAAAGGGAAAAAGAATAAAACCTGGACTCATACCTCCGATGCTTAATATAGATGGAATACCCTAACGTTACTTAAAAAAAAGCTAACCCAAAACGTGACCTTCATAAGTGCCCTAAATGCTTTCACCTGAGAAAAAAAATCCTGGCATTTACAATACCAAGATCATTAAAAAACCAAAGATATTCAGATGGATGCCTGAGGTATTTTTCAGTGTGTGATCCCCTTTCTGCTTTTCATAGCTGAATGAGATATTGAAATCACAGAGGTACAGTCGCAGAAAAGCTAGACCAGCAGCACTAGCTACAAAACCAACACAATTTATACATGCATTATACGTGTTATTGAAATCCTCCACATTTAAAGCAAAACTTAAGTATTTCAGGGTAACTACTCCATGAAATCTGTCCTCAAATTCTATTTCACCTGACTACAAATTGTCTTCATTTTGCTATACATGGAAATTAAGCAGAGTTGTCCTTAGTCTGTGTGCTTGAAGAAAAATGAGTTAGAAGTGTTTTCCAGACAGCCACCCATTTCAGCACTCCACTACCCTTTTTTATTGTGAAAACTGTCTTTCTGAGCCACAAGTACAGGCTATATATCTAGTACTATACACCAAGACACCCTACAGTGGGAGAAACCTCTAATTTTGCTATGATGCCAGACAGCATCTCTAACACAATTTAGTGGTGGCAGTAGCAGTTGATAAAGAGAACGTGTTTTTCAACCTCTTGGAAGTTAGTCTCAGAACGCTACATTTGCATAGTGACAGAAATTCATTATCATCAGGTGACTGTAGGCTGCTGGTACTGTATGTGACAAAGGTTGGTTTTAATCAGTTTCTGTCACACTGGATCCTCCGCTATGGTTAACACAGTAGCAGAAATGCAGAGGGCCAAAGGATTATTGACGATGAAGTACTCACGTGCCTACAACCCAGCTTGTAGCTCTTCAGTATCAAAGCTGAGCTGCTTTGACAGAGCAAAATGAAAGCTCTTCCATTGTCAAGTCCTGCAGGACGGAGGTTCTGCAACTCAGTAGAGTATTATGATGGCATAAGGCATTAATTTTAGTTCTTTGTGCATGGATTTCACAATGTGTTTGCAGGCATCCATGTTCACAAATATGAATAGTTATCCTAGTTCTGTGAATATACTACCAGAGCTGTACCCTTTAAGCCTTCATTGCCCATATATGTGGCTAGATGGCTACCTAGCTTTGTGGGTAAGCAGGACGGAAAAAAATGTGTGTGTATATAGTCCATACTGAACAAGCAAAATAAGCACATTTCTATGATTTAGTAATAGGCTGAGCAGTCAGTTTTGTACTCATCTGAAACCTTCAGAAATGCTGAGCAAGATATCTAGCTCTCTAGACCATTTTATGCATTATGAAAACAGCAAAACACCCACCTGCTTGCAGCTGTCTGCATGTCAGTGTGGCAAGTTCACTTCTGTTGCAGAATCAATAAAGGCTTCGAGCACCTAGCTCAGGATTTTTGAGATACACTGTGAAGATTAAATAAGCAAAGCATATTTTTACTCCTTTTGTCTAAACTGAGGAGACATTTTACAGCCTTCATTACTGCAACTGCACCACCACCCACATATGGGGGCTGTAGTCAACCAACAGAGGATTCTCTGGGGAAACATTTCCATTGCCCTTGTGGGCAGCTCCCCTTTCATTCTGTGTTGCAGAGGAGGTATGTATCTGTGCGGCTCCCCCCACATCTCTTCCCAGTGTGCCATTTACTTGAGGCAATAGCTGCCTGGCACAGAGAGGAATTCTGAACAGCATTACAGCAATTCTGAAATGGCTGGTAAATACCATAAGGTCTCAATGTTAATGCATTTTCATATGCAGACCCAACAGAGTCTACTACACGTATCCATATTTACCTACTTAGCTACTTAGGGCCTTTTTTTCATCAGCTCTGCTTGCCCCTCTTTTTCCTGGTTTTCCTCTTGCATTCTCTCCTGTTGCCTTCCTCCCCTTTTTCCCCTCCTCTTCCAACCCTGTGAAGCACTTCTTTCTGCTCCCCCCACCACACTCTCCATTGTGAATGTCTCTGACTTCTTAAGTCATTGTTGCAAACAACCCTAATTCATAAATTAAATTCTGTGTTGACTGCCCTGAGAATTAAGTCAGTTCTCAAACTCTGTGCATAATTTCCAACTTTGCTGTAATTAAATGTAATCATAATGTAAATGTTATTGCCACCATGTTACTTATTTAACATTTTTCCTTCCACTTTAAACTATTCTTTTAAGAGGCAGATTACATACAACTTTAATATAATTTATTCAAAAGCTAGCTTAATCTGACCTATTTCACTCATGAAAACCCCCAGTTTTCAGGCAAATTAATTATTGGCTATGAAGTTCACTCTTAAATATTTTCCTTAATAATGCTAGATAGCTCTCTTGAAGCTATTTCAATTCTGTCTCTATTCTCACTCTTTGTAGTTCAACTTTCTACTCTACCTACGAACTACTTTTTCTGTTACTGATACTTCCTAGTGTGAGGCAAAAGAGAATCATAAGAGACACTGACCTTCTAAATATTACCTCTTGAATTACCTTTCTATAAACTAACCATATTTTATCAAGGTTCAGTCAATGCCTTTGTTTCCCACTTTTCTTCTGGTCATGGGGGAAGGGCAGAGAGCAAAGCCTGTGTCTCCTTCTTCATGTGAGAGACATAGCCATTAGGTTAGAGGGAAATCCTATACTGCAGGCTTCTCCTCCCAGCTCCCAGCCCCAAAGTTCCCAGCCTAGCCACAAAAGTAACCCATCTTCAACCTGTTTGGCTAGTCCTGCTCCAGAGGAAGAGTAGAGGTGGCCATGAGACTGCCCAGGCAGACATGAGAAATAACTGTCAGACTCCTGTTTCCCACAGAAATGATTACTATCCTGTTATATGCCAGTGGGCAGTTGAAAGTGGCTGTTTCTCTTCTTTCCAGCTGTGTTTTGTAAGACAGCCTTGGCTGCTACTGGTTGCAGAGGAACTGCAGTCCTATCATTATGTTTCACGTACTTTGAAGGTAGCTTGTGAGAAAGTGTTTCTCAGGAGACCAAAAATGTAATTTTTTTTTTTTTTTACTCCAGTCAGAGGTAACTGGAACTTTATGAGATCTAAAGCAACAGTGGTCTACTAGAGACTTAAAAGTACAGCACAGTTAAGCTCAGTTTTGGGAATAACCTGGAATGGTTCAAAAATTGTTCTTCAATGATTATTTGCATGCAGCAAAGGAAAAAACAAACCAACAGCAAACCAAACCACAGCTCTTTCCTAGTTATCAGCCTGTCTCACTGTTCTAGGGTGGTGTTGTAGTTTAACTCCAACTGGCAACTAAGCATCACACAGCCGCTCACTCACTCCGCCCTGGTGGGATGGGGGAGAGAATCAGAGGGGTAAAAGTGAGAAAACTCATGGGTTGAGACAAAAGCAGTTTAATAGGTAAAGCAAAAACCACGCACACAAGCAAAGCAAAACAAGGAATTCATTCCCTGCTTCCCATCGGCAGGCAGGTGTTCAGCCATCTCCAGGAAAGCAGGGCTCCATCACGCGTAACGGTTACTTGGGAAGACAAACACCATAACTCTGAATGTCTCCCCCCTTCCTTCTCCTTCCCCCAGCTTTACATGTTGAGCATGACATCATATGGTATGGAATATCCCTTTGGTCAGTTGGGGTCAGCTGTCCCAGCTGTGTCCCCTCCCAACTTCTTGTGCACCCCCAGCCTCCTCGCTGGTGGGGTGGGGTGAGAAGCAGAAAAGGCCTTGACTCTGTGTCAGCACTGCTCAGCAGTAATGAAAACAACCCTGTGTTATCAACACTGTTTCCAGCACAAATCCAAAACATAGCCCCAGACTAGCTTCTATGAAGAAAATTAACTCTATTCCAGCCAAAACCAGCACATTCTAGAATGAGAAGCAGAAGTAATATGATTACCCCAATATGTGCTGAAAGTGCTTCTCCAACAGGATGATCACTGAGCATAGTTTAATTCTACTTCTCATCTGTTTTTACTTGACATTCAATTCAAACCATGTTTCCTGAGAAAAAACATGGTTTCCCTGGCAGATCTATTAGAATGGGATACCATTAGGGACCACTTCTTCCTCTACAGCTGACCAAAACCTATTCATTTCTCTGAAATGACAGAGCATATCCTACCCACCCCTCCCAAAGGATAGGAAAATACATACAGAAAACCATAAAGGCACACTATCACTTGAAATCTGGTGGTTTAGAGAATTCTACAGAGCATATGTGTTTGAGAAATACATCCAAAATTGACAAGTTTTACAAAAAAGCAAAATAAAGAACAGCAGGAAGAAAACAAACTGAAGGAAAGAGAAGCCCACCTTCACTTCTCTTTCTGAAGTACAAACAACTGAAGTTGTTTGTGATTGCAGACAGGAGAGCATATTTGTTTCTTTTCCTACTACAATTAAAATTATCAAATTGTAAAAAAGGCAAAAGTACTAATAAACAAAAGGAAACCAATATATTATATCTTAATAGTCTAGTCGGTCAGTGTGCTTAATATTTCTCCAGAACAACTATATCACACTGATATTGGCAATGGAAGGATATCTTTGTAGGGAGGCTAAAATTATTGTTTCTCAAGATAACCTTGGGTGAACCCCTTGTACTCTAAAGAGAAAACTTCACTCTTCAGGATTAATCAGTGAGTTCAGAGAAAAAAAACAGTGTTTGGCAAGGAAAAGAAAAAAAACCACAAAACAAACAAACAAACAAAAACAGAAGAAGAGAAGAATCATCAGATCAGATGAAGAGAAAAAACACTTTTGATTTCTTCATTAATTTGACTGCAGAATTCTGACAGGAAGTTCCTGAGAGCTGCCAAGAATATAGTTCACAGAGGTAATGAAAATACCTTCTTTTCTTCTAACCTAAGCTCATTGAAACAGCTTAAAAAATTAAAAACAAAACAAAACACTTTCATCAAGATCAATTCATCCAGAGAGCGACAATTTTTTGCATTGCGAGCAGAATACTTGTGAATGGTTCAGCTGAAATGACACACTCCCATGGAAAAATTCAGGGTTGTAGCAACTACGGTTTCTGCCCAAAAAAACCCAAAGAAGTGGCAATTTTTAGGTTTTGCTCCTAAAGCATATCAGGTACCATTGCAACAATTTTATAGTACAGATGATTGAATTACAGCCTCTAGGAATCTTCCTTTTTCAATAACTGGTATAGATATAGCCAAAATGACCAAGGGTTTTTCACGTCTAAGCTCAATGTTCTGGAAAGGCAGGCTATATGTATTACAAGGCTGACTTGCTGTGCTAGGATATTACAGTGAACTAATTCATTTGAGTTAAGCACATCTGTCTTTCTCTTAGTAATCAGTCTCAGTGAACTACTAATTCTATATAGTCCCACTCATGACAAAAAATTCGACTTGCTCAAAATTAAAGACTCCCTCCCTTTCAGAGATACATATGTAGTTTTAAAAAGTCACGAGTTTTCCCCTATCCTCTTTTAAACAATGAGATGAGGCTTGCTCTGGGTGGTTTTTCTGGAGTACAGATTCTGACATTCTAATATCCTGAAACTGTAAAATATTACATTCTAACATTCATCTGAGTCTTTGCCGAGTTTCATCCCATTCATTTTAGATGGGCATCATTGAACCACTTGAATCACCCACCTCGTTCTTCCTGTTATACAGTGTTTATACGCTTCAAATCCTTAGTCTTATTCCCTTCTAGTAACCGACTTCTTGGTGTGCGATTGTATTAAAGTTTCCTGTCATGCCACTATAAAAGAACTATTTTGTTGCTCCTCTCCAAAACTGGAATTCCTCCAACTTATTGAAATGTTTCTGGTGTTAATGTAATTAATATTGTTGTTTAGGTGGGGACTAGACTTAGACATGTGAAAGAAAAAAGTAATTTTCATGGGCAATGAAAAAATGTTTCTGGGAATTCTGTCCAAAGTCATCAATTCCTCCTTGGCTGCAGTTCTGATACACTGTTTGACATCTTTCCTGGATCACCAAAGATGCTAAATATTTGCATTCTGTTGAATTTTGAATTTTTCATAGTGACTTCAGTTAAAGTATTTAGCAGAGGTGTTTTTCTAATTTTGTCACACTTTCGTCACACAAAAAATGTGACTTCTTGTCACACTAAGATCAGTAATGTAAAGAATTTTCACATGTTCCTTGGAAGATGCTATTTTACAGTAAGGCAATCTATACATTGGCAACATATACACTGATATACAATTGTGGCTTGGATGAAGTTTAGTAAAATAGTTTTTCTTACCTATGTTTTCCTCCATTCTATTTCACAAAACTGTTATCAAAGCTTTAAAATAAAAACACAGCCATCTGTAAAAGAGCAAAAAAAGATAATGATACCCTTTTAGAATACCTTTTTTTCCTCCTTCTTCTGTGTATGTGTGGGGTTTAGTGACAGGTTCCTTTTTCATTCCTGACTATCCAACAAGAAGGAACAGCTCTGATAACAACAAAGTAATTCTGCAGTGCCCGAAGGTGAGAACTTCCCTCCACATCTCATCTGACCTCTAGAAATAGCAGGCTAAGATTGCAATTCAGCCTTCCTTGATTTCAGTGCACAGCAGCCAGAATACTGATGGTCAATGGGAAGGTCCAGCCATCCCATCATGTCTATGAAATGGAAGAGACTGGACTGACTTGTGCAATTAGACAAAAAAAAGTGGTGTGAAGGATAGAGAGCACAAACAACAGCAAAAGCTGGTGCTAATCCCCCTTCTTGCAATTCCCCCACCCCTTCAAAGTTTCTCAGAATGTTCTGAAGAAGCAACTAGGGGTAGCTGGCAACCCAGCTGCAACCTATCAAGTGGGGATTGAGAAGACAGAAGAGCTATCAGATATGTAAACAGTGTGTTTATATTTCTTGAGATGTAAACATCATTTATAAAACTTGTTGTCCAGAAGTTCAAAACCTAGCAAAGGACACTAATGAACATCTTCTACACAAACCACTAAATTAAATATGACATTAATGGAAACCATTTAATGCAGTTCAGCTCTGCTTTGATGGCCATTTTAATTAGATTGCTGCTGTGCTGAACTGAAAAGCTGCTGACAGCATCAAAAACCATGGCTTGCAATACAGAACCTCATAAAGATGTTGCTGGATCCCAATTTACATGTATAATTAATGAGATACGCCTCTCTCTGGGCACCTCTTACAGGAGTGTAATTTGATTCAGGTGTCAGGCAAACACATGTGTATTCACTGGCAACTCTCTGGCCTATGATCTGAGTACAAGAGCCTTTTCCTCTAATGGGTTCCAGTGGTGGGATGCTGCAACTGCTGTGACAGTCTCTTCCTGATTACGGGGCTAATAGGTAATGGGTCTGTTGATTTAAAAGTCAGATGTTTGTCACTGCATGTGTGGACAAGAAGGTTAGATGAATTTTAATTGAAAAGAGAGGAAGGGTTACAAATGGCTCTCAAAAGCAATCAAAATTCCTGCAGAACTAAAGCCTTCCACAAGAAATAGTATCCCACTCAATTTGTTTTGTCTCATATGTAGGACATCATTCCTTCTCTAGCTTTCTAGAGAACTTAGGAAGTTAAAGTCCAGCCTCCTTTGAACATGAAAGGAAAAAAAGGAGAGTAATTCTTCTATGATTGCATTACATGGATACTTTTGAATGGCTTTGAAAAGGTAGGAAAAACAAAACTTAAAAGGCTTAATACCTAATTCCCAAAAGGGAAACAGCACCATAACTTCATCATTTCAAGTATATGTCTGGTCACTAACCCTTTAGAAATACATACACATATTGCAATTTACCATGTAATATTTGACTGTCAAAAAGTTTTGAAGTCAGTCTGGCTCCAAAAGTTGAGGCATTAAACACACAGAATTTGCTCCACCATCCTCTGTTACCCAGAAAATTCTGGTCTTGGCACTCCACAGGCAATGACTTTTACTGTAAAGCCCCTCTACTGCAGTAAGCATGGTTTAAGGAACTTCATCTTCCTCCACATGCACATAGGAAAGAAAAGATCAGCTCAGCAATAAATAAGAACGAGACTGAAAATAAAATGAGTAATTTCAGAGGGTCATTTATACCTCCAGTGCTGTGCCTCGTACTTGTCATCCAGCCTCAGGAAAGCTCAGTAGGAATTATGAGCAAAGACTTTTGCAGAATAAAGCTGGCCCTGTGGTGGAAACGTTCAAAAAATATCCTGAATGATATTTCATTAAAAAGAATGATGAAAATATGTCACAATCTGTTCATTCAAATGAGAATCAAGTCCATTTCAAATGCAGTATAAATAGCAAGAGCTTCAAACTTCCCTTCAATATTGTCTTATGGAAGATACTGTATAAAATGTCCAAAATAAGAAGCAACATAGAGAAGTTCATCTGGAAAATTCCATTAAAGCTGTCTCATAAAACAGAAACAAAGGAAAGCATCATGAAACTGAAAAGCTGAAAATGAAAGACAATGCAAAGAAGCTGTCGACTTGCTTTTTAAATACAATGCTTAATTAAGTTGTGGAACTCCTTGTCATAAGATACAAAGAGATAGTTAGGATTCCAATAAAAGAATTGGGCTTTTGTAGTTAAATAAGTTTCTTAAGTCTCATGAGATAAATCAGAGTATCATGCTATATGTAAGGAAAGAGGAAAAACCAGAATAAGTACCCAATATGTATAGTCAAATGTGGTCTGTATGATTTACTGCTCCGAGCAACTCATTATTGCTCCTTGCCCCTCGGTAAGGTCCATGGTCTGTAATAGTCTCTTTCTTCTACAAACCTGCATTCAGTGGGTGTTTTTACATTGTTTAGTATTTCATTTCAGGCCTGGAGTGCACTTCTGAAGCAGATGTCCCCATCATCTCCAGAACCCCACTGCACACCTCTTTCTGTGACTAGTGACACCAAGACTCTCTCCATTTTTACAGAGTGCACTTGACAGTACTCAACTGTGGCCATGCACCTATCATCCCAAGTTCCCCTGTCCTATCAGATGATAGGAAAAGACATGATGAAGGAAGGGCTTCAGAGCAGAAAACAATGGGGGCCAATGAGATGGACTGCTTGGCATGCTATGGGCAGCACGTTAAACACGTCTATAGTGGGTTAAGAAAAGTGATCTTTTGGAGATGTATTGGGGCAGGAGCTCCAGCTTTTGCGTATCCCACATCAAAGATCCTGTTTATAAAAGGCAACACTGTCATCTTGCTAGCAACTTGCCAGGTACCGCAAGTCTGGTTATTTAGTCTATTGGCCCCTCTCATCTACTCTTCTTTCTTCTCTTTCCCCATTCATTGACTTTCTTCTTGTTCATTTACATGTGCCTCTGCCAGAAGCCTCCGTGCTTTCTGATTTTCTTGCCTCTTTTCCATTCACTGTGCTTCTGCAGAGGATGCAGAGATGAAGGAAATGTGTGATGTACACAGGTCACTGTAATGTGACCCTCAGAAAGAAAGGGAAGGAAGTAGCTGTTCACTTCAAGAAGGGAGCAGTAATTATTGTGCTGTGAGTACAACTGAAGTAAGGGCTTGAATTGCCCTGTAATCTTTAAAATAGAATTTGTGCACAGCAATTGACATTTTCCTTGGATAAAACCCTAGATCCTCCATTTATATGTTTTTGCTTTATCTCTTCATCTTTCCAAATCTCTCCCATTTGAGTTCTCCTGGCTTCAGGTCTGTTGGATAAATAAAGCATCTACATGAAGTGTATTATAAACTCAACCAAATATCACCTGAATTATGAAAGGAGTAAGATGTGTGTGATCATCAGACTAGCAGCTGAAATCACCATTCCATTAAAAGCTGTGTACATTATACCATCGATGTAATTTATTTGAACACTTAGATCCACATTTTGACCCGCATCTCAGCCTAGAGGAGGGATTACTAAAAGAGAAGAACCAACATGGGAGCATATTGCATAAATCAATACACTGTTGCAGTAAAATACTTTAGATTTGAAATCTGTCAGCATCATTTAAAAAAAGACAGAGGAAAATGAAAACGTCAGGCTGCCATACTTCAGATTTCTTCAGTTCATAGTTTGGCTATCTAAACTAAAACTTTGTTATTATTTAATTTGCTTTCTTTGATTTAAATGGCAGTCTTTGCATGCAAGGGGTAACTTATATCAGTGCTTCAGGAGATTTTTGCTCCCCTCGCACCTCCTTTTTCCAAGAAGAATTTCCCTCTGTACACTGTCTTAGCTGGAGAAGCTGTGTAACTTGGATTAACCCTATCAGCAACTGAAGGGACAGGTGGCAACAAGGCAAATGATGAGTCAAGTGCACTTGACTGATGCTGAAGGTCGGACAGTGTTAATCCAATAAATAAAGTGACTGGCAGTCTGGGGGACTGGAACAGGAGTGTTAGTCCCAAAGAAAAGAATTTACCAACCCTATATGAGCATGCAGTCAGAAAACAGGGATGAGTGCACTTTCTAGGTCTGGAGGAGAATGGAGGCTGACAGTGGGAATAACAGGAAGAGCAGTCAATTTTGGAGCATTTGCAATAAATTAGAAAAAGTATCTACATTTTGGCATCTAGCATAGGATCTAGTCATGTAACTACAAACTTCTGCCAGGAGATGAATACCTGTTGATCAATATATACATATTCTATATACTTCAAGGCATGTTTTAGTAAGCTGTTTTGTCACATTGACATAATTAGAGGAAGCTATGAAAGCCCTGGGCTGGGAAATGTCTATTTTCTGTAAATGCTGCAAACCTATGCAAAATTCAAGAAAATCATAGGCTTTCCAGTTAATTATGGTGAATTATGAGCATTCCACATCTGGAAAATGCCCTTCAAGCTAAACTGTTACCTAACAATTTTATCCAAACTGAATCTATTTTCTTCTGACCATTGTTAACATATTGGTAAATTTAATGCCCAAGATGATTGCAAGAAACAGAGAAATATAAACACAGATGTAAACGTATCTGTGTGTGTGTGGCCCCGAATACATTTTTTTTTCCAAGTAACAGCATTGTCATAAGAAGTTTAATAATAAACAAATATATCCTTTTAATATATGTTCAACACCAGTACCAATGGAAGGTCATCTTTAAAAAAGCATAAAAAATTCTGATAGTGATGAGTACCTAGAAACTATTGCATATATGGGTATTGAGAGGTTTAGCAAAGGAGAAAGGTTGAATAATGCCTGTCTTTGGCCATCCCATTGGCCTAGGTATTGACTGGCTCATTACTGCTGATAAAGCACTCATGGCATAAAACATCCTTCTGTTGGCTGGCTTTCTCCTGCTTCTTCATCTCTCCTTTACACCTTGCAGTCCCAGTGGGCTCCCTCCCACAATGAGGGCATCCCAGTTTGATGTTCTTTTTCCCTCACACTGCTATCTTCTACAAAACCAGTAAGAGAGAAGACAAATCACTATATTGGGTTGATGGCAGCTCAGCAAACAACCAGCAAATCCCAGCTTTGGCAAAGTGGGCAGCCCAGTGGAGCCCAAGGGTCCATGCTTTCTTCACTGTTTGCATTTGCTTACAAAAGCACATGAATGGGAAAAATTGGGCAGTGTTTGTCTCTACTTGCATGCAGTCGGTAGTAGGCAGAGGACAGTAAGTTAAACAAAATGTGTAGCCTATGATCTCCACTCCCTGCCTCAGGATAAGCCTTACAGGAGGTTTTTGTTGATAGGGTATATGTACACTGGGAGAAACTGTCAATTTCAGTAACACATTTCCTTTGAGCATCTCAGAGAAGTCTACAGATATTGATTAAGCTTCATAATGCCCCCAAAGTATCTCAGATTTCTGTTCTTATGTAACAGATGAGTAGCCTGAAGGGCAAAGAGAAGCTTTGCCCAAGGTCATAAAATGAGACATTGACAGCATTAGAAATAGGTCTCAGGAATCATGGTATGAGTCTTGCTTAAATACACTGCCTCTCAAGAGCAAGAATGCATATACTGCAATCATGGTTTACATTTCCCAAAGCTTTCCTATATGAAATATTCTATAACAACTGACAGAATGCAGAAGAAAATGTGTAGTATAATGCAGAGGCATTTTATGAGATTGTGAGAGGGTTTCCAGCCCAATTGTTTTTATTCCTTTTAAATAAGAGGGAAAGAACAGCAAAAAAAAAAAGAATGAAAAACAATCAAGCAGTTTTGTTCCAGATAATAAATGACAATAAGAGTTGGGAAAGGACGTCACTTTCATCTGCCACAATTTTTCTTTTATTTGCCAAACATCACACCTAGGGAAACATGAATGATATGACGATATCTATCTTCCTGTTCATGACAGAATTACCTTAGGCAATTTCCAGCTAAATTGCTAGAGCTGGTTGAAATGTTTTCGATAAAGAAATTGAAAATGTTTGCAGAATATTTTTATACCTATATAGAGAATTAAAGTGGATGTACTGTTTTTTCCTTGCCCCTTATACCCTTCCCCCCTTCTCTCTCCCCTTTCTACTTGCAAGTTGCATAAGAGAAAATAAAAGCGATGAAGAAAGTGAGAAAAAAGAAAAAGAGGATTTGGATAAAAAAGGGGCACAGGATTTTGAACATTATAACAAGCAGTCAAAAAAAACCCTCCAGAAATTAAATATTCCAGAAATTAATGTCCTGAAGTCATGTTTTTCAATTGCATTCATACCTAAACCTGGCAAAAAGTGTCAGGCTATCTTAATCTCAAGCCAAAAAATGTAAATCAATAATGTTACAAGTTTTCTTTTTCTTGCTATACAACGTTTCCCAAAAATGATTATTTTGATGATACAATAGCACAGTGAAAATTTTGGTATTAACCTCTTCGTTATGGTTATTGGGTGTTATTCCCTTCTTAAATTTATATGTAGACTCTTATCCTAAAACATACAAAATGTATATTAAAGCTTATGAATTGAGAGACATTCTACTAATGCTTCCAAGTTTTTGAAAATGATTAATGTGATTCACCACTTTATTAAACCTCTATAATAGAGTGAGGAATCAGGCCCAGTGTTTTAAATAAGGCACTGTTTGTGGAAACTGCAAGCAACTTGTGCAGATCTGACTTTGGGTAAGTCTAGTAAGTGATTTCCCTTAATTTTAGGACAGCCCAGCCTGCAGCCTCCTGTGGGGCTGGATGCTGCCTTTATGAGGGACTGAATCCCACTGGCATCATGTTGCAGGATCTCTCACCAAGGGCAGCTGGAGTCAGTGCTCCACATCCTCCACTGCTCTCCAGCTATGTTTGGGGTATTCCAAAAAAGCAAGCTGCAATGAATCTGCAGTGCTGTATTAGGTTCATGGCTTCTCAGGGATAGTGCCGGGGAGCAGGACTTAAAGGCTAGTGGGACACAGTGACACTCCTGCTCCTTTCTGCCCTGGTATTTCCATGCCTAATTTCATTATTTGTGTTATTTTCTATTCAAGTTTGCACAAAAGCACTGCAAAAAACAACTGTCTCTTTATTTTAATGCAAGTGGAATAAGGAAATTCTTCACATTACCCAAGCCACTTGCAAAAAAATTCGGTTTGCATTACTTCGTTATTGTATTACTTGTGATAAAGTTGTGAGGACCACCAAGAGGACTAGAGATCGAAACACATGATGTAGGATGAAAGACTGGGGCAGCTAGATGTGCTTAGCTTGGAGAAGAGAAGGGTAAGGGAGATCTAATTTCTATCCTCAGCTCCCTAAAGGGGAGGATATGGAGAGTCAGACTCTTCCCAGAAGTGCACAATGAAAAGACAAGAGGTGACAGTCACAAGTTGCAGGGAAATTTCAATTGGATGCAAGGAAAAAAATCCAGAGTGAAGGTGGTTCAATGCAGGAACAGGTTGCCCAGAGAATCTGGGTATTTCCATCCTTGCAGGTTTTCAAAGCTTGATTGGAAATGGCTCTGTGCAACCTGCTCTGACATTGAAGTTAGCCCTGCTTTGAGCAGGGGCTGGACAAGATGACCTCCAAATAGTTCCTTCAATGCAGACAATGCCATAATTATTCTATGGGAATGCACCTTAGCATCATTCTGAACCTGAAAATAAGTGAAGGTAAATACTCTTTTAAAGTCCCCTATGTTTTTCTGCTTATACCATGAATATAATTTCTTACAAAGAGCACAGTAGTAGGAGAAGTTATTTTGTAAAGTGTTAGAAGGAGCAATGAAGGTTTTATAGCTTCTGCATTTACTAAGCCCAAGAGTTACCTACATGGCTTTCACAATAGAGATTCACAAAGCAAAAACATAGCCACTTTGAAACTTCCCTTGACTACCATCACCTTTTGTTTCTAATCAACGTAAGAAGCTTATAAAAAACCTTATCAGTAAAACAGGTAATGAATCCCCACGCAAAGTATAATGCAAGCAGGGGTTAATTAGAAAAGGAAAAGGTGAACTTGCAAAACTGTCCTTATGGAAATCCACATCCCTTACTCTGTGAATGAGGATTTCAGAAGCATCACCTGCAGTTTTGGTTATCAGCTAAGCTGTAAACTGCTTTTCAATTATTGCAAAATCTGTAGTCAGAAAGGTTGGGAAGGCAGTGCTCAGGAAGACTTTCTGAAGAAAGAATATTCTGGAACTATACAGGGTAGGAAGAAAATTGGGATTTGGATAACTGAGCAACCATCTGTCCCAGGCTGTTAAAAAACACACCCTAAGGGGCATTCACCACAGCTTTTATCTGGATGTTACTCCAAGTGCTAGTAGGGAAGAATTTATTCTGCTCAAGGATTTTTATTGCTATTGCTAGTGTCATTCCTGTAGCCAGGAGGTGGCAGGAGATACAGGATATTGACAGGGAATAATTGGAATATGAGGAAATTCAGGAAAATATGACATGAGCTGCAGGTGGGTAATGAGAATGAGATAAGCCAAAATCTTTGGCAGGGAACTCTGGCAGAATTATTAATTTATATTACTCCTAATCTTAAATAACTTCCAAATGATGGCCACTGTAGTACAAACTATCCTTCCCTCACATGACATACTCCTAGACTCTAAAAGCATGAGAAAGTAAGATTTAGTAAGTAATTTTCTGGCTCTAACTGGAAGATTCAGACACTCCTTTCCTTCATTATACATTAAGCTCCTCTGTTGTACTAGCTAGGACATAAACAGAAATGTCAAGCCTAGCTCAAGGTTTTATGTAAAATGAAATATAGGGTGGAATTGGTTGGGACTATTATCAGACGAAAGCCCAGAGACCTGCTCAGTCCCACTAGAAATGCATAAAATTGGGTAGTCCTGAGGGTGTACATAACATAAAGTGACCTAGGGTCTGTGATGCTTCTCACTGACATTATCCTACATTGATGCAAATCCATAAATGTAGATTCATGATGTGAATTCATCGGTGACATTACTGTTGATTTATTGCTGCTTTATGAAAAGAGGAAGATCCCCAGCTAGATTTAAATGGCCTCTAGGAGCTCCTCCTTATGCTCTCTATTATAGGGCAAGCAGGGTGAGAGTTCACAGTGTCTGTATCACCCTCAGGGGTCACCAAAGTTGGGGGAATATATGAACTCACTTTGTTGTCGAAGTGCTTGTTCTTCTGGGTTGAGGACAGTAAAATATGTCCAGTAACTCTCTTAATCCCCTCTTAGGTTGCGTAAGGCTCTCCATACCCATTCTGGCTGGAGGCAAGGTTTCAACATGGGGGTCATTTCAATGGGATGTTTCTTTACTTGCAGCAACCCATGCAAACTGGAATTAATTTGTGAGTCTTGCCAACAATTCTACTTACTCAGGTGTATTATCAATGTTTTTTGTTGGCCTCATTCCACACATAGCATATCAATGAGTTGGGCTGTTGGCAAAAAAGTAGAAAAAAATGACAGTTTGAGAAAGACCTCTGTCTCAGAGACATCACAGTCCAAGGAATTATGATTGAAAATGAGTATTCTTGTGCCATATAAACTGTTCTATTGCATATATTTGCATATAAGTACATTAATGTGCAGACATAATGCTTGTTCGTTAGAATCACCCTCACTTAAGGTCCTAAATCCCTGTATAGCCCTGCCTTTATGCAGCTTTACTCCTTTATCAGTTCCTCCAGGTGAGAAAATAAATAGGATTTTGCTAGGCTGATATATGTCACTTCTCAATCACCTGCACACAATCAGTTGTCTCCATTTTCATGGGAGATAAATAAAGGACTTTGGAATTGTCTTAAGCATCCTCAGTCACAGCTCTATTCGATTCAGTGCTTTACACATTGCAGCCCTCACTCTTTCTGCCCCAGACTGTAAAGTGTTTCTTTCCTAAGGAGGAGCCAATGTTGCCTCAGTATGGGTGGACATAACAGGAAGATTTTGCAGAGAGTTTACAGCTTGCACTTCAGATAAGTTTTCCCAGAGGATTTAGTCTCTTTTCACGTGCTTCAGACTGCCTTTTTCTGCAGTAAACACCTGCTCAGTTTAACAATTTTGCATTATTCTGATTTTAGGTGATTTCAAAGCAAAGGTGTCTTGGTAAATCTGTGTACTCCAGACACATAGCTACCGCCTATGTTTAAAAAATTACAGCTGTCATTGAAATTCCACCTCTCAATCAATGTTTGTCAGTATAATGTGACAGAACAACTCTGCAGACATTTATCATTCTAATTATTGATCAGTAGTACATTATTCTCTGCTCAGTCCTTTTGACAAGGAAAAATAAGTGTTATATAGCGTGCTTTTCCTTGGAAACTTTAATGTTATTGTTGATGGCGTATTATTAAAATATATTAATGGATTCTTCTTTTTTCATACAAGTCTTGATTTTGAATGCAGATTTCCATAATGAGATTTTCTGAAATCACACAGAGAGCATCAGACAATAAAGAGTAACTTCTTAATAAATGAGTAATTTCTGCTACCATTTTCTGTCCTATTGTTGTGACAAAACTATGAGGTTCCTTAGACTTTCTGGGCTAAACTTACAGTAGCTTTCCTGAAACTGACTTTGTCCAGGTTCTGGGCTGATTTTAATCTAACATTTAACCATTCAGTTCTGGGGTCTGCAGTGGAGCTGCATAATTTTATATGGAGGATAGAAGATAGGTCTTTGGTCCAAATACAGATTTACATTTAAAAATATGGACACTAAACAACTATTAATGGGAGAAAAAAAGAGAAAGAGTTTTAAAAAAATAAACAAGCTCAAAGATATAAATCATCGTGCCTGCATGGAGATTTTTTGCTTGAACTCCCTTCCCCTTCAAGTCCTCAGTCTCTGCAGGATAAAGACCTTCCAGAGTAGTCTGTGCTTCTTCCTGTATTGAGCACACTTAGGGAAGCAATGCAACGCCTGTAATAACCGTAACAAAGGTCTGTGTTTGATTCTGCAGAGTGCATCCAGCAACACCAAGACAATAAGGGCTTTCTTTCCTTAAGTCTTCCCCCCCTCCAAGGGCTTTTGTATGGGATTTGCAGCACTTTCTTGGACTTTCATTTTAATAACTATCAACAAAATCAAATATGAAGACAGCTCACATTAGGTAATTTTTTTTCTATTTAGTACTTCAGATTTTAAATAGGTTCATCTTTTCATTAAGATTTTTGGATCGTTATGGGTGGAGGGACTCTTTGCTTATTCCAGAGGGGACTGGATCTGTTTGCTTAATTCGCTCTTTGGAGAGGAATCTCATATAATCCCTTTTTAATATTCCAGGAAAGGTTTTGACTGTCTATCAAGGTATTCTCATCAGTCAAAAGGTCTCTTTTTTTCCTCCTTTTGCATTAACATAACTAATGACAGGTAGCGGCAAAGCTTTGAAGATAGAAGTCACTTCAATCCTTTATAGGTAGCAATACCTTTCCCTTCATACACTCATTCAGGAAGTTCAAAGAAACTCACAGCACAAAAAATCTTGACATCTAGGGGGTGTGATTCACTCCTGGCTCCTGCACTGATCGGCTGTCAGGCTCAGAAGATGTTTGCAGCTGCGACTTTCAAGACACAAATTAGCTGCAAAGTCTTTACCAAAGACGCCCAGCTAAGAGGCCAGAGAGGCAGAGGGGCTGGACAGGGAATGTGGAGCAGAGGATTTGGAGAGGCAGGGGAAACCTGCCAAGAGACTGGTGGCTTTTAAATATCACAGCTGGTTGGGGGAAATAGTAGATAACAAATCACTTTTAGACAATTCCACTGTTCAGAGAAGCTATTGCTGTTCAACAAGCTATTGCTATAACTTTCTTATAGTTTGAAAGGGTTGATAAATGTTCTTAAAATTTCATATCTGCTAATGAACAACATAATATATGTGTCTGAAGTTTGAAGAGTTGTGCCAGATAGTCTCAACAGGATATGTTTCTTAGTGCCTGGTTTGTAATAAACATGAGTTATTTGCACAAAGTATATCCAATACGGGAAGAGCTGCATAAATTGTCCCTTACAAAAAAAGAAACTTCATCTAAGAAATTGGAACAAATGGTTTGGAGAAGGACTCTCTAAGAGAGCAAATACCTAGATGATGTCTGCATTCCCCTTTGCCAAGGTCTGTGGTAGGCTGGGTGTGTTGGGCAAACCTCTGTGACTTGCTGCAGAAATGGCCTTCCTGTCACAACAGTCCCTGGGGCCCGCCTTGCTGTGAGAAACCATCATGCTGCAGCACAGTGCAGCACCCGGGTAGGCAAGGCCGGTAGGTGCTTTGGCTGAGCAGGCGTGCTCTGGCACTAGCTTCCTCATAGGGCATTTACTAGTATTTCTCAATGCCCTTGGACACCCACCCCAAGAAGGGCCCTTACGCTTCTTGTCCATGTAGGCTGTTAATCTATAACAAAATGCATGCCTAAACAAGCAAAATAAATTCTTTCATCTTTTTTTTTTTCCTCCTTTGTCCCTCCCCTATTCATTTCTCTCTTACTTACCCTTCAATTCTTCCTTTACCTCTCATTACTTCCCCCAGAAATTCCCATTAAGCAAGGATTCAGCATGTGGCAAGTGTTACCCCGGAAATCCCAAACACCCACACATGAGCAACCAGGTGAAATTAAATCAGGGCAAGAGAAATGATGAAAGTTTCAGGCAGAGAATGTTTATGGGGAAGTTGCAGAAACCTGGATACATTCAGTCTGAAGAAAAGATGAAAGAAAAAACAGAGTTTACAAACAAGTAAAGGGATACTGTGAAAGAAAATCTATTAATCTGCCCAGCCAGCAGAACTGAAGCTGCAACCTACATTATCACAAAGAAAATTATTGTTAAGTATTTCCTCAAAGGGAAAAAAATATTCAGGAAAATCATATTCAGAGCAAATCACTTGTCAGAAGCTGCCTCATGAACTCCTTTTAAAGTAGCAATAGATTAAAATCTTAACTGGACAGAGCACATATTTGTGTCTCAGACTGGCATGTATCGGTGACAATAGTAGGAAAGCATCAGCCTTTTCTGCAGCGGGAGATGCCGTCAATTTTTTAGAATCATGTTGAGCATTTCCACTTAAAACATCGCCTTGCTCCTGAAGGGAACTAGGACATTATCAACATAATCTTGAACTATCCTGCTTTTCTCCTATGTGATGCAGAAGCTTTTTATGGCTGAATTGAGGCTTAATGTAGAGTGTAAAGAGTACTGTCCGTCTAGATTTCTGAGAGTGAGTATGGACTCAATATTCTGTGGACTTGTCTGGACTAAGCAGCTGCCTACTCCATGGTCATTTATAGTTGTGAGGGACAGGACTGGATATCCTTTCCATCTGAAATCCACAGAAGAGAATCATGCATTGGTTTGGGAATGGAGTTTTCACCATCCTCTCCACGGCTCCTAAATATACCACCACTGAATATATCAACATTTTATTGACTTTGTAAAGAGGGTCTCTTACCAGAGAGGAAACAAAGACAAAGAACTAATGCAATACATAACTCTAAAAGCTGTTGCAATGGGTTTTGATGAAGGTTAGAGTTGAGATCCATTAAACTCCCATGGATTACCTCACAGGCACACTGGGAAGTACAGAACTGGAAGCTGCAACTAGTGGAATCATTAAATATCTATGCTTGTTGTCCTCACAAGCAGCTTTAAGAAAGCAAGACTTCTAAAAGGTTAGCAGCAAGTATTCACTGCAATTCCAGTCTCTGATGAACAGCTCACAGAAGCTTTTATTAAGAGTAGTAAGCCATAGTTAAACAGACAGATATGGCAGGCAGTCTTGCTGCTTTCAGGGTCTGGAAGTCACCACCAAACCACTTGGGTCTCTACATGTTTTAATTTATAAAAAGGGATGTAATCCCCAAGACTGACTGGTAATCAAACATTTTGTGCCTGCTATACTATTGTTGAGAAGAAGAGTCCCACGGCTATATCTCAACACATCAAGGACAGAATGCTAATGTCTTTTTATTTTAACACTATAGATGTGAATCATCTGTAGAAGAATTCTTACACAGAGAATGAAAACATAAAGGATTCAATATTCACTACAGTTTAGGTTTCATTCCATGCATGTTCAAAATTTGAAGCAGGCCACTAGAGCAAGATGTGCTTTCATTGATAGATGGGGAAACAGCTCAGGGACTCCCTGAACTTTAATACCAGCACATATGAAACTTCAATTACTTGTCATTCTTTGGACACTTTCCATTTTTTCACAAACTGTATGAAGAACTAATTTGATTTCTCTTTCATTGTTCTGGTGCAGACACTTAGGCTTCCTAAAATCAGTTAATGGCATAAAGCACTTTCTTTTAAATTCTACCGGTTCTAATCACCATGGATGCATGTAGACAAAGGACAAGAGGCACAGAAGAGCTAGCACGCTGCACATCATTGTGAAACTTATTGTTAGGCAGTATCAACCCATGGAAAGTGCCATTTTGTTCCACAGAGATACTTTAAAAAAAAAAACTTTCTCTCCCTTTCTTTTTCACAACCCTAACATGGTTGTTGTTTCATTCATTGTAACAGGTTATTGAACTATTTAGTCTGCTAAAAAAATTGGGTGTACAGCCAGAGCTGATCTGTACTGCCCCTTTTAGTGCAACTGTTCTTCAGTCCTGGGGTGAGAGAAAAGCTGTCATGGACTGGCAAAGTTTTCCTGATGTAACCCTGGAAGCTTGTAATGAGCTAGCATCTTGGGTACCACACTACTAAACTTCTGAAAGTCCTCTCTCTGCGCTGCTGTCATGTAATGTGGCAGTTGTCAGAGCATCTTATAGAAGACATAGTTCTGTCTTGGTTTGTTGTTTCCCATTATCTAAAATAAGGGAGTGCAAGCTGAAATTATGTAATTGGTCTCCCTTCAAGAGAAGAAACTGCAAGGAAGAGAGAGGAGGTTGTTGGGCATACAAATTCACAAAGTGGAACTGATGGAAACAGATGAGGGCAAGAGGTTTCAGGAAAAAAAAAAAGGAAAAAAAAAAGTTTTGTTGGGTCTCTAAGTAGAGCAAGCAGCTGCAAAACTAGCCCTGGCTGAGGTTACACTGGGAAAATGAGTCAGGCAAGACCCCGACCACCCACCATCCCATGCCATAATGCCAAAACTTGGGGTTGGGAATTCAAATAGTGCTTTCCCCTTCCCTGCCACATGAACTTGTACAAAGAGCATATCCACGAAAATAACATAGACAAATGAACCACTAAACTCTGACATAGAAGTTTGAGGTGCATGTGGGATGTGTGAGTGAACCTGGGATGCAGGTGGCCGAATTTCTAGAAGGGGAGGAAAAGGTTAGAAATATCTACACATCCATATATTGTGTTTTAGGAGAAAACGTTTGGGTTGTGGTTTTTTTCCCACTCCAACTTATAAATCGTGATAAAGAAAGACTGAGAAAATTAGATTCAGCCTGAAAAGTAAAGAATCTGTTACCGAGTAGCCCATCAGAGGGGCTGAAAATTGACAGTTCTCAAACTCGAGGATCAAGGAACCCAGCAGCATGTCACACTGAAGGCAGCAGACTGCCTTTTCGACTGGCCAGAGAGAAGAATGACAAGTGGGAAAGAGTTAATAGAAAGCATTTAAAGGCTTCTACAGATCACTGTATTCAGGAAAAGAAAATAAAAATAAAAACTTAGAGGCTTTCTGAAAGTTCCAGAATTAAAGACACTGCCTCAAGTGTTTGACTTATTGTTATAAGGGCGTAAGACACAGAAACTCATTTTAATCACTTAAGAAAAAGCAGCTCTCAGGGATCCAGTGAAGAATTTATGTATATATCTAAATGTGCGTGTGTGTGAGAGAGAGAAAGAGAGAGAGAAAGAAACTATTTTTAAATCCTTTGAAGATCTACAAAGCAACTTTGGTTTTATTAAGAGGAATTTCTCCCAATCGGCCTGACATTTCAGCTTGCAGGTCTGACATCTCCTGACAACTAGTAGACCTGGGAACATAGAAGTGCCCAGCACACAGAACAGAAGAACTTCTAAAACTAAGTACCAACTAAGCACAATGTCAGCAGAGAAAAATTAATACCAGGGGATTTAAAAGTGTGTTTGTGTAAGAAAGCACCAGGAAGTTTCCTAATGCAAGTTTCTCCGCAGTTTTCATGCTACAGGGATGGCTGATATTTTATTCCATCTGTATTGGCTCTTGGCACCAGGCTCAGTCAAAGCTCTCACCCCTATGCAGTCAATGGCTAATTCAATCTACATTACAATTGTTTAGTTACGATGCTGCTCTTGGGCCCCACTGTGGCCCTGGTCTGGCTGGCAAGGGGAGGAGAGAGAAGGAGGGACTGCACAGCTGCATGGGCACGCATGCCTGCTTTGCATCACCGGGACCCCATGCACAGCAGCAAGCATTCCTGGAGGGGAGGGGACTGCAGCCTTCTGGGACCCACTTGTACATATGGTGATTGAAGGTTTTGTGGCTTCCTCTCAAAAGCGTTGACTGAGTGGCAGCTGCACCAGCACCAGCAGCAGCCCCAGGACCTCGGCACAGACATGTCAGGCATGGGTCATGTCAGTGGCCCACAGCATGGCTCCTCTGCTCTTTGGTGGCAGACCTCTGCTCCCTTGTATTTTGCATTGCTTGACTCCTAATGGTTTCCACATGCAGAGCATGTGGTAAAGGACAGAGATTTCCACCAACACCAGGACCCTCAGCTTAAGATATGCTATCTTGGAGGTCTCAGCAGAGCTGTCCTCTGAACTACTATGTCTTGAGAAAGAGTCTTGAAAAGATCTCCCACTCAGGGGTGATTGAATTTAATTCTGTATTACAGCAACAATTATTTAGTATGCAAGGATGCATGCCAGGGTGTGAGAGAGACCCCAAGTGCAGGTGTTAGGGGGAGCACAGCAGCATCAGGGCAGGGAGGGCTGAACCCAAGTGCCAGAGAGCTGGAAGGATGCACAGTGCTGAGGACCTTGCCAAGAGCATGCTTCGGATCATAGATGAGGGTTCACAGTGTTTGGTGTGGCAGGTCTGGGCATGAAAGGGCAAGGTGAGAGAGTGGGCACAGGCAGAGGTGGGCCAGGGGGGGGCAACTCTGCCCAGGGGTACCTGGGCCCCAGGGCAGGTGGCGTCCAGTCCTGAGTGCATCTGGGGGCCCGCTGCTCCTGGGGATGCAGCCAGCAGCCGTGGGCAAGCTGCCTTCCTTTCCTACACCATTGTTGGGGGGAAAGAGGAAAAGAGCTCAAGGTACCAGCAGAAGGGCAGGAACCATCATTTGAATTTTACTGTGCTATCTTCAGAAAGCCATTCCATTCCTCAGTATCTTGACCTGCAGACCTGCAATGATGCCACTTACCTTCCTCACTGGAGCTCCGCAAAGCTCGATTCATTAGTGCTTGTAGCCTGTTTTAAAACCCTTAACTGAAATGTGCTAAAGAAGTGAAACACATTAGGTACAAAGCATGCGGATAATATTGATGCTCATACAAAATATGCTTCAATAAAAGCTTAATAACTTACCAAGAGGCAATAAACCCGAGTGTGACCTCAAATGCACTACACATGACTAATTTACTATTCCTGGCATGTTTCTACCTTGGAGAGACAATCAGCACATGCTATTTCAGAAAAGGGCTTTACAGGTAAGCAAAATGAATATAATAGTCTCCTTAGCCAGCATATATCAGCATCAATCCTGTGACCGCCAAGCCAGTTTACACTAGCTGTGTAACAGGGCCAGTTTTGCTTGGTGTGACCAAAATGACCAATATGAATTATTTTGCTCACCTGCTGGAACGTTTTAGCATCGGGGCTCAGAGAAGAAGCTGCTGGAGGACTGCTGGAGGTCCCCAGACAAATTTACATACTCAATTTCAGTCAGAAAGATTATGCCATGTTTGTAATCTTTTTCTGAATTAAAAGAAATTCTTTGAGAGAACCCTTGGGAACTGAGGGCATGGTAGTATTGTGATCATTTGGAAAACTGCCATAATTACTTTTTCTATGAAAAGTATCTCCGTATCATACATTGTGGAGCAGAGAATTTTTAAAGATATGAGAAAAACTGACCTGAGTGGATTAAAGCTGAGGGGTAGATTTTTAACGGGATGAGGTAGAACTAGATAAAGTGGGTTTGCTCTTGTTGCACTGAAATATTCATTGTAGGCAGCCCTTGTTCGTGCAGTGAGTTGAAAACTCTGGGTCCTGTTTGTAGAGGTAGTTGCCCTGTCTCTAGCTGCCTCTTAATGGGCATAAATGACACAAATACTTCTCAGCATGTTCTTGCATGGTGAGAGGTCATAAATAATTACAAGCAGATTTTGCAAAGTATATTCAACTAATTGGCAGGAAGATATCCTGAAAGTTTTTTAGCCTGTTTGAGCTAAAAAAAAAAAAAAATCCAAAGAGAATTGTGCCATTTGCCTCTAAAGGTTTTTTATACTCTCTGAGAAAATATGGAAAATTGTTATTTTCTAGGGTTCTTTTTTTAATATTTTTTTCTTTACTTTATATTCGTTTAATTATTTTAAAACTACGATTGAAATAGAGTTAAAAAAAAACAGCTCAGAAAAGTGTTCATCTGTCCTACATGGACTTTCATATACGTTCTTAACTTTCTGTGCTCTGAGCAAGCATCATGACCTGATTGAAAGTTAAGCACATATAGGTGTGCAAAGCCTAAGAACTGCCATCTCCCTTGTCTTTCTCTCACCCCAGCAGGAATTTCCTTCCTGTAACTTTATAGGCCCTCTTTTTGATAGCTGCTTTTCTATACACACCCACACCCACACACCCCTCCCCAAATTCCTCTTACCACATGAACTTGCTTCAAAGTCCTTGCTGTTTGGAAGTTGTTCAATGAGCACATCCTGAAGTCTCCCATCCCGGCATCCTGCTCACTTCCCACTCCCAGCATCTTGTCCTCATGTCCAGACTGCCCACTTCTTGCAGCAATTTGCAGTCACACTGTGAACTGGCTCAGAAAACAAACCTGGCTGGGAGCAAACCATTTCTTGGGTTATTTTTCATTCAGTTCAGTCCCATAGCGAGTTCAGTGAATGATGGCACAAATGATTTGCCAACCCCAAATGAAAGGTGATTGGGAAGGGTACCAAGTGATACAACCTCTCTGGTAGCACTAAGCTATGCCACCCTAAGATGGTTTTCCAGCTACCCATGATACAACAAGTGAGATACCAGTATCAAGCTATTTTCACCCTGTCAGACTGCCAGGTTTTCAAGAAGGAAGATGAGGTCTTATCCAAATGTATGTTTCTTGTGCTCCTGCAATGCTGAGCAGCTCAGTCCTGGCACGTGCAGTGGGCTGAAGGGGAAAGGGGCTGTCAGGATCTTCCATGCTGGGACTCTCCTCCCCATTCCCATCTTTCTATCAGATCTAGAAAACTGATATGCCATCTGATATGACAAGAGTTTTAATTTTCAGTCAAATCAGCAAACTATGTAAACTGTGTGTTTTAATTGAGTAAAGCTTAGAAATGGAAGGTCCAGGCTCACACTGCGCAAGAAAGTCCATGGAAGTCACTTCGGCATCAACTCAGTGTTTAAGCTGAACTGCATCAGTGCTATGAGCCAAGAATATCCAAATGCTGCGTACGCCTCTCCAAATTCTTTCTAATATCAGCTGAGGATTTCATTCCATTTTCCAGAAAAACATATTTTAATCACCATAATTTGATAAAATGCAGGAACACACCACAAAAAGGAAAAATATCATCCTCTGAATGTCATGGCCCAGCAGGTAAATGAGCAGGATGCTATTTAAACTGTGAAGTAATGTGCACGCTTACAGTACAAATGTTCTTTATCAAGCATCATATCATCATGAAGTTGATGGCAGGCAAAATATGTTCTATAACCTCTTGCAAGAAGTGAGACACAAATCCCAACATAAGGAAACAAAAGGATAAGAACTCTTTATTTTCCCTCAAGGCTGATTTTCTGCTCTTTCCCAAAGGGAGGAGGGGAGAGGGAAGAAAAGCTAATTCAAAGGATAAAGAAAATTTATGGAAAGTCACAATAAGCACCACCAAATTAAACAACCAATTTAACTCAGTGTCCTAATGAATGAATAAATACCAGTAGCAAATGCCGGGAAGCCGTAGCAAACAGTTGTGTGGCAAGTTGTGTCCATTACAAAATAGACAAGGAAAAATAATGGGGATATCTTTACTTTTCACATTGCTATAATTTTATTCAAGTCATTTATGTCAGTTCATAGACAAGAAAGACCATAGGTAATATGACTGGTGACATTATTCAGCATTTTCCAGGTAAGGGGAGTTTTATTGCTATTCTTATTACTATTACTATTACTATTAATATTACAATTTATTACTGGCCACAGATGTGCCAGAAAAACAAGGGTAGTAATTGTGTGTGTGTATATGTGTGTGTATCCTCCTAAAAATCAAATCTTACTGCATTTTAGGTCATTTAGTAACACCAATAACTTCATACATAGTAACTAAGCATGTGAAAAAGATATAAAAAAGAATACAAAGCAATTTTATGTGTTTTGTTACAGGTAACAAAACCAGTTATAAGAGTGACCCAAAAGTCAGTAAGTCAAAACAAAATCATCATGCAAATTCATTGCAGTATGAAGTTCCTCATGCCATTGGTATGCAAGCTCAATAACTTGTTTAATGAACTCAGTCGCAGATGGAGACTAGAGAGTTTTCAGAAGCAATCCTAAGTCCTTCTCAAAAAGTAACTGTGTCAGGCATTTGGGGACTAACATTCACGTAAGAACCCACCTTGAGAGGACACGGAATTGATTGCACATATCCATGCCTCATACAGCAGTTTGTCAAAGCAGAGGGACTGGCAGGGGGAACGATGGTTTGCACCTGAAAGGGCACTGCTTGTTGATTCCTGCTGGTTTCATTTTGGGGGAAAAAAACAATGCCCTCTCAGGCAGTGTCCTAAACAATGAGTCAAAAATGACAGTAAATAGATTGGGCTACAGTCCTTTTTTCCCAATAATCTAATGTTTTTTCTCTATAAACCCCTCTCAAAACGGGCTTGTGGGGAGATGCCCACACTGAGCTCCCATCCTTCTGCCAGGCGCTCACCGCCAGGGCCTCTGCTTCCCGCTTTATCTTAGCACAGACAGCATGCTGCTTGCCATGGAGTGGATGTTTTCTGGACCCTTGGTTCAAACTCAGGTTTAAGATCCTCTGCAGTCTGCAAGGCACCCCGTCACTGGCTGGAAATGGAGGTGTCCTGGAGGGAGGAGGAATTGCTGGCTGAGTGTTCCCATCACTGGCTAAGCTGCGTGATGGGCAGGGATGGAAACAAGCCACCAGCTGTGCTTCATGCAGGAACTGGTCCCATGCAGGGACATGTTTTCAGCCACCTCGTGAGCTGCACCCTCAGGGGACTCCTGTGCCCTGTTCCCTGTTCCCAGTTTGCACAGAGGTTTGGGCAGAAGCCATGCCAGCACCCTGCTGCACCCGCTGCGGAGGTGCTGCCATGCTGAGGACAGCTTTAGGCAAGCTTGGTCACAAACTTCGGTTTAAATACCCAAAGTCTGCTGACATCTCATTTCAGGCTCTCCTGCCTGATACACTATTCAGAGCCCAGATTTCCTGACTCCTAGTTCACCTGTCCTTTCTAATAAATTTTAAAACAACATTGTTATTGTTGTTGTTATTATTTAGAAGTTTTCACTTGATCCTCACAGTTCTCCCCCAAACTTTCACATCACTCAATCTTTGAACTCTTTTTGGCAGGGAAATTGCAGTTGCTGCTTTGTTTTTTTTTTCTTCTTGAGCAAATGAGCTCTGCTCTTTCTTTTTATTGATAAGGACATTCCACATATCACTGGAGATACAGGCCTGAAGCCCAGATCCAGCACAGAGAAATGGCTCCAATCCTTCATACAAGATGAGGCTTCGGGTTAAGGAACACTTCACCAAATCACAGTCACGCCAGTAAAATTCCTTTTTCTGTGATTTTGCTGCAGTGAAACAATTTTCTTCTGTTAAGAAAACATATGATGAATGATCAGGTTATTTTTATTCTAAATTGTATTTTATATGAGGCAGTCATCAGCAAAGTGAAGATCCAAGAGTTTCGGTGTTTAAAGCCAGAAGGAATCATTAGATCACCTAGTCAGGCTTCCGAAATATCATAGGCCATTAAGTTTCATGCCAGTATCTTACATTAAATCCAAAGGCTTTAGAAAAACTAAAGAATTTCAGGCACTCGCATCTTTTGAGGAGATTAAACTGCATGTTGCAGGCAGAATACCAGAGAGACCAAGTCTGTGCCGGAGGAGTCAGGAATGAGAGAGAATTGATTAGGTGCAGGATGTTCCCGGAAAGCAAATAGTGCCCTCATCACTGAGGAAAGTAAAAAACATCTTTGTCAATCTTCCCTGGGAGTTAAGCTGCATTTCTGACCCCTAGCCTGAGCCTGTTGTGGGCAAAGTAAGCACTTTGTATCAGCAAAACAAGGGTTAACAGGGCAACCCAGTCCTACTGACCTGAGAAGCAAGGGAGACCCCCAGCACAGTCAGTCTAACTCTCCCACAGAGTCCATAGCATTTTGTTAAGACACGGCATTAAAGCCTCCCTTTTAAGAAAGGTTTCTAGATCATCCGTTTTCTCATGGGAAATTAAGTCTGCCTGAAGAAAGCCAATGGAAAGACTTGACTGCACTTCCTCAGTGGCGCTGGTTGGTGGGGTGGGCCAGCTCCAGAGTCACCTGGCACAACTGGATGAGCACACAGTCCTGCTGTCCGAGTCCTCCTCCAGCTGCAGCTCTCCAAGAATGATGAACTTAAAGTTCAGATCATGCTTTAAAGAAAATCCTGTTCATATTCACAGCTTTTATCATCTCTGGACTTTTAAAAGTTTGAGTAAGAAATCTGAATATATTTAACAGTCCGCAGCCACAGGGTATGGAATAGCATAAAGTGAGTGGGAAAATGTACAGGAGAATTATTCCCTAGGGAAGGTGGCAGAGGAATGAGCATCTTGTTGAAGTGCCCAAAACAGCTAGCAATTAGGGTACACGTTTATCAAATATTCATCGACTCCATCCTGCTACAGGCTTCAAATATTTAGCATGAAACTGTGCCCTACCTTTTAGTGGTTCCAAAGGGGTTGAAAGATCCCCAAAATCCAGAAGACAGATAAGACATCAGAAAGGCAAATGCTAGCCAGGTGGATATGGGCAAACCTTCATTATAATCCTCTCACAGTGAGGTAGCTGCATTCAAGAGAATTGCTCAAGGGAGAACTGTGAAGAGCTATTGTCATCTCACTGCATCAAGACCCATTTTCTTTGATTACAGCTAAAATGTATATGCTCTGCTGATTCAGGAACTCTCAATGTATTTCCTAAGTGTTACTTTTTGATTATTGAGCAAGGATAAAGTAAACAGTCAATGTTCTTGGAGTACCAGAGACATCCTTCTGGATTATAAGTGATCAGGAATCACCAAAGTCTGGCAGACACCCATGGGGTGCCCAAAATGGAATATTCAAACATTCTGTTGAATATCCCATTGTCTTCAAGGGATCCTCCTGCACATTTGCAATGGCTCATCAGCCACTTTGCTTGCTGTCTTGAAGCAGAGTGGTAACCTATACAAAAGCAAACCACAGCAGGATTCAAGTTCCTGAAAGAACAGAGGAGCAAAGTTTCTACCTGATATATTGAACATTGTGAGTCTTTATTCAATTAATTTCTCAGAACTGGCAGAGCGTAGTTTATGTTAGGGGGCAAGTGACCTTAACACCTCTTATCAATATCTCTTCAGAGATCAGCCCTTGGTTTGAACCTTTGGCTCATTTGTCAGCTTTGTGCATGTTAGAGGTAATGACTCTGGGCAGCTACACCGGTGGGCTGTGATATCATGTGAATTCAGTCTCCAAGCTCCCCGAGCAACAAGGTGCACTGAAACAAGGATGTGACTGCTATTTGGTTCAGTCTATAAATGAGTAAAAGCAAAATGTCATCCAGTGCTTCAGAATGAAAGAAAATAATTCCTTTGGACAGACTGATCTAATTTTATCAGCATTGACTTAAGTGGCAGGTCAGGGAGAAAGTCTGTTGAAATTTCTGTGTTAGAGCAGGAAAGATTTGCCAGTCAATACAGAAATAAACTCTACCCAAGATTTATCTTCTCTGACAGATTATTAGGCAGTGGAGTCTGTAGGTGAAATTTCATGGCTTGTGGTATCCAGGAGGTCAGACCAGATGATGATAATGGTCTATTCTGAACCAAAAAAATATCCATGGCTGTTATCACAGAGAACATGCTATTTTCAAATTGATTAAAAAGTTGGTGAATTTAGTGAAGGAAAGAATATTGCAGTAAGAGTGGAACAGATAATTTAATCTTTGTTAGTATTTCTCTGCTCTTAGCAGATTTTGTCTCTGCTTTGCAAGAGAAGAGAACACCACAATCCTTTCCTTTCTCCCACACATATTCTGTTTCAATATGAAGCAAAAAAGAGTGACCTCAGCTCTGCACAGCTGGAGCCAAGGGCTGGGACTGCAGGTTGAAAACTCATAAACCAGTAAAGCTATTTTAGTTGTAACATATGAAAAAAAGAACAGGATTGAATAGCTGTTTACACTCTAAAACCTCTTGAAATCTTGTTCTATTTTTTTCCAGAGCTTTGGTTAAATAGATAATGTATTTGATAAATTTCCATGAATCCTATTCATAATTTTTTTGCACACAATGCAATGAAATATTCTGTTTCGTTTATTACTTGATATTATTTAGAAATATCCATAATGGGTGATTCTTGATATTTATGTGCATACAATTCATTGCAGGCCATACTCAGTAATATAAATAAATTCTGAGGATTATTTCCCTTCCTTTCATATGTGATCGGGAGTGACTGAACTCTTCATATCCTGCTATTGTGAAATGGAGTAAGCACTTGCCTCTGTTGCACAGGCGGTGAAGAGTCCCAGCAGAGGAGTGCAGGGCCATTTCAGAGCTGTTCTTCCATATCCTCCCTCTACCCACCAAAAACGAGTCCCATGCTGCAGATCTGGCTTGCCATGGATGAAACTCTCCATCCTCACTTACTGGCTCCAGCCACCCTCAAACACAATTGGGGAACCCCTTAGCATCAACAAAGCAGACTGCTATGTTAATAACAGAGCTGGTGTAAATTATAGTTCTCTGCAAATAAACTATTTTCTTCCTAACTTTTCTAGAGTTTCTATGTTGTTAGCAAGCTACCTAAAACTTGAAAAACAGCATTTTTTTGCGTCAAGAAGAAAAAATCCTTGTTTTCAGAGATCCATCCTTCATGTTCCCAGGTGGCAGTAAGAGCCAGGCCTATAACAACATAGCTTGGACTCACAGACTATCTCCTATTCTATAGATGATGATTGAAAACATGGTTATTAAAATAGCAAGTGTAAAGAAATAGTGTATTTTCACCCTGTTCAAAGAGAGGCATTAGAACATAAGACCAACTCTTTGTCATTCCAGGCAACTGCACAAAAGAGTTCCAGCTTACAAGGGTCCACAACATCCCTGTCCCACATTTATTACCCTAGGCACCAAGACAAACCTCACCAAACTCTGGATCTGTAAGAACAGATCAGAAGCTACTAGGAGAGTGGGTCACAGGAAATCAAACCATCTTCCCCACTTTCATCTGCAAAAACAAGCTATGCATCAAAGCACTCCTTCTCACTCCCTCCAGGTGACCAGCAGAAGCCTTGAAGCGATGGGAGAGCAATGGCAGTTGTAACAGGACAGATAGTCCCAAAGCAGGGCTTGATCCAGGTATAGATTGAGGAGCTCAAAGCCAATTCTGTGAGCACAGCGCAGAAACGCTTGCGGTAAAATTAATGAGAGGCTTTTCTTGATGAAAATTGGCAGCTGGTGACAAGTTCAGTGATTTTGAAGGGATGCATTGTGAGGGAATATGCAAACAGCATTAACAAGGGCCTACTCAGTTTTTATGTGTGTCTCTGTCTACACAACAACCCTGATTAGGTAAAGATAATAATAGCTGTTTCTCTTTGAAGGTACACATCTCAGCTGGGAGCTTTATATCTTTGCAACAGCACAGAATAATTTATTTTAAGAGGGTTAAGCATCAGTGCTTCCAAAACTGGAAGAGATAGCTATCTATTTACTCTCATGCCACTAAAATCCTTGTGAAAATTTGATGACAGCTTCTTTTTTTTAAAAAGGCAGTAAGATATAGCACTGATATCACAACCTTGGGCTCCCACTCATTTCAAAAGATCCATCAACTTCATAAACTCTAATAGAGACAAAAGTATTTTAACACACTTCATTTTAGCTAAAGTAGAAAAGCAGTTAAAAAAGCGACAAATATTATGTTCCTAAAATTGGAAATTGAGTAATTTGGACAAACTGTGAGACCCTTGTCTCTCTCCCTGGCAATCAGAAGACAAAATGTCAGCTATTTTCTCTAAAAAAGGAACAACAGGCTAGATGATAATTCTTGACCCCCATGGCTCACCAGGAATTGTCTTACTGCAGATGACTCACATGACAGACAACTTTGTCAGTGCTGACTCTAAGTTGTCTTTTAGCAGTTTGTTGTCAAGGACCATGATCAAAATCATACCCTTACTTTTCTTTTTCTGAAAGTTATTATGCACTTGCAATGTCCTTGGAATAGCCTGCCCATGCTCCAGAGCAAGGCTTCAAAACCACCCAAGCAGAGCTCCAAGACAGTTCATTTCACTTTTGCTGAACACAAGACAAACTGGGTTTGTTGCCCTCCTCTTCTAGTGCAAAAGGAATAATAAAGATTAGAAAGATTTGATTATGCTGTGCCATTTTTTCCTGGTAACCAGGATTCTCTCTGTTTTCCAGTTCCGCGTCTGGAGAAATAAAAAAAGATATATGTAGCTACATTTGAAAACGGTCTTTTTTTTTTCTCTTCTTAGACATTTTACACTAAATGTTGTGTTTTCTAAAGGATATTACATCAAGATACTGCGTGCTCTTGGGAAGAAGAAGCTTCTATACAAAATGTGTAATCCGCAGAATGTGTATGCTAAGCCATAATCAGGGTGTTTCACTTTTTTCATTCTAGCTCTCCCTCTCATGAAAATCTTCATTTGCAGACAGTATAAAAAGAATCAGATCTGAGCATCCAGAAACAGAGTAAGCCAAAAACCCAGCATAGCTGGTCCCGAGTTGTGTCCCATCCTTACCAGCTACATTTCACATGACTAAAACTTGACATTTTTAGCACATTGTAAGCCAAGAGTAAAAGCAGGTATCACACATAGGATTACTATTACCACAGGCCCCAGGGCTTGCATCAGTACTCATGTACAGCTGAAGTCAGAAAGGGTTCTTGGATTGTTTGAAGGACTCTTTTTAATATTTTTTTTCGTTTGGATGCCTTCCAAGGTTTGCTCTCTCCTCCTGTGTCACCGAGGTCTGCTCATCAAAAGCCTAGGGAAGCATATCTGGCATCCAGCCCTCAAGCTTTTTGTGTTTTTAACTTTTTAAAGCTCAGGTTATAGCAACAGGTACAGTGTGACCAAACTGGTGGAATGGTTGACTTGGAAGTTTTCATTTTTTTAATTGTTTCTTCCTTCAGTAAATTTGTTTGATTTCTAATATAGGACACACACTATACAAAAACACATATACAAAAGCACATTGCTTCTGACTTTAGGTAGCAATGTTTCTAATCTTGTTTCTTTCTAAGCACCTCAACTGCATGTGACAGGTACTTGATTAGCAGTCAGGTTTGTGCCAGACAGTGACAGCTCTCTTGCCTGCCCGTTTCTCCTCAAAACCTGCAAATGGACATGGGCTTGAATCTACAACAATTACTGTTCCTCCCGTCCAGAGCACTCCAGAAACACCTGAGTAAAGTGACGTTTCACACTGGTTTTGCTAGGTCTACAAAAGGAAACTAGGAAAATATGTCCAATGCTGTTAAAACTTCAAGCAAAACTAAATCTCTCATTAGGAAGATGACAAAACTCCAGACCACAGCATCAGAGCAGTCCTCAGCAGAGCTTGTCCCCATTCCTTCTACCCTTTCAGGAAATAAAAAAGCATCTGTACCAGCTTGAAAGATGGAAGGACACTCATCAAGGAGAGGTCTGCTTTGAACTAAGTGCAGGAAATAGAGTCATCTCATGACTCATCTCACTGGCTTTAGACGCCTACTTGCCTGGAGGTGAGCTGCTTGCCCTTGGCTCTGTTTTCAGTCAGTGAGATTGTAGGATGAGTTGCACTCCATTAAGAACATCTGTTTCTGTCACCAGAACCAATTTGGTTCATCCTAAGATGGCTAAGAGTGGTGGGAGGGCCTAATCTTGAACAGTGCTTGTCTCTTTGCAGGAGCTACTCAGTGAGTATAGACAACTAGCCTATTTTATACGCTTTATTTTGTACAGCTAAAATAAGGTGAATTTCATCAAATATTGCTCCTGTTTCATACTAGCTGCTGTGTGAACAATGTTAAAAGCCCTTACCCAAGCACCATTCTGGGACCTTTCAAATTGTTGAGGTGATTAGGAACATGTGTTCTTCTGGCTTTCTGTTAGGATTATGCTCCTAGATCACTTGGTACTTGTGAAAGTCCCACCTAGTTTCAAGCCTATGCCCAGACTGGGCTGGTTTTGGTAATTTTAAAACATTTTCAGAACTTTCACAAAAACTTTCCAATTATTATGCTGCTGAGAAAGACTGAAAATCTCAGGTCCAATATTGGTGTCAGTTCCAGCTATGTTAGCCAGTGGATTGACAGTTGCCTGGCTGAGACGTCATCTTCATTTTATCAGAGCTGCAATCCCATTCGCTACTGTTTCTCATAATGACCTCACTATTTTTCCTTCACCTGGTTATTTAGCATCTCATATCCTAGAAAGAGAGGGTGTACCACACTGCCCATAAAAACATGCTACACTGTTCTAATATATTTTACATGTAAACAATCCTGGAGGCAGGAAAAGTTTGGTTAGCCTCTTTCTTCTCAGTTTAAACATCGTCTCCAGTTATCAGCAATCAAGCATTGATGGAAACTTTTCATTTCAATTATATTCAATAACTCCTCTAATTTCTGTATTATTAATTTTCTTCCAGGCATTACTGGAAATGCAGATTTAGTGTTGTATCAAAAGTGTGATGTGAATGAACTCCACAGAAAGGCAAAACTGCAGGAAGCTAAAGAAAAGAAAGACTTTTCTACATCTTTTTTTCTTTTTTCTGAGAAGTACAAGCCTTAGGCAATTTTGTGGTTGGCTCTTCATTAATTTCACATAACACCTTTGAACATGAACATCTTCGCTCATTTTCTGCTCACAAGCCATGAACATTCCAACTTTCAAACTATAAATGTGCTAGTCAAGACTGAAAACTTAATGGCCATTCCTACCATGTAAAATATGCTTCAGGGGAAACACGGACAGACTTCCTATGTCAAAGAGAACTTTACAAAGACAGAAATGTGAAAGAAGGGCAACAGGGACTTTTCAGATAAAACTGGAAGCTGTTCATGTGGCCAAATTATTAAAACTAACATGTCATTAGTGAGACGTGCCCTTCAGCCAGACCCCTAAGTCAGGAAATTTCATAAACTCACTCTTGATGTTCCATACATCCATAGGAGCCATGGATGCCTACAAGGCTTGCTTTAGGTGTTTTTCTGAATAGGAATGGGGTTTCTTCCAGCCATGACATAAGAAAATTTTTAAAACTTGCAGTGAGAATTGCTGAGAAATCACAAGATAGAGGAAGTCCTATTCAATAAGGCAGTTGCCATCTTTGGAAAAAGGTCTTGAAGCACTCCAGTGTTGTGAAAACAGCAGCCTTAATATTTACCAGCAATACATGTGGTTGTATAGAGGGCAATAAGGAACAACTATGTGTTGAAGTGGGCCTCACATAAAAACAGCTCAAGATTTGTGGCCCAGCCTAAAGAAGTATGTGATACTGCGTAAACAAATCCTGTGGCTGAGCTTATCCAAGAACTGCCTGATGTTTTGAACAAGGCTATTTCTGTGCCAGAGGACCTCAGCAGAATTGTTGAACTTGCAATGTTAGTGATCTTTAGGTAGCAAGTGGATTTAAGGATGTAAAGGACAAATAGGCAAAGACAGATTATTGGGAGCAAAAGGGAACTTCAAAAGGGCAATAATAATAATATTTTTTAAAAAGATGCAATTTTTACGTCATTACTCTTCCCTGACTGGCTTGTTGTCAGTAACAGTGGACTCCCTATGTGTTTTCCTCATGTGGGAACACAAACACTTCTCCTACTGCCTCTACCTACTGCACCAGCCAACAGAATCAAGAGCTGTTCAGGGCCAGATCCTGCTACAGAGGAAAACACATTTTTGGGGTGTATGAATCCATCCCCTGGGAAAATGACCTTGTGTTAAAATCATGGATTGCCCTCTCTGAATACTAGATTGCATCTTTGTCCTTCCTGAGAAAGTACTGTTTTCTTAAGGATTGTTTTCTGAGTAGAATTCAAGCAATCTCTGTGAGGTAATCAAAAAGGCCATGAAGAAGTTGCTAAACTTGGGAAAGGTGAAATGCCAGAGACAGGAAAACCTCAGATTCACATCTTCTGAAAAGTCAGATAACAGCGGCTGGGTCATCAGTTGCAAGAACAGGTTTATCAATACCAAGATGTTTTGCCAATTAATCCTCTCTGAGCTTTACCCAAGATCGGAGAGTCTACAGAAACTTGGTAGAGACTAACAGGAAGAAAAGGAAAGCTTCTGAAACAGGCTAAGTATGTCACTGAAAAGCGGATAATCTCATTGACACACAGAGAAACTCAACAGGTCAGCCTGCCTCTTTCCACCCAAAGTGGAGTTAGCTGAACTGATGTAAACCATAAACAATGTCACTCACATTGGCTTTTTAACTGTTTTTAACCATTTGCCTTCAGCAGTAGTCACTTGATACTGGGTGGTGGGTGTTTGTGAAAGCAGACATCAGGATCCCCGGTGCCTCAGTGCCCTACTTACAAGATGGGTAACATTGATACTAGCGATGGAGAAGACCTCAGGGATGATACAGGTCATCCCCCTGCTCTGTACAGATTGCCTTTGCATCATACCACTTCTGATACCTCTCTCTTTGCCAGGGGAGTGCAAACAGCAGCACTTCCAGAGCTGGACTTGCACAAGAAAAGGCAGCACAAGATGCTGACATGCTTTGGAATATTTGGGTGAAAGGCACCATAGGAGTACAAGCAATTACTTTTACTGTATATTTTGGCTTTTAATTCTACTATTAAAGTGTTTAGATGAAGTGTGTTCTCTGTTATTTGCTAGCTTGCTTTTCTAAATGAATCAGCTGGTATAGAGCCTCCAGGTCCCGGTGCATTTTCCTGCTTGTGTAGATAGTGGGTCAGTGTTTAGTTTTGCGCTTGGTAGCTGTTTAGCTCCTATGTCCTTCCTTGCTCAGCAGAGTACCTGTGCTAATTAAGTATCACATGGTGAGCTGGTTATAAAACACTTATTGTCTCTTCTGTGAATGTACACTGTATGTGATCCCATGGCATTATATTCAGGGGCTTTGGCATTTCTGCACCTGTATGTTAATGACACATTTTAAGTGAGGTTTTTTCCTCCTGTTTTCTTCCATTAGTCACTTTACAATGCTTTGTAAAGACAGGCTTTCAGTGCACTCCCATGGGCATGGGAGGTGACAGGCACTAGATAATGGCTTTGACAGCTTTCGAACAGGAGTCACTCAGCAATAACTAGTAAACCAAAATGTCCATGGTATGTCCCTTATCACAAGATGTCACACCAGCTCTCCTGTGCTAAGCAGCTTCATTTGGTAATTCTCTTCCACAATCCCATTTCCTCAGCTGAGGGGGAGGTGCTGATCTCCTCTCTCTGGTGACCAGAGATAGGACACGAGGAAATGGAATGAAGCTGCGTCAAGGGAAGTTCAGATTGGACATTAGGAAAAGGTTCTTCACTGAGAGGGTGGTCAGTCACTGGAAAAGGCTCCCCAGGGAACTGGTCATGGCACCAAGCCTGCCAGAGTTCAAGGAGCATCTGGACGACGCTTTTAGTCATATAGTTTAGTTTTACGTAGTCCTGCGATGAGCAGGGAGTTGGACTCGATGATCCTTATGGGTCCCTTCCAACTTCAGATATTCTATGATTCCATGATTCTATGATTTTTCTACTATGGAGTTATTATTTGGGATACTACTACTCTCTTCTGTTGCAATAAAAATATGAGGTAAGACTTATTTTGGGAAGTAAAATTACCCCCAACAAAAATTGGAAGAAAGCTTCAAAACGAGCAGGCATGAGAACCACACAGTGGATCCATAGACAGCTAAGTTACAGGAACTTTCCCCAAGAGCCTCTTAGATTGGTGTAAAGTTCTCCTGTGAGTTTCTTCTCTGGTGAACATAAATGATCATGCAGAAAGGACTGAGCAAGGCACTAGTTTGGACACAAGCATCCTGTCCACACCACAACTCATTTCTTCTCTCGTTAGTGGTACTGTACTCATTCGTGACTGTGATGGGAAAAGGGAAGAACAATACAGGTGTAGGCTCAGGCAAAGCTTGATAATCATCTATGTGAGTGTTAAACTTACAATGTTTATGCTGAAGCCAGGACACCAACAAAATTAGGTAACCACTATGAAAACAATAAGTGACACATTAAACCATCCTATAACCTAATGAAAAGCTATAATTTTGTGGTGAATCTGTGGTCTGATTTTTTTTTTATGTTATAAGCCAACTGGAAACTGCTGATGAGAGAGGAGTCCTTTCTCTGCTGTTGCAGCTGTTTACAGTGTGTGTTTTAATTAGTCTCTTCCCTCTAATACCCCTGCCTTTCATTGCAGAACTGACTTATTTTCTCATTTAACAAAATCCAGCCCTCAAGCAGCTCACTGGTCTCTGGAAAAGGATTAACCCATTTGAAGTCAGCACTAGGGGCTTCAAGCAGGTGTCCAGAAGCAGGTGTGAACTGCTCTCAGTAATTACTTTCAGCTCTTAATTTGTCCTTCAATGTCTATTTGAAATTTAACCTTAAAAGAATCAAACAGCAAGTACCCCATGTCATCTTCAAAGCATGTCAAACTCAAAGCAAGGAAGGTTACAACACAGTAACTCCTACAACTTTTCTTGTCACTGAAAGACCTTGCAGATGTTTCTGAGATGTAAGAGATTAGAAGAGGTGAAGGTTTTACCTGAGGCGTCAGAGGGCTCTTGAGAGAGGCTATGACAGCACAGGTCCTTTTCAGGACTGCAGCTGAGGAGGCTGTGCTTGGCCAGAATTTTTGAACAGGGCAGCCAGCATCACCTGGCCACATTAAGATCCAGAGGAAAAAGACTTTCATGCAAGTCATAATGAACCCATATTTCCTTTCTGTCTCTAGTAGGAATATTTCTCAAGTTACTGTATTTTAACAATAATACTGTTACTTGGCAGTTACTTCACAATAGACTGTAGTCTCAGACACATTTTCTTTGGCAAATACATTCTCATAGTAAAAATTACAAGGGAAAAAAAGAAATTACAGCTCTGAGAAAAGTGATTACAGCAAAGATAGACAGGAATTAGACCATACAAAGAATGTAATTTTAAGCTTTTACGATCACAGGCTAGATGTTGCAAAATGCCTATGACAGATTATGTTAACCACATCTTGGCTGCGCACAAAGAACAGCAATGTCTCATCCTCCTGGTCACAGTGGGGTTCTAATCTTTTTCCCACATTAAGATGGCACATTTTTGAGGACACCTTGGTAGCGGTAGAATGGTGTCTTGGTTTTGGATTTGCTTATTTGATACTTTTTTAAAGCATTTCTATTGAAGAAAATTACAAAATTCTCCCTGAGGCCACAAAGCTAGAGTTTTACTGGGTTTCTACCATCCTGCTCTGAAGTTTTGCAGCTTATTTAGCTTCTCCTACCTTAAAATGCATGAAGTCCATTTAAAAATCTATCTTTTGCATAGGAAAATGAGGAAGTCTTCATAAGCCTAGAAATACTCGACCAGGCTTTCTAGCTTAAGGGTTCCTAATTTGTCACCTTAAAAAAACCCACAGGAACTCTGAATATTATGCTAAAAGGGTTTCTCAAAATTCTTTGTTTCTTTAGAACTGTGTACAATCCTAAAAAATATCCAGCCAGAATTGTCTTAAATCCAGATGCATTAACCTTTCAAGTAATCTCCTTCTGTGCCCTTTTTTTATAGTTATGCTTTCTAAACACTGATCCAATTAACTGAAAAGTATTTGCTGAAAAATCCATCATTTGCTGTTCTGTTTTACCTTAAGTTGCCTATACAATCTCCAGTTCCACAACTAAATACCCACAGAGAAGTTAAACCAAGCAGGGCACGAGCAATGTATCTGACTTGAATGTGTGGCCACACATGTCCAATGGCAATCCTCCACCACTGATGACCAAGGTCATGGTTCAGGCCAGGCCTGGGTTCTGCCTGGACTCATCCTCCCAAACAACCCTCTGTAAAGCTTTAATGTCTCTGTCCAAGAGTAAGGAGCTTTCTTTTTTATATGTAGGAAAAAGAGCGAGAAAAGCAAAAGAAACCCTTGAAGCATAGTGGATAACCAGCCAGTTTTCAAAGGATGGCACACCTCCTTCTGAAGCACAGAGACAGATCTGCCAGGATTTGTCCATTTAAAAGGTCATTAACCAGCCCAGCCTGTATGTTTAAACCTGTGGTGGATAGCAGCACTGCCAGACTTCCAAGGTGAACAATGATGATAGCTGTTGAACAGTGTGCATTTTCACAGTGTCTAAGCACAGCACAATTTAGCACAAGTGTTTCTCTGATTGTAACATGTTGCAAAAATTCACCACATTCAATCACCCGCAGAAACCTATCGCAACTAGTGCAGCAAAGCAAAAAGGAGGGAGGGGGCACCAGGATGGCTGGTGAGTCCTAATACAGACACGTGAGCACTAACAAAGACTGTGGGACCTGATATTGCTGATGGGACCCCTCTCCTCTCAGGCACCATGTTTTCTTTTTTTCATCAGTTGGACACTTTCCTTCTGCTACAGATGAAATCTATTCTCAGAAGCAAACCTTCTGCAGGTTTTTGAGGAAGCAATGTTTTATAGTTTTAATAACAGGCGCAGTCAGGTTATACATTAGGTCCTACAGGATGACATGTAGGTAAGGTCACTGGAAACGGAACAAGTAATTTCTGGGGATATGGTGCTCCAACAGTTAAGGCCAGGTGCTTGGTGAGTTTTGGTTGGATTTTCATATACGTGGAGAGGTTGCACTTTCAAATTGGTCTGAGTGGTTGTGACAGAAAGCTTTCATTCCATTTCAAAGAGAAATGCTACAGGCGCTTGTAGCGTTATGGGAAGGCTGAATTTCCAAAATACTGGCTGAAGAACCAACGCTATCAATACCAGTAATGACAAGGTATTAATGGATATATTAGCCAACATATTTCTTCTTCACAGTTACAGACAGTCAATGAGACGTTACGCTGTGGGATTTCAGCACATGAAAAGGGCATTAAAAGAGAGATGGTTAATGGAACAGAATAATAGAAAGTAACTGCAGAATGATCACAAATTGATTCAGCTTGTATTTAAAATCAAAGAATAAATAGGACTAGGTCTTTAGCTGAGGATTTAGATTTCAGAAAAGCAAATTTAGACAAGCTAAGGAAGCTGATTAGTAAAATCAGTTGGACTGAGATTATACAGCAGGTTGACTGTGGAAGGAGAAAGAAATTTTCTGCTGTCTGAAGAGCTAAAAGTGACAGAAATCTTTACCCTCAACCAGAAGAAAAACTTATAGAAATGGATTCCACACTTATGTAAATAAATACCCACCTTTAAAAGGATGTTAAAAATTATACCCTTAAAAAGGTTATAAGCAAAGAATATAGGCAAAAAGCTTACAAGAGCTAGAAAGGCAAAAGGACAGATCAGTAAGCAAAACTAGATTTCACAGACATACAAGGGGAAAAAAAGGTCAATTGCCAAAAATTGATCTGAGCTGGATCTTGCAAAGGATACAAAACCAAACAGGAAAATGCCCTTTGGAAATGTACAGTAGAAGGAAACAAGGAAAGAAGTTTGCCTGCTAGTCCTGATAATTGGGTAACCTGTAGATTAAAGATCATCTAGGTGTGATCCAAAACTAAAGGAACAATTTACCCAGATTTTCAGTAAGGATGGATGCACTGATGGCAAAGGCAAAGGCAATATATAGAATGAGAATGAAGATATGGAAATTAAAGCTAGTCCCCTGGAGAAGAAAGCAAAAATTGAGGCGGGTTGCAAATGAGTACAGGAAGGGAGGAAGTGGGAGTAGTCTCCACACCAGAAAGAAGGTCTGCTACATGATGTAGGTGTATTTGTGAGCTATTTTTAGAAAATCCCCCAAATCAAATGTGGTACTTTCTAAATGGAAACTACTTACAAGGAGAAGGGAAAGAGGACACAAGAACAGAAAACTTCTTCAAAAATGATCCAAACAAATATCAGCCTGATTATTTGACTTTAGTAGTATGGCTTTACAACAGCTTTGGAAGGAAAGGAGAACAAAAAACATGGAGATAAACACAAAGTATCTTGCTAATACCCTAATCTCAATAGGAATTACCTACTAAATATGAGTGTCTCTCCCACTGGTTTTCTTGCTGCTCCTGGCTCTGCTCAAGTCCAGCTAGTTCCATGAAAAGCCCAGAAACAAAGAGAGCACAGGAAGCAAAAGCATGTAATCATGTCAAGTATGTATCTTCTGGTTGTATTTACACAGTAAAAGCATACTCTACAGTCACTTGGCCTTTCCTTTTCCATTTCATTCATCATTTTCTATTCTCCTATGAACTGTCTCATTCTTTGACTAGCTGGACAGAATTTTTTAACTTCTTCTGGTTTCAGTTCATTTTTCTTGAAAACAGATGACAAAATTCCTGCCTGCTGTGTTTCAGGGGAGGGCTTGTCAGGACATTGCCCAGTGGTATTTAGAACTCCCTAACTGGGAAATACCTTTCATGAAGATTCCTAGGTGTATGTTTTCCTATCTCTGTTTCTCTTATGCGTGTCTTGCCACTTGTCATTGACAAGCCCATTCAAATCTACCTCAGCCACTTCTCCCTGATCAGCTTATAGTGGAACTTTATATCAGAGACTTTCTTGTCCTAAAGCGTTTTTTAATGTCCTGTAGTCAAATATTTTTCAGCCACATCTACCATCCTTCTTCCATCCTTTCCTGCTGATATTCTCATACTGTTCTCTATGATGATGCTTCCCAATTCTGTCAGTGCTGCACTTGTCTTGTTTGTGTAAAGGTCATTAATGGAAACTAACAGGATCAGATCTTCTAGGAACTTCCTGCTACTTCATCTTTAAAACTATCTATTTCCCCTGCAGCCAGTTCCTGGCTGTGCTCTAGCTCCCTATGGTAATTTCCATATCTCCAGTCTGACTGTGGTACTGAAATCTAAAATAAATGACAATCAAAAGTGGTATGGAGCACCTAAACTCTTACTGAAATTGTCAGATGTTTTCCAGCCGTTATCAGGATTTGTCTCCATATCTGTTTCCAGCCCATATAAAATGTCTATCATGCAAACTAATAAATGCTTTCATAGCCAGGGGGAGACTGAGGAGGATGTTTAAAATAGAGATACCTGGTTGTTTTGTAAAGGAAGATACAATCTTCTACCCCAAGAGCAGTACACCATGGTAAAGGTTTCAGGTTTCAGGGATACAACAGAGCATATACAAGCCAACACTTAAAGAACAGAAAAAAAATTCAGGGCTTTTCACTAAAGTATTTTTCTGTTGCTTTTTATGTCACAGTTTTCTGAAAATATTACTGCTCTCAGAAAAGAAAACAGATGTGCCTGGAGAAGAGTTACTTGTTTGTCACACATGACAGGAGTCTCTCTGGCAATATGCCTGGACAGAGGCCTGAGCATCCTGGTCTGACCTCAGTTGACCCTGCTTTGAGCATGTGGGTTGGACTAGAGCCCTCCTGATGCCTCTTCCAATCTGAATTATCTGATGGTCATGTGAGGCTAAGATGCCTCTATGCTGCCCTGTAGCACAAGCAGAAAGGCTGAGCTTACACAGCAGGGGTGTGCCTCCTGCTCAAGTGCACAAGATGAGCCCTCTCTCAGGCACTCTTGTCCAATTTCTGTCCCACCTCTCCAGGACAGGATGCCTACCAGGATTTAAGGGGCTCTGTCACAGCCCTGTGAAATCCAACTATAGTGCTCTGCAGAGGCTGTAAGTTACACAAAGTGAGCAGCAAGAACCATGACACCAAGCAAAGCTGACCTCTATCAGACACCTACTCTGTGAGTACAGCACAGTATCCAAGGAAAAGCAACCTTCAGGCTATCCTGACTACCACGCAGTCCCGTGGCAGGACAAAAAATAGACATGTAAAAGTAACTTACACTCATTCTTCACACTGCAGACATGTGCTCCCACCCTGAGCACAGAAAGGGGGGATGAGAAAAAGTACACTGCCTCTCTCCTTCCTGAAACTGCCCTGCCTTCCCTGCTTTAGAAAGCAAGAAAAGCAAATAAAGAAATATATCAAACAAAAAAATCAGATAAACTCCAGACCACAACCCTACTGACCCCCAGGGATAATGCACTACAATAGAATAAACCTGAAAGGATTGTTGCCAAAGTGTGGTTCCCTGCCTGCTGCTTCTCCAGGTCTGCTGTGAGTGACCTGATGAGATGGTGAAAAAAGAAAACTCCACTTGGGTCAGTACAGCTCCCCTCCAGTGAGTAACCCTATGCCTGAAGCATCCCCTAACAATCCACTGGTGTACACTCTCTAGACACTGAAAGAAAGCTGAAGAAATACTACAATACATCCAAAAGGTTCAAAAAACATATTCTGAAAGAGCCAGTAAATTCTGCCTCATGCCTTAGAGAAAACTTCAGTGCATGTATTCAGCAAGAGCTTTCTGGGCCCCATTTGCAAGAGCTAGTTGGTCTCCCAGACTGATGAAGTCCCAAGGCTGTGTCCAGAGAGTCAAGAAAGAAACAAAGACCAAGACCTTTCTGATAAAGAAAACAAAGGCCCTGGCTGAGTGTGTGCTATGGGATCTGACCCCCGCCACAGCAAGTGTTTGTTTCTCTCTTGAGCATGGGCAAGACTTGTTCTCCTGAAGCATGACAAAGAAAAGGGTAACTTGCTTCTTAACTGAACAAGAAAAAAGATTTAAAGTCAACTATTTTTCCAATGAGATGTGATTTCCACCATGTTGAAAACTTCCTTAAGAAAATTCTGATTTTGATTTACTATTTGTATTTTCTACCAGAAGACCTAAATTAAACAACTTGTCTGCAGGGCTTTAGCATTAATTTCTATGTCTTTTTCAGCTGTTCAGTGCTTCATGAGTGCTGCTGTTAGGTACTTGATGACCCCATGGTCTCTGAACGTACTGCCTAAACTATATATCTGATGACACACTGTGACAGCAAAGTCAGGAGGACTCATTACTCCAAAATGGTTCAGCTCATTTTAGGAACACCTTTGTGACAAGCATTTCTACTTCACCTTTTAATACACTCAAAGGTAAAAACCAAAACCCAAAATACTGGAACTTCCCTCCAGGTAAAAATTCCATTTTCCCATCATCTCTACCTTTAGTTGGAAAACAGAAAATGAAAATGAAAACATCTCTGCAAAAGGCCTCTCACTTGGGCACAAAGGCAGGACTGAAGGAAGGTTCATTTTGAGCTTATTTTATTCTTCCGTGTGAAATACTATGGAACCAGCCAAGACCCTCCAGGTTCCTTTAACCAGTGGGGCTTCTCACTGACTCAGTCAAGCCAACACCTGCAGCCTTTGGGACAGCAGGGTCAGCCATGAGCGGTGGCACCTGTTGGGAAGTCTGAAAACTTACCAGTTGCTTAAAAAAGAAATATCAGGTAAAAAAAATTAATTAGCTTGGGACTGTGCCAGAAGCCCAGAGCTCACCCCTGTCCCCTTTGATTAAACTGTCAAAACATTCTTTGAGCACATAGTGTGCTGATACCATGGTGTTTGTCTATGGCTCAGTGGCACTGGAAGGAAAGGATTTAGCTGTCTGCAAAACAAACACACAAACAATATCAAAAAGCACTAGCAGATGAGACCAAAGGCACAAACCCCTCTTTTCCAATCAACAGCTCTACAGTGCGCACAAAAGTGTGCCAGGAACCAGGCTATAAAACAGAGGACTATGTTAGTGATGACACCTTAGGGACAAGAATCATTCCTCTCTTGCCAGCAATAGGGTAAATCTGCCTCACCGATTTCCACAGAGGGTTATTCCTGTTTATCCCACTATTCATCAGAAGACTGTTAGGATCTTGTGCCCTTGACGTCCTCTGCCCCCTGCCCTCCTCACTAAGTGTACCATGGCTATTCTCATTGACAGAAGTTGTTTCCTGATGCACAACGGCAAGAAATTGAGTTAGAAGTACCTTTCCAACCCATCACATACCTGCACCCTCTCCCCAGCCAGGGAAGTGCCCTGATCTTGGGGCGGGCGTTGGAGGGCACAGCAGTGCGGCAGGCAGTCTCCCTATATCACAGAGCCACAGGGCTTGGTAAAGTGGCTGAAACTGCAGGTCAGGCTGGATTAGCTGAAGCAGAGCCTGGCCAGAACACAAAGGCTAAAATTAAGCTTGAAGGAAAATGTCATCGGATCTTTAATTCTTAAAGGTAGGCAGCATCTTGATCCCTTGTTGTTGTGAAAGGCAGATTATACACATGCATTTGGAGACTGGTTATACCTCTGTGCAAAGTTCAATGGTATTCACAATAAATTTTAAAATAGTGTCAGCTACTCACAATCATTCCCCCCTAGAGCCCCTGATTGTGTCAAGTTATCAGACTTAGAGAGCACATTTGGCAATTATATTCCAAATTCAATCCTTATTTCTTTTTAAAATTTACAAGCTTACCTTAACATAAAAATACTCCCTTTAGGGTTTTTCTTTTCAGAATTAGAAACATTAAACATTATTTTATAGCTGCAGGAAGGCATGTTTTTTGAGATGACACGGGTTTATGTAGAGAGATTATTCAAATACAGTGGCAGTCTCTTTCAAATAACTGGAAGGTTACATTCAGGAAACAAGATCCTAAGATTGCTTAACCTCTCCGGAGTAAAGAGATATCACCACTTTCCTGAAACCCACTGCTACCCCTCAGCCTTCTCAGCAGCGTGCAGCTGAGGGGTGGAGAAAGCTGCGAGTGAAGAGAGCAGGCAACAAGACAAGGAGCGGTCTTGGAGGAGTCTCTGCTTTGCAGTCTCAAACCTTCAGACTTCGAAACTTTCAAAACTGTACGGGGATTTTGGTGTAGAGCAAAGAGTGCGTATTGAGCTTGGGAGGAAAGTAAACTGGGTACAACTGTTGATTCTGCTACCTGGGTTCTGCAGCACATCGTTTCCATCAGCTGGGCCAAACAGCTAGAACTAACAAACAAGTTTTAGACCTTTTGCCATCTTTGTTCATTACTGCCAATAGTCCTAGGTTGGTATCATATTGCTATGCTGCCAGCTGGAATGGTGGAAACATGTTCGCTCCAGTCCAAACTCAAGCAGTAGCAGAACAGTTAGGTGAGTTACAAGTTTCACTTGTGGCCACATTGGAGACACAATATCAGAATACAAGAGAGGAAACAATTGGAAATTGCATTCCATTTTACTCTGTGAATATCAAGACTGGGTGAAACATTAAGGTAGGGTTGTTATAGCAACAGGATAGTTATCTCAAAAAAACCCTCTGCAGTCTGGTTTCTGCACAGATTGCTTCAACAAAGCAAGACTGGAGGGGTGAGGTAGTGTCTTTCAGTAAAATAATTGATGCAGCGGGAAAAAGAAATCAAACAAGATTTTGGACACATCAGCCTTCTTGAAGAATGGTTTATGCTCTTGAAAGTTTGTCTGCTTTATCCAATTATTTCAGTTGCTCTCAGAAGAATTTCATATCAAACTCTTCTTACTTATGTCTTTGGTCTGTCCTGGCTACAATACTCCTGTGACAGACAGACTGCCACACTGAGATGTACAACTGCTTTAGTGTCTGCAATACAGCTCAATAGAAATACAACAACATTGTCACAATAGTTTCCACAATTAAAGTGTTTCCAGAAAAAAAAAAAAAAAAAAAAACACCTGAAAATGACCAGCAAATGTATTTTCTCCCTAGTTATTGTATGTATGAAGTGGTGCTGGAAAATCCTGTAGCAGGAGCTTTAGGTGGGGAGAGAGCTGTATGGTCTGGAGGGAGATATAAAAAAAGAAAGTAAGATAGACAAGACAGGGAAGGAAAAGAAGAAAGACACCAAGTAGGAACTAAGGATAAAATCATGAAGCAAAAAAAAATGAGAAAAATTTTAATGTCCAGCTGGTAAAGTAGGAAGAAATCAAGTCACTCTCAGATGTAGGCACAAAGTCAAGAAATGTGGAAAGCAAGGAATGCCTCTTCCACATGCAGTCCTGCCGCACTGCAGGGCTGAGTGATACTGCTGCTTTCGTGACATTCAGCAGACCTGTTAAATATAAAAGCTGAATTTGACATGTTTGTGATTTGCACCATACCTGCGTACCCCTGTTGCCCACAGAGAAATCCTGAGTTCTTCAAGATCATATCTAAGTTTATAGCCCTTGCAGAAATAACGCAATAATTTTTCTTACACTTTTGCATTCCTACATTTTAGATATTTGTTGTCCTCAATGCTAACAAAGGGTTCTTCTACTTTGTCGAGCAAGTACACCAGCAAACCCCGAGAGACCAGTTAAACTCTGAGAGGAACCCTGACCAGAGTCCAGAACCAAGCAGTACAGGGGAAGAAAATCCCAGTAGCCACCAGCAGCAGAACCAGGCAAGGGGGAAACTCCTCAGCTGGGCACGAACAACGAGATTCAGTTTTTGCACAGCAGAGCTGTATGATACACACACGGACTCACAAAGACAAAGTGAGCCTCTGAGTGTCCACAGGCAGCATTATCCACATTTCTGCCAAGCACAGCTGCCTCTAGATATAGGCCTATGCCAGGGGAGCAATGCATCCTCCCACCTCCCTGCAGCTCTGCATCTTGGTGTTGCTTCCTCCGTATCCCAGATGCCTACCCCAGAAGAATAGGTTGTGTGGCTGTATGTGGGTTGCAAAGGAGGGCCTGTGCTGGCTCTACTGGCTGAACTGTGAGCTGGGGTGGGAGCAAGGGGCTGGGGAAGGAGAGTAGCGGGAATCAGAGCCATGCTAGCCACTGGGATTTGGTCTTCTCTGGAAAGGATTTCAAATGCCCTGGCCATGGGAGAGGCACTATGAATTTTGGCAGAGGCATCCAGTAAAGGCTGTGGCAAGCAGTGACTCTGATTAGGAAGTAATTTATCTTAGAGTATAAAACTGTGGATGCGAGGAACTCTCAAGAAATCTCTGGATGGGGAAAAAAGTGCAGGAGATGCTTTGTGAGGATCAAGAGCCTGAGGTGATCATTATGGAGCCAGGATTAACCTGGGAAGGCTACACGACACTAGTGCCAAACTGGTACGGGACACCACAAGCAGGATTAAACAGAGACTTTGAGTTTTCAAAGCTCTTTACCAGCTCAGCTCTCCTTATTCCGCATTAGCAGAGAAGATGTCTGAGGCTGCACACCAGTCAGGCTGGGCATTTTTCAGACTCTTCCATGAACAAAGGGATAATGGGCTCATTTTCTTTCAGTGCTTGTTCTGTTGTTTGAAAACTACAGCATTTAAGGCAATGGCATGAAGTCTTATTTAGCAGCAAAATGGAAAAGGTACAAATTTCTCTCCATCATGTCCTGAAAAGCTACCTTTAGTTTAAACAGAGAGGACAGTGCTTCAGGGGATGAAAGCTCAGTAAATCATTCGTGTGCTCTTCCCTGCCCTGCCACTGGTTTTCCGTGTGACATCTTTTAACCTGTCCGAAGTTTTCCCCACCTGCTGACCTGGGATACAGTTGAGCAGATTGATCTCACCACTCCTGGATTTGGTGTGTACTACCCTTAAATTAAAGGATGTCTCAGTTTGCACATCACCTATCATTTTGCAGATGGTTGTGGATTAACTGCTAAACAAGATGGATGAAACAGTAGAAAGCATTACTTTACATCCATCTTGGAGAGAACCATAATGGAAGGCACCAAAATACAGTACATCGAGCACAGCAGCATCGTTTTCCTTCTACAGGACCACAGTTTGCCAACATCTCTGCATAAGCAAGTGCTGTCTCAAGCACATACATAGAAATATTGGTTTCTGCATCGCTATTTTAAAGAAACTCTTACCCTTCTGCAGTCAGCAGCTTCCTGTCCTGATGTTTACAGCAAAAACTTGCTTTTTCCAGGCTTTTCGAAAAGGCTTTATGGCATAATACAGAGCAGGCAAGCATAATGCTGTCGGTACAGGTGCAAAACAGTGAAACAGCAGCAAATGGATCCATTATCACCCTTCAGCCCTTCGCTTTCTTTTACTTAAGTGGTGCTTTGTACACGTGAAGTATGAAAATGAAGGATTGCGGATATTCTGTTTCATTTTTATTTAGTATTAAGTACGTATTTAAGGCAAGCCCTTGGGCTGTTAAAACATCTTCAGACAGAGATCCTTTAATAACTGAGGACAGATTTGAACAAGCCATTAAATGACTGAACTAAAAATTGAATGATTAAAAAGAAAAAGACATAGACTTATTTCTAATTTTAATAAAATCATAGTGCTTCTCATGGCTGGCTGTAAGCCTGAAAAGGCAAGCTTTTGCTTCCCGATCATCTTGTTTGTACCACCGAAATGTGACTCCTACCTTATATGTATGCACTGTTTATGCATGGGCTTCTTCAGCAGCCTTATTGGCATTCACTAGTGTCGTCTTTTATTCCACACTGAGCTTGTGCAATTCAGGACATGAAGCGTTTCTGTGGTGTAACAGGACTTTTTAATAAGTGACGGACTCTATAAAAAACATGCTAAACCAGACTGTCCAAAATATTTATTACATGTTTAATTTGGCATTATTTTTAACAGACTTTGAAGTGATTTTGTATTAATATCAGGGTGGTTTAGAATCATGAAACTAGTACATTTAAATGGTAAATATTTGTGTAAGTTTATCTAGAACCTACATTTGCAATCTAAGCTTTTTTCCTGGGGGAATAAGAGGATTGCAAATATTTTTTAGTATGAATTTCCTTTATCTTTTTTTTTTTTACTTCTAGACCTTCCTGTTGCTATCATCACCTTCCAAATATAAATAGATGCAGCAGTTAACATTACTGACTATATATTATACCTGGAAACAAGCAATTAACCAAGGTGTTTTTTCTTAATTAGAGATGTAAAAATGATGTGTTTTTAAGTGTGATGTTAGTTATCTATGTGACCTTAGAAAAGCAAGATAGCAGTCTAATTCTGCATTCCTGTGAAGTCTCCCAGCAAAATGAATTTCATGGAGTGCCAAGATCAAAGCTTATCTGAAAGTATCTAAGATTACAAAGATGCCAAGTTCATCCACTTCTCCCCTAAAGCAGTTTCCACCAAAAAAAGCCGGCCTAGCATCTCCCTTCTTTGAGAGTGAAAGTATAGGCAGAGGGTTCATTCCTGGAGTGAAAAATATTTCTATAGCTTTAAACAATATCAGGAGATATGATTATCTTGCTGCCAGCTCTGTGGGCAGTTTAACAACCCTGGTAATGATGCATTAGTGCATGCCGGAGGCTGGTGTTGACTTTGGACAGCTAATCTTGGTCTGCAAAGGGAAATGCAAGCTATCTTGCTTGGCATCCAGAAGAAAGATGCTGAACTCAGAGAGAGGGTACCAAGGCTTCAGTCTGGTGGTTGAATACATCCCAAGGTAGTTAAGGGAGGTGAGAGTCCTGGAAATACCCAGGAATGTAGACTTTGGCCCTGAAGAGTTTCATGTTAAACTACTGAGCACTACAAAGCTCTACAGCAACGCTGCTTTATGTTCTCTTCAGGTAGCCACCCCTCCATATAATAATCTTTCTTCTCTTGCTCCTGCCCTTCTTCTCATTTCCTCTTGCCAATCACTCGCTTCTTTCTTGGTAGCAGTAGATTCTTCTCTCTGATTTGAATGTTGAACTGTTTACCTGCCTACAGCTGTTTTTTTAAAAAGGAGAATCACTATATTTTAACTGAGTGTAAATTCCCAGGCTTTGATTACATACAGCACTCTGCATTTTACATAGGCAGTAAAAATGAAAACAGTAGGTCTTTTTGGAGTTGCAAGCGTGGAAAGAAAAGGTTAGAATGCCTACCTGATCAGAGCTCTTAAAATACAGCCAAACCAAATTTCTTATTGGGCTACCTGACTGAAGAGCAACAACAACAAAGCATTTTCACCTAGCATTGAGATATCCGAGAGACTGGCATGTTATTGAAAAGGTTAGAAGGAGAATTTTTCCCCTTACTGCACTGGAGAACATGAGAATAGATGGATATTCAATAGAGAAGTTTGTCTTGATCACTGTGGTCATTAACCATAGTTGTTCATGAAAAATCTGAAGCATGAGACAGATATTTCCTATTAAATTTTAATTCAATCATGCAAGTCTGGGGGGAAGCAAAACCCTTTTTGTTGATTAAGGACATTGTGGCATATAGTTCTGCAGTTACCTTGGCAGTGCCTTTTGACACTTCTTGTCAGAAGTAGAGGATCTAACATGGGAATCAAATAATTTTGGTAAATTATTTAAAACTTTGGCTATAAATTAAGGGATATGGAAACTGAAACTTTTGCTTTAATATTCTTAATGTAGCTATAGAAAGATTGAAGTGGCTTTTCAGTTTAGGTTGGACTAAAAGGCATTGACCCTCCCTCCCCCCAAACACAATATAAAATGCAGAGTCCACTTAGTGCATTATCCCAACTCCAGCAGTGAAAGGTAGAAAATGCTTAGGGAAAATTTATAAGAAATAGGGCAAACAAGGCATGGACCTTCCCCTTGCAGCCCTTCGAAGCTTCTTTTGCAGAGTTTGCATCCAGTCCTTCATTTAGCTTATAGCTGGTCAAGTAAGACACCAAAGTTTTGCTGCTCTCAAGGTCTCACATCCAAACAGTAGCGCAACCCAGCCTTGGAAGGCTCCTTTTTGCAACTCAGTGCTGTTCATCATTCCCTTATTGTCTGCCCAGTTCAGCAGACACAACCTGCAAATAAATAATGAGATGAAAAGATGAATTCTGGGACCAAGAAATGCCTTATTTTTCCAGAACTTGTGGATTTAATCCAACAGTGCGCTCTAAGGCTGGATGATCATTGTGCTTTCTTGAAACAGTAACGCACAGTTCTTCACTTTCTGCTGGATTTATTGCCTGCAAATATGAGCCTGTGTGTAGGTCTTGTCATCTGATACATTTGTTTTAGTAGTCAGTATAATACAAATTGACTACTAGAAAATGCATATTTGTTTCACAGCCAAGCTGCAATACAAAATATATTTCCAACTCCCTTATTTATTATTTTTTCCTGTTTATTAACATATGAAGTCCAACACTATTACTCTTACTGAAGTCAGTAGGATTGCCTGGGCTAAGGAGCGCTTTCATTTACATGAAGTTATCAAACTGCAGCCTTTGCGACCAGCCTAAATTTAGGAGGGAGATTCTTGCAGTAGCCAGAAAGTGAAGCAAGATGTGAAAGATGACAGGAGAGGGTGATGCTGCTGGGTGGCACAGCAGCAGGAGGGGCAGTGAGCAGGAGGTGCTAAAGACCCTCAGGTGTCTCCCTAGAGCCCCTCATCACTCAGACCTTACATGATTACTAGCTATTCTGGTCATTTTTACTTTAACTGGCTTTTGTTTCAGTATCATCTCAGTTGTAAATCGAGGGTGACAACAGCAGTGTATTGGGTTTGCATGGCAAGGTTTTGGGAGCAAGGGGGGGCTACAGGGGTGGCTTCTGTGAGAAGCTGCTAAAAGTCTCCCCTATTTCTGACAGAGCCAATGCTAGCCGGCTCCGAGACAGACCCACTGTGGGCCAAGGCTGAGCCCACCAGCAACCATGGTAGTGCCTCTGGGATAACATATTTAAGAAGGTACAAAAAAACCAAACCTGTGCAATTGCAGCTGGAGAGATGAGTGAGAATATGTGAGAGCAACAACTCTTAGACACCAAGGTCAGTGAGGAAGAAGGGGGAGGAGGTGCTCCAGGTGCCAGAGAAGAGATTCCCCTGCAGCCTGTGGTGAAGACCATGGTGAGGCAGGCTGTCCCCCTGCAGCCCATGGAGGTCCACGGTGGAGCAGATATCCACCTGCAGCCCATGGAAGACCCCATGCCGGAGCAGGTGGATGCTGTGACCCCATGGAGAGCGCACGCTGGAGCAGGCTCCTCGTAGGACCTGTGGACCTGTGGAAAGAGGAGCCCACACTGGAGCAGTTCATGAGGAACTGCAGCCCATGGGAAGGCTCATGTTGGAAAAGTTCATGGAGGACTGTCTCCTGTGGGAGGGACTCCACACTGGAGCAGGGGGACAGTGTGAGGAGTCTTCCTCCTGAGGAGGAAGGAGCAGCAGAGACAACGTGTGATGAACTGACCGCAACCCCCATTTCCCATCCCCCTGTGCTGCTGGAGGGGAGGAGGTAGAGAAATCGGCAGTGAAGTTAAGCACAGGAAGAAGGGAGGGGTGGGGGGAAGGTGTTTTAAGATTTAGTTTTTATTTTCTTATTATTCTACTCTGATTTGATTGGTAATAAATTAAGCTAATTTCCCCAAGTCGAGTCTGTTCTGCCCATGATGGGATTTGGTGAATGATCTCTCCCTGTCCTTATCTCGACCCACAAGCCTTTCATTATATTTTCTCTCCCCTGCCCAGTTGAGGAGGGGAGTGATAGAGTGGCTTTGGTGGGCACCTGGCATCCAGCCAGGGTTAACCCACCATAAGCAGTCAATTCCACCCCGTTGTTATGACAATAAATATATGATGCATTCAAATACTAAGGTGAGCAACCCAAGAAGTCCACAGGGAAAATCATATTTCTGCACTTAGTCCAGTGCTTCAGCAGGGTGCAGGAAAAAACAGAAGGAACATACTAAGAAATTTCCTTTGGAAAACAGAGTTGGAGATTATAAATGTAAATCAGTCATCACAAATACAGACAAGGAGGTAACTTTACACACCTGTATTACCTCACAGTGTCTTAATTATTCTGACATTCATCTTCATGTCATGTTTTGGGCAAAATATGCATCTCTATTTCCATGGCTTTGCAGAGATTTAGCAGTGTATTGCGTATGTCTCAGGAAAACTGACCTTCAAAGGAACCATCACACCACTGTTTTCAGACAAGATCTTAAATATCAGCCTAGGGCTGTTGAGAGCTTGGGAACAAACTGTCACCCTTTGCAGGGACTGGTGCCCAAGGTGGCAGCGCAGTCCAGCTAATCAGCAGTACCAAGTGCACATTTAAATCATGCAGAAATTAGAGATATGATGAAGGCAATAGGAACCTTCTAATGGCATGATTGCTTTAGCACAGGGAACTGATGCTGCTGACGCTTGGTGGTGCTTGAACTAGTGATGAGTTCTTGATGCCGTGGTGAACCAGCAAATGGTGAGAGACAAACTGGCTGCCAGTTTGTGGAAAGTAGAGCCATCATAGTTGCTGAGTGCATTAATGCCAAAGAGATCTTTGTTTCAAAAACTTTAACATGCACAAAAGCAGAAGGAAAAAAAACACCAAATCACCTGCTGCTCGGTTCCTCTGAAATTAAAAGCCAGTAGCAAATTAAGATTTTTAAATCTATTGCACCAATGACTCATTATCAAATCTCTGAGATATTGATATGAATAACACTTTTAACTTCAAATATCAAACTACTTTTCTATTGGTTTCTGGGTGATGTAAATACCTGCCAGAGAGAGAGCACCAGGTAACACAAATTAGCCAAGGTGCTGCTACAGCTCTGAGACCCTGAGGCTGAGATTTAAAAAAGAAAGAGAATGAGCACACATGAAAGTGAGTACACGTATGACAGAGACATCTGTAGCTCTCATTTTTAAAGGATACAGGTCTTGTTTCTGGCCATGGCATTTTTACATTCTTTCCCAGCACACCCAGCGGTAGCCCTGACACAAGCAAGTCACTCTTAATTGCAGGAGGATCCTGACAGAGGTGCCTCCTGCAGGAGGCACGAGATAGTAATGTTTAAAAACTATTTGTGCAGAGTTTGTTCACTCTGGGGAAAAGTACCTGTCTCAGCAATCAAGAAGGAGCTGTTGCAAGAGACATTTAAAGACATTGTTCCTTTTTTTCTATGCCAGATATCTTTGACAAAATAGCAAATAACAGAAGGAAGCTCCTGCTTGATTTTGGTTTTCTCAGATTTCTTTGTTTTAGGAGAGTAGAGGAACCATTTTATCTCCAGGAGCCCTGGGCCCTGGCACATATGGGTGTCTAGTAAGTGCAGTTTAGTAACTGAGTGATGCAGGCCAAGTTATTGTGTTGGTTTGAACAAATGAACAGAGAAAAACAAAAATCAGTTACAGGGTATTTTTACCAAGGGAATTATTGCATAAAGTAAGGAATTATGTCACCCATTAGCAACGTGTAAAAAAAAAATATATATATACATATAAATATGGTTTTGTGTATATACACATATTTATATTTAACAAGGAAAGTGTCATATATCTGGCAAGGAAATTAAGATACTTTTTCTCCAATAAGAGAACCAAGCTCAAAGGCTACAGGAAGTTTATTTTGTGTAGAGCTTACATACTGTTAAATGTAATGTTAGAGTAGAAGAACAGTCAAATTTCACAGGAGGATTCCTAGCCAAGAGTTTTATTATTTGTTTACACTATAAATACCTACATGAGTCTCTACAGTTGGGACATGCAAATGCTATAAAAATTCACTAGATTTTTAAATGCCTTGCTGAATGAAAGTGAGAAAAGCAACAGACAATCAAACTCAACCTGCAAATGTGTTCTGTAAAATTGTTAATAAAAAGCCATTTCCTGACAAAGCAGAAGAAAAACGATTCTACCTGGTTTAGGCAATCCAAGGAGAATGCAATGGTGAAACTGAGCTCCAGGGATTCACTTAGGGCCCTAAGTTAGCACAGCAGTAAGAAGAGAAAATCTTTGAATTGCAAATTATGTTTGATACACTTAAAGTGTTATCTTAATACATGGTGACTGGCACAGCTGCTACTGTGGTCAGCTGGGAGTGACGAGAGACCGCGTCCTTCTCTGACATCGCTATGGCAAGGGTCAGGGTGATCTCTCGTAGGGCAAGTACTGAGAGCCAGGGAGCTCAGACAATTAGTTCTTCTCAGAGGTGCTAGCATCATCCCTCAATGAACCCACAAAGCAAACTGACTACAAGGACGCCCAACCTAGTTTTTAAAATCTCAGGTTCACCCTCATCCCCTCTCTTACATTTTATTTCTATTCCATTTAATTTTTTCTCTCTTTCCTAGTCTTTTGTTTATGTTTTTCTTTTTTCAATTTCAAACTTAACAAAGCCAGGTCAGTTACCCATGATACCTGATTAATGCAAGTGCTCACTGGGAAAGACCTTGCTTTAGCCTGACAGAAAAGCTGTGGTGAATTAACAGCCTATCTTTTGAAAAACTTCACTGAGTCTGAAATAAAAGGAAGGGGAGAACTTTTCCAAAGAAATTTTAATTTTTTTAATTTGTCTATTTAACTTTCGTCAGCATTTTAAAATTATTTTTGACAGCAGAAGTGGGTGAGAGCTGGTTGGCATCCCTGCAGCAGAAAGCCCAACCAACAGAGTGTGCTCTGCAACAATTTCAGCAGGACTCCATGAGCACCTTTGGGTCTGATCTTGCATTGATCAAGCTGATTTCTTGAGGCAAGAGGACAAGAATTTATTTTGTGTTCTATCTTTCTTTTTTCATTTCCTTATTTTCTGGTGAGAACAAAAAAGAACATCATCTAATCTTTTTCCACTTCTTCTGAGAAACAGCTAAGTTTCCTTCTTTCTAAGTGTTTCCATCTGCTCCTGCCTTATGTATGTACCTATGGCAATTTGTAACATTGTGCATTTACACTGTGTGGTTTTAGTTCAATGAAATGCTTGTTAACTGCTTTCCCATGCAGAATACCTTAATATGCTAATAGCCAAGCCCTTGTGTTAGAACTTCCTTCAGTGAACACTATAAGCCAAACCAACCAACCCAGAAAAGTAATTTTTGCATAGTTAGGCAATAAAGTGCTTTTCACCATGCTATTAAAATACAGCTAAAAAGCAATAGTAAAGAATCATAATCAAATTACATTTTCTACAATATTTCACTACACTGCTACAACTTGACAAAAATACTTTGTGTCACAAAAGACATTTTTGTATAACAGGAAAGTAATTGTATGTTTATTTTAGAAATAACATACATTAATTCAGCCAGAGACTGCATAATAGGTCTATATAAGCAGAATATTTTTTTCCCACAGGTTCTCCTCCTGTAAATAAATCTCTGTGCCAAGTACAGCTCAGACAGGTAGCCCTCATTTCAAGTGGTCTACTCACATAAGTGAAAATTACTTTCTTACATAGCACATACTGCATCGGGTCTTCAGATATCAGGCTGTGAGAACCACACAGAAAACAGAAAACGTCACTGCCTTTCTTGCACGTCTGAGAATTCCCACATATATAATTTGGAAAATTATACATATATAAAACCACATACATAATTGGGAAATTTATAAACCAGTTTCATACCTGTGTGGAAATACCTTGCATACTGGAGATGAAACTATCAAGGTACATGAATATTCCTCTCACACCAGGACTGACAGAGCTTCAAAAAACATGTGTCAGCAAACTCTGTGACAGCTTCTTATTGCATATATTTAGCCAAGAAGACTGTGTTTAGTCCTGTTTAGAGATTGTGCTGGTTTTGGCTGGAATAGAGTTAATTTTCTTCATAGCAGCTAGGATGGGGCTATGGTTTGGATTTGTGCTGGAAACAGTGTGGATAATACAGGGATGTTGTCATTACTGCTGAGCAGTGCTGACACAGAGTCAAGGCCTTTTCTGCTTCTCACCCCACCCCACCAGCGAGGAGGCTGGGGGTGCACAAGAAGTTGGGAGGGGACACAGCTGGGACAGCTGACCCCAACTGACCAAAGGGATATTCCATACCATATAACATCATGCTCAGCATATAAAGCTGGGGGAAGGAGAAGGAAGGGGAGGGGATGTTTGGAGTGATGGCGTTTGTCTTCCCAAGTAACCGTTATGCGTGATGGAGCCCTGCTTTCCTGGAGATGGCTGAACACCTGCCTGCCGATGGGAAGTAGGGAATGAATTCCTTGTTTTGCTTTGCTTGTGTGCGTGGCTTTTGCTTTACCTATTAAACTGTCTTTATCTCAACCCATGAGTTTTCTTAGTTTTACTCTTCCAATTTTCTTCCCCATCCCACCAGGGGGGAGTGAGAGAGCGGCTGTGTGATGTTTAGTTGCCAGCTGGAGTTAAACCAGGACAGAGATGTGGAAGAAATGATGATGATCACTTTCCTGACAGGCAATTAGTTCTTGTTAGTAAAGCCATCAGAACCATCAGGTAAATATGTAGTTCAGTACATAAAGTAATTTCAGGCATGCATATTATTTATTCTATTGCTTGTAACAAGTCTGGTTTGTTTTAGCCTATTCTATCAGTCAGTGCTTTAGAAATACTAATTACATTTTTTCTGAAAAATAGATCTTATCTCTGTCACGCTGACACTTTTTTGACACTGTTTTTCAAGATACTGTAAAATCCCCTGAAGTCTCTACATACTCTGAAGGTGATTACCTAAAAAACATTTCATACAATCAAGTGCCATATTTCTCTTCATTTACATATACTGTTTTGTTGACGTCCCGGGGAATATAGCTGTGTGAGTAAAGGCCCTACATCAGTAAAATATTACTATGCAAACAGTGATTGAAAAACATCTGGTCAACCTATCATCATTTTATTGAAGTCCTGAATCTAAACCTTCACAATGGTCTGAATTCCAAGAGAGCGTATTTATTCATAATGAGATAATCCTTTAGCAGCAGAGAACATAACTTCTGTTTTTCTGAAACTGAACTGAAAAATAACATGATTTCTGAACTGAAACCCTGTATGTTGTGTTTCAGCATGGGGCAAATGTTTATAGCTCTATGATATGGTAACATTTTCTCATTGTTTGAGAGAGATTAGCATGCAGCTTACAATAAGGAAGAAGGGTCAAAATACATTTAAAATTAAAAAGAATCTCCTTTTCCATTGTAATTTATGGAATAGCCTAACTTCTGAGAGCCCACCAACTTGTTCTTCTCTGTCATTTATTCTTTAGGAAACTGTTTCCCTGCAGGAGTTTTATAATGATAAATTTTAACTCTGAAATTTCAAAATGCCTTAAAGTTTTAATCAAAATTTAGAAGATTGCCAGTACCATCATTTCAGCTTGGAATGGCCAAAATCAGAAACCCTTTTTGAAGGGTACTATATAATTTATTTTCTTCTATTCTAAATCTCCAGGTATTCTCATTTTTATGGAGAGGACGTCAATTAAAAGTCTATCTTCTTTCTTAAATATAAAACCAAAACATTTAAGAGCCCTCTTGCTCAGTGATGAGGTGTATGGTTTGTATTTTTCTAATATTCTCAGCATGAATTAGCTAGAGTCAGTTAAAGATGGTGATCAGTGAAATATTGCTCTCTACTTGGCATTGGAGAGATTTAGGATGTGGAAATTAGAATTTAGCAGACATTCAGAATGAAAAAAAAAAAAGGAAACCAGCCAAATCCCACAGTTCTGTATTTCAGACTCCCAAACCCACACAGAAAGAAAAGCACCCACAGGGAAATCACCCAAAGTCATGTTATCTTGGTTTTATTCAGTGATAACTGAGCAGATCAATTGTTCTCTGTCTCCAGCACACTTCCTCTGTGTTTGCTCTTTCTAAATTGTCCCTTTTTTAGTCAGTATCTCTTACTATGTGCCCCCCAAACAACATCCCCCACCTTCTTTGGCAACTTCCTTCACAGAATAAAAATAGCTCGTAATGAAATACTAAACCAAATAGTGCTTAAAGCATTTTGGGCCACACAGGACATGAAATAATGACTCTCCTCTCACTGGTGTGAATGATGCATAAGAAGTCACTAGCACTCCACCAGAGAAAAATAGATACCATGGAAGAAGACACAGGCTTACAGTGTTCCCCCTTATCCTGCTCTTGCTGCTCATCAGCTAGTGATACACTCCCTCCGCCATTTCCCTGCACCCCTTTCAAGAGGGACATAAATCTAAAGGTTCTCTTGAGAGGTCCTACTAGCTCTGCTTCAAAAGAGTTGCAGAAGAGTTGGACATTTTGGGTAGATCTTATTTATTAAGAAGCAAGAATTTTAAATAGTTTGATTTTTTCTTACATTGAATTTTCTTTAAAGGGTGCAAAAGCACATGCTCTCATTTGTTCCCTTGTCCAAGCAGAGCAGCTGAATTCACTCGCAGTCCGCTCACTTGAAGCAAAAAAAACAGGTTCTTTTTGTAGCTCTTTATCTTGTTTTAAAGCCAATTGTTTGCTTCTGCCAACTCGTAATTGCACAGAAAGGTTGATGTCTGTGAGTGTGAAAGGACGTTTTCTATCATTATGTCTAATGGCTGTTCTGCTCTGTTGGTGATTATTCATTTACCTCTGATGTTTGCGGCTCTTGGCAGCAGTTATTAGAAGAGTTGCAGCAGTTTGGTGTTGTTTCCTATATGTCTTTCACAGAATCATTTGTTTTCTGTTCCAGAAAAACATCAACATCTTAATGCAATGTATTCCTCTGATTAATGAGAGAAATAAACCCACCCATTTTTCTAGTTTACACTCATTTTATTCAATAAGCTACGGCTGTAGGTATTCAAGAATATTTGAATTGATAACACACCTTGAAATTTTAATCTCCACATGGAAAAGAAAGCATTTTTACCAGATTAGTCTCACTTTTTCCTACCACCTGCTACAGGAAACTGAGATATTAGGGAAAAAGAATTTTGCAATAATCAAATAAGTTTGGCAAAGGGGCATTTTGTCTCTGTGTGCTCGCTGTGACCCATGAGGAAGCAGCTGGCTTTAGTCTGCTGTGAGCAACAGGTCTATCATTGGGGAATATAAATTATGACACCCTCTGTGTGAATCCCAAGACTGTGCCCAAAACACCATCATCCACTTCAGAGACTAAAATTCACATTCCCTAACTAGTCCATTTTGAAAGTCCATTTAGTCAAATAGTCTTTTTCTATAAAGACTGTAGAATTAAATGATTACTTATGTGAAACAGGCCAAAATGAGTCCTATTATTTATTGAGGCAGTGCCACAGCCATCATTGGAGAGATATGTATTTACAGAATATACATTTGATCCAATCAGAACTGGTGAAAAATATGAGACTGCATTTTAACTGACATCCTGACACCCTAAATACTTGGATGATGGTCTGCAGCCGTAAGAGGCACCTATTCCCCCACCTTTGGTTTTATCAGACAGTTTTACACTTAAAAGGAAGTTAATTCCTTTAAGCCTTAAAGATAAAGCTTTTTGCTTGAATTTTTAGCAGGAAGAACTTAACTGTCTCTTACTGAATAAGTAATGATTCAATACATCTTAATCAGAGTATATGTCCTTCAGAGATTGAAGGTCTCATGAAATTTCACCTGCAGCCCATTTGTAATGTCAGTTTGACGAAGTTCAGCACTTGTTTGGTTCCATCAAAAATGCACACTCGTTTCGTCATCATCTCCCTTATGCTTTCTCTGAAGGACATAAAGTTACCAGCTCAGATCTCGTCTGGTTTAAATAGGTATCAAATGTATAATTTCTCATAGCAGTTATACTCATTATTTACTACCTGCTTTCTTGTATGGTCTGAAACGGTACCCAGTCAATAGGGATATTTTTATACTGTCTTCCTAGATAATTTACGTGGAGCTTGGCATCTTTGGCCCTGATTTTCCATTACATGGAAATATCTGTTCAAGCGCAAACTCTACTGCAAAGTTTTTTAAAAGACAGTTGTTGAAAGATAACTCAATTTTCAGTGTTTAGTTTGTTCTGCCTAAGGAACTTTAGTTTTCTTCTCCAAGGAGTAAATCTGTTAATTAGTTCAGCCACCCATTCTTATTCAAAGAAAAATAGTTAATCCTCCAAAAGCATTTCTTCACAACATTAAAGAATTTTATCAGATCCTCTCCATTATTATGGGGTGTTTTGCTGGGAGCCTGGTGACTGGCAGAAGATGTCAGCATACCATGGATATGGTCACCAGCAACTTCTGAATCCAAAGTGTTGCAACAGAAGCTGAGAGCTTGGCAGCCCAAAACCTTCTCTGAAAAACAGCCAGTTCTGTACAGCAAATGAAAAGCCAGGAGCTTCAGTAGGGGAGAGTAATAGATTTGCTTCAGGATGAACATTATCATCCTGTAAAATGTCCCTCAGGAGTGACTCTGTGGGTATGAACAAGAGGCTCAAAAAGACAAATTTTGCCATGCAAGTGAATAATCTGTCACTCGCCTTCCCTCAATTTTACTGTTGCTAGTGGACCTCATATGGGTTTTACTGGCATGTGATATAAGGTTCTGGTAACTTTGAGTAGATTTTTTTAAAAGGCTGGATAATTTCATGCAATCATTAACCACCTCTTGCTGCTTGGCATGCTGAAATAATAAGGATAATTGAATATCACGCTTCTGGGTGCAAGCTAATTGCCTGCAGAGCTCTGGAAGGATGTTTTTTCCCTATACACCACATAGTATAATTGGATAGGTAATAGGCATTATGGGAGCCTTCCACCTTCCTCAAGAATATCAGTGCAGAAGGCAAAACGTCAAGTTAGATGAACAAATGATTTAATCCAGTATGGTGAGCCCTCTGCTCCTATGGTGCCATGGTGAGCAACCGATTGGATTGCAAGATATGCACCTGCCATCGTGTAATGAGGTCCTGAGTAACCTGGGTCATTATTTTCAACCTGAAATGCCAGCAAAAGCCCCAAACTTCTCAAAATGCTCATCTCTATGGCAACCTCCATATAAAGTATTGTTCAGTTGTGAATTAATATGTATTTATGCTTAAATGAGAACCAGGAGTGACTATTCCTGGTTTTACAAGCACACCATCCCCAGAATCTCTTTAATCTTCTCTGTGTGCTGTTGAATGTCAGGTAATGGAGAGGCACAGTGTGAGCTCAATTAGTTCAAAATCTTATCAGTGTAATTGGGCAGGATGAGCTGTATTAACTTGCCAAAGAGGACTCAACACTTTGAAGTTATTTACTCAATTTTATATTCTTCCAAATGCAATTAATTGCATAACCATTAGCAACTAATATTAATTAATTAATGGGGTTCCAACATAATTGTATGTGATAGACATCACCAAATGAGTCCTTTGAGATGACTGGAAGGTAGGGAAGGGGGTTGCTACCGTGAATACCAAATCTCCTCAGCAGACTGACTCACCTACAAATCATGTTCAGGAACGATTAGAAAAATGGCCAATGCTAAAGAGGACTCTAGAGCACACACTGCCACACACATGGCCTCAGCATGGAGATGTGGGGTGTTACTAAATCAGAACAACCTTGGTGAAAACAAGACTCTCAAAAAGCTACCTACAAGAATGACCTTACTACTTTCATCTGCCTTAAACAGCATTTCACTGACTTCCAACAAATTTCTATCCTTCAAACTCTTTTTTACTAGCTAAACATTCTTCCCTACAGTTTCAGCTACCTGGGCCTGAAATCTTTCCATGTAACACGCCATTTACTCTGGGGGTTGTTTGCCAAGAAGCCCTGACTGTGCTTGTCAGCACACCACTGCTCCGTTTTCTTCCCTTCACCACTAGAATAGCCTCTGCCAGAGAAAAGTAAGCGCATTGAAGGTATATTCTGGGCTGCTGTGCTTGCTGCCCTGTTTTCTTCCAGACAGCAATGCAGAAGCTCCACAAAATTATATCACTGACCATCCAGTTGCTGAATTAAAATCCCAGAATACTGTTGCTATTATGCCGTTAGGAGTGCCATCATTTATAGCAGCTGTAACCCCTGAATGCCTGTGGTTATCTCAGGTCCTGAATCACCTTACTAGCTAGAACAGGCTGTTATGATCCTGACCAATTTTCTGACATGTGTCGGTCATGCATTAGCAGGGTACTGCTGTTATGATCAAAATTTTCAGGAGCAAGCATTCATTTGACATTCCTAACTTGGGCTATCTAGGGAGCCTGTGTTTTGGTGGGATGAGTATGTGAGCTGGGCTGATTTTCTGCAAGGACATGTGCACCTCTGAGACTCAGAAAGCATATTCTACCTAAGCAAATTCAGAAGCAACTAGAAATTAGTGGGTTTTGATCAAAACACTAGCTATAGGGTGTGACAGGTAGACCAGATCCCTTCCACATGATACCTGTAATACAAATAGGCTTAAAACAGGTAAGGGATGAGATGAAGTGAGATTCATTTTCAGAAAATTATATTAGTTGAATATTCATTTTTAGCTACACTTTTATCTGAAGGTCCCCTGCTGTTTCTGCTGGATTCTGCTTTGCTTCTGTCCTTCACTGTGGGACAGTGTTGTTATACACAATTAAACACATTTTCAATTTGTGCTCCTGAGACTGTGGCAGCTGTACTTCAATAGAGGGTGAAGACAGACCAGATGGATAGAAGGTGAAGTGCTGTCAGTCCTTTGGGATTGAAGATGCCACAGAAATGCAAACAGAACCTATAGTTTGTAAGGGAAAATAATGTCCTGACAGTCTGATGAAAGACTAACTCAGAAAGCCCTCGTCCTCCCAAAGATTAAGACCTGGGAAGATTGATATGGGTCTACTGTCAAGTACTTCATCTTTTTTATCCTTTTGTTACCTTTTTTTTTTATGAGAAAGCATACAAATCTAATCTGAATGAGGAAAGTCACCTTCCCTGGTGCTCAGTTTCATTTTCCTCAAGCAATAGAAATGAAAATGAAAATTCCATTTTAAAAACATGAAAAGAGGAACATTCTCACGAAGGCAGGAAAAAAAGTCTTCAACAGCCCCACAAGTAAAACTCTAAAACTGTCACTTACATTCTTAAAAAATGAAGCCCTGCGAGTCAAGCTGTTCAAAACCATATGCGGGTACTGCATTTTTTTTTTCTCAAAGACCAATAGAAACTGCAGTGACTTAAAAATTCAATAAATACATAGCAAGGGAACATTTGAGAAGGGAAGGAGAGAGGGGAGACAGAGATGAAGTCAGGGTGATTTGGAAGACACTTTAAGAAATGTAGTAATGAAAGTAATGAAAGAAGGTGCTGATGTGTAGATCAACATTTAAGTCCATCATCTTTTGGCAAACTTTGCTATTAGCTTTATCCTTTACTTCTCGCTTTTTATGCTGTATCTATTTCACATGCATGCGTTCCTATTTCTTATAGGCCAGATGTTGCACATCCAAAGCAGTGCCAAGTCCTATGAGATCAATGAAACTTTTAACCTGAACTACAAAGCAGGATATCATTATGTTTCCGCGTGTTAATCTTTATGATACTGAGCAAAGCAACCACCTGTGGTGGGGTATGAATTCCCTGATCCCAGCGAGCTCCCTGATCTTCACCTCACCAGTTCTAGCCAAGCCAGAAGCAATGAATTGTGTGAATATCTGCTCCCCTGCCGGGTTTACAGATCTGCCCTTTCGGTATACATTACAGCAAAGATTTCCAGTCAGCCAGCTTGACATTCTTCTATGAATTGACTATGAAATGATACAGATAAAGGGCAGTATGCCCAAGAATGACCAATTCAAGCATGGCGAATATTGACTGAAACAGAATATTTTGGATTACGAGGAACTTGCTTGGATTTTTCTGTAAGCACCTGAAACATACTCAGCATTTGATTCCCAACATCCCCACCTGCTTTACAGACACACCATCGAGCCCGAGCAGCAAGAGGAGTTCATTGCACTGGCTGCTCTGTAGACAGAGAGCTGAAAAAATTGCCCTTGCCCAAAATCATACAAAGAAATCTGGGTTTCTACAGGTACATGTTTTTATCCAGTTTCAGAGAGGTAAAAGAAACAAAGAAAATAAATCCTGTATTGCTGAGTTCAGTGACTTGAAGTCTTCAGGGAGAGAGGATGAGTGAGGATGGAGGAGACCTGCTCTCACACCATGTGGTGCCCCATAGCCCTGGCACAGCTCTGCTCTGTCAAGTGAGATCAAGACAAAGACACTTTTAGGTGGGTTTCTCAGGAACATGCCCTTTCCACAGCAAAGTGTTTTCCCTGCAAAATGTTATCTGAGCTCCCTGGTTTCTCTTGTCAAGATCTCCCCATTAGAGAGTTAATCACAGAAACTATGTGAGATATGAGGTAAACTGTAGGGGAAGCTCATCCTTCCTCCCTTTCGTATTAACTTACAGATGTTATAATGTGAAATATTGTGATATGAGAATGCATTATTCCCTCAGGAGTATCTTGGGCAAAAAGTAGAAAAGAATATAGCTGAATTTAAGGAAATTTACCAGTTACAATATGGCTACTTCCAGGGTAAATAGCTGCTCTTTGCCAAGTGCAAAAGCCTTATGATACACATAGAAGAACAAGCCCATGGCAAAGGCAAACTGTAAACATCACAGAAGGTAATATTAAAAATAGGATCTTCTGTGGATTTCTAGATTTCCCCTATATCGTGTATATTTTTCAGAACAAAATAAAAAAAAATAAGAAACAGTATTTTGTATTTGGGCCCATATGTGGGCAGCAGACTTCGATGAGTATGTGGGTGACAGACATTTTTATTAGGATCCCACAAACACAAGGATCTGTAAAGCTATCATCTTTCTTTACCTACCTTCTTGGGGATGCTGGGAACATTCTGACAGAGTTGCCACCCCCCCACACACACATGGGTGTTTGCATACTTTCTTCTCCTGGTGTGCTGTGCCTCACTTTCCAGGTCTCTCATTTCCTTTTCAAGCTGGTTTCTCCAGCTATCCCATTTTTACAAAATTAAATAGCAAGTTTTCTTTGGGTTTCTCTTTGCCTGTCTGCCCAGACGGGCAGCGGGTTGGCTTGGTCGGCAGGTAGGAGGTCTGGGCTCTCTGCTGCCCTCTGAAACATGCTGGCAGGAGGCTGACCAGGCTTTCATTGCAATATCCCAAACACATTTTGTGATGACTCTCAAAACCTTGCTCATATAAGGAGGCTCATGTGGGTTTTTTTAAGTGTTAATATGTCTCTGTTTTTGTGCCAGGCTGAAACAGCTGACATTTCTATAAACTCTCCCTAACGTTAATCCCCGTGGATGAATGCAAGGGCATGCCGCAGTGACCAAGGGGCTCCCTACCCTGGTTTTGCTCTATTTTTCTCCCTTTTGTTCTCCCCAAGGGGAAGAGGTGCCCCAGGCAAGGAGCCTGGACCACCAGCACCCACAGTGGGCACTCAACAGCTTGGGCCCCGGGTATTTAAAGATGGCTTATAGCTCTGAGATGAGGGGCTGGTCTCTGCTGGGAGGCTGCCCTCAAATCTGCTCTTCTGGCACACAGGCACTTCCCACCAGGAGGGCACGGGCCGTCTGTGCACTATGGAGCTCTCCCAGATTGCAACGAACTCCCATGGCAACTGAAAAATCATCCCTCACCTTGACATCCACTTTTAGGTCATGATTTTGTATGTCCTGTTTTTCATGAATATATTTCCTGAGGGACTTCAGCCTGGTTCAGATTTCCCCCACCGCGGCACAAGCTGTTTGAGGGCAGCAGATGAAGAGTGTGGGACTGGCTGCAAAGGCACGTGCCCTTTCCCTTTCCTTCTTTCCCCCAAAGCCATAATTTTAGAAAACCACCAGTAAACTGGTGTTTTCTGTGACTGCTCTGCAACTAAATATGTAGTTTGCCCTTTAAATTTTTATTTAAATGATGTAGTGATTTGGGGAAAAAGAAGAAAAAGACAACAGCAAAACGAAATTATTTACCTTATAAACCTATAATGTTTCTCCATTCTGAACTATAACTTTTGCTGGCAGTATTTGAGTATCTTATATAGGCTAAGAAGGGGAAGAAAGGAAATATTTCCCATTTGGTAAGGCAGCACCCACCTTTCCCTCTCCTCCACTATGATATACCTTTTCTTCACCTATTTCATTCTAGCAAATGTTTGCAAGCTGTTGAATAAAACAGGGATTGCACATACACACTTTTTTTGTCTCTCACAACAGATGACAGACTCAGAAGGAGCTGAGATCCAAAAAACCCCTTAGGTTCTGGGGCGCCAGCAGTGCCAGCAGGGAGCACTTCCATACCTTGCATACATCAGCCACCAGGGGTGGGATTTACAACACTATAGACACTTTAGAGAGTTCAGGCTTCAGAGCACAAATGTCACTTACTGGCTGTGGGTTTCTTAAATGCTGATATGAGCATATGACACCACTTCTCTCATTTCTTCTGAAATACCAGAGATTATTGTGATATCTTTGGCATAATAGCCTACTCATAAGAATGCTTGCTTTGGAAATTAGCAGAAAATCTGCAAGTTGCTTTACCAATAAGCTCTAGGCTACGCTGCAGTATGGTGGGATCAAGTCACCTGATCCCCCTCAGCCCCAGCATCTGCCAGAGCTGTGCCAGTGTGCAGAACAGATTTGAAGTTTCATTGGGCCAGAGAGAGGGAAAGCACAACCGAGATGTTGATGGTGGAATCTGGAGACCAGGACGCTCATGGTTGACAAGGAGCCTGATGGTGTCCTTCCTGCTCTCCAGGACATTTCTGGCTTGTTAAGGCTCTTTAACATAAATTTCCTTCATGTGCTATACAGCTCAGTGTTTAGGGCCACATCCTGGGAGACATGGTCTTGAAACATTTTGGGCAGAGGAGTGAATTAAGCCTAGGGTCCCATTTTCTAGGCCAATATTTTAAGCCCTGGATAATCATGATGAGCACTTAGAGCCATCACCCCCTCCCCACCACCCTAAAAGACGAGGGTGAGTCAGCAACTTCATTACAAAGGACAGGTGTCTCCTCCAGGGACAATGCTATGCTGCGCGTCCCATGCAGGCAGAGGTGCTTACCTAAAGTTCTCCTAAGCTAGGGGCAGATGTCAGATTTGCCTCTGCCCTCTGATTTTCTATTAGGTATCTCCAGGTGACTCCTCAGTCAGCATGCAGGTGGCACATGGGGGCTGAGACATCCAACAATACAGCCTCATCTGGTCCCTAAAACTTACGTGGTTTAATTCAGTTTTCAGCTGGTAATAAAAGCTTATTAGGAAACTTCTTGCTGCCTGCTCTGTAGCTGGGGTATTACCACTGCTGCAGGTCTCATACCCAGAAATAAAGCTCTGGCAAAAGGGACGGGGACTGGGATAAGGACTTTAGGAGGCATTAATCAGAAACATGCTCGGGTAAAAAAATGAGGACTCTCATTCCTTTAAGTTATCCTCCATTACTTCTAGGTCTTTTGTCTATGCATATGTGCATCGGGATTTTTATAGACAAAATAATTCACCAGAATTACAGTAGTGCAAGTGCCAGAGGAGCCACACAGCAATGCTAATGCAATGATTGCTTTCACTTGGTTGTTTAATCACTCAGAAGCACCATTTGGCACCTGCAGGATTTTTGTGTCTTCGGGCCTCTGTGAGATGGCCAGATGAGTGCAGGTGCTCACTTCCCTCTTCGTGCTGGTGGCCCCTGACCAGGGGCAGTGAACAAATGGAAATCAGAGGAAAGTAAGAGTTAAAAGTATGAAAGCTATGTGGGAATGGCATGCCCATCTTATTTAGTATCTTAGTAAACCAGAAGGTTTTTGAGGCAGCAGACAGCAGACAGGGATAGAGGGAAAATGTTTGTCTCAAGGAAAGCAGAGGTTTAGAAAAGTGACCTTTTAAATGTCTACACCTAAACAAAAGCTCAGAGTTGCACTTTAAAACAGAACAAAATTAGTTTAGCTCTGCAGCAATGCTGTTGGAGCCCTCATTCACGCTCAGCAAAGCTTTTGCAGATGAGCTTGAGTTTAGGTTTGGGCTAAGGTTTTGTTTATTCCCACTGGACTTCATCAAATGCTTAATATTGTTATGTATGTGCTTAACAGAGCACATGCTTCTCTGATGGAGAAGGTGGAGAAGAGATTAATTACACTCTGACTCTTCCAGTACAAAAACTAGGGGATATGAAATTCACTGCAAAACAAATAAAATAATGTGGTTACTCCTCCAGTGTGTAGCAGACTTGTAGAGTTTCTTGCCAGAGGCCACTGCGAATCCTTGAAGCTTATGCCCACAGGAGAAAGAGCAAGTACTTGAACAGAGATGTATTATAGCTTACTAAACAGAGATATTACACCAGCTCTGGAAATCGCTTGAGCTACAAATGGTCAGAGCCTGGGGGCAGTGTAGTACCCTCTATGTTTGCCCTGTTCTAACTCTGCCCTTGGCTTCTGCTTGTAGCCACTGTCCAAGTCAGGGTGAGGGGCTGGGTGAACCCTCAGTGCGACCTCATGCAGACACTCTGTAAGTGAAACGGTCTGTGCAGCTGTGGCCTACCGGAGAAAACACTCTTAGCCTCGCTTTAGAAATATAGAAGCCAAGACTAGTCTCAGACCCTGTTTCCAGGCTATCTCCAGGATGCAAGTCATGTTTTTGAGCTGAGCAAACAAGGCAGATGTAGGGATTGCCCCAGAAATCAGAAAAGAAATATTATTCTTACAGGCCCCTGGGAGACACCAAGTATAAATCAAAGCAAACTCAAGCTGTCAGTGATCAGTTCGCATTGATTGTTCTCATTTAGCCACCCGCTTCACTGCCGAAGCTCTGCCACCAAACAGAGGTCCTTGGACTTCTGCCACTTCTCCTGCAGGACAGATAATTGGAGTACAGAGCCAACTCAACACAGTCCCCTTACCGCGCAGCATTTTGAAATGCCTCTCAGAAGTCACTAGGTTATAAAATGCCAATGTACCTGTAGTAAAGAGAACTGCTTGTCTTAGCGTTTGTGTTGGGTTAACCGTTAAAAATCTGAGTTAATATTTTATGAAATCAAACAGCAGAATAGCCTTGAGCTCGATTCTGTCAGGGTCAGGTACCCACTTACACCCCTACTTGTCAGCAATGTGGGGGAATCTGCTCCTGTGCAGCCAAGGCACTCTGCTGGTCGCGGAACTGCTGTTGGCAACAGCTGTGAACACTGGCTGAAGGAATTGTATTACAGGCTACGAGCAGAGGGGAAAAATAACTAATGGTAATCAGTGAACAGCTTCAACACATTTGTGCCAAAACACAGGCAATGAAAGATCTAGATATAAAAAAAATATAAAAATAAGCAGAGACCCATTCATAAGAAATTGCTGTAGCTCTGGTATCTAGTATGCAGCTCCAAAGGCTCTGTCTGAGGCACACATCATTATTTGTGTGCTGAAGAGACCTAAAGACCATTCACAAACATTGCAAGCTGCCAAATCTTCTTCAAGACTAGCTGTCTTCACTGAAGGAGAAGGAAAGGCATAAGGGTTTCCTGACTAGCAACTGATGTGGGAAAAAACAACACATTAGTTCAAATTATGTCTAGAAGGACTGATGGAAAAATCATTCTAAACTGTAGTTTTCAGATTTTTCAGCAGGGAGATATCTATCTATCTGTCTATCCATCTATCTATCTATCTGCTATGATTTCTGCACATCTCTTGGAGGTGACCCAAAGCCACACAGAATCATTACACAGTTTTATGCTTCTCCCTACCAAGTTCAGGAACTATGAAGGAACAGATGAAAAGATGGAGCTGTGGCACAGGGTATTGTTCTGGTATTTGGCAAGTCTGGAACAAGCAGTTACTGAGAAAGGGTAAGGAAGCCCACCGAGAATAAAAATTCCACAAGTCAAAGAATTTTCCTCAAAATTTCTGTAGTATTTGAGTCTGTTTCAAACCAGAGGGAAAGCAGGGGCAGCAAGCAAGCAGAAAAGTACAAGAGTAAATGTGTACAGACTAGAGAAATGTGTACAGACTAGAGAAAAATCACATGCATGCATAACACAACAGAAATATTGCTAAAAACTGCAGGCTCTCCCCAAGACACTGGAGAGCTCATTTGCGTTTCTAGCCATTACGTATCTGAAACGTACGCATTCATTCTTTTCATTTGCAGTCCTGAAAACTCTGATCTTTGATAGGCTTTCTCTTCATTTTATTTCTTTTCCAGGCAGGCATGTGGCACGTGAAGACAGATGCGCAGACAATTCTGTTGGTGCGCACAACACAGTTTTCAGATCTTGTATTTGTAATGAAGTTCCAACACCTATTATCAACCATTCCCTTGAAAAATGAAGTGATTTCACTTTGCCACCTTACACAGCTTGTTTGAATCACAGTCATGTAACAAGCGAGTGTCCTCACCCTTTTCTAAGGGCTCACAATTCATGGCATTTGCTGGGGGCATTTTGGTTGCAGCAATGCACCAATTTAGAACTTGTCTCATCAAAAATCAAGGTGGAGAATGCAGCAAAGCACTTAGGCACCAAGTGTAAAGTTTTCAACTTGAAATCCCCAGGACTATTCTCGTACTGAAATTTCCACAAGCAGTAAATGCTTTGTTAGATCAGTTTCTATCTAAAGGAGGTGTCCCCTGAGCAGAGCCTTTCAGAGTGCAGAAGGAGAATCAGCAGATCATCTGCCTGAATCCACTGCTAAAAAAAGCAAAGGTATGTCGATGTGCATAAGCATGTCTTCTGTTTGACTTTAACAACCTTTTTCAAATCATTTTCTCTCCTGCCTTGTCATATGAGAAGCAAATAATAGCAGGATAAACATTCCAGTAACTACTGCATTTCTCACCAATGTTTGTTTTACAGGTGTGGGGTTTTTAACACAAATTATAACACAGTGAACCCTGGATCTTTACAGCAGCACAAAAACATAACAGTTTCAGAAACAGTTTCAAATCTTGCTATTTTTTATATTATCTGTACTACCCAAGCATATGTTTTAGCCTGGAATATAAGACAGTAGGTGAGTAAAAAGAAGAAAACTGCACATTCTAAGTTGAGTAATACCCCAATAATCCAGGATGACCATCATTAAAAACACAGAAATTACCCTAGATATATATCATTTATATCAAGTTCTGATATGATTCTTTGGGGTTTTGTTTTTTGCTTTTTAAATCAGGGTGCCATTGAAAGACACCTTGAAATTATTGCTATTCAGGAAAGCAAAATAAGAACCATGTTTACAGCTAAAATTAAGTTATTGATTTCAGTTCCATAAGCAGAAATGCATGAATGGCAGAGCTCAGCATTTTCCAAAGTGTACTCAAGTCATGTCCCCAGCAATCAAGAGAGACCTAATCACATTTTTTCCTCTCAAAAATAATGCTCTTGGCAAATTTTGTTAAACAGCTTGCCAGGCTTTGCTGTTCCTGTGGATATTGTGTGCTTTTGGTGATGGCTGGGTACTGAGATGTATTTGTGTCTCACTGCTGCATTTCCTCAGTCCCTGTGCTTGTGTCTGCTAACGGCTGAATGAGATATTTCCAAGTGCACTGAAATAAGAGTGACAGTATGACTGCGTTGGTCGCACTGCCACCCCCAGAGAGCAAGCCCTGCTCACACCTCATCTCTGAGCCTTTCCCCAGGTTCCTGGCCATTTCCCAGCCACTCTTGGTTCACTCAGCTCTGCCTGGACTGCCTCCCCTCCCTGTCCTCAGCCTGCATCGCAAGCCCTCACATTCTCCTCTGCTTTTTGGCATGTGACATGAGACCACTGAAAGGAAGGCCACCCAGCCACTTGCTCTGCCTCTTCTCAGCAGACCACTGCTTTCTTCAGTTCATGTATTTTCCTACTCCTGCTTCTAAATCTTTCTCTGGTGGTCCAGAACATATCTAGTTATTGCCTTGTGAAATGTTTTGTAGTCCTTTGCATGAAAATAATGCCAAATAATGCATTTATTTTACCATTTAGGAAGGGTGGAAGATGTCAAAAATTCAGAGCAGCATTTTCTATTTTAGTTGCCTATAGTTGGGTATCTAAATTAAGTTAAATTAAAAAAAAAAAAAAAACAACCTAAAGCCACACCATAAATGAGGTTTTCAGTGGTGCTGAGAACATCATGATTGCTTTCGTTATTCTCTGAAGCATTAAAAGCACATCACTTGGATGGAAAGTGCCATGTAAGGCACGAAGAAAACTATAAGTCTGACTGAGGATGATGGCATCTTTTCATGCATCCTTATTTGCAGGTGAATAAGATATCCCAGTTGGGAAGCACGCCAGATTGTTATTGCTAGACCGTGCGTTGCCTGTGAACACCATCAAACTGCAATACTCACACACATACCAGGAAAATATGTTGGGGACATGGACAAGTAACTCCCTGTGAAATTCAAGCCTATCATTTAGACCATATTAACATGGAGTTACAAAGTACTTGAAACAGCATCTGATCAAGTGCTCACAGGCACCCACACAGCCACTGTGGGTGAAGGCACTGAGAACAGCAGCTGTCCCATCCAATTACTGGTAGAGGAGTGAGGTTAAGTATCCTTTGTGTCATGTTAAGAAACAGAATAACTCAAGTAAAGAGATTAAATAATCCCTTTCACCTGCAGAGGCAGAGGCAGCACTGGGTACAGGACCTGTCTCTTGTTTTCCAGTCCACCCTTCTCCTGGCTGGGTCCCGCTGGGCCATCTTGGTTCTGCAAGATGAGTTTTAGCTCCTCAGACATCCACACAGCAGCCTTCCTCTGAATTTGGCCAGCTCTGCCAAACTTGGCGATGGTCTGAACGACGTCATTTAACAATTTAACAATTAACTAACTGGGGTCAGGGCCTGTGCTACTCAGAGTTACAATTTCCCATTCTGGTGCTCTGGCTTTAAGCACAGGTGTTGTGGGACAAAAGACCTCTAAGAGGCTTTCCTGTTTCAGCAAGACACATGTGAAGAGAAAGACTCCATCAAGACGTACGCTTGTCTAGACTTCCATCTGGAGCTATCGTTTAAGCATATTTTAAGAGGTTTCCTTTCCATTAGCTCTTCTAAAGTATAGTCTTATTGATCCTATTTCAGAAAAACACATCTCTACACAAGGGATTTATTTGATTGCCAAACCACAATGTACCAGCAACCACTTTTGTCCTCATAAACCTTCACCTGCTCAAGTGCACTCCATGAGTTACTTGCCCAAGAGAGGGTATAAAACTGGTCTGTGTTCTTGAGAGCTTACCCCTCCACATTTCTTTCTTTCTACAGCTAAATATTGTAAGCCTAAATAATTTAGTAGTATCCCTTTAACTGGTTAGTGAAATTTAAATACCAGCTATACTTTTATCTAACATATTGATTATGTTTTCAAATGAGTTGTGGTGTTTGCTATCCCACTCCAAAATATTTTTCCCTTTGACATTAGCTAGGATTATACTTTATATATTTTTGCCTTTCTCCAAATACAATCTTTATATTCATTTCTTAACCTCAGTGTTTATGTATTTTATTGAATTTTTGAAGATTGGATTCATTTTCAGCATTTGATCTGTTGCATTGACTTTGGGCTGGCTGCCCAACTTAAACATGGCTGCTACCCTTGGATGATGGCCTGACTGTTAATTATTTCCCCCCTGAAACTGCATTACCACAAAACAAATTTTGTTATAATGACATTAAGTAAAGACCACAGAAACCTGCCCAACATTAGAAATTTTTTCTTGGCAGCTGTTTTATGCTTTTTCCTCACATAATTTAAATCAGGAATGAGATATCATTTAATATTTTACCAGCTCATGAATAAACAGGCCTTTTACATCTTATTGATGTAAATATAACATCATCAGCATTGAAGTAATTATCAAATCACAGACATTATCCTGTAATCTTTATAAATTCAATCTCCCAAATAAGACAACATGTTTAAGCACAAAAAGGTTGAATTATATAGGGCTAAGGTTCACAGTGTCACCATCCTTGTTTTACAGGGTATAACAGTTCTTATTTCCTTATCCCCAGACAAGTCTTGATATGTAAAAAAAGGTTTAATAAAATACACATTACTTATCTTTACAAATACAGCAATTTTTAGTCACAAACCCATTTATAAACTAGTCAAGACTGGAATGAAGCATCTTGAGGTGAAAGGGCAGAGCAAGAGGAAAATATGTCTAATTAAGAATGAACACCCTATAGGTTCACTGTTAGCACAACTGAAGGGCCAATAACATGTATTTTGATTGCTTATATCACAATTATGCAATTATGCTAATATATGTTAATGCCATTGCCCTTGAAAAAACTGCTTTGCTCTGTTAATTTAGGAAGAAGATCAATTATGAAGTCATATGGTTTGGTCTTGCTGTTGGTGATGTTGTGCTGCTGAGTAACAGAAAAAGGATTAATTCCTTTATACTTCCACCATTCCAAAGTCTGCTCCCTCAGCGCAGCCCCTTTCCCTTTAAGCTATATACATGTGGAAAATAAACCGCAATTTTCTCCAGCAGAATATTTTTAAGGCAATAAATGCAGAGGTGTTGATTTACCAGTAAGAATGTAAACAGTTAGAGTTGGAGGCAGTCATCTATATCCTGTCCTCTGCTACATTAATCCAATTCCATTTTAGCTAAGGGCAGCCTGATGTTCATTATCCTTCAAGAAGGTAGGGCCTGCTTGCCAAATATATGCTTTTGCGGTAGTTATTATGCTTCTAAATATTTCTCCATAATTTCCTGTTGCACAGTCCCAGTGTATTTTTTTAAAGAATCATATTTTTTTTTTAACTCTATCATTGGTTTGAAACCTCTCATTGCAATTTAATGATGAAGAATAAAAGAAGCAACAGGGTAATACAGTTATGGCAAATGTCTTTGCCTACTTCAAATCAAATGTTTTTTCTTAATTACAGACCAGTAAACCAGGGTTTTATAAATTGGAACTCACAAAGGACACCATAGTAGGTAATGGACATCATAGTAGGTAACTGAGTAAATCTGACTTTTTGCATTCTCATTTTAAATAGGGATTTTACTACCTGCTCCTACACAACCTACAGCCTATCTTTTTCCTTTATCTTTGCCCAAGAGGGCTTGGCTGGCAATCTGAAATTTTAATTCCACCCCAGAACAGAGACACTGTTTTGCACAGGTTTTTGTGCAGCACACACAGCTCAGTTGCCAGCTGTGAGACTTTCCAACTACTCTGGAGTACAACCTGGTATAAAACCTGCAGTCCTGGCCACATCCAGAGCTTCACTGTGCTTGGTGCTGTACAAACAGAAAGGGAAGACCGAGAACTTACAACCAAAGCAACTAGAGTAGACAAGTGCCAAAGGGACCAAAGTTCAAAGTGTGAAATAACAAGTAAGGAGTAAGGGAGAAAGGAAAGTATTCAAGTTGTGCCAGCCGGCCCAGTCTCCCTTCACCAGGCTGCATTGCTTACCTAAAAATGTCACACACAAGATTCTCATTAGTACTTTTCTGAAGTCAAAAGGAAAAATATTGACAAAACTATAGGACTCAAAGCCCGACCCACCCCTCAAGGGGTTGTGTTTGTTATAAGAGCTAGGATTGCTTAGCTCCTTCATGTACATAGCCCTGGGAAAGAATATATACTATTGTTTGGCTTAATAATGACATCGAGATACTTAAGTACCTGGAGTTATAAATGGTCCCACTCCATGTAGCAAATTCTACTTTAATTTATCAAAGGTAACAACCTGGCTGTAACAGCACAGAGAATACTGATGCTCATATCAGCAGAAAACCATTTTCCCCAGCTGATGCTTTTCAGTGATGAGTTATCAAAATGTATCTAAATGTTTCTACCTGGCTGCTGTTATTGTGTATGTATTTGTATGTATACGTATTATGTATGTTTGCCTTCTTGGGCCCACTTTAAAATAACTGTTACTGTTTATCTGTTTGTCATTCTTTCTATAGGAGTTGTTCTTCTCTAAATTTTATAGCACTTTTATGACTAAAGTAGTAAGGAAATATACAAGTATATGAACAACAGACTGTCTTCATCTTTTCATCCAAATTGTATCAAGAGCCTAGTCTGTGGAAATAGCTAATGATCCAATCAGCATAAGAACATATTACAAATTGGAATTCTAATAGATAATCTCTAGATGCAGATTTATCATGCAATTATACAGTTGGAGAAATGGAATATTTTTATATGATTGCTTTTTCTGTTGCTGTAGCCTCTTGCAATGATCTCTTTAGCTTTGAGTGAATGTTACTCGACAGGGTGGCCTTCAATGAGGACGGCAGGAAGGTGGCAATGAGGAAAAAAGTATGCTACAAATAGGTACAAAGAGACCGCAAGCCATGGTATCTCTTTGCATTCTTTGTTAACACAATGTTGGCAAGTTGTTTTCATGTAATTCATCAGCTTATGCAATCTGTATATGATATAGTCCCCCAGCAGAGCGGCAGACAAGCAAACTGAAATGACAATAAGCAATGAATCAACAACCCCTTGCTAGGGCTTCCTTGAATGTGTGGCTTCTGTATTCTTTGAATTTCTGCCCTACAAATGAAGCACCAGTCTGCTTCCATTGCCAATAAAATCAGAATTATAAATAGCCGATATAGCACAGCTACACTTACTTAGTCATATACTTACTTGTTTGTGACATGTTATGTACTGTTCAGTCCCAAGAGCCCTAAAAAAGAAATACTGTTAGCTGTGAAACAAGGACCAAAACCACAAGTACTTGTCCCAACATATATTACAAGTTGCATCTGATGGAAAGGACTGTCTGTTGGGGATGCTTGGAAACACATTCCAAGCTTGGGGTTTCAAATATATCTCAACTGAAATGTAAAACTTAGGCGAGTTCTACTCTCTACTTCTTATGCCATCCTCCTCCTCTCAACGCTTGATTTTGAGAGGCACATGGTAGTAAAAGCTCACCATTTTTACTTTAAACTCAGTCAAAATGAGGTAACTCCTGGGCGCTCGAGAGTCCTCAGCTGTAGCTCTGCACATTCACAGAAGAGCCCAACAGCCAGACAGCAGCACTGACACACTCCCTCTGCTCTCCGCATCAGGCTGGGAGAAACAACCCCTTTTTTTTGGTCTTTGGAGGTATCAGAGGTGCCATATCATCCACTCATCTTTGCTGTGCTGTTTTTTGAGATTTCCTCCTCAAATGCCCATCAAAACTGACACAGCACAGCAGACAAGAAATGGGCTGTTACCATTAAAGTGGCTGGTCCCACTTCTGTATAGAAATATCAGTCATGACCCTTTTTGCTATTCATGAAATTGGAAGCCAAAGACATATGACAAAATGGGCTGCTGGAACTCTCATTATGTTTTTATTTAATAGAGAACTTTTCTCATCCATTTTCTAAACAGGCAGTGTTACTTCAAAGGAAAATACAAGAAAAAAGTCATGATCAAAACCACACATACAGAATAACTTAAATAAACGTTTTTCCTTTTGAAGATGATTGAAGTATAGGATAAATAAAATGTATTATATTATTCTGGACATTCTCCATAAACAGTTCATATCTAATAGTTTCTCCATTAAGTATTCAGGTAATCAATATATATCAGCTAAACTACTCTGGCACTGACTGGGTCTTTAGAAGGTCAAGTTGGCTGGAAAAAATGAGATTTCACTGAAGAATAAACCTATAGAAATTAAGTTTCTTAATGTTTATACATCCTTAATTCTCTGTTCTTTAGGAAATGCTTTCTCTCCCTTCTCTCTTGGACTTAACCTACAGCAAACTGGTTTTACCTGAGCAGGGCTGGAAGCTGTTGGTGCCACTGCTTAGTTTAGCTAAGGGACTGAGCAGCACTGGAAAACATTAGGGATCATCCACAAAGCCAACATTAGCCTACTGAGGCTAAGCTCCTGAGAAACCCTCCAGAGAGTTGCTCTTTGCTCCTGTAGAGGAATGTATTTGCTTCACTTGGCTAAATCTAGCATCTGTGACCATCCACACACTGCTTGTGCAAGAAGAAGAGACTTTTGCTATAGTGAAGAAATTCATCTAGGTCGACAACACAGAGGCTGTGGCGTCAATCATGCACAGACACTTATCACACAGGTCTTATAGGTCCTGTTTTAGCCCAGTGGTTACTGCTTAGATTGACTTGGCACCTTGGAAGCCCACTGTACAGCACTGCATAGACCAGAGGAGCAAAATGTATCTTTGACTTAGAGATCTCACAGCCTAGGATAATGTAATAAATAGTAGTCCTTCCCTGCAACAGAGTAAGGCTGCAGTAAGTGGAGCTGTTTCCTCTCTTCATGCCACATCCCAGCATAGCCACAGTGTCATAAAAGAATATAGCTATAACTCATAATATTTAACATTAACTACATAGGCAAAGAGAGTAAATTTTAGTTCATTGCATTAGATATTAGCTTTTTGTTTAAGACACTGAGTTGAAAAATCAGTTTCCTTCTGGTCTTTCTCATTAACACCACTTGTCTACAAAATCACTGGAAAACACTTCAGTAATGTACACTGCACCTAAAATAACTGAGCAGCTTTGATGATGATCAGCTCCATCCTAATCCTTAATCCAGTCAAGTTTTGTATCTGTTTTTCTGAGAATGCCTTCTCTTTCTTGTCACTGAAATATTGCCAACTCTAACTATTGCACATCAAGTCTTATTTAGTGTCTACCCTAAAACCTCAGTTCCTATAGGCAAGTAGTTAAAAGAAAATCTTAGTTTTCCTTTGCAGAGTTTCTAGGTCTCATACTTGCAGAAAAAGGCTTGAAAACAGGAGTCATATCAGCTTAAAGAAAGCAAGTAAAAAACCCTCAAAGGCACTTTTTAACAAAATTCTCACGACTTCTATGACAAGCTTATAATCTGAAGAGGAGAGGCAGGACTCTGACTCATGATTTCTAAGTCCTTGAGGTTCAAATGTAAGGATTCCTTTTCACCTTCTTTTTCCTCTTCTGCTTTTCTACTCTTGTACTTTGCATGAGGAACGAAGATGCCCAAATTTCTGGTAGAAATCATCTTCAGCACGGATCAGAGCTTCCTCATCGATGTAGACAACTGGTCTCCTGGAAGCCAAAAAGTACTGCACTTTCCGCAGGCTCCATCCCATCACATATTTCAGCCAGCCACTGACAGCAGCTGTAGACCTGCCAACGCCAGCGTTGCAATGAACGTAGACAGTGTGTCCATTCTCCAGTAGCCCGTGCAAGAGGCAGACAGCTTGTGGCAACATCTGTATTCTTCCTAAGGTTAAAAACAAGGTGCATTCATTTGCATTTGAGAAAGCTAGGTTCACAGTTGAGATTATTTCTGTACGGCCCGACACACTGTGAATCACAATGGCAAACTTGACATATTTTGGTTTTTTTCTTTTTTTTTTTTCCAACTGACCTTCTACCCTAACCTTTGTTTCTTCTGGCAACATAGATTTGAATCACACAAAATCTGTAAAATGCCCCAAGTCTTCTCTAAATATACATTCTGATTAACACTGAACGTGTGTGGCATATTCATTTTCACCGGGACTGAGATAAGGCAGCAAATTACATCAAATAGCACATCTTACATAGCATTAAAGTTAGCGAGCCAGAAGTGCAATGTTTTTTAGTACCAGAGGTTTGTGAAGCTACCTACGTACTGCTGCTTTTCAAAACATTGTAATGAAGGCCACTATGTCAATAATAAGTGAAAGAGGGAGAGCAGAAGAGTATTTTCCTGTACAACTTAATACTGTTATGGTTTAATTGTTTACTAAGCATATGGTTAAACAACACAGAACAGTCTTTCTCAGTCCCCAAAGGATGACTATACCACATTTCCTGATGCCTTTCCCCCTGTTACCCCAGGAACTGAAGCTGCAAACATCAGAGCCTAACTTTTCCTGATGGCACAGATGAGCACTGACATTAAGCCCTTTCACATCCCTGTTTTAAGGTCTCCTGTCTTCCCTGATGTCCTACTGCTGATAAGACAGTTCTCTATTTGTGGCAGCAGTATTTCACTCTACTGAAAGCACTCTCTTCTCCTGGTAGGCTACTCGCTTGGAAACACGCATACTTTCTAACCTACTAGTTGGAAACAAGATTTTGAACTGAGCATTCCAATGGAGGAATTAATAATTTCTGTTATGACATGAGGTGCTATGGGTATTCTAAATTTATTACAAATAATTATATATGACTCTATGGAGATTTGTAAGACTGGGATACTATAGTTAAAGAAAAATTATTTGCTGGGGGAGGGGAATAGCAGAGACAGACATACAGCACTGTCTCTCCATTTTTAACCAGCAAGGATGGCAAGCTATCCTGCTGTGCAAGCTTGCAGTCTTCCACCTACACAGCACATTTTCATTATACAGGCTGAATTCAAGCTGAAGGCAAAACAGTCAAGCAGTTATCAATGTCATATGGCTTTAAACTCAAATACACATATACTGCCAGACATGAAGTACTTTAGATGGCCTCTCCATCTATAAGAAAATATGAATAATTTGTTAGAGACAACACACACAGAAATTACACCTTGTGTGTTAGCTATATTTTCACACAAAATTTACATAGAAAAAAACACAGTCATGAAAGTGACAGATTAGTAACTCAAAGGGTTTGTTACTATTAATTTAGCTGCCAGAGTGGTCTGAGCCTTACCTTCAGTGCTCATGTCTGGGGTTGGCATCCAGACATAGGCAAGACCTTCCTCTTTATACAGTTTCATGAGGATTTCTGGGCTCATGGGCTCCGGGTAGCGGTTGCAGCCCCAGGAATTCTGAACAATGTCCCATTCGGTCTGGAAGTTCATCACAGCCGTAACACCCAGCTCGTGCTTCAGCTTGACGGTCACATGCTCCAGCTGCCGAGGGCAACTTCCCAGCCAGATGTTTGGCAGAATTCTAGCATTGAGAAAACATTGCAGTGGGATCGATTAAAATATCTTAACAGAGAAACTGTCAAGTTCAGCGGCGTTCCAGCTCCAAACCTGCTTAGCATCATCACGCAAACACTGCTAAGCGCAGCCTTTTCATGGCATGCAGTAAGTAGCTTCTTATTTCATTACAGTTTAGTTGGTAATGTTTGATGCTGGGGATCAAGTTCCTAACCTACCACAAAGAGCCAAACAGTCTAAGAAAAAATTCAGATCATAATTAGGACCACAGGTCTCCAAGGCATCCATCATTAAGCTTGCAGTGGAAACGTACTAACATCACAGATTAGAATAAGAAAACTCTGAAGATTCATGCAATTTGCACCAAAAAAAAAAAGACCTAAAAGATTCACATGATCCAGATCTGAATTACTTTAGTAATAAGCCAAACGCATAGAACTCTTCCAGTTTCGTAGCTACAGCTTTAAGAGGAAAGTAGACAGAAAAAAAAACCAACTTAAACTACCCTTCCGTGAGGAAACTAAAAAATGAGTAATTTTCTTCTCATTTTACACTGCTCTTGTGGAGTCTAGTGGGAATCAAATGCAGAATTACAATACTTGTCTAGCTTCCCTCAAGGCCTGAAGAACCAGAAGTTTTGCAAGAAAACTCGAGAGACATGTAGGATGGATAAACATCCATATTTCTGGTACTTATCAAATCAAACTTCAAAACTGCTATGGTTTTCCCATTGTTAATTATCATAAAACTATTGTTTGTCTCAACAGATTTTGACATAAATATAAACTGAATATTAAGAGGCTTGTTTTCAAATGAGGATTTTTAATCTGCAAATGCAATTAAAATGATGGTATCTTCAATGGATTATTTACATGCACAAATTATTAGTGATCTACTTTAATTTTTTTTGTTCGCATAAACTTCTATTTTGAACATGCAATCCACAAACTACACAAAATATCCCTGCAGTTGAACATACAGCTTTGCAAACATTATTAACTGCAAAAAAGTAAAGCCAACCTACAACAAAAGCAAGATCCTCAAAAATAAAATGTCTGCCATGCATTTCTTATGGTCTTTTCCCATTTTAATCTCAGAGACAAGTAAGATAAGTTTTATGTTTATTCAGGAGCAGTTCCTCCTATAAACAGCCCTTAAATCATCAAGTAGCTATTTCCATTCCACTATCACAGTAATAAGTGCTTACTAGCATTTAATTAAGACCTGTAATTGACAATGATTAAATTCTGCTATGTTACTACTGAAAGATTGTCAAAAAGAAAAATTCAAATCCAGGAAGCACTTTTTATTATTGTTTCCTGTGTTTCAGCTGCATCCACAGTGAGTTTCATACCAGCTACACAAACACAGCCTTTAGCCTTAACAGCCCGTTTCAGTGAGACAACACGCTTGATCTCAGTATATGGTAACTGAGTCCAATTTAGACAAATTTATTCCATAGCAAATAACCATTTCAACCATGTTTCAACAGTGAGATCGTTGAAGAGATTTGACTTAGTTGTCGTTTCACATCCATCTTCTGGTCTAGAATGCGGTGAGAGTATTTCCCACTGCTAACAGAAAATGCATTTGTTCCTAAGCAGCAAGCAAGCTTTAACCCAAAATTTCAGAAATTAAGATTTACACCTTGAAGTCATTTCCTTTCTCACTTTTCTCACACTCCTGAACACTACCTTTCTAAAGAAGAGACGACATGGAAAGAAAGAAGTTCTAATACAGAGGCTCTGGATTTCTCATGCTACAAATTAAATTCAGTTCATTTATTAAGAAATATCAATACTCAGTGGACTCCATGGCAACCTGAAGGAAATCCAATAAAGCACGACAATTGTGTATTACCATTATGTTCAAGGCACAATCCCACATGCTGGTACAGGAAGGGAGCTTCACAAAATTTCCCCAAATCCAGCACAACCAGCTAGAGCATTCCCAGTAACCAGAGGGACTAGCGAAGGCCCACTGCAACAATTGCTTTGCTGCCCCACTTCCCATGTGCCAGCCCCACAGCAAACCCCATCCTAACCTGAGAGAGTGACCGCTGTCAGGCTTCTGCCACAGGGATCCGACGCAATGACTAGAGTGTTTTAAGGTGGCAAATGTAAGTTAAAGTGCCTTAACAGACGCTGATGAGTGGCTGGAGATGAGCAATGCCCATAAAACTCCACAGCAGAGAAAGAAAAATGGCAGTATCACTAATACCTTGTGACAATATGAGGATATTCTTTCAAGAACAAGAACATTTGTATCCTTCCTTCAAAGGCTTTCCTGGAGGCTCATACATATGTAATTCTCTTGATATTTTGGGAAATACCTAATACAATAAGTTATCTTGACAGGAGAGCAAAAGTGTGTTTTCTAGCATTTGACTGAATCAGGAGTGACTAAGCATTCCTGAGATAAATAAAATTCTGGGTAGTACTCTTGCTTACAGATAAATCAATGCTTTATAATTTTTTCCTCAATGATTATTTAGTGGGTGAACATCACAGTGGCACTATCTGCAAGACCACGGGGATAACCACCATTTGTTTATTCCACTTTTGTAGCCTAAAGGGTCTTGTCCATGACGAGATCTCCTGTATTTCACAATAACAATTGCATTTACTGAAGAATCTGATGGGTTTACCAAGTTTTTATCACTGTCTTTCCCTATAATTAACCAAACCAGTGGTGGCATTCAGAGAATGACCAAAACAATTTATTTAGGACAGCCAATTCTTGTGAATTATTTTTCTGATCAGGTCCTAGAGTTTAGCTTTTATGAGGATCAAGATGCAGCCTTGACCTTGCTCTTCATCTTTTCTCTACCCTCTGCTTTGTGACAAGGCACATCACTTTAAATGGTGATACCACTGGATTATGATGACCCAGAACTATCATCCCGCATGTGCTCCTTCTTTGCCATTGGCATCCTTTTAACAACATATAGCAGCTTATTCTTAGGTACTTGCATGCCTCTTCTGGGCCTTCCTTGTTCTTTTCTCCTGAACCTGTGACAGTGAAAATACTAAGAGCACTTGCTAGAAGTCAGATGAGGTTCCTGCACCTTTGTCAGAGCAATCTAGAAACATTACTTACATTGCTATCTAATGTCCTGAAATGCATTTACAAAGAAAGACTGGCAAGTGATGAAATTCTGCTCTCCCGTGGAAGATCTGCACACGTTCAAATATTGCTTGATATGTAGAAAGCACACTGACAACTGTCCTCGCCTTCAGAAATATTTTCCTTAATGTCCAATATGAATAGCGCAGTCACAGGTCACAGTGACTTCTTGTCTCCACAATGGACACAAAGAACAGATTATTCCTTTCCACTCTGCAAAATCCGTTTTCCTATCTGAAAATTACTAACATATACACACACACACACAGCCTTTTATTCTTCACACACATACACAAACAATTGCTTGTCATATATTCAAAACATTTGATGATTTTTGTTTGCCTTTGGGCTCTCCAGCTGGTCAACATCTTTCTTAAGATGTTATGCTCAGTACTGGAAAGTGGTTTCACCATTTCTGAGCAGAACTGAAGATTAGTTACTTCTTGTGCCTCAAAGGCAATATCCCTATTTATAGTTCCCCAATTGTCCTTTTACAGCATGACACTGTTGACCTATATTCAACCCGGGATCCTGTTTGCAAGTAAAGATCTCTCACAAGAGACGAGCCTACTCAAGGAGAGAGTAAAATCTGCCCAAACCAGAATTATTTAAGATTTTATTAGTTACAACTGCCAGTGGTATCAAATAAAACTAAATGAATATGCAGCAAAGGAGCAGATGAAATTCACAGTTGAATGCACCTCAGTAATACATCTCGGAATAAATAATCTCAGCCACTCACAAACATCACTGGGTTTTAAGTTAACTATAATCAATTAGAAAGAGAAACACTACATGCTTGCAGTGATGCTTGGTGAAAGTGTTGCTTTATAGAGAGGTCAAAGTGGTAATATTAGCCTGTACATAGAAGTGAACTGAAAAGAACAGAAAATTTGTAGTAACCTTCTAAAAATCAATGATCCCATTCTATGCACTCCAACTTTGAACTATTAACTATTTTATTGTATCAAAAAAGATACAGAAAAATGAAAACATTCAAAATACAGGAGATGCCGGCTATTTCTTGTGAAAATATTATCATATGAGGGCAGACTAAGAATTTAGCATATTTAAGAGGGAACTGGATTACTGCTTAAAGATAAAATATATGGGAGGGGCAAATCAACTGGCCCTATCTATATAAAAGAGGTAAAGAATCTCAGCTTCCATATAGTTTCACCTATAAAGCAACTACTGAGAGATGAGAAAAATGGCAGATTTTTTTAATAATTTTTTTTATTCTTGCATCTTCCTCCAAAATACTGACAACATAGGCAAATATCAAAACAGACGACTCCCTGGTTTGGTCTTGTACGAGAATTCTGGTTTCATTACATTCTCTTTAAATAAAGGACAGAGAGATCTCTCAGCAAAATGCCTCCTTACCAGTGAAATAATAATGTAGAACTGAGGGGTTACGACACTGACATTTCCTTGCACATTGCACAGGGTACGTGGGTAAATGGCTGTGGTCTTAATCCCTTCTCCAGCTGACTTACTGATAAATTCTCCTTGCAGAAGACAAGCTGATGGAGGCTTTGTGATGAGAGGCTTGACTTAAGTAGGATTGACTGAACACAGTCTGATGCACTCAATTGCCCAGCACACAGACAGGCACTACCGGCCAGAGCAGGAGAGCAAGGTTTGATGATACTGTAGTCTAACTCACAGAACACCAAGATCTAATAGCCAGGCTTAATGAGATCACTCTCATCAATAAAGATGGATTAAATGGCCATAACCTTAGCAGAGGTCATCAGAGAAAAGCGTTGATTAATGATAAAACTATATCCTACTGAAACGACACAGCTGCAGACCTTGTAAAAACTACTTATATTTTTGAACAAAAAATCGCTTTTACCTAAATGCCAAAGGCAGAAGGAGCACAAGTCATTGCTTACAAATTTGCTCTGCTTTACCACTGAAAGAGTGCAGTTTATTGTGAAGTTAAGAATTCCATCTCAGGGCTTTAAATGAGGAGAATTAAATAGACTACAATGTAATTCCAAGGTGGTTTTTTTTTTCTTCTTCTTCTTCTTTGGCACTGTGATGAGAAGTAATTAAGCTCTGGCAAATTTTCTTCTTAGATGTAATTTGGACTACTTATCTAGCCTCTCACATGGGAGCAGACTTGGCAACTAAAAAGAAACACCTGCTTTTATCACTTTAGAACAACACTTTGTCAGCTTAGCAATATGCAAAGTTTCTCAAGCCCTTGAATTCTGAGTGTTATGCTTAATAGTATCTTATTTATTCCATGTTCACAAATTTATGCATGAATGTGGTATCAAACTACCTCATTTGCTGATATGCAGAGCAAATAAGCCATTAAGATTTGACCTCAAGTTTACAATGTGCTAAAATGAAAACAGGTAAGAATAATATCAAACTAATAACTGAAATATAAGGTTACCCAGACATTCAGCTACAAAGCAGTTCCAGTGGTACAGTGCCCTCAGGTTCTGCTGTCTTAGGAGGAGATTTCCATAGCATCAGCTTGATGGCACAAAAGGGCTTGGTTGTCCCCTCGTCACCCACCAATCTGCATTTACAGCAGGTGGTATGGTGCACTCTTCAGGTTGTGAGACAAGGAGTAACCATGCTAAGGCCTAAGCACCTCTCCTCCTCATTCATAACCTCCTGGTGGATTCTGACTCTGGGGAGGCCTGTAGGCTACGTCTATTTTATGGATTGTCCTAGCTTTGAATGCACCAAGGATACAGGATAAGAAGGATCCATGTGAGTAAAATTAAAGTCAATCAATCACGTAAGAGAAGTTTAGTCTAGATGGATCCACAAAGCTTTGTTTGTGGCCCATTTTCGCCTTCCACAGCAACCCCAAACATTCCCATCCAAGGAGCATAAGAGCTTTATTAGAAGAAACTCAAAAAAACATCTCAGCAGGGAACGTATTTGATGAAAACACCTAGATCTGGGAAGTAAACCACAACCCACACTGCAAAAATGACAATAATACTTGTATAAATAAGCAGTAGCATCAGTACTGGTAGACTGTCATCAGGAGGAATGGGAAGAAGGAAGAACACCTGGAGGGCCCAGCAGAGAGCACCAGAACAATCAGAGGTCTAGAAGACAAGTTTTCAGAGAAAAGACTGAAAGAACCGAGGGTTAATATCAAAATGAAAATACTGAAAAGTTCCAACCTCAATTACTCTGTGAATGTGGGAAAAAGGATAAGAGTTTCCAAGCATATAAGAGATGGCTATAAAGGGGCAGGATACTAATTTGTTCTCCAAGTCTGCTGTGGAGAGGACAAGAAGAAATGAACTTAAATCGTGCTAGGAACACTTAAGTTGAGATTAGAAAAGCTTTTTAATGGTAGGAATAGTGAGGTAATTGAATGGAAGAGTAACAGGGCTGTAGAATCTCATCACTGAGATTATATCATATTTAAGATCAGGCTGGATAAACCTGGAATAATTTAAATGTAATTGAGACTAAGAGCAAGGAAATGAACTGGATGCTTTTTGAGGACTCTTTGAGCCTATGATCTATGATACTATAATCATAAACTTTAATTTCCATCTCTGGGATCACTACCTATATTAATTTATCAAGCTCCATCTTGAAATAACTTAGGTTCCTTGTCCTTCCTGCCCTATTTGAAAGGTCATGCCAGAATTCAGACATCATTCCTTTGATGTCAGAAACCTTGTTCTAATTTACACTCTCCGTTCATTCAGAAGCAATTAATATCCATTTGATCTTAAAGCAGGTTCACTTTCAATAATTCTTCTTCCTTCCTTGCACTAATTCCTGAATGTCTTTTACAAATAGTAATATATCCTCTTTCTCAGTCTTCATTTAACTATGATGTCTATCTCAAACACCAGAAGTAGTCAAGCTACGGTAGCACAGAGTTCCTTGCAAGCCAATTTATTTTGCTCCAACTTCAGTGTCATAAAGGCTATACGGCCTGTGGAAAACGCCCTCATTCATTCAAAGTTAGCTCAGGTATCTCTGCTTTTCACTGCAGTTAGTGATGAAGGTATATCTTATGTCAGGGAACCCCTGACACAGAAACAAAAAAGAATGTTACATTATTTTGTATTTTAAATGGGTTTGCAAAACCAAATTTGATATTCCCCTTCCTCCTGTGATGCAAAGAGGATGTAAAGTTCACCTAAGAAAAAACCTTGGGGATTCTTTTTGTGGGATATCTCCTGACCACAAAGTTCCTGTGAAGAAGGCAACACAGAAGAGGCAGTGTATCCTCATTAACAGGGATTGCACCATTACCTCAAAGGTCAGTTACTGATAGATCAGATAAACCAGCCTGATCAGCTGATCTCTCCCATGCCAGGACTAGAACATGTTCCAGCCCTGTCCTTCCTTGGGAAGTGGAAGTGCAAAAGGGATTGTAAACCATCTTTGTTTTTCTGACACCATAACAGATCAAATTTATCTAATTTTGTCTCTAGGATAAGTGTGCATGCTCCAATAAATTCAACGGAATTGCTCTTGTTAAGCTTGCAGTGCATTTGAATCAATACAGGGAAAAAACCACACTATAAACTCTTCTCCCCTCATATTCACCTCACTCCATTAAAAAGCTTAAAGCCAATGAATTTATATCTTATAAATTTTTAATAATCTATTTTACCTCTACTCTAGATATGATCTAAAATAACTTGGTCATACAAGACTTTATGTACATGGCCAAAACTAAATTGTGGAAAATAAAATTTTATCCTTCCTGTATTCAAAGTGAAGTATCTTATGTCATATTTCACTACGTATTTCTACTGTGGCTTGTACTGAACGACCTGGAAAGGACTCCTCCATTGGCTTGTGAGGATTAATACTTAAATGCTCCAATTACAGATTCTTGTCTCATGCAACCATGGTTGCCAATGGTTACTTCCTACATATGTCTCCGTTAGGTTGCCAACATTACCATTTGTTTTGAATTAGAACAAATACTCGGAAACACAAGAACAACAGGCTGCTAAACTACGCCAGATCATAATGAGCCATGAATCTCTTGGCATTAGGAATGAGAATTTCTAATATTAATGCTTAGCAACGGGAATGATGCCACTGCTGGCACCTTTCAGTCAAGGCATCTTAATAAAATTGACTTAAACCGCTACAGATGAACTTTAAGTTAGTGCCCAAGAAGTTTCAGGAATCATTGGTAAAAATATCTTTTGCCTTCTCTCAGAGTTTACTTGTTAGCACTTATTATCTATAATATTATATTAGTATTTTAATAGTATATTAATAAGTATGATAATAAGTATTATTTATTACTTATTTACTTATTAAGTTTACTTATTAGCAGCTGCTTAGAAATCTAGACTGTGAAAATAATAAAAGATAAATCCACTCTTCAAAATGCAGCATTTCAGACCCAATGGAAATGCTTTCCAATCCTTCAGAAACAAGCACATGATCATGAAAATTAAATAATTGCAAAGCACAGTTTATTGAAAGGCGGCCTTGTGATCCACATGGCAGCATATGCACAGGTACAGAATACTGGACTCCCTCCAGAACAGCAACAGTCAGAGAAAGAAGCACATCCATCCCTTGTGGTACCATCCAAATATACATAGCTGGTCTTGACCGGCTCTCTATCTATGTTCATTCCAGTTAAGATATTTATCCAGAATTTCTAAACCCGCATCAGTTCATTTATATTAATTTTAAAGAGGGACAGACACATTCTAGAGTACCACAGGCTGGGGGACAACATCTTCCAAATATTGACAAAACCTGAATCAATGCATCACCACAGTCAGCTACATAAATATCTAAAAGAATGTGTTCCCACAACAAAGTCAAATCAAAGGGACAACAGGTGCATGATGCTACAATAATAAAATTGTCACAAAACTTCATTTTAGCTAACATACCTGGTTACTAGATTATAAACATAAAATTAATAACCCTGGTGGATGAGTTGCTAACCTCAAAGGTTGAGGCTGAGACTATAATGGAGCTACTGAGAGGCCCCACAAGGACCTGTGTAAGTCTTCTTAACACAAAACTGCAAAGTATAGTGGGATCTCTTGAAGAAGTCTTGAATGTCAAAAGGGAAAAAAAATCATTTGGCTTAGATTTTATGAACAAGCAATGCTGCAGGTTTTATTGAAGCCCAAAGATTGACAAGAATTACCAAGGGTTGTCTGGTTTTTTAAACTGCCTTTTTTTTTTTTTTATATTTCTTTCTTTTCCTAGCAATATCATTTCAGCTGCTTGGAAATTGAAATTGCAAGCATTTGAACAAATGTATTAAAGCGATCTACTGTTACTAAAGTTTATGTAAATGTGTTTACATTCTCAGCTGAAGCCTGACTTTGTAAATTCGTAAAACATTACTCATACTGGATAGCCTTATTACCTAGACCTCAAATATATTTGAAAAGCTTTTTCCTTCTTTTATCTCACCAGAGTGAAGCAACTCAGTATTACAGGAAACTGAGCAATTCAGTCCTCTGCAGTGAAGGCAGTCATTAATGCTGTGTTTAGGAACGGCCTGCCCACGGCCAACCCTTCAAGCTGGCAGCAAGGACTGCAGAAAGAAGGAACGCTGAAGAAATTTTATTAGGGAAGTTGCATATCCTCCTTATCAGACCTTCACCTTGGGAAAGCGAAGGCACTGGATATAACTGTTCTGAAGAGTTTTGAAAAGGCAGTCCTGGAAAAGCTAGAGAAACTAAAAAAAAAATTAAAAAAAAAAAAAGACTCTAGAAGCCTACCAACATCCACACATATATGCTAGTGCCTAGCATCCAGCCCCTGAACTAAAAGGCAGAGCCATGGAGAGTTTTGCTGCTGGCCCACACCTGATGAATAGACTTTCTGCATGAACGCTACCATCCTATTCCTGGTGCTTTTCCCTCAATTACTTTAAATTATAGGTAGGTAGGTAGGTAGGTAGGTAGGTAGATAGACAGATAGATGGAAAGGAAGGGAGGGAGGGAGTAATGGAGGAAGGGAAGAAGAGAGGAAGGAATAAAGATTCTACTTCATTATTGATCTTATTTATATTCTACATTTTCTGGTCTCTGTATTAAAACTGAAATGCATATTTCCCCTTTTTCCTCTTCTTGCATGCTTAAAACCATCTTTTCTATTATTAGGCTTTTCACATCAAAGAAAAAAGACATTTCATTTGAACTTACAAACCAAGGTGTCTATTGAACCAATAAAGAGGAAATCCATATTTCTCATAACTTGGCAACGTCTGTGACATTTGACTCAATTTTTATCATAATTCACAAGAGGACATACATTAAACTTCTGAACAATAGCAGGGATTATGTACCTGGCTCCCTGAAATTAAATTTCCCAAAGTACAAGCATTAAAGGAGGGAACAAGAGATTTTCAGTTCAGCCTCTTAATATGTTCCCTGGGAAGACAAACACAGTCCATGTCTTTGGGTTTTGTTTTTACTTGCAGAGAGAAAATTATATATTGGAAAATACAGCAGCAATTTGATAATCTCTATTTACTCTTGGGAAATAAAATACGTATGTTTCTGAGACAAACGTCAAAGAAACTAGAGCTACATTCAAGTTTCCTTTCTAATAAATAATTTTTTATCCTTTAGATAGGATTCTCCACATTTTTATATGGAGGAACTTTTTAAAAATTATCTTGTAAATATCTAGAGTATTTAAGCATGAAAACTTGCATTTATATCTCTCAGCATTTATAAAAAAAATTGAAGATAGAGGTAGAATTCATAACTTAACAGCTTCAGCTTGCTGTGGGTTTAAATGAAGTATCTTTTACACTTTCCCCATTTCATTTGAGTTGGAACAACTATGCAGTGTTTATTTCAGATTTTCTGACTTACAGGTTACCTGTTTCAGAAATACAGTATACACTGAGCAAGCAAACACCAAACCAGCTGGTGGTAATAAACTATCTGATGGTGTCACCTTTCACATTTGGGGACTGAAAACTCTCATTTTGAGGCTTTTTTTTTTTTTTTTGTAAGTCAGCTGCAGGCTGGCTGGGCTAACCTGTCCTAGGAGTTGTGCCTGTGAAAAACCATGGGAAGGGCAGGCAGCGTGCATCGACACTACAAACACAAGTCCCTGGTTCAAGAGTTTCACCAGTTGTAAATTTTGGAGTTTTCTTAGCAAAGTTCTTCTGATAACAACCAAATATCTGAATTTGCTCCCTCCTGTTACACTAAACAGCAATAAGATTGAGTACACAATCTCTGCTTTTGAAAAAGAGCTTCTGCCATCTTTAGATAAACTATATAAAGAAATGACAGCGATTACAGGGCACCTAATAAATGCATGTAAAAGCTAACAGGAAATAAATATCTGTGAGACAACTGGAACATCATCTTTGGTGCAAGAGCGATGCTGCCCCTTCCCCGTTGTCCCGGCTGTGAGCTAAATTGCCCAGGATTTCACAATCTCAGTCAATTTTGTTCACAGCCGGCATTGCCGGCAAATTGCTTTCCAATGGAGACAGAACTTTATTCTCTTGCTGACAGCCTGAATGTTAAAGAGCAGAGAGGCAGGAAAAAGGGCTGAAAACCTCCAGAAGAAATATAGACAAGGGACAGGGAGGCACAGTAAAACAGAAAGAGGAATTAGAAGCAACAATAGCTTTTGCTCCCTAACAGGGATACTCCACATAAAATTCATATTTATTAGACTATCAACATTTGTCTGTTATATCCCACAGAGAAAAACAGAACAAATAAGTATGTTAACTCCTCAAGGTTTTTTCATGGAGGGTTCCCAGTCTTCCTTCTGATTTTTGCTCCCAGAATGACACAGAACTGTAAGTTTTTCTTAAGAAAGTAAATAATTTTGTGCAGCAACACACCTATGAAGAGATTCATTTTAAAGAGCAATGGTGGTTTTAAGCAAGTATTACCCATTACCAGCCAGCTGATGAAAGGCGTTCATCTTGCCATCAACAGCCAGTCTCTGCTTGCTGCCATTTTATTAATGAAATACTCATTCCTGAACAACCACCCCTCTAAATAAATAATTCTCAATCAAATGATTGTTCCAAATGCCACATATGAATGGCAGAATGTTAAAGAAAAATTCAGAAAACTCACAAGACTATCCAGACAGCATGCTGAGCTCCCCTTTAGCTTGTTGTGTCCTGTTGCATACTCTCTGTTTAGAAATTACTTGGCTAAATTACTAGCTCTTTTGAGTTGAACCCTCATTTCAGGTTTTCTTCTAAAGCACCTTGCAAGCCACAAGGTCCTGGCATGTGAATAAAACCCAGTTGCTTCCATGAAGCAGCAGCCAGTCTTTGCAGCTTTCTCTCCCTCTGCCATCTCACAACACTCAGTCCAACTTAGCTACGGACTTCTTACCAGGTTTTTAAAATTATTTTTAAAAACTTTTTAAATTTGCCAAATTCACAGAGCTGACTAGAAGCACACTGAGCCATGTTCAATTTATACATATAAATTATTTGGTTTCCAGAGGAATGACGTCTAAGAACTGCCGCCCTGCAGAGCTTTGTGCCGATGCGGTGTTACAAGCCCCAGGACTCTTGTTGCGGTCCCATTCCTCCTCCTGCTGCCACGCACACGCTGACAGTCCAGCAGTGGCACTCCACAGATCTCATAAAGCCCAGCGCAGCCCTGTGACAGACAAAATGATATTAACTTCTGAGATAAAAGTACATTAAGAGCTTTGTTGCTGCAAAAGCTCTCTTTCGCCTAGGGGGCATTACTGTTTAGGTTTTTTAGCAACACTATCAGTCAGCTAATGCACATCCATACCACTTCCCCAGCCATCAGAGGTTAGGGAAGCCAACTGGTTCTTCCTTGGTTAAGCCACATGGCAGTTTGAAGGCCTTTGACATTATTTCTGAGTATGATTCAGACCGTGATTAGGGAAAAAAAAACCAACCTGTGTTCAGATGTGTAACATCCAAAAGATTTCCTTTATCTTTCTTCGTAAGGATAAGGAATGGAAAGAACTTCACAACCCTGCTTTCCCTCATGAGGAGTACAACAAAGGCAAACAAGACATAAAGAAGGCACCATGGAAGCCATTTCTTTCTAGTACAGATGAGTGCTAGGCATTACTCTGGGGGATTTGGTAATTTCTGAATGGTTAAAATATTCCGTGTTTCATTAGAAATACACTGGTTTTCACCAAAAGTGAAATCCACATATCAGTGTGATTTGCCTTTATTTGCTATCAAGAATTATTCTAATTGCTCTATAACCTAAAGCAATGTAAAATTCCACATTAAATCACTTAGAAAATGTTATGCTGTTTACACTACATATATGAACAGTTCAAAATTATTAATTTATCAATAATGCTGACAACATACATTGTGGCTTTATAGAAAGAGGAGAAAACACTCAGAAAAGCTGGTGAATATTAATGATGCCTGCCATTTGAAAAAATGCCAACATAAAAACATTAATAGTTCACAAGTTCGCTAGTTTTCAGTCCCATTTGCTGCCAAAATCATTCCCTCCCCCGATTTTATCAAATTTAAAGAGATAATTTACCATTCATCAGCCATTACTTCAACAGTGTCATCCCAATATCTAGACGATATTTTGTGTCCCTCAGCCACTGCAGTATACAATAAACCTGGCAGCATGCTGGCTAGTCTCTATTCATCAGATTTAACAGACCAGACACTGTAACAGAAGGAATACTGGGAATTCAAACACTGATGACAGTCATGCAAAAAATCTTTAATCTAAAAGCTCTGTGATTTTTTCTTCTGGCAAAATTCACATCACCCGTTCTAATGCCAGATTTTGCTTGTTACTATGGCACGTACAAGACGTGATTAGAAATGAGTAGCTAAGATCCAGGAGTTCCCATTTCAAGCTTCTTTCTAGTGCTCAGGTGGCAGATAGGTCACGGCGAGGGAACCAGAGCTGTCCTGACAACAGCTATTTGCTAATAGAAAAACAAAATGACTGAAAAGTGAGTTCCCTCGATCCAGTTCATCCACAGTATTACAACAGTACCACAGTTTGTGACTGCACCACTGGCATATCCTAACTATATTCCTGTGCACAATTCATAGGACTGAGATTTGTAGCTAACTCTCCAATAGGCTGGCTTAGGTTATCCCAGCCAGGTGCCATCCTGCCCATGCAAATTCATACAACTTGGAAAAGCAGAATCAGTTTTCAAGTTTTTTAGCCATTGTTAGGGAGGGCGCAGTGTGGGGACTTCATGAAAGGAGAAACTTCTTGTTTGGATGGGCAACAAATGTGGAAGAAAAATGCATTTGTTACCCAATACAGGGATACATCCAAATTAAATAACTGTAAACAAATAAGGACTTTAAAAATTGATCAAATTCTGACCTCATGTTTGTCTTCCACTCTTGCTCCTTTTCCCTCACACTCACTCTTAATTTTCAAGAACTTAAATAAAAAAATGCTTAAAAATCACTTTTACAGTGGTTTGAAACCCATTTTCTTCACAGCAGAGACTAGTAAAAGCATTTCACAGCTCCAGTTGAGGGCAATATAGAAAAAAATGAAGATATACAAGGGACACAAAAATAGAATTAATATTTAAACCATTCTCTAAAAGATTATTCCCATTGGTAAGTAAATAATGGCTCTAATTTAGACTAGTTTAAGACTATAGCTCACTATAATAAAACAAAATTCAAATGAGTGATCAAATGTCCTAGTTTATGGGATAAACATATCACAAAATATAGAATATATTCATTATTTAATGTATAAAATGGCCAGATAACTTTACAGTTAGAGCCCCAAGTACTGAAATCAAAGGCCAAATTCCTATGATTGTTAAGTGTTTTCAATCAGGATTATTTTACTAGAATACAATTGAAGACTTTTGTTCCAGAGCTCATTATTTCGTATTCTTTTCTCTCATATTGTTACCACAAGCATTCTTTAGACACAGGGGACAGCTAGCTCTCAGCTTTTAGTGTTAATTATGGTAATCTCCATAGACGTCATCACCTCTTCTCTTAATTCGTAATGTAGGCATAAAGTATCAGTTCAGCTTTCTACTACAGTAGCATAATTCATCGCATGCTAGGTTTTTTTTTGTGACAGCTTCCTCTTTAAAGCCTTTTTTATAATTCAGTAATAAAAACATTACTTCAGAATTACACTTAAAACAGAAGGATATTTTATTTTGTGAATGAATTAAAACCAGAAAGGCAGAAGAGAAGTTAAAGAGTAAAAATAAATAAAAGTGCTCCCTCTTGTATTTTTTCCAGTCACATAATTCAACGGTAATTCTGACTTCATATTGAACAGAGATGGATATTATTCATTAATATAGGCTAGGGATGGGATACAAGATCAAGATGGATACATCTGGCCCTGATTATCTGCAAACAGGTGTCTTCAGGCACAGCAATGCTCAATGCATTGCCTAAGGACAGCTTCCCACTGACATCTGAGATGTCCTATAGCTTCTGGAACATCTAGATGGGGCTCACAGATACGGCCAAAGCTCTAACAAAGCATGTTCCTGTAGTGCAGCAGCTGGAGACCAGACAGTAAACTCTACAGCATCTCAGATGACGCTAGACATCAACATTCAAGGAACCAGGGAGGATGTTTGAAGTCTCATTATAAATCAGTAGAGATCTCATCAGCGTTGTCGACGGAGTTTAGAGACCAATTCAGTTCTTCGATTCACTCTAAAGTAGACATCTAGTCACCAGTGAGTTGAATTGCTGTATACAGACACACGAATTTAGTGGTCTTAATCTCAAGCTGAGTCCTACCACAGATGTCTTTAAGTGTATCTTTAAGTTCATCAATCCCAGCAGTGTTCTAACATTCAAATAACAATAACTGCGCCTCATATGACCAAAATAAGTTAACAGAAGTTACATTATTTTCCTTCTCCAGTGATTCTCAGGCAAAAATATACCCAAGCAGATTCTTGTATTCCACCCCAATTAAAGATGCAAGTCAATCAAGTAAATGTTCATTTTCTTCACAGGAGAATTACTACAGACAAAAGGAAACTCAGTGCTCATTGGCAGAATACTGCTTTAGCGCCTCAAGAAGGTAAGCAAGAAGCATCTAGATTTTGCCCTGGATCATTCCTCATCCACTCACCTATCTACGTTAACATTTTAGTACAAATCAGGAGTGCACATTTTAGGTGACTCTCCTGATGATCCGCACTTAACACTTATAACCTACATTACTATGGCAGTGCCGAAAGAAAGAGTCTTACCAACAGGCTACAAAGCATTTGGAAACACTACATTGTAAATTAAGTTTAGTTTGCAACCATCAAGAAACAAACAAACAAAAATAGTATTTCCAAGCACAAGGGTTTATTTTCTTTTATCTTTTTCTTTATTTTGTCTTACGGAAAAAATTAGGGACCCTAAACACTGATGATAGCAACACATTAGTCAAGTTTACAATTTCTTGGATTATATCCAGTTACAGGAACATCCCACTCACTCCATAAACATGAAACATTAATATTTAATGGCCTTAATATTTAAGTGCAAAAACCCGTACCCTCAAAAAATTGTTGTCAGGACCCACAGCTACTCTCATGTAGTGACTCCCCCATTACATTCTTTTACATTTAAAGCTGATTGTGTATTTTCCTCTAAAATGTTTAGAGGCCATAACAATACTTCAGTTAGATATTAGCTATCATTGTTGTCTAAGGAACTCACTTACAGAATCCAGTTTAGCTGCATTCTCTTTGCAAAGCATGTAAAAAAGTATTTTTCTTTTTCAGATCTAGGAGATATGACCCATAAAAAGCACACACAATGAATAAAATTACAGGTATGAAGACAGTAAATTTGAAACACATATTATTGAAAATTAGACACCATAGACGGCATCAAAGTATATGTCCTAAAATGAAGAAGTGGTGGTCATACATCATATTCGAATGAGTAGGCAAAAAGTATGGGAACTCACTACTTATCAGGGGTCGATTCGGGAACCTAAAATTAGTCTGAAAATAGAAAACTGTAACTAGATGGCTTTTCCTCTCAGTGATATTAATTCCCGTAGCACCTAATTCTGCCATCAAGCATCATTGTATCCAACATATTATTTAAGGATTTGTAATTTCAGGTGTCACTCCCTCTCTTGCTCTTATGTAATGCCTTTCTTCTGAGAATTGCAGAGGTTTTTATATAAATAATAAGGTATATAACACCTATGAATTAGGAAGTTCCACAGTTCACAGATGGAACTGAAACAGAGCTAACATGCCCCAGATTTACAAATTTTCTGAGTCATCTTCTCCCAGAAAAGATTACAATAACTCTAATTTGATTTAGAAAATTACTGTGTCCTAAGTGAACTCTCCTGCAATTTGAAGGTATCTTATTGCAGTAATATCTAACGCAAAAGAGAAAGGGACTGTTCTTTTTTCCTGAATCAGATTTTGGTGATATGTGTCATTACATGTCCAAAACAAGTGAACACTAATGCCACAGAGGTATCAGTCATGACTCTGTAGCTGTGGGCAAGCTCCATTTCACGCTTCAAAAAAATTAATTCAAATCCTGCTATATTTTAAAAATGCATCATATACTCTCTAATCTGAATGACCAAAACAAAGTGAGTTCTCTAAATATAAGTTTAAACATAAATTAACTGATTTATGAGAAAACACATCTATACTGAATAAGAAAAATCTGATTCCTCAGAGCACTGCCATCAGTCTCAGCATGATTCAGAAGGATTTTTGGCAAGAACGGGAAGCAGGCTCGTCTCATCCTGATGCGGCCCATTTAAAGTTTACGCACATGTTTTATGAAGCAAGGTGGTAGCGAAGCTCAGAGCAACTGTTTCTAATTGTTGTGATTACACAGACAACAAATAAAATCAGTCCAAGGGCTCACGTGGAAGGCCATTTTGACAGAGAGAGACTTTCCTCTCCAGCTAATTTGCACATGGCAATCCTATTAAGTGGAGCAACATAGACAAGGGGCTCACGTCAAAAGTTTTCACTGATAAATTGCTTCTTTCCAGCTGCCACCGTTCTGTAAAGATCCTACAGCTGGTGACAGGACGCAGAATTTGTGCTCATAAAGCTCCCTGCGGTACTGCTGCCTCTCTTACAGCATGGAAAAAAGTAACCTTAGCTGGATAACTACGATCCGATCATACACAGCTTTTAACTGTACAGGCAGAGGGACTGGCTTTTTGCTTCTGTTTTGGGGCTGCATATCTTCAAAGTATTAAAAATAATTATGCAACAGGACTGTTATGAGGTATGCTCACTTAATATAGCTCAAAGAAATAAGAATTACTTACTGAAGATGTACATATAAGGTTGCCTTGCAATGAAGGTATGCGTGTGTGAGAGGGGAATGGAGGAGGAGATCCTCAGCTGGAAAAGACTACACAACTCAGAAAATTTTCTCCAAATATTCTTTAGTGAAATCTGCAGCTTTTTACCTGATCTTGGAAACATATAGTCATGCAGATAAGGCAGTATTAAATGGATCACTGCTGCCTCTGGAAAGGAAGATAAGTTAGTCTTCAGTGCTTAGATATTCGCTTTCTGGCAGCTGTTCTTCTTTCTCACAAACTTCCTCTGCCGAGCAAAGATTATTTGGGATTGACAAGTCTGTGCTTTGAAATAAACAAGATCTTTTCTCTGATAGGGTGTTGGAAATGGGTGCTTAAGATACAGGTAACAGTATAGGCTGTCAGGCATATTATATAGCTCGAGGGGGTCTCAGGGAAAAGGTACCAAGCCACACAGATACCTACATATGCCTAACTGTTTATGAATCCGTACTATTCCAAAGGATACCATGAGAAGGAAATCTTTCCCTCACACACTGCAACTCTGATGAGAAGAATACAAATCTGCTTCCTATACTGTGTGAGGGTGGAGACAAAAAAGTAGACAGCGGAGACAAGACCATGAGGTTGGAGTAGCTGAAATGGGGAAATTCACGCAAAAGCAATGCTAAGACCTAATGAAAGTATGAGGCGGTTTGATTTCTTAAAAAAATACATATCCCTTTGGGATCATTACCTACTCTGTAATCAACACGAGCTGCACATGGGCATATCAGGGCTGCCAGCATTCATGCAGTCATTATCAATCAACAAACTTGCTGCCATATGCAGAACTGGAGAGGAAGAAAAAGTTAGAAATAGTCCCAAATTCCTCAGTGCCACTTTGTCAACCACCAGTGCTAAGGCTGCTGCTCTAAACACAACCTGTGCTTTATCTGCAGCCCTAAAGGGTGGGTGCCACCTTCTCTTTAAGCCTTACTGGCTCCTAATTCAGGCCAGGATGCTTCACTGGTGAGGCAGCAAAGAGGCACTTCAGACTCTCTTTCAGTGCAAGGTCTGGAGGTCTCTGCATCTTCTCAGTCTCCTTTCCCTCAAAGAGCAGCTGCAGTTCTAGCAGCACTTCTTGAACCCAGTACTTCAAAGATGAGCTATACTGTTACAGGAACCCAAGCTCATAGGGGTCTTCTAGACCCAACAGTCCATGGGAATCAGCTGGACTCAAGTGAATACCAGGGAAGTACAAACATTTTAAGACCTCCCTAAATTTTAGCATTTTTTTGAAGGGCTTGCATACACAGAAGCAGATTTCATCTATAACAGCTGTCACTTATTGCAGTTGCTGCCACACGACTGATAATGTGATGCCCTAAAGTTCAGATGCTGGAATATATTCTTTTTGTTTCCCCAGATGATGTTCTGCAGCAAAATAATCCCAAACCAAACACATTACATACATGCATGCATACATGTGTATGTGGACAAGTACTTGAAAATGAAAGTTCCTCATAAATTTAGCCATAAATTACTAACAGTCATTTTCAGATATGATGCAGCTTAACATACCTGTACAGGTTGCAGTTATCCTTGAACTCAGAATCTCTCCTTTTTATTGCCAAAATTGACATTTAGTTGCAAAGAGGTGTTGAAACTTTAAGCTTTACTGTTACATACATACTACCATTCACCACTTCAAATTCAAAGTTTGCTGACATCATGTCAGTACAGATTTTCTGTTTGAATACTCGACACCAGCCAAGCCCTGCACTTTTCTTTTACCTGGAGTAATGGATAGCTTGATGTCCTGCAATATTAAAATAGAAGTCAGTTGTATGTTTCATCTCATCAGTATGTCCAGAGACCTCAATCCAGTGTGCTATTGGGAGGCAGTAAACTCCATCTACTACGTTGCTCTGGTTGTAAACACAAATTCGATCATGATGGGGCCCATTACCTGGAACAGAAGAAAGGACAATTGCAGGCTGTGTATCTGGAAAATTTTCCGAAAGCTTTGTAGGAGATGAGAACTGAGTATTTAAGGCAAGGAGTGGTGTTTGCTGCCTGGTCAGACTGCATTTCTCATAGCACATTAACACCTCAAATAGTTGTAATAGAAGTGCTGCCACAAAGCAAATGTTCAGCATTAAAATCAATCTTTGCAAATGATTTAAAAAGCATTAAAGCTGTATAAGACCCCCAAAATCATCAACCGTGGCACGTAAAATTTCAAGAATAATTAATTTAAGTTCCTCATCTGATGTCTGACAATACGTGACCTCCGCATTCAACGTTTCTGCTGTGTGACCTCCCTCTGGGGGGTTCAGCTTGCTGTGGCCCGAGGTCTAGCTCTGACACGGCACAGCAGCGTCACCGTGCCTCAGGCTTACTTCTAAGTAAACTGCCAAGCTACGAGAAAGACCTCAGAGAAAGCACAAAGTACGGCCATGCAAGCTCAGAAAGATAAAACCGCAAACAAAGGTAGGACTGGTGACACTGGAATTGTTACCAGCTTAAGGATTCAAGAGGAAAAACACCAATGTGGAAAGGCATCAAATCCCAAAGAAGAAAAGTGAGCAGGCAGCAGACAGAAACCCGGCAGCAATGAAGACCTGTTTCAGGGAGAAGTGGCAGGTGGTCCCCCTCCACCTCATTCACAGCTGCTTGGCCAGCAAAGACTCTTCAGGCATCCTGCTGGGGACAGGATGCATGCTGAAGCCTAGCCTAGGAGCTCATTAAATCCTACCTGTCTTTTAATTTTGCTAACTGATAAAATAATTGCTTTGTACTCTTCAGATACACGTCCTGCTTACAGAGTCTGTTCACAGACAGTAAAAGTTGCCCAAAGTGACCCAGAGAGAGATGGTCATATCTGCAATGCTGAACCATCACAATTACCTAAAACAGCCTTGTCTAAAGTAAGAAATTTTTCTTACTGTTTTCCACTACCTAATATCCATTACCCCTTCTTCTTCTCTTACAGCAATAGTGTGAGCTTTAGTACAGAAAACCAATTTTTAATACCATGCCAGAGTAAGCAACTTGAATTGAACTGGGTCATGTCATCAATCAAAAGGTTATCTAGCCTACAAAAATTCAGTACATGTATATCCTCCCCCTCCCATTTTTGCTATTATTGTAATGCTAATTGCCATGTAGGAATCATTGTGCAGATTAGAAGTGACGTAGTCTATGGCTTGCTTTTAATGTAAGCCTGTTACACTTATACATTATTAACGATGTTAGAACATTTCTGACTAAAATTATGTCCAAAGGAATATATTCAATTTCACACTGCACGTAAGTGAATGACAAGCTTCCAAGCACCACATTTAGGGAAATTTGCTAGAGCAAGAGCATTTTGAGAGATATATTAATGCAATGATTAGAGAATAAGACTAACATTTAATACTAAAGCTCAATCAATCTCCTTATTTCCAGATGACATGCAGCACGTTCTATCGTAATTGTGAAATATTATTATTTACCAAAAAGAAAAAGAAAATACTAGGCAGAAAACTATTTTCTCTTTCTATATTGCTGAACCATTATGCATCATCTGCAATGGTACGACACAGCTTTTGATAAATAAGGTAAGCGAGATCAGCTCCTGAAGCTTCAAATCTTACCACTATGTTTTTATCTCACATTTCTAATTGTTTTCACATTCTTACCACTTTTAAACAATATTTGAAGACAGCAGTATACATTGACAAATACAACAGCATAACAAAACCTGTGGATGTTTATGACACTTAATTAACTTCATGTATTCAGTAAAATCTTTACAACCACAAATAACACATGTTGCCTTCCCCATTTGACTCTGACAACTGTCTGTAGCGATGCATATCACCACGGCCCTGCCCAGCCATCACAAGGCTGTGTCTGATCCTGACTCCCACCCATGGGCAGACATCCCATCCCACCCTCAGCCCCATCCCCAGGAAGGTGCCCGATGCCCGGGGCTGGGACTGTCCCGGTGCCCCCGGCTGCCTGCTCCTGGCTGCCAGCCCTGTGGGGTGTCCCTGCATCCCCCAGTCCCCAGGGAGCCGCCAGCCTCACTGCACCCTGGCAGTTTGAACCATGTTCTCAGGATCTCTGGCTCTTTTGCTACTCCCAGACCTATTTTTCCTTGTACGCGAGCACCCTTGTACCCACTCCGGCTCCCTCAAGGACTGCCCCTTCCATTGCTCACAGCTGTTCCTCCTCTCCCACAAGGGCTTCTGCATGAATTTTTGCAATCACAGTCTTTGATCTCTCCCTCCTGCTTAATTTCTTCTTTTCTCGAGGTGCTAATCAGTCCTACAAGACAACAAAGCCTCACTCTTCTTTGTCTTCATGATCTCAATTGCATCACCACATGCTTCCTACTTTCCCATTTCCAACTGCTGCTGTTTGAGGTACATGTACTTCTGTCATATGCCAGTTTTACTGTCCATCCTCCTTCTCTTCCAGTTTTAATTCTTGGCTCTTTTTTTCCTTCCTTCTCTATCATCTGCCTTCTTAAATGGCAGTAATCTCCTTGCCTTGTAACCTTTTCATCTTCACCATCATTCATTCCCTTACCTAGCCTACAACAACACATGAAAGCGGGGACAAGAGTAAATTGCCACAAGATGTTTGTTTCATTTGTTCCCTCAAACAGGTTTTGTCAAACCTCATTCTGAAAAGCTGCCTTCTCTAATTGTTATTTATCGCTGTTGATTTTTCTGCACCACTCAACCTCACCTTCCTGCTGTGGCCTACGGTCAAACAGGAGTCTCAAACGGTATGTTTTCATTTTGGCTGTAATACTCCCGTAAACAATAACAGCTTGCATTCATAACATTTTTCATGAGAATTGCACAGATTTTTACTATCCCTTACATTATATACTGATCTATGAATTAACAACCCTCTTACTGAAATATGATGTCCATGCAACAGAATGTATATGAGTATACATTCAGCATATATATATATTCATGTGTGTGTATATATATTAATGTATTTGCTGACTAGAGATTCAGTGATATAATTTCAGACAGGAAGGGGAGAGTGCTACCATCTCCAAGAAATACTAATTTAGAGAACAGTTGATCATACCGAGCTGTTCAGGAAGCTGAATTCTCCATTCCCCTTGCAAGAGTTAGGAAAGAAGGCGATTACCACCAACAATCAGGATCTCACTACCCAGGCAATATCCAAATGATACACAAGTGCTTCTCGCCACAGTTTGTTTCACAAGCCACATTTAACAAAAAAGTTTCAAAAAAAGAGAAAATTGTTGTATCAGTTCACATCATGGTTCTGCTAGCACAGTTTGTCACAGGAAAACCATGAGATTTTGAATGCCATAAAACAACAACGCAAGGAAACCGCTTCAGAAGTAGAGCCAGATGACAAGTTCGGAGGAGTACTGTAGAACTCATCTATAATTTAGAGCTGCTATAAAAGAGCTAAAGATTGAATTCTCTCAACTTTTATCTTCCAGAGTCATTTAATACAAAAATAAGTCAGCCAATGAAACCAACTTTCATTAAAGGTAACTTGATCATAAACCGTGTTTTAAATAGAAAATGATTAGCACCACTTACATGTTGTGTTATGTATTTGCAGAACATATACGGCTGGGAAAATGGGCACAGCTTGGGTGATGAGCAGAAATCATTAACTGGATAATCCTCAGTTCTTCCTTTTCTACCCCTATCTTTTTAAACCTTTCCTCGTGAGTTCCCTCTGTCTGAAGCAAGGTGCATCAGCCTCATGGTATGAGGCACGTCCAGGCAAAACTTGCCTTAGTCTCATCTTAGCCCCTTTATCTCTGCTGATGGAGCAGCCTCCTTGCATCTCCTTTGTGGTAGTTCCATGACTCCGTCAGACTCAGACGAGCTTGACCCAAGACTTCTCACAAGTACAGGAAGAGTTTGTGCCAAGAACAGAAAAGTTTTTGGAGTCAGAGGCAGGATAAAAATCTGGCACACTAAATGAAACACACACTCTCCCCTCCCTCACCACAACAGGCCAAGCAAAGTCCTTTCTGGATTTGGATCCCTGGAGCATGGGGACTTTCCCATGCCCAGGACAGCTAGTTGGGCAGGGTATTAGCTCCAGGCAGCAACCAACAGCACCACAGATCAAAGACCACTACTTCCTCGCTCTCTCTGGTCCAGGGCTGTTTGTGGGGTGTAGTTGGTTAGTTTGGGATGAAATCCGCAGAAACCGATTCTTCTCAGTGCATCAGAAATGTGTTGCGGCCCTAATTTATTACCTTCTGCTCAGGCACCGGAGAGAAAAGATAGATGCCAGTGCAGGGAGAAGTGCCATGAGACGGCATGTATGCAGAGTCTGGACATGTCTGCTCATGACTGAAGCTGCTCATACCCACACCAACTTCCTACTCCACTTATTTCCCCCGCAGGTCCCAGTTATCTGCATTATCTGAAAGGCCACCGCACCTTTGGATGTTCTAAGTGACTTCCTAAGAAGTCAGACTCGGCAGCCCATCCCCACAGAAACTCAGCTTTATTACTCACTTCTCAAATGCACAAAGCATTTCACAAAGTAAATTACCAAAACCGAAGGCCTAGCGCTGAAGTTTAGTTTCTGTACCTGAAGCTCAGAAACGTCCTATCTACAAGCTGGGAAGGCTATCCTGACCGTGCTGGGCAACCACGTCTGTCAGGGTGCCTCTCCATCACCACCTGGCACGGCACAAACAGAGAACGTCCAGGGTTTAATTCGCTGCAATCCAACGTGCTTCCAGGACCACGAGCGCACATCACATCTTTACCAGCAACAAAGTGCGCACCACTGGCCAGTCCCAGGCACATACCGCTCATGCAGAGATTGAACGGCCGGAGGATTTTGCACCCCTGTTACAAGCTGGGTGCTAGGAAGGAAACAGCTTGAAGCATACCAGTGCTGAGCGTGAGGGCATACTGCAAAATCCCTAGCGGAGCTGCAAGGCAAATTCTCACCAAAGGGAAACCTTTGGTGCATAAATTGTTCATGTAAATACATCTGTCCCCTTACGCTGACTAGTCTCTCCAAGCTTACCCAAACCTTGCACAAAGACTTCAAGATACATTAAATAAATGCCCCACGACTCCACCAGTGTCCAGAGTGGGAATTCATCACCACTCTCATTTAAACACCCTGCTCAGGCACAGCAGCTGTGTGCCTCCTCACCAGCATTTGCAAGACAAGAGCACTGGTCTCAGAACCAAATGCTGTTTTCTCACATGTTGCTCACAGCACACTACATCAGACCACTGGGTAGGTTTCAAGGTACTTTTAATATGAAATAAACAATTATTTGGGTGAAATTTTATTTTTTTTTATAGACAAGAAAACATTATGCAGCCTCAAAGATTTGGGGGAATTTTAACAGCATTTCAATTTTTCTGTTCCTAGAGCCAGTAGTGAAGCAAAGAAAATCGAATGTTTTCCATGCCTGTTCATCTTTGCAGAAAAGAAAACAAGCACAAATGCCCTTTGAGAAAGGGCAACACACAACAGGAAACACATGTTTTTACAGCCCAAACCACTCTAAATTAGTATTTTTCTTCATCTTGTTTTTATTCATCTTGCTCCAAGTGGGAAAACATTGGTTTAACTCTTTATTTTTGGGAGGCAAATACACAATTGTTTGAAAACGTGTAAAATTCAACCATAAAAAAGGGTAAGTTAAATATCTAAACAGTACTGCGTTAATTGATCATGTGGACTTTCCTAATTAAAGAACAAAAGGAATTTGGACCAGTTTATTAGGAGATACAGGTCCCAGTTTAACTGATAGGGTAGCACTCTTTTTCATTCAGTAAAAGTAAAATTATTTTATTTAAATTCTGTCTTTGTGACTCTTCACAGCAAAAATGCTTACCTGAAAGAGAAACTTAAAAGTAAGTTTCTAGGCATTACATTATAAAATCCCATTGCTATTGCAACCCACCTGTTACTCTCTACTGCGGATGGTTACGCAGTGGAATCCACTGACGTAGGGAACTGCTGGAGAGCAAAGCAACCAGCAGCCCCCCTTACAGCTCAAGCCTCACAGAGGGCTCTTTCACAATCTGCATGCCTGCACGTATGGCTCCTGGTTTAATGCACACGGATGATGATCAAAGTGGCACACGGAGGAAGCTAGCTGCACAAACAACCAAATAAAAGATTAAAACCAAAGATCTCCACATAACTGATAAATGGCACTGGCAAAAGACAGAGACAAGAACGAAACAACGGAAAAACAGATGAAGATATAGTAAGTAAGAAAAATATGTCCAAAGATCAAGGAGTGGAAGAAGATAAGCAGGGACCAGAAGAGGATCTTCTGAAATTTGAGCTAACCACATGCAGGAACAGAATACAAATAAAAATCTGCAGCTACTATTTTATTACAGCTGTACTGCAGAGATGAAAACAGTATAACCCAACAGTCTACCAACAGCACAGACTCATCTTTACACAGAAGACGACTGCACACAGATTGCACAGTGTTCTGCAAGAGTCACCCTGGTGAAATTATCAGCTTGATCCTAAAACATAATGAGTGAAATCTAGGCCAATGAAATTTCTCAGCACCATTAAGTGTCGTGAACAAAAAAACATGAATGAATGGAAAAAATAAGATTGCCTCTTCCACTGTCTCCGCAGAGCTCTTTGCAGCAAAGCCACTTTGTGTACTGCTCAGCCACAGCTCTCCCAGCCACCAGCTTGTTGCACACCTTGCTGGATTTTTTTTTCTGTTTTTTACTGCCTGAGGGAAGGCATGTAGAAACTCCGGGGCACAGCAGCGGCTGTAGAGGTGCTGTGTATCTCATCCCTGCTTTAGCCAGACCCTATGCCAAGATGTACTGCTTCCAAACCTCCAAACCCCAGCAAGGGCAGCGTGTTTCTCAGTTCACTGCTACCTTTGAAAAACCACAGGGCTACTTAGATGACCTCAGATAAGCACATTAGCCTCAATGGCAACTAACGAATCCAAACAGCAATCAGCCAGGCAATTTTCAGATCACCTACTTTCAAATCATTAAGAGCGAAGACTTACTTTTTAAATCTTTGTCATAAATTTTGCATGAACCAGCAGGCTTTACACATGTCAAGTCAAAATCTTAAGTATGCCTAAATACTATAAGTAATTACATTTGAAATATTAAATGAGGACCTTTAACAAGGTAAATTAACATCTTGAGTTCATGCTTAGAAATTCCCCTGGAAGAGTTTAATAACATCATGAGCACTATAAACACTCTGGAGGTAGAGGAATGGGGAAGGATTGAAGAATAGATTTTTTTTAAAACATAGTAATAGAACAACAGGGACTAAAGGAAACATACGGGGGGAAAAAAGTCTCCAAAATGAAGGATTTAAAAGATTAAGTACTTGCTAGCTTCCTTATCTTTCATACCAACATTACAATGAAAAAAAGCCTCAAGTCCTATTTTGGACCTGATTCTCAGAGTTATCTGAATGTGCTACTGCATGGTGCCATTATCAGACATAACTCTAACTGGACTTCCATCACTACACTTGCAATATTCAAATTTTCTTACCCTTTACACCAGATCCTGTCACGAAAGTCTCCCTGCTGCCTAACGAAATTCAATCTCTGATGTCTTGAAATAGGATCTGTCTCAATCCCACCGAGGCTGAATTGCTATCGATCGTTAAAAAATAGAGAAATGGGAGGCTGAATTCCCCTGGCTGGAACTGAGCTAGGTCAGGTATTTTGGCAGTTTGAACCTGCCGCAGGTCTTAGACTGGAGTCCCACCTTCCTAAAGTCTCAGTAAAGCCCTTGAATAGCCGTCCTTTGTTTTTACACCTCTGACAAATAGCGCCAAATAACACATTTTAATGCCGTATGTCATGTACTAACCTTTACTCATATGCTTAATAAAAATATACTTACTCTGCTTTTTAACGCTACATTTTCTGCTGTCAATAAACTGTCTTCCCTTTAGATTCTGAAAACAGTAGGTGAGTATCTTTTATTACTTAAATACTTAATATGACTATAAGACAAAATTGGTAATTTGCCACACCGAGTTCGCTAATGCCTTCTTCGTGACTGGTTTAATTTTCAGAAATGTTTCCTTGCATTTGCCAGCCCAAAAGAGATATGACAAAAGCAGATCATTTGTATCATACACCGCACATCTATTTTCTACCAGACTTAAAGCAGATTGTTTCAACTTCTCATTTGGTAGGGCTGATATATATAACCAAAGAAACAAGTTTTAAATCTATTAAAATCCAGGCTGAATTCGATATTTTTTAGTCTATTAGTCTACTCCTAAGAGAATTCTTTTTATAGTTTTAATTATGCCAGGATTAGAACTAAATGGTTTACAAGAAAGCCCTCCTCAGCACTTAATGCTGTTAATCAACACGGCTTTTTTTCTTTTTCCTTTTTTTAATCAGAGATGAGAAAGTAAGAATTTTCAAAGGCAACTTTCAAAAACATGCGTTTTATTTCTCTCTCTAGGTCTGCGTAGGCACAGGTGTTTCTCAGTGGGAGCTGTTACCGTACTAAGAGTTTTTCACCAAATGCCCAGTCTAATGATGTAGAGAAAAGCAACTAAAAGGGAACTCAGCTCATGTGAAAAAGAGGTTCTTCTCAGACAGATGGTGGAAGTAAGAATAAAGGAAATGCAGATGATAGAATAACGGCTGACAGCAACAAAATGTATAATGTAATACAGTCTTCCTAACTGCTTTGAAACTCCCTATGGCATCGTACTGTATATTACTGATTGTTACTTTCTACCATACCAGAAAAGACTACTGAACTTTAGGCAGGAAACGAGCTACATCAAAATAGTGGTTGTGGCAAAATCTTAACCCAAGTATCATCCCAGCCACCTTACTTACCACTTCTCAGTGCTTTTCGCCACTGAAAATAAATTCTCGACCCATATTGCATGCTGCTGTCACTTAGAAGTGAGGGCAGGGAGTGAAGTGGGGGATGGGGAAAAGCATAAATAAATTAAGTATTTGCATAAGCAATGCATTTATTGTAATTTTACCACTATAACCACAAATGCTTTAATTAGGGTCTCACAGCAGTCAGAGCTGGCTCCTGATTATCCCTGCAGGTAGGAATTGACACATACCTGCCAAATCCAGAGGAATGCATGTGTACACACTTATTTTTATTCTTCTGATTTTGCAGTTTCATGGGCAACTCTCCGTTGTTTTATTGATCTCCAGTAGTCCACTGGTTAATGCTGACATACACATAGGAAGTAATGAAAAACTTGCTACCAATTACACTATAATCCATGCTAAGTATGTGTCTTGAGGGAGTTGAAAACAAAACACCAGGAGCTACTGCACTTTGTAAACAGAAGTTTCTCTCCATTCATTAAAAAGGTATTGGGCAGTAGATTTCAAAGTTATCCACTTTTACTCATAAAGTTTCCTCACATCTGAAAGACATTAAGGCATCTAGCACTGTGCAGGAGGCAAGAGCCTTGCACAAACAAAATGCACATTAGGCGCAACTATTCAACTATCAGCATCCAATTGCACTTTATGTTCCTTCCTAGTCACTACCTACTTCAGAACAAGACTGGGATGGAGGAAGCAAGTAAAACCCTGGATTATTTTCAAAAGCGCAACAGATTACACCAAGTACTGATGCAATGTGCAAGTAGCTGCAAGAAACTAGGCAGTCACTGGCTATACACAGGTAAAATGGCGACACCCAGTGGGAACAATACTACATAAAATATCTGCATTAAAAGAGGTATGAAGAAATGTTATCCTCTCCAGTTGTTTTTTTTTTTCTTTTTTTAATAATAGCACTGCTATCTAATTTGGGGATCTGTAGATTAGCTTTGGGAAGGGGAAAGAGATGCATCTCAGTTACAGAAAAATAATGTTGCTGTACTTCTGTACAGAATGTACTGTACTTCTGTACAGAATGGCCTCAAAGAATTTTTACATTGCTTTATCCTGCTACGGCTTAGCCCCAAGTATTTTTTATTCTGTTACAATCTCTCTAACTCGAATGGCAACTAGATACTAACTTCCCATACAGTCTTTAAAGAATTTCCCCCATTAAAATAAGAAATTATACCCATTTTGTTCCAGAGTTGAGGCCAAGAAGTGAGACTTCTAGGTTTCAACACACTGCCACTTTAAAAATGAAATTTTTATGCGCCTTACTATCACCAATGTTTTCAGCCAATCAAGTGCTCGACCCTTGAAAGCCATGAGCAAATTTTACTTCTGATATTTTCACTAATTATATTACAATATTATGAAAACCTTTTTTACTCCATAAACATACCAGTCTTTTTGAACTATCATCAGAAGTGTACGTTGTCCAACAGATGGCTTAAACCATAACTAACAAGCTCACAGGAGCATGAACTGGAAACGTTGGGAGGCCAACACAGCAAGCCACAGGCTATGTAACCTCACTGTTTATAAATCAAACTGTGTTGTATTGTTTGGTTTTGAGCCCCAGAGAAACCACAAAGAACAGCAGCAGCAGGTAAGTGCAAACAAGACATCTCCTTCTCTCTCCTCCCCCCTCCCCAAAAGTAGAGATGGGTTTTTTTGGAATGAATAAGGCTCTGCTCACCTGTACAAATTACTAGAATGTAGGTTGATCGTGCTTTTCAGTTTTAACTGGTAATACTGTACCTGTCAAGCTTCAAGCAAGCACCAACTACGTCAAACTAATGGTTATGTGAAAATGGATCAACATTTTAGAATATAAGCTTATACTTTTTATATATATTTTCCCCTTCTTAAAACATAAGGTGTCAATAGAGTGTACTCCATCATCTCAAAATACAGTTTGGGGCATACCCTTAGTAACACCTCTTTCCTTTTATAGAACATGTACCTACAGTTTATTTAGACCAGAGTAAAGGGGGAAAAAAGGCATAGATTAGTGTTCAAGCATAAATTCACAAAAATAAATTCAAGCATAAGTTTCATCTTGCATTTATTTAGTTTTGACAGTAAGCACAATATACTTTTACTTTCCAAGCTGAAAGAGACACATGAATAAACAAAGTTCTGAAGAATTTACATCAAAAACAAAGTACACAGAAAGACACATAGGATACGGATACGGGGGGGGGGGGTGTATATATATTAATTTATTTTTTCTAATGGGTGAACCTATTCCCAGGTTTTAAAGCTCAACATGATCAACCTCTTTTCCACAGATGCTGTAGCACAGTTAGAAACCCTCCTGGGTAACAGGCCTTTCAGCTGAGCTCACGGCAGTTAAGCAAAGTACTATCCCTGAAGAAACCTCACTTGGGCAGAGTGCATACAGACATCACGTGATTTGAGCCAGAAGAGCACAATGGCTTTAAGTGACAGGCCCTGGATGCGGCATCATCACAGTCTCCTCTCCCACCTCATCCTCCTAGAGAGGGGAACCAGCTCCCTCCAGACACAAGCAACAAGCCAGCAACCCTCCCGCAGGCCAAGCCTTGCCTGCAGGCTTCCTACCAGACCACCCGAAGAACCCAAAAGACACAGGACACCGGCCCGTGACTTTGACTCCTCTAGCCCACAGAACCAAATACCCTCACCTTATTTTTCCGTTTCCTGATTGCATTGGAATGGCTGTAAGGGTGAACATATACTCCAAACATATGATGCAACATGCACTGTAGTTATTATAAAAATAATATGCATTACTAGTGGAATTCTCACATGAAGAATCCTAATAAAAAACTGGGAGTAATTTTCTTAAATATGGCACATTATTTCACATCCAATACATGTAAACATCTGACATCCATAACTGGACAGGAGTTTCTCTGGTTACAAATGCCTCAACTCATAAATTTAGAGCAAGTATCATTCTGCACCTTCCTCTATCCCTCATGACCGTGTCTTCAAAATTGCAGATGTTCTGTGACTGCTGAATGTCTCCCAAAGCACATTTTAATTCTAAACACATAGGATACTAAAGAGCCAAAGCATAGCATTTTCTTATTGCCAAAAAAAAGTTTTGTTCTTTTTTTAAAAAGGTAGTTGTCTTTTCAAACTGGGATTTTGACAAGAATAAACAGATGACAGCCCAAACTGTTATTGATCTACATTTGGGGAAAAAAAAAAAGTTATTAAAACAAATGACATAAAAAAACCCCTGCAAGATATTACTGAATTATTGGATAGAATAACATCCTTAAGCTCCCTTCACGTAATACATGAAGAACAATAAATTTCAGGGTTTAAGCAGATTTAGTTCTTTCCAGTAAACAACAACTTAGAAAAAAATGGTTGATATGAATGACTAATTAAAAAAAAACCCTCTGCATTTGGATGATATGCCCGTTTGTTTTCTACCATTCTACCTAAGCAATAAGCTCAAACCACTGAGCATTCACAATGACAAGAACAAAATCCCACAGAGGTTAATCCTAAAACTGCATCAGTAGCACTACTGCCAAACCAGAATATGTTTATTACTCAAGAGACTACATTTACTAAATGCGCTCCCAGGTATGGACAAATACCTTGAGATACCATTACTTCCAAACTAGACAGTAATCATCACCTTACAATCATAGATTCTCTACAGACTGCAACACTCTTATAATTTCTATATTCTGTGTGGTGAGGACCTCTTTATATACCAGTATCACTGGCATACTATGTACAACTTGACACCTTCAAAAGAGACCCAATCCTGCTTCCTTGGACAGATGCAAAGATTTTTATTCCATAAATTCACTTTTCCTGCATTTCTGCAAAAGAAAAACATGGTTAAAACAGGCAGAATATACTATTTATTTCAGTTGCTAAATAAAACAATTACTATTACATGGTGTAAATAGTACTTCATGATGTAAACTTCTGTGAATGTACTATTAACACGTCTTTTATTAGTATAAAGAAAAAACAAATGCAACAGTTATGATGACATGCATGTTTTAGTCTATATGACAGAATGGCAGTTTAGAAGTGTGATATGTATTCTTAAAATGGGTGAAGAGCAACTGCTCTACAATGTGTTATTTCAGTATATGGATTATGAAACTATTTTATAAGTTAAAAAAAACCCTCACAAATTACCTAGTCATCTGTCTCCCTTTCACCAAGTCCGATCCATTCCCCAGTGACAAGAGGCATATGTAGAGCTTTATTTGACTCAGCATACAATTGTATGAGCGTTCTCTTTTATTTAAGGCATTTAAATTAAATATACTAGAACAGCACATGGAAACTGACTAGAGTTATTCAACATTTGACAAGACAAAAACAGGAGAAAACCACGGTGGGAGTTCTACTGAAACAGCAGGAAGACTGGAAAAGCTGTGATAGAACTTTTCCCTATTTTTTTTTTCAGCAATTCCGATGGTAAAATTTACCAGCCTGAAAATGCCATCACGACATTTCAGCTTACTGAAATAAAGTAGCAAATCACACCCTAACGCATAAGTAGGAAATTCTGAGTTCTTTACTTCTGGGGAAAGAAAGAAAACAAAACATCTGGACGACGGATGCCTAAAGTAAAAAAAAAAAAAACCCAACGAAACTGTTTCAAAGAACTTTTACCAACCTAGAAGAGCAGCTTCCTTCTGCATTCACTCTCCTCCATCACACGGTTAAAAAATGTTTTTGTTAGCGAGTGCTCGCGTCATGTCACGACAGCCTAGGAGGTTCTAGCTGCAAGGGTAATTCAGGCCGCCGACAGCCGTTCAGTCGCCAAGTTCAGGGCACGGCCCGTGGGACGGGACACCCCTCCCGGCCCGCGGGCGACGCTCCGGGGCAGCGGGCCAGAGGCGGAGCTGCCGGAGCGGCCCTCGGTCCCTCGCGGAGAGGCGCTCGCGCCGCCGCTCTGCCCCCGCCGAGCCGACCCGGGGCGCGGCGACCACGACCGAGCGCGCGGCCCCCACCCGCCGCCAACGGCAGCGGCGGCCCCGCTCGGGGCGTCCCCGCGGCCCGAGCGCTGGGCTGGGGGGGGGCGCGAAGGGGCGGCGCGAGGGAGGGGGAGGGCGGGCCGCCGCCGCCGCGCGCCCGTCCGTTACCTTCCCAGAGGAGGTCGGCGCCTTGCCGCCGGAGGAACTTGTACCAGAAGGGGCTGGAGGCGTCCTCGTCCGGCAGCGCCACCTCCGCCAGCCACAGCGCCGGCTCCCGGGCGGGCAGCGGGGCGGTCGGCCGCGCCGGCTTCATGGGCACGGCGCGCTGCGGGTCCCACTGGCCCAGCTCCGGCCGCGAGCCGGCCACCAGGAGCACCCCGCCGCCCTCCGTCATGCGGGCCGGCAGCACCACGCCGAAACGGAAGAGTATGGCGGGCAGCTGCCTCCCTCCCCGGGCAGCCTCCTCCGGCAGGCCGCGCCGCCGCTAGGGGGCCGCGCCCGGACCCCACTTCCGGCTGCGGGCCGGGGCCGGGGCCGGGGGCGGGACGCCGGCCCCGGGCGCCCGGGTGGCGGGGCCGGGCTTGGCGGCGGCCGGGCAGCGGCTCCTTCCGTCAGGGCTTTGCCCGGTGTGGGGTTTTTTTCGGTGTTTGCCTGCCCGCACGCGCGTAGCCGAGGGGACTTCCCTCCCGACATACCGGTTGGGGGTTAAAACAGTACCTGCCCCGGATGGCCTCCTAAAGTTAGGACTGGAACAGAGACTTATCTCTGCAGGTAAATACTAGGTTTCCAGGTTGCAAAAGGCTACGCGTTATGTATACTGACTTTCGCAAGTGAGTAGTATTACTTTGTTAAATGAAGCTGCTGCAGTTGCTCCTGAGAGCCCAGACTTAATTTAGCGCAGCAAACACATCGTTAAATAACTACCATACGCGCAGCATTACAAACAAGGTTTAGCCTCAAATAACACTAAGTGTCCATGATGTTTATATCTTCTCTGCAGACAGGCAGCCAGTTGTCGTGAGACCAGAAATGTGAAATACTGGGGGAGGTTAGAAAGCTTTAAAAAATTCTGTAGCTCCCAACTGCATGCATTCTGTTTTGCCCTTCTGGCTGTAATTTGGCAAGTCCTACATGTAGCAATATTCAGGGCTCGCAAAGAATGACTGAGAAAGAGGATGCAATCCAACCATTTATAAGGCAGCCCTTGTCTGAATACACCCATTTCAGAAGCGTTTAAGGACAGAAACAGAGGAGTGGTAACTTTATTTAGGTCAAGTTCTGGGAACAGGATGAAGGCCTTTCAATGAGTCAAAAGAAATCCTGCCTCAAAAGATGGCTGCTTGTTTCCTGCATTCAGGGGTGATGACACACTGAAGTGTATGTACTGCCAAATTTATTTTTAAGAGTGCTTTAGCTCATTTTCACTGATCCTCATTGAACTTGTGTAAGTGATATGCCACCGCGTTTCCAGACATAACCAAAGCTAAGGGAATTCTGGCTGTTGTCCATGCATTTCTGCTAGCACCAGCCCTTGCTGTAGCACTGCTGCCTTTGTGGAACTGAGCATTACATTTTAATCTTTGCTTTTGCTCAACGTTACAGTCGAGTTACCCATAACCTGTCTCATACTTGTCTTTCAAATATCTACCCCTTTACCATACACCATCGTTTTAGTCTTATGGGCAGTACAGAATGTAACAATGAACTCTGGGGTTTTAACCCAAAGTTCAAGCTTGACAGTAGCCCTAAAAGCACTCCAGCTATTGTGTCTACATAAAACCATATGCTTCTGTTCATTCCAGTTACGGTCCCAGGTAAGAAACTGCAGGATCCAACAAGACATCTGATTGATAGTTTAGTTCCTGGCTGTTGTCTAAGCCTCAATGTAAAGGGAAACCAGCAACACGTGCACCTTTAGACAAATCTTAACTTCTTCGTGCCTGTAAAGTGCGGAATCCTCATCTTAGACCTGTAAGCCATGTGTAATAATAAAAAAAAATTTGTTCTTTAGACTCTGATGTGCCAAATACTAGCTTTAAAAACAATTCAGTCCGTTTCTTCTCCAGGTTCTGCCTTAATCCATTTGGTGCCTGATGTTACATTAAGGTTAAAGATGACAGAAAGTGACAGCTTGACTTCCTGCTCTTTCCTCAAAAACCCTAGTTCAGATTAGGGTTAGCACTGAGAGATCAAACAAGAAAGGCTGAAAAACTGGATTTATTGCTGGATCCTGCAAGACTGGGATAAAAACTAGAACTGGAGATTGGCTTGGGACTCTAAAGTCCCAGGGCTTGGGAACAGTGGGAATAGAAGAGCAATTTTTATTGGTGAATGAATTTTTATTGATTCCAAGTTGTGGACACTCGAGTGAGGGCTATATACAGGATAAAATGGATTCTCGTTAGATCTGAGACTGATGAGCTATAGGTACCATAACGTTTGGGTTTAAGCTCAGAAGCAAAGGCAAATGTGCGTTTTTTCCATTGCTAGGTTTGCATGGTCTATGGATTTGTCATCTCTGGATGGAATTTTAGCTAGAGTAAAGGCGGGGCGGGGGGGATGGGATGTCACATTTACTGTTATTTTTTGGGATTGCAGGAGTTGAAGAAGTACTTCCACTGTTGGGCCATTGCCATAACCCTAAATTTAGTTTTGTCACCCTAAGCCTCCTAAGGAATTAACAATAAACTAGTTTTTCTTTGCCAAAATGATCGCTTATCGTAGTACTGTCTGACCAGTGCTCTTCCCCTGCAGTCCTCAACACTATTCTCAAACCTAAAAGCTTTCCCTATAATCCAGTCATCTTTTACAGCCACAAAATCAAACATGACCATTTCCTTTTTTTTTTTTCCTATATTGAGTCCTCATTCCAACTTGGCAGGCCTTACAGGTCCCATTGAAAAGCTTTGGCATAAAGGGGCCCAAACCCTAATAATCAAATAGCTTTTAACTGACCCAGAAACTATTGTTAACTGCTCATTCGTGTGGGAACAAACTACCATCTTAGTGGTCTGTCTCAATTGTAATAATAAATGCTGTGCCGTTGTGTCCTTAACAGCTGTTTAGGATCTAGCAATATACTTACACCTACAGCATCTACTGAGTGGAAGCCTCGATCTACCTCAAATCTAACAGTAGACTAGCAACACAGTGATGCTTAGTGCCAGATTTCTTTTAAAGCCTTCAATTTAATGTCACTGGTACCATCCCAGGTGTTTGTCAATGCTGACTGTGCTTCTGTTGTGGGTTGAACCTGGCTGGATGCCAGGTGCCCACCCAAGCTGCTTTATCACTCCCCTCCTCAGCTGGACAGGGCAGAGAAAATATAACGAAAGACTTGTGACCCACGGGGTCACAAATCCTGCCAGCAAACCTGCTCTCTGATCTGGTGCCTGGAGCATCTCCTCCCCCTTCTTCTTCACTGACCCTGGTGTCTGCAGGGCTGCTTCTCTCACGTATTCTCACTCCTTTCTCCAGCTGCAATTGCTGTTGCACAGTAACTTCTCCCCCTTCTTAAATATGTTGTCCCAGAGGCGCTACCACCGTCGCTGGTGGGCTCGGCCTTGGCCAGCGGCGGGTCTGTCTTGGAGCCGGCTGGCATTGGCTCTATCGGACAGAGGGGAAGCTTCTAGCAGCTTCTCACAGAAGCCACCCCTGTAGCCCCCTGCTACCAAAACTTTGCCATGCAAACCCAATACAGTTTCTAACTGGCTAAATGGGGAGAATTGTATAAAAAGGACGTATTATTTTTCCACAGCAGTAGTATTTGAGAAGGGACTCTAGAGATCGCCGTCTCTGCAAGAATCAATTGCTTTGCGGGATTTCTCCTAAATTGTACTGATGGGTCTAGCCTTATGTAATTTCCAGCTAATTAGCCTTTATGTCTGGTTTATTATCCAAAATTTGTGCAGGTGGTAGACATTTCACGGGAGGAATCACCGAGGCAGTGTACCAACTGTAACATCAGCAGTTACATCTTCAGTTTCTGCCTAATTGCTGGAGCTAAAAGGGTTCTAAGGAAAAGTTTGAATGACCAGAAACTGGAGCTGTGATTATATTTACATACACATAAAACACATTTAAAGGCATTTTCTGTTGCTGTGCACTAAACTTTTGCAGAATCACAAATCTAACTTTCTACATAGGGCCCTACTGAAATACTAAGGCTGAGATTCTGTGTTCATACAAATCCCATTGCTGTGGATGATTAACCAGTCAGGAGAGATATGTTTATGATTTTCTTATGCTACAGAAGTCCCTCTAATTTCTTATACTGTCTCTTCCTGGCATTAAATTGTTCTGGTATTTTTGTGAACTCAGAGTTTCAAACTGTTTGTTACATTCAGGAAACTTGGACAAAGTATTACTGGTTGAAATTATAATAAAGACACTAATCAAGAAGTTTGGCAGTATACAGCAGTCCAAAATTCAGTTTTCCAAGTGGAAAGTCATATTTTTCTTCACAATTTTCTTATTTGAAAAGTGTGTACTAGGTATAGAAATAGTACACAGTTATCTGAACAATGTGAATACTACTAAAATGACAGATGAACTTAACACTTCCGTGTCAGGGTAGCCTGTGTCCATAGCGTACATGTTCTTTACTGATTACACATTTTTACACCGTGGGCCAGTTTGCTGCTTGGCACAGCTTTATCTGTTGTTGCTCTACAGTGATCTCAAACGATAATATTTCCAAGTAGGGGATTCTGTAGTGAAGACAGAGTTTGAAAAACAAAACCAAAACACAAATACTGAAAGGATCTGGTTGGGGAAGGGAGGAGGGGTGGGGGGGTGTCCCTGGTTGCAAGTCGTGGGTGATGTTTAGATTAGTCGTGCTCCTTCCTAGACTAGCCTTTCTTCCCTTTTTAGGTCATTTTCTTTCTTGTAAAGATACGAAGAAAGTGTTACTGCAATTTCCAAATGTTTGTGCTAATTATAGAAAAGAGAAAGGCAGCACACTGCACAGTCTTGCTTGTAAAAGGGAAAACATTTATATTATGTGGTAGGCTGATTTAGATGTATTAGTGATTTGGGTAAAATGCTCATTGCTGAAAAATCTAGACAGCCTATGTTTCTTCAAAGAGAATGAACTAAATATAAAAATAACTAGTCTAATGCAAAGAATTTAAGACCACTGTTTCAAGTGAAAGTTGATCATGTTGATTAATGATCTAAACTAATCAGTGATCTATGGATCCAAACCTTCTAATTGAAGTGTAACTGTCCTTCTCGTGATAGAAGTATGAACTAATGCTTTCACCATTTGTTCTAATTTGACAGTACAGCAGCCAAGAAAAGAAAAGCTGAGATTTTATCTTTATAGTCTGAAGACTGACAGAAGACTAAGCAATTCAAGAATCTGTTACCAGATAAGCACTGCTATTCTCATTTTTTAGTTTTAGGTGCTGCGTCAGAGCAGTGATAACTGTGTGAACTGTTTTAGCTGCTTAGTGCTAGTAGCAGCCTTCTATGCAGACTAAGCTACTGAAATTCTGGCATGACTGACCATTTTAGGAATTGTGTTGGAGAATTATATTGTAATAATAGGTAGGACACTACAGGAGATTATGTTCACTTTTGCACAGGGCTTTGTATAGCATATTTCCTTAAAAAAAAAAAAGAGTTTGTTATTTTTAGAAGTAACTAGGCAGCATAAATATGCAATAACATTACAGTAAACATTACAGGAACATATACAGGAATAACTGTTCTAGTAGGTTTGTTTTTTCAAAATCCAGTAAAAATATAAAGCCATCTCTGCATCCTCCCCAGCCTCAGATGTCTTGGGAGCTGGAGAAAGTCCCAACTTATTTCACCAGAGGGCCCTTTCAGTATGCTGTATCAGCCTCATCAATGCCCAGCTATCAACAAATATCGCAGGCAAGCCCAGCACACAGCTCCTTTCCTGCTTCAAGCAAAATGACCCACCAGTTCTTGGAGGGACACTCCAGGCCAGCCTCACATATCTGTGGAGTGTCTGCACTGGGGTAATATGTCCCCAGGCAAACCCAGAGTTCTGGTAGCCCTAACAGCAACATGGCTTTTCTGCCTGGCAGAAAGGGACCGAAGAGAGGCCAAGGATTTACTTGGAGGGCTTGTGTAAACTCCTACAGTAGAGTAAAGATTTGATGATTGCAAAGTACTTTGAGCTTCTTGAGTGAAAACCAGGGTGTATCAGTAAATCATTACAATGCAATCATTACAATCATTATAAGGTACATTGTTTGAAACCTGCCTTTTACCACCAATGGTATGTCAAGTTTCTCATTAAAATACCTACCTCAGGGAAAAAAAAGCGTTTCAGCCCTTTTGAAACAAAGCACAGTATAAAATGAAACACTTGACTGTATGGAATACCAGAACTTTATTCCATTAGTTAGGAGAGTGCAATCATCTGACCCAAAATTTTGATGTGCAATATGACAGATGAATTTTTAAGTAGAAGAATGTGCCTTTTTTTTTTGTGGAGACTTACATCATCCTTCCACTTCCAAAAGCAGATGCACACAGACCCTAGTAACTGTGCTCCAGTCTAATGCACCATCTGTAACTGAGCATCATTTCAGTGTTCTTAGGACCCCCAACAAATTATTGGTTGATAGAAAGTTCCTGTATGTTATACTCCTGTGACCATTTTAAGAAAAAGTTACTGGTTAGTTTTCATTATGCAGACTTTTTTCTTGCAAGTGTTTTATGTACAACCAACAATACTTCAGGAAGTCACACACAGCATTAGAAGGCAAAAATCTGGCAGAGTCTTTAAGATCATAGCATCACTTAAGTATTATAAGTTATGCATAATTTGCTATCTTCAGAATATAAATGACTAAATTATTGATCTTGAATTCAGGAACAATAAAAATCCAATTGCTGTTGTATAAAAGGTGAGAGAATGCACTTGTTAGTTTGTGAAGCAACCATGGGAAAGGAAGTTAAACAAGAAAGTTTCTTTTCAATATGCTCTTAAGCAATACATTTCTAGCTCCAAAGCTGACTAGAACTTAATGTACAGCATTAAAAAAATGGAAGTCTTGCAAAAAAGACTTCTGATTAGATTTTAAGGAAGTTATAAATAGAACATTTCATTGTATAATAATTAAACAGCTTTGTTTCCTTTACTGGTTTAAAAAAAAGTAAGCAAACACAGACTGAGGGATGCTATCCCTAAAGTCACAACCTGTATAACAGAAAAGGGAACAGAGAATGAAATGTAGAGAGATGTTTAAAGTATAGAGTTAGATTTATTATATCTATATCTATATTTATATCTATATTTATTACATCTATATCTATATTGTATCTCTCTATACTTACTATAAGTATAGTGTTAGATTTAAGTATACAATTCTCAGTGATTATTATATGCTCCTCATAATACAAGAAATCCAACTTACTGGTGACTGACCTTAGCAATCAGTTTCTTTCTCCAATTATATTAAAAAATAATAACAACTTAAAGCCTTTTTCTTAGACTGAAACTGGATCAAAAAAATCTAGAAGTTATCTTTAGATCAACAAATTATCTTTAAAGTCTAGGTAAAGTGGCAACAAAAAGAAAAAAAAATATCCAGAAACCACCCTGCTTCCCATGTGACAGTCCCACCACACACACAAAATAAGAAGAGGTTGTATCATCACCAGATCTAATAAAGAAGTAGATTTAATGCTGAGGTGGATAATAGTGTACAGAGTATCATCTACTCGGTTATCTTCTTTCCTTGTGTGAATATGTTGCTGTATCAGTCTATCCATCCAATACATTGCTGCTGCTTCCTCATCTTCTTGGTTTCATGTATTTACCAATTTTTCAATTGTACATTTCTTGTTCCTCTTTTAAAGAAACTTTATTTCAGCTGATTTGGCAAGCTTCGTTGAATTTGCTTACCTGAACATGAATAATCCTTGCTGAGGAACAAACACCGTTTTCATCCAGCCATAAAGAAATCCTTGAAAATAGGAATTGCAGTCTAGAATGAGCGTGTAAACAGCCTGCAACTTAGCAACCTTCCACAGGTCATGGCAACAGCTTGCAGCCAAGCACCAGAAGACGTGTATGACATACTTTGGAGACTAGATTATAGGCAGGGGACTCCTGCTACTTAATTTGGTGTGTGTATGTTGCTGTGTACCATAGTGACCTGCTTCCACTTGAGCTCGAGTTCTCCCACAGATGCCTTTCCATTAGCACAGCCAGTCCCTCAAGGTAGTCCCAACACGGAAGCCACAGCTGGCAACTCAAGAGCTGTACCTGGCCCATAAGGCACCAGCTGGCCTCTTCTTGGTTTTCTCTTCACCTGTTTTGAAGGAATAAGAGTTTGGAGATCAGCCCGAAAATGGATCAGTTGTGTTACTGAACAATATTACAATAGCCTTTGAAGTACGAGAATATGTATGTACTGCATTATAAGCACATCAGTAGTCTCCCTGTAGAGTTACACTTGTCTTACACATACGTATTACATTGTCTCGAACAGCTATGAGCACACTTCCATTTTCAAATGAAATTATCTTTCTCAGTACTTACTTTTTGCTCCTTACTGCATGAAAATATAATTATACAAGCTGTCTGAAACTTCTTATGTCTTCTCCCCTCCACCGAGTGGTTTTAAGTTTACTGAAAAATGGCACCTAGGTCTAATTGTCCTACTTAGATTCCTCCTTGGTTTACTTGTATGCATTAAGTCATCTGCACACTTACACAGGCACAATATTCTCCAACTTAAGACCATTACAGAAGGCTTCATGCTATAAAAAATCTGTTGCCAAAAGCCCTTCCTATTCTGAGATAAACCTAGATAGAAAAGTTCACAGATTCACAGATTAGCAACAGACACTAATTTGGCCAAAATTTAATAGTTTTTGAGTATGTCAGTCATGACCTCAAATTCCAGGTAAGTGGAATTGTTTTCTTAAATTACCAGAATTAGTTTTTGCTTAATAACAAATTCCATGTCTGGGAAACTTGTCCAATAAATTCTGATCTGATCTCTCACTTTTCAGGTTCCTCCCCATAAAACAATGAAATGGAGTTTTTAAAAATATATTTATATATGAACTGTTGGAACTAGTTTGCATGGAGCTAGTCCCATGCGAACTTCAAGCCCTCTCTGGGTTCCTGCCAGCCAGCCAACCATTCTTTGTAGCATGTAGTAGTTCTTTCATAAATGTGTGTAGCAGAATATTGTGTTCCAAGTTCTCAAGAGCTTAGTCTTGTTTAAAAACGCTTTTACACTGAATACATTTATGAGTATTTTTAATTTATTACTGATTACAGCTATCCCACTGGTTAAAATATTTTTAAGGAGGAAGAGGGAATAGAGCTGTTAGCCTGGCGCAATGGCCAGTCTGGATTGACAGGGGAAGCACAGTGAAGCACTTGATGAGCAGTTACTAGATTTCCCTAGTAAGCATCCACATTTCAAATGACTTAAACTGAGAGCAACAATTAACCTCTGTATTTTCAATTCTACCGTAACTATGAATATGGAAATAAAGTGACTTTTTTTTACCTTAGTCATCAGTGATACCGATATTGTAACTATTCAGTACCCTGATTGCATTAAACGGCACACAAAATAAACTGCATCCTTCATTTTGAAACGATCTAGATGTGATAACTCGGTCTATTGCTTCCATAATTAGAACTTCTGAGAGGATCAGTCCTGACGTAGTGAACGTGACCAGTGCCATTGCGCAGTTCCTCCTCACCAGGAACCACAGTATATTAAGCGAAGTACTGACTGTGCGTTCCAAGTATAACAGACCACTTATTTTTACCTTTGCTCTCTGAATCACCTCATTCTCAGCTATACAGCCATTTCTTTCAAACTACACAGATTCAATCAATGTATAATAATAAACAAGCTAAAATATTTGACAGGGCTTTCTTCAACTGTGTTTCTGAGAAGTTATTATGCACACAAAAGGCACATTTAATATTTGCACGTTGATCTGCATGTTCCCTTAGTAACTATCTACAGACACTTGTTTGTATCTGCCATCCTACCGTGGGACGGAAGTAACAGTTCGGCAAAGTTATCAACGTCAGTACCTTTAAAAAAAAAATCAAGCCTGTTGCCACCTGTGACCAGTTGAATAATCGACGCTACAGCATGCTCAAAGCCAAGCACTGCAGGTGAGATGGCAATCGCAGACCTATCCACAGTCATACACAACCGTCTGAAGGAGAACCACCTTGGTATTATTTTATTCCAGAAAGATCCTATACTGAACAAGCATGAGACTTACTTACATCTTTTTAGACTTAATACTGCAAAAGCTGAGCCCACCATTGTTTGGCTGCCCAAGGAACTGAGCCAAGGCGGCGTATTCTGTTGGAACAACTAAATTAGATTTATCTTCTAATGCCTTGCCTTTTAATATTTTTAAGGAGAGAGCACAAATCAGCATTCATATTATTCTGGTCTCCATGTCTTTCTAGGGAAAGCTAAACCAATCTGCCTTACCAAATGAGGTTCTCTGACTTTTTTAAACACTAAACCTCAGAAGAGAGGTGTTTCTTTCTTCATATTAAAAAACTGTAAAATAAAAACCACTGTCAGTACCTTCACTTACTAGTAGAAAGAGTCAAAGTGACTGTAGCAAAAGCATTATGATTTGGAAGCCTAAAGCTAAGACTTTAATTATTAGAGGTAACAGAAAAACCAGTACCCTCTATTGATTTTATCAGCACACAAAGGATTAAGTCCCTCTGGAAATACACCTTTCATTTTCTATGCTTTTAAGCCATATATTTGGGTATTTAACATTGGTGCAAGTTTCAAATTAAGACTTTATGAAAATAAAAGTGCTGTCTAGAAAGCTATTGAATAATGGTCTTTTACATATGTAATTTAGGCTAGCATGACTGCAAATTACCAGCCTCACTGGGGCCAGCCAGTGAGATATTTTTAGAACAATGCAAGGAAGGTAACAGAAATTAAGAAAAAAGGGAATAGTGCAAAAAAACTGCTCACTGTCTGGACGACGTAGACTGCAGGAGAGGCTAATCATTTTTCTGCAGCTGCTCTCAGCCACGCTTTTTGCAAAGCTCTATGGATTTCGTTAAAGTTCACATACAATCAGCTCAAAATTCAAAGGGGCTAATTAAACTTCAGCTACTGAGGTGGATATTCTATAAATTTTTTTGAACACTGCAGTTCTTCTCTGCCTTTCAGAAATGCTTGCAAATATAACAACTTTTTCTTTAGGGACGTGTCATCAGCCAGAGAACTATAAAAGGGAAAGCTACAGAACCATTACTTGGCAGCTGACTGGAGTGATGGATGAATTGCACATGATCACCTAGAAGAGCTTATTTTAGACTTGGAGAACTAGTACTTTGTTCTAGAATTGAGGCATATTTTAAGCAGCAACCAGTATGACCTGGATTAGAACAGTCTGAAAATTGCATGGAAGTCAACTGAATCTACTCATTTCACCACAAACACCTCTTTTCTGTAAATTTAGTAATAGTGTTATCATATGCCAGAACATGAATATGTACAACACGTATAAACCCTGTAGCTAACAAACTTAAGACTGTTCTGAGACCAAAAATACTCAAAAACCTGTTAAAAGTTGTATTTACATAACAAATCCAGCTGGCATCACTTTTCACAGGAGTGCTTCTAAGTCAGATAAACAAGTTGCTGGCAGTCTTTCTTAAGTAAACAAGTTCTGTTAAGGCTTCTGTCCACACCACTAGAGAACGAGTGGTTTTGTATTACATTTATTATTCTGTATTTATTAATACTTGTTTTGCTGTAGCACATCTTCGTTCAAACATTACTACCCGCATAACTTCAAGGAAATAGAAACCGACATGTTTGATACATTGATCCAACTAAGCATAAAATGAACTCTGCATGAATTTCACGGAATTACTGCAGTCATAGCTTCAGCATCTCACTTCATTTCAGTGTGATTACATCTATATGATCTATAGGGAGCAATAAATAAAAAGTGATTTATTTTTCCCTCACCCAAGTTGCATTATGGATGAGTTTGTCAGAGCATCCCCTTGAAGCCTAACAGCAACTTTAAAGGTCTCTAACATCGGTGTCAAACAGTGCTTTGAAAAAATTCATTACTTCTATTGTTAATCCTACTTACACTGATGTAAAAAACAGTAGCCTAGCATTTAATGCCACAGAGGAAAACAGAAGTGACAGTGAATCTCCTGGGAGTGCATTTGGCAATGATGGGATCACTGACAGTACAGATTTTGGCTCTTAGCATTTCCCTTGGCAATTCCTCAGTAAAATTATTTGTGGAGTAATGTGTCATTAGCTGAGTTGTGGTAAATGACCAGATAAATTCTCTCAGTCTGCTCCAGCTGCAAAGTAAAATGCATCTGCTAACGCTACCATGATGTCTCAGCTGATTAATGGGTAACTCATTACTCTGCAGTAGCGTGCAATTATAAACTATGCGGTCACATGTGTCTGGGAGCAGGTAACTCCCTCATCATGGGTGAGACCCCAGATAAGGATGTGCAGCTGGTAATGTTCTCCATACTTTCTTGTCTCTCCTCAGCTTAGTTTCAGCTTGAGCACAACTCTCAAATTTTACCTCCATGGATGCAAGCGGCCACTCTAACCTGATGTGCCTGCATCAAGCACCAGTCTCGTGTGATCTTCACGTAACCATCAGGTGCTTGCTCAAGATCCAAAGTAGCACAGCACGCTTCAGTTGGCCACTTGTTAACTTTTTCCTGAGCATTGTTAGGTCGCCCCAACTGACAGGGAATACTCAACCACTTTGTGTGTTTCTCTCAGTAACTACCGTAATTAATGCTAAGTTGTTCATCCAACTTCTGTCAATTAAAAGTGCCTTAAAGTTCAAACAGAATATTCCAAAGGCAGGCTGTGCCCTAACTCTCTCTAGAATAGCACTTCTCAAACCCACTTTTGCTGAGAGCATACCTGTGGTCAGAGCAAAATTAAAGACCAGTTACAATTTATCTTGCCTAATTGTCAAAACGTGAATTATCCCATATTCTCCACCTATTTTGAAGATTTCCTACTGACATTTTATTTCACCTATGGACGTTCTGTCCAACCTTGTTTAACACGCCTATATACAAGGTAATTATTTCCTACAGTGGAATAATTTAACATCATTCAGTCTACAAGGAGAGAAAGCTGAAAGCAAGAGAGCTCAGAAGCAGCTCTCGCAGTGATTATGATGCGAGAAACAGCGCCTTATTATTGAATGTTCCTTCTCTGCTTGATTTGGAGACAAGACAAACTGGATCTTCCACATACGAAATGCCCTAACCATTCAGCTGTCACTCTGAACATCTGCATCTTGCTTGTTTTCTTGACAAAAACTATACCACAAAGTTTGTGTTTCATTCCAAAGCAGAAGGAAAATATAAAAACCTTTTTTTTTTCTGCAAAGCAGAATTACAGCTTTCCAGTTGAATGATATTGCTGAGTGACACTAAACCACACAACCCACGTCACTCCATCATTAACACTGCAACCCTGATGACAAATCTAATTAAGGCTTCAACACCTACTCTGGATCAAAACCCTGAATCAAAACTATTCAACCACTTGAGTAAGAGGAAACCAGTTGGTTATTAAGAAGCAAAATCTTTTGAGTGGTGCTATTGTTACAAATTCATACTATGAGTACATATGCATCCAATAATTCAAAACCAAGTACTTTTTAGTCTGAGCTAGGACCTTCATGGATGCGGTCAGACCCTTCCCTCTCACATGTAGCAGGGGTGGTGCTCACCTGTCTTCCTGAGTCATAGGACCTCATCATCTCATATATGGTACAAATCAACACAGTGAGCCTTATATCTCAACCTCCCAAGCCCTTGCATGTTCCTTCCACCTTCCAAGCCCCACTGGAAATGGCAGAATGTAAACACTCATATGAGCAATACATCTCAAGTAGCTTTCCAGTGACTAGAGAACAGGCCTTTTTCTACACACACATGATTTCTCCTTTTGAGTGAAGACAACCACACCTGAAGAACAAATTGCCACAGATCCAAAAAAGGTAAAGTGTTTTCTAATGGGTTTTGTCCCTGTGGTGGGTTTGATCTTGGCTGGCTGCCAGACACCCACCCAGCCACTCTCTCACTCCCCCTCTTCAACAGGAAGGGGAGAAATAAGATGGAAAAGCTCGTGGGTTGAAATAAGGACAAGGTGATCACTCACCAATTACCATCACAGGCAAAAAAGACTTGACTTGGGGAAAATTATTTTAATTTATTGCCAATTTAAAATAGAGTAGAATGGTGAGAAAAAAAAGACAAAATGAAAGACACCTTCACCCCCCCACCCCTGCTCTTTTTCCCAGGCTAAACTTCACTCCTTCAAACCCAGCTCTTCTATCTCCTTCCCCCCCTGCTAACAGCCAGAGGGATGGAGAATGGAGGTTGTGGTCAGTTGGTAACTGCTCATCCCTGCTGCTCTTTCCTCCTCGCACTTTTCTCCTGCTCCAGAGTGGGATCCCTCCCATGGGATACAGTCCTTCACAAGCTGCTCCAATGTGGGTCCTTCCCATGGAAGTTCTTCACGAAGTGCTCCAACATGGGTCCTTTCCATGGGGTGCAGTCTTTCAGGAGCAGACTGCTCCAGCGTGGTTCCCCCACAGGGTCACAGGTCCTGCCAGAAAACCTGCTCCTCCTGTGTGGGCTCCTCTCCATTGGCTCCAGCTCCTGCCAGGAGCCTGCTCCTGCATGGGCTCCTTTCCATAGGTGGCAGCTTCCCTCAAGGTACATCCACCTGCTCTGACATGGGGTCCTCCATGGGCTGCAGAGTTGAAAACTGCTCCTGTGCAGTCCTCCATGGTCTGCAGAGGGGGATAACCTGAGTCACCATGGTCTTCTCCATGGGCTGCAGGGGAATCTCTGCTCCAGCACCTGGAGCACCTCCTCCCCCTCCTTCATTGACCTTGGTGTCTGTGGGGGTGTTTCTCTCACATTTTTGTCACTCTTCTCTCACAGCTGCTGCAGAGTGTTTTTTACACTTTCTTAAATAAGTTTTCACAGAGGTGCAACCAGCTTCATTGATGGGCTTAGCTTTGGCCAGAGGTGGGTCCATTGCAGAGCCATCTAGAACCAACTGTGTTCAGCATGGGGCAGCCCCTAGTCTCTTCTCACAGAGGTTCCCCCCCCTCCCAGCCGCTACCAAACCCTTGCCACATAAACCCAGCAGAGTCCTGTTCAAGATAGAGCATACTTTACACCCTCAATGAGGAAGGCCTCAATCTTGAATACACATCCCTTAGGGCGAATCACGTAGAGTCATCTCCTGATTTCAGTGGCAGCAAGACAATATCCCAGGGAAGAATCTGAAGTATGCACACAGGGGAATATTTACATGTGGGGTGGGAAGATACCTTGCATAAACAGCATCTGCCATAAAGGCTGAATTTTCTAAAATCACTCAGTGGAAATCACAGGCACTAAAAAGGCTGTCAGCTTCAACAGAAGGAGGCAGATGGTCACACACTCAAAAAACGTCCTCGTGAAGAGACAAGATCAGATTAACATGGTGATAAGGAACAGAGTTTGCAAGCAGAAGCAGCACACTAAGTCCTTGAGTAAATTTTCCTGTGACATGACTGCAAAAACACAGAATGGCCCCTACTGGTGTGTAAAGGGGTACTAAATGCACTTTTACTAAACTTTGGAGAGCTTCCCATCCTCAGACCACAATCAGTAACCAAGGATCATGGGGACTGTGTCATACCTAAGCATTGAAGAGAAACTTTTCAACTTAACCAAAGCAGACCAAGTTGCTCGTGTTTTGCCTCCATTTAATTATTTTGGAGGAGAGCAGGCGTGCTTAACTCTTTGAACATGAGTTCACCTGTCATGACTTGCCTTCCACAGGAGATGAGTTTAAGGAGGAGTAGCCACAGAATTTCTCACGGATTAGATCGAGGAGCAGGACTCCAGTTCTAAAATTCTAAAATCTAATTTCTAAGTTCTAAAAATAAGGCAGGTTTTTGTTGCCTCAGCCAGAATGAGAACCATTTTTTTTTATTACAATCTGCCTCTTCCGTCTACCACTGTGAAAAAACAGCCTTTCTTCAAGTATCCTAATCAGATGATCAGAAACAAATTTAATGATCCAGAGGTTTGCTCCCCCTTGGATGGAAAAGATAATCATTTTGATATTGGTTAACATTAGTTTGTGATACCCATCTGGCACATGTTCCAAATTACTTGAAATGTGAACACTCAAGCATAGAGACGATTAAGTGTTCTGGGGGGGTTTTGTGTCAACTTCCCTGCTAAGTATAAAAGCAGTTTCTCCTATGAAACCTGGACAGTACTTGAAATAAAAAAGACATGAAGTGCAAAACATTAAATAGATAAGCACTGACACGAGGCAAGACTCTTGTAGGTTCAACGTGACTCCTAGAAAACTGAAGAGTTTGAGGATGATATGGAGGATCATAGCTATCTATGAGAATTGCCCTTCTCCCTGATCTTCAATACAGGGCTGAAAAGATCATCTCATTGCATCTGAGGTATAAATTAACCACCAAAATCTTAGCAAAGACCCCCTACAATCATGACAAAGATCAACGGTAGGATCTTGTACTTGAAACTGTCTCAGCCCATTAAACATCTATAAAAGCCCTGAGATTTTTTTCAGCTATTTACATACTTGAACTAGTCAAACAGAATAAAAAACATCTGGATGATAAATTAGCAAATCTGGTATCATTTAAGCTTCGCTTTAAGATCAAAAGGACAGTAGAAAGGTGACACTGCCAATCACACAGCTTTTGTAAATGCCTTTTGTTTTGGTTTTGTTTTTCATTAAAATGATGCACTTTCTTATCTATAGGCAGTAGATTTCATTTGAACAAAATATAGAAATTGAGTTTTCAATAGAAAATACTTGCCAAATACTTGCCAAACTGCTAACAAACATTAATGAACACTGTTTATGTAGAAACAGGACAGAAATCCATCAACGAGAATTTTTCTAGTTGTTGGGGTGGGGTTTTTTTGTGTTTTGTGGTTTTTTTTTTTTTTTCCTGGTGGGTTGGTTTGTTTTGTTTTTTAACCTTTAACATAAATGCTTCTGTGTTTATCCAAAATGGCATCAGCTGAAAAATATAATTACAAGTTGCAACTCCAGTTAACTGAAGTCCAAGTCACAGGTCACTTAGACTGAACCTGTTTTATCACAAAATATAGAAGCAATTTTGTTTTGTGTGCAATCCCATCTGCTGAGAAGTTACTGCACTGTTAAATCAAGAACATCCTACTCATCTGCATATCAAAAACCATGTGCACAGGGACATACCATATAAAACTCTTCTTGCTTAGAAGTAAAGCCACCTTGCTTAGGCAACGAGGCACCCACTCATCCCTTACTCTTGAAACACACAAGGACATGAAACTCCAGACAGCTGATGCTCATAAACAGCTGCCACCGTTCATAACAGTCATATTTTACCTTAACCAAGGTTCAAACCTCATTAAGCAGCACATTAGTTCCTGTTTGCTGCAAAGGCCTCCAGAATCACATGTGGAACACAACTATATAATTACTATACTAAGGAGTACACAATATTCAGAAGATTACGTGACATGTAACAATCAAACATTAACACTTCTGAGCAAAGTCCAACATATATTCATGCCAGGTCCTTGATTGTTCATGTGCTGACCAGTCACATAATCAGATTAGTTTTGTTCTGCAGCCTACCCCTTTGTTGGGATGTTCACGTGACAAATACTAATGCACCCCAACTTTCATCTTGCTAGCAGAATTCTCTCCATTTAAATCACAGTAAGCTTGAAGACAGCTCTTTGGTTACATGCTTGAAAACTACCTTGGGGGGCGGAGGGGGAATCAAACCTTAAATGAAAAGCATATATTACAATCTACTCTTTGTGTTCCATTTTTTATATTGTAAAACTCTCAGTTCGATACTACATTATGAAACTGTCAAATAATTTTGTAAGGTCATCGCAACTTTTCCTACTACTATTTTTCTGTAGTTCATTCATTTTATGATTTTAAATAAATAAATGTCAACACTGTTTAGGATGAAACTAAGCACCAGAACACTGAAATATCCCCAAGGCAGAAATCACATTTTTACGACTGATTCTACAAATCTAGCCTTATGTGAATTCATACCTCATGAAATTCTAGCTTTTTTCCTATATTTTGCAGTTAAAATCATACATGCTTATTTTGTATACATATATCTGCTACCTGAGGCTATAACCAGTCTGCCTACCTACTACTGCATGTGTTGCAGAATTTGGTTTGTCAAAATGGCAGCGGTGTGGACTTCTGCTATCACATTTCATAGTGCATCTAATGATGATTAATAATGTTTTCTCAACTAGCATTCGCTATAACTTGCTAACGGCCTGGTATCGGTCATCTTATTTTGCTCCTTGCATTCCCTAACACGTTTTTGTTTCCTTTTTCTGGCAAATACCGATGGAAACCATGCAGATGGATTCTCCATATCCAAAGGACCTTATTTTTCTATTATTCTTACCAGATATTGCCTCTGACACCACCAGCATGTAGAACCTACACTGAATACATACCTTGCATTCAGTAGAGGACTGCATTCAACTTAACTAATAGTTGATTCAGGAATACAGGCAGCACTTGGAGACAGTTTACAACTAAAGCACATTACCGAGCTCAAATAGCAGCAGGGTAACCCCTGCTATCACGGGAAGACTGATAAAACATCAGTAAAACACAGTTGCGGCGTGCACAAGTCAGAAACTCCCAGCACTCTCACAAACACAGTCCTTCAGAAGAGTCTCTATGCTGGGACTGGATGCCTCTGTTATTTTAAGCCTACTTCTCCATTCAGTTTTCCTCTCCAGTTTGGATTACTGCTGCAATATTCACCACATGCCAAACAGTCACACTATGAGAATTCCATTCTTCAAACTGTCTCTGTTTTACATGCCGTAACTTTTTATAAACACTACCTGAATGCTATTTTTTCCTCAGTGCTGTAAACAGCCACAAAATTTTGCTCATCTGAAGATGATCAAAGATGCCTGAAGAGACATTCTGACTGAAAGAATTTAAATCAGCTTTCTGATATTACAGCAAGCATCGAATTCTCCACTGAACTTAAATCTCATTTTAGGGAAGTACATTCAGCAGACAAGAGCCTGTGAAGATAGTTTTAGCAGTAGTATTCTCAGAAAAACAAGCTAAAACATACAGGAAAATCCTCTAGAATACTTCAAGCATCAAGAAAGTTAAAGTGAGACAAAAGTATTTCCTTACACAGCAGAATATCTAATCCACTTACGGAGAGAGAAAAACAAAAGGCTAACGTGGCCTGTCTAAAAAGTAAAACAGCCACAAGTTTGTAATGGCTGAAATTAAACCATGAGTCACACCACGTTACTCAACACAGTTTACATTAATTTATTATCAGATTTATGTAGTATAGGTACATTTTTATTTGTAAAGACTATTAGCATACTCATATTAGCAAATGGCAGGGCAAAAGGTCAATTTCTGGGCAGAGTCTTCTAGTTTAGTGAGGTTTTGGTTTATGTTTTGCCATTCCACAAACAGTCTGAACTACAACTATTACCTAAAAACCGCCCTAAATTTTTGCTTCTGTACCATTTTAAGCAACAACTTTCTACAGAAAACTTTACTCATGAGACAATACACTGAAAATGTTCTTCACAAACCGGTAGCGTGTGTATCGTGTTGATCAGATAATCTTTCCAGTTTATTATTCAGAAAAAAACAATTAAAACAAACCTACAAGGTACAATGTGAGTCTTCAATGTTATGTAGTTAAATCTTAAATTGTGGAAGGAAATCTATGCTGCATAATAGACCAAAGCAACAGAAATGGGTGTATAGTCTAAAAAGGAATGACTGATCTTCATAATGAAGTGAATGTGAATACATATTAATCACTTCCAAATTATGCAATGTTTAAATATTTGTAAATAGATTGCTTTATGTAACTTGATTTTTTGAGTACTTACTGGAATCCTATAGGTAGACATTGAGCACCATGTTTGAACACTGGAAGGCTGGTGATGAGCTTTAAAAAAAGTACAATCATACTAAAAGAGAAACTCCAAAAGTTTTATTAGGATTTCAACAGACATTGCAAAAAAATATTGCATAATGATTGAAAACATAATATTTTAAACAAAGTAGCAATGTGGTATCAAGTAAAAGAAAGACTGGAACAGCTGTCTATATACGCTGTAAGGAAGATGTACCAGGAAAGGGATACAACATTTCTAAAATTCAAGGGCAAATGTGAACAAGCCACATTTTGATAGACTGACTATACACCACGGATGTTTTACAAACTGCATAGCAGTGTAAAAAAAAAGTTTTTATCCTAACTATATTGTATTCCTGCATTTGGAGCAGTTTACAAGGCAGAGATTTTGTTTACAACATTGATATTTTAATAGCTCTGGATTCTCATAAAAAATAAACTAATTTAACAAAAAAGCCTGTATCTACATTTGAAAACAAAAGTGCATGTATTGAGAAATAGTGTTATTTCTTAAGAAGAACACCAAGTACTTAAAAAGTTCATTTTAATAGATCAACAACAGATGATACTTTAGATGTAGATCTGCACTGTGCTACAAGCGAGATTCTACCAACACCAGCTCCTCTAACTGAACACCCTCTTTTCCTAAGCAACCGAGACACGTGCCTGCCTACCATACTTATCAGGGTTCTGGGTAGTTACAAAGAATGTCAAGTACCAAAACCACCACATTGCTGACTTAAAAAGTACCAGTAACCCAAGACAGATGTTTTAAAGTAGAGTTAGCCATAATCGCAACCATAAACTCCTCAACATTCAGGATCCTTCCAGTCACACAACTGCTTTTAAACACTGGAGAGCAGCAGCCATTAGAGCTAAAAGACAAGAACTGATGAAAATGTCTCCTGCCTTGTACTGAAGAATTTGTGGGTAATGAGCATTTCAATGCACTCAGAGAACGGGGCGGGGGGCATTAAAATTCCTACCTAAAACCCACTTGGTATAGTCACATTTGTACATGAGTCTAGATTCTCCTTTCCACACACCTGTGGTAACAGCTAAGAATTACTGCAAATATTGCTGACTTCTGTAGAGGGTTTACTCCTCTCCTCTCTCCAAACAAAAAAAGAGAAAGTGTAGGAAGAGAACATGTAGTTTGAAGATCCAGGCAGAACTTCTGTTTGAGCTCTTGTAATCTCAACTCATGGCACTTAAGAACTAGATTTAATTTTTTTCTGGGCACCTGTAGCACTCTGGATAGAAAAAGGCAGTGAATGTTTAGCTGGACTGGACCCAGAATGGGAAATGCACAGATACCAAAGTTGTGAAATGCATCCAGACTAGCCATAAACAAGTGTCCAGTACAGAAATTACGAGTAATAAATTTAGCCATTTTTGTAAACATCTCCTCCTTACCAATACCTTATTTTTTTCCTATAATGGAAATACGCACTGTATTTCTTTGTTCCAAGCTCTGGTCTGTTTCTGATTTAGCTTTGTGGCACAGTTGCTAAGTGCAACAGGCTATAGAGACACCAACATTAATACAAACAAGTTGGAAAGTCAGTTCAAGTTATTACATACAGTTTTGCTATACCAGGCCATTTTTCATAGCATGTATTCTCTGTTCACAAATGCTTTGTAAGATCTTTTATTATGGAAGACTGGAAGCAAATTGGAGTCGTTCATTTAACAGATGTGGTTGAACATACATTTCTGATATGCCTTATGCAATTAACGAATCATGTCTCATCTTATGAAGATGATACATTTGCTATACATACCAGTAATTTAAAATGCTCCTCAGAAAAGCAGCATTTTTATAGACAAGTTAACAGAAAAGGAGACAATACATCTCAATACCATAAAACAAGTAAAATCCTTTCATTAGCTGCATTATAAATTCATAACTGTTCGTCACATACTTTGAATTTCTGACTGCTCAAGCAATTTAACCCTCAGCCAACTGCAGGACAAGGAAAAACATTTTAAACATTTTGTATCGATGTCATTGTAGGTGCAAGAGTAAAAACTAGTATTCCATGTTTTGAGCTCTAAAAGTTTTGCTCCCAAAAGTGAAATAAACGTTAATAGTTCAGAAGAAAAATAATCATTGTTGACATGTCAAAAGAAAGTTGTACTAAAAATTAAGCTGTAAATCTGAGTTCACTTAGATAATTCCTAAAAAAAAAAATTTAAAAAAAAAGCTGATCCTAGATCACCTGTTAACTAGGAAGAGCACTAGAACACCGATTTCATGAGAAAAGATGCACTTAAAAGCTGTGTTTGAGACATCTACTATAAAGTTTTGAATTCTTCCTTATCTTTCAAATATTTGGATTATAATTTGTTAAACAAAATAGACCAAATACAGAAAGTACATTTGGTCAGGATTTTGTCTCACTACAACTCAGTGTTTCCTATCTAAATGTGCATACCATTTAGAGGCCGTTTTTGAAATATAATCAGTCAACAGCAACATGGGCACCAGTGAATCAGAAAACACACTTTTAGGATTTTGTTCTTAAATTATATAAGTTAGATAAAACTACCCTGTCCAGCAAGTTCCGAATTTTTCAAACGTTAAGGCAACTTTCATTACTTTCCAGCTAAACAGTATTATAAAAAATAAATGTCACTTCAAACCTTATATACACAGTGACAGAGTAGATTTAGCTAGAAAGTATCTTTAGTACATTAATAAAGTGTCACGTAGTATTACCGAGGTTTATCAGGTGCTTGAGTGTATGTGCAATTGGGAGTGGTTGCAATATTTAAAGTACTGGTTTCAAAACAGAGCGCAGTGAACGTCCTTCTTTAGTGAGTTCTCGTGTTACACACATACATGGCAGCGGAACAGCCTCCTCTCTTCTCTCTACAGCATTATAGCTACATTTCTTCAGGTGGTCAGCCATGCTTACGATGTCAGCAAACTTCCACTCATTCACAGTACAGAAGGCTGTACTGAAGCGCCAAACCTAGAAAATAAGCTGCATTTAGGCTCAAAATGTTTTAAGACACCTGAATTCAGAGCAGGAAATCGAATGTTTGTGCTATAACACTTTCAGGCAATGTTTTGCAGCTACTATAAATCATACTAAAAATCAACATGACAAAAACATACAATGCTAAATTTTGTATAGCCAGTCCCAGGCTGATTCAAATTCCAAGCCAACTCTGAACACTGGGAAGAGAGGCAGGCAATACTTTTTGCATCTACAAAGTAGATGAAATCAGAAGTTAAATGACAAAGTATTGCATGACCAGTCACAATGATCCATTTATGAAATGATCAACTTCTGCAATTCCAAATGATTGCTGCAGATACTCTGCAGTTCTGGGAGGGGAGAATGGTGAAAACTGTACTATACAAAGCTCACCCAAAGGTTTTAAGAATTATTTACATACTGAAGGCACTCAATATCATGGCAATGGATAGGATCTCAACAGATGAGCAAATATTAAAATTGCTGTAAACAGTATAGAAGGCAAGAAAAGCAAACTTTGTAGGCAACTTTCTCACTTTCATGGAATATTGATATTAAAGAAAATCCTGAAGTAATCATTTAATATTTTAAAATCTTGGGAAATCAGAGGTTAATTTATTTACATCAAGTAAAAACTAGACAGACACTACTTTAACTTCTACTTCGTCAAGTGTGGAGAAGACTGAACCAACCTGCTAGCAATTTTCACTAATTGTTGTTCTATATGACAATCTGTTTCTTGAAGGGATATTATATCAAAAACCAGTAATAACAATCGTGATCAAGGAAAATTAAGGGAAAAAGCAGACATGACCAATTTAATACTTTCCCTTTCACCTTGAAAATAAAAAATAACTTACCTTTTCTTTTATCTGCCAGGAAGAACTTCCATCTGTGTACCTTCTCTTCTCCCAAAGCAGTATCACCATTCCACGTGCTTGAAGCAAGCTTCCACACACATCTCTCATTAAACGTGACACTCTTGAAAGCTGACATAAACTAAAGCCATCTAGAAAACTAGCAATGTGCTGCAGAACCTCAAAAGGTAGACTACTCAGATGGTCATTGTGTAGTCCAATTAAGCAGCTTTTTGCTGGTTCTACTAATACTGTGGATATACAAGGCTGAACTCCAAATGACCGTAAGTGGCGGTCATGAATAATTTTTGCCCCTTGTGTTGAAGGACAAAACCTTCGTTGAGAATATGTACACCCATAATATGCCAAAGGACACCTCTGCTCCATCCAGCCGTTAAGGCCAGCATGAATGTCACCATGCACATTCTTAAAATGCGATGAAAATTCATTCCTCCTAAACAACTGTCCACAAACAAATGTAAACATTGAACGCTGTTTTGTTTGGTATCTAGCCACATATTCCAATACCAAATCCAGTCCAAGGGTCTGGAATGGACTTGGATTTGAGAGCTGTGGGTTGGCATGATCACATGCAGAAGCTGAAGCTATTTCCCCCACCATTGTATTTGTGGCCAATATAGCAGATGGGAGAGAAAATGTTTGGGTCCCAAAGTCAACGTGATACACATCGACAGTGCGACTTTCTGATATCCCCCTACCTCCAGGAGAGTCTCCTAGGCAAAACAACAGAGCTGCAGTGATTAGATCAATCCCCTGAAGACCCATAGGATCTTCTGTTATCTCCAAATCAGACGTATCAACAGCTTTGTCTTCTTTTGGTGTAGACCAATAGTGGTTAACAAGGAATTTGTATGATCGATGCCGTAAAAGTGAAAATGCATCTACGTTTCTCAATCTTTCTTGCTCCACTTGCCTCTCTAACATTTCTTCTTCGTTAGCATTATGGGGAAGTAGTACATGATTAACATTGCCATTAACTAACTGATCAGCTGATATTACTTCTTTAAGTTGTGCTGTTACAGGGAAGGAGCTGCAAGACTGTAATGCTTCATCATCATGAGATGCAGTACATTCACCATTTGCTACACTGGATGGTTTTGCATTAGATACACCAAGATCTTCATTCTGGTCCAACACCTTTGAACATTCATTTTCTACATGAAAGCCATTACACAAAAGTGAGGAGTTACTGAGGTTTATATTTAAGTCATGTTTTTGCACTACATCATAACAAATATCACTAGAACCATTTTGCTCCATTTGTGAATTTTGACTCAGGCTATCAAAGTTAATTCCCCCAACTGCTCCTATGTTATCTTCATCTGGATATTCATGGTCAGAGTTTTTATCCTGAATAATGCCGTTAGAAGCTTGTTCTTTAATCTCAGTATCTTCTTTCATTTCATGTGGTGAAATGCAGGGCCTTGAACTTAACATATTAATATCCCTTGTAGCAGTGTTCAGGATATCCAGAGCAGCAGCTAAACTCCTTGTTGTTTCCACAGTAGCTTGATAAAGTGCGCCATAGGACTCTTCATCTACAGGCATCAAGCCATTTGAATGCACTGTATCTGGGGCACTTGATTTGACAGAGGTTTGCTCTCTGGATTCTGGTATTTGATCTCCTGCTTTTGACATCATAGTTGCTACTTTAAGTGATTCTAATAACATGCGCTGGTCTTGAAGGGCTAAAGCCATATCTAGCTGTTCCACTTCATCAACATCTTTACTCAGATTTTCGTAAGATTTTCGGTCTGCATAACTGACTGGCCATCTATTCCACTCCATTGTACAACATACCACACTTGCAGGACAAACTTCTAGATGATCAGCAATTTTATTTCGGGCTACTATGAAGGGACATCCAAAGCCACTATTCAAACAAGGCACTCTTTCAAGTGGACATAACATGCGATGTTCCTCAGCTTTACACGAGTGAAAAACTGCTCCACAAACCAAAGGGCAGCCAATCAAATCACAGGAAATGCCAGGCTCTGGTCTGGTCATACAACGACGGCTGACACAGTTCACACAGTGTAGGTGTTGTTGATGTTCCTCCATGACTGTAAATCCAATTCTGAGTGAAGAGGAAGGAGACAAAAGCATAGAATATCAACTCAATGTTGTTAATATTTACTAACAGTTATTTGCAGTTTTGCATCCTCTATGTGTACAGAGAGATATATGTTAACACAACGTGAACTGATCAGTAGCCATTTTAAGAGAACATATGACATTTTATCTCAAAGAAATGGTGTTTAAAAGTTCAACTGAAAATTAAAGATACACATTGGTATCAGAGTTCAAGACCTGGTCTATGCATTTATTCACCAGGTATAATATTTGCAACTTAGGTAAAAATGTTGTATAATCCTTCCCTCTGGAATAGCTCTTTTCCCCTGCCCATTGCAAATAGATGATTCAATGAAAACCAAAGCATGATCGTTGACTATGGCCTACTACCTAAAATCATAAACCGTATAACTCTACAGAGTAGGGAGATGAAAGAAAGGAAGCCAGATTCATCCTCATTTCCAGTTCTCTAAATTAAACAGAGGCAACCTATTCCCCGGGCTGCTTGCTACCACCTAAGCTTCTGACACCCTCTTCCTGCAATTCTGTTTAAGGCAATCTGCAGCCCTCAGAGTGTATCTCAATCCCCTGTCATGTCCCATTCTACCCCCCCCCCCATGCTTCTGACAGACAGCAGTCCTTTAGAACAGCTCTTCACTCTTCTTTTTTTCTTCATCTATAGCCTATAGCTCCTCCCTAATTTGTATAGTAGTTGTTGCATAAGGGTAGCAATTATAGTACACATTAAAATAAAGGTCCTGTCTATACCTCCAGTTCAACCCGCAAAAGGTAATTTTTTTAATGTATCCTATGGCCATCATGATTACAATACCAGCAGTTCAAAGCATAAGGGTAACACAACTACTTTACATAAGAAGGCCAAACAGCAATAAAAATCCAAATAAAATTCATTGCATAATCTATTATAACAAATTGACACAAACAAAAAATTCAATTCTTTGTTGTGGTAGGGAGAAAAAAAGAAAAAAGAAAAGAAAAAAAAGAAGAGAGTAAACTTTGCATCTTTGTATCATACTTCAAGATGCTCTGGAACTGCTCACTAGCTGGAGTGCAGGCCCACACAAGTGACCAAGCTCTCCCCTACACTGTAACAAACTCCCTCTCTGAAGTGATACCACTAGGGATTATAGTTCAGAGATATCAGAGAGTGACTTGCACAGAGCCAGATCTCAAAATACTGTGTCAAAAATATATTCCTCAGTTCCATCTTTTCCTCACTTCCCACCCTCCAGCAATTTTCTTGAAAAATAAAATGCTTACAGAATTTAAGATTAGTAGAAATCGTGCCTTATTTTGTTCTACTAACAAGTGCTCTCATGCATTGTCTTCAGACTGAACACTTTAGTTTTAATGCATTAAAACTTCTTAAATTAAAAATACTCTAAACTGTAAGAATAAAACTGATTGGTATTATTCCTTTTGTTCAAACTGAAGGTAAGAGGAAACAAAACAGCCTTTTAGATATTCCACTTTAAATTATTTAAAGCATTTAAATAGAAATCAATGTGACACTTCACTCACTTGTATTCTTTTAATGCTTTGAAATTCATGCCAACTTTAAGTAGCAATCTGTCCTCATCCCCCCATCCCTCGTAATTTGGATAACTCAAATATTTTAGCCACCCACTCTCCTGAACACTTCTAACAAAGAAGCATATGTGCTACACTTAGCAGGCAAAACACAGCTGAATTTTTCCCACCATACCTTAGTATTTATATACTGAGTAACAAGTAAGTTTCGAATAAATTGTCAAGCGCATCAGTCACTGAACTCAGTGACTGACTGACTTACTAAACATTTTAGCAAACCTTTCTGGCACACAACCTGCATTCAACTTGCATATTAAGTCAGATAGCATCTACTGCAAAGAGCGGAAACATGTTCAGTAAAGAATGAAAAAGAGAAAACTGACTTCTCTAAGGTATTTTTAGTTCTTCTGGCAAAGCCCTCTCTAAGTAATTCCTGCCAAATACAGCAGCCTACCTGTTGCTAGACCAAAGAAAATTTCAGTTTTGCATCAATACTGAAACCAAACATTAGTTTTCCTCAAGTCAATAGGTGAGCAGAGATCAAAAGGAAGCTCTCAGGTTATGTGTGTATTTTAAAGCACTTAACACAAAATGGAAACAGCCCTGAAAAAGACTATTGCTAGTTTATAATGCAAGAGCCCTCATAGAGCCCAGCCCTTGCCTCATATATCTAAACACAGTTCTGCTCCCAGAAAACAAGCAGTCTGGTAGCAGTAAGGCTTAATTTAATCAGTTACGCCAATTATGCTTAAAAAAAAAAAGACATTGTTTACCTACTTTGCAAAGAGCTATGCACCCTGCTCCCTTTAAGACGGCCAGAAAAAGCCACTTCTGGAGCAGAGGGCAGGTGCGTTAGCTAGTGCACACTGCTATGCCAGCTCTGTTCTATTGCTTCTAGGCCAAAGCCGGCCTGCATGCAGGCAGCTCAGAACGCAGTCAAACTGAGCTCATGTTTGCCTGCACCATTTCTGTAGACATACCCTAAATTAGTCAACCATCATTAAATAGCCCATGTGAGTTTACACAGAAGAACATTCTATCAAAACATCCTCCTCCCTAGCACACTGTCTTGGTCTTTACAAGTCAGACTGTGAAACGTGAGTTGCATGATGATACTGGCTTTTCACAGGCTCCTGGACTACTTTCACCCATAAGCTAATATTCACCCAAACTTAATGATCTCATACAAGCAAATGAAATTCTGAAGTATGTAAGAAGGAGACAAAACCTGGTGAAAACATCAAATATCACTAAGGGACAGTATATGAAAGCCAGCACAGACACTAAAATACCATGTTTTACCAATAGGCAGATGCTAATTTAGTTCTATAACAGATGCTTGCAATTGTTTTTATAAAGAAGCAGCATGCATGTGATCAATTAAATAGCTGAAGTAACCTATTCTCTCAGTTTCTATGAATTAGAATTTTATTGGTCACTAAAAAGTTTGATATTAGTTACCAGTTTGCTTAAAATTTAAATCCTTTGGCTCCTTAACTAAATATATAATTTAAAATCTCTTTGGACATCAATAGATCATCAGCAGGACATTCACTAAAATTCTGTGTCCTGCTTACAAGCCTTAACTTCACAGCACCTGCTGCAGAACTTCAATTTAGTCAGAATGTCACATTTTATTTATAGCTTACTACAAAGTCCGTTTATATATATATATATATATTAAATGTCCTTTTTCTGCATTTTTAATTTTAATACCTGGGCTTCAAACTCAACAACTGCTTTGGGCAGTCATGAGTTCCTGGACTGCTTAAACTAGTTAAGGCTTTTGATATAATTCAATTATCAAATTGCAAATTAAGTCCAAAGGCAAAAAAACCAAATGAGCCTATCAAACTAGTGAAATAATGGATAAGACCTCAAGAATTAGCACATTCATTAATCAACAAATGGTCACTCCATTTTGTAAGCTAACTTCGTGAACCACAGAACTTAGCACCTCTTTGATTCATTGATTAAGAGCATCCACATATGAATCATTTTCCTTTGAAGAACGAGAACCAATATTTCACTAGTACTACACTGAGAACAAGAACCATCCTCTTCCCAAACTTTGCCTTGTCAAGGAAAAAAATGCTGGGTGAAGGGGAGATAAAAGAAAATTCTTGCTGGAGATAACAAAGTACTTTCAGTTACTCTCATACAGAAAATTGAAAGGGCTAGCAAAGAGTGTCATTGCTGACCTGAAGAAAATAGCTGTCATTAAAACATGTACCAATAATATTTACAGTGTTTATACCCCATTGTGTTCCTTGCCACAATTTGGTGAGAAGACAGTGTCAGATCAATGACTATAGGAAGAACGAACAGCTGTCCTTTTCTGATAGTGTAGTGTCAGCAACTAGCTTCAGTTCATATGAGATGCTTAAGTACACACACTTGACTGTTACTAGCAGAGAAACCTAAAAATACATCCTGTTCCAGTGAGGTGACCACTGCTCTCAGAATTTGTGCAATCACTTGATGTTATTGTACATACTATACAGTCAGCTGACCAAATCAGCCACAGCATGCTTTGAAAATCTGTCATAATTAAAAGGATTAAAATTCCAGCTGCTACAGCCACATGATTTTCAGTTGCTGTTGTAACACAAACATTAAAATAGCATAATAACAGTCTCAAACAGTCGCCACACAATACTTCAGCTGCAAGTAAGAGCTCTCACTCTCTTCTACACCACACAGTATAAGAAGCTGGACTTAGTATTGTCAAACCCGAAGTCTGCTTACTTACTCTCTTCTACATGAATTCTTTGGTGGCAGTAATATAGGAAATTGCAGCAAGTATTAGTGCTATTGGAACCCTCCATTACTCAGCTACCTTTTATTCAAACCTATAAAGCCCAACTACCTTTGAGGCTCTTCCCTCTATCAAATTCGACTAATAGGCCAACAGGTTCTTAAATTACTGGTTCAAGGAAGTAGAAGGAGAGACACAAGCAGTACTACAGGTTTAAACTCCCAGCAGCATCCAAATCCACCCACAAGCAGCCAAATATATGCAAACCATTCTAAAAAATTCTCTTTTGTTTTGGAGATTGTAGAAGAGTGCCGTATTTCTGAATCTTCCAGCTTTTACTCAGTTCTCTGGCTAAAACAGTGGCTAACAAGTATGGTAGGATGCAGAAACTTTCAGAGGGAAAATGACCAAGTGAGAGAGAGATTTAAGTGATAGGTGGTAAGGGTAAAAAAGTGTAAGGAAAAACAGAGCAAGAGGTAGAGAGCAGTATTATTAAAAAAAAAAAGCTTCAGAATATTCTGCCAAAATAGAATTGGCAGTACTATAGGTAATTATTGAACAAGCTATTTTATTTTTCTATATACTACCATGCATGGGAGAATAACTAATCATTCGCCTTGAGTCACAGGTCTAACTATCAAATGTTTTAAACAAGCTTTGCGGTCTTGTAGAAGGTAAGCTTTTCTTGTCTTGTGATCCCTAATCTGCACAAAAAGAATAACAATTTTTGTATCTAAAACTCAACACCTCAGTCTATTACTACAATAGCAGGGCTGCATTAGCTTTCTATGTTATGCATGTAATGCCCCCCTTTTGGGTTTGGGGGTGGTGGTGTTTGGGCTGGTTGGTTTGAGGTCTGTTTTGATTTAACAGTTTTCAAATAACCGATGAAAAACATGAACTGGCATTCTTTGACACCATTTCAATTGGAGAATGGCAAATGCCACCACTAGTTGCCATCCCTGCTTGAGGTGAGCAACAAAAGGCAGCTCTAATTCTAACTCCTCAAGACTCCACAAAGTCTAAAGTTAAATAGCCCCATCCTGAGGCCTCTCCAAAGCCAGTGCAGCCCTCAAATCCTGCTTAAATGCCTCTCCATAGCATTGGGAAGGCAGGAAACAGGGACATACAGCAAAGTTAATCTAATGCTACACTAATTTCCAACTACTCTTTAAAATGGTAAATTCAGAAGAACGATAAACATTACAAACTGCTAGTTATTAACATGAAATAACATGACTAAGAGGTGACAAATTTAAAGGTATGTGCTTCAGTTGCACAGGTAATAGAGTAGTACATGTGGCCATATTTTAATATCTTATCTACTAGGCAATTGTTCTTTTTTACACAATTTTTCTGATTTCAAAGAGAAGCTCCTGACAGCAACTTTATGAAGCCTCATATTTCTTCAAACTAGTTTACATCAGACATACTTTTACGAAGTAGAATCCTTTCAGATGCCACACTTAAAATCTCAACCTTATAGGATACAAATTACTGCCCCTCACCCCTGAGTTCATTGGGACAACCCTGGCTTCTGTTAAAACCAGGCAGATCAGACAAGTTAAAACTATATTCAAAACATTTGGATAGACAAGTTTTCTCCGCACTCAAACATAAATTCATCCACAACAAAGAAGAAAGCATCTTCCCTGCCTGGTAGTGACTGCACATACTGGACATACTAGAATGAGTCTACATTATTTTTTTGTTAATCACTGAACACAAGAGAAGGAGCTTCAATTACTAAAGTGCAAACTACTATACAAGTAGTATGCTACTTCTACCATTATCATCACAGTATGATTGTATTACACAAAAGAGGCAGAAAAAGGTCAGGCTCAAAACATGGCTTCTTATTGAAAGAAAAAAACCTCAGGGGGATACGTGCTTCTGGAAAGATTCTAGTTTTATCAGTGATCTAGCACCAAAGGAGTATGTACTAACCGCTTTTTGAAGCATAAATTAAAGTTATCCATCTACCTCAAAAACAAACCAGACCAAAACAAAAACAAACTTCTAACTACAGCAAAAATAGTATTATAATTATAAGGAAGTGCAACTTTTTTATGTCAACCTTATAAAGAAAAGCTCTTCTATGTCTACTCCTGCCCCAAACATCCTATTACAGGACCTGACCTGTATTTTGCATTCTTTTGAGTAACACTTTAGGAGTTCCTCTCTCCCTAGCGGCAAACCATCTTCCTCCCATTCAGAGAATTCAGTGAGATATTTCCTCCCAAATCATTGCAGCCAAAAAAAAAAAAAAATAGAATCAAGGGGAAAATGACCAAAGCAAAACATTGCTTTGACTGACGTGGACCCTTCACTGATGCCCCATGTGTCTGGCTTTGTTCCATTTTAGAATAGAAGCTCTGATGGAAAGATAGTACACTTTCTTCTATCACTATTAAACTCTATGAGTGTTAAAAATCAAAACCAAAACTACTAGCCTTAGAGTACTTTTGTGACAGATCTGCCATGCATTCTTGTCTCCTTGACACATTCCCCAAAGAAGAAACCCAAAGGCCTCAATGTGCCTTTGGCAGCACACTGACACAGGACAACCACACCAGGAACAGCTACGCTTGCTGCATGGCTCAGGCACAAAAGCACTCTACCTGTTGAGACGGTGACAGGGCAGAATCAGCTAGAGAGCCAGTAGATTTCATGTGTAAAGCACTTCTGACCTTGAACTCAGTGCGACTCCTCGATTGGTGCAGACTCTGCAAGAAATGAGATCAGAAGTAAGGTTTCATTTCAGGTGTACAGATTGCTTCCCATATGTACAATCCTCTGAAAAGGTCATGTGCTTACACTATCTGGAGCTACAAATGTTGTAATATTTTGCAGGTTTTATGGAAAAATAAACAAGTTTTTAACCAATTTCACAAGAACAATCTAATTTCTGTCATTTTAGTTTATTGCTAGCTGTTAGTCACACTAGATGGTCACCTATTTAGATTTAAGGCTAGAAGAGATTATTAAAAGTTATTCTGACCTACTTCACTTAATTCTTTGGTTTGGCCTACCAGGAACCACTTAAGAAAAAAACCAAACTTGAATTAAAGATTGCAACAGCTGGAGAACTAAAATAAATAAAGTTTGATTCTTTTACAAACTGCATTTTAGTCTAGTTAAAATTTATCCAGCTTCAGTCTTCAGACATCAGAATTATTAAACAGTTGCTTAATATTAAAAAGCTCTTTACTATAACAAGCTGCTTCTTCCACGTGTTCATACCCACAGATTATCACTAAAACTTAACAGAGGTGGAACCGAGGCGATATACCCAAAGGAACAATGATATCCTTATCCCCAGATATTGTCTCACAAATCCTTCAGAAAAAAAGAAAAGAAAACAAGCCATTTCTCAGAAACCAGAAACGGAACTACTGGAAAAAATAATGCATTCTGTATTACAGTAGGTAGTTTTAGCCACCCAAAAGAAGCCAGAAATAAATCCTTTTTACATAGTATTTTAATTCACACATATTGCCACAGAATTCCTGACCCCTGTATATTTATAGAGATCAGGCCAAAAATTTTGTTAATATACTATTTCAGGTCTTACTACACAAGTTTAACCAGTTCCCATAGCAAAATAAGAAAACAACTTAAAGTAAACAGAACATGAACACAACTGCTCTCCAAAATCCCAGACTGAAATGCAGATGTTATGTACTCTCTACATATAAGGTCTTTTTTTCTATTAAAAATACACCCTTGTTAGAAGATGGCCTGACCACTGTACAGCAAAAATAGATAGTACACAAAAAAATTTAACAGATCCCCCCCACTCCCCACTGCACCAGATAATACTCAAGTAGAAAAGATGGAGTTTGTCCTAAAATATTTTTAAAAATTAAAAGTAGACCAAAGGAATAGGAGAACAAGAACAGAGACAGTATTAACAACTTTAACCCATTCTATTTTCAGGTATTTCACTTTCTTATCAAATGAAAGATGTTTTTTGCAGCACCTGTTAGGCTTTTTCCCCTTCCAAGCTGCTTGGTTTTAAAACCAATAGACATAGTAAAAAATAACCAGTTTAAAAAAAACTATTTTCTAGACAAAAACTCACCTATCTCAAATAGTTGATGACAGGAAGCTGGGAATATATCTCATAATGAGCATGTTATACCAGCTCTTTCAATATGTTTTTAACTTGAATGAAGAACTGGAAAACACAAAGATCTGCACTACACTTTTGTGCAGGGTTTTAGGACGTATAATGAGTCATCAATTTCTGATCTCCAATATCATTTAGACTGCCTTTTCCAAATGCCAACGGGCTTGATGCTATTACTTTTTCCTCAACGACTCCAGCTGAACATTCCCATCCAAACACATTCCATAGCCGATGACAATAGTGACTCAGCTAAAACAAGGTTTTGTAAGAGCATTACAGCTATGTCAATAAAGCACACTCCTAAAAAGATCCTATTTGCAATGAATCTGTCACTCCAACAAATTACTCTGTCCCATAGGACTTTTGGAAAACTACAGTTTCTACTAGAGATGCTTCTAAATAGACAAATAAATACAAAGCTTAAACTCCAAGAAAGTAACCACCACCCACCTTCCAGCACCTATGTAACCAAGTCTAAACCAGGTATCACTACTCAACCATCAACTCGAACCCCTACCTTAAGTTTTATATGAAAAGCTGTAACTACGCCAATTAGAATTTTACCTCACTGCGCCTCTCGTTCTCGTGCCTTAAGTTTAAACCTATCAGGTTTTCATCATGATTTCACATTAAGAGCTTAGATCAATGTTTGGCATTTGGTAAACAACAGCACAGTCTACTGAATTAGATGTTCTACAGACTGCAAGGGTTTGCAGGGTATTTTAGATTCAAGTAGCATTAACAGATTACAATAAAATTAAAACAAGACATCAAGTGTCACCTCAAAAACGATTAAAAACCGTAGCTTGCAAAATAAGTCAGAATCTAGAGCTCCCCTGCGACTAACTCTCTTGGCCTGTTTTAGACCAGTTTATATGATAAGATTTTTTCAGTCTTTTTCCTTCATTCAATATTGAGACTAGACAGTGCCCAGATACATAGGATAGCTTACATAGGATTTCTCTGTAACCCTCACTTAATAATGTAACTACTTGTTTATTTGTGGTCTGTTCAGGAATACTTACTCCTTATACAATCTAACCATCTGACCAACAAACAGTTGAGTTATCTTTATTCTTATTGTGCAAATAAGGAAACTGAAAGACAACTGTCACCAGTACAGTGATCACTAGCTGAATGATTCCCTGCTTCCATCTCGATACCACTGGATCTTATTGCCAGAGGCAAACAGTGTTTGCCTCATTTGAGACCGAGCTCACCAAAGAAATAGGTTTGTCAATATGAAGGAAATTTTGTTATTTTAAGTTCAATTAGACTGAATACAAAGCATAGCTTTGTTACAAAGCTGAAATCTACAGCAGCTACAGGACTCACTTGAAGAGTAATAGCCCTATGCTTTCTTCTTTACAAAGGTACTACAAGACACCCTTTAGGACCTAGGTCAAAAACTTGGTTGTCCACAAACGTGCAGAAATCTTGCCCAGGAAGTTTCCAACCAGATATTGCCAGTTAAACTCAGCACTTACTTTGCCCATTACACTTCTAACATCAAAGTAGGAGGCAAGGGAAATATAATCCCAATTTAAGAAGTTAATTGAGTAAAAGAAGAATTTAGTGCAAAAGAAAGAATATTCAAGAAGCAAAGTAAGAACACTGCTTTTGCATAGCCTTTGCCCATTCTGCTGGGATTCTCCTGTTCTCTAACACCTTCTAACTTTGGAAAAGAATGAGGCAGAGACCCCACAAAAAGTCTCAGCTTGCAATACAACCCCAATTCACCCTCTGAATCTATTTCTTCTCTGGATGAAACTTGACCGCTATGGAGAAATTATGCACAGATATTTACATGCATATAGAGTGGAAGACACATTAAAGTTGCCAGGGTGTTTTTCAGTCTTCCAAGTACTTAACTTGCTTACCAACCAAAGTTCTTTCTTTTAATAATATTTTTGTACTTTTGGGAGAGTAGGGAGAGGGGAAGATCATAAATAAGCATCCTCATCAGCAGGGATGCATGAACCTTAACCCTCCGGATCACAGCACAAGTTAAGGCATATGACATTAACATGCAGCAGAAGGCAGCAGCTGTCCAGGGAAAGGACTTAACCATCAAGTGCTACACACCGATTCTAGAGAAAGTGGAGGGAGATCTCCTACGTAAAGTACTAGCACAAGCAAGGTGATGCTGTTGCTACAGCAGCACAGGCCAGGTTTTGGATTAGTATGCTAACACACACTTATTTTGGCATATTAACAACACAATCAGCAAAAGGGAAACAAGGATTATGAAAAGCTCCTCAGCCAAATCTGAGTGGAACTTTACAGAACAAAAGAAAGCCGTCTCTCCAGCCCACAGGTTTTTTCCCCGGAGAATTCGGGAGACCTGCTGCAAACAACAGTGGCGCTAGAACTTTTGGCAGTGAGGCCACACGACTGTTTCAACGTGCGTGCCGTTCAACAAGCTGCCGTCATCTCCCTATACGCTTCTGATTGCCAACCTGTGAGGTTACAGGAGTACAGCTCCGCAACCTTCTTTACCTTCATAAAGGATGAAAAAAAAGGTTCCAATGCACGTCAATAATATCCATCAAAAGAGAAATTGAGAGAAGAGCCAAAACACCACCTCCAGCATGACCAGAGCCCAGCTACTCGAAATACACGAACACGGGGGATTAGAGAAGGATTTCAGCAATACCTCTGGATTATTTGCTCTCTTCCTCTCTCCTTCCATGCAGAGAGAAGACTCTCCGACTACCTCGACAGCACCAGGCGGACCCCGGCCCTACCCCTTCCCACGTGCTATCGCGACACCCCGCAGAGCGCTGGCAGCACCGCGGGGTACGAGGAAGAGGCAGCGGCGGGGCTCGGTCCGCCACCGCCGCGGCCACCCGCTCCCGGCGACCGCGGCCCCGCAGCGGGGCCAGGCGCAGGGGCGGGGCGGGGCGGCCGGCGGCCACCCTACATGGCACGTTAGCACCGACACCCGCTCAGCGCTTCGGGCCCTGCAGGAACCGGGGGGGCGGGCAGGGAGGAGGGGACACCGACGGAGCACGCACACCAAACCCCCCGCGGCCTCCTCCGCCTGCCGGCCGGGACCTGTCAGGAACAGCGGGGAGCCGCCACCGAGCCGGCGCCGGGCCCCGGCCGCCCCCGCCCCGCCGCGACCCCGGGCGCTCGCCCCCCGCCGGGCCGCCATTTGTTTACCACCCGGCTGCCAGGCAGCCGCCGCCGCCGGCCAGGAGCGGGACGTAGCCCCGCGGGGGCGCAGGCCCCGGCTCGCCCCGCCGGCCGCGGACAGCTGCGGCTCACCCGTCCCCGTCGCTCGGCTGGCAGGAAGGCGCGGCAGAGGCGCGGGAGGCTGCGCTGCGCCTCGCCCCTTCCCCCGCCGGGCTCCGGCGGCCGCCGCGGCGCTCGCTTCGCCTCGCCTCGCCTCGCCTCTCCCGGCCCGGCCTCGCCTCACCGCTCCCGCACGGCCCCGCTGCCGGCCGCGCCCCCAACGGCCGCGCGGGCGGGCGCGCGCGCGCGCGCTAGGGCAAGGGAGCGCGCGGGGCGGGGCGGGGCGGCGGGCGGGGCACGAGCCTGAGAGCGCGCAGAGGGCCCGGATGTCGCGTGCGCGTCTGCCTCCCCGTCCTCGCCTGCGCGCATGCGCGGCGGCAGAGGTTGGGGCGGGGTGGGTGCCTGCGGCCGGGGTCCGTCCGCGGGTGAGCGGCTGTGCGCGTGGCCTGTCGGCCGTTGGACCGGGCCGTTGGTGTGGGGCGAGAGGGACTGCGGCCCGGCCCGGCCCGGCCCGGCCCGGCCCGCGAGGGAGAGGTGCCCTCGGGGGGGCCTGGGTCCTCCCGGGGAGCCAGCGTCTCCTGGCAGCGGGCGCGGTTACCGTTTGTGAGGCTGTCCGGAGCCCCAGTGGGCCGCCGCCACAGCCGGTGGAGTGTGCCGGGCAGGGCCTGGGCGGAGGGCACAGCGAGCACAGCTGCTGCTTCGAGTCCGAACAACCCCCTCGGCTCGCCTAGGGCGCTGGTGGACGCAGCGGTACTGGGCCGTGCTACAGCCGTCACCTCAGCAAAATACTTCCTGCCCGCCAGTTGGAAACGCACCTTTTGGTGTTCCTGGCAACGCCTATCCAATACCTTTCTCGGTGCTTGTTCAGCTTATGGTCACCCTGCAGGCTTCTAGTGCGCTGAGCAAAATGTGTTACCTTTTTTCCAAGAAACTTGAACTTACTCCCAGAGGTGCAGGGTGTTTCACCTGCCTTTCCACGTTCTGCTCTTCAGACTGCAGAAGGCAACGGTTTAGGGGGCTGTAGCTAGGTAGGAATTATTCAGGGTGTTGTGGCTATAAGGGTCCTTGCTCCTGATATGCCTGTCATGTTTTGAGGGGGTACAGTGTGTCTTATAGTCCTGAGAGTAAAGTAATTTTATTTAGGCCATACCCTTTTTTCAGAAGGAACATACTAAGGTAAACATATTTTGTGGCCACAGAAGATACAGATTGGGAAGATTAGTTTGTTAATTCACAAGAAATAGTGCTCTTTCTTTAAACTTCCAGTTGAAAACCTTGTTCGTCTGCACCCTGTTTCCAAAGACCTTATTTCCCTGCCATCTGTTTGAGAGCGGTGGTAGATGTTTAAGAGCAAGCCGAATAGATTGTCTAAGTCTCTTAGTGCTTAACCCAAGTTCAGCGGGAGTAAGTAAAAGATGTGACTGTTGCAAGTTTGGACATTTAGCGTCTTGGAAGATTCTTACCTTTTCTTACTCTAAAAATAAGAGAACATGAAAGAAATATGTAAGCCATCGTTTCGATGTTAGGTATGTAACACAAAGCATAAGATGACCTTAATATGAGGCGTTGTTGCCAGCTCTTCCTATAATAAGCACTCTCAGGTTTGCCCCACCCTTATACCATAGCCTTGATCTTCCTTGATCCTGAGGACAGGCCCTTCTTTCCTTCATAGGTTTGATTATAGCATCAGGACATAATCGTCTAGCCAAGTGAGCTCCAGAAGATGGTAGGGATTGGCTCCATGACTCACAGAAGCCAAGCAAAACCATTTCATCTGCTCAGCAGGCAATTATACAAATTGCTGGGCAGAATCCGGGTAGATGGTCACTGGTTTTTGCAACTGCTTCTTCTTGGAGATGTCTTCTGTGGGACAGGTGAACTTTGCTGTGCTGCTTATTCTCACCGCAGTGGAGTATATGCTATGGCTGACTGAGATTGACTTGCTGCAAAGGTATTAATTATGTAGGGTGTTGCAGTGCTTTTGTCTCTGGCTGACTGTGTGCTGGGACTGTGGTTCTATGACAGAAGTGGGGCTTTCTAGTTTAATTGCTTCTTTTGAGTGAGGAGAATGAATTTCTGGGGCTTGGACTTCTTTTCTCATACCTCAGCTGAGACTCCTCTGGTCATTCAGGGAAGAATCTGCTGCTTCTCTAATGCTTCAGCACATATAGTTGCTCACAGTCCCAGAGCTATCCCCTTCTACCCCACCTGACGATGGTCACCATTCTCATGAAATGCTATTTAAGGTAATCAGGCAAATTGTAATCACGCAATTTGGCTTAGTACCATTGACCTACGAGCCAGAAGGTCTTTGAGAATTCAGTGGGTGAACAACTGGAGAGGCTATTTTCTACTGGCTTAAATCCGAAATGAATGAAACTTCATTCTGGTTACTCATAAATGGAAAATGAGTATCCGTGTCTGGTCCGGTATTGTTCTGTACATGACACTGTCACTGAAGTCAACAGAAGAGTGAAGTGTAAACTGATCTTGAGGCAGTGTAATTAGGGTCTTTCCCCTCATCTGACACAAAGCCTGTATCAAATGCCGAGGCAGTTGCTGAGGTGTGCAGACAATCTTATCTCCTGTAAGCCGGTAACTGTATGTGAAATAAAACACATTTGTTCCTAAGGTTGTAGAAGGTGCAATTTGTTTGTTGTCAGTTTCTAATAAATGTGAATTATTTAAGTACTTTCTAGTTTCAAATTCTAACAATCACAGTTGTTCTTCACTGACAGGTATTTGTGTCTGGAGATTCTTTCTACATGGAGCTATAGAGGGGAAAAAAGTTACAAATGTTTCCGAAATGCATTTGCAAGTAGATTTACTAATGCGTGAGCGTTCGTATTTAGCAGTGTGTAAAAATAAACAGCTGAGATCTGCCCACAAAGCCGCATATGCAATTTGCACTGCACAGCTTTGAGAGCAGGATGTTTCCAAACAACAGAGACCTCAGAAGAAGTTTTTTGCACCTCCTGGGTTTGTGTTTTCAACCTGGGCCCATCAAGAGATCTGATACTTACTTCAATGCCTTTATGTTTATACCTTCCCAAGCAAAGCCTCTCCTCTCTAACGAGGTACCTCTTTTGTCATTAACAAAGCCAGCAAATAGCCTACAGACTTGAAGTAGCGTAGTAATCAGACTCTCTTTGGTAAAGCTGTTTGCTAGTAGTAACATTTGGTCTTTTAGAACATCTGGAACACAGATTATAAAAGAAGCCGCTAGAGAAGCTCATTTTGGGGTTTGATAGTGTTTTGTTGTATTCCATCTTTAACGTGAGAAGGTTTTTTTGGTAGGAAAACCTACCCTAAGATCAGGTCAGATGTCTCAATGTCAGCATAATTGCCCATCTCCCTAGTTACAGCCATGAAAGCTGTGGTGGGTGGGTGCCACGTATGCTTTGTGGCAAATCTTGGTGCTCTGACCCAGGTCCCGGGGTATAAATACCTTCAAGTCAATAAGGTTTTAATCCTGCCAAATGGGACTCCCTTGGTTGATTATAGACCTGTGAAGTAGCAAGATAGAAAGGACCAATGCTTGCTCTCAGAGTGGAAAAAAATAATGTGCTACTGCATGGAAGCTTGTCTAGAAGTCTCATGAGTGGATGTATTAATGAATACTTCAATATGTCATTATAATCTTTGAAACAGAATCCCATTAATGGTTTGAATCACTGTCCCAGGACTTCAGCAGTCATTCAGCATTAACTTCACACAAAAACGCCCTTTTTTAAGACAAAAGTGAAAACTGTCAGGTGACGGTTATGTTTGGGGTACTTTTTCATAGGTGTTGCATCTTCCATTATGGGGGGCAGCTAGGCTAGACAGCACTTTAGGACTGAATTATTCCTTCAGTTGCCTAAGTTTTATAACAGCATAATCATAGGGAACCTGATGGAGCTGTGTCTGACTTGCAGTAGTGGAAAGAGGGAAGAGCTGGGCCCTCTGACTCCACATTTGCGAGGAGCTGTGTGGATGGCTGAGTTTTACAGGGCAGCATCAAGGAGGCCTCTCTGAGCTCAAGGCAAGTTTGGCTTGGAAGCTGCAGTGCTCAGGAGGATCATTGTACTTCCTGCATTTTACTTCCTTAATAGCACAAAATTGGGTTTTATCAGAGATGGAGTTCCACATCAAAAAAAATAAAAATAACAATGATATAACGCCTTTATTGGATTTAATTCTTTTTGGCACTAACAATTTATTTGCATAGCTACACTTCAGCAAATTTATCTATTCATATTGTTATTTATAGAATCATAGAATCGTTTAGGTTGGAAAGGATCTTTAAGGTCATCAAGTCCAGCCATTAACCTAACACTGCCAAGTCCACGACTAAACTGTGTCCCTAAGCACCACATCCGCCCGTGTTTTAAATACCTCCAGGGATGGGGACTCAACCACTTCCCAGGGAATTTATTCCATACGTTTGGGGATATTCTTACTAGACAGCCTTGCCATGCTGTGTGACCTTTCTGTTTTCAGTGATTCCAAGCTACATCATTTGTTTTAGAAATAAAGATTCTGTTTCCGAGCTATTGTATTTTAAAAGTAAAATGTTAGCTAGCATTGACTCAGGTGATTGATTCAGAAGACTTAGCAAGATTCAGGCAGCCATGGGTGCTTTTCCTTTCTTTTCATTTTTCCCTTGAAAACTGAATCAGTAGTGTGATAAATGCCACTTCAGTGTTTTATCTGAGGGGGAAAGGAGCTGAAGGTCAAGTGGCAGAACTACATCAGGTGATTGAACTTGGGAGTGCCATGGAGGGCTGCAAGGGGAGGCAAGGGTCAAAATATCATATACACCCTACTGCCTGCTGTGCAACCCCTTAGCTTGTTTCTTGCTTTGACAGCATCATGACAGGGGAGAAGGAGCAGTCAGGACTAACTGGAATGCAGTTAGAGCTGGTTGTTCCCCAGTAACTATCAACCATATGTGCCTCAAACCGCTAGCTTTAGTTTTTATCACAGCTGACTGACAGAAAGGCATGGTAGCTCCCAGTCATTAGGACTGATCAGGAAGCAGAGTATTCATTAGTCACACAGGAACATCTGGCTGGGTTGTGCACACACATGCTAATCCAAAAGAGTACACTGGCAAGGAAATCAAGCCCCTTCATGACACGCGTGCATAAGTACATTTAAGTTTTTTGGATTACAGTAGATTTCAGTTTTAATCTCCTCAAACAGTGATAAAAATCCAACTTCAAAGCAGTGTCACATTTTTTACTTTAAAAACATACTGGTGATTTGCACCGGGCTACGTAAAACTTTATGTTTCAAATGAACCACTTTATGAATCACTTATGTGGAGTTGCTTTCTTGTTGTCTGTTAGCTTTCCCTTAACAGGACCATAAGAGACCATGTGAGTGGGGAATGGAGTTGAACCTCTTTTATTTCTGGTCATTCTGCCATACTTAGTACAATTCTGACAGAAGAAATTGCAAATTTTCGGGCCTGTATATGCCTCTCTAAAAAAAAAAGTCAGTTAATTCACGCACAAAACTGCATGTTTAGAAACAAAAGCTCACCGAGTAGAGGAAGGAACAGCTCTACCAGCCCTGTGAGGCCCTGCATAGGAGCTGCCTTCTTTCAAGAGAGGACTCTGACACCTATATATACAAACCAATACATCATGTACTCCAGAGACACAAGACACAGCTTGTCCTGCAGCCAAAGCAAGAGTATCTGCTACTCAGAGGACTTGTAGTGGAACACTAACCTTTTTTGTAGACAGGCTCGTTCAAAGTCATTTGAGGTCAATAGTGGCCTGAACCTGCAGACAACCACCCGCAGCTATAGACAGCCTGGGGCAGCTTCAACAGGTGTAGCTATACCAGGGTTAATTTTCTACCACTGCAAATCAATGTAGTTCTTGCAAAAGGTTGTTTGTTTGTTTGTTTATTTGTTTGTTTTTCCACAAGAGTGTAATTCACAAAGAGGTACTAGCAGTCTGTCTGAGAATTAATTCCTAATCACATGCTTTTAGTCATACAAAGGATACACTCAGCAACAAGAACAATGAGAGTAAGTTAACAGGGTTTAAACTTGGATGTTTCACTCTTACACCATGGGGTTTTTATTGACTCCCCCAACTGTACGTATGTTTCAGAGCTATTACCAGCAATACTGGTCACGTCCAAAATGGGAAAGGTTACTTGCACGTATTAAACACTAGAATGATAAAAGACATACTAGAAGATAGTTTAGGAATTGAGCTCAGGCTTGAAACATACCCTTTTACTTTGTGAGCTTGAAAGATTTCTATTTCTTGGTCCCTAGTATTTGCAGATATGACAAGAGGAAATGTCCATATTTGCTTATTTAGGCTTATATTTCTGTCTATATTATATAAAATATTATATATTTATATATAATATCTTTATATAGTGTAGTTCTATATTGTATAGAATTATGTAGAAGTTCTATATATTACATAGAAATATAATTCTTTTCTTGTCAGAGCTTACTCTCCCATATGGAGCAACTTTCCACATACATCAGAAATTCTCAGTTATGGATTAAGTTTTGGTGACCAGCAGATGCAAGGACAACTACTGTGGCTGTTTCAAAGAATGGTTAGTGCACTGTTGGCTCTTCATGACAAAACTGACAGATGTATCATAAGCTGATAAATCAGAGGCAGTTTTGTCATGACAATGAAAGACACAGGGCTGTCAATGTGATCCGGAAGAGAACAATTCCAGTATGAAGAGGGTGTAACCAGGAGCCCAATATTACAATGAATGGTCAGATTTAGAAGCATATGGGCAAAATGATATACAGTAACAGTGTTTTAACCTATTTGTAAAATTGGCCTTTTATAGTAATTTCCCTGTTTCCTCTCTTTCTTTCCAAGCAGGCTGATTCAACCAAGACTCTGCAAAGAGAAGATAGGCCACTCCTCTGTATTAAATGCTTCTGCCTACAATTACAGGTCAAATCTGGCATCCTGCACACTCCCTTTTAACAAGGACAAAGCCTTCCCTCTCTCCAAGCCCTATATATAGTGATCAAGTTCTTGCAAATGATGCTGGGGAACTCCACTGAGCAATGCTAGTGAATCTCTCAGCATCTTGGTTGGAACAGGGAAGGGAATTCCCAAAGTGCTCAGTCATCTGGGGAAGGATCTTGATATGCATGGCATTGTCCTGGTCCAGTTCTCCAAAAAGAGTGAATTTCAAAAACAAGATTGAGGATTAAGGAAGAACTTTCACCATCCATAATAAAACAGATCAGGATTCAGAAATTCTACCCCTTTCACACCCTTGCAACATACCCAGAACTGAACATCCAGGTCAGCTGCAGAGACGAAAATAAAACCTTGCTTCACTGATTGGGCTCTCAGCCCATAATTCCCTCCAGTCACAGCTGTGCAGGGAAGTTACTAGGGCTGTGGCTCTCTCTTCTCCTTCATAAACACGTATGCTGGAGGTTTGGGAATGTCCCAGTTAAAGCTATTGTGCAATACCAAAGAAAGAGGTCTGCAGAAGGAGTCAATAGGCAGGACTTCATTTGTAGCCACAAGATTTTCTTATGGCAGGACAATTTCTTGCCTGGAAGCAGGGGCCTGAATCCTCTCAAGTTTATGGACCTTAGACATCATAAGCACTAACAGCTGGGTAAGACTGAGGAAGGCCTCTGCCCATATGTCATACTAAGAACTCAATGTCACTTTGTTCCAAAACCTAAAAAATCTGCATGGCAAAAATCTACCTTACTCCACAAAGAGCAAATTGAGTCAACTACAGTGAATAGATGCTGACATTATTAGGCTGCAGATTTTGAAGAAGATCTAAGGTCGGCCATGCGTTTTTAAGGCTTTCTTATCCTCCCCCATCAGTTTTATGCATGAAGATGAGTAGATGCAACACTGCTATCATTTATACTAATACACACAAAAGGAGATTCAAGTCCCTTTAAGACAAGCACTACTGGATAACCCCCTATGATTAAATCAAGACTAACTCCGCAGATGTATCCTGAGGTGTCTTTGTTTCTCACATTAGCAATGGTCAGTATGGAATATGCCCTGCTCCTCATGGTGCCGTAATCTCCTTCTTTTCCCCAGCACTAGATGAGGCTAGGTTAGGTCCTATTAGGGAAATAAAATAAATCAGGTGCAATGGGAAGTGACTTATTTGTGCCCTTCAAAAGTATTTTATTAATCTGATGACATTGGTTTGCCGAGGTTTTGAATCACAAGACAAACTAAGCAGTGATTTAATAGGATCACATGTTGCTAAAGGTTTTGGTTTTTGTCTTTTTAAAGGAAGTCCATGCTGTTCTGTGGACAACTTACATAACAAGGTCTGAAACAATAAATGACATTTCTATCCGGAACTAGAAGCAAACCCTAGGATTGTTTTTGTCAGATTTTGCTTGTTGGGTGCGTTTACAGTCTTGTGACTTTCAGACCTAACATCTGGTTTGAGTCCATTTCCAAAATGTCATACTGCCTTCTGCTTTGATTTCTTCCCTTGTTTAATGTCAGCGTGGTGGCATTTCAGGTATATCTTTAAAGAAACAGACTGTTTCACAAAGCCTTGTTGTCATGAGGCAGCTACCGTTAATGTCTAAACCTCTACCACCTGAAACCTATCAAGTAGATTCTGTATTTTGTGTCATAGTATCTCATAAGCACTGAGAATATGATAGAAGATTTTCTCTTCTGATCTACAAAATATTTCCCCTCTGGGCTTTGACTAATAAATCTTCTTGCTATTATCATAACGCTATAGGATTCCACAGCATAAAAGAATCTGTTCTTCTGGATGGAATATTATAGTGCTCCCGTTAGAAAACTCCTCTTCTATTTCAAGAGACCATAATTCATTAGCTGAATGCTTGTAAATGTCACCTAGTTATAGCTCCTCTAGGAACAAGTAATACCGCATGCTTTCTGGTACCACATTACATTGTCTGATCAGAGACAGACAAATTCCTTCTTGTTTGTTTTCCTTCGGGACTACAAGTGTGTAATTTAAGCTGTAAACTACCATCAGTACAGATCTTTTTTTCTAGGCACAGCACTGGGCAGGCTGCTCTAGAAATAATGTAAAGTATCAGTCCAAATAATGTAGGCAAAGCACAAATTGATTTTGATGGGACTTTTGCCTCTTTAATCATGGTTAAATAGCATTGCTATCTAGTTGTAAATGTAAGGCTAAAATAAAAACCTTTGTTGATTGCTCCTCGGTTTCAATTCTGCTGAGTCACTACACAGGCTTGCAGTAAGAATTATTATTCTTGTAAATGGGGATGCTAAAGCCCTGTGCTTGAACTTTTTCCTCGGGGCTATGCACCAGCTAAATGACAGCAGTTGGGATTCAGAAATAAGGAACCTGCTCTCAACTTTTTACGTTGGCCCAGCAGTAACATAACTTCATGTTTATCCTCACATCACACGCTCACACACAAAAAACTTACAGGCTTGCAAACAGCTGCAGTGTCGTGACAAATCTGAACTTTGCAGTGCAGAAAAATGTAAAATTGTAAGAAACACCAACAAACCTGAGCATCTGGATCCTAAACATTGCTTCCGCTCCTTCTCCATCCATCATTATAGACAGGGTTTCATCCTTGGCAACTTGGGGGCAACTATATGAAATAAAAGTATGATGCAGTTAGAGCCAAAGGTCATAAATCTTTTACTCTGTGGAACTGGTTGTATCAGACATTGAAGCGATTTAACTAAACAGCAGGATCTGGTGGCTAGACTTGAGATTCCTGCATCCCACAAAATAATCAAAAGTAGAACTTTTGAATCAAAATTAAACTGAGAAAAGCAGAGGTGAGTGAGAGTTTGCTAAATTTTAATAATGAAGTGGTTTCTTATTCAGAAGACTATTTAGAAAAAGATACTAACACCATTTCACTGTAAAAAGTCCCAATTTCCACTTCATTTTTAAATAATCATTTCCAATTTTCATGTCACTTTTTAAACATTTTTAATTTTTCCAGACTTGCCAGAGGATAGAAAAAGTGAAGGACTGCAAGGAAAAACATTTCACTTATTCTTTTGTCTGCAATTTCTTCTGTGAGCGTTAGAATAAGATGAAAAAAAACAAAAGTAAAGAATTCCTGAGGCAGGGTCACAAAATCTTGCTTTAAGAACAGGGAGACATCTAAATGTCCACCAGCTCAGGCCTCAGGTGGAAGCAGATGGACCTTTGGAAGTCAGACCTTTCAGGTGGAGCAGCTAAAAGGAATCAAGCTTTAGTGCCTGCCCATGAAAAAGACAGCCTAAGGTAAATTAAGTAGTGGCGTGTCAGACTTTGAGATTGGGGGTAGCTAGATAAAAGATGAGGGTGGCAGCCTCTGTGGCACAACATCCTTCTAGCAGTGTTGGCCATTGGATATCATACAATGAACTTGTCTCAGGTGTGTTATTACAACATTTCTTGCCTCCCCTTGCCTGTTGTTTGCCCAGTGCTCAGAGATGCCTCCCAGGCACCTGGCCCTCACCTTGGGGCTGGGTGGCTGAGGGGGCCACAGCAGGGACTGGAGCAGGTCATCTCTCTGGTGTCATTCCTGAGGCTGCACTGCTGAGATTGATGTGATTTAATGCTAGGAGTGAACAAAGACCTCAGAAATGGTTTAATGCGTGTTAAAAAAGTGTTCAAGTGAAATGTTGAGTTTGTTTCAGCTGCAATCAATCTTTGTGTGTGAATTGTTGCAATTATTTGACTTTACATTAAGGCATGTTTGACGTCATTTCATACATTTATTGTATTTTAGAGAAGAATCCAACATTGTAAGCTCTCTGTAGCAATGAAAAGGTTTGTTTGTTTGTTTGTTTGTTGTTATTGTTGGGGCAATTCATTGGTCAGAAAAGAAAATAATTATTTCATGGAAAATGTTCGCAAAATCATTTTTACATTTTGTTATTTGGCATACTATCAGAAGGTGGAGTACTGAGAATACTGATTCTTAATGGGAGGTGTAAATCCAATACCCCATATTCTGGATTCTCTGGCCACATTGCAGATTTCATGATACCTTCCATATTCCAAAAAAATATAGCTTAGCCAGAAAATCTTGTCTATAGAGGAGAATTGGATCACAAAGTAAGCAAACTGTAACTCCAGGGAACATAGTGCCATCTTGAGTCAAAATGGTTTGGGTTTGAGGTTTCATGTTTTAACATTTTTAATGAAATATGGAAACAGGCAGTATATTTGGAGAGGGGCAGGGAGGAGCGACTCTGTCTGTTGTAAGCAAATTTGCCTCAAAGAACAAGTTTTTCACTAGCTGAAATGTGCAATTTCTCTTATTTCTTTTTTTTGTTGTTGTTGTTTTGTTTCGAGCCTGTACACGTTAGCTTTCCTGCACACTGTAAAATCTAAAATTGTCCCTCAAAGTGAAAGCTGTGATAATTGTTGTGTTGAAAGATTTAACAATAAAATTGCAAGACAGGCCACCCTAAAATTACTGGAATGCAAGTACTTTCTGGAATGAATCCAGAAAGTATTCGAGTGCTCTTGCTAAAACATTACATGAAGGATTGCATGCATCCAGTTGCAGGCCCTAAGGGAAGGGGTGTACATTGGAAAGAAGTCTGTTGTGGGGGACAGCTTCTGCTGCCCTGCCTGTTTGGCTCACCCATCAGGAACCTCTTCTGCACAGTGCTCCAGTGGTCCAAATTAAGACCTGCTGCTGTGTAAAGTACTTGTTTCCCTTTGTAATCCAGAGCACTCAGCTGAGCTGGTAAACTGGCAAAGATGAGGATTTGGAGAGGAAGATGTGATGAGCAGCTGGGAGATAGCAATACAGCAATATCCTAACCTAGATCAAGAGCAGCTGATAGCTTGTCAGACGGCAGCCTACGTCCCTGTCCCCACAGTCTGCAGCACCAGCTATTGCTCATCCTCGGCTTGTCATTCCATTCATTACCGGCAGATAAACACATTAGCCTGGCGTTTCCACTCAAATTGGCATCAGTGAAAAGGTAATATATTTAAATTATTATCAGTCTTCATTTTACTAATTCATAGGGATGAACTGCAAGCTCCTTGCAGAAGTACGTGTTTTGTGCGGGTTTACAGAGATATCACAGTGCAAGTCTACCTTTACTTCTCATGTTTAAAGTTTTCTTTCTTACCTGCATTAGCTAGTGACTTTTAATGCATTCTTAAATTCTGAAATAAAATTACATGAGAACTTATAGTAACGTGAAAATATGTGTGGCTAAATGATCAGACTGTACATATAGTTCAGCTAATGATCTTTAATAATAGAGTTGGTCAATATATAGGATTTCTTCTCTATGGAAGATTTGTACTTTGACTTTTCATTTTGTCATGAGTTGAAAGGAAAAGTTAAATTTTCAAAATCTCCCATGAAGTAAGAATTGAAGAAAATATTATTTGAAAGTGTCAAACAGCTCTTTTCGCAGTATTTAATCTCAGAGTAAGGACCTTTGTTTGGAATAGTTTCAACCTTATTCATAACCTATTAAGTCAAAATGAAGCACACTAAATTATATGAAAGCAATTATTGTTTCCATTACTTTTTTCTAAAAGTTAATATATTCCTGTGCAAAAATACTCAACTTGCCAGCATGTTTTTTTCTAACAAAAAAAATGCTGTTCAGAAAAATTTCAGTCAACCCTAGTTTCAGAGTAACGTTTAATGTATGATATAGGAATACAAACCTTTGTTCTATAAAGGACTACTGGACAGCATGGGAAGGGTCTTTTGTTGGTGTGGACCAGCAGTTTTCAATTCAAATTATTAAGTGTCTTGGAACCTGCAAGGGGATAGATATCATTTTGTGATGAAGATAAATCTTTTGCTCCAAAGCTAAAGGCGTGTTGTTTGGGCCTTCACCTAATTGGTGCTTGCAAGAAACTCAAAAGAGGATAGTTATTGTTAGATGAAAATTCCTGTAGTAATAACTGATTCAGACTTTCACTTGAGTTGATATATTTTTAAATACGACAGTTCTTTATAATAAATTCCCTTCAAATTCAGTTTGGAGAGAGGCCGAACCTAACTCATTTCAGTTTAGCAACTAGTTTTGACCAAAAGGGAGAAGGGACTTTGTTGAAACCTTTTTGCAACATTTTTTCCAACAGTTTTAAAATGAAAAATGCCAACTTTCCCATTTAAAATAATACTTTTTTTTCAGGAATCTAAATTTCACTGAAAGTTAAAAATGGTCTAATAACCTGAAGCTAACTAAAATGTTTTCATTTACAAGAGATTTTTTTTCTGCAATGGCTTCATCTCACTTTGAGAATAAGAAATCCACCACTGAAATGGATCAGCCTTTGCAAGTTTGATGCCACAGGGGCTGTGGCTGGAAAGAGGCTGCTGGGGACAGAGAAGCAGTGGGAGCGCAGGGGCAGCGTTGGCAGCATATGTCCAGGGAGGGCAGAGGAGAGGGCCAGAGAAAATACACAATGAGAAAGTACCAGGTGTGGACACAGAAGAGCAAAACTGAGGTCTTCTGTGCAGGAAAGTCCCTTGCTCAGCCAGCCGGAGCTCTTACCCAGTGAGTGGCAGGAGCTCTGCCCCGGGGAGCCAGACAGAGAGCTTCAGAGACAAGAGAAAAGACAACCCAGGAAAGGAATGGACCACAAAAGCGGTGAAGACGCTGTTTGGCCTGACTCCACTACTGACTCATCTCAGCGAGGATGCCTGCTCCATTGGTCAGCCATGGCGGGTTTGTCAGATGAGGCTCTTGTGTTTCTCACGCCTCCCATTCTCTATGATCTCCTCCCTTTCCAGAAAGCCATGCATTATTTACCAGCTAGGTGAGGGTGCAACCTCTCTGGCAGTATCCTTTATGTATGTGTAATACCTCTAAAATGTTGTGAGTAGTTTACTGTCCATCTCAATCTCCATCTGACTACCTCCATCATTATGGGGACAGACTAAAGGGTGCTTTCCACTGACCTACCCATGGAGGGATATGGTCAATCAGGCTAGGAAAGTGAGAGGGTCCACATCTGATGCAAGCCACATCACTCCATCACTTGTTATGCTCATCTAAAGCAGGATCTGACTTAGTAATGGATCTTTGCTATGAAAAGAGAAAACTGTAGGAACCAGAGAGATGTATGAATAGGGAAGCATGAACAGGAGTCAAGAGAAGGACCAGGGGCCGACAGCTCAGGGTAGTTACAGTCGTGGTCATTACTAGCACAGAAAGAGCACAGGACCCCGTGGTAGAGCTGTGTCAGTCATAATCTTCTCTGCCTTCTTGTTCCCATCTTGGCGCTCTGGCATCACAGGAAACATGGTTGTCATTGTCCTTCCAAAGTTTTTTCTTTAATTCACTCTTAATGAGAAATTTTGTATAAAAAAAATACTGTGCCTAACAACTGAAATTATTCCTTTGTTACATCATTTAATTCTCTTCCCTTAATTAAATGTTGATGTTGACTAAATATCCGTGAGAGCTCTCATGTTCATTGTGAAGCACAATGGTGGTGGTAGCTGTCTGGCATCAGTGCCTATCTTCCAGCCCTCACCTCAGAAGTATTTGAAAAAAGAATTAATTGCAGAACATACCAAATTGATTTTAACAAAAATGTTGTCCTCCAGAATTTAAAAGAGTATAGTTGTCAATATATCCTCAAACTTCAGATCTTTAGATAGCAGCATTGAGACAGAAATTCCCATCTTCTGTATTCAATGTAATAGTTCTGTGAACAATTCAGATCAATCACATACTTACAGCGAGACAGTCCATGAATAGACCATAAGAAGCATGTCTGAACTGAAAAATCACTGTTTGTGTACCTTACAGCTATCCAAATTTGGGTGCTTTAAATTTTAATTTTTTATTTCTTTCTCATGTCTTTGAAGAGCCTATTATTTTAAGAAATAAAATCAGTGCTTTTAAAATCACATGAGCCAGCATATTTTCTGAGCTATGGTGGTGCCAGACACAGCATGCTTCTGATGCCACCGTTTGCCAGATGATACATGACACTGAGTTTGCTCCAGAGCCCAGTTCAGCAAAGCCACAAATCAAAGCTCAAATCCTACTCAAGTCAGTAGGACACATGCACATTAACTGCAGCACGAGTTCAGTGCTTTGCTGAATGGGGATCTGTGGTGTGAAACGGTACGCTGGACTTTTCACAGAAATATGGAAGTTGGCCCAGACCTGCCCACACTGTCAGATCCAAACACGGTACAGCCGGCGTATCCTGCTGTCCCCAGGTAACTGCTCTGCGCAGGCGCCGTAAGGTGCTTGGGCTCGGTGCTTCCAAAGCCCTTGGTCCATGCAAGCGCGTGTCCTCTCAGCATTGCAGGTGCGGCAGGTCTGACACAGCTGGGTGCCCGCGAGGCGTTGTGCGTGGGCCGTACAGCAGCTTCCTGCACGTTCAGTGGCCATTTGTCCAGCGCGTGACTCAGAAATTCCCCGCTCAAAACCACAGGGCACTAGGTTACCATGAAAAGGAGAAGTGGCCGGTCCTGTGAGTCTGTGAGTCAGTGTTGATGGCTGAAATGCCTAACCCAGGCCAACTAGCGTCTGTGGCCCAGCAGCGGGCAGCATGTATGTGCATTTCAACAGAAGCCACGCTGAGGATGCGAGGGAGGCTTTTGGCTGTGGGGCTTCTTTATCCCTCCCCAGGGGGACATGTCTGACCAGCTGCTTGTAGGTGTTTGTCACAATCCCTGCAGCAGACTAAGGCATTAAGACCTTTCTGACTGCGAGACTTTGATCTATGGGATCCCAGTAAATGTACTGAAAATTTGTAGGGCTGCCTGGCCTGGAGAGAGGCCACAACTGAAGCTAAAACCCCACTGTAGTAAGCGTCGTACGTATGTAAATCAGTCATGAGATCTTCCAGTTTGAAGCAGACCAAAGCAAATTCTGCTAGCCTCATTCTTTTTTACAGGGGTCATGTGAAAAGGCACTCTTCAGGCGAGGAACAGACGTAGGCTTAATTTTGGTGGTTCTCTTAGTGGATCTTTAAGCAGAACAGTTTATTAGCTCCAGTTAGGAGGAGAAAAAAAAAAATTACCTGATGTCAACACCGACCTTATTCTCCCCATCAGGCTTTTGTGCCATGTAACTAACCAGGTACTGGCAAGCAAGCATAGTGTTGATAAAGGTTCTTGCAACTATATTGGAGAAGTTACTGTGTTGTGTTTGTGAAGTCAATGTGTGCATCATCCGAAGTGTGAAAGTTAATAAAGAAATGTTAGGAGATGAGGAGACTTGTCAGCAGTTGCTGTTTGTACAGACCTTCATAATGGGAACATTTCTACCATTGTGCACCACACAGCTCCATTAAAAGCAAGGGCCTAGGGGAGGGGACACTCCAGGCTTGGCCTGACGAGGCCCTGGATAAGCACCGGCATCCAACAGAAGCTGGGACCAGATGGTCCCCAGGGGCTCTGGGGCAGATTCTCCAAATGCTTGGCAGAAGGTAGAGGCTGCAGAGAACCTGAAAGCAAATAAAACTTTGTGGTGGAGGAATTGACAGAGGCTGGTGCTACAGCAGTGGCATGGAGGCAGGAGGTGACATGCAAATCCGTAAGGAGCCGGGCTTTGTTGGCGCTTAAAGCAGAGCGGCTTAAAAGGAGAAAATGAATGTTCATTAAAGTAATTTCAAACTAACCGTTGGTGCCAGACATGATTAAACCCACACCGCGTAAGGCAGTGGAGCCAAAAGCACACATCACCGTTTTGGTGATAGGTGTTTAAAACCTAAGGCTCAGGCGGTCTCAAGTGCCCCTTCCTTCCGCATGCAGAATGCCCTGGCTTCTGGGAAAGTGTTTTGCTCTTCTTTTCCCCAACACGCACATCTGTTTATCCTGATTTTTTGCATATTTCATCAATTCATGTTGCAAATTATAATTATGGCTATTAATTCAAGGAATGTAAGTGGAGAAAACTGCTGTGCCTTGTTGGATTTTTTCTTTTAAGTTACACCTATGGTAGGTCTTCTGAATTTGGCCTTTTTATAGCTGTGAGATTCTTTCTTTAATGTATTTGCTGAAACTGCACATATAGCAAGTTCTTCTTGTTGTTTATACAAAGATCTATCCCCATGGACTTTGAGCAAAATAAGCTTTTTTGATTAGTGTCTGTCAGTCTTTTAAAGAAAATTCAGTTTTGCAGGATAGGAATACTTGCTTTCATTGCCTAATGCTTCTATTATCTTACTAATTATATTAGTTATTCAAATGGTGCATTAAGTTTATGCAAACTCATCACTGTCATAAAATTTTCTGGAAACATCAGCAGTCCTCACGAATGTTCGAGTGAATAATAAGGACCTAGTACAGAGCAGCAGCAGCAATAAAAGACAGAGAAAATATAGAACTGTGTGCTTCATCGTCAAACAGGTGTGCTATTCTGTAGTTTAAGCCACCCCAGCTGCAGCACCAGCAGAAATAAACGTGGCATTTAGGGGAAAAGAGGTTCCTTTCCAAGAGCAGGCCTTTGTGCATATTACCCTCTACTTCCGCAGTCTGTCAAATTGGTTTTAATGCTGAACACCTCATCATTTCCCTTTTCAGTACCATGGCATTTGGGGTTTTTCAGGTGTAAATCAGAGATCTGGAATGAAATGATTGGTTTTAGCAGCTTGTTATGTGTTAGCATCAGCCCATTTTATAGCTAGGTGGTCATTACCTTATACACATATATTCCAGGCTCTGAAACAGAACATTTCGTTTAATCATAGAATCATAGAATTGTTAAGGTTGGAAAGGACCCTTAAGATCATCGAGTCCAACCATTATTTCTAAAGAATAAAATAAACAAGGAGCTATTAATTTTAGCTATGCACTACAGCAGAAAGAACATAGGTCCAAAATCACAAAATGGGGGCTCAGGTCTTTTCTTAGAATCAAATAAATGATATATTAAATAGTAGCAACACAAACCTCTCCAATGCCAATCCCTTCTTGAGAAGAACAGCAGTCTGAGTGAAGACTGAGCAAGAAACCAAGCCTGCCCTATGCTCCAGTATTAGTAATGTCACAGGTTCCTTTCTTTGAGCTTACCAAAGGGCCTCACAGCCACAGTGCAGATTTAAGTTGAGACCAGCAGCTGAGCAAGGAACGGCTCAGCTGTCATGTGGCACCAGAATTCAAATGAGGGAACAAATGCAGCAACCTGAGAAATGGTTAAAGGATGAAGAAAAAAAAAAATCATGTTAAATGTAACCCCAGGTGTTTATTTTGGCTTTCATTAGCACTGCTAAATATAGATTCTGGGGAACTGAAAATTGGCTCGTGGAGATGCAGAATGTTTATGTCTTGTGTGCAAGAGTTGGAGCACCTCTTCCCTCACATCTGTGCCCAGCACAGGGACACCGTGTCCCCAGAAAGGAGACAGGGAGCACCCTTTGGTTTTCCCTGTCAGATGCAGGACTCTTCTGCTCAGATTTTAGCAAATGGTGTAAGGAACAAATCCTAACATGGAGTTTATATTAGGGAAAGTGTAGCTCATTTTTCAGGTTTTTCCTTGTAATACCACTCTTGGTGCTGAAGGTAGCATGCAGCAGCTTACACAGCCATTTTCAGTGCAAAGTCTGACTTAAGTACATGCATAGATACCAAAAGACCCAGAAGGCTTGTAAGCCCTTACAGCTTTGGATGGGATAGGGAAGAGTGCAATGCTTCTCACAGACTGTGGTACTGAAGAGACGTTCCTACCCCTCGGTATGAGACACTAATTTAAATGAATTGCCCAGTAACGCTACTGGAACCAGAAGACTCTGGAGGTGTCTACTCTGACACCAAATGATGGATTGGCACCACTCCACATCAGTACGCAACGGCTCTGAAATACCCTCTTCCCATGCACAGCTCACCCTGTTTTGCAGGTGAACTGGCAGCAAGGCAGCTCACAGCCGAGTACCAGAGGGCCTGACCTGAAAAACACCTCTTGAAGCACTGGAGCAGTGACATACAGACGTTGCAGAGAAGACTGGAGCACTCTCCTCCTGTTTGCAATGTGAGGCTGCAAAGAGCAGCCCCCAAGCTGAAAAATTATCATCTGATAGAGGAAGGTCCTGCTGTGTCTTTCCCCTCCTGTAGTGTATATATGAAGTCTGTAGGAAAAGTAACAGGGAAACACAGAGTATTGCATTAGTAATAGACACGTGATGTTCAGCTTCGCATTGTTGTTACGGCAAATCCAGTTGGCGATGTGGAAGAGATGATCTCCAGCCACAGGAGATTTTTACTTGAATGTGACTCATCTGCTGGGGCTCGGTTCCCGATCAAGTGAAACCATGTCGGTAGGGTTGCTGAAAACAGCATTAGCAAGTACTCCTGTCCTTCCCCCTCTGGTAAACAAGGGACAGAGCTCCAGCAACATCTCAGGCTCAAGACCGGTGCTAAGATCCCAAGAAGGCAATCATGTCAGGGAGCATGTTATTCATACCAGCCAGAGTGAGGAAAAACTTGTGTTTTTCTATATGACCTTTGCAACTGTTTATAAAACCTCTGGTATTTTGCAAAATGAAGGGAAGATTATTTCTTGTGCTTGCAGGGTTTGCACAGGGAGAGCCCCGGCTCTCTGGTTACCACTGAGTCACCGGCTTAGCATCAACTCGACCAACCCACGTGAGCTGCAGCCAGTTAATTCCACCTCAGCAGCAGCAGTTCCCTCTCGCTGCCAGTTGACCTCCAGCCCAGGGAGCTGCAAATGCTTTTGCCACATTGCAGACAGTAAGTTCCTGCCGGTTTATGACCAGTTCTTACTGTAACTGAAGCAGCTCATGAAGGCTTTTATGTACTAATTGTCTTCCAAATTGTCCCGGTGGCTATTCGTTTTTAATTTACATTCTGGAGTGGATCATCAGCTGCAGAAGGTAGAAAAATAGGCTAAATCAGTTTCTGCTTTGAATGGACAATTTGTATTTAAGAAGGGGTCTAACTGAGGAACAGAAATGCAACCATACAGCATATCTAACTCAGAAAGTCTCCAAAATTTAGACTCAGGTATAAGGGAAGGGTATCTAAAAGACAGCTCTCCCTTTCGAAATATTCATCATCTTCATCCTCAGTTTTCATAGTAGCTTGCTTACTGTTCACTTGGAACAGAGGCCGAGCGGTTCATTATCAAATGATGCATGCCCTGGCACGGGGTAGGCTGAGGCTGGAACTCCCGAGGGACGGGAGACAGCTGCTCAGCGCCCATTACAGTTTCACTGACACTTAAGGGAATTAGTGCAATTAGCATTTGGGAGACAGAAGAGATTCTCAAGCTGACAGTTTTATTCAGGAATCCAGGGAAGCTAATTTTAATCTTTCTGAATGTAGGTTTTCCTGCAGAACAGAATACTGGGAGCAGATGCTGCCCTAGAGTGCTCAGATATTTTTCTTGGAAGAAATCCTATGCTCCCATGAAATAGTTAGCAGGGGTCTGATTCGTCTCTTATTTCTGTAAACATCCTAGTGTTTACAGCAACATCCCAATGTTAAGTATTACTGTACCAAATCCAGATGTCCCAACTCATGCAAAACTCTATGAAGTCAACAGGAATTTTTCTGTGGATAAGGCAAGCCGCAGCTTGCTCTAGATGGATGTAACCAGAGCCAAAGTTTACTCTTAGTTGCACTGGCAGGAACACGGGAAAAGTCCATAAAGCTCCAGATTTACAGTGAACTGACTGACAGCAAAACATGTCCCCAGATACTGAAACTTACCCAAAGGAACCAACTTGTTTAAACGTCTTGTTGGAAATGGCCAGCGGCACACCTTAACTTTTGACCTTTCCCTCCAGCTGTGACTTCTGTTTAGCTTTTAGCTGTCAGAAGTCCAGGCTTTCCCTTTTCCCTCGCCATAGGAACACCTAACAACTTTTGTTCTGTTAATACTCCATCTTCCTTATTCAGGATACCATAGATAGCTAAGCTAGGGGAAACTAGATGTAGCAATAATTTCTATTTTTTTGTGCGTATTAGGAGGAAAAAGCTGGCCCCCAAAGCGTTACCCATGCACTCCCAGTTCTCTCATAGCAGTTCTGCTTCACACACCCCTGTTCTCCTCCTCCCTGGATGAGGATTACAGCTCCCAGTCATCACCAGCGTGCATCCCCGTTTCCTCAAGCCAGGGGCTCCCTGCAGTGGGTTGTGGAATGGGCACGGGGAATATCCCTCGCACGAGCAGCCAGGAGGGATCCACTGCCCAGGTTCCTTCTCAGCCTTCAGTTATGTGCTTATCGGTAACACACCCCCACCAGGTCATAAAATGCTCTGGTCTGTTAATAGATGTGGTGTTTTTTCCGAGGTCACACTTTCTTCCACATTATTGCTAGAACTGGCATCTCCCAAGGGAGACTGACTGGCTGCTCAGTGTGGGACGGCTGTTGAAAGCTGTCAGCCATGGTGTGGGGGACATGGAAGACAATCTTGCTCTGCCTGTGCGCGACACTTGGGAACGGGGAGCGTTGCAAGGAACAACCCAGGTCACAAGAGCCTTTGTGGAGTTGCATCAATGTACACTACCACACTAACAGCAGGAACAGCATCCCGCTGTGTGCCAGCAGGCACCGTGCACAACAGCTTGCGCTGAGTGGCTCCAACACTCACTGTGCCATCAGCTCCATACGATACAGGCACCCCAACACCAGCCTGCGGGTGCTGGCTGCTGCAGGACGCGGGAGCCCGGGGCTCCCCTCTCCTCTCCGCCAGCGTCTGGCTTTGGGCAAGTCCCTTCACCGCCCTCGCGGCCTTTGCAGTGCCTGTGCGTTTTGGTTGCAGGTTATCTCTCCCTGTGTAACTGGTCCGCAGACCATTTAACTCAATAGAAAATCTCCCATTTTGGATTTGGGCTTTAGATTATATCCCAAGCATTTGTACAGTGCCCAGAAAAATAAGGACCTGCTGGAGTGCTGAAGTTAAGATACCTTAGTTTCAATATAATTTCTTATGCATTGTCATGAAGTTGGGGTTTTTTTTGAAACGTATCAGCTATTTTCTTCATTCTTTAGGTTCTATCTAGGTATAACTAACTGAATGAACTTAATTTTTTTTTTTATTCATTTTTGAAAATGTTAAAAGGAATTAGAAACAGTAACACATGAACTGCAATACAGCAGTGGACTAAAGAGGACTCCTAATTACACTACAGTATTAAAAATAATTCTTTGTCTATTGGGATCGACCAGGATGGATTTACAGTTCTGGGAAGGAAAATATGATACAACTGATCCGACAGATGACTTTATCGAGGAGGTGTCAGTCTCTATGGAGCAGGAGGCTGCAGTGAAGAAGTGCTGTAGGGAAGCGTTAGGTGTTTCCAGAAGGTGGCAGTTTTGGAGCTGGGTTCAACCAACCACATTGAAAAGAATAATTATGGACCCCTAGGCTTCTACGCATATTGTAATTGTAGTTTTAAGTAACAGTTATTTACACATGCAGAGCATTCCTATTAATTGATACTATTTAACAGGTAACATCTATCAGACAATTCAGTGACATACTGAGGAAACCGATGAGGAACACAAATTATTAAGCACTGTCTCTCAGAAGAGGCACCAGCTATTTTTCCACAAACCAGAAAGACAGAAAGTAAAGGATATTTAATGACTATTACAACAATCAGTATTATTTCAGTAGCAGGATAATGTAAGACAAAAAGTTGTGTTCACAAAGACTTTGAAATAGCTGCAAACCTTAAGAGACAGTGTGCTGAAATTCTGACAGCAAATTGTGAATGCAAAAGAAAGGCTATTGACAGGAACGTTAAGTTACTCAGAGACCAAGGGAACATTAAGTTGTACATTTATCCATCCCTGGTAATTTTCAAATAAAAATTTAGTTTTGCTACTTTCTAGATAAATTATTTCATTGAAATTACAATGTCTATATAATGCAAGGAAACAGATCAGGTAATCAAAATACTCTTTCTTGGTTTATCATCTAGGAGTTTCAGTTTTGGAACAGGACTGAAAACTGCTCTTTTCTCTCCCATGGCTTGCTTTCTAAAAGTCATTAACTTGCCACTGCAAAAGCTGATTAGTTTCACTATTCTATTGCTAGAACAATTCAATTATTCTGTTGCCACACTGAAATCTATAACTAAATTATAGGACATCAAATTGCTTGCAAATACCTGACAAAGTATTTGTTAATATGTATTTATATAAAAGAAAACATTTTCTATCAAAAACCAGGCAATTTACAGGCTTTATTGTAATTTGATTCCTAAAACAATATTTGAAAAAATTACAAATGTAAATGTAATTCAAAGATCTCTCTCAGGATTAATTTGCAAATGATTTTTTAATTTAACATTATTAGAGTAACCGAATAACATGAATAAATGAGGAACTGGTACAGCTGACACCAAGGCAACTGACCCTTTTATTTTAAAATTTGTATCTATTTAGATTTAAAATGTTACAAAGGCTCTACTTATCTTTTTGTAAGCAACAAAGTTATAGTAGAAAACTAATTTAGAGGTTATGAAAAGAAATTTTGTTTTGGTACTATCTAAAATTATTTTACGTCCCACTGTACATCAGTACGACTCCAAGGAAGTACTGCCTTCTGTTATTCCATAGCTGTGATAGATTCTGATCTAAGATTAAGTTTTAAAGCTGACAATAACACCAGCATATGTTAAGAACCTGGCTTACAGGGTTTCTGTGTTGCTATAGGTGCTCCATGGAAATACCCTTTTTCAATAACCAATGATGGTATTTTCTTCGCCCTCTCCCATGTCAGCATCATCTGCTGAAGCAGCAGGCAGTAAACCAGCAAACATGTCGCAAAGCACAGTCGGTATCAAACTTCCCTCTGCAGTTCAGAGGCAGGATGTCTCTGAAGACCTTTCTGTATCTTTGCTCCTCCAGCTGCCTTCTGTGGTGGGAGCAAAAGGTGGGGTTTTGTTCAGTTCAATGGAAGGTGAAAGAATCCCTCAAGACTTTAAGTCCAGGCTCATGGTTTTGGGCTTTAAAACCTCTCCACAGAATCAAGTGCCTCAAAAAAATGATGAAACGGTGCCCTGTGCCCAACAATACAATTCCTAAAGTGCAGAGTGAGTGGAGACCAAGACTACTCAGAAAGTCTTTTCTGCCCGTTTTAGCATCGAAGCCCCCAGGACAGGACTGGACCCACCCGCCACTCCCACATTTTTCTCTTGCGCTACAGCAGCAGCCTAGCGTGCCCCTTACTAGGCAGAAGTAGAACCTCCCTCACTTCGTTCACTTTGTCTACACCTTTGGTGTTTTATGTCCTTCAGTTCTACTTTGGAGGCTTTTAACGAGAGCTGTAAATGATTCAGAGGCACCCACCTTTGTTAAGAATGAGTAACAAAAAAGAAATACATGCCCCATAGGGAAAACAGAAAAGTCCTTTTGAACAGTGGTAGCTTGCTGATGAAGCAAGCAGATGTTAAGAATAGTAGAAACTTTACAGAAAATCTATGCTTATGAGATGCCCGACAATTACAGTATGCAAAAAGGAGAGATTCCCCAGAAATATCTATGGCCCTCTTCTGACATAGCAGGCTCAGACCTTTGGCAAGGCTTCTCAGCACCCTGTTTCCCTGCACAACAGGACCAGTATGGGCTTATTCCCTTTGCTGACATGGAAGTTCGCTAGGTGCAAAATTTCCCAAGTGGCAATTACAAAGTCCGCTGTCTTGCCCCTTCAGAGACACTTGTGCATTTACAGCAGAAGTGATTAATTACCTTTCCTTTATTAGGTAAAACTTGTCAGTTTGTTTCAGGGAAGTCTATAAATTTATATCATATGAGTTTGACCTGTTATCCTTCACAAATCCACAGCATAAATTTGGTTAGGAAGTCCTGTGACTTTTCTTAGGTGCAGGTTAAAACATGTATCAGAAGGGTAAAACTTTTCACTATTCCTGTTTGCTCAACCACTGCAAAGCCCTGCATATTCATATCCCAAGATTTCGGTAGGAAAGACTATAATCTCAAATCACGAACACACAAAAATGTGCCAGTGTATTTAGATGAACGTTAAGCTACAACAAATAGGTTACACTTACGATCCTTCACCCTTTGTTTATTCATTGCTCGTTATCAGTGACTCATTCCTCCCACAGGAAAATCAGCAGAAGGGCACTCAGAGGGAGGTTTTACAACTATTCCTCAATTTTTCCCCCAACCTCCCCCCCATCCTTTCCAACTCCGCGCAGTGTAGCTTCTAGCTCCGCTACAGCACATGCAACAGCAGCAGCAGATATGAATGGATCACCGAGACTCGGAGATATTCCTTCCATCTCTTTTCTGGCTGGTGGTGAAATGCTCTCTGCTTTCTACTTCTGTAAGAGGAGCTGTATGACAGAAGGTCTTTTCATCAGATCTGCTAACAATGGTGGCTGCAGTTAGCACAGTATAATCATTTCCACACAGTCCTACATTGCTTTACTAAGACTCTGTAGAAGACTAGAAGAGAAAAAACACCCGTATGTCCTTTCCTTGCTGCTGGTCCTCTTCCTGTGCGGACCAGACACACAGCATCCTCTCTGTGGTGTTTGAAGGTTAGCGCTATGAAGGCACCATGCATTTAAGAGAATGATAATACACTGTGGAAGATCTTATGTCATATTTAGGTATATTTGCTGCAGAATAAAGAGTGTATATATTTTAAAAGTGCCCCATATCAGAGAAAACATTGCAGGGAGGAGCTGTTAGCTTTGCACCAGTACTACTTTGGTTTACTTTCCCGTATGTTGGGAGAAGCTGGAATAGAAACCAAGTCCACTGCTTGCAGCTGCTGAATACATTCTTAGAATATAAATGTGCGTGAATTTAAATGGGAGAAGGAAGAATTAGTATCATTATTGTCATTTTGTGAGCAAATGTCCTTTTGTGAGCAAGAGATGACCTTTATGTTAACAAACAGGAGATCAGAAACTTTTTGCAACCAAGATTTCCCATTCGCAGGGCCTGGGTTGCCAAAGGGGCAATGGAAAAGGCACTTCCAGGAATTATTGTTCCACAGCCCAATATAGAAATGTTTAGAAATTACACAAAAATAATCTCCCCCAGGAAGACTTAGGCTGGCTTTCACATTGCTTAAGTAAACCTCCAGTTTGGTGATGTAAAAGTAGGTGCTCATCACTTCAGTTAAATGTGCCCCCTATTCCCTCACCATTTGCTCTAGTGTTACTTCAAAGCCTACAGTGCAGAACACAAACCAAGTCAACTGCATGCGGGGAAGAAGGAAAACAAAAAGTGTCACAGTTGGAGAATGAGAAAGAAATATGTCAAATATAATGGCTTTACCTGGTCTCTATAAAAGGTATTCCCTATCTTATCAATGTACCCCAAAGCTGTTTTTTTATAAATGCATATGAAGCACCTAGTGGAGCAGTGACCCTCTATCAATATGCAATTTTAATAGTAATTATTTGGTTGTCCAAGACAACATGCTGGATATGTATATGTATAAATACGTATGCTCTATTAGTGCAGAACAAGCCAATAAAAAAAGGTTGAATGCACCTTGGCATTTTAAGTGCCATTCTCTTATAGAATAGGATATTTTCAGTTGGAAGGTACCTACAATGATCATGTAGTCCAACTGCCTGACCAGTTCAGGGCTGACCAAAAGTTAAAGCATGCTGTTAAGGGCATTGTCCAAATGCCTCTTACACACTGACAGGCTTGGGGCATGAACCACCTCTCTAGGAAGCCTGTTCCAGTGTTTGACCACCCTCTTGGTAAAGAAACGCTTCCTAATGTCCAGTCTAAACCTCCCCTGGTGCAGCTCTGAGCCATTCCCATGTGTCCTATCCCTGGATCCCAGGGAGAAGAGATCAGCACCTCCCTCTCCACTGCCGCTCCTCAGGAAGCTGTAGAGAGCCATGAGGTGGCCCCTCAGCCTCCTTTTCTCCAAACTAGACAAGCCCAAAGTCGTTAGCAGCTCCTCATAGGACATGCCTTCCAGCCCTGTCACCAGCTTTGTTGCCCTCCTCTGGACACATTCAAGGACCTGAATGTCCTCCTTAAGTTATGGGGCCCGGAACTGCACATAGTACTCAAGGTGAGGCCGCACCAATGCTGAACACAGTGGGATAATCGCCGCCTCTGACCAGCTGGCTATGCTGGGTTTGATGCCGTTTGCCCTCTTGGCTGCCAGGGCACGCTGCTGACTCATACCAAGCCTGCTGCCGACCAGCACCCCCAGATCCCTTTCTGCAGGGCTGCTCTCCAGCCACTCCTCTCCCAATTTATACTTGTGCCTGGTGTTACTCTGTCCTAGGTGCAGAATCTGTCATTTGGACTTGTTAAATTTCATCCCATTTATCATAGCCCAATGCTCCAATCTATCTAGATCCCTCTGCAAGGCCTCTTGTCCCTTGAGAGTCAGCAGCACCTCCCAGTTTGGTATCATCAGCAAACTTGCTAATGGTGCATTCAACTCCTGCATCCAGATCATTGATAAATATATTGAACAGAACTGGCCCTAGAATTGAACCCCAAGGAATGCCGCTGGTGACCGGTCGCCAGCCAGATGTAGCCCCATTCACTACAACCCTTTGAGCTCTGCCCTTCAGCCAGTTCTTCACCCAGCGCACTGTGAACCTGCTCATTTCTCAGCTGGACGACTTGTCCAGAAGGATGCTGTGAGGAACAGTATCAAAAGCCTTACTAAAATCCAGAAAAACTACATTCACTGCCTTCCCTTCATCCACTAGGCAGGTGACCTTATCATAGAAGGATATCACGAGTTAACCAGGATTTTCCCTTTGTGAACCTATGTTGGTTGTGCCTGATGATTGCATTATTCTGTAAATACTTTTCAAGTACTTGGTATAATCTTCTCAATTTTTCCAGGAACTGAGGTTAGACTGACAGGTCTGTTGTTTCCTGGGTCTTCCCTCACGGCCTTTTTGTAGATGGGAATAACATTGGCTAGCTTCCAGTCAGCAGGGATCTCCCCAGACTCCCAAGACATCTTTGGTAGATGGTCAAGAGAGGTCCTGCCATAACATCTGCTAGCTCCTTCAGTACTCTGGGATGAATCCCATCAGGCCCCATGGATTTGTGAATATTCAGCTGATACAGCTGTTCCCTGACAATTTCAGTGTCCCCAAATGGAAAGTCACTGTTCCCACACTCATGGTCCTCCACCTCAGGGGACTCCAAGAGTGGCAGGACAAAACTCCATCAGGATAACAAGAAAGGCAGTCTAGATTTTCTTCCTTAACCAAATGACATAGTCAAGAGAAAGCTTAGATTCATCAACAAAAGTTGTCTGACAAATGATGATAACCTGTTACCATAAAGAGGGGACAATTCACAGCAACACAGCATGAACCCTGCTAGCTCACTAGCCCCCATAAGACAAGAGGAAAAGTGGCATAAGAACCCCACAACTATCTAAGCCAGCCTACACTAACAACTCACATTCTGAGACACCCTGTAAGCAGTCAGGCCTGACACTTGGTAGAATTTGGAAAGGTAGTTTCTACCTGAAGTGAAGGTTGCTATCAAACCAAGAGATGATACATCATGGAAATAATGACATCTGTTCCTAAACTGATAAAATTTGGTATGTGTCCAGTTGAAGGAATGGGGCTGGGCACTTGCTTGTGTGAAATCTATAAATACACAAAACAAAGGGACTTGGAATTTAAGCCCTGGAAAGCTGACATCTCGTATATAGAAGGAAACTGAGCCAGAGGTTTACAGATATCTCACATCCCAGTTTTCTAAGTAGAATTATTCTAGTATTTAGAAACCCTACATCATTTACCCCCCCGCCCCACACACCAGATAACTTAATTCCTTAACTACATTTGAAAGCTACAAGTTCAACTAACTGTCCTCTTTACATGGTGTATGACCCTAGAATATGTGGAATGACTACTTGGGACTTGAATTCAATACTACAGTGATTCAATAGTCACCTATTCTTTCCTCCTCCTCTAAAGAAGAGAAGACGAGACAGTGGATGCACTGGGACTTGTCATGGTGGTTCAGGTGCCCTTTATGAATCTGAAACCTATAGACTTTACAACTAAAAACTTGTAAGCCTCACTGATTGCTCAGTAATTAGATTACCAGGTCTTTTTATATGTCAGATGTACAATATAAAACAATATAAAAGCTGAATTTCAGTCCGTTAACATCTGCTTCTACAGTGGTGAAGAACAGGGGTAAAGACATTACAGGCACAAAAAAGAATTTATACCAGGCTAAAATTCCCTTTACCCCTGACACTTTTCCTCTGACACAATACTAGTTTTAGCGTAGATATTTTATGGATTATGACCCTCTTACTCCCACTGACCAAACACAAACATTCTTTGTAACGAACTGAGCGAGCTGGGGGTGGGTGGAGGGTGAGGGGGTGGGACAGGATGACAGACACAGAAAAAGGGAGACAGACAGAGAGGGAGAGACAAGGATGTCTTGGACCTCCTTTTTTCTCCATTATGAAATTCCTTTAACCTACGTTTGTAGTATATAATCTTGTAAGGACGTTACTTGTTTCAGGCAACCAAAAAAGGAAGAAAAGCACAGGCACAGTGGCTTTGCAACTAGCCTTTCAGTCTATAGAAAAGCTTATCATACAGATTTTAAGCAGTAAGTCCTTAGATTAAGCTTCAGAAACAGGCTCCATTTACAGCTAGGAAAAAAAAAAACACACAGATTTTTCCTTTAGAAACTTAGATAATTCCTTACCTTGGGAGCAATAAATTTCAAGGTTAATTTTGCCTACATTGGTCAAGGCAAGATTGATCTATACAGACTTCTCCCCTTCCAATTTAACTGAAGCACAGTTGCTAATTGAACAAATAATTCTGGGACTCCTGGAAAATATAATGTAGCCATAAGGATTGCAAAAAGGGATGCAAAGAGGACAGCACTGTTTGTGTCAGAAAAGACAGTGGTAGACAGTTGTTAACTGGTCCTCAGCCACTAGTCTAGACAGAATCTTACAGGAAGAAGTATGTCTAAGTATGGTTCTAACCAGAAACAACGACTTGTTTTTTCTTCTGTAGGATCCCACTCACATTTGTATTGAAGCAGCTACTTCTGAAGTAGAGGGCACTCTGCTGGCAGACAACTTGAATACATCTACAGACATTGGCAGAAAAGTGGTTTTGGAAGCCCTGTCTCACAAAAAGCATCATCACCTCTTAAGTCCATTCCTTAATATGCAACTTTAATATGCATGAGAAGACTGAGGTAAATATTCTTTTGTAGTATCTGACCTGTGTGAAAACTACAGTGTATCCCGGACTTTCATTAGTACGCTAAAAAGTTACCTAACAGGTTAAGATGAAAACCTTTTCCTGGCATAGACTGATTTAGAGAGCAAAGAGGACCTTAACTTACAAACTCATGTAAAGATCCACAGTGAAATTCACAGAGCTCAATTTAACACCATAAGGGAATCCACTCCTTAGTTTCCAACACTATCATGTTGTATGGTTCAAGGAAGTCTGCTATTTCCATCAAGCTTTTACAGGTACCTAAATAAGGTGACAGCTCTGTTCCACAAGGCACTGAACTTTTATATACAGGGAGAAAAACCTGTCCTGAAAGTCTCACCAACTACAGTCAAAAAACTCACAATATTATTTGTCATGGAACTGAAAGAGATGAAAGGTCAGCACTGAGTTCTTTGGCATAAGTTGGAGCCTCATTTTTAAAGGGATTGAGTTCACTGGATAAACAATACTGTCAACTCGGGTCATGTTTACATGTTTTAGCAGAAGAACACACCAGAATCTGGTACATGACTGTGGGTATGTCCACACAAATATTACGTAAACACTGCAGTCAGTATTTATAGATTTCTGTCATCTGTGGAAAACGCCATTTCTATGAGTACATTGGAACTATTACGATAAGGCAAAGTTTGCTCTCAGTTAAGATACTGTCTTCCAAAAGAGTGTTGTGATAGAGAGCAAAATCATGGCAGCACCATGAAAACAGGCTTACTGTGCTTTGATAAGAGAAAAGCTCTGCAGATTTACGAGCTGCACCCTTAGCAGGGGAAAAAAAAAAAAAAAAAAGTTCACCTCATGAGGTGTCTTAAGATGCCTGAAAGAAAACCTTTGTCAAAGAAACTAAATGTTGCAAAGAATGGCAAAAAGCTTTAAATTACAGTTTGGTTTCTTTTTCAAAGTAATTCTTTAAATTTAGTTGCTGTACTTAATATTATGTGAAACTTGAACAATCCATTTTACTACTGACACAGGCTATATACTCCAATGGTTCAACCTTCCAATTTCGAGAAGTGCTTTAAAACAACTAGTGTACACATTTTAATGTTATACCTCCAGAGGTCTAGGTCCTGGCACTCCAGGGCAATCAGGAGAGCACTCAGAACCAGATCTCTGGCATTCCATGCTGTTATGTGAGCCTAAAAAAAAAAAAAAAAAATAAGTCAGGACTAAAGTCTCATGCACTGCTTGATAAGAAGCTATGCTTTTGGCTAGGAATCCGAAAGCCACATTTTTGTAAATAAACAATGAAACCACTATCTTTAAATAAATAAGCCAAAAACTTGCAGAGCTTGGGAAACCTCTCATAGCAGATATTTTTCAGTTTGCTTCTCTGTCTTCACATTCACTGACAACTGTTATTCCCACATCTAGTTATTTAAAATGGGAGAGTGAACAGCAGCTCCTTGTTCAGTCACATTATGTCGTACAATATCAAAATTCTCTAAAAATGATGAGGAAACTGTAATGTTGCTGCCCTCAGAGTTCCTGGAGTGTCTGTACAGCATGATCTCCAGTACACTGCAGAATAATTTAGGCTGGAAGGGATCCATAGAGGTCATCTGGTCCAACAAACCACTCATAGCAGGGCCAACTTTGAAGCTGGATCAGGTTGCTCAGGGTCATTTGAGTTCCCAGTATGTTCAAGGATGGAGATGTCACAGTCTCTGTGCAAACTGTTTGATCAATCTCATTTAAAAAAAAAGGCTACTATCAATTCTATTTCCCTTGCTGCAAACTGTAATCTGCAAAAAAAAAAATCAGCAATCTCCAAAATGAAATATATAAGACTAATACATATTACAAATATGGGCATAAAGATACATTGTCTGTAAATTTACTCAAATAGTCTTTAGAACAAAGTATCTAATAGGTCCAGAAGGACAACAGACTATAAATGCCAAAAAACCACTTCTTGATACAATATTATTCATGTAAATTCTATTCACATTTGCTGTCAGCAGCGGAAAACTTGTCTGCCATGCGGATAGGCTTAATAACCAAATGGTGCAACTCAAATGTAGTATGACTGAAAACAGAACTCAAGAAGCTCAATAACTATATAGCAAATCTATTTAGCAGACATGATTAGAGTAAAAATTCTAAGATTATATTTCTTAAAGGACTCATTTTAATTTCAACCTCAAGTAAGATTTCCAAAATATACAAAAAACATTGTCTACTGAAACAGTAAATACTGTAATTTGAGGGAAGTAGCCTGTTGCTTATGCATATACATTTGCCCAGTCTCTAAACACAAAATTGTGTCTAACACCAAGTATGTAACTGAGCTTTCTTCTGGAATACCTTCAGAAATGGTGTTAAGCAAATATGTATCCATAACCTATGCCAAAAAGCTTAAAGTTTATCTTGCCTACTTTCAGCAGTCTAAAAGTTAGCCTAGATTTCTTTTCCAAACTCTCTACTGTCAATAGAGATGGGGTAGAGTGATCTCGCATATTTAAGCATGAAGTTTCACAAGAGTTCATCTCTCTCCACTGATTATCTAACTTAGACTAGGTATGTAATAATTAGACTGCCTACCTTAATCTCATCTATTTTGAATATTTAGATTGCTGCATCTTTAAGGGGGAGAACTAAACAAAGAAATCAGGGTGAGAAAATGTACACAAACACCAAATGATTATAAAGTGATCAGCAGCTTAACCAATTAATTTTTAAAAATTCTGTAACAAATGCATTACCTTTTTTTTTTTTAAACAAACCACTAAATTAGTCATGGCTTCAAGAATAAGTGGAAACATGTACAGTAGGTTCAAGTGTTTAACTGATTACCAGACCAACACACATACAAAAAGCATAATTTAATTATCATCATTTTGCAGTGAGTAAGCATTAACAATGAAATTTTTAACTGTCACAAGTCTTTATGAATATCTAAAAGCCTAATACAAATATCCAAATTATTAGTAAAGATTAGTCATTTAAATTGTTACCAATAAGACGTTCAGTAACTCTGCATTAAATGCTAACAAGCCCTTTCTAGGAGAACATTAATTTACAGTCATTCTTTCTAACAATTCTTTGTACAGTAAAAAAAATTACATTTGTGTTTATCTGCTTCCCCTTTCCCACCCAACCACCCACATAGTTTTGCTCTCAGACTGAGCTACTAGCCAATCAAACCTAATGGTACAAATCCTCTCAACCAAGGGTCCAAGATCTCAGCTTTAGCATCCAGCTCAAATGCTCTTTGGGAATAAAATCCATGTTTTTGAATAATGTGCAAAGTGCAAGTTTTCTCCAGTGCTATCAGAAGTGTGTGCTGCTAAGAACTTCACCACAGAATAAAACAGTAACAATTAAGACTTTTCGATTTCCAATAGCTCTGTTATAGACAAATGTTAGATGATGTTTACAGGAATGACAGATCAAGTGGATTATATACCGGTGCTTATTAGGTCAGGTACTTTCTGATTTCATTAGGCCAAACCAATGTTTTTACTCAAGTTCTTCAGTTTCCTCTGTAAAAAGGTCAGCCAAATCTGCCACTGTCAGAACTGAGGCTTCTGATTGTTTCATGGAAGAGCTCGTGTGGCTGTGGGAAAAAATTGCACGCAGACATCAGAGAATGAATCAACTTAAGTAACAAGCTGTATGCACTGAAGACAGACCACACGGTTCAGAGTCCAATAACTGTTCAGCTTTGAAGCTCAGCAGGAAAACACGCTTTCTATCAGGGAAAATACATACACTGATCAGCTACTTCTCTTGCACATTTTGAGTAAGATATGAAGTCCATCTACTGTCCCTAAGAGTGGCCAACACCAAACACTGCAGGGGCAGCAGAACATAGGATAATCCACTTTGCCCTCTTAACATTTAAGGGATTGGCTTCAGCTTCCAAGCATAAGGTTTGATACTACTTTCAAAACATCAGCCCTCATTGGATCATTCAACCACTGTATATTTATCTGAATTTTATATGCAAAAGTAGTGCTACTTTACAGATACAGAAACCGATTACATCATTCTTTCAAAGCTAAAGCTGAAATCTTTCATAACTACAGCCAAAGATATGCCTGTAAATTTTTAGTCTCATAATTTGTAACAGCCAAAAAACTGGAAAAATAACTGATTTTCTTAAACTAAGGCCTCCTCCTAGATTTGTTATGTGTATACTATATAGTTAAAGAGGTACAAACCTCTTATACTTTCTGCATAAAGAATGTAAATACCACTTTTGTTCCACTCCCAGTCCATCATTGCTTATAGATTTTGAAAAGATAAACACAGTGAAAACTGCTTTCTGTGTCTGCACACCAGACTGACTTATGAGCTAGCATCTGGACAACTCTTGCACCAACTGCAAAACCAACCAGTGTGACACAGAACGGACAGACTAGGTTTGTAGAATTTGAAAATAATGAAAGAAAGAATTAATGTCCTATATTAGAGCTTATAACATATGCCGTTACTCCAGTGGCAGGCTTAGTATTACTCCATTAATTGTAATGCTTTTATACTAATGGAAATAGGTAAACTGAAAAGATAAATCATAACACATAATTTATTAATTTAAAAGGGCTTTTATGAAATAAAATATACAAAATGTAACCAAAATATTCTCCAAAGAATTAAAATACCTTAAGCTTCAAGTTACTGGAACCAGGTTAAAAGATCAATTGTTCAAGTCTTAAAACTTTTGTCAATCAAAACAATTTGAAGGAGAAGAGTTGAAGTTTATATGTAAGATATGCATACCTAACTATAATAAAAGTATGGTTGAGAACTACCTTTTCATTTTCAGTGCAATAACAATGTTTTAAAAAAATTCAACACATACCTTCTATCTACAGTTTTCAGCATCGTCTGCATTCTCTCTTCTATTGTTGCTTTTATCAGGAACCTATGAACAATGGTAGATCTGAATGTGTTTAAAAAAAGAAAACAAGAACAGAAGTGAGCAGAAGTTATGCTGTTGCTGTCAAAGTTCAAGACCATGTTTTTGTCTCATACTAATTATTTTAAAAGTGCTGAAAAAACACCTCTGTATTTTAAGAAAGAAATCTTACAAGGTGATTAGCAACTTCGACTGACATTTAAGGATGCTTAGTGCCTCCCAGAGCACACAATTCCACTTGGCTGGATCACATACTAAATGAATATAAGCTGTATTAACTAAAATCCTAAGGCAGCTGCAAAGTTCTGCTTTCTGTGTCCCTACTATAAACAAACAGTCCTCAAGAGCCTAGCCTGTCATTTAAAAAAATTACATTGGCCCACTGGTTATATACAATGTTTATACTGCATTGTCACAAGTCAGTCCAAAAGACAGAGCTCAGTGTGATGGATAATTAAAGCTCATTCCCAGAGTTTTAACAATATTGTTCTAGAAGATGGCAAAATACTATATTTTGGGGTTTTTTTCAAGTCAGTAATTGTAGTCAGTAAACATGAAATTGTAAACACCGGTAAAACATAAACCCAAAATGTCAATAAACATAAAACAAAATAAGAACTCCATTTATGAAATAAAATTTCAAAAAGAAATCTGTAATAAAAAAAAGAAATGTCACGCACAAGAAAGAAATGGAAAAGGGTCAGCTCCAAAGATAAAAATGAAAAATCACTCCAGGATCCCCAATATAAACATTTTTCAAGATATGAAGCCTTGAAAGTGCTTGGATGGTTTTCAGATCTTAAGTTGAAACTTTGGCAGGTACCATTATACAGAGAAATGCTGGGGGAATACTTTGTGATTCATAGGCAAAGGTCTACCCAAAAAAAGAGAAGTAAATAAGAACAACTGAACTGGTAATAGAGCACCAGTGAAACTAAAGAGAGTATTGCCTTATGCTCACTGTACTTGAACACAGCCCCTTTTCAAATAAGCCTTGCTCTGAAGTACAGCACACGTTCTTGCTGGTTTTATTGCAAGGTTTTTGCCAGACCTTTTGTGCCAGCATCATGGAAAATTATAAAGCAGGCTGTTGCAATCAATCTTTCCTATGCCCTCACAGTTAATTCAAAATCTTTACCGACACACCCAAATATCCACCTGTTCATAAACATTCTTTCACATACATGCTCATTCATGCTTTCTCGCTTTGCCGCCATTTCCAGAATGCAAAGCTCACTATTATTCTAGAATATTATTAGTCCAGAATTGATTCCAGCTATTTTTCTTCTTCATGTACAGGGTTTTTTTATTATTTTTTCAAGTGACATGAAACCTAAGGAAAAACATATACATCTTATCCATTCAGGACAAACTTTCCAAAACCTTTGTTAAGTGTTCAGTACTACCCATGCAAAATCTATAACACTGAAACAAAAGATATGCAAACTCATTAATGTCTTCAAAAATATCTAGATGGGGGTGAGGGCAGAACTGTGATTTAAAAACTAATCAGTTCTAAAAAGTGTATGCTATAACTTACTTTTTGGAAAAAAAAAAAAAAACCAAACCAAACCCAAAAAAAACCTCCTCCTGCCAAAAAAACCCCAAATGCTCCCCCCCGCCCCCCCCCCCCCCCCACAATTTATGCAGCTCCTAATCTGGAGCTGGGAATGACCAGCTAGGAGCAGCCTCTCAAGGAAACCAGGAAGGGCCATGCTGAACTTAGCCACATATGACACATATGGCGAGTTGCTCAGACCTGCAGAGCTACATTTCGGGACATGCTTACAAGTAGAACTTCACAGTTAAAAACTAAGGCTTCAATGGCACACATAAAACAGGGCAGCAGCTGAACAAGGTTTTTCAGGATTATGGACTCAAGAGCCTACACTCTTCCTAAATGCCTAAATGTAATTTGCTTCTGCATCTTACCCCCATAGCACAAAAGAACTCTCTAAAATACACATTGTGTCTTTTCAGCAAACTTTTTTTTTATTTTAATCTTTCTGTCCCTTACATGATCATCTTTAAAAATAGGATTCCTATGAATACCCTCATCTCCAAAACTGAGAAGTTCAGTGAACTAGATTTATTCTGATTACAGTATGCAGTTCTATTGTGGACCATATCTGAATCACTCAACATAATTTTAACTCTTACTTTGTTTGGCCAATACGATGTACTCTGCCAATAGCCTGTAGCTCATGTGCAGGGTTCAGAATGGGTTCCACAAGCAGAACGTGAGTTGCTTCGATGATGTTTAGTCCATTGGAACCAGTGTGAAGAGGCAGCAGCAAAATATTGATGTTGGGATCATATTTAAATGCAGAGAGATTTTCCTAAAAGAAAAACATCACAGCAGTGTGACAAAAGTTCTTCAATAAAGAGTGCAGGGGACATCTCTATATTTTCAAGAAATCATAGGAGCTACACTACAGGCCCCAGAGTGACCGTCTTGCAGCCTGACTGATCCAAGACCTCTCATCCCAGAACAGATACTCAACAGATATCAGGAAGACATGAACTTCTTGGAACATTGATCAGTGGGTCTCATCCTTAACATCCATGCCAATGCTTCTTTCTCAAAAGTGAATGTATTGTTTATCTCTGAAGGCTTTAAATTGTGTCTTTTTGTGATTATGATTTTTAGAATTAATGAGTTAGAGATCAAAGCTTCTGCCAAACAAATCTGCCGCTCTTTCAGTTTCTCAAATGAAGCAATGAAGTAAAGGGATCAAATTAACTTCTATGAACTGTAGTTTTCCCCACTGAAAATACTTTTAAGAAAAATATCCTTTATGTACCTGAAATTTACTAATTCCATTGATCTGGGAAAAAATCATGTTGTTGTCATACAACGCTTTTGAAATTATGTCCAACACATCTTGCCACTGTAAAAAAAAAAAACCAACAAAAACACATAACACAATAAAAGTAAGTCAACATTACAAACAGCAATGACAACTAAAATATACTAACTTCCCTAAGAAAGAGTAGCTATAAAGGCCTTTCAAAATACTAGCATTTGCAATTTAAAAAAAAAAAAAAAAAAGAAAAGAAAGATTTGTGTGCCAGGAACCAAATCTTTCATAAAACTAAATAAGAAATGTAATTAAAAAGATTAGCTTGAATAAAATAAATTGTTAGCCATCACAAAACCAGTTTTACAATGTATCAAAAATATCTGGACATTACGTTTAAAAATATCTAGAATTTCTAATGCTCCCATATAAATCTAAGTGTTTGCCCTTTAAAGAAACAAGCTCTTACATCTGTTGACTACGATCATTGTTCACTTCCCAGTTACATGAATTGCCCTACAAATTCTCAAAACAATCAAGTGGCTGTACGGAGTGATTCAACATTTTGGTAGCTAAACTGATTCCTGAAAATACCATGAGTGCTTTAAACTCTCTCACACATACACACAAAGACAAGACAGAAAATGGTGATTAATACCGTTGAGAAAACCAAGGATTTAGCCCCTGGATCTTTAAATTGAATTCTCTTCAGTGTTCGAACCACAGCTTCCACTTTGGTGGAGTGACTTCCCTTTGAAAAGTCAAAGAACAGCATTAGTAAAGTAGGATATTAAACAAGTCCTTTCACATTCATTGTTTTATTAAATAATGTTATATTATGACTCTTGCATATCTTTACACAAATTTAAAAATTACCAACCTGGAGGAAGGGCAGGTTAATTAGCACTGAACTGCTTTTCTACCTGCCTTATCATGCACTGCCATAGGATCAGCGGTGTATCACAGCATGTACAGTACTCGCAAGAATGAAGTGCCACAGAGATACACCTATCTAGCCCTGTGTGAGGCAGAATGGATAGCCCAAGCAGTGCAGTTGCACTAAATGTGCCAGTTAGGCCTGCTGAGGTTTAACTTAGTGGCGCAATCTTTAAAAAAATCTTCCAAATGCACATTTAAATTTCCCTCCCTTCACACCTCTTGAAAACTGGCAATGAAAAAACCAACCAGAACGCTATGTCTGTTGCTTTTGTTGCTCACTCTGGCAACACCAAACTTATAATTAACAAGCTTCATGGTACTGAGCATATTTAAAATAATAAGAAATTGGTAAATATGATTAAATTAATTCTCGAAGGATTAATTTAGGCGCTGCAATGAAAACATCTTCATATTCTGCATTGAGAAGTATTTCAGTGCTTAATGAATCCAATACTACATTTTACTTTTTGTCCACTTTGATTTCTGTACTCCTCCCTTTCCCCTTAAGTCAGGAAGAGGATTCTGAGAAACAGTTCTTTATCTCCCTCTACTTCCTTCAGTATGTACTTCGTATTACAACAATTTTACCTAATGTGTTTTTTTAAGAAGCCCTTATTTAATTCCTTACTAGTTCTTACATGCATAGTAATTTCAAGCTGCACTAGATTCAGCTGGACAAATATTGTTTTATTTCTGTCTGCAGCTGTCCTCTGAACATTGAATTAACTATGTTGGCTTGCTACAATGACAGATCAAATTTACTGAAGTTATGCTGCTTGCAGAATTGGCGGGGAAGGATGTCAGCAGTCTAAGCACAAGTTGGGAACCAATGCTGGGCTGCTCAATCACTCATATGTTATGCAGCTAAATACATGCTTATAAATACATATAAAAGACTTTCTGCAGACTGTTTTTACCAAAGGCTGCAATAAGCAGTACCATTCTATTTCCCAGGGTCTTCCATAGTGATTCCAACTCTGTCATAGTCATAGAAGTAAACCAGGTTTTTTCATGACATCTCTGTTGCACCTGGTAGACATTAACACTGTTTCCAAAAGTCAGACAATTAAAAATGCTTACGTCAGTAGGTGTTATGATCCGCAAGGATGAATGACACATTTGCAGCCCTACGGCAGCTGCCTGCCAATCATAACCACCTTCAGTTAGGAGATGTGAGACTAACTTTTAGTATTTCCTACATATTCCATGGTCATTTATGTGCTTTTCTGATACCATTCATCTGTGATTCGATGATGACAATTCTGGCTAATCTGTCCTGACTGTCTTTTCCTCAGAGACTTTTTTTGGACCTTACCATAGGTCCTATTTTTCCCTGCTATAAGAGATAGTAGCTTTAGCCACTGTTGATCTTTCCACCCTTCAGACTTCCTGTGACTCCGGTGTTACAAACGTGACCTTGCAAAAGACCAGTCAGAGGAACTATGGCGAAGAAAAAACAGTACAATGATCAAAGTGGTTACAGTCTTTTTGCTCTATTTTTTAAACAAGTTAACTAAGTGTGCAAAGTTCTCCATCCCTCCGCTTACATTATATGAGACAAACTATATGAGACTTGTCATTGAACTAACAGTTGACTAAAGCTTTGGTTCACAGCACACAAAATTTCAATTTTGTTCGCAATATTTATGGAGAGATGAAACTGATAGTTTTCAGCCTGTCTTAAAAAAGTGTTACCCCACTCATTACCGTACACCTTGAATTCGTAATTTTGTTGAATATCCAGATGAGTATTTATAAACAGATTAGCTAGTTCTAATTAATCACGGAACAGCACATTAGAATTGAAACTACCCTCTAACAAACAATTTCTGTCTCAGGTGACAGGCTGGCAATACCCACTGTAACACTGACTAGACACTGGAAGCTTTTACAGAACCAAAACATGCAGGGATGTCAGTAATCTCTCTCTCAGTATAAAATGCTGCCATTTACAGTAGTCCTTTTGCATTTAAGTCATTAACTTAAGATGGTTAGTACTGGTACAATAAAAAGCTGGGGGCGGGGGCAGGTACTGAATACTGAAAGAGACCAGAAGGACTGAGAAAGTTTAGCTGAAAACATAAATGCTGAATAAAATCATGCAATTTTCATATATATACTGCAAGACATTAATCTTAACCTCAGTATTCTGTAGAAACCATAGTAAGATAGTTATCCTTTGCTAACTGTCCTTAAAGGAATATGAGGTAGAAATTTTTATTTTTGACAATGCTGCTTGTTTTGATAGTACATACAGTGAAGCTACAGTATAAATTGTTAATTTTTCATGAAATAAGAACAGGCCTTGCTCAAGATGACATATGAATTCACACAGAATTCACATTTTTGCTTTGCCTGAAGTTTTTGATGCAGAAATACTTCAAGAAAACTCTACAACCCTTTACACAGGACAGTAGATGACATGTTCCTTCTGTGTTTTACTTATGAAATTTAGTTGTTCTATTTATTTTATTTTTTTAAATGTGATTTATGAAACCTATTTGAAATTTTCTTGTTAGAGGGCAATATCTCTAAACCCTGAGGAAATAATCTGTTAAAAACACTTATGAAGTGAGGTCCTAATAACTGGCACTTCAAAAATACAGCCTATTTACTCCCCCTGGTGCCACATGCTGTCAACTACTTCAAATCTAATAATTTGAGTTAGGAGGCATCTACTTATAAAATGGAATTGCAGTTGTCCAGGGAGGCTGACATAACTAATGTGAACATGGTAGCACTGACTTCAGTACAGGCTAGCAACCCTAGTATACCTGCAAGGTTCAAGGACACTTGCACAGATACCATGGAACTCTTTGTCAGCACATTTCGTTATTACTTTTAACTATACTAACCAGATTAAAACTATGATTGGTATGTCCAGCTGTATTATAATCATATTTTAAAGACAGCAGTATCATCTAAATCAAAATATTACCAATATTAGTCTTTTACCTTTGCATTTTAGTCCAGAATCTTCTATTTTTCCCACAACTGCAATAACTACAGATTTTTGGTTTAACACTATTCTGTAACAGATTTGTGCAAAGTGAAAATGTATCTATGCACTACTTATGTGTCAGTATTGATTAAGATACATGGAGATGCTGTCTCTTCCTCCACCCCTGTCTTCAACTCAATGAAAGCCCTCTGTTACCAATGAAAGTAGATAAAACAGAGCAACCAGGTCTGATTTCCTACACATTTGTGTCTAGAGGTTCATTAACTTTTGTCATTAGGAAGGCACACAAGTTACAAATAAAGTTTCCCCCACAGACTTGAACTTTAAGACATCTTTTGGAGTAAGGGGAAAGTCAAGCCACAGTATTTTGCTAAGTAGGAGACATATTTTATGTGGATGGCTATTTTAATAAGACTTTTAGAAAATGAATTACCTTTGAAACTCAGACTCTCTGTCAAGCTGTTTGAAATGATCTAATGGGTTGCTAAATTAAGGGAGACCTCATCTCCTTAGAAAGCCAGGCTAAAAGGAGTAAACACAGTCACAGTAGAAAATACAGCTACCAGTCTTCAACAGAGCTGTACATTCTCAGTGGAAAGCCTTGAGAAAGAAATTGCCCAGGCAGGGAACTGTTTTAAGACCAAAAGTCACTCTTTACTCAACAATCATCTTTTCAGTAGGTATATGTATCCAGTCAGTGAGGCTTTAACCAAATACCAACAAGTTTAAAATGCAGATAGGCAAGAAGCACTAATAGTTTTTCGAAAGTTTTCCTTTTGATTTTTCAAACAAAAACCAAACAAAAAAACCCAGAAAGAATACTGTTGCAGAGTATCCAGCTGCACAGAGTCAACACATCCAGAATACGGAGAAAAAGCTTACACCACACAACTAGATCAAAAGAATTGGGATGAGCTTGAAGAAAGTGGCCTCACAACCATGTTATTGATGATCCACTTGTAGGGAAACGAAAAGAGAATGTCCCCAATATTACAACAGAGAAACCTTTCTCCAAAGAACAAATTAATGGTCAACAGGTTCCAATGAAAAGCATTGGTTTTGATAAATATTTTACGGGGTTAAAATTTTTCATTTTCTCTACTGTGATTTGATTTATTACCGAATAAACTTTGGGTCAAGATACTGAATACACTCATTAGAACCTGTCCACTAATTTATTAGTGGACAAGTTAGATGGAGGAAGTATAGATATAATCTCCCTTCATGTTTTTAATGTTCATTCACCCCTATTAAAAGAGTAGTCTTTTTTTCCTCCTTATTATGGTTTATATAGCAGACAATATTACATAGATATGCAAAATGCAAAACTCTACTTCTCAGGTAGCTCGAGAAACATTCCACATGACTAATCTTAAGCTCAGAATAAGGATTTACACTCTCTGGCTAACAATGAAGACTTAGGAATTTAAATTATTTACATTATCCTAACAGCCTTATAGTACAGGCAGCTTTCTCAAACTACTCATTTCAAGGAAACACAGCAAAACTGTGCCTCCAAAAAACCTCTTCTCTCCTTAACTACAAAAAGCCAAAAACATCATTACTAAAAAAGAACTACCTACATACAAACAGCACTTATTTCTACCCAGTGTCAAATGCTTAAACAAAAATATAACTAAAGCTCAGCAAAAGCTGTCCCTCCCTCCCACACCCCAAGACAGCATTACTTTAACAGATGTGTAATTTTGTAATACATCTACAAGGCCTTTCCTCAGGCACATTTAAAGAGTAGGTGTTAAAAAGATACCCTCTTTCACACTGTTTCCTTTCACGTTGTTTCCAAAACTCTTAAAAGTTATGAAAAGGATAAGTCAAAAAGAAAAAACCCTAAACCAAACAAAAAAGCCAAAAACCCTTTCACTTGACAGGAAAACATGTATCATTCCTCAGGAAAGGATGCAAAAGCATTGATTACACTACAAGAAAGGCCTATATACATCATGTCCAATTCAAAAGAACTATACCTGTTATAAACAAAACTAATCATAAAAGTGAACTCACTTATAAAACTGTATGGTAGATGTGTCTGCCTAAATGCAGTATGCAACAACACACAACAAACAACGCACTGCTGAAAGTTTGGGCCACAAAGCTCACAAACAGCGTACCTTTACAGGAATATCATCCTCCTGGTTTGCAGTTTCTGCAGTGAAAACATACGATATTTCTTTATGAGATGTTGTTTGCCTGCAAATGGCGCATTTAATTGAGCTCCGGCGGGTGCCAACGCTGTACTGTTCTATGATGATAGCTATACATTCATTACAAAAACAATGTCCACACGTCAGCACTGCCCACTATGCAGGGAATTAAAAGAAACAACACAACACAGTATCAGTTTCAGATCAACGCAAAAGAAAAACAGTCTATTAATAAACGATAATTTATATTTTCATAGAAACATCACTTTATTTTCATGAAACTCATCAGATTAAAATTGAAGAATTTTAGAATTTTTAGCACTCCAGCTGCTAAAAAGCCTGGATTTCAAGTTTTCCAGCACAGAAAGATTCATGATCCACAGAAGTTCTCTGCATTTATTGTTCATTTTTTGCATTTTCCCAGTTTTAAACTTGAAGATATTACAGTCTTTCATTTCTATGAACGATGATTCTTAAAGCATAAGTATTTACAACATTTTTTTAAAAATTACACAGATGTTTGTCTTGGTCTTCTGTAAAAGTATCTATACATTCATACCAGATCAGTTTTTATTAAAAAAGTCCTAAAGAAAGTGCTTTAATTTTTACATATTGTTAAGTCCTAAACAACATTTTCGGATTTAAGAAAGAAGATTTTGAACAGCGAGGCAGAATGCATTAGAAACAAAAGATTGCATTGCAGAAGCTGTCCTTCCTTTGAGGGCCTAGAACATCTGCATGTCAGCTGTGACCTTCCTTAACAGAGAAGTAATTTCTAAACCAATAGTTTTGCACCTAGAAATAGGGTCTTACAATGTACTATTCTGTTCTATAGGCCATTCTAAGAGGAAAAAAAAAACCAAACCACAGTTTTCATGGGTCCTAGTAGCAGAGGGAATTGACTAAAGAGAAAGATCTTTTAGACCTTGTAAGGTTGTTTCAATCATGCAGAAATGGGATGCAAAGCATTTTAAAAGTTCCTTGCAACATAAGGCTTCTATCATCTCAAGTGGCAGTCTCGGCTAAAGTTAAATAAAAGACTATTTTTCCTTTCAGTGAGATCCTCCAGCTCAGAGATTAAGCATAATGAGAGTTAACAGGGCAAACAACCATTCTCTGTAAGAACCTCTATCACCCTTGGAAGAAGAGCGCAGAGGGGATTTTGGAAACATGGCAGGACAGCGGTTCATGCTTACGCATGTCTATAAAGCTAACAGAAGCTAAACCACCTTAAAATAGCTACCCTAAAAAAAGAGCCAATTTAGTCTGACTGTACAGGAGTCCTTTCATGTTTTTACCTAATGCGTGGTAAGTAAACTATGGCTTTGCACTTTATGATATAGGTCAGTTTTGATTAAATCTCACTTAAATTTCAACTCCTGCAGTTCAGGAGGTAAGCAGTGGGGAAAGAAATCCCAGTTGCCAGTCTTTATTCTATTTCTTTTTACTACTGTTTAAGTAGCTAATATCCATTTCTTTAAAATCTGAAAGAAAAAAAATACTATCAATAAGAGCAGTTACAGTAAAATACAATAGTATACTACAGAAGTTTATCTATTTCTTCATTCTATGAGTTTATAAATGGCAAAGACATTTTCCTGACAGAAGTATGAAAGCACAACTTCAGTTATAAAACAATCAGCAACACACATTTTTGGAAGACTTCTGTCAAAACAGTTAAGCACTGATGTCAACAGCTAAAGCCAGTAGAGGTCCTTGCAACTAAGCAAGATGTTATTTCAGGGGAGAGGCTGGGTGGTACTTTACAGGAAAGGGCTTGTTTCCCCTGTTTCAATACAAAGTTCATTTAAAATCAGATGTTGAAAATTGAACACACAACTGACTCGAATCTAGGTAAAGACATTCTAAAAACAAAAACCTGCTGACTAAATATCTTACCTGTTTTCCCAGTTGACGTGCACAGATTGGACATGGTTCCGGGTTAACTCCCCCAGTAGTTTTATCCTGAGACTGTAAAGTAGAAAAAAAAAAAAAACCAAAACAGTTTGTGTTTCAACAAATAAAAAGTTATTCTATATTTAAAACAAGCTTCTAGAAAAAATGAATAATGAAGTCCTTAAAAAAAAAAGTGTGTGAACAAATTAAAAAACATCATTCATGATTAAGTCTGTCTGTCTTGAGGAAGTTAAAAAAATACGTAATTTATGGTAAGTAAAAGGAGCACTGTTCATGCTGCGGTCCAGATAGCACCTGCATCTCTACTACAGCTTTGAAAAATCCTGGTAAAATACAAGCTTCAAACAAGAAACTCCTCATATTTTCTATCAGCTTTACATTGTTCTAAAAACACTTAAAATATACTTAATCATGCTTAACTATGCTTACTTAAGCATAATTGTACTTACTTGAACACTATGATTAAAATAATGTAACATACATGGGGTTTGTCTGTTTTTATTTTTTTGTTGTTGTTTTTTGGTTTTTTGTTTGGTTTTTTTTTACACTTATTTAAGCTACAGACCTGCTTGTCCTTCTGTTAAGAAGGTAAGCTATTTGTAAAATAGCAAGGGTACATGAAGAGGTACATAATTTTACAAGGCTTCTACTAAATATGGCCCAGTTAGTTTTAATGAAAGTTTTAACCACCTAAAACTAATTCATCGTTTTATAACTGTGTAATTAAGCAAATAGCCAAAATATATAAGGTAATAAATAACTTCATGAGTATGCAATAACAGAAAGAGCAACACACTGTATTCCAACATGTAATGAATCTTTACAGAAAATACATTTTCTTAAAAATGTAAGTTTTAAATAAAAATAATGGTAGGTTTCTTCTATTAGGTAAACAGAGTACATCACTTTGTTAAAGACCAAGGAACAGTAAACCTTACTTTCTCCAGATTAGTAAGATAGAGAAGTTGTCCTAATTTCTTTTGAAGCTGTGATTTGGCAACTGCTTTGTCATTCAAAAGTTTCACTCGATTTTGCTCTACCTATGGAAACAGTATTAAACATGTATTAAAAAAAGAAAAAAAAACAGTGAAGTTTTACAATAAGGTTTAAATTCATTTTTTCGCAGAATTCAACTGAATAATTTACTGGGGATAGATAGAAGAACAGCTCATTCTGTAAATTTAAGATGCGCTTCTCCCCAAGCAAAGTTGATTATCTGTTCCTTTCCTGTACCCAGTATGAACATAGCACTGTGAATGGGCTGAGACCCAGGAGGTATACAAACTTGCTCTTTGTTGTTCTATTTGCATTATTGGTTCTTTCCAGAGACAAAACCAACTTATTTTTTTTAAAGTTTCTTTCAAATCTCATTCAATTTATCATGTCTTCTTACAGCCAAATACATCCTAGACTCTACTGCTGGTTCCAAAAACAACGTCTAAGAAACAATTAATTACTTTCTTTATACTTCTTAGTAACCTATACAAAGATAGAAACATTAAGCTGACTCCTTTTTAGATTACTTACAGTTGGTAGTGGTGTAGTTATTAATACTGCAGTAGAAGCAAGCACCCAAAGGATGAAGGCCAAAGTAATGGTGTGTCTTTTATTGTTGCAAATACATACATAAATCTTAGACTTTGTTAAACATTTGTTAAGCAAAGTGCTCCATTTTAAAAATTGCTTTAACACACAGATGCAATATCTATTCCCCTACAGAAAGAAAAGAAGCACTTTTATCTAATACTGAATCTCACTGAAAAAAAGCACAAAATGTTTCTATTGAAAACATGTTTCTATTGGTAAAAAAAAAAAAAATTAAGATGTTAAATCAACCCAGCGTTTTCTCTATGTTCATGAACAGAAAGTGTCTCAGAGGTGGCTCAGAAATTCCAAGATACTGAAAAAAGATTTGTCCTTTAGGTTTTTACTGCTTTTTTTTTTTACGTCCTTGTGGAAAGTAGCAATATGGGTGAGAAATCAGGTCAACTTAATTTTCCACCAGCTTGGAATACTGGGCAATTGTAGAGAAAGGTCCCAGAGCCATTCACCTGCTGCTGGAAGGACAGCAGTCTTTTGGAAACACGCCACTCTTACAGACAGAAGCCTGACAAAAATATATCAAAATAAGAGTTACAAGCTCAAAAAGGCCCATACACTGAATGTAGAAATAGATAGGAACTCTTTACTCCACCAAGGCTTTCTGAAATGGAAACAGAGGCATATTATAGACCTTATACATAGATCTAGATACAGATTTTATTTTTGTAGGAGGTACGTTCTTTCAGAAAAAAAAAAAAATTCTTTCCTGCCAAGTACTTTACCTCATGTGGTTCTATGATGTGGAGAACTGGTGGATTTGGTTTTGGCTCATCAGGATGACGCACTCTCAGCCGTTCTGTAGCCATTGCCAGTTCATCAATAGCAGACACGTGATCCCTTAGTACCATCCAATATTCATGAAGTAACTGTAAGAAAAGCCTAAACAAATCAGTAACAGAACTGAGTTGAGTTCCCTTTATATGACTCTGCCATACAATGTATAATGTGAAAATCTTTTTGGAGTAAGGGATAATATTTCTTTACAGTAATTCAGCCACAACAACAACAACAAATTATGAAGGAAAACAAACAATATAGACATCATCTTGCCTGCTTTCTTTTCCAGCCTCTCTTTATGAACAATGATAAACAGCTGCGTCTCATTTCTTCTACAACTATTACTATTACAATAACTAATGCAACTAGAAGTTCAGAAACAAAATGCCTTGCAAGACTAAGCAAATGCTGAATAAAATAAGGAAAAATGATTAAGCAATTTTAAACAGCTAGCTATCTATTATAGTACTAAGACTGCTTCTGAAAGATGAAGTATATTTTAAGAAATGTTAACAGTTTGGGTGGTCTTGAGAAAAGCACAGATGAGCACAAGGTGAAGATAACATCAGATTCAGTTCTCTGAAGAAAAAGTAAATTCTGGCTTTCTACAAAAGAAATGGCTACAACTGGAAGTATACTATACATATAAACTGACATTTTAAAATTACTGATAATACTGTAAAATACTTCTTCCCAAGCTTTCCATTATTTATGTATTTTATAAAAAAAATCTTCAGTGATCTTACTGAAATTGTAAGACCTTTTGCAAATGCCAAAAATTCCTATTCGTTGATTTCTGATTTTTGAATTCTAAAAATATTTCTAAGCACTCAGTTGCAGGGGGTGTGATGGCTGGTTGTTTGAGGTTTTTCTTTTAGCTCAAGAAAGACTTGTTTTGAGCTATGCCTAGATTACAAACAAAATTACTGTGGATTAAACCTGGCATACAGCGTAAGGACAGAGAATAAGGTGAAAGGAGCTTACTCCCCCAAAACTAAAGAAACTAAATTAAATTAGGGGGAAAATTAAGCTAAAATTACTTTTTCTTAAAAAAAAAAAATCTTGTTGTTTTAGATTTAAGGGTTATTTTACAGAGTATCATCCCTGTAGCTCCATGTAGATTACCGTAGTACAGACAATTGAATCAGTATTTCCAAGTCACGACAGATGGAATCATAATAGTACTATTTTCATGCTCATTGGCCAATCAGTCCCACCTTTTGTTTCCTAAAGTAAAAGGACATGAAGATACTGTGTTGCCTTCTTGCAGCAGAAAATCCCCAACACATAGCAATGCCTTGGTAACTCGTTACCTTATGTCGTCCTCCTTTTGTGAACTGCTGCAAGCCAAGGACGTAAAATAAAGATGCATAAGGACAGCTAGGGTCATTATTCTCCAGTCAGCATTTTGGTACCATAAGCAAGTGACCTGACTTTGTGAGAGCAGCACAACTTTATTGGGTGTTTAATAACTTTAACTATCAGATACCTGAATGCTGATTGAGATGTCATTTTGTTTAAAAAGGTTTTCCACTGTGTTACACCATAACCTGCTGATTTAAGGCAGCTCCAGATTAAGTCTCACTCCTAAGTAATGCCACCAATTTGGGGAAAGTAGGTGATCAGTAACCAAGTTTGCTGAAAAACAAAGACAGCCTGAATTCTATTAGTTAATCTAAGATATATAAAGTAAATCACTCTCTAGAGTATCTTTTCTTCTGTGGACTAAAGCTAATAACAAATGTTTAAATTCTGGGATAGCATACTCCTGCAAGAAGTATCTGCTTTTTCAAAACCTCCTAGGAAAAAGCAAGTTAAGTGACAATTTCCTAGAATCATGAAACAGAAAGCCTGAGAGAAAGATGAGGGTGAAAAACCTGTCAAGAAACAGGAATTTCCTCTCATGTCAGACCACAAAAAAACCAAAAGTGTATGAAAGAGTCAATAAGCCTGACACTAGTGTACCAAGTGTGTTCTACTGAGGCTGAAGTCTGCGTTAATTAAAAATGAGGAGAAGCATTCAAGAGAAAACACTTTGATTACACCTAAGCTGTAAGACAGGATGAGACCCTTGTGTGCAACAGCTCTTCCCCCTTCTCCAGCCCTGCTATGTATTCACTGCAAGGAAACACAGATGCATGAAGAAAGCCATAGTACACTCCTGTAGTTCTCTCTGATCCAAACAACAGGAGACTAATTATTTCAGGTTACATTGTGTAGTAAACAAGATCCAGGAAATAAAGCAATAGTCAAAGGACATCTGTAGCTAGCACAAGACTGAAGGTAAACTGAATTACAGAATGTACCAATGTTGGATTTATTGAGTCTTGCTACATTCTGATTTAACTAAACAGATGAACACATTTAATTATATCTGTATACTGTCTTAATAGATGCAACTACATTGCTTGTTAATTTGCTTAGTAGCCAGTATAGCTTTTAGAAACTCTTAAATCATACACAAACCATTTTAAATCAAATCCTGTAAGAAGCACTGTGAAAAAGCTTTGTGTAGGCAAACCCTAATTTCAGGAATACAACTTAGATTTGTTCATATTCAGCCTGAATTTCTTTATATTACATTAAATGGACTACAAAACTGTTTTGTCACCATCTCATTTACTGTACCTTATATTCCTTTTTCCACGCTTCAAAGAGTTCCAGAAATATGCTGCCTTCTTCAGTTAGCTTAACATCCATTCGGTGAGCTTTGGCAAAGGAGAGAATAGCTTTCAAGGCACGTTCAGTTTCACTGGTTGCCCACAGTCCTCTGCTTGTGGTGGGCAAACGGTCATCAACAAGCCCTTCTTCATCTTCTATCATCTCCTCAAATATTGCCATTTGGCCTTTAACACTTAAAAACAAACCCAACACGATAATTATCACTGATTTTGTACTTCCACATCCATTTCTACTTACCGTATATTTCAGCCTTCTAATATTTGATTAAAGGATAAAGCAAACCAAACAAATATAAACAGCTGTTTTATTACTTGATATCCCAAAAGCTTGCTTTGAACACAGCGACCTCAGTACCAGCAATGAAATCACCATATAGGCGATTTTGTCAGCTCAAAATTATCAATAGCTTTTGTAAAGGCTTACACATCTTAATTGTCGTTCAGTAGTTATTAATGATTAATGTCACATTCATTTAAAAAGTTTGCAATTCTGACTTCTTAAATCAGCAAAAGTTGCAGTTAAACTCTGATGCAAAACTTGCTGTGTATTGCACTACTGAAGAACACTACAGCTTCCCAGTTCCCTCCTTGACAAACAATGCTAATTCAGAAACACACTAATGTTTCCTAATGATTCCAGCAATCATTAGGTAACAGAGCTCCCACTGGTAAAGACTTTTCAAAATGTTTTCTCAGTGACCTCAAGACTTTTGAATCCAATTTTGACACTGTGAGGGATACGAGAGATAAAAGTCAAAGAGAAAGCATGCAGAGGGCTGTAATCCATGCCTCTCAGTACTGTCCACTGCGCGTACTTCTCTCACACCACGTGCTGGTGCAACCTTTCTTTCAGCTCACAGCTGCATTCATGTCTGAAATCTCCTCATTGTGGCTTTAGTCAAATTTTGTTACTTTATGAAACAGGAGTACGCATTTAATTAGCACACTTGTATTTATACACACACCTTCTGAATACTTCAACACTTCATTACAAATACACGGTCATATTATAGCAGCGTGAGAAAAAGTGGCATGTACTCATTCCTTGTACACAACTTTTTCAAATGAAATTTAGACAGAAAATTAAACTTGATCAATAAAATTGCTATCAAGGCCACTAGCAAGAAGTTGCTGTAATTTGTTCATAAAGTTATTTCAGAAAACTTTAAGTAGAAATTATAACAATCCAACTTTCACTTTTTTTTAATAGTGAGAAGTTTATAGAGCTATGAACTTACGTATGAGAGAAGAGCTTTGACTCGTATTCTGTGAACAACTCATCAGCCTTACAAAAGACACAGCTGCAATACAGAAAATTGAAAACAGAAGCACTCAGAATGTTATCAGAAACCAAAGTAATTCCTGTAATTCCCTATTCCAACATATAAAACCACACAAAGTCCTTAAAAAAGAACAATTTAACAGTCTTATGTACACTCGATATAATAACTGACAGGAAAACATTTTATAACAATAAAACCAAAGTAAGGTCATGATTCTAATAAATGGATCTGTGATGTCTTTGTGCATACAAACCCTGAGTACAAAATAAAGACTTTAATATCTTCTTACTTCAAATGAAGGAAAATTTAATAATACACCTCTAAAGTATATTTTCTATTTTCAAGACATACTTGTTAAGTGGAAGTCTAACAGGTCGCAAATGGCAGATAGTGGCAGCCTCAATAACCTGCTTAGAGGGAGGGCCTTCTAAGTTTTTCACTGCTTCTCTTACAATCTTCTGGAACTTCTTCACTTCCTCCAGCTGGGTTGTGAGCAGGTATTGAAGGCCTCTGCAGTCACGGAATCTGATTTAAAGAAAAAGGGAACTGATTGCACACTGAGGCACCAAATCCAAACTTAATTATTTTGGAGTAGAAGAGAAATAGCTAAATAGCAATATAGAACAACATATGAAGTTCATATCATAAGCAAATGCTTATTACTACTACATGTAATGCTAACTGTTAGAAATCATTCCATTGTATCTCCTAAGATGATGCCTGGTATTTGTAGAATAGAAAGACTCTTTCCAAGACTTGAGATGCGACCAAATATTAGTAGTCAACACCAACCTGCAACATTCTGGTCCACAATGCAAATCTACCAAAGGTATACAACTGCACATACTCTAGTCTTATTTGCATCTACTCTTATTTGCATCTGTTGGCCAACAGACTGATCACAAAAATATACTGCATTTTGTAAGTTAGCTTTCAAAATTAACATTATTGAATAGACATGACTGTGAACTATTTTCCTAAAACTTAGCTGTCTTTCATGATTGGAGTGGGAACATGAACACCAGTTAAGCACTTCCCATATTGTGTTCCTGCTGTAAGCAGAGGTCTCTTGTGCCATTCATACAACATCTGGCATTCATATACAAGACAGCGTATTACAAGACTGTGGTTCTACCCCATATGGAAAGTTTAATCCAAAACATCCCTTTTGTAAAGTGTGGAGAGAAAAGCACAGGTTTAACAACACTAAAAGTTTGGCATTTAAAATTTCCTACTTAAGCAATATGTATTTTAAAATAAAATAGACGAGTTTACCTAACCAGGTAGTCTGAAAATACATGTAAATTGCCATCACAAGTCTGTTGTTAATACTATCAGTTGCCAAATATTCCAGGTTTAGGAAAGTCTCCCACACTATACCCTGGATTAACCATCTCTAACAGTCAACTAGAGATTAGCACTTGTTGCTTCCACCACTGACCAGTAATACATCATAAGACATTGTTTTTTAAGTTTTATTGCATATGCTAAAATAAATTTAAAAGGAAATAAGTTTTATCCCTATTTTATAAAAGAAACAGTTGAGTTGCACATAGCTTGTCCAAAGTTATACAACCTGTAAGCAGCAACAATTTAAAAAGATACTTCCTAAATAGCTAATTTCCAGTGAGGGAAAAAAAAAAAAAAAATCAAGTTTTTGCCACTATGACACAGGCAAGCATACAGATAGATGCACAGGCATATGAGATCAACGTGAACATGCAAACAATCCTTTCCTCAAATTTAGTTTGACCAGAATGAGATGCCATCATTTTCAAATAACACTTAACCATGAAATGTTCATATCGCAGACTCACAGATTGGTTGAAGTTGGAAGGAACCTCTGGAGGTTGTCTTGTCCAAACCCTCTCCTCAAGCAGGGTCACCTAGTGCTGGTTTCCCAGGACCATGCCCCAGATGGCTTTTGAGTATCTCCAAGGATGGAGACTCCACAACCTCTCTGGGCAGCCTGTGCAAGTGCTCAGTCACCCTCACAGTAAGAAAGCATTTCCTGGTGTTAAGAGGGAGCCACCTGTGTTTCAGTTTGTACCTGCTGCCTCTTGTGCTGTCGCTGATCATCACTAAAAAAAGCCTGGTTCCATCTTTTTTGCACCCTCCCTTTAGGTATTTATATACATTGAGAAAATCCCACCTGAGCAGTCCCAGGTCTCTCAACCTCTCCTTATATGAGATGCTCTAGTCCTTTCATCACCTTCTCAGCCCTTTGTTGGACTCTCTCGAGTATGTCCATCTCTCTCTTGTACTGGAGAGCCCAGAACTGGACTCAGAGTACTCCAGGTGTGGCCTCACCAGTGGTGAGTAGACAGAAAGGATCACCTCCCTCAACCTGCTGGCAATACTTTGTCTAATGCAGTCCAGGACACCATTAGCTTTCTTTGCTGCAAGGGCACATTGCTGGCTCATGGTCAACTTCGTGTCCACCAGAACCCCCAAGGTCCTTTTCTGTAAAGCTACTTTCCAGCTGGGTGGCCCCAATATCCATTTTGAAGAGAGAGAATTTCCTTCTTCCTTCTCAGCATAATTCTGAGTTTTGAAGAAAGAAAAGGTAAAGTTCTGTATCTTTATTTAGATTATTCAATAGAATTATGTTAAGTACTGAAAAGTAAAAGATATGCTTACTTCCAGCAAGGGCAAGGAATTGCCACCTTTTGGTATCATGATAACAGAATAGTCATACTGGAGGATAAGTCTTTAAATATTTAATTAAAATCTGTGCCTAAGTATTTAAATTTATACACACATACACATTTTATATACACATTAGATATTTATATACATATGTACATGCATTTATATACACCTATTTTTAGATGTATTTATATATATATGTAATAAAAAAAAAGTTTTTAACTAAAACATGATTCAGGAAGACTGTATTTAAGAGCATAAGGATTGCTCACGTAGCTGAGAAAACTGCCTGAAGTTAAACTGTGAGAGCACTGTGCTTCCTATGTCTCCCTTTTCTGTGATGAACTTACAGAGCTGAAGCACAGAACGTACAACATGAAGCTAGGAGAAAAGGGTTTATTCAGCCTTAAAATGAGATTGCTCAGGGAAGACCTTATTGCTTTCTACATCTATCTAACTGGAAGGTACAGTGAAGACTGAGCCAAACTTTTCTCAAAGGCACATGGTAAAAGGACAAGAGACAACAGACACAAGATGCAACATAGGAAATATTAACTACATAGAAGGATTTTAATTTTTTTTTTTTCCACCAAGTGGGTCAAATACTAAAACAGGCTTCACATAGAGGCTATGAAGTTTCCCTCCTTGGAGATACCCTAAACTCAACAGGACAAATCCCCATGCAACCTGATGGGGCTGAATCTCTGAGCATGGATCTATAAGCTGGGGGTTGGTCTAGGTGACCTCCAGATGTCCCCTCCATACCATTATTCTGTAATTGCACACAACAACAGTGGTACTGTTGTCTTTAACATGAAACCAAACCAAAATTCTTTGCTCAGAAAAACAGTGATGCTATTTTATGCTGTTACACGAGGATTTTCTGATATTGTCTATCTACTTTCCATTTAAGCAAGTCAGTTTCTTTTAGAGGTTACTCAATTGTAATGCAATAAACTTTGAATCTTTCTTGCTCAGCCGTTTCATGAGTACAGAAGACTGTAAAACCATAGTAGATAATACAAAGCAACATTTAAAAGAATGCTTGTCTAGGAGAAAACTGTAATTCTCCTGTTTTTCTTTCTAAGTGTTCTATCTAGTTACACTTTTTGGGGAACTGTTTTTTAAATTTAATTGCAGCCCAGATGGTCTGATGCAAAAATGCCTGCTATTTAATTGCAACTGTTAGCACAAACTGATAAAAGGACTTGAGCAGACTTAACTGTATTCATTAGCCTACTTTAGCTATTCTCTTACTTCTCTGCCATGGAGAGCTTATTAATCTGCTGTTTGTAGTTGCTGGTTATTTCATTTTGCACACGTTGAACAAGCTCCTCGTCGATGGCATACTGTATTGCTGTCTGGATGACATCCAACCACCAAGGAGAACCTGAATGTATCTGTATGCAAAAGAAGAGATTTATCCATGAACATTCAACAAACGAGGAATTTACTCATTGCAGCAGAGGCTTATACTGCTCTCTAGGCCACACTCAAACACAGACTGGTAAATTCCACAGAAAGTGGAAGATAAGAGTATGCTTAAAAAATATCCCCTTTCCTGTTTAAGTGAATACATGATTAAGACATTTGCTACATTCCCATCTACTTCCACACCTTCAAATTGCTTCAGTAGAGTTAGATTCACCAAGGCCACCTACACAGAATAGCCACATAGAAATACTGTAATCGCGACGTTTCCTTTCTCTCTCCCTCTCTGTCTCTGTCTCTCAAAGAGATGAAAGGATAATTTAATCAGAGAAAATAAGCTCTCTGTGAAATTAATAAAGAGCAACACTGAAGTGACCTTATAATTTTAAATGGTGAAAGAAGATGCAGAAGTTTACTTCCTCATGTGCTGTTTGCCCCCATTTCTTTACTATTACACAAATGACAAGCGGCATTTCAACTCAGGTGTTCATCAGTTCATTAAGGGCTTGCACCTTCCCATGAAACCTGAATTGTCATATTGACTAAACACACTCAAGCCTTAAGCACAATGACCAAATGCTTGTCAAAGAACCGTTCCTTTGAGAGTAACTGAAATACCATCTCATACACTACAGAAATGTTTCAAAGCAAAAACCTATGACTTATTTACCTAAATTACAAGTGAAACACAGTTAATATAAAAATCAAGCATGGTGTTAAACTTTACTGGAATCATCCCACCATGTACTTGTGGTTTTAGTCATTTGTTCATCAAGTACTGTGTGCCTCTTTTTGCGAGGAACACAGGATATGTTTGGGGGATCTGTGTGTGTGTGCACACGCACACTGACGAAGTCCCATTCTAAACAGGCCTTCAAAGAACCTTTAGAGATAATAAAACAGCTGGAGTTCTTGATAAACACATGAAAATAATATTAAAAAAAATCTCAAACTTCAGAGGCTAAATATTTAAGAGGTACCTGCCTTTCTCTGGAGCTCCCGAATGGTCTGAAGAACTGGCTGTAAGGCCTGATGGGCTTCTGCAACTTCTGCATTGGATTTACTCATATAATGCTGTCGAAGTTGTTCTGCCTGTATGGAAATGAGAGCTTAAGTTATGCACAACTTATTTATGAGGAATAATTGAAAATGCAAAAACTCCCCAGCTACCATAGTGTTTTAAAATGGTTAGCTACCTATGTGCTACCCACTTTCATTCATAAGCAATACTTAGCATTAATTTTTTCCTCTAAAATCTAGCATTTATTAGTAAGCACAAAAAACATTTGAAACTATAAACGGCTACAAAGATACTAGCTATGCAATTTTGCTTTTGGACAAGCCCAAGCAACACAACAGGATTACATTGCATTACAAAAAGGAACTAGAATTTAACTCACAATTCTTACGTCTCTGTACATTAAAATATATTCTGTTCAATAAGTAAACAACAAAAAGATCCTAGAACAATCTGAAAACAGGATAATTTAACTTACTTACATATAAAACTTGCCCATAAAATAACAAGAAAAGTTTAAATTTCATTATTTTTAGGTGCATCACATGTAACTTTTCAATAAAAATTATTTCTGACAGTGAAAACCCCTCTTGGCATGCAGGTGTCTCCACAATATAATCAGTACCAGTTTACTTGATATTTTAAAAACTGATGAACAAATAACATATTCCTTACAAGTAACATGTACACATACACGTATCTTTCACCATTACATTATTTCACTAGATATCTTTATTTTGTGCATTTTAGGGTGTGTTTAAGTCTTTCTTCTTTTTGTTTGCTACTATCAAGATAATTATTGTTACAGATGGAGCTCAGTTTACCAGGAGCGGACAGGATTCTCAGGTATTTGGATGAGCTGCTGGCAAAAGATAGCTATGAAAAAAACAATCTCTGCTTCACATTTATAAGCAAAATACAAATTTACCGATCCTCCTCTTTACAATAATGTCAGAAGAAGGTGATATAAAAAAATTGCTTGAGTTACAGGTCAATAAAAAAAAAAAAAAAAAGGGCGGTATTTCTATAAAGGCCAGTAGAAACTCCTTTAAATATTTAAGAGAACATGTCTCATTAAAACAGAAAAAAATGTTACCTCTGCATAGAACTTGCATAAAAATGATAAGATATCACAAGATATCCAGATAATAAGACAGATACTGATCACCACCACAGAACTGTAGAGGCTGAAGCAACTGGGATTGTCCAGCTTGGAGAAGAAAGGCTTAGAGGGTACAAAATAGCAGCCTTCCAGCAGCCAGAAGGAACTCACCGAGAAGAGGGAGCCAGGCACGTTACTGAAGTACATGGCAAGTGAACAAGGGACAATGGCTATAAATTGGAATGGGAGGTTCTATGTGAATTTCTTTTCCCCACTATGAGGATTATGAAGTATTGGAACAGGTTGCTCAGATAAGTTGTGAAATCTCTTTCCTTAGAGGTTTTAACAGCCCAATTGGATAAAGCCCTGAGCTACCTGGTCAGAAGTCAATGTTGACCCTGCTCTGGGGCGGGGCTTCAGCTAGAGACCTCCCAAGGTCCTTTCCAACCTAAATGATGCCACAATAATGATGTTCTTTTGCAAATGTGGTCCATATGTCTGCTACAAGTAACCAGTGGGGAACAGTGATCCCAGCTATCTTAACCAGATATTTCCCCAGTTAAGATTAAGGATATAGTTAAACAGGCTTATGCACACAGAAGTAACATGCAGTGACTTGCTTCTCTGGCCAAAGATGGTCAGCCTTTCTAGATGTTTAGGCAGCACAAGACTGACAGGGATGAACCAGTTGCTGTAGGGCATGTGAATACAATATAAGTAATACAGGGAGAGCCTGGACAGACGCCACTGGCAAACTTTAGGCTATGAAGAACGCCACAAGTCAGGACCTTCTCAAGAAGGTTTCAAAGAAGATATTATCAGTACCACACACAGGACCAAAAAGAGATGTAGAAAAACAGCTTCAAGGCATGATTAAGAAGATGCATTAGACAGTAGTAGCTTATATTTACTAGGAGATGGGGAAGCATTTTGGAATGGAGGGCACGTATGCAAGAAAAATAAACTTCACCTAGAGAAGACCCTGACTATCTGCAGTTAAAATGAGAAAAGCTAAAGAAAATGTGAGAACATAAATGACAAAAGAATTCAGGATGATGCATTCTTTATCAGTAACATCTATGTAAGTTATTTCCCCAAGAACATTGTGAAGGTGGGGAAATTACATTTTAGAGACAAAAATTATTAAAACTTCCATAAAACACACTCACAACATAACAGAAATCACCAAGCATTCACAACAGCACCATTTTACTGGACATTTCTCCTCTCATCTCACACACCAAACAACTCTTGATTTTACTAACCTGAAAGGAAATGTATGTAGTTAACTTGAAAGCTATTTAATGTTATTTCTTTAGTTTGAGAACATATGGAAGGATAAAAAAATAAAAAGGTGCTCTTGAAAATGTATTTATATAAAAATGAACATTTACCTCTTCTGCAAGTCGGCTATCACGCAGAGTTGGGGGAATTCCTGGGTGCTTTGCCAACAACAATTCCATCAAATTGTGTGTAGAATGAAGTCTCTAAATATACACAAAGTCAACAGCAATCATGAAAAAATACATTGCAACGTCTGTGACAGGAAAAGCTTAAACAGCAATGAAAGCTTACAGCAAGAAATTAGTATTAAGTTAAATTAGTTTTCTTTTTCCCTCTGTTAATCTGGAAGCATCTTATAAAGAAAATAAACATTCTTTTCCTCATTTTACTGAAGGAGGAAATGAAACATTAAAAAGACCTTCAACACCTCAAAAGCAAATCAGGTGGAAAGTTTGATACCAAGTCATCAGATTCTGTCCCATACTCGCCCTCCTAATTAAAACAGCCCATAACTATCAAGCAAAACAAGTTATTTATCTCAGAGCACATTCTTTTGTAAATACCTTTCAGAATATTATAAGGAGACAATTCACTTAGCCTAACTAAAGCAAAATAAAGTATAAGGAAAAAAAAACAGCTCCTAAGAGCTTCAATCTTTTTTCATATTTTTCACTTTTCTGAAATAAAACATGACTGAATAAAACATGACCTTTTTGTTTATGTTTAGGGAAAATAAACTTGATTGTTAATATAAGGCAACTCTATTCCTCTTCCCTAGGTTCACCCTACGTATCCCAAACTAGATTCCTAGTATTATGCTGCCTGAATATCTCCCACAAACTGACACTAATAACTTTCACTATCATGAACTTGTCCCCTTCTTACCTCCTGGATCCACTTCACCTTTGCCCTATTACTATCTCAGCCACCAAAGAGCACTAGCCAGCAGTAGTTTGCCATTATCTTAAAGAGCTAAGCCTACACAACTGGGAAGTACTCAACAGAAGTTGAGTTTTATTACACAAAGGCAATATTGGACAGTATACATTTTGAGAAAAAAAAAGCTTTATTGGATTGCATAATCCAGTAAAACAGCTTAATTAACAATCTCGTTATGAGTAGCTTAACAAGTTTATGCTGGTACGGCTACACTAAGTGAAAAATGCCTCTGGGGAGTCACAAAGGAGCAGGAAGGATCAAAGAAGCACAACGGAGCCATCAGATGACCACATGCAAAGATAATCAAAGAGTAACTTACTTAGTGAAGCAAGCAAAGTAAAGAAATAGACAACTGATCACTTCTTATTTACCTGTCATTAACATTTTAAATATCTTATTATGCTTAAGAGAATTTTGGTCAATTTAGAACTGATATTTCTTGAAGAAATATACAGAAGTTACTTACAGAACCATTGCTTTTTTAATCAGGAAAATATATTCATATATTTAATATAGTATTAAAAATGTATTAATATATTTCCTGAAGAGAAAATTAACTTTGATTCTTTTTCATGTTTTGATGCCCTTTCAGAGAACATCATCTGTAGTGCAACAATTTTATTATTCTCTATCATTTGGCATGTTAATATCATTCTCAATGCAAACCCAGTACCCTGTATTTGCAGGATGTAATATAGTACCATTAATGTGAGCAGTCACAGTCACATACACAAGGAATTCAGCGTGTAAGTTTATTGCAGAACAGCAGGTGGAGATCATACACTGCTTCTGGGATACCATGAAGACGCACAAGCAAAAGTTTTTAGAAATACAGTAGCCTTTTAAAAAAGGAAACATGAAGGTCACTGGACATACTCCTATCTAAAGACTGTGATAATGAGAGCAGGCTGAAAGAGTAATTCAGCACACCACTGGAAGAAAGAAAAGACTGAACTGTTAAATTAAATCTAAAGTAATCCAGTTCTTAACTATGTCTCTTTACATTTGAATGCTCACTCACTTGCAAGGAATCTGTTTTGAGCTTTTCTTTGTGCTCTTCAGATGATCGTAACACTTCTCTGTACAGCTCTGCAGCCAATGCATATTCTCCTGAATTAAAAAAGAGTAACAAAAATATACACATATTGTGTTGGTTTTTAAATATACAAACACCCATGACCAGCCATCACTTGTTACATACTAAGATGTTTTCAGAGAGGCTGTATAATATCTGCTTGTCTTCAAGCAAATCTTCCCTATTCATTCCTCCCACCCACCCCCCCAAAAAAACCCTGGTAAAAGACAGAGTATTATATTTTACAAAGACTAAAGCAGTTTCCAAATTAAATATCTTTTGTGACTGCAAGATCTGTAGACTTCTGATCTTAAAATATGTAATCACAGTTGCATAAATCCAAAGAATCTCACATGTTGCACTAAAAAACCATCATCTACAACTCACTGCAGTGATGCATTACTAAGTTCACACTGCAAATATGTTATTCACTCGTTCAGTGAAAACAATGAGAGTTGTGTCATACTTCAGAAATGCAGAAATGATTGAATACATGCAGGGAGCATAACTACTGATGTAAGCTGCTAACATCACAATCACTTCTCAGAAAATAGATTATATAAATTAAAGAAATACAAAATTGAAGTTGCATATGGAAAAGCAGCAAAAAAAAAAATTATTTTCTTTTCTCAACTGACAGAAATTTACTTAACCAGTAACAGTCTTCGAAGACTCTTAAAACTTGGAGAAGTACAGGGACATGAAATGTATAAAGACAGATAACACAGTAAAACAAATATCATCTTCCTACATATCTGGAAGCCTAACAACCCTATTTCAACAAGATTTGTTGCTTCTTACATTGAAACAGTTGCGAGTCGTAAGGGTGTAGTCCTGCAATATACTATTGCCATTACTAGTAACAGGCCAAAAGCTATGTGCTGAATTTGCAAGGCTTCAAGGTTGAGGCTTGTCAGGACTCCTTTGAATTTTTCTTGACCTGCCTGTACCTTTTACTTGGCTTAGGTGCAACAGCAATTCCTCTAATTCACTAGGTGTCTACGGCTAACTTTTTTTTTTTTTACTTTTGTTCTTCTTTGTGTGGTACAATCACAGCTTTATATAGGTAGCAGTAACAAGCAGTTATTCTATGTAGAATGAGATATTTACAGCTAACACAATGATGTAGTGTAGAGAAATATAGGCCTAGTAACAATAGCAGAGGCCTTGAAAAGTAAAGATATAGGATGCAGTGTAGAGGAGTACAGCCATGGGATGCTAAGAGATGGTGCACAGGCTTGGCAGTGAATAAGGAAGCCACGGCTATAAACAACTCACCCACAGTCAAAGAAATGCAGACCTACAGCTGGACAAAACAGGTTTTAGGGGCAACAAAGAGAACAAAGAAATAGATGTAACATTCATAAAAGGCATCATGTACACTAAATTTGGTGTTAACGTGGAACTGCAGACCAATGAAGAAAGAGAAAGGTGTAAAAGTGTGCTAGCAAACATAAAAATGACCCTAATTGGATCCTTGAGTGAGAAAGAAGAAACCATCAACACAAACATCTTATTCCTCCTGACAAAGAACTCCAGGCGGTGACAACTAGCCATAGCACTGCCACCATTAGTATGAAACCACTGACCTCAAGAGCCAGAAGGGCAGTAGAAAGGTGAGCATAAAAGCAGGACAAGTAGTAAAACCAAGTAAGTGTGACTATTACTGGTTTTTCACCTGTAACAACTAGATCTGGGCTAATAACAATTAGACCTATAAGATTTCAATTATACTAACAATAAATTCATGGCTTTACTTATATATAAGGTGCACTTCCTCCTTGCTGATAAAGAAGATTGAGTGCAAGAGTAACACTGGCGGGGGGGAGTTATAGACCGGAACTCTGCCTCAGTCCTGCTTTTGTTTCTCACCAGATGCAATTTTCATCACTCTGCTTTTCAAAAAGGGCCAAACTTGCTTTTTGCTGCTAGTGTATTTTAGAGGTATTTAATCTGTACAGTAATCTTTTTAAGCACTTAATTCTATCTGAAAAAATTGATACCCATGCTGCAATCATAACAAAGTATTTCAAACCTACTAACTACAGACTAGAGAATCTGAATGTAGTCTTTCTGTAAGGCAAGTAACAGAACAGGCAGTTTGCTTGTTCTCTTCTTTGAAGGAAGACTTTAACATGAGCTGGAAAAATTCAAGCAGCTTGCCAACTTTAGAAGACTTGTTTCTTAGCAAAGAGGCATTTCTTTCACATTCACAACTAAGTTATTTTAATTTATTATTGTGTTTAGTGGGACATTCAAGATTAATATAATTATTTTTGTTTCCCATTCAAAGCTTTTCTTCCTCCTAATTCAGACAAAAATCTACATTGACAGAGCTGTATAGCAAGCAGCAGCAAACAGATTCCACAGTCAGCATAACAGTTTGCACGGCAGGGGGCACAAAGGAAGCCCAGAAAGCAGTACTGATAAAACAAAAGCAGGTTAAACACAATTACACAAGTATGACTTCTTTTATCCTCCCAGTACACATAGATGGTAGAATCAAGAAAGAATAATACTCTAAGACATCTCAAAGATGCTCCAAACTACAGCTATTCTCTTCTCCATCATCTAGAATGAATGCTGGGTTTTATTGCAAACACTGTTACATGCTTCTCTAGTTTCCCACGATTTCATTTTTTTTTTTCCCCTAAATTCAGAAAAGCCACTGTTTTAACATGGTATCATCTAAACCATAATTAGCCTACTAAAAGGAGTAAAGAATATGCTACAGCCATCCAGTCTTACCTTTAATAATATGGATACCAGCTAAGCCATTAAGAGCACACACCAGCTGTCGGTGAGCTTCCTCACACTCTGTTCGACATTTCTTCTGCAGAGAGGTCAGCAGTTCCTCCATGGTCATGGTGCTGAAACGGAGACCAAATGGCTCAAATTTGAAATAAAACCACAATACTAGAGAAGTAAAACTGTCATGCTGCGCAGCATGAAAGATTGTTATATGTATGCAACATACTGTGCAAATGTTTGAGATTTATTTACTTATTAAAAAATAGCTGTCAGATTTTTTTCCAGCTAGAGCTTTACCCTAAAGGAGGTTGACATCTCCTAAAAGTAGAAAGAAATAGGAAACAAGAGGAAAATTAGAACTAGGTAAAATAATCCTTCACAGGGCAAAATATTTTGCTCCTTCTGTTACAGTGGTGAACGGGAAACAAGCAAAAATAGACCTCCTTTTGCTAGAAGCTGTTCAAACGAAAACAGCTATCAGACACTGCATTTCTCCCCTCCGCTACCAATCTGAACATGCAAAACAGATGAGGTGTCAAGGTAAAGAGGAAAATGTGGGGAATGGGAAGAGTGAAGATTAGAAACTATCATTTTAAACTTCTTTTTCTACATTGGTTTGCAGTATTTGTAATTCTTGAGAGGAATTTAGTCAGAAGAGAGTTAGCTTAACATAAAAATGCAGGAAACAGAGAGGTAGGAGGAAGAAGCAAGAACAGAGATGAGAAAGAAGAAAGAAAGCAGCATGAAGGATAGCTTGGAGCAAGGCCAAGGGACAAAGAATCCAGGCAGGCAGAAGCCTGATGCGAAGAGACAGGAGAGTAAACTGCAACAACAGTCTATAACAGCTGACCGGAGACTGCTTCTATGACAAATCGCTGCTCTGAGACCAGACACTACACCCCTCCCTGAAACTCTGCTCCTCAGCCTCATTCACCTTCAGGAAAGGCATTTGCTATTTGGTGTTTAGTGCTGTGGAGTAGAGTGAGAGGCGGCATAACTCCTGTGCAGCCTGGGCCCAAGGTATGCTGGAAGGGCATCCCTGACTAGGCCTTTATTTTACCCTCCTTGCAACACTGTTCCATTTGCAGAAACCATTCGTTGAGTTTACGCTACACTGTTACACTAGAGCAGGATTTACATCAATATAATCACTATTTATAATTAGCTGAATTCTGCAGAGGTATTGGCAAATACACATAGCACCTGCTGCTCATACTCTGATACTTCTAGCACTACTACTTATATTTCATTTTTAAAACCATCAGCAGTTTCAAGAAAAATTATAAAAGCAAAAGGATGTACATATAAAGTATGCAATTTGATATATAGCCTGAGACTACCAATTAAGACAAAAATAAGGTTTTTTACTCAATGTAACTAGGGGAGCCTAGAAAACTCCCTTTTGAAAGTTATATTTTTGCTGAGTACATGTTCTCATTTACTGTCTTCACTACACAGGTGGGAAAAGAAGGTCATCTAGCATAGAATATGCTCCAAACTCAGCTTGCTTGTTTCTAGCCAGTTTCTCTTATCCATATGCTCCAGCATCAACTTTCTTGTTTCAGCAAATTTCTTCATCAAAGTTTCTAGCACTGAATTTCTTTGTTCTTCTCATACATACAACCAAAGCCAAGAGCCAAATCTTCTCTCTGTTCTGGTAATGCCCACTGCTGCAGTCAAGCTTGGTTCACAAAGAAGACATGTAAATAGTGCTGGGAAACAACTTTTCATTGTACATATGATTTTAAGAAAGATTTTCATTGCTAATTTTTCCACCCCAATTACTATGCAGCTGTCACTCTGCAAGCATTCCACCAAAATCAACACAGTACCAAGCTGCCCCCAGCATACTCAGCTCAGTTTACACATTTCATTTGTAATCCACTGGCTCATTTGAATGCAAATAATCTTGTATGGACTGGTGGAAATATTGATTTCTCCCATGTTTGAGTCCTTGCCTCCACACTAGCAGACTGTTAGACAGGAAGTGCTACAGCACAGTGCCTACTATTGGGCCCTGCTGAAGTAGATGCAAAATCTGTTACAGCTGCTAAGGCACTGTAGGTGCCCTGTATGAGAAAGCAGAAGGAGTAGGACAAAACTTCATAAAAGGATAGAAAGAGACTGAATAGAATGGATGAACAAGAGCAGAAAACAATAGAAATAACACTAGCCGTGTTAAAAGTTTTAAGTTCTTCCCTACCTGTAGCTTAAAAAAGAAACAACATAGATAGTGCTCTGAGAGCCTGGAATAGAAACAGCCTGTTCTTTCACAACCCCCCTCTAATTGACTGAAAAAGTAGCTGCTTGCTACATTTCACAAAGAGTCCTAGCAACATGCTCTTGGTATAACAAAGGCTGAGACCAAACTGGTAACTGGTATTTGCAGGGAACTTGTGAGGAAGAGGATCTTGAAAGCGTGCAAAAAAAAAAAAAAAGGGGGGGGGGGGGGAGCATTTGAACAGTTTTCAAGTTTGGATCTACATTTACAAAGTCTGCAACCTCACATTAACAACATTTTCTTTGAATTAAAGAACTATTCCATTCTGTTTATTCATTTTGTTCATTGTTCTCATTTATGAACATGAGTTTTGCAAGAGACAAAGAAAATCAGTGGACTTAAAACTGAGAAAGAATCTAGTTTGTTTCACACTCAGTCTGCCACCTGCAACACCCTAGTATCTATCAGCATCATAAGGTTAAAATGTTACTACACAAACAACTGCCTCTCAGTACTATTTTCTTTAACACAAGAATTACACTAACTACCCTACTGCATCCTATTCAGCTGCTGAGGTCAGATAGCTTGGTGTGCTATAGTTGCACATTTAACTCAAGAAGCTTAAAATGAGGCTTGTTTGAGAACTGCACAAGATCTTGCACCATTAGGGACAGAGTTTTGTTTTGCATGAAGCAAGCCATTTAAGAAGTGACAGCAATTCACCTTTTCTGTAACGGCAAGAACTCTCCCCGAACAGCTTGGGGATGACAGCAGGCCTGCCTCAGCCGCAGCAAAGGGTACAGAATAGAAGTCACAGTCCTTCTATCAAGGCTACTAAGCTTCAGAGTCCAGTCCGAAATCTTCCTGAGTTTTGCCAATGCATCCTGGCAGCACACCTCGTGCTGGCGATGATAGAAGTGTCTCTCCACAGGAGAAAAGTGAAGCCAGTGTACATTTTCTGTCTGAGGGGGGATTTGAATCTGCAATTAAAAAAGAAAATAAGTAGTTTGCAAATAAAGCTATTCATAAATGTTGTTCAGGAATTTTAAAACCCAAAACTCTTATTTACTTGGTCAATCACATCCTTCTTTGCTGATCTCCACATTATCTTGGCAATTAGACTGTAGAGAGGCCGGGGATTTTTCCTACAATAAGGTCGATATAAAAGTTGGTCCCACCAATGTTTGACCCAGTAAGGATCAACTCCAAGAAAAAGGACTAATCCATAAAGATCTGCCAAGAAAAGAAAGTGTTTTAGTACAATGTTTGTGTTTTAATACTTCACAATATGCCTCCCAAAAAATTAACTTTCGTACAAAGGTTACCAGGCATAAAGCAACTACATTCTGGCCATTATCTTTTCCACTTGTTTTCCAGTCATTCCCTCATCAAAATAGCTAATTTGAGGCAGGGGACTGGGTTGGGGAAGGCAGGGGTTCTCTCCTTTAGCTAGTTGTTGATTTTCATAGAACATGCTGGAATATTACTATTTGTGAGACACCTTCATAATTTCAAGTTTAGCAGAACACAGCAATGAATTTAAACCTATTCAGAGCAGAGGTGAGAGGCAGAAATTACATGATTGCATATGGTTAACTGGGTTTGCCAGGTTTTAGAAAAACAGTATTGCTCAGTATCATTAGTTCACAGCCTGCTGTGCACCAACTGTCTGTTGCCCACCATCCTAAAAGGGGCTGCAATTCAGAAGACTTTCACTTTTCTACTAAGGCATAAGAAATTAACAAAACACACCTTTTTTTTTTTCCTTACTAATTGAGAGAATACAGCTTGCTAATTCTGCCCAATTCAGAAACGCATCATTTTGGGGGATGAAATTTAAGGACATACTGACTTTAAGCTCGGATCTAAATCTTACTGGAAAAATACAGAAGCACACGTTTAAACGCCGCATGTGGACAATGCAGGAATAAAAATATATGATGGTATCTTATAGATAGTTCTTAAACATCTGGTGGTTACATTCTTTATTCTGTTAGCTTTACAGTAATTTTGGCATTCAGCTGAGAGCTGCAAGACATTCACCAAATACATCATAGACCAGGGGAAGAAAAATCCTGGGAATCATTTCTATGCAGGAAACAATTGTTTACCCAGAGGTCCTGTCCCACTTTATTACAATGGCACAGATTCAAATTAGTCAGCAGTTTTAATCCCCTATGTGATGGGGGCTGCCTCAGCATAGCCTGAGCGCCTGGCCAACATGTATTATGGACATTATGACATTTCAGGTATGTATTAAATCAACACTATCACACATAAGGACTTGAACAAGTTAATCATGACAGTCAAATCAATCACTTCCTTCCATAGTGTTTGCTTTGTTAACTATGTATTCTCACAGCTATTACGTGTATTTATACATTTAATCCACAATTTTACAATGAATTAATCTACAATATTGACTTTTATAATAGTTTGGTATCTGAACAATAGTTCACAAATGCTTACACTGATTTATCCACTTTCAAACTTGTTGCCTCAATGTGTACCACATAGTTCTAAATCCATCAAAGAACACAGGGAGATAAAGTTAGTCAGTTCCCTTTCCTTTTTTCTATCTCTGCTTGAAGCCTGTCTACAGAAACTGAGTACCTCACAAAAAAGACAAGATAAATGACACCTGCTAACATACAGCTCCACACATCTCAATTCATTAAGTCTTTACATAAGGACTTAAGACAGTTTCATAAAGCTTTAGTACGATTTTTAGATTTTATATTCATAGCAGTTGATGCCCACAGTAGTTTATACAGGGCTATGTAAAAAGCAAATACAGCTTTGCTTGCTGTATTTGACAGTTAGAAGGATCCTGTAACCAGAGCAGACTATCTTTAGCTGCAGTAGAGAAGGGTTAATATTTACCCGCTCTGCTAAGCGAAAACTGAAGAACAGACTTGAGTCAGCTGTTCAACATACAGCTTCTCTGCTCCCCAAAGTATTTGTCTAACTCGGGGAGATAAGAAGATTTCAGCTCTGCAGTTCTTATATTGATACATTTATTGATGGCTTTATTACATGCTCAAGGTTTATAGCTTACCAAGTCAGAGTACCTAATGAATTCAGAGCAGAACTAGCAGACATTTTAGCTGCTTCAAACCACCACCTAATTATCAGCACAAGGAAAACCACAGATGACACTGCTACATAAAATCTCACCTTCTAATCCTCGCTGCACAGGAGTGCCACTGACACACCAGCGATTGATTCCACTTAAACGGAGTGCCATTTCAGCAGCCTAGCAAAAGAAGATAGAACCAATGGTAGGAAAGGAAAAACAAAGACAGAGTAGAACACAGTCTGAAAACACGCGGACCTTATTTTTAACAAGTCTGAACGTCTTTTCAGTATGTAAGATTAGCAGACCTATGAGCAGCATTGGTATAATATATTATAAAAATGTGTATAAAGTTATTGAGCTTTTTTTGAAGGTAACTGAAAGCTGATAAAAGCCATATCCACTTCCAAGTAATCAAGTGCAATTAAGGGTTCACAGAAGGCAAACAGTTGGCAAAAGAAACTGTATGTAAAAAAAGAAATTGAAGCCCATAAGCCATTATGTAAGCAGCATTTTTGTCTTCCTGTCTTGGGCAAAAAGAATGGATGAATACTAATTAAAATAATCTCCCTCTACAGACTGCAGCCCTAGAGTTTGTAGACAGACTGCTGACTATTTTAGCTTTTAGACCCAAAGGACATATCTATGCCTCTGAACCATGTCACTGAACAGGCTAGTGTCTTGTTTGAAACTATCAAACACCATATACAACACGATGACCGAGTTCTTTGAACCGTCGGTATAGATTACGTTAAGTATTTTTTGAGCTGGATATACTTCACAGTCTGCCAAAATTCCAGAAGGAGAACCATTTAATAGTAAATAACTCCAACAGAAAATTCACTTCTAAAGAACAAGCTACAAGGACACATTACCTGAGTGCACTGAACACTAAGAGCGTGAGAGGGAAGTCTATTGCATTATTTACAATAAGCTCATCAAAACCCTTTCAAGTTCAATAAATGCATGCCCAGGAATGTCATACCTTTGCAGTAGTACATTCAACCATTTGTGCTTCATCGAGGCAGATCCTCCACCACTCCACTGCTACCAAGGGGCTTGGGATGGCCATGTACCGCTTCTGGTTCCTGAAACGGCGCCCATCTTCGCTGTTACTGTGGGGTATATCTACATAGTTCAGTTCAGTGCGGAGGACATCATATGTGGTGATAACCACCTCCTGCTCTGCCAACATGTGTGGCTGCAAAAAGCCATGCTTCTTCACACCTTGATACACCTACATAGATTTGTATTCAATAGCACAACAGCAAAGAATGAAGGTAAGAGACACTAATAAAAATGCTAAAATACCAGTACAGCTTAATACGTTCATGCTTTTAGCAGTGTTGCTCATATAATATGAAGCCATTCATAAAACCTGTATTCATATAGTGGGAAATCCATAGAAGTAACACAGATAAAAAATGCAATACAGACATTGATGCAAAATTTTTATGTATGATTATCTATACCTTCGCAAAACATTTTTTTTTCTCCTTTGAAGAAAAAAGGACTTCAGTATTTTCTACAACAGTTATTTGTTAAAACAGTTGTTTGCAAGATTAAGTATTCTGTAATGTTGTACAGAGTAATATTACATAAGTCAGTGTTACGTGTCCGGTTCTCCCCTCGCCTTTACCGTACATGTATTACCTTTCTCCCCATTGCCCCAAAAATTTCATGGATGATTAGGCAAAGACAGAAGTATGCAGCAAAATATTTAAAAAAACAGAAATGATACTCTGGATAATATTTTATCTACAAAAAGGATTTCTACAGAGACTCATGAGATGATAGAAAGAATACCCTAGTAAGAAACAATCCCTATGCACCAACAGAATGTTATTATAAACCTTTCATATTGACATTTGTTCTAATATCAGAATTATTTTTCTCATCTCCCTTGTCATTTTAAGCATAATCCTTTTGGAAACATACAGCAGTTTAAATAAAAAAATTAACAAGCTAAACCAAACATTTTACTATATGCTTCCCCATGGTAGCATTCTATATCTAAAGAAAATAAATACAGCACATATTACAAGCCCCAATATATTTACAATACCAAAACATATTAGAATTTCAAATAGTGTGGGGTACAGTACACAATCAAAATATATTTTTAGAATAGGAGTGTTTTCTCATCTGCAGGATTTTTAGCTACTAAGAACAATTATTACCAGAGTTATGTATCAATCACCTTATTTTTTTCCTTCCCATACAAACTTTTTCTCTTGCTCCCAATTTACTTCAGAAACCTACTTCAAAATTACAGGCATCCATTGCTTACTTTAAGAATTTTATCATCAGCTACTTCTTACCACTCATCTAGACCTGTATATTAATCACAATATTAAAACAGATAAAGCTTTCTTCTGACAGATACAGGAATATCCTTTTTTTTTTTTTTTAAGAAAGAATCTATATTCTAGTTTCAACTTCAAATAGCTAGCATCTTTCTATTCCTCTCTCATTCTGTGAGTTCATGATTAATTATATAAGAATGGACCATCCTGGTTATTGTTTATCTACTACTACCTACAAAAACTTTTACCATTTAAGAAAATCACACTGTCTTTTAGTCCCTCATAGTGTCACAAACTTAAATGTTCTCTTAACTCATGCAACAAATAGTTAAAAATACCAAAATTAAGGTGACCCTGTAAAATCTTAGTTGATTTCCCTGCTCTTTACCCCTTGATGATCAGCATATGATTTCACTGTTGATTTCACTGTTAACTGTACTTTTTCTTCCAGTAGTAATCTTCCTCTACATTTGTGCATATGGCAACAGTGTTTCTGTCAACTGAAAGAAACACTTGCAGAAAATTTCTGTTCAGAGCATGTGCAACCAGGCCAATGCACACGAACAAAAGAGAGAGAAGGGGAAAGGGAAAAAAAAGAAAAATGAAAAAAAAAAAGAGCATGCTCGCTGAAGCAACTGTTAAGGAGAAAAAAAAATAGCTGTTGAAGTCTAATGATCTCTTCCAAGTATTTATGAACAGATTTTCCGGAGGTTTATAACTTGGCCAAGTTTTGGTTGTTTTCACAGCAGCAGAAAAAGACAACCTGCCACAAAACAAGACCTACTGATAAATTTTAATTTCTTGTTCTATTACATAAAACCATTAGAACTTCCCATGGGTTGTAAGTAGTTGGAAGAATAAAACACACCCTTCACATACAATGCAAAACCTGTTAATATGGGAAACTGGTTCTTTGAAACACCTGCACTATTTTCATTTTAACTTTACAGAAAAAAACCCAATAAATTTTCATTTTGAAGCAACACTGAAAGCAAGTCTGGATGACTTACAGTTGGCAGTTAAAAAGAAAATGAAAACAGTGTCTTAGAATGGAAGGTGTCACACAGCTTAAAGTACTGACATTCAGTATTTAAGCTATTTTACTGTTGCCATGTAAATCTATTTCTGACAGTTTTCATCAAAACCGGTATAAAACTTGGACTGGGTCCTATGAAAACTGTGCAAGTTTTACACATTTGTTAGTTGCTGCACTAAAGCTAATTAGACTGCTCACACAAATGGCTTACTGGAGGCCTAGAATTCATTTATACATTGGGCATCTATGCAGGATAGCTGAAGGTATCAGATATATCCCTGAATACAAAGCTTCCTCTCTTTATCAATCTACTACTACTGTTATTTTCTTCAAAATATAAGGGATCCATGGTTCTCAAAGCACCTTATCATTATAAAGGTTCTTGCCTACTAAAAATATGGACAAAACTCGACTACATCATCAATAAAAGACAATGGCTATCCTTGAATACTGCGATAACTATATTAAAAAAAATCCTACATAGCCATAGTTACTATATATATAATTTGGTTTATTCTAGTGATAGAGCTATTAGAAATCAAGTAAAAGGACAATACATGGTCTCCAGATAAGCAACATCCTAATAAATATGGCAAATGTCATAGAGACAATGCCCAAGTTGTAACGGTGTTACTCCCAGTAAACACCAAGACCCAAGACTTCCTTTGTAAAGCCTGAGAACCAGAAATTCAAAAGTACACTCTTTACCTACTGAAACATTTGTTTTTATCTAGAATGAAGTGAGAAGCAACTGTCAGAGAGCTGCTTGGGTGCAAATGTACAGTGAGACGACACTGCCAAAACACCTATAGTTAGGCCTTTCAAAGTTCCTTAGTAATCTTTCAGAACAAAAACAAAAAACAAAAAAAACCCCAGCCTTCCCTCTAAGAAATCACCTGTTGTTGCAACTGCTCAAAATTTGCTTCCATTTGATAAAGATATCTAGTCCACTGTATCATCTTCCAGTGACCAACTAATAAGGAAAAAATGAAAAACTAAATGCAGACAGTCTTTCTGGGACACGAATGCACCGTGTGATGCCAAAGCGTAGGTCTAATAGGAAGAAATGTAGAATTCTGACACAGAGGACAAAGAAATCTCTGACCTTTATGTAATACAATGTCAGACAGGAAGCCTTGAGCCTTGATAAAATAGCTGTCCAGAATATGAAGCTATATAATCTTACCAGAACTCGAAGAGAAGATGATCTTACATGCCTGTTGATCTCATCTACCCACTGATGACAAATAGAACTCGGAGAAATTATCAGTGTCGCTCCTGTGGAAACTGGTTTCATTGCCACGAGGCAATGGGGACAGTAGAAGGGTTTGATCTTCAGGTTTTCCTCTTTGTAGTTTACACATTCTGCATGCTGCCATAAGTAACATTTCAGGCACTGCACACGAGCTTTATAGTCAGCCAATCCAAGCTCACCACAGATGCATTCAAAACGATATTCAGAGGTATTAAATGGAAATACAGAACTGGCATGTTGTATGCTACTGCCAGCATGTTCTTGGGAATGTGAAGACGGGTCCTTTGGGATTTCCTGCTGAACATCAGCTGTAGTTTTAGAAACATCAAAATCGAGATGACTGCTCATGTCAGTGGAGACACGGAGGCTGCCATGCAAATCAGGAGACTTTGGGACACCAGCTTCCTGCTGAACTTTATTCTCTTTTACAGAGTTCTTATGATCTGCTTCAGATTTCCTGTTATTTTTGCTAGTTGTACAATAATCATGTTCTTCCATGGTGATATCCACCCGTAAAGGGGTTTTAAGGACATTTTCAGAAGTGACATCACTATTTGATTCTTTGGTTTGAGTTTTAGCATCAATCAGCTGCTTCTTGTGAATGCTTTCTGAAGTCTTTGCTATCTACAAAGTAAAATTAATCAAGAACGTCAGACTTTCTCCTCACCTTTTTTTTTTTTTTGGAACGTATAAACACATCAAGACATAGATATTAAGATTTTACATCAATTTCCAGTTTGAGGATTTGGTTACTGTTTACCAGTGTTTAAAAGACAACTTCACAGTAAGAACAATACATCTGCCAGCCCCTGTAGCACTATTTTAAAAGATTTATGACAGATGTAGTTAATATTTTAGCCCCAAATTTGATCTACTTATGATTTCTGCTTCTCTGTTCATGAATGTTGAAGCAAATGCTGCAGTTTTCTTCATTTTTATCAATAAGCCAGTGTCACTGAACTAGTGCACACAGACAACAAAACTGAGAGTCACATACAATTGGTAGAAATAAGATCTGCCTTTGCAACATTCTTTGAAGTAAGTACGGCAGCATGTTTTACCTGCTCTTTGGTTCTTTCTCTCCTCTTCTGTTCCTTGTAATTCTTTCCCAGCTTGAAAGATCCAGCCAGACCATGTCCTTTGACTTGCTCTACTACTTGTTCTGCAATTAGTTTTTCTAGAGTTCTTTTGAGAAGCCGTCTATTTCTCTGTATGTCATACCTATATATAGCACTGATGTACTTAAATATTGCAATAATGGATGCTCCTTTCTTCACATTCATTTCCTTTACAGCTGCTAATATCATCACCCGTAAGCCTATATGTAGAATCAAAGCAAAAAAAACCTTACAGCTCAGATAAAATGAAAGTTAGCTCGGAGGACACATATTAAAAGGAACTCTAAACACTGTGTTCATTTAAAAAATTCAAAACAAAAGACAGGCAGCAGTTTTGACAATGCTTTACTTGAGGCAGCCCTACAAATCGCTATTTTTTAGTGATTCTAAGACAATATTGAATAGCAATAGAAATGAGTCACTCAATTTTCTTACTGACGCTTGTAAAAAGACAGTGTATTACAGTTAAATGCATAAACTCTCTTACAACGACCTTTAGTTACATGGAGCTCTGTAGCACAGATCTGAGTTGGTAACTTTATTTTAACTGTGGATCACTTGTTTGTAGCATGCAATCCTACATCACAGTACCCAGCAAAAGAATCATTTCATTCTGCAGAAGTGAAGAGCAGCCTTGAACTCATAGTCAGTGGTCAATATAAGATGCCAAAAGCAACATATATTTAAAAAGCCATCAGAAATACTTACTGGGATATTGTATTTTTTCCTTCAATTTAAGCTCCATTTCCTTTGTTTTTTTCTTTTTATTTCCTTCTAAAGGTTGAGGTGGAACAAAGAAGTTCACGAGCTTACCCTAATGCAGACAACATTAAATAGTTATTAGCTCATGTCTCTCCACAGCAATTCTGAACTTCATTAATCTTTTCACATTTGATAATAAGCATGAGCTGCTACAGATGTGTGCTCTGACCTCACTAATTTGCTCAGATAGCTCATTTTTAGTGTGCAGAGTGATACCCCATTCAGTTCAGTTTCTCAGCAAACGGTGTTCAGCACCCTATACTGAGAACAGAAAGAGCAGCCCTGCAAGCTGCTTGCGTCCTCCACTACTTCAGAATTAAGTTGCAGGAATCTACAGCTGTAAGTCATCTAGGTTACTGATGGGGGGAGGAAAATATATATTTAATATACAGCTAGAAACACAAAAGGAGGTAAGCAATATAGATTGAAAAGCCCTAGTTCGTTGCATAACAAATAAGTTTCTCTTTTTGGGGACTGCCCCCAAAAAATCTACTCTATTATCAGTGATTCAGGAATAGTGATTTAATTCAAGGAGATGTATATTCAAGAACCGGGATATAAAAAAGAATCCCAAAGCTGGAACAAATGCAGTGCCAATATTTCTACGATTGTTTTATAGCTGTATTCATTGACACTTCACTCTGTCCTGTCCAGCTGGTTGCTTTGCAGAGTTCTTAAACAGTAACCACAATGAAACTCCAGACACTGTTTGAGCCCTACAGTGAGTTGAAATACTTAGAGGAACTCTGACATTGGCTTACAGAAGCCAGAAAGTCTCTGTTGGAATAAAGCACTTTTTTTTTTCCCAGGACATCATACAAAGACATTTTATGTTTGAAGACAAGAAAAATACATATGACAAGGGGCCTTCTGGATGAGTGGAATAGCACCTTTTAACCACAGGCAGTGTCATATAGTTCTGTTCATAAAGATCCCAAAATATTAGCTAAGCTGTCTGTCCCAAATACTCCTATGAAACAGTTTCAGAACTCGAGCTCTCCAAAAGCTATGGTCTCTAGCTGTTCTTGCCAGTTGATGTCCAGATGCTTTAGTGCTAATACTCCCCTCTGCACACTCCTCAGTGTTGACCCTCTGATACATTTAAGAAGAATCTTATTCTCTCTTTGAGAATTGGGTCTTTTTAACTGACAAAATTACAAGCAGGCAGGAGATGATTATGAATAGATGTACAATGAAACTGGCTGCCATGAATTCAAAAGGACGGAACCCACAGAAGTGGTACGAGTTTGCTTAAGGATAAAGGTTCTCTCCCTTCAGAGAGAATTTTTGGTTTTAGTGAATGTGCTAAGTTTTCACAGGATGCACGATGAGGAAGGTGAAAAGATGGAAAACTATTGCTAAATAAGCCCATTTATTATACAAAATAGAGGGGGAGCAGAAATCTTTATTCACTGAGTTTAAATGGTCCCTACTTTAGCACAGAATGTATGTCTAATGGATGTTTGATACTTATCAATACAATGAAGTGAAAGGGAGAATGATTTCCAACATAGTAGACTAAGTTACACATTTATACACTCCTGGAGTGTGTGTAAACTACTAACAGCCTACTAACAGCACAGCTGCCTGCTAACACCTTCAACAATGGCAAACTCTCAATTGCTCCTCATGCAAACCATTCCACTATTTATGCCACCAAGTATCACATCCTACAAAGCAAAAATTTTCACTGTACTTTAATCCAGCTTTAAATCTGGACTTCTATAAAACAGAAAGCAATAAACTCAAGAGAAGTGCATTTCCATTAATTCTGAAAAGTATTTTCTTTGTACTAAATCTTACCCTGGTTTTCTTACCTCAGGTAATGTCAGATCATCTTGTTTAATGTCTGGTCGGGTATGAGTCAGAATAAGAGCCAACACTTCTACTGTTTTTCCAAGACCCATCTCATCTGCCAAAATACCTCCAGGCCACTGGGGTCCAGCAATTGGATATTCACGGATAATACTAAAATTCAAGCACATTCCCAAATGAAAGTCAGTAACTATAGAATGGTGTGATAGGGAAGCACGTGTTCAGGGACACAAACAGCATTGCTTCAGAAAGGCAAAGTTTGTAAGGTAAGGCAATATCTTTTATTAGATAAGCTGAGATTGACAAAAGCTAGCAAGCTTTTCGGGCATACAAACCTAACCAAGACGAATATGTATGCCAGAAGTTTTTAGATTTTTTTCCCCTCCTAACAGGCCTTGCCGTGCTAACCTTAGCATGTCATAACATTAGCCTCCAAAAAATTGAAATATATTTATATTCACATCTGTTAAAGATCTGAAACTTACATAGGGAAAAAATAAAAAGCAAACTAGCAATCAAAAGGTTCTATTCTAACCAAATTAATAAGAAAAATGAAGCAGAATTAATAATGCAATATCCAGTATTAATAAAAAGCATTATACTGCCTCCTTCCTTTAGATTTTAAAAACATTGGACCAGAAGGTCGAAGCCTCCAATACTCTTAATTTAAAAAAATGTTAATCTTAAAACCAGAAATTTGCACTGAAATAATAAAAAAAAGCTTTAAGAATTATGTCTTCGACTTGAGATTTACATATTTACCTGTGCATTATATACTCCAGTTTGCCTTTTTTTCCAAATTAAAGATATCACTGTTCTAATTCTTTAGTTGCTAACTGAAAAATGACAGTTATGGATTATCTTATATCCTCCACGTAAAAGCTGCCAATAAGGTTTTCACAAAGTACAACCTTGAGGTTTTCTGAGAAAGCGATAACTATAAAAACATACCAGCCAGTAAATGGATTATAGTAGATTTTTACTCCATCCAGAGTGACGACCTCCCGCCATAAGAAGTGCAGTGCATTTTCTATGGAGAAAGAGTTCATGTTACTATTGTGAGGCTTCTCTATGAACAGCACACTGCTTAGAATTGCTCAGCCTTATCGTGACATTTAGAGACAAAAAGCAAATGTCTACCTCCACAGTGCTTCGTGACCAGCAAGATAAACTTTGCTGAACAGCAGTTGATGTCGGTCATCATTTAGTGTACTACCCAAACAGCTTTTATAAAAATAGTAATGAAATAATTAACAAAGCTTCTAATCAAACAGCAAGAAAAGATTACTGGTGACAATACAATGCCACTTTCCTCAATTACGCAAGTTTTCCAGACCCATATACTTGCCACTGCTTGGAGTGCTTGTGAGGTTCTCTCGGTGAAGCATCCAGTTCACAGCCTCACTTTGGTATGGCCTCAGAATAGGAATTAATGCAGGATGCTGCACATCCTCTCTCAGTAACTGGATATCCTGCTGATGGGTGTGCCTTACAAAGTCATAAAGCTCTTCAATATTTTGTCGCTCTAGTTCCATGTCAGATTCTTCCTCATCTTCCTCCAGCTCATCTGCATACGCCAAATTAATTCAAGACATGCATTATCAATCAACTTTGGTCAACATTTCAGTAAATTTTGCTGCAACATATTTAGTTAACATATGAAATGAAGCAAAGCAAAACGTCACTTAAACATATGTCATGACTGCACCTGACTCAGCTAGCAGCAGTAGGAAACAATGAGCACTACTTTCCTGAAAGTTAATCTTAACATGCTGTGGCAATCACAGAGGAATACATAATCAGCAAAGCTCTTCCTTTAGAATTTAGGGATAGAATGACCAGACCTTATTTGTTTGATAAAGACCTTACACTAAACATTTCCAACTGATACAGAACCACAAATAACTCACATTTCAGATTTAAATGTTAACATGGGTTGATGATCTTACAGAAAGGGGAAAAACACAGTGGGTTGGCAAGGATTTGTACATTTTTCATTAAATAAAGCCTTTCTTGATAAAATAACATTTAAAAAAAAAAAAACAAAACAGGAGGTTCTCTTCAGTGAGCTTTCATGTTCATCATCCATCTGGATAAGAAAATGGTAGCAGCAGGACAACAAATTCTTACCACTTGTACCATTGCAAAAATTCAGACAAGGCATACTTTAGAAATTAAAATCCCACCTCAAGAGAAGTATGTACCCTCTGGGACAGAAGGCCTACCCTTCTTTTCTATCCTCTAGGCAAGAAGACCTTGTACTTATATGTTTTTCACATAATTTGCATATATGGGCATACACAGAACTTAAGCACTGTAGAACAAAAATCCATGAAAAATTCAAGGGTCAGCATTTTAGGAAACTGACATAAGCTGAGGGAACAAAAGACTTAGAGGACAAGTTTTAGCAGTGTTTTAGGTCTATTAGGACTCTCTTTCACAGAAAGCAAAAGCTTTCTTTCATTCAAATGAATGGTGAAGGTGAAGAATGGTTTCCAAAACAAACAGCAGGAAATGATGTGCCCAGGTATGGCAGCCGCTAGTGCCCTCCCCTAATCCTAAAACTATATATACACAAAGACTTGTAATGTAAAGGCAGCAACCAAAGTGCACGTGTGGGGTTATTAATGTTCCAGCCAAAGGAAAAGTACCAAGCAGAGCACACAGCTTTATATACTACAGAAACGGTTCCAAGGGATCCTCTCACACACATTCCTCACTTCACGGAAAGAACAGAAAAATTAGAGTGATTGGAGAGTATAACTTTGATCAATGAAGTTGATCTATAATGACACCTATCATCACACTTGCTAAAATAACAGTTTTCAAATCTCACATTTCAGAGCATAATAAATTGACTTCTATATAAACTAAGTCTATCCAGAATTTTACAGGGGAGCAAAGACTACAATATTCTTTAAAGTAAAATGTTTTTTCATACAACTGGATATGTTTTGTCCATACCTTTCTTGTTTTGTTCATTCTCTCAAAGATTTTTTTTTCCTGATTAAATGGTTCTATGTACCACCGGGACTTTTAAAAGGATGCTAAGGAAGTTTAATAAGTAACCGAGAGAGAGGTAAACAGTGAATATTTAATTATGCTTTCAACCATTCCAAAATGCAATTCAATTACATAGCTTTCATCTTAGTATCTCTTACCTTTGAGAAACAGAAGGTATTGTACTATTAAAAATTCAGTTTCTCTGATATGTTTCATAATCAAGTATTCTACTTAACTCCTTCAATGACTGAGCTAAAGTTCTGCTATTGCATCAGGAGTAGAATCTTTCCGTTTTATCTGTTGGGCAGTTTCCAGATTGCTGTATAAGAATATCTATATCAATGAAAATGTAATCTTTTCCCCCTTTATACTAGATTAATGAAAACCTTGTTGCTTCACATTTGGTATTAAAAAATGCCATACAAAGACCAAAAACCCCTTCTTTGTACAAAGAATTTATTCTTCTTAAGAAAACTGAAGGAAAATGGTATATAGTATATGCTGTTGCCGTGCTACTGTATGTCGTATTATAGTTCCATGACACATCCCACTGAGGGGGATGTCTTCCCTTTCAGAAGCTATATGGTCTCTTCACCTGTAAGCTACACTCAACCACGTAGTCCATAAAAATCTATCCTTTAGTGTACTGAGGACAAATGCCCCAAGTTCCAGCAGAAAATTACTTTGGATCTCAAAATAAGTCACTGTTTATTTTGTCCATAAACAATCTCTTTCCCCAATTCTTCCACAATGAGAAGATACGCAGAGAAGAAAATTGTGCTTCCTGCTATAGAATTACTTTACTTGAGCACTCTTTCATATGCCTTAGTCATCTCAAGCCTATGAATTCTCTGGCAGATATTCTGTTTCTAATGCAATCACGATAATGTATTTCTCCTAATGCATTTAAAAACATTACAATTCATTTCTATATCTTAAACTATTTATTCTTCAGACTTCTTTTTGGATCTGCTTTATTGGGCTTTAAAACCTAAACTGACACACTCGCTTCAGTCAGATTACTTCAGTTTTCTGAAGGATGACTTGTGTGCAATATCTTCCCTTCCCCACATACTTAGTTATACTGGCCCTTCTCTTGGTATATCTCAACTTCTTTCTGACAGTTGCATGTTTGTTCTTTGCAGCAAGCAGGAATGTACACATTTTATTCTGTTAAATCTTCCTTTTAGCTTCTCTTTAGCAAGTTGCTTAATTTCGTATACAATTCTGCCTTTTGAAATTAAGTACAATTGCACGGGGGGTGCTAGGCTTCTGTTGCTTCTGCAGAAACACTGAAACTCAGTATATTACGGCCACTGTTATTGAGTCAGTCTTCAACAAACATTTTGAATCCATCCTACACTCAAGAACAAAACCAAGGTTGGGTTGTTTGTTTGTTGGTTTTTTTGGGGTTTGGGGTTTTTTTTTGTTTGGTTGGGTTTTTTTAAGAGTTTCCTATGCCATCACGCCACAAAGCAGTCACTGATCACCCTAAAAATCTGTGTCACTACTGAGTATAATCTGGCAAACATATCTTCAATTCCAAAATGACAACAAGGCCCATATTTGTACATTTGCAGTGCTGTATTCTTAAAACTGTCATAAAGGTGCATTTTGTAGTAGTTTACGTTATAACTACTTTACAATATAAACCAAATAGAAATCCTGTTGCCACAGTTGTGTGTTCGGCACCAAACTATGAACAAAAGCTTTCCAAATCTAATTCCTCGTTCTTTTGAACAGTTCCTGTGTAACTCAGACAAGCTACTGTAGAGCTGGTCAAACAACCCACACTGATCAGTGAAAATTGTATTTACTCCCAAAAAATTAAGGACTCAAACTTCTACGTGCCTCAGTGCCTTATCTGTAGAGAAGGAATATTATCACCTGTAATTTGACCATAAACTAATCAGCATATGATTAATGGTCAGATAATAATATGGAGAGAATTATCTAGTAATATTACCTTGAAAATAAAGTTGCTCTAGATGTCAGGAGTAACTTACTATTTTCTCTTACATTTAAAACTACTAAAAAATGACACACTTTAATAACAAAAATTATTCATCAACATTCAATTGAATCGCATTACCTGGAATTAAAAAACTATAGAACTTTTCCATGAGTTTTTGAATCAGCTGATTAGCTTTTTTGGGTCTTCCACCTCCATCACTGAGAAACTCTGGTTTACTTAGCCCAGCTTCCAGAAGGTAAATTCCAACCTGTGAAATGGTTATACAGTTAATCATTTAATTAACTGTTAGAATGACAAGAATATTGTAAACAGAAGAGCATGAAAATAACAACAGTGCTTTAAAATTAGCAGATGTAGACAGATATAATAAATCTACTAAAATCACCATATAGACAATATGGTACATTGCAGCTAAAAGCTTCTATGATTCCTTCGGGTAATGCATTACTAATGGTGCAACAGTAAAAAGAAATTTTTAGGAAAAAAACACACCAAGAACACGAACATAAGCATGTAGAAACTATATCTTTTCATCACATTATAAAAATATATGGTAGCTGCCAGACTTCACTGTTCAGAGGTTTTTATTTTATATTTCAGACAAAAAAGAACAACTTTAAAAATGCAAAACAAATATATGAAGCCATACCTTTAAAGCTTGAGCCTCTCCAGGTCTTTGATAAAGTCCAATTATCTTTTTCTTTTGCAACCATCTCAAGCCTTCCAATATTTCACCGCCTAAAGTTGTTTCCACCAAAATACGTTGTTCATAAGCACCCAGGTATTCTTTTGTTTCATTACTGTACTCTTCTTCACTTCTTTCATGAACACAGACCTGCAGCTGATCATCAGAGTCTCCTCTCATCAACGTAAAGCTCCTTTCATAGAATTTGTCAGTTAGAATTTGCTCAGAAGGAAGACGAAGAGCAAATTCTCCCAACAAAGCTTTCCAGGACCCATCCACACGGTATGGCAAGACTATAATATTTAGCTGTACTGACACAGGAGTCAAGATGGAATAAGAGTCTTCTTCATCGTTAACTGTCAAAAACTTAACAGATTTTGAGCCACTGCCTTCTTTTTGAATGAGATCTTCATCAGTGCTATCATCATTTATAACAACGAAGGATGCAGAAGAAGTGCTTGGACCTGGAACGTGGTCCTCATTAGTCATTTCATCATCTAATGTTATCATCTCATTTCTGCGGTCTTCATGCATATTCCAGCAGAGCTGCTTCTTCTTCTCCTCATCTATTTTTGATGGAGGTGCACGTTTTCGACGACTACTCATTTTGTCGTTTTCTCAACAGTATTTTCAGTCTCTGCAAGATGAAGTACATTAGTCAGCAATAAGTATTACAAAATCAAATGCCCACACTGAAATTTCACCGTGCAGTAGTTGCTAAACTTGCAAAAGGCTTGGACGCAGACATATGCACTAAGAACTGTTCAAAAGAGACTTACTTTTACAGAGCCTCTCCTGTCCCTGTGCCATCACACAAAGCTGGACATGAAGCATTTGCCTTGTACTACATCTTATCATTTTGCCAAGCAGCTACAGACAGAGATCAACAAGAGTGTTACATTTCACAGCCATTACTCAGAATCTTGTGGGACAGATATAAAACGAGAAGCAGTGGAATCCCTCAAAGGCGGGGGTGGCAGGAGACGGCAAAAGAAACTCCACAAACAAAAGTGCAGGAGGTACAGGAGATTTGGGGGTGGGTGTGGGGAAAATACACACACAAAATTCTTCCTTTCAAAGCCTACATTGAGATGAAACTTTAAGCAAACTTGACACAGGGCTAGTCTGAAGCTGTCACTACATAAAATATGGTTTAGAGCCTAAGCTATCAAGTTCTGTCCTTAGAAGTCCCTAATGACCTTCCTACTAGTAGTGAATACTTCATTTTCCCAGGAAACTGTGCATCGTGGGACCTGGATATACAAATTGCTTGCAGAGGAGCCCTTACTTATTCTATTGTGCATTTCAGTGGGACCAATCAGCAAACTAAATGCATAGTCTTACTGATTTTGACTAACTGCAAAGCTAAGTCAAGATACACGTCCAACTCCTTGACTGAACCTGAACAGTGAACAGATTTTGTGCATCAAACACTAGAAAATAAAGTACACATGCTAAACAATACACAGGAAGAAGCAGATTATGGAGTATTAGAGCCATCTGGGAAATTAGTAACTACATACTCAAAACTACATGCTCATATTTAAATACTCAAACAAGTAGTAAACTTTTTTTTTTTAAACAAATAGTGTTTTTACAAGGAGCCTGAACACAGCAATAGATTTATGACCTCATATTGTCAACAAAGACAGGAAAATACTTAGATATCCATGTCAATTCAGCTTCTGCATACAACTTTTAAAGAAATATAGGAAGATGAGAGGCAAATATTCTAAGGTACTAAATCCAGTATCCCACATCCTAACGTTAAAGGGGTTTATGCTGGAACAGGGCAGATTCCTAGAGCACCTAGGCTCCTCTCTGAGAAGGAGTTTAGAAAGCAAGGCGGTCCATTCTGAACCTCGTGACTCAACAGGAGGGCCTCCTTTACCCCCCTTGCCTTGTATTCCCTTCTCTCTCTCTCTCTCCTCCTCCCCCCCGCCTCTCTCTCCCTCTCTCTCCATATATTCCATTCATTTAATAAGTAATAGAGTGAACCTTGCCATCAAACTCTGTTAAATCACCCTTTTATAAATTTCTATTAAAATCACTATTTACAAATATCTGTCGTGGTGATTATTTAAGCAACCTAACTGCTCATTCGCGACAGGGTCATATGGAAAAAAAACCAAACAACCCTAAATTTTATGACAGTCAAAACAAACAATTCAGGAATATACAAATCTTGCTGTGTTTGAACTTCAAACACAAGAGAATTAAGGAAAGGAAACGTGAGTTTTTCAGAATACTACTCATGCACACAGAGTGCTGCTGACACTAAATGAAGCAAACCCCAAGGGCAAGCACACGTATCATAACATCGCACTTAGAGCAAAGAAAGGAGGATTCCTGCATCACCAGGTCTGCACGCGCACACCAACCTCAGCATCACACTCTAATGTGTAAACTAGAGACAACTGCTCCGTTTGAGCAGATCTGTTTAAAACTCCTATGGCCACGTGCCTGCAACGCGAAGCACCGAACCCGCAAACCGAGGCACCCGAGTAACCCGGGGCGGTGCGGAGAGGTCACGCAGCGCCGATGCCAGCGCTGCCGCCGGGGCCGGTCTAACGGCCGCGCCGCAGCCCTGCACGAAGGCCGCGGCAAGCGGCCGCCGCCGCCGCCCACCGCCACCGCCGCCCCGCCGCCAGGAGGCGGGCAGGTCCCGTTGCCCCTAACGAGGAAAGTTACTTGCGAGTCGGAAAGGAGACGCCAGCAGCGGACGAGCGTCCTCCTCAGCGTCTCACCTCCCGCGACACCTGCGACCGGCGCGGCCAGCGAGGCCGCGGCTAGCCTGCCCGCCGCCGCCACCCCGCCGCTGCCGCACGGCCCGTCAGGCCGGGCGAGAGACGCGCAGCCGGCCCGCGGCACCCACCGCTCCCCGGCAGCGCTCGCACAGGCCCCCGGGCCGCCCGGCCCCGCCGCAGCCGTACCGCCGCCCCGCAGCCGGCCGCGGCGAGGCCGCCCCGCCGCGCTAGGGCCAGTAGGCAGACAGACCGGCTGGCCGTCGCCCTCCCGAGCCCGGGGCGCGTCCCCCCGGAGCCGCGCGGGTGAGGGGAGAGGGGAACGGAGCCCACCGCCACCGACGCACCGAAGGGGTAACGGAAGGGCCTGGCTTGGCGGTCGCTGCTCCCTCCCCGCTCGGGGCAGCCCCCCCGCGCAGCCGCAGCGGGGGGGGGCGGGCGACCCCTCCACCGCCGGCAAAGTCGGAAGGACCCCCGGGCAGCGGAGGGGGGGGGGGGGGGGGGGCGGGCACGGGGATGCGCGCGCACCCGCCCTGGCCCGGCCGGCGCCCAATGGGATGCGACGAAGGTGACAGCTATCCCCGCCCCTCACGCCGGCGGAAACGTCAGCGTGAGGGCGAGGGAAAGGCGCAGGCGCAGACGTCGGCCGCTGGGCAAGGGGGCGGGGCAAAGACTGTTCGCCCTCAGTGGGGCGTGGCTGAGGGAGGGTCAAGGAGGACGCTGCCACGGCATTGGCTGCGTGCGCAGGCGCGTGCGCAGGCTTGGGGGTCCGAGTGGCCGCCTGCGGTCGCGTGTGTCTGTCTGTCCGTCTGTCTGTCCGTCCGTCCGTCCGTCCGCCCGAGGCAGAGCCTGCTGAGGCTGGGCTGGGGGGAGCGGGCAGGGTTAGGCCCGTGAGGAGCGAGGCTGGAGGGTATTGGGTCGGCCAAAGCCCCACGTTGCGTTTGTGAGGTGTTTCACGTCCCTACGACGGGTGCTGGTGTGAGGAGTGATGGAAGAAAGTCCCCTTGGGGGGAAATGAACAAACGCCTGTTGGCTCGAGTGACTGTTAGCACCAGCACTCGCACCGACAGGGCTTGCGTCATTGCTTTAAAACGTCTGTCAGGTTTTGAAACTGTCGCGGAGGAGAGAGGTGCCAGCTTCTTTCCGCGCCAGTCACATGCGGGGAAAGGCGACACTGAGAAAGGATTTCTCAAAGTAGTGGTGATGGTGGAAACCGTGATGCAATCTGTGAGGTGAAATACTGTTGAGAGAGAAGAGAGGCACGCGAAGGTCCGTTAAGTCATGACAAGAGTGGTGTAAAGAGTGGACATCTGGGCAGTTAGCACTGCAAAAAGGCAAAATCAGTCCAATGAATTTTCAACAACAAATATCGCTTCAATAAAAACTATGAAAACATTTATCTTGTGAAATACATAAATCCACACTTGAGGACTTAAACCAGCTGTAAATACACAAATCAGAAAGCCACTTAAAGTTGTTTTTTTTTTCTTATAGCAATCCTTTCAACTGTTTGTTAGCATTAGTCTTTACAAATGAATTCATTATGTGTCTGTGCCTGATTTTCCACTGTTTTCAGCGCTTTTGGAAGGGTAAGGCCCCTGTGGGTTCAGTGGGGCTCCTCAAAACAGTGGTGTGCAGTAACGAAGGGAGCCTTCAGAGCGTTGGGCCTTATGCTGTGGTGCTTTGGCTGTTTTAATTCACAATGTTCAGTTTGCTACGTGAGCATTTGGCATTCCTGTGAAAATCCACTTAAAAACTGTCACTCAATCCTATGTTACAACAGTAAATTACTGCAGAACAGAGACAAAAGGGAAGACACTCTAGTGTACACTGGCAACTGGAATAATAGCAACTGAGGGGATGAGGAGTGAGCAAACCTGTTTTATGGGGAGGTTCCTGGGCCCGCAGGTGGGCCCGGTTCGGCAGGGCTGTGGCCAGGCTGGACAGGGCGGTGGGGAGCTGGAGACGGGCCCTGCTGTGGCATCGCTGGGGCAGGGGCTGATGGCCCCGGGGGCTGACGTGGGGTCCTGGGCCGTGGGGAGCACCTGGGGGGGCTGCGAAGGGACAGTCAGAGCTGATGGTGCCCTGAGGACGCTGATGCTGGTTCTGCAAGCGCAGCTTTACTGCTGGCAGTTTCTCTGGCAACTGTCTGAAGAAATTGTTCTGTAGGTGGCAAAAGAGCTAGTTTTGCTCCAAGTAGAAGGAAAGTCCTATTAGTTCAAAAAGCTTAAGGCCAGACCTGGATCACCTTGGGGGCAGCTCCCCACACATCCCCACGCTATGGCCTCTGGCTGGGAGGACGGCACCCTGACCCCAGTGATCAGTGCCTCTGGGTCTGCTGCCTCCTGGCACCCCGGGTCCCTGCGTTACAGCATGCACTGCCAAGCCGGTGGCTTGGAGTTGCCTTGGGAGGCTTTCTGTCTTCCTCCTAATGAAAAGATCTTGTTAGAAGATCCTCCTCCTTTTTTTTTTTTTTTTTTTTCCTCCTAATGGAGGCCTTTTATTTCTGGATGTGTCTTTTGGGATTTAGCTTGGTAAGATAGTGAGCAGTTCAAGTTATGTGCTTCTCTAGGAATTTATGAAGCTACCACTTTTCACTCCCACCTCCTGGCATGCAGCCATATGCTTGGGTAGACAGCTCCCTTTAAAGGGATGACACCCAGGTTCACGTTGCAAGATATAAACATCAGATTTTCCCATCCTGAACTGGCTCTCTCGATGATAGGGGTCAGGGCAGCCAGAGGACAACAACTCCCATCATGGGTACTGAGGTGAGGGGGTCATAAAAGTGATATGTTGTCAGTCTGGGGCAACATGGGTTCCCCCTACACGGGACCCCAAATGTCCCCCTACCACAGGACTCCATACAAGTATCCTGCACCTGCTGTTGATGACCTGGTGCCGTGAGAAAGATAGAATCCCACCGGTGACTGCTGCTTCATCTCCTCTGCTTTATTGCGTCTGGGCTCTACCAGCAATGGGAAATGGGAAAGAACAGGGAAGTCTACCAGGTGGAACAATCCCCCTTGCCTGCAGTCTGTAGCCAAAGGTACTTGGGAATATAGGGAATATAGACTTCACCTAGTCCATTGTGGATCACTCACCTTTTGATTTTGGGTTTGGATGGCTCTGAAGACAGGCCTCTGGTGGTAAGCTTCCCCAGGAATACTAGCACCGGTGGCAATGCATTGCATGACTGTCCACTTATTGTGACTAGAGACTGAAGAGGTACGTCAGGCCTGTGCCCATACAAAGGGTATGGAGGGGTTGCCACAGACATGAGTGAGACAGAGAGAAATACAAAAGGTTATTGGATTCTTCTCATACTGAAGGTCAGCCCTGTTTAAACGCAGAGTGGGCACAGCTCCTTCCAAAAGGCCTTAAATACAACACAGGTGGTGCCACTTGCCCAGAAACTAGCCTGTATCCACTGACACGCCTGATAGAGTCTACACCTGTGTAGCCTAAAGGGCTACTTATAAGGATCCATAATTGCTGTCAAATCTGATCCTAAGATTAGTAATAGAAAACATCTTTATTAATGTCCTGGGATCTACAACTAGCAATAAAGCTAGCAAGCAGCATTGTGGTATCCTACTTCATTAGAAATTTGTAAAGCCTGCTTAAACATGATGGATCTACCCAGACAACAATTTGCAGTTTCCCAGTTCAGAATTGTGAGCCCCCCAAAAGCTCTTTGTGAGTGTTGTGGTTTAACCCCAGCCAGCAACTGAGCACCACCCAGCCGCTCACTCACTCCTCCCCGGTGGGATGGGGGAGAGAACCGGAAGAGTATAAGTGAGAAAACTCATGGGTTGAGATAAAGACAGTTTAATAGGTAAAGCAAAAGCCTTGCACACAAACAAAGCAAAACAAAGAATTCATTCCCTACTTCCCATCGGCAGGCAGGTGTTCAGCCATCTCCAAGAAAGCAGGGCTTCATCGTGCGTAACGGTTACTTGGGAAGACAAACACCATCACTCCAAATGTCCCCTGCTTCCTTCTTCTTCCCCCAGCTTTATATGCTGAACATGATGTCATATGGTATGGAATAGCCCTTTGGTCATTTTGGGTCAGCTGTCCCAGCTGTGCCCCCTCCCAGCTTCTTGTGCACCCCGAGCCTCCTTGCTGGTGGGGTGGGGTGAGAAGCAGAAAAGGCCTTGACTCTGTGTCAGCACTGCTCAGCAGTAACGAAAACATCCCTGTATTATCCACACTGTTTTCAGCACAAATCCAAAACCTAGCCCCATCCTAGCTGCCATGAAGAAAATTAACTCTATCCCAGCCAAAATCAGCACAGTGAGAGTGAATATTCTGAATTTCTGAAGGAGCACTAAACTTTTGGCACAGGCTCCATCCACTTCTGAATCCAGCAGCTGATGAATCATCCAGAGAGATTTTCCTCATCTCCTTCAAACTGAAAAGCACATTGCAGATGTAACATTCTAGCAGTAACTATCTTACCTAGCCCTTACCCTAGCTTCCCCAGGAACTGGTGACCCTCAGAGCTTTACCCCATTCCCACTAAAAGCCCAAAGAGCACTTCTTTGACTCAGACTTCTCCAACAGCAATGTACAACAGCACAAAAATGGACAAAAGTGACTGAACCAAAACATTACATCGCATATTCTCCTGCGGGAAAAGAATGAAAGAAAGAACACATGACAGATGGTAGTCAAATCACTCACCCATTATTAGAAGCCACTCCAACAGCATACACTTCAAGAATCCATATAGAAATAGCAGGCAACAATCCATGCTTCAGCGAGCTCTGTTCACAGGCTAAGGCTGTGAATCTCTTAATAAGTCCTTGTCTTTTAGTTAACTTTTGTATTTCTATATTGTGCATGTCTTCCATTTAATGTTTTCCTCTCCAGGGTTGGGATTTGTGCTTTCTTTGGTAGTGATGGTGTTTTTTTAAGACTTTTAATATAATACACTTGTGAAAGTGAACTTTATTTTCTCATCTGGATGTCATAAAAATTAGTGAGCAAGAAAGAAACCTTTCTGGTTTCAGAAGAGGGGAAAATACAATGGCACCGAGAGGGTGCCTGTTCTGCATAATGATTTCTGTCTGAGCCTCTCTTTTTCTCTCACCCCCATTCTGTAGGAAATATTTCCTTAGTTCTCAGGATAAATGAGCTGTATTTTGAAATAAGGGTCAAGAGCAGGTGGAAGAATGCCTGTTTCTATTCAGCAGCTAATGACTAAGGATCCTAGTGATTAGTACTTAGTAATTTCCCTCCTGTTCTAAAGAACTTGAATTCATGAAAAAAGATAATTGCCATTTAATTTAACAAAATAGAAAGGAACAGTATAATAATAAGAGAATATGACATAAAATGAGACCATGTGGTTTTTTTGACCACACGAGAACATAGCCTCCCTTGCCTATGGATACAAATCCCCCTTTGCTCTCAGTAGCAACTCTTAAATTGCAGAAAGAGTAAGCAAATAAAAGCAGGAGACATGCTACTTTGCAAAGGGTTTCTTTTTTGAGGGAGGATGGAGAAGAGAAAACAGCCTGTTAGCCGATGTGATATTTTAGAGTCCTTTCCACCAATATTTTAGTTGCAAAGGCAAGCAGAAGTTTTCTAAAGAAAATCTAATTTGTATTTGTCGCCAGATTGGTGCTGGTGGCAGGAAATGTGAATGGTTGCAGCAAAAGAATAAAACTAAGGGCAGATAGACTATATTCTCTGCACTACGATGATTGTACGTTATGCTGAAGAGCTGAGCATCTGTATGCGTCAGCAAACTAGGTAGAAAACCACTCACTGTGTTAATTGGTTAGTTAACTAGTAAGAAAAATCTTTTGAGTTCTGTAGATAAAAATCACCATATGATACAAATGAAAAGATGGACCCTGATGGAGGTATAATATGGTTCCAGCCTATTCCAGATTAACTAACTCATGGTCAGTATTCTGTGCTCTGGTAGGAAATTATGTTTGTAGGTTCAGCTCTACCCAACTTCCTTAGTGTTTTTGTGTTTTAAAGTAATTTAGCTATCATAGTGGGAGTTTTGAAGTTTTATCATATAATTGCTACCATCCACAGTGCATAATACCGCTTCAGGCAAAAGAGTAGAAGATTTAAGTATTTTTCAGAGAGCTACAAAGAGCAGAGTATTCTTGTGTGCCAAAAGCAATCATGTAAGCCAGTAGGCTAACTCGCCGGCATGCAGGGAACAATACCGCAGAGCCACGGGATGGCAAGCCTCTCTTTTTTCACTTCTTCTTCAGGGCTTCAGTTCTGTTTCTTCAAAATAGCAAAGTTCAATATATCACTCGTACCCTTCTACCTCTTAACACAGCATCTCCTGGAGGAATCTGTCTGCACCCCACGGAATAACACTCTTCAGGCCATCTGTCTCAGCTCACGTGTATGCACAATTCTTATACACCCTTGCCCATCTGCCGCTCAGCTGAGCTACGTGCTGGTTTTGTGAAAACCAGGTGATACACCTGACCTCAGGACTGACTGTAGCAGCTGATCAGTCACTGGTGGGAGTTAAGCCCATCTCCCTTTTTCCAAGACAAAAGGACAGTTAAAAAGACTATCTAAATATAGAGCAGAAAAAAAAAAAATAACCATGTCATTGCATCTAGGACATCGTCTAGAGTCACTATGTAGGATTTGGAATCCAGTTCTTGGAGTTATTTAAATATATACCTAAATAAGGTGTTTTCATTGCTTTAATATTGCTTTTATGAGCCTTTTTTTTAACATAACAAAAATGCGTAAAGGAAAAGTTTGCTGTTCTTGAGAAAAAGCAAACCCTCTAATAAAACTGGAATTAAGTAAATAAAATGTTTATTATAAAATCAGTAAAAACATTTGGAAATTTAGGCTCAAAATATAGGTGTTTATAATATAATACATGGCACAGTGGTTTGGAGGAGAGCTGAAGGACATGACAGAGGGATATTTCAGACATCTATTAGAGATGCCTTTCTTGGTGGTGAAAAATCTTTATTTTCATACTCTGTCAAGAGACTTGAATTCATAGCTGACTCTCTAATATAAAAATTAAGTCAATCAAAACTTCTTCATGCTAAATTCTTATCTGTGGTCTGCACTATGGATAAAAAGGCAATTCAAAGTGAAGTTGAAACAAAAATGTGCAGTCTTCTGAGACAATTTTCTTTTGGCCACTTTCCTCATAAAGAAGTGAGAAACAGTCTTTGTATTTTCTGTCAAAGAAAATATGAACTTCATCAGAGGATATTATTTCCTTGATTTATAAAATTAGAAGTACAGAAAGATCTGCAGTACTCAAGCCACAAACCAATGTATTTATTTAATACAGATGAAAATCTGCCTCCAAAGATGTTTTTTTAAAGTTTAACAAGCTTTGATGTTAAAATTAGTTCGTAAAAATGGATGTAGCTTCATGGCAGAAGATTAATAATCATTCTCTTTAGAGGAGTGCTATATTTAATTATCTGTCCAAAATTCACCTTCGAGCCCACCTGGATTATTACACTGACTCAGAAAAAGCGCCTGGTTTTACGTGGGGGTAGGATGCGTACTCCGCCTCGCCCAGCATTTGTTCCAATTCTGAGCTGAGGGAGCAGGCAGTGCTGAATCACGGACTGCACAGGGCATGGAGCAGCTGAAGAGATATCGCAAAGCTGTCAGCGAACTACCCGGTGCTTCAGGGTAGTTACACCATATCTGGACGTTGTTAGTGCCAAACAGCATTTCTGGTAGAAGACGTAGGGACATTTCTATATCTGCAGTGTATGAAGTAGATAAAGAAGCCTATGCAGCACTACACCACAAGGGAATTACAGCGTGGCAGTTCTTGGCTGGGCAGCAGAACTGGCTGCTGTGTGCTGCTAATGCAATGGGATCTGGTGCCTTATAACATTTCTCTGAAAGGCACAGTAATTCTGGAACAGGACAGTCCGAGTGTGGTAGCACAAGGCTGAAGCTGCTGTTCAGGGAGAAATGTTAAGAGACAAGAGGCCTCTAGACCCCCAGCCGTCTTGGGCACTGTGGATCCCTGGAGCAAGTCTCTAGTGGAGAGGAGCTTGAAGCATCCCTGAGCTGACCTTTTACTTTGGCCTGGGGCATTAACTCACTAAGGCAGCAACCTTAACTAATGAGAAAGTATTTTTTCTCTGGATATAAATGTCATTGTACTTCCAATAATACATACACCTGCACTTTTATTATTCAGACGATGTTTTTGCATGTCTTTGGCCTAAAACTTAGAAATGCAATGATCAATGAGCAATGAGAAGTTCGTCTGGGGCCCCAAATGTGTGTTTGGTTTTGTTTTTCTACATGGTACCACAGGGAGCCCAACCGAGTGGGGACTGATGGAACAGTCCAAGTAAATGAGCAGCTCTCATTCGTGGTTTATAACCAACACAAGTGGTTCAAGCAATCTAAGTACTTTATTTTGGTACTTCTATACATAGTCACCGTTTCCAATTACAGAAATTCGTAATTGAATTTTAATATTTTTCTTTAATTTCCAATATCTATATATATTCTCTTTTCATTAGTCTCTACTTTGCCTTTCCCCATCCAACCAAACCCAGCTGCGTGGATTGTGTTCTGGCTGTAAAACAATAACAAAAAATAATTCCATGTCTACTGTGCTCTCACCAGGGTAGATGCATGATCTGTTATGTAGCACTACAGTTAGAAAGTTTGTACACAAATTTCAATAATAAGCCATGCATCAACTAATCTCCTGCCTGCTTTCAGTGCTCTGAGGGGTTTTCTTTTTGACTTGTTTTGTTCGAAGGCGTTTTCCTACATGGTGTCCCATCTGTGTACCACAGGACTGTTCATGCTTCTTAGCTGGGGTTGGTAGCATCCACCTTCTCTGGGGAAATGAGTCAGCAGAAATGACTGTGCATCACTGAACACAGTCTCAGGGAAAAAAACACCTTGTCACACAATAAAACAATGAAATATTACATCTCACAACCCTGTTTGGGCAAAAATAAACCTTTTTAATTGAGGAGGCAGTTGGGAAAAGCAAAGACGTGGGAGAACAGACTTTTATTTGAAGAATGATTGTGAGAGAAAGTAACAGGGTCAGAGCAAAATAAATCTTTTCCTTTTTTTCCAACAAAGTATTACTTTTCATTAGCTTCAGTTTGTTTCTCTAGGCAATAGGAACAGAATACAAAAACATTGCACAAAATATTCTCCTAGGATACTTACGGACCTGCAGATGTTCCTAATAGATGAAGTCCTGGGTCTGCAGCACAGATGGAAAGTGATAAATGATTAAGATGTTATAGGATATAAATAACAATACTACGATGTTGTGTGTAGAGATATCAGCAAAACAAGGAATGTTTATCTTCTGGCTTGATAAGCATCTTGTTCATGGTTTGTCACAAATTGAAACAGTTCTGGCTCCTGCCCAAAGCATAAGTCAGTGTATTTCTGTCAGGGCCCCAGGGGCACCGCCAGCCCTGACTGTCCCTGGCTGGCCACCTGCTCAGGGCTCTGCCCCCCGTTGCCCCGCTGCCAGCTGGGGTGGTGGAACAGGCCCTGGCTGCCAGGCCCTGCCCCGACGGACCCCCATGGGGAGCCCTACGACGTCTGCTCCTCAGGGAGCGCAACAAGTGTGCTTCTACCACAGGCCAAGGATGGTTTTTCCTTTTTCCTGCAGTTGGAAACAGCATTTGTCAGGAAGTCTTCCAGAAGGGAGTAACCTAGTGGGAGATACCCACGATATCCAGTTTTAATCCAAATGCTTAGAAATGTGGCAGTGCTGTGCACAGCTGCTGGTGGGGTCCTATAAAGAGAGAAGTGTCAGGCGAGCTTCCTACTCTCGCTGCTGCCCCAGGGCCAGTCCAGCTCTGGGCACAGGTTAATGCATTGTTCGTGTGCGTGGTGTCAGAAGACCTGACGACAGGCATCACTGGTAGCACAAGAAAGGTGAGGTTATTTTCAGAGAACCAGCTGCTTATTTGTAAGTTATCCACCAAAAGTGATATAACCTGGGATGCTGAGTTTTGTTTTGCTTTGGTACCCTGGTAACTCCAGAAGAATTATCTGCAGCGGCTGGTGTTGTTTCAAAATTTTGCTCATTGTTCTTAAGCCAGTTAAACACCATCGTTTGAGAAGGGGAAAAAGGAGTAGCATCCGCACCAAGCAAACCCTCACAGACTTTTTGTCCCAGCTTCTTGCGACTTGAGAGCTTTCCTAGGAGGCTCCTGCCCAGGTAGATACGTTTTCTAACACTGCCTGATTGGGCCCAGCTGAAATTGTGCAGGCTTGGTTTTGGTTTGCCCGATGAGAGTTCGGTGTGGTTTGACTTTTTGATGCCACCTTTCCCAGGCAATACGCACCTTCCACATCTGCTTCTGCACAAGCAAGGTGGTTCCCTGAGGAGCCAAGCTGATTCTTCCCCGTTCATGCCTTGCATTTCTGAGAGATTCTGGTGAAGTTAATGTTGTTTGGAGCAAGATAACTTCAATCTGAGTGATCATTAAGATATGTGTAATGTAAAGTAACATAAAAGACAATCTGCTCTAAAGCGGTCTTTATTGTTCATTCTTCAAATGCAGGCACTTCCCTATCTCATAGCCCTAAAGTATTATATGCTAAACAAATTGCTCTCTCCTGAATAGCCAACTTCCGATATACAATTACCATAATTACTGTTGGTATTATACACTTCTGTCCACAGAATAAGAACTGCATCTAATCAAAATTATCTCATAAACTATATAAAGTTGTGATACTCTTTAACAGCATCGAATGCAGATTGCCTTCAAAGAAAAGGTTTCTGAATACATTATCTACACTATAAAATTAAAAATAGCATCAAACTGAATAACAGTTTCCTCTCACTCACATTTCATGTCTCCAACCAAGGCAGTTAAAATGGGCAAAAAGATAAGACAGTTTAATCTCAGCATCCTAAAAAGTACAATTTACAACTGTGAAATGTTAAGAGACTCTTTTCTAACACCCCTTAGAGCTCTTCCACACTCTTGTATGTACCCTGCAACCTCAAGGAGCCAATGTTAACTCTGGCCTTGCAGCATCAGGTCTTCCTTGCAGCAACAAATAGGCCAGGATGTCTCTCTCTTCAGCTGTGGGGGTCTTGAACTAGAAAGTACACACATGGGTGGAAAGCATAGCTGTGATGCATGGAAAACATGTGTGGTGCTCCCTTCATAGAACAGTAGTTCCTCTGGATGTTTACCGGGCAGACCTTTTTTTTTTAATTTATTCACGAGGCTTTTACTGCATTAGAAATGAATAAACAAAATTAAAAATGAACTAGACAACTGAAGCTGAAGGCGGTCTTCTCACCACATATCCCTGCATTCCTCTCCTTACCCTCCTCCTCAATTTCTAACAAGAAAACTGAGGGCACAAACTTAAAAGCTGGGTTAAATGAGAGTGGAGTTAAGCATATGTCCAAATACTCTTTGGAATTACGTTCTATACGTGTGTCATCAGTCTATTTACATGTAGCCACAAAATGAAGGCAAACGGGGAAGACTTTTCACGCAGATTTAGGCAGAACATTCACATTTCAGAATAATATAGAAAATAGGTTGAAAATGTTGTATAAACGTTTTGAGTGGCGCATACTACATTGTCTGGTAGAGGACAGTAAGAAGAAAGAACGATGTGCAGATTTGCTTCCTCTGTAGACAGTGGTTGAAATTTAGAGAAAAATAAAAGCCAGCTAGGACATAAGATGTTCAGTTAGGCTGAGAGATCTAATACTAGATTTGAAAAAAACAGCTTCCTGGTATTTGAACACAAGGCAAAGAAGACAAACTAAGTGCAGGTACCATTTAGAAACCAGAAACACAACAGGAATTAAGATGTTTATATGCAGCACTAGCAAGTGTCTGTTCAATTTAAATAAAGACCTGGAAATCAATAGCTGCCTATTGCTGTAGTGACAGTTAGCAGCTGTCAAATGAATTGAGCTGGTTTGGGGTAATTTATTGGGGACTTATGTTTTGCAGCTAAAGAAAAAGTGCAATGATGAGGAAAAAGAGTCTTTTAAGAAGCTGTTGCCAAGAAAAAGGAAAACAAAACCAAACATACGCTATAAAAACAAGCACATGCTATAGTTATCAAGAAAACATCCTCTAGAATAAAAATAAAAGGCTATGCCATGAAATGAATACGTGCTTACACAACAGGCTTGTACAGATAATTTGAAAACCACAAGGACACATTGTTTGAAACTCGTCGTCATGAATATGCAGATATTCTCTAAACAATAGAACTAACTGCTATTTAGAAATTTTCCCTTAAGTGAGTTATCTTAATTTAGTGAAGCAAGTGTTGATTGCCTGTGTGCTTTATTTACAGTATGATGACACAGCACATCAGTCATGTGTTCTTCCTGTCTCTTCATCCATTCATTGCTAATCAAGTTTCAAGAATCACCTTGTGAGTTGCAATTAATAATCTGTACATGTGATTTACACACATGAGGGGATTAGTGGTTCCATGAGGACCCCACTTTCCTACCCAACCCTAGTAACACCCTGTTCTGCAGCTGGCCCAGAGCTGTGCTGACTGGGCACCTGGTTGCTGCTGCTGGTTATTTCACCTGCCTCTCTCCCAGTGTGGGTATTTATGTAGGTCTACTTCTTCTAGTCAACTAGTGACCTTCAAAAACTTGAACAAATATATTTATTTTTGAGACTTTCAGTAATTTTTTTCCCCAGTTGCAGACTGAATAGTTTTTGATATTTTGTTGGGGGGGCTGTTGAGGCAGTAGGCACAGTAAACACACTGGCTTTATTTCCTTAGACAACCAAGATAAAAATGTTCTTTAATTACAACTATGTGAGGTTCTTCTCTTTGGGTTTTGTTCACTGCTTCTGGCCTTCCTTTTTGATCATTTTCAGTTCAGCACAGCACCATGGCTACAGATAGTAAGTAAGATTTTTTTAAACCAAGGGTTTTAGGCGCATCCTTTTTCTTAATATCCAATTGAAAGCATATGAGAGGGTCTGGTATTTAAGAACATTGTTACTCCAATGTTTATAGAAAATCAGGATCTGTTAGTGTCTTATAACTATGTTTTGCTCAACAAGAGCCAAAAAATTTATAACAGCATTTAAGGAAGATATGCAGGAGAACAAATATCCAAGTATGATGTTTGAAGCTCTGTGACCTAATGCATGAACCAAACATGAGCCGTTAATCATAAGTGGACTGGAGATGAAGCATTGCCTAGTTAGAGAATTGGTGTCAAAAGGCAAATAGCTGATGGAAATGCAAGATAGAAGGCATTTGAATATACTTACTGAGGACCAGCATTCACAGTCAATGAATTCAAGCTGCTGGATCAGCTGGACCTCAGCCATTTCATCACCAATGGTGGTATTATGCTTGATGTTTGTTCTCCTGCCTTAATAAAGGCAATTTTTGTGATAAATCCAGTGTTAAGTCAAGTAGAGTTGCATTGCTGGATGAGAGTAAGAAAGTCTGATCCTGGAGTAGCTGGGATTTGAAACACCCTAAGGAGCAGCCAGTTCCAGCTAGTGGCTGAGGAGCCAGGCACCCCAGGTGAGGATCAAGGTCTTGGCATCCCTGAAATGGCAGCGGGCCAGTGGGACAGTGCAGCCACTTCACCAAAAGGAAATCACAGAGAAAAAGTGATTAATGTGTTACCAAAACCACAGCAGCATACTGTCAGGGAAGTGAGGGGAAAGAGAGTCATAACAATGATTCTAATAGATCTTGAAGTAATGAAATGCTTCCAGAAATGCTTTGTCTGGAGAGTAAGTCAAAATGATAAAGTCTGTTTGCAAATTCTATTATCAAGGCAATTCCTCATGAGGACTATAAATAAAAGAAGTACTTGAAAGAAATGTATGTACTCTGATATTGTTCTTGGTTTTACTATAGAAAAGAAGATATCAGAACATGTGTAAACACTTAGTGAGAACTATTTTTTAAATGCTCTGAACTAGCCTCTCATTTTGTGGGTGTGGTGCTTTTGTGTATCAAGTTTTTGAACAAATTCATCGAGCCATTTGCATATAGTTGCAGGAGCGAAGTTTGTGCACTGTATCCTCACGCCATTTCTGAGTATCGGATTCTTACTCTGTATGTCTTGCTTTAAGTAATAGCTATGTATTAAAAATAAATACAGTATTATCTAGTGTTTTGTGTCATGTTTCCTTGACTGAACCATTGGGTTCAGACCAAAGCATGAGAAGTGTGTGAACTGCACAGATATAAATATGTAAGCAGTATTATAAAAATAAATATATGCTCCCATTTCCTTTTTCACTGTGGAGTATTCTTCTACGGCTGTTTACAGGATGCAAAGCATTGCCGATACCTCTTTATCTCTCATTCAGCATAATATGAATCCAGACCAGGTTTCCTTCAGTCTATATACACGTTCACTCACTTTGCTCAGTCCACAGTGTTTATACACTGTATAATCCAGGCAAGACCAATACAATCTGAAAGAGGGCAAAGCCATGGCACCTCAGTCCCTTTGAATTCACTCATGCCCATCTCTGCAGCTCATCGTATTTCAAAGCACAGATCCACTTTAAGATGTATCTTTTCTTCTAAACCCCTTCAAAACATGCGTCTTCTGTTATTTTATTAACTATGCAGCAATGTGCTATTCTGTCACATTACCTACATTTAGAAAAACAATCAAAATAACAATTGTGAAACTAGAACAATAGTCCTTAAGTTCCCCTAGTTGACACCTCTGTGTTCATTTACACCCATGTATAGTGAGAGCAAAGTGAATAAAAGCCAACCAGTCTGGTGGCAGTGATTTTAAGGCGTCCCTTCCATCCATCCTGAGCAAATGTAAATGCATAAAAAAGGTGCAGGGTAGAAAATGAGATCATTTCAGTTAAAGGTCACCACAAAATCCTACTAATCTGTAAGGTGTTTCATCCTCCCATTCTCTATTTGCTATTGCAGACTTCAAAAATAGGTATTTATGGAAGCTGATAAAGTATCTTGTATACAGTGTTACATAAAGAGCAATAGACTGTAAATGGGAAAAGTAACGTTCTGGGGTATTCAGCATAAGTTACACTTTAAATCCATTAATCTGGGCTTTTTTTGAGCACTGGAAAGGTTCTTTAAAATGTGTCAGGTATTTGTTACATGTGGTTTGGTGGCTAAACTGTTCTTTGTAAAACCTCCACTGATTCTGTAGTCATGTGTAAAATATTCCCATTTTGGAAACACTGCTAGCCTTTTCTGTCTCTGACATTTGTGATTTTTAATATGACTTTTTTTCTTCTTTTTGTTCTACAAAACATCTAGAAGGGGAATATGTGGAAAAATGAAGGATACAAATAACAGCCAGTAAATACAGAGCTGTTTTCTTCCATGCTAACTGTAGTCATTGGGGACATTTCAGAAATGACTAGGTACTTGCAGGTTTCCCTCTGAGTTGTGCAGAGATGTGTTGTTCACAGTAAAGTCTGAGAGTTAAACTTCCGGTCTTCCTGAGGTACTTGTTCCTTTTGTAACTGAAATTTGCAGCGTAAGGGCTTACTGACCCACAGTTCCAGCCTGAAAGCCGAGATGGCAGGAGGGAGCAGGAATACCTTTCCCTCATCTACATGGCAAGGGCTTCCTTTCCATATGTAGCTGTTAGAAGTTTTCTGTGGTACCAGACTGGATTCCTGCAGATGACTTTACACAGAGCTGTCCTTGAAAATCACTAGAAAATTCTGGCTAGCGGATGCTTTAGCTGCCATATTTCCCACAAACTGAGTACCAAATCTTTCTCCATAGGGTACAGTGACTTCCAGTTAAATTCCTTGTCCTGTTTGTTAGTTACAATCTAATTAAGTAGACCTATCTAATTAATCTGTATTAAATCCCATCTATCCAAGATACCGCCTCTCTCTTCACACTTCCTTAAGTCCCTGTCTGGTGAGTTCAGATGGAGTGATTCAGACTGACATTTCCGAATTAAATTAGAAGTCTGTGGATTTTACATGGAGAGTCTGAAGCTCAGAAATTGCAGACCTCTGACTTTGAAATGCACTTTTCTCTTTGGCCTGATGTAGCATAAGCTTGTTGGTATGCAAGTCCCAACACAGATTTATCTATTTACTCAGGTTGTTTCTTAGGGGATGATTTCAGAGAAATCAGGGGATTTCGGGGCAAGAGAGTTTTATCAAAATTAATTGAGCTGGATAAAACTAGTGTGTGTAAGAGCGTGTTGTAAATATTGTGTAGCATTTTGGCCTAGAGGGCACCCTAAGTACATTTTTGCAGTTAAGAAATAAATAAATACAGGAATGCTTTGAAACATTATTCAGGACCGAACCGTCACGTTGTTTAGCAAAGGAGACATTCAGCTGACTCCTTGTTCACTCTTTGGGAGCATCGCCATAGCCATCAGAGCACCAGAATTCATCCTTGGATTCCACAAGAGCGAGTGCCCGGGAAATCGCCACGCTTTGAGACATGTGCCCTTTCTGTAATGAAGGGAAACCTGGTGCTTTTGGCTATCGCGTGTCACTGTTTGGACAGCACGGGTTTGTGGCAAAGAAACCATTTGTGAGATGAGTTTCCTTTGAGGAGAGGCAAGGCCCTTTCTCATCTGGAGCACGCTCTTCCAGTCTCTCTCCTTGACAGTCGGCATGAAGCACTTCTGCTGAGAGTTTTTTAATATGGTGTTATAAAGCAATCAGTTACTTATTTTAAACTGTAGAAAGAATTAATCTTAGCTTATTAACAGCTCTGCTAGCCAGAGATGGAAACTGCTGAACGTCTGAATAAATCTAGTCTCTTCATCACTTCGTGGAGTCTATAATCCTTAGAGAGTGTCAAAAATTTACAAGACATCCCCGAATGCTGAATTTTGCATTGATTTGTATCTCATACTTATTTAAAAGACATTTGAAATCATAACCAGGCAGACGGTTCCCTCCTGAGTAAATCACTGAGGAGGCATTTTGGATATTTTAAAAGGATGTGAAATCTCCTAAGCCTGTAAAAAATGCTGAAGACACTGTGACTTGAGGCAGGGGACAAGAGGGTGTTTGATGACTAGCAATGGAAGCTTTCAGATTTCTGGGGATCCTTGGAGTCAAGGGATGTGTATGCCTGTCAAAAAAAGAGCAGAATAGCCCCATGTAAAGTTTGTGTAGAAGCTAGCGCTGCTTCCTAAGTATCACAGAAGTGAGACCTAAATTTCATGGGTTAATACTATTTCATTTTAATGGATCTACCAGTACAAGGAACAGCTGAGCAATCAGACCTTTACAAAGCGCCATATATACTGACATCGATCCATTAATGTCCATTTCCTAGGAGCTGCAGCAAGTGTAAGTAATCAAAACTGTTAAAAATGCTGTTGCTTTGTTTCATAACAGATAGGATGACTTAAGAGCTTAAATATAAGAAGGAGGGTGAAAACGATGTTGTAGCTGGCACGTGTTTTAAATGAAAACCTATGAGAAATGTTTGCTTTGCTAAGAGAAAAGGAGAAAATATATTTAATATATTAGGAAGATTAAAATCCCTGTTTCGACTGAATGAGCCTGCTAGATGATGAGATGACTCTAAATCCTTGTTCACGAGCAAACAATTCAGTATCTACTACAGAGGGATACCTATGCATGTTTTGCATGCACACTGTTTGTATATAGTAGGTGGCTTTTGTGAATCATGAAGGGAAACCATCTGAGTGAGCAGAATAGAAAGGACTATAGACGATTTATCAGATAGCTGGTATATGTTTTAACGGACTTCAGACAGGAACGCATGAGCTTTCTACTTGTTTCCAAGGCAGAATACAATTGTATAATTTTAGCGGCATTGATCGTTGCAGAATAGCTTTAAATCTCCCCAGTAATTTAGCTGGAGAGTCTGCACAACTAGACAGTCAATCTGACTTTTCTATCTTGGTGGGAAGTAGAGGAGGGAGGAGCTGTGTTTGGGAAACCAAAAGTGGGGTCTCAGCAAACCAGGCTTCCAAGCTTCAGTCTTTGCTACTCCAAACCACCCCCCTTTCAAACCGTTTTCTACAATACACTTTCTCATTACAGCTGACCAGAACTTTTCCAGTAGAAAATTTTCTGTTGAAAGAGGTCATTTCAATGAAATAGAAACATTTAATAGTAGTATGCCTGTTGTAGGAAAAAAAAAAATCTTTTGAAGACATATTGGAACAGAACTTCCATTTTAAGCTGATGATTGATTTCATCTGAAGTAAAAATAATGATACACTGTGCTATACTGTATAAAATGTTTAAAAGGAAAACAGAACAAAACACTTTTGTTGCCATCAAAATAGAATATTTCAATCAACCTCCAGGTGATTTTTAAATTGTGTTTCATGGAAGGCTGGAAATTCTTCACTTTTCCTCCATTTCAGGAAGGAAAAATATTCAACATCAGGTAATTTCCCAAGGAAAGCAAACATTGCTTACAAGGCAGCTCCAGCCCCTGCTCTGTTCTTGCCCTGCCCCTCTGCTTGTCTGATATCTGAGCTCGTATCTCTGCAAAAAACGCAGTCCCGTGCAGTGCCCCAAGGATGGTTAGCAGGTGATAAAGTTACCATGTGTTAAGAAATTTGGGAAGGCGGTAGGACTGGGGGCATGGGCTGTTTCTGAGGGGAGAAGTGTTAGATCTGTGGGCCGGGGCAGGATCAGGGTGTGTAGGAGACAGGGGCAGAAGGCAGTGAGATGACTCTGGCCTCTTTGGGGGGACAAGGACAGCAGGGTCACATGTTGCTACTTCCCCGAGGGGGAAAGCTTTGTTTCTCCCATCACCATGGGGAAGATCGAAGACCCTGCAGTCCCAGTGCCCTCTTTGCCTAGACCTTCCAAAAGCCTCCTGACATCCCAGCTGTCTTCTCATGAGTCCCAGTCCTCTGCCAGCTCTCACCTGCTCCCACCTGCTACTGCAGGGATTGGAGAGGCAGCAGCTGAGGCTGTGGCTGGGCATCAGGGCCTGGTGACCTGCTCTCCAGTCCCAGCAAAACTCAGACCATCACAGAAGGGTGAGCAGCTCTCTCTGCGTGACAGTTATGCATGAGCCTCAGCAGAAAGACCTGCCATCTTTGTGAGTGCCAGGTTGGAGGGGATGAAGGCTACAGGGTGTTAAATGTTGGGAGAAACCAATGGGAGCATTTGCAAACATGTCCCCTGCTAGAGCCAACAGAGCAAACCTTTCTCTTAAGCAACCATTGGAATCATTTGCTGGCACGTTGCAGGTTCATTGTGTCAAGGACAGAGACTAAAGTTTAATTATTAAAGTGTGGACTAAGGGGAATTTGTTTCCCCTTTATGTGCACATTTGGATGCCCCTCCAAGCCTGGTCCTGGCCGAGCTGCCCTGAGCTGGGTCCGTGGGGCTCTGGGGGAGCTTCATGCCCAGAGGCAGAGGACAGGCAGCCCCGCTACCCCTGGCTCCCTCTTTGGGAAACATGACCTGCAGGGAACATGGGCACCAGCAAACCTCCTCGGCTGGGTCTTCCGTAATGAACATGCCTCATGGATAAACACGTGGATAAACAGCAAATAACTAGCTGTGTGACAGTAAAAAAAGCACAAATATTGACATAGGGAGAAGACACCCCTGAGGCGGCATTCACTGCAAACCCTTCTCTGAATGAGCAATAGTTAAATGTTTGTCCTTGCCTCTTTCTTTCAAAAGTAGGGCAAATATCTATAGAGGTCCCAGCGGGGAGGTAATCTAACTTTAACTTTCATACAGTCAAGTAAAACACCCGAGACCTGTGTTAGGGATGCAAGCAGGTCGTCTGAATTATGATTATTCAATCTGGTATTATTTTAATCTGACATGCCTCTCACGTGCTTCACTTAGATTCATCTTGACCTGAAAACTGTAATCTCAATGCCTTTATCCTTACAGGTGATTGATCTTGTTGCAGTACCTTTTTTTTAAAAAAAAATAAATATTTATTTCAAAAGCGAAACGCTGCCCGTGAGGCAGACCGGCACATTTCACTGTCTCGGGTCTCCTGAGCATGGTCTGAGCCCCCTTCGAGCAGCAGTCCCTTGCTTTTGCTCTCTCTCTTGCTTATTGTGGCAACAAGATAAGGAATGAAGAGCCGCGGGAGGTGAGAGCAAACACCTCCCCTGCAGCCGCAGCGTGCTCCGGGCGATGCTTCCTTGCTCGCTTACAAGACAATAGCCGAAGAAATTAAGGAGGGGGAGAAAATGACTGATCCTTCCGTATGAAATAATGGATGAGCCCGGGATGACCTGTTTTTTTCCTTGCGGTGGAGCGGTGCTGAAGACAGAGGGCACCAGCGCCCAGCCCACAGCCGTCGCCCCGCCGCCAGCGCGCCAGCTCGGGGCGGCCGGAGAGCCGCCAATGCCAGCTCCGAGCGGGCTGGGAGCCGCTGCCTCGCCCGGCCAGGTACGTCTCGGGGGCAACCCCCAAACAGACCGCGGGGCTCAGCCCTGGGGCTGCCTGTGGGGCGGGCGGCGCAGGCCAAAGGCACTCCGGCGGCGGGCTCCGGGGCTGCCGGGGAGCCTACTTCAGGCGGCTGTGCCTGCCTGCATGTGCGGACGCGCAGCCAGGACGGCGGCTCTGCTCGGAGCATCGCCTTCCCCGTGGCCGCCTCCAGCCCTCCGCGCCGCCGGGCGGGCAGCCCCGCGGCCGCCCCGGCCCCGGCCCCCCTGCCCGCCGCCGGGGAGGGACGGGGGAGCGGCGGCCGGTCGGGGGCGGCCGGTCTCCCTGCCGCGGGGTGCGCGTGTGCCTGGGTGCCTGCGTGCGTGCGGGCAGACCGCGGCAGCAGCGCCGGGCGGAGGGCAGAAGTTTGGGGCAAGCGCCCCGCGGTGCTGGCGGGCGGCCGAGCCGGCGGTGGCGGGGCCGGAGCAGCGGGACGCTGGGGCGCCGGGACAGCGCCGGGACAGCGGGACAGCGCCGGGACAGCGGGACAGCGGGACGAAGAGCGGGGCAGGGGGCCGCGGGGCGGGGGCAGCGGCCCGGGCTGGCGGGCGCTGTCCCGGGTGCTGACGGCGCCGCCGCGCAACAGGGAGCCGGCCCGGCCCGGCCGCGCTCCCGCCTCCCCGGGCGGCGGCGGCGGCAGCCGCGCCGCCCGCCCCCTTTCCACCAGGGCGTTTCAAGGCTCCAAGCCCAGCCGCCGGGCTGGCCGCCTCTCCCCGCCCGAAGGCTGCATGCGAGGCAGGCGTGCCGGTAAGGCACATCGGGACTTTGCCCGCGGTTGCCTTAGTAACTAATGTGTATTTTTCCCCCGCTTGCATATGTGTGTCCGTGGCTGAATTACAGTTTTGCCCCCTACACAGGGAAAAGTTAATCTACACGGTAAAGCGGTTCCTTTCTTCCTCCCTTGGCTGACCTTTAAATGACATTTCCCGTCGCTGGCAGGGCAGATCGCTCGCTCTCTCTCTGCACCCCTTTCTGTACTGGGAAAGGCAATTCCCGAGCTGGGGAAGATGCCTCCAGGTAGCCAGAACGCGAGAAGAGAAGCACTCGTCACCCGTCTTTCAGGGCTGGGCCGCTGGGGCCAGGCTAGGAGGCTGCTCCGGGAGCCGCCTGCCTCCTGAAACTTTCAAAACTTGCCGGGGGCGGAGGGGGGGTGCGTGCCGGCGGGAGCTGCGGGGAGCAGCCGCCGTGGTTTGAAAAGCGGACACGAAGAGGATCGTGCAAACGTAACATACGTGCAAATACATACACATTTTAATCCCTCTTGAAACTTCCTTTCGAAGCAAATTGACCCGGGCGTTGGCGAAAGCAGTCATCTCCGACTGTGCAGGGTCGCTTTATCGAGCTCTGGTTTGACATCGATTTCCCGCTGAGCGTGTTTTATCCCCTATTTCTGTGCCACCAGGTGAAAAGGCGCTAGGATGACGGCTGCCTTGGCACCTTCGCGAGCGATGCTGTAAGACTTCGCTGTGATGGTATTTGGAGCAACTCGGGCGCTGGCGGGGGGAAGCGGCTGCCATTTCCTACATGTCCTTAAGCCATGTGCAGGCAAGAGGAGCCCGTGAAATTGGTAACCTGGGTCTGGATGACATCCTGCAACAAAATGATTGGCGTGCTGCTGGTCTTTTTCCCCGCTCTGCTCCTGGAGATGGACGTGCTGCCCAGGAGCGGCGGACGCAAGGTGCTTCTCTCCGCAGCCTCCTCGCAGCGGTCGGTGGCTCGGATGGACGGGGATGTCATCATCGGGGCCCTCTTCTCCGTCCATCACCAGCCGCCGGCCGAGAAAGTGCCCGAGAGGAAGTGCGGGGAAATCCGGGAGCAATACGGCATCCAGAGAGTCGAAGCCATGTTTCACACTTTGGATAAAATCAACGCCGACCCGGTCCTGCTGCCGAACATCACCCTGGGCAGCGAGATCCGCGACTCCTGCTGGCACTCCTCGGTGGCCCTGGAGCAGAGCATCGAGTTCATACGGGACTCCCTCATCTCCATCAGGGACGACAGGGACGGAGGCACCCGCTGCCTTTCCGACTCGCAGCCCCAGCCCCAGACCCGAGTGAAAAAGCCCATCGCGGGGGTCATCGGCCCCGGCTCCAGCTCGGTCGCTATCCAAGTCCAAAATCTGCTCCAGCTCTTCGACATCCCCCAGATCGCTTACTCCGCCACCAGCATCGACCTGAGCGACAAAACGCTGTACAAATACTTCCTCAGGGTGGTCCCCTCCGACACGCTGCAAGCCAGGGCCATGCTCGACATCGTCAAGCGCTACAACTGGACCTACGTCTCCGCCGTCCACACGGAAGGTAGGTACGGGGCAGCCCGCAGCCTCCCCCGGCCGCCCCCGGCCGCCCCCGGGCCCCGCAAGGACGCGCCGGTGCTGGCCGACCCGCCGGGACCCCGGGGGAGCCGGCTTCTCCCCGAGACAGCACCGGCCGCTGCCACCGGGGGACCGTAAGGTGAAGGGGGAAGGGGGAAGGTGAAGGGTGCCGGGGGGGGGATGCGGTTTCCCCCGGCGCGGAGGAGCCCCCCGGCCCCGGGCGCCGCGGCTGCGGGGAACGGGCGGGGTTCAGCAGCGCAGGGGAGCCCGCAAGAGCTCCGGCGTCTCCCCGGCGGTCCTGTCCCCCCCGTCCTCATCCGCACACGGGGTGATTCGTGGGTTTCTACATAAAAAGTGAACAGAGCTGGAGCTGGCAGCGGCTCCGGCTGCGCCGTGGCGGCGTGGGGAGGTTTTCCGTGGGGCTGGCGAGCAGGTCTCACTCACACGGTAGCTCGGTCGCGACCGTCACGGGCAGTATTTCTGCCCGAGCAAAAGGGAGTCACGGCTCGGCAGGGACTCCGGGATTAGCTGCTGGCTTTGCTGCCTGTGAACTCGTTTTCTGGGACTGCGAACACCGAGGAACGAAACCTGAAAACCCCTCTGCAGTCCAGGGAGCCCCTGCAAAGCCGTGTCCCGTGGGAGGAAAGGGCAGTGGGTAGCTGGTCAGCAGGTCCGGGCACGGCTTCGTGCAGCTTGAGCGACAGTAAAAAATACTGCTCTGCACAATCTGTTCGTAGTCAACAGGTTTTATTGATTTTAAATATCAAAAGAAAAATATCAAAAGTAAGGGTATTTTAAAAAGGAGACGTTGGTTTATAGCCAGGCTAGGTAGACCAACCTAAATTACAGAAGTAATTGCATTCAATAGAAAGCAAACTCTTCTGATAGATTATTGTGACATTCCTGTAGTTCGGTTACGGTCCTCAAAATGGGATTTTTAAGTACAAAATTGCAAACCTGACCACATTATTGCTATAGTTTTGCAGCTATTCTGTTTATCTGACTGTATCTGTCGTATGGATTTGATTTATGATTCCCTCTAGTTACTGAGCTGACTCCACACCTTTTATTCTCACAGAGATGACTAAGTAAAAAGAGTTAAGAAGATACATTATGATGAATAAATAAAAGAGTCTCCAGGAGGAGTTGCATGTACAACATTCAAAGGTGAATTGGATTAAACTGGACACTGAAACCATGAAAGCGCTGCAACTGGGGGGCGGGGGAGCGGGGAGTAAGAGCAGGAAGCAACGACCTGACATTTGCAGTTCATTTTCTGCCCTGTTCAGATGAGAAAACGAACTGCTAGCAAGAGCTGGACATGAGCTATTAAGATTCTCTGTTGCTGACAGATAAGATCAGATCTTGTGGCAGGCCAAGGTGAAAAATAAACATGAAAAGGGTAAACTGTTTGTTGGTGTAAATGGCCATCTCTCCCTCCAGTGCACTTCGGGGGGCTGTGCTAACTCGCAGAGCCTGAGGAGCTGGGAACTTCCTCGAGGGAACTGGTCCCTTGCTCTCTCGGTAGATGTAACTCTCTTAACGTTAGTGGGACTTATCTCTTTTGGAAAAGACAAGAGATTATGTGTGTTATTTGTTCATTCGTTTTATTTAAAAGATCAGTATAAGTAGTAATTTCAGTCATTGCTTGTGAGAAATTTTAATTAAATATCTATTTTTATGAATGTTACTGACTGATGACAAATGCTTGTTGCAAGATATTTTTATAGACTTAAAGGAATACTTTTGAAAATGGTGGATCAGTTCTACCCCCACAAGGCAACAGTCTCCTCTTAGGAAATGTCACAAGGATTTTGCAGATTATGCAGCTCAAGATACATATTTGCTTTTTTAAATTATTATTAATCTGTATCTGCCATACCTTTATTGTTAGATTCAAGTTACAAATTCCACTGGAAATACATAACAAGCTTCTGTGTTCCGTTCCAGAAAGACAAGTTATTAACTCCATCCCAATTGCTGTTGGGTGGATTCCAAAGACCTTTTTTTTATTTAAAGTGAAATTAGTACTCATGAAAATTGGTGTAAAGTGCTACATTTCTGTTGTTTCGAATCCCATGCGTTCACTGTAAGAGATCTGCTTGCTGGTGTGTTAAAGGTAGGATCACTCTTCGCAGACAACACAAAGCCGCTCTGAATAATAGTCTGCGTGAACAGGAGCTGCTCCATCCATGCTATGTTTGGAAATACAGGGATAAAGTGTAGTAAGAAACATTCCTCCTCCACACTTACTCATAGGCCTCTACGCTGTCTTTATGGTGGGCTGCAAAATGTGCTGGGAGGAATTCTAGGGTATCATGGGTTGGAGAATCACTTCAGCAGGGACTGTGAGAAATGGGCATGTTTCTAGGAAATGCGGAGGTCGACACTGTGAAGAAGTTAATTGTTTCACCTTCCGAGTACTCCAGATCCAGTCTGGTCACCTCTCGAGAGCAGAAAAGCTGCTTAGTTTTTACCCGACCCCCTCGTTCTCCTGGGGATGGACAATCCTCAGCTCTTGTAGCCACCCAGCCACAAGGGGATGCAATGAGACCACTGAGCCGACTGGCTACCTGTGTCAGCTAGCCATGCTCCTCAGTCTACCCGCCCGGGGTCACAGAAAGAGCCCAGAGGCGATGTGCCCTTCCTTAGGCAGTCCGAACCATCCAACTCCTCTGTTTACCCTTCCTCTACTCCTGTACTCTAGCTGGAGTGATTTGACTGCCCAGCCCAACACCAGTCTACACAATTATACCTTTAATAAAAATCAGAAATAAATACCATGCAATTCGGTGCCCATGTTTCTTAACATGAAGCCTGCACATGCCATGAGAGTGGAGATAATAAAGTCATGCAATCTGTAGCATGATGTCTGTAAGTAGTCCCCAATATCCTACTTTGCATTTGTCGTGACAGTCTATTCTTCATGTGTTAATAGGATAATTAGTGTTAATTAGTCATGATGACACTTAACTATATACAATCTCTACACGCTAGTACCTGAAGTTGCATGGCAGTATGCCATACTTGTTTTGGGGTGTGGGTTTTTTGCACAGGTGTTTATTAAGATGTATAAACACTGGACTTGGGCAGAAACTTCTCAGCAAATAAAATCTGTTTTCAAAGTCCTGCAGAGCACATAGCTCCTTTTAGGGTAAAATTGACACATAAAGATCTACATTGAAGAATAAAAAAAGGCAAGTTACTCTGTTTGGTTATTTTATTATGTATCTCAGTTGAGCGTAGTTGCACATCATGAGAGTGCATTTTTTCCAGAGTGGGCAGCAGTCATTAAATGATGTGAGAAATCTGTGCATCTGCTGGTGGAAGGCTGTGTGACTGTACAGTAGCTGCAAGGCATTTTCAAGGCTATTATTTTTTAAGGATTTTTCAAAGGTAATTCAGTGTTGGAGTTCTTGGCATGCGTGCATCTCGGCTCTTAGGCTTCAAAGTCATTCTTATCTGGAAATGCACATAAGGGGATGTCTAACTCCGAGCCAAGGCTTCCTATGGAAATCAAAGGCATCAAAAGCACATGTGTTAAGTTGGGCACAATCCCGAGTGTGATAAAGGCAGAAGGAACTACGCTTGCTAAGGGTTACTTTCCAAGTGAGATATTCTGGTCTTCGGTGAGATAACCTCGGAGTCAGATATTATTCTCAACTTCCCAGGCAGCCACTCGTTATTTGGTAGAACTGTGAGGAATTACAGGGGAGACTTTCTTCCTTCCCTGGAGAAGAGCCCCTGGGCTGCCGCCGGGATGAGGCAAGAAATGCTGGGCAGAGATGGCAGGCACCAGCTCTGCGCTGTTTTGATGCTGAAGGCACAGAAGTTAATAGGGCTGTCTCCAGAAAGTGCAGAGCGGTTGTGAGATTGCTGTAGGTTACACCATCTTCCAAAACCCACAAGATGCCTGCACCCTGGCTAGTCATCAGCACAGCGTCTCCACCAGATCCCTCACCTTCAGCTCTTCCTCTCATACATGAAGCAAGAGAGATGATGGTGTAAGAAGCCTTTTTATCACCTCATCTTCCAAATATATGACTTCTGAATAAGCAAATAGAAATACTTAATGCCTGTGCCTGGCTTTTCATTTAAATTGTTGCATATGTGTTAGCTTTATAAAATGTATGTGAGATTTTTGGTTCTGTGAAAACAAAATCTGAATGTGCAGACTAGATCCATTTGAGTGCCATTTGCAATTTATGGACCATTCTTAAACTTCAGTGTACAAATACCCCTTTATACACAAAATTTCCATTCCAACAGATTAACGTGCAGACTTTGTAGAAACAACTTTGGAAATGGAATGATTAAGTTAATTGCACCAAATTTTGACTGTTTATAGATTAATTTTACTGAGAGCACTGAGATGTTTCTGGTCTTGATCAATTTTGTCAGATTTGTATTGCCAGGCTGTTCCTTTTGCTTGTGTATAAGGCTTAAAATGAACTGTGATGAAGCAGATGGCACAACTGTAAAGACTTTCAGATCAAAGTAGATGGTGGGGAGATTATCTTCTCAATGATTTTTGATAACCTGACTGCCGTGCACTCTCCGTTGTAGTAACGTACAGGAAACTCATAGGCATGGTTATATATGTTGAAAGAGGATGGAAAGGAGTGAATCTGGTACAAATTTCACAGGAAATAAGTTCTTCCAGTAGAACTCACTGAAGTAGCTTTAGAGGTGCTAGAAAATAATACTTCTGTTTAAAGATAAGTGCGACAATATCCATCAAATAGCTCAAAGGAATAATTTCCATACAATTGTGTTTAATTTCTCACAAGGTGTTCCTACAGCTGTTTCTAACAATGTTATATTATTAATTCCATGGTGTCACTCAATGATTGATACTTTCTGATAATATTACGACCAGGCAATAGAGAAAAGAAACTCCAATTCAAATGTTTGAAATTTCAGAGTTTACAAATATTTCTATAGGTACCAACAGTTACAAAAATGCTCTTAAAGGTTAACCTCATGAAGTGCTGTGAATTGTGCCTGAGATGTGTGTTCACAAATGCATATTCCAATCTATTTTTTTTCTCCATTTAACTAACTTCACTAGCCATCTTCAGAGGCTTTGTGATAAGGAAAAAGGAGAGAGATATGTTGCAAGGAGGACAGAAATTGATTTGAAAACAAGTAGGGACTAGAATATTCCCTGCATTGGACGCATTAATTGTATTTATTAGAAGGTGCTGGGAGAATTGTTTACATTGATTGAAGCTGACAAAATTATTGTGGGTGACAAACACCATAGAGATTGAGAGAAATTCCTTCTCGAAAATGTATTGCTTTGCTGTACTCCTAAATTCACAAATAATCTAGGTTTTCAACTACACGACTGACAGCTGCATGAGTTAAATCAACTCAAAAGACTCATCTAACTTCTGTGCCTGCCTTCTCAGCAATATTGCTAGAGTTCATATTTATCAGTCAGCACCATGGGTTCATTTGTGCTTTACTTCTATTTTTCCTGCATTATGCTCTTGCTTTCAGATTTGTATGTCCCACAGTCCTTGTAAACTCCTGCAGGATTTTTTTCCCATTGAAGACTGTTTTAGAAAAGGTAAATGATCTTGGCTTTATCAAAAAGCTCTGTGAAAATGCCTCTAAATATATATATATGTATATGTTCCTTTGAACATATGGTTCATAGGTGCTTGTGCTTAGGTTTCTCAGACAGAAACCCAAAAGCTATGTGAAGTGAAATCGTATAACTAGAAGTACTGTCACCCATTGAGAAAGATTCTTCAGGGGTCTAATGCATCAGTGAGCTGGTAACTGTAGTGGGAGACCAGAAGCATTGCACCTGCCACACACAGCCCAGAAAAATACTGATCAAAGTCATTACTAACTGGTGCTCACTGACCCATGTGAAACAAAGCAGGGATTTCAGTATATTTTCTGGGTGGCAGGTGTTCACAGCATAAGCCACCGTCACTGATGGCAGTCATTAACACCTGTGCTGGCAGTCTGGACGGGAGGGCCAGAAACTGACTGGACATGAACTACAATAGCATTTCACCTAAAGAAACCATACCTTCATCCACGGGTATCCAAGGGAGGCTAAGGTGTATCACCAGAGATGGGTGGAGAGAGGTGTGTAACCAGCTTGGTTTTGCTGGCTAATTTTTCAGACCGGATGTTTTCCCAAACACTAATATTGTTATTATTATTACTGTTAATGTATGGCTTAAAGAACAATTTCTAGACCTGGTTTGCCTATCAACGCAGCACAGAGTTGGCTATTGAGAGAGGTGGCAGGAGTCTTGTGACCTTTGAAGCCATTGTAGCCATTGCTGCCTGCTGGGCTGTGGCCCCCATTCCTGTGTAGTCCAAAAGAGTGCCCACAGGCAGCTGTTCATGGGCCCTAGAGCAGCACAAAGTCACTGAAGCCAACTGAGTTTACAGCAATCTTAGTTCTTTACCAGTGAAGAAACGCTTGGATAACGGCCATTTTTTAAAACCCTGTCACAATTAGAATACCTCACATGGTAGACAAATGATGTGTAAGAAGAATGCCTAAGAATGGAGTATATATAAAGGCTCTTCGTAGTAATTGTTTTATGGGAAAAATAAACTGTCTTTGGCTGAGGAAAGGAAATCAAAATTAAAGACATACTAAAACTGCCATACTGGTCCTTCAACAGTGGGCTGAATATTGAAAGAAGCAAGAGCAGGGCATGTACAGATCATACCTTCACAGCTCCGGTATGTAGCAACTCCCCAAATACTAGGGCTGCTGGCCGCAATGGACCTTTCCTTTATGAATTTGTCTAATCCCTTTTTGTATCTATTTATACTTCAGTCTCCACAGAATCATAACAATGAGTTCTGTAACTTAATTGTATGTTGTGTGAACAAGTGTTTCCTGTTATTTACTCAAAACTGTTCCTCGAAGACTGCATTACCTTTGTACATTCATACAAAACTTCTCATCATTTGTTAATCCTGATCATTATTCTGTACTTCTAATTCCAACATGAAATGTGGGGAAACAGAGCTATATTCAGTATTCAGGGTGGGGGTACACCATGGTTAAACTCACTCGTGAAGTAACAATTCTGCTTTCAGACCTTTCCTAATAAGCTTCCAGTAGTCCATTACCTTTTTAACTACCACCATGCACTGAATGGATGTTGTCAGAAAATACTTTAAAATCACCACAAAACCTTTTTCTTAAACGGTAAAGCCTACTTCAGAGGCCATTATACACCAGGTTTTCCTCTGCCGCATTATGCTTCATTTATTAACACAAAATTTATTTCCTACACTTTGGTTCCTATCTGTTAGCCAATTGTTAATCCAGGACCTTCTGTCTTATCCCATATTACCTCCATTTTGGTCAGAGCCTTTAATAAGGGGCCTCATCAAAACTTTCTTAAATTCCAACTACTCTATAGTGATTGTATCATTCATATGATTACCTGCTCCAACAAAGACGTCTAATAAACTGCTGAGGTATGTATTTTCTCTGCAAAAGTTACGTTGGTTCTTCCCTAATATGGCATATTTATTTACTTGTGCATTAATACTGGTTTTGTTATGGTTCCTACCAATTAGCTTTGTGCAGAAATATCTTAAGTCTGCAGAAATATCATGTCTGTTGTTCATTGGATTACCCTCTATGCCTCTATACTCTCTATAAATTCTGTTTAAAAATGAAAACTGATATGTAAAAATATAAAATTACTTTTTCCACTTTACCACTTCCATCTGTTTTGGCACTAAGGCCAGTTTAACTGGTGGTAACATACCACAACAGAAAATTAGCTGGTATTGGCAATTTGTTAAAGTCCATCTGATGGATTTCTTCTAAAATACATTCTATTGACACTCTGAGACAATGGTTCAGTCTTATCCTACATAAGGAATGACCTTTGTATGAGAACCATCCTATCCGCCTTCACAGGCAGTGCAGACTCAGAGAATTAATTTAACTTTTCTGTTATGGTTTTATCTTCCCTGAGTGCTCTTTTTATATAACTGGTTATCACTGAGTATCAGGCAAGTTTCCCATTTCTGGAATATTTGAAGAATGGTGGGTTATTAGATTCTATGTCTTTACGTCTCAAAATTGTTTCATCTTGTTTTATTGTGGTTTTGTATTTCATTTGGCAAGGTATACTCTCTTTTCTCTCCCTCATTAGGACACAACTTAGACTTTTTTAAGTATTTGCTTTATTTTTATTTATTTTGTTTTGTTTTGTCGTATTTTAATAGCTTTAGGAAATTTACTTTTCTGCTTTATCATGCTGGCTTTTTTGATCTTTTTGGATCTTTTTTTCAGCCTCTCATATATTCCTGCATAGTCTCCATGTAATTTGTTAGTATTTCACTCTTTTAGCTGCTCCTTTTAATTTCCTTGAAATTAGCTTTCTCATTTTTATATAATTTATTTTGTTTTAAATTAAATATTACTATTATTGATTTTTTATTTAACATGCAGCTTCTTCTGTCTAAATATGACTAAAGTACAGCCCAATTACAGACTATTTTTGGATAGTTTGGTCTTAATAAGGCCTTGTATACTTCTCAAGACTAAATCAAGAGTTGCGTCTTCTTTTGAGAGTTCAATGAGCAGATGAGTAACACACATGAAAAAGAAACCAATGCACAGTATGTAAAATTTGCCTTCATTTTCCATTATCTAACCTACAGTCTGGCAGTACTACATACAGAGCCAGGGTGTGTTAATAGCGTTTTGTGATACGTGGGGTGCTTTTTAATGAAAAGTACTGTGCATCAGAAGCTGTAGTTTCCTCCTGTGACATGCTGCTACCTAGATGGCTTGTGTCTGTCAAAACCAGTGTGACACATATTTCATTTTACTGAAAAGTTGTATTGTTTGTTATACAATGCCATGGTCCTCCATTTGAACAATTTCCATTTGTATTCTCTCTTGAATGTTTTTAAACAAATGAATTTCTTAAAGAATATTTGAATTATATTAACAACTAGCAATGATTTATAAGTCCCTTTGAAATTTGATAGAAATGTTGTAAGAATAGGCATTTGGCAGTTCTGGTAGACAAAACAGAGAAGATCATGTCCCATGCTGGTGCAGAGAGCAAGTGTAACTAACTATAAGGTTCTTGATCCAATGCTCATTGAAGTTAGTTGGTGGTCCTCTGTTGAGTCCAATGGATCCTGAATGGGACTCAGCATGGCTATTGGATGTTATTTTTTCAGGTTATGGAGCTGACATTCCTCAGAAAACACTAAAAATCCACAGGGCTTGTGAATCCCACAGCTGGAAGGATCTCATAGTTAATTGGAAGTAGTGTAAAACCGTGTTTGTTGGATTTGCATAGATATTAGAGGATATTCATATACGTAATTTTTTCCTTCCAACTAGAAGAAGGCTGAATCTAGTTCACTTCTCCCCATACAAATTCCCCAGTGAATTTAACTCTTCTTTCTCTTTGCAAATTGTTTGAGGAGCAAACTTTCATTTTCTTAAATGCAGTCACAATTTGCAGTTGTTTGACCAGCAACTTTCATCCTTATTCAGCTGTGGATACAGATGGATTTGTACAAGCTAGTAATTCCCCAAACATTTATTCAAACAAAACTCATCCTGGCAAACAGCAATAAGAACCAGGCATGAATATTGCTGAAGTGACAGCTATTTGAAATCTGAGTAAGTGTTCATAAATACTTTCTTAAAATGTCTGGCCAGGCTCCATTGAACATTGAATGTCTCCTCCTCTGTGGAGTAGAATATAAAAGATAAATTCGTAATTAATTGTCAGGAAGTGAGAAAACCTTTCATGCTTACTTATATAAGCCTTTGTTACCCGCATGGTGCTGTGGAGAGGCTTTAGCAAATGGAAATTCGTCATGTAGAGCCTCGTGCTGGGTATTGAAAGATGGTGATCCTCCTAGCAAGAATGTATTTCTCTGACTGCAAGTTCCACATGCGTACATCTCAGTCTCTTGCCTGAGCAGCAAATACGTGAAACTGAATATTGACAGTGCTGTAAAAGAATGCTATATTATCAGCATTGCTAAAACTGGTAGGATGATTTGAGAGACTGGAAAGTTAAAATCCACTCCTACTGAACTGGTCGGAATCGGTTACAGCAGTGGGCTGATGGCATTCTCTCGGAGGATGCCCTTATTTGCCAGGCCATAATTCCCTAGAGGGATAAACTCATATTCAGGATCAGATTAAAAACTCTACAGCCATATGAAGCAAAGTGCTGAGCTGGGACAGTTGCTCTGCTGAAAGAAAGGTGCTCAAGATTTTGAGAAGGGGGAATGAGCCAGGCAGCAGCCCTGGCAGCCTGGGTATCACTTAGCCACAGCACACCATGCGGTAACTTCTTCAGCTAAGCCACCTGCCTTTTCATTAGTCCTTTCTTGTTCCCTCCCCCTCAAGGCACTACAGTTGTGGTCCTCAGGTGTCACTGCACTCCCGTGTAAATAGGCTTAGCCTTCCTCTTTCACGTGGATACCTGCCCAACTCAAACCAGTCTTTGTTCACTGTCAAGTTTGACCAGGACTCCAAAATCTGACAGCTCAGTCTGTGCATACTAAGTGACACGGTGCCAGTGCCAGTCACCCAGAGGCAGAACTCCTCCTCCTTCCCACGCGGTGCCAACCTGCAGGTGAAACTGCAAGAATGACAAGAAGGTTTTCCAGGAGCTCTTCTGGATTTGTCACTGACCTCAGAAAGAGATGGCCGATATTCTGTTAAACACATGCCCCTAACCATCCCTGCAATGGTGTCCTTCAATGTTAGTATCCTGCAAAAGGGTAGGATAAGGATGTAGTAAAAGTCTGAGTCTGCAGCATGAGGACAGTAATGTGAAAAACTGATGTTATGTAGTTGAGTGAGGCAATGAATATTGATTTCAATATATTATGGAACAGCCAAAAATGGACAGTGTTGAGTTGTGCCAAAAATCCAAACACAAAAGACAAATGAGCTATGCCAGACAGCTCTGCCTACCAAGACAGCAATCCCCAGAAAAACAGTAAGATGGTGATTCAGGATTCAGCTGACAAAAAATTGTAATTAAATTAAACCAAATCAGTGTGACTCTATGGAAAATGGGTCTCAAACAAACCTGATTTTATTCCCTGATGAAAGTGCAAACTTGGTAGCTACAGATAACAATGAGGATGAAATATCTTGGATTTCTTAAGGTACTGAATTAGTATTACAGGATATTTTTATTAAAAAAGCACTATGCAATGTCAGGAAAACAGACGTCACATAAATTAAAACTCAGCACACTGACCTCAGCAAGTAAAGAGTGACCATCAATGAGATTATGTCTACTACATTGCACAGAGCTTGACAAGGGGTCTAATGCCTCGCTGTCTTCATCAATGATATACAAAGCATAATTGCTGACAAGATATGGAGATTTGTGAAATGGCAATTAATGGGGAGAAAAGGGAAGATTCAGATCTTTTGGTAAGCTAGGCCCAGTCTAAGAAAATGGATGCTAATACAGTCAAATGTCAACCCTAAATACAAGAATAAAGCACATGTGCAACTTACATAGGAGAACAGTGTCCCTGAAAGAAGTCCTAAAAATACTATATGGTTATAGAGGAGCTGCATCAAAAAAACCCCAACCCAAAATACAAAAAGCTAATGTCATCCTTGAGACAGTGGGAACTTCACCTCAATCTAAGAATTATTAGTATTAATTTTGCTATTCTTTGTTCAGTTCGGTTGTCAACATTTTAAAAAGAAATTTAAAATACTGAAAAGAGATAGGGATGACTCTAAATGATTTGAGGGCTGAAAAAAATGCCCTATAGCAGGAATCTAAACCAACTTAGTCCATCTGGTTTTTCAAAAAGAGATACAGCTAGATTTATCAAAAAATGTTTCGTTTCCTCCAAGCAAACAAAACCAGTAGGAACCACAGGGCTCTGTATCCTAATGGTTAAATGCATAACAAGCGCCAATTATCAGTAAGCCAACAAATTCCAATTAGAAAAAAGACAAACATTTTTACTTGTGATGGTGATTAACCACTGGGACAAATGACTGAGGAAAGTGTTACATTTTCAGACTTTTGATGTTGTCTAATCAAAATTTGGTGCAGAACAGTTTTATTCAAAATGCAAGTCACTGAACATAGCGCAGTGGGATCTGGAGTGTATGTATGGGCTGGCATTATACAGGTGGTCAGGTATGAAGAGCTGACAGTTCTTTCTGGCATTAAATCCTATTCATTTATGGATAGTTTTGATTATGTAAGCAGGCAGGAAAACCCTTTAATTTAAAGAGTAGCTTAACATTCATGTATTTGCTCATCTGCTCAGCTGTCTCAGAAAATTCAAAGTATCCTGTACTTATTGTATAAGTAAGTATAGTATTCCTATACTTATTGCAGAGGAAGAGAAACTCAGGATGAAATAATCCCCTCAGTCAAATTAAGCCCAATGTTGCAATTTACATGCATTATTTTAAGTCAGTATTTGTTCCCTTACCAGCAGTTGGTGCTTGTTATGCATTTTACTGTTAGATTACAGAGCCCTTTCATTCCTACTGTTTTTGTTTGCTTGGGAGAAATTTTTGGTTTCGTGTGGATTTTATAGTGCACTTGTTCTCTTACTTGTGACATAAATGTTGGCCCCAGTGACTGAAGAAAACAGCAAGTTTTCTAAAAGGATGCAGTGACATTTTTCTATGGTCTCGTTAATTAGAATACTACTTTGCACTTAAAATGATATAATTCATCTGACAGCCCATGCAAAATAAATTAAAAAACCCCACTACAGAAGAAAACAAGAAGTTGGTAGCTAGGGTAATTAACATTTTTACCCAGCAGTTTTTCTAGAAAGGAATTCAGTGGTGAATTTTGTGAATATTTGTTTTAATTTTAACAGAGAAAATATGGGCATTGATATGTTCTGATTGTTTCAGAACACAACCAGCATGATATAAATGCTATCCCTTCATGCAATGAACATTTTAATGTGTTCTTACAGGCAATTTAGAGTATAGTCATGTTTGAAAACTCATTGTCCTTGTCACACCTACTTGTGCCTTTTCTACTGAGTCCAAATATATATGAAATAATGTATTCCACTTTTGTCATAGCTGTGCTGTTGCCTGTGAAGTGTGAAGCAAAAATGTGCTGGTACCACAAATACCCAAAGTCACATCACTGCTTTTTATAGTTCATATCCTGAGGACACATGAATAATAAAATGCTCTTTAAAATTCTGGCAATACATCTGTATTTACATTCAGAACTATGATTCGGCTATAATGAAGTCAATGAGAGATTAGCTATTGACTGGAATTTAGCCATACATCTGACTCTATGGAAAGATCCTTCAAGGTGCAGGAATACTCCTGCTTGATCCCAAAAGGCATGTGAACAGTAGCTTAAGTTTAAGCATTTGAATTATGGAGGACAAGAATTGACCATATACTTACAGGGCACAGTTTCTGGAGATTGCTCACATCACAGCAGTGTCCAGTGCCTTACAAGATGAGGCATGATGTGCTTATCTCACATTAAAGACAGGCTTTACATTTAAAAGCCTTGTAAAGGTCTGTGTAGTGGGTAAGGCTAGAGGGAAACCAAGCAGACTCAGAACTGTGCATATCAGAGGATTATGAAAACTGATGGGTGAGATGACTAAAGGCTGCAGCCCGCTGGAAAAAAAGGGCAGGATTTTGGATATGCTGCTTTGAAGAGACAAGTAAAAGTTAGTTGCCACTGTCTTTCTTAATTTCAAGTGGAATGCTGAAATAACTGATTAGCTTGGCTATCTTTTCTAATTCTGCAAATAGAAGATCAAGGTAAGCAGGCAGCTAAGGGAATGCCAAAACTTCATTGTATTTGCCCATGGAAGAATTAGGATTTATTTTTATGTATTTTATTTGTTTTGCTTTTATTACTCATTTGCTAGAAACTGAATTACACTAGGGCAGATGTCACCTGGATTTTTTCCTCTCTTTTTTAATCAGTACTTTTAGAGTGCTGATTTGTATCTGCTTAAATTCACAAGCTCAGACAGCTCTTTTATCATAAGACATGCAGGAAAATAACACGCAAAGCAGAAAAAGAAAGGAACTACTCTGTCTCCATCACACAAAGACTTCTCTTGTAAAAGGCTACTGGCTTTTTGGTGTTGACAGCCTCCTTATACTCGTACAAACTTTAACTTCCAAGGAAGTTAAATTATCTTAAATTGTCTAGCCTCTAGCAAATACTAACTTAAATTTCAGAATACACAATATTTTGTGAAACAGAAATTTAAAAAAAAAATTGCAAATTACAGCTCATATTCAGAATAAGCACTATGTATGTTTCATTGCTTAGTAGGTAGGTTTCATTGTGTAGCCAGCAGAACACAGAAAGTGACTGGGGGCTGCCACAAAACAGCACTGGGTTGCCTTGTTTTGGGGAGAAATTTGTTGAAATGAAAAGATTCTTGTAGAATTATTTGATTTCACTGAATCAGCAGCTTCTAAAGGGGGAAACATCCCATAGGAATCTTCTGACTGGCTCTCCCTCTAACTCTGGGTCTCATTGTCCCATCCCCTAATAATCACAGCCTGTACCTTTCTGTACCAAGTTCTCCGAGTCTTTCCTACAGCTTCCTGCTCCAGGCCTGTATCTCAGAATCTATACTAATACCTACAACAGTTTCTAAAAAGCTCAGTTGACTATTTATTGTTTTCAGAAGGTATTGTCTTCTCATTGCCAAATCGCTCTTCTTCTGTACTGTTTGTGTCATGTTTTTACTATAAGCCATCATATTTCAGTAATTTGAACGAGGTGTGAGCATCTCTGGACCATACAGAGCTGATGATCATGCCCTCAGTCATTGGCAAGTACATTTTCTTTAGACTGAAAAAAGAAATCTGTTTGAGCTGATCTGCAAGCTTAGTTTTCAGACAGGTGAAGAATTTGAAGAAGGCTTTGTAGTGATTACAGTTAGATCATAATTAGCCTTTTATTATTGTAAGTTTTAATCTAAAGATAGAATTCACTTTCAACCTGATTCCATTGATGTCAATGGAAGATTTGCCACTGATTTCTGTAGGAAGAAGTTTTGGGTATAATTATTATGCAATTCCAATGCAAATGTACAGGCATATGAGGAAAATGTACATGTATATAAGGAAAGAGGCTTATAAAACAGGGGAGCTGAGGGAAAGCCTGCACATCTTACTAATAGAAATAATATTTCTTCAGTTTGCCTTATTTTTGTGTAGGAAGATTTCAGGGATACATTCTAAAAATGTAAATCTGTATAAAGAATTGCTTCATGGTAACGTACATTTGAATTTCAGTCTCAGGGGAAGTTGGCTTTATGCTGCTACTAATTATCTTTGTGGTGACAAAGGCCATTGTTATTTAGAATAAAGGGAAAAGGATGTTCTCCGTACTGTGATCAAGAGCACCAATAGGCAAAGACATACATTTTAATGAACAAGAGGGTGGGGATGATGCACACCTGCAAGCACAGATGTTTTACCCTTAATTTCTGCAACTTTGATTTTTCTTCAGAGCATTTAAGTTGAGCCTGCATCAAGGAGTTCTGCTTCACTGCTAATTAGGGAATAGATCTAGTAGACAAGAGGGATCCAAATATGTTTCATGGTGACATGAAGAAAACCAAAAAAAATGGGGACGTTTTACCTTAATCCTAACTTACCTCGCAATGGTGATTGGCTACAGGTCAGCTGTAGAGATAGGTGATTAGGTAATTTATTTCAGCATTAAAAAAATGTTTTATCCTGGGGCACTCTTAGTAAGGGCCAGGGAGGGAAACGTGATGGTGGTTCTTATTTTACATGTTATCCTCTCACTGATCACACTAACTGGAAGAGATTCTGGATCAACTTTTCCTCTGAAAAGACGGGAATACCATTTTGTGAAGCCTTCCTGTCAAATGTTACACTGCTGTATTTTGCAAGAGCTCTTTTCGTGTTCGTTGTTCTAAGTAAGTGGTGGGTTGAGTGGCCAGCAGCCAAGTACCCACACAGCCACTCACTCACTCCTCCCCACCCCATACCAATGGGACAAGGAGAGAAAATAGGAAGAACAAGAGCAAGAAAACTTGTGTGTGGAGATAAAGACAGCTTAATAGATGCAGGAAGGGAGAAAAAAAAAACCCAAGTGAAACAAAGGAAATTGCTCACCATATCTGACAGGCAGACCTACGCCCAGTCAGTCTCCAAACAACAACCCCCTTGGAAGCCCAAACCCTGCTTCTACCTCAGTTTTTATTGCTGAGCACATTGTCATATAATATGGAGTAACCCCCTGGACAGTTTGGGTCAGCTGTCCTGGTTGTGTCCCCAGCCAGTTTCTTGCCCATCCCCAGCCTACTCACTGTGAGGGAAGGAGAGGGCAGAGTGGGAAAATGAGAAAGCCTTGGTGCTGCACGAGCACTGTTCAGCAATAGTCAAAATGCTGGTGTGTTATCAACACTGTTTTAGCCACAAATCCAAAGCACAGCCTCATACAGGCTGCTATGAAGAAAGTTATCTCCATCCCAGCCAGATCCAGTAGAGTCCAGCTTAAGAAATACCATATTTCAGTGTAAGCCACTCTCCTGTGTGAAAGATGTATTTTCTTGTCCTCTCATGTCAAAATTGAAGCTGTATTGCCTGCTCCTCTGATGAGTGCTCTAAATGCTGAACTGCTTGACTTGAACTTTTATGTCTGCAGAGGCCTGGTTGAGTTTGTAATGTTGGCATACTGAAGCTTTCACAACTAACATGTTAGAGTTAATGGCATTAGCATTTCAAACTGTAGCTAGTCAAGTACTTAGAAGTGTAATATTATTTAATCTAGGTTTACAGCCTAGAGCACTCTAATGTACAGTTTCCAGGTTGGATGTTTCATGCTTAAGTAGCCTGGGTATCTTGTGTGACTGACTGCACTGCCAAGTTATAGGACACGTTACAGATAAATTACTTTTACTACACTTAAGTTCGAAAGTTTATTCTTTTTTAAGATATTCTCAAGTGTTCTAGAAACCATGATTGAGAACTTCATGTTTTGAACATGAGAACTTCAACTGTTTTGAAATAGGAAACATATTTTAGGAATGCAGAATAGAGACAGAGGTCCAACTTTGGTGCCACTTGAGCAGAAGTTTTCCAAGATACAGTCCAACTCAAAATAATGTGATTCTTCAAACATCTTCTTCATGGACACCCCACATAGTATAATGGTGTGTGTACACTTAACCCATTTTAAATTCCAGCCTGGTAAGTTCCATAATACCAATAGGTCTCTTGGAATGTCGTTCTAGAATTTAATTCTTTCTACAGTCAAAAGCTACCACTTAATGCTTTGATTTTGGTTCTTACTTTGGAGGTTGGTTGGGTTTTTTTGATCTGAGAGGGAGATTGAGCGCTTGGATAGTAACATCTTCCTCTGTTCCATGATCTTGATGGCTACTCTTTGAAACTTCACCAGTTTTTCAGTATCTTTTAGTACCAGGCATTATTGCAGAAGCAATCATACTGCTGTCAAATAGAATGAAGGTGGTATGATCTCTCTGTTACTACAGTATTTCACTTACTTACATAACTAAAACCCAATTATATTATTTTTTTAGCCACAGCATTACCTTCAGTGCTTATCTATTATAATCCCCAAGTCAGTAATTGTATCCCATGATGGAGTCCAAGATCCTGTATGTGAGGCATTTTTAGGTCCTGAGAGTTTAAATTTGTGTATCTACCTGCATATTTCTTTTTTCTATGCCCAGTTTACTGAATTACCTAGATCATGTTGCATTAGTAACTTGTCTCCCAATCTTTCTGTCATTTGCAAATGTTATTGGTAATGCTTTTGTATTTTTGTTTTTTCAGGTCACTGATTAATGTTAACTAGTAAAATCTAAGAACAGATCCTTATGAGACACAATAAAAAGACACCTGTTCAATGAGTGTTCCTTCACTGCAAGTAGATGTTGAAACCTACCAGCCAGATTTTAATCTATATTTTATGTATGCAATACTGATTCTTATCATTCCAGGTTCATAGCCAAAATGTCATGCAAAATGAAGGCAGATGTCCTGTAGAAATCCAACTGTGCTGCATTATTACTTTTAATAACCAAAACTGTAAATCCATTGATAAAAGATATTTTAGATAACTGAATTTGAAAGATCTAGTTTCCACATACACATAACGATTGGCACCTGTTATACTGCCCCATCCCCTTAATTTTTTTCCTACTCAAGTTCCATGTCAGCTCCTGAGTTATTTTGTCCAGAGTGGATGTCAGGCTGACAGACCTGTAATTACTCAGGTTAACTCACTTATCCTTTTAAAGTATTGCACAACACTGCCTTTGTTGCAGTCCTCTGGCACTTTGCAACAGCTATTGAAAACCATTTCTAGTAGTGCAGAGAGCTCGTCAGCAACTTCTGTCAGAAGTTATCTGAACACATCCATTTTAAAATGCCTGCCTTTTGGAGCTGCCACTTGATTTCCTTCTGAGTTGGGAAGGGAAATTACCATTCATCATCACCATCAACACCGTCATCATCTTCTGGTATGTATACATTATCTGTCTCTTTCCCAAAATACAGAATGTAAAAACTTATTGAATGTTTCTTCCTGTTCTGCAGAATCCCTTCTATCACTGACCTGTCATCATTATCTTTTAATCAGTAGCCTTTTCTTTTTTTCTTTTCTGCAATTCCCAGCTTCCAATGTTTCTCTGTTACCTTTTAGACTCCCATATCACCGACTGTAGCCAAATGGCATCGCTTCTTTTTTTCAAAGGCAGAAAGGCCAGTTCAGATCTAAACTAGGAATGTGGCTGGGTGGGCTTACTGGGAGAGGCAGAGGAAAGCACAGCTCTGCTGCCCAGTTTTTCTGTGCTGAGTCTGGCAGGCAGGGCTGGTTGGTGTCACTAAGGGCAAGAGATGACATACAAGACAGTAGCTGCTGCTGCGGAAGTGACAGCTCCCAGGAGTAGTGGTCAGGGCTCCCGGCCTCCACATCTTGGCAACTACCAGGAATGACCAACCTACTGCTCCAGAGCTTTCACCCAGCCCTGCATCTCAGGGCCTCTCCTCCCTTCTGCTCATGCTTTTGACAAACTTTGAGTCAGCTCCAGTGACAGACCTCCCTGCGTCGCAGATGGCTGTTGCTGTGTATGTTCAGAAGATGGCAAATCTCTGATGGTGATGCTCAGAAAGGTTGCCCAGTCAACTTGAGTCATTGTTGTGCCTTTAGTTGTGCCTACAGTTGGGTTTTGCATTGAAGAAAACCATATTTTGTTTCTCAATGACAGTAAGTACAGCAGATATCTCACTGGGAAGTGTCTGTTCCCAGTGTAGTGTTATGATGGATCTCAACTCTATGAGACAAGAAAGAAAAACAGTCACTTGTGATTAAATAAAAATTTTTCACAGAACCCCATAGGTAAGAGACAAAATAGTTCATCCCCCTGTTGTATATACATACGTGAACATACAGAAGTGCTTTGTATGTTTTTCATTCACATATTGTTTTGTGCTCATTAAACTCTGCTAATATGGATATCCACTCAAAATAAAACATTATATAGGAGGGGAGAGAAAAACCAACTAATCCACTCAAATTAAATTGTCAAGATGAAAATAGCTTGCAGAGATCTCAAGAAATGTTAAGAAAACCAGAAAGCTTTCTACCTTTGCCTTTCTTTAGATTTGCTAGATGAGAGTGTAGGCATCATGTCAGAAGAGCAGCAGTGCTTGTGAGAGAGCATTTATCAAGAGCTAACAAGAGGATGAAGGAAAATTGAAATGCCATTACAATCTTATTCTTCATTAAAAGTGAAGTACTAAATTTTCCACTAATTCGTTTTGACAGATGATATTCTGACAGAGTTGACACCTATAACAAAATGTGACTAAAGTGGATGCAATTCAGGAAGTGATGTTTTCAATTTTTTTTCCTAGCAGTACGATGTCAGTAAAATAGATAATTCAGATTTGGATTTTTTTTTCTTAAATCCGTTTATCTTTGACCATCAATACTTTTTGTTATAGGCAGATATCTACCTACAAAAATAGCAAAACCATTAGCTTCTTAGATTGTAAGCAAATGAAGTAATTAATCTGATTAACATTGCCAAGGAAAACCGTAGTGTCTAAACTCTTTTCCCAGGCAATGTGTGGGGTGACATTTTAGAGCACGAGTTTGTTAACAGTTTTTTCTGTCTCAAGTTGGATTTTTTTCACTGGAAATGCAAACGTTATTTTATTATAACTGATGATTATTTTATTATAACTAACTGATAACAGAAGGTGGAGTGCTATGGGGGGAACTCTTGCAAGTTACTTTCTTGTAAAACTTCAGTTACAGCTGTCTTTGGGATGTAGGGTTGAAAGCAAGCCTGGCAGTTGTGTTCCAACGAGATATTTCAGAGGTATTTCAGCAACGTATTTCAGATATAATCATTAGTCATGATGTTTATTTGCTGGTTATTGAGATAGACTCTAATCTGCAGCTGAGAAGTGCCAAGTGAAACTCATCACAACAACAGGATTTAAGTCCCAATAAAGGTCCTGCTGTTCCTGAGCTTTCCTTTAGATGTTATGATGAGGATTCTCTATCAATCACTTACTGAGTGAAAGTGATTCCAAGGAAAGCATCAACTGCTTTTAGCAAGCAGTACAGGGCACAAAGCCGCAAAGCCACTGCACTAGTTCAGAGGCAAATGAACGCCTCCCTGAAGAAAGGCGGTTCTCCCTGGGGAGGTGTACTAGCAGTATGCTGCCAAACATGGTCCCAGTGCCACTGAGAACTTGGCTGCTCAGTTGTCTTTCTGAGTGTGTTTTTTTGCCCACACCTGAATGAATGAATAGTCTTAGGGGGCAGAGAACAGAGAGGACAACAAGAATCATCAGATACAGTTCCTTTGGCTACAGACTGCTATGCAATCAGTTATTTCAGAAGGTTCCTGTATATTAATTCAGTAAATAACCAGTTTGCCTGTTTTTCTTTTTTAATAATTGCAGTAAGCTTTTAGACGATGTCTTAAAAATACCATCTTTAAATATCATCTTTAAATAAGAAGTTAAATTTACCTCTAGCAGAGTCTAGCGATTTACATTTTTTATTGCATCCTGTTTTGTTTGCTTTCTAATCTCTTCATTTTGTTTTTAGTGTGTCTTATTGGTTTGATATGCCCTCTTTGTAAGATAAGGAAGATGCAATAAGACAGTTTGGAAATATTGCCATTCTATATTGTAAGAATTCTCAGAGGCATTGTATAAGCCTGCAACCCTCATTTTTTTTCAGCAATCATTTGCTCAATCCTGTTCTTTAAAAATAAAATCAATAGAAATTCAGTCCAGATAATTTCATACTTTTTTTTTAAAGGGGCTCCATTTAAAAGTTTGGGTTTAAGTTAATAAGAGCTTGGAATTTCTCAGAAAGCACTGATCTAAGATTAGGGCAGGCAAACTACTTAGCTAAAAATGGAAATCCTTATGCAAAAATATTATACCAACAGTCAGCAGCCAAAATAAAGCCTTTTCAGAGGTCAGAAAAAAGAATACAATGACATGCCTTTCACTTTGACTGACCTTCAGCAGACTTCAAAAGCTTCTTGCAGGGCCATTTGTCATTTCTGATTCCTTGGTAATCTTGCCTCGGCTGTTTCACTCATTAATAAGATGTACTTGATGGTCATCCAGAGTTCAGTAATGATTTCCGGGTTTTTTATACCACACTTAGATTTTCCCACTCCATACATTGAGGTTTTTAAAAATTAATTTATCTCAGAAGAGATAATCAGTTTACCTCCTAGGCTCCCAAAAGCCTATGAGCAGGCCTTGTCAACTATGCATTTTTGCTTTTAAACATGGCCCCTCTGTGCTGCTGTAACTATCCTGGCAGCACGATTTCTTTGCCTCTGTGTAGACAGCGTGCACCCAAAGAATATACAGAGGAATGTTGGAACCAAGAAAGGCAAAGGTTCAAAGACAAGCGTTGTTGATATTTATCAAAATCTCCAAACTTAGACAACTTTCATCCCTTGGCCTTTCTCTGCATCAAGTTGCAATAGCATTTTTAAAAATGTCAAAAATAAAAGCCCTAAGTGCCTGTTTTTGCACTTGCGTATGCACGTAACTCCTGATTCAAACAGTGAAATCCGCATCCTAAAAACAGAGTAGATTTTGGCCCTCACCGTGTCATTTAGCATGCTTTCCAACAGTGTATAAATAGTTGAGTTATTAAAGCTGAAAACTGAGGTCTGCCTAAAGTGTCTCCATCTCATAATATGTTAATATGCATAAACATATGCTTTTCTGATTATATTAAAACCTGGACAGATGTATATGATAAGATTGTAGTTCCTCTGAAAATACCATAGCAATGTGGGAGATGTTTTTAAGGATAAAACTAATCTTAGACACAAAATCTCATACACATAACATACAAAACATAGCTGTTGTTATGAAGGAAGGAGGACCATAGAAAAGTCTAATAAATGTCCAAAAGATGTATATGTTCATAAAAATTCTGTCCATAATTTTGAGGTTCTTTTTATTGCCAAAGATTTTGCAGGAATGAGCTTGCTCACAGTTGTGCCAGTAATCCCTGTCATCAGGCTGACATTTCAAGAGCAGGCTTCTGCATTTGTACTCACCCTCCCAGATGCATCAAAACCACAACCACCTCTGCCTTGCGTGGGGCTGCAGTGACGGCGGGAGAGAGGCCATCACATTAACAGAATAGAGTCAGGGCCAGACAGTCCTTGGCAGGCACCTTTCGCTCCCTGTCCATATGGGAGAGTAACAGCTTGGAATGAGTTGCTTTGCATTGCTCGTGGAAGTTGTGCATATTGCATACATACAGGAGCTTCTTATCTCCTTATTCCTCTGGGTAAGCATCCTAGAGGGGTTTGAGCTGAATCCACAAAGGAAATATGCTGAAATCTGCGACAACAGTTTGTGTATGATTTTATCACTAGCAGTCTTTTCTCCCTCTCTTCCCCATTGATATTTTGTCTGTGCAACCAGGAAGTCTTGAGCTGGATCCTGATGGCACCAAAGGAAATGAGCAGTGGCTAATCTCAATATTACCTTCTGGTAATTTCAAAGGAGACAGAGAAAAATTTGCATTCAGATCATATTTTAAATAAAAACACTGTTCACTATTTATTGAACACATGGATGGTGAAAAACATAGCAGCATTTTAGAAACAGAGAAATCCTGCTGATAATGAAACAGCTAAACACTTTCTGCGCAGTCTAATTCCCCTAGTATGTAAGTGGGATTTCCCCAGTCCCTGAGCATCTCTGCTCTCATGTAGTGCAGACTCACAGATGCCCTGAACTTCCCCATTCCAAGCAGCTGTGGGTTTGTTTCTGTATACAGTCACATACTTACAGAAACATCACTCGTTTAATCCAATTTAATCACAGCATCTAATAGGAGAGGGCTCTTCAAACTAGCCTCTCTAAGGGAAATCTCATTTACTTAAAGGTGCCCTGTAGGATCATCACGACCGAGTTCTCAATTAGGCAAGTGCATGTGAACCATACAAACTATTCAGTTGCATGAAAAATAGTGCTAAGAAAGAAAACATTTAAAATTAATAAAAGGATCATATCAGTGCCACCCAAAGTGGTATGTGACTAGTATATCTCTTAATTATGCCTTAAGAAGAATCGTTAGCTTCTTTCTACAAAAGTATGGGAAGTATCAAGGTTTTCTATGTTCTCTTGCTGAAATCCTGGTTCTGTACTAACGATCATCAAATCTATCTTAAATATCTTGCTTACTGTGGAGGAGAGGGAGATTATGTGGGACTCATACAAAAGACTACCAGGTCTTCACTTAAGTAAAGCTGAAAATGCTTTATTGGAGAGAGAAAGAGTTTATGTGAGACCTCAGTGGTATACAGAACTTGCAGTGACCTCTGCACTGCTGTTTTTTTTTCTCTAAGAAGACCTGTTCCTCTTCTCCAGCTATTTAACACTTTTATGAACCTTTCATGAGCTTGCTGTCCTAAATACCCTCACTGTTTTATTTAGTTCTTTTAACACTTGGCCAACTTAACACCTATGCTTAATACCAATTTGTGCTTCTGAAGCTTAATGGCAATGCAGAAAAGAGAAACTGAACTTATCAGCCCATCTGCAAAAAAAAAAAAAGAAAATGAAAGAAAAAAAGAAAGAAATTAAATTGTCTAGTATAATTAGAAACTGAAAATTTGTTTATTTTTGGATCTCACATGTGTTTTGGTATCAGCACCAATTCAGTTGATTGTATTTGGATTAGATACAAGAAGCAGATGATATCTGGCCTGAAAACATTCTACGTGTCTGAAGGATTCAGTATCTTTTCACTGTATGTTGCTTACATCTTGTCACAGAACATTATGTTACTTCATACCAGAGGCATGTTAGTGATGCTGGGTTATACAACACCAAAACGTAATTTGTTGTGTCTTGTGCTTTTGGATCATACTCCCATGGTGCCCGGTCAGGACTTCAGGGTCTGATTTTCTAATACTCCCAGTTGTAGAAGTACATCTGTTGAATTGCTGTACTCCCCTTTGTCAAAAGTAGATCTTCTTGTTACTGGAGAGAAATATATGTTGTATTTTAGTGCACAGATCAGATCTACCGTGCTCACTGTCACAAGAGGAAGAGGCACCCATGTAGTCATTTATTGATTCAGTCAAGGCAGAAATGTAGAACACCCTGAAAAGCCCCATCGCTCCTATACACCCTTGATGGAGACCCTCATCAAAAACCCTGGCACACATGGGGCTGCCTGGTCTCACAGCGCTGGAACAACTGCACAGACTGGCTGAGGAGTCCCTGTAACATTCTCGCCAAGCAGATCACATCTGCACTGCTGCAGACGGATTTTTCCTCGCTCCCACAGCCGTGAGATCAGAGCTAGCTGCATCGATGCTGCCCTTCAGCTGCTGCCGAGGCCAAAAGCCTTGCTTCTGTGCTGCCAGCAAAGCGCCAAAGTAGGCCACCCAAATCTGCCTCGCGGTCGGCCATCTCACAGCCTGCTTTGACAGCGGTTAATTACAATGTTCCTGGAGCGCTTGTATGCACCAGAGTGTATAAGCATAGCTGTCTTGCCCTCAGTAGCGGCTGTATTTGGATGAGCTCGATATATGCACGGCCTTGGCCTCTCTCCTCTCATTTCCCACCTGCCACCCTGCCATCCGGGGTCACCCACCTCCCCGTGCCCTCCCTCTCCCCTCCTTTCCCTCTCAACCTGAATTCCCATGTCAGTAAACTGGACGTGGCCTGGCAGAGATGCCTGCCCCGCCATCAGCTGCCCCTGGGAGCCAGGGCAGCCCGGCCGTGGGGGCACCAGCTCCTGCCTCGCGGGGCCTGCACCCCTGCTCTGCCGGCTCTGCCCGGCCTCCAGGGCCTGCCACCGGTGCCATCTCCGCCTGCCCGCTTCACTGGTGCCTGCTTTCTCTGAGTGCTTTGGCCCTCACAAGTGCAATTTGGGAAAAAACAAGGTGATGGGAGCAAGCAGGTCTGTCCCTGTCTTCCCTGGTGTTTGCAGGGGGCTGTGGCTAGTTCGTGGGCCTTCGTTCCCTTCCTCCAGCACGTCTTCCCAGGAGCGTTTATTTGAGGGCCGAGCAGCTGAGGCTGTGCTGGGATGATGTGCTTGGGTTCGCATTGTTTTGAGCTGGGGACAAGAGGCTGCTGGGACCTCCGGGATGACCGTACAACTTGTGAGCACCCAGATGTCATTCTTCAGGAGCTGTCTGTAAGCCACAGGGCTGTGGGTGCGGAGAAAGCAGAATTGCACTGTCTGGGAAACAAAACAATCTTTTTATCCATGAATTGTCTTTTCTTCTGTTTCTTAACTCAGCAAAGGGTCCTTCTTTTCTCCTGCCAACAAGCCAATTTACCGGTCTGCATAGCAGCGTTTCATAGATTTCCCCAAGGCAGCGCGATGCGTGAAGAACCGCATCAGGAGCGCTGCAAGGGCCTCTCACCCATATGGCCTCCCCCATTTTGTCCTGAGAGCGCAGGGGTGATCTGGGAGCGCTCCTGGGCACGGGAGCAGGTGCAGGAGCACTCGGGAGGTCTGAGCACCATCGCCCAGCGCAGCCTGGCAAAGCCGTACAGGAGCAGAACCACTGCGCTTCTTGGTCAGTGTGCAACATGCTGGTAGATGAAGTCAGTCGCTCCCGGCTGCCGAGGTCAGATAACGGCTGTTACCTGTTTTGTGAAATAGTTTTGTGACAGTTGTGAAAATTTTGTTCTTTTCAGGCTTGGCTCACTCAATTTCTATGCTCAGTCCCAGTTTGTGCTTCTGTAGCTTAATGGCAGTTCAGAGGAGAGAAGGTGAACTGTTCATTTTGCTGTCATTTCACCAGCAGTGTTCTTAAGTGCTCTACAATATCTCATGTTTTCAGGCTTATCACTTTGTCCTACTTGCATTTAGACAGTTTTTTCTATCTCACAAGTCTGCCCTTCTAAAGTTCACTCTTTTGTACTACCTCTGTGGGAGCTATGCAAAGTAAACTAATAATTTGTTCTTTGCTTGTAGTAATCCAGCTTTTACATTCATTTCCTGTACTAGCTCTGCCTGGATTCTCAGCATTAAGTCACCTTTTCATCTACAGATACTAGAGTAGCCTGTGAGGAAAGGTATTTCAAATGTTTCACCAATCAGCATCAGATATGCCTTTTAACATTGTGTAATTCAAACATTTATATTATGTTAATCCTTGAGGTTATGAACTCAATTGGAAGTGCTGGCATGAATGTCTCACCTCAACTTTATCATTGGGAGAACTGTTCAAAATTAGGACTTGATTTTTTTTTTTAAATTTATTTCTGTCAGTCTCAAATTCTACAAACACTTCTGCTATGTATTTAACTTCTCTGCTGTAAGCCTTTTAAAGCATCACTGTGAGTGTTCAAGTCACCATCTGTGACGGTGTTAGCAGAACTGGGACTTCAGCTTAGGGGTGATTGGAAATATTTTGACTAAATGCTTTTTGGAGGGGGGGATGTTACTGAAAAAAGTATTTATAAAGTTAAATTAAATCTTTTTGACAATGTTGATTCTGTAAAAATGAAACACTTCTGTTTAGATACATTTTATTTTTGCTTATGCATTTCAGTTCTCTTTTCCTAGGCTTTGTTCTTAAATTGTTAAAAATATCTTTTTGCTTTTTATCTCTAGCTTTCGGCCTCATCATCTAAACCTTTCCAGCTTTATTTCTTCTTGTATCAAGCCAAGAGGCAGAATTGTTTAATATGTTATTCCAGGTTTCTTCCAGCTGTGCTGATATAATTGATTACAGATGGTTGGTCATAGTAGTGAAAATCAAAAGTAGGCTGTGAGTGAGGGTAGACAGTTCAGAAAATATTAGGAAATTATATTTCTTTTCATCAAATTCTTTAATGGACATGTAAGGCAAAACAGCCACTGTCTTTCTTAAACATGTTTAAATTAAAACATTCTTTCTAAAATCACATAATTTTCTTCTGAATAATAAGATTACAATATCCAGGGATTTGATAAAGCATACATCAAAAGTCTATCTGTCTTCTCATTTGCAACAAACCCCAGAAATTTATTCCATTTAGATGGACAGTTTCTTTGGTGATGGATAAGCTATGATTAGGTATGATTTTTTAGACAGAAGACTAAGATTTATTACTTAGATGTTATTCCAAACCTGATACAATTCACATCTAGAGCTGTGGCTCACATAAACAGAAAGTATTGGTGTCTAAAAATCATATATAAGCCAAAATTGCCCTAAAGGCCATGAACATTTAGCTCTGGGGTTATAGTTCAAGTCAGTAGCTTTTTGGATGTTTCAATGATGTGTGTTAACAGACAGTGAGGAATAAAATTTAATAATTCATCTGGCCCTCTTAAAAATTAATAAACATCTGATAGTATAGCCACTGAAATCAAGGACTTCAGTGGGAATAGTTCCCAGCACTAACTTCTCTTTAATGAGAAAATGAGTAGAAAATACACTTCAAAAAGTAATCTCATTTCTAACATACTTTCCAGATACCTCCTAAAGCCATTGATAATGTAGGTTATTGGGAAGTGTTTACAGTCTTGCTGACTCTTTATGGAGTATCTCATGATGTTTGGCCCTCTAAGTCCCAGCCCATGAAAACATATGATTTGTGAGTATTGGATAGGATACGTTCACAAAAATAAAAATAACTATGTTTAACTCTCAAAATTGTGGTGAAAGGCCAGAAACTATGACTTCTCTGTGCCCTCAGGTTCAGAAACCAGATAACCAGTAGAAATATGTTTTTAAATTTCCATTCACTCCTTTATGTTCAAACCTTCATCCATAGTAGGGTACAGGCGTGCGTGATTTTTGCTTGCTCAAAGTTGGCATCAATATTTTAAATCATTTAAAACTAAATACATAATTGCCAAAACATGAGCAGAACTGAGCATATACTTTATTCTTTCTTTTTGAAATGTCTGCTCATATTAAAAAAAAAAGAAGAGAGAATATTGTTCTCCTACTTTGATGTCCCTTTTGGGTATTCTTTCTATAACTATAACATATAGAATGATTTTACTAACTATAATGTTCACAACAAGCTTCAAAAAAACAGTAGAGATTATTCATAGGAGAGTGTTGAAATTTTATGCTTATATTTACTTTCTCCAGTGCCGTCATGAAACAGAACACATCTGTGACCCGTTGTTCAACCAATGCTAATCAGCAGAACTAACCAACAGTTAATGTTAAGCATCACTAGGTTATTTTTAATACATTTTGAAGAAAACTGGAAGCTACTTACTGATAAGCCATGAACAGAAAGACCAAGTTCAGCAAGTTAATTTGCTACAAGTACTGTATATCAGCCAGGGTTGGAGCTGAAATAGTTCCATTAGAATATAAATAAATCTCTAAAGCTCCTTGTTAGACACATAATAAATAAGCACTGGGTGTAGTCTTTGAATACGTTTAGGAAAAAAATATTGGCATAAGACCACATTTTGGCATTTCTCTTATTAGGGAAGTGCAATTTAGCATTAATACCCTCATTACTTCAGGACTGACTTCACCTGTGCTTGTATTTCTGACAAGAATATCAATTTGTTTTTCAAGATGATGCATCTGCCTCATTTAGGATGAAGGCTTAAATGTAACCACTGTGTCCAGTAGCAGAGTTTTACTTACGTTTGGGTCTTCTTTACAGAGATAACACATCGCTATGGTGAGCTGTAACTTAGCATTTACTAAAATCATGCAGATTTTCTTATCTGAAATATAGTTTCATCTCTCTGAAAACTTGGACTATGACAGGAATACTGTATTGTTTTATGGCTCTAACAACCATCTAACCCCACCCTTTCATCTTCTGTTTTTATTTTCTGCCTTGTGGTGGATGCCAGGTGCCCACCCAAGCTGCTCTATCACTCTCCTCCTCAGCTGGACAGGGGAGAGAAAATATAATGAAAGGCTCATGGGTCACAGCCTCCTTTGGGCATCAACCTCCTCTGGCGTGGGGTCCTCCACAGGCTGCAGGTGGATATCTGCCCCACTGTTAACCTCCATGGGCTGCAGGGGGACAGCCTGCCTCACCACAGTCTTCACCATGGGCTGCAGGGGAATCTCTGCTCTGGCACCTGGAGCACCTCCTCCCCCTCCTTTTTCACTGTCCTTGGTGTCTGCAGCGCTGTTCCTCTCACGTGTTCTCACTCCTCTCTGGCTGCAGTTGCTGTTGTGCGGTAATGTTTTCCCCTTCTTAAATATGTTATCCCAGACGCACTACCACCATCACTGACTGGCTTGGCCTTGGCCAGTGGTGAGTCCGTCTTGGAGCCGGCTGGCATTGGCTCTGTTGGACATGGGGGAAGCCTCTAGCAGCTTCTCATGGACGCCACCTCTGTAGCCCCCCTGCTCCCAAAACCTTGCTATGTAAACCCCATACACTTGTACTCAGTTTTACTTGACTTTAGAAAACAAAAAGACTAGTCTGGTCTCAACAGCTCTCTTTTTGCATTTCTAGAAGGGCCTTAAGTTCTGAAGAAAATAGGCTGTAAGCACAGATGGCAGAGGTCTGTAGTGTACCAAAGATGACTTAATTCATTAATTTAACACATCCTTCTGGCTTTTGTCAAGCTAAAGTGCAGTTGCTTTGAAATCTGTGGTAACCCCAGAAAATTTTCTAAGATAGTTTAAAAGAATACAGAGTGTATACACTGCTATTTCAGTTTCTAATAATGAGTTACTCTCTCCATAATTGAAGGACAGTGAGGCCTGCACCCAACACAAAATCCCTCTAGCACTGTCAAAGACAAATAACCAGGTAAGCGTAAGGGAAATGCTGACTTCCACAGAACCATGAGATGGCCTGGGAGGCAAGCTGGTGGTGGTAAGGAGGTCTGTGATAGCTATGGGTGGTAGCAGGTTAAAAGCAACTTTAGAACCAAGGAGCTGGGTGGCTGGACCTGATCTGAGTGACAGGGAGCAGTGGGCAATCCAGCTGGTCTCCAGGAGAGGAATAACTATAGTGAGTACCTATGATGTTCAACCTGTATTAAACTGTCCTTAGGGGTCAATGTTGGAAGGACTTGTTTCTGTCTTCTTTAAAACCATTGTACTTGGAGAAATTAAAATAGCTACTTCAGCATTCTTTGTAAAGCTTTTTTTTTTTTTTTCTCATTTAACTGGAAACTACTTAGAACAAAACAAGAGGCAGAGTTTTCCTTTTAACCTTTGCAGTTAGACTGGGATTTTAGGTCTAGTGAAGTTTTTTCTTTTGGTATTTTCTCCACTATTTTGTCCCAACTGATATCAGAACTGGAGTCCACGTCCATGCAGAATTCTTCTTATTGTAAAGTGGCCAGTCCTTTGAGTTTGTGAAGTGCTCTCATAGCCTAACTTACCTTCTTTGAAGTTGTCCCTTAAAAACACCTGAGGTGAGATATACTCAGAGAGGAAAGAAAATTATATTGAGAAAGCTATCTGAACTCTGAAAAGAAACTGTGTGGTAAAGGGCTTTAGGTGGCAAAGTCAATATTAAGTGAAGAGGGTTCATTGAAAAAGGAAACACAAATCCTCTTTGGAGTAACTGATAACTGGTAAAAAGCAGCCCTTCCTGACATCACCGTGGTTTTAGCCTTGAAAAAGTTATTCTTGGGAAACATGGGAGCATTTGATCTTCGCCCTTTCTACAGTGACAGAAGCCTGGCAGAGGAGGGATGGTGTCAGTTCAATGGTCCTGGAAGCTGTGTGCCAACAGAGCTGCTTTCTATGAGTGTAGTATCTATGTTTGGGATATACCAAAACAAAACACATGGGCAGATCCATTTCTACAACTTTTCATTTTTTGTCAGTCTGCTACATTCAGGGAATAAATGTAGACTTTGGCTTTTATTTTTAACTCTCCTAATCAAAGGTGTGGACAAATGGATGTAAGTCATTGAATTATTACAGTTTAGAAAGTGACTGCTTGTCATCTGAGACACATTAGTTGATTATGTATGTGTTCCCAACCTGTTACTAACATACGAGTTTAAATCTGATGATTGAACTTTTTAATGTTGGATTGCAATGGACTAAGAGTATGCACATGATTATTTACTATGGTTCAAGTGACAAGAAATACATTAAAATGAGATAAATCCATCATTTTCTTATTAACTGACCCTATTCAAAGATGCCCTTGTGGCATAGGGAAACACAGGAGAGAAAAATGGCACTGTTTTTTGCCTTTTTTTTCTTTTTTTTTCTGTTCACTGGTCCAAAACCTTCCAGTCTTCCCAGACTTGTATTCAACAACTGTACAGTTACTGTCATATTTAATATTACTACTAGTTTTTACAAATTAGTTATTGTGACATATCAGGAAGTAACTTAATAATCAGATCATGTCCTTTGCTCTACTCTTCCCAAATAATCTGCCTTTGCAGTAGAGAAGCTTTTGAGTAGTTACCCCTTGCTGTTATGTCATGCAGTCCTCCTGTTCTCCTCTTATTTTCTCTCTGCCAAAAAGCAGTTAATTAGCTGAGGAAAAGAGATGTTTTATAGTGAATCAATACTGAACACTGAAACAGACTTCATACCTCCAGCAATGTATCTACAAGCTTGGGAGAGGTGAACAAACAAGTCATAATGTTGAGAGAGGAAAGAAGAGGACAGGGGATAGTTTCTCACTTGTTATTCATGAAAAGGGGGACCTTGCTGTGATATGACTTGCCGCTCTCGTACCCTGCGGTGAAGCTAGATTTTGTGGTTGTCTTATTAGTGCACTTCCTTCATTATGTGTTTGCAGGGTATATGGCTTTTTGTTTTCACCTTTCATCTAGATTGTGGTTACTGCTGCTCTTTAGAGGAATAAATGCAGCAAATAAGCCCCTAATGGCAAGGAACAGGTGACCTCACCTGAAGGTATTGCTCATGGCCCAGGTAGGTGAAGTATCTCTTGCTCCCTGCCTTTTTGTTATTTAAGTGCATTGGAGCATTCTTCCAGGCTCAGTCCTCTGCTGTGGGTTTATGTTGTTGTTTTTGCAGGTGTGTCTCTAAAGGGGTCTCTAAAAAGTAGTTGATATTTCCTGTTGACACTGAAAACGGAGAGAGGGAGAACAGTCTCAGTCTTCCTCTTCAGCATTACGATTTTCTTTAAGATTTTTTTTTAAACCGATGCTAACCTATATTTCAAGGGGATGTTCTCTGCAGCATATGAACAGTTCATATTTCCTTATGCTGCCCCACAAATAATCCCTATCCTTGAATGAAATCAGACATTGATTTATGCGGGACACACTGAAAACACAGCACTTTTTGTCATGTGGCTTGGGAAGACCCACACAGCCGCTCTGTGCATCCCTCAAGAAGACGATCTCCAGGATTCTCATAAGCATCTGATTGCTGAGGCTACATTTCTGCTCCATTTCATAAATGAAAAATAAATGGTCCTCTTGACAAAGAGAATGAGGGTAAATTTGCCAAACAGCTATAATAAAAAGAAGAGTATAAACCTTTTACATGGAGCTCATGGGTTCTGCTCCCCACACTGCTCAAGTGTTAATACAAGCAAATAGTATTACTTCCAGTGTAGCTGTGATATGAATGTAATACTTACTGTCTCATAGGAGCAATTTATGAGGCTAAATTTTTGGTACTTTCTTCTTTTGTTTGTCTTCTGTTGATCAAGATAACATCTTTGATTTTTACTACAGCATCTTAATGTTTTTGTTAAGATATTTAATGCATGGAATCCAATGAGTGAAAATAATTCCTACTACATGTAGCTCTCACCAGCATCTTCAGATATGTGGATGCCTCTCAGGAATGGCCTTATCCAGGATTTTTACAGTGGTGAAGAAAAGCTGTTTTTGGCACTAAGAGAAGTGTAATGAAAATCCTCTTAGTAAAATTGCAGCCATGATAGGGTTAGAATTTACCTTTGCACTGTTGTACAGAGTCTGCTTGAAGCATACAAGGAAAATATCTGGTTCTCTGAATAGGGTTCAAGTTGAACAGAGCTAAAAAAAAAAGAAAAAAATTGTTAAAAATTAGCAAGGTATTGTGGGTCTCAAAGTATGTTAGTGGCTCACCTGGTTTTGGGTGCAGGTTGGAACAAAAATCAGTTGTTTGTAGCTTCACAATAATAAATACTTCGGCTTTTCACAGATGATTCTGGTAACAAAAGGCAGTTGCAGATAAGATTGGATCTTTTCTTCAATGGCTCTTTCAAAGGAAAAATAGTCCTCAGCCCATGGCCCCGTTGCAACTCTTTGCTGACTACCATCTCGCACAGATTTCTTTCGTTTCCCCTCTCAGCTGTTGCATGCGTGTGGATTGAAATGCATGTACCCAGCAAGCTGGTACAGATGGATATGTTCTTGGCTGTTGCACAGAATTAATTAGTGTTTTCTATTCTAGATATGCTCTTACATTGTGCATACCCGGGTAGCTGAGTGCATTGAACAATCTATCTAACATCTGTGACATGTTCATTTTCTCCCTGATCCTTTCCCCTGGAGGGGGAAGGTGTGCAGCATGCTGTCTTGCTTTGGGAGCAGAGCAAACAGGCTTTGCGAGGACCTCCCGGGTCACCAAGTCTCATCTCTGGCTGTTGCAGACATCTACGTTATATAATGCTCTTGAGAGCTGAGCAAGCGCCAGTCTAACATCAGATTTCTTTCTTTCTACTGCTATTGGAAAGCTGTTCCACTACTTTCATATAAGGGTTAGAAAGCTTCATTTTCAGCTTCAGATTGTTTCAGCCTTTTTTTTTTTTTTTTCTTATTTCATCTTGTGCCAATGTTGTTCTTGATCTTAATTTGCTTTTTTCCTTCTAAGCTCTTTATCACACTTATTGAATTTATAGGCAACAATCTTACTTCCTCTTAGCCTATATTTTGGTAGGCTGTTGAACTGTTAGTACAGGTATGACTATGTTTGAGGTAACTGTTATTCCATCAAAGTTAAAGCTGGGAAAAATCATTCCAAGTGGATTTAATTTTTCATTTGTTGAAATCATTAACTTGAATTACACAGCAGAGTTAGTGGTGTACTGAGGTATGAGAAAATCCCATACTCCCTTAATATTTAGGTAGGAAACCTACTATCTTTATTTTCTAATATGCATTGCCTAAACATCTAAGAAGATTTAGTTTAGTGCTCTGGCTCACCTTAGGTAAGACTTTAAGAATAATCCTACTGGTTTCAGATAAGTCTGTGTTGCATAAAAAGTTCCACATGAAGCTGGGAAATATGTCCTAATTTCCTTCCAAAGCACAAGGTGCTTGCTAATGGCAAGTCAGCAATGAGGCTGTTCTACTTTAGTCTGGGACCTGAGGCAAGTCATGAAAGCAGTACAGCTCAAACTGCCCAGGCTCAGGTCCTGGGGTAAATCCCTTGGTGACTGCAAGTTATGGCCTACAAATATATGGAAATGTCTCTACCTGTGTCTTTCTCAGCATACGGCAAGCCCTATATGAGGCCACATCATTTACTGAAGCTCAGGGTCATGGTAAGGGGCTGCAGTGCTGAGCCCACAGTGTGTTGGTGGTGTGTTCCCACAGCCCTTCCTCCATTCTCCCCTCCCCGCAGCCATGCAGGGCCAAGGATCACTCCCACTCTGGATTGTGTCTGGCTCACAGACAAAAAAGCAGACTGACCTGCTTGCTGTATCTGGCATTGAGTCACAGATTGGAAAAGAGGCCATTCTGCTGTGCTGCAAATTTTTGAGAAACTAGGGCAGTTTGGTGCAAAAGGCTATGGGACTGGAGTATTGTGTTTAACACTAGACCTGGCAGGTTTGGCTACATTCTAGTATGACTATGACTATCATAGTGTGCCTAATCTGCTGCGAACGATCCACGTTTCTGGAAAAATGCACTTATTTTTGTTGGATTTATAAAGAATGCCTGAACTGTCTCTTGCTGAATTTTCTCTCTGGTAGCCTTTTAAGTGGTTGTGATTTTTTTTGTGGAGGAAGTTAGGCTGATTCAGAAGTCTTCCTCATTGCAATTTGCTATTTCAAACTATCTCTGCAAAGGGAGAAGATGGACCTCTTCAGTCACCCCTGGCTTGAAAAGGTCTGAGTCTAGAAGTGATCAGCATATCTGATGTTACTTCCTCAATAAATTAGGCAAACATTATGAATATGGATAGCATAAAGTTTATGCTTCTCGTTTTGAACCATTTCTTGTTACTGTTAATAGGCATTTTTTTGTAATCCATCTGCTCCTCTTGCCTGATTGATGTTCATCATAAAACCTGTGCTCATGGCAGGCATAAAATATTAGAAGAAAACTTGAGATTTCACCTGTGTCCATAGCTGAAAGCAGTCTGAGTTTTGTAAAGCTGTTGATTTGGCTTCCAAAATGTATAAATAGAAAAATGAAGGGAACTTGAGAATCAGCTTTGATACTGTCTGGACCACAAAGTTCAAATATTTCTGTATTAGGAAGAGTTCTTTCCAAAGTTCTTACAGATGCAAAGTCTCCTATTCCAAGAGAAACATCGAGCCTAAATTTTAACTGTCAGTTAAGATTAGTGTAAGTGGCTTTCAAAAGTGGTAAATGGTTAGTCACATTTGTGTAAGTGGCTTTCAAAATGCTACCAGATCAGTATGTTTTAGGTTCACATCCATCTTTCATTCACTTTTATGAGCGTGGACTACCTGTGGTACAGAACAGTTTGGAATGAAATCCTTTTTTCTCTTTACTGTGACCATTTTCCTGGACAAACACAACTGTGATTTTTGCCATAGAAATGTTAATAAAAGTTTATCCTTACTGTCTGAGCTGTCTTTGTCCCCTTTTCTACCTATCCATCCCTTGTTTGCCTTTAATATCCACTGGTAAATCAATGTAAGAAAAGAAACTTGCAGTCTCCAGGTCAGTTAAGACCTACTGATACACGCATATCTTATTGCTCCACTGAACTCTGAGTATGTTCATGTTGGTGGACCTCCTTTGCTCTTCCTTCTGCTAGTTGATTTTTTTTTGAGAAAAACTATCCCTTTCCCATCACAGCTCCCCTTAGCTGGTTAAATGCATGATACAATATAAACTTTTTTTTTTTTTTTTAAACAGGAAATTATGGGGAAAGTGGAATGGAAGCCTTCAAAGAGCTGGCTGCCCAAGAGGGTCTCTGCATTGCTCACTCTGACAAGATCTACAGCAACGCTGGGGAAAAGAGCTTTGATCGCCTGCTCCGCAAGCTGCGAGAAAGGTTACCCAAGGCTAGAGTGGTGGTTTGCTTCTGTGAGGGAATGACAGTAAGGGGGATCCTCATCGCCATGAGGCGCCTGGGAGTGCTTGGGGAGTTCCTGCTAATTGGAAGGTAAGAGTCTGAGTGTGATTTCTTTGCCCATCCTCTCCCTCTCATCCTGCAGGCAGTTCATCTCAGAACGGTGCAAATCAGTCTACCCATAATTTCCATATTTACTTGTCTAATGAATGAAAAGAATTGGCAAGATGGTAGAGCAGATCTTAGGAAGGGGATAAGAAGATGTATGCCAGCTTAACTGGTAGTGTTAACTTTTGCTGAAGTAAATGTTAGTTACTAACTGTTTTATATGGATATATGACATTAGTGTTTTTGTGCTTTTGTGCACTCTAGAGGCATGTCTCATACAAAGATTTTATAACCAAAGAAGGGAGTGAAGAATTGTGGTTTCAGAATGTGATCTGGAAGTGTGACATGTGACAAAATTTCATGTGATTTCACTAAGGATGTCTCCAGAGAATTTGAAACCCCAAATTATTGAATGGTTTTGATTACTTGAACTTTTTCACAGTCTTATGATTACAACCCGGCATTCTGTTGTACACTTTGTTCTGATCTTTGCTGTTGAAAGTTAGGGCACTGATATTACACAAACTTGTTTGTTTTGAAAACATCAAACTTGCTGATGGCCAAGTCAGTATGTATGTGTGGTTTTATATTACGAGAGTAACAGTGCAGGAATGTGTATTGGACAGACAAAGACTGTCTTTATCAAAATGAGAACGGTTGCTTTTTTCTTCTAGATTTTATCAATTCTTCTAGATTTTATCAGTTCTTCAACTACAGTCATATCACATATGGTCTACCCATATTTCCATTTTTGTGGTAGTTCTTATTTTGAGGCTTCTTTGACTTTCACCTTGATTTTTGCAATGTCTTTATGTCTGGTTTTCCGTTTCAATGAATCTTGTTCAAATGATGAGGGCTGACTCTTTCTGTCTTGTCTGTTAGATTGATATTGTCTTTTTAAATCCTTCTATTTACTCTTTGTTTCTTTCTTATCTATTGTTTAAACACCATTCCTTCAAGGCCTTTGACAGTTGTCTCCTTACCTACTTAACTTCTCTTGCCTTTTTATTCTGTTGTCATTTGGATCTATCAGACTTCTTTGTGTCCCTTTCTCTCCCTAAAGTTTTTCTGTCTGTCATTGTTGTGACTGGGATGCTCTCCTTTAGCCCTATGCTATAACATTGGTCTTTCCCTGACTGCATCGCTCCTCAAACCCCACAATTATGATTTTTATAAGTCAGATAGCTAATCTGGCCCAGGTAATCACCTGAAAGCAATCAATGGCTCTTCTTTCATCATTTATTTTTGTTGCCGTCTTTGAATGCAATCTATTTGGAGCAGAGACTGTATCTTTAGAAGGGTGTGTAGATAAGATATAGCACATTTGGAAAGCCATCAGCATTAAAATGAAACAAATAGTAAGGTGGTGTTGAAAATGGTATTATGTTTTAGATTTGTGCACGTGCTTCTTGTCTGCATCATTCAATATGCATCATTTGAAATGAATAATGGAATGCTTCAGGACTGATATGTTTTTAAGTATGTTTTTTCAGTGAACTGAAGAAATTAACTATGATAAAAGTAGTCTGGGTGACAGCATCCCTGGTAATTTTGTAAATGCCCTGCAGCTTTAGGCAATGCTATGCTTTCATCATGTATTGTTGTCCTTCATGGTGTCTTATTGTTCATCTGATTTTGGTGCACTCTCTTGACGCTGTCCGTACAGAGAGCCAAAGGAAATGAGTCTCCTTCATTAAAGCACCAAACCTAGGTACTTTGGTGGTACAAACCTTAGTTTTCCTATTAGGCCATTTACTTGATCCCCTGCTCCTTGGATATGTGGAACATTTTAACTTGAAATTTTGACTAAAAGCTTTTACCAAGCATTACGCTACTCTATGTAGTTCAATTGTTTGTCTCAGAATCTGCCCAACAGCATTACTCTGAACTTCTTGTCAGAACTTCTCACCTATTAAATGCAAATAATGGAATTTCTTTGGAAATCACAATGCGTTTTTCAGGTACCCTTCTTTTATGCTGGTAATTGAGTATGGGAGACTCCTTTTTAGGGCTGGGTGGGCTATTCTGATTGTAAAACAGGCTGGTTATTGCTTTGCATAGTCTAGATTGTGCCCAACAGCTGGCTGAAATAAAAAGTATTATAAGGCTTGCACATGTTTTATATGTGCTTGCAGAACTAAAAGAAAAGACATTTTCTTTGAATTGTCCTAATTAAGTGATTTTAAAAAATGGCAAATCTAGCAAACTTATTCACAAGTAAGTTGCAGCGAAACTGCAGTGCTATGAATTTGGTCATCTATATACAAACAGGAACCAAGGCATGCATTAACATTGCTCTGACATGCTGTTTAGTCTTTTTTATTCAAGTACCCAGCTAAGCAAAAAACCAAAAGCCTTTTAAGAACATTCTTTTAATTGAGGGAAGTGGGAGTGAATGTGAAATCAAGATTTTTTGCAATAAGGAGCTAAACAAAGCCTTTAATTTACCCACAGGTTTATTATCAGCCACACTGTATCAACCCCATAATCTGCTCTGACTCACTGTAAAGAGGAAGCCTTTACAAAGGGACACCTGGCTAAATGGCTCTCTTCCTGCTCTGTCTTCAGTATTGCTATTGATCAAAGCAGACAGGAACAGCTTAGCTTAACTAAATTCAAGGTATCAGAAAGAGAGCTGGGAACTAAATTTGACTTCAGTTTAATCTGGGAATGATACATTGGAAATTATGGGGGATTACACTGAGCCGGGACCGGGTCGTCAAATACTAGGGACTTTTCCAGGATGGGCTGACTCTTCTCAGGCATGGAGTTAGGACCCTGTTTATGCCATATCTAAGCAAGTGTTCCCAAATTCAGACTGGAGATGTAACTAGAAGTTCAGTCTCCTTTGCTACTGGAAGTGGGAGTCTGTTGCATTACTGAGAAAAATAGGGCAATTCCTATTTATGAATCTGGAGGGAAGCTGGGATTAAGACGGGACAGGAGAAGAGGTTACAATCCTGCCTGAGGGTGAAAGGACAATGTTCTGAAATCGATACAGTGTCCAAATGTAGTGGAGAGTTCAGTGAGAAAATTTATTAAGCTATGAAATTAAGGATGATAAAGCTTTAAAAAGTGGCTGATAATCAAAGGGAAAGGAGAAGGCAAAAATTGATCATGGCTTTGTATAAAAACAATGATTAAAATAGTATTGGAGTAACCAAAGGCAAAAATTATGCTAAGAAAATAAACTGTACTCTTAAGGGAATTTAGGTGATAGCTCTTTTAGCAGAAATTAGTTTTGATGTGAAGAGACTATGTACAAAGATACTCAACATCATGTGTCTAATCATGTTTATGCAGGCCACTGGGTTTTATATTACTCAATAAGCATCAATTAGGTTTTGTGAGAATCTTGCAAGATGGATGAATCTCCTGTATATCCTCTGGGATGATGCATCTAGACAAGGCATGTAACTGACTTTCCAGCATCTGCGTGGGTAATGCAAAGCAAATGAAAGACACAAACAAAATCCCCAATTTTAAGAGTTACTCGGAGATCACTGGAGAAGAGACATGTTAGATAAACGGTTGGAAATGAAAATGCTCTTTTGCAATATGATGATCTCTCAACCCCCTACCCACAATGGTTAGTGTAAATGTATGAGGAACTTTAGGAAGGAAGGGATATATTAGTGCACATGCTGTTTTTCAATATAACACTTGGTAATGGACTATGTACTGCTTTACTTCCGTAGGCTTTCCAGTGTTTTATAGTCTTCATTAATATCGCTCTATGGGCTATTGTAGAACTATGAATTTTAAGTGTTGGTAGGGTGACCTCTCCTGAAAGTTTGGACACTTGGCAGTGAAGATACAGTTGGACTCTCTGCTGTGAACCTGGTGCATGACAGAGGGCAAGTCAGTTCTTCTTCTATATCTAATAAAACCCTTTTAGCATAGGGTGACAGAGCTTTCAGGATGCATAGTGTGATGAAATTTTTCCTGACTGCCCTCTGTTCACAAGCCTATATTAATAATGGTGGTTTTGGCATCTAACTTCACACTTTCTAAAATATTGACAAGGCATTGTCAATATAAGCTGTTTGGCCCTATTGTCTGACGTCGCTGGATATGTGGAACCTGATTTCATCCAGGTGTAAGAATAAACAACTTGCTGGTGAGTTGACAGAGAAATGTGCCCTGACACAGTCAATCCCTGGGTGGCAGGATGTGTGGGAGGATTTGGGCAGGTGCCTAGGGCAGTTATCACCTTCCAAAGCCTGGGATTTTATGCCTGAACAGGCATGTAATCCCATTGAATTGGTGCACTACTTGACAGAAGAGTGCCTTGCCTACCTGAATGAGACTCATCAGTTCCTAGCACTGTGACTGTGACTCTGTTCAGCTCCATCAGAGCAGAGGAAGGAGGGCCTCTACATCTGACAACACCATGGTTAAGACAGGGACTTAAACCCTATCTACAGTAATCACCCCCATAGTCAAAAAGAAAAACTGGAATCAGAAATTGACAGGTCCATACCATCAATTAGTAAGGGAGGGGGAAGAGTCTGATCAGGAAGTTGCTCCTTCAGCAAGGAAACAGGAGAAGGAGGTGACAGAAGTCACTCTATAGGCAGAAATTATCTAGTACCTGAGTGAACTTTGAGATATGCAGAAAGATTGTATCTGCCAACCAGCCAAATGGATTGCTGCCTGGTTGCTCAGATGCTGGATACTGGGGCTGACAGTCAGGAATTAGAAGGTAAGGAAGCCCAGAAGCTGGGATACCTCACTAGGGACCAGGGAAGAGAAAAAGAAATTGGAAGAGAGGCAATAATCCACAGCCTCGGGAGGTAGCCCCTGTTGAGCGTGAAGGCAAGGTATCTCCTCAGGGATGATCTTGTAAATTTCTGAGGGAAGTAGACCGCCATGGGAAAAGGTGTTGTTTTAATTTGTGTCTTTGTTTCTCACTATATGAATGTATTTTAATTGGCAATAAATTGAATTAATTTGCCTCAATATGAGTCTCTTTTGCCTGTGATGGTAACTGTTAAGCAATCTCCCTGTATTTATTTTGACCCATAGGATTTTTCATCCTAGTTTCTACCCCTGTCCTGTTGGGTGGGGGTAGTTGGCAAGCGGCTGGGTGGGCATTCGGCTGCTGACCAAGGCTAACCCACCACAGATGACATAGGTTGCACTGCCAACAGCATGATGACAGGCATTTCTCCTTCATTCAGTTCTGACATCACAAATATCATAAATAACAGAGTATCACAAATACCACCTTCCATATCTGGCTAGAAAGATAGCTTCCATATCTTCCTGCCTCTTCCTCCCAGATGAGTCCCTGGTGCCAGTGGCTCACGCATTACCTACAAATAGACTGAGAATATTCTGCTGCTAGATTGGAATGTTTTTCATAAAGAAGATGACCGTCAAAGGATGTTACTGTTCTTTAAAGTTAGACTAGCTTAAAGAAAGATGCTGTACTCTGTCTCCAGTGCACAGTGTCTTCATTTACCACAGGGGCTGCTCCACGTTAATGAAAAATCAATGAGAAATGCCCACATTCTCCCAAAGGAGCTGAAGTGCTTTGCAGGGCCAATATGTTTATCTGCATTTCCAAAAAAATATAATTAACTATTTAAGTACATAAGAGATTACAAAGAAATCAATAAAAGCCAACAGTATGTTGTCAATGGGGAAAAAAACCCTTGCCTTATGCTAGCCTAGATTATCTAGGATAGGTTTGGGCCTTGTAAATCTGGCAAAAATAATAGAAATATCACAGTGTTGCTCATGATAGTGTTTTACAGCAACTTGCTATGAGTGGAAATGTGGTGTTAATAAAACTGGTAGTAATCCAGCATTGTCAAATGGATACGATAGAATGCAAACCACTAGCATACTGTGTGCTGGTTTTTTGGGAGGGTAGTCTGAGTGATAAAACTCACAGTGTTTCGAAAGCCTAAAGTAAAGATAACAATACAAGTGCCGTGCTGACAAATAGGAAGATAGTCATTTAAGGAGCAAAAGGTTTACTTGTCATGCTGTTTACAGCAGGAAGAGGACTGTTTTATCTGCCTGGTGCCTCCAGAGCCAAAGATGCTCAGAATGACTGTTACTAATGAGTCTGTTGCTGCCGACACTCCAAGTTAGTGAAAGACTCTGTATTTAAATAGATGTTTAGATGTAATCAGAGGTTTAGCTGGGTTTGGATTCAAACTGCTGGTTTAAAATTCAGGTAGATTCCATGAAATGCTGAAATCATTCATGATCAATGTTCAAATACTTTCAAAATCTAACTCAAGTTGGCAGTTAAGCAAAATATTGTCAATGAAGATAGTCCCACCTGGCAACATCAGCCCATTTCCTGAACATTATCAAGGTTGGTAATAGGATCCATTGCTAATTTCAAAGTCTGGAACCTGAGCACATGTCAGTCTCTACAAATTTGTATTCCTTATTCATTCATGGTTCAATCTGTAGTTGCAGTCTATCACCTGTTAACTATGATGAGAATTTGTAATTGGTGTGGATGAAAACAGCATTACATCATACAAGAAGACTATGAACAAGCATGTTTTGTTTACCCTCTAATCTAAAATAACATCAATCCATGTTAAAATGGGATTACATGTCAAGCGCCAATCAAATAGGTATATATTAGAGCAGAGCTGCATTTGATTTGAGTTTCTCTGTAGTCTGCTTTTAAAGCTCACCAATAGCCATTCCATGGCTATTCCTTATTGATAGTGATGAATTATATGTAAGATTAAGGTTTATTTAGCTGTGATTTTAGAGAGCACTTCTGTGCTGATGTTAACAACAGGAACAATGTTCACTTATTCACAGACAGAGACAAGAAAATACAAGAAATGTACCTACGGGTTTGGATGGTAAAATGGGATTAAGTATTACAGTGGGCAATTTTTTTTTTTTTAAATCTTTTCACTTCCTTCCCACTTCTATGTAACATGAGCTAAACTAGGTTTTGGATATAATCAAACCTCTCTCTTTCATATGAGCATCCAGAATTAGTTTCAAAAGCATGTATTAACCCTTAGATATTTCTGTGGATACACTCAGTGTTTTTAATGAGGATGACATTTTCGAAAGTTGTAGGTGAGATATTGGTGCTTTTGAAATGTTACTCAATTTTATTAAACCCCCCCTTGTTTTGTAATTCAAAATGAAATAGTTTCTGATTTATGCAATGAAAATAGGCACAAAATAATAAATTTCAGCCATGGTTTCTCTGTGTTATTCCTAGTTCTTCACAGAAGACTTTAACACATAATTTCCAATATGGTGCTTGCTAAAGTGAATCTACTTTAGAGGAAACACATTACATCACTAACAAGTATGAGACTGTATTCCAGCAGTCCGTGTAAATTCCTGCCCCAGATTGTCCGAGAGAGGTCGCATACTGACAGACATGAAATACTAGGTCTCCAATAGCTTGAAGACATAGGAAAAAGCTCAAATCCTTCATCCTAATCTTCCTTCTGGGTTGATTTTCCCATATGATCGTTAGAATTGCCTGTCTTCACATGCATGTGTATCCAATGACTTCCCGAAGGGATCAAGTTTATAGGGATTTAAGGTAGTAGGACACCCAGATGTGAAATGGTATGTTTAAACTGTACTTGAGTGCTTGCAGACTACCTATGATAAGAAATAATTCACAGAAGATAATATTTAGATTAGATGGAGCTTTGAATATCTTTTGTTCTTGGACAATGGTAATAGATCACTTCTTTGATTTCCATACAGTTTGAAAGAAAAACAATATCCAGGCTATTATTCAGAAGAAGAATAGATATCTTTGTGTGGATTGTTAATATAAAGATTACAAAAAATAAATACAACATTTTACCAGAACCTGAATACACATGTAAGACTAATTAAAGTGGAAGCAGTATTGATTACTAAAATACAAATGTATAAGATATTTTAATAAAGTAAATACTTACACAGCTTTTTAAAGTGATATGAAAGGTTGCTGATTTAACAAACAGGACATGTGAAAACCTGTTTGAAGGCAGTGTACACTTTTTAATGGTAGTCATTAATGTATCTTTTTTTATTAATGTTGATTGTATTGAGGGGAGAAAAGGGACTGGGATTTTTCTGGTTCTGAATGTGTAGTGCAATTGATTATCAAGGCAAAGTAATGCTATCTTTCACTTGCTTAAGTCACTGGAATAGCAAGAGGAGACAGAAGCATACAACTAAGCATCTTGAAGCACAATACAAAACATGATGCTTAGACTTCATGATGGTAAAACTTGGGGGACAAAACCCTCTTGTTTCTGGATTTCTGGTAAAATCTTCCATGATTCTAAGGCAGTTTGTGCTTCTTAGCAAAGGAAAGCTAAGACCTAGTTCAGTGTTTTCAAATTATCTTGGTGTGGATTCTGCGGGGAGAGTTATCTAAGCTAGTGATGTCCAACAGAATGCAAGGAAGGAACAACCTTGGCAAAAATAATTTACCTTTAATTTGTCTGCAAAGTCTTCCAACACTGAAAAAGTGCAACAGTTCAATGTCTGCTTGTTGTCTATGAACTAATATGGATGTTAGAATCATTAAGTTATTACATAGTGCTATGTGTTGTTGATAGATTATTTATTAGGCAGCATACGTTTTATCATACCTCTGTAGAAACCAGTAGCTGGATGGCTGCTGCTCACCTGGAAGAATGTGCTGTACTTTTGTGTGATTGAATCATGTTGAATGATGCTACTTCAAGGGTCTTTGCATAATTTACTTAGTGCTAGACTTTTTCATGCATGTCTGTGTGAGGCTGGGATTCTTTATAAATGGTTAGGAAATTAAGTTGTTTATATTTCTACTGACAACAGTTAAAATAAGATCTTAATGCTGTGAACTTCGGAATTTCTGCAGTTTACTTCAGGTGCTTTTCAGTGCTCAAATAGAAGTGTAGCCTAATGCAGTTCTAGTAAAAACATGAGCAAAACCCTCCTTCAAATATAAAGCTCCATAATTTTTTTTCAGATTTAATTTCTTAATTCTAAACAGCAAATTAATCACCTATTTTTTCAAGGAAAACAGAAATTAAAGATGAACCTTTCCTGGAATACTTTAGTAATTTTATTATTATTTAAGAATAATTTTTTTCATGTTTCCTGCCAAGCCTTGGTATAAAAGTAGTTTTTCCTGTTCCAGTATGGAAATATATAATAACACTGTTAATAACAGTTCCAGTCCTTGGATCACTAGAAAATGTTGCCATTAGGGGTAAAGTATTGACTGGAGGTAATCAGAATTGCCTGAGCTGTGTTCATAAAAACAACACATGTTTTGGGGGGGGACAAGCACATCAAGGAAAAAATAATTTAGGTTGCAATTTAAACACCTTTCTACTGAATCCTGGAAAGCAGTCACTGAAAAGCTTTAGAGCTCCTGTGAATAATCAGCTGGCTGCATTTTCAGTGCAGCAATTTACTGCTTGTTAAAGCCTTTGGCTCATTGACCAGAGAAGGTAAAATAAAAAGCAGGGTACAATGTTGTGGGGAAACACCATATATTTCCATATACTTCCTGATTTTCATTCATTTTTCCCTTTCCTTTCATAAATATCCTCAACCTAATGGCCTTGCTGAAGAACCCTTGGTACCTTTCCAGGGCTGGAAAATACAACCAGCATTCAGCAGTCTGAGGAGATGAATTTATCTGAAGGGAGGCTAGCCCTGACGCATCTGTATGAACATACAATGTGGAAGCTGTAGGTCATGCAAAGGTTGTAATCTGACAGCCAAATACATAATGTTTCTAAAGCTGAAATTAAACTGGAATCAAGGCAACTGGCCCATGGTGATAGATCATTAGTCTGTTGCTTTTCGGCTGAAATTTTCAGCCAAGACAAATCCTTTCCATTTCTGAGGCATAGCAGTGCTTTAGGACCTGACATGATGTCAAGAACTCTTTTCACAAAGCCAAAGCTGGCTCTTTCATCTTACTATTGCCTCTTCAGCACCACCAGTCTGTTTTGATGTAGGATTGAAAAACTGCAGAACTGGCCAGCTCTTGCCCACACTTCACTTCAGTCATTATTATCTGCATTTTAGTTCAGTTATTTGTACTTCAGAGAGGGAGAATCAAAAAAAAGAATTTTGTTTCAAAGTCTTGCAAATTCACTGCTGCCTGATAACTGACTTGGCACTTATTTCAACTGACTTTAAACTGTATGCATTATTCACTATGAGCTATTTGTGGGTAAGCTTTGGTACCTAGGGCTCATAGTTATTTTCCATGCTGGTGATTTGGCTGTATTTATTCATTCTCTGGGGAGCAAGTTTAAGTTGCCTGGCCCTCTGTTCCTCAAAGATTGAAGGGATGCAATACAAGTCAGAGTTAGAAAGAAAAATATACTACTGTTGTTTAGTTTAGTAGAAATGGAATGTGTTATTTTTCTGCTTTACAGAATAAAACTGAATTCTTTGGTTTCTCGGCATTGCTAAGAAGAGGCTGAATATCAGCTCTTGCGTGTTAACATGAGGATTAGGAAAGCTGCATAATAGGTCAGATTTAAGCACTTCCATATGCAGAAATGACAACCTGAATGTGACTCCAGTTATGGTTTCTGCTGATTTCTCATAGCAGGTTGAATCATTGTAAGTTGCTATTTCTAATGGGAAATCTCTAAATTTTCTCTACTCTTCCTCTAATACATCTCTGAATATTCACTTTTATCTGCTTCCTTATTGTTATATATTATTCGATTCTTTAGTTGTTCCTTGCATGCTGCATCTTGTTCCTTGCATCTTCATCCATCCTTTCTTGGTCTTCCTATCCCTATTTACCTGAGTCTCAAGACTTTCCTGCCAATTAACATACTGAACTCTTCAGCACCTGCCACCATTATGAGGCTTCTATTTTTTGTAGTAAAAAGTCCTCACTGTTGGCAGAATTTCCTTTCTGTGAAGTCAGGAGGAGTTTTAGCATTTTCTTAATCAGAAATGGAGATAAGCAAAATGTGCTCTTGAAAATCCTATTCATATTACAGAGATACTTGAGGAACAGGTTAATTTCACAACTCTTCTGCCTTCTCTGTTTGCTCCTATTATGTTAGGCAGATTGGCTCTCTACACACTTTTTTGGAACTGTCACCCAAAGCCATAATTAAATAAACCTAACAATTTAGGAATGATGTATCTTGTTTTTGTTTGTGGATTTGTGACAGCAGTCAAAAAAAAGAGGACCCCCAACCTCAAAAGTAGCTATGCAGGTATGTAAGACTGGCCCCTTTATTGTTTTCAATTGTTCTGGATGGGATCTTGCATCACTATCACCATTAAAAAATACAGCATGAAGCATCTGTTATCATTAACGACTATTGCCTTTACAGACCTGAAGTACTGTAAAGGCAACTGACTTGAATCTGGTCTCACATATTATCATCACAATTTTAAAACTAAATTGTGAGGATAGGCAGTGGTATAAAGGGAAAAACTAGGCAGGTGTTCCAACTTTGCAGGCCGGCAGTTGATCATTTTCAGAGTTGCAAACTGAGTAAATGTGAGGACTCATTAAGAGGTAACATAATGTAAGCAAATGAACCAGATGCTGAAGTCTATTGAAAGAACTGCTGCTAAGGCCAGCGCCCAGACTGATTTACGGTGGAACACCTAGAGTACAAAATTAGATGCGTTAATCTGAATGCATTTCAAATGAATTTGTCTCAGCAGTGTGATTACAATGTATGTTAAATGAACCCAGAATGGGAATGGAGAGTTTAAAGTCTTCACAAGAAACTTGCCACCGTCTCTCTGGTAAGCATGAGAATACAAATAGAGGATGATAGAGCACAATAATGTCTCTCAAGAGCTCTGCTGTCCAAGTATGACTGATTTCTTTTTTCTGTTTGTCATTATGTTTGTGGGAAAACTTCTTAGATGGGAAGACTTAACTCAAGTAATTGCACAACCTGCTACTCTAGCACGGTAAGAGTTGCAGTTGTAGAGAGATGCAGAGATAAGAGTCTGTATGTAAGAAAGAGATGGTGAGTGATTGGGTTTTGTTTTCAGGCAATGGCTAGTTATTCTGATACAGACTGAGATGTGTTAAGATACATGAAACAAGCTTAGTCTCTATAAATTGCACAAATGGAATGGAAGCAGAATCATGACTCCAAACTGGATAAAGTGGTGGACTGCTAGCCCATCAGGATTCAATACAAGAATGCTTCTGTTGACACTGAAGCTCTCCAGTAAAACACCAAGGGCTGAATTCTGTTTTCATGGTGCTGTGAATCATGAATAACCCTCTGGACAACAGTGCTGTTAAAGTGAGGGTGAAATGAGAATAACTTTCTGATACAAAGTGCTTACCTGTTAAAACAGAAAAATGTCCATGTGTTCTAGGATTGTGTTTCTGTCACTGGTGAACATCCAGTGCTTGCGATTCAAATTAAAATCTTTTACTTCCATTTTTTTTCTACTCTGTGAAGAAACATATCCCCTGGGAGTATCTGCTGACTGGCTGATTTGTTTCAAGCCAGATGATTGACATTCCTTGTAATTTTCATCCTTGGTATGGAAATTACACATGTTGTGCTTGTTTGTTAATGTCTGATTCTTGTTTAAAGCTTCCTAAGCTATTTACTTCCATAAAAACTCAGCGGCGTCTATGAGTTCCACATATTAGTCTGAATATAAGAGGATGTCTTCTGTGTACTTTACATTTGCTGGCTTTTAATTGAATCAAGTCTTCCTAATGGAAAAGGGAACAGGAGTCTACCTGGATTAATTTTCATCATTTATGTTAGACATAACATCATGTTTGTCCTCATGTCTCTTTCTAACTAAATGCACTGTTTTTAAGGTTCTGCAGACTACAAATGCTTTGGGGAAGGGACAATTTTTTAGGTCTGTGCAGTGCCATACATGGGTGGGGACAGGGCCTTAGCTCGTAGCTGGATTTGCTGGTCACTACTGCAACTCATGCAAATAGTAATAATATTTTAAAACTGAACAAAAATTACTTAGGAAAGAATGTACAGGAAAGCCCAAACACAAGAGGGAGGTTTTTTTTTTTTAATGTTTTTAAAAAGAGACTTGCTGCAGTGTTAGGATAAGTTATTTGTACTTACTAAAGCCCCATTTTGACATTGCATGGGGGCCATGGCCTCCACTTACGTGGAGGTGTTCAAGATCAGCATGAGCAGCTGTGCCTCTTGTCCTGATGACCGTGGAAAGAGGTTGGCTAGGAGTCTGGAGGGGAAAGTGTCTGTATCAAAGTGCTGTGGTTCTTTCAGATGGTATGGGCACATTAAGTAAAGCTTCAGTTTCTCTGACAGAGCTCCAAAACCAGATACTGCAAAGTGATGGAGACCTAACTCAAGTCGTGCTCCTCCTTCTCCTGGCTTGAGCCAATGAAAGTTGTAGTACAGAATCTAGCCCTTCATCTTTTAAAAACTTAAGTTTTCCTTAAGCCAGAGTCCTTGGATTAAAGAAAACTATTTTTGTGAGTGACTTGTAATATTCAAGGCTCTATGAAATCTATGACTATGAGATGGCAGTTCCCACTGCAGAATTAGGCTTTACAGTCTAAGAGTTGCTGTTTCATTGGCAGGTATTTTACCGGATGGAAATTTACTTTTCCTGTTAACCCCAAATCACTTTTTGTGTCCCCAGGCAAGCAGAGCTTCATGTACCTGCCCCTTACCTGTCCAGATTCTCCAGCTCTCTGCTTCTGGCAGCCTCTCAAATAAACTTTGTACATTGTTAATGCCTAAGTCTGCAGCATAGTGAAAGCTGAAATGATGGGGACGTTATAAGAATACATTGAATTTAACATAAAAATAAGACTTCAACTGTTGTATTGACTGCATTATTCTATGTTGTGTGTAACTTAATATAAAGCTCTGTGATTCATTTAAATGAAACTGCCACAAACTTTCAGACTGAGAAGGAGCCTTGCTGTGTAACTGAAATCCCCCCACGAGGTAGGTAGTAATTTGCATCCCTCTTGAAGGATCCAGGGTCTGTTGACCATTATGGAGTATATGGGTAGCTAAATGATAGGGGCAAATGTACAGAGGGAGAAACAGCTGTACAGTGCTCTAGGTGATATGAATCTGCTTATCTTGGGTTTACAACATAGCAACTCAATTTATGCTGCAGTGGGTAGTAGTCAAGGAAAAACAAACTTCAGAACGGGGTCTTTGAAAGGTATGCATCTCCAGTTGCTTTTTTTCCCTCTTTTTTCAAAGAGCTGTAGGAATGATACCTTTCATCATCTTTTTGAAAGTTTAGTGGCTGAAATAAACATTTTGGAGGCAATGTTTATAACAAGCCAAAACAACTTTTAATGACTTTAATAGTTTGTTTTCTTTTCTCAGCAGGAAGAAAAATTTTATTCTTTGCCAACCTGAAACACTTTTGTTAAATCCAGAACAATGTTGTGTCAGTTTCAAAACAAATATGCTGTTTCAAAACAAATATGCTATTTCAAAACAGAAAGTCAGAATGTTCTTATTTTGAAAATATTGAAACTACTTCTTCTAGAGAATGTCAAAATAAATTGTCATAATATTTAACCCTCTGTGCTTTCCAAATTGATGAATAATTTTGATCTCCCCACAAGTGTAATTTCCAGCAGATGTATTATTCATTCATTTCTTTGTAGTTTTAGTAATGCTTTTGAAATCCCTGCTGATAGTGACTCCACAAATCAAAATCTCCCACCATTTTCAGTAGTCTGAGACTCTGTCCTGTTCTCATGGATAATGACAGTAATACAAACCTCCAATTTTTTTTTTTTTGTGAACTACACCAACACAATATAATAATTTTATATAGACTCAAGTCCTTAGGAGCATGGGATGCTGCAACATGCTTTCTCAGCAGCACGGGATACCCTGAGCACATCAAATCCATCATCTGTTTGCATTGGCTCCCCATAGAATAGTGACTCAGCTTCAAAATCTTTACTCAAGGTTGGCTTTCCCTTTATCGTTAAGGAACTTGGTGATCTTTGACAAAGCCATCTACAAGACATCTGACATCTTTGGGGTCAAAACTGTGGCCAATGCCTTGGCCGAAATGGCAAAAGGGAGTCTTCTGTAATAGCGTGAAGCAGTTCTGTGCAAAATACTAAGTTTCTGTCTGAGACTGGCCTTAGGATGTAGAGTATAAGGTATATGACTTAAGTGCTGGCCCCTCTCATCAATGATCATAAAAATACATGCATGAGGAGAACACAGAACTCCCTAAACAAACAACTCCCTAGCAAGCAGCTGCAAACGTGCATTGCAACAGAAAAGCTCCATGATATATACAGTGCTCTATCAGCAAGAGGAGGAGAGAACCAGAGAGGAGGTTGTTCAGGCTCACTGTCCTCCTGTTAGAGGTTAGCCTCTTCCCACTGTACCTGAGCAAGGAGGGCAGTCACCATGAGCTCTCTACAGATGGCTGAGTTGCCCTCTGAAGGCATCTGTCCGTCTGTCCACCCCTCTGTCTCCCTGCTTCCCTGCTCCACTGGCTACAGGGGCAATGTGTATCCAAAGTCATGCAAGAGAAATCAAGACCCCTAATTCCAGCGTCAGACATGGAGGTTTGAAAAGGTTTATATAGAGAGAAAGAAACAGGTTTTCTGTGAAACACTTCTGCCTTTCAGGGCAGAAAAGGATCCTGTGCTGACAGCATCAGTTCTGTTGCTGAGGAAGGAGGGAATTTTGTCACTAGAGGCAAAAACCTCATTTCTCTTACCCCCTGGTAACAGAGTGGTCCTTGGTAAAGTAGATGAGAGCTGGAGGTCACCTTTTAGTGTAGTTTTGTTTATCCTGGATCACTTCAGTCTTCTGGGAAATGCAGGTTTTCCTCCAACGTGGGCTTCCCACTTCTGTCCTCGCATTTCTTATTGGGGTTGTACGGGCCAGGACAGGGACAATGTCCTTTTTCTGCACAGATTTGTTTAAAAAAGGCAGCAAAGAGTGAGATGTCAGGTTAGTAGCTCTGTAAATGGTCATGCACACCTTCCCACTTAAACATCACGTCTGGTCTTTCATTTTCCTGAATCTCCTCACGTTCCCTTTTTCTTAGTGTTGTTGGTCGTGAGCATGTGTGTGTGTGTGGGTGCACGCACCTCCTTTGTTGACTTGGTCATTTTCATGTTATGCTTACTGACTCAATTCCCCTTCACTAACTTATTTTTTCCCTAGATTCTTGTATTTTGCCTCCTCTGTGTTACAGCTGCATTTTTTCCTCCCTAGCTTCACTCCACATCACAAAATCCAGCTTACTGAACCTGTACCCTGCACGCTTAAACCTTCCCATTAACTGACAGTTCAGTTCTGAGATTATTACAGCCACTGCAGTACAAACACCTGTGGAGATCGTCAATAGGCAAAGCTAGGGTCCCTGTTGGTATAATTCTTGCTGTCTTATCCTAGTGATGTTTAAATGAAGTCAGACAGTATCTGGCATGAAGTAGGGTACAGAGTGCTTCTTTCCTGGAGGTTCTGGTACCATGAACCTAGTCACGCATAGTCTTTGGCCCTTTGAAGGCATTAACTGAATTTTGAATCATAGTGCCTTTAAATGAAAACTGATTCCATTTCTAGTAATTTCAAACCAGCTTGTACATCATATAAATTATATTCTATGTTGTTGTTAATTTTTATTTTTCTTTTAAATTAGAATAAAGTGCTGAGGGATACTGTTCTGGGCAGTGGAGAGGCGAGTGACATTGGAAATACCTATTTCAAAAACACTGAATCTGAAAAAATAAAAAGAATCCTTAAATCTGAACTTGAATTATGTTCTAGTTTTTAATGATTATTCCAATACCTGACATTTATGTCCTGACAGCCATTATACTTGAGGTTTGATAGGAAAATGTAGATTTTCCAGTCACTGGATCTTCATAATAATAATGGATTTAAGTTAATACTGTCCCTCAGCTTTGACAACATGCTGACCTGGCTAATTGGTTATTTTGGTTACTGTTGTCCCCCCATCTAATGGTAAATATACACTCAAATCCTCTAGGTGCGTAACATAGAAAAGTAGTGACCATCCGTGGAAATGGAGCTCCTTGGGGAACAGGCGAGATCACTCAGCTGCTCACCACAGCTGCCTCAAAATAAGTGTTTGGAAAGGAAAAGAAGCAGATTGGGCCCAGGTTTTTAAAAAAATCTGTTAATTTTGGCACCAACCATTTTCAGAGAAGCCACTCATTGCTAACTCCATGGTCTTTCATATAAAATCTGTTAAAACTGGATCCTAAACACAGTTAAGAGTGAAGAAAGAGAACTATTCCTCAGTAACTTATTTAAGACTTGACTTTGCAAGTTCAAGGAGATTCTGTTGCTCCTGTCCAGCAAAAGTCTTAAACGTAGGCTTAAAGTTCCACAAAATAACATTTTGGTAAATATCTGCCTGGTTACTGTCACAGAAAAATGTGAGACTTTTATAGTGATCTAATGTAAATGTAGAGAACACATATGATCTTGGGTTTAATGCTGATTTCTTGAAAGGACTTATGTTGTGCGGTCATTATGAAAAGTATACATTTATAATTTAACCTTACATTCTGGACTACTAAATAAGTTATTACTAGTACAAAATGTAAACAATGAGAATATACTATAGTTTCAGAAGAAGCACAGGATAACATTCAGTAGGTTAGCAAAGAATGAGTAAAAGTTATAGCCAATATACCTCTAGCTTGGCTTTAATCGTGCTGATTAAAGATGACTGGAAAACACAGAAGGGAAGAAGATTCAGAAACAAGAAATGAGCTGAGACTTGCCAGTCACAGAGGTCAGAAAATCAGCTTGATTGAAAAGCCAGTAGATGCATTTGTAAGCATTGTATAGAATAAAATTACATGTTAGATATAGATATGTTTGTTAATTTATGTATTCACAGATAACTAAGTATTCATGCTATGCAGTAGTCATGGAGGAGAGTGACACAATTTTATGTCAGTGATAAAATCTTAAGAGGTCTCTGAAAACAGTATTCCTCAGGATTTGAACCTGCATTTGTGCCTTGGTCCCTGTCTGTCAGTGCAGCAAGATTTTATTTGTTATTTTGTTTCTGAATTCAGGTAAATGAGGTAACATTTCTTTGTAATAAGTAGGTCATCTATTTGTGATTTTCAAGACAGAATTTGATTTTGGTCTAATCTTTTTCTTTCTCTCATATTGTCTGTATAATCACATACTTCATACTGCTGACATATGTGATCTCCTTGTTGTAAGATGCTGTTATATCTCATTGTTCTTTATTTACTCACTCTGTGCTATGTTTAAGGTTTTACTTAAATTCTTTTTTGTCTCATGCTTTAAGAACTAATCTTTTTGAAGGGTAAATTCAATTCTCTCATCATTTCCAGAGTATATCTTGTGGCCAAAAAAGCTGATGATGGTTTGAGAGAAGGGCATGTCTGTACACCAAAATATTTGTTAGCCAGCAGATAAGTTTGTGTGAATAGAATACCCAGCCAAACCTTCAGAAGTGAGAAGGTGGCCATTTTGCATGTGCTTCTTTGTCATTTCTCCAGTCTTATACTTCATATTATCTACATTTTCATGCCCCTTCACAAAGTAAGTTTAATGTTGGAAAAGATGCGTGTGTATAATTTACATACCTTCTTTGTTATAAGTAGCACACAAGCTCTTTACTGATACATAAACAGAAGGTAGATTTGTGATGTTGAGACATTTTTGTTCTGGATAACTTTAAATTTGTTTGTGAGATGGGAATATTTTGTTTCTAAAGACACAAGAGTCTCTAGGAGATGAAGTTGTACTTGACAATCCCTGAAAAAAGTTGAAGATAGGATTCATAGGGAAAGCAAAGCCTAAAGTTGTCTCCAGTGAGTTTCTTTCTTGGCACCATTGGAGTGGGGACTACTGGCCCAAGGGTGGTGATTCAGGAAGCTATAGCTAGGGCCAACAGCATTGGAAGCTTTTCTGTCCTCACAGAAGCTCAAGAGGGGGAATCTCTTGAGAGCCTGGTGTATCTCCGAGTCCTTGGGCAACTGCTTTGATACCTCCAGACTCCTTTTTGGTTTGTGGTTTCTGTTGAGTGGCACAGAACAACTGACTTCTCTTATGTTAAAAGCTAGAGTGCTCCTGAAGCTTGCAAGCCTGCAGAGCTAGACCTTGTCACTGAAGTGGTGTATTAAACTTTCTTCCAATTCAACTTTTTTACTTGAAAAGTGTTGGACATTTTATACTGGCTTCTAAAATTTCTCAAAGGGAATGAATGTCAGAAGTAATCTTGGGGCTTTTTTAAAGCCACAACAGGACCTAGATTTATGATTAGGTTTCTATCTATATTGACGTTAAGGACTGGTTTCATATTTGTGGTAATAGAAAAGTAATTTGGCTTCATGTTGACAATCAGCTGTGGTATGAATACATGTCACAAATTATTAAGCAGAACAGTGTCCTAACTTTTCAATTTAAAATATGACTAATTTCCTGAATCTATTGTTTGTATTAGAAAATTAGATGATGTAATTTTCATTTACACCAGCATACAGACTATGCACACTTGATGCAATTAAGATAGCTAGATGAAAGGTGGATGTATTTTGATACAAAGGCAGATGTGAATCAGTGATTTTCTGTCATAAAAGTATGTAATTAAGCAATCTTTTGCTCTGACCTACAGGAGAAACTGAACATTGGCTGCAACAAACACGTAAATAGCAGCCCTGTATTTTGAAGAACAAAGGGTGATATTTACAGCAAAGACAGCATATTATCAGTGTCATCATCTCTCTGTAGTTAGCAGCAACTATTTCCGAAGGGTCCCCCAATGTTACAATTTCACCAATCAAAATCTGAAAAACGCTGAACATTTGCTTTTGTTTTCTTTTTTTTTTTTTTTTTTTTTAGGGGGTATAGAAAGACTCTCTCAGTGTACAATCATATATTTCAGGCTGCCACTTGCACAAAAACTGCTGATGCCATTTTAAATATCAGTGGCTCAGGTGTCGCTGGCCAGGTAGAGCTTGCCCAGGTCCCACATCCCCCAGGTAAGGTCTCCTTGCCCTCGGGTTGGGATTCTCTGCAGGGCACAATGCACGGTCCCCTTTGATGCACTGCTAGAGGCAAAAGATACATTTGGTAGGCACATACGGCTGACTCACAAATACTTCTGAGTAATTCTCTTCTACCTTGAGAAGGAAAGCCGTCACTTCTTCTTCCTTCTCTTTCTATTTAACCAGTGTCACAATGGTCAGGATTTTAGCCGTGCAGGAGAGATTTCAGAGCTGCTTGGCATCCTCAGGACTAGGTTTTTCTCTATGTCCTTAGCTCAGGGCTTCTGATCTACTGATCAGCAAGAATTTCCTTTCTCCCATCTTCTTCCTTCTTGGTTTGTCTCTTGTCAGACACCTTCCGTCTCTGTTGGAATTCAGTGCAAGTAAGAAAATCTTGTTAAGCACTTTCTTGATTACCAGCTCACACTCTCCATAGTTGCATCAAAATGAAAAGCTCTGTTCATCAACACATTATGACTGTGATATTTGATACAAGATTCCTACTGGCTGATAATTTCATGTAGCTATGAGGCTAGGATTTGGTTTTAAGTGTTATGAAGTTAGTCAAACTGAAAATAGTCAAACAACACTTATCCATTGTGTATGTGTTAATTTATAAGGTGAATTAACACTTATTTTCAATTTTTTTTATTACATGCCAAGAAGAGTAGCAGAGAGAAAACCAGAGTGCATATACTAATTAACATGTTCTAATAATGGAGTGAGCCTGTCAGAGTCTCAGGCACAGGGGTTTAGATAACTATCAGTTTCTTCTGCAGTTGTGATTATTCCACATCAGTTGTTCCCTAACTTTTCCTTTTCACCAGACCATCATATAGAAGCAGGACTTGATGCAAGGTTTGCTGAGCACAGAGAATGTGTTTGGCATGTCAGTGTGTGTGGTGAGGGAGGGATTGCAGTGCTGTGCGGGGGGTACAGATGCAGAGTTGTTACTGTGGTAGCTTATGACAAGGTAAGGACTATTTACCATGCTTTGCTGACCACAATTCAGGGAACAACTGCTGGTGATGATCAGGCCTGGCTAAATGAGTTTTTGCTTCATAAAGAAGAATCTTTACGCCTTGCAGTCTGGCAAATGTTTCATTTATGGCAGTGTAGAGCACTTATATATGTAATGGAGAACACATGCAATCAAATGACTTTTTTTAAAACCCTTTAATATATCAGTATACACATACCTTAGAGACATTTTTTGGAGCATGTTCACACTCCGTGGCTTCTACTTGCTTAAAAGGTTAAAAGACTGTGACAAACATGGTTCCTATTATTTCAGATAAGACCGAGTCCTGAGACAAACTGTCTGAATCCTGAATTTTGTGTTTGTGGTCAGCTGCTGCTGCATTAATAGTGAATGTTTTTTGAATCACTGCTTGACATTTCTAGCACAGCGGACTTTCAGAAGATTTAGGGTCATTAAGACTGGACATCAAAAATCATGGAGTAAGGGTTACGAAGAGAACAGAAACAAGTGTTGGATTTCATCCTTATTCCCATCAGCACAAACACTTGTTCTTTGGTTTTTTCCAGCACCTTTTGAAGCAATAACCTTCAATGACTCTAGCTGTATCAGGCTATGGGCTACATTATTGGCCTATTTTTCCACAGAGGTTTTAGGATTGTATTGCTACTTCTCTTTGAATAATTTTTCTGAGAGCAGGCTGGGGACTGTATGTTGTTTTCAGCCTAGAGAAGGGAGATGATAATCTTTAGCTAAAGACTGATAGGAAGGAAATGCTGATTTATCATTATTATTTCTATTTTGTGTCCCTGAGCAAACCAGTATTGCAAATGCCTGGTCTTTTTGCAGTCTGTGAAATGGGCATAGCAATGCTTTCTTGTCTTTGTTTCTCTGCAGGAATGTTATGAGAATTAATGTGCTAATGCTTTGCTGTTGTTTTATAGATTAGATGGTCTCTGTTTATTCAGGTGTTATCTAAGAATACTGAGTGTGTTTGTATATTTCCCTCAGTTGTCCTGAAGTAAAAACATGCTGAAAGTCAAACAATACTTTGGTTATATAAGGAAGATCACAGGGGATAAATGTGTGCTATCTAACTGGAATATGTTAATCAGTTTTTAAATTTTTTTTTGAAAAAAAAATGAAGTTAGTTTTCATGTAGCATACTAGAGGGAACAGCAGAAATCTATGTCCTTTATGGACCAAACAGATACAGTGTAACACCCAACAGTATACTGCTCCCAATGAAAGAGGACAACCGTCTTTGGCCTGCCAAATAGTGATACCAAATGATATATCAACTACATTTGTGTTCCAATGGCACTGCTTTTGTTTCATGAGGAACTGGATTCACATCAATAAACATTAAATAACAGACACTCGTTGGTATGGTGATCTACTCAATAAGTTTTTACTTTCAGCAGTAAGGCTGGACCAGAATACTGATAGAAGTCTTCACATCCTATCACCAGTTCTATAAACTATCCAGTTCTTATGGATATCTATTTTTTTAAAAGAAATTATTTGAAAGCACTAAGATTACTTTGTATCTTACATCAATGTTTAAGGGTTTCCCAGTCATTATATGTTTGTTTTTAATTTAAAAACCTCTTTGTCATCAAAGGAAAAAAATGGTGAGAAAGGACAAAATATAGATATACAACCTGGTTCTGAATTGAAGTAAGTATCTGATATTGGCAAGAAATGTACCATCAGTCAGTAATAAGAAATACTATGTAAAATAATTCTGTAAAAGGATACAATTCTGGATAATGGTGAGAGAGATGCAAATAGAAAAATAGAGATCTGGCATCCATTTGTCCTTAAAAATAAAAAAGAATAATAATAATAAAAAAAAGCAGTTGGTTTTGTCCTGGGGAAGCTTAAGAATCTGGTACATTTCATTAGCAAGAATGATTGCTTTTATAAGCTTGCTGAAGTTCTTATTTCACAGTCTTGCTAGAATGTCCTTAAACTTATCACACAGTTCCCCTTCACAAGAAAAAAAAAAAAAGAAAAAAAAAGAAAAACTTCTGAGTACATTCTTTAATAACGTAGTGTAACTTTTACTTTTTGGACAATCACACTTTCTACTGGTAAAGCTAGATCCGGAAGAGATAAGCATCTGAATACTTAGTTATTAAAATTTTGGTTCTAAAAATGAATGTGAAAGGGAATGAATTCAGCTGAAATCCACTCTTTTTCTTACCCTAGCCTCTACAGGAAAAAACACCCTATATGATCAGGCCATCTGCCTGCCTACCAGGCAGCCTAGAATAAGTTGAGCCTCTTGGCCAGTTTCAAAGAGATTTGGCAGACAAGTAAAGTTCTTCAGGATTAAAGTTCCTACCAGTCTTACCACAACCAGCATCTGTGCAAAGGGAAAACCCCAAAGCAGTGTCCTTTAGCTCAGTAAGAGCTAAAGTTGCCTCTTCTGCCTCCTGGCTCACCAAGCAGCACCTCTTCCCTGGCCAGGCAGTCAGCATGGATGGGGCCAGAGGTAATTCTGTTGAGTCTGAGGTCAAAGAAAAGAAGGCACTAGAAGAGGATCTGTGGTTATTCGTTGGGGGGCTATGTAGAAATGCAGAAACCAACTGGATAGGGAATCAGTGCTTTGTTAGTCATAGTGCTTCTGAAATTAATTTGTTACGGAAATAAATTGGTGTAAATGACTTAGTACTGAATACCCATTAGGAAAAGAGTTCGTTACTGCATGATCTGAAAAATGCAGTGAATTCCGCTGTAATGAGGATATAAGAAAAAAGTGATATTGTTCTTTAACATAACATAATTAGCATTGCAAATGGAGTTTACTATTCCTTCAGCTTTCCAGCATTGTATTTGCACTCAAAAAAGTGGATACTGATCTTGGTTGGACACACTTTTAACTCTTAAAAAAAGTTGGAGATTTCTTTCTTTTTACAGTTATTATTTAAAGACCTTTGTAAGGCCTGTTAAATCTGAAGGAGATTCATTGCTGTACATACAGACTGACACAAAGTGACATCAAATACAGTAACAGCCTTGGCCAAAGTGAGGTGACAGATGGATGATTTGGTTCAAAATAGAAAATATGACCTTGGCCACAATAAATGAGATTTGCTGACTGCTCAGAAATGGTATCTACCCACTATGGCATAATAAAGTTAAAACATGATTTAATACAGCAAGAGGTCTTGTGTCAGAGAATTCTAGTTAAGGATTTGGCTAAATTACAGAGTGTAGTTTCTACCAGGAAACTTGCCGGAACACATACACACATACATCCCCTGCTATACGGAGCCTATACAGGAATTGGAATTAAATTCCTTTGAGCTAATGAATTCTGAAAGTGATGAAATGCCTGTTGTTGATTTGTTTGTTTTCTCTGAAGATGCGTTGCCTTCACATACTGTGTTATCTTGCCAAGTACCACAAACTACATCTTTGCCAGTTTTCTTGGAGTGTTTCCATTACTAGAGTAGGCTATGAAGCAAATTCACATTGACTGCTTGATCTAATGTGCTTTAGTAATGTATAAGTGAAGTAAGACATCTTTACATTGAACAAAAATGAGCTAGGCAGTGAATGGTGATGTGTGAGGAACATGAAGTTACCTTTCATGGCATTGATAATGCTTTCAGTAAGAGCAGCTTGATTAGCATATGTTAAGAGCAACACTGGGGTGTTTAGTTGCTTCTGTAAAGATGACAATTTTGGGATTCCTTTTACCAGCATTCAAGGACATGATAGTCGCAGCTCACAAATTTAATCGTCTAGCCGTGCTGTCTTTCAGTAGAACTCCGATGCTGGATTTTGTATTTTATGCTTACTGCTGCTCTCATGCATCAAGAAGAAAAGATAGTGACCCAGATGGCACCAGCCTTTTGGACCATCCTTAAAAATGGCACAGTATTGTTTCAGTCAAGCAGTGTTCTGGATGCCTTCTGCTCAGGACTGATGGGTGTTGTTGGCTGAGATCATCAAGTGGACTGCATCAGAGAGATGTGCCTTTTAATTTTGTATGGCAGAAACAAGTACAACTTCCTCAGCATTTGTCAGTATGTGCTCTTGGTACAGCTGTAAGCAGTAAAATACTCAGCATTCCTCAATGTGAGAGGGCTAAATGATACCTTGATGACATTTTTGACATCTTGTAGTTCAGCACGTTCAGGACATGAATGAGTACCTAGATAGATGAATGGAATATGAAGGAGATGACTCCTTCACGTGTGTCATATATCTCAGAGAACACCTAGATGAGCCTTTTGCTTTACCATATCAAAAGGATTTTGCATGTCAGGTTATAACTGATGCTAATTTGAGGTGAGGGCTGGTTTTCTTAAATACCATTCTTGTTTGATACTTAAAATTATATATTTGCACCTACAAGGTATCTGTGTTTGTGTTGCATCTGATGATTTGTTACTTTAAAGTCAGATTCCCCTGCAGTGAAATTTCAGAAACTGTGCCAAATAGAGAAGCAAAAACAATACACAAATTCTGTTCACAAACACGAGCAACTTAAATTATGTGGGACTGGTCAGAAAACTATGTTTTTCTTACTGCTTTTGGGGGAGTGGTAATCATTTACATTTCTTGGAAGAATTTTATTGGATCTATTGGGTTTGGAAAATATATACCAAGGAGCATCTGGCTTTAAAACTAATCAAATAACAGAGGCTTCAAAATGTATTTTTGAATGTGAATATGCACAATTGTGTGAATAGACAATATATCCTACACTATCAATTCTAACTTTGAACTATAAATGGTTTTTGTTGCCATACCAACAGTTTGAAAGTTCAAATATGCTAGACATGACTGTCTTGGGTGTGAAGGACTTTTCCTTTCAACATTTTTGGCTTCCTATTCATTTTTCATAAGATCGCCTTCTGTGAAATCCTGTATTATAGGGGACAATACCACAATGTGAAAATTAACTGATTCTTTCATATACTATGAATAGAATAAGGAACAATTTGATATCATAAATTGGAGCCTTTGGCAGTGGACACACACTGTCTTTTTTTTAACCAGGCTTCCCCTGCATTTAAACAGAAAGCTTTCATGTAACCTAGAATAAGTTATTCTTACTTGATGACCTATGGGTTTCCTTTCTTTAGGGATTGCATCTTCCCTAAAGCTTTCCTGCGGTCATGCAGCCTGTAATGGAAAGGATGCTTCTTCGCTTAGCAACCTGGTAGATATACAAATCACAGCTTCCCTTTTTGGTTCCCATGGCATCTATGCAATATTCATAAATATTTTAATCACAGACCTGGCCTAGCATGGGCTTGTTTTAAAATTTTATATGTAAACAATGAGAATAGAGATGGACATAGATGGAAGGTGATGCAAACAGCAGGAAGGAAGTACTCATCTATGGAAGAAGTCACATGATGGTGTCAACAACATATAGTGATCAAGATAAGAAAAGCCTTGCATGAAAAATTGTAGATCTTACCTTTCACACTGTAGCATGAAAAATTTTACATCATTCATATAGCATCATGCAGTGAAATGAATTGTTCTGGGTTTGTGGTGACTATAAGGACCAAAGAGAAGATAAGAAGAGCAAGTCTTCTTTGAGATTTCTTAAGCCGAGGTTTGAAATCCTTTTTTAGACATTTCCTTTGGGATTTGGCCTGTTGGATTGTTCAGCTGAGAAGATGGGCCAAGAAGGGTTAACGAAAGACTGGTGTGTGTTTGTAGATGTTAGACCTGTGCAGCTTGTTACTCTGAAGTATAATATAGACAATTAGGCATACAAATATATCCTTGTGTGTATATCAGTAAGCAGGCATGACTCTTACCTCATTTCCCTGATCTTACATGGATGCATAACTCAACCTCAGTAGACTTAACTTCAAGTATGTTATTCTGCTTTATCTCACATATAGTGTTCAGAGGTAGATTCCAGATCTACTTTTGCTATAGAAATCTGTTGCTGAATTTTTTCTATCCTAGAAACTACCAGCTAAGTTTATCTTTGTCCTTTCAGATGACATATGTAGCCCTGTAGCCCAATAAAAAATTGATGGTGTTCTTGCTTCTAACAAGCCACAGGCTTTCTGCTAGTCTTGGCCTTCCTGGAGATTTGTTTTAGCTTGCAGCACCAATTATCTAATGACCAGGTGACTGTTACCTACTTTGTTTAGCTTTTGTTTAGCTCTCTGTGATTGTGTGGTTGTGATGCTTATTGTTATTTCTGTAACTAGTAGATAATAAAAAGTTCTTACTGCGTGTGGAATGAACTACCTGCAAGTCTAGAATAAACTGCAGCACAAAGCAGTAAAGGCATGGGGTGACAGCAGAGGTTTTAAAAGCACAGGCGTAGATTGATACTAGAGGCTCCAGGGCTATAAGCAACTCACCAGTGGCCAGCAAAGGAATGCAACCTTGGGAGCTTGGTAAAACCTGTTTCAGGCATAACAAAGAGAACAAAGAACAGTAAAAAAATAGATAATATACAGTGAATTTACTTGTAATGTGGACTTGATGACCAATGAAGAAAAAGCAAGGTGTAGAGCATGTTAGCACACATAAAAATTACTCTGAGTGAGAAGGAAGAAACCATCAGCATAACTCTTCTCCTGGAAAAGTTCTCTGGATACTGAAGACTCCCCTTCTTCTCTCCCCTCCCCTGTGTCCCCTCATCCCCCACAAGCTTTTGACCTTAAGAAGGTGGGCAAAACGTCAAAGGCAGGCATCAAAGTTTGGATATATGTAATTTAAACTGTGTATAATCATATATATGTAATACATCATTATACTACAGTTGACACTATGTTATGTCTGTAATAAAATTTTAGTATCATTGTGACTAGATTAAAAATAATGGATCAGGCTGTTAAGACAAATTAAACTGACAATAAATTATTGTGTTTGCATATAAGCTGTGTTCCTTTTGTCCATAACAAAATTTTTAGTGTGATGGGAATTAACAAATCTGTAACTTGGAAACAACCAACGGGCAACACACATCTATGGCGAACATGGTAGAACTGGTGGCACCCTCTTCATCTGAACCCTCTTTTAACCCTTTTTTTAAAAGGAAAAGCTAAGTGCCGTGATTAAGGTCACAGCTCAAAGATTCATTGCATTCAGGTGGAATGTGGGTGACTTCAGTTGAGCTCTCTATGGACACAGGTGATCTCATGCACAACTCACTGCTGGTTCAGTTAAATAACCTCTGTTATAAATAAATTACCTGCACCCTGTATAAATAAAAGATTTCAGCATTAAATAAATCATGTGAACAAATAAAAAAAATGAAATACTGGGATTTGGATGGTTTTAATTAGACTAGAGAGGAAGAATGTTTTGCAAAAGGATTTTGAAGGGAAAATGAATTATTTTTCAGTGTTCTGCTAAGCCATTCTGTGCTATTCATTTTGGGAGGTTGCATTGCTCAAATGCCATAGTAAATGCATGGATACACAGGGATGGCATCACTGCAATCACATATGAGTTGGCATTTTCTCTAAATCCTTCCTTGGTAGGCACTTAGAATTTCAAAAAATGTCTTCCATTTGACAAAATTTCTCACCTTTGGTGTCTAAGCAAAACTGCTTATATTGTTAACTTTCATCATAGGAAAGTCTGACAGAATATTAATCAACAGGCTTTGCTTGTATTAATGTAAAAAAAAAGAAAATAAAATTGCACAGTCTATCTCTTACTCATCTAGCTGAATGCTTCATTACTGAAGTTGGCATGATGACTTCAGTAGAAACATTAATGTAATTGTTCACCAGTGCAAGAATAACACATTGTAACCGATCGAATATAGAATATTTTTCTTTGCATTTATTTGAATAAAAATTCATATATAAGCTCCTTAACCAAGGGAAATAATAACCTGATTCATTTTGCAGAATGGCTTAAAGCTTGGTCCTTAATGGTTTATTATTAAAGTCCTTAATGGTTTATTAAGGACTACTATACAGGCATGCAAATCATACCAGAATACGTTTTTTTTCCATTTGAAAATACTGATAAGCTGCTTTCTAGTAGCTCAGTGATTAAAGAAATGCAATGCTGCTTGTTCATTCTCAAACTTGAGTGTTTAAACCTGGTACTACAAAAGGAAATGTAGCCTTTCCTTTCAACATTTCTGACTTAAATAAAGATAATGCAGATGTGCTAGGTTGGTTGTTGCTTTTAATCACTGAATGTTTCCTGTGGGTTTAGGATCTATGTCTGGAACAGACAAAAGCCAACGTCTGCATTGGAACTGTATTCCTTCCTCAGAAAAGAAATATGCACTTGGCAAATCTGATTAACATTTGTTTTAAGAAAATAGTGAGTTTGAATATTGTCACGGCATAAAAGTTTGAAACGCATAGTGCTTGATTTTCTACTGTTGTTCCTTTCTAAACTGAACTGAGCTGTGGAGGCAAATTAATATACTTGAGGTTGAACTAAGCTGGTCAGAGCTGTTAGAGGAGGATGTAAGGATGGGAAGACTCTCCAGTAGCTCATTCATTGCATGACAAAAGTTTCTTTAAGAGCACAGGCAAGTTAGGCACTTTGCCCAGTAAAGCCACCCCTGACATTAAGTTCACTCCTTTGTAGGAGGCCACACCAAGGCTGTTCTTCTACAGACTTTTGTGTATGAGCACTCCCCTGGAGTTTCATATACTCAAACGCAAGTTTTGCTTTTCCAGATGGAAACATAACTCATTACTGTGGAAGGGAGGAATAATACCCAATCATAGCAGCTGTGTTTGCTCCTACTGCCTTTACAACTGCCCCCTTTATTATGTTATTTTAATATGGAATGATTAAACCCTATTTTTCCGATCTATGGTTGAGATATATCTACAGATCAAGACACCTAAACTGAAGCGTCTCAGTGTAGGTGTCTGTGTGTATGTCATATGACCAACATCCCACTACAGTTACTGGAGAGCAAGTCAACACAACCTAAAAACCAGTCCAGTTTCCCTAAAGCAGACACATGCTGCCTGGCCATCTAGTCTCTGTTGCCTGCATTTGATTAAATTTTATTTGACTGTGATGGCAACTTTGACACCTAGCTCACATATAGGCATATAAGTAAACACGCCTCCGTGTACACACATAAATTAAGGTTTCGTACTGTGAGACTGAATCACAACCAGTATATCTATTTTGAGATTGTGTAGCATCCAGTACAATGTGTGGAATTTAAGTTGCATTAGTTTTAATGAAAGTGTTTCTGAAAGATTTTTGGAGAGACTGACAGTGGTGAAATGACACTTTTAGATCTTCTGTGAAATCATGGAGTCTTAGATTCTCTTTTCAAAACAACTTTAAAAATTTAAATAACTGTTTACTACAAAATACTAAATGAAAATGAAACAATTAATTCTGTGTAACATCGTTTTCATCAAAAGAGAAATTTTCAAAATCTTTTTCACAGAGAACTTTTGTGTTTCTAAGCTTCAAACCTACATAGATCAAAACTATAAATTCTGAAATCCTCTGTATAATTGCCTTCTCTCCCAACTGTGATGACAATTTCTATACCAAACCATGCAAGAACGGTGTGCTTTCATTTACGAACATATCTTAAAAAGGGGCCAACCCAGGTCTTGCAGTTTCTTTATTGTATCTTCTCTCCTGAACTGCAAATATCAAATATTGCATACTCAAAAAATGTGGCGTGCTCAGGGAGTATATCCTCAGAGAATATGCAATGAGAGATTTACAGAAATTCAGGGTGTAGTGGCAGAGTCAAATCCACAAGGGTCTCAGGTATTTTCACTTTCATGTGAGATTTAAACAGGAGTATGTCCATCTGAATGCTCACTTGTTGGCTTGGGGTTTTTTTTGTTGTTTTTTAAGCAATGGGAAAGTATGCACGCAGCTGATAACACCTAAAAGTAAATGTAATGGAGAGGTATAAAACCCATGACTTGCACGTTCTCCTTTAAGCCAATGTGAGGATGCCCGCATTTAAGACTACTCTGCTCACTTCAGGTACAAGAGTAAGTTTCTCCCTAGCAGACATCATGATCTGTTTATATGGGTTGAACTGCAGGAAAAAATGGTCATTTAGTAGTGCTCTTATAAAATCCACTCTTCTTAGGATATAGATAACTGACTCTTCGATACTTCTGTTCTCCAGAAAGTAAAAGGCATTAGGAGTTTACAGTTTGGCTGACAAGCCATTTATCAAAACTAGAAACAAGCAGGTCTCTAAAGCTTTTCAGTTGCCTGGCCTGTGAAAAATCCAGTTGTGTTTCTATAGCAACTGCAATGGACCAGTAATGATGTCATCACTCAACAGCCAGCTAAAATGCATATCACCTTATTGCAAATACTAGATACAAATAAACATTGAATCATCTAATTGCTAGTATGAATAATGTTCCCACCTTCTTTAACAATTTACTACAAAGAAGAAAAGGACTTATACCTGACTGGTCAAAATAGTAACCTCATGCAATAATTTGAAAGAGGGGGAAATGTCTTTGTTGCCAAACTCCATTCTTTTCAAGCACGTATGATGTAGATAGTTTCTGAAAATATTTTTGATGTTTGTAGTCAACTTGAAAAACTTTCTGTGGTGCTAGATGTAAATTCTGGGAGATATTTGTACTTCTTTTGCCGAAAAGAATTACTCAAACAGAGTCATTGGCACATCTGGCTGGCTCTGTAGAGTGGAGCTCTCTGAATGATGTGCAAGCCCAACACTGGGTACAACAGTTGCTGCTTGATATTCTTCTCTGCTGGCTACCCTTGAAAGAAAGGACTTGGTTTATGTCCAAATTTTGGAAGGAGATGTTTTCTTATGGGAGGTGGAAATATAATTTTCCTTTAATTATTCTCCATAAATCAATGAACAAATGAAAAGAGTCAGTCAAAATTTGAACAATGTTTATCATGCTTTATTAATTTTTTATCAAGATGATTGAATATTTTTCTGCTGAGTTTGTATAGAAGAGCTGCATAACCCTTCCAGTAGGAATACTTCCTTCTCCCCCCAAATTATGGGTTTTGTTGTTAATTGTATCTTGCTGTCTGATATGATTTCCAGTGGGCTGGATATCTGCAGGCCTCCATTTTCAAGCAGAGACTAAGACAAAGTTTCAGTCTTTCTCGTAGGAGTTGTTCACTGTCGTATACCTATATTTCTCCTGCATCTGAAAAATTACTATCTTTTTCTCAGCTCTTTCCATAAGTCTACTAAGAAAAATATTGGTGTTTATGATCAAAGTCTGCTTGACTCTTCCAGGTCTGCCCTTCTTTTGTGTATTTGTTTCTAGAAAATTAATTTGCTGATGAATCAGTAGTACTCTTAGCATGCTTGGTGACTGTTAAGTATTTGAAGAGTTACGTGGCTCCTATTTGGACAGACTTTCTGTCTCTATCATTCAAAGAACTCTGGTTTCTTTCATGGTGGGGAAGGAGAAATGTGAGCTCCTCAGCTGTCTTTTTGTATTTCTGCTAACTCTCCCAGAGGAGGAGCTTTGGACAAGCTGTGATGCAAGGTGGTATATAGGCTTTCCTCTGACCACTGCAAGGTGTCTGCTCAGTCTTCCTTCTTCCTTGCTTCCATTTTCGGCCTTAACTTCCTGATCTTGCTTTTTCTTTATTCCTGCCTTCAGCCTCTGCTTTGCACTTGCCTCATCGCCACAGGTCTTTGTTTCTGTTCCAGTCCTAGGTGTAGGTCAGCAGTTTTCTCCAGCTTGGCTTTTCAGTGTCTTTCTCTACCCCTGCCTTGGCTCCCTAGCTGCCTGATCTAGTCCTGCCTTGGTTTCTTTCTCTTAATATTGAATGCAACAACTACTGCCCTGTATACCCTAACGGTGTGATTCAGAACTTTTTCTTTATGGCTACCTCAGCATTCTCATTATTGCATTAGTCTGGGGAAGAGAATACAAGCAGTGATGGCAAAGTGCAAATATAATGACATGATCTTTGATGTAAACGGCCTATTAAAAAGAAAAATATGCCATAATATAGAAGGTGACCAGAAGAATGGACACACAGAGAAGATATCTGTAAAATTACAGTTTGCTTACCAAAGTCATAGCATAGTGAGGGAGCTGTCTTTTTTCCTGTATCCTGAGAATGCTGTGATTTGTTCTGTGTACTTCTCAAGCTGTAGATGGGCTTTTGTGAATGCACAGGAGTGGAAAAGATAGCAGACTTGCAGAGGGATAGGTAGAGTGAGCCTTGGGGAGCACAGCAGAGAATAGGCTACGGGAAAGCAGGGTACTGAATCTGTTGGGGGAGAAAGAGATAACCTATATGAAAAGGGGCAGTTGGGAAAAAATGGCTGCAGTGTAGAGGAACCAGCAGGGGAACTGGGTCTAACATTATTAAATCAACCTACTAGTAAGGTTACGTTGTACAGATTTGATTGAGCACGACAAAGGAAAAGTTAAGCAGCAGACGGATCAGGACTTGAGCTCTGTTGAGCAGATGTGAACTGAATCCTTAGGAATGTTGTATGAGCAGCAAAATAAAGGGGAGAGTTGAAAATGAACATAGATCAGGGGACTGGGGCAGCAAAGAAGTGCTGAAGTACTAGACATCGTGTGTTTTCAAATTCTAAATGGTAACCTTGCTTTAGTCTTTCAAAGTCACAAGAACTGCTGCTTACAGCACGTCCCTGACCAAACCTCTGAAAAGAATGTCATTAGTGTTCCATCCATTACCGTACATCTCATGTCTTCTACCTCCTCTCACATAGTTTTTATTTGAAATTGGGTGTTTTCCCTAGATGAAATTCATTATACTTGCTCTTACCTTAAGCTGAAAATAGGTAAGAGGCATATTATTCCTAGTACTGACATTTTAATTTGGTCCTCATAATTGCTTCAGCAAGTTGAACAAACATTTCTCTGGCTAAGCATCAGAGCCAGCTGTTAGGAGAACAGTGAGCTTCAGGATGAAGCTCATCATGTCTTCAGTATTAGATAGCCAAAGCATAAATTGTCTGTGTTGGTTTCAAAGTTTCAGCTAAAGCTGTTGTCTGTCTTTTAGCAGATGCTTTATGCATTTGTCTCCATGGGATATCAGGGGAGGTACTGATATATGTTCTCCCTCACTGCTGATATCTATGCTCAGGGTGAACCTTTGTCTCTCTTTGAGAGGCATGTTATACTAGAAATCCCAGTTTAAAGGTTTTATGAGTCAGAGCACAAATTCAAATGAGAAAAGTTTTCTGTGCTTATTTGGAGATTTTCATTGACACACTGAATAGCTCTCAAACCTGCCCCACTCTGAAGACAAACAGATCATCTACAGATTGGACTTGTTGACCTGTGCCACAATTTTCTGTGTGTCCAGTCAGATACGTTGTTGTTCTTCTAACTTGGAGTGGAGTTAGTTGGTAAATTGGGAATGATTCTGCCTATGTTAATTGCTTCAGCTAATGAGTATTTCAGTATTTTGGATTACAACACTTGCAGCAATATTGCTATGCTATTGTATTCTTGTGGACTGTATTGTTTGAAGATTTATTTTTCGGGTAACTTTCTTATTCTGGTCTCTGGTAAAAATCTGAAGTAATGAAAAGCCACAAACATCAAATGTCCATAGCATGTGACATTTCCCATATGTTCCTAAATCAAAAAAAGCTAATAATTATGCCTCTGGTAACTCTTAACCACCAGTGAGATCCTTTAATTCCTACTTGTTCCAGAAATTCTCTCAATTTAGAATGATTAATCAAATAAAGTGAAAGCTCACAGCTTACAATGTTGCAGAACAGTTTATAGTAGAAATGAGGACAAATGCCATTTTGATCAAAAACTACAGAGAAAGGTGTGAAGAGGCAATATGCATCTATCATGGTTACAACTGGACAAGAGAACTAAGGATCAAAGATGTTTGGATATTTTTCCCTTTTTGCTTATTCACATGCCAAATATCAGAATTTCTCAAAGCAGCCAGAATCTGCTGGGAAGTTCTGTGGAGCTCCTAAAGATGTTGAGATAATTTCTCCCTCCAATCATTCACTTCAAGGAGAATTAAGGTGCTCACCAGGCCTAGGAAATGTCAAATACCTATCAATATTGTTTTCATACCTTCCAATAGGCTGGGATCTATGGGTCGTCTTTATATTTGATTGCTACCAACACAGACCAAGCAATAATAATACTCTAATGTCATCTAGCACTTTAGATTTTCAAAGAAGCTTGTATTACCATTAGTTATAAGAGGTTGCCTTCCTTCTGGTGACTAAGAAATGGGGGTCATTAAATCCTTCCTTAACATTTATTTACATGACATTCCTTCTCATTAATTCAAGAATTTTATGTCTCCTAATAAGCATGGCTAAATGTCCGCCTATGAGAAAAAAGTTTATAAGGTTCCCCATAAGTTTAAAAGGTGGTTACCTTTTCAAAGGTTAGGGTATTTTCATCAAAGAATGGTATAGCTTTGTTGCACTTTCAGGGGCTGTATGTTTTATCACAGAATTTAGAGCTGAAAAACCTCCATAAATCATGCAGTCTCTCTTCCTGCTAGGGCAAGGAAATGTTCCTCACTGCACATTTTCTGCATTTGCCGAACCTTGAAGTATTGCAAGCAATGGGATCGTTGGTTTCTGCCATTTCCTTTGAGCTGTTCCACAGCCAAATGAACTGAACTGTCAGATGCTCATGGTACACATCTCAAGCTTTCTTTTTGCCAGTTCCTTTCCACTGCTTGATATCACCACATTTTTAACTACTATTTCTTTTTAGTGTATTTTATGTTTATATATTTGGTTTGTTCTTGAGCCTTTCCACACGACTACAGCTATCTCTTAGTCTAACTGTTCATATGCAATTATTTATTCTTTTCTCATAATGAATCCAGTATAGGTTTGTTGGTTTCCCTCCTCCAGTTCTCCCCATTGTCCTCCAGTTCTTCGGTCTTTCTGGTGATAAGGTTAAATGCCAGAGATCCGGGGATGGATCTAATTAGAGCTGAAGTAGGAGACTCTTCAATTTCTGCCTGCTCTGAAAATGTGACATCCTCCCATATAAAGTCTATTAATCCACTGATTTGTTTGTTGTCACAAGTTTGTTAAAGTCAATGGTGAAATTCCCACTGGTAATGGTGGAGTTTACTTGTACTGCATTTCCAGTTTCACCTCTATTTCTTCTTTCCAGATCTCTCTAGTTTTGAAACTGTTGTTAGGTTTTGGAATGCCGTATCCTTTTAAAATCCTTTTTTTCTTCTCTAAATAGATTACCAACTTCATTTTGCACTGCTATTTTCTATTCATGTTTTAATAACTCTACTTCAGTTTGTATTATTCTTCTGTCTTCACTAGTATGCATGACTTCTCCCAGTTTGTTACCATTTTCAATTTTCATTAGCAAGTTCTTGACATTCTTTCCAGGGTTGTTAGTGCATATGTTGATTAACACTATTTTTTGACTTATGCAGAACTCTCTCCTTCTTATATTGTGCTCAGTAAACTGTTTATCATTATTCTTTGGGCAATCCCTCAGATTTTAATCAAAGGAACTGCAAATAATGAGCCACGGAGCACCCTGATTAAAAAAAAACAAAACCAAAAACACACACACAAAAAAACCCCCAACCAAAAACAGAAAAAAGAGGGGGAAAAAACTTGCTGACTTCAAGTGAGAGGATCACAGTAACAAAGTTGCTCTGTATGTCTGTGCTCTGAGGTCTATTTGAAACTACAATGCTTTTATAAGTTCTGTTACTCTCAGAACTCTAACCTCTAAAATAATGTCATTGGATTTTAACGCATAACAATATTTCTAGCATTGAAGCTCTCTTTACCTGAAGAGAAAAGGTTTTGAAAGGTGAAGTATGTTACAATTTCCAGTAGTTCTGTAAACATTTCCTGAATGTTTGCGTACTATGCAGTAAGACTGATTTTTGTTATATCAAGTATTCTGAATATAAATACTGAAAAATAAAAGTTAACTGCAACCATATGTTGTTCTAAAAATGTGTCAAAATATTAAAATGCAATGACTCCTGAATATATATATATATATACACACACACACACTTATTGAAGTTCATTGATTGGGTCATTCTAAAAATCATCCCTAATCTTCCATAACGTTGCTTAATATTTAAGAACTTAAATACAATTGGTATATCTCTGGCAGAGCAATTTTAGGAAATGCTGAATAACCTAGGTGGTGAGCCCTCACTGTTTTCAAAATGAAAAAACCCAAATTTAAATTATTTTTCTCTTTTGCTATTAGCAGCTGAACCTGTTGCACAATTATCTTCTTTCACCTTACAGTCTTGTTAGTCATAAGGGAAGAGATTAAAAGGCCACAACAATTTATTGACTTACTACTTTTAAGAGCATCTGAATTATAAGGAGATAGATGACTCCATAAAAACTGTCATTTTTGTTGCCTTTTCACAAAGAAAATGTTGGACACTCCTTGGTTTCGTGGATGCTACAGTCATCATAACTGAGCCCAGAATGAATCCTTGTCTGAGAAAAGGCGAACATAACAATTATAGGATTATTTATTCGTATTTATTCATGCGTTTCCTCACACTAGCCTAAGCCAGAAGCAGAAAAGCAAAAGTGGCAAAGGAAATCTTATTCTTGAAGCAGCTGAAATATGGTGCTGAAACGGATAAGAGGGACTATCCAGTCCTTTCTTTTGCACTAAAAAAGTTAGTGATCTCTAACTTATTTTTATCTGATGGTGCCTAGAAACCTCCAGTGAAAGGAATTCCATGACTTCCCGGTTTTGTTCCACTTTTTTGCAACACTTATTATTTAAAAGGATTTTCCTAGTACCTAATCTATATCACAGAAATAAAGCTGACTACTTCTTACCGCTCTGGATATGGAACAAAATTCTACACTATGCTTTTACTAGCAGATTTTATATACTGGACATTGTTAAAGTGTCTCCCTAACCCTTAGTTTTCAAGAGATGAAGTAAACCATTACCTTTAACTTTGCTTATAGGTCATAACATATTTTTCTTCTTGCGCTGCCCTGGAATGCTAGAATTTTTGTCACTTCTTAACATTATGGTCATGACTGGATGAATACTTTGGTTAGAGCTTCAGAAGTAGCAAGTAGACTGCAGTAATTATTTGTGGCATTCTCACACATCAATTAATATGCCCCAGAAAGTTTTACCCTATTACTTGATATTGCTGTCTCATTTTCAGTTTGTTTAATATTCACCAGGTCCCTCTGCAATACATTGTTCCCCTAGTCTATTACTTTGACTTTTGATCTCCCCCTGGGGATGCTACTTTCAGTTTATTGTTAGTAAGCTGATTCTTATTTTTTCAAGATTATTTTGGATTCTGATTCTGCTTTCCAGTGTGTGTGCAATCCTTCTCAATTTGAGATAGCCATAAATTACAGACCTATTTTCTCTTTTCCAGTCTAAATTAAAATTAAAAGTAATAATAAAAAAGGAATGTCACAGAATTCTCAACAAACATCTTTGGATCCCTCCACAGCAGACACACTAAATACTGTTTGAATTAATTTTATATAGTCTGTATGATAATGTTAACTGGACCATATTTTGTAATTTTCATACATGAGTCTCACATAGCAGACTGCCAAAAGCCTAATTAAAGTGAATATATCTTACATGTAGTATTTCATTCTAATCCACTAATATATCTAACCTGACAAAGTAGGAAATTGAATCGGTTGAAGAACTTCTGTTCTTAACAAATATGCAGTCTGTTCTGATCACTTTGTTATCTCTTTGTGCTTATAAATGGGCCATTTAATTAATTGTTCAAGTGTCTTTCAGGGTCACAAGTCAGTTTGACAGTTCTGTAATTCCCTAAATTCTCCTTTTTTCTCCTCCTTTTCAAAGTAGGCACTGTGTTCATCCTTCTTCAGTCCCCTGAGACTTCCCGTGTTCTTTCATGGGGTCTTCAAGACAACTGTTAACAGTGCAGGGACTGCCTCCGTCCATTCCTTAGTACTCAAGAGTAAATTTCATCACACCTTGTAACAGGGATACCCATAGTTTATCTTACAGTTCCAGAAGCTACTCTTTATTTGGCACGAACTTTTCTTGTTTCCTTTTGTTAAATTGTGGTCAGCACTGACTAATCCTTTACTGAAGACAAAGGTCAGAAAAGTATTAGGTGCTGCGTCATTTATTTGTTCTCCTTTGCTGTTTAAATAATGGTCTTAATCTTCATTCAAATGGACCTGTATAATCTTTTTGTTCCTTTATGTTCTTTTTCATTTGAGTTTCATCCCTTCATACCTGCACTGCTCTTTATATTTCGATATTTGACACGTGCCATTTATCTACAACTTCTGCTGAATTTTTCTTGTTATTGAAGAGTTGTGGGGTTTTTACCATTTTCCACAGCACCGGAAGGTTGTGCCATTCTGTATTTAACACTGTATCTCTCAGTAAATAGCACTTTTCACACTCTTTTATACATTACATTATCTTACCAAGGTACATATCTGTTCCATGATTGAGGCTCATTCAATGATAGCAGCAGCTCTCATTCCATCCTTTGTGTTATGATAGTGCTCTGTATCAATTCATGAATGCTTGGACCCAAATTTCTATCTCTGCAATTTCAAACAATTCTTCATTACTAGCTGGAAACAACCTTAAAAAGCCGCTTGCTGAGTGACTTCATCCACCTTCCCAAGCAAAGAATACTATCAGTATCTGTGCCTCCACCCTCTCTAAGTGTCTCAGCCACCACCTTTGGATCCAATGGTTTCTAGTAGGCTGTATCTGTATTGTTCCAGTTCCTTTTACATCCACCCAAAATATTGGACAAGTCTTCCTCTCACTGCTTCCTGAATTTTACATACCATTCTCAGCCTGGCCAGAAATAGGAATTGTCTGTTGCTGTGAGATTTGCAGATCATTCCTGTATATCTTACAGGTTTGAGATTCAGCCGTACATCTTGACTATAAATAAGAAAAAAAAAATCGAGACTTTTATTAGTAGTTGATCTATTATTTTTAAGTTGCACTCACATCGTAGTGTCCATATGCATAGGTGTATTTGTTTACAGAATACAATAACACAGAGTGAAAAATATCTCCCGCATCTCTGGAATAGATTTTTCAGCATATTCTCAAACCTGTCTCCATTAGAAATGTGAGATAGGATAAAACTGATCAAATGTCACCTGTCACAATAGTTTAAATAAATAATAGTTTCCCTTTCCCTGCAATACACAAACAAAACAAAACAAAAATCACTAATTTTGAACAGACTGTTATACTACCTTTAAATAATTTTCAGTAAATAGTCAAACTTGTTAGTGCAGAAGCTCTAGTGAGTGTGTTATGTTCCTGTATGTCAATGACATTTATTCTAATCTAACATAATTTGATAGTTATATGAGCCTCAACACAGTGTCAGTCAGTGCCTGTTCTGTATTCTCATGTAAATGTTCCTGTCAACAGTAGAAATCCTTGAAAAGAGAAGGAGAAGTAGGATGCTCTTGAATGGCTCATCCTGAAAAGGCAACAAGCACAGTTAAGAAAAGCTAGTACGGTCCTTTTGCTGGATCACCTAACAGCATTTCCAGCAATTAGCTTTACAATGGGGATCTGAAAGAGGAGAAACTCTGTTTCTCTAAGCACTTCAGCAACGCTTTATTCCAAGGGAGGAACAGAAAATGAGCAGCAACTCTTTTCTGTGAAAGATGCTTCAGGTTGATCAAAGGCCTGTGCTTTGCCAAGTATTTAATTTTGATTCAAATTCCTTTAAAGATACTTTCCTAATCTAGGTACTTTCACTCAACCATACTGTTGTCCACTTTACTATGGGAGGGTTGAGAGGGTCCATATAGCTTGTTTCATGCTAGAAAACTGGTGCAAGTTGCGGAGGCAGTGCTGTCGTGCCAGCATCCTTCTGTGGTCTGATGTAACACTAGCCTGGGAGGCTGGAAACAGCTTCTTTCGGTTTATATTTTCAAGACAAACACAAGGGGGCTGGCTGCATTTCAAAGGGTCTGATCAGCTCAGGCTTCAGTCAGCCTTCTTCCCCCACACTTTATCCCTCAAATTAAAGGATTTTGATATCAGCAGAAAATGATTGTCAGTATTTTGAAACCATACCTACTTTAGATCATAACTTATGCATTGTGTTGACTCAAGCATCTTTTTTTCAGTACATGTATTTTTCCATTATCAACAGATAATGCTTGTTACTACCTTTTACTTAAACTGAAATACAAATCTATGTTCAGTATAGGCCGTTACTGGAAAGATAAATTCAAATGCCAGCTTACAGTCAGGGACGGTACTTCACTAAAAATTCTCTAATTTAAAGTCTGAATGTTATCCAAAAGTCAAAACGCTATGAAAACACAAGTTCTTTATTTAAGATGGAATTGCGGAAGTAGCGCAGAATGTGTTTGCTAATAGATGTGCCTCTGATTGTAGGAAGGCTAAGTTAGCTGCAGGTAATTAATAATTTTATATAAATGTTAATGTTTTGGAGCTGACATGTAGTGCATATTGAGGTCACATTTTAATGTCAAAGATGGTATTTTATAATTTTACTGCTACAGTTTAGCTGCAATTCTTAGAACTATGGAAGCCCCAAGTGTTGAACTTGAGAGGTGACTGTAGTTTTTAAGCAGACATAAAACACCGCCCAATGAGAATGCAAAAAAAAAAAAAAAAAAAAAGGTTTACACCTATGTTATGGAAGCTCAAGTGACTACCATTTTGTAATTTTTTTGTTGAATTAGTTCTGACACTAAAAACAATCTTACACCCAGACACATTTTCCACCTCCTAAAAACGTACCCAAAATCTCATGGTATAGAGAGTTCCATAATTTTTCTGTCTGTCTTGCTCTGCTTTAGTGAATACGCAATTGGAAAGTTCAGTGCTGAATAGTTTTAATTAAGAATTTCCTGGCTTGTTTCATTCTTCATTAAAAAAAAAAAAGATCATGTAAAATGCATGAGCAGTCCAGGAAACAGTGAGTGAAAGCTAGAAGTCTTTCTCCTTACCTTGTAGCCTAATTCCAGGCTACAGAAATGGACTCCACTGCATGCTCTCCTTTTTAGCTTCTTTTCCACACTTCAGTCTAGCTGAGACTACTGAAATTGAGACTACCCATTGGCTTCACTCATGGCTTGAGACACACCTGAGAAGGAATATGGGCCTTTCAAATCTCTTAGACTGAGAAAGCACATGAACCCAGGTTTCTGTCACTGCCTGCATGAACAGCTTTACCAGTAGGTTACTGTGCAAAGGTGGATGATGCCCCTGCTTAATCAAATTCTGCTGTCCAAGTGCCTCCTGCCCATCTGGAGAGGCCTGAAGCAGGTGCCCTCTGAGATTGTCCATTCCTGGTCTACTGGCTCAGGATGCACCAAGGAGCCTTCAACTGCCCAACAGAGATGTTTACACCTCTCTTCACTACATACAGAGACTAACTTTAGAACTAAAAATCACTCCGATTATGTTTTGTTTCTTTTTTCTTTTCCTCTGCAGTACAGAATTTGAATGACCACTATCAGTGCTCTGAATCTGGCCCTTGTTATAATGCACATGTACTATGAAGGGCTGAGCAGTCCAAAGAGATGCATATTTACTCAAATGCCAGCTCTGGGAAAAAGCTCTAACTTGTTCAAGACGATTCTGGCAATATTGCAGTCTGAAATATAAACAGTTTTCTCAAAAAGTAACTACTGCACATATTACATTTTTCCTAATGTTATTGACAGTTTTATGGGGAAAAAACATGTCTGGGGACTAAGGTGCCTGATACTTGGCTGACTGACACTAGGACCACACTGATGAAACATTTGTGGCTTTACTGGAGTCAGTTATGACTTGCAGAGAAGGAAAAACACTTCATTACTTCTCACCACAGTCCCTTGTGCACCTCCCCTGCATATTGCTTTAGATTAAGACAAAACTGAACTGAGATGTCCTTGCAGCTTTACCGCTGCTGTGTTTAGAGGCCTGGCAACCGGCCAGCTGCTCAGTTGCCCATCTGATGCATATGCGCCGCTACATTTTCCTAATGTCTGGTACAATCATTAAGTTCTTGCAAAACACCCCAACAAATTAAAAGTTGGCTGCGATGATTACAGATATACAGATTACTACTGCTGGCTCTCACTGTCGGGGCGATGATAAAATTGTATAGGATCACAGCTATGTAACTCCATGCGTCTACCTTTGCTATTATCTCTTGTAGACACATGAAACATTTTTCTGTAGAAAGAGCTAAAGAAAATGATTTCTGAATGACAAGAAAAAAAAAAAAGGAAAAATACCACCCTTCTGGAATAAGATTACATGATTTATGTGAGATTCTCTTTGGTAGTGCTGTTGGGCATTCTTTCTCTTTTTCATACAAAAGTGAAGACAAATCTCTAGGGCAAAATTCATTTAAGAACTGCTTTTAATGTATATCAGAAAATATGTTTCTTCTTTTACTGTTGGAACCAGATCAGGAAAGACATTTCACATAATCCATTTTCTGAGGTGAATGCACCTTAGTTCCCCTCTGCAGAAGCAAATTTTATCCTAAATGTTATCTCAAAATGTGGTTTGAGAATATAATATATGGGAATCGGGCTCTGTTGTGGTGACCATCAAAGAAACTGCAAAATGTTTAAGGCATTATAGTTAGAATTGTGTTCTTACATAGGAAAATTAATTTAAAAAAAAAAAATAAATCCACATGCAGTCAAAGTGACCTGTGCTGCAGTGGCTCAGCTTTGGACTTGAAAGAGATATAGGTCCATCACTTGAATACAGATTTTCACTGGTGCAACACAATTGGTGTACTTGATGATGCAAAGTACTCACGCCTAATTGATGAGTCTTGGCTTCTGTATTAACTTATGTCTCCATTATTGCCTTTTTTTTTTCCTTAGATAGCAGATATTAAAATTCACTGTGCACAAAGGTTTCTAGGTAGATTACATGAAATCTGCTAACTCTAATCATACAGTGGTTTCAAGTGACTTAATCTTTTGGAAGACTAGCTGAGCTAGTCATTGCGTTTTGACTTGGGAACTTTCACCGTCTGCAGGGTATTCTTGACAGAAACCTGATTACTATTAACCTCTAGTCATCTGTCAGTATTAGAAGAATATTAAACTGCTGCATATTCCATCTTCTTGCTAGCATATTTCAGAGCTGTAGCCTGCAATTTTAAAGCTTTCTACTGTATTTACTCAAACATCCAAATTCATTTTTATCGGCAATTCTTCTCCTTTCTATTTGTTCTACAGAGACATTGATAGCTGACTCTTACTGGCTCAGAGTAGTATCCTTGAGTTGAAAGCCAGTTGTGGACATATGTGTACCTTAAGTGCTTTCTTTTGAAATGTTAGCCTCTGTAGTCTGAATTGGACCTCTGCCTGGCATAGGTTTTCCTCCAAGAGAAATAAGTGTGTTTGTTTTATGAAGCGCACATACTGTCATGCCAAGTTGCAACCCAAACTGCACATATCAAACAAATCTTCAAATATGTTATTTGAATCACTTTACGGTCCCTTTGGCACGCCTGTTTTCTGCAAGCTATCTGTCTTTTTGCACAGCGAAGTAATAGCTGATATTAGTGCTGCTATGATGCAACATAATGCTCATTGTCTGAGAAAACCAAACCATGCAGAATTCAGCTAATGCAGTTTTAAGATGTCCATTTACTTGCGAAGGAGGAAAAAGGAGGCAGATGCAAGTGGTGGAACCTACGGACACGTGACATCTTTGTCTTGAGCAGTTATTGCTAGTTTGTTTTTCTGGGCTTCAGTTTCAGGTGATGTTTTGTCGGGCATAATCTGAGCACATATGTACCACATGGTGGGATGATGTACCACGACCAGACTCCTCGAGCGTTCAGCCAATTATAAGCAGTGAATAATGCACAGGAAAGAGCAGTTTCAGTCAACCTAGAATTAATTTATGTTTGATTTAAGGTTGGTGAGCTAAATTTGATTGATAATTTCAGGTTGAATAAAGTGTTTGGGGAGTTAGATACCATTCTCGAAGCTAGCAAGGATGAACTGTTAAGACTGCTTATAATGCAGTCATCAGAATCGTCATATGGGGTTAACCAGACTGCTTCTACACATTAGAGTTAGAGGAAGGATGTGAACTGAAGTTCTCCACTATTCTTGTACTGGGGCATTTTGCTCCTTTTGGGGATGAAATCCGGCAGTGTAAAAACCTGGATGTTGTGTCCTACAGGCAATGGAATGGCCCAGCCTCTCACCCTCTCCTGCTGAGATTGTTTCCCTTTGTATAAACACCTAAAAAAAAAATAATTAAAAGGGAGCCTGATGTCCAGCCATGACTACCAGGCTCTACAGCAAATCTCGTTTACCCAGTGAGCATTTACTTGTAATGTTCTGTTGAACGTTATAAACAGTGTGAGTTAAAAAAAGAAAAAGAAAAAACAACTAGCACAATAATGAAATTTCTTTCTGTACATGGCAGCATCCTAAACACCACTTCAGATTCCTGCTCTGAATTGGGAGGGGTGATGTTATGAATGTAAGTATTCCTATGGCAAGCAAACATCCTAATCATATACTGGCATCTTTGTAATGTTACCCAAGTCACCTTCTGCATCCAACATTTTGCTTTTAGTAAAAAGATCCAGAAACAAGTAACGTTTTACTCAAAAAAATCATCTTAAGTTTTATGATATTACTGAAAAAAATTATTTTTTTGCTTTAAAAGTCGTGTTCTTCATGTTGAGTACTATTAGGACACATCTTTGTTAGTTATTACTCACTAAAGTAAGAGGCTATGTGACCTCCAAGGAATTAATATTTATAGAAAAGGCCAAAGATGACTAAAAATGAATAGAGATGAAAGATCATTTTAATAAAAGTATTTTAAAGTATGCTTGCATTTTAGTATCTTTCCTTTATTTCTAGAATACCACATATGCCAAACCCCATGTACAGTCTTGGTTATTTTAACAAGAAGCCAGAAAACAGAGTTATCCATCTACTACACTTTAAATCAAGCCAGAAACTGCTACTGCTGTTGTCAGACTATGGCTTGAAGCGAACATAGGTGGATACTGGGATTTGATGTACAACTGGTAGCTGCTGCTCCTTTAAATGCATGACTTGCATACTGCTTGTGTCTGCTGTGGCAGGGTTAGGGCCATCTCCACAGCAATGCTTGGAGGAGGGAAGGAGAAAAAATGCTTTATACTCTGCTTACACTTGGGATATTTTTATAGTGTAGAAACAGATGTGTAAATAAAGAGTGGATACAAAGGATGTGTGAGAAGGTGTGAAAGCTTTCCAGATGGGGGGTGTCCTCCTCGGGGAGCCTGTCTCTTGTAATGCTGCTGTAGAGAGCCCTGCGCTGGGCCTGCATATGCCACATGGGGGGTCCAGGGGGCACTTGGGATCAGGATGGCCTAATTATGCTCTGCAGCTGCACTGTGAGCTCTGTGGGCTGGGCATTTGAGCAGTGCTGAGCACACCACCCCTTCACTGTCTCTTCTAAACTGGGGATTAAACAGCTGGGTGGGAGTACGGTTGGGGGAACACTTACAACTTTTCCTGAAGCAGCTGCTGGCAAGCACTTTTAAAAAAGAAAATTTTGAGCTGGTTTGACCTTGGTCTCTAACAGCTCTGTTTTTTTCCTGTGAGATACGTTGTCTTGCATGTAATTTATTTTTTGGAGTTGGTATGAGATGTCAGTTCCACGTGACTGCACTTGTAGAAAACAACTTCTTTGCTGAACATTCTCTGTTGGAAATCGTATGGTGGTAAGAAGGAAGACATTGCACATCACCACTGTGTGCGTATAATGGAGCCATTTACACTATTAACTGGTGAAGTAATTACCTTTTTCCTTTTTTTTTCTTGGTCCCTTTTTTTTCTTCTTTTATGTTTTTGTTTTAGAAGACAAGAAATAACAGCTTGTCTCTTTCAGAGCAAATAACACTCTTTAAAAGCAGTTGCCAAGCAACCTACTTTTACAGTTTTGGTGGGCTGCTGCATTTGCACTAGGCTCTGAACAGCAATGACTCCCCCCTTCCAGCCCCCCAAATAAAATAAAGTTGAAATAACAGATGTAGAGAAGACCAGCCATTCTAGTGCTGCATTCTAGTGCATTTTTGCACTAGACAGGCACCATTGTAGTGCATTTTTGGTACTACAGAGTGTCTCTTTTACAGTGATATTTGGAGTTGACCAACCTGTTAATGTTGTGGAAGAACACATTCAGGTCAATGAAGGAGGATTATTTTTTCTTCCTAAATTCACTTGTTTACCATAAGTTTGAGAGCAGAAGCAGCAAAACTGTTGATGTTTTTCCAGTCAAACACACAGAAGATAAAAATTGCATACCATTCCCCAAGAAATGCTGTGAATCACGACTCCTCCTGGGAGGTGTAAGTGTTTGTAGACTCCAAGCAGCTCTCAGCATTTGAGTTTGTATCTCTGGGTCACACATTTTTCCCCAACAGCCAATCTAAACATCTTGCATTCTCTGGGGCGCTACGAGCGATCTGGCTGGGAGCCACCTGTGGTAGGGAACTGCTTCTCCCACTGTTTCGCATGTTTTTTGGCATATGAAACTTTTTAGTGGAGTTCTAGATGGAAATACGAATAGAAGAGATGTAAATAGCGTGAGAAAAGTGTCTGACTATGGGATTGGCAACAAACCCATGTACTCCAACACAGAAATTGTCGAGGTAGATGTGCATGTACACACAAAAATTCCTGTATCCAGTCTTGTAATTGTGGTGATTCAACTCTGTGCATCACGGAAACATCAGAATATGAGCAGCAAATGTTAGTATGTGTGGTTTTGCTTTTCCAAAGGGCAGAGCAGAAGGACTAAGGACTAAGGATAGCTGTTATGGTCCGTCCTAGTCCTTGAACCCACTACAGAGCTGGATGCAAGCAGGACATTCACCTGAGCCCTGGAAGTTGAAGACACTCCAGGAGTTCAGGTGGAGCTTCAAGTGTCCCAGATTTGTGCTCTGATCTACCATTTGTCTGCTATTCCATGCAGAATGAAATAAACCTGTACAGAGCCCATAGAGTCTTCTTTGAACCCTCTACGTGGATCGTGACTTTTTGTTTAACTATATTCATATGCCTTTGGAATTTTGTCATTGAGTGTAATTTTCCTTCTTCGTTTTCTCTTTTAAACTGCTTTATAGTGCTTCTGTGTATGACTAAAACTGTCTATTGCATCCTAGAAGTACATTTCAGTTGGGAGGGAGTTTATTACAGTTCCTGGCAAGTTCTTAGCCATTCTGGACTGACTTAGCAGTGAGCTATTCAAAGATGATGGTTTTCAAGGCCTTGAGTCTTCAGACTACCAGAAAAAAGACAAGGAAATATCAAGATTGTAGAGGACTGAAAGGGTCTTGTTTCCTTTGGCTGCCGAGTGCTCTCCATTGATGTCAGCAGTATTCTTTGTTGAACATCCTTTCTTAATTTCAGTCCCCTCTGCTCTCTTTTCCACAAGAGGAAGTCAGACAGAACTGCACAGATTTTAGTTCTTCGTTGGATTGCTTTTGCCATGTGGGTCAGCATTGAAGCTGAGGGGCTCGCGGCCTCCCTTTGGCGTATTTTAAGACTAACAATACCATAGGCTAGAGGGACCAGATGGACGTTGCTCATTGGCCTTCTTTCTTTTGAGACAGGTTTTTGTCTGTAAAATACAAGAAGCAAAAGCACATTGCTGTCTTGGTGCCTCCTTGTGTTTCTGTCAAGGGGCATGAACATTGTTGTTTTTTCAGTCACTTCAAGGTGTGAACTGCATTTTGCATATGGCCCTCAAGACTGTCATTGATGCCTTCTCCAAATGACTTCTCCCACACATGACAAATAACAATGGGGGATGGATCCAGATGTGAGCCTGATAAAACATTTGAGCTCACATGGCAGTCTGTTGGCAAGCTCCCTTGGAGCACCCAGAAAGCGTTGTGCTAGCCTGCCTTCTGGTGTCAGTAGTACAAAAGCAATTTAGGAGACTGAGAGTCCCACGTTCTCCATAGTATCTGTGGGCTTAGGCTGCTTTCTGCTCAGTGGAAAAAGGAGGACATGAAATAGTAACCAAAGACTGAATTTGTATTGCATGACTAGGTTTTGTCCAAGAACTTTTCAGAAGAATTCAGTGGAATATTCATAGTTACAGAGGGGAATAGGAAAGACAATAAATTCAGAGTTAGCACAGAATCACAGAGTGGATGAGGCTGGAAGGGACCTCTGGAGGTCATCTGGTCCAACCCCTCTGCTCAAGCAAGGCCACCTAGAGCTGGTTGCCCAGGACTGGGTCCAGACAGCTTTTGAGTATCTCCAAGGATGGAGACTCCAGAATCTCCCTGTGCCAGTGCTTGGTCAACCTTATATAGCACAACTCCAGTGGTGAAGAGGACAACTCAGTGATTAGTTTGTTAAAAACTGTTGAATGGCACCTTTAACAACTATACAGGCTCGCTAATGCAAAGGTTTGGAAGTACAGACAGCCTGTCAGAATTTCTTTTATCAATTGTTTAGTTTCTTCCTATGTGTTATAACAACACTTACAAAAAACTAAAAAAAAAAGTCTTCTGGGAAGTTGTCACATAGATAAGACAAATAAATTAGTATTAGATTTTTAAAAACATATTTCTTCTGTGTCTATAGCACTAAGTGTTCTATAATGATGCATTCACAGAAAGCTCAAAATAAATTAAGTAGTTTTGGTTTTTTTTTAAAGACTTTCAGTGTTGCCAGTTCTATGTTAAAAATAACCTGTGGATATGGAGCTTTATGTGTCTTTTTGAGGGTTAAATCAAATGTTATTATCTGATTTTTCAGCCACTGAGACTGATTTTACCCCGGTTAGGTTTTCTACAATTCTGGTAAGGCTGCCATAAGCACTGGAGTATTCCTGTTGCCCTCAGTGGTGCTTGTGAACACCTAGATACTGCTTTGGAGAACAGAGCCTGAGCTTTGAACTGCTTCACTTTTGCTATTAACGTTATTTAAGGTAAACTAAGGTTTTCCCCTCTGCTGTGAGTATAATATTGGCTAGAAAATCTGGTCTCTTAATGAATTTTCAGCTGTACCTGCGGACTGCAAAGCTGGTAATTAACTCTGTTCAAGCTTGCAGGGGTAAGGGGATAATCATAGGGACTGTGTCCTTTGCGGTCTGCATACTGTTCCTTGTTTTGCAAAAATTGAAGTGTACTGTCCTAATGTATAAATCCAATCTACTAACCTAAAAAAATGGTTTTATCAACATTATAACAATATTTTGTACACATTTCACGCAAAGTTACCCCTCTATTCTGTGGAATGGGAAACAGCAATTGCAGATACCTACATAGCAACCTACGATGAGATGCTGGTGGGGTTTCCTTCTGGCTGCTGGTAAGTGCTTATTATACAGATCCCTCGTGTCTCCCTTAGGTGCGACTATCACGCCAGTTTGTTACACCACAAGCAGGAGACAAGAGAAGATAAGAATCTTCCATCGGCTTTAAATAGTGGGCCTTCGATGTTTTAAAATGATTTTTTTCCAGCTATTTCAACTGTTCCAAATACTATGTTAGCGTGTTGTAGCAGTATCAGGCAGCTTCTAGTTCTGTGTATTATTTACTCCTGCAACTACTACTGCAACTGACATACCATCAAAACACAATCAAAACGCTAACAATTCTAAATGAAGTGTTATAGAATGAAAAAGAGACGTTGAAATGCTGAAACAGATTTTAGGAGTCTGTCAACTGTTTCACTGGGAAGTTTTTAGCGTGAAAAGAAATGAAACTGACCTTTGGTTTGTGCTGTGACTGATGCAACTGATTTTTGTAGAGACTTCAGCTATCTGATTACATAAAGGAGTATAACTGCTTTTGACATTTATTCTGAACAAGGGACAGTTGTTTTACTTTGCACTGCAGTTTTATTCAATTTATAACAGAATTGTATTAAAGTCAAAGACTCTTTCATTTTTAGTGGTTAGTGGATTATTTGTTTTGAAAAGATCTTATATTCTTTGATCTCTCTTTCCAAAGGTTTTCTGTTTCACAAACTGATGCAGCACCCTTATCCTCTGGCTGCAAACCAACTGCATTAAAAATATATAAACCACAAAATAAATTTTGTGGTATTTTATGTATCTTCCACTTCCCTTACCAATAGAAATAATGATGTCTTCTTTCAACCCCTAGATTTCGAGGGACATATCTTATTTTAAAGACATTCTGTAGGTAACTTTTTTCTAGCAACCTTTTCAAAAGTGCTCATATGAAAAATTAAAATGAGAGATTTCACCTTTTTTTAGTTCACTATTTAGCTAGTCATAGGAAATGTTTTCAAATTAACAGTCCTAACTGTACTCTACTTCCAGCCCCAGGTATTCTGTTGTTCTCAGAACAGTTAGTCTAGTTTAAAACCAGAATAAGTCACTATTGAATCAGCTTTAAAAATCCTGGTTTAAATTTTTTTTTTTTTAATTATTTCCATGCACATTTGTCTGAATGAATTTTGAGAGCTGGTGTTTCTTTCAAAGTGGACAGAGAAAATAGATGGATCATCTTTACATTTGTTTCTAGCAAATTTGTTGAACACAGCAATGCAATAGAAAACTTTGTCATGCTGAAGTCCTGTGAAAAAGATCACAGAAATGCTCTATTAGACTTATGTTCCCAATAAACTTTTTGGAAGGTAAAAATATAAATGTATTAGGTCAAACATAATCTGACAATTTTTTAACTAAATCAAACAATTTAATAGTAGAATGGTTTACAATAAATATTCCACATTCCTAGCTACAGAAGAGAAATGAGATGTGCTGGCATATACAGCCAGTGTCCCAACTGAAGTATCTACCCATAGTCAGTAAAGCATTTAAGTCATATTGATTCTGGAGGGGCTTGAGTACATGCCTAAAGTTGAGTGCTGTGATGAGTAAGTATGGATTTAAGTGTGCTGTTAAATATTCTGCTGAGCACAGACCTGAACTTGTAATGTAATAGTGATCTATTGAATAGGTCTGTAGAGAAACCACTGAAATCAGCGAGTCTCTGCAGGGCCATAAAGGTCTGGCTATGTGGAGTTTTTTTGCAGGATTAGACCAATATCAGAAGTAACAAGTATTCATCTTCAAAACTCCTCAATTAAATGCAAAGATGTCTTAATATTCATAGTTGGAAATGTGTTTAAAATTTCCTGTAGTAATAAATAACTATACTTGGAGCAAATTCTGCAACAGAATTCCTTAGAAATATACACATATGCTAATATTTTCCAACTCTTACATTTGTTGGTGTAGGGTAGGATACCAGTTGCAGCTGTGGCATACCATGATTCAGCAGAGGTCTCTTTTTCTGTTTTAGTATTTAGCTTTTATTTTTGCATTCAACAGTTGTTAAAAGAGGGAACATGTGATACAAATACATCTACATTTTAAACTATAGTTATTGGTAGATTATGATTTTTTTACCTTCCTTTCCAGCTTTCCTTGGTGTTGATTTCTTTTACTTCATTCCATGCACTTTACCAGCAGCTGTGTAATCTGAATGTCACTTTCTATTCATTAGTCCTAGGTTGCTTCTGGTGTCTCAGGCTGAGCCAGACCTCTCTAAAATCAATAGAAAAACTCATGTGGACTTTGAATCCAGTCCCGTATCTTCATACTCTTTAGCATTTGCCCCTCATTAGGTGCTACTGTCCAGTTAAGGTTTTCGCAAATATGGGTTGTTGCTAGTCAATTTTAAAAATTCATGACTTGTATATATTAGGGAAGAACATCTCTCCAAGAGAGATATCTAATTTTCTCTCTGTAAGAAAAGTCTAGAAAATGGCTATTTAAACCACATATTTCATAGATTCCAGCATTTCTATGATTAATGTGTAAAAACAGCTAATAGAAAGACTAAGTTCTTTGTGGGGCAGACAGACCAGGCATTCTCCTTATATTGCAGAACTTCACCCAGATGCATTATTTATTTTTTGGTATACAGCACTTTCAAACCTTGCGCAAGTTGTATTTTGTAGGTACTCTAGAGCTTCATTATTGCTCACTATTGTATATTCCTCATGCATTATAGTGTTTGCCAGCATATACAATGAGAGTATACCAAGGGAGAAGCAATCTCCTTGCAACTGTAGGACCATCTTAGTTTTCAACATGCCCAAATTCAACCAGAAGCAGATGCTGTAGGCTTGTCTCTCTCATGCACAGAAAGTAATTTCCAGTTTTCCATGTAACAAAAGTTCAGAAGGGTAAGTCCTCCTTGGAAATCACTCTGTAATGGATCCTGGGACTTCATTTTCAATTTATTCTTTCCCCAGATAAAAAAAGGAATAACTAGCAATAAATATCTCTCTCTACTGGTATTATCCAGAAATCATTTTCATCAGCTAGAGAATTCTGTACACTTATCCCATTTGATAAATTGATTCTGGCTCACAAAGACCACTGCAGAGACTATAACAGTGCTACATGTTTTAGCCATTTGTTTGCTGAGTGGCGAGGACAGTTCACAGAGGAAAGAGTTCATATACCGGGGATCGTCCTGAAAGCTCATTTTGTGGGATGGCTATTGCACTGGATGATCTCTGATTTTGCCCATTGTAATTTAGTGTTGAGAGAACTCATGCTGTCTCAATAACCTTGAAATCCAGATCCTTTGCCAGATACCAGTACTGCCCAGTCAATTGATTCTCACCCTGATGTTTTCAAAGCAGCGCCCAAGGTATTAGCTCTTTGACTCCTGCTGATTTTAATGGAAGTACAATAGCTTAATTTCTCTTTACTTTCCATGTGTTATTTTGAAAATCCATCCCTACAGACTGAATGATAAACATAGGAGGAACCCTATTTTCTAGACAATAGGCTATTAAAATTACTGAATTTTGTTACTTTTGTTAGCAAGAGCAGGTTTGTGGCCATTACCATAAGAAAAAGAAAAGGTCAGTGTGAGAAAAAAAATCATAAGCTCTGTTCTGAGTGGTACGTAAGCATTTCAGCCTGATAATCTTATCCTTCCCTCACTTTTATCCGCTTCAAATGTTCCCTAAAATTTAAAAAAAATATGCATATTGTCACTGTTAGGTATTAAATGTACTGTCAGATAGTGTCAATATTTTTGCTTAGGAAAAAGTTAAAGAAATTCTGAAGCTGATTACCATGCCTGGAAGCTGACATAGTCACCATTTAGCATGCAGAAAGTGCTTGGATTTTTTTAACGCTGGTTGATAACGAACTGAAAAAAAGCAATAAATTTTGTGGGTTTTTTAATGATTTCACTTAAACATCTCACCTGAGAATCAGTTTCTTTGCCATAGACATAAGCGGTATGTCAAAGGTGTTTATTTATCAGCTGTAATTTCCTGTTGGCCTTAAATACCCTTGTATTGATGAAAACAGCTGGAATTTTATTTTCTTCTCACAATATTACTATGAGTCAAGACCAGCAGCTTTAAACTTGTGCTGAGGAGGTGGAAGTACATAGCAACAAAGTCATGCAAACAGCCTGTAGCAGTCAATACAGAGAAATGGAAAAATATTTCTGGACATTACTACTGATTAATTATTTGGTATGTTTGCAAAGTTATCATGCAAATTTATCAGTGTAAGTATAATATCTATTTTGCAGTCACTTACTAAAGCAAACATTTTACTCATTCATAAAAAAAATTACTCATTAAGGACAAAGCAGCAGAAAATGATGGTAAGGCATCAGCAGACGCTGTATAGAAAAATCTGAAAGCAATCTTCCTAATCTTATGGACTGTTCCAATGCATACATCCTATTAAAAAGAAGAATCTGCTCATTACCATCTGTGGTAGTCAGATTTGATCTGAATGAGATACGCCCCTATCTCATTATCAACTCTAAGTTGATAAAAAAGACTGTAACCTACATAAAGGATTGAAATGGTGTTTCTTTTTTCTCCCTTGCTGCACTTTGAAGAAAATGGTTGTTTAATTTTTTAATGAGAATCAAAATTCAACAATGAAAAGGAAGTCAAAAGAAGAAAACAAATAAAACCCAACACTACTAATTTCCTAATTGCTACACCCTAAGCAATACTTTCTTTCCTCTGTATTTCTCACATGGATAATTAGAAACAACATTTTCCTGAACTAAGTAGATTTTCAGGAAAAAAAAATATTACGCTTCCTTGAGAATTTTGATGTCTAACTCAGAACATGAAACTAAATCTCCTGAGCTTAAGACCTGCAATGTATTTTTGCATAGCACTCTTTTCCCATTTAATTTATGTTTTCCAAGCTCACTCTTTCTTGTCATCCATGGCAGTCAGCACTGAACTTTTCTTCCACACTGTAGTGTTGAGAGTTTTGAGGCTGTCTCATGGTATGAGCAAAGAAATAAAAAAGATGATTAGAGCTGAGAATAGTAGATGCCCTTAGATAACAAGGAGCAACATTCACTTCCTAATGGCAGATAAGGGATTTTAGTTCAGTGACAGGAAGCATAAAGGGCGCTACTAGACACCAAGACAACATGTATTTAGGTAGGACATGTCTTCCTGTAGGGAACATATGACTGTAGGCAGGCGGTGTATTCAAGGCTGGAAAGAATCCTTAAGAGGCAACATATGACAACATGTTACATAAGACCAAATTAATGCATTTATACATAAGAGTACTTAGTTAATAACGCTAGCATAGAGCAATCTATCTGCCCAGTGAATAATAAAAAGAAAGCAAAACCAAACCCAATACCTGCTCCTTGCTGGCCAGTGGGCAGATGCTATCTGTCAAGGTAGGGATTAACTACCGCTTACAGCTTCCCCCAAGCATATCAGTACCTGTCAGCACCTCTGGAGGCATTTCATTCATGCAAAAACTTGAGCAAAGAAAAGAGATTATTATTTTATCCTGATAGACATTTTCATAGTACATAGTACATTTTAATTTTCTGAACTGTCAAACCTCATGTTGTTCACCAAATGATTATATTTACAGATCAAATGGATTCCCCATGGAATATGGGACAAAATCTACATATTCAATGTCCTATACTTATTTATGCTGGCCCACATATACTTGGCCTGATTTCTTGTTATGAGGATCCTTACTTATCAGTGTGAAAATAATGAAAGCACGAAAAGGATCTGGAACTTAATTGTGCAGGAATAGAAAGATGCATGAATCATCAAAGCGTGTTCAAATTCTTAATTTATTTCTTGCCTGATATGGTTTCACAAGAGGAGATAACATACAGCTTATTATATTCTATTATAAGGGGTTGCTGGGAAATACTTAAAAAGGATGGAAATAACTGGAAGAAGAGAACATCCATGATGCGCATGTGCACACACACACAGATGCGCACAGAGAGATGTACTTCAAAAGTTTATTCCTAAAGTTATGAAGCAAATCACTTGGAAGAATGCAATGAAGCACTATTTAATTACTTAACCACAAGGTTCTTTCTCCATAAGACACTGCCTTGTTCAGTACATGCTCCAGACCTCCTCTGGGTACAGGAAAGGCTGTGTCAGAAGGCAACTGCTGTTTGGAAAAACTCTGCCTTGGGGAATACTGAAATATCACAGATGTAGTAGACAAAACAGGGGACAATAGGACAAGACGGGAGAGTCTGTTGCTTAAGACAGTTCAATGCCATCATTTATGATAAAGTTTTTTAAAAAATCCCTCTCTCTGCCACAACATCACACTTCTATCGCATTTCTGTGTGATGCTGACTGAGTCATTTAGAATAAGATTTTAGCAGGTGACCAGGCTTTGGAGCCTTGGATTGTGATTTGCAAAAGTGCTGAATGCATTCAACTGTAATAAAAATCAATGGAAAACGCATACAGAACAGATTTCAATAAATAAAAAAAATTCTAGACATTCTGAAAGAGTGGGTCCTAGGTGTCCCGATTGGACACCTAAATTAGTCTGTACTTATTGTCTTACTTTCTCTTATGTCTCAGTTCAGCCTGGTCTGACCTCAGAGCTGACCCTGTTTTGAGCAGGGGGTTGGACAAGAGCCCTCCCCTGGCCTCTGCCCACCTGAGAGGCTTCATAAGCATCAACTGCAGGCGGATTTTCAGACAATTGTCTAACAAGTGTTGTACCTCCTCACAAATTTCAAGGTGGAGTTTGCAAGAGCTTTTCAGAAGAAGGTCATTAGAGAATTTTTGCAAAAGCAAAACTATCTTTCTGTAGCCATTATAGCAGAAATTACAAAATTGTTCTTGACGATAGTTTAAAAAATATAAATAAAAAAGAGAGCCTGAGGTAAACAGCAGGCAAAGAGAATTTCCATCCACACAGGTATTTTTCCAAGTTACAAATTACTGTAAACAAAATCTTACCCTAGGAAGTAACAGGGAATTTTAGTAATAAGCAGAGAGATCAGCCCAAGTTTTAGTAAATGTTTGGGATGTGCTAGCTGGGCAAAAGGATTTAATGGAAGCTGTTACCAGTGGGATTAAAAAATGTGAGATAATTCAAGCAATCTGTATTCTTCAGTGGTGGCCAGTTTAGTAGAGTCTTGTCATGTTAAGTCTGGATGGGTTGGTTGGTTTATTTACTAATTTTTATTCAATTTCCTTATCTAGAGAGTTTGCCAGATTTTTCGTTTAAGGCTGCTCAAAATGAGATCTTGTTGACTGTGAAAGATACCGGTGACTGAATCAGAGAGAAAATGAAACTTGGCCTTTCGGAGAGAAATGTCAGAAATGAGAACCTGAATAAAAAGCAGAGAGTCAAGTAAAGCTTGGTTCCTAATCCTAATACTGAAGGACACGTGATCTGGTGAAACTGTTAGGAAGGTGCAGACAGGAAGCCCTTTCAAGTGTGTAATCACAAGAACTTTTCTGTGATTACAGCTTGATAAATTCAGCAAATGTTGTTATACTTTTATACTCCACTCATTAGCTATCTTCATACGTACAGGCTACTGCATATCTATACACACACCACATTGCATGAAATCCCCAGTCACAAATACCCAGGCAAGCATACTGAACAGGGAAGACTTTTTTCATAAACCCTTATTGAAATGACCATCAAAGAAAAAAGAGCATCAAATGACTTGAAGCATAAAAGATGTGGGATTTTTTTTTTCTGTAAATTGAAAATACATGGTGATGGTATGAAAAGGACAAGATTGTTTTTCTTTGTATTCTTCTTTCCTTCAGTACTTAATGTGATGGAAAATTACTTGTTTTCCACTGCTTGTAGGTGACATTTTTTTACTATGACTGTAGACCATTATTTTTATAATCCAGTCTTATTATGGTTTATTTGCATCCTTTGTGTTTCATGGGCTTGAAATAGGTTGGATTCATCTCAAGTTCTGAGATCCCTGCTCTACTTTGCAGCTTGCCAAGAGAGTTGTATTTTGGTATGGCCTTCTCCTTTGCTTCTGTATAATACTGTCAGATTCAGTTATGCAGTATTAAAAATAACACTAATGTCACAATTTCTCTAGCTCTGTCACTATGATGGATTTGGATAGTGAGCTTTCATTGTGTTAAGCTATGGGTGTCCCATGGTTTTATAACATTAAACCAGAAATAACATTACTCATCTCTAAATATATGTGAGGCTTCTCCTCTAGCATTTCCCTCTATGCATGATTCCTCTTCATGTGTTACTAGACTAATCATATTTTGCTAACCTTGGATCTACCAGTTCTGTTTTACTATTCTCTATGATACGAAGAGTTGCAAAGCGAGATCCCTGGTAGTTAAAAATGGCACCGTGAGTCAGTTAACACCTCCGTTTTTTTAAAGGTCAGTCCCAGGCAATTTTGCCTTTACGGGGTCTTTGTGATCATGTTGTTTACAAAACCCCACTTATACAAAGTGACAGTATCTGAAAATCTTAGCGCCACTTGACTGTCTTAACACATTGGCACCATTTAAAAATCTTTACCTTGGCTTCATATGAAAACTCATGTTGACCTTAAAAGCTTATTAATACTAGAAACAGGCCTCTAGTAGTTGTGCTCTAAACAACTGACTGGATTTCATCACCTTAGACCTGGGATACTTGTTCAATGTTGTTTTTTGCAGAAGTAACTGTTTCTCAGCTGTGCTGTGTTAGCATCTTAGATCTGGAGAGCTGTTTTTTCTAAAAAGGCAATTTAGAAAACATATTTGCTATTAATTTTTGAGTAGGGATTGGCAAAATAGTTCAGCTTAAATATCTGTTACACATCTTTGTCCTTAAATTGGAAATGGTTAGTAAGTTTAACTGATGCATTATTTGCATGTCTCTGCAATTCTGCTTATAATCTGAACACGTCAGAAAAGATCACTCATTTTGCTATATTTGCAATCAAACTTATAGGAATATGTTCTGGAAAATTCAGTTTCCTCTAATAAGATTTTGAGACCCGGATTACAAGGTTTGCATTATTTCAGTAGATTTAATCCAAGGAAATACTTGTATAACTGAACCTTCAAACTCTGCTGTTATTATCTTTCACAGTGGTTGTTTTTTATCATGTAGCTACCAGAGGTTTTAGTGACTGCTATGTATATCAGCTATGTTCTGCTTGGTCCTTGGGGCTGTCAGACAGGGCTTTATCCTGGACTATAAATTAGTGGTGTCTTGAAACTCATAGAGATTCCCTTCATCACACAGCAAAGTGGTTACTACAGCTTTTCAGAAAAGAGTCCAGTGTGAGAGTGTGTCCTGGAATAAATGACGTGAGGGAGTAGAAGGAACACTAAAGCTGTCTCTAGCAAGATCTCACACATTTGCTTTCTGGGAATTTAGTTCCATTTAAAGATGAATAAATGAATAATCATATGGTGCCCCAGCATCTTAGAAAAAATTGTGTGGGTGCTCTCTGTGTTTTAAATTCATTTAGCTAAACATATATAACTGGTAACATGCACACATTCAGTACTTACTCCAGACTGTTTTAATGTTTCTGTCAGGAAGCTCTTCTTCTCAAGCATGCTTTCTATTCAATTTCACATTTCAGTGGCTAGATTAAGTACATATGCTGTACTTCATAACCTAATGTAATGCTTCCTAGGACTGGGCAGGGCACAGTAGATCATTACACATTGTAATTTTCTCTCCTCTCAGAGGATGTGTTTTATCTTCCTTTCCCTAGAATTCCTGCTGAGAAGACATAATGTAACTGTGGCTTAAATTCTAGATTTAGTCATCAGTTGGTTATAATCTGTGGTCTTCTTCAGATTAAAAGTGCAAGGCTGTGCTTCCTTAACACAATAATTAGGAATTTGGTGAGTCTTTTCAAACTCCTGCCAGCCTCTAGGAAACAATTTTGGTTTTCTGATAGGAACATAGACACCTCTGAGACAGGGAAGTCAGCACTGTCCCTTGAAAAGCAGAGGAAGTGGATTAGGCAAGCTCTTTCAGGTACAAACTCCGCAGGCTTTGGAAGATCCAGCTGAAGGAGGGAATGGGACTGAGGATGAGCTGAGTAGGTTGGCTCACTCTAGAGGACAATAAAAAACTAGGAGTAGAAGAAATATGCACATCTACGAAAGGTCTGGAACTACAGGTATGGAATTCATGAAATGAAATTCATTTGGTTTTAATCCACTACCAGGCCTGTCTTTTTTTATTTGCTCCCTTTCATATGCTGCTACAATCTTTACTGGATCTATTTAAGTGGGCCAAACTATCTTTGAATTCTATTTCATAAGGGAACAAAAATGCTGGAAGAGAGTTACTTTCTCTTAATTTACTGTATATGTCATCTATCTTTAAATATAGCATCACGTTATAGGTATTCTACCTGTTGCTGCTGTCCTTTCACATCTAAACCTTATTAAATGGATTATGCCTTATTCTGTGACTTTCCTCAGGCATATATTTTAAGATCCTTAGTCCAGTACATACTCATAGCTACATGCCGTCTTTCTAATCTTCTGCTTCCTATGCTAAGATTTTAGTAATTCATCCTACAGGTCACATTCAGAAAAGTGGGACACTTATTCCTGTAAGGTTATTCTGCTATTTTCAACCCTCATGAGATGGTATTTTTATCACTGATCTTTTATGAGGACTGTGTGGTTTTTTGACATTTACTCAACCTGACACTGCCCAATAAAGCTTTTTCTCCCTCTTTCCCTTTTTGAATGCCTGGCTGCTATTTTTCATGATGCCACAAGTAACACTGGCCTGGATTATTCTCTTGGCTTTTTAAGATTACACATACTTCCATATCGTGAGGTCTTGCTGGTTTTATCATCTCAGTTTTTCTCTTTTCTGTTTCAAGAAACTGATGTTTCAAGCCTTCTTCAGGCTGGGGATAGACATTTTCTCAAGAGAGTATGATTGTGTCTCTGCTCTTCTACACATATTTGCATTAACACAGTATCCCCTATATAACCTAAGCATCTATTCTCCACAAAGGAAATGTCATGCTTATAGGAAAGAAAGGAGATTTAAATGCCTGATCAGGCCCAAAGAGCACACTAGCAGTAGCCATCATAATCTGGCTCTGTGTCTGTTCAGTGTCTTTGAATACCAACTTGCTGCACTGTGCTACCCCTTGGCTCTGGGCTGTCCTGAGCAGAGACAGACTAGACAGCAGATTAAAGCCGAGTGCAGCTGAATGCTAGGGACTAATACCATCCTGGTATATTGCTTCACCTTCATCTCAAGGAGCTTTGGAAAGCCTAAATTTAAAACAAACCCAAATTTGTAAGTAGATATAAGTCCTGATACAACTTCTTTTACTACATTGTTCTGAAACTCCATTAGTTTCAGCTGCTCCTGAGTGACTCTACTCTCAGTGAGGTGAGGATTCAGCTTACATGTTGGATACGGAGTTAAAATGGCTGCACTATCAATCATCGGAATTTTTCATCACCCAGCATTTTTGAATGAGAACCAACTGTATAATTATTGCAGAATTGTTTGAATCCGACCAGTTTCACATTTCCACAGCTGCTTGATCCCTGCCAATAATGTCATATCAGTGTAGCTTGGTTGAGGTACCCAATGAAGCTTTGCTGTACACTGGTGCTGGTGAGATTACCAATGTGGCTGCAGTTGTTCTAGCTGATGGGGAGCAAGGCATCTACTTGCAACCAAGGTCCAAGTGGCTCTGCAGCTATAGCTGTATGCAAAATTATATGTTTATATATAATGATGCTGGCAAGCATCTTCACTGTTGGTGTTTGGATGTGTCTCATATTCATGAGACAGAAGCCAAGCACAGTACTTAGCAGGCAAGGAGTGACTAATCACTGGGAAGCAGCAAGAAATGGGTTCTTAAACCATCTCTCCTGTTTTCAATGTTGTGTGAACACAGCTCATCTGCTTCATTGCAAAGAAAAGTCATATGGGAGTGTTTAAACTTTCTCTTTGTACTGGACCAGAGAAGTTATTTTACTCTCAAAGGCCCAGTACATAAATTCCCCATGTTTTCTTTTTTTTTTCAGAAACAGAAACTGATCTCACCCTAAATTTTCTTTTACAGGGGTCATAAGAAAAACGTTAAACTATTTTAGTAGTGCTCTACATATTCTTGTTGGTCTTCTAAGAGCACTTCAGACTTTGACCCATTTTCCACCACTCTGCAATCCTCTAGCAGCTCTGTGTACAGTCCTGCTTCCAGTTTGCTTTCAGGGAAAAGCAGTTTCTGTCTCCTCTCCCCCTGCTTTTTTTTTCTTTTTTGCAGAAAAACATTGTAATGGGTTCAAGTTTCCCATAAAAGTATGTTCCCAAGTTTGCATAAGATGAACAAAGCACAGTTTCGCGAGTCACTGCCCCTTTGCATCCACCAAATGCCATTATGCGTACAGTCTGCACCTCCAGGCTTCCAAAACTTTAATACTCTAGAACTCCTGTCATACTATGACTGTATCATTTTGCATTCAGAATCAGTTTTGTCTTCCATTGTATTTTCGACTAACCTAGGAAGTCTGATCTTGATTTTTGTGTTTAACAAAATTTCAGCTAGTGATAGACCATTCTAGAGATGGTGCTCACACATTCGTCAGCAGTAAGCGTACATCTCTTCTAGAGCTTCTTGTGAATAACCTTTTATCTGTCTTAATGCCATTTTCCACCAGACCATTCAGTTTAGGGTGTCTGGAACTTGATATGTTACATCTTGAAATCCATAATCCTCTGCAACAGTTCTGCCCATCACATGGTAGACCACGATCAGACGTAACAATTTCTAGGACATGCCTGGCAATGACAGATTTAATTCTTCCCATGAAAACATTTTTATACAAATTTCTCCATGTAGCCTTATGGTTACACAAATAATAATCCAACAGTATAGTTTCTGAGATGGACTTTTTGTTACTATTCCCATGTGCAATAATACTCCATTATTTTTGAGAATTCATCTTGAGATTGGCTCTATCAGTACATTTCCTGGTTTATGCTATATTTTCAAATATTGTAATTGCAACTGAAAAAAAACCCACCTTATTTTGCAGTTATATTTAACCAGTACCACCTTTGCTGTGGGCACAAATGTTACGTGACTAGTTCCTGCTATTGCCAATTTTCCATAAGTGAACATATAAAACTTCTTTCACCTACCTTCTTCCTCTCCACTAATGCACAAGGACATTCTGATTTGGTAAGTGCCTGGTATTCAGCCTATTCTGTAAGCATCTCATCCTTCAGCTATTTTCCAAAGCATCTGAAAATGCCTAGGTCTGTGTACTGGTATCAAATAGAAACTTTATTAACCCTGTAAGCTTTGAAAGTCTCTGTCCAAGCTTGAGTACCATTGTGTGCTCTTCTCAATAAGTGCTTGACAGCTACTAATAAAGACTGTCAAGTTTGGCATGAATTTTCCCACAGGTTTTACCATCCCTGCCACTTTGCACACTCCTTTGTCTTTTGATCTTTGAAGTCTGGAATAGCTTGGAGTTGACTGGAGTTGACTGCCTTCTTTGTACCATGTTCTTTAGCCCTTCTTTCAAACATTTTCTGGAGGCTGAAGCTTCACATTTGTTTTATAATTTGGGTCCTATTTCATAGTCCTGTCAAATGCACTTTTTAGTCTTTTGTGATGTTCTACTGCTGTTTTCTCACAAGTCAGAACATCATCAATACACATTTCAATAGATTCAGTTCCTTCAAGTAATATGTAGCCCTTATTCTCAGGAGTATATTTTAAGCCAAAGGAAGCCTGTGAAAGTATTACATCCTGCATAGGGCATTGAAAGGGGCTTGCCTTGAACTCCTCCTATCTGGTTGATCAGTAAGAGCAAGGCATCCGCCTTGGTACCTGGCAAGGTATCTACATTTAAATTAGTTAAAAGATTAACGTGTCACTTCATGGATTGTTTTTAACAATCTATTTAATTCTCTTAGATCTAAACACAAAGAGTAATGGAGATTTTCTTTCTATGTTAGTAGTACATATTCAGTGGCCCTTTCTAATCTTTCTCACTTAGTAAGTGAATGGTCGAGTTTCTCTTGGAATTTCTGTCTCTATTTCTGGCTTAGAGATTTCTAAATGAACAGGACCTATGGCCAGTGTAAACATACCATTAAGGACAGCTGGTTGTCTACATTACCCTTTCTGGGCTCTTTCATGACATACAGCCTCTGCATCTCATGCTGGCTGCAGCATGTTTTAAATTAAAAACTGAGTTTGGGCCAAAATATTTGTTCCCACTGATTTTAATAATTGAGTCAGTTTCATTTTTACTTTCAATTCAAGACCGCACATTCCCTTACTTTAGCTTCTCAATATAAGCTCTCAATTCTACTGGACTTTCCAATATGTATTTTGGTTTCTGGTTCAGTTGTTTGGAGTCCCCCTCATATTCTGCTGTTACAAACTGACCCACAGGTGCTGTCCTGTTACAAAAGTCCCTACAAGCACCTTCAAGGTTACTTACCCAGACCTTCAGAGCAAGTGCAAATTTGAGAAGGAGCTGGACTGGGAATGTCACAGGGAAGCCTTGGGACCACACACTTAAGAACAACCCAGACAAAAGCCATACCAGATAACCAGCATGCGTGCCATAAGACACACTGACAAGTCACTGTAGACCAAGCCTATAATAAATTGGAGTTCCACTGATTTAGCCTCCTGCTACCCACACATCTGCCTAGCAGCCAACCTCATCAGAGCTGGAGATGCCACTGGTCAGCCATAGAATGCCAATGTAACCAGTGCCCTGTGCTTGCATATCCTAATAACGTTTCAGTAGCTACCACACATAGCTGCTGCTTACTTGGGTCTGATATGTCTTGCCAGCCTCCCAACAGAGGCCAGAACAGCCAGATGTACTCTTTTTTTGTTGTCATTTATAAAGGAACTGTGCTGTCCACAGCCAGGCAGGCACAAGGGCACAAACTCTTAGCTAGAGATAACGTAAACAGGAATAGACTTTAATTGGGTAATCCCTTTGCCCAAGACTATCTCCCCTGCCACTACTCACTGACCTTCTTGCCCTTTCTCTTCATCTCTGAGTTTCACTGCCTAATTGCTACAGAGAGGCCAGTAGTCTACAATCCCACAAAATGCCACAGCTTGCTTTCTCTCTCTCTCTCTCAGGAAAGAGAAATGGGCGGTGAATGAGAAGGTCTGGGCTGCCTCCTGAGCACAGCACTATCCTAATGGATTTTTTCAGCTCTGTGACATATTCAAAGTCAGTCACTTCATTTTTTGAGACCATTTAACACTAGCAGAGAGCTGGATTCACAAAACCCAAGCTTTGAAGGTAGTGATCTCCCAGTTCCCACATGCAATACCTCTTCAAGCAGGGATGCCAAAGTGCCCAGATAGGAAAGTTCAATCCAGATCTTTTTCATCTTCCCCTACCCCTTTCCCCATGAACCCAGACCTCTCTGCGTGCATGGTAAGAGTTTAATGTACATTTTGAGTTGAGAGGGATGAGAACTGAGCAGGATTAAAGTCTGCAGCTTTGGCTGGGGCATGGTGTTTGTTGGAGATATACTGCCAGAAGTAATGTCCTGTAGTTCCTCTTTCCATCTCCCAGGCAACAACAAATCCATTTAAACATAGGGGAGGCATGGCAGCACGTGTCATGGCACTTGTTGAGGCTTGGTGACTTTTCCTGCTAAGTCCAAGGGAGGTACTGGGCGAGCTAAGAGGAGCAGAGCCGAGCTGAGTGGTGAGATCGTTGTGTAGCTAGGGAACATAGGGGCTGTTCTGAAAGAAACAAGGAGGTATTTACAAAATTATTTACTTAAAGAATGCAATGCTCCTACAACTGTTGTATGCTCAGGATTCCCATCCCCTCAGGTACTGAGTAATATACATATGCCTGAAGATTAAATCAAACATGTATTAGAAGTACTGCTTCTAATTTGCATTATTTCAAAGTAAATACTGAAATTCCAAAGAGAGGTTTTTTCCTCCTACGAACTTGCAGTATAAATTACAAGAGCAATTATTTCAAAATGTACATAAGAAATGCATATCAATAAGGTGTTGTGCATAATGAAGAAGATTTGTTCAGCCTGGCTATTTGAGCATTCTTGTTTTCTGCCAAGTGGAAGGATATGACAGTAAGCCAAACAAGAACAATGTGCAAAGAAAGGAAATTACAACACATATAGAAGGAGATAGCTGGTGTGTCAGGAGAAATCGGAGAGGCTTATACAGTTACAATGAGAAAAAATAAATAGCAGGAAGGAAGTAAATTCATGAATAAAGATAGAAAATAATGAGTTTAAAATTACTAAACTAGCTGTGGTTTAAATCTGTCTCAAGAGAAATGAAGATGAGGCACAGAGGCATCTAGAAAGTATTGAAGGACATTGCAAATATAGCTGCTCATATAAGAGAAAGAAATCAAATGTAGAAATGAACAAATAGACAAATAATGTCAAGGATGTAAACTGTTAGGCAGCAAAAAGAAAGATTCAAATGTATGTTTTGCATGTAAATAAATTACAATATAAAAATATACTGAGGGAGATCGTTAAGGAGAATATAAGGTTCTGACAAGTCCATGTAAAGAGGAGGGGGATGAGAAGAATTCTGGGTGCATTTCTGTGTAAATGTGAGGTTCAAAATTAACAACAATTTTTCAGCATAAACTTTCCATCATGCAGCAGTGAGTCCCAGTGTTTTGAAGAGTAAAAACAATCAATAATAGTATTTCCATCTCCTTTTGTTTTCCTCCATAATTTTTAGATGTCAGATCTCAGATGCGCTCTTGGTTCCTCTTTTTATTTGAATGAAGGAAAAGAAAATCGTTTTTTTCTTTTCAGCTTGGGAAAATGAATAAGATTACTCTTTATCCCAGACATTCTTAGGATACTGGAAGGTGTTGTCTTTCTGTAATGCCAGGACACCAGTGGCTGTTTCAGATGCATGCCCCAAATGAGTTTCCATTAAAAAGTTCAATAATTAGGGCTTTAGTAGCACACTAAGGAGAAGCTGGTGTCTTGTCTTTCTGGTATGCAAAACTGTGATGAGGCTGTAGGACCAGTCGAAGAACTTAAGGCACTTTGTATTATGAAGACACAAAGCTAAGATGGATTTCAAATTACTTTATATTGTCAGTGCAGTACAGAGCAGCAGGTATATCTTGCGTGAATATTTCTGGTATTTGTGAATAGGTTTTCTGGGAAATTAACTTGAGCAAACTATGGAATGAAACACTATGGTTTCTCCTAGCCCTAGTTTTGTCTGCACTTAGCTTATTAAGTGTACTTCTCTGTCCTTGGTGGGAGGAGCAGAGCGGCCTTTTTTTGGTAATTTATGGATTATTTTGTATTTCTATTCAGTTCTTGTTCCTGAAGGCATGCAACCGTATAAGAATCTTCATTTCCATTTAACATAAAATAATTGTTTGGCTCTTATGATTTCAAAGAGAGCTTCAAAAAATGAAATATGTAGGCCATGAAGACTCTAAAAAGTCTCTGAAAATATTGTATGTTGTCACACGTCTTAATTTGTAAACGTCTTGCAGTTTTATAGTCTGTGCTCACCAAATATTTAGGCTATTGGTAATGTGAAAATCACAGGGACAATCTGCTTGAATAAGATGTGAAGAGCCAACAATAAACACTTCAACACTTGTAAGGATGAAGCATCATGTCTTTTGGTACTATGCATTAGCATAGACACAGAAGATGTTACTGTTGTATGATAGGTAGCTTTCCTCACCTCAGTGAGGAAAGGAGTAATTTTTCCTGATTTTGTTTTTACTTTTAATAAATGATCAAATAGTAAGATCTTTGAAAAGCAGATAATGACCAATGTGGACTAATATTGGTTGGTTTATATTGATGAAATGGTGGGTGGTAAAGGTGGTGTCAGAAAGGAGAAAGGAGCAGCAGTATCTCTTTCCATTATTGTTGAATGGGCTCATTGGCTTTAAATGAGCTTACGCTTCAATACGACAAAAAACTCAGGCCTGGTTAATTAGTCTCTGGGATTTCATAAAAAAAAAGGAAAGAGAAAAACAAATCTGTCCCTATTGAGCTTCATTACTTTTATTTTTATTTTCTTTTAAGAAAAAAATATTTCTACAGAGAAAGCTGTCAATTTAACACTGGTATGTGCTTCTCTAAGGATTTCCTGAATATACCATTTTAAAAGGTTATCTTATTAAACCAATTCCTATCAGACACTTCCCTGTCAAACCATCCCTGCAAAATAAGCCTTGCTATTTCTGGCCATTGATTAGACAGGCACATAACAAAGGCATGCCTCTCCTCTCTTTGGATATTAGAAAACAAGTCCTAAGCTGGAATTCATTGATGCCTGTGGATTTTGAGTCCTGAGGTAGAGACTTCCTCACCAGGGTAATAAAAACTGAGCTAGCAAATATTACTTTCATTGTCTGCTAATTGCGTTCCTTTTTTTTTTCCCCAAAACCCTTTCTTACCTTCCTGTTTTCTTGGCTGGCAGAATTACATGGCACACATATATAATAGCTATACATGATTATAATATGACAGAAGGCTGTCTTTTTTGGGAGTGATATTTTAGTTCCATCATGATGACATACTTCCAGTTTCCCTTCTATCCTCTGTGCAAAAATATAGTTTCAAAGTCAACTGAGTTCCTGGTGAAAGTGTTATGATATTCTAGGATTTAAATTTCAGACAGTTCAAGCATCTTCTTGACCAGTACTGGATCAAGTTCTAATTTTGTTAAAAACAGATGTATTTTTTTTTTTTAATTATTATTCAGAATGCAAACATGCATTCATTATAAGACCAAGAGTAGCAATAGGGAAATGTAGAATTAATAGGGTTGCTGGAGTTCACGTTTCTTGTAGCACAGTTAAACGATGTTAATGCAGCAAAGGAAATAAATAACATTGTTGTAGTGATCTCATTCTTTGTACTGGATCTGTCTTCCAGGGGCAGTTCTGTTCTTCCTCTGCCAAAACTATGTAGTTCCCATTAATACAATGCCAGTCTTTCACAGCTAATTCTTTTTAACTGATATGGCATCCTTCTATTTTATTGTATTTCAGTAGGGATTAAAATGTAGTTTCCAGTGTGCAACTGGTGGCTGTGCACATGGAGATACTGTCTGTCACACAAAAAATAGTAGCTAATAAAAAAAGTCATTTTCTTCATGTAGTTGGTGAGGAGTTTTATGTTTCTCTATCCTTTAAATCATGGCAATATCTAGAGGCTTTCATCAAATGAAGTCCCATTAGCTAGACAGTGTGAAAGGGCAGAGGTCATGCAGGGTAGAAAGGAAGAGTAACTGGGGAGATAACAGACAAACAGATGGGAAAAAGAGAAGTGTGGAGTGACAAGGGATTGCTTGGCCATAGCAGGAGTCAGTGTACAGGAGACGGTACACGGCCCTATAGCACAGCATGGGAGACTTAGTGGGCAAGTGTCACAGGATGAAAACTGATTGGCAAATAGAGTTCATCCTCATTCATGTGAATTCCTCTTTGGCTTATATCTGTGGTTAATACATAGATGATACATAGGTTTTATGTCTGCACAGCTCTCCTGTCTCCTCCCTCTTCCCCTGATAACAACTGCAGAGTGAAGTTCACTGCACAAATTTTAAAAATATATGACTATTTCTAATTGATTAGTAAACAAAGTCTGATTTTAAATGAGGGTTAATTTACTAAAGAGCTATATTTTTACTCCATTTAAGTAAAAACATAATGCTTCTGGTTTTTTTCTTGTTCTTTCCATCAGCATTGTTTCCCAAATGTTGTCAAATGGGGCATTGGTTAAATATTTTTCCTTTCTTACAACTGGAAATAGGATTAATACCTATTGGATAGATTATGAACTATTTATATTTCCATCAGCATTGACTGTCCTGTCCTAGTTTCCCTCCCTTCTCCCCCTTCTCCATTAGCTATAAAGTCACTTGGAAAATTATGGAATTGCCAATGTACTTATATACCTGTATTTATATATTTATACACTCTTCTTACTTAAAAACTCTCAAAATATCTTCACATCCACATTCTTTCTCAACAGTTGTGTGCTCTGCCTGCCACAGACTTTCCGAAAAGGTGATGACCCATGATGAAAGTGACCTTGATATTATCCTCATATTCCTTCCTATCTCTAACTGACCAATATTTACTAATGCTGAGCAATCTCATTTATTTTCTCTTGTATCCCTCAGATAAGTAAGTGTTACCAGACCACAGTTAGAGGATTCAGAATCAGTCTCATGGTATTCACTAAGCATGAGTAATTTGCTCCATGTAGAATAGCTGGTCCGTCAAGGCTCAGGCTGCTATAAGACTGTCCTCTGTGTCCACTCCTTTTGCTTGGGTACATTAAGCCTACCCATGCTTTAGTTCTCAGTGGAGTGGGAAATATAAGGAGTTTTAATGCATCAGGAATCAAGTAGAGAGGAAGGTAGAGGACTAAGCACAGGTGGCCATCAGTAGAAGGTAAAAGGCACCCTGGAAAACTCAAACATTTTTCCTTTCTAAGACAGCAGGAAGCAGCTGAAAGCGTTGGCTTTTAATCACATTCCAGGTTTCTCCTGAGGTAGTACCAACTGTGCAATCTTCCTTTATTTACAGCTCGCAGGTCATAATACACAAAATCTATAGAGCTCTTTTTCTGGCTCTGTCCTCTCCATCAATTTTTCTTCCTTCATCTCTTCTATCTTTTTTGTGAGCAACAGTCCTTCTATCCGAACTATTCAAAGATTCAGACTGCTGTTCTTACATTTTTATTGAAAAAGCTATTTTCCTTTATTTTTTCCACTGTTTTGTTTGTTTGCTTTTAAATGTGCATGTGACTTACCTTGGGGTCTATTGGTTTTGTTGGTTTTTCAATGGATGAATACAAGAAAGTATTTTTTATTTTCAGTGCTTCTCCAGAAATAACTGTTTTATCTGGTTCTCATGTATAAACATGGATTTAAAAATCTGCTTTCAGATTTTGTTGATAGAGGTAGACTAGATTTAGTTTCTTTCAGATGGATTCTTAACCTTTCATGTAGCATTCAGCCATAAAGTAAAAGGAAATAACAACACTGGAGACTTGTCATCTTCTTCATGGCTTTGAATTTCCTTTTCTTTCTGGTCATCAGGAAATGGCACTTGGTCCAATTTGTTGCCATGAGGGTCATTCTCTCTTTTGTCTGCACATGTGTTGCATGTCTGTGGTGACTATAGCAATTTTACTTGCAGAACAGAAACATTAAGAAAGCAATGATGTTTCCTGTTTCAATTTAAGAGATTGTAAAAATCACTGAAAAAAGCTGAAAACAGACGGGACACTTCTGCTGTGGCATCAGTCAGCTCTTCGATTAAGGCCATCAGATGCTCTTCCCAGTGACCTCAACTCTTGGCTGAACCTGGCCACAACCTCTGGGTCTCCCCAGCTCGCCTGTCTCAGGCACAGTCAGACTGAGCCCTGGCTGGCAAGGCTCTGTCCTGACCTATCCTAGGCCCTCCCATGGCTCCCAGCTCCCCAGCCCTCAGGGAGCAGCTGGCCCATGCAGCACGCTGACAGTGGGCTTTAGTTGATGCTGTTTGGCTTTTACTCTTCTGCTTTTCCTTGCCCATAAACACAGCAATTTTACTCAAGTGAAATTTCTGCACAGTGCCTTTCATATTTTCTTTGCATATCTCCTGCTACTGCATGAAGCAAAGTGACAGTTATCTATTTTATGTGAGTCCATACCCATTCCTCTTCTCTGGCTGGATTCATGAATGGAAAAGGAAAACTATTTCTCTCTCACTGTGTCATGTAAGAAGAAAGGCTGCTTACACACTCTTTCCTGATTGTGCCCTTGTGCAAAAGCCAGACAAAATCAGGTTCTATTTTAAAAAAGCTTACTTCAGGTTTCCATTAGTAAGTTGTGACATCATCACTAATTAATAAAATTTGATCCTAGGAACACTTTGATTGTTCTGGGGTCAATAGATTAATAAAATATAAAAGAAGTTTTGGCTTCCTAAATAAAAGCATAAAGCTTAAGTTATAGCAGCAGATTTGTTGTCTCACTAGTTACATGACTGGTACTTTCTCTAATGACCCAAAGACAATGACAGGAATGAGCCAAATTACTTGAAGGGAGATTGCATGGACCATATAGCTTGCTGAGCTATAAGATCTCCAGGAGGCCCTTCCAACCTAAATTATTCCATGACTGCATAAATAAAGAGCAAAAGCATAGCCTCTACATCAGAAGCCAAGCCCTCATCCTTTTTTGGGAAAGATGAGAATTAAGAGGAGTTTCCATCAGGAAAACATCTGATATCAGAAAAGATATCCATACCTATTGCCTGGAAGAAGTCTTCCAATTCAAGTACAACTTGGGATCTAGAAGGAAAATAGCTGCCCCCTCAATCTCCAGTACAGAATTAACAAAGAATAATTCTTTGGTTCATCCATTTTGAAATTAATCTGATTATATTGTGCATTAATTTGGTGATTTGGTAATTTAGACACTTTGAAGAATGGAGGCCTTCTCAGTTGTGACTTTGCTGCTTCTTTGTATTCTTATTTAGTCTAATGAAATGTCAGTATTTTATTCAATGGTACATTTACTTAGTTATCAGTTGGTTTGACCATATAAAAGTATATGGAAGTATTTTACTCCTGCGATTTTAAGCATGTTTCAAGTACTTATAATACATGTAGTCTGAGCAAGATTTTGGCAAATCACTCTAGTCTTTTTCTAAATGTACATCTGTGCACTTCACAATTTTTAGTAATGTTTATAACAGATTAGTGGGTTTTACCCTTTTTTCATATCTTCAACATACCTTTCTGATTAGCATCACTTACAATGAAACCTATCACTTTTAGAAAAATCTGCACTTATGTTGTTCTCTCAAACAGTTGGATAAGTCTGCATATTAATCAATTTTTTAACAGGAAAAAAAAAAAAGATTCAATAGGTGCTATTTCTAATTCCTAGATAGTCAGGCTGGTAGGCTGGTATTGCTGTATGCAAACTCTGTATTTAAGTATGCATCTCGCTATGGCTATTCCATACCCTGGATGCCACAAAATGAGGTTACTGTGAGGTGCGCTGTAATACCATTCAGCTCCTGCACACTAGCAGGAGCCTGTGTGGACCTTTTCCTCACATCAGTGAGTATCTTCTGCCATCCTAGCTCTCTCAGTGATGCCAGCATGATACCTAGAAGGAGTAATACTTGAACAATCTGAATAATAAACTTACAATCTAGTCTTTAATAAGTAGCATTTAAAGAAGATGGAGCATTTCAGTGGTTCCTCTGAGCAAGATACCTCATAATTTCCAGTTATGTTCCGGTCATATTTTGATTTAATATGGTTTGGATACCAGACAGCTAAATACCTAAGAGGCTGCTACTGTCCTACTGTAGCTCTGCTTGATAAGGTAGATGCTTTTAAAGCTTAGAGGTTAGCTGGGCGATGTTGAACTAAATTTGGTTTAGACAGGCAGATGATTGTACTTAGATTTCTTATTTCATATCTGTGTAGCTACATGAATAAACATTTATGACTTTAAGACAGCAATAAGTGCAGAAGAATAAATCAATAATACTTTTATATATTTTTAAAGTGCTCTGTAACAGTTGCTTTTGGTCAAGTATAATAGTATTGCCTGAACAAAGTGGATTATTAAAAAAATATTCAAAGCATTACACCTATTTTAATGTTGCATAACTGTTTGTGAAAAGATTGCTTAATTTTCAGGTGAATTCATTATTCGAATTGTTCATTGGTTTCTTGGTTTGCAAGTGGTTCATGAGCTGTTCATTTCAGACACAATGCAATGCTGTGTTAGTATGTTACTGAAGTCTAATGATTTTACTTTATTTATTCTGTGAAAACCTTAAAGTATTACTTGATTCTCTCACTGGAAAGGTTTGGGTGCCTAGGCAGCTCACTAGCATAGTATGAACTGGGTATTTTCCATATCAATATATAATTTCAAATGAACAATTTATGAATATTTGAGTGGAAAATATCTTACTCATAAACATTCATAGTAATCTGAATGTTCAAATATCCACAGAAAGTGAAAAAGAAACAATGGCAGATACTGCCAAATTTAAAATAGCTTTGGTAGAAACAGAAACAGCTGTTTATGGAAATATTCTTCTAATACATGTTAACTTTGACTAATAGCTTCACAAGTTTTGTGATTTTATCATGGGTTTCATCATATTTTTTTCATCATACAAAACACCTTTTGTTTTCTATTTTATTCGATCTGATATTTTGAAGCCCATGTTAGTATGCTTTGGTATAGAATGGATAGCATGCTCTTATCTATGGCTACCAGTTCCTCTGCAGACATGGTTTCATTGAAGGGCTATCAAAGCAATGAGAAATCCTGCATAAATATGTGTGTAAAGGTTCAGTTTTCAAGCATGAGTGTGGAAATAGCATTCCAGAAACCTTGTACAGGTATGGAAATAGGATATATGCAAACCAGTAATAGCAACCTGATGCAAGATGTAGGATGTCCTCTTTAGATCTGCATATTTGACATTTGATTTCCATTGAAAAAAAGCCTGTAAACTCTGTGTATATTTCTCTTAAGCATTATCATATGAGATGGTTACAATAAGGGATGGCTTGAGGGAATCACATAAGAATATAAACTAGTGAAAGAAAATTCTGGACTATCCTATGAAAGTCAACATCTTGGAGAAATCTAAAGGCTGAAATTCAAGGTATTTTTGAACTCAGCACAGTTTGTGTGAAAACGGAGATGGAACTGTGTTTCTAAGATGTTTCTCTATTTCCCTGCTCCCCAGCACCTCAACAAGCAAAGCAAGGAGAGAAGAAAGGAAATATACTTCTCCTTTTTCTGCTTGTGGTTAAGGGAGATACCTATGAATTAATCTTTTAGGAATCACAACAAATTTATATCCAAGCATCCAGCAAGCTCTGCTGGAGTGGCATGGTGCAGAGAGGGCCATGTCTTTAGCTGTTCTCTTTCCTGTATGTATATCTGTACCTTTCTGTGTATTTCTAGCCTGTTCTGGCCCTGAGACTTGAGTAGTTTGTAGTTGGCTGAAGCAGAGGTAGGAAGCACTCTATTCCTCTTTATGCCTTTGTGTGGTTGCACAGAAAAGACCTCAGTCTCTAAGACTTTCAGACAGGATGGAAGTCTTAATAAGAATATTTCTTTCTAAGTATCCTCCCTGAAATGGACTACAGTTGAGCTCTCCATGGCAGGAACTACTTCTTACTATCCATATTCATTGTTCAGTGGAGTCTCCTTGCACATAATTTGCAGCACAGCAGCAGCAAGGGATAAACAAAAATCCCCAGGATCTGGTACAGAGAAGCAAAGATAAACTCTCTATTTTCAGATTTGGGTGTATTAATAAGATGTTAAAAATCTTGGATTTGGCTGCACATATTAGAGTCCAGGAGCACCTTATATGAGGCACAATGCTAAGATTAAGGTTTCCTATTTGTGTGTGTTTGTTTAAAATTGTATACTCTCCTCCTCCCTACAAACGTGCTTTCATTTGGAAAAGATATTGCGCTTTCATGATGCCTCATGTTGTGAATTTCAAATATGTAGAGCAAGGATTCAATCCTCTTGACAGTCTGGGGTGAAAGCATGTGTACACTTTTTGAAAAATCAGCTATTGCCTTAGAGAATATATGTATGGTTGCTGATTTTCCAAGATATGCACCATTGTGCACCCTTGAGAATGGTAAAACCTTTCCTGCGTGAAAGCAGCAACTACATTTACAAAAAGCTGCACATGCCAACCATGTCAAGAATCTTCACAGTAAAGACTCCTCAAGATAACGCCTGCATGATAGGCAGTTAAATTACATTATGCAAATTGCATGCAAATATATGCACCGCATATGATAATTAAAACCTTCCTAAACACATATTTGCAAAATACAATCCGTCATGGTCCACAAGGTTATGATCTGCATTTTTTAAATGAACAGTGCAAAAACTCTGAAAATTCACACAAAAGTGAATGATAATCATTTGAAACATAATGACCTATCATTTATCAACTTAGGTTCTTAACAGAGTGTCATTCATTCAAAAAAATCCACTGATTCAGTAAATAAAAATTGGAAACCGTTACGAACAATTTGTGCTTGCATAAAATATGATAAGTAATGTGCTACTTGTGACTGTGTGCCTTCAGTAATCATGGATGGGAAGTGAAAAATTGCGTACGCAATGTTATGAAACAGAACCTGGCAAGAACAGAAAATTTACTAAGAAATATGACAAAGTGCTTGCAGAAAGTGGCCTTGGGAATTATTTTTAAACTTCATCTTCCAATTTCTCTCAGAAGATAGCACCTCCTGTAGGACATTAGAGTTCAAACCATGGTGGGTACATGTAGCTGTCTCAGAGGGAGCAGGGTTGACTGATAAATCATACCAGTCTCTTTCTGAGTCACGCTGGTGGTCTCTAGAGATGTCCAGCCCAAGTCCTGACCAGGTTTGACATGCTCTTCAATCTATAGTTCATGGCAGGATTACAACCCACAGTGGCATAGTAACACCGTGTGAGTTACGAGTCTAAAATCAGTAACTGCACAGTCTGGCACCAAACACTCCTCTTGTATCTTCTCTTGTGTGTGGGGGAGATTGTCAAGGCAGCAATCTTCTCTCTCCTTATTTTTCATTGCCCTCCCTTCAGTGGTTTTCTCCTCCTGCTTCCAGTTTGCAGAGCTGATATTCCCATGATGCTTTCAGCGGATTTGAGTCAGGACTGACCTATGAAGGTCAACAACTAGGAGAAATCTAAAGGCTGGAATTCAAGGTACATTTGAGCCAAGCGCAGTTTGTGGGGAAAGGGAATGGGTACAAATCTCACAGTACCTTGTAATGCCTGCTGCAAAAGACAGGCAGCTTGGAAAGGTGAAGACTCCTGCCTACCTCCATCTATGCCTGCAGGAGCAAAACTACTGGCCTAGAACCCCACTTTTTTTCTTTCAGCTGACAAGATTTAGTGAATTTGATCCTTCTAGTTTTAAGGAGATTGGTCAGTCAGTGCTCAGCAAGCCTCAGGTTACAGCATGACAGTATACGGCCTTTCAGCCTGGTCTTGCCAGCAGTGAGATAAAGGCTTATCTGTAGCCATGGGACTAATCATCTAATATTTGCCAGGACTTGTCACACATGTAAAAGTAAAACTATGCTTTTTAAGGGTTCGTGGTTTGGCAACTGAGGAAAGCTCTCCCACCTTTCAATGCAGGTATGTAGTACTGATGAATCAGCAGAATGAACGAGTGCAAAAGTGGTCTTTTTTTCTCATGTTTGAAATAATGCTCATTAACAATAACAATCAGCACCTTTCAGCTGACATTGGTGACCACTGGGATTGACTGATAAGCCTAAGGAGGAAAGTCACTTTGCCAGTTGCTGACTTGTGAATATTGGACAGTTTCAATTTTCTTTACATGGCATCTTCTGTTTGAGGCATGTGTTACACAGACACTGAATATCTTTGGTAGAGTCCCTTATTGCCAGAGAATAGGCCCATCCTCCGTCACAATAAGTTAATTGTATATTTTCTTTCCAGTATATCAGGCTGGTGAAATAAAGAATTTTTTAAAAAGTCTATTCCCAGAAGCGGGCAGCTAAGCAGCCAGCTACAGTACTGTTTGCAAATTACCCTGGGCCTGATTCTACCACCTGTGCTCATATCAAGTAGCAACACCGATTTTTTTGGTGGAGCTGCCTATGAAATTATTCTGCCTGCCACATTGGTACTTTCTGGGTTGGCCTTATGCTGAGCTCTGAGTTTCCGTCTATTCTGCCAGAAGAGCAGGCAGGAGGCTGTCACAGTCATACGACTCCTGCATGCAGGCAGGAGAATCCGTGCTGGATTTTCCAGTGGGGTGCTGTCAGAAAAGACTTTTACAAAAAGAGAAAATTGAATTTGCAGGCTTCCAGGTCTGACCAGCTCTGGAAATCCAGAGCACTGGCATTTATCAAAACCAAATAACAAATTATTTAACTCCAGTTATCACCATTTAGGGGTTTGTAGTGTTTTGAAATGGCTCTAAATAAGCAGTGTCTAACCACCACACAGAAAGATGGTTTTGCAAAAAGCACTTTCCAAGTCAAATGTCCAGTCTTTTATTTCTATAATTCAGCATATAATAATTGACCTTAAAAATAAAGATATTGACATATGTAACAAAATGGCATGGCACTTTATTGAATGCTGAATACTTTGAGTGGTGCTGTACTCATATTTAAATCTATTAGAAGTTTAACATAACAGCAGGCCAGCTGGCAGCCTTGAGAGCAATGGTAAGAAGGCATTCAGAAACATGCTCTGCAGGAATGTGTATCAACGTGACAAGGAAAGTATATTGACATGGGCTTTAGTTTTGTGGAAAGGAGAGAAAGGCAAGAATATAGACTCTGATCCTTTTGTGTGACATTTGTGGTCACCTGGGGCCCTGCTGCCCTACCTGAGTGGGATATCTGCAGGGAACCTCTGTGAAGGTTGAAAGTTTGAAACTAATGTTTCCAATTTACATAGGTATAGCTACATGTAACATTGTTTTCAAAGTGGATAAAAATATCCACTAGCACAGGAACAGAACCTGTCCAAAAAAGAGGTGGAAATTATTTTAATACAATTGATTTATTTGGTTTTATAATGACAAGAATATCTGCCATAGGCAGAAGTATTATTGCAAAAAGAATTCATTTAGCATTTATAAAGGGCTTTTTGCTCTTAATTTCCTTTATATATTTTATGACTTGGCCAATACAGCATAAAAAAAACTTATCATGAATGCAGACTTCTTAAGAAAACATTACCTTAGCTAATGTAAAGGGACTTGACAAAGCTGCCAATGATGCAGCCCTCCAGAGGAGTCTAAATCAGTTCCTTCTACAGCTTTGGTCCATCAGATCAAGCCCTATAAAGGTGCAGGGATCAAATTGCCCATCAGTGTCCACAACTGACAAACGTGTTTCATTTTGTTTACCTGTGAAAGGATGCTACCTCCTACAATAATCACAGGGCAAGTAGTCTTCATAAACAACAGCATGTTTTCTTTTTGCGAGTTTGCTTATTTGGAAAAAGCATCTGGAATAGGAACGGTCTGAGTGCTGTGCAGGGAAGCAGAGCAGAGCTGCTGCTGCATAGTTTAAGAGTTAAGTCCTGAGGAGATGAAAATAGAAAGCCTGATTGCTGGTTGTCTCATCAGCCCTTGTGAAAAGCAGCTGACAGTGTTCATGTTTGGAAGAGGAGAGGAAATTGGAAATCCATTACATTTCTCCTGGTATTTCAGTCACAGGAATATATGTGTCTGCAGTTCAGAAAATACAGAGAGGCTAAGATGCTGAAGCCACAATTCAGAAATGTCCATTGTCACATATTAGCAGAATAGTAAACTGGTTAAGAAAAAAATAGCTTTGTTTCTTCAAACTCAGTCTGTGATAATGGGAAATAGGACTTCTGAAGCTAGGTGGGGTAGCTCTGGGCTTTTTCCCTTTCTGCTTGATTTTTGTTTGTGACTGAATGCTGAAATTTGGATTTGGCATCATGAATGTCAGCCACCAGACTGGGACTTGGACAGAGAGTAGCTTGCAGAATATCAGTGACCATTTTGATTGTGATAAACACCACAAAACTGTAACAAAAGCAGTTGGTTCTTTCTCTCCTAAGAACAAACAGAGTGGTTGCTGGTTTGACACCCACACACTTGTCCCTCCCTCACTGTTTCTGTCTTCACACTTTCAACCCCCTCACAGAGCTTCAGATCAACTGTTGCACCAGATACCTGGCACATTTCAAGGCCAGAAAGTCACACAAAACCTACAATGGACACTCACCAGGGAAGGCAGTTTGGGTGATGGATATTGGGCCACCTCCTGAAATCTGCAGTAAAGGCACACAGAAAGATGGTTTTGCATAAAGTGCTACCTGTGGTGCTGCTTGCTACTTAGCAGGATAAAAGAAGGAAAGTAGGTGGAAAGGATTCGATTCTGACAACAAAAGAATAGTATGCGCTGCCTTTTTTAATGAGATTTCATTTTTCCATTGAATCAGCTATTGGTCTTGTGATTCTGTCACTGACATGCACACTGTCATCTGGACATCAGTATCGTGCTGTTGCCCGGCATTAGAAATGTCAATTTTTTAATCATTGCCTTCTGGAACACTATCCATTTATTTATACAGCACTAAGGATGCACAGTTCTCAGACAATCCTTATTTTCTTTCTTTCTTTTTTTTTTTTTGTATACACAGTAAAAAGAAATATAGGCAGAGATTATAACAGGATCTTAGGTCTGTGATAATCCTCCCACGGCTGCTGGTAGGGCTGCACGGCTCCCTTAGGGCACCTTTCAGCACAGCCAGCCTGCAGCTGCCAGGATGGCAGGGGTCCCTTAAGAGACAAGAGGACTCCTTTTTGTTTCCTTGACTTTACTGAAAGTAGAGCAAAGCTCCCATTTGAACTTTAACACGTATGAATTTTTTTCTCTGATTCCAGTGCCTTTTCTTCACATTTTGCTGCACACAAAACTTATCAGACAGATTTAACAATTTGAGGAAGTTGAAGAGAGAACAAAAAACAATTGGGGCCAGAAAGAGACAAAGAAATATTAGGTGACAATCTGTGTTCCAATCTAGGGAAGCTTCTCCGTCAGCTGCCCTCAGAGAACTTGAAATACACTTTCTCTTGCCTTTGCAGAATTGCTCTGCTTTGCCTTCAGAGCGAATGTGGCAACTTTCCAAGCCAAACTTACAGGGGAGAGGAAATAAATCACTCTAATGTTTGGCTGGTAGGAATCCAAGCAGTAGAGAAACTACCTCCTTTCTAGAAAGTCTTGCAAAAAATGGCCTGATTTACTTAATCTTTTTGACTCACTAATGTTTCTGCTTGAGTCTACAGTTTGCAAGCCATAAACATTGTGACAAATAATGAAGTAATCATGCAATTAGGACTCAATTACTTACGCTGTAAGAGTGACCTCTTGCTTGTTTTTCCCCCACAGAAGAAGAAATAAATATTGTGTCTTTTTCTCCGACTTGAATTATGTGAAATCCAGAAGGTTCATTGTCCTGGTTTTACCTTTGTAGGGTTATCTAGACTGTGGTCCATCGTGAGGCAGTCAGGGTGCACAGTACATTTTACTTGTTACATGGACAAGTGAGGAGTGGGGGGATGCAGAGAGGGTGAGCTGTCGCTTCTTTCCATTTCCAAAACTCAAGGCAGTCTAGTGGGGCAGGGAGCAGGGATGGACAAATTGTGGCTTCTGAACTCTGTGCACTCCTGTGGCAATTCAAGAGCAGCTGTCAGGCCAAGGCTGTGCCATGTGGTTATCATTCAGGCTATATCGGTACAAGGGCAGGACCTGAGTAACCTGGCATCTCTGGCTGTGGGAAGAAGCGACCCAGCAGATGATGCTGGGTTCAGCCTGGCAGAGAGAGACACTTTGGGATACCGCATCATGCCCACCTCTATTCCCCAGCGGGACTCTTCAGCCATGGCTGTCTCCCTCCTGTGACCTACTCCCTGCGCCTCCCCCTGCCCTCCACTCTCATACCACACGTGAGATGCAACATGCATACAGGTGTATCTCATGCTGCTGGGCTGTATGAAGATATTGCTTAGTGGTTTGTATGTTCAGAAATTTTGGTCAGTTCTACTGCAAGGCTTTGGCAAAGGGGGAAACAAGAAATCCTTGCTCGAAGGTGCCATGTAGTGCCATCTTAAAGTATAGCTTTGTGGGTCCCCGGGCCCAGGTTGAAAGGAGTCTGTTGATCACTCAGTCAGTGAGCTGCCAGATGTCCCATGACTTAAATAACTTCCTGTAATAGAGGCTGGGGTCGTGTGTCCCATATGGAAAGCATTCAGTACATGGACTTTCCTGTATTTCCATGGAGACCTGCCATTTTTTTCCAGGTGCCTACAGCACAGATGCAGCAGTTAACGTGAATGTCAGCTAAACTGTGCAGCTGTTCTGTCTGATGTCTGGGGACCAAAGACTCACACGTGCCCAATTCATAGTCACTTTATACCTGTTTGCCTAGGACTGTGACAGAGCTTGCTACTTCAAACCTTGTCTATTTTCCATTGTGGAGTCCCAGGCACATCTATGCTGAGTGTCTCATAAATGCCCTCAGCTGGTATGGTCTGTGCCCTGATGCTCTTCCCAAGGGTGTGTGTAAGAGGCTCGTAACAAGGACCTTCTCTCAGTCTGTCTGGAGTTCAGGATGCAAGCCTCTTTTGGGTGAAACCGAGACTTCTCTCTTAGTGACCAGTTGCATTTTTCCTCTTGATCTCTTTGCTGCTGGAAGTGCTTCATCTGTCTGCTTTTCACGGCAGCAGTGCCACTGATTTGATTCTGAGTGGATAGAGCTAGGTCTGAGGTGCCAGAACAATCTATTTCTCCCATGACATGCCCAGCATATTAAAATTAAGCAATGGCCGACTTATATTTGCACTTAAATTAGACCATAATAGCACTGTTCTTAGGGGACCCTAATAAGAACTGGAGAATGACACTAAATCAATGGACTTCTTGTTAAAAGAACTAAACTAAAATTCAGATGCTAAGCCCAATGGACTTTGTTCAAACCTGTTAAAATAGACTTTCCATGAAATCATGTTGTCAAGAAAGAGTTTTATCTTCAGGTTTTTAAAAGTGTCACTTACGTGAATAAACAGAGAAGTAAAATAGAAAGCCATTGTTTGTTTAAAAAAAAGGGGGGGAAAAAGCATGTTATTACAAATCCCATGCAGTGCGAGAATAGCATGTGGTTTTCTTTTTAGTTTGGTCAACTTTATCAAGTATTCTTATTCCATTCTCTTCCAACACAATGCTTTTCTCACTTTATGTTTGATGTGAATTACTCTTCTAGCTGTAAGATCCATGCATGCTGAGATCTCTTCTGCAAAACACCCAGGATCCTGGCTCAGTTTCCTTTCCATCGATATTAATTCTTTCAGTTTCCACCCCTTACAGGACAGCCTAAATAAGGCAGAATCTCTTCAGTCATAAAGACATCACACCAGAAGCTATGCCCAAAAATCCTTTCCAGAGGCACAAGGATAAATCCTCACCATTCCAGATGAGTTAATGAGGACTCTGCATGAAATCAGTCAGACTGCTCATTACAAGTCTCCATCACTGTGCTTTCTTTCCCTCTCTGCCTGAATTTTAGACGTACCTTTAGATTCCCCCTTAATCACTTCCTCCCGAGGGTGGTGGCCTGCCTTTGGCTGGTTGCTTTTTCAAAACAAGCTTCCTGGGTTTGTGTAATAAGTGTTTTCTTGCCTCTTTTCAGTGACGGTTGGGCAGACAGAGATGAAGTCATTGAAGGTTACGAACCTGAGGCAAATGGAGGTATCACTATCAAACTGCAGTCTCCAGAGGTCTTGTCGTTTGATGACTACTATTTGAAGCTGCGTCTGGACACCAACACCCGCAACCCCTGGTTTCCTGAGTTCTGGCAGCACAGATTTCAGTGCCGCATCCCAGGGCACCCGCTAGAGAATCCCAACTTCCAGAAGAACTGCACTGGTAAACTGTCAACTATTTTCCTGTTTGAATCTGTGCTCCAACAAAAATTTGTCTTTAGGGCTTATTTTGTGGTGTGTGGGGGTTTTTTTGTTGGTTTTTGGTTCTTTTTTTTAAATGTATAAATCACCAGTGAAAAGTCCCAACCCCAAACTGTACAGATATAAATCCCAGCTCTGGCAAGAGTATGTCTGGCACTGGTTGCACAGCCTCCTTTCAGTTTAGTTCTGCTCTGTTATAGAGTGACTTGTTCCCTTTTCATGTTTTAGGGCTACGCTGAGGCTGACAATAGTTTCCAAGTTTGTAATATGGCTTGTAAAAAACAAGTAACCATTAAATTTAAACAAAAATAGGAACAAATTTAAACTTTTTTTCTCAAAGCCAGCTTTTCTGATCAGCTGAATAATCAGGAAATTCACAGAAAATATGATGGCAGAAAACAAATTGTAAGGAAAAATTGATAAGTCTTAAAATTGGCCAGTCATCTGCTTCACCCTTTCTTTTCTTCACCCATTAAAGCATTTATAGTTCGTTTCCACTATGTAGCACTCATATAAAAAAACACGTTGTCCTACAGATAGAAGTAACTCTCACCTCATAGCAAGAAAATTGTATCTGTGCATAGACAGGTTTTCTCTTCCATGGCAGAATCTGAGAAAATAAACTAAAATGTTTCAGTAAGATTAAATTTATTAGTAAATTGAGTAAGAGGTGATCACTTTTCTGTAAAATACTTGCCAAATAATTTTTGCAAATATTTTGTTTGTAGTTTGTAAATATTTCATTTCTAGTCAAAAAGGTATATCCTGATAGTAAGGAAGTTATTCCATTAGAAACAAAACTAATGAAGCCTGGCTTCCCATGGATTTGTGACCTGTTCTTTATGTCTCCACTCCCTTTATCACACAGCAGTAATCTCAGCTGGTCTTCATATGCTCCCTGAGCTGAATGCCCATAGTGTTTCTAGTTCTTCCCTTCTCTGTTAGTAACGCTTCTTAACAACACCTTCCACATTACCTTTTGTTTCCCCCCAGTTCTCCTATTAACAGCTAAGACATATCACCAAATACTGATGTGCTGACTGGCAGACAGGCTTGCCCATCTGGGTGCTGAGGGGCTAATGGCAAGCCAGATGGGCTAAATAAATGTTGAGGTTATACTGATGTTTTTTCCTCAAAGGAGTCATTAACTTTAGACTCTACCAAAATGTTGATGTATGGTATATATATTTAAGTGGTTTTGAGACTGCTTCAACTCAGACAAAGGAGTTAATATAGGCCAACAAGGGCAGAAATTACTAAGGGGAGGCTGAATGATGGATTACCAGTGCAAATGCATAGCCTTCTTTCTTAAGAAAAGAAGCTTAAAATTGCATTGTTTTGGTCATTCCATTCACATAAATAAATTTCATGCTGATACTCTATAAAAAAGTCTCACTTCTGAGGAAATTTCAGCAGCTGTTGTAAACATGGGTAGTTTGTTATCCAGCCTCTGTTTGGTTATGAAACTGAAAACTTTAGTCTGAACCAGCATAGTCATTCTTCATCTGCTGCATCAAAGGCAAATACCAGGTGGTGAGTTCAAAACGGCCGAGATGGGGTACTTCTGCACAGACTGTGTAGATGAATTTTCAGACAGTGGTTGCTGTAGACTCAAATTGTACTTGAGCCAAAGAGCAGTTAAACAAATTCATGGAAGAAAACCAGTAAGGGCTGTTTTATGGAAATAAAAACCAAAACACCACCCCGAACTGGCTCAGGACATCCCAGGGTTGCAGCCACTGGACATTGGAGAGGGTGCTGCAGAGGTACCTTCACGTGCATGCCCTGGTGTTCTGTGCTTCTCAAGGTGTCGGGTATCAGAGACAGGAACCACTACGTTCTGATAATACTAGTGAAACACAAAAACATTAGTCTACATTGGTAGACTCTGACAGTTAATAGTCACAATTCAGGTACTCAAACGTCTTTCCCTCTAAAAAGCTGTAACTTTTTGCATGAAGCGTCAAAGTGTGCGATACTTTTTAGGCTTTGCTGACAAGCAATCAGCTCTTAAATTTGTTCGTGAACCACTGATAAACCTCAGCCTTATCACACACAACTAAGAAATTCATAAATGTCTCAAATCACCAAAGAGAAGTACCACAAGGTATCTATTCCCAGTGATGGCATACCTACGGAATCAAGAGACCTACATGTCCCCAGCAAGTCTGGGTGCAATAAAATATTGCATTTATTTTTCTTTAACTGTACAGAGCTGACTGGTGACTGTCTGGCACTACCAGAGCTTTCTGCACACATATCTTTGTTTGACTTTTCTGCAGGGTTAAGAATGTCACTTCAAATACTAGCAGCTTCAAAGCTTGCTGGTGGAGCCTTTCTCTCCAAGAAGGTCTAGAATGACAGTGCCAAGAAACTGCCTTCTTTACCTCTCACAGGCTTGGAGACAGGCCTTTTCACAAACTCTCTGTAAAAAAAGGAGTCTGAATTGCCTCTTCCCTCCTTCACAAGGTATCTCCATGCACAAATTTGAAGGAGAGAATCCGTGCTGCTCAATAAATAATAAGCACTAATATTTGAAATCCATTAACAGTGCCGAAAGATGAAGTTCTGACTTCTTTGTGGTACTACAAATTTAAGTACTGCTGCTACTACTGCATCACTCCAGGAAAATTATCAGTATTCAATACTGGTATTAAGCGCCTTAACTCCATTATATCTAAAAGCTTTCACTCTTACTTCACAGTATACCATCCATATTCTTGTAACAATGTACGTAGGGTCCTGCATTATGGAAAAAGCTGAGTCCCCTGTGGTCCCAGGAGTCCATGCACATTATTAGCATGCGTTGTGACTATCTCTGAGTCCTGATCTGTTCTGTATTCCAGAAGTGCACTGGTAGCCCTAACTGAGAACAAAGCACACCCATACTTTTTCATAGACAGAAATGGATTCAAAGGCAGTAGACTGCTCAAGTTCATCTTCCATGTCTGGAGAGTTAACATCTCAGGAAACTATCTAATGAAAAAGAAAACCAAGGACAAAAATACTTGTGATATTTAGGGGAGCATAGTGTATTTGTATTTACCCAGCAGTGGGTTGCCTAGGAGCAGCCAGAAACAAAAAAAGAAAAGGCAGTGTTGCTCTCTGACTACTTTATTAAAAAAGATTCAGAATACTTGGACCTATCCATTTTGAAAAGGAGATTAATTACAAAGTTTGTATTTGAGAATCTTCAATTACTGCCTGCCCAGTATAATTTGCTCATATACAACCTAATCACTTTACTGAGTGATTTATTCAGAATTGCCACTGGAATGTGAAGTTCAATTTTTAGCATTCATGGATATGCAAGGACTTCTCTTCAAGCAATTACAGCTGCTGCATTGCAATTTCTCACACCCTGTTACTGTTGAGTCAGCACTAGCTTGGGATTGCAGGCTCTCTGCGAAGCAAGGGAAAGCCAGTTCCTAGAAATCCCCCTTCTCTGATGACAGGAATTACTGCTTGAATTCCCTCATTCAGTCCCTGAGAAGACTGATATTGTCCTTCAGGAATTCTCATGTTACACTGAGCTCTGAATGTACATGTGTAATTTTGGGGAATAAAAGTCTATCTGGTCTAAGCACTACTGGAAGGAAGCAAGTCCAAGTGTGTTCTACTCTGTGAAGTCTGTGGGATGCCTAACAATTGGCCACATTTTCAGAATAGCTCATCTGGATGTATTAGGACTATATGGTAGTAGCGCAAATTCTTGGGAAGAGAAGACAATCATCGAGAGTTTTGCAATGACTGCTCTTTTGGATCATCCCTTCTTGCAAAAATTAAACAACTTACTTACTTTTCCCACTTGGGTGGCAGCCAAATGAGTGGGAACTGGTTTTGACTCATTCTTTGCTAATGTAGCCAAATGGGTCTCACATAAGGGAATGCCTCTCTCCTTCTCCCTCTCCCTCTCTCCTTCTTTCTCTCTCTGCTATAGGAGATATTCTTCCTCAACACAATAGGATTCAAGTCTAGACATTTTCTTATATGTAGATGTATTGGATCTGGCTGCGATGGAGTTAATTTTTCCCTCGCAGCCCTCATAGTGCTGTGCTTTGTATTTGTAGCTAGAAAGGTGTTGATAACACACCAGTGTTTTGGCCACTGCTGAGCAGTGCTCGCACAGCACTGAGGCTGTCTCTCCACCCTCCCACCCTCCCTTCAAAGGCCAGTAAGCTGGGAGTGGGCAAGAGGTTGGGAGGGGACGTAGCCAGGACAGCTGACCCAAACTGACCAAAGTTTCCCTACCATATGATGTTGTGCTCAGCAATAAAAGCTAAGAGAAAGGAGGAGGAGTGGGGGCATTCATTATTAAGGCATTTGTCTCTTGAAGCAACCGCTACATACTGAGGCCCTGCTTCCCAGGAAGTGGCTGGACATTGCCTGCTGATGGAGGTAGAGAATGAATCTTTTTGTTCTCCTTTGCTTCCATGCATGGCCTTTGCTTTTCTTTATTAAACTGTCTTTATTTTGACCCACGAGTTTTTAATTTTATTTTCTCTCCCCTGTCCTGCTGAGGAGGGGGAGTGAGAGAGTGGCTTGGTGGGCACCTGCCAGCCAGCCAAGATCAACTCACTACAGTAGAAAAGAGATATTTGTATATGACCATTCTCCTGTAGTTTCCTTGATATCTAGCAGGCAAAAACCACTTGCAGTACAGAGTTCTTCTTCTTAAACTGTCTGTGCCACTAAGGTAGTGTCAATGTTTTCCATGTAGTAGCTACATTCTTTAGGAAACAAAGCATGTCCTGCAACTCTGCATGGAGCCCTGACTCATCGTGAGGTTCAGAACTTCACACCATTCTTCATGCCCTTCAGATGAAAAGTCAGAACATAGCAGACCATTTTAACACTAACAGAAAAAAAGCTGGTCCTGAATTTGAAATATTAAGAAGCTACCTAACTCAGGATGGACCTGACACTAAGTTCCCTTAGCCCACAACCTTAGGCACTGCCCCAAGCAACAGTCACAACTTGTCTCAGTTCACCAGACAACTCAGCCTTTTCCACATTTTGGAGATTGTATGGAGATTATATGCTGACAGCAAGATTAGGTGATAGACCTTGTATGTCAGGCAACAGAGTTCAGATACCCTTCCAACAGCTCTGTAGGATGTTTTCTCCTCCCTAATCTGACAGAAATAGTCCGAACGGTAGTGGTTTTCTCCCCACAAAACTACAGTGACAAATATTTCTCTGTTGGACTTGGTGAGCCTACATAGTCCAGAATTACATGCAAGTCACACTCACACAGAAGTGGTGTAGAACTCAGCGCAGTGCAAACACTTGTATGGAGGACTAACTGCTCTTTTACAGAATGCCTTATTCACCTCCTAGCAGATAATACAATGGCTGTAGTTTATGTAAACCAGGTGGGATGAGTACTCCTCTACACCACAAGAGACAGTTGTGAAATTGATTATGGAACTGATGCAAACATCAGATTATACTCGCAGCAGTTCATCTGCTGGGACAACAAAATACATTGGCAGGCAATCAGCACAGACATTTTTCAACAGAGCAAAGGGGAGCAAAGTGGGCAATTCATGATTCATTCATTGATTCAATTGATCTTTGAGGAGAAGGATTATTTGTTAGTGAACATATTTGTGGTGGACAAGAACAAGAAATGCAGATTTTTTTTGTTCCAAAGGAGGTCACAGTCCAAGTTCCCTGTAGGATGCTTACTCATACCTTGGTCATGCCATAAGGATTGCTTTATTTGCTAATTCCTGTCTCAGTCCAAGAGAACTCCAAACAATCAGTCTGCGTGCAGCCAGAGTCACAGAATCACTCAGTCTGGAAGGTAGCTCAGGAAGACTGTGGTCCAACCTCCTGCTCAAAGCAGGGTAAGCTATGAGTTTGAACCATGTTGCTCAGGGCTTTATTCACTGGGGCCTTGAAAACCTCCAAGGATGAAGGTGGCACAGCATCTCTGGGCAACCTGTTTCACTACTTGAACGTGAAAAAGTTTTGCCTCATATCCAGGCTGAACCTCTCTTGTTTTGAGTTATGGCCATCGTCTCTTATCCTTCCACCATGCTTCACCATGAAGAACCTGTCTCTTTCTTCTCGATAACCAATGTGTAGGTAATGAGGGGCTGTTGTAAGGTTCCCCTGCAGCCATCTCTTCTCCAGGCTGAACAAGCACAAGTCCTTCAGCTTGTCCTCAGAGGGCAAGGACTGCAGCCCCATATCATCTTGATGGCCCTCTGCTGAATGTGCTCCAGGTTATCAGTGTCTTTCTGTACTGGGGGTTCACAAACTGTGCAGTATTCTAGATGCACCCTGATGAGTGCAAAGTAAAGGGTGGTGGTAGTGGGGAGGTAATCACATGCCGCAGTCACTGGCTGTGCTATCAGTACAACCCAGGATGATGCATCTTTCAGACTACGTCCAGTCCACCAGTAATGTAGTTCAGAGCTTCTCTTAATCAAGGATTTTTTTCTCAAGACCCATCTTAGTTTTGATGAATTTATGTGAGATAACATGGGACCCTCATTTTCTCCTATCAGTGGACAAAGCACTCCAGAATGTGTACTTGTTTTTTTCTACACTTTGCTGAAAAGGTGAATGCATTTCCAGTGAGAGTTAATGTGAGTGGTTTTCAGACTGTTTCAGGTTATGTTGTGAGTTGGACAAATTAGATCCAGCAGACCGTATTAGAGCTCATTCTGCTGTGTCAGAGGTGCTCGTAGGTGCTTCTCTGAGAACATTCCTTTAATCTCAACATCTGCAAGGCTCCCCCATGGAGCACCTGCTCCATGAGACTTTGCATCAGCAGAAGCACCTACAGTAGGAGCTACTTTCACTACAATACATCAGGAAAGTTAATTATAAGACAATAGCCTGAGCACACACTCTGCCAGGTCAGTCACTGCTTGTAAATCACCTGTGCGGTATATAGGAGACACATTCACAAGCTTTTGAAGAAGGAATCAAGCTATTGACATGCCATGACTTCTTCAAGATGTATTGTACCTTATGTATCCTGTGACTTGGCCTCCCTAACCCCTGCTTTGGATTCCCATTATATACTTAGGTCCCTGTGGCAGAGAAGGAGCTGAGTCCTGTGTCACTTTTTGTCCTCAGTATGAGGCAGGAGATCCTAGGATTCATCCCACAGCAGTGATCAAAGCTGATCTCAATTTCATGGGCACCTAGAATGAAGCCTATTAGGGACAACTTGTCTGAAAGATCTCTAGTTGCTACAGTTTTTAGTCAAGGCTTTTTTACAGTAGATAAGACAGGAGAGCTGTAGTCTCATTTTATTTCCCAGACAAGGTTGCAGATAGCTTTTAAGGCTTAAAGAAAAGAAATATTAATAATATGCTTATCTGTGATAAATCGTATGAATTATTTGGAGAAGACATTATCTATGGCCAGGCTTTTGTTCATTTGCTTCTAGCTTCTTATTTCTGTGTTTGGAAGAAAGCAACTGCATTTATCTAGTATTTTATATTTCCAAAAATACCATTAAACCAGGCTGTCAATCAAAATACAATAACAATAAATATTTTTCTTCTTTTCGGATCCATGAAAAAATGAGATCATCATCAAATAAAGGAAAGAAGCAGTATACATATACCTTTGTAAACAGCATAGAAGACAGTTTGCAGAACATACATATACATATTAAAGCAGAATATGACAAAAGTTTTCAGAATCCAGTATTTACACCTACATTTTCCATTGTGGGTTTTAACAGTCAAAGTTTCCACCTCTAGGATTAAAACAATCCTTGGGTAGGCTTGTGACTTTCAGCCTTCTCCATTACATGAGCAAACATGCTGCAAAGGAACTGGACACATAATCGTGCTCCCTTGTGCCTCCTCGGGGCTCCTGTCTCCTGTGCCTGGAGAGCGACGGGGACACTCCTGACTGCTCAGACTATCACAGGTGCTTTGAACTTCTATCAGGAGCATGGTGAGGACAAAAGCACACAATTAAAATTAATTGACTTGTTCCTAGAAATCAATTGTTTGTGCAGGTCACGCATCAGAACAATTAGCCTAGGTACAAGCATTTAATGAAATCAGTAAGTAAACCAGATGAAATAACACAGGTAACTGATCTGAAAACAAGGGCAACTGCCTTCTGTCAGTCCTCTTGGTCTTTCATTAGATCATATCTTCCCTCTCCTCCTTTACCTGTAGGTGGAAAGTTTTTAAAGTCAGCTTGCAATTTTACAGGTTGTCATTACTGGCAGCATTACCCCATAAATACAGGTGCAAAGGAGATACAGTAGATGTGTAGGCACAAACCCACACGCTCACACATGTCTAGCTGCAGCCCAGAGATACCCTTAGTGCACAAGGATATTTTCTGAAAAATAGCCAATAGAGCTCTTAAAATAAATGTGTTCCTCTTAATAGATCTTGGGCAAGCAGTGGCATAAAGAACAATAAATTATGAGCCTGAGTAGTAAAACTTGAACCATACAAACCACACACTTTCCTACTCAGAATAAGCTGTATTGGTATCCACAGGGAGAATAATCTGATGGAAGGTGTGTGCTCCAAAGAGTAGCGCTGCCAGAATAAATTTCTGTTTTCCCACTCATACTGGGAGGTCTGGGGAAGCGCAGAATTCTGCTAGTGTGGAGGAAACTGGGGAAAAAGAATGAAAGCAGCTTCTGCAGCTAGGCTGGGCTGCTGGCTGAGCCAGAGAGAGCCACTGCAGCACAGCAAGGTGCAAGACAAGATGATTTCCAAAGGTTTCCTTCAACTCAGATTTTTGAGATTCATATAATCGAAAGCAGTTTTGGAGGAACTTGCAAGTTCAAATCTTTAATTTGGTGCTGGATTCAGGCTCAGGTCTATAGGGATGGAAAATCAGGGCTGTTCTCTTCAAAGCAATAGCACTCTACACATAATGCTATGCAGTGAACTGTCTACTTTCTGCAAAGGCCAGTTTACTCTGCCTGCTTTTCCAGGTTTATTTTGTCTAAAAATTCACATCACAGGGGCCCATTTTCTTGTGAGATCTCAAGTACTTGAATAATTTGGGTTTGGCTGGGCTGGATAGCCCTTTTTTTTCTGCATTGTCACATTTGGCTACACCCAGGAAAAAAGGAGGTGTGTTAAAATGAATGCTTTTAAAATTCTTTCAGATCTGAAAGAATCCTGCTTCTGCTTTCCTGTTGAATTTAATGTGTGAATAAAGATTAGGGCCACTTATTTTATCTTCTGATTTGCTTAGCTCTAGTTCGCTGCTAATCAGCGATGCATTGTCCTCATGCAGACGTCATTCAAAAGCTTCTAATCTTAGCTTAGCTTTAAAATGAATCTTTTCTGTGATACTGTACTTGAACACAGCTCTGGGCATATGTCCAGTTAAGTGGAAAATAAAGTGGATCTTTGTGATCTGTGTATTTGCAATTAACGCATTGCATATTGCAAGGGTTACAAGGGAATATTTGGATCCTCCTAACAATCATTTGAAAACTACACTTAATTTAAATCAAAAACTGTGGGTGTGATCTGTTAAATTATAACATGGTCCAACTAGGCACTAGTTAGGGTGGCAGAGGCCATTTTGCTCCTCAGCTCCAGAGCAGCTGCAGCAGCTGCCTTTGATCCCGGGAAGCAAGGGGAGTCTCTGAGAGCAACTGCGTGGCTGCAGGGCTGCTGCATAGTCTGGACGTGCAGCGATTACTCAGGTTGCACATGTGAAATCCACCCCATCAGCACACAACCATGTGGTTTCAGGAAGCTAACCCTTCAGACAGAAGGTTTCTTGTGTGAGGATATGGTCTATTTAAAAAAAAACAACCCAACACCAAAAACCAACACAAACCCAACAGTAAATGTGGCAAAGGAGAAATTTGGAGGGAGCTATATTTCTGCAGAAGCGAGACACATTGGTGTTCGTATTGATTTATACTTGGGTAGCTAATGCTGGTGTTCTTAATACCACCTTAACATTAAGAACAGAAGTGAGGAAGAAGTGGTTTGTTCTTTTAGAACAATAATAACAAAAAAAGAAAACCTATAGTACTGGCTGATGGGTGGTACACTGTCATGCAAGAATTCTGAAACCCATCTTAAATCAATAGTGTTTTAAAGCCTGATAAATATTAGATATCTTTCCTGACTATTCTTCAGAGTCCTACAGAACCACTGGAATTTAAAATGGGAAAAGACCAGTTAGGCCAGCTAGTCTGTGCCTGCCAGCCATGGGCTGGTATCCTACCACGAGGGGAGTGCTTGGTCTGACGTTAACATGAGATATTGACTCATGCCTTTGAAGTCCTCAGGATCTCACACCCATACACTGACAACCATGAGCTAGTACTTCGATGTCTGTAGGTCTAAGTCAATGGACAGAGAAGAATTTATGTGATTTGTCCCATTTGCTGTCTCCATGCCAGATAGGAGCACAATTCTCCAGAGAGGATAGGTTAATGACTGTGTATTTTATTATTTTCATCATATTTTTCCACTCTGATCTAAAGACCCTGACTAATAGTTTTGTTTGTTGTACTGTTGATGAATATTTAACATATACTGAGACTAGATTTCTTTTAACTTCTTTGCCCCATGCAGTGGTAATACCTTCTATGGTTAATATGAAGGTTGCTTATTTTCAATTCTGAACCAGCATTTTCTGATGAAGATGCCCAAAATTAGGCTCCTGAAGTGCATGCTCTGAGACCTAGATAAATTGGCCTGATTTTTAAGGGTACTGATCTCCCACAATTCCCATGGAAGTCAACAGCAACTAGAGAAGTTCAGGTATTAATCAAGTCAATTAATTAGCTGCCTGAATATGTATTTGGGTTCCTAATTTAAGTATCTAAGAGGGTTAATATTCTGAAAGCTGCAGCACAATTACTGAGTTCTGTCTCTTTCTTTCAGATAAAGTCTCAGGCTTCATATGAAAAGCATGACACTTGAAATTTAATCAGTCCTATTTCCTGTGCTTTTCATTTTTCCGTCATTGTGTGTTATAATAGGATAGCTGTAAGGGTATCTAAGTCAACTTTTTTTTTTTTTATTAAGAGTAAAAAGCATGATTAGACCTGGCCAAATAACATTAAAATCTGCAAATATTTCTTTAAATTTGTAAAGGAATTAGATTTTAAGTGTGTTCATTCCTGTCTCATGTAAGAGTAGCAGCAACTCATTATCTGCTAGACTTGTTCCAAATAATAAATCTGTTAAGAATAGTAGTTCTAAATATGTCTTTAATAGAGTGTGCGAATAAGGCAGCAAGGTTACATAGTTACCTGAGGGAGAGGGGAAGACTGAAGGTTGGGTTTTCTTTCTTTTTAATTGTTTCTCCACAGGAGTTCAGGTCATATAGAAAATGGGCTCTGTGGAATCCTGTCCTTAGAGAGACTGGGTCAGGATCCAGGATGGCTCTGGAGGAAGGCTGTAAAGCAAGCAAGAGAAACAGGCACATCCAAGGTCCCTGCGATAATAAGCAATCACATTAAAATGGTGCCTGAGGCTTTGGGAGCATGGGCACTTGTGGGACCCTGCAGAGTCTGAGTGAGAGGCTCAGAGATAGTTTATTGTTGGACTGGGACTGACAGAAGAAGCTATAGGACACACAGTAAGAGTAACAAATTGAATTCCCTGTTGTCATATTCCCAAGAAAAGGAACAGAAGAAAAGAGAAAATAATTTAAAAAAAGAAAGAATCAAAGTCAAATAATAAATTGGGACTGGGGGATCGTGCTGTTAGATCAGAGTATGGCCTCTGACCAGGATCAGACAGGACAAAAGCCCTCCTTTCCATTCACCCTGTTTGTGAATCTTCCATTAAAATAACTCTGCTATTGCCTATGTCCTTTAAATGCAAAGGCTGAGCGTGACCGCCCAAATGCCTTTGTCAGCATTAAATTTTAGTCAGCCAATGAAATAATAAGATGGATTTCAAATGCTATATTGTGATTTGAAATCAGTGTCTTTGCTGATTACATGTACAAACCATTCAATCAAGGAACAAAAAAAAATTAGCTGGCATATTTTATTCCTGTTCATAAGATGAAATATTCATTTCTAATTAAAATAGGAGCTGAGAAATAATGTCTTGCTGCAGAAGTTAAATAATAATTTCAAATAAATAACAGAAAATGTTGTGGTCATTTTGCAGGCAGTTTGTACACAGTCCAGCTTTTAAGAAAAACAAATTAATCATAATAATTGTTTGTCAATCTCTCATAATAATTACTCTCTGTCTCTAAGAAAGGCACTGGAATCACTTCAGATTATCTTCTATGTTGCCTTTTTCTAGAATGAACATGTTATTTAATGTTATGTCCTAACTATCTAAATAAGAGTAGATTTTTTTTTTAAGCTTAAACTGCTTCCAACTTGATGGATTCCCCAAGTTCAGAATCACAAGCAGAGTTTTCTTGATTTCTGGTTTTAAGCCTTGAATATTACATTTGGGTATTTGACTGTAGGTACTAATAAGCCGCTGTTATTCCATTCCAGATTCCCGGTCAGTTCCATGAGTCTTCCATGGATTAATTTCCATAAGCTAAAAGGGCCAAATATTGGGTTTTTTTATGATCATCAAGTATCTTTACAGCTTACTTGCTTCATGATGGAGTTAATTCCAAGCATCTTCATTAGAATGTACATAATAATGAATGTTCATAATTTTGCATTATGTTCATAATGTGCATTATGGCAATTGTAAGTATAGTCCCAGTTCGGCGCATGAATGCAGACATGAAAAGGATGGCACATAAATGCAAGTCATGTTTCTTTTCAAGCCATTTGAACTGATACTGAACTGTATTTGCCTGGGAGGCCAAGATACAGAAATTGATTTATCTCAAATAGGGACAGTTATTTTCCTCTGTCGTTTTCCAGTCTATTAATTCCAAAGGACAGGAATTAAGATAATAGCCAAAATGAAGTAATCAATAACCTTACAACTTAACCTTCTTGTCAATTTTTTGGTTATGTTGCTTCACTGTTGGACATTCTGTAAATTGTATTTCTCAAGCTGGTTTCATTGCAATAACACATACAAATATCACGGGTGTGCATCTTTCTTTTTGTTTTGAAGGGGGCTGGTTTTTTACCCTGCACTGAGCTATACTCTGTGTATCCTTCAGTTTCTGTTTCATTAAAAAACTGTCTTCACTGCAGAGCTATTTCATCATGATCATTCCACTAAAAGGTAGGAATAAAGAGAAGCAATGCTAAAATTTCCTGCCAACCCTTTAACAGCTTATAGTAGTGGATATGTACAGACGAGGTTTCAAATACCAGCTTGCAGGCTTGTTTAGAGGAGAAAGAATCTCAACAAATCATCCTCATAGGGCCATAAACCCTAGGTTTTTTCTTAAGTAAAATTCCTTATGAAGAATTTTAGCCCAGTGGGAAGAAACACAGAGGCTTCAGGCCATACTGTCATCCCCTACAGAAGCTTTATTAGGCTGGTGAGGTTCTGTCAAGCCATCTGCTATAAGTGGATCTCTCCAGACCTGTATTTAACAGCATATGCCATATACATTAACTTGTAAAGAAAGTTCTCTGCTGCTTATCCAGTTTCCTGCTCTTTTTCCTGTTGCTATAAATACTTTCTGTGGACACATATTCTTGCAACTTTTCAACTCTGTGATGAGTTTCTTTCAGCTCTCACTGATAGGACATGGGGACAATCTGTGTAGATTGCAAACCTGTGATGGTACAGAGCTACACCTTGCAGTAGGGGCAGCCTAGTGAAGGAAGAGACAGCCCTCTCCTGGGGTGGCTGGCATGCAGACAGCTGTGCTGTTAGCATGGCCCTTGGGTGGTACATTATATTTCCCTTCGAGTCGTTTCTTTTACTGCTAGCCAACATAAAAGACAGAGCAGGCAATGCAGATTTATGGAGAAGGGAAAATGAACTTTTTCTCCACCACAGGCCTGTTTTGCACTCACCTGCCTCCCACTCCAGTGATGCAGTGCTGGCAAAGCCACGTTGCCAGCTGCTGCAAAGGCCTCCAGCTTCCTTCCTTCTTTCCTTCCTCTTCCAAAGGCAGAGAGGGGCTGCAGCACTGCACATCAGCTGGGAGTGTTTGTGAATATATAATATCTCACCCAGGCGTGCTCTGCCTGCTCACCCCAGCACTGTCAGGTACAGACATCAGGCATGCCTGCTCTTCCCATTTGCTTGAAGCCGCATCCAGCCTTTGGGAAATGACAGTCTTGTCATCCCCTGCTTAGCTTCTTTGGATCACTAGAAAGGAGACGTAAGAGGAAAGCGCTCTCTGCTCTCTTGGGCACAGGCACATTTGAACACAGCTTTGTCATCTCCCACAGTGCGAGCATGAGTTATGTGCGTTGTCACTTGGTGTTTACATCTCAAATCTGCTTTTCCTGGAGTCATATAGCTGTGTGAGAATCTGAATGTCCATGGGGAGAGGCAGAAAGGACAGGGAGGGGGAGTGAGCTTCAGGCTCTTGTGTCTGCTAAGCAAAGGTTGTAGGCTGGGAAAGACAGAAGCAGTTAGGAAGAGATCACTTTCCTTTTGTTTTGCTCCCAAGTTGTATGGTGTATGGGTTGGACCTGCGAGCTCAGACTTGGCGTAGGGCTGGCAGCATTTGCTCAGTCCCCCTTTCTCCTGCCCAGTGCCTAGCGACTCGGAGGCTCTCCCTGCATCTGATTAATGAGTGAGTCAGCAGCTTGTGCAGTCATTTCTCCTCATAATATTTCAGCTTCACTGTGGCACTGTTGTATTTGTGTATGCCAGCCTCATTCCGGAGTCTTTGACACTAAGCTCTTAAAGCCTTAATGTGCTTACATAACATGATACCGAGAACCAAGAAAGTAAATTTAATTAAAATCTTTCCCCACTGCTTCTGACACACAGGGAGAGACAAAAGGAAGACACTTCTTTTCGAACACTGTGGAATAATGTGGCATCCTCACAAAAACAGACAAGGAAACTGAAGACACTGGTGGTGTATAGTATATCTAAAAAGGGGACTAATCTTCTAAAGTTTAGGTGTTGGACATCTGAAATGAAGGAGAACCTGTGCCTTGATGGCTGAATTCATGTTTTGGTTTCCTTTAGGCATTGAGTTGACATCTGTGAAAGATACGTTGGTAAAAGTAAGTAAAAAAAAGCCAAACCCTTTTAAATTCTGTATCAACTTTATTCCAGGAGAAGAAGGTTCATTAGTTATTTATTTGGCCAACTTTGCCAGTGAAAATAAATAACCCATTACACACAAATATTACTGCAATCAGCATCCTGTTAATGCCTTAGACAGAGAATTCTAGTGCAAATTTTTGAGGAGCTTCTGCTGAATGCCCAGCTTTTGAATGGCTTTCACTTCTCTCTGTAGTTTTATGCAAGAATAGAAGTACACTAATCCCAATTAAAAAGCAACATTCACCAGATGTAACAAAGCAGTAGTATCTGGGAGACCCATAGATTTCCCCATGCTCAGAAAGAAAATAGCAGGGTATCTGAACTGGTAACTGTAATTGTAGCCTAGCTTTTCAGGGGAAAATACATCAAATATAATTGTGTGAATTGAATCTCTTTGCTTGGGGAAATAAAAACCATTTGAAGAATGGAAGCGAAACCTTTTTGATTTAATGACATCCTGAAAATGAAGTCTGCAACCCTGTGAACTCCATTTATTGCTTCATGAGTACTGTAAGATGTCAAATGTTTATCAGCATGTTTTGAAATCTGGTGTAGAACCCGCATATTGTAAGATATTCCCTCCTTTTAGCTGCCCCAGTGAAAGCTCTGCTTCCTCTCTTCTTGCCAAAGGGCAGAGCAACTTGCAATTCTGTAGAGTGCGGCATTATTTTCTATAGACTGGTGACATGATGCTCAGGAGGCAGTTAAAGAAAGATCCCTTTTCTTAAATAATACATCCTTCCTCACCCTTACCTGAGAAGTAGTGGAGCTTCATCCAGTCAGACAAATAGTTCACATACAATGGGAACTGAGTTACCTGTTTTATCTTGTGTCTTTTTGATAGCTCTTCTGCTATCCTCCCTATATGTGCTCTCTCTCCTCTCTTTCACTGTATTTAGCTGCCTCTTGAACGTGCCTCCCTGCTGCAAAGATACAGACATCAAAGTAGGAAGTGAAGGGGTAACCATTACACACATGGTCAGCTTTTGTTTGAAAACAGTATAATAACTGATTTCCTGGGAGCAGAAGCCATACAAGAAACAATAATTTACCATGATGGGATTATTTGTTGTAGGTTGAATGAAGCATTTATTATGGTCTGTGATTTTTCAGCCTATCATTCTGTCTCATGAAAATTACAAATCATTTTTTAACTGAGATTGAAACAAAGCCTCTTTCTTCTGACCCTCTTTTGGCTTGGTAAAACACAAAAAAAACCAAATTATTTTTCCACAAATCTTTTTGTGGTCACATTAGCTTGCACATAGAGACAGCAAGGTCATTGAGACAGCCCACAACAAGTGAAGCCTGCAGCCCTGATCCACAATTGCTTGTTCTGGTCACCAGGTAGCATTTCCTGGCCTCTCCCTCACAGGCAGGCAGCTACAGCTGGAATTGCCTGGAAAACAGGCAGTTACTTCTGAAAACACAACTCCAGAAATTCTTGTAGCCGTATACTTGATTGTGGGCTGAAAGCAATGGGAGTTTAGATGTTTTCACATAGAATAACTGACTTTTACTAATTGACTTGTTGTCTGTGACTTACATTTGGACTTAACAAGTGCAATGGCATGAATAAAAGCCCTCTTTATACCATCACGAGGTGAGGATTTCATTCAGCCATACAATATTAATGAACAGAATGCACTTGTTATTAAGAAGGTGATATGAAGAGAAAAAGCCAGTTAGTGCACAGGTTTTGAACACAACATTGTTATACTAATTACATTTAGAGACATTATAATCTGTGTTATTAATTTTGCAGAGCCTTAAAGTGATATTTGTTAAATAATTTTGTTGTTATCTTTGTTGTTAGATAATGTAAGAAATGTTATAAATAGAATGTAAGAGGGAGTAAACTGGCAATATTTGTGAAATATCTGAACCAATAACAGCAAATAAGTTTAAACAAATGAAACCCTTTGCAAAAATTATTTCATAGAATCTTAGTTTGGCATGGTTATTCAGAGATTTAACTATTACTAAATAAAATGAAAAAAAAAATTAAGGAATAGCTGACAAAACAGAAATGTAGAATCAATTGCATTTTTTCTCCTATGTGTCCAAAGATAAAACCATAATTAAGTAGTTAAGCATCCAAATAAAAGTGCTCTAATTTTTCTAAGACACCAAATATCTTAAAATTCCACTAAAATTGCAGTAAGCTAAGTCTGTTCATCACCTTTCATGTCTCATTTAGTTGCCAAAATAATCTTTAGCTCTTACCTTTAGGAACCCAGATTTGAAATGACTGATCAGTTCAGCGTGTTGGCCTTCTGCCCTGCTCCTTGCAAGATCCTATGGCACAAATTTCTTGTGGTCAGAGTTTGTCTGGTCTTCTCTAACATGAGACACTGCAAGATATGTGACTTCCATTACTTTCCAAGGATATGCTATGTCACTAGCACATCTCTACACAAACTCGTACAGAACCAGACGGGTGCATTTGCTCAGAGTCATTGGGGGTTCTTTTGTTTTGTTGTGTTTGTTTTTTTAATTCAGTTCAGTTGGAAGGGACCTACAATGACCATCTAGTCCAACTGCCTGACCACTTCAGGGCTGACCAAAAGTTAAAGCATGTTATTAAGGGCACTGTCCAAATGCCTCAAACACTGAGAGGCTTGGGGCATTGACCACCTCTCCAGGAAGCCTGCTGCAGAGTTTGACCACCCTGTGGTTAGGGCAGAGTATGCTGGGACTGAAGGAGAGCATAAGAAATCTGCCTCCACAATTTCTCTGATGCATATGGACATTTGCTGCAAGCCTGGGTACTGCTCTACCAGTACATGGTGTAACCCCTGCTCTGCCACCTGGCATTTTGTGGTGGAGCCCTCTTTACTCTTTGGCACGACTTTGTACCAAGTCGTTACACATGCAGCCCAAGTATGCGCGATTTCTTTTATTTCATCTTCCCAGTGAAATTTAGCCCCAATTGTGCTTCCAAAATATTTTTTTTGCTTAAATGAGCACTCATATTGAATGTAACCCACCACCATGTTGTAACTCGCAACAAAGCTAACATCTCATATGGCCTACCCGCAAAGCATATCAATCCCAGGAAGGACCCCTACAAATAAAGAAGGCAGTATATAGAATTTCTAAGACCTTCAGACCTCTTTCAGGACCACCAGAAAAGATGATAGCTCTCATGATAGTTGCTAACTGGACCAAGACAACAAAATCTCTTTTTATGTGACCTTGAATATTCAGCAGATGACAGTTAGTAACAAACCGTAAAACTATCTGTCTATTCCAGATGAAACATTACCATTTATAACAATTTTGTTCAACAGATTTTGGCTTTTTATTCTAATCAAGAGTCATCTGTGAACAGAATGTGTTCTTTATCAAATGTGTGTGTTTGTTCAAAATTTACCAACTGGCTAGGTATTGATCAGATTCCCTAACCAAAATGTTTTTACATTTCTTTCCATCCCAAATTCCTTCATGCCCCAGCCTTTCTGAGGACTGCAAACGAGTAATCCTTTGTGCTTAATTTCTTACTGGATATTAACATAGGCTTTTCCTATCTTTACTTTATACATGAAAGTTAACTCATTTCTAGCCATAATTCTGATAGTATAGTTTTACTTAATTTCAGTTTGTCAAATGGGATTTGCACGAGTACCCGCTCTGCTCTCAAGAACACTCTTAGCCCCACACCAACTTCACAGCAAAGGCACTAGACTAAATTCATGGTTGCTTTACATTCAGGTCCTTCTAAGTACCTAGCTGAAGCTAATCTTAGTTAGACTTGCGGCATATTATGGTAAAACGAAAGGCTCAGTGAGTGTAATGAAATTTTGGTCTGTCCTGTCTTCCTTCCCCCTCTACTTAGGTATTACTTTTAGCAGTCTTGGGAGCATTTTTCAGTTGTGTGCAGTCAGAGTGTGGTGTTTGGGGTTTTGTTTGTTTGTTTGTTTTTTGTTTTAGTAGTGTATGTGTGTATATACCCTCCTCCTTTTTTGGCTTTAAGGTTGACTGACAGAAACAAAGACTAAAACCAAAACTGTAATAAGAAAAAATGACCCAAACTATTGAGGAACTGTTAAAATGAAATTATTAAAGGAAGAGTTGCATTGCATCCAATACAAAAATAAGTAAGTATGAAATTTAGGACACCTGAATTCTTCAAGGTCATTCAAAAAAGTAATGGCCTAATTTGAGTGACTTCAATTAATCCAGTGCTCACATGGCTTATAATTTTTCTTTGCTTAGTGAAAGCTAAGGTCCCTAAAATAAAAAAAAAAAAAAGAAAGCTAACAAAATACTTTTCGATTTTTAATGTCATAAACCCTAGTGTTCAAATTAGTCTTTGTAGATCAATGGCATTTTTTCCAAAGGATGAGAGAGGAAGGAAAAATAGAAGTTTCACAGCCCAGTGTTCTGCTTTGCCCTTTGTCACATTTCAAAGACCTACTGAGGAAAAATACAGCTTTACAAAGAAGCCCCATAACAAACATAATATAGTTCTTGCATTTATCGAAAAGCCGTCCTGTGAAAACTTAATTGAACATTGATTGCCTCTGTTTTGTCTCTGGCTGAACATAATTACATGATTTCATTTGTTTTTAAAAAAAGCCACACATTTCTTACTGATTGTCATAAGTGAATTTTTACAAGCTCAAATGCATAAGTATATTGATAACTTACAACAATGAAAATGAAATAAAATGGATTTTGACTGCAGGAAGTTAAGTTTAGGTAAAGCATGACTTCTCATGCTGGATTTACTGGAAAATCTCTTATTTACACATAGGGGTGTTTATATTACTGATCTGTAGACAACTCATTACCATATGATGCTTCACATGTTGCTTTCCACTGCAGTACAATTATTTCCATAGGTGACGTTTAGGCATTCACCTCTGCGGTGTGGGACTATATGCTTGGAACCTCAACGTAAGCTAGATGTTCACTCCTAATTAATCAAAAGCAAATCCTCCCACCATCAAATATTTATTCTCTTTGAAGGTATGCATATTATATTGAAATATGAGAAACCAAATGCATGCTTTGCTGAGTTAATACATACTTGAGGTAAATGGCCTGTTTTTAAAACATTGGCAAGATCTTTTATATTTAATTTTCCACCTCTGGCAGCCACATGAATGCTTGCCTCAGGAAACACATATGGATGCTATCATTATGTCCTGCAAGTGTCACTGATGTTTATGTTCCTTTTTTTTTTTTTTGAATAATTGAGAAATTAAGGAGGTATCTGAGATCAACTCTCAGGTAGAAGACAGTTGATAGTGAGTGCTGTGCCCTATCAGTCATTTTGTGATCTCTCTCGCGACTTGCTGCCCAGAAGGTTCACAAGAAAGAGAGGGCTGCCATGACAAGCTCAGGCGCTTTCCACCTCTTTTTCACATAGGGATGGAGAACACATTCATTTTCTATCTACAAGAAAGCAGAATCAGTGATAAATTCACAGTCTGTTAATCCTAAGGGACTAATCAGCAGATAAAACATACCTAGAGATAACATATACAGACCACACATTAACATATTCAGGCAACAGATGTCTCGACCATGCCGTACATACTATATGCGGTACACAAGTGAGGGTACACGTAGTGGCATACTCTTTGCTTCCCTGGGTAAATATTCTGTCAGCTTGCATATAAGGTTTCTGTTCTTTCTGTGTTTCTGAAGATGGATCTGAATGGCGTTGGTTTCATGCAATTTGAATGGGAGCTATGAACATTCTCCTGCAAAGAAAGTGGCAGATACATTGCCTCTGGGAAATATTTCTCCAGCTGCTCCTTGCTTGGTGGTGCTCGCGGTGAATGTATGGCAGTGAAAGGAGCACATGAACTCATTCAGTCAGATTATGCTATTTTCACAAGGCTTTTTTAATTCACCACCACAACTGTTTGCTATGTTCAGCTCATCGAGAAAACAGTTATTGAAGCAAGACTTTCTTGCCCAGTTGCAATGAATACCCTGTGTGAGGAAGACCCAAAGAAAGAAACCTAGACATACCTGCCTTTGGGATCTCTGCTATCGTAATGAATCCCTAGTTGACATTCTGAGTTGTAGGGCAAATGAGCTGAGAACACCTACCAAATCAGAGTCTTTCCAAGGATAAATTTAAGGATGGTCTTCATGATTTGATTTGAAAGCCATATCTACATTAGGGGAAGGAACTATTTTTTAACTTGAAAGTTTCAGTGAACTTGTAGATTTTCCTCTTTTCTTCATATTAAAATGACAACTATCTTCTCCAACCTGGATTTCAGAAGTGTCAGTTAACACCTAGTCTCTCACACATCCTACTTCCCTAGCGTAGACAAGGTGTTACTTAGACAAAGTAACAGAGACTGGATTGCAAATGCCTGTTAAACACCAAGTAACGTGGGAGGTCTACAGATAAAAGCATCTTGCAGTTTGGAGCATATTGTGGTAAAATGACTCAGGGGAAAGGAAACAAAACAGGGAAGTTTCTTACTTCCAGCTCCCTCAGGACCCCTGCAGCACAGGTCCGCTGTGACTCGGGGTCGGCCCTGACAGCATTCAGCAGCTCGTGACGGGAAGCGGGGGAACGGCCCAGGACCCAGGGGGTCTGATGTGAAATGCAACCACAAATGGTACCCTCTGGCAATGCCTGTGCATCAGCAGATCAGAGCTAAAACCTACATGTGGGGAAAATCTTCACTGCCACATTGTTTCTGCTCAACGGACAGAGACTTCAATGTCTGCTCATACAGGATCTTCTAAGCTGCAGTTACATAAAAAGGCCTTTAGTGTTTTGAACTTCGTTTGACTTTCTGTAGCAATCCCAAATTGACACACCTACTAATACTTTTAGCTAAAATGATTAGTTCTGATAACTTGAGAAGTTATGCTGATTTAGGTTATTTGCTTATTAACACTGAAAGGGACATTGGTATCTTGGCCCTCAAAACCATGAAATTTTAAAAAAAAAAAACTTCAAGTGTGCCAAAAGACAAATTTACAAGCAAATTGTTTTAAAAAATTGTTGTAGCTGAAATGCATCGTTCTGATGCTGCGCTGTTTAACCCTTCTTAGCATAAATAACATTGGGAAATGACAAGCAAAAATTCCAAAACCAACAAATTAAAGCTGACAATTTGATTAAACTGGTGCTTTCTCATGACGCATTTCACTTTCAATGAATTAAAGATTTCTGAAAAAAAAGCAGTTTGGTCTTTTTTTTTATTTAATTAAAAGCCCTGGCTGGCACCTCATTTATGCTTCTAAACCTTTGTAACAGAAATAAGAAAACTTTTTCTCTCTCACTGCTTTTTCATATATTCATATTATTTCATCTTTGTTTATAACAACACTTTTTTCTTACTATTTTAGGCAATGAAAGCCTAGAAGAAAACTATGTGCAGGACAGTAAAATGGGATTTGTCATCAATGCTATATATGCTATGGCTCATGGGCTCCAAAATATGCATCATTCCCTTTGCCCTGGACATGTTGGGCTGTGTGATGCTATGAAGCCAATTGATGGCAGCAAGCTCTTGGAGTTCCTCCTCAAATCCTCATTCATTGGTATTTCTGGAGAAGAAGTTTGGTTTGATGAAAAGGGAGATGCTCCTGGAAGGTAAACAGATGTTTCATTTCAGCCAGTTAAACCAGGTGTTGGGAAGGGGGAAATGTTGCTGGGTTTGGTGATGGAGATTCCTTTGGCTGTTTTGTTGAACCATACAGCATGCATTCTGTGAGACATAAATGGAGTTATCTGGATTAGTTTTACCAACAGCCAGGAATAACACCAGTAACACATGATATATTGATAGCTACAGCTCAAATTGAGACAGGAACTACAGTACAGCCTGTAACATTTCTAGTGTTTCAGGAGAGGACAAACCTTGTATGTTGCAGACTTTTGGTGTCTGAGCTACCACTGAGGCTCAGCACCAGGATTTTAGTAGGTATGAAGCCTAATACAAGTGCTTGGAAATTAATGAAGCATTTGCTTGCTAAGGTTTTGAAGGTAGGGCTGTAGAGCACATCCTTTTCCAACTGGATCTCTGCTGCTCCAAGTGCCCCCGGGACGTAGCACTGTATCCTTGCCAGAGAGTATTTAGTTCTGCTTGGTGAACTCCTGTGTGCTCTCATTAACTTGTTTCACTCCAAATAAGCTTGGCTATCCCTGAGTTTAAAGACAGGTCCAAGTAAAGCAGGACAAATAATTTTTTTTTGCCAGAAGGTACTGTGTTTCACTCATTTGGGGTCTGGTAAATTCCAGCTGTGGTAGCTGCTACTGTCTACCCCTCCCCAGCAGACACAGTATGTACCCAAGCAATGGGTGAGACAGCAACTTTGTGGACTTGGATGTCACCTTTTTTTCTCTTACGGGAGTCAGCTGACAGAAATCTCTTCCTCTTCATTTAGTTCTGTGGGCTGTGTCCAACTATTTTAAATGAGACACCTCCCAGATGAGTTTGTTTTTTAGGTTTTTGTTTTGTTTTGTTTTTATAAATAAGTTTAATTCAGCTGCTGAAGCACACAATCCATTATTAACTGAAACCTACTCAGGGATTACTTCATTGAAGTTAGTTCTCCTACTGAGTTTTTAAAGTATTATAAAAGACTCTCTCACTCCATCTTTGGGCTTATTGCATAAATGCATCTGAGTGCCAACACTGCATAAAGAGAGTGCTCTGGAATAAACAAGAGTTTGCAGTCTGGCATATGTTTTCAAAGAGTATTTGTAAGACACAGTGGCCTTAAAGCAACTCTTATTTCTATTACTAGCCTTTATGAGCAAAACTGACCAACTTTTTTACCATTTGCTATTTGCATTGCTTGTTATATTTAAACAGTATATACATTTAATAGCTTGTTACATTTAAATAGTAAGAAAAAGCTGGTCAGTTTGGTCTTCTTATTGAGCTCTGTATAGTTTAGATTTTTTTAGTCAAAGATATAAACAAGCTAGGTCAGACTTTGAAAGTAGAGGCAAGCAATTCCCTTACAGTCAAACACATACTTATTGACACAAATGCATAAATCAAATCTTTGTATTTACTGTTTAGATAATACAGAGAAATTACTGCTTAGTGTAGCTTTAAGTTTATTACACGGTATTTATCTCTGTAAAAGCATTACTCCAGCTTTGCATATGCTGCATTGTCTGCCTGTTAGTTGTTTGGTTTGATGTTTAGGTGTAATTTTCCAATTTTAGCCCAAATCTTATTTATTGTCTTGTCACCTGAGAGCATTTCCGCAACTCTCATCAGTATCAAGCATGGAATTAGAATGAACAGTTCCTGAATTCAAAATATAGGAGGGTTATATCAGGATATTTCTCTGAGTAGGTCAGGATGATAGAATTTATTCCGTCCATCATTTTGGTCTGTAGCAAGGTTCATTTCTCTTGATTCCCTGGTCTATTTAGAATTTGATGGGTTATTTTAGGTAGGTTTTTATTTTCTGTTCCTCATTTACATTTTCACAGCTGGAATTAGCAAGTTTGAACAAGAAATTCAATCAACCTTTTCGTTATTCATGCTGTAATCCTTGTATCACTCTGTGGCTTTTATGACATGGGCAATATCATATCAGAGAATGGTGATGTGTATAGGAAATGTGAGATCTTTGTATGCCAGCAGTAGTTTATGCCCATGGAGAATTGTATTTAGCTCCAGATTAGCCCTAGTGTTTCCACAGCTCCACGTGGAAAAGCTCTTTGTGGATAAGTGAACATACCATACTACAGTATCAATACCCAAAAGAGCTTTTGTACCTCAGCAAAATGAAGAGATAAACACCACGTACAACACCCAAATACAGCAAAGAGAGCCAGATCTGAAATTTCCTAGTTGTTTAGCTTTTCTATGCCAGTGCAAGAATGTCAGGCAAATATGTAAAAAGTTTTTTGATATTATGTTACCATACCATGTGAACAAATTAACTTCACAAGATGGAATAAATCAATATTCCTTCTTAGAAGTCAACAACCTTCTTCATACTTTATTTCCAAAATCTGTGAGGTTCTCTGAGCAATTGACTCTCACAAGCTCCTAGTTACAATCATCATGGGTAGAGCAGGTAGAGATGCCTGCAGTTATGTTTGCCTGACACTCATAATTTCGTGTTTTGAACCCCTTAGAGCTTCATCAAACCTTAACCATTTGTTCAGATATAACTCTTTTTCTATCTCAGGCTCAATTCATGGTTTCAAGCTTTTATCAAAATGAGATTAGAAAACAAGAGGCACTTTTTCAAAGGTTTATTTCTTCTGTGCAGAATCTTTTCTTTGAAGAGCTTTTATGCAGAATTGTGAAGCAGAACTTTATCAGAAGGGCACAAATGCAGTCACTTAACTGACTGCACTGCCTCCAGGTAAAAATGACGTGGATGCAGCTCTGGAAAATCAACAGCTTTATGTGCTTGCTATACTGTCATTAAGAACATGCTGGTAAAATTGCTGAACTTTTTACTTTCATTGAGTACCTCCCATTTCCTTTCTCAATAGTAATCATATCACTCAAGTTCCCAGAAGCGGCTGGAGAAGATATGAGGGATGCAGTAGTCAACACCACATCCTTCTCTGGGCCTATGCAAGGAGCAGGGGACAGATCCATTTCCAGCTGTTGTCTATTCTAGAGTAACTGCCTACTTTTAGCTTATGGCAGGTATAAAAAAAATTACCTCTCTAGGACAAACAATTTGCATAGGCCTCTGACCATAAAAACCTATGTGACGACTGTCAGAACTTTCAGCCCCTACACTGGGCCTCTGATGTGTGGAGAAATGCTAAGGTTCACAAGCTAACAGAAATGTTGTTGTTCATTTTACCCCAACTAGACTTGGACGTAGACCCGTATAACTCTGTCTAGTTCAAAATGTCCAATGGCTGTTCTGGCTTCAGATATGGCAACTCTATCAACTCCAATGATTTGAGTAAATTATCAAATGCATAATGCAAACACTTCAAACTTGTATAGTATATAGAATCATAGAATGTCCTGAGTTGGAAGGGACCCACAAGGATCATTGAATCCAACTCCTGTCCCTGCACAGGACAACTCCAAAATTCACACCATGTATCTGAGGGCATTGTCCAAATGCGTCTTGAATATTGTTGGGCTTGGCGCTGTGACTACCTCCCGGGGGAGCCTGTTCCAGTGCTCCACCACCCTCTGGGTGAAGAACCTTTTCCTAATGTCCAACCTAAACCTCCCCTGGCATATCTTCCTGCTGTTCCCTCAGGTTCTATCATTGGTCGCCAGGGAGAAGAGATCAGCGCCTGCCCGTCCTCCTCCCCTTGCGAGGAAGCTGTAGACCACACTGAGGTCTCCCCTCAGTCTCCTCTTCTCCAGGCTGAACAGATCGAGTCACTTTGGCCGCTCCTCATATGGCTTCCCCTCTAAACCCTTCACCAGCTTCGTGGCTTCCATATAAAGGAATGTGTCTCAAAATAGACGTGGTCATTTTGGAGTTTGGCTCCATGAGTCGTTTTTTTTGGCCAGTTTCATCCCAGCATTGCTCACCATTGTTGTTTTCCATTCTGCCTTCCAGGATAGCAAACCTTACTGCCAGTCTGGTATTATGAGGAAAGGTAGCTTCAGCCATCTCAAACTAACCAGAGTAAGAGTGTGCCTGTGACCAGCTGGCTCACGGTCTGGCTCACCTCACAAGCAACTTGTTCATATGACACCACCTATTTGGTCACATCATTTCCCAATATACTGTAGAGCTTGCTCTTACATTAAGAGAAAGATTTATTTTCTTATGTGTAGAATGTTTTCATGGCTTCTGTAAATGCTGCCATATGTGTGTGAAATCCAGCTGCTTCCGTGGTCCTCGCTCTCTTAGAGCTTCATGACTCTTGTCAAACCCACTTCTTTTGGAATAATCATTTTTAGCTTGGACACAGCTCAAAACTGTTAAAGCTGTACATGTGTGAGTGAGGGGATGGGGGAGGTACTCCGGCACTGAACTCGTCCTTACTCAAAGCAGAAATTTTTCATTAAGTAAAAGAAGAAAAGGATAAAGAACTTATGCACGTCTCCATATACCAAGTGTGTATGTTAGACCACATTTCTCCACTTAAAATTCAAGCTGCATATCAAAGCTGCAAACATTGTACTACAACTTGTCATATGCAAGACTGTGTAAGAGCTTTTAGTCTACATACTTTATTCTTTGACAGATAACTGATAGAAAAGGGAACAGTATTATAAGAAAACATAAGAATGGCTTTCAACGTAAAATCATATCCCTGAAATTGCCAACTCTTGACTGATATTGCATTAATGCCACTCTGCGCCTTGTAATATGTTTTTCCAAAAATGAAAACAATCTGTGCAGGTTCAAAAATTCCATTAAGGGAATGTGAGGTTTTAGTAATCTTTTATTCCTCTTCCTGAACTCATTTTCCAGCCCAGAGTAACTGATTTTGTATCAGTCTAATACAAGGTCACACTAAAGTCCAAGTAGGTTCTTTTTGCTAGGAAGAGACATGTACATTCCTGCTCAATTTTACTCCTGTCTGTTGAGTCGACATTATAAAGTGCCGGGCTCTTATTGCTTCTTGCTATCCTGATTCTTCACAATCCTGAAAACAGCATTCTTTTTTTATGTTCTTCCTTTGCAAGAACTGGGATATGAGAAGGAATTGTTTCCTAGTGAATTTGAAATTTACCCCTTTTCGAAGCAACTCCTCGATTAGTAGCTGATTGCCAAGCAATGGAGCTGCCTCCTGCTTGGAGCTCCATTGAACTCAATGGCAAGAGTCCCTCTTCCCATGTGATTCAGTGGAGCTCTGCAGTGGTACTCACATTATCTGAGCATGCATATTTGCAAGACCAAGGTCTAAATACAGCTGTAAATATGCACTTCTTTAAATCATCTTTAACTAGAGAGATCCCAAAGACTCAATTAAGAAAAACAAACATCTAGAGAGTAATTCTAACACCTCTTTCCTCTGTGAAGTGCAGAGAGAGTTGAAATTTGCATGTTTGAACCTCAGAAGGGAAAACAAAGAAATGGATATGTCTCTCTCTTTGCCCACAACCAAGCATCCCAGTTTTATTTATGGCTCATACTTTGCTTACCTTTCATTCCTAAAGCACATACAGATTAGCAGCACTCATTATAAACAAAAGATTTTTTCCCCCCAGAGACTGAAACAATCCAGTAGAAAAAAACAAGGCTTGGAAAACAGAAGATGCTTTGTGATTTTCAGCTCCAGTCCCGATTTCTGGTTCTCAGCCCTCTTTCTCTTCTCCTTTTTTAAACAAAACCCTCCCCCTTCTCATCTTACGAGGCCAGGCTGTGGGTCCAGCCTCTTTTGTGGTTCTTACTCTCTGTGCACTCTCCAACATTCATTCTCCTATTGTTTCTTATCTCCTACTAAGAAATCACCACAGTTAATCACTGCTTTGCACAAGCCACATTCTGTGGGTTAAAGAAGGAACAGAATAATTAGCAGTAAGGGATGTGCACACATCAGGTCCAACACAGGGAAGGTAATGATGGAGACAGGGCAGTTGAATGTTTATTGTAGCAGTGTTTTATGCTTCCTTTACATCAGCCTTGGGAAGATCTCTCCTACTTCCGTAGGGCAAGGAAGTAAATTTTGTGCCTGAGCTCCTAACTTTTCCTGACAGTCTTACTGGGCTGGGTAATATAAACAGTTGAACTAGTGCTTACAGTGAACTTACGGCACACCAGTTCAGCTAGTTTGAGTATTTCTACTGGTTACTTTAGAGCTCCCAGCAGGGGCTATACTGCAACCAACCTGTATGTAGGCACCAAGCAAATGTTAAAGACATCTTGAAAAATGGTTGAAAAACACACCATCCAGACAGTGCCTACAGGTGCATCTTTAGCAGAGCTTGCTGCCTTTGATGTGCAGTTCTTCCTGGACACACAACTTTTTACTTACAGTTTTATGCAAGCAGGGCAGGCAATCAGTAATTGTGTGGCAATCAGAGCTGTCATTTCCCACGATTCTGCTGCAAATCCTACAGTATTTGGCACTTCTGTGAAACTCTAGTCCCTGGTGTTAAGTGATGACATGAATATTTATGGAGGTAGAAGGAGAAAGGCAAGGTAAATTTTTATCCTTCGTGTTTCAGGATAGTGACTTGCTTTCTCTTTTTTCCCTCGCAGGTATGACATCATGAACCTGCAGTACATAGAACCCAACCGCTATGACTATGTCCTCATTGGGACCTGGCACGAGGGCGTGCTCAACATTGATGACTACAGGATTCAGATGAATAAGAGTGGAATGGTCCGATCGGTGTGCAGTGAGCCTTGCTTGAAGGGCCAGATTAAGGTGTGCCTCAGACACTTACTTTCCGCTATAGAAATGTGAATAACCAGTCAGTGTTTTTTCCCTAAACCTAAGCAAGCTTCCTTCATGCCAAGGGATAGGACTTCCTGTTCTTCAGGAAAGCCAAAAGTATAGAAAGAGTCCTAGATTAACATCTTACTCTTACAATCCCATATACAGGCCCATGTTTTCTAAAATTGCCCTTTGTAGTGATGCAGAATCTTCTAGTGTGACAGGATTTGAATTTCACCTTATGTGAGAAAGAACAAGATTTTCACTTAGTCATTGCCTACAACATTCAGTGGCTGTGATTCACTTGGAGGCTGATCCTAAAAAGAACGTGACCCATGGGAATCCAGTATTTTGTTCCAGCAATAACACCTGCAAGAAAAGGGAAGAAAAAAAAAAGCCTATTTGTATCTCATATTCACAACAGGAGGCATGGAAATACAAATGAAATCACTCCGTGTTTACCAAACAGTAACACTTGTATCAAGCTACAAATAATTTGCCGCCTGCCATGTCTGCATGACATAAAGACATGTTCCATCACTATCAAAATGGTATGGATGCAGTAAGTTTAAAATGGCAAGAAGCCCATTCAGGAAAATCACCTTAGAGCAGACCTTCCTTTCTAATTTCATTTAATAAGCACATTTGCAGCTTTTTAATTCTATATTGCTACTCTAAGCAATAAGTGATTGATGATTTGGCAAAGGAGTAGTGACATACTCCAGCAGTCTTGGAGGGGAAACATTATCGGTATTTACTACCCTCCAGAACATCTTTTCCCTGTTTTTGAGATTGTGCAGTTTGTGTATGTGTGTATATGTAAACACCATGCATACAAAATGCCAGCTTCAGCTCCCATTGAAGTCTATTGGACTCTCTCCACACTGCAGGAGGAAATGTTAACAAAAAAAGCCTACAAAGCCAGCATTCAATAAAACAAACATTTTGTTTTTCACTATTGCACTTAGCTCTGCATATAGATGGATAGGAAGATCCTGGAGAGAAGGCTGGGTTCCTCCTTTATGGCAAACAGAGCCAGAGTCTTTGTTGGAGCCCCATGAGCTGGAGATACCCTTAATCTTTTTTCAGCCTCAGCGTAATGAAACTAGGAGTCAAGATGAAGAAACCATCTTTTCAATATTGGATCATTATACTTAGCAGCCCTCACAGCAGAGAAAGATAAAGCTTTCAGGCCCATTTGTCTCCAAAAGAGCTGTTCCGAAGCATGCTCTTGGTCACCGCATATTGGTTTTATTTTGTACTAGGAGCCATTACATCCTTTTAGCAGTATATTTTTTAATTTACTCTTATTTCAATTTCTATTTACACTAGTGTAATAAGCCCCAAAGAGACTTCCACATAAAGTGGAATTTATGTGTGTGTGCGTGTGCTTGTGTGTATATATATGTATATGCATTAATCACTCTTTGTTCTAACCTTTGACTTTGTTTACTGCTTTTTACTATGCAATAGATATTAAGTGTGGGCTGAGCTACTTGTCCTGACCTGAACCATCTCTCAGATTAAGTCTCTTCTCAAGTTTGATTGAAAATATAACACTCCCCATGCCTCTGTACCAAAGGGAAAATGATTTTGTACTTTTAACTCAGAACTGCTCCCCCAAAAACAAAACAGAATTGTCCCCAGAGATTATCCTTGAACTTGTAAGCACAAATTTTAATACGCAGGGGTAGACACAGAATCAAAATTCATGTTTTCTAGTTGTCCGAAATGTGCCAATCCTGTCATATTTTAAACAGTGCAGGTGGTATCTGTTTGCTGCGGGGGGCTTCTGTCTTGTCTTATAGAGGATCATAGCTGAGGATGTATTTTGCATTACAGGTGATCAGGAAAGGAGAAGTGAGTTGCTGCTGGATTTGCACTGCTTGCAAAGAGAATGAATTTGTTCAGGATGAATTCACATGTAAAGCCTGTGAGCTTGGCTGGTGGCCTAATGCTGACCTGACAGGTAGGGACATGTCCCTCCAAACACATTCCCATTTTACAGGGCACAAGAACGGTGTGTGGTGGAGAGAAAGGTGGCAGCATGCAGACATATTAAAGGTACATACTTAAACACACATCCCAATGCAGTTTAGGGCGAGTGAAAAGTGCTATATCTTTTGGCTCAGTTCAACAGCAGATGGCAAAATTTCTACCAAGAAGAAATGACATAGTCTACCTGTTCCTCCCCTTCAGTTAGCATAAGCATTGATAAAGCTGTTAAGACTACTAATGAACTTAGCAGCATTTGCTGCAATTTTAGCAGTGATTATCACAAGAGCTCAGTGCATCCTTGTCAGATTGACTGGATACTCTTTCTGATCGTTCTACCATGCAATTAGTAATAATTTGTCTGGGATTTCAGGCCATTCAGTAACTGACTACCAGACTTTCATTTGGTATAAGGATCATTCTCACTGCACCTGCCAGCAAGAGGAACATCAACAAAATCCTAAGAGAGGCTGGCAGAACAAAGGGAAACAGAATTAGTCTGCTTTTTGTATATGCTTTGGTTGAGTTGTATGCTATGGCATCTTTCTATTATTTTGTACCTATCAAGGTCAACCTCCACACCTGCTCTGAGCTTTGCAGTAACCATTACCCCAAGAAAATAGATTTAATGCACTGAGAAGCACCACCTTGACCTTGGGTTTGCTTTGTATCACTGTAAAAGACTACTGGCACCTCTGCCCCATGCCACATCTGCAAATCTTGGCTGCCAGTATTCAGCAGGGCATCATTCCTAGTCAAAGAAACAATCTGACTACCTAGCTGAAGATCAAATGTGCAGCTTATCACATCTTTATCCTTTAATATGACTGGCTGGCAACGAGATGTTGCTGCAGAATTTAATATATAGACAAAGTACTCAAACCTTGATTAAATATTTCCTAGAGATAGTGCTAAGCTAGTCACTGAAGCCAAGTGAGCTTTCAGAGGATTTATTTTGAGAGGGAAAGCTCGCCACTTCTCTAGCTAAAAGATATTATTAATCACAATAAACTGGGAAACTTGACCCATTGGCTATCTTGGTTTTCTACGGAAAATAAGCTATGGTCATGTCCCAGATGTGTGTGTATCTGCCTATATCCCATAACTCTCACCCCCTCTATCCCCCCTTGCCCGCCCCCCCTCCCCCCTTCTCTGGTGTGCAACTGAACATACTTCAAATAGATTTGTCGGGATACAGAAATCTCAGTGATCATTCAGTTCCTTCAAGTTTCATGTAAGTGGGTTGTAGGAAGAGGAGTTCTTGAAAAATACTTTCTGTAAGGGTCTTAATTATGGAAAAACATCTTGTATTACTAGACACCAGAAACCACAGCACCCTTCATAAATGTCCTGACCATTGGAAAAGCTCATATTCAACTGCCACATCCTAGGACACCAGTGTCTGCTAATTTTAAAGCAGATATCCGTAGACAACGGGGCTCTGTTAGTCTTAGGAAGTTCGCAGAATTTTTTGTATCTACTATTCAGGGAAGAAAACTGGGGCTTCTTTTTAATCAATAAGGCAGAACGAGAACATAGTGAGAGATCAATGTGCACTTGAGTGAATATGGTTCAGTGCTACCAGCTGCCCAAAATAGCTCAAAAGGGGGCATGTCAAAATGACAGGCAATGCTGAAAGGAATTGAGGAAAGCATCGGTGCTGGAAAAAATCTCAGGGGCATGTTGCAATCTATTAACTTTTAATGAAATCAGTAGATGACCTGCTGATTTGTGTTTCTTCTCAGCAAGGAGACTGGACTGCTGCTGTTCTAAAATCACAGCAGCATCAGCCAAATGACAGCATAGCCATTGACTGATTTCCTAGAGAACATCAAAATGGCATTCTGCTCCTGCACAGCTTCTTCATTCTGTCTTCTTGAGGAAAAAACTTCTTTTTTTAACCCCTGCAATTCACTTACTTGAATTGCAGTACAAAGTTGTGAAGAGAAGCTGATGCCATCCTAACCCTTAGAAAAGGGAGACTGAGATAGATAAACTCTGGCTCTTGAACTTTGTGGGAGCCACCATTGGTATCATTTAATTTGGAATTCTCTTTTCTTGCCAGGATTTCTCCCATCAAATACGTTTTTATAGTTTGCTTTTGTGTGTTGTATTCATACCTTGCCAGTCACCATAGCATCTAGACACAGACGTTAGCATCTCACATTTCAGATTGTTTTTCCCTTTGCCTTAAATCTTAAATGCTAAACATGTATGCAGTTTTAGTCCCATTTTCCATCACAGATGGAGGCTCTAAAATCCTTAGTCCCTTTAAGAAATGTGAAGCACATACTAACCCATTTCCTAAGACATGCTTTTCAAGGTGCGCATTCTCTCCATTTGAAATCAGTCCCTGTTGCTCAGCAATCCTTTCCTGACATTTTAATTTTATTTTTAAATGTACAAATTTTTTTTTAGATTGCTTCCCCTAAGTATGTGTTCAGTGAAGTGGAGTCAGCAGGCACAAAGAATTTCTCACCACAGATGATAAAAACTTGACCTGACAAATAGTCACTCGAACCAGTATCTTAAGGCCTTGTGCCAAGAAGAGATATCTTTTGTAGTATCAGAATCTAATATAAGAGGAATGAATGTCAAGCTAGTAAACCCAGTTTACATAAATCATCTTAAATAAGCAATAAAACAAGATAGGACAGGAAATTTTATAGAGTTATTATGAAATGAATCATAAAGGTTTGGGGCCATCAGTTACCTGGGATGTGTTAATGACCACAGAAAACATCCTGGATTGTCTTATTGGCCTTGCAGTATGAATATAATTTTTTAAAAAAAGTAAAAAATTGATTAGCCTTCTGCTCTAGGAAATGATTCATGGTTAAAGTGCACAGAAAATAGTAGATGAAAGCTACCAAACAGCTTTTTACTAGAAACTTTTAACTGTGAAGCTTTTGCCACTAGTTCTCTGGTTTTTGGAGGTTTGGGTTAGTTGTTGTGGGTTTGGGGGGGGATTTTTGTGTGTTGTTTTTTTTAACCTGTAAGTACACCATTTCCCCCGGGTACCCTCCCCCAGTCTCAGCAAGGTTCCCTAGCCCACTTTCTCCTAACTGGGAAATGATCCACCTTCACAGGTGCTGACAACCAGCAACTGTTTGCTGATAGAAGCAGCGCAGGCAGCTTTTTGCAATGTGTGCAGCATACGTGGCTCTTGGGGTTTGCTGGTGCACAGGAATTACACTGATATAACAAAACAGATTTCTAAGACCTTACACAGGATAAGCTTAAAGCAATCGATAGGCTTAACCACCATGCTGACTCAGGGCTCTGAAAATATTGTTTAAGATGGAATGAGTATGGCTTGATGTTGCTAAGCTTAAAGCCCACACTGAAACTTTGCAGCAACCACAGGCTGGTTTCTTGTTTAAGAAGAGCTTTGCATGTATTAATCAATGAGCAGGAGCTTCTGATTCTTAGTCTTTTATTAAATCAAAGACGGAGCCAATTTCCACTCAGGGCTGCTGCGGCAAATGGCCAGAGGCTCCCACTTCTAATAAAAAGCTTTTCCTTCATATTTCACCATAAAAATACTGGTTGGAAGAACAAGTTTCCTCACCTATCTGAGTCTTGAACAGACCACTTTGAGCAAAACAGAATTCATTTTCTTTATAAAACAAGACCTCCAGTTGCACATGCTATCATTTCTATTGTTTTTGATGTTACAGGTACCTGTAACATCACCACCTGTAGTTAAGTAGACAGCATTATGTGTACTTAAGTCAGCCTGGTACTCTTAGAGACAAAAAGTACAGAATTACAAGACTTTCTTTCAGTTCATATGACATTGGCAGACATTAAAAGTTTGAGCAGAAATTTTCCATGTCAGGACTTTGCCTCAGGCTGATTTTTTTTTAATTTCAACAAAAAACATTTTTTCTTCTTCTGTTCCTCAAAATGAGGTTACAGTAAAACTGTTCAACCCTATTCCATACCTCTGCTTACTTCTCCCATACTTTGAAGTACTTTACATTTTGGTAGAGGTATCAGTTGGTAATTTTGTGTCACTCTGTGGAAGACGCATATAAATTGAGCAAAACTGTGGGCATCAGAAGCTTTTAGTTCATAGAGGTTGGTCTCTGCAGATATACTCTGTACTGAGGAGGAAGGGGCTGAGCATGACTTTTGCTCATCACAGTATCAGGGCCCTTGCTAAGATTTAGCAGCAAAACTGAGAGAAAAAAAATGACACTCTTACAAGCTCGCTGGCACCACTGCCGTTTCCCTGCTCTTCTCAGCTGTGTCCAACAACTCAGACAGGCAGAGGTGATGAGAAGCCAGTCCAGGATGTGAAAAGCTGGACCAGCAGGGTTCGTAATAGAGACATCTGGGTGGAGAGGTGACTGGCTAGGAAAAAAATGAACTTGAAGGGGAACTGAGGTTGGGACAGTGAGGGACTGGGAGGAAAGATACTTGAGAGATGGGCGAAAGCCACAAAAGGTGAGCTGCGTCCAAGGTAAACTGGAGGAGGACAGAAACAATAAGTAGAAGAGGCCATGGATACTTACCTTGGGATACAGAAACATGTTAAATGCATTTTGGTACTATTAAGTCAAGAACAGAAATTAGGAAATGTCAGAATGAAGGTTTTCAGTAACTCAGCTTCACAACCATAACATACTATTAACACAGGGGATTTTATTTTCTCTGTAACGTTTATTGCTGGTATTACATCTTTAGCACAGTGAGGAAGGTAGCCAGAAACTCCTTTAACTTGAGTGGGGGAGAGAGCAGTTCAGTTAACTGATACCTATGTTTGCACATCTGTAGTAGTCATAAAGGAGAGCCTTTCCAATTATTTTTTGAAGGCATGCATATTTTGTAGGTATGACTTTTCCATAAGAATTAAATTACATTATTTAGTGGTAAAAACAATGAACAGGGGGTTTGACAAAATGAGAATAAGACAACGTTAAAAGAAAAAAATCAGAACTATACTAAGAAGGTACAGTATCTATGGTGTAGTTCCATTACAACTTTGGATTTATTACCATTTTTCTGCCCACAGATCTCTAATTAATTTCTATGATTTATAAAATCATCCTCACAAAAATGTAGTGCGTCAAGTTATAGTGATTTTGATAAAGACTAAAATAAGTTAGTCTGAGGAGGTCAAAAAGCTACCCATTCTCATTTGTAACCATGCTTTCCCTGCTGAAATGAAGGGATGGCGCTGAGTTTGTCTTGGTTCTGTTCCCAGCTCTGCCTTTGATATGCTGGGCTTGTCAGCAGGTATCTCAAGGAAAATTATGAAAAAATTTCCAAATCTCATTTCCCTTTGTAGCATCATGAGCAAATGTTTAGGACACGCAAAACTGATGGCTGTTTTTTGAACATATTTCATCCAAACTTTTCTATGCTGCAGTTCACTCCTTTGTAAAATGGTGTTAATAATCCATGGCACATAGGCATAAACTAATGTTTGGATTATATTGGGAGCCAGGAAAAAAAAGTTCTTTCTTCAGGCAGCTACCTTTCTAACACTCTGTTTCTTTTCTGTATACTGCAGGCTGTGAACCCATCCCTGTAAAGTACCTCCAGTGGAGCAATATAGAGTCTATTGTGGCTGTGGTCTTTTCCTGCCTGGGGATCCTGGTCACCATGTTTGTCACCCTTATCTTTGTGCTCTACAGGGACACCCCTGTTGTCAAATCCTCCAGCCGGGAGCTCTGCTACATTATCCTTGCTGGCATCTTTCTGGGTTACGTCTGCCCTTTCACCCTTATAGCTAAACCCACCACGACATCCTGCTACCTCCAGCGCCTTCTGGTGGGTCTCTCCTCTGCCATGTGCTATTCTGCCCTTGTGACCAAAACCAACCGCATTGCACGCATCCTGGCAGGCAGCAAAAAGAAGATCTGTACCCGCAAGCCACGTTTCATGAGCGCCTGGGCCCAAGTGGTCATTGCCTCCATTTTGATCAGCGTGCAGCTGACACTGGTGATCACGTTGATCATCCTGGAGCCCCCGATGCCCATCCTCTCCTACCCCAGCATTAAGGAAGTTTACCTTATCTGCAACACCAGCAACCTAGGCGTCGTGGCTCCTGTGGGCTACAATGGACTCCTCATCATGAGCTGTACGTACTATGCCTTCAAGACTCGCAACGTGCCTGCCAATTTCAATGAGGCCAAGTACATTGCATTCACCATGTACACCACTTGTATCATCTGGCTGGCCTTTGTGCCTATCTATTTCGGGAGCAACTACAAGATCATCACCACCTGTTTTGCAGTCAGCCTGAGCGTGACAGTGGCGCTGGGGTGCATGTTCACTCCTAAGATGTACATCATCATAGCCAAGCCTGAGAGGAATGTCCGCAGTGCCTTCACCACCTCAGATGTGGTGCGTATGCATGTCGGGGATGGCAAGGCACCTTGCAAGTCCAACACATTCCTCAACATATTCCGGAGAAAGAAGCCAGGGGCCGGAAATCCAAAGTAAGTGATTGACTGCAGGTACACATCTATTTGTATATGTCCCTCTCTTTGCCATCCTCTCTTGGTTGACCATAGTCTGCTGAATAATAAGGTATGTAACAGTTTTTTGTCTCATGTGTAGCACAAAAGGTGGAAATGATCCTTTAGATCTAAGCCTCAGATGGATATTGTCATGTAGCTTATTTTCTCTCCTGCCTGCTCTAAAGGCAGCCCTGTATACAACTCCCTCTGCCTCTGGGGCAGGTCAGGCAGTGGCAAAGTAACCAAGCTCTGTTTGCAGCTTCTCCCATCTTTCCATGCATGTGACGGGGATCTCATGCCCCTACGTGCAGTTGCTCTGCATTACGGTCAAACTGAGGTGCTATTGTAGCCTTTTGGGAAAGGGGACCAGAAATCTATGTCTAAGTGGTTGTAAATCACATGTACTTGTCCAATGCCACTGGGATGTGCATGTGAAAGCTGGGGATTGAACATTAGTTTGTAAGGTAGTGTTTTGTGACAGTCCTCATGATTGTGATCCAAAAGCACCCTTCATACTATCCCTATGCTCTATTTAATATTCAGAATTATGAGCAATACTCTTAATCCTCATTAGTGTAAACTTGTCCATGCTCTCAAACCCAGTGTTGGTGTGAAAGTTGCAGAAGTCAACTGATGGTGAAAATGAACTTGCATCCACATCTATTGAACCTGTTATTTTCCTTGCTAATAATTAAAAGCAACCCAGCTGCAGCAGAGGGGGAGAGAGAACTGTTACTTCAAACAACATCTCCCTGTGAGCAGCTGTCTGAACATTTGCATACTTTATTATCTTATTGCTTTTTAATGTTTAAAGAAGCACCATAGGGCTAGACATGAGCTTAGATTATTTTTGTCCCAATTAAAAAAAAAAATTATCAAAATAGTAAAGAACCATTGAAGTCTACATTTCTGAGCTTCCTGACAGAATTAAAATTCAGTTAATTTCCAGCTCTTTGGGATCTGTAGGCTTTTCTGAGTCACTCGAGTTTGTTTTGATTCAGTTTGCATAAGAACTGTTTTCGTATGTCCTGGAGATGGAAGGGATAAGGATGGAGGTAATACCATAGAAAAGCCATGCTGTGATTAATTTTGCCTTTTGCTACTTCAATACGTTTTATTTTGTTGCCAGACAGGGGGGTCGGAAGAGAAGGTAATGGAGACATAAGTAACCCAAATATACAGCTCAGTGTGCCATGAAGGCCATGATAAGACTGCCAGCTCCTGAGCTAGACAGAGAGGGAGCTGGGAGTGGCAGGCTGCACTGGAAGCCCCTCATGCAGGGAGATGGCCAAAAATCTCTGTAGCTCAAGAGCTTGAATTCCATGCAGATAGAAAGATGGACCCTGATCCACCTTCCTCTGACTCTATGGAAGTTGGATGGGGTCTTACATGTCTGTAAGAAACTAGTGTGGTGTCTCTGCAGTGTAGGCTCTGGCTAACACTGTTGGTATCTTTAAGATGATGTCTGACAAAAAAAAGGGACTATTGAGTATTTTAGATCATGAGAAATTTAGTAACTAATTCTTTGTTGTGCTTACTGTTCCTCTACTTTCACCAGAAAATTGTACTTTAAAAGTCCCAAATGCAATATATTTAGAACACAGTTCATAATATGAGAAAATATTGCATCCCATTCAAAAACCAAGCTTCCTCCTCAGAACTGTCACCTTAAAAAAGCAACAGGGCTTACCTGAGCTTTTTAGGAATTTGTTTGTTGCCTAATTTTAGTTAGATTTTCTTGACCTCTCTGTTGAGCCTGTGTGAGTGGTATGAAGCAAAAAAGCCCTACAGAGTTTTAAGGTGCTCTTCTAAACTAAAAGCTCAGCACCTAGTTAATAAGATTTTTTGTCTCAGGTCAAACCTCCGGATCTTTTACACAGCAAAATCCCAACCTCTGACCTAAACCTCTTGTACAGTTATTGCTACATTCTTCGCCTAAACCAGCACAGATGCGGAGGCATGCTAGGCTTGCTGATGGAGAAGGACAGCATACCTCTCTGTACCTGGGCATGAAGAACTGAAAGCAGTGTAGTATACAAACATGCAGCTTTGGAAATAAAGTCACAAGACAGCACAAAAAGTCATTTCAGGGCTTTGGAGGGTATTTTTAGCTCCTAGCAGAGTCCATTGCAAAGCTTGTGAGGACATTGTGTGGACACAGATAAAGAACTGTGAGTCAATGAGGAAACCAAGAAGGAAAAACTAGAATTTTCTGAAGCCTTTGAAGCATCTAGATAACTCAAATGTGTAGTCAGGTCCTTCCTGAAACAGGACTTGAAACTACTGGAACATGCTTAATGCCCACAGGAATAGCCTCCAGGCTGATTTTCAACACTTTTTTAATTTCTTATCAAAATCTGGGATTTATTTGCCAGTTTTTCAGTAATTCAGATCCCTGAGTATGTTGGTCCGCTTCTTGATTCTGTAATTGTCCCTCCCTATGGGTGCATTTTTCTGTCTGTAAGTGGCCAGCAGTGCTTCACTCAAAAGATTTCTTTTCCAGCTGTCTTACAACAACTTTCCATCCACTTTTTTGTTATCTCTTCTCTCTCTTCCTAGCTTGTTTTTTCTTTTTCTTTTTCTTCTTTTTAATTTTCATCTCTCTTTTCCTGTCTGTATCAAACCCCTCTTCTGCTAATCCAGTGAATTCCAATTTACAAACAGAAAAGTGGCATCCATCTAAATTAAATTGATGTGCAGATATAAACTGAGTTAGTTTTAAAAATGGAAACCAGTTTACATTTACAAGGGCAAGTCAAACTTATATAAACCTTGATAAAGCACTCACATGCAATGTTGTGCTGTTGGTTTAACTAGCATAGCTTGGGGACTAGAGCAAGCCAACCCACTCTTCCTTTCTCCTTCCTAAAGTAGAGCAAAAGAATTAACCAGGGAAGTCTATTAACACAGGATCTATTAGTCAGTTCAAAACCTTCAGCTATATCTGGTGCTAATACAGAGGTCAGAAAATCCTCATGAAAAATGTCTGTCCCAGCTGCATTACCAACAGAGTTGCAATGAAAATAAATTGTTTAGTAACACTGGTCTTCACTTAAATAACAAAGCATACTGCCTTTACTGATCTGTTGCACTCCAAAGGTGCTATGTGCAATCATGTGGGTTTGAACTCTGTCTTACTTGGTTGAATTAAACTATGAGCAGTTACAGCCAGCACTGTTTTAAATAGAGCTGGTTGGGAACTTTTCAGTGGAATATGTTTTCCATTAGAAAATTCTGGCCTTTCAAAATGTTTCACAGAATTGGGCTTTGATGGAAGGGATCCTCTCTGGGCCAGGGGGACTTTCTTTTTTTCCCATGGAGGGATGAAAGCTTTGGGAAAGTGTGAGGGAACTTTATCCCAACAGCCATTAGTTAAGGCACTCACTTAGGTTAAGAGCATCTCCTTCACTTCCCAGGTGAACGCCCTATAACTGGACTAGGCACTGTCCCAGGACAAGTCTCCTCTTTTCTCTCTGTTCTTGACCAGCAATGTGTCCTGGAACAGAGAAGAAAATCCTGATGCAAGCCCTAGAGAAATATGTTGTATTATTTTGTGAGAGAACTTGAATCTGGGTCTGAGAGATCCCTTGCGAGTGTCTTCAGTACTGAGCTACTCTCAGTCTCTCCCTCTTGTCAAATGAATATTTAAATATTTATAAAAAATGGAACAGCTCCATCAGGAGAGATTGAGAGAGAGTGAGATCTGCTGCTTTTATTGAAGCTTTGTGGGGACATTTATTGTTAGAGTTTGCTGCTTGATGACATTATGAGATCCTGGCTGTTACAGGATGATGACATAGCAGCGTTTTTTAATCTTCTTGGTTTCTTTTCCAGCTATGAGATTGTAACTTTTGGATATGGATCTTGCTGCGATCATTAGCCTTGTTCTTGACCACAAATGTTACTTTGGTCTACGAGGGTCAATCAGCTTGAAGAGCAGCACTCCTGTACAGTGCCTGTACGACTGCTTCCCTGAGGAAGCAATGCTCCTTTCTGTACTACATGCAGAAAAAATAACCAGTGAGATTGAAGATGCTGATCTTGAGGAGGGTTCAGGAAACACCTTCTCCAGCCACTGCTTCAAATGGACCCTACTCAATGTGCAGGAGGCTGGAGCCAGGCCTGCAACCTGCAGGTCTGTTGTGTTGCTTTTCTATAGTCCACACGCACATTTCAGATAGAGCTTGACCCACGCAGCAAGGCTCACCTCTTCTCCCACACTTCTTGCAGGCTGCAGTGCCATGAGAAGAATCAGTGTTGCAGCTGGGACCACAGGGGATAAGTTCATTGTGCGTCTTTGGGTAATTAGCTCCAGGTTTGACAGTGATGCTTAGGTGCTGCCTCAGTCTTCACATATAAATGATTTTAAATTTATGGTTGAGACCCCAGGTCTGGGCACCATTTTAGTGCATTTTGAATCAGAGTAAGTAAGGATTTAGTTGTCAACATAAGTTGTGTAGCAAAATTTGAGTTGATGGAAAGGCCAACTAGCAAGACTCACTGAGTGGCCAGGACTCCACATTAATGCGTAAGCCACCTGCTTCCTTCCTTGTAATTTTAATATATTTGCATTCAATTATTTTTCCTCCAGCTGTCTGCCCTCAGAAATGAATAACTGTTTTTAAATATTTCCAAACATGTACTGTTTATTTATCTTTTTAACATGTTTTGGCAGTCCATGCCTCTAGGCTGCTCTCACAGGCATCCACTCTAAGCAGTGTCCAGGCAGTCACCTGGGCCAAGGAGCTCTCAAAATGGCTTTATTCTACTCCAGTAAAAAGGGCTGGGCAACCCAACATCCCCTAGTACATTCTCCCTGCTTCCTTTACAGGAGCCTGTTCCTGTTCTTCATCCTCTCTCCCTCTGTACTGGGTCCCTATATACAGCTTTTTAGCTGGGGATCAGGTTTCTCAGTTACCTCTAGTAACATGTGTCTGTTCCCTTACCAAGGCTTAAGGAACCATCTGCTTTTTTGTCTTGCCAGTTATAAAATTGTCTCCAGGTATTCTTAAATTACTCTTTCTCTTTAAACTGACTTGCTGAGTTGCCATTTCATCTTGAGCAAGCTGTGCTGACATGCCGTGTTTTTCTAGGACTCATTTCACTTGGCGACTCACAGTCTACAAAGGCTTTTGGGCTCCTCAGCCCCTTCATTTTCAAAGCCTCCCTCCCACACAGTGGAGGGAATCTTAGCATAAGTACATCCAGAAGGCAGGACATTGTGTTTCACTGTTCTTCGTGGTGGTGGGAGGAGGCAAATGCACAGCTCAGCATGGCAAGAGTTGGAGCTTCCAGAAACAGAGAGTAAATGTTCAGCATGTTCAGTTGCAGTCATACAAATGCAGATCTCTTACAGGCTCTCACTTGATCCAACTTGAGTGCCTCATCATAGGACGAGATGGTTAGGAGTATTCCCTCTTCTCCCTCTCACTTTACTACTCCATGCAGTCAATATGTGGTCTTTAAGCAGGGGGTTATGGAGGCAAGGGGGGAGGGGAGAGGAGTGTGAACAGAAGACATGGAAACATTTTTAATGTAAGTAAGAACAATGGGTTTTGTCCTGACTTCTGGAGGCTAAAGTGTGTGAAATTGAACAAAACCAATCTCAACCTGGCATAGCTGCACAGGGAATATTTCACTCTGGCTGGCTGAAATGCATCAAAAGATATTAAACAAGAAGATTTAGTGGAAAGTGCAAGGAGGATTAATAATAACTGGTCACCATTGTACCTTCTTCTTTTGTCATGATTTAACCCCAGCTGGCAACCAAGCACCACGCAGCCTCTCAGTCACCCTCGCCCCCTGGTGGGGTGGGGGAGAGGATTGGAAGGGCAAAAGTAAGAAAACTCGTGGGTTGAGATAAGAACAGTTTAATAATTGAAATAAAATAAAATCGAATAATAATAGTAATGATAAGGGGGAAAAAAAAAGACGAACAAAACCTAGGAAAAACAAGTGATGCAACCGCTCACCACCTGCCGACTGATGCCCAGCCCGTCCCCGAGCAGCAATCGCTGCCCCCCAGCCAGCGCCCCCCAGCTTATATACTGAGCATGATGTCATACGGTATGGAATAGCCCTTTGGCCAGTCTGGGTCAGCCGTCCTGGCCGTGCCCCCTCCCAGCTTCTTGTGCACCTGGCAGGGCATGGGAAGCTGAGAAGTCCTTGACTTAGTATAAGCACTACTTTGCAACAACTAACAGTATTTTCATCCTAAATCCAAAACACAGCACTATACCAGCTACTAGGAAGAAAACCAACTCTATCCCAGCTGAAACCAGGACACCTGTAAAAGATAATATATTGTTAAACTCCTGCACTTCAGGACACAAGACCAACCTGAGAAGTCTACAATATATTTAAGTATTATCTTTGGTCCTAAATTGTGTTGCCTAGCCTGCAGCATGTAAGAATTATCTCTGAGTGCTTGTCGTACAGATTACTGCCTGGTGTAGTTTTATCTTCTTACAGCATTGCCAAAACAGTGTAGAGACAATCACTGAATCTAATAGGAGATGGTAGGCTAGCTTGCTTTGCAATGTAGAAAATTGATGCAGTGGGTAAACTTCTCATCTCCTGTAGTAGTATGCATACCTAATAAGACAGCCTTTTATTTTTACCGTTACAGACCTTGGAAAATACCAAATTCCAAGGCGCTTTCAAGAAGGCCTTTAAAACTGCTGGGCCTGCACAGCCATCCTGCTGAGGCTTACCCCAGGGGAAGGCATATTACAGAAGAGAATTTTGAAAGAGCAGAAAGGTTGTAAGCTCCTGCAAGTGGGAATTAACAAAAAGATTAAAAAGAAAAAAAAGATAGTGGGAAAAATTATAAAGGACTGGTTAGATTGTTTATTTAAATGATTTATTTGTCATTGTATGTCTGATCTCTCCAGTAACCTAGCAATAAAATGTTGATGTCCAGGCCCTCTTTTTGGTGCTGACTCTGTAGAGCAGTGGCACCATGGGGTGTAGGGTGCTGTGCTGGTCCGTGGCTGCATGGCTCCCAGCTCCCTGGCAGGGCACAGGGCTCCACAGCCACAGGACACTTGGTTCACCATTGCGTCCCACCCAGGGAATATCCCGGAGGATTCTGCTTCCTTCGCAGTGTGGATGGAGCTGTGGGAGCTCTGGTGTGGCAACCTGGTGCCACAGCTGTCACGGAGAAGACAGGTGGCACCTTGGTCTGGCCCGACTCATCTCCCCGTCGCAGCCCTCCCTGGCCTTTGCCTGGCTTCTGTATGCAGTGTAGTCCTTCACCCTTTTCTGAGGTTGCAGTGCATTTTTGGGAAAGCATCTTATATGCTTACAGGAATAGTTGAAGGTTTTAATGCCAAACATCTCTCTCTCAGCAGTTGGTACATTTGCTGGCTTTGCTCAGCTATTTACTGGGCTTAAACCATTAATGATTTTGTGGACACACAGCACTGTGACAGGTAACAGCTCTTACCCAGTTCTCTCATGTATGTGATGTGAATTTCAAATAAGAAAATTCAACAAACTCAGTCAAGCTGTTCAGTCCTTGTCAGTATATTGATTTAAGTGAATATTTAAAAGTCCCAGAAGACGGTTACATGTTTCCAAAGGGACTCTTACAATTGATGTTGAAGAATTGGAAAGAAACACAAATAAGGGAGTCTGAAACTTAATAATCCAAGAGCAATCTCTTCTAGCCCTGCTGCAGGGTTGTCCATTAAAATTGAGCTGCGTAATTATATCTAATATTGTCCTCTTAGCCTTGAATTTGCATTTGCTTTAATAGGTATGATCTGGTTCTGTCCCATGCATCTGAAAAAGCACAGAATAGGTGACAAATAACTCTGAGATACCATTTACACACTTACATTCTTTCTAGTGATGTAAGCGAATACTAACAATCATATTTATTTAAAAACCAGGCATGGCAAATGTGTGTACCAAATTATATACCAGATTGTGTATCTGTGTATATATGTGCAATATAAACAGTCTGGAGACAGAGAATTTACTTTTTCCATCTAATGAGAAGGAAGGGGCAAGGCTGCATAAGGCACTGTAAGTTTTCCTTGCAAATTACCCCAGCCCAAGGGAGTCCCAGCACATGCATAACCAATCACATGCCACTCCTAAGGCAAGCTGAGGAGAAGGAGCAGGGACAGATACACAATATGATTGGGACGATTGTCATTAAGTACAAGCCAAGAGATCTGGCAGTTTAGCCTTATTCCTCTGGGTTTCCTTCTGTGGCCAAACACAGGCTGCCCAAGACTACATTTAAGAGAGAAATAAGAAAAGCAGTGGCCTCCCAGTAAGAGCAATGGGGATAAACCCCCCTCAGACAAAACCCAGGTTATATTGAATTAGTTTACAGGGCACAGTACCTGCACCTGGGCTCCCATCCAGACTTCTGCTTCTTTGTCACCAGTCAGAGCCACATTTTGTTTGGATGGTCCCTTTAGGTGAAAGGGCTGTTGTGTAAGGTTTTATGTAATTTCCTCCCTTTTTCAGAAGTTGCCAGTCCAGGGCAGTTTTGCCAATTTCTTTTCATGGATATTAACAAGTCTGTTCTCCCAGGGGATTTTGACAGGACATAAACCAAGGAATGGTCTCTGAGCGCAGCCTGGTTCTTACCAAAGGACTCCCGGAGAACTTCATTTTACAGCTCCTTCTCTTGTTTCGCTACTCTCAAGATGCTGAATGACAAAATGTTGTTTTACTTATGGGCACTGCTGTAGCACCAGGCAGCTTTGTATAATGAATCTCAATACTTAAACACAATGATGCACAGATACACAATCACATCAGAGGGGAACTTTACAGTTATGTACCACAATCTCTGTTTCCTGACTGAAGGGAAGCAAAGGCTGTACTATAGAAATCCTGGGGAAGGCTAGTATCTTCCTTGGCATAAAACACAGGAATAAGGACACCACTTGTAATTTAATTTCTTGCTTGACTGGATCACTTATTACATTTCCTTGTACTTTTGTATCTGTATATATTATTTATTGCATTTTTATTCTGAAATGCAGTCATAACAATCCAGTTAGGATGCTACAAAAATACACCAACTCAACAGTGAGTGATACAAACAACTGTGTTTCCATGTAGGTATAAGCAAATGATGTTTATCTGCTTAGCAGCATAATATCACATTGTTTTGGTTAGAATTCTCTCTGTGAGAAAAATAAGGAAGAAATCTTCTCCTTTTAAGAGAGACAGGTAAATAAATTGGTGTTGAAGGTTGCATCCAAATGAGCACCTAAAAACCTGGATATTTCCCTATATTACATATAGAAGTCAGACTCCAACTCTCATAAGCACATACTTAGGGAAAAAAAAACCAGCAACCCATGTTTAAGGGGGGGTGGTCTGAAATATCATTTTAAAATGCATAACGGCCATTTATTTATTTATTTCAGCATTTTAAAATGGAAATGGGATAAAGAACTAAAATACAAGTCTCTTAGAGGCTACTTTAAGATTTTTTTTTAAGTCAAGAATGCATTTTACCTCCTTCCTATCCTCACAGGTGTAATGTTTCAGCCCTGTGCTTCAGTTATTCACCTCCCCTCAGCAGAAGCAAACAGAGCTGTGACATTTCATGAACACACGATAATTCATGTACAAATACTTGCTAGAATAAACACACAGGATATTCTGCAAGTGTTTATTCTGCAGGGATCTCTGAGCTACCTTGTGATTTCATACATCTTTGAGCTAATTTAGAGGTGAACAAAAAATTTGGGTACTGAAGGATATCATGTGGATCTCTGATATTCTCTATATAAGCATAAGGCTATAAACCAGCACAAGCACTATACATATCTATATACAATTAATACAGGGGGTTGTTTTTTTTTCCTCAAATTAAGATGTAGTCTGAAAAATATTCTTGATTCATCCCAGCAATTCAGTGCAAAGTTACTAATGTGAAATGCAGAACTACTGCTAATTTATTTAATCCTTTTTCATGCTTAGGGACACACAAGCACGTAAGAGCCCAAGAAGAGGACGGCACTCTTGGATGTCACCTCTTTCACTGATGTGAAAGGCATCTCGCATTCTGGCTTGTCCACCGAGCTTAGCCCTGCCTGCGATGAGTGCTCCCCTTTGCTCAGGGATGCCTCACGAAACAAAACACTGCAAGCCAAACCGCAGATGCTGCAAAAACATGCTGACAGAGCACCTGATTTTTAGCAAGACTCTGTAATTCATAGGCGAATCACACCCCCAGAGAGAGAAGACGGTCCATCTCTGTTAAGGGACTGTAGGCGTGTATGGTTTTCCACCCTGTTAGAAATTAAATTGTCTGAGCAGGGTTTTATCCTAATTACACAGTGTTACTCTCAGTCCAGTATTGCTCTATGTTTCATTAGAGAAATATTGTCAAAGCCCTTGGTGGATGGCACTAGCACACGTTTTATTTGCTGTGGGAAGAGGCCTGCACATTGCTCTATCAGTTGATCAGTAATGTGTTTCAAAGCAAATTTGTCAGGATGATGCCTGCTGCCACCAAAGCACAAAGACCTGACTATTCTGACTTATATCATCACTGTAATTTGGGACTGCTCTCCACAGCTCTTCCATTTCCTAAGGAAGGATTTGAAAAAATTTCTCACCAGCAATAGCTCAAGTGAGCCCCCCCAACTATTTGTGCTCCCAGAGCTAGGAGTATTTTTGACAATGGGAGTTTTAATTAACTTTGGTAACAAAAAGTCAAGCAGTTTCAGCTTACATATGCCTCAACAGCATGGACCACTGCCGATTGCACTAGCCTTTGTGAGACCACAACCTGCACATCTTTCTGCCTTACCATCAGCAGCAGCTGAGTTCCAGTTATTACAGGGACAGGACACGGCACACTAGCCAGGCACCTGCAGAAGCCCATTTTTCTTAAAATACCCCAAAATTCAGACACATTCATTTACAAACACCTGTACTACCTCCTACAACATTTAATGCTATCCTAATTTTTCCATTCTTCGCATTACTTCGTAGAACACAGAAGAAGATGCAGAGACTGGTGCTGGATACAATGTGTGGCAAAGCAGAGGCTAACTTCTGGTGCACTACTCAGTCCAAAATCTGGATATAGTCTTTGCTAAATGCCTGTCCCACAGATGTCTGTAATGGAGCAACTTTCTTCTCTTTATTTTTGTCTATGGTGATTTAAGAGTTTGTAAAGGGAAGAGTGAGGAATTTCAAAATCTCCATCTTCGCTTCCTGCTTGACTTTGATATTGGTTAAGCTAGTACGATTTGATGCTTTTTTCACCTGTTTCCTGATACTGTTTTCCATCTGTCCCAAATGCACTGAGTGCCATTCACACCCAGAGCAGAGATCTGACCACAGTCTCCTCTGTTCTCCAGTTCTTAGCTCTGTGCCCCAAGGACTCTGAATGGGCAAAATCAGCATTACCAGATCTTTCTTTGGGGTTTCCAGGCCCAGGTCTGGAAGCTGGCAGAACAGACTATGACAGATTTAATGTCCGCACAGAAGACATCTACTGTCAAAGAGGCACTAAAAATCATGGCTAACGATGGAAGTTATGTTCTCTGCTATGCCAAAGGACTCTAAGAAACCACTTTAAGTGTGGGTTGAAAAGGAAAGTATATTGTATCAATAGAACATCTGCCTCCACATTAAAGTTGTTAAAGACTATTTAATTCTGAAATAACAAGTCAGCTAATTCTTCAGAGTATATATGTGTTCTGGCATTCAGCCTCCCACACCTGACAAGCATAGGTTAAAAGGCATTATCACTGTAAACAGCAAAAAATTGTGCAGGCTAGAAGTAATCACACAATTTGTCACTTTAAAACCCACTTGAAAACTAAGAGCTCCAGGTTTCTTACTACTGCATTACAAACAATTTACCATTTCTAGCTTACTGCTTCAGTTATCTCTTCTTAAGCTGTTTCCCCTTCTCTGCTCTGTGGTTCTTCTTTTGTGGCATGCAGGATGTGGTTTTCTTCCACCCTGTAAAATTAACCTTACAGAGAGAAAAAAAAGAAAGTGAATTATTGTCTGCTGGATTGTCCTTGAGCCAGATCTCAAGGTCAGATAAACATTAATGTCAGCAGTAGAGAAGCAGTCCCTGCTGCCCCTGGTTTGGGGAACAGGGGTGAGAGTTGTCCCTCTCAGCAGCAAATCATTAGATTAGCTCAGCTGTGTTGCAGCACCACAGCCGGAGATGTCAAAGCTGATCTTAAACTCTAGCAAAACAAGTGCCCCCTGATCTGATTCTAGCAGCTCCTCACTAGCAGATGGTTTGCTGGTGTTTGCAGTTTCAGTCTGATCCATCCCAGGTACCCCCAGAGAATCACAGGCTCAGTTTAAATGCCCATCTGCAAGCCACCTTCTAGCTTATATACCCTCCTTGTCTTTACCCAGCATGGCATTTGCAAACTATTACTCTTTTCTCACCCTTAGTGTGTTAAAGCCAGAATCTTCTGCTCTTGTTGCTTTCTTACTTCAAGCTCTTCTTAGTCTTCCCCTCCACTTCCATGGAAAATGTCTTTTTATGTTCTCTTCTGGCCAATTCTTTTCATGGCACAAGCTGGATCATTTCAGATAGTTCAGTTCAGCCCGTTTTGGCTGGCTTGCAAGCCTTGCCTTCCCAGATCAAGCATTGTCTGGAAATTGGGACTTACTCCACTTTACTCATTTTTTTGCATCCCAAAGCCCCCCAAGCCAGCCAACTAACCAGACAGCGAGCAGCAAAATACCCAAAAAACAACTAAACAACAACAAAAAAGTAAATCCCGCAGCCTGTGTAAGCCCCCCATAGAGGGATTATCTACCTTGAGCAGACTGACAAGGACTGACAAGGGGCTACACTTGAAAACATAGCCAGAGCAGCACAGATGACTGCAAAAAATGCCCAGCGAGCAGATTAAGTGCGCAGGTGGCATTAACCCCGCCGAGCCATGGGCTGCAAGGGCTGGGCCAGCCGGTGCTAACCCACACTGCCGCCAGCTCTCCTGCATGCCCCAGGTGGCAAGTTAACGCCGTGAGCACGCAGGGGCAATCCAGCAGCTCTGCAAGCGTCCTCGGGAGCTCACACGTGCGCAGCGTGGGCTCACAGGGGTGTAGTGGGAGCTCGCGTGGGTGCGTAGCGGGGGCTCGCCTGTGCATGCAGCGGGAGCTCGTGTGTGTGGGCAGTACGGGCTCCTGTGGGGTGCAAAGTGTGGCCCCAGGGATCTCTGTACTCACCACTCAGTGAGCAGTCCTTTCTCCTTTACTTTCTTATGTTCTCTGAAACCTAAATTATACACATTTCTTAATCCCTGGGGTTATATAAATTATCTCAAAAATGTCTTCTGCCACCGTCCTGGACAGCCAAGAGATTTGCCTGCAGCTACTTTGGGCTATCATAATGTGTAAATCCACAAATGCTTTAAGCTGCCCTAAGCCAGAAATGACACCCAAAGCCTTCCTTTACCCCATGCTGTCCTTTCACTTATGCAGAGACAAGAGCCTGGATGGCCACGCTGTGAACTGGAGCAGGGAACTGATAATTTTTCTTTTTTTCTCTTTCTTTGTCTGGCTTAGCTGTGACCCAGATTAGTTGTCCCTGTCATTCCCTGCCAGTTGATTGAGCAATTGCACCAAGGGTTGTGCTGGGGTGGAGGGGCAGGTGGAGGAGGAGGAGGGAGCAGCCGGGGCGGGGGCAGAGCACTCCCCTGGGCACACAGCTGGCTCCTGCTGGCCCAGGGTGACCTGAAGTGCAGCCACCGTGCAGCTCAGCGCTGGGTCTTTCTGGGCGTCCTACTGGGACTATGTTCTCCTTGGTGACTGTGACCTTTCTGTCCTCTTCGGCAGATGCTCACACCTCGACAGAGAGGGTGTGCTGTGAAATCCCTCCTGCTCCTCAGTCCTCCACAGGCCATAATTATCTGTACATCTCACGCTGCCTGGCAAGGGTGAATGACCCTATAACCTCCCTCCTAACTGCAGTGCTCTTTGCTCCACAGCTCTTAATGATTTCTTTCTCTCCAAAAACTGCCATTGCACCATTGATTAGCATAATTAAGTTAAAACTCAGAGCAATTACTTCCAACCATCACTTAGCTTGGAATTCAGGGCTTGTGTTTTAAAAATTAATTTCTACTGAAAACCTGTCCATCTTCCCAACTTCATCTATTGGCTTAATGAAATATATTGCAGAAATCTTGTATCAGATCCTGGCTCATACAAAAGGTATTGAAAATTCAGCTCCTCTTCCTACAGGAAAAGGACATGGCCTTGCTTCTTTTTATGGAGATATCTTTTGATCCAGCCGTGACAACCATACATAAAACCTGACCTTTCAAGGAGACAAACATCAGAAGATGAACATACTTCTGCCTAGGAAGATGCTAGATACAGAAAGGCAAGAGGATTTGGGACAAGTGTTTAGTGGAGCACTTTACTGATCTGGTTCTGCATACGAAGTGTGCTTACCTCCCCAGTCACCTTGCAGACTGCTAGAGGGTTGAGGAGGTGAAAGGCAGGCCAGAAAGATCGTGGCGTTGCTGATCCGTCCCTTGGGAGTGCGGAGGGCAGTCAGTCTGAATGCACAGGGCACAGGGCACAAGGCTTCTCCTTTCCGGTGTTAAAGCAACAGGTTACACATAAGTTCTTAAAAACTAGGGAATGATTCAGGGCTATCACTGTAAGCATCATCATGATGCTATCATCACTTCTCTTGAATTCCCTCCCCACCTGGCTTTCTTCCTAATGTCATTGATGGTCAATTGTTTCAGACTAGATTGTATAAAATTGGGGGCTGTGCTTTTCTGGATGTTTTTGACTGTGGGGAATGTGAAAGTTTTTCTTACAGCTTGGACAACATCTAGTGTGGAGGATCTCTGGCTGTGGCTTCAGATGATAGGTAACACAGTGTCCTGCGCTTCAGTTACCTTGGACGCCAGACAGATTCATTCAATTTGTGTCTGTTTGGGGAGTCTGGATGAGCAGAGAGAGTAATTCCAGAGCAGAAGGTGAATGTTTCTAGTTTCATAGCTGTTCAGATATAAAACATTACAGATAGCAATTTACACTTTCCTACAATCCTGACACAGCTGTTTGCCTCGTGGGATGATTCATTTACACTTAAGAGAAAAAATAGTGGCAAGAGTGACTCTTCCCTCAGATCCTTTATATTCCTCGCTGCAGTTTTCAACAGGCCTGTTACCTACCCTGTTCTGAACAACTGGCTAGAGGCATTTTTCTGCTTCAGAGAACATAAAGTAAAGCAATTAATCCACTTCTTTCAGGAACCCTCTGCACTGCCACCCTGCTTCCTCTGCCAGACTCCCTGTTACTGCACCCAGGGGTTCATTACAAAGCAGTTCAGACACTTTCATGATGGTATGCAAACTCCTTGTTCAAATGCACAGAAGATCCATCCTGCCTCTGGGCTCAGGATACAAATAACCACTCAGCAGGAATTACCCTTGAGAAGACTGCCCCAAAAATGACCCATTAATCCTCATATTGTAAAGATGGGCAGGCTACCTAATTTTCTGGTAACCAGAGAAATGTATGTAAAGTGCCATCACTGCCTGCAAGGCTGGGAGGAAGAAGAGGGGATACACTGTCATAATTAAAAATAGGAGGAAAAAAGAGATCTGGGCACTAATCCTGAATCAGGGCTCTGCAGTATGAGCACACACTACTAGTAAGACAAAGCAAGCCTACAAGGATACTTCAAATTGAATGCTTCAAAAGCATTTATTATTATTTATGCAGTTGACAATGATTTGATAATTGCAAAATAATTCACTGAAGTTTAATTAACACATGCACTACATTTCCCATAACACTATAAATCCAAATTTCACTATAAATCCAAATCCAAATTCTACTGAAGCATGAACCTTGAGATTTAGAGCTGATTTCTGTAGTGTATATGCTCTATGTCACCATATGGGGATCCCCCTTGACCTTGACCAAAAGGCAGACCACTGCTTTGATGGAGCTTGGCAGCATTTTAACAGCAGCCTCCCACAGAATGCAAACGTGGCAAGGCATTTGGGGGTTGCGTATGCTGTTACATGTAATATCTGTTTGATTTTGGCTGAGGAGCACAACTACAGCCACAGTAAGAAAAGAGTTCACTGTATTTTGAACATGTTAGGAAGCATTTTGGATTGCCTGAGGAAGCAGGCTTCGTTCTTCCTTTCACACAGGAGGACTTCCTAACCAGACCTACAGATGCCCAGAGCTTGGAGAGCAAAATGCTCTGAACTCACTCCGGGGATAAAACTGAAGAAGAAATACAGGGGGGGAAACAAGGGATGCCACTAAGTAAGCCAGAAGCGACTCCAAACTGCAGTAGCTGAGGGATGAGAGCTGGTAAAGCCTGTTGTCTCAGGAAGACCCAGGTCCCAAGCAGTGCCCTGAAACAAAAGTCTTCCACCTTTTCCAGGGTCCCTAAGCAAGGCTCTCCGTGGCTCTGTGCCCTCTATCGTGCATACAGCACTGTGCGCATGTGAAATATATTTAGAACTGGATTTTTCTCTCCGATAATCAACCTCATGTTGCTACTTGTTCTGTAAAATTAGCACCTGTGACTGAATAAAATACTAATTTCTGACTTTTAACAAAGCAAGCACAGAAAGTAGAAAGCTCTTGTTCTGTCAATAGATGAAGAAAACTGAAGGTCTGTAGAAATGTTTGATATTCTGTTTAATCAGGAGCTTAATAATCTCTGTAACTTTAATAGGGTGTAGGAGAGACCATCGTAGCTAAGTTCCTAATTATGATTGCCTTTAAATTGTCAAATCTCAATTACAACTGGTAAGGAATTTAATTATTCTAGAGACTTCAAAGGCAGTAGGTTTACAAAATTGCTCAGCAGTATGTCTTATTTGTGTTTTATTCATAATAGTTCAGAAGTCATCTCAAGGCATCTACCTCTCCAAAATGGGTATGCATGTATTCTGTGTACATCACGCTGTGCTCCTGTGCTTTAGTATGTGGTGAGAAGAATGGCTTGCTTGGCTCACGAGCAGCTGTACTGATTACGTAGTACATGCACATACCATCCATGAATCTGTTGTTTTGAGGTAACCAGAAGTCTGGCAAGCATGCACTATGATTGTTTGTTTGATGGGGAGAAATGCTGAATTTTGATTTGCATTTTATTTGCAATACGATGACAACTTTTTTTTGCAGAAATTCATCGATACATTCCATGTGCAAAAATACCTGAGATTTTTGTCAAAGCACGCGCGTGTGTGTATATATTTTTATTGATACTGGGGAAGACAAATGAGAGTTTGCATCTGCTTGATAGGGTAAGAGAGAGGAGAAAAATGAAGTGGAAAGTGTCTTATATTAATGGCCAAAACTGCCATCTCCAATCCCTTTTGGAATTAGCATTGCAGATAGAGCATCTAGGAGACTCTTCATTTTGTGTCTACCTCAATAAGGCCAACACTTCCATGGGAAAACACAAGCACATACAGTGAAATCACATCTAATGAAAGCTAGTGACTATTCAGCTAAAGCTAAAAAGTAAAAGAAAGGCAACATTTGGAAAAGCAGATTATGGGAGTAAGAGGCACAGAGAAAAAGCAGCAGCTGAGTATATATTAAAAACTCCACCAACAAAAAGTTTTGGTGATGCTTTTGTAAATAAGATGCGAAAGGCAGATGCTCCTTTCTCATCATTTCACCCTGCATTGAGAATACCAGGGGAGAAGTCCCTCTGACAGCTAAATGCACAGCAGCCCTTGCCATCTGGTATGTAAAGTGCATTGGGGCTCAGCAGAGGAAGCAGGGACAAACACCATGAGAACCTATTTTAAACAATACCATGCTGGAGCCAAGGGGAAACCCGTGTGCAAGTCAAGGTGACGGGCCCAATGAGCAAGAGGAAAAAAAATGGGAAAGCCCACAGTGACCACTAGGCGTAGGTCAGGGACAGGCACCCTATTGAGTGGTATAGCCACCATGTGTGCACATGTGTATAACCACTCACTGGGTGTCTTTTTCTTTTCAATCTTCAGGAAGAGGCAGCCAGAGTTCTCGCCCACCAGCCAGTGTCCGTCGGCACATGTGCAGCTTTGAAAAATCCCACACTGCAGTGAATGTGTAAGAGAAGCTGCATGACCAAGAGTGGTTCTACCCCTTGCTTTCTCTTTCTCATTGGTTTATCATGTCTAATGATGGGACAAATGTGGTGCATGCCATTAAAGATGGGAAATTTGCTTATGATGTCCCCTGTTTTGCACAATGCCTTAATCTGATTGTCCAGATGTGATGAAGAGGACACTGAATAATTTTTTTGCAGCTTTTACTTTTTTTTTTAAAAGCCTTCAGGTTTATTTGTAAATGCCTACAACATTGCAAATACATCATTTTTTTGTACTAATTTTATCTTCTTTTTCCATTTAGCCAACACTTTTTTTCTTTTTTACAGTTTTGCATGGAGATGACATTATCCTGCGTGCTTTAAACAACAATCTAGTGGCTGTCTCACGGCAAGGCGCCTTTGCTGTGCACAGCTCCTGCTAACTGTGCTTTTTAGCGAACTGCTGCTGCAGAGCCAGCAGAGGGAACACAGCAAACACCGGTTTGGTGGGATTCACAGAACAGGGAAATTATGAGTAGGCGCACGTAAATAAAACCAGCAGAATCTGGCCTAGGAACAAACAGCTGCCCCAAAGTATCTTTAAACAGTAGCAGAGAAATTTTTCCTGTTACAGTTTCTGAAAGATGTTCAGATTCTGCATGTTCTCCACTCAGTGAACAATAGCGAAGTTCGCCTCTTCAGAAACAAGAAATGCAACTGCTGCCCTCTCTGAGCAAACACAAACCTGGTGGAGAAAACATGCTAGCTGTTGCAGAAACAGAAAGGCCTCGCCTCATTTCTTCCAGGACAGATTTATGCTCGTTTCCATCTGATAAACTGCAGATGTGAAACAGTCCTGCTCCCAGCCCCAGGGAAGGTTGTGCAGTGACTAGGTGGAAAGCTGCCTGCGATCCACTGACACAGCATTTTGAGCAGCGCCGTCTCTGTACGGCCAGAGATGCTGTTCAGCTCCTCTAATCAGCGACAAAGCATTCAAGCTCTGTATATGCCTCTGACAGCTATGCTATTTGTGGACAGGTAGCAATGATGTTAATTCAACCAAATCTGCCCCTCTGATTTGCAGATCAGAAGAAATACAGATGATGCGTCATATATTTGGAGCAGTAGTGATGGTTTTACAGGGCCTGTGCAGCAGCCAGATTTGCTACCCTTAAAGGCAAACTTTACAAAGCCAGTGTAAGGAGCAGTACAAACATTTTGTTATTAGCTTCCAGTCTGACAACAACATGCCCTCCTTTTCTGATCTGGAGCAAGTGCTGCAGATTCCCAGGGCACAGATTGCCAATTGTCTGTCTGGAAAGACTGATGAAATGGGAGTCCAACACAGGCGTACCAGTACAAGGCAAAGAAAGGCGAATGCAACAACAGATTATATTCAAAAAGCATGGGCACAAGCTGTAAAACTCTTGAGCACAGGGAAGGCTGAACCTCCTGCTTTTTGCATGACAATGCTTGGGATTTTTTTTTCCAAACTGAAAAAAAAATCCTTATCCACATGAGCTTCTGAAAAACACCTCTGGTGGGACTCCAACCAGTCAATGGGACTTCAAATGCTTGTGGCAGCTGCAGACATAAGAAAGGCTTTAAAAAGCAGCAGAGCTTTTCAGACCTGCTGAGCATGAAGCTTGCTCTTTTGGCTTCTCCCCCTGCCCCTGCCCCTCAGGCTTCCCTTTCCCTCCAGCCAGGGCTGATGCTTTCAGAGGCCTGGCAGTGCTGCACTGCGGCCAGGGGAAGAGCACGTCCTCCATCAGTGACCGACTGCCTGAGCTCCCTGTGGCCACAGGCTGAGCAGTACGCATGTGTCCGTCATATCACCAGATGCCCATCACCACCACCTGGCCTTGTGCCTGAGTCTCAGTCACCAGAACTGCAGCAGTTTGCGAGTCCGGATTTCCCTGAGGAAGCCACCCCAAGATGCTAGAAATCACCACGGGTGCTATGGTTTCCCTTGCCTTCCAGTTACAAGCAAATAGATGCAGGGACTAGAAACTCTCTTGTGTTTTGATATACACAATATGTAGCACCAGTTATTGTGCTAATGTTGATCTCCATTCTCCGTGTGATCCTGGAGATGGCCAAAAATGCAGAATCATGAAAACATAGAATAATAAAAATTTATTATCATATTAAAAAACTCAGAAACATCAGCTTTGAGTTTCAGGGCTCTTTTCTTCTGAAGCTGCACATTTGTTACCATGGAAACTTTCAGATACACCCAGAAAACCCGCAGGCTTTAGTAGCTGCTTTATCTCCTACAGCATATTAGGGAGAGCTGTGTATTACAAACAAGGGGCCTCATGACTAAGCTTCCTGTGGCAACTGGGTTAAGTTTGCACTCAAAATGCTGGCATGTTAAGGCAAGTCTGATGGCTCTTCCAGCGCTGTTTAAACTGTTGGGAGTTTGTTTAATTCTCAAGTATACCAGAGAGTCTCGCAAGTTATAGTGGGAGAAAGACCTCATTGACTGCTACCTCTGCAAGGGCTGCACACTTTTTGGCAGCAAGTATCCAGAGCAACAGGCTTTTACCAGTTCATTAGGCATTTATTCCTGCTCTGATACAGCTATTGACTAGAAAATATTCTGGATTTTCAGTATAATTTTTCCCTTTTGTAATTTCATCTAGGGCTCTCAGTTGTGCATCTATACACTATGTGAAACACCTTCTAGCCTCGGTGCTAATGCCTTTCAGATGTTTGAAATCAAACTGAATATATTCAGCTATCTTAGCTTTCTCTCACACGCTCTCTTCTCTGTCCCCGATGGGTTTTTTGTTGCTGTTCTGTATACAGCTTCCAGTTTGTCAATATCCTACTCGTAAAAAACATGGTGCCTCAAATCATTTTCCATCAGAACCACAGAGGATTACAGAAAGCAAGGACAAACCTCCAACTGTCTTAATTACTATTAAACTGCATTCATAGGAAAGACCTTCTAATCTCTGTACCATGGTGTGGTGCTTTTGAGTGGGAAACACAGAATTCATGGGCTATTTTTGTGGCTTTATTATATTCAAAAGTCATTAATTAGTGTTTCTTATTCAACAGCAGCTGAAGATCTTTTTCGATGGTATTTCCTTGATGCAATGTTTTTTGAAGGTTGTTGATCTTCACAGCCTTCCAGCCTTACACACTATTTTGTCTTAGTTGCACCCGCCCACACTTTTCCTAAATTAATTTCATTCTATCATTTTCTTCCCGTGTTCCTAAGCTTTCCAGGTCCCTTTGCTCAACATGTTGTAATTTTGTTTTCAGGTTCTATTAGCTGTGCTCCATTTCAAGCCTGTCTGAATAAATGCTTCGGTTCAGGTAGTCATTGGCTGCACTGTCATATACATTTATTTGAATGTGCAGCATGAGAGACATCTTCAGACAACACAAATGTACTTCTCCATTGCTATCACAGGATCTATGATGACTTACGCCACGCTTTTTCCATTTTTCCAAAATCCTTAAAAAAAAATTACAAAGGTGATCCAGTAGGATGTATTCATTCTGAATATTTGGTGGGGTTTACTTATTAATGACAACAAAATAAACAGATTCAAATTTTTTTCACTAGTAAGAGCACTTTTTAATTTCACTTTGATTTGCAGGCTTCTGATCTTCATTTCTTGAACACTGGAAGAATTTGCCTGCTATTTGGGACAAACCATTTATTATCCTGAACTTTGTATTATCTATTAGAGTGAGTTTTTTTCTTTATTAGCTATTTGATATTTTTTTCAAAATACTTAGAGTTTGCAAGCTGCAACACTGCTTTGCACTTTTGAGGACACTTTCATAATGTCAAAGCCAACAGATCACAAGCAATTTGCCAACTCTGCAAAGATATTTCTCCAAATTATTTGTAGTAACGTATTTTTAATCAGTTTGTTATAACAAAACACACTGGTGAACCAAAAGTTTCGTCACTAATAATTAGATGGATGACTGAAATGTGACATAGCTTCTATATTTCAGATGAGACTAAAAATTAATACTAGTAACTATAATTAGTAATCAGCCCTTTATACACATTATCAGTGTAATATTCTCATACCTTTGTTCAGCTAGGTAAGTAAGATCTGTGATACTAAAGTTGTAGGACTTGAACTACGTTGAAGCATTGCAGTGAGCAACTCTCGCCCCCCACGCCCCAAATTTACAGTTGTATAAAAGTGCCCGTCTACATATACGTAGTTGTTAAGTCCCAAAGTGAATAAATCTATTTATTTAGAGATATTTGGCTATATCTCAACTGCTGGATTTGGGAGTGCTTCCCTGCCCTGGAACCAGATATGAGCCTAGCAGCAACCCAGTCCCATGGTAACGTGAGCGTTAAGGGTCAGACCCCACTTCTGGCTCCTGCTTTCCCTGTCTGGGTGACCAGGGCATAGAGGCTGGCGGGGCTGGCACCCTCTGATCCTGCCCCGGGGGTCTGACCCCAACCTGGGGACCATGTGGATGGGAACCAGGATCACATCACAGCATATTCAAGCTAGATGTAGCTACTGCATCCACATTAGTCTGTATAATATTATCATTTCAATTGAAAAAAAGAAAAAATAAGGAAAAAATCAGTTATCAATAGGGTCAATGTACATTAGAAAGCCTATGTGTAGCTCAGATCAAAGTAATGTTTAAATTTTGCAGCAGAATAACTAACGAAGGAAATAACTAGGTTAGATTTAATTGACATAAGCCAGTGGCAAGACGGAGGGTTGGAAAGGTGGCTGTGGCCTTGTGCTCACACACAACAACCCCAAGTCCTATCAGGTTCTGCCCCTGTGAGCCAGCCTGTCAGTGTTATATTTGCCCGTATTTTGTGTAGCAGTTTCCATCACACATTTAAAGCAGCTCTCTAATTTACATAGAACATTATGTTCCATGCCCAAGGCAATTTTATCCTAAAGAAAAGGGAGGGGAGCGACAGGGAAAAGTTAGTTCAGTAATTTCAATTTCCAGAAACACCAGTGGGAGGTTAAACTTTACTCTAATTATACAGCACCACAGAAAGCATTGGAGTCCCACTGTGAGAACTGTTGTAAGGTCCTCTTATCACTGAGATAGAGATTACAATGTAGATGGACTAAGGCTGAAATTGGTTTGTGATTCTTTTTTTCTTTTAGGTGACAATAACTGATCCATATCAGGCAAAAAACCTGAGCATACACCAGATAGAGACTGTGGTCGATGATGGCTCCCTCACTTTTGGGTGAGCCACAGAGAGGTTAAACCTGGGTTAGTAAAAGACATGAGTCCCTATAAGCAGTGTGCCAAAAATCAGGCATGCAGGAACACGCTAACCAGCACAGCTTGCTCTGCTAATGAATGGCAGGGCTGACTGCTGCAGCTCAGAGGGGAGGGTCCTGTTTAGCATGGGGAGGTATCACTACCCTGGATTAAAACCCGTTCACTCCCTTAATCAAATTTCATGTCCCAGTGGCCTTACTGAAATAGAGGCAATAATGGAAGAGACCTTGGGGATACCGCAAAGCAGCTGCAATGTGCTTCAGTGCAGGTACTAGCCTTAAATTTTAAGCTTGTTAGCTTGGATCCTGGGAACGGTGAGGCCGCAGTGGGAGAGAGCTTTGCTCAGGCTTATTACCGCTTCTTACATGATTGCAGGGTTGGAGAAAGCTTGTGGATGGCTAACTGCCTTTCTGTGGGCAGGGCAGAAATTCCTTTGCTGGCTTCCCTAGGAAGGCATGCAGCAGCAACTGCTCTTTGGGCTGAGAAAGATTTGATCCAATGCACAGCTTTTTGATGGGGCCTTTCCATTGCTCTGCTTCCCCGCTGTCTCTGAAGGCTGGCCATCTCTGGGTAAGAGACAGCCCTGCGCATGCTGCTTTCTGGAGCAGAGCTGTCAGGTGGCCAGTAACAGTGCTCCGCTCTGCGAAGGTGGGAGCATCATTTGTTGACTGGGCAGTACCAGACACTGACCTTGTCTGGTTGCTGATAAGATAGTTCAGGGTTTGGTTTGGACCTAATTTTTGTTGACAGAGTTGATGATAGCCCCTTCTGAGGTTGCATTTAATGTTCATTCCTAAAATTTTAGCTTCATAGAATGGACCACTAGGTTATCCCAATGCTTCCTACTGGCTGTGGCATTTCAGTTAATGTAGTGACTACAAGGAGGTAGGTTTGGCCAAAGCATCAGCCTGACAATGAAAGAAAGGGAACATATATCACTTCTCCTATAACCTCTTCCACTGGTTAATTGTCATTGTTACTTTAAAAAAAAACCATAAATCTGTGCCCTGAATCTTGTCTAACACCACCAGGCCTGGCCTAAATGACTGTATCCCTCATCTCAGCAAGCTTAAGATGCTCCCTCAGCTCATCGCCACTTGGAGAAGGTAACAGACCACAACTCTGGCATCCTAAAGGGATGAAATAGGGGATGACCTCTAACAGATCAAGGAATGTCCCTTCCTTTTTAACTGGAAGGGCTCTTTATCAAGCACTTTGCCCAACTGCATCTCCAGCTGTTTCAGTCTGGCACTGACAAACCCTACATCAGATGAGGAACCATTTCCCGATATGTCTGTTCCTAAAGTTAAACTCATAAGAGCATCCTGGGAATATCACTCTGTTTAACCATTTCATGTGGTATCAATTAGGGATTGTTATGCATAAAATGTTCAAGGCAAAAAAGACAAAGGTTCAGGCACACACGACTGAAAGTTTATCTAATTCTCTATGCTCTGGGTCTCAGGCTATAGCTTCGCTGGTGAGAAGATCAGAGAGTTGCACAGACCAGATTACCTTAGACCACTGGCTCTCAGAAATGGGGCAATCGTCTTCCACCGCAGGAGCATTCAGCCTCTAAGATGTAAAGAAACCTTTGCTATCCAATGTCTAAAGTAAGACATCTTCAGGACCCTGCTGTGTGGGGAGGAACCACCTGTTGTGAGGTGCTCAGACTCAGCATTGCTCCAAGGAAGCCAATGAGGTCAGATCCCCCAGGCACTGGCAGGAGCAGGACTCTGTTCTTGCCTGTGACTGGACTTGAGTCTGGGGCCATCCTAGTCACAAGAAGGAGGGGGATTTTGGGCAGTTGGAGATTTAACAGTGAACAGTGAGCCATCTAACAAGATGTAGGCATGTCCTCAGGTAAGAAATGGCTGGGCAGGGGTATTTTGGACCACAGTCGCAGATTTGGGTACATCAGTTCTTTTGTTTAGTGTCTAGAATCATCAGCTGAAAGTATCTGAAAATGACTGCCCCAGAGTCATGCAGAGAGTACATCATAAAGATCGATGCCTGTATTAAAAACAACACTTTGAATTACCAAAAATAGCGACAGATCTGCTCATGGAACTAATAAAAATTCACACAGGAAATATACTTATGTCTGCTCCCTCAAAATACAAAAAATCTAGACAAAGCTGTGGTGAAAACTGAGAAACAGCAGCTAAATTCAATGTATGTCCTTGCCCATAAAGCAAAAGCAAGCCCATCTTACGTGTTGATAGAATATCCAAGAACCTGTCTGAACATTTAGGCTAGATGCAAGGACTTGAATAAATAGTACTTGGAGTGTTACACTGGGTATACACAACTACAAACTTTAAGATCCCTTGAGACTCCAAGGAGTTCACTTCTAGGCAGTAAGTGTGAAGTCTGAATCCTATGGGAAATTGTATAAAGGAAAGAGAACGTTAGGAAAGGCAAATAAATACATGATGGACAAGAAATGGGTAATAGTCCTATTGATAAAAGCAAGAAAACACCAGTTAGTCCCACCTCGTCACTGCGCAATTGAACACCATGTTTTCAGTACCCCAGCTGTGATCTGGCTTGCTGCCCTCTCCTGCCTTCATATGGAAAAATCATCCCTTCTCCTGTTACACCAGGCAGATTATTTTGATCTTCACTTTCTCCCATGGATGCTTCCTTCAAAAAAGAAGGTGACAATCACTTAGCGAATGGTGACCGTGCATCCCACATACAGTCAGGATTGTCACCATTGCTTTGCACAAGTGAGTTGACTCCTGTCTCGCCAAGACCTAGTTCAGGTCTGAGCTTTTCCAGCCCCATTTTCGCTTTTTGTCTAAATGACAATTAATGCCATTCAAGATGGCTGGTCTTTGTTCCAGGATAACAAGCATTTTTCTTGCATGTTAATCGTTAATTCTGCCTGAATGTGTCAATCTTGGTGTGACTGCCTACCAGCTGTCCAGCAAGACAAAGCCCAGGTATTTGTATGACAGTCTTGTGACTCTGTCTCAAACATGACTCATTGACAGGCTAATGGTGCACGGACACAGCGAGGAAAGAGCTGGAACAAGAGACTGAGGAGAACAGTAAGAGAAAAGAGAGATTTCCAAGTGGAAATCAGCAGATTGACCCCACGGAGAGCCACTGCGGCTCTAAAGCTATTTGTCACAAGGCCATCGGAGTCATGAGCAGTAAGGCCTGGCAAGCGGAAGTAAGGTGCTTCAGTGGCACCAGCTTTCCCCGTAGAGCAAGATGGTAACAGACAAATCCTGATTAAGCAGTTTATTCACATTTGGGTATTGCAGTCCCAGCGCAGTTTGATTTAAGTACGGCCGTTGACTTGGGCTCGATTAAGTATGTTATGGAGAGTGCTACAGAAGAAAGAAGTCAGAAGAACAAAATTTGAGAGTGAGGGGGAGGAAAATGAACTGAATAGGAGGATCTGAAGACAGAGGTAGTGAGTTCCTTAAAATAGCAGTGCTTGCCTTTGATGTGAAATACAAAATCTTGGGAACAAAATGAGACAGAGACTAAACAGATGGTGTGAGGAGGGATTCAAAAAGTGAGATGACGCACCAGAGCTAGATATGAAGAAGTAAATGATGCAGAAGTGGACTTAACATAAGAGACAGCAGATAACCATCATGTTTTTTTCAGACAAGCCCTTTGCAGTATTTGTAAGCTATAGCATCAGCAAAATACAATACGAGAGCACTTGACTTGTTTTCCTCTCTACAAGAAGAGACTTGTTTTGAACTCAAAGCAGACAAAATGTGTTTCTGTGTGAAGAGTTTGTAGATCTTGTATGTTAAAATATTACTTTAAAAATCTTTCACGCCCAACAGTTACATTCATTTGCTTATCTCTATAGCACTTCAAAAAAATATCATCCCACAGCTCATTTTGATCAAAACGGGAATGCTTCTAAACCTTCATTCTTATCTTTTCATTGATCACTATAATGTAGAGGTTTCATTCTTCAGCTAGGAACTTGGCTTTTTTTTCCCTCTAGGTTAAAGCTCTAAATCTAACCAGCTCCAGGTCCTACCAACTACATGCTTTGGAGAGTTATGAATTTTTTAGATTGGCCCATTCTTGTGAGCCCGTTCCCACAGAGGCGGTGAGTCACAGGTCCAGTGTTTGGAGTTGGAGATGAACTTCCCAGCTTGGATCCATCTCAAATTCTTTTTTTCTCCAGGAATATTTACTGCTCAGCAGAAAAGTGCCACGTTGTCACGTACAGTTCTTTTCTGTTTTGCCAGATTTAAAAAATTATCTGTGTTGTACCAGTTTCTTCCAGCTGTCACAGAGTCAGTCAATATTTTTTTTTGCAAAATTGAAGTGGTAATTATTTACTCCCTGAAAAAGAGAAGCGCAGGAGTCGGAGCAAGGAAAAGCAAAATACTCAAAACAATATTGCAGGCTGTAAGAGAAGTGATCTCCGCTGGTGTGTGCCGTAGCAGGAGGCAACGCTGCTGCCGTGCCAGCCTCCCACCTAGATTGCCTCCCACCTGCACTGCAGTCACAGGGGCTGAAATTTAATCCTTTGTTTACTTCTGCCCCCTGAGGGATGAAACCCTGAGATAAGGCTGCTTCGCATAAATCATCTCAGAATTTCTCTCCAGTCTCTGGTTTCCACCCAGGTGATGTATATTATAATTTGTAAATTACCTCTACTGCCTGACCTGCAATTAAACAATTGCTTGGTCCTCTTAAGCACCGCTCAGCTCCCTCTCCCACCAGCTGCTAATGAGGTATCTCTCTGCTTTGAGTGCTGCTCCCTGCAAAGGTACACAGAAATGCAAAAAACCTCACTACAATTCCTCAGGGACAGACCTGACCCTCAGGTTCTCACTCAGCCAAACACCCCAGGGTTTTTATGGGATCCAGCCCGCATGCTGGAGGGTTCGACTTGCCATGTTCGTGTCGCTGCTTGTTCCTCCACCCACACAAACCAACTGCTTTCAATCCCAGCATTTTATCCTGGTTTGTAAATAATAGTCGCTTGGGAAGAAGTGTGTTTGCCTCCTGCCTGATGGAAGCCCTGCAAGTCCTTCAGTTCTGTAATAGCTAATCTGTTCCTAAGTGCAAAGGGGGGAAGGGAATTAAAAAGGAAAGGAGGGGTTAGTAACAATTCCTCTCTCTACCCAGCATGCTAAAGGCTAAGGCTGGGGGTTGTTTTTCTTCCAACTCTTTGGAAATATTTCCTATAAGCTATAAATCAGGCTTAACTAAAGCTCTTCCTGGGAGTTTTTTCCCCTTTTTTTTTCTTCCCCCTGCAAGGTGGGGTGACCAAACCTAGATACAAAATGATACAGCTAGAGTCCTCAAAACACCCCCAGCCCTCCCAGAGCCCTTCCCGTGTGCTCAGCTTTCCAGGGTGGCTGTGGGGTGGGTAACTAGCAGGGAGTAATTGCCTTTGGATGAAAATCGCAGTAATTACTGCTGTTGAAAGACACTGTTGTTTCCTTCTGTAGTATTTCTGGGAGGACACGAAGAACTGGAGGGGGGAGGCTTATTAATGAGGCAAAGCAATCAGTATTTTTGTAGGCTTGTTTGTTATACTGCCTGTGTCTGCGTAATGTAAATGCAAATAAACCCATCTTTATTTTATTCATAGTTCTAATGGAAAGTCTGTGTCATGGTCTGAACCAGGTGGAAGACAAGCTCCCAAGGGGGAACACATGTGGCACAGACTCTCAGTGCATGTGAAGAGCCAGGAGACAGGGTGCAATCAGACAGCAGTGATCAAACCCCTCACTAAAAGCTACCACGGCCAAAGCAAGAGCCTGACCTTTACCGACATCAGCAGTAAGACTCTGTACAATGTGGTGGAGGAAGAAGATAGAGAACCTGTTCGCCTCAACCAGCCCGGCAGCCCCTCCATGGTGGTGCACAGGCGGGTGGCGACGACCCCCCCACTGCAGGCCACAGCGGAGGAGACCCACCTCTTCTTGCCCGAGCAATCCCCCAAGACCCTGCCCCTGCAGCCGCGGTCTCTCATGGACCAGCTGCAAGGAGTGGTCAACAAGTTTGCCACCGGCATCCCCGACTTCAATGCCGTCCTCCCCACGCCCGGCTCGGGGAACGGCGTGCGGCCCCCCTACCAGCCCCCCCTGCCGCAGCAGCCACCCCTGCCGCCTCTCCAGGTGGCTGCCTTCAGTGAGGAGCCCCTGTCTCCCTCAGCTGAGGAAGCGGAGAGTGAGAAGCTGAAGCTCATTCAGGGATATGTCTACGAGAAGAACCCAGAGGAGGAGGACGAGGAGCCGGCGACCAGCAAACTGACTCTGGAAGACTCTCCGGCACTGACGCCCCCGTCCCCGTTCCGGGATTCGGTGGCTTCGGGCAGCTCCGTGCCCAGCTCCCCCGTCTCGGAGTCGGTGCTCTGCACCCCCCCAGATGTGACCTATGCCTCTGTCATCCTGAGGGATTATAAGCAAAGCTCATCCACCCTGTAGACACTGCAAGAGACAAGATGAGAAGGACTTTGGCAGCTGCCCGCTGGGAGGTCTTGGGGAGACAAGTCTCCCAGGGCCGGGGGGAGAGAGAGCAGAGAACAAAGTCACATATGACAGGGCAAAAACTTCGTCCTGCACTTAAATAAATAAAAGGAAAGAAAAAGAAAAAAAAATCAATTCTGAGGGCTCAAAATTCTCTAGCTGTTAAAAATAAAAATATTGTACTTTGAGAAAATGATAGGAAACCATAACAAAGCACAAACCCAAGAGACAACTTCTATAGCAAAAAAAAAAAGAATAAACACACAGGAAAACAAACATATTCACACTTAAGTCACACCCTCTCTTGGCAATGCTTGAAAAGGACTCTGGGAAGTGTGACCTGGAGAAGTCATTAGCACATCTTGTGACTGCTGTCTGTCTGCTACGGAAGCAACACACCCAGGAGCGGCAAGGATGGAGTGCGGTGAGGAGGAACGAAGCTGCTTGTATATGAGACATATATGCATAAATACTTTTTTCCTGGTTTCTATAGGTGGTATAACTGCGTAATGTGTTTGGGGGAGAGGAGCTGAGCTAATGTGAAAGCACATGGCTCTTACTGACTTTTGTCTGAACAATTTGTTGTTCGTACTAGGCTGCTTTTTGGGGGATCTGGGCTTTTTTTTAACACTGATTGTGAACAGAGCGAGAAATATGATCAAGACTCAAGAGGTTTCTGAAGAAAGCCCTTGCTGTAGTACTTGTAATATGATAAAGACTTAGAAAAACTGCCCTTTTGTATAAGATTGCAAACCATGTGGCTAAACTGTTACACAACATTTCCTGTAGCAGAACAATATTTATTGACTAACTTTTCATAATACAACATATTTGCCATGTGATTACATCATTCCTTTGTGTTTCTTTGGAATCAAATACGTTGGAAAATAGCTGTATACTTAGAGCAACAACTATTACTCTGAAAGAAAGGCAATGCCATACCGGGAGTTATAGAGTCAGTCTCGAAGCTAGAGAGTGAGCGTACGTTTGTGTTTCTGTATGCGTGTGTACGGTATGTGTGAAGCGTAATGTCCGATAACTACCACTGGAAGACTGTCGTATATACTATGAATATTTTTATGTTTAAAACATGTTTTATATCGCATTGTTACAAATATTCAATAGATCTTTGGAGGTTTGTATGCTGTGCTAACACATTTTTTTTTTCCATGTACAAGCAGAGACAGTTGTTACCCTTATAATAGGGTGCTTTATTTTGCAGATATTTTATGAAGTAGGCATATGGTATTAATAACCAGTGCATTGAGAACTTGCTATTTTACATTTGCAGCAAGTGTCGTTAACAAAAAAAAAGAAAACACAAAAAGAAAAAAGTCTGTTTTAGAAATCTTGCACATGCCAGTATAAAGGCGAGACAGGAAAAGTAATTAAACTATTTTGTGGCTTCAGGTAATTTAAAATAAAATCATGTCCAGACAGGAAATTTCATCAGTGCTTAATGTGTGCATAAATTCCCAGGGTTTAATATAAACAATTCTTTTAATCTCTTTGTGATGTTTAGTTGCGTGTTCTTCCCATACACTTTCACTTCTTCTATTTAATATACTATCTTGTATCTTAAAGGTCACTCCTAGGCAGCTGTAGTTCTGTCATTCATTCCTCCTCCTCTATCCTTCATGTGTTTCCTAGAGATGGGCCTAATCCAAAGCTCCCTAATGGCTGGCATGTTCAAAGTCCAGGTCTAATTGATGTGGCTTGCACTTAATTATACTTACTGTTACCCTATTTATAAATGTGCGTATTATACGTATACAGGACAGGATTTTAGCTGCTATGAACTTTGATTGTGCTGTTGAATTTAGCTGAGGATCTGTCCCACAGTTCTACACTTTATTTCCAAAGATATTTTTAAGGAATCTCTTCATGCTAATAGAGTTGCAAAACCTGGTTTTAACCTTGCTTCCTGTGAATATTCTATCAGGGTTTTTCTGAATTCAGCATATTTCTACACTTTTTCTCTCTTTTCACTTGAATTTTAAGAAGTCCTGCTGCTAGTCATCAGTTCTCTGAAGATCCAAATCTCATTGTTTTGATCTAATTATATAGGAGTGGTATTGGAAGGTTTGGCTGGTGCTCAAAACCAGATAGAGCCTTTTTTCCTCATCCCTTCTTCACCATGTTTGCTCCTTTCAGTATGACTAGTGGCCAGTTGCTATCATCGTCCCGATGTGGAAAGCATTAAATGACTTTGCCCAAAGACTTGGGTATGTCTTTGTCAGTAGATTGATCTCCCTATAATCAACTGAAGACATCTGAGGGTCAGTTGGTTGATTTTTGTCTGCTTGGGGCTTTTAGGGGGATATTTTTTGTAGTTTCTTTTTTTTAGTGCTGATTAGTCATTAAAGCAATGAGAAAAATGCCATATTTTCTTTGCTGATCACGACACTGACAATGAATTCTATGTTCTTTTAATCTTAGTATAAGATTTGTTGTGCTGTTTCCAAAAACATATGTTGCTCTGTTGCACAGAGCTAGTACTAGGAAGCCAGTCTTTGAAGAAATGCAATAGATGATAAGAAAAAGAAACATAACAGATTCGTATAGATGGGGAGGCGGCGATGTGGTAAGGTACTATATTGTTTTCATATCTCTCTGTTTTGAACATATTAAGCACTGATTTTATTACTGCAATGTAATTATATCATGAGTAGGAGTTTTCTCGAAATTCAATATATTAGCTTTTAGTTTGTAATTGTTAAAACTGGAAACATACACATACGTAAATATATCTAAAAAGCAAGAACTCACCTTGTGTATGTAGTTGTATGAGCTATGAAACTTCCTGTAAAAGTTCTTTCTTTTGGTCTGTCAAATGCTTGATGAAAACTGCTTTTTTGTCAAAATGATCTTGAAAATGCTGTAAAATAAATATTTTCTATTTATTATTTAAAAATAGAATGCCAAGATTGTTAATTTTTGCTTCCTCAGTGGAAAATGGCCATGTCTAGTAATTAATTGTTCCAGGGCTTTTCAGCATCGTGTGTGAGAGGTGGTGGGCTGCTCAAACGGAGGTAGGTATTGATTAGATTGTGGCATGTAGGTGAGAGGGTGTAGAGTTGGAGGATTTTTGTTTAGAAAACAAACCCCAGCTTTTTGGCTTCCTGATAAAAATCAGGAGCACTGTAGGTATGCATTCGAGCTGACATGTAGGAGAGAATTCAATGGGAAATGACTGGAAATTTTGCTTCCCAAGGACATGAGGAAACACCAGTCCTTCACTGGAAAAACTCCATGTGTTTGTGAGATGTCAGCTTCTCCCATCAGGGAAACTCAAATATGCTTTCTTGACAGCTATAAGCGATAGGCATTGATCCATCCCAGGCATCTTGTGCCTCCTTCCTTTATTGCCTCTGTATAGAGCAAAGTACTGGGACTCTTGACTCCTGCTTTGCAACTCACACACACTTTGGCTTTTTGGTAACTCCTGAACTGCTGCGTGCCTCAGCTAGGGGCTCAGTAAGATGGGAATATAAATGTTTTTTCTGGAGCTCTGCTGAGATTTTCAGACCCAAGTGGTGCTAAATATAGAAAATCTAGCTCTTTTTCTCTTTACACTTGTGAATAGGCTTGTTTCTAGTGGCTCCTTGGTTTGGATCTGGCCTTGCGAGAGCCCACATCTGAGGAGTCAGTCCACCTACAGCTACTGCACTGCTGGCATACAGAGAATGATACTACATTCAGAGGTAAGTGCCAGAAGTTTGGTCTCTTTGCTTGTAGCAGTTTTTCCTTCCCCCCCCCCCCCTTCTTTTTTCTTTTTCAATAAAGTCTAGGTAATCTCTGTCTTAGTAAAGGTTCCGCTAATCAAGTGGACTCAATTACAGAAAACATCCTCAGAGCAGCACAGCAGTTACTCCCCTCCAGAGCACCCAGCGCAGCGTTGCTGCCAGCACCATTCTTGCAACCAGTTACTGTTTGTGGGACCCAGCCCACAGCATCTGATCCTGAGCCCACTGCACACCTCAGCAGTCACATGTGGTGTTTGGGGATACGTTGTACAATGAACATGGGCATAAGTATGATGGTAACATCTGAGAATCATCTAAGAAATATTATAACAATTGTTATCTGGTGCCTAACTAGCTACACATATGCTGTGCAAATGAATTCATTTCAAATTGCAGTATTTGCATAGGAGGTTAGTATTAATTGGTTTATGCATGACTTTCCAAACAGCCTGACTAGCATAACGAGCCCAGCAAGTCTTTTACTTTCTTTTTGATGCGGTTTCAGTTTTTGAATTGCTGTGCTTTGAGCTTCCAGCATGGATGAGGATCATTTCAGTTTAAGTCATTCTAGACCACATAAATATTTCAGTTCATATTCTTTTTTTTTTTTTTTAATTTCTCCACATAAACATACAACAATATGAACATTACCAGAAAGAGCAGATTGGGCAAAATCTATATAAACAGACTCCAGTAGATATGAGCAAACAACAGTTGGTGGAAGTGCTAAAGGAAAATATGTAGAAAGCCAGCTGCTCCAGCCTGTTAAAACTGCTTTATTAGCCTCTAGATTTCCAGAGCAGTTCTTAATGTGCTTTAGTCTGACAAAGAAAAAGACTACTCTGGTGGTGTAGAGTCTTTTTAGAGTCCTTTGGCCCCAGCCCCAAGGGCAGATAACGTGACAGGTGGAAAGGGAATGGAGTTACATCCCTTCAGCTGCATTTCTCTTAATCTAACCTAAGAAAAGGCATAACAAAATCCAGGGCTGGGGAGACACAAGTATGAAAGCTCTAAATTAGAAATAAGCAAATCTGAATTGTCAAGATAATTGAGTACTGCAGCAGATGGTTGGGAGATTTAAGCAAATTTTCTTTAAGTCTTCAAACCAGTGAAGAATTCACAGGGTAGAATTGTTAGGCTTCTGCTATGCAGGGGGTCAGATTAAATGACCATAATATTCACAAGCTGCCAAAAAAGCCCATCTAAAATAGCTTTACACTGAGTAAATGGATGACTAGTCCAGGACCACAGAGCAGCAAAGGAGCTTAATAGACTTGAGCTTTAGTCTCCAGCCTCCGGCCAAGGACAGGGTGTTGGCGTCTCCACCAACCTGGTCCATGCCTACCTGCTCAAGCTCTGCTCAGTAAGCTGGGTCTCTGGACCCAGCCTACTGTGTCACATCCACTTTGCACGGAGTAAGTGGCTACCAGAAGCAAAAGGCAATGGAAATTGGGCCCCTGGAGTTGTATTCATCACTCTTCAGGGAAGAACAGAGAAGCAGGTTGCTAATAGCTGTTCTATGCAAGGTCTGAGCGGCTGTTAAAAATGTTTCTTACATGGGAGTGGGAAAAGCGTGGTTTTGCAGATTGTATTGTTGTGGTGGGTTTTTTTCCCAAATAAATGAGTCACTAGACACTTGGCAAGTACCTGTCTGCAAATCACTGGGAAGGACAAGTAAACTCTGTAGCTAATATCAAGGCCTTTTTCTATATGCATAAGATTTCCAGCAGGGATATTAGCAAAAAGGGAGATAAGGACTGTCATGCAGCCAAGTGTGTGGTACTACCACAGGCCCCATGTCTGGACCTGGGCCCACATTTTGGCAAACACTGCCAGCTCCCAGAGATGGCAGATGAGAGCAGGAGTGACTGGTTGCCATTTCCAGTGCTACAGGTAAATCCTATCCAGCTCAAAAACCAAGCAAGGTATTCTTTGCCTTTGCTAATTCAACTTACAGTTCTTGGTAAATCACACAGAAGAGGACTGCTCCCCACCTGAAAGAGCAGGTCACTGTTTGGTACCAAGAAAGAGCATCTGTTATCTGCTCAAAGGTGGGCGTAAGCCGTATATCTCTACAGAAGTAAAATATCATTTTGAGTTGTGGGTTTCCATAACCGAAAGGCCTCTAGGTAGGTGGTGAAGCAGCTGGCACAGATACCAGTGCAGACAGATAAGAGTTTAGGAGTGGTATGTATCTATGACATTCAATCCACCCACTTATTTATTGCACACCATGCAATATGTAGGTGGCATGAGATCCATCCCTCAACCCACGCCACGATATGGTGTGTGGGACTCCTACCTCCCTGTGCTGCTCTGAGTCTGTATCAGGAACAGGGATCCGCGAGACCGCCTTCCTGGAAAGGTGGTGTCCCTGGGGGACTGGCTGAGGGTAGACAAGTCTCTGGTCGGCTCCCTCTGACTCCCTGGTTTCCTTACACAGGGTGTCTTTGCAGTGCATCAAGAGCATATTTTCCTTACAGGCACCACCTAGAGATGTGGGATTTCAGTGCTGTGGAGGGCCTCGAAAGAAGTCAATATTTTAACAAGAGCTGTTTCCCCAGATCCCCTCCAACAGACTGCATGAAGGCTGAGGTGAGACCAGTCTCCCCCACTATGGCTAAGCAGACCTGTCAATCCTACGGCCCTAATCCAAGGGCTGATGAACCATTGCTTTCCTGAATGCCCAGCAACACATGCTGCCAAACGTCTGTGGTGTGCCTACAGCCCCTGCACACGTGCTTGGTGGAAACATCACGCCTGCTGCTCCCTGAGCTTCTGGCGCTGGGAGGGCTGAGCGGTACAGTGGGCTTGGTGTAGCCTTCACTGTCCTTAATGACACAGGGAAAGAGAAAGAGCAAAAGAGAGAGAACAACTTGCTTTTATCTCTCTTACAAGAAAGGCGGGCAGGACTGTGCTCCGTAGCCAGCAGTGTATCCCTAAAGACTTCGGCTAAAGACTCTCTTCTGACAAAGTCCTGTCAGCTCCTGCGATCAGCATTTGGACAGACCTGAAGAGTTGGCCCTTTGTTCTGTAGCTACACTAAAATAGACAGACTGCAAAATTATCAAAGCAAAATGCTTAAATACCACCACTGGGAGTGATGGCTCTCATCGAAGCTGAATCTGAGCAATGTTTTCAGAAACTTACAGTATAGGAGTTTTTTAATGTGCCTTTGAGACTTAAAAATGCACTGACAAATAGATGTCTTTTTCTTTGGGGAAGGAGGCAAGAACTAATGTGTTTTCCTGGGATGTATTATACATGTGTTGCTTGAACACTTAAGCAAAACAATTCAACTGTATTTTACTTCAGCAGGTACCTTGGCAATTTTTTTTCGGGGGGGGGGAGGGTGGTGGTGTTTGGGTTTTTTTGGTTGGTTTTTTTTGTTTGCTTAGAAATAATGTCTGGAATACCTAGCAATCTTATTAACTGTGCCAGGTTTTTCATGTGCATCTGTGCAATGCTAATTTAGAAACTGAAGCCTTTACGTGCTGAGATCTTCAATGTGTATGAATCAGTGTAAGTCCTGAATTATGTCATTTTCCTCGAGAAGGTGGTCCAGTACCTGTACTATTAACTTTTGAGTTTCCTAAAGATGCATTTCCGACCCCAAGCTCCATTTTGCAGTTGTGAGGATCTTTGGCTTATCTCTGGTTTTGCTGCTGCTGCTCATTATTCTTATAATTTTGTGTGGTGCCTTTACCAGCCTTGGCACAATTGCAGGGTGAAAGCGCCTGTCAGGCTGTAATTCCCAGCAGTGCCAGAAGATTTTCCTTCTGAGCTCTGTTTCCCTTTTTGAAAGGTGGCTACGCTGCCTGTCCTCCCCTCCATCCTGCTCTTTGCCCTAGAGCAATATGGTTGTTCACTTTAAAAAACACAGAATAAGAAAGTTTTGCCCTCCGGTTGTCCCTGGCAGCAGCGTTTGCACAGACCCATGGACCCAGTGCTCATATAGGGCAGTCTGGCAGGAGTCTACGCTGCTGGGGACGAACTCGGTGCGTCGCAGCCTGGCCCTGAGCTCTACCCCCAGTTCAGCTGTTGACTCATGTAGAGACTTCGGGACATTCATCTACCCAGGGGTATTTCAAAGCTGCATAAGCGAGCTGGGTGCCAGTTTACAATTAATGCAAGTGAAAACTGGGCACGGAAACCCTTTAGCCACCTTTGAAAACTCAGCCTGTCTTTCTCTCCATTTCAGGTCTGGACACAAGAGAGGGGTGTATAAAGACATGAAGATTTCCATAGCCCTTTTATTCTCCTTCCCAGCTCCATCTCAATGCCACTTCACCCTTGCTCATTCTTTTCCAGACTTTTTCTACTGCGTATATGGCATAGCTGTGGAGGTGGCACTATCTAGTTCAATAGTTTTGGCTGGGACCCCTCATTTTCCTTCTCGTTTCCAGTTACCTCATGATCAGTGCTAAAGGAAGATTTTGGAGGTCTGTGAAAGCTTGTGGAATAAAAAGACCACACACAGAGGAGGCACAACAGACACAGCAGCTGCAGCTAGCTCAGGTGCTGCAGCCATATAAAACATCAAATAAGGCCACAATCCACAGCACAGTTAACCCCAGGAGGACAGAAATGCCAGCAGGTCTAAGGAGGAATAATTTTCCTAGCAAGATCCAGGCTTTGAGTCCCAGCTCTAGCATAATGCTGTGTTGTCAGCTGCAATACCACAACTTGCAAAACACTCAGAGCCTTTTTCTCCCTATTGCTGTTTTTTTGAGATAGGTGTCATCATCTTCAACGGCTACTGTGCACAGACCTTTCCCCACTTTTTTACCACTACTTACAAAACATTCAAAGCCTTTTTCTTCTTAGTGCTGTTTTTCAAGATAGGTGTCATCATCTTCAATGCGAAGCACACACGGTCCGTGAGAAACTGGGCACTGTGCAGTGCCGGAGCAAGATCAGGACGCAGGGAGTGAATGAGCTTCCTTGCACAGCACACTGCTTTGAGACATGTGTGTTTTATGTGTTTTCCTTCTGCTTTTATTGCTCTCTGAGCTCTGCTGGCTGCTGGGAGCCTCAGCACCTCTGTTCACAGCAGCATGAACAACATGCAGCTGGCAGAAAACACTGCAGCAAGCAATATTTACCTTTTGACCTCAATTCCCCAGCTCAGTTCCTAGGACATTCCCTTACCTACATCTTCCTGTCACGAATAACTTTTCATCTGTGACACAAAGAAGCAAGCCTGAATGAAGAAACGGGGAAGAAAGACGCTTTTCTGTGCAAAGGCTTCTCAGTGTTAAGACAGGTGTCCCTGGGAACAGTGTTTTCGAGAGGCCAGGCATGGCCCTCAGGAGGGTCCCCCATGTGCTGGCACGCAGCCTGGGGATGGCAGACAGGGCAGACGGAGCCCTCTCGGCCCCTTCGAGACCACAGGTAATTGACCGATAGTGTTCACCAATGCAACCAAGACAGGTGTAGGACCAGTTTGGGACAAAGAACTTTGAAAAAGGCAAGAACGGGCAGTTCCCCCTCCGTGTCCTCATCCAAGGGACTCAGGTCAGGGTGTCCACCTGAGTGTAGGACTTGCTGCCATGTCGGTGACAGCCTGCAGCTTGCCCAGCCTCAGCCTTTCTTCACCTCGGGGCCTTCCTGAGCTCCAGTCTTGGCTCTTCCCAGTGGTTTCCTTCCCCAGGGGAAGATGCCTGCAGGGCTTTGTGGGACTCTGGTTATTTTGTTTGCTTGCTGCAGGGGGTCCCTGCTGATGCATTTTCATCTGGACTCTAAGCGAAATGCAAACTGAAATCAGAACGAATGCTTGCCCCTGAGGGCACAGGAGCCAGCAGGTAGTCTGCTGTCACTGTCCCGGCTGGGAAGGGAGAGCAACGGTGCCAATACCCAGCGGCATGGGTATTGCACTTAGAGCACACAGTGATAGAAACAAAGGGAAAGAGGCTGCACGAATGGCCCCCATGAGTTGTTTCACTCTGACATACATGAAATACTGGCTAAATCATGAAAATCCATAGTTCTGACTGGGCTGGATGGGAGAAGTGGTGCACTCTGTCCGTTAGACCTTTATGTCTTGTCCCTGATGGGCCAAGCTCAGACATCCCTGTCAGCTGAGGATTTCCTTTGAGTTTGTACCCACTGTCACAGTGGATCACATCGGAAAAGACAACAGAAGCAAAACACAAAAGAGAAGCCCCATTAGGGCAACAAGTGCATCTCTCAGCAAGAAGAGCTAATTCTTAAAAGAGATGTATTGGCTACCGAACTTAATAGCCAAGATGTTACAAGTTATTTCAAGATTCTCCTCCTAATGCTTTAGGCTCAGTCCAGCCAAAGGCTATGAGTAATGCTTTGCAGGGTATCAAGAAACAAGAAGCCTCATAGTGTTGTAATAACACTATGCCAAGGATTTCTCCATCTTCTGCTCTTTTGAGGAAACCTGAACTCTTTTTTTTTAAATTTTTAAGTGGTGCCCAAACACCCAAATGTCACAAGGATAGTTAATGTGAAGTGACCAGGACAGAGGAATCAGGGTCCAGCTTCAAATATAAAGGTAATAGGATATAGTGGCAAAAAGTCTTTTTCTTCTTTAACCCAGATTTGAAAGTATCACTGCATCTGTAGAATACTTCAAAGGAACCTGTATCACTCCCTACCAGGAAAGGTCCACTCAAGCACTGAAATATTTATTTCATTGTCTAGCTTACAGTATTGCAAAAAAAATATATATATATAAAAATATATATATAAATATATATATTATATATATAAAATATATATAGAAATTGTATCGCAGCTCTCACATCAGCTGTTGGGCACATGTTATGTACTGCTTGACCTACAGAAGAAAAGGGAGAGGATCCTCCCATTATGAGCATTTTTCCTAAGGTCCTTAGTCATGTTTTCTTCTCTACTAAAGCAAATACATTTAAAGATGCAGCATGCAGGCTTTCCACATTGCCTGACTAAGGCTGAACACCTGATGTATTGAGCTAATGCCTGATGCTAATCATCCAGTCAGGCCAGTTTTGCTAACTTTTCCAAAAGGTAGCTCCCTTATGGGCAACTCATAACTGCCACGAGTGGCTGATATGCATTTAAGCAGGTTCAGACAAACAAAAATAGTCTTTAACAGAAGATTAGATTTTATTTATTTATTATTTCCTTTATTTTGAGAGGAAAGCCCTGCATAAACCCATAAAGAAGTTACACTTTGTACTGTATCTTTTCCTAGAAATAGAAATAGAAATTCAGAAATAGAATAGAAATTCAGTGTTTCTCAACAAAAGATTGAAACATGTTTGCCCTACAGAAGTAAATAGTGTAAAGCTCGTTCCTTGGGGAAAAAGAGAGATTTTGCACTTAGACAGAAAGGCTGATGTGTATAAGACAATATCCAGTCATTAATGATTGTGGTCAGTCTTCATCATTGACAGTCACCTCAAGCCATGCAGAAAAAGTAGTTACTGGTCTTAATGCAGTAACTAAGAGACATGAGTCCACCTTTTAATTGTCAGTAAGCAGCACTTTTATTGGAAAATATAAGAGGGAGTAAACAAACTTACCTTCTTGTGCCTACTAAAACACTGAAGTTACTCAACAGATTTAAGCCTCATGAATATCTGCATTCTCTCTCACAAGTACCTCCAAGATTTTTAAACTGATGACATGGTATCTTACAAAATACTGTGTTCACACTTAAACAGCTTAGTCCCAAGTCCTTTCTGCCTCTGAGATTTATTATTCAGCCTGGTACAGGACACTTGGGCTCTTCAAAGGCTGGCTTCTGGAAGGCTATGAGCACTCTTCTCCTAGAGCTTTACAGAGCATAAAATAGTTGTGGATTCAGAGCATAAAATAGTTGTGGATTCAGTCTGTCTGTAATGTAGTGTCTTTATGTGGGATGTAGCACTGTCCTCCCCATTTGGCAGGTGAGGAGGCTGACACATCATATACTAACAACACCAACATTTGCAAATATTTTCCTAAAGCTAAGCACTAAGTTCTTATTTTGACATTTAAAGAAAAAAAAATAGCCTGTTTCAGTTCTCATCTTCTCCTGAAGTTAATGGCAGCTACAGATACTAAGCATGTATATAAAATTTGGGTTGTTGATCTAACTTCTAATGGATTTAGGTGCCTTTCTGAAGAAATGTTTCAAACTATTGCTCCAAGGGAAGAATCCTGTAGCACGAGTAGGGACCTGTGGCACTGAGCAGAAAGAGAAGTGATTCTCCTCTTTCTACCCTACGATTATTTATCAATACTCATCTTGAACATTAAAAGCTACACTAATGTCACTTGGTACTATCTAGCCCCAAATCTAGCATTCTGAAATAAGACATGCCCAAAGTAAGACTGCTTATTTACCTGTAGTTCTGATTTCTTTTTTAGACATTCCTTAGGACAAAGCCTTTAATTATGTCACCACAAAACCATCTGCCTTTTACAGGAGCTCTCCCTCTCTTTCAGTGCAAGGGATGGACTGTGCTCAGATAGTGAATAGCTTCTCAATATTTTGTTGCTTCTCCATATTTTGTTGTTCTTCACTGATGAGAAGGTGAGCGAGCTTTCTTTACTAAGCATCATTCAAATTAATCAAATTAATTTTATTTTATACCTCTCCTCTGAGACATGAGGACACTGTTAGTCCCACAAAGCTGTATATAAAACTGAGATAGATAGATAGATAGATAGATAGATAGAGAACGGTCAAACCGTTAACTATGGTTCCTCTCAGTTTGGTCAAGCTACTTCAGTTTACATAACATTATAGTATTATATAGAAGTCATACATAAAATCACAGCTTTGTTACTTTGGTACCACATATGACTGCCCAAAGCTGGAAATCAAGCCTTTAAGTTGATGAAAGTCAGTCTTCTGCCTTCTCTCAATCCTCCTCTTCATTTACTACATGATTTTCATTTACCACATGAACCTGATTCATTCCTAAAACAAGTTCATCCTGTCAGTGAATAGAAAAGCAGCCCGTGGGAAAATGGTGTTTGCTCCCGTCTTTAAAAGCTGTCTTCACATGTCTATACAAAGGGAACAAAGCAAGGTTATGCTTTTTAAGAGTTTAAGTTTGCAGACAGTGCATGTTAATACTGTTCCTGTGGGCAGAATTTATCATCTTTTTCAAGCTGAAACACAGCCTGGGGTTTGCAGCCAGCAGCAGAGCAGTGACAGCCTCATGGCGGCTGCTCATGGCTTGGGCTGCGTTGAGTCATTGCACAGTCCTTGCAGTCACCGAGTGGCAATAAGGGGTGCTCACCCCCTCAATAGCCTGGTGCTACAGGGTGGTGGGATGCTTTGCCAGTGAGCTTACAGCACATGTTGGGGCCACTGGCTCACTCTGGAAGGAATGACCTCTGTGTCAGATGTGTCTGCTTCCCCACTGACCTCCTACAGCTTCCCTGCTCAGGGGAGAGGGTCCTGGTCTCCATACTCAGTACCTTGCACCCCCTTGGCAGACACATTGCAGGCCTGATCCCCATAGTAAATTTGGACTGAATTTCAGTGCCTGTTAAAGAATCTGTCGGATTTTTTTTTTTAACTGACAAAAAGAAATCTTTTATTTTACCTTTTAAAATTGGACATTGGTTGAACTGTTGGAAAATCACAGCCCAAACCATTTAACAAAATTTCAAGCAGCTGCCATCAAAGTCTTTCAGCAGGAGATGCTGTAAAGCTTTAAGGCAATGCCAGGGTAGCGTCCTCAGCGACACATGTTGGGATAGACCGTCAGCCAAATTCAGAAGTACAGGAAAGCACTTTGCTGTTCTTATTCCTGTTGAGTAGGGTATTTCTTGCAGTTCTAAACCACTATCAAGCAGTCTGTCTTGATTGTTGAAAATCTACATGCATCCATTATTCCCTGACATTTATTGTGACTGTGTGCTATTTAGATGAAAGAAAAGTTATTCATCTGGGAATCACTTGGCAATATAAATGGTATTTTGGGCTTTTGTTGCCACTACAATTAATCAAATGAGAGACAATCACATTTTTTTGCTCATGCTATAGTTCATCTGAGAAATCTGGCAGCTTTCTTTGCTAGGCAGTGCTAATTTTGATATTCTGTCCCATTATAAGGCCAGTTTTTATCAATTTAGCAAAGAGGATTCTGCAGTAGCTTTTAATAGTTTCACGTGCTCAGACATAATATGCAAGACACGAAACAAAGGACACAAAATAGGCAGCAAAGACTGAGAAAGCTCCTTCTTTCCCATAGCTCCTTAATATAGACACACTGGCAGCCACGCACATCCAGCCCTGTTCCACCTGACGGCATGTCCATTTTGTCTTTGGTTTAACTATGTGCACGTGCAGCGGGGCCCTGGTGTTTCATGAGGCACTTTCTGCGGAAGGGAGCATAAGCTGCTGTGGGTGGTGCGGGTAAGAAGCCACAGAGGGGCTGTCAGGTCTCTGGTGTCTCTGTGTGAAAAAAAAAGCCAGATTTATGAGGACACCAAAAAGCTCTAATGTTTTAACTCATAATTCACATTATTTGTGAGGATGAGCTACTTACCTAATGCAGATAGATGTAACATGATATAATAGTCCCTAATGAATCATTTCCAAATGACAAATAATTGGTATTGCCAACTTGTTCTTTTCTCACATCCAAAATAAAATTCAGTGAGCTTCTCCATGGCAAGCAAAAACTGTTCCCATCTGCAATCAGAAAAGAAAGAAAATTTGAATATTCTTATGGCTCAAAAATGGGTAAAAGTTATCCTGTGTTTGTTCAGACAGCCAAGAATCTCACTGAAGAAAAACAGGGGGAAAAAAGAGAAGATGCTGTAAAATCTGGTTATCTTAGGCCAATTACTTATAGGTTTAGCAGCCTATCTGAAATAAGGGACAAAAAGATGAGGATTTTTAAATATTTTAACTAAACCTTTCATCAGCTTAGAAATAATCCAACTCTCCCCTCTTTTACAGATCTGAACTTAAAATATATATATATATATATCAACGAATAGGAAGGAATTAAATAGCAAAAAAAAAAGAAAAAAAAGGGCATTTTATGTAATTAACAAGAGCACAGCAAGCGGTACTGGGGGTAATCAGGGAGAAACAGAATGTGTGCTTGTATCTTTTGCTTAGATGCTGCTTCCTTTCTTCTCGTCTCCCTGAAATACAAACTTTTGTCCTATAGACAGGGCACCTGGCACTTTTTTGGATTCCATTAATACAGAACTCATTATTCCTGCACAAATAAGTGAGCTTTCTGTTATGGGAAGACAGAAAGAAAACAGAGTCTCTTGTACGAATACATTCTGACTGGTGCATCTAATCACCGTTGGGTCTACAGGATCAGTGGGAGATACAGGTAAATCACTCACAGTCAGTAGTCTTCGCAAAAAGGTCATTTATCAGATGCTGTGGTCTCATAACATCACTAAGCAGCTGGTCTTTTATTATCCCACAGTGATGCACAGAGACCTCAGTCATCCATAAGGAGTCCTTGAGCATGTCCTCTCCATAGGATGCCAACACACACATGCAGTTGAACTCCAGACCTCTTTTCATCTGGGGTTGTTCACAAAGCATGCTTGGTGATACATAATGCAAGGCTGACAAAGCTGGCAGTATCCTTTTTGAAAAAAAAAAAGAGAAGATAGTCTGAGGAGAAAAAAATGAAGTATTTTCACAGTTCAAAAAAAAAAGAACTTCAAAAAGATTTCAGAAAGTAGTATCTTGGCTGCACTCCAAAGCATTTCAGAGTTGACTGCCAAAGGATTAAGTCTCCAGTAAGATAAAAATATCTGTATATACACACACACACTCACACAAACACATTCAATATGTGTCTAAAAACCTATTCAAGTAATATTAAATGATTCAAACTGGCACAACCACGAAGACCACAGAGAAGATGGCAATCCCTCAATAACGGTTGCTTTGCCCTGGTTTCTGAGGTGCATAGAAACTTTGCCAGAGTGAGACTGTAAAAATCCAGGCTCCAAGCATGTCTCCTGCCTTACTGCCACAGCGCAGGAGACATCTCTTCCAGCAAGACTTATAGCTGCTTTCCAGAATTAGGGCACCATGTACCCTGCAACACCTTATCTCCCACACTAATAGGGAGACTGCAAACACAGGTAAGCTTATTTTTCAGCCATTAGTTTTAAATAATTCTGGAAACTTGCTCTGAATTTATTTATTAATTAATATTTATTTGATAAGTTTGTTCTGAAGTCAGCTGTTCCTTTTACCACTACCCAGTTTCCAGTGCCATTTTACTATGACACCTCTGAAAAATCCTGTTTTCCCAAAAAGGGAATGAATATCATAAATATCTGGCAAAGGCATACTGTCTAAAGGCACGGGTGGTTCTTCTCTTGGTAAATATGAAATGTAATTGTGGTAACTAATCAAAATCAGTCTTTGGCCAGAACATGCAACTGCCCAGCAGCTTGGCAAGTGGCCAGGTGGTCATGCCCATTAACCTCACACCACCTTATTGTTTATTAAATGGCTGTCTTCTGCACCTAGGAGAGAGAACATGGATTTAATGCAGGAGGGAGGGACCTGGAACTGACAAAGCAATATCTTTTCCTCCTGATTAAATATTTCATTAAAAGCTCCATGCCATTCAATCACTTGTAAGTCGTGATGAGGCAGGGAGGCAGTCCGTGCTAACTAGCAAAACGCCTTGCATAGAATGACCAAGAAGAAATAAGAGAAAGGGCTGAATTTCAGCATGTGATATTTAAGATAAGAATAATTCTTCCTGCAGGTGAACATTACTAGTAGACAACAATATTCTGAATATTCAGTGACTATTCATTCAGCATTCTGAATTGAGCCTCGGGGTTTGTGCTCTTCTCTGCTGCTTAAGCAATCACTAATGTGAAAGAGGTTGCTGGTAAAACTGGTCCAGCTAGGTCAATGCATTGGCAGGCATGTTTTGTCAGAAGACAACGGGCACTTCAACAGCTGCATGCGAGATGACAGCTAAAGGAAAGACATGATTTTCTAGGGATTTTAAGCTTTTTTTTTTTCCCCAAGCACTCAAAATTATTCCAAATACTTAAGTGGTGTAGATTTTCTATGCAAAGCATCACAGGAGGATTACTGGAGGAATCCTGTCAGGGTTGGACAAGTGACTGAAGACAAAAAATGAAATATGAGCTTAGCACAGCTCACGGGGTTTCTTTTGGTGAAGGCTGGATCAAGCTCTGTGATTAAAATATACACAAACAGAAGATGGGGCTTCTTGTTTTGATAATTTTGTCACCTTGAGTGGTGAAAGAAAGCATTCAAGGGAAGCTTGAGAGCAGTTTGTGAAATTATAACACTCATTATCACCATGATACTTCATCACTTCGTTATATCATAGGACACATCATAACTTAAAAAATTAAATGAAAGGATAAGTAAGCAAGAGAATGTTCCATGCCTCCAGGCCAAGTAGACCACTGGCTGCTCCATTAAAATGTTTAATTGTAAAACTTTATACATTTATTCAGAATTTGAATGTGCATAGGGGAGTATCTCTGGGTAAAGCTGCTCAGAACTGTGCATCTTGACTAATTCGAGAAAAACGAATTTTCAGCACAATTGAAATTGTCCACATGGAATATTCCTCAGCACTGAGGAGCTGTGATCACTTTCCATGAAGAAACTATAGGAGTGTTTCAGTTTAGAGTGGTTTGGCTGTTAATCTGCCTCTGTCTCTGCCTGATGAAAGCTGTAGTTTGAATGCTTTGAGTTTACTGTATCCTCTGCAGGCCAAGCCTCATAGCTAGACCTGTGTCTTCCCACTATGCCACGGTTTCCTTTCTCCACATTTTCTGTGGAGTGAAGGAGGCATCTGATGTGTCTCCCTCACCATTTGCAGCAGCAGTATGCTGTTTTACAGCAGCCCAGGCTGGAATATACATTATTGCACTGCTGGTGCTGAGGTCAGAGAGGCTGTATGGATTTAGCAGAAGGTAAAATTCAGATAAAATCTATGAGACATAAGAAACTGTAAGATGTTTATGATCTTTGTGTAAACATTTGGAAATTGGGATTTATAATGACACTATTGACAGTGTATTAGCTAGAAAACCTGTTGAGAACAAGATAAATGGCCAGTCTGGACTGAACACGAGGCTATTACAAAAATGATGGATGATCTTATTGCTTTTGGAGATTAGCTTAGAACTGCTGGAACCTCTAGCTACTGTTTGTTGTATTTCCAAATTGCCATGTGATCCTGATGGTGAGATACTGAGGCATACATTAGATGACCTGTCTACAGACTGCATAATGAGTACAGAGAAATACATTTTGCATCCTCTTTATAGTCTAAAAAATGGACTTTCAAAATATTGATGTCATTTAGATTAAATAATTCAAAAACTCATTCAGTAAAAGAAAAAATTATTACCATTCTACGTTTTAATGCTAGACTCACTAAAGGTGAGTGTGCTTTAATTATGTGCTGTAATTTGGACCACAATTCAAGCACTCAATTTTTAATTCAGCCACTCCACTATTTTGATGTTTAGATTTAAAAAAACAAAATAAAAAGAAGGAAGTCAGAAATCAGCTTCTGCTAGCTAAAAGACAATTAATTTCACAGGAGGATTGAAAAAGGCACAGATCTCACTGGATTGTTAAAACACAGTATCATTTGAATCTAAGCTGAACAAAATCAGCTGTCAAAAGCTTTTGTCCTTCTGATGTCAGTTCAACAGATGATTGCAATATTAATATGCAAATGTCACAGATCAAAGTACACAATTACCAGTGACATTTGAACTACCATTTTTATTAATGGCGTCAGTATTCTTTGAAAGGCAATTCCCATCATAGGCACAGAAATAATTTAAAACTATTTAAAGAGCACGGGATCGTAAATCACAAAAAAATCTTTTTTATAGAAAAAAAGGCCATTAACTTTTGCATAGAAACTGCTTTCATAAGCCTATTAGAGGAACGTGCAGTCCATGCTAATGTTCTTAATCATATTTCTTCCATCTATGTTACCCTAAAGTACAATTTCTTCTTGAGTTTGGAAGCTGAGTTTTCAGATTCGCACCAAAGTTTGGGTGAGGATAAAGCCTGTCACAGGTGAGAAGGCGGCTCAGTGTTACGGAGCTCTCCTCGCCAACAAGCCTCTCCAATGGGAAGGCTGAGGAGATAATGTGGGTTAGATCTTGCTTCTTCCCAAGTGCACAAGGTTGACCAATTCCAGGGAATTTGCTTTTGGGGTACGTGGTACTGTACAACCTTTCAAATTCACTTCATATTCACCACAAGCATCATGTGGAGCAGGTCAGCAGTGTCCAGAGCATGGTGGCTGCAGTCAGACTGTCTGCAACATGCAGCATATGTGACAAGCCCAGTTGTTAGGTCCAAATGTCAGGCAGCAGCATGCAGCGCACGAGCGCTTTCTGCACAGCAGGAAGGGGCGCAGGCTTCTGCATCTGCCAGCTCAACGTTTGCTACTGTACGCTGCAGCCCCAGTGGCTGCAGGGATGGTAAACAAAATAAATCAGACCTAATCTCTTGCCCTGAAGCATACTGGCACAGTACAGCTTGAATCCCTGCGGCTAAAATCCCTTACTCTCTAACACAGAGTAGTCACACTTGGACTGCCTTTGGGGATGGCTCCCGGCCCATGCTGGCCCTTGACCGACACCCAGGAATTGCTTGGGAGACTCCTCATAGGCATGCACCAAAAAAACATGCCAAGAAAGGACTGTGCAAACAATTTAATAGTACAGACTGTATTAGCTCTGCTTAGTTTTCTAGGGCATATAACGGGTGGATCATCCATGCTCGGGCAGTGAACGAGGGCAACATGATCTCTGGCATCCCAGATAGATAATCTCATTCACCTTCCATGACCTGGTGCTCCCTCACCTGCTCTGACCTGGGGAGATCCCGACTTTTCCCTTTCTAGGCCCCCTCCTCCCTTTCCCCTTATGCAAGAGGGTCTCACCAGTTTTTCTCCTTAAGGCCTCTCAGCACAGGCAGCACCAAAGGAATCTTAACAAGGTGCGCAAACTCAGCCCCAGTCAGATCCTACTGAAATCAATATTCTGCTAAAAAAAATAAGTTACTGAAGGATCGGCTGCTGCTCAGTAATGTCAAGAAGTAATTCCAGACATATGATGTTGTCTCTCTGTTTTAAAAATGCCAAGCAAGCCACAGCAGCTAGTATTTAAGGGTGTGCAGAGTAAAATACATTGCAGATTACTTTCAAAAACTCTCACAGTAGATTGAACAAATTGTAGCCTTGCAGATCCTGCAAGACAGAAAATTTGAGCGAGTTCAAAACTGCTTTGCCGAGGAAAAGAAGAAAAGCAATGTGAAAATATTTCATTTACAGTGTCCAGTGTTTGAAAAAGATTATTTTCTTAAAACCCCCAGAAGTTCTTACATTGAACATTGTTGAAATGGCATCTTCCTTAGATATAAGGAAGAAGTTCTTTACTATGAGGGTGGTGAGGCACTGGAACAGGTTGCCCAGAGAAGTTGTGGATGCCCCATCCCTGGAAGTGTTCAAGGCCAGGTTGGATGGGGCTTTGAGCAACCTGGTCTAGTGGAAGGTATCTCTGCCCATGGCAGGGGGGTTGGAACCAGATGATCTTTAAGGTCCCTTCCAAGCCATTCTATGATTCTATGATTCCTTAATTTCTTTTTCATAAGAAAAGATCTGACCAGACCAGCTGATAGAGTTCCTTATTCCTTGAAATTGGTTGGTTTGGGATTGGCAAACTGAAGAAATGCAAAAATTTCTATGTTAGACTGAGCACAGGACTGTACTTGAATGGTGGTGGGAGCATGATTCTCTTGAGTTTGCTGTGTATTTTAGTGCCATGCACAAAACTGAAATTTAATTCTGCTGAGTCATTGGCCTTTTTTAGAGGATACTTGACAATAGGTATCAGCTGCAGGGAAAAATTCAATGAAAGCTTGCTGGAAACCACAGCAGATAGCAACACCAATCCATAGATTAGCATTTCAGTGTTATTATTCTTCAGGCTGTGCAGATGGTGGTTTGCTTAGTGCCTGCTCTTTTTGGGCACTGGCTCTAGTTTCAGGCACTATCTATGTCTTATCTCATTTGCATAATTTTCATTCAGAATAATAGTTTTTAAATTTCACAACATTTTCAAGCTCAAGGGTGCCAGAACGACCTAGATAGTGGCAGACATCTGGAGAAAAAAGATAGACAGACAGCTGGAAGTGCTATAGATTATGTTTATTCAAGCTCTGAGTTTTCCAGTCCTCTCTGTTTTAAAACTTTCTTCTCTCCCTAGTGGAGGTATATGCTTCAGTGCTCTTCCACACTTCTGAATCAATTGATGCCAAGAGCAAAGCAGATTACTTTCTGAATCAGTCAAAATTGGTTACTGCGCTCAGTACTGAATGGGTGCTATGAGCTGTGCTACATAGGGACCGGGTTAGTTGATCAGATACTCTCTACTGTCCTAAAAGTCTGTAAATCTTTTAATTTATGAAGACTGTTACTTTGATTTATTTTTGTTGACACTACAGGATTCCAAAGTTTGCCAAAAGAGGTTGAAGTCCTACAAAAAAAATTGTGGCCAGCTTGATACAAAGCTCCTGGACTCAGGAGATATTGTAGATAAAAGAGGGAGGCAGGTGCAGGAAACAAAGCCTGGCGTAAGTGACATCCATCACATGTGGCAGGGATAGGAGATGGCACAGCCAAGAGAGCAGCAACATCCAGCAGCAGTGGATGGGCTATGCATGGGCCTGGCGTGACTGCAGTTGCCAGTCTGCATCAACCTGCTGTTGAGGAAAAAGAGCTCTCAGATCCTCCTGCTTTCCCTTGTGCTTGGATGAAACGCTCACCACAGTCCTTGCTGGGGATTTTGCAGAAAATGATTCCTCTCTATCTGTTTTTACCCTGCCGTTTAACCCAGCACGGTTCTTTTCAGCATGATGTAGTTTTCAACCGGAACACTAAATCATGGTCAGCTTCTGTGCCAGGCGTGATGGTGTGAATTTAAGCCTGTAAATGTGATTGTACTTGGAGGCAGGTACATGGCAGCATTACTTAAAAGTGGCCAGACTGGGCCATGCTTTGTCCTCCTGGGGAGCACAGCCATCCGCACCCTGTCCTGTTCACATGAGCACCCGAGCAGGCGAGGCCAGAGGGAAGACGTGGAGACTTTTATACCCTTCTGCATAAGTAGGTGGGAATTTTCAGTTAGAAGGAACAGTGCCAGTCGTATTTTTAGTTTCTATAGCATAACTCTAGCTTCTCCTGCTTTTCCAAGAGGTAAAGGCCAAAGACACATGGATGCTCCAGTGTGTTCAAGGCTCTCACCTTGAGTGGGTGTTAGGAGCTGCTCATAGAAAGCATCTCCAGAGATGTTTCTCATGTTAAATGAACCCCACAAGATATTTGGATAAGAAACTCAGCATACAGGAATATCATGCTGAAATTCATTGCATGATGTGTGCCATCTCCTTCCTTCTGAGCCATATCATGCAACAGGCTGTACAACTTGGTACAGGACAGCTTCAAGACATATAAGACCAATACCAATGGGTAGAGAAACCTCTGTCTTTTCTATCTCTAGGCACTTAGCGACTGAATATTTGATTTTTTTGCACAAAATCTATCTATTTCCAGATGAGTCCTTGGCTATGACTTACCTTGCAATCAGAAGCAATGCAAGAAACCTTCCTTTAAGGCCCTGTTCTGAATCAAGAGGTTCTCCATTCTATTATACTGCCTATACTTACTCCCTGGCAATTATACATCAGTGATATTATCCTGATTTTGAACAGAAAAACTACTGTAGGCTTAACTATTTTCTCATGAAAGTTTCATCAAAACTGATACATTTAATTGATTTCTTACAGTTTCAACTAATTAGTTTCCTGCCAAAATTATTTTCTTAAATACCTTCTCAGTCAGTGCTATCTAAAAATTTTTATTATCAAATACCAGGTAATACATATATAAGCCTTAGCATTTGCTGAAAGACCAGGGCTGTAAGACAGACGGATTTTGGGGTCAGTATGGCACCAATGCCACATTCAGCTCCTAGCTCTGAAGTTTACCTCCTGGTCACAAATAAACATGCCTTTTCTTAAAAAATATTTGATTTGGGTGCATATCCATGTTATAAACACATATAGGTTTAACTATTTTGCTATTTGTTACAAGAAAAAAAAAGCAAGTAGAAATAATTAGAAAAAAAAAAAACAAACGCAACCCCAAAGCATTTTATATAATCTTTTTCAAGAAACTCTTAATTCTGTGTTAGTACTTTTCTTAACATTCTGATAGTTAAATGGTTTGACTTTCTGATGTAAAGGTCTTTTACCTACATTTTCTTCTACTTAATTTTCTAAATGTTCAGAATACTCAAAATGTTTTTTTTTAAATCTCCTTTATATTGTTATTTTTCTGGAAAACATTTTTCAATTCATTCAACCTGCAAGTGAATTGAAAATCCAGTCTACCACTGTTTGTTGTGTTGACAGCTGACTTTCTGCAAGTAACATCATCTGGTGTTCAGTTTATCTTCTGTCAAACAAGAACAACAATCCTTCGTAAGCCTTTTTCTCTCTTTGTCTCTTTGGTGGAGAGATTCCCCCTCACTGTGCTCAGGGATCACACTTGGCACAGTAGAATGCCCATCCTCCAAGTGCTGTTGGACTTAATATAACAATAAATTTATTATTTATTTATTATTTATTATTCCTCTTCAGGAATATTATTATATTATTATTATAGATAATATTATTCATTATTCCTCTTCAGAGGAGGAAGAGGAAGGAACAGAGGAGGAACTAAAGAGGAACTAAACAGCCGTTCTATTGTATGATAATTACATGAATGATGAGAACCTAAAACTTGATCTCCAGATCAAGTATTTTCAGAGAGGTTCTCAGTATGTTTAAAACTGAGTAAAGCTTTCATTTTACTCTTGTGAGGCAGCCATTCCAGATTAAAACTACTTTATAATGACCTTATTTTCATAATGCAGTTAAGATTTTGTCATATTGGTTTTCATTAAATTGCATGGAGTCTTCACTTTAATAAACTGTGATTCCCTTAGGTTAAGAGATACAAGAATCACAATGGCATGTAATATTTCTATGTTAAACTGACTTCTTTGTGCTCAGAGCAATATTTTATTATTTAATGGTTTTAAGATTCTTTCTAGTGATAAGAAATCCCGTTTCTTAGTGTCATTCATGCCTACAAACTTTAGGAGTAAACATCTTACTTACTTACTCACTCTTACTTTTATAAGATCAAGAACATTAAAAAGCACGAGAAGACATATATACGATACCCGCCAAAAGATACATGAGTGCTGCCTGGCCGTGAATAGTCTTGTAATCATCCAGTGGTTACAACCCAGGGCTGTGTCCTGCTCCTAAATTTTCTTTGGACATGCTCTGCAATCTTTGCTACATCACCATAGCTTTTTGAACACTGATCTATTCATATGTGAAAGGATAAGACTGATAACATCTCGGTTGTGAAGTGCTGTATTTGTTGACTGTATCTGAGATCCAGTTCTTCAAGGTGTCCAATGCAATTTCCTGAGCATCTGTAGACTAAAATGGATTTTGTGAATTCTCAGTAAGATATGCACAGTATGTTGCAAAATAAACTCCAGAAATGGAAAGGACGTGGCTGGGTGACCTTATTCACTAAGTGGATCAAAATGCCTGTGAAGAACTTTTGATGAGGGTGACTTGGTACACAATTTCTCTCTTTTGGCATGATCCAAAGCTTATTTAGCTCAGTGCTCAGTGCAATGACTGACTACATAGCTTTTAGATTATACTCTGCATCTCCATTGAATCCTTTCAACCACTCCCCTCTTTCAGACAATCTCCGCTTCATTTCTCTGGTACTTGTTTCTTGTCATGTCTTAGCTCCCCCTTTTGCTTTGAAGTGCCTGTGGCACATCATTGTCTACTTATTCTCTTCACAAAATACTTTGTTGTATTCTCTGAGTCCAGGAAAATTTAAAAATAAAAAAGTTCAAATATTTATTCTCACAGTAAGTGGTATGCAATTTTATTCACAAAGTTTAAGTAATAATTAGGCTATTTAAGTAATAATTAGGCTACCTAGGGGCTGCTGCCTTGGCTCCTCAAAGCTCCCCTCCAGATGTGCAGGGCAGAGGCAGCTGAGCTGGCCTTGCACACCCCTTATCACTTGGGAGCGGTGTGGCAAGGATCTCGTGCTTGCACTACAGAGATTCTACTGCTGTAACTAATTTACATTGTGGAAAATCATATCACAACAAGTGGATGTCATCATGCTATGGAGAACTGGCATAATATTACAAATAATGATAATTATAACCTTGTCTTGCTCTGAATTGACATATAGGCGGAAAAAGCTTATCAGAACAGATGGCTTGATGTATACAAACAATACTTTGTGAATATGTGATTAGACATGACAGTCCTTATTGTTTCGCGCACCCAGATTTTGATGGGAGAAGCAATATCAAAAATTTTGAATTGTGAAAAAGGCTTTTTCTGCAAAGCCCCTGTGTGGAAACTTAGCATATATGAATAGCTTCCCTGCTGGTCTGGTTATATCAGCTACACAGACAACATAAGTGGAGCTGACAAAAGTTGTCTTCCTTCAGCACAGTTACATCTGCCAAGGGGGCCTGTTTGCATAGTGTCATCCCAAAAGGTGACATAACTCTTTGGAGCTCCAGCTGACACTGCTACCCTGCGCAGCTCATGCTAGACCTACCCTCCAAAGGAGCAGCGTTCAGTCTGGACACATCCACAGGATTCAGATCCGTCTTTAACTTTGATAGTTCACAGTAAAAGAGTTAAGTCAGCCTGTAAAAATAGCAACCATAATTGATTAGTCATTCTCAGAATAATTGTCAAGTATTTGACCTGACTGCTGTGAAACTATAACTTATCCTATTAAGAAGTCAAATGCTTTGTTCAAATGCTAAGTTCAAATGCTTCTACATCGAGAGCTGTTTAGCACAGCAATGGCTGACCCTGCATCAGCAGAAGATCCTTGTCCCATTTTAGCCAATAGCAAGGAATGTAGGGAGGTCAGGGAGGCAGAATAATAGTTTAGAAAAGATCTTCATTAATCAAACAGAAATGCTGGCATCCTCTTTTTCTCCAAAAACAATACTGCTGTGCAAATGAAATCATAAAAGTGATGGTGAAAAAACAAAGGACAAGGAACACTTTTTGTTTGACATGTACGATAGGAAATTATAAAAGTGTTGGTTTTGCTCATGTGTTGGTTTTACTACAGTTGATCATAAAAGCAGAACCTTCCTCCTATCTGGAGATCTTGTGGGGCTTTTTTATGTGGGTGGGGATAGTCCTTTGTGTACATTGTCAATAAGCAGGAAAAAGAATCTGAACTCTGGACTCAAAGTATCTCAACATAGTCTAAAAATGACAAAAGCTGTTGTAATACTTTCAGGAGAAAACATGGGAAAGATGGGAGAAAACTGGTGTGTGGTTACTGTTACAATTGCTTTTTGCATGAACATCCTTTTGCTCTTGGGGGGAAAAAAAGATCACAGAAATGGGAGGTATATAAGTGTTGTTAGAATTAAAATACATTCTAATTTCATAGAATCATAGAATCATAGAATTGTTAAGGTTGGAAAAGACCCTTAAGATCATCAAGTCCAACTGTTAACCTAGCACTGCCAAGTCCACCACTAAACCATGTCCTCAAGCACCGCATCTACCCGTCTTTTAAATACCTCCAGGGATGGGGACTCAACCACTTCCCTGGGCAGCCTGTTCCAATGCCTGACTACTCTTTCAGTAAAGAAGTTTTTCCTAATATCCAACCTAAACTTGCCCTGGCGCAGCTTGAGGCCATTTCCTCTCGTCCTATCACTTGTTACTTGGGAGAAGAGACCGACCCCCACCTTGCTACAACCTCCTTTCAGGTAGTTGTAGAGAGCAATAAGGTCTCCCCTCAGCCTCCTTTTCCCCAAACTAAACAACCCCAGCTCCCTCAGCCGCTCCTCATAAGACTTGTTCTCTAGACCCTTCACCAACCTAGTTGCCCTTCTTTGGACACGCTCCAGCACCTCGATGTCCTTCTTGAATTGAGGGGCCCAATTGAGGGACACAGTATTCGAGGTGTGGCCTCACCAGTGCCAAATAAAGGGGCACTATCACCTCCCTAATTTCCTACATTTCATAATGCTTAGGCACAAATCTGCTTTCATCTGTTTTAGATATTTGAAAAATTATCACTGCCTGACAGTTCTAATATGGAAAATAATTAACAATATTATGGCTCTCCTCATCTGGCTCTTGACTACAACTCAACAGTTGGACATGTGCACATAAACTTTGAACACAGGTAATGAAATGACAATGTGCTATAATAACATGATAATTAGTTATGTCATTGGCACTTCAGTCTTCTGTAAGACAGGTCATAGCAAGAAGATGTCAGATTACTGGAAAAAACTGAGATACACTGTGACTGAAAAATTATCATAACCTGGTCTTGCAGTGAACTTCAAAAAGGGTGAAAAAAAAACTTGTGAGAACAGGGGCCTTGAGCCATAAAAGTAATGATTTGTGCCTCTGCAATTAGACATGATATCCTTACTGGTCCATGCAGTCTGGTGGAAATTGTAAGCAGTGTAAGCAGCTTTAAAATCAGAACAAGGTTTATCACTCTTTAGAACCAAGGGAGTAATCGATTCGTTCAAATGACTACATCTTCTAATGAGTAAAACAAGGAAATGTGATTAGTTTACAGATAAGAACTGGAATGTGAAAAAGATTTACACTCTCTATAGACTTCTTATACCTTATGAGACTCATCTTACTGAGGTTATCATTAAATAGAAATAGGTCCCTGCAGGCTTGTTTTTAATTTAAGGGTGACAAAGCTGAGAAACATGGTGTACAAGCAAAAGCTTGCAGAGTAGAAATGAATGATTATATAAAGAAATTAGATCCTCTGATGTGAAGTTTCATATGTGCAGTCTGCTCATTACATTTCAACAGCAACCCTACAATTCAAGAAACTCATTGTCAAGCAAGTAAGAATACATCAAGCAAGGTTCATTATTCAACAAGAGAAGTCATTCCTAGTCCTGCTAGTCCTTCCTAGCAGAAAGGAGAGGTGAAAAGAAAGGGCAACCACATCTTGTTCATTAGCTGTAGAATGGATTTGTTTCACTGCAAATAGGGAGAGCTGTCATGGAATAACAACCTAGCAGCATGTCATGCTGTGTAGAAATATTTTTAAATGCTTCCATGCCTATTGTTCGATTTCTTTCCAAATAATATGCTCCTTAAATCTTTGGGAACATTTCCTCTTTAGAAGTCCCTTTTTAATATTATATCCATGAGCCCAGTTCACTTAAGGGAGTGAGTTTTTACTCATTTCTGAAATACAAAACAAAGCAAAATAGATTAATAGACAACATGCTTTATGTTAGAACCATTGTATAATTCTGCTCGATTTGTCCATTGGCCTTGTTTAGATTGTGAACTTGATAGTGTAGGAGAAATGCCTTCCTTGGTGTCTTCTCTATGTGCAAGCAGGCTGCAAGTTCTCAGCAGTTACAGTGGCAGTAATTTCCCCTTGTAACTACAAATATTTCCACCGCTGTGAGGTTCTTCTCCACTGAGAGCTCTGTGGGTGTCATTAAAGAGGTTTAATTATATGCCACACATATGCTACAGTCTCTAGTTCCAGTCTTTATACACAGGCTACATGAACTTAAAAAACCAACGGTTTAAGTATTTCATTTTGGGGCTGTTTGGAATACTGTAGTAGATAGCAGAAGCCCCAAAATGATCATTCTCACAGCTGTTCAGAGTTCTCATGGCGTGAGGATGCAAAATGGAAAACACAGGTGTAATATGGTGATAGCTTAAAGCAGGCAGAGATGGTGAGTTTTCATCCAAACTTGGAGCAAAATCTAATGGCACAAGAAGCACTTAAATTCAGAATCCAATTCTATGATAATTCAGTGGCATGTTTTAATCATAGTGAACTATTTGGAAGAACAGTGAGCATAGCATGAGATAGACAGCAAATGGACCTGCTAGTCAACGATGAACTGGGAGAAGGTCCAGATGACTTCACTTCTTGTTATGTTTTTCACACAGAATTGTTCTAGTGCGTTGCCAATCTCCGCTGAAGGCCAGAGTTTCCTTGTATGCATTAGGGTTACTCAAAATGCCTGCAAATCAAAGCACATATGATCTAGTTTTAAGTTTTAAAGTCTCATCTGAAAAATCTCAGAGGCATATACCACATCAAACCCAATTCTCTGCTTCCAAACAGATGAAGGGCTCACTAATTATCTGGCTGAGCTGTTATGCCATGAACATGTACATTCTAGACAAGCTGGGGAAATGGGTCCTTTTTCTGAAATTCCTTTGAAAAATGTGCACTCTAGACATACTGAGGAAGGTCTTTTAGCAAAAAATGAAGGATCACCATACATTTATCATACAGAGATTATCATAGGTGATTTAACCTTTATTCTTTAACAAGTTTAACTGAACTAAATTATAATAACCAACAAGCATATTTTCTCAGAACATCTAAAGAAACTACATGACACCAGGCACTGGTATTGAAGTGTAGAGCTTTTAGTCTCTAGATTGTTTTTTTTAAACTGATTTATGTCATTTTTTTGTGTCTGAAAACCATTATCGCTCTATTGTCTAATTTAACAACATGAGAGTTAAAAGAAAACTCTACTTTTATTTACTTACCCAAAGATTTTATACTGCCATTATCTCTGCAAATATCTGAACAGCACTCATGTAAAGGTGGCTGAAAGAGCAAAACCTCTTTATGTAACTGCAGGTATTTTTGCCTTCTCAGAGCTAGAAACCCTTCTCTTGTTGAGGATTTTTTGTAGGAAATGGATATTGCTCTGGTTTGCCAAGGAAAGATGGCCTATGTGTTTATATGGTCTGCATGTTCATTTGCCCATCAGTCCCTCCCATACTAGGTGTTGAACAAGCCGGTTCATTTCAGTCATACATAGATGGAAAAAGGGGAAGCAACATTACAGCCTTAAGTCCTGATAAGTTTCAAAAAAGTCAGGAACTAGATTTACGATATATGCCCAAATCTCACCACAGGAAAGCAGATGAAATTTGTCCATCCTACATTCAGTTGGGCAGCAGTAGGCCAGTCCATCAGTGGTCACACCAGTTCTGGCCTGACAGCTGGCACAAGCGTAGCTCTGTGTCATCCCTAGCATGAGTGGTATCTTCCCCAGCGTGTACTGAGTTTTTTGAAGTGAGAACGGAGAAGCGTTAGGACAACAAAAAGTCACAACTTCATTTGGTTTCATCAGTTCATTGAAAAGCTTGTTTAATCTAGGTATTTGGGTTTTGTTGCTTCAGGGACAGAACCTTTTTTGCCTGTTTGGGCTTTTATTTTCTGGTTGAGCTTTTTTAGTGAGTGTGAACAGGCATTATGAATGCTCAAAGCTACAAAGTCAATGAGAGCTGAGGCTGCTCGGCAGTTCCTAGAAGAAAGTGGTTTGATCCAGGAGAACAAGCACTGGATTGGGCCCTGAATTCCAGCTCCAGTTCTGCCATCAATTTCCCACATGGCCTCCAGAGAGGGATTTTGTTCTGCTTCCATGGACAGTAAATGGAGATAACTAGATGCATTTCATCTAATAGCAGAGATACAATCATTATAGTCTATGATTCATTTGGGCGCTGTTGTGAGGAATGCTCTAGAAAGGATCACGAGGAAAGAAATAATTCTGCTTTCATTCCGTGGTGTAACCACTAGTTAAGTAATAAAAATAGTGAACAGATGTTGGATTCTCTAAGCATACCCCACCACACTGGATGAAGCTGGGAACAGGGGAAGAATATGGTTGTGTTATTAAGGACTTGCACATACATGGTGCCAAATTAAAGTTGGATGGTCAGCCTCATTTCTGGCATTTCATAACTTTGAATGCTTGGCTTTTCAAATGGAACATTATTTCTTAATTAAGTAAAAATGTAGTTTCAGTCAACTGTACTGTGCAAAAAAAGTCCTCTGAAAAATACCCACCGAAGCGACACTATGTGGTTAGAATTTGCTTTATGTAGAATGGGCAGCAGTTGGTGGCATATTAAAGAAAGAGGTTAAGAGATCACTGGATGACGGGTTCTTCAGTCCAGCAGATGAGTGGCATGGGAGAAACTCCAATTGCTGCATGTGGCCAACCTGTGTAGGTAACCTGTAGACTTTGCTCTCTCAGCAGTCATTTAATAAAGCACTTAAACATGTTAGCTTTGAGGCATGAGTCTCAAGTATCACCTCAGCTTTCCTACCCTAACTCATATGTTTGAAACTAAGCATATCCTAAGTACCGTGTTGGATTGAGACTGGTTTTTTGTTAGTCTTGTCGTTTTCAAAAACTACTAAATTGCTTGAGGCCTCACCCCTTTATAAATAGATCTTCACTGTAGCTGAGATATATAAACTAAAGAATCATTGAAACATAAATCAGAATCATAAAATCAGAAGTCTTGAAGTACATTATTATTTTCAAAAATCAAAATTGCTATTAGGTCAAACTCTTCATATCTTGGATAATTTTCTGGAGGGAAGAAGCAGAATAGTAGGTCAACTGAAAAAAAAAAAAAAAAAGGACTTGAGAAGACTTCTTTGAAGTAGTTTATAAGAGGCTGCCAGAAGAAACATTTGCATTTAGGAGAAAAAGAAGTAAAAGAAAAAAAAACCTTGGTTGGTATCTATGACATGTCATGTGACAAGCTGCTATTTGAAAAGACTGTTTATGGTTGTTAAAACTTCATATGCATCTGAGAACCAATTTTGGAAGAAAAGCTCTCTGATCTGCAGCACGCATACAAGAACATGTAAGGAAGTAATGTCGACTGTAGCTTTGGGACATTTTAAATAAACACCTTCAGTTCTAAATGGAACTTCTATATGTGAATTCTGTAACTCTGTTCTTTAAGTGAGTTTCCTTCTGCCAAGAACTGGATTCTTTGGTGGTTTGCATCTATTACAGCAAGAAACTGCAAAAGTAGCTCAGAAGAGCTGACACTTGAGCTCTACGACCGGACAGCTTGTTGTCAGGAAGAAAATGTCCATCATCTGGGAGCTATGTGTGAAGAACTTTTAGTGACTCCATCACAGACAAATCACAGACACAGCTGCAACAGCATGGAAAGGAGTGGGTTTGTGCTTTGTGGTCTGCAATACTTTATCCCACTGAATTTGCTGTGAGGATATTTGAGACCGGGTTAACATTTAAGAACTACCTCTATGACAAAAGTGGTTAGACACCTTTAAAATTGTTGAGATCGATACCAGTAGTTAGATGATTAGATTAAACAAACAAGAGAACAAACCGCAGACTGCAGTGTTTCTGAAGTAGTCAGGAACTTTTTGTTCCTATAAATTAAATGACAGACTAACTAATAGTGCCTGATTTGTAAACTTAACAGAGTATCTTAAAAAGATATTTAGAGAAGTTAAATTCCTTTAGTAGAATATCTTACCAGGAGAAAATAGGAGAAAAGAATAAAAAGAGAAATTGAAGAAAGATAAATAGATACTGATAGAAAATCAGTAGAAAAACTTCATTTTAGGCTACAATATTTTTCTTGTATTTTATCAAAATTATATATGAATCCAAGGACTCTAGGTCATCAGCTACGCATCAGACTAATAATTACAAAAATATTTTTAATTGATAGGTTTTCATCTCAAGTTTTCCAAAGTTAATATAATTATTTGTATTTTGTAGATGGAGAACCCTGACGAAGAAGAATGAATGACTTTTCTAGCATTATGCGGCATGTTAGTAGCGGCTGGAAATAAAACACAAACTGTGATTCTGGGATGTTGGTTTGACATTTCACACCATGGTGCCTTCCTAGAAATGAGAGATGACTTAGGACTGAGGGCTAGGCAAATATTGTGGTAAGTTTTTTTGAGGAATCTGTGATGAAGTCCACGGAGTGACAGAAAATTCTTGTTGCCTTCCTACTTTCATTGTGAACCTGCTACAATTGTGTGTGTCTCTTTTGTGGTTTTGCCTAGTTTGATTTGTGTGTTTTGGGGCTCTCTTCATGATATGATGACTTCCTGAAACTGAAGGTTCTGAAATTAGGCACAAATGTGCACATTGTCTTCTCTTTCTTTCTCCCTCTTTTGTCTGTCTTTCTTCTCCTTAATTTCTTGAAAATTGGCAGTAATTGAATATATCCCATTTCTTCCAGATTTCCTTGCAGCACTGTTTGGTCCAATTTTAGGAATTCACCATACTTGCCATGTTTTCAGATTTCACCGACATCTCTAAGCTGCCCTAGGAAAACCAGTTATGCTGAGCTGAAGTACTCTGGGATGAAAGCTTCTTCCCTCATCCAAAGAACCCTAGGAAAACACTTGCCATCTTCCAGATTCCTAGACTAGAAGGCAATTGCTGTCCCCTAGTCAAGAGTGATTAGTCGCCTCTAGTAAACTTAGAGACAAATGTCTGTTGGAAATCTTAGAGCAAATCAAAAGCTTGTTCATAGGCTGCTACGGAACCATCGTGACTGGACTGTGAGATCTCTGTGCTGAATTAATTGCTTGTGAATTATGTAAAGTGTAAAGCCTGAGAATATTATCTCTGACATAAACAGACTGCTCACAAAACAAAGCATTTGGAAGTAGAGAGATTTGCTATGTAATTCATGTTACTGTGGTGAGATGGAAAGCGAGATAAAGATTATAATTGCACTTCAAGTTGTCCAGTTGGAATAATAATGCTAAGACCTAAATATGTAAGCCAGTGGCAGTTTTAAGTACTCTCTTGGCAGTAGTTTGAAAACTAGCAAATAATAATCAGTCATTAATAATCCCTAGTATAACTTGATAGCCGACAACAAGCCAGATGCCCTTTTCCTTGCTCATTGCTGCTCATGGAATTAGCAACCTTTACATCCTAATGTTCAGCTTGATTGTTATTCAGCTTGCAAAAAAATTTCCAAAGATCCTGATCTGATATGGGTTCGGGCCCATTAATTTGTTTAATTAGTTCACCTTTCTCACTAGCTATGGAGCTTAATGAATAGAAAAAACAAACAAGCAAAAAACAATGAACCTGGGCTTTTGAAACATTAGGTATGGATAAGTGTGCAGTTATTTTTTGAAAGAAATGCTGCAGCTACCTTTTAGAAGAGTATATCATAAGCATTAAACACAGATATTCAGTTGCCAGGACTTCTGCCTAGAGTGAGCTCTTTATTTTCTTTTATGTTCAGACAGTTTAGAGATGTGTAGGCAACGAGGTCTCTATAGAATAAATAGAGGTTGAGGGAATAATGCTACAGCTTAGGTAGACCGAACTGACAGTAGCTTATGTTTAACTGTCTGTTGCTAACAATGCACAAAATAGGCAGCGGTGTTTTAGGTGACCCCACAAATAAAAGTAAAAATATGGAAAAATGATAAATATCTATAGCAAAAAGGAGCAAAATGTACATAGATCAGCAGTACAGTGATGAAAATTGGCACTGACCCAGGAGTCATGCCAGTCTGAAGGACAAGAATGTCTTGGGAGCTGACCAGAGTGAGGATAGATAAGCTATTGTCTTTGTCCCTCAGCTGATCAGCCAGCTGGCAAAAGTGCTTAGCCCCTGTTCCCCGGCTGCCAGCTCTCCATGGACTGAATGGTGCTGCTCCTCAGGAAGGATCTGGCAAACAAGGCATATACAGCCGGGGGCAGGTCAAGAACTGGAGCACCATGATGGAGTACACACTCAAGAAAGAAAAGGCTTCAAGGACACTCTAATCCTGCACACACACCAAAAAAAAAAAAAAGGAAAAGAAGTACTTTTCTCAGCAAATAATGAACCTAAATACTATTTTGTCTGCAAATACAGGTAAAGCGATTGGGGAATTAAGCTCAGCTTCATTCTCACACAGTCACAGCAGTCACACTATATTTGTATTCCAAATATGTTATTTCCACACTTTCCCTTAAAGAATGCTGATTGAAAAAAAAATGCTAATATGATTAGCAAAATACATTTTGCTTATGTAGATACATTGAGCCTGAAGGTCTTTAAAGAAGAAAGAATACCAGACAGAACATTTAGATGGAGAGAATGTGCCAATATGGAAACAGATAGGACATTATTTTCTTTTTTTTTTTTTTTTTATGGTTCAGAGCGGTGCCACACCTATAAAACCATTATCCAAATACCTACAGAACTGAAGAGCAGTGGGGATAAGATGCTATAGTATTGCAGCAGAAGCTACTAGCTTTCCCAATAATGAAGGCTGGGAATCTCCATTATTATTCTTTAGTCTGCCTGAACCTTAAGCAAACCTTATCCATGCCAGGTGTCTGCCTCAGGCTGAAAACCTCTAAAACTTGTCAGCAAGACCTCTTCAGCCATTTCTCAATAATAAATTAGAGGGAAAGATATTACTGCCCCTAGTCAATGAAAAAAGCCTTTCTTTTGACTGGAAAGGTTTGAACTCCCATGCTCAGCAGCAGGATCTTGAAAAACAACACAGGGGTAGCACGGGGGGTAGCACAAATCAAACTTTACATACCCATAAAAAACTCTTAAAATTGGTCAGGTGCCTCTTAGACACCTCAGTTCAAATATTAATTTTAGCACCTGGCAGTTAAAATCAGCTGTACTTACAGCTGATAGTTACAACGTAAATTCCATTGTAATCTCCACGTAAATTAGACCAAACCTGTTATTTACTTTGGTCATAATATGACCTACTCCACTGCATGAGCTCATGGTCCATTTAAGACACAGAACAGCACTGAGGCCAACACAAAATACAGTAAGTATGGTTAGTTTCTTTAAAAATCTTTGTCAGAGAAGCTTGCCTTTTCGAATGGGAATAGAGAAAGGAAAGGGCATCTTCATCTCTCCTGTCATAGATGTGAAACTGCAGCAAAGAATGCAGTGGCAAGCATCTACATTTTCAGCTGAACCTGTGATGAGTGAATAAGTATGATGTATATTTATGTTTACATGCATATTAGCTGTATTTTCAGGTCTAGTGTAATACTGATCTTTTTCATTCTGTGTCCCACCACAAAAACTAAGAAGCTGGCTGCATGTGACAAAGCTCATGCACATGAATAACCTCTAGAAAGTGAGGAGGATGGGATGACTCCTGGTGTCTGAAGTTCCGCACTTGCTTAGATGTGTCAGCAGAATGGGGACTTAGTATTACATAGTTTGAAGAAGGTCACAAAATGCTTTTTGTTTCAATTTTTCTACTTTGCTCCATGTGTAAGATACAACAAATACTGCTGCTTTAAGGGGTTCTTACAAATGAAATAAATTTTAGCTAATTAAAATAAAAGATGTGGATCAACATGGATTTCTTTACAGTAGTGTCCCATTTTCACTCTTGTCACTCTAAGTATCTATGTAATTTGGTATCTATGTTTCCAAGTCACATCTTACTTTAGTCATACTTGGGTAGCAGCAGATATTCAGCGTGGTACAGGAAAAGTATGCTTGTCAACCAAGATAAGCTAAGAATGATAAGGATTTTAGATAAGAATGACATAAAACATTATGTTGACTCATCAACATAAACATAATTGGAAGTTTCTAGTGCTTTTCAGTACTTCAGTTTCAGAACTGGTTTAAAACACATGAAAAATGTTTGCCTAGGGCAGTTCATGTCTGGTTGGTGCCTACTGCAGAGTCCACCCTTGCCCAGCTGGAGGTGCTACCAGTTGCTGCTAGAGTAAATCCTCTCACCTCACCCCTACCTTCAGCTGCTCACAGCCTTGATATTTGCCTGTAGGTACCATTAGTTAATCACCATATCAAAATATGGAGATATCAAAATGACCCTGACTTTGTGGAAGAGATCAGGTGGAGGCACTGTGGATGGAAAGTAAAGGCCTTCCATGGAAGAAATTCTGTTCCCTTCCTCGCACGTGGCTTGGGAGTACGGGGATGACTAGTGAATGTTGGAAAAGGTGTTGAGGGAATTTGGGGAAATAAGGTCCTCTAACAAACTGAAGTGAACAGCTAGTGAGGGAAGAAAGAGTTTATGATAATACTTCCCTCAGTATTTCACAAACTATTCTGTCTTGCTTCCCTGAACCCCAGTCAACCGCTGTCCTCCCTCCTGGCTCTCAGTCTTCAGACCTGCAATGATGCTCTACAAGTACCACTATTTTGCCACAAATCTGCCTGCCAACGACACTCCTGGGGAGCATTGCACTGGTTCAATACTAGAGTATTGAACTATTACCTTCTTCAGAGTGCTGATAATAGAGGCAAAGGATTTACCATTCTCATATGCAAAGAGGAAAAAAATAAATATTTTCAGTGGAGAGGATTCAAAAGCTGTTTCTCTCAGTCTGTTGTCTGCCTAGATGTAGATTTACCAAACGAAGGCAAGGAAGAGTTCAGCAGAACTTTAGCACTTTCACTACTGCCTGCCCCCACATTGTGTGTTGCAGTCACAGCCAGAGGATGAGACAGTCTCTCAGTCTCTCTTCTTGCCCCAGCAGTATTGTATCCATTCACCTCCTGATTACTGCAAAGGCACAAAAGACTTTTCAAAAGAACAGAATTAACGATAAAACAAACATAGCCCAGAATTTGGTGAAAAGGAAGCCTGTAAATGGGGAACAAGTAAGCTCAATTGCCACGTAAGATGGCAGTCCAAGCTCAGCACCATTTATTTGCATAGATTACAGATGAGTTAGTTTGAGGAAGAATATCTTATCCTCTGTGCAAGACCATCAGGCCTCGTGAGAGAGGCCCCTGTGATCATCAGGGCTCTCTCCAGACATTTGCCAAAGACTGGCAAATGTCGCTGTTTGCTGTGACTTCCTCATGGCTGGTTTGTCTTCCTCTTCCAGACAAAAGCATTCACCTATTACTCCATTGTCTACACCATTATTTTACGGGTTTTCATAAAACCTTAATATTTATTTTTCTAGATTTTCCAATATATATTTAGGGGTTGTTTAATAATAGTTTTGCCTGCAGGCGTCCAAGATGCATTTTACAACTGACACAGAGACAGTATCTGTATTTCTGCAACCACATCTTTCAAGTAGAATTGTCCTGTATGTAGGCTGTGTGTATATTACAACTTCAAGTCCACATAATACAATTAAATCTGTGGTCAGGAGACAACAGTATATCATATTGCCTTGTAGGAAGTAAAGCCCCAGACAGGCTAATACTAACATATAATCTTAGCTTTCTGTTCATGGGTGGTCTCACACAACTGAAAGAGAATATTTTCAGTGGGTAAAAACTAAGCATGCATTTGTAGACCATAAACTCATATATGAATTTCATGTAACTCTAATTCAATCCTCTTGTATATGTGCTCTGTTGCCCAGTGTTTTACTTGGCCACAGCAGTATTTTTCCAACAGACCCCCAGCCTTGCGTGCTTATCTTGATCTCTACTGTTTCTATGTTACTGTCACTAAAAGCAGTACTTTGGGACATTTCCCTAGAAAACCACTGTTAAAAGAAAGCATTCAGTCACCTATGCTGCTCCAGGCAGTACAATCTGTCTGTTACAACAATACTGTTTCACAACACAGTTTGTTTTTTTTTTTCCCCTTGACTATTGGGAAATGCTACACAGAGCAGAGGAAGTGTTCTGTCAATCCTCCACCTGGTCAGAGAAATGCATGGAGATAGGTAAGACGGTGCGCAAATCCACTCAGTCGTAGCGTCCAAGCAGCTGTGCTTCCTCACCCGGATACAGAGCAGAGAAATCTTCCATGTGCCGTGCTTCTTCCACTTTTCCAGCTACTCACACCACCCCTTCAGCTATGAATTTCACTTCTAATGCAACTACAGGGGTGAGTAAATGAAATGCATCCCTGTGCTTCAGCTTTCCTGGCCCGACTAACTGGCTGAACCTGCTGCTGTCCCTTCCTCACCGCAGGCTGACAAGAAGAAACATGAAGAATTCCTCATTCGCTTCAGAGCAGAAAAAGCTCAGAAGAATGGGAAGGTGAATATGAAAGGGAGGAATCATGAAAAAAACCCTAAAAAATGAAAGGCCTAAACTGAAATCAGGTGAAGAAGAACATTCAAGGGAAAAGGAAATAAAAATAGAAAACAAAAAAAAGACAAAAAGGGAAGATATTAAAGAATTACAGTTGGTATGGTGAAAATAGAAGGGAGATAAGGCAAAATGGTGATGTAGAGGAAGTGGAGGAGAGACTAACATGGGAAAGATTAGAAGAAGCACTCTTGAAGGAAGAGAGATACTAAAAGACATTAAGGATCTGAAAAAAAGGAAGCTACAATGTCATCTTACAAGGAAAGCTATTTCACTAGTCCTTTGGTATTCATTGTGTAATGATCATCAGGCTGTTAAAAGTTCTGAAACATTTCCAGTGAGCAGCTAGTTCCTCGAACCCAGCTGCTGTCGGAAGCCAATGTTCTGACATGTGGATAAACTGATAATTTAGCAAAGGACCCCAGTGGACGGGCAGGCTAATACCAGCAAACAGCAACGGTAAAAAAAATGGCTAGTTTTTATTCAGACCAGCCTCCAACCTTCAGGCTGAGAGAATACCAAAAGCCTGGTTTTTAAGATTTACATTTTCTCTTCCTCATTCTTGATATCTCCAGTGCAGGGAAAAAAAACCCAAATAGCTTTTACAATTGTTATTTGAAATATGAAGCAGGCATCTTACTTAAAGGCAACCAACCAGATAAGCTAGTTAAAATGGCATAATAATAACCCTTTCCCGGTCTCCCAGTGTGGGCAACTGAAGGTAAAATATAATAATGTAATCCCAATTACTGTACCATGATGCCAACAACCCTTGTTCAATAGAGGATTTTTGCTGACATTCAACTGGTAAAGGGGAGTCAGTTAAAAAGTAGAATTACATGCAAAAGACCAAGTGACACCAAAATTTAGCTCACAGTATAAAGACTAGCTGCCCTGCACTAGGCGGATGGTGATTATACTTTATTCTATAACCTCGTGCGTAGTTGATTATACTGCACCACAGAGAGACAGAACAATAATAACAGGACTGCAAATGACTGAATTTTGCCAAGCTGTTCCACACAGATATCAGCCAACTTGAATGAAATGAATAATAACGAAATTAAGGCAAATTATTAGTTCAAGCAAGATCCACTGCTATATGTTTGGCATGCTGTAATGTAATTAGAACTGATCAAACTATTAATCGTGGAAAATTATCAGTCACATTTTGCCCTTGTTTCCGTTAGTGACTCTTCTGTGAGCAGATCGTGTCTTTTATAGACTTCTTTGTTTTCAGTGTTAGTTCTAATTGCTCAAAATCAGTACATGTGCCTGAAAAATTAACCTACAGGCTTCTTTTGTACTGTTGCTACCAAATTTCAAGTATACTGAAGTAGTTGTATTCAGTTTACTAACAATAGCATAGTCGCTCACTTAGTTGTCTGATATGATCTATATTCCCCTACAAAATGAGGAGGAGGAATGAAGAAAGTAATGGGAGTAATGAATTTCTATGGCATGTAAGACAAAGAGGGTAGTAGGCAGGCCTAACGAATGGTAGGAAATGCCTAAAATTTCCACCCCATCTATGCAAGGAAAAACAATTTATCTAATGTTATGAGAAGCCTGCAATTAGAACAATCAAGTATTCCACCCTCTGCCATATAATGGCAGAATGTCCCTGGTAATCAATTAACATCACTCTCCTGTAAGATAGGAAAGTACTATAATCACCATCTGACAGGGAAGGAATGAAGACACAAAGACTACATCTAAGCCTGAGGAACTAGGCTTCTGCATCCATATTAGACCCCAGCCACATCTTTATGTGAGCATGTGGCAATTCACTTCCATCCCAACTGGAAGGAGAGAAACTTGGGCACGTGTGTGGGGAGAGGTCTTCAGTGCATGCCAGCCAGATCCCCAAGCTGAATGGCCCATAGCTGTGCACACAGATAGACTATCAGTCTAGAAAGAGCTAAAGAGGTTTACCAGAACCCATAGTGGTTAAAGTACACATACCTGAAATAAGGTGTCTCGTATTCATCTTCAACCTCCCAACTAATGACAACGTTTCCTGTTTATCTCATCTCTTGCCAGAGAACCTGTGATACCTTGTGTCACCCTCCATCAAAAAAAAAAAAAATCTAATTTTTGAGTAACAGTCTTCCCTTAGTTTATATTCTGATGTTACTACTTCTGCTGGGAAGTAAATACTAATTGGAACAATTGTATTGAAGTTAATATAGCATGACAGCTTAAATTAATAAATTAAACCCAAAATTGCTAAATATGATTTTTCTCCAAGAAGTCTAGCTTTTTTGCCGCATTTTGCCAAATGGTTGTTCTCTTCACCCACTTCCATCTACATTGCATGCATCAACTTTGTGTGACATGGAAGTAAGCATGCTTCAAGGCAACTGAGAAAGTCTGGATTACTTTACTCAAGCCACTAATTAAAAGGAATTAGTATATACAATAAAATACTATAAAATGAGGAGCAACTGACGATTGTTTGCCAGATCAGTTACCAGATGTTTTAACTACTTCGTTTCCCATTGGAGGCATCCCAGCACTCCTAATCAGATCTTCACTTGGGCTCCTAACTTCGGTGCATGCACGCTGTCTAGACAGTCACGTAACGTTTCCCTTTTGGACCAGTCCTCATTGCTCTCTGGCACAAAATAGCTTTGTTAAGGAATTTGCATGATAGCTAAACGTTACAGCACTAAGACAGTACCACTCAGCCACACAACTCCATCCTCTTATTGCAAGGACTAATGCCTGGGATTGGCTGTTTCATTTGGAGAGCATGTTAGCAAAGATTTTTTTTTTTCCCCAGCTCTTACATTCTGCACACATGGTACTACATGGACCTAGGGACAGGAAACTTATTTTATGTTGGGTTCTAACAATGTGTCTGTTCATTTACTGCTTCGTCCTATGTATTTTTTAAAACAACCACGGAGTGATAAAAAATACTTTACTGGATTAGTTTAGAAACAGAAGGGAACCAAATGTAGTTGTAGGTGTTTGACAGGAACCCTGCAGATGAGGAGGTGATTTCATCCTCTGTTACCTGAGCCTTTTACACACAATGGCCTACACTACGTCACTGCTCTTGCCTCCACCCTCGGCCTGTTTGCACCGGGTGAGCTCAGCACCAGCCGGCCCTGGTGTGCAGTTCCAGGCCTTATTGCAGGGTGTGCGAGCCCAGCGAGGCGGCTTGGGTGCAAACACCCTGCACTCGCGGGGCCCCAGGCTGGCTGCAGGTGGGGAAGCCAGCAAGCCCAGTAACGGAGAGGCGCCTGCGGGTGCGAGCGCAGGTTACTGGAGTACGCCTATTAGCACTCATCCTGATAAACCCCTCTTTGTCCCAGCAGCCTCTTTGCCATAACACGCTTTGCCGAACGGAGGGGAGAAAACCCGAGTGTTTGACCGAGAGAAAGCTTGGCTGCCGCTACCAGTCAAAGGGGGCAGAAGGTGCTGCAGTTTCCACGGCGTGAGCCCCCCGTTGACGCTCAGCTCCCGCTGAGGCCGCCGCTCCGCCCCGCTCTCCCCGGCCGTGCCCCGGGGAGCGGCCGGGGAGAGCGGGGCGGAGCGGCGGCCTCCCTCCGCCGCCGGGCGAGAAGCCGAGGCAGCTGCTGGGGGTACCCAGGGACCCCATCCCGCCATCCCCCAAAGCAGCCCCCCGGTACCCCGGAGCGGGGGGGGCGGGCCGGGTCCCTCCCCTTGCCCCTCCCCGCCGCCCTCCCCGCCCGGGGCTTTTATAAGAGCGCGGAGTTTCCGCGTCCTGTGACTGCAGTCAGGTGGTTGCGGGGTTTCCCTCTCCCTCCCTTCCCTCCGTCCTTCTCTCCTCTTCCCCCGCCGCTCGCCGGCGTGGGCCGGCCCAGCGGGGAGCCGGCTGGGGAAAGTTGTCGGAAAGTTGTCGGCTGGGAAAGTTTAGAGGCGGGAGAGCGGCAGCCCGGCGTCCCCCGCCGGGCCCGGCAGTGCTGCGCTCCGCTCGGCGGGAGGGCCGAGGATGGCCGGCGGGGAAGGAACAGGCTCCGGCGTGCCGGAGTGCCGGGAGCACCTCTTCAAGGTGCTGGTCATTGGGGAGCTGGGCGTGGGTAAAACCAGCATTATCAAGCGCTACGTGCACCAGCTCTTCTCCCAGCACTATCGGGCCACCATCGGGGTGGATTTCGCGCTCAAAGTCATCAACTGGGACAGCAAGACCCTGGTGCGGCTGCAGCTCTGGGATATAGCAGGTAAGGGCCGGGGGCGGGCGTCTTCCTGCAGGGTGAGCCCCGAGGGGGCAGGGGCCTGTGAACCCGGCTGTCTGGGGGCCCGGCCTCTGCGGAGGAAAGTGTATTTTGACTGTGAAGTCTGTCTTCTCGTTTTTCTCCTTCCCTCTATTACCCGCGACCCCTCTTGTCTGCGTTTGAGCATAAGTAGAGGGAGGCCTTGATGTGGGAGTGAAGTTCTTCACTTTCTATAGGCTGTGCGTGCTCCTGTTAGCTGATGTTGTGGGGCTCTTGGCTTGGCCCAGGGTTTTACAGCAGTCCTCAACAAGTTGCTCTGCTAGCTGGCTCCAGGGCTGCCGGAGCGTTCCTGCCTGTACTGCTCCTCCTGAGCCACTTGCCCAGGCGCTTGTGGCCTTGGTTATGACTACTGCTAAAATTCATTCATGGTTATGGCTCTGTAATACTTCTAGATGAAATGAGTAGCTTTTCCAAGTAGGCTATGCTTGGTAAGCACACCTTGCAGGTTAAAGGTAACTCAAATAGCTAAAATTGCCCTCGAAGTATGCTCAAATGTTGCATGTTTGGAGTCACCTGTTTAATTCAAAAGCAGCTTGCGTCCCTGCAATGCGTAGTGAGGGAATGGGACTTGTGTTATGCTTAGTTCTACATCCAAATCATGGGTTTGTGTATCAAAAAGGTACTTCGAGCACACGGAAGAAGAAAAGCCCTGTTCACTTGTCCAAACTACACATCATTCCTTTCCTATACATAGTTCAAAGCTGTTCTTTAACACCTCTGTCTTAAAGACTCCAACTGTATACCTATCATGGTTAACTTTGCTTATGCTGTGGTGTTAAATGCTGCAGAACAAACTGTTTTGCTGTGGTCTTGTAAGAAGTCTGTGTCCTCAACTCCTTAATCATCTCGGGTTGGTATTGCATTTCTAGTTTTGTGTGCAGCCCAGGTATTAACCTGCAGCTCTCTCCATCCCTCTCCACCATGTTCAGAATATCTCCTTGGATGTGAAAAAGTAGACTATATTTCAAATGCTTGTGTTTAAACTTACACTACTGGAAGATACTAGGATAACAACTGGTAGTTACTGTTTCCGTCACCTCCACCCTTTATCAAGTGGAAGCTGGGAAAAGAGGAAGCATAACATGTGGCTGCTGTAACCCTGTGACAGACCAGCTGTACATCAGCTTCTGGCCTTTCTGCTCTAAAGGTTATCTTTAAAACACTTCAGATATGATTCCTCAAACTAAAAAGCCTGGTTCTTACTGCCATATGCTGAAATACAGCATAGATCTTTCTGCTGCTGGCCTGTGGGGCAAACTAAAATATTTTCTAATTGCTGTTTTGGAGAGTGAGTAAAATGTTGGCAAGCTTTCTCTTCTGATGCGTTCCTTTCATGGTTCAGTTTTAACTTTCTTTAATCAATTGGCAGTATCAGTGCAAGCTGCTACAACACTCTGGATGTATTTTAGCAAGTCTGGGGTTCCAAAGATTAAAGAGGGGAGACTATCAGGATCCTGGGGTTTGGCAGGCTGCCATGCTTGTGTTTAACTTCTTTTCAGCCCTTGGTTTCTGAGACTGGGGTAGGCTATGTGCTTTGCCAAAGCAATCTGTTTCAACAGGCTAGGCAGAAACTTAGCTGTAACTTGTAACAGAGTTTGGACAGAACCTATTGACATTATGGGAAGTCCTGTCAATACACCCATGCATTAATTTCAAGATCTATTTCAAGACAGTATTTTTCACTCTTGATTATTGTCCTTAGTGTATCTTGGACACTGCTAGGTGAGGACTGAATTAAGAGCTGCTGATAAATTTCTGGAGGATTGTGCTAATATTGCTGATAGATTAAAGAATAAAATTTTTCCTGTCACTGAAATATCTATATAGTATTCGTAACACTTCCAGACCTATTGCAAATGATGCCCTACCAAATGGGCAAAAATTTTCCTATATTACAATGTGGTGCATAGTTTTGTATGAAACTCCTGACTAGTCTTTCCCTAGGAAAAATAAAAAAGGAAAATACAACTGTTTTGCAATTTGCGCTCCAAACTCTTACGTCTAACCTGGTAGTTTAGGCCTTTCTGTTTCCAAGGGGCTGGAGGTCCTTTCCCCATTGAAAAACAAGACCAGGAAGAGAAGTAATCTTAGTCTTAGTGTTATTTGATTGGGCTGTGCTTAGCCAGTGTGAGTAACAGTTCAGACTCCTGTAGAACTTGACATCTCAGTTAAGCATTAATCGTAAAAATAAAAGGGATTTTAGTATCCATAAGGGTTGTTTCATAGTCTTAAACCTGCTAAAGTCCTTGACCTGGGAATGTGTTCTACAGCTTTCTACGTCTATACTCATGAATATTTGTAAATGCCTGAGGACGTTAAAAGGTTTATATAGAAATTATTAGAGAGTCAGGTTGACGATGGCTTCTCTATAGTCATAGTGCATATTCCCTAAAGCACTTTATTAAAGTGTGTAACAAAGTATCTGAGCATGTGATAGTCATTCCCTTTTAAGTCATCAGCCCAACTGTCTTCTGGCTTTCAACAGCTCATGTAGATAATTTTGTCTGCTGGTGTGTGCAGACAAACAGCTTTAGATCTCTTGAAGGGATCTGAATCTTATGGTAAGTAACGTTACATGTGACTTCCCTGCAAGCAATATGGTGCTGGCATTCTGAATTGATTTTGATGCATTTAAAAAGGCTTCTGAATCAAAGTCTAACCCTTAAACTAGTAAGGCATGTTATTTTTCACTAGATCAAAGCTTGTACTTAACAGTTCATCATAAAAAGCTTTCCTCAAATAGCTGGGTGCTGCAATCTAAGGGTCTGTACCTAAATCAATGATAAGAACTAACCGTGTAGTTCAGTCATCAGCTAAAGATTATAATGCAGATACTGTGCTGGTTTCTGGTGTGACTGTAGCCAAACCGATGAATGTTGTGCTGTGCATTGCAATGCACTAGGTTCCTGAGTGACTTCAATTTCTTGTGCTAGCTGAGGTTTTTTAGTGATTAGATAATTCTGTTGAATAGAGGATGTTACATGGCCTATGCTGTTTTTCTGGTGAAAATAGCCTTGCTGTTGGAAGGTACAAAGTCATGCAAATTCCTGCAGCAGGATCAAAGGGGAGGGGGGTGTGAAATAGTGAAGGGGGAAGAAGGGTACTGTTGTGCCTAGACTTGTATATTCCAGAAATACTCAGTCATTTTAGTTTTTAGACACAAGTTGTAGCTTCTTGAATAATGGAGAGGATAAAGCTTGGGAGTAAGACTGATCAGTCATTGTCAAATTACCTTGGTTGCAGCATGAAGTATTCTGAAAGAAGCTGAATGGATTACATGCACGTTCATACAGGAGCAAAACTTCTAAACCTTAGCTGCCCTTAGGCATTACTCTTGTTCTTTTATCTTGACATATGGTATTATGATAAATCTTTCTTCCTGGATAAATTTTGAAAGTGTTAGAACCAGGTTAACCCCCTTGGTCAAAGAACATAAATAATTGGCAAAATAAATAGGAGATAGGAATGAGTCATTGTGGTAAAGACACACAAAACAAAGGAATCTTAATGATAGGGAAGTGCTTTTAAAGTCTGTTTCAATACACTAGAGATTCCTACTTGACAGGCATGCTGTTTTAGCAAGTATACTGCACTGACCATAATGTAGTGTAGGAGGTGAATATAGCATATAGATGAAACTTAGACAATTATCATCGAAAGAACAGTTTAAGGACTTTCTGTATCATAAAAACTTCTGATCTGATCTAATAAGACCAGCAACTGAGTATTGTTAGCTGCTGCTTTATGCTCACATTGGCTATCACTGTCAGTCACATTAGCCTGTATGAACATGCAACTCTCTGGAGGGCAGGGGTGGTAAAAGTCACAGTTGACCACTGGAGCTTGGCTTCTCTTGAAGAATGTCACTAATGATGACTGGTAGACAAATTTGTTTTTAAAGCTTTGAGCAATTCTGCATTAACTTTGGTGTAATAGCACCTGTCTTCCAGGACTTTATTAGAATTTCTTTGTAAAAGTGTCTATTAAAACTGAAGTACTGCTTTAACTGGAAGAGCGTGGCTATGAAGTTGGCCAAACAGAAGAGGAAAGATTGTGCTTTGGTATTCTAAACATGCTCTACACAAGTGAGCATAGAGTGGAGGCAAAAGAATCTAGGCATAACCTGCCCCAAACTCTGGTTTTTTTCATTGCTGTTATAAAAATACCTAATGAGTATGATGAGGAAGGGAGAGTGAAAAATGTGCACGTAAATAACTGCATCAGAAATGGATGTGGAACTTGGAGCTCAGAGCTTTTTCAGAAATGGGTAAGTGATCTGAGGTTATTTTCTAGTTTATGTGGTGATGGAGGTTCCTGCAGCAGCTGCCTTCATGTGCAGGTGGGAGCACTATCAGAGTGATAACAGCTGAGGCAGGTCAGAAAACTCCCAGTCAGGGCCGGAGAATCTTATGTGATTAAGTCCAGACTGATGAAAAGGATTTGAAAGACCTGTGACTGATTTCTGAATGCTTCCTGCTTACACACATTTAAGTATGAATCTCATATGAGAAAAATTACTTAAGGATTATGTTGGCTGGAAACACGCAAGACTAGCAGATAAAGTTTGAGGAGGGGAAAGTTGGCGGCCTGCTAATGTTGAAAGGGTTTGATCACTGTCTTAGAAGCAGTAGAGGCAAGGAACAAAACTGAAGGTGTATTATAGGTTTCCTTCTAGAAACCACCCCTCTGTGGGAAATCTTGTGTGGGTGTCCTTTGTTGTGTTCCTCTTCAGGAACAGCTGAATTAGAGTTATGAGCTTTCTGTTGAGAATGACTTGCTGTACTTCGAGCTCTACTGCTAAGTATCCAAATAAGTGCTGAACATGTTAAACTTGTTTCTTTTTGGTGCGTCTCCAGCCTTCAGACATTTCTGAATACAGATTCTGGATGTCAGCATGCTTTTTTTTTCTGAATTCTTCTATTTAAGTCACTTTTTTATGAAATGCTATCAAGCAAGGTATGGGTTTTGGTCTTGCTGATGAAGCAGTTTGCTTCTCTTACCAGTAGGGTACTGAATCATTCATATTGGTGAAGGGTCTTTTGCTTAGCACTGTATTATATACCAACTTGAAATACTGTATATGTTATCTTGAGCTAAACTTCTTAAAGCCTGTGTGCTGATGGAATTCCGTAAGCATATGGAAAATGTTACTGTCTTGAAGTTGGTGTTGTAAGGCAGTTTCGTATGGTAATTTTGGTTATGCAAGACAGGACTGTTCAGTTAATTTTCAGTTAAATGGTAGAATTGAGACAGATGTTCTTTGAGTGTCTTGGAAATAAGCTTAGAATTTCTCCATAGGCTTTTCTAGGTGTCCTACAAGAAATGGGGTTAAAGATGTGATCTTAGAAGACCACCTGATCTCGTACATGGCTAAAAGAAAGTTTGCTGTATTGATCTTGCAGGTACTCATAATTTCTGTCAACAATGGAAATACAGTTAGTGCTTGAGCTTCTAATCACTATGGAATAGATGGAGCTTCAGCCTTATTTTCAAATAGATAAGGTTCATATCATATATATAGTAATTGCTCAGAAGCTTTATGCTTTCTACAAGATCACAATAAAAATACTTCACTAGCACTCTGATACAGAGAATAAAGTATGGATGGATGGAGGGTATCCACCGAATGGGCAGGTGGGAAGCTACCTTAAAGGGAAATGATACCTAAGTTCTTACGTGCAATATAGCAGACAGGAGGAAAAATAGTATATATCACACAACATAACTAATTTTTGGGTCAAATTATAAAAGCAAACAACACATCTTTGCAGAAATCATTAACTTACGTTGATCATAAGCTTTTCTGAGGCAAGTATGGGCCAAATTCTTGCCCTTCATGTCACAGTGACTCAAGTAGTTGGAAATTAAGCTGGTTTGAGTCAAGTGCATTACCCTTCAGAGACAAACTGGTGTAGACAATATTAAATATACACTTTTCACTTAATGCATGGAGTTTACATGAATGTAAATCGACCTTTATCAACTCTCCTTGCATCAATGTTGCAGCTTCAGAGTCCTGGTGTCTTCACCTTATTTACATGTCCACTTTGCCTCTTACCAGTTTGGTTTTCTTTATATGCACACCAGGACAGGGTGTCACTAAAGTGCATGTACACAAGTAGAATTTGAGTTGGCAAGTACTAAAAAGGGTTGTTCTAAACTGATTGCCTGTCTTATGAAATGCAGGCAAGAAAATAATCTTAGCTGCCTTAGTTCCAAAAAAGGCTCCAACATGCTGTACAAAACAAGTTTCTTCCCTTCGGTAGTTAGCAAGGCCACTGGGATTCAGTCTCACAGCTGTTGGAAATACCTTCCTTGAACTCCAGTGGTAACTGTTGCCTTGCTTTGCAGTCTGTTGTAAACTGTTCCCTCCAAATACTTGCTTCAGAAGTTCTGAAATGTGATATGCCATGTCAGAAGGAAGTGATTTGCAGTAAGGGAATTTCTATTTATATTTTCATATGAAAGCATAGGAATAACTCTTGTGAAATTCTTACAAGTGTTAAAGCTAGCATGACCAGCAGCAAGCAATGACTACAAAGCACAGTGTGCTTCTCAAGCTACCTGTGGTAGAATGTTAGATGTTCAAAGTTCTCCTCTGGCTATGGAGACACAGAACAAAGGTAGATGGGGTGGCAAGATTATGCTTTGAAAAATGATGGGATTTTGGGGCTTTATAGAGCTTGTTTAGAAATAAATATCTTAACTCTGTCTAAAGAAAGCATAGGAAACTTTCAGTAGCAGTGGCTTCTAGATTAGCAGCAAATGAAAACCAATAGTCCTTATTGTATGGATTTTAGCAGCTTTTTGAATAATAGATGACAAAGCAGCCTCTGAGTGTCACTGCAAACAGGTTACGGGAACTTGTTCTTTAAATGCTCCCAGGCTAGAGTGCTGGGTAGAGCAAAGTGGCAGCTATTTGATACAAAATTCCAATCGCACACAATGTGCCATGACACATTGACTATTTTAGAGATTAACATTTTTTCAGTCTCGTGATAAAGTTGTTCTTGAGACAAACTGACTTTAGGATTGTTCTTCTGTGTGCTGTGAAATGCTGTAGTGCCATGAGGCATCACTGTTAAGTACACAGTACAGCTCTGGCTGCATGACAGTGCACCAAAGGAGATGGATTAAACGGTGTCAGGCATGAAAATAGTTTAACTCTGGAAGATGACTTGTTTAAGTCTAGTTAAAGCAAGGTAGGAAATAGCAATTCATGCTGTTGCTGGCACTAATTGGACTATGTCAGCTTTTTCTGAATACTAATGCAAGGAGAGTTTTTCCATACATGTTGCATTTGACAGCTAGTTAGAAATCATTTAGCTTGGTTGAACTCTACTTTTCTGGGGATGGAAATGTAGTGCTTAGTCAGGGACTTCCTCTCTTGTTAATTTGCTGTTTATGAAAGATGCAAGCAAAACAGGTGAAACTTTCTTATACAAACATGACTGTCATACTTTACATATAATACATTTGATGCTGGAGAAAGCCTGTTGAACCATAAGTGCAGGGTATTGCCTCTAAACTTCTTAAAGACAAGACAGTAAGCTGTTAAAGCCAGTTTGGACAATCTTAAATCATTAGATTAGCCCAAGGCTACAGGCAGCAATGAAAAGTTTATCAGTCTTGCTGTAAAATTCCATGCGAGAGCTGTGCAATTGTTTGAGGAAGGCTTTCTATCTTTGCGAAAGAGAATGGTGTGCTGTTTCCATCTATTAGGATGATAGATGTGGTCAGGGTTGCTGATGGAAATTGGGTGTCTAACTTCTGAGAACTTGTACGTCAGTGCTCTTGCGGTTTCACTGGTAGTGAACATGACTGTCCTGCTTTAGAATAAAGTATAACAATAGCAAACAGTGAATGCAAAGACTACTCACTGATGTTGAAAACTCAGATGGCTAACAAATTATTAGGTTAGAAACTGGCTTTGTTGTGCAATGAAAATTTAGAGCAAACTACTTCCTACCATTTCAGAATGAAATAGTGAATTCTAAGAACATGTGAAAACACTTTGTTATAATCTAAACAATCAAAATACTGCTGCACCTGAACTGATATTCTTCAGTGACCTTTCAATGACTACAGAGTAAGTCTCTTGTACATACTGTACATATACTATACTATCAGGTCTCTGACAGTCTCACTCAACAGAACTGCTTCAACTGCACCCTGCCACTGTCTAACATAGACATAACCAGAGTTCCAAAAGTCATCTCTTAAGGTAAAGCGGGAGTCAGTTGAACAGGGATTAACTGACTGGTTACCTTTTCCCTGAAGACTGCTCTTCTGAAAGGTTTGGGACAGTTACTGTTGAGAAGAGGTCCATCCAGTGATCAGTTAACTTTCCCACACTACCCTTAGTAAGAAAGGATGCTAGCAATTCACTTAAAATCATTTGAGACTGCTTTTTGTCTGTTAAATTTTAAGAGCTGCAGTCAGTGAAACTGTTTCTAGTACTAATACAGGAAGATATAATATTTTTGTTCTTGCTTTTTAACCTCTTAGTGTTTGTCATCAGAACCACAGATACCAAATATTACTTCCACAATGGTGGAAAGTAAAAGTCAGGCTAGATGTGCCTTTTTTAACTCACATGTTTCTAATACCCGCTAGAGCTGCTAGTATAGTTCAACACCTCTGTGGTTTAAACACTTGGCAACTTTGTGCTAACAGCTTAAATGGGTAAGAATGAAGAGTGGAGAGACATCTAGCACTAACCATCTCAGAGTCTGTCTACTCTCAATCTACAGCTGCTACCCATGTGAAAAAGCAGGTAGACACACTTGAGCATGTCCTGTAATATTGATAGTGGTTTGGTTAACCTACTTCTTGCTGAATAACAGATTCAATCTAATTGGGTAAGACAGTTCTGGGACAAGCTGTGCTGGTTTGGGGAGAGGGGGGGAATGCTGTCAGCAGTGGTAGCTTGCCAGTAGCATATTGATATATCTGGCTAAAAAGGAGCCTCAGTCAGCTCTCACCTGACCCAGGTAGTGCTAAAATGTACATTAGATGTCTGGAGAACTGGGAGATGCATCCTCAGAGCAGTTCTGGATATTTGCTGTATTGTGCCAAATGTCCAGCTGTAGGAGCAACAGGCGTCCAAGCTGTAGGAGCAACAGGCGTCCAAGCTGTAGGAGCAACAGGCGTCCAAGCTGTAGGAGCAACAGGCGTCCAAGCTGTAGGAGCAACAGGCGTCCAAGCTGTAGGAGCAACAGGCGTCCAAGCTGTAGGAGCAACAGGCGTCCAAGCTGTAGGAGCAACAGGCGTCCAAGCTGTAGGAGCAACAGGCGTCCAAGCTGTAGGAGCAACAGGCGTCCAAGCTGTAGGAGCAACAGGCGTCCAAGCTGTAGGAGCAACAGGCGTCCAAGCTGTAGGAGCAACAGGCGTCCAAGCTGTAGGAGCAACAGGCGTCCAAGCTGTAGGAGCAACAGGCGTCCAAGCTGTAGGAGCAACAGGCGTCCAAGCTGTAGGAGCAACAGGCGTCCAAGCTGTAGGAGCAACAGGCGTCCAAGCTGTAGTCTATTCTTGCCTGTGGCTCTTAAAGGACTTCGGGGAGTTTTGAAAGGGATGGTGATTCTAACTCAGTGAGAAGACTGGGCTGCATGCCCAGCCATTTTGGATGGCGCTTTAGCTTAAATCTACCACACTGAATGAAATGAATCATAGAATCATTTAGGTTGGAAAAGACCTTTAAGATCATCAAGTCCAACTGTTAAAACTTTGCTGAGAGATGGAATTGTAAATAAGGAGCTGCCACTCAGCTGTTCCTTGATGTTAGTATGTGAAAGCCTGATACTAGAAATTCAGGTAGTTGGAGAAAACTTTTTGTAAAGCAGCACAACTGGAGCAGGGAAGAGTGCTCATTAGGTTAGGGCTTCCCTTGGCAGAAGAAAGACTGGAAAGAAGAGGGTTCACTTACTGTTGAATTGGTTTTTTTTTCCTGTCTAGATGAATAAAAGCACAAATGTCTCATGGTCCAGAAAATTGTCTGAAACAAGTGATTTGTAGAGTTTGACACTGAAGTCTAAATAGTGGCACTGTGCTTGCACACTGTGTGGCCAATAAGGTCAGAGTAGTTGATAGCAAGGACCCAAGAGCCATCTTGTTGGCAGTCAAATTAAAATTAGTCTGGCTGTCACTAATGACCCTTCTTGAATTTTGGTATGACTAGTATTGACTATTAGTGGTCATGGTAAACAGTTGATTTGAGAACCCTTCTCATGATGGAAGGAAAATGTTCAAGTATTCACAGACTAAAACTGATTTATTACAACTGTTCGCTATAGCTTAATAAGCATCCTGTAATGCCTGAGTTCACTGCAGTGTATAGTACCTGTTGACAGGAAAGCAGAATAACTGAAATACACTAGCAGGATGCTACTTCTATGCATTTTGAACTCTCTTAATTTGATTCACTAGGTCTCTTATTTTCTTCACTACTGGAGTATTGCTGGATAGTTTTTTGGCTTGGTTTTATAGATTAGACTTATCCTGTGTTGTATACGCTGCCTTTCTGTTGAACTTAAACTGCCTTTTAAACTCTGAACACCAAGTTTCAGCATTCTGAAGGACAGTGTTAGCAAGAGCTGCTGGGCTCTATTAATAAACTGGGTACTTCTTGCTGTTTATCAGACTTGACAACTCTGTATTATTGGGTGCAGGGAAAAACTGCAAAACTTTGTTGCAATGGTCTTCTAGTTAGCAGCAAACAACTTTGGAATAGAACTCTTCTGCTAGTTGTGCATTCACTTTTGGATTACTTTAGTCTAAACTATGCATCTCCAGTTCAAGATTATTCAACATGGAACTGCCAAACTTGTTAAAATCAAATTTTGAGCTCTGGACACCCATTAAGCTGATTAGCCTGTCAAAGATAACTTGAACTAACATTACTTCAACAAAAGAAACTATTTGTTCCATCATTCTTCTAGTTGTCAGGCTTTTATAACTCTTGGTCATCTTTCTCTTCCTCATTAATGACACAATTTTTGGAGGATGTCAGAACTGCTAGTCTCATTTGAAAGAGAAGTTAGACTTTGTCCAGTTGTCCGTTAGTACTCCTGATGAGATGTTAAGGGTTTAAATGCAACTAACACAACTCTGGCTTCTGAGTTGTGTGGCTTCAGAATAGACTGAGCTTAGATTTTTTTACAAGGTAGGGGAACTCCTGCTATACTGTTGATATTGACAGAGATGAACCAAAATTTACTTTCACAGCAAAAAAAAAAAGTATAGCTGGGGAAGCTTCTTCATTTTACTCTCCTTGAGTAGGTTTCTGATAGTTAATATAAACTACATATTAAGACTTCTAGGTATGGTAAGTAGTCTGGGAGATGGAACCCTGACAAACTCAATATCATGCATATCCAGCATTCATTTGTACGTTTAACTTGCTTTTTCTAGCCTCAATTCCCATCACATAGGAGGAGTTAAGAGCAAAAATAATGGTAGGAGTGTAGAGTAACTCCTGCTAACTAAAAGCAAGAACTGCCACAATGATAAGTTACATTGCTGTGATAAACAGGACTCTCTTGTTTATTCCTTACACTGAGAAAGGTTGCTGTAGAAACTCTTTAAAATGTACTTCAAGGCAAGGCTGGCAGTGTCTGAATCTTATAATGATAACTTATCTTTTGCAGTGAAGTAAAGGACAAAGATAAAGCTTCTAATGTCAGACTTGGCTATAATTTTTTCATGTTGTTTTTAACTTATGGTTTACTCCTGTTGCATTGTAAACTGGGAAGCAATAATAGCTCCCAAGTCCTGGTACAATTTTAAACTAAACTTAATTCCTGTGGTGCTGCTGCTGTAGGGAACTTTATTAGTTCCTGATGCATGACATTATGTAAGTATTTCACTTCATGTTGCTGCAATTAATGGAAAATATGGTGACAATATATGCCAAGTCATTTAGATGTGAAAACTTTGTGGTTAGAATGCAGAAGTTTGCATTGCATGCAGCCACTTCATACGCCCAAACAAAACCTCTGATCCCCATGACTGCCCTGTAGCTTAGCTCCTCATCTATACCTGAACCCCTAAAGCACAGAGGAAGGTAACTTTGTGGTACCATGAGGTTTCTGTCAAGGCACTAGAACTACCAGAATGATTAATCCTCTGATGTCCCTTTTATACTGCTGTAGTAAGTATGTAATTTTCCTGTCTTCTTCCTTCCATGATTATACACACTGGAGATTTTAAGTCTAGTTTCATCTGATCACTTTTAGCCTTTTTCCTCTCTGGGGGTATGATCCACTTTTGCTATGGCTCAACACTACTCTCACACATGGTGAAATGACTACAGCAAAAATTCTGCTGGACATAGGAAAGGGAATGACAAATCCCTGGCTGAACTGAGTATGGCAAAAATTGAGTCAATTTAGTTTTAATAACATAAACAGAGAATGATGTTCACACTTCAGGCTTTGGAGGAGTGGTGTTCTACAGTTTGCTTTTTCTGTATGAGGTTTTTTTGCAAGGAGAAAAGCACTTGCAAAAGCCTTGCCTGAAAGTCCTGTTACATTTTCAAAAGGTGGTCTAGAATGCCCTGCATCCCCTACAAGAAGCTCAGCCTAAAGCGTGTGTGTTGTCAGTAATAACAGGATTGTAAAGAAAGTCTACTCAGTCTATACTGAATTCTCTTCCTGCTTCATGCCATATACCTTTTACCACAAAAAAACTCTTAGCTTTTGGACAGGCCATGTGTTACTGCTTCTGTCTTCTTTCTGTGGAATAAAAAGAATATATCCATCCTCATTGGACCTCCAGACAGGATGGAAGAGCAATCATGCTCAAGCTAGTATGCAGGTAAGATCTATTGTTAGTGGATGTGAATTATAGATGTGAAAGCAGCTCTGTAATAAACTGTTTTGGAATTTGGGCTACTTTAGAAAAGGGCAGCACTCATACTGGAGTGTATTTGACCTATTAAAAGGCATTAATCTGTAATACTACAGTGGTGTTGAGCTCCTGTGTGTTTTTAGGGGTAAGGGGTATCAAATCCTCCTAATGTAAAGCTTAAATTTAATAAGTAAAGATAGAGGCTTTTATGCTGATATGCATATCAGTTGTCTACTTTCACTCAAATTTAAATTCAGAAGAATATGTGTTAATGTTTCTCCAAATCTAAAACTCATACTATGGGAGCAAAAACTTCTATCAATAAAGCAAGCTAAAATAATACTTAAATGATTGTTCTGGACAGCTGAAGCCTATGCTTTCTAAGTGACTGCTATAGAGTACGAAGTAAAGTACAGTTTGGTGCAGGCTTATGTTCCTACCAGAACTGCTGTCTTCTCACATGATGAGAAAAGCTACTGTACAAAGCTAACCTTGGCTTCTCTATTCTAGAGCTCCTGAATCTGCCAGTTAGCACAACCCCACTTGCAGTGGCCTCTCTCCTGATCAGGACCTCATGAGGGGATTCAGCTAGTCTGCTGTTCTGCTACAAGGCTGTCATTGCCTTTCTGGTATAGCATATCTGGCTTTTACCAACAGGGGAAGGGGCTGCTGTGGTGTTAAAGGTTTATGTAGTCTGGGGGATACTGGGGCATGAGAAGTCACCAATGTCAAGGATGCAACTGCCAGGCGGTCTTGGTTGATCACCAGTCAGTGCAGCTCTCCAGCTCATTGTATATAAAGGCATTGGGCCAGGTGGATGGGGAAGACTGACTGTGGCATGATGATGAGAATTCTCTTGGAAATGGAATTGACAAACTTATCTGAGTGATGACCAGACTTCCTGGCCAAGGCTAGGCCTCCTGTTATTTCTTTAAGAAAAAAAAAATTTGGTGTTTAGGACAACTTTGGTTATGATACATACTTTGTAACTTTGTTTCTTTTCTTTAGAAGCTATAGGTGACCCTCTACTAGTTCAATCTCTCTCCTACACCTTAGACCCACTGTCTTGTTGTGCACACTTCAGCAAGAGTTATTGCTATAGGAGGCTAGTGTGGCCTTATTGCTATGTGTTCTTTGTCTTTAAAGCTTTTTTGGATGGGAGAGTAGTAGGCAGAAGGGATTCAGTCAATGGTAATGTCCTTCACTGTGGTAACTGATCACAGGCATGTTTACCTACAGCATGCATAGCTATCTGAGAAATGACAACTGCCTGATAACCTTTTTCCACAATTTCCAAATAATTTAGTTTTCATATGCAGTGATTATGATGTCTCTATTCCTTGCTGGTAATGGTCTAGCAACCCTTTCTGCAACTAATCGATACAACTTAATTCTCTTATGTAAATGTCCATCAAGTTTTTGGAAAAACTTATAGCCTTAATTAAAAAAAGACTGAAATCCTCACAGATCTGCAACAACTGAATAGGGAGGACTAACGGGACTGTTCCCCTCGCTGCTTCAGATTCGTGTGCAGTCTCATGTAAATAACAGCAAGTAGTGTCTATTTCTAGGCCATTTCAGGGCCAAACTTGAAATCATTCTGTAGAAGACTGAAGTTGCTACATAGCACTGTAGACCTTGAGATTACCCTGTTTGTTTTGTGGGCCCATCCTATGGTGTGAAGGGATACAGTGCCTGAATTGGACACAAGACTCAGGGCTTTAGCACAGTTGGAGGCGTTCCCATATAACAGGAATCGATGGTGAGACTGACAGCTAAACAAATGGGGAAGCTGAGAAGGAGCTCTTCATAGCTTCTGTGATGCCATAGGCAGTGACTAGCTTAATATAACTAAATTCGACCCTTTGCATCTCCATTTAAAAAAAAAAAAATCCCCACAATCTAAATCTAAAATTTCTTTAGATGTGGCACACTTGATCTGCAGTAGTAAAAGCCTTCTGCCCAAACTCTTTCTTATTGGCATTTGATTAATGAAAGCAGTGGGCACATGGTACAATAATTTGCAGTAAGGCTATACCAAAAACACCTTTTAGGCATAAGAATCAGCTTGAAAATGCCTAGGGAGACAATGTGAGTTACTTGTATACAAGTTGTGTGCACTGTTAGACGTGTCAGCAGTGTGCCTCTTCCAGTGACATAGTCACTGAGATACAGGTTGGTGCCTGGCTTTTGGCCTTGGAGTCCACGGCATAAGTGCTGCTTTAAAACTGGAGCTTTGAATATGGAGGAAAGAGCTTTCCTCTTGTGTGCTTCCTGTTCTCACACAAGGGATAATGAGCTGGTAGTGAAGAAATTAATGTGTAATTTCCACTTCTCAGAATATGCCGGCTAGTGATATTGTTTTGTGCAGCATCATACTTTAAAGTTGAACAGCCTCTTTATAAAGCTTTACAGTTCTCTGGAACTTCACTGTAGCTGCTGCTGCTTTCCAGCAATTCTAACAGCTGCTTAGTCAACCTTTTCTGAAAATGTCTGTTGGGAATGAGCTAATCGGTACACTGAACTACTGACATTAAAATGAGGCAATCGAGCTAGAAAAGCATGCTGCTGAACAGGATCCCTTGTCATGTTCCTTCACCTAATGAATTTCCGGCTCTTGCTGAGAAGATGGTAATACCCAGTTCTTCTTGTAACTGTTTGTCCTTGCTAATCAAAGGCAGACTTGAATGTTTATAAACAGAGGATAACTATGTTCTAATTAAAATTCTTATTTTATCTATTCTAAAACTGCATATGCACTAAATGCTAAAAGTTGAAGTGATGATACACTGTAAAACTGAATTATAAAGTGCAGGGGCTACTTTTCCCAATGAAGACTTCCGAACAAAGCAGGAGGTATTTTAGTAGCCTGAACTTCCCAAGCAACATGCTTACATTTGATGCTGCTCTGTCTGCTCCAGTACAAACGCAGCATGATGGTCTGACCTTCCAAATAGAAGAATAACTGAACTGGCACTCGAATTCTACATTTCAAGTATACTGACTACAGTAGTTATGCTTAACAAGAAAAAGCTTTAGTTGACTGTACTTGCTGACCATTGGTTTTCTTCTTGACTTTTTTGTGAATAATTGTACTTTAACTATTCTGGTCATCTTGTATCAAATCCTGGGATTACTGTAGAACTCCTACAGTTGGAAATTATTCCAGATAAGGTCTCTGACTTAAAAGATGAAGTCAAAGATAACAGGTTTAGCTAGAACTTAAACTAGCTCCTTTTGAGCTTTTCCCTAAGAAAAAAGTCTATAATGTAGGTGACTTCTTCAGAAGATGCTTTGAAGGCTGTTAGCCTTGGAGCTTGTAGAAACCCTTGTTGCTCACCCTCCAGAAAAAGTCTCTGGGTATGCTTAAGTCTCTAGCTGAAGTGATTAGGTTTATATCTAAATCTTATAGAAGCTTTTTTGAGGAATGAATTTGTGTATAGCTATGCTGGTAGTGTTTTTAGGCATTACATCTCAAAGAACACTACTCAAAAAATAAGTGTTGTGGTCTAACCCCAGCTAGCAACTAAGCACCACACAGCCGCTCGCTCATTCCCCCCCGGTGGGATGGGGGAGAGAATCAGAAGGGTAAAAGGGAGAGAACTCGTGGGTTGAGATAAGAACAGTTTAATAATTGAAGTAAAATAAAATAGAACAGTTAAAGAGGTAAAGCAAAAGCTGCGCACTCAAACAAAGCAAAACAAGGAATTAATTCGCTACTTCCCATGGGCAGGTGGGTGTTCGGCCATCCCCAGGAAAGCAGGGCTCCATCACGCGTAACGGTTACTTGGGAAGACAAACGCCATCACGCCAGATGTCCCCCCCCTTCCTTCTTCTTCCCCCAGCTTATATACTGAGCATGACGTCATGTGGTATGGAATAGCCCTTTGGCCAGTCTGGGTCAGTGCCCCTGGCTGTGCTCCCTCCCAGCCCCCCCGTGCACCGGGCAGAGCACGGGAAGCTGAAAAGTCCTTGATCAATGTAAGTGCTACTTAGCGACTATTTAGCGGTACTTAGCATCAACATTGTTCTCGTCCTAAACCCAAAACACAGCCCCATACCGGCTACCAAGAAGAAAATTAACTCTATCCCAGCTGAAACCAGGACAATAAGTTTAAAAAAAAAAGTGGTAGTTGGGATTGCAAACTGTTTTTAGCATCTGACTCGTGATACACATAATGGCTGTTACAATGAGATAACATAGGTTAGAAGAGGCAATGTTGTATGAACTAGATAACTAGACCTAAATGCCAAATTCTGGTACAGAAGCCCATTTACACTGATGACAGTTCATGCTTAAATATAAATATACTCTCTCACTGTCCTGTCTTTCAGGCCAGGAGCGCTTTGGAAATATGACCAGAGTATACTACAAAGAGGCAGTTGGTGCTTTTGTGGTCTTCGATGTCACAAGAGGGTCCACTTTCGAGGCTGTTTCAAAATGGAAGCATGATTTGGACAGTAAAGTACTCCTTCCTAATGGCAGCCCCATCCCTGCTGTTCTTCTTGCAAACAAGTGTGACCAGAAGAAAGATGGCAGCCAGAATCCCTCTCAAATGGACCAGTTCTGCAGAGAAGGTGGCTTTGTTGGATGGTTTGAAACCTCTGCCAAGGTAAGCATAAAGAGGAAACATATTTAAACTCCTCTAAGTATTGGCATAAGAATGGATGAATATAGTCATGTGGGGAAGAAAATCATCAAGTATAGGAAGTGACAGTCAAGTCACCAGTGTTCAGCAAAAATTGGAAGACTTGCAGCATATTTGATTTAGACTAGAACTGCATCCTAAATTCAGAAAGCTTAAAAACTAACTGGAAAACTTGATTAACTGAGTTCGATAAGCTCTTTTTTCCTTGCATGTGTCGGGATCAGTGCCATTCTTCAGCTATTTAAACACTGATCAAACTGTCCAAAAGATAGAAGTAATCTTTAGGTGCAGGTTTTTAAATTGCAGCTTCTGTCTTCACTGTTGCATGTAGGAAGTAGTAAGACTCCAGAAGTGAACAAGCTATTTGCTCACTTGTTACTACCCAGCCAGATGATAATGTCACTAAAGCACTTTCCTGTTTTATCAGGCAGTGTCAAGACTGACACTGGAGAAAAACAAATTGCTCTGTGTATTAACTTAAGCTAAGATATCTGTTTGAATAAAGTAGCTAACTTTGAGTAACTTCATATTTTGTATAGTTCTAGTCTACAGACTTGGTCAATGCACAGATAAGCTTACAGTAACTTAGTTGAAAGTGGAATCCAACAGTGCCTTAAAACCCAGTTGATCCTTAAAAAGAAAGATTCTTCTAGATGAAGACAATGTGGCTGACAGATTAAATTAGTGGTCTAGTTAATAACTCCTTTATATGGTAAGCTAAACCTCAAAGTCCCTCTTTTCCTTTGGCTTGCCTACTTCCTTTAACTGTTGCTGATGGACTGGCATGAAGTGATGCTTAGGCAACTCTTAAAGAAAAAGTCTGTAGGAGGAATATGATAAGAAATAAAGTAACAAGCCTTTTCCTGACCACTTTAAAATAAGGAAGAAGTGTACACAGTGACAGGAATTAGTTAAATAGCTAATAATTTTGTTTGCATTTGAACAAAAAATTCCCAAACCCACCAATCTGTTACTAAAACCTCACATTTTAAGGCTCTTTACTCAAAAAGAATACCAAGATTCTGCTTTGGGTTATGTCTTCACTGAAGCTTCACCTGTCCATACTACTGCTATACATAAACTTCAACATGGGTTAAAAATAAATGTAAGTAACATTGGAACAAAACCTAACATGGAAGTGTAGTGACAGCATGCATTTTAGGTGGCATTTAAGGTACGACAATGTAAAACAAGGTTCTTGGTGCGGGGAAAAGTCCAGATAATATTAGTTCTAGTTCAGTTATGAATTGACTTGTTTAGGACTTTGAAGAGGTAGTTAAAATAGCTCAGCAAAAATTCAGGACAGTTTTCTTGTTTTCTAAGCATACCAAATCAGTTTATGGTTTTAAGTCCTGCCCACTTAAATATCCTGATAATCTGCTTTTGTCTTTCTGCTGGAAGTGATACTTGAATCTTCAGTCTAGTCATCAGTAATGTAGGTCCCACTCCCTGTGGATTAGAGAGAATATTAAAGAACTGCAGAGAGTATAAATATTCATAGAAATACCTTATGAAAATCCTTACACTAAAATGAAGAGAATCATCTTCCACTCTGGGCAGAGAACAGTGCCAGAAGCAGTTTGTGGCTGATAGCCACGAGCTTGTAGTGCAGTAGCAATGGGTCAAATGTTCATATGATCTAACCTTGCTCATGTAGAGTTTAGATCTGCAATTATGGAGACAGTGCACTGCGGTGGTATTTCCTTTGGAACCAAAGACAAGTGATTCCAAATGTGGCAACCCTGTGGTGAGCTAGCAGGTGGCCCAGCCAGCTCAAAGCTGTGGCCAAAAGCCCCTTGGCATTGGCCAGCTTGGCCCCTCAGTAGCTAAGATACATAGAGCTGTATTTCATCAGGGTATACTGTACGCACACCTCTTTAGAGTGTATGTTAAGGTGCTTTTTCAAAGCATGCACAAGAAAATGTAGAGTGGCTAGATGAGGCACTCTGATTTAGCTGGGGTTTTAAGGCTGATAGAAAAGGTCCTTTTACATAAGTGCGTGCATCCAAACTGTAGCAGAAGCAGAAAAAGGCCCCAAAAGGTAGAATGCTACTATGAACGGTGTAATTGCCTATTATCTTTTCCGATGCAGAAATGTACTTTAGCATTTCTGAGTCTTCCAAATGCAGGTGATGTTTATCCCCCAACTGCCTACTAGATTAGAGTTGAAGTATCCTATTTTTAATATGGGTGAATAAGTTTGTCTCAAACCTTTCTGGTAACTTTTTTCAATAAGCAAGTGTATGAGTGATGACCTGATGTGTCTAAGCTGTTCGTGTCATGCTGATGAGAGTATACAAGAGGGTTTTTTTATTTGGCCAGCTTCTAATAGGAATGTGTGACTATTTAAAAAAATCACTGACTTCTTTGCTTTCAACGCTTTTAGGACAACATCAACATAGATGAAGCTGCTCGATTCTTGGTGGAAAACATCCTTGCCAACTACAAAACCTTCCCTAATGAAGAGAATGATGTGGGGAAACCAAAACTGGACCTAGACCCATTGAAAGCAGAGAGTAAATCACAGTGCTGCTAATGCTACCACTGTTCAGTAAATGTGATGGGATGAGCAGCAAGACTGTTCCTTAACTCAAACTGCTGCTATGGTGCTGCATTGTGACAATCCATATGGGGTGTCTGGTATTATCTGAATAGGTGATTCTTGTGGGTGTTTAGCATCAAACTGAGTATGCAAACAAGAATATCTTGTGAGTTATCACTCTACTTGCTTGAGTGGCTGCATCTAAGTATGATTAGTGTCTTCTTCCTTGAGAGCATAAGGTAGTGTTTACACTCCTAAAAAGGAACAAAGACAACATTCAGGCTCTAGTTTGCTTCTAAGACATGTGCTACATTCCAAATAGGACTCACTTACCATGGTTTTAGCTGAATGGACACTTGCACCTTTACTGTAAACTTTTCCTTTATCACCAGTAATGTCCCACTTTAGCCTGACTTCTTACGTACACACTTGTCCCTATTTATTATCCCCTACCATGAGGATCTGTCTCATTGCTAGTTCTCCTGAGTTGAGACATCCCAGAAATCTTGAAGGGGCCAATGACAGATGGGGAGGTATCTTTGTTAGTGTGCTTACTAGGACTGAGTGAAGTAGATGGCTTTTACCACTGAGTAAGAACAAGATGGGTAAATGATTGTATTTAACAGGGGAAAGGCATAGTTATAGAGGTACTAACAAAAATGCACCTCTAGCCATTGAGGGCAGAATATTTTCAGCTAATACTTTACATATGAAACACCTTAATGAATACAGTTGTACTGCTGGCACATAGTTATAGTAACCTTACCCATAAGCACATTCTGAAGTAAACATCCAGTAACTTTTTTATGCACTAACACTGAAAACTTTACCAGAACTGCAAAAAGTAAATATCTTGCTGTCCTGTGATAATGAACTTGCTGCTTTTTCCTTCCATCTTCAGATGGTTCTGAATACCATGAGAGAGGAGAGAGGTCTTGAAGGAAATAGCTTAACTGTTTCTTGCTAGCTTATAAAAAAAAAAACCAAACCAAACCCCAAGCTCTAACTTTTTCAGTTTCAGAACAGTGCTGCACTCTTCTGACTACTTGGATCTGGTGAACTGGCTTACCAGTTTGTAACTGTATACTGAGATGCTTATGTTTCCTTGTTATAACTAATATGTGTTTCTGGCAGCAAATGAAGATCAAAAAGATTAGAGAGATTTCACAGTTCTTGAATACATTCTGGAACTTTGGCTCTGCTTGGCTGAAAGCCTTTGAAGCTCCTCTTTATTTTAAAGATTTCTTCTGTCCTGGTACCTCATTGCTACTGACTTTAGAAGTCTTATCTTGCTTGGTCTGATGGTGCTGATATTTACTTAAACATCAGTACGAAGTATGTGCCAGATTGGATATACTTTAATTTGTACTGAGATTTCCTAGGCTGTCTTTTTTTCTAAAGAGTAATGTACTTTTTAAGAGACAAATAAATATATTTGGGCATCTTTTGTATGTTGTTGGTGTATGCTTTTGAGAACATGAAATCTTCACATCATGTGTCCCACCCTACACACAAATACTTTCATTGACATTTGAAAACAACTTTATCTTCTAGTAGCTGCTATGTTAAAGGCTGATTTTAAATTACCACAGTAAGGCTTGGCATAAGCTAAAACTGGGTTTGACTAGCTTAGGATCATCAGATAATTCAGATTAAAGGGTTCTTAGCATGTCTTCTAAGCCAACATCCTTCTCCAAGCAAGGTCATACTAGGGTGCTCAGGCTTTCATGTGTCTTAAACCTTCAACAATGGAGACTGTATGGCCCTGGGAAAGTTGTTTCAGTGCCTGACTGTCCTCATCAGAGTTTATCTAGTCTGAACCGCTCTAACTTCAACTTGTGTCCATGGTCTCTCAGTCATGCACCACTGTAAAGAATGTGTCCATTAGGCTTGTGCAGATTTATTGGACACTTAAAGCTTGATTGCTACTTTAAAATTTTCTTGAAAACCTGTAGCACTTCAGAAAGGAAGCTGCACCCCATCCATGTTCCTTGCTTGAGTTGTTAACCTTTCTAGCTAACCTGGAACTACCATAATCTTCCTATTCAGTCACTTGCAGAACAACTCCATTTAGACTTTAAACTCAATTTTAATAAGCTGTTTAATTTCTAGTGTACTGTCTTTTTTTCTAAACTTTAGTTATAGCTGCACAAATCCAGTAACTAGCCAGTGGAACATCTGCATAGCCTGTTTATTTGATGCTTCTTGACCAGATCAAAACATGATAAACTTTGACTAGTCAAACAAGATGCAATTTCATGTTGATGTAGCTTCAACTTTAAGTTTACTGAGCCTGTGCAATATAATGTGAAGTTTGTCACTAGTGGGCAAAAAAAGGCTAATTCTTGAGTCTGTCTAGCATGGTGTAGAAGGTCGGCCTACATCCAAATGCTAGTTCCTTAGATACCTACTTTACTGGGGAAACTGCAAGTGGAGGTAGACTTTTTTCCAAACAGGTGTTGTGCTTTTTCTTGTTTTCAGATTCAACAGCAGATTGAAAACCAAGCTGAAGCTTTGGGATTCTACCTGAATGCATGAATCTCATCTGGGTCCTGTCAGTGACAGTGTAATCCTATGCAGATTAGTTTCAAGAATGTTTAAATTTCTGCTTGAAGAGCTATTGCTGCTATGTTTGAGCACTTTCCTTACTCTGTATGTAGCTACATGAATGTAGAATGGCCATGACTCTCAAACTAGTTTTGATACAGGTTGTCACTGACTGGAGAAGCAGAGGCAGGGTGAGGTTCAGGAACTACCAACTACAAAAATAAAAACCTAAAGGTTTAAAGTGACTGTGCAGTTTATATTACAGAGCAGACTGATATTTCCTAAGTCTAGCAGTATAAAAAACAGTTTGACTTCTACCTGCATGATGGAGTATCTTTTTTTTTTTTCTTTAACCCTTCTGGGGAAAAAAAGTTTGAGCTTTAATAGGTGGCTAGTCTTCCTTCATGCTACAAACTGCATTTTCACTCCTGTTCCTTGGAGGGAATGTTACTATGTTTGAGACTGGTGGGGTGGATCAGGAAATCTGATCCAGCCAGAAGGTGAAAACTATACGAAGGGCTGGCATTCTAGCCTGAGGAAGGGAATGGGAGCATCTCCCTGGTAAAGGAGGATGAGACTGTAGTTCGTGGACAAGTGTTTAGGTCAATTAAACTAGTCATGAAGCCCTGTCCTAATTTTCCAAATCAAAGTTCTTGGGTTAGATATGTGGAAGTTCAGACAGACCCAATTTAACTTCAGGCTAATAAGTGAGCAAAAAGTGTCAAACATCATTTGTTTTATGTGTACAGGATATATAGTAAAGTGATGATTCATCTCAATCAGATGAACATAGGCCCCATGCTATTTTATTTCATTATCTTTTGCAATCTGAAATATGTCAATCTTAAATGAGCAAATACCTGACTTCCTATTCCCTATATTTAAGGGACAGTTTTGAGATTAAAAACTTGAGTAAAAATCTGAATCAGTGCCTCAGAAAATGTCTTTCCTGGCATGTTTCCATCAACTAATTTTGTAAAGGCTGGAGATGGCATATAGTCTTCCTGGATTGTAGTTTTGCAGTATGTCTTTGCAGCTAATGCAATGTCAGCCTCTATTAATTTAAAAAGCTTAATGAGGCATTACAATTGCTGACAAAACTAGAAAGGAGTTAGAGCAATTAGTGATTTTTCAGTATGGGATTTTCTAGGTGTATCTTAACTGCAGTAGTAGAAAATAGGAGCTATTCCAAGCTCCAGAGTTTTGTTTGTTTAAACTTTGTGTCAGACCTATTGAGTTAGAATAGCATTCAGTTTCCTTAAATTGAGCAAATCCTTGTTTATTGGCAGTGATTAATTGCTGGGGAATAGTTTGAGTCATTCTTACAGATTCAGTGCCGGAGTAACCATTCGATATATGGTGATAAGAGGAAATAGTTATAAAAGAAGTATGTACAGTAAAATTATGGTATTGAATGGTGAAACATTTTGCTCTTAAAAACTGTTGCTCCTTTATCTTTCTAGTCTTAACATCTTGCTAGTGACCTTGGTTCCAAAACAGAACTGGCTACCTCTTTCTCCCTTTACAGAACACCTTATTTGGTACAGAAACACCATTCACTAAGTGTGTGTATGCCTTCATCCTTCATAAAATGAATTACTAAAGAAATTAAGAAATGGGGGTAGCAATATACATTCAGGAGTAAAAAATACATTAACAAAATGCCAGTGAGATAAATAATGATTCTGAATTGAAACACATCATTTACTTGGCAGTACACAAAAGGTCACTTCAGAGTTTTGTCCTACAGCAGAATAATATTGAAAATAAGGAACATGCTAGATTCAGATCTGACTATGTAATGAAGATTGTTTGAAAGAAATTGTGCCTGTATTGTACCTGACCATTATAAAGCTCTATTTGTCAGCTCACTTCTCTGTTTCAATTTGTGTCTAAATAGGGAAAAAAAAAAAAGTACTTGGTGTATTTTTAAACACATGATTATGGACTCTTATCACCACCTAAAATAGTGTTCATTCAGTGAAAATTTCTAGCTTAGACATCCTATGTGGCTTACATACTCATATGAATAAATTCTACTAGATAGTTATTTTTATCGTTTCAGTCTGTGTACATACAAAATGCTTCCTGCCCCAAGTACCTTAACAAAAACTTCCTTTTTTAGGTAGGGATGGTGTTTTGGATCGCTTTGGCTTGGGAGGTGTACAAGTAGAGGGCCAGCATCTCAATATTGGTTCCTTCATCCTTTTTGCAAAGATAAGAAGAGATGAGTATAGTGATCTTGCATCTTTTTATCATTCGGTAAATCATCATTTGGCCTGAACTCTAAATGAAATTAAAATATGCAGGATTCCTGGCCTTACTGCCCTTAACTTGCAACTGGGAGTAAAAAGTATCTGCTACATGTCATGTGGCATATTAATATTAGGGGATTCTATCTGTCTTTTACAGGTTCTAGGAAATGAAACAAAGTGTTCAGTCTTTTGATAAAACATACAGACTTCTGTTTTGCCTCATCATTTTATTTTTTTTTTTGAACTTAGGAATGTTTAACCTGCTTATTATCATGACCCTTCTGAAAGCTTAAGTTATGCTAATAATTATCAGTCCTGTTGGAAAGCCCTTAACTCCCTAAAGGTTAAAGATAGCATGGGCATTCTGCTAATTCTGTTTCTAAACTCCTCTGCCCTTTCTGGTATTTATCAAAATAGTACGTAGTATCCATCCAGAATAATGGACTTTCAACCTCTCACATTTAGATGGGTTCGTTTTTTAACTTTTGTATTTCAAAAGTGTCCTGTAGACTCTGATATTGAAGGTTACTCTGTAGTAACCTCTCTGTACTTGGGCTGCATTATCCATTTCCATTGTTCATATTAAGTCAAAGCATCTTTGGTTATAATGAGTGAATTTTAATTGACAGTGCAATCCCAGCATTGATGTAGCAAAATGCCCCACCAAAATACATTGTCTTAACTTTAAATTACTATGCCTCAAACATGATTTTATACTTGGTCAGTATTTATTCAGTACAGTATAACATTGAAATAGTTGTATTCTGCACAAAAATTACTTCTAGTGTCTTTTCTGTGGGCAGCATCTGGTTGGTTGAAGTGCTAATGCTTCTATGGATATATGTACAGGCAAACTACTTTGCTCGAAACTTAAAGAATTTCTGTTTTCAACTGTGCTTTGCCTCAAGGTACCCCAAATCACTGCCTTCTAGTATTTAGTAGTTTAAGAAGTAAGGGCTTTGAGACAGATTGTCCATCGGGATGCCATTTGTTTTCATTGGACTATTGTTTTAAGCACAATTAGATGAGGCTTACTATAGCTCAAGTGCTTATGATGGCACTTGTGTTGTATGTATGATGGCACAAGTGTCATAATGACTTCTGTCATTTTTACGTGTTTCAGAAGTTAGAGAATGTAAACTGCACTGCAGTATTTTTTTTTTTTAGAGAAGATGATTTGTTTTTACTTGGTAGATTGGAAAAACAAGTTTGAAGACATCTTATAGGTATACCTATTTATGGTCTTGTTCCTGACTTTTCTTGAAAAATGTTAATCACATTTATATTACAAAATATTTATCTAGCAATCTTGTATTTTGCATTTTTAAAAGAGTATAACTTTTTGCTTTTAGCCTGTATACACAACTGGAGCCACACTTAAAACTGCACTGAAGTTAATAACTATTAAAAAGGATTTGCTATGATCTGCAGCATGCCTTGACTTAGAATAACAAGACTTAACTTTTTAAGTCTCTTGCAAAAAAGTTACATCCTTAATTGTAAATAATAAAATACTAAAGTAAAATGGTGTACTAAGAGATCTTATAGTCTCTACAGCTCAGTAGTTAACTCTGCATTAAGATTGTGTATTCTCATTTTAAAAACAGAAATATCCTTCCATCCTTCAGGCTACAATCAAAATTCATCATATCTTTTACCCAAAGATTTAGAATTTTTTAAGAGGTAATACTACGTCCTCTGTCAGTATCCCCATTTCTTAACAATTCCCATAGCTAGAGTACCACAGTTGCTCTCAACTCCAAACTTCAGATAGGGGTTTTCACACAGTATCAAAACCAGGAAGTTTTTCATTTTGATATAGCAAGATAGTCCTGTTATGAATCATCAAACATAAATTTACAAAAGAAAGACAACAGCACTGCCCAGTTCTCCGAGCTACTTTAATTTTCTTCTGCTGCCTGCTCTGGCTGCCTACACTCTGTTCCCTCAATATTTAAGTGGAGAGAGGATCAAAGTTGCGGTGGGACCCAGTTCACGAAAACACTTTGGCTTGAGTTAAATATATGCCCATGGGACTCAATGGTACTGCTGAATATTTTATTGAATATTTTGGGGCTGTCTCTCTCCAAAATGAGACTGTATCATGACAATATGATCAAAAGGTGCTCTAGCAAAGAAAGAGCTCAACAAAAAGATAAGGGGAAATAATAGCACAGCTGGGCTTCATCAGAATCCTTTCTAGTACCATGTCAAATTCAAGGGAGGCTAGAGTACTAGAAAAGGCATGTCCCTGGCAAGATCAGATGAGACACAGTACCATAAGGTATTTTTGAAATGGCAGTGGGCAGAAGGTCCTGTGCTTAGAAGACTCTTTTCTGTTATGCAGCTCGTTGCAGTTTTCTTCCCCTACCTTGTCTTACTCCATCAGTTTACCCAAGATATTCATATAATCCATTTTCCCACTTTGCTCCCTAACCTCAGGCTGACTTAAGAGTTAACAGAATACAGCTGCTTGTGAATAGTTTCAGTCTGTCTGTTTGAGTCAAGTTCAGTTCCCCGTCCTATGTCACCTCATCAGCCGACTGTTCCTTGCACTGGCTGCTCCTCCCAAGCTCTATCACACACTGCAATTTCCTTTTTCTCAGGCATTGCCAATATTCACACTCACTCTGCTAAATGAATTAATTTTAGAAGCTAAATTTTCCTATCCTTTGATAAAAGAAAGAAGAGAAAAAAAATCTCCAAGACCCAAACAAAAGAAGATCAAAATCCATGCTACCTCCCTTTCATCTCCTATCTAACTTTGTAGCAACCTCATGCTTGAAGATACAGCATCTGTTCTTATACAAGCTTTTGTGTCTAACTTTAACCCTTTTTTCATGGAAAACTTCCCAGAATCACAGAATGGCTGAGGTTGGAAGGGGCCTTGGGAGATCATAAAGTCCAACACTCCAACTCAGAGCAGAGTCAGCTTGAGCAGGTTGCTCGTGGCCATGTCCAGTTTGATGGAGACTCCAGAGTCTTGCGGGAAAACCTGTTCCAGTGTTTGACCACCCTTCCTGTAAGTTAAAAAATAATTTAAAAAATATTTTTAAGTGGAATTTCCTGTATTTTCACATTGTCTCCAATCCTGTCACTGGGCACCTTGAGAAGAATTTGAGTGTCTTTACTGTCCCTGTAAGGTATTTGTACACGTTAAGATTCACCCCCTACCACACTCCCAGGCCTTCTCTTAACATGGAAGTTTTTTCCTGTCGTCTTGTGGAATCCTTGTGTAAAATCAGAGGAGAGTTAAGTCCGAGCTCCAAGACCCCTGAGAGGAGCTTCGGTAGTGTTCCTGTTCATAGTTACTCTTTTTCTGCTCTTTCCAACTAGTATTTGTAGCTACAAAAAAGTGCAAAATATTTAGGACAAAAAGGCTGTTTTCCTCTAAGTGACTTATATGCGCTATAGCCATTGATGATGTGATGGTTTAAGGAGGACAAAAAAAAAAAGCCAGTATTTTGAATGGTATCTTAGAAGAATGGTGACCAGAATGCCACCGATCCATCGTTTAACCAGAACCTGTTATCTTAGTATCTGTTTAGCTACATCCCAGTGGGTTCCTAAGATACAACTGCACCATTCTTCCTGTTTTATTGTTATGTATATTTATTTCACATTTTCCAACTGTAAGGCTGCCTCTACACTAACAACATTTCCTTTGAGGGAGCATCTGTCAGATATACTTCATGGCTTGAGACACTAGGCCAATGAAACAGCTGACTTGACCTTACAGATTCTTTGCCAGTTAGAAAACTAGCTTTTTTAAAATTCAGATTAACTTCTCTTTCCAAACAAGCTGCCCTTGTCATTGCTATTAGGTTATGGAATTCTAAATTAAGTTATTGGATAAATAAAAAGATGTAATTTGATGGATGCAGAACTTAAGATCTTTTTTTTTTCTTCACAAAGCACCTAGATATGTGCTTTTAATGCCATCACTCTTTGCAAACAAATGTATTGTAGAATTTTATGGTAAAAGGTGCATTTTGAACTTCATATGTAGCAGCTATCATTTAACAGAGCAAAGAATGAAGGGCTCTGTAACTTATGTACATTCTCTTCTGATTTCTGTCCTTCCTCCTTCACCACCCAAAAATGTATACAGACAGATGCCCTCAAATTTCCATTTTTTTTTTCTGTTATCTTTCACATAATTGTATTACAAAAAAGGTATTTGCTAGGATGCTGCAGACCTCACTGGTCATCTGCAATGGGATCAGGAAGGAAATTTTCCTACTAGGAAAACTTTCACAGGTGCCTCTTACACCTATGTTTCATAGATACTTTTCCATAGTAATTTGTCTGCCCAGTAAGCATAGGAAAGGAAAGGGGATTCAGCAGAATGGACAGAAATCACAGATCATCTGAGGTGGTTTTGGGTCACAAACTCTGTCCTGTTAAGTTCCAGCCTCAGTCTGCAAGCTTGCATCAACATCCAGCAAGGTGTGGAGGTTAACAGCCCTGCACTGGTACTGAAGCGCTAGCCAGCTGTTTGAACTCACCTCTGTCTCTGCTATTATTCATCTGCATGCCCTGATCAATATTTGATAGCGTAATTGTCTGAAGAGAGACCAGCTGCTCAGTTTGAAAAGAAATAAATAAACCTGAAATGTTTACTTGGTTCTCAAGTGAGAAGTGTCCCAAGGTACCTTATTTAAAATGGATGCTGTTGGACATAATGCTGAAGGAAATGCAAAGATGCGGAAGAATTTTCCACTTTGAAGTTTAAAAGTAGCCTTCTGTCACCTTGATATAAATCAAGATCTGACATTTGTCTAAAATAAGCCTCTAGATGTAGCAACATCTGCATATTTTTCCCTGTATCTTTTATCTACTCATGCCCTCTACAACGTGACAAATAAATTTTCATTGATTTTTATATTTCAAAAAGATTTAGCCTGAATAAGCGAACAAGTATGTTCTGTTTTATCATGGATATTTCATCATGCGTTACAGATTGGGAAATGGCAAATAGGTTAAGAGTTAGAAACAGGAGTTGTTGGCAATAATGTAACCCCTGGAATGTATTTGAAAAAGTTCGCTTAGTTTAGTTGAAGTCAACTATCCGCTGAATTCAAAAGTAGCTGGTTAATGTTAGGTTTACCTGACCTTGGTGGAACTCCATTCACTTCAGTAACCGTAGGCTTCATATCAGGAATTAATTAGTAGCATCATTTTGAAATGAAAAACGAAAATAAATACTTTCCAGCTCTAAAATCTCTCCAGGCTCCAGGACTAATTCTTTTTTGCTTCCTTCCCATGTGGTTTAGACGTACGGGTGTAAAAAGGGGCAAAAAGCTGCTACCATTTCAAATCGGCATTTCTTACTCTTGCTCTTTACTTGTTCAACAGAAACGTAGTCGCGCAATTAGAATATTTATAACTAAAATGCACTTTTTACATGTCTTTAGCTTTTTAGAAATTACTGTCTTCGGAAGGATCCTTGAGGCTACTGGAGGAGCTCAGGAAGCAGTATTTCACCCCCTTCAAAGCCCAGGCTTTTCCCGCAGAGGCCCTTTATCCCACATTTTGGTTCCTTGAACGCGACGAGGGCGGCGAGCAGCGCCTCCCTGCCCCCCCCTCCCCGCCGCCGCCCCGCGGTGGGGACGGGGCGCGCGCGGGGCCTCGCCCCTCACCCGCTGCCCTGAGGCGGAGGCGGCGGCGGCGGTCGCTCCTGCCCGGCGGCTGGCACCTGCCGGGCGCCGCCTGCCGGCCCGTCCTCCCGCGGGGGACCGGGATCGGGACGATGCCGGGGGTGAGCTGGCCTCACGGCTCCTGGGCCGCGGGGCGGCGCTGGAGGCGCTACCTCCGGCAGGCTGGGTCGCCCGGCAACGCGGCGGACGCGGCGGGACCCGCGGCCATGGCCTCCAAGGGGAGCAAGAAGAAGGAGCTCGGCAGCCGCAACAGCTCCGGGCTGCTGGGCGCCTCCGCCAGAGAGTAAGAGCCGCGGGAGGGAAGGAGGGAGGGCGCGGGAGGAGGGCCGCCCCTCGCCCCGGCCGGCCGCCCCTCGCCCCGGCCGGCCGCGGGGAGCGAGGCGAGGGCGCCGGGAGACAGGCCGGGCTGCCCGGCCGGGGCCGCTGCGGCCGCCGCCGGGGAGGGGGCTCGGCCGCCCCGCGGCCGTCTGGAAACTTCCCCCGGGGCTCCCCGGCCGCGCGCCCGCCCCTCCTGGGGGCCGCTGAGGCCCGGGGCGGCGGCCGCTGCGGCACGGTGCCGCCTTCTGCGTCGCCGGCCGGTCGCCGCTGAGACGGGCTGGGCACAGGGGGAGGAGATGCTTGCCCGTAGTCCTGTGCGTGCAAGTAACTTCGAAAGTTGGCTTGCTCAAGCGGATACTTAATTAAAAGTGGTTTCAGCAGGCAAGGTGGGGTTTGGTTGTTGCTGCTTGTTTTATTTTGTTTGTTTAAACTGGAGGGCCAGCTTGGTGTGAAAGTTGTACTTTCTTCCTCCTGTGGTATTTCTTATGTCACCCTGCCGAAGTGATATTGTGTGTATCTTGTACCGTGCCTGGTCTAGCAGACAAGGCACCTCGGACCTTGAGGAGAGCAGTAGGAACAGGTTGCTCCACGGCAGGTTTAGGTTGGATATTAGGAAAAACTTCTTCACTGAAAGGGTAGTCAGGCACTGGAACAGGCTGCCCAGGGAAGTGGTTGAGTCCCCATCCCTGGAGGTATTTAAAAGACGGGTAGATGTGGTGCTTGAGGACATGGTTTAGTGGTGGACTTGGCAGTGCTAGGTTAACAGTTGGACTCGATGATCTTAAAGGTCTTTTCCAACCTAAAGGGTTCTATGATTCTATGAATGAGAAGGTCATAGCACATGTGGTACACGGGTGGGTGGCTTTGCGATGTGGCTGCTTCTGTGTGCGTTTTTGTGTTGGCCACAGCTCACAATACGAAGCATTCAACTTACGGTCAGGAGCAGACAGAAGTTAAGTGTTCACTGAAATGTTGTTTGGGTTTAAAAGAACCTTGAAGCTGTGAATCAGGACAATAGTTCTGGGAATACACACCTTTCATATTCATCAGGTAGTGGAACTAAGCCAGCTGAAGTTTTCAGGGCAAAATGGTTAATGACTCTTATAGCACATCAATGTCATTGACAGAAGGGAAGCACAATTCCCATGCCTTGAATGTTTGCTTTATGTGAGAATGAATCTGAGGAAATTCAGTATAAAAAAAAAACCAAACCTCTTCCTATTCATTTCTTAAATGTTTCTGTGTAAGTAGCATCTCTTGAGATATTTTAAAATTATTCACTGTTTGCTAGGTATTTAGTGTGAATTTGTATATTTCTGTGAAAATGTATATTTCTTCTTGCAAAGACAAATAAATAATAGAAAACATTGACTTTCTTTCACTGTTGCTATTTTGACCTGCAAGTTCTATTTCTATATTTTGAGCAGCTTTCCCATCCTAATGTAAGCCTGCATGCATGGCACTGACAGGATTCAGATGAAAAAGGTAGCTGATATATGTGCTCATTCCCTTTTCTTCTTTCTCCTGCCATAAATAAAGGTTTCAGTTGTAACAGTTATTTCTCTCTTGAAATCAGTCTTCAAATGCCCTTTTGTTCTTATTTCATATCCAGTTACCCAGCTTTTGCTACAAAGTATTTACTTGTTTCATATTTTCATACTTCAGTTTCATATTTCACATCTGGATTCCCATTTTGATAACTTTTCTGTTGTTGCAGTCAGACAGCATCTCTAATTCTTCCCTTCTCCTCACTGCATCAGTTTGGTTAGTAACTCTCTTTTTTTGTTTTGGCCACAGCCATGCAGTCCTTCTGCATATTTACAGCTTCAAGCAGTTTATCAAAATTTTTCTGATATCTAAGCTGTCAGGGACACTTTTATTTTTGAGCACTGTTAGAGAAAAAGAAGTATTTTCTTACTTTCCAGTGTATGTGAAACTGAATGGGCTGTCATCCAAAAGATTTTGTCCAGTATTTCAGGTTTTGTCCCCTAATAGGCATTCTTACAGTGTGAGAATTTGGCTATTCCATTAAATTAAGATACATCTTTTTTTGGAGAGTCTAAAAATATGTACTTTTTATATAGTAAAATTGTTAATTCTTTCCTATGTCATACATAATAACTTGTAAAAGAATTATTCTTATTAAATGAGTTATTTGTATCAGATTATCTAGAACAGTATCTGTCTTTTTCTTTAGTACATTGTTACTTTAGGCTTTTAAATGAGACCACGATGGATAAATTAAATTAGAAAATTGTTTTCCCAGTGTCAAGTTGAGATGAGAATATTTGGTTACAAACTATTTGAATGATATAAAGTTTTACTGAAACACCTCTGAAATGCAATCTAGGAGATAAGCTCACATTATATTTGAAATCTCATGTTGGACGTAAAGGACAGGAGACATGGTTTATCTCTCACTCTGCAATTATCAACTAATTGCAATGGAACTAATGTCTAGGATATGCCAATGTTAATTCAACATTAGCTAAGAATCAGAGCACAGGAATATTTACTCACTTCACTAAGGCTATTTTACATAAAGTATAGTAGCTTGACTTATGTTACTAGACTGTGGAGGAAACCGTTACGATAACCTGATTGTAATGCAGAACCTTCGTAACACAGAATATATAGCTTGTATTAATTTTTTTCATTAAGCCTGTAACTGCTGTTTAAACTACAACATCTCTTTTGGGTTTATCTGCTCTGCCATTGTGATACAGTGCCCTTGTAAACAGGAGTAAGTCTCGGCAGTACGTGTCTAGATGTTTCAGTGTATACGTTTCCATATGACATCTTATTGTCCTGAACGATATTTAGGCATATGAAGGGATGAAGTGACCTTTTTTTTTTGAAAAAAAAAAAATCTCATTTCATGGAACAGCTTTTAGTATACAGAACTACCTCTGTTTGTGTTTGTATCAATTGATATTTATATTAATATATATATTACCAGAAATGCTGGTAATGTAAAAGGGAAAACCAGAAAATATGTGACACAATAGATCTGAAGTTACAGCAACTCTGATAGTAATTTCCTGGCTAACTTATCCCTGTTCACTTTTTATCATTCTAAAATATTACTAAGGCCTTTTGGATGGATGGATGAAAAAATGTTTGTTTAGGTCAGTGCATGTCTTGCCAAGTTCAGCAACTGACCTAATAAACCTTCTTGTTTAAGCTGTCAGGAAGGATTTTACTTTACCATCTGTTGAGCTGTAGATAATGAATTTAAATCAAGGAAAGCTAGTGACAGCTTATTCTAAACTTTTGCATAAATAAATTTTTGTCTTGAAACAAAAATTTTACAGAAAATGTAATCCCACTTTCTCATGAGACAGTAGAGTGCTGCTATAAAATATTTGAAAATTTGAATTCAGCACTTGCTACACTTTAATCATATTGTTTTGCTCTGTAAGTTAGAAGTGCTTTCTGAGTTGATTAAAGTCTCTATTCTACTACAGTTTTCAGTCTCATAAGATCTTCATCCTGAAAGCCCAAAGCCCACATGCATCTTAGTACTCTCTAGTCAAAGATCTACGTGAAAATCTGGTTTTGCTGAAATCGGTGAAAACTGTGGATAGTTGGGAACTGAACACAGTGGGGCTAAAAGTTTACCCTTGAGAACACTTTTAACACCTTGAATAGCCTTTCTCCTTGCTTGCCCTTGTTTCCCAGATGGACTGGAATTTACACCCCAAACCCAATATCGAAAAGATATTTTAGCATTCTTAGTCCCTCTGAAAGGACTGAAACATTGAAATGTATTTCTTTTCATTAGTCATGCTATAGGTCAGTGGTCTCCAAACTTTTTCGATCGTGCAACCCTATCAGTAAAAAATTCTTGAGCACCCCCCCCATATATGTATATTCATTTATTTATAAATTATATACATACACTACTGAAGTTCTAATATTTTCTTCCTTATGTGTACACCCCACTTTGGAGACCACTGCTATAAGCTACAAAATTTCTATGGAGAGAAGAGGCAATTAGGCAGTTTCAAGTTTTGAACTGCAGTCTGCTGAAGTCGACAGGGAGCTTTTTATTTGGATCAGGCTTATGGTCAAAACTTAGAACTACAGACTGTGATTTATGCAAAATGGAAGCTATGTTTCATTTTTCGATTTTCAACATTGCTTCTAGAGTGCTTTCCCCTTTGTCATAGGATTTGTGATGTCAGAATGATGAGAATGCAATTGATAGCAGACAGATCGACATGTTATTTCTTTATTTGGAAATGGAAAGATGCTGTATAGTAAGGAATATCTATATTACAGTAAAGATATTCTGTGTTTGCAGGTCCATGAGAAGCAAATGCAAATCTTATTCATTTACTAGAAAGTCCAATTCTAGCCCCAAATGCAGAGAATGTTCAATTTTCTGATTTCAGGCTAGATTGGTATCCTTGTCAAGAAAAATCAGCAGAGCACCGAGCTGATTCTGCAGCAGTCTGCTCTGGGACAAAATGATTAATACTGCTGCTCTTCATAATTGTTCAGAAAAATCACTGAACATGGTGGTAAAACAACTGTACTGTGTAACCCTATGACTTAGTCCTCATTTTGGTTGGCAGTCCCTGTGTTGGAGAGATTGCTCTATGTTTCCTCAGATAACGATTTTCTCCTAATAGTAGGCAAGTGTTAGTTATGATCATAAATGCTTTATCAAAGGCAGTTTGCCAAGTCTTTTTTTAATGGGATGTGAGATTAGAAGTAAATCTTACACACACGCTCTAAGATTGGAGCTGTGTTCAGAGGTATGACAATTACTTATCACATATTTCCTATTTACATTCATTCTGTTACCCAGCTTGTTCAGTGCGTTTGTGAGACAGAGACAACTTGCAGTGTACAAATTTTGTGTAAGTCTATGAGAACTTAAGGAGTGTTATTATCCCTGTATCAGAAAGAGGAATGGATGTTTGCAGGCTGCCTGAGAAAATGTTGTCCCGTCAGTTTAGTATTCTGTGGTAATTGCAAGGTCGGTTTTCCCTGAGGATGTCTGTTTTATTTTTGAACACAATTTGCAGTTTCAGGGATAAAAATGTCAAAAATATTTTGCATTTTGTCTAATAATGTCTTCCTGATAGTAAATGCTTCTTGGTTTTATATGTCTGCAATGATTGAAATACTGAATAGAAATATCAGTAGTATAAAAAAGAAAAAAGGCTAATAGTTTTTAGACATATTTTTAAAAAAAATCCTGAGACCTGTCAGTGCTTACCATAAAGAATTACAGTGTTATAATTTCAAATCTTGTGGATAACATTAGTGCAGAAACCCTCTGAGAGTAAAGTGTACAAACAGCCAGAAAATATATTTTGATGACCTTAAAATTACTTCGCTTGATTTCTAGTGAGATCAGGCTTCTTTTCCCCCATAAATGCCTACAACAGTCAGGACAATACATCTGTACTGTGGAATATCAATGGGGATTATTGGTGGATATATTGCGGTGCTGGAGTGGGACCTCAGAAGCATACGGAGAAGGCAGACTTCACATGGGTCTCTGCAGGATGCTCCATTGGGTCTCTCTTCATTATTGCTTTCTAATTAGGTAGCAGTTCCCTTCAGGAGCTAAGCAGTTGCTAGAGATGACAGACTGAAGAGCTCAAAAGAACTGCTGTCCTTATAGCTTTCCTTAATTGCACCATTAGAGGCTACTGAGAATCTGATCTTTCCCAGGTTTCAACTGCTATAGTGAATAGGAATTGATGTCTTTGTCGGCACTGAAAGAGATTCTGGCTAGTATAAGAATGGATAATGAATTAAAATGCTTTTAAAATGAATTTGATGAAACTCTATGCCATCAAGCCCAATCTTCTGAATTAAACTTGAGTCATCAGCATCTGCCAGCACAAAGAAAAATCTGAATTAGGGTTTTGGTTATTAGGATCAGAAGTGAGGAGTTAATGGTTAATGCCAAGAGATGCAGGTGATTTAGGGATAATTGTGGCACAGGGAGAGGTCACTGATGTATAGGGGAAGGTCAGAGTGGTGTTGGAGTTCTAATTAGGGAGAGCAGTAACTAAGAGCAATATTTACTTCTGATGGATCCTTAAGGACCTGCAGAGACAGGCTGAAGCCTGGACTGGCTGGAAGAAATGATTTAAGTTTAGCTGTGTGCCTGATTGATTGCAACAAGTAGCAGGTTGCTGCACCAAAGCCTAGGATTACCTGATGTTTGTTATTAGGATTAAAGGCTGGGACAGTAGGAACAGAAAACATAGTTGCATTGGTAATTCATACTTGAATTCCCATATGCCTAGGATAGGGAGTAAGCCAAGGCTTGTGATTGAGGTTTTATCCACTGCCAGCATGTGTTCCTCAGGTAAGTATTCTTAAGGTTTAGACTACAGCAGTGGTTTAGAGAATATAGACTCAACAGATTAATTTTTTGATGTTTCGGGTGGGTTTTGCTAGATTGCCTGAAGTTTGGGAATGGCAAGAACTAATGTCTTGTGGATAACAGCATGGTGTTTGAACTTGAAGCTGCTTTTGGTGTGGTGCTGGAGCACTCGTGTTGATTAAGTTTTAATGGGCACTAAAAATTTACATGGGGTCATGGAACAAGTCTGCGGAAAAGAAATCCACTGAAGATTATATAAATAGCAACCACATGTAGCTCAGGAAGTGCTTGAGCTAAAAATAATTGGAGACTATCAAAGTATTGGAGAAATACACTGTATATGCCTTTATACTCTTTATAGGCTTTCAATTGCAAGTATTGTTTGAGACAAGATGGTGGGCTACAGGTCACCCTTGCTCTGACTCAGTACACGCCTTCTTATGTTTGTCGTCCAAGAGGGTAGCTTAATGGTGTATCTTGTCTTGCATATCTTCTTCCCCCAGCTCTTATTGCTGAGCATGACATCATATGGTATGGAATAGCCCTTTGGTCAGTTGGGGTCAGCTGCCCCAGCTGTGTCCCCTCTGGTCCCTTCTTGCGCACCCCCAGCCTCCTCGCTGGTGGGGTGGGGTGAGAAGCAGAAATGGCCTTGACTCTGTGTAAGCATTTGTTGTGGTTTAACCTCAGATGGCAACTAGGCACTACACCAGCCGCTCACCCACTCCCCCCTGGTGGGATGGGGGAGAGAATCTGAGGGGTAAAAGTGAGAAAACTCATGGGTTGAGATAAAGGCAGTTTAATAGGTAAAGCAAAAGCCGTGCACGCAAGGAAAGCAAAACAAGGAATTCATTCCCTACTTCCCATTGGCAGGCAGGTGGGCAGCCATCTCCAGGAAAGCAGAGCTCCATCATGCGTAATGGTTACTTGGGAAGACAAATGCCGTCACTCCGAACGTCCCCCGCTCTTCCTTCTTCTCCCAGCTTTATATGTTGAGCATGATATCATACGGTATGGGATAGCCCTTTGGGCAGTCTGGGTCAGCTGTGCCTGAGTGAAAAATAGCCACTTTTCATTTATTGTCTATTTGTTTTGTACATAACCCATATTTCCAAGGCTAGTTTTTTTGTTAGTCTCAGAAATAAAGTTAAGTACACCTAGAATTCTTAGTGTTAGCATTCTCTGGCCAGAAAGATGAAGATCTTGCTTTCAGCACCTGTGCTTCATTTATTGAAATGTTTCAGTGTGTAAACATAGTACAACTTTAATCTATACAGTCGATTTGGTAGTACTGTTTTTTTCCTTTTCTTCTGCCTTTAACTTTTTTTTTAGTTTCATGCTTTGTGGTGAGACAATGGGTTCTTCCTCAAGTAAATATGATAAACATTAAAATAACATATAAGCCAACCAGTAAGTTGAATATTTGATTAACTAGATTACATTTTAATTAGGAAATTGTGTATTCACATTAGTTTTCCTAGTTAATTCTAATTAAAACAATGAACCCCTGAGAGCTCAGCCTGCCCTGATCTGTAGATTTCAAACTCCATGGACTCGTGGGCATGAAAACATTAAGTAATATAGCAGTGGCAATATCACACTAAATGCTGTGCTCCCTACTAGTCTTAATTTTAGATTTTCTTTCCCTGTAATTCAAAGCAATGCGAGGGGATCTTGCAGGCAAACGCTGTCCATGAGCTGTTGGTTGGAGACTGTGCAACCAGACTGTGCAATAGAAGTCTAGACTTCTATTACAATGAACAGTGTAATATAGAAAAGCAGCTTTCTGCAGAACTACATAGCGGAAAAAGTGCTGTCAAAAGAAAAATAATAATAATTGTGCTTTGAAGCTGGAAAGCATTCTTAAAATATCATGTTAGAGGTTCTGTTAGAGGATCCTTCATCTAGTTAAGCAGAATGGTCTTTAGCTTCTTCTGAGAGCTCTGTGTAACCACCACTGAAGAAATGGGATTTCTTGGTTTTCTCATCAGTGCACGCTAAGTGCTTTGTAAATGAGTTGACCTAAATCCACAGAAGTACTGGGGTGCTCTGCCATGCAGAGATTTTTAGTTCTTAATTACCCAGGTGCCACACAGAAGGCACAAAAGGATTTTACAGAAGCCAACAAGGAATAAATGCCAAAGAAAGGAACAAAGCACAAGCTGTGTTCTTAAAAGATACTTGAGTACCAAACTCCAGTGTGGAAAGAGGTGCTGCAATCTTCCCAACATTCTTATAGCTGAATCTAAGGCCAACTCAATCTTTTTAGCAGGAAACACTGGGAGAAACAAAATCAGAAAAGTTACTGATTCCATAATTTCTAAGGTGCTGTACAATTACACGGGGAAACACAACTTCAGGTTCCCTCTTTGAATCAGGTACAATGAAAAAGGATTTGGAAAGAGATCTTCAGTTTCCTGCCTTGGAGGACAATCAGGACAAGTGGATGCTCTGTGATGGTGCTGTTAGTGGTTTCTCACCCAGAGCTCAATGGAATGGAACTATGATCCCCTGAGTGGCACATTCCTTTTCTTTTTTTGTCCTGAGTTTGACGGAGGTATGTGCTGCTTGAGACAGGCTGTTCCAGTAGCTATAGATCATTATTCTCATCTGAGTGGCATCTGATGTAAAGGAGTTCTGCTGGCTAATTATATGCTGAGCAGTCAGATATTTCCTTTTATCAGTATTAAATTTGCTGTGTTTTATGTTAGATGCATTATTTTTCTTATGTTATGAGAACAGATAAATAATACACTCTTATCCGTACTACTCAGTATTTTGTACGTTTATGCTTTATTATTCCTCCATGCTCTAAACTGTTGCCTGTCATTGAATTTCCGAAGTTATTGTTACATTGCTAGGGCAACTGGAACCAAACATAGTATTTCACGCAAAGGACGTAAAATCGATTATACTGAGTGGCATTGTACTAATTTCACGTATTGGACATCCTGTTTCTAATGCGTCCTAGTGTTTTATTTGCTTTCCTTGACTGTACTTGAACAGAGATCTTAATTGATCTATCATAAAGACAGACAGCATCTGATTTTGAAGTGTTATCCTTAACTGAGAACTATATAACCTGTTGTCATTTGCTGCTAGTTGGAAGGACAGTGCATTGATCAAACAGAAATTTGGTCTAGAAATTGGATCTAGATGTTATTTGCACTCAAACCTGTGACTTGTTGAAAGACTGCAAGATGCAGCTGGGACCTCTTGGTGCCTATGTTAGTCTGTACTCTGTTCACTTGGCCTGTCACCTCCACCTTTTGAAACCAGGTAACCGTAAAGGATTTAGGCCAGCTGACAACAGTCCCACCTGGAACACAACCCAGAGTCAACCACGTTGGAAGAATCGGTCAGAGATCACTTCACTTGGCTGATATTGGCACCTGAAAATCACCAGGAAAGGCACTCCTCTTTCCAGGCCCTTGCTATGCCTCTAGCTAGGTCTTGGTATATCATATTTCTACCTGTAAAACTGGATATAAAGCCCTACTCTGTAAACTATTTTTGTTTATATAGGTTAAAAGTGCTCATTTAAGAGCTAGATATTACAAGGTTTCTGCTTTGGCAGGCATCTCTTGGGATTAATCTTTAGTGTTCCACTCTTGGGAATGAAAATTTAAAAAAATATATTTTTGAAGGATGTCTTTTAAAAGTCTAAGTGACCTCCAGCATAGTAGAATATAAAAGGCTGGCAAATGAATGACTTGCAGGCCATGTGATAACTTCCATTATCAAGAGCATTTTTCAAATATGTAAAATAGTAATTTTTTCAATTCCATATTAAAAGCTTTTTGAGAGCAGTCCTTTGGCTCCATAAAATCAGGAGCAGAGAATTTTTACTGTATTTGGCTCTTGCCACTGAAAATGACAAGCTGAGCTTTTCTAGCATTGCTCTTGGAGGCTACAGATTTTGACTTGTGCTGCCATTGAAAGCAGCAGTGTCCACATTATTCTTTCTGAAGTCTGTAATGTCACCTGATTTTGCTTCTGTCTTTGAGCTGCTTACTAATGATAGTTTATATAATAAAAACTATTCTTCTTCCCGGAGTGCAAGAATAGAAGGTAAAAAGAGTCCAAAATTCTAACACTGCCCATGAGCTTACTATGAGCATGAAGGTTGGATTTCACATGAATTCTTCCAAAAATACATGAAAAAATGTATTTTCATTTCAGCTTTGCTACGATTTAGTCACACAAGATAAAACAAATCTATTGTGATCTATATGAAATATTGAGTTGCTTTATCACTGTATTTGTCATCAGTTTTTTGAATGCATCTTCATCTTTTTTCTCTAACACATGGCACCAGTCTAGTACTCTATTCTGCTTTTTATATTTCATTTCTGACCTTTTTGTCAGTTCAAATTTTTATATAGCAAAAGGTAGAGTTGGTATAAATGGATCAAAACAGCAAGTATGAATTCTGTTGATGAGAACTGATCCAAACTTTTAAGAAAGATATTCAAATTTAGCTGGAATTTTAAAACGATAAAGACCAAAATTCAGACCATATTTATAGGGCAACAAATGGAATCAGGCTGAAAATCAGGAGAACAAACTAAAAAAAAAAAAAAAGTTTTAAAACCCACAATGCTTCTAGGCCACTACTTTCCATCATTTTTTCTTTGAAATAATGTCCAGGAAACACCACTGTGTACAATTTGTGCAAGGGATTTGGCACGTAGTTTTTTTTTTTTCCCCTTCTATAACCTGGAAAGAAAACAAGAATGAACATCTCACCTCCCATTAATATGCAGGCAAATAAAAATAAGAAAACACGTGGACTTCCAGCTGTCAAGGCTAAACGTGAGGCTAGGTGACCATTCTCTCTTAGCAAATGTGCCCAAGCATTTGAAATGGGCTCATTCTTGGCAAGTTACTGAAGTCTGTTAGTAGTTTGTCTGACACCTGCAAGGATGTCAGCTATGTTTAGAAATGAGAATATTACACTTGAAAGTAGTGATCCAAATTACAGACTCCCTTAAAAATAATATGCCTATAAAGAATAATCAGTTGGTATTCATCTTTCTATCATCACTTTAATTTTCCACAGTTTGATCTTGCTTCACACAGAAAGCACTCCGTGCTTTTTAGGGAAGAAATCCTACTCTAGTACACAAAAGTGAAATGACAAAAAAACCTGTTATCATAGGCTTTGCAAGTAATTTAGATGCTTTACAATTATTTGTTCTGCTCATTGTACCTGAACTGCATCCATGCCTTGAGCCTCTCCCCAGCCATGAGAGCTCTGAGCATTTGGACTAGTGTGTTTTTTTTCTGCAGAGAGTCCTTTCAGTTTTGGCTCCAGTGTCTGAGATAAGAATAATGGTAAGTTACTGTAAACAACACATACCTATTGTGGTTTTATTTTGGAATTTCTGCTGACTACATTAATCATAAAATCATAGAATGGCTTGGGCTGGAAGGGACCTTAAAGATCATCTAACTCCAGCCCCGCTGCCATGGGCAGGGACAGCACCCACTAGACCAGGTTGCTCAGGGCCCCGTCCAGCCTGGCCTTGAACACTGCCAGGGACGGGGCATCCACAACGTCTCTGGGCAACCTGTTCCAGTGCCTTACCAACCTTTGAGTAAAGAATTTTTTCCTAACATCTAATCTGAATCTCCCCTCTTTCAGTTTGAAACCATTCCCCCTTGTCCTATCGCTATCTGCACTTATAGAGTCTCTCCCCCTCTTTTATATAAGCCCCCTTTAAGTATTGGAAGGCCACTATAAGGTCTCCCTGGAGCCTTCTCTTCTCCAGGCTGAACAACCCCAACTCTCTCAGCTCATAGCAGAGGTGCTCCAGCCTTCTGATCATCTCGGTTGCCCTCCTCTGGATCCATTCTAAAAGGTCCACATCTTTCCTGTGCTGAGGGCTCCAGAGCTGGATGCAGTACTCTAGGTGGGGTCTCACGAGGGCAGAGTAGAGGGGGAGAATCACCTCCCTCAACCTGCTAGCCACACCTCTTCTGATGCAGCCCAGGATACGGTTGGCTTTTATTATTAATAATAAAGAGAAGACTGTATTGCCTTAGCTGCTTATTAGATTGTCTTATCATGACTCATTGTGTTCATTCTTCTTCTGAAGAATGGCACTAGGTATGAAGAAAAAGAGCAAATGATTTTGCAACAGAGTTACTGATACTTGGTCAAACGTTCTTATATCCTTTCCAGATTCTTATGAACTTGAGTGTTGCCATGGTTTCTGCCGTGGGTTTCTAAGATATTCAGATGCTACTTTTGAAAAACTATTTCAATGATTAGAGTTTAAAAGAACTTTCTGCCATAAATAAAGTCTTCAAAGGGGCCTTTTGTCTTCGAGTTCTGAAGAGATTAGGGAAAAAGTTAAGTAGCTTCCTCCCAGGACACGTTTGGAGGAGAAGTTGAGCTATCTGTTTGTTCTCTGCCCTCTTTTTCCTAATATAAAAAGGGGCCAGAAATTTTTTCTTCTGACTGCTCAAACAATCGAAGGGAAGGGATGCATTTTTCTTTATTGCTTCCTGGTAAGTGGAAAAAAGCCCCAAATTCTCATCTCCCTGTGTCTCAACATTGGTATTCAATCGGGAATATGAGATGTGAGATTCCTCACTTCAGATTGTTCTTACTTCTGTACATATAGAGGAGTTCAGAGCATCCAGAGGAGTGGAAGGAGGAAAGAAGGATAAAAGTTTCAGCTATGAGCCTCATTCACTGACCTGCCAGGTATTAGTTATCTAAATATCATGTCCTGTTACTGAATCATTTCTGTTAATTATTGGCCATCCCAAGAACAGTAGTCAGTGTGACACCAGATATATGTTAGTAGTATATTTTCTGGGGTTTGAATGAAACTAAGCTGTACAGTGTAATGGTTGCAGACATTTCATTGAAAGAATAGGTAGTATTTACTGAAAAAGACTGGCAACACTCTCCAGGGAACAAGGCAAAAATGATGAGCATCAAATAGATTTTGTCTTCTGTTGGAGTATTGTTATGATGAAATTCACAGTTTATTTTTTTAATCTGTAAAACATTCTATGGGTAATGTTGGTGACCATTTAAAACACCTACAGGGAGCACTAAGATGGGATGAAGTGATGGCTTGTTGGCAGTTACTTAGCAACAAATGCCCTGCTGTGGAGATAAACAAATTCTTAATAGGGTGAATCAAATGAAGACCAAACTCACAATCATTGCATCTACAGAAAGTCTAGCATATAAATACCTAATCATACTGTACCATCCAAATATATCATACTGCAAATAAAATGGCTGGTTTGTTTAAACAGTTGCTGTTACAGATACCAGTGCTCAGTCTTTTGATTCTCCAAGACGTGCTTTAAGCAAACACATATTTTACTCCATAGCTGATGTTAGCTAAGAACAGATGCATAGACAGTAACTGTAGCTCAGCTGCTGAGTATCAATTCATTAAGTTAATCAAAATTTAGCTTTCAATTTTGCAGGCAGAGATCCCAGTACTATGTCCTAAGTCCATGAAAACCTCTGTATTGATTTCTTAGAATGATAATATAAAGCAGATCTTAAACTTTGAAACTTAAGTAGGTTTAATAGAAATGAACAAATAAAACCTTAATTAAAATAGAAACTGAAAAGGATTTAGCTGCCAAAAATATCATCTTTGCAACCTGTGTCATAAGGAATGACAAGGATCGCAGAAGGAATAAAAAAGATTGGATATATCCATATGCAAATAACTAACCAGAAACCCTGAAGAAGTCATCAATATGGTGGAATCCCTGGGGACTTTTGTTCCTGACTTCCAAAGTACAGCCATGGAGACAGAAGATGCTGAAGCACTTTTATCTGTCAAGGCTCCAACCAGATTTCTGCATAAAGCCCCAGAGTCATTGTGGAAGCAATGCTGGCAACTATTAAACAATTTTATCTGTTTCAAATACTCCCAATCAGAATTACTGTGAGAAGATGTCTCACTTCCATCCTCAGATCTGCTCATATAAGCAAAAGTGAAAAACTAATTCTTTTTCCCTTCCTTTTTTTGGGTTTCGTTGTTAAGGAAAGTGACTGCATCAAAATGCTAAGCAAGATTAAAGGTGAATCTAACTTTTACAAGGAGGGGTTAGGAAAGAGAGTATTAAATCTTTATCTGGAGGAAAGAATGAAATAGAATGAATGGTGTCTTCCTGAATTCTGAAAAACCTGCATGATGCATGTTATTTTCATGTGTCACAAAATTATTGTTGCCTGGTGATCCAGAATGACATGAGTACTGGGAGAGGAAGGTGGAGTAGCCATGCTGTTCTGAAACTACATACCAATACTTTTGTTATTCTCTTGAGAAGACTCCCTTCAATGTTGCTGGGTTCCCTCTGTGAGGAATGGTCAGATAGTTTACAGGTAGTTTTATCTACTTTAAGAAGAAAATATTTGCTCCCTAGACTCTGTTGACCATATTGACAAGATCTTGCTTACAGAATGGGTGAGCAGCTGAAGTGTGTATGTCTACAGACTAAATGACTATGCTTAACTTGAGAGACCATACTTCCAGTACCTTGTGGGCCTGCCTCCTGCCTCTCTATTAAACCTGAAGTCTCTGAAAAACTTAGGTCCTAATCTGTCTGCAATTTTTTTTTTCCTGTTGTGTTTGTCTATCCTGCCATTCCTTGTTTCCCCTGTTGGCACTATATCAATTATACCAGTATTCTTGTAGAAGCTGCTTAGAGGGTCAGAGGTGAATTAGTGCCAACTTCATAGTGTTTCCCTCATTTGGCAATTTATTCTTCCTTTTTCTCCTTCAGGGTTTAGCACAGGATTAAAAAGAAGTCTGTCAGTAAGTTGGTGTTTAAAATACTGCTGCACAATGAAGCCATCGAGCTTGAGCATCAGCTTGAGGCGTTGATCTCTTCTCCCTGATGACCAATGATAGGACCTGAGGGAACAGCAGGAAGATCTGCCAGGGGAGGTTTATGTTGGACATTAGGAAAAGGTTCTTCACCCAGAGGGTGGTGGAGCACTGGAACAGGCTCCCCGGGGAGGCAGTCACGGCGCCAAGGCTGACAACATTTAAGAAGCATTTGGACAATGCCCTCAGACATATGGTGTGAATTTTGGGATTGTCCGATGCAGGGACAGGAGTTGGACTCGATGATCCTTGTGAGTCCCTTCCAACTCAGCACATTCTATGATTCTATGAAAATACCAGTAATGCTTTGCATTGTCCTTGTGTCTGTTAGTTTGTTTCAAAGAATTCTTAATTAATTATATTATTCAATTCTTGTAATAAAGGAAATGCTTAATAGCCTTATTCGAATACAGTATTTTAATAAATTCAGCTGTCTTTTTTCACTTATTAATTTATATTTGGAGTCTAATTAAATTGCGGTTCTTTATGGATTTTCCCAAAATCTTATTGAATCATCCTTTTTGAGAAGCAGGAACATTTGACTTCTGCAATTTAGTTTAGACAACTCAGTCATAGACAGCACTGTTTTCATGTCTTCCACGTTGTTAGTGTTGAGGGTATTCTATTATGTCAAAGTGTATTGTGAAGTAATTTTCTGTCTTAGTGTGATAGTAAGCCAGGCAAGTCTTTCCATGTCTCGTTGTTTTTTAAGAGTATGCTTTTTAATTATTCCACTATTGTCCCAAAGCAGTCAGAAATCTTATAGCAATTATTGCAATTATTATTTAATTGTCTTTGGGAATGGCTTCAGAACATCTTTATCATTATTATGATGAGGATTATAATTATTATTATTGAGTGAAACTTCCATGCTTGTCTATAAATATTTAAAAGCGAAAATGCAAACTTAGACAGAGAAAAAAGATACAAAAAATTGGAAGTAGTCCTTGAATATTTAAAACAGCTGCATATGTCATTGATATTTCATCTGAAATGAGAAAAAAGTAGAAAAAGTAAAAATTTTAACTTCCTAAGTTTTTGCTTATAAGTATATGTAAGAAGCTGTCAGGAGTTGTATTTAAATCAATGTTGAAAGGGGCAAAGTTTCAAAATATCACAAGTATTGAAGCTGTTGGTACAGCTAGCATTCTGGTTTTCATTATTCTTCATGCGTGCAGTTAATGCAGATACAGCAGATTCTTTGAAAAAACTGGAACTGATATATACATTCCTACTAATCCAAAGAAACTGATAAACACTTCAGGGTTTTCAATTGCTTGTTAAGTATTATTGAATATAGAATTAAGCATCATTTGAGTCTTCAAGAAAATGCTGGAGAAAAAATGATACCATTACTGAAAGATCAAACATAATAGAGAGAGGCTGGAGGCCATTTACAAATGACTGAGATGACAAAGATGGAAAAGCAAAGCAAGGTATCACTCCAGAGAATACATCTTCCTTCCAGTTAGAGTGATAGAAGCTATGTTTTTACTTGCACAGTGGAAGGCACAGATGGTATTGAATTTTCACAACTGTCTTCCAGTAAGAGTTACTGGTAGTGTGGATGAATGTAGTTTTTGTCTAGAGAGTGAGAAATCTTTATTTTTACCCATGTCTTTGTCCTTATTATTGCTAACAATAAAGTATTATGTAATCACAGAAAAATGATGATTGAAAGGTGCCTCTGGAAGCCATCTGGTCCAACCACCTGCTCAAAGGAGGGCCAGCTTAGATCAGGTTGCTTAGGTCTTTGTCCATTTCAGTTTAAAGTATCTCCAAGCACTGTAGTTCCCCAGATCCTCCTTCTTACCATTTTGGAAGATGGGTGTGATGTTTGCCTTTTTCCAGTCATCAGAAACTTTGCCTGATTGCCATGATCTTTTGAATATGATCGACAGGAGCCTTGGAGTGACTCCTGTTAGCTCCCTCAATACCTTTGCTCACATCCTAACTAGTCTCATGGACCTGTGTGTGTTCACTTGTCTTAAGTGCGTCCTAGCTGCTTTCCTCTACTGTAGAGAACGCTTCGCTCCCACAGACTCTGTTAGTAGACTCATGGACTAGGAGGCCTGAGAGCCAAATTTGCCAACAAAATCCAAGACACAAAAAGGCATTGAGTATCTTGGACTTTCCTATATCCTTTGTCACTAAGTTCCCTGCCCCATTAAGCAGCAGACATGCATTTTCCTTACTTAGTCTTCCTTTTGCTGCCAGTGTACTTACAGAAGCTTTTTTCCTTGCCCTTAATGTCCTTTGATTATTTCAACTCCAGCTGAGCTTTTGCTTTTGCAATTTCATTGCTCTGCACTTGAGCAATGTCTCTGCTCCTCCAAGTGACTTGCCTCTGCTTCCACCTTTTGGGAGGTAGGGCTTAATAGTATTTTCAGGTGTCACTTGCTGCACACCCTTTTCCCCTAGCCAGACTACTAATTTATATAGTCTGTGTTTGTCTTTAGAATGTAGTTATAATTACTGTTGCACCTATATAGGAACAATGAATGAATATTGTGTACAACAACTAAAAAAGACCATATGTGAATGATGACACTGTGACCATTTTATCTGAAATGTCAAATGCTTTGCACAGTCTGAGGGATGCTATAAATCATAATCAGGGTTCATTTTTTTTTCTGTGGAATCACCAAAATCTCAAGAGGAAGCTACAATTCTAATCTAAAATGTGAGTATGGTTTTATATGATATCACTGATGATTTGTATATCAGTATAAATATCCACATAATATGCAATATATGGCCAGGAGTTAAAAAAAACCTGTTCTCAACTATAAAAAAAAAATGGAAGCTTTCCCTTTCAAGTCACCTGAAGATGTCAGGTGCTAAAGAAATTAAGCTTTTATTTTTAAAATAAATATTTCTTGGCACCAGTTTGTAAAAATAGCCCTCCAGCTGTAGGCCAAACCACTGTTATCTTCCTAATCTCCTGGACATATTTGTAGGAATAATGCTGTTTCTCATTTAAAAAAAAAAAAAAAAGTGTGTGGTAACTAAACTAAAGGAAAGAGAATATTACAATATCTTTAGCTTTTTATAGCTGAGGTACATGATGAAATAGAAGTATCATGTAAGTATATTGTCAAGGCTCCAGTAGTAAAAAAGTGTCTAATATTGCATTTCTGCTGTAAACACTGCTGAGTATCAAAGAGGAAATTCTGACCTTAATCCTTTTTTCCAACTGGTTGAAGTCCGTACATTTTTTCTGCAGTAAGATTTATTTAAACCCTTTTGCTCAGTATTTGGTGCCAGGTTGCTTCTCAGGTCCCTGCAGCTTCTTCCCTTTGTTCTTTAGAGTGGACAACATCTACAGTTTATTGCCAGTGGGTCTGGGGAATATAATTACTATGTGACCTGCACATACTTTGTCTGCTTCCAGGTTTGGTAGTTAAGGGGGAAGGAGCTGCTGTATTCTCATTCTAATTCAGTTTTTCAGCCCTTCATATGCACTGGAAAAATGGTGTGCACAGGCGCTACTAGTGCTAGTTGGTAGCTATGAACATGTTGTGTATTAGTCTTGTGAAAATCCCTGCAGTCTCAGCAAACGTTTTACCAGAGTTGTGAATCCTGAGAAGAGGGTAGTGAGAGTACTGGTAGCACAAGTGGCTCTGAGAATGAAACTAACTGGAAACAGAACTGGCTGGTCTAGCAGCTCACAGGTGCCTAGAAGTGGGAGTACTATTCCTCAATATGTCTTTTATCCATGGAAAGCTCCTTTTGATTGGTTAAGGAAAGTAAGTCAGAAAAAAAATTTGGAAAAAAAAAATAAAAGGAAAGCCTTTGATTGGATGAGTGAGTTGAATTGGGTCATGAATGCTAGGACTGGCACAGGAGAGGAAGCAGAACCATATGGCTTGAAGCAGGGGAAAAGGAAGAGGGAGGAAACTGTGCCCTTGGATTCTGCTTTTGTGCTTTAGCTGTCCCATTTACTTCAGCAGGATTCCTCATATGTTTGATGCTATCTAGCACTTCTGTAGGCTTGCTTATCTTAGTGACAAAAAGTTATTGTAGTTACTAACACTAAAATTTTTATTACGGTACATTCAAACAAGAATATTTTATGAGACAAAAATATTCCTACTACCCTTGCCTAATATACTGTTCATTTTTATTCATGCCTCTGCTTCCCAGGGCAACTGTGTCTTCCCATGTAGGTGCTTCCAATGAGAAGTGGAGGTTTCCTATTTGGCCAGAATGGAATGAAGCAGATATCAATGCAGAAAAATGGGATGCTGGAAAAGTTGGAAAAGAGAAAGAAAAAACTGGAAAAAGTCCCATTTCAGTAAGTTGTGTGACACATAATATATTATTTCCACTTCATTTTTTGTACCTGTATTTAATAGAGTATTTGTCACAACTTCAAAATAATTTGTTACTGATAAATATATTAATTTTCCATCATATCTTTTCAATAAGTTTAAATAGTTCCCTACTAAACTAAAATAATAAACTAAAAGTATTGTGTATTGTTTATTTGTTGCTTCTTAAATGAACTGTTAACATATGTGTGTGCATTAATGTGTGCACGTTAATGGTTAAAGAAAAATGAAACCCCAAAATCTATTCCATAACATAATTAAAACTGAGGATGTGGGAACAGCTGAACTGTTGTAGTATGTCAGAACAATCCCTTCTCTGGGCACTGCAGTTTCCGTGGACTCAAAAGGTTAAATACACCCATCTTTATTATGGGAAAAATGGATGTCGAAGTCTTTTGCATGCCTCAGTTTCTGGACATGTGAAACACTGTCTGCAGTGTGCAGAGAATGGTTTGAGGGAATATAGTTATTTTGCAGAATGTAAGCAGCTACCAGATGCAGAAAAATTCCTCAGTCTTTGCAATTTTGGAATGACTTTTAAATCTCATCTGGATTTTTACTCCTTCAAACTGGTTGTCATTACAGAATGTATGTGCATTTTATGCAGAGTAGTAGTAAAATTATTCCTTAAAGAGTTTCTTAAACTTACGATTTTTAAGTGATATTTAAAATCCATTTAATACCATGCTTAATCATCTATCTCATATGTAAATTCTGCATTGTTCATATGTTTGTTCTGTATATATTCTTGTGTGCTATGTATATGTTAGCCTATGTGTTTGTAGATTATTGTTTTTCTTATCCTAAGCTTAAATATATTGTAGCCCTATGGTGCCAAAGTACTCTTTTGAGAGAAGTTATAGGTTCTATACTGAACGCTGCCATTAACTTGACAGGTAAATAATTTTCATTTGTGTCTTTTTCTGTTCCATTACCACATTTGGTGTCTTTGGGCTGTACTCTAAACATTTATCTAGCATTAATCTGTTAGGTCTGCCAGAATTTATTATAATAGATAAAATTTAAAAATAATTGTAACTGACAATCTTTGTTCTTTTTTAGCATAAGAGGCATTCTGAGGTGTTTACTGGACCATTCAGTTCTTCAGCCACAAGCTATATGAAACATTGCTCTTTTTACACATATAATGGAGTTGTTAAATACATTGGTCACAGCAGACGAATTTACAGATCTAAAGAATTTTCTAATGTGGCCTCTTTTGATCCAAGCAGCTAGCCAGAATTCAACATTGTATAGGGTATTTCAGTTAGCAACAGAATTAGTGATGGCATCCAGTGCCTTTGAGTACACTTAGAACAAGAATATAAACAATTCTGTTTTCTTGTGTGGGAAAAGGAATCAATCAATCAGAAGTGATCTCTCTCCTTGTAACCCTAAAGCTGTTTTATCAAGCACCCCTACACAATAGCCTCTCTTAGAGCAGCACAGTGTGCTGCTGAGATTATACATTTGACCTTGTCTGTTTCTCTTGTACCTGTTTCTTGCCTGTCCTTCCTGTAGAACTTGTGGTTGAGGCTCCTGTCCTTAGAGCATGAACTCCTGAGACCTGGCAGTTGTCTGTTATAGCCACCTTAAATAAAAGATAAGTTAAACCTGATTTTGTCAGCCAAGTTTAGCTGAACCTACAATACCCTTCTTCAAAGTATTTTTTCACTGGTAAGCTAAAGAAAGGTGTATCTCTCTGGTTTTTTTTGGTGTTTCTTTGCATAGTGTTATGTCATTTTCACCTGCCTCCTTTTTCTGGTTTATCTAGTGTTTAAGTGCTAAACTTTCCTGTCGCACTGTGTAGTCAGGGTTGGATGTCTCTGAAAGCAGAGTATAAACTCTGTTAATACAGTTCTGTATGGTCCAGTCTACAAGGCTTCCTTTAAGCTTTCAGAAAAATAATTATTCCTAAAAGGTTCTTCCCACCGCCCCTCCCAACTTATCTTGCTTCCTTCAGATACTTTAAATAGTTTGTTGCAGATTGGTATGTTGAAGGAAGTTACACAATGAAACAAATAAGAAAAAATGTGGCGAAAATACTATTTTGGAGTCTTTGGTTTGGTTTGTGCTTGGTTTTTATGCTTTTGTAGCATATTTTCTTTTGCCTTCCTTTAGTCAGTGAGTACTCAAAGCATCGTAGTTTTTCCTTCCCAGAAACACTTCCTCTTGGTTGGTCTGTAGAAGATAAATAGAGTACATCGTGGCCTGTGAAACACACCGAAATGTATAATATGGCTAAAAGCTATTTAAAATTCCAGGCACAAATAAAAGGCACTAACCATGTAACTGACTAGTTTCTCAGTTAGCATGAGCAGTATCAGAGACATCTCCTCATCCTACATTGTACTATTAAGTAAACAGATATCATACATCCTGACGCCTTCTGTCCACACGGAGAATAAGTATCACTTTGGAAATGAAAGTTTGAAAATTATATGAGACTCTCTCTTTAATGATTTCTGTAACAGTTTTAAATGCATGGAACCTGCTTTGTTTGTGTCTTAATATCGCTTTAGATATTTACTTTCAGTCTTCAATTTAAAAAGCTTTAGAAATAAGCGAGTTAGAAAAAGTACTTAGAAACAACTTGGTAGAAGAGTGCCTGAATTACAAGCTTAAACATTTTTTTGGGAGGTTTCTCTGAAAGGTAGAAAAAAAAAAGGAAACATTTTATACAGACCTATTTAGACAGTGCAGGCCACACAGACTTCTCAGAATAATACAAGCAGTTTTTATGCTGAATCTTCAGTTTGGGCTTTGCACTCTTTTAGTTCAGTTATAGATACTGTTAGTTCCTTTTTATGCTATTTTTCCCCCTTAAGTGAATTATCGTGTGAACAATATATTATTTTAAATCTTGTGGAAGACACAATACTGTAATTAATAAAAAATGTTCCGTTTTTGTTCATGCACGTTTTACGTAGTATGTCTTTGAGGATCCTGAAGGGAAAATAGAATTGCCTGCATCCTTAAAAGTGCATTCATGGAAACGTCCACATGAGTTTTTAACAAATAAGGTAAGAAACAAGCAAGGTCATAATGAAAAAATGCTACTCACCTAGCTATGTCACAAGTAGAGGAAAATTAGTAGAGGAAATCAGGTCCACAGATAAAGCCCTCTTGACCATGCATAGTCATCCCATCCAGAAGACCGTTGTACACCAAGGAGTCAGTGATCCATATATCAGTTAACCTGTGCTGCACACACAGCTTGTGCTTCAGGCCTGCGTGGTGCCAGGCGTGATCCCTGGCCACTGGATAAACTCAGCCAGAGTGTTGTAAGGGAGGAGCCTGCAGGCAGCTCCCTCTTGTTACTGGGAATTACACCACCTGCGTCTCCTTACCTTTACCTAAGTGCAGCAGGAAGTTCTTATGTGAACATCCTTTCTGTTTTACAGTAGAAATGATTAAAAGAGTTGTTTTCTTGTAAGAAAATCCTGTAATAGCTCAAATCCTATCATAGCTCAATAATAGCAAAATGGGGTAACCCTTTTGACGGATGGGGTCTGCACAGAATGCTGCGTGGGGATCAGAAGCCTGTTTGATGCTGCACAACTTGGGATTCCCAGTGTCTAAAAGGACATAAGATTATCTATACTAATTCCTTTCTTTATAGTTAGCTCTAATAATAGCATTTTAAATGATACTATATGGAGTCTGAGTGCCTTTCTTACCGGGATCACCATGGACCAGCACCTCCTGGTACAAAACATCATGGTAGTGTATCCTCCTAAGTCTGCTCTGCTTTTTGACTCCACATTCATTTAGAATACACCTGGACAGAGAGATGCCTTCCTATTTTTCTTTGTATTACTTTTTTCTCACTTAAAAATCAGTGTCATGGCAAAACAAGTTCTGTTTGTTCCAACTAAGGCTTCCCTTGAGCAGGTATCTGAAGTAAATATCTATCCTGAAACCATAAATTAGCTTTACCAGAAATATGGTACTTTTTATCACTTCAACTATTATATTTCTCCAGTCTGCATACAGAACGTGTCCACATCTTTGACAGTACTTGTCTGGAAGGTAACCATAACATTTTAAAATTATGCAAAGCTCTTATTCAGTTTATATTTAAAATTAATTGCAAAGAAAATAAACAGCCTACCATTTCAAAGGTTAATGTTCTCCAGTGCTGTTGCTAATCTAAGTTTTAAAGCATTTTTGCTTCAGATGAAATGCTGAAGTTTTAAAACACTTTGACCACCCTTCCAACTTTTTCAGGCTTGTCAGTTTTCCTTTTATCAGCTTGTCAGTTCTATTTTTTATTAACTAGACACTAAACAGGTCCAAGTTTAATTTTTAATGCAGGAAGTAGAGGTGGAGGTCAGGGGAGTAATTGACAGGACCAAAAGATTGGATGAGAAACGCTGCCAAAATGCATAAACTGAGTAGAGGTATCTGAAAGATGAGGGCAAGAGAGCTGGCAGCCCAAAAAGCCATGGAAACATATTTAAAAATATTTAAAATCTATCTTTAGAGCACTATGAAGAAAGCATTTGTTTTCTTTAAGACCTGATTAAGACTTTGGTGCTTATTTTGGCCTAATGTATTTTGAATCAAGAGGCTATGATTACTAGAAATTTTGTAAGTTGTTAAGAACTAATGTAAATGTCAAGTGATGAAAGGCTATTTAAGCAAAGATTCAAGCAATGATCACCAAGAAGCGATAAGAGGCACAGATATATTCAGTTCAATAAACTACAATCCAGTTTGTTATTTCTAAACTGCTTACAAAAAGAAAATGGACTGTATAAACAAGTAATAGTCATCCAAACTATGTAATACAGTCAAAGGTTTGATAAAGTCAGTGTTCATACTGACAATACTACTATCTAACTGACCATGAGGAAACAAATCCCTTTGAATCTTGGTGGGGGGGCCAAGGAAATCTCAAAGTATGAGACAGTTATGGTCATGACTTACATGCAGAACTGCAAATATTATGAATAAATTGAGGGAATCTCAATTTTATTATGTCATTACTTCATTTGGTACTCTTTAAATCTCCTGGTAAAAATAATGATTTTTTAAAATTCTGACCATCTACATTCTAAGACATTTTTATTCAGAAATATCAAAGCAGCTACACGATTTGCAGACTGACGGCCTTTAGTTTGCAAATGTCTAATGAATATTTGCCAAATGTCTAACATTTGTATGTTACTACTGTTAAACGTTAGTGTTCATTTAATTTTTTCCAGATAATTTAGCTATGGACTTAACTAATTTACTTTCTTCTAGATTCCTGTGGTTGTCAAAAATGAAACCTCATTTGACCTTTTTTCAGCAAATGAGCATATATTTTGTAGTGAGGTAGGTAGAAATACATTAATGTCCCTCTTTAAAAATATTTTCTTTCATTCTTTTTAACTCTTTTTAACTTTTTGGATTTCACTCCAAATTTCTACCATGAAGAAATAAGTTGTGACAAATTTTTTAAATGAAAAAAGAATGATGGGAATAAAATGGCAAGAAATCATCTAGATTTGTATAATTAGTGTTTATCTTTTTCAGAATTTGAAAAATTAAATGAATGATGGTAAGAGATTTTCCAAACATGTTTTTTTTTAAAAATATACAATCTAGGAACTACAAAGATTATTACTGGATAATAGTCTCTAAAAATAAGAGCAAATAAAAGCTATATTAGAAAGGATTTATGTTTTTCATTTAAGCTTTCCTGAAGTCACATTATTAGTGTGCCTTCCTGTATGTGCAAGTGTCTGTCACCCAAGCCAGTCTTTTTGTTCTCTGCAGAGTTGAATAAATGTTTATTGAATTTCTACAGATCAGGGGAAACTATAAAGCAGGTAGAACGAAAGCATCTGAGTGCCTTACTGAATATAATATTACTTCATAATTTCTATTTCATTCTACTTCAATGCAAATTCAAAATTCAGCACCAGAGAAGCTGTATGGGAAGAAGCCACCAGAAAAGAGCTGATGTAAATTTTGCTGCCCACAGAACCACTAAATAATCTTAGGACAAGTTTCTTGTAGTAAAAGTTTATTCTTATTCTTGTTTATATAAATCACTGTAACAGTTTGATAATACTTGTGAAACTATAGCATACATCAGAAATCTGCATGTTGGAAAAACACATGCACTAAAGCATGATTAGTTAAAGCTTCTATTTTAAATTTTAAAAATTATTAAATACATTTAATGAGTTAGGATTGTTTTTTACTCAGTACAAGTAACAAGTATTAAAGCCAATATTGATTTTTAGCAGCTATATCTAGTAATAACCAATTAAACAAGTGACAATTCACAAGTCCTGTAACGTAATTTATTTTGAGATCATGTGTCCTCATTTTTCTTTGGTAAATAATGAACAGCATGATTTATATTGTGCCTTTTCTTAGTCTCATGAAGTTTTGTGTTATTGTAGATAGATATTATGGTGATTTTAAGAAAAGTTGTACCAGTGAAATTAATTTTTGCATGAAACCATAGCTATACTTTTACGTCACTTCTTCATTTAAAACAGGAGCCTTTTTTATTCTTTGGTTATAATATGACTTGACTTTATTTTTCTAAAGGATGTAAGTTGAAAAAAATTTTTTTTATTTTTCTCTGTTTTCAGCTGATGAGATGGATTATAAGTGAAATTTATGCAGTCTGGAGGATATATAATGAAAAGGCCTTAGCTAATGGAACATCCACACTGTTTTGGAAACCATGGGAACACATTTATGCCTTATGTAAAGCTACCAGGGGACACATGCCGCTGTACAATAGCTATGGAAAATATGTAGTGAAACTTTATTGGATGGTGAGTACTTCCCTCCAACAATATATAAATATTATGCAGCTAACATGGCAAATTTTAATGGTTAGGGTAAGTATTTATTATTATTGAAAAGATATGGATTTGTAGGAGTAGAAGTGTTGACAAATTGTTGATGCATGTTAATAAAAATGTCTTTTACAGTTCATGTGATTTTTGTACAACTTAGAACTTGATAAAACAGAGTTATTACTTGAAAAGGCAGTATTCTTTTTTTGTAGATTATGTAGAATTTTGCTGATAGATTTTTTTTTTTTTCCTCTGGGCACTACAAGAAGATACTACATTTGAGTTCATTTGTTTATTACATTGTAGAAAGAGAATCCAATAAAGGCAGTTGCTAATGTTGCGTATGTTCAAACTACCTATTGAAATAACTTGTATTTTCTGATACTTGTGACTTTTTTTGTGTATCAAACAGCAGTTTTCAATGTCATTCCTTAGCCCAAAGCACAATTTCAATAAATTTTACAGAAAATAATTGGTTCATTCCGTATCATATTAAAACAATGTTATTTTAAGAAGTGATTAATTTTCACCATTTGCAGTTTTTTTAATATGCATGTGAGACATGATGTCCTATTTCTACAGGGTTTGATTTCTAAATCACGTCTTATAGTCCAATGTAAACTGTTTTTCATTTGGCACATTTACAGAAATTTTCTTTCTTTTCTTTCTTTCTTTTTGTTTTTTTAAAAGTACTTCTCATTGATATTTTGAGCGTTTTTCACTCTGTGTCTCAAAATATTATGACAGTACTAAGCATCACATGTGTGTGCTACCTGAATGGAAATTCCTTTTTACCACTTGAATTTTCAGTGTTGGTTGGTTTTTACTAAATAAGAAGGTATGTTTCATTTAATTTTTGCTAGAGAGAAAAATATGAAGACTGATTATGAGGTTTGCACTGCACTGTAAACTGTACGATTTAAATTCTCAGTCAGTAACTTTTACCTCATTTTTGTTTTAGTCTTAATTTCATCTGCTGAGGGTTTTTTGTGCATGCATTAATTGTTTTGAGACAATATGCAAAATATTTCTGTTCCTGTGTAGTGAATGATAGAATATGGAGGTTTGATGCAAATGTTTAGCAGAGTCAGACAAGTGGCCCACACCTCTGGTGTATTAGGATTAAGAATGTTATTGTTTAAATAACTCGGCTGACTTTACAGAGCTATTTGTATCCAATTGTATTTAAAGGTGATTAAAGACTTCCAGTGAGAGGATCATTTACTGAAGATGTACTGGTAAAACCAAAACATCCCATGGACTTTCTAAAGATAACAGACAATAAATTAATGCATTTTCCAGTCAACAGGGAATGCTTAACTTAATATTGAACTTCATACTGATAAACAAAGAAATAATCACTGACCTAAAAGTTAGAAGTTGTCTGTGTTGTTAGGGTTATTCTGGTTACATTTGTCTTTTGCAAACAGAGTATGTCACAAAACACTAAGACGTATAATTGGCCCTATTAGACTTCCAGTTGCCCAAACTTGAAAATATTTGTTACACCGTCAATTGGCAACATAGAGTTGGAAGTATTAATGAAAACTCAAAGGCATCCCATTGGACTTCTAAAAAGATAGAATTCGTGGAAACAGAAAAAGTTATACTTAAAAAAGGAAACAAAACCTAAAAAAGAATGTGTAAAAGCTTTTTTTAAAAAAAAGTGAAAATCAATGCTCATGAATAAAAGTGAACAGCTAAGACAATGCAGACAGCTGATTAAGCAGGCCAAAAGTACTAATTAGATTTAAGTTGCTAGTAGTATTGATATACAATATTTAAAACCCGGCTATCGCAAGTTACTGATAATAAAATCATAAACAGCACCATTAGGAAAAAAAACACCAGAAGCAGTTATTCAATGAATATTTCTTCTGTGCACTGGAAGGCTGAAAGAGATATATCTGTTCCTTGTCACACTGTGACTTGAACAAACATAACCATCTCTAACAAAGCAGGTTTAGAGGCTTCAGCTGCTCAAATTAAACATTTTCATATCAGTAGATCCAGGTAAGCTATGGACATATTCAGAGTGCCTGCTTGAGATACCTACTTTAGGCATCATCACACCAACTGCTTCCAGCAGCAGAATTTAAGTAGATTAATTTAGGTGGTGAAGTGGTCTGTTATTGTCAATGGGGATAGGTGTGGGTTTTTTCCAGGTGTGATTAAGTTGTCTCACTTACAGAGTGAGAGGCTGTTAGAATTAGTCAAACATTTAGAGTTTCTGAGAGTTTTCCTGGAGGTTAAGCAGCTGACTTAGGGCTTCGTATGAGATACATCTGTCTATGCAGATACCAAGCACTAGAATATTCTGTGAGAGCGCATGAAAAGTTAGAGAGAGCTCATATCTTTTATCAGATGGCTGCCACCTCTCCTTTTGCATAAAACATGATCGTTAGAGCACTCATGAAGGAGCGGAAGAACTGAATATTCTTCCCTTCTCAGCTGTTAAGGACCAAAACTTTTAGTTTCTGCAAGGAAAGTTCCATGGCTACAGCTTTGACTGCTCTGCAGAAATGTATGTCATGGGACCAAAACCCAAAAGGTGACACCTGGATTCTTTTCCAGACTTTCAGCATCATTGGGACTTTAGATTGTCATGTGTTTAACTTGGGTCTCCTCCAGCTTAACAGAGGTTACAAAAGGCATTGCATATAGTTAGTTACAGATGGAAAAGAAGATAATCCTAGTGGAGAATTTCTTAGTGAAATACAAAAAGGTCCAATAGCTAGAATTGGACTTTAGATAAGTTCGATCCAAAATATGGCATAATTAATTAGAAGAAACAGCAATTAAATATTAAAAGACTTTCCAAGGGAAATGGTATATTCATCATTACTTCATATCCTTAAAATGTGATGCAGTAATTAAAAAAAAAAAAAAGGCTCATTTTGCTTTCTGGGAGAATATGTTATTAATATATATGCATGGAAAAAAACCTCATACAGTAAAAAGGAACAGAAGAGGAGAATCAGGAAAGAACAACCTGGAGATTTTTTAACCCATGGTAAAGAAATGTAAAAAATAGAGGTCTCTTGAGAAGATGTTCTCAGCCAATAGGAGGCAGTCAAAAGAAAGAGCAACAATAAGTATAAGAATGAAACTTTTAAATCTGGGGAGAAAGAGATTTTGAGGGCTGTGTTTATGAAAAGGGCTGATGTGGTTAATGGAAGGATTTGGAAGATGGAATGTAAGAGTGCGGGTCAGAATACTCAAGGACAACACTTTTAAATGCATAACAATGGGAGACAGAAAAATATACCAGAGGAGAGGAAGAGAATACGTGTATAATTTGGTGAAGAGCGAAGAGATTTTGTTTTCCTAATGGTCCTCATGGCAAGTCTCCAGTTTACCATTATTTGAGATAATTAGTGCTGCTCTACAAAAGGTGAGGGCACAAACTTCCCATCTCACAATGTTTTTAGAACTTCAAAGTAAAGGAACTTGCATCACATTTGCAGCAGATGATGCTCCTGGAGAGGGACAGCAGCAGGTCAGCACCTCAGATGGATAAGCTGGCCAAGTTTCTTGTTGGTGTGGAGAGCCTCGCAGTTGCATGCAGCGCATTGCTTAGAAACACCTCAGCGCAGAGTTCTTTCAGACATCTCTACAGTTACAAATACAAAATAATTACTCAAACACTTCCATGACCCTTGGAAAATTGCTTGTATTCTATTTCTACACTGGAAACCATTACTCTAGTGGTTATAGTATAAAAAATTCCTGTGAATATCACAAGTATTTTCCAGACTAAGAGGCATTTGCAAAACTGATATCTTCGTTAAGCCTTTCTTTAATCATTGCTGTTTCTTAGGCATCTGTCATGGCAGCTGAAGAAACAGCAATGAATGCATGCACATGATGGGCCACACATATGAGAGGAAGTGTATTTGGAAATAGATGCAATTAGATTAATCTCTGAAATAAATAAGTTAGAGCAGTAATAAAATGCTATGAATACTGTTTCCATGCTTCTCAGGTATTAAACGAGAACTTCTTTTAAAGCCACCTGTAATGTAAATCAAATTACAGTAGAACTGAATTCTTGGGAAAGTGTTAAAAGTTCTTGTACACACATGTTCTGTTTCCAGCCCACAAACTCAGTGTTTTCTTTCTTCTTTCCTCCCCCTCCCTCTATCATAGGGGTGCTGGAGAAAGATCACTGTGGATGACACTATGCCTTTCAATGAAGAGGATAATTTGTTACTGCCAGCTACAACCTGTCAAATAGAACTTTGGCCAATGTTGCTGTCCAAAGCTATCATTAAGCTGGCAAATACTAGGTATGGTTAGTCAGCTTGGTTTGTTTTGTGAAGTCACATGGAATTTGAAAAAAATTGTTTTAGTATAATGGGAAATATATTTTGCTAAAAATTTTACAATGGCGAATATAGACTTTTCTAAAAGGTGACACAGTAAATCAGTAAAGCAAAGTCCCCTGTAGCTACAGAAGGTGCAGTGTTTCCTTCTTAGATGTGTGTTTGTACATTTATGCACAAAAAACTTTGCGAAGAAACTGGAGTACGCTCCCTGTTTGCTTTATCTGTTTGCCATTATTCCTGAAAAGCTTTACATGTGGTTTTCTGCCAAATGGAAATGTCCAAGAAGTTTTAATGAAGTTTTAATTGTCAGCCTTTACCAGCATTGACTTAACCAGTATTGAAAATAGAGTAGTGTAAGTTACTTTTGATGCTTTTGCTGCAGTTCTGCTGTTGTGGGCTGTATGGTGATCCACTTCCCTAAAACTGACCTGGAAAGGAGAAAGTGGCCCATGGTGCAAATGATTGACAATTATGGCTGCAGCTTCCTATGAGATGAGCAATGAACACCAAGTGTTAAAATTACTAAGCTTCAGAAAATAATTGAAAACACTGATCTGGGTAGTCAAGCTTCTCTGTTTTGGTCATATCAAGTTATGTTTGTCTGAAGAGTGATCCAAAGTACTTCTACATAGGCCAGGGAGTTGCCTAGAGCTGCCCATTGGGAAACTCTCTTTGCAGGAATGTGTTTGAAATACTGTGTTTCTCCAGAGCAAAAGGGTTTGTCATGGTAAAGTGCTGGCATCTCTAGCCTTGGTCCTCTCAGGATCTACAGGCAAAAATCTCTCCAGAGAGTAGGAGACTGTATCAGTTTGTAAGAAAGAGTGGAGTGTGGTACAGCCAAACTTGGAAATACAGCCAACTCGTGCATCATAACCTGGGAGTTACAGCAGCTGCTCAGGAAATGGAAGTTCTAGATTCACATTGCTCTTCTAGCACAAGGGATTTCAAACCCACATCTCCAGCCTTGCAAAAAGAGGCCTTACTGTGTGCAAGTATACATAGTATACCTGGTAACAATGTTGAAACTATGCCATTGTACCAGAGGGAACACTAAAATAATGGGCCTGATGCAAAGGCATAAAAGCAAATTTCACTTTGTCGGGTAGTAGGCAGTAGTGGATAGAGAAACTCCTAAAACTGCAAGTAACAACTTGTTTTTCAGCAAGCTATTCTGTTTGTGTATGGTCTTACTCCTACAGAAAGCAATGTAGACTACAGAGTTTACTGTGAGTTGGTTATATTATAGTTCTGTATAATGTCTGGTTTTGTCTTACAGTATACATGAAACTGGAAAAAGAGAGCTGGAGGAATTTACAGTTCTACATACAGTGACTGGATGGATACCAGAAGTTATTCCTCTCCAGTAAGCTCTTCTATTAAACAATTTACATATTAGTTGTTTAATATTTAATTCTATAAGGCATTATGAAAAATAAAGCTGAGCCCTAGAAGTCCTTCAGCATCAATTTTGGGAAGTGTACGTTTTTTATTTCTGGCACTTGAGAAATGTGCCTTCAAGAAATGCAATTTTATTTTGTTTTTCTTTGTAGGTCATACAGTTGCTTGTAAAGCTCTTTATCATGTTAAACTGATGCCTATTCTTTATAATATATATAATATAATTTATTTTTAATTAATATTAAACACTGTGGTGAAAACAGGGTTAGAGAAATCTATGTTTCGTCTAGTATACAGATACAAAATGTCTGCAAGTAATAATAATAACTTTATATCTGAATGTACTATAGAAAGTATACATCATGAATTTGGAAATAATCAACTTCAGCTAGCATGGTGTTTTCACTTTTTAAATTGGAACAGTTGATATACTTTTATTTCCAACCAAAAATAGTATTTCCAACCTATACTAACATTTTTTCTTGTTTCCTCTCTGTTTAAGTCCATTTTGTGGTTTTAGAGAACAGAAATTCTATTTTTCCAGCTTGACATTCTTTTTACTGAATGAATGACTGCGATACAGGCTCTAAATATCTAGACTTTTTTTTTAAATTACACTTGTTTTGCCTTTCGATGTATACATTCTAATGAATACATAGATAGAAATAGTTTTGGTTTATATATAATTTATTTAGGTATAATTGTTTATTTATAACAGTATTTCAGTATTAAATAAGTTCAGTCAAGGGCTATTTTAGCCCTTATTTCAGCAATTTTTATGTCCCAAGCTATGCTTGCAATTTAGTTTTTTGATATATTTGTGTCTTACAGAAGTGTGTATGTAGTCTATGGACTTGGAAAAGCAACCTAAATTTTGTTTCTTTATGTAGTTAGTTTTACATTTGCAACAGTAAAAAATAGTATTCACGAATCTGATGCTTACTTACTGCAAATATATTATATTCTGGAATAAGAAAATGTGAATACCACAAAGTCTTTGCAATAGTAGTATAAGATGGTTTTAGCTCATTGTACAATCAATTATTTTACTTTTTTTAAAAAAGGTTGCATGCAGTTAACTTATTAAACTTATTCATGGCACTGAACTATTCATTCAGTTTTAGATTATTTCTGGAATCACTGAGTTTTTGTGGAGAACCAGTATGGCTGCAACTGTCATGTCATATCAAAAAGCTGTTGCAGCTGGTGGAATCAGTGGCAGGGGCATGGAGCTACCTGTGCTGAAACAGTTAGGGAAACCTAGTTTGGAAATACCTTTTAGAAGGTTTTTAATATACAGAGCCAGAATCAAGTTGTTATACAGTGTAGTTGCACAGTGGTCTGCAAATTTCCCTGCTGCAACTTTTGTCTACTAAAAAACTTCAGAAAGGATGCTTTATTCACATGCTTCTCTAATCGCCATCTCTTCCTTTATGGATCTGTCCATAATCTGTCTCTTAACAAATTGGCTGATACACAAAATCAGGCAAGTGGTTTTTATTTACTAAAATAACCCAGTAACTTTTCTTGGAGTTGGTCTGTCAGTTGTAGCATAGTGTTGTCTAAGTGAAAATCACACTTTCTTTTCTTATGGCAAATATAATTATCATTGACATACATGTGTTTCTTTTTAAAGGCCTGGATACTTGGACAAAGTCTGGGGCTTTTTGAAAGAGATTGTGCCAGAATTCAAGTTGCCAAATAAGAAAACTCCAGATCTTGATATTCCTCAGTCAGATACAAAACCTAAAGCGACCAAAGTCTCAGAGTTAAAAAATGAAGTTTCATCTGTGAATAAGCAGTCAGATAAACCTGAGAAAGCAGAGAAAGCTGATAAAATTGGCAAAGGTCTGTAATTTTAGGTAGTGTTATCTTTGTAGGCCAAGCATAAAGTTAACATAACCTCTGGCTTTGAATTTATATGTCTTTATTATGCCACATGCAACTCCGTGGGTTTGTTGTTGTTTCACTGAACACATTGCAATGGTGTAAATTTAAAAAAAAATTTGTTTTAACTATAGATCTCATTAGAAGCAGTACTAGTCTCTTATTTTATGAAAACAGCTTCATTTTATGGCAGACATTTGTTCAGCTCTGTGTCACAGCCATTTCTCTAAAGACTGGTTCCTTGCAGAGGGATAACAATCAGAGAGGTTACAATTTCCCCGAAGGCAACACTGCCCTGACCATCAATAAATTATACATTTCATAATGGACGTTAAAAAGCATGATTAGCTACAGAGGTTTCTGACAAGTATATTCTAATGTCTACCTGCATTTTCATTTACAGCAACTTTTTTGTTTATGCTACTAGGTATAGGTATTAATTTTCTTCAAGAGCTGCTAATCCTATTTACATTTAAATGAAAAAACTTAGGTTTAGAAACTTATTTGTTCCAGTATATTATTCTTCAATGTTTATATTTGAGACTGAGTTTTCTTAGTTGCTGTTTTTAGCTTGAAGGCACGGATGCAGTTTCACAACACTTCTAATGTCTTTGGAAGGCACAAATCATATACTAAAATTTTTATTTCTTCCTACATTTAAAAAAATAAAATCCCTGCCTTCCCCACTTCGAATCCCAAATACTTAGTCCTAACGTCAAAAGTGTTACAAGAATATTAGAAGAGACCTGGCTGAAGGGGGTATTCTCTTTTCTGAGGAATTCTTACTATCATTTTATGACCCACCCACCAGCGTAGTGGATATTTCAGTTTGGAATGGACATGCACAAGGATGCAGCCATTGCGAACAGCACTGTCATTCATCCAACAGGGTGCTGTAATTTATTCCCAGAAAACTTTGTAAATTTAATCCCCCTGAAGACTTAGAAATTATATTAGTAACTGAAACCGCTAAGAATCAGGGAAGCATTATGGTACGATGCACCTCTGTAATCTCCAACTCTGAGGCTATAAGCTGTGTTCTGATGCTCTATTAACGTTTGGGATTTTTTTAATTAGAAATGTATTTTCCTTTAGTCTAAGTTCTAAGGCTTGAAAGAAGGTTCTGACTGTGGGAGACTTTCTTCTTCCATGTCCATTGGGAACCTATGCCTCATCTATGTTAGATTATTTTGGAAATTACTGATGCATGGGAGCAGGGACATGAATAAACACATGACACAGTGCAAGGAATTCAGGAATTCCAGACATTAGAGTAGGGACATGAGAGTTGTGCACTAACTGGAACGTGGGACCAAAGCCTTCCTGGCCCCTTCTCAGTAAATCTTCATTTACATCTTAAGAATTATTTTTTATGTTTCATTTTTTTAAACTGAATGACATTAGTTCTTTATTGTATCTCAACTCTTCTGACTGGAATAGTTTGTGGTTGGTTTTTTTTTTAATTTATCGAAACTGTCATTAAAGCATTTACACAGTATGAGACTTTATGACTGAAAGTTTGTGTCTGAAAAAGAAAATATTTAATCTTTATTTTGCTTAATAGAAAAAGCAGAGCAGAGAGAAATCGGAAAGAAGAAAAGCAGAGAAGGAGAAAAAGAAAAAAACAAGTTAGCAGTTCAGTCTTCACAAATGTTGATAGAAGCCCAACTTTCTCTTCAGGCCTTAACTGAGAGTAAGTCCTATTCTTTTGAAGCTAAAAATACAAACAGGAGATACATGTAAAGCAAAGGGCTTTGCTTTTATTTGGTTTTGAAGTTAATTGGGGGGAGGTTAAATATACTAATTTATTAAAAAATTGGAATTCTTTACAGGCTGCATTACAGACTGAAGTCATTATAACCTATTAAAATCCTATAACTTATATTAAGAACAGTATTGCAGTAATTTGTGTTTAATGTCAAAACGTAAAGTAATGCTATGCAGAATATTTGGAAGTTGCTGGCCAGTCACACAGGACCAAGATTTGTTCCAGTGGTAAACTGTCCTTCTGTATTAAAAAAAAAAAGCTTCCTCTCTCATAACTTATTTGTTCAGTATCTATTTTATTCAGTAAATTACAATTGGAAGAACAGGAATGCTTCTTTGTTGAAGGGCAGGGGGGCAGAGGGACTAGAAATATTTATTAGAATTCACTCCATGATTGTTTACTAAATTTCTTTCTTTTATCCTGGAAATATATTTTGATGATTGTGTTTTTTGTATTGATACATTCATGCTAGCTTAAAAATTAAGTAAATTCTTGCTTTGCGCATTTAAATTTAATTATTAAAAAAAAACCCAAACAAAATACAATTTAAACAAACCACAAGTAAATACTAATTGTTCAACTAATCAGTCAATAAGAAATGTCATGCTTACTATCATATGGAAAGACTTCATAAGTGTACATTAAGCTGATTTGCTTTTGTTGTTGCTCATATTTGCATACATGTAGCATTTCCATATGGCTAGCAGAAGGAAACATATTTATTAACTGGAATATTATCTAGTTGCAAATCAAAAGGTAGAAAGAGGTAGAGGATCTTTCTTTGGAAAAATAACTTTAAATAAATTTTACAAAGTAAAAATGTATAACAAGAATGAAACTCACTATGTAAATTGGATTCCTGCTTCTTGATTTAAACCCTGGTTAAAATTGGTGGTTTAAATAATTTTAATTTATATCAAGCCAATATTGCTGTTTGTCATCAGCAAATATATTCATTTGAATTCCTACCTTAGATACTACTAATGGAGTTAAACAGCAGTAAATTTTAAAATATATTGCAGGAACATAGCTTGCTTTAGTGGTAGTAGTTGCGGAATAGGAAATGAGGCATTTCACATGAATATAAGGAATGTGCCCAGTACTCAAGCACGTTGTGGGGAAAAGAAAGCAAAGGAGAAGCAGAAGGTTCCAAGTGATGAATTCTAGAAATTGTGCAAAATGAATGGAAGAGCATTAAAAATCATCAGGCAGTGTTTCTGTATGAAGAACCACATGACATTTTGATCTTTGTTCTGCCATTTAAAGCACAGTTTATGCTGTTTTCTGAAAGACAGATAGTGGCCTGTAAAGAGGTTATTTAGAAAGATTATTAGTTCAGGGCTCAAATATGATGGTCAGAGAACTCTCTTATCCTAGGCCTGAACCAGAAAAGACTTTTGAAAAAGAGTAAGAGGTAGATATCTCACTAATAAACTTGAAAAGAATTTGAATACAAGTAAATGTGGAGACTTTAAAGTCAGGGGCTGTAAGATACGGTGCAAATTTAAGATTAGACTGCAAAGAAACACACACAAAAAAGGAGAACTGCAATTCGAAACAATACTGAATGAAAATGCATTTGTAGATTGTAGAGATTGTAGCCACAACAGAAAAAGCTTGCAGGCTTTATGAGACAGATGGTCTGCAGAGAGTGACCTAGGACAGTAGAACCGTTTTTGTGCATAAAGTAACATTTGAAACCAGGGCTAGGTTCAAAGTCAGACTCCAGAGGCAGTAGTTGTAAAAAGTTTCTGAATTGTTCTTGGGAATTTTGTAACAGTGACTTTACCTAATGCAACAGCTTTTTGTTTGTTTTGTTTTGTTTTTAATGTAAGTGGCTTGAAAAGTATTTCATTTCCAGCACCATAAAAGTGCTGATTTCCCTACTGCATGTTTTCACTCTGCCTGTTGAGTGTGAGGACTTTAAGGGAATTGTTCTTCTTTCTGTGATAAATATAAATTATTTCTAAAAAGGTATTTAACTACTCTTGATATCATTTCTATTTTACTTCTAAAATGGCAAGACCTTTTGTATTCATTACCTTGTATAGTCATTACCTTGTTTAGTTTCATACACATTGACATACCGGTTACTTCTAAGTATTTGGAAATTTCTCTTACAGGCTTTTGATTTCATGTGGGCTATAATGTTGTGGTGGGTTGATGCTGTCTGGCAGCTAAGCAGCCCCTCCCAGGTTGCTTGCTCACTCCCCACCAGCGGGATAGGGGAGAAAATCGGAAGGACTGAACCTCTTGCCCACCCCCAACCTACTCGCTGGGGCAGCAGAGTGAGAAACAGAAGGATTTGATGCTGTGTGAGCTCTGCTCAACATTAGCTGACACATTGGTGTGTTATCAACACTGTTTTGGTCACATACCTAAAACACAGCACCGTATGAGCTGCTCTGAAGAAAGTTAGCTCCATCCCAGCCAGACCCAGCACAAATTTATAAATACAGTTCTGAATCACTTGCACACTCAGACCAATGCCTGCTGCACCCCCCAAACACAATATGAGTTACGGGATCCTTGAAGCATTGAACCTGTTTCTCTATTTGTCCCACTGCATGGATCCAGCAGAATAAGGAGCGCTTCACCTGATAAGCCAGGGCTCTTCCTGAGAGCAACCAGCTCTTTGGTCCTGTGGCTTGTTGTGGTGGGTTGACCCTGGCTGAATGCCAGGTGCCCACCCAAGCTGCTCTATCACTCCCCTCCTCAGCTGGACAGGGGAAAGAAAATATAATGAAAGGCTCATGGGTCGAGATAAGGACAGGGAGAGATCACTCAACAGTTACCGTCATGAGCAGAACAGGCTCGACTTGGGGAAATTAGCTTAATTTATTACCAATCAAATCAGAGTAGGATAATAAGAAAATAAAAACTAAATCTTAAAACACCTTCCCCCCACCCCTCCCTTTTTCCCAGGCTTAACTTTACTCCTGATTTTCTCTGCCTCCTCCCCCCGAGCAGCACAGGGGGATGGGGAATGAGGGTTGCGGTCAGTTCATCACACGTCTCTGCCACTCCTTCCTCCTCAGTGGAGGACTCCTCACACTCTTCCCCTGCTCCAGCGTGGGGTCCCTCCCATGGGAGACAGTCCTCCACAAACTTCTCCAACATGAGTCCTTCCCACGGGCTGCAGTTCTTCACGAGCTGCTCCAGCGTGGGTCCCTTCCATGGGGTGCAGTCCTTCAGGAACAGACTGCTCCAGCGTGGGTCCCCCACGGGGTCACAAGTCCTGCCAGCAAACCTGCTCCAGCATGGGCTCCTCTTTCCATGGGTCCACAGGTCCTGCCAGGAGCCTGCTCCAGTGAGGGCTTTCCACAGGGTCACAGCCTCCTTTGGGCATCAACCTGCTCTGGTGTGGGGTCCTCCACAGGCTGCAGGTGGATATCTGCCCTGCTGTGGACCTCCATGGGCTGCAGGGGGACAGCCTGCCTCACCATAGTCTTCACCACGGGCTACAGGGGAATGTCTGCTCTGGTGCCTGGAGCACCTCTTCCCACTTCTTCTTCACTGACCTTGGTGTCTGCAGAGGTGTTTTTCTCACATGTTCTCACTCCTCTCTCTGGCTGCAATTGCACAGTTTCCGCGCCCCCCCCCCCCCCCCCCCCCCCCCCCCCCCCCCCCCCCCCCCCCCCAGTATGTTATCCCAGAAGTGCTACCACCATTGCTGATGGGCTCGGCCTTGGCCAGCAGCGGGTCCGTCTTGGAGCCGGCTGGCATTGGCTCTATTGGAGACAGGGGAAGCTTCTAGCACCTTCTCACAGAAGCCACCCCTGTAGCCCCTCCTCACTCCCAAAACCTTGCCATGCAAACCCAATACACTTATCAGCCAGTACTTGGGAAGATTTTGTAGATAATTCATATGTTCTTACCGTCCCATTTTAGCATACAATCTGCACTTTTCCACTCATCAGCCTTTTCTTCTAGTAACTATTTCTCCTTTCATACCGAGGGAGTCCATTCATTTCATGAAGAGTTTTTATGATGATGTGATATGAGCCTAAGTGTAGGCCCCTTGTTCCTATAAAGAGCCACTGCTCCATTTTGCATTTATGTTTCAAGACTAATGATTTTCCTGATAATTTCTGAACTGCTGGTAAGGGAATACTATTCCACTGGAGAGGGCACTAGCCAGGAATTTGGGAGTTTGTTCTACAAACCAGCCATTTATTTTTACTAAGTCTCATTGTGCCTTGATGCCAGTTTTGTAATTAGAGATAATAATATTTTCTATGTCACTTTCTATGCCACAGAAGTGTTGGGAGATTATTATTATGTTTAAAAATTTCTGAAGTTATACAAGTAGATCTGTAATGTTAACCATCAGAGTCAATGAGATACATAGCACATAACTGTAAAGTTCTTTTTGCTTTCCTTTTGCCTATTCAAAAGAGTTCTCATTTATAAGTAGGGAGCGAAGCCTAATATTTTGTTCTGGTTTTTCAAATGCATATTATCATTCTGCAATATTTATGTGAATTCTGAAAAGCACATAGGTCATTTTTCTGAAGAGTAAAAAAATGCCCTCTAATAGGCAAAGCTAATCCATGCCTAACACAACAACAGAGATTAAAATATGAGCTGCACACCTGATGAGAAGGATATTGAAAGCTGGCTGAAGTGTTTTGGAAAGTTAAAACTCAGCATCAGCTCATTTGACAAATAAATATTTAAGAGAAACCTTAAGATACAGTGAGAAAATTTTTTGCAAGTCTTCCAAACCTATGATTTTTTAAAAAATAAAAATGGTTAAGAATATTAAAACCAACAATTTTCATTCTTGGCCTTTCTTTTTAAGTGGCTGAAGATATATATATACACATATAAAAACATGGATCAATTCAAATTATACTTTCCCTTTTCACAGAGACTGAAACATTTATTTAGATTGTGTAGTACTCACTCTCTGTAGATGAATTTGCAAAGCCACAAATGTGAAACATAAGCAGCTACAAGGATTCAGAAATCTTTAACAAAGCTCCACAGGATTCTTAAATCCACACTGATGGTTATAAATAATAGGCTTTGCTGTATCTAACTGTTTTGTTATACCATATGTTATAACATTTTTCATCTAATAATACAATTTTATCAAGGCTATTGGTTTTAACTAGTTTCCCCAGATGCTGAATTCACAGTAATCAACAGTACACTTGGTGGCAAATAATTTGCATACATCCTCCTCATTTTTTGTACAGTGAAAAATGATCAAATAATGTATTATTTTTAAAAGGTACTAGCATAATGTACAAAATCTTTATACTATTGTAATAGTATTATTAAAGTGAATATGCCTGGTGCCTGGTTAATCATCTGCATGCTCTAATAATTTGTTCATTACTGTTTATTGTCTGCCCTGCAGACATTTTATTTCACAACCCATCTGGACTGAGTATGACAGTTTTACATTCCACCTGGTAGTTGATTAAATACTTTCATTTGAGAAATACTTCTCACATGCAACGAGATTGGTGTGCCATGTGGCATGTACTCTTCTGTAATGCGTAGTACATCATAACTACTACAGCTGTATTTGTAACAGACCAGATATGTCAGTAGAGACTGAGATCCAACCAAGATTATAGCCTTGCTGTTGAATAAATTGAAACCCACAGCTAACATGAGAGCTGTGATTAACACAGGAATCACAAGCATTTAGTGAGAAATATTAAGAATCCACTGGAAAGTAACTCTAACTTACTATTGTATTGTATTTAATTGAGTAATTGAATTTCTGGAAGAATATTTAAGATGCAGAGATATCTCGCTGCTTTAAGAAAAAACTATTGCATACCTTCCAAACAAATGGATTTTAAGTCTGATAAATTGTATTTGTCAGCCACTTGCCTACCTTTCCTTTTCCTTTCTTTCCCTTTTTCTTTTCCTTTCCCTTTTTCTTTGTATGCAGACAGCATTGTTTTATTCCATTTCACAGAAAATACCTATTCTTAGAGGAACTTCCAGTTGAATACTTACTAAACATAGGAAGCAATTATCCTATATTTGAGGTGGAGCTGAAGGGAACAAAGACAAAACTTTCTCATGAAAAACAGGTGTCACCACCTGTGTACTGAAATCCTGTCTTCACGTGCTTTCTTAGATGACTAAGGAAAAATAGAAAGAAATAGATATTTTTCTTTTTGAGCTGACTTTTAGGTCAAACCACAGACCTATATTTCTAGTGTTATATTTTTCAGACTCTTAATTTCCCCTCAGCATGAGTGAACTGGCTGTCAGCCAGACAGCCTTGGTTTCTCTTCATCATTCAGGAATTAACAATGGCTTCTTCCACAGGTACAGGTATGAGACGATTGCATGGTTGCCTAGTGCAACAGATTTCTAGGGGTAACAAAGTGAACGTGCCCCTGCTTTTATGCCTTGCCTATGACAGAATTACAGGAAAACAAGCTTCCGTAAGGCATGTGGGATAAGAGCTATGGGGTCACCCCTCACACTTTCTGAAGCAGCCATCATTACCTCCATTCTTCCATCTCCTTGACAGAAGTAAGAGCAGTAGCCCCAGTTTACAAGCACTCTCAAACTACTTATCTCAACCTTCATATCCATTGGCAGGAGTGGCCAGAGCTCTGGCTGTTGATCCTTTTCCTGGCAAGATTAAATTTTGCTTTCATTAGTGGGAAGCCTTTCGCTAGTACAGACCAATCAGTATGTTTTTACTTCATCCATCCAGATGATGTGTATTGTGTTCTTCATGCTAGTATCTAGTATTTTTAAAGTTTGAAGAAAAATAATAGAACAATGGCGAGAGCTGTTGCATTTCTAAGTTATAGTTTCTGTTATTCATTTGTGTAAAAGAAGTAAAATATGCAAAAGTTGTTGATGGTTTAAATAGGCAAGGGTTAAAACTGTGTTTTTTCCATCAATGGCTTCTCTAATGAGTATTTTACAATGAGCTCTTGTTTTGAATGAAATAACAGAGTCAGACAAAGAAGAGAATAATAAAAATAAGGCAGAGAAAGCAGAATAATTTACGGTGAGGTACAACAACATTTATTTATGTTTTACCCTGTTCTAAAGCATGTTAATGTTTTCTCTGTAGAATCTTCTGTGCCAACCCAGCCACAAATGGCCGTGTATGCTGGCTGTATACCACTGCATTTGTTTGAAGAGGATATTTTTTCATTGGGGCAGATGGTAAGATTCTGTGCTCTCAGGACAAGAAAGCATTACATATTTTATTATCAGGGTGTTTCATTTTGTAGCAACTATATTGTAACAAAAATAATATAATTAGTATAGTGAAACAGTCACCAGGTAATGACTATCAGTTACATTTATATTTCAGTACCTCTGTATTCTGATCATGCATTTTCCTGCCACAGCCCTGCTCATTTTTTCAGTTTTACTCCACTTTCCTCTGGATCCCAGGAGCTGAAGTCTCCTGGGAGGGGCTAGATGTGGACTAGCAAATGCATCATGATGAGATACTTCTGAATGGAAAGATTAATTATTTTAAGGGCTACTTGAAAAACGTGAATTTCAATTTTTTTTTCAGACTGCAATTAATGACTTCTCTGATATACGTTTTCCAATATGTTGTTCTATAAGAAATATAATGTTTATATCCATTTCTATCATGAGTGTTGTAACTGGTGAAAGCAGCTGGAGAGAGTGTAGCACTTCATGCAGCTGGGGTAAAAACAATGCTTAAATTTCCTCTTATTCACTGACACTCTACAGAAAGCTATTTATAATGCCAGAGCAGGCTTTCTTGAGTTGAGTATTAATTAGATTAAATTTTTTGTACATTTAAATCATATTTATCATAGTTAGAACATTAAAATTTAAGCTGCCTTCTCATAGAACTGATAGGCTTCATAAAATAAATTTCTAGAAATGGTTTGCAGGTGTTATGCTTTACTGGTCTTAATTCTTGCACTATTTTATTTTTAAAAATTGTGCTGTGTATTTTATGCTGGTTTGAAGGCTAGCTTGTTCTCTGTGACTTTAGTTTAATTTATATCCATTTAAGGTCTCAGACAATACTGACTCTTTGCTAATGATAAGTAATACTAGTCATCAAAAAGCAGACTGGAAACAGTGACATAGGGTTATATCTTTCCTGCCACCTAAGGCCTTTAGTCTCAAACTTGACTTTAGTCTGTTAGGGTACAGAGATTACTGAAAAAGAGACATGGCAGGCCAGATAGGATGAGGCAGATGAATCTATATGTCTAAAACAGTATTTTAGTAAAGACTGACAGAAAAATGGAAGTTGACAGAAATTAAATACAGAAGTGGTAGTGGATTTCTTGTGAGCCTCAGTTAAAAAAGCCCAAAGCTTTCTTTGGGGGGCTGAGAAGTACCACACCAATACAAATAATTAAAGTTTGGAAGAGCGGATTCATTGTTTGGGATAAGAGTTGCTCCCTAAATTTGGAGGAAATTTTGTCATTGACTGCAGTTGTGCCAGAATTTCCCTGCAGAATTTTTGCAGTATCCCTTTTAGCTCTGTTTTCTAGTGTGTATGTGCTTGGATTGATGTGGCTTGAATTTAATTGTCTTAAGTTTGCTCAAATAAAATGAAAAAAATCAACAATTGAGTCATTCAAGTGTGTTTCCTACTCAGCAGTTTGTCAACTTTGTTCTCCTTTATGGCACCTGACTGGTTGTCTTCAAAATCCTTTATAGTCTTGGAAGTTTTAACTTGATTTTGAAGCTGTTTGAATATGTGTGTACCCAATCACCACTCCTGTAATATATCTTTATAAATTCAGAGATCAAATGAGGCTGATATATTGCTTGTGTACCTTAATGTGTTTAATTTGATCCTCTCCCTTTAAGTAACCACAACTACATTCTTCTCTGCAGTTTGTAATTATAGAACCTCAGGAACATTTGACAATGAGCAAGATCAATCAGAGACTTGCTGATGAACATGTTAAAGGAATAAGTTATAGATGATTTATTTAGCAAGCAAAAGAAGGTGTATTTTTAAAATAAAAAGGATGTACAAATCTTGTAACAGAACTTTCAGTAGTGAAAAATGTTAAGTACTGGACCATTATTATTTTAATGGGAAGAGCACCACTCAATGTCCACATTTAAAATTGCTCTTAAGTCTGTTGCTAAGGGCTTTGGTATATGGGTCAACTGTAGTGCCTTTAATGTGTTTTCTAAGTTAGCCAGCAGATAAAAAGCTTAACTTCAATGATGATTGGTTCAAAGTGATAGTACATTATGGAGATTTCACAAGTTATCTAAAAGACCAGTTGCTTTTAGAATTCTGCCACTTTATAAATTAAGCATGAAGTAAGGACTTTTTCCTCAGAAAAAGTATTTTTAAATATGTTTACTTAAAACAAAATATTGTCACTGTTGTTTTCTTACATCTTCGTTCTGCTTCATTTATATGTTGTCTGTAGCACCTAAAAGAATATGGTTATATAAATAAGTCGAAAGAAGTGATAAATCTATTATGAAAAGTAAAATATATGTAAACACTTCTAAGTATACAATTATATGTTTTCTGCTGAATATCAAATCCTAATTAGAATGGTTTTGGATAGCCTTGTCAGGTGAACGATTTTTATTTCATTTGTTATACAAGCCGTTAGATGCTTTTGTTTGCATACTGTTCTTTTTTGAGAGAGAGATATGATAAGAAATAAGAGCCGACCCCAGTCAGATTATCTTTCTGTGTTTCATAGGCTGATTCTTCAGAGAAGCTGAGGCAATATGGGCTTTCCCACATATATAGCCATCCCGTCCTGATTACCAGGACTAGGTCCTGTCCTCTGGTAGCACTACCACAACCACCACCAGTTCCTCGTTGGAAGCTTTTCCGTCAGAAAAAGGAAACTGTTGTGACATCTGAACCTCAAGGTTTGTCTTCTCAAACCTCCAAAATAAATTTGTAATTACATGTTAATTATTATAAACATTTTCAGAGCTATACTTATCGTCTGTTAGCTTAATTTCAGTAGAACTTCCCTAGAGATTACTCTTTCTCTTTTTTTTTTTCCAATTTTGCATAACTTCCCCTTAGCCCTATTATTTCTTAAATGCTTTGAGAAGTGTCTTAATTTATCTCTAAAAAAGCACTCCACTGGAGAAAATGAAGAGGGAGCATTATTAAAGCAACGCAGAAGCTCTCTGATGCAGAGCCATGAAAGCTTCTGAACACCTTTTAAACCTTTAAAGAATGTGACTACTCCTGCTGCAACAACTCATAGTTTTAGGGGTAAACTTGTTCTAGAGTTTGTCTATACTGCGTAATGGAGTTAAATTCATGATATGAAATAGCTTGCCTATGGAAGCGTTACAGGCATGCTAGCAAAAATATACTAGGATCAGAAACAGAGGAAATTAGCAAAAGCAGAATGTGCTGCCATAGTTGTTCTGAGCTACCTTGGATAACCTTACATATAGGTTAAGCACACTTTTAATACCTTGCAGGCTGAGGATCAGAGTGTTAAGTACTTATTTTTGCATGATATGTCACCTAAAGCCACCCGTGGTTGTTCTCTTCCATTCAAGTGTATTCGATGATACTGAGAAAATACAATTATTTAGGGCTGATGAATCCCCTATGAAATGATTTGTCAAAATTATAGTATTAAATATTTCTTATGAATATATATTTAACAAGTTGCTTTTTTCCAGAGCCTGTGGTAAAGAAACCTGAAGAACATGTTGAGATTGCTAGCCTGTTTTTGAATTACAAGTTGAAACTTACCACAGTGCCCACAGACATGTAAGTATTCAATGCAATTTCAGCCTTAACATTCTATTGTTAGTCCATTTCACTGTGAAAGCACAATGGCTTATGTTTACTTGTGTCACAGGGAAAAAATGCTCAGTTCATGTAGTTCAAAGCATATCAGGATCACAGCACTCTGTTGTTTTATTGATGTCACATAATTAATTAGCAATCAGTGAATTGTACATTTAGGATCAATATCAGCAATATAACAGATAAACCATGATACTAGATGCTTACAAAATGTTAATAAACACCTACAAACTTCTGAACACCTTTCTGTAACTAATCCCAAGAATTTCTAATCACACACACAGAGACATATACATGCAATTATACACATCCTCCTGGCATTCTGGATTACAAGCACACCTTCTCTTTTGGGAGTGCAGGTTCTTCTATTTGCACACACGTCCTATTGGACATGCAAGCTGGGATGCTCTAAGCTTTATATGTTGCTCTGTACAATCTGCTAATCTACATGCCAGTGAGAAAGCCCACCAGGAGGTGGGCATGCACACACCTGAGGGATGGGTCCCTACTTGTCACACCCTGTGCGGACAGTCCAACATTGAAGGGCAGGGAGCTCTGTCAGGCAAAAACACACTTTGCCAGTTTCTCTACTCAGTGGTCCCAAAGACATAGAATATTCAATAGATCAGCTCCACCAGAAATAGGAATGTTCTTTGATATCTTTCAAATTTTTTTTCAAAATACTGGTCTTTTTCAATTCTTGCACATAACAAGAAAGTCATTGACAGGCCAGTCAGTACTTTCATGGGCATCACATATCTGGCATGGAACAAATAATATTAATGTTTATGAATAAAACAGGCTGTTCTCTGTTCATTATAGTTGTTACAAGAAGCCTGAGAGTGCAGGTGAAGCAGCTCATGCTCAAAACACAACTTTGTATAAATGTCTTGTGTTAAAGACTGTTTGGAAGTCCTATAAACCCTTGAAAACCATGGTCTTTAAACAGGGTGTCTTAGAGATGAAGTTTCAGAAATTGACTTCTAGTCAATATTCAATATTCAGCATAACACTTGCTCACTGACAAGAAAAGGATTACCATTAGTGAGCAGCAAAAGGTTTATGTTATTTTGGAGGGTATTTCTTTTCTCGTGCCTGAGTCCAACAACAATTTGTAAATTGCTGGAGATGTGTGTATTTTTCTAAAGGTGTGCACACCTTTTGTTAAGTACATCTCTAAGTAAACTGAATAAATTACATACTTGACACGTTCTGCATTTTGATCATCATGAGTGGATGGACTGATAATAAATGAGTTAGATTTTTTTTTGTTTTGAACAGCAGCATTTGTCCATGGAAGAAATGACCTTGGAATATTCTGGGAATATCATTGTTTTGCTGATACAGTTGCATTTTTCTGGTTAAAAATACATTAAATTACTTATTGTTTGGTTTTAAATAGTAGGAGTAGAAATACATAAAAATGCTCTAAGCAATATCCATTAATAGGTTATTAAAAGAATGAGAGAATAATAATTAAGATGTTGTAGTATTTGCATGTTAACACATTTTATATTGTTATTTCATACTTAATAGATTGCTTAATGGTCAACTTACCCCATTTTGTCAAGGACAGTTTATTTAATGTGCTTAGTTTCCATGACAATCAGCTAATTTAATCTCTTGTGATTTAATTAACAGGTAGTAACCAAAAATATATAGCAACTATTAGCATTTCATTAAAGTAATATAGCTGCCGAAGTAAGATAAGGGGCTTAGATACACAATTGGGACTGAAACTGTTTTTAATCTCTTGCTTTTATTCTAATAACATCTTTTGAAGCATTAAAAGGGAAGATAATTGTGACTGTGTTACTGCTAAAGATCTTGTTATTTCATTATCTCAATCCTTAAGAAGGGTGTTAGATAACACATGCTTACATTTTTCTCTGTTCTTCATTGCTGCAATAACACAATTAGGTATTTATGTCTAATTGGCATGTGTGCAACATTGTTTTCATCTTGTTCTCATAGTTCGCTTAACAAGCAAAGAGTTATTTATATTTCCATCAGTTTTTACTTCTGCCTCCACTGAAGTCAGCGACAGAGCTTTCTTTTACTATAGCCAGAATAATAGGCCTTGCACAGGTTTCCTTGGTTATGGTGTGTTTTAGCTGTCTGGTAGCTATGGAGACCCATTTTGAGGGAAAAGACAAAAAACTATTCTGACACAAAACACTTTTTTTTGCCCTGCCTCCATTCAGGTAGTGTGCATTATAAATGTTTTTCTTGTCTAGGGGCCATAGAAATTTATTCACTTCTGGCTTTATAATCTAGTTGTCCTCAGCTGACTTGGGTTTTGAGTTTTTGAGGGTTAGTTAAGAGGGCAACAGTTCACATCTTTTGAGCGTAGATAGGTGTGTAGTGCCACGCCAGGAATGATAACGAATATATATATATATATATATGTGTGTGTATATGTTGTGCTGCCCTATTAAGCTGTCAAAAAAAAAGGAGGCACAAATTATTTTGACAAAATTCTGTTAAGAATAGTAGTTATGAAGACTGTCATTTGAAGGTAAATGTATGGATTAAAGTGTTTGAGTTTTCTTTTATTATTTAGCCACTTTCCACAGTCTACCATCAAAAAAGGATTTCATTCCGTGTCCTGTCTCCCTTCTGTTACTGAAAGCGATGAAAATGTAAGTGACAGTAATGTGGATATGAATCAAAGAGGGAGACATTCAAATGCAGAAGATTATTCTCAGGTAATAATTTCCTAATTTTTTTTAACTTGACCTAGTTTTATATTCCAAGGGATAGTGAAAGGCAAAATAGAAAATACTTAATACTTAAATGTAGGTTTTTAAAGACTTTTCAGTATGCTTTTTTTTTCCATGGTATTTAAGTAAGTTCCCTGCTCTTTGCACTTTATAGTTATATTGGTGTGTACTGGATGGGAAATCTTTCCTAATGCTTTTCGTTTTAACCTTATTTTTTCATGATTTATTGCTCAGTTTCTAAAAGTCCTATTGCTAACACTACAAAATATTTTGGGTTTGCCCTTTAAAATCAATTTGATGGGAAAGTCTTAAGAAGATAGTCAGGGGTCTTTATAAATAAATATTTACTTCATGTTACGATTAGTGTATTTCACCTAGAGTGAAGGATGTACCCAGGCACATGGCTACTTGAAAAATGTAAACTTTATAAAATCATGCCTTAAAAATGGCATCCTCATTTGGTTCTTAATTGAAAGACTTCAGGCTACATCTAGAAAAAGAGTTAAGACTTCAATGTTGAGTTTGCCTGCTCTTAAATTTCAGAAGTTTTGCCTTCTAAGGGAATCCTCAGCCATGAATTAGATGCTCAAGCTTCCTGAGTGAAATATTTTATATAGGGAAATAATTCGCAACATAGAGAAATAGAGACTTAAATATTCAAATAAACAAACAGAGCTCCACTGAAGTTATTTGCTCAACACCTACAAAAGAACCCAACTTGGCAGTGCTATTATCTCCTCAATTTCATCCTTATTGAAGCAAACACTGCTCATAAGAGCATCTGATAACATTTCTCTTTTTGACTTCAAGAAAATTGAGGGGAAGAGCAGTCTAGGCAATACAAAAATGCTTTAAATGAAGTTATACTCAAAATCTGGACCCAACTCAATAAACCAATTATGCTTTGGGGAAGAGGTAGTCTCAACTTGTAAATATTTACTACAGTTCTCCCCTCTACATTTATTTTCTATTGCAAGTAAAGAATGAGTACTTCTTCCGTATCTGTTACATTCAATATGATTACAATATAGAAAATAATTTAAAAGAATCTATAAAATGTATTCAACCATGGTGCTGCATAAAGGAAAGACAGTAACAAAGTCCTTATCTGCACAATCCTGTAGTAAGGATGACCCAATTATTTTAACATTTCCACTGTTCTGTTCTGGGACAAACTGGTAAATATACTTGAGGATAACATTTATGGTATTTGATTGATGTATAGTGACTGCCTGTAGGGTTATGAAATCTGTTTGAAGACCAAAGATATACTGTTAAGGATAGTATTAGGTATCTTCATGAACAAAGAAAACATAATTTAGTTTGGTAAATTTTGAAATAAAAGGGAAATAATTTTCTGTGTTATTTTTGGAAGGCCTATTTACATGTTTCCTCTTCAGAGTATACTGTAATACCATTTTTGTATTTCAGATCACAAACTCAGTTGTTTTAAACTGTTCTTTATCTATTGTGTGTATAGAAAATGTACATGTGTGGATATAGTTATAGGGTATTTATTAGTTTAAAATAAGGTAATTCTGTAGTGAAGGACAATTCTTTGTGATAGAATATATATTTAGCTATTCTTTATTTTGTTTACATTTTATAAACAATAGTTTAGTAAGTACTTCATGACCTTTTTAAAGTCTTATTAATAACTGCAACTTAAGAAAATCCTTACAAAAGCATCAGGGTAAAAAGGAGCTGTAAGTAGCATCTATAATAATTATTTGTTGCATGACTTCAGTCTCTCTAGCTGTACAAATATAGATTTAGTTAATTACAAATTAATAGATGTGTATGTACTGGAAGCATAAAAGTAGTTTGGAACGTCACTTTGATTTTCTCCCCTAGTCCAAGAGTGTAAGAACCACGTGATTGTAGAAAGCTGGTCTGTCACAGTAGGACGTGCAGTCAAAGAGAGACAAGGGCAAGTAAGAAAATATAAGAGAGAGAGACATTGATAAAACCGGAATGGTTGGAAGAAGACATAAGTGTGACTTAGTCTGAGGGCAATCTGATTCAGACATGAAATGTAAGAAGTCATGAGCAGCTAAGAGACTTATACCTGAAAAACAAACAGTGAAAGAGAAACTTTGATATCCCCAACTCACTGGGTTATGGCTAATTTGTAGAATTTTGTATTGTAGTATACTCAGCAGGAAAAACTTTTTCTCCATTTTAACCTGTGTGATTACTATTCAGGAGACGTCTGCTTTAAAACCCTTGATATAGATTTGGTAAATCTTTGGGATGCAGCAGTTTTATGCTTTAAGCTGACTGAAATTCAGTCAGCTGCTGTGCCAGATCCTGAGCAAGTTTAAATTGGCATATTTCAATTCACTCTGATGTAAACTGTAAGAAGTTACAGCACTGAATATCTGATTCCCTGTTCCTAAGGTCTGTTGTCACAGAAACAGAGACTAGTGATAAATGAAAGATAAAATTTTAGGAGCTGGATGTACCTTCTTTGAAGAATATCAAGTTGAAAGATGGCATTATCCCTTGTGCCCCAAAGTACTCATGCCAAAGACTAGAAATGCTTTATTATTGATTTTTACAAACTTTTTCCCCCCTGAATTTCCCATTCCCTCTGATTTTACAGTTCTGAAAGCTTTGTGGATTTGCATTAGGAAGAAAATCTTTAAAAATATCTATTTTTGGTAGTTAAATTGATCTTGAATCATACTGTTATTAAGAAAATACATTTTGTGAATTTTTTGTTTAAAAACTCCATAAAATAGGGCCCAGTTCTTTAATGAAGAGGCTCGCTTTTATTCTTCTTCAATAGGAAGGTAAGTAATTTATATGTGTAAGATGCATTGAAATGCATGTGAAAGTACATTTTTGGCTTGTTCCATTTGATTGGAAAAAAATATTTGTGGAATAATGGCTTCCTGAACTAGAAGGTCTTCAGCATTTGATTTTTCCTTTATTTTTATTCCTTATCCACTTTTGTGGTCAGGAAAAAAGCAAAAACGTCATCATAGGTAAACTGCACAGTGTCTTGCAGTTTTCTGGAACAGTAATTTTGGCAAACTCTTTTGAGAAAAAGATTATCCTGGAATAGGGTTTCCTTGTAGGTCTGCCATTCTAAAGCCTACTTGAGTATTCTTCATTGTGATGTATTCTTTAATACAAGTTATCTCCAATTCCATTGAGAAGAAAGCTCTTTGCCTTCTGTTTGAGGAAATGTTGAACAGTAACAAAGCAAGAAAAATCTAATCCAAATATGTTTACCATCAGAATTTGCAATGGCTACCAGATATTTTAATAGACTGACCTGATTGCTATATTCAGAAATCTTAAGCAGAACACTCTGATTTCTCTTTGTGGCTTCTTCAGAGTCAAGCTCCCTGGCAATGCTACTTTCTAGACCAAAAGGCTTAAAATCGTCACTCTCTCCCAGTGACATAAACACAATACACTTGTTCTTTAATGTTCATGTTTACCTCATTTTTCTTACTTCAGTGCTATCCTTTATATTTGAAAACTCAGTCTTACCTTCTGCTTGCAGCTGATATCAGTCTACTTAGTTTGCATGCTCTGTTGTGTGCTTTTTTCATGTTCCCCATAAACGTTCCAGATGGTTGTGTCATAACAAGCTTTTTATTCTCCTCCTTCTAATCCTTCTTACAACATATTTCATAAGCCCAGTGAATTGGTCTTGAGTCAACAGGAGAGCTAGGTAGAAAATACAAAATTCTATTTTCTTCACAAACATTATAGTTACTCTAGTTATTACTTCAATCTGCGCAAAATGAAAATGCTCTGCTTATTTTTTCAGGAAAAAACTATACATGACATAAGCACATGAATTAGAAGAGGGACTTGAGCTCTCAATTTCGACATTTGTGGTATAGAGAATCTTTATAATGGGCCCGCAAATATCTAATTGCTTATACAGAATGGGACAGCTCCAGCATTAGAAACTGAATAAAAAAGAAGCCAAGCTGGTAATACAGTATTTTTAAGCCATTCCTATACCTCCGTCTGTGCACAACTTTGCAGCTGTTTGTTCTTTTGTACCACTGCCTTTTTTTCAAAAGCCACCTCTGTTACCCTCTCCCACATCACAGCTAAAACTAGAACTGATATTCCAGTTAGTGAAAACAGTGACTCAGGAGCAGGCAAAAAAAGAATGCATCCAAGTGACTATAGATGCAAAACCCTTTGATGATATAACTCTCAGGTCAACATCAAACCTAGAAATTTAATACAGGGTTGGATCTTAAGAAATATTTTGGTCATCTTCATCACTTTGGAAGTAGAATTAAAATGGATTTTTAATCTTAAAAAGGATGTATTTGAAGCTTTATTCCTTCACCTGCAATTATATCCAGAGAGCTTATTTTTGGAAGAAGAGTGGTGTTTTTTACAGAAAAACTGGTGTGAAAAGTTTTGCCATGCATCATTTCTACAATAGCAAAGGATACTGGTTTTATAAAAATATCAGATAGATTTTAAAACATATTATTTGGTGGATTTGAATAAAATAATGACATAACTAATGTTAGGAGGCTGAACAATACAAATGAATCCTTGAAAGTAACGAGATAGCTATAAATTTATAAATTACCATTATTTTTACAATTATGTGTTAACAATTATAAAACATAATAGATGATAAATTAGATTAAGTTAACCGGTGAATTTTCCTCACATTTTGCCTTCAGATTTCCCATTGATTGCAGGAAGAACAATAAGTAACTAAATTCTCCCTGAATCTAACTGTGTGCATCCTTTCATGTTTCACAGCTGGATCCAAGTCTTTTTATTTCTTTCTTTACCAGATACTGTGGCAGCAGAGCTGACCTTTCAGACAATGTGTGTTCATTAAGGAGGCAAAATGCCTTCAGTTTCTCTTTCTGTGCCAATGTCTTAGTTGCTGTAGCTGAGGCAATAGCATAACTGAATGAGAACTTCCTTGACACTCCCCGTTGTCTCAGAATCAGTGAGGTTTAGGTAGACGGACACATCCCGTACCATTAGAGAAGCAGACAGCTTTTGACTATGTTTGCGCTCCAAAGACTGAGTAAATGAGCCTACAGGAGACTACACAGCTGTGGTTAGATGGCTTTCACAGCTCAGACTGGCTTAAGTAACATTACTAAGCATCCAGATTCTCCAGGGTACATTCTCCTTTACTGGAAATTCTATTGAAGCAGTTTTTGAGGTTTTTCTGTATCTCTCCAGGCCTTCTTGCTGCCAGCTGTTAATACCGACAAAGTAGCTCTATAGTAAGCTGCCACAGGTCTGTACTAGAAGCATGGATCATGTGTACTGTCCATGAACAGTAAGTCTGGCAGAAGGTGTTAGAGTTGTGGTGCAAACATTACAGTCTCCAAGGCTTGTACAGTAGATCTGATACTTTTTATAGTTTGGACATAGACTCATAGAATCATAGAATCATAGAATGGTTTAGGTTGGAAAAGACCTTTAAGATCACCAAGTCCAACTGTTAACCTAGCACTGCCAAGTCCACCACTAAACCATGTCCTCAAGCACTGCATCTACCCGTCTTTTAAATACCTCCAGGGATGGGGACTCAACCACTTCCCTGGGCAGCCTGTTCCAGTGCCTGACTACCCTTTCAGTGAAGAAGTTTTTCCTAATATCAAACCTAAACCTCCCCTGGCACAACTTGAGGCCATTTCCTCTCCTCCTATCGGTTGTTACTTGGGAGAAGAGACCAACCCCCACCTTGCTGCAACCTCCTTTCAGGTAGTTGTAGAGGGCAATAAGGTCTCCTCTGAGCCTCCTTTTCTCCAGGCTAAACAACTCCAGTTCCCTCAGCCGCTCCTCATAAGACTTGTGCTCTAGACCCTTCAACAGCTTTGTTGCCCTTCTTTGGACACATGACATGCCCAGGATTTCTGAGAAGAAACTTTATAAATTGTGCAGTTAACATGTAGCTGTTTGGTAGATCCTGTGACAAGAAATTTGGCAATATTGGAATCTTGCAAGTTCTAGACTCCCATGCAGAAATATGACAGCTCTATGCATGTGTACTTCTGAAGTCACAGTTTAAAGGGGAGAGAGAGTCCAGGTATTACTAGAGATTTTTCAGACACAAATATTGAGTTATGAATGTCAATGTCACGTGACAAGTGATCACAGCTTGCCTTTTGTCTTGCACAGTTGTATGCATAGAAGTCTGGAAAGAGGAGCTGAAGTACATGGGCAATTGCAAAATCCTCTTGTGTTCTTTTCAGCTCATTTGCTCTAGAAAAGCAAGAAATTAATCTGAAAAGGGCCATGTAAGATGTAATATATTTCAGCTACCAAATTGTTCAACCGTTAACAATTTCAACAATGTATGTATTTTTCCCTTAATTGCTGTTTATATTAGATCTGTCCCCAGCTTTGACTCATGAACATTCTTTAAAAAACCCACAACAGATTTGGAATAGAATTTAGGATTTGTGCAAAAATGGGACTTTCAAATTCTCTCAATAAACAATACTGCAGTTAAATTATAAGTATTAAATTATTTGCTACTTCCTTTTTTGGGACACAGACACTTAAATCTGTAGTTTATTCTCTCAACTCTTTCCTTTAGTTAGTGCAGAGAAGATCAAAAACCTAGAATTTTGACAGAGGTGAGATTCCTGAGCCTATTCTGGGCCTGTGGAGGTGCTGTAGAATGCTGCAGGAAGACTTTTATTGCAGCTAGGAATTAAAGTAGAAAGCCATAAGGCTTTCCTCTAAGGAAACATTCACAGATCCCTTCATATTGTGTATGCAGGGTAGTCTGTAATAGGAGGCTTGAAGCAGACCTGGAGTTATAGCACAATGACCTTTTGCAAGCTTTAGGTACTGTTGTGACCTGCCATCCAGTCTAACGTACTCAGACTCTCTAAGTTATGTCAGTCTGCCCCTCAAAAATGTTCCTAGGTTGTATTGTGAAAGCATAAAAGCAGCTCCAAATCAGTATAGCTCCCACAACCCCTCTTTGAAAAGCAGAACAGAAGATCACTGTGTGTCCCCAGATGTTGACCAGCTCAATGTTACCAGTTTCAGCATTAGCACTGTTGACACATGTAAAGATGGGTATATACGAGGAGTTTGGGTGGGGGGAAGGATGACAAATCTTGTTAAAGGGAGAGCTGGGATGAAAAGAAGCTTGCAAATTTGTTTGCAATAGCCTTTTTAGGCTTTAATAGTTATCTTTGCAAAGGCAAAGCTAGTTCAGTTAACCCATTCAAATGGGAAATGGGTACCACATTCAAATAGGAAATAAGCTGGGAACTGTGGAATCTCTTTCTCCCGTTCTCTCTCCCTCATAAAAAAAAAAAAGTGCAAGTGAGTCTTGTGCAGAGTATGTCATATTGCAGATAGGAGGGCAGTCAGAAGGAAGGATGACTAGCCATGCATTTTTAATAGTATCAAAGTTTTTAATCTCTCAAAGAAAAGGACCCTGTCTTTGCAAATTTAATGAATGGACTTTCTGAAAGGCTGGCTAACTTGATTTCAACTTTAAACATAAGTGGATATTGCATTCATATTAGTTCAGCAGCTCTTGCTTGGAAATTCGATTGACCAGGATAAAGTTGGTTGCCAAAAACATTAAAAAAGAGCAGGCTACTTTTTATTTATGCAGCTGATAGAAAACAAAAGATTCTGTAGCTATGAGGCATGCTGTTGCCAGTGACAGCTGTGTGCACTTGCACAGCAAGAAATGCTTGTTGGAAAAGGAGCCCTCCATATACTTTGCAAGAATGGAAACTTAGAATAGAAAAGAATAGAAGTGGTTCTAGAATAGGACTAATTAGTTCTTAGAATAGAACTTATTTTATTGTCAAAGAACAGTAATATCAAAGAACATTTTTTTAATAGCAGAGGAGTAGGCATGTGCAACAGCTTTTATCCCAGACTCCAGATCACATGTACTTCTCTAGAAAAACATCGGTCTGTCTATTGGTGATGTATATGTAGGTATTATGGTGAATCTTATTATTTCTATTCTTCTTTAAAAAAAATACTACAATGTTAACTTACTAGTTTGTTTCTCCATCTCAGGAAATATTGCCCCAAACCCAAGAATTTTCTTTAACAAAATAATGCAAGATTATAATCACTGTTGTTGGTTTTTGTTTTTTATTTCACCATATAGGAGACCGCCCTCTTTTGGCAGCAAAATGCAGAGAGACCCAGTAAAGGTAAGTGTGTTTGAAGTTTATATTCAGACTTCTGCCATTCCCATATTGTTTGGCCTCAATGTTAATCCTCATGTACAAATATCAACGGTCTTATTTACGGGTGTTGGTTTTATGGGAAAAGATTTCAAAGAACTGGTAATAGCATGTATAATTACATAGAGTAGAATGTTCAGATTGGTATTAAAAAAAACCTAATTTACAAGAATATTTGGAAAAAATAACACTTGTCATAAGTTACTTTCCAGTAAAATATACTCGGTTTTGTACACAGAGCTCTTTGTCTAATCACTGTGAATTATATATTTTTTTTCCCCTGAAATAAAAGGCAAGAAAAAAGGACAATTTCCATTTTACTACTTTTTTAAAGTGTTTGAGATTAGTATTTGAAGAGTATTCAGACTGAGTAATTTTTTTTAAAAAGAGTATTTCTTTGTTTAAGTGAATGTTTTAGGGATTTGGTCAGAAGTTAGTAAGAGCCTTCTTTTTAAAAGAAGTGACCAGATTTGCTTGGTGCAAACCTCTCCTAAAACTGACTGCTAGGAAACACCTTTCCTTTTACCAGAGTTCTTAAAGTGAGTCTCAGAGCAGAAGAACATGTGAAATGCGAATAGGATTCATGCTTTATTTAAACCATGATTCACACATATGATACTCATCTAGGTTTTGGGTTTCAAGTCTTCAGTCCATGTAGAAGCCTGTGCAATGCACCTTTGCTTTTTAAGCATTTCTGAAGGTTGATTCTCATGGGGGGAAAAAGGCATAGAATGCCATTTTTTAGAACATTTTTTTATTTTTTATTTTGTTCTCTGTAAAATATCTATGATCCCTTCTTCCAATAATTGAGAAATATAATAAGTATCCTCTCCGTTAAAGCATATGCACAACTTCCTAACTTCTACACTAATTAAACCCAGTAATTTTACCCAAGGTGTTTAGATATTTTCACAGTTTTCAACATTATCTTCATTCTGGAAAAATGTGCAACCTATCAACTATCTGTAGTAACCCCCAAATAGGGTAATACAAGATAAGATTATAAAGAGAGGGGCAAAAAAAACCCCAGCCAAAAACCTCGGTCATCCTAAAAGTGTAATGAAGAGTGAGAATACATTTATGATTTTTAAATATCTTGAAGCAACTATAAATCATACTTCTCTAAAACATGTACTAATGAATAGTTTTTAAACAAATTTGGTAAATGTATGTTCAGTACAGGAAAAGGATATATTTTTGAGGTTATATTTTTAAGAACTGGTAATGATTTCAAGTACTATAGTGCTTGAATGTCTTTTCTTATGAATTCTTGTTTTTATTAATATCATCCCAGTAAAAAAAGAACCAAACCAGAAGAATCTCGCTGTATCAAAATGCTACAAGTTAATAAGCTGGAAATATATCCTTCAGTTATTGTCTCACAGCTCAACGCCAAAACATAGTAGAAATATAGTAATTTGCAGTAGATGACTCTAAGCCTGCCATGAATATGTTGGGATCTTGGAGTATTTTTGTAGCTGTCCCTATTAATTGATTCTGAAGTTAGTGTATCTCAATAGCCAGATTGCCATCTTTTCTGCTTACTCAAAAGTCTACTCAAGAAATGTCCACTGAAGAAAAGCTCCCATAGCACAACCAAGGAAAAGGATGAAGTGGACATGTTTCCATCCTCTGGCCTATAATACTAATAATTTACATTACTACTGTAAAAAAATCCTTTGTGCTCAGGTTCTCTTCACAGTCTCCAGGCCATCTCAACCCATATGTTGTCATTTCTCTATGCAAAGTCCATTTATTCCAACTTTACATAGAAAATATTATTAATCATTACAGGATTCAAAGACTGGAGCTCTATGCTCCTATTAGGTGGTACAGGTATGATTGCTTTTCTTTAAATAATACAATTCCTTTTAATGTCTTAATTAATTATTAACTAAACTCATCTTCATAAAATTATTTTTAAAAGGAAAAAAATCATTGGGAAAGGAGGCCTAGTAATATATCTTGGTTTAATGCTTTGCATTGTGCCACGCACTGTAGGTTATGAAGGTTATTTCATATTGCTATTACTTCAAAACAATTCATTATGAGACTTTCAACTCCACAGAGTATCTGAGAGCATGAATCATGAACCAAAACTGAGAGAAACAGAGAAATCTTTTAAAAAATGTTTTATTTATGAGTATGGGGGTTTTAATACACTTTTTAACATGGCTAAAAATTGCTCAAATTTTGCAAAGTATGTGAATGAGAATTGAATAACTTTATCTCTTCAGAGTTTGTTTACAGGTCATTAGACAGTTAAATATATGAATATTCTAATGTCAGGAAAGTTCTTTCTGTTCACTTGAAGTGGATTTGAAACGCATTCCTATTGAGAACAGTGATATTTTACAAGTAAACTCATACATATAAACAAATCCTTTCCTGGTTAAATAATTGCTTTCCAATACTTCAGTACCTTTTGGTTTAGGAATCTCTGTCCTTTTATGTTTGTTTTAAAAAAAAAAAAAACAACGTTTAAAATATTCTTATTAAACTACTTAGGCTGCTAAAGTCCATTGAAATTTTGCACTATTGAGGTTCACCAAATGCAATGAAAATTCTTTGTAAAAGTGTAGTGCATCAGTGTCTTTCTCTAGAATGTCCTCAGAGTAGGGAATCATAGCTTTGCAAATCTACCAGAACAAAAAATTTGTCCTAAAACCTATAATTACACTTAATTGTGCTTTGTTGTAAAATGAAAATTCATACATTTACACTTATTCTGTGTTGCTGTTACAATAAAGCAGTTATATTCTCAAGATGAAGTGCTTTTCTATGATTTCCAATTGTTTTTGTTGCAGATACTGGATCTGATGGAAGTTGTTTGTAGTATGACATTATTCCCATGATTAACTGTTATCTCACAGGAATCTTGCTGTTCCAGTATTTGTCCAGAGATGTAATGAAACTAAAATACAGGCTCAAAATGACAAAACCAGAAAGTGAAATTTCAAATGAGCGTGCTGGAATTAAGTATGACATTGTTGTACAGTGTATACAGGATATATTGAAGTAGTACATAGTAAGGTGGAAAATTTCTTTGATCATGTGGACAATCTTTATATTTTCCATAAAAGTAGCTAGAATTTGACATTCTCTGAAAGTGGACCTGAAGTTGATAGGTTGGTTACCTTCAGCTTTGCAGCATTATGTAACACTTTTTTCATAATGAAAATGCAATTTGGTTTAAGGCAGAGCATGTATAATACTTCTGTTTCTTTGTGTGATTTTTTCATCAACATCCCTCACCCCCACCCTGCCCCCCAAGAAAAAAACCCCAAACCCTAAGCTAGTCTGACATGTTCTACCTGGATAAAGCTGCCTTGCCTTTCGGTTCATCTACCATTTGCCTGCATTTGAAATTTGGTTTATTGGCATTGGACTAAATAATCTGTAGTTGGTTAGATCACTTTTCATATTTTCTTTAAAACATTTGCTAATCTTCAAACTCATGGTAGGAAACCTACGTTTAAAGATGTCTTAAGTACCATTTTGTGGATTGGAGATTTCCTGTGCTGTTATCTCTGTGCTCTGTTATGGAAATTGGCTACAACCTTCATATTCACTGCGTTAAGTTCTTGCAATTTCTGCTGTAAATGGGAAATTTCCATTTTTGTACCTCTATTCCAAGAAGCCAGCCTGTCTATCCCTTCTTTCGGAAAACTGAAGCAGGGGACTCATTTCAATTTTGAACCATTTTGAACATTTTCTTTACGAGGTAGTATTTTCTTGTGCTTTTTCATTTATTTGGCTAGGAGACATTTTAATTTGCTTATTATTGTTTTCTCCTAAAGAGCTAGCTCATGACTATAAAGAGCCAGATACAAAGTGTCCAGATACTGAATAAATGTTGGCACTGAAAACTGTAGTCAGTTTGATGAGGGGGGCTTGATTTTCATTTAAGCATCTCAGTAAAGTGCTTGAAAAATTATGAGCACTTACCAAAAGCAATGACAGCATTTGATGCTAAACTGTTTTAAAATGGGTCTTCTCAGTTTCTTAAGAACATTACTCTTTCTAATAATTTTGGGGGGATCATGCAGTACAGTATTTTCTTACCATAAAAATAGGGATTTTTTTTATAAACTCACAAAACTCACTGAGTTCATTTGCTATTCTTTCTTTTTTCCCTTTTTGGATTAATTATTCTAGTTTGTATGCTGCTCTGCTCTTAGTTATTGATCTGTTTTTATTTGTCTTCTATTTTTTGTTACAACGCATGTTTTGTTATTACTTCCATACTTGAATGTTTTCCCTCATGCATCAAGTTACTTTTTTTCTCTTAACTTGATTGTAACATTCATCTTTGTTGCTTGAGTTCTAAGTAGCATAAAATTCTTGAATTCAAATATGCTGTTCCCTTTTCTGAAGCTCTCTGCAGTGTTTAACTTTAATAAGCTCATATTATATCCCTGTGTATTTGAGTAGTATTTGCATTTATTCAAGGAATAAATTATATGATAATTACAGACAATTATTTGCTGAAATTATCTCCCATATGTGAGTCTTAAAATACTATTTTATACTGAACATCTCTTAAGATTTGCTTCAAATTTATTTATAGTTTTATTCCATAAATTATATCTTCATTGTATCACCTAGTGTTTGCAGTTTCTCATAGCTGGAAATGGCACTTTTTGCATATAAGGTAAACAATAGTTAGCAGTTTGACTTACTTTTTTCTTATAATTGTATTCCTGTAAGATACCAGGAAGCTCTGAACAGCACTGTCTTTGGAACGCATAGGTCAAAAAGGATAAAATATGCTTTTTGATGACATTCTTGCAAGATTCTCATTACTTCTTCAAAGAGAAGTGGAGAAAATTCAGCCATTTTGTTGACACTGTTTTTGCTTTCCTTTAGCTGCACTGGAAGGGCTATCTTCCCTCTGACACTAGTCTGCACACATAGTCAACAGAAAGGTTTATGTATTGACTTTTAAACAGGGTGGAGCATATCTTCTATTTGAAGGCTGCAGAGATCTACTGACTGTATTGATGCTCAAGAAGGTCTATTAATACTCTAGTACTTGTGTTCAGAATGAACAAAGAGGAGCAACACTGAGCCACAGGAAGATGATATTGGGCATAGTTCTGCTCTGGTGACCCATTCATCATACTCTCTGTGATATGCACATTTGTAAGCCAAACACTGTGGTTATTGCACTGGAGGCCTAAAAGCTACGTTAACTTAAATCTAAGAAAAAGCCTAGATTTTACAGCTTTCAGGTAGTTTTTCCATAGTGTAAGGAAGAAAAAAACATCTTTGGTGCATTTCCTTACATTACATTTCTTTCAATTCTTGAAAAAGTAGTTGCAAACTAATTTAGAGACACCTACATCTTATAAACTCATTAGTTACCCAGCACATCACTATGTATCCTGCTGATTATGAAGTATTACAAAGCACATTTAAATATAAATAATGTATTTTTCTAATTAGCTTTTTCATTTGTTATACCTTACCTGTTTGGATATTACCTCATCTTTTTCCTCAGCAAACATTCTGAATTAAAGCTGTTCATGTTGGAGCTGTTCTGTTTTACTGTTCTCAGCTGTTCTGAGCTATTCTTAAAACTTTTTGGGACAGAATAAACATCTTCAATAACTATTCATATGAATCTCACAGAGTAAAGGCAGAGAAAGTGACACTACAACACAACTTCAAAAGTTATTAAATGATTGCAAAATGTGTCTACATGACATTTCTGTTTTTATATTTTGGTATGAATCTGACAATAGTTCTGATTTTCCTACAAGAAAATTCATATAATGTAGTTCAAATCTATTTCTGTTTACAAATAGACTGACTTGTGTGAGTAGTATCACAGGGGGTACTGTCTAAGTACTAGAGGCAAGGATAGGTCTTTGTGTCCTCCCCAGTTCTGTGTATTTTTTAGTTTCTGTGGGTTGTAAAAATTTTACGATACTGCCCCATCAGCTCTTCACTGAATAGGAGCTTTGGACAAGGAGTTGTATTTTTCTTTATATAGATAACTTTAGGTTTGCAGAATTCGTATGTGTGTTCACCTAACATGCTCATATTAAAGGTTCTAGTGCACAGTTCAATATGTGATAGTGTATTGAGGCAGAATACTTAAGCAGCTGCAGATGTAAGCAATGAATATCTATACAGAGTTGTTTTCAGTCACCTTTTGAGCTTTTTAGGTTAGTGCTTTAGTTTTTATTTTTAAACTCCGAGATGTGTGGAAAATATCCTGATAATTTTAGGATAATTTTTCAATATAAGAATGATACTACTTTAATGTGCATACTGTCACTGTATTGACTTTGTGTGTCTTATCTCTGCAGAAGAATTACATGAGAATATCAGTTTTGATGCAAAACGAATGTCAGAAACAGCTGATACTGGTATGAACAGCCAGATAGGGGATAAATCAAAGGAAGAAGTCGAGTCAGAAAGGACTTCTGTTTCCAGGGAAACCTGGATTAGCTTTGAAGACTTCTGTGTTTGTTTCCAGTAAGGAACAAAGGTTTTGGGTTTTATTCCATTAAATATACAGTATAACAATGGTAAAATGTGAAATGTAACTATATAAAAACTGTATCTTCTCAACAGATCTTCTTTGTGTAACTATCCTGCCTTTCAGGGTAGTCCCAAGGCTACTCTTCTGACCAGACTTACTGTCCCTGTTGACAGTGAGTCTGTAGGTGCAGCCTCACGCTCTGTCTTGAGTATAGCAGAGAACACAACCACCAGCTTCATAAAGCATATGTCAGACTGAGATGTGGGTGGAAGATGGTAGGTCATGGAGCGTGCAGCCATTAGTGTGTTCACATACCTGACCCATCAGCCACTGGGCAGACACCATCTGCAACGGAACAACACAATTCTAAGGCAAAAAAAAAGTTGTTGAAATCTTCTGTTGCCATCAGCATAGCTCAGCTTGGTCAACTAGGTGCTTTCTTTCCCTCCCTTTTCAATATAATTCCAAGGCATTTGTACCTCTGCAAATATAAAAAAGCTAGTGTAACTGTAGCATAATATCTTTAGCTTCTGTCTTTCAGATTCAAGAAGCCTGGTACACTATAGATCCTTTAGAGAATTTGACATTGCTGAGGGGAGTAATTATATCAGAGAAAATTCACCCAGGTTTTTTTAATTTGAATTTGTAACTGAGATTTCTTTGTGAAGCTTTTGTTTTCATAAATGAATGTTTTCTTGAGCAGATATTAAACTCTGCTCTCTCTCTGAGGGAGAAGGTATAACTTTTATACCAGCAGCACTACAGAAACTTTAGGAATAAAGGATCATAGATCACTTTAGACCTTGTTAAGGCTTGCCTGTCTAATTTTAGGGAGCCCCAGGTCCAGGAAGAGATGGCCTTTAGAAAAAAGCATCACAAGCAAAGTAATTTCCTTTCCTTTCAAAGTCTTGCTCACAGTGGCATACATGGAGAATGTAAAATAAGAAATTTTTAACTTGTTAGCCGAACATACTGTTGTCCTTTTGTAGACCACTGTAATATTAATTAATGTATAGAGCATTTGTCAGTTTCTTATTCCTGTCCCTAAATGGGTGAGAGTTTACTTATTTTCACAGTGAACTGATAAAGCAGCTGTTAACAAAGCATCTTGATTGACCTTTGGAGGATTTATCACTCAGAAGAAATTAGGCACCTAAGATTTTTATTTTACCAGTCAGTTCTGTTGAAAGCATTTCCTTGTCTGACATGCCAATATCTCAGATACAGTGAAAATAAGGTAAATGTTCAGAGTTCGTATCAACTTTGAGAAACGAGGAAAATTTTAGTCATTGTAGGAATTTATGTCAGTGATGCATCAGGATCCCTGTGAAGTTTCTGAGTAATCAAAGCATTTCTTTTACGTAAAGCATTGGACTTCACATCTGATTCCATCCTCAATTAAAGCTGAAATCATTTATGTTGCCCTTGGTTAAATCAAGGTGTCACGGAAAGAGAAAAAAATTGTTGTCAGGAACTAAGTAGCTTTCTGAAGGTGTGCAAACACCACAGAATTGAAAAAGCACGTTAATAAACTGTACAAAACAGTTCTTCCTTACAGTGAGACTTTATAGGTAACTTTATTACGGTAATTTTCAGGTAGGCATGGAGATTTTAGAGTAATATTAGCTTATTACCATTTATAGATTAAAATTGGACAAATTAGTGGCCTGACCTCCAATGGAAAACTGTAGAAGTGCAGTAAAGGTAGAAATTAATGTCAGCTGCTTCCTCTGGAGATGAATTGTATTCACCGTTTATGAAACTAAAAATGTTGAACCATTTTTGAGAAATAGCTGGGAGTCTGATTTATGAAAGTAAAATTAGTATCTTATGCTATGAAATAGACATTTACCTGAAATATATCATCTATACTAAGATTATTTTCCTACATGTATTTTTATTTTATTTTCTCCCTAGGAACCTGTATGTTTTCCACAAGCCATATACATATGCTTATAACTATCAGAAGACGGATTTTAAGGTATATGACTGTATTGAGTTTTTATGTGGTTTTTTTTTTTTATTTTTGTCAGTCTTACATAATTAGATAATATACGTATCCTAAATAACGTTGGTAGATCACATAGAACTGCTATTACTGAAAAAATAAAAATGCCTTAAGATTACTATAGTCAATACAAAGATAATGTTTGCTAGCAAGTATCCAGAAGTATTTCACTGTGTTTAAGATAAGAAAAAAATGTTATGGAATGCTATTGCACAATAATAAAAAAATTGAGTATGTAAATCATTAAAGTTGGTAGTGAGAGTATATATTACAGTGAATCAGATCTCTGTTCTCTCTTTATCTTGATTTAAATCTACCTTATAACAATTCAGAGGTTAAATTAAATTTAATGATGATTCAGCTGCAGAATCTGCCCTTCAATTCTCCTTCATCTTCACGTATCACCTAAAACCCAAATCGGGAGTCTGTATAGCATAGCCCTCCATTTTCTCTTTATGCACTAAGTCCTTTAGCAACCTACAAGATTCTGTTGCAGGGATTAGAAATACCCCTTCATTGCACTGAAATTACAGTGTTTCTTTAAACCTGCCATTAGTTTATATTATCAGAAAGTTATTCAACATGCTTAAATATCCTGTTCCAGCTCTAGTTTTATACTGTAACTGAAATGTAATTGTAGAGTACTGAAATGTAAACTCCAGGCGTGAACTGTATGTAAAGTCCTGTACTGAGAAGGTTAACTACATGGATTATGCTTCATAATTGTAGTATACCTGCAGTTTCACACCTCTCTATATTTGTAATCACATCACAATAAATTTTCCCAATCACTGCATGATATACTTTCACAAACCATAATCAGCATCAAGACTATGTAAGCCTGTGTGCTATTGTGCCAAAAAACTGGCCCTTTTCTGTAAAACCATTCTGTTTTTTTACAAGGATACAGATGAGGTGTTTACACTACTAGGTAAATTCTGTATCAGACTTATAAAAGAACACTTTTATATTATGCTATGAAGATAATAGTAGTGGCATTCCAGGATCAAATAAAAAAAATGTATTGATATGACTCTGGAGAATGCAGGAAGACATGTTAAAACAGTTCTGAAGCAAAGAAGCTCATTCACCTTCAGATTTTGAAGAATTTCTAGGAACAATAGAATCACTCTATAGTTTCTAATATTGGCACAGGAATTATGTATTAAAGTTGAGAGTGAAAAATGGTGCCTCCATATATTTTTGTAGAAAAAAAACGTAATGAGGCAGAATCAGTCATGTGTTACAAACTGAGTGCTTATTTCTTTCAAGCTTACTGAAATCAATTAGAATCAGAAAGTTGCAGCACAAACCAAAATTTTTGGTCTTCCATTGAATGTTGTTTGGCAGGTAGAACTACTAAATTGAGGTACATAGGAAGAATATAATATAAAAGTAGATATATTCTCATTCAAGAAACTTTTCTGTTTCCCTTTATCTCTTAACTGAACATTATGCATGCTATACATGCAGCATGAGGTTCTGGGCTTAAATGACATCTGAAATTTGGAAGAAGTAGTGACAGTTAATTACTTACTTCCCATACCATATTTAGGGCCACAATATCCGAAATCTTACTCATACTTTGTATAAGCCCAAGTGGACAGCATTAAATGGAAATGAAAGATGAACAAATGCCTGTTTTTCTATGCAGTCTACTGATGACCGAGTCTTCTATTATTTACTTGTGGACAGTCTGATGCCCATTGAAATCCTGGTTAGCTTTTCTGCATTAGTACGCTGGGATGATACTGGAGGTGAGGCCAACATAGAAAAGTGCATGTTAATGTTGTATTTTCCCATACTTGAATATGTCTGTGCTGTAGTGTTTGGCTATGGTGTATTTTGGCACAGTTTGAGAGGTTAGCATTAAATAGTCAAATTGATTCTAGGAAATACACTAATATTCAAGTAATACTTTCTTGTTATTTAATATTGATGATGAATATTTTCTTGAAAGGATCCCTCCCTTTACTGTTTATTACGATGTGCTGCAAGCTTTTCATCAATATATTTCTGGTCTGGATTTCCTTGTGATTCTTAGGGGTTTTTTTCCTACAAATTCTATTCTTGCACGCTACTTTATGCCTTAGCTGGTCAAAATGCAGTAAAATCAGCAATATGAACAAAGTTTATTTTTGAAGTGATTTTTAAACTCGTGCACTGTAAGCTTTTAAGTATATTTACAGCTGGCTTATTTCAAGATCCAACAGCTTAGATGGTTTAAATAAAAATCACTTGTATTTTAGAATGGCATTCAGAAAAGCTAATGAATGTTATGACAATCAGCTTAAGTTAATCAGACATTTAAAGATTGGATATAGACATAATTTTAGTGCATCTAGAGTAGAGTAGATAGAACCAAAGGAAAGCTTAAAAAAACCAAACTGACCATCCCGTTAAAATAATTAAGCTATAATATAAATATAAGTTTTGTATGGCTGTTTGCTTCCCTTGCATGTTCACAGAATGGATTTTTATGGAGTTTTAGAGCAGCCTTAAGCAACTTGGAAGGAGTCTGATTTACACATCCCTCAAACACATTATTTTAACCCTCATTTTCTGTATATAGTACAAATAAGACACATTTTGTACCACCTATGCATTTTAAATGACTGGCTCTTTTCTCTGAATTATCAGAGCCTAAATGAAGACTTCAATGACTGTGAAGTAGACACAGATTCTGCATAACTGTATTTGTCTTCATTTTACTGTTATTCCGCCCCACCAATTGTGTTTTTTTTTTTCTCTTTCTTATTCTAGGTACTAAACGAGAATGTTCTAGTATTTCAAAGGGTGTGCTGATGGTTGAACGTTTCTCTTGGAAATGTGTGACTCCTGGAGAACTTTTGTTAAAAATGCATACATCCGCAACCAAAGCTACTGTGTTAAATCTTCCTATTGGGTATGTATGAGGATTCATCTCTGTCCTAACACTTTAGTCTTAAGGCTTGAGATGATCTTTTACTTTACACAGTAACTAAGAGTTTATTTCCTAAAACATAAGCTTTTGGAATATCAAACTGGTTGATAGCTAGGATTTGGTAAGACTGCAAAACTGCTATGAAGTTAAAATAATTACCAAAACCTTTATAAAGATTTTTAATTCTTTACTCTTATTTAAGAGCATTTAGCAAGAAAAATCACACTGATTTTCTAAAAAATAAACTAGAATACAAATTGCTATTTAAAAGTGTTTCTGACTAGAATGATTTTGAGATGTTTCCTGGAGTACCAACAAAAATCAAAGAATGAGGGTTTTTAGTGGAACTGTAAAAGAATGATGATACCATAGGAGGTTTCATAGCTTTTCTTGAAACAGGCTTTATGAAACATGACAGGAGAAATTCTGAGGTTATCCATGAAGCCTTCCATATCTTACTTCACATTTATTTTACTTCACATTTACATAGTGTTTAATATGATTTATTTCTCTTTGCATGTAACTCTAGATATTCAGTGTAAAACATTGCTTGATTGTTTAAATAAATAAACAGATAAAAGGCAAGAGCCTTTGATATTTGTTAGTTTCTGAAAATGCTGCCAGTGAAACAAGGAAGATGACATCTTCATATGTTGCCATAAGCATAAAGTTGCTGACTAATTCATTGAGGCCTTCTACTTTTCCAAAAATAAAGAATCACCAGTTTAATCTCAAAGAGATGAGACAAAATGTATTTTAAAAAAATCAAGTAAGGCTTCAAATAAATAGGCATAGAAAGAAAATACCACAATACTAGCGCACTGATATTAAATCAAAGACCTTTAATAGTGCCTTCTGTGTTGATTCAGACTAAAAATGGAAAAGTTATTATTGTGTTTATAGGTTAGTTCTGATGCCACATTCTTATTGTAGCTTCCAAAAGTTGCATATCTCTGTCCCATAGGGAAGCCAAAAATGTATATCTTTTTGCACCTGCAAATTTCAAAGCTACCAGAGATACAGGCAGCTCAAATTGATACACTTCTCACCTTTGATTCTCTCTACTTCATGCAGAGCCAGCAGGCTTTCAGGAAGCTTTAATTTACAGCAGGTGTGGGAGACAAATGGGCTTATTGACTGCTTCCCCATCTCATTCCAAATGAGAAATGACTTGCTAAGCCGGGAAGGCACTTTCTTCTCTCTGTCTGTTGGTGGCCAGGGGGCATTTCAAATTTCACTCGCAAGAAGATGCAATTGAAAATGTGCAAGTGTGTGTGTCGGGGGGTAACTCTCCTTTCTTATTCTCACTGCTGGATCTCTGGTTAACACTTTGAAGCTGTGGCCTGGATGAACTTCAGCTAAATGCCATTCTGAGAATGATATAAGACCATGAAGCTTCACCATGTGATATCAGCAAGCTCCTCAAGTATTTCAGTGGGACTGCAGGACATTGTTGTCTGGAGAGGAGAGCACGAATCACCTGTGTTATATAACTATAGTTAGGAATGGTTTCTTTTATGATTGGAATCTGTTATAGGATACGATCAGGCAAGCAAAAATGAGCTGAGTGTATCCAAATAAGACATAATGAATTTCTGTTCTTTGCCACGTTAGGAGGTTACAGTTGGCTGATTTGGCCCACAGTTGCACCATAAAATGGTCACTCTGTAGTATTTATCTAACCTGACATGACTGTGTGTTGATTTTTTCTGGTTTTGTCAGTGCAAACAGGAAATTATGGTCTAAGTAATGTATGACCAGAACACTTGACTTCTTTAAGCTTTCTAAAGCAAATATGTTTTTAAGTGTAGCTAACTATAATCCCGACTGAAAAACTTTGGGTTTGTATCCATCTGAAATAGTGAAACTACCTATTTTGCTAAAGAAAACCAAAATAAAACCTAAACAAATAAAATAAAAATAAAATAATAGTGACTTCTCTGATTTCACCTACTACCTATGTTTGGAGGTTCTTGAGAAGCAAGGAGATAGAAATGCAGGATTTGAAGAGCCAGTATATCTAGGAATGGATTTCATTTTTGCCAAATGTATGAAAGGAAAAGCTTAAGAATTGCTGTGATTTAAAAAAAGAAAAAAGTGCTTTTTTTGATTTTTTTTTTTTTTTTTTTAATGTAGGCGACACATATTGCTTTTCACTGTAAGTTCTCCCATAGGGCACCATATTCATCTGTGTAGCATGGTGCCATGTGTCTTTGGAGAAGAGGATACTGTGATGCCAAGTCTTGAAAAGGTATGCATAAGCAGAACTAGTCAAGCATTGTGATAAAGGTGTTTCTGACTATTATTTAGTTTTAAAGTGAAGTACTGCTGGATCTTCATTTAGAGTTATTATATTTAGTGTTATAATATTAATTTCAATAGGAAATGGATGAGTGCATAAAAGTAACATGTTTTATAACAGAGCAGGCACTGAGGTGGGTATTGCAATAATTGTTTTATATAAATATGTAAGTAAGCATTGGGTAGTATTGTGGTTTACATAGAACAGCAGCATAAAATGGAATGTTAAAAATACTCTTGTTGAAATACATATGTCAGAGGTGGTGTATAAGCTCTCTTTTTGAGGCATGTGATAAAAGTGATAAAATACATGTGCAGATATTAATTAATATTCAAAAATACCTGCCTAGTAAAATAAACTGTCACGTCAGTAAAGTTTGTTTTGTCCCATGAGATCACATATTACTCACTAGGCACCAGAGTAGCTTTTATACCTAAAATGAACAGTTGATTCAAACAACTTTTGATAGCTGAGATAAGAGGCCCAGGGGAGTAATTACTACAGCTTTTGTTCTTTGTTGCCTACAATTTAGACAGATATCACTGCCATCCATTTTTTCAAGATTTCTTCGGCAAGCAGTAGGCCCAAATATTTGTCATGGGCACTGGGGGGAGGGAGTATAGCTTCTAGAGCACAGTTGTGCCAAAATATTTTGAAAGGTGAGTGTAACAGCAAATTTATATAGCAGTGTAGATTCAGAGTCCTAATTATAGCATGTTAAAGCAGCTTATGCAAATTTATTATGTTTATCGTAGCAAAGAAGTTTAAATATAAGAAGTTGGGCCATTAAAAATGTCTTGTGGCTGTACTATCCCCTTGTCTTCAGATTGTGGATGAAAAGCTATTCCTCATGTAGAAAATAAAGCAGAATTATATCCTGGGGTCTTCTCTGCACTTTTTTTTGAAGACAGCAATTTCTCTGCCAGAGTGTCATTTACCAGAAAGTGTCCACATTCTTACACAGAAATCCTGATGAAGATTAATGATGCTTTAGGCAGCATGTATTTGGACGTTTTCAGCAGGATACAAATACTCATCTGTCCTTTTATAATAGACGAGATGCTGTGCATTTCAGCTAACAAGAGTCTTATTATCACTGCAGTGAAAGTCTCTATGTGCATCTTATTTTTGATTAAATGTTCTAGAACTAATGATACAGGAAAAATAAAATCCTTAACAAATATATGTTATGCTGCCTGTTACAGTGTTATAAAATTTTTATTTCAATTGCTAAAACCAGTGAAAATTTTGTATGCTTTTGAATGCCAGAGACCTAACTGATTTTACAGCTCATGAAATTAATAACAATTATTTGACTTAGGAAAAGTTTTGTACTTCAGCACAGAAAAAATGCTTGCATGCTGTCACAGCATAGAAAGAAAACAAGAGAAAATCTTAAAGCAATCTTTCTAACAATGGTTGGTCATCTTCTCTCTCTTCAGGAGAGCTACCGGTTTATAGAACAAGCTACAGCTATCCTGAAAGCTGTTGGAAATGTGATAAATAATTTCAGCAGTAAGTCTGAACTTTCTAAAGCCTTGAAGGAGTTGGAACTAACTCACTGTCCTCCTGGCCTCCACAGTACTGGAATGGCTGAAGAACACTTCAAGGTGAACAAACAGTTTTAATAAGCACATATCTAAAGGCTACAGAAGCTGGATAACAGCTTAACATTGTCGTTACCCTTTTCAAACCAATGACTATGCTTTTAAAAAGGACCTCCTGAGTGCTCCAGATGTGGCATTTGTTATTAAGTGTAAGCCCAAATGATATAACTTGCAACTGTGTACTATAATTTTCTTCTTTTAATATGAACAAATTTTATTATGCACAGAGTAGCACATTCTAAATTTGAGTCTCTAATTTTGTCAGTTTAGTTTAGCACACTTTGGGGCAGAAAGAATCAGCTTTTTTTATTTTATTACTTAATTTTGGATTTAAAAGACACTACCTGAAATGCAGAAAAGCCAGACTGATTCCTTTCTGTGCCTAGTGTTGATGGCACAGGAAAACATTACAACTTATATTATTGAAGACAGTAATGAGTTTTTTTCACTCACAATATTTCTGAGTTGTTTTTCTTTGTTTTTTGAAACTGCAACATTCTTGTTGAACTTTTCTGCTCTGTGTATGTGATAGATTAAAGGGTCTTTAGATACAAGATGAAAACTTTACACTTTTCTGTAGATCTCTATACTGTAGCTGTACAGTTTCTTTACAAAAAGATTGCAACAAAAAAGTTATGTAAAAGATATGCTAATTTTTACGTATATGCACATTGATAATACTGCTATAACTTGATTTTTCTACAGTCAGTACTTTATATATTCCAGATTCACTTACTTTGATGAAAGTACTAGAAAGCTCATGCAGTTTAGACTGTGTATTTTAGAAGACTGAGTAGAAGAAAGGGATTAGTATTTTTATAATCACTGATATTAAAAAATAGAACACCTAAGCCAGTGCTTTTATACATGGGCTTGACACCAGGCTCAAATTCAGCAAAACAACAGAAGAAAGAACAATTCCAGGTGCACCACTCATGCAAGAGGTAATTTTCATGCCAAGTCCAACAAAAAAAAATCAGTTTGAACTCTCTGGAATAGAAAATACAAATTTTAAATGTGTATGCACATATGAAATATGTGTAAAACTTAGGGACCTTAAGAAAAATTCAGTAGGCATGAACATACATATGCCTTCCTTTCTCACCCTCTAAGAAGACCAGTGTATGGTTATAAAGGAATAAAAAAACAGAAATGAGCTAAATGAGAGGCACTGAGCTGACAGTGATTCAAGAATGGAGATATGGAAATTATCTATCTTTAATACAGTGAAAAATTATTCTGATTATAAGAATGTAGCAAAGTAGATTCTTTCTTCACCACTCTTAAATCTTTCAAAATAAAGGAAGTGTTTATTAATATTACAATAAAATGTTTCCAGAAAGCAGAAAAATCTGAAAATAAGGACAATGAAAGAGAAAAATTATGTCTTTTCCAATAAGTTATTACTGTGTTCTTCAATTCAAATTATGAAACAGGCTCTGAAAAACACACTCTAAAATTTCTATCTATTGGAAGAAGGAAAAAGAGACTGGATTTCTGCTCTTTAAAGAGTGTCAATATGTGGAGAATAAAAATAGAGCCATCAGTTTAGTCATATAAGTAGGACACCGAATCTTCCCCACTTGCCCATCAATATATTCCTACTTTTCTTTGTGGTGCTACCTCCTAATTCAGTAAGCATGCCTGTTCAGTTGTTGGTGTCTGATCTAAAACCTCTCATAAGAATGCCAGTTGTCATGATGGTGATTATAATGTGTTCTTTTGTCCTCTGGTATGAGACCATCAACTCAATTCACATACACTACTAAGATATTTTTGAGTGATAAAAATTTATGCTGTAGAATCAGTCCTGTATTTAATAAGCCAGGCATGAAACAGGTTTTCTCTTGATTGTTGGCTTGAAGCATTGTAGTCCTATGGTTGAGACTAGTTTTCAGATACTGTATTTGTTAGAGGAAGTTAAAGACATGAAAAAAGAAAAGAGCTAAATGGTTTTTGAAACAATAATGAGAATCAAGATAAATCAGCTTTTAAAAATGAATCATTCTTTGAATGCTTTTCCTCTTTTTGATTTTAGGTTTTCAATAGTGCATTTTGGTATTTGATCAAATATGTATTAGGCAAGAAGTCTCCTTACAGCTATAAATTTGCGTTCAGGTCCTTCACTTTGGATTTTAAAGACATTGAGGTTTCTGAGGATTACACTATGTCTTCAGGTACAGTACTGGTGTTGTTAATCACTTCAAATATAGCTGCCTATTCTTATTTTGAAGGAAGAGAACTCTTCACTAATCTTGTGTTTTCTCGCCTAAGTAAGCGTGGTTCATTTCCTATGAGATGCCTAAGCCTTCTACTGTTGACAGCATGTCTGAGACTCATCTCAGAGTAGAAATGATCCTTTTCTTTGTTCCAGAAAGTCTGTTCATGTTTTGCTAATTTATAAAATTGCCCTTTGTCTTCCTTGACTTGCATTTGTCAGTATTGACAAACTAACAAGCATCTACAGATGCTTTTTTTTTTTACCTGATGTACTGCAGATCATGGCTCTTGTTCAAATTACTAGCTGAAAAGACCTTAAATGCATACACTGGTCCTGAAATGAGAATGAATGAAGACTCAAGTCAGTACCTTCATTGAAAGTTCAACTGTTTCTTGGTGATGGGTTGTTTTTGCGTTTGTTTGTTTGGGGGAGGTATTTTGGGTGGTTTTGTTTGCTTGCTTGTTTGCTTGGTTTTTAAGCCTATTATTTGGCAAATTTATCATGTTGGCTGGCTAGTCACACACATGTAGTGAGGAACTAGCTACAGCACCATCCATCTCTTCTTCAGCCTATGATTAGGGTATGCTGGATACCTGAAGGTACTGTGGGAGGAGCCATTGGAAGGCAAACGGATTTATTACAAGCAGGATAATTCCCTTCCTGCAGGCTCTTTGCCTCATTTTGTATGCAGACTGGAGGCATAAGCAGTTAGAATTAAGCTTGCCTGGCAACCAAATATGTGGCTCTTTTCCATTTTAAGAGACTTATTTTGCAGTCTGTGTAACTTTTTAATCTATTAATATTAATATTTAATTTATTAATAGAAGCTTTATGTATATGGTTTCATATTAAGACAGAAAAATAATTTATCTGAAAAATTAGCAGGAAGATGCATCATCACCATTTGACAGCCATTCTTTCAGGGTGACTTAGCTTTTCCTTCTGCTATTATGAACTTACGGTATAAAGTCTTTCTCCTTGGTCATTCAAAATGATACTAACTTCCCTTCATTAATCAGTTTATTTTGGAAAATTGGTATAAACAAATTTCATTAAAATTTACACAGATATCTTTACTGACAAAATGATGCAATACTTGTGTTCTTTAAGAAAGCACATATACTTGTCTCTCACTCTTTAATGGGGGCTTTCCTCCAAATCTCCTCTCTTCTGAAGGTTACTCTTCTCGGAGACATCAGAGATGAAGGAGCAGCCAGAATGACTGAATAACTCATTGTATTTTTCACAGAATTATATCCTATGGCAAGAGTATAAGTTTTAAGGGTCAGCATATTGACATTTGTAACACCACTTGAAGTCAAGAACACCTGTCACATTTTTCAAGATGGCTGTGCTACTGATTTCTGTATTCCCAAAAAAACCTTAAATACTTGCCAGCAATAGAAGAGAAGACTTTTTTTAATTAGATTTGAATAATTAGCACAGTTGACAGGTTGTAGTAAAGACCTCATCTATATTACTGAATTGTGAGATCCACTGTGGCAGAATATTTTTAGGATTTGGGGGGAGAATCAAAAAAGTGGAATAAATGTATGGAGGAGGAAGGTTCTGTTTCAGCTCGATTTCCTCCAGTGTCCAATATATCTTTTCAATTCAGTTGCCTTTCCAGACTTAAATTACAAAAGATTCCTGACAGACTGGAAAGTGAATTGTTTCCCTTTGGCTTTATTGACCTTGGATATACATTTTGCCCTGCTTAATGAAGGTTGCATTGGAATACATGCATGCTTTTGTTCAGGTTCCATCCCAGAACTCTAAAGAAATGGAGACAGCTGCATTCAAAAAAGCATAAATCAAGTGAAGTGTCAGGAAAAAATAGGTAGATAGCAGGAAAAAACAGGTGAGAAATGCATTGTAGGAAGGCCTAGAAGGACTGGCATCACCTGATTTGCCTGGTCCACATTAGCACTGCTGCACTGAGTTATAACCCTTTGGAACCTAACAATCATCAGTGTAAACTAGTGTAGCAGATGAATGAAATCTTTTTGTTGTCTGTGTCTGAGAGTAAATCAGGTCAAATCTGAGCTTTTTTTTTTTTAAATGCCACCTCCATTTTATATTAGCATATTCATTTTGCACTGTGTGCTGAATTCATCTAAAGATTTACTGAGGGCAAGGATATTATGATGTACTGCAGTTAGCAGTCATGCCTGGTAAGTTTTCTGAGAAGCCATCCTGAAAATGGTCAAGTGACATTTATTTGTCTGCCAAATACCATCCATCTACATGGAGCAACTAGCAGAGGAACCACAAGAAACAAGTGGAAGACCTTTCCGTGTGAACACATGACAAAAAGATGGAAGTTTCTGAAGCTGAGTGCTTCTCCATGGCATGGCTCTTCTATGGTCTTCTGGGAGGAGAGTAGATAAAGGGACCCTGCAGAACTTTGGGCAGTCATGAGATGCTGAATTTACGGAGGTATGTAATGCTTCCTGGGAAAGGAAGCATATCAGGATGATGTTACACAAGATGAGGGGAGGAGGTCTTGACAGCTCAATACTACTTGCCTGCTCTCTGTTGCACATGTTCTCTGTTTACCTTGTCCTGGTTTCATTGAGCCCAATAGTGAGCCAACTCAGTTCATGAACTCACTGGAGGTCTGTGGCACTGATTTCCAAGCTGAGTCTCAGACACTTGACAGTCATTTAGGCACAATTGAAAGGGTACATTTTTTTCTCATGGATAAATTCCAACTTTGAAGTTGGAAGTAGAGTGCCTTTTGTGTGCAGTTCTGTTAAAACCTTCTGGTCTGAAATTTTCTCTTGTCTAGAAGTCAAGCTGTTAGCTATAAGCTTATCTTACCTGTGTAAACTGCATTTGAGAAGTCCTGTTCCTGCCCTGTTCTTTTCCAGAACAAGCTTCTCTTTCCTCCAGAAACATAGGTTAAGAGCCGTGATCATGCAGTTGTGCTGTGTGACTGGAGAGAGAATTCTGGACATTTGTTTCTTCTTGCACTTGGATTTGAACTTGAGTTCCAGTAAGGGGTGAGGGAAAGTTTGCCATTATTTGGTTGAATATGTAAAGTGCCTCTCCAGTACATGCAAAATAAACCTTTTTTTAAAAAAAGCATTATGTTCCACTGCCTACAGTAGATGCATCCACACTGTTACAAGAAAACTGCAGCTGATTTTATGGTGAACAAAGTCTTGCTAGGCTGCTTTGAGAACTTCAGTTCTGTCGTTAGCAGGGTATCTTCTGATTAACAAGTAAAGCACGTCAGAAATTTTTGACTAATCAGTTTTCATTCATAATGTCAAATTTGAAGCATCCACTAGTTAATATTGGTTGATTTAAAGCATTTCACAGTAACATGCTTCTCTGTTTAGAAGACAAAATATTAAGAAGTGTGAAGTCAAAAAAACCTTTAAAGCTCAGAATATTTAATTTTTAAGTCAATATTTTAACAATTATTTTGACTTGTATGTTAGAAAGAAAAATATTTTTTGTTCTTATGACATTGTATTAAAAAAGTTAGAACAAAAAAGAAATTAAATCTTTAGGATTATATAATTTCACAAAAAAGTCAGCATTTCCAGTTTTCAGCCTGAGCTGGGGTAACTTTTGACAGTGTCTGTGAACAGAATTCATTTCTGTGTGTGACACTGCATCCGAATTATTATATTTGTGTATTCAGAAACAATTTAACATTTAACTAAGTGACTGTATATCCATATATTCTTTAGCCTCACAAATGAAATTTATTATTTCTAGTGACATAGGTATTTATTTCTAGTTATGGAGTCCACCTGACATCCCCAGTGGATAAACTTTTCAGTTTTTTCATAGGGCAACACCAAGCCAACACTCTGTGTATTCCCCGTCAGCATTTCACAGCTCTCTTCTGAGGAGTAATGGGGATAATGAGGTCTTGGTTCAGTGACAGGTGAGCTGGAATTTGAACCCATCAGCCTGGTCTCATACAAAAGCCACACAGATGGGAAACATCTATTGAGCTAGATCTGAACTGGTACAGGTGAACGGTTCTGTGAACAATAGCAGTATACTAAAACATAAATGCTGTTATAAGTGCTTATGGCACTATGATATTCAGCTTTTGGAAAATGCAAGCCCTTTCAGTTCCTCTGTCTTTGAATAAACTCCTCTACAGTAGAAGAGTAAGACTCAGCTGTAATTGCTGACCACAGCTATAAATACTTACTCTCCCTCCCAAGTGAAGCTGAAGCTGAGGTTCCACAGCAGCTTAAACCAGTGTAACTGCAGGCTGTTGCGGTACTATCCCCACACCTTCCTGCAGCTCCAGCACTGATAAAAGCTTGTGCTGGGCTGATTTCGCCTGCTAAGTTGGCAGAAACGTGACCTAATAATAAGAAAAAATTAGAATCATGATAGCTAAGTCAATTTTAGTCACTTCTGGAGCCTAAGAGTCTGCTTATAGGCAATTCACAGTTCTCTGGATATTATGAATGTTGTTGCTGGCAGTACAAATACTGAAATACAATATAAGCCATTGATTAAATGCAGATCACGTTCTGATCTTTTTAGACCTTAAGATAGCTTCACTAAATGCTACTACTGAAGTCCTGTCCTTCTCCCCTTCCCATCCCAGAACATGTACTTCCACCATGAGCAGTTGCATAGATGCTAGGGAATCAGATCAGCTTGCTGATTTCGCAGGAAGCTAAGCCAAGGGAAAAAAACCTAAAAATTGTTCATTCAGCAAGCTAATCTGACTCACCATGCCACTATGTAATCTCTTTATACAGTGTTTATTTTTCTGCACCTATTACAAGGTTCTCATATGACTTAAGAGGAGAGCTTATTGGCAGTGACATACAACCTGACACTACTAAACTGCTTGCTTACCTGTCTGAAACCAAGTGCAGGTGGCACCATCTTACACCATTTGGGCACTTCCTTGGGGAAGTTGTCCATTACTTGACTATTGATTAAGAAGCAACAAGAACAAGAGAAGCTTATATGAACCAAGAGTAACATTAAATGTAGTCACACTTTTATATATTATTGATTCAGGGTCAGTGATAGGGTCTCCTTACTTGTTAGGTCAGTGTAACTGTGTGTTCATATAAGAAGTATACAACTTTTACTTCCTTTATAATATCTTATTTTGCCTTATATGGGGAATGTAGGCTCTGCAGCAGAGGCCATTCTTCTGAGCTAAAACACCTGCTAAAAATAGAAGTCTGTTTCCTTTCCTTGAAAACAATGATTAGTGGGGTGAAAAGGCATATTGCTACTGGGTTATTTAATTATAAAATAGACAAGCTTGTAGATGGGACAAATTAATTTTGAAATATGTGTTACTTCGATGAATAGATGGAAGAAGATAAGAGCCAGACCCTTTTCAGAGATGCACAGTGACAAGACACATCTTAGAACATGTTAAATTCCAGTTAGATATTAGGAAAACATTTTTCACCATGAGGCTAGTCAAAAATTGGAAGAGATTGCCCAGTGAGGTTGTGGAGTCTCCATCCCTGGAGATATTAAAAAATGGACTGGACATTTACTCAAGACCATGAGCAACCTGCTCTAAGTTGATCCTGGTTTGGATGTGGGATTGGACCAGATGACCTTCAGTGGTCCCTTCCAGCCTATATTATTCTGTGATTATATGCTTCTGTTTTATAAAAGTGGTTGTGCCATTCATATTGTTGAGTTCTAATCTGTTGTCTGCTGAAATGGGCTTGTGTAACCTTTCACAGTCACTAAGTACTAAAGAGGCTTTCTGGGGTTTGGAAATGAGACAATAATGAGGAATGATGGTTGGGAACAGCCACATTTAACAATATTCAATAAAAGAGATTAGATTGAAATGTGTGATCTCCTGGCTAATGACAACAATATCTTTTCTTAAGCTAGTTTGTTTGTCTGCAATGTTCTCTGCATTTTTCAAGCAGATTTGTCTCTTTTCTCCTCCTTTTTGCTTGTTGATACTTCCTTTTGGAGCACTGTTTCCTTCCTCTCATGCTGTCTCACTGCCCTTGTTCTGTACCTGTGCAGTTCCAAACTGGCCCCTGGCACTGGCTTCTTGTAGTGCTGCTCCCCACACCCTGCCCCTAAAACCTGGTGTGGATGGCTCCCAGGATGCTAATTCTAGGCAAGGATGCCTTCAAAGAGTTTATTACTAACCTGTCAGAACCTACTAATTTCTGTTCCACTCCAAAACTCCTTGGTAACAGAAAGTCACAGTCAGATAAATGAACTCTCGCTTTATCATAGATCTTATTCTTATCCCATGGCTCCTTAGCAAAGGTTAAACACAATGTTTTGAAGAACATTGGTGTTTAAATTATTACTTAATAAAATGATCAGATTGAGAGACAGAAGCACTTAAAATCTTGTGAAGCTCTTTTAAGCTATATTCAGTCAGGCTTTAATGTATCAAATCCTGTTGGTTCATGTTTGGAAGGATATTTTGAAATTACATTAGGAGACTTGATTTTAAAAAATGCACTGCAATAGCTGTCCATAAAGAGAAGTAAGAATTCAGTGATTTGGTATTTGGTATTAGCATAGTAGCTGCATTCTTTGTGTAATTACACAGTATATTTTGTCTAATTTTATCATGATAAGAGCAAAATTTTAAGAGTGATATTTTTTTCATAAATGGAAGTTTTATGCAGAAACCACTCTGTTTCTGGAATATAGCTCTCTTGTTGGTTTGTGTTTGTTTTTTTTTTTCTTTTTAACTTTCTTGCAAGCAGTTACAGGACTTCCAGCTTTATTGATGTTGCTCATTCTCCTCCCCTTCTTTCAGAGAGCTGTGAGAAGAATTCTCGTAGTAGTTGGCAGAACCGAACTCCCACTTATGAAGAAGAAGCAGCAGCTCTTAAACTTCAAGCCATCTGGAGAGGGACCTATGTTAGGAAAGTACTGAACAGCAGAAAACCAGGTGTGTCCTTTAAAAATGCCTTTTAAAACATGTTTCATCCTTTACCTTATTCAAATATTTACTGTAAAGTTTTTGTTACTAATGAATATCTAGTTAAAATGAACTGAAATGCAATAGAATGTTATAGTTGAATCTCTGATCTCTTATAAAACTAAGAATAGTGATCAACCTAACTACTCAATTAGCACATATGGTACTAAAAAGTAGAGGAAGGACACTCCCCCTAGATTTTTGTAGCTATTAAACCAGAATTTACATTAATGTAGATTTAGCTCATAGCTGGGCTAAATGTTGGTTTTTTTCTTTTTTTTCCTGGAAAGGTAAGGTAAGGCCATATGAGAATCTAAGCATCATAATGGATAAGCAGCAGAACACAGCATCAAAGGCTGATACTGTGCTCCAAAGATACTGTGCTGATACTATCCTTCATTCATATGTATATAAATAGAGGAATCTTACATAGCAGTTGAAGACTTGTGTTACATTTCTTATTCAGCAATTCTATTATCTGAGCTGGAATATTGTGTCCAAGTGCAGTGTTCATAGTCCAAGAAGAAAGATAGGTAACAACTGAGAAATTCTGAGTAGAGTTGTAAGGATCAGGATTAAAGAAGGGCCTTGTACTTGCAGGCCGTTAGTTTGCAATTTAAGAAAGAGAAGATTAAGAATGATTTCGCTATAATCTGTAAGTGCCTATATGAGAAAAGGAATTTGATAGTAACAAGGTCTTTAGTCTGAGATCTGAAGGGTTAACAAGAAGGTCTTTAGTCTGAGATTCAAAGATTGACAGTTGAATCCAGACACATTCAAACTAGAAGAAGTGACATTTATTTTTAAAAGGATAAGGTATTTATTGGAATAAACTAAGGTTTGTGTTGTACTACTGAAAAATTTAAAATCAAACAGATACTCATCAAATTCAAAAAGGATTAGTCATTTAGATATGATGAAATAGCAATTAATATGTTAACAGGACTGTTAGACAGAAAGTTAGATCAGAATGATTCCTTCTAGCCTCACAGTATATGAATGCCTGAGGATCATGACAAAAAAACCTGCTCCATTGCGAGATATACATTCCCTCTTTAGTAAGTCATCCCCATTCTGCTGGAAGCTCCTTCTTGAATTACCATCATTGCTGGGGTTCTTTTGACTATATGTTTACCTGCACCAGATGATCTCTTCAAGCTATCTTTTGTACCTTCATCCCCTCATTGGTAAACGTGGTGCTGCCTTTCTCCCAAACTATCACCTGTAGCCCAGTCTTGCTTAAACTTTCCTACTAAGTAGTCTAGTGCCCTTCTATTTTTGTTTATGAAGTGCCATGTAAATTAGGAATTTCCATAAACTTTCACTAGTATTATCAATTCCTACAAATCCCACAGCTCAGAAGCTCTTCTTTTGAAGTTTAGATTTTAGATTTTTGTCATTTGAGCACTATGTGAGTATTCCCACTCTTTTCTTCCATTGTCTCTACTGTCTTTCGTAACTTCTGATTTATCAATACTCTGTTACCTGTTACCTTTAATTCTGATATTATCTTTACAGTGCTTTACTGTGGTTTTTTTTTTTCCAGTCATACTATTCTTCTCCTCCTTTCCCCCATTATCTATAATTTTTCTCTCTCTTACATGTCATTACAGTAAAGTGTTATTACTCCCCCCTTCTTTTTTTTTTAGTTTTTCCCCTCCATTTCTGTCACTAATTGCTTATGGAATAAAGAAGGATTTCACCTAACTTTAGTCTTGAAAAGTTAGACAACAGGTCTAAACTAGTTGCCTAGTCTTCATCTGTATTCTGTGGATAGAATTAGACACCTTGAGATGAAAACACATGCTGTCATCTGAGAGTTATCAAACATGGGTGGGATGAATTACCCAGTGGAGCTGCCCAATTCTTTTCTTTTTAGCTACACAGATTGCCTAGGCACATACCTATCCCTTCATGGTATCTGCAAATAAAAGCTGCTGCGAGTTAAACAGCGTATTCTCCAAGAACAGAGATAACCTCATATCACTACAATGTGTTACAATGAAAAAATTGTAAATCAGAGAAAATATTGATCACATCGTTTTTGCAGTTGTAGGAGTGCTGTAAAGTACAAAGGTGATGATGAAGGAAATTTACTCTGTCAAAGGAGAAATTAGTTTTCAGTTCAGTGAGACTTCTGTAAAATTCCAAATAAAAACTAGTGATTCATAAGACAATTTACTTGTGCAGGTGGCATTTTTTACAAGTATTTGGCAGGTGTATATTTAGAACAATACAAAAGTTAGATGTTATATTTTCTAACTTATTTTATTATTTCCAGGTACTAAAGAAAACACTACTGTCAAAGAAACCTTGCAAAAATTGTGGACTGCGATTGAGTTAAATTTTGAACAGTGTGCTGTAATGCTGTTAAGGTAATCATGTAGTAAATTAAACCATTTTATTGCAGGCAGTACCATAGAATTGTCATAAATTGCTGGTTCACAAAATTAATATGGTAAGAGCATTACTAGTTTTAAAATTACATAACTCTGTTGGAAGGGGTGAGATGTTTTTAGTGAAGATATGCTATGCTTTATTCTGTGAATACCATTTATTCTACATGAGTAAAACTACAGCAAATCTTATTTTTAGGTATGTGTGCTACAGGTTTTTTCTACAGCTTGAGCTAGAATATTACCTTTCTCCTGTATTTAATTTTTTAATATCCTGTAGGCTGTTTCATAAGTATAAATCTGATATGGATTCCTTAGTTAAGCAGCTAACCAGCTGATTTAAAGAAGCATTTTGATTCATGCTATCTGTTTAGGAATCCTGATTGACATTATAAAGGAGGTAGCTATACTATTTAATTGTACCACAGTTTCTATCATCAGAGGATTTGTTTGTAGCACTTGCTTGAAGGAAAGCAGATGTACTTCTAGGTAAATGCTTTCCCTGGTATTTAATTACAGCTTTTGCAAAGATAGCTACTCTAATTTCAACAGTGTTCCTTAAGTCATTTGCAAGCATGACACTCTTTGTGGATCACATATTTTCATTAAGTCCTTCAAAAATCTCTCTGCAAGTGTTCACACAACTGATCTAGCAGTAGATCAGTTCTGCCAGGGGTGAGGAGTGAGAACTGGCAATAATTACTGGCTGTGGGTATAAATCTTCACTCCTTATAACCAGCAATTTGAGGAACACTCATATGGGGTATAATTTTATTTCACTTTTTAGTATTTCTAATCCTGTAAAACCTTTCTATGTTGATGGGATCAGGACTTTGCAACCACAGACTTGTTCCAAATATTAGACCTCAGTTTTAGATTTGCAGCATCTCTAAATCAGCAAAGATCAGATGCAGGTTTTAGTCTACCTTCAGACTTTTAAAACTTATGGGATTGATTCTTAGGCGTTGTCCCAGGGGATACATTTGAGTGTTAAAATCATGCTAATGTGATTTTGTTTAATTTTTTTTAACAGCTGACAGACTTGCATTTAATATAACAAGCTAGCACCTTGGTCAATAAAGTAACATGCAGGAATTTTGGAAGTTCAGTATTAGGGTAAAAGTTTTCCCATTCTCTAAACCCAGACTTACCGGAGACCAGAACCAGTACCATTTTACAACACAAACACCAGTTTAAAATGCCCTAAAGCTTCTCAGTTTGTGCTAGGATTGCCACCTGTTTGCCTTTATACATTCTATGTAAGCTCATCTATGTTTGTCCCTACTATAATTTTCAATGAATTAAAAATTTGAGGTTTCTGAGGGGCTTTTTCTGGCTGCGTGCGCACTGTTTATCAGTGGTGGAAGGAACCTTTGCAAAGCTTCATGGACTAAGATTTCAAACTGTTCTGCTTTAAATTACTTCCGGCAATATTTGCATCCACTCTTGTGACTCACCTTAATTAAATGTCAAGGTCAGCTATTATCATTGCTAAAAACATGATTCTGGAGATTGTTTCTGTAATTCCGATTACTATATAGGAATAGCAGAACATCAGAGTAGCATTGTCCAAATTTTGTGGATAAAACTTTTGCAGTTGAACAACTTGAACACATTCATATTTGACACAGAAAAGAAGACAGCTATCACCAAAAATAGATGTTGTGAGGTTTCTTTAGACTATTCCCTTTATGTAAACCATATAAACCAAACTCTGAATTAGAGCAATTAAAAGATAGCAAAAAAGATATATTGTTTACTTGCTGCAAAAAGCAGGTAATTAAAGAATAATGCAAGACAGAGTGAGTGGCAGGGAGAGGATATCCTTTCCTTCACCTCTATGTAGGCATATTTTCACTCATAATCTCCAGAAAAAAATCACTGGAAGGAGCCAAAAGATGGAGTTAGGACAGTTGTCTTTCTTCTGCCTTTCACCCAACAACCTGTTCACATAACAGTGAGTTTTGTATGCTGGTCTTCACATTGCTTTGTCCAGAGGAACATAACTTTTTGATACTACATATGAGAAATAAAAATTCATGGTGTCAGTTGGGTGCCAGTGAGGTTAGCTCTAATTTCAGAGAAGTTCATAACACCTGCGAGCTTATTTGCCTTACAAATAACTTCTGAATTTACAGTCTTGGGTTCCTTCCTGTGTGAAAGGAGTATCTTTCATCCCATTTAAATTTATTTAGTTTTGCTTTTATTCCTTTCTTGTTCAAAAAAGTTTTAAAAGGAAATAAAGGGGTTTTAATCTCCTAATGATGCCACAGCTTTAAGATGACAGCTTAATATAAAGAAATGGAAGTTATGCTAACTGATCTTTATTTATTTAAAAAAAGAAAAAAAGTTTTGTAGAAGCCATAACACTTTGGGCTGTTAGAAACAGTTGTATGCATGGATAGACTGACTGATAGAAATATTTGTATGTAAGTTTCGGCCATTATGGGCCATTAGCTCTAAAAGAGCTGATCCCTACATGATTTATTATTTTTTGAGAGTGAACAGCTACTAGAGAAACATTAGCAACACATTTTGTATCATTGTTTTACATACATGCACGAAGCAGTGTTCTTCATGATTAGCCTAATTTAAAGTCAAGATATGTGTGCCCTCCTGATTAGATTTAAGTATTTATCTTGTTTTCTGCTTTCCAGAGAAATGTTTAAAAGAAACTGTAAGTCAATTGAAAAGTTTCCTTGTTATGAAGATGAATGGTGTAAGATCTCTTTTGCTGACTATGCTGTAACCTATGCTGATCAGCCACCAAATGTGTGGTTTGTGGTTTTTAGGTGAGTTTCATACAGCCCTATATAACTCTTATGGGGAAGTAGTATTGATACACTGTGGTTTTTCACTAACCTGCTTTAAAAATGTAATTTTACATGTGTACTTTCCATAAATTCTAATATATATACTTTTACTTCATGTTACACAAATAATTTTATTTGTGCAAATAATTTTAATACAATTTGATTTTCTTTTTCTTTTTAGAGAAATATTTCTTGTTCCAGAAGACATGCTTATAGTGCCAAAGATGTATACCACTATCCCTTCCTGTAGACTTCATGTTGTTGATAATGACACACTGGAGGAAATGCCACATGTCTTCTTCAAAGTGGCACCTCGTGTTTATCCCAAAAATAAGGTAAATGCAAAGAGTCATTGTGAAAAGTATAATTTTTAAAATAACAACAATTGCCCAAATTCTGTGGACATTTTAAGCTATGTCATAATGTTCTACTTAGAAGTGCGCCCTTATTTATTCGCAAGTTTGAACAGAGAATATCACTGATCTGCTTCTGTGCTAAACCTTTTACAGTGAAGGAATAGCCTTAATTTTCTTTGCTATTTTTTACTATCGCTAAATGGAGGAATATCATCCCACTTCCCTGTGCTGTGCTACTCAGTGTCAATATGGTTGCTGCTGTTGCTGTCCATTTGACAGAACAACCTTCAAGAGTCAGGGACCAAACTAAGAATGAGGTTTGAGTAGCATTTTTTAAGTCATGCTTACAATAATTAAATTAATATGCATCTTCAGGCACTACTGATAATTGCAGCATTGATGCCAAATACAGCTTTAGATGTGCTCCCCCTCAAAGCCTGTATGTTACCTCAGAAGCATTAGTGTAAATTGCTTCTAAAAAAAATAACTATATTGTTAAATAATGATCACAGCTTCCCCTCCTCCTGCCTTTTTACCTTTAGGCTAGAGAAGACAGTTTGCTCAGTCTTTCCTTGCAAGTTACATCCTCTACACTCTTGATTACTCACTCTTCTGGACTCTTTCCAATTGCTGTTGTTTTTTTCTTGTTTATCATGCACAACACTGAGCACAATAAACTTTGCACCAAGGATTAACTCGTGGCCATACAAATGATGAGTAAGGAACAATTAGTTTACATGTCTTGTGGGCTTTACTTCTGCTTATATATCTAACTGTGATGCTTGCCCTATTTTGCAACACCATTGTTAACTCATGTACTTCTGTAACCCTCGGTGCTTTCCTGAAGAACTGAATCCTGTAGTTTATTGTTCTTGACTAAATATAGTGTATTTCACTACTGATTTTAATGCTATTTTTTCAGACCATTTCCCTAGTTTAAAATAATCTTGAATTCTTATTTTCTCTTCCTCTAAAGTTACAATTCTTCTTAGTTTGTGGTATTGGCTAATTAAACATATATGTACTCCATTCCACCATCCACATTACTAATAAAAATACCGAATGGAATCAGGTTCAGGTTAGGTCTTTGAAATCTCACTGATTGCATCCTGCTCTTCCAAAAGGAGCCATGAATATGTGCTTTCTGGATGTGATTATCCAACTAGTGTGGGCTAGTTTCTTCATGACAGCATTTCCTTAGGCTTAGAAGAATGATCAAAGAGACAGTGTCAGGTGTTTCCTTCATTCCCATAGTGTGCTTTCCTGTAGAAGGAAGCTTGATTGGTTTGACAGGACTTGGTTTTTGCAGTCTTTTTGCTATGTTGAGGGGGTTGCAAGGAGTTCATTTCATTAGTTATTTCATGATGTTTTCAGCCATTGGAGTTATGCTGACTGATAATTTTCTAGACACCTTTGTCCATCTAAAAAAAATACAATGTTGCAGTTCTATAGTCTTCCAGTACCTTACCTGTACTCCATCAGTTATCAAACATAATTTAAAAGTTTTGTGATTGTTTTAACCTGTTATTTAACTTTCAGATAGTTCAGAAGTTCATCAGACCCAACTAATCCAAAACCTTAATTTGTCTATATAATCATTTACTACTTCTTTACCTATTCCGGCCTGCCTCTTAGCTCTTTAATATTGCCCCTAATATTAACTATTCTAGCCACATGTTCACAGTTGACCTTTTCGTGAAGACAGGTTTACATTTTATCCTTCTCAGTCTCTTCTGTTAATAACAAAGAATTGATGTTGAATACAGTCTAACACGAGGAGTAGTTTTCTTCTCTTTCTTTTGTAACTTCACTTCCAATTTCATCATACTTTTTTTTTTTTTCCACTAGAATGAACTTGCCTTATCTAGTGTTTATAGTGAATATTAGCTGAGTGTGACAGATAAGGACTGCTACTTCTGGAGAAATACGCTTAAGAAAGAAGGATTGCAGACAAGCTCTTCAAGCTCTCAAAACTAATTTGGAATCCTCAGAGATCGGCTGTAGATTCCACCAGACAGGAAAATTCAGTTTGGAATTCGACAGTGGCAAGTGGCAGGATGCAAAAAGAAATCTCAGTGGTGAACGCTACTTACTGCTTTTCTGGAAAGTGACGGGTTGTGGAAAGAACAGTCACAACTTCAGATTTCAGATCGCAGCTCAGCGTTTGTCCTGCTTAGCAGGATAGGACTGTCTAGTTCTGTCTTGTAAGGCAGGCTTTCCATTTCCCTGATTTTACTAATTCTTTCTCAGACGTCCTCCCATTTAACATCTTTCTTGAATAATGATGTCCAAAATTGTACACAATATTCCAAATAAGATCTTACCAACACTTTGTGCAGTATAGTGGTTTTAATATTGGAAATGCTTGTTTTGCTGTGCACTACCCCACCTGGTATGTTCCATAATAATTTCTTTTTCCATGGGTACAGTGCAATAGCCTCAGTGATTCTGTCATTAACTAATGAAAATGGCCCTTTTTATTTTATTCCTGTCCCTCCTTGAAGTAGTCACCACTTAAAGCAGACATTTTTGTTATTATTCTCTAAATTCATTACTTATATTTTATAATATTAAATGTGGTTAATATCAGTAAAGAGTGATTTTGGTTTAAGAGTATTGTGCAGGTATGCTGCATTTTTCTACTTGTTCTTATTACATTTCTTAATCACTGCTACTGAGTTTCTCAGTAAGAATATAACCTTATACTGTACAATTTAGCTTGTTGTCTTTGTAAACGTTTTTTTAATGTTTCAGTGGACCTGCAAAAGCTATTGAAAGCTCTATCGATGTTTTGACGAGACATTATGCAATTATTATGAAACACAGAATACAGTGGTATTATTTTAATCTGACTGTTGCCTTTCTTCTTAACAGTATTTTGTAAAAAATAGTCAATGATGTAATGCATCAAGCAAGAAATTATACAGTATGGCTGAATTCCTAAATGTCAATATTATTACAGAAAAAAAGTCCTTTTTTTTTTTTTTTAAATAAATCTACCAGTTAGTTGTTCTGCTTCAAAACTATGAATCAGCAATTTACAATAGAGCTAAAAAGAAATCCTATCAACAGGTATTGTTACTCTGCTGCAGAGACACTCCTGGAACACGTTAAAATTCATTTCAGAATGACTGACAATAAGGATAAAATCTGTGCACTAGCAATAATGTCTGTCATCTTTCTGCACACATTACAATCTAGATAGAAACTAGCTACTTGCTTTGCATTATTTGGATTTTTTTTGCATTAAGTTTTCTTTTTACATGGTAATTTTTTCTACTGCTGGACACAGTTGGGTTTTGTTTTTTGGGTTTTTTTTGTTTGGTTTGTTGTTTGTTGTTTTTTTTTTAATTCTACTCTTTTTATTATTCACAAGTCTTTTGAACAGATTGTAGAAAATGGTAGAGATAAACATTCCTCAAGCTTCAGCTGACCAGTGAAGGTAACAGTTTAAGAAATCATCACTAACGACATATTTAGTCTGGAAAATAGAGGTCTGTTTGAGCAAGGACACTCACCAGTTATTTGTCTTGACTAGTTATAGAAGGACATAAGGAAATCATCTTACTTTACCAAAAAATTAGTTTAGGTGGTATATTAGAAAACAACCTTTTCTGATTCTAGAGATAGCGAATTGTAACAAGATACCTAAGCAGGTAATGAAACCTCTCAAAGGTTTTTAAGAAAGAGACATAAATCTGATGTGGTTGTCTAGATCTATTTGCTTATTTCTCAGTAGTGACTGATGATTACTCTGTCTTCCTACCAGCTGCACAATTCAGTTATTGTGCTTTCTAATTGCTTATAGTATTCAGAAAGTGCCCAATCAAACAATTTTTAATCTTTTAAATCATATTTGTAGTGAACATTAAGATTGTAGAACCTTATCTTTCTAAATAGGCATACAACAGAAAGTGTTTTTCTCATGCGCACCATACTATCAGAAAGCACTTGAATAGCTGGCTAAATCCCTCTCGGTTTCCAAGTATACTGGTTAAGAACAGGGGGGACTTTAACTATATGCTTAAATAGGTATTTAAATAAGTGAGTTCTCCTGAATCACAGCTTTGAATGGTTGCTATTACTTTGTAGTGATGAAAGGGTGTAAAGTGCCTTACAGTTACAATTGCACAAATTGGAATCATGAATCATTTCTTTTACTTTCATTCTAAGTATTCAGTAGTCCTGAAGTCACAACCCTGTATTATTGGATAGTCCTGAAATCACAACCCTATTTATTATAAGAATTTTTCAACAAAGCTTTTTTACTGGTAAATACTGATTTCTTTTAACTGAAATTTAGCAGAAGACTGCCAAGAGAGAACACATCTCAAAGAATTTTCATCTGGACTGTTTTTTGGGGGGAACATGAAATTTTAATGTTTGAAATAGCAAGTTGGTAGGGCTAGTTTGGAGAATTTGAAGAAGGGACTTAATCCTGAGTTCCCCTGTTACACTGCAATTGGCCATTGCACTCATTATATCCCTTTTTCCTGCCCCTTTCAAGTAATCATCACATTCATATTGCCTTCTTTTTTCAAATACAAAATAAAATCAGATTTTGAAACCTTTTAAATTATGTTCTGGTTTCCCATATTCCTCTTCTCAGGATTCATAAAGAGCAGATAAATCTGCATCAGGATTATTAATTGTGTTGCATTTTTTTTTTTATTTTTCTAACAGTAGAAATATTTTTTTCTTAAATCAACATCTTCATAAAAATAAGATTAATATCCTGACATTTAATGCTGTAGTTGCAATTACATTATTACAAATAGGGGCAATATTAATTTAATCTCAGATTTGAAGACAGAATGACTCTGATCTCTGAATTTCCATGCAGCAAATTGCATTCACACATTCTTTCACACTGCGTACAGCATGAAGGGACATTTTAAAATCTCTGGTTTATCAGTGAATGCAGTTATTTTCATGTTTATGTTTTATCTTTATCTAATTTTGCTTTCATGTGTGTGAGGACTGCTAGCTTTTGCTAAATGTCTTGTGTGTGAATTGCCAAAATATTAGTTTCCTTTTCTTCAGCTGTGGTCACCTTTGAAGTTAAAAGTATCTATAATCTCAAAATTGTTGCGCAGTTTTCAAATACATCAACACTTTACAATACGTATCTTTCTTACATCTGGCATACAGGCCAGATGTTTCCCAGCAATAGTAGAGTATAGGTTTAATGTGGTTGTCTCAGAGCTTGCAGTGAAGGTTCTTGGCTTATGCGGTCTATAACTCTTTCTTCATTATATCTACTACTATCACCACAACCACCACATATAGTTTTGGTAAGATATCAAGAGAGAAAAAGTATTTTGTACCAAATGAAGAGACTTTGATTGATACTATTGGTTTTATAAGAAAAAGAATGATAATATTACAGAACCCAGAGACATATAGATGTGTTTTAACTGGGGGCTGTTTGCGTAGTAGTATGATGTACAAAGCAAGAAAATACATTGAATAAGTATGTTTTACTGAACTTTAGTCATATTATAAGAAGACTTTTCAGAATAGAGTACTGCACATGCTTAAATAAAAGAGTAAGAAATCATTAGTATTTGTTAAATTAGACTTTATTAAACAACTTAGAGTCATCAAATAATTTGGTTAGAAAGTGACCTCAGGTGTTTGATTGTATCTGCCCCTAAAAGTCAGGCCAGCTTTGAAGTTAGATGAGATTGGATTTGACTTGCTATGTAACTTTTTGCCAAATACAAATTCCTGTAATAAGAGATGCTTCAGAAGTTAGACTGTAATAGAACTAAAAGATTCTTGCTTATGAAGAACATTTTACTGTATTAACAAGTGTAACATGGACAAAAAGGGTGTTGTATGTAGTCATAGAGTGCGTTTTGAGTAGTGTTATTTCCAAGTGAAAATGGCTTTTCTCCTTTCAGAAAGGATACACATTTATGGCTGAAGCACATACTGGTGACCTTCCTGTGGCAGCTGGAAGATGGAGGCTCCGGCTTATCGGTTCTCATAGTCCACTCCCATTCCTCTCTCGTGAGGCTGTAAATAATGTCTATTCTACTAAAGAAATTAGAGAGTATTACATACCCAATGACAGGCATGTAATGTTCAGGTAAATATTGAGAGAAGAATGATTAAATTCTGCTTTTTACATGGACCATCCCTGATAGAAAAGTATGTTCTTTCCTCTTTCTTATAACTGGAAAGTATTAAAGCAAATATCTCAATTTTATGGACTGTCAATGTTCAATAGCAAATTTAACATTTCATTTCTGAAAGTGTTATTTTCTGAAAATAACTGCCACTGCTTAATGAAGAACAGGTATGAAGTACACAGACCGTAACTTTAAAATCCTAATAACAGTATTTTGCATTTCTGTAGACTCAATCTTGAAATCTTATGCATAAGTCAATTACTGAAATTCCATAGTACTTTTGGGGATTAAATATGTATTAAAATCGAGATTTTGCAGGTGAGGAGGAGACATAAAGTTTGGTATATTTTTTCAGCTATTCAGATAAAGTTTTAAATAAAATCCAGAAATGCAACAATTTATTTTCTGATATATCAGACCAATTTCCATCTTGCAGTGTTGGAAGAAATATTTATATACATTTTATTTTAGCATGCAGATTCTTTTAGGACAACGTATTTAATAAAAACATGATGATTTAATTCGTATTAATACTTTTTAAATTTATTAAAGTTTATTAAAATCAGTTTATTCTAGCTGAATTTGAGTTCAAAATTGACCCTGACCAAATTATTATGCTTAAGTTTTTATACAAAGGACTACACACTGCACTAAACCAGGCCCCATGCATAGAGCTGATCACATGTATATATTTTGAAGGTTAATTCTACGATATTTTGCCTTGATTCCTGACAATTTGTATCGGTATTTCAAATCAATGTATTATTCTTGGGATAGAGGTCTATTCAACAAGAAGAATCAGGTTCAATATAAATGAAGAAAACATGTAATGGAAATATAGCAATTGCAATCAAATTCTGTAAACTGTCTCTTCCTTGATGAGGTTTTTTTTTCTTTTTTCCCCTCTAATGTCAACAATCTTTAAAAAAATCTATTTTAAAATACTTGTATAGTTTTGACTCCAAATGTGCTGAATTCAGGGTGGTGGTGGTGTTTACCTGTTTGCTGAGATTAGTCTAACAATTTGAATTTATGAACAAAAAGCAAGTAATATATAAAGTTATGAGTCGCAACAAAAATATTATTTAAATTTTATCCTAAGTCTCTAGTTCTATAGTCTTAATTCCACAGTCTTTTCAGTTGACCAGAGTTGCAGCTGCTATTAAATGAGGTAGATCTACCCTTTTGAAAGCAAATCTTTCCTTTTTTCCTTTTGCTCAGTTACTTTTTAATTGAAACCATTTCCTCATCTGCCTAACTGTGTTTTTCAACAAATAACAGTACAGCAGGAATGCAAATGTATATCTGGACATTTGCTAAGGCAGGGAAAAAAAGAAAAGGCAAGACTACACCTTTTTTTGCAGCAGCACTTACTTTGATCATGGATTAACTGCACTGAACTTCACTACAGGAAGCTTAGCCCATCAGATTGCAGGAAAACAATTGACTACAAACTCAATTTTAAGTGTTTGCTTCCAGGTCTGCACAACGTTTAGGTACTTGTAGAAAAAGAATGATCTGGTATAGTTGGTTATATTGCTATAATTTTTTTCTTCCTCTTTAGGTATTCAGTAAAAGTCACAGTGTCACATATTGCTACAGTGCAGGTACAAACCTCTAAATCAGATGTATTCATTAAACTACAAGTCCTAGATAATGAAGAAGAAATTGTGAGTGTCACTGGAAGGGGCCATGCAGTCATCCCTGCTTTTAATTTCTTGAGTAATGAAACGCTTTTGAGTTCCCACTGTAAGTATTCTATCCTGTATTTGATAATTTTATTCACTGAGGGATATACAGTAACTTTAGGTAATCACAGAAGATATTTTTTTCCTACTTTTTCCATGATTTCCATAATTGCTTTATGATTAAGTGAAATCAGCTATATTTCTGAGGAATGGACAGGAGTCCTTGGTACTCAGCAATGAGGAAAGGTACTGAAAGGATTGACTGAAATAAGGTGTCCAGCATTATTTTCTTCCTCTGCTTGTGAGTCTTGTTTTGTAACTGTATTGGGTCTGGCTGAGATGGAGTTAATTTTCCCCATGGCAGCCCTCATAGTGCTGTGCTTTGTATTGGTAGCTAGAAAGGTGTTGATAACACACCAGTGATTTGGCTACTGCTCACACAGCATCAAGGCTGTCTCTCCAGCATTCCCCCCCTCACCCAGTAGGCTGGGGGTGGGCAAGATCTTGGGAGGGGACACAGCCAGGACAGCTGACACAAACTGACCAAAGGGATATTCCATACCATATGAAGTCTGCTCAGCAATGAAAGTTAAGAGAAAGTAGTAGTGGGGGGGACATTCGTTAATATGTTTGCCTTCCGGAGCAACCACTACGCGTACAGAAGCCCTACTTCCTGGGGAGTGGCTGGACTTCGCCTGCTGATGGGAAGTAGAGAATATATCTTTTGTTTTCCTTTGCTTCTGCACACAGCCTTTGCTTCTGCTTTATTAAACTGCCTTTATGCCTTGACCCACAAGTTTTTTTCCATCTTATTTTCTCCCCCCTGTCCTGCTGAGGAGGGGAGTGATGGAGCGGCTTGGTGGGCACCTGGTGTCCAGCCAAGGTCAACCCACCACCATAACTGAGTAGAGCTGTGTGGATAATTGAAGTAACTTATCAGTTCTGAAAATTTTATGCATATGCTTGCCCTTAAGAATTGAAATATGTTTTATTTTCAAGATCTTGCCATTATTTGTTTAATTTTAAAGTTAAAAAAAAATTTGACTGTTAGGAACTGATTCCCAGACCACGGGACATGGTATTCACAGATTACACTGAGCCTTATGGTTTAAATGCACCATCCTGAGGATCACTCCTTTTAGCAGAAGGAGTTAAAGGAGTTAAACTTCTTAATGAAGCTATTTCCATTTTATTCGTAAGATTGTATACTATTTTGAATTTTTCATTGGATCTATAGGTTTCATTTTGAAAATGTATATTCTTCATAAACATTACAAGTTTGCTTAAATAAAGCAGCTGTTTACAAGCAAACAAGTCAGCTACTGTACTCTCCATGGACACCACTATACATCAATGTTGTAAGACTATAAAGTCTTCAGTCCTTTTATGAAGACTTTAAAACAATGAATCTTCTGTAAATCAATCCATTTCTGCCTGTTTGAGCATATTCAGAACCTGAGGCACAGACAAATTGTTCAAATACTGGATTATTGCTTCACTAAAGCCCAAAAATAGCATCATATTTCATATGCTCATCTCCACTATTTTGAACTGTGTAGTTTTCTAACATGATCCTTTAGAAAAATGTTTCATCTAAATTTCCAATGCTGTGTGGGAAAAATAACTAATCTAATCATGTTTATGAAACATTTTGATTTCTGTCTCAACTGCACCTTGTTATTACCAGAAATGTAAAATTAAATACTATGGAGACCATGCTCTTAAAGTGTAATTCATCATTTGACAATGTTGTGGTTTTAAAGGAAGTCATGGAGAAGCTGTCATGATTCCGTGACTGAGTTGCCAAGATAATCAGTAGCTATTTTTGGTTACTGTTTTTGGAATGTGGGAATGTATTAGTAAACTTAATAGTAGACTGGTGGAAGTAGAAGCAGGAAAGCTGTAAAATAGCTCAGATTAGAATAAGCATCACAAATACTTGAAATAAATTGCCAAGTCACCCTCAGTAAAATGAAGAATCTTCCAGGAAACTGGCTTGTTGGCAAAGATCATAGTCTGGAGACTGAAATAAGTTAAAAGGCACAATCAGGTGAAAGAGCAGAGAAATGGGTTTCAACAGATGCTGGAAGGGAGAGGATGGGGCAGAATAACTATGAGGGACATTTTGTCTTTGCCAAACTAGCAGGGGACACAGGTGAGAAGTACTTTTCAAAATATCCTCAGAGATCAGACACATACATTAGGGTTTTATCTCTTATGTGCTGTGATACAAATAATTTCGGCTAATTTAAGATTATTTTGATCCATTGTGAATCATTCAATGAAATATGTTATATTAACCTGATTGAAAATAGGAAGGTTTGTCATATCAGGTTCCTATTCAGCAGTGGAGCCAGGGAATGCTAACTGGAAAAACTGGTGATGAAAGGTACTTTATTTCAAAGGGAATTTAAAAGAGTTTCTAGACCTGGAAAACTGACTGTAAAAAAAGTATTATGATTTTAGACCATAGTTGAAGGTGAAATGAGTATTCTGATGCCATTTAAGCGTGTGTGAGTGTATAGAGAGCTGTCATTTAGAAGGTACAACTGTGAAGCTGTCACTGTTTGTTTGGGGTTTTTTTACTATTACTATTATTTTTACAATACTAGACCAAGTGGCCTTAACATTGAGGTTCTTTTCCTATCTATATGCAGCCTCTATATCACAAAGAAGACATTTTGTGTAAGTGTTCCAGATCTTTCAGAGCATCCAAACTAAATGAAAAGATTATGAAATGTACTTAGTATAACCAATATGACAGTATCACATTACCCAACCTGCTGAGTGTCTGTAGGTGCAATTTATGGCATTGTAAAAGCATGTTTCTTTGCTGTTGTCAAAAGTTTTAGGAAATTATGGTCTGTACGGTAACAATATAGGAACCTCCATAAATACTGATGCCAAGTTCAGGTGGGGATTTGCACAATTGACATTCAGTATAAGATTCATGCTGTGAGTGTCAAGTTGTTCTCTAAAAAAGTGTGTTTTCGCAGAATAGGAATAATCAGAAACCACTGGTATACCATCACCACCAAACTTGTTAGTTAAGCAAGACACAATCCTCACATTTGAGACCTATTCGGTATTGCACATGTTCTGCCTCTCCTAGAATTGATTGTTGTGTTGACAGAGGTATTCTTAAGTGAAATTATTGTGCAAGCATGAGCAATAAAACATTATTCCCCTTTCCCACCCACAATCTGTTAATTCATCTCCAGTCACAGCTGTTTTATAAATGTCTTTTATAGCTCAAAATCTACATTCAATCAATTGATTTTGAATAGATTTACCTCTTCTAGATGTAGCAGATGACTTGGACCTTGAACACTCGCTTGAAAATAAAGGAGTTGCATATTGACATGTTGCAAGCACAATGTGTTTTGTTGAAACAAGCACAGCAGCTCTGTAGCACAGATGGACAAGTGAATGCTCATAATCCTTTTATTTTCCATAGTAGCAGTCTGATACAATCCAGTCTCAAAGTATCAAAGTCTCATTCAGATATTTGTTTGAATCTGGAACCAAGGTAGGTATGAGTTCCTTCTAGGCGGAGCTTTGCTTAGGAAAACCAAGATTGAATATTTATGTATGCAGTAAGAAAATAAATTTGGTGTTACAGCACCACCTGGTGACAATTGCTAGAACTATTATTTTGGTTGCGTATGAATTTTCGGGACGTTTTCCAAGTCATCTTTCCAGCAAGGACTGGAAATGAGTCTTATGGAGGATTCCACCATTCTGAGATGAGTTATCTTCATGGCAGGATCATCCTCTGGACAAACCATTACAGAATTCTTCAATACTTATGCTCTTCAGGTTTAGGAGAGAGAGGAGGATAGTGAGGCATTCATGAAAGCTAATTATAGCCTAAAGAATATAACCTCCCTTGAAACCCACCTACATTGATAGGTAGAGGTAGGCTCCTTCAGATGGCAGTGCACAGCTCCTAAAGCCCAGAAATCAGACCTCCTGGAGAGAAGCTCACCTCTTTGCCGACTACAAGAAGGAGTACATATAGTTGGCCTCACTGCTTTAAAGCTACCTTTTTGTAAATTATTTGCACTGCCCCTTGATAACAGTGCTCAGGCAGGCATTGAATATCCTTCCTGACTAGAAACTTTCATGCAAATATTACAAATGGTACCCTAAAGGCAAGTTACCCAATTGGAAAATATCTGCACATAGAGTTATTCTTCTGTTTGGAATCCAAATTGTTTCTTTGCAGCAGGTTTTCACACAGATATGAAAGAACGTGCAAGGCTCTGGTCTCTGGATAATGTTTCTTCTTCATCCAAATGCAGTTCTGCTGAGTGAAAACATCATGAGTTTTCTTCCCTCTGATGAAAGACTTGATAATCTAACCACTATGAGTTACGTCTCCTCTCACCTTCACAGAATGGGAAGCTAACTGATACCTGGAAAGCTCCACAGGCTGTATTTAAGTGAGAAACTATTCCACAGAAACAGGCTTCCTTAGGCATATCTTTTACAAAACAACACCCACAGAGCTGCATGACTCTCAAAAATGGGTTCAAAGAAACCAAGTATTGTCTTCCTTCAAGTCTCTCTCACAGGCCTTCTTACCACAGAGGCAGCAACAGGGATATCTCAGATGCTAACGATTCTGAATGTCATGCAGAAGAGCAACACATAGCTTGTGATTAGGAGTTTGAGACATCCTGAAGAAAGCATCTCTGCAAGGTCTTGTTTTCATTTCCTGACTTCTACTGATTTTCTTGGAAAAAAGGAAGCACTGCCTTATGCAGAGGAAAGATGAGACAGCAAGTGCTCCATGACATTTGACTTCCATAAGAAACAATATTTCCTGGCTCTCTTTGAGATTCTAGTGGCACACTTCTAACCTTTTATTTGGCATTTATACACTGACACACCACCTGTAAAATTTGCTGAATCTGGTCTAATAATCCTGTCAACTCCTGTGAACTTCCGTGGATGTTTTGTCAACACACATGAAACTCTGTACATTTTTATTTTGAAGCGTTGCAATGATACAGTACCATCCTTTGCTTCTACAATAAACCTTCGGAAGAGTAAAGCCTTCTGTCCTCAGTGAAGTAAAAAAGATATCTCTTTCCCATTTGATGGTCCAGTTGATGTTAGTGTAACACAGGTGAAGCTGCTTCCCCAGAAGTGTTATTTTTGCCCTTACTCAATTTTCTTTGAGATATTCCCTTCTAGAATTCTCCTTCCTTTCTCTGTAGACATTCAGGCAAGATAATATCATAGATATCAGTGTCATTAGAAATGAACACAAGTTTATGTTTTCTGGATCAATACTTCTGTTACAGCCCTTCTTTAGCACATTCCTGGTTTCACAATTTTTCCACATTAATTCCTTCCTTAGGAGACAATGATATAACTTTATAAATGATAGACCACAAATAGTTCTATAGTTCTTTTCAAGATTGGCTTTTTTTAAACTTTAGTCAGCTATGATCTTTGTGTCAGGTTGACATAAGAGACTTTTGTAAGGGTAGGAGTTGCTAGAACTGTCGCCAGTGCCCCTCTCCCCTCCTTCCACAGGCACACACAATTTATTAAATTAGGTTAGCTATGCAGAGATCCCATCATACAGCATACAAGGCTATCTCTATTATATAATATATAGCATGGTGCTGTGGTGGTTAGTGCGGGAAAGAAGTGTGGGGTTTGGGGGGAAAAATTATACAGTGTATAAACAATAGCAACAGTTACATATACAGTCTTTCAAATTTCTCATTGTTTACTTTGAAGAGATTTGTGATTTGCCTGCAGAATGAAATCAGGATCATATTTGGGATAAACATAATTTTAATTGGACCCTTGTGAGCACAATACAGCATAAGAAAATTGACTATGGTAATTCTTCTTTCTTATAGTTTCTGGGGGCATCCATTTACCTCATACCAATAATTCATAGAATTTCTGGAAATTAACACTGAAATGTTTTATCATCTTTCAGCAAGCAAAACCCAGATTATTCAAAGTAGTACAAAGAAGGAATCAGAAACTGGAGGATCCAAAAAAAAAGGTCATATTTCATCTTCAAAGGACAGCAAAACTTCTTTCAAGCCAGGACTTGTACGAGAAGGTCCACCTATATTAGAAGATGAATGTTTCCTCTTGGAAAACTTTCAAAATAATGATGGAAGTCCACAACAAGTAAGAGATTCCAAATCATTGGGATCTGGAAAAAAACCCCAACCAACCAACCAACCAATGAAGGGGTACTGATAATTCTTTTGGTACATGTGGAGATCTGATATCCTGAGGCAAGAATAAGGAATCCAAAATTAAGATTGTTGGTAGCTTCTGAATGAGGCTATGGAGAAAAGATAATGTACATATATGAATAACCAAATAACAAGGGGTCATTTTTGTTTTCAAATCAAGGTGGTATATTCAATCTTTAAATGTTCTTCATTTGCCAAATCTAATTCAAGTATAGCATCTTTCAGCTAAGGGCCAAAAACTACCAGTAATGAAATTAAGCTTCTGATGCTTCAGTGTGGGTTTTCTTTGAAATATGATGTAAGAGAAGGCCATCTTTAATAGTTTTAATAGAGAAACACCAATTGGCAGTCAGCTAAAAGCTTTAGTAACGCACACAAAATAGCTGCTACTTGAGCCGAGTTTCTCAGAGAGGGATGACAAAAACATGGATTTCTCTTGACTTCACCTAGTATTATTTGTCTATCTTAGAAAAATAACATTTATTTTCTAAAACAGTTCTTATTTCTCTATCTCCAAGTGTTCCTTTACTGTGATTTTTCCTGATAATTGAGTTCAATTGCAACAAAATATTCCAAGAAAAAAAAAAGAGGTTATTGAGAAATAAATTCCAGGGTTGTTCCTTTGACTCAGAACTGGCTTTAGAATTTGGAAAACAATTTTTAAAGAGAATAATTTCCTGTTTAGTGTAGACAATGTTTAAAATAACCCATGGACCCTGTCACCTCCACCTCAAATTAGGACATTATTGAATGCTAGTATTAGGGCTCAAGGCCCTGTAGTAGGTCTTAAAATCAAAGACAAAAGTCTTTGTTTTAGCACATGGCATACATAGGAAAGTTACATGGAAATCTTAAAGGAATGTAGCTCCTTATTGTATAGCCCAGTTTAGTTTCACTTGATAAACACATGAGTAATTGTTTAATTTCACAGGAATTAAAATAAAATATGTGGAATTAACACTAATGTTTTAAGCTTCTTGTGAATACTGTAACATGCAAGCTTGTAAATTAATTATGTGTTTTATTTGCTGAGTTCAATAGCTGGCAGTTTACTAACCTACAAGACTTTTGAATGCTTACTATAATTGTTATGTCTTCAACATGTTATATTGTGTTTTCTTTCACAGTCTCACAAGTATATCGTACAAGCATTGGTGTTGTATAATAGCTGGCCTCTTACTGAGAGTCAGTCTCTGTTTGTTCAGGAACTGAAAGAAGTGGAGAAAAATGAAATCAAAGGTAGGTTGATCTAAGCATGTATTTAGTCAAATACATCATGTTACTGATTTAAAAAAATGTTACATTGCTACAAGCCAGGGCCACATGACATTTTTTCTTTTATTCACTTCTTGAGTGAAATAATTGAGCAACAAAGCTCTTTGTTCTGTGGTTGATAGAAATGAAGTTTGATTGCATGATTCTATACCCTCAGTTCACAAATTATAAAGAAATCAGAGAATACTCTGCAACTTACCTGGGCTTCTTAGGGCTGTGTTGCAGATGGAGTGAATGTTGTCGTACTAAGCCTAGTAATGCCTATTTTAAATTTAAATGATAAGATGAGTCGTCTCACGTTATAGTGATACCAGAGGCAAACTACAAAACCAGGTTGTACTGAGGTAAAATTGTACCAACAGTCTAATCTTTCAGTGGCACAAATTTTTGTATCCTTTGGTGTTCCATTTAGTGTGGTACAGTACACAGTGATTTGAGTTGCCTTCTCATAGGTGGATCCATTGATCACCAGGCATTCTACCTTTATTTCCTGGCCTGTCACTCCCTGCAGTTGGGGGAGTCGGTCAAAACCCTTAGGATCCCTGCTCCATTCATTTTCTAAATATACCTCCGTTCCATGCACTACTACGGTTAAGAGGGCCAAGTCTTTATTAGAATTTAGTCCCCTACTTCTAGTATATATAACATGGGCTTGCGACCATGGCCACTCTAGGGTTCTTTGACCACAGGTTAGGAGGAGCAGCATTGTCAGTGTTTGGACTAGCAACATGAACACAGCATTTCCATCTGCCATCCTGCGGGGTGCTGTAAGAGAAAATAGAGACTTGTTAGGGTGGGGAGAGTCTGAACAGGTTACCCCGTTAAAAAGAAGGAAAAATCCATCGTGCACTAATTCTGTGTTTTGAACCACTGCTATCGGTAGCTTCCCAGACAAGTGGGCCGTCAGGTTTAGTTAAGGTCAGAGGCGCAGTAGGTATGGATGGTAAACTGACCAGCTGTCCTGGCTGTAATGTTGTCGAATATTCTCTCTTCCCAGTAGATGGAGCACTAAGCTCAGTTTTTACAAAGAATGCTTGACTTACAGGGCTTCCAGTAGGCCTGTATCGATTATTTAATTGATGGAGTACTTTGGGAAGTCCTGCGTCCCATTGAGCCTCATGTGGTTTGAGATACCTTTTCAATAGGCCATTAGCTCTTTCTACCATCCCATTTGATTGAGGGTAGTATGGGGTGTGAAATACCCATTTAATTCCTTCTTGTTTTGCCCAATCTTGCACTTCCTTATGCGAGAAGTGGGAGCCATTATCACTTTGGGTAATATCAGGAGTAGGTAGGTTTGAGAACCAAAACGATAGCCCTCACACTGTATTTTGCCCATCAGCTTTCCGACACTTAGTTGCCATAAGCAAGCTGGAGACTACTTCCACTCCTGTGAGGATGTGTCAATATCCCGCAGAGGATTTGAATGGCCCGATATAACCAATTTGCCATGTAGACCATAAAGTTTGATATTTAGCAGTGGGGCGTTAGCAGGATGATCTGCTTGTAATTTCCATCTACACCGGGGACATTCTGTAAGAATAGTTTCACAAGTTTTCCAGTTTATGGGCCAGCCCTTACTCTGTGCAGCAAAGTAAAGAGCTTCCTTACTTGTGTGACCTAGGTTTTGGTGCAACCATTCTCCCAACTAATACCACTCAGGATTTAAGGTGATTTCTCTAATTTTAGTTAACTCATCTACCTTTTGATTCCACTTTGTGGCTGGTTGATTATCTTTAGCATGAGCTTTTACCCATCCTATCTTGAAAGGTGTTTTCCTGGCTTTGTCTAGTAATAATTGCCAATCTTTGTTTCTCCAAACTGGGGATCTGTTTACTGCCCAACTCAAGGTTTCCCATTGACAGAGCCACTGTGTGGCACCACTCCACACAGCTTAAGAGTCTACATATATGATTTCAAATGTTTTCTGTTGGTGTACTCTCAGTGAGGAGCAGTGCATTCAGAATTAGTGAAGGTTTAAAAGGTTGTTGTAACGCTAAAGGGTCTGTGTTTATGGGTATCTGCAATTTGGAAACCTTAGTGGGGCATTCAGTTAATTGCATATTTTCTGCAACCCCTGTTAGGTAGGCATACCATTTTCAGATGGTGGGCTTTTGTGCAACTCCTTCTGGGGGAGCAGTCCACTTTAGGATTGCTTCTAGTAAATTAAGTGGTCCTCTGGTTTGAACAGGTGGTTCCTGATGTATTTTCTCAACTTGTTTAACTACCCAGACTAAAGATAAGTCCCTTTTCCCATTCAGAGTATCGTTGTTCTGTTTCTTTAAATGTGGTTGAGCTAAACAATAAAGGTCTTTTTGGCCTATCAGGACCAGTTTGGAACAGGTTACAGTAAGTAGCATGTTCGGTGAAACCCCATTCGGCTATAATAGGGTCATGGGGGTGTACTGGTCCCAGGGACTGATACACTTTTAATTCTTCAGTTAGAATTTTGACCACCCCTTTATGTTCCAACTTCCACACCCAGGGTTTGCTGTTCCATAAGAGTGAGTGTAATGGAAGGGAAATGATAGAAAATCCAGGTACATGCTTCCTCCAATATCCTAAAGTTCCCATTAGTTGTTGTAACTCTTCCTTGATTGGGGCATTTGCAGCGCTTCGATTTTTATGCATCACTGCCTGCTATCCACCAAATACCTAAAAGTTTTACTTCTTTACTTGGCCCCTGACATTTTCAGGGTGGAATTTCAATTTCAGCTTTATCTAGTGCTTGCCATACTGCTGCTGCTGCTTCCACCACCTTCTCAGGGGAAGTTCCTCCAGTCAGAATATCATCTATATATTGGTACAGTTTAACATCTTGAGGGAGTGAGACTATCTGTAAAAGTTCAGCAAGTGTGGCATGAGCAATTGCTGGTGAACGTTTATACCCCTGTGGGATTCTGTTAAAGGTATATTGTATTCCCTCCCAAGTGAAAACAAACTTCTCTTTATCCTCCTCCTTTAAGGGAATCATAAAAACATACCTTTTACATCTAGTGCTGCCATCCATGGGTGTGCAGCTGCTTGCAAAATAGCTGTTAAGTTTGCAATGTTTGGTACAGCAGCTGTTAGTGGGGCTGTATTAGCATTTAGGCACCAATAATCAATTGTCAAATGCCACCTCCCATCTTGTTTCTGAACTGGCCAGACATATGAGTTATATGGGGAGTGGGTTCTGGAGATAATTTGTCGTTTCTCCAAATCAGCTATGACTTCAGAAATTCGATTTCGTGCCACAGCAGAAATTGGATATTGCAGTTTGTTAGTAATTTTTGAATCAGGGAGTACAGGGGCTGCATGAAGTTCACGCACTGTACCCTCCCTATTTCTACCAGGTTTGGGATCGATGTTTTAGCTGAAGGACCACACGCTGCCATTTGGCAGGCACCAGGTTCGTCCATTTAAAACTTTGAAACCTAAAATACTTTCATGATGATTTTTAATTGCAAAGTGAGTAGTCAACATGCACTTCTTGCCCTGGAGCCATAAATTGACCTTGGCAGTTTGACACACAGTAGTCTTTCCGTTCACACTGGTAATCTTAACTCTTTGATGTCTGGATTGCACTCCCAGCTTCTCGGCATCTTGTTGTGTTAGTAGTGAAATTTGTACTCCCGTATCTATTAAAAACTTCACCAATTGTCCTTGAGGACCAACTGGAATCAAAATATATGGGCCATCATCACTTATCCACTGATAAGCCTCCACTTTCTGACAGGCAGACCCAATTTTCTTCTGGACATTACTCGTTTTTTGACTTCATGTATTGCAATTCCCCCCTAAGAGGAAGGAAAGGATTATCTCCCTTTCTGGGAACTGGCACCATCAGAGTTGAAATATGCTCCCTCCCTTCACCGTTATCGTTTCTGGAATGCTTTGATGAGACTCAAGATAATGCTAGTAGGCTGACCTGACATTGTGTCTCTGGGAATGCCTAGGGCTAATGCTTTCTTCCATAATTCAGTTCTCTGTTCTTGAGATTCTGTTTGCAGGTTTTTAGATTTATTTCCCTTTGATTTAGTTTCTGTTCCCTGTTTTACAGGTCTCACCTTATGCTTGCCTCCACTGGGGCTTTAGGGTTTTTTTCCAGCTGGTGCATCGTCCCAGCCCTTTTCACAACTGTAGTTAACGATGCCATGCTTTAATTCGGCCCATTTAGGGAGTTGTTTAAGAGCATTATTGCCCTGTTTTTTATTATATTCAGTATCTCTTTTAATCTCATCCCATTTTGCAGCTAGATGGGGTGTAAGAATTGCTGGGGCTCCTCTGATCAGTGGTTTTAACATTGCAAAATCTACTGTAGCAGATAGTGGGACATCATGGGGTCCTCATTTGTGTATGGCTTGTATACAAGCATCTTTTGTGATGGCTGTAGAGAGCTGACTTAGAGATTTAATGGGGATTATGGAGGGTTCATCTCACTCCATGGTATCTATGATCACCTTGCTCCTGGAGGTATCTGGACAGGCTGGATCGATGGGCTGAGGCCAATTGTACGAGGTTCAACAAGGCTAAGTGACAGGTCCTGCACTTGGGTCACAACAACCCCATGCAATGCTACAGGCTTAGGGAAGAGTGGCTGGAGAGCTGCCTGACTGAAAAGGACCTGAGGGTGTTGGTTAACAGCCGGCTGAATATGAGCCAGCAGTGTGCCCAGGTGTCTCAGGGGAGACCCTATTGCTCTGTACAACTACCTGAAAGGAGGTTGTAGTGAGGTGGGGGTTGGTCTCTTCTCCCAAGTAACAAGTAATGGGACAAGAGGAAATATCCTCAAGTTGTGCCAGGGGAGGTTTAGGTTGGATATTAGGAAAAATTTCTTCACCAAAAGGGTAGTCAGGCACTAGAACAGGCTGCCCAGGGAAGTGGTTGAGTCCCCATCCCTGGAGATATTTAAAAGACGGGTAGATGTGGTGCTTAGGGACATGGTTTAGTGGTGGACTTCACAGTGCTAGTTTAACAATTGGACTTGGTGATCTTAAAGGTCTTTTCCAACCTAAACGATTCTATCATTCTATTTTTCCAGCCCAATAAACTACTTGGCTGGTGATAGAATGGGGTATATTTGTCAGGTCGGGTCCTACATCTAAGAAAACTCCTGAACCCCAATAGCCATTTGCTGCGTTCTCAGTCAACATTATCTGGTCGCTGCCACACAGGCATACTCGCCACAAATATTCAGTTTCAGTTTTACCTGTTTTTCTGTTATATCTCTCTTGCAAATTTGTCAGTTGCAACGGATCCCAGGGGATGGTTCGCGTAGTATGTCGTGGATGACCACCCCGAGGTCCTCCACTTCTTTCTGTTTTAACAATGGGCTTGGCTTCATATTCAGGAGGATTTGTGGGGAACAAAGGATCATTGTCTTATGGCTTGCTATCATTGGGCTCACCCCAGATATCTCAACCCCAGTCTTCAGGGTATACTATTAGTTTCCTGATCTGTAAGATATCAGGGATACGGGAAACCTGCATAAACATCATCTTGACCTTTCTCCCAACTGTGGTCCTTTTTCCTTTTCCTCCTGTAACTGTTTCTGCAGTTGTTCAATTTTTAAAGGCAGTAACAACTCAGTTGCTTTTCTTTAGGTCCTGCTCTTTTATATCTCTGTTCTCCCTGTCTTGATATGCAGCTTCTAAACGGGTACCTAGCATCTTGTAGATAACTCCTTTCCCTTTTCCATCCTTTGTACAGCCTCTAGTTATGTCTAGATGCTCTCTTCAGTGGCTTCCCAATTATGCCAATTGTCATGAGCCCATTCTGAGAAGCTGGGACTCGGGTTCACTCCATGCCTCCATAAATAATCAGTGATACTACTTGCCATCCTGCTGACTACACCAGTTTGTTGTGGGTGATGCACTTCACTCATAAGAGAGAAGCAGCAATATGTTTATTGGTATAAAACAGCGATTTAACAAAGTTTGATAGCAAATGCGACAGTGTTTTAACAAGATTCGATGGCAAGGTGCACTTGATTATTTACTGCACAGAGGACAGGTTAAGTCAGATGCATCGGGGAGACCCTCCTGTTGAGTCACGAGGTTAAGAGAAGACCCCCTTGCTTTCTAAACTCCTACTCGGAGGAGTCTAGGTGCGGATGGATTCAATCATAGTCCCAGACTTGGTCAATGGTTTATGCCTAAAGGATTATATGTGCATAATCAATGTAAGTTGTAGAAGTATGACTGCTTCTACAGTGAGAAAGACCGATGAAGTGTAATAAAAAGGCATAGTGCCCTGACAAAGTACATCCAAACATAGAAGTTTCTACTGAAACTAGAGAAACATGCCTGCTGATAATTTAAGAATATGCACTGGCAAGAGGGAAAAAAAGGCGTGTTTTGGGATATGTATTACTTCTGTACTGCTAGGAGAAGAATCTAGGCAGGAGGCAAGACTAGGAAAGGTCCCAAGGACAGGCTATGTATTCAAGCCAGGAAGGGGACAGAGAAATTACAGAAGAGTTTTCTTTTTTTTCCAGATTCTCTTAGCATTTCTTGTTAAGGGACAGAAAAAAAACCCAACACACATTAAAAGCAGTTAGAATACTAGTCAGTATCCTAGAAATTAGATAAATGTCTCATATTTCCTTTTCCTTTTACCACTGGGGCTGATACAGAATGATTTAGATCTTAATTATGTTACAGGAAAATTCATCAAGCTGGATCCAACAGCCGAGAGAGGAGAGGCTGCTGCCACTCCACGTCCCCAGATCCAACCATTAGCAAGGCTGAAGATGTAGTCCCAGCAGGCACGCACGCACAGAACACGCATGCACACTACATATACACATATATACATTGCCAGCCACACAGATCACAGACACTCAGAGCACTCACACAAACACAGACAGCACCAATGGCCTCATCCTGTGTCCCTCTCTGGCTGGACAGAATGGAAGTCCACTAGAGAGACTATATGTGTGTATATATATATATATATATATATATATAAAAGATGGATCCTTCCAGCAGCTAGACTTAGTCAGCTAGTCTGCCCAGTAGCTGCTCCTGGATCCCATATGAGGTCCTGAGGCTGCAGCCCTGTGCCAGCTGCTAGTGCAGACTGTCACACACACACGCACACATGCACACGCGCAGCTGACTCCCCTGTGCTCTTGCCTCTAGATTCCTGCAGAACCTAAAATATTACTTTCCACCATTCAGTAAATTTCTCGTATCATTAATACTAAAGTTCTATAACTCAATTTTTAAAATATGAGCTAAGGAGAAATTATTTGCATTATCCTTGCTCATATATACACACTTGCTAATACCCTTAAATTTTCTTATGAAGATTTGATCTTTATTTATTAGTGGTATTTCTCACTTCTTACTCTGGTTACGTATTTCTTTTTAAATGTCTGATCATATTTTTTTTTTAAATTTCTGTTACCCTGGACTGAAGTTAGATTCATCAGCAGTAATTGCTGACACATATTATTTCATTTCTTGTTTTTAAGATGAGTGCAACATTGGAGATTTTTCCAGTCTTCTTTCAGCTAGCGTTACAGGACTTTACAAAGATGTATCATCTTGTTGATTTACTGTAGTCCCTAGTCAGTTTTAGTAATATTTGAGGAGCTATGTCATGTAGCCTTACAGGCCTGTACACAGCTTTTTTAGTGGTGATTTCACCCGCTTTTAGTTTGTTGCATTCTTCACAAAATCATATTTTCTTCCTAGATAACCCCATGTATGCTCCTTGTTTTCCCTTTAATGATAGACTGCTTCTTACAATAGACATCCTATTACATTGTCCTATCCTTCTGACTTGGCTACAAAGTAACAGCTTGCACTTAACACACCAGTCATGCCACTGGTGTGTATCCTTTCATACAGCTGTCACCATGGTCTGTAAAACTGCAGTTCAAAGGAGGTCACTTAATCTCTAAGTTTCTTCATTAGTTGTCAGCTGTTATTACTTGTTTGTCAATGTCACGAGTATTCTCATGTTTAGTTGAAGGTAGCAGTACTCCAGTTCATAGCTTCCCTTCTCTGTGTTAACTGATGCTTTGGCTTATTTATAGTCAACCATACTCAAGCCACAGTCAGTGATAATGAGCACTTTTCTCTTAGGATTATTTTAAATGTTGTGATTTCCATGTGCTGATGTAACTGCTGTATTTCAAAGTAACCCAAATCCATTTCACAGTTCATATTAACTGGGTGTTTCTGTTTATACAAGGATATCAACAGATTGCCCATGCCACCAACAGAGTTTAGAAACAACATATATCATAAAGTTTAAACACCAACACTTCCTGTATTTACTACTTAGCATTTATTTTATGTACCCCTATTAACAGCAATATTTATCTGGAGTGCTTACTATAGGTAAGCATTTTGGAGAAAACAACATTTAATCTTTGAATCTTTTTCTGATTGTGAACTAGTCTTAAAGCAATTTGAAACGTGAGCTTCACCATTTAAAGCTGCCAGCACCAGTTGTCAAGCACACAATTCATATAATAGCAATGTTAGTGTGTAACCAAAAAGGCATCTTCTCACCATGTGATTTTTAAGAAAGCTGCAGTGAGCCAGGTGGAAAATTCCTGCAACAAATATTCACCATTTCAGGTATCCTTTTTCATGTAAGACGACAGTGCCATCTGGAGTTAGTTTTATATTAAAGCTAATTTATCATGGCAAAAGCATATTTCAGCTTTCTATTAGCATTTACTAAAATATTTTAAACTAGTCTCCCTTTAAATGAAGACCCATACCATTATACTATCAATATTCACCGATGTTATAAATATTTATTAAGAACATTTTTTAAGAAAGTAAGTTCTCCAGCATACAGATGCTATGTCTTTTCTTTCTTCAAAATCCTTAATACTGCAGTTTGGCAGTACTTGTAAAAAGAACTGCGTTAGCCAAAGGTATTTCATTACTAGTATTTAGTCATATGTATTATATATGAAATCTCATTAAATGTTTTATTAAAGAGCACATTGCACAAACAAAACATTAAAAAGGCATTAACCGGGAAAACCCAAGTACACAGAAATTAGAAAGTGCCAGATAGTTTATTATTTATACAGCCTTCATTCTTTCCTCTCCTTTTTTTTCCTTTTTTTCCTTCCATTGGGAACTATTAATGGGGCAAGACTTCAATGGAAAAACAGTAAAAAAAAAGTAAGGTCTGGATCATAATTCTTGTGTAAAAGAGGAAAATTAGCAGGCAATCTTGCAACTCCTAATACCATTTTAAGTTGCTTCACTGTTTTAAGATTCATTTTGTATATATGATTTTCAGCTATTGCCTTTTTGGGTTCTTTGGTTGTACTTTTCTTGTAGTAAGATCAGAAGTTTTATTGTGCAACTGTCACAACACAGAGTTAAATCATCAGTGTGTGCTGAATGCTGACTGCAGCATGTGTTTTATATACTGCCTTAAATTAGCTCAAGAGTATTGGCGATTGATGAGAGAAGGCTGTCTATTCAACTGGGAGAGCAGGGGGAGATAGGGCGCCCAACCCAGGTAGTAGAGGTAGGTTTGAAAAGGCAGGAAAGGCAATATCCTTTGGAATATTCCTTTTTTTTCTCCAGAGCTGGAAAAGTTTCTCCCACAGGTTTTCTCTTCTCACAGGAGAACTTGCTGGCTCATGCCAAGAGCAGGGTTTCATGAGATGTTTAACAGGATGTTCAGTTCTCACTCTCTTTATCCCTTTTCTACTTTGCCTGTCTGTAGTGATTAATCACTTGCCTGGTGTTCAGTGAAAAAATAGGTCACTAAAGATACAGGATGATGCTGGAGCTTAAAGACCTGTAGACCTCTAAGCCATGCTCTAACCCCACCCTACTACTGCAACCATATTGGTGATTCGCTTCTGTCCTGGTGTATTTTTACTGCAACTTTAGTGTCTGGATGAGCCCGACTTTGGAAAGATTTTTGACATTGCTATCTGTTGAGAATCCTTCTGAGAGTCCGGTCAGAGACAGGAAAAGCAACATCTGAACTTCTCGGTCATTTCCTAACCAAATCTGAAAGTCTCTCATGGGGCAAGTAACAGTCATTTCTGCCAACTACTGGGTAATCCCACTAAATGGTCAGAGCCTATTTCAGATACTGGGAGCATGATATCTTCTCAAAGAAAACTTAAAAAAACTTCTCTGTATTTTACCTATGAATAAGATATACATTCTCTGTAGTTTGAATTTCATAAATCAGGAGTAGCTGTCTATCTTGCCTAAAAAAGAAAATTGTTGTATCTCAGTCTGAAGTTAGGAGTTTCAGACAGGAATCATCTGGTGTAATTATTTAGCTTGTCATAGTCAGGACATCAGACTGGATTATCACTACAGTCCCTTCAGTCCCTTAGACTAAATGAATCTCTGAGTAAATAACTGGAAAGTGGTAGAGAAGCTAATTTTAAGAGTTCCTATCAGTTGTTTGTCATCACTCTCAATTGGTGTGATGCCCAAGCTTTTCTTGGTACCATACATATACAGTAACTTCCACTGAGAGTTTGTGATCATTGCTGCATAAGCTGTGAGCTGGAATGGCCTTTTACTTTCTGTATCATCTCCCTGCCTTTCTGCTTATCACATCCCATACAAAGCATTTGCTTGGCTTTGGCCTTGGAAAAGCCCCGAGGAACTACTCACATCTCTCTTCGAGTCAGAGTGGGCTGCATGCTATACTGCCAAACTGCAGCCAGTGTCCCCTCCAGGAATATCTGGAGGATGATCCCAAAACCGGGAGGACTGCCTGCTCTGCTGAGGGAGGGAAGGAGGCTGGGGGAACCTGGACAGTTAGCTAAGAGCGCTCAACTGAATCCTGCCTTAAGCCTTCATATCTGGAGTTAAAGTAGGATACCTCATTTTAGTCCTGTCATTTCACATGCTTGTTTGTTATTTACTAATTTCTCAGTGTATGCAATAGGTCCAGACCATTAAAATGTTAAAATTCAGAGTTGTGAAATATTTATAGAAGCCAGACAAAGCTTGTGATATCCCATGACATAGAAAGTCTTGTCTGATATCATTTGATATCATTTGATATCATTGATGATCTTAAAGGTCTTTTCCAACCTAAATGATTCTATGATTCTATGATTTAGCTAATGACACTGAATGTCTCTTGAGTGTTTATATAAACAATAAATAATTTATCTTTAAAAATTAATAATTCACTGAATAATGCATGTACACCAGCCTGATTTATGGTGCTAATATGTTATGATAATGTGAAATTAAATGGAAAGCCATTTATGTAATGATATTATAACTTCAAATAGTGTCATCACTATTTATTTATGTTTGCATTTCCTCTGGAGTTGTTTTAGTATCTTCAATATTTGTGGAGACCACTTTAATTTTTGCTTTCATTCTTTAATATATGCTGTGGTAGCACTGAATCAATTTAAGCTTAGCACTTTGATACCATTGTACATTATTTAAGTAGCATGAGGAGATAAGAATAATACAATCTATACATAAACACATGTATAATGTATGATGTAATACACATAAATAGAATAGAATAGAATAGAATAGAATAGAATAGAATAGAATAGAATAGAATATATATGTGTGTGTGTAGTTATATGTGTATTATAAATATGTTTCTATATATTTCATATTTACATTTTTATATATCCATATAACCTCAGCCGTGACATTGCAGATCTGATCCAAAGCTCATTAAAGCCAGTGGAATATCTTCAGTGGACTTTGGATCAAATCATGCATCACAGTGATTTGTCCTCAGTGGAAAGAGATTAGAAAAACATAGCATTAAGTGAAAGGTACCTTGTTATTATTGTCAAATTGTAAAAACAGTCACTGATTTCCTCGTTTTTCTAAGAGAAATCCCCTGGTTTATTGTATTGACTAAATCTAGGTTTTCAGCATTTGTTTTAATGTTTCAAGCAGTATGAAGATGGAAGGAAACGGAGATTTCAGACTCAGATCTTTAATCTTTCTCATAGGGTTGTGGATCCATTACAGGTTGTTTCAATTGACATGTTCCTTATGCTATTAAAGCTATATGCTATTACAGGCTTCATTTATTTATTTATTTATTTATTTATTTATTTATTTATTTAAACAAGAATATGACATGCAAAAAGTCTTGTTAACAGCTCCCACCAGCTAAGACAGTGCAGAATAAGTGTTACAAATGTCAATTCTCAGTATTTTTAATTCAAACATATAGCATACATATAACATACACATGTACTGATAAAATAATTAATCTAAAATGTTCTCAGATAGTTCTGAGAATAATAATTTTGAATTTCTTAAATATTCATCAAATCTCAAATATGTTTATTCGCCTTAACTTCCTTGCATTTTTGGTGGGGCGTATCTTCCCTTCTGCTCTTCACACTTTCAGGCTTACAAGGATATGAGACAGTGAGAACATTGACTTTACCTACTTTGAGGTCTCACCTGCTTGGGGCATAACACTGACAGTGATTGTATGAGACTATATAAGAGAAGTAAGAGTCAGACTGTGATTCTGTACATTGCAATCTTTGTACTGACCCATACAGAAGGCAACAATGCAGTGACTGATGTGCAGGGACCATGGCAAACTCACAGTTAAGCCCTGGGTAAATTGCCATTTAGGACAGATAAGGCTGTCACAATATGTCCACCTTGTAAGTCTGTTTTTAAAAGTTGTTTTGTCCCTAAATTGTTTCTTGGTCTAACAATTAATGTTAGTGTAGTACTTGAAAGTGTCAACTAATTAACTGACTTTTCTTTGTCTTTCTGTATGGCTGTTTTGTTCTGTTATTCCACCCTGGATGTTATATGGGGAAATATATTTATGGATGACGATGGTATCCTCGAATTCATCATGCATCATAACTACATCTGAATAGTATATGGGGAAAAGCACGAGGAGCACAGCTTTCCCCTAATGCCTAATTATTTTGATGGACAAAAGTCTGCAAGTATTCCTAAAACAAGCAGAAAACCAAAAGATAAAGCATCTGAGAAGACAGAAAAAGAGAAGTCCAATAAAGAAAAAGGATCACTTTTATCTCTTGCATCTCGACCTGAATCTCAGGTGAGAACAAAGCCAAAAACTGGATTTGTTGAATGTGCCATCATTGTATTTCACGTAAAGATATTTTCAGGTCTTCAGATCAGTATTACTAGCACTTCTAGTGTATCCCTTGCATTTCTTTATGCCCTGCTTTGCCACCTTTTTAGCTTTACACCTGAGAGAAATTGAATGACATATGTAAAAGACACGCATTCTGCATTTAGAGATGTAATGTGCTCATTTCTTTGTTTATGTATAAAGCAACTACTGGTTGTTCTTTTTGTTGGTCTAGTTTCTGTCTCTGCTGAAGGTTTATTAAATTCCATGAATTTGCCATATTCATGTCCTATTAGTCCCTCATTGTAGTGGTTTTCATGGGTTCCCAGGAAGATGAAATAGGTCTTTCCCCTGTAGTCAGTTCCTGTCTCATACATCACAATTGTCATTAGCTTGCGGTCATAAAATGGCAGAAAAATTGGTACCTACTTGCCTACTTGCAAATTCTTCTCATCTGTGGTGGGATAATCTGTGTTCTGTGGTTGACCGAAAGGCTACTGCCAGCCTGTATGCCTTAAAAGGAGTAATTGGCTTTATGGATTGCAAACAGATTAATGGAAGGCAAAGAAGAAACTGACAGCTCCTTGTTTAATGGTATTGCTTTTGCTGGGAATTTTGCTGCCTCATGGCAGGTAGTTCAAGGGGAGGGCATCTCCATAGAGTTTTTCATGAAGAAATCTCTACTGAATTGTTTTGATGACTAAACCTGCTGCACAGGGTATGATTCATATCCACACCTAATTATACAGATTTCCAGAATAGTGCCTTAACCCTTCTTTCAGAGCAGTCTGAGTGGCTGCAGTTGAGATTGTTAGCCACAGAAACGCAATGCAGCTTCAGGCTGTGTCAGATTTCTGCCTTCAGCTCCAATGATGGGGTACGCTAGGGGTGCTGGGATGATGGTTCTTGGGAGTTCTTCAGTCTGCCACTAAAACAAATGCAAGTTTCCAGATGGAACTGCTTGCAGAGAAAGAAGATGCCCACCTTTAGTCTCAAATAAAAGCTGAACTCCTATGCCTACTTCTAAATCTTGGGCTTAAAGCTTTTGCAGATGGTATGGTTTCCAGAAATATATGCAGCACAGTATCTCATTCATTGGTCAGACAGCAGAATAGTCTCCTACATTTCAGGCACTACTTGTACCCTATGGTTTGGAGACACCATGCGTTAAGGTGGTTTAGAGAGTTTGGGAAGTGATTGGAAAGAACCTGATACCTCATAAGACAGAGTAAGATGTATTTCTACACAAAAAGCCTAGTTAAATATAATAAGATTTCTAGTAAAAAAGCTTGTGGAAGGAGAGAGGAGAGGAGAGGAGAGGAGAGGAGAGGAGAGGAGAGGAGAGGAGAGGAGAGGAGAGGAGAGGAGAGGAGAGGAGAGGAGAGGAGAGGAGAGGAGAGGAGAGGAGAGGAGAGGAGAGGAGAGGAGAGGAGAGGAGAGGAGAGGGGAGGGGAGGGGAGGGGAGGGGAGGGGAGGGGAGGGGAGGGGAGGGGAGGGGAGGGGAGGGGAGGGGAGGGGAGGGGAGGGGAGGGAGAGGAGAGGAGAGGAGAGGAGAGGAGAGGAGAGGAGAGGAGAGGAGAGGAGAGGAGAGGAGAGGAGAGGAGAGGAGAGGAGAGGAGAGGAGAGGAGAGGAGGAAAGGAAAGGAAAGGAAAGGAAAGGAAAGGAAAGGAAAGGAAAGGAAAGGAAAGGAAAGGAAAGGAAAGGAAAGGAAAGGAAAGGAAAGGAAAGGAAAGGAAAGGAAAGGAAAGGAAAGGAAAGGAAAGGAAAGGAAAGGAAAGGAAAGGAAAGGAAAGGAAAGGAAAGGAAAGGAGCTTGGCAGGAAGATAAGACAATTGCATGAAAAATCACTACAAAATATTCTTGTTCAGACAGACTGTTCAGAAGAACTGGGAGTGTGGAGCATACTGTATGGGAGTAGGGGGAGGCATGTAAACAAAATACCTCAAAGAGCTTCTAGACATTGCAAAGTGATTTTCCTTTCCTTTGGCAGCCACTGTTTGTGTAGTAATGCATGTCAAAGTCTACTGATGTATAATATATATCAGTGGGGAAAATTACCAGGATACAGAAACAAAACTTCATCCTAAATAGTGATAGTAGATGTATACCAATTAATACATTACGTTTATGATACTTCACTTTCAGCAAGCTGTTTCAAACAAACCGTACTGGACTTTACGTCTAGTTAGTGAACAGAGAGAGGCAGACATTCTGGAGTTGAAGAAAGACACCCAGCGAGCAGATGAGATCAAAGCCATGAAACAAGCGTGGGAGTCTGCAGAGCCAGGAAGAGCTATCAAGGTAATATCAGAGCGCAATCTTTGCAGTAATGTTTCTTCACAAGCTCCAGGAGCTGCTGTGATGGTAGAGCAGTTGCCACAACAGAGACCTGACTTCCTATGGCTGTCCTCTTCATCACTCCATGGGAGACAGGAAATTTTACATATAATCAAGTGATTATGTGCATGAATTCTGGGCAGATCATCCACTTTAGACTTCTGTAGATCACTGAGTCTTTAGATTCTACTTTACAAAACAGAGAAAAGTTTCTTCTTAGAAAGCCCACTACCTCTACACAATTGCAAAGCTGCTACTTGTGACAAGTTTAATGTTTAGCATGAACAGATTCTAGTGAGAAATACACTGTTATAAACATGCCAGAAAGATTTCTCTTGAAGAACTGGCACCTGGACATATCATCACTCAAATTGTCCCCTGCAGCCAGGATTCCCAAATTCATTCTGAGTTGCGGGTTACCCATGAGCCTGTACATGCTGTTCTGTATGAATTCACTGTTTTGGAGAAGCAATACTAATTCAGATGTCAGCTGCAGCTGGGCTCTTTTGACATGAGGTAAGCTTAAGATGGAAAAATAATACAAGTTCTTCCTAGCAAAGCAAAAAGTTACGCTGCTGATTCAGAATTGGAAGCATCATTACCAAAAAAAGGAAAATAAAGGAAGGAAATGCAGTCTTTAAACTTACCTGACAGTCATCCCCTGTCACCACCACCACTATTGACCATTGAGAGATACTTGGCCAGAAACCACAGCTCAGAAGCATTTTGTCTTTTTTATATTACCTTTCAGAAATGAACCTGACATGGGTCTTCCCAGTTACACTTTCAGATTTTCTCAGTTCTCTTCAGTGTATCCAAAGCTCAAATTTTTTTCTGACACTACTTTATTAAATTCTGATCTAAGGAGAGATGCATTACGCTGCAGCGTTGATTGGCTATGCTGAGACTGAAAATGCAAGTACAGCCTCCTAAAGATTAGCTGGAGATGAATCCTCTTTGATGTGTAAAGAGTCTCTTCAGAATGCTGGTTATATCACCAGTTGCCTTTTTTGATCAGAAAATCAACTGAATTACAGCTAAAGGGTTCCATTTTAAAAGCCCCTTACGTCTGTGACATTTTTCTAAAACAAGTATCTTTAAGAAAATTGCAGCAACTGCATGTAATACACTAAAAGAAGGAGGTCTAAACTGGGGGGTCTGCTATCCAGACTAAGTCCCTTCCCTTCTCCTTTCTTCCTGATCACCCGGCGCCAATGTCTGCCTGTTCCAGGGGTCACATGCCCTCTGACTCTGGGAATTAGGTGCCTGACTCCAGGCTGACTTTTGGCTTCTCCATCCATTCTGGCAATCTGAGCCCTTAAGAGAAAGCCCAGTGAGCCAAAGTCACCTTCTGAAAAGACAGGCAGAAGTGGTGATGCCTGTTTTTGGCATCAAAGGTAATTGAGTCTGAAAGGGTTTGCACCCATTTCTGAGGAGGAAGTCTAAATCACCAGGTTCTAGGAGCTCCTAGGAGGAAGTGATGTTTCCCTAAGGAGGTACAGTAGCTGAATGTATTCTGACCATGCATTCAGCTATGAGGGAACCTTGCTTTTCAGGGTTTTTTTGGGTTTCTTTTTCTTTGGGTTTTTGGTTTGTTGTTGTTTTTTTTTTTTAAATCCAAAGATTATTTTAAACTGCTCAGAGATTGGTGATTTTCCAGTATTTGACTGCATGATGATTTTTAGTGTAAGTATTCAGTGTCTCAGGACTGATTCAATGGGAACCCTAGCATCTTTTCTGATTCTAGCCCCAGCAGAATTGCATACTGCACTCTGGTGTTAGGTTTGTTACTGACAGCATCGTTTTCTCATTTGGAATATGTACTAAATATAGCCAGTATGCTTTGGGTGGAGTGAAACCATTCAAAGTGTACTGTCTACTTTTCATTTTACTGAACTACCATCTCACAAAGGTTTACTTAGAAATTCTTATTCATATGCTCAAGACACACTTGGTGATAGAAATTAACAATGAACTTTAAGTACTAATGCTAATTTATTTCTCCTCTACACAACACATTAAGACTAAACAAATGAAGATTCCTAAATATTACTAGAAAAATTGGATGTTTAATGTTGATAGGTTATTATTTCAGAAAAAAAAATCTATTGGAGAGATGGCTTGAATATGACTCTGACATAAAAAGTGGTCCTCTTATGTTTGTCTTTTTTCCTACCCAGTGACTCACTAATGGTATTCCTGTTGTTAGAGTTGATGTTTTCATAGATCAAATCAGTGAAATATACTCACCAGTAATACGAAGTAGCATCATATCTCACATGCACTGGATTTGAAGACTTACTGTGTTGTTGACCACTTATAGATTCCTACTTTTGAAAATTCTTTGGGATTTAAAGTATGCGGTAGAAGTTTTCTTATCTGGATTAAAACTTTGATCTCTAGGCTTTTCAGGAACGCATGCGGTTTATTAATAAATACGCTGTGAGAGATTCAGAGGAGCCCATAGCTGGGGCTGAGACTGCCAGTTTAACACCTAGTTCAGGAGAAACAGGTAAGGGTATAACTTTCTGTCAAACATGTCTTTGATTCATAATGTTCATCATGTTCAGCTCCTTAGAAAAGACATCTACGTTAAATATTGGTAGTAAATGGATAGAAGAGCCTCGATAAAGGTGTCCAAATGCACAATGGCATGCTTAATTTCTATCTTCTCTTTCCCTTCTTTGTTTTAATTGTTGCATTGCTCTATTTTCAGACACAGATACAGCCTCATGGCTCTTGGAGGCTGCCAAGTTACCCTTAAGCAAACTTTAGGCAGTCCTTCTCTACTAGAATTCTAACCCTAAATTAACCTGAAATTTTTGGAAGTTCAGTGGAAAATACCTACTCCCTCAATTCCAAGTTGAGTACCAGAGGTCATTAGTGTAGAAATATTAATAAATTTTTTAGCAGCTGAAATATCATGTCAATAAGACACTAATACTTCTAATGTGCATTTTCTTTATGTTAATGTACATGGGAACTGTTCATGGACAGTGCTCTGGCAGTCAGGTGTCAAAAAGTGCATACTGTGTAGCATCAGCTTCCTGGCAGCTTCCATAAGTGTTGTCTAATTATATTTAGTGGTTACAACTTCTATGGATTCTTCATTTGTATTCCTTGGCAATTACTGGACTCTAATCAAAATTTGAATTTGATGCAAGGCTGCAAGGCTGTTTGTTGTTTCTTTTCTTCTGAGAATAATGCTGAGATCAGGCCATCACAAAAAGGGAAGTATAATATCGAGCCTGATTGTGACAATATCTGGTCAGGCTCATGTGCATGGAACTAGAACCTGTGACCAGGACATTAGATGAGTATTTTGCCAGTCATGTCAGTCAGTAATCCTCCTGCGAATGTTTCAGAACTTAAAGCAGAAGTAGTCCTCACCTCATACCTTAGACAAACACATCATTAGGTACCCCTTGCATTCCAAAGGAACTTGAAAAAATATTATTTCCTCTAAGTTATTGGATAAGGACTTCAAAATTAATGATTGTCTACCAAGAGCTTTGTCCTAAACTAAGCATTTGGAGTCTAATACAGTCTCATGAAGTAAAGAGGTGACACCCCAATGACTTGAAGTTGTTACGGTTCGGTTCCATAGAGTGCAGCAATAGGCAATAATGTGTTTGAATGTTTCTGTAATATTCAGTATCTTAATGAGAGTTTTTATGTTCTGGAGAATACTGTTCTGAGGGGCAGTGTCTAAGGCACTCCCAAAGTCCATGTCACCCTTCTAGACCAACAAAGAAGGCTGGTATATTTGTCTATGTATAGACAGTAAATATATAGACAGTAAATTTTTTTTAATGCTCAGAAGCTTCTTTCTTATTTTTGGTGAGAAGATTCCAGTAATATTTTCTAAATGTTTCAATTGATTACTACTATAAGTAGGGTAATAAGAGAGTTTTTGTGGGAACAAACTACTGCAGTCATCGTTAAATCTCATCAGATTTCACAGGCATTTTCAGCACATCCAGACAAACTGAAAGAAGGAAGCATTGGGATAATCACAACACAGCTCAGCACAGTGGCATACTTAATATCAGATGTGTCATTGTATTGTGAGAATGCTACATTAAAGCATAACATGGTTACTATCCATGTCGTTAAAAAAATTCTAGGACTTCAGAATGACAATTTTAAGTTGTCATGGGACCTTTTCTTTAGACTGGTATTTCCCAAACTATATCTCTTCCTAAAAGGGAATAATTTTTTTTTTAAACTACAGCCAGGACTGACCAATCAGATTTTTATTGATTTTTTTTTAAATAAAAGAATGTGATTCCGTGCTGATTAGAAGTTGTTCTTATATTCTGTAGACATTTTAAATTGAATGTTCTTGCTTAGATTTACAAACTTTCTTGAGTACTGTGGATTTAGCTAAAATACATATATTAATTTCACTCTAGCATATGTGGGTTTTTTGCAGCATGTTTGATTCTGTCACAAGTGTTGGAAATAAAAAGGCATATTATATCCTCTCCAACCCATATTCTCATTTAGTAATGTATTTTGCTGAGCCAAAAGAAGAAAAAACTATACAGGAATTTAGGTGGAGCATCCTAGCATAACTGAATAACCAGTTTAATCTGTTCTGTTGTAGATTCTCTTACCACAGGAAAGAAAGCATCACAAGCAGCTGTTGACTCAAGCCTACAAATGCAGCAAAAAAAATGGGAGCCTATAGACCTTAGTCCTTACATGAGGTAAACTGCAGCAAGAACAATTAAGTCCCAGTGAAACACCAAAATGAAAGACTAGCTAAGGATTTTCATATATAGAAATTAGTAAATGCAATATATTTTTATGGACTTGTATCCTATCTGTAGTTGGATGCAGTATAATCGATGTGAATTTAGACTTTATCCTTCACATGTCATTGAAGTAAGCTACAATTCTATCACACACTTGTTAAAGTTGCGGTGAAAATCCTGGCCCATGTTTTATCTGTCCTTTATGTTGTGTACACAAAATCACTCAGTGGTGAACACAGAAGTGTATATGGCATCAAGATACAGTTTTAAGCTTTGATTTTCCTGGCATGGATGTATTTTAAAATCTGTGCTTTCCTACATCCATTTATAATTTACATCCTTTCCTTAACATACTACATGTCAAAGGAGCTGAATCACTGTGCTGCATGTAATGAGAATGTGACATAAAAATTTGAAGAAAATGCATGTGCAGGCAAATATGTTTATTTCAGTGGTCATCTTGAAAGAAGCGCATATGAAGATGGTCAGGATGTGATCCTAGATTCAAATAATATATTTAACAAATGCAGTTCAGTTAATAATAATAGTTAATAGCTGAAATAATTATATTAATTATATTCTTTATTCAAAAGAACTGTATTCTTTATTACATGTGTTGATATGAACCTGTCTAGCTAATTTACATTCACCTGCATGTTTGCTGTGCTGCAGCTAGGACCCAGTTCATGCTTAAGTCCATTTGTATTCAATGTGGCATTTATGCAGCTCACTGATTTTCAAAAGACCTTAGAACATGCTGAAAAAAATCCCCAAATTTAATTCTAAATTGAAAGGGAGACTGGTGTTATATTGAAGTGAATAACATTAAAACAGTAGAAAATATGGCAAAATATCTTCCACAGGCTTGAGTCTTGTAAGCATTTCATTTGTCTTCAACTCCTTGACTTTTACACTAGCCATTTAAGTCAAATTATAAAAATATGTTATCCGCTTAGCTGCCATTATGCCAAGAGCAAAAAAAAAATTACGTTTGTCTCAATGCTGAATTATAATATCAAAAACTTCTGGAAATATGATATTTCTTGCAAATTAAAAATAATTTCTTGCAAATTAAAAATAAATAATGTAGGAGTTTTTCATATGCTCAAAGATGAGCATGATTTTACAAATATTTTTAAAATAGATACTCAAGTATGAGAAGACCTGGCCTCAGGAATGTGCTTTCTCATCGGTATTATGTATAAGCAGAGGAAAAGTGACTCCTTAGCCATATCTAACCATATGATGGTGACATTGCAGTATATAAGCCAAATGTATACATATAGGTGTTAAGCAAAATATGCACCACACAAAGCTGTATTTGAAATGGGAGAAATATCTTTGTATTTCCTTCAGAAAAACAATGTCTGAATCTGCGCTAAGAAATGAGTCTATCACTCAACAGCAAGAGATATGTAAAGTGGAAAAAATCAACCATTTTAAGGAACTTCGAGAGCTGGCTTTGGAACAAAGAGAAAAAGAGCAAAATGCCAGAGCTTTATTGAAGCAAAATATACTTGAAATGTATGAGAATCTGCAGGTAGGTTTTCAAGATTACTTTCCAGTAACTATTACTGTGATATCCACCACTAGTATGAATATCTTGATCAACCATTCTCAAGACTGCTGTATTCAGTACCAATAATTAGAAACTGAACAAGCTTGAAATTTCGCTTGGGCAAAAATTAAAACTAAAGGTTCTAGGGAAAAAAATTAGTACTACACAACATTCTTAATATGAATTCTTAGTACTTTCTTGATACAACTCTTTTCAAAAACACTATTTTAAGAATATCACCATAAAAGGATAGTTATAAGTGAGAATAAATTGACCATTTGACATACGTGACCAGATGCATATTAGATAAAGCATCTCTGGTTTGGCTATTTTTTTTGTTATAGAATTGTATAGGGCTTTTTGGAAAGTAATAAAGAACAAGATAATTTACATAGGAGGACAAGTTGCACCTGATGTGTCTTACAGCAAAGTTAGAGAACACAGTTTTCCTGGAATATGCATGATGCCAGCAAACAAAAAATTGGAATTATTAATCCTTAAAAAAACATGTCTATAAATAATCAATTTGGTAGCATTAGTGTAGAATCCATTGTTAGGATTAACTCAGCCAATGCATCGCACATGAAATTGGTACAAATATCTTAAAAAAAATTGGCTTAACCCTTGAGTGTCAACAGGAACAAAATGTTTTGTTATGCAGTGGTGATACAATAACCACTAGCAATCAGCGGGCGACTATGCAGAGCTCTTAAAACTGGATAAGAGACAGTAAAGATGATTTTGCATCAAACCAACCTATATTTACAGAAATCACTTGAAAACATCTCCTTAACAAGTTCCCAGACAGCCTGATTTATATTATTTAACTACAAGTCTGCAAGGAGCCATAGTTCTCTACCAGTGCCTGATTGATCCTAATAAGAATGCATGTCCAGGTTTTCAGATGTTGCTATGATTTTGGATCATATATCATATATTATATAAATTATTATATGTAATATATCATATATTAGAAGGGCAAGTTTTTATTAAGAGTAGTTCCTTGGCTCTTTCTAGAAAGTATGTCCATTAAAGATGTTTCACAGTATGAATTTAAAATGAGAGTTACTTCTGAATATGCATACTGTGCTGATCAGCACTTTTACAGTTTTCTCATCTGTAAGCCACAGAGAACTATTTAAAGGTATCCAGGTATCTCCATTTTCTGGGATGGAAATGTAAAGGAAAGAGTTTTCAGAAGTGTCCAAGTGCCACTTGCCCTAAGTCTTGTTGAAGGTCAATGTGATTTAGGCTCCTTTAGTCTCTTAAAAGACTAGAACTCCTAAGCCATTTCAGCATTTCTAAAAACTAGGTTTTGAGGAACTTGTTTAAGACAACAAAGCAAGCCAGTAACTGAAGAGGAACTAGGCCCAGTTGGGTAACTAGTCTGTTGCCCTATCCTCCTTTCACACAATCAGCTTATTATGCCAGCAATTTTAAAAGGATTTTCATGAACTTTCTCTTCTTCATGGTGAAAAGATTAACATATAGCTGTGTCACTCTGACAAATCAATAAAAATACACATAAAAAAAAAAAGGAGAGATGCTCTCCCTGTACTTAAAGAGTCACAAAGTGAAACATAACAGGAAGGATGCAGTTGCTTGTGATGAAATCAAGATTCATGTGTTGGGGGGGTATTTCTCTCTGTTTTTGCCTAGGCATCCTTAGATGAAACACGAGGCAGAGTTCACAGCATTCGGGAAGCATACAGAAGTAAGCTGCTGGAGGCTGAGCGCAGAAAACAAGAAGAGATGGCAGCTCATGAAGCAGTCCTGCAAGCAGAGCAAGAGAGGAAAAGCTCAAATGCGCACAAAAAAAAGCAAGGAAAAGGTTTAGGGAAAAAAAAGTAATTGCTAGCACTACTGAATTGTATTTAACAGTTTGGGAAAGAAAGTTTACATACAAAGATGAGAAAGAATGTTTGTTATTTTCTAGTATTTTTGTCAACTATATCACATTTTATCTCTTTGCCTGGTGCTAGTGAAAAAATCGATCTAGTATTCTTCTTTTTAACAAAGTGTTTGGTATGTTGCTTCTCATAAACGTACTCACTACTATTAAAGTTTGTATGTTTTACTGGAATAAAATTTTGCAGCAAAAATTCACATTCCATTCAGATTCTTCTCCCAAAACCACAGTGTCTTTGGTCTCTTTTTCCAATCAAAACAGAAACAGTCAAGAATGAACCAGAGTTGAAACAGTGAATGTAACCTATCAGTTTTGAAGTCATTTAACTTGGCAGAAACACGAGCTCCTTAAGTGGATGACAATTTGCGGAGTTTATAATAACATGGCATACCACACATGTCGTATGCAGGCATTGGAAGGCTTCCCAAAGCCTGGTTCACTAGGCACTCACAAGCTTTCTGTGTACTGTAGTATTTTTCCTGTTCATCATTCTTTTACGTGTTTCTGAATCTCACAGTAACTCTCTAGTGGCAAACTCATGGCACAACCTTCCAAGACTTGTTGAATACTCCTTAAAACGCTATTACTCTCTTTGTTTATCTTTCCTAAGCTATTTTTAGCCCACAGTGGCTTTGCTCAAAATGATTACAATAGACCCTCAGTTCCAAGACGTTGGGCTGGAATTTAAAAATGTTTCTTAAAGGTAGAACCAATGTGTGAATGAAGTGGCAATCACAGGCTTTCTACATGAAGGGTAAAAAATTTCCTCTAAGCTCTTGCTTCCATTAGCATAGGATTCCTATGGGTTTTGGTATTGTCATCAAACATAAAAAAATACGTGCATTCATACTCACTAGCTAGCACTCTGTAGTCAGAGACAATGGTCAAAACTCTTACAATGGTGAAAACTCTCTCTAGACCAGACAGAGCTGTTTTAAATGGCTTAAAGAACTTTCTGTGTATGTAGTCACAGGCAGAAGCTTGGGAAGTTGGACTGCCTACATTTTGTATACATACAATATGTCCAGGATGTCCAAAAGCATTTCATTATCTAGGCAACATGAGAAACCATGAGACTCACCTATTTAATGCAAATCACAAGAAATTTTATCCTTCGCATTCTGACCGCTGGTACTGGCTAGCCATTCCATTTGAAACTAGCCTTTCTTCTGCATCTTAATGACATACCAGATGTTCCAGTTTCTGCTGGCTTTCCTCACCTCTGTTTTATCAGTACCTCGCTGCCTGGCTTGAACTTGACTCACTCCTCTATCAGTTCTGTGATGTCTGTTCTTTGTACATCATCACACCTACACACCTGCTGTGATGCCTCTGCCTCCATTCGGCCTCCTTCCTCCCATACAACATAAACTACACTAACTGGCTTGAGGTTTTTTGCTTGAAAAGGAGGAATTGAAACCAGAGTCCTAAAACTTCACTGGTGATTTTTATTCAAAGAGCAAGAGCTAAGTTTTGCTTTGACCCGTACAGTCTGCAAATAAAAAAGCATGTCAGTCTTGTGCTATAATTGCTCTGACTTTGTCCTCTCTGTTTTGGAATATGGGCTATACTGCTTCGTAATATTCCATCTTGTTTCCATGGCAATAGCACGTGTTGGTTGTCTTCTTATGTGAATCTCTAATGAGCTTCTGTAGAGGAAGATCAAGCTGAAGTTCTGTTCTTGATGTCAATGCAAGCACTATAATGACATTCTGTTGTAAAAATCAATCCAATTCCAAAAGCCAGTATAATTGACATCTAAATGTCAAAAATTCAGCTAATAACCTGCATGATCACAACCCATCCCCACATGTAATCAGCTACAAACTGACTTAAACTCAGACACAGTGTACTCAGATCTACATTATCAAATCTATTTCTGATGTTATACACAATTCTAAGTTTCATGTTTTCTTCATTTTAAAGAGTAATGTGGCATCGTCAAAATCTGCTGTGTGGTTTGTGAATGTCTCTTGGCTCATTTATCATTTCAACAACGCTGATGTGATGAGGGAGTGAATTACTGTCACACTGTTTAATTGCATGTACTTTGGAGTATGTAATGTTTTAAGAGAAGCACAGTAGCAGTTTTATTAAATCTCTGTGCATGTTCCAGAAGAACAAAATATCCACTTACCTGGTAATGGAGCCTGGGAGAGAAAAGGCCTGGTTTGGATTGTGCCAAAGAATTTACATACATTGGACCCAGAAAGAGACGACTGATGAAATTTCATATGCGACAGTTTTACATCAACACAACGGCTTTTTATGTGGTGCACTATATTACAGCCTAAGTTAGTGGGGAAAGATGTATGAAAACTAAAACAAAATGTAACTGTATTTCAAAACAGCCGTTTGCAGTAGTTTAAGGAGCCATCATGTTTAGCACTTTACTGTAAGAAAAACAAACAAGTAAAACTATATGTTGTGTTTTAATTGCTAGGATTGTTGCCTCCAGTTTGCAGACCAAGTTGCCCAGTAGTCAAATTGTGTGTTCACATGGATAAAGCACTTGTGTTCTTTTGCCCTTTAGGAGTAAGACAGCTTTTAAGCACCATAATTTTATGAAATTTAACCAGCCTTTATATCAAATGAATGTACTGCCTGTATTCAGTGCAAGAAATTGCTCAAATTCTGTTTTTACAGATTGTATGTTTCAGAAATATGCCATATTGCATCAAGCATTCATATTTTCTTAAGGTTTCCTGTAATAAAAGCTCTGGAATTCGGATAGTCATCATTCCTGCTTATACTCAGTGTAGCCATTCAGGGCCAGATTCAGTAGGGGTGTAAGGACAAGCTTTAAATTATGCGCTTTCTTATTCAGTAAAGAACTTCAGCAAAGGACTGAAACATGGGGTCAAGCCCTTTACAGAACAGAATAGATAGGGAAAGCTTTTCTGAATCAAGACATGATTTCTCGATCTTTTAAGATGACAGTTGTTTTGGAGGTGCAACTGAGGAATGGCTGCATCAAAGCTTTACCAGGTGTCTGGTGGCTTCAAGTCACAGAAGAGAGGGTTTGGATTTGGGGGAGTGGGAGCAGGGGTTGACCAGTCCTCTTCTAACATTTCTTATAGAAAATCGTCCCTGAGAAAGTTTGCACAGTTTGTCACTTACACAGCTTCTAATTTTTGTTCATGGAAGGACGCTGTATATGAAGAACAGCACAGATAACTATGTCGCTCTCTAAATGTTGCAGTTTAGTTGTCTTGTGACTTGGAAAGTTGCATATTTCTCCCCTGAAATGCTAAGTCTTACTCCTGAAGAAGGGTATGGCAAGAGCCACCTCTGTACAGAGGTGAAGAGAATGGGGTACTCCAACAGTTCAGAAATCCTGATCTGTCTCTGGCAGAAGATTGTGGGCTTCTTCCAGAGCCAGTCTCCCATATTCTGGTAAGATTTTCTTTTTGTGTTTGTGTGATTCTCCCACACCTTAAGTACCTCCAACTCCTGAGCCAAATACAGAGCTAATTCCAGTCTCTGGGTTTCAAATGCAGTGGGACAGTCTCTTAGCGTCTGGTCATTGCTGAGGGCTTGCACAAGGAAAAGCAGTTTCAGGAGCCAGCACAGTGGCATTGGAGAGACAAGCCTGGCTTTCCTCCTCTGGACCAGCTACACAGTTTGAGAGACCTGATGAGCTCAGAGCTTAGGGCAAGACTGGAAATATTTTACAATTATACTTTGTGATTGGCTGGAATTCTTATTAAAGATTTAGATATTCTTTAGAGCAGGGGAACATCTTACAGAGCATCTTTAAGGTTGAGCTGCATTTTTGTAGTGGTAAAACAAAAAGAATTTGTTTGCTGTACTGATTCCTGATATTCATTTATTTCTCTTTCATATGAAGTATAGCCAGTTATACAAAGGAAAATGTCAGCGTTCAGCAGAAGTTTTGAAAAGTTTTGATGGAAACCGCAAATGCCACAGGAGAATGAAAACTTTTCAACGTTAGACTGCATTGTGAATAATCCCTAAAGAATTCCCTAGAGTTTGCTTGCTTTCCTTCTACATTTTAGGAAAAACGGTAGCATTCACAAAGCGATGCAGGTACCTGAGAAGGAAATTAAGTCTTTGACTTGATAATTCACTTTAACGGGGATTAACTCTGTGAAGAGTTAGTCACTTCTAATAATTCTTTGTAGGTGTGTTCTGCGAAGCTTTCGTGGTTTTCACTGCTTGATCCTTTTCTTTTGACCAGCTATTATGAACTAGAAAGGATCTTTTTCATTAAAATATGTATCTGAACTTACTTTTTAACGCAAGCAGCTTCATTAATCTTCAAATGACTTGTCCCATCTGCTTTGCTTTTAATTTGGCTGGCATTTACACAATGAGTTACAGACCAAAAACCAGACCAAGCCCGTTCCAGGATGCCTCGCTGCGGAGACAAGCAATGTGCTGTGAAACCAGGCTCGGTTCTGAGCTGCCAGTCTGCTCACCCCGGCAATGTGCAATTTACCAGCTATGTAAGGTCTCATTTTAATTCAAGGAAGAGACACAGCATTTATGCACATGCACAGCATTTCCCCTCCAAAAGGAAAGAAAAGCGTCTACATATTTTGTCTGGCAGAAAACATAAGAGAACAGCTTTGCATAATCACGCAGTGGCTTGCAGAATGAAAGAAATCTCACTTTCAGAGCCCTTTTTTCCTCTCATTCATTTCTTGAATCAGCCCTAATAGATTCACAGTCCAGGTAGTGTTTCAATGATTTAAATATTCTTGTTATTTGCGGAAAAACAAGATGCTGTTGTCCTCCATCTCAAAGGAGGACAAAGACAGGAAAGAAGTAGCAAGTCAGGGAAGAAGAGGAAACAGTTTGCATCGTATGAAGTGAGACAACAGCACAAAAGAAAGGGGCATTGAAGATGTTACTAGCTAAAATAAGAGAAAAGAGATGGGGGGGGTGGTCAGGTCAGACTCAGGACCTTTGATTTCTGTGGCAATAAGCACGTGGTTAGGGACAGTGGTTCAGGGACTGGCAGGCTGAACCTGAGAATGAGATAATATGTACAGACCCAAGTGTAGCCAGGACACGTTACTTCTGGTCAGGTCTGCATGCACACTGAAACCTGGGCTCCTCTGCCCAGCACCTGGACTTCTCCCTAAGGGCAAGCACCAAAATGCTCACTCTTTTGGGGACACACGAGTGGTGTTTGCCTTGCACGTGGTAGGTCAGTGGGTGCAGCACAATCCATGGAAAGCAATAGCTGGGCTTCTGTACCCTCAGCCTGAGAGAGCTGATGTGGATCTGTGGGTGTGTGCCCCGCTCAGCAGGACCACACACATCTTTCCCAGCTGCCCTTGAGTTGGGGCCACTGTGCAATGCTCACACACCCAGGTACAGAGCACAGCAAGAGAGAGCCTGACTCCAGGTCTGAGCCAGCTGGTCGCAGAGCTGGAACATGCGAGCAGCTGCATGTTCAGGGACGTTGGTAAGGTTTAACTTGCTAATATGTCAGATAAATGAAGTGTCTTGCTAAAAAGAGACCACTGTTTTGTTGCCTGGAGTGTCCTAGATTTAATTTCCATTCCATGGATGGACATTTTACAGGTGGCAAAAACCAGAAGACATCAGCTACAGACAGGGTACAGAGGCAATCAAAGCAATCAGCTGTGGCATGGCTAGGAGCAACCAGAACTACTTCAGACACAGAGAAAGCAGAAAGTGCCTAAAGGGACACAAAGGGGCAGTCAAAAATCCATCCTTCCTCTTCTCTGCTCTGCCCATGCCAGAGACCACAACGCAACTCTGCCCCTTCAGCTTTAAGGACACAAAATTCTTTTTTTTTTTTTTTTGCACTACAGAGAAATGTTGAGTCGGCTCTGGAGACGGTTGTTGGCAGAGGCTAGAACCAGAGATCTAGAAACGCAGGAAAGACTAAAGCTCCTCCGCTCCCAGCCATCTGGGTAGACAAGGGGATGAAAACTTATATGTCACAGGGTTTTACATATCCTGTAAAAATATGATTCTTGGGAACTGGAGAAAGATAAGAGACCAGACATTAGTCACAAGTGCCTAAAGCAATGCTTATACTTTTCTCTCTTATACCACACAAACGGGGCATTAGGGGATGTGAGGTTCAGCTAATGAAGGAATCAGAAGCTGCTTCCTCTTACCTTGTCCTTACTCTTAATAGAATGAGTTTCACAGCACTTCCCTGGCATCATCAAGAGCATTAGGAAAAGCAAGGGAATGCTTTTCTCTTGTTCCAGTGCAAAAGGTTGGTTTCCCGAAAACACATTTCTCAGACTTGCTTAAGTGGCTTTCACCGAAACTATTCACTGTTAACAGTTTCAAATACTTCATTGGTATCTTAGCTTGTTTGAGCATTTTCTTTTTTTCTCCCATATATATTACTGGCTTAATACACTGCAGCTGTGATGTTGCAGATGGAAACTGTTTTGATAATTGATACTCTGAAATACCATTTATGCATAGACTGAGATATTCAAGTGTTGTTTAGAGTGTTTGTCCATCTATATCCATATCTGCCTTCTCTTAAAGACTCTGATTTATTCACCACAAAACTAAAAACCTGAAAATCTGGAAACCTGGCTAAGATGAGAAGAATGCATTTCCCTGTCATACCATTTACAAATTGGATGCACAGAAAAGCAAGTCAAGATGAGGTGGCATTCTATTTCCAGTCTTCTCACTGACCTTAGCAAGAGCTAGAGATCTGTTATTTTCTCCCACGTATCTATCAGCACGTGTGCTGAGTATATCATCTATGTAATTTAACACACAGTCAGCACTGGTACAACAGTGCGGATGTGCAGTGCAGAACAATTGCAAATCAGGTGCAAGACATTTTGTGAGATAAGGTCCCTGCTCAGTGGAATTCAGCTGGAGTTTTGCTAAAGACCAGGACTTCGCCAGTAGGATGCACAGGGTAGGACATTGTGAGATATCACCCTTGACAGCCCAGTTAAGTACTTTGCTTTCAGCTACTACAGGGCCCAAAGTCTCCTTGTTCCATCCTATTAAAAAATTGCTTCCACTGGTCTCATTGCTGCTTTCATCCTGTTACACTGGTAGCAGTGTAGCTAGATGGGGAAGTAATACAGATATAGTGGAAATGCCTTTAAATAGAAACCTACAGAAAGGTTGTGCCACAGTCATTTTTTTAATCAAAGATAGTACAGATAGTATAGAGGCAACGCATAGCTCTGGCCAACTAAATCTGGAGGCTGAGTCATTCAGCCACTTTTAAAAATTCATAATGATGATTGTTGCCTGGAGGAATTTCTAAAATGAGATGTGAATTGTGTCAATGCCAACAGGTAATGTACACTGTGAATAAGGTAATTAAGAGAGTATTTATCTTACTAAATGGCTTGTAATTTTTTTGTGTAGTCCTAATGGTGCTGTTTTTTCATGTAAAAATCTAAAATTTTTTATTTATTAAAACAAAATATGACAGCTTTACAGTCATTCTGAGGAGTCTAACACCTTCTACCCATATCAGGTATTTCCTAGTCTCATAAAAATACAAACCAGGCAAACATCTGAGTGCACTCCCAGTCCTTCTTTGCCAAACTGAAGATCGATTTTTTTTCAGAGTAGTTGCAAAAAGAAGTGTCTTTCCACCGCTACCTTAGATCCCAGCACAAGCCTAAGGCTCCCTATGATCCTGGGCCGGATGCGCTAGTCTCTTCTCCCGAAGAAGGTATTTATTAAGACCCCTCGCCCGTAAGGGCTGCTTTTCTCTGCAGAGCTCAGCTTGCTGAGGCTCCGGCCAGGTGCCTGGTGCTCCGGCTTCTGGCAGAGGCAGGCAGCACCCGCGCAGGCACCAGCAGCACTGGGCAAAGCACCTTCCCTGGGCTGCACCTAAACTGAGACCAAATGCCGAGCTCAGCAGCGAAGGACTGACGCAGAGCCTGAAAGGGCTCAACCACCCATGAACGCCCGGCAGCGCTTGCCGGATCTGCTCACCAGTGGGAGGTGTTTCTGTGCCTGCTGCCTGCCCGGGCGGGCAGCCGACCCCCGTCCCCGGGCCTGGTGCTGCGATGCTGCCCCTGCTCCTTCATCCCTTGCCCAGCCGCCACGCTGCAAAGTGGGGGGACAGGGGGACCCCAGGGGAGTTGCTGCTCTGAGCTGCGTCCTGGCTGGGCTCCCCCAAACCCAGTCTCTGAGCAATTCACAGCTGCAAGAGAGAAATGCTGAATTTCTAGCTGACCTGGGCTTATTTCGGAGAGACTGACGGCAAGGGTAGAGATCTTTTTCGTCTTTTATTTACCCCACAGCAAAATATGTACTCAGTTTTGAGTAGCGCTATAAGTAAAGTAAAAAATAGTAACTGAAAGGCACTGGTCTGCAAAGTAACAAAAGCTTAGTGCTTTCAGCTAGGCCCTTCAAAGCTGTGCCCTGTCTTGCCCTATTCTGCTTTTGAAGGAGAATGAATCTGTGCGAACTGGAAGGATCTTGTGTGGCTTTCAATCCCTCTGCCCATTCAGAGACCGTCTGTGTAACTGCTCCACAATAAATCTCAAACACAGCGCAGCTAACCAGTGGATGAATCCTCACTGCTGCGAACCCCCATGAATGCAGATGCTGGGTATAGCTTTAGTTGCCTCAAGCCTCTGAGTCCTAGAAGACTTTTCTACTTCTTGTTCTCAGTGCTTGTCCTCAGGCCAGATAACTGCTCGGCTGACCTTTCTCCTTCAGCAAGGTTGACAACGGTGCACACTATCGATCTCGCTGCAGTACGGGAGGTGCAGCTGAAATACCGATAGTCACTTACCTTGTACAGTGTAGTACAGTGAACTTCCAAAAAGTACAAGTGCTTATTCAGGAGACTGATAGAGTAAATCATTAAAAATACCTACTGTCCATTGTGCCTCTTGACATTCATTGTGCGGTAGCTGTGACTTGGTTTATTGACTCATTATAAGGATATAATGCACTGCGGAGTCAGTAACTTGCAAAGGGAAGTATCTGCTGTCCCATAAATTGTCCCTCTAATTCTGTAACACATTACAGTTTAAAGACAGGTCATAATGTTCCCAATCAGCTACCAAAAGGTAGGTCTCTAACTAAAAATGACTTGATTTTGTGAGGAGCTGAGGAACTTGCTTCAAATTGGGGCACTGAAAATCAGGCCAGTTTGAATTAACTGCTGGTGGAGTCTAGCTCTGAAAACATGGCTGCCATCTCCGAGTACAAGGCTTGCCTTTTCAAACAGATCCAGGGAATGAACAAGCATAAAAATATTCCAGACAACTTCAGGGTGCTGTTCAGTGGCACTGACCTTGTCTGTGCCAATGAGGAGATGACCTGGAGGCCCTCACCTTGAATGAAGACACAGTACAAGTGCCACCTCCACTGGATGTGCATTGGCTTGACCCTGGACAGGTTCTTCAGCTAGGACACCAAATCCACACTCTGCATGTTGTACAAGAGGAAAATAGGGAATTGGGATAAGTGAGGGTCTGCTTTGTCCTCTCCAAGTACTCTTGCACAGACTGAGTAGCTAACTGTACAAGCAAGTTGAATCATACCAGGGGCTGCTTAGGTTTTTGAACAGCTGATTGACCTTTTCCTTCCGTTTATGAATCTGATACTTATTAGCATGCTATTTTCTTTCAGCAAATTTTTGAGTTGCAGCATTGAGAGCTGCAGCAAACCACTTACATTTGGTTTAAGTTTTGTTTATTATTTATTTTTCAAATGTCAGCATGCACCAAAGGTCTGCAGGAGCCCATCAGTTCTCAGGGACAAGAGGACTGTGAGAACCTTCCAATGGGGAACAGTCCACGCAGTCTTCTGCCCACAATAAATTTTTTTTTCCCAGTATGTGGGCAACAAGACAGAATATCACAGAGATTAAAAAACAGATTGAAGCTCTCATTGTGTTTAAGCTGCAGTATATATTAGGATATGGCATTTGTCTAATGATGAGTCTTATGGCTGAGGTGTTAAAAAAGAATTAGTCTAGGCAATTTAGCCACCAGACAGCTATTGATATTAACAGAAGCAGTCTGATTGACTTTGCAAGTCTCCAATTATAATCCTTGCTATAATTATGATTATGCTTCTCTGTAGAGCACTACTGAGCCTCCACTATTGACTCATACCAGATTCCCACTGAAGTCAGCAGGAGCTGTGCTTGAGACCGGGCTCTCATAGGCAGTACTGTTTGTCCGAAAGTAAACAAGCTGTTCCTGTAAATTGGCTCCTTAATATGGACTGGTTTCCCCTTTGTATGGTAATACAGCTTTTGCTTTGTTCTGCCACAGGAACAAAGTAAGGTTTAAGGGACCGATGGTCTGGAGTATTTTCAGACTTGTCCAGCACTGTAAAAGTCTTAACTAGACTTTTCAGGCTGGCAGATTTAGGGGCTAGCTCGAGTCTCTTGAGTCTCCATCCAATAATTCACTACCAAGAATACCCTGCTTGCCTGTAAATCTTCTCCTCATTAGTTTTTGGACAGACAAGTATAATATCTTTAATTGATTTCATCATCATGATTAAAAGGAGGTAGGTAGATTTACTGCAAGAGAAGTAAATACTCAGGTTTATTGTGGAAAGCTTACACGGGAAAAATCTATCTTCGTCTCCTTACCTACTGCATTATATACTCAGGAAAACTCTGCGTATTGATTGTGGGTGAAGTTGTTAATTGCCTGGCCAGCACTGCAAGTGAGGAAACGTGTTTGGGAAGCAGCTTTCCATTTTTGTAGAAAAAGAGGAAACAAAGACCACAAGCCAGGGAAAACCTGAGACAGCAAAATTCATGAGACTATCATTATCCATGTTAAGATGCACAATGTGAGAGGAAGATCTTCATATTAGGAAGTTTCTGCAAAGGTTAGCTTGCTGACAAATTGCTCCCATTATCTCTAGAATCACTTGCTAAGCTGTAAAAAACATAAATCTCTCATCTTTCAAGCAGATCGGTGGAAGTACAGTCCCATGGGATTCTGCGTGGCCCTACCAGCCTGGTCAAGTCAATCAGAGGACGGGGTTAGGGCTGCCATCTCAGGCTATGTTTGAATGTTGTTGTATTCTCTTATTTCTGGGAGAATGGGGGTCTTCACCCCTTCAGTATTTGTCTGGCCATCAATGAGCACATATATCCACAATCAGAAGTATATGGACATTTCTTCATGGAGAGTTTTCAGATATATAACTACAACTGTCCTTAAACAGCATGTTCTACACTGTCCTGTGTCCTTCATAGTGTTCTGCTACATGATGGCTGTGTTAACTTGAAGCCATACCAGTGTTTTAATCTCAGGCATTTTTTTTAACTCACTCCTCTTTCCAAAATTTGCAGTATCAAATACTTATAGTCAAGCACTGAAACAGAACGGAGACTATCACTCAAAAAGTTTTCCATTGCAGTGGTGGCTACAGCATGTTACCCTACGGTATTTGAGCACTTGTATACAGGAATGGTTTCTGTCTCCTGAGAGCTCTGGGTGGCAAGGAGTTGTGCTAGTTTGCAGAGAGTAATTTGGGTATTAGCAGTAATACCACATAAGCATTGTGGCCTTTTGAAAGTGGCGTTAGGTGGGAGGCACAGCACGGCCACGCTTTCACAGTGAGTCTGGGGTCTTACAGGACCTGGGCCCTGGGCACGCCATACTTTTGACAACCAAATCAATGCCTTCTCTCATTAATCTGTAGCCATGCTGCACGACTCAGTAGGAGAAACCGTCTTGCTGAGCACATATTACCTTCCTTCTGTTGGGAGGGAAACCAAAATTTGAAAAGTCAACTCATCCCTTTTTCTCACCTTACTTTTGTGAAATAAAAAGTGAGGCTTCCTAATGTGCAACCACTTGCATTAACCAGGCAGTGACTGTGTCTGAGAGGCGCTCGGGGAGTTCCCACCTGGAGAGGAGATGCCAGGTTAATCTCTGATTTCAACCTTTCTGCTACCCGCAGCCAACGGCGGGGGTGGCAGGATCCTTTTCAAGAGACACGAGTGTCATCTAGTGGTGAAACGAACCCACTCGATGACACCCCAAGGGCCACCATCTGCCCACTGGTTTCCATACAGAGCATTGGGCGACACATTTTGTTTCTGCTGCACTTTAACAACCTAAAGCAGAATGTATGTAGTAATGCTTATTTTAGCTTTTGTCCTTGCGGGATTTATTTTACGCAGGCTAATGGAAAATATTATGAGCCAACCGCAGTTAAGCAAGCAGCAGATTCTCATGGCTCTCTGCCTGAGGTTTCTCTGTCGCTGCGATGAGATACAGAAAGGGTCTGTCTGCCTGGGTACAATGACCACCAGCATCAGCCTTGTCCCCAGGAGTTAAATGAGAATTTTTCAGGATAAAGGGCCGTTTAAAGCTTTATTTACTTGTCATATTGTGTAATGTGCCCATTGCAGGAATGGACATTCAAGATCTTTGCATTTTAGAGCAGATTTTCTCCCAAACTCTTTTGCCTTCTTTCACACATAAATCCAGATCCATTAGTGAAGCAGAGCATAAACATAGTAATTCTCTTTTAATCGGTCAAATATAAAAGAAGAAACACCTTCTCACCAGAAGCATCACTAGCAGAGGAACACACAGGGAAAGGTGGCTGAGCTGATAACAAAGCAGAGTGGAGAAATACTGGCTGGTTATGTATAATTTTCCTGATTTGACTTTCTGGCAGTTCATCACGGTAATTGCAACGCAACAAGCCCAGCTCAAGGTGTTGTGCCAGTCTTCTGAGGAAAAGCAGACTTTGAATGCCCGCAAGTCACCTAGAAATCATCATGTTGTAAAATTACTCCCACAGTTGGAATCCACTTGAGTGTACTCAGTGCGCATTTCCAAGTGCAGAACTGGAAACCCACCCTTTTTCAGGACAAAGGTTAACTTCCCATATTTTCAGCTGATGCCAAGGACTGAGGCTTAAGGAAAATCCCAAGTGCTAAAATCAGGACAGTTGTGTAGGGGTTGATGAATGGAGAAGGGAGAGCTATATGGCCTCGTAGCCCTGCTCCCACCATGGGCAGTGCGAACAGAGAGCCCACAGCATCTTATTACCCTTCCCTCCTGCTGGAACAAGGTCTTCAGGCTATGCCAATGGAGAAAATACCTCTTCTCAACAACAAAAGAAAAAACCTTTTGACTCAACTTTTTCTGAGGAGGAATCATACCCCAAAATGACAAGTGCCCGATGGCACTTTGGAACTGGCAAGGGAAGAAGTGTGGCTGGTCCCGCCGATCCCTGGGACCATCTGGTTCCATGTGTGTCTTGCCACCAGTTCAGTACCAGAGAAGCACTCCTGTGTTTCAGAAAAGGCACATTTCTAGTTCTGCCCTTGAAGCTGTGAGGAAAGGATGCTCTATTGGCAAAGGATGCTCTAGCAGCACAGAGCAAAGGCTGCTGTAATTCCCTTCCCAGGGCAGAAGGCCTCCTTTCCCACCCTTTCACCCCTTCTTGCAATTGTCCCTAGCCTGTGTCCTGTCTCTGTGCTGTTTCCTTTCTTTGATGCCAGATCCTTTCCCATTAACTAGACACCCCTGCATAGCTCTGCATCTGCCAGGGGCTGACCTGCCACCTCCTCCCCAGTTGCTCACCCTGTGAGCTATGGCAGTGCTAATGCTGCTGCCCGGAGCCAGTATGGTAGTGAAAAGTGTGCATGAACCTGAGATCCTGGGCTCCCTGATCCTCCTGCTCCTCCTGAACGATGCTGCTCTCTCTGTGTGCTGTGCAAAGATGAACACCACTAATCCTAGATTTGCTCTATTCACCGGTGCATTCTATATTGTGCCAGCAACAGAGGACACACCAGTTTGTGGTGAGGCTTTTGAACAAGCAGAATCAAACCGTGCCCCTGGCTGCTCACTGATTACTTCCTGACCCCAAAGCCCCTGTGGTCACAGGGACCATGTTGTGAAAATTTGAGGATCCAGTCCCTCTTCTGGGGAGAGAAACTAATGGCATGCTTCATCAGTCTTCAAATGGCACTTCACCTCCCACTGCCTCGCAGTGTTTTCTGCTAGAGCAGGCCCTGGGCAGTCACACCATGCACATTTCTTTATCATAGAGGTGCATGCAAGGGGAAAAAAAAAACAACAGCAAAACCAACTTAATAAAAAGCAATGAATCCCTTTGCAAAGCTGGCAACTGGCTGTGTAACAGTGCACCGGGCAGGGCTCAGATCAACCAGGTAGTCAAGGCTCTTGGCAAGCCGAAGGCAGTGAAGCATATGGGTCTTTCCCCTGCTTGCTCTGCGCCTGGAGCCACAAAGTGAAGGGCGATCAAGAGCCGCCGTCTCTTGCTGTTTGCCAGCCCATCAGCCTCCCTCTCCTGTTCCCCATAAAAGCTGACCCGGTGAGGCCTGTGCTCGCTCTTTCATTTGTCAGCCCGCCTGCGTCAGCAGTAATACAGGGAGCTCAGCTGCGCAGCATCCCAGCTGGTAACGTCTCGGGAGGAATTAGGCAAGGCATGCTGGTAAGAGGGAGAGAGAGGGTTTGAGGGAGAGCAATCACAGGCACAGTGATGGGAAATAAATGAGATCAGAAAAAAAAAAATCCCTCCAATGGGGTATTCTCAGGGTAGAAGGGAGTGTATTTTTAGGAGGATGGGGCTGTTTCAATCCCAGCTGTGGGGAGCCATGGGATCAGTGGCAGGTCTCCCCGGGATTTCAGCAGGGTTTGGCTCAAGGCTGCAGTGAGCGAGTTGCCACAAGGCAATTAGCATTCAGCTGTGCTGCAGAAAAGCTAAATGGGTGAGCTGAGAGGCTGGGTTGTCCCCTTGTCCACAGATGAGATGTGGCAAGAGGCAAGGGAGGGCTCGCAGATGCTGTCGGGTCTGCGTGGGCGCTGTGCGGGCTTTCCCTCTTCTGAGTGAAAGCAGGAAGCTTTGCTTGTCACAGGCGCTCAGTCACACACCTTCGGCTGAGATTTGAAGCATTCTTTCCCCATGAGGGCAGTGCTAGTGAGGAGCAGCCATGCCACAGGCAGTCTGACTGAAGGCAGGGGAGGTCCTGGTGATGCGGGGAGCGTTATTCGCTGTGCAACAGCTGACTGGAGTCCAGTCCCTGCTACCTCCCTCATCAGCAGAGTGAGCAGAGTACTGTATCAAAAGAAAGCATACGTTTAATCTATTTCTGTCATGCTGTAAAACTCAAATTTAATTTGAAATTTTAAATCTGCTTCAGTGTTTTATCCACTGCTAGCACCAGAGCAGCATTATTCTCTTTCTCCCAGTCATCCCCCAGCAAAATGTGTCTCGTTACCCTGAAATTCAGTAAAGATTGGGAAAATACTGTGGCAAGGCCAAGGATGTTTTGCAAAATCTTTATCTGTGTAGCCTAAATGGACCTGGCAATAAAACAGATTGTGCTCTGAACATGGGGAAAAAGGTGAAATAACTCATCCCCCTCAGTTATCATCAGTTATGCTATTTGCATGTGGGAGCAAAATCAGACTGATAGTCCATCTCCAAATGCTGCACTGACCTCCAGATACATGGCATCCAGAGTCGCAGTGCCTGGATTGTCCAGTGGTGTGCACCACATAGCAGCTTGGCTCTCCCAAATGCCACAAAGTGACCGCTGCAGGAAAGGCACGCGTCCAGAATGCCAGCGCTGGGCTGACCACAGAGCTACAGACCAGAAGTGTCAGTTCAGAAAGCTGCCTTTCATGGATACCAGGGAAGGAATAGGTATGACAGTGCAGAATGAGCATTTTTTGTTTGGTTGGTTGTTTTTTATGAGTGTTGTATCATGTTTGCACATCTAGAACCAAATACTATAATAAATTATGCCCATGTTTTGTTTTTTTGGAGATATATTTCATTTTGGACATACATTTTCCATATCTCCAAATTCTCTGCAAAGTTCAGCAGTAAACGATTATTTAAGAATCAAAAAAATGGCTTCCTCACCCTTTTTTTTTCTCTTTCTTCTTGCTAACTGGCCACCAACAGAAGAGCCATGAGAGTGATGCTGAAAACAAAAGCTTTAGCTAAGATTGTCAGAGTGACTGAGGGAGAATTGTCAAGGGAAAGGTGTCTGTTCTCTGCATATCAGGCCCCAAAAGGTAAGCCCTAAAAGGGGACACCTTGGTGATTGAATTTTTGGCCAGTGGCTACATTTGAATATTAACTGCTGTGATGGCAAAGCCTCCCTTGAAATGAATTATTTTGCCTGACATCATGCCACCAAGTTAAACTGCATTTCATACTCTTGCACAGAAATTATCCCATACTGTGTTTTTCCTTTCAGAACGTGCCTGGAGTAGGCAGACATCCTTTGCTAATAAGCCCGAGAGGAAAAGCCTAGCTTACACAAGTTAAAAAATGTCTGAAGGACTGATAATTTTGTCAGCAGGCACTTCATGCCCTCTAAGGGAAGATCATAAGCTATCACCTGTTAGCTAGCTCATAAATTACCAAGCTAGAGCAAGTCTGATTATTCCTCCACTTATAAGAATATTTAAAATAAAATTAACCACCAAGGTTTACACTTTGTTGGTTGGTCCTCTATAAATTATTATGCACTGCAAAGCCTTTCGCCAGGCAGTGTATCTCTTTGGGTATCAAGCAGGGTTTGGGGAACAAAAACATTGGTGACAGAAATGGAAAGAAAGTTGTGTTCATCAGAAACATCCCTTGCACTAGCGCCAGCCTCAGCGCCTGCTTTTCGCTTCCAGGTCTTTAGTGTTTCTGCTGCCCCTGGGGCCTGGGAGCAGGAGACTTTCACCCAGCCACCAGGATAACCATCTTCCACGAACAGCAAAAGTCTCTCATATTATACAGTGAATTCTACAAATAATCAGGTCAGCTTAACATTATGATAAACTCTGGGTTGCTTGCCCTTATTTGACTTTGATTTTTGTTTGGGAAATTCAAAAGTCAATCCAGCCCCTCCACAGTCTTTCAGCCAAGCTTCACTTCATTGCCACCTTTGGGAAGCCTTCTGAAACGCATCTCATCACCACCTACATTTACCTTGTTCCCCCATTCTGTCCAACTGAAGACCTGTTTTTGCACAGCACATACATGTCTGGCACAGCTTTTGAAGCAATCGGAGAGCAACCTCCTGCTCTGCAGGTGCTCTCTGCAAGAGCTACAAACACTTTTCTTCTGTCATTTCAGCTGATTTTTTTCCCCATAGGGCTTTGCTAGCTGCAGTTGCAATAACTGGAGGCAAATGGAGAGACCTGGGAGTAAGGCCCTTTGTTTCAGTGAGACTCCACAGGGTTATCCAGGCACCTAATTCCCCTTATAAATTAATCATCTAAATGATTAACAACATAACCAATGCCCTTCAGTGAATTCAGCAATGTGTGGGTGGTCTGGGAGAAGCTGTAACCAGCAGCTCACAGATGGAGCCATCTTCGGTGCTGCAGGAGTGGATTTCATGGCAAGACTTAGAGAGTCAGATGAGGCTTCTTGGTGACTGTACCCCTCCTCCATACAAACCTAGGGTACGTTTGGCTCAGAAGAAACTCTTGTCTAAACACTTCCTTAATTCCCTGCTCTGCCCTGTCAGCTCTGCTTCCCAAGGGCTGCATCCCTGCTCTGCCCCACACAGCGATGTGCCAGCCAGGAAGGGGAAACCTCTCTGGGACCCCTGTCCTGACACTAGCTCAGTCCTTGGACAGGTTAGGGCCTTCCATGAAAGCTGGGCCTAAGCGGAAGAAAGCTGAATGAAGAAAGCGAGTGATGCCTGGTGAAGGGACCACACAAAAAGAAACCTTGCCTCAGGCTGGCAGCAAATACAAAGCTGACCTCTTGGCATCGAGGTGTATTTTGGGCTGAAGAAAAGACAGCTCCAGGTTAGCTGCTGTGAATAAAGGGACTGAGAGCAGAGTTAAATGATGAGACGCTATTGATGAAGGGAGAAGATGACTGGGTACAGGCTGACAGTCTGAAAAACAGGCTTTTTCAGGATGGGTGTCAGATGAGGCAAGCAGCAGCTGATACAGCATCCACAAGGACTGAAGCAATGCCATAAGCAATGCAGTGAGGATGGGACCAGCTGCCAGCATCCTTCTGTGTCACAGGGCCAAGATGTCCAACAGTGTCTGGGTAACCAGCACAGTGGCTTCTGCACCCAGGGAACAATTTAGGTAGGGATGCGCTTGGGCTTTTTACCCCAGCAGTTAGGGATGGCTAACACTGCTGTCCCTCTCTAATGAAACAAGCCCTTTTAAAAAGTTTAAATATCCTGAGGTGCAAATTTTCTTGAAATCTGTCCACTGCATCTCTGTTTGCTACCTGCAGGACACCATGGGCACCAGTGCTTACAGGTTTAATTGGTGTCCATTTGTAGACCACTGGGTGAGTTAAGGAATTGTCCACTATGCTCACTCCTTACTAAAAGCCATTTATTCTCACTTTATAATACTAGCCAGAGGCCAGCAAAATCAGACCCTGAGATGACTAGGATCTGTCTGTATATTTCTGTCTATATCTCGGTATATATCTACACACACACACACGTAGAACAAACTGCACCTGAAACATGCAAGGTTCAAGACTAAGGTGGGAGAAGTGTTATGTCCATTTTGTAGATGGGGTGCTGAAGGAGCAGGAGATGACATGAGTTTCAGCTCATACTCAACGTCTGTGATATTGTGCCTAAACCTCCAGGTTTAACAGGAAAACAATCCCTCCTTCCTGGAATGGAAAGAGGGAAGCTAATACACAGGAATAAATAGGATTGTACCTACTGTAGAGTACTTGTAGTATTAAAATAACCTTAGTTCTCTGCCTGAAACAGTCTCCCTGCTTTTCCTTCATTTTGCATTCAGTAGTCTAAAGCAGGAGGTGTGATGCTTATTTTTTATTTTTTTTGAATTTCTTCATTTTTGCAGCAAAACCTACAATAAATCAGACTCAGAAGCTCTGTGAAGTTTGCAAAACCCAAGCCCTACTCAGCTCCAGGCATTTATACATGATGCATACAGTCATCAGTGCTCACTGCTGCTGTTTCTCTGCCAATCACCTTACCCAATGTGAAGATGTGTCACAACACTGAGCAAACATGGAAACAGCCACTTTAATCAACCATATTTTCCCCATCTGGTAACTTTCCTTTAACATGATAGTCCAGCTTTCACACAGATTTTATAGAGAGAAAGTTTACAAGCAATAAAAATTAACAGCCAGTATATATGCAACAAACAAATCAACAAACCCCCCCTATAGTGTGTGTCTGAGTGGATCTAATTCAAACTGTGACTAAACTGTGGTTGCATTTCCATGAGATATTTTGCCTGGGGATGTGCAGTATGCAAAGAGTGTGTGATTCATCTCAGCGAGAACCAGACCAGGGGTGACAGGAAGAAGTTTGGAGGACAAGCACAGAAAACCAGCCATAACGGGAGAGGAAAGCCGCACAGAACTGCTTTGCACATGCCGCAGTGCCCATTGCCCTCAGAGCAGTAACTGGGCAGGGAATGAGGACCTTCCCTCGTGCCAATGAAGAACGTAACAGGCTCCCTTCATCTTTACCTATCCCTCCCCGTAATGATAAAACCAGAGCAATGTGGTTAAATGCTGGAATAGTTCATGTTTCCAAGCACTCCCTCTACTCTGCCTCGGATCGCACCACAGTTAGAGCTCCTCCATGAACACCTGAAGGACATTTCTGTGAGCACTTCTTTCCCAGGAGAGCAGGCAGTCTCTGGGGGGGACAGGGTGCCTTGCTAGAAGTAATCCCCTCAGTTGTCTGGTTCATGTGTTGTTAATGCAAGGGCATCGTTTCCACTGGCATAGATTAGGAGTATTAATGGCAACAGAACAATGAATATCTGTGCAACCAGAATCTGACATCTTGTATTTGTCATGCCACCAAAGAGCTTGTTTGCAAATTATAAAACACTTGTGTGGTGTGAATGGAATCAGGCTGTGGTAATTTGTATATATGAACGATATTTTAAGGTCCAGCCTTTTTTGCATCTCGTTCAAATACTGCAAGGATGGATGTTGGGTGAATGGAGGAGCATACCTACGTTCTGCTTCAAAGAGGATTCTCTTCCCATCCTTCAGTGTGGCTGATTAAACTGCGCCTCCTCTGTTATTCACTTTCAGTAAGACTGTTGGGAAGGTGAAGACAAACCGAACATAGCCCAGCATCTGAGGACATAGTGTTTTCGGAGTTGGCTGGGAGTGGTAGTCTGTTTTCCTAAGAAAACAAAGGTGATGTGACAGTTCTGCCTGCCTCTTTTTGTCAAAGGAATTGAGGGATAATATCTCAGAGATACTGACCTCCTACAGTTTTTGCCAAAATCAGATGCAGAGAAAGACACCCTACTAGAACCTGCATTGAGGGAGAGGCAGGCTTTAGTCATTGCCTTGCAGCCGCTCCCTGGCCAGTCATTGTATACACCACTCCCAGTTGCTTCAGTTATTTGCTGCTTTCTGTCCAATTGTTTTCTGCTTTTTGTGCAATTGAGAGGCCAAACATAGGTGAGGTATTGGGATGGAATCAGGCTACGTTTGGCAGCGGGATGGAGGGAGCCACAGGAAGGGCACGGAGGGATTGCAGGGGTTCTGGGTGCAGGAGATAGAAATCTGCAGCAGGGGTAGAAGGGGAGCTGGGGAACTGGAAGCACTGCAGATAGGACTGAGGATATTGCAATGTGTGTGAGCACAGGGCCCCTAAAGCTAGTGACAAGGAGAAGAGGGAATCCAGAGAACAAAAGTCTATCTATAATATTAACTCGTCTATTTTCGGTGCAGAACTCAAGAGTGAATTAAAAGCAATGAGTCAAATGAGATGTTTCACAATTCATGCTTCCCATAACAAACTGTTTCTGAGGAATGCAATGGAAATACATTTTAAGAGAAACAAGGGAGAAGAGGGGAGAAATTTGAGTCTCAAAACCAAGGAAGGATAAGTATCTACATTTAAAACGTTCTTTATTTCCAGTTCTTTGTTTGACTGCTTAACCATTTCCTTTGATAAAATACACATGACTAATTGGCATAATTTACTTTATTTATAACAATGAAAGGTAATCTCAAACTCAGTTAAGAGATGCTTTGTGCTCTCTGGTGATTCCATGACAAGGTGGACTTGCAGTAGCTGCTATCCAGCTTGTGTTTTGGACTTAGCGAGGAGAGCATTGTTTCCCCTTAGCTGCTTGGGCTAGTGAAAGCTGATGCCAAGTTAGCAGAGAGGAATGTCTCATGGGCAGATGCAAACAACTATCTCCAAGTATGAAAGGAGTGGGAAAATTTATGGTCAATGGGAACACCAGGAAGATAGAGAAAGCAAGAATTATTATGGCCAGAGAAATCACATGACACCGATCTATGGGAACCTAGGCTTTCCCAGTTCCATACTGATGGAAAGCTTGCTGGCATGGTGACTGATCTATTTAGTCTTTGTTTCCCTGAAAGGACTAAGGGAAGAGAATGGGAAACAACTAAAATAAATTCTTACCTGAGGAGTCTTCCTGGTATGCGCTTATATTTTTGCTCAGTGTATTGAAACATATAATGTTGTTAAGTGCAGAAATAAACTACGTTGACAAATTTGACTTCAGTCCCTTCATCTCTATTCTCTGAATATATGTAATGTACATGTGGTCCAATATGAATTTCACCAATACAAATTTAATTGCCAACTTATCATCTGAGACTTTTCTTCATGGGATATTTCAGCATTAAACTTTGCACACTGACTCTGCACAGCGAAGATGCTGGGTGACGAATGCTCTTTAAACGGCACCTCCAGAAACAGCTGAAAATGCCCAGCGATCATCTCCTGCAACTCCAACTGCACACTCAAAATGTCAGAACATTTCAGAATGGCTTTCTTCTCTGCTCCTTTTGGTGGTGGTGGTTTAGGTGCAGTTGTGCTATGTTTGGCCAGAGGAAACCACAGCATCTCTGCAGAGCAAGCAAGTGCCAGGAAGTTGTCTTATATTCTGTCTTGGCATTAACTCCCAAACTCTCCCATTCATTTTTCTGATATTTTTTTGTTTAAACAATCTCACAAACAACAGGCTTCCTGAGAACTGATAAAGATTTTGTTTTGACTATGGTAGTGCTGTACTGTTCTAGCTCAGCTTATCAGCGCAAATTCACTCGCCTTCATTAACTGCTAACCTTTCCAAAGATAACAAGGGGAGACGACAGTTTTTCTTTTCCTGATGAAAAAGATTTGTGAGATCTACCAAGGCATTGACTTTCTCATTCTCTAAACCCTTTTTCTTTTTTCACCTGGTGATTGCTGGCATGTTGGAGAGTGGCTGACATTTTGGGCTGCTGAGTATCTCACCCGGCATGAGGACCTGCTGTTATCAATTCACGCGGGGCCTCAGCTTATTCTAGAGATTAATCAACTGAATACGAATAGTGAGGGTGATTATCACATAAATAGCCAGCTCTCCAGTAAATAACTAAACCATTTATCCTGAGATCTGTTAATTAACTTTATCAAGAGTGGAAGATGAATAAACACCTAAGTATCTAGGTGCCAGTAAAAGAATAATTTTTGCTTATAATAATACCAATCCTCTATGAAATCCTTACCTACATTTTTGATGGTGAAGAAAAGAAGAAAGAGTTTTCTGTTTCTCCCTTGACTTTGCCCTGGTGCCTGACCTTTGAACAGACACGCAACAGCTGATGGGAATTCAGAGCTGCCTGTTTGCAAAGTCCTTTTCTGTAGGATGTCGTTTCAAGCCCATCTAGCTCACAAAACTCCTGAGTCACCCTAGATCTGGATGTCTGAAATTGTCTGTCTGCAGTACTGAACCAAAGTGGAGGACAGGGCTGACACTCAGGTGCAATCATGCAGATGCTTTAACCCAGTTTTGGAGCTTGCCCTGTATTGGGCAGAAGAACTTTTTAGCTTAGTTTTCTGTGGAGATGAGGCCTGGATGCCTGCAGGATGGCCAGTGATTCTTCCCATTCTCATTGGCCAATTTTGGCCAAATTTGCTGGAAACATGGAGCTCACAGAAATTATAGTCTCCCTATGCTTTCAAAAGTTGTCAGCCAGGGAAAGAGGGGTTTGTACTGCTACTGAAGGTACAGCCTACTAGCAAGGGAAGACAGGTCCAGTTTTCTTTTGCATCAGTTCATTTTACTCATAAGCCAATTAATTAAGAAGGAAGATAGTAAGTCATAGTAACTTTTCATCTCCAGTCCTAATGCATGCCAAATGCCTGTCCTTCGCATGGTTCTCTCTCCAAAGTCAAATCCTACAGCTGTGCCATCTTGCTTTGAAGCATGGGCTGAAAATGAGGCCCCAGCAGAGGTTTCTCTGTAAGAAGGTTCTCAGCACCGCTGTTACATGTTTCCTTTGGATCCAAGCGGCCCCAGGCCCTAATCTCTTCGCCACAAAGTACAGCAGTGTGGCCTGTGCCTTTGCTTAACTCTCCTGTGTCCTGAGCCCTTATCAGGACAAACAAACAGAGTCCTCGGCTCTTCCCGTTTTTCAGGAGCCGCTCTGAAGATTTGTTCAGGGTCAGCTGCATGTGCAAGTCTTCCTGTGGTTTTAGAAATGGTGCAACATTTAATTTGCCGCTTCTACTTCTTAACCTCGAAGGAAAAAGGTGGTAACTGTTAATTGCATCACAGCGTGCATGTGCCAGAGAGCACAGCACTTTGCTCTGGCTCTTGGTGTCCAGGGGCCAGCAAACCTAACCAAATGCAGACCCAAAGCACCACGTGTACAAACCCAAGCCCAAACCGCACTGCAAAATGTCTGTGTTTATTGTTCCTGAGGATTTGGAGGCAAGAAATCATTAAACGTCCCTCAGAGCTCCTGACGCTAATGCACACAGATATAAAAGATTGTGGGAATGCTGACACATACCCACCAGTGAGGGCAATTACACACTGAAGACATATATGTGGCAATTCTTTAAAAAAGAGCCTGAAGCTGTCCAGATCAGGCATGTTGCAAGAAATAGGTTTCAAAATCTGATTTTGAGGCTCCATTCTTTTATTTTAAAGTTATGCTGGACCTCAGGGGTTTTGTTTGTTTGGGGGTTTGGTCTTTTTGTTATCTAACACTGGCTGCAGGGTGCACAGGGGGGTGTGCATTAGTCTACAGGGGAAGGATTTTGTGTGAAAGGCTGCAGGGATTAGGCTCCAGGGTGAATTCTGCGAGGTTACAAACCCTCACTGTTGCTTCTGCCTCAGGCTTGTCCATTCTCCTTTCTCCCCCTCCCTCCTCCTTTCTCCTCTCTGCTCATCCTTTGCCAAGTCTAAAGCTGTCACTGTAAGAGGTAAGAGCTGTAAAGGTCTGTGCTGCTTTATAGCAGCTTGCAGGGAAGCTGTGATGATGGAAATACAATGAAAATTGGACATATTCTAATTAACCTCAGGAAAATTGCCATCAGGAATGCAGAGTATTCCCCTGGAAAAGATGCTTTTAAGCAGCTGATTATGTGTTTGTCCATGAAGCTTTTATCAGACCACATAACAGCTTTGGGGAAAGCTTGTGAGGACTGTTCTTGAATAGGCTTCCATCAGAGAAGGAGGGGTGGGAAGCCAGCTCAGATGCTGAGAGGCAGTCTGTTGCATTTAGGAAATACAACGAACAGCCATACAGAAGAACAAAAGAAATGGAAAAAAACAACAGGGCTCTCTGCTTAGTGGCTCAAAGGCTTAGGGGCACCTCAGCCAGCAGAACCCAGCAATTCCAGACTGATGAGCCCTTAATCATCTCACACTGGTGAAAGCTTTTCTGCACCAGAACAAATATCAAATCATATTGCCACACATAGCAACAGAATCTGATAAACTATTTAGGCCAAGCTACAAAATGAAGATACGAACTGGACTCGCAACAGACAATAATAAGATGCAACCCTGCAGCTTTAGTGCTGTTTGTGATTTTTTTATTAGTAAGTTCAAAAACTGCTTCTGTGTGATTTTGAGCAGTCCATTTCAAATAGCACTGCAGGGCAGTGTGGGGCATTTTCCTGGACTGTCTTGCCTGCCTTAGGGCTTGAGATACTTGTATTTAAAATGAGTCTCCCCTTTCCCCCTCGCCCCTTAACAAACCTAGAGTTAATTTGTTCCCACACCTCAGTTTGTGTGAACAGATGCCTCCATCTCTGAGCTCATAATTGCTGGCTGAGAAGTGATTCAGCTACTAAACAGTTATAAGTGAGCAGGGGAATAATCACTGGGTATTGCTGACATCTGAAGAAATAATCTTGTATTCCTGACTTCGCTAGCAAATGAAAAGGGACAAAAATAGAGGCCCAACTGCCTCAGAGCAGGGCCGCATCTGAAGTCGTCTGCAGCGAGGAGCCGTCGAGCACCATAGTGCAAGCTGCGGACGACTTCAGATGCAGCCCCGCTCTTGAAGGTGAGCCCTTCTGCATGCAGCACTGGACCTAAGCTTCTGGACTCATCCTCACATGGCCAGTGCTGCTGACTTTCAGTGCAGGAAGAGTACTGAAAGAACAAGGCCAGATTGATAGCTATGGGCATTGCCTCCATGTCTTCCCACCATGGTCTCCTACCTCGCCCCATAGTTTCTAGATGGGAGGTTTGACTTACAAGTGAGCAGTACCAGCTCCATGGATGGTTGGTACCATGGCAAATAGATGGAACCACCAATGATGTGGGGACGTGGTACCCCTGTACCTGGGGGAGGTATTGCAAAGCACTGAGTGCTGCCTTCAGTGCAGCCAAGCTCTGCTACAGAAGATGCCATGAAGAAACAAGAACCAACAAACAAAAAATCCTAAACTCGTGGGTTGTAATGAGCCAATGGAGGGTTGCAGACATTTCTGACTCACTTTATGATTTTTTAAAAATCTCCAGAATAAGCAGTTAGTTTTTATAGTCTTGAATAGGTTTTGTGCATGTAGTAAATACATTGGATTCAGACTTAAGTGTTGAGTAGTTCCTAGCTCGAGTAGTTTCTTAGTGAAAGTAGCTGAAATAGCTTCTCACAACTTATTAATCTTTGTATCATAGAATCATAGAATTTTTAAGGTTGGAAAAGACCCTTAAGATCATCAAGTCCAACCGTTAACCTACCACTGCCAAGTCTGCCACTAAACCATGTCCTCAAGCACCACATCTACCTGTCTTTTAAATATCTCCAGGGATGGGGACTCAACCACTTCCCTGGGCAGCCTGTTCCAATGCCTGACTACTCTTTCAGTAAAGAAGTTTTTCCTAATATCCAACCTAAACTTTCCCTGGTGCAGCTTGAGGCCATTTCCTCTCGTCCTATCACTTGTTACTTGGGAGAAGAGACCTACCCCCACCTTGCTACAACCTCCTTTCAGGTAGTTGTAGAGAGCAATAAGGTCTCCCCTCAGCCTCCTCTTCTCCAAACTAAACAACCCCAGCTCCCTCAGCCACTCCTCCTAAGACTTATTCTCTAGACCCTTCACCAACCTAGTTGCCCTTCTCTGGACACGCTCCAGCACCTCGATGTCCTTCTTGAATTGAGGGGCCCAAAACTGAACACAGTATTCGAGGTGCAGCCTCACCAGTGCCGAATACAGGGGCACTATCACCTCCCTGGTCCCGCTGGCCACACCATTCCTGATACAAGCCAGGATGCCATTGGCCCTCTTGGCCACCTGGGCACACTGCTGGCTCATGTTTAGGTGGCTGTCAACCAACACCCCCAGGTCCTTTTCAGCCAGTCCGTTTTCCAGCCACTCCTCCCCAAGCCTGTAGTGTTGCCTGGGGTTGTTGTGACCGAAGTGCAGGACCCGGCACTTGGCCTTGTTGAACCTCATACAGTTGGCCCCGGCCCAACAATCCAGCCTGTCCAGGTCCCTCTGCAGGGCCTTCCTACCCCCCAGCAGATCGACACTCCCACCCAACTTGGTGTCATCTGCAAACTTACTGAGGGTGCACTCAATCCCCTCATCCAGATCGTCGATAAAGATATTAAACAGGACCGGCCCCAACACTGAGCCCTGGGGAACACCACTCGTGACCGGTCGCCAACTGGATTTGGCTCCATTCACCACAACTCTCTGGGCTCGGCCGTCCAGCCAGTTTTTAACCCAGCGCAGAGTGCACTTATCCAAGCCGTGAGCAGCCAGCTTCTGCAGGAGAATGCTGTGGGAGATGGTGTCAAAGGCCTTACTAAAGTCCAAGTAGACAACATCCACAGCCTTTCCCTCATCCACTAAGCAAGTCACCTTGTCATAGAAGGAGACCAGGTTAGTGAAGCAGGACCTGCCTTTCATAAACCCATGCTGGCTGAGCCTGATCCCCTGGTTGTCCTGCACATGCCACATAATGGCACTCAGGATGATCTGTTCCATGACCTTCCCCTTGACCTCTCCATGACCTTGTAGATGCAGCCTCTTCTTTTTGATTAAATTATGTTCAGTTTTATAAAGAGAAATTTGAGGATTAAGATCACACACAGGTATAAAAGGAGAAGAATGTCAGTTTGCTGATTCTTTCTGCGTTGCATAATCTGAAGTGCAAAAGGATGAATTCAGTGAACAGCCAAAAATAAAACAAAAACTTGTGCCAGAACAATAGCACCTCTGCAGCAGACTGACTGGTGCCTTGTCTTTTGTATTCTCTCCACTGCAATATTCTGTTAAAAAACAGACAACTGCAGTTAATAGTACAGGGGCTTAACAGAATCTGTGGTCCTTCCAGGCTGATAAATCTAAATTGAACAGTCAGTCATCAAAATAAAGATCATAAACAAAGACTGTAGATCTAGCTCCAAATTCCTTTATCTCCATGATGGGCAAAACTATGATCCAGCATCAAAGTATTAATGTGCGACGGGAGTGGAACCCCACATCTCAACATCATCAGGCCCCCAGGCCTTAGCTTTTGTATATACAGCACAGCTGACCACAGGTGACCACAGCTGTGAAAGGAGATTCTGACATCTGCTCCTGGGTCCAGGTGAGATTTTCCAGTTTGAGGATGTGTTGTATGTTCAATAGTCTTTGTCTACTTTGAAGATCAAAAGCCATCATATAGACATTTTGTTAGGCAACAGATATTAGGACTGACCTGTTCTCTGAGCACTTTTTTGCCTCTAAATAGAGAAACGGATAGGCATAGAAATTAGAGAAGTTATTCTGCTATACGGGTTCCACAGAAAAATTCCCACTGTGTACAGACAGTACTGAATATTGCCACTCATACTGCAGATAGGTATCTGCACAAGAGCCTGTTTTGTATTACAGTAATAGAACTCCTTGTACCACGACTACACTGATTTCACTCCTCATGCAAAGCAGCCGGTAGCAGTCCTGTCATCAGATTGGCAGGAAGTCCACAGGGAGTTCTATTTCTGGTTAAAAAAAGGATTATTATTTTTCAAATGATAATGATCATGACAAAATCCCAGCTATAATTCATTCAAGAAAAAGGAATGCTTTCAATGAGTAAAAATTATTACCAGTACCTAAAACCATTGTGACTGCTCACCATTTTCTTGTTATGTAAATTGGTATGCAATGATGTCCTGCAAGCCAACTTTAAACAGGGTGGATTGACAGAAGTGACTATTGGTAAGGAAGGGGATATGAACACATCTTACCACTATGAGCAGGTAGGTGGACCACTATAAATGTTACCATAGAAAGGAGGTTTTGAAGAGTAAAGGATTCAAATGCTTTGGTTCAGGAGTTTCTGAGGATGGCTGTCATGTTTAAGATAGCACTGAAGGTGCTTGGTATAAAAGTCCTCTAGCAGGAAGGAGTTTTATATAAGGAATTAAAAGAGGGCAGTTCAATTCACAAGCGTTTAACTATGTCTTTCATCCTATTAAAATATATAAAAAATGATAATTATGAATGAGAGGCATCATATGCTCCATCACAGAAATGAAGATGTTGAGATAGTCTCTCCTGATAAAAACTGAAATAAAGCTGGGAAGGCAATCAAAAACAAACTGTGGAACATGAGTCCCTGTTGGTATGGGTATCCCCTGGAAAGAATTGTTTGGATGGTATTTGTGATGATGGTGGGAAAAGAAAAACAAAGGTATAATTGAAGACCACACCTGGACAAGATTCTCTAGACAGCTGGACACCAACAGACTAATCTGGAGAAGATGAATTTATTTTACCTGGATAAGATGTTGGTGAACTTCAAAGCTGTCATTTTGCACAGTGACCTGGCAGAGAGCTACAGCACAGAGTCATGACAAAAGGGGTAGGGTTAATTTTCGGATTAAAATACGTCAATGTAGATGTCTACATGTAAACTGGGTCTCTAAATTCCAAGTACAATCAATAGAAAGTTGGTAAATTCAGGCAATGGAGCGTGAAGAAATACACAGCTGACCAAATGCAGTTGTCTATTTAAGATGAGCTGAAATATCTTTCTAGACTGTTCATAGAGCTACACCAAAGTATCTTAACCTGGAGCTAAATCAAAGCCATAATTGTCAAAATAAAGAGAGAAGTGGAAAGCGAGAGGAAAAGAGGGAGACAAGAAAGGAAGGAAGGTAAAAAGAGTGAGGAAGTGAGGAGCTCCTAATTTTTGTAATTACTCAGAAAATCCATTAGAGACAATCCAAAACAATCACCTGTACTCTGTGCATTTGGAGACATGGTTGTGGAGCACTGCACCCCCGTGGAACAGACACTACAAGTTTCCCTGCCAGGCACAATGCCCCATCCCTTCTCCTTAAGGTAGGGCAGGAGACAGGTGCCTCCATGCCACTGACAGAGTCCTTGGGAGCCTCTGTGGGTACCTGGCCATACATATGCTGAACCTTACATGTTCCAGTATAGCTGGAAGAGCCACCCCACACCTGGCCCACACACACTCCTACATGGTCCCAGGGTCACTGCTGAATAACACAGAGCAGAATGATGCATATATGTCTCGTGAATAAGTCTCAGCTGGGTTTTATCAAAGTCTGGGTATGTGGCATTTTCTGCATGCCTGGGAGGAACTCCAGAACCATTCTCCTGGATCTCTCATGGACCAGTTGAGGTGCCCTGCCACAGTTCCCAGCATAACCAGTATCTATCATATGGTTGTGTGGGCAGAGCTGTATCCTACCCACTACTTCCTGCTGAACAGACCTCATTACCCAGTAAGCCTGGGTACAAACTCCAGAATTATAGTTACATTTTCTCCCAACCCTCTAAGTGATTTCACAGGCTGGCAGTCCAGCCTGGATCTTTGAAGTGCCATCACAGAAGACATCGTGAGCAGCATGCTTGTCACAGGCAACATCATCATAGGTATATTAAATTTGCAGTTGCACCAGGCTGGGAAGGACTGTGGATGTGCTGGAGAACAGGATTAGAAATCAAAATTAATTTGAAGAATGTGATGAATTGATGACCCCCTTCACAATGACATGAGATATGGAAGAGTAAGGTGGGCCAAGGCAGAAATACAGGAATGCATATGAATTGCATGAGTACCAGCTGTCCAGGGACAAATCCTGCTAGAGATTTCAGAGAGTAACAAGCTGAACAGGAATCAGAAACGTCATACTGAAAAGAAAATAGCACATTTCATGCTGGGTTGTAGTTACTGGAGCACAGCCTGAAAGACACATGAAGTAACCCTTGAGTGGATTGGCAGTGGATATTCAAGTAGGATTTATTCAACTGGACCTCTTTAAGCATGAAAACCCTCCCTTCTCTCCTGTTTGAAAGAGCAAGCCAGATGAGGAGAAAAACTGATAAATAGATATGAATTCTGTGCACAGCAAATAGTACTGAAAAGGGAGAAAGTGAAGCCAGAGATAGAGTTATTGCCTCATTTACTATCAAACTGATTATGACAGTTCAATCTACCTCCCAAGTTCTCTTTTCCAGTCTGGAAGGAGAAGCAGACAGCCTCTTTTCACATTACCAGATGGAAGCAGCAATACACACATACGAACATTGGCCCTGTGTCAGTTTTGCCCTACACCCGCTGGAAGGAATTGCAGAATGCTCATTGACTCAAGTGGACCAGACTCAGAAGAGGAGGTTACTGCATAAACCTTTTCCAGTGCATTTGCAAGCTAGTGTGCATGGCTACATAGTCAAAGGCCTCTCTTCAACAGCATTATTAATTTCAGTCTTCTCTTATTTAATTATTTCATATAAACTCTTTAACAGCATCTCAGTCAGGGCTCCAAAAACCTCTGCCAAAGCCTTCAGTGAAATCCCTCCTTGGCAGCCACAGCTCTCAGAAATTTGCTTGCTATTTACCTTCCCACACTCCCCCCAACCACTGCCGTGGTCCTCATAATCTCAGAATTTGGCTGTATCACACAAAGCCCAGCACTGTACAAGCCCAAACCTTATCCCTAATCTTTAAGGTAGACTTTGTAGGCAGGTTCTGCTCTTTATTTTCTGCACTTTTTGTCTCAGCTGTTTAATTTACATATGCTTAGCCCATCCAAGCTTTGTCATATTAACACAGAATAAAGATTAGACAAGTAAATCTGCCTTGCTTGCATTTTCTGCCAGTTTGGGTCTAGCAAACTTGGTATGATGACATGATAATGTTTTAGAACTGGTGATAGTATTATATAGTGATGCCAGCCCCACAGCAAAGGTCTCTATAGTGTGTAAGCTGTAGATGCTACTGAGCCATCTGGGGTGGCAGGAAAGGAACATCTGAAGAAGCAGCAAATCACATCTTCTGTTTGCAGCCAGCCCACATCAGCCTAGCAATAGCAGGCTGAAAGGCAAATTCTTCTGGACTGCTAAGAAATATGTGATAAAGCATCATTTGCTTGAGGATTTGGATTGACTCAGCAGGTCTTATAGCTATACTGCTTCCCCACACCAGGATCTTTTTTTTTACCTTCTGTTTTTCTTAGGGGTTCATCTTTAAAATCTTTTCCATGAAACTAATTGCGGCAAAGTGAATGGTAGACAAAAAGCTTTCCCCTGGCAAGAACAAGGATGATGCAAGTATGGAAGTAATCTTCCTTATTTAGAAAGGAATGCTCCATCAAGGACATTTTGATTGAAAAATAACTGATCACTAGCTTAAAAATCCTAATAAAAACAGGTAATATGCCTGAACGTCAAGAAGGCTGTGATCAGGACTTTGGAGACCGGCACCTAAAACGGATCTCATCAGTATCAGTCCCCATTGTGTTGGATCCCTGGGGACCAATAATTGGGTTTTAGCCTCCTGAGACTGGCAGGCCGAGTGTACATAACAACTAGGATTTTTTTTTCTAATTCTCCAAAAAGCAACAGCTTTTCTTCCAAATAGCTGAGCTCAGACACTGCTGCTTTGAGTTTCTCTACAAACCTCAAGGGTCCTGCTTCCATCTGGAAAGGCAGGCGCTCAGTTCATCAGGCCCAGAAAATCACTTAGAGAGGTGGCAAATTGGGGAGAGCTATGCAAAGCTTTCCAATGCTTTGTGTAATAAAGTAATTCAAATATCCTACAGACATCAGAGCAATATTTAATAAAAGACTCTGCTGTCTCTCAGGTCCGTAGAAAAACAGCTGAGGATTTCTTGACTTCAAAAGTCATACTGAAAATTATTTTTACCCCAGAACCCTATAAGATGACTTAAAAAAACCCTTAACAGCAGCTGTTTTCTGTGAAAAGATATTGGATTTTGGAAAAATTTATTGCTTAATTATCTATTATGGAACCCTCCCAATATGGTTATAGCAGGAGTCAGCAGATGGCACTGTTACTCATAGCGATAAAATTTTTTACAGCTGTGCAAAGCTTGTAACATCTTTGAATAAATTCTGCATTGCTGCTCATTTTCTAGTGAAATGTCCTTGTCCAAAAACTAGGCACTGGCTCCCTGCCTCACCTATCAAACCAAAGAAAATACTTGAGACAGATCTGGCCTTAGAGAACTGTTCAAATTCCTGAGAAAAGGGGGTTGTTTGCATGCTGAGTACCTCTGTTGCAAAAAAGGAGTAAATAAATGAATACTTTAAAGCGAATAGTCATACTTCTTGTCAGTGACTTCTCTGCTGGGAAGTGGATGCTTTCCAGGATACTGGTGCATGGGCCATATGGAGTCCATCTTGGAGCCCATGAGCACTGACGGAGAGGCTAAATGGGTAGTACAAGACCAAATGTGTGCAAAGCAACCTGCGCCACACAAACTAAGGGGGTGCTTCCGTTCTAGTAGGAAAAAAATCTTTATAAAAATACATGGTCATCAGATAACAAAAACAGGGTGAAGATGGTAGTTGAAGTAAAGCTGAGGAACTTTAGAGGACAGGGAGAAGAACTTGGAAACATGAGGAGACTCGCCAGCAGGAAAATGGCAGAAGCACTTGAGAAGCGAAGGTAGAAACACGTGTGGAGTGTTGCAGGGGCAGCAAGACTGAAGAGAAATGACAAGGGCTGTGACAGGCACACCTGGGGACAGGGAAGTTTGCCCCGAGGAGACTAGCAAGGGAGGGCCACGGGGCATTCAGTGGTGGTTATTCGTTTCCCAGGAAGAAGCAGCACCTCTCAGAAGACTGCTGGTCCAGTCTGAAGTATTTACCTCACTGGTGCCATGGACTGAAAGAAACAGTGCATAACACCCAGTAATTTTCTCGATAATTGCATCTGTCTTTGTTAAGGTTGTTTTTTCTCCTAAGGGTCTTGTAAAACCTCTGTGAACAAATTCCACTTGTCAATGTTTTGCTAGTGTTTCTGGCTTCTGTTATTAAAATGGTGACATCAGTCACTTCAAACTGTTTGTTAATGATGAGTAGGCACACAGATGCAGACATGCAGACAGTTTTTGTCTCAGAACGACTGTTCCTAAGGTGAAAAGGATTTTACTATTTGACTGAGGCTGCATGCTGCATAAATCATTAGCAGGGTCTATGCCTGGTGAGGACAAAAGCTGGTTTCTAGGAATTTTCACTAGGATGTTCCCATCTGGCTTCAATTCTCTTTGGTATATGCAAATCCATAGAGATCCAGGTCCCACCAGGGGCGATTTGAAATTCAGCCAGGGTTGAGGTCTGATGGGCACCCTCAGCTCCTCACAGCTGTGAGCCACAGCTGAGCCAGGTGAAGCAGAGCTTCAGGTGAAGCAGAGCTGGGGGTGGGGAGAGAGCTAGTAGGGTTCCTTTTTCCTTTCCTTTCTCATTTAAAAATATCTGTCTTGCTCTGTTTCTGCTTCTTTCAGTTAATGTCAGTGTCCCATCCACAAGATATAATGCAGAGTCTCTATGCCCTGTGGAAATTTGGAGAGTGCCTTCTTTCATCAGAGTCTTCACAAAGTGCTCACAACTGGGTAAGTTTATAGGTAATTAAGAAACACAGAGCTCTAAAAATAACAGTCTATTTATAGTCTCTTTATAATCTATTGTGTTGCTACTGTAGTGGTCATAGTTTTCTCTAGTTTGCAAAATATGTTGTAGAGGTTTTGTGTTTAAAAAAAGATATAAGTAAATAAGGACTGCTGTAATGGTTGAGTTGATTAATGTTATGCTTTAGGCTCTTGGTTTTCTTAGGTTCTGCAGCCAAATTGTTCATCAGCTATGAAATTTATTAAATCAAATGACTAAAAAAGACCTTTAAAACTGCAGGAGGAGCACAGGCTACATTCTCAATCTGCTTGCAAAAAAATCTGTTGCTTGCTTGTAATCTGTCCTGCGTTTGCCTGTGCTAGTCAATATTTGCTCCATTATTGATTAAGGCAGGGGTGGACAATAAGGGACACTGGTAACATGGACTGAACTGCAGTACACAAAAAGGAAGGAAAATACAACTGTGTAATAGACCTCTATTTTTATTTATGAGTTTCTGCACCCAAACTAATATTTTCTTACATTAGCTTATCTGTAAAGTTTTGTTTAACTACTAGCTGAATTAATGAGAGGAAAACTATGTCCAAGGCATTAAGGAGTGGGAACTGGATGCCAGAGAGATCCCTATTTACAGGCTACTAAATTCTATGAGGAGCGCTGCTGTACAATGTGTTGAGCATATGTTCGATAAGAGCTGCAAGGTTGAAGACCTGCTAAAATCATTTGGAAACAAGTCACTTGCATGGCTTCCTTCATACGCCTTTAGGCAATTACATATTTAAACTCTCAGCATCTCTATCTTCTCTTTCAATGAACAAAGAGCTACAAAAAAATCCTTTTAAAATCCTATTCAGTCAATGTCCAATTCTGGTTTGTATTCCTACCTAATTTTGGTAGGTTCAATAATTTTTATTGAAAGAAACGCAGTCTTCCTGTGCATAAAGGAAGAGGCCACAATCTAGAGGGGTGGGGGGAAAAAACCACACATTTTTACAGTGAAGTACTATTATAGATAATGATTCTTCTCTATTCATTTGGATGAGAATTGCAAGGTAATAATGCTTAAACCTTTCACTCTATGTTTTGGAACAGATAAAAAAAAGGCATGACCTTATTGTCTAGCAGCCATTTGATATCACCTGGAGTGTTATGAATTTGGAGACAGTGGCATGTATACCACTCTTCTTGTTATGCTTGGTTTTTGGACTTGATTGTTTCAGCCTTCTAAGGGTTTCACTGGTAGCACCCAGCCCACCTAGTTATTTGGCCTTTATCATAGCTGCCAGCTTATGGAGCAATAGCTCAGGGGGAATATCTGCAAGCAGGACAAGAGGAATGGCTTCATTACTTCAATGAAAAAGTACTCATTTCTGGATTGTCACTTGCTGGGCAATAAAGAGTTGGGACAAGTTATCAGCAAGGCTTTGTCTGCATGTGTATCAAATATCTCTAGGTTAATGTGAATGGTTCATGGCCAAAGCCAACTTGCAATTTAAAAAGGAGTCTTTAAATCATCCTGCCTTCTCCTCCCTCCCTACGTTTAAAAAGGGTATGACACAGTAAGTGTAAAAATGATTGCATAAGAGCTCAAGACAAAGCTTTTGGATGTAAGAGGATACAAATGACAATCCAGTTCTTTGTATGCAAGGGTTGTCTCTGTACGAAGAAACACCTGCCTGCCTGAGCAGTCTCCATTAAGAGGCTGAACAGGGCCAGTGCTTTTGAACTTGATTTTACTGTTCTCTACCAATGTCCATGGATAGCACACCGTACTTGGCTAGAGTCAGTGTCACATACTGCCAGGAGGATTGCTGTCTCCCAGCCAGGGAGTCCTTTCTGGTGAGTCCCTGGGACACCACAAAACTGAAGGATGCACCTCCCTGTGTGAAGTGCGGAGGCCCAGGTCTAGGGTATGTAAAAGCCAGGGGCATAGCAAGAATCATGGATCTCCAGAGGCTCTTTTCATCAAAGTTGTGCTGGCAGAGACATCTGTTTAAGCACTGGTAGTCCTTCTGCAGGCCTGGCATGGGATTTGTTTCCTTCTGCCAACATCTCTGATTGGGATTTCAAAGATGTCATTATTTGGAAGCAGGCAAAGTAGAGGGCTATCTCATCCAAGGAGATGGCTCGTGAAGAGCCTTTTTGAATAATATCCCAGATCTCTGACAGAGGTATTCTGTAAATTTAGCATAAAGGCACAGGGCTTCACTCCTGTTTCTGCCGTTTTGTGATTCAGTCCCTTCCCTTCCCGGGGAAGGTTTGTTCACAGCCGTTCCATTTGGCACAGCCTTGTAGCATCAGATTTTTTGCAAACCTCAGCCTAAGAGCATGTGATCCTGAATCACTTCTTTTCTACTGAAATACCCAAGGATTGTTTTTAGACAAGAGCCTTGGCTCCTGGTGTTTTTTTACAGGAGAGGCAAGCAGAAGAGCTGTCCTGGGCTATATTTTGCTGCAGCGCTTGGTTGGTCTGTCTGTGTAATTTCAAAACTGCTGATTCATTTCCAGGCTTTGAAACTAGTGACCCCAAACATGGCCCTTTCTAACTTGAGGAACATTTTTTCATGGTATGTAGACAAATGACATGTTAATGTAAATCATCAGGCTTAAGCTAGAGTTAATCTGATTTGCTGTATGGAAGGCAAAACAAGCAAATTCCTTCAAGGCTGTTCCTCAGATTCAGACGTTAGCTCCAGTCATAGCCTCTTTCTGTAGCTGCCAAAATGTGAGCAGTGGTCAGAAAATGTTGTGCTTCAGCACAGGGAGTGTAACAGCTAACAAGAGCAATACCTGACCCATCCCTTGCAATCTAAACCAGTGAACAAAGGCAGCTTTGTGAGAGCACTTTCCAGACTCTCTCCTTCTCCATTAATGCTTTTGAGTTGGGCCATGTGCAGAATTCAGTGAGGCAGAAACGTTGCCACTTCTCCCTCTCTATTTTTTTCCCTCTGGGGCAGCTTGCTAATGGGGAGGGGGAGATGGAGTGGGTGGAAATTAAGCCTGTGAATCATACAGGGGAAAGGGGAAAGTTCACTACAGGTCACAGAGTCGCATACCCTAGTTGAAAAGGGCTGGGTGCATTGCTAGTGAAACAATCTCTCATCACTGGGCTTTGCATACAGTAATATGGTATTGTGCACCTCCCCAGGAGATCATGGTACAGAAACCATGTTTCTGAAATTAGATTAAAAAGCAGGTGTGGGATGCAGTAAAGGCATGGGATGGGCAAGTGACCTCAGAGGTATGGATGTCTGAGCTAGTGCATGTGTGTGGGGGTTGCTTGCATGAGAGCAGGTTCAGCTAAGAATAAAGAGAATCCTTAAGAGGTGTGTCCCTTTGCTTGTGTATGTATTTCACTTCACTCAAAAAATGTGTAGGGACTCAGCTGGTTCCCTCAGCATTTGAAGGATATGTGAGCTGCAACTCTGCCTTTAGGTATTTCCAATTACAGAAAGTACAGATCTTGCAGAACCACCTCTTAGCTGCGTACAAGTAAGCTGCTGGATGGATGCGCCAACTACTTGATCTAAACACAGCTAAATATCTGCTTGAGCTACATTTTGGAGCAAAGAAAAAAAAAAACAAACAAGTAATTAACATCTAGTAGTGTGCTCTTCTTCTAATTGTTAAATGTGTATATTAGCTACCAGTGAAGCAAATACTTGCAGCTAAACCAGCTAAATGTGATAAATCTGTGTTTGGAAAATAATTGATTAAAGTAATTTAAATTTAAGCAAACTAGGACTGGACCTTGGCTCCAGGTATCAAATCCCATTTCCCTATGCTTTCAGGTTGTTGTCATTTAATATTCCACGGTGTATGTGATTTACCAGGGAAGAAAACCTATACCTGTTATTGAGATGGATATCTAAGGTGTTAATGTAGGGTACAGTTCATGCTGTTCTGAAAACAAAATGTCTGCAGTATATTCACTTCTGAACAGAACTCCTTTTTCACTCTTCTGCAATGACCCATGTTTAAAAGGATGGAAAAATAGACAGGAACAGTGGAGAGGATGCAACTTTGAACTTACTGTTTTAGAGAGAGTATCCCTGCCGGCTGACTCAAAATTCAAGCTGCTGCTCACTTTGCAATGCCAAGTGAAAGTCAAGTACCAACTTCAGTGGTGTGAAAGAGGAGACTGGATTGGACTGAAATACATTGGCCAAAAAGTGAGGTTGACCTGTTTAGTTGTATACCACCATCCCATAATCTTTCTGGGCTTTCCTCCAAGAGATGCATCCTGTAAAACAAAGGTGGAGCAAGAAAGAGAAGACATGCAGGGTCACTACCTAAAATTTTTAATAATGAAAAATAGTTTGAATGGTCTATTGGCCATCTTCCATAGCCTGCAGTTAACTTAGCTAGAGCATTAATTATTTATCTGTGAACTTAGAGTTCTGGCTGGTGATGGTGCCATAAAAGGGAAGAGATCTTTTGATATTATTTCACATGAAATTCTTGTGAATTAAGTAGGGAAACATGGTCTTTAGGAAAGTGGGTTGGGTGAAAAATTTATTATCTCCAGATAAGCTGCAGTCTGAATGTGGTTATCAATGTTTCAGCTTCAAAATACAAGCAGGAGATATCAAGTTGGATTCTTTGTATGAAAGGGTGTTTGGGGTGGTATTTTTTTTTTTTTTGCTTTTACAAAGCATGAAAGAATAATCTGATCTCAGCCCTTCAAAAATAGAGCAAAAACCTCTGAGTTTATTGAGCATTTTGCTCGGTGAGCTTTAATTGCAACAACAGAGGTAGAGATCAGGTGCTAGGAAGAAAAAAACAAACCCAAACAAAGCAACAATCTAAAAGTAAAGATAATGAGATATTGTCTTAGACTTGGGAAGCTGTGGAGGTCTTTAAGAACAGGTTGGACAAGCATCAATCAGAAATGACAAGACTGAAGCTGGACCTGGGCGCACACACAGTATGTGACTTCATAAAGTCCTTTCTAACCATCTTGTCTTATAGTGCTGTAACTCATGCATAAAGCTTATATTTGAAAAGCAACACACGCATATTGCCTTCATGGAAAGGTTAACTTCTGAATGGCTGAACCAGAAGAGAGGTCTTTTTCTCCTAAGAAACTGGAAAATACTAAATTGATAATGATGTACTGAGTAATTCTTTCCACTGCACCATCAAATTACATGCCTGCATCTGTCAGCCATATGCCATTCCAGTCTTTGTTGTCTTGATTTCATTAATAGCACTGGGCAAAACCAGGCAGAATTCCTGTTTGTGTAGGCAGGTGACCTCTCTCATTAATATCTTCTTGCTTTCTGTTTTAGTGAGTATAACCCCAATAGTATGACATTTCAAAATCACATACTTCATTAATACATGCAACTTAGAGTTAGTTCCCAGACAGCAGAAATAAAAATGCAATGTTTATTTTCAGTCCCCGCTTTTTGCACCTTACAGGGACCTCTTTTATGCTGTGGTGTTCCTGGATTGCTTGTTCTGTACCTCATCCTGCACAGTGGGACTGCAAATCCTAGGAGGAGCTGTTGTAATACTGACAATGATCTCGGCTGACATGAATATGAACTCTGTGCTTTGTCTGAAAATAATTATTCTAGTGAATTGATCTTCTACTGAAGTGATGGCTTGACCTCCCCACGCTGAGTTATTCCCTTAGAAAACTCTGTGGGACACATGCAGGAGGCTGTTTTTGTAAGGCTGGATGACAGTTCAGAGGTATGGGATGTAATTGTTCTCTGGCAAAAAGAAAATCTCAGTGGGACAGATATGCTAATAGATCTTGGCTGCTTTAATGAAAAGGCACCTAAATGTGTGCTGCTGTGCCCAGAAAGCTTTTGGAAGATAAAGCCCGGGCTTTCTAGTACAGCTAAGCAACTTGGATATGATTGTAGTTTTGGGACAGGGGCTGGAGGTTGTTTTCTCTGAAATGGTGAATAATTATCACACCCCATTTTATCACCTTGCTAAGAAGGCACTGTAATGGGGTTAATTCTTAAACTTCCTCCCAAACATTTCTCAAGCTTTTCTCTGTGCCCATGAATATGAGCTGGAAACCCTCAGGCTCCCTGTAAAAACCCTTGTGATTCAGGTGTTGGATTCAAGGTAGTGCAGTGATTACCCCATTGGTGCTGCACTGCTGTGAGTCATGGGGAGCGGATAGGCCAGGAATAGGTTTCTGATTTTTAAACACTTGGCAAGTGCTGGGAAGAGGTAACAAGGACAGAAATGTTGACATGTACAAGAAGCAAAGTGGTGCACTACTGCAAAAATTATGGTGCAATGAGGAAGGTCTTTATATTTACGACATTATTCAGAGCGCTAAGTCATGCTACCCCAAGACACTTCTTCCACAGGTGGAAGAAAAGGGTTTGGGTCTAGCTGAACCTCATTCATCAGAGGATGCCAAGTCAATGGCTTTTTTCCCTGATTATGTTTAAATTATTTTATTTACTGAAGGGGCTGCTTTTTCCAAAATTGTGGTTTCCCTGACCTATCTTAATGTTCAGTATAGTTCTGTGGTTTTGTAGTCTCTTCACATTAACTTTACAGTAAAGTTAATACGGTGGAATGACTTCGTGCCAGAATCTCTCAACATATTTTATTAAAAAAAAAAAATCAAAACCACAAAACAAAACATTTTGCTCTCAAAAGAAAAGGGATGCTCAATCATTTCAAGGCTCATCCAGCTGATGTGGAGGTGAGTTGTTTTTCTTTAGGTGTATTTTTAGAAAAGACCTAGTCTTCACTTGTACTCGAAGCAATTTTTTCTATCCTTTCTCAGTCCTCAGTTCCACCACTGACAATGTCTTTTCCTAGCATCAAGCTTCTGGTTAAGAGAGATTTACAAACCTTTCCCAAAACAGAGTCGATACTTGGCCCTCCTATCTAAATCTCTGTTTACATACAGACTACTTCTGATTTGGGAATCTTTAAGCTCTTTGAGAGGGAATGGTATTAGCTTTTCCATGTAGATCTGAATTTTATTCTTATCTCAGATTTTATTTGTCTTTATCCAGGGCTGTTTGGTGAAGAAGAAAATGTTGACTTTAAATTTCAGTTTGTTGCAGGAGACTATGTAAAAAAATTAACAACAAATGTCACTTCCCTTGAAATTAAATCACCCAACTGTTGTTTACTTTGCAAAAAATAAAACTTCCGAAGGTAAATATATAGGTTCTTACTCTTACAGCAGAGCTAACAGATTCTGAAGTCTGACATAATAATGTTCAATTCTATTTGAATCGGTTCCATTTCAGCATTTCTACTTAATATAACCAAACTGGCAGAAGAATTATTTATTTGATTGTTGAGAAGGTAAAGCATAATCTTTTGGTTTTCTTTTTTTTCCCTTAAACTGACAGACTAAGACCTACATCTACAGAGATCCCCTTTCTATTCAAGAACAGCAGATGTAAGCTAGAGTGTGAAGATTGTCCTGAGATTAGTCAGGCTGTCTCTGTGCTGGGAAGAGGTTGAGCTGAAGTGGATTCTTCAGCTTGCAACTCTGTGTGTGTGTGTGTGTGTGTGTGAAATACATAATCCAAGGTGGATACTTGTATATATGCAAAGCAGTGCCTCTGGCAGCAAGACGATTCCCTTGGATTCCTTGCCCACAAGGTTAGGAAGAGGTTTGAGTGGCTATCTTGCCATGAGTCCCTGTACTCTGTTTTAGATATGGACCCCCAGCCTTCTCCAAGTCTAGGTGCTCTCCTGTGCTTCAGGGAATAAGTGAGGGAACAGATTTGCTCAGAGCAGGTTGCTCATGGTAGTAGAAGGAGTGACTGGAGTGATGTCTTGCCTACATGTGGGATTATATTCTTTTTATATATTGACATATGGGAGAAGAGGGTAAATCACTTTTACTCAGGCTCATGTAACTTCTGCAATTGCCTATAGTGTTACAATTTAGGAGTGAACCAGTAATTGATACTATTTCTGAGATACCTCAAAAAGTATGGATTTTCTGCATAACTTGGATAGAATATTTGTTTTCAAGTGGCGTGTAAAAGGGCCTTTCATCATGTACAAGTAAATGCCAGACTACATTGCATAAGAACTACAAAAATCTCAATGCTCTTAATGGCCTCATATGCTCATAAACTGAGCTGTATTAATTGGGTGGAGTTTTCCAAGAGCAGAGAACAAGACAGCTGGAAAGAAGGCTCAACTGGGCTTGTACTGAGTAAATGCCCAAGAGGCTTGAATAGGCACTGAGACAAACATAGCTGAAATGAGGGAAAGATTTCTAGAGTCCTCTAATGATGTGCAAGAAAATTGTAGGGTCCTCACACAGAATCTAGACTGGCTTTTTTTTTTTTAAGGAGCAATAATTAAGGTTTATTGGGATGATCTTTGTCACAGTTGATATCTGGAGACAAAATGTATTTCTTTACTTCAGCTATTTAATATGGTGTTGGTGGTATGTGATGTTATTCCTGGAGTTTACTTGATTAGCTTGGACTGAACCCATCTTGCTGCCCTTTGATCCATTTATGAAAGTTCATATATTATTGTTTCATTGCAAAGTAAGCAACAGAAATATTAATAGCATAAAGACTTCAGTCTCCATCACAGTCAGGATTTCAGTAGGATCAAATCTGTCGCCAAAATCACTGGAGAGTGCAAATTGGACAAATACACTTTCCCTCATCCACAGCTTCTCACGGGCTTTGGAGGAACCACACATTTCATGAATGGGAGTTCCAGAGGATTGTGGAGGGTGGCAGGGATACTAGGCAGCTCCTTTAAATCAATAGATCATGTAATGCTCATCTGTAACAAAAGGAGATGCACTTCAGACTGTTGAGACTGCTGATCTCTTGTCTCTTTACTACATACCATTCACAGCTGCATAGCTGGCTCCTGGAGTAGGTGACAGCTGTACAGCCAGCCTTTCCCTGGCCACACAAACTTTGGGCACATAGAACGTGTTATGCAGCACATAGTCTCAGTTAAGTCTTTTGCCTCTTCAGAAGTTGACAGAAAAAGGCAAGCCAGAAATATACTCAGCTGGAAAGGTAAGCAGGCTGCATACCATCTATAGGTCACTGTAGAGTTCTACTATGTGTGCTACCTCAAATGCAAGGGACAGTAGGAAATTGAAAACATAGTTCATTAAACAGATATTGATCCTAGAAACATGGCTTCCTAGTACTTCATGTCTACAAATACTGGCATATTCCTGAAATTTGCCAGCTTTTCTAGCCTTTGTACAGGGAAAACCAATGAAATGAAATTGGCATTGTTTCATATACCCATAGATTTTCCTACACTGGGGAGGCTGCAAATGATGTGGCAATGGGGAAAAGTGGGGGATTTCAGGGTTTCAAGCAGAGCAATACATGAGTGAACGGCTGCTGCCCTTAGACCAGTTGAGGGGAAAGAGCAAAGGGTTTGAGCAACAGGGCTTGCCAGGATACTAAGGCAGGAAGGCAAGAGGAAAAATATGTGGGATGGGAAATGCAACAGCATGGAATTTGAGTACAGATTTATGGCAATGAAAGAATAAAGAAGTTCTTTACCTTCTCCTTCCCGCCTCCCTTCTCCTCCTCCTCCACTCTTTTCTTTGGTGGAAAAGTCCTGTATTCTCCCTTGACCTCAAAATAGGATGTCTATATGCAAACTGACCTGGCAAGGGTCCCTGTAACATCTTAGGTTTAGAAGCATGCCTATGAGTTTTTGGTATGGTGCTATTTGATAGGACCATGCTAACAACTTAACAGTCTAGACCATCACATCCCCATTCCCAGGAACAATCTTAAGCATTATGTAATTAATGAGGACACACATCACCAGTATTCCTTTCTGAGACTCTTTACTGAGTGTTCCTGGGGAGCTGCAGTGAAATGACAGAAGTTCTACTGATATTTAGCTACTGAAAATCTGATAGTTAATTGCCAAGAGGAAAGCACAGTGAAACAATTATCTCTGATTTCGAGAGATCCCTCTTCTTTTAAAACCTCTTCATCTGTTACATGCATACTTTTGTAGAGATGGTATTCAGATCCATGATACCTTGTTCTTGAAAAGCTGTTGGTTGTGGTCCATATTTATCCTGAAAGCCAGATAAGCTGCTGTTCTGGATCTGTAGTTCCCATGTATCTGAATTAATCTAGAAACAAGGTGCTATGCATCTTCAACTTAATATGACAATAGAAAAGAGACTACAGGTCAGACTAAGGATCCATCTGGCTTACTATTCTAGCTACTACAGTAGCCACAAATGGAAGCATGTGGAAAAGTGAAAACAGTGCAAACATGGATAACCCCAAATATTCTCCCAGCTACAGCTACTATTGTCTTAGGGAATGTTGTATATTGAACCTTATCCTTTTGTTTGCTCCGAACCTGGCTCCAAATTACTTTCTTTAATGCCTCATTTATTTTACTGGCAAAGAGGGCAAACAAGCAATCCCTTTTAACCTATCTATGAGCTTCATGATTTTGTAGACCTCTACCATATCCCCCTTTGGTCATCTCTTTTTGTGACTGGGCAGTCCAATCTTGTATCCTTACTCTTTGTTGCTTCCCATCTCTGAGTCTGTTCCGGACTCCCACAAGAGATGACGAGACATAATATTCATGATATAATATTCATGATCCAAATGAACCATGGCATAACGATGGTCTCATTTTGTTCTCTGTTTATCACTTAATAGTGCCTAAACTTCAAGTTTTTAAGCATTGCAAAGTATTGAGCTGGTGTTTTCGTGGAGCTTCCTATTACATTTATGTAGATATATATTATGTTCCTATTTCTGTTATAGTCTCAAGATACCACTTCTGAGTGGTAATGGTCAGCTCAGTGGTAAGGGCCATCACTTATATGGGAACCTGGGATTGTGCTTTTTCTTCTATGCATCCTTTATTACCACCTACACTGAATTTCCCCTGCCTCTTTATTGTCCATTCAGCGCTCTGGTCCTGCTGTTTTTCTGTTGGCGCTCATCCTTAATAATTTAATATTTACAAAATAAGAAAATTTTCTCACTGCATTGTTCAGCCTATCTCAAGTCCTTCACCAAGATGAGAACCTGCATGAGTCCAGGTAGAACCAGTAGTCTGCAAGAAAAGACCATTTACTTCCAACCTCTCTTTCCAGTCCTTTCAGCTGATTATTTGTCTATGCTAACACCTTCCTATTTTCTGTAGTTGCTTGTTTCTACCCCTTTGATAAGATAACCTTTTGGAAATCTAAGTAGGTGTTATCAGCTTTATCACTCTTATCCATAGAGTTTCTTGCCCCCTTCAAAATACAGTTTTGCAAGGCATAACTTGTCTTCAAAGCCATGTTGACTCCTGAAGTTGATCATTCAGATGCCTATTAATTCTGGTTTTTTTTAATTGGAGTTGCCACTTACTTGCCCACTGCAAACACCAGGTCAAGAGGCCTGGGGTTCCCTTGAAACTGTTCATTAAAAATTGATGTCACATTTGTCATGTTCCTCAGGTACCAATGCAATGAGAGGCTGCACACTATCCTTGGTAATTCAGTTATTTCATCCTTGATCTCCTTTAGAGCTCCTGGGTGAATACCATCTGGTCTTGGCAATTTGTTAAGTTCATTTTGTCAGTTTGTTCCATAACTTATTCTACAGTCACTTCAATTTCAGACAGCTCCTCTGAATCGATCATTTAAAAAAAAATAATCCCTCAAAAGACCCCCCACCATTTTTGTTTGTTTGTTTTGACATGGGAATCTTCCCAGCATCTCCCAGAATGAACAGCAGTGCAAGAAATAACGTGTCTTCTCTTCATAGGTTTCTGCTCTTACATTATGATCAATTGACTTTTCATAATCTTTGACAGGTTTTCTGCTCCTCATGTACTTAAAAGTAGATTTATTACTGATACCTTTTATCAATTGTGCCTCAAAGTATTTTTGTCTGCTTCACTGTGTAGGCTTTAATCTGCAGGAGTTCATGATCCTTTTTATTCTACTCATTTGGACACACCTCTTCAGCTTTCTGAGGGCTGCCTCTGTTAATGTACCATGTAGCAATAGTGAACTCCTATTGCTTCCTTTCTCAAGGATTTCTCAGTAGATTGTATTTATTGGCTCCATGCTTCCAATATGGTGGCTTTACACAGCTTTGATTGTATGGATGTAATTCTTTTAGCTATACCTTGTCTTTAACAAGTTTTTCTTTAATTCTACACGGACTTTTTGCAAGTAATTTTTCTGCTGTGAAGAAGAATAATTTTCATTTTCTTTTTAGCTCTGAGTGACCAGGTCAGGGATTCCTTGCTTTTTTTACCTTGAAACTTGTTCTAGATATCAGCAATAGTTAGATACTCACTTAGGCCCTTTGTGCACTCACTGAACACTGGGAAAAAAAACCCAAAACCAAAAACATATATATATTATGTATATACAAAATATACATACACATGAATAAAAGGGAATTTGTGTTGTGTTCTGAATTAGTAGCATCACATGGGTTGAACTGGCTAATTCTGGATCATTTTTAGACTTCATATAATAAACAAGTTCCTGATGAGCTTGTTCCAGAACCTTTTGATGTTTTTCTATAAGTCTCTCTCATTGGATGGCAGTGACTGCAATGAACAGTTCGGATAGCTCATAGTTGCTAAGCACCAAGCAGGCCTTCAGTAAAAAGGAAAAGATAGTGTGAGAATTTAAAAATACACCAGAAATTATTTTAATCCCTAACTGCATCATTTGCTTTGAAGTTATTTGATTTTGTCATTCTAAAACAAGCAATTAGGGAGAGTAGTGGTCTAACCTGAGCTTTGCTTCCTCTGGTTGATTATGGCATGTCTTGCAGAATATCTTTAGGGGGATCTTAACATAAAGCTAAGGCTACTCAGTGAGGCTTCCTGCTTATAAATTAACAATTTTATCAGTTACTAAGAAACACAGGCAATATTATCTGCTGGTAGCAGCTCTCTGCATGTGGGCATCCTGAAATATTGCCATCTATTTGAACCAGAACAGTCCTGTGCAGTTACATCTTTAAGGCTGATTAAAATACCAGAAGAGTTGCATCCGAGTTTGAAATGTAATTATGAAAAATAATTAAAAACCCCTCATTGTATATTTGCTTTCCTAATGCTACGAGTCCAGCTGACTTGTGGGCACACTTTTATATACTACACATATATCCTTGTCTTCCTGTGAAAGATGAGAAAAATGCCTAGTAATGAGATGAGTAAAGGGAGACATGCTGTTATCTTCCTAGCAATGACAGGTTTTACATCTAATGCTTTGATCCAACTGGCCCATTAGCAGTGAGCTTTGTGCCCTGTCTGTGCACTAAAAGTGGTTAGAATGTGTCACAAAACAAGTCCCAAAAGGTTCATTTGCCAAAACCAACTTTTTTTTGTTTGGATTCTGTCGAAATGCTTAATCTCAGGAAGGTCAAAACACAATTTAGTTGTGATAAGGTTGAGGCATTTTAGTTCAATTTTATCTAGTGAACTCTTCTCTTACACTAAAATAGAATTTCTAACATTGAGTATTTGAACCAGCTTTTAATGCTGTGTTGTGCCGTGACCAGAATAGCAGGCAGGGTGTCATGCAGAGGACACCCACTGCGGGCACCCCTCTGAGAGCAGTGCCAAACCAAAGCAAATATGCCTGAATCCCTCCAGCTACTGCTGTCATCTGAGAAGAGGGAATATGATTGTTCCCTGTAAATAAGTCTTGACATAATATGACCAGCACTTCCATGGATGTACACTACATTATATAATACAGTGTGTAGGCATTCATAGAAAACTTTGCAATCACTCTCTTATTCTCATTTCTTCTCCTTGATCAGATGCTGATTTACAAGGACTTTCTGATCTCTTTCAGTGGTGGTAGAATCATAACTTAACATTTCTTCTGGGCTCTAATACCAGCATAAATGCTGTTGCAAGTAATAGTTTATTTTTCAGTGAGACTGTTTAATTTTGTGTTATATGCCTTAATGGCTTGCAGCTGTTGAAAGACCAATGAGAAACTGTGATGGTATTTTCAGCCACTTGAATATGGCTTTTAGTGAAGTTAAATTTGCCTGCTCATTTATAAGATGCACTACATATGGTGAAATAGGATTTATTTTGCCTGAACTTTGTTCTCTGAAACTAGTCTAGGCAAGTTGTTTTGGACATCTGTAGTTGATGCACAGAGGAAAGTACTTCCAGTGCTTGATTCCTCCCATGCTCTGAGGTTGCCTCCATTTGGATGTGACAGATTGTCCTTTCTTTTTTGTTGGCTACATGTCCAGCTCATAAATGGCTTTAAGTTGGGTGCATAAAATCAGGGGTGTAGTTGAAGGATGAGGACTTCAGCAATCCTCTCGTAGGATTAATCTATGCAGGTAGGTCAAGAGACTTCTACTTCTTTCATTTGCTAGCAAACCCATGCTGTTTGCTCAGGCATGGGGTAATGCTATGCCATCTTTTTACTTTTGATCTGTGCAAAACCAGTATTGTCCACTGCTCTCAATGTATAATCCACAACATACTTCCTTACAAGCTGCATCTTGTTGTATCAGCCTTATCAACAGGCAAACAGTTATTGTTTGCCGAATATAAAATGTCCACCCATGTTAATATGCCTGGCTTCTTTAAATGCATCATGTCTGAGCTTTCCTGATGTATGACTGCACCATTTTTCTCTTCATAAAATGCTAAACTGCTTCTGGAAGAAGGTTCTGCTCTCCAAGTGAATGGCCTTTCTGAGGTACTAACTTAAGGTTTGAGTATGTATCTACTAGGATTACTAGGAAAAACTTCTCTCCCTTACAAAGCAAAGGGACTGCAAGTGTTCAGAGGCTGTGACGGAAAATCATGGGAGACATCCCAAACCTTCTATAAACTAAAACAATCTCTCAAAATGTGGACCAGTGAATTAAATATATGGCTAGAGGCTGCCTTTTGAGAAAAGATGTCAAAGGTATTTTACATCATCTTGGAGGCATTCTGGAGGAAAAAACAAAATGCCCCTGAGGGAGTCACACTCCCACCTTGATTCTCTGCCACATAAGTTTCCCATACAAACATATTTTGGTATTGAATAACACTGCAATATTAGCACCTAACAGTTTGCTTCTACAATGATACTTTTTTTCTCCCCTCCCTATAGTTCTCAAGTTATTTGGTGGAGAAACTGTCACTTTGAGTGTCATTAAAGTTAAAATGCAGCAAATAAGCTTGGAGGTTGGAAAGGGAGGAGACAGAACATATCTAACTGTCTTGTCACTTATACCTGGTTATGCAGAAGGTGAAAACATGTTTAACTTCTTCCCAGCAGGGACTGTTGCTCAAAGTGATTCCTGCTTCCCCCTTGATGTGGCACTAATACATCCTTTGGGAAGGACTATGAACACCTGAAAGATAAAGGAAGTCTTCCTTCTCCAGCAATGAAAATCTAATGGCCTCCAGTACCTGCCAGCTCCAGGGATTATCACTCGCTGTGGCCTGAAGTGGTGACAGAAGTGAGGGGTCATTAGCAGAAAATGCTTTTTTTTTTTTTTTTTTTTCCTTCTTCATTTCAGTAATCCCAGCTATGGAACAAATGATCGTTTCCAAGTAGTTATGTTGGGTAGGGGCTGCTATGTCCAACTGCACTGCCAATGAGCTTAAAAAAACCAAGCAAAACCCAGGACACAATGTCTGTAGTCTCCTCCTGTATACAGCCATCTCAAAATGGAGGCAAACTGACTGGTGAGAAACCTCAAAAGCTGAAAAGTGAGTGTAAAATGGTGTGAGTTAAATTACCGTGCAGCAGATATCATTTCATACGCAAGTACTGTCTGCAAGGCCTGTCTAGCTAGTAGGATTATTATTTTTTTTACCCAAGTCTCTCTTAATTACAAAGAAGAAATTGCTGAGAAATTATTTCTATTGAGTTTCCAAAAGAGGCATTTTCAGTTGCAAGTGGTAATTATGAAACATAATTGTACTTAATTTAATTTACATGTAAATTAAATTGTATTTTGGTTGTGACTGAAGTCACTCTTGCAAGATTATTACTGAGTGGGAAGAATGAGTCAGACCTGAAAAGAGAGTAGACTTTATGAACTGACAATAAAATTCTAAATTATATTTCAAAATTTCAATTTTAACTAAGTAATTGGTGTCACAAGTGCAAGACAGTTGAGAAGACAGAAAAAGGTTTGTAATAAAGACCTTTAATTTTCCGTATGCTGCTTAATATATTTGATATGAATAAAATCTGGCTTATTTAGTCACGTTTCACAAGTTAATTCCTGTCAAATTCAGAGGGTCTTGCTTGAAAAAGGTGAACAAGGTTTGGCTGGTCTGAGTCCAGAGACAGCATACAGCTAATTAAGTTCACAGAACACCCACCCACAAAATAACTTTTACATCAGCATCTAAAAGCACATTGTATTTAATATGCATACTGGAGATATGCAATCTGGGAGTAATGAAGGGGGAGGGAAAAAGTATGCTTTTAGAGTTTCAGGCTCCTTGATCATTCTAATGAAACAAGAAACAGCCAGTCTTCTGGATTTAGAGTCTAATGGGAACATTTCCAGCCTAAGCGTAAGGGAAACATATCCCCATCAGCCAGGTACTTTTTTTGCCAGATGTCTTTTAAATTAGTAACTAAAATAGCACCTTTGCTCCTTCTGCCTGCAGCTACCTATTGAAGCAGCCTGGCACATAAGTTTGTTTCCCACATTTGCCTCCATGAGGGGATCGCTTGCCCCAGAGTTAATATATAACATCGCTGCACTGAGAGTGGGACTGATTGTTCCAGCGATGCGTTGCCATTGTGCTCCATTGCAGTGCAGCAGTACTGCCTGGCAAACAGATGTGACGTCCCAGTGTAGCCTATGAGACAGGCCAGGGTGCAGCTTCAGCCTGGCCTGTAAAAACAACCCCAAAACTGTTTGCTCTGAGGCAAAGTAATTAAGTTTTACAAAGCATCCATTTGCTCCCAGAGTCTTTGCGTATTAGGAAAATTGTTCTTGGAAAACTTCACCTTGTTGTAAGTCATAGCGCTCGTGTTCATGCTTTGACCAGCTTAGAGTCCCTATTAAATAACAACTGCTTGTGGTCCTGGAAAACCCTGGCAGAGCTGCTCTGTGACAAAGGCAAGAGAATCTGAAAGTTACTGAAAATAACTGGGTACAGAGAGAGGCATAGGTGTTCTAGCTGTTACTGGCTATAGTTGTGATCTGGTGAAGTGCGCATCACTAGTCTCAAACAACAGGCTTTATATTCCCTAATGCAACAGCTTTCTCTCTTTTTTTTTTTTTTTTTTTTTTTTTTTTTGTGACCTAAAACTTTCACAAATTGCCATATCTGAGCTCTAGTACCCAGTTTGCAGAGGGTGGGGAACCCAAGCAAAAAAATGGTTTTAAGAAATTCATGGGGGAAAAAATGTAAGTTGATGATCAAGTTAGTTTTTTCAGTAACATTTTGAAGTTGGCTTATTTACACTACTCTATTCAAATTTACACAATACAAGAAAGTGTGCATATTACCTTCATCACTTTTTAGGGAAGAGGACAACTTTTTTGTGGCATATTAAACTCCTAATTGTTCCTGGTTTAACTTCCTTTATTGGTGCAATACTAATATGGCATATGTAACTAGGGTACTGTGTAAGAATAATAACTGAATCTCCTTGAGTTTCACTTCTGGACAATAGGTAGTGCAAGCACCCTGTTATGTTGTTTGTTGTTCTTATTAAATTATGTAGCATTTTATGTTGTAACTTAAAAAAAAAAGCTTCTTTTCAAGTATTTATTTCAAATTAATTAAAAATGGAAAGATATACCCATGTGTTCTCAATACAAAAAAAGTGAAAAATGGGGAGGAATTATAACATTTTAATGTGGAACTCTACAAAGCTGCTTTTATTTTCTGGATGGCTCAGTATGTACAGAGTCAGACTTCTTTCAGCTGGCAAGCACTTGCTTCTAATCAATTAATGAGAGGCAGCACTCAGCTGCTCTCATATTTGAGCCTTCTAGATCCTGTGTTCCTCTACTAACAACATTTTTCCTAATTGGAAGCAATCTGGGAGCTTGCTGGGATTAGCACTAGGCCTGTGAATCCCCAAGTTGACTTGTTTTGCAGATTGTTTACATATCTGATAAATTAGCCCTGTCATCAAGAAATATGATGATAATGTAGCAATCACTTTTAAACAGGTATGTCATGAATAAGGTAAACTGTAGTCTAAAGGAATATATATACACATCTGTGTGCATACACATGCACATGGGCAGACACCTTGTGCAGTTTTCTGCTGAACTTGCTGTTCATTTCTCTTGCACCAACAGTCAGAAGACCACTTAGGATTCCCAGAGGTTCCTGCCAGGATTTGTTCTAAGTGGTCACGCTTCAGCCTGGTGGGGCTTTTGGCACTTACACTCAATGAGTAAGATGCTGTTAGAGCTGGAAATACCTTAAACACTGCCACACAGGATCAAAAAGCTTTCACATTTGGAGCTAAGGTTCAGCACAACTTCAGCCTCTGTATTCACCAATGCAGAGAAGATGAGTGTCTTCCGTGCAAGGCGTCTGAGTTGGATTTCTGTTCCCCCTTCTCTTATGCATTGTGTCTTTGTAGCTATTGTTTTATACAAAATGATATATGATAAATTTATTTGTCCAAAGGCTAGCTGAAGTTGTGACTTGACCTTGTCTTGGCTAGTTAAGGTCAAGAGGTAGACAGCTGGTGAAATCCTGACCCAGATGAAGGTAATGGTTGTTTTGCTATTGACATTGAGAGATAACATTTTCCTCCACCAAATTTTCACAAAGGAAGGGCTATCTGTGTAAGGGACAGGGTACAGATGAGTGTTTTGATATGTACTGTCTACTGGTAATAAGCAATACAATCAGCCCAACAGTCAATACTAACAATTGTGCTACTGAACTGGTTCAAATCATACCTAGGGAGAAAGGAGGTCAAGAGGGGTTAGGGTTGTTGTTTTAAGGGTTTTCCCCAACAGTTTTATAGAACAAATCTAATTCTTCCCTAGTTTCACTTCAGAGAGACTCAGATAGACTCACTGGTCTTCATTTTGCAGTATTTCCACTTTATTTTTTTTTTCAAGCCTATCACAGATGGAATTAATACATGTATGGCTTTGGTAGTCCTATATGACATATTAAACTGAAGCAGTGATGAATGATCCACAGCTTGTTTGCAGAGCCATATTAAATATACAGTGTTTCTGTTTTCCTGTATTTGCCAGAAATTTTCAGGCTTGGTCCTTCAGTCCAAAAAGTCAATTGGAAGAGCTTCAACTTCTATCTAGTCCACTGTGTAACTGAAACAGATGTTTAATCACCCTCCATAGTCTCTACTGATAGCAGAAATGTTTTTGTAGGATAGACCTGATCCTGAATGCCCCCTTGTCCCAGAGGGAATGCACCTCCTGGCATCAGGCTAATGGAGAATGTCTGCAACAGTGCATTTCTGCACAAGTGTGTCTTGCTTCCTTCTTCGGAAGTCCAAAAACAAAGCCAGGCCTCTTGAATTGCAGCCCCTAGCGCGTTATTTCCTTCTTCCTGTACTGCGTGACACATCTATTTGGTTTCCCTTTGTCCAATCCAATAATAATCCAGGAAAACAGCATGTTCCTAAAAGCTAATGTTGTTACCATTGGATAAACTGAAATCAATTTATTGTTATTGGAGAGACTTGTTTAAAGCTGAACAACTGTTTTTGCAGTCATGAAGGAAGTATGTGAAGAGTGTCCTTTGTTCATCTCGCTACTTTACAGAGAAGATATTGAGATATAAAAACTTCCATAAACATTTTCAGAAAATTTGTATTTCTCTTCCTCTAAAGTACCCTATTCTCCTCCCACCTTTCTTTATAGATAGAAGAAAAAAACGCTCAAATAATATGATGATAAACATAATCATGAAATATCTGGAATAGTTTTGGAAATGCGTGCGTTGTAACTGATAGAGGCAATACGAGATGAACGGTACTATGATGATATCGTCACATTTATCCCACCTTGCTAAACTCCTTCATAAATAGCAAAGTTCTTTGATCTGTGTGCAGAAACCATATTCTTTCTAAGTCTGTATGCATCTGTATTGGTACAAGGCCAACTAAGCAACCTGTCACACATTCAAATAACTCTTCAAATGCAATAAAGTTAGAGCTTTATGTAGATATATTGCAAGTATTCAAATGGCTACATAAGTGTCTATATACAAGTTTGACTTTCTCCAGCAGCAGAAAAACTTCTGCAATACTCCTAGGCACATGCGTGTTGTACTACTACACCTCCCGATAGGGTGAGATTCACAGCAGAATTTCAAGCCTGCTTAGCTAGACTCAGTTGCCATCTCACCTGCCAAGGTATGCTGGTAGTAAACTCCCCAAGTATGGGCTGGATAGCAGTGTCAGTTATACAAGCCTAAATGGCTGGTGTAACTTCAGAGCAGCTGTATATTTGGGACTTACAGATTCCCTCTTCATGATCTTTTTCTGATTCTGAAAAGTACATTGCCTTGAGAGAGCTGGGTGCTAACGTTCTCTAGGCATATACTTCTTTTAGGGTTTATGGTGATATTTTTGTTGCAGTTCTTACTGTAGTGAGACGCCCAGAAATGAACTGCATTCAAATATGCAAGGTCTTGCTACCATTGTACACTGCTTTTATCTTAGATTTTATGGTTTCTGTTTAAAATAAATTAAAAAAATAATCAGGGCAGAAGAATTACAATCTGTTTATAGAGTTGCTACCCATTTTCTATGTCATATAGTCATGTACTACCAAGGGACGTCTCTGTGTATCAGCAACCAAAATGTGAATGTGTTAGGACTCTGCATCTGCTCAAGAACAGCAATTGGGGAGGTGGAGGGGGGTGGAAACCTATTTTTTAAAAATAACCATTTTATATTTGAACTCACCCAAAAAGAGTTGGGATATTACTACTCTGTTACAACAATAACAATGCTGAGGACTCTTGCAAGAAAAGCCCTTTTACCTGCCGTGCATAGTATAAGGTCTTTCTTGTGCTTTAGAACTATCATATCATAAAGGACAGATTACATCCAGTTAATCTAAGGAATTGTCTAGCCCCCTCAAAAAAGTGCGGAGGATAAGAAAATACTGTTGTCACATTCCACTTAGAAAAGAATTTGGAACTAATGCATGTTAATGCTGAAGAACCTGGCTAATCTGCACAGCAAATTTGTTTCCTACAGACAACTACATAAAGGAATACTCTGAAATGAAACCAATATATAATCCTTAACAAATACTGAGGTGGATAGGAACAGGCAGTTGACTGAGAACACAGCAAGTTGCTAATGATATCCTTCAAATAAATGATTCTCATGCCAAGCCTTTTGCTGTAATCTCACTCATACAGTGCAGGTCTCTGAGGGGAAAGAACAGAAACAAATTGTGTTTTGCATCATTGGCATCTCAGTATAATCAAAACCCCAGATCCAGGTGAGTGTTCTATTGAATTGTAAAGTATTCTGATCGCTTTCCTAAAAATGTCTGTTCACATGTATCAACTTTGCAGTCCTTGCTCTGTTGCTTGAGCTCTGCTGCCAAGCTACAAGGGAAATTGAAAAACTCAGTTCAAGCCAAATGTGATCATAAATGTCAGCGATACCAGGATTTCTGTGAAACTTGCAACAACAGGATTAGAAGGAAAGTCTGAATTTGATATGCGCTGCAGAGAGGTAAAATTTTCAAAGTACTTAAGTCCTAAATGAGGCATGGGGTCAGATTTTTCAAAGTCACGATGCTGTATAAACAGGAAGGTTAGGTAGATGCTAATTGGGATTTTCAGAAGCATTTGAGCAGCCTGGCTTCCTAAAATCAGTGTAGACTCAGGTTGACTGTGGTGTTTTGTTCTGCATGCATGTTGATGGTCATTTATGTGTCTGTATATGAAAAGAATACAACTTTCTCAGCTCTAGGTGAAAAGGTGCTGTTTCGGTTTGTTTTAGTTTTCAACATGCTCCATGAAATATAAGCACAAATTGAATTTGTCTTTAACTCTAGTTTTTAGCTTCATTCTGATCAGAAGTTTGACTGTGAGCTGGCACAGTTCAATATTATTCTGCACTACCTTGTACAACTGCATGCCAGACCACGAAGCTGAAACTGTTGGTTCCGAGACCCAACCCTGACATTAATTGCTCTGTTTAATGACAACTTAGTGAAGTGTATCTGAAAAATGTATCTATTCAAGGTATTTACCTTGCAGAGGGTTAGAAACAGAAACTGTATGCTATTCCCTGTTCATTTTGTTGATGTTCAACTCTTGTGTTTTTCCCCTACTGCAGTTTTTCACTGACTGTTTTTCTCCTAATGACCACGTGTAATGACCAGTAACTCTTTCATAATTGCAGCAATAGTGCAAATGCCTTGCAAAATTTTTTGGATTTGCAGAAACCTTAAGTTTTCTAGATGTCATTTTTTCCCTAAGCTTTCAAGTTATGGTGTGCGCCATGTAAGTAACTAACGAAGAAGTGGAAGGAGGTACCACAGCTGGGGTGTGGGGAGGATGACACATCTTAGCAGTGAAGTGACCTTAGAGCTTGACTATATTTTCTTTCTCTCTGTTTAAATTGGCACAAGGCATTCAAAATAGTAATATAGTCATGCTCAGATCAGAAGTGGTTCAGACCCTTGATATACATAATCTGTCACGGGACCACCAGTAAGTAACTTAAGTCCTCTATGAATGCAACTTCATACCAATCCCCATGCTGCTGCTTTACCCTCGAAAGCCTCAGCAGTGTTGACTTGGGCTCCAGAGGCTTTCTGCTTCTGGAACTAAGCACTGCCACCAACCCCAAAGAGGAGAAACTCCCTCATTGAAAACTGACATCTTACCAACTACCCTCAATCTTTTCAGTCCTTTAAGGAATGCTTTAGGTTCTCAGTATCTTGTTGTAAGGCTGGTTCTCTCCCTATGATTTTTAATAGCCAGAAACACACTTTTTTTCCCCGCTGTGGGACACCTAAGGAAACTTGCCCTTCCTGCCTTGTAGCCACACAGAGAGCAGCAGTGGTTTGGGCCCTTAAACCTCTGGCTTTTGTGACCCAAAGTGCACTCCCAGAAATATGTGAGGTACTCACAAGTGACCATGACAAAGCTCGCAGAGGAGATGCCACCTCCTTTGGGACCAACAACTGCTGCTTCTCTGACTCAAGTTCTCCTTACCCAGGAATATCTGAGATCCTGCAGTCTTTCACTAAGTCTCAATCTCACCCTGTCATTGCATATGTTCAGAAAGTCACGCCCTTCCCTTTGAAATGTAAAAGGTCATTAAACTATACCAATACTAGTCCTCAACACCAAACCTTGTAGGCCCTGCAGAGTTCAGCACTCATTTTGACTTTTAGATAGAGGAGGCAAAATTGAATTTTGCTACCACAAGGATGCGGGACAGGGACCAGGCCATTGCTGCTGTAGGAAGAGGATGGGGAAGCAGGGGGTTAGAGAGCAGCAGGGCCAAGATGGAAGGTGGCTGTGGGAAGTGTTGGGAGATCTAGCCCTACTGCTTCTCCTTCCAAGGCTTAATGAGGAAGGGATGTGGGAAGGGGAGAGTTTACTGCTGCTACAGACCCCAGCAACAGCCTGACCCACAAGCACTGAGCCCTTCCTTGGCAGTAGGGGTGTTACCAGCCCCACCATCCAGGGTTACCGCAATGACAAAGCAGTCAGTGAATGCTAGGCTGCTTTGCCACTCCAGCTGTCTGTTGTCTGGAGAACTGTACTCTTCTGATGCCCAGAGATGTGATGTCCCACTGCCCACAAAGCCATCTTGCAGCAGATGAAGGAGCCAGAGCTCAGCTCTAGCCATGCCTGAACAGCCTGCTATCTGCTCAGATCTGCTAAAGTTGCAAAACTTGAACAGAAGTTTTGGGAAAAGTGTGGCTAACAGATAAATTGTTTGGTAATTAAACACTGTGGTCATTTTCTAGCTTTTTTTTTCTTTCTTTTTTTTTTTTTAAAGAATGCTTCTAACAAACCAGATTAATCTTTTCATTGATTGATCAGTTCAGACTCTGTACCTTAGCAGCTGTGCAGTGTTTTGAAGCCTGCAGTAATTCATGGGACACTCATCATAGGGTGTCCCTGGGGTAGACAGAACTGGGGAACTTTTGATTCTCTGCTGTGGTGGAAGTATTTCCAATGAAAGGTGTATTTGTCTGTTTGCCAAAGCTTCTCTCTTCTTATCTTCTCCCAAACTTGGAGTTGTAGCCATGCTCAGGGCTGGATGTCTGAGTGTGCAGGCCTACTTTCAATTTCAACAGCAGTCAGTATCCCAGCTTCAATCATTAATTCAAGTTTTTCCTTCTGTTCAGAAATCAAGAGCTTTTCCTCACTAATCTTTAAAAGATATTTTAGTCAATTTTATCCATTTTTACATATTCTGCTAGGTGGCAATACAGTCTTTGGTTGTGTTCTGAAGGGTTTTTATTCTATAGTTTTCACTTTGAGCACTCTTTTAATAATGTATTAAACAATGTGATCATCCCTATTGAGTGTCTGTGTTTTCACCTCCTCCCTTGAGACACAAATGTGTTCAGGAAGCTTCTTATTTTGGAAGGATGGGTCCCGCTCTGGTCTGAAGTGAAGGAAAAAGTTCTGTTGCATTTTAGGGGGCTATTTTAGATTTACTTGAATTAATACTTTCATTACCACGTGATTATGCCACAGAAGACCAAGTTCAAGATATGTGCCTTCTATTTGGCTTGGAAGCAGCAGATTTTTTTTGGTTTTTTGGAAGTTAATTTCAGAATAAATGTGTTCCCCAATTTCAGACTTTCAGCCCTTCGTAAAGTGTAATGTGACAGCCTTATAAAGTACAGAGCCAGAATTTCTGTTGGAACAACCCTTATCTTTAATAATTTATAAAGTCTTGTCTTGAAGCTTGCCTTTCTTTGACATTCTGTGATTTTATTTAAGCTGAGTTTAAGCAGGACAAATGAAAAAACTAGGAGTCCAAGAAGAAGTAGTTCCAAGGCAAGCATACTGGCCAGATGCATAAAATGTTTGGATATGATTTCATTGCAGGCTCACATTCAGCTGATCTAACACAGAATGGTATATTGGCGCTTCTGTCTCACTGACATCTTGTTCCCAAGAATCTGGTTTCTTTCTTTTTAAATAGTTTTAAACACAGTCACTGAGAAAGCTCTAAAAGCTGTGTCGTCAGTATAGTAGTGGCACTGGGGTGCTATGTCTGCTTGCATTTTCAGGAACCTGAGACAATGGCTTTGCAAAGGTATAAGTGTTCCATTCGTCACAGTGCCCTGTCACGGTGTTTTAAATGCCAGCTGCCTAATGTGCCACTTCTCTAAGCGTATGGAAAAGGCCTGGCAGGAAAAACTCTGTCCTACTGCAAAGATGGCTGACTGTGGCAGTGTTACAGAAATGCTTGTCCTAATCATCAGAGAGGTCAGTGACTACCCCACACTTGGAAACAATGAGGCCTTTCTCCTCTCCCATCATTTCTAGTTGATATCCATCCCTTAAAGCAGAAGTTTTTGCAGTCTGTCCTGAAATGAATAAGCTTTCTATGTGGAATGACATTCACTCCTACAATTTCTATTACTCTAGTCTGCAAGGTCATCCATTTCTTCCAATGCAATTGTCTAACCCTATTACATCTCCGTAATGCCTCCCAACTTCACAGGGTCAGCAAACTTCACCAGCATGCTCCGAATACTAACAAGAACATTACGTAAGATGAGACCAAGAGACCAATTGCTGAGGAACTGCCTGCCTTGTTTCCTTCCAGGTTGATACTCTCTTCCAAGCCACCTTCTTTAGCCTGTTTCTTGCACCTTACAATTCTCATAGGTATTCCCTATGTTCTCCAGTTTAATTAATAACCTCCTATGTGGTAGCAATTTAAATAATTTTCTGCTGTTAGATCAGCCATATATTTCCCTGTGTGAATACTATCTCACCAGAGAAAGAAATCAGTCTAATCTGATCTAACACTGGCAAATTCACATTGTCTCTTGTCCTGTTTGCTATTACCTATTTCCTTCCATGTCTATAATGATTCTTTTCTTTAAAATTCACTTAAGTTTTGGTAAAAGCAAAACCAAACAAATGGCTCCATTGCTGCCAACATAATTTATGGTGCTTTAACTTGATAAAGGCATTGTGTTTGCAGTTCTTCAGTCAGATAACATGGCTGACCCACACTTGCCATATAAACCTGCATATCGCTGGTTGCTGTCCCCAAAACTCTGGGGAGTTAATTGTCCTGTGTCTTTATTTCAAATGCATTGATTTCTTCAAATATTTTACTTGTGCCTGGCTTGTGGGTACTTCATCTCTATATACTAAGTGTCCCATTCTTGCTTTTTCTTAATGCAAATCTGAACCAAAACCTTAGTGTTTTGGGATCGTAGTTGAAATGCCTTTACCCTAAATGTCCCTCTGTGGCAGGGTGGATGGGCCCTGTAAGGGCTCAGGAAAGCTGCTACACCCTGTAGGCACCGAGTCAGCAGAAGGGAGGACTCCCAGCTGGTGGATTTAAATAGCATGTCTCTCCAGGGAGATTCCCAGAGGAAACTGAATTCAGTGAAAACCTTTACAGGTGGAGGAGGTTCTCTTTCTCAAATCCAAGCTGAATGAAGGTATGGAACCTGAAACTTGGTGTCGGCTGATGGTTTTACCCAGTTTTAGAGGAGTATCTGTGGCAAACGTTGCTTAGATTGGTAGACGGCAAGAGCCCATGTGCTGACCTTTCCCAGCCTTAAAAACGGAAGGACAAAGAGTGAAAAAGAAGGAAAGAATCCTCTTGTTTTAAAGAGGAAAAACACTTGAGGACAGATGCTGTCTCAGTTTGGGAATGTGCCATTGTGTCTTCGTGCCAGTCTCAATGAGAGACAGTAGGTGCATCTGTGCCACTAAAAATAAGTCTGCAGTTCACTCTTTCCACAATTGCATAAGCAGAAGCTGGAATCTGTTCCAGCGTATAACCAGTAGAGACTGTATCTTTTCTAGTGCTCTGAAGTCCCACTCATGCAGGCAGAGTTCTGGGCAGAAGTCTGCAGTGCTTCACAGTGAAAAGCTATATGTGATTATGGCATAGTACCCTGAGAAGCTGTAAAACCTACTTCAGCTTGAATATTCTGAGATAAATTGAGCTTTTAGCCTATCTGTGATGTATTTAAAATGATAAATAAGAAATAGAAATTGTTGGGAGTTTTTTTGCACAATGTCTTGGGGGAGAAGGGTGTGGGGAGGGGACAGTCTCTCTCAAATCCTACTAGGAGGGCAAGATTGAGCTCCTTTCCCACCAAAACGAGCACTAGCAGTGTGTGTTTATTTTCATGGTACTGAAAGCACAACCAAAAGACCTTCAGGGTCCTACTGCAAACCTCTATTCTGCAGAAGCAAAAAAATTCAATGATGTAGCATGATATACAAGATGATAAGCATAGATTGCTCTGTTGATCTTCTGTGCACCTTGCCTGAGAAGATCATGTTGCAGTTGTTTAACAGCCTAATTGCAATACTACAATGTAGTTTGGGATGGGCAGTGAAGACTGGCTTTATCATAGAAAGTGAATTAAGAAACAGATTGGAAAAAACATTAGCAACGAGACCAGGGAGTTGGCCAAAGTGGTGGAGGGTAGCACCTTACTTCTGTGAAAAATACTTAGAGACTGATTTATGAGACTACAGTTCTGAATAAACTCTGGTTCCCTAGGGGGACCTTTGATTTTACTTAATAAAAGTAGCTCCTTCCATTTTATTTTTATCTTAACCTGTATCTAAAATATGAGAGGAAGAGGAGAGCATGTACATTCTTCCATGGGCAGACACCAGAATAACAATTCAGTATTTTCAGTACATGCAAAAAGTCTTAGCCATCACCTTCAAAATAAATTATTCTAATCACTCCTAAAGCAGTCTGGCAACCTTTGAGGCCTGCAGAACACAAAATGACTTATTTTAGTGTTGAGTTAAAAATCAAGACTTAGAATAGACACTGAAAAACAAAATGCTAGCAAAGTGACCTTTTTGTCAGGAGTTATGAGAGCTTACTCTGCTTGACTGAGCAGACTGGACAGTCAGAATACTCTTTCACTGTAGAAAATTGGAATGAAAAAATGAACAGAAGTGGCAAAAGGCTGCATTCCTGCATGGAGTATGTGCATAAGAACAAATCTGCAAAGGAGTGATCAGTGAAATAAAATTGCTAGGAGTTTTCTGAATTTGGAGGAAAAATGTTCTGTAGACTTGAAATTACTTGAAATTTCCAGGCCAAATTGAATTCTGATGTGCTAGAGAAAAAATGTTTTGCTATTCTTCTGTAAGGGTTCAATACATCAGTACTTAACAAGCTAAGAAACCTCACACTGTGACCCATCAGATCTTCTCTTTATGGCTGTGAAAGTAAAATAATCCACAGGAGGCAATACTTTAGGTGTAAATGCAAGGTTTGTGCCACAAGAGTCATATACACAGACAAGTACAGAGCAGGAGAGGTGAGCAGGATGCTTACTGACAGTTTGACTTGTCCAGAGGAAGGTTTGCCCCAATAAGACAGAGCTACTTCACTGTTAGTTTTAGATCATAATATTGCAGCATTCAAATTCTCGAACACCTTGACTTTCCCCCATCTGATACGTTTATTTACTATTTCTTCTCCTAATGTTCTGTGTGGTTGATTCTTTCTGAGGCCTTAGGCAGAGAAAGACAACCTTATTTTAAGCTGTCATCAATGCTTCTGTTGAATGGCAATCAAGTAAGGTAGAAACACTTTGTGGAGATGTATGGGAAAATGTTTTTTCCATTGTGTGATGAAATGGGCACTTGGCTTATTCTAATCCACAGCACCTCAGAAGGCACCCTGCTGACATTAGGTCTCTTTCATGTGCTGCAAGAAACAGTAGCTCTAGTAGAAACATTGCTATCTCAGCTTTCAAGAAGCACTGAGCATTTTAGTCTGTACTTTTCAGGGCCTTAAAAACTTGCATCAAATCTCAGCTATGGTCACCAATTCTTCTCAGTCATAAACCATAACCATTCCTGGCAGCATATTGCAGAAAACTTGGTCAAGGTTCACTGAAATTTAGCCCAATCTTGTTATAAAGCTGTGGCTCTTGGTGAATCACAGCTGAATTGCGGAGCTATGCTGGGACCGTCAAGCAGAGTCAAGGGAGCTATGGAGGTGCAATGCTTTATCTGAGTGTTACTGACTATGTGCTGCAATTAACTCTAAAAATTACTTGCAAAATGTTCTTTCCAAATAGGGTAAAGGGAGCTACCTCAAAAGCTACTATGAAAAAGATTGGGAGAGATTGCTTGGGACAAATCTTATCAGAAGTCCTACTTGGGAGCAGATGTGGAGTGGGATTTGCAAGCCCTCAGCAAGTGCAGATGGTAACACAGTGTCACTCATGGAGAGTTGCTGCTTTATTCACTGAGCCCCTGTTTGAGCATTAGTTGGAAAAGGATGTATATACAGGTGCTTCTTACATCTGCCTTATAAAGGCAGATTTTCACAGCTGTGGAGACATAAACCATCTGGCTTGACATTCACAGGGGAATTATGACTGGATCCGTTTCCTTGACTTTCAATAACTCAGACCACATGTGCAAAGTGGGTGACTGTGCACAGGGGCAATATAACACTTTGTGTGTATAGGTGTAAGAGATGTGTTTTCTGACTATGCAAATCAGTTGATGAGTGCTTGAGGGAGAAGGTAATATTCGTTATTCATATTTGCACATGTTACTTATGAGGCTATGCATTGAAAAAGAGGCACACCATTTTTCTCTGCTGTCTGCAAGTTGCTCAGTGTCATTGGGATGTCTATAGCCCTGGCATTAAAATGACATCTCTTTTATCTCCAACTATTTGCATCTGCAAAAAGTGCACTGGCCCTAATGTGCTGCTGTTTCCAAAAGCCTGATACTGGGGCTGCATTATAAAACATTTTCATAAATATTAAGTTTCATAAAATGAAGTGTTCCCCTTGACAATATTATGATTTCAAAAGAGTTTAGAAACCCTCTTTTTCATTCAGAAGTATAGCTTTGTTGTTAAAGCCAGATAATAATTGACCTATATTTCACATACCTTTATTTCTAAAAGCTGACAAAGGCAATGCAGTCTTGAAGCTGATAAGAGCTTGTAGTGGAACGGGGTTTAAACTTTTTGTGGTGGTCCTCTTTGCACAGGTTTTGAAGGTCAAATAACACTGATAAAAACTGTTGTACATTGAAACAGTTAGTGTGATGAGCTGTAGTTCGAGAGAGGAAGAACAGCTCCTGTTCTTTATTACAGGCAATTTATGGGATGCTGTCCTAGTTAACCTTCACAAGTAAACAAACAAACAAAAAGACTACTGCCTTCATCTTTCCTTAGCCAAGACATGATCTACCTAAAATGACAGGGAAACCATAAGGTTTCTGAAGTCTTGGTTGGTAGCAAGAGGAGAGAGAGAAAATCAGAAGGTCACAATGAATCAAAATAAGTTGAACCCCGTCAAAAAAACTAGCAGTAGTCTAGAAATTAATTTAATTTACTTGCATGGCCTGCAGGGCTCGTATTTTAACCTGACCTAAGGCTGCACAAATGCTTTAGTAATTCCAGTTCATAAAAGAAGATCAGACAATCACATCTATCTTTGTTTATAGTGGGAGTTAAGAATAAGCATAATAACTTCAAAACATCTTGGATATGTATACAAATACTTGCAAGCTTATCTCAAATATAAATAAGTTTAAGCTCAGGCTTTTCATTCTTACCTTGCTCTTTTGTACCTGTAGTTCAGTCTTAGATTTTTCAGAAGAATAGTCTCTGTTCCTTACAAATATCACATTTCCTTGAAAATGCTATTGGTTTCAGGTGTTCTTGTCACTTTGAGATTGGTGAACTGCATATATAACTAAAGCATAGCAGAGTAAGGAAGATCATCTGTGTCACAAACAAAGTCTATGCTCTCCAGATAATGTGTCTGGCTGCAGAACTGAACCAAGCATATGTGAGGATGGGCTCTTTCGCAAGGTCAGAGCTCCCTGACAGCCTGGGAAAAAGAAACACTCCAGAATCATGTCCACTAAACAACAGCCTAGGTTAGGGAAGAGGCTGTGATATAACTAGTCGGGAGAAAAAGTCTTATTTTAAGGAATGAATCAGAGCTCTGGTGTATTACTGGTGAGCTGATGAGTTCCCTCTCTCAAGGTGGCACAGTCTGTATACAGAGTATGAGCTGATTATATGTGTAAATTAGGTATGGCAGTGAAGTCTCTACAGACACATAAATTGAATCAGGACTTCTACAGCCTTAAAAGCAGTTATAGGTAGGAACTGGAGAAATGTCAAAAGTAAGGAATAATAGATACAATACGCTTGATTGAGTCACATCCTACATTTTGGTTTTTTCTATCTAGTGTAATTGCACTATGCCATGAATTTGAGCTTGTGTTGTGAAAAGAGAAATACCTTGGGGGCTGCTGTTGTTGTTATAGAAAATTTTGCATTTATTTCTAATAAATTAGGATTTTAATAGGTTTTATGGAAACTAAGTCTTGTGATTCAAAAACTTTTTTTTTTCCAATTTCATTAAAACCCTGCCATCCGACAAAATAAGATTTTGTTTGGTTCGTTTGCAATTTTCCATCCAGTTTTAGTAACTAAGTAAAAATTAGACATGTATAATTAGCAAAGAATTTTTTGTTTTAGCTTATTAATTAGTCCAGATTTGTTTGCTAAAGCTCCCTTCCCCTACTCCACCCCAACCCCCATGGACTGCTGTAACCATATATGACTGCTAGTCACTTAAGGGAGACTGGCATTTCATAGAATAAGTAATGAAAGCGCAGCCAACCTGATGATGCTACATGAAGGGAACAGCCAATTTTCTAAAGCAAAGGTAATGCTGAAATTAGCAGTCTGCAGGTTGTCAGACATCTCTGGCCTCTTCCACTTCTGTGGAGTCCTGAATTCCTCACACACAAGTGAAGTCTCTTTAGTGGTTTTCTAACAAAATGTGTTTTCTGGTTTGGGGTTGGGTTTCTTTTTTTGTGATTAAATTTAAATGATATGTTCCCAATCTGAAAGAGAGAATAGGATGCATGAAAGAACAGGAGAAGGTTGCAGACAGCTGTTCTTAATGTGCCACAATTTGTCGCAAGTTTATTGTTTTGATTTGTTAAATTAAAACCAAAATTCTTCTTCCCCCTACTAAGTACTGCAGTCTAAGAATAAAACAAAGATCCATTAATTAAATAAGGCAACAAATAAGGAAGAACAAAGAAAAATATTGGTCAAAGAGAGAAATTTGATCTAAGTATCAGCCATGAGTGTGTATTGAAATACAGTGTGTGGGTAAAACCTGTTGGCGACTTGAGACTGGGATGCAAATACTCTGAGAGTTTGCTTTGCCAGCCTGTGTCTCCTCATTAGACATTTCCTGCTTAAAAATGGAGCAATTCCTATTCATCAAAGAGAATACTGTTACATTCTGTGCTTAGGAGTACGTATTATTTTTGATTCCATGATGAGGTCTCTTTCTTTGTGAATACTCCAAATCATAATTTCTTTTTTCTTTTAAAAATGCATGTTACGGAGCTTGGTTTATTACCAGGGAAAGGCTTTCAGGTTAGTTTCCATTTCAAACAAAAAGGGAAACATTTTATATTCAGAATTGACTGTAATTGACTGTTCTCTAGCAAACTTTCTGAGTACATCTGGAGACATTCAGTGTGTTGACATTATATTAAAAAAAAAAGGGTGAAGTTGGGAATTTAAAGCAGATTCAATTCAGAGATGTATGTATATTTGAATACTTGGAAAACATCTGTATTTTGGTGGGAACAGGTAAATGGTTAGTTAAACATGATCAAGGCCTTGGATGAGTATCCATTACTAAAAGCATGATCAAGACTGATCTAGAATTACCTAAAAGATCATTAAACTGTGGCCCAAGGGACCCTTAGTCATAGATGTAATCTGCTCTGCATTTGGGGCTCGAGGGATGACAGCTGATCTATGCACCCGTCGCCACACTGGGAGCATCGCTGCCTGCTGCTCCCTGGTGAGGGCTTCTCCTGCCTCACCTTGGCGCAGCGTCACACAGGTGAGCTGGAGGGAAGTGGCTGTTCTTCCACCTCAAGCATCACGTACCAGGCATTATCAATATTAATCAAAGCAGCACATACCATGTTTGTGATCTGCTACCAGTTATCTGGTGAAAAGACTGGATTTCCTGACAAGGATTTTCTTAGCCTTGAAAAAAAGCATATTCCATAAGAAAAAATTAAGCCTTTTCTCAGAAGAAACTCTAGTATTGTTTTTGAATTGTCTCTGTCAGTTCAGTAACATCCCAGCTCTGACTCACTTTCGGTTCTGCTTTAATGCTTGAAAGAATAATAGTCTTTGATCTTTTAGAAGGACAGGCTTCCCAGAGAACAAGAACTTCAGAATCAAACTTGGAAAAGAGGCTATATTCAAACCATTCTGGGTATCTGGTGTTTCACCAGGTCATTCATAACAGGTGACTTTTTTTCTGAGGCAGGACCACTAGCTGTGTCTCCGAGTTTCTACCTCTTCACTCTGCATCTGACACAAATATAAATGAGAGGGAGGGTGTTTCATAAGAGTACCTAAATGGAAATAATCCTCTCCAATCCCATAATGAGTTGTAGTTTTCATAAGGTTAACTCATAGGAAATGAGTTTTTTACTTCTTCCTCTAGCTTCAGTGGGAAAATTCCACTCAGTTTTGGGTTGGCTTAAGTCTTCGAGTGTCCTCTGCAAAAAAAGCATGACTTAATCAGATATGAGATTCTCTTCAAACAGGTGCCACATCTTCCTTCTCACTGGCACCTGAGGATTTGTGTGTGCCTCAGCAAGTACAGGTGACCTCCTGTCCCTTCAGCCTTCTGGTGGTTTAGTGGCCAATGCAAGCTGTTCAAGCAGGCTGATGATGGGAGTAAATGACACTTTGGTTTCTCTGACACTGTGAATTGTAAGGTACAGCAGGAAAAAATGTTTGCAGGGGTAAGGGTAGTGCAGATTTCTCTTCTCGTCCCTAAACTCTTCTAAGGGCATTTATAGCATGTGTACACTCAGGTCCCAGCAGTAACATGTCAGGTCCCTGCCCACCATGTTGAGCCAGCAGGATGTGATCCTCCTCTGGCAAGTGATGTCAACAGCATTTGGCTGTCCAGAGAAGGATGATGGCAGTGCAAGTACTGCCACATGTTCCGATGCAGCCCTGTAAGTGGCCCTGCTGAGCCAGAGGGTGAACAGAGCCCTTCCCTGCCGTGCAGCCAGGGCTGCTCTGCCTGGGCTGTGCCTATGGGGCAGTGCAGCCATGTGCACCCTCTGGCAAGGCGTCAGCTAGCTCTGCACCTCCTCAAGAGCCACTTTCTTAAAGTTAAGTGTCTTGTCTGGAGGAAGAGTTGCTGCACTCATAGCTACCCTGGCACTCACAGACAGGAGTGGCCTCTTGAGCTCTGGCTTCTTTAATGCCCTGCCATTGCGGGTCTCTTGCACCCCCCTACCTGACACTTGCAGGAGGGCTTGCAGGTGGCAAATACCCAGCAAAGGCTTACCCATATTTGTCTCACAATATTAGTGAGGGGAGAGGATTTCTGCTGTCTAATGCTCATAGGTCATGCCCTATCCCCAGAAAACTGTCAAGAGGAGGGACTGTGAAGATGTTGAGGGAGAAGGAGAGAAATAATGAGATCTAAATCAGAGATAAATCTCCGGAGAGGTACAGGCTTCCTCTAAGTCATCATCTCTGGGTACTAGTCTATTCTGTCTTATTTTTGGCATGATCCAGCTTCAAAAGTTTCCAATGGCTGTTAAGATTCTCTTGCAGCAATTGTTTCTACTATTTCTGGACTACTGGCTCCCTGCTCTGCTCAGTCGACTCTGCAGAAAAAAGCACTTGTCTGGGCAGTGACTGACAGCACGCTGCCCCAGCAGCAGCGGTGCCTGAAAGCTGGTTTATGGCAGTCAGCAGGGGATCTCACACCTTCCAGGTCCTGCTGCTCCCCCACATGTACAGGTAGCACAGCTGAAGAGGAAACCTGCTTAATGTCTCAATGCACAGGCAGCACAGGATGCTAAATTAACAAGCCTGGGCGTCAGTGTTAATAAAGCGCCTATGAAAGGAATAGAGTTTAAATGAGCTGCTGATCCCAGAAAGAAAATCTGTCAGAGTCTGTTTGTGTAATCCTGTAAACCAAGCACACAATGTGTCTTCTTCCATTTGACACCTCTTATAGCGAAAGCTTTGTCTTTGTAGCTGAGGTGGGATTTGGGGGGCTGTATTGCTGTAATATTGCAGTTACTCAGTGCCAGCCTGTCTAGTGAAGCTATAGCACATTCACATAAATGGCAGGAGGGAAAGGAGTGGTACTGTGCAAAAGCCAGCTGGCTGCTTGCTGATGTTATTGTCAGTCACTCACAGCATCACACAAAAGCTTTACTCAGGGTTAGCGTAAGGAACTATGCTGCACAACCATATCTGTGTAGAGCAGGCCAAGGAAACCAATCTGGCGGAAGAATAATTCACCTTCTTGGAGTTTGTGTTCATTCCAGCTGGTAGTTCTCCTGCCAAAATCTTAGTTCACCTCCAACTTTAGAGCTGTATCTTCAGCACTGAACCTTGCAGCAGGGTGCTGGAATTGGGAGTGGTACAGTGAAGGTTGGATGCGGGTACAACTAAGATCAGTACTTCTGTTCCTGTGTCCTAGTTACAGCCGCAGCATTCACAGTGCACTATGGACAGCATGAGAGTATGGAAAGACAGGCCCTGTGCTGAAGAGCTTAAAATCATTATAGATGCAGAAAGTGGAAGGAGAGGAAAAATAGGCTTGGTATCGGATGTTGGCTAAAATGAAAGGGAGCTCTGATAAAGAACTGCAGCACTGAGATATTAATGCAAAGAAGTTTTAAATTTTCAAAATGTATTTAGAGGTTTCCTGGATGCCTAACTTCTTGAGAAGTGCTGAGTGTTTACGCTGGGGAAAAACAAGCTTCCCTAATGTGACAAGTTATGAATGCAGAATTGGCGGCATCCAAAATCATTGGTTTCTTTCATGAATTTTCACTTATGTACAAAGATCCAGATTAAAATACACCATATTTCTGAAAAGAATATTAGCAATGTTTTTAAACAGTGCTTGCTGGTTTTAGCAAGGGATTGTGGGCTTTTAAATAAAGTGATAACACACTAACAAAAAGTCAGTTCATGAATGTCAGGAAAGAAAATATTTCAGACTTGACAAACAACAACAAAATGCCTTAAACTTAAACCCACAGGACCTGAACTTTAAACTTGGATCAGACCCGAAGCAGTGAATCAAGCATGTGACATAGGACGTAAGCTGAGCCAGCAGCCCGCTGAGCTGATGCACTGCCTGGAGGGGAGGCCAGTGGTGCTCGTGTCATGTATAATACAGGCCAAACAGGCTACGGACTTTGAAATGGGAAGAATGCGCTAACCCAGAGCAAGTCAGACCACAGCGCCTTACACCAATTTGAATTGTCAAAGTCAAGACTTGCTAGAGTCTTCCTATAGAGCATCAGAAGCAGGTTAGCTCCCAGGCCACAAACTCACAGGCAGCCGTGTATGTGGCTTGCATGGTAAAAGGACTGTTGACTGCATGACTGATAGGGAAGCAGTAGAGCAGGAAGCTACTTCAATAAAACAATTAAAAAAAAAATCATGGAGGATTAAAGTTTAAAATATATATATGCAAGCAAAAGAAGTGTGTAAACAAAGTGCAACCCACTAAAAGCACAGTTTAGCTCCATGACTGTTGTTAGAATAGAGCTTTCCCCTCTGTAGCTGCCTCTTCTGCACTAGAGTAGCATATGGGAAGGGGCCTGCAACCAGTAAGAAGAAACCATCCTTACTGGTGAGGATAGGTGCCAGCCCGTGTAGGAGCAAGGCCTGTGCCTTACAGCCATGCCCACTTCTGGCTCTGGTCTCATTTCAGAAGGAAAGCTCAGCCTCAGAGTAGCAGCCACAGCTGTAGGGCAGCCCCTGCAGCCTGCATACCGATGGATGCCCATGGTCTGCGGGGCTCTGTGTGTGTGTGTGTGCAACAGGGCAGAAGACTTTTCCCCAGGTAAAGCACAGGGTTAGTTAGAAGCAAACGTGGATACAGTTACATATGTACACTAATTGCTCTGGAGTGTTACCACCTTGGGCTGCTCCAAACTGTGTTACGGACAATATTTACACTACTTGTGCCTCCTGCAGGAATTTTTCTTTTTCAGATTTCCTGTGCCTGGTGCAAATATTTTTTGAAAGTCTGGAGTTGTAACTGAGCCCAAAGTAACCCAACTAATAAATGCTCAGTCTCAAACAGAAAGGCTAGAAAGAGATTCCTGGGAAAAACCCTGTCTTAAGCCTACCCTTTGTCTTATATCTGTTTTCTTTCTCCAAAAGCTGCAGCTTTAGCACTGCTTTGTTCTTGGAGCTGAAACTAATGAATTCACCTTTACACTCTGCTTTTCTGTCTGTGCTCTGGTGCTTACAGAGAAGCCAGAGCTCCCTGAAAGCAGAGAAACAGAAGTAGTTTACAAAGTAATTGCAGAAATTTGCTGTTTAATTTAGAAAGAGACATCATGGCACAACTGCAGCTGCAGAGTGCCTCTTAACAGAGTGCTTTTAAGGTAACAGCTTCTCTTTTTCCCTCCTTCACAAAGAGAGGCCGCACACAAAACACGAAAAATTGGCATCCTTGTTGCTTAGTATTTTTCACTAGGTGTTCGATGCTTTTAAAAGGTCATGGTGGGGTATTGCTTGTTAGATGTACCAATCACTGCAAACTTTTTAAACTAGCTTACATTCTCTGCATACTTTTAAAATTTCTGCTCAAGTGCTTTTGATGTTTTGCAATATTTCACAGATGACAAATACCTGAGAAGGTTAGAATTGCGATACTTACTGGCTAATACCTTCTTTCTGCTGCAGAGGGGATGATTTAAGACACAAAGGATGGTGAAAGGTTTTCATTTGGAAAATACTTGTATAGAAAACAAGTCACAGAGGCGACACTGAACAGACAGGATTAAAGGGCATGCAAGATTGCTCAGAAATGCTACTTAAAAGATAGTGATACCAGACTAATTAAAAGAACAGCAAAGCGTTAAAGGATTATGTAATCTAAAGCTAACAAAGAATAATTCTTGACAAAAAAGGGGGATAAAGAAAAAAAACCAACCTTGTACAGGAAGAGGAGGCTCTTTCTTACAGTAATCAAATCAAGTTTTGACATTATGCTTTCTATTTTGCCATATGGATATGCTTGTTGACTTCCAAAAAAGAACCAGTCCCAAAACCAAAAAGCATTCCCAACTTCCCAACCTGGGTAAGCATTGCTCCTGGTTACTCTTCCTCGAAGGAGTAATGACCACATGTAGTCCAGGCCATTAATTATCCTCTGTATCCAATTCCTACTCCTTTCACACCTGCTCTGTCTCATGGTGTGCGCACATACAGAGTCTGTAATTCTCACTTAAATGCATTAGTCTTAAGTTCTGGGAAGATGGTAGCTCTTACCAAAAGGCAGAGGAAAATGTGACTTCAGTATTTGTTGTAAAAGCCGCTGTGAAGTTAAACATGTACAGCCCTCAGAGTGGTGGCTGATACTTGAGTTGATGAGATTTTTAATGAACTGATAATGGTGGATTCTTTGCAAAAGAAGAGTCAGTGTTCTTTCTAAAGCCAAACCAAATCAATGTTGTCTTCTTAACCGCTGTCTGTTCAAAAGAGAAAATGACAGGTTATAGGTCATTTCACTGTCTTTCCCAGGCATTCTACCCTTGGATGACCCTGGTTCTTCCAGCTCCTTCCTATTCAAAATTGAATTATTTCCCTTGCTTATGGCCTGCGCTTTCCAACATCCCTACTATTTTTTGGTACAATTTCCATCAGAAGTCCAGCTCCAAATTCAAGCTTTGTTAGAAGTAAAGAATCTTTCCTTGAGAAACTCACCTATGAAAAAATCTAGCAATAACTTTAGACATTTAATATTTCTGCTCTTTTTGTCTGGGTTCAAAAACATTCTAAAGAAAAATTACCACTTGAAATGTAAATCCATTAACATTTATCTTGCAAGTTAGAAGAGCTCAAAGAAATGGAGAAAACATGTCTCTCTTCAAAAAGGAAGAAAAATCAGAAAATTAATTCTAAGAAAGGTACCACTGTGCAAAATATAATTTTTTTTTTAAACTAAAACCAGAGGAATTTGAAGTCCTTCTGTAAACGCAAATTTAAAAGCAGACTTAATTATATAATTTATTTAATTATAAAGCTGATATTTTGTATGGCTGAATAGCTGGCAATGACTAGCTGGCAATGTAACAGAGCTTGTTCCTCTGACATTTCACGCCTCGGGGAGTTATTTACAAAAAAGCAGACCCTTGTTTTCTCCTTGCAGTGAGTGGCTATAAATGACTGACAGGTGCTCAGCAATAGTGAAAAGGCAGGTCTTCCCTCCATAGTTTGATTTCAGACAACCTGGGTGCTGGGAAAGAGAAGTCAGTTACTGTATACATGTATTTATGTGAAGTAAGTGTGCATTCCTCAGCTGTGTGGCCAAAAGACACCCGAACTTGGCACACAATACCCCCATTGTGTCGACACCAAACCAGATACTTTCTTCATGAAAACTCTGGGTTTGCTGTGCTTGCTAGCAGAGAATGAATACACCAACCTTTCTAGGTATCAGGTACTCTCAGAGTTTCTTTTAGGTCAAATTTATGATTGAGTATAAACTGCAGTCTGTGCCATGCTGGTCTGGGGGCCAAAGAGAAAGAATAATTTCCTCAAACGGCAAAAAACCACTAAATGTGCACATAGGTTTATTAAAAGAATGGAAAAAACACTGCTTGCTAGCTAGCCATTTCATGGCTCACTTTATCATGTTGCAAAGGCAGAGGAAAGGACGAGATTCCCATCTTACATCTGAAGTTATGGTGGAGTACCTCAGTGGTGCCACAGCCAGTTGATCTACTAGCCGTGTCTCGCTGGCTTGCACGGCGGGGGCAGAAACCATGGCACACAGGAGGGAAGGTGTTGGGACTGCTTTGCAGGAAGGCTCTTTGCATTCCTTTCTAACTCACGGAGCCAGTTACCTAGATGTAATTAAGAGATAAAAATACTTTATAATGGCCAGGAAAACCAGCCCCCTCACCTAGAGCTATTTTGAGTGCCTTCCCTGGATGCAGCTGCATAAACGTAAGGCTCTTTTTTTAGCCATTTAGGACAGGACAAGACCTTCCAACATGTTTGCTCATGTTGGTCTGCCACTGCAGAGTTCAGCACCAGGCTTTAGCTTTGCAAAGTTCAACAGGAAGTTTAGAACTGAGATTTTGGTTTAGGTGCACTGTGAGAAAGTCAGATTTTGAATGTAAGAGCGGTCTGGCCAGCTATAGAAGTGCTGGCTGCTCAGTGATCAGTACCTGTCATTTCCATATGTTCTGAGTTTCAGTCAAATACTGAAAATACAAAACAGGCTATTTACTATGTACCATATAAATATAGGTCTGGGTGCAGGTTGGGTGCTCATTAAACCTAAACCATTTAGCTAAGGCTTTTATGCCTGCAGCCTTGTAGCAGAAATTGGAGAATGAAGGAAAAAAACCCACCATGTTCCTCCAGCTTTGACTCCTTTCCTTTTGTTTTCCATTCAGCAGGGCTTCATGCTAGAACTAAAGGGGTGACATCACTCCACTAGATAAATTAATTTAGATTCTCACCGGAAAGCTGGCAGTCAGTAGCAAGGAAGAGAAAGGCCTGCAGGAGGAGTGGGAAGGCCACCATCTGCACAGTGAGGTGGCTGGTGCCAACTGGGCCCAGGGCTAAAGGATGGAGAAGGGGAGAGGATGACCACTGTTCTGTGTGCACAGCTTTTGTTGTTTTCCTAGCTACAGATGGGACGTGCCCAGCATTTGGAAGTTGCTGAGACTGCTAGGAAAGAAGAAAGGTGGAGAACCTGGTACTGGAAGTACATGGCTGGAATTTGTCTGGGGGACAATTTGTGGTGTCTAAACATGCATGATGTAGTGAATTACATCAGTCTTGTCCTTCTGAATGCGTTTATTTTAGAAAGTTGGAAGGTTTAATGTTGTGAAAAGATCAAAGAAAAAGTTACTTTGTCATGCTTAACTTTCATCCATTTGTTATCTGTCACTTTTATCAAAGCAATATTTTCCTAGTCTGGAGAATTCAAGACTGTGACGATATGTAGGAAATATCAGGATCTTCTCTCTGTATAACCCCATTCAGTCACTAGAAATCTGGTATCAGCTGGAGACTGCTACTGTCGCATCTTCAGTTCAGACACAAGCTGTTGCAGAGGAGATGCAGCCTGTGTTCTCCAACAGAGTATTTACTTTTAGCTTCTTTTGTTGTTCCTTTTCATGCAAAATAAGTATTTTTGAATGTAAATATAAGATTAGGACTTGTATATGGAAAATGTGATTAGTGAGTGTGCGCCTACCAGCATGCATCTTATTTTCATTAATCAATGGTGACAGTCATTGTGTTTTCACGGGTTTTGGCAATCCATTTGCTCTATTCTGAGAGACTTGGTATCTAAGGAGTTTGCTGGAAAACAGAATTTTGCAAGAAGACACTGGAAAAACACATTCTTTCAACCAGCTAAATGCTGTCATTGACAGTTACTCTCACATTATATGCAAACCGTGTGTGAAAGCACAACACAAGCTCCCCCCCCCTCCCCTTTTGTCTGGTGAAGGCTCATGGGGGTGTATTGCACATACTTCAAGATAAGATTTTTTTAACATGCTCTTTAGCTCCCTAAAACAGGTTTCTGACTTTTATCAAAGAAGCATTTGTATATCCTCTAATCAAAAAACCAGTGAGATTTCAACTAGACCAGGTGCTATTACCTGACCTATCACCACTTCTAAACTAAGACTGTTTTCTTGCTAGGGAGATATCTCTGACTTTATAGCTGTGTAATTTGGCTGTTGGCCTAAATAAGCATATGTATGACTGATGTGTCAATGGTAGATTTCTTCTTGATGAAAACCAGGTGTTTGACAGTATTGCCTTAGCATCTCCTCTTGATAATGTTAATCACAAAGAAATGGGATCTGTCTTTTCCAGCTGTAGCCATCAGAAAGTTATTCCAGGTCATTCACCTATGCTCTTACAATAAACCATGCAGGCACTTCTTAAGAATAATTTGTTCAGCCTTTATCTCTTCCTACCAGCTAAGGAGATATGTACATGACAATAGCAGATATCTAACTTTTAACATGGCTAACCATAAATGAGGTGGTTCTTCCTTAGCGTGAATGATACAGTTCCATCTTAAAGTAGCCATTTATGTAGCTGGGATGTAGCCTTTCATTCACTTCCCTGCCCAGCTGGGACAGTTGAAAAGTCACATAGGGCTAAAGCTACAAAAGAACTCATCTTCTGGGTTTCCATGACTTCAGTTCACAGTTTGAACCCACATTCTTGCATCTGCTGCTTAAACTGCAACAACCTTGGATCCCCTCTCCTCCCTGGGGAAGCTGCCACTTTGGCGGGATGTTACCAATAGCTTGAGCATTGAATTTGTAAATAGGAAATGCTTCAGATACAAGTTTGTATCTTAAATCTTACCCTTTTTCTGAATCACATACTGCTTCACTTGTTATAGGACTCCATATGTTACTTAGACTACTTAGCCTAGTGGTCTGGAGTACAAAATCACTTCCAGAGCTGGGAGCCTAAAAGACTCAGGAGGCACAATTCTTCTTTATTTAAAACATCCAGCCCTGAGAGAGTCCTACTAGTATGTACTAACCTCAGCCAGGCATGTATTTGAAGACAAATAATGAATGAATGAAAAGTATAGTTACTACAGTTAGTGCATTGAGGCTCTGAAAGGTTAGATGTGTTCTTGCTGGCCAGTGATTTCACATCTGTATAATGGAGGTCCATGTTCAAGAGCTGGGATGGGAGTACTATATCAGCAGAGGCCTGGTGGTTGAGAAGTTTTGTGTATCCCAAGGCTAGAGACAACAAATCCAATTTGAATTAACTCATAGTTAGCGTACTCCCTGCTGCTGGAGGGAGCAAGTATGCACGTATTCATATGGTGAGGAAGGGATACTCAATGTCATTCTCTTTCTTTCTCTGTAGCTTTAAATGAATACAGCTTCCAGCACTGTTTTCACTGGGGATCAAACCTACTTATGTATATGTTTTCTAAAGAGTGTGCTGAGGATGGCTGGTTCACTATGGCCAAGAAATATTTAAATTGAGCACCCTGTCTAATTTTGGGAATTAAATAAATTCGCTGAGCCTGTGAGATGGAGGACTTGCTCTGGAGTTAAGCAGAAGCAGAACTTCAGGGAACTTATCAGTGAAAATGCAAAATAGCTATTTTTTTTTTTAATTTCTCAAAGAACTAAGCAGAAAACTTGAGGAGCACCATCAAGACTCTAGGACTCCAAGTTGCCACTTCTCATGGACTTGCTCCTTTGGCTCTCTAATAACATCTAAGTATTAGGAGAATAAATTCTTAAAGTCACGAGTTTGAGATTCTGTGGCAGTGGGAGCCCCATAAGCACTCAAGAAATATAAGAAAAGAAGCCTCGAGCCCTCACTTCACCCACTTTCAGAACTGCTTTATGGTATTAGATATATCATTTATGACAGTTTTTGAATGACTGTTCTGTTATAGGGGTAGAATATTAATTCTAAATCCAAAGTGTATTTTGGCATCGTACATACATATGGAGGCCTTCTTGCACTTTAGAAGAGGAACATTAAAAGTGGTATGAGACAATATAACAAAAAGAATAAAGAAACCGATTTCTTATTATTTGTCCCTTAAAGTATTATTCTGTTCAAGTTCAGGCCTCATTCTACTTGTAATACACTTATAAAGTTTGAGAGAGGAATACTACTCTATTGCATTTTATAGCATCCTGAGAGTAGTGGTCAATCTATTTTCTTTCCTTACTGTAAGTATATTTATCTCATACTATTCCACCCAGCCACTATGCCACAGGAACAGTTATTTCATTGGGGTCATATGTTTCAGTCTCTCTCCCTTTTTATTTTGTGACTTTGTACCAGATGTCAGTGGTTACTGCCAGAGTCAGACTCAGTTTTCTCAGTGGTCTTGCTTTAAATCTTCCCTGTCCAAAAATGTGTCTATTCTCATGGTTCAGTGACTGAAGCTGTGACCTTCCTAGTTGCTTTCCAGGTATTCTTCGTCCTTTTAAGATCACAGGAGAGTCTTTTAGAAGATGAAATGGCAAACAACTTTATTTGGAAAATATACAATATAGTCATATACATAAAAGTGAACAAAACCCATTGCATCAGCAGAGTGGCCCACAGTCCCAGTCTTAATAACTGCTTGGCTTATTAAGGGTCAAAACTCTACCCATAAAACATTCCTTGTGCATCTGCAGCTTCCCTCATGAAACTGGTTAGACTCAAGTTGGCTGGTTGTTATCCTCTGTGCTCATACCCGCTCCAGTCCAACACAACCCAGGTGCCTGGAGTCCACTCAGCTTTGCCACAACCACCTTGCTATTGTTGATGTCGTGGTTTAACCCAGCAGGCAGCAAAACACCACACAGCCATTCGCTCGCTCCCTCCCTCCCCAGTGGGATGGGGGAGAGAATCAGGAAAAAAAAAAAGTAAAAAAGTCAACCTTGTGGGTTGAGATAAAGACAGTTTAAGAGGACAGAAAAGGAAGGAAAAATAATAATAATAATGATAAAAGAATATACAAAGATAAGTTATGCACAACGCAATTGTTCACCACTCGATTCCCAGCCAGTTCCTGAGCAGCTTCTTGTGCACCTGGCAGAGCATGGGAACCTGAAAAGTCCTTGACTGGTGTAAGCACTACTTAGCAACAACTAAAACATCAGTGTGTTATCAACATTATTCTCATCCTAAATCCAAAACACAGCACTATACCAGCTTACTAGGAAGAGAATTAACTCTCTCCCAGCTGAAGCCAGGACAGTTGAATAAGGCCAACCCTGCCTAATTACTCTATTCTTGCCAAGGCTACCACTACAAAGAAACGGAATAAAAAACCCTTCTTAAACCTCTTGTCTTTCAGACAGCCCTGTTATTGAGTGGCATTTTTCTACAACAGTAGCCTAAGTTTATCTGACCTTTAATATAAAGAGCACTGTTGCTGTAAAGTAATTCAAATGAGCATTTCTCTTGAGCACCAGCTATAAAACAGTGCAGTTTTTTAAATGAGTTCATGGCAAGTGCTCTGGGTACGTAGATAACAGCTGCATCTCACTGGATAGCTGCCCTTAGCCTCTGTCTTTTTAATTCCTCCTGCCATTAATGATTTTCCCTCATGTTCCCAGCACAGATACAAAGAGAACAATTCCAAACCCACTAGAAAGCCAAATGTTCAGATGCAAATACCATGGTATCTACAATGATTCTGTCCTTCCTCCTTGTAGCCAGGACCAAATTCACCTTTGGTGTAATTTTATCATGGTCAATGGAGTTCCACAAGAAATGACTTTCAGGTAATGCCCAGTGGATACCCCAGAATGAGCTGTTTACATTGATGCGGATTCCCAGAGCTGTCCATGGTCTTTTTAGGAGAGAGGCTGGAAAAAGGAGTTTTGATTTTTCAGTATGATGTTTCCAGTGAGTATTTCCCTTCTGAGTAGAAAATAAAATAACTTAAAAATGTAAAAAAGTAACATAAAACTGTATGCAATCTCTTTTATTGGACTAACTAAAAATAAGAGGCTATCTTCCATTGCTTTTGGCAAGCCGTAAAAGACTGGGGATGTGATTTAGTTGATAATGTTATTGAGCTTCTCTGACAAAGGTACACCCATCAATAACTTCTGTTATTATATTTTTATGTCCTCTAAAAATAGCTGCTTATTTACTTTACATCTTTTTCTTCTCAGAAACAGTTTGCGGGACAGCTCCCTTTAAAGAATAATTAATTTTAGCTTGTCAATTACAGGACTCCTTGAAGTTTCCCTGAATAAGTTAAAAGACATCATACGTAATTCTCTCTCCATTTCCCTTTCCCATATTTGTATTGCATTGCCTATGGAAGAGGAGAAAACTCCCATGCCAGTGTGGAACTGAGTGGCAGTAAGGGAATCTGGGGTTGGCCCATGGGCCAGGAGTTAGCACAGCTAGGCACTGCTGTGCAGGAACAGCCTGTTACCACCTGGTGACTTCAAGACCTTTACTAGGACATGTGGAGGAGATTTAGGACCCCTATGTCTCTCTCTGACAAAGAGATCACCATCAAACTCAAGACAGGTGGGAACAAACAGGTAGGCATAAAGAAAAAATACAGCCTCATCTCATTTCAAACAGCAACACCGACCCCCATCAGGAATGTTCTCTGGGGATTAATATCTGCTAGCGGTTAATGAGCCAAAGCACAATGTGGGCCATTAACTCCTCCCAGCTGGTTATCAGTTCCCCAGGAAATGTCCTACACCTCAATCATTATTGTTCAATTACACCCGCGTTGCTGGGTCCTGGCAGCCTTGCTGCGACATCACATTTCTAACAGCTGTGTTTGGCCAGCCACTAACTAAAAAGCTGCAGCCCAGTTTGAAAGTCAGTGGAGGGAGAAGGACATGAGGGTTGGTTGATGAGCAGCTGTGGTCAGTCCTGCATCTCCCTGGCTTTCCAGCAGAGCAGAGTGGACTGACAGTAGATTCAAACAGAGAGGAAAGAAAGCAATAGTCATGCTGGCTCCTTAGCTTAGCTGTGGGAGAACACAACAGCTTTGGTCAGTGGTTCCCATGCAGGGGTGTTCAGGAACCTGACTAGCCGCACTGCATAGGCAAATCTGACTTCTTGTTTTGTTTTGTAAAGCCTCATCTTTCACACTTCCCATGAATAGACACTGTGGAAACTACAGTGTGAATCTGCTATCAAAATGTTTGCTTCTGATACTGTGAAACCTTTTTCATAAAGTTAAATCATTAGGTCGCTTTAATGTCAGAATACTATCTATCTATATTGAGTGTATATAACAGCTCATTTAGTATTTAAATGCACAGTAAATCAAAGTGGTAAAAGTTGAGATGAGCTGTTTTCATAGCATAGAATTTAAACGAGAAGGCTCATTTTTCAAATGGGAAGAGTCCAAATGAATCAATGCAGTCATCTTTCTGTGAAATGTGTCAATTTTAATAGAACTGTCTCTTTAATGGAAACATTATTCTGTCAGAAATTTTCCAACCAGTTATATACCCAGCAGCAACTGGTAAAAATGCCAGCACTGGCTTTGAAGGCTGTCCTGCTAGCCCAGGGCAGTCTGGCCAGTGAGCCAGCCAACAACCTCCTTTGCTTGAGAGGAGCTGCTGCTGCTGCTGCTTCCATGTGAGGGTGTGTGCAGGTCTCCCCTGCCAGCCCCAGTGGTGGGACCTGCTCCCGCCGCATGGCTGCTTGCAGAGTCCTCAGTTTTCCTCCTTCTCTGCCACCTTACAGCTAAGTATCATCTCCTGTAGTGTCACATACCAAACTACCAATACTCTTTCATGCAGAGCGTCAAACTATGACATCCAAGGGGTTCACATCCCACCCAACTGTTCAAGTCCTAAGGGGCAACTAGGAAGACACGTTCCAGTCCCTTGGAATATTTTTTGTTTGCATTTTATGGGAAGGCGACTTTGCAATATTTTCTTTATTCAGTTTATTAAGTGGAATGAGTCAAGATTAAATAAATGAATATGTAAATACCTGGGGGGAAAAAAAGCTGAAGTTTCAAGGAGTCACAAGCACGTGGGACGCTAAAAATGAAGAGTTTGCCAAGCAGATGGCTATTTATTGGCTTTAAGGGACAAACTTAAAAAAAAATCCCAATAATGCCATGAAATTTTAAATTAATTTACATCCACTGAGAGCTACATATGCAAGCAGAGCAAATAATCACAAATGAAAATCTGAAAGTGTCACTTGTTTTCATGCATAAAAACGTAAGTAAGTTTTGGATGTCCATGGGGACTCCCAAAATACCTGAAACTATATAGTTCAGGGAACCAGTCTGGAAAATTCTATCCTGCTTGCTGCTTGTGAATCAAGGTAGAGTATCTGCATCTTCTACACCTATTAAATTCTCGCCAAGTAAGTGTGTGTTTTAGCTGGGTTTAGTCAGAAAAAATGGGCTACAAGAAGTCTGTTGTACAGGATCTACTTTTTTAAATGTAAATTAAACAAGGTTCTTTTCCTGGATATAGTATCGTATCTTTTGTCCAGCTGGAATCGTCGCTTGCAAGCAAGGCAGTATAAGTGTGAAATTAAAAAAAAAAAAAAAAGATTTAATTTAAAAGCAGTATGTTAAGAGCAACATCTGTAGAGTGAATTCCAGACAGTCTCAAAATAGACTTTTGATCTTCTGTTCTCATCCATTGCATAGTGAGAGGCTGTTGCTACAGCAGAATGCAAATAAAGTAGGTAGTCTGTTTCTCAATACCGAACCTTATAAATCTCAAGTCCACTTGTACTCCTAATCGCATACCTAGCTCGTAAAAAATAATCCTTAAGAATAAGGGAAGCAAGTTAAAAGGTGTGAAGAGTAGTGATGTTGAGTGAGAGCCCTGCTGTGGTATGCAGGCACACAGTTATCACCCTCCTCGAGGGGCGTCGGGGCCTTGCTGCAGGCTCTCTCGGGCAGACCTTGGTGGTGGTGGCAATGGTGATGCAGTCTGCATTTGCACAGCACCTGCCAGAGAGAGAGGGAATTGGGACAGCATTCAGACAACTTTTTCTTTACACATTTAAGAGGCCAAACACCTCTATCTTCCCATTAGAAGATGCTCTTTCTGGTGGCTCTTTTTGCTTTCTCTTTCCAGGGTTTGCCCTGACCTGACCTTGCAGTTTTGTCTCTCTGCTCTTGTCCCTCAGACCAAGCTGGACTGCCTAGAAGGTAGCAGTGCTACCAGGATGGAGTGGAGCTCAGAGCAAACCTCACCCCCAAGTACTTGCCCAGCAGATCTCTGTGTCCTGCATTATGTTCATTATTATTCTGTTAGCGGTTTATTTTTTGTAGTTACCTCAAATATGGTTTACATGAGCTGCAGTTGCATCTTCAACAGGAGTAGCTAGGAAATCTCTATTGCCTTCTGAATGGCAGGTGCTTTGTCATCCACTTTCAAAAAAATCCAAAATGCCTAGAGCTACAATGCCTACATGGTGGCTCCCTCAGCAGTGATTTCAGGAAAGCTTTCTCCTACACACCTGTCTGTCAGTGTTTTCTCCTGCAAAAGGCAGAAGCTTCTACCATCCTTGCACTTGTAACTTGTGCTTGTAACTCATAAATTGTGCTACGCTGCTATGCTTTGCAGGCTCCAGCAGCAAGGTTCCCAGAACGAGAGCCAAAATAACTCCCGATAAATACTAATGAGGGTCATGTGGATAAGTCTTTATTTGCTGCACACTAAACTTACCCTGAAGGACGATTTCCAAGACTTTAAAATTTCAGTGAGATGGGGAGGGAGGAATATTAAGACTCTTTTCTAATGTCAGTGCCTTCTGGCCAGCTTTGTTACTTTAATTTTATTCCTTGCCACTGATCCTTAAATAGAATTTATGGTTGTCCATTTTGCACTCACCTTTCTCATAGGGTCACAGATGTATCCATGCAGAATGATTACTATCATACAACCAGAGGAAATAAATGCTCCGGGAAAAAGAGTTCCAGAAAAAAAAGGAGGATAAAATCTCTTGGAAAAAAAAATCAAGTTTCTCCTATCTGCTGTAGAAAAGACCCAAAAGGGATAGAGTAACTTTTCAGTTTTGCATACATTATGGTAGCAGCTTTGTGGTTAGTCTCACCATGTCCGGCATTATCCTTAGTAAGAACACAGCTTCACAGAAAGAATCCAAAGTTCATGGAGGAGAAGTTACACTTGTCAGCATGCTGGCAGAAAATAATCTTCCATTTACTTGTAAGGATCGTATCTTCTCATGCCATGACAAATAATATGCAGTCCCTGAAACTGCCATGCATAGAGTGAGGCAACAAAACATATACACTGTCCTAGTAATATCTTTGATAAAATTCCTAAAATGATAGTTACACTGCACTCTGTTATTGTGACTCTCATGTGCCACTTCACTGATGGTGTCTTATCACAGGAGCATGTTATTATGTTGGATTGGTTTTTTATATCAGATGCAGTGGAGTACCGTCTTTGATACACCATTTCAGTGACCCCTTCTTACTCGAGTCAGTGGTCAGGTTTCTATCTTGAGGTGCCCCGTGTGCAATGCTGCTCTGATATGTGCATGTGTGAAAGCCAGCATGTCACCATCTAACCTGATGAGCCAAGGAAATATTGCTGACAGGATGCAGTGTCCTGAATGTATTTTTTTTAATAACTCAAGAACTTGTAGATCTGAAACACCTACATGTGGTAGTACTTAAAGTGAGGGAACTGGAACCTTTTGGAATATTTTCACACTTTTTTCACAATCAGCAGAGGTTTGCAAAGTGAAAGGTTGACATATGGGTCACTTTTGCTGACACACTTGCTAGATCGCAAGCAGCTGCCAGACAATTTGTTTCAAGGACACAGAAATCATTGAGTTACAGTAAGAAAGCTGCACACATCTTAATTGGTAGTTCCTCTGCAGAAATGTATACCTAAGTTTGAAAGTGGTCTCCTTCACTAAGTAGAGAATATACAGAAGAAAAACTGCTTTGTAGATCTTTTAGAAGAATTGATTTGTCAATGTAAGATATTTTGATTCCTCTTTCATAACATGACAGTTGGACCAAACTAAGTGCATAAAAAAGTCACAAATATAAAATTTTTCTAAAGAAATAAACTTCCTACAGAAAACCAAAAGCTACTTTTCAAACTTACAAAATTTCTCCTGAAAAATATCATACTTTCTTCACTGCCTGCTCAGATGGTGGAATTAGCATAGCATTTGAAGTCCTTTATGGCAGAAGTCTCCATGTAAGGTTTGCACTTTCTCTTTTTTTTGTATTTGCACCAATCGTGTACAGCAAAGAGTCTGTTTATGGTCCCAAAAGAAATTGGTACTATTTGTATGTAGTCCTTGCTGAATGAGTCTTCTCCATTGGCATATTTTTTCTACCTAAAAAGGTCTTACTAACATTCTCATTTGTAAAACCAGTGCAATGATGCGAAAGTGAGCTGAGCTATACTGTGATTCATGGATAAGAGTTACACTTCAATTGATGGTCCTTATTACTGCAGAGGACACAACTTACTTTCAACTTGAGCTTAGGTTTACTGGGCTGACAGAATGCAGTCAAACAGAAATCACTGAGAGACAGTACAGATAAAACCTTCACTGACATCTGTAAAAAATTAATAAAACCTTCCTGAAAATATAAAATATATGGCATGTAAAGACAACTTCTGAGTAGAATTTTTTTCCTCTCAGGGGGCACACACTCCAAGAGACAAAATTATTAATGATGGATTAATCTTTTCCTGCTGCTTATTCCTCACATACACCTCAGTCTGTAACACTGCAGTCATTTGCTGTGGAGGTTGTGATGGTGCCATGGAGAGTAATGACTGCAGTTGACAAATTAGGCATGGAACAGGCTAACTGCAGCAATGTTCTTGTTTATATCACTTCAACTCACTTGCAGCCTTGAAACTGAGCCCATAGCTAGTTTGTGTAAGTTCTTCTGCTTACCCTGGTTACCTTAAATTACTCTTTATTTCATCGCATCTTAATGTTGGCCTGAGTCTCTGAGTCTCTTCATGGTTGTCCTGCTACCACAGGCACAAACCAGAGTTCCCAGTCTTTCCCTGACAAGTTTGTTTTTTCTTTTGCAGAAACCACTCCATCTTCTTGCCAGTTCACTCTTTACAATAGCTCTCTCCTTGATCCTAAAGCTGCTTCTGAAAATTGGCTACCTCTCCTCTCCACCCTCACAGATAAATTTCTTATTCCCCTGCTATGACCAGAAGGCTGCTGCAACCATCCTTTTCCTGGCTTGTCAGTACCGTCTTGAGGAGGGTGGAGAGGTTGCATTCACTGGTAGAAGGAACTATTCATCTGAAAAAGAATTATCACAGCACTACTTGTCACTTCAGCTATGATCACTACAAAACTTTTCTCTCTCTGCTGTGAAATACCTGCCTAGACTATCCCCTTGTCTCTGCTGTTAACCCCTTCCTCAGCTTTGCCAATAATACCACTCTTCTTGTGTTTTCCTCTCATGTAAGAAGAGGTCTCCAAAAGTTCCCCTACTTCAAAACTGTCTCTTGTCTTAATGTTGACAAAAAGCATATGCTTGTTAAAATCCAGGCAGCAGATAAGCTAGGGTTACTTCATTTCATGCTAACTAGTATTGAGTCATCACTATCTCTCTCTGTTCCACCTCCTGGTTCAGCAGACATTTTTCATTGCTTACATTACACTTAGGTTTTAAATTCCTATATAAGGTATGTATTCTACCTTGCAGGATGAGGCCCGCATGCTGGATTAGTTTCTGACAGCTGCCTCAATACCATAACAGAAATAATATGTTGCTACCTAAGTTGTGGAGAGTGAGACCTGCACTTATAGGTTTGTCGGTCTAACTGGCACTTTCGACAGCCAACATAATTTGCATTAAAATAGCTGACACAGAACAAACTCCTGTTTTATATTAAAACACCTATCAAACACAGACATAAAGGCTCAGCCATAATGGAGAGAGTCAGAGGAAAGCTATTGATGAAGCAATACTTCATGGTGTTTGGCATGTGTAGCGTTACACGGTGTGAGCACTGTGTGTGTTTGGGACGGGGTGGGAAATTGGGGGTTGTATAGATACTCTTGAGACAGCAGCTCTGCATTAAGGAGTGTTTCTAGCTGGAAAGGGAAAGAGAAAAGCAAATGAATAAACTTTACATGGGAGATGGTTACTTTTCAAAAAAAACCTCATAAATGAAAACGCAGCCTTTCGTCCATAGCCTGGCGAAGCCTGTAAGAGCAGGTGGAAAAGCATCAGTCCCTCCCCAACAGGGTGCCCTGAGCAGGCCCAGTACCTCCTGGGGTGGGGGAACTGCCAGGGGAGGTTTTGCCTCTCAGCAGCATTGCTTGCCCCTGAGCACACTGACAAGCCATGGCTGAAGTCCCTCAGCAGACCCCCTTCTCCTTTCCCTGGGCTTTTGTTCAAGAAGCAGCAGGTCTGACTGTGAAGCTGCATTTGGTGTCTGAGATGCTGCATTTTGTGATGTGGACACAGCTTACCCCAGATACCACTGCCAAGGGATGCTGATGCACTAACCTTTGAGCAGAGGCAGGCTGGACAGACCGATACAAGATACACAATGCTTCTGAACTGGCTGCTTTTTCCATCCACATGAAGCACTGATAGCTTTGGAAATATATTTTAAAAATAAGCTTTTTATGACAATGAGTGAACTCAGAGCCAGGTGAAAGCTAGCCATTCAAAAGTCATTTTGAAAGGGGGAAGTATATGCATAGCTATACAAGAAGTGTTTTCTATTAAAAAAAAGACCATAAACTAAAGAAGTGATACCATGAAAATGAGGTCTATAATGTGGGCCCATAAACCCAATATACTACCAGCAATTGTACATTATTTGGTATGGATGTGTTGGGTTTTTCTGGGAGTATGAAGAAACCATCTTATTTATGTCCTACTAATCCAGTGTTATCATCTCCCCTGGCCACCCTTTCAAGTCAGATAAAACAGCATAACCAATTCTGTCTCCACAGGCTAATCTGCATTGTCCTCATCTTGCCCCTTCACTGGTATTTAATGTTCTCCCTACAAATACGCTGATTCAGCTTGACCTTCATCTCACACTTAACATCCCCTCTCAACCAACTTTACAGCCACCTCGCCAGCAATCTTTAGTTCAGACACAGTCTGGGTCCCTGCTCCTCTGCCAAACATTCATTTTTGCGTGCATCAGTCCAGATTTTCCATTCCTCTGCTTTGCTGTAATTCAGTTACGCTTAATTGAGTTACCCCTGATATCCTCCAGTGGCAGAGAAGAGACCTGGCCGATCATCTTTGTTTTGTCAACTGTAATTCTCAGTTACAGTTTTCTTAAAACTATCATCTCCAATTCACTGCCTATTTCAGAGCAGGGGTCGACAAAGCTCAATTTGAATGGCAAGTCGTACGTAAATGGCTTATTAGGCCAGTCCCTGGGGAAGCACCAGCCCCCATCGAGCTGGAAGTTGCTTGAACACCCAAGAGAGCCTCTGCACTGAAGGGCAGCCAGTTAAAATAGACAAGAAGGATGGCTGGAGGGAAAATGTCACCATAACAAAGATGTGGAGCTGAGGAAATGCTGATTTGCCAGGCTTATATGGAAGAAAACTGAATAGATACCATTAAGGTTTGACTCAGTACCTTTTCCTCATGGTAATACTTCTCTTCCCCTCCACAAGCCCATTTTAAAAATGTATTTCTTCTCCATTCTTTCCATTACTTTTTTTCCAGCTAAGCAGAGTTAGAGTTGACCAGTTCATTACCTAGTGCAAGGTTTGCTGTCCCCACTGAAGTCAGCCAGGGCACGCTGTTGTACATACCTCACACATGTTGAGGCTGATGACTTTTATTTCTAGGAAATGCACTGCTGCAGAAATAGTGTCTGCAAGGATCTTTTTGCAGAATTTCTCAAGCTTTTATGGACGCTTCAGGTAGCATTTGATGACTTCGTATTTTCTGAGAACAATATGAGTCCCACCAGAGAAACAGCATGGGAAAGACAAAAGTGGTTAGTGTTTTGCCTCTTAAAGATTTCAGAACAAAATTATTGAATGGATATAGCAAATATGGATTTGTATGCCTGTTTACTCTGAGAAATGAAAATGGCTGACAATTTTTTTTATGAAGACGGTATAGAAAATGAGCCATGTCAGAACAAAAATATTTCATCCTGACAACTCCTGTTTGGAAGGCACTACTAATTCTTTGTCACATGGCTCAGTATTTCAGAAAATTATTTTGTGCATATGTGCGTATTTAAAGATTAGCTGAAGTTCTTTCATCTTAATGCAAGCAAGCAAAAACGTACTTTGTAGTTTATTGCATTACCATTATTCATTGTGTTTTATTGGTGTGTTCTCTTTATTTTATTAGTACTTTATAGTAAAAGCTTTGAGTGTGTTATGCTTTTTGAAAGGAAAGATTAAACTGCTTACTATTCTACAGTAAACATGTAAAATAGAGGCAGCAATAAAAGCACATAGTCTTTTGGTAAGCAGCTGGACGTGATATCAGGATCAGCGATTCAGGCTAAATAAATTTGCTATTTTAAATGAGGGCTGAAAAATAATCCTTTAAAAAGTAAGTTCTAAATTTGTCAAAATATATATCCAAATGTATGTCTTAACAACCATACCAGCATTGTAAAACAAAGGGACTATACTGGAATTTCTTAAGCCTGCATTTCCCTGCTATGTTCTGAAAGCACAGCAAATGGCACCACTGAAAATTGCAAATTCCAATTTTCTTATATTCATGAAATTTTGTTCTAGGGAATGCTGTGATTTCTTTCATTCCTGCGCTACCAGTGTTTGTGCATATATTTAACTTTACTTCCCTGAATGGTCTCATCAATTTCTCTAAAATTGATCACAATTTTAGAGTTAACAATGGAGATGAGAGCTTGCAGGATCTGGAGTGCACTTTACCCTTCCTTATAGCTAAAAATTTTCTAGCTTTTATGTTTTGTGGAGTTCTTCTAGTCCCTTGCAACATCTTGCAGTTTTGCAAGTATAGAAACAAAAGAACAGTTTGTAGTTTGGGGGCTATATTTTCTTAAGTATCGTATTTCAGAACCCTTGTTAAGTTTAGAATAATGCATAATTGAAGCTGAAAATTATCTTCCTCCTCTAAATTTGTCTCTATGGACTTCTAGACCTCAGTATTCCTTGCTAAGTTTTAGTTAATAAAACATGAAAAGGATTTTTTTCTTTGACTATGAAAATAAGTCTTTTTTGTTGCTTCATTTACAAAGTATTTTAAAAAACAAAACCTGTTTTCTGAAGTGAAAAACTAGATTGGGATGCTGATATACTTAGTAAATCATCACTCCTGAAAACTGGTGCTATTTTATGGTGTTTCACACCTTTCTATAAACAAAAATCATGTCATGCTGGTAAATGCTGCCCAAGGGGTCTTCCCTGCCCCACTCTCCCTTATTGTTTTTTGATGGCTTCTATTAACACCTAAGAGGAAATACTACATATTTCGTGTATAATATCATTTTTTGCAGAATGTTGTATATGAAGTATTTTGATTTGTTATTTGTCCTTTGAACAGATGTACCTTCAAAGATTTATAAAACAAAACCCCATTTTTTTAATTTGATTATGCAAGCTACTGAATGCCCTTTCATTTGTCGTATACAAAAAATAAGTAAGCAGGGAGAATTAGAGAATCTATTATATCATTAGAGTTGTCTAATTTCACAAGTATGAAAACGGGACCATTTCCAAGAGACATCTGCTTTTTTATCAGAACCTTTCCTGGTCTTTTTCCTGTACCTGCTTAGTTGCCAGAATCTGTCATTCATTGACCCTTGCATTTGCACAAACTGAAAAATTCGAGGTAGCCTTTTATTATAAATCTGGACTCGAGAACAAATATGACTTGATAACTCTGAAGATCTAATGAGGGAACTGCAGTTTATATGATAGTACAGATGTACTCTAGATAGTGGGAATCCCTAACAAGTGCATGTTCATGTACTTTGGCTTGGTTACTGTTAGCAATATAAATATATTTAAAAATATATATAATATTCATATTTATGTTCTCGTATATGTTCTGATAGCATTACTGGTATGCAGCTAGGGTACATGCTGGCATGATATATTCTGTTTGGGCAGGTACAGATTAACGCCTATTCATAAGGCGGCAGCTATTTAATATAAAATTCTAAAAATGAAAAAATGTATGATGTTAATATAATTAATGTGACAGCACTGATGTGAAGATCTGTCTAATGTCAGCTATAAGGCGCCAAAACAATTAAATCTGTGCATAGCTAATAATCTCTGGAACACTTCTTCTTAGGAAGTATGCTCCTTAAAGAACAGATTATCAAGTCTTCGTCTTTAGCTTGCACTATGCTGACATAATTTACATTCTAGAAAATAAAATAACCCACAGCAGGCAACAAAAGTCCATGTTAATCTAACAGGTCATGATATAAAATTTCCACTTCTTACTTATTTTTTTAGTATGGCTAAAACCCTGTTCCTGTCTTCTAGGCCTGTGAAGAGTATGTCATCTTCAACTTGTTTCTCTCTCAAAATTTTCACACTTCTTTGTGTAAAAAAATTAGAAATTATTCTTCCATTGCATTTCTAAGAAAATGCCTTCTCATCCTCCTTAAAGTGGGGCCCTTATCTCACATGTCAGTTACTGCAACATCCTTTTCTTTCTTTGTGAAAGGTGTTCTCAACCTTACTCCCACCCACCCGGCCTGCTGCAAAGGTCTTTTTCCTACCATGTGACATTGACCATCAAGATTTCCCTGTGCACCTCATCCCTGGGCTTCCATTCTCTGTTTCACTGACCATGCTGCTTGATTTATTTCTGTAAGACTGCTGATACCCATCCTGGCCATATGCACTTATTCTCATTTCTTATAAAAATCCTGATCTCTGGCCAGGTATAATGCCAGCCTCCGCTTCTCACGTTAACCTTCAAACACAGCGTCTTCGTTTTTCTTTCCGGCTCCCTTCATACTCTGAAAGAAAGGTCCATGACTAGTCACAGAACTACCTCATTATTTTTCTTTCTTATCATCTTCCTTGTAATTTTCCTTTGCTCTGATGCCTATAAACTTTTGACAACAGAATGCTCAGAGCATATGTTGATCAATAAATACTATTTCTTTCCTCTTCTATTAGTCTTCTCACTTAGTCTGAGTTCTCTCAGAGGCAGAGGATGTCTTGTGGTCCGTATTTCCAGAGAGCCAAGGACAATGGGCCTTTGTCCATGAATTAGACATCTAAATGCTATTATATTCTGAATAGTAACTTGTATTCCCTACGAGTAGGTCTCTACCCATGAAACAGGTAGATAAACAGGATTTTAGAAGCTTGAATTAGGAAGTAATGTGTTCTAGGGCATTTTGATGCTAAAGCCTTAAGGAAGCAGCATGATTGACTTTTGTGCTGGGATTTCCCATTATACATTTCTATTTTATATGCCCAAGGAAACCCTCCTCCACAACAGACTTCAGTTTGTTTTGTTCTGTAAAAACTGCTGGCTGCTTCAGGGGAAGATTAGAAAAACTCTGTAGAGGAAAATTATGTAAAAAATATGATAGAAAGTTTGTTCAATCCTGTATGTTCGTCACTGGCTTATACGCTGAAGCATGAAGGTCCAAAACTACCCATTTTCTCAAAGGAAAAACAATCCTTCCTGTAAATTATTGTGTGTATGACTATAATTCTGGCTTTGGAGATTTTAAAGGGAGGGATAACTAAAAGAAAAAAACTTGAAACATACTCTTTGTTATACACTTCATCATTTTTCCCCATCTCCTCTCATTAGAAAAAAGCAAAGAACAGAAATACTCACTGACTTCGGAACAGAGATTAGGAAATAAGATGGACATGAATTACCAACAAAGTAGCAGGAGTAATGGCAAAAATACAGTGATATTAACCTGGATAAGCCCAGTAAGTTAAAGATAAAAGTGTACTCCTGACATGAACAGTTGTTGCTAGTTCCTGCAGAAAAGGAGAAAAGTACCCAAGGCAATGATGGCTTAGACACTCTTGTAAAAATGAAGATTTTACCTTTTTACTGTAAGTGAATGAAATGCTACAGGGAGAAGCATGATGGAAATCCTGAGAGTGTATGGCAATAAAAAGAAATGGCTATATGAATGAACTCTGTGGCACTAGGAAGCAAATAAAGAGACTACTAGGTCTAAGGGATGACAAATGCAAAATGTCAGCATATGTGGAGACATTCTTGAAAGAAAAGGACATAACAAAATGGCAAATAAAAGACAGGTTTGCTATGAAAAAGTATTCTAACTCATAGCTAAAAACCTGTACTTAAAGACACTATTACTGGAAGAAAATAACTATGTTATGTCTCTTAATCCACTCACTGTAGTATCAATTAATAGAAACTAGAGAGATATAAAACATTAAGTGCAAATTTACTCCCTTTTAAAAAGTGCTCAAGCATGAAGAAATGTCTTTGCCTGGAACAATGACAAGAAAGCAGAAGCAAATAATTGAAAAAGAAGGAAATCTAAAAGGCTGCTTTCCTTAACAATACTTTCAAAGTGCTGAGGGCTCTTGAACTTTCTCATGTCAATAATCTTCCTCACACTGATTTTGTTTTAGGTTTTCCTAACATGAAGTTTCTAACCTTGTCTGACTAGCACATGTGTGTAACCTAGCCATGTATGATACCGTTGGAAGGGTTACACCGTTAAGGTAAGGAGGGCTTAGGGACTTCCTGAGCTAGAGGTTTTATCTGTGACTGTGCCATACAATCTGATAACCTGCTGTGAAGAGGTAATAAAACCCCTTCATACTGAAATAAATTAATGTGGCCAGTGTTATTTATTTTCTAGATAATTGCAACAGCAGCACATTTTGCTTTTGAGATTCCTGACACTGGGAGATGACATTCAGAGGTACAATATCTAAAGTCTCTAGGCTGCCTGTCTGCTTACACACTGCAGCAAACTCTGGCACTGAACTCACCTCAGGAAAACACAGTGTCCCCGCTCAGGGAAATATAAGACTTCAGACATGCTGTTTCTTGCATTTTTCATATTACGTAATAGCCACAATTGAGAAAAGGTCTTTGAGCTCTCGTTTAAAGAAACGCCACCTGAACAGAGACTATCTGAATCCTGAAACCATTGTTGATAGAGGGAAGATAAGCTCCCACTTGAAGGAATATGATTATTCGCAATATGTCGTACCAGGGTAGTTTGTGAATCCCTGGTAGGGATAGGTCCCTGGATCTTCTGAGTGTCTTGCAAATAGAGAAGGAAAGGATGCACCAAGGATGACTGGGGCCACCTGAATGCCAGCAACTTGTTCTAATTCATGCACATTGATGTACACCTAGACATTCTCCTTACCCATCGGCAAAAAAGTCACCATTTGAATCCCACTTAGGGGCTGCCATCACCTTCCACCAGCACTAGGAGGCCTCACCGAGTATTTGTGTTGGATACCCGATTGAAGGAAATCATGTGAGCAAGGAAGAAATTGTCGTGTGATCAAGGTGTTCCTTCAAAATAAGGTGTCCTAGACAAATAGTTCCTGAATAAATACTTAAAGACACCGGGTTAATAAGGGAAACATTAATACAATTTATACTTCTAGCCTGCTGTCTTGGAAGAGAACTTAATCATCAAATATCCAAATGCTGTTCCATTAAGATAAATGCATGTTTACACTGGGTTTAGCTTGACAAATTTGATTTGATAATTTACATTAATGTTGTAGCTTATTGACAGTTTAGCTAATGCCTCTTGCATCTTCTGTGCAATTGTTTGACAACATTGCTTTATGACTTTCCTGAGCTGTCAAACACACTGAAGCTACATCTCCACATGAGCACGCATGAATGGTTCAGTAGCTTCTGTGTACATGAAAGCCAGAATGATGAAACACAGAAATACAGTTAAAGGCATAGATAACCAAACCCAATTACTCTACAGAGTTTGCACTCTGTTGACTCTGGTAATTTTAATTGTTTTCAATCACAAACAAGACAAAGGTCAACATGAATGTGAATCATACTGTGTCATGTGGTTCTTGCAGACTTACAAACAGGTTTGTCAGCATTTCTGGCATACAGCAGCTGCATGATGGTACCAAATGTCTCATGTCTAAAGCTCATTAGTTTTTTCTTTGCTTTACAAAAATAGAAATCTGTGCATGCTTTGAAACAGGAAGCTCTGAACTCAAACTGTACATCACACTCAGTTATCTTTCCCTGAAATGCCTGCCTCAGGTAAGGCCATTAACATATTTATACTGATCCATTTTCATTATAGAACAAGGAAGTAGGTTAGTTACAAAGAAAATTGATCTATTCCTCATAGCAAGAATCACTCTGACGGTTTATTTGTAAATATAATGTAGCAACAGGAAGTGAGAAAAGATACACAAAACTATCCAAGCTAGGAATAAAGGTTTCTTATGCTTTCTATACCATTGCCCTCACTTTCAAATGCACTCTGCCCCCACTAACTATGCTGAGGATTTTCTTTTCATAAACTCAATCTATAAGAAATGATCAAATGAATGAATGAGATAGATGGGAAAAAGAGAGGTCAGATATGCTGGGTAAAATGAAATTGCTATTAGAAACTGTTTAGAAGGATAATCTCCCTGTTTCTTTAACTTTATGTATTTGCTTATTACAGAAGTAATTGGTTTAGTTGTTGACACATACAAGGGCTTGTCATACCTCATAATTTATAACCACTAGATTTTTTTTCCCTGTGACATTGATTGTTCACAGTGTAGCCAGAATGACTAAAAGCTAATGTATGCTCTTCTAAAATGTTTCATTTGGGTTACAAATATATCTTAGGCCTGATTTGTTTAAAATCTATATGCATGAATAGATCAATGACACAGGATGCTAAATGATGAAACACTGGAAACTCTGCCAAGAGGATAAGGGAATGTTCACTTTCTGGCTTTCTCATGGTAGAAACAGGATGGCCTGGAGGTAGGGCAATGAAATAATTAAATGGGCATTGCAGAGCAGGAATGGACACAGCCAAGCTAGCCACAGGATGTCCGTATTCAGAGGTTTTCTAAGCTGCTGAAATAAGTTGCAAATAAAAAGATTGGCACACTGTAAGCCAGTGATGACCCACTTCTGGCTAGCAGAAAGGAAAGAGAATTCTTGGTGTGACTGTAAGCACACAGACTTTCAAAGCTGGAAAAACAGGGGAGGATTGTTTCTCTACCCCCCCCACCCCCCAAAAAAACCCACAAAGAATAATGACAATGGGCATCAGGGCCCAGATTTTGCCAAAATACCTTCTCTTCAGTGCTGTGATTTTCAACAAGCAAAATTAAAGAATAACAATTCCTGTGCCTATCTCCTTGGATGCCAGGAGGAAATATATTAATTTGCCTGGGCAGAGTTTTGCAATTGATTGATTTGACGTAATTTCCATGCTGCCTCTGTGAAGAGTCCCCTCAGGCTGCGGGTAGGAAGTGGCTGCAATATACACCGTTATATTTTCAGTGTATATCTGTGCAGTGGTCCCTTACCTCCGCCTCAGAACCTCATAAGCTTTGACGCAATTACTCTCTAGCTGTGCTGTGAGGACATGTAATGATGCTACTCTTATTTATTAGTAGAGAAAATGATGTATTGGAAGGCTAAGATCTACATATTTAAATAATTAATTCCAACTAACCCCATCTGAAAAAAATTAAATCAGTAGGATACAGACACCTTTATACCCCGAAAGATTTTGTTAAAACAGTGTGTCTAGGAGTACCACAGGGGCTTATGGGATCAGGGGAACTGGACCCAGCTGTGTGCTCTAACTACAGATCCAGCCTTTCTCCCTAGCTGGTTATTTCCAGTATCTCAGTATTCATCTCCTTATAGGGGAATATGTATTTAGTGTCAGGAGTGGAGATGAGTTTATTTACTGACTGTAAAGTCAGTACACTATCTAGCCTGAGAGAATTTATAAAAAGCTATTATTAACCTAGGCATGTAACTGCATCCTTATCATGTGTTTCTGGGCATATGTGTCCTGCTATATGCTTGTGTTGCTTTACCTCTATCCATTTCAAAACCTATGAACCAGAATGAAACTAACCTTGTGTTTGAATGAGTCTTTAGTGCAGAAGCGTAGCTCAGTAATGCAGAGAAACTCCCTTTTTTTGGCATATGCAAAGCCTGCTGTTAATATGCTTGGCCTTAGGGCACCGGGAACTCCACAAAGGTTTATTCACATTTGACTGCTGTGTAAAAGGTTCATGCAGATGAATGGGAACGTTTCACAGGAAACTGTAGTAGATTCTGGCTACTAGATTTTTGTGTCAGCTTCTGAGTTGCCTCAGATGTAGTTCATAGTCTTCCTTTTGCTTTCAGTGTTGCTCACAAGACTGTTCAGGGAGAATTATTTTGTTATTGCTATGATTGTTTTTCACTTGGACTGCTCAAGACCTTATCCAAATTCCTCAAAATCCATCAGTAGTGTTCAATGAACCTTTACTAGCTAGAAGTTGGAATGGCATCTTCCCTTTTGTTCATTGTATGTTTTCCTGGGCACACCTGAATGGCTTTCTTCTGCTCTGCTATCCATTTTAATACATACTTTATTGTAAGAACAATTGGCTACTGAGACAACATCAGCTTGCAGTGCAAGGAAAGCCTATTATTGTATTTGAGAGCAATAACCATTTTCTTTCCTAGTCGATAAATTTTCAGATGAGTTCAGTCTGCAGCATGTGGCTTTAGACTATGCTGAAGTTCAGCCCTGAGGCTTTTGCCAGATCATCGTAAAGATAGAAGCCATCTGTAAAATCTGGATCTCTGTGCAAACTTCCTCAAGACTGGAGCCATTCAGATCTGAGGCTTTGATTTGCATGACACACTACTGAATATTGACATTTGGCTGTGTCAAAAAACACAAGTTAAGCCAGCCCAGAGCTTTCCTCTCCACCTGTTTGTACAAAGCTGCCAAGCAGAAAAATTAAATGCTTATATTACTAAATGGGAAAGCCTGTTAAAACTCCTGAGCTGTTGATTTCTGCAGTTAGTTTTTGTTTACTCGTTCCTATAAAAATGTTGCTAGCATCTCTTATCAAAGCTGGGTATCTGTTCAAGGGTGTTGAGAACAGCAAATCCCAAGGCTGGCTTCTCTTTTGGGATACAGACTCACAGAATGGCAGAGGCTGGAAGGCACGTCTGGAGAGCATCTAGTCCTGTCGCTGCAGCTCTGTAGTGGGGTCATGTTTAGCTATCAGAAACTCCTGTCAGTACAGATAAGGGGTTCCTGTACAGCCATAACAGTGGTGTTGCTTGGACGAAAAGCCCGGGGACAGGGCTTACTTACCATCACTGCACAGCCCTTGAAGACTTATTCAGAGCCAGTTCTGCTATGTCTGAAACTGTGGGGCAGGCTGTGCCTCTCTTGTTTGTCTAATTTCAGGCCAGAACATCTATTTTACCCTCTACCAAAAGAACGGCACACAGGAACATAATGTGATAGCAATTGGAAATATACGGAAGGAGAAGGAGGGTAGTGACTCTAGCTTTGAACAGAGGAAACCAATTACAGTCAGCAGACGGGGAAACATCTCGCCCATCTCTTGCTCTTTCTCTGGAACAGCTCAGGGTGACACTGACCTCCCCCTCACCCTCTCCTATCATTGCCCTGAAAACAAATCTAACAGTTGATGGGCAAGTAGGTGACCGAAGTGATCAAACACCTCCCAATATGTGCCAAACAGTAGGCACAGCTGAATGTTTTTTGCTAGACTGCTTCCTCTGCAGAGAAAATCAAATGGCACTTGTTCAATTCTGACTGGGCTGATATGTCACATCTTGCTTTTGACTCTTTTTGATCTTCAATCTGTTGACTGCATTTCCCTCCAAAATAATGAGGGAGCCTGCTGAGGAGCCACAAAACACGCGAGAGCCAGGGGAGAGAACAGCACAGCCCAAGGTTCATCATAATGGCAATTTAATGAGGCCTCCAGGGACCTGTACTTTAAGTGGCTGGGGGATCTCTTACGGTATAAATTCTTATTTCCCTTGGAGAAACTGCACATTAAGAGAGTTACGGGAAATTACTGCTATGCCTGCTCAGTCATTACTTCACAGATGTTCATGCACCAAGCATCAAATCATGGTGCAAATCATGCGCTTTTTGACTGAGAAGCAGAATTTGACACAGTTTGTAATTTGAAAAACCCTTTTCTGAAAGGCAAAAAGCAAATCTTTGCCACTGCTTTCTAAGAGGGGGCGGTTTTGTTTCAGCTGGCCCAGGTCTTTTTTTTAAAATACTGCTTCTATTAAACCATCCCCATTCAAACACCTTCTCTCCCTCCTTAGAAGTTAAGCTACATACTGCCTATAACACATTACAGTTTGTCTCAGAAATGCTAAACTCGGTGCCTCAGTTCTCAAGATTAGGTGGCACAAGGCCAGTGTAAATTCATTCCTGCAGTGGATCCCTCTTTGGCTTAAAAAGTAGCAAATCCTGCTAAAAAAATATCATAAAGAGCAGTGCAACATTTGGAAGCGGGAGAGCCTGTGAAGAGGCAGCACTGCCCTCTGTATGACATTCATATACCACAGTGGAAATGTGTCATATTCTAAAACTAATTTTCTGTTAGGGATTAGAGAGAGAAAGAAATGGGTGGAGAAGCTGGAAGGAATCAGATTATATTTTTGTGATGAGAAGGGAATCCTGGAAATAAGAATTCTTTTAGTGTTGGAAAGGAAGAACCTATGGAGCAAAGGTGGAGAGAAAGCTCTTGCAAGGAATGCATTTCAGAAATGACCAGGAGCATTTTGCAGACCGCATGACAGCACACTGGGGAGGAGGTTTTCTTAACTTGAAGTAAAAAACATAGCCCAGAAAAGAAACTAGCTGTTCCTGATATACCCTCATCCTGCTGATCATTGCCACCAGCACCCTTCAAGCTGTCTAGTCCTGCCCTTTTCATCAAACTTATGCAAATCCTGGGTCAAAGCAAAATTTGGCTCTTACTCTTCCACTACAAGAACCTGACAGATATTTTATTCTTTTCTTTCCATCCACTTTCTAGATCTAGATTTAATTTCAGAGCTATTTATCCATTCAGGCTTAGCTCCCTATCTTCTGTCTATAAATCAACATTGATCTCCATCTTCTTATTCTTTTAATTAATGCTTATTCACTGAGCAATGTATTGAGAGAAGTTTTACAAAAGACTGCTGCTGCATGGCAAATGAAGCTGGGGGCATTGGTGGGAAGGGTTGGAAGCAAACAGGAGGATACTGCCTTCTTTTTCCTTTGTAACATTTCATATATCTCATGTTTGCTATAAAAGACAGTGGTGTTGTGTTGAAGCCAGTCTTAGGGAAAAGGAAAGAAAGAGTCAGAAATAGAAAAATACCATCCCTAAGTAGCTGAATGGCCAGAGCGTACATAGAAAATACACTTATTTGTCCAGGATAGCTTAGCTACAGGCTGTTTCCAGCAGTCCTTTTCCTTCTGGATGCACAGCTTTGATGCTGTCTGCAAGGACCGCCTGGAGAAAAAGTTGGTTATGTCGGGTTAGAAGAGAAGGGAAATAAGAGAAGAGGAGGGAGGGGAGGGAGCCCAAGCTCATCTCCACTCTGTAGCTGCCTCAGTCTCTGCTCTCAGCTCACAGTCACTGGTTCCTGATTAAAACGTTTTCATTCGTGATGGTTGTCACCCATCCAACAGTTGCCTTTCTCTTCCTAGCTGCCATCCATGGCCTCAGTAGCAGTATTCCACATGATCCTGTTGCCTGCATAGCTTGCAAACCAGCAAACTTCTCTGGAGTGGCTTCTACCTTCTCCAGGGTGGCTTCTACCTTCCTGCCTTCACCCTAAATCCCAAACACCATTGGTGCACCCTAGCCCCCACCCCAGAAATTACTGACAGCCATAACTGATGCCCCATCCTTGGCCTGGCAATGCCAAGTGCTGAACATGGATAAGAAATCCCATTTGTGTTATGTGTTCACCAGGTGTTGAAATAGCTGAGAAAAACTAAGTCTCAATAAGTTCGATTATAAGAAGACCCATGTTTGTGAAACATGAACTCTGAATGGGTCTAACCAGTGGTGAAATATCTTTCACAGGGCTGTGTCTCAGATGGCCTGGTGGGCCAGCTGCAAAAGCTCACTTTGAGAGAAAAAGATTTCCTGCTGGGGATCAGTAAGAAATGCTGATCTATGATGTGAACTTGGGTCAGGCTGAGATGTGGAGAAGCAATGCTTTGGACAATGGGTTTTTCCCTCTGGCAAAAGAGGAGTGAAGTTCTGGGGGCAGAAAAGGGGCTGTAGGCCTCCACCAGACTTTGGGGAGATTATTGACTGTTTCTGCACATCAAGAGGGAAGCCTATTTACAAAAACTGTGAGTTCATGCCAAAATCTGAGGTGTTGTAAAGCACAAAGGGCATAGGTCAGTGGAACACAGCTCTCCTGGGTATGGGCAACAGCTTGCATTTTAGTACTGTCACACACAAAGTTATTCAACCAGAAATCAAAAATTAAAGCCATGATTACAGGAAGGAGGTCCTAGGACACAGTGACTCTGAAAAGGACTCAGGGCACTGATGAACTGGACTTGAGGGCTCAGCATACCTATATGGCCACTATAGTTCTGGGGAGAATAAAAAGGGAATATTGAGTAGCACTACTGACATTATGTTTCCACTGTATTCTTCATTTGCACAGCCACTACTAGAATACTTAGTCCAAATTTGGTGTTACAGATCAAAAAACTTCACAGATAAATTGGAGAGAGATCAGAGCAATGAGGACAGTGCAGAAACAACTCCTGGGGAGAAAGAGTGAAGGAACTCAATATATTTAGCTTACACAGATAAACAGTGACTTGGTCTCAGTCTGTAAGTACAAGAGTAAAGAACAGAAATGTGGTAATAAGGTCTCTGAAGTCTAGCAGACAAATGAATAACAAAATCCTGAGCGGGTGATGAATCCAAAGAATTTCCTGAACCTTCAAGAACAAAGTTTAAATTTTAGTAGAAAAGATAATTAACTGTTAAAACAAAATTTTATATTTTGTAATGGATCCTCTGTCACTGGAAAATTTTTAGTCATTATCGGACACTTTTCTAATAATGGCTTCAGTGCAAGCAGGAATTAATTCAGCCCCTAGCTTCTGTTACAGCAGGGGTCATGAAGGGACATTGATCAATTTTAACACCAGGATTAATTAACATGCATTTGTCCCATAGTCCCAGGAATATGCTTTTAACATCTGGACTTATAAGACCAAGATCCCCACCCATTCTACCCTAAAACTCTCCGACAACTCAGGGAGATGTCCTCTAGAGGAGTTTGAGCCATATTATCAGGTGATTTTAGGAAGGATAAAACATTACTCAGAAAACCAAATTTTCCTTAAAACCTCCGGAGGAGAAAAGACGGTGAGAGCTATTTAAGGCTGTTCTGCTGCCACATGTCACACGTTGTGACGCACTCTGTCAGTGTGGTTACACAACACCGCCACCTCCTCAGACACAGCCGCCTTTCCACACAGGGCCTGCGCCCCCCCCTGCCACCCCCCGGCCCCCCACCGTGCCAAACACAAAGTAATAAAACTCCTCTGGTATCTATCAAACCCATCAATTCTGAAGCAAGAATGCATTCTTCTCTTCCTAGAGACTTCTTGCCTCTCCTTGGCACAGAAAACCCTTGCTATGTTCAAAATACAATTGCTATTTTATTTGTATCAATTATTTACTGACATTTAATTTAGTGTTCTACAGAAGTATTAAAAGATGCTGGCGTTGCATATGAGAGAATCAATCCAGCAGTCTTTCCACCTCCTGGCACCAGAGTATGAAGCTATACAGTAAAGGTAGACAAGCTGCACGGCTAGTTTCGCGTACAGCCCTTCTGCAGCCTCACACCCATGAGCAGCCCAGGTGAATCACTGGGTCTGTTCATGCAATAGGAACGCTGGAGGGCCCTGAATACTGTTTTGCAATAGTGTTTTGGTCAATATGAAAAATCATTAAAAATTAAATTACAGCTATGATAGCTAGCAGAAACTAGATAAAAACATGTAAGTAATTTAACATGAGTATTTTGCCTGTGTTTTGACTGAATGACAAGCACTAAGCTTAAAATATATACTGCTGTGGTTATGATTTCTTTTTAAAAATGCTTCCAGGCTTTAGAGATAAGCATGTGTTTACATAATAAAATACTGGCATGAAATATGTATATAACAAATAAGGCTACCAGTAATCTCAAAGTGAAGGTTGCCCAATACTTTCCAGAACAGGGCTGTGCCTTGAAGTGTTTACAGACCTGCCAATTTTTTTCGTTTAAACTATAATATTATAATGTGGGTGTCTGCTTTTGAATGAATGTTTAGTGGGAGGGAAAAAAAAAGATCAGCTATTTCTGACCTTGAGACTAAAGGAAAACACCATGCTTTACCATTTTCAAAGTATACTTTCAACCATTTAGTTAAGCAACTCGGACACTGCTGTGTTTCTTGGACAAGGGAGCCAACTCAGGAGCAAAGGAGCTGTCCCTTGGGAAAACTCTGCTCAAATAGAAATTAAAAGCCTTTCAAATGTACGTGTTCAATGGAAAGTTCTTTGAGGATTCCAGCTAAACACCCCCACCATTCTGTCACACTGAGAATAATCCAGTCCGGGACTCTTGGGCGAAAGGAAATGCCTGCACTTGCTCTTTGTCTGTCATGCGTGGCTCTGGCTTGAGCCATGGGAATATGGGAGCCATGGGAATATGGGAGCCATGGGAATACGGGAGCCATGGGAATACAAGGAACTGAAAGCAGCTGTCTCTGCTTTCATGTCCAGGCAGTATGGAGAAAAACAATGTGACCTGACCCAAGTGTGTAGGAAGGGAGAGTAAATGAAGGATAAGCATAAGTTTATAGATGACTGGATCAAAGACATCTTGGCTTGTGGATGACATTAACTGTGAGGCCTAAGTTAATGTTTCACAAGTGATATTAGTGATAATGCTGAGTTTGCAAATTTACCATTCTCTGAAGGAAGAGAAAACACTGAATTTGAAAAGTTTATTCATAACAGAAGAGTCAAGCACTCTTGAAAAAAATCTTACCTTTATTTTTTTATGTAATTTTTAATTTTTTGCCTGCACAAACCAAAGGGAGAGGCAAACTCCACTATTATTTTGATAATCCCAACCCATCGACGTCTTCCAAGGCAAGCCATGTTTTCTTTTTAAAACAGCTTCACATAAAAATATCTCTTCCTTCTTTTCACAAATACAAATACAGCAAGCTTTTCCAGAACCAGAGATCAAATGTGGTACTCAGATCTGTGCTCTCTGGGATTAGTTGTGTTTTCAGAAGCTGCTAAGAGCTTTCCACTCTTCTAAGCTGGCAGGAGCCCAAAGCACAGAGGAATCTGCAGAAAGTTCCCAGTTTAAAACTGCCCAGTGCTGCTTCTATTAGGATGGCTGAGTGCAATACACTGATACTTTGCTTCAAATACAATTTGTGACTCTCTCAGCTTCACAGAACCACAGAATGGTTGAGGTTGAAAGGGACCTCTGGAGGTCACCTGGTCCCACCCTGCCCTGCTCAAGCAGGGTGACCTAGAGCCAGTTGCCCAGGACCGTGTCCAGATGGCTTTTGAACATCTTCAGTGATGGAGACTCCACAACCTCACTGGGCAACCTGTTCCAGTGCTCAGTCACCCTCAGAGTGAAAAAGTGTTTCTTTATGTTCAGAGGGAACCTCCTGTGTTTCAGTTTGTGCCCATTGCCCCTCGTCCCGTCACTGCTGAAAAGCACCTGGCTTCTCTTTGTACCCTCCCTTCAGGTAATTTATATACATTGAGAAGATCCTTTTGAGCCTTCTCTTCTTTAGGCTAAGCAGTCCCAGCTCTCTCAGCCTTTCTTCATATGTGAGATTCTCTAGTCTCTTCATCATCTTTGTGGCCCTTCATTGGACTCTCTCCAGTATGTCCATGTCTCTCTTGTACCAAGAAGCCCAGAACTGGACACAGTGCTCCAGGTGTGGCCTCACCAGTGCTGAGTAGATGGGAAGGATCACTCCCCTTGACCTGCTGGCAATACTTTGTCTAATGAAGGATATGGGCTCCAAGGGCCCATTGCTGGCTCATGTTTGACCTGGTGTCCACCAGAACTCCTAGGTCATTTTCTGCCAAGCTGCTTTCCAGCTGGTCAGCCTCCAGCATGTATTGGTGCATGGGGTTTTTTCTCACCAGGTGCAGGGCTTTGCACTTTTCCATGTTGAACTTCTTGAGGTTCTTGTTGGCCCATTTCTCCAGCTTGCCAAGGTCCCTCTGGATGGCAGGACGACCGTCTGGCATATCAGCCACTCCGCCCAGTTTTGTGTCATCAACAAACTTGCTGAGGGTACACTCTGTCCCATCATCCAGATCATTGATGAAGATGTTAAACATGATTGGACTTGATATTGACCCCTGGGGTACACCACCAGTTCCTGGCCTCCAATTAGAATTTGCACTGCTGAACACCACCATCTGGGCCTGGTCATTCAGCCAGTTTTCAACCCACTTCACTGTCACTCATCCAGCCCATACATCAACAGCTTGTCTATGAGGATCTTATGGGAGACAGTGTCAAAGGCCTTACTGAAGTCTAGGTATAAAATATCCACTGCTCTCCCCTCATCTACCAGGCCAGCCACTTCATCATAGAAGTTTATCGAGTTGGTGGAGCATGACTTCCCCTTGGTGAAGCCGTGCTGACTACTCCTAATGATTTTCTTGTCCTTAATCTGCCTGGAGATGGTTTCCAGGATTACCTGTTCCGTCATCTTCCAAGGGATTGAGGTGAGGCTAACTGGCCTGCAGTTCCATGAGTCCTCCTCTTCCTTCTTGAAGTTGGGGGTGACATTTGTTTTCCTCCAGTCTTCGGGAACTTCTCCCAGTCACCATGATTGATTATAGATTATAAAGAGTTGCCTTGCAATGATATCTACCAGCTCCCTCAGAATTCGTGGGTGCATCCCATCAGGGCTCATGGATTTATGTGTATGCAGTTTGCTTAAGTATTCCCTGACCTGATCCTTTTCCACCAAGGGTACATCTTCCTTGCACCAGCCTTTCCCTCTGGTCTCTGGGACCTGGGATTCCTGAAGGCTGGTCTTGCTAGTAAAGACTGAGGCAAAGGCGACATTCAGTACTTCAGCCTTTTCCACATCCTGCATAACCAGGTCCCCCATCTCATTGAGTAACAGGCCCACATTTTCTCTCGTCTTCCTTTTGTCACCTCTGTATTTGTAGAAGACCTTCATGTTGCCTTTGACATCCCTGGACAGATTCAATTCCATTTGGGCTTTAGCTTTCCTAACTTCATCATAAGTAACCTTACAGAATGGCAGAAACACTGACTTTCTGGCATTCTGCTATGATTCTCAGTAGCACCATGGTCTGGCAACAGTCTTCGTGAAAACAGTTCCAAATTATGGATGTCCTGTTCTCATGCAAGAAATGTGAGCTTTTAATAGAAAAGGTCACATCCATCTATATGATTTCACTGCACTATTTGAAAACCGTCTATATGGTAATGGGTTTTGTAGCATTTCAAAGAAGTTCAGGCCATGGGAATCTCACTTTTTCAGCAATACATCTGTTGTGGTTTAACCCCAGCTGGCAACTGAGCACCACACAGCCGCTCACTCACCCTCCCCCCTCCAGTGAGATGGGGGAGAGAATTGGGAAAAAAAAACAGTAAGACCTGTGGGTTAATGTAAAGACAGTTTAACAGGACAGGAAAGGAAGGGAAAATCATAGTAATAATGATGATGATAAAAGAATATACAGAAGAAGTGATGCACAGTGTAATTGCTCACCACCCTGACCGACGCCCAGTCAGTCCCCAAGCAGTGATCACTGTCCCCCAGCCAATTTCCCCTAGTTTATATACTGAGCATGACATCATATGGTATGGGATAGCCCTTTGGCCAGTCTGGGTCAGGTGTCCTGGCTGTGCCCCCTCCCAGCTTCTGGTGCACCTGGCAGAGCACGGGAAGCTGAAAACATCCTTGACTGGTGTAAGCACTACTTAGCAACAACTAAAACATCAGTGTGTCATTAACATTATTCTCATACTGAATACAAAACTGAATACTGAATCCAAAGCACAGCACTATACCAGCTCCTAGGAAGAAAAATAACTCTATCCCAGCTGAAACCAGGACAACATCGTATTTCATTTTGGAAAAAATGGTCTCTCCAATAACCTTTGCATCGTGAAGTGGAGGTAATCATGAGCAGCCATAAAAGCCAAAGCAGCAAGGGTTTTTTGACCTTTTTTTCTTTCAAGAGAAAGCAAAAACATGTAACAAGGAAACTTCATGGTATGCTGCAAGCCATTGTGTCATTCACATAATTTTGGAGATGGTTAGCATAGAGATAGTAAGTAGATCCAGTCAAATGGTATTTGCTGACTCATGGATGAATTATGTTAGGCTTTGTTTTGACATTAATAATATTTGCAAACCAGTTCAATAATTTCATATTTATTGTGGCTAAAAACACCCTTTACATATTACCAGCAGATAAATGGCAAACTGGGTTAATAGCTAAATACTTAGTGTTTGCATTCAGTAGGTAAGTTTGGGTTTGGAGAGCCAAGCCATTTGCTACTTAAAAATTCTATGTCTCTGTCTACTGGAGGCTCCAGATAAATATGCAGACTGAAATATTTGGAGATACATGTGTTTGAAGTAGAAGATATATTCTGACATACTTTGAAAATGATTCAGTTCAGTAACTAGTTCAGGTTCAGTTCAGCTGAACAAGAGTTGAATCAAGCAAGATTTCAAAAATATTCTCTGTGTGTTTCTGACCAGCTCTAATATTGCTTGCTTTCCCAGAACAATTTTTTCTTTGCTCTTCTCTAAAATAGTGATTTTATTGATTTAGGGATTTGTTCAGCTAGCCCTGTACATGTTATTAGAGTGAGCAAGCAGGCTGGGATCTCTGGGACCCTGGAACCAATGAAAAGAAAGGTCTAGTTGATAAAGGGAAAGAAATGAAGAGTCCGCTTGTGGGAGAGCATGTGTCAGTGATATACCCCTACTAACATTCAGCTTTTCTGGTGCATTTTCTTAAGCTTTAATTCCTGAAGTCACCTGAAGAAATTAGAGTAGGAAGGGAAAGAGTTGGGCTCTATCTATCTGTGGGTAATTATATTAGCCTAAGAGTGTACACCTCCCTGGTCTGGTCCTCTGCTTAATATTTTTACTTGATGGAGGCCCATGGAAATTCACTTCTGGTACAAAGCCAGATGTACTCAGGACAGAAAATGCACTGAGGGGGTAAACTAGAGCCCAAGGAGAAGATACCATGGCATTGGCCTTAAGAATATAACAGCTGGGAGTGCTGGGGTCCTGATGGCAATACAAGGTTGTAAAGTAAAACAAATGAAACATCCAGTTGATGATTAAGAACCAATTTTTAAATTGTGCTGTGGTAGCAGCACAAGCCAGCAAGGGGATACTCTTCTATGTTTAAGTAGTTGCTAAATCTTTGAGGCGGTCCTTCTGCTAACCGAGGTAACAAGAGCCAAAAAAGCATGCATTTCTACCCTGTCAGAGTAAGGTGTCAGTTCTCCATCTAGATTAGCGTCATAGGGGCCTAGGGAGGTCATGGCCACCCTTCTTTTTCGTGGCCAGAAATGAAGGGAAAGGAATCCTAACTGTGTTTGTCATGGAGGGTCAGGGAAGACTGGGATCATGCACTTCATAGTGCATCATCTTCATAGTGATGAAATAAAAGAAGGGAGAAAGTAAAAGTTGATGTCAGTGTGAGGGCAAGCAGAAGGGTGGAGAGGACTGCTAAAAGCAGCAACACATTCTGGCTGAACTTCTCAGCAGGGGGAAAGGCAGCCTTCAAACCCTCCCTTATCATCACAAAGGCAGAAAATTCCTGCAAATAGTCAAAGTGTAACTTATCCAGGAAACACATTCTGTCCCCTTTCGGGAATATGATGTAGCCTCAGTGTCAGGCACTGCAAATGACAAGAACGCAGTGTGGATCTCTGTAATAGTTTACAGTTTTCATTGAGGTTTCAAGCTGTGTTGAGAGCATACTTAAGCTACTCAAGTGTAGTCATCTTTGTTAGCTGGTAATATCCTAAACCTCTGTAAGCAAGAGGGCAGAAAGCCCTGTTCCAGAAAGCAACCCATCCAGACACAACTCCTGCTGCAAATTGCCCCATGAAGGAGCTTCTCTCTCCATTAACTATATGGAAAGCTGAGAAAGACAGGCTGGCCGTTCAGGTAAGTGGTTTCTAACATTGCGGGTGTGGAGAAGAATGCAAATGACAAGAGAAGATGGGAGAAGAATAGAGTTTTCTTCTGAAGGAAGGAAGAAAACTTGCTAAGCAGTAAATCAGTTTCTGTTTTTCCCATTGTCCCACCAGCTTACATGCAACACAAGGAATTACTAAGGAATTACTAACAACAGTGATCCAACAAACTATTCAAGTATATTCTTGACTTTAAATATAGGATCATCTACTTTAAAAGGACTGCTTGCATACTTAAGAATGTACTTCAGAATTTGCTGGATCAAGGCCTGCATCATGAACTATGAAACCATCTGAGTGGTTTATTTGGAGGCTAGGTCTAGATAGAGTTTAGCTCTTCCTGACCTTATTATTTCTACAGCACTGCTCGCTGTACCTGTTTAATACTGTGACGTGTATTAAATCTGCATAATTACCTATAGCATGATTTGTTTATCAAGCTCTCCAGATTCAATGATTTTCCCACTCAGTAGGCAAGTTTCTTCTGCTTTTGATCAAACATATCTAAACTTGTAATGACTTCTAAGATTTCACTCTGAAGTAATAGGGACAGGGGCTTTATCAGAGTGCTCAGAAATAGTATTTGTTCTGTGGTGTTAATTCTCCAACTTTGTTTGGGATCTGTTTGTTTTCTACCCCTGGAAAAAATTTATTTACTTAAAATCTGCAGCGCAGCTGGGTAGGGCTCTTCCTTCAAATTAAAATGATTTTCCCTCAGAGAATTTATGTAAATCTTTGGAAATTAATTTTAAAAGCCCTACTCTGGAGAATCCATGCTGTTCTTGTAGAACACACAATTATATTACAAAAAAAACCCCACTTATAAACCAACATAAAACAATGCACATTAAATGGAACAAGTTTATTCCTTTCTGTAGGCCAAATCCTTGGCTTGTGTAAATTAGTACAACTTCCAAATCTTCAGAATGCACTGGTTTATCCTAGCCAGCCAACTGTTTTCAAAATCTGAATGTCCTGAGATATACATTTAATTTTATTATATTTTAAATAAGTAGTTAATTAGCATGTTCCAAGCCCCAGACTAGAGGATTGCTGGAAAACCTGTAGAAAGGAGTTGCCAATTGCTGGGCTAGGTTAGTCAACATTAAATTAATGTGATGTTTCATGGCACATTGAGTAGAGCATTCACAAAACCAATGGAGCAGGTCTTTTGTTTTATATAGGAGCAAGGGAAATCAGTTATGGAAATAATGCCGTTCAGGAAATACAAATATCTGCACCATTCATCTGCTGCCAATACATCATTTTCAAAGGTCATAAGCCTTATATATAGCATGAATGTTCTCCTCAGCCTCATTTCTCTCATGATTTTTTTTTTTCTGTTTGCTGTCCCTAGCTCTTCTTTTTCTAAATGGACCTCCCTATGGTTCCTTTCACCCTCCATTGATCTATATGTATAGATATATCTTGCTAGAGATCTATACTTCTTTCCTCCTTTCCTTGCTGTTAGTACATCTCATATATACAAATTAACCTTTTGGTGTTAGTTCATCTCATATGTACAAATGGAGGTGAGAATTTTATTCTGCCAAAGAATAATTACCATTCCTAGACACAACTAATAAACCTATCCATGATTATTAGTATCATATTTAATCAAATATAAGCTTATTTCTTGCAAGTCCCAATTTCATTTCTTTCACTTTTAGCTTGCCAGTCTAACCTAAGATTTTATGGGAAAAAGTAATTTATTTCTAATTAGCCAAATTTCTGTTGTGACCACCTGGAATGTGTGAACAGAACAAGTATGCACTTAGCAGAATTAGTGAAGTTCTCTGTAGTCTGCTTCAAGAGATCAGATCTTTATTTAATCAGCATCTTTATCACTCTTGTCAGAGAAAAATTATCCAAACTGCCTTTTGAGAACCCTTTTTCCAAGAATCAAAGGTCATCTCTTCTAAAGTCATAACTTCAGCTGGGGATTGCAAGATTGTAAAATCATTAGGGACTCTTCCTCAGTTTGATGCTCCTTGTATGTTCTATGGCTTCAGAGTTCATTAAGCAGTTCGTCAATGAAACGATGTTATGGTTGATGAGATGTCTTCATTAAAATCTCTGTCATTAAGTCCTTATAGTTTTAGGGGAGAAAAATACATTTTTTTGTCTGACTTTTCTCTGCTAAAAAGTGAATGCTTTGTAAAAATTGGTAGAATTCCATTTGGCCTTTCCTGACTGAATTCAGAGTATGAAAAATTATTTTCATTCATGAAATTCTTGGTGTGCTTCTTTTGCAGTCAATCAACTCCGAAATGGTCTCACCTATAAAAAAAAAACAACAAAATCGAAAACACCCAGTCCTCACAGATGACTGTTTTAACTTGTTTAAAAAATGCTAAACTGTAAACAAGAGTATCTCTTCTATTCCAAAAAAATAGAGTCAGCAGACAGTAAACACGTAATTCAGTAATGAAAAAAAAAGCATACAAACAATGAGAATCCATGCCAACAGATCTAGTACTCAATGAAATAATTATTCATTTGCGTGTGTTGCGTATTATATACATCCAAACACACATCCTTGGCACATTTGACTGGAAAGCACAATCAATTAATCATAATTTCTAAACTCATTGCAAAGCCTTTGTTCAGCAATGTCAGATCCGCCTTATAAGAATAAGCAGTGTCTAAGCCAGCCATAGAAAAATAGTAAAAGAAACAAATGGGATTTAGGTGTCCTCTCATCAGAAAGGCTTTTATACAAAGCTGCTGATGCCTTGGAAAAATCTCTGAAGAAGTAGTGTTACACTACACATAACTTCTAACTCATGTTCCAGACCTTATGGCTAGACAGCATCAGATCGCACAAGCAGGAGTAACTATGTCACCAGTTAGCAAATGCAGATTAGCTAGTCCCAAATTTTGATGGGGCTAGCAGGTTTATGTTAAACCCTGTTTTAATTATTGTTTCAACCAACTGTGTGCAGAGCTGGATGAATGAGAAGGATGGCGAACGGGCTGGTTCACTGTGCCTGCTCTCGAGTCTAGGGGCTATATAGTTGCAAGAGGGAATTCCACTTCTGCCAGACGGTATATGAATTCAGAACAACAATGAATTTGGAAACTTTTGTAATTTCCTGTTATTCTCTGTGACTCCCTCTTGACTTTATTACAAACTTACCTCCTTATTTATTATTCATATCTTTATTTTACACACAGAGTGTCTAATATATTGGCCCAGGAGCTAATGCAGTTATTATTATCCAGGACATGCAACTAAACTCATGATTGTAAATCAGCTCCTGCTCTGGATTCAAATAGGGAAAGAATATGCGAATAGTTTTCTCAACAACAATGTAGTAATATACATTCCTCCCAATGAAAGCAAAATTCATCTAAGATCAAAGACTTTTTATATGCCTTTTCAAGGGAATGATCAATTTCTATAGTTTGTCCTTAAAAACTGACAAACCTAGTAAAGTCTAGAAAGTTTTGTGGGACTTGCTGCCAGAGCAATTCTCTGATCTCTGTTGGCTTTGGGGCACTGCATTTGCAGGGAATGAGGTAACTGATAAACTGATCTTGCACAGTAACTTGCAGGCCACCATGGCATACGGGTCCCTAGGTTACCTTCATACTTGTAGCTACCCAGCAATAATGCACCTAGGCTTTACTCACAGTGAGAATCCCACAGAGATGCAGGCACAAAGGGTAAAGGTTCCCATGAAAATCAGTGGCATACTGCATAGACAGAAAGGCATATTTTAAATGAAAGGTTGAGACCTAGTAGTTTGTCGACACCTGTAAGAGTCTGGGTGTTGATTTTTTTTTTTTTTATGGTTTGGGGAACTTTGTCATTTCCTTTCCTTTTACATCAGTGCAGTAAACATGAACATCATCACGTTTGATGCAGATTTATTTGGAGAATCTCCCATTTCCAGAATGAACCAATTAAAGATAAGATGAATATATTGCAGTAATCTGTTCCTGTTTGTATAGTATTTTGGCTAATGTCAGAACAGTAATAAAGCCTGAAATAAAAAGGACCAAATCAAAAATTCATAAAGCAGCTGTGCATTTCTAAAGTAGATGAGGGGAATTTTGGAATTCTGATGAATGCTCACACCCATTTGTGATTTGGGACTTGATTTCATTTCATACCTGTAAATCCAATGGTGTTAGCAACCATCCAGCCATAGTTCTTTAAATGATGGGCATGTTTTGTATGTGATTGGGAAGATTAATCTTCTAGGAGTTTATATACTATATGGGGTAATTAAAAGAAAACAATCTCATATAAAGACTTTTTATGGTCATATAGAACTGCCACCTGAAACTTGAAGCCTGAAAAATCATAGCCGTTTATTGTATCTGCATGCTGTGAACCTGGTTAATTTACAGCCTTTTGATTTTCTTAAGGATGTATGGTGAGGAATGGTATGCGCATTTTAAGACTAAGTTGATTACAATAGACATGAAACAATCATTTTCAAAGATGCCCATATAAAGTTGATGCTTTCATTTGGTGTAATTATGAACATTAAGAAACTGGAAAAAGCAGCCTAAGATATTGAAATAAGAATGCAATACTTTACAGATTGTCCTGAGATGACCTAATACATAAGTGAAGCCATTATGTTTTATCCTCACACGGAATATTTAGTTCATGGAAACATCTATAAACAAACAATTCATGACCTTGATTATCTTACCTTTTGGGTTTTTTTATTTTTGGGCCAGCCCTAACTTTCTCTACCACAGTGTTCTGGTATAATTTTGAAAGTTTCTGACTCCCTCCCAGTTATTCTTCTACTTCCAGAAGTGTTGTGTTTTAAATAAAAGAATAAAACCCTCATGCACTGAGCAGCTAAGCAATTAAAGGCCCTGTGGATAGAAGCCAATAGCTTAGTTTTCCTCCTGCAATTGTAGATGAGAGTTGGAAGGTGTTCTTGTATGAGAGCTGCAGTACTGAACATTAAGTGGCTGTATCTAAAAATATAGGTGGAAGAAGCAAAGGTCTTTCAGACAAATTATTAATAGTTTATTTTTGTTTGAATGAAGGAAGTAATACCACCATCTGTCACACAAAAATTCCTTTACTGAAGTAAGAGATACCGTGATTCAGAGACGCAAAATAACTCCATTATTATTAGACAGTCATTTATATTTAAAAGTAAATAAGAAATAAATAGCAGTGACACTATAGAACGTGCTTGGGTCTGCAAAGAAGAGAAATAATTATGTTGCAAGAAGTGAATACATTATTATGGAAAGAAATGTTATGAGAGCAAGAAAAGAGTAAAACTTAACTGGTCTTTTTTATCACAGTAAATGGCTACATCTGTAAGAAAACAGAAACTTATCAAAGTTCCATCATAAGACTCCTTTTGCTTCATTATAGTTTCAACAAAACATTATTAATCAATGGAAATCTTCATGCATTTAAAATGAAACAAATGTTAAAATGTATTCAAAATGGAATGGAAAACTATATAGAAGATATACTAACATCATCCTATAATCAGGTCCATCCCTGCTGTAGAATTTTTTTTGCACAAAATGCAGCAAAAGGAGTTACTCTCCACAGTTTTACAGACCTGAAGCTAAGCCAAAAAAAAAAAAAAATAAAAAATTTTTAAGTTTTTCAAGGTCAGGCTGGACGAGGCCCTGAGCAACCTGAACTAGTTGAAGATGTGCCTGCTCATTGCAGGGAGGGGTTGGACTAGATGACCTTTAAAGGTCCCTCCCAACCCAAACTATTCTATGATTCTATGATTGAGCACCATGTTAGACTGAAATTTATGTGAGTCAGTATTTTTTATTTTTTGTTAATTAGCCTCTGAATATTTTTCACATAATTACAAGTTCTCAAGTTTATTTCAGAGAGCTGTTGGAAAGTTTAATGTTCTTTTATTGTGAATAGCAACAGTTATCTCCCATCAAACCCTCCATAGCAATCTGTTGGTGTTTTGTTATATCCTTTCACACGCAAAACCTTGTTCATGAATTTTATTTAATAGTGCAGCCTAACATCAGTGCACTTCAGGCTACAGAAAGTTAACTCCTCCAACAATGACTGTTTCTCCTAAATACCTTTTTACTATGGTTTTCAATCTGCTTGTCATATTTATGTCCTCTATACATCTTAACCATTCTGCATACTGCTAGCAATGCCTTCTTGGCTATACATATTAGTGACGTCAGGTTACAGCAACTGAAGTCAGCACTGATTATGTTTTCATATTGTTAGCACAACTTTACTTTGCAGATGACTCATTAAAATTCCAGGTATCAAAACAATTCTGTTACCCAGCTCATATATCCTGATCAAAATTTTCATATCTTTTGCTCTGTTCTCCTAATCAACTCTATCTTCTTTTGAATAAAATTAATTTACTTATGCCAAGCTACATGTTATACCAAAATTTTCCCTGTGTGCTTTGTTGCAAGGCAAACACCTCAATAAATTCAGTAGAAGTAGGGGTAATACAGTCTAATTCTAATTTTAAAAGCATGCCCTTGGGCATAACCTGTAGTTACGTGAGTCTGGAATAATTTTACTGGGATGCTTCATAATTGCCTACTCTGGTGGTTTTTGTACCTCGGCTGACAGACGGCAGTTTATGTGCAATACACCTCAGATCTGCTCCAGTATCACCAATCCCATGTTCCTAAATAGTAGCCAGCATTACTGGAAGATCTAGCTCTGTACACCTTTGGTAAACAGAAAGAACTGATTGTAGGTAACAGTACTGGTTCTTGGACTCCTGGAATATTGCAAGTAGCACAGAAGTCCCATTCCATTTTGAGGGTGGTTTTTTTCTCTTAGTAGTAGTTTAGATGTTTGCCAAAAAAAAAAAACCAAACCCAAAACCAAAAAGACAAAAAAATCCACCCAAAAAAACCCTCCCTTTTTTTCAAGATTCAAAATGATTGCACTTAGATTTGTTTTATTTCAACGAATATTTTCAGTGAAGGGCAAATCATTTTTGTTGAAAGCCATTTACCATTTTGCAGAGGGTTTTTTGTCAGTTCCAGCTGAAAATGTACAGAAATGCTCCCTCAGCACCTGGCTTTTTAGCATATTAGCCATAAAAACATCACAGCGTGCTATGTTAGTGAAAAAAAAATTGCTTTGTCCAAGTGCAGAGTCCTGTTTTCAAAAGCCTATAACTCAAGCAAATCAAAACAATTTTTCACTCAATTTCAGCTTTTAACATCTCTCCATTACAGTTGTACAGATGTTCAAAATAACACCAGTGCCTTTTTTATAATGAGAAATGTCTGTCTATTTTCCCACGCTCACACTCTGAAATGAATTTCTGATCAAACATTTTTAAAATTATATTTGGGTAGAAACCAAGCAAGGAATACTCTAGCCAAAAAGCTGATTTTTTCTGAGTTTGAGAATAACTGAATAAAAAGGGAAATCATTATGCTGCCTCAACCAAAGCTTGAGTTAGCAGTATAATCAAATAACAGGCTGGTATAATAAAGTGACATTACCTGAGGTATGTGCTCACTGGAAAAAGAGGTAGAATTAAATGTATGGCTTTATCAAAGTTTAATTGTAACCCAGTATTAAAAGTTACTAAATTCCTTGTCATGGAGGGTCACCCATGCTGCAGACATCTGCACAAAACATTCCCAAAGTTGCAGCACCTGCCTATTCAACACATCTGCAGACACTGAGGTAAAATGCACAAAAGCACAAAAATTCTCCTCTAGTTCTCATGAAAAGTTTAACAAGGCAAAATTAATTTGATATGTACCCAGTAATATTTTATTTTCAAACACGTATTTGGTTACTATATTCCCTTTTGGCGTTAAAGAGAAGGTGAAAGTTTAGAGATGATAGCTGAGGAATGTCCTGACTATAGTGGTGCTAACTAGGAGCTTTTGTGCTGGTCTTTTCTTCATGTCACATTCATAAATCACCTGAAATAAAGTCTGCATCAAAGTCCAGCAATTTAAAAAAGAAGTCAAATTAAAAAATTCTACATGAACTTCCATCCAGAAAGCACAAATATACTTCTTAACAGACCTACACAGTCATGTTGCTGACATACACACGTACCATTAGTGGACCCACACTTATTCTGAAGTGTTATGAACTTTATGCCAAAGTAAGGTTGACGGTCAAGATTGTAAGAAAACAGACTCCAAAGTTAAAAAAAAAAAAAAAACAACACAAACAAAAAACAAAAACCCCAACCTTAGTAGATAGGCTTGCATGCTTTCAGGTGATGATAGATTTTGAGCACTTCTAGTCCCACTCATACTACACTGCCAGGTAGCAGAGACTATATCATATCCAAATGGTGACTAATGGAATATTTCTTCTCCAAATTCAGACTAGGTTAAGGTTGGTACGTTGTGAGCTTGCTCACACCAGTGCTGAATTTAGCTTCTTGTGACGTCAGAACCTATGACTGGTTTCACCAGCCTTACTTTGAGTACTTCCCTACTCACTGTGCATATTCCCACAGAGAACAACTTTGTTTGAATCAGTTAAGGCTGAGTAAGTATGACATGCATGCAGAGAAAACTCCTGAAAGCAAGAAAATGTCAGATTACGGAACTCCTCTTAAAGGCACCTCAGTGCCCACACAACACATTTCCACTGACATGAGTAGACTTCACACCTCCCCACAGAACTTCCTTCTGCCTCCCAAATATAAGGGATCCCATCCAGCTCATTAATTTCACACTATAGAACCCCCACACTATAAGCCTAGCTCAACACTGATTATTTCAAAAAGTTAGTAAGGTCAAGATGATGTATATGTGTGAGATTTTGAAATAAAGAGGAGATGGGGGTGTTTGGATTTTATTTATGCTTCAGATTTGTAGTTCAGAGCTGTCCAACTGACAGCAATTTTATTTTTTAATTTTTTTTTTAAATATAATAACATACAGGATCTATTTCTAATTCCATATTTCAGACTACCAGTTTGGAGAAAATGTTCTGCATTCATATAACAGGTGAGGTAGCAGAGGAGTTGGTCCAAAGATTAAATGAGGATAGTAGTAACTGAGAAGAGTTATTAGGTTAAGAGTATGAATTGAAACATGCTGGGTGAACACATAGGCAATTTTTAAATGGGATAAAGATACTACGTGGTTTCTGCTGAGTTCTTTTTGAAAATATCTGCTGTCCAATGAGAAAAAAAAAAATTAGCATCATTTGCTAAGGCAGTCAGTTCCTGTGTCTTTCATAAACTACCCTGTAGTACTACTGCCTCTTCTTATTGCTGTCACCTGATGACTATATATGAAGGAATCCAGAATACATGCTTTGTATTGCATGTATTCTGCCTAGAGTAGGTACCTCACATTAATGTTGAATGAAAATGTAAACTTAATGAGAAATAAAGTAAGCAGTAATGAAATTTTAATCCCACAGTCACCTGAATATTGCTTAATAGGCAAACTGGTTCCTTAGACTCAGATTAGCAAAGCTATTTAGGATCTTCTGGATACAGAGAGGCACCAGGGAAATCTGCAAGTTTACATAATCACTCAGACACTTTTGTAAACCTTCCTCATCTGCATGCCTAAATAGCTTTGAAATTCTGGTTTCATCCTATTTCGGGATTGGAAAGGCATCTTTGGTCGATAAAGGCTGAAGGGGCAAAGGAGAAGTCCTAGTTAAGACTCTCTTTTAAAGGCATTTTTGTGCTTGCTTGCTCCACCACTAACAGTTTGGAAAGTAGTTTCTGCATTACTCTGAAGTATACCTAATTTCGACATCAGCTGCCATTCTCAGAGTGCAGGTATTCTGGTCCAATCCCTACCGAATCAGATGTGTCTGAAAAGATGGGAGAGTTGTGAAAGCGTGATCCAGAAGGCATCTATAGCAGCTCCACACCACTTGAGTAATCCTTAGTAGTAGGAAAGGTTTGAATTCCTGATAAAATGAGAGTTTTCATTTTTCCTTTTGTGATTGGAGCTATGCAAATGGGACTCAAAATGGAGTTGAGCCTGAATTCACAACAGTTTTTAAATTCTACTGGTTGATTCAAAGAACATTTGACTGTAGGTGAATGAGAGAGCATGGTAGCAGAAATATAGGGGGGTGGCACAATAAGCATTAGATTTGAGGAAAAGGAATAGAAACTAAGATAGTGTAATGAGGGGACAATACAAAGCATCAATGTACTTTTCCCACTACTGGAAACTGTCACAATATTTTCCTGTGGGAGAAGATGGGGAAAAGGGTCTTTTCATCATTTGTTTTTCCTTCCAGTGAAATACATTCCTGTGATCATCTTGAATGCCCTTGATCACAAGGTAGCAGTATTTCATTCTCAGAAAACCATCATATGTCAGAGAATGCTAGAACTAGTTTGGGAAAATCAAATGTCTAACCCTGTAACTGAATATTTTAATGCTAAAGCCACATTTGAGTCACTCTTTTTAAAAAATAGTACCTGAACTTGGAGCATATACAGTAGGCACAGCAGAGTTGAAATGGTGTTTCAAAGAGAAATTGCACACAGAGGTTGTTAAGCAGAAATAATATCTTCTGCAAATGGATTTTCAGGTATTTTTGGTTTTTGAAAATAGGGAATGTGCTCCTCCCTCATAAAAGCATAAGTAACTAGGTAGCAGGACTTAATCTTTAAAGGAGAGTTTTGGTAGTTCCAGTGCTTGGTTGGCTCTAAATGAATATGACTTACAGAATGAGAGAAATATTTGCCACCAGAAACCTCTCTAAAATGCTAGACAAGCTAAAATGATACGCAAAGGTAGCATGTTCTGCCATCCCCCAGACCTTTAAAACATTGCTGAAATTATTTAAATGGTTTTTGTATTTTATTTGAATGTATCTCTGTACATATGCTATTACCATACTGTCAGCAATTCCTTCCTTGCAGAAATTTATAGTTCATTTTTTTCCTTTAACTGAGTCAGATTTTCCCTTTTTCCAATTTGGGTCCGTTGCTTCTTGTCCTTCCACTGTATGCCTCCAAGAAGAGTCAACTTCTGGTTTTGGACAGCAGAAATGTCTCCCCTGAGCCTTCTCTTCTTAAAGCTGAACAAGCCCAGCTCTCTCAGCCTCTCCTTTGTACACCATGTGCTCCAGCCCCATTATCATCCTGGCAGGCCTCTGTGGGATTGCTCCAGCATGTTCATGTACTCCTTAGCTTGGGCAGGCTTGTGAGCCTGGGCATGGAACCGCATGGATAAACCAGTCTGAGACTGGTACATCCTAATATCTGGGTGTTACTGGAGAAATGTTCTTGTCTGGGACTTGCTCAGGCATCTCTCCACTGAAGGTTACTTCTCCTACAGTCTCAGCCAGAGAGGAATCCACATCCTCAGTGGTGATGAACTAATCTTCTTTCCTCTGCTCAGACTGTTTAAATTTCTGGTTTTGTTTCAAGAAATCAAATTCTAATCAGTTCCATGGATGGAACTGCATGCAATTCAATTAGATTTAGGCCTCACAAGAGAAAATGTGCAGTCTGACACAAAATTAGCACCACGCTCTGTCTCAGAAACTCATGAGGAAAATAACACGTCACTGCTATCCTAGTCAGTGCCACAGTGAGGTACTCTGAGGCAATGCTTCCAGACATTAGGAAGAAAAAAACACGTTAGGGACAGCCTCAGGCATGGTTTATGAAAATCTGAGGTAATTATGAATGAGAATAATTAAGGCAGAGCTTCTATTAAAAATGAACAACATTTTTGTTTCAAAAACTTTCACACCTTAATCACAGTAAACCTCTGCAGATTTTACTTTTTAAAAAATTATTAATTTTAAATACTTTTAAATTTTAAATAATTTACTTTAAAAAATCAACATAGCAAATCAAATATGGCTTGCAGAGCCCTGGAAGAAATTTTCTTTAAGGAAGACCTGAGTGAAAGAAGAATGAGATCTGTTTAGCATTTATTATTTTACTCTGCAATTTTTCCGTATCAATCCCTGCATAAGAAATGTAATCACAAGATTTATCCCTTAGCCAATGCAAAACTGGTTCCTCCTCAGTTTACCTCCGTTAGCCCCAGACTAAGAATGCATAAGCTTGATTTTTGTAAGTAAAAAGAAGCAAAAGCAGATTTCCCTCCCCATAAAGCACCTGTAGGAGTTCATAAAACAATAATCTTGTCCCACTTCTGCATCCATGGATATCTAGGTGAAACAGACCCTCATTACAACAGGGTAAATATACAGTTTGGCCTTCTAATTGTATTTTATATACTGTCAGAAGAGTTCTCTTTTTTTTGAAATGTCAAATGTTTAAAAAATGCACATTAATAATTTGCAAACCTCCAAGTATTAGAAAGTATTAGAAATTTTCCATTCTTTTCATCATTAAAAAGTATCTGTTGTGATACATGCGATATGTGATACATGGGTGATTTTCCACTGTTTCCAAATTTTCCTTGATTTTCAACTGCCTAGTCCCACCTTTGTATTTAAAGGAGCTCTTGCCTTTTGGATGTCGTGGTCTTAAAATTGTAAATCTTGGTACTTTGATGACCTAAGACCCCAAATGATCAGTTGAGTCCTTAGTGCACATCTCATTGCATGCTAGCCACTGGCTCTAGCAGCAAGTATACAGCTATGCTATAGATAGGGGCAGCATTGGCAGGTCTTAGTTTCACACTTCACTCTGCTCCAAATGTTCTAGGTACATCTCTACAACTAATCTGTGTGTTCCTTCCTTTGGGGATAGCAGCATGTCCCCCTTCAGCAGGAGATGCTGTAAGCCATTCGCTGTTGTTTGCAGTATGTTCAGACAATGCAGCACTGGAAATAACTGCTTCCACTGCAACCCAGGTATTTATTTGCTTTTCACCTCCTGAAATCTTCACACATGCTTTCAGTCTGAAATCTTAAAACATATTAATATTTGAAGATATCCAACATTAAAATAAGAGGTCATAAGTAGCTATAATTTCGAAAGGAAATTATTCTTCTTGATAAATCATGCTGAGTATACTGCTTCTTCTCCCCAGACTGGCCGCGTAATTAGCCACTGAAAATGGTTTGTATACAGTGAGGTTTTTTATTCTGAAAATGCGAGTCTGTTTAGGCATCTGTATAGAGTCTATTGAGGGTCCTTCACTCACAATTGCCATTCAGCAGCATCTGGAGCACAATCGATCTCCTACACTGGCAGCACTGTACATCATGTCAACAGTAGTAAGCAGTAACGTTTTTACAAGCAGAACTGAAAGCAACCTCTGCAACTGAAACTGTAGAGGAAGGCAAACAATGAGCTTGGAAATAGCATGAAATAAAGTTACTCAGGAGCAAAGCAGTGAAGTGATGTGTGCTTGGGCTATTCTTGGCAGCTTCCAGAAGTGCCTAATCACAGTTTTTACTAAATATGCAAGGCGAGGGTTGAAGTTACTTCTGTACTTCCAGTGGAGTCACCTCTGCTATGGGGAAGTTAATTATTCTTGAACATACACTTGAGTTTTAGGAATTTATTGTTCCTGCTAATGAAGAAAAAGGATATGCATTTATTTTATTGTCTGATATTATATCTCCCCCCTGCCCCCAAGATGGCATTAAAATGCATTTTTTAAAGTGCTGTGGATTTCTGGATAGAGGAACATATCCATGAAGGTTTGTCCCCTAATCATAGCTCTCAGAAGTTATATTCCGATCACTGTACAGCTCCACTAGTTCTCTTTCTATAGTTTTCTGTGCATTAACATAGATTTCTTCACTAAGACGTACATACTACACTCTATAATAATAACTTTTAAATATTACATTAACAGATTTTACTGGTTTATCTTATTTGTAGTGTTATTAATGTTACGAATAACATATAATACTAGTACATTTATGCCTATATGATTTTATTTGTGTATATTTATTATTGTTCATTTATTTACACAGACATATGTTAGGGTTCAAACCAGAGGCCCAATAAAGGAGACCTGAATACTCTAGGGCCTTTTCAAATGTATGTGACAGCACATCCCTTCCTGAGAAATGAAAAGAGCCCTAAACCAAAGGTATTAAAACCTGAAATACACATTGCCAGATAAAGGAATGGAAACAACAGTAGTGAAAAAGGACAGAGAACACGGTGTGTGTATTTTATTCTGAGATCTGCTTTCTTGTAGAGGTAGACTCCTTCTGTGTGTAGCTCTGACATGGAGGAAGCACAGTAATGGCCAGTTCTAGCACTATCCATGGAGCACAGTGGAGCAGGTGGTTTCTCCAGGCTGGAAACCAGAGGCCCCTTCCTGAACCACTCCCAGTGCCTACACAGCTGCCACAGGCATTCAGATGATGGCTTTTTCCACATCTGTCTTAAGCCTGTAGCAGAAAACCATACGTAAGCTGGACTGGTTCAGCCATTGGTCACTACTTGGATCATCCTCTAACAATAACTTTTTGAAAATACAGGTACTTCAATCATGTGTTTTTCTTACCAGACTTGATGTGATCTTTATAAGTCTATGGAAAAAATAGCTAAGGGAAAGACTGATGTCTGGTATTAATTCTTCTCCTGAGAAAGTCATGTGCAACATCCATGCTGCTATTGGCATAGTTTTTTAAGGTTTGACAAATAACGGTGAGTCAAGTCTGTTTGTTCACTACAGGTACAACTAGGACTATTTTTAAGGAGTGCCTGTTCAAATATGTATGCCACACCCTCCATATCAAGGGGAAGGCCTTGCTCAACTGTGTTGGTTAATCCTTCTAATATTTTAATGATAATGCTACTTGTTCCAAAGTACTTAATTTGTTTGAAACAATGTATAGGTGTCATAGTACCTACAATATACACTGGACTATTCCATCACTGCATATGCACCTATTAACATCCATTTAATCATCTCTTTGTGAGATGTTTCGTTTTCAGTGATTTCAGCTCTGAAATTCCCACCTAGATAAAAACTACTCTTGTAGCTGCTGAGACTTCTGCTAAAGTAACTGTACCAAAAATGGACAGACAGTCATTCTTACCACAGAATTAGTCTGGAGAATGCCAAGGTTGATTTTTGAGATTAGTAATACAGTATTAGAGTGCTTAAATCTTAATATTCTATTGGTGGTGTTTGCTGATGGTTCTTGCATACTGTCTATGATCTTTATAGCCTCAAACGCTAGAGGAGGTAAAAGTAGTTACTGGCTTAGAGTGTTGCCAGAGACACAGGTACAAAGATATCAGGGAAGTTGTGCCTTTTAGCATTTGTGCATCTGGTGTTCTGTGCTTACCCTGGTTGCACGCACAGATATGAGTATCCATGCAACTGCTCTGTCCCCTTATCTGCAATATAGCAGTGACTTCCTTGTCCCTTTCTGGAAATTCATAGTTTTATCATGAGTCTCATAGTGTCTGGTGTTTCTTTTAAACCCAGTCACCTGGTATTACCAAATAAAATGTGCACCTTTTTTTATTTTAACAAATGGAAATATACCTAGCCCTTGCATTTGAAAAAAAAACAAAAAACAAAAAACAAACAAAAAAAACCCAAAAAACCTCTCAAAGACTGACAAAAGCATACCTCAAGGTTCAAAACATAGACTGTGAGTACAAAGAATCCAATTTATCCTCATCCATTCACAAGGGGGTAGAGAAAGCTGATGTCTTAGAACTCCAGTTATCAAAATACTAAAAAACATGCTTAGCATTAAGCACATGAGTGTCACATACCCTTGAGTGCTTAGGCCTATGATTTAGGCCTATGATTTTATATTTTGCTCAGTCAACATTAGTATATTCATTCTATGAATGGACACTTTCAAATAAAAAAAACTTCAATGAAGAAAATAATCACTACAGTATTCCACTTTGCTACTCACTTGAAGGAGAACTAGTTCAGGGGGCTTAGTATCTGTTTTTGAAAAAAGATGAAGTAACTACCACACTGAACAGCTGTTTCTGACAACAGGGAAGACACTTAGGCAATTTATATTTGCTGTATTGTTTACATATGAGAATAATACTCCAGAGCACAGTATGTGAGCTAAGGAAAGCAAACATACACCCAATTTGTAAACTTTTAACATGCTTGTTTTACCATAAAAATAGACTTGTAATTAGTTCCCAGGAGTTTTGGTACAATAAGATAAAGTCTAATTTCATGCAAGATGAACAGAAGATTGTTGCTTTAGCTGAGACTTAGACAAGCATGCCAAGACCAATAAAATGAATGGGAGTCTTCCTACATGTTTAAATGTCTTTACATCAGAATAAATAGCAAGAAATTGAGAGTCCTGACTGACAGTCCTGAAAAAGATATAGCACTATATCACTAGACCAGAGGATTTTCTTTTCCTGTCTTCAGTCTCTGAGGTTGCTGTGTAAACACAAACATACAGTTTTGAGCAATTAAAAAAAAATAGGATGACTAACTGTTCTGAGAGGGAGAAGGAGAGAAAGAAATCCTAAAAAGTAACAAAGTTCTAGATGCACAAAAGCATTATGGTATAAAATGTCCTTTGATTTCAGTTTTACTGGATCTAGACTAAAGATCCAATCCTGTAAAAATTTATTCATGAGAGCAATGAATTATAGTCATCACCACATGACTACTAATATAAATAAAATACCAAAAAAGCAGGCTTGCAAAATTAGGTCCAAATCATAACACAATATGGTGAGGCTCTGCACACATAAAATACGGGTAACACATAAAATACACGTAAATGTTTAAAGCGATTTTAGCAACTCATGAAACGAGGGAAAACCAGAAACTGCAGCCTCCATGAGCATATTTGGTATAAGAAAATCAAATGTCTATGAGCAAAAGCTTGAAGGTTTTTCTGCCATAGTCATTAAAGACAGCTATAGTTTTTGGTTTTCTTCTTGCATGTTTAATTTAGGTGATCAGCACAGATGTTTCAGAGCTCACTTGTCTTTCTTGGAAGTATAAGCATGGTCTCATTACATCCTTTTTCCTTACATCCAGAACTTTGGAGACTCAGATGCAGTTTTGAGCATCTTGAAGAAAAGCTGAATTTTTTTTTTTTTATTTTGTGGTATTTGTAATGAGCTCCTAGAAGATGCTGCATGCCTAAGGCCACTTCAGTAAACTCCCTTGGAAAAATACCACAATATGCCCTTTATATGCATGGATATGGTCAAAAAAGTAATAGCATATTCCTATTTCAGAAGATATCTGATTCCTATTCCTGCAATGTCTGATACAAAATCTTTAAGGACCCTTTCTATTCCCACAAAATATCATACAAACTTTCTCTGTAAATGAGTTGCTTTCAGTTTCTCTGGGCAAAGTAATTAAATTATTATCAGTGCTGCAATATGTCCCTCTCTTCCTATTGCTTTCCTTTTAAAGAATTATTTTGGTGTATATTGCTATTCCCTAATCTGGCTTTCAAATTAATAACGCAGATATAAGCTCTAGAACTAATAAGTCCTGTTTGTTACTTTGCCTCATCTGATGATGGACTCCTCCCATGATATAGAGGGACAGGGGTTTCCCAAACATGACCATAATGTTCTTTACACAACGTTCTTTGTAACAAGGTCTCTGGCTCTATCGTGTCTATCCAGTTGGTGGTGTTTTATTTCAGAATGGATGGGTTTTTTCTTGCTTGTTATTTGGTTGGTGAGAAGAGAATGTCTTGTACCAGTTTAATCAAGGAAGATTATTATATAACATCTGTCAGATTGACTTGTACCATATGGGCCCTGGGCCATCTTCTGTAAGAGAACTTACAGAGACATCTCAAAATGTCTGTGAAAATAGAACATATTTTTAGAATTGTAGAATATCCTCCTACACTGCCAAATGAACCTGTCAAAAGCGCATCTTGATTTGTTCAGCTCCTACAATTCATGCTTGTTTGCAGTAACGATATTTATTGACCAAAGGTGGGTGGTAGAGGTTTTTCGTATCTGCTTTTGCAGATGTGAAATTAACAGTATGGAAGGATTTTTAGGGTGGTTTTTTTCTGCAAAGTTTTCTAAAAGTTCTGAAGCAATTTCTTTTTTAATTTTACACAAGAGGAGGAAAGATAAGAGACCAAATAATGAGAATAAAAGAGGAAAACAAAAAGTAACAAAATCAACGAAAAGCATTTACATGGTCCAGTATTGTGGTTATGATCCAAATACAAAGATTACATGTACCTGACCCTATTCACGACTCAAAACTCTAGATTTTCAGTAGCAGTAAGAAGTAAAATTTTGAAATAATAATGCTCGGTTTGGGGGTGGCAAAATGGCATCTTAGCATGGAGCTGCTGGAGCTGGTTTGAGGACAATGAAGGAAATAAGCAGTAGCAGTGCAACTTATCTGGCTGGGGTAGAAGAGCTTCAAGGGGTCAGAGGGGAACTGGAAGGAGAGCATTTGGGAAATGTGGGAAAGCATCTAGTGTCTCAGTATGTGGCTTTTTGACTCTATGTATTTTACTTACTTGGCTAGCGGTCTTTGAAGGATACACTTAGCCTACTTACTGTGGTAGAAAGAGAATCTGGTATTGCTGAACAGGCAGGTATTCTAGCTAGTTCCTAAGAGGAAAGTCATCAAGCAGTTGGCTGCTAAAGTCATAGCTGCTAGGATATGGATTTCTAAATGGTGGTGTCTAACAAATTAGGAAGCCTGAGCATAATTAAGACTGAACCCAAACAAGGTTAAAAAGAAACATAAAGAAAAGGAAAGTAAAGGTCCAGAATTGTTCTAAACATGCCCATTGTCCTAAGACTAACAGTAATATGGGTCTTTCATTAAGAGAGGTGTCGATGGAAGATCACATTGTTTAGATGTATGCACTCACAGCTGTCCATTGAGACCATCAATGTGAGCTGGGAAAGAATGATTCACATGGTGTAAAGGAAGCTATACCAGTGGCCCACAAAAATGTGTCTTGTACTGAAGAAAGTGACTATTCCTGCAATCATCAGACTATCAACTATCTATCAACTCTTGAAACCTACATACATCTAGGACTAGGTTTTAAAGACAGTAAGGGCAGGATCATAGGTGCTTATCAGCATCATGCAAGTACTAGTGTCAAAAGCCACAGCTCAGTCACTACTTACCCTCCCAGCTACCTGAAACAGAGCTACAGTGCACAAGGAGAGGAGTGCATAGCTGTCTCAACTTCTGTCAAATGAGCTGGTATGACAATATGGTGTAGCACATGTGCCAGCATGCTAGTTTAGCCTCAGGAAGGAGTCTGGCTGTGAAAGGAAGCCAATGTGCATGAACTAATAAGCTTTACATCTCAGCAAGCCTAATGAGCTTGGGATGACACTGTGCTCATATAACTGTAGTGTGGACCATGCTCTTTTTTGCACCATGGACATATCCTTTTTCTCCATCTGCTGGCATCTGCTAGCAGCTTAAATGCTGCTTCCACCTCCCAGTTTGCAAGCTGCTCAGAGCCTTAGCTCAAGTCACAGCTCTGAAGATGCTAAAGGATTTTAAGTTAGTAGAGAGAGCAGCTCGGAGCATTTTTCAGGGCATACCTGATACCTGTGCCATGTCCCATACCCTCGTATTTTGGCACAAAGCTTCATTCTGAGGCCTGACACTTGGTATAAACATGACAGCTTTCCAGGCCATGTAGCTCTGAGTAGGAATATGGGTAAATGCCATTAATAAGCAGATGTACTAACACTTGCCCCAAGAATGCATGTCTGGACATGTGGATGCTGAAAGGGAGGGATAAGACTGTAATCTTGAGAAGTACAACTGGGAGGTATTTAAGATTATGATGTTTACTGCCTCTTTGCTTACTGTTCCTCCCATGTAGCTGCCCAAGTAATCCAGTCTGTTCAAGGCAAAGTCAGCTTCAGGGACTAGAAATAATTGCATTGCCTTTTATCAGTTCTCATCCAGGAAACAGTAACTAAGAGTTGAGCAACTCCTTGAATTGTGTCCTAATGCAACAGGCCATGTTTGTTTGAGGGTTGTGCCCTCAAAGGATGGCCTTAAATCACTGGCACTTTGCACTGAAATGCAGTGAAAGAGAAACATTCACAATTCAGGCAGCAGTATCACCTGGGAGGCCACAACAAAAAGCTGAAGGGTGGTCTCTGTACCTTCCAGGAAGGGTCTTTCCCTGCCTGTGGGAGAGATTGCTGAATTCTGTTCTAGGGCAAACATGAAGGAGCGACATGATTAAGTGCTTGCAGTAAGGAAGCAATTTCTGCTAAGAGTTTATGCAGCTACGGCTACCATTTGTTTGACAATACACTGGGCAGAAGCTAGCAGCAAAAGACTATTGACACAGTCAAGAACAGCTAAGAGTTAGTTTAGGATGCTACTGCATCAAAGCTGTTGTAGCCTGAAAGCACAGGTTAGCTTAGCATACGCTAAATACATATTTGGCTGTGACACTGGCATGACCTCTGTATTACTGGGTAAGCTGATAATATTTTAAGATGCTTTTGGAAGAGGTCTGGATGCAGCTGCCAGAGGGTGGAAGGGCAGTATAGCTCTCATCAAAACACAGCTGAGAGGCACAGTTAGCACAGTGCACCTCTGTGAGATACCACATGTAAGGCAAGAGGAATTCAACTGCTGGTCGCAGGCTACTAAGGGCTCAGAGACACCATCCAAATTTACCACAGCATAACAAATTACTCTGCTATAGCTGTTCCTGCATTTACTCCTCGTGCATGTTACTGTTTGGTTAAAATTCACTTCAACTTTATTCTTTGAGGCTTAGGCTGAGGGACTTCACCTCTGTTTGTCAGTGCTCTGACTTTGATGTATAACCCATCCCCTCTGAGTCAATGAGATTTATGAGTTCTGCATGTGCCCTAGCTTTCATGAGATTTACATAATGTAGATTTTTAGATTTGAAGTCAGTAGGGACGTACAGATCAATTAATATGCAATGCATGTAATGCAACCATGGCTCCTGACTTGACAAATTAGGCAAGTAACCCGTCCTGTGCACTGCATGGGAGTTTAACCAGCATGGTACTTGCTAAAATCCATTGGGAATCAGGCACCTTAGTGGAGAGGTGTTGCCCCACTCAAACAAGCAGTCTTTTAAAAAATCTCCTAAAAATCTGACCCCATGTTTCCTGCCTCCTAAAGAACATGTGTGGTCGTGCAGGCAGCCATTTCTAAGACTTGCTGTTTAAAGGCACTTAAGGTATAAAGAACTGGCATAACTGGTTGCCTGTATGTAAGCATAACATGCATGAGCTTCCACTGTAGATAGTCTCAGGCATTACCCAGTGCAACAGTAGCTAACTAATACTGCTGACATGAAATGTAGTGTCAATGTGGAGCCATTAAGAAGAGGACCTGATGACAATTTTGCGTCTCATTTACCTTCAGAGAAGGAAAAGAAATCAGTAGGAGGTCTACACTGCTCCCAGAAGGCTGAATGTGGATTAGATGCAGATCAGAAGCACTACCACAATGTTAACATGCAACATGTGCTCAGGTTAACATATGCTTCTTTTTAGCAGAGATTTGCAGCTTGGGCACAATGTCATGCTAACATGGCTATGTGATTTCCAGAGAACTTGGAGTACAGGCAAAAGTCATTTGAGTACATCCGTACCTGCCACATAGCCACACAGACAAGAATGCATCTGAATTTACTTTTTAAATTTTTGTTGCAGTTCTATAAAATCATGGTGCGTCTGCATTGTTTCATTAAAGACAAAGACAGCACCTGCTTTGAACATAGCAGGAAGAAAGCATTGCTGGCTAGACCAACTCTGAAAACCTGAAAGTGGCTTTTGAAGCCTGTTCTTGCCTTTGAGGTAGCCATATGCATTCCAAAATGCAGGTTATTGTCTGATAGGCAATTACAAGGTTTTGATTTATTCATTTTCACAAGGGAGACAATTTGAATACAAATATAAATATTGCCGAAGCAGATTGCATAAATGGCAGACTTCTTATGTAACTCTGGATATGTGTCATAGGCAAGCTTTTATAGAAATACAGCAAGTTTCCTTCATTAAGTACAGATTAATTCTAGCTGATCTCTAGCTTCAGCTGCTTCAGGTCCAACTGAAAATGAGTCTGCAAAAATGTGTATTTTCTCATGTCAGTTTGAAAGCTTCTGAACCATTGATCAAACAAATTTGGAAGATTCCTGAAACATGCAGCAAAGGGAAAACAATCACGTGTATTTCTTGAGCATAAATTGGCAAGAGGGAAAGGTCATTCTATTGACAGGCTGCAAACAAAGGGCACTTTTTTCTGGCAGCTGCAAACAAAAGTCACCGTTCCCTCAGAAGTGTAATATTTGAGAGCTTGAAACGTATTTTCACAGCAGGCAAAAGTCAAGAAGCGGCTCAGCCTGTCCAGTACACATAAGATGTCCCCTGTGCCTACTGTCCCCACTTTTCTTGCCTCAACATCTCCCACAAGAACGGTGCAGCACCTGCTAAGTAAAATTAACAGAGGGAAAAGACCAAATTGGGCAGCTGAATACTTTTAATCTGTTGGCTTCCGCTGTCTAACTGCTATGGTAACAGACCACATAAAGTAAGAACTGGAAGCTACTAACAAAATTGTCAATGTTAGTATTCTGAAATAATGGTGTTTACAAATAAGACATAGTTTAGAGAAACTGAGCTAATAATGCATCTTACAGCTATTGTTTTAGGTTAAAGCACTGATGCATGCATCACTATATCCATTGGCATTTAGACTATTTTCCTTACAGACACATGCACGAAGAAAAAAAAATCTTAAAATCTGCTCAAGACAAACAACTTATTAGTTTTATAGTGAGAATGGTTTTCGTGCCTATAATTTGTGCATAGACATATAATGTTGGTTGATGTCTTTAGGGCTCTTATTAGGCTTGGCAATGGCCTGTGGTAAGATTGTGCCTACATTTGCTGAGATCATCTCAGCTTTTACACTGCATAAGTTAAAAACAAACAATATTTTCTATGCAGTAGCATTAAAAAATAATTATTGGGAAGGATTGGCTTTTGCTATTTTAGAGGTAAATTTAAGCATGTTTGCATTCTTTCCCATAAGTGACAGACACTCAAACTTTCAGTTTTTGCAACAGTCTAATACTAACACTTATTTGCTAGGTTCAGATTTTGGTTTTGCATTTAATGTATAGTTCTTCTCTATTCTGCTACATAACATGGGACATCACTTCAACTGTGTTCTCTACTTTTAGTCAGCTACACCACATCAATTTTCATACAATATACACAGTATTTCTTAGTTTTGTCACAGATCCAACAAGACAATGGGAAAGCAAAACAGATTCTATATTGCCAATAATAAAAAACATTATACCATCTTCCTTATGTACTGTGTGATTACAACAGTGTAATTAGAGGCAAAACAACTATTTCTAATATGCTTAGGGTGCCAAAGGGGTGGTCCGTTATCATGACACGTGAGTCAGTAAAACACCAATCTTGGTTTTCACATCTCAGAAGTAGTATGCTTTGCTGCCAATTAGAAAAATCTTTTTTATCTATGAACTTGGCAAATTTTAGCAAAAAAGCACAGAGAGTCAATTCTAATTTTCAGAACAGAATCAACAAACTTGAACACAAGCCTAGCAAATGCAGTATTTTAAAAATGTCATTTATCACATGAATATCAAGAGGCACCAGTTTTGTAAAGTTCATGTTGTCTGTTTAAGAAGCGCATCCTCCTAATATTTTGTGTAAGGAAAGGAAGTTTCCTTATGCAAATAAGTTTCTTTTTGATATTATTCTCAACTGCACATACCGTGAAGTACAATTTACAGTGCAGAAACTGCAACAACTACTACACTGGTCTCTTGGTATATTTAGGAAAGTAAAACATATACAGACAAATTTGGGAAGCTGTTCACCCCTCAAAATTAACTAATTTCCTTACCAGATGCAAGAACAAACTGAGGAAACTCTAAAGACTAATTCGTCTTTTCATATTAGGAGAAAGTTGGCTGTAAAATTGGTCTACCCATAAGACTCCTGAGATTCTTTCACTGGGCAGGATATTAAAGACCCAGTCCAACTTAAAGTTAATACATCATTTGTCACACAGAGAATTTCTATTAAAAATTTCAGACCTACATCATTATGCACCATCATTAAGTGTGTTCTTCATGGCTGACTAAAGTTAGCAGAGACACACTAATAATCAGAGAGATATTACTGCTGAGAATTGTTAATGCTTCCTTTCATAAGGACAAGCTGCTGACCATGCTCAAGCATGCAATGGTTATATCTTCTTTCCAGCTATCTTTGGATACCAACAGATTCACAAATTATTGTCCTGCCTGGCACCTATTCTTTTTAGAGAGCTATCTCAAATGGTGTTAGGTGGCTAAGTATAGACATATATAGAGACTTTATCTTAATCAGACTGTACAGACTAACAGAATATTAAGCTTGATGGAAGGTCTCCTCACAGCAAGAATGAGAAGTAATTGTCCTGATTTTTTAGGTCTTCTCACCATTGACCATAATGTATTTCTGGCCTATACAGATGTATTTCAGGGATTTCACTTTGATAGGGGATTCCAGACTGCTAGAGAATTGATTTGTTCCTTGAACAAACTACTCTCTTTTGACCCTTCTCTTGTTTCATGAGTTATACAAAAAAATGAAGGGGATTCCTACTTTCATAGTGAGTTTAACATCTCCAATGCTTTTTCATTAAACACAAATTCTGAATTTCTGATTCCTTTGCCAGATCTGACAGCAAGGGACAGCTCAGTCCAGGAGTGACGTTTGGTGGTAGAAAGGCATTTGGGGGAGCAGATAGAAGTTTTTTCTGCCCTGTTCTTTGACAGCATATTAGCTTTTAGCTCCGCACTGAGTGTTACTCGGAGGGTAAGACAGGAGTTGCTTTTAAGATGTTGATGTTGAGTATGACTGAAGCCCTGCAGCCTAAAACAACCGCAGGGCAGCCAGAGGGCTCCCCGACACAGCTCCTGGTGAATTGTTCAGAGCCAGCTGCAGACTTAAGTCAATGTGTATCAAACACCAAGCCTTCTATCTCTCTAATTAGGGATTTTATAGAGTTCCTGATATCTGAGCAATTATGGAGTTACTCCTGCTTCATATCCATGTTGAATTCAGTCATAGCTAGTAGCAGGAATTTCTCACTTGAGTGATCCCACCATTGAGATGTGCTGCCCTTGAAGGCCTGAATCTCATACCCTCCAGGGCATGATGCCCTGATTTTTCAGATTAGCATTTGATTCACTCTTTTCCTTCTTGTTTTGATTTTTAATCTCCACAATAAAAACATTCACCAAACCCAATGCTCATAAATTACATTTTAAAAACACATATCTATAAAAATATATATATATAATGATAGTATTTGCATACTTTGAAACAAATAATTCAAGGGTGAATTTCATTGCAATGTTTTGGGATAAAAAAGCATTGTGATAATATGGAAACTTGTAATTGAAATAACCAGTCCAATGTTCACTCTTGAAGCACAACACAGCTGAAAACCACATTATTAAAATTATGTATGTGAATGGTCATGTTAAGTCTATAATATAGTAAAGAATCTTTAAAGAACTATATGTATATGCAGTGTTCTTTTAAAAGGCTCTTCGAGTTAGAAGTGAACATCCTCCGTAACTCCCTTCAATCCTGAAACACTGCAAATGTTTCACAGAAGAAGCAGTTTCTTTGTACACAGTGAAAATTTCCTACAGATATCTAGGCATATTTGCTACTTGAATTTCAAGTGTCTTCCAGGATTCTTGTCCAAATATTAATAAGGTTTTAAATGTCAGATACTGTGTTTGCCAAATCTATATAAAGTTTAACATGCTTTCTCAAACACATGCAAACAATACAGGGAAATTTTCATATTTATATTACATATGAAGCAATGAATCTTCCCATTAACATTGTTTAGAGCGTGGGAAATGCCTGTTCCAAGATATGAAGGGAAATTCCAACATTCAGAGAATAATTTCAGGAACAGAAAGGCTCCTGCACAGAGGTTCACTCTCTGCTAACAATAAAGAAAGTGAGATACTTATAAATATCATAAGCAGAAAGAAACTGAGTCATAAGTAAAAAACTATCACAAAAGAAATAAATGCTGCCTTAGTTGGGAGGAGAACAGCAGTTTACCAATGGAATTAAATCAGAGGTCCGTATAATCCTGTTTCTGACAGCAGACAGTACTTGATAGTTACTGGAAGTTAGAAAGAACTCCAAAACGAAGAAATACAACAGATCTCTCTGTAGAGGAAATTCTTTCTTTACTCCAGCTAAATTCGATTAATTTAGTCATGTGTGTCTATATGCAATATTTTTCAAAATTCTCAGCTAATTATCAGTGGATGTTCTTATTAATCATCCAAATGTCTCCTTTTAAAATCTTTCAAAACTCTTGGCTGACTAATTTTTTGCATGAAATTCCAACACTTCATTTTGTGTAGTATAAGAGATATTCCCTGTTGTCAATTTTTAATTTGTTAGCTCTTAGTTAAATATTTGTCATTTTTTTCTTGGATGACCAAGTATAAAGTAGACTCATCCCCTTCTCATAGCACCTCATAACCTTCTCTTTTTCACTATTATTTGTATATAACTGATGCCTCTTCAATTCATCTCCTTCCTGAATGTCATAGACCTACTCTCCAGTATCTTCTTACAGTTTTCCTAAATAGGTCAGACTCTCCTTACCTATTTTTATTTTACAACAATGTTTAGAATGACAAAATTCAGTGTCAATTCAATATGCCATTAGTATCTTTTTAGAAATGTGTTCAATTGATTGTGCACAGTAACAATTTATTTGTTTGGTATTACTAAGCACAGGTTCTCTCTGAGCTTTCTACAGGCATGATCCTGGTAATTTAAAATGCGAAAATAAATATTCAAATTTTCCCACTCTATATATCAATTTACCAGCATTTTATTCTGTTTCTCATATGGCTCTTCTTAGCTTTGTGAAGTCTTCTGACTAGTTCTCACCTAGATGTCATTAACTGTCTTTTCCAGATCATTAATAAATATATAATATAGCAATACATACATTAAGCATATCTTGGAATATTCTGTTAGCATTATTATTGTTTTTAATTTACTACTTATTTCTATTTCTTTTTACTTTCCTTTTTTGTCTTTTACGCAGCTCTAGTCAATGACTTTTTTTTTTTACATAATAGCTGTTCAGATGGACATCATTAAAGACTAAATAAGACAAACCAAGTCTTCCTTTATCTATAGTTCCTTTGACAATCTACATTTCACTAAAATATTCAATATAGTAAAGCTGTGTTTTTTATTGTGCTTTTATTGGCTTTATTTGTTTTGTTTTGTTTTGTTTTTTCTCTGCTAAAGGTAAAGTAAATGCACCTCCACCTTGAGGCTGTTTTCAGCGTCCCTGATAATGTCAAGAAAGCAAATAGTCTTAGAGCAACCTCAGACACTTAAAATAATTCTTATGTGTACAAAGATACTTCAGAAAAGAAACTGCTCTTATTTTCTTTCAAAACAATCTCCTGTGATGTTTAAGACTTCTGTGTATAAGGTATATCAATTCAGATCCATTATTTTCATTTCTGTTATGATTTTTTTTTTATGACATTTTTTACTATGTGGTAGGAAGGAAAAGAAGTTCATACCCTATAAGAAAAGTGGTAAATTATATATGGTAATAGATAAAAAAAAAAAAAATCCCCCTTTTTTTAAGCCTAACTTAGGTTGCATGAAAGGAATAGGACTTTCTGAAAGGCTTACTCAGCCTTGTAAATTGATTTCAGAAACTTTATGCATACGCATGTGAGGCAGCATGGAAGAAAAGAGGAGACCTTTCCAAGAAAATAGTAAAAGTTAGGAATATAGATATCAGAAATTAATTTAGGTATGTAAAGAGGAACAGGGTCTTACAGAACTTGAAAATGTTGACAAAATGCTTGAAGTTGAGATAATATCAGATGAAGAGTAAGTAAGGGTAAAAACAAAGAACGATACAATGGTAAATGATGGGCAAGGATGATAACTCGTGTTGGTGTATTTCATGGAAAAAAATGTGTGAAAAGATGTTTTTAAAGAAGCCAGAGAGATGTTGCATTAGTTGCTATGGCATGAGGGCCCAAGAAAGGAACACACTCTTGAGTAGCGAAATCTTTGTGACACTAAGAAGATGAAGTAAAATTGGAGCTCTTATTGCTGTAGAGAGGGAGCAGGGGCAGAATTCAAATATACTACTTTTAGTGCTGGTAGTGTGAGCTCACACTGTGAGCTGTGTCCGATGTATGAATAACATAATGTTCTGGGAGGAAGACCAAGGGTCTGATTCTCTGTGTGTTAACTGAAGGCAGACAAGGGGGTATCCAAGACACAGTTAAGAGATGGTGCAGGTCTTTGGTGAAGGGTGACAGGCTTACAGATCAGCATCAAGACACAGTAACTATAACTGTGATGAGATAGCTCCCACGAAACATTAAGCTCAAAGTTCCTTCAGGATGCACCAAAATAAAGTATGAAGGACAACGAACACATGGGGAGGTAGCCAGGATGGAGAAAAACCAAGAGTACATAACATCTGATACTGCTCCTGATGATTATTTGACATCTGGTGGTATAGCAAGTAAATATTTTTGTATCTTTTGTTACCCTGTTACTGGAAAGTCCTCAAATTTTATGCAAATCTACACAATATATTATCTCAGTAAATCTTTTCTAGTTCAAACATTTTCACAAAACTGAAAGTAATTTTTAAATACTTTTCCCTTGGATTTCCAAGTATCACATATACCTTTACATTAGAGCAATAAAAGGAACAGTTGAGGGGCATGAGTATTGAATAAAACAAGTCTAAGAGAAAAATACATAAAAATATGGGGGCAGGGTGGGTTATATCGTCCTTTGTATAGTTCTCACTCCTGTAATACTGTGGCAGCTGAGGTCAGCTGAAGCACTGTTGTGGTTTAAACTTAGCCAGCAATTAAGCACCACACAGCTGCTCGCTCACTTCCCCCTGCCTGGTGGGCTGGGGAAGAGAATCAGAAGAGTAAAAGTGAGAAAACTTGTGGGTTGAGATAAAAACAGTTTAATAATTGAAATAAAATAAAGTATAGTAGTAGTAGTAGTAGTAGTAGTAGTAATAATAATAATAATAATAATAATAATAATAATAATAACAATGCTTCTCATTTTCTGGCAGTTTATTATACAGTGGGGCCTCTTCAGCATGTGTCACCTCCTCCTCTGGCGATATGCCAAAATCTTTGCCTCCTGGCCAGTCTGTAATCACTTCCAAGACTCCTGGGTGACTGGGGTTTCCTATTTGAGCCCATTGTGTGATCAGTGCAACCCACTTACTCCACGTAGCATCAGTTGCCTGATGTGTACAGGGGATCCTCCCTTTGAACATCCAGCCCAGCACTGGCAGTCGGGGTGCCAGGAGGAGCTGTGCTTCAGTACCAACCACTTCCGAAGCAGCTCCAACCCCTTCATATGCTGCCAATATCTCTTTCTCAGTTGGAGTACAGTGCACCTTGGATCCTCTGTATCCCCGACTCCAAAACCCTAGGGGTCGACCTCGAGTCTCCCCCAGTGTTTTCTGCCAGAGGCTCCAGGTAGGGCTGTTCCCCCCAGCTGCAGTGTAGAGCACATTTCTTACATCTTGTCCTGCCTGGACTGGCCCAAGGGCTACTGCATGAACTACCTCCTGTTTAAATTGTTCAAAGGCTTGTCGTTGCTCAGGGCCTGATTTGAAATCGTTCTTCTTCCGGATCCCTGGATAGAGAGGGCTTACAACAGACTGTAATTTGAAATATGCATTCTCCAAAACCCCACAACGCCTGAGAAACTTGTGTTTCCTTTTTGCTAGTTGGAGGAGACATGGCTGTTATTTTGTTGATCACATCCTTTGGGATCTGACGACGTCCATCTTGCCATTTTATTCCTAAAAACTGGATCTCCTGTGCAGGTCCCGTGACCTTACTTTGTTTTATGGCAAACCAGTCTTCAGAAGGATTTGGACTATTTCCTTCCCTTTCTCAAAAACTTCTGCTGCTGTATTGCCCCACATGATAATGTCATCAATGTATTGCAGGTGTTCCGGAGCTCCAGGTCACACTATTTTTAACCCACTTGTATACTCTGTATTACACAAAAGAAATGTCCAGCTTATTCTGACTGGGGTGGGTGTGATACATTAACACTGTTTCAAGTTGTATGTTTATTTCACAAACACTGCACAATGTGCATAATTACTTCAGAAAGTAAATATTAGGCAGTGGTAGATTAGGATCTTTTTCAAACTGTATGAAAAGCAAGGCAGAATCTTGCTTTTCCCTATTTATGTTCTTCCTTTAATTTGTTTAATTTTGGTATTTTCCAGCATGAAAATACCTGAGCATGTTTTGCTCCTATTAAATTTTAGAATGTTTTACTTCTACTGGGTGTGAATTTCACTGATTGAACTATCTTACAGTTTTTGAGTAGCAAGAGCTCTGTGGGGAAAGTTTGTTTAAAAAACATTCCCATTTTTTAAGTATTTACTTATTCTATTTATATTCTTAGAAGAAATATTTCTCTCTGCTTTCGCCTTTATGAAAGCTTTTTCTTTATTGTTTAAACAAAGTTCTATTTTTTCACTAAATTTAATTTACAGTTTTGATGAAATATGGATTGTCACAAATATTATCATTTTCTGCTTGAAGTGTAAGGCACATTTCTTTGATCATACTTTCTCTCACATAAAACTACAGCAGTGCGTATGTGCAACCAACTCTCCACCTCAAAGAAAACTACCAAAGGGAAACATTATACTGCTCACATAATTCTCCTTAGAGACTGAGAGAAAACAAGCTGCGTATGACAGATGAGAGTTATAATGCTCAATACAGAACTGGTGTTCACCCAACAGCTACAGTGGTGATAGTGGTAATAAGAACCTATGCAGAACAGAGTAGCAAGACAATATAAACTTCTTATTTCACTTAATCATTTACTTAGTTCAAAGATACCATGCTTTCAAAAGATGTGAGGAAAAATTATTCTTCAGCATTATGTGAACAGTTTCATGTACGTTCAGGGGGTTTGGGGGCAGTGTTTGTTAATGCTTATATGTTGCATTTCAGAAGAGCTGAATTTTTATCATAGTATAACTCTAACATGCTTTTTTTCTGGGAAGACACCTTTTCAATAAATCTGTCCACACCTGAAAGCTCCGAAGTCACAGGCATTATGAATCCAGTTGTTAGAGAGATACTTTACCAAATGTATGCTTAAATGAGAATAAATCCTGGAAAATACTATTCAATGGCCTAAATTCTTGGATCTGAAAAACTGTGTTTAGTGCAGGGTCAGTGAGATAGACAAAGGTATGTTAAAGCACCTAACAAAAGATAGAGCAGCCTCATGACTCTTTTAAGTATGTGGTGGCTTCTGGTATGTGGTGGCTCTAGGGGAATCCTGAAACACAGTGTGTCTATGAGTGCCTCCAAACCTGAATGGAGTAGCTAGGAGGAAGTCTGTAGATGTGGATATAGGATCTAATATATGGAGAATTCCTAAATACCTGGTCAGGAATTGAGGAACGTGTAAGTGGTGGAAATGCAGGTGACTTGATGTCTAGCCTAGCCTAGCCATTGTTAATCCCTTATGGATTTGCTCAATTTCAAGGGAACAAACTATAATAGAAGCTAGTGCTAGGGACTACACACTATTTCTCATAAGACTGGGGACAACAGAACAAGAATAGCAAAATGGATTTTGGAAATCTTTCATAATCACTGCTTAAAATGCACCATTTCTTTGATTTTAAGATGCATACAGGTAGTTCTCCAAATCCGTGTTAGGCTTACAGTGCATAATAAATAGCAAATAAAAGAAAACCGCTTGTTTGCACCTATTTGTGATGACTTATTACAAGTCCTGTTTCCTTTCATTGTCACTTGTGAAGCCACCATGTAGTGCTGGAAATAAACAGGACAACTCTATTTTAGTGGCAAAAACTATGCAGTCAAATGAAAATACGCGACAAGCGAGACAGACAGTGTGAGTGACACAGATCAGAGAAGCCCAGGTTTTATTTATTCTTAAACTGGCTTTCACGAAAATGATAGACTCTCTTGCTCGTGAGTTAGAAGACCGAGAATGAGAAGATCTTTCCATTTACTTCTGTAATAGGAATTACGTGACATTGCACAATATAAATTGTAAACTCATTTTCACATTAAGTGAAACAAAAAAAAAGCTTTAATAATATCACTCATATTACATAACTATTACCAGATTTTCCAATTTTAAATTTGAGAATGGAGCAACTTTATACAATTTTTCCCCAAAAATCATTCTAGGAATATGAATGCATGCCACACTAAACATACAGCAAGGGAATAACTCACATTTGATATAAGGATTATTTATGAGATACATTTTTCTCTTTTAAAAATTTTGCTTTTGTGAAACTTCTAGACAAAAATAGCTATGACATAGAAAAAAATTTCCATGGGACATAAATTAAGCATGCCTGTCATGGTTTAACCCCAGCTGGCAAATAAGTGCCACACAGCTGCTCGCTCACTCCCCCCTGGTGGGATGGGGAAGAAAATTGGAAGAGTAAAAGTGAGAAAACTCATGGGTTGAAGTAAAGACAGTTTAATAGGAGGAGCAAAAGCCATGAACACAAGCAAAGCAAAGCAAGGAATTAATTCCCTACTTCCTATCAGGAGGCAGGTGTTCAGCCATCTCCAGGAAAGCAGGGCTCCATCATGTGTAACAGTTACTTGGGAAGCCAAACGCCATCACTCCAAACGTCCCCCCCTTCCTTCTTCCTTCAGCTTTATACTCTAAGCATGGTATGGAATAGCCTTTGGTCAGTTGGTGTCAGCTGTTCTGGCTGTGTCCCCTCCCAGCTTCTTGTGCACCCCCAGCCTCCTTGCTGGTGGGGTGGGGTGAGAAGCAGAGAAGGCCTTGACTCTGTGTCAGCACTGCTCAGCAGTAACTTGAACATCCCTGTATTATCCACACTGTTTCCAGCCCAAATCCAAAACATAGCCCCATCCTAGCTACTATGAAGAAAATTAACTCTACCCCAGCCAAAACCAGCATACTGCCCTTCAGATATGAATTGCTACTTTAGATGTCAGCATGAAAATGTCAGGGCTCCAAGGCCACCACCAGCCCTGACTGTCCCTGCCCGGCCCCCCAGGGCTCCCCACGGCCCAGGACCCCACGTCAGCCCCCGGGGCCCTCAGCCCCTGCCCCAGCGATGCTGCAGCAGGGCCGGTCTCCAGCTCCCCACAGCCCTGCCCAGCCACAGGCCCACGTCCCAGCCCCGCCTCAGCCCATCCCCAGGGAGGTTCCTGGTGCCCAGGGCTGGGGCTGCCCTGGGACCTGCTGGCTGCCTGCTCCTGGATGGGGGGTGGGTCGGGCCCTGGCTGCCAGGCCTTGTCCCGATGGACCCCCATCGTCAGCCCCCGACAACCCAGGGAGCCACTGGCCTGCCCAGCACCCTGACAGAACATGTATCAAACCTTCTGTACAATGTAGTAAAGCCTTCATGGCCCAGAGTTAGTGCAGTTTAGTATTTATTAGTTAGGCTGGAGTGCTTTTCAAAAGCTTAGCTGCCATTTTTGCCTTAAAAACTTCACAATGGAACTAAGGGCCACTCAGCCTCCGTGAGAAGCAGCACGCTGTGTGCTGAGGAGAAGGGGAGGGGGAGTGGGGCTGGCCGGGGAAGAGGAAAACAGATCTCCTCAACCTGGCAGGGAGGCAGAGCTGTGGGTACCCTCTGGCTGTGCCTGCAGCCTCCGCAATACCTCCAGACGCGCCTCAACGTTGTTAGAGGAAAGCTATTTGCATTATGGGTAAGGGGAAAAATGCAAATCTAATGCAAATTAAACAGCTTCCACTGCAGGTCGTAATTTAGGCCTAGCTATATGAAGCAGTACAAATCATACCAGATACTTGCACAGCTAAACCAGCACGGCTTTACTTGTGTGTGTGTCTCAATTTCCAGTGGCTAAAATGAAGATAATCTCTTTTTTCCCCATTAACCTGTCTGTCTTGCCTAAAGAGGTGGGCCTCTGCGCCAATATTCTTTCTCCCACTGTTTCTCAGAAACTGCCTTTTTGGCCTGACCACCTACATGGTAATGCACTATAAAATATGATTAATAAATGTTGGCTGTTCCTAATTGGCTCTTTAACCAGCCCTAACTAGGGTGCTACAGCAGAAGGGATGGTGACTCACAGGGAGATCTGAAGGAGCAGATACTAATGACTCCTTACACACCTTGCCTGAAGTAAAGCTCAAAACTGTGATAGTACATCAAGCTGCTGAACCTAATCCCAGCAATAGGTCTAAATTCTGGTCAGGACAATGCCATGCACTATAGTGCTTGCTGAGCTGATCTAATTAAAGCTTACAATTTCCTCTAGGCTTTAATTCAACCAGTTACTACATGCCAAAGTTCAATTGCCTCAATTAGGGTTTCAAAAAGTCTTAGATTAAGTCACCAATTGGACCTAGAGCCTACTCAAGAATCTCGCTGGCTAGTGTCTTGGGACAGAATCTAAAAAAATGTAAAGAATGGGAGAAATGAGAATTGTCAGGCTTATTGACTTTAATAAATTGGAATCTGTCCTGCATACTCTAGGCTTCTCCTACCCATTTGCCTTGTTACCCATTTACTTTCTCTGAAACAATTATTTGCCTTGTTAATTTCAAATTATTATGTTCTTCTTAAATTGGAGGGCATTAGAATTTTCTTTGGAAAGTCTCAGCTGTCCTTGCATTTCACCTCCTGTTTCACTTGTTGGGAGGGAAGGGGGGAAGATGTGGAAAGAGGTACTGTTTGCCATGCTTGTAATGAAGTTAAAACCATGCAGAATACTCTTGGTTTTATGGGAAATCTTTTAATTGTCTTGAAACCTGAAATTTTCTTGCACAACTGAGCTAATCAGAAAATTTAAATATGTATCTGGTATTATTATTGCTGAACTGGTGTTACAAGAAAGGCTTACATTCACAGAAAAATGGTAACATGAATGAAAATAAATGTACTAAAAAAAAAAAGCCTAAAATTAAATGAAGCATAGATGCATTTTGGATCTTCTAGCTTCAACATCATTAAAGGGATTGTCCGCTTGCTTGCTTGCATGCTTAGCCTTGCAGTTTATGTAATTCACTGCTTTTAATTTAAAGTAAGAAGAAAAAATACCAGTGAAATAGTAGCCATTTTTAACAAAGGCCTAATGTTTGTGTAGACTAAATGAGTACTTGTCTAGGCTGTTAAACTGTACAACAGGAATCCCCTTCCAACTAATGCATTGTAATTACAATGACAGTAATAAAATGTGAGCTCTTTTTTTTTTCTTGTAGTGGGCAGTCACTTAAAATGACTCATTGATGAAAGATCCTGTCTGAAAGGCTACACTTCGTACAAAATACTGCATATAAACAGATCACTATATTTGAAAGACATTTTTAAAATTGCAGCACTGTAAATCTGTTCTAAGAATAGATAAATTAGTTTTGTCCATCATATTTTAGCTTTAATTCATTTAGTCCAAGAAAATCCTTCTTCACTTGGCAGACACTCGTACTTCATCTTAATTTGGCTATTTTATAAAGCTTGTGTTGATTTCACTTGTAATATTTTGCTGCCTTTTAATGGAGACAGATTGTATTTCATATTTACTTCACTCTGTTACTCAGGTCTTAAGTGGCACTGTAATAAGAAGCACTTGTATTATACTTTACTGAATACCATAAAATGTGTATGATAAATACACATGAAACAATATTCTTCATTCAGTAAAGTATCAGCCCATATTTTTCTAGATGGATAAAAGCCTGACCTTGTTTAAAACCTGCTCTGACTATACTAGCATTGTATGTCTGAGGTTTTAATCCAGGCTTAGGCCTACTATTAATGTAAAACTGACAAAACAGAAATGCAGCACATGGGTTGTGAAATTGTAATTTTATTTTGTAATAATGCAAAAAGCAGAGGTTACAGCATCTCCACCTTTGGAGATATGCAAAAATTAGACATGATCTGACTTTGAAGTTGGATCCAGTTTATGATTGAGTGGACAATTGGACCAGGTGACCACCAGAGATCCCTTCTCACCTCAGTTATTCTGTGCTTATACGATTCTGCATTAATACGTTTCAAACATCCATCAGAACAGAACAAATTGCAGAAGCAATACGATATAAGGCAAAAATGATGCAAGTTTTGTACTGATGACAAGTATGTCATACTCTTAGTTGAGTAAATCATGTCTTCTCCTGCTGTAGCTTAAGCTTATACATACTGCTAAGAAGGTGCACTGACTGCATGGAAGGAGACATAAGGTTAATTACATGTTGAAGTGACGGCATATATCAGGTTAAAATTAGAAATTCCTTAGTATCATTATTTGTAATTTTGCTTTGGTACATAAAGAACAACTACAACACATTAAGCAAACGTAAATGTTGAATGTACATATTACATGCTCCTCCTGTAAATCATTACAATCCACTAGCAGTATCTGAGTAATGATTTTCTTATAAATATACAGAGACTGAAAACCCCAAAACACTTCAGTTTGAGAGAGATAAACATTATGAGGTGAATTCATACACAAAATAATATCCATAAAAACATAATTAGTTAGGAATGGAGGAAAATGAAAAAGGATCAGATCCAAAGTATAACAGACGTGGATTTTAGGAGCCTAAGCACAACACTGCACTTCAAAACTGCTCATTCTGTGGCTGCCTAGCGCTGGTGGTGCTTATTCATTACAAGAAAATGAGAATTTTAATTCAGACACCCCACTTTCCACCTAATGAGTAGACACAATCCAGGGGAAAATGTCATGGGAAGAGAATCTGTCCTCTACTTACTGTTTTTTTTTTTCCAAAAAGAAAGTAGGTGACAGAATGAGATGATCTCTGCGGCTTACAGAGTATATGCTTGGAAGGGAGGCATCCTGAATTGTAAACCCTGCTTCTAGGACGGTTTATGCACTATACCCTAGAAAATCATGAACAAAAAAGAAATACCCTGCCACCAAAACTGCCTGTTTTGATTGCACAGGAGATTAATTTAAAGGGTACAGGACAACTGAGGAAGCTGTTGTAACTAAAAGCGTGAAGCAGAAGAGTAGATGCTAGGGTTGAAATACCTCTATTCTTAACACAGAGCTGGCCCAGGCTCAAGTCAAACACGATATAGAAAGCAGATGAAATCAACAGCCTGCATGAACAAAAGAGGACTGTGCATTTTTAGTACAACATAAGAACGAAATTAATTAAATGCCTGCACTGGCCAAAGAAGATTTGGATAACCAGAAAAATAAATTATTCCTTCAGACAGTGATAAAAGGAAAGGATTGGCTGGAGCCAAATCAGTTAGACTATGCTGCTAGGATGACCTAACCTTAGGTACTGAAGACATGGCTCAAAATACTGAAAGTGAATTTGAAAACAAAAAATGCGGTGTTAACATGATCTTTAAAAATTTCTTTGACATTATTTATTTTTTTATTTTAAAAGCCTCTATCTCATGAAAACAGAGAGATGGATGCTTAAGGACAATGTTTTTTGAAGGCACTGTGTATCATCAGTGAAGATGAGAATAATATGTAAATAGGTCAATAGGTAATAAGCAATAAACATATTTTCATTAGATATAGTAAATTTTTGTGTGTAGTTTAATAGCTGACAGTGCCTTTGTCTGGTCCAGGATGACAGTGGTGGGACAAAAGTGCAAATACACGTGAGTTACTAAGGAGGATGGTGCACAACCTCTTTCACAAGTCTCACGTTTCCATTGCGTAGTGCTGCTGTCATTCATTCCTTTTGCCTTATGTACTCTCCTTTCCCAGTGCATTGTAGCTCTTCACCTCCTGTCACATACCACTGGTAGTGGCCAGCAGTCAGGGACCCACAGTGGTCAACTGGTAACAATTCCTTACATTCTTCCTAAGACAGCCATGCCTCTTTCTTTTGCCATGCTCTAGCTCAACACAGAGCAGCCACATGGGTATTATTATCTACACTAGTTGGGTAGATCAGTGCTGCAGAGCCCTTCCAATTCATACTTCAACAACCAATATATGCACTTGTCATCATTAAGCTTGCTGACCTGAGCTGAATGTGCAGGAATCTTGGTGCAGTCTCTGCAGCAGTAGGATGTGCCCTCTCTCTGCCATGCACGTCCACACAGCCTAATGGCATCCATACACAGGGTGTTAGTCATGCTGTTCCATAGGTCTGTGCTGGTTTGGGCTGGGACAGAGTTAATTTTCTTCATAGTAGCTAGGATGGGGCTATGTTTTGGATTTGGGCTGGAAACAGTGTGGATAATACAGGGATGTTGTCATTACTGCTGAGCAGTGCTGACACAGAGTCAAGGCCTTCTCTGCTTCTCACCCCACCCCACCAGCAAGGAGGCTGGGGGTGCACAAGAAGCTGGGAGGGGACACAGCCAGAACAGCTGACACCAACTGACCAAAGGGATATTCCATACCATATGACATCATGCTTAGCATATAAAGCTGGGGGAAGAAGAAGGAAGCGGGGGCGACATTCAGAGTTATGATGTTTGTCTTCCCAAGTAACCATTATGTGTGATGGAGCCCTGCTTTCCTGGAGATGGCTGAACACCTGCCTGCCAATGGGAAGCAGGGAATGAATTCCTTGTTTTGCTCTGCTTGTGCATGCAGCTTATTAAACTGTCTTTACCTCAACCCATGAGTTTTTTCACTTATACTCTTCTGATTCTCTCTCTCATCCCATCGGGGGGGAGGGAGTGAGAGCACAGCTGTGTGGCACTGAGTTGCTGGCTGGGGTTAAACCATGACAGTCTTTAATAAAAGATGCCTATGATCTGTGAGCCTGCCAAAGACCGACTCATCATATCAGTACAGGCATAGTCAATCAGGATGTTTCTGAAATGGGTGAATTTACAAACAGTAGACAGTTCATTTCCAATTGAGGTTATGGCAAGTACTAGCATAGCTTTTTTCCAGGAGCTGACCGGTTAATTGACACATGCTCTTCATTTCCTTCTTCTTTACGGCTTATTCAAATTAAACTGCAGAAATATCAAAAAGTTCACCTGTAGCTGGAAGTCCTCCTTAGGATTTGTCTCCAATGCAGATTATTGGGGGAAAAAAAATCACAGATGTTTGTCTGGCAACAGCTCTGAGTCTAGAAAGCTTGAGCAGTTTCCCAGCAGCCAGGAGATTCCAAAACTCACTTGGAGCTGTAGCTACACGGCCCTGTCCAATACATTTGAGTAGAAGAACCTGAATAGGATTAGTTCAGAAATGTTTCCCAGCTTGTTTCTATTTATGGCAAGGAAATGTTTGGCTAGGGCTCAGTTGATCCTGACTCTGCAGTGTGAGTGACTAAGCACCATTAAGAAGTTCTCAGGAAGGCTAAGCATCTTAGTTAGTCTTCAAAGCCTGGATTGACTGACTGTCAAAAGCTTTAGTGCAGTTAGAGGCCAAGTAGAGATCTTGAGGTCACTTCTGATGGTCCTTTTCTCATCCATGCTGAGTAGTGCAATAATTACTATGGTGTGCAAATCACCTGGAGTACACTGCCTTCTCTGGATACAACCAGTAACACTTTAGGGGCATATGTACAAACTAATGACAAACACGATGAGTGGACCCGTCACTTCACTACCTACCCACTGCTCTGGGATTATTCAATCAAATCTTAGCATACATTACAACTGGGTTGGCTTTTACTCATTCTGGCTTGTGCGGGACTACCATCATTCTCTTTCTTCTTCATGCTAACACTGGTGGTATACTACCCAACAAAAAAAAAAAGAAGAAAAAAAAAAGACTGTCAGCACAGTGATGGCTGTACTCTGCAGTTATCTGTGAAGTTATTGAGATTTTCTTGAGGCAAAAGACCCAGCAAGTCTGACCTGGACCAACTAATGGTCTGTGGGATTGCACTGGTATGTAGGCCAACACTACATGCCCCATTGCCTCAAATACCTGTTAGGAATAGTGGTTGCTTATGTGATATCTGTAGAATACTGATCAAGAAATGAGCAGGTGATCTTCTCTCTCCTTTTCTAGGAGCGGTAAATAACAGGATCAGTAAGAAAGGTTGGGCAAAGAAGATCAAAGCCAAGTGGATTAATTTGGTATCAGGGATTTGTGTGGCCAATGAAGATGCACTGCTGGGGACTAAGTGACTCATGAACATTTAACAGTGGCTCTGTCACAGCTGGACTCTGTCATAGTTGAGTACAAAGATGTTGCAAACTAATTGGGTCTGATTGCTTCTTCCCCAGCTGTGCAAGACGCTTGGGCTTTGGACTGGGGCATAAAACACTGGCGAGAGATTTCAGACATCGGAGGCCGGAAGGTCTGAGTGGGCAACATGAAGTAAGGAGGTTAAGCAGAATTGGCCTCCTTTGTAAACAGGATGTGGTTATTGGGTAAGAGCTGGAGGCCCCAAAGAAGCTCTGAAATACAGCAGCTAAATCCTGAGAGATAATGGGGATGTTTGCTGAACTATAAAATTAAAAGGCCGACTACTGTTCCCACTGACGTCCCAGTGAGAGGGAAGGTTGCCACTAATTTTTTACAGGAAGAGTTGAAGTCCTAGAAAGCATTGATTTGTTGAATGGCATCAACTAGAAAGCATGAGGGAAGAGAACTGCTGTTGTCTCAACCTTGTGTATATCATTTGCTTAAATGTTTGCAAGTATTGGTACAATGTTGCAATAATGAATGAGGTTCTCCTGGTGTTAGGCGCTAATGTAAACAGAAACTGAAATACAATCTTTCCTCTAAAAACGTATACTCCTGTTAAAGAATGGATTCAAGGGCCAAGCACGCAGAAAGTAAGAAAATGAAAGCGACTGTAGTATGCAAAACCAGTGCTTTTAAAGTCCTTTAATTCTTCATCCAGTTTTAAGGTTTGTTTTTTTTTTTTTTTCTGTGATTAACATTACTATAAATAATGAGGCTAGTTGTGCTATGAAAGTTATAACTAGGAGTGTTTGCAGGGCCAGGCCTAACATACCCTGACAACAGAACTCAAATGGAGTATAACTTACATTCTTAAAGTTACACCTGTACACGTCTTTACCTGTAACAGTCTGCCTTTACCATTTAGTCAAACATGGACAAATCCTACAAGTTTTCTTCGCAGTTTAGTGTGTTACAATAAGCACGTGTGAGCAGATGGAAAAAGTAGACATTATTTCTGTAACTTATAAACTGTTAGCTAAAATATGTAATGGATAATTAAAGACATAGTGAAAATGCACACATTTCTCTCAAAATTAATCTTTATATCAGATATTTACTGATTCTTATTTAAGTCTACTTCTTTTATTTCTAGGACTTTTGCCACCTCTGGAAATATTCTTTCACATTTTATCAAGATGATTTGAGGAAGTCTCCAATATTCCTGGTAACACAGGGGAACAGCTATGTAAGGTCATGACTCAGTCCCTTTATAAGAATATGTAAACTGTCTTGGTTTCTTTCAAACACTGAAATATCATGTACCTGGTGGCAATATGGCTGTAAACTGACATGAGGTTAAGGGTCTGAGGGCTTGTGGAATTTTTATTTTTGAGGTTGTGATGACGGCTGTATCATAACTATTTTGTTGCATTCTGATGACGCTTATCCCTCTGTCCACTATTACATTTACTATGCTAATAAAGCATGCCTGGCTATCGGGCTGAAAACACCACTTAAAAGGACCATTTTACCGTGTGCAGAGCCTTTTACTGCCAAGGCATTCACGCTGTAGCTAGGAGATGCGAGCCGTTGTCTTGAATCACATCTCTACAAGTTTTCCCTCCAAAAGTGATGATAGATCTTCCAGTTCATCTTAGTTGAAAAGAAAGTTCAGGAAAGAGGCACAAATAATAATTACCTCCAGCAATATAACAACGATGGAGACAAGAGTAATATCTATTACCTGATCATCCAAAAATGCCATCTAGTACTAAAAGAAAAATAAAAGCAGAGCACAGAATACTGTACAACAGTGGTTAGCGGCAAGAAACGTTTAACTCTGTGCCACCTGCTTAAATCAGTTTCGCTGCCGCAAGAATGGATGGAAGCACCTTCGCAACCCCAGCGCCTCGCCTTGCAACGGGAGGGCTGGCGGTGACTTCTTTGGATGGCGCTGGCCGGCTCCGCAGTAGCCCTCAGTCCAGCCGGTTTGGCTACGAAGAGCTAACGCTCCCTGTCCACTGGCACGGTGGTTCGGGTGGGGGGCACGGGGGGATGACACCCCGCCGGTAGCCGTCACTGCCGCTGGAAACGCTCCCCTCACCTCGCCCCCAGCCCCGCCGCCGCTCGCCGCTCCCCCGGCCCCGGTGGCGCCGCCAGCGCCGCCGCCGCACCGTGAGGCAGCGCCACAGGGACGCCGCCGGCGCTGCCCCGGCCCTGGCCGGCTGACACCCGCCACGACGCTCGGGCCGCCGCCGCCGCCGCGGGATGAGGCGCAGCCCCTCCGCCCCGCAGCCGCTGCGGGATTTTCCGCGCGTAACCACGCTCCAAGCGCGGCTCCCTCCAGGGCAGCCCGGCTCGCCGGCAGCCGCCGTGCGCCTCCAGCGCCCTGCCAGCGGCAGGGACGGCGCTGCCACCTGTTACCTGCTCCCAGCTCACGCCCGGCGCGGTGCACCTCGGCGCCGCGCCCGCACCCCTCAGGCCGCCCCGGTCCCCGGGCGGCGCGGCGCGGTGGGGGGGGAGCGGGCAGCGCCACATCCGGGTGCCGGCGCTCTTAGCGCGCATGCGCGGCCGCCCTGCCGCTGCCGGGCAGGGCGCCGCGGTAGTCGCCGCCGCCGCTCCTCCCCGGGGCGCTGCGCTTCCGCGTTGTCAGGCAAGGGGGAGCGACCGTGAGGCGGGGGAGGCGCCCTCCGCGGCGGCAGGAGGAGGAGGATGGTTGTGGGGGCGGGCGGCGGCAGCAGCAGCAGCCGCTGGCAGCAGCCGGGAGAAGCCCCGCTGGTGACTGGCTGGCGGCACACGCAGCTCTGAGGAGGCGGAGGGTGCCTGAGCCGAGCCGCGGGGTGGGCGGCTGCGAAGGGGGGAGAGGCTGCGGCGGCGGGAGGGCAGCGGCAGACGCACGCAGGCAGTCACACACAGGCGGATGGCAGCGGCGGCGGCGGCCGCGGCTGCCACGATGTGAGGCGGGGGGGCGCGGAGGCTCCGCGGAGCGGCGAGGAGAGGCGAGGCGAGGCGAGGCAAGGCGGCCCGCACGCCCCCGGCGGCGGGAGGGGCGGCCGGGCCGGGGAGGGGCCGGCCGGGCCCGGGGGGAGCCGTGCGCCCCGGCGGGCGGGGCGCGGAGCGGCCGCGGGCGGCGAGTCTGGGACCGGCGGCGGCGGCGCCGGTGGGCTGACCGGCTCCTCTTTGCTTGGCTCCAGTCTCCGTCTCCGAGCCCGCGGGCCCCGATGAGGAGCGCCGCTGCGCTGCCGGACTGACGCCTCGCCGCCGTCCCCGCGGACGAGGAGGAGCGGTGCCCGCGGCGGAGAGCGCGGCGCCCCGATCGCGGGCCGCCCCTGCACCGCCCTCCCCGGCGGGGGCTCGTCCGCCGCCTGCGGGGCGGGCGGCGCGGCGGTGACAGCGCGGCGGCGGCCAGGCCGGGGGAGCGGGGAGCGCCGCCGCCGAAGACCATGAGGAAATTTAACATCAGGAAGGTGCTGGACGGCCTGACGGCGGTCTCCGCCGCCGCCTCGGCGTCGTCCGCCGCGCAGCAGCAGCAGGCGGGGAACCGGGAGACCGAAATCCAGGAGACGCTCCAGTCCGAGCACTTCCAGCTCTGCAAGGTAAATGAACGCTGCAGCCCCGAGCCGGCCGGCGGGCGGCCGGGGAAGGGGGCGCACCGCCGCGCCGGGCTCTGCGGGCTCGGCTTCTCGGTACCGACCTCGCCGAGCCTGCCCGCCGCTCCTCTTGACTTGTTTGCATTTATTATTTTGGGGAGCGGGGCGGGGGGAGAAGGGAAGGAAGCGGTGGCTGTAGCTGTGCAGGTCTGGCTGGATTTCCGTAGTCATCTTTCCTGGAGAGTTTCAGGGTTTGTCGTCTTCTAGGCTCCTGCATGCGTGTAATATTGACTGTGTTCGTGAAGGCTTCGTAGAAAGAGTGGGATGGATGGGGGAAGGAGTGATACCTAGCTGTAGTGCAGATATGATTATCGCGGCATTTGAGTAGAAGCCTCTGCTAATGGGCCCGAAGGACAGGGGATCTGTCGCTCTGCATTATTGGGAAATGTATTTATCCCCTTCCTTTGTGCCTGAAGAAGGCTGTAGACGTTTGTGGTGGTTTCGCTGCAGTGTGTTGCCAACCTGCCGATGCTGCTATTGCAAATGTTCTCCAGAGACCGAGGAAAAGTTCCTGTTTTTTTATTTGCTTATGTGTGATACAATAGCTGCAGTTCGTGTCTGCACACTTCAGAAAATGATGCAGCGAATTAATCCACCAGCTGTACCAAGAGGAATAAACACTGATTTGAATATCAATACCCATTTTTATCTTTACAATGCACCCATGGCCTAGCTTGATATGGATGAGCTTGTTTGTGGATTCTCCTCCTTGTTTTATCTAGTATTGCAGGTGTTTCTGCCACTTTTGCAAGTTGTTCATGAAGGACGTGGAAAAGAGCAGAGCTGTTACCAGTTAGATTTTATTCACTGTGAAATACTGAGAGTTGTGGGGTATGCCTGCAACTTCAGTGAAGTAAAAGGAGTATATCAGAAGTTTGCTATGCATTTATGAGGTCCTAAAATAACTCTGCTTTAAACTAAAGGTTTTGAAATGGAAAAGCTGCCATTTGTGTGGCTTACGTTGTGTGTGTTTATAACAGAAATAAGAGTAGGTGATGCTTTTATTATGATCCTGATTCTGATTAATTGCAGTCTGAAAAGTGTAATGGAGTTATTGCTTGGTCAGTTACCAAATTAGTCTTGGCTAACCCAAAAGCTAAATGTGCCAATAGCTTCATGTTAAGAAAGAATCCTGTGGTTAAGGGTTTTTTTTGCTTTGTTTTGTGGGGTGTTTTTTGGTTTTGTCTATTTCGGGGGCTGGTTTTTTCTCTTTGAGGGAAGCAGAGGGTGAGAGGTTGGTTCTGTGGAGCTTGGGTTGTTTTTTTTCTTAATGTGCTGAGAGGTTGCACTGTCATGTGAGGCCTGTTGGATTGAAATTGAAGTGATTCTCAGAAAAGCAGGTCTAGTAATTTGTAATAGTTTTAATGACAAGTCTGGCTTTGTTGCCAAACTTCCTAGGAACATCTCAGATTTTAGTAGTTTCATGCCTTTGTTAGAGCTAAAAATAAGATTACTCAAAGAACGAGAGAGATGAAAAAATGCTGATTTGATACACACTTTGTACAGAAGAAATGCAAGATTCAAATTAAGTTTCAGTAAGTATGACTGTCACTTGATGATCAAGGATGAATGAGTAATTATGACTAAAAAAAAATCTTTTATAACTGGTTCATGTAAGACATCTGATTTTCTCAGTCTGCTGTTAATATGCTTTGTAGTTCCTTTCTTAATTGTGATTAACACCAAATCCTGTTCCCTAACATGCGATATTGATTCTGTTTATTTTTGGTCTGCTGCTTGACCCGTCATTACTGCGATGCTCTGACTTGTTAGACTGTACGCCATGGTTTCCCCTATCAACCTTCAGCCTTGGCATTTGATCCTGTTCAGAAAATACTGGCCATCGGGACTCAGACTGGAGCACTAAGGCTGTATCCTTTTATATTCTGAAGCGGATTTAGTGCACCTCACGCAAGTGATGTTTTGCTTCAGCTGCTGGAACCATTCAGAAGTCTGGTGGGAACCAGGTATGCAGGAGGGGAGAAAAAAAGCTCTGTTTTCTGTTGGTGGGTGGTCTGGCTGTTCTGGTTGTTCTTTGTGTCAGTTCAAGTTGTATTCATGATGTGAGGTATGGCTGCTCAGTCCCCATTATCTCAAGTTAATATATACATTTTGTAGAGGGTTACTAGTGTGCTGACAGTTCACAGCAGCTGACTGCAAATCTAAAGAGAGACCTGGGCTGAGCTCTGTTTTGTTGTTCTGCTATATCCTCTGGGATTGAAAAATTCCATGCTGCTTGGTGGCTTGTGGTTTTTTTTTTTTTTTTTGGTCTTGTTCTTGAGATAAGCTTTGTAATACCGTATTTACCTGCTACTGCTTCTGTGTTGCCAAAAGATGGCTTCAAGTGGGGATGCTAAAGGGTACAGTAATTGTATCTCACTAATAGTTTCCAAGTGACTGAGATGAGCAGAATGAATTTATGGAATAAAGCACCAGTAACCCTGCTTCTTTTTGTTCACTAAAAAGTGAACTACCCATATGTTCATAGCCATATGGTACCATAGCCATATGGTACTATCCCAACCATGTAATAACATATGTGTTTAGACTTTTATTTTTAAAAGAAGATGCCCTGTAGATTCTTTAATCCACACTGCCATTGCCCAAACCTTACTTTTCAGCAAAGAGAATGAATTTGATTCTCTGTTGTCCTGAAATTGGCTGAACTGTGACCTTTTTGGGAAAGGCTTAGGCCACCTTGCTAGAAAAATGGACTTGATCCTCTTTAAACTGTGGGTAAATCTCATCTTTTCCTTTTCCTTTGCTGCTTATATTAGTCTGCAAGTAGACCTTATTTTGTTCCCTTCTGTAACATCACTACTCTGTCTGTAAGGTTAATTGCCTTAAGAGGGTTGTCTTTTACAAGTTGAAAAATTAGAACTTCAGTATCAAATCAAAGGCTTAAAGAAGAGACTGAAGTGAAGTAGCTTGTATGGTATCTATAATGATATCTATTATGAACTCCCAAGATCTCTTAATTGAAAGTATGAGTAACAGTAATGACCATGCAGTGCTCTTAATGCTGTATTTGAAACTACTGTTAGCTCCATAAATTTTGGTTTTAATAAGGTGATAAAGGTGATTTAAATGAAGTATGTGTGGGTGGTGCTGTTAATTACTCTCATATTGGTAAGAATAGATGAGAAAACAGAGACACCTAGAAGTAAGGATTTGGGTTGGAGGAAAAGCAGATCAAAATGCACCTGTTTAGAGCTTACTCACCTGCAACATGATGTTGCAGTTTGGGTAATGATGACTTGATGAAACATGTTTACTGGCACTTATCCATGACTACACCTGTGAATTCTCAGAGTGTGAATTGCTTTCTAAATAATCGAGAGAAATATTGCAAGATTGTGAGGAAAGAAACAGTTACTGTGACAGGAAGCAGTAACATTGACAGAAAATGTGTTTCCTAAGGGAAGGGAAGAAGTTTCATGCAGAGGCTGAAATGTTTGTGCTCCCCTAACTTGATGAAGAAAATGAATATTCTCCTCAGTGCCTTGATACAGATCTTGATTCTTGGAAGAACTGGTTAAAGGCCCTCAGCCTTGGCTGATAGGTTAGCCCTGTAACCCAACAACACTGCAGAAGTTACATCTTCTGTCATTACTTCCTCTTTGGGATGGAGGAGTGCAGGCAGAAGGGATAGAGTCGGACATGTTCCCAATGTAAAACCAGGCTCTCGCTTTCTGCCTAGTGAAAACAGTTTGAAAAGCACTCTTTGGGAAGGAGTGAAACTTGCAAGAAGTGCTTATTTCATTCTATTGCTCAAAGATAAAAACACAACCAAAAAGTGCTTGTTGACCTACAGGATGCTTTACCTGGTAAGTTTTTTTACAAACAATAAATTATGTGCAAGGATTCATTAAAGTGGGAGCGACTTACTCTTCAGAGCTGCCAAAGTGTTTTTAATTGAAACGAGGTGTGGACTAGAAAGATTGAGAGTCAGGAAAGAGGTATTCATTGAGGAGTAAATCTTAAAAGTGGGAGAAAAGTCAAACCTTATTTTCCTCTGCATTCATGTTATGAGAGTATAGAAGTAAAGGAATGATAATGCTTCTTTCATTGCCTACCAGCAGATGGGAGCTGGGTATTAGTGTTTACCTTGCATCTTCAAGTATAGGTGCATCTTGTCAAGCTTTCAGTTCCTTCCTATTGTAAGTAAGTGATCTGAGGAACTGTGAAGCAAGGTGTGTGTGTTTTTTGGTTTTGTTTGTGTTTTTTTTTTTTTTTAGAAAGGCTATTAATGACATATTCTTAAGTCAAGGAATGAGTTAGTTTTAGATTTCATTAATATGTAAAAAAATTAATATTACAGTCCTGATTGATTTTGGGCAATTTATCAGCTGACCCTTTTACAGAACGTGTTCTCTGTATTTGAGCAGTCTGCAGTTCGGGTATTTTAATGTCAAAACCAGCATTGATTAGAACAGATTAATGTGAGCAGGAATTTTCTTAACTACACTCCCATGTCATTCTTCTTTACGAGGACTCTGTAACCACTACTGGAGGAACACAGAGAATTTTAATACACAAATACTAAATGTTGCCTCTAGTATTGATACAGGGACATATAAAAATAGAACTAAAGATTTTTCTGAAGAACCAAGATATGTGGATACAAATATACTGGGAGTTCACTGACTTAGTGTATTTATCAATTGGCAATAAATAAAGACAAAATAACATCAACACTGTAGTGAATTCTCTGAATCCACAAAGTAATTGTGAAAATGGAAATACCTAAACTATAGGTGGCACGTTTCACTAATTGGATTAGAAGTAGAGTTACTACTCTGTTAACATTCTTTATCCCTGATCCTAGGCTTGGGTTAAAATTGGAGGAGAGCATTGTGGAGTTGGTGACTTAGTGTGCCAGAGGCAGGACTTTGCAATTCAGTGCCCTTAAGCAGCGGTTGGTTCTAGATCTTGCAGTTTCAAGAGGGAGAGAAGTCCATAAAAATATTGGGAGGAGACTGCTTTTAGTGTAAAACTTTAACCTTATGAGTCACCAAAGTTACAGTTTGGGATTATTTACTAGCTTAACTTGCGCAGTGTATCCCTTGTATTCTTTAAAAAAAAAAAAAACCCACCTCTATTCTATTTCCAGAGTTACTCAGAAATATTTCTAACTCTGATTTAGCTAGGACACTTAAAAGCAAGTGTTTCTGAGGCAGACTGATACTGCTCAGGTATTATCCTTAATTAGAGAAGTATTTTGTGCCCTCCACAGAAAGGAACATTTTGAGCAATTAGTAACAAAGGCTCTATTCTTCTGTTTTCAGCTATGGACAACAACTTGGTTCCTTTACTGTGTATGAGGAAAAGTTACAAAGTGTATAGCTTAGTAGAATACAAACCTTGGAGAGAGGTCAGATGCTGGACCCACTACTCTTGACTGTAGAACAGCCAGCTGATGTGACCTTCTTCCTGACATTAGGATCTGTTTAAAATAGTTAAGCCATTTTATTCTGTTTTCTGTATTGCAGGGGAAACTAAGTGATGAGGTAGACACAAGAGCAGAAGCACAGCGCTGAGTGACATAAAACCTTAAGTTTATTTCTCACATACACCCATGCTCATCTGCTCACGCTGATCCAGTTGTTCCTCTGAGTTCATGGTGCTGATCAGAGGACACTCGTTCCAGCTGCTTGAGGTGTTTGAGTCTTGGCTGGTGGCCTGGCTCTTATATGTGTGGCAGTTCCACCTCAGGCTCACCCTTCTGCAAAGCGCTGGATGCTTGAGGATGTGTTCCCCACAAGGAGCAATTGTGCTCACTATTGATTTCAAGCTGCAATGGTCAGTGTAAGCTGCTGGTGGCCTCATTTGTCACTGCAGGCCAATATCTTTGACTTTCTCCATACTTAAAGTGATTAAGCTGTTGTTACTAGGGTGGCTTTCACCTTTTGATCTCCTGTCCCAAATGTGTTAGATATCAAGTAGCTAAAAGTTCATCTATGCTTTGCTTCTTTCCTGTGCATGCCCAAGCCATTACAGCAGGATACAGTCTGTGTAGTCTTTAGGAAGTTTTGTGCATAATTGGCTGTGCTTTGTTTTCCCAGCAGATATCAAAACCTTCTAATGAGTTAGAGTTACGTATATGTACTCAAGGTTTAACTTACTTGAATAGTGTGTTTGGGTAGACTTCACCCCGTGACATCTTGACGGTGTTCAGTGTCATAGGTAGTAGCTCTGCTTCTGTCCTGTTCATTGTTTTCATTCTTCTGCTTAAAAGTCCCTCTAGAAGTTGAATGTGATGTGAACAGGGTAGCATTTAAACTGTAAAAAGGTTTGAGAAAGGTCAAATGGACTTCTTCAGGATTTGTCTGTCTTTAGGGTGTTGTTCCTCAGAACTTTAAATTACTAATTGTACTGGGCTCTGGACTTAATAGTCAGCTGCGCTTTTTTGTTTGCTTTTATGGGAGGTAGAATAAGCTTTGAAGCTAAAGCAGAAAAATTGAAGGAATTCTCCTGCTCCCTGCTGTTTAACTGCTCCATCTTAAACAAGTTTCTTCAGTTTTCTGTGCTTTTATTTCTCAATAACAAAGCTAGGACAGTATATCAAATGAGATGTATTTTGATTGTCTGCCAACATGAATGCAGCATCTTTATTGGTGCTTCGTGCCTTAAAAATACTCATTTGCAGCCTGGAGCTCAGTCTCTCTCTTAATACAGAGAATTCTAAAAAGGAAGACCATTTCCACTAGAAATTCTTAATAAAGGGGGCACCTGTAGAATAAGTGTTGTCTTCCACACAGACCAAATTGTGCCTAGGACTTTTTATTCCCAAGCAGAATAGGTTCTTTAATTAAAGTTTGTTTTTTTTCTGTTGCAAACCCAGTTCACAGGAAGGAGAAAAATTAGATTGTTCGTCGTTCTGTCATTGGGATCTGGAGATCCCAGTCATTCTGAATGTCAGTGTCTGTTCATTTCCCCCCATTCTTTTCAGCAGTAAAAGATGACTTTTATGTAAACAAATGGCTGAAGTTATCATATATTTGAGGCACATAAAACTTGCTGTCTGTGACTTCCTTTCTCTGGCCTTTTGTGAGAAGAATTCAACTGTTATTCTTTGATCAAAATAGCTCAAAGCCTGGATGTGTGGTTCCATGCAGTCAGTTTCTGATGAAATGTTTATGTTGCTGCATCTGGATAGTTTTGCTGTAGATGTATACCAAAAAATTCAAGCCATTCAGTGAATTCTCCAAAGTTCTAACAAAATTCTATTTCAAACTTGTGATGTTATATCCATTAAAAATGCTTTCCCTTTGGATCATTCAGGCTATGCAAGGCAGTCTGACTCTTTGTTTTTGTTGTTTTTTTTTTTTTCTTTCACTGAAACATCAGCTTGAGATGTGGGGGGTTTTTTGAAGTAGCTCTACATCTGCTCTTTCTCCCTGCTGGAGAAAGGGCAGCAGGGCAATGGCTGGAGTTGTGTTTACAGTATGCTGAGCAAAGATTTCAGTTTTTCAAACTGAGCATCTAACTGTGAAGTTGGCACAGCTTCAAGTGGGAGACTGCATCAGATGAACTTGGGAGGTCCTTTCCAACCTAAATTATTCTGTTATTCTATCTATTCTGTGAATATACCGAAGTTGAACTAAACTACTGTTTTGTAGATTGTCAGGGTTTTTTGGCATTTGTACACTGAAGAGAATAGTCTCAACCTTTGCCAACGTTCTTCTGGACTTCAAACAAATCTTCCTGTTTTGGGAGGAGTACATCGGTAAAGCTGCTAAAAATATTGCAATAGTGTCATGCCAGAGCAACTCTGTGATTATCTATTAATAAGAAAATGTTTATTGGCTACCTTGCCACCCAATTCACATAGAGTAGCTTAAAAAAGAAAACTACTTTGCTTAAAACATACATTAATCTTATCACATTTCTGTTTCTTCTAACACTACCACATTTCTTATCGTATCTTCCAGCACTTAGTTCATGTGGGTATCGTTAGTTCTCTTACATCTTTCTTTCCATGAAAAATCCCCAGCCCTTAAATGAAGAAAATCAACTACCTTTGGATATTCTGAGATGAAATAAGGCCAAAATGCCATGATGAGACCTGTAACTCTTAAAAATGTATGGAATTATAGCAAGTTAGTCCTATACAGAGAAAGCCATGACTGAATTCTTCTTAATAAATAGAATGGTGTACTTTTTAAATCCATGGTTACACTTGTTGGGAGACTTGGTAATACTTCCATCAAAGCAAAAAAACTAAATGGGTCTTTGATTAGATGTATTATTGCATACACTGTAGTTCTACTAACAGCTTTTAGTAGTAATTGCTTTTGTTCAAAAATACCTGATGTATAACTGTATTAAATCTCATGCTGTAATTTACAAAAATTAACTTTTCATAATGAAAACTTTTTATTCCCTATTTTACTGAGTAGAAGCCTAATGGATATAGCCTTGTAGCTTCAAACTTGGTGGGTCACAGTGAGCTTAGGGAAGGAAATGTCTCCGGAAAGCATGTGAAGTTTGCAAGGCTGTAGGTGTTACCGTAGCACTAGTATGGCCTGTTTCCTTGTATCTCCTAGCTATTTGTGAAACACTGAGGTGATATGCATTGTGTGATCTGATGTTGTTAGGGTAAAATGTAACAGGGAATTGGACAGCTGGGGCCCAGCTTAGGCTTTCAGATTTCTGGTACAGTGCTCAATTCACTAGGCTCTTAATTTGACGTTTTACTGGATTTGTTCTTTCTCAGTTGTTCTGGAAGGGCTTTTAGAACTGAAGTAGCATTATTGCTGCAGGAGAAGAAATGAGCAGTTTCAGTAAAGTCACGTCTGAAAAAGTAGAAGCAGCTCATGATTTGAGATGTGTTAAGGCCTGAAAGTACGAATCAAGATTGTAAACCCTCCCTAACAAAACTTACTGTTTGGCAGAAATTTTGTAACTGCGTTAGACTTCTAAGAGTCCAGGTCTCTATTTTTACAAAGGTTTCACAAGGCAAAGATAAGTGTTCTTACACATTACCTTTAAGGTGACTGGAAGTGCCCTCAGTTATTATTTTTGTTTCCTATTGCTCTTCTAGAACTGTTTGTTGTTTCTCAGTTCAATGGAACAGTAGAAACCCACATTATTTATCAGGGTTCCCATAGCACATCTGGTTTTGTAGGGTTACCTTTGTAGAAGCTCAGTGAAAAACAGAATAAAACTTGTGAATTATTATATTCTATATGAAGTTAAACAAAACTGGAGAATGTGGATATCGGGAGCAGTTCACTTTGTCCTTAATCTTAGCTATCTGGTAATGGTTTCACATTTTGAAAAAATTGAGTCCTTAGCAGTTTCGAGAGAGTTAATTCTGCAGTAGGTCTTTATCTTTAATCTCTTGGGTCTTTTCTTTTCCTCTTGCTACTCTTGATGAGGCCCATCCTGGAGTGTACCATCAAACTGATCATTCTAATTTTTTTTAAAAAATGCAGATTCTTAATCCTGCAAAGTAGACAAGACTACTTCTCCAGAGATCTAATTCTTTGACATGAAGTGTATTTATTTGTTTGCCAGCCTGAAGAAGTTGTTAGTGGTATTTGTGCACCAAAACATCATATGAGAGCGCATTGCTTACTTACTGCCAGTATGCTGTCTTTCAGCAACTTTTGAGTTTACCTTATTTTGCTGAACCAGAAGTTTAAATTATGGTATCGTAATTGGTACTTGAATGCTAATCAGCATAGCCTCTTAGTATTCAACTGGTGATGACTTGGGTGACCTTTTTCATGTCAACGCTTCTATCATAGGCACTTGATAATAATACAGCTTACATGTTTATCAAAGGGAACACCAAGTTACTATTTCTGTTGACTTCCAGTGCAAATACAGGTGAAGGTCTAATGACATAATTTAAATCTCTGGTAGTGATATTTCTATCACTGAATTTAGCACAGTTTAAAATAGTGAAAGTCTTGGAAATAGCTAAAACTGAAATATTTCACTAGTAAGGACTGTGGTAGAGTGGTATAATTTCTTATTTAGTAGATTTCTAAAATACGTAGCAATTCTGTCAGCCTCTTGAGACTCATACTGAATCCTGATTCATCTTGATTTTTACAGTGCTTTAATGAAATTACTTTTTCTGTGGCCATCATTTAGCCTGATCTGACATGTTGATGTTCAGTTTAAGACTCTCTGCCACAAATGAGAACCATTTTGTCTTACAGTTAAAATCTCTCCTTGGTAAGAGATTCCAAAACTGCTTTTTATGTCTGAGATCTGTACAACTTGATGACAGTCTTGATCTGCGTACTAGTTGTTCTAACTTAATCACTTCCTGCAAAGACTTAGTCTATTTTGAATCCCTAAGCTTCTCTTAAATATATCTATATATAAAAAACTTCTAGTTATTGATAGTGCTTGTATTGAAGCAGGTATATTAATTGCTGACTTAAGATCGATTCTAATATTGTATTAGTAAAAATTTTTCACTGAAGTTCAGGAATAGATCTTCCCTAGTCATTTGTCCACAGTAGTTCTACTCTGCATTAGTGGTTCTGTACTTATGGATTTTTCTTTTACGTTGAATTTTATCTTAATTATCTTAAGTGTCAAGAATAGTGAAAGTAGGTGCAACTTGAAATGTGTGTCTGCTAGTATAGAAAACAAAGTGCAAGATTAAATGCTTTGAGGAATGCTAGGTTATGCTGATTGAGCTAATTAAAACATGTGAAACTGAAATTTTTTGTAATAACAATGATGCTGATCTTGTAATACTTGAAAAAGTTCAGTCTGAAGTGTTGCATTTTGCAAAACCTACTACTTGATCACTGTTCTAGAGAGAAGTTTATAGCTTCATAGAAATAACTAAGGCTACTTTATTTATTCATTTTACTGAATGTCATGGAATTTTGTTTCCTAAGTGCCTTAAAAAACAGGTTTTGTTACTACCTTTTTTGTTTGGGCAACTTGAAGCTTAATTTCCTTCTAAAATTGAGATAATTGCAGTGACCACTACTTCGATGTCCAGAATAAGTCTTAGCCTGGTCTGCTCAAAGCAGACAGTGTTCATAAGAGCAACATTGGTAGAGAGGGGAGGTCAGGTTCTCCACCAAGAAGGCTGTAGACTAAACTCACTCTTTTATGAGGTGTCTCCCATGGATTCTCCAAGAACTAATTGTCTCCTCCTGCACCTATATTCTTGTGAAAAGTCTTTACAAGAGCTGTTTTAACTTTGGAAACCAGGGAGCTAAAGAAAGAATGCAGATCCAAAGGAAGCAAGGCCTTTGTACTTCTGCTTAGTGAGCTACTATTTTATTGTGTATGATTCATGCCATTTCAAGCAGGGGATTGCATTGCATAGCCTCTTGAAGATGCTGCCAGACTTGTACTCTGTATGTGTTTGATTAACATTATTAGATCTTCGGTTCACATTAAGATGATATATTTAACACTTCAAGACTAGCCAGCTAAAGAGGTAATCCAGCTGGTATCCAATGTTTTTGATAACCTTTTCTACTAAAGGTCCTGCATCTTTCCCACCTAGTAACACCAACTCGTCAGCAGCAGCAGCAGATGGACAAAAGCAATTTGCATTTTTCTACTTGCTCATTAGGGAAAAAGAATAGATTGCTAATTTTTTGCGATCACTTAATGTTAAATTGATAGGATTAGCTTGGCTGTAAATTTTTTTTAGCATATGGTCTATCCAGTCTTACTACCTTGTTAAACAGAGCAGATGTTCATCTTCGCAGTTGAAAAACATTCTTGACTGAACTTTGTAGTGTTGATATTAGAACACAGTTACTAAGCTTTAGTGAAGCTTATTAATATGCAGAACGGGCTGCATAGCAATAACTTGCCTGGCATTCCCTTTTATACGTGTTCCAAACTTGTGCAGTAAACTGGTGCAGTGAGATTAGTTTCACAGCTGCCCTTAAATGTCAGATAAAAAGGAAAGCCACCAAAAAAAGCCCCCAGTAAACTTCCATTTGAGTGACTAAACATAATGAGATTTCTTGCTGGCATGGTGAACATCCCTTCATTCTTTAAAATAATTAGGTGGGGAACATAACACTTTTGAAAGAAATTCTGGTGAGTTACTAACCTGGAAAAAGGAGATCAGGTAGCCTACCTCTTTAAAGTAGACAGTCTTATTAGTAATGTCGCCATGTTTTCATAAGGCCCCCTGGCCAAAGGAAATAGTATTCAAATAGCAGCCACTCACGAAGGATACTATGGTTTTCTTAATCCTGTTTTGTACTTCTCTATCTTTCAGTTAAAAAACACTAAACAAAAACATAGGTCCAAAAACTTTTTTCAATTACCCACAGTATATGTGGCTGCCTAGCACTTGATTTTACTTGTTTTCTTACAGACATTGCCCATGGAAGTACTGTGAATATAGTCCCAATTATGTTAATAGCCAAAGGGATAGTAAAAAAAAAAAAGTAAAATAGAATGGGATTTGTACATGCTTTAGAGGATGCTGTGAGGAAGAGGCAGCAGGAGTTAACTTTTATGATATTGTTTCTTTTCTTACTTGAGTAGCAAAGGACAAAAACTGCTTAACTTTTGAATTATGGCAGCTTAAAAGAACTGTGGGATTTTTGGTTGGTTTTGGTTTTTTGCACGCCCTTCCCTCTGCCCCATGAACATTCTGCCAATGAGTTCCAGATCAAATAAATACTGTTCTGGGTAAAAAGAAAAAAAAATATGAGGAGGAGGTAGCATTTCCTGAGCAAACTTTTACTGACTTTTGATTATCTGTCCTTTCTGCTGGCAATTCCCAGTGGGAGAAGCAGCGCATTAGAAGGTGCTAACAGTGAAGTCTGGTTACAAAATATTTAGCAACTGCAGTTTTGTATTTTAGCGTATCATAACCAGAAGCAGTTCCAGTACTTTGTGATAGTCTTGTTGTGCATAACAGTGCATTCTGTCATTTCCAGACTAGGTTCTCCGATGACATTTGTGCAGCCTCTTTCACCTCTTGTGGTTTTCTATAAATAAACTGACTGAAACTTAGTAAACACATCTCTCTTAATATAGGAAAGTTACCTGTAGCGCATTCAGTGTAGTATTAGTGCTAACAGCTGTAAAGGCCCCTGTTACAGGAGTTTGCAAATACAGCTCTACATAAATAAAAACTTCTACAGATCTGCAAGTACATGTACATCACAGCTGGTGCATAGCTATAATTGGAGAGTTAAGTGATCAATATTTAAATGCATCACTATCTCTTTCGTTCCCTACTTTGCAGAACTGATTTGTATTTGCAGCAGACTTTATTTAAAGCTAGCTCTATTTTAATACCAGATATGACAATTCCAAAGGGGCCAGAAATGTGATGGTGTGTGGTTTAAATGTGTGTATATGATAGTCACTAAAAAAAATTGTCTTGATGGGTTTTCTCTGTTATAAAATAGCTAAAAATGAGGCTGTGACTGCTCTTGCACCAGAGGGTAAGGTCATCTACCTTGGCATAATAAGCAGTAGAGGTGATCACTGTCACCAGTTCCTCTGGCAAATAGGAACTGCCTGCATTTCATTTCAGTGGACTAAAGTTGTAGAAATCCTTATTCTTTTGTTAAGGTTATGGACAGGCTCTTCTCCCTTAAGTGCTCAAAAGTGGCCTCAACTTATCTGTCTAGTGCACCCTGGCCTGGGCAGAATACTTACGGACTTTAGCTGTTGCCTTAGTGAAACCCTTTTAGAAAAGGATAGTTTCTAAAACTGGGAGGAGGGAACTATTTTGTTGTTGCCTACCTGCAGTCTTTCATAACTCAGTGGAAGTTGGGTTGTCCTTTACAAATGTAGGCTTCTCCTGTTTTCAAGATTGACCTGGGCGGGTGGGGGTAGGGGGAGTGCAGAATAAATTCCTAGTCAGGCTGCAGAAACTTGGGAGACACTACTTCAATTCCAAGAACACTACTTGAATGTTTAGTTTGCAAGTTTTGCGTATAACTTCATAGAATTTCACCTGTCTGAATTCAAGCTGATATTTACTTGAGATTATATGTAATACTTAGTGTATTATATGTTTAATGTACTATATTATATGTAACATATATAATATATTAAAGAAAAACAGGCTTGGCTTAAACTAGGTCTTTGCTGAGATATAAAGATCATAGCAGTCAAAGTACAAAGCTTCAAATCAGTGAATACGTATTTTCTCTGAACCAGCCACTGAAACTTGGCTTTTTGATTTGTTTTTACCAAATCTGCCCAACTAACTTGGAAGAGCATGGTGAACAAAAAAGCATCATTTTGCTGTCATATAGAACAATGGTGTGTCCACATTTTGAGTCCTGTGTTTTCCTGGTTTCTGCATTTTAAGTGGCATGGATTTTGAGGAGGAAAACTACAATTATTGAGAATAGAGTGGCTGCCTTACAAGATGATTAACAATGCTTGGTCTCCTCAGTTTAGAGAGGAGGAGAAGGGTTAAATATGATCAAGGGTTGTACAATCAAGAGGACACTGGTTAAAATGCATGCTGAGCTCTCATTTAGCAAATTTGCAGTGCAAAAAATAGGGGGCATTCACTAAAGTACTATTAGACTGATTTAAAAGAGATAAAAAGCAATTTTTAGTTTGAATATAATGAGTAGTGAAACTCTAGAATTTGTAGGTGTGGGAGATGGTGTCGGCAGGCTGTACCAGTGGATTTGGGAGGGGAATGGACAAACTTGCAGACAACAGCTTTATAACCAAATGCCAAAGGGACTATACTGGGCTTTGTCCTCTAACATACCTAATCCACCCAGAGTGTTTGGTTTGGGAGTGGAAAGGCTGCAAAAAGTGGCCAGGCTTGTGTGCTCTCCTTAAATAACATTGCTGCTGTAGGAGACAATGCTGGGCTGCATGGACCTCTGGCTTGAGTCAGTATGGTGGCTCCTGTGCTCTTAGTCTGGCTGACTCCTGTCAGAGGAAAGAATTCCTTAAATATGAAGTTGTTCAACTGTATGGTTGCACAAACCTCATTTCAACTCAGTATTTCACAATGTAATCATTTTTATAAACACAGCTTAAAATTTTCTCAGCTTCTAGGGTTTGTTAGCAAGGAGATAATCTTTGCTGCTTAAGCAAAATTTATCAGATGCCTGAACAGTTGATGAAACGGTTTCTATGGTATGGTAAAACATAAAACGTCAAGAGTGTTGATGTGGTGTAGTGGTGAGTTTTAACATCAAGGATGCTGGTAATCACACTGATCTGATAACGTTCTCTGCCTTTGCTTTTTTGTCTCCAATGGAGGTTACTGTTGCAATTAGAACAGAGTGCTGGGCAAGTTCAGAAAACAATGGCCTTGAGTAAGTTTTAAGGGGAAAAACTACTTTGTGCCATTCTTCAAATGTCATAGTGTGCTATTACAGTTGTATCCAGTTTGACAAAGAAGACACTAGTAACGCTTCCTGTTCTAATCTGCAGAGTAATGGATTGGCATTTTTAGGAATATAATCACACCTGCTGTAGGAAAGCTCATTCAAAGAGACTGTTCTTGCAAAATATTCCTGAAATTATATTTAGCGTCAAACTTAAAATCAGCAGATTTCAGTTACGAGACAGGTAAAATACTTAAAAGCATAGTTTGAAAACTTTGTCCACATAGTTTGTTCTACAAAAAAACCTCCAAAAGTAGAGAAACCTTTGTATTCTGAAACTTCTCATTGTCTGCTGTAGTACATTAAAAGCATATAATTGTAAATTATACAAATGTACTTAATTTGGGGGGAGTTCACTTCTCATGAAATTAAACTGAGTTGGGGATACTTGTCGTTAGTGTTGTCTTAGTGTGTTAATGGAGAATCTTTAAAAATGATCAGTGTAAGTGCGTTCTGTATGAGTGATACTGAATCATTATAAATATATTATTTTCAGCTCCTAATAAGAACTTTTAAAAATATTTAGTAGTCTAAAGTATCTTAGTAGCTCAGGGCTGGTCTCAGCTATTATTTGGTATGTTACTTCTCTGGTTGTCTGTCTTTTTTTTTAAGGCATACTAATAAATGCCATTCAGCATACTATTTTTATTGATGTGTGACTGGAATGCATGTATCAGTCTATTGTGGTGGTTTTTAGTAAAACAGACTTCATCTTGGGTTTGTACAACAGGCCACTAGTTAATGTTCTTTTTTTCACTTGTGTTTGAGGAGATTGTATGAAGAGATTGTTCCTTTTATAGTTGTTGTTTTGAATTATTAGAAATAGAAATAATCTCTGCTTGTCTTGCAAAACCTAGTTAGTCTGTCTTTATCTTAAACATATGCAGTTCTCAGTGTCTGTACATGACTGGTTTATTTTTCTCACTAAATGATTCTTTAGAAATACTACTTTATAGTTTTCAGGTGTGCTTTAGTACAGTGCTGCTTCTGGTAGAGTTAATTGTAGCTCTTGTCCATGAATAGTTTCCAAGAATGTATCCATCCTGGAAGAGGCCATCTCCAGTGGTCTGGGACGAATGATTTAACTCTTTCCTCGTTCTCCTCTACTTCAAGAGGATCGACTTTGTTTATGTATGCAGCTTGCAAGGAAGGAGAAGGCTTGATTCTGTTGAAATGTTTCTTTGTCCTGACTGTGCAGCCTTGTTACTGCACAGTGACTTTGAAGACTACCTGTTCTCTGTAGATTTGCCAAATTTAGAGAGTCAAACAGACTCAGAATGTGTGTGGGGATTTGTAGGCGATTCTTGATTAAACAGCGTACTTCTTTCAGCCTTTCCTGGAGGCTGAAGTTGGGAACCTGGGCATTCATGGGGAAAAAATGAGTAATAATCAGACTTAAGGTTGCAGTGCTAGCATATCAATTGGGGGGTTTTTATAGTCCTGTTACACAAGAAGTTGGGATACTTTGCAAGCAAAACACTTTCAGACTTGTAATGCTTCAAAGGATTAAAGTGAATCTGCACACAGTTGGCCCATAAAGATTCTCTTTTGGTAGGGGAAAATACACTTAGCTTTTTCTCATAATATGTATGTGACTTGAATTTAGCTCTGGTGGAATTCTTTACCATCAGAAGTCTAATGGCTTTCTTGGAATGTTTTTTCAATTCACACAGAGCTACTGACTGCTGTAAATATACAATGGCCTTATTTGTTCCTGTTTAAGATTGCCATTCTGCTATGTTAACATTTGAAGAAATAAACTTTGAATGGTACCTTGTAAAGATGGTATTTATTCTCTTCAAACTTTTCTAGCCAAATCTTGGAAACAATAGTTTTCCCCTGTGGTGGTGTTTTTTTCTTTCTAATAAATGTTTAAGAGGGAACATTACAGGTGATTTAGTCTGACAGATATCAACTCAAATGCTTACTACTCCAGCTTATATCTGAGCCTCCTGTGTTTTTACTCCTCACCATGCAGAGCACATGTAAAACTTCCACATGTTGCAACTCCAGTGAGTTGCAGTAGCTGGTTGAGAGCTACGTTGCTGGTTTCCTCTTGTATTTTTTTGATGGAAGGTGTTACAGAAGTGAACTTTGAAAACTAATTAATTTGATTTTCTCTATTGCTGAGTAAAAAAAGCTATCTGACACTCAAACTTTAAAACAAATGTTTTGATTAAAACATTTTGAGCAGTGAATTACACTGTATCAATGCAGGTTCTCCTGACTCAAAGCACGTCTGAACTGACTAGGCTACAATGCCACGTTAATTTTAATGATCTGGATTTGCTCCTTGGAAACCATCTTGAGTTTGGATGAAGAGTCCTGTTCCAGACTATACTTTTCTTTTGTCTGAGGCCCTGGATATTTTCATGTTATGGCCCTTCTGAAGCGCTGTTTTTCACAGCTGGAAATTTCCCTAGAGAAGGTGGGAAACCCTGCCTATTTGACATCTGTAACTTCAGGCTTTGAGATTAAAACTGCAGTAAAGCTCTGGACTGTGATAGTCTACCTCAAACAGTGCATATTTGGGTTTTTTAATGTCTTTTTAAAATTTTATTTGCAGGGGTAGTACTGATGATGTGATAGAGGTTACTTTTCTTAGAAGATGCATGATTGCTAGGTTTTTAAATACTTTTAACTAAGCAGCAGCCATTTCACTCTTGGAGTGGTTCTTGTGTGAATAAGTTGCTGAGGATTCCAGTGGGAACCAAATGGCTAAAAAAAAAAAAGTCCAAACTTCCTTAGTTTTGCACTTTAAAAACTGTCATTTTGAAAGTAGTAATTTTTTGAGGATTCCGGCTGTATTTCTCTTCAAGCAATTCTTTGTGCAGACTTGCTCTTTACCTTGCCTTCTTTTTACCCTTTTAAAAAAAGGGGGAGGAACAGTGGAAATGTGAATATCTTCTCTTGGCATTAGGGGAGCAGGGTGGTAGTGAAGGAGACAGCAACACTGTGTGGAAAGGAAAACCTCTACTCTGTTTCTGCAGCTTTTCCTTGACTATGCAGCAAGTGTAGACAAATGCTCAGCTGTCTTTACCCCCCTGACCCTTTCCTCACTCCTAATAAATCAGAGGTCAAACTATTAAATTTCAGTGCGTGTATTTTTTTTAAGACAATCTCATACTTGCAGAATTATTGCTAGATATTTCAGTTAAGCTACAGGATTGTGGAGAAACCTTAGAAGTGCTGAGCAGCATAAACAGGTATAGCTCTGCATCTTTGAACGGCTTGAAACCACAATTTGCTGTATATAACACTTCCTTCAAGCCATCATATGAAGAGAATGGCGTTTCCCCTTCCCTTGGAACTGGAACAGTTTCAGTTACAGGAAGTGAATTGTAATATATGGATATTCATCATTTTGGATACTTTTATCTAGAGGAAAGAAACAGACATTTTATCCGTGAAACCTGCTATCATATGGCTCTATCTTGTAGTATAATTACCTGTGTGTTGTAACTTTTGAAATGTTTCCTGCGATTGCAGCATTTTATACAGAGCATCTATTTTAAGATGTTGAGGTAATGCTGCCACCTTTCTCCTTTTGATGGGATGTGGGCTTGATCTGGGTTTCTCCCCTCTTCTCAGCTTCCTATTTTCATAAAACTTACAGCAAGTTGATCAAAATAGCTCTTCAGCCTCAGAAATTACTAGCAGATGACAAACAAGTAAAACAAACATTCTTGTAATAGCAGGGCAGATAAGCACTGCCTGAAGTATCAGATGTTACTTGGAATCTGACAGGAACTGGAAGTACACAAGGCTAAAAGATGAGCAGATTCTCTAACGTATCAAAACCCAAAAATAAACCTCACTGAAGCTAGATTTGCAAGGTAATACCTTCCCTCCATCTAGTAGTTAATGTGCCTACTAGAAAAACTGCAGGGAAGACACATAGGAGAACTACCTTGGACCGTGCTTTTCTGTTGATTATCTGTTTTCCATCCTTTTGCAGTCTTGAACTGGGCTGTGGGTACTTGGAAATCTCATAACACTGTCTGAATTATCCCTTTCCCAGTGCTAATAAAAGCTATTTGTTTCTGACATCCACAGCCTGCACAAAACAGTAGCTCTGTATTTATACTCTGATGGGAACTCTAGCACTGTTGAGTGGTACGTTTCTTGGGGCCAAAGAAAGGACCAATCTGAAGTGGTCAAGTACACTGAGAAAGAGCAAACTACAGGATCTAAGGTGGCATCTGCAACAACTTTAAAAAGAAGAGTTAAGATGCAATGGGTAGTGTTATTTTTAATGCTATGCTTCACATTTTAATAATATTGAAGAACTGCATGTTTTAATTCTAGGGTTTTTTTTATCTGGCAACTTAATTTTGGTTTTTCTAATGACCATTTATCTCTTTTGACACTATTTTTAAACAAAATTTAAGCTAAATAATGCAAAACGTTTAGTAGTGATGCTGAGATAGTGCATAAGCTTTTAAAAATAAATTACCATAATACATTTGAGGAGATATGAATTAAGGTTGCATAAGCAACTTCTAGGGACAATGTCAACCTTTTAATAGTCCATCTCAAGTTGGATTTCTGGTAAACACAAGCCACAAAAATACCACTTCATGCAACACTGATATGCAGCTATTTTTGTGGTGTGAAATGGAGCTATGTGTACTAGCACAAATGTCTGGACAAAAAAGCTAAGTAAAATTACAGGTATTTCAACAAAACGTAGTAATCCCTCTTAATATTTTGGCATGTAATAAACTATTTTTCCAAGTTGTATGAAAAGCACAGAAAATTTAAGAAACACTCTAATAAGTGGGAACTGTCTTTGCGTATTAAAAATAAGAATTCCAGCTCCAAGGTACCCCTTATTTATATGAGGACATAGTTTCCCCTTTTGATTTTGGTGGAAGAGTGCCATCTACTGAATTGCTTGAATTGTACCTTAGTTTCTCATTTGTAGTGGTAATTTTGAGCAAACATTCTATAAAATTGTCACTATTATTTTGATAGTAGTGAAATAGTAAGTTTCTCAGTTCCTTTGGTGATTTGCAAAACTAAAAATTATCTTATAGTGGAACCTGAGGAGGCTTAAAATAAAATTGAAAACGCTGTTCTTAGAGAGACTATATTGCAAAATATTAGAGTAGCATTGAGAGGATCATTATTGGTGGCTCATGTATGTTTGAGAGTAATTTTAAAAGTCTTAAGTGTCATTTTTAGTTGTCCTGCCCCCCCCCCCCGATATGTGGGGGATGGACTAGATGACCTTTAAAGGTCCCTTCCATCCCAAAGCATTCTATGATTCTATGATTTTCAATGGAGAGGATTTAAGATGTCTCTCTACTTATGCCTTTGAGCAGGCTTCAGGGAAACTTTCTCCTGAGACCCATTTATTGCATTGTGTTTGAATTAGGATTTAGATACTGCTAGCTGAAATATTTAAAAAGCAATTGCAGTAGCACTGCTTGTGAACATCACTTTAGGTATTTGGAACATCTTCCAGCTTGTGACCAATACACTATGAGTCTGGGGACAGATTGTCATGTCAAGTTGGTATAGACAGAGAGGTAAACTTGTATCTACCACCTTAGTTTGGGGTCTAAGTTTCTACTCTTTGTGTATATAATGGAAGTGTTGGTACTTCTAATCTGTTACCCTCTTAGCACTTCAGCAGATGAATTTGCTGGTAAATATTGCAAAAGGCTGCATAAGCAAAAAACTTGCTATACCTGCATCACTATATTGATAAAACTCCTAGTGATGAAATAAACTTTCTCCAAAAGGATGTTTGGAAGAGGGAATTATTTCCATCATTGGTTCAAGGCAAAATGGTGTGGGAAGCAGAAGGGTGGATTTAAGCCTCACCCACAAGTTAAGTGATGAAGGATTGTGTCCAAAGGGAGGAGCTCATATTGGTACTGATAGACCACAGCAAAATCTGGGGGAGAAATTCGTATGCATGACCAACTTAAATTTTAACTTAAGGTGGTCTTTAAGACCTTTTCCTCATCCAGATCTACCAGCGCTCTGTTGATAATGTTTCTAGTTCTGTCTGCTTTAGTCACCTGCTTTTTATGCCTTATTTCTCAAAGCAAGTGAGTAAAAGTGGATATATGAAGAGTGATAAATTGAATAGCAAAGGTGAAGGATGGGCCAAAACCTGGTTTGGGATAAGAGAAGAGTTAAAAGGGGTTAATAGTTAATTTGAGAATTAAGGCATTGGTGCCAAAAAGAAAGATGATGCGAGAATAACAATTTCTGTAAAAGGGGAGAAATATTAACTGAGTGAAAGCAGAGGATTGGGGAGGGGGGGAAACAGTGTAGCTTATGTAAGTTGTAATAGTACCTGTGGTCTTATTCTATATAACCCCAAAATGATGTAAAGGGTTAATGAGATACAAGTGAAACTGGGACTAAGCAGACTAGACTAGCTACTAATCAGTTTGTAGAGAGGGGATTGAAGAATGGGCTTGTATTTGAACAAAGTTGAGATGGAATGACTAGTGATTACAGTTAGTGTCTTCTGTCATGAATATCCAGTAGTCAGTGACTTGAAAAGAACTGAAGAGGATTTGTTTGGCAGGCAAGAGTTAAGGGAAGTATTTTAGATCATGCTGTATGAATGAAGAGAGACTTCTGGACCTAGCAAAGAATTGCTTTGCAGTCAGAAATCAGTGTTGATGGACAATAATTGATTGGGCAAGGATTGGCTATGTTCTTTGAAAATGTTAAATTGACCTTCTTATTAGATAATATCTGTGGTTCTTTATGCTTTCATAAGTTAAACTAAGTAGGTATATAAATTCACTTAACATCTAGTTCAGAACATTACATTTGTTAATGCTGCTGTTGGCAATGTCTGTACAAAATATTTGGACACTGGGAAGAGACATCATTCTTACTCCAAGTGTTCCTCAGTTCTAGGAGCATAGAATGGCCCTGCCTTTAGTCTTGGCCAATAAACTATGGATGTAAGAGGAAAAGCCTGGTTAATTATTAATAATGTGATATAGTATGTGCTAGCAAAAGGATGGATGAGGTAGGATATCTGTAATAACACGTTAAAATTTGACATTAAAATTAAACTGGTTTAAATGGATGACAGATGAGCAGGACTTGGAAGCATGCAACAGAAGATTTTGCCTCTGAATTTCAATGAAGATCTTTCAAAATATATAATTATTTCCTGGGTTTACTCTTCTGTAAAAAAAAAAAAAAAAAAACAAACAAAAAAACCCACCTTTGGGAAAAACTTTAGTGATTTAGCAGTTACTACTCATTTCACTGAATCAAAAAGTACCGTATTCGTCTATCTTTTCTGCATGGTTAGTGCTGAAATACTACTTTTAGACAAAAGTAGTAGAACCTGGATCAGGAAACAAAATGAGTAAAATCATGGAAAGCCTATAGCCTTTTTAGGTTTTTCTTTTTCAATACTATGTTGTTTAGTCTAAATTGATGTTTTTACCTCTTCATTTAACAGCATGCTTTGCTATCTGTGAATTGTGCATATAGAAACTTATAATTAAAAACAATTTTGTTTCTTGTTTGATTTTAAATCACAGATTTTTAATCCTGTTTGCATTTGTACTACTTAATTACATCTCGTTCTAATGAATGATTGCCTCTCACTGGCAGCTATGAGAAAATTCTACCAAATGCAGCCTTTACAGAAAATTTGCTGGCACTCCTCATGGCTGTTTGGGAAATACTGTATTTGTGCATATTTGTGTAAGCAACTTTAAAGTTTAAGATGCACTTTGACTCCTAGCTATTATCATTGTTAGAAAATGGATCAAATATAACTAACTACTCTATACTGTAACACTATCTATTCCCCATCAGTTTCTATGCAAACTAGTTCAATAATTGTTTAATTTTAAGATATAACTCATACTAATTTAAGGAAAAAAAGAAAGTGGTTTTGTGCTTTAAAATTGCTGCAACTTCCTGTATACAGAAACTAATGAACTTTAACTGAGATCTGTGTACTTTGGTATTTTTCAAAACAGCTCCTTTTTCACCCTATCAATCTAAGATTTTTTTTTTTTTTAAGTTAGCATTGAATCAGTTGACTTCTGATGAAAGCCAAGGAGCTGAGCGTTGTTTTATAAATGAAGTGAATACTTAAGGAAGTTAATCTGCGTTTATGCAGGAAATAATGTTATTGGTAGCTGGTTTGGAAGTTGAGAAATTCAGCTTCTAGGCAGTTGTGTAGTCACCACTTCACTGGAATTTCTTAAGCTGCATTAGCAAACAGCAGTAGTAGTTTGCTGTAACCTTTTAAGGTAATATGATATTTGTAGTAAGATCTAACATCAGCTGTTTAAATACCATACCTGTTGTTGCTCCCTTTCCCCCAACAGAAAAAGGATAAATGACATGCTCCCCACCTCTTCCTAGGAAAGCATGAACTCTTAGGAGTGTCAAGAGATGTGAAAACTGCTGAACTCAAATGGTATTAAATAATTTAATGATAATGCATCTCAAATACTTTTTTGGGGACAAACACAAACCATCTGAATGCAAATGCTCAGCCTTCACTGTTTAAAAAAAAAACAACACTGAAAGTCAATACTGTTGCACTCTCAAAAATATTTGGGAACTTTGTATAATGTTAAGATTCCTAGAAAATGAGAAAATAATGCATTTTTCAATATTTTGGCATGTAAATGATTTCTTCCAATTTATCTTCCTGTCTTCCCCCCCTCCTTCTCCCAAGAGAAGGGAAGACCTTTGGGAAAAACCTTTTGGTAACCTTCCAGGCCTGAGGTCCTAGCCTTTTTATCTCTGAGGTGCCTTGCGTTATTTTCATCCTCGTGACTAACAGAATGAAGCTGAATGTAGATTTTTTTTTTTTTAATTGCCTGGAAGTTATAGTTCTTTACTCTCTAGGGACACTGGATTTGGTTTCCAAGTATAATATGTGATGTTGACTTTTTTCTGTCCAAGTAATGAGGTCAAACTGTATCTAGATATCTGCTAATTTGCAAGTGTTATATTTGCATGGAAGTTTCAGCCAATGTCTTCTGACCGTCTGTATCTGAGGTCTTCCTTTTCCTTATCCTGTTCCCTTACTGTCAGTTTTCTTGCCTTCTCAGTCTCCTTAGCAGGCAGAAGGAGAATGCATCACAGTGATCTGGATGGAATTCCCATACTAAATTGTTACCAGTAATTTGGTAGTGTTTCTACATGACAAAGTTTAATCTCCGTTTTAAAGGCCTAGCTTGTTTTTGATTGGTGCTGTTATTTACATATAGGAAAGTGGATCTGAAATGTTAAAAAACATTGTATACTTTTGCAGACATAAATACTGAGACATGGGGAGGAATAAAGACCTGCTTAGCCGAGTGATATAAACACAGCAAGATACTATGCAGGCCTAAAGCTTTAGAAGGAAAGTCTAAAATCCTAAAGTTGTTGAAAAACAGCAATATGATACCACATCAGGATTGGTATGAAATCTAAAACTCTCCCAAAAGTATTTTGTAGATTTTTATCGTCTTTGGAAACACATGGATGAGAAAGGTCAAAGTCTGTTTAGTAGACAGTGTTGACTTTTTGAATAACTCTTTTGCTAAATAGCTGCATGTCTTGATAGATTGTTCTTTATGAGATTGTTTCTGTGAGAGATTGTGCTTTTGTATGTGCAAGTAATAGCACTGATTAGATCTAGGTGCGGGTCAGTGACAAACAGGAAAGTTGGATGAAGCTGCTCTTGTACTGCTTAAGTCCTGCTTAGGTGTATCACCAGGACTTTATGGTATTCTGTAACTTGATGTAAATTAAGTCTTTGGTTTTTATCTGTTGTTGGATTGCATCCAGACTTGGCAATGGTGAGTAATACCAGACAGACTTTTAATCTTTATATACTTAAAGTACTATTTGGAAGTCTCACCATCATTGTGTGTTTCTTCTATGTTACAATAATTCTTGGGGACCACAATCAAAGCACATACAAAAGTGTGTGCAAAATAAGTGGTGGCTTTTCCTATAAAAATAATTCAGGGTCTGATTATTAAGTAAAGTGGAATACTGCTACATAGCAATGCTATAGTAAAACATGCAGGTATAATAAGCAGTCCTGGAGAGCTATATGCTACAAACTAGTATACATAAGAATACTGTGAGTAGTCTACTGCCCTTAGTATTTTGTGTGTAATTTAGATCAGTGGTATGAGTTTTCCTCTAGTTGGAGATCTATCTTTTGCATCAAAATTGTCAAACGTTTAAATACTGTGATGTTACAGCTACAGTTTTGAGAAGTATCTAGGAATGAATTTTAAAAGCTGCTACAGTTTCAGATTTGTCTTAAAAATCTTGACCTATAATAACAGTGGCAAATCTGATAGAGGAACATGGTCCGTATCTTGTGCTGTACCATCAAAACTTTTTATAGCAGTGTAATGACATGAAGATGCAAATATCTGGTGGTAGTTTGGAAGGTAATTTATATTATAAATGTGTCTCTGTATACATAACTGACTTATGCTAGGGATTGAATTGATAGCTACAGTTTTTGCAACTGTCTCCTATGTCAGATGGGTCAACCACAGCTGAAGAAGAACCCAATAGTCCCTAGGTCTACTTAGAGTAACTTAAACAATTAAAAAAAAAATCAAACCCTGCCCTTCTGAGGCTTTCATAAATATTATGGAATTAGTTTTCTCTTTCAAAATGTGACTTCTAAGGGCAGACGTGCACTGAGTTGCTCCTATGTAGATAAGTTATAAATAATAGCAGTAATTTTTAAAAAGAATATTTTGCAGAGAGAACTCGCATATCGCTAATTGAAATGCTTTAATTTTGCCTGGAAAAAAAAAGTGTAAGCTTAGGTCTGAAGGTCGTTTGGAAAAAAATATCTTTTGGAACTGTTGCCTTTTCTCACAAATCAAAGTAAAATCGGTGTCATGCAATATTAAATTAGCGTGATACTGTGCTTTTCTTATGCATACATTCTTATACACTTCTAGTAGTTACAAAAATGAACACTGATGTTAGGACGTGGGTATGTTATCTCTTCCTTCTCTCAGCCACAGCTTTTGTCTCTTTACTTGCTTTTTCAAAAAACGTGCAGTGAAGACAATGAAATACTAGTGTTTTCCAGGGTTAATTTCCTAATGGCAGTGGGGAACCAGAAGCAATATTCAAAGGTACAGCTGAGAAGCTATTAATTTATCCAGTTTGTTAGTATTTGGAATAAGGGGATGAAGCAGGAATAGTAGAAGGAAATGCTTGGAAGTGAAGGAGGAAGGATGGGTCTTTGATTAGAAAACTGCTCAGAGCAGACTATTTCCTCTAGAGCTACCCTAGGTCTTTGGCAGAGAGTTTTTCTTGTCTACAAAATTAAAATGCTTTGCCTGTCTTGTCATTGTTCATTATAATTTTTGCCTGTTTTGGGAACTACTATGTGGTAGATGATCACTGCTTTGTACAGTGAGCTCTCTTGCCTTAAGCACACATAGGCAAGTATAGAGGATTTGGACAAACTGCATTCTCTGGGATGCTGCCTGTTTTGTGTGGTTGAGAAATTCTTAACATGTACTGAAATGGGCATGTATTATTATCCTTCTACAGTCAGTATTTAAGTGACGTGCTTTTTCAACTCAGCATACCCTGCAAAACTGGGAGGCTTTGCACTGCTTTAGAAAAGAAGATTAATGCTGGTTAGGAGGATGATATTAATTTGAGATGAGAAGAATAATTTTAGCTAGTAGGTGAAAAAGTGAAGATGACATAATCCTTGGGTAAAGGAACTAAATGGGACTAGCTGCAAGGACTATTTTTTTTTTTGATAACTGTAAGCACTATAAAAGAGGCCAAACTCTATTTTCAGATCTGTGTATGAGGCTTCTATTAATTTGTCAAAACCAAAAAGCTTGCTCTGAATGTTTAAAGCATGTGTAAACTTACTCCCAGTGCTGCATATTTACTGGTTTCTGGAGAGAGAACTGGTTCAGATGTCTTGGAAAATGCAAAAGAATTTTGTGTTTAAAGAAATGTTCAAGTATTCTTAATAGTGAAAATTTTAATGACTAGTTATAACAGTGCTTTCAGAAATATTTGTATCAGAAATGCTTAAAAAAATATTTGAGGGATAAAATTTGAAGGTTGGAGTAACTTGAGGAATCCATGGGCAGAAGATTGTTTTTCTGGGTCATACTCCTCTTGTTTTGAGACAAGGCAGCTGTAAAGCCTCAATTCCAAATAAACTGTGGGTGGGTGAACGAACAAGGGTTACATTTAATTATGTTGGAAGCTGATGTTCAGGGGAGGGGCTGAGGAAATCTTCTTTTGTTGGAAAACTACCTGTGTCAGTGCAGATAAATACTAACAAGTTTTAAAATTCAGTTCCTGTAAACATCTGAATTTCACTTTCAGAAATTGCTTTTTCTCTATTTCTGCAAATAATTATTAATTCAAGTGAATGCAAAAGCATGAGCAAGGCTGAAGCAAATCTGTTCTGAAACTTCTGGTATTCCTTGTGGGGGTATTTTTTCCAATCTAGCAATTTGTGTAGTCAATACATAGTTAATGCAAAAGCAATGATTTTACATTAGAAGTATTTTGAGTTTGTGTAGGAAGGTATTATTTATGGGGACCCCCCCCCAACACCTCCACCTCCGAGTTTTAAGCTCTGTCTTTTCCTTTTTTTAAGAGCTATAAACTGTCAGTGGCGTACAGATGACTACTTTGTACAGGAAATGTATTGATAAGAATTAAAAATACAAGGGAAAAAACAGGTGAGGCAAGCATGCTCTTTAAGCCCTTCCATGCCAGAACAAAATTAAATTACTAATTCTGTTCAGGGAAGAAAGCTGGTATTAAGTTTGCTGGATTATTCAACATCTGTTTAGTATATCTCTCATCACTTAGCTGGATGTTATGCAGATTCATTAGTCTAGGAGAAGAACATGATTGAAGTTTAAAAGTTAAAATATTGCTGTGTGTTGAAGCAGACTTGTTTCCGTTGTAGTTCTACTTACATTCTATCTTGCCAGCTTAGAGGTTGAGCAGGAGATGTGTTTGAGTTTTGATTTGCATGCAACCTAATAGCCTCCAGCCTTTCAGCTGTCTCTAGTGTGAATGCGTATATTTTTAAAGGGTATTTGTATGCACTTTGGTTTTGATCAACAATTTCTCAGTAAATGGAAGACTTGCAGAATGTGTGAGAATTGTACTGCTTTACTAATTTCTAGTGTATACTGAGAGAACAAATTGTACATTATATTCCCTGTTTTGCATACATCTTCGGAATGATATCCTTTCTTCCAAAAAATGAAGGTGCCTGTTTAAAACAAGAGGTGTTCATCTCTTTGACAAATCATACTCCAGCAGCCCTGGGCATACTATATAGACGAAATACTGACTGCTTTGCATAATTCGTCTGGATTTGTGTTATTTCTGCTTTGCCTCCTAGAGGTTGGAGAATTTCCTTAATTTCATATCAGAAGAAAGGGGATAACCACATTTGAAATACAGAATCTTTGCAACTAATAAATGAATCAAGTATGGAGAATTGAAAGAATCTGTGTTGCTGCTGCTTCTATTTGATATTCATTATGGAAGTATGGGACTGATTTATGTGTGGGAGGACAAATGAACAAGCTTTTGTTATCTCATAGTTGGTGTGAATCCAGGAAGTCTTGATACAGAGATCCTGGAAATTTACATTATATGTAATTTCCCATTGACTCCTCCATATTTTGGCTACTGATCTTTTTATCTCTGTCACAGCAGATTCTTTTTAACATGCTTTGCATTATTCAGCTCTTCTTTCATCTGTAAGTAGTGTTTAAAAAGGAGAGAAAGCTCTTTTAGCACTTGAAAAATGTGACCATTTGATTATGATGCTTATTTAGATTAACTTCCTTTTATACTAGTCCTGATATTTAACACTAGTAAAATAACTGCTTCATCATTCTCTGTTATGTTCTCATTGATGAAGAATCCCTTAAGTTAAGCAATTATACATAATTTTCGTGTTCCATGGGGGTAAATAAGATGGGTCTTTTAACATCTTTGTGTTACTTTCTGTTGTTTATAAATGATTTTTTTGGTGATCACTCAGATCTATGTGGTTAAATATGTTGAGTGCACTTGCTAGAAGCAGGATGTTAACCTGTTTGAATGTGGTATTAGTGATAGTGACAAAGTTGGTTATGGTGTTTGGTTTTTTCCCCTCCTATGTTACATACAATTATTCCTTAATGGTACCAATTCCAGCTTTGGTCGGCCAGGAGTTGAATGCTACTGCCAACATGACAGTGGAGCTGCAGTAATCCAGCTTCAGTTCCTGATTAATGAGGTTAGTAAAATGATGTACATATTCCATAATTCAGAGAAGATAGAGTGTATTTTCTTCAATTTCTCAATAAGCAAGCATCAAAATCAGCTAACACAAGTGACTCTTAGCATGAATGGCAAACAGTAATAACAATTATAAATAAATTAACTTCTTAATTTTAGAAAATGCTTGACTGCTGAAAATATCCTTGTCTCTAGAGTACTCTTTTGCTATAAGCAAGAACTTTTTTCCTAGGAGTATTTATTCATGTCATTGAACATTGCAAGTTATCTCTTGAAGCAGTAAAGTACATTTTCAATAGTACTAACACTTTCAGTAGGTAGTTAATTTTATTTTGGTAGAGTTACTGTTTTAGACATGAGCTGAGCAATGATCTCTGATCTGATCCCTCAGTAATTTCAGGTGTGTTTTTTCTAGAGGTGTAGCAGCTGAGATCTGACAGCAGTGCTGTTCTTGAGCTAGCTGGGGCTACATTTGTAGAGGGACTTCTAGCTCAGAGGAATGGTGAAGTCAAACCTCAGTAGCTTTGTCAGCACATAGATATTAGCAGCTGAGTTCACTGCCTAATTTCTCTACAGAGGTGGGCATGAGGGAACTGATGTGCACACATCAGAAAAAGCTTCTCCTTCCCCATCACCCCTCAGTATAGCACTGAACCAAATGTGAGTGAGCTGAATGACATGTGATCATGTCAGTTATCTCATTACTACTGCTTAGAACTTATCTGTGCTATGGTATTCATGCACCTGCTTATAAATATTTTTTTCATTCTGGTAGCAAATATGTAATATATTTCCACTATGATGATAATACACTGTTACTAGGGTTCTGAAAATAAGTTGACTAAACCTTTCTTTTTCATAGGGAGCTCTTGTGAGTGCCTTGGCTGATGATACCTTACACCTGTGGAATTTACGTCAGAAGAGACCTGCTATACTTCATTCACTCAAATTTAATCGAGAACGGTAAGGATTGGATTATTATTGCTTTGATCCTTACCATCACACTATGTGCTATTGTAAGATCAGATTTATTAATGCAGTCCAATTCATAACCTGTTAAATAATTGAAACTGGATTTACATTGGGTTTGAGTTGCAGGCTGTTAGGGCCCAAAGTACTTGTGAGTAGACACACCAGTGACCTAACCTGAGATTACTTTTCTATCACTTTGCATATTGCAATGCTTAACATCAATTTTCCCATCTTTAAAATGTGGAGGGGTAGAAGACTTTCAATGTATGTCTCCAAAAGAATCTTGGAACAAAAGAAAAATTGTGTGTATGTGTGTGCACCAACAAGAAAACAGGAAAACTAGTTCAATTTTTTAATTGGAAGTTTTACCTCCTCAGTGACAGATTGGAGTTCTGCAGTGTTAGAGTTCCTGTGTGTATCAGAGAAGCTGAAAATAACGTGCATTTTGACTAACAATTTTGAGACTCGAGTAACAGTGTTGTAAGCAAGCTAGGGAGACATTTTAGATTAAATTTCTAAAAGTCAGTTGATTAAACTTCTGCAAAAAATCTGTCTATGTCTTTTTTTAATAACAAGTAGTCCTTCCCTTTTGGGAAGTAGCCCTTCTGTTTCAGTATGGGTAAAGTCTCAACTGGAATGCTATGTCTACTTTTGAGCAGTGTGCTTCAGAGATGGACTGCTTGAGGAGCTCAAAGGATACTAGCAAGAACACAGAATAATCTGTGACTTGTACCTCTGTTGAATAGGGCAGGAAGTAATAAGCTTTAAGTAATGGGTAGCAATAGAAAGAGTAAGTTTAAATATTTATGTAAAACCTTCTAATGTAATATCATACGAAGTGCTAAACAGACTGTTGGGTGGGTTATAGAGTAACCTTATGGTTTTAAAGAGCAGGTTATAAACAAATTTGTCAGGAATTAACATAAATGCAGATTACAGGGTTTTTTTGAGGGTAGAGGACTAAGTGATTCTAAGTCCCTTTTGAAGTTGTTTCTGGGATCACTATGCATAAACATTTTACCAAGGCCTGTGGGGATAGGACAAGGGGTAATGGTTTTAAACTGAAAGAGAGTAGATTTTAAATTAGCTATAAGGAAGAAATTCTTTACTATGAGGGTGGTGAGGCACTGGAACAGGTTGCCCAGAGAAGCTGTGGATGCCGCATCCCTCGAAGTGTTGAAGGTCAGGTTGCATGGGGTTTTGAGCAACCTGATCTAGTGAAAGATTATGCCTGCCCGCAGCAGGTGGGCTGGACTAGATGGTCTTTAAAGGCCCCTTCAGAGCCAAACCATTCTGCGATTCCAAACTCTTATGCACGAAACGAAAGCTCTGACAGAGCAAAGTTCTCCGCCCCAAGGGAGTGGCGGTGTTCCTTTATGCAGTATAAAGTCCATGCTTGGACATTGGCTTCTAACTAATGCTTTAAAATAGATATCTGAGGAGGTGTTTCTGATTGTGTGCAAATCTGGTGGAAGCTGGCTTAGAATCTTAGATGTACAGATAACTTTGGTTAAACAGAGTGGACATCTTAAACCATCCTTTTCCTGTAAATGTGGTAGTCTCACTAGCAAAACCTGTCACAGGGAGTTGAACTGCATGTACTCTTACCAGAAAGAGGGGTGGGAGTAGAAAGGAGTCTGTCACTCATGTCACTTCACTGCCTGTATTTGTTATTATTTTGGACAGAGTACTGATTTTTCCAGGAAAACCTGTGCCTTGATAAAATAGGTAATGAGAACACCACAGTTACCAAGAGTGGTGAAGGTATAGTTTGATACAAGGCCTTATTCTTCTAGTAACTTTAATCTTAAAGTATCCATTATAACAGCATATAGAAGTAGCCAGAACACTTAAGATCCCAGAACCATACATTGTCATAGCCACTTAAGTCATGCTGGATGACTGTTAACTGTTTTCAAATATTCTCTTTTCTTTTGAAAAGTTTATCAAATTTTATATTTTATTTTAGTTTATAAAATAAAGTGTAATCTCATTACTAGGGAATTACTTTGAACTTCAGAGAATTGTACAAATTCACCGTTGATAATTATAAATAGGTGTCTTTAAACATTAAGAGTTCTTAGTAGTTAATTATACCTAATAGGTTTGATATGTGAATTTGAAGTAAATGGGCTTTGCTTAGGTCAGTTTTATGTTGTATATTAACTACTAAGTTTGAGAAGAGTGCTCATGATTAAAACTGGGTCTCCTCAATTCACAAGTGCCAAGTTATTAGATACCTAATTAATAAAATCTTTTAAATAATTTATGTTGTGTGATTAAGATTTGCTCATAAGGATAACTAACATCTCAAATAGGAATTATTTAAAATATTAAATACTACAACAGAGCCTTGTAGCAATATCTTCTCTTATGATACTTCAATTTGCCAGCTTGTGTAGGGAACTTCAATATCTTGGAAATTAGTTTGGGTAAAAGAATAAATAAGTTAACAAACTGGAAAAAATCCCCTTGGAGGGGAAATAAAGCCAAATCTTACTACATGACTGAAGCAGCTATTCCAGTTACATCAGTATTTGCTCTAGGACTCTGAAGATGCTAAGATTTAAAATTATATAGCTGATTGGAAGTACCTGGTAGTGTGTTGACATTGTGGAAAAGCAGTATTTGTGTCCTGTTTATTAGGAGTTGAGCTCAACATGTCACAGGCCAATTTTTATTCAGCTTTTGTTTCCAAATCAGAGTTTAATGTGTAAGGATTAGATGTGAACTAGAAGGTTGGTTGTAGCATAGAAAGTTAACTGTAGCAGTTAGCTACCCAGATTAAAGGATGTTCTACTCCTGAAAACTATTCTTGAACTATGTTTAAAAAAAAAAAATTAAAAATTAATGATAAGGCTATGACTTGTTAATGAATTCTGTATTCTCCTGGCACAGCCTTTTAACAGCTCTGGCTAATTCCCTGCTTTTAGCCATATGGAAGAATTACTGCCCGGTGTTTAACAATGCAATTTCTAGATTTCAGTTTTGTTTCTCCTGTTGGTAATCTAGTTTGGCTAGCTTGCTTTCAGGCCTGTTTTGAACACCTTTCAAATAAAGACTAAAAAACAGACATAGCTTGTTTATAAATGCTTGTGTCCTGTGTTAAGTATTTTGTATACTTACCTGAAAATTGAATTATAGTATTGTTACCTGTACACAAATTCAAAATGCAGTCTCTAGTATACGACTGGAAAGCGTTGTGAACTCTTGCTTTTCCAGTCATGAATTTTAAGAACAGGGAGTGGTGAGAGAGAGTTGCTTTTTCTTTAATTCTATGCCCATTACAGACTTCATTCTGAGCTGTGGAAAATGTCTTTACTTGGTAACTTGCAGCTTTTTGGATTTGAGGAAAACATTTATTTAAAAGTAGCGGCCAAGAGTCTTTAAACAGGCTGCTTTCTGTTGAATCTTTAAATGAGTTAAGTATTTGTAGATAAGAAACTGGCCATTTAATAGATTCATAGCTCTTGACTGCCTTTTGTACCAGTGGTGGTTAGTAATTTGAAGCAAGTCTTCTGAACTGGTGATTGATGAAGTTTTTGATGTATAACAAATTGTTAGTTGAAATTACTGGCAGATGTCAGAAGCACAGTGCAAAACAAGCTAGTTTTGCAAGTTTTCTAGCCTTTTGGTCTTGTTGCATTTGTGTGGGTTTTGCAGCTGCTTCATGTTCTAGTTACCAAACAAAAGTTAGAAGATACAAAACCAATGTCTTACTAAGCTTGGCTACTGTTCCTTGACTGTGGGAAGCAGTATGTAGGGGCCAGGAAAAAAATGCATGATGATACTTACATGGGTGGCGGGGCATTGCTTGCATGACTTGTCATGCAAGTTAAAAGTGTATAAGTAGTACGTCTTTGCAGAACGCACAATTTGGTGTGCGAACTTTAGTATCCTGAGTCTTGTACTTCTCTACGATTTCTTTGGTGAATCACAATGTAGTTTCTTTGTCATCTACATACCTGTATAAATATCCTACACATAATAAAATTGTTGTGTGTTCACATGTAATGCAAGCCTCATGTCAAATCTGTTTTGACTTAGCAGCAAATGTTAATGTTAAGCCAGATTAACTCTGAAATAAGCATAATTAACACTTGTTATTAGAGTAAATATTGAAAGCGTGTTGTGAGATAGATATCTAATCTGGCTTTAGTTTTCTTGCCATGCAGGAACTATGAAATTTTGCACTAATCTAAGGTGTGAAGGGTCAAACACACATCATTAATGAACCAGGGACTTTCACAGAACCTATTTAAGAGAGGGTGAAGTGACAGACTAACTTGATTAAAAAAAAAAGTGGTGTGGGATGACAAGTTTGAGTCTCCCTTACTGCAAACCAAACCAATCAGCTTTACATACAAGTATGAAAAATCTGTTTAGTTATCTGAGACTTGCATCCTTCCTGAGCTGAGATTCCCTGTTCCCTGCCCAAAGAAAAAGTTTACTTGCTTTGTGACTTAGCATAAAGACAAGAACCAGAATCATAGAATAAAAATAGAACTGTTTAGTGTGCGAGTGCTTTGCATATCGATCACTGAATGCATTGGTAGCAGTTTAATTTTTAATATGTCAACTTTTGTGCTGGGGGATTTAAATAGTTTTCCTCAGCATGAAACTGCACAATTCAGACTTACAAAATTATGCTTTAAGTATCGCTGGTTTTGTATCCTGCTGTAAACAGCAACTTCAGCATTGTGTTTAAAATACAAACTGTCTACAGTGAGTGAGTGAAAAATCCCGCTTGTGTTTACTTCTTAATAAACAAGACTTTAAATTTTATTATGACACATACTTTACCTTGTTAGATACTGTAGCTTTCTACCCAGCCTGTGCATTAGCAGACACTAGTTGTGAGAGAATTTTTCCTTCCACCTCACTGAATTTATAAGCTGACCAATTCTGCCACTTTGTGGATGGCAGAAGGATGTACAGGTTTTCTTGCCTATGACAGCAGGTGATGATAGACATTGTTTGTGGGTTTTTGGTTGTGATTTTTTTTCTTCTTCTTTCTGTGTATCAATATCATTGTTTTGCTTCCAGCCTTTGTTTGAGGGCTGGCTTTTTCCCCTTTGTCCTATGTGTTTTGGGGTAGGATTATAGTATAACTAACAGAAGGATTGCAGATACATATCCAAACAATACTTCTGAGAAGTTAAATATTTGGAGTCTTTACAGAGTCAATAATATACCAAGTATAAGTTTAATATATGACACAACTAAGTTTTTCACACATAACTAAATTTTTTAGACTTTTTAAACTGGCTTTCTTCTTGAGAGTGAAAGGAAATGATCACCAGGTCTGCTTACCTTTATGGTGTCATATAAAGCCTTCTTTTACCTGGTTGGCTTAAAAATGTTTCAAAAAAGTTAGCAGGAGAAAATGAACTTCTTGACTGTCTGGATTTGCTGCAGATGTGAATGTCTCTTTCATGCAAGATCAGATTCCTTTGAAAAACATTTTCTTGAGGCCACACATGCACGCAGGGTCCTGTGTGTCAATGCAGTTGATGGAACTGCAGTTGCATCAGTTGCCTTCTGCTGCGTTTGGCACCGAGGCAGAATTGAAGTGCTGAGTCCTATTACTCCAAGATTTCACATTTCTAAGAAACGTTTTTTAAAAAACTCTCCATTGTCCTGTTAGCAGTTTTCCTTGCACACTGATGACTTTCACAGTGGTATGAGGCACATAATGGCCAACTGCCATGTTCCTGGGCAGAATTCGACATCTAGTCTTTAAGTCCTGCCTGTCGTGACAGACTTTTCTCCATCAGTAATGGGCGTAATTCTTCTTTCTCCCATGGGAAAGCTACATCTCTCACATGGCTATTTTCTTAAGTTGTGGTGTGTGACTTCCCAGATTAAATGTTCAGCCTGAACTGCGTGTGTTAGCGCAAGCTACGCAAGTGTCTTCTGATGCCAAAGGTCTGGTTACTTTGAGTCATGTCAGATATACCAATAGGAGCTCATAAATATGTAGTGCAGAGGATTTTATCAGTGATAAGAGATCCTCAAATGTTTAGGGTATTTGGTGTGGATTCCTTCAATACTGAAAAATTTTCTTAGTTTTCAAATCAGTTGCTGCAAAAGGCATGTGTGCATTGGACTTTTGTCAGCATTACAAGCAGTGAAGCAGTCCTTCTCTGGTTTTGTGTATAAATGAAAATGTGGAGACCCCTTCTGAGTGAAGTACAACTGAAGCTTGAAAAGCCATCTTAAAACAGAGGTGAAATGTGACTCCAGAAAGGAAAGAACATGTAACCCATGAGATAGATTAGGAACATTATGTCGTAGAAATACAAATATCTGCAGCAACCTAAAAAAACTCTAAAATTGAGCCTTTTTTCTGGAAAATTATGTAAATGGCCCTAGTATTGATCACATCAGTGGTGACAATTTTATTTCTGTTCTTGGCTCTTGCTTCCTCATTACTCCGTCTTGACACCACTAGTGTACACCACAACTCAGATATTGAACATAGGTATTTTTCAGCTGCCTTGAGGCAGCCCTTCAAGTGAATGTATTTGGAGAAGCATCATTTGGAGTGCTTTTATGGGATATAAATGGAATTGAAGTACCTCGTCCAGTTTCTATGATATACTGCATTTATCCACGTAGTCTTTTGGAGGGACAATTTTGGGATGCATTGAAGAGGAATTCTTCCTATGCATGTGCCTTCTGTCCCTTCAGGCCTTTTTTGTACACGTAGGTATTTTAAGCTTATTGCAGTTACCAGATCTGGAAACAGACGCCTTGCAGCAGCCTAGCAAAATCACAGCCACTGCTTGCTTCCATCAGTATGTCATTCTGACACTGGCTCTTAACGTTTTATGCCCATTGAAGACTTAACAAGAGACCGTGGACATGGAGTCTAGGCTAATATAAGAATTAAACTTTTCAGCTTCTGAATTTTATGCAGTGTCTATCTCATACATGAAAGGCTGAAGATAGAGGTATGCAGAATACAACTTTGGTAGCTTAATGCTTTTCTTCTTAGAAAATTTTTATTTTGCTTATACAATAATGATCTAAGCAGCTAGTGTAATTACAGTAGTTGCAGACATATAATGATAGCCTGAGGTTCTAGGAATAGTTTTAGTGACTTAAACACTGATAACAGATTTTATTTTTGTCATTCATCAAAGTATTTGTCACTGTGCTTTGTTAAAGCAGTAGAAAATTCTGAAGAACATATAATACTTCGTAGTGCAGTAGACTAAGGAAAGGTAAAGATTAATTTAGAAGGATTTCTGTTGTCATAATAATGCACTCAAGATAACAGCCTGTCATTTTTACTTAATATTTCCCTTAAAAGACTAATTCTTTGACTTACATATTAATTTAATAAATTGTATTCTTTGATATTTCTGTAATTAAATTCCTAGAGGAAACACTGTCACTTGTTATAATAACTATTTTGATATATATTGTGAAACAACCACAATTAAGAATTTTTTTCTTAACTAGCTTTGACAGATTATCAGAAAAGACACATGGTCTGTAGTTAAGAAAGGAAATCCTTTCAGTAGGTTTACAAACAGCTTCTTGAAGGCTCTCCTGTCACTGTTAATACTCTCCCATATGCAATAGCACAAATTATATTTTAAGTACAGTAAGGGCAAGGACTATTTTGTGAGGGTTTTTCTTTTATCAGTGTTTTCCACTGCTAGTGTACCACTGGGTTTTCTGTATATAATTTTGTTTTCTTGAACTATTGGTTCAACTCCTACAAATTAATTTCACAGGAAAGTGAAATTTCTTCTGGTTTTTTTTGGAAGGGGCAACAGGGGAAGGAGCAGCTTTGCAAATATGTATGCAGTGAGGAGGAAGATTTTTTTGCTTAGGGAAAAGTACAGCTATAGTAGAGTTTAGAACTACCCTGACTGTTTTGTGGTTGCATAACAGTACCTCATTTTAGCAGTGAAGTTAGCATATATTAAAATTATACTGTAGACTTTGGATAAAGAAAAAAATCTCTTTAAAGCATTACTTTTTTCCATAAAGGGATTTTTTCTTTGTACAGGTATGGGGAAGTGGAATATTTGGAATAAAGTGCTGTGCACAATACTTGCATTATGCTAAAAGTTCAATCCACTTCACGAAATGTACTATACTTGCTGAGGTAGCTGAAATTTTCTTGGCAATAACATGAAGAATCTGTTGTGCCATGAAAGAGCTGCCTGCAAAAGCCTGCTTTCTATGATCACTGTCTCACAGTCCCAGGCTGTCTCTTTAGATGCACAAAACTGGTCTATTATTTTTATACAGATGCTTCTGTTCTAGTATTTTTGGCCAGAATGGCTTGATACACGAGAGGAAGAGTATGGTACTCTGCTTTTGAATGATATATTGTTTTCATGCAGTTGGCATTTGTGTCCAAGAGAGACTTGCAAAAATTTTTTTACTTGGGTTGAGTGTATCTGTAGTCTTTTTGATGTGTTCCCAACAATTGATTGTTTTTTCTACATTTATGTACGTATCCATTTGTGGGTAAGGAGAGAGGAGGAAGAATGCTTGAGCTGTAGTAATGGCCAGAGCATTATATGGCAACTTCCACTTCTGTTGATCTTATATATATATATATATATATATATATATATATATATAAAAAATATATGGAGCATATTATTCTAATCTTGTGGTGGCAGAAAGATAGGTTTCTGAAAGAAAAATCTGCATTTTTCAGAAAAAAAAATATCCTGTCCTTGGCCAAGTGTTAAATAAGCAAGTATTGCCTCACCACCAAGATGACCATTTTGTTTCCATCCTCCAAAACAACTTTGAATCCCTTTAATCCTCAGTCTAATTTTCAATGGAGGAAGTGAGGCCACCGAATGTAACCTATATGTTGACATGCTAGTATGCCGTCACTGGTCCTTAAAATGGTCATAGCTTCACTGAATTTTAGTTAAGAGGGCTGTAACATTTCCAATGTTGTTTCAAATCTACATAGTTTAAGGTGAAGCCTTAATTACTGAAGAGAGAGAAGCTCAATACATGGACTTTAATGTTGGAAATGTTATTCTCTAAATTGCTAAAATAAATGCAGTTATCTGAAATGAATCACTTTAGACAAAAATATAATTGAATTTCTGAAAGTTGGAAGACATACTTTTTCTATTCAGAAAATAAAGAAATAACAAAATTATATTTGCAAATGGAGGAACATTTACCACATTCAAGGTAAAATGGTGATTCTTTCGTTATAGCAGGATCAGCATGACAAATTCATGTTGGATTTAACTAGTCATCAGTTGTTCTGTGAAACATAAAAGCTCTAAGAATATTTTTTAGGTTATATAAAAATCATACAAGACACTTCTGATTGTAGAAGACTGGTAAAAGCACACTTTGAAGGATAAGGTTAAGAACCCTGTTTTATATGTTCCTATACTTAACAATTTTGAAGTCTCTTCAACCTCCTGCCTTTGAGAGTTTGTAAACATTTTGTGAAGTTACTTGTTCAACTCTAATTTACTCTTGGTGTGGAATCATTTCATTGCTTGCTAACTCTTGACAAAAATTAATCTCACTTGCACAGAGGAGACAATAAATTGAATATGGTTCCATATTCAAGAAGAGTATCAAGAGTATTGAGGAGCTGGAAACTTCTTTAAGTGTTGCCCTTTTGCTATAGCAGTCAAAGTTGCAGCCCCAACTTATGTTTTTGCTCACCTTTAAATGACATGAAATAGATTGGTTTTTATAATGAAAGTGTTGAACAAGTGTAATTGACAATATTAACTCACAGATCAAGACAGATAGGCCCATGACCCTGCTCCTGAATATTACTTCTGGCTGCTGGGCCATGTTTTTAGATCCAACTGATCTGGCTGCCAGCTGCTTCTGGCACGTCGAGTCCTGGCACAAAAAGAAGCTGTGGCGCTGCAGAGTGCAGAGGGTTTATGTTTTCATGCTGCATCTCTTTCCCTTTCCCCAAGACCTGCTTGTAGTGGAAGAGCTTTGTTACTGGGCAGTAAGGTTTTGGGGCCTGCCTAGGAGGTGCATGTACAGATGTATGTGATTTAGCTTCCAATAAAATATTTTTTTCAAGGACGTTGAGGAAACTCAAGTCTCTAATCTGTGGTGGTTGCAGATTACTGTGCTTAGTAAAAATGTCACAACCTCTATAAGTTCAATGAGTTGGAAGAGCATTTTAAATCTTGTATATAGTCCTTTTTCTGTGAAACATCAATGAAAAAAGTTAGTGTGGCCTTTTGGCTTAAATGTTCAAGAAATACACAAGAAATCAAGGAAGTTAGAAAATGAATAAATTAAAGATTTGCTTGAGCAAACTGCATTCCCTAACTAGAAAGAAATTAGTGATATAAAAAGTGGTACACTTTTGATTCAGGTAGTATTACTACAGAAGCTTTAGCTTTTGAAACCTGTAATACAAATTAACACCTTTTCATCCATTAGCAATTTTTTTTTCATTGTTGCTGTTAGCCTTTGCTTCTGTGCTGAGGTTAAATGTGTATATACAGCATCTAATGCAAAGGATCTAAAGCTGTTCTTTGCATAAGTAATTATTAACAGGCTTGTGAAGTGATGCATGGATTTGGCAAGAAGGGAGCTCAACTGGGAGAAAACAAGAACAAGAAATCTGTAAAGCTAAGGATTAGAGCTGACAGAACAAATTTCCACTGAATAATTATTTTACCTTATCACTGAAACATTTCTGAAAGCCCAAGTTTGATAGTCCAAGTAATTTGGCAATTTCTTTATTGGGCCCTGTCAGATTAAAATGGTTTAGAGTTTACAGTTTCCAGAAAGTTTCTAGACTCTACTTTCAAGTTAGTATTTCTGTTGTATAGAAAAATCAGATCCTTTAGAAGCTTCAGTTCCTACAGACATTATTTCCTTATCAATTTTGAAGAAATGGTAAACAATAAGCAGGACCCAAGAGGACAGAAATAACCAAGCTTTCAAACACTAATATTTGTGCTGGAGCTATGGCCAAAGAGTTCTCTGCTGGTACAAACAGTCATTAGCTTTTGGGTTTTGTTCAGGTACTTCCTTCTAGCAGAAGAAAAAACTATAAGGCAGAAAATTAAAATGTGATTTAAGTAGAATAATAGCCCCAAATTTTAACTGCTTTTTAATATGACTTTTATAATTGTTTATGATTGGATTTAGGTTTGCTCTTTAAGGGGATACTTTGGATTACATGTAAACTTGAATTTCTTATACTTTTTCTGCCTTTGTCTCCTCACTTGGAACCAGCTTAATCTGCATAAGGCTACTTCTAAAAATCCTTTGTTCTTTAAAATGTGAAATTAGATAGATTTCAAAGGGAGATTTAGAGATTATAACATAGGGGTATTGTATCTTAAGTTTAAAATGACAGCAATCTTGAGCAAATACATTCAATATGATAACATTCAGATAAAAATCACACAGACACCTTTGAAAGACTTAATAGTTTTTAGAATACTTTGGTTTCTATTTCTTGTTTAAGTTTCTACATTGTCTGTGCATGTACTGGCTTTGCTACTTTTCTCTACCTGTAACTTGTCTTATTTCTTCCCGTTTGCCTATTGTCTTTCTTCTACCTTTTGGCAACGTAGACCTTGAAGCGTAGGATATCTAAAAGACTTTTCTTTAATTCCTTTTTTGGTGGCTTTCTCTTTCAGGATAACATTTTGTCATCTGCCTTTCCAAAGTAAATGGCTATATGTGGGCACCGAAAGAGGAAATATTCACATTGTCAATGTGGAATCATTTACTCTCTCAGGCTATGTCATCATGTGGAATAAAGCCATTGAACTGTGAGTTTAATCAAGTATTGTCTGTTGAGGGGAGGGAACAGAAGTGTTCCAGATGTTATTAACATCAGTTGCAAAAATGTAACTGTTACCTAGAGTGGCCTCCATATTAGTCTCACTATACTACATACATGATCAAAGTATATAAATAGTAATGTATATACTTTTTATTTTCATAAATATGAAGTGTTAATATATATGTTTCTGCCTATAACACTATCATAGTGTCTGGAATAGACATAAAAATAGACAAAATAGACCATATAAAAATAGACATAACATCATTATCTGTAGGGATAAAGAACTAGAAAAATAATATATGTTAAAGTATGATGTGGCTAGTACTTGGGCAAGCATGTTACTTCTACAGTTTTGGGGTTAAAGCCCAAAGTATGAAGATATGCGTTGTAAGAGGGCTGATGCATGCTGAGTATAAAATTACTGGCTGAAAATGTAAATTTAAGTAAGCCTGTTCCAAGAGCAAAATATATTTTACAGTTACTGTCATTGCTCCTCCGTTTTAAATAACAAATTTGTGTATGCACATAGTGTTTTGTGAGTAAAAACATGTACTTGTGTGCTGCTGTTCCTGTGCTGTTATTTTGTTCGCAGAATGTTATGTCTATCTTCAAAACATACATGAAATCCATCACTTGTCAAAGGCTGTTGAAACAAACACAGTTTATTAGTCCATTATCTTCAATAGCAAGAAGTCAACAAAGTCTTAACTCTGTGTTGTTTTAACAATGCCCAGCTTGGAAAGTTTATGAATAATGGCAAGACCTGTTTTCCAGCATAAAAATAAACACTTTATCCAACTGTGTCAATTCTGTAACAACAAACATTGAGATAGATATTATAAAACTAATGGCAATTTTTGTCTGTATTGTGAATAAGCAGTAAATAAGTCTTTCCTTCTTACAAAAAGACAGAAACTAAGTGCCTAAAAATAGACAGATGGTATTTATGGGCTTGAAGATAAAAGTAAAAGTGACTCCATGCTGAAATGTCAATAGCTTGGTTACATGGAGTCTATCTGCAGAATCTGTATTACTTGCAGTCATTTTGAGATGTGGTTTTGGGCAGGGGATTTTTTTTTTTTCTTAAATGAAATGGAAATATTTCTTGTTTAGGTCATCCAAATCTCACCCAGGACCTATTGTCCACATTAGTGACAATCCAATGGATGAAGGAAAGGTAGGATATGTTTAAAGACTATTCAATGCATTATTTTTCAAGCAAGATTTCTTTTAACTTTTAGATACTAGTGCTTTTTAAGGAAGGATTAAGTAGATGAGGACAATGTTGAAAGCATAAAGGAATGCTAAACCAAGGTTTTAGGCTCTGAAAATAATGTGAAGCAAGGTACAGATATGACTGTAGGACACTTTACTGGAATAACTGAATGCATCTTGTAATCAGAAACATTTGAAAATACAGCTGAAAGTGCTTAATTGCAAAAATTCTTGAAAATAAAAGCAAAGAACTTTACTTATGGTGGTAAAAATTGTGTTACTAAAAAATTCCAATCATAACCTGTGAGTGCAGAAATAGTGGAATGGAAATTAAATAACTTCGTAATGGTCTTGGGTGTTGCTGTTTCACAACTTTAAAATGCTTATTTATATAGCATATTTATGTTGAATACAGTGTACTTCATTTTTAGTTCAGCTAATCCAAGGCAGCAGTTTTTGTGGGATTTGAGGTCTAACTGACATACTCTCATTTAGCAAACAGCATCTAGTGATTATAATAAATTGCTTAAAACCTAACTGGTCTGTAGTACAACTAGGTACTAAAAGTCAACTAAAACATGTAAGCAAGAGCTATGTATTAGACTTGTCTTTTCCTTCTTTTGAGATAATATTAACATAATAATTTTCTTATCTTGACAAAAAGTTTTACACTACATGTTCTTGAAGCCCTTGCAAGACAATAATTTTTATGTCCTGTGACATAGCCACAAAGAACTTGAGCTATGAACTCAATGGTCATGAGTTCCTTCTGTATTATTAAAGTAAATCTACAGGTATTACCTTTTGCTTTGGGACATCTGTTATGAAGCTCGTGTGAAAACAATGTAGAATGCATACCTTTTGTTCACAGCAAAGGCTTCATGAATTAAAAGAGAAAGTAAGGAGTTAAAATGTTAGTATGCCTGCTCTAGGTGACAGCAGTTACCGTAGTACCAAATCATACATTTTCCACTTAAGTCATGGTTGCAAGACTAAGTCTGTGCTTCAGGTAACAGGCCTCTTCTATGAGTCTTGGCGTGGGATCACATGACTTCCACTCTATGAAGGATCTTCAGCCACTTTAGCTTGTGTGCCTCATATAGTTATTTAGCAAATCTTAGTGGTCTCCTGCAATTTTTGTTCGGATCCCTTGGTCCACACTGAAGAGTAAGCAGAAGGGGTTTTCCTTAATTTTGACGATAGGAATAAAGCAAAATATGAAAGAAGGATTTGAAAACAGCAGTCTTACATGTGTCTTTTCCAAGAGTGCATAGATCCCTGATAAAAGTATGGTTATAACTCAGCCAGAGAGACCTTGATGCCAGTTTAAACAGATTTTCATTAATGACTCTGCTCTAGATTAACCAGGCATAAGTGATTTAATAGATTGAATTAAATTCTGAATTAATATTTTTCTCAGTGTAAGGTCTCAGAAATATCTTAGAGTTTTTAACTCCAATTTGTGAAGAATCTTCAAGGAGAGAGAAAATAATTTTGCTTACTACTGTTCCACGTACTCAGGAGAAATACTATTTTTTGGTTTACTTGCTTTTCATTTGACATCTTAGTGGTGGATAAAATAAAGAGAGAGGGAAAGATACTATTCTCTCAGCAGTGGTTTGAATGTTTTAATAGCATGCTAGTTATAAGCTGGTATCCTAGACACATGAGCTTTCAGTCCAACAAGGAGAATTTCATGAGTAGATATTTTCTGGGATGAAGCTTACTGCACTAAGTGCATAACTAATGAGTTTCTCTGTAGAACTAGGTTTGAATCACAGTCCAGAATCATGGACCCTAGAATATGAATGCAATGAAGCTATGGTAACTTCAGAAAAGACAAATGACCTATTTAGTCTGGTGTATTCCACCCCCATGCCACATTTAATTATTGTCAATTAAAGCTTAAGAATTACTGGTTTTATCAATCAGGCTATCAATCAGTGTTTTAGAATCTGACCTTACACTCCTCTTCTTTCTCATAAGAAAAATACTGCTGAAAAAAAAAACCCTGTGCAGTTACAAGAACCTCCTGTGTACTCACTTTTAAAATTTGTTCATGCTATTAGCATTCTAATCGCTGTGATTTTTCTAATGTTAAAGTTAAAATAGGAAAATTATAAAATATGGCTTATGATAAGCAAGATCATTTAAAATAATAGTATACATGATACTGTAGTGAGAAAAAATCTAATACTCACTTTTACTAGATCAAATGTGTTTAATATCTTTAGAGTATTTTAGTGCTGTATAGCACTGAAATAGATCAAATATTTTATCTGTAAGCTGGTAGAAGATCCTCTGTTATTTTTCATACTGGAAATAACTGTGCACCTTGAAAATCTTAACATACTGAAAAGACTGTCCAGGCAAAACCTCTCGGTATGGCAATAGACCATATTGATTTAGAACTGTCCTTCACTACAATGTCATGTGTGAGAAGGCAGCGTTTTCTAATTTGTAATACGAAGGGCACTCGTCAGGGCACTTTTGCTTGCTCACAGGAAATAGGCTGTTTCAACAGCGAGTAAATCCCAGCAGCCAACTACTCCTTTTTTGTATGTCCATGCTGGGAAAAAGAAGTGGGCGTGAAGGCGTGCTATTTAATTCTAGGAGCTGCTTCTCCTGTAGCAACATTGCTCAAAGGAAAGATCTCATGGTAGGTCCAGCAACTATGAAAGATAAAGCTGCATTGCCTTCTTCTATATAACAAGTGCCAAGACTGTTACTACTGCCTTATGTTGGCCTTGTTTTGTTTTCATTAAAAGAAGTGTCACTTAGGAGAGTAAAACACTTAGATACTCAATGATGTGTTAGAGCAATTATTATGAATAATTTGAATCTTCACTCCCTGCGGAAATGGTTTAATCTTGCTTCAAGCAAAAAGATTATTTGGAAAATTATCATGTTTAATTTCTCTCTAGCTTTCCTCTTCTTAACAACGAATGTTCTTGGTGTTCCTTTAGCCAGTTATCTCAGTTGTGATTAACATCTGGAGAAAACTTATATTACATAGTTTCTCCATAGACAATGAACTGCTACCTAGAACTTCAGGAAGGATAATGTGTTCTTCCAGCAAAGTTAAGCAGAACAAATTCCAGTGAGGAAAATGCACAGTAAAACATTCTCTTTTCCAACCCCCCCATTTTCACTCAGGAAGGAATACACTTAGGAAAGCTTAATGTTGACCTTTCTGGAACTCAAAGGGATTTCCAAGGACTCTTCAGAAGAATGCATTTTTTTTTTTTAATTTTGTATGAATGTCAGTTCTATTAGCTGGAAGTTTAGGACAATGACAACAAATACAAAGAACCTCTCCAACATTGTGGTCTTCACCACTTCTCACTAATTTTTGTCTTCATGACTACTTGCAGTTACTACATGTAGTATTATGCTGCATCGCTTTGGGGCAAGATCTACAGGCATTGCAAATGGTATTTTTCTTATGCTTATAAAGACTTAATATATCTGCTTATTATTGCAGCTTCTGATTGGCTTTGAGTCTGGAACAGTGGTATTATGGGATCTGAAGTCAAAGAAGGCAGATTACAGATACACACATGATGAGGTAACATTTTTTCATCTGCGTTACTTACTATGAGGATATCATTCACTATTCTAATAGCAATTTTTTTTTTTTACTTCTCCTGCTTCTGTCACCAGTGGATCAATAAATAGGTCTCTTTGAAATTGCAAATACTTGAAGTTTTCTGTAAAAGAACTGTAGAGTTTGAATAATAGAAGCTTCAGACTGAATAAGTGTTCACTGAGTTGAAGTTCATGAAGCAATGAATAGTGGCATGGATTGGATTTCTTTACTAATTTCGGGGGCTGGGGGGGGAAGCTTTCAGATCTTTTTCCTGTTATTGAGTAGTGTGACTTTCACCTCTGTTAATATCTTGAGTCTTAAGTTGAAACAAGATGGTTTAGCAATTTCTGTAATTTGTTCTCTCACATATTCTGAAAAGTGTGTGGGGAAAAAGAAACCACTAAGTCTCACTAGGACACTTCTATAAACACCTTTTCACCTTGATAAGATCAAAGTTTGAAATAAAACTGGGAGAGGTTTAAAAAAAAAACCAAAACCAGTGGTATTGAATGGCATTTATTTCTTTAAAACTTGATTCTTGAGAGAATGTAGGCTTTTTGAAAGACTGAGATTAAGAACAATGATTCAATATAATATGCATGTTGATGTACCTTATTTAAAATAACAAAAACTAGTCTCAATTACATTTCATTGATTGTAAAATGTCTTTATCATTGTTTAGTACCAGCTAGGCCTGTTTCTTGTATCACAGTGGGTGTGTTTTCCTTAGCTCTGTGCTGAACTTTTCACAAGACGAGATTTGGGGTTTTTTTTTCTGGTGGTTCTGGCTCAGTAGTCACGCTTGTGTGTGCTTAGTTCTACCGATTAAGGGTTTCTTTGAAGGGGAAGTCTCTGAAGTAGTCTAAGCCTTAGATCATCAGAGCTGTATTAGAACATCAGAGCTGAATGAGGTTTCTTTGTGTGTTCAGAAATGTCTGTATAAGCCTCAAATTATGCTATGTGAAGAGCAATTTTCTACCTTCCAGTTTCATTGCATGCACCTAATTAATTCCCTCTATTGCTTTGTTTCATAAACTTACTCATATCTCCTTCATCTTTTTCTACTCTTAATCAAGTTCTTCCTATACCTCTTATTCTTCTTGCTCTTCTTTAACTTTTTTTTAACCATTCTATTTTGTCTTTGTTTCATAAACAAGAAACACAACAACATAGTATATTCAAGATGTGGGCACGCTGGATTTATGATGTGGAATAATTATGTTTGGGTTTGTTTTCTTTCTGTCTTGATCTTGATACTGAGTTAGCCTTTTGATGCTGTAAACATTAAGCAGATACTTCCTTGGAACAACCTACTATAAAACTAGAGTCTCATTCTTCAGTGTTAATTGTCAGATCAAAGTCCATTGCATTTATGCATCACTTCACATTTACATAGTTGGACAACAAAAATTTTTAAGTCTTTCTGCAGTTCTTCACTGGAATCCTGATTTCTACCTTAAATATGCTTTGGTACTGCCAGCAGACTTATCACCTTAATATGCTTGTTCTAATTTTCAGAGTTATTTATGACTAAACTGAGCAGTACAAATCCTTGGTAGTCTCTACCAATTACATTCATCTGTGAACTAATCAATTATTGACAGCCTGTCTTTATTCTAGCTTGCTTTACTTCCTGATACCTTAACCAATTATTCGTCTGTTCAAGGATCTCTAGTCTGTTTGGTTTTGGTTTCCTTTGAGAGATATTATTGAAAAACTTTGGAAATTGTGTAGATAGCTTAATTAGTATTTGCATTAGCCATGTGCTTGTTAACGCTTTTGGAGGTGGTTGCATATGATTTCCTTTTACAAAAACCATGTTGACTTCTCTTACCTGGTATATTATACTCATCCATATGTTGATTAACTCTGTTCTTTAATAAAGTTTTGTTGCTGTTTCTAGAAATTTATTTAGGGTAGACACTATGCTGCTTATTCTGTTTTTCTTTGGATTTTGTGGTCCATTTGTTTAAAAATTGACTCAGTATTTGTCATCTTCCTGAACCACCCTGATTTGAGAGGTTGCAAACAGCAGTGAATAGTTCAGCTGTTTCATCTTTGATATGAATCCTAAAGGATAAGTGAATGCATCTAGTTGTTCAGCTTGTTTTTTGAATGCAGAAGAGGTAATGAAATACCTCAGGTCAGATTCTTTGGTAAAGAAATGTGCATTATCATAAATTGGGAATGGATAGGAATGAGAGAAAAAAATGAACATCTATAGAGTGACCTTGAGTTTCACTGTTCTAATTAGTGAGAAGCTACATACATGAAGTTGCTTAAAAAAATTATTGGCCATTCAAGTCTTAAAAGTTGAAGTATGCTTTTTCTGTGAGTTCAGATTGCCCTTTAAGAAAAATATATTTGGAAAAGGAATTACTGTATGCAGTAATAATTTGTTGGTTCTCATCCGTTTAACATCATATGACAAGGAGTTTCTTCTTCAATGGGCAAGTTATTTAGATCTAATCTTCTAAGGGGGAAGGCAGAATAGAATAATGTCCGTTTTTTGAATTTGGATTTGATACAGTTAGGCAGTTTCAAGTTCTTCTGGATTCTGGCCTGAATGGCATAGAAATAAAATGATTAATTTTGTCTAACAGAATTGAAAAATATGTGTTTCTTGAAAGGTGCTATTGCAGAGAGTGCTGTAATTGTTTCTGGACCGATGGCCTTGGGAGAAGATCCTATCAGATACGGAAAAGATAATTAATAGAAAGCTGCAGAAAGTGGATGATTATATTTATGAGATATATATATCATGTGTGATATCTACATGTATATATACATGTATGATATATATATATGTATATCTCTTTTTTTTATAGTGCGAGTCAGGTGAGGTGGGGCTTCTCCTGTATCTTTCTTTCATTTTATTCTTCAGTGCCTCTCAGTTTTGTATTTAGCTGCAAAAATGGAGAATCCCCCTCAATTTGTGAAAGGAATATTCAACTCCATAATATTGTCTTTCTAATCATATTATGATCAGTGCTGACTAACTAGTGGCCTATATAAATATACTGTTCATGCTGTTTTTCAGCTAGCACGGTTTCAAGTAAGTGAATGTAAATGTTAAGAAATGCAGAAGAAACAGGTTTTTTAATTGCATTTTGCAACAACAAAATGATATTGCCGAATAATAAAAACTTCGCTAGTTTTTATGAGCAGCTTCCTTAACAGAAAAGAGAAAAGCATTCTCACTTGCTTAATGTTGAAAGAGGTTGCTGTAGAAAGGTGGGTAACTTTTTTGAGTCTTAGACAAGCGATACTGTCAAAAATGCTGACTGGCACTGTTGGAATTCTGATAATAAGGTAACCTGTTCATTCTAGTTGAATGACTCAGCACTTCAAATACTTAGCTAAAAATGAAATGTCTACGTATGTATAGTAAGCATATAATTCTTTTCAGTGGCAGGCTAGTACAGTTGTGTAGATTTTAAAGTAGAATGGAAAATCAGAAACCAGTGAAACTGACTAAATTAAGCAGGGCACAGGGAAGGTACAGCTAACCAAGGTTTTGGGTAAGAGAAGAGTAACTAGTAGACAGTTGTAGGCAGAAATAATTTAATGTGTGTCTAGTCTAAATTTGACCGATGCACCTTGATACTTTTTTCTTTTTCCACATTTGAGACTGATATTAGTTTTGTTCTCTTAACATGTAATACTGACTTAAGAGTTGAAAAACTTTGGTCAAGAAGATGCAACATAATCTGATTTTTAAGATATGTAATAGAAGTAACCAAAGTATTGTAACAAGGATGTTATAGCCAGGATGTTACACAATTCATAACTTTTAGAGTTAAGCTCCTGAATGGTTTTCTGGAATATCTTTTCTTGTTGCCTGGAGTACTAAGACATCTGTTCCTTTTATAATAAGGGAGCCTAAAAAATTGGTGGCCATATTCGTTCTTTATTTAGCTCCTTCTCCTCTCTATCCCCAATAACAAATCATTAGGTGACATATAATTATTAAAGTATTGTAATGTCTTGCCAAGACCTTTGACTAGCTTAGTCTAAGATTGTGTTGCTGCTCAAAAAGGCAGTCTTACCCTGACCACCCCAGCAACATCTTTCCATGATTAGTTGCAGCTGCATGGCAATACAACAAGTCACAGTATAATTAACTTTTTCCCCTCTTCCTGTACACCCAAGAAAAGTATCAGTCAAAAAGACCCATTGCACATGAAAACTTAAGGTCTGAGGAAAATCTTTAGGCTTTCTGGCAATGTAGTGGTTTCCTTGCTCCAGAGAGTGCACAGAGTCTAGCAGTGGTGGAATAATGCCTTATCTTGTGAGATCTCCTCTGCCTCTGGTAAGCGTGGTGCAGAGCAGAGAAAGCTCTCTGCCATTTTGTTTCCTGCTAGCAAACCTTGTAAATTTGAATACTTCTGTGCACAGAATCTTTCTAGCTCTTGTTTCTTGTTGATTTCCTGGTTCAGTGGCTTTGCCAGAGGCTTCGTTCATATGCTGACTGTAAGGGCTGTATTTCATCCATGAATGTGTTTCACCTCTTCTCTCACAGAGGGTAATGCATGTGGTATTCTGCCCTGTAGCAGAAGCAGGATTTTAAACCTCAGGATTTATGTCCTTGATTCTCCACTTGTTCTTCAACTGTGCAGTCTTCTTCCTGTAGCAGTGCTGCAAAACACACTTCTCTGTTTTGTTTGAGTGATGGTGGCTGTTAATGGGTGACTAGGCTTCATCAGGTGTCATGAACAGGATGGCCAGGCACATTGATACCATAAAGACTGTTTGCCATTGGCTTTGCCATTGGCTTAGTCTCCTCCTCTCTCATCATTTACAGTTGATGTTGGCCTTAAACCATGTAACTTGAGGGGCTGTGCAGTCGACCACCATCATTTGATGCAACTCTTTTCGACTCAAAACTTCAAATGTGTGAAGGGATCTGAATGTCATCCGTTATGATCTTCCTCTGTGAAGGAACAATAAGGGTCAAACTTCCTGCATGATCAGATGTTTATGGAAAGATACCCGTGCAATTTCCTCAGGGAAGAAGCTGAATCCTATTTATATCTTTTTGTAGCTTCCTGCTTGGTTTAATTCCAAATTACATGACCTTTAGGAGGCTTTCTTGAAGTAAATTCCTATGTTGTGGTGGGGCAGTCTCATTTGTTGCCTGAAAGCTAGGTCAGTGAAACACTCCATGCTTTCTTCCTGTCTGAACATGTGTGCATGCCTGGCACCCTGCTCTGACAGTTGCAGCACAAGAACACTAGGAACACTCATCCCAAAGACAGGAATACTTATAGGGTGGGAAACACTACCACCCCTAAAACCTTTGTAATCATATTTCTGCTTAACCATGGCTGGGGGGAGGCAGCTCTAGGTCATGATTAATATTAGTGCTGATTACTGGCCTATTCTTCCCTCCACAATATTCTAATTGGTAACAGGGAACTTAGTTAGAATTTGTTCTTGATTTTTCTATATTACAAATGAGATCCTGAACTTCCAGTACTGTATACTTTTTTTATAACAGTAAAATGTTGCATGTTTAGAATTAGTTAGAAGAATGAACAAATGTAGCATTCTTTTTTGGAGAATTTGGAGGAAATGCTCTGTGACATAATGGAACTGCAGTTGTGAATGAACTTTTCTTTAGAAAGGTTCTTTGAAATCCTTTCCTCAAAACATCCTTTTTGTCTTGGGCAGGCTGAGTGGAAAAATAAGACTATGAATTCTTTTTGCATCATTCTTAAGCCTTTTATGTTCAAACATTGGGGATTTTAAAAAAAAAGTTATGCATTTCTTATGTGGAAAACAGTTTATACTATAAACGCTTCCCATTCTATATTTTCAGCCATGAAAGAAATAAAACAAATTTCTCAACTATTATTTTTGTTTCTAAAAAAATGAAGTGCAACTTCTGAAAACTAAAACTAGTTTTTTATTAAAGTCCATTCTTCAGGTATTTTTTTGTTGTTCTGATTTAAAGTAAGCTTTGATAGCATTAACTCAGCAAATATAGGTTACTATTTTTAGGCTCAATGTTCTGCAACATGGCTGAGTGTAAGAGATTATTTTACAGCATTAAAATCATGTCAAAGTAGCCTGTGAGATTAAGAGGGGGGGAAGCAACCCTGATATGTGACTTAGCAGAAACCAAAGCATGTCAATGCAGTCATTAGGCACTTGCAGATTTCATTGCATCAAAAGAATCTTAATGATACAATGCTATGTAAGTCTCAGTAGCTACATTATTTTCTTTTTTCTTTCTTTTGCAGCATTTTTTCTCTTTCTTTCTTAGGCTGTTGACAAGAGAGTTAGCATAGGTATGCCCAAGTTGCTATGCTTGCTTTGAGTATTTTGGTAAACCTGTAGAAAACAAGTCATCATCCATTCAAGTTTACCAGAAAATACTGTCCATGGAAATGGAGGACTGTCTTATTATGACAGTAAAATCTGAACAGGCTATGGTAAACAGTCTGGTTTGCAGGATAACTCATCTCATATCATGGACCCTACCAGTCATGCACAATATATTTCAAGCTCAATTAATGGCACAAAAGACTAAAGGATCATGGTCAAATCCAAAGAATGGTGAAAGGAATTCTCTATGATTCTGGTGTATTCCTGTGGGAATGTGCAGAAACATTTCCCAAAGATTGTGTTACACTTGAAAAGCAAGCAAGGAGGTGCATATTAATTAAAAAAAAAAAGCCAGTTTACTCTAGATTTTTTTCTTTTCTGAGTTGTAGCAACTGTATTTGCAGTAGTCTAAACTTGGTATTAGAAAAATGGGTAAAAAAAGTCTCTTAGAAACAGGGGAAACTGCTTAAATTAATAGTTTTTTGTATTCACATCAAAGTATCAAATTTTGCTTGTGTCTTGTCTTGCAGGAAGATAGGGTACGAAGAGCAGTCTCAAACTGTTCTGAAATGGTATGCATATAATCAGCTGTAGGGTTAAAATAAGTCTGTAGGAATTGAAAAGACAGGGATTTTTTGTATATGTATTTCATGAATTGAAACAGTTAAATCCCCTTGGTGGAAAAATACAATCAAAACTTGAGTCTTTAATGATGAACTTGTCTCTTAAATTGTAAGGTTGGATTTAGAATTTTTGTACCTCTTCTAAGAACCAAGAAAAGTGATTTCTAGGGATATTGACAGGCTATTGCAGCAGTAAAACTCAATTTCATAAAATGTTTTTAAACATACATTAATCTCTTTAAAAGCTAGTGATCTACTTAAAATATTTCTGTAGGAGACTTGCATATAAATGCTTTTAATTTTCTTCCTGAGACTTTTTCAGTTTATTTGTGATTGCACTTCACAGTCCTACAGTCTCCCTCAGGTAACTGTTGCAGTCATGGCAAAATGTTTCCTTCTGAAAATCAGATGTTTACCTTCTTCACAGGCAATATAGCAGTCACTTTTCCACATGGGATAATCCTTCTGGAACAGCTGGTAAAAGTGAGGCTTCCTTTGTGCACAGCCTCTCTCCACATAATACTCTAGGATGGTTAGTTTCTATGTTTCTGGTTAAGTTTTGGCATATGTAGGACAGCGCAGTCAGTCATGCTGGGTTTATTATTAAAAACAGTAAGATTTGATCCCCCCTCAAAACATGTAACTGTCTCAGAAGTTTTGAAACAAACTTCCATACAGTCCAGAGCAGCTACCTTAACTTTGAATCAAAGTGAAGGGAGTAGTGGGAGTACTTTTAATAAGAAACCTTTAGTTAAAAATAAGTAAATATAAAGATTTATTCAGATAAAGGTGGGGGTTTTTTTAATAGAGTATTCTCTATGTAAGTTCATATAAAGATTCCCTGTATTCGGTGCATGTTTGTAAATGGAAGGATTCAGAATTTTAGTGAGGTCAGGACTTGGGTTACCTGTGCAGACAACTCCTCTTAAGGATACAGATGCCTTGTGCTTTAAATATAGCAACAGTCCTCTGTGGTACTAGTGCATGATTTTGTCAGAAGGGATTACTGTCCGTTTGGGATGCATATGACCAGTGATGTATTCCACAAAAATATTTGAGACACAGTTGGATTGGCACCAGCTGATTTAAGCATACTGCTGCATTATGGTACCAAAAGGGTACCAGGTGAAGTTTTAAATCAAGATGGGGATTATGATTAAAACTTTGAGAGTTTTATTCTGGATCAGTAAGTTTTTTGTAAAATACTGGGAAAAATTATATTATTCCTAGGGGCTTTTTAGTGTCTAAGAAGCTACGTACAGATTTGCAGCCTCAGTGGATTCTGCCTGATTTTTCTATCTTGGATGTTTTGCTTTCCTTCAAATTCTAGCATAAATATTAACCATGGAAAAAATGTCAAAACTTTTGCTCTTGAATATTGGGATGATTTTTCAGTTATCAGTTTTGTTTTGGTGATTGAGGCTATTGATACCAACCAACTAGTGCCACCTAAAGTTATTGTACTTTTTCCATTGTAACGGACTTGTCACTGTAGATATACTAGCCTGTTGTATACCTAGAGATTATGCTACAGCTACTTACAGGTCTGGTTTTATTTTTCAGGCTTACAAAAAGTTGTGAATTATGTAATAGCAGAGGATAGTGCTCTATACCAAAGTTTGTCATACTCAGCCCACAGAATTGTTAGTTGGATTGTTTTAAAAATACATAAAACATGTATTTTTGTCATGCTTTAAATAACTTAGCTGCATTGCTAAGTGTAACAAGATGCTCTATAGAACTAGACAATAAATAGCCATAAAGCCAAAGGCCTCATTATTCTCTTTTAGCATTCTTTCCATCACATCAGGTTCCTTGCAGAAATTAAGTGATAGCAGTCATCCTTCTCCTTTGTGCTCAGTTTATCAGATCTTTTTATGTTCATAAGCATTAATGCTGTTTCAACAGTAATGGGTTGTTGCATTCCCTTCCTCTTGACCTTCTTTTTCAAGAAAAGGAAAAAGTGTTCGTTTCTCAGATTTATCCTTCCTTCTATAAAGCTTGCTTACTTAGTGGTTCTTAAGACCTATTTCTACATAAATGTGTATCAAAAACTGTTCCATTTACACTATGTGCTCCTTACTGTTGTCAGGGTTAGACTCCACATGGGAGAGTATTTACAAGATACTTATTACATTGTATTGCTAATCATAATATAGATAACTTTTATTCTTAGAGAAAAGAGCTTTTTGAAATGCAACTTTTGCTTTACCGAGTCTGCACTTTCAAATTTGCTGATCCCTGACTTTGGTACTACATTGGTAAATAAAAACAAATCTTCAATATTTATGCAGAATTTCTTTTATAATACCTGCTTTTATTTACTAAATAAAAATTTATCTTATGGATAGAATGAGAAAGACTATTTCACTTTGACTCTAAGAGACTTCATGTGAGATGTCTAGGTTTCTGAGCTACATATGTGTAGATGTGATACTGGTACGCTGAATCTGTCTTCTACAAAATCTGTAGTCATTCCAGACTACATAGGGAACAAGATTAAATTTCACTAAGAAATACTAAACTTAGTTAATCTGTAGTTTACAGATATCCAGATCTTCTACTACTTTAAGTTGGAAAAGTTGTTACTGGAGACTCTACAGTTACGTAGTGTAGTCATTTTCCTCTGTCTGTCGTTTAATCTCTGGAGTCTCCCAGTTGTATTGCTGGGAACTGCCTTGTTTTTCTGTATAATTTTATGAAATATGAAGATCTGATCTGTGTATAATCAGTTTAGGCAAAGCTAGCTTAGATTTGTCTTGTGTGATTTGCTCTTCGCCTAGTAATTTACTGCCTAAGCATTCACTGCTAGTTAGGGTTCCTTACTACTTGCACACCCAGGTTTCCTCACAGAGGAAATCCCTAGGTACCTGAGAAGTTGGAGTGAGTCTAAGGCCTGCTTACAGACAGAATCCCTACTGAGGGTATCCAGTCAAAAAATGGTATTGTACAGCCCATCAGCATTCACGTATTCAGGTCCTGCTTTCAGTTTACCTAGAGTAATGTCTTTACCATAAGTATTAAGCAAATATACCTTCTCAGTAATATCAAAGTTCCATACTTCTAGCAGGTAATACTTCCTTCTGCACCATTGGGGTAGTAGAGAAATACTTTAGGTTTTCATTATTTGTTGATATTTTTATGCTATAACTAAAATTCCCTTGAACATCACCTAATGGCTTCATAATGTCTCCGTGTACTAATAGAGATGCTGGAAACAAATGGCACCAATCTTTTACTAGCTAATCTCTTTGCCTTATTTGTACTCTTTGCTTCATTATTTACTTTTCTCTCACCTTAAGACAGCAGCTAGATTTCATTTAGTCAGCTTTTTCCTGCAGTAAGACTTCATGTGGCATGGCTTAATCATTGCATTCCTAATTTTATGAATATAAAGATGATTCTGTATTCATGGAAAGATTTAGTAGTAGATTTCTACACTTTCCTCTACCTCAGAACTGCCATTGCAACATTAGAATGCTTATTCAAGCTAATATTTTGTTTTCATCATCATTCATCATAATTTCCAAACATTCTTATTACTTCAGTTCTCACTTTACTTATGTTCTCAGCCCATGCTTGCCTCTTGTGCATATCCACATAGACATCTCAAAATGCCATTTAAAACTTTGACCTAATAATCCCATCAAGTAGGGGTTTTTTGTATGGACAGTGTATTTTTCCAATAATAAAAAATTTTGATTAGCAAAGCTCAAATAAATGCTTGCAGTTATTCTCTGCATGCAACTCATTTTTGAAAAATACTTTAATACTGTACTCTGAGGAGGATTTTTTTTTCCCTTAAACATGTTACTACAATGAAGACAGTATTTTTGATGGACAAGGTATGTCTGAAAGAAGTACTTACAAACGAAAGACTTACCATGGGTAAATTAAGACATACTAAGAGCAGTATGATTTAATTAGTACTTTCTTTAATTTCCTTTTGCTGTCTAATGTCATTGAGGAAGGAGTAAGGCTAAAATGATACTAAGATACTCTACTTATACTGTTCTGTTTTTTTCTCTTTTCTTGCATAGGCTATCCACTCTGTGGCTTGGCATCATGAAGGAAAACAATTTATTTGTAGTCACTCAGATGGTACCTTGACCATATGGAATGTAAAATCTCCTACCAAACCATTCCAGACAATCACTCCACACGGTAAGATGAAAATGGATACCCATTGTGTTTGACAGCTCTTAAAACACAGAGAACTTATTTCTAATAGAAGTGTTTTGCAAAATCAGGTATTAAAAATGCACTTGCAGTGCAAGTAAAAAAACTCTTTGTCATATCAAATTCTGATAGATTTCATTAAAAAAAATGCACAGTCTTTCTGAAATAAGAATCCAAATCAGTGCAGTTTTGTCTAAATCTCTGAACTTTAAGCTGGCCTTTCACACAATGGCATTGATCTCAAAATTAACAAATACATATTTTGCAGGGCTTACTTTTTGCCTGACATTATAATCCCATATGTTGTTTAAAATACATATAAGCAAGCATCTGCTTCATGTATAAATGTGTAGATTACCATATAAATTCTTGGAAAGGCTTGTAACAGAGTAAGACTAGCATCTGGTAAGATGTTTCCACTTCTGAGAAGTCTTGCATTAATGTTAATCTAGGAAATTAACATTACATGTTGTTCTTCTGTGAAATATGCTGCCGCTCTTCAAAAAAAGTTCTATACAAATGCCAGGGTTAGGTGATGTGCATGTGTACAAGTCATGTCTTAGCAAGTTATTTACCTTAGATTCTTAAATGTGACTCTAACAGTGAGGGTAATCTGTGAGGTTACAGCTGTAGTACAAGATGTTGTAGTTAAGCATCCTGGCTTAGCTGTATGAACCTCCAGAAAGTTCATGTTTACTGTGCTGGCTGTGGACTAGAGTGGAAAAAGGAAGCTGTGGATTTCTATGTGATGCTGTAGCAGTCAAAAAATAAAAAAACTGACTCCTATTGTAGCAGTAAAATTAGTTAGACAAGACTACCTTTGGCCGCATGGGAAATTGTATCTGTAGAAGCTTTAATTGCTAATACTGCACAGCAGAGAAAGACTGGGCCTTCATGTTCAAATTCAAGTCTTAGCCCTTAAGGATAACACTCAGAATAAACCTCATTTTACTTGTAAGCTGACCAATTTTAATTGCAAAATCGTAGAAATGAGAAATTTTAAATTGCCCAGTGCTACTCAAAACAACTTTTTTAGGGGAGGATTATATTTTTGAAAATAAATATTCTACAACAATTAAAAAAAAAAACAACAAAAACCAGAAAAAAACCGCTAAACCTAAATGTTCTAGGTTGGTGTATTGAGAGTTTTAACAAATATTTAATGATATTATTCCAAGGTATACTCCATAATTGTCAGAGGTGTTGAGTATATGTTTGTATGAATGTTCTACTTTGCAAGTTGCATAGTAAATTTCATAATTTGTCATCATGTTGTGGAACTGTAAGATTAATGTAAGAAAATAATTCACTTTAGGAAAGCAACTGAAGGATGGAAAGAAGCCAGAACCCTGCAAGCCTATCCTTAAGGTGGAATATAAAACAACTAGAGCTGGGTAAGACTTGTTTTGTATGCAAAATTAACATTTGTAAAATAAATGAAGCTCTCTGGGAATGTACGTTTTTCCCAGTTGGTGGGATACACATCCTGATGGCACTGAGCTATGGTAAAACAGCTGAAATAGTTTTGATAAATCAGGTATTGCTGAATAAACTACAAAAACACATGAACAAATTACTATATACAAACCTTAACTTAGGTAAAGATACTGCTAATGCATTATCTACATCCTTCTTCCATGCTACTAAACTCACGTGTGTGTTTGCTCAATCTTTTGAGACTATTAAAGAAAAAAGGCTGATAAAGCACAGAAGATACTGAAGCACAGACCTGAAAAACTGAACTGTGACAAATAGTAGCCTGATGTGAATATTCTAAATTCTGAATGCATGTTGCTCCCCCAAAAATGTTACTGACAGAAGCTTTTCTGGTAGAGTGCAGTAATTTGTCCAGTGAATTGTGCCTAATTATGCACATTGAGAATGTAACAAAGCAGTAATTGCAACAAGAGGCTCAGATGGACTTACGGTATCTTGAGTAGCATGTTTTGTTACCAAGACTGCAATTAGGATTTAAGGATTTCATGAACTGTATGGAATTTTTTATTTATGGTTCTAAAGTGTTTTAAAGTGTTTGAGTAAATAGTACAATAGAAAGATAAAATACTCATGGAAACCTGTTGAGCTGTTTGCAAATGTTGATTTTTTTTTTTTCATATTTTTTGAATTTTGTTTGACTTTTGGAGGGCTTATGTATTGTTTTCATTTGTTTTCCAGGCATTCATTTCTATAGAAGATTGTTACTTAATTGATGCAATATAGGTTTCTACTATATATCAGTAAACCCACAGAAACAGTATTAGTGGCTTTGTATATTTTTGTTTGCTAAAGGTGAGGTAAATAGAAGTTTAAGACTGTGGCTAATTCCCAGATGTATGAATGTCTATGATCAGTTGGAAAGCCATATTTTACTTGCAGCAGTCTACATCTGTCTGTATATTCCTTCCTCACCTGAAATGTCAAAAGCTGATCAAAAAAAGATACAGATAACCAAAAGTAGTCTCAGCTTCACCAAGTTGCAATTTCTGCAGTCAAAAGCCTTCTGTTATGAGTAGTCATTCTGAAGGAAAAGATTAGTTTGCAGCTTGCTCTATGCAATTATAATATTACAATGTGAAAACTAGTTGACTTTTCATACAGTTTAAAGAGGAGCTTATTCTAGTAGAACTTCTAAGAATATATAGCTCTTTGGGGAGAATGCTTTTTCCTAGTGTGAGCTTTTTTCTCTTACACCTCTCACTTTCCAGTGTTCATCCAAACTGAATGTTTTAATGCATTTAAATTTAATATTTTCTCTCTAATATTTTTTCCAATCTTCAGTGTACTTCTAAATCTATCACTGTTGTGATACTCTTCCAGAACTTTAATTAAAAAAAAAAAAAAAAAAAAAAAAAAAAAACCCCAAAAACACAAAACCCACAAAAAACCAATTTGGACTGTGGTTGTGAAGCAGTGCACTGAAAATCTCCATTCATTTACTGCTACATATACTTCAGTTCACACTTGAATTTTCAGTTTCACTTGTAATCTTATTACAAGAATTTTAAGGCAAGGCAGAACTACCTTTCAATTCTTAAAATTTTGATAGTTTTTCTCTTTACCAATTGAAATTGATTAGGTATGAACATGATTCAATTTTCACTTTTAGCTAAAGTGCTGTCACTTGTTGTTCATGGCTTAATTTCTGTAGCACAGAGGAGAATCATTCCTGGATAGGACCAAGGTTTTTCTAGTTACTGAGAGAATATAAGAAACAAATCAAATAAACTTGCTTCTATAGCAGTGTGCTCTAACTGTTCTTCAAAAACAAACAAACAAACCACAAAAGAGAACAAAATCAAAAAGCTCGCAACTTATTTAAGAAGTACTGTTTAATGTATATTTAAGTTATTTCACTACTTTATTGTGAAAAACAGTGAGTAACCGTTCCATGTTTGCTTTTTCCATGCTCAGTATGGAACTCTAACATCTTTGTCACCCCTTCCTTCTTGCTCCTCCCTTATCCAGAGTGGTTGAGGATCTAGGTTGGTTTCAGTATCTCCTCATGTGAAAACACTTCATTGATGTAATCTTACTTGTTTTCTTTACTGCTTCTAATTCTAATAAACTTTTTTGAGAAAAGGTGTCCAGAGACACAGAAGGATGGAATATAACTGATTGCAACCTGTAGTAGGGGCTACGGACACTATTCTTTCTACTGTTGCAGCTCTTATTTATCCTGTCTCACTCTTTTCCTCCATATTGTGAAGCTGGAGTCGGGGAAACAGGAGGACATGAGGCTTTTTCTGGTTCTTACAGACCACTTATTTATCTCTTAAGTTTGTGGGCTTTTTCTGTTGGTTTTTAAGTCTACTGGGGATAGTGCCTGTGAAGTCTCCAAAGCCAAAGTTGCTTACCCTACAACAATAGTATGTCTGTAGCTTTATTTGTGGGAGAATATATGTAGAAAGGTTATTATTGACAGTTGTCCTCTACCTGGGAGAGGGGGTTGAAAGTCAAGTTCTTGGTATATTCCTTGAGCAAACTGGCATAATTTTCCAATCCCAGAGCATAATGTCATTGTTCTCCTGCCACTTAAGTTCATCTAAAATACTCCATCTCTTTGTGAAGTAATGAGTTCCAAGGTAGGTTACCTTTTTGAGCTTACTGAAATGGTTTCCATGTTGCCTTTTATGCGTACTTTTCTGTCCAAAGTGAATCTAGCGACAGTCCTGAGCTTCCTAATGCCATTTCCCACCCCTCCAGATTCATTCCCTTGTAGTATTTACTCTGGTTGATATTAGCATTATGATAAAATTGCCCAAGCTTATTCTTCGCTACTAGAGCTCTGTATAATAGAAATTACAGCTCAAAAGTCTTCCCGTAAAACATAATCAAAAAGGGTATTGTCTTGGTAACTAATGCAGTTGTCATTGACTAATTGTAGAGCAGTACCCTTTAGCAAGATGGATGTATATAATTGGGATCCAGAGGTTATAATAATAATGAGGTCTCCAGATAAGTAAAAGTTCTTGATCTGTTAATTTAGTTTGAAGAGTACTATTTTGTTGTGTGAGCTTGTCGGTTCAAAAGCACACTTCCCAAAATGAATTTGTAATTTATCTTCACTACTACTTCAAGATTTCCAGTCTTAAGCTAAACTAACTCTTGAAGTCTTTTCCACCTTTATTACTAGGGATTAACTTCTTGACAAATTCACCCATGGTTTGAAAAGTAAGCCAACTGGTACAAATGGCCTGACTTCTGTATATATTGTTCTCTCTCATATCCAGATTGCCAGAAACTGACTGACATTTGACAGTTTACTTCTAAAATTGAGCAGAAACATCCTCCAGGGTTGTGAGCTGCTCAGCTCTCAGTTGTATTATGTTTTCATACACTGCAAGACCTGATCCTGTGTTTTCTGAAATGTTTTTTCAATGAAACATTGCCCACCTTGTAGTGAATTTTTTTATAGTGTTGCCCAATGATTTTACAGATTTAACTGAGGAGGAAATTAATCTAAAGGGATTGCTTCCATATCTGCTGAAGCAGAACTGTTTCAAAGAAGAATCTCTGTATTAGCAGCTGCTAAAAATGCTATATAGCAATTCCCTAAGAGCTGAGCACTGCTTTTTGTTAAATGTTTTCCATTGTTTCAGGTAGGTAAAATGTAACTATCAAACTTGGATCCATTTCATCTATTATGTAAAGTACATTTTTTAAAATTTTTCTTTTAAATTATGCATTTCTATTCAACATTCATGTGCACTAACCTTTTAGTATACATCACAACTGAAGGACAACACTTTTAAGTATTTAATTAGAAAATGCAGAGCTTGTGTTTGTGGTAAATCCATGGTTTCATGAAAATATGAAAAGTTCATACACAAACCTTTATTAGTCTTCCTTGCAAACTAAAGTCAACTTTAATCTTTGACTCATCTGTGAAAAATCTGTGCAACAGATCTGTGTAATCTATTCTTTGCTCTCCCATTCTCTGCTTCATAAGCATACAAACTCTGGCAAGCCTGCCCAAAGCAACCTGAATACCTTGAGAAATGAAACCAGGAGAAACCAGCGTGCAGTTTTCACTGTGATGTGTGAAACTTAGGAACTGAAATTTGTCACTTTGTTATTGTCAGTTGATCTTGGTGAACCCACAAATCTAATAATTACTGCATATTGTCCTGGCAGCATTATTGTTTAAAAAAAATAATGATTTTGTGAAGACAAAAAATACTGCAATAAATCATTCCAGCACAAGGAGATACTACACGTACATCACACCAGTATTTTTCTCTTCATTGACATCCTGAAAAATATCAGGTTAAACTAAAGCTTGTCCTTTTCCTGAAATTACTTCACTGAGCTGCCCATAAAAGATTGTGTGAAGTTCCAATATGAAGAACTGAGATTAAATGAAAACTTGGAGAAAACTTATTCCTTTTCTAGAAATACACTTTCAGCTACTGTTGGAGGCAGGATATTGAACTCAGTGGAACCATGGTCTAATTAATGGCCATTCCTTTGAGGTCTCTTCCTCAGCCAGCAGAACACTTTGATCCTATCAACTCTTCAGTCATAGGGCTTTCTGAAAGATCAGGCAGATTGTGAAATAATTGTAGAAACTGAAAGCTTTTCTCAGTCTGCATTGCCTTCAATGCTACAAACAGAGCACATTTCAGCCAAGCCTTAAACTCATGAAGGGCAGCATATGTATAAACTAAACCCTTCATGCACAGTTTTCAAGAAGAAAGATGTACCTAATCTGTCATATTTGTGTTTCAAAAGCTGACTAGGTGAAAGCCATTTAGACAGTATCAGAAAAGATGGTGTTATAGGAAAAGAGAAAAAAATAAGAGATGTCTTCAGCCTCGTTTTCACAATGTGTCAGGATGGCTTTTTTCCCCTACAAATTTTCTCCAGATGTTGACATACTAGCTGCTTCCAAGGTAGACACAAACAAAGGGTAGGATTCCTACCTAAAGTGAGCATAAAAGTAGATCCAGAAGAATTTCACACTCAAGTGCCTATTTTTCCTCCAGAAATATTACCTGGAATTTGAGGCAGTAGTCAATAACAGGTAAAATTTCTTGAGCTGTATACTTGTAAACAGTCAGTCTTCTCTTCAAAAGGTATTATGCCCTATTTTAAACATAAACAGTTTTAAAATAAGTGATGATTTTTGATAATCAGGAAAGATGATACCTAGTAAAATGAATACATTTGCCTCATCTTGGTTTTAATCATCTTGTTTTTCAATAAATGAAATACTAAACTGTGTATTATGTGCATATTGAACAAAATGTGGATGTATTTAAAAATATGTTTCTGTAAAGACTTTTAAAAAATTTTTTAAGGGAAGCCTCTAATCTCTTTTCTCAAGACTAGAAGAAATTCTTTTGCTTTGCTGTACTCAGGCATTTAATCATGCAGTAGGAGTAGTCTATGACATAGTAGTTCCTTGAATTTGGAGCCGGCGGGGAGGGAATGGATAAAATGTCTAGAGTAAATGTGTGATGAGAGCGCTATGGGCATTTATTTATGTCCCTGCTTCTTAAAAGATGTTAGATCTTTGAAGCTTACCGAGCAGCTGGTTGTTTCTCCAAGACAGTCATGTTATTGTGACTGCAAACTTATTTTACAATGTTTGCAAAATTGTTCATCCTTCAAAACTTAGGGTAATTCTGTACAGGAAGTAAATGGGACTAGTTCTTCCTGATCCTGCTGGAATATTTTATATTATGGGCTGTTGGCAAATCCGAATCTGCAGTTCAGTAGAAAAGAAACAATTCTAAAGTTTAACAAAATTTAAAAAATCTCATCTTTGCAAACAGTTGCAAAGATTGTTTCAATAAGCAATATAAAATAAAAGATTTGGAAGAAATGTCTGACTTGAGTTGTAGTCTTCTAACTCTTGGGTTTTATGTTTTGAAATGCATACCCAAGCTACACATTGCATGGGGAGCTGGTTTGCATTATTCTGAATGTCTTGCTGCTTAATTATATCTCATTGAACTTTATTATAAAATTACAAAAACTGCCCAGTCTCTATGTACTATCTATCTTGTCTTGATTCTAAATGCCTCTGCTTTATTCCAGGGAGCCTTTCATCATTCTCTCAGGAGGCTTGTCATATGACACTGTAGGAAGAAGACCCTGTTTAACAGTTATGCATGGGAAAAGTACTGCTGTGCTAGAAATGGATTATTCTATTGTTGATTTTCTAACCCTCTGTGAAACACCATATCCTAATGGTAGGCTCTGTGAAGATTTTTCTCAGTACTTCAACCTCTTCTCTCTAGAGTTTTATCCCATCAGAATATTGTGTACTATTGCCTTTCTGTTTTATCTCTGGGGATCATACTGCAGCAGTAACATCTGTTATCCCTATTGTCTGAAGTCTGTTTTGCTTCCCAAAGCATCATAATAGAATAGTTTATTATAAAACCTATTTTGCTTCTAGAAGAATACCGATTTACTGGTTGCATGGGTTTTCCTTTTTTTAATCCCAAAAGCATGTGCGGACAAAAAGTAGCATTACAATTTTAAGCTGTAGTTACTGCAGCAGATGTGTTCATCAATATTTATTTAAGCACATAAGACTTTTCCAGTCAATGTTAAATCTTGGTTAGCATTTGTGTAGTATTCTTAACTTTTAGTGACTTTATTCATTCCAATACTCACATGAAGTTCATCACTAACCAGTAATCTCCCTTCTGCAGAAGGGGATTTTTATCATAGTTTAAGTAGTTGTCCCAGACTAATAGCATTATATTTCCGATGACTCCAATGTTTTTAGCTGTCAACTTCCATCAGAGTATATAAAACTGCTTAGCTCAGAATTTGAGGTCTGCCTGAAAGAGGGCAAGATAAACTTTGGAAACTCTTTCAGTTTTCTTATTTTAGTGTCAAGTCAGCTGTCTTTCAATCCATTTTGTAAGCAAGTAGAATTTAAACCCCACTGAATATGAGGAAAAGCAGTTTGGGGGTGGGAGGATGTTATTGTTCAGTAATTGGCTCTTTCTCAAAATTACTGCTTATACAAGTTCCTCTGCATGTTCCTTTTCCTGTTTTTTGAGCTGTTTAAATGGTTCTAGCAAATTGGAAGTGTTGAGAATATTGAATTAAAGGGAGAGTGTGGCTTTTCCAAACTTAACTTGGAGCATTCAGGGGGATGAGTGTTTAAAATATCTTCAGAAACTCTATAGTCATCTAAGTGGCTCTTCTACTCTCAACTGATAGAGTGCGAGGACTGGTCATGTTCTTGAGGCTGTGCATGCAAGACCTACATTTATTAATAAGTAACTCTTCTTTCTTGTTTTCAGACTTCCAGGAACCATATGCTGTAGTTGTTCTCCTAGAAAAGGACTTAGTACTGATTGACCTTGCACAAAATGGGTAAGAATCTTGTGCAGCCTTTTTAATGACTGGCTGCAGTGGTCAGCCTATTGTTCTGCTCTATAGCTTTTTAATCTACCCTAATACTTCCCTGTCCAGAACATAAAATTTTGAATATTAAATATAAGGTTTCTTCAGCAGAACTGAGAATATTTATAGATCAACTTTTCTCAAATTAATATTTGGAAGATGAGTAGAATATTATGTGACTTTTTCCAGACTTGATTGACTGACAGAAACTACTTAGATCACTGCTGCTTTTTAATTATCACAGTTTATTTCTAAGTTGATCCCTTAGTGCTATGAGGGGAGCTTGAAATTTTGGGGAAGGGAGGAGGGGGAAGAACTGTTCAGATAAGGCAGGTAATCTTGGCTGACGCTGGGTGGTGTTGTTATCACATAACTATTTGCTGATTTTATTGCCAAATGAATTGCTGTCTGTATTGCTTAAAGTAACTCAATGCTGATGCAATAAATATCATATACATAAAATTAGAATGGTAACATCTTGTCCCTGGTTTACTATTGTCATAAGAGGTTGCTTAAAAGTATATCCTATTACAGTTTTCACGACTAAAACTTGCTTAACACATTTTTAGTCTCTTGTTACTTTGTCCATGGAACAGTCTGTATACTCTATTAGATGGTGATTAAAAATTCTGGATCCTGCAAATTTTTTTATCAAGGGTTTTGAAATTAGTATAGGCAGTAACAACTAACTATTAAGGGATTAGTAGCAGAGGAATGTGACGGAAAAGATCTTTGTAGTGTTCCTGATTAAAAGTCACCAATGGTCAATGAAGAAAAATCCTTGTGAAGAACATATTTCTAGGGCAAAACAAAAACCTGTGAATATGTATCCTCAAAGTCAATGATGATACCTTAGATAATGAACACTACTGAATTTGGAAGAAGGTCAAGTTTAGTCCTAATATCTCTGCAGCTACTGAGCAATTTCATTTAGATTTTCCCAATGTTACATGGCCATATGCTGTATCCAAAACTTGTTTCTAATATACCAATGGCATTAAGCTTCCAACATTCATATGTTGAAAGATTAATTAAACAAGTTTTAATGAGCTTGAAATAAAAAGGTTCGTACAAGGCTTTTTTTCTTAAGTGAAATAGTTTAGTGTCTGAAATTTGAACTTTATGTTAAAGCTTGTTCCATTTCATGTTAAAAAATCTTCAGCAGTTATGTTTTAAAAAGACTTACAACAGTCTTTGTTATGATTGACTTGCAAAGTGTTAATTGTCTCACACCTGAAAAAAGCAATAAAATTAATAGATTTTTGTTATGGGAGGTTTTCTTTTGCCCTGTGTTGTCATACGGATTTATCATATTTTGTTAAAATTAAGCCCCTCATAAAATTTTTAGAGGATTGTTTTAGCATTCCAGATCTCTCTGTATAAAGTTACTGGTATGCAGGATGGTTTCATCTGTTGTTGCTAATTTTTCCTTTACATGGGTTGAGAAGCTGTGTCCCTTTTTGCCTCTCTCAAAAGGTCAAAGAGAAAAAAGCATATGCATAGTATGCATTTCTCTGGAGATAAGTGTTCTTTGAACACAGATATATTTACCTCTTTATTATTATTGGCTTTTTTCTTCGTTAAGGCTCTGTCACTTTTATAATGGAGGTGGTGGTGGGGAGTGTGTGTGTGTGTTTGCTTGTAGTTGGTAACTGAGTGTTGCTATCTATAAACTTTCAGAAAGTGATCTTGGAGTTGCAAGTAGCTTATGAAGTGTTGGACAACTTTCTGTCTATGAACAGTTTAATAATACAAAGTGAAAAGTGGAGTCTTCCTGTCTTTCTCCCTGAAAGAATAGGCTGAAGAATTAGAAATAAATTCATAGCTCCACATAACTACAGTTAGGACTTGGTAATTTCAGTTTTTCCACAGGCCATTAAAATAGTAAGCTTGTAAAAATACAAAACTATAGGGAGTAGCAGTGTTCTAGAAATATTCTAGAAACAGTACGAACTTCAGGTTCCGTCTAGAGCACTACAGTATCTTGACAGTGTACTGGATGAGCAGTGAAGTTTCATAATATATTTGTTCATAATCTAATTTGATTTGCATTTATTTTCCTCTGTACGAAAAGAATGCAAACTTAATCTTCAGTGTTTTACTTGTGTTCTGCATTTAAAAAAAAAAAAGTTTTTCATAGATTAATAGTCTTCCCCTTTCATCCATTAAAGGTACCCTATATTTGAGAATCCCTACCCTTTGACTATACATGAATCTCCGGTTACCTGTTGTGAATATTTTGCTGATTGTCCTGTGGACCTCATACCTGCACTCTATTCAGTTGGCGCTCGACAGAAACGTCAAGGTTACAGTAAGAAGGTACAACATCTAGTACATACATATGTATTTGAAAATACTGAAGATCAACAGCTCTAAACAACATAAGAGTGGCCATACTAAGACGAAAGCTCCATCTGACCCGTTATCCTGTCTTTGGCAGTAGCTAACAGCAGATCTCTAGAGAGGATATAGCATATGTCAAGCCTATAGTCATGCTTTCCTGATGTGCTCCTATTGATGGCCATATCACTGGAAGCTAAAGGACTTCCTGGAGCCAGGCCAGGGGTGTTGTTTATAGCCCTTGTTGATTCCCCCCCACCACAGTGGACATGTCCAATTACTTTTTGAACTCATGTGAAATACTGGAATCTGCGGTATCTGCAGTAATTTCAGTGGCTTAACATTGCACTGTATGATATTTTCTTCCTCAGTGTATTTGTTAATCTTCCAGGAATGGCCTATCAGTGGAGGCAACTGGGGTTTGATCACTCAGAGCTATCCAGAGATAATTATTACAGGGTAAGTGACACCATAGTGTAGTGCTATCTTTCTTAGCTGATTAAGTAGAAGTGAGAATGTTTTGTTCCTCTTATAGAAGACGATGTTCTAACGGTGATTTGAATGATTTAAGAAATTATGTTTACCAGACAAGTCATTTGCATATTCTCCTTGAGGCATTAACAAAAAAGTAAAGCAAAATGTGGAAGAGAAGGTAGGAACAAAATGACAGCAGGTGTTTTACAGGGATTATTATTATGATGTGGTATTGTGATTGTCTGCTTGCTATCAAAATATACTGTATGAAACTTATCTTTTATTCTTTAACTTTTGGAAAATATTTAAGTAGTGTTTTAAAGCATAGGAAGGTCCATTAAATAGTTACCGAGTTCAGTTCTCAAAGGGAAGCCAAACTTTTTATTTTAAAAAGGACAACCAAATACTTAAATCTGTTCATTTTGATCTCTTTTGAGACTGATCCTTCTAATACTACTCTAAGGAGCATAAATAAATTTTAATTTATAACCGTGCAGTGCATCACTGAAAGTGAGAGCGCTACTAAAGGTTTTTTCAAACAGCCCATTAGCCCTAATGAGGATTACTGTCACTTTATACTACATGTTGCAGAGGCTTTGAGACACAGTCCTGGAAAAAAATCCAGTCATCTGATTCTCAATTTCAAGGATAAACAAACAAGTTAGGTGACTCATTTATACTGAAATACAGTATATTTAGGCATCTGCTTTACAAGTGTCGCTCCAAATAAAGGGCATCTTTTAAGAAACAACACATGATAAGGTATACCAAACTGCTTATGGGAAATTCAGGTAACTGAAATCAGTATTTAAAATGATAAATTAGTATTAGTACAGTGGAACTTCAGGGAGTTAGCCTCCAAATGTTTTTTAATCTCTTCTGTCTAAAAGTAATTGGGGCACATGTTTGTAAAATATTGGCTTCCAATAAATTGTGAAAATAAAGTGTCACTAAGAATGCTAATAAAAATAGAATGTTAGCCATATATTTTCTAATCAGTAGCAAAGAGGTCTAACACTCCAACTAACTGTTTTACCATCTTATTAATTTTTTAATATTTCATAGGCATGCTGATGGGTCAATCAAGTTTTGGGATGCCTCAGCAAGTAAGTGTTTTCAGTAGAGATTTTTTTCCTGTGCAGTAGGATTTTTCTAAACTTACTGATTTCTCTAATGGAATATAATTGCAGACTAGTCGTTCTCATTATTTCCTGCCTCATGCAGAGTCAGTAACTCCATAGGAAACTTTGATTTAAAATTAAATAAAATTAACATTATTTCTTAGTTAATTGTTTCACTGGTTTTACCCCCTCAGTGAAAATGCACTGGTAGTCCAAGGGCCAGCTAGAATAGAAGAGTTCTAAAGTTTTTTTAGAAGCACCTTCCAGAAGCACATTATTGAGCACAGAGTGGCATGACAAGCAAATACATTCCTTTTTAGTACAATTGAATTTCAGTAAGTTATTTCTGTCTTTTTAGACAGGAGAGAGGCATGTGTCTATAAGACATCAGCTCCCCATAAATTACAGCATCTAAAAATGAGAATTGGAACTGGTCAGTAGTTTGTGCTAATAAAATGACCTAGGCATTTGTGAAGAAAGGCAGAAGAGTAAACTAAAAACACTTTTTCTTTGGTGGAACACTGAACAGACCTGAAGAGTCTGATACCATTTTATGTTTCTCTTCAGTTAAAGGGCCAATTACATCTGATGTTCTACACAGCTAACAGTGAGAACTGCAGTAAGAATTCAAATTAGAATGGACTACACAGAGTTAGATGTTTTAGTTCATCTAGTTCTGACTAACCTTACTCTTGGTACTTAAAAGCTGTCTGAAACAATCTTGGAATCATTATCAGTTGTCTTTGAAAACTTGTGGAAGACTGGTGAGATTCCAAAATGCTAAGGGGTGTGTGGGCGTGGGAGGGAACAGATGCAATGTATATGTTTAAAAACTGGGAGGAGGAGTATTTGGAGTGTTACAGATCTTTAACTTCAGTTTGGGGTGGGGGTGGAACCAGGGGGGGCGGGGGGGTGAAGAGAAAAAAAAACACCTGATTTGATTTTGTGTGCTTAAAAATTTTTAGTATAGATCTGTCAAAAGGAGATCCTGTTAAAGACATTTAGTTTCTTTCTAAAACAGATAAATAAACCTGTTAAGGGAGAAACTGCAGGTATCCTGTATCTTGATTTTAAAACTTTAAATCTCTCTAATAGCACAGTCTTACAGATGAACTAGGGAAATGTGATTCAGGTAAAACCACTGAAATGTGGAAGAAAAAGAAGGATTATCTAAATTAGGTTTTCCTAATGGTGTGATTAGTATTTGTAGCAGTGATTTCGGCCATTGACTAGAGAATATGCTTCTGAAGTTTGAAAGAAACACCAAGACAGTTGAAAGAAAATGTAAGTAAGAATTAGAGTTACAGTTGAGAATAATGTAGCTAATCATTGAATAGCATCCAAGACCCCTTATTTGAATATAGGATCAATGATTTACACTCAGAACCTATATTCTGGGGGGAAAAAAAAAATTGGAGGCCTAATGGATTGCAGTGTCAGTGTTGCACAAAAAAGAAAATTGATATTGGGATAAATAAATGGGAATATCTGTAAAACCAACATGGAGTATTTCTTTCACAATTTTAAACTGTGGCAAGGCCTCACTAGAACAGTTCTAGGAAACATGCTATCAAGAAAAATGTGGACTGATCAGAGGGCAGCACTTTTGAATGATCAGACAGCATAAAATAAAAATTGGAGGAGCTGAGGCTGTTAAGTCTGAGAACACAGCTGAGAGGCCATGGATTTGAAATACTGTAAGTAGAAAGGGAAGGAGCTTCACTTTCTCTGCCATAGGTAGGCTTAAGTTGTGGGTATGGCATATGTAACTAGATGTTATAAAGAGATCCCTAAGTATAGTTAAGCCTTGAAGCTGTGAGGGCTTATTTTATAACTGAAGCTTAGTATATATCTCAGGAAAAGTAGTGTTTGGTTTTTTTTTTATACTAACTGATCCTGCATTGGGCAAGTGGTGCACTGCACAGGCAGAGTCAAGACAGACATTCAGTGCTTCTACTCTGCCCTCTTTTGTTGAATTTAGTGGCTTTATCTATGAAGAAAAGTTACTGAATTAGAAAAATTAAGAAGAGAGAATTATCTGTTTAGATCAAAACTAATTTTTATCTCTTTTGATTTGCTCCTAGTAACGCTGCAAGTGCTCTATAAGCTAAAAACAGCCAAAGTATTTGAAAAATCACGGAATAAAGATGACAAGCCAAACACAGATATAGTAGATGAAGATCCATATGCTATTCAGATCATCTCATGGTGTCCAGAAAGTAGAATGCTGTGCATAGCTGGAGTTTCTGCACATGTCATTATTTACAGGTTCAGCAAGCAGGAAGTGACAACAGAAGTCATTCCGGTAATTAGTATAACCATTTTTTTAACTTTGTAGGATTTAGCTATAATAAGACTGTTCTAGCAATTTAGTTCTTCATTATTTTTCTTTTTATTAGTGAAATGGACAAAAACAATTGCCTCGAAACGAGGACATGTATTTTTGTGGAGGCAAAATAATAAATGATGAAATTCAGCAGAATTGAAAATTGCACACCAAGGTTTTGGTTTTCATTGGCTTTTTCAGGTTTTGCAGCCAATAATTGTTCTTTGTTCTATCTATCAAAACAAATAGTGGATCAAAACTTGGCTGCATCAAAGATAAAATTAAAACAGAAGTGAATGAGATGTGGAGTTGAAGAATTTTCAAAGCTTATAGGGAGTTGATTCCATTTTTTTTCTTGATTCCTAATAATTACCATCTGTCTTGGCAAAACTTCTGCAGTATGCAAAGCTAGAAGAATAGAAGCATGCCAGACATGCCCTAAGGTCTGTTAAGGACTTTGCTGTGTCACTGTTTTATTCTGTATAAGATACAATGACAAGTTCTGTTACAAGAGTTTGAGACATCCTTTGTTAAATCTGACACACACACAAGTTTACTTATCTGAATGAGCTGAAAGCTAACCTGAAGCCATTTAATTATAAAATACTGTATGTTCTGAGTAAAGCATTAATCATAACGTAGTTGGTTTTCTCCCCCTCTGCCCCCAATTCTGCCCCTTTCAGGTAAGTCTCAGTTTAAGGACATGAGGCATTTTTTTTCCTTCTGGTGTTTACTTATGTACAGGTACATTCCCTTCAGAGGGAATAGTTTTTCTAAATGATTTTTAGAAATCAGCCCCTAGCAAACTGTTCTTCAGTACTAGGAATGCTTTAAAAAATACTGTATAGCTCTTTGTTTCAGTCCATGAGTTAAGTTCTGCTTTGCAGACGATGAGACTAAAACCGCAGAAAACTTTCTTTACGCTGCACTACAATTAATACTAATATTGTTATAGACTCAATAGAAGGAAATCTGAAATCATTATGAACTTACAGTTCCTCAAAATGTATGGTCTAGTTCAGTGCAACATTAAACATTGAACTAAGTCCCATGTGTACAGTGCTACAACAGTATAAAGCGTTGATGTCTACATGCCTTCAGCTCTTATTAGTTTTAGCATTCCTGAACTACATAAAACAAGTAGTCTTTATAACTGAGAATTTATTATGTCCACAGAATAATTAAATGGTTGTTGTATCCATTATTTAATTTCTTTCCAATATTAAGCAGCAACCTCTTAAATATTGGGAAATAGGTTAGATTTTCAAGTTTTACAATCTTCAGATATTCAGTCTGTAGTTGTATTATTGTTTGTAGTGTTGTATTTCTGAAGACCACAAGTGTGTCTATCTAGGTGGCACTGTTTATTAAACTGCTGTTACCTTTTAAAAGTTGGAAAAGTCCTAGATGTCACTTTTATCACCCGTATCTTCAGTTGCATTTCATTTATTTCATATATAGTTTTTTGAAAGGCAGAATTTCCTGATAATTTTTTTACTTTCATTTCCAGATGCTAGAAGTACGTCTGTTATATGAAATAAATGATGTTGAATCTCCAGATGGTGAGCAGGTGCCACCTTTACCAACTCCAGGCACGGGTTCCAATCCTCAATCCATTGTTCCCCAGTCTCATCCATCTACTAGCAGCAGTTCATCTGATGGACTTCGTGATAATGTCCCATGTTTAAAGTAAGTATATTCTGTTATACTTCTGTTGAGCATGAAACTTTACAAGAATATGTGATGAGAATATGTAGTTTGATATTATTTCAGAAATGTCATTGTTGGCAAAATGTTTTATTTCTTAGAGCAATGCTTTCTAAATATCTGAAAGTTGAGTTCTGTTTGAAGAAATTAATATTGCAATCTTAGTTTCTTTAAACTTCATAAAGTGATTTTTAAAAAAAATCTGAAAATTCTTACCTTATGACTGCTGCTTGCTTTAGGAAATTTTGGTATAGATGTTAGTATAGTTATAGAAGCTCATGCTTTAGAGCAAACATTTTCAGTAGCAGCAATATAGTTACTTTGAAATCTTATTGTCCGTTGAAATGAATAGGCAACTTAATGTTTTGTGGCTCTCCTTAACGTTAGGCCAAGTATGTCTGAACAGATTTCATCTGTTAGTTTTCCAGAGCCTTAGATTTTTAGAGCCAAATCAAAAGCAATGAAAATGCTTACAAATAACTAACTGAAAGGTAACTCTTTTTAGGCTTATAAACATTTTTTTCATAACTCTCCAAGGGAACTACTTTGTATTTTGGGAACAGGAAACAATTAAATATATGTCCCATTCTCATGGATCTTCATTTTGCATAATGCCTCACAGTGTGTGTTTTTGACCAATTTTCAGATTTTTTATATTGGGTTTTTTTTTCTTAAGGTTCTTCATGTGTGAACTTTTACTCATTTGAGAAATGAAGGTTAAAAGAAAACAATCTTGTTACTCTTCTACAAGAGTGCATTATAAGGCCTCTAGTCCATCACCTTTTCCTTACAGAATGTACATTGAACTTCATTTTCAGATATAAAGTTAACATATGTATGTACTTCTTGTTTTCTGAAGTTTTACGGTCTCAACTTGGATTTTAATTCTGAGTGCATCCATCCAGAAATAACTAATTCTGATGGAGTTATTTTCTCTGGGTGGGAGTTTTTGTATCTCATTGGTTGTACTGAGTTGCAGAAGTGTCTTTCTAAAGACAGTAAATTCTAAAGAAAACTAGACGGAGTAGAAAAGCTGGAAAATTCTGAATTTTTGTAAAACACTGGCAAACCAAAGCATGCATTAATGAGAATGAATGAGTAAAATAAGGGGAATTCAGGAACTGGAGAAGCTTATGTTCTATAACTTTTTTCACCTTAAAAGATGAAAGACCTAATCCTTTCTGCAGGACATTGATAAGTTTGTTCATCAGCGTGCAAAAAAAAAAAAAATCTTTCCAGGCGCTTTAATTTTGCCATTCCCAGGTTCATTCCATACAATTGGTCTACCATTATAATTTAGCTTGCTTTCACTTTTTCTACTGTATTGTCAGCTTTTTTGTTTGCATTTGTCTCAATACATTGTGCTTCCGTTTCCCTTTTCAGTGTGCTTCTTCCACATGCACCCCTCACCCCCTTCCGTTCTCTAAATCAGAGTTCTTTTGGGAACTCTGAAAAGAATTGATAACACTTTCCTTTTAGACACTGAACACCTTTATCTGTTCAAGTCAATACAGCATGCTAATGCTGTTATGCCTTGCTCTGAAGAGGGGAGAAATGAAATATTTGTGATCATTGTTCAATTAATTTTCAATTAGGTAATGAATCAAAAGAGCCCTTAAAAAGAAGCGAATAACCAGTTCCAATGTATTTTTTTCTGGTTGTTTCTATGTTCGTATTGATTTTTTTTTTACAATTTTCCAGCTTTCTAAAGTCCAGTGTGGTGTAGAGTTTAATGAATTCTTAGCCCATAAGGAAAAAATGGAGACTGTGGAAAAACACAAAAAGATACCATGTTATGTTTACTTTGCAGAGTTAAAAATTCTCCTCTCAAGCAGTCTCCAGGCTACCAAATTGAGCTAGTTATCCAGCTAGTGTGGGTGAGTGGAGAACCTCCTCAACAGATAACCAGCTTAGCAATCAACTCAGCGTATGGCCTGTAAGTATACTCTACACAGTTTTTTCATTATTCTGTTAGTCGTTTAAAATTATCTATTAAAAATTTAGTCTCCATGTGTGTTCACATGAGCTGCACAGCAACACAAGAGAAGCAGTCTCCCGTGCTTAAAAGATGATTCCTTTTGGGTCATGGCAGATCCTGATGATGCTAACATCAGAAACATATCAGCATTGCACTGTACAGTCAAGAATAAATGTCATTTAAGGCTCTGTCAGATAGGCTGGCAAGTACAATGATGGTGATCTATTCTACTTAGTGTCACGTTTTTACAAGAGAACAATTAAACAATGCTGCATTCTAAAATAGTAATTTATAAATATGCATAATTTAGGGTAATTCATAAAAATTAGGAAATCTTAAAAATCTGATCAGCAACGAATACCAGTATAAAACTTTACCAACATTTGATTAGCACTATCTTTCCTTCCACTTCTCTTTTTCCAGAGTAGTTTTTGGAAACTGTAATGGTATTGCCATGGTTGATTACCTCCAGAAGACAGTGCTCTTGAATCTAGGCACTATTGAACTGTATGGCTCTAATGATCCTTATCGCAGGGAGCCACGATCTCCCCGAAAAACTCGGCAGCCATCTGGAGGTGAGTAACCCAAAACTTGTTTTAACTAACTGTGCCTTTCTTCTGAGCTGATCTGCGCTATTAGTGTATATGCTTTGAACACGAGCATACTTTTCTCCATTGTGGTTTCATCCTTTCTTCTTGATCTGTCCCTAATGTCACTATTGCAGGTATGTTCCTTCATGTTTCCTTCAAAACTGTTGTTTAGTGGAATCTACTGATGCTTGATATCATTACTTATTTTTCAGTGTAATGTATGTTTTAAGAAAAAGCAGATGGGAAAACATTATCTGTGTGAATAGATATGAGTATAAATGTACAATGGCCTTATGCAGTTTACAAGATTTTTAACTTAATACAGGATGAAGAAGTAGAAGTATCCTGGTATTTCTGATAAACCTAGTACCCGTATCACATGCTTGTATAAACCCATTAATGTTTGCAGATAGCCAGTGTATCTGCTGGGATCTTATGGCTTCCTATTTTAAACTTTGACTAGAAATGTCCCTGACAGGCTAAAGCATGTGTTGTGTATACTGTTATGTTATGTTTGAGAGGAAGCCTTTGATTTAAATGAACCAAATAAACTTCCAAATACAGACTGGTAAAATAAATCTTTTATGAAAAAAGGACTTTGATTTAAAATTATAGTGAAGAAGGGTGTTTCTTTGCAGCTGAGGAGGAAAGTGACTTTTCAGTCAAAGTTCCAAGATTTTCTTGCCAAAAGGAAAATTTAGTCTTTTTAAATTTTCTCCTCCTTGTTATGTAGTGGATATTTTTAAGTTAATTTAGAAAACGGCTAAAGACAGAATGGTAAACAATGTCACTGCTGCCCCATATAATTATTTTTCTACAGGAAAAAAAAAACTGTTCAAAAAAAACTTCTTCATGCTCTAGTGTTGGTTGCTTTATTTTGAGATCCAGAATAAAGTCCAGGTAAGGTCTTTAGGTAATATTTTATTCAAATTGAAATGGATGTTCCAAGATGTATTTTAGTAAATCATTGGTTTGAGGAAGATCTGGTTAGCACCAGCCAGCTTATTTCATCTGAGGAAACTGGTCTAAAAATCATTAATGTAGAGCACAAAACACACAGTTGGTATCCTATCAGATAAAATATTTCCTTCTAATAAATAAAAACTTTATTAAAAATTATTTTTTAAGAGAGAAAGAAATAACTTTACTGGTTGACTGTGTTAATTCCTCTGGGGAGTAAAGGGCTTAAATTCTGCTTCATGCATTTAGATTATAAACTGCTTTTTGGAGTGTTAAACGTGGCTTGCTTTGTTTTCTTGGCTTTTGTTATTTTAATGTGTTGGATTTGCATAACTGAGTTACAACTATGTCTCTAAGATGTTCACGAATGAAGTTCTTTTTGCTCATGAATATAACCATTACATGAAATCATGTATTTTTTCATCTTACATTTTAATACTAATGATCTGCATGGCAAGAGCATTTTATAAACCTGGTTATACAAGTTATTCTGCTGGCTTTTCTGTCTCAAATGTACTGTTAGTGTCTCCGTCTTTCCTTTTCTCATTGCTTCATAAAGGTATGCTGACTGTGGCTTCTTGCATGTGCGGCCTTTCTAACTTATATTCAGAGTCTGTGAAAAAGCTTCGCACCTCTTATATAAGTAAGTCATCTCATGGCAATAAAATATTTTTGAACATCTGAATTTGATTTTTTTGACTTGTTCACTCACAGTAAATATTTTTGTTAGTCCATTTTAAGTAATTGTTTTACTTTTAGAAACTGATTTTTAATCCTCACGCATCTATCGTGTTTCCTGTTCATAGCATCTTTAAAAGAAACTTGAAGGAAAAAAGGCAATCATAGTCTCTGTATTTTGCATTTTTAAAGAAATAAATATCAAAATCAAAAGGAGATCCTGTCTCAGAAGTTACTGATGTCTACAGACCCAAGATCTTACTCGCCAAACTTAGTGTTGTTTTGAGATCTGAGGCTAGAAGCTTCCCTTGCTTGGTCCCCTTTCTGGCAGAAGAAGCTTCAGAACTCTAGTGTTAGATTATTAATAATAATATTAATATTTAACATTGTAAAAGACAGTGGTTTGTCTATTACAAATGAAAATTTACCTCTAAAAGATGTTATTCATAGGGATTAAGAGTGGAGGTGTTTATGTATTGCACAGCCCTGTGGGGTTTCCAAGCAGTTTTGAAGTTCAGGTGCCTATGCGATGGAGGTCAGAAGCCATCAGAACCATGATCTACCTGAGGGCTTCTCTGACTTACTCCATCATTCACAGCATCCAAGAATTTGGAGGACATAAAGCTGATTTTTAAAAGCATAACATTGTTCCTTTCCCTAGGATGCCAGTTTTCTCCAGCCCTTGGGCAGAGGTAGGTAATCTCACCCCATTTTTTAATGAAGGAGAGCAGAATAAAACTAAGCTAAGGGCAGAATGACCTGGAGTTAGGGGCGGGGGGGGGGGGGGGAACCACACAACAAAAAAAAGGCTCAATATTGTAGTCCAATTCTGTTAGTTCTGCTATTTTTTTTTTCCCAACAAGAAAAAAGAAATGCATTTCAGAGAGGGTAGCCTCAATAGCCAAACAGTGCTTTCTGTATGGTCTTCCATCCTCTGCTGCCAGGGGAGAAAGGGAGCTAGGTGTAAAAGAAATGCCTCCACCTTAGATATGATACAGAACTGAAAACCAGGATCTGCCACTGATTTATTATTGTGAAGGGAAGCAAAAGATGGGAATAAGTCCCAAAACTGGTTTCTGAGGCCAACAATTGTACAGCTGAATTTACCTGGACTATTTAATTTTGGAATAAGTTAAACAGGTTTTGTACAAAAGTTAATTTCTTAACCATGTAGCTAATTCTCTTTCCCTCCACCATCCTCCCAATATCTTGATTAGCTGGAGCTACAATCTTTTTGAAAACTGAAAATAATTTCTCTAGAGTATCATTTAATATTTCTCATTATTTGTAGTTCTTTCAATGTAGGTATTGCCCAGACTTCAATAGCTTAAATAATAAAGCATTATTGCTGTGTAGTTTTCCACAAATAATAAGTCTGTTACATTAAAGAACTATCCTTTGCTATATTTATAGGATTGGAACTAAAAGAGTTAATCAGAACACTTTTGGATTTTGCATTCTCCCTTTCTTGAACATTAATATCTGTGTTTAATGTCTTCAAAGATGCAAGGAACTTATGCTTCCTTGGTTTTGTTTTGAAAGATTCATTGAATTCTTTATCTTTAAAACTTCTGTATTTTAATACTTCTAAATTTATTTTTCTACGAATAAGACAGTTTCAACTACTGTACAGCTCTGATAACCTTCAGGGAGTATTAGTACCTAATTTCTAAATCTTCCTAGAAAAAGTGCTTATGTATTTAATGTGGTTGTTTTAGAGAAACTGACTATCTTTTCCATTCTCTTTGTGACAACTGTAATGTATTTAAAAAAAAAAAATTCCTACTAGCCTATGCATGTATTCAGACAAGTTCTTAATTAGTTACAGTAAGTTCAGGTTCAGACAGCATGCAACGGAGCAGCATATTGTTATTGTACATTGTATCCCAAGGTTCGCAGAACCAAAAATTAAATCATTTCAATATGGAGGGGAGTAGGAAGACATCATTTGCTGTTACTCAACCACTTCCATAGGTTTTGCCCAAAAAACTCAGCAAGAATTGGTCCTTCCTCATTAAAAACCCTGCTATTCTGTATGTTCCAGCATAAAATGTCTATTTAATAGATCATCAGTATCTGCTTACATATTTATAATTTCGTAAATGGCATGTCCTGAGTCAACCAACTGAAAATTTAAAAAGACTTTTTTGAAAAATGCGAGATTTTCCCTTCACTTGTGTTGCAAGAATGTGATGTATGTTTCTGTCATCTTATTTTTTCTACTCAGAAAGAAATTCAGATTCCCGTCTTAAAGCAGCATCTATTTAGAGAAAAGGCTCTCTACACTAGCTAGACTGTAAACTGTCATTTCAGGCTAGCTCAACAGATACAAGCTCCCAGTTGGGATCGTGTTTTGGAATTTATCAATGATTCATACCAGGTATATTAATCACATGTTTTGGGTCGCAATTTATAGTTTGCGAAGCATGCAGTATATGTATTTTGTGAAGGCCTGCTAGACAGTGTCATCAGCTGCTTGTCAAGGATAAAAACAAAGTCAACCTTTGCCTTCAGGTTGTAATAGTGGGGTGGTGGGTGGGACCTAACTTTGGCCATGTGCCAACAGACACACTGTGTAAGTAAAAGCTTTATAGTGTGGTGAAAACTCTCTACACAGTGGAGGATTACACTGTTTGGAGACCTTTGCTTGATACGGTTTGCTAAATATGACAGGAGCCATTAAGAAGAAAGCCAATACTGGTACCAAATTATCAAAAAATTTGTAGCTTTATGACTAAACACTGAAACTTAGACAGCTGTTATTTTTTCCTTGCTTAGTTACATAATTAAGTTCACATAGGACACCAATCTTAACTCTTTTGTAACTCACTATTGATGGGAGTTAAAGTTTTATGTGACTTCTTAACTAGTACAATATAATACAACTGTTTATAAGTTAGTATTTCTTAGTTCTCCTAGAGGCAGTTTAGGGTTCCGACAAAATAGAAGCAGTTCTTGCATGCATGTGAATTTTTTTAAATTTTCATTATACATCAAAAAGCCTTTTTTGAATGTAATCTACAAGGGTTTCAGAACTGGGGTTGAATCAAACTTGAAGAAAATACATGCCTAGAACAAGCAACCCCACAAGAGTTCTAGTTGTTTTCCCTATCCCCTTTCTCCTTGAACTGGATCTGGACATGAACTCTATCTGAATTTTTAACTTAAACGTCAGCTAAACCAGACCAACTTCAGCTGTGGCTAAGCCAAGTCCAGAACTGAATCAGAAAGTTTGATTGTTGGGTTTGGGGTTTTTTTTTACTCCATTTTTCAGGTTAATTGTTTTTAGTTCTAACTCTTATATCTTCATATCAAGCTAGTTCTAGTTGTAATTTTTAATTAGGCTGGCTTCCAGTCAAGCTGTAGTTTCTTCAGATATATCTGTCTAAAGCTCATGTGGCAAACTGACAAATGTCTCAGGAAACTTACTTTATATGTAAGTTAATTTCAGCTGTAATTCTAGGGAGTCTTTAATGCAACATGGTAATTTTTGTCTTTAATGACACTATTTGATTTTTTTTTAATTCATTTTTTGGGTTTTTCAAATTTCTTGCTACTAGAGTTCGAGAGAGAAGCTAAAAGCTTATTAGGTGGTCATTTTTCCATATATTTGTGTTCTAGTCAGGCTGTAGTCTTTGCAGTTCTGAAATGGAAAATCTTGGATCAATTTGCTTTTGTAATCCATAGCAATTTGCACATACACGGTAGGCCTGAAACCAGAGAACTTTTCCAGGAGAGCTGTCTTACTGCTAGTGCGCACACTGCTTCTATCAGGGTACCTGGGCTTTTAAGATGAACAGCAGTAATGATTGTTACGCCAGTTTCTTCTTCTCATTGGTCATGGACAGACCCTCATAGTTCACAGACTTAACTCAGATCCTTCTTGTTACTCTCTGCTTAGTTTAACTACTAATACAGTCATAGATAAAATTACTTTTTATCTATTCCTGTCCCTTCTTCTCTCTCTTAAATAATAGCACTGATGGCTATGCTTACTTTCCAAGGTTTGTGTGCCATAATGATTGTCATAACGCACACTTACTCTTCAGTGGGATAAATCTTAGCTAATGCATAAAATTAATGTATAGGTTTATGATGAGAGAATGTTTTTGGGGTTTTCTGTTGGATCAATTGTTCTGAGTAATTCATTAAGGTGTATGTTAATCAAATCATAGCCTCAAGACTCCTTACAAAGAAATCAAGCATGCAGGTGTGTGACTTCATTCTTGGCTACAGACTATTCCTGTCAATGCAGGATTTCACTTTTCATAGGAAAACTAGTGTGAGAAGTTAAACTCTTCCTATGAAGATAAAGAATTAAAATATTTATGGGAAAGAGGAAATTAAGTTCCTGAACTGCATGTTTGGATTTGTACAGTTTGGCTTCTGAAGGAGCATGATCTAGAAACACAACTATTTCTAACAGCGTAGTACACGTTTGTCCTCCCAGCACTGCTACTGTGTAAAACTTGTATTGCTTGTTGGGAGAGCAGCACCTGGGTTTTTGAAAAATTTTTTTACACAACCCTATCTAGTACAAAACATTTAGACTCCCATGCGTGTTCAAAACTCTGGTGCTTTCAGAGGTCAAATCATACCTCGTTAGAGAATATATACCACCATTATCCTATAGTACTCATTGATTTACTGATAGATAAATAAATAAACAGCTTTTTACTTTCTCCTGTGTAGTGGAAAGGTATAGCTTCCACCTGGGATTTCACCATACATTTTAGAATTGCAGTCAGTTCCTGGACTGTTGTTAAATGTAGGCTTAACCAAGCCTTGTGGTCAGTTGACAATTTCACATCAATCCTAGTCATTGAGTTTTGAGGCTGAAGATGTACGTGCTCTTGCTAATCTTAAAGACTATTTTGCATAAATGAAACTGTGTATGAATGCAAAATACTTTTAATGTGTTCCACATTGATATGATATTTCAGGAGAACCTTTTTTGTTTAAATTATTAACTTCTGTTCTCTTATTTGGAAATTCTACAGCTTTGATAGAGTAGTGCTGTTCCCGTTTTTTTGTCGTCTATTAATAGATATATACAGATGCACTAGTGAATGTGTAGAATACAGCTGTATAGACAGGTTTTGCCTGTGCAAGCCCTTGTTGCCTTAACCATTACTATTACACCTCTCAAGCTTTTTGACTATTTAAAATATTAGTGTGCATGCAAAAACCTTTCATTTCAACAAATATTTCTTAACTATTACTGTTAAGTGTTACCTGCTTGTTTGCATTAGTATCACATTATGAAATTTCTGAATAAAAACTTTATTATATAAACCTAAAGATGCATTACTAGCCTTAAGAGATCAATAAAATTCACTTTTCTTAATTGTGGGCAGTCTTGACAGCAATTTCTTGTCAAAAAGGAAAATAGAAAAATTCCTTGCATACTTCTAGTTAGGGCTGTGGAATAATATTTAGGACCCTTATGAGGCAACTTCCATCTTTAGCATCTGATTGTGGACTCCTATGCTTTATTTCCTTCACTGGAATGGAAGGAGTGAGCTTCTAGATATTAACACATTGCAGTTATTCAAATGATCAGATTTGATGATGTAAGAATTTAGTGAAATTCCTCCATACAAGGAAGAACACTTTCGTATGCACCCTAGAACCTAAATTCTGTAAGTGACGTCAATAAGGAGTTATGCTGGAAAACGAACTTGGCAATGCAACAGCAAATACAAAGCATATCACTGTAACAGTGGGAAAATAATTTGAAAAAAGGCACTGTAGTTTCACACATCATGCTGCACACGTGGTTGTAATCTTCAAGAACCTCTTTCGTCTGACTTTCTTTTGCAATTACCTTTTAATATTAATATAGGATTTTTTCAAAACAGAAACCATACTTTTACTTAATATATATCTATAGCATGTAAATAATTAACTGTTCTGATAAGTCTGTCTTGCTGAAAATATGGTGGTTTTCACTGAAATTTAATGAGGAAGTGTGTTTTGTAAAGAAAACTTTAGTAGGAAGAAGTGACTATAGTCATATAGACTCTATAGGGTAATGTCCAAATTTAAAAAAAAAAAAGTAATATGTAAGAGAAATTCTATCACAGCTGGCTGGTTTGTAGCTAATAAGAAATGAAGTTCCTAACTGCAGTGGAAGAAAGGATAAAATAGCAGCTGTATTTATGGTATGCTGGTTTTGTGTTCCAGCAGGTCTTTGTGATATTAATGAAGGTACGATGGTGCCAGAAGATCGCTGCAAATCACCCACTTCAGGTAATCATAACTTTCTCTGATCTTCACCTTCTTATTTGCCCAGAAGATGGAATGCTTTAAGTCAACATTTACTAGTTAAGTAATTATATAAAACCTGTTTTCTCACAAACTGTTTAAGCTGTCATAAATTTTGCTGCATTGCACAACTGCATTTTTAAAACAAGGCTGATTTAAGAGATGCAATAGGAATATATCATAAAGATGAGTGAAGAGAGGTTTAATCTGAAATATTTATGCTTCAGGGAACATACTGGACAATGGAATTTTGAAACATTGATAAGAGATGCACAAATTCCTATAATAGTTCATATGATTGCGTTTCAGAGTTAGGGTTAGGGTTAAAAGTGTTAAAGATTATTTCTGTAAAAAGAGCTAGTTTACTTCTGCTTCCTCATAAGTGGTAAATTACTATTTTTCTTTGGAATCAGAGCCCTTCAGAAACTGGCATCCTTACAAAGTAGGAGTTCCCTATTTAACATTCCCCCTTGCCCCCACCCTTTTTTTTTTTTTAGTTGCCACTACCGTGTGTGAATATTTTAAATTAAAGCTTCAGCAATATGTAATACTACTTAGTATTTTGTTTAATATTGGCTAGTTGAGGCTATAGCCATATATGTACTTAATAGTGCACATCAATATATAAGTATTCAAGATGAATATTTCATGTAGTAACTAAAATTTTGTCACTTACCTTCACCATTACTCTAAGAAAACTTTTAAAGTAATGTGTCAATTTATCTGTTTCATTCAAAGCTGTACTCAAAGTTGGAATAAAGAACAAAACTGCAGGTTTACTCAACTACCTAAAGTAGTATGTGCACTCTTTGCAATACAGTGCAAAATGGTAATCAATATAGGAATCTAAATATAGAGTCCTTTTCTATTGTACCTTTCAAAGCCAAGTTGAAAGCATAATGAAACAAAATATCCTGTTTGTAGCTCTAGTAGAAATTTTAACATAAATTTTAATTCGATTTGACAACTGCTGTCTTGATGTTAATTTTAAATTGTGCAAAACTCTCATCTAGATCAATGTCACTTTCTTTTTTTGCTAACCCTTTCTTAGAGTAAATGAGATTTATTTATAACTAAAGCAAAATTTGGTTGGAAATTTTAATTAAAAAGTCTTAACTGGACATGTGATTTCATGACAAACCTGTTTAATGCGAAGCATTGGCATGCTGAAGTTGTCAACTTCATTTTTAATGCAAGCATTTATTGTGGTGTTTAGAATAAATTGCATCTTTCCTATTTCATTTTTAAATATCAAGACCAATGTCTGTAAACAACTTGTGCAGTGCTGCAGTTCCAGTAAATCACTTTCTCTGTCAAGACTGGGGAAGCCGATGATAATTCTTACTAAGGTATTTGAATTTGAGCCACTGAAAGTCCAGGCTAAGTCTAATTTCTGACAGACTGCTATAAAATGCGTACAATGAACAGCTAATGAGTTGTAACCCTTAATCTGTATCCTTTTTCCCCTTGCTCCGGCATCACTCAAATGTCAGCCCAAACTACTTCCAACTGGTACTGCTAAAACTTAAATCACTATTTAATTTGAGTTAGAGGGGTTTCTTTCATAATTTGGAGTAGAGTAAAACTCAATTCACCTTTCCACTAACAGTGCAATGAAAGCAAGCCCAAAGATTAAAAGTCAAGGTTTATATGGAAAAATCCTAAATTTCACAATTTGCTTCCCTTCCCTCTCTGTTTACCTCCCTCTCTCCCTCCCTCCTGAGTTGTGTTAGCTGAAGTACGTTAAAAATTAATGCAATTTGGATATTTCTTTGAGGATCAAAAAAGGAAGCAACTTAGAAGAGATGGATTCAAATGTCCTGAAAGGAAACAGAGTTAGGGGGGAATTCCTAATCCTGCAGAGGTAGAAATCAATCTCCAATTTGAGTTGACTACCTGAGAAGACTATTTTGAAGTTAGTTCATATTAGAATAAAATCTAGATGTTTGGAGAACTGATTATTCTGTGAAAAGAGTATATAATGCCTTAATACTTACACAATACTAAAAAGAAATATGTCTAAAGTACCAAAACTAGTGAATGGACAAAAGATGGAGGGGGAAACCCACTGTTGCATCCCTCTGTAAAATAGAATCATGAAGTAGTGAGATGGGACTGTGCCTTGTTTCCCTTGGTTCTGTCCTCTCCTCCCAGCTCTCAGCGAATGAGATAAGGTTCATGGCAGGCTTCTTCAGTTTTCCTTTGAGACAGGTACTCAGAGGGAGGCACCTCCCTGATATGGAAATAATTTGGTGATGTTTATGAAGAGAGAAGAGCTGCAGATCCTTAGGTTTGGTTTAAGTTTTATATCTTTTCTGGGCAAGAGCACAAGACTGGAAAGAAGCTTGAAAATGGAATTCAGTTTTCAGAGAAGTGAGAGAGGATGTTTTGGAGAAATCAGCTGCACGGTATTGGTGAGCTTGAGATGCAGGACAGAGGCCAGATTTAAATGAACTTTTTCTAGTCTAGAGGCTCTGTAGTTATGAGGAAAATACACTAGCACAAGAAGTTTGCTTGTTACTAGCTTTAAGATTGGAGGATGGGATTGGCAACTGAGCACGTTATTGGCTTTGACTGTTAGAATATGATGTGTAAAACAGACCGGCCACTGTTTGGGCTGCAGTTTGCATTTGCTCGAGTGATCTAAATCTTCCACCTCTTCCACCTTTCCATGCCCAGGTGAAGAGAAGTGGAAGCTAACTTCCATTAGACTCCCTCCAGTGGATGGTTATACAGTTGAGAGGACTGTGAAAGGGACTACCTGCCTATGCAGGTTAGGAGAGTATCCTGCAGTTTTAATAACACAGAGCTACAGAAATACTGTGAAAATGCGAGAGAAATAATAACTTTATCTCCTACTTTTTCTACAGAAGTTAAGCAGTAATAAGTTTAGGCTCTGAGGGCATTTATCTAACCCATAAAACATTGTATAGCATTGTAAACCATCGAGCTTTTGTGTTCATGAGTGTCAAAATGTTTCCATTCTATTCTTATTTTACATCTCCACAATATAATATCCAATGAAATTTGGCATTTTTTTTAGTTGAATTATGTTTTAATTTCATGACAATGGTAAGCCTCAAGTTGCGGCTTATAGCCATCACTGGTTTTTTCAGTATGAAGGATTCAGAAAAATCCCAGGTGGCAGCATTGGCTCTGAGTTGTCTGCAGAATAGTTGAAGAACTGTGGCCCAACAGTGACTTACTGCATTGGAAAAAAACCTCAAATTTTCAAAACCTGAGTTTATTGTTACAGCAGTGTTCTGTGAATCATAATTTAGGTTAATCTTTGTGTCTGGAACCGTGATTAGGACAGCAATCTAGTTATTCAATGTAAACATTTTATTCAGTGAGAGAAATATTTCTAGCATTAAACTTGCTGCACTGTGCAACATTGTACCTTGCATTATAATTTTTGTGGTTAATCTCAATAGGGCAGAATTCCTGTCATGCCAAAATCATTTGGACTTTATAGTATCTAGTACAGCTACAGAGAATATCAGTATCAGTATTTGATATTTTAATACATCTTTGTATCTTCCTTAAACTCAAGGCTTGTATTAATACATTGGTTTTGTGTCAAAGATATATGTTTCCATATCCATTTCATTCTGTCTTCACTCATAGGTTCTGGTTCACCAAACAATTCTGATGATGATCAAAAAATGAATAATTTTATAGAAAAGGGTACAGTATTTTTCTTTTCTATAGTCTTATTTTTTCTTCAGTTCATCCTTGGATACACTTAGATTGATCTTTTTTATTAAAATATTATTTACAGTGAAGACCAAAAGCAGAAAGTTTTCCAAGATGGTAGCCAATGACATAGGTAGGAACTAGAAAAATTCTGCTCTGTGCCTTACTCTATGCAACACTAACCCAGCAGCAAAAACCAAAATAAAATTCAAATTTCAATGCATTAAGTTATTAATTTTTCATTCTTTATGCTAATTGGTAATTCTATGGGCTGCTTCTGTACTAAATATACTGGGCACAATAATTCTTAAAAAAATCAAGGATATTGGTGGTTTAAATTCTCTGATTTTACAATTGTACTTTTCTGTTTTCTGGATGGGCTAAATTCTAATCCGTACTAAGAGTTCAGTCTATGCAAGTCACAACATTATTCCACTACTTTTGCAAAAGTACCCTCTCTTTGAGAACATGTGACTAATTTATTTCTTTGTGTTGCATTCATAGCCATATGGTCAGATTTCCATATGACTATGGTCAAGATAGAGGTAGTATCATGTTTTCATTTAATCATCTGGAAGAGGACTTGGTCATATCTATATAAGTACACCCCATTACTGTTCCAGAACTGTATTTGCTTTTCTGCATCTAACAGAGACGCAATACCCTGTCAGTTCCAGACTTGTGTCTTAACAATTTGGCAAAAAAATTGCCTTGGAATATGTTGTATGCAGGTAGATTGAACCCTTTTATGATTGGAATGGAAATTAACTCTGCTTCTGACAAGTGGGTCATTAAATAAATGAAGACAAGAGGCTGTATGATTTAATTTCGGGAAAGAGACTCTTCTTCCTTTACTGCGATATGGTTATTTTCATTTCAGAATCAGTGTTAATGGTTCATTTTGTTTTTTATTTGGTACATTGTATATCATTGTAGGAGGATTTCATTTTGTATTTTTAGTCATATCAAAAGGTTGAAACTACTTTATATAGCAAAACTGTTTGATAAACTACTGTTTCATAGGTTGTGTTGATCCATAGGTTAAGATTAGGAAGGAAGAGATTTCTTTTCCTGTAGTCTCCCTTTGATTTGCTGTTTGGCAATTTAACTTTTATCCTAAACCATTAATCCCTTTCATCACAATTCAGTAATTCAGAAGAAGAATCATTCAAAATTCAGTGAGATAAATACATGTATGATGAAGTCCTCTTTGGAATCTGAGGTACAGAATGAGGAAAAGCAAGAATATGGCCTTTGCTCAGTACTATGTTGAGCCCTCCTTGGAGTGATAACAGAAATGTTAGGGAAGATTAGTTCTGAGACAGTAGAAGCCTGAATATAATTCAGCAAGCAAATGGCTGTCAATAGTATATTATATGAATTCATATGTAATTAAAAAAAAATTAGTATCATTTACATGAGTATTGATTAATATGTTGTCCTAAAGCAAATTCAAGCTAACTAGAAACTTCTATTCAGTTCTTCTGATGAGAAAAACAACACTTAATCTTGTGCATGTTATATCAATGCCTGTTGATGAGGTAATGTCTCCCTTTTGTCCCAAAGCAGTCTCTTCTGAACTTAAGACAGCCTATCTTGTGCAAAAAACATAGTACGTTTGAGTGTGACTTCATTATTTTCTCACTTTTTTTTCAGAGAGTAATGTTATAGTATTAATAAAACATGATAATGACAATTCTATGGAACTATTGGCATCTGTTTCAGCTTGACGCCTTTCAACTGGAAGTATTGTGAATGTTTTTCACAGCTAAAAAAGCAAAACATTTATTTACAAGTAATGTGTTCTTCAGGGTTAACAGAGTTAATTGAGAAAATAATGCATTTGACATGTAATTCATAAGTGTCTCCCAGTCAGCCCATACTATGATTTGTGTAACTTGCACAGTTTATTGGAAGTTTAAAGTAACTTAATTTCATCTGCATTCTGCTAGAGTTTTGAGTGGTTTGATGCTGTGCACTGAATTTTTTTTTCCACTGCCATGTTTTCTATACCTTATCTGGCATGTTTACTCTGCCTCTGCTTGGCTCTTTCTGAACTTACGTTCTAAGCTCTTCAACATAAGTAAAACACCTCTTCTTCGGTGTTAATAGCTGCATGTTTTTGCATTTCATTGTTTTAAACTGAATTGCCAATTAAATGTGAATGGACAATGAGTTTTGTAAAGTGTGAGTGTCACTTAATGTCATTAACTTCATGTTGTATGAAATAAATTATTTACCATCAACTATGTTCACATGAATGAATTTGTATGTGGCATGGTTGTAGCTCTTTGCACTGGCGTATAGTGCAATCAGTTCAACTTCTTTCCATTCTTTGTCATTGTGTGAAATATAACCTGTCAAATGGATTACAAAACAGAACAAGAATTACTTACATTGATAATTTCAGTTGCTGTTGATATCACTCCTGTGTTGTTTGTCACATGGGAACAGTGAATAAGGGGAATGCTGCTTGCAAAGTGAGAAGTAATATCATTGCAGTGATAGGACTGTAAGGTGGTAACAATACACATGCATTTAGAAATATAAAGGCATTGTCATTTTAATCACTTTATTGAAACTTATGTAGAAATATCTTCATTTCTACAGATTTCTATCATTAGTGACAGTATCAGAAACAAGAATCCTTATTCTTGCTTTATTAAAGGATCAAAAACCATCTAAGACTGCAACAATAGCATAAACAAAATGTAAATGCTTCATGTACCAACACTTCAGCTTTGCCATATATACTGTTAAGATCAGTTTGTCCTCTCTTTTTTTTTTTTTCTAAATACTTAGTTGTGAATGTTCCATGGTAAGGAATGGATAGTAACTCAAGTTGGAGACCTATTGTGAATATGTTGCTTTTGGGTCATGTTTCCCTTTTATTTGCATCAGATGTGAACTTTGGAAAAGTTGCAATTACCTTGGATATATGGAGATATTTGGTGTAACTAACCATTTCTAGAAATTGTAGAAAATACTGTGGCCATTATTAAAAGCAGCCATTTCTCTTAGGAATGGCAAATATTTGAAAGTATAAATAACATGCTGTGAAGTAGTAGAGAGAAGTGTACCAAATGTAGATGAATTTACAGGAACAAGAACTGGTAGGAAGTATTTAGTTTCTAAGGCCATGTGATTTTTATAGAAATGCAACTTCAGTGGAAGCAAAACCTTAAGCTGTTTTACTCCTACTTTGGTCAGTTAATTATTTGGCACGAAGAGATATATACAATTAAATATATAGCTATGAATCAGATCAGAAGTGAAGAGGTATTGTAACATCCATTTCTGGAAGAAGCTTTAGTAAAGGTGCATGCAAAATATTGTAGGCTCAAAGACCTTAATAACTGTTCCAGTAGGCTACATGTCAAATACTTTTCAGGAAAATCAGTTTTATTTATTTTCTGCAGTTTATAAACTTAAAAACAATTGCAAACAATATTAGTAGGCAGATCTAAGCAGAGTAGCTTTAATTCTAAACTTCTATAATCCCTGTTGTTACTATTGACATAGTTTCTCACATTCATTACATTCTAAGCGTGCATCTAAATTTTTCAAACAGTGCTAAAGTCACTGACTGTTAATGCTGTTTTAATAGAATCAAATCTCAAGATGCTCATAATAAGTTCTCATTTGCCCTAATGCCAGAGTAAGACTTTCTTCCAATGTGTTTTTAATACTTTGATATAATTTTGGATCTATCAAGTACATGTTTTCTTACATTCTCTTGTAAAATGGTTTTATTATTCTTATATCAAATTTAGAGATTTCAGCATTGATAATCTATTTCTCTATTATACTGTCACCAGTACAATATTCAATTCTTTTAAGCATCTTGAAATTAGTAATGTAAATCTTTCACTTCTGTGTAGTTGTCAAATATAGAATAATTTGGGAACTTTGGTAGGTCTAACAAATTCTAAGCTGCTTAGTTATTCCTCATGAAATGTTAAATGAAATAAGCTTTATGTAAACTGTTCTCTTGTCTGTCAAAACACCAAGAACACTTGTCTCCTTTTATAATACTTAGAATTTTTTTAAAGGGTTTAGACTGTTTCCTTAAATAAGGAATGGATGAGAAATCACTCTATAGCTTTCAAACTGATGTGCTATACATTGTAAAGTATCAGCTCAGGGTAACACACTGCAGATAAAATGTAACTATTACTTTTAAGCCACAGCTTCCTATTGATAGTTCAGTCATGTCTCAGCCTTCAGGTTTTCTTCATTGAATTGGCTGAGCCTGCTATGCTGAAATATAACATGCTATGCCAAGGTAAGCTTTCATATTTTAACGCCTGCGCCCTCAAGCCTGACCTATGAGAAATCTCCAAGAATCCTGAACACTGTTTTTGGGCAGTTCCCTAATATCATACTTTTATATGATATTTATTTAATTATATCCATTAGCAACAGAAAAAATGTCTGTGTGCCTGTGTATGACTCTAGGTTTTCTAATTTAGAGGAGTATTAAATGTAGGTCTAAACACAGGCAAAATAGTCATTGTTGCCTTGAGCAGCAGGGTGCCAGGAGGAGCAAAACGGCTCCCCAGTCTCTGTCTCCTTGTCTCACGCCAGCTGCAGAAGGGTAGTCTTGGCTGTAAATGCTGCAGCAACCACCATCACCACCAAGAAAGGTGTTAAACTCTGATATGACAGCTACTACTTGAGGTCAGCCACATCCAGCAGGAGCAGTCACCATCACCTTTGCCCTGTTGTACAAGTGCGGTAAAAAAACCTGATGTTGGGTATGCTCTCTGTAGATCTCCATCCTGTCTTTTTCATTTCTCTGATTTAATCTTTTGTGTCATAGAAGTTGTCTAGCATGTTGCTGTTTTTCATCTGAGGCATAGCAAAACTGAATTTTTCAAAACTATTATAAACTATAAGCCAGATATGAATACAAGCAGGTTATTTTTATACTAAGTAATGTTAGTTAAAAATGGCTTAGCTGGCAAAATATTCCTATTTTCTTGTTGCATCTTCGAGCACTTTTCTTTAAACACAAGATGGCACTACTGCTATTTAAATAGGTTCTTGTTTCCTATTTACATTTGAATTATTGAGGGTTTTGACACATTAATGTATGTTTTGAAATGTATTTTTTTGCATAGCACTAATTCATGATTTCTAGCAATGACATCCTTTTTAACAATTCATGTATCCTCTTGTCCTATTAATGAGGCATAGTTCAGTGTTTGTAGAAAATGATGTCTGACGAATTTGTTTTACCTTATCATCCTAGTTCACACATCTGGCCTTTCATTAAGGAACAAAAAGCTAAAATTGTGGATTGACTCTTAGAATCCAACACACTTGCCTGTGCTTGTTATTACCTGCTATATTACCTGTTACCTAGGTTTCTTTTTCTTTGTCAGTTTTCTCCAAGTTGTGAAAATTGCGTGTTAAACATTTCTATTTGAAAAGCCAAAAGTGACCGCTCTGGTCTTCAAAGTGACTAAGTTAGTTAATTATTGCTGGTATTCACACATGGTGAAAGCTGTGAAAAGCCAAAAGTAACTCAAATCATTTTCTGCGTGCATACTCGAGCTTTTGTTCAGTATCTCAGCTTTTATGATTTACATGTCTAACACAGAAAATAAGTCTTATGATGAGGAACGCCTCTCTAGTAATTCACAATTCCAGATGATGTTTCATGATCCCTTTTCAAGCTGATGTAAGTTCAGGCTGACAGCAAAAAGATGGGCTTCTGGTCACTAGTGCTGTTTTGTACCATGGTTTTCTGTTTGTATAGCTGAGCTCTGATCTGAAACAGGAGTTGATCTTGTTGAAAACAACCCTTGGCAGAAACTTCATTTAGATGAGTTCTGACCTCACCATTGGCAGGTGCTAGTGCTAATGCAAGGATGAGGGTAGAAAACATGTAGTTGGACTGCCCTTTTCAGTTTCAGCCTGCACTAAAATAAGTCACAGTGACTAGCATTTCAGTCTGAAAGTAAGTAATTTCAATTTAATTTGAATAGAACATACTTTGTAACATTGACACATGAAGGAAATTAGAAGATTATTTTTGGAGTCTTATTCTCAAATTTTTATAATGTACGACGGGAATAAAACTGTTCAACTATTCAGATAACTAGTATTTGCAATATTGATGAGCATAATTGATGATACAATGAAGTATTTCACTTTTTGAAGAAGTGAAGGTAACTTTAAATCACATGCTGTTCTTCAGGATATGTAGAAAACAATGACTTCTGTTAAAATGATAACTAGAATGAGTTAATTCCATTTTTAGCTGAGAAGCAGCAAGATTCAGGCTGCTTTATGACTGGTATCCATTAGAAGGTACTCCTAGACTTATGAGGATATTCTCAACATCTACTTTACATAAAGAACTATTACCCTTACAAGATAGTGAAGAATTAAATGATGTATCAAAATTCAAGCATGTGGCTGGGAAATAAATTCAGAGTGTAGCCCTGGTCTAGTAGTTAAGCTACATCAAAATTATTCCTTCTCTAGTAATTGTTGAAAGAAAGACGGAAGAAGGATGTATGGTTGGTAGTTTACTAGTGACTTTTAGTATAGCAGCATTTGTTGGTATCGTACTGCATTTTAAATGGACCACAAGTTTTCTCTTCCTAGAAAGAGAATTTTCTGAGTCAGGGATGAGTTCAAGTGCTATTTTTTACTTTAGCAATATTACCAAAACTATACTATCTTTTGTTTGACAGTGTTCCAAGTTTTTGTATGCTGCTGATTTTATAATTATTCTCTGTAATGTCTTCATTCTTCTGAGGTTGCGAATTGCATCTCAGATTACTAGCTTTTTACACATGTGCATTAATGTTTTAGTGTAATTAAAAGTTCATCTTTTCTCCATTTTAAATATCTCAGGTTTGATCAGGAAGTAGGGCAGAAGAAGAGGGGATGGGATGTTAACTTTATGTAAACTTGAGTGCACATTCTTGCAATAGCCAAGAGTCTGTATTCTGTCCTCTCAACTAAGGAGACAAAACTTGAGGTTGAGCCAAAGCAAAATTCATCCAATCCATCAAGTTCTGCCTGAAGCCTGAGGAGAAATGAAGCTTGGCAAAAGTCATGAAATGCTGTATTTGGGGATTTTGGTATCTTCCATGTTTTACTTTGCACCCTTCCCTTGTGGAAGTGAGGCTCTGCTTTAGTAGAAATCCTGCTAACTACTGCAATTAATGTAATAATGACATGTTAAATAATGGGAAAGAGGCAAATAAAGGCCAGCAGAATCATGTTTATTCTTTTTAAAAAAAAGATATACTTCACTTTTCAGCAAAGATGTCCAGGAAGCTAAGTTTGCCAACTGAGTTAAAGCCTGATTTAGGTAAGTTTACATAGTTGATTTTGTTTTTACTAAAACTGTTTTACAGAATGTGTTAAATGAAGAGTCCTAAATTGTGTAAACTGTCATGACTTTGTTACATTTACCTGAAGTGTAGAACTAAAATTTTAATTCCACTCTTTTGGGGGGCTCTCAGGCACAAAATGTCATTGCTGTCATAAGGTAAGCCTGCAAATCTTGTATGTGGCTTGTCGCGCTTTCGTCATAATTTTTAGGCATCTGCCACTCACTTTATCAGTAGTGCTGTGACAGCAAAAGTGTGAATAAGGAGGTAATGTAAGGAAAATTGCTGCCTGTTTAGAACCATCTGATACATTTTAAATTTAAAAATTAATTATCTTAAGAATAACAGGATATGTTGAGGTCCACTCAACAAATAGTTGGATATAGTTTTACAAATGTTAATTGTCTTGTGACCACTCTCTCTAAAATAATATACAGCTGTTTGGATGGATGACCAGTCTGAGAATTTCATTTTTCTTGAAAAAGCACAGTAACTTTTTATATAAGAATCAGTTCAGTTATGAAGTCTGTCGTACTAGAGGTTGTCATATTGCATAACTAAACCAGCATAAAAATGAGTAGATTTTTTTAGTACTTTGCCAGCTTGTAGATCAGATTCAGCTCCCCTGCCTTGTTCTCTAAAGACAATGGGGGACAGCTGTAGACCTACAGCAGTAGATGCAGCCTGAATGTGAGAGCTGCCTCCTGCCTGCCACAGCTCGCTCCCCCTCCTGCGGTGCAATTGCTACCACAGCCCCAGCAGAGGACAGACCAGGATCAGACTGGCAGCTGCAGAATTGTGTATTTGACAACTGCTGCTATCAGCAAGGAAAGAGTCCGTGTCACTGGGATATTCTGAAACTGAGTTGGACCACCCTGATTTACAATTTACAATTACAGCTTGCTCCACTCGGAGAAATGTGAAGTTGGAAAGAACCCTCAGAGATCCTTTAATCCATTGCTATGGCATGGATCCAGATGTCTGACAATTTAACCTCTCATCTATTCAGGAGGCTCCAATAAATAAGGTTTTAGAAATATCCCAGACAAAGTTCCAATGTTTTATAGTCAGTTAAACAAATTTCCTGTTATTTAATCAATCTTCCTTGCTTCATATTAACTTTTTCTTGTCCTTTCCACAATGAGCAGGGACAACAAGTGTTCCCTGTCTTTTTGTTAGCCATCTTTTATGCTGTTGAAAGCTGTCATTATATCTCTAATCTTCATTTTTGCAGATAATTTTTTTACAAAGTTCAGTTCCTTCTCCTTTTTTAGGTTATGTTGTCTAAATCTAGGATGGCTTCTGTTAATCTCCTCTGGACTTGGAATTTTTCCTCATCTTTCTAAAACTCTTGTGCCCAGAACTAGAGGGATTTAACTGTGGCCTCCTTGGCATGAAAGAGCAGAAAAATTTTATTTCTCTTTTCAATCTATGTCTGTTCTCTGTTACTACATTTACTAATGGTTTAGGGATAATTTCAGTTTATGGTGAATTTTATCATATTTTGCAAACTCGACCACATTTGTATTTAAATATTATCCAATTCATTCTAATTCTACTGTTTTACTTCCAGTTCTTTCATAGCAATATGTACTTAGAAGTTTTTTTTATGAAGACTGGAGAAAAGAGAATGCTGAAATTCCTTCAGTATTTTCCAATCCTGAATTTCAGCATTTTCTACATCATTTAATATTTGCTGTTCTTTCTACTGAAATAATGGAATTTTTTTTTGTCATCTCACTTCTCAAATGCTCATAAAATAGTTTGTACCTTCCGAATTGTAATAGCCTTTGACTGGTTTTGCTTGACTTTGCGCATGTGTGGATATCTGCACTTAGATGCCTCCTTTTGTTCTGTGTAAAAATCTCCGAGGTTTTCAGGTCTGTAAATAACTTCATTAGGCAATTACAATCTCTTTATTTTTATTTTACTTCTGTCTTTTCTCCTAGAGGGATTTGCATAGTGTACGTCAGAGGTTGTCAGCTTGCTTGTATTTTTTTTGTCACTTATGTGGCCATATCTGCTGGCTCTAGGAGACAGCTGAAATGACTTTCAACCTGAGTTCATGATCCTTATCGTTTTCTCTCCATTCTCTCCATGGCTTCTTGAAACCTACTCTTCCATGATCTTGTTCTTTGAAATTACTTTTCTGTCTTTAGATTTTTAACCTACCCCTTTTCCTCCCTAAATAATCAACCCAAAATCTAAAGTATGTGCTTATTTATCCTCCATTTTCTAAAACAGAAGTTATCTTGAACATATTCTAGGCTGCATTATACCATTGTTTTTCAATGTTGTAATCCACATGATTAAGGTACCATTGCCACTAGGTCCTATCCTTTGGTTTAGTGGCTCAAGAGAGCCTCATCTTTCCATCCTTCTGATGAAGTGGTATGTAGTGGGTCATCACACTGTTGTTCCTCTTCATCTGAAACTAATCTGTTAACAAACCATAGTTTCTTCCTTGACTTCAGGATAAATAATATGCACTAATGGAGTTAAACTCCTTACCCCCAGTTCTCTTTCCTGAATGTCCATTCTCCATAATGCCTGTATTGTCTGGCAAGTTAATTTTTATGGGGTTTTTCCTGTCCGTTCCAATGCTTCTGGAATTTGTACACATGCAAATATTCAACCAGATGCAACTCAACAAATGCACATTTAATTTTATGCCTGTTGCAGTGAATGTATGATTATATTCAGACTGATTAATCCATGTTAGAGTTGAAAAAACATTGTTAGTAAATATTCAAGCCTGAAGAATCAAGCATCTTAAGAGGTTGTGGTCATTAGAAGAATTATAAAAACAAATAATTGTTTTCATTGTTTTACTCTGGATTTGGGTTTTTTAAATGTGAAAACTTAGGATGTCAACATCTTTGTGGTTGACCTAGTTTCTTTTTATAATCCATGTTTTATGTTTGACTTAGCTAAAATTGGGCAGGAAAATAATTTTTCTATCCTTGTTGGAATAAGACAGGTATCTCCTGAGAAGATTCACTGTTTGTGTTGAGTAGATGTCTGAGAGTCAGTTGAAATCTAGTTTGTATGCTTTTGAAATGCATGTTAGATGTTCTTTGTAGAAAGTTTTGCAAAAATTCAATTAAATTAGCATAGTGATGCTTCCAGAAAGTATGTGGTTAAATGTTACTCTTTAGCTCTTAATCCTGCTTTAAAGATGCCCGTTGCATCTGTACCCTACCCAAAGATCCAAAACAATAACTTAGTTTTTTAAATTCATGATCTAAATTGCATCAAGCTTTTAACAGTAAGGGTTGTCTCATGCTAAAATTTTGGAATTATGAGTTAAGTAAAGCAAAGCATTAATTTGTGAATGCACAGATAAATTCAGATATGCTGTTAAGTATCACCACAGACAGCGCACAGCTAGAACAGAGCAGCACATTTACTGGTTTGAGGCTTTTGTTAATATTAGAATTCACTCTCTGTTACAAGCACCTTATTTGCTAAGCAAAGAGCAAGAGGTTCTGAAAAGTTTTGGTGCCATTTTATACAGTATTGAAACCAGAAATCTTCAGCTTTGCATGTGAGTGCCAGGTGGCATTTGATAGCATTTGATGTTTCTCTTAATAAAAGTTTGGGTGTGTGTAAATAGCCTGTCAGACCTCCCCCATACAGTTTCCTAAAGCAGGACAATATTCTTGTGAGACATTACAGGTTACATGTTATCATGCTGTCACTGCAATTCTTAAACTAAAATAGTTACATCTTCATAAGATTATTAAACCGTGTTCCGTGGAGGCCAATATTTTTTAATCTGATCAATGAACTAATTGGCAGAGAGGTTTGTAATTCAACTTTTTTAAAGGAGGAGTCCTGTTTGATGATGACTTATTCTCTGTCCCATGAAGACAGAAATATGCATAACGAGTGTTCATAAAAATTACCTAATGGTAACATCTGCAAAAAAAGATTGGGTGCTTTGTTCATGATACAGTGGTGAAAACTGGGCCAAAAGGAAATATGACTAAGGAAGAATACAGAATGGTAGTTAGTATATACCTCACGCTAAAGAACAAAAAAGAAAATCTGAATTCTCTTAACGCCTGCATTTTGCCATTCTTTTTAATTAATACTGATTTATTTTCAGATGTCAAAGATAACTCTTTCAGTCGATCACGGAGTTCCAGTGTAACTAGCATTGATAAGGAGTCACGTGAGGCAATTTCAGCTCTTCATTTTTGTGAGACTTTCACAAGAAAGGCTGATACATCACCTTCCCCGTGCCTGTGGGTTGGGACCACGCTGGGTACAGTGCTTGTCATTGTACTGAACTTACCCCCAGGAGGAGAGCAAAGACTTCTTCAGCCAGTAATTGTTTCTCCTAGTGGTATGTACAAAGCAGATGGGCTAAAGTATACTTTGATAAAGTATTGTTATCATTCTTTGTGTTTTTTTAAAGAAAATGTTTTTTGCAATTATGGATTAATTGAAACTTGATATGTACTTCATTGATTTAGCTACTAAGGTTAACAGTCTAGATTGGTTACTTCATTACCAGAGTTTTAAAGTTGCGAAGTTGAAAATATTATTTCATATAATATAAAAATAGTACTTTAATGTATACTTGCTGAGAAATGCATGTTTCTAACCTTAATGTAGTACATGGCAATTGTTAAACAGAAATAGCAGAAGAGATGAGTATTTCAAATGCTCAATTCTTTTTTTTTTTTTTTAAGTCATGAGGTAGGAAACTTCCATTTTTCTTGCATCATGAAAAGGGAATACAAATTAAGGGTTGTATATTGAACAACGAGCTTTAAATATTAGTGGTAAAATATTCCTTTGGATTGCTGTGAGAGGCCTTCTATCTTGTTTTTCTGATACACAGCAACTGATTTTGTTGTAGTTCTGTATTAATGGTTTGCTGAATGTGCTGTGAGGCATAGATTTAGCTTTCCTGCTACCACTGTCTCATGCAGAACATGCTCCTGTGCTCTACTTTGCTGACACAGATGGTATCAGGACATGCAAATTGCAATGCTATTTGATTGCAACAGTGATTAGGAGTAGTGTGTGACCTCTGGACCATATTTGATTTGTGCTTATTGAGTATGGTATTGGCAGCAGTATCCAGATTTGGTAACATTTGATCATAAAGGCAAGGCTGCAGACTGGACAGTATGTTTAATCACTGGATCTGCAGCATGAACCTTTAAAGATACTACCATGTGTATGATTTTTTGTGTACTTAGTAAATGTTCATTTTTTTTTTACTTGCATGTGAATAAATATAAGTAAAATAAGAAATGTATTAGCTTAAGATCTGGCCTACAGAGATGGTGATTTAAACAGTGGGGAGGGAAAACTTTTCCTGTTTCAGTTTATGCTAGAGAGAAGTAGATTCAAGCGTGACCTGCAGCAGGAAAAAAGCCTCACACGTTGCTTGTTTCTGAACCTGTCTGTATTGAAGAAAAAAGAGGCGCTCACCTTTGACTAATAACATTTGTTGTTGATATTAAGCATGCTGTGTACTCCTCAGGAGAGAATGAAATTAGTTGCATTTGTGATGCTAAACTTGAATACAAATGTGCATTCCAGCTTGGCTCTCTTAACTTCAACAGAAGCACATACATTTAATGGAAGAGTATGCATACACTTAACCCTTGAAAACTGGTTTAACATTTTCTTGAATACATATGTGCTTTTGCATGTGCTTCATTGGTTTTTAGATAAACATCCAATGGTTTTGGTATGTCTGTTTTGCTACAGAGGTAAGCTTGAGTTCTTGTTTTCTTCTCATTTTGCTAGCTTCTTAAAGGAATATTTTGTAGCTTGAAATACAATTTAGGAGAACTGTTTTAGATATGTGCTCATTTCTTTTTCCTAGGAACCATCCTGAGGCTAAAAGGGGCAATCTTGAGAATGGCTTTTCTGGATACCACAGGATCTTTGGTCCCACCAGCACATGAACCCTGGAGAGAACACAATGTTTCTGAAGATAAAGATGAAAAAGATAAATCGAAAAAGCGACGACCTGTCTCAGTGTCCCCCTCTTCCTCTCAGGAAATCAGTGAAAACCAATATGCAGTGATATGTTCAGAAAAGCAAGCAAAAGTTATCTCACTGCCATCCCAGAACTGTATTTATAAGCAAAACATAACAGAGACTTCTTTTGTTCTTCGTGGAGATATAGTGTCATTGAGTAACAGTATCTGCCTTGCATGTTTCTGTGCCAATGGACATATTATGACTTTTAGGTAAGACCTGTTCAAAAGTAACTTAAATATAAAGAACAAATAATCTTCTGCGAGATAAGTTTCCTTTTCCATAAGAGTATGCATTTAAAAAATCTGCATTCACTCAGTGTTCATGAACTTGTAACTTGGGCCTGGATAATTTTGATCATGTGTTCCCATTAGTTATGCCTTTAACACATGAAAAAGTTTACCAGTTTAGCTCAAGCTACCCTGATTCAACAAATAGTTCCAAACATGTGATATAGGTCTTTGAGTTGATGAAGATTCTCAAATGTGAATTTAGTCCCTGATGGAGAAAACTGCCTTGAGTCAGACCTTCAGCTGGTACCTGACTGCAACTCTGCATATTTTTGTGCAGCTGCTTGCATCGCACTCATGCCTCAAGCCTAGCTTTTTTTGTTGTGTAGCTTGCTCATGTCTTAAGGCCTTAAACTCAGGCTATAAAGGCAAAATTAATTGCTAGCAGTTGTAGTATAGAAATAAGTAATCTAAAGTAAGGAGTTTAAGTTACGAGTTTAAGCATGTTTAAAAGTAATGTTTGAATGTACTTGCATGCCACCTATGTAATTTTAAAATGTCCTTTTCCTTGAATATTTCCAAATGCTGTTTTATTCTGAACAGCAGTGTGTATATATCTACTTGCACCTACATTTTAGTCCTGGCTAATGCCAGGACGAATGTGGTACTATAAAATTGTGCCAGTAAAATTCCTAAAAGGTTATTTTTAAGGTTGCAAAAACAAGCTCTAAGCTTGGGAAATTCTCTAAAAAGATACTTCTTCAGGAAGTTCTTAGGAATAAAACTAAAGCTGATCTGATGCATACTACAATTAAAAAATAAGTTTTGATTAAGTCTGTTAACTCCATTGATCTATATCCCAAAATATATTCTAAACATCTCTAGAAAATGCTGCTTGTTTTGCAGGGCAAGCACTCTTTTTTCACTAATTAAAACTGAACTTAATAATGTTCGGGTACCATATATTCCAACAAATTCTGTTTTCGTCAGGATTCATTTTGTTTTCTGAAGAACTTTGCATAGACTTAGGTGCTAAATTATAAATACTGAATTGCTACATTGTGTAGGGAAGCTGAACTCCTAAGTGTTAACTCCATTTCATAAGCATAAATTGCTGCTAGGAAGTGGACTTAACGTGCTGTTTGTGTGAAGTTGTCAGAGTACTGTATCATACCCAAGATGCCCAATATTTATCTGCTGATATAAGTTTAGATAGGACTTACGATTCTGTTACAGATTTGTTTGATACTCTGAAAATGCTATCATGGATGTCATGCTTGTCCTATCTGATCTAATGTGTTTGTGTTTTGTCTTGAAGCTGTAAGGTTGTTTTATGCTTCTGTCAGTCTGAAGCAAAGCACTTCCTTGTTACTAACTCACACTTAGGAATATTCTTATTTTAGATACGTGCATGGCAGAAATGTCATTTCTGGGTGATGTGCTTACAAGACAATATTGCTTTTTATTTCTTACCTGTAGAACTTGCCTCCAAAGTCATGTTACCTGGGATTTTTTGTTATATATGAAGTCTCCTGCCAAGGGACAATCCACAGTCTGTAAAAATGCAAGCTTAACATGTAGAAATCTCAGCATCATACAAAAAAACCACAGCACTTGCTGTTATGGTTACTACATCTTTATTTTTCATTGCTTTCGGCTTCACTTTGCCCCTTTACTGCTTTTTTAGTTTCTAGAAATAATATTATGCAGATGGTATCTGCAGCAGAAGCTGCTTAATGTATTGTTGGTACGTTTGCAGGTAACATCTTGTGTAAATTATGGTTTTTACAAAAACTTCACAGGGGATATTTTTGAGACAGCAATTTAGCTTGGGTTCTCTTTATCAAGACATCAGGTGTTCAGTCACTTCTTACTTGCAGTTATTGTTACTTTGAGGGAGAGGAATGTTTGGTAGCAAGAGCATTGTTACAGCCTGAGTGTGTCGCATCTATTCTTCAGTAGCTTGATGCAGTAACTACTGCAGTTACACATGCAGAATCAGAAAATACAAGGTAAGCAAACTTTACTCCAAAAGGACTTCCTCTTAAATATGCAGTCAGACAAAAAATGTGGATATAATTCATAATATTGTTTGAGGCTACTGAATTCTGTTTTCCTTTGGAAGCACACCCCCATGTATTTCCAAGTGTTCTTGAGGAGAGATCTTTTAGACTTGTATTTTTAGTCAAGGAGAAATTCCTCACCTGAGAGAAGAGGCAGGATGTTTAATTATAAACTTTTGGCAGATACTTATCAGAATACTTTGTTAGTAATTACTGAATAATGCTTTAAGTGAGTCTGTGATTTACATGCTCAGAGTATCATTTAAATGATGCTTTTAAATGCATCTGTGATGCAGATGTTAAATTTCACTTTTGAGGTGCTACCTTGAAAAAATCTCATATTTATGTTTTGAGATTTTGTAATTGCATTAAATGATACCCTGTTTATGTGGTACTTATGCAGATGGTGAAGAGAAAAATAATGTATTGCATGTTAAAAAATGAGCCATTTTATCAATAATAGACAATCCTGCTATGTTAATTTTTTTAATTCTTTTTCTTAAGTTTGCCAAGTTTAAGGCCACTGTTGGATGTATGTTACCTGCCACTCACCAATATGCGGATAGCCAGAACGTTCTGCTTCACCAATAATGGACAAGCACTCTATCTTGTTTCACCAACTGAAATACAGAGGCTCACCTACAGTCAAGAAACATGTGAAAATCTTCAGGTAATGAATTTAAAAAAATGACTGTTTTCTGACATAGATATACTCTGAAGTTCATGGTTCTAGATTCATAGTGCTTACAGTGATTAAGTTTCTCATAAAGCCGAGCTTTATGGCTTTCGTGCTTTGATTTTTTTTCTTTTGTCACTGTAGTCTGATTCAGAATGAATCACTTCCCTGACTCTTAAATGTTACTGTTTCATCCATCCTCTTGTATTTGAAACAGTTTCTTACTTAATTTCCGTTTTGATCGGTAGGAAATTTAACATGTGCAGTTAACAAAACTCCCTTGTTTAATTGATGCTGGTGGCGGTGCATGCTGACACAAGCAGGGGATGCTAACTCAGGATACTTGAAGGAAGCCATTATGTTTCAAGGGTATTAACAGCTTGAAAAGATTCTCAGCCGTGGTTCAGCGTGGAAGCTGTATAGAATACTGAAATAGCAGAGATGCAGGCTGTAAGCTCTACTTTCGTACCACGCACAGATATGAGTATTAGTAGATATAGTTTTAACAGAACAAAATCAGGAGTGTTGCCCAAGTTGTTGAGGGACAAATACAGCTTCACTCGAACCCATTTCTTTGCTACTGAATTTCATGAGCTATGAGCTTCCAACTATCAGAACAGATGCTTTGGACAGATTTCCTAATATGTTTTTATTTTTTATTTCCTAAGTCACCTTGCAAAGGCAGATGCCTATTAAAGCATATTCACTTTGAAATTCAATTCCACAAAATAAATCCTAAAAGCGAAAGAATATTCCGTTAATTTGTGTGTGAAATAACATATGGCTTGTTGTATCTCTTCTTCATTGCAAAGGAAATGTTGGGTGAGCTCTTCACTCCTGTAGAAACACCAGAAGCACCAAACAGGGGGTTCTTTAAAGGCCTGTTCGGAGGTGGGGCACAGTCACTTGACAGAGAAGAGCTCTGTAAGTTTTTAGTATTTGTTATTTTTCTGGTATTTCTACTCAAGGAAGCCAGCAATCCTTGAGAAATGTATTACCTGTGTTAATAGAACATTACATTTGCAAAGAGGAAAGTAAAAAAGGGAATGACAACTACTTTTTCATAGCTTTTGTGTTGTACACCTTACCAACAAGATCAGAAAAGCTTGGTACTGTTTTCTCACAGGCTTCTTTACCTCATTTATTCAGGAGTAGATAATAAAACAAGATATGGGACAACTGATCTTATTTTTATTCATCTTTAGGAAGTGTATAGTACTGACCATGATTTTCTTAATGCTGAAAGGGGCTGGTTTGGAAGAACACTATTTTGGACAATGAGAAAATTAAAACTCCATTCTACTTCAGTTCATTTGCTAGATTCTTCTTCCTCATTTGACATGTGCAGAGATGCCTTAGAAATGAGAGCAAGGATAGAATTGTATGATAGTTCAATTCAGTCCTCTGTTCATAGGACAGTAAAATTCAGATTTGGCAATTTTTATTGTTTTATTTTCTCATTGGTTTTTGATCATAGATTTATTTTTTTACTGTGGTTGCATGCAGCATTTTAATATATTTAAGGAAAATAAATTCCACTTATTAAGATATTTGCTAGATGAAACACCATATTATGCAAGTTTATTTGTAAGAAGAACTGTTCCCTTTTTAACATGAAACATAGCTGTTAAAACAGACAAGGCTCCCTGGCAATCCTTTCTTTTTTATTGGTTCTTTTGATCTATCCAGTAAAAATTAAATTAGTCTTTACTACTTGTGCCTGTACATTTTGAATAAATATCAAATACTCAGAGGTCACTTCCTGTGTTAAAAATTCCATTTGTATTTATATATGTGTAATATTTTGAAAGGTTGGTCAGGTATTCTATTAGAGAAATTTGTGTGCACAAATTATACGTTTAATTAGTATGACTGGGACAGGGGAAGACTGCCTCTTCACAGCAACAGAAAAGCACACTTGTAACTTTAGAAGCTATCCGTTTACATCATTTCAAGGTTCCACCATTTTGCCCCCTAACTCTTCTGACCTATTTTTAAGGAGATGACAGATTTTTTTGTAACTCGGTCTCAGGCTTTGTTTGTGGCTTTTGATAGTGTAAATTCTCCAGACTAAAAATGTTTGTAGTGTTAGTTGAAATCTAAATTGTTCTTCCTAGAAGCATAAAATCAAATCAGAAGATACTGAAATAGTGCAACAAAACTTGTTAAATAAGTTAATATTATTTTTCCTATAGGTGAAAAAAAAAACCTTAAACCATAACTTAATTGTTTTTAAAAAAAAAAAGTAAAGATTATTTGGGTTGACTTCAGCATCTGAAAGTGTTTTGGCCTTCACTCAAGTTTTTATAGAGTGTACAATTCAGATTGACATGTCCGTTAAGTGTCTAGACTGAACTAGGTAGCTGGATGTCCCATTATGAGCAAAGGAAATGTAGTCAGTGTGCTCACTGGAGTCTAGAGAGCTGTTCAGCTGACCGTTCATGGTTTGTTTACTTTAAGATGAGCTAATTTGTTCTTACAGCTGTACTGCCTTTTCATGATTTACATACTTTTTTTTTTTTACAATAGTGAGAGAATAGACACCTAATCTTCAGGTGTCTGCATCTAAAACTGAACTTCCATCAAAGGAAGCTTCTGCTGGTGGAGTCATACTGGCTGGCTACACCAGCAAAGCACTTCCAGAATTGACCACAGCTTGTGTTTTCAAAATTCTCCTGCTTTGTCTGCTGAACTCTGACCACCTTCCCTGTGAAGCAAGCTGTATTGTTAAAAAGCACTTCACCAGCACAATTCTGTTGATGACTGTGATGTCAGCACTGTTGAGAGAGTTTTAATTTCACACTTGAGCTGTGAGAAGGTTGTAATTTTATAACCTGCTTGGAAACTCTGAAATACGTTTGAAAAATCTCAATTTTATTAAATAGTAACATCTAGTAACATTGAGTAGTGAGTATTGCTTGTAGTCATGCCTATGATTTGGTGTTCCGTGTCCATGCAAAGAAATGACACCTCTTTATAAACTAGTTACACTGGTATTTATGTAATAATGATAGAAAACCTTACTACTGTTTCTACTGCTTTGCAAATGCCTCCAGTTGGAGAATCAGCATCTGGGAAGGCATCAAGAAGTCTTGCCCAGCATATTCCAGGGCCTGGGGGTATTGAAGGTGTCAAAGGAGCAGCATCTGGTGTAGTTGGTGAACTAGCACGAGCCCGGTTGGCACTAGATGAAAGAGGACAGAAACTAGGAGAACTGGAAGAAAAAACTGCAGCTATGCTTTACAGTGCTGATTCTTTCTCTAAACACGCTCATGAGGTGAGTCCATTGCACATTAAAGTGAGAGCATTAAGCTGATTCTTTATCAAATAAATGCAAGTTTTGCAAGTAACTGACTTCTACAAAGGCATGTTAGAGGTATCTAAAGGGAGCGCAATATCATTGATAAAGGCCACTTTTATCTATCAATCATTACTCTTAATAATTATTAATGTAAGCAGCTTTGTCTTATGGCATGTTGGTCTAGAGCATACCCTCTGCCCGAGTGGCATGTAGACTTCCAAAAGTGCAGCTCAGTTCCCATTACTTAAAGAATTTGTCACTGTATTGGATAAGAGTAATGCTCTGTGTGAGATTCCTGTGGTTCTTAAGAAAGATCCAGTTGTTGTATGCAAACCCCATGAATCCAAGCTAAGTTTTTTCCTCAGTAACTACATAGGATGGCTATTCTGTGTTCGTGCAGATCTCTTTCATCCCCTAAAGCCTTGTGCAACCTTCCCATTCTCCCAAAAATGTATTTTTTCTGAGACTAGATCATCAGCAGTGATGCTACCATTAGAAAATTCATCATGCTAAACCTTCACTGTCAGCAATGTTGCAGTTTTGAGAAGTCTTACTAAAGTCCCTCTTTCTCATGCCCCTTTGTAAGCATATAATTTGTTTGTATTATTGTACTTTTTGGTACATTATAGAAACAGTAATTAGAAATTGGTTTTTTTGTTTGTTTTTTAGATGATGTTGAAGTACAAAGACAAGAAGTGGTACCAATTCTGATGACGCTCATCAATTACATCTGTTTAATTTTGTCCTGATGGAAAGATCTTGGGTTTTCATTAATTTTGGCAGGACAACTGAAATTTGAAGGAGTATTCACCATTGGATACTGTTGTTTCCTAGCACAAATCACACACTGTTTTACCTCAGTCCTGGCTTTAACTGAGGAGCTTTATATTTAAAAGAAACACACACGAAAAAAACAAACTTGAGTGTTTCTTAGCTGTTGGCTAGCTGAGAGTTCGAACAGAGAAGGTAACTAGAACATGCGGAAAAGAGAGTAAAGGGAAAACGTAGTGTGAGATGGGCAGGGGCAATGCAGGGTCAATCCTGTGTTAATATTTCATAAGCCAAAAGTTTTTGTGCTATTGTAATTGCTGCCAGTGTTATACCCTCCTGTGAGGAGAGGCAATAAATCAGGGGTCCAAGAGCTGGAATAATGTTGTTTGTCTTGCTGGACGGTAGCTGACTTACACTTACCCTCCCTAGGACTTCACTATATTTACCATTATTGTTGAAGAAGAGTTGAAGTTTGCTGTCGCTTCTTTCGTCGAAAAAGCTGGAAGCTTGGAGGATTTCATGTTGAAAATTGTATACATAGTTGACCTGCGCACAGTCTTTTCTTGGACCCCTGATCTAGTATTCTTGTATTCACATCCTATTCTGTGAAGTGCAAAACAAGAGAATACACAATTTTTGCATTAGAAAAGTCAAGTGAATAATATGACTGGAATGTGTCATGCTGGGAGTTTTCATTTGTGTTATGGCCGTGCAATGTGAAATGTGGCAACATCTTCGTTGTGGTAAGAATACTTTAACTTCTGTTCAGTTAAATATTATTTTTTGCCAAAAATAGTTATTGGTTCAGTTTGTATAACATTTAGAATTGGCTGTGGGTACCATTCATGCTGTGAATTTTTATAAAGGTTTAACAGAATGTATCTTTACAGCCATTAATTAAAATAGCTGAGATAGTTTTGGTCAAAAATTAAGTTCTAGATGCCCCTTTAGTCCTTTACTATGAAATCAGATAATCTTGGACTCAGGTTTTCAAACAGTTTTACACTCCGTGGAGGTGCTGATGCATGAATAATGGCAAGCATCTAATATTTAATAATTGTCAGTATATTGTGTAGCAAATTTCTAAACCCTGCTAGTAGAGCTATTTTACAAGTATCTATCTCAGCCCCACCCAGCACTAAAGGCAGTTGGCCTAAACTTTGGATTTAGTCTCTAAAGCAGTGGTTTCAATGTGGGCAGTGGTAAGTGTTCACTAAAACTTCAGGAACTGGTGAAATAATGTTCAGTTTGGGTGAGGTAAATATAGCTGAGCTAACTTGTTAATGGCTGCTGCACTAAAGCTATAACAGTGGGAATGACCAGAGCTGCTCTTTTAAAAGAGAGGATTCCTTAAAATAAATATTTGCATTTCAAAAATTTATTTAGACTTTTTTCCCTCAAAGCAGGAGTAGTTACTGGCTAGTTTTGTTTTTTAAAAGGGAGTACTTAGAAGCTGATAGGTCTACATTGTCTGAAATTAATCATTTGGGTTTGCTTCTCCAAGCATCACATTCTGTGTGGTTTTCTTGCACACTTTCTGAATGTTCCCCAAACAAACCCTGGGTTATGTTTGTATTGTAAAGTGATGTTGCAGGTACATAGGTAAGGCAACCTTACAAAACACTTAAAGGATGCCAAATATTGAAGTTACTGATGGTTCTTAATTCATTTTTCAATTGAAAAGCAAATATGTTTGGGCTTTGTAGCACAAATTGATAAATTTTCTGATTTTGTGTAGTAAAATCTAATTAAGAAAGACAAGTGAATTCTGTTGCCAGTACGAGGGCATGCCATACCATGTCCACTGTTCAAAGAACTTAACAAATGAGAACGTGACAATTTGAACAAGCAGCATTATGATTTCTTGATGACTCTGTCCCGTACCTACTGAGGCAATGTTAACTCTGGTTACTTAACTCAGCTTACCACACAATTTTTGCCTCTGCATGTTAATTAATTTCTTTTTTAATGTCTAGTTAATGTGTATTTAAATTAACACCACTTTATTAAAAATCCAGGTAGAAGAAAACTAGATAAACTACTATCCATACCGTTTCCAAAAATAAAACACGCTAGCTGACGCTTGTCCCCTTCCTTGTCTCACATTTATAAATTGAGATGACTGATTATTATTTGACCTGGTGAAGATGAATTATATTTCAGAACAACAGAATCCTGGAAAATTAGTCTGGTCAGGTTCTGGGGGAGAGGATGGCAAAAGTACTCTTCAGCAAATTGTGGTATGAGTTCAATGGAAGATGACCTTGGCTTGAAAGGAAAGCATACTTAACTTTCCCATCAAGAAGCATTTGACAACCACGAGCAAGCAAAAAAATAAGAGGCAATGAGAGACCGTCTGCCAGTACAGAAAGAGTAGTGGCTTACTGGTATTATAGAATTTATCATAGTTGAATCTTTTTTTCTGTTGCATATGTTCAGAGCATGCTTCTAGATTTGAAAACTAATGAAATGGCTCATGAGATGAATACGCAAATGGTTCTTGGTCAATAAAAGGGGCTATGTACAATTTTAGTCTAAAACGTTCCTTTTTTCCTTCTGTGGAAGGAAGGTGATCGTACACACATAATTGCATCTTATTCTGCTACTGGTGGTGCACCTTTTGTACAGCAAAGTATATTGAAATCCTTGGGGGGAAACACCCCATTTTTTTCGCTAGCATTTTAGTTGTGTGAAACTTTTTTAGAGTGTCTGGAAAACTATAAAATACAATTGAGCTATTTTTTATTTTTTTGATGGAAGTGTAAGAAACTGCTGCTACCTGTCTGTTTATATGTAGTGTGTCTCATTAGGAACTGTAAACTGAAGAAGCTTTTCTTCACCTTAGTCCTGCCAAATTGTAACTTTTGAATGTTGATATGTGTAAATATGCGCGTATTCCAAATAAGTCTGAAAGTGTTACACCACAGGCATCTCCAGTGATTTGTTCTTCAGCAAACAGTCAGTTATAAAATATAGTAATATATAACTGTGTTCCTTGTCTGTCTTTATGCAAAGATTTTTGCCTAAGGTGGTACTTGCATAGCAGGTGATGTTGGAAAGCTACATCCAAAGGAGGATTTTTGGAAGCAAGTTCATTTCCTTTTTTTTTCTTTTGGTTTTCCTTTTCTCTTTTCCTTTTTTTTGCTTAATTAATGGCACTGATCTTGCCTGAACTTTTAAACTTGAATTTTTCCTGCACTTTAATTCAATCATGGTATTTTATTCCTTAATTTTGTTTCTACATTTGTGCAGTTCAGATTCATTATTTGTATATAAACACACACATTCCATAAAGACTTTAGAACAGATTTACTTTGGGGCACATTTGCTAATTATGTGATTATCATTTAGAATGTGTGTTTTCTTAGCAAAACATGTATATACAAGTATATACAATATAGAATCTAATGAAAGGCACTTATCCTGTGTCAGCATTCAGTTTATAAATTACTGCAACACTTTCAGATTTGTTACTAGATAATACAATAAAATCTGTTATATTTATACATACTGCTTAAGAATATACTTTTAGTTTTAAATAATTTTTATATGTACACTTCTACCTTTAATTTTAAAAAGACTTATGTTCAATTTTTAAGTCAAAGTACTTAAAGTATGTATATTATCCATAGAAGAAGTTGTTTTAAGCTTATGAATACATTCATATCTCATATCGAGATGATACATTTACTAAGCAATGAAAACAAATAGCCCATTTTGCTTTGCAGAAAATAATCATATTTACTTTTACCTCCCGTTTTGAACATTCTTAAACAATTCCCTAAGTATGGAGGGGGAAGATAGTGCATTCAGAAAACTAACCTAATGAAAAAGTTTTCTTAATAGCTGCAGTCTGTGGCTGACTGGTTTTCTATGATTTTATTTTTTTTTTAGGTATACACATGAAAGATGTTTTTTCAGCTCTATTCCTTGGACTTTTAAAATTCCCCAAAATTGAAGTGAGGTTTGTCCAATAAATATTTTCTTTGAGTAATGTACGAATCTGGATTATACACCAGCTCTTTACATGTAAATCAGGGGGTTTTTTTGTATACCGGACATGTATTGGAAAACTTACAGCCTGTGGCTGAAGTGCCCTGTTCTCTCTCATCATGGTTTAACACACCCAGGTGGGCACTGAGAGCAGCTGAAGCGCGGGGGGCAGGGGGGGAAGGTGACAGCGCCTCACCTCCCTCTCCGTGTTGCAGGCTAACTCGTTGGTTGAACCTTTTCTTCATTCTAGCCAATCTCCTGTACAAATTACGTGAATCTTTTTGGGTGGAGGTTGATAGCTTTGCTACTACCACAAAATCTTCAAATATTTTGTAGACAGAAATTAATGTTTGAGGGGAGGAAGTAAGTAAAACAGACAAAAGATGTGTAGTGTAGGTGAATCAGCTAAACCAATTTTCTTTCAGTTTTCATTGAAAAGCTAAGTTAAGCTGGGCCAATTTCTCCTTCTGCATGTTCAAAGATGTGCTGGATATCATCTACTTTACTACTGTTTCAAGCCAGATGAGTGTACTGTGTTTCTGGGTTCTTTTACACTTTATAAAGTTTAGGCTTAAAGACATGGACATTCATTTAGGGGAAAAAAAAAAAAGGGAGGGGGGAGAAATGAGAAAGAAACATAGAACAATCAAATGAAAGGTGTCAATCAGTATTCCTTTTAGTTTTTCATGTCAAGCGCCTCAATGTTTAAGTCATACAGCTGTAGGTTTCTTTGGCACTTGTATTTGATTTTGTTAGTACCTAAGTTCCATATTACCAGGCAAATAATAACTAGAAGTTAAACTGTTCCAGTTGAAAACATGTAAGGAGTTGTATGTGGATTACCACTACCATTCAGTAATAGGTGATGCAAAGGGAGAGGGGTGGGAACATGTTTTAAATATTCCCTTTTAAAACAGAATTGTAAATAAGCAGTACTGTGTTATTTTAGACCTGAGCTCTGCTATCTGTAGTGGTTAGAACTAGGAAAACATGCTGCTTTCTAGTTATGCTACTGTTTCATTGTACCAGCACCATGGGGGAAAAATAAAAAAACATGAGTAAATTTTTCTAACATTGCCCACTTGTGGGTAAGCATGCTTGATGTGTAGCAGTTCTCGTTTATGTATATCTTAGTGTGTACATGTGTGGGTTTTTTCTTTTTGTTCATGGCAACTTATTCTTCAGTTAAGTCTTGCTGAGCCCCACTAGCTCTTCTGAGGGTGATTACTGGAATATGCATTTTAGGTAGGGTTGCAAATCCATCTGTCTACAAATATAGTTTCATATGAACTGCAAACTGTACTGTTACAAACACAACTATGTTAGATTGCATAGAGTTATTTTACTTACATGTACTTGAACTGAACTATGTCATCATAACAAAGTTAAAAAATTAAGTATGAAATATTTTTGTAAATAAAAATACCTGTGCAGCTGGTATTTTAAATTGAAAATGTATTATACATTAATGTTTCAGAAAAAATGTTCATATATGTGTATATGAATGTGTCATTATGCTGAAGGGCTCTGTTTGGGCAAAATAAACTATTCAAATCTCTCCTGAAATGAGTGGAGCCTCGTCCTTTTCTTCCTGAGCAGTTCTTTGCCTGCTGGCTGGAGCGTGCAGTGGCTCCTTGCCGAAAGAGGCTGCACCATTTTGCGTGAGTTTTTGAGAGATGCACTTTGTAATGAGCAGAGCGGTGTGTGCTTGAAGCGCTGGCAGCCAGGCTGAGAGTGGGTAGCTCCTCAGGAGCACAAAAGGCGAAATGGTTCATCCCTGGTGCTGTTCCCAAGCAGGTCTGAAAACATTCTGAAAGGCACGTCTCAATGGTGATGTGAGGTCCTGTTATCCTTTTAAGCTATCAGAAATGTTAAGGTCATTCATATTACAAAGACACAGTAAAGCAAAGTATTTTCTGTAGCTGCATTTTGACAGTGTTCATTAATTTAAGAATCTGGGGTGCATGAGGAGAAGAGATGAAGTGGATCTTTTTTTTTTTCCTTTGACATATTAATGGCATGGCAGATAATATTTTCTTTGGTTGAGGCTCAGCTTTGCCACAGACCAATTTTTAGCTTGCAGTCTATTAATTTTCTGTCTTCTGCTGTTGTAGGGGGGAAAAAACCCCACCTTTGTAAACATGCTCTGAATGATGCAGAAATACTGCATCTGAAGAGAGGCTGGGGCAGTAATTCTGAGAAGTGAGATTGCTGCACCTCAGTGAAATGCTCTGGAATCTCATGATGTCAAATAGTAAAATATGTCAGTGCTGGTTGTTTTACTATCAGACTGATGTAGTGAGGATGCAGTTTCATGTGTGGGAGAAGCCTGCTGCTTCTAGACCTCTCCTGCCTTTCTGTTTTTTCTCTAATATCTGATAGTTATGTATTCTGAACTTTAAGCTCTGTAGCACATAGAGCTATATATAGGACGACGCATTGGAATAAAAACTTGTTTTAACTTCAGTCCAATTAAATTGAAGGTATTCGGAGCTGTCACACTGCCTCCAGCTGCTCACTAGCTCTAGTAATCTCTGCCCTCACCAGTACTCACTGGTAGCATGGCAAGAATAGCTCCCTCCCTATGGGGACTGCGGGGCTGCACATAGCATCAATGGAGTGACAAGAGGAGGGGATTGTCAGACTGAGGTTGCAAAGTGAAGCACTTTGATTTAGTGAAGTCCAGGATTCAATGAGACCTACATAAAACTTGGTCCCTTTGCACGTCGTGTGTTACAGCAGTTCCAGTGCCAATGTACTGTAAATTAAATGCACCTAAGACTTACAGGCACACAATGATATGCCCATTAGTATTCAACTGTGCCAATCTCTAGAAGTTTTCCTTATTCAAATTCTTTATTGGGAATGGCCCCTGGTCATCTCTGCCTGGGAGGAGACTGGGAAGTCCCAGAAGGACATGGCAGTGGGCAACTGAGGTCCAGTACAGAGGGACTGTAAATTGGGCAGTGCTAAGGACTGAGTACGGACGTAGGGATCAGGCTTGTGTCCCAGCTTGTGGAGGCAGTCTTCATCCAGGCTGGGTCACCGGACCAGCTCCTCCTTGTTGCCCACTGGCCTGCAGGTGCTCAGGGGCATCCTAGCCCTGATCTCCTGCCCTGGTGCACCTGGGCCGCTCCCTTGGCCATGGGTCTGCCAAGCAAGGGGCACTGACTGTTCCCTCTTTCTTAGGTAGCAGCCTTGCTGGAGGCATCCATCTGGCCTAGGGAAACAGGATGTTTTCCCCCATAGTCTTGCACTGAGATAAACCCACAAGAGCAGAATGTCAGCAAACACCAGTTTCTTGCCTTCTAGTTTGCTGGCTGATTTTTTCACAATGTGTAATTAATGCTCCCTTAGGAAGGGCTTGGGGGCTTGCATATGTAACTCATTATAGTAGCAGAGTTCTGCTCGGTTGCTGTAGCAAACAGTTTTCTGTATTTTTCAGCCACAGGAGACAGCCTGGGCTGAGGCTTGTGCACAGGCTGCTCAGGAGGGAGCTGTACCCCCTGGCTGGCTGAGACCTGAGGAGCACTCCTTTAGCCTCAAACACTCAATTAGAGCTGTTTGACTTCAAAACTACACAGAAGGGGTGATGGAGGACTGTAGCAAAGCCACAGTCAAGAGAAAAAGGGCAAGATTGATGTTCTGTTTTGGAGCAGATAACAGTGTTTCTGCATCTTGCTACAGTTGCAGTGCGAGCAGGGCTTCAGAGAGAGTTGATCGTTTGAAGGGGTTTGCAATCAAAATGTCAGATTGCGCTTATGTTTTGATAAGTTTACCAACTCCTCTGCCTAATTAAGCAGGCATAATGAGAAATTTTATATAACTGTGATTTCCAGGGCACAAGAGACTCCTGGGAAGAATAATGTGGAATGCAGCCTCCTGTGTGGGAGTGAACAGAAAACAATTTCAAGCTGGTATCTCCTAATTCTCTTGGGTATCTGCAAGTCTCTTAACACCACCTCACCTTTTATGTGAACGTCAGAATGTCACCTACTGACTATGGTGCTTTTTCTTCTGGGATCTCAAAGCACATAGCGCAGTGGGCCAGGCCCCTCGTGAGGCTTCTCTTCATTACGGTTACTGTCTTTAGACTGAGTATGCACATGCCTGTCTTTCAAGATGTATATCACAACATGGTATTAATTCATATAAGGATTGAGTTTTTTTAAAATCCATCCCCTATGAAAGGAGTAGACAAAATTTAGTAATTAAAAAAAAAAAGGACTAATCAAGGTTATTGTATCAGGTTTTCTCTTTAATATGCTTATGTTCAGAGTCAATTCTAGCCATGAACTTAGGAGGCCCCAATATTCACCTACTTTCCATTTTGTCTTTAAGCACAGCAGTTTCTGGTTGATTTTTAGAGTTTCCAGCATCTCTTGAAAGAAATCTTTGAAGCGCCTGGGAAGATAGAAATCAATTCTTCTATTCTACTGTTCCAGTTAACCCTCTTCAGAAAACTTTTTTTTTATTATACATTTTTAAATGTAATTTGTTGCCAGAGCAGGATCCATGGAAGCTGCATTGACTTCTAGAGCTTTCCTCCAGTTGTGAAAGGCCAGTAGCTGGTTTGGCTTTAAACGTCTAACACGCAACTGCTTGTTCTTGTTGGGATTCTTCTGGAAGCTGCTGCTTTGTCTCCAGTAGTCCAGTCATGCTGTGTGCACCAATTTCAGCTTGTAGCTTGTGGGCTGTCACCAGTGCAAACTTTCCCTCCCTGTAGGTAAAGGAGAACTGAAAAATACCTAAGCATTGCTGGCCAGGAGGCTCTGATAGCAATGTCACAACTACTTGAATATATTTAGCAAATTATGCCCTAAGGGACAACTGAAAATCTCTCCCTGTGAACTCTGCAGGGCCCAGTGCAACACCCTGGGACTTGTACCGTGTCGGAACCGGGGAGCATTGCATCCGAGGCCTTTCACTAGCTCATTGTACTTCAATACTGGGAATGTGAACGGCTGTCAGTCTGAAGTGGATGCATAGTTTACTGAGGGCTTTAATACAGCACTTCAAGCAAAGAATAGACGTCGTCTCCCAAAATACATAGTGACAAGGACTGGCCGCATAACACATCCTGGAGAGCTAATTTCAAGCCTGAAAACCCTGTTCCTTGTGATTTAACCTGGAGAAAAGGCAAACCTGATGTGAATAATGGCTGTTTGCCACAGTCCTACATGGGACTGATGGCAAGCAATAACCTAAAATTTCTCCTGTAGCTGTTGAAAAGAATTTCTTTACATTTGCATTATAAACTATAAGGTTGTGATTTGATCTCGGTCAGAGTGTGAAGTGCCTATATTGCTATGTCATTGAGAGCCCTAGTCATGGTCTACTACCTTATTATTACAGGCGTGGGAAAAAATGTTGCTCCTAGCCTGGCCCCGTAGGCTTCAGCCTGGTAAAAGAACAACCGATGCAGCTTAGAGAGGCAAGGGGCCAGAAACAGGGAGACAAGGTTTGGCTGAGCTGTTTGGCACAGCACTGCTTCACTTCTTACCACATTTTTTGCAGCTATTGTGGCAAATAAAAGCTTTTAAGAATGCATTTTAAATGAAAAAAAAAGTGACTGGTTTGGTAGTTACAGGGAGCTGCTCCTTGACATGAACAACAGCACGGAAAAAGTGAAGTGGGACCGTTTGAAAATCTAACCAGGATTGATAGTGTTTGGCATAGTTCACCAATCACGAGAGATCTGGCATCCCACTAAAGGAGCAATGATAGCGCTGGAGGGGACAGGGTGCTGAGAAAGCAATAAACATTGAGACAAAGCGCTTGCTTTTGCTGCTGTTAAGAAGAGGGGAGCAAAGGGAAGGCAGAACAGGGGGAGGCAACAAGCAGGACGGAGCAGGCTTCAAAATGATCTGTGCGGCTGTGTTGTGTATGATGGCATTTGTCAGAACCAGAGGAAAGGATGTAAACGAGTGCTGATGTGAAGCTTTGTCAGGTAGACGTATATGACAGGCTTTGCTTTAGAAGTGATGCACAGAAAAGGGCCTGTGAGACTGCAGGCAGCCCCATCGTCAGCGCCTGGGGAGAGGAGCTGGAAATGATGCCTGAAGAGACACCTGCTTGACCAAACAGAGGACCCACATTATCCCAGGCATCCCTTCACAGACAGACAGCATGAGATACGGGCCACGCATTTCCAAACACAGTCACACCTGGAGCAGCACTACAGCTTGTGACAGCCCAGGAGTGATGGGCCCCAGATTTGTCTGGCAGCCAGGGCGAGGAGAGCACTGACCCCAGGGCTCTTCTGCCAGCAGTGAGGAAACTGAGAGCAAGTCTGATGTTGCTGCCTGCTCCCCAGCATCCAGACCGGGATCTCTGTCCTCCTCAAAGGGATACAAGTGGGCTTCTTGCCCTTCACAGCTGGTAGGAGGTGAGTCAGGGACCCCTCGTGTGGTCCTGCCAGCTGCTCTGACGCCGACACAAAAGACGGGTTTTCTTTTAGGGTTTCTTTAGTAGGGAAGGTGAAAATTAATCAGCCTTTGATTTTATAGATCTTTTTCTTTAAGAGAACAAACCAAAAAAACCCACTGCTCTGGGCCAAATTAACTGGCAATGTTGCTTAATGTAGCTAAGGCACAATGTGTGTGCAGCTTCCTTCAGTGCACTGACATGTGGCCATTCTGTCCACAGGGCACTGCAGATGCAAGCACCCTTCTGAGTGAAGAAACGATCAGTTGCCAAGTACCCTTCAAGTAGCTTTTGGCTTCACCGTTGCTGTTCTGCAGGTCTGCCTTACCTTGGGACTCTTACTGCCTGAAGGCAATGCACATGACACAGGAGCAGATTTTTTCATTTATTGCTAGAGCTTACAGTGAACTACCACATTCTGGCTGAAGACACACAAGACAGGGCTTCGTGGGCATGCCAAATTCCTGAGCTTCACTGCCAGGCTGCGGTGAGCAGGATCTGCAGCAAACTCACAGTCTCGGCAGCAAACGTGCCCCGTAAGTAATAAGCCCCATGGCTCTTGGGCACCAGATGGATGTTCAAGGGAGGAGTACTAGTAACATTGCAAATTAATAAGTAGAGAGCCATCCCCTTCTCATCTTTACCACCCATCCTGCGCTGGAGTGAAATAAAAACCCCTCCTGCTCCGTAGTTTTAATTAAAAGCTGTGCTGGTACATCATAGGGCATTAAGGATGACTGAAATTGCAGACTCCCCTTCCACTGGAAGATTTACTGTGTAGGCAATTGGGAGTTGTATGTCCTCCCGATAGCGTTATCCTTTAGTCCTTTGCACACCTGAATAATACAGTAACTAGTATATGCCATAGTAAAACTTCCCACAAAAAGTTCCCGTATAACTAAAATATGGGTCTCTAGAAACTTTTGCTTTGATAAGGTCACTTAAAAGATTCACATGCTCAGCTCTTCTTTTTTTTTAACTCTTCCTAACTGTGTGTGAGCTACAGGAAAAGCTTTCCCAAAACCTGTCCTCCAGTTTTTTGGATCAGCACAGCAGCTCGTTGTGAAGGTTTTTCTTTGCTCTTCATGCCGAATAAATGCTGCTGGGCCAGAGGAGCAGAGGCATGGCAGATGTACCTTGTGGAAGAGGAAAGGTCCTCCAAGACTTTCTCTCTTCACAAATGGTCTCCCTTTTCCCATCAGGTGGGTGAAGAGCGTGGTGTTTACACTGGGAGGACAGATGAGAGGCTGCAGGGCAGGATGCAGAAGGTTTTGTGCAGCTGGTGCTGGCCAGCCCCTGCTCTGTGCCCCATTCCTAGGTACAGGAGGGGACACCTCAGGTGGACCAGGATGCAGACAAGGCCGCAGGGTGCTGGGCTGCGCAGGAGGGGAATAGCTGGAGGGACCTGGGCTTGGTGGTGGTGGTGTTTTGAGTGTGGGAGGGGGGTAGGCAGGGTCCTGGCTGGCTCCGCTGTAGCCCAGGTAGGGTACAGCTGTGTTTTGGACAGGTGAGAGACTGGGAGAAGAAAAAAGCCTGTGGATTGCCAACATTGTGGAGGGCAGCTGGTGAGTTTGGAGATGGAGGAGCTGGTGCTGGCCAAGGACGGCGGGAAGAGGTCTGTGTGGGGAGCGTTGCTGCTCTGCCTGCACAGCAGAACCAGGCTTTGCCTGCTGGGACCTAATGTCCTATTTTGCAAACCTTAGGCATCACTGGAGACCCATGAGATGCAGTTTGGCTTCCCTAACCCTTCCAACTCATGCTATTAGTTTTCAATTTAAGCTCATCCTCTAACCAACAGAGTATAACAGAGGGACCAGCTATGCACACTGCCTTTTATATCTCTTAAGCTTTGAGAAAATCCCCCAAGGTCAGGAACAGAGGCACCAGCATGTGGGTCACCCAAAATCTGAAGGAATCAAGCACTTAGGGATGCTGCACCCTATATAATCCTACTCACCTCTAACTTGTGTCCGCTGGGAAATTCTTGTTTCTCAGAGGATGCTCTAAACAGGCCTGTGATTACTGCCCATCTGAGGGGCTGAATCGGAGCAAGGGGAAAAATTTGCCTCAAAATACATAATGAAGGCAACAGTGTGGATTTTTGTCTAGGTCTGACTGTAATGAAGTGATCCCTGCGTCATTTAGCAATTGTTATTGTTGATCAATAATAAGCATTTCATGAATTAATGTACCCAGCTCCTATACAAGATGATGGTTTTACAGATAACGACCTTTGCCATATTGCAATAACTCTGATACAACCGTCCAGGTCAAATCAGCTTTTGTCAAAAGCACAATGAGACATTAGGCTCCTGGTCTGGGTTCAGATATGTCGACCCTGTGGTTTCTCAAGAGTTTTTAAAAATAAAAACAAAATGCCTTTATTTAGCGTAGGCTACGATTATAAAATGTCATTGTGCGTAGATTACAGATTTTGCTAGAGTTTAACAGTCAATCTTTTCCATATGAGTGCATGCTTTTGGCTGGGAAAACTATTATCTGAATATAATGGCTTTCTTTTCAAGCCAAAAACTGAGTATGGAAGGCACATCCAACTGAAATGAGAAATGCTGCATTATTTCAGTTTTTGTAAAACTGCTGTTATTTCTGACAGTGGTTTTGCTGAAGACAGTGGTTTTGCAGAAGAGATGCAATCTTTCTCAAATAGACTATAAACAATAGCTAAAAACTGAATTGGAAGCAGAATAAATAGAGACAATTAATTCAACTGAAAAAGGCTAATTTTCATTCTGATTACCCATGCTAGCACACAATCATCACTTAATGCCATTAGGAGACTGTAAGATGAGGAACAAATCATAGAATTCAATTGATAAAATAAATGGTACAATACGCGTGCTGTTCATTTCAATCTGTCAGTAATTATTCTCCGCTGTGTTACACAAAAATATTCCCTTCCAGTTTGAACACAGTTTCAGAACTCATTAGAAATTTCAAGACACATGTAGACAATGGGCGTGATGCTCGCTTCTCAGTTCTTCAGTGTTGTGTGTGCCTTTCTGCCTTCACTTTCCAAACACAGACTTGGAAACCCTTCTCAGTTGGCCAGCATGCTCATGTTCCCCCTCTATATTCTAAAATATTTCACTTAAGTTATTCCTCTAACTTCAGACAAATCTTGCTGCTTCCCCTCAGCCAGCTAATTTCCCAAGCTAGCCCACAGTTAATTAATTTTTTTTTGTCCTACTGTGCTGGATGCGTTTCATTCCTACCACCAGATGCCAACTGAAGTTCCCTGTAAGTGGCAGCTGTCATCCAAAATTGGATCTGGAGGAAAGTCCATGCTGCTCTCTGCTGGGAGGACCCAGAGGTACGTGCAGTGTTGATGCCTGTGTTGGTTTCTCACTGCAATGCCGATTTTCCCTGGAAAGCCATTGCAAGAATGCCTTTGAACAAAATTTCTTAATTTTATTGGTGCCGTCTTTATTTTTGGTTTAAAAACATCACTGTCTAAATGCTTTATTTTACTGTAATACCAACCTTTCCCACCCTTATTCATTTCTGCCCATGGGCCAGGCCAGACCAGACCAAAAACTGTCCACACCTCAGTGTTTCTGCCATGGGGTGGGGGTGTGATATGTCTGCATTTCTCATTCTAACAGTTGATGACCAGAGAATGAATCAGAATGTGGAGGGGATTGCTTTTAGCGTGATGTTAAATTTAAGTGAAATTGTAAATTGACATTTAAGTTCAAAAAAAATTTTCTCAGCATAGGCAGCTAGACTATATGAGCACATAAAACTTGTTTTCCTGAGAAATGGGGCTAAAGACCCAGTTTGAAACCTTCAGTACATTTGGATCAAACAGTACAGAGAAATCAATTTGAGAAATCAAATCAAGAAATCATATAAACAACTGTACCTTAAAAAAATACAATTTTAAATGTGAATTTCTAACTGGTGCAGCAATGTACTCTTAAAGAAATTCTGCTGTTAGCTAGCTGAAAACTTTTCCAAGCTTATCTTTCAGCTTATCTCTCATCTTTATAGGCTCTGGGAAGGCATGTTAGTCTCTAGGCGATGAAAATGATTTGTTTACTCAAAGACCTTCCTGAAATCACAACGCAGCACTACTGTATGTTATTAAAAGATAAAATATGTATTACTGTCAGGTGAAGGGTCAATGTCAAATCCTTGTTATATCTGGCAAATTCAGCTTTAAAGCTGAAGCAGTCTTGAAGATGCGCAATTGAAAGCATCATACTCAGCAAAACTATCTCATGATACCACATTGTTTCCTAAGTCTGGGTCCATCTAGTGTTGTCAGGAGAGAAATATCACCCTAACATGCAGCTGCCTGTCAATTTACCTCTCTGGATACTTGCAATAAATTACAAGTTGTACAACAAAAATAGAAATTTAGAGAAAGACCATCTTTATAGCATGTGTGCCCAGGCGGGAGGAGAGGAGAGCTGGGCTGGTCTGAAAGGGCTTGCTGGAGTCTTTCTTTCTTTCTAGCTGCAAGACGTGGTTCTGCACTGGAAGGAGACTTTTAAAATGGCATTGGTACGTACTGTATCTCAAGGGGAAGAGGCAATAAAAGTCATTTCTCTCAAACAACTAAGCAGATGTGACTGGATATTGTAAAGAGCTATTCAGTCGGAAATCAGAAGTCACTTTTACATAACTGTGTTCCAGAGGAAACATTCTTTAAGTTTTTACTGCAAGACTCAATTGAGTCTTGCGTACTTGTCTTTTCATTCAGTTTTACATGGATACTCTCTTCATAAGGGTTACTATAACGTATTCTCTAGAAACTATGATTATAACTTGCATAATTATTCTTGCCCTGGGAAATTTTTGAAAAATACAGAAAGTCTGCTTGAAGTACTTATAGTCACAGCACTGTGATGAAGGTGATGTACCACGGCTGTAACTTTTTATACCGAAACTAAAGCAAAATGTCTATTGAATTGTGGGGGGGAGCAGAGCAGCGTGTTAAGACCACAAGGCAATCTGTTCTTCCAGCTAAATTGTAGGAATCCATCACGTTGCAATGAGGTTCTCAGAGGCAATTTAGGTAACTTTGATATACATCTCAAAATAGTAATGGTAACAATAAACCAAAGAGAAAACAAATTTACCCTGTTTCTGACAATTATTCTTTCAATATTGCAGTGACCCCATTAACCAGCCATGTGCATTAGAAAATCCACCATTTCAGCTAAGAATAAGGGGAAGAATAACAATGTTTAAATGGGTTCATTCTAAATCTAATAGCCAGTTGAAAAACCTATAAAGTTTTTATCAAGCGTATAGATTCACCTAAATAGACAATGTTCTTACTTATTTTTCCACTACAGAAAAAGATGAGATCCTTAAATCCAAGGCCTTTTCCACAAAGGGCTTGAATTTCTATTACAAATCTTAGCTACTGGAAACTGCTTTGTATTGACATTTTTCTGATACCAGAGGACCAAATATTTAAAATGCCTAATTTATTATTGCTCGCATGCAAACCATTTCTCTCTTCCAGAATGAACAAGTGCAAACAATTACTTATGCATTCCTGACAGAAGAGGCACATGAATTTTTCCCACCACGTAGCGAGGCCATCGACCCATCAGGTATGTCTCCCGCAGTTGTTCTGAAGAAAAAAAATTAATGTCTTTCAACACCTTGATATGATAGCGTGTAACATCAGCAGCTTATGATAAACCCTGTTCTCAAATGATTTTGCTGAGACAGGAGTTCTGCTGAGTTTCCATACGAGCAATACTCATTGACATATTTCTGCCACAAGCAGCTACTGCGGGCATTAGCAAATCACGTTTTGTTCCCTGGGACAGCCAGAGCCCAGTGGAGTTTGTATCACATCTTATCCTTGCTTCAGTCTACTCTGGCACTTTACTTGGGTTGAAGCTCCCATTTGCTAACGTGGTATCCCTCGAACAGACCATGTTCTTGCAGAGCTGCTTGTGTTTTTATTTCAGAGTATCCCTTTGCAACCTCAACCTCATTTCCATAGTTTTGTGCATTATGGCAGAGCTTCTGGCTGGTAGAAGACACACAGGGTGTAGATTCATTAATGCCAGCCGCAAAGTAGCAACTTGTTAGTTTCAATTCTTCTGGTACATTAAAAAAAATGAGTTTTAGATGTTTCTCTTCAAGTGCAGATGTGATAGAGAGTGAATATTTCAAATTCTTCAAATTCTACAACAAAAAAATTACGAGTACAATGAGAACAGTGTGCCAGTCAATCCAAGTGTGGTCTACGTAACATTTAGCCATATGTAAATCATTCTGGAGTTTGCTGTTAACACCCCTATATACACCAGTAAAACAGCTAGTCACTGCTAATGAAAACACAAAGCAGCACAAGCTTAGGGTCCGGCTTCATCTTCTGCTGTGGCCCCATGTCATAAAGCAGTTAGGACCAGATCCTCAAAGATATTTGGCTGCTTGATGCTCTTTGAAATTAGTGGAAATCAGGTTGTGTTTACCTGCAAAGTTTTGCTTCTTGGGGAATTTTCAGAAGCACTTAAGCACCAAATTTTCACATCTTTCTCTGGGAGCTGTGAACCTAGGGGTTTTAGCATTGCTTTTGGGTGCCTATCAACATGCTTGGGTATCTACATATCACTAAGACTCCTGCCTGTGGAGCTATGATCTCATTCAATCACAACAGGTAAATGGTATCAGAGCTGATAAGTACTTGAACAATTTCCCTGACACGCCAACAAGCAGCAGCAGCCCCCTCATGCTAGAGATGTCCTGTTTTATTTGATTGCTTGTGATCATTCATAATCCCATGGCATTTTTCATAAAAGACCTCAACCTGCAATTTAATTGCAAGCTTACACTGCAGCGCCAACACAGCTGCTATTTGAAATGGTAGGTGCAGTCTCACTGGGAGCCAGGTGGTGATGGAGCCAGCTTCGTGGGGTGACATGGGATGGTTTGGTGAGGCTGAGGTGCTCCATTTCCCTCCTGGAGGAGAAGGGTGGGCAGGGAGGAGGGGAGGAGGGCTGGACCCCACACAGGTGGGGATGGCAGGGCCACCATCAGCTCGGCCCCACTCCTCCTCCACCAGCCAAGGACAACCATCAACCAAGGACAACACAGCCCATGATACATGTGGCTGGTTTTCCTCCCTGTTGTCATATAATCACTGCTACTATAAGCAAAGAAAAAAATAATTTAAAAAACTGCAATAAATTAATCAAAGGGCATTACTGGAAAGCAAAAACAGAATCAGGAACTTTTTTGAGAGACAGGTTCCAGAAATACCGCTGCGTAGCCTCCATTTCTTTTCTTTCTCTGGATTTGAGGTGCTACATTAAGTCTTTATGTCAAGCAAAGCAATTGTTTGTGACCCCGGGAAAATGACTGTACAGACAATTCATGTTTTCATTTGTGCTTTCTCTGTGATTCAGAGCGAGACCTCTGTGGCGTGGTGGCATAAATGCTGTACTCTGTGCTGGAGCATTCACCCCTGGTAGGACCAACTCTGAAAAATACAGTTTTCCCCAGGGTAAGTAAAGTTCATCAACCCGTGGTGGTGTGTGGGCTCTCGTACAGCTGCTTTGCACTCAGCATTTATGAGCCTAGAATGTGTTGGTTGTATGAGGAGAGTTTTTTTTCCTTAGAGTTGTCTTCAAAGTAGTGTTATGATCTTACTGTCTCCTAACGGTTTCCATCTGACAAGCTACTTCAGATTTCTGCAAAACAGAGACAGGCAGTCTGGATTCAATTCACTTCATTCACGACCCTTCTTGTCACACTCATCAGCAAAGTCTCTCTTGTGTCAGGCTGAAGGGTTTGCAGTCCCTCTTATCAATTTGTGTTGCTATGGTCAAGCTTGTGTACTATTTATTTTACTTATAATCACTCATTCAGCTATGAGGAGTGTACACCTGTAGTTTGGACCTTCACAAATAGAACTAATGGTAACTAACATTTAACAAAGTTTGTACCAAATTAAAAGCCAAGGAAGGAAAACCCCATGTTGATAGGAGAAGTTGTGCCTGCTGTCCGTTTTCCTTCAAACTCCCCCCAAAATCTGTTAATCCAGGATAAGAGCTTGGAGGTTTCCTAGTTGCCATTTCCTTTTTCCCTGCTTTTAAAAATTTCTAGGAAATTTAGTAAATGGTGGAATAATGGCAGGTGGAAAGTTAATCCACTTCAAGCCACAGAGATCTGTTGGCAGATGGGTCAGTGTGGCTTATTCTGAAGGAAATCCTTTGAGGGAAAACAAACTGGCTTAAAACAAAGAGTGATTCCTCCCCCCTCCGCCCCCCTTCAAATCTATAACAGAAATACAGACAGCTATGATGGAAAGTTGAACTTTAGATGTTAAATTATGCTAATCCTTTATGGTTTATGCATATAAGATTTATGGTTTTATGCTAATCTGAAACATAACAAACAGGTCAGAACAGATTGCGTTCCTATTTTGGACAGTGAAAATTTAAGCCACTTAAGACAAAATAGCTTTGCTTTGCATGTATGTTGTAGGAGCAATTCTGCTTACAAGGCAGACCTTTTCTCCTGGCCCCTGTTCCCACACACTAGGTTTTCTGCCAGTGCCCATCCCCACCACCGCTGCCCCAGCCTGCCCGAGTGCCCTGAGTACTGCTGGGGAGCGTGGGCTCCTGCTGGAGCAGCGCTTGGTCCCCACCATACCCATCCTGCTGCTCCTTCTGCCCTGCAGCTCATCTCACCAGCTACCCGTGCAGCACATCACACCTTTGAGCCATGCCCTCATCTCTCCTGCCTTCATGCCAGGAGGACCCTAGAAAGTCCAGATAGGAACCTATTAACCCCGCTTTGCTGATTATCCCCAAATCTCCGGTGTCTGTAACCTTGCTCAGCTCTGCCCTTTCCTGTAGGGCAGTCTGCTTCCTCTCTGGTCTCCTACCCTATCACTCTTTTATAGCTCCTGCCAACCAGACTTTCTTCAGCCAAGTCATCTCCAGTTCCATAGTCTAGTGTTGACTTCCCAGCCCCAGCTAACCCTCCTTCAGCCCCAAAAGGGTTGAATCAATAATTTTCTGCCTGAAAAGAAAAAAACTTTGATAAGCATTTGCTGAATTGAATAAACAAGTTTTAGCAAATGTTTTTATTTTCAGTGATTCCCTCAGCGTTCCCCACCTTTGAACACCAAGAAGAGTGACTAAGGCTCACTCTGAAGTCCAGGAGCCCTCCTTTCACCAGAGAGCCTGCTGCCAGGTGTAAAATGCTCTGTCCCCTCCTCCACCCCACAGCTTTGCACAGCCCTAGCAATGGGTCTAAGCTGGACCCCGTGGGAAAATCTGCTTTTTGTCCACTTTAATAATTGCTCCATACAGCCATGTTCTTTCAGTCACCAAGCCGTAAAATTGCTTTTGTTATTTATGTTATAAAAGCACCTTGAGTGCAGCCTCAGCAGAGCTTTCTATGTAGGTGGTTGGGTTTTTTTCCTTTTTGCCTTTGTCTCACAATTTACTGATTGAGGTCCTTATACATATGATTAACATCCCAGCACCTCCCAGGACTACTGAGTGGAAAAGTTGCATTTACCTCTTTCTCCAGACAGGAGGTCAAAGAAGTGGCTTGTGTATTTAGCCCTGAAAATGGCAAATGTTTTGGTCATCTCAGTACCATTTTGTAGTGAGCTACAAACCTCTCACTCCTGAACTGATTGACAAGGAAGCAAAGGGAAACGCAGGCTCCCCCAGTGCCACTGCCGCAGAGCTGAGCGCTCGTTGTTCTGATCCAATTACAAACCCCAACTCCATAGTCCTTTGGACTATACAAATACAAATTACAGTTTGTTCATGAAATGAGATGAATCAAACCTTCCCTTTGATTTGTTGTTAGATATAGAATTGCTAAAGACGGCAAGGCTGGGGTGATATGGTTTTGATAACCTGTGCTGCCTAGCTTGTGTCCTTTGGTCAGCAATGCTATTCTTGATGCAAACAATTTACATTCATGTTTCAAGCTTTCAGTTTAAAACAGCGTTTATCATACAGCAGTCTGAATTCAACAGGAAAATTGCTGCTGCCTTTCCAGCTGTCAGTCGGATCAGAAGAGCATCACTCTCCTTTCTAGCAAACTCTCCCATGAGACTCTTTCAAAGCCGAAGAGTATCTCAAGGCTTTCGCTGGACAAGTAATGCAGTAATGCCATTTCTTTCCATTTCACACATTTACCAAGTATGATAGAGACATATCTTAAATAGGATTAAGCATTTCAGAGTTTCTATCACAAACGGTGAGTCTTCAGAAAGAAAAAAGATATAAAACATTTACTTTCTGCTATTGAATTTCACCCTCCTGAGAGCAGGATATCCACACAAATGAAATTTTTGCATTCATTACTTAAGAGTCTTTTGGCAGCTCAAGCACCTCCAGGTGCCACCAAGGATGAAACATGCCTGGTGGCCAGGCTTGGAGGTTAGGATTTTTAAAAACCCCAGTGAGGTTTGCAGTGTGAATTGAAAGCCCAATATTTTAGGTGTTTAAAACACCAAAATGTGTGACTGCAAGTGTACTTATTGGCTTGTACTGCATGGTTAGCATCCATTACTGTCTTCTGGATTTTGTTTTCATACAATGCACAGAACTTCTAAGCTACCTGTAAGCCTACGTACCTAACCTTCCCTGAAGGTTTCAGATTTTTCCTTGTTCTAGGTCGTGAATAAAATGGTATGCTTAAGGGAAAATGGGCTCTGGCCATCCTGTGAGTATTCTCTTTTCTTCTAGACAGTAGGGTTGGGGTCAGTACACCACCTGAATATTACCTGCTCTTTCAAAAGACCAACAAAGCTTAGTGCAGGGAATTTTAGAGTCCTTGACCTAAAGGACTCTAAAGACCTGATCTAGAAGAAAGTCAATGCTGGCCTGTTAGAGTGAACAGGAAAACTGCTGGTGGTGACAATGGCAAAAAGTCAGGCCCCACCTGTCTTTAAGGTAGACAATTTGATGTGTAAAATCTTCAAGGAGCCACTGGGCTGAGAAAGGCAAGGGGAGAGAAAAAGAAAAAAAAAACCAAAAACCAACACTGGAAACTGTAGTCCATGTTGGGTATAATGACTATTTGTTTTGATATTTTGCCTCCATTTTTGTTTAACCACTAAACTGGCCTGAAGCAATGTCTCACATGGCCTTCAATCTTTTAGGATTAGTAGGTGCTGTGTTCTTGTGAATGCCCTTCTTGGTGCAAAAGTTTCTCTCCTAAACCTCAGTGCTTTCTCTCTCACAAGCATTTAAAGGGCTTTTTGTATGCTTTTTGAAGTTTGGTGACCTTGTGCCGTTCCCAGTCTTCAAAGCAGTATGAATTGATGGACAGTGAAAAGGCCATACTTTGAGGCTGTGATTTAATTTCAGAGATCTGGTATTATTGCAGCAAGTTAAGCACAAAGAGCAACACTGAAGTCTCCCTCCTCTCGCCTCCCTCCTCATAAAGCAACAGCTGTGACTTCAGAAACAACACCCAGCACCAGATATTAATTTAAGTTTGAGGAGTTTCATTTCAACTAATTGCATGAGCAGTGTGCCAGTGTACTGTCTACATTTCTGAGCTTCATCCATTTAATTTCTTCATTCTCAGCACTAATCCATGTGAATAGCAGATGACATGCAGACCTAGCAGTAGTCTTGTTGCTCCAGTTGTTTCTATTTAATCTATCATGAAAACCAGCCTTGGAGTAAATTTTTCAACATTTCTCATCTTCTCAGCTTGAACTAGCTCTTCATCATTTCCCCTGTAGCATCAACAAAGATTCTATAGAAAAAACAGAAAAACAAAGGACTGCATTAACCTACCTCAGAAAAAAAAAGGATAGTTGATGGAGAAGGGCATGCCACCAGTGGCATGACTTTCCTCTGCTTCAATAGAAATACTTGTATTGTTGGTCTCCAGAGACTTCATTGCCACTGGCACTGGAGGATACAAAAGCCACTAAGTTCTGTGAAGATACACCTGGAAATTCAGTAATTATTTCTTACTCTATTTTTTTCTGTGCAAATAATTATGGTTGCCAATGTATATTACAATAGAAATGGTCTGACAGATTGCAGGTGATGGGGTGGAAGCTCACAAGAGTCAATGACTTTGTTAAGTTGTCATCACTGTTACGAAAGCCACTTTTCCATGGCTTTGGGCATTCTGGCCCTTCGTCCTCTTGCTGCCTTTCAAAATATGGACTTGCATTTAAATGTGTTGGTTTCTTGTTGAGTTGGTTTTTTTTTTTCTTAATCAACTGCACAGATTGAAGAAGATGTCACTGCTGATGATATTCTAATTCTCTGAACTGGGCTCTTTGAAAGAGCTTGAGTACCCAACCTCTGAAGGCTGAACTTTTGCCATACAGTGTTTCCATTCCCTGCTAGGACTCACCTAAACAGAGCCCCTAGCTGCAACTTCCACTCTCCTGTTGGCAGCAAAGTCCTGTCATCAAGTCACTGTACTTAAGAGACTTTAAAGAAATCAGCAGATTTTGCTTGTATATATAACAAATGGCCCTTAAAAAAAGAAAATAAGATATAACTCTGCTTTGTCATTATCCAGAGAATATAAGAGCTCTTAAGCCTAAAACCAAATCCTTTTTCCTTGTGACCATGTAAGATTCCCAGCCACTAAGAATATAAAGACTGCAGTAAATCCAAGTTAAAATTTAGCATACTTATAACTAGTGACGGATTCCCCAAAATAATTAAATTTACATAAATTTGTACTTTTGAAGAAATTATTTTTTGTTGTGTTACTTAGTTTTGTATCAGTAGTACCAAGATGCTCTGTGACATTTACAAAACTCCAGAGGGAAGGTATCTTTCTTGTAGCTCAGTGTTTCATTCATTTTAGCCACTCACATGAGAGCCTTTGCTGATTTGCTGTTCTTCATTGTACCGAATATGAGCTTCTAAGCCTGCTTTCCAAACCTCCTGTGATTTGTCTCTGACCAAGCTAGCTCTGGCTTAGCAGGGGGAGGGGGGCTGACTGCTTTTACAGCTTTTTTAATGCAAATATGCAAATGACCTTCAGTTTGTCCTCCTTCACGTGCCTCTAAGCATAGCATGAATTTTCCCCAATATTTAGACTGCTAATATGACCCCTTTCTCCAAATCTCTAATTAGTATTTGCTTCTGTGTTGGTGCCTGCTGGAATTAATTGATATTTGTTAGATGCTGAAGGGCAGGAACATATGGTGCCACCTTGTGTGCTGTGCTGATCTGTACAAAACCCTGCTGCTGTAACTGCTGAGTCAGTTCTTCCCTTTCCTCTGTGATGAAGGTAGCTCCAAGACTGACAAGCAGAGAAGGTGAAAACATTTAACCCAGTGTCAGAGCACTCTGGCTACAGCTGCATCAGAGCTGTATTGCCCAATAGAAAGACATTTGTAGAGAGAAACACTCAGACATTCAGACTATACCCAAGTCAGGAGGGTTGCTTTGGACTAGGTCGATTCTGGGCTGAACCCCAATACGCAGACAAAGCACATTGCATGTATTGCTGGAGCATGTATTTTTGTTTAGTTTTGACCAGAAGTAAAACAGCTCCTGTCCGCCAAAGCTGCTCTGTGATGCCCACCAAGCATTTGCTAAGCTCTACCAAGTTTATCAAAGCAGTAAGCAGGAAAAGTTGGGGGATAATAAATGTAAGCATACCCTATACATGCCAAACTTCTCATCTGTAGCAGCAATGCCCCGTGTGTGATCTAATACCCAGTTCACTTCCCTACAGATGTCCAAACTGTGAATTGTTAATTCATGCCCTGGCTTTGAAATGGGTTTGAACCAACCATTTCCTTTAGCAAGAAAACATGGATGTGATGAGAGGGCTGCTAATGCCAAGCTTCATGCCTGTGGATGCAGTGCAGATGTAAACAAAACTGTTTGGCTTTCTAAGACTGACGTAATCTTCCAAAAATATCGCAGCAACCTTTGTGGCCTCTTTCACTTATAAGCCACATACAAGTCTCCATATGACACACATGGACATTGTGCTGTAAAACGTTGCCTGTGGTGGGCTTTGAAGCAGCCAGTCATTTCTGTACCAATGGCCAAAGCACACAGGGGTTCAGTGACTTCAACATTCTAGTTTGCAGTCGTTGTGACTTGGACTTTGCTTCAGGTAGCAATACAAGAAGACAGCTCAGCAACTGCTCAATGCTGGCTTTCACTCTAACAGTGCAGGATCCAATCCAAACACAAAAAGGCAGCCTACCTGAAGCCTATTGAAGAAAAACACAGCCGTAGCACCGCAGAACATACTGCCCTTGCTTTGGCATGGAGACCTTTGGCCTGAAGCCCGTGTCAGGGGGTCTGATCATACATGACTTGTTGGGGTTGAGGGCTGGGCTCCATGTAGGCTTGTGTGAGGCTGCAATTCCGAACTCCCCTGTGAGTTTCTCAGTGACTGGAGACGCTCCTGGGGACCCTGAGCAAGTCCTGCTCAGCAACCTTGGCCATAACTTACTCAACCCTCTCCCAAAGAGCATGCCTCCCCACTGCACAGGAGTCCAGGCCTGGTGAATATCTTGTCCTGATTTCCATGTTTTGGGGAGATAGAAGAGGGTACAGTGGCTGTGTGTAGAAGGCAAACACTGTTTGACACTGTATGTGGGCAGTGAGGTGTGAGGAGACAGGCCACGGGGCTCAGAGGCAGGGAGAGGCTTCCAGAACCACTGGACCATTTTTACTCCTGTCCCACGACAGCTACACGTAAGGTCTGAGCTGCTCAAGCTACTGGTTCCCATGTCTGCCAGGGGCCAGGCACCACTTCTGCGTTGCACCGACCCATACCACCGCTATGCTCCCTGGCAGCCTGCTGCAGAGCGCAGGGCACACGTCCCTCCTCAGGAAGCTTTGCCCTCGTAGGCATCCTTGCCGTACTGCACGCCACCAGACAGGGATGCTGCCCATTGTTACACAAATGTTAATTTCTTAGAAAGCAAGGGCTGGATTCTACGTTCATAGACATGTTGCTGCTGCAGGATTAAGGCATCTGTGTTCAAACTGCAGTTACTCTGGGTGCTTTTTTTTTTCAATCATCACCCTTATTCAGGGACTAGTGGTGGTAGTGTAAACATACAATGTAATACCAGCTGACTTCATTGTTTGCCTTCTTTCCTTCAGAATAAATAAATTGAAAATACACTGAAAAGCCCTAAAAGAAAAGAGAAAAAACCCAAGAGCCCCACCAAACCAAAACCTAAACCTAAAACTAACTCCCCATTGTAAAAAAAAGGTGGTGCCTGGGAACCAGAGGTGCTGAAAAACTAAATTGGCCATGGCTTTTAGCACTGATTTGGTACACCTTGCTCCCAGGTCTTCAACAGATGATAGTACCAAGGGATAAGTGCAGACCTGAGGATGCGATCTAGACTTTGTTATTGCTAAACCATTCAGCTTAATCCCTTCTTAGAGAGGACACATGCATTGAATAAAAGTTTATTGTTTTTAAGGCTATGCTGTAGACCCATCTATTGAGATTTTTTTTTTTTACGTTTATGGACTTAACTACACACTGGTAGAAAGTTGCATACACATTTTTCTCAGCCAAGGAAAACCATAAATTGGCTGCATTTACTGACAGAAGAAGGTGCTGCTAAGGCAAACACTCTATTTCCTGCTGAGAGGCTGTGAATCATAGCACACAAAGAAATACATACAGAGTTTATTCCATTGTAAAAATACTGGGGTGAATTTGTTGCCTGGAAGAAATGAAATGCAGTGAGATAGTGTGAAATACCTTAATCTGTTGCTTGCTGACATAATGTGTTTTGGATAGCTTTCCATTATATTACCCTAAACAGCTGGACATTTGAGTTGATGAGATTTTATCAATTTTTCATAATTAATATAGGTTTTTCTGAGGGAATTGTATTTCTATCACAGCAAAGGGTTATTTTATTTTCCTTATTTTACTCTCATTTATCTTCACATCTCTCTCACTGACTTTTTATTTCAGCACCTTTTGCTTTTCATGGGTCTTTAGTTCCATTAAATATCCAGCGCTAATTAGACTCTGTTGTCTAAACTGTACCAAACACTTCACTCAAAATCAAAGAGCATTTAATTAGTTAGTCTACAGGTTACACCCTATCTTGCAACATTAACACAAATGAACAGTTGAAATGCTTGTTACAGCCTAGCAAAAATGTAAAAAAAGCTCCTTTAATGGCAATCAAGATTTCCATTTCACTATTGATGAAGGAAGACATGACAAGTCCTTGCCACTCAGACGACTGCTGGGCTGTTTGCGGTGGAGGGAAGACAGAGGAGCAGTAATGCTTATTTCTATCCTTTCCCAGGAACAGCTAGGCAGGCAAAGCCCCGTGCCTGTGCTGAGCGCCCGCAGGGTCAGAGCCAAAGGGGTGAAGCCACAGGGTAGCCTTGGCTTAGCATGGCCTGCCACTGCCATGGGCAGGATCAAATTTCCAGGGAGTTCCACTCCTGCAGCTTTTTTGGATCTCTGAGTGTTTATTCTGGCATTCAAATGGGAAGCAAGGAAGTCCAGAAACAACTGCTAATCTAGTAATATCTTACTGTTTCTAATGAATACAGCAATAGGACACTAAAGTTCAGTTCATCTGCGTTTGTTAAGTGCTTTGATATCTCTGAATGTGCTACTACCATGCTACCAGGCTCTTCTGACTACCTGATATTTTAGTCAAGTTTGGAGAGGGAGGAGGTGCATGCCAGGTTTGGGGTACATCGACTCCAGTGGCAGCTCACTACATACCTGTCCATATCTTCTAACCATTCACAGGCAGGAGAGGAGATAGTAAGCCCATAAATTTACTGACTGGCATCCCTAGAAAAAGTTGGCTTTTTATATTATCTGGAGGGGGAAAAATAATTCATTACACCACATCTCTGCAGACTAAATCTGACACTTCAGCTGACCAGTCTGAACCAATGCTGATTTTATGAGGCTAAGGCTGGTCAGAGATAAAGATGCATTAATGTTCTACCTGGGTCCTTAATTGGACTTGAATTAAACAGGAATTGCCCTAATATTTGACTAATCCAAACTAAGCTAATTCATCATTATTTTATTAATGTTAGATTTAGATCAAACCTTGGATCAGAGCCTTGAACTTTACGAGGACATGTTTTATCTTGTTTCAAATCGTTAGCAAGACTGAACCCCAGAGGCTGCCGTTAGATGGAAAGGCAGGTGTGCTTCATGGCACAATTCCGAGTCCTGGTCTCTCAACCACCCAAATGAAGATTTTGGTTGACATGAGCAATAGCTGTCTGTCAGTATGTGTGACACATGAGCCAATGCACAGATAACTACCTGGACCCCCAAATTCTACTCTGGTAAGAGGTTGTGACACAGCTGAAGAATTCACCTGGACACCTGGGAGCTTAGAAACATCCTTGGTCCACCAAGCTGAGACATAGCCTTTCTCTGAGAAAGACAGACAACTGCATCTTCTGAATTTGGCAACCTGAAATGGCAATAAGAATCAGGATGTTCACAAATGCCAAAGTGTTGTCAATGAGGCCATTTCTGGACTAGGTCTGACCCACACCTAGACCAGAGTTGGTGTCACAGCTTGGATTATCTCACATATGCAGCCCCTTTTCACTTACACAGCAGTCTGCTCCTACATTGTATACTCCACTGAAGTGGGTGAGATGTGAAAGCCTGCAGCAGACTGGAAGGGAAGAAAACATTTCTTCCATCCCTCTACCAATATTTCCAGGGTTAACAAGCAGCGGTGATCTAGACGTGGTATTTTTGAAATTTGAGAGCTGTTTCCTTTATAACTCGGCTTTCTCCTGTCTCCTCCCACCAGAGGTGCAGAGATTAACCCACAGAACTTTCTATCTTTCTGCAGCCAAGGTCTGTACCCCTCAGCAGTATTCCCAGATTCACTTCAAATATAAGCTGATAATTAAAGATGGATGAGGGTTCACTTAAATGAAAGTGGTTTTACATGAATGGATACTGCGTGCTTGCCATAGAGAAATGAAGACTCAGTAATACAAAGATAAAAAACTGCTGTTGAGCTACTGGTTGTTGAAAAAGGAATTAAAATACAATGCATCAAAAATAAAAAACTGGATGTGTTCCTTGGAGATAAAACCCATCATTCTGATTTTGTAGCTATGGAAAAACTCTGGGTTCTTTTAGCTTGCATCACTCTTATAACAAGGCAAAATTTTCTCAGAAGGACAGAAAACACATGTTACTTCTTCCTTTTTCTTCCTTGCATTTCTAATTATACTGTTATATCAACTTTAGCAGAAATATGTGTGGTGTAAATGAATTCATGTGATTGTGAGAACTTCTGTTTGTTAACTCCCTGATCTTATAATATTCTGTTAGTCTTGTATTTATCCATCTAAACAGTTAAACCCCCACAGATGCACCAGCATGACTGCCTGTGTCAGGAAGATACTGGGTATCAGCTGCAGGCAGACTGGAATCAACACTGGCTTAATGAAGAGTCGGTGCTGTGCAGGCAGTGTGGCAGTCGGCAGAGGCAAGGCGGGAGTGATGGGTCAGGCTCTTGTGACGGGTGATTGACTCCTGACATGCCAAGGGATGGCAAAACGAGTCCCAGCTGGAAAAAAAGACCACACAAAAGGCAGGAGCCGGGATGCGGCACTGTCTTTTGGGAGACCTAGTTGAATGACTGACAAAAATCTATTACGGAGAAAGGGGCGAGCATGACTAAAAGGTCTCACGGCGTTTATTCTGACAGGATGATTAATTTCTCATTACTCATCCAGAATTGGACTGTCTGAGGGGAATTCAGGGAAATATTTGATTCTTTCAAACATTGATTATTTGGAGAGAAGCTTTTACATAAATCCAAACACTTTATCCTGTCTTTGTTTTGAAATGGTATGGCGGGAGATTTCTGATTTCTTGGTGGAGGTTCTTCAGAGTCTCAGCGCTATCACGACTCCTTAGTTCAAAGCCAGGAGCCAAATCCTTAGCTGCTTCAGAGGGTCTAACTTACCTGGATCATGCTGTACCCTTTCATGCCATCTGTTTCCTTCTCCTCCTCCTCTAGGTCTATAGGTCCTGCTGATGTGGTGGGAAGAGGAAAAACCACAACTGCTAACCTGCAGTGCTTCTTGTCTCCAGGAATATTTACCTGATAGCCACCTGGATAACAATCTTGACTTCTTCCTGCAAGGAAGCACTTTACGTTTGGTGACCCTCAAGAAACAGAATAAGTATTTGCTGCTTTGCTCTTGCTGATTTCTACCTTGCATGGCTCCTGCTTTTATGCCTTGTGTCTCAAGTGCTGTTCAGGAAGCTCTGTGTGTTTATACCACCTACAGCAGCTGAGCTCAAGAGAGAAAGGGAAAGGCAGGAGAGTGCTTTGGCCTTTCGCAAAGACCATACGTAGCAATGGCCATGCTGAATCAGCCAAGAAGTCCTTCTAGCCCAATATCCTGTCTAGGTAGCAGGTGCCTAAGCAAAAAAATAAGTATATGAACAGGGAAAACATTACAAGGGAATTTCCCAACTTAACTATTTTTGTTGGAGGGGCAGGGGGAAAGAATTAGATCTGGACATAGTAAGAGAAGGAGAAAATAACTGAAAGTGAAGAGTGTTAACAAAAAAGCCATTCAGCAGAGAAGTCATGAAAGAAAAGGGGAGGAATTGTGGAAATAGGAGATGATGAAAAACACAGTCCGTGAAGCAGGCAGAGCTGCAGGAAATTGGTTGGGATAATAGACATGGAAGAAGGATGGATGAATGGAGCAGTTAGTTAGAGAAAGAGCCCGTGGAATAAGGGAACCGAGCATATGCCAGCTGGTAATAAGAACAGCCAGTCCCTACTATTAGCTGTATAACAGAAAGGAGTTTAAGAACACAGTTTTAATGCTTATGTACTTAAGAGAGTCTGAGTTTTGAGTAATTTTAAAAATGTCATGATTTTCTGTCTTCCCCTAAATACCTTATAAATCTGGGCCTTTGCCTGTATGCCTCTGAAGAGAGGCAGAGTAAAAACAAACATGGGAGAAACTAGGACCTGGTTGTCATATGGCAGCTTTTCTGATAGCTCTGTAAAACGAATGGGTGACACTGCTCCAGGAGTGCACAGAAGCCTCAGCTGTTCTGAACGGAATGACAGGGGTTTTTCCCTAATTTCCCCCGGGGTCAGGATACTACCTTGTAGTCCTAGGACATTGGAGGACCCTCTTGGAATGGAGAGGATAATTTCTGACGGGTTGAAGGGTTCCCCCTGCCCTGACATACGCTTTCTGTCCCACAGTAATTACAGCTGGTAATTAAAGCTAGTGCAACAATTTTTAGGGCAAGCTGCACAGGCTAGTTAGAAATGATGGATCCATTTTTGCCCATTTTATTAAATTCCTTATTTTTTTTTTCTCCACAAAATGCCTTGGTGTCCTGGAAATCTGGTGCCTGATGTTTGCAGATTTTCAGAATGTATTCGTTTAGGAAAGACATATGACTATGCTGACTGTAAATGAGTTCAATTTTATTAGGCAGTAGCTGTATGCTCTGTAATTCAATTTCTCACTGGAAAAAAAAAAAACAAAACAACAACCAGCTTGAAAGCTGCATAAAGATTGTTGTTTCATGGTTTGTGCATGTGTCTGATAAAGAAGCTCTTCTTGATGAGGAGAAGTATGTGGAAGTTCATAGAAAAAAGGAGACAGAAGCTCACAGTAAATGTCCAAGTGAGCAAAGCTTTCAGCTTTTTGTTCATTATGATTCCAAGATGGTATCGCATGGATGTGCTAGATTATAAATTGTGAGGATGTAAATATTCATTAGTTTTCTACCCACTGTGCTGATACTCAGTTGGTATTTCTAGGGACTTCCACAACTTAAGTAGTAGAAAGAACACTATTATTAATAATAATTTAGAATGTCTTCTTATATTTACCTGCAATAACTAGTTCATTTAAACAGCATTCAGTGTGAAGCAAAATGTTTTGAGTACAGGTAAAAATCAACTGCGGGCACACCGTATGGGCATTATCTTCTGGCTGAAAGCCAATAGTAATGAGAGTTGGTCAGTGTTTTAAGTTTGTAAAGACAAACCCACCCTGAATTATTGTAGGGAACCATTTCTTTATTAAAAAGGTGTCTGTCAGCATCTGATAAAATAACAGTCACAATAAATTTCTAGGGATAAAGTGTATCTTTGTTTTGTTTTAGGACAATATTGTTTTCTTTCAGGATAGAGTCTTTGCCATGAAAGGCCAAGAAGCTAGTACTTGTCCAAGTCAGTTTTAGTTTCTCATTGACAGTGACATACAAAAAATATGTTAGAGATTGACTGGTGAACAGAGAATTGGCTGCTCCGTGGAAGACGTTTAGTTCTTACACCTTCTCCTTCTGTTACTGAGGAAAAAGAGGCTACATTTTTATACTGAATTCTGGTTACAGGACTTGGTCTGAGGAAAGGAGCAGCCTTGATTTGGATATTTATTCCCATTTCTATTCAGTTTCCTTCTCTATTGCATTCAGAAAGTGATCTTCTAGTTATCACAGACTAGATCTTAAATTAATGCCTGCAAATTTTTAATGGAAAAGGAGCACCACAGTAAATAAAGTAGCTACTCTGTTTCAAATGCACTCTAAAATCCAAAATAACTTTATCTTCGTGACAGAGAAAAAAGGGATGTTTCATCAGCCTGACCTTTTATGTTCCCAGTTAGAGAGTCTCAGTGAGCATTAAATTATTACAAACATAAATATAGTGAGTAAATTTAAGGTAGGGAGTCATGTTTTTGCATATTTTAAAGTTTCCTTGAAAATTAAAACATCGCTTTATTTATATAAAGTACTAAGTGATAAATTTGTTTTTGTAAACAATTCTATTTTTACAATTATATTTCATATAAATTCCTTATTGCAATGCTCTCATTAGTCTCCTTTTTTTGTTTTTTGCTTAAATAAACCTTCATACCTCTCAAATAGCATCTTTTCAAATTTTTGTCTGCTGACAAAATATGAGGAAAGACTAGGAGAACTTGGCTTGTTCAGCCTAGAGATGAGAAGGCAAAGGGAACCAAAAAGCAGTCTTTCACTATCTATGGGGAAAGCTATAGAGAAGACAGAGCCAAACCCTTCTTATAAGTGCTCAGCAAAACGACATGAGACAAAGGTGACAATTGCTTTGACTAGACAGGAGGAAGAAATTCTTCATGGTGAGATTGGTCAGTGCTGGAAGAGACTGCCCAAAGAGGCTGAGGAACCTCCATCCCTGCAGATTTTCAGAAGTCAGTTGGGCAAACCCATCTGCAACCTGATCTGAGTTTGCAATTAGTCCTGCCCTGAGCGGGGTATAGGACTGGGTGACCCCCAGGGGTCCTTTCCAATCTAAATCTTCCTATTCTTCTGTGAAACAGTACTTAAAATAATGGTCATCTGATTTTTTAATGAGGAAAAATCAATCATCTCCAGAATATTTAACAGTCAATACTATTCATTAGAGTTAGTACAGCTCATGGGAGTTGACATGATGTGTACTAAATTTTTAAGTTCTAAGTGTTATACACAAGCTTATTTCTCTGCAGAGTTTACATGAGCAAATCTTCCTTCAGATGCTGAGTTTTGTTCTTATATATTCTTTAGATAAGACACAGGATATTTTCAAACCTTCTCTCACCATCATCATTACGTTCCTCTGGACTCTTTGCTGATGTACTCCAGGTACAGTCAAATAATTGCAACATTTTACACAGAAGTATAAATAGCTCTGTTTACCTGAACTAATAGCCTGATTCTGCAAATATTTGCCATTGTGTATGAGCAGTTCCATTCATTCTAGTGAATTATTCCATTTGTGCCCTGGTGGAAACCCTGGAAAAGTATTGGAGAATCTGCTTCTGGTGTTTTAGAAAAGTACAGAAATATTAGCTTGCACTCATTCATTGCACATTCTTCATTGCAACATAATCACATGGTGCTCCCTCACTCTGTGTGTGAATCTGAGTTTCCTTTTCTAGCTGAACAACTTCACAAATACCTTAACGGAATTGTATTCATTTCAGTCTTCCTCTCATTCATCCACTATGTGATTACTCTTCTAAGTATTTGTGTTCTTGTCTAGCTTTTTTTCAACCATAAAATGCATCATACATATGTACAGTGTACGGTTCAAAACATTAAAAAGTACTTAGCTATCCAGAGCAAAGGCCCACACTGTGTCAAAAATCGAGTAAGTATTGATAAACATGGAAAACTAAACAGCTCTAAGGATTCCTGAATACATTTTGTACCTAGGTGTAAGTTAGCGTTCAGCTGCATTTTTATTTATCTCGTCCCAAGTAAAATGCCTATATACAATAATGTCTCACGGTACAGAAAAATGCGTGACCATAGCTTTGCAAAATCTATCATACATTCTTGTCAGATAATGTAATCCAATAGATAATCATATATTTTAATAGCAATCCCTTCAGAACAGAATTTCAAGGATGAAACTTTTAATTCCGTGGTACACTGCATAAATCATAGAATCACAGAATCATTTAGGTTGCAAAAGACCTTTAAGATCATAGAGTCCAACCATAGATGCAGGGTGCCCTCAGTTTAAAGGATACCTAAATCAATGATTCTGTTAAAATATCCTTTACATTTGCCAAGCAAATCTGACATTGTTGTGCTGTATCCTTTTTGGAAATATCACTCACATTTATGTTGTATTACATGAATAATGTAGTCTGACACGGTGAAACCTGCCAGGAATCTCAGTTTTTCCTAACAGTGGGCCTGCAAAGCTTACAAAGCAGAAAAAAATCCTCAGGAAAACTAGTATTTTCTCTGCCATGCATCTCATCTGGACTTGATTCTTCTGAGTACAAGTTAGAAATAACTTTCATCCGTTTTGCTGGAAGCTACCCTTAAATGCAAAAATCTGGTCCTTACCTTCCACTACCAAACTGCTTACGTGTGAAAACTCTACCAGCAACTTCATAGCAAACATTTCTGTACTTGCTCTCCATATGTGTGTATGTATATTGTGGCTGCAACATAGCAATCCTGTATTGTCAGTGTGACTTCTAAGACATCTTCCCACCTTTATTATCCACTGAATTTAAAAAGAAAGTCAGGAGTGAGTTTGGAAATGTTGGAGACAATCCAGTTGTATGGAGCGCTTCAGAAATAAAGCCCATTGTGTCAAATATTCAACAGCCCACACAAATAAGTTCCAATCAAACTGTGGATTGATTAACTTAAGCTCATATAAGCTTGGAAAGAAGTGCTCTTTATTCAAATGACAAAGTATGGAAAGCGGGGAGAAGTGTCCTTTTCTCACCTGTTTATAAAAGGTAAGAAAATATTATTTACCATGTGCTGCATGTCTCTCCTAGGACAACGCCGTTCAGGTTTCCTCTGGGAGTCTCATCCTTTCTTACGTAGTCCTTTGGCAAGGTCGGAGACAACAGACCGTTCCATAGCCTGTGCACGGGCTTAGGTAACCCTAGAAAAGAGGATGATTCTTTGCATGATGAGAGTAGGGTATGACAGTAAATGAAGAAAGCCAGGATGTGTGGCACTAATATGTTTACTTTTTAACTCACCATAGCTTCTTTCTGCTGTTTAGCCTGGAACTTGAAGGCAGACTTACCCGTCCATGCTTTATCTCATCCTTATTAGTTGTCTGCTTGTGCTCCCTTCATTTACAAATTGCATGTGCTCCAGCTCTTTGTTTAGGCACAGCCTATTTCCAGGGTATGCCAGGAAACCCTGTGCATTCAGGGAAAGCTTCTCCCAACTTGTAACATACGAACACCTTAATTAGGATGTGTATATAACACAAGTATAAATAGCGTACAGCAGAGATAAGCTAAATTTAAGGTGAACTACAGTGTCTATATTCCACCACTGGAATTAATCTGCAAATTCTGCAAGAAATACTGTTTAGAGTGATACTACCCTATTGATTTAATAGTTCTATAGATACAATACACAAGATTGGTGGGGCTTTAAAATCAGCAAGCACACTCTTAGGTTTCGGTTGGATTGAAACCACAGTTCAATATCTCAGAAATTAACATTTTTTGCATTTAATCATTTTTAATAATTAGTTTGCATTTAATAAAAAGCACATAAAGGAGGTTTTCAAACTGAGCTTGCTGTTATCACTCAAAACATGCTTCCTTTTCCTGCTCCACTGCTCTGTGACCTTTCTCCTTTTACACTCTCAAATTAGCTTCCCAACATATCGACTACCCCTCCCAATTTGGTGTCGGCTGGGAACTTGCTGAGGATGCACTCCACCTTGTCACTGAGGGCATCAGTGAAGATGTTGTACAGAGCTGGCCCCAGTATCCACCCCTGAGGAATGCCCCTTCTAACTACTCACCAAAACTTCATGTAAGTCTTCACAAAGACTTGCCGCAAAGTCTTCCCAGGGGGTGAGGTGAGGTGGGCTGGTCTTTGGTTGCCTGGACTTCCGACTGTCTTTTTTAAAGGTGGACATAACATTTTATTTTTAATTGTTGTTTATTTTTGTATTTCAAAGTCACATAAAACTTTGCTGTATTTGCTACCAGGTGAACTCATTTTGTGAAACTAAAATCAATGCCAAACACAACCAGAGAGTTTCACAAAGTTGTAACCTGCTGCCAATCTCCATGCTCCCATGGGAGTGCACCACTTCTGCTCTCCCCTCAGAAACTAAGATCCTTCCCTTTTATAGGTGGGAGACCTGCAGTTTTCCAAGCACGTCTGAATCATAACATTTGCAATACCTTAAAAGCCTTCCAAGACCCTTCTAAAACGCAGACATAAAAATGAGATCATTCTGTACGTACTGTCAATAAGCCCAATGAATATGGGCTGTATCAGTCAGTTTTTCCTATCTCTGACACCATCAATTCCAGCTCCGGTTCACAGAACCTCCTTGCTAATTTCTCTGGCGTCCGTCTTTCACCAGGTCTGTGAAGAGAAGATAATTGCTGCTTCAATCTCCGTCTCTGGCCTGAGAAGAGGGTTTGAAATATTATGTGGCCTGGAAGGAAAATAAGATACAGAAAAAGAAGGGGATGGAAGGAGTTTTTAAACAGAATAAAATGCTGTTCCTCTCTTTCTCCCTTTCTAGCACATGAATCTGTGATCTCTGGGCTTTATACTCAGAGGCTGTACTTTAACCACTTGTAAGTATCTAACCTTTCCAAAACACCTTGCTATATAATGCTTTTTGTGAGACTGCTGCTATGCTACATAATCCTGTGCTGAGCTACCTTGAAGTATTTAGGGCAAATGTGGCCCTGTATGCTAAAAAAAGGTCCTTCAGGAAACCTGTTACAAACAAACCCCACCAAATTACAAAAGGGAGGGTGCTCCTCCTCCGGCACACCTGCTCCCAGCAGCGGGGTGCTGCGGCGAGGCAGGGTGGGTGCCCCCACCGTCGGTGCCCAGCTTCGCCCCCAGCCCAAGTCGGGCTGCCCCATCCCCCGCCCCTTCTGCCGGGACCCGACGGGCAGGGCCAGGCCGAAGTGCTCTGCCTGCCTCCTTACCCCATGCATCGGGGCTGAAGGGGCTGCTGAGGGAGAGGGCTTTTCGTAAGAAAACAAGTTTCAACCTGTTTTGAATTAAAATGGCAGCGGTCTCCACGCCTCACCCCGCTGGGGGTCGGCAAGGGGCGCGGGGAGCGGCCCCGTCGCCGGCCGGGCCGGGCGGCGCTTTCCGCGGCGGCCTGGCGGGGGCGCTGCGAGCCCGGCCTTGCGGGGCCGGCGCGGCGGGCAGCGCGCGGAGCCTCCGCCGGCCCCGGGCAGCCGGCGGCGGCGGGGGGAGAGCGGGGCCAGCGCCTCCCGCCGTTCCTCACCCCTTCCCGGAGACGCGGGGGCACGGTCGCCCCCGCCGAAAGTCCCGCTCTCCCCCCCACACCCCCGCTGAAGGGTCGCCCTTCGGCCGCGAAGGTGCTCGGTGCCCCCGCGGGGGAGCCGCCGCCGTCGGTCCCGCCGTCCCAAGGGCGCTGGGGGCAGCTCCCCGGGCCGTGCCCCCTCGGCGCGGTGCCTCTCCCTTGCCGGGGGGAACGGGGACGGGCAAGCCCGCCGGAGAGCTTGCGGGGCGGGGGCGGCCCCCGCCGCTGCCCGGCCGGGCTGCCTTGTCCCGGCCGGCCGCACGCCGCCTCCCCGCGCCCCCGGCGGGTCGGGCAGGGGGCGGCCGGCGGCAGAGCCGGGGGGCTGGCAGCGGGGCAAGCTGAAAGGGCCTTGGGGAGAGCCGGGGCAGGGGGCTGGCAGCGGGGCGACGGGCGCGGAGGAGGAGCGGGGAGAAGCCGCAGCGGAGCACCGGGAGGAGCCGGAGGAAATCTGCTGGCGGCGCGTCAGGCGCCCGAGGGGTAGGGGAGGAAGGAGGACCCGGGAGGGGAGCACCGCTGCGGGGTACCGCTGGCGGGGGGGGGAGCGCACCGCCGCCAGCCGGGGGAGCGGGGGCAGCGCCAGTGACCTGCCGCAGAGCTGCTCAGCCGCCGCCGGCGGAGGATGCGGGGAGCGGGGGCTGCCCGCACGGCCCCGCCGCCTCCCGAGGGCGGCTGCGGGCAGCGGCGGGAGCGCCGGCAGGGACGGGGAGAGCGGGGAAAGTTGTGCGCGCCGGGCGCGGGGCTGCGTGCCCCGGAGGGGCGGGAGGGCACCGCCGGCATCAGCGCGGAGAAAGTGGGGTTGGAAAGCAGTTTCTGGGCTGGCTGCCGGCGAAGCGCATTTAACCATCATCCCAGGGATGAAGGGGAACTGGGAAAGTAACTCGGAAAAGTGAGTGGGATTCTTATTTATTTTTTTCCTTCCTTCTTTTTTCCGCCTAATCCGAAAGGACCCGTTTAAAAGGAAAGCAGAAGCCGCCGTGTGCACCCGCTGCCGGGAGAGGTACGGGAGAGGAGGGCACTGCACACGGGCACCCCTGCCGCTGCTGGGCGCGGGTGCGGGATCCTGCGCTCGGTTCTCCCCCAGCACGGTCGTGTACCAAAGCAGCTACACATAGTAAACAGAGTCATCATGCGACAGAGCGCAGGAAGGTGAGAGAGAAACAGAAACTAACACTGAAAGGAAGAAGGGAAAAAAAGACAGCGACTGCGAATTACTTCCAGAGAAAGTGGGTGGATGTTGTGCGGCAGCGACTTGGGATTTTAGGGGATGCACCCTTACATTTTGCTTCTCTCTAGTCCGAGCCTCCCTTCTCCGGTGGCCGAAAGCGGCTGTTCCTGGTGGTAGGAGAACAGGAGGAGGAATAAACAGGAGGGGTTCGTTCAGCCGTGCTTGCGATGCCCTACTGATCTGTTTTAAGGATTTTTTTTTTTCCTGGTGGATGTTGATTTCTTGACCTTGATTTTGAGACCTTGTAGTTGCATCGCAGTTTTTGTTTTGTGTTTTTATTTCCTTTGGCGAGCAGTGGAAAGGGGGAGGCTGGCTTCGGTGCTGAAAGTTGCAATCGTTATTTTGGAGCCAGCATGTGCACCAACATAGTCTACGAGTGGCTGAAGACCCTGCAGCTCCCCGAGTACGCGGAGTCCTTCGTCGATAATGGCTACGACGACCTGGAGGTTTGCAAGCAGATCGGGGACCCGGACCTGGATGCCATCGGCGTTGCCGTGCCCCACCACCGGCGCCGGATCCACGAAGCCGTGCGGCGGCTGAAGGAGGCGGACGAGGCGACGGCGGGGCTCTACTTCACCCTGGAGCCGCAGCCGCCGCCGCCGCCGCCCCCCGCCGCCGGGCGCTGCCCCCGGCGGGCGCTGGGGCCGGAGGAGGCGCGGCGGGGAGCGGCCCCCCGGCAGCGGCCCGGCGGGCGGCGGGGGGCGGCCGGCGGCGGCGGGGGGCTGGCCGCCTACCCCAGGCTGAAGCTGAAGATCATGATCCGGGACAAGCTCATCCGCGACGGCATCAACCTGAGTAAACCCCCCTACTCCAACAAGGTAAGAGGGTCCCCGCCGGCCGCTGCCCCCCAGGAGGGACCGTGGTCCCAGGGGCGGTGGTGGCAGCTGGAGGAGTCCTGCCACGGGCAGAGGTTGGGTGACCTCCAGCTGGAGATGAGGGGGTCCGGCAGGGCCTGGTCCCACCTCTGCCATGCACCGGTGCTGAGCGTCTCAGCTCTGCCTGCGGCATTTTTGGAGGGAAACATGGTGAGGACTTAGCGCCAGCCAGGTGTGAAGAGGAGTGGGACCAGCACGGGTCAGATCCACCAGCGTTTGTTGACCTGATGTGGACTTACAGGGTGGTGCAGCATTGCGCTGTGTTTCAGTTTCACCTCTATTTTTTTTTTTTTTCATTAACCGGTTCTTTTAGTCCGGTCTAGGTTGGGGCGTGAAGGCAGAAATTGAGAGGGCAGTCTTAATGGTTTGGTGTTTTGTTTGTTTGGTTTTCTTTTCTGTGACACTTTTCCATTGTGTTGGAGAGCGATGGCTTCTCTCATCTTTTGTTAAAGGTCATATTTTAGCGTCAGTTTCTGTTGGTGAAATGGCTCATGAACCAAGTGGTAATGTGGCTGGAGGAACAACTCCTTCTGTTGCCTGGATTTATTTACTGGAGGATGGTAGTGACTGGTGAATGTCAAAACTATTAATCAGCTGCTCCAGCACAGGTCAGTCTATATCCAGGACACACGGTCTGCTGAAAGGCCAGAAAAACGCAGGTCTCCCAAGAGTATATTCCAGTTTGATGAAACCCCAATATTTACCTAATTCTTATCTTTTGAAAAGGTTAAAACGTAAGACTGATGTGGTTTGGAAGATAGAAATTGTTTTGTCTGAAGTTTTCTGTAGGTTTCCTGCTGAAAACATCACACGCAGAATAAATAAAACTATTGAATTAAATGGATAATACCATGGAGGGGAAAAGGCTTTTTGAAAGAAAATAAAGTATTATAATGCATGGTTGCTTCAGAGTTCAGAAGGAAGTGCTTCAAAGTTGTTTGATGACCCAAGTTGCCTACATTTTCTTTAATGATTTGAAGTCTGATTTTTCAGAATGACTGAGCAGTTGCAGCTGACCTTCAACTTGTGGGTACTTTTTACCTCTGAAAAGCTCATGAAGGTATGGAAGCAAGGTGGTGGGGAAGTCTGCAGGTCTCAGGTTACAGAAATGTGAGGAATTAAAATTGAGAATGAATTCTCTGGTCTAGAGGACCTGGATGTGAGGATAAGGAGTAAAATTCAACTTGGATAATGATGTGGAGGTACAGATAGTAAGACCGATAGAACAGTAAGTTTCAGGACTGTAATTTTTTAATGGCTTGGTGATAGAGGGCCATTAGTCACTTCTCAAGTACAGCACAGTTGACCGGTTTGAGATATTTATGTGTTCTCTTTTCCTGAAACATCTGGCTGATGACATTGTCAGAGACAGTGTATCGGATCTGATAGGACAGTAGCCAAATCTACCAAAACATCCATGAACATCTAGTCTAAATACAGCATCTTCCGAAAGTTACTGTATCATTTCAGAGGTTTTTTTTTCCCTCCCTTTGAAGTGATACATCATTGGACTGACACCCTTCTGAAACTGCCATTACATGTCTTCTATAAAAGAACTTCTATGAAAGTGCTTGCTTATCAGTGTAGCTGCAGCACATTACCCACCTCGATAGCTACGTTTCACTTCTTCCTTTTGACTTTGTATGTATGTTCATAGTCACCAATTCCATCTTACCAAGTGGATCCTCTACCTTCTCTCTTCTATACAGAACTGTAAAATTTCTAAGATGCCAGCATATGACATCAAGGAAATTGAAATCTTTGGCGTTGATTTCTTCTTTAGCTCACCTTATTTTAATTTGATGGGTCTGATAATAGTGTGGACTAACTGTCAGGGCAAGCTCATCTTACACAGAAAGCATCATTCAGCTTTAATTGGTTTAAATCTAAATGCAATATTTTGAAATAGAAAGAGGAACCAAGCTTACTGTCTTAGTTTTATTTCAGCCTGTGGTGTCAATGTATTTATTTTGGATGATAAATGCATATAACATCATTTTTTGTACTGTAATAGAAAAACTTTCTCCATCTCCTCAGTGTGAATCACTTTGCATCGTAGCATGTTGTAAGAAACCATAAAGCTGGCAAGATTTGAGTGTGTGTTGCTCAACATGTTATTCTGAATGCCACCCACTGTAGCAATCCATCTCCAGAATGGCTTAAAGGGAATAGCAAAAGATCACGTCACTGTACATTATTCACTGGATGTTGTTTAGAGCAAGAAAAATTAAATACTGTATTCTTTCATTTGGGAAAGAGCCATATTATAACAGTGTCTCTTAAAAAAAAAAAAAAAGGAAACTTTAGAAAATTGTGGATATAGTTTAAGCAACCTGTATTATACTTTTTATATAGAATATGCAGTGTACAGACTTCTGCATGTCAAAAGAAACTGGATGTATTCTCTGTTGTGCACAGGATTAAAGAATCAGCTTGAGGTTTGTGTCAAGTTTTTTTCTGCATTTATCACACATGCATCTACAGCTGGTCACGTGGATATTCTGGAGCAGGGCACTAGACAGCGACCTATTGGACATCTATTTGCATTTCTGGTGCTGCTGAGCTGCTAACTGGCCTTCCACTTCCCTCCATGGCTTACATGGAGAATGCCATCATCTTTTCCTCTTAATATCTATGAATGGAACGTAGTATCTATGAATAGAGGAGTGTGTTTGTGTGTCTATGTATGTATGTACACATATATGTATATGCATTTTACTTGTTTCCCAAAGAATACTTCATGTGTTTAGTTATGTCGTTCCGAGACAATTTTTGAGTTTTACTTGAAAATGTCCCTGAGAACTGTAAGTGCTGTTCCTCTGCCTTGTTTATAGCCTTTTGCTAGCTGCCTGAGCTGTAGACATGGCAAAAGATCAAAAATGAGTATTGGATGTGGATGTGGAGATGTTAAAAGCATCCTTTTGCTGTCTTCCCAGTGTTGTTGCTGTATTTTCAGATGAAGGGTCAAATAACAGAGTGGGAGGGATACCCATTGGCATGGTAATTTCTAGTTTAACTTAGTTTGATTACAGTCAGCAGAAGTGACTAACAACTACTTAGCAGAGCTTAATATAAATCTCTTAAAGATGTGCAAACTTTGAATTGAAGCCATGTGTGTGGGCGACTTCAGACATGGAGAATTACACAAGCCATCTTGATTATTTCCATGGAGAATTAGAGCAAGGCCTCACCTCCTCAAATTGCATCTTATATATTTTTCAGGTATAAACCAAAGAATATAACTGTAACTGAGGAGAACTCTACGGAAGTCAGTTTTTGTTCCATGTTGGTAATGCTCCTTAATACTTAAAGCCTTCTGTTCTAGTTTCACGCCTGCTCTTGCTGGCTGATAGCCTTAGAAGTCTCAGATATCTAAGAAATGTCTTGTGGAGGTGATGGGCTCACATGCTGTTCAGACAAGAACTTGTGGTACCACTCTGAGTCAAGTGAAACATTTGTGTCATCTCAAAACATCTGGCTGCTTTTAAAAAATTCTCCTCGATGGTTGTAATTCTGCCCTTGATTAGGAAAGTAATTATGCCCAGTGTAGGAGTAGTATTCATATTCTTTTGCGATGTAGAAATTTTGGGGGATAGGTCTGATGGCAGAAGGAAACCAAAATGAGCAGCTGCCCTGGGTTTCAGCGAAGATGAACAAGGAAAGCGCAGCACTGACCTGAACCAGCTGGATCAGAGGAATTGGAGCCTTTACCTCCATATGGAGACACTTCTTGCCTTGGTGGGCTAGTTGCAAAATGGATTGTGTCCGTGCTGGGTTTGAGCAGGAGTAACGTCAGTAAATGTCACTGTGGTAGGGAAAGCAGAGAAGCACCAGTTTTGTCAATATAAAGACAAGTAGGGTACATGTGGAACATGCCAAGAGAAATTAAGTATTCTATATATCTTGAATATAGATTAAGTGACATTTAATAGTTTACTGGAATTTCATTACTACTTCTAATTGAAATAAATGGCCTGACCTGTTTCTTGAGGAACTTTATTCAATTTTTCATCTGCAGAGAATTGCAAATACATTAAAAATCACTGAAAACATACATGCATTAAAAGCTCCCACACCAATTAAGATGATTTGCTTAGCCTCAGTAAAGTTATACTCATGTAGTTTTCAGTATTTATTAGAGAGAATAAAACTGTAGTGTGACATATGTATGTGTACGTGACCTCATTGTCACTCACTGTGGTGTTCATGCTTATCAGCGTGCTTGGAAAGCAAACACTAAAAATTCAGCTGCATTTGAGGTCATAATCTCAAGAGTTCAAGCAGATGTAGAAAAGTAAGAAGTCAGATCCAAGTGAGTGTCTGCTTAAACACCCAACCACATTTTTTTAAGTTCTGTGCTGATGATATAGCACAGATTTGTGGTTCTGATTAAATCTTTGTTTAATCCTCACCACTACAAAATGAGGAATATTTCACATAAGTTAAATGTTAAGAGGTGAAGATGCCAGCAATACTGCTTTGAAATACACTGGTTCAAGCCGAGTCTGGGACTGGATGATGTAGTCAGCGCTTAAGATATCTACAGAAGTGAATTCAGTGAATTAAAAATATTGTGCTTTGAAAAAATGGCAACATTCACCCATACTAGAATTAAACATCAACCTTTTTCTAAAGACCTGGCTGCTTTGGAATAACTGCATCAACTCTGATTAGCAGAGCGTTCTCAAATATGCCTTGGGGAAAGCTGCCTATTGACAAAAGTACTAGTGCATTAAGTAGTAACAATATTTTCATGGCAATAAATTAGCAAAGCTACAGGCAATGTTCAGGAAGTTAAAAGGTATTTTATAGAAGAAACCACTGAATTTGCCTTTGACTTCATAACTCTGTTTTCTTTTAAAGAAAATATAGCACCTCGTATATTGGGCAGTTGTTTCAAAGTCCCGGTTTATTAAACTCAAAGAAAACAAACTGGAACAGATCTTCTTCCAGTCAGACCATTAAGGCACAATGTTGCAGAATATGAATAATACAGTACTGTGCCATATTTGCACTTGAATTGTTCCTGAATATTTTAAAATGTATTCAATGTCCTCTGGAAATGTGGAATGGAAATCTTCCTGGGTTTCATTACCTCTCAGTTTTGAGGGGAGGAAGATCCCATTAGGGTATATTAAAGGCGGAGTCCTGAGAGAGGACAGTATCAACTCCACAGCCTTCTCGCTCCCTTTCTACCGTTGTGCTCAGTTCCCCAGTGTATTTTCTCAGGCCTGGGCACAGTGGGGGCTGGCAGAGGAGAGGGGGAGTGTGTGGCTCCCAGCTCCGAGGAACCATGTGGGGCTGAGCAGCCTGCCACTGTGAGCGGCAGCAGCTGCCCTGTAAGGGGAATCCTTCCTTCGTCCTCCAAATGGCTCAAAGATCGAAGGAAAAGCTGAACTTACAGGTCCCTGGCAAAAGAGAAATGCCTGCCTTCTTGTTGTTCCCTGAAGACTTTTTCTTCCCCTGAAGGACATGATTCAGTCAGACCTCTGTGTTGCAAAGCTGAACTGAATTTTCTCACATAATGTGGGGTTTTGGATGTGTGCTGCACATCAATAGGGACACCACAAGTGGTGTGGCAAAAGTCTAACTACCAGTTTCACTCCCGCACACTGATATACCTGTCTTGTTTTAAATAAGTTTGGTGATCATAAGTCTTTCTGAGGAGAAAACACATTTTAAAGAAAATATTTCTGTTGATACCCCCACCCCCAGAGCTTCTGTCTCCACCATACGTAGGATGCTGAAGCCCATACTGCTACACAACCATGTGTGAGGAATACCAAAGAAGCCAAGATAATTTCTCACCAATGCAGTAATTTTGTGAACCATGTTTCTAGTTTTGTTTATGACCAATGTCGCTATCTCACATATACCATAATATATAGGGCAGCTGTGTCCCTGATTTCAGATGTGAAATTGAAGCATTTGCCTAAAGTCATGACAAATTTTAGACAGATGAAGCATGGGACCCACTACTGCAGTGTCTTTGTCCATTGCCTTCAGACTGAACTTCCTATGTGTAAGTAAGTAACAGAAAAGCAATCAAGGAATAACCAGTAACTTGCCTATATGGCAATTAGTTATGCCTGTTAATTTTGCCTGTTAGTTATACCCTGTGTGCATATGTCATTATGAGGAGTCCCTATCCACTAAGGTATATAAATCCATATGTATAATCTGAAACATACTAACAGCTATTACAGAATTTTTGAAAAGTGCAGCAGAGGGGTTTGAAGTGACAGGAATATTGTTATTGCAAATTAGGAATGAATTTATTATATCACTTACAGGAGCTCACTCACAGGTTTGAGACTCTTCCAAAGCAGTAGAGGACGGAATGAGTTAAGACTAGACTGGTAGGTTCAACTTCTAAATTTCTTGCTTTGTCAGTTTGAATGAGCCCCTTTGCTTGGCGTTTGACAAAGCTATCTGGTTCAATCTCTTTGTCTAGGCTAATATGACATCTCATATTGATGTGCTTATCTTGACAAATGTGGTGGCTTGTACACGCTGCAGGAATTGTCGTTTATTAAAAGAGCACGGCAGCGCTATGTTTAGCACTGCTGCGTTATTTTGGGACCGGCTGTGCAGCAGGAAGGGGAGAATCGGGTGAACCTTCCCTGACACTGGCAGTCTGTGAGCCGGGCTGGCCCAAAACCATCTCCAGAGACTCATCCAGCCTCTTTGGTTTGTTCCTTGCAGATAGTAAAAAACTTTTCTTACTGCAAAACAAAAGAGAAGTGGTGCGTCACATGAAACACAAGTAGAAGGGCCTTCAAATAGTATCTTGTCCTGGTTCTCACAAACTCAGCAGGATGTGAATGACAGTGATGCATGCCTCTCACAGGAGCCTTGCTCCTCCAGTTGGTCTTATTCCCAGTGAAGTCAGTGGGGGTTTTGCCAGTGATTTCATTTGATGCTGGGTTTGGCATGAAGTGTTTGAATTTAAATCAGCTAACAAGCACACCCTTACTGTCTGTAATTGTTGTGGTGGATGAGAACAGGATGACATGTGATGAGAACGATAAATACAGCAGTAGCATGCAAAAAAAAGAAATCAGAACTTTTCAGAGCTTTAAATATCACCATTAGCAGCTTGAACAGCAGCAAGGCAGACTTCTGAACATAGATCTTACAGGTTTGTGCTAGAATAAATATTTGGTAAATATTCTTTGAAATCTATACTAATGTATATTGGTTGGAATCAAGTACATGTAGTTGTTTACAGCTGTCCTCTCCGTAACTTCAGATCAGGGAGAAATGGCAATAATATATAGCAAATAAAACTTACAACCAGGTACAAACAAATTCTTTTTTCCCAAGAAGAATTGCGTTGGTTTTGAGGATCCACACCCTGAAGCAGGGATGTGGTGTTATCACTGCGTGTGATGTCAGTGGGAACTTTATGGGGAAAATAAGTGCGGTTCTGATGGCTGTGCCTCAGAAACCACACGGTAAATTTGGTGTGGTTAAGAAAAGAGTTAAAAAGCTGGAAAAAAACTTGCCTTTCAGTCAGAGACTAAGAAAAGCTTGTACTGTTTTTTTCCCAGAGTTAGTTTAAGTGGCCACTTGGCCATGCTCTCACATGCACGGAAGGAAATATTTTTATTAGCAGAAAAAGGCATTGAGAACTTCAGTGGCTGAGAGCTGGAGCTAGGCTATTCATGCTGTGAAGAAGGCCAAAAGCCAGTATAAACCAAAAACTTAATAATTCAATATTCCATAGAGAAAAAAAAAACAACTCAAAACCCAAAGCTAGGAGTGGGTGCCAGTTCTGCATCAGTGCCCTTGGTCTGTGGATAGAGATGTTTGCTGGGAGTGACTCTTCTGCGCTAGCAAGCTCCTGTCCCTTGGGCTCCACATCTCCCAGCTCTGCTGTCCCACAGATCTCTGTGTACCCCAGAGCTACCCATTCCCTGACTTCTCCTAAATCATCTCCCCTAAGTCTGCCTCAAGGCACACTATCTTATTCCCTAAGAGCAATCTCTTTCCCATCCAAGAATGTACATCTTTTGCCTTAGGTCTCCCTAACCTTTTTCTCCCCAATCTACGTTCACTCAACAAAGCTGAGGAGTGTTAAGCATGATCTGTTTGGGTAGAAAGACAGAATTGATGCAGCGATACCTTTTTTGTACAGCTTGAGACAATGCTGTGTCTTTCTCACTTGATCCCATCCCATCCCAAGCCCTGTATGACTTTCATTTCATCTCCCTCTCCTGCTGCCCCAGAGTCCCAGGCTGTAATTTGGATCCTTCTCTCTCCTCTCCCACGCTCTGATGAGAAGAAAGGCTTTCTCTCCTGCTCAGGAGAGTGGGACCATCACTTCTCTCTCTTTCACCCTCAGTGCCCCTAGCTGCCTTCCCATTGACCAATGCAGGTGGCTGAGCCCAAGTCATTGTCTCACAGAGCCAAAGCTCTAGACTTCGATCTTAAAAATTTTTATCTTAAAAATGCCACAAGCTGCAGTTACCCAAAGTCCCTCCAGCCCCAGTTCTGTGGCAGAAAGAAGGGAGCGATCTAGGAAAAGCAGGATGTATTATAGCTTTCGAACTTACGTATGGGACTGACTTGGTCTTTTTGAAGCAAGACTGAATGTATTGTTAAAAAAAATAAGTCGTAACCTCATCAAAAGTTATGAGTTCAATGCAAAAATTTTGAAAGATTTTTTTGGCGTAAGTTTTTAGTGCTAATCATGGGATCATGATAATTGCTTCTTATTGCAGCATCTCTGCACTCTTGTCCAATTGTTTAGTGGTTGCCAAAATGTTTTTCTTCAAATTTTGTTTAAAACTGTTATACTAATAACTGCTTGTGTTGTACTGCATTGAGAATTTTTATACAAATGCATCTATGATCTTTTGTATACCTCGTAGTTAAGGTTTCCCCCCAAATATCCAGCTATTAGTTTAGCAGAGATTTTTCCGTAGCTAAGGAATGAGAAGTACCAGAATAAAGAATCATCAAGAATTGAATTTGCCCTTGAGAAGGTCTGTTACAGATCTTCATGTGCTAGTTCCTAGGCTAAAAATCTCAACCTAAAGATGAGAATGAGTGACTATTTCAGCCTCTGAGTCTACATTCTCTTTCATATCAGACCAAACATCACAAGGAAATCTAGTTTTAAAACACTTTCCTGAAGAAACTCAAGGGTTAATAAAGAGAACCGTGGAAAGGTTAAGGTGTTAATATTCAAAAAAGAGGAAAAACGGAAAATAAGGAAATGTGACTGAAACTGTACCAAGAGATTTGGAAAAAAAATCATTTTGATTTCACCTGCTTTGTTATTTTCATGTGAAGAAAATTTATTGGCCTTTTGCTATGATAACTTCTAAAGAAGATTTTGCCAAGAGAGTATTTCAGAGGGAGGATTTTCACATACACTTGGTATTTACACAGTGGTAAAAATAATGCTCTGTAGCTTGTGGAGTAAGATGGAGCAAGAGGAAGTTTGACAGGAATACCACTAGCTGGTTTCTGTCCAGGTTTAAAAATTACATACAGTAAGAACATACTTTGTGCAGCCAGTGACTAGAAGTAATAAAATGTGTGTGTGTCATTGCCAGTAATGTCAAAACCAAACAAAAAACCCCAATGTCACTTATTTTGTATCATCATCTCTGTAAGAAGTAAGATTAATATCCCCAGCAAAGGTTATGGCAAAATTCTGAAAAGTTTACTTTATTTCCCAGCTTTGTGGTCTAGAAACTCAGTGTTTGAAGCAGTGTTGAAAAATTCCCCTTTCAGTAGTTCTTGGGTCCTGATGCAATTATTCCCCAGGAAGAGGATTTTTTTATTTTTGATAGAAAGGCGTGCACATGCTGCATAGTGAAAGGAAGGGAACTAACTTAACTGCTATCAGGTAGCAATGGAAATCAGCTGAGCCAGGCTTGCTTCTGGGTACTCCCAGGCTAATGGCCTCAGTGCTCATTTACTTCTATAAGTATGAGTAGCACTATGTAGGCTTGAACCAGTTTGGGATATTTTTTCCAATGGAGTTTAGATAATTTGCAGTACTGCTTGTCATAGGTAAGTTTTATGTGTATCAATGAAAGCAGAGATTATTGTAATGAGAGGTAGTCTGAATTGCTTGTTGAAGTTGGCTTGTGCTGATACTGTAGTGAGCATGTGATAGTGTGGGTGCTGTGCATTTTATAAAATATTCTATCACTTACAAAATTGGGTGATTTTCATATGAGCCTTCAGTAGTGGGTATTAATTCACCTATATTGGAAGTTGTAAAGGACTGAGGTGTTTCCCTAAGGAATTATTTCATCCTAGAGCTGGAAACTCACTTAAAAGAGAATTTATATTTTAAACTTAAGTGTATTAAAACGACCTGCTCATGCAACCACTGGATTCATTAAATCAATTCCTCTGGTGCCTAACAGGAAATAAGCCATTGCAGTATATCCTTCCTCTGTGTGTGTGATGGTTTTGGTTTTGGAAGGAGCACAGATTTGTCCAGGACAACTAATTGTTTTCATAGAACTTGTTTTATAGATCTTTCAGTGGCTGAAATCGATGTAATAGTTAATAGTATTGATCTAGATTTGGAAAATAAGGCAGAAATGCCTTTGTGCTGAGCACACTTCTTCCTGCAGGGGTAAGGAAATGAGCATCATCTTCTTAATAAGAAATGGCTTTATGCTTACAATGAATATGAGTTAAATTCAAGGCGAAGGTAGTGAAGGAATTTCAAGAGCTTATTTTCCTTCTCCTTGCCTGTCTCGTCATATTTACCATGGAAAAATGTCTTTCTCTAATTTGAATTTGCTAAATAGCTGGACAAAACCAATTTCATCCTTTTCCTTAGCACATTCTAACTTAATATTCTTCCTTTTTTGTTGTTGTTGTTTCCCCTGATAGTTTGTGCCATATGAGTATACACTTCATGTACTTGGTAGTTTTCAGTTCGTAAGTGTCTAATTTTCAAGATGTGCTATTTTTAACTGAAGTTGTAGCATTGTTTTTCCTTCAAGTTAAACATGGTATTTAAATTCTGTTATGAACTTTTAGAGGTGGTGTCTTAAGAATAACTTTCAGAATGATTCAGGTGTCTTCACTAACACCTCGCTTCTTTAGACAATCCCTCCCAGAACTTATCTTGGCTCTTTAGTAGTACAAGCTTGCTTTTCTTTTTTAATTTTCTTCTGCCTTCTTTTCCCACCCCCCCCCTTCCTTACTATTTGCTGATATATTGTTTTACTTCTCTGGCTCCTGCTGACAAAAGATAAAAAATTCTATTCTAAATGGCATTGCTTTTGACCAGTCCTCCTTTATTTCAGTGTGGGTTTGTCTTGCAAAGTGTTGCATTTACAAAAAAAACAACCACCAAACTTTTCTGTAGACTCTTTCAGGTAGTTACCTGAATAGTAATTATCTATTAGTGTTTATCACACAGACAAAGAATAATATACTAATAGAGCAATATTTACAGTTTTTATATTGCATGGTTTTAGGGGCATGCATGAATATTTAGGTTTTAGGGACTTTGTAATGCTTTTTAAACAGACTACAGCACTGAATTTTTGTCTTGTGTACTTACCTGCAGTCTGTTTGCTAGCTGCTTGGAAGTGAGATGTGCAGAATATGTAACTGAAACAGGTACATTGGTAGGTAAATAGCTCTTTGATATTTTGATACAAGAGGAAACTTCTGCAGTTTAAGCAGCAAGTGTTATCAGTTACCTTTTCTATAGCAGGATTTTCAAAAGTAAAAGCGTGTTTACAACAGATTCTGGCAGGTATGTAGGCTCTGACCCTGTTAGCCCCTATCATGTAAGTTGGCAGAAATTTTGCTGTTGATTTTGTTGGGAACAGACTGAGGTTTTTGCAGAGGACCTACAATTCTGCTTTCAAAGTATTAAAAAAATGTAACCATTATGGTTTCTGGTTGAAACCTTGCCTTGATCTAAATGTTTTTTTTAAACATATTGTTATTAGCTGCTATTGTCATGAATTGGTAACAGTCCTTTCTCTTTGGAACGAGCTGCTGAGATTGTGGGTGCTGCCTCCCTCCCCCCATTACTGTTGCCATCAACATACATTAAATTGATCTGTATCTCTTTTCACTCTTAGGTTTTTTTTTTTCTGTCTTGCTTTCCTCTTATCTCCCCCTCCGCCCTTTTCATTTTCCAGTTTAGAGGCTTGTGAAGTAAGCCCTAGCCTGTCAAACAGTGTGGTGAAATTCTGGATGGTTTTCCATTTTTTCAGCTAGAAGTAAGAGAATAGAAAACATAATCAGTAAGAATGAGATGCTTTTTCGTACATGAAAAATATTGAGATGGCAAGAAATGGAAAAAGTTGATAACTGTGCTATAACTATTTCTTGATGTTGGATAGCCCTTTCAAAAGGATTTTTAGCCTATTTAAGAAGAGTAATCCTATATGTTGATTATTGGTGCCTTACTGGGCTTAAACTGCCTGGGAGGAGCTAAACTTGGAAAGGAGGGATGAGCTGTAGTAAAGAAATCTCATGAGCAGCCAGGTTGAGAAAAAGGTTTTTTAGACTGACAGTTTGTATCCCGTTGTTCTGGAACTATATGCCCCAAGGAGCAGATCACTTTGACTTTGAAGTAGTGGGATTTGTTTGGAGATGGGTAGATTGGTTTACTTATGTGTTTGGTCAATCTGAAAGGTGGAAAGTTGGCAGATGTAACTAATTTCCTGTTCTCATTATTTTAATTTAAAGGGATGTGTTCAGAGGAGTTGCTGGCTGTCTACCCACACGCTCCCTCCCTTTTTCTTTAGAATCTCTGGTTTCTGCTCCCTTTCCTGATAAATACACACAATTTTAGACCCTGTAAGCCCATTGCGTGTGTCTATGTAGACCAGTTTATGTCAGCCTGGAATTGAAAAAAAAGGCATAAAAGGGTATGGGAGTAACACTCTAGGGGTGTCTTCTTTCTATATTCCCAAAACTGTGTGCAAAGAATACTTAAACCTTGGGTTTCCAAATATTGTCAGTGGTTTTTAAATACAAGTAAAAGTTGGAAGAGAAAAGCATTATTATTTTTTTCATAGGTTCATGTTTAAATCACAGATCTGGATGTTGTTTAGACAGCTTGCAGCTGAAGAACATGTTTAGAAAAAGACTCCTGCAGTTTTATGCAAGCTGCTTTTCCACTGTACAAATAAGTGGTAGTGCTGCATGGAACTGAACCAACTGCATCTCTCTAAAGAGCAGAAAAAGCAGTGAAATTGGTGCAGCAGTTTTCCATGTGTTCCTCTTCAATGTATTTAAGGTTTGATTAAATGGATATTGCCAAAGTTGTAGAAATAATTCTGTTTATGTGACATCAAATCCACCCTGGGACTTAAGTGTCCTTCTGTTGTTTGGCTAATCGGTAGTACCAACCCTTAGTAATTTTTGTGATTGAAATCCTTGTCCAATACCTCTGAATGGAGGTGACATAGTGGCAAGTGTTTTCCTCAAGTGTGAGCTGGATTTTGAAACTAGTGATTCACAAACAGTTATCTAACTTTACAGAGGTTGCATTACAGGCGATCTTAATCTGGCTATTAATCTTTTTACAATGCTAAGCTGTCTTTGCCATTAGAATTTTTTTCCTAGTATCTTACCTAAATCTTCCATGCAACAATTTTAGCTTGTTACTTCTTGCCATGTCTGCCAGGGGCACGGAGAATAGAGGTTTTTTTTTCTTTTCCTCTGGTGGCAAGCTTTAGCTACCTGAGGGTACTACTAAGTCCTACCTAAATGTGTCTGCTAAAATAAAGATGGTTCATTAATCCTCCTTTAGGTTACACTTTCTAGACCAATTCTCATTCTTTGAAGTTGGTCCCTTCGGTGCTCTCTCCCTCATTGGTCTGAAGGGGTCTGGACGTGGTATCCCAATGGGGGCTTTGCTGGTGTTGGGCAGAACATAGGTTGCTCTGTCTTTGCAGTTTATAATTTGGTTCATTTACCCCCATATAGCTGTTACCCTTTTTGAAATGTTATGATATTGCTGGCTCGTGCCTTGGATCCACAGGAGGCCCCGAGACCTTTAGGTAGCAGGGCAAGCCATTTGTTCCGCGTTATTGGTGTACGTAATGATTCATAGTCAGGTGTGCGTTCTTGCCATTGTTCCTGATGAATAACATCCCTGTATTTACCAGGCTCTAGTTTGCAAATACAAATGTCTTGTGAAACAGTATCAAAAGACACAATAAAGTCAAGATTTTTGGCATCTACTTATTTCCTTTATGCTGGGAGGCTTGTTGTCTCATATACAAAGAGATTGGGTTGATTTGACGTAATTAGTTCTTGACAAGTCTGTGTTGACTGTTAAACATCTTGTCACTTTTTGATTCATGAAACAAAAGCATTTTTATGTGGGATGATCAATAAAGTTTTCCCTATACGACATAATAATCTTGTTCCAACAAATACAGGTTTGTTCCATCCTTCTGTTACCCTTACTCAAAAAGTAACCGCTCCCGGTCACTGTTATACCACCAGTTTTGGGAGATGGTAGCCTGCTTTCTTGGTACACAGCAGACCATCTCCTTGCACACAGTCCAGTTCCCCCCGCCCCGTGCTACCAGTCTAGTCGTGATCATAAACCCAACCTAGGAGATGAACTCCTTTGTAGAGCTGTTTGCCGCTACATATATGATGTCTGTCAGGCACAGACACCTATGTGTCCTCTGCATTTCAGCTCCTGCTAGTTTTCTAGTGGGTAGAGGGAACTGAGGATGACTCTGTGCTGCACTTTAGCACTTTGTGCCCAAGGAGAGTTTGTCCACAGGCACTACAGGAGTGTGCACGTGCAACAGCGGGTCTGCCAAGGAAGGCCTTGACACTCACGTAAATTGTCTCCTGTGTGCTGTGTACATTCTGGCCACTGCCAAGGATCTGGTCTGATGCGTACTGAATACTGTGTGGCATCGATTCTGTTGTTCAGGATGTAGCCAAAGAAAACAATAATGTGCCTGGGTCACACATGAATCATGATTACATTTCTGAACCCTCAGACATATCTTTAGTCTGTGTTAGTCTGAGTCAAAAGTATAAACTGCAGGAAACACTTTTCCTACTGGGCATGTCATGTAAAAATAAATGTCTGTTCTGCATCTCCCTGAAGACATACTGACTGATTTGGGGTCACTAGGGGTAGGACTAATTTGGTTTTTAATCGCAGGCCTTTGGGATTTTACTATATACTTGCAAGGATCTCTCTCTCTCTCTCTCTCTCTCTCTCTCTCGATAACCTGGTGGATTGGCTCTTCTCAAGGAGTGTCTGCTATTCTACATCTTTCCTCTTGCATCAAGACCTCAAAAAGTTTCATAGACTTTTTGTAGGTCTGGCAATGGTCAGATAGGTATCCTGGAGTTTTTTTGTGGTTTTTGTTTGGGTTTGGGTTTTTTTTTTGTTTTGTCTTATTAGAGAGGGTAGACTAAAAATGAAACTAAACCAGTTAATTACTTTGCTCTAGTTTACAAAACATGCCAGGCACAAAGGTCCCAGAGTAGCCTGCTGTACAAGTATGAGCAATTGAATGGCTGACACAGGAGCAGACTTATAGGGCATACCATAACTTTCCTTCATTCTGTGCAGAGAAAAGGTGCCTTCTCCTTTCTCTCCCCATTGTGCATCTTGCTGTTGTTTTGCCAGGAAGTTATCATTCATGCTTCTCATCCCTAGGATCTTCATCCTTTTTTAAATCCACTTAACCTGTCCCTTATGTGGGAGAGTCACAGCAGGATTATTGTCAATCTCTTCTTCTGTCAACAGTGGTCCAGTAATGAAATCTCTCATACCATTACCTCTGAAGAAGGGCTCTTTCTCTATTAATTGCACTGCACAATGGCTATACGTTGTGAGGATCTACCTGCTGTGATGTTGCAAAAGGCAGAAGCAAGAGCAGTTGACCATCACACCTTAAGCATTTGGCCTAACAAGAAGAAATCCTTTCCTGACCTTAGAACAAGTGCTCAGTCATATGCACAGCATCCTGAAACATAGCACAGTAATGTAACTGTGGGGAGCGATGTGCTGCTGAAAGGAATCAAGTTCATGGAAAAGCCCTGGAGAGTTCAAATGCCCAGGCAAGAGCAAACCAGAGCCAAGTGACTCTTCTGTTTCCTCAAGCCTTGGCAATGGAAGGGGTAAATGAGGAAAAGCAGCACCTGCATCCCTGTGACTGCTTCTCTCTAGTGCTGTAAATCTTACTCCCTACTTGTATAATCAGCAGATCTTCCGGTTAATGCAGTAGGAACCCATTTAGTGTCTTTAAATGTTGTCTGCATTATTTTTTCTAATGGACTGACTATGTTTTGATTCACAAATGCTGATCTTAATATGACGGTGGCAAGATGCAACATACTGGAGATTATACTTAATTACTGAACCACACATTCATCTACATATACTTCTGTGAAGTTTGGCATTTTCAACAGTTTATTTTTAAATAGCTGAAAATATTCTTAAATAATGCTGGTGTTACCCACTTTCAACACACTGTTCCTGAAAACGAACAGTTCAATGTATTGCTTTTAGGGGATATATTTTGCACGGCTACTCCTAGCCTGGGGCTTTGGGAAAATGAGGAAATAATTTAGGGAAAGTTATAAATCAGTGAAAAGGGACTTAGAGATTAAAGAATGCTTCTTCAACCATGACTGTGGCTTATGATAGGATGTTATAATCTGGTCATGTAGAAATTTCTGTGTTAAAGTTGTGAGGGGAGGGAGGATGAAGTATACTTTTTACCTTGTTCTGTTAAAGTTCTGTCCCTGATGGTTTTGCAGGATGGATCTGCAAATTGTCTGTTACTGATTTTTTCTTTTAGTGTCTTTAATTTAGGAAAACCCCAGCAGAATGAAAAACAATTGTTACCTATACAAAAATGAACTTTGGTGACCAGTGGAAGCAGACAATGACATCAGTATGTAGGTGTGGAAAAATCTTTCTGATTTAGGAAATTGGCTTATTCCTGTCATTCATCCTAATAGAAGCACTTCCAGATTCTCAAAACCGTTAGGTGGTTTTTTGCTTTCTTTTTTTAAAAAAGAACTGTCTTCTAATTTCCAACCTGCATTTATTAGTGATTTTTTGTTCCTCTTTTTTAATTAGTGATGACTCTTAGTTTAAGTAGGTTACAGTGTAAAAAGAAAAAGAACAACGCAGTGCCCCTCCACCTGTGCATAGTCTCCAATATGGGTGTATCTCCTTGCATGTAGAGATTAATTGCACCCACACAGTAGTTCCCATTCAAGGAATACCCTAGATTCACCAGCATGATGAGAGCAGTCATCTCTCTTCTTTGGCTCCCTTCTGATAGCTCAAACAAGGAAAGCTCTTCCAGTCTCTCCTTGTAAATTGGGCTGTCCAAATCCATGAACATCCTGATAGCCCTTTCCTGCACCCATCTAAGTTTGTATTATCTCTTTTTTTGAATGTGGGTTTATTCCAGATGAATTTTTATTCTAGTATTCTGTGAGATGTTTAGCTAGCATACACTTTCATGTATCTAGAAACATTAAAGCCTTTTCCTGTTACGAGGTATTTAATTTTTCTGATTTCCTTTCTACCCCTCCTAGAAAACATGTATTTCTAGAAGGCAATTTTCTTTTCATTATCAAAGAAATGCAATAGATTGCCCAAGCAGTGTGTGGGCACTTTAAAAAAAAAAAAAAATTCCTAAACAGTGTTTTACTACTCTGTGGAATGTTCTTGGGTGGTGCTGTTGGTGGTAAGTCATACCGGGTGTTAGAAGCTGTGTCTTGAAGTTTGTAATTACAGGTCTAAACTACATGTATACCACTGCTGGCCTTTTCAGTTTTTATTTATAACACTTAGAACAGATTTTTTCTTTTAATTTTGTGATTTTGATGGCCAAATGTATTATACAAACAAGCAGGAGTGCCAAATCTGATCCTCAACATTTTAAAATTATTTTTTAAATACTCCAAAGCAACTACTACTGTCACTGCCACTACCACTCTGCTAGATCAAGTAAATGTTTTTAAAGTTAATTCTGCAGGGCTACAATTCTTGGCAACAAAATAATCTTGAACACTAGTAAGGAAATTTATGGATTTCAATTATAGCTTGTAGTCTATTATAAGTCTAGTTTTATACCCTGTGCAGTTCAGTGTTTTGGATTTTTAATGGGTATAGAGCAGTAATCATAAAAATGATTCAAAATGCACCCAGTAATTACAGAGATTTGCTGTTGCTTTTGCATTAAAAATGATGATGATTTACAATCAACAAAATTGCAGTCTGTGGTTTTACTTCAGATGCTCATGCTATTACACTGCTTATTAGTTATGGTCAGTGATTTAGAGCTTGAGATACATGTTAGCTGTAAAATTATTCTTTAATAGATGATAACACTAAATTTAAAACAGACATTATATTAATTATAATCTTGTACATTAAAGAATACATATGTAACGCTTTGTATCTTCTTTTGTTGCTGGAAATTAATTACAACTAAAATGAAGTAGTTGGACTACAACAGCCAGAGTCACATATTTTTCTCTTAGTTTCTATTACAGTCCAAGAATTTTAAGGTTAGCTGCCAGACTCATTTCTGTCTAGCAAGTAATGTAAATAAGTCCTTTTCTTCACCCCTTCCCATACCCCAAATGCATATCTAGGTCTATATGAATTAATTAAAAGGTAGCTAATATACTGTAATTGTGAACATTTAAAATCATATAGAAAGAAGGATGACATATTTTACCTGCAAATTATTTTTAAGTACCTTTGGAATAAGGTAAGAATACAGAGGCTTTTTGCTCACACTTCTCCTCCTTTGTCCATTTTCTTCCTTTCCTGAATATTTCCTCTTTACTGATACCTTCATGCATCAAAACTCAAGGAGAACATTTTACCACCTTTAAGAAGTATTATTTCTGAATTGGGCTTTGCATTTGGGAACCATAAAAGTTAAAGCTATTTTAACAATAACGTGTTTCTTTAGAATGTTCTCAAGCATTAGCATAAAAAGCACTTTTCCCTTCTTATTAAACCTGGATTTTAACTAAGATAAGATAGTGATCAGGTACATTAGCAGTCAAGTCACGATGTAAAACATACTTGCATAGTTACTGATTATACAGCTGTTTGTTAGAAATACTGATAGGAAAACTCAAAACTAGAGAAGTTTCTGAACTGTTGGTTGACAGTCGTTTGTTTCTATAAGCTCTCATGAAACGAGTGTCCCAGTTATTTTTGATCAATAGTGTTACTAGAATAAACTTACAATACAAAATTATTGGCTTGTGTTTTATGTGGAATCCATAGTTGACTGAAGTTTTAATCTTACTGTTTGCAAAATATCTTAAGTGCTGGCCTTTGGAAATTCTCCTTGTCAAAATTCCTCCTTTGAAACAGGGTTTTGAAATGCAGCAGAGACCACCTCGGCACTAGTTGCTCTAGAGTTTGCACACTCTGGCAGATTCTTTCCACCTGAGCACCTTTAGGTGGTTATGATAGCATGAGACGGAGTGTACCAGAAAATTAGAATAGTGAGATTTTATCTTTATTTTATCATGGTTAAGGACTTAAGCATTTCTAAATGCAAGCAGGAGAGATGAAATCTGTACTTTCACTGTGTTAGCTGAAACAGTCTGAATCAGAATTAGGCCCTTATTTTACAAGCAGTTTAAACTGGTTGTGTTGATTTAAAAAAAAAAAAAAAAGCCTTTCTTGGGCAGTTGATTTTAAATCTCTGCTACCTTCCTCTCTTGTACAAGCACACGCAAAAAAACTCCTCTTGGTGTGAGGAGGATTAGTTTTGACTTGGATTACTCCTATGGTATGCACAAGTCCGTAGTCGTGCAAAGATGGGTGGCATAAGGAGCATTAGGAGACAGAGTAGAGGCAGAGATGAGGACGTGAGGGATGGGGGGAATTTATGAATGCTTCTTCAGAGTCAGGGTTTGCCTCTGCCTCCTTAAAATATGTGACCCTCCATCCTGTGCACTGTAGATTCATGTTTTGTGAGCAGAATTATTTCAGCCAAGTATTAACTGGAAGGGGTAGCGAGTGATGGATGAGTGGCAAACAGCCCTGACAGAGTCCTTTGCTCAAACTAGCTTTTCTTCCATTTGTCAAGAGAGTTCAAGCCTGCCTGTTTCAAAATAGCTATGGATTTGCAGAAATAAAACTGATGGGCAGAGTTTATTCTTTGTCTGTTTGTATAGGGGATTGTGCCGGATGGGTTAATACTTGCTGCTAATAATTCAGTGGTTTCTCTTTTTAGACTCTCATTTCCATGTAATAGAGGAAGGACAAAAAGTAAGACCGTAAGTTCCCAGTAAGCCTGTAAAGCACGAACATCTGCTGGAGTCATGAAGTGTGTATTGACTGTATTTGGTAACAGGGCAAAGGCAGCTGATCGTGATCATCCTTCTCTTAATTACTTTGTCAAATGTCACTATAGTTCCATGTAGGGAAAAGAGGTATTTCCTTAATGACAAGCAAATAAGATAAACAGTAAGCAAAAATGGGATAGGCTGCCAATATGCTGCTGCTCTTAGTTTTATTTAATCATAACTGTCATTTATTACGTTGAATTCTTTCTTGCTCTCAGTACCTTTTTTTCTACCAGAATACGTGGTCTCAAGTTCTAAAGGCTGTTGGCCTTTCATCCTTCTAGTAATTACCTAAAGTGAATATAGGTCAGAGTTTCGGTTTAGATGTTCCTTCTGCCACTTTTATTTTCTCTAGCCTTGTGCTCATCCACCCTAATATTGATATTATTTTTTTAATGTTGTCTTAATGAGGGCTTTTATGCAGCAAGATGAGGAAGAGGTATACTTTGCACTTGTGAATGGCTTACCAAAATGTAAAATGGACAGACTTCAAATGAATCTATTACTTAAAGATCAGCCTAGCAATAGAAATTACATTTGAGGCCTTTGGACCTTCAAGGGACAGTAGTAATCCATAGCTAATCTTTATGTTAGCAAAATCAAAGATGTGCTAATACATTTTTAACACTGAAGTATTTATAATATTCTACTCCAAAAGGGATTGAATATGTAAGCCAAAAGTATATTATATCATGCTAATTCCATATTGATCATTTAGCTTGTGGAGCTCAAATAAGGCATTTGTGGTCTGTAAGGCAAAACAGACCCATGACTGTAACAAACACGACCTCTGACTGCACGAAGGGAAAATCAGACTTTTTTTAGATTAAAGCTAGCTAGATGATAGCAGTAATATCACAGTTTAGACGACAGTGTCAACTGAAATTCTGCTGGGAATTTTCTGGGCAGCAAGGCATGTACATTAGGTACATGTGCAAGTTACACTTTCACTGTCCTGGAGCTGAGCTTAGTCTTTTCAATTTGTTAAGTACTGTTGAGTCCCCTGAGCATTTCTCTCTGTGGGAGTAAAAGACAGAAACAGTTTCCTGTGCAAAACAACCCGCTACAGCTGTTTGTTAACACTATAAAAGTGACTGTTTGCCTTCAGTCATGCTAAATTATGTTAGCCTTTTAAGATGAAATATTCTGAAACCAGCTGCATTTACATGCATTATCTGAAGTTGCTTAATTAGTTTAATTAATTAGCATAATTAGCTAAAGCTTCATTGTTCTGCAGAGTTAGACTGCTGGGTAAGCCTTTGGGCTCAGAAAGGGTATTTGAAGTACCTGGGCTAAACTGGCATAGACAGGGAGGAACTGACTATTTATTTATTTATCTCAGAAGTAATAAAACACGACATGGGATTTATTGAAGGTACTGGTGGGGTTAGTCTTTGTGTGTAAAGGAGATCTTTAAGCCTGCTAGGATAGAGACTTCTCACATGAAGACTTACATGAACTTTATTTGTGCAGATTTTCTTGTACCAAATACAAAACACAAGTTTGAATTATGTTACAGTGGCTGCATATGAGACTGGAGTGTAACTTGTGATAGTTTACTATAACCTGTCAGCAAAAGTTCCAGTTGCTTGTACTGTACAACTTTTTACGTCATAAATTCCATATAGGTTGCTTGGGAGCTTTGCTAGGTACCTGCAAATGGCAATCAGGGCACTGAGAAGCACCAGCAGTGGAAGCTGCTGTGTTCACCACTGTTTCAGATGTCTGGGCACACTTGGTTTGCTGATGGCAGAGCAGTGTCTCTCTGATGCCTGAGAGCAACACACCTGAGGCAGTCAGAGTGCTTTGGTACTCTGCTGTCCACACCTGCAGCCTGAGACGGTGCCGGCCTCTGTGCCATTTCACAGCAAGTACACGTGCAAAACAGGTAGGCAGTGGGCTGCCGTGACCACGTATGAGTGCGTGCTAACTCTCAGACTGTCCACGGGATTGGTGCTTTTTTCTAGGTTGGGTGGCTTCTGGAGAGGTGTAGATGTATTCTGTTTGTGTGCCTGTATGGCTGACAGTATATAGGGTTGGGTTTTTTTGCTTGACAAAACTTGAGGGGCAGGATTTGTCCCTGATGTAATGTACAAAACTTTTGTGGAGTCACTACAGAGTTGAATCTGGTATGTTTTGGTTTATGTCTTTTCAAATGAAAACAGTAGTAGCAGGATGAACAATATTCAGTAAAACAAATGTAGATTTATACTTCAGATACTGTAAATTTTAAGGCATGATGTTTGGTAAATAATACTGTCACAAGATAGATTTATGGGGACTTTAGGAAAATTGAAGCACTGCATTATCTGCTTTTGGGCTAATTCTGTAATTATTCTGGATAAAGTCACAGAACTGCATCACAGCCATCCCTTCTTCTGTTCCTTATTGAATTAGAATTTTCATGTCTTTGTCCTAGAATGACTGCTGTAAAATATATTAGTCCTTTTATATTAATTTATGTAATGATCTATGGAAGTGTGAGAAAGAAGGTGGCTCACACCAGTCTCTTTCCCTCTTACTGGTTTCCCTCTTAATACATTCCAAATGTTTGAACTTCTATTGTATGTTTTCCGGTAAGCACATGGTGCCAAATCATGCAGAAGCATTACACCAGTGACTGATTTTTGTGGCTTATATGACAAAGGCATGAAAGGGAAGTAAGAAATTGTGGCAAAGTTATACTTTTGTTTATTTACAAACAAGTTTTTAAAAATGATTAAAATAGGGAAAATGAGCAATAAAGAGTACATGTGTGAAGTGGCAGCAGTTGGTATGAACTTACATAATTTCAAGTATGAAATTGAAATTGTCTTGTGATCATAGTGAATGTCTATGATGTCATTAATGCCTGGTGTATTGGTTCCTACAGCAGTAGTGCTGTAACTTTTCTGTGAAGTAATATGTAGTAGACACTTTATTTCAGTGATCAGCCTAAAAATAATTTTGAAAGGTGCAATTTTAGAGGCTTGGTTGGAACCATAGACACTTCTGACTGATCAGTCCTAGGACACATTCAGTATTGAAGCTTAGCATGAACACATTACAAGAGGCAAGATTTTGAATGAATAAAGACGTGGAAATGTTATTTTCCTATGTGAGCATTTCCTTCATCAGCACCACTTGTTTCAGAAAACCTTGCAGATAAATGATGAGTGTATACTAGGGGCCATATGGGTGGAGAAGAAGTGTTGAAAGCCAGAGTAATTTATTACAATCAGCTTGTTCCTGGAACAGGTGAGGTAAATCATTAGTTGCCAAGGACATCTCATGAGGGTGCAGAGAGGCAATACATTAACTGAGGCAAAAGCAGACTGCAACTTTAATATTCTCTTGACCTAAATATAAATAAATGAGGAAGAGTGTGGTACAAACAGAATACTCTGCCTCACAAGGACTAGGGAAGCCATTGCATTGGTTTTTTTGTTGTTTTGGCAAATGTGTATTGCTGTGAGCAGCTAAGTTTTATTTGTCACTGTTTTTGTTGTCACTGATACACAAATGAGCTCTTTAGAGTCTGCATTTTGTGGTAATGGTCCCCTGTTCGTTCTTTAGACGGTTTTCTGCCCCTGATTATAGTCCTAAAACTTCAGAAGCCTGTGGCTTCCCTTGTCCAAATTTTAAAACCAGCTGCTGTTACACTTAAATTTAACCAGCTATACTGTTCACTTTTTTTCTGACAATATTCTAGTGAAGCAGGTTTTTTTTTTTATTAAATATATGGGATTTCATACTAGAGCATTTTTGGAATGTTTCAGTTTTTTTGCAAGAAACAGCAACATTCATTACAGTTTAAAAAAGGCTTCAAGTGGACAATTTGGAATAGAGTTCTTCATCTGGAGGTATTTAAAAGACATGTAGATGTGGCACTTTGGGACATGGTTTAGTGGTGGACTTGGCGGTGTTAGGTTTACGGTTGGGCTCTATGATCTTAAAGGTCTTTTCCAGCCTAAATGATTCTATGATTTTATTTGAATAAGTCTGTACATCAAATGAATGTGTTGTGTTTTGGGGGTCTTTTTTGTTTTGCTTTTACCCCCTATGGAAATGATGACATTCTTCTCTGGAAAATGGAAGTGATAGTTTTTTTCCTTTGAAATAAAAAAAATAGCTCATGCAAGACTTGGCAGCTAAGGAATGTGGGAGATGGAGGTAAGGAATACGATGGGATGGAGGCCACCCAGGAGAGCCATTGCAAGTTTATTCTTTCTCTTTTGGAAACTGAGATAGAAATGTTGCAGAGTAAAGGGAATACAAAGAAGGCTGAGATGGAACTATAGGTTAGTATAGACATCCTATGCCAAAGTACCAGACCTAGCGTGTGCCTGATTATGGTTGTATTCTGGGGGAGTTTGTTTCCTATTATGGGAATTAAATAAAGCTGTGGCCTGACATATAAACTGATGCATCCTTGCTGCATGTTTGAACAGTGATAGCTAAATGCTATCGGATAAGGATATTTGACTTGCTTTAGATAACTGGAGTCTTCTAAAGCACATCTACATGCTCTGTGTGTTTGTTTCTACCCTTAAGGTTTGCATATCATTATTCCAAAATAAACTTGGGTCTTGGCATTACATGACTGTTTGTCTCTCTGCTGACACCCTAAACTCCTTTTGATCATGATTCGTTGTAACGGATTGCTTCCAGATTATCTTCCAATCTGTGATGAAGGATAGCAGCTTTTTCCCCATTGTCTGTCTTCCTTCATACACCCCAAACCAGGTCTCTACTCTAGGTAGTACATAGAGTGCATGACACACAGTTTGCATAGAACTGGTCTCATTATGCTCATATAACTCTGAAATTAAATCAGACCTTGACTGCTGTATGGGATCTCAAATGATGCAATTTCCATCCAATCAAATTACTCTAGTTATAGCAACATTTCAAGTTCTACTGCTAACTTTGGTTTTCTTTATACCATCAAGCTGTTCAAGCTGACTTCTGTAGGTGATGTGCAGAGAATCTCTACATGTTGCACCTCCTCATTTAGATTGTGTCAGGAATGAGATTCTCCCATTTTATATATGCCAATTTTGATAACTTGTTGCAGATGTTTATTGTTGTTGATATCCTATGAAGGATGAAGCCCAGCCTAAGAATAGTGTGTCTCTTTCTCAAGCTAGATTTCCATTTGTCCGGACAAGAAGATGACCTTTTCTTGTTCAGGAGGCTATTTAGCTGAGGGTCTCAGGACCTCACCTTTCCAACCTTTGCCCTTTCTATGTAGGGTGACATATTTGGGAAGGAAGCTGACTGTTGGATCATCCTGGCCCTCTAAGAAATCCATGTGGAGATGAGACAGCAGAGTAGTTGTATCATTAGTCTAAGAGCACTGATATTTGAATAGCTGTGCTAATCAATTTAGTGTTTGTCATAGGAGAGGGAGATATTTTTTTCTTTCTAGCAATCTATTTTTATCATATTCTGTCTCTTTTGCCTGCTCTCCAGTTGTTTGATAAGGCACCCAGATGACTGAGTTAATAAATAACTTGCATCTTCCTCCTGCTCTGCATATTAATCCAGTTCTTTGCAACCGCTGTGTCCAGTAGGCAGCTGTGATTGGCTCTGGGTTTTTTCCTAAGCTACTTGGATATCCTCTGAACTGCTCAGCCAGTGCTTTCCTGCTGCAGTGGAAGGCAAGAAATGTAATCTCTGATTGGTGTCGAGGAGATGCAGTGTCCTGCTGAGGGCTCTGTCATCAGTCTCCCTCTGCGTCTTGAAATCAGAAGATTCTTTTCCTAGTCGTAAAATATCAGTGATTGGAATGCATGTACGGCAGCATAAAGAGGTAACATATGAAACAAGTCGTCATCTGATGATGAATTCAAGAAATATGATATGTCACAGATGGCAGAAGGGCTGTAACAGAGATAAATGGATGCAGTTAAATTCTAGACTAAAAAAATAAAATCTTCTCAATAGCAGACTTGGTTGAACTCCTCATTGCCATATATGTGAAAAAGCAAGGCATTTGGGAATGAAGATTGTTTCTTGCGTCTTAAAAACAGACACCAGGAATGTTTACTGAAGTGGACATTGCTTTTATTATTATTATTATTCTTTACTTTTAAGTGTTCCATGCTTTCTTAGAGAATTAAAAGGCGCTATGGTGTTCCATCTTTAAACAACTGAAGGACAGTGATTGAGGTCCTGGAGCTGGAGTCAGGAAAATAGATACATAGTGCAATTGAATGGGATGTTTAATATGTATTTGTGTAATGTGGGTTTATATGAATTTTAATTTCTTTTGCACTACTCCAGTCCCAGGACTTCACAAAGTTAATCAGTGCACAGAACGTATGCTATCCTCTGCACAAGACTGTTCTGCACATCGTGTGTTTGTTTTCCAACACGAAGCAGCAGCTCTCAGAAGATAAGAAATCTTTGAGGATGGTAGAAGGAGGAACAGGAGGATAAAGTGTGGACCAGCCTTTCATGGGAAACCTTCTGGAGAGAAATGGGTTATGTTCTGATCTTGAACTGAGTGATCAATGTGAGATGGAATCTAGTGCCATTTTAAAAAAACAAAACCAAAAAAACCCCTCCAAACAAAACCCCCTTCAGCATTAGTTAAAGTAGAATTATTGCAGGTGAGTGTTTTATTGCAGTAAATCTTAGATAGTTCTCATATCCTTTATAATTTAAACATACCAAGTTCAGCCAACCATGAGTGATTTGGGAGACTACTGCTAAAAAACCGGCCTGCAAGGTAGTGGAGATTTGCTGAACTTATTACTCAATTCCTGAGCATCACCCAGGCTCCAGCATAGCCTACAGGATGTATGACCTGAGGTGGCAGGCTGAAAAATCTCTGTTTTGGTACTGGATGTTGTGATATTTGTTAATGAGCATTGTCTTTGTACCAGGTTAGCACTTGCTGCCATGCTGCTTTATGAACCTGTTAAGGAGACTGTTGCTTGGGCTTACTATCTGAATAGGCAAGATGAACTATGAAACAGGAAAAAAAAGTGAAGGGTAGAGCTGATGAATATCAGAACCGGGACTAGGTTTTCCAGGTTGATAACCTGTCTTCAAAGCTATGCTGACTATTGATAAAGGGAAACGGGGACCTTTCTCCTAGCCACTCCTGTCCTTGCTTCAGCAGCCCTGCAGTTTTCCTCTGGGAATCTTCTTTTTGGCTGATTCTTAATGTATGAAGCCTGATGGTTTGTCATGGGATATAGTCTGCATTTGGTGATCTGGTGCTGCCATTGTGCAAAGTGATAGAATTTTTTTTATCTTGCCTGGAGTATACAGAGATGACATGAGAATTTTCCTGTTTCCCCCTTCAGGCAGGTAGCAATGATGGCTGGATGAGCTAGCCGGCAACCTCCCAGTTCCTATCTGCCTCTCCTTTTCATCCTGCAAACACTGTCATTTTGCTTCATGTTTCCAACCCTCTCAATGACAAAGCTATTTTTCTCACTTAGCAAATGTAAAGTTTTTGAGTGTTATACACAATGTTTTCAGTGATAGAGTAACCTGAGCATAAATAAAATAGTATAATCAACAAAAATGCCTTTGTTATGTTCATGTTTTCAAGTAGGCAAAGACTTAGTAATATCTCCCCAGAGATGGGAAGGCAGTAGTTCTGTAAAACATAATTACAAACTACTTTTCTCTGTGCTACTGTTGGCTTTTGGTTTTGATAGTGTTGGGGTTTTTTTTTAAACATTGTTGCTCAGTATCAATGGTTTCAAGTTAATGTTTAATGTTCCAGCAGTTTGGGTTTCATGGGAGCTGAGAAAGGGCCAGTTCATAGTTAATAAGTTCCGTGGTTTTCTAGCCATTGCAGTCATTTTTCTGAAGTAGAAAAATATATACAAATCTAAATTAATATTTAGTTTAGCTGAATTGAGAGATTTATTTTCTTTTTCAAGAAAACTATAGGTGATTTTTGGAATAAATTACTTTCCAACAAAATGTTTTTATTGCAAAGTGGGAATAATTATTTTAGGGTTTTGGATTTTTTTAATCTGTATTATCTCAGCAGTGATACTCTCAAGGCTGTGGGAATACTTTTTAATATTGCATGTAATAATTTTTTTCTTCCTTTAATCTGTAGATTCTGTAATCTCTTGACCTAGACGCCTACTTAGTGAACTGAAAAATAAAAGTACTTGATTATGTAGAGGTCTTCATCAGTAGATCTCAAGTGTTTTATAATGGAAATAAGTACCATTTGACAGGTGATGAAACTTATTAATAGTAGCAAAATAAATCACCTGAATGTGCTCATTAGATCAGTTGAAGATCTGGGAATAAAACACAATCTTCCTGTGCCACTCTTGTTTTCTTTCCAATAAAAAAATACCTCCTTGTGCAGCCAGTTTTTTCCTGAAATTTCAGTTTTTTTCCTGAAAAGAATAGCTGGCAGTTACTAAAAATAGTAACAGGTAGCATATGTGTGCACATATAGTGCTATATATAGTGCTTGCCTGCTCATGACTCTTTGCAAACACTAATTATTCTAATTATCTGCAAGGTTAATATACTTATCTGCAAGGTTATATTTTATTATACGTTATAAGTATCATTAATATTCCTAATTATCTGCGAGTTAATATAATTTTTAAATTCAATCAGACAAAGCTGTCTTCTCCAATGACATCAATCTTTATGATTTAAAAGAATATTAAAAAAAGAGGGGATTCAGTTTATTATATAAAGTGAGATTTATCTCTCTTTCTGTAAAGTTTGGTGGTGTGTGTGTTGTGTGTGGGTTTTTTGTTTGTTTTTTTTTTTTTTAAAGATAGAGTAGAGGTCTCAGTATTGGCTTTTTGAAAAAGCTGTAAGACTGGTTATTCTTGGCCTCCAGTACAGATCAAAGGAAGTAATTCTGAAGTGGGATTAAACTTTTATTTCTATCATTAACATAAATGATCCGTATGCATAAACTGGATTTACTTTAGCTGAAATGGAATATTTCCGTTGTATATACCTTGTTGATCCATCACAGGATTATATTTGCTTTTCCTGTGGGCTGTGTTGTCCTGCTGACACTCAGTTAATTACTGTTCTATGTTTATACTCAAGTCTTTCCTCCTCTAATGTTTTGATATAAACTGACCTTGCACTCTGAAGTGTTATAGCTGTCCCTTTTCCATACAGTAATCCTCGAGATCATTCAGTCCTGTGTAAGACTGACCCTCCTGTGTGTTGGTGAACCTCCCCTGCTTTGTGATGTTCACAAATTCCACTTGCTTCTTTATTCATCTCAGAGGAAATACTAAATAAGATCAGTCTTGGGACTGATCACTGAAGAACACCAGCAACAGCCTTGTTTACATTGCATAGTTCCCTCTTCATTATAACCTAGCTACATCTCTGACTGCTTTCAAATTCATGTACTAATCGCCCTGCTGTCCCTGTAGGAAACTAGCTGAATTTGATGCAAATATGGAGAAAATGTGGGACTGAACAGATGAGGTGTTAACAGTTCACCAGGACTAGATGCTGTTCACCAAAGGGTACTGAAGGGTCTCAATTGTGACATGTAAAATTGTTGAGCTGCTGGCCAAGTTGAGTAACATCCCATTTCAAATGGCCACTGTGCCAATTGCTAGTACGGCTTCCATCTACAAAAAGGGCTTAAGTGGCCACCCTGGAAACTAGAGACCAGTAACTCTGACTTGTATCCATGATACAGTGGTAGAGCCTATGATAAAGGATAAGATCAGTGAAAAGATGACTAAATGCTCTTGGGAGAGGGTGAGGACAGCTTCAGTAAAGGGAAATCCAGCAAGGATTTTGAATGTGTCCGTGGTGCATGAATGTGGCTTGGGCATCCTGTGGACATAATGTTGTTGGATTTTCAGAAAGACTCTGTGATTCCACACCAAACACTCTTAAAGAGGCCAAATTGCCATGGAATTGGAAGAAAGGTACTTTCATGGCTAAGGGGCAGGAAGAAAAGAATTGGGGGTTAATAGTAAATTTTCAGGTTGGAGAAGAGTCAGCACAGGGATTCCCACTGGGATTTATGCTGGGACAGGTTTTGATCAGTATCTTCTTCACTGATGTGAAATGGAGCTGAAACAGTAAAATCCCTAATCTTACGGGTCATGTTAAGCTTTTTTTTTGAGTGATCAAATGCTGTGGTGATGTCAGGGAACTGCAGGTGGAGCTTCACAAAACCGAGTGAAGGGGCAAAAAGGCAGCAGATGGTTTTAGTGTAGAAAAATATGTAAGTAGTACATTGAGGGGAAGAATAATACAAACCAGGCCTACATGTTTCTGAACTTAGAAATGCCAGTCAGAACTCAGGAAGATCACAACATCATGGACTGCATTTGCTATTCCCCAAATCTTGTGACATGAAAACTACAGTGGACTTGAAACTTGTAGGATATGGGTGTAAAATGGATGAAGAAAGTGTTCCTGACATAGCAAGTAGGGAACTTCTAAAACTGCTCATCCTCACAACAGGGAGGGAGATGAACTGCAGAAAGTGGCCCTTCCCATGTCTGCTCTCTCAATACCCCTTCCCGTTGCTGCTGCTGCTGGGGGCAGAATATGGGGCTAAATGGACCAGTGGTCTGAACCATTAGGACATTTTTCTTGTTCTGCCACAAGTGATGTGTTAGGTTTGTGCAAGAATCTTCCCACTGAACTGACTACTTTATTTCCTGCTCACAGTTATGGAAAGCAGATCATCTAGTTCTCAAAATTCAAGCATAAACCTCTGCCTTGAATAGTCTAAGAGTTCGTTCTCTCTTGTTTGTCTCTTGCCCTCATGTTCTGTATCCTCTGCTATTGAAAGATGAGGCAAAGTAGTTTTTGGTCCATATCTTATGTTTAAACACCGTCCTCCCAAAACTTTTTTTAGTGACTGAAAATAACCCATTTTCTACCTCTTCCAGCAGCTACTGAGCCTTGCTGTTATTAGTTCCCCTTTTTCATGAATTTCTATGTGGTAGATTCAGTTACTGAGATAACTGTGTATTTGTGGCTTCTTCAATAAAACACTGTTCTTCACTCATAGCTTCAGATTTGTGTTTAAGATGAATTTGATACAGCAAAATTTTGGTGACCTTCTGTGTCAATGTTTGACTTGATGCATGCTGTGAGCAGCCCAACAGTAGGAGCATGTTTATTATGGAAAGGTAAGCATACGTATAAGCCTTCACAGGATCATATTTCTGTGTTCCTTTTCATCAGTTACTTAAATGCTTAAAATAGGCTACGACTAGCTCTTTTGAATTCAAAGCTACTTATCTTGTGTGCATTTATGTAGGACTTTTCTTTTTAAGATTATAACAGAATAGAATAGGGTCAGAGAAGTTCTGAGGGACTGGAGGACCTTTCAAAGGGTTATTTTCAAGAGAAAATGTCAAGGCTTTATTTTTTTTATATTTCACTTCTATTAAAAAATTAAATACAACAATGCATGCTGTAGATATCTGCTGTAATTTCTTTAAAGGTTTTACATGTCATCATTTGACTTGTCTCTCACTATCAACTTGACATAAGATAAAATATTCTTTTTTGTGTGTGGTTGAAAGTTTATTCTTTGAAGAATTTCACTAGTAAAGGATGGATAGTGGGGTTTTTGATACGGAACAACACAATGCTATTTTTGCTTTGTATTAAAACATTGATTTTTTTTTTCTTTGTATTTCTTAATTTTCCTAGTTCAGTATTTTAAGATTTAAAAAAAAAAAAAAACACCAAAACCAAAAAACACCACCATAAACAGTACTTTGAAAAGATGCATGAGTGAAATTCTCTGTGTAATGCATCTAGCACTAGTGGTTGCACTACATAATTTGGTAGGATACCAAATCAATTAATAATAGTCTAGTAGTTAACATACTGGCACCAGCAGGCAATTATTTCAAGTGTGACTTTTTTTCCAGTCTCTAGAAATTGTTGGTTGGTTTAATGCAACTTACAATAATAGTATAATGAAAAGCTTTATGAGAAAAATATGCTTTTAATATGAGTACGCTTTGAAAAAACCTGCTGTGGTCCATAGACAAAGCTTATGTTCTTGATGGGGTGGAAAATTAAAGAAGTCTAAGAATACTTCAGAATATGTTGGATTGCTTTTAATAGTAAAATAAAGGGAAGATGTTCCTGGGTTTTAGGACAGTAACAGAGCACAAGATCATCTAAACATCTTCATATCCTCGAGCAAAGAATCTCTCCCAGTTTCACCTGTGCCTCTACTCTTGGAAATCTTTATCAAAGTATGCACTCATGCTGACTCCTCTGGAACAGCAGGTTGAAGCACAGACTTATGTTCCATTTAAACTATGCGTAAGCCTCTTACTAAGATTTTTGTTGGTGCTTGGGAGGTTGTGTGATCTCCTGCAGCGAGGTGAGTGTGGCTGTTCAGTTAAAGCTCATGGGGAGTGCTGGGCGTCCCCTCCCCAGCCCCCTTCCCCTCCTGCTCCTTGCCCTGACTCACCACTCACATCTCCCCCAGAAGAGCTGGGGGAGATGCCCGTGACACACGTTTCTGAAGGGCTGACTTTCTGCCTTGACAGATGGGCGGTAAATTGTAAATTCTGCTCGCATTCAGTTTTGCAGGGGCCGTCATGCCAATGAAGGCAGTTAAAACTGTCAACACCTAACAGTGCTTGAAGATAATGAATGTAATATAAACCTGAGAAGCCCATGAACAGCATTGGCTTCCCACATAGCAGATGAAATCCACTGGGTCTCTGCATTTCAAGAAAGCCTCTTAATCCTATTCAGGCATTCATAATAATACAGTGATTATGTAGAAAATTCTGCTTGTTCAAAGAAGCATGTTAACAAAAAGAAGTTAAAGGTATTTAAGCATCCTATGTTTAATGTGTTCCAAAACCACTTCAGGATGTTGACAGCTGATTATTAATTACAGTGCCATGGATAAATATGCCATGATAATGCAGCACATAATTTTATGTAACTTATATACACATTCTCCAGCGCATGCTCAGTATTTCCTTGGTGGATTTCAGTAATAAAATATGATATGGTGGATTTTTGTGTTCTTCATTAGCTTAGCTGCCTTTAGTTGAGTGCAATGTAGAAGAGAATTTCATTATCAGTTAGTAATGTTTGTGATACTTGCTTATTTTTCTATAAGAAAACATCTTCATATTTAAGTCACTTTCTTTTTTTTTGGAGGAATGAGCCCTTGGTAAGACTCTTTCAGAAGGACTAAAAGCAGGAAATTTAATGATGGAAGAGGCCTGGCTTTCAAAATCCTTTGAAATGAAATAAATACAAAGTATTGTAGTATAAAGTAATCCCCAAGGAAAGTAATTAAATGGAGAGATAATCGTGAAATGCGTGAAGTAATTGCTGAGAATCATGCATACAGAAATAATTTGTTTTGTGTCAGTGTGTGTGGCTTTAATTAGAGTATTGTTTGAAGACACCGCTGCTGCTAGCCACGGTGTGATTTCCCTTCTATTTGGCTATTGCTATTTAAGTGACTTGAGCTTTCTAATTACGTGACCCTATATGATAGGAGGGATTTACAGTGATAACATATGACTTTTGTTGTAGAAATTGCATGCTGTAGAAGTGTTCAGTAATTATTGTTACAAACACTGGTCCATACACATATCCACACACGCACATGATATTTACAGAACTATAAGATGATAAGAGTTCCTGCCAAGAATCAATTTTACTGTAATAAATGACTTATCTGTGTTATCCTCAAACATCTTCATCTCTTTCAGAGAGGTGTGCACTTTGTTGTCCATCCTCAAGCAGTACAGTATTTAGTATATTATTAGTTAAAACAGTAGAGTCAAGTTTGACAATGGGATACAAATTGAAATTCATCAGTAGCACATGTGAACCCCCTTGCTGAGCTTGCAATGCTCTTGGTAAGTCATGTTGTTGTGGGAGAAGAACATAAAGAAGAACAGATGAAGCTGGGGAGAACTTATACCACCTGTGAAGGTAATAACCCATTTTATGTACTTCCTTGAAGAGGCAATTCAGAAAAGAATTTCAACTTTCTGACATAGCAAGAGTGTCCAAATTAAATCTACGTGGGGGAAAAGAACTCAGCTTCCCTCTCCCCACATTACTCTGAGGGCAAAAAAGTCAATAGTTACTGTGCCCTGAATAGTTACACACTGTGCAACAATCTGACTGATATTCTCATAGTCTTGCTGTGGAAGCTCATCATTGCTAATTCTATTTTTCTCTTTAATACTATTTCTACAGAAAGAAAAGACACCTATTTTTGTACAAACTACAATTATTTAATTCAAAATAAACAAATGACAACTTTGAAGCTGTACAGTAGAGCTCTGGCTTAATTTTTAACTAATACCAAAGTATATGCTTAGAATTGGAGAGCCCTGTGTTAAACAGTCCTAAGAAATGCTGCAGAAGCTCCATGTAAAACTCTGCAAAATCCTGGATGCATTTCAGCTATTACTTCCATATAAAATGGATTTTTTACCATTTATATTATTTATGCCTTTGTAATGTAGAAAGAACAGTCAGTTAGGAGGAGGGATGCATTGGCTTTTGGAAATTTCTAAGCGACTTACGGTGAAATACGCCACTGTGGGAATGAATATAGCTAGTGAAGGACATAGATAAAGTTGCTATGCCCTAATAAAACTGATACACTGAGCAATTAACTGGCTTTGTAGAATAAGGGTCTATAAACACTAATGATGTTAGCTTAGCTTTATACAAGTGAGCTGTTCCACTCAAAGAAAAAAGTACGTCTCACTCATGTCTAAACTTAAGGAAACATTCAACTGTTTGAAGTGTTAATCCCATGGAGGCTGTTTTCTGGAATGGGAGTTAGTATAAAAATGTGATTATTACATTTTTGCATATCCCACAAGAAAGACAATGCTCTTCTGAAGAGAAAGTAAGGTTTGACTAGGACATTGGGAGGTCTTTTTGGGGGTGGTGGGTTGGGTTTGTTTTTGTGGATTTTTTTTTGCTTTTTGTGCATTTTTTATACTCCTTCTTGTGAGCATCTCTCGGTTTAATGGGTTGCATATGCTTTACTGACATTTCTTTTTCATTCAAGCCTCAGACATCTTCCCTTTTGTTGTAGAGTGTGATACCAAATTGAACAATACTAGTTAATCTCAATTTTTTCCGCTTTGGGCTTGGGCCAGTAGCCGCATGCCATAGTCAGTGATCAGCTCAAGTTATGGAATGGAGCATATTTTAGATGAGTGTTTGATAAATGTATATATTTTAAAAATGTATATAATAACAAATAATAAATGTATATATTTAATTCTAACTCCTGTTTCTGCAGTTCTTAAAGACAAAACATTACAGGGTTGCAGTGGATAGTGCACATTGATGTGCACTACAGAATCAGGCTAGTAATAATTTTTCCCACTGGAAAATGCTATTGAGAGTCATACAAAGAAAGAAGTCAGCCAGTTGAAGGAAAAAAGGAAAGTTGGATTTTTCAGTTAGTTTCTCAAATAATCTCCCCTGAATTTCTCAGGAGAATAAATAGCAAAAGGCAAATTAGGTAAAGTGAATAAAAAGATTATTTCTGTAACGTACAGCTTTGGGAAGACTTCAAAATTTTATAAATACTAGTATTAATTTCAGATCAGAAATAAATGGGTTAAACTTTGCATTTAGATCTGGTTTCTACTTTCCAGCTAGTTCTGCCAAAAAGCCATTCCACTGGAACATTAGGAAGGAAATAAACTTTTAAACATAATTTAAGACCGGAAAAATGTTTTATGGTTGTATTTTGTATCATGACTTTTATGAAAATGACAACATTTATTATTTCATAAATGAAATGATCTTTCAAATATGTACAGGATAAAATAGTACATCCCCGGGACCAAATGTCAGGCATGTCACTGTTTTCTGCATTTGTTTAATGGTTCTAAGTGTTTAACGTTCTTAGCAACTAGTTCATATACTCATGGCTTAATTCAGTAAAAGCCTCTAAGAATACAGAAATCTGTCCAGTCCCTGAAATATCATTCTGGGGCTTGTTCAACAATACAACTGCTTACATAAGAGTGTGTGGGGTCTTCAGGTTTTTTTTAAATATTGTCCTAAAAGTATTTCCCTCTTGGGTTTTGTTTTGTTTTTTGAGGGACCTGTAACTCTGAAGCAGTTTCTTTATTCTTTTCAGACAGCATAAATGTTCTTTTTTTCCTTTCTGTCTTTTTTACTTAAAGCTATTGTTGCAGTAGAACTATACTTGATGCCATTATTTCCATTGAATAACACCTTATCCTTGAAGTATTTCCAAATTCTATGTATAAGCTGCTACTCGTAAGAATAAGGATCTTGAAACTTGGTCCTTCTAGAGACACCAACAAAAGTAAGAAACATAATTTTTCATATAGTTCAAATAACTGTTTAGATTTATTGTGACCTGAAGAATTCCGTATCTTATTGTTTTTGCTCTTGCAAGATCAACAAATTAGTCCAATGGTGGCAGCAATTCTCCCTTGCTATTCCTTGGAAAGAACCTGCATGCCCTGGGCAACTCTCAGACCTTCTGTATATTCAATGAACAGGAATATAATTGTATATAGAAATTTGGTTTCCAAATTTTGGATAATGGGCACATATTCTGAAAGTAGAAAGGAAAAAAAACCTTTGTGATTATTACTGTTTTCTCTTGAATATTCATTGGATTGCCATTGAAAGCAAATCATGCTTGTGACTAAGTGTGAGTAAAGCAGGTGTAGGCTGGTGGCAATGCTCTGCAGCTATGTGCCAGCTCCAGCCAAAAGTGATATGGGAGGCCTTTGTGTTTATTAGCAAAAAGGTATAATTTGTCAAATATTAAAATTAATGTTTAAAATGTTGACTGGACAAAGTGAACCACAGGCATATAGATGATTGAGGCCTGTACTTTTAGAGTCAAATATAGATGATTGAGGACTCAAAGTCCATTGTGAAACAAACAAAAAAAAAACAAACAACAAAACAAAACAAAAACCCCAAAATTAAAATGTCTGTTTTTTAAACTAGCTGATTGCATGTGCAGGGAGGGCATCATCTGGGATATACGAAGAGGATAAAAACACAATTCTCAGTCTTACAACTGAAACAATTTTCCAAGAATTCTACTGAGCCTATCATAAATCAATTATGTTTTTAACTGAAGGTAAACCAAAGTGTTTTCAATCAAAATGGTAATTTTCAAAAAAGTTAATAAAACTGTCACTTGAGCTATAGCTACAGTCAGTCTCATAGTAACACTTAAATGTTACAGACATCCTTAATTCTTATAACTGGGAAGAAGGAGAAACAAAGACGAAATATCTTGCTTTGTGAGCACCTGCCTTAATACTGGTTTCCTCATTTTATTTTCTTTAACATGGTGCAGTTTTAACTACTTTGGCATGCCCCTATACAGTTACAATTTTGTTTCGAAAGTCATTGTGAGATGTTACATTACCAGGCTTTCATTTCCATAACTCCATACTACATTTTAGCAAACCATATGCATCTGTGGATCCTTCCCTCCCAGTCTGGTGCCAGAGGCCTCGCTAGGTAGAAAACTAGAAAATACCAGAATTTAAAAACCAAAAAATACCCACATTTAAAAAATAAAATCTAAATATTTTCAATAACCTGAAGCGTCGGTGCGCCTGGAAAAATGGCAGGCAAACATATTCTGTGAGCCTTCTGAATGGAAGGGGTAGAGGTCGAAGGGAGAAGAGCTTGGGGAGTTGCATCTAAAAGCCCCAGAAACGAGAAGTATGAAAGGCAATAAGCAAAATAACAAAAACTAAAGTATTCTCCATAGGAAGTGTGTGTAGTAAGGGGAGAAAATAGCTATGCATTCAATAAATTTGAACGTGCTGAAGAAGATATGAATTTACTTTGCTATCTAGTCAAATTACTATTAATTGGAGTAGAAAATTAAAGTAACAGAAATAAATCCAGTGTTGTTCAAATATTTGTTTCACATGCCACCTCCTTTCCCATCCCCTTCCAGTGTACAAAACAGATGAGAGGAGAAAATCTGGCTGTAGAAACAAGTTGAAGCATTCCATGACAAATTGTAAAGAGTGCGTGTTACTTACTGAGATGAGAAATTAATCAAAAAGATCTGAAACTTAGCACAGGGGGTTTTGCATGAGTTTAACTTGTTAATATTTTCAAAATGCATGCATTAGATGTGATTGATTATAAGTGATAGGCCTTGAGTTTGCATCTTTACACCCTTCTGTTCCCATCCTGAAAATCCTTCTGCTAGATTGGATGCTCTTATTTTAAATAACCTAGATTAATCTTGCTTGTTCCATATTAGCCATATTAAGTATGTCCTTTACTAGCTAGATGAAATTCAAGATTTTCAATTAAGTCTATAAATTCAGTTTCTAAAACAAGAATCTTCTATAAATACCGAATTCTAATCACTTGGTTATATTAGTTGATCAGAATTTGACCATGTTATGAATTGTAAGCATAAAATGAAAATAACTTTTAAAATGTTTAGATCTTTTTGTGGAAGAAGTAGTTATTATCTTGACTGTTAAGAGATTTACAAATCATGTACTTGATTGATAGATATTTTTTTTCCTAATATTTCAGAGAAAAATAATGTTTTGCAGAATGCACTGGTTTACATAAGATTATGTCAGTGAGATAATTTAAGGTCTGGCCTCATGCATGTCAAAAAGCAGTCAAATATCATAGAATCATAGAATTGTTAAGGTTGGAAAAGACCCTTAAGATCATCAGGTCCAACTGTTAACCTAGCACTGCCAAGTCTGCCACTAAACCATGTCCTCAAGCACCGCATCTACCTGTCTTTTAAATACCTCCAGGGATGGGGACTCAACCACTTCCCTGGGCAGCCTGTTCCAGTGCCTGACTACTCTTTCAGTGAAGAAGTTTTTCCTAATATCTAACCTAAACTTGCCCTGGCGCAGCTTGAGGCCATTTCCTTTTGTTCTGTCAGTTGTTACTGGGGTGAAGAGGCCAACCCCCACCTCGCTACAACCTCCTTTCAGGTGGTTGTAGAAAGCAACAAGGCCTCTCCTCAGCCTCCTCTTCTCCAAACTAAACAACCCCAGCTCCCTCAGCCGCTCCTCGTAAGACTTGTTCTCTAGACCCTTCACCAACCTCGTTGCCCTTCTCTGGACACGCTCCAGCACCTCGATGTCCTTCTTGAATTGAGGGGCCCAAAACTGGACACAGTATTCGAGGTGCGGCCTCACCAGTGCCGAATACAGGGGCACTATCACCTCCCTGGTCCCGCTGGCCACACTATTCCTGATACAAGCCAGGATGCCATTGGCCCTCTTGGCCACAATCATGCTACTGTATGTCTAATATGTATTCTACTTGCTCTAAGAAGGTTAATTATAAAGGAGAAGCCTTGAACAAATTGTAAATGTGATTATCAATCATTTTTCAGGTTGCCTAGGGGCAGTGTGCATTTCTGTAATTAAGGGTGCACATTTAACCAGCACAAACATGGGAAAAAAAGTATCAATGTCTTAATACTGTGTTTGTGAAGTTATGTTCATTTCTTTCCTGAACTGGACTAAATATCTGAAGTTACTGTATCAAAATCAAACATCAAATAATCGTTGCTTACATTATTTTGAGTAGTTTTAATGAAAAAAAGAACTTCCAAGGGAATGGAAACATTTTATTTTTATAAAAAAGTTTCAGTGTAATGCTGTCTAAATTAGGTAAAAGATGATAGTCATTAAAGAATAATTTCAGGTGGTGTTCAGGAACTGGGTCTTGGCTTTCTGGAGGAAAAAAATGTTACTTTTGTTCAGATGTTAGAATACTAAAAGAAAAGTTTAAATATGGGATGCTGACTGTTCTTGAAAGTCTTTCCCTCCCCTGCTCAGTCCTTGCATCTCTCTACCTGTCTTTTGAATGACATAAAATGGTATTTGTATGTCTTGGTTTGCTATGGTTTGCTTCCTGTGTTGTGTAGTCTCTGTTACATAAAGTAACTTGATCTGTTGGGTTTTTTCCCCTATGTTATTCATGATGTGAATAATTTAGTAACCTACAAATGTGTGTAGTAAAAAACAAAACAAAAAAATAAACCACAAAAACCAACAACAACAAAAAAACCCCACAAAACAAAGAAACAAACAAAAAACCCCACCACAATATGTTAACTTAAAACTAGAGTTTGTTGTTGTGGTGGTTTTGGTTTGGGTTTTGTGTGTGTGGTTTTTTTTTTAAAGTAAGTAGAAATGGAATATTCTGTGGCGTTTTACCTTCCTGAAGGTCTTTGTCCTCTCACTTTGAAAGGAAACTTTTGTGAGTTGGAGGTTCAGCCATCCTAGCCTCCAGTGTTTATTATGAGACACCACCTCTTCCAAACCAACTCTGTAGCGCAATTGGTATAATTAGACCTTTTCTTAGGCTCCTGGTGTATGTCAAGAACAGTTAAAATGGATTGTCTTGTGTTATTGTAGATCATCCCTGTGTCTCACTGGTCAATTTATGTGGCATGAGTACTGTATGCTTTCTTCTTCCATCATTTTACCTTGCTCTTTTACTTATTAGTATGTTTTTAATTGTATCTTTTTCCCCTCAGTTCATCCAGAAGTCATTTCTGTATTTGCTGTCTCTGAAGATTTTATTCAGAATCATAAGTTTTAATACCAAGTTGTCTGCTTCAATGGATATAACATAAACAGTTTTGCTCAATGTTTCCACTGAGCTGTAATGTGGCAAATGTATTCAGAAACATTCTAGTGGGTGGCTCTAACACTGTGTTGCCCAGAATAAGCTCATCATAGTTCTTCGTTTTCTGTTAGCTTAAATATAAGAGCAAATTTAATAGAAAATAGAGAACAAAATTGTGTGGTTGAATTGAAATCTATCCAAAAAAGCAGGATGCAGTTGAACACAACTGCAGATGTCTACAGTGTCCTTCTGAATGATATTAAAAGCAGTGGCTGATTATTCTCTACTTAAACTGATAAAAATAAGAAAAAGCCTTTCCTACTTCAATACTTCCCCTTGTGTGTACAGACAAAATACATCAAGTGAAGAAAATCTAGCTGAACAATCTCTTGGACTCTTTGTGAACCCTGTATTTTACTGCTTTTTGAACTGTATACTTCATTAAAAATCGAGGCAACAACTTTTGATAAAAATAAATAATAATATAATAATAAAAAAAAGCAAATGGAATGTCATGTCAAGCTGCAGCACGAAACAAATATAACGTGCATAGATGTATATTTAAAAGGATATGTTTAACACAGAAATTAATTTAAAATTCTCATGTGCTGTGTACAAATAGCCCAGAACAGAGAGACTGTAGATCTGTACAGCAATGTGAAGTAAATTATTGCAAAAATCAAATGCATCAAACTAATAGATCTATTAAATGGATGGTATTTCAAGAGATAATCTGTGCATTTGACAGCCCTTTACTATGTAAAGCATTCTGAAATACAGATATTTACACAACAGTTTATGTGGTCTCTTATTTCTCACAGTATTTCAAAACGTTCTTCTTCCAGTCTACCACTTGTCAAAATGTATTAGTTGGCACTTGCCTTTGTTAAAGATTTCAGAATCCTGCCAAGTTAGTTTAAGGATTTGTTGACAATAATTATTAGGGAAGCTTGCAATATAATTAATATTTTATTTCGCGTTGTATTATGATGCTTTACACGTTGTGTTGCTTAATGGTTAAAACTGAGTTTTTCTTTAAAGAGAAAAAAACAGTTTGTTTCAGTGAAGTTAATAAAGAAAGAACGTTAATTTAGAAAATGAAAAGCTGTGTTAAATGATTTAGTATAGTAATCCCATGATTTGCTTGAGATCAACAGTTGCTTGGAAATAAAACAGCTACTTAATGACTGCATCAGTTTAATAAGGGTAGGTACACTAGAAATGAGGTACAGCTCATCAAGTTTTACTCTTCAAAATTTTTCTATCAACAGAACTTGAAGAATAACAAAATTACTTCTCCCTTCTTTTTCTTGTTCCTCATTGTTGAAAATCAATATGTTCTATAGTAGGAAATACTGTTTTAGAAGAGAGCGCTAGCACTTGCAAATGAGTTTTGTTGGGAATTTGGGGATAAAAATGCATGTGTGTATGCTTACAAGGATGGAATAGTGCATAGTTTTATGCTTATGACTAATTTCCTTATGCTGACTGTAACTTGCTCTTCCTGAGGCTGTTTCAAAATGTCTTGTTTTCAAAATCAGAAGAAGGGGTATAACATTGGCTAAGTTTTAAAATAGAAGCACTTTTGGCTGTTTTAAAAAGGCCTAGATTTCCCAGCAGACCTTTTTGGTTGCTTTTCTTGTTATTTAGATTTCCTATATAGCACAATGCTGATCAGCGTGGAGAAGAGTCCACCTTGCATGCCTTGTGTTGAACCATATGATCGTCAAAATTGTGTTATGGGAGGATGAAGGGTTTGAAATGCTGACCAGTAAAGTAACATGAATTAAATGGGGTGATGCAAAGGAATAGACTTTCTGGATCTGTGTGGACCCACATACAAGTAGCACCAGGCTATGTCTCGTGCTGTAAGCTGTGCTCTGGGAAGCCTGGCACGTGGTCTGTACCAAAGTTGTTCTGCTCAGTGCCTAGAACTCATCAGACAGTTTTGAACTGCAACTGCTCAGGTAGCTAGAGTATTTGGAGCATGTTCCCTGGTGTGATGTCCCCAAAAGAGGCTGTTTGAGGTGATGCAAGTGCTGGACACGTGGGGTTTTAGTGGATTGCACTTTGAGTACCTGAAAAGCTCCCTGAAACCTATGTGGTCCAGGTCAAACTTCGTTGTTTGGCAGGTCTAGAAAAGCAAGAGTGCAATTTGGGGAACAGTATAAAAAGATGTTTAGCTGCAGGAGGCATTGTTTTCCTAAGCTCCTCTGTGCTAAACTTAATTTCAACAATGTTTTCTTAAGAGTAAATTTTAATATTTCCATCCTTAAAACATTGCTTTGTTTTACTGAGAAGCTGTTTCTTCATCTAATCTTCTTATGCCAGATGACACTGTTCCTGTTTTCCCTTGGCGTTCACATGTGAAGCAAGGGATTGTTAACAATAAGATAGAAAGTTTTTTAACCTCTAGGTCAACTTTGTCCTATGTCAGTACTGGTAGATAGGGTCATATTTGAGGAACTGTATGATGTGGATGTGGTATCTCAGTGCCACTTTTAGTAGCCTTCATCCATACAGTAAAAAACCTTAATCTCATTTCTCTTCACAACTTAGACATGATCCTTCTGCACTAGGATGGACTGAGTTTAAAAATGTGCATCATTTGTCTACATTCTCTCTTTTCCCTAGATAAATAGACTGCTTTTAAAACTGCAAAACCCACATGTTTTCTAAGTACTAAATTCATTATTATAAAAGATTTTTATAGGAACAAGGACAAACCCTTCACTTCCTCAGTTGTGACATTTGCTTATGACTCTTCCATTAAAATATATCAGCCGATATGTTTTCCCATCAGTACATTGCTTCTAAAATTTCACAAACAGGAATAACTTATAAAGTGATTTATAAGTGTGTAATAAGCATACTGATTGGTTTGATTCGGTTTCTAGGGATGAAGCAAAGGACAGAGAGGCACAGACCCTTGCTGAAAAATCTTCGAGTTCTTGTCCTTGTGTGTGCTAAAGGAATAAGGACAAGTGAGGGAAGAAAGTCAGGCTATGATGAAAGTAGTAGTGTTTGGTTACCCTTGATTATGTTTAGTTTGGCAGTGTTGCAAATGTAGACTCATGATGAGATATACATTTTTCCACTTTCTGTTGCATAGTGTATATGTACATGTTTTCTTTGGAACTGGTGGAGAGAAGTAAATGTCATGGGATATACTGGGCATACTGGTGCACATCCTCTCTCTGTAAAACATGTTACTATGTTGCTCAAAATGAGGAAAAAGTTGTTAAAAGTTCTACAAATGCTGTGTGCTTTTGTTATGTGTTAAGTGTAAAAAATGCAGATGCTTTTTTGTGGGGTTTTTGAATGCTTTTTTATGGATATTTTACAGAATAGAAAATGAAGCAGATGTTTCAGCAGATGTCACAGGGGGCCTCTGGAGGGAATAGCTGTTCCACACACCGACAGCATTAGGAAGCTACTGAAAGGGGGGAAATGTAGAGCTGTGCAGTCTGAGGTCCAGTAAGCTAGAACTCAAAGGCTTTGAGATTACAGATTGAGAGTGGCAGGTTCTACTTCTATTCCAGTGTCAGGGCACAAATTCAGAAACCTTCATCACAAAGAGTATTCCTCCTTCGGCAGCTATAAAACATCGGCAAGGATTGCAGTGGCCCTCTTCTAGTTCTTGTACATATTTTCTGGGCACATTTTTCAGTGAAAACTGTAAAAGTGAGGGAAGGATGAAGAATAAAAGTTAAAACCAACTTTACAAAAAGGTAAAATGGGATATGAACTTTAGATTCTTGCTGCACAGTTAAGTGGGACCAGTTGCAGCATTTAGTCAGCTCTAAATAGAGACTAATTTAATTTCACAGCAAGGAAGAATTGCCGCAACCTCCACATCCTGTCTAGCAGTGCCTTGCTCAGGAAACAGCTTTCCTATCATCCCCCCACCTTTTCTTTTAATCAAAATGCCTTTCCTAGTTCTAATAACCATAACAAGAAAGAAAAGTTGGAGTTAAAATTAGATGATAGGCAACTCAGTTATCTTCATTCCATAATGTGCAAAAATGTTTTTATACACTATGTGAATATTGGTTCCAGCAGTCCTGAGTCAGCATTATTTGTAGGGTGTTCATGCCATGAATGTGTGATATACTCCATTCTGTAGATGCAGTTTTGTGGAAAAATGTCATCTTGCTAATGACTACAAACATATATTAAGAAGAAAAAGGAAGACCCGATTTCATTTGGGAATAAAAGCTTTTATTAGTGGGGCCTTGTAGCTTCCAAACATATCTGGATCTTCTGTCTGAATGATAAAGCTACAGGGAAAATAAAGTGATAGGTCTTAGGAGTCAAGAAAACCTTTCGAAATGCAAAACAAGCCTTTGTCTTTTTAATTACCCAGAGTGGGCTGTTGAAAGGAGTGGGATGATGGAGAGGGCAAAGGTAAGGAAAGCAGCTCATGATTTCTCATAGAGCTGAACTTGCCCAAATCTGCAGAGGCAGGAAATGTACAGTTTTCCAGTTCATTAAAGGCAGCAAGCTGTCAGTCAGATGCTTATGAGCCAGCTCAGTTGAGAGAGGGCACATGCCTTGGTTGTTTACACAGAAATCCTGACTGCTGCACGAGCGCTTTTGCAGCCACTGTTGGCAGCACTTAACACAGTGGCATGTTGCTTTGATTTCAGACATGCTTCCTGGCTTGGACCTACTTTCCCATGTCATCACAAATCAGCTCAGAGGGATACAGAGCACCCTAGATTTTTAAGTATTTCAAAACTAAAGTTTACATGCTGTATTTTACCTGAGACTGACTGTGTGTATCTATTCATTTAATCTGTGAGTTACTGCTTCTAAGAATAAGTTATTGCAATAACTTATACAATGGGAATCTGTAGTACAGAAATAGAATGATTTCTCTGTAAATCCATCCTTTTCCCTGCTGCATGCTGCAAGATGAACAACAGCCATCATCCTACTTCAGGGGGAGAAGGATTGCCAGGGCAGGAGGAAGAGAGAGATTAAAATTTTAAGAGGATTTAAGAATTCCTGACAAAATAGTTTTTGCCTCGTGCTTTTCCAAAACGGAGCAAAACAAAACCTAGAAACATGGAGCTGTAAGAATGTATGAGGTGTTTTGTTGGGTTGGGGTCTTTTGCCTGGGGTTTGTTTGCATGTGTGATTTGATGAGTATCTTTTGACTCTGGGCAGTACAGAGCTGCATGAACAACACTGTGCATGAGTGCAGAAAACGCTAAAGAGCTCTAATGAGAGGAGCAGAGCAGAGCCTGGGACCATGCTTGGCTACCATTCCCAGAGTGGTGTGGTGTCCTACAGGGGTAGGATCAAATGGAAAACAACTGAGAGGGAGAAAAATACTCACCAATCCCTTATGATACAGCATGTTATCATGGCTTAAGTGTCACGGCGTTTGGAGTAATATAATATTTTGGTGCAAGTATTGTGAAAGATTTACATGTATTATCCGCTACTGGAATGGAAAGAAATGTTCTGCCAAATTCTCAGTTGTGAAAATGTAAATGGCTGGAATTACACTCAGAAAGATGTCTTCCTTTTCATTATGTCATTTAGTAGGTCCTGAAAAAGAGCATAGTTTTGCTGATTCAAGGGCCTCGGAGATGTTTGTTGCTATTTTCCCATGTACCCTAAATCTCATTATTTGTACTTTCAGCAGCAAGCTGATTTGCAGATGTAGAGACTGAAATTTATGGCAAGAAATAGAGGACTCCAGTGGGTTTAATACTGTCCACAGTTGAAATAAATCCAGAGTAACTACATTTAAGTGTAATAGTTGCTTCAGAACTTTTGTATTGCAATACCTTTTCTCTCCAATGTGTTTTTTCCTTTATTTTTATTACTACTTATTTATCAAGTATCATGTAACTTGAGACTGTTAAAAAGGGAATTGAGAATTAAATGTCGGATATTTGTGACCCTTATTTGAACATTTGCTTTATTCCTAAAAGCCAACCTGTTGCGGTGCAGGTTTTCTGTTGTTTGGGTTTTGTTTTTTTTTTTAAGTAATGCACAGTGAAAATATGTAAAGACAGTCTCTTACCTGGTGGAGATTAATCCAAAAGGAATTGTATCTATATTACACTGATGTATACATTTTCTTGATTTGATTTGTAAGATCCAGTATAAGATGCTCCATAATACAGCATACTGCAGAGCCATGAAAAATGCTGCTCTGTTCCAGGAAAGTGCCAATGCAGGCTGCCTTCCCCCTTGAAAATGAGAAATGCAAGCATTAACCATAATTGTTAATTTTTATGATAGTTTTCAATTTTTTCATGCATTTGTGATCTGAAGGTGGAACAGGCAGTGAAGGTGTAGTTATAATTGATGTGCACATTAAATGAACCCCCTGCACTGTGGAGATGTGGATGTGTTTGCTTATGGTGCAGTTTTATTTATTTTCCATTGACATACCTTGACAGAAAGTCCCATGGAAAGACGTGGTACTTTTGAGATTAGAATCCATTGCAGAGCAGTGACATTCTTTCTAAAGCTTTATTTATCAAAACCCATGAGCTAGTTGTTAAATACCTAGGATACAGTATGTATAAAGAAGTGAAACTATGGAAATGTGTATTACTTTTTAGCAGGGCCCAGAACACAGAGAATTCACGCCATGAGGAGGATGATGTGAATGGGGGAGAAAAGGATGCTATCCTTATGACTTACGGACTGTGTTTTAATTCCATTCTCTGTAGTCTCTTTGGGAACCAGGGGCTGTGTAATGCCAATGAGCACAACTATGTTTTTAAAAAAGGAAGGAAAAAAAATCAAACCCCAACTATCACATATGTAGATATGTGTAATAGATTTGCCTCTAAACGGGAACTTGGGGAAGAGTGGCTGGAAAGTTGCCTGGTGGAAAAGGACCTAGGGGTATTGTTTGACAGCTGGCTGAATGTGAGCTGGCATTGTACCCAGGTGGCCAAGAAGGCCAATAGCATCCTGGCTTGTATCAGGAATAGTGTAGTCAGCAGGACCAGGGAAGTGATCGTCCCCCTGTACTTGGCACTGGTGAGGCCGCACCGTGAATACTGTGTTCAGTTTTGGGCCCCTCACTACAAGAAGGACATTGAGGTGCTGGAGCGTGTCTAAAGAAGGGCAACGAAGCTGGTGAAGGGTCTAGAGCACAAGTCTTAATGAGGAGCGGCTGAGGGAGCTGGGGTTGTTTAGTTTGGAGAAGAGGAGGCTGAGGGGAGACCTTATTGGTCTCTACAACTACCTGGAAGGAGGTTGTAGCAAGGTGGGGGTCGGTCTCTTCTCCCAAGTAACAGGACAAGAGGAAATTGGCCTCAAGTTGAGCCAGAGGAGGTTCAGGTTGGATATTAGGAAGAACTTCTTTACTGAAAGAGTAGTCAGGCACTGGAACAGGCTGCCCAGGGAAGTGGTTGAGTCCTCATCCCTGGAGGTATTTAAATGACATGTAGATGTGGTGCTTAGGGACATGGTTTAGTGGCAGACTTGGCAGTGCTAGGTTAATGGTTGGACTTGATGATCTTAAAGGTCTCTTCCAACCTAAATGGTTCTATGAGTTTATAATTTAACCCAGCTCTGGGCAGTGGAAGGTATTTGCTGCAGAGGCCTATTTAGGTACCTGCACAAAAACCTGACTGGGTTCGTGACCCTCATTTTTACCTACGAGGGACATAGTGGATTCTGCAGTAAATATATCTTTTTTTTGTGCTGGATGGGGTGAGGAGCTGTTGTGTTTTTCCATTTGCACAAGGGACAAATACTGCAGACTTTGCTGTGTTTACCTTGGTGGTACATGTCCTCTTAATGGTGACTTTTAATTACTTCAACTCCTTCCTGACTAGGTTTAGGGCACTGCCATCCACAGACCTTACTGAGAGTGCAGCAGCCCTTTATTTGCTCTTCCAGGCCACTGCAGATGCATTACCACTCAAAAAACAAAATAAGGAAATTGGCTGAAAATCATGAGATCAATTCAGGTTCTTTCAGTTCTTCTGAAATTTATTTTTGTCTGTTGTTTTTGCTTTTGTGCTTTTTAAGCTTTTCACCCAGCTACAAAGAACACATTATTAAAGAGTGGATGCTCATTGGGTTGTCACTTAACCATATGCCTCAGGAAAAAAAAAAGCGCTGATAGCACTTCTGACAGTGTTGTAGAAGTTGGCAACATGCTCATATTCCCTCTGTGTTCTTGACAGAGAAGGCAGGCTGACTTTGACACTTATGTTTTGACACTCTAAATGATTTGGCTGACATGCATGTTAAAAACAAAAAACAAGAAAAAAAAAGCCAACAACCCCCTATTTTTTCCACTGCTGGTATCTAAACAAAGAAGTGAGAACCACATTTAAATATACTGGTGTCACAAGGCTTTTGTTATGGTCAAGCACAGTTATAAAAACTCATTGTCCCAGATTTCCCGCTTCCCACATAGAACTCCAGTCCTCAGTTTTGTATTTCCAAATTGTTCAGTCTTTTCAAATTTTTTAATTTTGTGACCACTGTTTTCCCCCATATAAACTTTCTTTCCTATCTTGTATATTCTATTATCATAAAAATTAGCCTCTCTTAAAACAAATACACATTTGTTGGATTGGTGAATTGAGTTTTATTGCACTTTCCTATTGTCAATGCAGCATAATAATGCAAGCAATTTAAGGAGAGAATGTTTTAATAATAATTAGTTCAGCTACAAGAGGTATTCCAATAACTTCAACTGTAGCAGTAACTATTTACTGTACATGCTTTAAAAAAACAGTCATTACAAAAGCATTTGCAATAGTAGCAAGGATGTTTAGCTTTACTTTAATTTACTGGTTGACAGATCACCTGTCATCTGTGAATGCTGACCAGTTACTAAAGGCTGAATGCAGTTATGTTTCAACACAGCTAAAAGTTCAAGTTTTCTGATACTTCAGTTGAAAAGGAGAAAAGTCTTTTAATTGACTTAATCTGTAGCACCCTAAATAATTAAATAGTTTGAATTATATATTTTTTAAAATGCAAAAAAAAAAAAAAAAGAAGGAAAAAGGGAAAGCTAAAGGACCATAGAGGTGCTACTTAAGTCACCAATAGTGTTCCTCTGCTGTTTATTTCCAGTAGTTTGGCTCAATACATTCTTTTTTAAATGACTTTTCTGTTCAATTAGGTCTTTCATGCTCAGAAAATAATGTACTTTTAGCTGATGTTTGCAATTTAAATGTATGATTTGGTAACTATTAGGGATTTTTTTTCTGTGTGTCAGGTAAACAGAATCACTGACTGTATGTGATATTTTCTTAAAAAGGCAGAGGTGTCAAATGCAGAGGAAAAAGTAATACGAAAAGTCATAAGTTATGGATAAAGGTTTTTTTTTTAAAAATGCAATATTGATGACTTATTTTTAACTAGTTGGACCACTTGGTCCATCTGTCTCCAGACACTTCAGTTATTAATGTAATGCAAACAATAAGTAATTCAATTTCTTTTAGTTCTCTTTATGCTTGTCAGACACATTTCTGTACAGACTGTTTGGCAGCAGCAGTGATGAAATACATTTATTGACTGCAGTTGCAGCAATCTAAATCTTGTCTTTCCCTAACACCATGTAATAGGAATTTGTGGGGTTTATCCCTGAAGTAAATCTACTTAAAGAATTTTTCCTACCATAGGTTTTAATGTTTGGTTTTGTCTAGAGTGTTTTTGTTAACTTTTGGAATACTTACAGAAGGCAAGAATGCGGTTTCCTGTAATGCAACATTTCTTTGAACATATTTTGCTATATTTTGGACTTGTTTCTTAAAATTAATGTATAAAACTTTCTTCTTTTTCTGTCAGTAAAAACAATCATTTGCTGTTTTCTATAAATGTGGTATAAAAGAAGCCTGAAATAATGTTTTTTTTTTTTTTTTTCCTCCTTCATTCCAGTGCATGACCCACCTAATTTTCTTTGATTCATTTTTCTTCTTTTCAGGTTATCCAGAGGACTTCAACTAGTTCCAGTTCTGAGAACTGTGCAGTAAAATTAAAGCAAGCTGCTAAAACAAGTAGACAGTTTTAATGGGGAAGTCCTCAGTATTGTGGTCTCTATTCTGCTACCCGTATCTCTATTTTGTAGGAAACAGTAATTGGATAAAACAGATGATAATTCTGTTAGGAAAAGGTATTGGCTGGTAGAACAGTGGATGGATGCCTTTGTCACAGACTGTGGAGTTATTTACTTTTTTTCCCTCCCCCCTGCTTTCTTTGTAACCCTAAGAAATTGGGTCATTGTACAGACAAGCATTGCAGAGTTCAACAGGGGACAGAAAGTGCTCTAATTTGGTCTGGCCTATAATTTGATTATTAGCACATGCTTTTGGGGGGTGAGAGACATGGGAGGGTGGAGAGTGCAGAGAAAGCACCAAGTTCTTCCTCACTAGTTAAGGCTCTTCAATTAGCTTTTTAACAGACCCGGGCTGGGAAGAAACTAGAAGATGGACCATGTATTACATATGAGTGGCGGGGCAGGGTATAGTTTGTGCGTTGCTTCAGTTTCTCTGTGTATGTGTGTGTGTGATCTTAGAAGTCACAGGTCATCTACTGCCCATTCTACTCTATAATCTTGCAACTGTAACCGTATATTGACTGGTGTTTTCCAGCAAAAATACACTTTATTACTAAATCTCTACATTTTTACTACCATTGTTTGTTTTCAAGTTGTGCAAAAACTGAAACACTTCCTTCTACTCCATCTTTACCCAAGCAGTCTCTGAAGGCTTCTCTAAGAACTCTTCCCACCATCTACTCACTTCTTCTGCAGATTGTGTTCTTGGTGAGATGTAATGTGTTTTGGAAGCTCTGGGCTTACAGTACACAAGCATGCAGCTACTTGGTAGGACTTAAGTTAATGGCATGTATCAGCCAAACTTACTTGATCAATATCCTGTTAAAAAACTACTGATATGTCATACAACTGCAGAATTTTTGGGCATTTGTGAGCAAGAATTTTGGTTTTGATAGTAATATCCAAGCAGTACATTGCAGGTAAAATAAGCACCCTGAACAAAACTAACAACGATAAGTATCCTATATATTTAAGTGACAGTTTCACTTGAGTTATAAATTAGATTTCTTTCCTGTTGTGATGTAGTCTGGTATAATAATGTGACACACATTCATGAAGAGTTTTTTTTTTTTACTTCCTGGTCCAGAGGGAGTTGGGCATAAAGTGATGGAGTAGATTTAATAAAAAATCCTTGGTAGTTCTTACCCATTGAGATTCTACCAGGCACCTCAGTGAACTTTTATTTTACTAAGTAGCTTTTACAATCTGATATGGAATGGTTTCTTTCAGTCTTGGGCTTTGGCAATACACCTGATTTTCCAAAAATAAACAGCATGCAAAGACTTAAGCTAAAGAATTCAGGAACGCAGGAAGACAATATTATGGTTGCAGAAACAAGCACTCAGAATGGAGAAAATATCAAGTTGTGGCTACCTGTGCAGTTTTAACTTCTTTACCTTTTCTCCTCTCCTTCCATGTGTATGCTATTTCATAGATGGGTTTTTTTCCCCCTAACTGGTCATAAACTTTTTTCATCATATGGGATGTGTGATGTGCAAAATGTTACTTTTTGCTCACTATATCCCTAGTGATATATTTTTGTGTGCTAATTAAACTATATTTAATACAAAATTACTCATTTCTCTGTGGGCTTTTAAGGTGGATGTCAGTGAAGCATCTTTGTGCTTCACAAAGTTCATTAATTTATTTTCACGATCTCTTTTGATGTACTATCTCCATTAAACATTTGGGTAACTTAGACACAAAGGAGGAAAACCAGTATCAGAATTTTTAGCATATTTAGCATTGTATAGCTGTACTGTCAGGTTTAACTATAATGACAGAAACATTCTTCAATGAGGTCTTTAGCTTGTTATTAGACAACACTCTAAGCTGGCTGTCACACATTGTAGATGATTATGGTTCATATTAAATACCTTATATAATTATATTATTTCTTTTGTGGAAAGGGGATATGCCCATCATCTTGGTGAGACAAGACAAATAAGGTTATTCACAAACACTGCAGCCCTGTCATGGTTTTGCATAGGCTTCTCTTTGATGTTGTGTATCGCTTGCATACCTTGTTGATTTTAAATTAAGTAATATTCATAGGCTAACTCATGATTTATGTATCCCCTCACAGGCTTGGTATTTATGATTGTTTTTCTCAGATTCCCTTGTTGGTGCCATACTTCAGAATCAAGAAATAGGTAAATGATTTTTAATAGCACTTGTCTCTAGTGGTATATATGCTAGAGACCAGAAATATCACTGCTTTTAGAGTTGCTCTGGATGTTCCCACGGCACATACGGTCTTGTAAGTCAGTCAGTAGTTGGCTAACGTTCTAGAAACATGAAGTTAATCATGCAGATGGGCATTTAGGAAGTCAGCGTTTTCTCAACTCTACGGGTTGATGATGATTTTCTTTAGGACTAATTAGTAGGTTTATTAATCCAAACAATTAAATTCTCTTCTAACACTACAGCTGTCTAATTAATGAATCTATTAATCAGTAGGTTCTCCAGATGTCTACTGAGATACTGTCCCTTGAGCAGCAATATTAGTTGTTGAATTATTGTAAACCAAGAACTAGAATCTTTCATTTGTTTGGCTGTGTATTAAACAGGAGCTGGATTTATTAAAAGTACAAGAGTTGTTTCTTTTCCTCTTTTCCTCTGAGTAAAAATCTATTTTTAATTATCACTGGTTATTTTTTCCATTCAGCCACCTGACATACTTGTGAATAGATAATGTGTGATTAAAATCTAAGGGGTTGTTTATTCAAATGCATCCTTTCCAGTGACCCAGAAGAAGCTCTTGCAAAAATGAACGTTACCATATAAGCATGCACATAGCTTAATTGCTTTCAATTTCAAAAACCTACTTACCTTGTGCCAGTAAGTCATGATCTTACCACAATGCTGCTGCTGAACTCTTGCATTTACTTGGATGTGTTTGGTATTTTCCTTACTACTGAATGGGAACATGCTTGCTGAGCCCAAGGTCACTATTTTGTTCAAAACTTTTGGGAAATAAGCCATTACTAATGATCTGGTGAACCTGCCTGCTGCCCTCTCACATGCTCATCTCCTCCCTCTTTCAAATTATACGTGTGCAAGGACAGGGAAAGTTATTACGCCTGCTTTCACCTAGAGATTACATGTTGTCTTTGGTACAGGGAGACCAACCTGTGTGAAAGTGGTGTGCGCTGTATCATTCCCGAAGGTGTGTTCTTATCTGCAGCATGCTGCCTCGCAGTGCAGCTTGAAAACAGGCTGTTGTTTGGGTCAAGTCTGGCAAAGTCATCCTGTCTGGTTTAACTTGACTGATACTGTTTATCCTACAGGAATGGAAAGTGCTTTGACCACACACTATGCATATCTTTATGTGCACAGGTTTGACAAAAAAAAAAGTTTCTCTGCATACTGAAATATATAGGATATCCTGTGCATGTTTGTGCTGGTCTGCTTGGTTTGTAATTTCTTTTGAAAAAGTGGGGTTTCCAAAATTAAATATTAAGTCTTGGTATTTAGCATCTTTTGTTTCACAGCTAAACAGTTCTCAGTTTATTCAGTAATGAAATCTTAGTCATCTAAAAGTAATGAAACTGGTGATCGTGCTTCCCTCTCAGTTCTGTAGAAGCCAAGGTATAAATTACCTCGTCAGTTCTAATTATTGTACAACAGGCTGGAATGTAACTGCTAAGCTGCCATGACTGCATTTTTGCTAGCAGATTGTCTCCCTCAGAGACAAGGACCTATTTTATTTCTCCTCTCACTCCTTCTTCTTAAAATTCCCTCCCTTTTCCTTTATCAGGTACAAAAGAATGTAAGGAGGAGGAATTTAAGCCTCAAGAAAACTGTATTCATGTTAATTAAAATCCTAGAATGCAATCCACACCTCTTATATTCCTGTGTTGGTGTGCATGAGACTCCAAAACTTGCCAGCCCACAGCTGTCAATGTTGCTGTATTATTGGAACATATGCAGAGCTGGCTGCTTTACCCAGTGCCATGCATCCTTGCTGAGAAAGGTGCTATCCTGGGAAAGGATGGTGTCAGAGGAACTGAGGGCATATGTTCTCAATTGGAGTTTGTCCGTAGTGACATTTTGCTGGAGGCTGGTGCTGTTTGGGAAGGTAGTTTTACGGAGGTGACAGGCTGGGTTTTGCCAGCTGGCATTGAACTTATGCAGACTATTGGCAGCAAGAAACAACTGCTTTGAATAAAACTTTGTAGCAGCTCAGACCTGAGTGAAACTGGCTTTACTCAGGAAACATCTTGTTCAGGTTCCTTCAGCTTCTGTCCATCTAATTTAGTGTTAACATGGATTATTTTAGGGAGCTTTGAGATTACATTGGCTTAGTTTCCAGCTGAGTTCTGGGAACTGAAGGCTGAGCAAGGGTAGAATTCTGTTTCTAGCTATAGACTGAGCCAGAGATAACTGTTAAGTGTTTATTGTCTGGACTATGCTGTGCAGAAGCCTACAGTTGCACTATATCAATAGCTGTTTGCGTGTGGCTAACCAAGCACAGAGGACTAACTGGAAAATAGAAAGAATGCTGAACAACTGAGGAAATAAATCCTGAATCTATTAAAGGAAGAAAATAGAAAACCTAGCTATATAAAACTCTTCTGAATTAGGAAAAGCCTCAATATGCTTCAAGAGCAAAAGCTTTATTTAGCTCATCTTAAAAATTCAGTATTCCCATTCCTCTAAATTCTTTCACTGGGATTTAAAAAATGAATCTGACGTATCATTAACTGAAAACCTTTCAGTGGCAGCTGAACAGGTAGTATTTTGGGTTTTTTCTTGTAATTTATATAATATGTTGTATACCAATAACTCTGAAAATCATTCCTTGATTATTTTTAAATAAATGTTTAAAAAAAAAAAGCCACACCAACCCCTCCCCCTCAAAAAAACCCCAACAACAAAACCTTAACTATGTAAGCATTTCATAGAAAAGAGTAACCACCCCTAAAACAAATGATAGTGTTGTTGGAGAGCTTTGTATAGTTGCATCTTAAATATTTTCTCTGACTAAAGAATCTTTGGAATCTGGCTAATCAGAAACTAAAGAAGAGTTTCTGTCTCTCACACCTCCCCACACCCCCTATTGCTCTCCTCTCCTCCCCGCCCCCCCCATCCTAAGCTCAATTTGTTAGCAAGTGACTAAAATTCTAAAACTAGATATTATATTAGTCCTTGTATATTCAGTGGATTTGAGGCAACAGTGCTAAGAATCACTTGAGTAGTGAAGTGAAAAGAGGAAAACCCACTGTTTGCCTGCTTTTATCTTGACTTTCCACTGTGTCATAGAGGTTTTCACTCTGTGGTTCACTAGTTATTGGTGGTCTAGGAAGTATATGGCAAGTATTTGATCCTTAGAGAGCTAGCTAATTGTATGGTTTTAACTGCCCTCTTCGTTTTCAATTTTAAAATTGCATTAAAAGGAAGACAAAACCACATTGCCAATATTGCTCTCTTATGTAAGCAATTTAGATAGTCATTGAAAAGATATTATATGACTTGTGAATGGAAAAGGAAAGTTGTCTGTGCCTATGAAAGGAAGGATATATGTTTAAGAAATATAACACTATGTTAAGACGTAGTCTGCAATATAAAAACATTTGAGAAATCCTGCTATCCAACCTCAGCCTCAATGTTTTCATGTATTCAAATTCAAGGATAACCAGTGCAGTCCAAAACCTGGGCTGGGAAGTTTTCAGAGGCAGAATTAAGACATGCCCAAGTTCTGCTGATCTACAAGACAGTTTGGAGCATGTCATTGTATTTTGTGCCTTTGAAATTGTTTCCTGGCAGTGAAATCAAAAGGTCCATTTTTTAGTCTTAGCTCTATTAATGTCTTGATTTCCCCTTTTTGTGTCCTAACCACAGCTATATTTATAATATTTACTCCAGCCTCTTTAGCCTACTTAGAAAAAAAGCACCACATAGCTATTACTGCTATATTACTCTGCATCTTACACTAGTGCTTATAAAAACTACTTCAATAAGACAGAACCTTTTGCCCATCTTGTTTATATCTAGTCTCTATTATAGACGTCCATGTTAAGTGCTGAAGAAATATGGTTTTATGATCTCCACAACTTAATGAGAAACTTCCTTCTAGGTTGGACAAAGTAGGTAATTTGTTAAAATAAGCTCCACTTTCGGCTAGGGTTGAGAACTCACTGGAGGGCATAGGCTAAAAGCATACCTCAAAGGTGAGATTATTTCAAGAAATGATAGTCTTTACCTCCCTGCCAAACTCTTCTATGCACTTGAGTTTCTCACCACCCTGCTCCATTTCATTCCTTTGATGCTAGCTATTTATAGTGTTTAGAGAAACTTTTACTTTGTCAGGATGGTGTTGAGTACAGTAGATCCTTGCTATGTGAATAACAAGATCCTTTTGAAAGCTGGGAGACAGTGACGTGTCAGCCAACTTTCCAAACAGGTATAAATAAATTCCAAAGTAGATTTCACAGAAATGGATTCGTACCTTTGGTCTCTCTGAAGAGAGAGTAGGACAGCATAAAGGCTACCCTATGTTTAGCAAAGACAGGTTTTTAAAGGTAACTTAGTTTGAACCTTCTGGTTTTTGATGTCTGTGGTAAGGATCCTTGAACTATGAATAGCTTTTTGTTCTTCCAGCCTACCTAAGCGCAGCTCCTGGAATGTCAAGTCAGTTTTGAATGAAAGCAGAAAGGCCCCTTGGTCTCCTATTTAGGCAGACTTTCTCAGCATATGGTGCATGATACTTCAGCACTTTAAATAAACATGCTGTGTCAGGCATACTTGATCAAAGGTAGCCTTCCACTTCTGATTAGGGCAGGTGTGCTTAGAGCCTGCCTTTTCAGAAGTGCTGAGCATCTACAAAGCTCTGAGTCACTTGCATTTGCGAAGACTCAGCATCTTTGGAAGTCACACCACTAGCAATGACAAAATTGGAGTGTCCAATTAGGTGATCTCATTATAAGTCCAGTTAAATTATAGATGTTAGTATACTTACAGATGCAGGTAATCATGTGAATGCTTACCTTCATTGAAATCAATAAATGTTAAATTACTCAGTGCCTTTGAAAATCCCATTAGGCAGTGAGACAGCTGAATAACTTTAGAAATCTGATGTATGGGAACATTATTTTATATGTATGACATCCATTATGCTAGGAGACTGTGCAAGAAAGCTGAGCTTTTTAGAGGGAGTAAAAGGAATTAAATGCCCAGTCAATGGGGCATTCAGTGGCTAAATGTCGTAAGCTGCTTTAAAGCCCCAGATTGCTGCCTCTGCTTCCAGAGGTTTATGGCCCATATGTGGGAAGGGAACAACTTGGCATACGGTGACACTGAAGCCCAGCAGAATGTTTATAATATTCAACACACTGTTGCCCTTGGCAGAGAAGTCTAAATATTGACCAACTGCCATACTTTCTAACCACTCTTAGCCAAATTCTCTTCTCAGATACGTTCATGCAATGCCATTCAGTGGACGCAACCTAATAAACATCAAAAGGGGCAATATCTGGAAAAGCAGGAATTCTTTAGAGTTGATTATTTTTTTTAGTATCAACATATTTCACTAGATTTTCTTTTTCTCCTGATCTTTGTGAAATATAAAATAATATTTTCTGTCTTGAAAAGCTTGTGTGTAAGAAAGGGTTATAATCTCTTATGGAGGGAAGGGGGAGTTACGGATCATAAGCGGAAAGTCTGAGTGGTCGACTTCCAGTTATAGCATTAGTGAGGAGAAGAGTAGATACCTAGCCAATGTGAGTCAGATGAGATGATGCAAAGATATGCAATTTTACTCATATGACAGATGTTCAAAACCTTATTTCAAAGGCATGCCTAGAAGCCTTCAGTGAATACAAATGTATTAAAAATGTTACTCTTTTTAATGTTTCAAAAAATAAAATACATTCAAGCTACCACTCTGGTATCAGCTTCCCCGTGAACTTTTCCAAATGCCAGCTACAGACAGCAAGAAAGTTACAGCAAGAAAGTTTGTTTCATCAGATATTATCAGAAAAGTCAAATTATGTCTTAGTTGTACTTTATGAAAACAAGTGGCATATAGAAAAGGATTGAAAACTTTGTTCAAAATTTCCTTCAGTTGTGTTTGTCTTGTGTTACCTTGACTACTCTAGACAGCTTTTTGAAAATACATTTTTAACATCTTAAAATGTTAAGAGGCTTTTATAATGAAAATTTTACAATGTGGTCAGTTAATCCATTTAGAAAAGCAGTAAAAAGCATGTCTCCATGAAACGCATTTACTTGGTTAAACTTTTGAATACAGAAACTGCTAAAATTAAGGATTGAGTAACAATTTTGTACGGTCTGAATATATTTATGGTCTCATTTTGTGATAACAGCAGTAATCAAGCTATAAATTTTTACCTAAAAAGCATCTGGTGAAATGCAGCTAAATTAGTGTTTGTTCCTACAGTGCTAGTCCCTTTTCTTGGAGCAGGGGGGAGGCAAGCGGGGGTAGATTTGGGGGCTTTATGGGGGGGTGCTGTTTTGATGGGGAGGGATGTGTTTTTATTGGGACAAATCTTGAGGATGGATGTTTAGCAGAGCTTTCAGCCTTCACATTTTTTAGTTTCCTTTCTGAAGATAAGGATCTCTGACAAAAAATACTGTATGTGCCTAGTGATGATAACATTTAATAGTGCTGCAAACTGACCCCTGTGAATGGATCATTCTGCAAGACTCTTCCCTGTTGCATGACATTATAATTTAGTGTGTAATAAACCTGTAGGGTTTTTTTCTCAATATGGCATGGATTTGGAGGTATGGTAATTTGCCATTGCTTGACTTGAGACAATTTTGTACCTCACCAGAATGACCTATGGGAGCAAAGACATAATATTCTTGATGGGACTGAGCACTACGTTTGTATACATGTGTGTTAAGTTTTCCATTATAGTTGAATTTTTAATTTTAGTATTTTTAAAAGTTTCGGGCAAAATGGTTGTCACGGTTTCTGGAAATGAGATGAGGAGAAAAAAACGTTTTACATTGAAAATAATTCCAGCAGCTTTTATTATTATTAGCTTTATCTACTGAGTTCCATAATTGGGAGCACAGCCTTGAAATTTAGGAGCAGGTGGCCTTTTTGTCAGGGGTATGTCTTTCATTTTTCATTTGCCAAATTATAAACTTTTAAAGTTTGCTTGCATGGGCTGAATAGAGGCAAAAGGGAGGTATTGAAAAAGGCTAATCTTCTCTGTAGTTAATAGCAGACAAGTTCTTCCAGGGCTGATTCAAAGGATCAAAGTAAGTTCCTGCTGAGTTGCTCTCTTCTTTCATTACTTCTGGAGGAAGTCAAGGGAGAGAAAACTCAGTTGACTGAAGTTAGCCCTGATGAATACTCCTTTTAAGGTTTCCTGAATTCTCTGAAGTTGTGTGTGAGCATTTTGCTGCACCTTTTAGTTCTGCTAGTGCTGACCAGTCTGTGAACAGATCAACCCCCCTGAGATACTTAACATGCTTTAGCCTGGAGCTGCATCATTAAAGTTGGATTCATTTTACTGCAACTGCTGCTCCTGGCTGAAGAACTAGCACTGAAACTGAAATCATGGCTCCTATCTTGCTGTGCTCTTGGTGAACCCTGTGCTGGCCCTGCAACAATGCTGTGGAAGAAGCTGTCAGACAGGAGTGTGCAAAGCAAGAAGGAAGGAGCAGGGCCGAAGTGTTTCGGTGGCAGTGGAACAACAGCAGCAGGAGGAAAAAGAAACAGTAATCTTGACAGTTCATATTTTTTTGGGACACAGGGGAAGACACTGATTGGAGGAAAACCAAAACAAAACCCCAGCAAACCTAGGGGGAAAAACAAACAAAACAAAAACAAAAAAAACCCCATTGGTTCTTCAACATGTCACTAGACCCCTTGCTCTTATATGTTTTCTTTTACTTTTGTTCCTATATTGTTGCCCACTGCTTTTTCATTTCAGATTTCCATAATAAACTCATTTATACTCAAATGTATGAGAGAATGATGCTTTTGTGTGTTGAATGTGCTTTGACATAATTTATCTAGAACTTGACAGGGATGTCATCCTTGATGATTAAAAAGGCATTAATGAGATGGGTACTTGTCAAGACTGGATTATGGCCATCTCCATGTTAGTTAAATGGCAATGGAATGACTACTGGAAACAAATGCGAAGCACACATTTTTGCAATGAATTATTGATTGTTCTTGATAGAGGAAATAAGAAATAAGAATGACTGGACAACAAAAGATAAACACTCCTTGATATTTTAATCAGGCATATTATGATGTATTCGATGTAAGATAAAAAGCTGCACATGATATGAAGTCATTTCTCTTTAAAGAAGCCTAATTCAGTTTTGACAGAAAAAAAATGAATGTGTGGGGTTTTCTTTTTTGATTAAGCCATAATGCACTATAGTTTATGCAATATGCAAATAGTTAGGTTTCTTCAACATGTACATGGAAATTCTTAATTACCATTAGATAAACTGATAATAATTCAGCTAGATACTAAGCACATGGTTGACATTACATCTGTAACAATTCTCAGAGCTTAAAAATTTAAGCATACACTAATGCTGATTTAATTTCTTAGCCATTTAGGTATCTAATTTTATTTGACAAACTGAAATAGGTGGCATCTTGGGGAACCAGACCAAAATCTGATGTGTAAAGACTTACTATCTTTACAAAATGCTTTACAGACACTGCTTTGCTGTGGAAGTCTCTTCACAGATTTTTACCTTGTAATGTCAAAACAATTAATGGGAAAATAAGCATTTCAGGATGCTTCATCTTACTTGTCTTCAGTTTGTGAACAAGTTCCTCTCTCTGTATCTGGAAGTTTTTAATATGTATGTGTGAGGAAAGACGTACTGCAGTGCTGCTGCTGCTTTTTATGGGGCAGTAATGTTTCAAGAAAATTGTAACCATGAATGAATATTCCTTCATTCCCCCCGTCTAATCTCAGAAGTATGCGATGTGAGATACAGTAAACATTTCCTGCTCATCATAAATTTGTGTGTCTTCCAGCAAGAGATAAGAAAAACAATGTTTTAGGGTTTGGCATTTGCAGAATTTTGCCTAAACATGTGGAGATATTTTTAGGGTATATTGGTTTCTAAAATTGGGAAAAAAAAAATATTTTCGACCCTTTTTTTGCTATTCTTCTTGTCATGCAATTGAAGAAAAATGCAGGAAAATGTTTTTAATCACTTTTAATTCTACAATACAAATTTTACTCTTTCTCTTGTGTACATCAAATAGGCAGTCTTTATCCACTTTCTTGTTCATTACTGTACCAGTGTACTCTCCTATTTGAAACCTCATAAATAATGGTAGCTTTAATTCCAAGACATGAGGAATGAGCATGTCTGGGCTTTTAACACTCGATCTGAGAATTTTAAAAAGCCTTTATTTTCACATCTCATTTTCAAACATTACTTTAGCAAACTGCAACAAAGTAGTAGTTAGGACGATCCAGCACTGACATTAGTATGTTCGGCCTTGTGGCAAACCAGGCAGTCCTCCGTTCCGAGTTAGCCATGTACTTTTGTTGGCACTTTCGTTTTGGGTTGCAGCACAGGGATTACAGGATTACACTGTCCACTAGGTTAGCAAACAATTCCTGCCTGGCTGCAAGGCAAGTGCAAAGCTGCTTCTACAGCAAGGCATACCTAAATTTTAGCTCTTCTTTTTTAACCTTTTTGTTTCTTACTGGCAATAACTTGGAAAACCGCTCCCTGTCTCCTCAGTTCTTTCTAGCTGTGCATGTGTTTTCATGATGGCAGGTAATTTATCTTATAAATACCTAGGCATAGATGTCTTGTAGCACATCTATGGATATAAGCATGCCAAAATACCCTAATTAGTTTACTAGGAAGTGTGATCACCATGTGTACAAACATTATCAAGCACATGATCACTTGTTGTGACTTTAACTTCCCCCATTTGGCAATAACATGAGATAATCTGCCTCCTCTTAGGCAGTGCGAAGGGAACTGTTTCCTGCACCCTGGCCAAGCAGCAATGCTGGCAGAGGGATCCGCTTTGCTTCTGCAACACTAGGATTACACTGGGAAGAATTTCCAAGCAAAGTCAGCCATCACATGGAAGGGGAAATGGGTGGGTGCATGTGTCTATGTGTGGTGGTGGGGTGAGTAAAGACCATTTCACCAAGAGAAGAGTTTGCTCTGCTGGCTTTTTTAGCTAAACTAGCACTGAGGCTAATGGGAAGCAACTTAAATACCTGTTCAAGCTATAAAGTAGCTCTTGGCAGAACAGCAAAGCACAGACATTTTCCTGGCTGGTTGTGGGTTGTGCCAGGCAGTGAACAGCTACATTTTTAGATATAACATATAGAGTAAAACTCATTCAAGTTGGCAATGTACATTAGCTTTTTCATTGTAAATGGTAACTTCTGGAGTATTGGGCTTTTCTTCAAATTTTCTTCAAATTGCTTCTGTTAATATAAGGTTTCTGCATTTAGAGAGAGAGAAATACCCCTTTTCCCTGTTTTATGGTGCTTGGGTATTTTACCTTTGTGTGAAGGTTTTTTAAAATAATGAGAGTATTTGGGGATTAAAATTCTTCTCTCACTGAAATCAGTACGAAAAACTCATGAACTTGACTGGGAAGAGTATCAGGCCAATAATGGGTAGGAAAAAATGAACCATGCTCTGACACCAAGCTGGTTCCACTTGTGCCGAAGCCCACGGCATTTTCTCACACGATGACTGCTGGGAGGTTGCATGTGTCGGCCCCACACTGGAAGCCCGGGGCTGACTGGAACTGCTCCAAACAGACCTAAATATCACCAGATACAGAGGAGTCTGTTGCATGTTCCCATTGTTTCTTCCCATACAAAGCCATTCATGGGTAGGTGTAGGAAGGCATAAAAAGTCTGGTTATCTTTAGGTTAGGTTGCAATGACAGCTTTACCAGGTCTGCCACAAAATTACAATTCAAGAGGATGGTATGTCATAGCCAAACCTGTTACACCTTGGTGTGATTTAGTCCTTGCTGAGAATTTAGCCAATGTAGCAAGTTGTAAGGCTTTATGTCAGCATTTTGCAGCTGCATCAACACAAAACATTAGACTCACAAGGACTGTTCTTAATACAAGTCCAAGCATACAGTGAAAATTAAGTTTTCTATAGAAACTCCTCAAAATATTAACTGTGGTGATTCCACTGTTATAAGTTGTTAGATCCTATTTAGTTGAAGAATATTGTAGGCATATAAGTAACTATTGAGTGGAGAGAGCTGTGAGAGTAAATAGGTTCTCTCCCCATCTGGTAGTTTTAAAAGAAAAATGATGCTAGATTAGAGGTTTATGTTATCATTTATTGATGGTATTTTTATGCTTCCATAACATCTTAAATTTGAAAATATCCATGCCTCAGGAAGCTAACTCATTTCTCTGTAGGTGCTAACATTTCCATAAATGTGTGGCGTGAAATCTGATAGATTTGTTTTTGCTGAATTGAGATGTAACTGAGGCTCTATTAACTTGTTATAATCCCTCTGCTAAATTGGGTTCTGCGTATTTTCTTACTGTTAAGTTTCAGTATGCACTGTATGTATTGCAAATATGTAACTCCACAATTGACTGGCAATAGTTGTGAAGAGGTTGTTATGGTCTCTCTTGCGTAAGTAATACATCTTTAGAAAACAGAATTAGGTCATTGGCGCACACATTTAACAGTGATTTGACTCAAACAGAAGAACTGGAACTGTTTCTTTGCCCCCTAAGGAAAAGAGCCAGTTCTCTGTGTACTAAAGTCCTTCTGACTTTTCATCGTAGGCTACATGTTATGATTACTGTCCTTCCTTTGGAGGACAATTAGACCTTTTTGTACCAGAGGATACTTCTTCCCTTTCCACCAGACACACTGTTTGGCCAGGATAACTGCTATGGCTGGGCACACTCAGGGAGCTGAGCTCAAGCTCTTAAACTGAAGCTTGTGACTACTTGCTTTGGAACATTTTTGCAGTTAAAAATTCCAGAATGAAACTCAAGACACACAGTACACTTCCTTTGCAGTGATCAGAAACTCAAACTTAACTATCCTGGAATTTGCAGTTCGAGAGAATCTTTCAACAAGACCGTCAAGGTATTCTGCAAATGTTAATTAAACATTATACTTTGGACAGTGGTTTACTTTTTCTCCTGATAACTGAAGCACCAGCAAGCTCTGGGGTATTGCTATGGCTGTACACTAAATCAGTAATACAAAGAAATAAGAAATTCAGGAGTCCAGACTGCTGTATGTTACTATTGAACTCCTATTTCAGCCAGTATATTTAATTAAATAACATCTAAAGGTTAGCTATGCATCCAAAACTGGTAAGCAGTTTTACCAGTTTGTATGAGAACAACTGACAGAAGTCTTAGTTTTTAAAGGGTCTCTGTGGTGTGAAATTAGTTAAGAAAATTGGGTGTGTTGCTGATGCAGGACGTCGGCTGGCTGGAGTGGCACTTGTCCACATGAGTTCCTCAGTGAAGGATTGAGTTGCTCAGTCTGTGCATGTGGTTGTGCCTCCACTCTGCGGGAAGCACTGCATCGGCATAGCTGTGGAGAGCCGTGCTCATGGATCTCAGTGTCCTTCCTCCTCCCCACCCCTTGAGCGTGAAATGGCTGTTCAGAATATTATATATATTTAAATCTCCTTTCTTTTATCTACATGAGACCCTGTTAAGGCTGGTTCTTACTCAGGGACCGTTTTACACCACTTTCACATTTTAAAGACAACTTCACATGGCCTCAGGTTACATCCCCCACCAGTGGGATGTGCCTCACTGGTGAGCTGGAAATAAACTGTCTATGAGCTGCAATGCAAAATGTGAGCAGATAAACTTTGCCAGACCTGTACTGGTCAGTTTGTATTTCGGTCCCTAAGTCTTGGTGCGGGAATTTTGTAGCCATGACAATTTCCCAAGAACTGCGGCTATGAAAAAGTTAGGAGCAGTTATTCTGTACTTCTCCACAGTGCAAAAGAATGTACAGGAGAATTTGTTTCCAAGTCTTTAAAATATCTTCATAGATATGCTGGTCAAAATAGAATAGCTTCATTAAATCCAGTACATATATTCTGGACTGGCATTCAGCAAATACAGCAGAGTTGTCACTTCACTGCTTGAATATTTTGTTTCATGCTTAATACAATATCCTTGACAGAGGAAAAATGTCTTTGTATAAAAAAAACAAACATCCTGGACTGCGGTAGTAGGTTGCATAAGAATCTCAGCACACTTTAAAAATAAATATATGAAGTAATGCTGTATGTAGCAACCGTCATATGGTTTAATCATAGTTTAATACAACCAAGTTCAGCCTGAGTCCAAGAGATAGTTATCCTATTAATATCCAGTGTGATTACAGAGCTGTTTTCAGGAAAGAGGGGGAAAAGGGCTTGTCAGCTTTTGGCACTGCTGAGGTGTTGGACTTTGATCAGAAACTTTGATTCCTGTGGCTTCTATTACACAGGAAAGGAACTAGTCTTGGCACATCTTCTAACAGGTTGTGAAAGATCTGTGTTGCTCATGCCCGTTGGAAGAACTTTCTTGACTATCAGACATCTTGGTTTCATTAAATAGTTTCAGAGAAGTCATGAATTAGAACTTGAACATTCACAAAAATGGTTTTAATAACGAGTTTCCAGGCACCATATTTATGAAGCATGGGAGAATAGCACTTCCCTGCCTGCCAGATATCTGGAAGGAAAAGTTTATTGAAGGTTATGAGATGCTATACTTAACTGGAGATTAAAACATGGTAAGGGAATGGAAGGTGAAAAGTCATTTGTAAATACTGGTATGAAAACTAGAAGCTACTGTATATGATTTATTTTAATAAGCATATTAAACAATACAAATGGTTGAGATTTTATATAGTTTCTTAGGTTTTACATTTTCTATTAAATTTATAGTTTGTATGATTTCATTCCCCTCTTAAAGTCAATGTAGTGCTGTAAGTGGTCAGGTTTTTTTGTGTTTACCCCTCAAAAGCCGCTGGAGGATCCGAAATAGGAACATGTACAATTCCAAACAGTGTCAGTAAAAGGAGAGTCAAGAGTGAAAAGATACTGACTGAATCCACCTTACTTCTATTTCTTTGATAAAGCTGAACGTTGCAAGCACTACACAGAGCTCCACAAATGGGGAACGGACCTATATGGAAATACAGGTGCCCATTTTGGAAAGCCCCTAGGCAGGCATGGATTTTCTAGAAGTGGACAAGCGTTGCTGCTTCCCCAGCACTGCCTGCTGCAGGGTACCTTGCCCATGTGAGATGGGAAAGGCTGTGTAGGATCTCTGCTTACCAACCAGCCAGCCCACTTCCATCTCTGCAGATACAGCTGGCCACCTACTGCAATTTTCAGAGCTGTGGAGCTCCCATGGGCTGATCTCAGTCATATCCCAGTTGTCAGCCACCTGAGGCCTCAACACTTCTGAAAATTCAGCCTTAGCTCCCCTTCCAAATGTTTCTCATTATAGCAGAGTGTGAATTTAGAATGTAATAGCTGTGTTTGATCAGCTCCACATCCAGACCCTAGCAATAGGGGTGCCTGTGCATGGAGTTAATCAGAAACACTTTCACATACAGCTAGCCAGACTGGTTCATCCAAGGTGATAGAGACTGGGAAACACAGATTTCGGGTACTCTAAGTCCATGCTTGTAACCTCAAGCTTTACTTTATCTTTTTCTTTAAATGTAGCTATTGTATTTGTTGATGAACAGTGTGGACTGAGCACATGTCTGCAAGTGTGTCCCACAGACCTGAGATGCCCTAAGGGTATCCCAGCCAGATGTGGAAAACTAGCCTTTCTTATGGGGAAACAGGAACTGCAGGAGGGACGCTGGAGGATTCTCAGCGTTATTTTATTGGTATTCTCTCTACAAAATGGGCAAGTGCTAACTCGGTTTAAACTAGATCCTGGGCTCTAAGCCACACTGTTGTCTGCGTTAGCTAGTCAGGATTCAAGATATCCAGACTCAAGTTAACCTTTTGTCTCTGTGGACGTGAGGAGGTTTCAGCCAAGATTCAGTAAAAACATTAAACTATAAAACTAAAAGGACAGGGCTAATTTTATTTTTCATTAACTTTCTGGACTGAAATGGTTTGTTCTTGTATCTGTAGTTGGAGATAATACATAAACAAATTGCAGTCTTTGAAAGAAGCTTGGGGTAATTGTAAGTTTCCATACAAAAAAATAATATTAAAAAAAAAAAAATAACAACCTCAGGACCTGACAGGAATCAGTGGGTTTTCTTTTTCTTCTTACTATTCCAAGGCAGAATTCTGCAGTTCAGCTGTGGGCTTGATTTTCACTTTGGATGATGCAGCTCTTGTTCTAACTGAATAGCTAAAGCTGTCATGATGTCATAGTTATTTAAGCCAAAGATGCTACGTAGAATTTTTTAAAATCTTCCCTGGTTCAGAAAAAAAAAAAAGGAGAGTAAATTGAAAACATAAGGGTTTTTTTCCAAAATATATCCTTTCTATGTTCTGTATACCATAATTTCATGTTTAAACTTTTAACCAAAATCCAGCATACTTAATAAAGTACAGCATGCAGATCAGTGGTTTCCAATTTTCTGGTGTTTGTGAATCCAGTTCCAGCATAACAGCCTTTTCTCCAGTTGCTCCTTTGGTCTGTGAACCCTGATTTATTTGAGAATCACTGAGTTTGCAGAACCATGGCTATGGGAAACCTCAGTGATGAGGAATGAGCCCTTTGTTTGCAGGAATACCAGTTCCCAGTGCTGCCTCGGCTGGTGTCCTGGCTCTGACAGTGCATTTGACAGCATCAGATAACTGAAGTTGTAAAAGTGGCACAGTAGGCAGATAATTTCTTCTTCACAACTGTTTTCACCCTGATTACAGATATTTAAAGACAGGTTTAAAACCATAAAACATGAGACTTTAATAGCCTTTCAAAATGTTATGTTGGTTTCACAAAATCTGAGTATCCCTGACAGCTGTGCAAGTTATGTATGGCTGTCAAAACTTCAGATATATCCTTGGTCTTATTTTGATTTTTTTTTTTCGTGTAAAACAATACTGATCACTTATTTTATTTCTGAATTTCTCTGCCTTCAGTTTCATTGCATGACTCCTTGTTCTTGTATTATGAGACAGGGAACTCTGATTCTAACTTCTCTATGCAACAGCTATTTTACTGTTACATCCTAGCTGTTCTTATTCTTCTTTTGCTTGAACAAAGCAAAAAGACTTAAAATTGCAGTCTCTTCAGTTTCATGCTACCAGGTTTTTCCATTTCCCTAAATCAGAATGGTGCAGATCAGGTTAGGGGATGGACCATGACAGATCATTGCACATTTCCCTATGTGTACAGCCTCTCCCTTTTCCCCTTCACAGTACTCCCAGCTGCATGTGCCTTTTATTTGCCTCCTCATTGCCCCCACTAGTTCTGTCCTCTCTATTTTAAAATATCCCAAATGTTTGGCCTTCTCTGGGCAAGAGGCAATACAACTGGGTGGATGAACATGCACTCTGGCTGGACAAGTAATGGAGGTGGCTGGAAAGTGCTGGGCCAGTCAGCTTCTGTCTCTTGCCTGTCAAGCACTTGTGGCAATTTACTGGTTCATGGTGTACTCATTTTAATAGCACTGACGTGATACAGGGGTGATGAATTTAAACTGCTTTTTGGTCAGCCTGGATTGCATAACTAAGTGTATTGGTATATTGTTGATATGTTTACTGTTGGAGTATGCAACTTCAGTTTAGCAGGGAGCTGTTGGAGGAAAAATAAGTAGTAATGAAAATAAATATCAGAAAGTGAACTTCTGCACAAATGTCTGAGAACTGTTGGTGGAGAGCGACAGGACAGGGACAGGTGGCAATGCGGTGGAGAGCTGAGGGAAGGGGCCCGTTTAGGAGAGAATAAGACTTTTCTTGGTGAGGGAAAGTGGCGAATGAAGCTGGGGTGGTGGCGGGGTTTGTCTGAGGCCTTTCCTAGTTACCTGCAGACAACAGTCAGTCTTTGCGTTGTAAATAGTTTCACATAGAAATGCCTCTTTTTCTAGAGGCACTGTGAGTGCTGCTTGTGTTTTAAGATGGCTTTGCAGCTGGTCACTTGTCACAGAGGGCTGGAGGCCCAGCCTGACAGACCAGCCGCGCCAGGGCCTGTCGGACGCGTGCAGCGGCTAGGCCGGGCAGCGGGGGGGCTGCGATGTGGGAGGCTTGCTGGGCTCTGCCGTAGGGCCTGCGAAGGCCGCAGGCCTCCAGGACTAAGGGGATCATCCCTCCAAGCAAAACTGAACTTTTCTCCTCTAGAGGTGAGGGGCAGTGCTGGACAGGCAGAGAGAGATGAGGGAGCTGGGGCAGGCTGGCTGCCCAGGAGGGCAGGGCTTGCTCTTTCTCCCCCTAAGCCCGAGTTGCTACCATGCCTTGTGCCCTTCCTCGGCATCACCGTCAGCGCCTCCAGCTCCTCAGAGATCTGGCATGGGAAACAAGGCAGCAGGGACAGGACTACTTTCCTGCCCCCAGCAGTCCGCTGCTGTAGGCAATCGTCTACTTCAGCTGCGCATGTTAGAGGATCCCATGCCAAGAAGTCTGAAAGTGGCAGCCTTGCACTGTGGCAGCAGGTGAGTTCTGCCAAATGCCAACATATTGGAAATCTGGATTCAGAGAGGGAGGAAATTTTATTGTATCTTGATTCAAGATGTCAGTACAGGTTCTTTTATTTTTATATATATATATGTGTGTGTGTGTGTGTATATGTATATTTATGTATATATGTGTGTATAATTTTATATATGACATAGAAATTAAGCTAAAGGGAAAAGCTGCACGGAAAGATGTTGGGACAGTCAGTTCACAGACCAAAGCGGAACAAAGGGCTGTACCCCTTAGAAGAAGATGCAGAGGTATTTTATGCAATGCTTTCTACCCTGTATTGGGATAGATGTCATTTTCCAAAGGTGTGATTTCATATACTGTTCTGTATGTGGCATTTTTTTAGTAAGCAGAAGAAAACAGAGAGAGAGACTTCCTGAGCTTGCTAGCAATGACGGTCTTTAACATCAGTCTGTTGAAGGGATGTGAAGTTATTTTGCAGGGTATTCATAAATCCTTTCTGTTCAGCTGGTATTTGCGCCTTGTCCTATAATTTTTGATGAGAGCTGTGTTATACTGCATCTACACTTGTGATGGACCTCAGAAATCATCGTACTGAATTTTCTTGCAGGGTTGCAATGTATGTTTCAATAAGTGTTCTTTATAGTAAAGATTGTGATAAAAGATGTGCTCTGATAGAATATGCATGGTTTTTCAAATGTTTTGCTCAGATTAATTTTTTATGCTCAGCAAGTCCAATAGCAACTTATAACTGGAGTTTTTTCATTAAGTTGTTGGAAATAACTGTACTGCAGCAAATGATAAATATGCTATATTATTCTGAAAATTCTGCACTGTAAAGCATGAACATAATTTTCTTACTTATAAGATACTTTCCATGCTGTGCACAAATCTCTTATTATGTGTCTTGTGTTGTGGTTGTCCTTATTTTCATTTAAATTTATTGCAGTGCTTTGTCTGAAGAAAATATTTTGATTGGTTAGTAAACATGCCACAGGGGGTAGGTAATTTACATGAACTGTCAATTCTGTTGAAATTGCTATTCAGCAGTTTAAACTACCTATTTCATCCTTGCTGTAGTTAAATGAGGGGAAAGAGCTCCCCAAAACATGACCTAGCAAAAAAAAAAACCAACCAACCAAACAAAAAATTCCCCAAAACCCTGCCCAAACAAACCAAAACACAAACCCCTGCCCACCAGTTCCAGAAATAGGGAATAAGTGGTTTGTTTGTTTATTTGTTTCTAATAAGGAAATAACTTACTGGGAGAATAGTAGGAGCATGGTGTGTTGGTCTCTGTGAACACCCCAGCAATGTGTTTCTATTGCAATAAATTCCTGTAGCCATCCATGCTGTTCTTGTTCTGCTATAAAACTAGGTGGGACTGAAGTTCATTACTAGTAGCTTGAGACAACTAAAGTTAATTTCTCAACTACTCCAACTAGCACCAAAAGATGCCCACAAAGTAGCAACTTCATTGACGAAATGAAGCAAATGTCAGAGATATGTCAAGTATGAAGAATGCTGTTTCCTCCAGAATGTGAAGCTTCTTAAAAAGCTGCTGTTTATTCTTGTTCTGGTTATAAGTCTGTTAAGTATTTAATAACTAAGACATTATGAATTCTGTAAAACCACCTAATACCTTAGACATCATCTGAGGATTGTTAAGGAAGGTTTAAGCTGTGAACGGCCTCCCAGTTCTGTTACAGGACTTATGAAAGTTGTGCAGTCCTGGGCCTCCGTTTCCCAGTCTTTCATGACTGTGTCAGGCTGCAAGTAAAAGCATTTGTGTTTGGGAACAACTGAAGCATACATAATGCTGAACGCTTTAAATATATAAAAGACTCTGCTGTGGGATGTGATGCAACAGGAAATGTTCTTTGTTACTCTTGGACGTTGTGGAGCATCTTGCACTCTGTACACACTTGTGAAGTGTTCACTGACAAACTGCTTTCTGCCGCCTCGCTCCTTCTGTTTCCATTTTCATACATTCCACTGAAGTACTGAGACCCAAGCCCCAGTGGGCCCAAAACTAGATAGAAAAAGAAATTTAGAAGCCTAACTATGTTCTCAAGATATGTCTAACCACACACATCTCTCGAGTCAATTAGTGCTCAGATTTTCATTATTGAAATTTTCTGAGAGCTGGAAGCTCTGTTTCTGCCTAGGCATTAGTGTCTGCCATATCCACATGATTATTCCTGTCATTTTGCTACACTGAAAAATCACAATGGTGCTGCAAAAGAGGGAGGGGAAAAAACCCACCCCAAAATGTGAGGGAGGGGGCAGCCTTCCCATGTCTGTTTTAGAGAGTTCAGCAAGGATGTGAGAAACTGAAGATCGGTTCTCTCTTCCCTCTGGGAATGTGCTAGCCCAGACTCCCCAGGAAAGTGTCCTGCCTTGCAGATGACACTCATCTGGGCTGAGGGACAGTCCTGAGTTGAAACTGTTTTTTGCACACAAAGATGTGAGACTTCTCGAAAAATAATAAACACAAGAGTTTAGATTTTTAATGTTCATGAATCTGACTCTCGGACTACATTCAAAGCTGTTTAAATGGGCACATTGCTGCTTGTGCTACAGTGGAAGTTGGGTTGAAGATGCACCATTAGGTTTCCCACTAGCATTTATGGTTCCCGTTGGCTGACTTTGGCATCTCCCTAGCCAGGTTGCTGGTTTCCGAGGGTGCCCTGTGAGGCACCTCCTTTCCCTGTGAATGCAGAGTGCTGTGCACAGGTACTCAGCTCAGGACTGTATGGACAGTGCTTGGAAATTTGTCAATGAAATCTAGGCAGCAGGTAGCTCAGCTGCGCAGGGGCTGTGTCTCTCCCTAGAGAAGGTATTTGTCGAGTTGTATTCTCTGTCCAAGAGAAAATAACCTGTAAACTTCCTTTGTAAGTCAGGCTTTGCAGCCTACCTAAACACTTCAACTTCATGATTACCATTAGCCCAGGCCATTTCCCTATCTGAAAACTGCAAAAAAACTGTACCAGGACAAAGGAGGCAGCATGTGCTAAGCATGTCCACATATAACATGGTGGCTGAAGAGCTAATGACTTTACTTTTTCCAGATAGTCATCTTCAAAACATAGCAATGCTTTTAAATCCTGTACATCTGAAGAGTTAACAATAAATCTTGAGACCATCTGTAACACATCTGAAGATTAAATGTGGTGATCCAGGGACAGAATAATTCATTCAATGCGGAGCCACAGATCTACAGCATCCCTTCTGCTGTATTTCATGATGCCTGTGGGAGAGTGTGTGAGTTTGACTCACTACCCAGAGTATACAACAGAAGCTCATTAGCTTTTCACTCATTTTTCAAATACTTTTTGCACCGATAAAAGCAGTGAATTAAAAATCAAAGCATAAAATACTGTAATATTGCTTCTCATAGCTATATGAAGGCAGTTTCTGTTTTTTCTTTTATTTCTTACTTAAGCTCTTCTGATTCAGTGATAATTCATTTATGTGAATATAGATTATAAAACATACCTCACAGTTCACTCCAATTTCTAAAATGGTTCAGTCTGGAATGCTATCTCTTTACTGCAGTTCTGTAATAGAAATACTTTGTGTCACGCACACGAAGGCCAGGCTAAGTAGCAAGCTACACCAGAATTTTCCTGGCTTCATCGTTCTTAATAGGAAGTGATCAGGAATTTCCTGCTTTGAAATGTTTTTGATGGAGTTTTCAAATTGTTGCGACATTCTAATTTCACACTATTTAAATGAAATAGTTCTGCTTTACTCTTTGGTGTTTATATCAAAAGCTATTATAATTTACAGTAAAACAAAAAAAAATTGCAGCCATCAAAATAAAACATTTTGATTTAGGATTACTTTTGGCTTGAGGCTATGTTTGGATTTTTGACATTCTATTCATAGTTAGAAAAAAAAAATTGAAATTTTAGGTGACAGCAAAACTGCTTCCATCTCAGTCTGGCGTTAATATTGTATTAAGCTAGCTTTTCATATTGGAAATTATAAATGGAGGAAAAAATATGGTAAGGCTATATTTCTTAGACATAAGAAGAAATCATTATGAATGACATGAAAAAAATGCTAACTTTCAATTGACAAAGTCAATGTCATAAATATGTGGATATGTTTGTATATGTTCTAGCCTTAAAATATTTTGAAAGCAACAGCCACCGCTCCACTTGAGCATTTTCTCATAGTTTAAATATCTCCCTCTTTTCCCTTTTGCTCCTTTTGTGTCTCCTCACTCATGCAGATAGGTTTGGTATTTGTAACAGTATAGATACTCTTGCTGCCCTGAAATGTGCAAAAGCCCAGTAGCTGATGAATATACAGCACAATAACAATCATGAGGATAATGAATACTAATTTATTACTCTGTCCACAGCCTAATCTGATGCAGTTGTCAATGTCAGATGCCTGCGAGGTTGTTGTTCTTTCCATATTACCAAGTTAGAAGCAAATGGAGAATTCGCAAAATTGGCAGGAACATTTTCACTCATAAATTATTTTCTGCATTTGTGAAATACCTGTTGCCATTTGACCTTTTACTGTTGAGCTGATTTCTGTGAAGTTATGTTCGTACTAACGTGAAGAGGAAGAACTGTCTACCCCAGAAACTAAACTGTTGTATTGAAATTTTGCATAGATTCTCGATGCGTGTATAATTTTATTGCAGAGTTAGTATGAGCCAATGTAGCTATCAGAGTGGTACAAAGCCTATCAACCATCTCCTTTTTAGCTATATGCTGATATATTTTGAGACATCTATTTTTGGGAACAGCCCATCCCAACAAGTAACTTATTTCTGGGCAGCTAAACTTGAGTTACAGAAACACAAATAATTTTTTTTCCTTGTCTGCATGGGGAGGGATTCAAAGCCCAGGGTGGAAGTGGGCAACAGCAAACCTCATTAAAAATTGCAGTTTGGCAAAAGTGTGATGTAGTTATCACAAAGAACTAATGCCACTGATTATTTTACAGGCAGAAAACTAGTTATAGGCTGCAGCTGGGCATAGGGATGGAGGGGAAAGGAAGCATGCCAAGACTGCGAGAAAGAAATCACTTTTTGTTGAGCAAGCTTAAGATGTTCAAGGCTCCCAGGTCACTGATGCATGGGTTATTTGCTCACCTGAGAAGCAGAAATACGCCTGCTGGGTAAATATGCATGATGGAAACAATGACAATAGTACCTTGTTGTTAACTGTAGTCATTTTAAATGGCTTAGAAATAGTAGCCATTGAAAAAGCAAAGATATTTCAAGGTGGTTTAGAATCAGAGTAATTTAGGTTGGAAGGGACCTCTGGAGACTGAAGTCCAGTCCTCCACTCCAGGCAGGACCAACTACAGCAGGTTGCCCAGGGCTTCATCCAACCCAGTTTTGAGTATCTCCAAAGATGAGCATTCAACAACTTGACAGGGCCCCTGTTCCAGCGCTCAACTGTTTCATTGTGAAAACTGATTTCCTAATACCTCACTGGAATTTCCTGTATTGCAGCCTGTGTCAGTGTCACTCATCCTGTCCCTGTGCACTTCTCAGAACCACCCCCCCATTTAGCTGGCTTACATTGCGGTGTTGTTACATCCATGCTGACTGTAATGGAAAGAAAGAACAAGCAGCCTTGTTTCCAAGAGGAGCTGCACATTCAGACTCACATAGTTTTGCAGGGACCCAGAATGAGAAATTAAGAATACAAGCCCAACATCGGAAGTGCAGCATTTTGTTTATGTGTCATATTAAATATCAGTAGCAACAGATCAATAGTTTTCTGTCTGATTTTTTTTTTCCTGGTTTAAGAAATGCATATCTTAATACAATATTTAAAATATAACCCACATCAAGATAGGCTCTAACTATTATTACTGACAGGAGTCTAGTGTACATGTTTCCTCCTTTTTATGATTTCCAGTCTGACTATGTGTTGATACTAGTTATTTAGCTTTAATAATGACATATCTCCAGTTCAGACATAACTTTGTCTTCACATGCTCCTTGATACATTTTGTAACAGAAAGAAGTGCCCTCTCTTCATCGTCCTCTTAGGCAGTCCTTTGCTTGCCCCAGTTCACTGCTGAGCAGCTGCTGTGATTTATAGGATAGTTTCTGTGCCAGTTACATAAAGTGTGGGATGGCAAGTTCATGATTAGTAAAGAATACGTACAGCTGATCACAGTAAAAATTGATCATGCTAAATGTGATAAAATATAGCACAACACTGGTGCCAGTGTGGTGCTTTGATGAGCCAAGGACAAATGCCTGACATGTTTTTCATGCATATAGTTTTGCTTTATTTTATTGCCTAGGATAAGTTTTGAGTCACCTAAATCTAGCTGTCTGGACAGGCACTAGTCTTGAGCATCTCCACACTGATTTTTCTTGCCTACATCCAAAGATGCTCTCAACTCTTTCCTGTGAAAAAAGAAGAGTATGTGCTTGGACTTTTTTTTTTTTTATTTTTTTTTTTTTAAGCTGGACAAAACTAGGTAGATAAATCCTGCCCCTAAGCGGTATCTATCCCTTGTGTAATTCCCAACTTCTTTTTCATAATAGCATAGCTCTTTTCATACCTTCTACTTCTTATTTGTGGATTTCAAAATATAGTGGAGACCAGTAGCAAAATACCCGTTTCTGGGTGGGAAACTGAAGCATGATGAGCTGAGAGTGGAAGCCGATAACAAGAAAGCCATAATTAGAATCTGTATTTTCGAATTCCCAATGTACTGCCCTAACCTCTAGGACAAACTGTAACATGAGTCCTTTAGGGATATTTTTTTTTTTTTTTTGTAAATGCTAGAGCTTGGAATTAGGTTACTGTGTGATAACTTCAATTTCATTTTTAAATTTTAATTAAACCCCCAGCTTGAAGACATGAGACTCAAAACTCTAAATATATAAAGAAAATAAAGGGCTTTACACAGAGTCCCTAAAAGAAAGCCTATTTTTAAACATAATCTCCTGAGCTTTGAAGAGGGCCTTAGTCATGGCTCCCCCCTCCCCAAATGCCTAAGATTTCACACTTTTTTTTCCTAACTTTTACTGTCTCTTATGTTTATGCATTTAGCCAGCACAGTATGGTCTGTTTATGCAGTGATGGTGGCAAATACTGATAAATATATTGCAGAGTAGCAGGTCTTTGCACAGAGAGCTGTGGTAGTAGTCTAATCTGTCTAGTGCAAAGATGATTCAGTATTGAAAACCTGGGTGGTCTTGGCAGGGAAGGAAACAATAGCCTGTTCTAAGTAGCTATATTTTAAGCAGACCACCTCCTTGCTTTTTAGTAGGGGGTAAAAAAAAGTAAAAGTGAAATGATTTGATCCATCATCAAAAGCCAAGCAGGTCTGGAAGAGCTTCGTTTCAAAAACTATTATTACTTTTTTTTTCAGTTTCAAAGCAAAAAGAAGAGAATCCTGTTGGAATTCTTTATTGGGTTTGGGTTTTTCTGCATGTTTTATCATAACAGTGCTGCTCAGATACAATGGTGGGAGTCTCTCCTCCTGGATCCATGGCAATTTACAGTAAGGGTCTGCATCTGTTGGTGTGGAGTAATTAACAATATTGAGCAGTGCAGGTGCTTACCCCTGAACTGAAGTCAATGAGACCTTTTGTGGTTTTAGAGATAATTGCAGTAAGTCTACATAGCAGGGCATTATACTGTAGGAAATACCTCTTAAACATTGTGGTTTAGTCCAATGTGAAAGAATTTAGCAGTAAGGCTGATTAGGATTAATGCATTATGTGGGCCAAAATTATTTCTCTGGATGATAATCTTAGACTAAAGGTAATATAATTTTGCTAGTGGTTTTCAGTCACCTGCAAGTAGGTAGATGCTGGCTTTATGCCTAATACACTACATGATAATGTTCTGTATAGTGTTAAATAATGCTAATTTCCTAAACTTAACAAATATAAGTACAATAAATATGAAAAATGTATCATTCTGGTAACCTAGAACGGTGTTAAGAGGATATAGAAGGGAGTTCAGAGAGGTAAATGTTCGCTCTCTGTGTGTTCTTCTGGGAAAAAAATTTAGAGAGGACTGCATAACTACTTCAATGTGTGTGGAGGGAGGAAATATATGTACTCTTGTTATCACCTCAGCGTATGTATATGCTTCATTTCAGTAAAATGAACTTACTGCTCATAATGCAGCAAAAATCACCATTAAGTGATATTTAAGAGAGTATTTTAATTAAAGCCTCTAAACAATGAATTTAATTAATAGGTTGCGTTCCTTAATAGCATCTAAATAAAAAGGAATTTGTTTTGTTTTCTGTTGAAGAACAAGTGGTTTCATACATAATAAGCTGCTTCAGGACTTTTCCTTTCTAAACCTTTAAAAGCTGATTTGGTCTTTACAGAAGAAAATTCAATTGCAACTCCCACGTGTGTTGCCCTGCTGCCAACATACCTAGGGAATGATTAAGATGGTACTGCATGTTACTGTACAAGTTGAAGAAAACATAATGTATTTTCAGCACTACTCTCTATTTTGCATGTGCACGTATGCAAATGTTACATGGCTAAAAAGTAAACACTAAGATTTCTAGCTGAAGCTGTTTGTAAGCGTTGATCAGCTACTTTTTTCTCCTAAATATATGACTATATCATTGTGTATATTTGGGGTCATTTTAGATACTGCTACTTATTTCCCTTCAGTAAATGTTGGCTGTCTGCCTTACTTCATTTCTTTATGTCTGTGACTGTGATAAGTTTCTGGACAAATAGTGCTATACTTTGGAATCATGCTGTTGTAGCTCATTGTTTTAGCAGATACTTGAAAGGAGCATATTTACTATTATTTTAACTAAGCTGTAGCCTTTTTTAATTGGCAATATAGTATACTTTGCCACATTACATTTATGAAGTCACTTTAAAACCCATATTTTTTTCTACTTATTTTTTTATTTGGCGGTCCCTGAAAAATATCTGAGACCATAAGTATTCCTGTTTATTCCTTGCCCTTATATTTATTTCTTCTATTTCTTCTATTTCCCTTCCTTAAGGTTTGCTTGCTCTTTTTTGTGTACGATCTTTAGATTCATTCCTTTGCTTGAAGTACAATCACTAAATTTTATGGTATCTTTGTTTACAAAGTGATGGACTACAGCCCTTGCTATACACTCGTTACATGGCTCAGATTTGTTTTTTGAGACAGTGCAAACAACCCTCAGAAATGGAGAATGGCTTCATGGGGAAGGGATAGAGATGTCCTTTTACAGCTGACTGTCACTTACTTGAGTTGCTGGTAGGAATAGAAACTGGACCTACCAAAGAAAGCAGCCCTCCACCGAAGGAATTGGATAATATGGCACCATATCTTCAGGTGAGTTCGTGCTGTGCTCCCCTCAATGAAATGCAGCAGAGGAGCATTAGGGAACATATATTGCAACAATACAGACTCGGTACACTTTTACTCTCTTCTGGAGCATGAGGAGGAGAGGATTATGAATGGAGTCAGTCTCCCTCTTAGACTTTCTGAGGCTGCACAACTGTGTCCTACTTGCTTGGGACCTGCATTGACTGCAAATTTAGAAAAAATGCCATTTTAGGCACCTAACAGGAACCAGAGTGGTTTTATTTGCAGAACTCTCCTTCACAAAGCTATATTTTAGTCCTAACTAATAAAGCTTGTGTGATTGAAAACACGTGACATACTGCTAATTGCAACAACACCCAGCTCCTAGCATTTGTAGTGCTTGTCCTGAGGAAATCTGAAAGCACTTCAGTAAGGTTACAGCCATTGGCCTTCATTTTGAAGAATGGGAAACTGAGGCACAAAGTGGCAAAGTGATACGTCATTGGCAGGTCTTAGTCCCCACAGCGTCAGCCCAACACACAGTATAGTAGGCCATTAACTTCTCTTTGGCCCATCTGTTGTCAATGAAAATGTGATTGATTCAAGTGCTCTTTGGATACATAAGAGCACTGTGTGAAGGGTCTGTTTGTTCCTATTAGATTATGAAAGATTTTTTTTTTTCCTTTAATGCTGTTAAATATCTGTCCATGTTCTGGAATCAGTCATTGTCTTGTGCTTTTAGTCTTTTGTTTTCATATTGTATCTGATCCATCTGTCTGTTTCTTCCTTATCTGTTAGTTTAATTTTAAAACTTTTTTACAGTTTGACAAAGGTTGATGGATTTCCATAATAGTCTTCATGCTTACACATTCTTAACCTAAAATCAGTTTTCAACAATAAGGATATGAAAGCTTACTTTTAAAAGGTGGAGTAGAAGTTTCTATGTATTGTGTGATTTTAAGCCATGGATAGCAGTGGCAAGCACAGTTGCTGCAGCTCAGACGAGAGAGAAGGTGTTTGCAGTGTGACACTGCTCAGGGGGGCAATCCAGGTATGTAATATTACACCCCACTACAGCCCTATGAACACATGTTAAATAATGGCAGTACTTGGCACTAGATTTTCAGAGATACTTCAAATGGGCATTGAGATTTCCATGGCTTTGAAGGCAGTTGACATGCAATTTTTCTGAAACCGAACTGAAGCAGTGGGTATGACCTACATGGGGATGGAGTTTATTTCAGTATGCTGCAAAAGGGAATGTGCAAGCAGTGGATGGGGGACTGGGAAACCATGTGTTCTTCACTAATGTAAAAAACAAACAAACAAACAAAAAACCCACCAAAAACCAGTCTTACTGCTGCTCATCATGAGAATGCATTCCAAAAATCTTTAATTCCAAAAGAAGTAAAAAGACTTTCATCTTTCATCATTTGTCCATCAGCATAACTTTTGATCCAGTCCTACACACCTCTCATCTTCTCTTTTTGCAACAGTGTTTGTACCCTTTCTATCCCCATGTTCTCATGAGCTATGGAGAATCATTGACTTTAGTGGCAGCATGCATTTTACCAGTGAGATGCTGTGGAGAAAAAATACATCAGAGGCATTATGTAGGCTTTCGGTATGTGGTTCATCTTTGTAATGAAGATCAAATAGGTGGTAATTTTCAGTTTTAAAATAATTTTACCTTTGAGATACTGAAGTGGGGAGAAAAAAGCATCTGTATAATCCTTAAATTGCTGATAGAGGATTTTTATGCTTGAGTGTTTTTTGTGTTGTTTTGGGGTTTTTATTTTGGAGGGGGGGGATTAATATGCAATTTTACAAGAGGGACAAATACTCTCAGAAATCATGGGAACAAATGAAGCATAAGAAATTTTGTCCCAAAGGATGACCTTCCGAAGAAAACGTATGAAAATGCCTGACATAGGAATTGATAATAAAAATTACTTTTCAGTCAGTTACCATATTATCCCTCCGATCCTAAAGTCTGTGTACTGGATGTAGCAAACAAGATTGGATTTTGTTTGGTTGTGGCAATATATTGCTGCTGTTACTGCTAATCCTCTCTAGCTTGTTAGAGCAGTTATTCTGTTGTTCTGCTGCAGCATTAACTTAGCTTTAAGTATACGGTATGCCTCCTGCTTACCTGCAAATTCCCAGTTAGAATGGATGTGGCATATTGTGCTTTAACACAAAAGTTATCTTCACATTGTCAAGTAATTGGCAAACCTTTACATGCTAGGATTGGCTTTGGCATTGCTAAAAATTAAATTGATACTATGCCAAATTCATTCATGCTGTAACATCATTGACTTCAATGGCATTACACCAGATCTGAGTTTAGTCTATTGTGCTCCTGTTGCTTGGTTTTTCCAGGCACAGATACAGGAAGGAACAGGGTGGATACAGAATAGTTGATATCTTCTTTGCCTTTCCCATGATTCATTTTCCTTGCAAATTAGTTTCATTGAAGGAAATGATATAACTTAGCAGATCCCTGGCACAGTTCTTCACGCAAACAAAACACATTATGGAAAAAAAATCTCTGTCCATTATAGTTTGACAGCTTTGTGTTTACTAACCATGTCTGACATCGAAAACATAATGGGGCCACTCCATCTGAAGCAAGGAAGGAGGAAAAAAAAAGCATTTCAAATAGGATGGCAGTGACCAAATAACTTTTCACAATATGGGGTTTTGTTTGCATTCTTTTAGATGTTTTATAACATTGTGGTAATCTTTACAAAGCCCAACCAAACCAACGAGCTTACACAATAGTTTTGTTTGGAGTACTGTCAGTTAAAGTAGAACACAAAGTAGAAAAATAGGCAAATTTAGTCTATGCAGCAAATTTGGTCTAACCTGATGATTGTTACCATCATGTCTCATGGAAAGAAACTTAAGAGCGAAAGCAGCTTAGTTCTGGATTCTACCCTGTGGGCAAACAGTAAAGTGTGAATTGTGAATCTGAAAAATGACATTTTGGGGAATATCTCTTCATATTTTACTTATTTGTTTTCCATTCATTTCTTCAACAGCTCTTGGAGCTGGCAGAAAAAAGGAGGACAAACTTAGTTTTCATCCTCTCTCTTCTGTAGGCACTCATCCTTATCTTTGCCTCTGTAAATGAAGCTTGCTTGTCTTACCTCATTTCAGGTTGCTGCATGGTATGTCCTTTTCCTGGCTGGTTGCATTGGCTGTGCTGCTTTTTGAGTCTGTGCACTTGCTCCTTCTTTTCTACTACATAGCTACCATAGATACTTGTCTCTGCTTGTTATTTGTGATCCGTTCCCTTTTGGCAGTAGCCTGCTCCTGCACTGGATAGGTCTAACATGAAACTACTCTTGGGGACATCTTCTCCCTTGCACCAGCCTATGATCTTTGTCTCTATTGCCTACTAAAGAGATTCTCAAATGAGCACCCATTGCAGTTTCTCGCATGCAGTTTTCCATACTTGGCTGGAGCTCATCGCAAAGATCTGCAGAAATACTTCATTGCTCTCCTTCACGTCCCTCCTTTAAACTGGCCTTTAGCATGAGGCCTGTGGAAAACAGACTTCGTAGGTGGCTGTTGGGCAGACCCACACTGCTCCCACTTTTTATTTTACTGGACTTCCATCTCTCCAAATCCATCTCCCCTGCTTTCCCTATGGATAATATTTTACTAAAAGGAAGGACTATCCTTTTGTTCTTCATTCTGTTTTCTACAACAGTGAGATCTTGATCCATGAGTAAAGCAGACAGTAAGTCATCTTACTCATATTTGTTAGCATGTTGCATTAAGGAAGGACACAATGGAAGGATAAGGAGAGCAACACTCAGAAAAAGTGCTAAATTAGAAAAATGGCTGAGGTATCAGGACCAGTCCTTTTAGAATCGATGGCACATGGCACCGTTCCTTGCAATAGGATTTATTTCAGGACTGTTTTTCTTAATTGTTGTTCCAATTTCAGTGTCAGCTCCCTGAAATATCTATCTCCAGTGCTCGTGAGGGAAAATTCTTTTGTGGTTTAGAGTTGGCATGCAAATCTTAAAATTAAAACAGACTGGTAGTTAAGCAGCTCTTGACAGCAGCACTGCTTTGAAGTAAAATTCTGTTCTTCCTGCAACCCTGTTCATTTAACATACAAGAACCGGTTTGTGTGCAGGAGAGACCAGCCACGATACACAGCAGTACAGATAAGAATTAGTGGGGTTTCCTTTGGGGTGGGAGAGGTGTGGGAAGAGCAGCAGTGGCAGAAATTTTGATTATGGATTTGATTTATGCCCACTCTCCCACTTTGCCAATCTGTTTGACAGGAAACTGGTGAAACTCGCTTTAAAATGGTATTTTGGGGATGGGGCACACTGTGTGCTTCTGAGGTTGCACAAAACCATTCACTAAAACCGCTCCCTATCTTTCTCCACTGTTCCCTCAATGAGAACCGCACATTCTTGCTGATTGCTGTCGTACTCTGAAGTAACTGTATGTATGATTTCTTGTGAGATTTAGAGTTCTGGGGGGGGGTTGGGGGGGGTGTGTGGGGGTTTTTTTTCCTTCTCCCTGGCATTGTTTATATATGAGTATACATCATTACAGTGGTAGGTTCTTCCTTTATAGGGTGTCAATATCCACTCTATTTGAACCTAACATATTACAATCATATATTAATTTTTAGGTGTGGTATTTAAGTGTGTTGCCCTTTAAGTCCACTGTCAAATTTCACAACCCAGTGAAGTAGCACAAGTGTCTATTTTAACTATTTTAACTATTCCAGCAAGTGCCACAAGCCAAATCCTGTTCTGTTTTATACCAGTGTAACACGTAAGTTAAGGATTTGCTTGTCTAGCATGGATTTGCATGAATGTCATAGATGCCTTTGGTTCTTTGGACTTTGCAAAAATATGCTGCTATTAAATGAAGCATACTAATAAAATAGAGCACAAACCAAATTACATCTCTTGGTATTATTTTGCATTCTTTTCTAATAAGTGCAAATAATAGTGATGGGCCTGTTTATGAAAAAAAGGAAAAGTCACATGAAAACAATTCATGCATTTTCTTTTTTTTTAATCAAAATGTCTTTTCATAAAGCTTCATTGTGCTGACGGTGCTTTAAAAGGGGGGGGAAGCCCTAATGAAATACAGAACTCATCCTCTAGTTTATTTGTTATTTACTGCCTATGAAAATCAGGGATTAGAATATTTTTTTGTGGTGGAGATGGAACTTAATGGTGCATATGACATTGTGGTTTACAGGAGCTTAATTGTCAGGGGGAAGATCTGTTGCTCTTTCTTGTCGAGCAACAGGGCATTTGTTTAGTAGCAGGAGAGCATCCAGTGTAGCATCAGCTATGCCTTCCCCAACAGGTGGGCAGCTGAGAGGGCTGCTGAGTTTGCTCTTGAATTGTGACAGGTGAAAAATGCTATTTAATGAGTTTCCTTCCCCGTCAATTAGCAGAAAGAGAGAGCTTTCCCATCTGTGCCTGACACGACCAGGGTTTGCTGGTTGCCATGTTTCCTTTGTAAGAGTGGTGGGCAATTCATAGAATGAGGTAGTGACAATGACTTTGCTGGCTGCAGTCAGTCTCATTAGCTGCTCTGATATGTTTAATCTCAGGGGTTTTTTATGAAGTAGTTGCCGCTAGTGAAAAAAGGCAATGTGGAAGAAGGATTCTCACTAGGATAGTGCAGTGCTGTACGTGGGCTATGGATGTCTCACAGTAAAACAAAGAGGAAAAACAACCAGCAACTCCCAGGCTGCACTTAACATTCTCATCTATACATGTAATGTATTAATAAGGGATGTATATTTGCAGGAGCGACTGGTAAATGTTGCCTTATTTCTCACTACTACTGGCTTTCTCAAAAGAAGTATGTTATACCTACATCAGTAAAATATACATAAATCCTTCTGAAGTTTTTATTAATCTTTTCTTTTCAAGGTAGCCTAGTAAAGAAAATTTCAGTGTGACACCAGAAAGCACAAAGAAATTCAGTAGATTACCATTCACATGAATGTAATGTGCCTTCCTCTCTGCAAATTCTCTTCCTAATTTAAAAAGAATTTTCTAATTACGTATTTTATTCATTCCTAGATGCTATTAATCTGTCTAATGCACAGATTTCAAATTTCTTCACACATCAGTTCTGCTGAAGTAATGGAAATTAGAGCACATTAACATATCACATCTTACTGCTGATACATTATATTTACTTGCAGTGATACATAGAATTTTCACAGAGGAAAGGGCAAGATGGGTAGCTATGCTTTCTGTACAGGAAATCAAAATCTCCTTGCAGGTTTTCCTGGAAAGTAAGGTTCTTATAACTATATAGAATTTGGCTAAGAATCTATATATTGAATGGCATTCAGTTGCCTGGTAGCAGTATTATTCCTGTTACCTACACTCTTAGTATTTATTTTTCACTTTCCAGAAACTATTTTTGTCTTAAAATCTACTTGAGCAATTTTATTTCATATGTTTTATTGTGAGTTTATAAACTAGCATAAATACAGTTTTGAGTATAGGGAGTTGCTTTGGTTTTCTTTTTCTTTTCTTTTATTTTAAATCTTCAGTTCTGTGAAATATAGCTGCCTTGGGGATTCCTTTGAAAAACCTGATAATGAATGTAAGATGTGAGTGACTGGTGTGTGATTGTGTTGATGTTTTCTCTTCTCTTGAGCCCAGTTTGAAATTCAGCTCTGCACAGCAGGGATTGTCCTCAGCCACATATGACTATTTTGAGGATTGTGTGCTCGAGTAGCTGTGCAGGCTTTGGGCAACTGGCAGCAGTTTGTCATGGCTGCCTTGAGGCTAGTAAACCTTGGGGATTTTAATCCCTGTCCCTCCCTGTCAATCAAGTCTGTTTCACTTTTTAATGTAGTATTATATATTTTCAAACAAATGGTGTTCTACAGTAGGTGCAAAAATACCGAAAGGCAAAATGCATAATGTAGAGGGTTTACCTATTTTCCCCTGGCTGTGTCACTGAAAATTATTTGCTCTGTGATATAATTGTTCATATTTAAATCATCAAGCTCGCTTGCCTATTTTCTCATTGTTTTATTTTGATTGAGTACTTTGATGCTGTGAATCCTGGCTGCATTTAATTCATTATAATCATGTGAAACTAAACCCTGAATGGCTTCCAAATGAATATTATTTAATTTTCTTTGGCATTCACACAAGCAGCTTCTTTGCCAGCTGAGTAGTAAGTATAGACACGTTTTTCACTTCTGTGTGACATGGTCAGATTTTAGAGCTGTTCTCTTTTGCTTTTCCAAAGTACGGAATATGCTGTTCTCAATATTATTATTAACTTTTTTTTCTTCCTTTTAGTCCCAAAATGTGAAAAGCAAATGGTGTTAACAGTTGTTTCAGTGCTGTACAAGATGAAAAGGGAGTTTCCACACTTAATAGCCAGGTACTGTGCAAAGATGATCAGACATACCGAATGTCCAGGAAGAATAATTTTATCTTTATTTGTGACATATTTTATAATATTATTATAAAATATGGGAAAAAGAAAAAGACATTTGTATGGCTTTATGTGTCTAGCTATGCTATTCAATTGCAAAACCTCACACTGTAATGTTGACAGGACTTCCAACACTCCAAGTGAATTAGTTTTGATTTTAGGTTTCTTTTTGTCCCTTGTTCCTTCTTGGGCAAGTCAGTGAATGTGGTTCACAGTCTCTATAGGTAACTCATACTAAAATGTTGGAATTTTGATTTCAACAAATTAGTCGTAGAAAACAAGTTAGAAAAAAATTATGCTCAATTATAAGTGATTTCAGGAGGAGGCTGAGGTATCATCTTTTATTGCCTGATGTGGTAGGAGAACCAGCATGGCTTTCAAAGGCTTTTTTTGATTGCTGAAATCATACAAATCTTTGCATGTCTGAAAGGACCAGGCAGCCGAGAAGCCAAAGGTTGCTCCCAGTAAGCTAATGGAGCTGCACTGCTAACTGTGGTGTGCTAGAAGCAAACCAACAAAACCCATCCTCTGCTGCCTTCCCCCAGTGGAAATAGGCATGGAGTCTAAACTGTGGGGCTTTGCAGCATTTTTTTTTTTTTTTTCTCCAAAGAAAGGGCAATGTAGTTCCTGTTCTGTGGCATCCCCATTGTTTTCACAACCCATGAAGCTTGCATACTTGGACTTTGGCCCCATTTTTTTTTCCTACCTTTTGAGGATTGTTACCCTATTGTAGAAAGATGAGTGAGTTTGTTTTTAATGAAATGCAGGATCATCAGTTGAGGGATTTCCCTCCCCTACAGCAGATTATATGATGAGCAATAGCTTTCATGACTTGACGATAGGGCTAATGCCAGGTTGCCTGTCTCCTGCCTTCCTGTTGAGTCTGAGAATGGGTAAGTCCCTAAAGGCATTGCTTAAAAGAGGGAAATGGTAAAAACCCTTCATAATGGATTCCACGTGGGACAAAATCCAGAGACTTTCTTTAGAACACAGAGGTCATCCTTTAATGATCATTAACGTGGGTCCTCTGGTCACTATGGTACATGTGCTCCTGTGAGAGAATGTCTTCCCTTCTACTTAGTTTGGTTTTCTAATAGGGTTCGAATACATAAGAACTGCAGGCTGCGCTGCATGTGTTTGAGCGGTATGAACATCAGCCCAAAACAGGACTCAAATGGGAATCCAAAGAATCCAAAAATGAAGTGGCAGTCGGTCCCAATAGATGAACAGGAAGAAGGGAAATGGAGGAAGGGCTTAAATTTCATGAGATGTTGGAGACAACTCTTGCATCCCATTTCAATATGACAGTAAGGAGGTATGTTAAATACAACATATCGTGCTTGCCCTTCTTATGTTCTGCAAGTCTGACCAGACATTTGATTTTTAGAACCCTTGGTTCTGCTTGCTGGCCCGAGACCTGAATTTCCTGAGGAACATGCTTAAGTGTCTACATTTCCTGTAGTAGTATTTTCTTTGGAAGCCTTTTTTCCCTTGTAATTTCCATGCTGTTATTACTCTGTTACCTACTCAGTCACTTAAACACTGTGCATTCTGCGAAACTTTGACCCAAGCTGTCAGACTCCCACGGTACAATTACAGAATGCATGAGGGAGGTTTAAAAATTATTTGGTCCCCTAGTTTTTAACAGTTTTACGTATGATTAACTGCTAACCGTCTCAAAATGCTGCTGTAAGCACCATCTTTATATTCCACCAGAGATGTGCTCTCAGGAGAACAATGAGACGTTTATGGTATTTGGGTAGGAGGGAGATTAGAAAGTATAAAATAATGTCTTACTCATAAACTCCCAGTAAATTATCTTTTCATTTTGTAACAAAACACTTAATTTCAATAAAGATATACATTAGTGGATTGCCAGAAAATGGCACTATATTTCTAGTCCTTACTGAAGGGTAAAAGTGAAATAATCAGATGTTTTTGGAAATTGTTTCTTACAAATCTTTGGATCTTTATTTGTGGGAATTCTAGTACTGAGCCCTCTCTTTTATATTCCCCTCTCATCATCTCACTTTCATTAATTCCAAGCCTCAAGTTACTGAATTGCAAAGTCCGCTTTTGTTTTCATTTAAATTGCAGAACATTAAACAACAGTGATATGTTATACTCAGATGGCAGTGCCATTTTTCTCCTGAAAATAGAAGACATACAGCCCAAGACCCAAATCTTCCTCTGCCACAAAAGAATAGATGGTCCCATAGGAAGACAGGGTCCTGTTCAGCCCTGGCCGCCTGCTTCCTTTATACTCTTGCGTTGTCTTACATGGAAGATATGGTCGCAGTCTGTGACTGTGTCACTTTTTGTAACATTCTAGGTGATGGCCCTTCTCCATAGCCTACCTGGTCTTTGGCATGCTTTTCTAAAGAGCTCCCTAGTCTGGATTAATTTTATGTGTGGAAAAATAATGAAAGAGTGATGGATGCTGTGGAAGCATTAGAGGCCTCTTTCTGTCTCTGAAATTTCACCTTTCATATGTAAAGCTACATGGAAGCAAGATGATTCGAGCACAAGGGTGTTAGGACAACTCACAAATGATTCAAATGATGGGCTTTTTTCCGATTCTCTTTCTGGAGTAGAGCAGCTCACTTTGAGCTGGATCATCAGGCTGCAGCATCACATTTGCTCACAACTTGCCTCGTGGGTTTGAATTCTTCAGGTATAACCCTGGGAATGGAGGTAGAATGACCTTTACACATGACATCAAAGACAAGGTCAAGAGTCTGAAGATCATATCCTTGGGCACAGAGGTGATTCTGATTAAATCCCCATCTATGTACAATCCCCATCTATGTACCATGCTTGTATTATGGATCTTAGTCTTATGCTCTGGCCTTTGGAAAACCAGCCTGCAACACAGCTGCTAACAATTGGTTAGAGATCTTCAATATCCATAAAGCACGCTTTTGATATAGCTCTGTAGAGTTGGATAATGTCTAATAGATAAACTGAGGTATAGGTGATATTCCCAGTGAATAATGAGCCTCCTTCATTTGTTATAATCCTTATTTGTTTATTCTCTCATTTTTAAAAATAAGAATTGCCATATTTACTGATATTATCACTGTTTAATTTTATTTAAAAAAATATACACAGTCCATTTTTACACCATCTAATTCTGCACTAAATCAGAACGTTAGTAAGTTTCGTTTTCTACATGGCTAATCTCTGGCTTCAGACTCTTTCTTCCTCTCTGGTTGATTCAGGTTCCTGGTGTTTTCTCTTAACATCCAGGATTCAACAGCCTAAACTAATGGACCTGTGTGTGTGTCTCTTCCAACAGCTCACATCAGTACCCAGTCAGCTGAGTGCTAAGCAGCTGGGGATTCTTTCACCAGTGACTCTGCCCAGCATTTTGAGGGGTGTGCAGTACCTGACTGATCTGTGGATATCTTTTTAAATTGGGAACATTTTTGATGGACAAAATAGATTTGACAAAATACATACTTCTCTAAGGGAAGTTCAACCAACTAATTTTTTGCTCTGGTATTTATGAATTTCAAAGTATATGGCCATACTTCAAATAGTTGATCAGCTTTCTTGATAGGAAGAACTTGCCTAAAATTACAGTCATGTTTTTACACTTGCTTCTTTCAATGCAATAGAAAATGAGAGATGCAATATGTGAATGGCATACTCAAAGCAATAGCTTGAGGAAATGGTGACAACTGAGCACTGTTGTATTTACCAGCCTTAGAGAGAAAGATAATACCATAATCAAGATGTGAGATGCTGTGGGCTTGCATGAGCATTGTAGCCATGTGGATGGATACAGAACAGCCCTATCTTCCTTCCTTCTCCCAACAACCCAAACAGCTCATTCTGTTTCCTTTTACTTGCACTAGTGCCTCAGTTTGTAAGTCACAGAACTAAAAAAAAAAAACAAAAACAAACCACAAAACCCCAAATCAAACCAAAACAAAAAAAACCCCCCAAACCACAAATGCTACGTTCAAGTACAAAGAACTAGAAACTATTTTGCTATACTGTCTTTCCATGCTTGCATGAAAAGTAATTCTCTGTGGAATTATGTAATTCTTTTTTTATTTTTAAATAAAGGATCATACCAATTATGAGGTCTTCTCTTCAGTTGTTTTCTTCATTTGTAATACAATACATATTTATAAAGTAGTAATACATATTTATGGATTGCTTCTAAGACAGGAAATATTCCACAGTTTGTATAGAAAATGGTTCACAGGGCTCTACTATGTAATTTTCAGAGCTTGCGGAAAAATAACAGTATCTGTAACCTTCTGTTGAAGAGATACAGCCTTAGCAGATTTCACTGTTAAATTAAAAAATTTAGAGCATGCCTATATAGCTACTAAGGCTTTGCTTTGGAAACATGGCAGGAATTCAGTTGCCCTGAAATAGATTTTTTTTTTCCTTTTTTTTCCTTTTTCCTCTGTCTCCCCCAAAGCACAAGGAATGGAGGAGGAGTGAAGTGATGTAGGTAATCTGTAGCCTTCCCACTCACAACAAGTAGTACAATCTGTTGTGTTTGGGAGGAAGCCTGTGGACCGAACGGAAACATTGCTCTGGATATTTTGGGGTGAGAATCTGTCCTCTGGTAGCTGGGGGAAGGAGCTGATGTGAGTTACAGAGCATTCTCTAAGCAGTTTAATACATCTAAGAGACATAAAGGTCGCTTTTGCTTCTTCATTCTCCTGGACTGAGTTTACTCTGCTGTACTTAATTCACCCAGCACAGGATATAGCTGTTGATTTTTGTGTCCCAATTAAACAGAACTAAGCTTGTGAATTGGAACCAGTCACTTTTGATGCATGTCTTTGTGCCTGCTTTCTTAAAATTGGCATATTTTAGAAAGAGTCAGACAAAAAATGACTGGCAAACAAAATAAGCAAGTCTCTAGGAAGTTGTTACAGGAAGGAGTTGTGCCTGCTTTTTAAAAGCAGGTAGCAATGAGAAGGAGTAATTTCCTAGACTTAAAATGTTCTGCCTTCATTCATAGCGTAGTATTACTGATGACTGTAACTTGTGTTTCACTTCCACAAGGGAAAAACTGGGGTTGTCTGCTTCCTCAGTTGATTCATGCTTGTAGCGTGATCATCTCTGCCTCAGGGCTCAGTTTCAGTGGCCAACAGCATGTCTCCCACATACATAGGAGTTAATCAAAGATTTGGATTACTGTGGGTCTTAGTTGCTCAGAATAAACATCTTCTGTCAAGTGAATCTAAGTTCACATAGCACTTGAAAAACAGCTTTTCCTCTTGTAGAATGAGGAATATATTGCATATGTAACTTGAGGGAACTGGGCACTTCTGTTTGTGCTGAGGCTCACACTGAGTGAATGGAGAAAGCGAGAAAGATTAAAGCCTATTTCTTCACTGCTACTCATCTCTAAATTATGAGTCTTGTAATGTCTCAGCTTCACTTTGGGACAAGTCTAGACCACAAAGTAATTCCTCCTACTCCTATTGCCCCCCCCTTTTTTTTTTCTTTTTTTTTTTTCCTTCCATCTTTTCCCTGCACCCACACACACTTAGGCTGGGTGCCCTGCAGTTCAGACACAGTCTTTGTGACTAACAAGCCCCAGTGCTGATGGGAATCTCCAGCTGCCTTGTTACTGCAGCACCAAAGGAGCTAGCCATAGGACTACAAGGCAGATTTTGTTACATTTAGAGATATTTTTATATTCTGAAACCCTGTGTGTCTGGTATATCGTGAAAATTTTACCTTTTAAGTGCTATTTTGTGATTTTTTTCTATATTCTTTTTATTACTACTTTAATGATAAGTGCTTATATTAGTTTTGTGGAGGCTTTGCTACACTGCTGAAAAAATGTTTGAAGGGCAAAGAGAAATGCTTTAAGAGAGATCTGAAATTTACAGGTGCTCAGAATCCTTTTGGTAAAATAATTTCTATTCAGCTTTATCAGGGTCCAAACTAGTCGATTTGCAAGATCTTCCAGCTTTGAATGTTAGAAAGTTAAGGTTTTGGAGGCTGCTGGTATCTTACACTGTTTCAGTAAAAGTCATACGCAGAGATCACTTTGCTTTGCTAATTTAGGAGGATAACTGAAGATACCATTGCAGTTTTGCCTTTGTACTGTGTAGTCCTTGTTGTCTAGAAGTGAGCAAGGACCTTCATGCTGAGGGGGAAGAAGAAAGGAGCTTTCTAATGAAAATTCCAGAGAACCACAGTCTCTGTACTTTGTTCAGAGGATATAAGTGGAGATAATGTTTCTTCCCAAAATTTACAGCCTGTCTTATGTGGCTGATGATCGTAGTCAAAAGTAAGAACCCACACAACAAACTATAATATCCTTGACTGCAGCAGTACCAGTGTGATGGATCTGAAAATAGAATTTCCTGTCTCAGGGCTTGGCATGCAGTCTGGGAGCATAATGCCTGATATTAAAACCATGGCTACTAAACTGCATAAGGTAAACTAAGCTATGATTCTTAGCAGTGTTTCAGGTATCAGCATCCAGGCAGAGAGCTGAGGGCTATCTTGAAGTGAGCACATATACCTGCAAGTCAGCAAGGGAATTCATAGCAGGCTGAGGCATTAAAGAGAAATATAGATGGCAGATACTTTTTGTTTCCTATCACTTTCAGGGGAGAAAAATACTGTTAATGTTTCAAATGAATCTGTACACAAGCTTGGTAGGTGTTTAGGTTCTCTTATTTCTTACAGGCTGTAATAAGGGATTTCTGCTCTTTGTCTCTTTCACTTTCTTAACTGAATCTGTTGCATGTAGCAAGACTGAAGAGTTTTACAGTGCTCAGAAATGTACAATGAGTTTATGGTGCCAGTGCGCTCCAGGTAACCAGCTGATACAATCCTCTGCTGACAATGTTGCCACTGTGTTTTCTTAGGGCTTTGTGACTCTGTCATAGTAGCTGTGCTACATGGCACTCATTTCCATTTTAAACGATTCACCTTAGTGTTGGTAATTCAGCAAGGTTAGTTAGCCTTAATGGCTGAAATATTATATGCTCTTTCACCCTCCCTGCCCCCTCCCCCCCCAATTTATATTCAGTAATGTCGTCAGGCGTATTTTTGCTTAGTGTGTTATGTTTGGTTTTGGGTGGGGATTCTGTGACCTAATCATCTGAGGTGTACACATCCACATGTAAATTCAGCTACCTTTGCAGTTCATAGAAGTGGCACTTGGAGAAAATGATTCACACATTAGTCCTCTGACAGATGTCTAGAGCTGGTCAGGTGAATCACAGCCCAGAAATGCCCTTCTCTCATGGTGAGTCTAGGCAACTAGCCAAGATGCGGATGTCTGGGTTGCAGAAGTCTGAAGCTGTGTCCTTAAAATAAAATGTCATTGCTTTCATTTCCTGAACAATGCAAGCTATGGTATTCTAATGCTATTAGGCTATTTAGATATTTGCGCAAAAAAAGTTTACTTTCAGAGTCTGAACTTTAAGAAAATAATGTAAAATGATGGTTGAGTAAGTTAAGTAGTTGACAAAGCACATTTATTTAAAAAGATGGTTAAGTAATATTGGTATTTCCTTTATTTGTTTGATTTTTGCGAGAAAAGTAGGACTTGTACCTTATATATAATACATAAAATAATTTTTGCATATTATGTGGAATATGTTGTAGGCCCGTAGAAACTTTTGTTCGGTGACTGTAAAGGCAGATGCTCCCTCTAGTGCCTAAGACTATTTTCTTGTAATGGCATTAGTTTTGTTGGGCTTTCTGCCATGTTTTGCTATCCAGTTGCTTGAGTCCCTCAGGTATCAATCTTAAAATGGGTAATATGAAACGGGGATAAAACCTTTAGTATTGCATGCCTCCTGCATCTTTCCCCTTGTGTGTAGCAGAGTAAGTCAGATAATGCATTAGGATAGAAGTATGGGAAAGTTAATCTAAATATATTCTAAATATTCTTCTAATTAAAACAAAGTGGTTTTTTATAGCCTATCAGGTCAGTAAACTGTTCCTTCAAATTAAACATCATCTGGGAAAACCGTGGTACTTGTGCACATTTCTGAACTGAAGGAGGGTTCATTGTGTACATGGAGTGTGAGGTACTCAAAAAGTACCTAGACACTGATCTCAAATATAGGTCATTGTTCCCTTTTTGATATTTTTGTTAGATGATGTTTTTAATATGGCTATTGAAGGTAGCAGGCTGAAGTTATATGACGTGGTCTAAACCAGCATATAACATCACTGTGTAGAAGGAAGAAATGCCTGAACTATCCAGACAGCCATACACGCTTTTTAGTAAGAAGGTGTCAGCTATGAGCATCTATGCTGGCATCTGGGAGGAGGAGAGGGGAGAATGGAGTATATTTGTGTGCCCTATGAGATGCCTGAGGATGCATATCCTCCTTGCTCGTTAGGCTGTGGCTGCATTCATCCCGGCACACAGTCTGTTCTGAAGGCAGCCTTTCGATGCTGTGTGCGTTCTAAAGTTTTTAAATGTTATTTTTAAAAATATGCATTCTACAATTTTGTGATGCATTCTACAATTTTGTGTGTATCTGTAAATCACACTTAAAAATAAATTCTGTTAGAAATAGTATGTGTAGGGAAAAAAAATGTGTGAATCAATGTGTATTCCTAGCAATGTTTCACACTAAGTTGTAAAATCCAAGGTTATGAATAGTACTGCAGTAATGCATTGCCTACACCGTTATCAAGCTCTGGTAGATGTGACAGCAGAGGGTTTTAAGGGGATTTGAGGGAAGAGAATAGGTAGGGGTTTCTGAAGAAATTTCTCACAAGTATGATGGTGAGTTAATATTCTTGTGCTTTGTATTTATCCTGACTAAAAGCTGTCTGAAATTGTGAGCTTTTAGTTTGAGGGGTTTTCTGTTATTTCTGTAGGTAGTCTGTGTGTCCCTTCTCCCTCCTTTTCCCTCTCCCAATCTTTCTTCCCACAAGGAAAAAAAAGTAGAAAATCTATTATAAAGGCTCTGTGGACATCAGCATTCAAACCCAAGAAAAATGTATACAAGTAAAATGCATGTTCTACTTAGGTGCACTGGGAATATCAGTAATATTTTTCATTCTGTAGCTTGCATTTATACAGCTGAATGGAAGAGTGATACAGTGCAATTTGAACTAGTGGCCAGCAGCAGCCTCTCTTCTTACCTGGATCCTTGAATATTCCTCTTTCCCAGGGGGAGGGAGTGAGGAAGTGTCCACGTGTTTTAGCAATCTTTCTTTTCAGTGTGTACCAATATGCAGTGTGAGAAAAAGTAACTGAAAGTAATTAACTACACTTGATTACATTTTAAAGTAGTCTGAAACCGGAGCTGGGTACAAAAAAAAAAAAAAATCCAATGACTTGTTACAATTATAACTGATTGTCTAGTAAAAGTTGCTTTCTCAGCATTGCCATTGGCAAAGCCATTTGCCTGCTGTAAAGATTCCTTTTCTCCTTGTAGTGGCATTTTATCAGCATTACTGGGTATGACAATAAACAGCAAAATCATGTTGTTTAAGAGCTAGACTCCACTACAGATAACCCCTCCATGAAAAGGATGGTTCTTAGATTACCTCTCTTAAATTCTGACAAGATATGTTTACATCCTATTTGATGTCTCCATATGCCTTTAACCACTTGGAAGTTTAAATGCTGTGCACTTTTTCGTTTCCAGCTGTGCATTGTAGATTCCGTGCAGTAAAATGTCCCACTTATCTGCTTCAAAACTACTAGGTAGGCTGAATGCTTAGCCAACTGGGTCTACATTTTATTGTGTTTTTTTGGGTGGTCAATGACCTTCTCAAGAAGGGCACATCTTTCCTAGGAGGGGAACTTGGCCCCTAACTTCGTATTGCGTGCTACATGATTACCTTTGCTGAGGTTCTCCCAAGAGAAATGCGGTTTCTTGGCAATTGCAGTATAATGTCAGTAGAGACAAATATGGTTCAACGGAGTCATATTCAGGAATTTTAAAGATCAGGTAACATGTCAACATCCTGAAATACAGTATGGAAATGATCATTCATGAGGATGCTGTTCGCATGCAAATACCACATTTCTTTTCTCTGAGGAAACGGGAAGGAATTTATCCATCCATGAGCATTTGCATTCCTGCTTCAAATAAAGTTTTTTTTTTTTTCTTCAAGCTGCATTGAGTCAGCAGGATGTGGCCCATCCCTACGGTTCCCTCCTTGCTGTTTCTTCCCTCTAAGACTATAGCAATTAGCTGATAACCTGTTGGAATAGCAAATTATTGCTCCCCCTCCTGCTGGCTCTGCTTAAGGAGGAAAAAAAGGAGGATAAGATTTTGGATATGAAATTCTGAATTATCTCCTTTTATATCTGATGATCAGCCCTTGTGTATTCAAACTGAAGATATGGGTGCTATTTCAGAAATGTTTAACAAATTAGACTTTTTCTTGTAATCCATCCTTAACATTGTCTTATAACCATTGCTGTTATGGAACCAAGATGCTCAGGCTTGTGATCTTAGGCCTGTTTCTGCTCTACTGCATGTGATTAGCTTCGTGCTTCTTAGTTAAAATTGTGATGTTCATTTAGAAATTACTAAGAACAGACGTGCACAGCATGATGCTGCACTGATGCAGTTATTATTATAATTTCTGTCTAAACATCACCAGCTATGAGATTCAAACTTTAACATGATTTTTAGATTGATACTTTTGGTTTTATTAGTAAAGGGTAAAGTCTGCCCTGCAACTCTGAAAAAAATGCATTTGTTTTTGGTTTTTATACGATATAGTAGTTTATCAGGTAAGGATAGGAGAATTTCATGTAGCTGAATATATATTTAAAAAATTTAAAATTACTGAATTTAAAATTCAGTAATTATTCCTTGGAGCAATTTATTTTTGCTTCCCCAGTCCTGGGAATGTCTCAGCAGTGGGGCACTGACCCAACCTGTAATTCCGTTGTGACTTCAGGTCCCGTCATAGCTATTCTGATTTATATTGCTGCTGAAGTTCAACCAAGACCTCAACCATTTATATGCTATATAGTGATTTTTTCATGTAGTTTTTCTTTTGTGCAAAAAAGGTGACTGTTGTTTAAATTGTAGAATTCTGAATGTTTTCTGCTAGTCCTGTTGTTCTGAGTTAGTCTTCCCCTGAATGCGCTTGTACACTGTGTGAAAGCTGACTTTTCTATGGTACAACATGAGGACAGAATTTAGCTTGATTTTGTTTCATTCTAATAGCGACCTATTTGACACAGTTTGCAGTTCACCTTTTTATAGATATAAATCCCTACTCTGTATCTTAGATCTTTATATTTCATCTGGATTTTCTCAAGATAGACCTAGTGGAAAATGCTGTCTTTGACAAAAGAGCTTTAAGATGCTAAAGCTACTGCCTGAATCAGACCTATATTTTCTGCAAAATGAGGGAGCCATAATAATGAAACAAAACCCCATCAAACCTTTAGCATTACATTTAGCTCTACATTCCTAACTTAAAACTATAAAATAAAGCCATTGCTATTTCTCTCAGTTTTCTTTTGTAACAGTTTATCATATCAATAATCTCATTTACACCATTCATCTGACATGTGCTACCAGGGGTTATCTTTTAAGTGTAAATAAGCTTTTGGAAATGCTCCAGAATATATCACAGTGTGATATATGTCATTGTATAAACATGTTGGCCAAGCTTACCTCAGTATAACTCTAGTGAATTGGAAGTGTGTTCATGTATTTCCAGTGCCTATTTTGCCTTTTCACACTTTTGTGATAGCTGACCTGCTTATATTATAGTCTCTTCTCTGATTTTTATGCTCTTTCTCATTTTCCATCCGAGTGTTATAGTGCTGTATGCGTTTCCTGACAGCCAATTAATTGGCTAGCTCTTCACACAGCCAAGAATAGAGGTAGCAGTTCTACATGGACCCCTCAAGTCCATTGATGTGTACAGCAGACATCCTAAGAATGGGGACACATTTCCCTGGTCTTGAGGCTGCATGCTGTTCACATCAATTTCCCATTAAAAGGTAATTTAAAGGTATAGCCCCAGGCAGACTCAGGAGAGAGTTATAAAAAGAGTTTAATTAACAGTTCAGGGTAATATAATCTAAGGTTGAATAGTCTGTAACCAGCTTATTTTTTTGTTCACATTTGTCATTTCCTTTACTTGCAGATTAGAGGAGATTTCCTTGTTTGGTAAAGAATGCAGTGAAATAAGTCTTCGAAGAAGCTTTGTTGTACGTGTCTTGGAGCTAGATCACTGCATTATCACAAGCTTTAAACCTGCCACTGCTTATCTCTCCTCTGCATTAGCTCACCTCTTCTGGTCAACACGTTTTAAGGGAAGAGATTCAAGTCACCTCCCAGTTGGGCCCTCCATGCTTTTTGAAAGCTTTACTGCCGTTCAAAAATGCATTTAGCCCAACTTGTTCCAAAATACTCTAAAGAAACCGCTATTTTCCTGTGGAAAAAATGGTAGCAAATGGGGCTAGAAGAGATATAGGAGGCATGGTATTCAAAAGCAAATACTGTTGTCTCTCTTTCCTCCCCTTGTTGGTTGTATTTTTGACAAAACCTTCTTTGTGGGGATTTTGGTTCTCTCCCCCCCCATCCCACCCCACCCTGCCCCATGTTTTTGTGTTCTGCAGATTTCTGCACACATCCAGCCAGGCTGGATATAGCAGGATGTGTTACTTTCATGACTCCTAACAGCCTTCAAATCAGAATGATTTTCTGTCACGCTGGCCTGACCTTTTCCTGGAAAAAATTATTACCTAAAAGAAGAAAAAAAAAGACATGTAAGGGGATCTGAAGTACTTTTTTCCTTGAGGGCTAAAGATATACAGTACTTGTTGTCATTTAACCGTCCACCCACCTAATTCATTCTAAAATGCCAGCTACAAGTGCAACAATTTGTGGACATGACATATCTTGCGTGCTTTGTACATTAGGACTACAAGCTTGACAATTTTATTCTCCAACAGAAATCTGTCTTGCTTTCTTAGGTCTGCCTCCTTTTCTCTTCCAGTGGAAAAATATGTAGATTTCTTAAAAACTTTTGGTTTTTGCATAGATCACCTCTGAGGAATAGAGTGGAAGCAGTGACTGAACTCGTTTTGCCCTGTGGTCTAGTATGTTAAATCATTCCACAGTTAAATACGGCTACGCTAGGACTTATTCTGCACAAGTTAAATAAGCTTGACTTGTCAAGTATTGAGTTTGTTTTGATTGCAGAGAAAATGAGACGAGGCATACTTTGATCTTTATTCTTTTGTGTGCCAACTTTTTAAGTACGTTATGACAGTTTAGAAAAAAAAGAAGCAAAACAGGAATCTTTTCATATGATTGACAGAAAGACCCCTTAAAAAGTGCTTGAAGTGACTACCTCAGTGAAAATTGTTGTGGAGCTAAATCAGCTTTTGCAGTATCCAATTAACACTGCCACAACATCCAGATAGTTTGTTAATTACTGTTCTGCTTCTCCCTCCAGTTGCTGTATCAGGTAGGCACAAAAGTTAACATGCACCCCCCCATAGTATACATCAGATCTATTAATTTTCATTATGCTCTCACAATGGAAAGCTGTAGAGGTGATCAAAATAAATTTTAACTATAACTGTTCTGAAGGCTTAGTTAGCTTATGAGGCAAATGTTAATTTACACATGTCTATTTCAAACATATGGTGGGTTTATAATTATAACTGTGGAATGGTTGGGGGGGGGGGGCAGTCTGTCTTGTAGAGCTGAAACTAAAAGCAACATTTTTTCAAGCAAGCCTGAAAAACTCCCATGGTGCTGACAACAGGGATTTTCCAAAGTGAGCATAACCCAAGCAGGCTTGATGTTCAGTGCCAGGAAACTCTGACTTCAGGGGTCTCTAGCATTCACGAGTTCCAGGGAGTGGGTGAAGGAAATTAAAAGTAAATTAAAAATAGATCTGTGTTTCTCAGCTGTAGTGTAGACATGCTGTCTCATGAAAATAGTCACTGTGTTACTCTTCCCCCTGCCCGCCACCCCCCCCCCCCCTTTTTTTTCTCAGTTGCAATGCCAGGCTCCTGATCTATATCTGTTCTATACAACAGACCCTGTATATCCAAAGGCATAAAGTTTCTATATGGAGATGAGAGCACTACAGTGAAAATGGACTTTACTGTCCTATATGCATACACAGCACTTCATTGCAGGATTGAGCACTGCTGTGGAAGAGGTCTAGTGCTTAACTTGTACCACTGCTGAAGGACACCAGAGGTGATGTGAGCAGGAACAGGCACATCAATAGCTGCATTTTATTCTTAGCTTTCTGTTTGCTCACAGGTAGTTGCTGACCTATGCAAACAGTGTATATGCTACTCACTAAGCAAATCTGGCTAGTATATGTAGCCATCTGGAAACAAAGTTCTGCTTATCTGCAGTAACTATCTACTCTGAGAGGAATGAGGAGAAAGCAGTCCAAGTTTCTCCTGTGATGTAGGCTTGAGGACTTGATAGCCCAGGTAAAGATGAAAAGGAGGAGATGGGAAGCTTCTCACTGGGTGCATATTGGAAATCACTGTCTATCTGTAACTTGCATAGGCCTGAAACTACCAATTTCCAAGAATGACAGTAAGATACATCTGTGTCAAACTGTCACTCCATCTTGTATTAGGTTCTCCATCTTGTATTACAGCAAGAACACATCTAGCCTTGCCCAAGACAGTGTACTGCAGACAGTTTACCTGCTGAGAGGGGCACTTGACAGCTTGTCCCTGAGAGCCATCACAAGCTGATTCTGGACATCAGTTTGGCTTGTGTCTCAAAAGTTGCCCCAGCTAGAAGGGACAGTGAGTTTTCTGTGGAAGCATCACTGAATAACTAATAATATCTGACACTTCTCAGCCCTCCTATGTGACAGAGAGAGACAGTGCATTCAAGGGTTTGTTGACCATCCCTGTGCAAAGATGACTGGAGAACAGGAAAACAAGGGACCCTCTGCCTGCCCCAGAACATTAGAAATTTTCAGACTCAGGAAACAGGGAGATTAGACAAGAGTGGGCAAGCCTAGTACCTTTATTATTATGGTTTGAATTAGAATTCCCCCCCCACGCAAAAAACCTTCAGACTATAGTGGCTGTGATTAGATAATTCCCTTCTTTAGCCAGATTTGGTAAAACTAGGAACAAGAGGAGCCTGCAGTCAGGGGAAGGACTGAGGAAGAATGAGTTCAAAGTGGCACCAAAATTTTCAGAGGAGGTATACGTCAGACCTGGAGAGAGTTGGATCTATTAAGAGCTAGTGGGTCTACAGATGTTTTAACTGTTCAGCAGTGGACTGGGCCAAACTGTCGCAATGAACTTCTTTTGATGGACATCCTTAACTGCCACAAATGCAATCAGGAGAAATTCAGCACGTTGCAGTTGTTAAATCTATTTGCAGTGCTCTTTCATTTCACCAGCTGTTCTGTCCTTACTTCATAGTAGCTTTCAAAGTTTTAATTATTCTTGCCCATAGTTAAAATTATGCTTGTGTGGGTAAATGCAAGTGTGTTGTATCTAATGTCAGAGATAATTGCTGGCTGCCTCAAGAGACTTGATAGATTCATTACCTCTACATATGGTAGGAAGAAAACTGCCAGATTTTATTTAAGCTTTGAAGAGCCTTTAAAAAGGGTCAGAAGTTGTCACAGAAAGAGCATCAGTTTGCTAAACAAGATCCCACACATTGCTACATTAGTGCAGTATATTTAGATTGATACATCTTTCCTACTTGTTTTACAAAAAATAGTCTGGAAACAAAAAATAAAGGATTTATGGCTCTCTTGCTAATGCCCATAGATCTTCCAAAATGAAAGCACTTCATGTTGGACTCTGTCATTTTGAATGTCTGTAGGAGGCCTGTCAAATACACTGAGGTATTTTCCAAGCAAAATCTCTGATGCATCTGATGCTATCACTTACTAAGAATATGGCCAGTTCAGCAAACATTACAAGTGGTACATTCACTTTGACATCTTCTTATTTATTTTATTGTATTTTTTCAGTGTGATTGCACTTAATGGCCTCATTCAGTTTGAAGTTACGTTGTATGAATGCAGATGAGATGAGTTCCTGTCTCAGAAAGGTAACGGGAGTTCTTGTAAGCACCTAACAGGAATTTAAGTTGATCCCACTACTGGCTGCATAGTCCCCCTCTCCTCCTTTCTTTGCTTGCACGGTCTCATCCTACTCACTTGTGCCAGTTCTGGTATTCATCAAACCTGCGTTTCACCACACTAAGCCAGTAAAACACTGATCCAAGTAGCCAGTAGCTGGTTTGTTTGGCCTGCAGTAGAGCTTCAGCCTGGAGGTGCAGTTACATGTCACAACTGAGCTCATCGAGAGCTGTAGGGACGCGTCCTCCCTTGCTCCTCCCGTCTGCTGCTAAGCGCACAGTTCTACCCATCTCCTTTGCCACAGCTTTGGCTCCCACCAACTTTTCATTTAATTACTTCAACTTGCTGATTCAGCAAAAAGTTCTTTGTTCCTTTTCTCAGATGACTTTTCTGATGAATGACTCTACCCGATGCAAAATTGGGCAAGTACTTGATGTGGTGCAAAGGAGGATGAGGGGCAGATGAAGCAACTGGGATGAAGCGGGGAAATGGCAGAAGAGTTGGCAACACTAGGAGCTCCTTCTTCAGTAGCAGCATACTTCAGATCAGCTCGGGTCATAATGTACCACTGCTCCCCAGCACCATAACTGGAGGAGCAGGTGAAGCTGAGGCCAGGAAACAGAGGTGCAGCGAAGACAGTAGCAGCAGAGAGCTGGGAATTAGCTCAGGAACCCTGTACCCACCAGACTGGGTTGTCATCACGCTTTTTTATGATCTTTGTGAACTTGTTGCAGGGTTCTGAAAATTACAGCTGCTGCAGAAAAAAATTGCAATAGATTTTATTGGACATTTTCCCGTTTGCCTCCCCTGAAATATTTACGTGAACGTAACAGATACTAATAAGATATTTATTTTAATGCACTAGAAACATTACAGGCTGATTTCAGTGTGTGAATGAAATATTTAAGTAATAAAGGAGAGGAGTGCTTAGTGGTAAGAACAACACGTACTTTCACTGACACAGAGGAAATGTGAAGGCTGTAGGGCAGTGTGGTGCCCTAAGGAGGCTTCCCAGTGGCACTTGCTGGAATTCTCAAAAGCTTGAATCCTCCCTTTGTGCTGAGCTGTCATGGGTGTTTAAATCTGTCATGAGCAAGCAGGGAATTGATCAAAATATAGCATGCATTTGACGTAATGGCGGCTACAGAAAAAGCGATTAAATCTGTTACAGATGTTGACATATTGTAGTTAGCTCGGTGGAAATCTAGCTTGTCTTAATTAACACACAGAAAGCTGGAATACATATAAAAAGAAAAGCTCTTCAGAGCAGATATGAGATCTTTCACCTAGTTAGCCAGCTTGCTCTCATCTCAAATTCAGAACGACATAACTTTGGACAGAAGAGCTGGATGATGAAGCATAATTGTTTCTCATTTTTTCCGCATTTAAGGTTAAGGAGTTTGGTTATCCACAAAAAGCCCATTTGTAAAAAAGTTGTTGTGCCTAATATCTGTAGCAAACTCTTGGGAAACTGGAAGTCAAAACTGGTGAAGAAACAGCAAGGAGATTCACAGCTTTTCCAGTTTCAAAGTCTTTCCTTCCAGTTAGCCAAGCACCACACAAGTGTACTACTACCAAATATGGATTACTCAGATATGAATTTTATATTAAAGTAGGTGAGAAAGCACATAAAGTAGCTACATTACGATGCAGAATGATCTTATAAAGCAGTGAAAGCAAGTGTGAAATTTTCTTCCATGTTTGACACACCTGAGAAACAGAGGGCTACTCTGCAGAGTGGCATGTAGGAAAGCAATTAGTTCATGGTGTGATATAATGTGCATAGAGAGTCATAAAACTCTTCTGTAGGGTTTCATTTAGAAGTCAAAGAGCATTTGTTTGTTGTTGTGTAAGCCTCCTTTGAGGAGAATGTATATTGGTTCTTTTGTCCTTAATTCTGCCAGTGAAAAAATTTCTGTGCATTCTGCACGTTTCTCTGTTTCTCTCTCTACATTGCAATTTTCTCTGTTACTCTGGGGAAGAGAGTTTTTGAGGCCAACAATTTAGAAATTTTGCAGATGTCATCCAGAAAGTGAAATTTATCTCACTATTGTCTGAGCTCTAGAAATTAGCTTGCGAGGTTAACAGTGAAATAAAAAATGAGGTTTGGTGCAATCTTTATTGTTTGTGATTTATTTGTAGTAATAGCCTCTGTCATACAACTAATCACTTTACAACTGTTCAGGGAGGACGTTCTTTGCTCTAGGGAACTCACAGCATAAGGAAAACTGGTCAAGGGAATGGGGGACAGTGACAGGCAATTTAAAGCTTTGAAGGTGATGACAAGAAGCTTAAATTTGATGTGATAGAACTGGAAGGCTTCAAAGAGGGAGTGACTTGACATGATCAAATCGACAGGTGAGGAAGATGGCTGTTGCAGCTGTGTTTTGCATGGAATGAGGGGAGTCTTTTGGCAAGTCAAGGAACAGGATTTAACAATGCTCAAGGTGGGATATAATGAGGGTCTGAGTAAGAGACTATAGGAAGCAGCAGCAGTATCTTGGAGATGTTAAGAATGAAGTAGCAGTAGAATTGAAATGTGACTCAGCTGTGTGGTAGAGGAAAGAGCAAAGTGAAAATTAACTCTGAGATTGTAACTGTAAGTGATGGTAAAGTCAGTTGAGTTGTTATCTTTCATAAAGAAGTGGAAAAGTGGAAACAAAATGTTTATAAGGACAGACGTGGATACTGTTGTGGCAGTGTTATATAATATCCATGTACTTTGTTACTGGACATTGAAAAATAAAATTATAAGTGCAATGTCTTTCACTTCAGTTTTCCAGGCTATAGGACAAAGACACAAGGCAAATCTTCCACTGTGTGCAAGTTATCAACAGTGCAGAGCAGAACTGTGTATGCTGTGGAAAACACAGGAGCAGTTTAGAGAAAGAAAATTTAACTCACCATGAACTGGGTTAAAAAGCTTCTCAGAGCAAAGCCATGTGAATTTTACTGATGGGAAAAAGTTCATTTCAAGTCTCAGAAGTCAGTGAGATACAGAGAAGCTGTGTTCAAGTGAAATCTAGGCTCTCTGGCTGAAGAAAGGGCTATAGAAAGCTCAAAGTCAAGCAAAACCATTTTAGTACCTCATGTCAAGTTCTAAAATATTTCAGTTGTCTTCCATGTGCAGCCAGAAGCACTCTTGTCTGAAGAGCAAAGGCCTAACCAAACACACAGAGCTGGCACAAATCACAGCAGCATAGTAATTTTCAAAGTTTTTTTTTCTTGTTGGTTGTAGTTGAATTTTTTTAGGGGATTTTTTTGTTTGGGTGTGGGGGATCAAAGCTTAAGGAGATTTTTTTTTTTAAGCATCCTAATAGACTACTGGGATTCAAAGCCACAGCTTTTTCTGATCAGGAGAGTTTTCTAACCAAATGACTTCAGAAGGGTTTTCTTTGGGTGGGTATCTAATTATGAGGCAGTACCTATGGAGATGATGCCCATTTCACCAGTCTGTATCTCACCTCTTAGCTTCTCTGAAGTTTGAGGGACTATTTCTTCTTGGCTGATGTCAGAGTAATATTTGAAAATTATGAAGTGTTTGTTTTCTCTAGATTTCTCCATATAGTTTTTGCCTGCTTGCTTAACTTACAGGATATGAAGTCTGTGGCAAAAATTATTCTGTTGCAGGTTATAATTGTGCATGATTAAAAAAAAAAAAAAAGGAAAGAAAGAAAAAGAATCCTACAAAAATCAAATTAACAGTCAGATAGCACTTAAAGATACACTGAAATTGTTGCCAACATAAGAATATATGGAAAGCCAGGCACAGATGATTTTAACCAGTCTGACTGCATAACAAAAAATTATGATCTGCCAGCCTGTCTTTTTCGTGATTCTTTTCTTAGCCTTGAGCTTTATGAAACACATTTATTTTAATTTTATTTTATATCACCACCTGAATAACATGGTGGCTGAATGTCAGACTGGAGTAAAATATGCCCTCCTCTACTATGGGCTTTCACACAGGCTTTTAATTGCCCCTGTTATTGCAGAATATCTCTTGTCTGAGCTCTCATTGTGAAATGTGCTGCAATTCTCTCTGGCTGTCTTGGGTGTTTATGGGTTGCTGCTTTAAGAAGTAGAAAAGTTTGCATTACTTCACAAACATAACTCTTAAGGTAGGGTAATGGAAGAGGCAAGATAGCCTCTTTGCTACTGTAATGGCACAAGCAGTGTTACATTTCATGTTGTACTTGCTCGTGGTGACCAGAAAGTGCTAGTTTTTTACAGGAATTAGTGGCCGGTGGGACAGGACTAACAGAAAACTTTGTTTAAGACAGAATATCTGATGCATAAAGGCAGAGGGAAGAGAGATAACGTATAATCATTGTCGTGACAGAAATCACAGGCTTCCTGGGAGTCATTGGCAGTTACTGCAAATAAAATTAGTGGGCAGGAGCTGTATTGACTTATGGCCGGTCTGAACGTGAACATGTTAGATTGCATTTTTATTTTTATAAGGTTGCACAGACTTTGCCGGCATCCATCAACATTTTAAGGGAAATTAGGCTTAAAGCATTTACACAGATACACTGTGTGTTTTCATTGCAAGACCAATGTAGTTTTGCAGATGCTTCCTTGTGATGGTCATTTCTTTGCTTTCAAACTTGCACAGTGAAGATTTCTAAGTATTATTAACCTGCTAGTTTTTTTCTTATCTCTCAGTGTAGCTATCTGATTACATAATCCAGCTTTCAGTTTACAAAGTCATGTTACTCAGTGGTGACGTCTTTGTGGGGTTTATATTCCCTTTCCATGGAGGTATCCTGGAGAGGACAATGTGGGAAGGGAAAACCCACCAGGAAATGGCTGTATGTTCAGAATAAAATAAGTATCTATCTGTCATACTAAGTCATAATCTGTGTACTTATATATTATTTACATTTTTCTACAAGGTAAATGTAATGTGCAGGGTTTTTAACCTTTGAAAATAAGATGTTTAAAATGCAGACAGACTGAAACAGTGATATTTAATGTAAGGGCTCTTCTACAATAGCAAAGGCCAGATATTATTATGATTCCAGAGAAAAACCCTTGGTATTTTAACTTCTCTGTCTACAAGAGTTACTGCTGTTAAGTGTGTGGGTGACCAGCTGCAGATGTTGACCATATATGAGTAAGGCAATCTTTTTTTTTTACATATTATCTCTTTCAATGGCTGTACACATATATACATAAATATATAAAGTGTCACTGGATAATAAGATGGCTAAAAGCTGTATGTATAGGAATTGTAAAAAAAAAAAAAAAAAAGATACACAAAGAATAGAAACCAGGAGGTGATATATTAGAAAGGACCTAAGAGATGTGGAAAACAGAAACCCAAATTATACAATGAGAAGTCATTCCATACAAGAAGGTCTGTCTCCCCAGACTTGGGTCTTTATTCCCCATATTAAATTCTAAATTCTGCAATTATTTGTATATTTTGGTAAACACTTAACAGTTCCTTGTCTGTGTCCGAACTAGTATATTTGGATGGACTTAAGTAAGAGGCTGTCGTAAAGAGAGACCTTGAAAGAGAAAGCATTTTTACTTGCGATTATTCTGTTCCATCTTTTTATTTAGTAGTAGTCCACAAATCTACAATAAAAAGAGGAATAGCAGATGCACAACCTGGAAAAAAGCACACTTGCATGTAATAAACTGCAATGTAGTAATTATTGGTAACTTCTTAAGGCTATTGCTTTTAAAGTTTTAGCAAACCCAGTATGTATAAAGACAGACATTCAAGCAAAATTGTATACCATGTTTCTTCTGACATATATGCTTTTTTCAAATTGTTTATATGCTCTTGGAAGAGGAATTTAGCTGTATATTTTGAGGAGATACTGTTTAGAAGGCTCTGTCCCAAATTTCCTACAATACATGATCATGTGTTATGCTTCAAGTATTAGAACTGACTTCTGAGTATTGAGAACGGTAGCAAAAGATTAGCCATTTGTGATCTTCCAGAGGTGAAAAGAAAGCTGGTTAGATTTTTTTTTTTTAAATTTCCATTTCATGCTTTCATTTCACATGAGAGAAATGTTAACAAAATCTTTGTTAGTTAAAAAAAGAAAACACCAAATTCTTTATTCGGAGGCACAAAGAAAAGGCATATGGATATGTTGGTAAAGCATATGGAGACCCTTATGTAAAGACAAAACAAAAGCAAAATAAAGTTACTGACCGGACCCCCAAGGTGCAGCACGTAAGAGCGTTTGGTGGAATGCTGCCAAGTATCTTTTCTTCTGTAGAACAAAAGTTCCTTTATATCCTAAACAAGTAAAAACAAATAACGCAGACAGTATACATCTGGTAGCAGCAGAGAATTGCACACTGCTTGAATCTCTGTTTTTATACTGGTTATTTTCACTCAGTGCTCAGAAAGTAGTGACCTTAAAAAGTTCATGGCAATTACTATATTACACTAGTTGGTTTATTCCACACGAGTGCAATGCACTTTTTTCTCGGATTGTGTATCCACAACATAAAAAGATTGCTACTGCAGAAACCTCCTTTCTGTTAACAAAGATCTTTACCCTGAAATGATGTTTTCCCACTGTAGTAGCTTAACTACATTTGCAAATAAAACTTCACTGGCTGAGACCAGAAACATCATTTAATGCACTTACTGTTTCTCTAAATTTTATGCAAATTTTTGGTAATTTTTACTTCTTTAGTAATGGTTTGTGTCTCCTCTTTTCATTTATGGCAGCCATTTAGACACACCAGCTGTGCAAAGGTAAACATGTACTTTAAAAAATTAAAACATTTATCTTTTGCTGAACATAGTAACTATTAATAGCTTGCTCTGAACATATTTGAATCAACCTCTGGGATCTACTGTAACTGACACACACTGTCATTATTAAATTAAACATGCCAAGAACTGTTATGGCATATCCATACACTCATAATACATTTTCACACTCTTTTCATGTCCTCCAAAGCAGAGGCAGCATGGCTGTAGGCAGGCTGCCTATTAGGAACAGTCTCTAGTGTATACTAACCCCTGGACTGTGGCAGGAAATTGTTAGGGAGCGCACTGGTCATCACAGCCCAAAAGCATATCCTAGTGATTTAATAGTAGAGACAACTAAGGTTTGGTATCTAGGAACGTTCCTTGGCACCAAGGCATACTTCTAATAAGTTGTCTTCTAGGCTAATCCTGTCTCTCTATTCTGAGTTATTCTTAGAGAATATTGCTTGGAAAAAGAGACCTCACTGCGCGTTATCGCTTTTCAGAGCACACACACAGACTAGAACTCATGTACCACTGCTTGTGTTGTTTTTTTTTTTTTTAAAAAAAGTCATCCTCTGGAGATTTTGACCTATGAGAACTTTCCAACATTGCTATCTAGTAGATGGCTAATGAACTGTGTTGAATTTTTTTAAAGGACTCAGAGTTGAGTACTCAGCAACAACCACTAAAGATGCCTTGACAATTTCAATTCTTTTGACAATAATGGTCTCCATTTTTATGCTCTCTTTTTATGATATCCTTAAAATTATTAACTAAAAACCCCATAACAATTACTGTTGCAAATTAATAAAGTTTCTTTTGTGCAAAAGAGTAGAAGCTACACCCCAGCTCCCAGTGTATAACTGAGGTTAAGTTCTGAAATGTGAAGAATGTATTTGGGAAAGCTGAATAGTTGCCATATTTTTCTACACTCAGATATTATGTCCTAAAGTATATCTTTAAATTACACACTGCAGTGAAGTTGGAGCATGCATGGACATGAGGGGAGAGAGAGGGTATTAGACCCCCAAGGCGAGGAACTGCATACTAGAAGCAACATCACTCAGAGCTGTGGCTAAGACACATACAGTGTCTGCATGGGCACTTTGACAAGACCTCCGCAGCACTGTTTCTACATCAGCTGCAAACTGTTTTAAATGCACAGCTTCATCTCAGTCCTGCCCAATCTAGTACACATGAGACATGCTTCTGTGTCCAGCTTCTCCCAAGCTAGGATGATACCCTGCAGGTTTGAAGGATGGCACTGGCCTTCCTTTCAGTCTGTGACCCCACATACCAGAGAGAGACGCTCATACATCTGCCTCTTACCTTGGAGACTGCTGTACTGTGCTGCAGCTATGTGTGATTCCTAGTGTAGCCCCATGCTGAAGAAAGTCCTGCTAGAACGTTTCTTGTCTTCCCTCCCTACATTTGGAGAGCACTGGCAGAGCCCATCTCTTGTGTGGCCAGAAGTATTCGCTGTGCACACCTCCATTGTGTGGGCCCTTGTAAGAAGAGAAAGTTGGTCTCTGCCTGTAATGCTTCTCAGGTTTCTGCAGTGTCTCTGTTTTGGTTTTGGAGAAGATCTATAAATTATGTTGTTAAACATAATTCATTAGGAAGGCAGTTTACCATGGATAAGTGTGTCCAGCTGTTAGTGCGAAACAAATAGACAAGCGATGCTTGGCCCCAAGCCGTGACAGAAGAGCAATTGGGCAATGCACACTACATGTCACAATTTGTTTTGCCATTTGTTGGATGTAATTCCTCTGATGTGGAGAATTCATCTTCTACCTCCACCTCTCCTTTTTTAAATGGCGATAGAATTTAAATTGAGAACAGTTTCACAGACAAACTTAGCATTCCTTAAATGCTAAAGACATTTCTGTAAATGGAAAAAAAAAATCTTAAAAAGCCAAGCAAGCTATGTCCTAGTTTATGTCAGTCATCTTAGCAATTTGCTGTGATTAGTTTCAAAATTCATAAATTTTCTTTTAAATTATCTTTACTTTTATTGCCTATCACCAGTTGCACCAAACAGGATTGCATTTTTTTGCCTCTGTAAGTGTTCTTGTATGTCAGACTGATAGAAACAAATGCAGAATATCTTTGCTTAGAAGGATGTACTAAAAAAAACTTTGAAAAGAAATGTTGAGAACACAGATGTAGTTTGGAGAGTGAAATTCTACTGCAGATAGAGCAATTTCTTCTTTTTCTTCCACACCCCCTGATTCAATTATGTTGATAAGGGTCTATGTTATGCTACTGCATTAGAATATTAAAATATTTTGGGGAGCTTATGCAGAGTGTCTCTGCAAGAAACAGACCATCTTTTCAGGCATGTCTGCAATCCCATAGAGCAGGGTTTGAGATGGAGGTCATGATGAGCAGGAGAAGATCAGGAAAACTGGTAGGTCTGCTTCCACACAGATTCAGCAGCCATTCTACAGAGAGTCTGGGCATGGGAGAGACCAAGGAGCTGCCTGCTCTGCAACACAGTTAGGGAAGGAAGATAACTTTCATCCTAGCTTTATTACTATCAAGTATTTCTGCTAATAAATGTTTTTGTCCCATGGCAGTTTAAATATGCCACATTATTAAAAGGCACATAAGAGAAGAACAGAAAAGCTGGAAATTACAAGACTGTCTATGCATGAAGGCAATTTTCCAGAAGACTTACATTGCTAATACATTCAAATCTTTCTAATATGATGCTGTATTTTTTTTAAACTTCTGCCAGTTCAAATTATTACGATATTGTGAAGAAAAAATGAAGACTGTTTCAGTGCCCGGTGTTGTCCCAAGCAATAGGTAACAGCAGTGTTTCCCCTACAGGTATATAAATAATTGCTTTTAATGTTTTGACCCTCAGGTAGGTTTCACCATAGGTTTAGTGAACAAAACCTTCCTATTTCTGTAGTACAAGATGGCTACATCAGTTAGAAGGCACGTACTGTCACAGTATGGAGTTCCTTCTATTGAATGTTCAGATAGCAGCTCTGGCTGAGTCCGAAACCATTGAGCTCCATGTTTTGAACCTTCCCTCATGGTCCCTTAATACAAGTAGTTTGCATTGTTACTGCTTTGTTTGAGCTCAGTGGCATATGATGGTGGTGAAGGCTCTCTGCCTGTTAGTCCTCCATGGCAGTAGGTACTTTTGTGATTTGGCCGTGCTAGGCCCCCAAACTATTGCTGGTTCCTCAAAGACATTCTAGGTGTGCAAGCATCATCTTCAGAAGTTAATGATTCTCTGTTGTTCTTGCTATGGCAGATGTATTTTACTAGTTAGACAACAGATGATGGATTCCAGGTATGGTGAGGCATTTTCTGACAGTTTGAAAAAGTCAGCCAGAATTTATCACTTGTGTATACACAGTTTTTTAGAATATTTGGTTCTACAAACACTCCTCAGGCTATTTCCCAGTCTCTTGAGAGTGACCTACAGGTATCAGTTGGGTGGATTTATGTAGGGGAGGCCTAATATTGAAATAAAACATAACAGCAGATTAAAGGAAAAGAAATTGGAAGTCAGCAAAAGGTAGCCATTTCTGTTGCTGAAGTACAAGATCAGCTGGAACAGCTGACATCTTGCACTGAGTAGCACCATGGTCTGCCAGCGTTGCATATTCTACAGAAGGATTTTGAAAGGCTCAAACTAATTCTCTACGCAAGCAGGTTATTCACTCTCAGTTTTACTGAAGTAGAACATCTTGGTTAAAATTTTTTTGTCCTTTTTCACTAACCTTTATTAGTTTTTTTGTAATTTTTCATATTGACAGCAATAATAATTACAACTAACTTAAGGTATGAATACAATATAGTCCTACAAGTGTACTGAGATAATGAGGAAATACTATTTTAGATATTTTTATAATTATAATTTTATAATATTTTTATATTTTTTATAATTTTTATAATTATATTTTTTATAATTTAATCATACATGCTTTTTTTTTTCCTTCTTCAAATCAAAAAGGTGCTAATTTCCATTGCCAAATTGCTTTTTTTGTATTTAATAATTTTAAAGTATACTTTAACTTTAGATCTTGAAAATTTAATTTAGTAATTTGAATGATGGCAATAGTAATAGAAGTGCAGGTTTGGGATAACATGCTTGCCTTCAAAATCAAAGGCTCTATTTTAATCAGAAATAAAATAAGAAAACTTCTCGAAAGGGAGCTATGATACATCTTCATTAGTGTACATGTGGAGAGCCTGCCAATATCAATGGTTCATGGACTGCAAATGGTCCTACGAGTTCTGGTAACTTGAGATCTTCATCTCCCGGAGCAGTATCTTCAATTTCTGTTGTTGGAGGTATAAGTGTGTGCAGACAGGCAAAGAGGCTAAACAGTCAGTGAGCATTTTCCTCCTTCTCTCAAGGAAATTGATCTTTTTATCACCAAGTGATTTCTGAATTTCTCATTCTGTTAATCAATATAGTACATTATTTTTGCCTTTCAGAAAGACTCAGACATGTATACTTTAATTTTACAGTGTTGCTTTTCAGAATGGAAGTTGCATTTAGCACCTCTGATTTCCTACGTAGCACATTAGGAAGAGATTTTTATGTGTTTAGCAAAATGCGCAATGTCATTCAAGACTATTAATCCCAGGCTATCAAAATTATTTTTGACAGCCAGAATTGCAAATTATTTAACATTCAGAAGTACCAAAATGCCAAGAGGGAAAATAGATGTTAAAAAAAAAAAAATCTTAAGCCTGAGAGTAATTTTGTAGACCTAAGACAAACTAGAACTTAGTCACACTTAAAAAGCTGAAGACTAGAGCTCTCCGCCTTCCTTCAACCTTCACGTAGATGCTGGGCAGGTATTATGAAGCATATCCTTATGATTGAAAAGTTGTCACATCCTCCAGCTGTGTAGTGCTCCCACTTACAAAACTTCAGCAATGTGAAGAAAATTCACTAGCTTTAACAAATTGAAGGGAGCTTGGGAGGAAGATTAGTAATAAAATTAATTAAGATATTTATAGCTCCTTCTTGCTGCTAACGTGGTCGTGTGTACATTTTATGCCTCTGACCTTGCAGCTTCATGAAAGGATGTTTACTTTAGGAATGCATGACAAACCATGTATTTGTAAATTTTTATAAGTATTTTAGTTTTTGCAAAAAAGATGATACTGCATCATTTAAAATGAAAGCAATTCACTTGACATAGAAAAATGTCATTATCAGAGAGATGAGAATTACACTTGGTTGTCAGTTTGCTGTAGATTTTTAAAGAAATTATAATAATCGAAACCATATGGAAATTTATAACCTGCTATAAAACAGCTGCACTTTTCATAACTAGTAAAAATTATGCATATTTTATATTTGTCAGATTAACTGCTGGGTTTGATTTTTGTCAGAGCTGCTGTTACAAGATAAGACCCAAGTATTAAGTTCATCTTTTTAGAGCTCGCTCTGTTATTGCTACTGTTGTTATTATTTCCTTTTTTCCCCCTTTTCCACTCCTTTTTCTCACTGTAATCATTCCACCCCATCTCCAAAAATTTTTTCAAACAGGCTTAAGTCTGTTGTTGAAATTGGTATGAGTACACCATTAAGAAGGTGATAAAGTTATGCTCCTGGGCCTTTGCAGAGGAGCAAAGTTATGAAAGAGTAAATGTTTGATATTGAAGAGTGTTTTAATTCCTATTTTTTAACACTTCTGTATCCTTACCTTTCAGTGCTTATGCCATCTACCCATTTTTTGTGTCTTCTGCGTTATTAACTCTGAAATAAGAGTGAGATTGCTTATCTGATTGCTTATTGTCCTGTAAGCAGTGGTGTTTTCCAAACACATGAACAACCCTATCATGATTCATGATAAGATGCTGATTTCAGAGAGCAGTCTTTTGTATAGCTTTTTCAAGGAACCAAAGCTTGCCCTCTAGTTATGTGCAGAGCTCAGTGAAAGGCATCTCACTAGGCTACACTGACTCCCCATAACCTCTACCTCCCAGGTCCTCTAGCTAGACAAATGGGCTGTCTGCACAGGGTATTAGCTCTTGTTCAGGAGCTTCATGTGTTACATCATCCTATGAAAAGCAAGCAGCTGATGCTGAGTAATAAACACCTCATTCCCACTTTGCAAAGGAGAAGTGGGAGTTCTCTGTTTTCTTCCCTTCTCTCTCCACAGCTGCTCCCCTTCTCCTCCATTTCAGACTGTGAAGATTTATCTCCTCGAGTGCTGTTATTAGAATACTTGACCAGAGGTTTCAGGTTGCTTCCATTTGTCTCTATTGATGTAGATGAAATTAATTTTGAATGATGAGTTATTTCAATTACACAGCCTTTTCTGCCTACTTGTCTTTAGAAAGAATCCTTAACTGTCTTAGCTATACATACTGTAATTATTGTTTTCTACAAGCTTATTATTCATTGGTTTAAAATAGAAAATCCATTACTAAGGGAAGAAGAAATCTCAGTATGATGTCTACTGTTAATCTGGATATTTTTCCCCATCTGGTTTCCTAATAATGATAGGTTGTGAAAAAAGAATGTTTATATTTACAGCTGTAATGAACTGCATGATCACATGAAGACTTGGTAGGGGCCTGCTGGGGATAATTCGGGAAGGAGGAAGTGAGACGCAGAACATAAGTGCCGAACACTGTGTATAATTAGAAAATCTGCAGCACATTCTTACGAACTGTGACCACTCATCTGCACTGCATATTTGTCCTTAAAGGCCTGATCCTGTGAGACATTGACTGTGATGCTTGCAGGGTATGGTTCTCGTTGATATTAGTGGGAACTGAGGGCATATGTCACCTTGCATGAACTTATGCTTAGAGGGGTAACACCAGTTACCTCCCACCATGCGAGTGCCAGCTTTGATCCATCACAATGCAGTTTCCCAGATGTGTCCTGGGTCAGATCTCTGTGCTCAGGCGATATTGTACACCTAGAGGGCGAGTGTCCTGTATCACTTCTGGACCTGGGAGCCTATTTGAGCCAGCACAGCTCAATTACTGCAGTGACAGCCCTCAGAGTTTTGTGGGTGGGTGAGTCTCCCTGTGTGAGTGGTGATGGGGTATTTGCTTTTTAAAAAGAAGAAAACTGGTCAGAGGAAGAAAATACAAAGCTTAGTTCTCCTTCTGCAGGAACTGCAGGCTGATGGACTGTTTTATTCAACTCTGTTAAAAGTGCTCAAAATGTACTTACACCACCGCATTGATTGTCATGACAAAAAATACACAGGAGGAATTTTGCTGGAGGCAGAGGCAGCACCACAATGTCTGGCAATTATATTACCACTTAAAAAATTATCCTAACCTCTGCTTTTAATCAGCATCTTTAGCAAAGTTGTTTGTTGAGGGTATGTACGTGTTTGTGTCTGTCTCTTCCTTCACCTTCACTTTCCACGTTGTAATGGAAATGCAGGATGCCTGTGTACAATCTTTCACCTCTGACAGCATGTACTGCATACTGCACACAGCTGTCATGGTAATGACAAGCCTGGTGCACCAGGATAATTGGGTACTTGAAGAAGATTCATAAGGCAATATGCTGCACAGCACTGTGTTGTGCCCTGGGGCAAGGGGAAAAAGAGAAGGTACCAGACAGAGTAGGGAGTCTATTTGTGAGAAATGATAATCTAGTAATGGGATTTTGTTTGCCTATGAAGTGGTTTCCTTCATGCCCGCCCGCCCCACAGAATTACGTTAAGGGTTTCAAAGTTGGTTTGTACTACGCAGGAAATTGGGTTCCATTTTATAAGTAACGGAATTGAAATATCCCAGCAGAGTGAAGGAGGTAAGTGTCATCACAACACTGTGGTTCTCGGTGAGAAGTAGTTTGGTGTCAAACTACGCTATAATCCTGCCATTATTAAGAAACAACAAGAACTGACTTTATTACTCTAGACTATAGTTGGCTTATCTGCAAATTAGCATCTTTTGTTCCCTTGTGACAGATTCTGTCTGCTTTTCTGGCATCTGTCATGAGGTGTTAAAGGGGAGCATATTTTTAGTGTTTAATGTGGTAACAATTAACCTCTGATCTCTTTTTCTGATACATTTCCTTTTTCATTATTGTTGAAGTTATTTGTCTTGGAGTGAAGATGAAATGCTTGGAGACCATGTATATATGCTCACTGATACTGATAGTCTGCTTAATGCACTATGAGATGTTTAACAGATTACTCATTAGAATTTTTATGATGGCTTCTCTCCAGCGAAAGGAGAGGAAGTGTTGGTCACCATTAAAAGCAGGAACCTCGGATTCAAACCTTCCATCTGAATCTCTGATTTGTTTCTGAGTCCTTGAACAAGTCATTTAATCTTTTGGTATGATGGAAATAATAGCCATGGTACCTCACCAGCATGATGAGAAATCTAATTAATAAGTGTTTATATAGCACTTGGGTACCAGTGAATGACTTGTGGCAGAAATATGAAATACTATTAGTAAGAATAGCTTGGAAAAATTAAGAACTGCCAATATTGTTTTGCCTGGAGAGTTTTTTGTGGTATCATACAAACAGAATTTTCATCCAAAACATAAGTCATTAAAAAAGTGAGATCTATAATGCAATTTATGCTGCAGATAATACAGATAATGATACCAGTATAAAACGATACCAGCACTTGTAAACAAGAGCTGACTTCCAGTTATGTAGAGGAAGGTCATATGCCTGAAAAGCTTTTCCAGCATCACCAATTTTGACTATTACATAAAATGAAACATGTATCAAGGCATCCTTATCTTATTAAGAATAATGAGGTTGACATAGGCCACAGAGGAGTGCTGGAAGAAGCACTCCTTAACAGGCTAAATGGTGAATTAGGCTGAGCTTCCTTTTCATACATCTTTACAAAGAACTTTTTAGAAAAAGCATTTATTGTTTTGTAGATCTCATCCTTTGGGAGCCCAAGTTTTTGGATACCCTTCAAGGAAATTAATTTGCTGAGTTTTTCATCTTGCAGTAACATATTCAAAAAGTAATCTAGAAGCCAGAGTGCTGTCTTCATATGTCCTCTGTTTCTGGCAGACTGAGACTATGTATTTTGAGTGTGTTTGGTCTTCATCTGAACAGATGCTTCCCTTCATTCCCCCTCATTCCTCTCCTCAAAAAAGGACTGAGCTTTTTCACTGCATCCCTATCCAAAGATGCCTTTGTATTTTAACCATCCAAGGAAGACTGTCTTAGGACAGTCCAGCTCCCATTGGCTTTAAGTGAAACTTCTAGGTGTGATCCTGCAAGGTGCAGAGCGCTGCCACCTCACAGTGCTCTCAGTGGGAGATAACAGTTCTTCATGCCCTCACAAGGTTTGTACTACCTTGCAATATATTAGTATTCTAATACTTATATTAGAAATGGAAAAGTTAAAAGGCAGCATGCAGGTGGAAGTCATGAACTATTTAGCTGCTGAGTTGCTTGCTATGTTAGCTTTGCATTTTGATGACTTCTGATTAAACCATTTTCATTTTTTAAGTATTGAAATGGATAACATTATACTAGTCCACAATTTATTGGCCTAACTAGCATTGTACGCAGCTCCCTCAGATAACTCATAATGTATATGCAAAGCCTAAATACATAGGACCTTTGATCAACAGTGTACTCTCTTGGCCAAATTTTCCTGAGAATGGAATATAATTTCGCTCCTCTGAGAGCTGCAGACCTAAATTATCTTTGGATGTTATTTTCAATGCAGTGATGAAGCACAAAGGGTTATTTTTTATGATAATACCTCTGAAATCTCTAATGCCCAATCTTTATTATTTGTTAGCACCAAGATCATTCAGGCTATACTGTGTGGAAGTATGCCTCTGTCTGCTGACTTTTGAAGGCACATAATGCAGGGAAATTTCACTGCCCAACTGATAGTCCAATCTGGATATCTGGAAAGCTCTGAGGCTGGATTTTTTTGTTGTTGTTGTTTGGTTTGTTTGTTTTTTTTTAATTCATTGTTCCTTCTTTAAATACAGCAAGACTCAGCCTTAGGTTCACTTAGAAACAAATTACGTAGGTTTTCAATGGAAGAGGAGCGTTAGCACAAATGAAATATATTGTAAAAAGAATCTTATTCTTGTTGTAGTACAGATGAAAGAAAAGGTCAAGTAAGGAATTAAATTTGTACCAAATCAGGCACAAGTCCAGTACACTATTTTGTATGCTGTGAACTAAGGAGTAAGCTTCAGAAAGTATCATGGTTTGTCCTCTGAGGGCTTCTAGGTTTTTTCGTTCTTACCCCACTGGCTTTAGTTCACTTTGAAGGATCTTCCACAAGATTGTATCCATGCAACTGAAAGCTCATTGTACTCTATTATTGCACAGAATGATAACCTGGGACTTTAATTCATTTTGTGAATATGCTGCAGGTTGGTGATGACAGCAGGCATATAACCAAAGCCATTTACAAAACCAAGTAAAGACAGTGGCCTGGATTTCTAGCTGCCCAAAAATGCAGCTTCTGATTCTGATGAAAGTCTGTGCCAATGTGGGCCTAGCGCAGTCTTTGTTTGAGTGTGTTCTGTGTATAAATTGACCACAATACTTAGTAAAAAACAGCCCTGACCATATTATCTTATTTCCTTTAACATATTCGTTATAGTAGGTGATAAAGAGATAAAGGTTAGATATGCCAAGTGGGATGATCTGCCTACAATCTGTCCCTATGGACCTGCCAAAAAGGCAGGTTGTTGCATCTGAGGATTTGACCTGGGTTATTTAAAGTAATAAGACTGAGCCCTGTGAAGCTATTGGGGTGTGAGCGCATGTACTTGACAGGGTGGAGACCTGCAGTAGGTGGGGGAACTTTTCACGTTTCAAACTTCATTTCCAGGAAACATGCACGTTTCCCAAATGAATTTAAACAGCTGTCTCTTTAGTTTGAAGAACTGGGATTCTTCATCCTCACCTATTTGTACCATGTTAAGAAGCCTTTTGAACCTCAGGAAAAGCATATTCCAGTTCAATGATACCTAAAGGGTTACACTTTCCTTGCTTTCCATAATTCTTGCTAATTATAAATGTGCATGCGAAGAACTAAATTGTAGAACAAATAAAGACTAATACTTACAAATACTTTCACTCATTGAGTTCATTGCTGCTATTAACAGTGTTTACTCATTAAAAAATATGGGTATAAAATACTGTTATTCGCAGAGGTTTATTTCTCATAGGAGATTTTTGAGACCCATTAACCACATCAGCTAGTAATTTTAAGGGAGTCCGCAGTTCCTGGTATTGAATGAAAAAATTTTAACTTTTAACCCTAAGCAGAGTATGTAAAACCACAGTAAAAATTATGTTTACACAACACAACCAATAAATCACAAAAGACTGTTCAATAACAGCCTGATGTTCGACATCTGAATTATAGTTTATACACCTACCAAATTCTCTAGAAATAATAATCTGTAATTAATGGTTTCATTTTAGTATCAACTAAAGAGAATCATGAATAGTTGGAATGAGAGAACCTACTTTTAATAAGTGAGTACATCTTTTAAGTGCTAATTAATTCATTACTTGTTCATCTTTCACCATTCACCGCCTCTTTTTTTCTTTCTTTTCTTTTGAAGAGCATTGTTGCAGCACCTTTTTGCTCGGTGCCTTGAGCTTATATGCAAAACTGTCAGATATTTAGATTGGCCTGCATTTTAAAAATGAAAAATGTCACGTTTACTTGGAGAAAGCTCTTCAGTCTTCCCTTGGTTTTGTTTTATTTATTTATGTATTAAAAAAAAAATCATAATGATCCTTGTTTCCCCACTCCACAGAAAAGCAGGTAACAAAGGAATCAAGGCCTTAAGGACTGCAAGGAATTACCCTTAAGCCACAAACACAGGTCTTCAGCATTATAGGCCAAGAAAATCTCTGAGGAAGTCTGTTTCCTTTTTTGCAGAGCCTGTAGGATCCCTAGTAGGGACTTCTTTTGCTGTGACTTTAGGGCCCTTCTCACCTTTTGCAGTCTGTTCCCCATGATAGGCTGTTACCAGGATCGGTACATGGGAGCCTCATAAAGTCTTTCCTGCTGCAGCTACTACAAGGTATAAGCCACTAGGCAGGCTCTTCAGCATAATCAACTGGGATATCCATGAAATCAGATGGTTTATTTATTATGGTAACTACTCCTTGGCTACTTCAGCTCCTGTCCTAGACATGCCCATGATTCACAAGGAATGGTAATATCATAATGATAAAAGGTGCCTGAGGAAGAGCTCAAACAGAGCAGCAGCTCCTCTACCCTTTGTCACTCTTACCCTACTCACACAGGTTTACTTGATCTGGTGTCTTGCTTTCTCTTGAGTTACTTTGTTGAGACCATTGGGATCAGTATCCAGAAAGTCACAGAACTGTAACTGACGTACGAAAGTAATTTAATCATCAGTGCACATATGACGCTCTGATTCAGTCTTTTGTATCTGAGTGTTTTTTAGGATATATGGGAACAGGGCACGAAAAGGTAGACAAGCAACTGTCCTGAGGCATTAGTTTAAATTTTGATGATATTTTTGACATGTGTGATATGCTGTGGAAGAATAGAGAGTTGGTCCTCAGGGGAACTAGCACATTCTTTTATGCAGGTTGAGGCTTAATGTGACCAGATTGACAATACTGAAGACACTATTTAAAAATGAGACACAACAAAGCACCATATCATTTAAAAACAATATTATTGGAAACAATGATGGTAAATGTGATTTGCTGGTGGTAAATTGAAATCACTGATTAAATTACATCTTTGGCTAATAAATTCACTGGGGGAACAGTGCACAGCAAGTGCCAACACAGCACAGCCCTAAGGCATAAATAAAAGTTATCTAATTGATGACAAAGATAAATCAGAATAGAAGCAAGTGGCTTGTTAATGTGCTTACACAGAATTCATTACAGGTGGTGGAAAAAGCTCCTCCTCTGCACGCTTCACTGCACAAGGCAACCCTGGTGTCTGTCACTTTTACCCACCTGAATTTGTTACCTTAAGGTTTCTCATGCATGTGGGTTCTTTTCATGGGGTATCTGTGAAATACTCCATTCTTACTAGACTATATCATGGTTAAATTGACACTTGAGCTGTCTTTAATTGCTTTCATAATTTTTCTCTGTTGCTCAAGAAGCCCTGAATATTTTACTAGGAAATGTCTTTAGTTAGTGGAGTGAGTCAGGATCCCAAGCTGATTCCAAACCTACCTCTCTCAGTGTAGTGAATGAATTCCTGAACCAGCTCTGGTGGGGAGCTACAGTTGTTTCTAGTCAATGCAATTGCCTGTACAGAGGGAAGGGGATGCACTCTTTGAAGATGTTTACCCTGGAGTGGACATGAAACCAATGTCAAGTTTCAGTCTGATGGCTGAGCAGCCATTAAATGTCACTGAAAAAAACTGGTATGGAAATCATCCTTTCTTTGTAAAATACTTTGTAGCATCCTTGGTTGCTGCTTTGGGCTATATGATCATGTGGTTAGCAAATGAATGCTTAAAAACATCCGCTTATTGCATAAAAAAAAGTGAGTCTGATTCTGCAGCCTTTGAGATTTATCTCTAGGAGAAGCCAATGGGAATTTGGATATAGTTATTCAGACTTAGTTATTCAGTTCTGTACTGATACATCTTTTAGATCAGAGTCAGCTGTAGCCCAAACAGGTAAGCACCACTGCATATACTGTGCTGTCTCATCTGCTGCTATTTATGGTTGTATTCTGCTCTCAGTGTCACTGAATAAGACTCTTGGGTGACTCTACTGCATTTAAGGAATTTATTATTCCTCTACACATGGCTGAACAGAACTTGTCCTGCTACCTCAAACTGACAATTAGTAAGGATCTAGTCACTTCACAGAGGTTATTTTGTGCTGCTTCTTTGAGATGGGAATTTTGTGATTGATATTCACAGTGTTTCTGCAGACGAAAGCTTAAACACAAATATGCATGTTCAAATAACGGCAGCAGACTTAAGCTTCAGTAGAAATCCCAGAAGTGTTTCCAGTTGCGTAGTTAAAGGCAACCACATGTCCCACATAAGACAAAGTGTAAAAGAATATAAAAGTGTTACAAATGCAAGTAACTGTTGCATTAAAAAAAAAAAAAAAAAAAACAAAAAAAACCAACAAACCAAAAAACAAACCAAAATGCAGTTCAAACCTGACAGTGTTAAACCCTGAAGGACTTTATGGTCCTTCTACACTAGCATTAGCAGTCTGGTTTTTCATTGTTCTTTGAAAATTTGGAGCTCCAATTTACTGGGAAAACCAAGTCACCTTCTGTCTTTGAGGCAGAAGGGCTAATGGCTCAACTTTTCCTATCTCAGTAAGTTAAGAAAAGAGGCAAAAATTGCCTTACTTGAAATGATTGTGTAGTTCTCCAGAGACAGAATGACTGAGCAATCATGATAATCATATTGACGTATTTTACCTGCCTTGTTGAGTGGACACGTCATTCAAATGAATGCTAGTCAGCATTGCAGAAACCTTTGAATGTTGCTGATTTTTTTTTTTTTTTCATCATGAAGTGCAGCTTCAGACACTGATGAGTTTGTAAAGAGAAGCAAGGTGAGTATGAGGAAAAATGATTGCAGTGAAAGGGAGACTGGAGTGGGAGGAAACTGACTCTGTGTTAAAAAAGCACATTTTGTACATAGTAAGATAAGTGGGACAGCCTACGTTTTCATCTCCAGATGAAAAAATTTGTTTGCCATTGCAGCGTATTTTTCTCTAACCTAGCTCATAGATATGTGTATCTACAGATTGTGGCCAACAATATTCAATTTTCAGTGTACGAAACTAAAATGATATTGAAACAGCTAAAATAGGTTTCTCCTGATTGAGGTTCTGGCAGCCTTTGCTAGAGCCATTACTCAATACCTCTGAAAAGAGTTTCTTTTGCAGGGATGGCTAATTGAAGGTGCTCAATTCTGAGGTAAAAATGGGCATGTTTTTTATGCACACAGACATTCATTCAGAGTCTAATGCTATATATACCACATGAATGTATATGCTGAAAGCTATCCATAACTGGATATGGAAGGGTCTTTTTCCTGGTGGGTCCCATAGTGCTCATACTCAGTGGCAGAGTAGAGTGGTGGGTCTATGGCAGCTTCTGAGTGTGGTATAATAGAAGGAAGCTCTGGAGGTAAACTGAGTAAGAGGTACCTATCGTTTGCTCCTTAGTCTAGAGGCTGAAGAAGAAGAGGTGATGGAGTGGCAGGGCCTTTGTGGAGGGCTACAGAGCCAGCTTCCACTTTGGAAATGGGTTCTGTACCTTGAAGGCCTCCATAATTCCTTGCCCAAAGCCAGCTGCTGCTGCTGCGCTTATGCATGGGGAGGAGTAGGTTTCCCCTGTAATGAGTATAGCTGTCTCTTTAGCACTGAAATGCATTACTTATTATAAATGGCAGTGATGGAAAACCGCCTGAGATTATTGTCACGGCTATGTGCTATCACATGCCTTGACATCCCTATTCAAGGGATTAGAGGTACAAAGAGAATGCTCAATGAGCTGATTAAATCAAATAAACAGATTTTTAATTCTCATTAAAAAACATTAAATAGCTAGTGCTTTTACCAACAGAGGGAAAAAAAGCCTAATAAAAATCTGCTGCTGTAATTCAGAAAATTTAAGGCAGCGTTTGTATTAGAAATATTGGGCAAATGTAAGTGTATCTTGCTGAATGTTGCAAACCTTTTGCATTATAAGCAGCAAAAATGCCAAGGTACATTTTGTATTAATCAGTCAAAATGCAGAAAGTAAAATCTAAAACCTCATAGAGCAGCAGAGGATATTCCTCAGGGGCTATTTCTGTGGAATTGCCTGACTTTTGCCACTGCACAATCCAGATATCCAGCTATTGATTTAAGTCTAATTATATGCTTTTTAGTAATGGTTTACATGTGTATTAGAACAGGTTTCAGGAATGGAGTAAGGCAGTTGAGAAACAGAGGTAAAATGCAGGGGTAATCAGGAATTGAGGAGGATAAATTCAGAAATGTCTGAATTGTTGTGAAACAATTTTGTGCTTACGTGTTGGGAGAATCACATAATCAGAAAGCCATTTTATTGCAGGCATAAACACATTTTGTTTAGCATTTTTGCTCCTATAAATGAACATTTATTTTGCTCACTATTTGGAGCCCTGTAAAAGCAGAATAAGTTCATTTAGTTTGCTTGTAAAATTGTAAAATGTACTGAAGAAGGGCAACTGATTTTCAGACTGGAACAAATAGAGAGACAGAAGGGAGGAAATAGGAAAAAAGAACTGGGAAGAATTAGATGAATACCATCTTGGCTTGTCCATCTGGTTCCTTCTTTCCTTCATCCATCTTTTCATCCTCTTCTTGGCCACCTGCCTTGTTAGCAGCTCCCACGGATGCTGGGAAGATGAGCACATATAGCGAATACTTTCCGTTTACTGGAACTGGGGGTGGTTCTCTCATAAAAATGCCAACCACTTTTGACCACCTTCTGAACCAAATACCTCATTAAAAGTTCCATTGGAATTTAGCAAAAGAAAGTCTCCCAGTTCAACCGTAAGGTAGGTGCCTGGTGGTCGGGGGCTTTTCTATAGTCCTCCTAGCAGCTGTGGATTTAAAGTTGCTGCATTTGAAAGGTTCTTTATTAAATGAGAAACAAAGCAAAGCAAAAAAAAACAAATGAAAGGAAAAAAAAAAAACGAAGTGAGACAAAGCTCTTTCAAGGTTCTGGCATATTACTATGAGGTTTCTTTAGACTGAAAAATATGTGTAGTTCTGAACATAACTAACAGTACCTCTCAATTCTCTGTTGTGAGATTACTAAATTAGTGGTGAGAATGTTGAGGACCAAGTGTATAATGGTTATTCCTTGAGGGCCCATTCTAGCAAAACGCTTAAGAACACACAATACTAAGTAGGGAAAGAGAAAAAGGTAGTAGTAGTCAATAAATAGAAGTTAACACACCTGGAATATGTGTACAGCAAGAATGAAGACACACTGCATGCTTCACAGAACCCTTAGCTTGCTAATTTACACACATTTAGAAGAACAATTAGAAATTTTTTTGGATAATAGTTGCAAATCAATATTTGAAGGTAAGCTTTTACAAGAAGGTTAAGTAGAGAACTGCAAAAAATGGATAATATATCATTTCTTATCCTGTCATTACTATAATAATAAAAAGAATATTTTTTCTTTTTGATCAGAGTCGATGATTTTTCTTAATGTGTTGATCCTGTTTCTTCGTTTTCACCTCAATCAGAGCATGATTCATCACAAAAATATTTGTTGTAAAAATGGTTGAGTTCAGTAGTAGTCTGAAGTAGGAAGAGATCATATTTTTAGGAGGATTTGGTATCAAAGTTAGGCATTTGAGAAGGTCCTGAGATGCCTGCCTGTAGAAGTGAGCACCCAAAGACCTTGACAGTTCTGGTCGTGACTTATTTTGGAAATGAGTAAAGTTTGAAAGTGGAGGCTAAATTACATACCCTAAATCAGAACTTATTCACTTGGATGACTATTTTAAGCATTTCCCACTCAGTACTATGAAGCGTGTCAAAATCTTTACATGCACACAGCTTCCTTATCTTTTCTGAGCTTCCGCAAGACAGCAGCTGAACAGTTGTTTTATTTAATAAAGTCTTTGGGTTGTATGGACATTTGACCTTGTTCCTAGATAATTTGATTGTACTTTTTTCCCAAGTAATTATCCCCACTGAAGTTAGACAGTCCCAAAATATTAGGAAATGAGTAATGGAATGATACCATGGACTTTCTTAAGTGACGAATGAGTCATGCAGATTCCATTTACAACTTGGGTGATATCCTTATCAAATTCTTCTTTTCTGAATCATCTGGTTAACTAATTGTGTTTATTGTTCCCTATGGAAGAGCACTACAAGGTATTGCTCAGAAAAGCCAGTGTGGACAGAGGTGATATACAGACTCTTAAATAAATATTAACAGATTATTTTTTTCTGCCTTAACCTTTGTAAATTATCTGGTTTATCTTTTTCCCTTGTCATTCTCACTCTAATTCTTCAGTCTATTTGGGAAAAAAAAAAAGAAAGGATAAATTATGTCTAAATTACTGCATGGAATTAAGATGTAACTGCAAAATAGGTATATTTTTCTGACTCTCCCTTTCCCATTGCCTCCTGAATGATTAACTTCTGTTTATTTCTAATTAGAAAAGCCACATCAGACTAAGCCACAAAGCATGTCAAAGAGTATGCAAATAATGCAGAGTACTTGAAAACCTAGGGCACTTTGCCTTTAAATGCCCTGTGTGGTTTATTAAACTATAATTGCACTCTCTGAAATGTCGTATTGCAATTATGTCCTGAGTTATTAATTAAAAGAAAAGAAACTATAAATGGTAAAAGATAATTTTGCCTGTGAAAAGCTTTATTGAGATTTTAGAGAAGGGCATTCAGGCAAAAAGCAATTTGTGAGAAAAGCTCCCACTGAAAGAAAATTAGGTGTTTTGATCAGCTTCTGGGGAAGTGAACCTGCATCCATTCTCAGCAGGTTGGGAACTGTACCTAAAATACAGTGAACAACAGAGGAGAATTATAGGTGGTAAAGACAGATACTTACGCAAATTCATTAACACCAACTTATATAAGGAAGCTCTCATTTTCTCTAGTCATATCTTTGAGGAAAAAAATTGTTTTTTAAAAATGTTTACTTGTTGGAGTTACCATAACATGGAGGTTGTTAATGTTCTTTACAAATCGATGCAGATGATGAAACTTCAGAGAGTATCACCAGCATTACCACTGCTTCTAGTAGAAGTGGAGGTTACATGCAAATCTTCACTATTTAGGAATGGCACTTCAAAAGAATAAGCGTTTATGCACCTGATAGGAGCTTACTTTCCATTTTCTATAGAATAATATGGCTTTTTTTTGCAAATGGAATTTAATTTTATGATATATGGAGCAGATCTAAAATGGCTGCCTGCTAAAGTAGGAAAGCAATCTTCTGTAAGCCACAACTCACTCTTGTATGACTTTGCTTTAGGAGTTTGTTTATGATTTAATCCATCCGGAAAATGAGGGATTTCAGTTTGGCTAGAGCTTTCTGGTATAAAAGGATCAGTTTTCTGGGTCCTTTTGTGTGAGGATGCATTTATACTTCTCAGAAATCATTGTGCTGTTGGACTGTATTGCTAAGATGGAGCATATTGAAACGTTTGTTGGTTCTTCTTTTCTATTAAAGCGTTTCTCCTGTGCACACTGCATGCTCACATGTTACTGCTTTGCATCTGATGTCAGAAAATAAATCTGGCAAGGTGCAGTATATGTTTCTGTCTACATGGATATTCTCAGTCAGACCATAAATAGACTATGTTTTTACCTCTCTATATAAACATGGGAATATTTTTTTCTTCTTCAAAAGAATCCTACAATTAGCTGTCTTTGGGAGAGGGGGAGGAACATCCATCAGATTATTTGGTAGGTTTGTCTCCAAAACCAATTTTTCTGTGCTTCTGCATACTTGCGGTAGGTCAGGATATGTGCAGTGCTTCTGAAAAGATGATACCACAGTAGCTGTTTTTTCCTCTAAACATTGTTCTGTCAGTGCAATTCATAAGGTTGCTAATGTTGGAAGAGTGTTCAAGTTATGTGTTTTCAGCATATGGCTCTCATTTAATTCCAGAGAGAGAGACGAAGCTGGGTCAAGAGGTACTGGCAAAGGAGGGAGCAAAAAAACTTTTAAAAGTCAGCTTTTGTGTTAGTCTTGTAGGTGTAAGTCAAAGGGGCTGCTGGAATGAATGGAAGAGTGTACAAATAATAAATAAACTGCACCTTAGACAGCACAGAAAGATAGCTTTTTATGACAAAAGGGCTCTAGCTCCTATCTTTTTCTTTCAGCTGTTGAGAGGAGAATAAGCTCAGGTGGTTGGTTATTTCATGGAATACTAATCAGAATATGCTTTTTGTTATACTGTGTCTTTTAATTGATAGAACAAGAGGCAAAGAAAAGAAAATAAATATTCTTAGAGGGATTTTTATACATCTCAATGAATGAAGAAAAAGCAAATCCTCTCCTCCTGTTAGGAAAAAAAAAAAACCACAAACCCAAAGCCCCACCACACAGAGGCACAAACCTCTTTAAATTCACCTTTTTATGGTCTCTTTTGGAATGTGTCAGGCACAAACACTTTTAGGATAGTAAGAAAGTTTCACTGAATCTGGTGTCCCAGTTTGAGAGTTGCTGGAGGAGAGGAGCACTTCTTGGAGATGTGCCACTGTTAAACTCATTCCTCTCGTAGGAAAAATGGAACAAATATGACTTTTTTTTCCACAAAGAAAATAACTGAAAAAAAATAACCTTTCTGAACTGCCAGAAAGTGGAGTACATCCGGGAATGACTCAGGAACTCACCGCTTCATTTTAGCCAGTGATCTTTGGCGAGCTCACAGATGTAAAATAGTAAAACATCTATATCTGTATATGATCTTATCTGCTCTCTCCCTCTGATAGAGACTGTATTTCACCTTCTGTTTCTTTAATTACTTGTATTAGAGATACATTAAATTTAGGAGCTCTTGGAAGTAGCTGGGGAGAACAGTTGAGAAGTTTGTTCCGAAGTAGAATGTTTATTGAAAAAAAAAAAATACTGTTATCATCTAATTGTTCAAAACCGAAGTGATGGAAAGAAAATATTATGCCTTTCAGCAATAGCCTATGAAGAATTGATAGCATGATGTTTGATACCATTTACTTTTAAGGGAGACAACACTTTTAATCAAATCAAGTATTCTTAAACCTAAATACTTTCTTGCTACTAGGTATTACAGCTGTTTCATTAAAGCATGCTTAAAATAATATCAAGATAAATGTAAAGTTAAAATCAAGCTCAATTTTTTTATTATTTTAACAGTACAATTTGGACTCATTAGTAGCTCATCAGTAGGGTCAGGATTTCAAAACTCAAAAAGTTTCATCTGTTAATTGCTGTGAACTTACATTACCATTATTGTGAGGTTCTGAACCAAAGCATACATTTAAATAACTATTTAATTGAAGAGTGTTAAGACAGAACTGAAGAGTCTCTGCCATAAAGGTGTAATAAAAGTGAAGTCATAGTACTGTAAAAGACTCATATTTTGGCACTTTTACACTACTTTTAAATCCTTATAAAACTTTAGAAATAAGTTTTTCAACTCTGTACATAAAGGAGTAATGAAGAATTGGATTTTCTACACCTTAAGACTGCACTGAGCTTAAGCACAAGGAGCTGTGGACTGACTGTGTGAGAATGGGAATTACTGCATCTGAATTTCCAGAGCTTAATGTGCTCAGTTCTGGAGAACTGCACAGTTTATACCCCAGATTTCTGAGGAAATTTGCAAATAAGATTGTCAGTTTGAAATTAATAATTTTGAAGGAATCTACAATGACAGGAATAATATTGAAGCATAGCAAATTATTTTTAGAGAGGAATGACAAAAACTATTTACAAAACTGGGGAAGATGGGGCTTAGTATGTGAAATATTAGGAAGTGGAAGAGCTGGCTAACAGGACATGACAGCAGATTGTATTGAAAAAGAAAATACTGGCTTGAGGGGGAAAAAGCAGTGGAATTTCCCAAAGATTAAGAAGTTAATGGAGTTAGTCGTATTTTCATTAATAATATTTTAGCAAGTTGTAGCGCTCTGCTGTTGCAGTTGACACAAATTTAGGAGAGACTGTCAACAGAGAAAGAGGGTTGAGATAGTGGGATAGGAAGAACCAGATGAACTTGAAGATTGTAATAACACAAGTGTAAAGAAATTCAGTTTTAGAAGATGCAGGATCATTTTTGTAGATTACATGTAGACTGCTAAATAAAATCGAGATAGGTCATGAGATCAGGCAGTGACTACAGACTGTACTGCTTAATTTTTAGCATGGTCCCTAATTTTTAGCATGTTCCCTGATGTGGTTTTAGGCCATGCCAAGTAGCCCTCTTCAAGGCTATGGTCAGGTGTGGCTCAGGGAATAATGTGCTCCAAACACCATTCCTGACAGCCAGTTTGGACAAGACAATATCAGTGTCGACACCACCTAACTCACAGGCTTTGCACTTTCAAACATTCCCGCGTGCTTTCATACTGCACCCTTGTGCTGCGTGTCATACGTAACCTCCATTTTGTGCCGTAAAAATACCACAGTGGTGGGCTACAACATGGGCCTCTCATTATTTCAGATACTTCCAACATACCCCCCCACCAACAACAATAGTAATAATACTAATATTAACAATGATAGTCATTGTCATCCTTGGGACAAATAGGGGCCAAATATGCCCAATCTTAGACCCTAATGCTGTGTAGTGTGTCTGTGGCTTTAGGGATAGAGAAGTCGTGGGACTTGTTTTCTTTAGCCTTACAGGCTACCAGTTTCTGCACTGAGGTGCCCCCTTCAATTACAAATTAACAAGTAAGAAAAAAAGACCTGCTAGGACCCCATGTACTAGAGGTACTTGCATGCTGAGTCCGTAAATCAGGCTGTGGTATTAGCCAGTGGGAAACAGTGCATTTTGGTAGAGATAGAAGAGCATTCATGACATTGTGCAGGACAGTGGAGAGACCTCACCTGACAGTTTTGTTTAGTCACATTCATGGAAAATGAATTTGAACTGGGACATCTGGAGCTAGGGTCATTAAGGAAATGGAAAGCTTGCCATGTGGAGGGGACAAAAAGAGGTTGGCTTGTTAAATGTAGTACAATTAAGGCTGAGAAGTGTGATTACTCCTTCAGGGGCAGGCACCGGAGAAGGAAATGAAATAGCCATTTCAGCTAAAGGGCAGTGGTAGCACAAGAGCAAAATGAATGTAACTGTCCCTGGATATATTTGGCTTGTGAGAAGATTTCTCAGCATGAGACAGATAGGGTTCTGGAGCAACCTGCCAAGAGCAGCAGAGGGAGCAAAAAACTGGTTAGTTTTACAATGGATCAGTGGTGACTTGTGAAAGGACCAGTGATCAGCATAGAAATTTAAAAGATGGAATTGCTTGCACTCCCTGGCCTATCCCTTCCAGGTTTATCTTCTTATTTTTGTCTAGCAGAATGAGCAAAACTCTTTGGCCATTCAAAGAAAAATGAGCTTGAACATCAAACACATTCAAGACAATACCGACAGTAGTCTTTAGTTTTCTCAGGTTAAGCTGTACTGGGAAGAAGCTGCAAACACTCAGTGATCCTCTAGTGCTAAAGAATAAAAACTCTGTATACATCAGGTTGAACAAATTATGTGAAAACAATGCAAATAACCTTTTTAATATTTTACTTATTAATTAAATCTTTGTGATTTAAAAATCAAGTTTGAGTGACACGAAGTACCTCCTATAAAATGCCAGTGTTTCCCACTTTTATTGTTGACCTTTTTCAAAGATGAAATGTAGTTTTAAAATAAATCTAGGCTTATTTGTTTTCATGCCACGGGAAACCAGTAACATCCCCAAGGAGTCATGCTTCTTTCATTTTAACTTGGATATAGCATGAGCTTATATTCCTAAAGAAAAATACAAATTCTTTGTGTGTTCACAGTGAAATTAATTGCATAAATCCTGTATGCTCTTAATTACAAGTATAAAATGGTAATACTTTTATAGGCTGTATGAGAGCTATGATATATATTGGCTACAATTTTCCAGTTTATTATTTTTAAAGTTGATTAATATTTTATGTATTGTAATTAGATTGTTCTTTTAAGAGAGCTTATTTGATACATAAGAATATTTAATGCTGTATTTTCCCCATCACCTTTTTATTTAATCTTACAGTAGTTCTGGGGATTGTGATTTCTGAAGTTCATCCAGGTATAAAATGAATAATATTAGGTTAGCCAAAGTTTACCAAATAAAAGTATTTCCCAACTTTTAATAGTGAGATAGTACTCAACACCACAATTAATTTGGCAGTCTTATTTTGGGTGCTGCTACCATTTGCAGCTCTTGAAGATATTATTTGGGGAAGGGGAGAATTTAGGAACATTTGCTTTTAGAGAACTTGTGACCAGTTATGGTTTCCTTTTCCTGTACAATGATCTGATAATAACTGGGCAAATTCTAGAGGGAGAAGGTCAGTAATAGAGTAAAAATGTATTGTTCTTCAGGAAAAAAAAAGTTGCTATTATTTTTTTAAAAGTTTGTTATTTTAGTGAGAGACGTAAGAGTTTTCAGGCTAGCACCTGCATTCTGGGGCTGTACATCCAATATTACTGGTGGTGGAAAAGTTGATTCATTAGGGACCATGTCTGGATGTCTACCAACCTCAGCTGTTATTTGTAGGATATGCTGCTATAATCTCAGTTGTTCATATACCCCTATTTTTTAACATGACAGCCTAGTCTTGTTGAAATTTCTGTTTGTGCTATATTAAAAATACCCATTCCAAGAAGAATTACTGGGGGGAAAGGCTAGTTTAAATATATCATGCAATTATCTTTATATATTGGCATTCTCAAACATTATGTATGTCTAATAACTTTTCCTCTGAATAAAAAGACCCAATATATGCAAATGTATGAGGAGGCATCCATTGTTTGCCTGCTTTTGTGCCTGAGGGCACTTTATGAAGTGTCGGTGATTACAGGTGCTTTTGTTTCGAAGAGCATTTCCCCTAAAATAGCAACAATCACCAGTAAGAGGAAAACAAAGCCTTGCCAATATCAGCAGCATAAATGAACTCAAGGGTGCTCAAGGGCCGTTCTAGCAAAGATAGCTGGTAGGGAGATGGTCTCCTCTTGGCATATTAAATGTGTTTTATTGGGGTTTTTTTTTGTGAGAGAGGAGAATTACGCCTCTGAGAAACCCAGTGGGAATGGCATTGCAGTGTAAGGGGGCTAACTTTTATGCCTCCTTTAACTACCTTATCACAGTAGTGATAGATTCAGGGAATGGGAGCTTCTAACCATTGCTTGCGTACAGTCCCCACTGTGTGAAGATGCTGGAGAAAAACTAATATATTGCAAAGAAATGTAAATAACCTAAAAGGCTCCCTTAGGAAAAATGTTACCATATTGTTACAACCACAGGGGTTTAGGCATTCTCCCACTGTCCTTGCTTGCTAAAGACCCTCTGGCTGAGGCTGGTTGTTGGAAGGCATTTTGTTCTGAATGATGCCTTGAGTTATCTGTTGCCACATCAGCCACTGCAGCTGTACGCAGGAGCCCTCCCACCCTGCCTCCTGCTTTTGACTACTGTACTTTGGTGTTGAGTACTGTGGGTGCTGTTGAGTCCCCCACTGATCATAGCTACAGGTATGGAAGGATGAATAAAAAATATCCTTAATGAAAGATGAATGTTCCCATAAAATTAAGATGTTAATACTTAGACCACGGTAAATATATTATTAATACCTGTATTAGAATTTGAGATAGCAAAATACAGGAAAAATCAAGCTCATATCTTCCTATTCTTGTGATTAACTCCAAAATATTTTTCTCTCTGTTACATCTTGTTGCAAGTAGTGGGGACACTTGCACGACATCACAGCTGGGATCCAGTCTGATACTGACTCTTTCTCCTAGGCTTTCTTTGCTGAATAGAGCCCTGATTTGAAGATGCAGGTTTTGTTATGTGCCCAAACTTGCCTAGGATGCTGTTGCATTCTCTTCCTTCCATTGCTCTTCTGTGGAAGAGAGTAATTCAGAATGCCCTAGCAATATCCCTGAAGGACTACTGAATGCAATGTCTAGCTTCTAGAAATGCAAACCTGGATGTGGTATCAGGTTGTAATCTCATGCCCAGGCAGGGAGAAGAATGTGTAACCAGCTCTCAACATTTTAGCAATGATGTCTTGCATCAGTGTTAGCCTGTTCTAAGGTAAACCATTCTATCTGATTCACAGGTAGTGGCTCACAGCTCAGGTTGTTCATGCTCTGACAGCTACATTTTCGGTACAAATGTAGACAGGTAATGATTCTTTATGCAAGCCTGCATTTAAATGAGAAAAATGCATCTGGCTCATTACTAGCTCTTGAATGAAACTAGACTTAAGATAGCCATTCTGAAGAGAGAGCACGTTTGGAAGAAATATTTTGGAAGACATTTTTTTCTATTAGCTGTATTTTGCTGGGGCAGCAGTATTTCGTTGGATACTGCTGCAAGTGTAAAACAGGAAAATTGGAATTAAATGAGTATGTTCCTCTTGACATGAAACAAAATGTTATAGGCTTACTTAAAACAATCTTGAGTAGATTTTTAGATTTTTATTTTTAATTAAGATTTACCGACCTTGGTAAGAAAAATGGTTGATGTGAAAGTAAAGTTAAAAATTATTAATAGATTTCACAGATGGAAATGATGCAGACTTGCACACTAGGAGATGAATGACTATATAATGCAAAATCTAAATAACAAGAGAGCAAAAGAAATAGATGTGCCCAGCAACATTTCAGTGTGCCAGGCTACTGTGAACTAAAATGTATGATAGCTCCAAAATCAATAAGAAAATCCATTTTGGGGAAACAAAGGATGAAAAAATTGTGGAAAATATGTTGGTTCCCCACTAGACTCTTTAAAAAGCCATTTTCAATTTCTGGTGATGCATCAAAAGAAAGATAACATCATTTTCTATAGTGGTGCTCTTCTAAGGCAGAGCACATGAAGAGTTTCTACAATGAAATAGATGGAACATCAGATGCAATTAACTTGCATCTAACTCCTTAATTTTGCATAGCAGTAAATGCCATTAGCAAATCTGATCTTTCCTTTATGATAGAGTGTATCAGGTCCTTTGTCTAATATTTGTGTCTGTATGGAGACCAATTAATTTCAGACTAGTTTTTACCGAGGTTCTCACTGAACCAGTTTTTATTATAATATGTATGACTTGCCAGAGAAAAATAATGTCACATGGTTTTCAGTAGCAGCCTAGCTCAATAGACTATAGTAAGTAATCCAGGTCTCAGTTGTCAAAGACGGATCCAAAAAAAGAAAGTCCAGCTTATGGATACAGTCTCCTTTCAACAGCATAAAAGGCAATGAGCTGAAAGGTAGACATGTAGTGGCATTGCAATATAAGGTATATGATATACAGGAAATAAATTAATTTGGAGAAATGTATATTCTGCCAATAACCAGGTAGCTATCAGGTGTTTTATTTGTTTTCAGGTTTCTAGAAGGTCTTTTGGCATACTGTTTCATTAAATGTAAGTTGTACAAAAGTTCTACAAGCAGTTTTATACTGTATACCATTTTAAAATAAACCAAGAAAAATCCTTTAAAGCGATTATTATTAAATAAAGACAAATAGTTCTAAAGCATGAAATTCCTTGTATGAGCTACGGGCAAGTACAGTATTTAAGAAGGCTTTTCAGTATTAAGTTAGTGCAATAGTTGTGGAGCACACACAGCCTATTTGCTTTGTAATTGAAATTTCCTGGGCATCTGAGCAGTCATATGACCCTAAAGAAGAGAATTAGTGATTGCAATCATATCTAGCTAATCAAGGCTTCTGCAGTGAGCCATATTTGAAAATTCTCCACGTACACAGGATGTTTCAATCACCTTCTAAATTTTTCTCCCACATTTTCACAACAGTCCAATGTTGCATATTTGCTAATATTCCCTAATCTCATTAAGCAGAGGATGGAAGATGGATAGTTGGTAGGGGAGGACAATAATGTCAGAGACTTCTGTGAGCAGAAGTTCAGCTGCTGTGGCTGCTTTGTAAGAACTCCTGTTCTGTTTGTTGCTCTGATGTGAGAATTGAGAAAGCTCTAAGGTGCAAAACCCAACATCGCTTTTGAGTGAGGAACAATGGCTGATCCCCTAGAGAAATTCACAGGGTCTGTGTTTTCCTCAATTGATTTTTCATTTAATGAAAAACATGACAATGTGCTAGATGCCCCCAAATAATAATCTCATAAATAAAAATGTTCATTTTTATAGGCAGCATTCTTTATGAGACTTCTTTTTGAGACGTCTTAGCTCCAGCCTACAAAATCATAGTTTCTTCCATACCTACAGTGTCACTCATGTTCACATAGAAAATGAGTATTTTCTGCAGGTTCTGCCATAAAGAAGCGGTCTATAAAATGATTTAAGACAAGGAAAAAAACAACCAAACAAAAAACCTAACCCTGAATTGTTCAAACTATGACAGAGATCTTTCTCCTGATTGGTTCCAAGCAGTAATTTAATGAGGTATTTTCCATACACATTTAATGTATGCTAGCTCTCTTTCCTATTTAAATTCTCTCATTGGAGGAAGAGGGATTTTGTCTCTTTGCTGGCTGAGCTATAGCTAAAGACAGCAGCACAGGGCAAGACTGTTTTATTTGCAGTAAAACACTGACTTCAAGGCAAATTTTCTATGCCTAGTTCTATAAATTAACAGGGAATTGAGCTTGGAGTTTGAAATCTTGAATTCCTGCATCCTAACAGCGGTTCTCTTATTGATTCTCGCTGTCCAGCCTTGTACAGAGATGGTGGGAAGTGTAATGTCAGATTAGATGATCATAATGTCATTTTCTGCCCTTAAAAATCTATGGATAAAGCACTTCAACCTCTCTGTTGCCCAGTCTCTCCGCTTTGAAATTGAAATAATTCTTGCACACATAGATCATGGGGTATGCTAGGATTATTTAGTGTTTGTGAGTGCAATGAAAATAGAAAGGCATATATTTTTTAATAGAAATACTCAAATACTGTTAGAGACTTTCTTTAAACATTTACCAAAGTATCATTTGGCTGTCAGAGTTAAGCTAATATGATTAACAATTATATTATTGTGATATGCAATGCAGATATTTCAATACACATTTGCAAGGGGTTGCTTCTGATTAATTTGTATGGTAATCCACAGTCATTTATTCTACTTTGTGCCTGTTTGTATGGGGTACTTATAGTCCATGTTAAGGTGTTTGCGAGCTGGATAGGCAGCTGGATTCATGCTCATTAAGCCTCAAAGCCTCTCACTTTCTCCCCTGCTAGCTGTGTTCAACGTGCTGTGGTTTTGTGATTTGGAAGTACAGCACTGAGGGAACCGAGCTGAAACCACCAGTCTAATTTCACTTTGGTCTTTTTTCACTTGACTGATCAGAATGATTTTCAGTCACTCCAGTCAGGCCTGGAATCCCAGAGGTGAAAAGTCAGCGAGTAATCCATTTAGCCACCAGGTCCTCCAGGTGGAGCTTAGCAAACTATAACAATTATTGTATTCTGTTCTCTCTTATCATAGCATGGCCATTGCTAATGTTGTATCAGAGCTTCCATTTTAAACCATGCTTTGCAGGAGGTGTAGAATTTGCTGTAAAAATTCCCTACGTGATGAATCCAGACACAAAAGGTCGCAATGCAAGAACCGTTTTTGGCACCAGTTTAAAGATGAGCTTCAGTGACTTTTAATGAAAAATTGACTTTTTCATCCAGAATATTCTCTCCCACAATCCATGCACAGAAGAAACCTTCTGTGAGGCAAAAAGGGGTATTTGGTGGGATATGTGTCACCATTTCCTCCCAGCTGCTGCAGAAGTTGCAGAGGGCCCCTCAGTTCAGTATTGTAAGAAATGTGGAATAGCAAAGGAATACCTATGGACTGGTCCATTAGTTAAACATGGCGGAATACATTTATTTATTTGACCAGTGTCACCTCCTTTTGTTACAACTGAAGTACCGTTTAACCACAGAAATTGGTTTTCATGCTTTATGGTTTGGTTAAGCCCTTGCATTTCTTTCAAGTTGGAGAATACAGATCTGAGAAGTCACTTGCATAAACAGGCAGTTTCAGTTATCAGGTTCCCTGCACTTCAACATCTGAGAAGCAAATATCACAAAATTTTTTTACTTAGTACAAAATGGTGGAATCAGGATGAGTTGTCTTATTTTTTTTTTTAATAAATGCATTTCTTGAATCCCCATTGCAGAAAAAGCTCCATTTTTTTAGAAATTAAAATTAAATTAATATTAAATTAAATTAATATCCATCCTTTTTAAAACTATCTTGGCAAGTCACACATGTGTGTGTATATATATATGACACATATATTCTCACATGTGAATTTTTAACTTACAAAGAAAGTAACTTTTCTTGAAAACATGAAATCTTATGGTGAAAACCAGATGGAAGATGATAAGGTCATCGTTATTCTTTTAAAAGCAACTGTTTTATAACCAGTCTTATGCTTTGTGAGGCCTTACTGTTAAGGACTACAGACACTTGAAACTGAGGGAACTCATGAAGAGTTAAAAACACTCAAAGGAGAGATTTCTGAACAGTATTCCATTTACTGACATTTTTCCTGTTTGCGTTTGGTTTTTGGTCTCATACCTATGTATTCCTCTCACTCCCAAGAAGAAAACATTTGAAGGTTGATGATATTTCTGTTCCCAGACAGGGAACAGGATTATACCCTTAACTCATTACTGTTGTTAACCATGCAGATACCTTCCCAGACATTATTCTTCCAGTTTATCTCAAGTGCTGCCATTTCTCAGGATTCAATGGCTCCATGGAATCGCATAAAAGCTTTTGGTAGATGCACAATTTATACTTTAGCCATCTATTTGAAAATTCAGCCTCAAAAAAAAAAATGGGGGGGTGGGGGAACCAACAGAAAAAAACCCTTCTGTTTTGTGTTACTGACCTTTCATAACTGCTGTACAACCCTTATAATTTTATCCTAAATTTCCAGTAAATGATGTAACATTTAGCAGTATCACTGCATCTTATTTCTCTTAAATCCTTTATACTTGGATCTACTTTTGTACCTGGGAACAAGATGGCGTGTATAAATTTTATGCATTCAGGTTATCCTAAATATTTTCTCTTTGGGAACTGAAAAATAGGGAAAATTATCAAATATGGGGAAATATTTTGAATGTGTCTTTCAGTGTACAGAACACAATGGGAAAGCTGACAAAGCATTCCTGAATTGAAGATCCTTTGTTTATTACAAATCTTTAACAGTCTCTTGGTTGTTAGAAGCGAGATGGATTTAATTATTTTAGAAGTGACAAACTCTAATCAATATTCAATTATTGGTGTGTTAATTGGTAGATCATGCTTTGTCTCTATTATTAGCACAGGCAATTTGCTGCTGAACTTCTTTTCTATTTTGACTGCTCAGTCTCCAGTTAAGAGTTAGGATCACCACGGAAGAACGAGTGGTATAACCGTTGCCTTCTTGGAGTTTTAGGTCAGCATTTGGCCAATTGGCATTGTTAAGAAACATGAAATTTCTGTGAAGAAATATTTCTATGGGATAATGTTGCATAAAACACTTTAAAGAGCTTTTTATTCATTAATTAAGCAAAGGCAAAACTGCAAGAGATGTTACAATATCTGCCTGTGCTTGTTGTAAAGGGCAAGTGCACTGCTTTGGAGTCACCTGCAAAACATTCCTTGACTTCAGTGCAAGCTAGCTTGGATTATTAGTGTGTGTTGCAATTGGGATCATCTTTCTGTGAAGCTAGCTACATATTAAATACGTCTGGACTCCACTTTCAAACTATTAGGCATCGTACGTACACTCGCATATATTGAAGGCACAGTTCAATTTAGGGATCAGAGTGGGGAACTAGAGCTGGAATTATTTTTCACAGTCATAAAAGCCTAGAAATTTATGTCCTATCAAATCGCTGAATTGTTGCTTATAAAAGTAATCTTAAAAATGCCACTAAATTTAGGACATTGTTAATCTGTTGTCTGCTGCTGAAAGTTCATTTATTTAGGACAGCAGAACATTAATGCAAAATAAAATGGTCTGAGTCAAGGATTATTAGTAAAGAGACAAAGTTGAATGCAAGCTCATTTTAATCTGTGAGATGTGAGTAAGTACTGGAGCACTATGGCAACATGCTTTTGGTGAATCTACCTGTTCCTACAGAAGTTGGACTCCTAAAAAATGTAAGATAATAATACAGACTTTCCAAATATATTAGGGTACATTGCTTTTGATTTTAGTGGACAGCTAGGTAGTTCCACATGATTGGTACTCCTCTTGAAGAATTAATCGTGATACCTAAGGAAAACATTGTATATGCTAGTTTTTAGTATCATGCCAATCCTGATTTAAAACACCTAGTAATTCTGCAAAAAAAAATGTTTGAGTACCATCACTTTCCAACCGCAGTTGCCAACCACTGGCAACTTTTCTCTACAATGATTCCATCTGCTTTTATGTAATTTTTTTTTTCCCCCAGGACTTTCCTGCTGGGTTACTAATGCACATTGCACTATAGCTTTGTATTTTTTTAAGTATTAAATATGAATTAGAACACATGCAGTTCAGTCTTACTCATTTTTCCTTGTTTTATGATACTGCTTTTCACCCTTTGTCTACGAGGGGGAGAAAATGAATGTTACATGTTGAAAAGGACTATGCGGAGAGGAGCGAGAATGGGTGGTTTTGCTCATCAAAAACTGCCGATGTGTAATCCACTCTAGCTTCAGCGTGTTTTCAGATACAGCCTTTTGCCTGACCACTCTGTCTTACCACCTCTCTGCAGAGCTGAAGTCCTCAGTATTCTTCCTACCTCCCTACACTTTTCTCGGTGTGATTTAGCTGGGCAACACTTAATTAAACTCCATTTCCTCTCTTTACGCTTCAGGTATTATTATGCAGCTCCCTTCAAGAGGTAATTTGTGGGCTGTTTATCAAAGCTGTGAATTTAATAATATCAAAGCCATGCTATTGCGCCGTTGCTGTAATGAGATGTATTGACATTTCTTACGAGCAGAATTTTCTTTCCATAAGTTGTTCCTCTGCTGAATATTGTGGGCTTTCAAAATAAATGAAAAACAAAAAAAAAACCAAAAACCCCACAACATATACGCTATTTAGTCATATTATTCCATTACCCTCATCTCCTTCATAGTTAGATATTGCCATCTAAAAAACAGAACTTCAGCACCATAGTACTTTGACTGTAACAGGAAAACCATCCTGTGTTTTATCTAACAGTGTTACCTGCATCACTCAGCTAATATTTCTGGTATGATGCATGAGAGGAATGACAGCAGTGCCTTTTCAAACTGTTGGAGATACAGGTAGTCTCTGCTGTGGTTCCAGAGCAGCACTCATTATGTAATTCTAAAACTGGTCAAAACTGCAGATTTTTGTTTCCTGTGGAAATTGTGTATGATTTGTTAAAAAGTTGGGGTTTTTTTAGGAGAGAGACTTCTGAATAAAAAACATAATTATTGGAGTAGAAAGTAGATGCTTTATTTGATATAATGGAAAATTACTTGGTGATTTTTTTCTACGTAGTTTCACAATAATATGTAGTATGATTACAATGTTTGTTCTTTCCTTAACTATTGTGTATAGCTGTGCTTTTTGTGTAATTTGCTCTCCTTTCCATAATTCTTTGCCCTGCATTCAGGATGTCTGCTGAGATTGCATATCTAAAATATCCAAAATGTAAATACTAAAAAATGAGCATGGAAGGAAGTATGGAACAGACCTATAACAAACAAAATTACCAACTCTAACTCCTGCTCCCTTTTTTTTTTCTTTACTTTAAATTTCAGGAAGGTAGTAGGATGGGAAAAGGAGCATCTTGTAGATGTTATACAATCTGCAATGATTTTGGTCATTTTAAATTTAAAGGTCACAATATGCAGTATATCCATGCATTAATGCTAATGTCTATGGCAGCATTGTGGCAGCCCTGTGGTATTTTTGAACATAAAAATATTCTTGAATATTCAATCCAAATCTTTTATAGCTTTTTATTTTAAACTTGTAGATTTTGTTGTTCCACTTCTATGTTTTTGAGCTATTTTTAATATTCGTTTTTTTGGAGAAAGTATGAATTAATTCTTTTCTTAGCATTAAGAACCAATGACTGATGTTTCTGGTCCTCTATTTACATGGGTAACCCAGTTCTTGTACTGTTTCTTCTTTGAATGAATGTCTACAATGATTCTATATTTGGTTCATGTGTGACTCATGTACATGAGACTAGATTTATTTTGAGTACTACTGTAAATATTGTGGCCATGGATGCTACTGTTGTTAAAGATTGCTGGCATAAGATTACCCTTGCTTATCTAAAAATTTGCTTTCTGTTGACAAAGTACTTCCTCAGAGCAAATGCAGTTATGTGCTGGCTGCAGAATCATTGATAAGATAGTCCTAGCTAGGCATTTTGACGGAAGGTACAGTGTCTCTGAAAGATCCTCAGAAAACTGGTCTGTCCTCATCTGCACTATCCTGTAATCTCATCTGCTACCTCAGTGACCATAGGTGCTGGTATAATCACATAGTCAAATCCAGAGGTCTTTCTCATCAGCAGTACTCTGTTCCTTTTCCTTTTCCCTTCTTGGTGATGCTGCCTGTAGCCTTCTCAGCAGATGAAAAAGGAACGTACGGTGGTCATTGTGGAAGTGAACGTCCCACATGAGAAGACAAATCTAAATGCAGAGATGGTCGCTGGAGACTGTGGAATTGCTGCATACTCCACAGAAAATGTGCAGCATATCTTCAGTCATTTATTAGCATGGTCCAATGACTTCAGTCTCATGGTCAGAGAAGCTGGGGGCATATTTCAACCTCCCCCAGGTCAGCTGTACCAACACTGGTTAACAGCAAAAGGATCAAAATGGTCACCAGCTTTAGCTATGTTTGTTGCACTCTTCTCAGATCAGTAGCAAACAACAATGAAATCTGTCTTCTCACTTGCAAAGAGAATTTATCTTTTAGTTGTGAGGAAAAATACAGATCTGATTTTCAATTCACTTCACTTGAAGTACTTTTTGCATTTCTCCCTGAATCTTGGATTCTGTACAGTCACCATATTCAACACCTTGATCTGTTGGAGTAGCACAACCTCTGCTGGATTCTGGAGTTTCACTGTCATGACCAACATGTCAAATGCTGAGGGTATGCTGAGATGTTCTTCAGTACTCACTTGCATTGGGCTGAGTACACACAGAAGAGGAAGTCTAGGATTCTCAAATGGGACTTTCGCTGCCATTTACCTAAGCAACAAAAGGGGAGCTGGAGGTATTCGATCAGCTCAGGAGAGGAAGTTATGCAAGGACAGCATAATTAAAAGTAGTCCTGCAGGGGAGACTACAAAATATTTTAAGGAGATCCTAAAATGCTCCCTTGAATTAGCCCTGTTAAATCAGTCTCAGTATATAGTAACCAGAGGCTTTGAGCTGAGAAAACATATCAATTATGAGACTACCATAGTGTTTGTGGTGAAGTATACATTCAGGAGAGAGAACAACTTCAAAGAGAATTAGTCACCACCTTTCAGCTGTGTTAATTTGCTTAGTTGACTTGTAACTGTGTTTGTTCCTCAAATATCTGTCTGTTCTCACATGAATGTTCACATAGACTGTGAAAGTACATCACACTGAAGAAATGGGTGTTGACCACAACAAAGGAACAGCAAGTCAAGCTTAGTGTGAGACCAAATGCTGGCCGCACGCTCTGTCTCCTTCTATGACAGAGCTTACTTATGTGAGGGACAGTTGCATTCTCATTTTGTGATTGGATTTTATTTCCCCTATTCTTTGAACTTATATAAATTTGGTCTTTGGAAGTAAAAAAAGTAACTTTACATTTATCTGTACACCTAGTTTCTCCCTACTAACTACCTTTTTCAAGAGGCTACTTTAGTCATTGTGGCAGATCCCTAGGCTCCTGGCTTTTAGGCCTACCTGCCGTGTTCTTCAGCATGCAAACACTCGTGGCTTCATCAGCTCTGGAGACAGCTGAACAATTAAGCTATTGCTGTTAGAGGCCCCAAACCAACCGTTTCTGAGAAGCCAGGAAAAACTCCAAGGCTGCTGTTGTCAAGGGCTGTTGTTCTTGATCTTAGACTCATTATTCCAAGACCTGTGCCTGTAAGCATGAATGTTTTCTTTGTCTCAAAGGATTATGCTGTCTCTGGTGTTTTCTCCTCTGCAGCATCTCAGACAGACACCTGTGATTTCCACAGGTTTGGTGTTAGCACCAGTCAATTCTTGTGAGGCCACATAGCTCAGCACTGAACATCTCATCACTGAAGCTGCTCAGGATGTTGGCCAAGCTTATGAGTTAGTTCAGTGTTGAAATCTGCCCTACTAAACTTCATGAAAGATATGATATTCAGGTACTTGCCAGCTCCAATTCCACTTAAAACAGCATGAGGTAAAATTGGCACTCTGCAGATCTAGGCCCTCAGTGGATGGTTTTTGTCTCTGTTTCATCTGTCTCTTTGAAAAGAAGCCAGGGTGCTCTCTCCAGTCAGTTCATCACAGATCTCATAGAAGGAAGCAATACATTGAGCCATTTTCAGAAGATGAAAAAGGGAACGTTTTCCTTACAGCAACAGATCATCTATTCTCAGTGTCCTGTGTTCTTCAGGGGCCCTATAGGCCTTGGATGTCAAAGCCTCACTGGACTGTGAATTTCTTTCAAAGAAAGTGCTTTTAAATAATCCTATTGTTCCAAGGTCTCTCTCAGAGGAACTGGAGTACCTGGTTGCCTTTTGTACCCCTATTTTTTTCAGTCACTAGAAAGCAAGGAGTACTTCAGGAAGACCTCTTTTAATAATGGTCCCTCTCCAAATTTATGAGGCAGTCCTCATCAGGTGCTTTCCACACTTATTCCGCCTCCTAAGATATGGTTTAAGGACTTCTTAAAGGATAAGTTGCAAAGATAAGTAATCATGGATAACTTGGGAGAGGTATCACAACATTTTTAATAACACACAACAGCTTGAAAAATATCATCTGTTCACAAAGAATGCTGTAGGCACACTGAAGTCATTGGGCACAATCTCACATTCCTCAGAAAAAGGAGTGGGAAGTACTGCTAGGTCACAGTCAAGGAGGAAATCTTGGATGGTAAAATTTAAGGAATGACCCATACAGTGGGGACATGTGAAGGGTGTTATGATTTAGCTGACCCTGTGGCAAGCAGCTACTAAGGGAACAGTCTGTCTGCTCTCCTACCCCAACACCATGTTCCATTAGAAAACTTTCCATTTTTCTGTGTTGGTAGAGTTGGTTTTCCACAGGATGAGCCAATTGAACTCACCATGTAGTTGCATAATTCACTAAATCTGACACAAGGCAGACAGACAAGAATCCTTGACACAAGAATGAAGAGAAACTGAATTGCTTTGGCTGTAAAATCCATTCAAAGGCTAATATCCGAAGTGAGGTAGCCAGCGCTCAAGGTCTCAGACTTTAAAACTGACTTTTGCCTGGGGGCCCTTTAAAAAAGCTGAATTTGTGAAATAAATGTTATTAATATTTTATGCAAATAGTGTGACTCATAAATGAAAAAAAAAGCTATCTATTAAGTTGACTATGCAACACATATTGTTATATAATGAACATTTTACACTTTGTATATATCAATGTTATTGCCAGTGCTCACCAAGATGCATATCTTTTCTTATTGGCTTGGATACCCATCTTTTTTTTTTTGCATGCTCATTTTCTCCTAGTCATGCACACACAGACTGTATCACAGATCAGCTCTGTTTTGAACCAGAATCTAACTTATTTTTTTACACATACCCATTAATATTTACCTGAACTAAGTTATGAAAGGAAATAATCTTGATGCTTTTCTGATGCAACTGTATGTTATATAGTCTCTTGTGGTGGTGCTAGTTACTCAAAAATGAGTATATAAATTCATTACAAGGAAAGACTCATTACATTTTTAGACCTCACTTTAGAAGCTGAAGGTTTATCTTTGAATGAGCAGCAGCTGTTCTATGATCTTCTAAATCAAATGCTAGATTACTGAAACTGAAGTAAGCAATTTGCTCTTTCCAGTCAACAAGAAATGAAATGAAATCAGATGGCCCCACCTGTAAATATTCCTATGCTTGTCCTTTGAATAAAACAAAACAAAATGAAACAAAACCCAAACCCAAATTTCCTTCTGCTTGGCTTGTCATGTGTTTTAAGGCTCCAGTGCCTTGTAGCCATGTACTGTGTTACAGCATTTGAAAGGGTTTTTTTTTTTTCACATGTACTTTAAAGATTTAGCAGCAAAAACATATATTCTTCCTCTGTTGCATAGAAGGAGATGAGAGGAAAGATAGGTATTTGCCATAGATAAATATGCATTTCTAGAAACATGGGAAACAATTCATGATCTGAAAAGCCTGTAAAAAACCCAAATTTATCCTTCATTTTGATGTTTTCCCTTTGTATAGTAGAAACTGAAACATGGAAGCTATTAAATGACAGTTGTACACTTCTTACAGTAAACGTAGCAAGTTTTTGCTTTCTGCCAGACCGCAAGGTGAACTCTGGGAACGTTGTGTTTTCTCTGAGCTGATCTCAAGGAGCTTTGCTCATGCTCTGAATTGGGAGTGAGAATTGTGTGGGCAGCAGCATCTTGCTCAGATAATTCTGAAAATATCTTCAGTTGTGTGTCTAGGAAATTATTCTCATCAGCCACATGAGAGCAGCAGTTAAAATACAGCAGGACACTGCCCTCACAAGCTGTCCTTTTCCAAATGATGTCAGTGGAGTAAAAGCAGTAACAAAAGTGAAAGCTCTTTTTCTTCCTTTAGTTTGGAAATCTGACAAGGACAGCGTGTGCTGTTGCCAATTAGTGTCGTGTCATGTTCCACAACTGGAAAGAAGACACCCTCATATTCAAATAAATTCTTTCTCTGTGTACACCAGAGGGTGTCCCCTTTTTGTTTTCTTTCTGTATCCCAAAATACTTTCTCTGTGGCTCACTTAGTAATGCCTGCTGAGTAATATGCATGCTACTTTATTTGTTCCCTGTTGTGTCCTACTGAATTATCTGTTGCTTTAATCTGTGCCCCAATGGGATATCACAGAATGTGCTCCAGCGTAGGTAGCATGGTGAGAGAAGGGCTCATTCAGCCTTTCTCTTCTTCTTGACTCTGCTGGGAGATCTGTTCTTTTCCTGAGGGACTCCTCTGGTGCCTTTCTTCTTTGGTAATGTAGCCACCATGTGAGTCATATAAGGAAGTTAAATTCTAGCACATGGTAAGGGCAGGTATAAGTACAAGCAAGAAATTCAGGGATTATTTTGCAGTTTGCTAGAGATGTTTGGTTTAGATTTGGGAGAACTGAAAAGCAGGAAAAATACATGATAATGTGAAAGTGGGATCATATTTTCAGAGTGTTAGGAAGAAATACTAATGGAAGAGAGGAAGGACTTGGACCATGCAGATGTTGGATAAGAGAAAGGGGATATTCCGAAAAGAAACAGAGGGAGATTGAAATAGCTTTAGTGATAAGCACAGCAATTGCAACATGGGGAAATAATGGTAGTTGGGGGCAATAAAGGATTGCATAACAAAGAAAAATAAGACAACAAGGAAATAATATGGTTAGAATCGAGAAAGATTTCTAACAAGATAGACATGAAAAAGAGAAAAATAAATGGAGTGTGCAGGAAATTAAACACAATTTTTTTCCCACATTTTATGTAAAAATAGTTTAATGAACAGCTCAATTATAATGGTTCTTAAGAAAAAAAGAAAAAAGACTGTGGCAAGTTGAATTGGAATAGATGGATACACATAAAGACAATAAGAGTGGTGGCAGCATTTGTAGTAGTTGTGGAGCAGCTGTTCTGCATTGTCCAGTTTTAATTTCTGTCCTAAACAAATTCTTCTACCTGCCTGGTGATCAAGTTTCTCCTTGATAAAGTTGCAGTTAAGGTCAAACCAAATGTGGAATCAGTGCAGTCTTCTTATCCAAAGCTTCATTGCGAACGCTGTGGTAGAAGGTCCCTTCAGAGCTTGCACTATTGACCAGAAAAAGTCAAGGCAGAGAAAGGGCATAACATGCAAGAGGAACAGGATAATAGCAGATGCAATATGTCACTGTGTGCATTCACCACGTGTCATGCTGTAATGTCCTTTTCAGGAGGAAGCATGTGAGGGTGTGTTGTTTACTCCATGCTTAATTCTTTCCACGTGGCCATAGATTGGATTGCGTTGGCAGCCAAGTGTCTAGTTGTACTGAGAATTTATCTTTTGGCCAGGCTTTTAATTAAACCAAGGATATTAATTAAGATCTGTACATCATAAATGCATAAAGTGTTAGGATTTTAAAATCAAATTACTGGTTATGAAATGTTCCCAATGATTATTAAAACAAAGCCCCAGCAAGGCATTAAAACCACTTTTTACTGCCGTGTAGAAGGTCAGCGCACTGTAGTAGCCTAACACAGCTTTTTCTTTTGCTGCTCTGCTAGCTCCTCCATGTCTGCTGCCATCAGACATACAAATCAAAGTATGGTAAGAACTTGTCTTGCTATACTAGGATTAGGCAGACTCAGCTGTGTTATCAACTTCAAGATTGCCCTGTGCTATCTGTAGGTAGCCATTGCATGGATGGTGAAGAGCCAGCTCACTGCTTTAATAGCTGAGTGCTCAGACATGGGAAACTTTACGTCTTCTGTTTTTTCTAGATTTTGAAGGAATTTCTTTGTCAGAAGTAGGCAAGGGATCAGGCTTTTTTGGTCACAACACGAGATACTTATGGACAAGTTACTTTATTAAAAAATAAATTAAGCCTAGTGTTGTGGCAAAACATCCTGTTCATGCTCCTGCCAGATATTGCTACTAAAAGAGATGGAAAACTGTTATCCTGTGATGTACATTTGATCTTAATACTTTATAAACTTATAAATTTAATTCAATAACATTTTCAGTTCCATTGAAACTAATGGCAGAACTCCCTTCAAGTCTTCATAGTTTTCACTGCCATATTTCTCAAATCTACCTTCTATAGTTTTGCTTCTGTGTTTTTAAATTATTTTCAATGCATGCGATACCTTTGTAAGTATAAAATGTACAAATATTTCATGTGTATCTCCTTTAAATCTCAAATCCATTTCCAGTTATTTACAGTGACTCTTTTCTCTATTCTCTTGGCTGCTTGTCAGCATGAGGAAAACCTGTGGCAATTATTTCCTGGGGAGATCTGCCTTGGGTCATAGGATTCTGAGACTGTGGTTCTTGTCTATTCAACTCTCACTTAAAACCAGAAGACTTAGGGTTTAACTGTAGAGTAGTACTTTTCTGGACTGCTTTTCTATTTGTACATTAAAATTAAAGATACAATCTTTAAGGTAAATGTAGATTATATTTAATTTAGATTGTTATAGGTGGAAATTATAGGATACTTGAGTATCTTTGTCAGGCTTTCCTAGAAAGTGAAGGATTCAGAATTTGCTAATTTCTAGTGATTTTTTGAAACTTTATGTTTTGATAGTATTTCCTTCCATCTGATATTTCGTGTAGCTGCTTCATTTCTCAGCTGTAGGTACCTATCAAGCCTAAAGTTTCATTCCAGTTAAGTCCTTGGATTTGGAATGGGTGCATATCTTCTATTGTATTTTCAGTATTGGATTGAGCAAGAAAAGAAGGTGTTGAGATGGAAGTCTATTCTCAAATAAATTCTTACAAGCAGAAGTAAAACGTGGTATACATTAGCATACATTTACATATTTTAAAGATTGGTCTGTCAGAAAGTTTTCACTAATTTAGATCTTCTGTATGATATGACATACTCACAGTTTTGTCCACTGTCAACCCACAGGTTTTGCTTGAAAGAAACTACAAGATGTCTATTACCAGTGTAAGTAGCTTTGCTACTCCCCTAAAATTACTCCTTAGCCTATAGGTTTTTTCCCTTTTTTCTTTTTTTTTTCTTTTTTCTAGTTTCTTTTTCTTTTTTTTTTAATTCTTACTTCTGTGACATACTGATATGAAACACCATCTGTGTGTTTTTCAAGGCTTTTAGCACATTTCTTTTGTAAAATCTTAAGGTACAGGCAGGAACTGTTAGTTCGTTTATGACTTTGCAACTGTTTAAGGTATTGGGTCTTTCAGAATCTGCTTCTAGTGAAACTTTTCCATGAAACATTACTTGAATGATAAAAGCAATAATTACAGTACTTAAAGATGACAGTCTGTGCATTTTTAGAGAAAACATGCAAAATTATGATTCAGAGTTGATTATTTTATAATAGCCTCTAATTACATTATTGTTTGCAAAAACAGGGCTGTGTTTATACTTGCAGAAATTTGAAAACTAAAATTTTCCAACACGATAGCCTTGTTGGAGTAAGACAAAATTGACCCCAGCAAAGTGTCTAGCCTGGGGTGACTCCAGCATAGTGCCTTTGAGTAAGAGCGAAGAGGAGGGAGGGTGTGTTCAGCTGCAGGCTGAGGCATGTCAAGATTTGGAATTCCAAGCTCTCCTTTCAGTGATACTCAGTGTGTACTTAAGGTAGGAGCCTGTTCATCCTGGTCAATTTGAGAATTACTGTAATTTTCTTCTCCTACGCTGCTCCATGCCTGGTAAATTGCTTCACAGTACAAAAATAATGTAACACAATGCCTTTTTCACTTTCAGGAAGACATGACCGACTGGCACTGAATAAATCCCATGATATTGCTAAAAGGACAGAATGCTAAAAAATAGTAACTTGTCCCTCCTCACAGCATCAGCTGAATTCTCTTTCTTGTTGTTAAATTTGACTAACACAATAATGCTATTAAAAGCACATCTGAAAAGCACTTACAAGTTTGGAGGATAATATTTTTGTATACTGGCCTATAGACTAAGAGTCCTCTTCCTTTTGTAGTCCTTTCTCTGTCATCTCTTCCAGGGCTGTTAAAATTCAGCTGCATATTCACATGCAAGGTCTCTGCTGTCCTGTGTATTGCCCAAGAGGAGCTGTTTGGCAGGAACTTCTTAGTGTTTTTTTTTGATAAACCCTAAAATCCTATACACACAAAAATGGCAGGTAGCAGCATGAATAGAAGTGATATAAGGTTTCTTGGATAGAAAGTCTCGAGAGATTTTAATCACCAGTATAATATAGGTGTCCAAGTATGTTATGATGAAGTGACTGTGTCAGTGTCCTTGTATCTTCCATAGCTCCTGTGGTTTCTATGCAACTATAAAGGATAGCTGCAATATAACTAACAATAGTGCAGTACGAGTAAATGATGACCCTGCCTTCACTCTGTATAGATACAATACTTGTGATTATATGCATTATTGAAATATTGTCGTCTTTGAATCCCAGTAAAATACATAATAAGAAACAGCTGTTGAGTATCTGAAGAACTTTTCTTTACTCCCCTCTGTGGTCATGTCAAATGCCCAAAGAGACATTGTTCTTAGCAGAGAATATTTGACAAAATGTTTCAGAACAATGGATTTCTGTTCAACATTTATGAGCTTGCTTTAAGAATGGAGAGTTAGTTTACCATTTATTTTTGCAATTGCATCCAAATTTTTCTATGTTTGATTATAGTTTTACCTAAGGAAGGACCAGAGGCTGAGAAATTTTTAGATATTAGGAAAGTTCTGTTAAGTTACCTGTCCTTCTGTCTGCCACTGCACCATTGTTCTCCACAGGCAATTTTCCAGTGGTTTGTCTAATTTGCTTTTAAAAACCCAAAACAAATTGTGCTTTTGCCATTTCCTATGGGAAGATGATATTCAATGAGTCTCAACAACCATATATATAATTTATTTCAATTATGATGTCATCAGAATTTTATCATACAGATAAAATTCAAGCAGAAAAAATATTTTTATTTATATTCGTTCAGACAACTTCTGGCATTGTGGTGATGTGTTCTTTGTCATAGTATAAATTTTATACCTCAGTGCACAGCAGCTGCCTATACTGCCGTATTCTACAGGAGACTTCCGAGGAGACAGATTTATATAATACAGTCATAATTTACAGTCATTTAATGTGAAGTTATTTTATCAATTACCTAAGCAAAAATACTGTGCAGAATTTATATCTCTTAGTTATTAAAAAGTGTTGACTATCTTAAATTAGTTGTTGGAAATAAAGAATTCAGCAACAGGAATTAATCACTGTCACATCCTTGTGCATGTCTTGTAGATGCTAGGCTGTGTAGAACATTTGTTTGGAAAAGGGAAAAATATTATTATGATACCCTTAATAGAAACAGACAATCAAACAAATCTTAATTTGAAAAGGTTTTGGGAGTCATAAATCATAATGGCACTGTGCTCTAATGGAGGAAAAACATCTTCATAACTGTATGACCTTGGTGCAGAGGGCCACATTCTGGGAGGGGTATGCACTCATCAGACATTTTTATTTTTCCATTTCAAAGACAGATGACATTTTTGCCAAAATACAAAGTTAAAGACATGCATCGTAGCTCCTGATAAAATCATATTGTATTTATCCTTACATTTTGTGCCAATTAAATATGTATTTCACTAGTGTGTTAAGATGATATCTCTCTCTGTTAATAGATACCTTATGGTCATTTGCAATGTCACTGAAGCCAGCACAAATTAAAGGTCAAGATATGTTTAACATAGATTTAAAGACCATGTGCTGGTAACTCTTTGATTGTTAGGCTCATGAGTACTTGGGCTGAACAGAATGAAGTAAAAATACCCAAAACTTCCAAAAGGAAAAATATAAAATATGGAACTTAGGCTGCACAAACATCGGTTGTGGAGGTAACGTAGTTCAGCTGCCATTTAGGCAATTTGCCCATACCATCGAGAGAGGATTTATTTTTACATACATATGTATATTAAAGATAGTAATCACATTTTCATTCCCATTGAAGAGAAGATAGTAGAATATTGAGCAAATTAAAGGCTGAAATGATGAAGGTATTTATCTTCAGCCTAAGAAGAGATTAGTATGAATTTAAACTAATGAAGAACTGGATAGGAAATTAAGATAGATGAATTGTAGTTATTTACATAGTTTACTGTATTCTTTATTTACAAAAGCTACTGTCATCTCACCTATTACGTCGGTGGGAGGCAACTAGCATAGTTAAAAAAGATGAGAGAGATGTTTTGTGAATTAATATAGTTGAGATAACTTATATAGTTGATACATTTTATATAATCGAGGTAATTGCCATTGACCTACAAGGCCTGTTTATCTCCCTCAGCCATATCCCTGAGATGTACTGAGAATGGTGCTCCAATGCCCATATAGTGTACATATGTTTAGAAAAAGATGATCTACCTGCCAAAGAGCAGGGTAAAGTGTATAAAGAGCATACGGTGTAAAGACAAGAGAGAGTAAAGTTAAAGGGATGTGGACTGTGGAATTGAACCGATACCTGCTGAGCCCAGCTCTGACACCTGAACAACATCTATAGTCATTCCACAGCCTGAGCTGGTTGTATTTTGAGATATGGTGGTGAACATGAAAAAAAAAAAAGTAAGATTTGATCTATATCTTCTGAAAAGGAAATAAAAATAGAATCATGGAATCATAGAATCATAGAATAGTTTGGGTTGGAAGGGACCTTTAAAGGTCATCTAGTCCCATGCCCCCCTGCAATGAGCAGGGACATCTTCAACTAGATCAGGTTGCTCAGAGCCCCATCCAACCTGACCTTGAATGTTTCCAGGGCTGGGGCATCTACCACCTCTCTGAGCAACACGTTCCAGTGTTTCACCATCCTCATTGTAAAAAATTTCTTCCTTATATCTAGTCCGAATCTACGCTCCTTTAGTTTAAAGCCATTACCCCTCATCCTATCGCAACAGGCCTTACTAAGATGTGTCACTACTGAAGTAATGAAGGGCATAGCAAAAGATTAGTGATATTGTTCCCTGGTAAATGTTTGTTGTCTATCGGTATGTGAACTTGTACTGTGTCTGGCTTACGTCATTACTGTGCATGTCTACTGACCCTCTCTCTTTGTGTAATGGGATGCACTTCCTGCAGGTTTTCTCAAACAAGGATTTTTGGAGTAACATATTGGAGTAATTTTTGAGTGTGACAGATTTTCTGCTGTAAAATGAACAGGCCCCATAATAAACAGCTCAGCTGTATCAGGTAATTTTTTTCAGGTCACCTTTAAAGACAGACATGGTGTTCCTACTGTGCTACATGCCCCCAACAAACTGCTTCCTTAGCAGGAGCTCTGTTGTTTTATTGATAGCACAACTAACTATAGATAAATTCTCTGATTTGGTAAGTCCCTCGTTACCTCCGTGATACAAGGCATCTCCTACTGTGTTTCCTAACTATCAGATGATCAAAAAACTGAACTGCGAAAACAACAGTAACCATGAATCTTCCTTTCAGAATCCAGTTTTTGAAATAAAAATCTTATAATAAATTAGTAGATGAGTGAAATATATCTCATTAATATGCATTATAGCAGTGAGAGAGAGCTGATTTTGTACTAATTAAGGAAATAGAGTAAGTTGGAGAGAGTTCAGCTTTGCTCTTTTACTAATGAGCTATATGGTGTGGACAGTTAGTCATTTAAATTACAGCATGGTATGTGATTCAGAAGACACCTACAATTGTGGATGAATAGAGTAGAAGAATAATGATTGCGTATGGTGGTGCATTATCCAGCTTATCTGTACACAGGATCACGCTGTGATCTTGGAGTGTTTTTCTGTTTGCTTTCACTGAAGAAGGCAGTCACAAGGTTTCAGCACCCACACTGAAAGGAGAATCTGGAAAAGTTACTAACCTGATTGTATATATCAGCTATATGTCAAAGCTTCACAACTTTGCTTTAGCGAATCTCTGTTTTGGGATGCAGTTCAGTCACATACTTTCTTATGAAATCTCACTGCCTAAAGCATACTGAATGTGTCTGGTATCCCACACACATCTCGTGTGGCCCTGTCAGAGGGATTTTAAGTCTGTGGTCATAAATGAATGGCTTCCCAGACTGCACCTCCAGGAACTGTTCAGCTGTACTGCAGTATTTACTCAATAGGGGTAGGAACTAGCAGGTCAGAAACACCTTAAAGACATTAAGGGGACTTTGACCCAGTCTTGGTAACAGTCATGTTACGTATTAAAAAGGCTGGTTAAGTCTCTGGAATAGCTCCTCTATTATAAGAAAAATGGGTAGTGGTTTGGGCTGTGGATATGTATAAAACAGGTCTTGTTCTTCATAGTTTTTGTATGGAGCTGTTAGCTAATAAAAGTGGCACTTGCTAGAATGCAAGTATTGCCTTTCCTAGTATTGCTTCTGGAAGAATCTCAAACAATTTGAATGTGTTTGCAGAAGTCTAGAGGATCGTTCAGTCACTGAACATATTGACTCCACAAACCAGTCTAGCACAACTGAAAAGAAACCTTCTCTGCCTCTCATCAGTCTGGCCACAAGAGCTGCATTTTGTCTGATATTCCTCTGATCTGGAGATCATAGAAAAAGAAAATGCTGATGGGAAAAAACTAGCTAAGTTTTTCAAAGCTCAAAAAATGTTCGGTTTCACTCTGATTTGGATTTTGGATAAAGAGGCAGTGGAAAGAGAACATCGTTTCTGTTGTCAAGACTGGTTTTGCTGCTCATCTGTTTTCCTGTTATTTCTTGATGTTATGTATTATGGAGATCTAAACAGCAATGGGTTATACTTCTCATACATATATAGGTATGTAAACACCACATTTTTCTTTAGGAACCTAGATCTGCATTTTGTGTCTGACTTATAAAATATGGCAATGTGAATGACTTTATTTAAAGAAATAAGGTGATATTCCCTGATTGTGGCTATAATCAGAGTACCAAGATTCTGCTTCAGAAACAGATGACATGTGCCCAAATCTTGAAATACAGAACAAAAACTCAAGAGTCAGTGTAATTGCATTTAGTGTGTTTTCCATACACTGAGAGTAAAGATGGAGAGATATTCAAAAGGAAGGGGTAGGAAAGTAAGTAAGGTAAACAAAGAAGCTACTGAAACTTGTTAAAATGTAGTAACAGTGTAATGAGCACCTACGCAGTATCCCCTGGATAGTGCATTCCTGGATTTAGGACAAGGACAGGAGAACTTGCTGTAGATTTTTCTCCAGCTGGAGAAAATCCTGTCTTTTTTTTTATTAATGAGATGCTCTGGTGAAGCACGGGTTACTTTATGATGGTAAAGGGCTCAACATAAAATGGTTGTAAAATGCTAGGGTTTTCAATGTCTCGCTTCATAAATGATCTTAAAAAAGAGGGCAGTCTCTTTTGGAAATAGAGGACCACACTGTCATCAGTTGGACACTGTCATTGTAATCATATTACCTTTTCACTAAAAGCAGTAACATTGATGGCTTAGGATCCAAAGTCATAAAGCATCAAAATAAAAATGGATTTTGTGCTCTCAGAAAACTTATAAGAAATTTTCCAACAGTGTGGTATTCAAAACTGAAATTGTTCTGTGCCCCTAATGAAGAGAGCAGAGAAGACAGCTTTCATTATGCACTGATCTAAAAACCTTTTTCCCCAAATTCCACAAGTTTATTTTATGATGAAACAAGTTTATTATGTTTTGATTATAGATAAGAAGCATATGGATAGCATATGATAGCTAGGACCTACATCTAGATTATTTTCTGCTTAGCAGAAAATGTATATCCAGTTCAGAGAGTGTCTGAGGTTATCACATCCTGGAGTTCAACACATACTGCAAACAGACGACATCCAGCAAAGACATCCACATTCTCTCTTCCTCGAACACATACATTCCAGATTTTCAAGAGTTTTAGCTCTAACTATAAAGATGTCTTTGATTCACAGTAATACACAAATGTTAGAGAAGCAATGTATAGGCTGCCTGAAAGTGACTTGTCATTTTACAAATGTAATGAAGATTGTTAATTGTTTGCACAAGATGTTATTTACAATAATAATTTCTGAACCAGGTAACGATCTTTTACACTTCGTGTAATGGTTAGGATATTATATCATGCTCATGCATTTGGACTTATTACCAAGTCATTACAACAAGGGTAAAGTTTTCATAATTTATAGAAGTGATTATGCTGTGTAGTGTAGGAGCTGACCAAATAAATAATTGAAAATGGCATTTTTTCCTCAGGTCCCCTGCCGCTAGCACATTTCTCCACTCTGACTACTAGAAAAGTGTGTCCCGAGCTACTGTTCAGACAATACAGAACATGGTTACAAGCCTCTTCATTTCCATCAGTCTGAATGTGATATGTGCTTAATTCAATCATGTAAACTTTGTATACTGGTACTACTGTACTGATAACTTCTGATGTAGAGAATGGAGTTTTATTTTTTTTGCTTTTCAGATGCTCGACGATTTCACTCCATCATTTTTTTTTTTTACAGTTACATATGTTGTACAGATCATCACAGCTTTAGTTCTGCAACCAATATATCCTTAGGGCTTTTGCCTCAGGGCAAACCATAACTGTCAAGTTTCCTTGTTTAAATTAGCTTGTTTAGAGTGTGTAGCAGGAAGAGACTGAGTAATGAAATCCATACCCTGACTGTATTTAAAAAAACCCTTTTTTCTCCTTGGAAGATCTGAACCTGTGTATTAATTTTGGGTCGGTTGTAGAAAGGTCTGAAGCACCAATTCTAGACTTGTGAGCAGTCCTACTTACAAACTAGACCAAGAAGTGCTCCAGAGAGCAGCCTGGCTTCTGAAGGAGCAAATTAGGGGGAAAAATTTTAAGCTTGCATTTAATTCTCAGCTTTTTACTATTAAAGTCTTAAGTGCATGTCACATGGCGATCAGCTGCAAAAGTTAAAGAACAACCTACCAATTGCCTGCTCCTGCTGGACAGCTGCATCAACAGGCCAAGTGAGAGTTCCTTATTTTATACTGTCATGAAAATGTGACTTGGGCTAAGCTGCTGGATTTCACACTAAGTGGCTGAAGAATGCAGGTCAATGCAGTAACCTCCAGCACCAAGTCAGTAACACATTGCTGTGGAACAGCAGCATCTTCAATTACTGTGGGTGGTTGCTAGGCAAAATATATATCTGATCTTTAAAATCTATATTCATTTAATGAAGACAAGGATTCATGACAGCCTTTGCATGAGTTACAGTACATAGTTTAATAATTGGATCTTTGAGTATGAGCTTGATTTTTCATTTCCTTTTTTTAAAGAAGGATTAGTTTTTGAAGTTACATTGTTGTGCTGGTTTTGGCTGGGATAGAGTTAATTTTCTTCATAGAAGCTAGGATGAGGCTATGTTTTGGATGTGTGGTGGAAACAGTGTTGATGACACAGGGATGTTCAAGTTACTGCTGAGCAGTGCTTACACAGAGTCAAGGCATTTTCTGCTTCTCGCCCCACCCCACCAGCAAGTAGGCTGAGGGTGCACAAGAAGTTGGGAGGGGACACAGCCAGGACAGCTGACCCCAACTGACCAAAGGGATATTCCATACCATATGACATCACACTCAGCATATAAAGCTGGGGGAAGAAGGAAGGGGGGGACGTTTGGAGTGATGGCATTTGTCTTCCCAAGTAACCGTTACGCATGATGGAGCCCTGCTTTCCTGGAGTTGGCTGCCCACCTGCCTGCCGATAGGAAGGAGGGAATGAATTCCTTGTTTTGCTTTGCTTGTGTGCAAGGCTTTTGCTTTACCTATTAAACTGTCTTTATCTCAACCCACGAGTTTTCTCACTTTTACTCTTCTGATTCTCTCCCCCACCCCACCAGGAGGGAGCAAGCGAGTGGCTGTGTGGTGCTTAGTTGCTGGCTGGGGTTAAATCATGACAATTGTCTTTTTCTTTGCTCATGCTATTAGGTTAGTGTATATGCATACTTTCAGAAATCTAGCTGCTCTAGAATGAGGATTTTAAGCACTCTGACAAGTGTTTTCCTTGACAGCTGATGTGTAGTTTTTCATACGCAAGAGTGAAGTAATGTGTTGATTATAAGTGTTTATTTAGAAGTATAATAGAAGATGAAGAAGGTAAAGAAGAAATTGGGAGGACACTTTAAAACAGAAACCCAATCTTGAGAGCTCTTTCTGTCCACACCAATATACTGAGTTACTGGCTTCTGTCGTACTCGTAAGACTGATACAGGGTTCTTCTTTGTTACTGGTTCTTCTAGAGAGTATCTTAAGATTTTAAAAGTTTTGAATCTAAGGTCCAGAAAACAAAATTCTGAACAAAAACCTTCAGTAATATGAAAAAGTAATACCCTGTTGTAATCAGAATGTGTCAGGTTAGTAAACCGCCATTTTATTTCAAGGGCTTAGCTCTGCATTGCAGCCTTCCCTTTGCAGTGTCATTGTCACTGTCTGTTGGGGTGGGTTACAGCAACAATTTTGTCACAGATGCCTGACAGCTAGTGGAGTGACAGGCTCCAGGTAGTCATTGTGCAATAAAAGGCCTTTGTCTGACAGACATTTTCCTATTACAGTGATAGTTTCTCATTTATTAATCACTCTTTACAGAAAATAAAGGGGAATATGAATGTGTGGGTATTTGAGGGAAGGGAATATGGAGAAGGCAAAGCCCTGAAGTTCTCCAGTGAGAAGTAATCATAGTTAGCAAGATCCTCACAGGCAGGCTTAGCTGGATAGCCCAAGCAAACTCATTAGCAAAGGGATCAGTGCCACGTAAGAAGTATACTTTTCATGGCTCTTTGTCAGCCTGGTAACTCTTCAAAATATTTTGTTCAGACAGAGGTGTTATAAAGTTAAGAAACTTGATTGCTGAAACTCAATTCTTTGCCTTCTTGCCATGTTTCTCCAGGAGGCTTAGCACATCTGGAGAGAGGTAGATTATGTAGGGGCAGTGTCTATGGGCAAGGACCCATTCCTTGGCCCTAAGCTCAAGTGGCACAACAGAGTTTACACCCATGTGGCTAACATTTTTCCTCCAAAAAATATCTTGGCCTCATCCACACAGCCTTTTCAGCCCAGTCCCTGGGCTCTGCGACAACTAGGCTGTTACCCAGTCACACCAGCGCTATCTGGTGCTAGGCAAAAGCACCAGAGAAGGTATTAATTACAACTTTGACAGTAAGTGATCACAGAGTGGTGCTGGAGCCTATTCCCAGTCCTATTATCCATACATTTGGGGGGAATGTATCTAAATGTCTGAAGTCACAAAGTAGGGGATACTCTGGCTGGACTTAAAGATGGCTGATCCCCGTCATTTCTGGGATGCCAGAAATGATAGTGCATTTGAGACCTCTAGAACCATGAGACATCATTAGTCACTAGGCAGACTCAGTGGGCTTTAGATCACATGGGAGGCAACAGGTGTGGTTATGTGTCAGAGGCATGCCCATCCATGAGAGGACTGACTAGGTAATTTCCATGTTTTTACAATAGCTTGCTTAAAAGCCTATGCAAGTACAGAAGTGGCGAAGAAAAGCTGAGAAGACAGCCTTGATGAAGAAGATAAAGGAGGTATACTGCAGCTGCCACAGTGTCACTTCTTATTTATATTCACATAATGAAAGGAGCAGGTTTACTCTTGCTTATGTAATGCTCTAAAATGCTCTAAAATTGCACTGACTGATGGTTCTTTCACTCAGTCTAATTTTCAATTGCAAATGACTGTAATGTAAAATGGAACAAACCTACAAGGTCATACAATTACTGTAAAGGTATGTTTGAAAGTTTTCAAAGGATTCGAAGTTGATATACAAAATTCACCCTCTGAGTAGTCTTTAAGATGTAAAACGTAAGAAATATACATGTATGTCTGTATATAGGGTACCTTTGAGTTTCTAATGAGTGCTTGATTGTGGGGATTCTAATCTGATAGCAATTTTCATCCTGACTTCCTTATTTCTGGCATGGAATACTCTATCATAAAAAATAGACTGCGTTCTTTTCAAGTATATTCACAATAACTGTAGGGAAATGCATTTCATGGTTTTACAATAGGGCTTCAGACTGCACAAAGCAACTGTATTGGTTTTTATGCATCCTTTCAGCATCTAAGTAACTTTATTCAGTAGTAATCACCAGTAAAAGGCATAGCACTCTCTCGAGATGTGAAGACATTGATTGTAAATCATAGTTTTGTAGTGGTTCACTACAGGAACTAGGAATATCAAAGTATATGTATTATTTTTATTTAAGTGCCTGAAAGTATCCAGCATCTTTCAAGTAAATGACAAATAACCTGATGTAGCAGCAATGACTTTTGTTTAGGTGAATGCTTCAAGACTTGATCTAGTGAAAATCTCTCTCCCCCTTCAGAATCTGTAGGCGATTGCCCAAGCTCTGAGGCTGACTAAGGGGATGGAGGGTAGGAACACTAAGCACAGAGTGCAGAGAAGAGAGGAACTGCCCTTTTCAGGATCGGCACAGACTTAGATCAGTTTAAGAAAGTGCTGAGATGACAAGTGACATATACCAGGATGCTGGTTGCAAGCATGGGCTGTCCTGGGCAGCTGCCTGCGCATCCTCACTCTGGTTCTGCTCCTTGCTTCCTGGACTACGTAGGGATTTTATACAAACCAGCCAGCACATACGCTCTCTTTAATTGATGCTCTTCCTCCAGTTTTTCTAGTCTCTCAAGTTGGATCAAAATTGCTGCTATGTCTTAATTTTTTTTTTGAGAGTTTTAGTACCTTTGCAAAAATTATCTGCTGATTCAAGGGAAGGAGGGGAAACAGGAATGCAGATGCATGGGGAGAGCAGGAGTACTTCTTTGGGTGGCAGAGCAGATTTAACCTGGCATAGGTCATGAAGCTACACTGTCTCCCCTTCCTCTTGTCAGAGTTGAGGACAAGGCTTGGGTGAGGTATGGTTTAAGTGTAGAGCAAGGTTAGTGCCTCTGCAATTTATATAACTATTACAATCACTATAGAGCAAACCACCTTATTCTGCAGCCTTGGTTCCACTGTTACAGTAATGCCTCAATATTAATGTGAAAGCAATATATTTTTGGTCCATGTCTGCAAAGGTAATCACTCTTCTTTTGATTTGGGTATTAGCTGATTTGGCCTTCAACCCTTCTGTGCTTCAGATCTTGAACTCTGCAACACGTGTTTTTTTCCTCACATTTCACAGGAGTCTTAAATAAGAAATATGTTTAAAACTAGGAAAATTCAAATAATGAAGTGTGAAAATGGCCCCATTATTGTTTTGCAGAAAGGATAAGAGACGGTGGTTGAATGGGGGATGTGGAAGATAAAAGGCACTAAGAAAATGTCAAAAAAGTAGAATATATAGGAAGTAGAAAGACCATTCTGGAAGTTTGGGAGGCTCTGCCTGTAGGAGGCTGTAACTTTTGGGGTTTACTTATATAAATATTTCACAGAATCTAACAATAATGATGACTTCTAAGGTTCAAGAGATAATAGCAAACCTGAAGCCAGATCATAGCTTGGTCCTTCCATGAATACACAGAAGCCTTTGTTCCAGTAGGAGCAGGCCAGCTGACCCAATTTAACAAAGCATGTATCCCCCCTGATGCTTAAAACTGCAGGTTCTTTTGGCAGAACATTAGAAATCGTAATTGAGGCTGAATGTGCCAAATTTCAGAGCTTAAAGCCTTCAGAAAGACCCAGCACATCGGGAAGGTCTTTCAAAGGCTTTAGGAAAGGGTTGCAACAAACAAAACTGTAGCTCTTCTCAAAAATAGTTGTGCTAAAAAGCAGAAAGAGATTATTTCTGAACTTCTTATGGCAGTAAAATTTCTATAAATTACCTCAAAGGGGTAATTCTGTCATCTGGAAAGGTTAATAGCTCACTGTTGTCTCTGTTTATCTCATTGGTCATTGATTTCCAGGAAGTGGCTGGTGCGTCCAATAATGACTCCTCAGATAGATAATAAATATAATAATAAAAATATAATAAATAATGTAAACCAAGTAAGCCTTAAACTTAAAATATAACAAACTGTTATTAAAAATTGTAGTCATGTGCAATAAATAGATTCAACAGTATTAGACAGTCAGCATTTAGTAACTCTCTTCTTGATTGATTTGCTCTGATTTCTCAGACACAGTTGCCAATAAATACATACATTTCTGGATAACTGTCTCCTGTACTAATGTTGCCACTTAGCCTGCTGAATCACTTCTGCCATTGAAGTCATAGACATTTTATAAGTGAATATCACCAGTTTTTAATGGGAATGGGTTTTGCGTGTGTTCTGCAGATAAATGTCATTCAAGAATTGGAATTAGATAAACTAATTTTAATGAAGACCTTCTGTTTGGACATTGAATAGTAATGCTGGCATTTTCTTACTGGGATACTTAAGTAAGGTATCTAAGTCCATGTTTACTCATCAGAAATAAACACTTAAGTTGATTGCCAAAGGTTCTAAATTGTAGAAATTCAATTAATTACATTTCTGGAAATCAGGCCACTTCTATTTTTATACAACTTGGCCATCCGAATTCGAAAGGACTGGCCAAACTTTTCCATCATGCCAACAATGGTTTGGTGCTTTTTAGGAAAAAATGCAAACAAAAAAATTAATTTTTAATGCTTTTGGGTTTTTTTCTCAGTAAAAATATCCCTTGTGCTCTCTGTGGGTACATCAATACTGATAATGAAGAGGCCCAGGACATCATCTCAGCTAACGGCCTCCACACTGCTCATAGGAACAGGCGTTGTTTTGGCCTCTCCAGTTAGCTCTAAACCCAGACACAGCTGTGGTGGAGGGTCCTGAGCAATGTGAACTTGAATAGAGCAGTTTCTGACCATCCTGTACTCGGCATCATGGAGGGAACCTGTGTTTCCAATTAATCTGGTGCCTGTTCTAAGTCAGGATCCAGAAAGGAGGCCGTCCTCTGCCTGAGTATTCAGAGGGGCCTGATCCACTGAGTGCCTCAGAAGATCTCAAGGAGGTGACGGCCAGCAGAGCTCCTCACAGAGTGTGGCTGCACCTACCATGTGCTGCTGGTGGAGACTGGGCTACAGGTCTGTGTCATCTTCTGCCTTGCTACTGATTGCCTTAGCCTTAAGAATGCATCGAGGAGCTGAGGGTCCAGGTTGACTCCCTTCTCAACATTCGGGCAGAGCTGTTTACCAGCAGCTTCCTTATTTATTCTCATTTTCATAAGCTGTAATTGGTTAGGCATCAGTTAAAGAGATTCTTGCCTGCTTCTGCCCTGCCAGCAGTGGCTTTTCCCTCAGCCCTGAGAAACGGCACTGGGGATGAGCCTGCCCAGCTGAGGGTGTGAGCAGCTGCTTTTTGCAGCACCAGTGGCTTGGAGAGAAGCAGCCAAACTAGTACAGGAGAGTCTCTCCCTTCTCACTGCCTTCTCTTCCCACTGGAAGTTTATGCCTGTCAGTTGTAATCTGGGGTTAATGTCCAATCAAATGCTGTCTATGGAGGTGCAAATCTCTGCCTGGGATAAGGGGAAGAGAAACAACAATTATAACTTTTACAGTTTCTATTTACTGCTGGCCTTTTTTTCTGGTTGTAACTGTTAAATAGTTGGCTCTCTGAGTTTTGAACTTGCACTGGAAAGGTTTGAGGTGAGTATTTTGATCTTTACAAGGTTCAGGGAGGCTCAAAAGGGGCCCCCGAGGACTTGTTGCCAGTGCTTTTGAGCTGAGCTCCAAACTGTTTCTGTCGTTCTGCTTGGAACCAGCATTGATTGTTATGAGTTGTGATGGTGGTTAGACATACTGATTTTTTTTTTTCCAGTGATTTTAGGTTTCAAAATAGTTTAGGGGTTTTTCTCCTTTATTATTTTCTCTAGAAGGATTAGGTATGTTAAAAAAATCAATGGATAAATTATTCTAATCTAAATGTGCAGAGAGAGGACTGTGACCCTTTCTTCCCTCCCCTACAACCCTCCATATTCGACTGTTTCAAAAGAGGCCTGCCCTGGGTTTTGTTTTGCATCTAGTTTTAGTAACTACTCTGCTGTGAGATTGGCCTGTCATCATTTTGAAGGAGTATTTCATATCCTGTTGAGCAGTTTTGGTTTTCTATAACTATATAGGACACAAATTGCAACATTTGTGAGTGAGAAGGGTACAAAGACTTTTCTTTATTTTGAAGCGCTGTTTCAGATATAGCATGATTGTAGGCAATGGGAACAAGGTAGCCTGTGAAAATGTACATTACATTCATATTTGTTAGGTATGTGACTGCATTCTTATGTTCTCGTAATACACAGAAATGTGTTTATGCTTAGACTTGCAGTTTGGAGCAAAGACTACCATAATAGGAATGATATGTTGAGATTTAACTGCTCTGTGGATTGTAGTACAATAAAGCAGTAATCCGTCTCCCTTGTGATGGTTCTAATTTTTTATTCAGCTGTGGCATTCCGTACCATGCTGTTTATCTTGTACTTTCATTCACTCATGGATCTGATAGTTGTGAAATTGGCAGATGGTTTGTGATGCTTTGCTAGGAGTGGTTGTATCAATCCCAGTGATTAAAAGGCTTGCTGATTTGCTTACCCAAAAGGATTAATGACAGGCAGCGAGGGCTTTGTTTGAAAAATCCATGCCCCATAATTCAACAAGGGGACAAAAAAGTAGACTGGAAGTAATCCAGTATTAGAGCTGCTTTATGGAGAAGCTTTTTAAAAAACTTACTGACTTAGCAACTGGACATTTCCTGATGAGATCTGAACTATCAAGGAAAATGCAGCTTCACACTGTTTTCTCAGTCATTCCACGAGAATAAAGTTCAAGTTTTTAAGCAGATCAGCAGCAGAACTGAATGACATGTAAAACGTTGGAGAGCTGCCCTGCATATTTTGCAGAAATGCAAAGTACAGAAGTATGACCTTGACCCATCCTCTCCTACCTATGTAATTTAAGCATTCATAAATTGCTGGGTTTTTGTTGGTATAGTCAAATGCTCAGGCAGACCAGACTATGAGGACTTTAACCTGCTGCTTAGGCTTCTGTAAGTTATTGTGGTGGTTTCCTAGGAAATTGTAATTGCAAATTACGAACTATAGTCTACTGTAGTAGTAGACTATAAAATTTAAAGTTAAATGCCAAGTACACAACACATAGCCTAGTGGAGAACAAACTCCTCTGGGAGTTCAGGATGCTGGTCCCTGTTCTCAAAACCATTTCTAAGGTGTATGCAGCGATCCTTGAATGGGAACGGAGCTACTGTATCAGCTTTTCTCACACTTATTCTCTCTTCAGCCCTTCGCCTCTTCCATTCTCGGTTTCCGAGCTCTGAGAGGAGGCAGCTCCCTCTCAGTCCTGCCTCTTGTCAGATGAGCAGGGCACTCCAGAGCAGTGGACTTCAGATACTCAGGCTGGGAATGCCTGGGGTCCTGCCTCTGTCAGCAACTATGCTAACTAGTGGATGCCCCACAGAGGCAGGCATGGCTTTGTCTGCCCAGTGTGAGCTTCCCATTTCAGTCAGTGCAGGCTGCCTTAGTAATTTGTGAGTGATTTGTTCTAAACACATCTACTGGCTTTATTTCTTTGAGGAGTTTAGGTGGAGGTAGGTACACCAGAGCTTAGATGACAGATAGACGCCTCTCCACAGGCTAAGGTGCTTCTCCATATGCAAAGATATCTGTTTTGTGGCTAGAAAATTGAAATTGAGATGTTTCTTGACTGCATTTCTGAAAATGAAGAATGGGCATAAGACTAAATAGTCCAAGCATGCCTATTTTGGGACCCTAATGGACTGTAGGCAATTGGTGTATGGTGTCATACAGTCACAGTGCTGCTACCCCTCCTTCTGTATGTCAGCTATTTCTGCATATTGATATCCTTTCTTAAAAATAAGTGGCATCCCTTGTATTTTTTTGCTTAATTACATTATCCGAATTTTGGCACTTAGTGCAAGCTTCAAGTATTATTAAACATACATTGAACCAGCTCCACTTGCTTTTTGCTTCCAGCCCTTGCTTGTGATACCTTTGCATTTTTAATCTTGCCTACGGGGTCAGAAACTGCAGCCTGGTGGCTGTCGCTGGGAAAATGAGAATCACCTTGTAAAGGACTAATTCTAAGTCTCCTTGAAATCTCCCAGATTTCTGTTCTGTAGTCTGACCAAGAGTTGGTCTTTTATCTCAGCTAATCGTCTCAGAGTTGCAAACAGCTTTTCAGCCTTAGATCAGCCACAAACCTTTCTCAAGGTTTAATTTATCTTCTGTCCTCAAGCTTAAAACATACATGTTTTAAAACAAATGTGTTGGTCTAACATGAGGGTATGACTCTCCGCAGCTATATGCAATGCACTTGCGCAGTTAGGTCCCTCTGCATGATTGCCAACCAAAACACATCAAGAACACAGGAATCTGCTGCTATCAGACTATTCTCTGCATGTTTTTCTTTTCACCAGCACCCATTCCTTAAAATACAGAATGTGGTTTAGATCTCTTGAAGTTGCCTTCCATATATCCAGATGTTTTCATCTTTGCTGCTCAGATTATTTTCTTCCTGGTGCTAGATGCTGTTCAGAAATCGCTTTGGACCACAGTGCTTGGAGAGAGACCCTTACTTAGGGATGCATTTTTCATCACTTCTGCTTAATGGAGAACGTGCTTCTTCATGAGATCTTCCTGGGTCTTCCAAAAAATGAGCAGAATTATGTAAAGCTCTAGTTCTTCTGTCACATAGTAGTTGTGAAGATATCAGCCAGGTTATTCATCTGGGGTGTTGTCTACGGAATCTGAGACCCAGCTGGAAAACCTCTTACAGACCAAAGATAAAATTGTCAAATGTGCGCAAGTAACCTAAGATCCTACCTGCAAAAGAGAAAAAAACCACTTAGGATTCTAAATTTCATTGAAAGTACTCCTTCTGCATTCTTTTGCATTCTTTGCACTGCTAGATGTAAATCCAGGGATTTTAAATATGCATATTTTCCATATTGTCTCAGCATACTCTGGAGACGCTCTCTGTAAGCTGTTTTTAATTAGATTTGTGTTAAAGAGAAACTGCCTTTATCCTAGTTGAGCAACTAGGCATATGTTGAACACTTTTAATGGCAGTCTCTCACTGCTGTAATTGTATGTGTGATTATTTATAATCTTTTTCCAAGTTATAAAAAAAGACAACCCAAATTAGCTTCAGGCAATAGAGGCATGACACTGATGTGATTCTGATCTCACAGGTAGTAGATGGGAATAAACTGCTGACCCCAGAAACACCTGAAGAGTGAATGAACTTAGGATGCCCATTTACCTAAAACTTAGGATAGCTTCACCAATCAAATAATTTTCCTTTCACTTAATTTCTCCATGTGTGGGCAGGGCACTTTTTAGTAGACATTTGCTTTAGACAAAATTTTTCCAGAGCTTTTGTTTTGACTAGAAAGGATTAACATAATGAGGAAAAAAAAGTCCTGCACGAGTAGTGTTTGTTGCCATGAGGAAGAGTGAGCAGTTAAAGACATGTAAATTCTTTTCTATTCATGTTCTCGATGTATAGAAAAGTTTCTCAAGCAATCCAATTTTAGCTTTGACTCCACAAGTACCTAATATATTCCAGCGTTTTGTTACCCTTCTACATAAGTTACTTGTCCAGCCCAAACAGCTTAGGTTATATCGCTATTTTCCTGTGTCCAGGAATAGTTGATTAGGCTGAGCGCATGTGAACTTCTGTGTATCTGTGATTAAGCACATGTGCATATCCCAGTGCTATAGAGTGGTTTAGGGGAGAAGAATCAGAGTATGTTGAACTGTTTTGTGGAAGAGACTTGTGGTATTTCCGTACAGATTTGTCACGTGCAATCTGATAATTTTATAAATACAGTATTTGCTGCAATGAACAGAAATGCAGTGTAAATGTGGTTTGGCACCATAGGTAGTATATTTGCTATCTAAAGCCTCTTTCACCACAGCTAGCTTCATTCTTCTCTGTGACCGGCTTCTGTCAATGCTTTTCTCTCAGCAGAGTGCCATACAAAGATGCATCTCGCACTGAAAAAAACATACTAGGTCTTTCCAGTGGGAAAATTCATACAGTTCCATTGTACCTCAGGTTAAGGAACAGTTAATTTTGTAACTTTGGAGCTGAATAGATTTTTGTTCAGTCTGTTGGGTTTTTTGTTTGTTTTTCTGTGGTTTGTTTTGGGTTTTTTTTTTTTTTTTCCACAGTTAAAAAAGTATTATCACATTTAGCCTGTGGAATCCACTGCTTCCTATTTGAAAAGTGGACATAAAACTGATTAGAACAAGAGGAAGCTCATTCTACTTTGCAAATCCTTGTGTGAACATAGGATACAGGCATTAATAACATAAATTTCAAGAGCAATTACAGGGATGAATTAAAACATTGTGGTTTCATTCGACAAGAACCTAAAGTCTTCTGAATAGACTTTTATATCTTTAAGATGTTTCAAGTAAAACAATGAAAAATGTGTCTGTCCACATATGTATATGTATGTGAAGTTGACAACTTTATATTAGTTTATACTCAAATCTGAGACTTCAAAACTCAATATAAATAATAATATTTATATACTGTGTTTTCCACCATTTCAGTAAGTACTGTTCAGTGCAAATTTAAATGTACCTGATAAGAAGGAACCTGTAAGCTAAAGTGAAATTATCTTTGCCCAGTATAGGTTTTTTTTGCAATAAGTAAACAAACACACAAATATTGAAAACACATCCTAAAAATTAATAAAAATTGGATAGTTAGAAGTACCAGAAGGAAAAAAAAAAATCCTAGGTATATTATTAATAATAATTATCCCACTGTATCACTCAAAGATTTCAGTGAAGATCATAGTGACAAATGTAAAGAGGCACAAGAACAGTTCACAGTCTAAAGATTAAAAACAGATGGGGGCTAGAAAAAAATCATATAAGGAAATGAATTTGGGCAAAAAAACATCCTGGCTTTTTTAACTGTATGTCTACTTATTCTATTTCCTGACTGTAATTAAGTGCCGGATATGTTTTTATTTGTTGTGTTTTTTACATTTATTTTACTTATGTAAAGAATGAATGGGTCTTACCACCTGCTTTGTTTGAGAGCCATTTGAATATATGGTTCAGAACAGGTCAGCATACCCTAGCGCACAGATGTGTTTTTCCATTTGCACAGTATTGCTTTCCCAGATGAAAGTTTGACTGTGTCTTGCTGGGTTGCTAGTGTTTTTGCCAATACTGGCTGTGGTCCATGATCTATCTGGTATCTCTTTTTGGATCTGTGTAATGTAATGATGAAAGAGAGAGAGGGATTGTTTCTTAGCATTGACCTAATTCACTCTACTTGTTTAATGATATGATAGCTTAATGTGATGTCCATAATGAAGCTAGTCTGTGATGACTTCACTTGGGATGGAACCAGCCTTAGGCTACAAAAGAAGGCCAGCCAGAGAATTTTTTTTTTTTTTTAATACCTTCAAAAGTCTTGTGAGCTATCTTCAGCGCTCTCCTGCAGTGATGTACTTTCTGCCTAACCTCTTCTCTGTGCCTGACTCTATAACATTAAAAAAAAAAAAAAAAAAACCACAAAAAAACCTAAGAGTTAGTTCTCCAAATTGGATATTCAGAAATTGGGAATCTATATTAAATTTTGAAACAAGGTGTTTTGAGTGTATTTCAAGAGATTGTTTTTCAATAACTGATGAAAATCCAAAGCTAGAATACCCTACCACTTACCAGTGGGAGACTGTGGGTGTAGTTTTTTGAGAGATCTTCCAAATAGGGACTGAAGGTTAGTATAAGAAAACAAGAAATAAGAAGAATCCTACTTCTCACCCCTCACCACCACCCCCCAAATGAGATTCTGATTACAAATTTGATTAATTCTGCTTTGGGAAAAGCTAGCTGTGAATTTTTGCCACCATATGGACTAGCAGATTTGTATGGAACAAGAGATTTGTACTGCAGATGAAGACCAGAGAACTGGTGCAGCATAGGAATGACAGGTGCATCAACTTCAGCTGAAGATAGTATGAATCTTTGTGTCTTATGCCATGTTCATGAAAAGGATGTATTTTTGTCCTGTTTCTGGAATTTTAGTGTGTCTCTCCCTTGCAGATATAGGTATACCATTTGCAATAACAAGGAAGCCAAAAACAGACCTGTGGTTTTTGGTTCATGTTTTCTACTGGTTGTTGTGTGACATTTACAATCTCAGCAAGTCATATATTTTTCAGAAGAATAGTTCTGTACCCTATTTAAATAATTTTTAGGAGCAGTGATGGCTTTAGTCTGATTTGGAGTGAGCGATTGTGAGACTGAAAGATGAATTTATATTTTACTGTAAAAAACTACCATATGATAGATGAGTTTCAATCAATCAAGCAAATGTATTAAACAAAGTTGCTGGCACAGGTGGTAGCTGGTTTCTGCCAAACATCCATAAAGAGAGTGACTTATGTCATCACAACATGATACAGAATAGGCTGCCCTGTGTGATTCCTTTGTGAAGGAGATAGGTGAACATCTTTGTAATACTGATGAAGAAGAGCTTACATCTCCTCACCTGAACTGGTGGCCTTCATAAGGTTTTCTAAAAAGTACTACATAAATCTTACTTTTTGATGATTTCTGAGATTGAATTCAGTTGAGCTGAAGCCTTTATTGCATTGAATTGCAATGTGAGTCAAGGACCAACGGACATGAATAAGAATTAAAGAGATGCAAGAAAATAGCCCTAATAAAAAGGTGCAGCACTTGGATGCCACAGTTAGATTGAGTCCTGAATTGTCATTGATGGGTTTCTCAATCTTGTCAGTAATGATGGTCTCCCATGGTGCCAGCAAACTGCGAGCAATTTTCTGCAGTAGCTGCTGTGACCAGATTGTATTAAGATGAAATGTTGTCAAGAGACAAATATACAAAAGCTTCTACTTGCTTGTGTCTGATGCAAGGAAGAAAACCATCTTTCTCTGCTTCATGAAGCATAGAGAACCCTCCTCGAATAAAGGCTGGAAGAAAATGTGTTGGTGTTTCAGTCACGTGCCATTTATTGTGTCATTAGAGACAGCTTTTGAAACTGGAATAAAATTAGATTGTGTATGTACAGACTATTTTCAATATATTAAATATCATTTGGTCATTTATGTGGATATGTTTTCCTTGTTTATTGCATAGTAGAACAAATGTTCTTTGCACGAAGAGTAACCTAAGCTAGTACGAACATTTGTAGATAGCATTGCATTATGGCTAATGCATAATTTAGATTTGTATTTCTTAGAAGTAACCCAGAGTAACAGTGGTTGAATAGAATAGAATAGAGTATTTCAGTTGGAAGGGACCTACAATGATCATTTAGTCCAACTGCCTGACCACTTCAGTTGTTGGTGAGGCACCAGGACAAAATTGTTTAGATGGGTTTGAGAAGCACTGACACAGATGACAGGTATCTACATGAGAGATATTCAGTTCTGTTAAATCCATTGCAGTCTTTCATTTGAGGCCTTTAAGATGACAGAAGTCGACAACTAAACAGCTTTCTAATGGAAATTCAGCTATTTTCAGTTATAATAAAATAGGAAGCTAATTACACCAAAGTCTGGAAATAAAAGGAAGTCATCATAGCCAATTACATTTAAGCAGGAATTCTTGGGAAGGATGCTGTTTAAGGTTTGTGTTCTTGTGGCTCCTTTTGCCAGTAGTGAAAGACACATACTAGCAGGTACTGCATACAAACCAGTTTCTAGGCATAATCAGTACATCAGAAAATTTCTATCTTCGGATAATTGAGAGGGATAGTACTTTCAATTTTAAGTGGATAAAGTACATAAGCAGTCAGGTGCAGTTGATAGAAAGTAGAGCAACAGCTCCATATCCTTTAGACACATCATTAGTTGAAAAAGACTTGTATTGTTTTGTTTTTAAAAGGTGTTTATTCATCATTGTTGTGTAACGAACAGCAGCCTATAATTCATCACATAAACCACTCTCGTACCTGAGGATTGGAAGGTGGCAAAAGTGACACCAGATTTTAAAAAGGCTTTCTGGGAAGTCAGGGTTAATATAGACCTGTAATCTGTTAGACTGTAACAGACAAATATAATTTTCAGGGAAATGAATAAAAACTATGGTAAAAATAGAATTAATGGACACATGGCTAAATATGATGAACATTCATGGTGGCTTTTTAAATGGAGTGCTTGACTCACAAAGCCACTGGAAGTCTTCAAAGTTGTCAGCAAGTACATGGGTAAAGGAGATGATTGTCAGAATTTCCAGGTTGCCTTCAACAAGACTTCTTTCCCAAAAGTTTTAAGGAAATTAAGTGACTAAAGGGTTGCTGCCTATACAGTTCCTTGCATAGACAGATAGTGGATCAAAAGACAGAAATCAAGGAATAGAAATAACTAGAATGAATATAGATATGACCAAGTCTGTTGATGATATTAAAATTAACGCAATATAATAAAGACAAGGTTCATCAGTAACAAACTACAAGATGAACTTATAATCAGTGACTGAGCTGTGAAATGGCAGGTGAAATGCAATGTAAATAGATACAAAGTGATGCATGTAGAAAAACATCTGAACTTCACAAAGAAAATGAAGGCATTGAGCTCAACACTAATACTCAGGAGAACCAAGAGTGGCCTGGACAGGCTGATCATGTCTTCCTCTGTAAGTAAGAGGGAGCTGAACTGGAGACAGGTTTGGAACAGTAAAAGGGGACAGTTTTTCACCAGTCATGGAACTCCTTGACACAGAACAAAACTTTGCTCTGGCCCAAGGTCTTATCTGTTAAAACCAAGGAGCTAAAATGGCCCTAAAAAATATTTCAAGGATAGTTCTCTCTCTGATAGTCTCAAAACATGGCTTATATTGGTACTAGCAGATGATAACAAATAATAACCTTCTTTGGCTGACAGACAGAGCTCCTGAACTGTGCTGCTGCCAGCACTTTTCACAAGCAGCTATATAGTAATACTGACACATCTGTGATGTGTTGCTTCACTGGTACTGTTTTCAGTCTTGTGAAGATATAAAGGACAAATCCCACAGGTACTGTGCTGTCCTTGGTGAGGAAAAAACCTGAAACACTGAGTTTGAAGCACTCACAGGTGAACAAACAGGATGCTTTTGAAGTGGTGAAAGAGAGAAATTGCATTTCTGAACTCCTGGACCCAAAAGCTGAGACAGGATAAAGTGAAATGGAGGAGTTCAAAATATAAGAAATACACCAGCAAAGGTTACTGAGGTTGATAGATACCTGTGAGCAAAGTGCAATAATAGCTCCCTCCTACAGAATCCCAGAAGCTGCCTGACTTATCAGGAGAAACACATATCTCACTTGTTGATTCATAGGCTCGAGTGAGACTTGAGTAACTTTTCAGATGTCTGCTAAAATGACTACTTCAAGACATATTTTGGGTGTATTTGATTAAGTAGTTTGGAAAAAAAAATTCTTCCAAAAAGTTTGTGAGGTTTTTTCCTTCTGATCATGACAAGATGTCACAGCTTTACAAGTGGACACCCAGAAGAGGGAAAAAACATAGTACCTGTTTTTCCTTTTGCTTTGTCAAGTCATTTCCTGTTAATTCAATGGAAATAAGTCTTTTCATATGGAAATAAGTCTTTTCAATGGAAATAAGATCTTTTCATATCAGCATCATAGCGCATGTCTGCTCTCTGGCAGAGCTTAAAACAATAATAAGTGCTTGTTGTGTAACGTTGCTTATTATCATCTTTTTAAGATTGTTTTGAGTCCTTTGGTAACTTAAGTTGCAGCTTAGACAGGCAGTAAATATATGCTCCAATAATCAATTTGAGATGAGTATTTGGAGAGAGCTGTACATACTTAAGTGCTGTTAATATATCCTTTAGCCTGCAGGTGTACAGCATATGAAAAAAATAGAATATAGCAGGTGGGAATACTAAAGACCTCTGGAAGTTGATGAAACTCATGGCTGTTCATCCTGAGAAAACATATGGTTTCAACTACTGTTAAATATGATTTCTTTATATGTTACCTTGATTAATTATTTGCTTATTTAGGATGCTTAGATTGGTTAATGTTCGTTCTGCCATTTGTCGTGGATGCAGGTAGTCTCTCCTTTACTTCTCTCCACTTATTGCATTTTTGGTTTAGCTTCTGACTTTTCTTGAGGTCCAATGAAATTCTTCATCTGTATCTTGCTTACCTTGGGCATCTCTCTTGAGTAGATCGTCAGCCTTTTGAAGTGGAAAAATCCCATCCAATACCAATTCCTTGAATTTTCTTCTTTAAACTACCCATATTTTTCATACCACCTTTCTATCAATGGCCCTTTCTCTTTATTAACCATTTAACTCTGAAGCTCCTTTTTAAAAAAAAAAATACAAACTTCTACCAAGCATCTATTTCATTCCTCCTCAAGCTAAAATTCTATTTTTCTATTGCTTGAAGTATTTTTCCTCCCAATCATCCTTCATACCATCCCTAGATACTTCGCACTTCAAAATATCCCTCCCTATCTGCCTTCTAAGAGGTGTACCCTTTCTTTATCGTCTCCTTCCTGCAAGCTCCTACATCTTTCTTCTTTCCACATCTCATGGCCACCCAATATATATACCTTTTGCCTCTAATATGTATATTGCTATATTTTAACTGCTCAAGATCTCTTCTATTGTAAAAATGACCTGCTTGCTTTGCTTCCATGTATTGCATCCCTCTGCCTCATCTCACCAGGTTTTCTTCTTTTCTAACCCTTGTATTCTTCTCCATGGTTGAGGGGTCACTTAGATTTTCTCTTCCTTCAAGACCCCCTAACTGTCTGTTAAGAATCCCTCTGCTAGCTCTTTTTTTACATCTCACTCTCTTTTTTGCTTCCCCTCTCAGTCACCCAGAATGTAAGCTATGGAAAATGATGTTTTTCACAGCAGTGCTATGAAAGTGAGACCAATATCTCCTCATTCTCCTTTGTGGCTTTCATATTCTGTATTGCTGGCATAAAAGGACATTCCTGATCTCTCTAGAAAGTGTAGGTGCTTGTTTAGGGCCTCGCTATGAGTAGAACTGCACTCCTGAGAAGTTGGGGCTGTATGTGCTGCAGTAAGTGCCCAGCCACAGGATCAGCTTATGGCCCAGAAGGTTCATTTTGACCATTTCTTACAATGAGATGAGTTCTTCGGACATTGGCTAACCTCATTTATAACCTGGGGCAAAATAATCTCTGTGAGCATTAATAAATAAAGCCTTTACAACAAAAAATTGCCACAGAAATGTTCTGATATTGCTTCCAACAGTGCACAACTAGAATGTTGAATCTGTAGGACAGGTAGACATAAAAATGATTGGCCAAGAGATTAAACTCCTCTGCCGGATGCTCAAAAGATATTAGGTGCCTAACATCTAAAATATCAGCTGTCAAAACCCTTAAAATCTTGCTTCTTGAGCAGTATGATCTCAGAGCTGGGGTCGGAGGAAAGGTTATCACATACAGGAGTCTGAGATGAATGTGTGTTGTGCCGGTTTCTTTCAATTCCTCCAACTTTCACCAAGCTTTCTGTGTGCAAAAGGAGAAACAGATTCAAGTGGAAGACAAACTTTAAAATGGATGCTACCTCAGAATTTAATTGAATTTATAAACAGTCACAGTCCATTCCCCACCAACCCATCTGCATTTAGTTTTTTTCATAAAAATGCGGTGTTTTGTAATTTTTAATAAGACTGCAAACAACAGAAGCCTCATTCGCAGACTGTTCACCTAATAGATTTTAAATACTTGCATCTTTTTTTCTGAAAATATATCTAAATGGCTAATCAGAAAGGATTATTTCTTCCAGTGATAATGGTTCTGACTGAAAACAACTCTTCTAATGGGTAAATCTTTGTAACTCTTTAAACTTCTGTGGCATTTGTAGTTGGGTGAATCTAAAAGCACTTACTAATGGAGGGACAAATATAGAGAGGAAAAAACTGCTATCACAGTACTAATCTAGCAAGTATCTTCTGTATTACATTGTCTCTGTATGATTTAGGAATAGGCGTGTAAGTATTCTGTTTCTGAGGGGGAATTTCCTTGGCTTTCGCAGTCATAATAGTTTGCACAATCTGCAGTCACATGGGAGGTGTTGGTGCCTTGACTTGTCATGTACATGATGGTGCTGGAAGGTTACTGTTATATTTTCAGGGAATCTGTAAGGCAAATGCTGAATGTCTTATGTTAATTATAGAAATACATAAACATGTTTTTCCCTTCATCTTTTATAATCTTCCATATTCCCAATCTATTTCCTCCCACCTCAGAAATAAAATCTGAAAAGACATCCTATAAAACATTGCTAATTTTCAACTAGTTTTTCCCTTGTAAGATTTTTACCTGAACTTGGTCAATTAGCTGAATAGAGGCAGGCCACATCTGTTTCTCCAGAACAGCTAATATTGAATTGCCTAATCATAAAAAGCAAGAGCGGATGGGTCCTGCTAACACACAGTGGCACTCTCCCAAGCTCCCCTCGCTGCTGCTTCCAGATTGTGATGCCATTCACTGGGCACAAACAGGCAGACTGAAGTGCCAAACAGCCAAACACCTGGGCTCACTGTGTGGTACCTGCACATACCCACAGTTAAAACACCATGCCAGTTTCTCATGAGAACTGGCTGGTTCCAGCTCCAGCTATCCCTTTCTTCTTTCAGGGGCTAGCACTGGCCATTGCAACCTGATCCAGGGGACTTCCAGCAGAGGAGTCCAGTCTGTGTTCTCCCTTTTCATACAGGGGGGTGCAGAGAATGCATATGGGGGGGGGTGGGGTGCACCCCAGCATTTGTGGGGTGACTCCTACCTGCAGAACTGCTGTGTGAGGCAGTGGCAACTTTCGGCATGGGATGGGATAGATGCACTGGGGGAGGATAAGGAAAAAACAAAAAGCTTCTTATCTGATCGTCTTGCAATCATTTTCTTGACGTATGATATATATGGATCTGTTCTGAACATTTTAGACAGAGATATCTTAACCGAATTATTTTTAAGAGTTGTCCCTGAAATTTCTTCAGTTTCTGAAAATCATTTTTGGACTATGGATGCCAAATACTTGTGAAATGCTCTCGTGTCAATTTAGCACTGTGGTTAAGTCATTATTTCTACTTAATACTCCTTGCTCATGCCCAAGGATTTCATTAGTACTTCTTGTCATAACATCATCCTGCGAGTTCATGTTCTCTCTGAATCTTTTTCAGCTTCACCATTTTCCAGGGTTCAAACCTCCTGTTCTGTTAGTGTGGCCTGTATTCTCAGTTCCTAGGTGTGCTTACCTTCCCAGTAACTTCCCAGTTTCTATGCACTACTTCCTTCTCCATATCAGAGTTTACAAGCAGTTTTTGTGCAATTTGAAAAATCAGCAATGTGGTTTTTGTAGTTACTCCTAGATTATTTTTTAAAATGTTTAATGGGATTGTCTCTAGTATTCAACATTACAAAATTGCACTTTCAGCATTTCGAGAATGATTCGGTATTAGATAATTTCAGATCACTTAGTATTCTGAATGTACACTTTACTGGTATTGTCCACTGTTGCGCTATTTTCTAATTAGTAGTTAACATGGTTCTAACTGAACCAATACAAAATTCTAAGAATATCCCGACTTCGTAGTTAGCAATTTATAACCTCCTAAAATACTAGAACTAGGTATGGCTGCCAAGACTTTCATTATGTAACCCTGTAGCATTACAAACATAGTGTTTAATTGTATTCCCGTCCTCTAGAAACCAAACCTTTGGCAATATCTTTTACCATGCACAGCATTCATACTTCTTTCTTTGCCTTCGTTGCATACTGAAATGTTAGCATGCTTCCAAATTTCTTATGTTTCCTCAGTATTATGAGATTTATATAAAAACTGGTAATCGTGGTTGAAATATCTCTCCAACCATCTCCATAGAGCTTTGGGAGGTCATTATAAAAAAGAAGCTGTTTTAGTAATCCTTATCCCTAGTCCACGTTAGGTATTTATCCACTTACGTTACTCACACGATGAAAAATCCTTTCATCATTCTCATGTGCCGAGTACCACATTCTGCTTTTTGCAAATACAAGTATCATTTGAATACTTGAGCCTCATCAGCATGTTATGAAGTTTTATCATTTCCATCTATAATTGAAGTTTTTACTATTACTAGGTCTTCTCTTGTTACTATATTTTAATGCTTTCTTCATAATGGCTATATACCTGCCATCTGTGATTTGATTCTGGTTGATCTTAGATCTCATCCCCATGTTTCTAATAACATTCATTGCACTGGTAATGATAGCTAAATAATTTCCCCCTTGTTTTATCATTCCCCAAGTCAAAATCTCTGGTGTGGATTTGGCATTAGCTACAGCCCTTGGGAAGCTGGAGGTAGAAAGGGAGAAATATCAACCAGTTGAATCCTGTGATTCATTCCAGTTCAGTCCCTGTGTAGTTGCGCTTGAATAAAGTTCATCTTTGCTTATTTTTAAGTTTACCAAAGCAGTGACATATGTAATATTTTGTTGTTTGTATAGAATTTTCTAATTAATATTAAATGAGCTCCTAAAAATCATGAGAAAAGCAGCTCCAATAAATAATCCCAAAGTCAAGGATTTTTTTTTAATATAAAAAATAGATGTAAAATAAAATTTAGCAAAGCAGCAGTATTTATCAGTTTAGACAAAGAAATCACACATTGCTTTGGCAGATAGTTAAGGTCTGACATGGAAATTGCTTGTATCTTTTGAAACAAGCTTTTATTACCTTAAACTTCAGTGTAGGTAAATTTCTTCCATGTGCAAATCCTTTTCTAAATATGCCTGTATCAGTAGGCCAGGCGTCATGTTGTGAATCAAAAATCATGTTGCTTTTTGCTCCCTCTGGAAGTCAGGTGTTGATATTTTCTGAGAAGCTGTTTGCTCTGTAGTTACTGTGCGGGGGCAAGTCTGAAGACATATTACCGTGGAGCCTGCAGGTTTTCGAACATAAATGGAACACCCCTTCAGCCTGCTGTGACGAATTTCCTGCACAGTCATGTCCTTGAATCAGAAGCAATCAGTGAAGCATGGTTGCAGGAGATGATTCTGGGAAAGAAACCTGGGGAATAACTACCTTTTAGAGGGACAAATGTAAGCAATAAAACTATAGCTCTGATCCCACAATCAGCTCCAGGTTAATCCTTGAAATTTTGTGTATTGAACCTGCCACAGGATCTTGGTCTTGAAAAGGCACAGGTCTGTAATAATGGTTTTAATCTTAAATGATACAAGAATGGTCCTACTAATTAGAGATTCTTCTATTCTTTAATAGACATTGAATAAAAACCTAGCTTCAGTTATTTTAAAACGTGGTGAATGCCTTCAAAGAGAGCTGTTTGTTTTTCATGCCAAAAACCCAAACCTCGTAGATATCTAAGTATAGATTTAGGAGTCTATCTTTAGGCACTCCTGTAAAGAAAATTCTGAGTGCTCTTCAGGGCAAAAATTTCTATTCCCTCCTCTGTCTTGGATAAATGGAACTAACAAAAACTAATAAAACAGGTAAGGAAAGTAGAGTTAGTGTCCTAGGTACAAAAATGCAATTGCATACATTTTTGTTAAGCTCCTCAAAAGGAACTTTTTTATGACTACAAGAGCTGATTGGATATTTCCTTGTTCTTATTTTCTTAAAATTCCAGCAAACTCCAAGCAAGAGGTTTATCTCAGCACCCATTCCCAACAAATTTCCATTTTGATATGGATTCTTTACAGACTGCCATTGGGAAAAGAAGGATTGAAAGTTAGTTTTTGATATATTGAAAATAATATAACTCATAAGAAAAAAGAATCTCAAGAAGATAGACTCAATAGAAAACAAAATATCAACTGTTGAAGTACAAGACTACGACATTTTTTTTAGAACAGTTTATTTGGGATGGAAGATTGTTGTGGAAGTAACTTTAAAAGTGCAATCTAACCTGAAATGCTGATACGATCTTTCTATAACCCAAGTAGAAGTCTCTCAAATGCTCCTTTATTTTGATGTGTTCCTCCAAAAAATATTTGCCCAGTAAGCCATAAAAATCTTTTTAAGTGACATTGTAGTTTGTTAGTGTCCTAAATATTATTAATTATTAAAGCAGCTGTGTTGTCTTCTTTAAAGTAGTTATCTGTCTGAATAATTGATAACATAACTGCTTGTGCTTATTCCTATTACCTAGGGGCTTGTCTATTTGCTGTTTTAACATAGCTATGTGGAAGGAGGCTCCTGATAATATGGAAAACATTTTTTAGTGCTTACTCAAGAGGATAAAAGGGTATTATACTGATTTTTGGTGAAGAATGGCTACATATTTATACAAAATGTGTGCTATATTAGTGTGTCAGGGAGGAAATGTCACTATGTTTCAACTTGGGATGTTATAATATACAGTAGGCAGTCAGTACATTTTTGCATTCCTCATTTTCTTTCAGCCAAGCAGTTGCTGAACTCTATCCCTTATGCAGTAGCTTGGTTTAACAGTACCATAATCTCCTAGCACTCTTTGTTTCCCACATCTTGGAACAGATGGCAGCACACAAAGCAGCTTAAAAGCAGCAGAATGGCTGTCAAGGGATCAGAGTGGCAAACTGGTAAGGCTATGAGGAGGGGAGGAAGGATGCAGAGGAACACAGACTGATCTCATGATCATGTGTGACACATGGCAGCCATGCTTCAGTCCTTGGGTCCTTCAGGCTTGGCAGATTTTTGGCTAATACTGTGAGAAAATTATAAATTGTGAATAGGATTTGTGTGGGCATTGTGTAAAATATCCGTTGGTTGTGCAGGATTGCCTATTGAGCACCCTGGCAGTGAGCTGCACCCTGATTGCTGGGCCTCCAGTCATAGAATCATAGAATCATAGAATTGTTAAGGTCGGAAAAGACCCTTAAGATCATCAGGTCCAACCGTTAACCTACCACTGCCAAGTCCGCCACTAAACCATGTCCTCAAGCACTGCATCTACCTGTCTTTTAAATACCTCCAGGGATGGGGACTCAACCACTTCCCTGGGCAGCCTGTTCCAGTGCCTGACTACTCTTTCAGTAAAGAAGTTTTTCCTAATATCCAACCTAAACTTTCCCTGGTGCAGCTTGAGGCCGTTTCCTCTCGTCCTATCGCTTGTTACTGGGGTGAAGAGACCGACCCCCACCTCTCTACAACCTCCTTTCAGGTAGTTGTAGAGAGCAATAAGGTCTCCCCTCAGCCTTCTCTTCTCCAGACTAAACAACCCCAGCTCCCTCAGCCGCTCCTCATAAGACTTGTGCTCTAGACCCTTCACCAACCTCGTTGCCCTTCTCTGGACACGCTCCAGCACCTCGATGTCCTTCTTGTAGTGAGGGGCCCAAAACTGGACACAGTATTCGAGATGCGGCCTCACCGGTGCCGAGTACAGGGGCACTATCACCTCCCTGGTCCTGCTGGCCACACTATTCCTGATACAAGCCAGGATGCCATTGGCCCTCTTGGCCACCTGGGCACACTGCTGGCTCATGTTTAGGCAGCTGTCAACCATCACCCCCAGGTCCTTTTCAGCCAGGCTGCTTTCCAGCCACTCTTCCCCAAGCCTGTAGCGTTGCCTGGGGTTGTTGTGACCGAAGTGCAGGACCCGGCACTTGGCCTTGTTGAACCTCATACAGTTGGCCCCGGCCCATCGATCCAGCCTGTCCAGGTCCCTCTGCAGGGCCTTCCTACCCTCCAGCAGATCGACACTCCCACCCAACTTGGTGTCATCTGCAAACTTACTGAGGGTGCACTCAATCCCCTCATCCAGATCGTTGATAAAGATGTTAAACAGGACCGGTCCCAACACTGAGCCCTGGGGAACACCACTCATGACCGGTCGCCAACTGGATTTGGCTCCATTCACCACCACTCTCTTTTTAACCAGTTTTTTTTTAGCCAGTTTTTAACCCAGCGCAGAGTGCACTTGTCCAAGCCGTGAGCAGACAGCTTCTGCAGGAGAATGCTGTGGGATACGATGTCAAAGGCCTTACTGAAGTCCAAGTAGACAACATCCACAGCCTTCCCCTCATCCACTAAGCGGGTCACCTTGTCATAGAAGGAGACCAGGTTAGTGAAGCAGGACCTGCCTTTCATAAACCCATGCTGGCTGAGCCTGATCCCCCGGTTGTCCCGCACATGCCGCATAATGGCACTCAGGATGATCTGTTCCATGACCTTCCCCGGCACCGAGGTCAGACTGACAGGCCTGTAGTTCCCCGGATCCTCCTTCCAACCCTTCTTGTAGATGGGTGTCACATTAGCTAACTTCCAGTCATCTGGGACCTCCCCGGTTGACCAGGACTGCTGATAAATGACGGAGAGTGGCTTTGCAAGCTCCTCCGCCAGTTCCCTCAGTATCCTCGGGTGGATCCCGTCTGGCCCCATAGACTTGTGGGCATCCAGGTGGAGGAGCAGGTCGGTGACTGCCACCTCTTCGACAACTGGGACTACATTCTGTGTCCTATCTCCATCTCCCAGCTCAGGGGCATGAAAACCTTGAGGATGATCAGTCCGACTATTAAAGACTGAGGCAAAGAAGGCATTAAGTACCTCAGCCTTCTCCTCATCCTTCGTGGCCAAGTTTCCCTCCGCATCCAACAAAGGAGGGAGATTCTCCTTAGCCCTCCTTTTGTCACTGATATACTTGTAGAAACATTTTTTGTTGTCCTTGACAGCGGTGGCCAGTTTAAGTTCTAGCTGGGCCTTCACCTTTCTAATCTTTCCCCTGCATAACCTCACCACATCCTTATAGTCCCCCTGAGTCACCTGCCCCTTCTTCCAAAGGTGGTAGGTTTTCCTTTTCTTCCTGAGTTCCAGACAGAGCTCTCTGTTCAGCCAGGCCAGTCTTCTCCCCGGCCTGCTCGACTTGCGGCACATGGGGACAGCCTGCTCCTGTGCCTTTAAGACTTCCCTCTTGAATAACATCCAGCCTTCCTGGACTCCTTTGCCCTTCAGGACTGCCTCCCAAGGGACTCTGCTAACCAAGCTGCTAAACAGGCCAAAGTCTGCCCTTCTGAAGTTTAGGGTTGTGGTTTTGCTGGCCCCCCTCCTTACTTCTCCAAGAATCGAAAACTCAACCATTTCATGGTCGCTGTGCCCAAGACAGCCTCCGACCACCACATCACCCACTAGGCCTTCTCTGTTCGTGAACAGCAGGTCCATTGGGGTGCCTCCCCTGGTTGGCTCGCTTACCAGCTGCATCAGGAAGTTATCCTCCACGCACTCCAGGAACCTCCTAGACTGCTTTCTCTCTGCTGTGTTGTATTTCCAGCAGATATCTGGTAAGTTGATGTCTGCCACAAGAACAAGGGTTAGAGACTCTGAGACTTCAGCCAGCCGCTTGTAAAAAACTTCATCTGCTTCCTCATCCTGGTTGGGTGGTCTATAACAGACTCCCACCAGGATATCTCCCTTGTTGGCCTTCCCCCTGATCTTTACCCATAAGCAGTCAACCTTGTCATTACCTTTGTTGAGCTCAAGACAGTCAAAACACTCTCTGACGTACAAGGCTACCCCGCCGCCTCGCCTTCCTTGCCTGTCCCTTCTAAAGAGCTTGTAGCCATCCATTGCAGCACTCCAGTTGTGCGAGTCGTCCCACCATGTTTCTGTAATGGCAACCACATCATATTTTCCCTGCCGCGCAATGGCTTCCAGCTCCTCCTGCTTATTGCCCAAGCTGCGTGCATTGGTGTAAATGCACTTGAGTTGGGCTATCGATCTCTTCTCCGACACAGGCGTGCCACCCCTGGGCTCGTCCCTAGCAGGACTGGTTTTATCCCCTTCCCCCTTCGAGTCTAGTTTAAAGCTCTCTCAATGAGGCCTGCTAACTCCCGAGCCATAATCCTTTTCCCCTTTGGCGACAGGTGAACCCCATCTGCCTCCAGCAGGCCTGGTGCCATGTAAACTTCCCCATGGTTGAAAAACCCAAAGTTCCACCTCTGGCACCAGCCTCTAAGCCATGTGTTGATGAGGTGGGTCTTCCTGTTCCTTTCCGTATGCCTCCCAGCTACTGACGGGATGGAGGAGAACACCACCTGTGCTCCTGATCCTTCAAGTAATGGCCCCAGTTCTCTAAAATCCCTTTTGATTGTCTTTACACCTCTATCAGCTACCTCGTCACTGCCAACCTGTACAACCAATAACGGATAATAATCAGATGATTTGACCAGCTTAGGGAGCTTCCTAGTAATGTTTCTTATCCTCGCCCCAGGGAGGCAGCAGACTTCCCTATGGGATGGGTCCAGTCGGCATATCGGGCCCTCTGTTCCCCTCAGAAGGGAGTCTCCTATGACAATTACCCTTCTTTTTTTCTTACTAGTTGTTGTTGTGATGTGTGGGGCTGACTGGTTCCCCCTAGTCAATTCCCTGGATGTTTTACTATCAGCTTCTTCGTCCTCCCGGCCCTCAAGGTCCAGAGCCTCATATCTATTGTGTACGGGCACCTGGGGGGGGCAAGGTAGGCCGGGAGAGGACTCGCCTGCTGTGCCGAGCAGGGATCTGTTTCCATCCCCCTCCGTCTCTTAGGTCCCCTCCTTCTGCCTGGTGGCAAGAGGGTAGGGGAGCCTCTCCTTCTCTTGATGGTTCCATCTGGTGTGCTGCTCTCAGGGATGGTAGGGAGTGGCTCCACCAGTCTATCTCCCTCTCGCACTCCCTGATACTCCTCAGCCTTGCAACTTCCTCTTTCAGCTCAGCCACCATGCTGAGCAGATCCTCCACCTGCTCGCACCTCACGCAGGTGTTCTCTTGGCTACCCTCTGTTACCAGAGCAAAGCTCTGGCACTCCCTGCAGCCAGAGACCTGGGTGGCTGCATGTTTTAGTGGGAGCTCTGTCTGCATCGCCACGTTCCTTCTGGCAATGGCTCTCGTCCGACTGGAAACCATGGCTTGAGTCTCTTCCGAGACGGCGTAGACCACAAGGAGAGCTCACCGGCTGCCTGCTCGCTCTGCCTGCGCGAACTGCCATGCAAACTGCCGCGCCACGCCCTTTCTGACGCGCCACGCCCTGTTTGCCCGTCGTGTTCACCACGCTCCCTGGGAGCCAATTTAAATCTCCTGTGGTTGCCCCAGCAACGCCCAAGTCCCACCTGCCTCGCTCGCGAGAGCGGCCGGCTTTCCTTCGGCGCGAGGGCCCCACCAGGATCTTTATCGGGTTTCCCGGCACAGGGAACCCCCTTTTCCACCCCAATCTAGTGCCCGGTTGTAGTACTTACCGTTGCTGCCGCCACGTGCCTCGCCGACTGAGTGAATATTGCAAAGTGGAGTTTTCTGTTAGGACAATCCTACTATTGCATTAGAGACCTGCAGGAGGTGAGATGTGTTTTTTTCACTTGCTACTGTAAACAGAAAGAAGAGCAGTCTCTCCAGTTATGTTCAGCTCCACTAACAGTCATAGGCATAGAAAACCTGATAAATGGTTCATGATTCATTCTTTGGCTTACAGGGTCTTTGACCTGGGAGGGTGTGGTATGTAAAGGGAAGGACCTCTTTGCCTTGTCATAAAAACTGAAAGTTGTCTCAGCATGGCTGTAAAAAATTATTAAGAATTTGATGAAGGAAGACATAATCTCTGTGGAAAGAGAGTGGTTTAACTGTGATGCTTCGGTAGGGGAGTAGTTGTACCAACAGCTTGAGAGCTTTCTCAGCTTCTATATTAGATTGCACAAAATGGATATAATATTATAGACTCTAGTTCTGTGATTAGTTTCATACTACATTTTTGTAAAGAGCTAAAGACCACAAGCTCTGGAGAAATTCTAGGTGGTTATTGCTTTATAAAGCACTAGAGAACCAATTGCAAAAAAATTGTAAATGGAGATGCTTGCCTATTTTTACAGGTTAACAAAAAGCAGCTACCACTTCTTCTCAGTTAGTGCCACTGTAAGAATTGACAAGTTTGCTCCCAAGACTTCGCTTTAAGCAATTGTCATGCCGCATACATAACAATGTGTGTGTTGGCTGCCTCCCTACACTACTTCATGACAGCAAAACAAGTACCCCTTCCATTCTTTGCCATAGCAGTGGAAAATAAACATCTGGCTATCTGTATCTTTAGAAAATATAAAATGCAACTTCTGAGAGAGTGTCTACATACCAGAACATTACTTTGTCAGAGAAATAATGCTTTATCTAAGAAAAAAGTCCCAAAAACTTTAAAATCACAGCGTACGGCATTAACATCTGGTTTAAAGTGTGTTAAGAGCCAACAACTCAATGTCAATTTGGTCTGACTTTACGGTATTTCTTGCTTGATTATGGCTCTCGCTGGGGGAGCTGAGCATGTCGATATCATCCAAAGCCCTTGAGAACGATTCAAACCAGCTGGTATTCTCTATATTACATAATTACGAAGCATACGTTGCCGTTTGGCATACTGAAGAGGCACTGGGGGCCCACTTCTCAAAATATTTACAGCCTTTTATTCTTCTCTAAACAATCATTTGCATAGTAAAAGTGATATACAGCACACCAACATGCGGGTTTACTTTATTTTCACTTTCTCAAACTTACCTGAAAGTGGCTGTGTTTAGCAGCAAGTAGGCAGAGGGGACATGGAGCCGGCAGGGATAAAGGCTGTAACGTTTCCAGGAAAAGCTTTATGTTGACTTGGTCAGTGAAGGATGAGGAATCTTTCAAAGAAAACCTGAAAGATGTATAAAAGTTCTCTTGCCTATGTGAAAGCATAACATGAAACATCTCCGCTGGAAGTGGAGAAGCTAGAAACCAGGAGAAGTTGCAAGTGAGCAAGCTGGTCATGACAGGGTTGTTCTTCATGTGTAGATGAGATGCAGTGGCTGCATCTTGGTCAGAGTTGTGCATGTGTGTGTGTGTGTCTTTCTTTTGAGTAACATAGTGAGATCAGCTTCTTTTTAAGGCAAAATTGCTAAAACTGTATTTTATCTAAAGTGAAAAAAAAAAAAGCCATGGAAGTTATCAATAGTTGAGATGCCAGAAAAAAAAGACAAAAAGAAAAATCTGTTGGAGTTTCTATTGTTATGTATTAGTCTGAGAGAATTAAAGTTACAGAAAAAGGGATAGGTAAATGGTTAATGATAACTGTCTCTCTTCTCTCTACCACACCAATAAAATATATACACTTCTGGTACACACACACCTCTTGAACTACAAACCTCTGTCTGATCTTAGCTCCCACAACTTACCATCATGCCATGTATGGGACACATTGCACAATGTAGCTAAAATCCTTCAAAGCCCAAAATTCTTCTCAAGTTTTATTAAATTCATGTTTGTCAAAAGGAATTACATACAGCAATGTTAAATGATAGATTAATGAATTTTTAAAGGCTTTTGTGCTGTGTAGTACAGGTTTTCTCTCTGTTTTGTTTTCTTTTTGAGATCATTCAAAGTACTTAGTTACGTTGTATGTAGGGCTAAACCCCAAATCCTTTGTCTTTTTATCCACAAAGCTTCAAATCTGATTTGAACCAAACTTTTACAGCTTATAAAATTCTTTTGGGGAGGAAAAAATTATTAGCTGAAAGTGAGCATAGGCAAATTATTAGATACACTATAGGGAGCCTGGTATTTACATATTGTCCAGGACCTGAATGGTTGGTACAAACAGATACGATTACTTGTAAATCTCTGCACCCCTGTGGGGGGTGTTATCATTCAATTTCCACACAGCAAGGGTTACTGAAACTAATTTTTGGTGCCTGTTTGCTTCCCACTTTCAAGATGTTTTAATGCATTGCATAATTTGGACTGTAAGTGAAGGTATTATAAGTGCAGAATCAAAATGAGAAATGTAATGGCAGTCTGAATGGACCATTATAAGTGTTTTGCTGAGCACAGTGACACAGCATGGGAAGTGCCACTGTGTAGTTAAACCTGAAGACTGCAAGCCTTACTGAATTCTTAACTATTTTTTGCTGTCTGGTCCACTGCAGAATTTGATGGAGTGCCAGTGGGTTTCACAGCCGACTTCCTAAACCTGTGCAAGAGATAGGGCAAAGAAAGGATGCTTCTGTCACACAGAACAAGGAGACAAACATCTTCACCATGCAATGTCATGTTAACATAACCAGACATAAGCAGACCATTGGATCTCCCATTGCACTATTTCTTAATGTAGGCATACCACCAGAGTACCTGCCGCAAGAGATTCTAGAAAAAATTACCTTAAGCCTGCTGGACAGCTGGAGATGAACTTGTCTGTTGCCTTAGTTTCTCCAAGAAAATACCTGACTGCATTTTAATGTATGTTGTTTCTGTAAGAGCTGCATGAATGCTCAAATAAGAAACTGTACTACTGACTGTTGCTTCATAATTCATCTCATCCTCTGTTTCTCATTCTTTATGGTTCTGCTAGTTTTGCCTTGCAAGCTTTCCTGAGCAGAGACAACATCGTGAAGGAAAAAGGGGTGAATTGAAGCTAAAAAGAGATTCATTTATGACACAAGTGATCAATGAGCCAACAAATGAAAACACACTGCTGGACCACATACTTACAAACAAGGAAGAATTCCTTGGGGATTTGAAGGCCAGGGGCAGTCTTGGCTGCTGTGATCATGAAATGGAGAAGTTCAGGATCCTGCAAGGACATAACAAGGCAAAAAGCAGGATCACAGCTCTGGGCTTCAGAACAGGCTTTCACCTGTTGATGGGCCTGCTTGGAAGGATCCCATGAGATATGGCCCTGGAGAGAAGAGGGGTCCAGGAAAGCTGGTTGATTTTCAAGGCTCTCCTCTTCCAAGCTCCATAATGGTCCAGCCTGATGTGCAGGAAGTCAGGCAACATTAGCAGGAGGCCTGCGTGGATGAACAAAGAGGTCCTGACAGAAACCAAACATTAAAAAAATAGCTGGCAAGAGCTGGAAGCAGGAGTAGGTGACTCAGGAGGAATACAGAGACACTGTCCAAGTGCACAGGGATGGGTTTAGGAGAGCCAAAGCCATAAGCAAAAAGCCATGTACAAAATAGGCACTAATATAGACTAAAGGCTTAGCTCTCGGGTCTCACAGACTGAGAATTTCTTTTCAGAAGTGGATCTGTGTATCCTGGAACCTGTTACCCTAATAACAGCCACAAAGCATAGAAGGAAGTCCAGATTTTTTTTTGTTGGCTTGTTTTTTTATTGTGTCTTTTCTGTGTGTCATTTTTAGGCTGTTCTGAATGTTCTGCTGTCCTAAGGATAACAGAGATTTAGCCACCCACTCAATTGAAGTGCAAGCTTTTATCAGGCATCCAATCTTCCAAACAAAATAAATTTTTGTTATGTTCTGACATCTTTTAGGACCCCCCTTACTTCTCTAGTCACTCAATATAGTGGCAAAACCTAGTTCTGCCTTGTATGACTGTGTAGATGCTATGGGTTGTTGATGAGACAGAAAAGGAGATTGCAATGCGGGGCAGAAATTCTCCTGCAACTTTTGATAATTTATTCAGAAATAGCAGAAACCTCCTGCACAGTAGCTCACTGAACTCCCAATGATACCATTCCCCCTTCTCATCCAGACAAATAGTGTTCCCACTCTATAATATATGCCTGAGAAATGCCCCAGAAAAGTGGACAATTATGTCCATCTGCTCTCACTACAGAAAGACAACAGTCAAGATAAAGGCTTATCTGGTGAAGTTCATGTTCTTTCAACTATGCTAACTTTTTCAAAAGCCATGCACTGGAGCATCCTATTAGCATGTATATTTTTTAACATAAAAATGCCCTTCGAGTTTATATTTTGAGGTTGAATTTGGAAGTCTGCAGAGGCAGAAGCTTGGAGATTTCAGCTACATGGTACATACTCCTTTCTATATACTCTCTGCTCATTCTGGCTGTGAAATCAAAGGAGAAGAAGGAGGGGCAACAGAGTCATTGACACAATCAAATCTGGTAAAACAGATGATGGATTTAATGGAATTCCTCTGGAGCCTCAAAGAGAAATCCATAAATCAGCTATGAATAAATCAGCAAAAGTTTACCTACATGGATTTCAGATTTGTTGTCATAGCACATGACCTACTAAGGAAACTTGAATCACTGTAATAACACTTCATAATAAAAGTCTAATTTCTACTAATAAGATAGATCCCTCAAAGAAGGCTGCACAGAGATCTGTAACCAGGCATTGGGTCCTTCCACACTGCGGCTGGAAGGATGTTGTGGATTGAACACCCACCTTCCTGAATGGGCTCTGGTCTGCACACCAAAGAGATACAGGCTTTGCCTTTCACCCTGACACTTCAAACACATGTGCGTGTAGATGAAAAGAGGGTATTTGACAAGAGTCAAATTTAAAACAGATTTTTTGTCCCCTTGCTTGTAGGTTTTGCTGAACAGTTAATGCAGCTTTCAAATAGACAGTCTTTCTCTTTGTTGCATCTCCAAAATAGTATTCCTTTGCATTCTGACATCTTTTAGCACCTCTGTTACCTTTCCAGCTACTTTAATATAGTGGTGACACCTGTTTCCATCCTGTGTGATTATGTTGTTGTTTATGAAAACTGGAAAAAGCAGTTGTAGCTGGAAGCCTGTCTTCCTCGATATAGATAGACTTTACTAAGTAGTTACTCAAGGCTGACTGAAAATTCCATTAATTACATGTGAGTATTTTTCTCTCCAAAAACCTAAGATATTTTACAGTCTCTTCTGTGTTGTAATTTGCTTCTGAAACAGAAACTTCAATGAAAAGTAGCCATAATCCTCTTTAATGATACAGGCAGAGTGGATAGCGAATTGCTTGTAGAACAGAAAACATACCTTTCCAAACCTATGTAAAATAGTGCAGCTTCTTTGTTCTTTGCTAAGTTTAACTCCATTTTTTAGCTAGCAGATTCAATGATCTGTGTGGTGCTACTACACCATTTAATGATACTTAATGATTGCATTCAATACTATTATTAATAAAGTTCAACAAAAAGAACAGTGTTGTGGAAAAGCAGTAATATCCCTTATGGCAGCTCAAATAAGGAAGTAACCATTATTCTATTGAATATGTGCCATATCCTGATATGATTTATTCATGTTGAAAAGACTTTTCACCTGTTACAAGAGAATAGGCTTTTCACACATCGTTCAATTTCTTTTACTGGCTTTAATAATTACATTTATCTGGTACTAATTTTTCTCCTTTGCAAAAATGTGCATAGTAATTTTTGTGTGTATAAATATTAACTTGAATTGCCTAATTTCTTAACTCTGTAAAGCTGCACTTTAAAAGTCCATACATCTTGCAACAGGAAAAGAACCTCTATTGTACGTAACTAGTGTTGAGATATTCAAGGTGGATAATGCGGTTTGTGTTCTTCTGAATTTGTATTTGTGCAACTTTTTAAATGTTGATCTGTATGATGTTGTTATAAATCATAATTGAACCTTGACTTGCTGAAAGGTTATAAGAAATATCATTTTAAAATGTTCCTTAAGCCATTTGGTTGAAAGTGATACCTTTTTAAAATGCATGGCAGCTAGCATTTTGCTACTTGAAAAAAGAAAATACCTAGAGCTTAATGAAGCAAATGCATCAATTAGTTAATTATCTGAAAAAGCAAAAGGGAATTTCATGTCACTTTTACTTACTAAACCTTAGGATGTCATCCTAATTTACATGTTAGATTTTTCTCATAAAGAGGTCAATAGATTGTGTGATTGTAACTTCATTTACGTAGGTGGTAAAAACAGCAGACATAGAAAAGGAAATCTGTAAATCTTGAAGAATGATGTCTACTATGGAAGAGTAGCTTGCTCTAAAATAGGTCTCAGCATCTGAAATTAAAATATTGATTAATAAAATCATGCTTTGATTTCTTTAATTCAGTTGCAGGAAGAACTTAAATAAGAATAGTGCACAGAGAGAATATTATGTCTTGAATGCTATGTTGCAGTACTGGTAATTATCCTTACAGCAGAACATTTTGGTTTCCCTCTGTTAGAAGCTGATTACCTCTGTTAGGGAGGCAGAGTTTCCAGCCTTCTTTCTCTGTCTTTACTTCATGGGATCCAAACATGATTTCCCTGTTATGACTTATCTTTGCTTACTTGAACAGCTACGGATATATGTCCTCACCATTGTACCGCAAATGCAGGATGAGGCAGGTGAAAAGAAAGGATTCTTGCAACTGCATCCTGATTTGTAAGATGATGTGACCTCCTTTAAAACAGCCAATAATCCGTATCCATTTCTAAAAAGCACCTAATACCTCCCCCCTCCTGTGAATTACGTCTGCTGTTTTTTTGATGGGTGAGGGTTGTTCTTTTTTATACACACAATATTTTCCAGCCACAGTGTTCTAAGAAACTTGTGCAAGACTGCAGTGGAAATGAAACAGAGATCTTTCTCAGTTTTATCTATTTCATAGTACTAGTATGTAACCGAATAAGGCCCAAAGAAAAGGGCATCAGTATAACCATTTTCAAAACAATGAAATTACTGAGAGATGTTGCATATCTTTATAACCTGTTCTTGCAGGCTTTTGGTACAATCCTTAATCACTGAGTATTCTTAAATCTAAAGTTCTCCTGCATGAGGATTTTATAATCAAGTACCCTATCAGTGCTGATACAGTTCTTGATGCTCTCATTAGAAACTTCTTTCAGATAACACTTTGATCATTTCTAGACTTATTATTGCTTTCTCACATTGATTAATATCCAAGGAAAATACCTAATGAAAGAGATTCTACCTAGTTAAAACCCTGATCTTGAATTCTGACATCTTGTCTTTGCATGCAACATCTATTCTTGGAGAATGATTGACAACTGACTTTTCTTTGAAGCCATAGGTCTTAGCTGTTTCTCTAAGAAAGGGATTTTCAGAGGCTCGCCTAATTCTTCAGGGTTCTATGAAAATCCCAGATTAATTCTTGATTCATTCGGCTATTGACTGCACAGCTGTTTTTCCATTATACTATTAGCCTCTATCTTCAAATAAATTAAATTGTGTTTAACTGGATTTTATGGGTATTTTTCTTAGAGGTACTTGTAAGGGCTTTTAAAACTCAATTTATAACTATTCTATAAAGCTTAACTCAACTCAAAATTCTAAATTCCTCACACTGACCCAAAAACCTGAGTCATACCTACTGAGGAAAAGCTTACCATCAGGCTGTTCTGTAAGTTAGATTTCTGTAAGCTGCCAACCTGGCTATGTTTGGGATGTATCTGTATGGCCGCTATATGCCAGCTGAGGGCTTCTGTGCTTCAGCAGAAGAGCAATAGAAATGCAAGAATTTACTTGCCTGTATCAAATTTCTGCGTGAACTCATGTAACCTAGTTGCAACCAAACCACAATTTTTGACAATAAATCCATATAAAATAGACCAACATGCTTCAGAAGTCAATTTGTACTTTCGTATATCATGAGGCAGTGTGCTTGAATCAAGGTCACTCAGATGCGATCAATCTATTCCAGTTCCCCATTTTACCTTTGCCTTTCTCCTCTTTTCCATGCTTCATTTTCTACCTCATGGTTCGACTACAAGTCCAGAAAGCTCTAGCACGGTCTGTGAGCCTGCACGGCTGCCGTTTGGCCTCCCTTCTGCTTAGGGACCATCTCGTCTCCACACCTGCTTTTACTGCCAATGCCTGTACTGCCAGTCTTCATAGGCCAACAGGTGCAAAAGTAACTGGAATATGCTTGAAGAGGTTCAGTTGAGCTCCTTCCTTCCTTCCTTCCTTCCTTCCTTCCTTCCTTCCTTCCTTCCTTCCTTCCTTCCTTCCTTTTTCTTTCCAATTTCTCTTTATTTGTGCCAGATTGAGTTAGCTTGCAATCTTACTAAGCCTAGCAATGGCTTTTATCTAAGCAGCGTTGCTGAGCGTGTCTAATTTCTCGCACCATTGGCCTGCCAGCTCCAGTGGACTGGCTAAATGGTTGTGAGCCCGTCAGCACTAAAGGACAAGAGGGCAATATTTTGTTGCATAGCTATAAAACCACTTCAGCAAAGCCATAAGGATTGCAGAACATTATTGTACTAGGATGCATAATATCATCTGAACCTTTCACAATATTGATACTGAAAAGTAAGAATCATGATACTGCGAAATATGTGATGCTATGAAACTCTTTGGGTTGCATTTTAAGAGTCTTGGGGTCTCTGTTTTTCCTCACTAACACTCTGTCTTCCAGGCAGTCTTGGTTTTATTGTGGATATGAGGACATTTCTCTGGGAGATTTTACCTTATATTATCAGCTCTTTTGCTGCAGCTTGTGAGGACTCTCTCTCCCTCATGAGTGGTCCCCCCAGCTTCCCTCCAGCAGCCTCTGACCTCACTCATGGCATTGTGCTGGCAGAAGTCCCTTTTGCGACTTTTCTGGTGTGCACAAGCCATGCTTGCAGCACTGTCCCCGTGCTTGGGCCAGGCTGGGATGAGTTTGGCATGACAAAATGTAGTGGCTTAGTGAAGGGCCAGACCATGTGGGACTACAGAACGAGGCACAGGTATGGTACCACCGATACCACAGTAACATTAATATGCAATACCTTTGATATACTAACAGGTTTCAGTTTATTGCTGTTCCAGGAAGAGGCTCCAAGCAATGGAGTTCATTCGTGACCCTTTGTCTATTACATGTATGCTCCTTATCTGCCCAGGATGATGGGTTATCTTGAAAGTGGAAGTATTTCAGGGAAAAAAGGATATTAGAGAAGTTCATCAGGTGAACAATCTTATTTAATATTCTCCTTAATGACCTTGACTCATGAATGGAATTTGCAGATAAAGCAGAGATGGGGTCAATCTCAATGCAGAAGAGGAGTTGAATAACAAGTAGGATGAACTGGGTAATACCGAGAGCTGAAATGAATAGAGATGGATTTTAATAGTAGAAAAGACAAAGCCGTGCATCAGAAGCCAGTAATAATTTCTGCTGTATTCTGAGCTCTCATCAGTTAGAACCAAAAACACTTAAGTGCATTAGGCAGTCATAGGATGTTTATGAAGTACTGATGAGATTTGGCTGTGCAAAACACACAATAGCAAGAGGCATATGATAAGGTATTTCTAGTCCTTGTACTGAGTAGTATCAGCTATTTAAAATGTTGATGGCATTCCTTCTGAAATGCCATGGGCGTGTCTGTCTTCAAGAAGGATGAAAATGATAGTTAAATCACTGTAAATAAGGACTCCCAGGATTGCAGGTTATCAAGGAAAGGACATGTTTGTTCAAGGACAATTAGATGTCAGCCAGTTGTGTGTACCTCTTGCCTAGAATATTTCTGCGAGTACTGAGACAACCACTGCACTAGCTTTCCAGTGGGAACAGGAAATCTAACCAGATTTCAGATGACACTTGATAAGGTTATAAACAGGATTATGTGACACAATTGCTTGTCTGGTTTAGCAGGGGACAAGATTTGGTGGCGTGCAATTGCTTCAAGTATACACTTTCCCTTTGAAGAGAGCTCTTAAGTTTTCAAGCATTGAATTGAAAATGAAATTTAATAATCCACATCAGAGAGAGGCATTCTCACAACTCTTTAACCTCTACAAAAGAGGCAGGATAGAGCTGTGAATCACTTTCACCAGAAATATGTGTCTTTTTTTTTTCCATAAGGGATTCTGGACGGTTGTGTTTAAGTTTCTTTGTAACAGAAGGAGAGTTTTGCACAGTATTGATGCTTCCCGGCTGACTGGAAGAACTCTTTCTTCACAGAATCTGCCCCCCCCCCCCCAGTTTGGAAATAAAAATATTTATGTTCTGGAGTTTCATGATTTTTCATCATCCTAAAAAGAAGCTCGCCCTTCTGTGTTAGTTTCTCTGAGTCACCAGTCCTTCTTGAACTTTGCCATAGCATAGACTGATTCCAGGCAACACCTTTTCATCTTCTTTGGTTTTTTTCTGTCTGCAACGTCTGTCTGGATTGTGATAGGAAATGCCTAAGCAACTTGTTGATAATGATAACATATGTGTGTAGTGACAAAACCCTTCAGCTGAAGATACTTTTCAGCTTTTTCATCATTTTTCCAGAAGTGCTCCTTTATTCTCAGCCCAGGTTTGGCTATTCTAAACAAATATTCCTAGTTTTAGTTCAGATACCAAGGAAAAAATTCCCATTGCTTTTTTTCTAAGAATATCTAAGTATTTGCTCTCAAGGAACTCCAGTTACTTTGACAGTGACCAGATATAATGCTGGTTAGTTTCCAAGTTCTCATTAAAGATCATTTCAAAGACCTCAGAAAACAGGCATCTAATTATGACAAGTGCCTAATTATGACAAGTGCCTACACCTGAACAAAAAAGGTCAGTGGCATTACCAGATCCAATAGGATTCATGAGAATGAGAACAACAGAGTCCCTAGATGGTTCACAGAAATGTAATAATTCAGTTACTATCAGAGTTTTAACATATACCAATTCAGCATCCACAAGCAGTTTTCTCTCAGACTCCTAGATATTCATATCTTAGGCTTCAGGACAGGAAACTGAAGGATTTACCTTCCAGACAATAAGCATCATTGTATTTCTCAGTCAACCTTAGAAAATAGACACATTTTGTGACTTAGGCATTCATTAAAGAATTTGACCTTTATTGTGCTCCAGAAAGGACAAGATTTCAAAATTCAGCTGAGGAATACATTAGTGTTCCTGTACTGTTAATTATACCCATATCCTAGTTTTCTGAAGTTTTGCATTTCAGTGGAAGAGGCATTCTTTAATTTTCCTTCCAGTTCTGTATCTTTTTCCCAGCATGTTCTAATTTCCCAAATTCTTAAACTAAGTCTGCAAGAATAAGTATAGAGCATTCCAGCAGGAAAATATTGTACTTAATCATTTCACTGTCATTATCCCCTGAACCCTTGATAATTTTACAGATGGGAGACTTCTTTTAAAAGGAAATTTCTATTCAAATATTTCCTATTAGCAGTTATAGTGGACCCATAGAGTTAGTATGTATTGACAGCTTATGCATCTGGAATCCTTATGTGTGCATTTTTCCTTTGCATACTGTGGCTCTCAGGCCAAAAGCAGGATTTTCTATCCTCTAAAAAGTTTGGTTGGAATTAAAAAACATCTACCTGTCTCTCTCTGTTCTAGGATTTTCACAACTGAGCTAGTTGACTGCAACTTTGGTTGACACAACCAAATTAATGCAACAGTTATCACTGAAGAGAAAAATTACAGCTAGGAGGTACTACTAACCACTGTCCACTACTTTCAGTCTACATACCTAAAACATTTCTGAGTGCATGTAATGCTTCATAAAAGGTTACCCTTGCTCACTTAAAGAACAGGGCTGCTTCTTGGGTAAAGAAGAGCAATGCTTCGATTTTATCAATTTGCTTCTTGGCTTCCATATTTTCAGTGCATTTCTGCACTTGGCACTTAAAAAAGGGGAAGAGAAGAAGAAAAATACAAGTTGTTCAATAAATGGCACTATTACATCCTCACAATCCCTGTCTTCCTGCTTCTGCTCTCCCAAACTTTTCCACCAGTTCTTCCTCTCCTCCAGCATTTGCTGTCTTTCCAGCTGGGCAGGAGTCATTTGCTGCTGGGACTGGCTTTGACTTCTGGACATAGTGGTTGCCTATCTGATTTCTGCTGCTTAAATGCTCTTTCTACCTCTACTTTCAGAAAAAAGGAGACACTTATGAGACTCTTACTCCTCTGTCCAGGTGATATAGAAGAACTTCACTCTCTTTTAAAGCATGGTTAAAGCATTTAAACATAGAATACTAAAACATTCAATCATATTTAAAGAGGTTCAAAACAGAGGAAATAAAAATTAAAATAAAAAAAAAAACAGGGATCACGTAAGGCTCTAACAAAAGAAAAAAATCCATCCTTTTCCCTCATTTCTATTTTTTTACTCCAAGATGTAAGGTTTGACCAACTGTAAAGGATCATGGAGCACTATATGCACATTAGTGAAGGAAATAACCCTTCCTTGTTCAGCATGCTTTTTAACAAGAGAATATCTAGAACAATTTTTTCAATAATCATTAAAAATACTCCAGATGTATAACTAATGGGGGGGGGTGTCAAAGAGAATTAAATAGGTCCCATGGGAAGACCTATTTAGCAGAACATGAAATGTAGATCATTTTGACTTCTTAGATTTTGTGGGAGGAGGGTTGATAATTTTGGTTGATCTGAACCTGAGATCTACAACACAAAACTATAAGATGTGAATGACTGCAGAAGCAATCTTTGAGGAAGTAATTTAGGGAAAAAGAAAATAATGGCAGGATGGCCAGAGAGATTGTTCTCAAAAATATCTTCTGTTTTGTCGGTAGAAGGGAGAAGGACTTATGTCATTTAAAAATACAAGTACTATCTGGCAGTCTGCTTTTAATAAATGTTTGCTGTATGTTAGGATTTCCACAGGGCTGCTTTAGATTAGCCAACAGGAAAGTTGCTGAAGTATGAGAAATGTGTAGCCCTCCTTCAATATAGTCTTACTGTTCACCTTTGTCAAGGAGTGTTTTCTCCAGGTGAGATCTGTTCCCAAGAAGTGGTGGTGGTGGTTGAATGCATGACAGGAAAATAAAGTAATTTCTTGTCTTAGGAAGTATAAAATCTGATGGGCAAAAAGGACTCTGATTTTTTTTTATTGTAGTTCTTTTTCTATTAAGCATGTCTAGGGAATTTTGAGACCCTCTTCTAACTTTAAAAAATATAAAGCTCCAATAAGTGCTACTCACTGAGAGTGTTTCAGATTATTCAGTGCCATTTTAATCAATACTACTTTTCCTCTTTATTTTTCCATTGCTTTATTATCCCACTCACACACAGTTTTTAACTCAAAATACTGTCTGTAGCTATTCCACCTTCAGGTAGGTGCCTTGAACGATTATCAGCTATGATTACCGGTTCCAGTGGAGAAAATATTGGGTGGCTTTTTTTTTTCTTTTTCTTCTTTCTCCTGCGTGCCGCTCCAGAAGACACTGACACATGGTACTTCAGCCTCTGGACACAACAGTTGCCATGGGAATCCGAATGTTTACCCCCTGGTCCTTTGCCAAAGTACACCTTCCTTGTGGCAAAGGTGTTTCTATGGTAACATTTTCCTGGAGGCCATAGAACTTATACGGGATGTGCCATAAGGCTTCTTTTGCACATTAGCTGTCTTAAATATGTCAATGTAGGTTTAGCTATATTAAGGCAGGTAATAGTGAGAAGAAACGTTTCCCTTGGTGACTAGACTCTCTAGGAGTTATTGAACGCAATTCATCAGAATTTTACTTTATTCCAGGTTTTTATTCTGTGCTCTTTCATTATTTCTGATGGGGTGCCCTATTTTTTCAGTGGTAGTCATTCTCTGAATAATATTGGCTGATTGTATTATCTTCAAAGAAAAATATTCTACCACTATATCACTTCTGGTCCTTCTTTAATCAACCCAATAGGACTTTCGATTTCTGAGAAGATGATGTTGGTGTTTTTCAGCTTCCTAAGATGTCGCTTTGGTGTTTGTAAGGAAGTCGCTATCTGTAGCAAATGTACTGGACTGAGGGGTTAAGTATGGGTTTTTATTGTTTCTTTTGATTCACTATAGATCATTGTCACTTCTGATAATGGCTTTCACCTTAAAAAATGAGATGACACTTCCCAAATTAAAATGGGCCATGTTTTCTCGCTGAGAGCCATCCATTGATGTCGGCTTCCATTTACAGCAGAGCCTGAGCGGGCAGTAGTGTTCTTGCCTTGTAATAAATAATTTTGGGTTATCATCATTGTTTTATTACTGTGCTATCAGCCTTTATATTTATTCCTATCCATCAGTGAAGGGACTCTTATTGCTGCCAGGTATGTGGGCCCATTTTGTTTCCCTGCCTGTTCCAAAATGCTGGTCCAGGTTTTGCATCAGCCATTGCTTTGCTTTCACTATTGTGACTAGCTACGAAATGGGTTATTATTAATGTCAATCATTCTCTGCTGGCAAGGGTACAAAAGAAGGCTTCAGCCAACACCGTGCTACTTTTAACAAGAGTCTTAATCAGATCACCTTCCTTGGCCAGAGAAAGGTGTAGAACAGAAAATGAGATGAGCTAAAAGAATTGGGACAAATAAAGGCATTTTGTGAATGCATTTCTGACAAATTAGCTCAGACTGCAAATAGAGATTGATTTGTTTGGGTGAAATGAATTGGTTCTCAGGAACATAAGGATCAGACTCTTCAAGTTTAAGGTGAGGGAAGGTATATTTAGAACCAATGTTAGCTTTTCTTCTGGTATTAACCCTAAACTGAAAACAGAGTCTGAAGTTAACACTGTGGAAGCTTCTTACATGTGCAGTCTTCTTGGGTAGGGAGCAGCTGTTCTCACACAGAAGTTGGATAAAATGCAAATTCAGAAACAAACTGAGTCACACCCAGTAGAATTAATACTGCCTGCCACCTTACACATACTGCCGCCACAGAGGAGGGTGCCAGCACCTCTCATGCTCATTTGCCGAGAAGACTGCAGAGTCTTATTCACTGCTGGTGCACTTAGATTCACATCCACTTCAGATGAGTCCCATCAGTCTGCTCAAACTAAATACTCTGAGCTGTTTGCCAGCGTATGATTGATGCTAATTTTTATCTTTGCTATGTAAAAGCCCAGAGAGGGGAGAGGAAATTATTTCCGTCCAACCTGCTGGCATTTGGAGTATTTCATTCAAGACAGCATTACTTTATTCTGCTTTATAACACAGGTGCCATGCAATTAAAAGCTTTACATGTGAAAAATTCATGCACACATGACTTTATCTGGCATTAAATCTTCTACTTGGAAAAATAAGCAATTCAATAAAATATGGAAGCCATTTTTTCAGAACGGTCTCAGTGAGGCATCTGAAATTATTCAAGTACTTTTCAACAAGCATTCATTGCCACGCATAAGTTAGGTGACTGTGCACACAATCATTTGATCCTTATGCGTACCATTTGGTGCTCAGTTTTAGACTGACTCAAAACTAGAACATTTGTTTACTTAGCTGGATTGTTTAGAAATGTGTTTTGCCAAGACTTTAAGCAAGCCAAATGTTTATAGATGCTGTTTTCTAAGGATTCTTTCTAGGGGCAAATCTTCTGGACCCCAAGAGTTAAAGTATTAAGCCAGTTTCCTTGAAAGGGGATGAGAAATGCTCTGTGATGCTACCTGTTCCCCCTCCTGCATTTCTTTGGTTAATTTCCATCCATATGTCTTTACTTCTCTGAAATAAATCATGTATGTGTTCAAATTAATCAGTTTAACCCTTTTGTAATTGAATTGTGCCCAGCCAAATGAAGTCAGTTAATTCTAGTATCTTGGCCAAATCAAATTAATTAATGCTGGCCTCCACTCCTTCCTCAGGTCTTCTCTGCTGTTACACGAAACTGCACCCTGGATAAGTAGCAGGCCTTCAGGGCACCATTTATTTCTCTTTACTTAAGCCTGCTGCCCCCTCTTCTCAGCCATTCAGAAACTATTTGATACTGCCTTTCCATGCCCAGGAAGAAGGATGAGGCACAAAGGTTAGTATAAACCTTGTTCCCATCATGTAGACTCTGAGAATATAGCTGCTTCCTCACTTCTTCCTTCTGCTCTTCCTTTAACTTCTATCTCTAGCAGCATCTGCACTGCTCATTTTTTGTACTTTGATTCTCTCTTCCTAGCCATGCTTGTTGCTCTTGGAGTGCAGCCCACTGATGGAAGACAGAGTTCATGTGAAAGGATAGCAAGGCATTTTAGTTTCTTCATGACTTGCAGGAAAAAGAAGTCTTGATGTTTTGGTTTGTGTTTTTTTCCATGGTGTTAGAAGACAATGATAAAGTTAAATAAGGGGTGTGATATGAAATCTGCAGTTTGGCATGAAGGGAATTCTTCCTTGAGATTGCACAGCTCCACCTGTGCTCCACCTGTGTCCTAGGAGCTGAAAAGTTTTACAGAAATGGAGGGAGAGAGGGCCTGGTGATGAGCCATATTCCTCTCCTTTTTCCCTTAGCCTGTAGCAGGTTTTCCTTATCCCTTGAAGTACCAGAAGAGTGTTGTCATTTTCATCCTGTCATAGCGGGGGAACTGACACAGGGAGGCAATCCTGTACCCAAGGAAAATGGAGAATGTAGAGAGGGTCCCATAAGTGCTCTGGGCTGCAGCCTCCACCAGGGGATCGTGACCTTTCCTGCAGGATTTAATTTGGAGTAAGGATCCAGTTTAAGGCAGAAAAGGAGATTCCTGTCTTTGCTCACCATCTCCTCTAACCTCCTTGAAAATTTTTGTAATATTTCCATTCAATCCTTGTGGAATTTTGGTGAGAAAGTTCAAACCATATCACCCTGGATATCACTGAGAACCAGGGTAACCCAAGTAATATTCCAATATTGAACCTTGTCTTGTAGCATCAGTATTTGCTCCATGATTAAAGTAGAAATTTCCATTATACATTTGATTTTGGATCCTTCAGTGAAATCTGTCTAAGAATTTCCATCAAGCTTCAAAATGGGTTAGGTTTCCTACAGGACTGAGAATTCCTTCCTTCCTCCCTCCTCCCCCCACCCCCCCAAAAAAAAGGACAGGAATTAGATAATATTTGCCTGAGACGATATTGCTTAGGAAGAGGAGGATGTGTATTCATTTGTATCTAAACAAGTAAGAATAAAATAAAAATTGGGATTTCAGATAGGCTGACATGGAAGAATGAGCATTTTATTTGTTAAATACTTGTTAAGTATTTAATTTTTATAGTGGTAATTTATAAAAATGTGTTGTAATGAAGATTTGTAATGCAGTAATTGATAAGAGTTAGCGCTGTAATTTGATGGCAGATTTTTCCATCAGTGCACTTTTATTATGACTATCCTTTCTTTTGTTTCTAGTTCTCACTTATGTGAAATAAGAGAGCAATGATACATATATTTTTATGTGTGTTCAACAATTAATTGCTAGTTGGGATGAATATGGATATACTTATATGTACCTAGTAGCTTGGCAAAACTAATTATAAGCCTTTCAATATTTTCATGGTAGCATTCCTTTGACAAGTTAGGTAGAAAGCGGTCCCTAAACCTGCTGTTAATGCAATTACCTTGAAATCATTCTAGATGGAGAGAGAATTAAATCCAGGACTCCTACTTCCTGGGCAAATTCTCTAGACACTAGGCTGAGACTTCGTACTACCTTTCTCCTTCCAAGTCCTTAAAGCAGGTAATTAAGCACAGCTGAAAGTTTGGAGCTTTTCACATTTCTTGCAGTGATGTTATTTGGGGGCGAGGCTTGGCTGGGGGGGTATCTGTCTCACCCCACCTAGCCAGCAATTTCAGTCTCACTCATAATAAGATATATAGGGTTCAGTAATACAGCGCTCAGTTACTGTTTGGATATCCTGTGCAGCTATGTTAAATGAAGCTCTAGCAGTAGATCATGTGAACTCGGTTATGACTGACACAAGATTTTGAAAGAATTGTTGTGACTGTTTTTGCACTCTCTTAACTAGCAGCCAAGGTAGGAAATACCATTTTTGTTCTATAGGAGCAAAATAATTTAAAAACATAGGAATGAACAGAATTTATTATTCTTCATTGTACCAGATTCTTCTATAATGAATTTTGGCAGGAGGATGTAATTAAAGTAAATAGTAGTAAACGGTGACAGTAATACATGGAAGCATGTCAAATAAATAAATAGGTATCTTGAGAGACTTTATTGAATGTTTTTCATAGCCTGTTCAAACTGTAATATTGTGCAGTGCTGTATTTTGCACGTTGCGTAGTGACTTGTTATTTGAAGAGATTTTTTTCTTTTTTTTGGTGGTGGTTAACTATTTTTAGGGATACAGTCACATTGAGTCTAAACCAAAGCTTTACTTGTCATGTACTTTTTTCCCAGTAAAACAACAATATGGCCTGCCCTATTATTGAAAGGTAGCTGGCTGAGTTAGCTGTCATTTTCTTTTGGAAAATATAGATTCTGGGTTCTAATTCTTAGTACCATAATACTGATCTCTTCATGTAAAGACATATGGAGTGTGTTTGCTGTAATCTACTAAGAGAGAAGCAATTCTTTTAGAATTGCAGTGCTTGGAAATGTTCTCTTGGTTTTCTGAGTTTGTCATGAGTAGAGGCTGAATAAATTAGTAAGGAATGATATTACCAAACTTAAAATCTTCAGATTACAGTTCAGTGTCTTCTGTCCTTATGTGTTGGGGTCACTCCAGAATAGCACACCTGTAGGCAGAAGATGTCATGTGAAAAACAACCTTATTTCAAAGGAGAGTTGAAAACTTCAGAGTGGTTCTTATAGGAGGAGCAGTCACGTCGTCTAGTGCTCCAGTTCAATCTAGCCCTTGTTAAAGGTTAGTGGGCACAGAGATGCAACTACCATTTTATCTGGATACTTTAATTCAAGGAATTCCAATAATATTGAAAGATTTTTTTATTATTATTATTTTTTGTCTTTTTCAAGCTAATTTTAACAAAATTCAGTCATAATTTCTTTCTGTGATTTTGGCTTTGAGTTATATAATACTGTGTTGCCAAAAAAAAAGTGATTAGGAGATCAGGATGGGAAAGGACTGTTGGGTTATCTTCTCTGTTATCTCAAACACATTGAGCACATTGGATAGGAGGCAACATCAAGTAGCAAGAATTCAGGGATTTATTTTTTTTTTCAGCACTATTAACTTTGATTTTGCATAAATTCCCTGTGCCTCAGGGGCCTGCTAGCTTGGACAGAGGTTAGCCAGTAACTGCTAACCTTGTCTGCGTTACTATTGATTCTGTCTTTCAGGCACAGTTAAAAAGACAACTTTCTAAATAAAAATTGTGTCACAGTCCATTGCAAAGTGTTTACCAAAGCAGGAGCAAAAAATATCTATGTGCCCTTCTGTCTTCTCCTTAAACAGTGGGATTAATTTTAAATAAATGCAGATGCTTTAAATGTGCCGTGATCAATACTGTAATTGGATATAGTGTTCTTTGATAAGCAGTAGAACTTTTTAGATGTTTGTTCATATTTATTGGTTAAATATTGAATTTTAAATCATTAAGGAAAGACAGGAGATAGAGATGATGGATCTCCCTTTGACCTGGTCACCATTCCTTGGGTTTAGCCTTCTGGCGAGGATGCTGGAAGAAGGTTTCTCTTTCCCAAGAGCCATTGAGCTTCCACTTTTGTCACTGACAGCAGAGTAGAGCAGGTCAGCCAGCAGGAGCCTTCAGCTGCAGCACAGCTGGGGAGACCCAGGGAAAGCTGGAAGCTAATGGGCACTGGGAAGCCCAGTCTCTGAGCTGATGAAAAGAAGAGGGGCTTTCCTGTGCCCTCTGATACGATGGCAACGAGTTTAAGCCTAGACACTGAGAGTCACTGAGCTGAAGGCAAGGCAATAGTTTGTCTTCAAGCCCTTTTGTTTACTTTTTGTCACTCAACATTTCTGAATTTCTTTAGCTGCAATTATCTTTTTCTAGTAATTCTTCCTGTTTAAAAAAAAAAAAGTCTTAGAGACTGCAAATCTCCAATTAAAGACTGCAAATATTTGATGTCTTTAAGGATGCTTGAAAGAAAGAGGGAGGCAGGTGTATCCCAGGGCTCCAACTGACTTGAAATTATGTCAGGCTTTTCTTCAGCCACTTTCTGGTTTGCACCATTAACATGAAATTCAAACCATCCTGACAGAAAAGGGTAGGGGGGTCAGGCAGGGAGAAAGTAGTGATCTATTGTGTCTCTTATCCGGCTGGTTTAGAGTTGCTCTTTAAATCACGCATGCAGTAGTACATTGTGTCACTTTGTCCAGCCTACTGTTAGGAATCCCAAATGAAAATTTCCTTCCTGTGATCTCCTTTCCTTAATGGCATTGTATTTTCATTTTTGTATCTTCTTTATAACACTTTAAGTACTGTAGCCAGTCTACAGGCTGCTTTTATACCCTTTCAAATAATTTTAATAGAGATTGTTTTGCTGAAAGAGTTGGGTGTATTTGTTTACATTTAAATAATAAAAGTTTTATCCCAGTCTCCAGGTGTTTATTGGTGATACTGTAAAATCATAACACCATTAAACCAATGCATCAAGGTAGAACTTGGCCAACTGTAACCATTTGTTCCTGTGGCATTCTCCAAAAGTCCAAAGTGGTGAACGAAATCCTGTGGCCCAGTGTCCACCACCACATAACCACCTCCCTGCCTGCTTTTCATTTACATAGATGAGTGGTCTACTGTGAGAATTCCTCCTCTTTACCCATTACTGGATAGAGTAGCATGAGGAAAGAGGTTATTGTCTGAGTGAGTCCCAAGGTCTTTGACAGCGAGCTTTGCCTCACAAACAAACCAGTTCCAGCACTTAAATATTCTGAATGTTCACATATTTTCTGTAATAGCAAATGGTAAAGTTAGAGTGTTTTTATAAGTTGCTTCATAATAATTTAATCACACATCACAGTTTCTGCTATGCTTTTTTCTCAGCTGTGTAGTAAGAGCAATGTGTACAGAGGGGCTTGGGCAACAACGTTAGGGGAGAAATGGGATGGAGAAAGCTCAAGGGAATCAGTACATCATCTTTCTACATGAAAATGATGTTGCAGTAGTAGTGATATTTTTCTTACTGAAAGCTATTCTAAATAAATGAAATATTCCACTAGAGGAAACGGAAAGCAAATTTGTTTTGACTTCACAACATACCGATAAATATTGTATTTTCAGTGGCGTGAAAGGAAACCTTTGCTATAGCCAAAGGAACAACATATTTCTATTGTAAGAAATAGCCTTAAAAAGCAAAACAAACCATGCAATACTTTTTCTTTAAGCAAACAAAACGTCTTTAATGAGGAAATGGAGGGAAAAAGTCATTATTTTCACTCGACAACTAATCATTATGCCCTTGCCTTGGTAAACATATATTTCTCTCAGTTTAGCTGCATTACATAATAAAATATTCTGGTTTCAGCAAGTGTGTTTTCTGCTGAGTGTTGTGAAATTTAATAGAGAAGTAATGTCTTACTGATGCTTAGTTTTTGTGACCTTTTCCGTCTTGTATTCGTGACATATTGGTCCTCTGTCTCCAGTACTATGGGATTCTAATGGATAGTATAGAATGGGTCAGATAATGAAAGTCCCTGGTACATTAACTTTCAATTTCATGAATGTCTGAATACTGCCTGGAAGATGAATAACAGGCATTTCCTTCCTTTTGCATTTTAACATTTATGACCTGGTTACGATTTTTTTTGCCTATGTTACCTCACAACAGGTCCTATATTATCATATTAAACTGTGTACTTCGGCTTTTGGCAAAGATCAAATCTTGTAATTTGCAGAGGGAGGCAGATAATGCCCAAATTCTCCTAAATGAAATAGTCTAATGCCCATTTTTTATTAGCAAATGCAATTTTTTTTGCCCAAAGTTATGTTCCTTGTTTAATAAGGTCTCACTCAGCTGGTTTAGGAAAGCAGTTAGACTTTGTTAGTGGTTGATCTGTGACTGAAAAAAAAAAGGTAATTACTGTTATAAGCAGCGTTTGAGCCTTGTAAGGTTGTAACAGTAGGCATGATATATGGAAGACAGCCAAGGATAGGGATTAACCAGTATTTATAGGATGTATCTAAGTGTACATAGGATACAATATTACATATGTAAGGTACACATTATATTGTATATGTGATATAATAGGAAGCTGGAAGTAGTTAGATTTGACATTGCCAGTGTTGAAAGAAAGAACAGTTAATGATATGACTGACGGTACAGTGAGGTGGGAGCTCAATCAGTCTTCAACCTCTTCATAATATATTAATATAGCAGCTAGTCTTTTTGCAAAGTGCATAAGAAGTGACCTGAGGCTTTCTAGGCAGGACTTTTAGGCGATGTTTCAGAAGGCGTTACCTTGCAGGTCAGAACAGCCTCTTCTGCTGATTTCAAGAAGCCTATGCAATGTCAAGTTGTGTAGAAAGGGGTATCAGAAAATTTCTGAGAACACAGGTGATAATAATGCCTAATGTTAAATAATACCAGCGCAGCATCTTCAGAATCTTTATGTGGAAAACACTGTACAATATTTGGGAGGAGAACAGGATAAAGCCCCCATTCTGTAGAAGAGTTCAGCTGCATTTACTCTCCTTCTGTGCAGCATTCAGAAACTGGAAGCAAAGTTATTAGTGTCAGTACTTGTTTCATCCATTGAGATTGATGGATATAGATGAATAGGGTGGTTAACAAGATGGGAATATAGCCAGTGCACTATGTCTAAATAGGGGTTGAACTAGATTTCCTCATTAAAGTGAGGTCTGTAGTTTCTGTTCCAGATTTTAAACTGATCTGAGGTTGGGACTAGTGGGAAAACAATGTTTCTCCCATGTCAGGAAGGAAGAAAAGCCACAAGCATCTTAGATTTAAGTGAGATTATCTAGAGGGAGGTATGAAACGTGATGCCGAAAGCAGGGTAAATTACATCAGAATGTTTTATTGTTTTGTGGCTGCAACAGCTGAGTCAGTTCACAATGCATCTCAGAGACAAATTATATGTCAACGATTTTTCAATTCCCAGCATCAACTTTATTTAGGATCCCAAAAGAAGAATTCAAAACATTCTGGAGCTGGATTGAATCTGCTGCCTAGGACCCCATTCTTCCTCTGAAACTATTTTATGTTGGAGTATTTCAGAAATGAGCAGCGTGTGACACTGTGAATTTAGCAGAGGTTCTGTGCAACCAATCATAACACTCCTGTGGTTATGTAGGCACTTTATAACTAACTAACAGTTTGATAGACATTCTTATTCTACATCCAAAATTATAAAAAAAGAAAAAAAAAGTAATAGCTTTTTTTGAAACAGCCCATGTTGATATTTTTGCTTTCTGCAAAGGTGTAATTTAAAGGCCAACTGTAATTTAATAACAGAGTATGAATACCAAACACACTATATACTTTACTAAAAAAGGAAAAAGAAAGTTTTCTTGGGCAGGCTGTATGCAGGAAGACCAAAATTTAACTGCAAAGTAAGAATTGCAAAGCAATTTCTGTGTTGTACCTTTTGATTTGAAAAGTCGAAAAGGTGCCTTTTTAAAATAAGTATTTTTGGAGGAGGGATTCCTCAGCATGGGTCATGCTCACTGTCATTAGCAGTCCCATCTGGTGCAAGAGCAAGGACTTGTTTGTGAACAGCTGCTGATTATGCAGATGCTGTCTCTTTTACAGAGGTTCTGTCATGAAGTAGAACATGAGTGTATATGCACATGGGGCATCTTTTACCTGGATTTAGAGGATTGCTTCATCTTTGGTAAAAAACATAGTTGCAAAGACTGTGCCTGAAGCCTTGTTTAGCATTTGAGAGATACTGTCTGACAGGCCATAAAATCCTGTTCATGTACTTGGCATGTGTAAAAATAGGCTGCCTTGTACAGTAGCCTATTATAAATAGCCAGCTAACTGCTTTTCAATTCTAGTCTGGTTCTAGCATCAAACAGGAAAGCTGGTGTTTGGAGGGCTGGTGCACGTGCAAGTGTACAAAATAATTCATGTCTCAGATTGTCCTTCTTCCATCCAGGTCTAGTTGCCTTTGGAAGATCACAGCTGAGGTCGTGGGGTTGCTGCTGTCCCTTTCTGGACAGACCTTTGGCTGTCACTGTAGTTGATGACATTGTCAAAAGCAGGTGTAATGGTATGTGGCCAGAGGTAAATTCTACAAAGTACAGGTGTCATTTACTTCCCTAGTTAAAAAGGATACCCTACCATATTCAGTGTGAAGTAGAGCAAAACTGTGATACAATGGAGAGACAGTGAATCAGGCTGCCATCTGGAATGAACTTGATTTACTTGCATTTTAAAATGAGCTGGATTGCATCAATTGGTTTTGGTCTACTGTTAAAATTTCATTTATTTTAATGCACAGACAAAAAGGTATTGAAAGTCATCATTTCAAAGTGCAGACATAAAACATTATACAACGTGTTTTTCCCAGATTTAAGAATGAATCAATAGAATAAAAAAGAGATAATCTGCAGTTTAATTTTATTACTTTTAAAGCACGTACAATACAGCCAAAGAAGATGTATACTTTGTAGCAGAGATAAGTATACAGTTCTTTAAAATGAATGAAATGAATCTGGTAAAATTAATTTAATATTCAATCTGACAATATATTTTAAACTGAGGCATGTGACTCTATGCATTACATGGCACATTCATGATTCAGATTCAGACAAATCTTACAGCTCCCATTTTCAGTCTAAAGGTTCTTGTCTGCCTGGTCATTGCATGAAGTAAATGGGAAGTTTCATTTGTGTTGTGCTACACACCAATCTGAGTGGCTTTTAAGATGACTGGGATTGCATTATTCTCCATCGTCTTACCAGGGCAGTGATCATCACAGCTTTCTTACAACGAGGAAAAGAGTGACGTCTCTCTTTGTGGGGTAAACACTGTTTAACAGCCTCGTGAAAATCAGAGAGGGAGCACAAGGGGGTATTCCTGCACCAGCACATTACACACATCCTAAGTATAAGACCTCTGTGCTTGAGGAAGGAGGAGTTTGTAAATAACTTTTTGTAAATAAACATGTTGTACTAAGAAAATACCCCAGCTCAGGGGTGCATCAGTGTCTCTTTAAGTGAGAAGTGGCTCTGGAAGGCCCCTGGGTGTGGTCCTACTAAGCAAAGTGCCTACAATACTAAAATTTCAGTTATCAGCAGTTTGATTCTCTATTAGGTCTAATCAAAACTACAACCTGTTGAGGTGCTCGTGCTGCAGCCTTGCTAAGAAATGCTGCTCTGAAAAGGTATGGATGGCTGTTCCCCAGAAATATGCGTGCCTGTCCTAGGGCAGAAGCTGGAACACTGGCAGTGCAAATACAGCTGGTGTTTCTTTGAAAAGGCTAAGAAATTCTCTAAGTCAGGAGAATTCTCATTAGAAAAAGAGGGTTGGTGGTGCTTGCAGACACAAAATGTAACTACATATTTTCAGGGTGAATATCCAGGAGACCAGTGTGCTTGGGGAAAGCAAGCTCAGGGGATATGCCTTAGCAGGGAAAAACTGATTGCAGTTTCCAGTGATTACAGCTACAGCTTGATGGATTATTGATAATAAATTCATCAAGTTCCATTTGAAAACTAATTAGAACAGTTGCCTCCCTTGCTTATACAGACTAGTAATTTCCTGTTAATTCCCAGACTAAATTTATTTGTAGTTAGCTTACACTCAGTTTTTCTCTTGCCACCATGACCAGTTTGCTTTGATGTCTTTTGCTCTTCCCTAGTGTCTGTGCGCCCAAGCGTCTCTCTGGTTCCTTATATTATTTGTATTTCCAGTCTAGCTTGTACCTTCCTCCTCTGGCAGGATTTTCCTTGTGCATATACCCCAATTCACACACACACAAACCCCATTATAATTAATTACTCTGCTCTTCTCCCTTACAATTAAATTCTCCTCTTTCTCATTTAACCCCATTTAAGCTTTCTGAAATTACACTGCCCAATGCTAGGAACTCAGGCTAAAAACCTCTCCTCTCATGATGCAATATAAAATGCTGATCTTTGAACATATTCCTCCTGCCCAATTCAATCAAAGCAGAACACATTAAAGGTGGAGATGACATTTAACTTCCATTCACCGGAACTGCAAAAAGTGCAACCAGGAAACCCTATGACAATTATCATATTTCTCTCATTTTGTTGGAAAGTTCCCTTTAACCCATATTAACATCTTACACTAATTGAGAAGGAGGTAATAAATTACTTCATGGATCGTTCAAAGTCTGATGATGCAGTGACACAGAAAGGTTTTCTCTGAAGAGTCATTAACTGATTATTTAATCTTTGCCAGAGCCTGAAATTTTATATTTATTTCTAGGCTTTTTTGGAAGACTTAAGTGAAAGATATGATGGTCGTATCCTACAGATACAGGGCCAGAAAATTAACAGTGAATGTATAATCAGTATTTCCAGCATCTATTGATTTATGTCAGTAATTACTCGCGAACCCATAATGCTGACTGTTGTCAAAATAGCCTGCTCTTTATGGTGTAAAATACTGGTTGTGCCAAGGGATTCCTTATTTATCTCAATAAATTAAGTATAATAGTGATAACTCTAAGCAAGTGTTTATATTATATGGCACCTTTGACACTGGCCAGAGAGTAATTCATTCAGAAGGTTTCTAGGCGTGAATTAGTAAACCAAATAGTAACTCCAGCCAGAGTCAGACAGCAAAACCCTTGGGCTGAGTCAGCCTGGGCAATGCTGATGTAGAATATAGTTGAAATATAACAAGTCAGCCGTCCTGAAAACTTGCACAGATTCTGTTCTGGTTTGACACTTGAATTTAATTTTTTTCTTTTTTAAACTAAGAAGCAACAGTCTAAGTTGTATTGCTGGGAAACTCTCATTACACAATAAATTACACCTTATGGAAATTGAAATACAGCACTGAATTTCTCTAGGTTAGCAGTTCATAACTGATTCTGAAAAAAAAGAGGCCTGCAAATTTACCAGTTTATTGCAACTCTATCCCTGATGGTTTGTATTGAGCATTTCTAAAAACAGGAGCTTTAAGTTGCCAACTACATAATGCTTTTTCAAGGTGTAAGGTGTTCCCAATTTCATCAACATTCACAGGGAGCTGCAGAGGACTGGAGTCATGGATTTCCAGTGGCTTATATGTATACTCAGCTCCTTTCAAAACCAAACCCACAGAAACTGTGGCTGTGTGTCCTGGTAACTGAGGAGCAATATTAAGGAACAGTAGTTGGTCCATCTTAGAATATTTACAGAGTGGCCTCAGCTTTATACCTGACTTGGTTGTAATGATGTTAATTATCACAGCGGTAATTCATGTCTTGAACAACTTGACTGTTCGAGTGTTCCCCTGTTGCCTAAGTGTGTTCTTCTTTTGTTTGTGATAAACACCCTCCTTTCCTGACTCCTTATTTTTGTGTTAAAATCACCAAGATTTTAAAGGAAAAGAAACCATAAAACCTCTTTTTTTAAACTGAAAGGAACACTAGGAACAGGGGCTCTGATTAATGTAGACGTGATGGCAAAGGCCATATGTTAGTGCTATCAGTACCGCATTACACTAGAGCTTAAAATGCTTAATGGAAGTTGCTAAACTTTATTTTTCTAGCATTATTTAATAGTGGCAAAAGATTTTTGCTGATCCATACTGCTTTAAAATTAATTGTTCAAATTAGCAGTGTAATTTGCACTCCGTATGAAAGGTCTTTTACCACAAAAGTCACTGAAGATATAAAAAACATTTTTATAGAAGAAATTCTCTGCATGAAAAATGCGTGTCCCTTATGTGTTTCCCCCATTTTTCTGAGTTAACAAATGCTAGAAAAGGTTTGGGTGTCTATTATCTATGTTTAATATTCCATTATATCTTAATGGTCGTCACATAACCTGGTTAAGTAACAATAATACTGTGACACACACTAAATCTATTAAATTAAAAGTTCAAGTGTAAAGCCATGGTGAATTAGAACAGTAGAAGACTTGCAGACATTCCTCTGGTTTCTATTACATCTTCTCTTTATTAATTTTGCTTAAGAATAAAACATCTGAAATGAGAATCTATAACATCTAAAAAGAAACAGTAGATAATGAGTAGTCTACATTACTGGAAATCAAAAGAAATAGTACAGAGATTAAAAATTCTCATAATGAGTAGGACAACTGAAGACAAAAAATGTAAGAGCAAATTTGAAAAAAATTAGAGAGATGGATAAAAAGTATGTGGTGAATGTTTTACAGGCATGTTAGATACTCAAATTTAAGAGAAATTATAGTCTTTTTTTGTAAATCTATTACCTATGAACATCTAATTTTTTTAGTAAATAGTTGTACAAATTAAATGGCAATAGTATACGTTGTATAGAAAAATAGGATTAACAAACTTTAGAACCCATAATGAGATCATAAAGAAGAGAAAATTTGGGAATGGAGGAGCAGCAAAACAAATTTCTGCTGTTCCCATGTGAAATCCTAAACCTGCCACCTTGACTTGACTGCAGCAGCAAGCAGTCCTCCTTTATGGTGCCAAGGTCTAGGTGCCAAAGTGACCCTCAGATTGTGGGAACACACTTGCTTGGGCAACCTCCAGAGGCGAGAGCTGCAGAAATCGGTCCTCCACTTTGGAGTTACCCTATTTCTTCCCTATGGGACATAGCTGAAGCCATCCTCCGCTGATGCCCAGCTGCCGTGAATCATAGAATCATAGAATTGTTAAGGTTGGAAAAGACCCTTAAGATCATCAAGTCTAACCGTTAACCTAGCACTGCCAAGTCCACCACTAAACCATGTCCTCAAGCACCACATCTACCCATCTTTTAAATACCTCCAGGGATGGAGACTCAACCACTTCCCTGGGCAGCCTGTTCCAGTGCCTGACTACTCTTTCAGTAAAGAAGTTTTTCCTAATATCCAACCTAAACTTTCCCTGGTGCAGCTTGAGGCCATTTCCTCTCGTCCTATCACTTGTTACTTGGGAGAAGAGACCGACCCCCACCTTGCTACAACCTCCTTCCAGGTAGTTGTAGAGAGCAATAAGGTCTCCCCTCAGCCTCCTCTTCTCCAAACTAAACAACCCCAGCTCCCTCAGCCGCTCCTCGTAAGACTTATTCTCTAGACCCCTCACCAGCCTCGTTGCTCTTCTTTGGACACGCTCCAGCACCTCGATGTCCTTCTTGTAGTGAGGGGCCCAAAACTGAACACAGTATTCGAGATGCGGCCTCACCGGTGCCGAGTACAGGGGCACTATCACCTCCCTGGTCCTGCTGGCCACACTATTCCTGATACAAGCCAGGATGCCATTGGCCCTCTTGGCCACCTGGGCACACTGCTGGCTCATGTTTAGGCAGCTGTCAACCAACACCCCCAGGTCCTTTTCAGCCAGGCAGCTCTCCAGCCACTCTTCCCCAGGCCTGTAGCATTGCCTGGGGTTGTTGTGACCGAAGTGCAGGACCCGGCACTTGGCCTTGTTGAACCTCATACAGTTGGCCCCGGCCCATCGATCCAGCCTGTCCAGGTCCCTCTGCAGGGCCTTCCTACCCTCCAGCAGATCAACACTCCCACCCAACTTGGTGTCATCTGCAAACTTACTGAGGGTGCACTCAATCCCCTCATCCAGATCATCGATAAAAATATTAAACAGGACTAGTCCCAACATTGAGCCCTGGGGAACCATGCTGATCTTAAGGGAGAGGTCACTAAAAATTACGCCTAGTAGAACCACAATTTATAGGCTATTGGAAACCACAGTGAAGGATTCACCTACCATGTAACTACATCAGGAACACTAAAGAATAACAGCTGTTGGCAGCAGGGCTACGTATCTCATGGTTTTGCTGGTTTTATGCTTAAGTAAATAATACTTAAACTGTGAGAAGTTTATAAAGATAGCATTAATAAAAAATCTTATGTTTACCTAATCTGAAACAGACAGATATGTCAGGAATTAAATTGTCCTATACAAGTTATCATTGTAATTCATTTTATCTGTAATTCTTATGAAGTTAAGATAGATTTCTTTTTCTTTGGTTACATGATTTTGAACACACAATTTTGCATTCTGACATGAGAAAAGAAAATCATAGGATATACTTTTCTTTTAGGTCTCTTAGCTTCTGATTTGTAATTCAAGAATATATTTACCTTAATTGTCTCTATGATATGTTAGAACCTTGGATTTTGATTGATGTTCATTTGCAATAGTTAGTATGATCGAAATTAGAGAATGTCCTAGAAAAATTATACAAGTGTCTAACAAGAACAGGTGGATAAAAGAAGCAAGCAGTGTGTTCAGAGAATAATCATTCAATAAAATTAATTGAACTAAGCAGAAGAGCTCCAGGTAACTCCTCCTTCTCCAAAACTGTTCAGTTATCCTAACAAAACTTTTGTGGCTGGAATGTCAATCAGATGGTCAGTCCCTTGTGGCTTGCCTGATTGCAAGTGAAAGGATTTTTTTTCCCTGTTTGCTACAAAATTAGCATAGGTGCAGGGTAGAAAGTAATTAACTACAATATGACCCCTAGCACCAGAGAGGAGTAATGCAAAATAATATTTGGGAGGAGTTTTGAATTTGTGGGAGGGCCAGACAAAAAAAATAGAGGGTCTTCAGCACAACACTACATACCCACTTGGAGGAGTAGGGGCATGATTTCTCCAAGCTGGAGAGGCAGGACAATGTTGGGGAGTTCCCCTTTTCACCCTGCTCCAGAGACCATGGGAGCCTACAGTGTTTCTGCCTGTATCGGGATATGGTGTGTGGGTCTCCTCAGGCAGCTCTCATGTTTCATCTTGAACAGCTTCGCTTCTTTCCCACACATAACAGTTGGTGGCTGAGTATCATCCCTGACCCACTTGGGATTTCAACAGACACATAATTCACAGGTGAGGTCTCCAGTGGATTTAACAGGAGGTTTCACTCTTTTGCAACCTGGAGCACATGGATGCTCAGCCTTGCTTTACAACTTTTCAGATTTCCTCTATCCAAGCAAGGGATGAGACATTGCTTCCTAATTTTGAGTTCACTAGGTTTATGATTAAAAAAAAAAAAGTAAAGAAAGCAAGAAGTCTTCCCTGCTAAAACTATACTCTGTGAAGAACAGATTGGGATGTTTCCTTGAGAATGAGGAAATATGAAACAATATCCTTTGATAAGTCACATCTACTGAAGTTAACAAGAGGAAATGCATATGATGTAGTGAGCTTCTGTTATTCAGCATTTCATTTGTGATTGGTAATGCTACAGTCAGCCCTTCTGCAGTCAAGGACTTAATTTAAAACCTTCATATTAACTTACATTATTAATACTTCAAAAAGTTAACTTGCAAAACAAAAAAAGTGTTGATGAAAGTTTTTTTCTGAGTTACATTACAAAAGCATTGAATCTTTCCTTTTTGTCAGAAATGTTAATATGTTAATGTGTTAATATTTTAATTACTATGAACCTGTGGCTTCACCTGAGAGAAGCAGGGCCATGGAGTTAGCAAATAAGATGGGGAGATAACATTGCAGCCCAATTTTAGGATTCTTTTTCATTCTATTATAGATATAACCTATTCATTATAGGGGGAAAAAACCAACCAAACAAAAAAACCCCACAACCCCCAAAAAACCAAAAAACTTCTAATAGCTCCAAAAAGGTTCAAGCTATAAAAACCCCCCTCTTTCTATGGTGCCTCAGTTTGTGACAGATGCAACTTTTAACAACCTTTCCCTCACTGTCAGAAACATTTCTGTGAAGGCTGCAGCTAGATGAGTATTGCAGCCACAGCTGTGATCAGCAGATTCTGCTGCCATGGCTCTTATGTAAGACAGACTCTTCTTCAAAGGCAAAAGCATCTGTTTTGATGAAGAACTTAATACCTTGAGCTTTCAGCATGACGCATGAAGTCCCAGTTGCCTATAGAAAGATTGAGATGGTAACTCCCAAGAAGAGTTTGAATTCCCATCTGGTCCAGAAAAAGAAGTAAGCAAGAAATGTAATACTCACCTGTCTGCCTGTACACGAAGCTTTCCATTCGGGCTGCAGAAGAGCGGTTGCTAGGGATATGTTTGTATTTTTAATGGATATGGCATCCTTTACAGGCAGATTTTTCCCTGCCTGGTGACCATCTAATATATCTCTGTGTTTCTAAAGACCATGGGCTACACAACAATAATGTTTTTGTTGATCTTGAGGACAAGCCCTGGTGACAGCTGTTCCTTTGTATTTTCTTCTGTTGTAATTCCCAGAAGTTAGCATTTCTAGCATTAGCAACTACTTTGGAGTGTTTCTTCCAATGTAACTCATTTCTCAGTGCTGAATATATCTGAAATTATATATACCTTCAAGGTTTTACACCTTTGTTTTATCACCTCAGGTACAGCAAGTCCAGGGGCAATCTCTTTAATAAATATAAAAGAGTTTTTAGTACATTTGAAATCTGCTGGTTTAGGAGAACCAAAATCACAAAATACAAAATAAGAAGGTTTTGTTGACAACCCAGACTGGGCTGTGGAAGGATTAAATCTTGCAGGGAAGGAAAGTTGATATTAAGACAAAGTGCTAATAGCTATAATCATTGTGATGAGTGTAGAGTGAAGTACATAGCTAGCTGAACAGCTCATAAAAATCAGCTGCTGTTACTAAGACTGAAGGACAGACCAAATCTTACCTTTGCCAGCACAGTAAAGATGTCTAGCTATGGCCTTGCACTCCATCAAAGGAAGTCCTAGCAAATGAGTGCAATGCAGCATGCACATACTGTTTTTCTGAACTGAAATTGCAAAGCTGTTGACTTTATAGAAGGTGTTAAATTGGCAGTTTGACCTTTCTCTTGTGATGACAAACACTTGGGAATATGCACTAGAAGTTAGCTTGACTTGACTTTTGTGCTATTGCTGCTGCCTTTTGGCTTTTGTGAGGGAAATTGCCCTTTTCTTGCATTCTCAGCTCTAGCTGTAAAGCAGACTGCAATGAACAAACTTCTGCCCTGAACACCTAATATATAAGATCTGCTTGCCAGCAGTTTGCTGGCTGCTATTAAGCACAAAATCGGTGTCTTAGGGTATGATCAGGTTTTTACCTTAGCTTTATAAATATTCATTATCTTACATTTTCACTAATTGCTCCAGAGCAAGAGAAAATGTTAATTTTTAATCAATAATACAGCCTCCTTGAGAACATTTTACAAATTAGGAGTTCATTTAAGTCCCAGCATATGTTGTTAATGTTGGTTGTTACATGCTAATTAGTTTGGATTTTTTTAATCAGGAGTAGCACTGGAAATGCAAGCTATGGAACTAGCATTGAGCAGAAATTTTCCAAGCAGAGGTCAAGTAAGAGCTCCCATATAGAAGAAACAGGATGTAGTTACTTGCTGTTTGAGTTTCCTCTATGAAATCAGTTGATAAGGAAATTAACTGCTTTTCCTAATATAGGTTAACCAACTGTATGTGTAATGCTCAGGAATTTCTTCTGATTAGTGATTTCACCATTTTAAGGCACCATGATTATAAATTGATGGGTTTTTTGAAGGTTAAGTATTTGAAAGCACACAGATTTATTCATGCAGACTATCAATTACTTTGATATCCTTTGAATTAGCATTAAAGTTAAGGGCCTTTGAACTGAAAGGATTTCATTAATTGCAGGCAAAAGATATGGAGTCCATAATTCCTTTGGATGTAACTGTCATGAATCTTGAAATGTGGCAGGAAGAGTCATTAGCAGAGTGCCATTCACATGGGCTCATCAGAAAGGGAGTTTGATGTGATTGCCTCAAGCAGAGTACAGAAGGTCAGCACGGGCCAATACCCTCAGCTAACAGAAATGTAGAAAGTTCAGAGAGCTGCATGACAGCTAGCTCCAGTAATCCTGACTCCTCTGTCCAGATGAGTTGTTTCTCTGGGAGAAGCCTATTGTCAACTGCTCAAGGCTCTTGCCATTTAAATTCTTAAATGGATTGTATTTTTTATTAGGTGACATTTCTATAATATTCTACGTGACTTAACATTATTTTTAGGGGTAGTAGTAAGGTTCAATTAGAGATTAAGGATCAAGATGATGACCTGCTCCCTATTTGTATGTGTTTCACTTGCAATTTTTCTCTGTGTTTAATGTTCTTCTACTATAGCTCTTGTGTAATTTCACATACTATTAAATGCAAAAGGAAAATCTTGAATCTTTGCAGACTGAAAAGATATGTTTCAGGTCAGGAAGGGACACTTCTCCACTTCATTTAGCAGAGCTTGGGCACAAAAAAGATGGATGTGTCAGAGAGAGAGGGCAGCAATCACCAATTCCCCGTTCTTTTGTGCTTTAGCTTATTCTGCTGGTGCAGAACCATGAGAGGAGGCACACTTGAATGACTGGAGGCATTTACCCTTCTTCCCCCTGCATCACTAACGTGGACGGGCACAATTCTGAGAGTGATTGAGGAAGTGCAGGCTGGCAGAGCCACCAGAGGCAATGAAACATCAGAAGCGTCCAGAGGGTGTCCAATATAAGAAACTTTATGTTAATAGAAAGGAGAATATTCCTCTAAACTTTTGCTATTCATCTCATCCAGCATCAAAAATATGAGATCTGGAGCTCTTTCAGTTCCTTCACTAGATTTCAGTTACAAAAGTTTAAATCTTAACCAGTTCTGCAGTGGACAATGAATAGTTTACTCTTCATATGGCTTTTGAAATTATATATATGATTTCATGACTCCTGGTTGACTCTCAGAAGTCATTACAAGGGATATCTGCCTCAGTCTTCCCTGCTTCTTAATCCTTCTACTACCCTATTGTCCCATGTTAATGTTAAAGTGAATATTCCCCAAAATGAGATGCCAAGACATCAAATTGACCCAAGTGGCCTGGCTTTCTGGGTGACACAGATTGTACGTGACTTCATGCCTACAGAGAAGTGAAGGGAGGAGATTAATTTTTCTGAACCTCAGTTATTTCTGTTGCTTCTGCGGAACAGATGCGGTTTCTTCATGACACTTACTGGTCTCAGCCTCTACAGGAAGGTTATTTGAGACTGGGATTGACTGAACAAACCACTTGATTCATAAACATTTCAAATTACTGAATTGATGTATCTGGAAGGACAGGAGAAAGGATGAGAAAGGCCTGGATCTGACTGATCGAAAAAAATAGCAAAATATAGGGATTTTTGATAGCAAAAATTGGTCTCATGTAAAGATCACAGTGCAGAACAAGGTTCATTTTTTGCTTGGGGAGGGAGAGGCTTTCTGTGGTGGTTTTTACTGTGGTCATTACTTATCTTTTTATACAAGTGCTTTTTAGGAAGTGTGTGAGAGGCACTTGGTTCTGGTTGCATGAAAGTTCACACTTAGCCTCTGGGGCTGTGAAAAGGTTCAGTTGATAGTTAAAATAAAAGGTAGGTCACTTACTCCTAGTTGCATTTTAAATCTGGTGATACTTTTGGGGAGCTACTTTCAATGCCATTACAAAGGCACTTTTTCCCCTTTTAATTGGCATTTCAGGTTGTAGCTATATTTTTCTCTCATAGTCAAGTCTTGAGCTTTTATGTCTCCTGTCACAGTGACAAAGTGTTAACAATTTCATTCAAGCAGTCAGTCAAATTAAAATCTCACATCATCTATATTGTTTATCTGTCTTGTCCTACTATCTTTCAATAATCCTTTTGATCTCTAATGGTCAATGACTCTTAAACCTTGAGCAAAGTTTAAGTAAGTCCAAAGGGTTATTTGGGGGTTTTCTTCTTTATTATTTAATTAAGTATATTAGGTCTGCACCTGATCACAGTATCTGCTTTACTTCAGTCAGATTCATAAGTTTTGGTGCTGTGTATACTCTCATATTCAAGCCTGCCAGGCAAGTTCCAGCCCTACTAGTCACCTCTGAATCAACAGCAGTCAGAAGTGTTAGAGCCTGGAAAAATTATGAAGTCACAAATATTTGTATTTAAAGTAACAGCCTCCCAGATCTTCCATATACCTCCTGTTTTATTCTCCCCTGGCATGTAAGCTACATTACTTTGACTCAGCTACGAGTACATGCAGTTTTCCTGGTAGTAAATGCCATGGTTTAAAAAAGTGGCAATTGGTGGCACTACTGCCAAACAATGGAACTCCATTATTTCTAGGTCTTTTGTATCCAGACTCAAACATACGCAGTCTCTGGAAATACTATTATGCTGTATGAGTTATTTACCACTTTTGAGATGCTTTTTCTGGCAAAATACACTCCTTTTAAAAAGATATTTAAATTTTGTAACTGGTGATGGTGACCTGGCCAATGGTGATACAGCTTTTTCATATGACTTCATTGCAGTCCAATAGGGAAGAAGCAATAGCGTCATTTTGTGGGACCTGGAGATGATAGTATCATCATGAGAGAAGAAAGCAGAGTAAATGACGAGTTGGAGGGTTTACGTATAACTGTGTCTGTGTGTGCATATGTATCTATAAAGAGTAGACAAATCTGATAAGACCAATGAGTGCTTTAATTTGGTCTGGTTTTCTAGTTATCCCAGAAATCCATTGAGCAACCTTTTTTCAGATGTAGATTAAATCTAAACATAAATCCAAAGCAAATTGCATATCCATTTATTCCACACAAGGGAAGAAAATGCATAAATAATCTTAGAATCAGCTTAGAACTTTTTTAGCATTCACTTTATTACATATGCCCCCTGATAGTTATTTAATTTTAAATGGTTTGGGTTTTAAGTCATAGATTTTGAGAACGTATCTCTTCAAAGAGATTATCAGTGCTGCTGCATTCCAAAATAAACTGTGATATAAATAAAACAAAGTAAAAATGTTTCAGTAATAAAATTTAAATGTACTTAATGTTGTAGTTCACAAATTTCAGATAATTTTAAACACCATTCCTTTGTCTTCTAGGTGTTTTCTTCACTTTTTCATATTTAAAAATATGATAAATAAGTAGAATATAAACTCTAAATGTAAATATATGTATAGTGCATTTAATAAAAATGTAATAAAATATTGCATACACCATATACATATTTTCACTTACTGTAAGCTGATTCAAAAACCTGCAAGACAAATTCAAATGAAATTCCCAATATTCAGACCAGCTCACCTACTAATATGAGGCCTGCTTTGATCCAGACCTGTATAATTTGGTCTAAAATGGGGTTAGGAGGAAACTGCTTTAGTATTAGTATCTAAGATTATAGGAAAACACATCCAACTAGGGTGATGCTATAGATGGAAATATTTCAATACAGCAACTATAATAGGGTACCTAAGTAATGTTTGCTTGTATTTTTTTTTTTTTTAATTTCACCTTTGAAGGACAAAAATCAGTCAGGGCTTTCTTTAAAATATATATTGCAAAACAAAAAAGAGAAAGAGACACACAGACATGCAGAAAAACAGAGACACTAAACATACTGGGACGTTAAACATTTTTCTAGCACAAACTCTTAATCAAGGTAATATATTGACTTGTCTTAGGGTGGCCCTCCAGCTTTGTCTTGTGTTTCTTCAAGTACCCTTATTAGGACTTAGAGAACTTGTAGTGTTCCTAGGAAGAGTCCTATTGGTGAAGAAAGAAATTAGCATGGAAGCACTCAAAATAGTTAGAAATGTCACTGCCTGACATTAATTTTCAAGTAAAGATCCCAGCAACATTGATTTTTTTCAGATGTTTCTACATTTTCAAAGCCACAAAATGATCTCTCTCAGGCTATCAAAGGCTGCTTTAAGATTATGTGAGCTCTTTGTAAGAAGAGTCCTTGAGGATTCCCTGCCATTTTTGATCCAAATGTGTAGCTTTCATGTTGGTTGAATTGAAATTTTCATGAGAAGAAATCTCCTTGTAGCATCTTTCTCTTTTATACCTCTGGGTAAAGCTGTGCTCCCCAGATGTCAGTTAAATCAGCGTTGACCTTGCAACTCCCAGGAGAAAACATGAGAGTTTTTCTTGTCACTTTTTTTCCCTGCTGTTTTCAAGAAGTTGTGCCCTCCAGAATTGTAGGAGCAAATCTTCAAAAATATATCCAAAACGCACTATGGAAGTATTTCAAATGTAATCTCTATATTGAAGGTAACCAATTACACAACTCAACGTGCTCCTTCTAGAAATAGTTAAAATAATACAGAAGTCCATCAAAATTAATTCTTCAGTCCTCATTTGCACCATTTGCTAACCTCAGGTCTCCCTAAGTTTCTGTCTGGGAAGGTGCTGTGCCACATGCCAAACTGAACTTGGTAGTGGGGGTTATTGGGACAGGGCAGGGTATATCATAAGTAGGTTTTAACTGCCACTTGAGGAAGCAGGTGAGCGTTTTATCACTGGGCTCAGCCAAACTGAACGGTCAGCCACTGGATCTTCTAACAACTAGTTGGTATAGAGGGCAAGCTGTATAGGAGATATATAAAGACTGGGACCCTGAGAAAAGTGAACCCTGCAAAACTGATTTTTTTTCCTTCAACTCCGCAGAAGGGCTTGTGCACATATGTAGGTTATACAAAACACAGAATATAGACCTACAGTGAAGCTGGTGCTTCCTGAATTCTAAAGATGGAAGGATATTTTTATAGAAGCATAGACATTCCTAAATAGGGAATGGATAATGCAAAGACAGTTATAATTGATTTGAAGGCACTATATTTTCCATGTTATTCTCTACATTTTATTAAGCATTAACTCAAAGAGAAATTGCATCATATTTTGCATTGTGATTATTCCGACTTTTAAAAATAGACTTTTCCAGTAGTTTTAACAGCCTGTAATATTTTTTCACATCTAGAATATGGTGCAGGTGTTTTATTTTTCTTCTCTTCCATCTTTCATTCAGGAATTTTGAAAATCCCTTATTATGTATTGGAAGTTATGCCATGCTCTATTCCAAGAATACAACAAACCAAACCCTAAAGACCTGTTCTGTTAGGTTTGCTAACATTTATGCATTTTAACTATTGCCTGATTTTCAGAGGCATCTTTTCTATTATCTGAAGGGCTTTTTCCTCTTAAGAAGCAATTTTGTAAGGTTAGGTAATTCAGAGGCTTGTTAAACCCCTGGTCAGGGAGGACCTGTTCTAAATTTCACTCTGGTTTGGATTTTTTCTGTGTTTTACTTTTGGATTTGGATGAGTACTAAAATCATGTTTGTTATGGAATTGGGGAATTTGCTAGCCTTCCCTGCTGTGGGTTCTTCAGTAAAACATGTTTATTCATATGCTCTCCCCAAAACTACAGAAGTCAGCTCCAAATTCATTTGTCCCTTTGTATTTATGAACCAAGTAAGATGTTCTGACTGGCTATTTTTCATGTATCTTGTGGGCATTTGCTGTATATAAAAGTGCAGGGTTTTTTGCTCAGCATTGTCTGTTATAATTATGTGTATTATAGTAGAGTTTGCAGGATCAAAGACAGAGAGCCTTAATAAATTCTCTTCTCTATGTACTCTAAGCACTTTCTTGTCTCCAGTCAGACTGGAATATGTCTGTTGATTGTAATTGCTTCTGCAGATGCTAAAGGGAGACAAGAGGAGTTGACATTTGCTTTTCATTTCACTAAAAATTTTGAGAACTGTGGCCTGTTAAAAACAGGACAAAAAGAAATCAGCAGTAAGGTGTAATTGGGCTTAGACTCTGAAAATCTGGGACTCAGAAGTTGCCCAGTCATAGCCTGATCTGCTGTGCTTAACAGAAATAGGTCATGTAGTTGGGGGAAGAAATATAAAAGTGGCAGGCATTTTTGCCAGTTTGGATCAGTTTGTTCAGGTGTCATTAGCTGGTATAAAAAGATGTAGGATACAGGATATATATAACATAAAGTATAAAGCAATTATTGTCTAACTAGCACACAGAAGATAGGTAGGATTTAATGAGCTATTAGGCTAAGCATCAGTCCATAAGCATTAGCATTAGCTATTAGGCTAAGCATGAGGCACCTCCAGCCAGCATGAGCCCGGCGGGGACGGGTCAGCCTCTGCAGCCCCCGGCACTGGCCCTGCAGCGCTGCTGAGCTGCCGTCTGCCACCAGCTCTGTCATCACTGCTGTCACTGGCAGCTCAGACCCGTGACCTGATGATTCTCAACTCACTTGACCAGCGTCTGTGGCTTTTCCCTTTAGGATTTTATACCTTTCCATGGTGGCTTACCTTGCCCGCTTGAATCCTTGAGCTACTAACAAGCCCCATCTCAAAAACTGTACCCCATTTGTAATTTTTTTTATCTTGTCTTTCTACTCTTTCACACAGCTCTTTCTCCCAGCTTAGTAATTTTCTCAGAAACCGGAGGCACAGTTACACAGTTGGGCTGGATCAGAGCTGGGCCTCCAGTCCTGGAAGCACAGACGGCCAGGGCCCTAGGAGACAGATGGGGAGCGTATAAAGCATCACTGTCTGTTTTTACTATAGCCTATTTTTTTTTTTACTGTTAATATTTAGCTTTATCAATTTTTGGCAACTAAACAATTCTGAACATTTTGTTTGTGGAAGCATAGTGTTGTATCCTGCTTTCCTCCTTACATCAGTGTAGGCAGTTGTTCTATATTGGCCCAATATTTCATCTTTCTACATTGACCTATATTTATTTCTATATTGACCTATTTCATCTTTCACTACCTTTTAGAACCATTGCCATTGTTTTCTTTTCACAACCACTTTCAGGTGCATAGCATATGCTGTAGGTTTATAATACAAATTCTACAACCAGGAAATATATGTATTGCATGCATTACAGAGGAAAATAAGTCATATTTCCATGAGGGCATCTGTGCTTTCACTTCACAGCATAACTATGTTATCTTGCTCTGTTCACAGAAGCAGTCCTTAGAAACTGATATTTATGTAAATGCTGAAAAAACAGGCATCCAGTGAATTATTTTTTCCAGTATAGATTTACATTTGATCCAAATTCCTTTCTTGAATGCAGATTGAAAAATCTATGTTTTGAATATCAAGGAAGAATACTCTCTATTTCAATGGATTTTGTATACTCATGCAAATTACTACTCGAGTTACATAAATTTAGTTTGAGGTCATTATATGGATAATTTGTTACTTAGTAAAGTAGTTTGTCAGGTTATGAGACATTAATCCTCCAATAGGTCTTTAATTAGGAGAGATGAACTAAATAATTCATAGCAAGACTTGGCCTGAAAACATTTATACTACTTGGTTATACCATTTCACATGCAATGACAAATTGTTTTGGTGTAGTCTGGAAATAGCAGGACTTAATTAATTACTTCCAAGGTTTTAGACATCTGTGATAGGTTCTTTAAATGCATTAGATTGGAAATTCATACAAAGGCTAAAAATAGAGTTCAAGTCCTTGGGGTTAAAAAGCTGAGATGAAAAGAGAACATTCTGCTTGCAGAAAAGAGTGGGAAGCAGCTGAAAGAGGAAAGGAATGGCAGCTAACTAGTGTGTCCAATTCCCCAAATATTATTTTTGCAAAACTGAGCTGGAAATCATTAAATACAGAAAATGACATGGTTTGAAATTTTAATAATAGGAATGTGCAATTACTTGAGCACCTTGTACTCATCTGGCCAATTAGATGGAAGAGGTGGCTGAGAAAGAAGCCCTGAATAGTTTAGAGAGCTTAGAAAGAAAAGAAAAAAGGGCGAGATGTTTTTCTATTCTGAAATCACCTTGCAGATGAAATCAACTAAGTGAGAATAATTTACTAGACTGGAAGGAGAGATTCTTTTTTTCAAAAAAAAAGACCAAGATAAATAAGCTGGATGTTGTAGTAACCCAAAGTTTAGTGTATATCATTAAGCGGTATCTTCAGACAGTGAAGCAGTGAGTCACGCTGCTATTGCACTTACAGCTAGTGGGAAGAGCAAACAGCAAAGGGTTATAGTCATATGATCATATAAATCAGAAAAAAATTCATTTTGATAAGAATATTTACCAATTTATGCTGTGTAGGAGGACATTTTTTACAAATTAGATATCTCCTGGAACACTTGAGTTAGGAAATCTAAAAGATTGACATTCATAACTGCAAATCTGGAATTAATCCTTGAAAATGATCCTTTTGAGTATGGACAGATACCAAACTTTTTTTTTCCACAGTCAAGTTGCTGAGCTTTACATGTAGCCTCACAGTTGGAGCACTCATCCAGTGCTCTCAGGTCCTGACTTCAGTTTCCTCTATGGCCTGAGAAGACTCAAATACACATTGCTATCTCGCAAGAAGCCATCTGAGTTCGGTAAAAGGAGCTCCACCATTGTGCTGAATGCAGCTGTGGGTGACCAGAAAATGAGCAATCAAAAGGAAGCGTGATAGAGAAGATAAGTCATTTGCAGACTACGTGATGGGAAATGGCAGTTTGAACACTGTACAGACTGAAAAGGGTGTTTTATCTACGACTGCTTTCTGACTTTTTGCTATAAATAACTACTACGTACCTACCAGCAGACCTTGAGGTTATGCCTGTTTAATTTATTGGTACAGATATGGCTTGTGGGGACAGCTGAAAGTTTGTGAAACATCCTCTGTGGATCCAGGCCACTATCCGCCACTTAAACTGCATGTTAGGTGCCTCAGTGCTTGTGCCGTTTTAGACCTTTGTCACTTGAGTTTCAGGTTATCTGTCTGTTTGTGAAAGTACTGAATTGAAAACCTCCTCTGACCAAAGGACTGCTACTAGGAACAGTGGCACTGAGGACAGCAACAGGTATGAAAACAACATGAGGTGGCTGAATGGAAATAAGAAGGGAAATAGCAGTAGCCACCCAGTAGCCACTACTGCTAAAGTGCAGATACCTAGCCTCATTCATAACAGATTTCACTGCTAATTCTTTCTAGTGATCCTAGGAAGTCTCAGAATATTTGCCACCTTTGGGAAGATTCTAGACATCTGTAGAAAATTTCAAACAGGTCCATATTTAATGAAGAAATTAAATTCTGACATCCACCTCAGAAGCAAAATATCCCAATGTATTATAAAGAGGTACTGGTAACAGAGATGCAAGAGGCAGAAGAAAAGGGATGTGTAGGGTCTCAGCGAAACAATGTAGTTATATGAAGAAGGGTAAATAGCTAAAGAGTTACTGATTGTCTTTGTCCAATGCAGATATGTGGGTTATGTTGAGGCTGAATTTTGTGGGTTACATGCGAGTAAAGAAATCGCGTTTCACAGCTTCAAAGCAATTGCTTTATTTCATAACCATCCAAAATCAGATGAAATTTTCTTGTTCCATTTTCCAGTCAGAAACACATTTTTACAGAACCCACTTCTTAGCAAGTCAGGGCACTTAGCAGGGAGCTGCAGCAAACTCTTTCAATTCATTTATCAAAGCATTTGCAGCGCCCATTATAAAACAACAATAGATGTTAACAAAAGGAAGTTAATCTGTATTCTATAAATAAAAAGCTAGAGAACATCAAAGCTACTTGCAAAATCTTGTGCTTCTTTTAAGTTTCATTCAATTTCCCCTCTTTGCATCCATGTGATGAAAGTTTATTTAAGGAGCCCAGCTAAATATTCAACATTGTAGAAAAAACAAAACAGCCTACATAAAGAGAAGTAAGAAAAGTGCAGCTGAGTGAGAAAGATGTCAGAAAACAGCTTAGCTGTCGGTAGCTGTCATATGCCGCTGAGGCAAAGCCCTGCAGACAGGCTGTAGTTGGCTGCTGCCCTCCTCAGCGTGAGAGGTCAGCGCCCTGAGCAGCTCCAGCAGCACTGCTGGAAGGAATCACAGGAGCACACTCTCTCCCTCCAGCATCCACAGCCCCAGTGCCTGCCTGAAGCTGAGCCTGGCTTTCGAATTAGCTGATGCTGCCAGTGTGGTGCCTCCCAGTCCACCTGAACAGAACATGAGCCGTTGGCCTTCCAGGGGCTGCTTTGAGTGTTGTGTGAAGCTTTGCGACCCTGCTGCAGTCCACTCTGCTGTTTTGAGTTCGTTCTGAAGGAGCTGATTGATAGAAGCGATGGTTGCTCCTGTGCCTCTGGCAGTAGGAGTAGCAGCAGTGGCTGTGGCATTAAAGCACATATGCCAAGATGGCACTGAAATAGTCTCTACCTAAAGTCTTAAAATCAAAATCAAATAGAAAAAAAAAGGTAAAGTGAGTCTCTCAAGACAAATTGGAATGTCAGTGGAGGAATTTCAGTATGGAGTCCAGCAGAATGGCATCCTCTGCCAAGATGATCCGTTACATGTGAAGGATGCAGGGCAGAGGCAGCAGTGCCAGTAGAAGTCAGCACCATCTATCTCACCAGAGCCTGGCTGCTAAGAGCCAACGTCAGGCAGTGACAGACGCAGTCCAAGTTTCCTTCCCTACAAGAGTCCATAAAACCTGACATAGGTGTCCTTCCAGGGCTAGATTGCCTCTGTCATTTTCTGAAGAGCTTTTCATGATGAAGCTCGTTGTGTGTTAGTCTAGTGTTAATGCATTTCGGTTTGCTGCATAGATTTTTTTTAGGGGCAGAACAGGTGGTTGGTTTGCCTGGTTGGAGAAGCTACCAAGACAACTAATGGTAAAGTTCTGCAGTGATGCCACTCAAAGAGGTTAATCTCTGCTTATATCATAGGTGAATTCAGCCTGTGAAATTATTTGAAAGTAAGCTAAGCTGACTTGTATGATTTATGGTTTTTCAGAGCAATTCTTACAACTGGATAAAATAGATACCATTCAGTTATTTTACTTTGTGTTTGGGGAAAAAAAAATGACCACCCAAACCAAAAATATAAGAGCTATCTTCAAAGCATTACTCTGTGTTGTCATATATTTCTTAGTCATTTTCACTAAGAATGTTACTAAAATGAAGAATACCAACCATTTCTCAAGCTACTTAAATAATATTTTGCATTTCTCTTATTTTTCAAATCATTACTCAGGTGCATACAACCATCCTAAGTGTACACTGCAGTCCTGAGATTAATCTTAAAACAAGGAGGTATTGGATAACTCAAGCAGGGTTTCCATATTTGTCCCTTATACCTCCTTGCTGTAACACTGCATTAACTTTTGGATAGAAATAAATCAAGTGCTAATGCTGCTTTTGTGGAAATACAGTATCCGTGATTACTGGTAGTTAACGAAATAATTCACTCTGTTCCAGAAACTCTTGATTCTGCCTTCATTTACTGCTGGTTGTCAAAGGCAAGAGATACTGTGTAAAATACCTGCATAATAAAGTAATCTGGAAAACTAATGGTCATATTCAGAAGACACATTCAGGATACTCTATGTTCACATCATTAGGTAGCATATTGTAGCTCCTGGCTCTGGGTATGTGCTGAATTTGCTCACCAATATTCAGTGTTTTAAAGCTTCATTAGAGTGGGAAACAGAGCTAATTTTTAAACTGCCTTCTGGTGCACTTGCAGAAATATTTCAAAAGTGAAATAAAGCTTTTGAAGCCTGCCTATACTGAGGCCCTCAAGGTGATGTTCCTTGATGGCTCCGGCCAGACTTCTGCACAGCCAGATCATCTGGTGGACTAAACTTGGTCTGTAATTAGGCACAGTTACATGCATGGTATCTTCTACATGATAGCAGTCATCCAGTAGCAACTTCAACCTTTACAAAGCTTCCTGAACTTTGTTTAAAAAATTCAGGTGTAAAAAACAAACAGCTAATGCCCTCTCTCCCTTTATCCAAGTGCCAGTATCTTAGACTGCCTTCTGTGTATGGAGTTTTTCTTCAGTACCTTTCGGTGGGCTCAAACTGCATCTCTCTGAGATGGTGTCATCCATACAGACCTTCATGAGAATTCCCAGGAGAAGGAGGATTGGAAAAATGTACAATAAAGACTTAATGAGAGGTCTTCTGTGCGGTCCATGTCCTCTGCCCACCAAGAAAGCCATTTACCTCCTCTTTGATATGACCTTACCCCAGATATTCCGACACTGTAATTCTTCAGCCAGTAATGTTTCCCTCCACAGTATTTGTTTATAACTTTGTATGGGGATCTTTTCTCCCTCTTTGGTCTCTGTCCTTAAATACACTGGGCTTTGCTAGGGGAGGAAGCTCCACGAAATTATTAGTTGGAAATGAGGGGAGAAGGAGATGAAGTTTGCCTTGGTCTGCAGAACAACCTCCTTTGACTGGCTTGTAAAACTAACTTTTAATCAAAATGCAATTAAAAAAAATTACTTTGAAATGTCTATGAACAAGAATATGTAAAACATTGAGCTGCCTCTGGTTTCAAATATATTCTGCAACTCTATTTAGGCCTGCATTGTCTGGGCATCCTCTGGGTGAATGGTGTGTGCCTGGGCCTAGTTTCAGTGCAGAAAGCTCTACCTGTCCCTGGTATAAGCATAACTATATGTGAAATGGGGATTGAATTTGTCCCATGATAACATTACTATTGAGAGAAATTGCTAATTCTGTAACTGGTAATACTGTAATAGTATATTCCATTGTAATATTCAAGTAATCGATCCTTCTGTTTAAAATGTTATCATTTAGGCTACAAGACTACCTATATAGATCTTTCTTATACTGATATATTTATTTTTATGCCTCTCTGATATTAATTCATTGGTATTGGAGAAATATCAAATGTTTGTGTGGTCAGAGCCAAAAGGCAGAGGTCCAATATGGCCTGGGATCCCTCACGTGTGAGTAGGGCAAAGACTTCTGCACAGAACTCTCAAGGAGAAACAGCCATGAAATCTGTGTGGGAGAAAGAAAGGAGCATGGGCAAGGGGCTGGGTTTGCAAAAGACGGTCTTTAGCAGGTGACTTGGAAAACTGGCTGTGGTGTCTGCTTGAACCAGCTGTCAAAACCTTAAGAATATGCTGGATTTGGTGTGGTAGCTTTTCTGTTTTAATGGTTCTTTTTATGCATTGCAGACTTTTCTGGGTGAATGTGAATACTTGTATTATGTACTAGGCTGTGCTATTTTAAATGTGGGTAAACAGTGAAAAATGTGGGGGGACGGGAAGAGAACTGGTGAGATGCATTGCATAATATATCACTTTCAGGTATTGCAGGTTGTAAACACATGTGAAATGAAAATGTTTCCTCAGGTTGGACTACTTGTCAGTCAAAACTCTGCCATATCTTCCATAACAGGAGACAGGAAAAACCATGCTGGACCGCTTCCTTTATGAAAAGGAAATATGAAAAGAGAAAGAAATTTCCTTTATGAAAAATCTCTTAAACAGAAACCTCCATTACATAAATGGTCCTTTGCTTATTACACTTTGGTAATAAAAGAAAAGCAAGTTCACAAGTTGATTAGATAATTCTTATTATCAAAATGCTGTTTTCAATCAAAAATGACCTTTTCTTACATTTATTGGGAAGCTAGCTTTACAACACATTAAACTGAAGCTTTTGTGCTGGCAGTGAAAAGCTTGCTGTTCCACAAAGATGATCTTCAGTTTGTTTGCTCTCTACAACCCTTATTACAGACAGCTGGCTGCTTGATAAGATTTGGGGAGGGGGCAGGGGGGGGCAGGCTGTTCTTATATTTTGGCTCAGTCTTCCTGGTCTTTCAGTCTGTGCTTCATGTTATTAAGTCAGCTTTACAAAACCTTTGCTCTGCTTAAATTCTGGGCATAAAGAAAGATGGATAAGAGGTTGGTTTTAGGTAAAAGATTGTCCCCTGAAGATTATGCAGCAGTCTTATTACATGGGGTACTGCATCAATGTTATCTTTAGATGTTGAATAAGATGATTTTGTTTGAATCAAGTTATTTTAGAGAACGTAAACTTGCTATTTTCAAGTTTGATTCTTATCTCCGTTCTATTACTAGTTGTTGTCTTCTAGTAATGGAATTTTTATATTAAATAAACTTCTGGCTCCTTTCTGAGCCTTTCTCATCCTGCTAAACAACATGGGGAGTACAAACAAGGATCTAACTTATGCTGGCTTTTGAAAGAGGGAGAAAAAAACTATAGCAGTTAGGTGCTATTTGACAGAGCAATGTTTTCACCTGATGTCTTTTATGTTTCTTTTCTCTGTTCAGTGATACATTTTTCAGAACAGAGTTTTTGTGCTTGTCCAGAATTGCTTTTTGGGAGTTTTTTGGTTACTGATCATGGTAAGGAGTTATTATTTCAGAATATTGGCTTTTGCTACAAACCATTTAATATTCCGTATTTTCCTGCAGCATTCGAAAGTACTTAAGCATCTGTTTTTTCTGTAGATCAGTTTCTCCTTTATGTGTGAAAGTGGAAATAACACTCTTGTTGAACATGTTAGCTTTGTTTTTTTCAAGCTGTAGTTTTTTGATAATCAGTCATTCCGAGACTTGCTTCCAGACACACCGAGTGTTTTGTATGTCACGGCCATGGTATGTGAGTTACGTTCCCCCACCGGTTGCCAAGCAAACTGTTCACTATATTTTTTCCATATACTCTTCTGTATTACGTAACCTATAGCAATGCCAAGCAGGACAGAGCTGCCTCATTGTTTTACATTGAGGGTATGCTACATCTTGCTTAACTTAAAACAATCCCAATATAGGCATCCACAAGTGACCTCGTGTTGTAGACCCCCTTACGTAGTCAGTGAAGAGAAAAAGGTCTTTCTAGGATGTGGTCAAGATCATCCTACGGTTAGGGCCAAAAATGCAACAGAAACATCTGTTTCTCTCCACTGACAATAAAAGTCATCTGGAAGTTGTCATTCTCTAGACAAGTAAAGTGATGTTTCTATCAACCATTTCCTCAAATGTGGGAAGTGCACAGAGAGACACAGAGTGTGCACAGAGAGTGCACAGAGTTTGAGAGCATTACTTACTGGGGGTAAGTAACACCTCCATGTGTTCAAGTTAATTGCTGTGCATTTTTAAAGTTCTTTTGGAAGAAAAATTGTGGGTTTTAAGAAAACAAGGATTTGATTTTAGATGGGTGATAATTTTAAAATAATAGCTGTGCTTTATGGCTTAATACCTAGGGATGTCAGAAATATGAGAGAAAGAGAGGGATTTGTGGGAAGAGGGCAGGTGAAGATGGCCAGAGGTGCATGATAAAAGCAATTTATCAAGTAATTTTACTGCACAAAAACTGCATTTATTCTGTAGGTAGTTACCACATAACATTTTTTGCTGTGATTCATCATAAGCCATGCCTCTATCATGCTACTGCAGGGGGCACAAAGTAGACAGTGACTTTTGTTCTGTTCCTGTGCAGGAGACTAGCAGAGGCTCATCGTTTTCCACACTGCTTTTCATGAGGCTTTGTGGAGGCTCTGATTTGTGTCACACTTTACATAAGATTTTGTGGAATACCTCTGTCTGCAGTTTCAAAGAATTACAATAGATTTGGAGAAAGATTGTCTTTTATGTCCTAATTGCTTGATGACCTGACAGAAGAATGCAACCTTTCTGCTAACGTCAATGGTATACAAGCGTTTTGGAATCTTAAAAGACAAGCTTCTGTGTTTGTTTAACATGACGAAGTATCAAATGCAAGAAGCTGTTGCTTTTTTAAAAAGTCTGTTTAAGTTGGGGTGTGTGCAGATAAAAATCTGCTAAAAGATAGAGAAAATCTTTTTAATAAAGAAAGAATTCTGATATGTATGTATTGGACAAACAGGCATAACACCTTCACAGGTAAATGGAGCATAAAGTATGAACTATCTATACTTTTCTCCCATAAAAAGTTACCCAGATAATATATAAATATGAAAGAAGACTGGAATTCAGGCTGTATGTGTCAATGTTTTTACATGAGGAAATCATTTTCAATGCTGTATAATTAGCCACAGTATCCTAAAATTAAAAGAGAACTTTTTGTCTGAGAGGCTGATGTGTTTTGTGGTGTTTGTGATATGGCTTTTCCCAGATTACCTCTCACATAAAACATTGAATTTAACCCATGTTACCATTACAAGTACTGCTGAAGTCCCAAAGACTTAATTTAGGAAAGTTTTGACAGAGACGTGACAGAAGTTCAAGCATTTCTTTACTTCAATTAATTAACATTGTGCAAGCTTTAGAGTAAAAACTATTGCAGCTTTTAGTTATGCCTTAAAAAAGAAAAATAACAAAGAAAAGGTTTCATCAAGGTAATTCCAGGGTACAAGAGAAGAGCTATTAATGTTTGTATGCGGTGTCATATTATAAAGTACGTGAGAGCTACCAGGACCAGTACTTATTAGTGGCATTTGTAACCTCCTAGGGCATCATTTGAAGATTCTAGGATGGCTCTCAACTTGAACATCACTACGTAGATATAGAAGTTATATAGTCCGCATTATAGTATCAGCGAATTGTGTGAAGGAAGAGCAGTCTGATAGTAGTGTAATTTAACTCTGAGCGCACAAATGCAACACTCAAAGAGAGTTGTTTTCCTCCTTCAAATGCAAAGACCAAAGGAGAATAAGAATAGAAAAATACTTCAATTTGCTCTTAACATATTCTGATATGTGATTCTGTGAATGGGTGGGATAATTTTGTTATTTAGGTGAATTTCTGACTTTATGCAAATGAAAATTCAATGAGGCAGAAAATGGAAACTCCATGCTAAATAGTGGTGCTGTTCTCTTTACTCACAGTTAACTGATTGGAACAAGTGGAAATTAAAAGCAAGCCTGGAATTTAGTGACCCACTGATAAGATGCCTCAGTTCAAGTAACACAAGGGCGGGAGAAAAATTCATTTGGTTCAGGAAATAATATGCAAGGGTGCTGTTACCAGACAAAGAAGGACCAATTTGCAAACTGTGTGAACTCCATCAGGAGTTTCTCCCGGACTTGCAACTACATTATATGTATATATATAAAAATGCATATATAATAGAAATATTATAATATATATTTTGCATGTATTTTTTTAAAGCACATTCATTTTCAAATGGCATATTAATCTGCAATCCTTTTGATCCCTCGGCAGTTCTTAAAAAAAAGGTTGTTAATATTACATTCCTGGCTCTTTTAAGGTTTATGAAAGCAAGTTGTAATCTCCACAATTGCATTCCGTAAGCATTACAAGCCATGTGAGGAAGCATGTCTTTCTTACATAGTTGTTGCAGCAGGAGCACTGAAGTCATAGTTAAATATTTCCAGTATCTCTAGTGTGCAAATGCTTTTTAAAACTCAGTTCTGATCTACTGACACTATTTTTTAATTTATACATTTTATGATTATGTAAGTGCATCTCCAGAGAGGGGCTTTAAAATGAACAAGTATTTGGGCTTTTTGCTCACTTTTTGATAGAATTCTTTTTTCTCAGTTGTCTTTATAATATAATTTCCCTTAAGTAATTATATAACTGAGCAGACTAACCTTCATTTAGTCTCCGCTGATCTTTCTCAAGCTAGAAACAATCATAGACGGATAGTTGAAATTTCTGTCTGACAGCAAAAGTCTCAGCTGAAGTCCTAACAAAGGATTCTAAAATCTGAACTAAAACCTAGACTTTGAAAATATTTTTTTCTGGGTCTTATTTCTTAGTAGTGAAGCTAGCAAAGTGCTAGTGAGAGAATAGATTTTTAAAGGTGGCAATCATGACACTTTTACACTTCCCCTCGCCTCTTTAAATTAGCACTTTCTAGATTGTAGAGTTAGAAATAAAGCTGAAGGCTACAGGATTCGAAGAGGGGACTTTGTTGGTTTGTTTCAAGTTTGGTTTGTAGCTAATGCTGAAATAATGCATCCTTATTTAATAAGAAAGAGTTAGAGCATTCATTTGAAAAAATTATAGACAGACTTTTGTTGTAACTTCAAGTACACAGTTGCAACTGGCATAAATAAAAACTGTCTTCTACTTAAGAGTTTCCACAATATATATATTTTTATTTTGGGATGAGTATTTTTGCCAAAAGACATGATGAAGAGCCAGCTCTTTTCTCTGCTTAAAATGAGTGTTGCCAATTTCAAAACACAATGGCAACCTCTCTAGTATCCCATATAAAAACAAGATCTCCCCTGGGAACATAATGGATACATTTTAGACCCACAGCTTTAGAAAGGATGTACTTCCTTCCTACCTTTGCCGTTGCAATTGGCCAGGAAAGCTTCGTGTTCTCCCCGTGGCTCCATGATGGCCACAGTCCTCACACTCTGCAGTTATGGGGAAACTTAATTTATCTTCCAGGTTGTTGATAATGCTAATTAGCACACTGCAGTCTATGGTGTGACATACGATTTCTACTTTCTGTAGGACAGTTTTGATAGGATTCAACGGTGACTTACATGCCTTCGTCATTCCACTGCTTCTTGGTCAGTCTGGTTTTGCTTTTGAAGCCAGACGTTCATGGGGAACTTCCACTAATGGTGAAAGTTACTATATCAGGTAGTGCTGTTCTGTAACAGTTCCTCCCTTCAGCTCCCAACCTCATGGGACCTTCAGTCATCTTGATTTTCCTGCTCTGCTCCAGCCCATGTTGGGAAGAGGAGTACAACTGGCTGGGAGAAAAATGCCTGACTAGGCCCTTTCCATGTATTGCTAGAGCAGGGAGCACATGTACGTAGCATTTCTTTACTTGGTAGAGAGAGAAAGGATATAAAAGCGGAGTTGCACAAAGCCACAGCACTAGGTTGTGAGGTTAGTGTCAGCCTACTGGGGGTTTTTTTGTTGGGTTTTTTTTCTTTAACGATGTGGTTTACCAGTTGTACATTACTAGGAGGAACATGGAAGTGATATCACTCATCATTGAGTTCTATGAACTTTTACCTGTTAATTATGTATTTTAAAAAAAAAAAAAATTAGCTTTTCCCCTTCTATGCTTCTGTATCTAATTTTCATTTAATTTAGAAGGGAGGTTTAACAAACAAGGGTCACTTGCTTATAATGTATGTAATGCATAAAATAAGAATTTCCATGACCCAGAGGGCTGGGTATTCTTGGTTTTATGCATATGCATTTCTAATATTTCCCTCTTAGAAACCATGCTTCAGCCAACTATCAAATCTGCTATAGCTTTTCTAAGGTGGTAAGTGGAGAGGAGATGCTTTGCAATTAAAGAAAATATTCGTGGAGTCTAGTTGATGAAAATTGGTATGATACTTTTCCTCACTTCACACACATCACCTGAGAGGTCTCATCCTTCCAGCATTCTCTCTTTGAGCTTTTTCTCCAATGTGCAGGCATGAGGCCTTGATAAAGGTTTGATGATTGTGCTTTGCTTTCTATTGTATTCAGTAGAACTTTTCAAGGAAATAGAATCAAACCCCTGTGAGTTTTCAGGGAAATATCATTTTGATGTTGAAGTGTAGATATCTTCTCTGACCTAAATTTTCAGAAGTGACTAATGCTTTGGGGAATTGCATTTTCTAATGCTTGAGCTGAGGTTATGTAAGGAGACCTTTTATGGAGAATGAGAGCTAACAACTGGGGAATTGACAAATCTTAAGTGATCTAAACTGGTTATCTGAATATTCATGCCTTAAAAATGTAGAGCTCCTTCTCTCTAATTGTATAACATAAATACATTTTTCAGTATTGCAAAACCTATTCAATTATTAACTGGTGTGCAAAGATGTGCTAACACGAGTCAAAGCAGGATTTATTTTTTCTATGCTGATTGAATTACTCTTAATATTTTTCTCTCTCTCTTTCTGATTCATTTTATGAAAGCTACATTAAATATGATGCAAAACAAACATTAGGATATGGATAAAAATGTAAATCCACAGAGGTCAGGAAAATAAAAAGCGGGGTTCTTGTGATCTCTGTTACTTTTCCTATTCTGTATAGATATGTAGTGTTTTGTTACCAAGGTTTGCAGTGATAAACTTACAGCATAAGGGAGCTGCTGCTGGAAGAAATCTTTTTGTCTCTTGATTTTTGTGCCCCTTTCTTTTCAACAGGAGTACCTAAAATTTTGTTTGTTTGGGTTTTTTCCTGGTTAATGTAATTTTTTTCATTAAATTCCATTTGACCTTGGGAAGAAAATGTGAGTGAAGGGATACTTCATTTGGAAGAGGGATGGAGATGGATGGATGTAAGGCTTCTGTACTGTCTGATGGAATAAAATTTTTAGGCTTGCCCCCACACTGACTGAGTGGCTTTGGGTGGTGGTCCAGCAGATCTAAAGCAGCTTTCTTAATTGTGCTTGTTGTAGCCAGTTTTTCATGCTGATGTTTAGAACTTCAAAGAAATATGTGCGAAGAAAAACTGTTCTCTTACACAGATGAAACAGTAGGGAATTGCACTTCTTTAGAGATGGTCCGATGTCTTCATAACATTCGTGCGTTAATTTGCGTATGCTGTATAAAGTGCCTAAATCTATGCTTAGGAAAATGTATATCAATTTTTAAATGCAAATATCTATTTGTCCTCTAAGTAGACAATCCATGGGTACCTTCAAAATAGGTGGCAATCTTCATCAATGTAATGTGAAAAAATGTATATCACTTACAGAAAAGAGATTTAGCCAGAGAAGCCAGGTATTCTTAAGTTATTTATGTCTTCTTACCTGTTACTGAGAATAGGCTGGAGTTTAGAGAAAAAATGGAAATATAAACCATCAGAATTAAGGCCTGCTGATTCAGAGAGCTAGAAATGTGTCCTGGGTCTCCAAAACCTCTAACTTTCAGTGAGTTTCGTATTCAGTAGCTTTAGAAGTGCTGTTATACTATAACTGAAGTTAATTTGTTGTATATGAGAACTGACAATGTTTTTAAGTGCATTGTAGAAGAAACTGTTTTACTGCTGAATTATAGGCAACTTCTAAAACCAGGCCGTTGACTACGTTGGATGAAATTTAAGTCAGCGTTACTTGATTGAAATTTACATCCAGAAGGACTGTGTATTTTAAGGGTCATCCTTTGATACTTAGCATTTCCATGGCCCTTCTTAAAAACTAGCTTAAGCAATTAGGACAAGATTTCTAAATGTGTGGGGTGCCTAAAGATGCAGTGAACGCCTGGCAGGATTTTGGAGTCACGTGCATCTGAATGTTATTGATTTGTGGGGTAGCTCCTGAAACTCGGTGTGGAGGGAAGAGTCTACATAAAGATGCAGCTGCCTAACAGTTTGACCATACTGCAACCTTAGGCACTCTGAAAGTGATGGGAACTAGCAGGTTTTGAGCTATTTCTGTAACTTAGAAAAAATTTCTCATTCTCTCATACACTGAAAATTGTTTTGCACGTTCATGTAAGATTTAACGGCAGATGACGGCAGAGAGGAAAATCTGGATAAAAAGAGAGGTACAAATACCCTATGAACTGAATTCTCCCTGCCAGGGAAAAGAGAAGGAATGTCACAATAGATGGTATTATTGCAAATTTAGTTTAGTTTAATAAGCTTTTAAATCTGGAAGGCGAGTGCAGAATTCAGCTGCAAAATAGGTAGCCACAAAAGCAGCTGTTAGGATTTACCCGATAAGGTAATTTCTTGCTGTTAAATGCTGCATTCAATACAATAGCTGGATACATCCTCACTGCACAATGTTCTCTCATCACTTTTTTTCTAAGTACATTTGTGTGAAGAGCTCAAGAAGAATTTTCCTCCTCTTGAATCTTTTGCTCCTTCCCTGTGCAGAATTCCACAGGAATGCTTTTGAAGACAAGAATCCTCTCTAAACATGCTTGGGGAGAGGGGAAAGGGGGTTGTTGTTACTAATTTATTCAACACATCAGCCTCACCGATCTCATAGGATTTAGTAGTCTTCTGCATTTAGTAGTTCACTTTTATGACCACTGAAGTAATTATTATTTGTTCTTTAAGTTGTCATGAGAAAGTTTCTTGTTACTCTTGTGCATACTCTTGAGTATTCAGGCAGCTAATTTGGGGGATTAAAGCCAGCAACATCAGTGTAAGTGTATATGCTCTTTTAGTTCTTCCATGCTACTGTGTGAAGACAGCTCTTCATACTCTGAAAGCCTCTCTTTTGGCTGCCGAGTACTAAGAGCTATAAGCAAGTTTGAACTGGCAAGGACATAGAGTAGAAACTGGCACATCTACTAGTAGGAGATTCTGTTGGCCTGGCTGAATCTTTGCTCAGGGCTATCAGAGGATGCATCCACAGGATTTAATTCAGTTCGCTGTGTTCAAAGAAACTGTACACAGATGCTAGTGGAAATGCTCTGAAGTAATGTTCATTAAGTTACCTTCAATAATAAGATACTGGTAATTTGTTGCAAGTATTACAGCAAAGCACCTATAAAAGCCCTGGTTAAAAACACCTTTTCAGTTAAATCCTTGTTTTGAAGTGATGTTGAAACGTTCATAACTTCTGTGAAACCCCTTTATGTCCATAGAACCAACAGAAAAGAATAAAATATGAAGGAAGCTAGACAGTTAGGTCCAAAATCCATTTGTGGAGAAAAATACCCAAATACATTTGAGCTGATAATAAAGTTGTTCTTTCCTTGCACCATGCAATTGTTTAGGTCTTTGGCTTATGATTTATATGTAAAGTGTTAGTACAATCACATTATTCCTAATTAACAGAACACCATCAGATGTTTTTCAGTATATGAGATAATGAGTAAAGATGGACTACATTTTCAACAATGAAATATTACACCATATGATGGTTTTATTGTAGAATAACTGTAATACTTTGCACACATATAATTTGAAAATTTTGAGAATCTTCTTTCTTTCATGCACTCTGCATGTGCGCAGCTATGGATAGTTTTAAATTTCCTTTTGAAAACTGTATGGTTATATTTGAGTTTGTAGTTTCCTCCTGTAAAATGTGAGCCATGGGAAGGGCAGTCTAAGCTGCAGCAGCCTCCTTTATTATATCACAGTCACTGATCCTGTGAAAGGGCTGTGTCATGCTGCATTGTGTATGCATATTATTTCTCAAAAGAGAATCGCCATTCGGAATAATTAATCATAATTAGCAGCAAAGCAGGAACAAGGTCAAAATACTAACTGTTTTTTTTCATTCACATCAATCCCACGTATTTATGGTGTGGTCAGAAAAAAAGTCATTTTTTAGAATGTCTGCTTTTGTAGTTTGGATCCAGCAACAAAAGGCATTAAAATGCAACTGTTGCAGCTGAATTTATGCAGGTTTTTTTCACCTGAGAGAAGTCCCTATTTAAGCACTCAAGTTAGGCAGTATTTCTTTTGTCATCCCTAAGGAATTCTAACTAGGATGTACTCATTCTATTCAGGGCTGTAGGTTGTTGGGGTCTTTTTTAGTTCCTTTTAAGTATATTCCCATCAGTGCTGGTGACATATATCAGCACCACAGAGTGAAATACAGAAATTAGAATAGAATCTGAGGCCAGCACGTTTGCTAAAAGCACTGAAAGAGATGTCCTTAGCAATAACAAGAAAATAAGAGGGTAGACCATGACAGGATTTTGTGCATGTCCTCCAAACATGCACTAATGCTATAAAGCTGTACAAATGGAAATAATAAAGGGAATGATTTTAGCCCTAGGCTTGGCTCCAGTAACTGATAAAAAGTGAGAGCAGGGAAAAATCTGATGACCTGTGCACTGAGGAACTGGAGAAAAGGTTATGACTGATTTGATCCTGGATATGTTAGGAAATCAAGCTGAATGCAACACGATGCTGGTTATCCTTGTAGATAAGAACCAACCAGTTGAAGGCATATTTAAAAGTAAGAACTAGATGTTTTGTACTTAATGTGTCAAAGCACCCTGAAAATGTTAAATCAACTTGGTACTAGTTTAGTTGCTATGCTTCTACTTGAAGGACAAAAGGTTTGACAAATGTAAATAAATCAACAAAATTCTTTCTATTCTTGAAAAGTTAATGAAAACGAATCTTAATCTTTGGCCCTTCCCTCTTTACATTTCCTTTTTTTTTTTTGTATACAAATAGAAATCACTCCTGACATAAGAGAATTATTCCTGACCTTAAAAACAATGTTTTAGGCATCATTTACACACTCTACATCAGATGTTGTAACTACAAGTTTTGATAACTTGGAAGTATAGGTTTTTGAATGCAAATATATCAATGTGCTGGCTACTAAAGCTCAGGAGGGAGTACTGCTGGGCCATATCACAAACTATTGAATCAAACCAGAGAACACAATGAATTGCTCCTTGAGTAACTGCAAATCATATGAGGAAAGGGAAATACTGTTGAAAGGTCTCAATTTGCAACAGGCATGCTAGAAATTGCATACAAACAACATTTTCTACAATTGATATAAAAGTTAACCTCTATTATTTTTTAACCTTGTCAAGTCTGTAAAACACCCTTTGAAGTGACAGTGTTTCAGAAAGGAGGGGAAAAAATGTAAATAGAAAAATGCAAAAAAACCCAAACAACTCAAAGAAGGCCTTTAGTAACATATGCATTTCAATGCCAGTGAACCCAAACAATTTAAGCTCTAAATTAGAGCTTGTGGAAGAGGTCTAATTACAGTGGACCTAAAGAGTGCATTTCAGTGTACATGAATGCCACATTACAGATCTGGCAATGAGATTTTTCATAAGAAAAATTGATCTTTAAAGCTGGTAAGGATGACGTGTCTCCCTGTTTTTCCCTCTCCTTCCTAGTATCTCTTTCAGCTAGGTTATTTTAATGATGATATTTTTACTTTGTTTTCCCCTCATGGAAGATCTGACATGAGATTTCCGAAATATATCCCAATTCTGTTCCCATTACAGCAATATCAAAGTGAAAAAATATAGCACATATTTTTTGTATTTTATATACATTGTGAATATATATCATGAAATAGTTAACAAATAAGTAGCAAATTAGGAAGAGTTTATCCAGTTTCCTTTCTCTGAAGGAATGCAAAGAGCTAAAGACTTGGCTTTACTCAGATCAAGCCAAGCTATCAGAAAACTGGGTAAGGCTGGAGGAAGTCATTTACTCATCACCTTTGCATGTTTTCTGTCCTTGTATATTCATTTGACTAAGTTACTGGAAAGCTTAGGAACTGCTGAGGACAAGATTTTAGACAGGAAAATGTGGAAATCACTGTAGGAATAACTACGTATGAGCTCTCTTGACTGGAGAACAGACGTGAACTGGAATACCATTGTTTGAAGTGCTTGCGACCTCCTCATAAATTACTTAGTGATTTTTTTCATTACTGTAGAAGAGTAATTGTTTATTACTGCTGCTCTCTGTTCCAAAGTGCTGCATCATTCTAGAGTGCTCTGCTGAAGGGATACTTCCCCAGCATCCTAAACATTGTGTTTTAATGAGCAGATATGTAAAGCATGCTATTATTTTTTCCTGATAATTCCTTGCACATTTATGTTTCTGAGGTGATTTCTAGAAGGTGATTAAAACAGATTGTTCAAAAGCAACAAATCCAAGCCACCAGGGCAAGACAGATTAACATAATTTAGATGAAAAGCATGAAGCCAGCGTTATGGTTGCTTTATTTTGCCTTAGCAGCCAATATGCCCTTGACTAGATAGGGTCTAACCATCTAGTACAAATTCTTATACTTGCTGCTCCAGTGGGTTTTGTTGAAGATACTGGCTTCAACTATATGAGTTAGCAGTGTTTATCAATTTTAATATCATGCCTCAGGAATATTGCCACTTACACTTTAATATGACTTGGCTTGTCAATTCAAACCTTGGTTTTTTGCAATTTTAAACTCTCATAATGTTATAGTTTATAAGTCTCTATTATAATTCATAAAACTATGCCTATTGGTTCTTAGCTAAACAGTTGAGAAAGATGTGTCCTTTTGTTCCTGCAATGAGCTATTTTATTTGGTAGGTTTTATTTACTGTATTTAAAGGTGTAACATTGAGAAAATTCTAAGTGCAAGTTTAGAAGTTCTTATTTGAATCACAGTGGGCATCTCAATTGGAAAATGCTCCTGTAGAGTCCATTCTGTAAAGATTTAAATCTTGTTGCTGATATGCCCTACAGAATTCTTTGTATAATCAGGTTTTAAAACCACACCTTTTCTAAGCCTACTCATATGGGAAATAATCATGTTCTGATACAAACTGACACCTTAATTCATTGTGCCAGCACCTCCTAATACCCATCACAAGGGCTCTGTTTCCCAGCCCTGAAATCATGACTCCTTGATACAGCCTTTGGTGTAGAATTTTGCAGGCAATGCACCAGGCGAATTTGGGGGATTTGCAATGCCATTCTCAGCTTTGTATGGCCTTTAGCAATTTATTTGCCTTCTCTTTGCTTTGAAGTTCCTTGAGTGAAGACAATAAACCTTCTCCTGCTCACCACACTCCATGTGGATACTTTAAATTAGTCATCAAGTGACTGGCACATCAGAAGCCTGAACCAAGTTCCTGGTGTAAATTGCTTTGTAAGCAGTGTGATGTTATGGGCTAACAGCCTCTTCCTGTGCAGGAAAGAATGCCTTGGCTTTTCAAAAATAGAGCTAGGTTGTGTTATCTCTATGCACTTAGAACTTTAGTGGCAAAGCAGTTTTTCATTATTTATATAAAAGGACAATATATTTGATTAAAATAAACAACATTTCTAATTTTGTGTCATCTTTTGTCCAAATGGTGTAGGAACATTTTAAAAAAAAATCTTATAACACATCTGTGAGATATTATGTAAAAGACAAATTCTTTACATGCATCAACTATTAATAAAACAAAATTGTTTTTAAACCTTTGCTCTGTATTATGATATAAAGCTGGGAATACTTTATCCAAGGTAAACTGCAAGAGAATTCAGTTAGGTAGAATATAATTACTGTAATCTAATCACTGGGTTGAGATTTTCTTGCTCTTGGAGCTGTTTGTTGAACCAAAGGTCTTTAGTGATCACTGATAGTTGAAACTTCCACGTTTACATCATGTATTATCTTCCAGTTTTACCCTTATAAATTGTATAAAAATCAAGTTCTATTTAAATAGCAGGGAAAAAAAAATTCCCCATCCCTATAAGCTCAGAAATATGCCCAAAGAGCAACAGGTATCTGTGAAAAGGCATTCATGGTTTATTAACCTACCAGGCAGAGGAAAGGAAAATTAAAACGAGAATAAGAGGCGGATGAGTAATTTCAGTTTTGATACGTTTACCTGCACCAAATGGATTTTAAAGAAGAAGGGCTGCACAAAGACTAGGAATAGTGTTGCCTGTGCATTGCAGGTACCAAAAATACTATTTTTGGTTGGCACTAGGACTTTTCTTTTGATGTCTGGAGATTCTTCAGTGTGAAATATGATTGCAACACGGCACAGTTTCTCCTGTGTTTCCTTAGGCAAACCTTGCTGTCATTAACAAGGAAATTGCAGAGCAAACCCAGCTATTTCCTTTATGGAGGTTTTTGGCTCACAAATGGGACAATGTAAACCAAAATCATGCTTAATGAACACTAAATCCCAAAAGCAGGCTGATAATTGAGCAAAGTGGTGAATAACTTTCAACATGTTTGAACCTTGGATTATGGGGAGTAATGGGGTAAGGGTTTAGGGTTTTTTTGTTGTTCTCCTACCCAGCGTTTTATCAGCCCACTTTTTTGTTTGCCTATTTTCTTGTCTGTAGCCCTCACTATTTCTACATCTACAAGTTACTCGGTACACTTTTTTCTTATCCCTCCTGCCACCAAGGTTCTTGTACTATTTCCAAAGTGATACTGCAGGCGCAGAGATAATAGCTGGTGGGTTAAAGTCTTTATCAGCTGTAAAAGAATAGTTGAGGGAGGCTGTTTACTCTGAAGTATTAACCTGCAAAGGTGGGCTCAAAACATCTGCTTTTGGAAAATAGTATTTCCAAAACATGTTGCTGCTGTACTGACTGATAGAGAATTCACGTGCCCCCATTGTTGGGTATTACAGTCTGCATGCATATGCTGACAGAATAAGGGAAAACAGAAGGAGCTCCAAGGATTTAATTTATAGTGTATACTACAGTTGTAAAATTGTATTCTTGTTTTATGTGTTTAGTTTTCTCTAAACTGAAGTTTACAGGGAAAAAAAAATAATGAATCCCTATATATCACTTTCCTTTATTCCAAATTTATAGCTTTAACAATCTTCAGTGAGAAGCTGTTTATATCAGCTCTGTGCATTTTGACATACAGGGCTCATGTGGCTTCATTTATTCAATCTAGAATGCTTTTGAAAGAAACACCCATTGCAACTGTGAATATTCAGAAACATAGTGTGATTCTTTATAAAGAGGGACATTTTCTTTACCGTATGTTCTCTTAATCTTTCAATATTTGTACTCTTTCATGAATAAAGTAAGCATTTACGTACAATTTGTACAAATTTAGTATAATTCTTAAAAAAACCCAAACAAATAAAGTGAGGAAATGAAATAACTTTTTGTGGTTATGTGTGTGTATATGCATGTACACACTAACTTATTAAATACTGAGCTTTGATATATATAATGCTCTTACATTTACAGAGGATAGCTTCAGTTTGGGTTCCTGACAAGAAAACCTTAGAGTTGTGCAAGTTTTCTTCTGTAGACATCTGCCCTTTGCCATTCCACAAGCTGCGTTTTGGGTTCAACTGAGAGTGTTTGGAGCATATTAATACTACACAGAAGTTAGACAAAAGAAGGAAGCTGCAATACCTCTAAAGGTTTCTGTAATTTATAATTTCTTATAGGTGCTTTCCATGTACATGCAAGTTTATTCTGAGAGTAGAGCTGAGGCAATTAATGCCATAATTTTAAATTGGGAAGGTGACAAAGGTGACAGGCTTGAGCTGTGGGAAAAGGAAATTTGCGATAGCTTCTAAGAGATGGGTTTGGGGTCTTTGGTTGGTTGGTTTTTTGTTTGTTTGTTTGTTTGTTTTTCCACAATGCTCAGCAACTTGATGATCTTAAGTTTTCTTATTGCCAAAGTCAGCTCTTCCTCCTTTTTCGTGATCTTCATTCCAGTCACATTGCAAAAAAACGTTTAAGTAATCTTTGTGATATTTACAGTGAAGCTCAATATTGCCCTCCTTAGATACACATTAAGCATTGGTTCCATAAATTGGTCTGTTCCCTCTGGGGAGAGCTGTTACATCTGGGCCCACGCAGAGCTGAACAGGCGTTTGTATTAATGGAGCTCTGTGTGGTCACTGCTGCTGTGGCTATCTGCTGTTTCACAGATAACATCACAGTCTGATGTGATGCGTATGAATAGCTCCCTGCACTGAAAACAATATTCTACCAATCTAGCCTTCCAGCTCTTTCCTGATCCTAACTACTGTGCCGTGTGGTTTTTCTCCTAGAGCTTGGAGAGCTCTAGAGCTTCATTATGTAACTGCTCACATTGTTGAATTTTCTGTCCTTATTTATATGCAAGGAATGCTTATTATAAGTAAGCACTTGCATTCCTTCCTTCCTAAACTATACTATAATGCAAGCACTTGCATTCCTTCCTCCCTAAAGCTCTGGCTTTTGTTCCTCCCTCCAAACCCAACATATCCTGGAAATACCTTATATTTCTGAGATACAGACTTATCATCCACCTCCTTGTCTGTTTGTGCAGCACCCTGTATCACTTCTAGACACTGTTCTGACCACAGGGTAGCTCTGGTTTCCCTTAAAAGACCCTCATGATTGAGTTTTAAATTAGGATAGTGTTGTGGTTTAGCACCAGCTAGCAGCTCAGCCCCACACAGCCACTCACTCACTCCCCCCCCCCAGCAGGATAGGGGAGAGAATCGGAAGAAAACTCATGGGTTGAGATAAAGGCAGTTTAATAGGTAAAGCAAAAGCTACGCACACAAGCAGAGCAAAACAAGGAATTCATTCCCTGCTTCCAGTTGGCAGGCAGGTGCTCAGCCATCTCCAGGAAAGCAGGGCTCCATCACGCGTAACAGTTACTTGGGAAGATAAATGCTGTCACTCCGAACGTCCCCCCTTCCTCCTCCTTCCCCCAGCTTTATATGCTGCACACAGCATCATGTGGTGTGGGACATCCCTTTGGTCAGCTGGGCTCAGCTGCCCAGGCTGTGCACCCGCAGCCTGCTCACTGAGTGAGAAACAGAAAAAGCCTTGATGCTGTATAAGCACTGCTCAGCACTAGATAAAACATCCTCATGTTATCAATACTGTTTTTAGCACAAATCCAAAACATAGCACCATATGAGCTATTATGATGAAAATTAACTCTAACCCAGTGAAAACCAGTGCAGACAGTTAAATAAACTCTATGACCTATATCACAAGGTCGGTAAGGGGACGTGTCCGTTAACAGCAATGGGTGGCCAAAATTTTAAGTAGCTCCTGGTAGAGTGCTCAGGAGGAACTGCAACAGCAGAAAGCGTGTCTCGGAGCTCCCCTGCCAAGCAGACATCTCCTGCCTTGGCTCTTGGGTAGATTATGGCTGTTAGGTCACTTCTAGCTCCCCTGTACAGACCAAACACCTTGACTATGTGTTTGTCTGTCTCTGTCCTGATCTAGTGAGTCTTTAGGAGACTCTGTCTTAAGTGTGATGGTCTTGACACATGGTAATGTTTTACCACATAGTAAACCCAGTGTTTTGTGATATTGCTTGTTTACTGCATTTCTTTGTGATTTACCTAAAGAGGTTCACACTGCCCATTTTAATGGTCTAAGTATGTGTAAGTGGCTCTCGGCCTTCTGTTCATGACTGTCTGCATCTATCACAGTGAGGCATAAATGAACTGTGACTGTCTGGAATTTTTTTAGTAGCAATGTATAGCCCAGATGATCACTAATCAGACCCACAGCCTGTTTTATTCCTGTAGATGACTGCAGAACCACAGCAGTTAGCTGTAGCTATGAATTTTGATCAGAGTAAACACCAAGGGCTCATTTGTTATTGAGATAGGTGAGAGTATGGCAACAGGCAATGATGGAGGAAAGCAGGGCTGCGTGGCTGCTAAGAAATGAGACAGTCAAATAATGTTACACTTCACAAATTTTCAGACACGATATATAGTATGAGGGTTTACAAGGCTGGTATATAGCAAGTGCCTGGCATTATCTGGTAGCACTTGGAATGTGTTACTACTGGATAATTGAGTGTCTGTGCCTACGCTATTCTAATAAATCTTTTAGGCAATGCCTCTAATAAAAATTAGAGAAAATTAAAACTACTTTCAATAAAAGGCATTTACAAACTGCCTATAGTCTACAGCTATTAGTGCATGTCAAAAGAATATCTGTGTTAAAATTGGCTGGTTTATCACATGGAAATAGTATCTGATGTCCAGTTAGACATTGTTAATTTTGCTTGTCTATAACATTTCCTTTGATTTCTGTTCCCACTCTTGGTGACATCATCTTGGGATTGTACAAATTCTGATGTTCTATCTGGCACATTGACATGGTCTACCAAAAGCAAGTGATCTCTTCTCTCCACCCTTCTGTCATGTTTATTTTATTAGTTTGCTCACCTGCTTATGGTGAAGATATGCTAAAAGAAGGCACATGGGGACAGGTGTGACTGCATTTGAAACACAAGTGACAGTCAAGATCTGGGTTATATTGCTAATTGGTAAGCTCCTAAATATTGCAGGAAAAATTCTTTTGTAACTCTAGGACCTTCATTTTCTCATCTTCAAGCAGCTCTCAGTTTTACAGGAAAGGACTTCTTGTGATACTTAGCTTTTTTAACATAATTGGAAAAGATACTGTTTTGTTCACTGTTTGCACTGTACAGTATTTCTAAGGCCTCAGTGAGCTAATACATTACTACATTTTAAGAAAAAGTTGGTTCCTGCCTCCAAAGCTTTACAAAGTCTGTTTAAAAGAACATAGTGACATTGCAAAGCCAGGCGCTCAGAAGTTAGAGTGCATCTGCCCAGGCTGCCCAGGCAGCTTACAGCCAGCTCTTTGGTCTGTGAGAATTATGGCATGCTGTTCCCTATTTTTCCTACTGCCCCAAAGCCACTACCTCATCTAGTACTCAAGATCTTGATGAGTGCTATATGGAGAACTAATGCCACTGGCTGTAGATCGTCTGCCTTGTTTGTTCTCCTATTTAGAAGTTTGACACCCCATATGCACAATTTTAATGCCTCCAATTGCACAACTACCATGGGTATGTGTGTATATACATATATTCTCTTAGAAGCATTCAAAGATAAGTTCATCAGAGTTTGTACACCACTCAGATTCTGCCATGATTGAACGGTGTATAACTAACCATGCACAATTTAACAATTCTGCCAGGATTTTGGTGTGGTGCTGTAAATACAACTTGGGATAACACACAATTTTGCAAGGATAAAGTCTGCCTGCCTGCTGAGCAAGTGCTGCACAGAGGTAGAATTTTGGTACCGACATTGCACAACCAATACTTTTACTGTTGTGAAATGTATTTATGTATGCAAGTTTTATCCACTTGGTATTTATTTTTGGCTTTATATTTATATGCATTTTAGGTTAATAGGTGATTTAGGTGCCAAGATACCAGATGCAGAGAGTTTACAAAGTTATGTTCAGTAACTTACTGAAAGCCTGTCAGTGAAAAGGAGTATTTTTATTTTAAAGAAGATACACACAGAACCAAAAGTTTTCTCAAAGATGGGCAATGTTTGGCAGAGATTTTATGATTAGCACTGATACGGTGTTTCTGTAGCATGGTTTTATGAATCAGGGATCAATTGTTTTATGTAGTGACCAACTTTATATTGAAAGGAATTCACCCAACATTAAAATGAATTCTGTTCACACTGCCACTGAGTGAAGCACTGAGCAAAGCAGAAAAATGAGATATTTGATTTTTATCAGAAGTACATTTTTTCATATTTTTATGGAGGAATTGCAAAAATATGCCAGAACTAACATGCACGAGCCTATTTTATAAAATGGCTTACTATTTTATTAAAATAATACAGACTCCCCCCCCCCAAAATATTTTCTAAAATAACAACGGGCATTGTACTGGGAAACATATTCTCATATTTTATACAGTATATGTTCTAGAAGTAGTTCATTCTCAATCACTGGGCCTCTGTCAATTTTTTCAGTGCCACAGTAGATATAGCTCTCAAAATGTGATGAAATTCTATTTTATGCAGTATTTCTTTTCAGATTTTCTTGTTTGGTTTTTGGTTGGTTTGGGTTTTTTTGAGAACACAGTACCCTTGCCAGTGAGATGGTATATGCAATAACTACGTTATTTTAAATATCGCTGACTTAACAAGGCATCAGAGGCTGAGCTGACATTGTCTCCAGTGGGTGATTACATTTCCTGCTGGTGGATTACTGTCAGGAGCGAGAGAAGAAACTCTTGGTGGGACAGATAGAATCTACCAATCCGTTCTGCTGTAATTAATGCAGAATTTAAAGCAGAAATTCCAGACTGTTGATGATGTGTTCAGTAACTCATGCCAAGGCCTCTTTATCAATAATGCTTGTCTTTGGAAGGGGCACAGTTAATTTCTTCAGTAGTCTGTAAGTTATTACAGAACTTACAAATCTGCTATAAAATCAATACAACTAATTGTAAATTAATAGATTTCTAAGTGTGAAGGAGCATGTAATAATGTAGATGAGTCCTTGAATGATCAGGCCAGTTCTGGTGTCAGGGGTGGGAGCTTCCCACTGTTTTATGTGGCATCTTCAAGTGTAAACACATTTCTTTTCCTTTCTCCAACTGATTTAGTCTGCTACTGTAGCAAGTAACATTTCCATTAGCCTCCTACAGTTAAATAGTGGAGTAAATATAATCACAAAAACATCCACCATGCAACCAGACTAATAGAGCAGCAACTGTGGTCATAGCTTATCTCCATCTTACAGGCATTTTTTGTGACTTCACCACAGTTGGTGCAGAAACAAATCCCTTTAAACTGAATCTAATGAAGAAGACTAAAAATGGATAGTTACAATACAGACTAAGGGTTTATAGATATTCTTGAGTACGCTTGCTAGAAAGAAGAGCATTGTTTGTGTTGTTTTCCTTATGTGCAGCACTTAGCAGCAAGGCAGTGTCCTGTGTGTTGATGCCTAGACTGCTCAGGATTGAAGTGGTAGGAGACGTATAGTTTAACTTCAGGATTCTTCAGATTTTATTTAAAGTGAAATATATGTAGATGCTGACAGGTTTAGTGATGTTACAGGCAATAGAACAGAAACAGTTTTAAGGCAAGAAAAACTTTCCTGTTTATTGCTTGCACTATTTTGTTTCTGCTAATGTGTATGGACTAAACCAAACTGTGTTTGCATATGTACAATAGCCATAATTTTCTATGATTTAGCTTTCTTTTTAATGGGAATTAAATAAAAGATAGCTTCCATTGCATAGCATTCTAAGCTTTTGTTTTCTAAAATCTCAGTTTGGTAAAGCATGTAGACTTGAAGCTGAAGTGACTCTGAAGCAAGGTTAACTACACACAGGTTTTTCTGATCTGGGATTTCAAGGTGTCCTTATCTTCCTCTGAGACTGAAGTCTGGAAACTTGGCACAAAGCCATTCATGCCAAAGGCTTATCTTGCAGCACAGCTTCTCTCTTCTGGATACAGCTATACCTGTTAGTATTAATGAATTTGGTGGTAGCACCTTCAGTACCTATGTGCTGTGGGTTTGGTTTGTGGGGTTTTTTTAAATAAATGAATAGGATGATGAGACAAGGTCTCGTAAAGAGTAGTCTATATGTTAAATATATGCAGTAATAGGATGTTTTATGTAGGAGTAATACACACAGTGTGTCGTAGTTTGGAGGGAGGACAGAGTCTTAATAAGATTCATAATGAACTACTAGAACTAAAATGTGCAGAAAGTAGATGCTCTTGCTTTTTTGCTTTTGTTAATTTTCTTATTTTAATTAAAAGTGAAATGCAGGATTTTTCTAACAGCATGTTAGGTGACCTAACAGCGGGGTGACGTGGAGGGGGAAGGCGCAGCTCGCTGTGCGGCACTGCCCAGGAGGAGCAGCAGCAGTAGAATTGCGAGATATTTCCTAACTGTATCATCAGGCACTGCCACATCATTTTGACAGCCACCCAAGTTAAAGATTTTGGTAACTCTTTCCAGGACTGCTGCTTACAGTTTAGTAACTCTTAATGCTTATATATGCTTGTTAAAAGTCAGCTGTTCTGTGTTTCTAACTCTCCTGTAGCGGTAACATAGTGGTAGAAATGAGAGGTACCTTAGAAACAGTATCTGACCTGTGCTCAGCGTCCCCAGTCCTGGTTTGTCAAATGTATCACGAATATGAATTTTCTTGTCCAAATATGAGCATTTGTTTAGGGCCCACTTTGAGTCCTTCCCTGCAGAGTGTCTGTTTGGCTGAAAGGACACAGAAAAGCAATGTCTTAGTTGTGGGTAATATGCAAACATTAAGTGAAAGACTGAAGGGAAATGCATTTCTCAAAAGGTCTTAGTTTAGTTAGCGATGATATGAGCTTTAGAAAAAATGAGAGTTAATGAAAAGCTCTACATAGATTGACAGAGAGGTTTTTCTGGTGCTGTCTCATCCCCATCATGTGTCATCCCCCCTCATCCTCCCCTCTGTCCCTTTGGATAAAGGATGGGGGTAACAGGTAGAATCTGCTGAGTGCAGATGAGCAGAAAGCATCTACAGCGTGCCAGCATTGATCTGTACTCTCATGCCCAGCCAGGAGGTCCCGGTGGAGGAACAGTCAGCTATGGAGCTGCTGAGCAAGTACCCCAGTCTGCCAAGGCTCTGGTGAGGGGGAGCTCAGTCCCTCTGGATCAGGGGGTGGCACATCATCCATTTTTCTCTGTAGCTTTATGATGAAAGAGGCTCTGTGACAATGCTGCATGACACAGCCTTGTCCTAACTAGATGGCATCTCTGTCTCCAAACTAATAGGAACATTTTTTCTGTGGTTTTTTTAAAAAAAAAAAAAAGGATGCACTTTAAATATATGTTGGAAGAGCACAACTGCATACAAACTATTTAAAATCTTCTGAGAATTAGAGGTTTATTATATAGTCAACTATACTGTGTAGGAAATCCTTTGTTTCTGCTTAACAGGCTTTCAAAGTTCCTTATTTAAATGCACAACATCATGTTTTAAATGATTCAAACACTTCCGATGATGGCAAACTTAGAAAAGGAGCAGTGCAGTTCAAAGGTGGTATCAATTGTAAATGAGGGGCTTTGTTCTTTTCCTTTTTCTCTCCTCCTAACTGCTCTTTTAAGTGTTCTTACACATTAGGCATTTCATGTGGTTGAACAGTGGTGTATTCTCAAACTACCCCTTCTTTGATAATACATGCTAGTAATTAGAAAGGTTTTGAATGTCTGTATACACATTTACAGTGGAGACAGTATGTTCTATTTTTAAAAAGCCCATGTTGAAGTAATTTTCAGACACTACCTTATTTCAGATTTCACTAAATTCATATTTATTATCACAACTGTTGCTTACAGAGCTAATGAATTATGGAGGACTTCTTCTGATCTAACACCACTCCATTTATTAAGAACTATTTTATGTGTACTGGATTAAATACTGTGCTAATTGTATAGCTGTTGGTTTTATAATAAAGTATTAATTTAGTTTTCATTTGCTCTTGAGTAAGGCCACTGAAATCAATCAAACCATCCAGAAGGGGTGGAGCTGCCTCAGGTGTGCCTTGACTGAGTGACCTTTGGCTGTTGCTGCAGGCAGATGATTAGTCCCGACGCAGCCCTGGGAGGGAGCGGGCAGGTGAGCTGGGGGGCTGGCCCCCAGTCAGGGAATTAGCCAGGGCAGCCGTTCTGTCCATTCCTGCCAGACAGGGTTTGTCTCTCCACCTCAGTTCTCCCAGTCACCCCAAATTATATATCCCTTTCCCAGTATTCTGAATTTCTGCACCATTTTGGATAAGAGGCATTATTGATGATGATGTGTATTGATTAAATGTGTGTGCTGGTTGTATTACACATGCGGACTACTATAGTTTCTTATCAAGAGCAAAACAGCTCTTTTTGTTTTTTGTGGGAGGAGGGGAGCAGAAAGGAGAGTCAAAACTGAATGAAGTAAAAGTTCTTTCCTTCCCCTAAATGTCAGATCTGTAACATAGATTTCCTGATATATTATTTTGATCTTCTTTTTTTTATTATTTCAAGTAAGTGAAAGCTTTCTCTTCATGACTCGGGGAGGCCTTTAATTGCTGTGGTAAGTGTTCTCCATCATGAATACAGGGATCAGCTGTGTGTAAATTAACACCATAAGCTGGCTTCACAAGTGGCAAGGGATGGTTTCTAGAAGGCTGTATATATATACACACACACTGCTTCTCCTGCACAAGTTGTTGGTATTTTTGAATATAGAAGATGATCTGTCCTCCACAGATCTGCTCAGTTGCACAGCTTGCAGGTATCCTCACTCATTTTTATTCATGTAACTGTGGTTTAGCATTAGCTTGTTATGTTACATTTGGTCTTACAATACAGATGCTTGTTAGCTGAAGTGGTTTACCTGCGTTTCTGTTTTGACTACCTGTCCTCCAAAGTTCATGTGTTCAGTTATAGTAATAAATGTTGTTTTCCTCATCTCTCTTAGCATTATTTGACACTGTTTTGCAGTAGCATAGTTCTGATCATTAGTGGCTCGGACTTATTGCTGTATGCATTTTTTTTTAATTGCAAATTACTTTATAAATTGCATGTTCGTATGAAAGAAAAAAAAATCTAGCTGTGAGTTCTTTCAGAGTAAAAATGAATGCTCGAACAGTCATCTTGTGTGTTCTCACTCCTCTCTCTGGCTGCAGTTGCCCAGGTTTTTCCCCCCCGCCTTCCTTCTTAAATATGTTGTCCCAGAGGCGCTACCACTGTTGCTGATGGACTTGGCCTTGGCCAGCAGTGGGTCCATCTTGGAGCCAGCTGGCATTGGCTCTGTCTGACACAGGGGAATCTTCTAGCAGCTTCTTACAGAAGCCACCCCAGTAGCCCCCTAGCTACCAAAACCTTGCCGCACAAACCCAATACACCGTTCCTGATATACTATATCTGGGTGAGAGGGAAGGAAGGACTGGTTTTTAGGAACTTGGTTTTTAGATGGTAAGGGGGGTATTTTCTATTATTTAGGGTGTGCAAATTCCACAGGGTTTTTTTTTTTGCCTAAGCAGGTGAATGAGCCAGTATCGTGAATGTGAGCCAGTGGACTGCAGGAGAAACCTCCTTTTGTGTTTCTGGCATTGTCCTGGGAATGTGAATATGTGTGTAATCCTCTTGTTGAAAGGACTGTGATCCCGCATTCGAGCACGATCTATTCATATGTGGCTTTGAAATGAAATTTTATGACCCTGCTTGATTTTTGGTTTCTTTTGGAGGAGTTTGGGGGTTTTGTGACCATAAATCTTTATCCTATGTGTTTTTCATTTATGTATTGGATTAAGGAATGCATTACTTATGCTGGTAATATTTTAAGTATATCCAGCATGTTTAGCCTTTGCCAACAGCATTATTTATATTGATGGTATTTTTGGATGGAGCTAAAGAAGGTTATGCTAGTGTAGAATAGCTCTTCACTTCATTAAAATGGCTTTTTTTTTCAGTATTTTTTTTAAGACATACACAGTTTGTACACTGTAACAGAAAAGTACAGCTCACTATTTTAACCAAATGAGGTTGATTTATTTGTATTGTGATTATCTTTTGTTGCTTTATCAAAAAGATAACAATGATGATACTTATCTTAATTTTTTAAATAATCAGTTATTAACTATGAAAGTGATGGAGCTGTAATATATCCTGCTTCAGGATGATGATATGAAGGCTTGGCACAGTTCATCTACACTGGCATGGCTATTTTCTGTGGAAAAAAGATCATTGTATAGTTAAGCCCAGACTTGTAAAATTCAGGTGTTACTCAAGGTGTATGTCAATTTGCTGGAGGATACCCAGTTGCACATTTTTTCTTTTCTTTTTTTTTTTTCTTGCTTAAGGGAAGCATTTACTCAATCTTATACCTAGTTCAAAACTGGATAGATTTTTTTTTTTTAAAGGCTATAGATTATTGCAACAGCAGAGTTAATAATGGGGTGAAGGAGAAGCTAGTACAGCAGACAAAATCACAACACATGTGTGATTATGTACATATACAAATATATGAACTTTTTTATTTAAAGATGTTGTCCAATGATTCAAAGGTCTTCCAGTGCTTAAAGTAACTTTGAGAAAACAACCAAACAAAAAAACTTTTTGATAACATGTAAGTTTAAAGTAGGTTGTATTCAAAGTAATTTTTTATAGGATTCAGTGAGCTGATAAAGAAACCATAAGATATAGGTAGGAGTACAAAATATGTTTACTTCTTGTTTCAAAAATTTGGAATTTATAATGGAAAAGTACTCATTTGCTTCAAATGTCCTTTCCCCTCATCTACTTTTTTCACTGAAGGCTTGCTAAAACATTTGATTTTTTTTTTTTTTTTAGATCTTACCAAAAAAAGATTAAATTTGTTGTCCAAAGAGACAGATTAAAAAAATTAAAAATAACTAAAAAAAATTCTAATCACCCCTTACCGACACAATATTTTATTGCCTGCTAATGTTGAGTAGAAAACTGAGAACTCTCAGAAATAGAAAATGTCCAAATGGAAGAACATTTCATGCCAAAGTTGAATAAACAAACTCATGGAAGTTGTCATCCCTATTGCTTTAGTTGACCATTGGCTGTGTGGTTAGAAAGACCAGAAACTATCCTGCTAGTGATACCCATCGTAATGGGGGAAGGAAGCTGTGTGGGTGTGTAACATTATATACAAAGTATCTGCTGATGAGTTGCTAGTGGTCTATGCGTGAACAAAACTGTGTGCTTGGGAACGTAGTTATATCAGTGTCAAGCCTAGTTACATATCATTTTTCAGCTTTTAAATTTTATCTCCTTGTTGGGTAAAAACACTTATAAATGAATTCCTGGCAGACAAATAATTTTTTCTTGAAATGTACTAAGGACACCAGACTTGACTTTAGATACTAGGTTGAGGCCCATGCCTCATGCTGTTTCCAACCCTGTTATAGTTTTCTTTTCTATTAAGAAGCAGGACTAGAAAGACCAGAAAATAGAAAAATGGGAAGGTGAAGAAGGTCAGGTTTTGTGCTTGTGTAGGCTTTTTCATACTTGTGCTTTGAACCCTTTTGAGAATGACAGTGGCACTGAAATCCAGATGTTGTTTGAAGAGCTACCTCAAAGGAGGTTGGTCAGAGCAAATCATACCAGTATCAGGGCAAACCTGTGCTGTGGCTTCTTTTTTTTCTTCCCCAGTCCAACACCTTGACAGCTGCACCCCATTTCAAGTGCTAATGGTATACTGGTAAGCCTGCCTTTTCTTTTGCATTTGGTTTGAGGGTGCTGGTTCTTGACACCTGAAGTTGCTCACTGTAAAAGCTGCAGTTAACAATTTGTCATAGTTCTCTCTCTCTTTTTTTTTTTTTTTTTTACTACTGCTTACCCCTAGTGATCCTCATTTGTACTCAGCATGGGAAAGTTTGGGGGGGGGGGGGGGGGTTGTTTGGGGTTTTTTTTAGTGGTGATAGATATTCTTAGTTTGCATTGTACTTCAGCAATCTTCAAAATGTTAAGAACTGAATTTGGGATTAATGCAGATAATTCAAAATTTTCCAACTCATTTTGCAGCTCAGGTTGCTTTCAAATTTCTGTAGAGAAAACTTAGTAAAACAAAATAGTTTTGTAGAAACTCAGAAAAGTAAGTCTTGAATCCTTTATACACAGCAAACATTTTAATTAGTCTGGCTTTGCAGGCTTTCTTGGTCATCATTATTTTAGGTTGTAAATGTTTCTAGTGTCACTTTTCCATATTCAAGCACTTGTTACATTCTTACTGATCAAGTTTAGTTTTATTTTCAGAAATCAATTAACTTTTTTTTAAACCTTTAGCTTCCAGCTTCTATTACCATGTTGCTTATAATGTTGCATTAATAGCTAAGACAAAGGCTATGGTAAAGATGTTAAAACATCAAAAGAAACAGCTGCACCTTTTGCTGCTGCTGAAAGGAAACATCAAATGTAAAATTACACTATCAAAAACTTGTAAACACTAAAAATCTCATGGTTTTAAAATAGCTATTCAGAATAACAGTTCAAGTAATAAATGTTGGATTTAGTATTCATAATAATTACTTTAGACCTGTGAAGTTTGCTACGTATATATGGGAGGGGAAAGCATTTCTGAACAGCTCAGCAGGTTACTCCATGCCTGGAGTGTGTGCATTCCTAGGTGGATGAAGGCTATCATAAAGTTTCTCCATCTGCCTAATGGGATAACTTTCCTTTCAGGAAGAATCCTGGATTGATGATCTTTTAGGGGTGGGGAGTGTTGAGGGTTTTTTTTGTAGTGGTGTGTTGTTTTTTGGTGGTTTTTTTTTTCACTTGCTACATTTCTCAAACTATTTTTTTAAACTTTTTTGCTAGACTGCTTGTATATTAACAAAATTGATTTTTTTTAAAAAATATTTGATTCCAGAAAGTGGGGGGTTTTTTTAAGGTTTTATCTTAAAGGATAAATCATTGCATTTCAAGATGTTTCATGAACAAGAATGAAGCAAATAAGATCTCGGTCTTCTGACAGTACATGGTGGAGGGGGGTGGAAACAAACAAACAAACAAAAAAAAAAAAAACCCAAACCACCCCATCTTGTCTTTGGAACAGATGTAAACTTTGCAATGACAGATTGCTTCTAATAAATTTACTTCCACTGCATTAATCTGTTAAGTAACATCTAACTTTGCTTTTCGTGATTATACTATTGAGATTTTCCTAAGTGGCCTTACTTCTACAGCAGGCTGGTTAAGGTTATCTGTCAAAGAAACTTCAGCCTCCACTGAGAAAGACCCAGTATCTTTCATTCAACTAAACCACTAAAATAATAATCTAAAAGTTTTGAAACTGTATATGTGTGAATATATGTATGTGTGTATGTGTAAACATGTATGTAACAAAGCAGATTTATAATACCAACCTATCTAGATTATACTTTCCAATTTGCTGTTTTGACAATCAGAACTACATTGCTTTTCTGATTTTGTAGACAGACATTTTTTATTGCATTATGATCTCTTGTAGTCCATGACCTCACCTTTACCTTACCATGTTTTTGGTGGGATTAGACTGAATCACATTCCATAAAGCAAAAAGCGCATTAGTTGCATTAATTCCGAAGTCCAGACTGGAGGGATTGTGGTCAGAAGCTTATCATTGTACTTTTTAGTCTATTAAATTTAATTTGAAAGGCTTAATAATAAGCTTGTAGCTGCAGCTTTTTTTTTTTTTTTTTGTCTTTCATTTCTTAATTTTGAAAGTGAGGGGTGAATTTGTATGGAAACAATCAGTGTAGTCCCAGAAGATGCACATGGTCCTCCATAGTAGGATTTGTTTGTTTATGCTAAAGTGAGTTGAACCACTATGGGCAGTAATACTAGTGAGCTTCTGTGCGATATGGTTTCAGATTACTTGTTTTACATGGCTTGGTCAATGTCCCTTGTACAAAGCCAGTGTGCAGTAAGTTAGAGGTGACACATTGACTTGTTAAATTGGAGCTCTTGGATTTGACTGAGATCCTTTTGAGAGCACTTAGCTCAATGTTTACCTGCCCTTATTTATGCCAGTCAAAGCAGAACGTTGAAACTAAGCATCTGCTAGGTTACATGTTACTGGGGCAGTCGGCTAGCCTTAAGCATTTTGTGAAGGCTTGAGAATATCTTGATATTTTTGTGCTTTTTCCATCAGCTAGTGAGGACAAACTGAAAGTCGAATTATTATCTGGTAGTGTGTATCAAAATCAGATGTTAAAAAAGAATCGTAGTATTGTTTGTGGAGCAGAATAACTCCAGAGTATTTCATTGCTGTGAACACACAAAAATTAACAGTCATATCATGGATTGCCATATAAGTATTGATCTATACATTTTACTACCATGAATTTTTTTTTTTGAAACAAAGTGGAATTTATGAACTGCAACTGGAATCCATATTTTTTTGAAAATGATTTATGAAATATTTAACTGAAACGTTTGTTATTTTGCAATTATTATTTGAATGAGTGCTTTCCTAATTATATGAAATATCTGTTTTCCTCAGGGTTTGTTTGACAGGAAACAGTAAAATGCTATTTTATAGCTTGTTAGTAATGGCACTCTTTTTTTTATTATTATTTTATTTTATTTTTATTTTGCCAGCTGTGAGGATTTCTCTCTTTCTTCTATATTCACTACTTAATTTTTCCTTTATGGAAAAGAGATGGGAAGAGAAACTTGTACATATCTATAAAAACACCAGAATGGAGTGACAGCAGAGGAGTTGACAACAAATTGTTTTAACCTTTATTTACAAATGTAATTAAGAACTGAAAAGATAACCTTAAAATAAAATCATGGGGGAGAGCCTTATGCATGGTAAAATCTGCTCTTTCATTACTGCACACTTTCAGCACTCATTTACATTGTTATTTCCCGAACTCCCTGCAATTGTTAAATTATGCAAATCAAGTTACCATAATATTCAGTGCCAAAATATTTTATTTAATAGTCATTAATTTATTTCTCTAATCGAATCCACTAGGAAATCATTTTAAATGTATCATTTTGTTTTAAATAGGTCCCAGTTCAGCATAACGAAAACCTGTTGGGCTTTACAATCATGGGGTTTTTTCAGCAGTGATGCCCCCCTCTTTCTCTGCTGTTTACCTAGTAATTTTGCGTAATGGGAGAATCAAACAGCCTATTTAAACGTGACATAACCATGTATTTTATAATGCAATGAATAACTACTATTGTTAATGCTTCCACTCAAAGCGGAGCATTGTAAGAAAGAGAAGAGTTGAAGCAGACCTGTGAGAACTAGGGTAGCACCTCTGAGAGATGGTGAAGGCAATGCTAATGAGATTAAAAAAGAGGAGAAATTCTGCATAGCTCCGGGTCTCTGATTCACGTGATTTTTAGCATAGAACACAAAGACATCTTGAATGCTGCAACGAGGTAAGTTCAAGCAGTTTCTGGATCTCCCCAGGAAAGTGATTTTTTTTTTTTTCTAAGTCTTAGCAAAGGGGAAGCGGGGGAATTCCCTGTTGATTCATCCTTCTGCCATGTGTATTTCAAATGTGCTATTTAGAGGAGGGAAATTTTGAGGCACATAATTTAGTATGCTGCAAGCAGAAGAAGGAGCATGGAGTTATGGAGTTAGAGCTGCCCTAGGCTTTGGGAGGGCTAAACATAATGTAAAGGTTCTGTGATCTGAAAATACTACTCGAGTAACGTACAAAGAATTTCTTTTTGTCAGGGGAAGCTATCATATTTGAAATCCTGTTAGGCATAAAATATAAAGCTTTATATGCATATATTTGTAAGCAAAACCTGGATACTGGATAGATTTTCTTTGCACTAAACTCTAAACCTTCATGCCCCCCCCCCCCCCCCCCCCAGCCCCGCCATCCCAATACTCTTGTGCAGCTGTGGCAGGAAATTAAATTCAGTGCAGGACTGGAGATTGCAATCGTCTCTCCTCCTGTATCTGACACATTTTTACCTTGTTCCATTACAGGGAAGATCCAGCAACTTCTTTGAAAATGTGAGTGAAATATTTTTGCAGGGACAAATAAGGTTAACTTTGCACCATTTAAAAGCCACAGGGAGCAGAATATCCTGTTGTCTTTGAGGACATGCAAATGAGATTCTTGTCTAATTGAAAAATAGGACATTTCTGGGTTAATTGCTCGAAATGACCAATTATCCAAACACTTCCACTAAAAGAAACAGCACCACCCCTCTGCTATCTTTCTTCAAAGAAATTATCATCATCTTTAATCTGTAGCACATTCACCAGAAGGCTACCTGATTCTTATTACACGATTCTTATTATTCAGCTTTGTGAATAACTGGTAAGATTGTTACCCAGCTGCCTTATTTGCCTTTTGAAATTAAATGGAGCAACAGTTCTGATGACGGTGCATTGCCTCAAACCTGTCAGTGTCTGTCTTAGTGACAAGTTACAGGTCCTTAAGCACATGAAGTGATGTGAAAAAGTAGGTAGGTAGCCATCACCTCATATTTTTCCATCTTCCGTCTATGCAATTTAATCCAGCCTTAAACAGGTTAATTCCTTCCACGTCTATTCTTCTTTCTCAGCTTTGCTTCTAGAAGTGTTGCTGTAGGAAGCAGAAGAATTAAGAGTGGAGAATCTGACCATTATTCATATGGGGCAAAGGGCCAAACAAGACTGCCCTGGTCTCATCGTGCTTCCTCTCTCCCCCTCCCCAGCCCCTCTTGCGTGGGTAGGCTTTAGGAAGATCTGACAATGAGGAAGAACATTCCTGGCTTTAATCTTTAAAGCAATCTATATGTGTTTATAGGTTTCTTTATATACTTATTTAATATATGTTTTTCATGCAACCTCAAAATAAAATAAATAACGTGATGGGGTGTATGTGTCTTTTTGCCTAGTTAATGGTGCTTATCTCGGGTCACTTTGACTCTTGATATGTAAAGTCTCAGGACTTAAAAGACATTAGAAGAATAAGTAGGTCTTTTGGAGAATTCTGCTTGTATTTCTGTTATTTGAAAACTAGGAAGTTCTTAATACTGAATAAATGCTTATTTTCATGCTCAGGACAGGTTTTTTTAATAACTATTTTCTGAATCAAGAACAAATTCAAAACTGGAATGGCACATAGAAAAAAGATATTAACATTAGCCAAAGTAATATAAACTGCCTTTGACTAATCTCCCCATATATAGATGTTATATTGTGACAGAAGTAAATATTCCATTTATTTTTAACTAAAATAAAGCAATAAACAAAGCAGCAAGCAAAATTGGTGACTATCTCCTCTTTTTCCCTTCCTCTTGACTTTGTTCTTGGCAGACTTCCTGTGTGTGATTATATATTCCTACATTCCCAAGATATAAAGCTCCCTGCTGAATCTCAATGACAAGGAAAAGTCTCAGCAGGTTTATTCTTTAGCGATCTGACCTTTCCTCTGTCAACTTGTTTATTTACAAGTAGTTCTGCATCCTTGATTCGACCTGTAGTTTACTGAAAAGCAAGAAGCAAAACTTTTGAGTCTGCCTCTCTGTTTCTGTCATCTGTAATTTCTGTTGCAGAATAGTAGTTTGGAAGATTAAGGGGAGTATTTTTTTCTTTTTTTAGGAGCTCAGAGTCTCGGGCTTGGAATCTTGTAGGCACTTTTTCCTATCTTGAAATGCCGTTTACCTCGCCACAGTGTGGGATATTAATCAGATCAAATGGAGGCAACCAGCTGCTAACACTTCAACTCTTCTCGCTTCTACATAGAGATAAAATGCAGTAGGTAAAATGCCAGCTCATCAGTCCTAGGCTTTTTCCAGTTTTCTGGTTGAATTTCTTGAGGGTGATCTAGAAATACTTGTACAAACTCACCAGTGTGAGAGAAGCCACTTGTGAGGGAAGTGTAACTGTGGGCTTGAGGAATGAGGGAAGCCTCTGTCAAACCTCTCAGTGACCCACCTGTCAGCCTGAGCCTCACTTTCAGGAATAATAATTTTCAGCTAGGTCCCCCTTCCCCTCCCACCATGGTTTTACCTGTCCCCAGCGACTAGACTCATCTTAGCTAAACTGAATCTACCCACCTCTAGCACTTCATGCAAGCATATGTGATTTTCTATCATTTTTTGCTGGTCATGGTAAATGTGTAGGTATTGAGGTTTTTTTAATCATAGCAACATGGTAGAGACTGAACTAGTACATACAAGTGTTTTTCAAATCTAGCAAAACTTCCTTAGCTGAAGACTGTCCGAAGCTCAGAAAGGGCATCTCCTTTTATTAGGATGTTTATTCTTGTCCTGTATCACGGCATGTCCTATAAAACTATCTTGACTTTTTTTTCCCTCCTTCTTTCAGGATTTGGTTTACTGGTTGTATTGATGAGTATTTTTTTAAGGTAATAGGACACTGAATTAGAAGGTGTTTATACCGAGAAATATTTGCATAAACTAACTACCACTTTGGTCGTCTTTTGTAGCTGTCCCTAGGCTTTTCCTCCCCCAGATTTCCCTCTAGAAGACCCTCTCCGCTCATGGCTTCTGAGGATGCTTGGGGACCTTCACGTTGCCTGGCAAGTGCTGGGCTCTCTGAAGGTGCCCAGGGTGGCAAGGTGGACTTCTCTACCAGCACTTGGTGAAGACAAGTGGTAGTGAGGATTTTTTTCAGGAGTTCAGAAATGACTGCCCTGATCATTTGCTGCACCTGCTACCAATTAGCATTATCTGCAAGTAGTGTGTTGGTTACTCATTAAAGCCCAGCTTCTGGAACTTATTTATATGACCAACTTCTAAGGGTTTCAGTATGGAAAAAGTTGAATAGATTTTGTGAAAGATATAAGTGACTTCTCAAACTTCACAAAGATCTACACCTAGTTTGCACTCAGCTTCATTTCTGATAGCCATCTGCTATGCTGCTGCTGCACACTCTTACATGTAGAAAGTGGATAAGGGAGCTTGAAGTGTATTTGCAGATTGGTTGGTTGTAAGTTATTTCTATCAAGAAGACAGTGACTAAGAGATTTCTTTTTCTTTTTTTTCAAGCATGTAGTATGAAGTACCTGAAGGTGTACAAATGAAAATTAATACTTGCTTTTTTTTACTGTGCATTTTTACTGGTGACTTTTACTTTTTTGTATCCTGCTTTATTGACCTTCATCATCAAAGATGTTTGTGTATCTACTTGTCCTGAGTTTATTTTTACCAAGATATGATTAATTTGTATGGAAGAAGTAGCAAATGATTTAAATGTCCCTGCTTATCTGCAAAGAATGTTGTTCAAACTGCCAAAAGGATCAACATTTAGTGATGTTTAGTGCCCTTTACTGACACCAGTTTCAAAGTGCCAACTTTGAAGCCATCGGTACCTGTTAATAGTCTTTGGAGCTATCCACCTGAAATTTCAAAGTGGTTCAGTATTTGTACATTTCATCAAGTACACAATTATATTGCTATTGTTCAAAGAAATCTATGTAAATTAAATATACTCTATACTTCCTTCTTCAGATAGAACTAAAATTGCAAATTTATAAGATTTCTTTTTTTAAGAGTAGGCTGAAATCTTGTGTAACTTGACAAGACAATCAATGTGAAAAGAATGCTGACTAAAAAGGACTAAGATATCTAACTAACCTTATTCTGAGTGAGTTAGTGATAGTGCTGGTACAGCCTATACTCTCTTTCAGGCAGAAATTTCATCTGTTAGGTATCTGTTTGTCTTGGTCATATGACAGAATAAATCTTTCTTGAAACTATGCTGCCCCTTCTGATTTCAATGAAGCAAAGATTCAGTCCTAAAAAAGCTTCTTGTGAATGGATTTGCTGGATGAGGCTGAAGCCTGACTACTGAACTAATTTTTGCCTGTCACAGGAGTGTACTCAAAAAGAGATGGGAAAACTTGTATATTTGTAGGATTCAAATGTACAAGACTATCAGCTCTTTTTTCTGACAAATTAGATCTGTTTGGTTTCATGTTTTAATTATTAATAAGTAATAGATCTGTATTTTTAATAAAGTGAAACTATATAGACTTAGGGAAGTGATTTGAAATTAAGTATGTCTTTGAAGGTTAATGAGCAATGTGTTCTCAAAGTTATCTGAGACCATTAAGAATACGTTGTATAAGTAAAATGTATGTCCTCTCTAATTGCATGGAGAATTTGATGTAAGAAAGGATCAAATTCCTAATTCTAGCCTTAGCAGCCTGCATAAGATTTCTGACTGTGGAAGAACGTGAAGAAATGAATGATATTGGTAATTGAATGATATTGGTAAACAGTAATACAATAAACTGAAGAGGCTAGAAAGCACGTAATGCTAATGCTTTGAATATTACTTCATTTCACTTCATATGAGTTCTGGAAACCTCTCAGCAGGTTTATAAACTTTACTCCCGAGGGGAATGCTCTGACCAACAGAAATGCAACAGCTAGACTGAATATGTATCTGTTTACCTTTTGAGTTGTGCAGGAGTTGTGTAAAAGCTGTGTATCCTTTCAGCCTGTCTTATACCTAGCTATTCAAGGAAGGAACATGCCTGTTTGCTGAGATTCTTACTATTCTGTGTTTTAAGTATCATAAGACCCTCAAACTCTTATTACTCCTTTCTAGTAAACTTTTTTTCAAAAGAAGGCCAAACATAGAAACAGCACAGCATTTGGGCAATATTACGCAATATGCTCAAAACCATAGTTTCTTTTCTGAGTCAAAGATGTTGGCCTTTAGTCAACTATGTCACTGCTGCTAATAGACACCACCAAAAAACTGATAACAAAACTCACCTCCATTAAATGTATTTGCTCAGCAGATGCATATTGCTGAAAATGAAGTTATAGTCATACTTCACTTGGAAATCCAGCAAAATTATCTTTGGTATGCTTCAGTTCTGCAAATTGAAGTGATAGCTGACTTAATCTTCTCTGTCAGACATTTATTTAAACTTCTCACAGGGAAATGCATTGCACATTTAGAAAGCCACTGAAACGTGTCACAAAAAAAAAAAATTATTGGTTAGAAAAAGATTCATCTATCATCAACATGGATGACATCTCGTTTAAGTGTGATGAATGCATATTTGTACAAGAAACGGGGCACCCTGATGTTGTTGCACATACATCTTTGCAATTTCCATTGCGCTCTCTTCTAAAAAGCAAGTTTGTTGCAGATAAATATCTTATTTTTGCCAAAGTGTGATTTAGAACGCCACGGGTGCTTGATGCTCTAGTAATCCCCAAGACAACCTGAGAATCTGTTACACAATGCAGAATTGTCCCTGGAAACAGTAGCAGATCCTAAAAACCACATGGATGATTTCTTAGGGTGGGCTAGAGGCCACAGGAGCAGGATCCAGTTTCCATGCACTTTGTGATGTCGGTGTGCCTCGGGTACTTTGTTGGACTCCATAAGTCAATGAAGTGGAATGGCTTTGGCATTACTTTGCCTCCTGTGTGGCCGTGGTGGCAACTCAGGTATTAAATGTCTGCTAATATATAAGCCTCATGGAGATGTTTGTTTATCTGTGCAACATGAGCTTTCCCATCAGCTATTCATCATCTCCTCTAAAGGACAGTAGTAGGTCACATAGCAGCAGGCCAGGTTGTTCTCGCTCTTTCTCCCTTTGGGGTAAGGAAAGTTAAGAGGAGTAGAGCTTGAAACAGCAAAATTAGTGATACCAAACAAATGAAGTGGAAGTATCATATTGTTTTCCACTTTAAAGGTTGGTTGAAGTTTGTTTTACTAAATATCTCACAATTATCTTGCTCAAAAAGAAAAAAAAAAAAAAAAGTTGGCAAGTTATTCTTGGATCTTTGTTTTGTAATACCTTGGGCTGAGGTCTTAAAATATGATATTTTCTTGTGTATTTATTTATAAAAGTATGATATTGATATGCTAAATTAAACTTAATATATTGCTTTGTTTGTTAAAAACAATAATGCACTGAATAAAGTACAGGCCTCTACTTTTGAAGCCCTCTCCCTGATTAACTTACTTGTGTTCATATTTATAATAATCACATCATATAATTTTTAAATAAAGTGAAGATATAAGGACAGATGTAATATTCTATAACGGAATAATCTGTTTTGGAGCTGATAATATGTGAAATTGTAACATGATATGGAAATATAGAAAATTGTTGTAAATGTGTAAAAAGAATTTGTTGTTTGAGAGCAGCAACACATTTTCCGTGCTCAGGTGTATTGTTTGATCATGGGAAAAGAAAGGAATATTTGTGGAAGGTCAAACAAGATCATGTACAGGGTAGATTTTATGGTTCACATAAAATCTGAGCCTTTTCTTCTAAAATTCATCTGTAGCTTCTTTTGGTTGGTGATTTTCCGTATAACAGAATTTTGTTCTATATAACATGCAGTGAAGTGGCTGTACGTAGTCAGTTAGTGTCATTTCATCAATAGGGAATCCATAGTCTGTGATATTAAAACAGGAATACTTTAAAGGGTGGTCAAATCTATACTTTTAAAAACAAACACATTGAAAATCAGTTAGTAATAATCAAGTTTATCAAATAAATTAGAACTTGGTCTTAAGGGTTAGTTCACATTTTACTTCAATACCATTTGGAATATTAAATTTGAACAGTGTTACAATCAATGCCATCTGTGGCCAGATAACTGTCTACTCTGCATACAGCAGATCAATGGCATGGTACTTCTTGCATGCACTTGAGAAGAATTTCTGTAAGTGTATGTGCATTTATATAAATGTTTGGTAGCTTAACATGTACCAGGTGCAAGTTAACAAAAATAAAGCAAAATAGAACAAACCTCCCTGGGGTTTGTGTCAGTTGCTGTCCGTGCCAAGCAGAATAGAAATTCCCTCACTTAACCATCAGTGAGTAACCTGATAATCTTTCAGCGTTCCAGTATGTCTTCTCCTGGGGAAAAAAAAAATATGTTTGAGTTAAATAAAACCAAATAATAGTAAAGTCAAGGATGTATTTCTGTTCCAGTTGGCATTTTAAGTAGCAGACTCCTGATTTGTGGCATTCGGCTCAAGTAAGGGGGGGATTCCTTTTGGAAGGCCAGAGGAAATACTCCCTCACATACTGCAAAAGCACCAGCAGAGCTGCCCTTCAGTGACCCTGCCACTTGTTCTGGCCTTTGCATATGCCTCCCTCAAAGCACAGGCATCATGACAGATCCGCAGCTCTTCCTGTTCCCTGGTCTGTCTTAAACCCTGCGAACACTTGCACCCCTATCTGAATCCGGAGAGAAGCCTTGTGCCAAGTACTCGATGTGAATGTAGTGTGTGGCTTCTTCAGTTCACACTTCCCAACCTTCCTCTGAACTGCTGATAAAGCTGCTTTTGCAGCTGGAAAATAGGGATATAGAGTTTGCTGTTACCTGCTTGTTTGTTTTTCCTCTGCTGTGTTCTTCAGATATCAGTCAATGTAGTCTGTTGTTAAAATGAGTTGCCTATTCAGCCACATCACCACTGTATTTGTTTAGACTCTTCTGTTTGAACTGTGGCTTCTTCTAATTTCACTACAATTCATATTGTTATCGTTACATGTGACAACCTGTTTCCTTGTCCATGGGAATACAATGCAGAAATCAACTCTGCCTTTTTTCAAATGGCTTGCAACTGACCCAAGTGCAAGACTAAAACTTCTAGCAAGCTGATCCCTCAGCATCTGCATTTCAAACCATTTTTACTTTCTTTCTGTTTCACATTGCACAGGTCTGCTCCTTCAAAATTACTGTTGTCCTGTGTTTCAAATATCTGTTCAGATCCCGCCAAAGCCATGGCTGGCTCCACTACAGACGCAGTCTACATACTTCCCAGAGAGCACGAACCATGGGTGGTTCTTCCAAAGCTTTCTAAACTGTGGGAGAGGCTGACGAAGGTCTGAGGAAAAGTGTGGCAAAACTGGATTTGTAAGTCTGAGGAAGTAACGTAGTCCAGTACCTGTTCTATAATAATTATGTTTTCGTAAATTGCATGCTACAGGGAACTTGATTCCTTGCTGCATGTCCCATATCAGTTTGGGCTGCTGCATGTAGGTGCTTTTTTCTTTTTAAACCTGTGTGGCATGTCTTAAACTGTATATAAAATAAGATATGGAGAATGTATCAATGGCATTTCTAAACATAAGATTTCTGGTTTCCTGTCCCTACTTTGATGTCAGGGTTTTGACAACTGCCCTTTACTTGTGTGCCTGCCTGCTGCAGTTGGGGGCCCAGCTTATATGCCGTAGTCTGTCTTTAAAGATATATTATTTTTCTTTTGACATTTTTTTTCCCCCTCAAAGGATTTTGTGTTTTCATGCTGTTTTTCTTTTATTCTATTTTTTCTACTAATAGAAATAAGCCCACCCAGATTCAGTACTTAGGGGGTTTTTTTGTTTCTGTAGTTTTCCAGCTTCCCTGTTGCTCACAAGGTTTGCATAGACATGCTACACTTTACAGATATTACACTCTAGTCTGGCATTACATTGTATAATCATTTGTAATCAAAATTGCTTCAGTTGATTTAGCAAGCAACGTTGAATGCAACTGCTAAGTGTAGGAAGTACAGGAAAAAGAGCCTGATTTAGAGCCTGCTCTTAGATCTTAAAGCATAAAACTAATGGTCCTAAGACGGTAATGTGGAGACAACTATATGTTATCCAAGGCTGGCACGATAGAAGCCTAAATTACGTTATCACTGTACTGTAGCCTTCACATGTAACAAATACTGCTATGCATAGGCAGAACATAGAGAGAAATAAAATTGGCTCTGTCAAATGTGAATTCACAGATGCATCTGAAGAGGATGGGCAGTATATTTGTTCAGTTCTGTTCCTGGTGGTTTCCTCGTTCTGAAACAGTGCAGTTCTGCTAAGGATTTTAAGATCAAAAGGGTTGTTTTGCTTCAAATCAAAATTGAGTCAGGGGACTTAGATTTTCTTACTTTTATTCTACTGTTTTCCATAGCAATAAAATACAAATATTAGGTAAGTCTTTAAAAGCATAATAAAATGCTGCTGTGAATAATATGCTGTTCAGGGGATGCAGGTGTAATTTATTTCCTCTTGTGTATCACCTTGAAAAAGACTGTTAAAATTTTAATGGAAATATATTTTTGAACCTCAGTCTGGCAGATCTGTGTATAGATATTAGGATATAAAGAGAAATGTTCTGATTCCAGTTTTAAAAAAACCTTTTAATATATAAGCAAGTCACTTGTTTTCTGTAAATCTTAGCGTTACTATACATTTAAAAAAATAATTAGGAAATAATGTTTGGACATGTCTATGAAAAGCTAGGACATTGATGGTGTAAAAGAACTGCACCCAAGCTGTTTTCATAGCTATCCTTGGGGAAAACTGTTTGAGATGGCTTATTCTAGCAAATGGTTAATTTCTGAAGTGTTCCGGAAAAGTGAATGGAAATACTGGCTAGGAGAAGAAAAATGAAAGGAGCCTTCACCTTCAGGGAGGAAAGCTGAATTGGAACTCTGAAGCTAAGAAAACTCCACTCCTGGCTTCTACTTGTATGGCATAGGTATTTCAGTTTCTCTTGGTCTACTACACAAAAAAAGCCTTGTTCATTGTTTTCAGCTCAACTGGTAAGAGCACGTGGTCCTTATGGCCAGGGTGTCTGAATGGTTTTATAGACAAATACACAACTGGGATAAGTGGAGAAGGTGAAGTACGTGGGATTGATGGGCTTGTTGGCTTTTATTTGGAAAGGCAAAGATGGGGGAAAAAGTGTTTCCCCTGGAAGAGGAAAATAATTCCTGTTGAAGATGCCAAGGAAAAAGAAAGCTAATGGGGATAAGTGTGATTGTGTTTCATGGTGCAGAATGATGAAGAGAAATATTCTTGCATTCTGTGATTGAAGAGGTTAGATATGATTTTTAATTCTGCAGATGGCTATAAGCCTTATTCTTTAGCTTTCTCTTACGCCATCTCTGTATTTAATTTATAGCATTTTTTAATTTAGCACTGACTTTAGTGGTGCTGGCATCGATTTGCAACAATTTCAGACAAATACAGCTTAAACGGGTTTCTAACACAGGCTAACATGTTGTTCTATTGATGTGTTAATTAAGCTCTTAATTAGGTGATGGTAGACTATGACAATATTGTGTGAAGTGGCAGCATCCCCAAATTGTTCCTGGAAAGTTATGTGTTTAAAAAAATGAGGGGGGGTATTGCAGGTGGGATGTTCATTTCCACTAAAATGGTAATGATGCAGTTTTTAAAACCAAACATATTTTGTTTTCCCCTGAATAGATATGGCTTCAGATTTCTTCTTTTACTATGCTTACATTTTGATTTAGTAATGTAATTCTGAAATGTTTTCTCTTAATATATTTTTGTTTCTATTTATTGGCCTTTTCATTCCCTTGCAGTAAATGTGTTTGCAATTTAATGGATTTTAATTTATTTTTTTAAAAGTCTTTAGAACCTGGAGGTTATCACTGCTCCGCACAGAAATGTCCAGGTACCAAATTCAGCACCCTCCTGGTGAACAGCACGGAAGACAGCAGGCTTCCCCAGGAGCATTTCATTTGCCAATGAAGACAGTGTCTTTTCAATTGAAGGAAATTTATTATTATTGAAAAATCAAAAGGCATTCAGTCTTTTGGTGGTAAATTCTCTCATTGCAGTCAGACAACACTTCTTCTGAAGACAAAGGCATTGGTAAAATATTTATACTGAAGGGTGTAGCAGGCAAAGGGATTGTGAGGTTTCTAATTGTGAGGTTGCCAAGACAATTATATTTTTTTTTTCTAACTTGACTGATCTGAAGGTGAAGAATAAGGAACTTAGGGAATACATTAGTGAGTTAAGCCAGAGTCAGAAGCCACTGATGCTGTGTCCTGGTTTCGGCTGGGATGGAGTTGGTTTTCTTCGTGGTAGCCGGTATGGGGCTGTGTTTTGGGTTTAGGTTGAGAACAATGTCGATGATACACTGATGTTTTGGTTCTTGTTAAGTAGTGCTAAGTACTTGCTAAGTGGTGCTCACACTGGTCAAGGACTTTTCAGCTTCCCATGCTCTGCCAGGGGCACGGGAGGCTGGGAGGGGGCACAGCCGGGGCAGCTGACTCAGACTGGGCGGGGGCTATTCCATACCACGTGACATCATGCTCAGTATATAAGCAGGGGAGTTGGCCGGGGAGGGGTTCGATCGCTGCTTGGGGGACGTGCTGGGCATCGGTCGGCGGGTGGTGAGCAATTGCACAGTGTACCGCTTGCTTTGTATTACTACTGTTCTATTTTTTATTTTACTTCAGTTATTAAACTGTTTTTATCTCAACCCACGAGTTTTCCCCTTTTGCCCTTCCGATCCTCTCCCCCATCCCGCCGGTGGGGGGGTGAGCGAGCGGCTGCGTGGTGCTTAGTTGCTGGCTGGGGTTAAACCACGACATGCTGTCATTTCACTTATGGTGGCAAGCATAGAAGTAGCAGTGTCAAGAGTTTTTACAGCTGAGTGATGTAACCTGTGCCTGGGCAACAGTACAGTAGTTACTGGTGAATAAAGTGAGAGATGTTGAGGTGGTAACAGAGAATTATTTTTTTTTTAAATACTCTGATTGTTGCACTGGTCCTTAAGTAGGATTTTTTTTTTTTCTTTAAATCTTTCTGATGTTATTTCTGTCTGCACAGTGTCATGGTGGGAGCATTGGTATGGAAAGACACAGCTGCCCTCTGAAGCTGTTTACAGACACTGCAGTCTCCGTAGCTGCTCTGTGCTTACACTTCTATGACTGATACATCATAACAGGTGGTACAAACATTGGCTGCCCAAGGTGGGGAAAAAAAAATAATAATCCTATTGTAAATAAGATAACAGTATATCTGTATAGGATCTTTGATTCTCTAATTACCTATTAGTGCTGTGAACTATAATTATTTAACCCACTCCCAGTTTGCAATTTGACAACACTGCTATATAAGCCTAGAGTTATAACAGTGGATAATTTCAGGCTTCAAAGCTCCCAGGGTTAGATGTGTCCAGAAGTCCATTCTGCCCTCTGAACTCTCTGTGGTTTTCAATTACTACACACAAAGGTCATGATTTCCAACCCTATTGTTCTGCTCCCCACTAGCTTTTCCAACCTCTTATTTATTATGGCAGAGAGTGAGATAAGAGCCAGTAAGTTAAAGTGCCTATGTTTTGATGGGGGATGGGAGGAAAGGCTACAAATCCTTTTAGTAAAACAGAATGCTCTCTTGGTGGCTGCTTTGCTGGGTTTTATTAGTTCACCTGCCTTCAAATGAGTCCTGCAGGTGCTTTGACAAATGGATTGAGAGATTGCCTAGTGAGTTCCTCTGCTTCTTGCAAGTACTTCTGTGTCCTATGTAGGTGATTTGTAACTTCCTATGCCAGGATGTCTCTGTAAATCACACCAGAGACCCCTGTGCCTTCCAAAGCCACAGCATGGCTTGGAAGGGGAAAGGAGTGAAAGCTGAAGAAAGATGCTGACAGAAAAAATATTAATGGAATTTCAACACCTTAATTTTCTAAATGCGTATTGAGGAAAGAGATGTCTTTTTCCCTCTCTAGTTCTTCCCACTCATGGCAGTATGTGCTGCTTGCACCTGGAATTGTAAGACCAGTTCTCTCTTCTGCCAAGTACCAGAGTCCTAATTTGAATCTCCTCCTCATAAGTCTCATTTCTGTTGTGGCTTCTCCCTGCACTACTTCTGCTCCTCAAGTGATGCTTCAGAGTCTTGAGTTTGGCCTATCCCAACACCACCTCGGCCTTGAAAGAGAAGTTTAGACTTGACATAGGGACTTGAATTATTCACAGCTCCTGTTGACATGGTAACAGACTTGATCTCTCCTAATATTTAAGAGAAAAGATGAAAGTTGTGGATTTTTCCGATGCATGAAGAAAGTGGGGAGATCATGTTTAAAAACAAACAAAAACCCACAATTATACATGTAATAATCAATTTCATTTCACCCTGAACATACTTCAAAAGCATTTAGCTAATCTTGTATGCAGCTCTGAGATAGGCAAGTGCAATATTTGTACCAAGGGAAGAAGGGGGGAACATAGCATAAAGTTAAATGTCATTTCCAAGGCTCAACCTCAGGAACTGGAAATTCCAGAGTCCCCTGTTTCAATCCCCTCCCTGTTTATAAAGAGCTTTTTAGTTTTCTGCAAGATCCTGCTGGTTGAAACTTGGTTGGTTGACATCTTGGTGGTACGTAAGCTAAAATGACTTCTTAATTTTTTTTCATACTTCCAGAGCATGCTTGAAGTCAAATGCAAGAGGCTTGGCTCTGTACTGGGGTAACTGGGTAGAACTTAATTTGCTGTGATTTAGTAACACCTGACTGATTCTTCTTCTTTGTGGGAACAACATTTTAGGGACATGATGGGACACATTTGTTTGGGCTGAGGAAAAACTGTTTTATAGAACAGGTGTTTGGTTTTAATCAGTTCTGGAAATATTTCCTTCTCTATGTAAAATATTCCCGTGCATAGGTATTTGTATGTATGTATTAAGGCTGGGAATACTACTGCCGCAACTCACTACGTGAACTTCTTTGTAGATATCCTTATCTTATAATTTCTTCTGAAGTGTTTACTATCAAAGCTGGTCTCAATGTTTTAACATTGACCTATTAAATTATATCCAAAATGAATAGCATTTGAATGTCAAAGCTACTGATGTTTTTTTCTAGCAGAAAAAAGTTTTAAAAGTAGGATTTTCAAGTTTTAAACATCTCTTGCAAATTCCTTTGGTACTTTGTGTTCTGATTTCATGTAACATGTTCTGTGCTCTTTTATAGCAATGCTTGATTCTGAAGTCAAACTGAAGACAGATTATTTCTGAGAGCAAGAGCACATAAGAAAGTTCACTAAAATTGCAGCTTGTTTTGTAATTGAGCAGGTTTTGGTGTCCTTTTTCTTTTTTATGCAAATGGCTGGGGTGGTAGGGGGAGGGGCTTTCTGTTTCTGCTTCCTTCCTAGAGGGTTAGGCTGCACTCTGGCTGGCCCTTAGTAATTTCTGTTTCAGTTTTGGATCTGTATCTTTGTGTCACCTATTCATTTCAGAAAAATTAGGGGGTTTGAGCAATTTTTTACCTGCAGTTTCTCTTCCCTGTTGGTACCGGAGGATAATTTTTCATCCCACTTGGAAAGTATAAGTCCTTCTTAATCAGTTGTGTGTTCTTCTGTGTCCTCCAGCTAGGGAAAAAGTGTTTTCTCGTAGGTCTGACATTTCTCCTATTTGTTTTGTACCTTAAGTCTTAATCTGTGGCTAAAATGTGCTAGTGCAATAAGGTTCCTTGTTTTCAAAAATGTTGGTGTCGCCTCTTAGAATTCCTGATGGAGAGAAATTAAGAAAGATTTGTAATGTTTTAGAAATGCTATTTCACCTGCTGGGAAAGTTACAACACTTCAGATGATGTAAGCGATAAATGCAGTCCCAGGCAACGTACAGGTTAACAATGACCTTTGATTGACCATGGAAGCACATGAAGTCTTAATAACTGACTCCATACAGAGACAACTTGTAGCCCATTGTAGTTAGTTGTAACTGAGGGCCATTATAGTCTGATGGATATTTGGAGGCTTGTACAAAATGAGGTGGCTCTTTCAGGCTAAACTTGGGTTGACAGATACCTGTATCTCTATAGATTCTTTTATTGGCAAAGGCACAACTCAGCCAGGATTGATGTAAATTGTCTTCATGTTAAGATCATAAATAAGGGCATAATTCATTCTTTGGCCAAAGCAAATATTTCACTAATTTTTTTTTGTTTTATTTTGTTTCAAATCAGGAATACAAGGGGAGAACTGATACAGATATGAGTTCCAGAAAAATATTTCAAAAAATAGATATAGACATCTGCCTTGATCACTATTCATTAACGTAAGACAGAAGGGAATTCCAAATTATTGATCAGATTTTGTATTTAATTTGCGGAGCATCAAGAAAATCTCTAATATATTTTAATTTTAAAGGGAAATTTCAAATGTCACTGAAGGCCAACTATAGAACTAGCACTAATAAAAGACCTCTACTTCTTTCTTTGTATGCGTATGCATACATACTTCCAGCGTTCTTTCTTTTTTCTCTTATGCAGTGTTTGCTAAGGAATGGACTAAGTTCTGTTTTCTGATGGTGATTACCACACAGTGGGATACCTGGGCTCTTGGGGTTTCCTTAGATTACTTGGGGTTTTTTTTTTTCTTCTCTTGTGTCAAGTTGAACTAATAAGATTGTCTTTCTTTGCACAAGAGAAGTAAAAATGTTCACTATTTCAATTTATCAGTGTTTTCATTTCTACAAGCTTGGGAGGTGACAGAATTTAACAATAAGAGTAGTGGGTTTTTTTCTGAAGCATTAGGGGAATAAAGACAAGAAAAACATTGAGTCATAATTCTGAAAAGATATGTGGTGGAGCACTGCTTACCTTCTTGATGATCCTTCTTCAGCACTCTAACAGTGAAAATCTGAAAGCACAAAACCAGTCATCTCACCATTTAAATCGGCATATAGTTTTATGGAAAAATTTCTGGATGCTTTGAACAATCTAAGCTTTCATTACAAATACTAACTAAAACTATTTCCCATTAAAAGAAATTGTTTTCCAGTGTGTCCTTATATCAATTTTACTTAAATTTTTATTATATTTTTTGTTATTTAACTCTTTGCTGTAGGCACTGTCTCTTCCTATGCAGAAAAGAAAAAGTGTTCTGTTAAATCATTCAGGTTACTGAAGATGTTTAGGAATAACAGAATAAAATGTTTTTGAGTTTATTGAAAAGAAAATCAAACAAACTAACTCATGTTGACATTTGTCTTAAGAAATGTGTACACACTAAGTGTAGTAACTTCAAATTATACTTTAACTAATGAATTAAATTTTTGCTTCCACTCGACATTTTCAGTGTCTAGTTTTGTACTGTGTGGGTATTTCAATGAGCCGGGCATGTTTATAGTTAGGTGGGGACTGATAAGGTGGTGAGTTTGGCTTTTGAGATGGTTTAGTACGAGATCAAAAACATCTCAACCATGTAAATGGTGAACAATCTATTCCAGTTCCAATTTGTTTAAAAGCTCTGAAAGAACAGCTTTGTCCAAAGAAGATTCAGATTGTATTGGGTACTTTCTGCTTGCTTACGCTATTTGGTATTCAGGCAAACTTTATGCTGGAATGGTGCCTCAGTCTTCCTGCGGCATAAACACCTGCATGCACTCTGATTAGATGGAAGGATGCACAAGCATATCTTCAGGCTTGATCCTTTTCAAACTGGTGCTATATGGTGTGGCATAAATGAATACCACATCATGGTATGAGAAGCCCATGTAAATAAACTGAACACCAACTTAGAAAGCTTTTGTTGGAACCCTTAATAGAAAGCAGAGCAAAGCCACCTTGGTCAATAGAAGTAAAAATAGCAGTATAGATGACAGCACCACAGTATGAGCTGCCTATTGAAGAGAACTGAAAGCTGTGTGCGTACTGCATGTTTTCTGGATTCTGCCTCAACCTTTACAAATAGATCACAGCTGGAGTATTTGCAGAACTTCACATCATTGGGGCATGCTCAACACTGGCTTTTAGTATAGATCCATTTTTCCTTTTGCTCTCTCAAAAGGAACTGGAGTACAGGTCGAAAAGAGCATCTGACTGAAAATACCCGAGTCGAGATAGCAGGACAATTAAAACAGGAAGAAAAGGGGAAGGATAATAGCAGGACTTAAGCAATCACCAAATCATGGTAACCTTCATAGCTGAGCCTGACCTCTTTGCCTTTCAGCTCCCCATGTTGTGCTTACATTTTGGGAACATGTTAACTGAAAAAAAAAGAAAAAGCAGACACTAAGAATACTAAAATAGCTCAGCAAAATGGGGTATTGGTATTGCAATCTGAATGCTATTCAAACATTGTTTTAAAATGCTAATTTTCCATTTTTTAATCATTTTTTTCTGAAGCACAGATATACCCATGAAAAATGACGCTTGGCATGCGGTGATTTGAAAATCACTGTCTGCCCCTTGATGTCTTCATCTGACAACATCTATGTGTTGCCAGGTTGCCATGACAACTAAGTACAGTTGTAATTGCAACCCTGGAAAGGTAATTCTTTCACTCAAAATGTGGCATACATTTAGCCTGTCTGAAGTTTCAACAAACCATCTTTTAATGACAAGTATTTTGAAAGGCCCGAATGAGGTAGTTTCTTTGATGTCAATTTTTTTTTTATTATCTCATGTAGCTTAACTAGATAGATATGTTGGCTTTTATTCAGTGGAGTCTGTATTTTTTAACCTTTTTATGCTTTATTTAAGTTTCAAATATATGGTATCAGCTATGAATCTGAAATTAACATATGAAAGCAAAATACCACATAAAGTGTTCATTTACTTGTATTGGCAGTTCTGAAAGCAGAAGATCTTGATACATTCCTCATACTTACCATCCTTTGGGTTAAATCAAATGATTTTTGTTGCATGGCTGACTGTATTTTCTTAACTTTAAAAAAAAAAACCAAACATACCCCCCCCAAAAAAAAAAAACACAAAACCAAAACAAAAAAAAGCATACCCATCAAAACCAAAAAATAACTCCAAGTATTTCTACTCAGCAGGCCACATAGGCTTTATAGTACCACAAAGGCAATCTTAAGAATCAGCAAAACTGCAGTAATTCTAAGAAATTTCCACCTGAATTGTATGCCTGTGGGAGGAAAAAAAGAATTGGGGATTATGTTTGCATAGCTGAGCCTTATTGTTCATCTGCAATCCTGGGTACTGAGAATTGGCAATGCATAGCTGCATTTTGCCCTGTTGACAGCCTGACCTGTCTTCTCCATCTATGATGATGTACAGTCACTCACCATCCATTTCCATTGCGCAGGGAAAGTAATATGTTGGTCAGCTACACCACTTTGTAGTAGTGGAAAAAGCCACCTTCCTTGGATGTTTTGGTTGTCATTTAGGGCTAGAATACTGGGCTTTATACTCTCTGAGGGGTATAAACTAGCTCTGGAAAGTAAGAGTGTATGTAGTCCTAAGCTTTCAACGTTAATTTCCTCAAACTGCGGTACTGCTCCATGAGGACATGGTAGGAGCATTTCTGTAGGTTGCTCAGTTCTTGCTCCCTAAATGATAGCATTGTCACTTGGGGTTTCTGGGCTAAATCGGGCAACTTTACTCTTTGAATCTGTTAGAGCTTCAGTGAAAGCTGAACATAAATAGTGTGGGTTTAACTTCATATGGGCTAAACGCCTGCACTTAGCTGCTTATTTGTCTCAGCAATCCACAACACTAAAATCACCCTCTATAAGACACATACAGAGATATTTGTGATTTTTTTTTTTTTTCCTTCCCTGAAAAAAAGAGCAGGGTGAATGTGTTTTGAAAATCAGGTTGATTTTGCTACAACAGCTTTGACTTTTCAGAGTAAACTTCAACTGCCAGTTGAAAAATACTTTAAATGCATTGAGGCCATTCACACTCCTGATGTATTTTATTTTTATAATAGAAGGTCTTCTTGCAAGTCTAGACATCTGTGATCATTTCAGAAGGACAGATCCTCTGAAACAGTTGTGGCATTATGCCATTTGATTTTATTTTTTTTTGTCTGTTCCTTCGTGCTTGAGATTATTCAAAATGTTTTTCTTTGGCTTTTTATTCATTGCCTCCTAATGAACCAGAGGACAAAACCATGGTATCTCTCAGCAAAACAGAACATGTATATTTTGAAACAAGTCACAGCTGTGTCCCTAGAGATGTTCTAAAGCTCATTATGACCAAAGTACTGAGGTAGGCTTTCTATATTCTAATACGCAACACAGTGGTATAAATTGTAGAGAAAGAATCATGATTGTTTGATTTGAAATAATCTTTTTATCTCTGAGGCTTGTGCTTTGCATAGATGTGCTGTATTGTTTGAGCATTTTCTGTGATCTGGTAAACAGCGTTCTAATTGTTTTTGCAGATCACTAGTTTAAAAAGCCAGGCACGCCTCCTATGCAGGGTGGAAAACAGCCATTCTGTGATTAAAAGACATTGAGCAGCAAGCACATAACCGTACCAGTTGGTAAGGCAAGTGGAGTAGGAAAGGGACCACAGCAATCCTTAGTATCTCTCTGCATATCATACTCTGAATATTAATATAGAGCGATATTCTAGTGCCTCTGGGTAAACATACCAGGGTGTGCTGGCATAATTCAGCTCAGAATTTGCTGCTTAGTAATATGAAATATATAAAGTGTTTTATTTCAAAAGTTAATTTTCCGCAACGTAAATGTAGAAAATAAGCCCTTATGTACTTCTTTCTGTAAACTTTAAATATTCACTTTAGCACACAGGAAGATGAACTAGGGCTTTACAGCCTGGTTTTTGGTTTATGCTGTATTTGTTACTTTTCCTTTTCTGAAAATATTGAGATCTTAAAAGCTGGCCCGGTATTCTTGTAGGAAAATGGGTTGTATGTGTTTTGAAAGCTAGTTATGACCATGACTTTGAGTTCTTATCCCAGTTGCTGCTGTTTCCTGGCAGAGGCACTATGTTGTGCAATCAAAGTTTAAGAGTTATTACAATCCTGTAGCAACTCCACACTGTTGGAGTTTACCTACTGGACTGTTGTGCTCTGAATCTTCTCTTGGCATATGAAGCAACAGGATTCTTTCTTCATTTGCTTCTCCTTTTTTTTTTTTTGGTTTGTTGGTTTTTGTGGTGGTGTGAGGTTTTCTTTTTTTTTTTTAATGTTGGAGTAAAAGTTTTTGCCTTCCCTTCATGACAACTGTGCTTTCAGGCTGACCTAGAAATCACTTACATGCTCTAGTACTCTGCCCGCTGAATGCTCCATATTTACAATTTATCATCTTTTCAGGCATGCGTGGTAGGCTATAACATACAGATTTGCTCATGTTGCATAGGACTAGAATGTAACTTTTTCTTAACTTGCACAAGAAATGCAAAAAATAGGAATCCCTTTAATGTATTTTCTCAGTTGCCTCAAGGTCCTCCAGAACCCTTCTTCTGTTTTAAACCCACTCACTTTCGCCCTTTGTCTGAGCCCATACTTAGACAGGACTCCACCTGCTAAGAAAGCAGGCTTTTCACTTTCTGTATGGTGCCAATGCTTGCTGGGGGCTCAGTTCCTTTATTGTACACCAGCGACTTCTTCATTGACCACTTCAGCACCCCTTTGCACAGAACCTTGGACAAACTGGTTGCCCATCTAGGCAGCTTGCTTAGCCTGCCCACTCTTGGGTCAGGAGAGCAATGTTAGAGTTAACCACTTCACCTGATCCTGCTTCCCACAGACACACACTCCTCCTGAAAGCAATTGCATGTCAACATAATAATGGTGCCAAGAATTCATAAATTATATATAGACTGCTTGTATCATCATATTTCTCCTTTGTCAAGGAAACCTCATTAGGACAGAGGTGAGCTAGTCCCCTGGGTGCCTTTCTGATGTTCTGGCATCTCAGTCACAATACACCTGCTTATAATCCTTATTAATTGAGACTTCCAGCATTCACTTTGTGTATGGCCCCCTATCACGAAATTGTTTTAGGTCAGTTTTCATCTACCTTGTCTAAATCTCCTTTCTCATTACATGTGGGAAAGCTGTACAGAAAGAAGCATTCATAGCTTCCACTTCTCCTTAAGTTCATTCATCCGTGAAATCTGCTTTTCACACATGAATATTAAAGGAAAGGATTTACATGAGGTAGATGTGAATTAACCTGTAATGCTTTTGCAAACCTCTACCTCTGTGTGATCATTGAGACAAATGGGTGATTGTGATAAGTTTGTAGGAAAAAGAAGCCACTTATGTGTAGTTTTGCCATTGGTGTAGAGTCTTCCTGGGGAAGTTTGGAGTCCAGGGCATATTTTCTGCTTGTCAGGTGAGACTTCTAGTTCAAAGAAGGTAAAGACTATACCTTTTCTATTGCCAATTCAGCATATATAAGGAAGTTAGTTGTTTCTCACATAGAAATATGATAGGGAGATAGTGCCTTGCATACTCTGTAACAGTTCTGGTCTTGAATATGCATACTGTGATGAATACGGTCCTTGCAGCCTTTGGTTATAAATGTGGAAACATGGTCTGATCTGTAAGAATCAAACTTTCAAAATGTACGATCCATGCCCATAAATCTAAGAACCCATTTTGGCAATGGAAAACATGTTTGAAGGGAAAACAGTATTTAAATCAGAGGGTCATACAACATTTTCTTGAAATCATAATTCAATAAAGAAATTGATGCTAATTAGTGTTTAAATCTCTCATCTTGTCAGCTCTATGTGTGGTGCTTTGTTTGAAGTGAAATGTTTTTTGACACAGCCTTCCTAATGCAAAATTTGTTTTCCTTAGTTCTTTCATGTTGTCGTTAAAGGGAAAGACATAAAAAAGTTACCTTTTCTTTAGCAATAGTAGTAAAGGAGGGGAATTGATTTGATATTCATATTAAATTCTCTGGGGCTCTGCATATAAAGCATCAACAGCTCTGACCTATCTTTATCAAGAATAGAGAAAAAATGATTTATTTTTTGTATTATAGTAGCACCTAGAGGCTCCTTTCAAAATTGGCTTTATCATATTTGACATTATACATGTTAATGAGCATCTGTCTTCCAAAAATTCACAAACAGACCAGACAAAGACTATAAGGAAAACCAGTGTTGTGGTAAGCTGAAAGGAGGTACCCAAGGTCATTCATAGATCCAATGCAGAGCTGGGAGATGAAGCAAGATTACAAAGGGCAGGACCCAGCCCAGCACCCTCATCCCCACTGGTGTGCTAGTGCCAGCACAGCAGTATTTGGGGGGTTTTGGAGTACTAGATCTCTTAAACTCTGCTGGACTCCTTAGATCAAACTCTGCCCTGTCTGGATAGTTTTGTGGAAATCAGTGGGGCAATGGCAGCAGCAGCTTAAGGTGAGCTGAAGGAGAAAATGGTGACAGTAAAGGCTTCCTACAAGAGCACTGATACTATACTGAAGTGCACTACTTCTGCACTATATGCTCTCAATGCCGTGTAGCGTAAAAACACACGAGCTTGCTTTAAATGCTGTGATAGTACAGTGCATTGTAATCTACTGTTCATCTTGCACCTGGCAGATGCATAAGCCAAAATATTCCAGGTGTAAGTGAAACAGAAATAATAAAATATACACTATGAAATAATAATGTGAGGGTATGTTTGTTGGGGAATGTATGTGTGTGTGTAAACATCATATAAATCATAAAAAACCCCAAGATTATATAATATTATAGACAAAAGCAGTGTTAAAGTAACCTTATCAGGGTCATAAAATTTAGCTTTCAGGAGCTAGGAGATGTTGTGAAGGTTTTCTTCATGGTCTCCATTTAATCTTCTTGCGCATATACATTGTAATTATATTGCATACACTATATTTATTCACCTCCAAATTCTTAATTCATTCAGGAAGGATTGTTCCTTTTTTCTTCCTCTCCTGTTCATTCTTTGTGTACAGTCCCTATACCTGCTTTACTGCATGTTATTTAAATCCTGTTCAAATAGAACAATTTATACCCTTGTGAATTTTCTAAGGTGTTTTATCATTACACAATCCAAACACTTAAATGTTAATAAACCTATAAACAATACTATTGTGAAATGGTATTGATATTATCATCATTTAAAGATTGTTTTTTCCGGAGTTTTATCACAGAAAGCATCAAAAATGCTGGTTTACGAGTAGTAGTAAGTCTAGAAGTGAGGCAAATAGACTATGGTCAAAAATAGCAATTAAATTTATTTGCCTGATCCAAGATGTCTGGGATCATGCTTCTCAGGGTACTGTTTGGTTCAAAATACAGCTCCTGCTTGGTTCCACAGTTAGGAATTTTGAACCGGACTCTTCAGCTGAGAACGTAGACAATGTGAAATGCAAACATTTAACTATCTATGAAAGTTAAGGTTCTGGTTTGTCCAGTATTCCGACTTCTCACATATTGAATATGTAAATGCAGAATTAAATTCACCATGGCAACATCCTTAAGGCATGATTTTTTTTCTCTGCAGTATCTCTTCAGCTTTCAGTGGGGCAGAGGGAACCCCAAGCCTGAAACAAATGACAGAAGAATTTTGTGGGTGTTAGTAGTCTTTATGCATCCCCAAGGATAGGTGCATGCTATCCCACCCCATTTCATATATAGAGTGAAGAAAAACAGTATCTGGTCAATCTTAAAGATATATAATGCAGTTAGCAGCCAATGTGACACATCTTGTTTATTATCTGCCTTATGTTGTCAGGGATGGAAACTGTACGACTACCCACAAATGACGACTGAGTTAACAGAACACCCAACAGTAATGGAAAGTTATTTTTCTTTAGGTCAAAGGGAAGATACTGAAGGATTGGTGGAGTGGGTCTTGGGTTTGGGTTGAGACCTTTTTTTGGTTTTGTTTTTTTTGTGGTGGTTTGGTTTGGTTTGTTTTTTTCTTCTTGAAGCACAGTACAGAAGAGAGTTGGCCAGTCTTACAACCAGAGGTCTTTTTTGAACAGCCTGTATCCTAATTTAATTTGTCTATAGGAGCGTATCATCTTCCATTTTAAGAAGAAATCAAATTTTGGTAGTGCATAATGAAAGTTTTAAAGCTTTTACTCTGAAACTAACATAGCAAAAACACTCAAAAAAAAGTTATGTAAACCCTGGGTGTATCTTTTTTTTTTAATATCATAATTTTTTTTCAAGTCACCTTGATGACTCTTGAGTAGGTACAAGAAATCATAAGTTGGGGTAAACTAAGCCTGATTACCAGATCTGAAAAATAGAAATCAGCACTAAAATAGATTCTTCGTCTCTATACATAGCACAGAATTAGCTAGAATGTGGGATACATCTGAAGACTTCTTCAAATCCTGTGTTAGTATTAAAAGATGTTTCATTTCCAGTGTTTTCAAATAATAATCAATTGCATGAAACTTTAAATTTCTAGATGAATTGATTTATTTTATATTATTAACAGTGAATTGTAGTTGCAATGTTGGTTTATATTAATGATGCATCTGCAGTCAATAAACAACTTCCAGCAAATATTTGAAAACAGCAATCAAATTCGTTGGTATTTTCCATGGATTAATTTGTATTGTATGTCATCTGATTTTCTACTCAGAAATTTCCTCTCAAAATAGCAATTATTATAATGTGAACTTTGTGTGGAATATCTTTTATTAAGAAACCTGATAATTATTGGTTTCCTTATGATATTAAACATTTTCCTTTATCAGCACTATTATTTTTTAATTTGACAATTTGGAAATTTTCAGTCCTCCCTCACATTCTAAGGCAGCCCTAAATGTGTAGTATGATGGTGCTGGAGAGCAGCGAGTGTAGAGAAACCATCTCATGGAGCTGCCTGAAAATCAATGATACTCATTAAAAATAAATTCTAATATATATATTGCTACTCCCAGATATTTTCTCTCCTTGGATTACGTTATGTTCCATTTGGGTGTTCCTTCTTCGCTTGCTGCATGCTGTAAAAATGTTACAGCGTTCAGGCTATTTTAATCATCTTTTTGAGTACCCCTAATACTGTTGGTTAGCTAATCTGCAGCGGAGCATTATTAGTCAAATGAGCCATTTCCCATGTTCTAGCAATAAATGTAATATTTAAAGATATAAATTGCACCTTTCATTTTGTGTAGGTGTTAACGCTGTTATTTTAGTATATGAGTAGCCTGGAAAGGCCGTAAGTCTCACTTCCGTAGGAAGAAATGATTTTTCTGATCTCCAGGGCACACCACTGCCAGCAGCACGCTTTGGGGGGGTGTGCTCTTCTGTTGTTGGCTGGTTTTTCCTCTCATGTCATGTATTTGTGTCTTTCAGTCTGTGACTTCCACTTAGGTCAAGGGCAAGCTTTGACAAAGCCGTGCCTTTCTGTAGCTGGAGCTAACGGCTGTCTGTTCAGGCCTAAAGGAACTCATTTTATTGTTAATATGGTATGTCAAAACATTTGTGCACTCAATATTCACAGATTCTTTAATATAGCACTTGCTTTTAGAGTTTCCCCAAAGTAAGTAAGCACAGAAGATCGCTGATTGTAATTGCAATTACCACCAGCCCTGGCTGCCTACGGAGCCATACGAACACCACTGTCTGCAGGAAATACTACAGTTGTTCAGCTCTTGCTCTGCCCCATTCGAAAATGTCATTTTGTCAGACTGAACGCATCACTGCTAGCGTGACCATTTAGATGGCAAGGAAATTTCCTCTTGTCATAGGGTATTATGTTAAATAGCAAGTGTTAGTAATGTCAACCTTAGAAGGTTTTCTGTGTATGTTTTTTTCTATTATGTAGCAAAAGACCTGCCCCTTAAAGGTCAGGTACTCCTTGGTAGCATTTTGATAAGCAAACTTTTTGGTTACTGCAAGATCAGTTTATCTCAGTAGCACCAAAAATATGGCATCTCAGACCTTTCCCTGCATCTGTCATATTGCTGCCAAGTGCTGTCCAGTTCTGAATTAGTGAGAAAATTATGGATCTGCCAGAGCAGTTTAAAGATTTAGGAAGTGTAGCCAGGCAGGAGGGATATTCTAACAGCGCTGGGGCTGCAGCAGAGAAATGCTTGTTTTCAGATTTATCTTTTGCAGCGTATAGTTATGCTGAAGGTCTGTGTGTATTGGCTTGCTGTACCTGTCTGACATCTCTGTAAATCTATTTTGTGTCCATAGATAATTCCTTAGTATTTCATTTGCCTACAAGCATAAAAACTTTAGGAACATGTTACTTTTTGATAAAGTCGGAAACATGGGTTCAGGGCTTTTAATCTCTAATTAATCAGGAGCGTAAGAAATTTTTTGCAGGAATGCCTTGTGAATTTAGTTAATTGCATGTGGAGGAGAAACACGTGTTCTAAACACAGCCCTCAAAGGTTCTAAGTTCAAAGGTACCCATGCTGTGCCTAGGTAATTCAGACCAGTATCCTCTGTGGAATATGTATGTTACTTTTAAAGCTAAAGACTCATGTACACTTGAAGCTAATATTGCTAGTGGCTGTGCAGGTAAGAAATAATTTAGCCTTTGTATTACATCAGTATGCTTTGTTGCGAAGAAATGAAATCACTATAATTTTTCTATTCATGAGCAATACTAGTAAATTCTGTGACTTTTTAAATCAGTTCATTCTGGATTTAGATTCCATAAAAAAATTTTAGGAGACTCTTTTTTTCATGTTGTCCATATAATTCTAGTACTGATAATGTGACCTCTGGTTCACCTCTTCATTGAAAATGAGGCTAATGAAATATATCTCGATATTTAGATAGATAGCTAGGTCTAGACATTACAAATATATATTATTACATATTCAATACATTTAAATGTAGAGGTAATTTTTAAAAATGCTATGAATATGACTGACTATATCTGTAGAAATCATAACATGCTTCAGTATTTCTGAACTTTAGCGTACTGGGGAAAATGTTTTGCATTCTGAAACTCGGAACACTTGCTCATATAATTTAATACTTTTGCTATGGAATTATATGCAGGAAAAAAGAAAACTAAATGCATCTGAAGCAAGTATACAGAATTAAGAAATAACCACAAGATAATGCTGTAATGCTTTATTGTTTTGTGGGCTGTTGACCACTTAACAGTCATCCATTTGAACCACTCCAGCCCAAGACAGCGAATAATTTTATACTTGTCAAGCTATTTAATAATGAACCGGAGGATTGGCCAACTCACTTCAGTCCCCAACATTTTACTGGTAGCCTTAATACATTAAATCTTGAATTACATTTTTAAAAGCTGGAGAGGTATTTTTCTGAATTGGAATATGGTACCTTTGCTGTACTGTGTTTCATACTGACCTTGTCTTCTTTGGACAGAATGGTAAGGTGTGGAGTCAAGGAAGGTTGGTGGTGGGTGTCTGGGCAACTGATACTGTATACAGGTATTAGTCTCAGTAAAATAACTTTTTTTCCCTTTGAAAATGATCGGTTTGTCTTTCTCCCACCTTATGGCCAATGCTGATTACATTTGTAGTTAGTAAACCTGTTACCTAGCAAATCAGAAATTAGTTCAATTGCTGTTCAACTTGAAAACTGAATAAACTCATGAAAATGTTTTATCTGAGGATTCAGTTGGTAGAAAGAGGTCTTGATGCAGGGTTTAAATTTCAGACTTTCTGAAACTTTATTAAAAAAAGATGTTTATTTTCTTCTGGGGATGGGTTTTTAATGTTTTTGGGTCTTTTCAGTCAGTTTTTATGGCAACCATTTGGAGTTCAATCTGCCAGATAAACAAGCAGAGTTGTTTAAACAAAACTTGCCTTTTGGTGTCTTGGGAGAGATAATTTTCCTCTTTAACCCTCTCAGAATAAAGGAGCTAAAAATACGCAGGGAATGGATGTCCTGGCATCACAGAGAAGAAAAGCTGTACCTCTTTCTTTTGTCAAGGAAACACTCCTCTCTGGGCTGGAGGGAAGGAAGCTCAAGTGGAGAGAGCACACTCGACAGGAGGCAAGCAAATGTAGGCTTCTGCAGTTTTCTCCTTTATGTCCACTGATACCAGCCTTTGATTTGGAAGAGTACATCTGAAGGTGCCTTTACCTATGCAGTTATGGGTTGCAAATCAGAAGAAGGAGCAGCACAGATTTATATTCTTTGGGTGGATTGAATGAGGGAGATCCAAAGGCCCTTAAGCTTCAGTTAAAATTCCTGGAAGACAGAACTGAGTCTGGATCACATGTCTGTGAAAGCCGTTAGGGTAGCTCGTGAATAATTTTGCATCGAATGATTTTTAAGAAAGCACAGTCTTCAGGCCCAAAGACTTTAAATCTTTATTAGATTCAGGCCTCATGGGTTGGGCTCGAAATACATTTATGTATTCAGTGCTAGAAATTAAAAGAAATTGCTGTCTCTTGAAAAATGAAAGTCAGCATTTGTTGAAGAATCCCTTTAATTATATTTCTAGTCTACATTTTTTTTAAAAGATTCCTTCAGCATAGTCTTCACTGCTGTCTCCAAAATAAAACTTGGTTTAGTTAATTGGCTGCTGAAAGTGAGCAGGCTCTTACATAGTTGCAGCATGACTCTTTCAGTGATAAGATGGGAAGCAGGTTGTATCCTCTATGCAGAGCTATCAGGACATGCATATTGCTGCTGACAAGAGTTGCTGCACTTTCCATTATAATACTTGTTTTCCTTCTGTCTATATTCCAGACAAGCACTGAATATTTGTATGCGTTTTCATGCATAGCTCTGTCAGCATATTTTGACACTATGCAAGCCCCCCTTATTTCTTTGCAATAGCTGGTAAACATCAAGCGGCACAATGTTTTTTTTGCAATGAAGGTTAGATGACAGTGATTTGTCTGAAGCCACCAAATCAGTTTTCAGCTTTGGCCAGAAATGGATTTTTAAACTAGCTCATGGTGATAGACTGGCAGAGTAAGTTGTACAGAAGAGTCATTGGTGATAGTAAAGCAATAACTTGGTAATACTATTCTTGTTATTGGACTGCGTATCAAGTTGCAATAGAAACTATGATTAAAAATCATTTAAGAAATCTTTCATTAAACAGAATTAAAAGGCTGAGAAGTTCTGATCAAACTTAGTTGCATGATTTTAAATACTTTAGAATAACTTCACAATAACTTATTTAAGAAAAGATAGGTCCTTTGTGAATAATGTTATTAGTGGAGTCCTTGAAGCAAGTGCTGGAAAATGGCTTTTCCATTACTTCAGAGGCAGCATTAAAGTACCATGAAATTCAGAACTTCTGGTTTTATCACAGGCATTTTTATACCAGTATTTAAGCATTTCCCTTATAGACTTTATATCTAACAGCCAGCACTTTAAGAGAACAGATATACCTGGAGATGGATCACCAAGTGATCATTAAACAGCAAGTTATAAATCCATCAGATTCTAAGTGTTGTAGATACTTGTGTATCATTAACTGATATTACAAAACATATTTGGGTTTAATTAAAATTCTAGTATATATAGAACTTGCTTTTGTAAGAGGAAGTTGTATATTTAGCTGATCTGAAGCCAACTCTTGGATCTTTTTATTTATTATTTCTTCCCAGTTAGCTGGGCCTTTACAAGTTAAATGAAATTATTAGTTCATCCCTTATATAAATAAATAAACTTCTAGAGATCATTCCAATTATTGTACTTGGTCATGATAGGAAATTTTCTTTCCTGTTGCAGTGTCACCTGCAGTCTATAGAAGAAAAGATTTGCATTTTATTCCTCCCCGGAGACAGGTTGTAAGAAAGAAGAATTAGTAGGTAAAACGGAGCAAGTCTGAGATAAAGCACTTGTGCTGACTGTCCACCCTACCATCAGTCTCCCCTTGCCAGCAAATTCATTGAAGCAATATTTTTTCAGACCTGCAGATTATTTAAGGTAGCTGTGGCTGATGACTCCAAGAACACAGCTGCTAACACCTGGGTTATAAATAGGGGTAACTGCAGAGGAAGAGCAGATACATACCTGTCTCCAACCCAAAACATTTTACAGAAGGAGCACTTTCAGAAAAACCAGACTAGGACAACGGGAACAGTTTCAAAGAAATATGCTTAAATGGCACTGTACCAGGGCAGGGCAAGAGGCGTTGCAAAATAAGAGCAAACACTTTGCTCCGTATCCAGAGCCATGGCTTACAGGAATCCAGAATGAGGGAGGAGCTGAGCAGCTCAAGAGGTTAGAGGGGCATTGCCACACATCTTGCTATGGCACTTTTTCTCTGTTAAATAAGGATAAAGGAACACGGTATTACAAGCTTCTTCCTTTTGTGAGATATTTGAGAGCCTGCCTAGTACGTGAGGCAGATGTATTGTTCTCTTCTTCAATTACTGGTCAGAGGACTGCTCTTTGAACATTACTGGTCAGTGTTAACGTTACAGAAAAATATAGTATATTATAGCCATAGTGTTTTGTCGTCTTCTCTCACTATGATAAGGGACAAGGCACAGTGAAGGCTGGTCAGTGCTTGGTTGGTAAATCTATCAGGAGCTTGAGACGATTCATAGGACTGGTTGGTGAAGGCAAAGGGGGATAAATGGTTGCATTAAGAGAACATTACATAAAGTTTATTCTCTTGGAAAAGTTGTAAATCTGAGGTTTGATCACTTAAAGTTTCGACATTCTGTTTCACCTTTCCGAAGTTGCTTTCAAAAGTGACAACTAATGATGTCCAGACCAAATCTGACTTTATGTAATTGTCCTCTGACTATGTTGCAATTCTTGTAAAACAGTGTAATCACATCCTCTCCCGAAACACGGTCTGGTGTTACTGCATTTTGTAAAATAATTGCTGCTCCTTCCCTAAAGCATATGTATTGAAGGGGAAATAGGCAAATTGCTTCTGACAGAATAATTTTAGGCAAACTAGCAAGGAAATAAGGTTTCCTAGTGCTTTCAATTATTAAAGCCTGTTTCTGTAGCTTATAGTTTTACTGGAATTAAATTTCTGGTTTGGAGTTTTCCATGCTTGATCTCTGTCTTAGGACATTTTTTTCACCAGATTAAAAATGAAACTTGAGACTACAGGTGCAAACTCTTTGCACTGAAGACGATTTACAAGTATTACATACACCTATAATTATAAGACCGGATCATTGGAAATAAATTTGGTTTGAATTGGTGAGATTACTGTTAAAATTTTGTGAGCTCTTGTATGCCTTTAACAAGGTGAAGTATTTCAATAAAATTAATGTGGCAGTCTTGTGTTTGGATAATGTAAGAAGTAACTGAGAACTGAGAAGTCACAAGTTACCAAATACTATGTTATGTGCAATGTTCTTTCCAGAAATTTAAAGTTAGTTCTTAGTATGATGAAGCTTGAAAGGAATTAATCCTTTCAGTCACCAACAAGCTACAGGAGCCACCCAGAGGAAGAGCAATGGCCTCTATTTCATTACATTCTTTTATTTGATCATATCATTGTAGTCAGGAGACAGTTATCTAGATATAATAAATTTTTATTTGCTATGAGATTATATGAAATGTCACTTGGAAATATATTTCCAATTGACTTAAATTTAAATACCCTTTGATGGATGAAAAACTGTCAGGCAGTAACCCAAAACCACTGAATGATCAATGACAGTGCACTGACTATAGGAAGGAGGATCTATTGAGGGCGTCACTGGTCGTTGGTAGCCCTGCTTATGCTGAGTGAAGAGTTTTAGTAGTAATTTTGTGGGGAAAAATGCTTTTTTATAAAATGCATATTTATAAAACATTGATTACACTAAACTGGAAGAGAAAATAAGAAGTGCAACACAAAGCAACTATTAATATAGACAGGCAATAACAAATTAGATTTCATAGAATCATTAAGGTTGGAAAAGACCTCTGAGATCATCGAGTCCAACCGTTAACCTAACCACCTGGTCCACCTCTAAACCATGTCCCTAAGCACCACATCCACATGTTTTTTCAACACTTCCAGGGACTGTGATTGCACCACTTCCCTGGGCAGGCTGTTCCAATGCCTAGCCACTCTCTCCATGAAGAAATTTTTCCTAATATCTAATATAAATCTCCCCTGTCACAACTTGAAGCCATTTCCTCTTGTCCTGTTGCTTGCTACCTGGGAGAAGAGACCAACTCCCACCTTACTACAACCTCCTTTTATTTGTTATGTGTCATAGGTAAAAAAAAAAAAAAAAAAACAACCAGATCCACTTTTAGTTTAAAAAGAGATCTTGTCATGGTGAGGATATCTCTTTTTGTAGTAAGGATATAGTTTAGCACTATCAGGCTCTGGTGCAACAGCATCAAAGCTGGACAGCTTGGTATTAGAAAGATGTGCGCTGAAAGAGGAAATCACAAGTTGAACCTACGATAGTAAATCATTGGTTAGAGGTTGATCGCTGGCTAGTAGAATAAAGAGGTCCAGAGTGCCTCAATTCCACAGCATTCACATTAATCCCTTCTAGACTGACTTGATGGTGTTCCCACTATGTACACGTTGTTTTCCCCTGGTCTACATGGGGCACCCCATTGCTCCCAGATGCATGAGCATTGGGTGTGGGACAGGAGAGAAGTTCAGTTTGTAACCTTAAATAGAGAGAAGGCTAAGTCACAGCCCACCAGAGTGGTGGTTTATGGCATAATGTCAAGGGCATGACAGCAGTAATTGACTTCTCCAACAGGAGAGCTGGTCCTGGCAGGATGTGACATTAAGTACCGCTGCCTTGTTCATACTGTTCCTTGGAAGGAGAAGCCGAAGCAAGTCCCCGCAACCTCACCTCAGTTGTGTCTGAATGAACATTTTCTCTTTCTTCAAAGAAAGAGACACAGATAGTCAGAGGGATGTGCTGGTTTTGTCCGGGGTAAAGTTGATTTTCTTCGTAGTAGCTAGTGTGGGGCTATGTTTTGGATTTGTGCTGAAAACAGTGTGGATAATACAGGGACGTTCAAGTTACTGCTGAGCAGTGCTGATACAGAGTCAAGGCCTTCTCTGCTTCTCACCCCACCCCACCAGCGAGTAGGCTGGGGGTGCACAAGAAGTTCAGAGGGGACGCAGCTGGGACAGCTGACCCCAACTGACCAAAGCGCTATTCCATACCATGTGACATCATGCTCAGCATATAAAGCTGGGGGAAGAAGGAGGAAGGGGGGCGATGTTCAGAGTGATGGTGTTTGACTTCTGAAGTAACTGTTATGCATGGTGGAGCCCTGCTTTCCTGGAGATGGTTGAACACCTGCCTGCCGATGGGAAGTAGGGAATGAATTCCTTGTTTTGCTTTCCTTGTGCACACAGCTTTTGCTTTACCTATTAAAGTGTCTTATCCCAACCCACAAGTTTTCTCACTTTTACCCATCCTGCTGTGGAGGGGGAGTGAGCAAGCAGCTGTATGGTGCTTAGTTGCTGGCTGGGGTTAAAGCACGACACCCGACATGACCCATGATCGAACTAGAAGTCTGTGTTATTTGATGGCATACGTGTATCCTCAATTGTTTGTGTTGGCTGGAATGACTTTCTCTGAGTCTGATTGTTCCCTGTAATGATATATAAGTAATAGTCTACAAAGAAAGATTAATAAATATGCTAAATTAAGATAGAAAATCATGATAGTTTGTGCTGGACTAGTTCCAAAAAACTTGTAACCTGATGGGTTATTGGTCTTTTTTTTTTTTTTTTAAATATATTCAATGTCTCCCACACCACTGAGACTAATAGTGTATGCTATATGCCTTTAAAAAGCCAAGAGTGACTGTATTGGTAAAAAATTCCATCACTGATTATTATTGTTCTTCCTAAGCTAATGCAGTTGATGACTGTTAACCTGAGAATTATTAGGCATGGAATCAATGATGTGTGCCATCTGTAACAAAGAAATTGTAACTTTAAATGGCAGAAAGCATAAATGTCTGACACTGGGTATTAATAAAAAGGTTTGCATTAGAAATACTATAATTGACAGAATCGAGGTACTAATGAGATTTCATATCTAGTTCTATTAATTCCAAACATCTAGGGTTTGTTTTAGAACCTAAAATAGAGATCTAAATCTAGATAGATATTCCCAAGGGGGAATATCAGTGCATGTTGTCAAATTTTAGCAAAGTAAAACTTATGAGTGTTTTTACAAAACCAAGAAAGCTTCTTGGGGTTGGTTTTTAGGTTTTTTTCTTTTCATTTTTCTATTTTAACCTCCACTGTATTTCCCATTTTTCTTTTAAGAGCAGAGCTGTTGCTGAAATTAGAAGTTAATGTGGGATAAACAGTAAATTCTTTGGATTTTCTATGGGTTTAGGATTGAATAAGGGTAGACAAAAAAGTCTGTTAAGATCTTTGGTCAAAATAGCTGTCTGAAAAATATTTCAGGTACACAAATATACCTGACCATTTCAATTTTTTTTTTATATGAATAGGTACTTATAAAACTAAAATACAAAATATACTGGTCATTAAGGTCTAGCATGTTTGTTATGGCAAATAATCCACAATTTGATGCCAATATAAATGGTGTTATTACTGTATACTGAGGCAGATTTTCCAAGGTGAGAGCTACTATTATGCGGCATTTTCTGTGATGTTTGCCTTTAAGATGCTACTTTGTTTACATGCAGTTCCCAGTGAGTCCCTTGCTGCCATATAAAAAATATGTTATAAAAGTTGCTTGTGAATATGTTCATGTCAGTCACTTTGTATGAAAACAGAAATTCCATCTGAGCAGTGACCTGCAGAGGAGAGGGCAAAAGAATGAGCAGTAGGATCTACGCCAATAGTATGTCTTATATCTTGAGGAGAATGACTTCTAAGATTAATTCATTTTAAGCAAGAGGAATCACCTTGTTTTACGACCAAGTAGTAATCTCAAGGTCTGTACATTAAGTTTTGTCATTATGAAAGGAAGATTCTGAAGTCATATAAAAAACCATGACCTGTTAGAACAATCCAATGCACAAAGTCTATTTGCAAAAGATTGTGTTATAAATCATGATTCATTGTGTGATTGTGATCAGCATGTAGTAGGAAAAAAAAAAAAATCTTTTTCTGTGGTGTATTCTTTTTATGGCCTTCTTTTTATACAGTTAAATTGCTTTACTGCTTTGTTCTTTGTCTGATTTTAAATAGTTTTTACATCTTTGCTTGCATATTTTCACAGTATCTATTTTACAGCACTGAAACCTTTAAAAGAAAAAGGAAAGCTTTTTTTTCTTTCTTTTGTTCTTTATAGAATCTTACATTTGCATTCATGCATTAATGTTTCAAACGTAAGACTGGGAACGTAATAGTGAAGTATCACCTTGTTCATTTTTGACCCGGATTGTGGCCGATGCCTATTGCCAGAGGAAGCATCATATAAAGCACCCCTAACCCTTCTGCACCACTGGCCTGGGCTATAAGTTATAGCCCAGCAGGGAGCAAACCAGTGTTGCTAAGCATGGATGAGAAATGAGGTAGACACCCTTCCTCACTGCTCCTTTTCTGCTAGTCAGTGTGCCTGAACTGACACAGAGGTGGGAATGATCTGGACCACCATAAAGCTGTCACTGATTATGTCCCTTGCCTTTGAGTTACTGCCTGATACAACTGCAACTATGTGCTTCTCCCTTGGGCTTTGTATCAAAGTTAGAATTTAGTCCTAAATTTAGAATTTAGAATTTAGTCCTGGCGCAAAGGATACAGGTGTTTGCAGTCTTTGTGAAAACGTCGTTTTCACTGACTCTCAAATGATTTAAAAGTACAGTTCTGGTCTAAAACGTGAAGACATTAGAGACTTGAAACTTTCCTTTATGTGACATGAGCTCAATTTACACCCCAAGTTTTTTCATTCTTCTGTGCTTTAAGTACTTGAAAATATTTTTCTCTGCCAGCAAGTGCAGATAGCTTACAGACCCTCTGTATTTAAATACCCCATGTATTTAAGAGGGTTGGCAGTCACCAAACTTCAACAGTGTAAGGAACAACAGATGGAGAGCATAATAACTTTGCTATCTCGGTAGAAAGCCAGAAAGCATCAAACTGTCTGACACATGGGCCCAAGAACACATAAAATGATACTTTTTTTTTTTTTCCTAGAGAAATTGTAATCTAAGATCTCATTTGACCCACAAAATGTGAAAGGTACACTTGGACATATACAGTTTTTAACATAAAAATGCATTTGCAGTAGCTTTCTTATTTACATTCAAATGATCACTCAAGGATCTATAACCATAATAATTTAAAAATAAGTAGTTATAATACTTCAATCTAGGAATCTCTGATATAGAGTACTCTATTATTGAACTGAGTAAGACTGTTATAAATCTTTCCCTTGTTTTGTTTTGTGTGCAGAATCTTGAACTCTTCTACTGCAGACTATCAACCCGAATGCCATATCTTCTGCGTACTATGATTAACAATGTGCAGGCCTTTGAAACTTTGAGCTAAGCTTTTCTAAACATATCAGTGCATGATTTTTCTTTCTTTTTATTCCAATGACATGACCCCTGAATCAAATCAGGCAAGGCTTGCCTTAGAATTAGTCTCTGTTGCTTTGAGAGCAAGCCAACAAGGGATGTGTAAATTATGCAGAGAGCAAATCCCAACTGTGTGCCGTTTACTTGCGCAACAAGCTCAACTTTAATTAAGCCAGGGCCTAAGATCCTTTGCCAAGTTGCTTTCAATACTGATTTTACAGTTCATAGAGCAATATCCTCACCTATATGAAAGCCTTTTTAACCCTTCAAAAACCTGCCTGTGGTATAATGTACGTGATAAGGGGCCCTCATAATTCAGTGGCTGACAGAAACACTCTATGATAAATATAATCATTTTAGTAGATTGACAACTCGAATTTAAAAATGCAGATTTTTAGACTTCTTTGGCGCAACAGGCATAATGACCTACCACTATAGTGTCGGTATTAAAGCTACGAGATTATCGCCTGCTACCATCAAACTGCAAGGATTAGAAAGAGGTGACCTAAAGGGCACACCCAGGATTTGGAAGTGAGATAAATTCTCACATCTCAAGAACACTGAAACTCCCATGTGAACTGTGAAGGTATTTCCCAGTGAGTGGAATCCGTTCTAGGGATGCTCATTACTGTGTGAATTCTTTCCTCCATGAGGAAATAAAATATTAATCCATTTTACTTATATTCTACAGAGCTCTATTTTTCAGTTCTATTACAGCTGCCAGCCAGCAACTGTGACTGTTTCACTTCAGAGGGAATGTGGTTCTAATTTATATTCTAATGTATTAAACTTTATTTCTAAAAATTATAGGGTTTGATTTCCCATACTAAAATTCAGTGTTGCACCTAACAGTAGTCCATCTAAAATCTCATTTTAACAAACAAGAAATTGAAAAAAATTGATCACCTTACAAAAATTAGTAACAATTAAGTGTGCGTGGTTAAACTCGTCATGATCTGTTAGTGGTTTGGACTTAGTTCTAGGTATTGAAAGAGACCAATTTCACCAGATTAAAATAAACTAGCAAGAAAATCAAAGAGAAAAGTTTTAAAGAAGAAATACAAATAAAGATTGGAACGATCTGATTTTTTTGGTTGTGCTTTTTAAAACCACTATACTAGCTCTGATAAAGGACTTAGTGCCTTAAAGCATGTGCAGAACCAAAACTTAGAAGAAAGTAGGTTGTATAAAAACTAGTGGCTAGTTGGTGTGTGGGGCAGGTGGGAATCTGTTTTATTTTGTGCTTTTTTGGTGTTGGGAGGGTGTTTTTTGAAAATTAGGCACCTCTATAATGTGCAAGAGCTCTTTTTGACAGTCTCTAATGAGCTTCAACAGGTTCTCTTTGCTTACTCAGTTCATTTCTAGTTTCTATTAGACCTCTGATGAGGATGGGAATTTGGACTTTAAGATTAAAGTGAAATTTTGGCTGTTGACAGTCTGTTCTAAAGATGCTACCATATGTCAAATACAGCCAAATATGGGCCAGTCATTGGATTTCAAATCCTTTTATTTATTTATTAGCAATTTCAAAAATAGTTTAAGCTCCATTATGCCCCATACCTTTTGAATGAAGCTGTCTGGGACTTGATGGTGAAGGTTAAAATTGCAAATTGCTGTGAATCCTGGTCATTGAGCTGAAAGCCATTATCAGGTACTACTATTTCTAGTGCACCGATCATATACAGATCTAATGCATGCCATGATATATTTTTACGTGAGATTTCCCTTTAGTGCAATGTCTGGAAATATAAGTAATAATTTAATAGTAAAATGTAACCTCTGTGTGTAAATATTAATGCCTGGTTCAGATTGTATCTTCAACATCATCTTATGTGCCAGCATTGTTTCTTCTCTGAGTTTTTTAACTCCCATAAGATACTCAATGGATGGTTTAAGGTATATGTTTCTGTTGGTATTTTAAAAATTCTGTATAGTACTGAACAGTAATAAATATTCTACCGGTTCCTTTTAATTTTCAACTCATGGTCACACAGTAATTCAGCAGATGTTAGTTCCCCACTAGGCACCCTCAGTTTTACTGAACTTTTCTCGATGTAGGTTTTTTTTTCTTCATGAGCTTGCCATTGGTGATCATGTAAATGTTAGGCCTGGAAATATTGTAAAGATTCAACATTTAGTTATCAGATATACAGACACAGTCTCTACAAAGACTTCATGCATTTTTTATTTCTTTCTGAAGGACTGCACGCATCTTCATATCTTTTCCCAATTCTAGATTTTCCAGGCTTTTCAGTAGCTTTTTTATATGTTTTGTTCTAGTCATGAAATCTTCTGTAGTCTCATCATTGTGTCTTACTCATTAGCTTAAGCTTAGTCAAAAAAAATTGTCACGTTTTCCTTTTCTAGATTCATATAACTCTTGCTGCCCCCACCCAAATTTCATGCAGTTTTCTTCAATGTCCTCACTATAACTTATGGCCCAACTCATCTTGACTTAGTGCATAGAGATTCCATAGCTCTCAGTCCTGTGATATTTTAGAAAATTATTAAGTTTTCATTATTTCTGAGCCCAGTTGCTCATTTCTGGACCTTGAAGCTTTGCACAAGTATTTTTTTGGTGGAGTCTACAGATGAGTCCTAGCTCTTTTCAACTTCTGAGCCCTCTGGTTTTCTTGATGTTGCTGTTTCACTCCCAACAGTCCTCCTATTTGGTCTTTTTTGGGGGAGCGTCTTCTCTTCTTCTGATATCCCTTCTTTTTGAGGTGCTCAGTCCTTGTAAGGTAGTGTTTGAGTAAAGGCTTCTAGTAGTTTATAGAAGTTTTGACAGAGATCAAACCTACTGTCTAGCAACATGTCACGTGTTGGAGAGCCTACAGCTGCCTGACTGTGGGTAACATAATTCCCATAGCCTCGTATGTCCAGATCACTAGAAGGGCAAGCTAGTTAAAAGGAACAGACAAAAGTGTAGGTTAACAGTAGCAAATATAAATAAAACAAATATGCATTATGGAAAATGTACCAAGCTTTTTAAAAGAAGCTCTATCTAGCATGTGCCAAAGACGACTTTCCAGCATTGCTAGCACTTAAAACCATCCCTTGCAGTTCTTGAAACATCAAAGCACATGTTCAGTGGTATGTAGTTTACAACAATATCAGCCCCCCAAAAGAATAAAATCTAGGCAGGTAATGTATGTAATATTAACCTAGCTGTTACTTAAGATTTCTATAGGGAGATTCACTAGTTATGGAGACCAAACAGCTCTGCCCTTCAGGGCTCTGCTTCTAGGACACTGAATTTCAAAGCAAAACTTCAGAGGTATTTGCTGAGCAGAAGTCAGCCATGGCCTTGTTAATCACACTCCACTTCAAAGATGAAACAAGAATCATACTGAAAAGCTCAAAAAAGCAGAGGATGATTAAAATGGTTAGGGGACTGGCGAGTATAACATAGGAAGAGAGGCTGAAAGAGGTGGGTTTTACAGCCTGAAGAAAAGAAAGATAATCAGGGATATAATTGTAATTTTCAGTTAACATGTGGAGGAGGAGGGTTTTAGAGCAAGAAATTGGATTCCTCTTGGAGGTGCACAGGGAAAGGACAAATGGCAACAGGCACTTGGTTGGACATATGGGGGAAAAAAATCTTCCCCATGAGGATTCAGCACTGGAACAGAAGCCCGGGGAGGTTGTCATCTCTCCACCCTTAAAGATTTTCAAAACTTGGATGGACAAGGTCCTTTGCAACTTGATATGGCTTTGAAGTTACATCTAACCTTGAAAGTCATTCCTGCTTTGGGCAGATGGTTGGACAAGGTCACCTTCAGAAATTGCTCCCAAGATAAATTATTTGGTGATTTTATGATTCAGTATTAAATCTTCTGCATGGCATTTGGTTTGAAATCATGTGGTTAAAAGTTCAAAATGTATATGGTATCACAGAATAGGTTTAAAATTGCTAACCAGTGTGTGTAAACAGAGGGTAATTCCCAAAGGAGTGTTTTCTAGTTGGGTCTTGTAGGAATTTATTCTTGTTCCATTGCTAATTAATACTTTTACCTTTAACCCCATTTTCTCCCCCAAAATAGAAAATATTCAATGGCTGGTGAGGAAAAAGAGAAAAGCTTTTTCTTAGTTTGTTTATTTTTCTTAGTAAACAAATGCACATAAATTGAAACAGCATTGAAATGGAAAAAAAAGTTCCTACTCTCAAAAATATGATGTTACCAAGAGGAAAACTGGCTGTGGGTCTTTTGTAAGAAGAAAATGTCAACTCACATAGTGTGAAGTAAAACTCACCTTGTTTCTCATTAAATACCTTTTGTAAACTGAGAATACAATATAGAGAATAGGAATGAAAAGATGTACAAAATCTTCTCTGTATATTTGAATTGCTGAAAGAGAACTCTAGTTTGAAAGACAAGTAAGTCTACTTTAAAAATTATTATTCTTTCAGTTACCTTTTTTTTAGTCTTACTTTATTTCGCTGTCCTCATCACTGTTTAAGTTTTCCATGAGGTGTTGGCCCATTCTTGCATCCAAAGTTGTAACCCGTCTCTTTTCCCATCTCCCACATTGCTCCCGAGCCGTGGACTAGGGAAGGCTGGGACTGGAAGTGAGCTTTGGGGCTGGATCATGTTCCTTTTCTACCGTGGATGAGAGTAAACATGTTGGTTTCATGGCAAAGTATTCACAACCTTTAATTCAGTTCTGTTACTTGTAATTTACTTTGTTGTCATGTGCAATAGCTATATTGCCCTTAAAGGGAAGCTATGTTTAGAGAAGTTGTTTTAATCCATTCATAACTTCATTATCAAACAAAAGAGTAGGAATAGTGGGCTTATCTTAAAAGAAAAACGAAAAAAGAAGTCCTGAGTCATTTGTGAGCAAAGGGAGGGAACACCAGCGATCAAGGAAAGAGTGCAATGGAAGCAAGCCTGTCTCCAATATTTTGCTTAGGGAGAAGAGGAGGGAAGGAGTCTTCTAACTCCTGACTACATCCTCTCTCTTTCCCTGCACCTCTTAAACACTTTTTGGTTTAAAATTCAACCAGTAAGATTCTCATTTTAAGCTGTCAAGCATTTATTTGAAAACTAGAATCAAGTTGTCACTTTTAATACTTTTCTTTCTTTTATTTAACTCATTATAAAACGGTAAAAGAGGGGAAGAAGAGAGAGGAACACCCTACCAATTGTAATGACTGGCAGAAAGGTCCTTAATATTTTTAAGTCAGAATTTTTGTGCTTTGTCATTGAAATCTATAAAAGGAGAGTGAATTGATTCAGGACTGTTCGTTGAAGTGCAAGTCTGTGGATGTGCTGGGATAGACACGGGACAGACAAAATGCGGGCGTGGTTCTTGGTCCCTTTGCTGCGCTTGTATGATGGGGAACAGGTAGAGAGTCATCCAATACTCAGGTAATGTTAGCCATTTCTTACCTCACACTCACATGTGGAATGGATTTGAATATGCCCTAAAGAGACTATCAGACATCTTTAGTGCATTGGATTAAACCCAATGTAGATCTCACAGGTATTACCAGGAAAAGGAGGGGAGGAGGAGGGGAAAAAAAAAAACCTTCATAGGATTCTGCTTATATCAGCAAAAGAAACCTCCAAGAAACTGAGTTATGCCCAAGAAAGAATGCCAAATTTGTGCTATAAGGGGAAAAAAAAATAATTAATTAAAGTGGCATTGTGTAACAGGAATTTGTATTTGTTTTGGTTTTATTTGGTTTCATTTTTCATTCATGCATCACCCCTAACCTTTAGGGTAAAAGGTATTTCACATTAGCATAAATATTAAGCAGATGCCATTTCTGCTACATAAAGAACTTTCAGCTAATCATTTTTCCATGCATTTAAATAGGAATATTAGAATGAGGGTAATTACTTCAGTTTTCCATGAGTGATCCATCAAGACATTGACTTTCACTGTATATTGTTGCACAGATTAGTAAGTGTAAAATTAAATTAGAAACCAGTGTTGGAATATTTGAAGTCTTGTGACAAGTTCGATATTTTTTAATTTTTAACAAAGTTAGGATTTTATTTTTAAAATGCATTCCCTTCTTATGAAGAGGTTATTTTGCCAGGAAAAGGTACATCAGATTGGATGATAAGGGAAAATTTTAATTTTAAGATATGACCAGTTATATGAAGGAATAATCTAGCAGGAGTGAAAGAGAGTGTGAACAAATAAGTTAGAGAAGTTGCTTTAAAATTAAAGATTCCAAATTATTATTGTTGTTGTTATTTTATTTCACATCGAAGATATCACTGTTGGCATTGGGGAAGGATAGTACAGCATTGTTGAAGCAAATGTAATTGTAACAAACAAGTATGACTTCAACAAAAGTATCTCTGGGAGTTTCAGATTTGGCTATTATCAAATAAAAAGAGCTTTTATTTGCTCTTCCAGTTTTTGGCCATTGTACCCAGATAAATGTTATTTTCCAAGTCTTTACAAGAGTATTCCACATTCAAAACATCATGTTGAAAAATTTGTATTTTTATATACCAAGAGGCTAAGCAGCTGTCTCAAAATATGTCTCACTAAGCTAGGCTTGTAAAGAACTGCCAAGAGTTACGCACCATCATCTGCTATCCACCTTGCTGAAGCACAAGAATGTACCATTCATCCCCTATCCAGGTACAGAAGCAATGCTTTTTTTGTGTCCATCTCTGCTTGACTGTATGCTTGAAAGCTACGCAAGAGATGGGACTTGGAAAGAAATTTGCTTTTTAAGTAAAACAGATTGCATTGCCAGAACAAAGTATCAGAGGAACTGCTTATTGCATGATTGCAGATCTGATGTTAACAGGACGCTTTGTCAGTGGTTGGAAAAACCCTAAGTAGGCATTGACTTCTCTTGCCAATATCAAGATTCATTGGCATGGGAGATATTGACTTCAGCAAATCCATGACATTATAATATCTCAAAGATTAATAAAACTTGTTACCAGCCAAAACCATAAGTCAATATAATTATGCTTGATGATGCATGTTTTCCCTAAAGATCTCAGCTTCATATTATACTTCCAAGAAATATCAAAATACTGAGAAAAAACAACTAAGGGAGAAGTCAGTATAAATAGCCACATTCACCCTATCATAGGTCTCATAGTCTCTGGGTCCTCGTGGAAGGCACTTGCCTGTTTCTGTGCTATTTCATATGCTTTTTGAAATGGGTTGGTTTTTCTTGAAAAGTTGGACTCCTTTTCAGCAATTGGATTCAATTTTTATTAATGAAAAATAACCAGATGACACATACATGTGTCCATGGGAACTTCTGAATTCACAGATAGTCTTGTTTCCAAATTATATTATAAAATATATAGGTCTAATGGGCTGCATAGGATTGTGGTCTGTTGAAGAGACCATGTTTTATAACGCCCAAAGGAAAACAGTGCTCCAGTGTGCAATTTTGGTAAAAAATCAAAAACATGCTCCTTAATAACCTGATTTATTTTGAGCCCATTTATTGTTTTTTGCGAAAAGTAATTTTTATTTTAAAAAGACCCTCTGCCATTGGTTATACCCAGCTTTTATTTTCATTGGGTTTTTGTCTTGGATTGTGTTCTTCAAAGCAGAAGGAAGGCAGGGAAAGCCCAGGAAGGCTCCTGCGGCCGAGCGCAGGCTGGCTCACTCGCTGTGTCCCTCTGCCTGCGGTGGGAGGGAGCCCCCCTCGCCATCCCTCCTGGGGACAGCGTGGGAACCAGCTGAGATCTGGGACACGGATGCTCCCTGTGCAGGGGGTGGGCAGCAGAACTACTCAAGATTCACAATTTCTGCAGTGTATAGTTCAACATAGAAACAGCATGGCTTTGGGACTGCATTTGTGGTTGCACAGTAATTTCTGGTTCTCTGTGAAGTGTACAGTATGTAACTAATGGTGCAGAAGGAACGGTCATGAAAATCCCTTTGCACTGGATTAGTTTTGACTTCTTTCTGGATTTATAACTGATTTTACAAATCTGAAGAAGCTTCTGTCTGAAAATATGTAAACATTTTTTTTCCCCCCCCAAACTATTGCATGATTTCAGATAGTTCTTTTAAATGATCCTTTTGCCGAGCTCTTCTTTGTTTTCCTCTCTCAACCATGGCATTTTTTTTACCTGTTGACATTGTCAGCATTAATAGCTTTTCTTTTTGATTTACAAAGTAAGCAGCAATCATCTTATTGTGGAAGTTTTGGTTTAATCTGTTGACTTAGAAAAATATATAACATCAAATGTATAAGCTAGTAAATTTCTGAAGAAAAATGGGAAGGTTCACAAAATGTAGCCATACATTAAATTACACATTTGTATTTTTTCAAAGAGGATATTAAAAAAAAAAAAAAATTACGTGAAGACCTACAGTCACACAGCAGTGGAGATAATAGCTCTGCATGGGAGTTGAATTCAATTTTGTGACAAACTAGTTACTGAAAATGCATTTTAATAAAAATTGAGATACTGATGGGGTTGAGGAATAAGATAAATTTTAAGTTTGTCCTTTCTTCTCAATTGCTTTAATTTCAAAATTGTCACTAATTTGAGGTGAGAGGGCTTTAATAAAATATCACGTGGTCAGCTTTTTTCTGAGAAGTGTAAGCCATTTATCAAAGGAGGAGGACAGCATTAAGAATAGGTGCTTTGTCACATCTGATATAGTTGGGTTTGCAAAACACTTTCCATATAATGTGAGGGGATGTAAAGTATTAATGGCTCCACAAAATCAGGCAGCAAAATCTCTTCCCATAATCTTCCTTTTGCTTCCACAGATTAGTTGGAAGATTGCTTTACTTCAGAGCAAATAGGAATTGTCAAGCACTTCTCAAAAGCACAGATTAGATCAGGGATATTTATCATGTTACAGGATCATATCAGTTGATATTTTAATTTTTTTTTCCACATATGATGTGGTTTATATGTTATTCAAAAGTTGAGGTAGTTGTTTTTACATGATTTGAAGCAATTTATAGAGATTAGGGTTGCAGCATAAGAGAATAACAAGAAGCTAAAAGTAAAAAAAAAAAAGCTGCATACAAGCGCTTACAGAGTTACAACAGCTTTTAAACCCTGTCTGTCCTGTGCTACTCATGAGGTTTTAAGGTGGCACCCCTCCTAGAACTATGGTCTTCTGCTAATAGAGACAGTACTAGCACTGCAGGAAGAAAACAGTTGCCACTTCATCTGTAGACTCAAACAGCATGTTTTTTTCATTTGAATTAGTATATGTTCTCCAAACCAGATTTTGTTGGATATATCTTTTTTTAAATATTCAAAATGTTGTACTTCATATTTTAAAGAGTTTCACAAATGTAGTTTCCCCATTAATGTGGTATATTCGTCACAGCGCAGAGCATAGCACAGGCGATTGTATCCAAAAAGTACAGAACCTATGGTAAATAAGTGTACAGTAAAGTCTAACTTGATCACTTTCTGTTTTGATAATCTTCCTCCCTTTCCCCTCTGACTTCATGCACATGCATCTTTTTTTAGCTGATGATTCTCTATGGCCTCTGCAGTCCTTTGGTAGAGATTGCATCTACAAGTCTGCACGCTGACTGGGGGGAATTTGTGGCAGTATTGCACAATCATGTTGTGATTGAGTGGACCATCACGTTTTGGGGAAATGTGAACACATGGTTAGATTAACTGTTGTCTTCTTGGAAGGTCCTAGGAGAGCAAAGGAGCATGAAACTGTGTAGGAGGAGAGGGGGAAGCAGCATCTGTGGGAAAGGCATTGAGGAGAGCTGTGCCAGAAAAAGGGAAAAAGCACTATAATAAGTACAGATACAGTCAAAAAGTCATTCCTCTTTTGTGAAGGTAGTGGGGATTAAAAAAAACAAAACTGTACAACAAGAGGGTCTATGAAAATTAAAGGCAAATGTTTATCTGTCTGGGGTGATAATGGGGAATTGTTTTCTCTGAGACTGCTTCGGCTTCTCTGCACTGCTCTGGCATCTGTCTGTATCTCTGATGTAACCAAGGCGGAACGGTGACTTACTGAGGTACACAACACGTAAGAATTTCAGCCTTTTACAAGGCAGGTAGGTCAACCCCCTGTCCTAGTACAACTTTAATGCAAAGTCTCTAAACTGCTGAAATCTGTAGCTAGGCAGAATGTCTACAAGGAAATAATTTTTCATATTTCTAGTAGGTGTGTACAGCAAACTTCAAGTTTTTAATTTTCCATTTCAAGTTGGTTATAATAAGGATAGTGTGGGATGGCTGAGACACTGTTATAATATTACATTATCTTAATTTTACTGACATCTGTTGCCTTTTCCAAGGTGAAACACAAGATTTCTCAGTAGGTTATGCAAAGGCTAAAGCAAATATGGCACCTGCCGTTCTTTAAAGGCTTTATAGTAGCACGGCTAGAGCCAGTTTATACTGCAAATACCAGACCACGTGCTGTGAATTTCCTGATGAATTAGTGACTTGTCATCTTGCTTATGTTGTATGGATAGACCCGAAATACAAATTTCTGTACAATTTCCCTAATCTACTGATCAAATCATTTTGTTTATGAGCAATATAAGATAATGGTATGTTGTACTGTGTGTGTAACTGAGCTATAAACCTTTGCTGTCTGCTCTGGTAGGGGTTCAATTTGTAATCTATGATTCAAGCCATTGCTCATTCTTTTTATATTCTTCCCTCGGTTGGCTGAGTCCCAACACAGTTTGTTCTTTAAGCAAGCACTGGGAGCAATAACCATTAACCTTTTTAAAGTGACTTTTTAGCATGTCATGAGTTTGGATGTCTTGCTTCTTTTTGCCATTAACCTTTCTGATGGGACAGTGCGCTGGGTTTTGCTTACTTCAGCATGTCATGCCCATTTTCACCCCTTGCCCATTTGCAGGTGCTGTATTTCATTACAAGAAGGATGGGGGAACATGGTGGTGAAAGGACAAAGGCAGTGCATGCCGTACCTTTTCCCTAGGCACATGAGCAGCTAGCGTGACCCTAGTTAAGAAAAATAGCCCATTAAAGAAGTATCCTTGTTCAGGTGCAGCAGCAGTTCCTCTATCACTGGCACTTGCTACAAGCCCTTAATTGTCAACCATGATAAGGCATTGCAACCAAAGCCCTCAAAACAAAAGCTGTTCATCTAAGGCCAACATCAGTGAAAGGTTCAGTTATTCTTGCTTTACTGAGCATGAAATGGAATTGAAAGGCAATATTAAATGGGTTATTAAACTTAAGACATGGTGTCTTGTGATCTTCTCTTGAAATTGCCCTTACCACATGCATATATAATGTGTGGAATATTCTCTATAGGGCTAGTCATTTGTATAGCCTTTAAGTTTCAAGAAACATTAGTGTTGCAATTATTCAGTCGTCATTTTATGATAAACTAAAAATATTGGTTCCTTTGGAAACTAAATGTCTGTTCTCTGGTTATTTTCATCCTTTCTATATGCAGGCAGGCATCTAGCACAAAGAATGATTAAGAAGTGGAAAGAATATACTTATTTCTAGCACAATTTCCCTCCCTCTCAAAAATTCTTTAAGTGATAAAGATGTACTTTTGTTTCTCTTCAACATAAACACTAGTCTCTCAAGCTTTTGGTTTATTTTATGTAGCATTGTGACTTCCCTCATGTCCCATTGAAATGGTTCTAGGACAATTGACATATGTTTCCTGAAAACAAACCAGGTGTTTAAAAATGAATGCCATCATCTAGTAATGTTTTGATCAGAACCTTTTCTCAGGTGAGCACTGAACAGTTGTTTCCACGGACTTTAGTTGGCTTGAGGGCAGGCCCAAGGGAATTGCATGAAAGCACATTTCTAGTGCTGGATTCGGTGTTTGTTCAGCTTGCCTAGAAACCAGAAAGGGCTGGAACATTAAACAAAAGGAACTGATCTAAAGGGCATTTGCGAATTAAACCCAACAGCTAGTAAAGGTGCCTGGTAACATAGCATTTCCACTGTTTGCTCAAAAACTACAACCAAACTGGACTAGGAAGCTTCCTTGTAACTCGTTGTCATTTGCCTGGCAACAAAAGTATTTTCTAGGTATTAACTATCTCCGTAACAATTGAAAGGCTTATCCAGACTGGTTAATTATCGTCAGACAGGACCATTCAGCATCACGTCAGTAGCATGAAGTAGAAGTTGGAGGAACTGACACTGCCTAACTGGCAATTAATCAGGAGATAGAGCATCAGTTAATTTTGTTAACTGAAGCTTAGCTGATATCCAGTTTGTGTTTAACCATATACCCGAGAGTTCTTGCTAAAGAATTGCAAAATTGAGAAGGGGAAAAAATATTCCTTGTGAAATGAAAGAAATGTTAGAAGATAATTCCCAAGAGATATTGCTAGAAATGTAATCACTTCCACTAGGATTTGTCTGTCTTATTTTGACAGTTTGTATTGAAAACAGCAACTTGACTTAGAATCATGGCATAAATGGGTAATCTGTATTAGAATTTCTAGTGCCTATAGCTGCGAGGTATGGATCTATTTCTAAAACTGTAGTAAAGAAATTCACATTTTTCTTTAATGATTCTGAAAATATTTTTAATTATTATCTCTCTAATAATTCACCTAACTCTGGAAGATCTGTCAAACAGCAAAAGAAAAAGAAGTGGTGATACAGTCAAAACACTTACAAATAGCCTTAGAGAAAGAAAAAAATTGAATGGAATTAAAGATGCCACTGGGGAGGATTTTGGTTTAATCTAATGACTTTGTTTGGTTTATGTCTGCTGACAGACAGGTAAACTGCCACAGCTTCATTTTAACATTTTACAAAATCATCTTCTGAATTGCTAGAAGCATGAAGAACATTTAAAGGCAACTTTCACCTGAAAATAAATTTCTATATTAGAAGAAGTGTAAGGCTAAAATTAAATGCTTCAACAGATCGTGTTTGAGTTGCTTGGACCAATACAGTAGCTGTAGTGTTACTCTAAAGATGCTCTGAAATTAGGGTTCCATCTTATTCAGAACCAAAACTATTTAATTTCAGATATTCAAGGTCCTACCAAATTTTGATGTGTTTTATGCCTGGGATTTTGGCTTATCCTAATGTTTTTTTCACAAGAATATGACTTCTGATTGTGGGGCCACCTTGGCCTGCATCTAAATCCTTGATGCACTATTCATAAATCACTTTTCGGTCATAGTATTTTATGGCTATACATGGGAAAAACAAGGATTTGTGCCAACAATTTTGTGTATTTTCTTCTTTTTGTTTACAGTAATGAAATTCAAAGTTGTATTTTTTTCCACGCCAGGCATTTCCTCCCCCTGCCATTAAATCTTCCATTGTTCTTTGGCACAACCCCTGGAGTCCCGGGAAATGTACAGAAGTGGTTTTTATTTCAAACACTAACACTACTGATCCTGTTTTCTGTGTTAAGGAAATGAGTAAATCCATCCTTCCTGCATGGCTCAATCAATTTCCTTTTGAAAGGGAAAACCTGTGCTTCTTTTACCTTCAAACAATGTCAGTATTTCTACTGTGATACATAGGCAATGGATTTAGAGGGATTTTTTTTTTCCCATAAACCAACTAGGCCCACACAGACTGTTTGCTCTGAAGTTCATGTTTGAGGTACGCATACTACAATTAGTTCTTCAAGGACTGGTTTTAGCATTGCAGTTTGTGCCTCTGCCTATGTGAGGTTGGCTGTTCTCGCTACTTCTGCTCTCTTATGTCATAATGATTCAAGGACCTGCAGTATAGATTCACACCGGTTGTGCAGTGCTGCATGCAGCCAGCGATAGTTGGTGTGTTCTGTCTTCCAGTGACTGTGTGGACACAGTAAAGATCAGGTTTTGAGTGCTCTCCATAGTGATGCCCATAGTCTCTGTGTCTGAGCTCTATGTTAGCTTGCTGAGGCCCAGTGAAAAAGCGGTAGTGCAATACACAAAGATGTTGGAGTGCTTTGTGATTTTGTACCAGAATCTTCTGCAGTCTTATTAAGACATGAGATCTTAGAGGTTCGGCCTAAAACTGTCAGAAAACCAAAGTTTGTAGTTTGTGGGAAACTTCAGTTTGAACCTAAAATTTGCCTTAGGCCAAATTGGGTTTGGATGCTTCAACTTCTTCCACTCTTTAGCTTTTCTGTAAAACATCAATTTACTATAGCAGGTGCAGGAACCTCCAGCATCTTTCCCCCCACCCAGACCAGGGAAACCTATAAGGAAGCCAGGCACAATTTCCTTAAACAGCCTTGTGTTCAAGAAACCCAAAACATAAAAAACAAAAAACCAACCAAACAAACAAAACCAAAACCCCACAAAAAAACTGTAAATATGCTATAAAGATTGACTTTTTAAAATTTCATTTTTAAAAGATAAGATGTGCTTCCCTGAAAAATCTTCAGGCCAGTTCTGCTTGACGTGAATTGCAGCTCTCTGACACAGGCAAGGGCAGGGCCACAAAGAGGTGAAAGTACTCTCTTCATCACACGCAGAAACTTTATGGTGACATCTAACAACAAAACACAGGCTTTTATTTTATTTTTAGCTCCTACATCTTACATTTTATTTATCTGGTTTTCCTTTTATATTTTACAAAGCATATCTATCAATCACACCAATAAAAGATGAATAATTTGTACTTAGTCTAAATGCATGTGGTTTTAAGAGAAGCTCAGTCTGGCATTTGAAAACTTCCACTGGGGACAGAAGTAAAAGTACAAACTTATGTTGGTCTTCAGGTCTAGGACAGTATTCAAAAGAATATGGGAGAGTGTGGAAGAGAATATAAAACAGAGTATGGCTGTCAATCCATCCTACCCCTCACTGGGTTCCCTTGGTAGAACAGTGGCTTCTGTAACCTGTTAACATATTGAGAGGCAGTTTAAGCTCAGCAGCTTTAAAAAGATTGGAAAAGGTTGCCCCCCCCCCCCATTTTTTTTAAGGTACTTCTAAATCTCATTGGTGTCTGCTCTTACATGCAACAGGGATTCTTTTTAACTCTGAGGTGAGGCCTGAGGCTCTAATCCATGTCTCCAGGTGACCTGCAGTTAAGGCTTGTCAGAACGATTACATCTTGCTGTGGACAGGCATAAGCATTCTTTGTCTTTTTTAAGATTCTTCCCTGTAAACTACCTGACCTGAGCTGACTACCCTTCACAATGGGGGAGGGGAGCATAAAGTAAAATTAGCTATGCATGTCCTGCTGTCAGCCCGAGAACTCCATCATTGACTTCTGTCAACCTCCTTGGCAGGAAAACAACCTATTCTGCTCGTGCTTTGCTTTATGAAAATAATGCATGCTCATTAAAAAGAGGAAGACAAAGAAAAAAACAAAGCAAACCCCACCATCGTTTATTTGTTTACATCAAATTGTCCCAGAAACCAAACCCCACATGTTTATTAAGATGTGTGTCCCTGTTGCTGTGACCACCTAGCATTGCCTTGAACTGCAAAGAAGAGACAAGGAGTGATTGAGTGTGGATTTTCCTCTTTATGTATTATACTTGAGTTTAGTCTCGGTCTGGCTCCTAAATAGAATAATCAATGCCATTATCTCTTCCTCCCTTATCTAAATCACATCAGGAGATCAATAGCTACAACAAAGACGGCCAGTGCTTTCTTTCCACTGGGACTCATTACTTTGCTGCCCAAGATGGGGGTATAGATATTCTCAGGAAGGTTATCTGGTGTTCCCTGGTAGTTAACAACAACTGTCAGTTATTAATGGTGCTCTGCAGCCTCACCTTTACAGTGCTGTGACTGATAACAGGACATGTTTAGAACAAAATGAATCTCTGCCTTCTTTTCTCCTCACCCTCCCGACTCTTGTTCGTTCTTTAGTTTCTTTTCTCCACTCCTGTCTGCTGTTGCAATCTGAGGCAGCATGTCTGAGAATATCAAATGTTGGAGGCCTTCTCATTGAGATTCCCTGCAAGTGCAGGTTTGCTTTTATACAGCCTAACATCTGCTGCAGTATAACAAAGACTAATTAAAATAAATTCAGATCCTAAATTAGTCTTTTCAGTAACATTTATTACACAAGACACTGGGTGATAAAGTGTATAATACAGTTAAGCTGAAGCAAACGTCCTATTTTGATTGGGTTTGCTGGCCAGTCAGGAGCAATCTCCCCAGAGAAGTTTGCATTTGCAATACAGTACTTTCCACTAGATGAATAATGAAGTCTACCACAATGTTTTCCTCATGTTTATTTATACGTATCAACTAAATGTAAAAAAAAGATGCTTAAAAAAAGAATAATACACTTCTGTCAGTTTGGACTACACTCCCAGTTTTTCTTGTCAAAAACAGACAGCCAGTTTGCAAATCCTAGGTGAACGGTATGACAGACAATTCACACATCAAGTCATCAAATCCTCAAGAAGGTAGTTAGCTACTAATTTAATGGCTTCACTTTCTGTAGTGGCACAGCCTCGCTGCAAGTGCAGATCCCCCCTACCTCGTAATCCTGCCTTGGGGGGCCAGGAGTGGAACTTGGGTAACCTCGAATGTGTGTTTCTGTGGAGCGATGAGCGAAGAGAAAAGCCAGGCAATGGTACCCGAAGCACATTGTGTATTGAAAGTGTTTACAGCAGTTAGAAATATCTGGATGACCAGGATCCTATTTATTCCTTATGTGCTTCAGAGAAGCAGAACAGGGTGCCCAAACAACAACATTGTCACTTTTCTGGCCTGTAAGGCTGGAAATGAATGAAAATGGGGGGAGAGCAGTTGTGAAGCTGCACTCCAGGCACTTGACAGTTGTTACACTAAGCGAAGGAGCCCAAATGTAAAGCAGTTGCACTCTTTTCTAATACAACATCAGGATTTCTTGTCGAATCTTATGGACCTGACCTTATGCCACATGAAAATAATGGGAATTTAGCAGGTAGATTCAGGTAGGAACAAGAATCAACGTTCTCTGCAGAAATACTAAGGGATTTCTGATGTATGGAGCAGAAAAGAATGTGTAATGTTTTAGGCCTTCAGATAGTGAATGAACACCACCACAATGTGAAATGCATAGCTGTAAAAAAGCTCATCTTAATAAAGAACTGAATTGCCCATATTTCCAGTCATTATGCCACTTATTAGGAGAGGTTATTATGGTAGGGGTGGGTTGTGACTCTCTTAATAATTCCTCTTGGACTTTTTGTTGGACTTTTATCTGCAGTCTCTCCTCATTTTCTGTGAAATGGACTAAGAAAGAGCAGAAAACATTTTTACTTTTGTTTGCATTGTCTCTTAACATACCTAAGAAAATATTCAGGAACGTGGAATGCGGGAGTATTGCTTTCCTTTGCCTGCACAGCGTTTCAAGTGCAAAACATCTTGGCCTAGACCATTCCCACTTTTATTTTTTTATGCATATTAGGTGCCTTTTTTTGGTCATCTTTTTCTTTAAAGATTTCAAGGCTTTTTTTTAATTAATAACTTGGCATCTGTCCTGCTACTCAAAGGCTTTGTGCGCCTTCCAGTGTTTGGGAAATAAGTTAGTTGGAAAGAACCTGCATTTCTTGGTATCAGAGAGGGAGCACCCTCACATATGCTGTTTGTTTTGATAGTATTTATTCAGGACTAAAATGTAACTTGAAGAAATATTTTCCAGTAGCTCTCCCTTGGCTACTTTTTTTTTCTTACATGAAACAGCAAAGTAGTGCAGAAGTTGATAAAAGATAGGTCTGTAAAAAGGGCATAATACGTTACAGACAACTCAGCACCAATATTTATGTTTCCTTTACTCTGTCAGTCCCCAGATTATAATATACAGATCAAGTATTTCCAAGGACACCACAGGGAAACCTGTGGAAAAATCAAAATGGGCTATGGTAGGCTGTAACCATAACAAACAAAAAGCCTCTCAAAAATACCCCTGAAACTAACCAAGCTTCAGAGTAAGATAATCTTGGCAAAAAACTTAAAAGGAGCATAATGAATGATAGAGATGAGCAGCAGAAGTGACTGAAGCTGTCTTAAATTAGAAAAACACAAAGGAAATAGAGTTGTCTGTGTCTGGATTTCTTGAGAAATCTGTGTAAAGTTCCTCATTCTCTGATAATTTCTTTTTGTGATGTAAATAAAATCACTTGCATTTGGTTTGCTGCCTAAAATCTGTCTAGGAGAAAACACGAACTGGTAGTTAAATTACAGATAGGCTGATACCACCTTTTTACATCTTTGTTACCTGGGTGACATTGTATCTCCATCTCACACGATGATGAAAGGCTTGTATCTGCTACAGTACACCATTCTTTTCTTCATTCGGCAATGTTTTTGAGCTTTTCTCTGCTGGTTCTGGGGTTTTCTATGTGCTGGGAGCCATCCACCATTGTTTCTGCATTACTTTTGCTGCCACTACTGTTCAAGACCAAGAAGAGTTCAAAGCAAACTGCTTATGTCTTTAAATCAAAGTGTGATCATTAACTAACATGAACACATATCTCTGTCATGTAAAACTGGGAAGCTACATTAATGTGCACCTTCACCTTTGCTGTGCTGAAAAGTGAGTGGTGCTGGAATTTGGATTCAGTCTTGCATGAGCTCCTAAAATAGTGAAAGTTTAGTCATACAGTTCACAGCATAATGTTTGGCTACAGTTCAGCAAAAAGATGAGAAGGGAGGAGTGAGGCAGCAAGACAGGCACACCATGCAGGAGCGCTGATGCTGATGAGACGTTTCACAAAGATGATTAATGCCCATTTACAAAATTGGGCTATTTACAAAATTGAGCATGTAACTTAAAGACTGCCTGGGTTAAAAGGAAGTGTCCCTGCCCGCTGACACCGCTTTTATCCTGCACCGTTCCCTCTGTCCCATTGTGCCGTAATTGCGGCTGAGCCTTGCGCAATGGCCTGTCTCAGGTGGCATTAGTCCAGGTCCTGCTTGCTGCAACTGCTCCTGTCTCTCCTGGTGTGTTGTGCCAGGCTGCAGGAGAGAGGGGACAAGGGAGCGCTTAATGGAAGGTGAGAGGTTTCCATTTATGGCTGTTATTCCACCCTGATTCTGAGGTAAGAGCCATTATACGGGTGTTTCAGAGCACAACAGGAAAAAACTACCATAACTAGGAGTAATGGGATAAGATTGAGCAAAGGCAAATGGAGGCCATTTCCTGACAGTGAGATCTATTAGAGTGTGGAATAGATAAGTCTCCCAAGGGAAGTGGTAGAAGTCCAAGCACTTGAGTCATTTAAAACTACAGTGGACAAAGAGCTCAGGAGTATGTAATAGGGAATAATCTACCAGTGGCCACAGAATGAAAGATCGACATAATATGTCCTTCCATCTCTAATTTCTGGGATACGTACAGGTTGATTGAAGCTTTCCAGCTTGTAGTTTCCTGCTAAACATTTTTTAGAAAGTCCAGTTTATAGAGGAAGAGTAGTAGCTGTAGATGCCTCTTAAAGGAACTACTGCTTGCTTTATAATGGTGTTGCACAACCTGTTCTGCAGATTTCTCCTCTGCAGGTGACAAGTTTCAGGCTTTTGCAGTTGAGTGAGGTCCGGCTCAGGGGACAGCTTCCCTTTCACAAACACCGTTCTCCCTCCACCCTTGTTGTTCATCACACCCTGTACCCAAATATACTAGTATTATTAACATTAGTTTCAGGCTCTTGGATGCCTTGTACCTTGTTTAACCATTTATATTAGTAACCTAAAACATAGAAATAAGGTTTCATCTCAGTGCTAGCCATCTCCTTCACCTTACAGCCATATGTTGGTATGATGGAGTGGGCCTTGCAGGAAGACAAGTCCATGGTCCTACAGTTAAATTCAAGAAAGGCACCTCAAAAATGAGGGACAGCAAGAGTGTGAAGCACAAAGAAAGTACGTATGAGAAGCACAGCAAAGTCTAGAATTACTAAAAGAAGAAGAGATGGGGAATGGTGTGGTTCAAGAGGAGAGCAGGCAAGGTAGGAGCAGCAGAGTTCTTAAGTTTACGTGAGCATGAACATGATGCAGAGGGATAGTGATGTGAGCAATGCGGTGCCCTAGAGCAATAGACCAGAGACACCAAGTTTTTGATAACTTGAAGGCAAAATTAAAGGTGTTGAACCGGAGGCACTGGGGAGGGCAGAGAAACATGTTAAATACTTCTGGTTTTGGAAATTCTACTGCCTCCAGTAGACAATATTGATCTTATGATGCATTGAGTTAAAAGCTGCATCTAATCCATAGCTTTGTCCTCCTTTCACTGTTGCATGTGTAACGTAACCTTAGATTAAACCACAGATTGCAGAATTCATGAGCAGGTTGTGCAACTGTGATTCACTCCTCCTCTCAAGCTATACCCCTTAGTGGGTATTGGCAGAACAATACTACTAGCATAAGAATTGGCTTGATCTAATTTGCAATGTTGTTTGTGCTAGAAAATGGAGAAGAGAATAGTTATTGAAATAGATTGTGTTCAAGAACCCCTAAGGGTGGGCTAATATACTAAGAAATCTTTAGCACCCTGCAATGATTTGCTGTCTTCAAAAGGTTGGTTTCTTTTTTTCTGTGACTTGTATTTCTTTTAATGTTGCAAGATTCATTTTTAACAAATCTGATGCAAACATTGTATTGTTTGTTCCATATTTTTTACCTCCTTTCCTTGTTTTTTTTTAACATTTGTATGTATCATCTTTGCTATCTCAAGATTGTCTAGTTTAAAGCCTTAGCTGAGAATTGAAACAAACGTGTTAACCCACTCTGAACTATGTACATATCACATTAAGTCTTTTCATCTTGGGCTGTGTAAATGCATGGATCTTTGCCTTGTGCCTGGATGGTGATCAGATTTTTTTTTTTAAATTTAACTAGCTACGATGGCTAATTCCAAAATTTTGACCTCTCACTAAGATGTTCATTTGGTCAGCACCTCCATATTTCCATTTCACTGAAGTGGGTGGTCAAGATATTGAAGACAATGTATTGTGGTGCACTTGGCACGTCAAAAGAAATGACAAAATTGTTTACTGGTCTTTTTCTAATTCAAAACCTCTATTTTGCTTGATGTGTCATCTCTAATTAACAATAGCAGCTTAAGACAATTTTATGTGTTTTCTGTTGTCTATACTAAGCAGACAGATCTTCTGTTTCTTGCTATTCTGTTTTTTTGCAGAGCAAATCCATAAACTTTCTGTCTCAAAAATTATTTGTATGGGATAATAATAAAACTTAAGTATCAAAGTTGTACCAGAATAGCTGTTACTTTATATATATTTTATATTTATAATGCTCTTCTATATTTAAAATAAAGAAATGCTAAAGGAGGAGCAAAATTCCAGTGACTATACCAGTATTTATCCACTAAATGAACACCTTTATTGTATCATTTAGGTGAAAGATAGGTACATTAAAAAGCATGTGTGACAGTAGAATACAGAGTGTGTATGCATTCTATATATAGTCTGGTAGAAAGCTATGCTGAAACATGTAAAGGGATGAACACAGCATATGTAACCATTGTCTATATATATATATATATTTCCATATTATTTCTGGTAAAGCATTTTCCAAGAGGGAAAAATAAGAGCATGTGGAAGGAATACTGATTCCACTGGTAATAATGGCATCTGATCTACAAAGATGGCTAGTAGATTCAAATCATTGTCAGCTCCTGCCTTCTAGGCAGCAATCTTTCAATGCAGGATTTACCATAAAGATCAGAAAAACAGCTGGCAACTAGCAACTTGTTATATAAAAGACCTTTAAATGTCTTCTGCTATCTATTTGTGATGTAGGGTGATTTACTTAAAAATGTAGCTAATGAATGCACAAAATTATTCAAGACCCAGAACTCCAATTAGCTGGTAAAATCCAGTTATGGCTTTAATTGTTTTAAGGTTTCTGTGGGGATACGAGTCTGTGAAGAGCTGAAAGGGGGGCAGGGATGGACTGTGTTCTGGAAATTCAGTTTCCGAACTGTGGCAGGAATGTTTCACTGGACATATTTGCACTGTCATTAGTTAGCGGGAAGCCACATGGCAAATATTACAGAAGGATAAGACAGAGCGAACTGCAGAAAAATATAGTTGAAAGGAAAAAAAAATAATTTGGGGGCTGAAGGACATGTTGGACATTTAAAGCAGGGGAATAACTGAGGTAATGATTTTCCCTGTCACTCAGAGCACCAGTGCAGGTGTACAGTCCATACAAACCCCTGCGCACTCTACACTGCTGGTGGGAATGATGTATCTGCACCAGTCACTACTGAGAGAATTGGATTGGGATGATTTTGAAGGTGGATCTTCAAGGCACCTTCTTTCCAAAGCAGAAAGCTATGAGAAAATGTAGTTGCCAACAGCAGGATTTTTTTTTTTTTCTATTTCTTTTGTAAGGTGCAAACTTGTTCTTCAGTTGTCCATACTCACCTTTTTTTCTTTTCCTCCTCCCCCTCCACGATTCCTGGAGCTCCCTCTGTATTACCAAGTATCTAATTCAGCTTTCATATCTGTTTTAGCTATTATCTCTCTGTTATAGCTACTATAGCTATATTTCAACAAGCTATCCCACTAAAATATCCTGTCTGAAAACTCAGACCGACAGCTTAGAGAGTGAGTTTGGATGGATGGATAGATAAACGGTTATCCAGAATAGCTCTTAGAGCTGTCCATTTTAGCAAACTATTTAAGCTGTCAGCCTCTGTGTATTTATAGCCTACTTATCACACTAGTATCTGAACACCTATCAATTTAGCATTAGAAATCCAGTCCAAGTCTCAATCCAATTGTGGAGACTCACTGGCTGTTCCCTACTTGCCTTAGATGAGTAGAATAAAAGATGTGATATCTAGCCATGCTTTGCTTTTTCCTTCGTAGTCTATTATCTAAAAGCTTGATCCTAGGGCTTCCTAAACTGTCAAGAGAGGCTCTTTTTGGTGATTGCTTATAAAAGGTTGTTTGTACTTGTTCAGAGCTCTTCTCTGAAAAAGCTTTACCTCTTTCTGAAAAGGAATTTTCATTAAAAAGTCTTGCAAAATTTCCAAAGTAAAATTTTAATTTCCATTTTTCCCAAATTTTTTCTCCTTTTTTAGTATTGTACCCTTTTCCATTAAGTTGTTTTTGTTTTTCACATTACTAGTTGGGCAATATGCCAAAGAGAGAAAGTGAAGATTATTTTTTCCCAGTAAAAACAATGGATAACACTTGGTTGAATGTATCACCAAGTGGTAGAGATATTCACTTGGCAGTCAGAAATGCTAAGCTTTGACAGTGAAGCAGTTCTCCGGTATGCTGAGCTGAGAGTCATCTAGAGAGAGGAAAAAGGAAATGTTAAATAAAATGGAAAGTTTCACATCTGATAACTTGACCTTTTTTTTTTTTTTTTGGTAAGAAAAAGAAACTATTTAAGAAAAATAAACTAATCGTTTTCAGTGCTATGTTCCTGAGCACAAGAAGGACATCGTGAACATGTGGTGGACTGCTCTCAGGGTTTATGCTGATCACAAAACTGCATCCCACATGTGTCAAAGCAGGCATCTACATCTTGTCTTTAGAAATGGTCAACATTATAGACCGCGTAAAAGAAAAAATGGTTTTCATTACTCCCTAGATTAAAAGGCAGAATAGAGTCAGGGTGTGACAAAATACAGTATGATAGCGCAATACAGCTCTTTGTGCAACCTGTGATATTGATCGTTAATGCAGTCATATATCATTAGCAGAGCTCAGTCCATTTGTACTCATGGTACAATCCTCGCAAAGGTCCTTCTGCAGCACTGGAAGGTTCTCGTGTTACCCCAGATGCTCTGAGGAAGCATTGATAAAAGGAACAGGTCGGCATGGTCACGAGTTATCCACGTGCATACAGGTGTAAGTTCACAGCTCCATTATTGCTCAGGTCAGACAATTTTCTGGTCATACCTCTTATGAATAAGCAAAGAGGAAGACCAGACATGTGCAACCAGAGGCATGCCTGCTTTTGTTCAAGAAAGAGAGCCTGTTTCTCTTCAGGGGGAAAAAGCTTCCTTATATGGTGGTCTCAAGCAGCAGAGGATTTCTTGGGGTTTTTGCCCTTGCTCAGCCATAGCTCTGAGGCATTTGAGACAGCAATCAGTCTGTAATATATGAGAATCCATCCCTTGGCCAAAAGGAAGTGGCATTTGTGGCTGACTTCAGAGTTTGCAGTTTCTTAGCCTTTGTTGCCAAATCACACATGGCCCATTTCTTCCATGTCAATGTTTCCATCCCGGTTCCACTAGGGGAGGTCAAAAAGGAAAAAGCTTGGATTACACTGTTTCCCTTTCACTGAATTTGAAGTTCTGGTGCAGACAGGTGATTCATTCCCTGATTAATTCAGTATGGAACTGAACTTGGAAGAGTATTGATGTATTTGGCCCTTCAGTTAAATGGGAGAGATCACAGGGCAATGTACTAGATATTTTTGTAGACTCACTCAGCAGGTTGCTTTTTGATGCAGTCAGGAACATGCATATTTTTCTCCTTTCTTGTTTGTTAAATTTATTAATTTTTTTTCATATTAAATTAAAATGAGATGTGTGTGAAATACCAAAGCACACTGGTTTTCAGGAAAACAAAAAAAACCAAAACATGTAACTGGTTGGAGAAATCCAAGTTAGAATTGGGAAAACATAGCAGAGAGTTGTCAGGATATCTATTCTCCTGAAAGAGCTGAGGGAGAGAGCAACCAGAAGATGAGGATGCTGCAGGATGGATCTTTGTATTGGGTCTGGTTGGGAAAGAGTTAGTTTTCTTTGGAGCAGCCTGTACAGTGCTGTGCTTTAGATTTGTGGCCAAAACAGTGTGGATAACACACCAATGTTTTAGCTATTGATGAGCAGAACTCGCACAGCTTCAAGGTCTTCTCTGTTTCTCGCTCTGCTGTCCCAGCAAGTAGGCTGGGGGTAGGCAAGAGGCTGGGAGGGGAGGCAGCTGGGACAGGTGACCTGAATTGAGCAAAGAGATATTGCAGCGCATATAACATCATGCGCAGTTATAATACGGGGGTGGGTAGTTTTTCCAAAGTAGACATTGCTTGGAGGCTGGCTGGGCATCAGTCTACAAGTGGGAGGTGGTGAGCGATTGCCTTTGTATCATTGGTTGTTTTTTTTTTTTCTTGGCTTATTAGACTGCCTTTATCTCGACCCGCAAGAGTGAGAGCAAGTTTTTCTTGCTTTTGCCATTCCAATTCTCTCCCCCATCCCGCTGCGGGGGAGTGAGTGAGTGGACTGGGTGGGGGCTTAGCTGTCAGCCAGCGTCAGCCCACCACAGTCTGTGATGACCTAACTGAAAACAGTGGAAACAGTGAAAAAGGTCAAGTCTCTCCTTTTGGAAATAGAACTTGATATCAGCTCCTCCCTGCTATGCCACTATATTTACTACTAACATACTTGTATTCATAGGTTGTTTGCAATAAAAATATAATGGGGAGAAAAGGACATGCATATAAATATAAATCTCTAGAGGCGTTAGTGACAAGTTGCTCTCAAAGGAAACAGCTGATCAATGTATAGGAAAGATGAAGGGGTGTGATCATGATCAGACAACAAGGTTAGCAATATCAGCCAGGTCTCCTAAAATAGATGGAAGTGTTGCAATTTCATGTCTTCAGCTACAACCTGGCCTTGTTTGCTGGTTTCAAATATAAAATAGCAATAAAGCATCCGTCTACCTGCCATCCTTTTATGTTCCCTTTCAGTCATGGGCCGCAAAATGTTTCTTTTCAGGTTTACTCTGGTTTGGCAGCCCTGTTATTGCCTATCACTTTAAGGAGTTGAAAGGCTGAGGATTGATTTCATTTTCTTTTAGCTTGAGAGCTTTTTTGTGTGGAATCTGTTTCTCACTTGGTTTGCATTTCATCTAGGATAATGCCGCATATCAGTGCTTGAATAATAATTGAACCGAAGCAAGCTGTTCAGCCTAAGGTCTCAAGCTGGGAAAGCTGTGTATGTCGTGTGTGGGTATTTCAAAAGAATTTAACATTCCAGAATTAAGTTGCAAGTAAACACAAAGGGAGGGAAAATCTGTGCAGCTCTGGCTATGCAGCTATACCACTGCCTTCAGTAGTACCTCACTGTACCTGAGAGCTAGCCCTTCATGTCCTTCAACCATTTTCATCAATGGTATGTAGTAAAGCATTACAGCACTGAGAGGTAGAAAATAACATACTGGTAATTTTGAAACATGGATGAGCCGTGTGGAATTGGTGCTCCCGCCCCTTCATATGTTTAGCTTCTGTTGAATGGGCCTTTAATAGTTACCCTACTTGAAATTGCTGCTAAAACATAAATGCTGGTTGAAGCTTTTGTAATTATGTTGCTACACCTTTAGTTTACAGTAACACTATACCATTATTGCTCCACCACCTGTAATCTCTGCTAATAAGAATCTGAAATTGTGACTGAACTGGCAGGAAAAGGAAGCTTATTTTACAGTATCAGTCTATAAATGGATTGGTGATTATGCAGTTTGTAGATTGCTTATATTGAATGCCACTGTCTGACACATCCTACTTGAATTTGGCAGATGTTGGTAGTTGGAGATAAATGGTTTGGGGTTGCAGTCTGGGCTCACCTGCAGTGAGTGATGGTAAGCGCCGAGTACTTGGAAAGCTCCTTCTGTCTGCAACAGGCTTGGGCCATGACTTGGGGGCAGGGTTTTAGTTGGAGGTAGAGAAGCAGAAAATTGTTCACTTCATGAAACTTAACAGACATCTACAAAACTACAGAACATTTTATCTTTTTTTCATTAGATTGCTGTTTGAATCATTCTAATCCTCTTTATAATCCCCTATATAAAACATTTTTTCTTCAAGTTGAGGGAAAAATTCCATTAATGGTCCAAATAGTAGTTGCATCTTGTAAATCACAATCTGAAGGCTTGAAAACATGGGTTAATTAAAACTTCACAGACTGTTTTAATCTCCGAAAAGCTTTAACCTTCTCCTACCCTACTTAATCCAGATATGGCACTGAAACTTCACCAATATATAAATGCTTTTACATGTTTTACTAGCTATTCACATGCACAGTTACTGTGCTGCCAGTTAGACAATGTCACTTCTCTGTGCTCTGGAGATGAGAGACAAGGAAAGATGTGTTAAATATTAAGAAAAGGTCTTTCTATAAGAAATTCTGCTATTTGCATACAAGATGCTACAATACACAAAAGTGTGAGTTAGTCACAGAGGTTAAACCATAAAAGAAAAAGTCATGCTTAGAGAGAGAGACATTCCTGTTGTAGCTATCTATGAATTTATGATACTGCTGATGGATATCTTTTAAACTTCAGAATTAATGAGCACCCTGAGGACAACGACCGATAGTTGGTTAAAAAGGAATAGAAGAGTGAAGGGGCAGTATTGAATATAAGTTTTTTTGCTCTGCAGGGGTATGGCATGCTAAAATCCTTTTGCTGATAAATATAAAATAAAAGATTTTGAGAAAAAATCATGCTTCAGCCAAATAAGAAATTGCACAAACAAGTTACAGTATAGCCCCCCCAGCTTAGTTCCCTTATAATGTAAAACAACAGACAGCTAAATAGCATAACTCAAACCAAAAACCTAGCTTTTTTTTTACCTTTGAACCTTCAAGGAGAAATGCCAAGCTTTCACATGTCAGATCATATCCAAACTGTTAGTGACTTCCTTTTTTAGAAGAGAAGAAAGGAACTGGGCTGCCTTGGGACTGTATTTCGCTGTGCACGTAAAGTTAGGAGAGCGTACATGGTTGAAACATCCCTTCCTGAGCAGGTGCCTGCAGAATCCCATAGCATGTACATTTGCAGTCTTTCTGAACTGTTAACACGTTGCAATTCAATGTGAAGTACTTGCTTAGTATTTTCTTCCTTAGGTTTAAAGTGCTTCTCATCAGTTTTGAGCACTCCAAATCAGGGATGAGGTTTGCTACTTTCGTTGCACTGCTCAGGCTGATCCACATGATCTTCATGGGTTGATTGAGAGTCAGACGGGCCTCAGACTGGCATCTCTTCTTTTTTGAGAGTCCTGGTGCAAAGTAAGATTAGTCACATGTACAGCAAACCTCAAGAGGTATTCAGCTTTTCAAAAGGCTGCAAGCATTCACATGGCATCTCCTGGCAGTGGATGGTCAGTGTCATCGTGGGGGTGTGGATTCAGCTTACCTCTCTTGTGGGTACACACTCTGTTACCACCCTTGTGCAGGTCTTGGGGTTGCACCTGGTCTCTCACTTGGCTGTGCCAAACCAACAGCCATAAATCTGTCAGCAGCCCAGCAGTAAGTAAGGCTTTAGGTTGTGAATCTGCCACCTGCATTATGGATGGAAGGGAGCAGCGTATTTTACAGTTTTGTCTTAGTCTCATAACATTGTGTTTTTATTCTGCACCTGATGCCTTCACCTTTGCTCCATTTGTAAAATATTTGGGCAATCGTCTGCAACTTCCAAGTTACGTGGCATTTAATCATGAAATTTGATGAGTTTTTCCTTGCTTCTAGAAAAACTTTTCCTTTATCCTTTAAACATCAACTCAAGCGTTTGTTGAAAAGCTCTGCATGGCTGACAAACTGCTTTTGGTTCCACTTATCCCTCCAATCCTGTCTTGTCAGCCCTTTTCATAAAGAGCTCTCTTTCATATGAGTATTTTGTCTTTATCAGGGCAGAGGGAGTGCCTTGCTGTTTAATATAAAGCCCTGAGATTTCCCTGTATGACGGGGTTAGACAAGTAATTTCACCTGTCCTCATACTTTTTGTGTCTCAGGCTGATCAGGTTTTTCTTTACCAAAACAAACTTTTTGATAGGTGAGCAAACTGAGGAATATGTGACTGCAGTAAGTAGGACAAAATCTTCCCTCCTCTTGCAGAGGTGGAGTTCAAATGGTGAAGAGAAGGAAGGTAAGCAGTCCTCCTCCGGTTGGGGGATGTCATCTGGGGGAACAGCAGTTCTGCATCTATTAATGACAGCAGATACTGGTTGACCATTATTTCCCAAAGCAACAGTGAGGCTAATATCATCTACAACCTGTAGTTGCTTACCAACTTCAGATTTTGAACTTGGTATGACTACTGCTGGAGTACTGTGTCTAGTTCTGATGTCCCCAGTACAAGAATGAAACCGGCAAGTTGGGAAGGTCTCGGGTGAGAGTCTTGCAGTGACTGACTAAAGGATCTTAATTGGTTCAGTTGGTCAAGAAAATGATTGAGAAAGAACTAAGTTATTAGTTTAGTAGTACTTATACAGAGAACAGAAGTGTGATGTTAGAGGGCTTTTCAATCCAGCTGATAAATATATCTAGCTTCAACTGGAAGCTAGGCAAAATTGAGAGAAATATAGTACCTCCTTTTAATAGTGATAAATAAACACTGGCAAAATGTACCACAATCAAGGATGGATTTTCTAAACCACATCAGTGGTGGAACATGACTCAGTATTTTCAAGAGATGTTCTAACTCAAATAGACATTAGTTTCAGCAATATCAGAGGCATATCCAGCAATATTCTAACCTCACATGAAAGTCTTTTAAAAATTGTACATAATCCACCCTCCACCTTTCTCTTTAATTCCATTACATGCATTCTTTATACTATGAAATAATGCCTTTCGCTGTATTTCCAGACTCTCCAGCAGCTTCTCCTGCTAGACACAGTGCCTGTACTGTATATTGGGGACAGTGATGTGAAGATCCTGACTGGGTTTGGTCTAAGTGCAGAAATAGCAATATAAAATGTGAAAGCAATTATTTTATTTCCCAGAGCTTTGAAACTGCTGTCTTAGAGGACAAAGCAGAATAGAGGAACATGAGAGCATTTCTAATCTCTGGCCATCCTTATCCCTTTTTCAGACCTGTCACAGTTCCTACTTGATAAACAGAACTATGCTAGTGTTAGGTTGGTAGTGTTAGCATTAGACTGCCATAGTAGTAACATAAAGGTATAGCTATGTGTGACCACCAGGTCAAGGGAAGTGATTCTGCCCCTCTATTCTGCTCTGGTGAGACCCCATCTGGAGCTCTGCGTCCAGCTCTGGGGCCCTCAGCACAGGAAAGACGTGGACCTGTTGGAGCAGGTCCAGAGGAGGGCCACAAAAATGATCAGAGGGATGGAACACCTCTCCTGTGAGGAAAGGCTGAGAGAGTCGGGGTTATTCACTCTGGAGAAGAGAAGGCTCTGGGGAGACCTTATTGCAGCATTTCAATAGTTAAAGGGGGCTCATAAGAAAGATGGGGACAAACTTTTTAGCAGGGCCTGTTGCAATAGGACAAGGGGTAAGGAAGAAATACAAGGAAGAAATTTTTTACGATGAGGATGGTGAAACACTGGGAACAGGTTGCCCAGAGAGGTGGTAGATGCCCCATCCCTGGAAACATTCAAGGACAGGTTGGACAGAGCTCTGAGCAACCTGATCCAGTTGTAGATGTCCCTGCTCATTGCAGGGGGGTTGGACTAGATGACCTTTAAAGGTCTCTTCCAACCCAAACTACCCTATGATTCTATAAAGCCTTATGTTAAGCTTACTACCTTAATTAAACGTTGGGTTTTTTAGTAATCATTCCTGAAGCCTGTTCTTTCACTCTGCATTTCACTCAGATTCCTTTCATGGATGTCTTGAAAATGAGCACTAGCTCTGCAGTCTCCTGAGCCTTCACCAGGGCTGTGGATGGCAGCTATGCTGTGTGTTTTTTTTTTTTTATTATTATTATTATTTTTTTTAGATAAAGGTGGTTCAGTGCCTGCAGTACTTCATGCTCAGAATTGAGAAAATGGCAATGTGCTCCCAGCAAGCATCAGAATGTTTAATCCCCAGGGCTGGGAGGTGCAGTGTTTATATCTGTATTTATTTCTCAAGGGGTTTAATGTCTTGGGTTCCTTTTACAAAATAGGGATGCTTTTGCCTTTTTTTTTGATGAGGAGGAAAGTACAGACAAGACAATAATAACTTCCATTTTCATTAGCTACATCTCTGCCTGTCCTGACATTTTCTGATGAATACCCCCTAGAATTTAAGCAGCAGAAACAACAGCAAAAAATACTGACTGCACTTGAGGTTTATTAGCAGGTTGAGAGACAGGGAAGAAAAAAGAATATTCCAAAAGTATATTGACTGTGGCAGAATTTGGGTCTGCTTCCAAGTGATTAATATAACCAAAAATACACCTGAGAAATAAACGAGTAGGAAATCATTTATATTCTCAGAGATACTCTCCCTTAAGCATATACTATTTGTATTTCCTCTCTCACAGTTTATAAAAAGACTTTTATACATAGCTAGCTTGTGTGTTCTCCTCGTGAAACGTGACACTTCTGAGAATGAGAGCTACTGTATTTTTAAAGCTTCATCTGCTCCGTGTGTAAATGGTATAGACCAGCTACAACTGGTGCCATTTGTTTTAAACACCCCATTGAATGGAACCGTTTTATGGAGAGGTGGCTGACACAGTGGCTTCAAATAATGGCAGTGGCCAGGAGGGCAGCTATGCCTACAACTTTCTTAGCACTGCTATCGCTATTTGGTCTGACTCCTCAAAATAAGTATGAGCAATTCTTGCAAAAAACTTAATGGATAGGCAAGTCTTTACCATTTAAAAAAAAAAAAAAAAAAGTATTTCCAAATTTGATCTGCACAATTATATATTTGTCCCAGTGTTTCTGTCTCCAGCAGTGGAGAGTATTAGATCTCAGAGAAAAGTGCTAAAACTCCCACAGTGGACAATTATGGAATAAGCTGCTCTAAGGGAAAGTTCCTTCCTAACCCCAGGATGCCTTGAAGTATTTCTGTTCCATCTAATTTAATTGTAGATCTTCATAATACTCCTATAAATGCCAAATCCCTTTATTAATCCTTCTGCAAGGTTAGTTCTTTTAAAAGTCAATTCTGCACAGTGGCTGTTCAAAAGAAGTAGAAATTAATCTTAAAATAAAAAGAGATTCTTTCTGTTTTCAAAGCAGGACAAGATCTAACTGATAATTTATAAACATATTTATCTTCATGACTAGCCTGACACATTCCAGTTGAAAGACAAGAATGATTATTCACCCTGGTTATAGGCAACTGAATAAATGCTGCTGCTGCTAGAATATTCTTGAGACTTCTTTTTAATGTTGCTATTTTTTTATTTACCTGTTCCAGTTATTCCTACAATTCTTTGTATAACACTCATTCCACAATCCTTTGAAACATACCTTGGATGGTCCTCAGAGCATTCTACACTTTTTTTTTTTTTTCATGCAGGTTCACGATGTAAGTTTTAAACATGTAATTCACTACTAATCTTTGTAAGAAATAGGATCATAAATTCAGGCATTAAAGATAAATATTAGGTAAATTATAAGGCTAATATGTTACCAACTAAGTAATTTTCTGATAAGCATTGACATTTCTGGAAGACATTTAATTATTGATGTACAATATACCAGGAATGATTAATCAAAAGGGTATCGTAAGTTCAAATAGATATAAATTATATCTTTTATAATGCTGACATTATTTAATTTACTCGTATTTTAGTTTAGTAGTCATCTTGGATTAGACAATGTAGAGGAACACTGTGGGAATATTAATTTTGTCTGACTTCCCACAGATTCTGAACCGGCAGGAACTGGGCACAGTTTCCAAGGCTAAATTCTATGTAGAATTTCAGTATGAATGCATGCCTGAAAGACTGCTTAACTTGTATAATGGTGTCAAACACAATCAATCTTTTAAAATAAAATTACAGTGGCTTCACTTTTCCAGGACTGGGGTGGTGGGTGGTGTTTAACCTTTTAGTGATCTTACCAGCGAGACCTATGTTCTACCATAAGGTGGTGAAAAATACTATCATCCATTTTTATCTAAGATTTAATATTCTAAGGTTACACTGAATAGTTCAGATGCTGTAGATTTGATTTTTCTTTCTAACACAAATTTTGCTCCGATATGGTAGTGCAGATATTGCTTTCTCATGAATATGTAACAGCATAAGGAAAGAACTGGACAGTATGTGTTCTATATTAAGAAATCTATTTTCTCTTCATTATAAAACACAAATATGTTCCTAACAGAACTATCTATACTGTAAGTATGTTTAAATCAGCTGTTCCACACTGGTCTTATGCAAAAATGTAGTTATTTTATATTCAGCTTCTGAACGTGTTGTCTATGGTGCAGGCTGCATGCTATCTGACAGATTCATTGCTAGTAGGATTGGGTCTGTGATGATAGTTTCTCGGCCCTCCTGAAGGCTGTATAATGTTTCTGGCCTTTCAGCTTTGAAATGGGTTTCCTTTTCAAAGCCAAACTCATCTCCAAAATGCCTTTTCCAGCTTACCAAAAATCTCCTATGGTAACACAGTACCAAAGTAATTGGGAATCTAAGGCTTTTGGAAATAAATAAATAGAACCAAATGGAAACATTTTGGTGGCCTTCAGGCAAAACCATGTTTTCAGTGAAAATATGGGTACAGTTTTAACTAGAGAATCTGAACTGGGGAATGCGGGCAGATAAGAATGTTTGGGCAGTTTGGTATTTTCTCTCAATCTGACTTGCTCAATCATTCAAAGCAGATAGAAAGTCCATTATTAGGGCCTTCGGTTATCAGGTCCCTTAAGTGTATTGGGATAATATGGCTCTTCCCACAGCTTCCATGGCAACTGAGGAATATTTAGAGGTTTAGTTCAGCAGCACGCGTCAGTGATAAGTAGGAAAAAGACAATAGCTGTCTGACAGTAAGCCATCCTCTCTCAGTTACCCTGGAGAGCAAGCTAATGGAAGAAGAAAAAGAAATACCCCATCTCTGTTACAGGTGAGAGCAGTCTTGGGTTTGCCTGCATCTTGTACATGGAAGTATAGGTGAATTCCTAGGCCTTTTGCTTTCCCAACATACCATCCAGCCATTACTGGAAGTCATGCAGACACATATCAATGTATTATTTTTTTGCTTTTTTCTTGAGAGAGGTGACAATGCAGCCAATACTTCATTAAAAAAGGAAAAAAAAGGTCATCTTGGTATGGCAGAGTTCAGCCCTTATGATGATGTCATTGCTGAAAATTCATGTAACTTCTTTTTTATTACTACAATATCTGCACAAGGACTATGATACTCTCTTTTGTTCAGTTTGGAAGAACTAAAGATCAAAATATCTTAGGTAGAATGTGCTGAAAGGCTTTTGATGGGTTTTTGCCTACGCGCTGATCATTTTCAGTAAATTGTTTATAGTGGAGGGGTGAACACTGCAGTAAGTCCACTGTTAATTACTGAAATAAGGGGATCTTGCTAGTTCTTTTTCTCATGTATCTCCATTGAAGGGAGGAATATGTTTCAGGGGTGGAGATCAGTGCAATTTTAAACAGTAGCATGAAATCATGTTTTTAGAAGAGACAGAGTTCTGTATCAAAAGAGAAATTGTCCAACAGCCTGAGTTTTGAATCTGGGTATAAGTTATTTAATCAGCTGTAAGGTCGTGACTGTGTAAGAAACCTTTCTGTTTTATAGCTATCGGCATGATTTTTAAAAAAACTTTTAACCACTGCACTTTCTTCAGGTTCATTGTACACCATGGTACAATAACATCCTTTTGAGCTGGCGAGTTCTGTACAAGTACCTGTATTTTAGAGACGTGTGAGGAAGATTACCCTTGTGATCTTCCCTTCATCTTCATCACCCTTGTGATGTTTCTGGCCTTTCAACTTTGAAATGGGTTTCCTTTTCAAAGCCAAACTCATCTCCAAAATGCCTTTTCCAGCTTACCAAAAATCTCCTATGGTAACACAGTACCAAAGTAATTGGGAATCTAAGGCTTTTTGAAATAAATAAATAAAACCAAATGGAAACATCACCCTTGTGATCTTCTTCACATGTCTGCAGATGCCTTTACAGAGGCCCCCCACTGTCTGCTCTGACTCCTCCATGCCCAGCGAGTCTGTTCCCGATGTCCAAAGTTGAGCGATTACCTTCATGAGTGGCCATTTACTGTGGGCATTACTCGGTTTTTCTGGTGTGTGTGCTGTTTTCCAACTTGTGTGTTTGAGCTACTTCGGTGCAGGTCAGCATGACTGAGATTTCGTTCAGGATCTTAGCTTGATTTTGGATAAACAATGTTATAGCAAATAACATTTGTTAATAGCAAAGCAATAATGTAAGCAAATACAATGGGACTTTAAGTGAATGAACAAAGAGTAGAGAAACATGATTCCCTCATGTGCATCATGTGCTTCACCTGGCTATGAGAGGGCCGAATCCCAAGGAATCACTGAAGAGGAAGGGTGAGGTGGTGCATGCTGGGGACATTTTCTGCTTAGTATCACCCCAAAACAAGTTATGATCCCTAGGGTTAAAGAATTTAACTGTTATGATTAACTTATGGCAAGGAAAGATTGGAAACAGCAAACAAAACTTGGTGGAATAAATCTTGAGGGCTGCATATATGTTTGTATAGAGGCATTTTAAAATAGCATATTTTAATGCATGAAATGCTAAGATCAGTTTGTAACTTCAGTGCAGAAATTGTCACAAGATAGTTTCTGTATTTTATAGAGTACATCTTTTCTTCTTTCCTCTTTATTAATTAGAAGAACTTAGAAGCGTAAAAAAAAACCCATCCTTTCTTGGCTAATGAAATTGTCGTTCTGTGGGGAGTGAACCTTGGATGCCCAGAGCAAAAACCACAAACTATATGTTGCATTTGATCAAAGAGTTAACTATAGTTTTTTAAGCTTCTCTCTGCAGGAGTCAGGCAGACACAGTATTCTGGAGTGGGTTGCTTTTATCAAAAGGGGGTTTTGCTGTTTTCTTGTAAAAAGGCTTATGAGCACTGAGTCTACAGCATGAATTTGGAATGGGGAAAAAGACAGAAAAGGAGAAGAAGAGTAAGCATTTTGCATTTGAGAGATATTGGTGTATTCAAGCATGGTCTTATTTACCAGCAGAGATTTTCTACTTCCTTTTCTCTTTCACACCATGAAATGTAGCTTAATACTGTTGATCTATTGCATCCGTTTTATGGTGGCTAGCTGCATGGTTAGATGTAGCAGGCAGTGTGCCTATCTGAAGGCAATCTAGTAAGGACTCATTCCGCTGCTGCTGAGTTAAAATTAATCTGTTTAAGGAGAGAATTCATCTTACCACTGTTCTTTAAACAGACGCAAAAAGGCCTCTTCTGCGAGGGTTAGAGGCTTTTCAATAGTCAGAGTTGTCAGCCGAGTGAGTGTTCTGTTGGCTTTCCCTCTGCAGGGGCCTGTGTGCAAAGTGGAAATTCAAGGTTGCAATGGGATCTCTGCAATCATTTATGTGAAAGTTGTACAATGATGCCCCTAGATGAAAGAATACATAAAAATTCATAAGATACATGAGGAGCAAATTTCATTAATATTTATCAGCCTTCTCCTTTGTGGAATATACAGATGTTAGCTCATTGTTGCATTTAAATGCAGTAGACTCAAGACAGGAAAGAAGTAATGGGCAGTAAATTTCAGCAACCTGATACTTCTGAGTATATCTGTACATGGCCACACAGCCAGATTGGTAGTATCCCTGATTTTAAAACAGCATTTTCAGCTACTGTTTTCCTCACGTCAGTTTGTGAAAATTAATCAACTTTATTAACATCCCAAATTAAGGACTGCATTAAGGCAATTTGGTTTTTAAAAGTTGGCCTTCAGACTGTTCCAACTGCCTACAATCACGACCCCAGCAATACTGGAAAATTAAATTCTAATGGTAAAACACCATTTCTGTTAACATAGATGGTTTTCAATCTCTTGCACTCATTCTGAGTGAGGACAAAAGTTCAGCCTGTAGCTCATCATTTAATGCTCCTCTAGAAGTGTAGCTTGGAGAGGGTTATTTGGAGTTACAAGAGTGCTAAAGTCTATCAAATTCTGCCGTGGCTACTCTTGTTCTCACGCTAGGGGATAATTACTTGGAACCAAGGTGCTTGGCAGATGTACTTTGTGCCATACCAGAAAATCAGGCTGAGCGGTGCAGTGTAATAAGCAGTATTGTATAACATGTTGTTCCAATTAGCTCATGCCAGGACCTGTTAACAGCACTTTTTCCCATTTTTATTTCCCAGCCAAACACAACAGTAATAGCACTGGAAAACACGAGAAAACGATTACAATCAATCCATCAGTTCTAACTAAATGGCAATACATAATCAGTTACTGCGGGGTCCTGCACTGTTGTGTGTTGACTGACAGGGCTACCCTGAAGTAAAACCAGAGTATGAGCAGCCTTAACTGTGGTAGTTCTGCTTGTGCCTCAAATTCAGCGGTTTCACCTGCTGCGGTTCTCACCTGAGACTTGTATCGAGCAAAACAGCATCCCAGTCTTCCGGGACATGGGAAAGATACCACCACCTACTTCTGTATAAAAAGTGCCTATCTTGGTTGACAACTTCATGCGATGCCACCTACTTCTTGTGATGTCCTGCTATCTGCGGTCATAGTTGCCTGTCGTAGATGCTTGTTTTCATGGCAGCCTCCAGGACCCACATAGTCTTGGCTTTTGCCTTCTCTCTCTCCTTAGCTACTGCAAGATCTGGCTGAGTCTGATCATAAAATCGTTAAGGTTGGAAAGGACCTCTGGTTTCCAGCTGTGCGTGCCTTCCCGTTGCAGTTTTCGATTGAGCAAAATGCAATAGCTATTGAGAGAATTTCTTGTCAGCCCATGTTTTAGATCAGATATTTGTGCGGATCCAAGATATACTGAAGTGCCAGAAACATCTGCATGAATTTCTGTTAAGTGGGCCCTTCAGTTTCACTCACACCTCATTACTGTGAGAGTCAACTGTCAGCTATAAGACAGCAGCTAGACCCATGCACATTCTCCAGGCTATTCAACAGACTTCAGAGAATTACAGCATTAATCTGTGTGTCAAAGGTGGAAAAAAAATTTAAATAAAACAATCAAAATTGATGCAGTTCTCTCTGCAGTGGAGGCCAGCTCTAATGGACTGTCAGAGGCACACTCTGGTGTGGAACTGTGTGTGTCAGACCTGGGTGATGCTCGCCACACAAGGGGCTATTACACAAATGCTACCAGAGGAGCAGTTTCAAACGGCCCTGAAAAAAAAAAAAATCAATGATCTAGAAAAACAGAGTTGAATAAATGATGATAAGAGTCCTGAAGGAATTGAGGGCTCTGACCCTGAGAGGATTTTAACTAAATGGCTACTTAGTTGATTGGATTTACTTGGGGACAGAGAGGTGGAGGGACAGGGAGGAAAAAGCCTAAATGAAGCTGGATGGAGAAAAGATTCTCTAATAGATCAGACTGAACAATAGTAAGAGCTTTATTACAGTCTTGTTAAAATTCCCCCAGCTGAACAGTTACTCAGTTACCATGTTAAGATCCCACTATAACGTGTTCCTAAGGGGTTTTTTCAGTCTCAGAGGTTGTATGCATGCCATAGTAGAAACCAGTCAGTAGTTCTCCAGCTTTTGTGCCAAGGGGAGACTGTGAACTCCTTCCTTGTGAGACATCAGCAGAGCTGCACAGAGCTCATCAGCCCAATGTGAGCCAGATACAGACCATTTAGATCAGACTTCTGCACTTGCCTTTTCATCCAGGCCAGAGAGTGTGTCTTTAATTTCTTGGTCTTGCCTACGTACAGCCAATTTGCTGCTTTTTTCTGCTATTAAAATGTCACTCCTTGGTTTTCCTTCACTGCATAGCATGTGTCTTTGAGTCTTCCCAGCAACTCTTTGATCTTTTTTTTTTTAGATCTCCTACTAAGAACTACTGCTTTGTATTATTCTGAATATATTCCACTGCTCCAAACATCAGTCTCCCTCCTCCCTCTGCGTCTTGTAAATGCTTCACTTTGGCTGTAGCTCAAGATCATTCTGATCTTACAGTAGGGCAGTGATGGCTCTCCAGCTTCAATGACCTTTTGCTTTCTCCAGCCAGGAAAATATGTGGTAGAATCCCAAGAGTATGTGATTGACTGCACGTGCCCCAAGGCATTGCTAAAGGAGCAGTTACTGCCATACTTCATACATTGCATACAGGCAGATTCGTGAAACTGTCCTACTAGGTCCAGTAGGGGGATGGTTAGATGTTTCTGTACAAATGCAAAGATGAAATGTAGTGCAAAGGACAGTGTCAGATGAAAATGTGTCAGCCGATGGCAAGCTGCTGCTGCTGCTACTAGTACTACTGGTTTGTTTGTTTCCATAGCAAAAAGTGTGTAGGAAAAAATATCCTCAGTCAACTAACTGAGCACACAGCAAGACTTGGGAGGAAAAAAAGAAGTCTTTATCACTGATTTGCAAGAAAGATAATTTCTATCATGCAATTTCTTATATCACAGATTTGATCAAACTGTTCTTCCTGGAAGATGCTGCTAGGTCAGACCAAGTCCTTAGCTTGGTGTTGCAGGAATGCTGTTAGAGGACACATCTGTTAGAGACTTTCTCCTCCTGAGAACCAATTCCCGTGGCCCAGCTGTCTGAGGATTCGTAGTGACCCTTAAGGCTGATAAAATGAGTCTTCCTCTAGAATGCCGGAGTCTTTCTCTAGAATGTGGATTCTTTGGGGCAACTTTTTACCCCTTTAGAAGTGTCGTAATGGCTGAACTTGTCATGTGATATCAGCAGAGGGTTTCTGTTCATTCCCACCTTTTTGTTAAGAAGGAAGACTCAGGTAAGCATAGATGATTTGGAAACCAAAGAATCATGATCAAAGTTCATGGACATAATGCTTTTCTTTGTAGTTGACTTTTCCTTGGGAGTCTAGCTTGTTCAGAAAGACAGTTCTCTGCTTTTGCTTCAAGCTCAGATAGTAACTTTATTTTAAGCAAGTAAAAGAGGATCCAAACATAGAACATCTCTGATCCATTTATTATCCTGCTGTCATGAAGTGTTGTGCTCAGCACTGCAGAGTGATTCCCAGCAGACCCTGCTCAGGGTTCTCTTCTGAGTGACCTCTACCCATGGACACCAGTTGTCAAGGGCAATGCCAGCCTGCTGCTTAGCAGGAACCCGTTTAAGTTGCTTTGTAAATATGGAAATTAAAAACCACTTCATATAAAATTTTCACTTAAAAAAAAAAAAAAGTGCCTTATCTTGTTGGGATTGTTTCTAGTCTTTGGAGTTTTTCAACAGCTGGATTCATGATGTATTTTCATACAGAGTTTGACTGACAGAGGTGCAACCTGAACACACCTGCTTACGAGCAGTATGTGCACCTTGCCTCGGTACTCCTGCTTGTTACTGACCCAGTACATCTTAGATTATTTAAAAGCCTTGATTTTGCAGACATCTATGTATGCTCTTAATATACTCACATAAGTAGTCTGTCCTTCAGAAAGGTGTTGTCTTATGCTTAAAAAAAGCTTTTAAAGGCTAATGTTATCATAGAATCATAGAATCATAGAATTGTTAAGGTTGGAAAAGACCCTTAAGATCATCAAGTCCAACTGTTAACCTAGCACTGCCAAGTCCACCACTAAACCATGTCCTCAAGCACCACATCTACCCGTCTTTTAAATACCTCCAGGGATGGAGACTCAACCACTTCCCTGGGCAGCCTGTTCCAGTGCCTGACTACTCTTTCAGTGAAGAAGTTTTTCCTAATATCCAACCTAAACTTACCCTGGCGCAGCTTGAGGCCGTTTCCTCTCGTCCTATCGCTTGTTACTTGGGAGAAGAGACCGACCCCCACCTTGCTACAACCTCCTTTCAGGTAGTTGTAGAGAGCGATAAGGTCTCCCCTCAGCCTCCTCTTCTCCAAACTAAACAACCCCAGCTCCCTCAGCCGCTCTTAGGTAGGTTCTTAAGTAGTGGGATCCTTTTTCAGTGTAGCAGTATGCCATGCATTTAGTAAAAGCTGCTGAATGTTCCCCATGTTTGAAAGTAAAGCCTTTATTTTTATTAGTGTAAAAAGGTTGTCTTGTATGAGTTGATAGTTTTCTTCAAAATTTTGGACGCATTTCCTAGATGAGGACATAACACTGGAAGCTTGAGGGGTGGGGGGTTGTTTTGGATGGGTTAGAACAAATAAACCTGCAAGGACGTTCTCGTGTCCCACAGACATGGAGGACTCAAAATTCTGGGGTCAGAAAGAGACCATATGGCAGAAAAAATGTTTCTGCATTAAGGATGCATGGGAACAGGCTGATGTTAGCCCATGATGAATTACAGCAGTATTAAATGTTGCAACCAACTGAGTACTGAAAGAGAGCGTTGGCATAAACATTAAATCAGCAAATACTGGGAAACAGAAATTAGTTGCAGATTGTTATGACAGGTGTTATCTCAACTCTGTCTCAATAACACAACTACATTTTATTTATTAATCAGGAGGAACACAGAAGTTTTACAAAGAGGAGGATGGAAGTTGAGTATTTTTTACAAACTTGTGTTGTGTTGCATTCAGATTTCTCTCTCACCTGCAGTTTGGGGGGGGACTTGGGTGAACGTAATGAACTGGTGCTCCAGGCAGGATTACATGCACGGGAGGGGTATCAGGCTCCGCAGAAGCCCTGCCTGCATCTCACCCAGGGCTAAGGCACCTTCAATCAGCTCATCAGCAGGCTCTAATGTGATTTTTGCTGTGTTTCTTAGGTATGATCTGCAGGGCGTATTGGACTCCCATTTCTTACAAAGGCAGGGTAGGCTTAATGTTAGCTTGGGGAAGAGAGGCATCCATCTTCCACTGAGTTCCTGCTGACGTTACAAATGTCTACAACTTTGGGGAGAAAAATAATCATCTTCAAAATGAAAGGGGAGGGACATAAAAAGACAGAAGGATGAATACCTTGGCATTATGAACAGCTATGATAATGTCAGAGAGCTCAGGAATGATTTGCACTTTACATAGATGTAAACATTTAAAGAAAAATTATGTGGTTTTAATAATAAAATCCTCCAATTTTGAGGAATCACTGGAGCTATAGCTAAGTATGTTTAGTGACTTGGAACTTTTCTCAATTACATATTTATCTACTGTAGATTAGTTATTTAAATAATTAAACATCAAGTAACATTTGTGAGTTCAAAGAGGTAGCAGAGTATGGTGCCTGCAAGTAAATTGCCTTTGTGTATTTGGAGAGTAAAGGACTGAAAGAGGAGCCTTTTCTCAATGAAAATACAATTGGAATTTCTGACTGTACTGCTGCTCAGCCTACACCTTGATAAAGGATGGGTTTGCTGTGCTGCTGTTGGTATGTAAAATCCCTAGATGATGTTCTGGGTTTAGACAGCTTGCTTTGAATATTCATTCACTGAATTCATATAAATTCAGATGACGGTTGTCACACTATTTAGAAAACAGACTGGAAAATTATTTCCATAGTTCTAGTAATGGTTAACCATCAGCAGAAGAATAGTAGAGGGACCAATGGAGTTATAGTGCATTTTTTAGATTTTTTCCCTATTTTTACTGTGCCCTGTAGGTTTTTAAATATAAGTACTTCTTACCTTGTAATATATACAGTCTTATACTGAATATTTGGTCTTTTACCCAGTTTGAAGTTACTGAGCAATTTTTAGAGCATATTCTGCTCAATAAAGGACACCAGCACAAATTATATCCTCCTTTTCATGACTTTTAAAAAAATAAAATCAGCATGACTAAAGTTCTGGTTATAAACTGAAATGCGGAATTTTGAGAAGAAAACAGAAGTTCTTGAATTGTTGGCATGAAAAGAAGCATCAGTCTGCCTTCCTAGGGGCAAAAAAGAAATTTCTCTCTATTGGCCGTTTTTCAATGTTTAAAATAGTTGTGAGGATTGTGTATTGTTTAAATAGTGTGGAAAATTTTGGAAAAATATTTGAGTTATCCTGTTATCACAGAGAAGTCAAATTTTTGCACATTTCATTGTGATCCTGGCTATAATCACTTCGACTAAAGGCTCTTTACTAAAGCTTCTTCTGCAACAATTAGCTATTTGAAGTCATTTCAGGTTATTTTTTCTTTTCATACAAATTTATCAAAATGTTATCTCAACACGTATCCGTGACATTTATACAAATGATTTCCTTGCATAATCTTAGCAGCAGCACTATGAAATTGTTAATTTCTTTAAAAATATATCCCATTTATAAACTTCTTATTCTTAAAATTACTAGTAGAAATTTTTCTGTTTGCTTTAGTGTTTTGTTGAATGCAGATGGATGATTATACTGAGAATTAGTTTACAAGACTTGTAAATATAGGGGTGAAATCTGTGAATTTAAATACTGATACAGGAATTAAGCTTTCCTTCAACAAAGACAATTCATGATAGTTCTTTTGGAAATGCTGCAATCTGTTAAAGCTGAAATGACATTAAAATACACATATTAAATATGTATTAGATAAATCTTAAGCCTGAAATATGCAAATGTTGGAGCCTGTAATTGCATTTTTTGTTTTTCCTGATGTGTCTATTGATTTTTTTGATGACGCCAAATTTTCCTCTTCTGATCTTTTAACACTTAAAAAAAAAAAAAATACAGCCGTACCAGGGTTAGTTGCATTATTGTCAAATCCACAGTGGATTGCTCTGCTGAACTAGTGACTCACCTCACCTTCAGTATTTCTAAAGTACATTTGGTACATCTTAGATATTAAGGGAAGTAAATAGCTATATAAAACCAATTTCCAGTCAAATGCCATTTGAGAGTTTGGAGTAAATATTGCATTATTGTATGCACTATCATTTATTATTTACATAGAATAAAAATAAGACTTTGACCTTCAGTGATTCAGTTGTTTTCTAGGATACAATGAAGGTTTTACTAAATGTAATTTAATGTCCTGGAACATGAGTAAAAAGATGTGCAGGTACAGACTGTAAGGAAAATGTTAATTATCTTAAATTTAATTACAGAATAAGGTCATGATGAGAATACATAAAAATGCTTGAAATGCAGCCAAAACATTTTCCAAAGAACATTAAAAATGATCGCTGTTCACTAATCACAGATGATGTAGACGCAAAGCTGCGGAGAGAAAGATGTTTGAATTTCACCTATGTGGGTAGCAGTAGAGAATCAGAGCCAGATGTAAAGTAAACTGGAACCTTAGTCTTACAAAAGAGTAATTTGTCTAAGGCTGAAGCAGAGCCTTCCCCATTACCCCCGAAGCATGCCAGCTGGACAGGTCAGTAGCCTCCATGAATGACAAATGTCTCCACACGGGCTTCCTCAGCTCTAAGTACCGACACACGGCAAATTGCACGATCTTTGTGAGGAGTTCTGCAGCTTTCAGTGGTGTTCAATTTTGTGTTTAATGTAAAGTCTGAAGATTACAGGTAGGAAAGAAGTAAAGGTACCTGACAGCAGCATCACCTACTTGATAATTGTGGGTGTTTAAGGATTACTGTCTCTTACATGCAGCTGGGAGCTTCCTTCATTGTGGCAAAGACAGAAAGTTTCACAGTCCTGCACTTTCAGACAAGAAATGCGCGTTAGCCAGGGATGAAGCTGAAAAGTCTGTTTATTGGAAGAATTGCTCATGACTATTGATTTTCATCTGAGCACTCTGACTCCCAGTTCCTTTGAAAGTCCTGCTGATTTCTGACAAGCCTCGCTTTTATGTTGTTTTATGCCAAGCTGAATATTGCCTGTTCAGCCAAGCTGAATCCCAGAAAGCTAATTTTTATTTCTATTAAATGTAGTATTTGAGATTTAGATAAGTCGCTAAATTCAAATGAGCATTAGAACATGTAAAATTATTGTTTCCTTTCAGACCTGTTTGAGCTTTTTCCCGTTTTGCTTAGACCACTCCCTTCCTGCCCCTTCCTCCAAGGAAACAAAGTGTAGGCAATTGAGCTGGCCGTTTGGCTGGCTGGCTTCCACTTCTCCTCTTCTCCTTAGTTTGATGTGAACAGGCAGAGAAGACAACAAATAGAAATATCCACAGAGACACGCTAATGAAAATGGATCAGACATCTCACTCCTTCTTAATATCCAGGTGGTTTGTACGAACCTTTATATTCCACAGAATGCTACCGTTTCTCAGACTGCTAGGAAATCTGAACTTAAACTTCCCAAATCTGAAGGTAAGAAAAGTGCAAATTTTAAGGTAAGACAAAGGATAAATCTTCAGGTAATACACGGACAATCCTGAGACAAGGGTTCAGGATCATCTTCCTGATGGTCTGTAACGCAGTACTTGAAAGTATCACCTCCCTCAATGCCCCCATCCTTTTTTATCGCCTTGATAAATGAATTAATTACGCCAGTGCCAATTAGTCTTAAGGTGAGAAGAGGAATGAGGCCTGAGATACTGCAGGAAAGAAAGGAGGGACTGGAAAGGAAATAGAAGGGACCAGGAGCAGGACAGAGCACGGGATGAGTGGGAATGGAGAGCAGCGCGGGGCAGCCTTGGCCCCGAGTCCTGCACATGCTTTCTGGTAACAGCGAGATCCGGCCTGTCGCTAACCTACCCCGACATCTGTTGAAAACCCAAATTGGAGAGTAACAAGGACTCTGAAACATCACGCTCTGTCCCACAGACCGCAATTGAAACCTCACGCAGCCTTGGCTGTGGATTTGGCACGCGTTTGCAAGCCATTTTCGGGGAGGTTTTGTTCTGACCTCTTAGGCAGCGAGCACCGTGAGCTGGCGTGGGGCTGGCCCCCGTGCCCGGGCGGGAACAAAGGGAGCTAGGAGAGCAAAACAAGCGCCCAGCAGAGCCCTGGGGAGGCTGCTTGGCCTGGCATGCTTGGGGAGAAAGGATTCATTATATTTTAGGCAAATCAGAAAACACTGTGGCTCATAGACCTTACAGGCTGTGCAACAGATGGTGTTGTTTTGGCTGGCACAGGAGGCAGGTGTTAAAGCAACTTCCAGAGATAATGGAGCTGCAACCAGCAGAGTTGAAAAAGAGTACAGAGAGTTACAGGGCATAACGCATTTACATGGAGAATAGGAGAAGAGGGCCTTTGAAACTGAGCTCGGATTTTGGAGGCAGCCACCTGACTCGTTCACTGCTTCTAGAAGGAAAGGAGATATGATGGCATGAGCTGCTTTGGGCTCCCACGGGAACGGTGTGAATTGCTAAAAATACGTAACCTTGTCAGGGCTGAGACATTGTAGTTATCATCTTTTATTGCTGATGTTTTCCATCCCCATATATCACTGAAAGAATGTGCTGTCTGGGAGAAGTAAAAGTTGTGAAAAATGGGTGTAGGTGGTCCCTGAGCATGGTGGTATTTATCCACCAGAGCAGACTGAGAGGAAAAAAAGCGTTCAGCCAGGGAACAGGTCTTCTGGCTGCAGAGGGTCTCATCTTCAATGATGAATCCCAACCTGTCAATTTCTGGGGTTTGTTTCTGTAGCTGAATTTCAGATTCAGAATATATGCACTTGCTGGGCACACCTCTGCCAAGCCGCAAGTCCTGCTCTGACGGTGGGCCTGGCCCGATCTCTCTGGCATCTGCCCTGCAGCCTCACCCCTGCGCTGGGGCGGGTCGCAGACCTGCTGGCCTGCAAGCCCTGGGGGCAGGTGCCCATGCGGGGCCAGGCACTGCCTGGGGAGCCTGCTCGGGGACACACGCCGGCTAGACCGTGCTCAGCCATCTGCTGCTGTGGCCACATAGTGCTGGCTAGCGAATCCTACTGGCTTCCTGGTTGAGTTCATGCTTGCTTGGCTACAACTACTTGTACTGCAACCTGGGTGGACATATCTCATATTCAAGTGAAATTCCAGAGGCTTGTGGTACAGGCTTAATAACAGGGCAATATTAAACCTTATTAACTCTCTCTATTCATGTTAATTTGCCCCTTGGCAAAGACCTGCTACCAGTCTGCCCAGTTTACTTTGTGACTCAGGCATGATTTCCCATAAAGGGACACCTGAAATTAAAAAGAAAGGCTATCACACTGGCTGTGCCAGAGCAAAGAAATGCAGGATGCACCTGCACAGCTTTCTTGTAGGTCAAACACAGATATTGCTGCAACCTCATCAGGTCAAGGAAACCTTAAAAGTGCAGAGACCAGCGAGTGTGATGCCCATACTGCAGTTGGTGTGCACCCAGCTTCAGAGCCCTGACTGGGAGAATGACTTTTTAGGTATTGACTTTTGAGGTAGTTCTTTCAAGCTGCAATTTCAAGGGTTATTTCCTCTATTTCTTCTCTATCTTATTTTAGCTAATTTTATTTCCATTTCATTGTGGCATATCTCATCATTGTTACCATGAAAGTAAATAGTAGCACAGTTGTTGTAATAGTTACTGTATACAGATAATTAAAATAGAAAAATATTATTCCACTCATTTCCTTTCACTAACTTAATGAAGAGTCATTGAACGTCTCAAATGCCACTTAGTGTTTAAGATGCACTTCCTGATGGTGTTAGCTGCTCACTTGGCAGATAGTGTAAACAAATACAAGCTGTGTGTCCCAGTTAGAAAACTGTAATAATACCTGGGTTATTGCATCATGGGGATCCTTTTCATCTAAGGATTGCTGTAAATAGATTTTGCAAAATATTTTAGACCTCTAAATCCCTAGAAATTTTTTTACAGATTTGTCAATTATGTGATCTGTTCTTGAAAGTATGTATGGATTATAACTGGTATATAGAGATGAACAGGATATAAAATAGTCTTCTTGGAACTATAATCTCTCAGTTTTCTAATTTAGACTGCCAAGATTAGTTCCGAGTGTTAGTTATGATCTGCCAGTGGCACCCAAAGTAGGGTGAGCTATGAGTTCAGATGAGGTTGCTCAGGGTTTTGTCCAGCTGGTGTTGAAAATCTCCAAGGATGGAGACTACGCAGCCTCTCTGGGCAATCTGTTCCACTGCTTCACTGTCCAAACAGTGAAAAACACCTTTGTCTGATAGCCAGTCTGAACTTCTCGTTTCAACTTATGCGCGTTGTCTCCCATTCTCCTGCCATGCACCACTGTGAAGAGCCTGGCTCCAACTTCTCAATAACTTCCTTGTAGGTACCAGGAGTTGCTGTAAGGTCTCACCAAAGCTCTCTCTTCTCCAGGCTGAACAAGCCCAGCTCCCTTAGTCTCTCCTCATGAGGCAAGTGCTCCGGGCCCTGACCAGGGGCTCTCTTCTGAAATTGCTTCAGTTTATCAGTGTCTTTTGTGTATTGGAGGGCCTAAAACTGTGGTCTAGGAAGTGCTGAGTAGAGCAGGGCTGTGGCCATGGGGCTCCGCTTCACACAGCCCTGGGTGCTGCTGGCTGTCTTTGCTGCCAGGAACGCTGCTGGCTTCTGCTCAGCTCGTGCCTGCTCACACCCACAGGGCAATGTCCTCAGAGCTGCTCCCCAGCCACTGTTGTTGTAGGGATTATTCCTCCCTAGGTGCAGGATTTTGCATTTGTCCTTGTTGAGTTTCATAAAGTTCCTGTCAGCTCTCTCCTTCAGCCTGTCTAGGTCCCCCAGAACAGCAGCTCTGCTCCCAAGCGTATTGATGGCTCCCACTGCTTTGGAGTGAGCTGCAAACCTGATGACCGTGAGCTCCGCCACCTCAGCTGGGTCACTGACAAAGATGTTAACTAGGACAGGTCCCAGGACAGACCCCTGCAGCGCTCTGCTTGTAACCAGCCTCCGGGCAGAGTGCAACCCGTTGACCATCACCCTCTGAGCCCTACCAGCCAGTCCATGTTGTACCCACATAGACTGTAACATCCTGACATGGATTCAAGAATATTGTGGGAGATGTATTGAAAGCATTGCCAAAGTCAAATGTGTCCACTTTTTTCCTTGTTTGGCCTTTTACTTCTAAAGTATCCATATGTTTCCCTTATTCTAAGTGCTTTTTCTGACACTGTTTATGCCTGTTCTTTGGAAATTTTTGAAGCAGCTCTTTTGACTGACTGGACCAGAATCTCTTCTTTTAACGAGTAGCCTTTTGCTATTGTTTTATTGAGTAAAAATCAAAATGAGTGATATTTGCCATTTAATAAAAGAGGCAGCAGAGACCATTAAGGAAAGGACTGCTAAAATTTTATAGTTTGTTCAATAAGTAATAATTTGCTGTGCCAGACTCTCCTTTAGGCTTTTTAAAAATGTATCTCTCTAGTGGAAATTATTTCTATTAATTATAAAGACAACTTATAATACAGTCTAGTGGAAAGCTTTGTTTTCATAGCAGTATCTTTCAAAAAGGTCATCCTTCAGCCTCAGAAATTGTCTATAGGCAGACTCTGTTTAGCCTGATTTTTAAATGCGCTCTTACAGATATCCTGTCCAAGTAAGTCCTATTAGAATGCAAACGTTCGTTTCTAAGTAGTTGCAGTCCCTAAGCTATCGCAGTTTAGGGATCTGCATGTAATTTTTGCAGTTAAGTAACTCCACTGTGTCTGTATGTGCGTGCACAAAAACTTATATCTTTGACACCAAAATACTGAAGAACCTGAATTCCATTTTCCGATATGGCAGGTGGTGGTTCTAAAGCCGGCTAGGTACCAAAGGATTTACACAAGCAGTGGGACTGTTAAAAGCATCTGTGTGTCTATCTTCATCGTACTTTACCTGTCTCAACTTCAGTCATCTTAAGCATGTAGTCAAAGGGACTATCCTAGATTCCCCCAACCATCAGTAGAGAGAGACAGATCCACCACACAGTGAATTCTTCAATGAATTGAGAAACCTCCTGGGCTGCTTGTGCCCTGTACAATTTTAAATTGTATACTGCTGCCATGATTAAATATATGTTTATATTTGGGCCTAAATAGCATGATTGTATCTATTCTAATAATTTAATATCTAAGGCCTGAAAAATCAAATTCTTGAAAGGATTTATGAAATGGTGTTTAAGAATTTTGCAGCCCTGATTTTTATTGTCCGTATTTAGTACAAAGCCCATAAGGCTGGTCTTAAAGTCTGAAAGACTAAAAGCAAAATGGAAAAATGAAAAGCATTCAGAAATTATGTTAAAACATATTTCTGTGTATATTTGGAGGGGGGTTCTTCCTTCTGTAGTACTTACGTGGCAGTTTTCATGAAGGTAGCTGTCTAGTTGTCCTCTGCTGTGTACACAAGGAAACAGGGACTTTTCACTTCAGTGGTGGAAATGAAAACAGAATATATGCACAAACTGCAGAACAGTTGCCCTGGCCAAAGCCCAGTCTGTTTCATCAGTCCGATTACATTTTTCTTCATGCATTCAGATAATAAGAAAACAATGTATTCTGATTTCTTCATCCTGTTAAAAAATAAATATGTATGAAGCAAAGACTAAGACTTTATTAATATTAAAGAAAAAAAGTGTGCTTAGACAGGTCAGAGGTGGTAAATGGAAATACTCTGGAGAAATATTTCATATTATATGGAAATCTTTATGCATATAGTAAAAGACTGCATAAACAGTCGTCTTTTTATTCCAGGTTGTAAGTGGTAGTGAATTTCTTGTAGAAAGGTGTCTACCAGAAGCTACGGGACAGAATTAATTAGAGAGAGTCCCTTGTTTGGCATTTGAGCTCATCCTAATAACCAGATTGTGGGCTCTCAGTCTGCAGCCATTTTTCAGGGCACAGCACCTAAGTCTGGCAGGGAAATGGGAATTGCCTGTGTCAGCACGCAGTGCTGTGAGCAGAGTCTGAAGCAGCAGCCCTGGTCAGGAGGGTAAGAGAGAAGGGGAGCAAGGTGGGGAGGCACGAACAGGTACCTGGAGGCATGCTGCAATCGGGATGAGCAGCCACTTAGGCTCCTCGGCTCTGCCACCCTTCAGCTCAAGAAGCTCTGGGAAAGAGATAAGTCAGTCAGTTAAACACAATAATTATATTCCTTCAAAAGCGAGTGAAAGTGGCACATGTTCAACACGGATCTCCTCCCCCCCGCTTCTTGATCATAACAGAAGATTTGGGCGGGTTTCCTATTCAGAGGCAATCAGTGAGCGTGGAGAGCAAGGGATGCAGGATGCCCTGGCTGACCTTCAGAAGAATTATTGTTTCTTTCACTCATGGTTTCTCCCCCCAACTCCCTTGAACAAGGCTTGGGAGCTGCAGAAGCTTTCTATTTAAAAACAGGTGCATAAGTGGAGCTGTCTGCTGTGGGGATGTAATTGATTCAGGACAACAGTGCCCCTAATCAGACAGCTGCTTTTGTCGTCTTGCCCTTTTGTGTGAGGGAATAGGAAAACAGCTATCACTATGCGTTTTAGTCAGGAAATATTCGAGTAACGTGTGTTTAGAATATTGCTTGAAATTATACATATATTTAACACTTTCCCCTCCTTTACTGCTTAAAACTGTCAGGCTTTAAAGGATACAATTTAATTAGCAATGGCATTTTAATACATTTACTGGCACTGGCTGTGCTGTATGCAAATAATTTATTTCAGGGAAATCATATTGGGATTGAAAATGTTTTTTTCTTTTCCAGGAAGTATTATAATTCCTAATTGACTGAAGCTTTGCCGATTTAGAAATGCATTCAAAGAAACCAAGATGCAAGTCAAGGGTATAGGGGGATTAAAGTTACTGTCACTCTTATGCAAATGTCTGTCACCCCGCACAAGGCTCACAAATTAAAATTGAAGTGCCGGTTTGCTGCCGCAGCCATGCTTTCAGAATAATCAGTGATGAATTCAACTGACATACCACAACTGTTTCCTAAAACCAGAGCATCATTCTTGTATAACACGGCACATTTATATTGTTAGAGAAGATTTATACCAATTTCATTTTGCATTCAGATTTTTGAAAGTTGCTAGATATGAACCAAGTGCACTCGCTTGCCCTGAAGATGAGTTTTCCATGTGCAGCGCCATGCTTGTCATTACGGATTAGTGCATCGTTTAGAGGGAAAAGGGACAGATAGAATAGATAAAATATTTTGCATATGCATAATCAACACAATTGCAAATAAAGGCAAAAGTCTTGGGAGGCAAAACACAGCTGTAATGCTAATGTTGAGTGAATAATTTTCTTGATGAATTTAGCCTCTGTGTCTGCTCACCAAATGTCCTCAAACATATTGTAATTTCTGAAAATTTGGTTGTTCTTTAGAATTGCTGCACTGTTTTGGTTTTTTGTTTTATTTTTTACTCTTTGGATTGCATGCAATTTGTGATTATAAAATATTTGATATTCAGCCTGCAGGCTTTATTAGCTAGTAGTCATCAATCATATAAACATACCTCATTTCTATCTACTGGTTGGATTGGTGTAATTCCTTTAGGAATACCATGGGCAAATGGTTGGCCCGTAGCAAAGTGTTAGTTGTGGCGTATTATGGTATGTCCTAGAATTAGTTGCTTTCTGTATGTAAGGGAAAATTTTAAAATGTACATAGTTGCAGTCTTCGAAGGAAGGGCAAAAGATAAAATGATGGTATGTTTCCTGTGGGCTGTATTTTCTTTTCTCACCACTTTTCTTCTACTTGGTCTGGTTGGGCTTTTTGTTGCTATTTTTCTGTGGAAGGGAATGTTGATTTGCTTTTTTGTCTAATGTTAATAATTTCATTTATAAGCAAATTAATCATGATCACAAGCATTTTGAGAGAGGCTCCGTAAGAATTCTCTATCTAAAAAGAATTAGAACCTCTTTCTGGTACAATAGAAACAACTTATTAGCAAGGAATAAGGGAACAAGCGTTATTTCAGAATAGTTATTGTCCTTCTTAGAGTGATTAGATGATTGCTTTACATTTTGTGGAAGGAAATATTTACTTTAGTGGTAATAAATTTTATTTCACTTTCTCATTCTAGTTATTGGAAACTGCTGCAGTGAATCCAATTAGGCAGTTCAGTTTCGTCTTAACATATACACAGGCTGCCCAGTGATTTGGGAATATTCTCTGTGATCATGTTCTAATGGGTAGCAGACAGGTTAAATCAAGAGCCATTACAGAAAGTATAAAGCTATAAACCTTTTGAAGTGTTTTCATACAGAAATAAAATCTTGTGTTTTCAAAAACAGTAAATCAAGAATATAAATGTCCTTACAACTTGGGGGCAAGGGGAGAAAGACATGAAATGGACTTATTCTAGTTCATGCAATTTAAAACTATTTAGATGTACAAGCATCAAACAACAGGCTGCTGCTTCCAGTAGTGTCTGTATTCTTGCATTTGCTTTTCCATAAATCCATTAGTCAGGCACCACTCTTCAACAGCCTCTGTATTGGATTTTAACAAAGCATTACATTCAGTTATTCTAAAATCAGCAAGTTATATATACCAGAAAAAAATCACAAATACTGCATTTGTCAGTGGCTCTGTACCAGTGGTAGGGTTGCAATCAAACGCCCATGCACACGATATTGTTAATGGTTCTGATTGTGTAATCGTCACTCTCATAATATAGGAGACCAAATGATTGCCCAAAGCAAGACAGTGTTTGCAAAGAGCTCATCATATGCCATTTTCTTTCATGATAGGTTTGATGACGAAGTACAAAACCTTGCTAACTCCATAGCTGTTATTCAGGAACATGATTTATTTTGATGTGGGGAAGGAAGGTCAAATTCATTTAACAACACTGCATTTCCCCCTCCTGTGTTTTTACTATCTTTAGTGTCTAGATGTTGACTACCAAATCATGTTTCTCAAGGCCTTATTTGAGAAAATTATCTGGATGCAGTTTTTATGTCTGTGACCTGCACTGAATTTTCAGGAGTTAGAAGCAGATCCACCGGATGGATCCCTTTAGCACCTGTAATTTTTATTCTCCATTTTGCAGCTTGCTGTCACCCCTACCCACAAGCATTCATCCCCAGTGAGGCACACAGTATTGCTGTTGGTCCAGTGTCTGTCTGGGGTCTGAGGGCTTTGCTCAGGGTTAAAGCTGTTCCCTTACAGGTCCTGACTTTGCAATGTATTAAAGCAGTACACCTGAGTGAGCCATATTGGCTATTGCTATCCTTCCACATTATGAAGCAACAATTTACAAACTGGAACTACCTTTTCTTTTTCCCTCTGAAAGTAATTATTGCCTACAAAGCTGTAATAAATCAAAGCACTTAAAGATGGCCCAAGGGAGCTTTTATGTTCATAAAACCTTGTCAGTCAGGGTTTGGTTTTGCAAAAACTCCAAGGAAAGTTCCTTGTTCTGTTTTTATTTGAACTTTCAGAGCAATGAAGTTGAAAAGATTTGGATTAAAGGTTCTCGTTGGGCTTTTGTTTCCTTTTTTTTTTTCCATACTGTTGTTAATGCTAATTCAGATATTAAATATAGTAAATCAGTTCTCTTTAATTCCCAGACTGCAAAACATTTAAGCTGGGATGAAGAAAACATATACATTTTTAGATCTTTCACAAATCTACCTATGTCTAGCCAGACCATTTAATTGCCTATGTTACTCTGTGTTTGAGGATGATTTGCCTCGAGCAGCAAGATAGCTTGCAGAAAAGGACACATCGTGCTCTCAGCAGTGCTGGAGAGCTAATGCCAGACTAAGCCAGAGCATTAGCACTGGTGGTGTTAGAAGGGTGCACTTACTGTACTGGGAGCTGCGGACATTTTATGTGCTCACAGAGGTTACTGCAAATGCAGGCACCTCAAGTCCTTCCTTTACAGCAGCAACTTTATTTTAGATATCGCAGATGTGTTTTGCATTCTGCACAATGTTGTCAAAAGTGCCTTGAAGTACTTCTGGTAGAGGATACAAAATATCTCATAAGATGGGGGGTTGGACTAGATGATCTTTAATGGTCGCTTCCAACCCAAACCGATCTATGATGATATGAAGATACAACGTGCTGGAAGAAATCTCCTGAAAGAGAAGTTAGCTCCAACATTGTCAAAGATGGTGCTGTTACAGTGATTTGGGCAAAGAAATACGGCAACTCTGCTCCTGCAAATACTGAAAACTAAAATGATTTTTAAAACTATTCTAAGTACTGAGCCTTTAGTTTTATCTCAGTAAAATGGATTTCTTCTCTTAATAGAAAAGTCATTCCTTTTTTTACGGTGAATTAAGTCAGAGTTTCCAAAGTTGATATATATGCTCTTTTAACAAACTGAATGGGACTAACTTAATGGCAGGTTTTGGTAGGGCAGACAAGGTTAAAAGCGTTAGTGGAAAGAGCAGAGACATAGGCTGTCTAGAGAATATCTGTTGGAACAGTTGAGGTGGTTTTAGCAAGGAGAGTGTAGTTACAAACCATTTTCTGTTTACTGTCTTTCTTCCAGACAGTAAATCTACTAACCAGTTAGTACTTGTAATGCAAAGAAATTGGGGAGAGCGAGGAAGTGCTGATGGACTCATGAACCTATATTGGGAATATCAGAGGTGTAAAGGTGAATTGGCGGTGGAAGAAAGAGCACAGCCCTACAGCATGGTTCAGGTGGGCATGGGCTGGAGTTGTTGATTTCTCATGTTTTAAGTCTTTCCTGTCTGTTGTCCCTCTGCTCCACTGCAGCAAAAGTAAAGAGGTCACAGAAAAAAGTTATCTTCCAATGATGTATATTGTAAGCAACTTTTTGTAGATTCCCTAATGTAGGAATGAAGCTGTTACTGTAATTCTCACTGTATTTGTGGAGTACCTGCAGGGCTGATTAAAAAACAAACAAACAAACAAAACCTAAACTCCCCAAAAAGGTGTCTTAAATGGGTGGGGACTGTTAAACTGCTGGACGGGTGGTTAGATGTATTTGAGAAATGCAAGTGTTACTTTAGGTAACAGTCTAGACCAGGACATAGTGACAATGCATTGATATGGAGGGCCAGCTATCTAAAAACTCTAGACCCCCATTAAAATAGAAACTTTTTTTAATTATTATTAAAAAGTAATTGAAGTATGAAATGCAATGTTAGAAGAAAAATGAAAATTAAAGAATTGCAAATACTTCTTCCATTTCAAACACTCTCCAATTAAATGCTTGTGTAATCTCTGCAAGTCATTAACTGAGATCAGCTAATGAAGAATGCACAAAACAGTTGGGCTGTAGCTCTGCTGTACAATCAGTCCTGTGAATAAAATTGTTACCTGGTAGTAACGAAGTGCTATTGAAGCTGATTGATAGTAAAACTCCAGCTGACTTTGATGGGAAAAGAGAGGAGCCAGGATCTCACTCTCCATCTTTAGCTAATGGAGGGACTTCTAACACCATTGAAAAGGGAAAGAAATTCTGCTTCAGCTTTTCACTGAAACACCTCCAATAAATAGGATTATACATTTGTAAGCTCTTCTGATCTAAAATAAAATCAGTAGACTAGCAAGTGCCTGCTCACACAACTGAGCGGTCTGATTGCAGAGGGTGAATGGTAACTCTGAAATGAAGGCAGTGTATGCAGAGTCAAATCATTCCCTCTTTAATTTCTCTACACATATATTGGGAGAATTTGTGAAAAAACTTGTTCACAACTGCCAATGATATACTCATAAAAGTATCACAAATCACACAAAGAGTCCCACATACATTTAATGGCCTGTTCCCAAATGACAGTAATCTTCTCCGCTTCTAACATGTTAAAATCTATGCACGAAATCAGGCTGTGGGTGAAAAGGAGCAAACATAGAAGTAACACTTGATGAAAAGGTGAAACGCTGAAGAACTAAACCAAGATGTTATCTTGGTCTTACAGTCTCTATGAGCAGTGAGAAGCACGAGCTCCTTTTTGATACTCCACAAAACTTCAATGCCTTGGGGGGTGGTGGTGGTTTTTTGGTGGGGGTTTTTTTTTTTCCTCCCCTCAAAGCTTCAGGCTCTCTTGGAGATGTCACTCCTTCCTCCCTAATAAAGATTTGCGAGTCATGCACATATTAACTCCAGGCTCAGCAATCCTAATTTATAGGCTTTGTAGCTGCATGCAAAAATGTGGTAGAGCTCCCAGCTGGCAGGCTGTCCGGCTGCCCTCTGGGACAGCCCCTTGGACTGCGCTCATGCTGGGCTCCTTCCAGCAGCTTTAGTCACCCCTTGCTAAACCTGCTAACAAGGATCTGTTGCCCATCTTTGTGTGGAGGGTGTAGTGGCAGCAGCAACAGCCTGTTAGTTTTAAGCTTGTTTACTCCTTTTTGGCAACTCCTTCCCCAATTCAGAGGGGCATCTGAGAGGTCGTAGCTGCAGCCCTTCTGTTTCTCTTCCCCGCTGCAGGCACATTCATTCTCTGTTCACCTTGCTGTAACAACGTGAATCTTTTAATCTGCCAGTTCAAAGGCAAAACCAGCGGAAAGGTGTTCAAAAGCAATAATTACTTTGCATTTCTCTATAATGTCATCATCTTGAAAATTGTATTCATCAGTGAACCTCTGTGAGAAAGTCAAGAACATCTGGTCCTGGAAAAACAAATATTAGGTGAACGTCTAGTTTGACCCTTGTTCACCATGAAAAATGACTTTCCATCGTAAGAAGATGATATTTACTTGGCATTGCTTTATATCCATAAATCTCAGCTCCTTTTACTCTTGCCAAAATAGTTTTTATTCTGAAAAGAAAATGTCAGAGAGTCGAGAACTTTAAGACTTTTGTCTAAAGTTGTTGCTGTTATATGGAAGATGCATGAACGTTATAATGATGGGGAGAAATGTAAAAACCTTAAAATAAACTTTTTTTGGAACTGGAATGATCCAATGAAATGAGTAGAATTACTGTAGTATAAATCATGGTTTGGCCCAAAATCTGACTATTTCTGCAGTTTTTGGTAATTCCATGTAAGGCCCTTGTAATTTTGTCAGCATACAGCATGTGCAGTCACTGTTGCCATTTTCTTCAGGTTAGCCTTGTTGCCGTTATTTTCTAAATGTGCTGAGTGGTGCCAGGATTTTTCTTCACCTGTGAAGAAACACAGAAACAGGAAAAAGGATCCCATAATGCTTCCTTAAACTGGACTGTCAACAAACCCTGACTCGTTTCCAGAGAAAGCAAATATTCACTTAGGTTTTCATAGCACAGAAACCATCATCTCAAACCAGGAATAGTGTCAGCAAACTCTGGTCCCTGAATAAGCAGTTTACTTGCTCAGACTCTTAGGCTGTATGGGAATTGGCGCTTTTCTCCCCCACAAATACCTCTGTTACTTGAGATAAGTAGTCCAAGTGTTGCACGTATTCATGATCAAGGGTTCATACTTTAAATTCCAGTTGAGAGAGTTACTGCATGTAAAACCTGATACCTTCCCTTCAGTCAGCCTTTGCTAGCTATTTAGAGTTGGTTAATAAGAAGTTGCAACTATACGAGTAAGTGAGTTTTTCATGTTTGTTTGGGAGTAGACGGGATCTAATCTGATGGGATTAGATCAAATTTGCTCTTTGATACATTTGGTGTGCCTAATTTGGGAAGTTGAAGTTTCTGGGCAGGCCCAGCATTGCTTGAAAGCTGCAGACTGGGAAGCTGTCAAAACCTAGGTCATAACCTAAACGCTAGTGTCAGTACAACATCCAGAGTTAAGTTTCTTCAGCTCTAGCTTGGGCTGCTTCTAAAATCATGAAGAAAGATGCTGAACAGTCTCGGGCACAAGGTCTTGGGGGTATGTGTTCAGTCTCTTGCCTCCAAAGCAGCAGGAACAAGTGGAAGTGTCGGGAGGTCACCTGGCTGAGACCTTGTAATGAGCTTGTGGCACAGCTTGGCACATGCTGCTGTGGTTGAGGCTGCGTTGGACCAGTGCCAGGCTGGAAGAGAAGAAGTTGGGGGTGCGTTTCATCAAGCATGCTCTTAATAAGCTGAGTGCATGCTCCTCGTTGGTACTGTGTGGTTTCTTTTTTTTTTTTTGGTCAGTTTTTACTTGGTTTCTTTATTTGCTTTCTGAAATTCTCCAAGGAGAACTGAAAAGCATTAATAGGTAATAAAATTAAGCCTTTTACAACAACAATAGTGAAAAAATGACATTAATTTCTCAAACTATGTGGTGCTGGGGGTTTTATGTAGTATTTGTGTGTGTCTTTTATTTGTTTTAATATTTTTATATTATTATTTCTTAAGCAATATCAGTATTCTGAGAGAGAGAGAATACTGATTGCAGAAGTGGGAACACAGGCAAGTCAGGTATTCTGAAACAAAATCATTGGAACTGGGAAGTCCAGGGTTGCAGGTTATTCCTGCTATGGGTGAAGGCACTGTAAGCACTCACAGATTTCACAAAGGTGCAGAGACATCTGGGGTGATTTCCTCCTGGAAAAGAGTCAGAATTAGCTCTCTTAGTGCTTGCCTGCAGGGAAAACTTGCCAATGTAATTAAACCGCTCTAGTTACACAGGTATAACTCCTTCGGTCACTCTTGTTTCAGGAGGAGTGCCCGGGCAGGGAGTTTATACCAGAGTAACCACGGCAATGTGCTGCCGTACAAGTACAGCGAGGCCATTTGCCAGCTGGTGCGTGCCAGGTGGCTGCCATCTGAGATGCTCAGGAGAGCATTGCTCCTGGTGAAAAAAATTGCCGAGCTGTGCCAGGGCCTTAGGCAGGACACACATTCCCATCAACGCCCTGAAAATAAACATTTTAAGTCATAAGTCAAATCATTTCCCTATGTATATAAGCTCCAGCTGCCTTTGAAAACCTCCTATCACAGCTTTCTTTCACAGTTCAATTTGACAAAAAGATGAGTTTAACTGTTAATATTCAGCAGGCTTCTGATGTTTGATCCTTAACGCAGTTTCTCACCACCCCACTTTCCTATCACCCCTCTTTTTCTCCACCCTGCCTGTGGCTGCAGAGTGATTCCTGACTGAGGGAAAGGCTGGGAAAGGGATGAGGTGACTAGCTGGAAGCGTGGGTGACCTGGCTCCAAGTCCTTGCTTTGCTGCAGACTTTCTATATGGTCTTGGGTAAGACAATCCCTCTGCGGTTTGATTTGTGCCCTGCAGAGGTGGGGAGCCGCACATCCGCGACTCCGGGAAGAGTTGCGAGTTGTGATAACTGCATCAGAGAAGATGAGTTGCACAGGTTGTGCAGGCTGAGAGGTCGGGTCAGGATCTCAGCTGTGTCGCATTTCCCGGGAGACAGGGACTGAAAAGTTGTTCACTCCCCAGCCAGGCTGCTTTTCTGGGGCAAATCCACTTTGCCCTCCCTCCTCTTCCCTTGCTGAGCAGTCTTCCAGAGCCTGAACTGCCCAAACCAGGTTTCTGTTTGTATTAATGCACTAAAAAGTACCTTTCTGCAAAGGGATAAATCCCCTTGAAAACCCTTGTGACTTCTGATTATTACAACCTGAAGAAATAATTGATTTTAAAGCAGGAAGGTTCATAACACTTCTCAGGTCATTTGTCTTACCAAGATTTGGCTGGAGAAAGACAAGCCTCATTCAGAGAGAGATGTTCTAAAGAAGTTGACTTTTCAATGTACAAGATATCACAGTTCATTATGGGCCCGGCTCTGCTGTTACTGTCAATGTTTGCTAACAACAGGTTCAGAAAAATTGGCAGCACTGGATGTTAGTGTTGGATACCGAAAAAGAGAAAGAAAAAAAGGAGGGGGCGGGAACCATTAAACCTGAGCTAAAGCTAGGTTGCTGCTCTTCTCTTCATCATCCACATGTCGTCTCCCATGCTTGGCCTTGTCTGGACTGGAGTTATTTATTTGATTAGTGGTTTTTGCAGGATGTTCCTGAACTGCTGAATATTTTGTGTGTGTTCATCAGCTTGCATAATTTGCTCTTACTTGTTTTACACCAATCTCTGTCTGAGGGGGAAGAAAGCGCTTATCTTATGTGGGAACTCTATTATACAGGTGTTAAAAGCAGCTGTTTGAATCCTACTCTTCAATCTTTTCTGTACTTCATTTCAAATGGGACAATTCAGATTGTGAGTTCAGCTCAAGGATATACAATGAGGGTAATCAAACGTCTTTATATAGCCTCAAATTTGTGTCATAAAGAACTGCAAAAAAGGCATCCAAACGCAACATTGAAAGTTAGATTTCTAACTTTCTACAGTGTAATCTGGCAGTGCAATTTATTTCTACAGTGTAATCTGGCAGTCATTTCCCTGGCCTACAACAGGTTGGAAGTGCTCTGTTGTGGTTTGTGCGCTCTAGAAAGAGAGAGACCCACGTCAACGTAAATACACACCGATGTTAAACATACCTTCTGTGTTTCAGAATTTGTGTTTACTTGTGTAACTGCAGGCATACAATATCCCTGACATAAAAATGAAGGGATAGGCTAATATTTTATCTATAGTCATCTGTGTTCCCTCTTCCAACCACACCGCTTTTTCAGTGTTTGTTGTCTGGCAATGGGAGAGAAAAGCTGTAGCTTTTTAACAGTAAATGGATTGCACTACCTGTCTGGCCTGGTCCTTGGTCAGCATACCGGACGGCGTGATGGAGATGTGCTTCGTGGGTAGGAACTGCCGGCTCCCGTCCCTTTCTTACCCGGGCTTTGGCCAGCCTTCCCTCCCTCCCCAGGTTAGTGAGCACTCGGCTGAAATTCACTCACTTCTGTTTGCTCTGAAAGCTGTCTCTGGTTGAGTATCCCTTTCATTTTTTTTATTCTCACTCTGCAGAGAATTATTTTCAGCAGGAATAGTTCGTTCTTGTTTCTTTCAGCATGCAAAGCAAAACAGCGCTCTGTCCTTTCAGATCACTGACAGATCTGTGTTGCTTTTTATGAGGCAACCCGGGGTGGCAGAGTCAGACCGGGCCTCCGGCCCAATAGGCACTGTTCAACTGTGCGTAAAATCTGAGACACTTTTGCAATCGTAGCTCCTTAGGGGGAAGCGCGCCATATATCAGGTGCTTCATAGGATCGGTCTCTGTGCAATTTCATCGGTGATGGAGCTGGCTTGCTTGGTCTCTGTGTTGGGCTAAACAGCGATGGTGGGGATGTTTTGTTCAAAACTTGCTTTGCTAACTTTAAAAAAACCAAAACAAAAAACAACCAACCAACCAAAAACAAAACCCAAATGCGGTGTTTCTACAGTGATATCGGGTATAAATAATTATTTTTCAGACCACTGGTAAGTTTTGTAGCAAGTTTTATCCAAACATACCCTCTGCGGAAATGAGCGCAGATACCCAGCCTGCCGTACCTGCCAGTCCGGGGCGGGGTTTATCCAGTAACCGCGGCCCGAAAAGCTCCTTCCCGGGCCGCGCCCCGGGCCGCGCTCGGCAGCGGCGCGGCCGCCCCCGCCGCCTCCCCGCCCGCCCCGCGCCGCCGGGCCGCTCCGCGCGCGCGGGCTGACACCTAGCGGCCGGCAGCGGGAGCGGGAGCGGGGCCGGGAGGGGGGGACCGGCGCTGGCCGAGGTGCCCGCCCCGGGATCGGGCGCCTGCTGGGTTTCGCTCTGCCGGGGCCGGGGTACCCGCACCTCTGGCGGTTGTTGCCCACATCGTCACTTTATTTAAAAAAAAAAAAAAAAAAAAAAAATCCAAACAAATAAAAAACCCCAAACCACCCCAAAAAACCCAAACCAACCCCCTCTCCCCCCCCCCCCCAAAAAAAAAAGAAAAAAAAAAAGAAAACCTACAAAATGCCCCTTGGGATTAAACAGTAGGGCTTTGGGGCTGTGATTGGGTTGGAGGTCTCCGTTATTAATTGCCCGGGAAGGGCAAAGCCCGCAAAGCCGCCCGCTCGGCAGGGCCCGGGCACGCGTGCATGGTCGCGTGGGTTGGGCACAGCCCTCCTTGCAGCTCTCGGGGGTCTGGGGTGCAGCGGGCTGTGCAGGGGTGTGCTCTCTGGGCTGTGGGGTGGGATCAGGGGCTTTTGAGGGGTCCCGCAACATCAGTAACAGAGGAGAAATCAGCTTTTGTATTTCAAAAGAAGTAAATATTTGCTGAAGGAGTACCCCATGTCTGCTGAAAAAGTCTTTGCTAAGCAGCCTTCCCCCCCCCCGCCCCACCCAAAACCCCAGCAAAATGAAGGAAAAAGGAAGAAAACTGTAGGACAACTTAACTTAAACAGGCCAAAGAAGAAGGGAAGCAATGATTTGCTTATGTACAAGATCACAACTTAAACGCCATATAGAAGAAAGAGCTGATATTTTGTCCTCACTTAATAATCATAATTTTACTTGCAATTTTTTCTCCAAAAATGAAATACTTCTGATAAGGAGGATGATATGGCTTAAATAATTTAGCCATTCAAACTGTGCTTTCAAATTATCTGGCATCTATTCATTGAAATGAAGTTATGCCTTTGGCTTTTTCCAAGGCCTAGGTTTGAAACTATGATTTATTTGCCATTTACAGCCACTTCATATCCAAGATCACTACTGTAAGGTTGCTAGTATTTGCATTGTATTTTAGTATTAAGCATTGCAAGATCAGTGGTCTGTTTATAGCACAGAAAAGTTGTTTCATTGTGTGCTTTCCTGCTATGCCACACTACCTTTCTGAAATCAAGGGCACCGAGCACATTGGAAGAGAGAGAAAATTTGGGGTTGTTTATGATATTCTGGATAAAAATAGATGAGGCAACTGAGTCCATTGTGTTTTATGGCAGAGAACTGTGGATATAGGCAAAATGCTGAAGGATCCATTGGTGCTAAGAGATTTTGATTTCCCCATTGCTAATGCCAGATATTTTAAAAACCAGTTTTATTTACCTTATTATGTTTATATCTTTTAGGCATCAGACTTTATGTCCCTTCTCTGCGACCCTGAGTACTTAAAACTTGATGATATTCATCATGAAAACTGAGCTTCTTATAAATAACATGATCCAGGAGCTAAAGCTTTAAAAAGAAAGAAAGCTATGGTTATATACCTTTGAGAAAGCTCCAAGTTACGAAAATTATGTTAATTAATTGACAGTAATTGGGGGGGTTGGGGTTTTGTGTGCCATTTTTTAGTTATCAAAACATCTGTGGATATTATATATAAATAATCAGGAATGAGACTGACCGACAGTACTGCTAAATGGTGTTCTATTAAAGCTATATGATGGGGAGCGATGGGGAGGCAACCACCTCTTGCTAAGAGCCAGGTTGTGACTATACTGATTTCTAGCCTCAGACATTTTTTTTCCATCAACTATGAAAGCCTGACTTATCCTCCATATAGTACTGTCAAGGAGTTTGATAAATATCTTGCTGATTATTTATATACTTTATATAATTCTGGCTTATTTTTGACAGGTAATCATATCAGTCTTTGCTGCAATCTAGCTCGTGCTTTAAATGTTTTTCTCATGCTCTTGGGTTGCTACGTTAAGTTGAACACAGGGACTGTCTGCCATAGATGGAGAGAAAATGGTGCTGCACGAGAAAACGATGTTTAAAAGTCTCTGTTTGCAAGTCTAAACAGGAGAGAGGAAGAGCGTTATTTACTGTTGTTTACTGGAGGACTTTATACAAGAACAAATCAACTTCTTTTTGTTTCCAGTCAAGATCTGTCGACTGAAAACTACTTTAGCTTCTAGGGCTTAGGATAGTAACTCTAATAAGTGGTAGCAGTCTCCTATTAAGGGTAAGAAAGTTGTGTAGGAAGCCAGCAACGTGAACAACATCATTTACAGAGCCACTGGAAAGTTCAGAGTAAGATGACTTTTTCCTCTCTCTTTCTGTCTTTTTAGGTAAATGAGATGGTAACTTCTTTTAAAATCAGTGTCAACTTTCACTGCGTTGTTTCCAAAAAACATATAATGTTCATGTCTGGTTAGGCCTGACTGAACAAAGAGCATCAGTGGTTTTGTGTCCTACCTTCCAGCACAGGCAAATTGTAGGATAATGTGCTGTATAGGAAATTCATGTAAGCACAAACCCACTTTTCACAGAGATTTCTGGCATCACTCCTGCAGAGGCAGCAGAGCTGCCGAATGGTTTTCTCTTCCCCCTCTGGGGTGGCAGAGCTCTGTGTACATTGTCTGTAACACACAGTACAGCATATATGGTCAACAACCTAAGTACACAAAACCTAGGTCAGAGGAAAGTAAGGCAGCTAGCGGACATCAAATGCTTTCAAGAGCAGATGGGTTTTTTTTGTTTTGTTTTGATTTGGTTTGGTCTTTAACTAAGCTTAAAATTGCAGTCGTCAGTCTGTCCAAGCTGGTGAGCTCTGCTAAGGAATAAATACTGAGCCACTTCCTTGGAAAGTAGCTAAAAATAAGTTTTAAAAACAGTGAATATTTTATTGTGCGCTCCTTCATTCCACACAAACCCTTCTTTTACTTGTGTTGGTGTCCAAGCGTCATGATCTGTGCATGGGATGCATGTGCACAGATAAACGTCTTGAGTTAGACTGGCTCCAGATGGAGAGCAACACCATCTGCTACCTCTAACTCACAGCCCCGAAGACCAGAGATCTGATCCAGGAGAATGCCTTTGTGCTCCTCTGCTTGCAATATTTCTTAAATGTTTCTCACACCTCCCATAGGAGTTGATCTTGATGTCCCAGCTTCATTTCAGCAGTGAAAGGACACCTGCTACTGCAAATTTTTTATTCATAGCAGGGTTTTCTGCTGCAGGATCTATAAAGAGGAAAAGAGCAATGCGAACTCTTCCTGTCAGCACCCTGATTTCAAAAGGCAGCATTGTTTCTGCAAGGAGGAGGAAAGAGAGGAAAAAAAAGTGTAAATAATTAGAAAACTAAAAGCAGCATTTCCTTGCTCCTCCGTTTTGGCAGAAGTATCTGGGCACATGACAAAGTTTTGGTACTCGGTGCTGAAGACCTGTGTAGGGGTTCCCGGAGGGTGAAGATGCTGACCTCTGCTTTGAATTTCCAAACCTGCCGTGAACTTTACCGTCCCCGCTTAGTGTCCCAACCACTCTGAAGTCTTCCTGCTCTTTCAGTGTTTTAAATGAATGAAAATGAGGACTGAAGAAAATGCAGTAAAGGGGTGATAAAGTTTTTCCTAGTTAAATTTTGTCCTGGTCCTTACAAATCTCTGTATCATAACAAGCAAGGACAAATGGTAGAATTTAAGGTTCCCTTAGCACAGCTATGTCCAGATTTACTCATTTACTGTATAGTTTGCATTTGGAGTCACTGTTAGAGATTAGAGACCTTTCTGCCCCATTTCCTCTTTACTTTATCAATTACCGGAGTCCTTTCTGTGGTATCCTCAGGTATTGCTCTGTAGTAAACAGGAAGAAGAATTCCCCTTGCCCCTCAGACTTTGTAGTTAGAAATGTTACCATTTCATGTAATGAGAATCTCAGCTGTAAAATTGAATCCAATATGGAGAGTTTACTTAGAGTTCAGAACTGTAGGATTTTATGATCAGAAATCTCTCGGTATTTCACGACCCAAAGGGGATTTTGGAGTATGAAAAGGAGATCACGTGGACAGATAACAGTGGAGATTTATAGCAGGCTTGTGTTTGACCACTCACCTTCATCATGAACAATCCAAAACAACTATTTTCAAGGATCTTCTAACATGGTACATAGTGAGCATACAATAATATTTAATATCCGAGGTCTAGAACCATCATTGCTGCTCATGCCCCTACCACACTTCTAGTTCCTCTCTTATATTTTAACTTGATGAATCTGATCCAAATTCCATTGGCATTAATGAAGAACACTCATTGACTTCAATAATCTTTGAAGTGCATCTAGTATCAACTACATTAGCATAATCAAGTCAGAGGCAATTGTTATGGATGCATTATTTAGCACTGATTGGGGAGGTATCATCAGCTCCCAGTATCAGCTGGTGTTAGATGTTATTTTATAAGGGCTCGATTATTAAATTACTGTTGCAGGTTATGAATCCTTCAGTTGTGCGTTCACTTCTTACTGTGCAATATTCTGTGTTTACGTTATAGTTCCCCTAAAGCATGCACTGGAAGGGTTCAGCAACTTTATATAATTTCCAAACCTGTAATCTCTTCTTCTACAAAGTGGCATTTCTTATGAATCTGAGTGAAGTGAAGGCCACAATGTTCGTCGCGTTCCTCTCTGCATCACGTAGTGAGACACATCCTGCATAGCTGCAGATAAGGCTTTGACCTGACAGCACTCGTTTGTGCATTAAGTGTGAGAAGGAGTATGCCAGGTTTCTGATGCTGCTAATTCGAGTCAGACTCTTGGTACACAGTGCTCCTTAGCTTGAAAGTTGCTGAAGGCCATTAAGACAATATCAAACTACCGATGCCACATCCTGGAATACAACTTCACCAAGCCCTGTTTGAGGGGTATGAGCAGCAGTCATAAAATGGACAGTTGCAAGTAGGAAGCAAGATGCTGGCAGGTCACGCGCATCTGGGAAAGCTCTCACCCAGCTGTTTTTAGTGACAATGTTAGGTGCTGCCCTGTCCACTGGAGGCTCTGCCTCTGCCCAGGACGTGAGCATGGTTGGGTTGGTACATGAAATAACGTGTGTGTTTAAGTTTTTTTTAAAATTGGCATTCAGCTTGACTGAATCTAGAAGTACTCATGGTGCCAGTTGCCACCAGTTTAAAAGCCATACTTGATCACAACTTGAGTGAGCAAGTCCAGAGGCCACAGTGGTGTAGGAATAGGAGACAGGATATTTTCTACAGTAATAATCTCAGTTTTGTTAATACTTGTGGAGCAGTTAAAAATAGTTTTGTTGGTGATCGGGGTTTTTTTCCAAAGAGCTGCAGGAGATGTAGACTTCTGCTGCAAGTTAGCTGCTTGCCTTCCAAGAGCACCTAATTTGCTTTTAGTGAAGTCCAAAATGATTAACTGTCATATTAGCCAATGCATATACTTGTGTCAGCAGTTAGAAGAATTTCACTTTAGATCCTAACGTTCAGGCTGACGGACTTCTGTGCCAGTGTAAGACTTCATCAGTCAATAAAAGTTGATCTGCAACCTTATTTCATGCTGCAAAAGCCAGACCTTACCCAGTAAACCGAAACTGAAATCTTCCTTTGCCGTGTCAGATTGGAGTGAAGATGCTGGAGAAGAGTGTGCTTTAAACTTGGGGACAGAGACACATGTGCACATCATATTTGGCACAGAGGTGTCACAGTGGGCTGTCCTAATCACCCACAGGACAAGGGAAATCCACAGCATTACACCAGTACGTAAAGACGACCCCTCACTGTGGGGAATTGCTGCACTTCCACAACTGAGAGAGAAGAGATGGCCCATTAGTATGTGACTGTGGTACCAAGGTCTGCTTCAGAAATAGGTCATTAAAACCAGAATCTACTTGTGATTGCTACAGAAACCAAACCTTGGAAATCTTTCTCACAAGTCAAAGCATGTACAGTGTGCTGAAGCGCTAAGGAATAATATTTACAAGACATTAGTACAAGTGCATGGTTTTAATACGGAGCTATTTACATAGGTATTGAAATTAAAAGATAAAGTTGGATGGGGGTCTGCCTGGTACAGGCGAAAGCATGGAGCTAGATGATGGACATGTTCAGAACATGTTTTCTGGGGGGATCAATATAAAAGAACTTCAGGAAGGGTACATAAAGATGATTTACTTTTCACTTTTTTCTGGCTTACTGGAGAAAAATGTAATTGAACTTCAACTGGTCTCTGAATTATTTGGCCTTCTGTTAAGGCAGCAGAGAAAGATCTTTTGATAGATGTTTATTATGATCCTGATGGAAGATTTTATGCTGTGTAGCATGAGAATCAAGGGAGAAAAAAGAAAAAAAATAGGCTTTTAAAGTTGGTTTCTACTGTGTGCCATTTCACCTCTGTGGTTTTCCTTGCCATCTCTATCCCAAGTTCCTGCTTATAGGATCTAGTAATGCACAAGCTGCCATCACTCACCCTTTGCTCTTCTTTTTCACCCTCCCCCTCCAAATATTAGTTTGAAACCAAGAAGTGAGTCACTTAGAATTTTCACCACAGTTTTTCTCCACAGTATTTCTGTCAAAATTGTTTTCTAGTTTCTGAAATAACTAATCTAAGATGAGGTAATTTTCCATGTAAATTAAATTTCATAACACAAATTCAAATGCTCCTCAAAATAAAATGCCTAAGGAAAATAAACTAGTATTATCATGGTAAAGTAACCGATCTACAAAAATTCCTTAGAGCTTACAGTGGAGCTCAGCGGCAGGACATATTTCCAACCCACTGGGTTCAATGTACATGGTTCAAAACAACAGATAAAGTATTGGAGACATCCTGATTGTAACTGGAAAGCCCAGAGGGTTAAGGATCCTTTGCACTAGGACAAAGATGTCTGTGTTCCACAAAATGCCAGAAGAATTGTATTCACTTGCCAAGTTGCAGATATATAACAGAATAAAGCAGGAAAAACAGACATGCCAATAAGGAACAGTTTGCTAGTTTTTGCAAATCAAAGAGCTTGAAAAGCACTAATAATAGATTTATTGCTGATCAACATCCTTTGTAATTATTTATTTCTGGACAGATACAGGATGATCGGCATCCTGTTTTATTTCATTTTGTTTGTATAAGTAGAACACTGAAGGGATTAACTGGGAATAACTGCTGATTAAAGGTGCATCTAAATTTATCCCACGTTGTTTGGAGATGGCATAGACTCAGGAAATCTGAAATCAGATCATTGGATTGTCAGTGTGTTGATCGGTGTGTTAAATAGCACAAGTCTATCCCAGGCCAAAGTGTGCAGTCAGAGTCCGGTAAGGACGTTTTACTAGCCTGGGCGACTCTATTGGGTGAAGACATGTCATTTTTATTCTCCGTTTCATTTTGTTCTACTGATCTAATTAAATGCTGTTTGAAAGTGCGTAAGTGCTTCAGGTTATAATAGCGTAGATATTATGCTACTATATGTATATTATATTATTAGGTATTTTATATATATAGGTAGAAATTCCTAAACTGTAAGAAGGTGGAAGGCTTTTTCTATGTTTTAAGTGACTTAATGGGGCGATGGCATTACTAACGTCTTACCCAGTGGAAAACCACCAAGTAGGGGTTTCACACCCCAGCTGTTAAGGGGTCACTCTGCCCATCAGCCCGAACCACCCCCCGGACAGGCTGGCCCAGCCACCTCCCACTGCTCCAGTGGCCCAGCCCTGGGGAACCGCTCCTGCTTCCATCCACCTTGTTATTTGGTTTTGCCTGTCCACTTCTCCTAGTTACAAGAAGAGCCCACAAGCACAGCAAGGGTGTCAGAGGAAGATGTTAAAGATAGCAGCTTGGCAGAAAATGTAAGCTTTTAAATATTAAAACTTGGAGCTATGGACAACATTCATCTAGATCGTCTCAGCAATTTCCAAGGCAGTAAGGGCTGCAGCACATGCAGTGATCCCAGCTCATTAGGAAACGTCAAGAAGTGTAGAGTGAATACTACCTCAGACCTCAATGTGTCAGAAAAAGCAAAAGCTTGCAAAGAAAGAAGGGTTATCTGATAAATCTGGTGAGGGCTGGATGGTCATGTAAAGGTCTGCAACAGCATTTATTTGCTTGGAGGGATATTTTTAGTCTGGGACTTGAAAGATTTTGAACCTTCACAAGGTTTACCTGTGAAGGCAGCTGACCAAAAGCCTATCTTTAAAGATAGGCAGATGAAATAAAAGACAAATCTCGCACTGGAGTCTCCCAACGAGCAGCCGGTCATTAGGTTGTTACGTATTTCCCCCCCTTTTCAATCTACTGCAGAGTTGTTACTAAACTCCTCAGCCTCTCTTCTCAGGGCGCAAACAGGACTGCATGTCTGTGGAAAAGAAGACGCAGCGTTTAGATTGCCCCTGGATCTTGTTATCCTCATTTCTCAAAAAACACATTGCAAATTCTTCTGTGCTTTTCTTGGAGTTTAGGGGGCGCTTTTAATTGTTAAAAGTGGCAATTATAAGCGCATTTAAATATGTTTTTATAACTTCTTCCTAGCACAATAGTTTTGTGCATTAATCCAGTAATGCATTGTGGCAGACAAGATGTTTTTAACGTGTGGCTTATGATGAACTTTATGATATTTATATACGTAGCAAGCAGGAATCTACAGTTATGTTCCATACACAGAATGTAACTTCATACGCCTTAGGGACTTACACTTCAGAGACTTTTAAATGCAAGCCTCTGGCTTGAAGCTATCTTTCTCTTGGCTGCACATAGCACCCAGTAAAAGTTTGTGTCTGGCACGTCATTTTTGAGGTGTGGCAGAGTTATAAATGGTAATATGAGTTGAAGTTTTACAAATGGTTATGTTAGAGACTTGTGAATCCTTGAGTTCCTTTATTATATGTTGTGCAAGCATTCAGTTAGCCGAGGCATACTTCACTTTTGAATCATAAGGAAAATGCCACTACCCAGCTTGCTTGCAAACTCGTTTGCTTAGAAGCCTCATTACATCAGCGAAAACAACAGTGCGTGTTTAGAGTGCTCTGTGGAGCACAATGTTTCCTTTTCTTCGGTCACTAATTTAAATGATTGGAGTGATACTTTTGACAAGGAAGAAATAATTTCATTGTTATGGATCATTTTTCAAGTGAAGCTGAGTTTTGGAATAAGGTGATGGTGAGTAAAGCATGTGAGCGGGGAAGGAGGGATAATTTTGTTCCGAGTTTTATTCAGTAGTTTCTGAAAACTAAGATGGAAGTGATTTTGGTATTCTGAAGGCAGGGCTATATGTTTTTTATTAAATGGAAAACATAACGTATTGATTAAAGAAAGGGTGAGACAGTAACAGGCATGCTTGCTGCTGTGTTCCATGGGAAACTGCAATATGAATTCTCTTAATATCGAGATACAAATCTGATTCACAAGTTAGTTCATCTGATGACTTCTGAAAGGGAAACATGTCAGCTCATTAAATAGATGCATTTTGTTTAAGCAGCTGCTTTTAACATAATAGTAACCTAGATTTTCAAAATAATTTGTGGTATTGCTATCTAGATATTTAAAGAGGTTTTTTTAACTTTAAAAAAAGGAAAAATAAAATCAAAACTTAATTTTATTTCAGATGGGTGAAAATTCTTTAAATGACTAATTATCATTGTTCTCTTTCTGGAAACTGCATTCTCTGTATTAACTGTATTCTGCATGTTCTGTAAGTAGCCATTTTCTTTTGTTTCTTTTTTCTCTTTTTTTTTTTTCCATCAGAATACAAATAATACTTCAGTCATTGTATTATCAATTTTATCCAAAGTGAGAGAGTGGGTTTTTTAAGCCCAAGTTTTGCCCATAAGAGTAAAGAGGCCAGACAAAATAACGCTGCTTAAGTATAGGGAGGTAACCATATGCATAGCTGCAGGTTAGGACAAGTAAACTTTATTGTGCCTTCTCTTGTTGCTGATGGTAATCAGGACATTCTTGTTAGCCTGATGAAAAGAAAAAAATCAACTGGAGGTTTTCTAAAGTAACTTAAGGAACACTTTTTTTTTCTGAGGGCGAGAGGCAGTGTGATCTAGCTGGTAAAGCGTATAATCAGTGCGTCTGGCTTATCGTCTCAGGCACCGCCACAGGCAACCTTAGATGAGTTTGAGGAAGCCACTGTACAACCAATTTTACTACACTTACTTACAAAGTGAATTGTACTTTATTCATGTGGTAAGGTACATGCTCCCACCCCCAAATCTTTCGGTTTCCATATTTTTAAAATATCGGTAATTTTTGTCTCCTTCACAGGGCTGCTATGATACTTACTAATTTGATGTGTTTAGTCTTTGATGACACCATTTCAGCCATCTGTAGGTCTTTCCTCCATAGGCAGCACTGCAGTTGGGAGAGAGTAATTAATAGAAAGCATGTTCAAATTTGTGAGGACTTATTTGTATTTCCATGTTTAAAAAAGGCAACTAAAGTAACCATTTGGCTGTCCAGCTGCTGAAAACACAGGAGTACATAAACAACCTGCATTTTAGACATGTAGGAGTCATGCTAATCTTTTCCCATATAATTTAGTTGAAGTTTGCAAGCTATGAAGTTCTTCATTTTGCTATCTTATATAGGTGATTTGTACAAACGTCATTAGTCTGTGACAGCAGGAAAGTGGAAATGATCGCCTTGTTGAACCTTTAGGCCGTGGTCCCGCAGTCTGGTTGTAAACCAAGAGTGTTGTGGGTAAAGACAACCTCTGTGGTTGTCTGAACATATATATTGAGCAGGTTCCCATGCGTGGAAGTTACCTTTGCAATTTAGTTATTTCAGGTGAGCTTGTGTCCGGTAATGACTTTGGAAATGTTTCTCCTTCATGATTTGCTAACTGGTTTAAATATTTCTTAAAAAAATAAAATGGAGAGAGCAACTCAGTTTGTTCTTTTTTTGCAGTGACTGGGTTTTTTTACTGCCTTTCTCCCAGAATAGTAGCACTTCCACCTTCACCTGACTGTAGTCTCCTCTCAGGTGGGCCCTCTCTGCCAATAGCAGAGCCCTGCACTCAGAGCTGAGCTTTACAAACACTTCATGAAGAAGATGCAATGAAAATGTCTGTCTATGGGATTTCCTACCTCTTGAAATCAAATTTTCAAATAAGTGCCCATGTTTCCTAATGTTTTCCTGTCGCAGAGCATTTCTTGTAGGATAATGCAGTTTCCTCATTGTTTTTTGCACTTGAACACTGCTTAATAATTTCAAATGTCCAAAGGAGCAAAAATTATTTTTTTAAAAATAAGGCTATGGTTGTGTGAACACTGTAATTTTCAGGAAGGATTTTAAAAGAAAGGTGCCTGGAAATATTGGTTGTCATTTCAAAATACAACAGCAAATGCATTGCATTCCTATGGAAGAAGCCAGCTGATTGTCACAAAGATATGCTGGTGTCCGCATTGTTAGGGAGGTTTGCAGTAACGCTGCTGTGCTGAGCTGATGTCTGGAAGGGATTCTCAAGTTGCTCTGCAGAGTATCTCAATGCTGGAAGCTGGCGAGCTGGTTCCCCATGTGTCTTCAGGATGGGGTTAGCTAGCCAGCTTGATGAGAGTGAGTCAGTATAGCTGGCCCGTATTGGATCATTGGACTGAGCCACGTCCCGGGTCAAAGAGAAAAAGAAGACAACCCTTTGAGGCATGCTTCAGAGACAGTAGCGGACCCGTTCTCCTGATCACAGGCACTTTGCTTACCTCAGTTCCAGTTTTGAGTTTTGCTAAAGAAATACATGATAACCAGAATGTGGATAATGATGTCAGGGTAAAAAGTGTAACAGTGGTAGGAAAGTGTTTAACCCTATAGTCATCTTACCTTGAAAACTGGGGAGTGGGAGGGAGGTCATTAGAGCAAAATGGCTGTTTGAGGCAGGGCAACCAAATCCTGTGGAAAGATTGGGATTTTTTTCCTCAATTCCTGCTAGACACTGGTTTGCTGCCTCTCTTTGTATCTATGGGTCAGGTTTGAACTGTGACTCTCAACAAGGGCTGATGAATGGGGAAGGTCTCTGGACTTCCCTTCATGGCTGCCAGCATCCTGAGCCTGGGCATCACTCTTGTGGGCTCAGGAGTGCCCTGCCATCCTTATCGTCTGCTGGAGCATTTCAGTTGGGGTGCAGCTAGTCACCAAAATCTCTCAGTGAAGGGGTTTTTCTTCATATAAATTCAGAACTGCTGTGGCATGCCAGTTGGTGTCAATGCAGTGTTTGAAATGGGCTGAGAGGAGAGTGTAAAAGAAGAACTGTTAATTGCCAGGTCATGGGTTTGTGGGGTCTGTCTAACCATAGGAATAGGATGTGCAAGTGTTTGCTATAGGCAAGTGCAGTGTCACTCTACTAAGGTTTTTGGGATGTAGTTCAAAAACTTGGCTCTGCAAAACTTTAAGTTAACTGTGTGTGTTGTCAGCTTCACCATACAATGGAACGAGTGATCACACGTTAATTAAAGCGCTTAAAGTAAAAAGACAAGCTAAAAAGTACTTTAGTGATAATGTAAATAGAAGTACTAGTAGGTTTTAAACTTGAAGTTAAAGAACACTGAAGAAATCATGGTTTAAAAAGAAAGCAACCCTTCTTCTGAACTCAACAGGTCTTCTGCAGTCTCAGGTGTAGAGGGGGGAAAACCTGATTTGTAAGCTCAGGAGCAGCAAGGGAGCGGGCTGCATCTTCTCCTTGTTCCAAAATGCAGATTGCAGCCAGCTTCCCTTGCCAAGCAGAGGTCTCACCATTTTTGAGAGGCCTGCTCTTGTCTACATACAGTCCACCAACATCTGAAATGCTTTACCAATCACTGACCAGGTGGAAAGTTCAAATTCACATGCGTGAAGAAACTGCTGATCCATTTGCATGCTATGCTGCAGTCCTGCTGCTTTTGATGCAGTTAGGTAGTAGATAGCAAAAGATACTGAAATACATTCTATATGCAACTATTACGGAAAATTCCCCCCCCCCCCTCCTAATTTTCACTCCCATTTTACTATCTCTATTTTTGTGTTTCTTTTTCATTCCATCTGTGGAACTGAAAGCACTGTATCTGCTGCACACCTGCATTTGTTTTCTGTCAAGTCATCCAAATTCTGAAAATCCAAACCCAATATTTACAGGTAATCTGCTCATCTGGAAGCCAGTAATTTTTTTAGAATCAGGTTGAAGGCTATATGCTTCCCCAGAGAAAATACACATATATTGATGTGTTTGTGCTTTGCAATAATAATATTTGTCCATGTGAGAAAGTGTGAAGTTTTTTTCTTCTGCCACGCCATATGGCTTATGACTATTTACAATCCAAACAATAACAGCTGCTGCTACGTAAAAGAATCCATTCCTCTGAGCTGGAGATGCACTGAGTAGCAAATGACAAAGTATATGTCCACAGATGTATTCCAAATATCCTCATCTACCACTCAACATCCTGTCTATCATTCTCTTCTTGGAAACTGTTGGAGCTTTTTTCTTATATGCTTAGCTAATGGGGAGAGCTTTGTCAGCTTGGTTTGGGAGCAGATAGAGAAGCTGTGTCTGATGATGGCTATCCAAATAGGAGAAGGGAAAGACATTCTGGTTGGGTGCTCAGCAAAATGAAAATATGAATAATGCCCTTAACCCCTTTCAAAGAAAAGTAAGTTGACTCTCTTAATCAATGAATTAGAAGTTTCTAGTTGGAAGAATAAACCAGGTAGTCTTTAGACCTTTAAAATGTGGGTCACTTCATGCTCTTCATTGATGACACGCTTAAAGTTCGGAATTCCATATTACAAAGATACATGTTGCATTTCTCAGTCATTTCGGTCTCCTATCAGTTGCCTGTTTGAGCCTCTCTTTTTTCCTACAATTTTCTGCTGGCCATTTTGATAATTCCTGAATTTTTGCATCAGGCATTGTAAGAGGTGACTTACCGTTGTCAGTCATTCCTGTCAACAGCAAGAGGACAATTTCCAGATATTATACAATTGGGCTACATGCCTGGCCTTTACCTATAGTGCTCTGATTGGAAATGGCATTTAAACCATGTCCATGCCTGTCAGCAGGTTCTCTCATATTTGCACCGAGTTGTTCATGTACCTGCTCTTTCCCAATAGGTTAGACAATTGGCACATTATATTTATCATGACTTATCTCACAAAAGCATATTCCAGAGAGGATTAAATGTTCAGGGCAGGTATTCCCTGGGCATATTCTTCCTGTCACACAGTAATCTAACAATGCTCATTAGCAAAAAAGAATTGCAGGTTTCTTGCAGTTGACGCTTTATCTGCCATGAAGCTTTGCTGGTAAATAAAACCCACTGGACTTCATCCGATTTCAGAGTGCATTGAAAGGTAGCTATGAATAGAAGTAGAACTTTCTAACAACATTTTAACATTCACTGTTACATAGAATCATAGAATCGTTTAGGTTGGAAAAGACCCTTAAGATCATCAAGTCCAACTGTTAACCTAGCACTGCCAAGTCCACCACTAAACCACGTCCTTAAGCACCACATCTACACGTCTTTTAAATACCTCCAGGGATGGGGACTCCATCACTTCCCTGGGCAGCCTGTTCCAATGCTTGACAACCCTTTCAGTGAAGAAATTTTTCCTAATATCCAACCTGAACCTCCCCTGGCTCAACTTGAGGCCATTTCCTCTTATCCTATCACTTGTTACTTGGGAGAAGAGACCGACCCCCACCTCGCTACAACCTCCTTCCAGGTAGTTGTAGAGAGCAATAAGGTCTCCCCTCAGCCGCCTTTTCTCCAGGCTAAACAACCCCAGCTCCCTCAGCTGCTCCTCCTAAGACTTGTTCTCTAGACCCCTCACCAGCTTCATTGCTCTTCTTTGGACATGCTCCAGCACCTCAGTCTCCTTCTTGTAGTGAGGGGCCCAAAACTGAACACAGTATTCGAGGTACAGCCTCACCAGTGCCGAGTACAGGGGCACTATCATCTCCCTGGTCCTGCTGGCCACACTATTCCTGATACAAGCCAGGATGCTATTGGCTTTCTTGGCCACGTGGGCACACTGCCGGCTGATATTTAGCTGGGTATGGACCAACACCCCCAGGTCCTTTTCCACTGGGCAGCTCTCCAGCCACTCCTCCCCAAGCCTGTAGCATTGCATGGGATTGTTGTGACCGAAGTGCAGGACCCAGCACTGAGCCTTGTTGAACCTCATACCGTTGGCCTCAGCCCATCGATCCAGCCTGTCCAGGTCCCTCTGCAGGGCCTTCCTACCCTCCAGCAGATCAACACTTCCACCCAACTTGGTGTTGTCTGCAAAATTACTGAGGCTGCACTTGATCCCCTCATCCAGATCATGGATAAAAATATTAAACAGGACCGGTCCCAACACTGAGCCCTGGGGAACACCACTTGTGACTGGCTGCCAACTGGATTTAACTCCATTCACCACAACAATTTTGGACCCGGCCATCCAGCCAGTTTGTTACCCAGCGAAGCGTACACCCGTCCAAGCCATGAGTAGCTGTTTTCTCCAGGAGAATGCTGTTACTGTGGAACCTTCTCATTGAAAAGCCTTAGAATTAAGCCAGATTAATTCGTTGACAGCATATAATGATTTCTATCATTTACGTTTTCATTTTGATGAATGTATCTGTATGTACAGAATTGTACAGAATGTATCTGTGCCACTGGGAATTTTTCATGTCAGGGCTACAGCTACCATAGAAACAAAAGGGTTGAGAGGAACCTTCTAAGCCTTACTGGTAGTTAGGCTGGCAGCCCCAAACCTCACTGCTTCAACAACCCTTTAATTTGGATGCCTTTGTGGTCATCTTACAGAGAGATGTTTTTAACTTTAGTTTTGTTCCCTCTGCTTGGTGTGAGCAGGTCTCCATCTCAGATTCCACTTTACTAAGGTCAACGGCCTCTGCTCCTCTCATCATGTACGATAGATGCTCTGTTGCCATGATTATGCTGGCTGCTTACAATTTCTCTTTCATGACTGTGCAGAGGCCAGAAGGGTTTTGAAGAAGGGACCCCACAGAAATGAAATAGGTACTTGTGACTACTGAGAACGACCTTTAGGGCACATCCTGTGTGCCAGTTCAGCAAATAAATAAAGTGGGGCCAGGTAGATACAGGTCAAATCCCTTTATTGTAAAGCCCAAGCAATGCTGCTTATAGTTAATGAAAAATCTCCTTTATAAATCTGAGGGCTGTGATATGGCACCGTGTAGTTGTGATTCCATAATTCATGTGCTGAGTCAGCTCATTCCCACATGAAGGAAGGCGTTACTTGAGAACATGCTCCTCGGTGTGAATTTCATCTCGCTTGCCAGAGATAAAATGGAATTACCAGAAATATTTGTATGAAAAGCCGTAAGTGCAGGCTTAATCTACATCAGTGCTATGGGAAAGAGCTTCTAACATATTCCTACCAGAAAAATGGTGATAGGTACCATCTCCTGCCCCATTTCTGTTTCACTAGAAGAGACAAATTACTTCAGCTTTCTTGAATCAATGCAGCTGTGCCTGGGTTAAACTTGGAACTGAATGAAGAGAAATCAATATAAAACAACTGACAACAAAAATGGCAGATGGGAAAAATCGCTCTGTATAAACGAAGGCTACGTTTTGTCATGGCCTTTGCCTGCCAAAGCTGTTCTGTGAGCAGTAACAATGGGTTGCATAAACAAATTTAAGGGATTGATGGAATTTGATTTCATGCTTTGTTCTTTCTCACTGTCTGCTATGTTGAGCAGAGAATCCATTTCAATACCCACTATGCAAAACTCTAGAAACAGCTGTGAGTATTTACTTCTAGGGTGCTGCCTAGGGATAGCTGGGCTTGTTGGCAACTCTGTGTTAGAACAATCAGTGTCAAGAAATCACCTAGTGAATAAAATTGTTTTGCTGACCTGTGACATGATTTGATGCCATTAACACCAGATGTTGAAGCCTCTGCTCCTCCTCTAGTCCTGCACTTCGTTCGCACAACACCGAGATGAGAATTTGCTATTGAAAGCTGTCTCTGCTTCCTAAGCAGGGAACCCATGTGCTTCGTCTATAGAGGAGAGCCACTGTATAGGCTTAACTAAGGGAATATCCATATGGACTGTTTCTTGGTGTTGGCTTCAGAAAAACAGAAAGCATATCGTCACACTGTTCAAATGTAGAGACTGAATTTCTACCCAACCCTTCCTGCTGCCCCGTGGCTTTGGAAACACTGTAGAAATTAATGGCAGAAGGTCTGTGCTTTGCTGTCAGCTTTGGAAGCCAGTGAAATTGAGTCTGTCCTGCATAGAGGCAGCCTTGCATAGTAAAATTGCTTAGCTTTGGGACTTCACAGGTGTTGTCTGCATTTTGGCTTCAGACCAACAAGCTAGAATCTAAGAGAGTAATCTCTCAAATCCCATGTACTTGCTTTAGCATAGCAAGTTAGAGCAAGAAGCTGTGTTTGGACAGCATCCCAGTGAGACAGCATGGAAAATATGGAACCAATTAATGCCAGAAACCTGTACCTTGATGTGAATCCTAGTGTCCTGGAGTTGCTGAAGCACACCTCTCAGAAGTCTCCTCCTGGAAGTTAGGCTCGTTGATTTGCCCAGATAGAGACCTTTGCCAGGACCCAAGTGAGTGATCCGAATGCGTTTACACAATAACCTTGCGAAAGCGCATCCATTAGCATCAGGTAAGCACCTCCAATAGCGATTGTTCGTATGGTTTTTACCTGGCGTGCCAGAAAAGGTTGAGCAAGGGATGAGGTAAGAGGGAATTTGAGGAGGTCTTCTCTCCATCCTACTTAAAAGTAAAGAAGAAAGTCCTGCTCCTTCCATCTCCTGTCTGTAAGGGATCTTCTTTCCCGTGTTTCTACAGGCTGATGATGTGAGGACTCATTTTGTTAGAAAATACCAGGTAGGAGTAACAAGATAATACAACAGCACAATCTTACAGGAATTAAAGTGCAAATCCTATGTCTGCCTCCTTTCCCCTCCAGAAATGCCCCATTTCTTAGGTCTGCCAAAGAGCAGGGATGCCAGAAAAAGCTCAGCAACACTGGGACTCTGAGATCCTCAGGGGAGCCTCAGGCCCCACTGTACCATTTGGAAAAGCATTTTGGGCCATTCCCCAATTTCATTCCTTTTATTGTGAGTTTTATCTGAAAAAAAACCAAACCAAACCAAAAAAAACAATGTACTGTTCACCACTTTCTGCTGTCACAGGATGAACTTACTTTTCCCAATACCTTGACTGAACCAGTGGTGCAGATCCCCTGTGAAAAACCTGCAGCTGTTACAAGAATTTCTAACGTATATCTTCAAAATCCATTTTTTGCCTCTTGATTTAATAGTCTTCTGAGCCAATATTTCAAAAGGGGATGTTGCCTATTTTTGATGTCTTGGGTTCAGTAGTTAGTGATAAATGAATCTCAAGAGAGAAAATAACTGAAGATGATGAATAGAAGAAAAATGTTCATTATTAGCTCAGGCAGAAAATAAATCCCTTTTCAGAAATTCAGAAAATTGATAATAGTGGATTTTTTTTTATAGATGATTACCCTCATGACAAATCTATCACTTTGCCTTCTCAAACAAGTATGATATGTTTTGTCTTTTTTTCTTCTTGACAAGGGAATTCATGACATAATGTCACCCTGTTGGAAAATGTGTATGTTTCTGGTAATTACTGGAAAATGATGCTATTCTTAATTTCCATATTACGCAGGGTGGTTGTGATTAAAAAGTTAGACGTTGACATGCAAGAAAGTGCTGGGATAAGTCAGTTAATTTCTCCTAGCTGCAGCAGACATTTCTCTGTAAGAAGACATACTACCACTTGTGTATGCTTTTTTTAACTGTTTAACAGCAATCCCTGTACAAAGTAGAGCTGTTATCCCACACAGATGCTGAATTTCTGCGCTATCTTCAGTGAAGGTACCCCATCCGTCATGTAAATTTTTACCTCTAGGATCTCTGCAATACCTTTTATCATTGCAGCACAAAGCAAAAAAGAACGAACTGTTGTCTTATCTATTTTCAGGTCTATATCTCTTATTTTCAGAGATGTGGGGGTGAAGCATCATCTAAGCACCCATCCCCCTACAGTGATGTGCTGCGTTTGAAACTCAAGCAGAGAACAAGATGTCATTCTGTCCCTCTTATCTGTAAATCAAAATAGTATCTCCACCTTCTTCGGCATACCCTGCCTTTGGACTTAATTTAGTATTTCTCTCCAAATTGTTCTCTTACGCAGTCAAAGTCAAGGGTGACAGAACCACTCTGTCACCACACATACTGGTCGCTCCTTGCTGTCGGCTTAATGAGTGAAGTCACAGCTTGTATTAAATCTTGCCCAGCCCTTTATAACTCCTCAGCTGCATTTAACATGTCACATCTGGCCACCCTTAGGTGTGGCTGGCATCTTTATTTGAAAGATGTGATGGCATGCTTACCTAAAACATTTGCCAAAGTGAAGGACTGAAGGAAAGCCAAGGTTTAGGGTTCCCTTGGGAAACAGAAAGAAAAGCTGGCAGCATGGTCCCCAAGGGGTCCTTCCAAAAACCACTGGGGGAGAAGTACTCAGTAAAGAGAGGGAATCTGAAGAAGGGCTGATCCTCTTACCAGTACCCCAAAATAAGGCAAGGTTTGCACTAATGCATTGCAGCAACACAGGTAAAACCTTAGAGCTTTCTGAGCTTAGAAAGGGTTACTTCTGACTGGTCACGGTAGAGAAGTAATTCTTTAATGCAGTGAGAATTTATAGTATTTCAACTCATTTTTCATTTTTAAAGTAGGGTGGAAAGCCTAAATCCTGGGAAGCATCATAAATCCACAAACTAAAAATAATTAAATAAAAGATGAGTCACAACATCTCTTTCTGTTTTCTGGCCCTTTCCCTAGCATTTTGCACCTTGTTTTGCCAGGTTTTTTGGTCTAAAAATACTAATCCTTCAAAACTACAAAAAAAAAAAAATACTGCCACAGAAAATACAAGCTTTTGCAATCAGTTTTGTGGTTGGCAAATTAAAATTTTATAAAGATAGGATGTGTGTATTGAAAAAACTTGCAGTTGACTCAACTCTACTCTTGAAAGTAGTCCCTTCAAATCCATGAAAAATGCAGGTAAAATCCTCCTTAGCAGTACCTTCCCCTGGACTATGGTTACAGAGTCTTGGTCCCATGGGCTCAGGATGCAAGGTGAAAACCTGTTACGTTGACTAGACTACAGTATAATCTAGGTTGAACAATTGCATTGATTTGTATAGCATGTGGCCCAAAGCCTTCTAAATTCCCTTTCTGAAGGGAAAGGAAGAGGAAAGAAACCTTATGTTAAGCACCTAGATTAAATTCCAATAATCTCGCTGTGTTATAATTGAATGATTGATAAAGGAATAGCATACTATAAAATGATGTGAAAAAGATGAATACAGTTCAACAAGATTAATATGCTAATAAAGGGGATTTTTTGCTCTTAACTAATTATAAAATCTGCCTCCTGCAAACAGCTGAATAGGCTCAAGTTGCTTCTTCCTAGCATTTCTTTGCTGTTGGTTATCTTTTAGCGATAAAGTTCGTTATTTGCAATGTAATGGTATAATGAAAAGTAAGAGAAGGAATTGTCATCAGGTCAAGAGGGTTTGGGGTTTTTTCATCTTTACAGGCTTTCTGACAGTTTCATTTAGCTTTCAAACATCCAGAAAGCTGTATTTAAATTTTAGACCTTGGATGCAGTGTACAAAAATTTCAAGCAGATGTTTTTAGCCTGAGCACCGGTCAAGCAGAGTGGAGCCCTGCACGTATGCTGACGTGTGGTGTTCCCTGCCTGTGCTGCAGTGAGAAGTGTGCTGGGTGGCTTTGGCTTATTGGAAAGGTTTTGTCACGTGTGACTGACAAAAAAAGGGCCTTTCTGATATGATTCTTGTGAAGCTGTGGAGCACAGGGAGCTGTCAGGGTGGAGATGATGGAAACACAGGATAGTTAAGCCAGAGGAAGACAAAGACCCTCTATCTACTCCTGTGCTCTCAGTAGGAGGAGGTGGTAGTAGGAAGCAGGTGGTTCTACATAAACAGGACAAATGTGTGGCAACTCTCTCAAAAGATTTCTCTTTCTCCTGCAAGGTCCTCATTTTCAAAGTCGCCTTGCTTTCGTGCAGCTTTTGTCTGATCTCACCTCTCTCATCGAGCATCCATGGCCTTTTGGTCCTACCAATGGCTGCCTAAAACTTGTGCTGCCTGAAAGGAGCCCTCCTTTATCTTTCTGAAGCATCTGTTCACCATCTAATTTCAAAGCATAGCTAAAAATCTTTTTTGTTGGCTTTTTTCTTTTTCCCTATGCTAGTGCTTTTAAATTTCTTAATCACTTTGTTGTTGTTGTTGTTTAATTTGTAAATTTTTAGATGTTGTCCATTGGGTTTTTTTGAGAGAAAAAATATTGCCTCAGATCGCTGTATCACAACATATATCAGAAATGTATTAGTTAATAATACTTTAAAAAAACACAGAAACCCACATCATCTTCATTCTGTTTAAATCAATGCAATGATTTGGACCTATTTTGTTTCACCAAACAAAAAAGCACAAGGAAGAAATTGGCTCTATGACTGAGAAGATTAAATAGTTAACCTTGGTGGATTTTCACACATCAGTTTTGGTCAAGTTTTTACATTTTTTTCCCCTAATACTGTAAGTCCCCTGTCTGATGCTGGGATGCTTGCCATGACAGTATAATTCCTGACTTACAGAGATTGTATGTGCTCCTTGGTGCATGCAAGAATAACTTCAGTTTTCCTTTCCCATCCCTTATTCCCCTCTACACCCTCCCCCAGCTTTTTTTCCTCATCCATATTTATACCAATAGTGGTGAAAAAAAGGAGGGAGAGCTACCTCCTACCATTTCCTTCAAGGCCTAAGAAACTGGGGTACATATCCAGCTGGGTTACAGTTTTCAGTTTATGTGGATTTTTTTATTCTCTCAATTTATAGACTGAAGTCAGGAAATGCCTTCCTCTTACAGCCAGCCACAATCTGAGGCTCTTAGAGAAGAAAGAGGAGGGACCCTGAGAACTTTTTCTTTCCCTTCCATCTCCCCCCACCTCTTCCCCCTTGAAATCACTGGTCCAGACTTCTCATCTCAGCCAAACGCATCTTTTAAACTGCATGGATACATTCCTTTCAGATCTTTTAAAACTCATTTTTCAAGGACAAGGAGTGGAAAATTTGCAGTCCTTAGTGTGTGTGGGAAAAGCCTTGAGAAAGACATATCCAAACACACCATGCTGAGCTTATGACAGAGGCTCCTTCCCCTGAGCACCTTCTGAGCTGCATTACTGAAGTCTGCTCAATGAGAAAACAGCACACTGGGCATTTTCACCAGTGCAGCTTTGCTAAACATTTTGCCATGGGGATGGCCTGCACGCTGCACCACTGTGTATGTTTGAAATCTGACACTTAGACAAGACAAAATATTTTTTTCACCAGAAAACTGAAAGTCGCATCTTATTGCTCCTTAGATAATATTTTGGTACCAAATACTTTTCTTCTCTTGCTAGGTATTTGGTGATAACATCTCTTTTTAAGAAACGGTCGAAATTATGAAAATAACATTTAGGTTTTCATAGTTCTCCAAAATGTTTGAACTCTAGAAAATTCATCCTCCAAGAACAAGAAATACAGATGATGTGAGTCTAGAAAGTAATAGTAATCGTAGCTGTAAAGGTATGAAAATCAAGAGGATCCACCAGAGATATTCATGCAATGCGATAGTTGCTATTCTTGCCTCTGCAATAGATGCCTATGGCTGAATACACAGGCTTGTATATATACACCCAGTACTGTAGAACTGGTCCTACTGAATCCAGAAATCCTGACAACTCAGTTGAGAGGTTCTGAAAAAATCCACGAACGTTGAGTTACAGCTGTAGCAGATAAGAATTCTGCATCTATCATCAGTGGAGTAGTTTGGTGGAGGGGGAATCTCATCTAAAAGCAGGTACAACGAGTATGATTTGCCTGAGTTTCTTCTTTGAACTTAGAGAAAAATGTTCTCCACCTAGCTGAGCAAGAGCCAGCTGCTGTCTTGCTTATACACATACATGTCTGGTCCTGTAGAGTGGGCAGAAACGGAGCTGAGGCACTGAGCAAATGTAATTTAAATAACAGGTTTAATTACAGTCCTAGAACTGGAGTGTCAAGTTTGTGACAAACACGTAGTAATTTCCACTGCACTTCATAGAGTCAGCAAATGTTGATCAACAGGTAGTGCTTACTCTGTCTTTCTGAAGTTTTGATTTAAAATAACTGAGATCAAACCAGTTCTAAGAACAAGATATGCATGCATTGAATTCTTAAAGTTTATTCATTTTACCAATTCAGTTTTTTTCATGGTACATATTCTCAGTAGCAATAGACATTGCAAAACAACTGCTATGACAAGATAATATGGTTTTAAAAGCCAATACTGTTGAGTGCAGGAAAAAGAATTAGAGAAATGAATAGCTCTTGTACAGACTTAGAATTTGTGTGCGGTGACAGTTGTTTTCCTGCATTTGAGTGGTATATCAAGAATCACATCCTATTCACGGGATATGTCATCAAACCATTCTAAAGGCTACTAACTATGCATTTTTCATTAAATCAGTCAGAGCTGTATTCCCCCAGCATTTGGAAAATCTTCCCTTAAATCTTCCTTTTAGTTTTAGAGTATGAATGAAGCCCCTTATATTAAAATTATTTTGTCTCTGGTTAACAGAGAAGAATGTTGTTAATGCAAACGAAAGTAGAAAATGGTGCACAAGCACTTTATTTTTAGAAGCCATTTTCTAAACATTTAATTTGTTTTATGTCCATTACCTGCACTAAAAATGAATGCGAAAGTGGGAATTATATTTTAGAATGAAACCTTTTTTCCTCTTTAAAACATATTTTGTGCCTTTTTATGAGACTCTCTGGAGAATGAAAGCAAATAGTTGATTCTCAGGAGGACTTTCATGTGCTTAAAAGTGAGAATTTTTCATTTTTATTTTTTTACAGCAAGTTTTAGTTTAAAAGAAGTTATTCAAGCTAAATGGGTTATTGGTTTCCCATTTCTTTGTTTTTCCCAGCAGCTTTTGCTTTTCCAGAAGACTCCCAAAAAGCACCTCCATGTATTTGAATGTTTATTTGTTACTGTTAAATCACTGTTAGAATTAAATAACTTACTCCAGAAGATATTTTAAAATTCAAAATCTATTGATTTTATTTTGTCCCTTTTAATTCAAGCACACTTATTCTGTTCCTATCAGGAATCTGGGCCCCTCGATTTTTCTTCCCTCTCCCCCTCCCCTAAACCCTTGCAGCATTTTAGTCAAATACATTGACAACTCCAGGATTTTTGTTTTGTTTCTATGCTCCAATATTTGAATTCAAGAAATAGGTTGTATCTAATCTGTTCAGTTTTGATGCCTCCGATGTCAAAACCCAAGTGGGATGCATTGAACGCCCCCTTGGTCTCTTCAAGATGAGAAGCCAATTTTGTGTTGTCCTACATCTGCCTCTATGCTTTCCATAATGCATGATTAATAGAAAACAAAAGGGCTCGTCCCCTGTATTTTTAAATTGATCAGTTCTGCTTTCAAAAAACCATTTGCTGAACAAAAATTTTTACCATGTGTTAACTCTCTGCTCTTTTTCTTTGGCAAATTTTAGACCACCTTGCCAATTTCAATCATGTTTGAAAAATAATATTTTGGTTTTATTTTTCCAGTTATGTTTGTCAAGACCTATGAAATAACTGAATAGAAAACATATATTCCATTTATATATGAGCAGATTTTTGCTTTGCTATTTTCAACATGAGGATAAGCAATTCCATTAATCAGCTATTGAATACAGGCCAGATAGCAAGAGAGATAATGGGAGCTTCATGAGCCCTACTGGATGTGAGCCATTCCAGGTAATGGCGGTGAAAGAGCTGTGGGTCCCATTGTGCAGTTCCCCAGCCTGGTTCCCTTATCTTTACACCTTTCCATCTGAAAATTCCCATTCTCAGAAAGTGTCTTGGCATCTGTAACTGACAAAATAGTGCACTATCTTTCAGTGCATTTGTTCCAACCATCCCCTACTCCACCCTCCTGAAAGGACAACCCTAAGAAGATTTCTGTCAGTTCTGCCCTAGAGTATCCTGTATGAAAGTGAGGCTTGAACTTTTCCCCATGCATAAAACATCATGAACTTCTCCCAAGACTTGACTTGGCCATTGCTGTTCCTTAGTGTGATATGACACCTTGACTCTACAAATAGGGCCCCCCCCAAGTCCTCCTCTTCTCAGGATGCCTCCAGAAAGATAGGTTGCAGTTCATGCGACTCCACCACAGGGAGAAGGGAATGATGCACATTCCCTCCAGGCTTTCTTCTTCTTCTTATGGCATTAGTCAAAAAGCTGCCTTGGGACCAGAAGACCTGGGGGATGACGCTGCAGAGGTGTTCATGACTTCTTGTTGCAAAGTGGAGGAAAGATCTTCAAGAAGGAGTCACAGCAGAACTATCTGTGCTGGTTTTGCACTCTAATAATATGCATGTTCCTCCTCAAGTGCTGATGAAAGCAGTAACTCCATTAGATACCAGCGGTCTCTTTCTGTTACTTATATCAATTCTGTTAGGTGCTGTTGTTCATCCAGATGCAATCTAAAGAAAGGCAGGCTGATTAAGAAAGAGCCAGTTGTCTGGTGTTACAAATACTGCCCTATGGCTTTGCCCTTAGTGACCTAAGAGGTACCATAAGTTGAATTTTTGTTAGCAGTACTTCCCCAATAGAGCTATTTTGCCTCAAACATCACATATTAAATTGATTATGCACCGTGTCATTTTAAAAGTATGCAGTTGCTCTTTGATTTATATGGTCAGACTGCCTGCCAACTCAGCAATTTCCATCCTAAAATAACAGATCCAAAAAAACCCCAAGCCCCGCAGTCGGCTGCTGTATGTCGTAATGAGTCAGCTGCAGATCTGTGCAACCACTAATTTCAGCCCATTTGTCCAAAGGGACAAGCAAAAACATGCAATTTTCTAGCAATTACAATCAGTGAAGAACTCTACATGGAAATGGTCAGCAGAAATATCAAGAAAAGAATTTTGACCAGAAAGCATTTTCTGCTGTTTTCTGCGCTTGCTCTCTCTTTCTATATGTATATAAATATGTTTCCAGTAAACAATTAAATGACAATCACAGACCTTGTTGGCCAGTTCTAGGAAAGGAAAAACAAGGCGGGGGGGGGGGGGGGGGGGAGGGGAGGGGAACAACACAAAAACAAACAAACAAACCCAAGCTTAGTGAAGTCAATGAAGTTGCTAGAGGTTTGCAACTAAGTGTGTACTTAAGTGAATGGATGCTGGCAAGGCAGAGCAAGCCTTAATAATGTCTCTTAATGCCATAACAAAATGGATGAAAAATTTTATTGGCAGCTTTTCTATGTGTGGTTATTTCAAATGTAAACCAGACAGGCCCATGTGTGTTATGTATGTGCTACTCTGTCATTGCACAGCACACAGACTAACAGAGAGCAGTAGTAGGTATGGAGAATACAAATGTACGATCATATCTAAAAGCAAGAAAAAATAGGGAGGCAGGCCACAAAGCTAAATAATGCTGGTACACTCTTCATGTGTATAATATGCATCTTGGTATTAATTAGGAAGGATTAAGAGAAGAAATGGGTCTACTCTTACTTCTAGTAGCTCAAGATACAGAGCTTGCTGATCTCTTCAGGATATTGTGATAGAGATACCTTGTGTTGACCACTTAAAACCCACTGCACCATGCTGCTACAGTCCTTTCTTTGTGACTACATGGAAAGCCGTAGTGTAAATTCAGGGTAAGAAATGGCATTCTCAGAGTTCTCTAGTGGTAGCAGGAAAGAAAAAAAATTCAACCCATGCAGTATGGCATCTGGGAAACAGGGAGCCCATCTCCATTATCTTCCCTTTTGGCACTATGAAGGTCACCAGGAATTCAGATATCCTTTTTGATGTGAAAGAGCCAATGAGCATCTGACAATCACTGCAGATGCCAGCTTTTATCAGTCCAATCACTTATGACCATAATTATGTGTGACTTTGTCGTTTTAAGGTGATCTATAGAGCCTTGTACTTAACTTGTATATTGTTTCTGTTAATGATGCATAGTTAAGCCCAGAGCAATAATGTAATGAGACGAATCCAATAGAGTTCATTTGTGGGGCCTGTGAAAGGAACATCTTTAACAGACCTTGCATTTAATGAGAATATGGTATTGATTAAATTAGATCCACAATGGCATAAACAATAACACTGAATATCCAAAGTATGCTCTGATTGAGCTACTATTTCAGATTTAGGCTCTAGGGTTAGAAATGGGGTGAATGCATACCATAAATAGTGTTTGCATGGCATCAGTACTAATTAGTATAATTATATCCCAATGTCATTTGCTTAATTTATGAGTTGGCAGCATGGCTGAAAGTAGGGGTTTTTTCTTGCCTTTTCGGCTTAGAATTTGGTTATTAGGATGAGGTCGTTAGTTTACAATTAAGTCACTTTATTTCCTCTAGCACTAATATTAATGGAACACTTCATCACTGGAGCCCATATCTTGCCTTTCTGGTAAATAGAGGGAGGAACTCCTATGGGGTTTAGCTTCCCACTCCATCATTAAAGCTGCAGGAGGAATTTCTTACATGTGTTATATGAGACAATGAGGCAATTTCTTATGAAGTCATTTTTGTACACATGTTCCCACCTTCATGCCTCCAGTGGGCTCTTTGGATCTTCCCCCCATCCCTCTGCCAGCACAATCCATCAGTTCAGATATGGAAGAGGGCTTTGCTTTGCAGGGGGGAAAAATGTGAAACCTAGCTTTAATTTCAGAGTTTTACCAACACAAATCAGCCCTAAGCATTCCATTCTAGGATATGTGGCTGGCAGCAGTTGACATCAGATTCCTCTGATGAAGGCTTTTTCTCCTTGGTGTGGAAGGGGGATAAGGGAGGAAACCTATTCTTTGGACCACTCTAGACTGCCAGTGTGCCACATAAATAAAACCCTATTGTTATCACCATGCGATGCTTAAAAACAAAAAAAAAAGAACATAAAAAGGGACAAAAAGGTAGGCGAGATTCCTTTTTTGCCACCTGTATTAAAAAAAAAAAAAAAAATTGGCTTGGGGCTTTTTATTATTTGTCACAGCATGATCTGTTTTAACAATCCAGCTCGCTCTCTTTGTATCATTCCCCTCTAGCGGCGGATCAGAGGCGGAGTGAGTGCTGCTGCGTACCCGCAGACACTGCTGCAGAGCAGAGCGAGCTCCTTGCTTGTGGAACTGGGCAGCAAATGTTTGAGTCACATTTTAGGATGCAAGTTTATAAGTGGCTGTTCCTGTTTTTTTAAATACTGTCTTTTCCAGTCATATAGTCATATCCTTTCATAGGTTTTCTTTTTTTCCCCTGAAACCAAATGACCTCCAGCTACATACCACTGCCATAAAGCACATACTTCCCTTTTATGGTCCTCTTTGCCAGCAGTATCCGCTTAGAGCGTGAGGCATGCCGTTATAATAAAATGCTATTTTAATCCCAATTCACCAGTTGTTTTTTTTATCCTTCTAAGTCATTCTAGATACGTTTTAAAAGAATCCCAAATCTAAATGCACCTGAGAATGTGTGCTATGGCCTTTTAACAGTGTAGCTGTGTTTCATGTACACACAGGGATACATGTCCCTGCATATAAGCTATACGCCTGAACCTTCTGAATTGGGTATCTTGAGTTCATTGACAAAATCCTCTCTGCGTTTTCTAATGGGAGCCTTGGGTGGTTGCTTTGCAGTGGGCGACCATGTGAGGATGTGTCAGAGCAGGACTCTTGCCAAGGCTGGCCTCCTTCCGCCCTCTATGTTTGCCCATTGACCTCTGGAGGAAGGTGCGCACTGAAGAGCTCTGCCCCTTTACAGGAGGATTAACTGTATTCCCAGTTTGCTGTGGTGGTGGCGGGGGCTGCGGAAGGGCCGAGGCTGAGCAGCTGGCAAGGCTGTGAAAGTTGTTAAATGGAGAGCTGGGGCTATTGCCTGAGAGTGGAAGTCTTGTCCTGGCGTTCCTTCGTCCATCCCACATTCCAGCCTCCTGCATTCATCTCACATGTCTTCCAGGATCCTTCCCAGGAGAAACAGCTGCCTCATGCTTAAGAGAGGAAATACTGAAAGCTCCTGAGGTTTTAAATGTGGGGGATTGATGCAATTTCTCCCCTTTGGCAACATAAACAGCATTTAACTCATCTCTTGCTACAGTCAGGGCTGAAGAACTATCCCAGAATTTTTTGTTTGCTTGAGTAAAGGATGGTACCTTGTGCAGGCTCTCAGCGGTCTTAAAAGTGGATGGCTCTTTGGTATGAAATATTATAGCTTAACAGGATTTGAAAAGCTATACTGAGGAAAGGATGGAAGTGATGTGATATTGGTACATGGGCTCAGATTTTCAAATCTAAGGTACCTTAAGCTTGTTCACCTAAGGTGGCTATTTAGTGGGGTTGTTGGAAGTGTCCACTAATAGTTAGGAGAACAGATAGATCATTTAGGAAATCTCATTTGTTTGCCCCTTGGACACCCTAAATAGCTATAAAAATAAGAAATGTGGGCTTTTCTCTACCATAAGGTCTGAAGTTCTTACTATAATGCCTTTGGAAGGGACAGTCAAAAATTCATCTGGTATAGGGCTGAGTCCTAGTGATTGCTCACAGGCAGAAGCAGCAGCCTTATAGGGGTCTGGCGGAGAGGCTGAAGTCTGAATGTCCACACACATGGATATGTTCATGCATGTATTGATGTAAACAGGCAGCTTCTGAGTTGGACTTGCAGTAGATTGATGTTAATTGTTAAATAAACTGTTGGATAGGTATTTTGAGTCATAGACATATTCTCCCATTCCTGTAAGAGTATGGTTCAGCTTGTGTTAACAATTGCAATGCTGTAACTCCCTTGAGACAGTGGCTTTAGCATAGATTTTACCAGAGTGTAAAGGGGAACAGGTACCTGAAGAAGGGCAGTTAAGACATGGAAGATAAATCAATTGCTGTGATACATGCAGTAATTTTGCTAGATAAACAGAGGAGGTAGAGATGACATTCATACTCTTTAGAAAAAGAAAGAGCAATTATGAAGTACTTTTTCTTCTACTCATTTCTTTCAACTTGCTTGCTTCGCACATTTGACAGTACTTCGAGGATAGCTGTGTTTGCTGTATCCCCTAGCATATCACTTAATAAGTTTCCAGTGTTGTGCCCAGGTCGCTGCTGTTACATGTTTGCAGGAGTGCCAGCTGTATGCTGGGCACTGTCTACGCACTTGAGGATAGCAGCTTGGACAACTGGTAAGGCAAAAAGAAATAATATTACTCTGCGCAGCTTAAAAATCAATGTATTTTCACAAGCAGCATGTTGCAAGTGGATCTGCCAGGTTCAGGTAAAGCAGGGCTTTTGGGGAAATTTGAACAGATGGGGCAAAAGACAAGAAAACTCTGAAAACCTGTCAGGAAGGAGGGCTTGGAGGAAAGGGGCAGGGGGTAAGAAGTTAAGATAAAGCTTAACAAGAGGAAGATAAATTAAAAGGACCTAGGATTACATTGAGCTTGGAAGGTGCTGACATCTGTTATGATTTTGGAGGGAAGCCAACAGTGAAGATAAGAAAGGGATGGAGGGAGAGGAAGGGAAAGAGGTGATCAAACTTCCAGGCAAGAAACACATGTTTATTTGGCAGCACTTTGATTTGTACGCCTTTGTGCACACGGGAAGCCAGAAAGGAGGAATGGAGGCTGCGGCAATCAAAATCGTGTGAGACGTGGGGCAAAGGACTGCACTCAGAGGATGGAGATGAAAGGGTGAATTTTGAAGATGCTGAAGAGATGTGTCATGACTTGGAGATGGTTTGGATGTGGCTAAGGGGGAAGGAATCAAACACAACCCCCAAACATGGGCCAGAGTGATAGAAAGAGGAGTGGTGTTGTCAACAGCAGTAGAAAAGTTTTGTGAGGAAAGGTAAATTTGTTTTGGCCATAATCCATCAAAAATGACAAAGAGTTACAGATTTTCTTGGATAGTTAATTCATACTTAATGATTTTTTTTCATGGAATTAATGTGGTGTTAACTCCCAGCAATTGAAACAATTGCCAGCTTATTTAAACCACTCTTCCATAGATCTGTAAAAGGCCTCACGTTTCATGACATAGCTCTCTTGAAATGGTTGTTAGTTCTTGGATTTATAGGTCTTTCAGATAACAGAGGGGTAGGAGAAATATATGTATTTTTAAGGGAAAGTGTAATTGGAAGATCCCAGAAGTTAGCAAGGAAATGTAAGGCAAAATGTTAGTACCTTAAGCAGGTAGTCTGTATGTGGATATGCCTGTGCTCCCTCTTTGTGTGGACAGATTTCATGATAGCCGTATCTCTTGAATTTCCATGGATGTCAGTCTTTCTCTCTGTCTTGCTCTTTTTTATTTCACTAGCACAAACAAATGTAGTATCAACTTGTAGCTAATCAAATATGATGGCTAGTATTACTCTTGATGCTTTCCTGGACCACAGTTCAGGAAAAAGGTGTTTCTCCGCCACTATTGATATAGCTACATAGAGCTGTTTATTCCAAGAATCTTTACATGAAAGTTACCAGTTTTAGTCTACACAGCTGAAAGTCATGGCTGTTTCTTTCAGGACTGACAACAAAGTTTGTTTCTCTGGCAGCTGTCAGGTCCAGGGCACCCATGAGAAGTCATCTCCTAATGAACCATTATGGACTACTCAAGTGGGAGAGCCTGACAGTTGTTTGACGAACACGCATCAGTCTCATGGCAGCATGGAAACTAGGAGTTGCCAATATTATTGTGGCATTCACAAAACTAAAAAATCAGTGAATTACGCATTTCTCTCCCTCTCTGTGCCTCTTCTTTTGCTGTCCTCTGCTCCCAAAGTGGGATGGTGCTACCGATGCCAACCTGGCTGTTCCTTGTGGGGAGGTGAGGGCAGCCCCTGCTCCTGGGGAAGGCTTGAGGGCAGCCACACTTTCCTTCCATGCCCTCTGTCCAGGGGCACCCCTTTCTTTTCCTAGTAAAATGCCGGAGCACACCCACATCAGTGAGGGTAAGTGGCACAGGAGCTGCAGGGGGGTGAAAGAGGAGGCTCCAGCATCATTCTACATTTCAGGCCCCACGCAGAGTGAAGGTCCCCAGGGACACACCTGGGCTCCCAGCAAAAGCACATCTTTTAAGAAGCAAAGGGGTTAGCACAAGAAAGAGATTCCTGATACCAGTGGGATGCTCGTAGAAGTCAGTCTACTGTGTGACAGTACAGATCTAAATTCTTGAGCAATGTGGTGTCTTTGGTCTTATTTTAACATACAGATGAAGGTACTGCTTCTTTTCAATGTCGTGGTGCAAAAGAGAGCTGTAGTGCCGTTGAGTTTAAAATGCTAAAATGTGTTTATAAACCTAATGCTTCCTCCAGCTGGGAGCTGGAGCAATTCCTGTAGTTTCTTGCTAGCTACCCAAGGACAGTTGTGGCTGGTGTGTGATAAGAGAAGATTATTTGTGTGATCTGTCTGGAATACAGATTGCATCCTTTATTTTTAAACTATTAGAGGAAGACGTGCACATGAGAGATGGAAGGAAATAAAAATGTCAAAGTTTTAGCAAAGTCAGCCCACCTCATGCCCCTCCCCTCAGCAAACGTTTCCTTGTGCAACATTGGGAGTTTTGCTTTCCTTGACATTACTATGTGCTATCATCATCTTACAGCAGTCATTGTAATTACTGCAGAAAATTGAGCTGGAAACCCCCCATTTTTAAACCAAGCATTGTTTGCTGATCAGGCTGTTATATTTCATTTAAGGAAATCACAGGCTAATTTCCTGCTAAGCAATCTATTATATTGGGGGGGAGGGAGCTGTAACTGCTGCCACTGTTGTTCTGAAGTGCTTGACTGCCTTTGCTATACATAAAGTTTGGGGCTGCCTGTTTCATATGTATGTAATAATTAGGGAAAAGGAGCTTCAGCAAGTTTTGACGACTTTCCTCCTGAACCAGACTGTGCTCTTGCACCCCTCGCTGGCCACCTCCTGGACACTGCACAGGATTTGTGGCAGTCAAAAGACCAGAGAGCAAAGCAAAGTGGCAGCTGTGAAGAAGTGCCAGCAGTGAAGGTCTGCCCTTATCACTGCAGCCCCAGGTTGAAAGTTACTCAGACCACGATAGCTGAACATTTCCTTTATAGCAATTACTCTGAACATAAGCTTCCTCCAGGACATAACTGGGTCACTTGCAGTGGGTTTTGCTATCTGTCTGCTATGCAGTCTTGCTTGAAATGTATAAATGAGTCAAGAATGTTAAAGTCTTGTGGGGAACTGTTTTCAGGGTTAGATCAGGATTTGTGTGTACATAGTCGCAGAGGCAGGGCTTAGGGCATGTAGCCCTGCGTACACAGACTGCCTGCTGGCAGAGGGGAGGTCTGTACATACTAAGACAGATTGACTTCTTTCCACTTGGATGCTAACAAGAATGCAGGAGCATGCTAGGGTAGCCAGAATAAATTGAAACTAGATTACTTTATACTTGCTGCTGAGAAATGCAGAACAAGAGCATCGCCGTTCATATAACATTTCTCCACTTAGGCATTTGACTAAGGAGGCATGAAGGAGTGTAGCTTTACTCTTGCTAGAAATAAAACAGCCCTAGCCTGTATCTCCTGATTTCAAAACAGTGCTTTGTGGCAGTATTTCTTCTGCTTGGCTGGACCAATAGCTCCCATCTTGTTTTCTTCCAGTTCTAGTATTGCTCAGCTAAATATAGCTTTGCTTATCACAGTCATCTAATCCTTTACAAGAACAAGACTGGTATTTTTTAAGGAAAATAATTATCTAAAGCCGTTCTATTTCAAAGCTCAAACCATCAAACGCATTGATTTCTTGTCTTGCTGCATTTCCAGGTTGACTTGTCAGATCACTTCCAAATGTTGTGTTGGGGGATATTTGGGAACCAGAGCTTACTTTGCACCTGCAGTGTCCAGGACCAGAGCTGAATGATCCAGTCATGTCTTAACCGTTACCTCTATCTCTAGGGTACCTATCTCTACCTTTAGCTGTCACACTGCAGCCTGTGCTCTGCTTTGATTGCTGCCACTGTTCAGCTCCATGTTGTCCTCTCGTTGCAGTGGCTCAGCTTCCAGCATAGTTCTAGAGCACAGATTTTAATGCCAGTGAATCACTAGTATCACCTGCACAATATAGCGCCAGGGATTTCGGCATGGAGCCCATTCAACCTATCATTCATGTTGGATCAGTGCTAGGGATCCCAGATGCAGTCTGGCGGAGAGGGTTCATCTTTGTCTGTCCCTTAAGTTATGGAGGGACAGTTGTGAAACCATAAATAGCTTGACTTCAGCACTTCGATTGCATTGGTTAGTAAAGTCTGAAGTGAACAAAGATGAAGAGGAAGGCTAGGGAGAAGGCAGCACATTCATCATCCTCCAGGCAGAATCCATCAAGAATTGCATTTAGGATGCCTGAGCAATAGTGGCTGCCTTGGCCAGCTCTGTCTCTTTCCTGTGTGCATGCACATGTATGTATATGTGTGCACATACATAAATGCGTACACGCCCTCAGTCTTTGACACAATAGAATTTGTGATGCTGGCTTGGCTCCTTTACCTACGTGTCAGTCCTTCCAGGTATAACATATGCTTTTGGGGAGCACAGTAACATCACCGTGCCAGCTGAGATCTGTGAGCAGTTGTCCTCCTCTGCTAAAGCAAACATGCTCTTTCTTCTGATGAGATGCCATATCTCATTTACATCAGCCTTCTTGCAGTGCTGCGTCCCTCAGGCTGCGGTCCTGGGAGGGCAAAGGAAGAAGGATGGCTGCAGCAGAGCTTATGGCTCATTTCAATTTGGCTTCTGAATGCCCAGGTGTTATCTCAGTAGAAATGTAACCCACTCTAGTATCCACATCTGGCAGTGTAGATCCCATTGCCTGAAAATTTTGTGTATATTTACTATAAAAGCAAGAGATGCTTTAAAAAAATAGAAATGTGACTTGCTTGTGTGATTTGTATAGTGAAGTAAGTGAACATGATCACTAATGAGCAAAGTGCATAGCTTGGAAAGCATGCAAATCCAATGAAAAGTATGTCGAATTTCAGACGAGACAAAGAGGGAACACAGATCTGAGAGAGAGTTTTCCCTCAAGCCAATATTGTTGCTGTGCTTGGTGAAAAGGAGGAACTGCTGTGAAATGCTGAAGCCAGCCAGACCCACATGCATTAATTCAAAGTTCAAAGACTATCACAAACCAATCCAGGGCTGGTGTTCTTTGGTTTTATTTTTTGTGATCCACCTGCACATCAGCGGTAAATCCTTCTTGCATTCTTAAAAGTTGCTCCTTCTCTTACTGGCGATGCCACGGAGAAGCAGAAGGCTGTGCTTGGGTTCACTGAGCTGGAACAGCATATTGATATAAACAGACCTGGGACCTGCTGAAAGAGATGCCTGCTTGGCAGTAACACCACCTTGAGTTCAGACGGGATGTACATCTGTGCCTCATTGATAATGTAATAACCTTCATTACATTTTTGGCTGAGAGCACCTGTGCACAGCCCGAGAGGTCAGCCCAGGGCAACCATTTTGATTGAGGTGATATTAACAGCTCTCATTAAAACTGATGACTATAGCAGTGCCCAATAGCACTGCTGTACTAAAGCGTCTGTCAGCATTTCTATTACAGAGCTCTATTTTCAGGAGTTAATAACTTGGCCATAAAAGTTTGCCTACCTCTGAGCTGAAACTTGAATACAAAATATCAGACTGGGATGTCTTCAAAGCAACATAACTATTATAGGTCTAACTTTCACTTTTTTCTGAGGCTATCTTGTGCTTTGTTAACAGTGCGATGGCATTTATCTGGCAGTCGTAAGATGCCAAAGAAGTCATGTGTCTTCCTAGGCTGGAATGGGAGAGCTGGAAATGCCTGAAAAGTCTTGGGAGTCCATTGGAGGAGGTGTCCTCCATCTGCCCTGAGAGGAACCGAAGCAGGCTATTAACCTTTAAAATTTGGCTTCATTCTAAAATATAGTAACATGATTATCTTATTCGTCATCAAACTTTGGCTTTTTTGCTTGAATTTCATATATAGGCTGCACGGTCTGTCTGGATAGTAAAAATGATTCAGTAATAATTAAGGAATAATTATTTCAGATAAAATATTTCTGGTCAACTTTCTACAGGGTAGTCATGCTTATTTCAAAGCAAGAATATCATCTTCATACTAATTTTTCATACTTTGAAGAGTGTGTTTAAGTAATTTCCAAAACTTAGGCATTCCAATTTTGGAATGTAAGTTTTTCTTCTGAGTTATTCCTGAATCATGTTCAATTTCAAAATACTTGCCAGTGGCGAGAGGTCCTAAAAGATGCTTAGATTCATTTAAACATATAAAGCTAATGCATAAATACAGACCCTGAAAATGTCATCTTTCCCATGCTTAACTTTACTGGCAAGTAACATTAATGTGTTTGAAGGGTTTAAATCACAATATTTAATTATACAATTCCTTACAGACACAAAATGACCAGCTAAATCGGTGGGACCGCAAGACTGCAAATACATGTCAGCAAAGAAGAATGTGGATAAACAGCAATTATGACACAGATCTGACAAGTAAAAAATCCAGCTGAGCTCCAGAAGTTTATATTTTGGCATTTGGCTCTTTGCCAACACCAGTGTTTCATACTTAACACCTTACATGGACAGTGTGTACTTTTGAGAATATTCTTAGGCAATTATGCGCATCTTGGCGAGCCAATGTCCCCCTTAGGGAAAGGAGGGGGTGGGGGAGAGAAAGAGGAGAGAGCAAATAATGGGAACATTAATGATGCCTCTTATTAGTCATAAATTATAGAATCACATAGTAATTTAAGTTGAAATGGGTTTATGGAGACCATCTAGTCCCAACTGCCTGCTTGAAGCAGGGCTAACTTCAAAGGTAGATCAGGTCCTGTCAACTTTTGACTGTCTTCAGGGATGCTGATTCTGCTGACTCCCCAGGTGCCCCTTCCAGTGCTGAACCACTCTCGCTGTGAAGAATTTTGTCCTTGTGTCTAATCAGAATTTCTCTTGTTGCAATTTGTGACTCTTGGCTCTTTTCCTGTTGTCATGCATCTCTGAGAAGAGTTTGGCTCTATCATCTCTACAACCCTGCTTTTGGTAGTTGAAGACTATGGTTAGGTTGCCCTTCTGCCTTCTCTTTGCCAGGGTAAGCAAACATGGTAGCATTTGGGTTGGGTCCAGCTTCACAACTCTTTGGCCTCTGCTGCATTTCTCTCCAATTTATCAATATTGTTCTTGTGCTGGGGGGCCAAATTGGCCACAGTGCTTTGGATGTGGTTTCAGGTGCTGGAGAAAAGAGAAAAAACTTTTCCCTGTCTTGCTCATGCAACGTGGTATACAGGTAGTCTTTGTCACTGCCAGGGTGCATGGCTGGCCCACGTTCAACTTGATGTCCAACAGGAGCCCCAGTGCTTTTCTGCAAGGCTGCTAGCTAGCCAGGCAGGCCAGGCTGTATCAGTGCCTTCTTTGGTCTCCTAGTATATTGATGGGTGATTTTTTAGTTGATTATTTTTTTTTAAAGGAAACATTCTGAGATTTCCACATACTTTTATTTAAGAAGCAATGGAAATGTGAGGATAGACAGGAAAATTAGTTCCTGTAGTCTATGGAATTAATACAATCAATGGAAGAAGGTAACCTCACCTCTAAGTCATATTCATTATCTGTCTAACTGTTTAACATATATGTATAAAGTTACATCATCCATAAAACTTGTCTTTTATACAGATGAGTAAAACATGCTAAGCATCCTTTCCATGTATATTATCTAAAGCACAACACAGGGGTATGCTAATTAAACATTCCTCCAAATACTTCAGCAAGGTAGGGGGATAAACATTACAACCACCATATCGGGGACAGGAAAACTGAGACACAATGGTTCAGCTTTTTCCAGAGGTCCATGCAGTAAGTCATTAAGTGAGCCAAAAGAAAAACTTTCCAGTCCTTCTCCTTAGCAATGTAGCCATCTCAGTTACCTAACCTATATACCTAATGTGTATTTTAAATCTAGTATCTTTACACTTTTAGTAAAAATGATTTTAAGAGAGTTTGAGGAATGCATGAGTGTTTTGCATATTTAAGTTATGAGTTAACCAAATGGTTCCTATTTCTGCCTGAAAAAAACATTTAGGACAGGATATACCTATAAATTGCCAGAAAATCAGAAAATGTTTTCCATTTCCACAAATGAAAGTAGGATTTGGCTCTTAGTGTTAGAATGACTACAAGGAACAAAAAAACTCTAAAAGTATATTAAAAAAAAGCCAAACAGCAGTAAAATGAGCAGTAAAGCTAAAGTTAAAAGACAGAGAAAGCGGCTGTGTTTTGAGGAATGTGGTCCTCAGAATGCAAAGACAGACCCTTAAATCTTCACGTTCTGGAGGAACTGATATAAATAATGCCTTTATGATCAGTCCTTCCCAGAGCAAGTAGGCGATGCTCAGTGTATTGAGTGTTTTAGATTAATTCATATGGGGTCTACCAGCCAAAACGGAGAGGTGGGAAAGCAGATCAGTTGTCTGGCACTCCTCTGCGGCTGAACTCGGCCAACAAGCTGTTCATGATGGCAGCAGATGTTCCTGCCTTTGCCTTATGCCAAAGTTTGCCGTATGGAGTTAGTTCGTGGGCCATTCCTCCCAGCTGCAAATTCCAGTGCAGGCGAAAGCCTTTCAAAGCAGAAAAATTGGATGCTGGGGTATCAAGACCTGGCACTAGTCAGTGTTTTCAAAAAGATGAATGATAGAACAACAGTAATCTGCAATCTAACAATGCGGATATCGGAATCACTTTCTTTTCCAGTCTTTGGCCCAGTGCTGTTCTCTTTTGTTTCAGTGCATAAACACTGAGGTTTTCGTGGCTGGACCACATTAAAATTTGCACTTCGCAAAGTCCACGTTTCCTTTGATGTAGGCCGTGAACGTTTGGGGACAAGGTTCCTCAAGGCCATGATCCAGCCCCATGGAACAAATGCTAGCATGGATTTGCACACGCAAATAATAATATAAGAAGATTTTTTTTATTCATACTTCTTTTATCTGGAGAAATCCTGGTTTCACTAATGAAGGGCTTCACAAATACCAGATTTAAGACTAAGGCCAGCTCTGGTGCAGAGGAGACTCTTAAGAAGGAAACAAACTTTTGTCATGTGCATCAGTGAGGTGTAAGACACAAGTGCAAGCTCTTTCCTTCTGGAAGCTCTGCATCCCCTCTGAACCTCTGAAAAATGAGCGTGCATTGAAGCCATCCAGTGAGCGCCCGTGTAGCCTGCTCCTGCCTTCAACGGGGACAGCTGCAGCAGGGCTCCACCCAGAGAGACGTGGCTCAGGCTGCGGGGCTGAAGCCTGCGCTCCAGGAGGAATGGGGCTTCAAAAATCACAGTCTCAAGTAAAGAGATCAAAATTCTTTTTTAACTTGGGGGTTTGGGGGGCTTTGAGGTGTTTGGTTTTTTAAGAAAAAGAACTGGGTGGCATGTGGCTCATCATTTTAGAAGAAATAGGGCACTTTTTCAATTACTCATATGTGATCTTGCTCTACCACACACATTCATTGTTTTATTTTTAAGCATGGAAAGTCAATTAAATGGCTAGTTTTATAATGCTGATTTTTTACATATTAGAGGAAGATAAATAGACCCATCTTCAATTTTATATTCCTTTTTATGTTGCTTTTATCAGTGTATACCAGTTATTAGTAATTTGTCTACTTTGCTTTTAAAAAATCGAAAAGTATTATGCAACTTTTCCTAAATTCTGCACAAAACTTTTTTTTGCACATATTTTACCATGAGGTATGCTGACTAGTCCTATACAGGAGGAAGGCAGAAAGCACACAAGGATGCTCTTGGAGAAGTATGATGTCAATATTTCTATATTTATTACTGCAAGGGCATTTTAAAATATATAATGCTTTTCAGTTTTCGTAAATGGGAATTTTGGAGGTATTGGCTTTTATTCAAGCAAAAGAGAAACCTAAGAGCGGTTATACTGCTGAACAGGATTTCAGTGCCTTTGGAGATCCATTCCTGATTTTCAAAACTCAAGCAGTTAATGTTTAAATCAATTTTGAAAATGGGACTTGGGTTGCAAGACCGTGTAACTGCATCTGAAATGTGTTGCCTTTCAACTACACTACAAATGAATCACAGCATCTGGTTAGAAGATGTTTGTCTTCTAATGTACAGCGTGGCTGGCACCTAATGGCAGAGCTTAACATTTTGTTTATTTCTTAAGAGGATAGATTGCAAAACTCATCTTTTTTCTTTAAAATTGGTTAGTTATATAAGCCTTAATTTTTCCGCATGCTTACTGACAGTTTGATGGAATCCTAAGTAAGCCTTGGGAATCAGTTCCTCTGTTTTATACACCATGCTAAGAGTGATTTGATTATCCCTGTGGCTGCAAAAAAATAGCCTGCATCTGTCCTGAATTGAAAACAGATCCGCATTAAAGAGCATTACATCAGTATTGCTGATACGCTAGAAATGAGTCAGTTGGGAAGTACATTTTCAAATAAAATATGATGGAATTACAAGCAATTAACTTCTTCCTTGGAGTAACAGAAATACACAAGATGAGCGTTCTGTTTAAAAATACCTCCCACTCTTAGTTAGAGAATAAGATAGGAATAATGTGCTTAAAGAGTGGACTGCACAGGTAGCAAGGAGATACGTGCTGCACAGTATCAGGGACTGTTTGTTTCAGCCTCACCCACGTAAGTGGTAGATCTTCAGTCAGTTACATGGGCATCACTGCTGCCTCCTTCAGCTGAAAATATGGTCTAACATCTCTAAGCATGCCGGTGCCTCCTTAGCTTCGTATCAGGCTCTAACCTGTGTTTTAGATTTGCTCTTACTGTGCAGGAGACTATAACTCTGTGGAGCCAACACTTATTCGTAATTCATACAGTACATTCTTCTTCAGATTGATCCATCTTTGGCACAAACTGAAAAATTACTTACATCATGGGCATTTTTACCTCTCTCGGGTAATGAGAACACAGTAGTCAGTACTGCATCTTGGTAACCATCAAAATGTATTTTAAAAATCCAGTGGTGAGGTAGGTTTTTCATTTTAAGCATATGTGTGATTGACCTAATTTTTTTTTCATGGAAGGAAACCTCATTTTAGCAAATTAAAAAGTAATATGTCAGTATCTGAAAATTTAAAAACTATATAAAGCATGCTATAATTATTATCAAAGTCCTTTGGCTTTTCTACCTCTCCATTTATTTTGTTTCTTAGCAGTTTGATGTATTTAAGGACCAGCTTATGCCAGAGGTGACTGAGCAAAGCATGGAGCATTTTGCTGTAGCTAGTCATTTACTTTGAAGCTGCCCTTGACTGTTTCACCTCCCTCAAAAAAGTTAATGAATAAAGTTACACTGCTTTGCTATTTTAGTTCATTGTTTTGGCATTTGCGTGTAAAATGAAGCAGCTTCTTGGCATCTGGGAGAACAGTGACAAAAATTAAAATTTAATCATCTAGATATATGTTGAGTTCAAGTAGCGGTTAGCACAAAGAGAGATGGGACAACCGCGTTGTTGATTGCTTTCAGACTGTCTGCTTGGGACAGGACAAGACCGTGGGAGGCAACAGACCCAATTTTTAAGGAAATGAGGCTGTGAATCAAAGATTGACTCCCTGCAGGAGGTATGAGTTACATCCAGTGACTAAAACCACGTGAAAAATAGAGAGCCAAATAGCTGACAAAAGTGGAAAGAAGGATTTTTGTTGGTTCATTATAAGAGAAATAATGAAAGCTAAGAAGATTTTGGAAAGCTGGGGTAAGAGTCACTGGGAAACTTTTTTCCTTTCCTCCTTTCTTTCTTTCAGAGCTGTCAGAAAAGCAGGAGCAAAATCTGATCTAGTCAGCTACCACTTTCTCTTTTCTAAGTTCATTGATCATAAATATTGTGGTGCTGTTGAGAGAATTTATGTTACACAAGATTCCCATAACTGAAGTAACGATATATTGGCCAGGAGGTGATCTTTTCTTTAGAGGATCCAAAATTCTGTTGTGTTTTGGGAACTTGCCAGCATCCCTTAAATGACGTCAGATTTTCGTTTATGCCAAAAATAACTGCAGACTGCCGTGGGACGATCTTCACCTTATGATCAGCCAGATTTTTTTTTTTTTGGTGGCTTATTTGTGTTCACCTAACATGGAAGGACCAAAAAAGTTAAATAGTAAAATTAACAGATTGCCAATAACTCCCACCATTTGAGTAATGGATCATTGAGAGTCAGTTAAGGAAGCAGATGAGTGGATAGCTCTTCCATCTCTGAAAACCCAGATCACTCCAGATCAATAGGAATGGAAAGTTATCTTTTGGTGGTTGTATTCATCTTGTCCTTGAATTCATTTTAGATCAAAGTTAAGAACCCATCCCTTGTTTTTGACACTGCTGCTGACAATCTCATCATGGAAGGGGAGCACAAAGAATAGAGAGATAGCGCTGTCTCGGGGCGAGATAGGGACGTGCTGTTTGTGCTCGCATAAGTCTTTCTGCATTACTTATGTAAAAGGATGAAAACTGTTACTTGAATGTTTTACCACTGCACAAGCTGGATTTTTAAAGAAAATCTACTGCACAGTTATTATTAATTTAGGCTTACGTGTATGCTGTTACTGAAGAAACATGACAACTTTTGTGAGAAAAAAATTAACTAGTCTCTCTACAGTTATTTTGTTTGTTTTCTCTCTACAGTTAACTTGTGTGTGTGTAAGATTACCTGGTATCCACAGAATTTGACTTAAAATATTTGCAAAATCCCCAAAATTTCACAAGTTGCTTCTGGCCTTGCATGCTTTGCAGGTTGTCATCAGACATTAGTCATCTCTATTCTGTAGTCAGAGAGCAGGAGAAATAGTCGGCAGACAAAGAGCCAAAAGTGTATTATTTTACTAAATTACTCAGGTACGAATTATTAACATGAAATACTTTCTCATTAACAGACCAAATGATGGTGCTATATAGATTAGTGGAGGAAGAAAGAACAATGCAACAATGTGGGTGCTGTGCCATCTCGTGAACCAGTGTTACTGGGTATCTGTAAGATCAGGGAAGGGCACTGCCTCCTTAGCTTCTCCCTGAGAAATCTACATTTGTCATCTATTAGATTAGATAATGAAGCTTTTGTGTGGAAAAATACATCAACTTTTACAGAATTTTTGCTTAGTGGTAGTCAGCTGGCTGTGCCCAGGGTGCAGTGGTAAACGTCCTGTTGCAAGCCCTGATGCGTTGCCCTGGATGCTACCAGCTGATTTGCTCAGAAAGAGTGTGACGCCACATGCTCAAGTGACTCTTATTTCTTGTTCTAACATAACTAGAGCACAATCTTGCAAGATACGGCATTTAAGCATGAGTTTAATTGTAATCACATAGATAGTTGAATTGAGATGACCCACATTTTTATTCTTAAATACATGTATAATTGTCCCATTGGACCGACACCGTAGCACTTTCAAGCATCTTGTCAGAACAAGACATTGTTTTATTATTTGGCAAAACAAAGTAACATAAACCACGTATGGGTATGTCTGCGCTACACTTGTCACCATATCAGGACAGCCAGCTATAAGTCTACTGGTTTTGCCTGCCATTATGGGGCTTTTATTTCTTATTTGGTTGGTTGGCTGGTTGAAGGAATTTTTGTTTCGTTCATGTCAAACGACCATTACACTGGCTGAGAAATATCCCTGATGTTTAATTCTGTTCGTAGCCATCCTCAACGATGGGGTTCTTTACACAGCCAAAAGTAACATTGCCAGTACTAATAACATACATTCTCTCAACTTTTCAAAAAGTTGATACTCAACACAGAGTAGCTTTCTACTTTTGACTGGGGAATGTAACACAGAAGAAGGATAATAAACCAGTTCATGACTTTTTATTGACCATATCACCAAGACTTTCTATATCCTGTACATCAATGCATATCCATATCTTGAATACTGATTTTATTATTGAAGTTTTTTCTGAAAAAATAAGATCCTTGTTTTCAATGGGAAATATTTATTTTATATTGAGACATATGGTCTGTGTGCTTATTTTTCTTGCATTGACTTCAGGAACAGAAGTTTATTTTATTTATAATTTTTGAAGGATTTCTATCATCTCAGCATTTCTAAAGGGAAATGGATGATGTGTATTGATTAATACTCTGTATGTTTTTATTAATTAGTAGCTATGCCAAATGATTTGCAAGCAGGTTAGTAGCTTAGAGGCAGCTATCAAAAAGGTTTTCTTCATTTATTCAGTTATAGACCATATGACATAAAGGACAAATAAGCATCAAGAACTCAGGTGTAAATTATACACTCTGTTGTATTCTGTAATGCTTTAAGAGTCTTGTATTTTAAACCTCTGCTTGCTTGGCAATACACCGTTTTTTAAAGTTCAGAATGTACGTACATTTGGGCATGCACATAAAAGATAATAAGTTACATTTATTCTTTCTCTTACCATTATTGTGAGCATCATTGCAATTACTGCTTTGTCAAAGCCAAAAATTCACTGGTCTGCAAGAGATGTAATCTTTTTCAGACTATCAAACCCAAGTGGAATGTAAATTTAAGAGCTTTCAAAGGCATTACTGGTGACATTCTAAAGTTTATGACAGAAAGACAGATAATAAAGTGCTGTCTGAAGGGAAGGCACCAAAATGAGGCGCTGCCTTTTCACAGTCTCTGGAATGCCAGCCTGCACTCAGGAGGGTCCAGCGGCAGTGCTAACAACGTCGAGATCACTTCAGACAATTCTCTGGCTTCCTCAGGGTAAATTTCAACCTGAACTAGCCTGTTTGAAAACATGCAATTTATCTAAGTAGTCTGTAACCTCTTCTTTTTCCTAATCTGACCTGAATTCTTACCCCTTTGTCACTCATCTTAATGGTGTTAGACACCTGATAACAGTTAACATGGTTAGTGAAACAGAAACAACAGAATCTTTAAATGCATTAGCGGGCTCTGTAGTGCCCGTTTGCTTTACATTCCTCTTGGACTGTGGATCAAAGCATGTCCTGGTCCCTAGGGTTAATCTACTGTACCGCCTTGTCAGGCCTCCAAACACAGGAAGTTTACAGCTCAGGTTGCACTTTGATTTAAGTGTAAGATATGGAAGTACAGGGAAGGTATTTGCCCTGTCTTAAGCCAGTAATTATTCCATAGAGTAATTTACATTCTGACTGATGCGTCTCTGAATGTTACTTAAAAAAAATACAGCTTTTCACTTTTGCCTGGTATACGTGATTATTTATTGTTGTTCTTCACATGTCAAAGTTCATCTGGCAAGATAATTTTGTACAGGTATTCTGTAAGGAATCCAGGAAAAAACACGGTTTCTTTTTGAGATGGTTGATACTCCCCTTTATTCTTAGAGGACTGGAAATTACATCCCTAAGAAAAAAAAAATCCCCTTTTGAACAGTTGTTCCTACCTGTTGTGCAAAAATGCAGTGGACTAACTTGGCTGCTGCAGTAGTTTTCTAAGCCAGCAGATCTTGTGTCAGTCACGTAAGGTTGTGCAAGCACTCAGAGCAAACCTCACTGGAGAAGCACTGCCCCACACTGTCAGGAAAATATTGCTGAATTCCATTATATGAAAAGTTAAGTGTTCTTCACGCATCGAGACCTCTTTGCAAATGTTTTCCATTATCTAAACTGTTGGCCCAGATCCACTGGCAAGAGCAATAGTGGGAGTGTAGAGCAAGTGGTGAATATTGTTGTCTCTTTTCATTTTATTAGATTTCTCATGATATTTGGTATTTTTGCTAATCCCTAGTTACTGAATATAGTGATTACATGAGAAAGACAGCTTTTATTAAAATAAAATAAATGAGAAGTTGCATCAGTGGTAAAATTCAGCCCTTGCTGTTGCAAAGACTTTGAAAACATATACTCTGGAGGTGCAAAACTCCAAATGGAAAAAGAGCCCTGAAATCTGCCTCCTACACATGAATTTAAGCCACTGTAGGACATGGGGGAGTGCAAGCTACAGTATTTGAGAGTGGGATGTCCACAATCTATGGTATATGCATTACAGACCAGTTGTTCCTTGCTAGCTTCCGAGAGTAACACATAAAACAGTAGTAGCCAACTCACTGCATCTATGCTAAACCTCTTTTGCCCAGTGAGGCAGGAACGGATGAAGTCAGTGGGGGACCAGGCACTTCCAGATAACACCAGATGCATGTTAAAAGTGATATGCAGTGTCCTCCTGCTCTTTTAGAATAGCTTTGAAAATCAGAAGGTGGTGTCATTTTCAGAAATGGAAGAATTCAAACTTTTAAATGTTAAACTGGTAAGATTTAGTTGGGAAGATAAGATAGGTGAGGCCGTATCTGTTCGCATTGCTAGGACCAAAATAAGATCAACAAATACATCCTAAAATGCAGGCTTAATGCAGTGAGTGGTGTGGGTGAGCATGGCCAGTTTGTGAGCAAGGCAATTTCAAAAATCCGGCTGAATTCTTCAAGAAATGGTGTTGATCTGAACCAGAGCAGGAATCCTCCTGGGCAGCGATATTCCTGTCCCAATTCTGAACCCGTGCTCCAGGGGGCCCTGCGCGGCTAAAAGTGCTGCTCCTTCCCGCTCACCCTCCGCAAGCAGGGGGTTGTGCTGCTGCAAGCACGGTGAAACCACGCTCTGCTGCCCCGCATTAAATAAAGTATCGCAGGAGTAGCTACCTCCTGCCCAAGTCCTGCACGCTTCCAAGCTGTCACTGATTGCTTTTACCTCCCTGCTTACTGGGGCTGGCACGATGCTGCTCCGGCTGGGAAAAAGTTGCTGCATTCTGCCCCGGCGAGGATTAGGTTTCAGTGCTGAATGCAGCAGTCTCACTTTATCATATATAAATGTCAGCTTATATGTCATCTTTAAACTCCTTCAGAAGTCTTTAAATGCTACAACACATCTAAGATTATTGTAGGAGTGATGGTTTGTTTAGAGAGAAGTATTTTATTTCTAAATAAGAGAGCCAACACATGAAGAGCAATGAATTTTGTGTGTTGTGTTTGCATGCTTGTTATTGTTTTCGGACTAAAAACAAAATCAAGTTAAAAATGGCCCATCAAGAGCTTCCAGTGCTTGTGAATCGTTTTCTGTTTGTGAACTGTGGTAGGAGAAGGAAAGCGAGTATTTAGTTCTTCGGTTTTATATGGGCTTGTTCCTTAACAGGTTTCAAAACAGTTGTAGTGCACCTCTTAGAAGACTCCTGATCTCTGTCGCATTATGGTGCCTATCTCTGCTGCTCTCCTCTTCCCATAGTCTTCCAGGTCCCATCTGCAAAACTGATATACGTTGCAAAAGGTGAGAGCAGCTGATTCAGTTAGTTGTAAAATGTTTGGACTGTCCAACACCTCTTGCTTCCTTTAAATAAAGTGTGTTTCCATATCACAAATGAACGGAAATTCAGACTTCCACCTTTTCTTTTGGTTGCTTAGGTTTCAGCTTACTTTGTCATGTGGCTTCTGACATTGTACAAGAAAAGCACCCCGTCCTTTTAACGGTTCCTGTCATTGAGACAGCCCTTCTTCCAGGAGGTACCGGGAAGTTTTAGGTTGCAGTATTCCCTACTGTGGGAGAAGAGGCTTGAAATGAAGCTTCTTGGAGCTTGGCTAACCTTGGGAGCCAGAGGCAGCCTTATTCTTGATAAGTTTTAGTTATTTCAAAAAACAGTGATTTGGAAGTTGAGGTTTTAGAGTTGGGGGTAAAGATTTTTTTCTTTCTTCAGCAGTCTCTAGGTTTTGTGTATGTAACAGTAGACACAAGACAGTTTTCTGGTGTAAAGAGAGGGAATGCAATGAGTCAAGCTCTTACCTGTAGTTGGTTTTGTGTATTAAGATTAATAGTAACTGTGATAGGTCACGGAGCAAGCCTCAACTTCTCCAGTTTTCTGCAGATTTATATAAAATGCTTACCTAGTTTTGTCTCATTGATGGCTGGAGTTTAAAAGATATAAAACTGCCTAGTCTTAACAACGGTGATCATTCTTGTTTCAAAGCCCTTTCAAAGTATCAGTGTGACAGACTTGGGACGCCGCTTAAAGATGCAGTTAGAAACTGCCATGGTTGTAATCATGGCCTTTTTCCACGGGGCACTATTACCAAGCTTATAAAAACGGTGCCGAGCTTTATTTAGCTTTACAAGGCTTTAACTTTATTCTAGCAGAACCGCATGAGCCTGTTTCCCCCCACACCCCGTGAGAAGGAGGGAAGGTTTAAAAAGGGGGCCCAGCCATTAATAGTGAATGCCTGAACTGTGCACACAAATCCCACTTCTCAGGGACGTAGGAGACTGCTTTGGCTGTGGTTCCACATCCAGGAGCAGCCTGTTGGAATAACACCTCCCATAAAGCAGCCTTCCCTCTTCCCTCTCTCCCACCCCAGGCTGTGCCAACAAAAGCGTTCATGTGGCTTCCTGGTGTACCTGATCACAGAAGTGATCTGGCTGGAAAAATAGCCTAGAATTTTATTTCAAGTTCCTTTTCTCCCCACCCAGATCAGCTCCTTGATACATTTCACCACACAGCTGCATAAATAGTTGGCTTTGGCAGAGCACAGGGAGAGGAGTGGGGTGGGCACCAATGTCCAAAGAAGAAGGGGAGCCAGGGCTGTTTAAACTATCCTTGCCATCAGAGAAATGCTCCAAGAACTACAGTCCCCGCTGCATGAAGTGCAAAAGCACAGGTCTAGATTGCCAGCTGCTTTTGGTGTGCATGAAGAACCTCTACAAAATTGGGAAGCCATTGCATGCAATTATGAGACTCACCATGATCTGTTTCTTTTGTGCAGGCTGTTCTCAGTGTGCCATTGCTATGAACCATGCTGGTTATGGTTGTTCAACATTATGTTGTTGGATACCATCTAGATGTAGCTTCGTGCCTCTAAATAAGCAACCTCCAGATGTAAAAAGTGACCATCGGAATGGGTGGTGCTAGCACCGTGATCCCACAGACATCCATCCTGCTTACCTGGCCGTTAAACTCAGGTCTGAGCAATACGAGATCCAGATCAACTGGCAACATAGACGTGTCCCAAATCAGACTCGGGTACGTGGTTACTCAATTAGCCCAAGCCTGCAAAACAGCATATATTTCAGACTTCTGTTTATGCTGGATTCAGAGGACAGACAGTTCGTAGTCAGGAGTAATGCCTGCCAGAACAAAAGTTATCCTTCAGAAATACTTTAAAACAAATTAGAACCAGAAATGTAGGTTTGGGCAGGTTCAGTGTTTTATGTCAAATCACTGGATTTTATTTTATTTGGTACTATATGCCCTGGAACCAGAGTTACCACATCGTGTGACAACAACCTGATATTCTGCCCGAGCACTACAGAAGGAATGAAAAAAAAAAAAAAAACATCATAGAATCTCCCCAGCTAAATCCAGTTGGTTAAAATCCAGCTAACAAACGCTAAACCACCAGTAGCTCATGAAGTCCAGCATGCAGTTTTCTCTACTTTTTTAATGCCTCAGACTTGCAAAACTGTTCTGAGGCAGCTGAATGAAAAGTAATAAGAGTTACTTGTTTTGTTTTCGTGGTGATCCTCTTTTACGGAGGGGGAGATGGTTAATTTTGGTAGCTATAGCAACTGAGAGCAGCATCCCTATATCTTAATAAGTCGGTGGGGGTGTGTATTTTTTAGGTACCCAGGAAAAAGCTTTGTACACAATGGTTGTTTGCAGTTTGAAGTTTTTGAGGTGGTCTCCATCTATGGAGGTGGTAGTATTGCAGTCTATGTGGACATACCACTGGACTGAATACCTCCCAGGTGGCTGCATCTGACTGAACAGGGCGTTTTGCAGAATCCTTCTGGAAGGAAAACTGGCTACAGAGGTCCATTTGAACACTTGGGATGATGGCAGAAAGGAACAGACTAAATTTTTATGGTGTACCATCCTACAGGTCACAGAAAGCAATTTGCAAACGTTGGAGAAATGTCAAGGAAAAGAGAGGCAACAAGGTCCATCCAGCTCCAGAGGCATCTGTGAAAAATTACATAGCCCAGATGGCTGAAATGTTTTTCACATTCATTGCACATGTAGTCTGGTTTTAGCTATCTCCAGTGCAGTCGTTCTGCTGATCTATGGTAGTTATTCCCCCCTCAGTGCATGAGCATGTTTCCCATTCACATAAATAAGAGTTATGTCTTTGTATCCAGAGAGAGGGGATTTTATTTGTTTAGTGCCGAAGCAGCTTCTCACAGGACTGTTTTCCTCCCACACTCTCGGTTTTGTTCAGCTCTTCTGACCTGTGTTTTGTTTGTTTTGAACTGTCTGGACTTTTGTATTTTAGGCAATAAATGTCAGTAAACTACTGGAGAAGGTGAAATGGATAGAAATAGAGTCCTTAGTGGGCCCAGCCATCTAAGTAACGCAACCTACAATATGAGAGGTAGCTAGAAGGGGAGAAAGAAATCTTGAAAGTTTTGCACTGTAGAAGTAATTTCATTTTATGTGATGATATCACCACATTTTTCCCTCTGCTTTCCCCCAGTACTTATCAGTGAGAGTCTTGCTTTGCTGTACGTGGGAAAGCTTACTCTTATTTACAGGGCTTCTGTGTTATTTAGCTATTTTTTATCAATTGCTTTTAAAATCTCTGTCACAAGGTACGATTCAAGCAATGCCAGTGATGACTATGGCTATCACTGCTTAAAAGCTTCTAAGCCATAGAGTGTGGGTTTCTTCTGTATATGAGTTTAGGTTGTTTAATTAATAGAGTGCAATACTGATGACCAGGGTACCTCAGGCCGTACAGACACTGGTGCTGTACTAGCAACCACAGGGTCTCCTTTGACACCTCCTGTTCATTGTCCAAGACTGTTGCTGGGAAGGTGGAGCCGGTGATGTTCACTCAACGTTAGCTTTGATGTACCAGGGTTCTCTGGAGCAAAGGTTCATCAAGTCAGAATGGTCAATTTTTGCCATATGTTCTCCCCTCTGTGCAGTTCACTTGGTTACAGCCATGCTGTGACGAGGAGGTTTGGTGCGCTCTCCTCCCTGTGAGCTTCTGGAAGTGTTGCTGATGTGTCTGCTTTTCTCCTCCTCGTTCTTTTGAGGGGGAGAGGGGAGAGATGGGAGAAGAGAGGCAGCAACAAATTTTTTTTTTTTAATTTTGTTTCTTAATTTTTTAAATTTCTTTTCATTCTTCTGCCACTGTTACGGACCAGGCCCTCTGCCCACTCCAACCTTTGTCTCTTTTTGTGTGACAAAAGCTGTCATGCAACTTCCTGATGATGTCATTTCTCTTCACTTTTTCTGTCTCTTCTCCTTGCAGTCTACAATTTTCTTACCCCGCTCACTGCCTGGTTAATCAAAAGAATTGGCACGCAGCCACCTTGGGAAACAGGTGTATAACTGAAGATACCAGGGAGAAGGCAGGGAAGGTTTCAGCAGCGTAAAGTCAGTAGTGATGTGGGGGGAATGAGCTCCTGGATAGCACTGCACGCCCGCTAGCATCCCCTTGGCTGGCTCCTGCGTAAGTCAAGGTCAGCTAAAACCACCGGGGAGGGGTTGTACTTGTACTTTAAGCGAGTGCCCCGCAGGGTGCTCGGTCACTGTAGCTCTAGGATAACTTTGCATTGGGCTATAGATAGATCCTGCTCTTTCGCATCCTCTGCACTGCTGAAAGGCAGCTTTGCCCAAGCTCCTCTTGGCGCTGGGCGAGTGTGCTGTTTGCCCAGCCGCTCCTGGGTTATCAGGGGCTGCAGGAGCAGCAGATTAGGGCCATTCACACCGGCAGTTTCCTTAGTGCTTTTTGGAGACTGATAACTTCTGGTGGAGAGGCAGTGACGCCAGCGGGCAGTAATCTTTTCCCCCGGGAGAGCTGCCTGCCCTGTGTGTGTGTTTATCCCCACAGGTGTGGCTCCTGGAAACCGTCTCCACTTCTGGCTTTTGGCGCCTGCAGTAGTATCCCAGGGCGGTCAGCGCAGCTTGACCAGCACCAGCAGCCCATCCCGGAGCTGCTTCTGGACAAGTTCTTGGGGAAGAGCCACTCAACAGCAGCCTCGTTCTTCGCAGGTGCCGTGATGGCCCTGCCAAGGGGCTATGTGCTGAGCCAGCCTGGCTGCAGCCGATCACGGCCTTCACCCCTATGTCCTCCCTGCTGCCTGGCAGTGCCTGGGGAAAGGTGTTGGCTTGCGAAAACAAGTCGGGCTAGGTGAGGAAACAAGGAAGAGGCATGAGAATACCTCGGTTTAATTCCAGGCCTTCGCATTTCGGTGCTGCCAGTCAAAAGGCAGGGTGCAGCCCAAACAGCCCGGCATGGGTGGCAGGGGAGCGTGCCCACGCCGGGTGTGCGGCCAGCATGCAGCGTGCCGCCACACGAATGTGCTGGGAGCAGAACCGCAGCCGTGCGAGGCAAACGCCGCCTGAGCAACAGTGCGGTACGGGCGGGCTGCTGGCCCCAATTGCCGCGCCTCGTGCAGTCCCTTTACGCAAAGGCAGTGCTAAGTACGGGCATGCCCTTAATCATTATTTCCTATCCTCACCTTTGGGGGAGTTACAAAAGCAAAGTCCTGCTGTGTTTGAGGATTTTTAAACACGGCTGTGAATGTATATTAGTTTGCTTGGCCCGGGATATAGTGAGCTACTGAGAAGGAGTGTTTACTGAAGTGTACCCTGGCATCCCTATCCTTCCTTTGCAGCTGCTATTTACCAGACAGCATTTGTGGTGAATGTAGCTGGCAGGAAACATCGTCTAGGAATGAACTGGACGAGTTAAAGAAATTTTCACACTAACGTTGTCACAGGCATTTGAAAATACTTCACATGAAGGCGTATTTTTGTAACACTGAATTAAAATAACATTGCATGAAGATGGCTCAACTAAATCAAATTTGCCATCAAAATGTTTGGTGTTTTTGTTTTGGGTCCCTGCCTTGTTTACAGCTCCGCTGTGTTACACTCTGTGTCGCAGAGAGCATCTCCATCCACTCTATTGACGTGTTGTTTCACAAACGTGGCAGCAGCACAGCTAATTCATCAGCGCGGGGCGGGGGGGGGTAGATTTAGACTTTTTCTTGGCAATTAAAGAAACTGATTATGAAAATGCACTTCTTCCTGTTTTAGTCAAAAAGGCCTGCTATGACGCTATTTAAGAAGCTCCGATTGCTTAACTAGAATGAGAATGTCTTCTTTAAAAATTATCAGAATAAAGTAGCAGGATTGTTTCTTCCATAGGCTGTTCTGAGATTTGGAAATTGCTTTCTCCATTCTGGGGTTTAACTTGCCAGTCAGATGTAATTATTCTTCTTGTAGTTTTGTAACCCATGACTGGAACTTTTTTTTTAACTATCATTCCAGAAACTGAGAAAACTGCTTAAAAATAGATTTTCGAAGAGATCAGAACCCACAAAAACAAAAATACACAGCCATTAATATCCATGTCAGTCCACTGTGCGGATTCTTTCTTTGTAGGTTGTGCAATCTACGCCTTCCCTTTACCCATTGTCTTTGTTTTCTTATTTAGATCCTTGTTTAGATTTCTTGTAGGACTGCAACGCTCTATTTTGTTTAGAAAGTTCCTAGCAGATTGTGGTTGCTATAGCTATGTGGGAATGGACTATTTTTGTTGAGTTATTTATTTGAATTGGGACTCTCTAAAACCCCCTGCTTGTCATCAATCTAATAGAGATGTTCCGACAGTGTATTAGTCACTACTGGGGTGACATGAAGCAGAGTATAGTGTTTGGAGACGCCCTTCCAGTGAAAGAGACCGACGTTTAAGCCTCCTCGCAGATGTGCAGAGCTGTACTAGCCATGCCTAACTCCCTTGCATGCTTAATAGGCTTTTTGCCTATAAATCCCCATGTGCCATTGAGAGATTGGATCGTTGTAGAAGGGTTGGATTTAATGGGAAGTCTGGATGTCTCCGATTTATCTCGCAGCTCCTGTCCTCAGCGTTGCTCATGGGGGTGGGTGGAGTGTGCTGCCCCGACACCGGCTTCTGTTGCCACCCTGGTAAAAGCAGCAGAGGGGGAAGATCTCCCTGCCCAGCACCCAGAAGCAGGCGCAGAGCTGGGGCTTTGTCTCCAGAGCTCTGACAGCAGCATGGCCATGAAACAGCTGAAGTAAACAAACCAACAATGCAGGCATTTTTGTACAGAATAGATCCATTATTCTTCCTGACAGCATGACTTGGATTTTGAGTTCTCATTCTTTGTATTGTTCCTTATTTAAAAAGAAAGAGAAAGCAGAACAAGGAATAATACAAATGAGACAGCCTAGGGCTTGTGCTTGCCTATAGGATACTATTAAGGTCCTGTTGGCACTACAAATTGGAACCATTTTGTAACCACGTCCCTTAACCCAGCTGTATTTTTAAAGCAGTCAGGCCCTAAAGTCTTATGTGCTTGCGTGATCGATTTGCCTAGGACTTTTACGCGGAGAGCAGACTAATAACCAAGAGGCAATAAGCAATAACTTACTGAGACCTGTTCATTGATCATTCATCGTGCAGACAAGAGAGTTTTTTCTTAGCCGGACAACAGGGCTCAGACATTCATATACACATGTGCATGTATTTACTGCCCTCTCCGTCTCAGCCCTAGGTGGGATTCAGGCCAGAGGATGCTCGGCAGGCTGCAGCAGGAATGCACGCTGCGGCGCCTGGGCATGCTGAGCAGTGAGCCCCGTCTGCGGTGGGCTGCCAGGCTGGTTTCTGCCCCAGCCACCCCTGCCTGGCAGGGGTGCCTGGAAGGAGCCCGTGGCCAGAGGGCTGCTGGAAAGGTGCACAAAGCTGTCAGGGCTTTTGGGCAGCAGTTTGTTGCAAGACTCAGTAAAGCTTGAGAAAGGTTGCATTATATAAATTTTGAGCCCTTTCTGGTCATTTGGACTAGAAGTCCATACTGTCTGCTAGACACAGAATAGCCAGCATGGATTCTGGGAAACAACCTTTTTTTTCCTTACTGCAGCAGAGGCTGGCTGTGCCTGAGAAACAGCCCTTGAGCTTGCTGAAGCATCAAGGGTGGAGACATTTCCCACCTACATCAAGAGCACCTGGATTCCCACAGTCCCAAAAGCACATGAACTCCCCACCGAGGGGTAATGAGTCTGTCTGGTCTGTGTGGTAACCTCCTCGCCTGGCCGAGGACGACTCCTGGGGCACTCCTTGGCTCGGGGAGGTACGGCTATGGGGAAGCCCTGCCTGTGGGAGAGCTGAAGGAGGGTCTGTTGAAACCCTCACACTCTCCTCACGCTGCTGTTTTCCAGTCTGGGCAGCCATAGCAAGGGACAAGCAATAAAGCCGTCATCGCTGAAATGAGATACACTGTTATCATAATCAGATCCACTATCCTGAGCCCGCTCCTGGAAAAAGCATATCAAGAACATTAGGTAGAAAGTTGCTGTATCTTTAAAAATTGTTAAACTTACTGATTGCGTGTGTTAGAGACATAATTTCTTGGGTTGTTCTATGCCATTTTTGTTTTAGTTTCTGCACTTGTGATTTTTCAGGGAAGGACATGGAATAAATCGTTATTCCACTTTGAAGACTGTGTAAACCTCATTTTAACTGGGCGGTCTGGAAGATCTTTCATTCAACTAGGCGCCATTTCTGTTTACACATCTGCAGCATTTAAACATTGCAGGATTGTCTAAACGCAACATTTAAATGCATTTAACATTTAATGCATTTATGTTTATGTTTAAATGCATAAACAATGCATAAATTTATGTTTAAATGCATAAACATTGCATGACCACCTCAGTTCATGGTCTTAAACAGAAATAATTGGGGGTTTTGGCCTGAAGCAAGCAAACTGACAGTGGAAGAATTAAAGGAAACCACAGAACATCTCTCCATTATTGACAGATAATAGATAACAGAGTAACTTCATTGACAGATAAATAAATAAGTGGCTGAGAGTCATATCCATTAATGGTGACCAGCAAACCAGCTTCCCCAGTTACTCTCCCAATACAGTTTGAGAAGCCGATGCCCAGACACCTGGGAGTGCTGTTCTCTTGCAGCGGGAGGTGGGAAAATGGAGAGGACAAGCAGCAAGGAGGACAGGGTGCACGAGGGAAGGAGGAGGCCTGAGGAACTCTGGTAGGCAAGTCAGATGCATTTAAAAATCTTTGGCCGAGAGACATGGAAAAACATGGAAGAGAGAGCTGACAGGCATCTAGCAAGAGAGGTAAAGGGGAAGAGATGGAGGTCCTGGTGCAGGAGGGCATTAAAGCATCCCGGTCAGGAGACATGGAGGGGGAAGGTGAGGGGACACAAATGTATCTGGAACAGGCTGTGGCATCCAGTGAGGATCAAGGGATGGAGGCACAACGGAGGGAAAGGGGTCACACATGGGTTAATGTTCATGCTTACTTGAAGGACCCAGGTACCTGGGACACAGGGACATGGATGGCATGGAAAGATTAGAGAAGCCCACACTGGGAGGACATGGGGTACACGCAGAATTGCTGGCATGGGGACACTATGGTCAGCTGCAGGAACGTCCTCTGTGGCCCTGGGAGAAGTTCAGGCCCCCTCTCCCTGCACCTTTATTGTTCAATGCATAGCAGAGGCAGCACATGCAGTGAAACTGTCCTCAGCAGTGCACTTCACAGGATTGACAGCAATAAAGTTTCCTCAGGAAATACATTGTGCATCTGTTATCTTCAATGGGAGTAAGGTAGGAGAAACAGCCAAAGGTAAAATTCACTGGCTTACTTCCCGCTCATACTTTAAACTTCAAAGCTTAAGCCTTTTTTTTGGCAGAGGTTGTAAAACTCTACTTTCAGTGGGGAAATTGATCAATTTGAAAACCAAAAATTCTGTCTGACACTGTCTTTTGAATTCTGTAGTTTATACTGTCCTTTTGTCCTTTTTCTGCTTTTGATTTCTTAGTGTGGGCTAGCTGTGCCATGTTTTTGAATGCATGCATACGTCTAATTGGACATTTGTCATTAAACATATATAAATTTCACACAAACACATTAAGCATATGGAAGTCTTGTTAAGAAGGATTTATTCCCTTCGTGGCCATATACAAACATTTGAAATACTTGAATCAGACTGAATCATGAGGTTAAAAATAGATCAGTAAAGTCTTCATATTTACTTTCTGAATTTTAAACCCTGTGGAGGCGTAAGGAAGCATTTAAAGCTTTCTCACTTTAATCTTTTTCTCTGATACCAGAAGGAATAAACAGGGGGGTTTCTTTCCTTTTCTTTTAATGAAAACAGGAGATTCTCAAGACTTGAAATGAAATCCTGAGAACAGGCGACAGCATGTTTCCTGCTTCCTTCCCGCGGTGCTGCTGCCAGGGATCCTCAGCTGCTGGGCACAGCCCCCGACCCTCCCGCACCCCCCTCCAGCCCACCCGCAGCCCCTTCCCTCGGGGCTCCTGCCCCTCGCCCCCCTTGGGCAGTTGGTCGCGTGCTCAGACGGGCCAAGGCTGCTCCCGCTCACTCTGGCCCCAAGGCCACTGTCACTGGGTGTAAATATGAGTGTAAAGCCCTGTCCCGGAGCCTGAGGCCGGTGGCTGTTTGGCATATGGATCTGGCTTAATCTCAGCCCTTGTTCCTCTTTGCAGAGCAGCAGGGATGGGCGGCGGGGTCAGGATGGTGTGCAGCTCTAGCCCACATTGTTTGTACCCCTAATACCCCTGCGTTAGGGGTACAAAACAGGGTCAGGCCCTGTTTCTCCTCCTGGGAGTGTAGGAGAACCAGATCCTCCAGGAATTGCCCGATTAATAGCTGCAGATGGAAATGCCACCTATAGCAACTGCAGAGAGCTACTGCTGCTGCTGCCAGAGCACCACTTTGCTTTGCAAATGCAGGAATTGCAGAGCTGCAAAGGTGAGCTAATGAAAGTAATGGACTGTGGGGAAATGATGTAAAATCACCACAATCACCACCGTCTGTAGAAAATTGTTTTCTGCTCCTCCAGTCCTCCAAAACGGCAATGCGTATATGAGAAAGAAATCAAGACATTTTTAACCTGAAAAGGGAAAGTCTAAGAACATCAGTAACTTACAACAGTGTGGAGGGACTTGATATGTGGCACTCCATCTCAGAATCGTTTTACACCTTTTGAATTTGCAGTGATAGATGTCATTGATAGAGTATTTTATTTTTTAATTTGCTTCCAAACAGAACCTGAAAGGTATTTTAGAAAATTATATAGAGGGACCTTTCTAAAGGCATAACATTTAAAGTCTTCTATGAGTGTGTGCGTGCATATGTCTAAGAGAAATTTGTGTGTCTATGGGTACATAAGAACGAGTCACAATTTTCAACACGTTTGCTTGCTTTCTGCACTCCAAGTTCACTTTCATTTGCACAGTTACAAAGCTTTTGCTGTATTTAGTCCTAGATAAGATTCAGAGGACCACGACAAATTGGCGGTACAGTCCTTATCAGCGATTTTCATAGCCAGCAGGACTCGGGTTGGTCCAGGCTAGAGGGGAAGCTGTGAGGGGGCCTGGGCTGGGCTGGGCACCGGGGCCAAGACCACGACCTCCATGCAAGGGGCAGCCCGGGGGGGATGCTGGGGGGATGCTGGGGAGCGGGGCTGGCCGCTCCCCTCGCGAGCCCTTGCATTCCCGGCACAGCCCCACCGCACCGCTGTTTTGGCAGTCGGCGTTAGTGGGTAGCCGGCGCGCAGTGGTGGAAATGACACATGTCTAGCAGAAAGGGAAAAAGGTGTTTGTCAAAGGAAGGCCAGCAGCTGGACAACTGCAGCTGGGCAGCTCTGCCTTTGTGTGAAATGTAGTGCGGGGGAGTCAGCAAGGCCTTTGGCTCAGCTCCTCTGAGCCTTTGTGTCTACCTGTCAATATCCTTTTTCACATTTTAGAGAGTGGTTACCCAGCATTTTTAGGAGGCATGGCTCTTCTTCAGGGATGGGACTGTTTGGCTTGCTGATGCTTTTCATCTGGAGTATGAAGTGCTGATGGCTGATGGTTTTTTTTCCCCTTGCTGGGTCTGGAAGTTGGTGGAGAAGTGAGTGGCACAGATGCTTTGGTGAACAGTCTAGGCTACAAAGAAGAATTAACTTATCGCTCCTTATTGAGACAGTTGCTATTCGTTGGTGTCAGATGGTAAGTCATGTAGATCACTCCATCCTCGTATATTTCTATAGCTATTTACCTGTATTTCCAAACTATGTTCAGATTACATTGATGATTTTTACAAAGTTATCGTATGGTTAATTATGGCTGAACTTAATAGTTACTAGCATTGCATATTTGATTAAAAACAAGTAGTTACTTTCAAACTGGTTTCACCCTGAGAAATAGAAAAATTACTTCTGATATTACTGTTTGTGAACAGTTCTGCTGCTTGCTCTCTTCCTATCACAGAAAGGTAAGAAAGGAAATTAGACTGTTATTTATAAGCACAGGTAAGATTTTAGTGTTGGTTTATATTTTTAATTTCTCCCTTTAAATAAAATTTGTGGATAAATATGAAGGTGAGGAATGTTTAAATTGAAAGGAAAGACACCAATAAATAGAAATGTGGAGCAGCAGGATGTGGATAAAGGGTAGTCGTGGGTTTTTTCTCTCTCTCTGCTTTAAATACTAGTGAAAACTTGCCTCTTGAACTTAGCTTGAATTCAGATTGTTTCTCACTTGCTGCATTTTCTAGTTACTCACCTATTCACATTGGTTTTGAGCCAACAGAAACTGAATGTTGCTCCTAGGTATTCACTTGGTCTAGATAGAGTTTTCTGTTTAGGGCACCCATATTGGAGAACATAAAACCTCAGTGATTCATTGGGTGACTGAAGCTGTTAGTACTTCCCAGGGATGGCACAAGAAATGAAATCTCAATTAAGAGTGACTTTCCCTTCCAAAGTAAAGCCTTTGAATCAGAGCGTACCTCTGAGCCTTTTGTCTGCCAAATGGGTGGGGGTAATTCGGTTGAGAAAATGCAGTCAAGATGTGAAAAAAAAGTGCCTGGGGGCATGCAAGGCCTGTTTCCAGTGATGCACGGATGTTAGCAACATGCTGAGCTTTAAGATCCCAGAGCACAATAAGGCAGAATGTTCCCTTCTCACTCTCTGGGAATTAAATTAGGTGTCAAACCAAAGGGCTTTAGGAAAATAAAATCAGAAAATGTTTGGTTTTCAGTTGGAACTTTTACATGATTTACAAATTTTCTGTGTGTGAAAGCTCGCGAAAATATGGTTCTTTGTTCGCGCTGAAATGAGGAGTTGTCACTTTTTCAGTGTCAGTGCCTTTTATATAAGCGAGTTGTAACTTTAGCTCAGAAGCTGTTCAATTATATGCCTAGTTTCCAAAAAAAATTGCAGACTATGCTTCAGCAAAATGAATTCTAAAAATTTTTAAAGTATCAAGTATGCTTTATAGCATATAGTACTTTACAGTTTATAACAGATGGTATAAAATCAAGCTTAAGATTCTTAATTCCTAGAATTATGCATAGAACTGAACCAAGTTATTTTAAAAGTTCCAGTAGAGACTCTTGTTCCAACTAAATAAGCAGGTTTCCACAAGTGTAATCATCTTACATACTGCTGTATTATACTAGTACATAAGAATTTAAAATGAAAGAAAAAAAAATTTGGACTGTTCAGTTTCACTGTTCCTTTTGTGGTGATAAATACAGAATGTATCCCCATTGAGAAGTACTGAAAATATATTTCCAAAGTCCCTACGCTTTCAGAAGACTCATTAGGGAAAATGACGTTGACAAAAATAGGACTTGAGTCATTCTGGTTGGTGAAGACTTGGTTATTTGCTTGCCTCACTGTATCGGTGGGAACCACTGCACCCTAAAGGGGCTAAACGTGTATTTCTCTGAACAGAGAAAGGAAATAAAGTAAATAAAAAGGAAATAAAATGTAGTGGTGCCATACATTTGGTTTAAATGAATTTGAAAGATATCACTTGAACATTGTATGAAGATATGATGGTGGGAGGATTATCTCTAAGTGCAGATTATCTATTTTAAGATAAAATCTCATAGAAAAATTAAAGAAACCGGTCTTTATTCTCTTTTCTTCATAAAATATGAAGAACATCTTTTTTTAATACTTTCAGTTTCCTTCCTCTTATAATCTGTTGTAAATAGGCAGTATCTTGATCTCAGCTGCTCAAGCTTAGGTTAGGCTTCCTGAATAATGAGAATTATTCTTTAAGCAATTCTCCCCAATACATTTTTGGTAACTTTTTATGCCAGGTGGGTTTTTTTTCAGTATTTGAAATATGCTGAAATTGTATTTTCATGCACTGTAAAATCAAGAGGGTTAAAAATCCCTGCTTTCTTCTCCTAACCTCCATTTCCATTAAAAAAAAAATTTTTCTGTCCACATAACTTCATGTGTTTGTAGAGGGACAAGGAAATGACAGCTGTCATAAATTCTTAGGTTGAAGATCTTCCAACTGAGCTAGCACTAACTCCCAGGCAGTTGGTTTTTTTTTTTGAAGGACATATTTTGTAGACCTAATAACTAGGCCTCTAGGTTATTTAAGGTGTTCTCCTCTGGACTCTTCTTAATTGAGATCTTTTTTGAAGTGCAGTGTCAGCAACGAGTCTCATAGGCCAGCTGATGGAGGTCTTGCAACGCTGAGGAGAACAAAAGATTTATTTTATGTGCCGTCTGTTAGTAAATCTTTATATAATGGTTACTTTTCCATGCCAGCAAGAAAGAAGTTGACTCATGTTCAGCCTGCAGCCTGCAGATCCTTTTGTGAGAACTGCTGCAGGGCCAGCTGTCTCTTGTCTCCTGCTCATCCTCCTAACTTCTTTCTTCCCAAGTGAAGTATTTTGCAACAATATGTCCTTTTTGCCTCCTGTTTGTCTTAGCCCATTTCTTCAATTTCCATATCCATATGTGTATCTAATCATGCTCTCTGATATGCCTGCAGCTCCTTCTAGCTTTGTGCAACCTGAAAACTCAGTCATCAGGTTGCATCATCTGCACCAGAGGCTAGCCTATGATATGGCCCTGTCTTACTCGCTCATGATTTTCAGTGCTTTCTGTTGGCCTCTGCAGGCTCAGGCGTTTCTTGCAGGTTGCTGCTGAGCAATGTGATCTGGAGAGGGCTGTTACTGGCCCTGGAAAAGCCTCAAAATGGACACCTTGGTCACAACTCTCAAAATGTGAACAGCCCCTAAAACGAGTCTGTTGTAAAAATATCGAATAGTGCCAAAATGTCTTGACATGTCTTTCCAATTTGATGTGGAACCATTGATAAATACTCTTTGATATGGTTTCCCTGTCATGCACTGATAATTTCATATAGACCCATTCTCTTCATGAATATGCCATGTAAAGCAGCAACAGGAACCTTATGAAAATGGAGATCTATCTCATCTGCTTCCTTCTTATTTGTAAGGTATATATTATTGTACTGTTGAACAAAAATTAGCTTTGTTTGACAATAATTTACGTTGTTTCTCACAAAGGCACATGACCTTGAAATATTTACGTGCTTACAAATAGCACGTGTGATTCTTTGTTCCCAAGCATTTTTTTCCAGTAGGTCAGATAAATGCCAATGGGGCCCCTGTGAAACCCATTTTCAGCCCACAAAGATGAGCATTTACTTGCCTGTTTTCTGTCTCCTGCAACATTAACCACCTCTATCACTGTGCCTGGATCTCTGCTATTGGCCTCACCAGACCCGTGCCAGGAAGAATTCAGTGTCCCTGGCTGAGGCAGACGGAGAGCAGAGGTGGCGTGGGGCAGGGCAGTGGCATGGAGCAGCCCTGTGAGGGGCCAGCGGGCCTGTGGGGACCCAAACTGCCCAGGTGACCTCTCTGGGGGTGGGTAGGGCTCAGTTTCTCTCCCTGTTTCATACCCAGGCTGCATCTGCCATGACCACCTCTAGCCACTTTCTCTCACTTACATACCAAAGACACGCTTAGTGGCCTGCAGGGTTTGTGTCTCAGCAGCATTTGGGTAGTCAGGTCTTTCTGTTTACTAGCAGGTTCTGCTTTGTGTGATATGATTCAAAAATAATCCTTATTCACCCTACTTTATACCTGATTTAGTCATCTCTAGTAGGTGTTCAACAGTACCAGACCTTTTGTTATTTTTCCCTCTTATTAATGCCCCAAAACTCTCAACAGGGCTTTCTGCTCTGTCTTTCCAGAGTTTGGGACAAGTGTAGGTTACCTTTGAAATACAAATGCAGGCCTCTCCCTTGCCTATCATTCCTGAACAAGCTGTACCTTTTCTATATTAATATTTCAGTTGTGTGAATTCTCAGCAAGTTTCTGTTACGCCAGTTAAATCTCATACTTTATTATGCATTAAGACTTCCAGTTCCTCCTGTTTTATTCCTCATAGCTCTTTTATTAACACACAGGCTTTTAATACCTTTGCCAGACTGAGCTGCTATTTGTGCCTGTTCCTCTTGTGACCTTACAGCGAACCCCAGTATCTCTTTTCCCCTCTTCAGACTTTGTGCTCTTTTTTTCCCTCCTCTCCATCACTTCCCTGGGTTTTGACCGTTGTCTGCATTGTTTTGGTTGAGAGGGGAGAATTTAGGTCACTTTGTTGTTTTCTGTCTGCCTTCGCTAGATGGATAACAGGAGAATAGCAGGGAATCTGTCATGGAGCTATTATCCCATGATCAAAGAAGTCAAAGCACTCTTGGCCGTATCCTCTGCACAGCCTCCACATCCAGCCCCAAGGTGTGTGGGTGCATGTACGCACGCACGTCCATGTGTGCCCCTCTCCTCTGCCTGGTCTTTTACACCAGTTTCGTGGGGTCTAGGGTGATGCTTAAGGAGCCCCCTGCGTCTTCTCCCTTATGCCCAATTATTGTCTAAATTTGTCCCCCTTTCCCTAGGAATCCATGGGTTGGTTTGTGTGCACTTCCTGCTCAGCTTTTTGAAGTAAGAGAAGCTTCTTGCCCCTCCTGAAAGCGGCCAGAACTATGGATGAAGGGAAGTCACTAAGGTGCCTAAACACCTGGAGGGAGCAGGAGAAGGAGCGCTTCCCACTTGGGCTGGAGGTGCCTGGGCTCCTGATAAATTGAAAGCCAGCAACAGGCAAGGGAAGAGGCTCAAGACTCTAACAAAGGGAAACAAACTTCTAAATAGTTTTTAAAAAAAAATTGGGAGAAAAATCCTGCATACCTAAGGGCTTAAATGTCTTAAAAGAGAGTTTGTCATTTCCTTGAAATGGCCACGTCCTCCTTATGATTGCTTCTTCCTCCTCCCAGTAAAGACTGTGCAGTCTAGTACCGTGTATATATATTTGAGGGCCTCTGTGCTACTTAGTCACCTAACTGCTAGGACTTTGCTATGTTGAACTACTAAACCGCCCCAGAATAACTAATTATCCCACATACTTCTTGCTTGCAACAGTTCCTACACGTTAGCTGTGGCTTCCATTAGTACATACCATAATTTAATGGTATATTCTGCATGTTTAACCATTGATCTGGTACCGTAACTTATTTAGGTAGTTTCAGACTCTGGTTGAAACTCAGAAAAAGTGATCTGCAACCTTTCTGTATTCCTAAAGATGTCTAGGCATAAATGCAAATCGGTATGGTGAATTTAAGGCTATTAAAAACTAAGAATTTTTCTTAATTACTTTATAAGGACTTCATTAAGATACTTAGTAAGGCCTCAGAAGTCCATGAACCACAAGCTGAAAACTACAGCTTCAAAAACAATATATTAGGAATTCATGGTGAATTCACAGTGTTTGTTACCTGCATTGCTGCTAGTAAATAAGGGGGAAGCATCTGCTATCTATTTCAGCAGCGAAGATGAGCAGTAGAGGTTTCAAAAGCAATTCATTTACTCCACTGATATCGATACGGAAGGGACTTCAGGAGCTAGATTATTCTAAATGTCTCATTTCTCTTTCTCCCCGTTCACCATATTGGCATATAGTTTTCAATATGGGGAGGTAACATGAAATCCAGAAAGATGCGAGAACCTGAAATCAAGAGATAAAACTCTATTGCTATGAGTCTTATAAACCTATATTAGTGTGGTTGTAGTTGAACACTCCGTGATTCTTCATCTTTAGTACTGCGTCAGCAAATGATGACCATAGGTCGCTATGATACAGTGTCCGCTACTTCTATAATTATCATTAATATCATTTTACATGGAAAATAGAATTGAAATATGACTGCCTGTCACTATGCTCCTTTCCAGAAAGATCACGGTGCTGATAAAGTTCTCCAGATGACTATAATGCTTTTAGTTCTAAGATATCAAGTTTCCTTGCAAAAAGACTTTAATTTATAAATATTCAATGTTTCAGTTCAGTTTCGTGTGAAACTCTGCATTTTGCATGCACTTGGTAGTACAGAAGTATTACTTTCCAGCAAACACTCCCACGTCTTTGCATGGTTTGGGACTTTATTACAGAGTATTTCCCCTTCCCAGTTACAAGAGTAAGTGTCTGCTTACAGCTGCGTATTTTCTGTGGCTGTTGCTGTAATGTTTTTAACAGGTTTATTTCTGTTATGCTTCATTGTGTAAAAGGTGTCCAGCAAAACAGATCATTTCCTAAGATATCTTTGCTTTCTTAGAGTCACGGCGCATGTGATGTGCAGCCTGGACTGGTGCATGGTTATTTACAGCATGAGGAGCATGGCGTGGTGCAGCCAGCAGAGCCCTGGCCTGCAACTCAGGAAGACCCTGATTTCCTTTTTGGCTCTGCTACTTATTTGTTGTGTTTCCCAGCACAAATAACTTCAGCTTTGTGCATCTTCACCCACTATTTCTGACTCAGATGTAGAGTGAAAATTCCCTTAATCTATATGCAGCGTTCAGTACAATAAGAAAGATCTTTTTCTTTAGGTGAGGTGTCCAGGTGCTTCTGTAATAAAAACAAAGAACATGCTAAATGCTAAATAATACTTGATGAAGTAACAAAACATTCAGAAACTGGAACAACATAGAAGATCTATTTGGGCAAACACTTGTTAGGAAAATTTTCATCATGATCCCACTACCTGTCATGTCCTGGTCCTGAACTTATTCCTGCATTATTTATTTCTAGACTTTCCAGAAACTTATGCATAGACAAAAGCTCCCATTTTACTTCATATGTTCCTCTGACTTTGGTAACTCTAACTTTGGTAACGTTGCCACTCATTATTACTGCGAGAATTATAATATCTCGAACTGTGGATGAGTGGCATCATGGCAGTTCAGGCAGCAAGAGCAACTTGCTTAGAAAAGAGGGAGCTCCCTTTCACAGTTGCCAAGGTAATTGTCAACTATGATAAAGTCAAAGCACTGATGATTTTAGATCGAGTTTGTTTGGGTTTTAACACACAAGATAGCCATACCAAGGAGAAAATAAACCCTCTTTCCAGAAGCTGTGGTTATTGCTTTATATCTGTGTCAACATTCATTTTCTGGGTTTTGTGCAAATTGGATTAGTTTTCGGACATTTTAAATCAAGCATAAGTGGCTAATGCAGGAAGGGAGCACTGGGATTTCAGGGCAGACCTTGTCTCTGTTCGAAGAAACAGGGAGAATGGACTGGCTCTGCCTGGTCCTGCCTGGGTTATGAGGGAGAAAGGAAACTTCTTGCTGCTCTGTTGTCCTTTCCAGAAACCGCTCTTGTTCCAGGGAAAGGGAGTGAGAGATTTACGATTGGCATTGTACCTTTTGCAATGTGCAAACCTAGAATTTACTAGGAATGGGTCTAGACCCTTCTGGCAGGGAAATGAGATACCTAAAGTGTATGCTGCCAACTTCATTCCTCTTTGAACATTTGCGTTTGAGGAGAGGGAGTGTATTCCTACCAGTGGAGTCTTTAGCCACAGTTATTGCACCTTCAAAGTTACAACAAAACTCACTCTGACTTTTGTGGTAAGGCATTTAGTCTGGAAAGGGTGTGTATACGTTTTCCCTTTTTTCACCCTCTGATATAAAATACTACTGCAAAAAATATTCCAAACTTTTCCAAAGGACTTTTGCTGTGGAAAGGTCTAGTACAAAGAGTCCTTTGTTTCACTGGAATATCCAAACCTGTGGTAAACTCTTGTGTGATTTTTTTTTTCCCCCCAGACAGGTGCCATGAAGCTCTTTGACATTTGTAGAGCAGATGGGATGCCATTTTACTGTTGTATCTAATTGACAGAACCTTACTAACTCTCTCCGTGCATCCTGCCTCGGAAAGTGTGGGCCGTGGAGTCTTGGAGAGCACTTTTTCCTCATCAGCAACTTGCTTAACTCACTTACTGCCAGGTGAACAGTGAGAGCGATAACTTGCTAACTGGCCTGTGAAGCCTCTTGGCAATTCATAACCCAGGGAAAAGATTTCTTCCTGCTGAATTTGCCATTTTGGCTGGTTGGTCACTTGCTGTTGACTTGGCTACCATACATTATATTATGTGTATGTGCAGCCACAGATGCTATCATGTGCATATATTTTAACGTAAATAGCAGTGTTGTCTGTCTATGCAATCACATAATGACATACGTAATTGAATACGTGTAGAATACACGAAGATACACTGTGAAATGCCGTCTCTGGGGATGTGTGAATGCACACATCTCTCCATGCCTCCTCCCCCTCTCAGGCTCCCAAAGGAGTGATTTTGCGAATGTCCAGTTTTGGGATTCCAGACATGGGGAGGGTCTGGTTTCCAAAAGGCTGGTGCCTCCAAAGGTCTCAGAGAAGAACATAGCTGTCCCAATCATTTCTGCAAATCTTGACATGCCACCGTCATGCTCAGTTCCTGCACGTATTTATGTCTTGTGAAAAACACAGAATAACTGTTTTGTGTGTAACTTCTGCTAAAGGTTTTAGACTCCTTTGCAGGTCTGGTTTACACAAGAAAACCACATTTACAATGTGCTTCCAGCATTTAAATCCCAATAGACACATATGCTTCCCCAGAAACTGCTTCTTTGAAGAAAGCAGGCGATGATTTCACTTTTGGAAAGGTAGCTAGACTGTATTTTATGGTGATTGTCACTGGATATGACCAAGAGGGGTAGGAATACCCAAACAAATATTTAATGCATTTCAGTTGGAGTATAAATGAACAAACAAACCCCTTGCCCTTGAGCAGCTGTAATTTTTAGGATTATTCTGATGAAGTGTATTGAGTTTAAGATTCTTGGCTTCCTTGTGCAGCAGCCTGTCCCTCTGGCAACTGTCATCCTCAGTCATATCAGTTACATGCTGCCACAGCCACTCATGCGTCTTGTGCAAATGTTAATATTAAAAGCAGGCCAGGTGGTAGAAAACTCTGGGATAGATCTTCAGGTCTCTATCAAAATCACAGGATTTACAAATAACCTGTATAAAATTTCTCCAGTTCTCCACGTGTCAGTAGTTGTTTCGGTGGCACTGGCATACAAAGCATTTCAAGCCCTTTGTGGTATCCTTGACACCCGTAGGCTCTAATTCTAACTTGCGGCGTTGTATGTTGGCCTTTCAGCATGAATGCCATTCAGATATCTTTTTGAATAAATGCTGGCTGCTGTACATAGGGCTTTCACAGTCTGGTTTTAAAGAATTAAAACACAAAAAAGTATTAAAAAAAAAAGACTGGAAAGAATCTTAAGAGCTTATTTATCCAACCCCAATCTCCAGAGCAAAATCAGGTGTACCAAAATAATGGGACGTTGGGAGGCTCTCAAGAACAGGTTAGACAGTGATGAAGGCTCCACACTGACCCCAGGCAATCAATTCCACCACTTTTACAAACCTTGCAGTTAGAAAGCTTTCTAGTGTTTAACCTAACATCACCCCTGCTGCAGTTAAACCTGTTCATTCTCGCCCTGTCCCCAGTAGATAGAGAAGTTTATTCTTCTCAGTAAAGAAAAGCTTTTACATATTTGAAAATTATTATCCTATTCTCTGGCAACCTTCCTTTGTCTTGGATAAAGCATCCTTGTCTGTTCAATCTCTGCTTGTAAACATCTCATTCATGTAGTTGTCTTCTACATTTTCTCCCATTAGTCCCTGTCTGTCTTGAGGTCTAGGGCATGCTGGTTCAAAACATGACCCAGTACTCCAGCTGAGGGCTTGGCCTTGGTGAGCAGTGTATAGATTGCGACATCTTGCATGTGGTTGTGTATCCTACTGGCTGCACTGGGTATGTCCTACTATGAAACTTGCTGCTCTGCAACAAGATGACTTGTTTGATTCATGTTCAGTAGTTATTTTCAAGCTCTCTGAGCTTTCTGTCATCTGTAAATTTAGTGAGCATATTCTCTATTCTACCAGCCAAGCTGTTAATTAAAATATTGAAGGGCAGATCCCTGCAAAACCCCACTCAATATATTCTTTCACTTTGGCTGCCAACCACTGAAAACTAATCTCTGAAAGTGTTTTTTTCAACCAGTTGTGTACCACTTTATAATGGTATCAGCTGACTGTGTTGAATAAGGTAGAAACCTTATTAAATTCAATATGTATTCCATCTGCTGCTACTTCTTATCCAGTACCAATTATCCTCCAAGGAAGGAAATTAGATTGATTTGACACAATTAATTCTTGACAAATCTATTTGGCTGTTTTAAACTCCTACAGGATAATAGGGTGGAAAAAGAAATGTTATATATAACTCGTCCATGTATCTTTCCAGCCCCATGCTTGCCCTCCCTTAGCCTTCTTGAACTCTCCTCTTCAGGAGTCCTCATTTGTAATTACCGTGGTGCAGGACTGAGAACAAGAGATGGAGGCAGCAGTCATTATTACTGCCAAAATCTTTGTATCTTAAAGCCAAGCCTGGGCATTTGTGAACAGGTTAAGCTTATTTGAAACCACCAGGCACACTAAGTAGCCTCTAATACTGTTTACCTCTTTGACACTGACATGAATTGTCTGTCATATGTGAAGCCTGTTACAGTTACTTCTCATACATCCATATAAAACCAATTCAGCTATTTAGCCTTTTTTACCTATATATACACACACTTCTTTGAGAAATAGTAGGTGCTAATATTTTAAAACTGTTTCTCCCTTGCAAAAATCTTTGGATGCATTTGAACTTGTTAGAGATCAGGATAATATTGTGCGTGTTTGGGGGTGCTGTGAATAACTAGATCGTTTGAATTCCTTTCTGGTTGCAGACAAACATGAACAATAGCTGGGCAAGTACAGGCAATAGAAGGCATAAGTTTAAATCATGTTTGATACATTGAAAGCTGCTTTAAGTAACTAGCTGAGAGAACAATTGTGTTTCCTTTCTAACATAAGAAGTCCATGTCTGTTAGCATGTTACCTGGAAAATACTAGGAGATAAAAAGGTATCACGACATTTGGAGAATGCTTTTAGGAGGTAAGGAATTTGTCTTTTTGACAAGTCAAAATGCAGTCTTTTCTTAGCTCTGTCTGCTCATGCAGTTTACATATACAAATATAATAAGTAATAATAAACAATAGATATAATAATGATTTTTATCTCCAATAGTTTAAAATTTCTATATAAAAAACTGAAAGCTGGTGAGTAATGAAAATCACCTAAATGAGGCCCGGTACCTTGCTGGCATCTTACCACATGCTTATGTATTCCCCAAATGCCACATGTATAATCATGGGGAACCTAAGGGCCACATAGGCTTTTCAGACTTCTTAGGCAATTGCCCAGGTAGCATACCCCTTAGAATTATCCATTAAAAACACCCAAAATATTTCATGTAGCTGCAAGCCGTGTGAAATTAAGTCATGGATTGTATCTAGCCCAGAGCCTTGTGGGCTCACCACCCGCCCCTGCTGCTGCCTCCTCAGTGGTGGAGATGGCAGATAATATAAAGTGACTCCAGAAGGTCACCTGGCTTGCCCCCAAGATGCAGAGTTACTGCTGCTGTTTCTCATATTCCTCTCACCAATATAGCAAATTTCTTTCGTTCCTTTTAGTCCACTTTCACATATTTATTTGTCAATGACAAATAACGATGACTTCTGAAATGACCAGAGCTTCTTTTGCATACACAAATAATGTCATTGTTTTAGAAGCCAATATTTCAGGGCTTAAAAACACATACATTTATCTCATTGCCCCGAGTTACACCCTCTTGAGCTTTCTTCAGCGATCTGACTTTCCCCTTGGTGTTTACACACCCTTCATGCTTTCAGATAATCACTGCATCCTTTCCAGTCCCTTTAACCTTCATCTAGCCAAGCAACAGTTGTTTGTTTAAATTTATTCTCATAAATCACATCTTCCCACAGAAGTCAAAAGGAACATGTGATGCACTTCTGGGATCAAGTGTATTAGTAATTTTCAAAAGCCCAAATCTCAATTACTTTAGGCATATGTTGCTACAGGATACACATTGTACTGAAGAAACGTATTTGGCCATATTAAAACAGAATTGCCTAATTATTAAATCCTTGCAAATGAAGAATCATTTTTCTGAGAACTAGAGATACCAGCCTACTCTACATAAACAAAATTACTTCCTTCTAAAACTTCATCAACATGGAGCCAATGCAGTTAGCTCATTGCCCTCGAGGGCTGTTGTATCACCATCGATGCAGTTGGTTGAGTTGTGGAGGGTAAATTCCTCCCACTCACACCACCACAGTCACAATAATCCTTCTGTTCACAAGCTTCCCAAAATATTTATTGAGAGAATAGCTCGGAGGTATGTTTTCAGCAATGCTTAAGCCTTGTTTTCACTTGTCTCTCTCGCTTGCCTTTTTTTTTTTTTTTTTTTAATTACATTTTGGGAGTGGGTTGGCCAGTGCTTAAAAGCTGGGGTTTCAGATAGATGGCTTCTCCTCGTTTTAATTAGTTTGACAGGCACCTCTGCTTTCCAACTGAGTTGCCCTAACTGGAAGCAGCTGCTCTTTGGAGTTACTCCCCCTCCTTGCTGTTTTACAGAAGTAATGTGTCTTATGCCCCTTCAATGAATTTACGGACGTAGAATGCACAGTTCCAGGGCTTCAGGTGTGCCTGGCTGCAGAGGGATGTTTCTCTCCTTTCTCTATTACTTCATGTAATTTTATGAAGTGAAACATGTCATTAACAATACAGGGAAAATGAAATGTACAGATCGGATATGATTCTTCACTTCCTTGTTAATTCTTGTTAGTGAGCGTAGAGCAGGTTTTAATATATTTTTCCATGGCAATTTGAAACTCTGATTTGAGAGAAAGGGGGGCTTGAATGATTGTACAGCTTGCAAGGCAGTGAAGAGCAAGGCTTCTCCAGAAGAGCACAGGCTCTGTGAATCAAGCTCATGTCTGTGTTTACAGCCACAGCTGAAATGAATACTTATCATCTTGACTACATTGTCACAGTCTTGTGAGTGCTCCTGATTTCATCACTAGCTTGATTATTTATTTAACATCCTACCACCTGGAGCCAAGTGATGTAAAAACCTCAATTTGCTGCTGTTTTTTTAATAATGGAAATGTAAATTCTGGCTTTTATTTTCCAATAAAAGTATGAAAATGTGACCTAAGCATGCCCTGATGACTCAGACAATTGGAGCTGAAGCACTCCCAAAAGTCTTATGTTAAAAATCCCATTATATTTAAATGAAAGTGTAATGGTCAGGTGCCTGACATCTGTGAGTTTTGAACACTTATCATTACAACAGAAATTGCAACACCACGTGTAACACAACTGCTTTCCTACTGCTTGCTAGTCAACTGCTTTTGTTTTTCCATAAATTATCTCTTAATGTACATGTCTGGGCTTGCTGGGTGGTGCACAGGTCAGCTAACCCAGGCGCACAACTCTGAGACGGGGAGGACGCCCATGTTTTGGTCTGATCTGGTACTCCAGGGATCGGGCAGGAAGCATTTAAAAGGAAAGGTAGGGCAGCTGTTTGGAAAGTGAGAGAAAAATTGGGTGCTCTGCATCCATCAGAGCCTGCTCGTGAGAGCTGTTTCCAGGGATGGAGACAAGAGGAGAAGCTCTGGCGATGGAGCAGGAGTTATCCTAGCAGAAACCGATCTGAAAGAAGGGGCTGAAGCCTGTATGTTCTTCTTGGTGGCAGTAATAGGGAGAATTGCCCCTAGCTGACAAGATCTGCAAGCAAACATCAAATAATTGCATCTGGACACTGGTCTATTTTCTTCACCTGTGGCTAGCTGTTTGGTTGGTGTCTGCATTAATTAGTCCCACCTACTCCTTCACTAGTAATACATCTATGTGACTTGGGATATAGGCTTAAAAAGTGCAAAGTCTGAGTTCATTACTGTATCCTTGTAGGACTGAAAGTCAGGCTTTGGGAGGGTCCGTTTGCTGCTTGTTCAGAAAGGTGCTGTATTCATTTTCAAAGAAGCAGTTGAGGAAATCCTTTGTACTCTGTTATGTTTTGGGGCAATATTTAATTAGTAAATTGGGGAGTGGGTGCTAGGTGGAGTGTGGAGGAGGTGACTTTTGGGTAGAAGTAGTCTGTTCTGGAAGAGAAACTAAGCAACTCTTCCTCTTTTGTTTTCTTGCAAGCCTCTACCATTGGCATGTCTGTGTCATGTGTACTTTGCTGTAATATTTTGCCAACGGCAGCTCTGTAAATTTTTATCTCTCCCTTGAAAGCAGATAACTTTTTTTTAAGATCTACATTTACATTGTATAATTGGTTGCTTTTGCAAAGACACAATTAAAGTTCTTGGGTTTCTTTTTCCAGAAAGTATTAGTTTTAGGAAAAATATTTTTCCCTTTCAAAGGGGAAATGCGATAAATATCTTCTTTGAGGTATATCCTTATTTTAAAAATTTGAGCTGGTCACGGAGTGACTAGTAATAAAACAGTCACTGTGTGAGGCTGGGCATCTCTCTGGTGCTCCTCCCGCCTTACTACAGCCAACTTGGTGTGATATTTACGTCAGCACTGAGCACCTCTGAAATACGCAGCTATCACACGCTACTAAGTTGTACCTTATTCTTGGCTGGTTTTATGATGCGCTTTGGGATGAGATCATCAGACTCCTTTAGTAATTTACTAAGAGCTTCAACAAAGGAATCAAAGGACACCGTATTTGGAAAAAGAAGAGGCCAAAGTCCTATTCCCAGTTCTGAGCCCTGCTTTTTTTTCCTTTTTCACCTTCCCAGTTCTACAGTTATTTGGGATAGGAGCAGCCAAAGGACACTGAGGTAAATAGTCTGTGGATTTTCTCTTACCAAAAAGATTTGTATGCATCCTTTCTAGCAGACACTTACAAAAAGAATATAAGAAGTTGAGCAAGCTCCTGTGACCAACAGTGTAAAGACTACTCCCAGACATCCCAAAGGATGCTGAAGTCCTGTCTGAAAAATTAATTAAGGTTTATAAAACATTTTGTAAAAAGTGCTGCAAAAAACTAATAGAAAATGAATGCTAACTATTTAAATGTTGACAGGAAATAACAAAGCTTCAAAGCTGGCTTTGCCATGCAGCTAGAGAAGGGGGGATGCTGAGTTTGGGTGGAGAAGGCAGAAGTAAATAACACGAAGAAGCAAGAGTCTTAGTATATTTTGGAAGTTGTTCAGACAGTGCCTGGCATCGTGGGAGGCAAATAGAGCCCTGATCTGCGGGCAGTTCTGGAGTGGCGCACGGTGCACCTAAGCAGGATGGCGGCTGCGCTGTCCCCGGGGATGTGTGCTCCTCGCCGGTCACGCTCCAGCTCCCAGAGCCCCTCCGCTGGCCGAGCTAGGGCTGCTGCCTCCCAGTTAAGAAACATGGTGCTGTGCTCCACGGCGGGGAGGTGAACTGGGCAGGATATGAGAGGCCTTTGTGGAGCACATCTGCGGGCAGGAAGGGAGGATACGAACCTTTCCTTTCTCCTTATGAGTCAAAAGGTATCCTTCCAGAAGGGCCATGATACTCACTGTGTGCTGTGTTTAGATTTCTTTTCCTTATATGATTTGTCATGCAAAGTCACAGCCACTGTATTTTAACTGAAGCCTGCCAAGCTTAGCAGTATTTGTATGTCTACCGAGCGTGGTGCTAGCCCGAAGCGTTAAGACTACTGGAATGATTTTCCTGGGCATGCGTCTCTCCCTCCTTCTTATTTTTTAATCTAGTAGGGTACTGATATCTAGGGGAATGATGGATCGGGTATAATGTGGAGAGTTCAGACTTTTATCAGAATAAAGCAATTCATTGTTCGTAACTGCTTTCTACTGATAGAATTAAACAGACTTAACTCCATCTGGTTCGTGTTGGGTGTATTAGCGTACTGCTCTCGCTGTGATGTGATACTCTGTAGTCGTGAGGCTGGCAAAAAGACTGGGAACTGACAGCTAAGCCTCTAAAAGGATAAATAATGATTTCTGACTGTACAGCAAAGAGTCTATGGTCTAAATACCGTCTATTTTAAAGCCACTGGGTAAGTATTGTCTGCACTGCTTTTAAAATGAGGAAAATTTTCTGTAGTTATCTAACTGGCAGAGGATGCTGAAACTTGATCATGTCAGGAATATATAGCAGTCTGATCTGCAAATGCACGATAGATCTAGTGTTCTCTTATAATTTATGCCTGTATGTACCAAGGGTGTCTGAGACAGAGCGACAGCCTGTTTGGCAGAACGGCTGATGGGTTGGGTGTGTGGGTCCCCATCCTGCCTCACGCTAGAGGCTTTCTGGAGCGGCCGCGGGCACATCTGCTTTCTGCTGGAGAGCAGCTGCTGGCTCCTTTGGCTGATACAGGTGATGCAGAGAACTCCGCTACCAGAAATAATAATCATACTTAAATAATTGTTAAGGAAAAAGGCTTTAAAAATGAAGTAACAGGTGAGAATTAAAAGAAATGGTGTTTTAGAAGGACTTTCAAAAAAATCTAGTGAGGACAATGAGATAAAATTGTTCCAAGATGGATTGCGGTAAGTTGATGGGATGGAGCCTGCAACCAGTAAGGGGTGCAGTTCCAATCAGAGGCTGTGATGTGAAACTCTGCATGTTTCAATTTGATGACCTCCACCAAGGGGAAAGAGGGAGAGAGCTGAAAGGAGGTACAATCTCTGCTAATAGTGTGTTGCATTGTAATTTGCTTGTGTTAAGAGTTTTAGGGCTTTTGCAGGTCACCTGTAGGGGCTAGCTAGAATTTTTATTTCTCCCTTCCCCTGCACCTATGCTCTGTGCATACAATGGTTTGCTTATTTATTTCTCTGAAGCTTTGATGTTCCAATTTAGACTTGATATACTGGGCAGGGTGTTGTTAGTGATGTTGAGAAACCTCGTGTGTTTTGTTCATGCATGCAGAGTTAATTGCCAGGCCTCTGAGCAGGAAGCCATTTCCCTCAGGCCGTCTATCAGGAACCCATGAAGTTTGGTGTCCGTTACACTGTGGGGCATGATCCACTTCCCAAGGCAACCTGATCTCTCCTGGCCTCTTGCATGTAGTTTAAAATTGATATCAAAGTGCTCAGGGTTGTTTGTGGTATAGATTTCTTGGATTAAATGCCTTTTACGTGGTTGCCAGCAGTTGTGATAGTCAGGTTCTGATGGCGCACGTCAGCTTTTCCAGTTTATTTTGATGCATATTTCAACTTTTTGCTATTAAATGCTTTGTTGAAACCATTGTGTCGCTCTTGTGTGACACTGTGGTGAGATGATACACACTACTTTGGGCCAGCAAGATTGTCATCTTTTGTCTTAATGACTCAGAGGTTTGCGTTTGAGGTTTGTGCTTGTGAAGAGGCATTCACAGAGAAAGAGTTTGGACTGGTGAAGGCCATCTCCCTAAACCATCAGTAAAGAAAGGAGAAAGATGAGCTTCTCTACGGTCCCTTAACCTGGAGCGAGGATCCTGCTCCAAGTAGCCCTCTAGAAGAAAGTCCATCTCTCTGTAACACACAAGAGTGCTCTCCAAGTTGGTTAATCCTGCCTGCTGTGTAGATGTGGGAAACGTATTAACTGCACGCCCACACGTAGCTGATGGTGTGATAGGAGGATACACTCACATGCACAGTGCATCTGCCATAACTGGGCGAAACTAGATTCACTGCATACGTGTGGATTGTTTCCATCTCCTGTGTAGAGATTTGCAGGAGAACAACTGTGGGGAGCTTCGTAGCTGCTTTGTGGAGGGACTTTCCATCCAGAGTGCACTGGAGTGTATGTGAGAGCAACCATGAGCCCGTGCACTGCAAGTCTGGCACACTGGGGAATCATACCAGGATTGCTGCCCCACCGCCTAGTGCTGCCCTGTAGGTGCACAGTGACCATTTTCCAAGATTTCCAAATGTTAAGTGCCTGGTCAGAGCTCCTGTGAGATGTCCCAAAAATCTCAGAAAATTGACCAGATTTATTTCTTCCCAGTAGCATACAGAGGTCCAGTACAGCATGCTTCTAGAACATAGTCTCTTGTGGATGCTCGAGTTATCATCTTGACAATTACAGGTAAAAATGCAAACAAAAACTGTATTGTAACATGCTAAATTGCCATTCATTTGTAATTCTGTAGTAGCAGTTGTAACACAAACCAAATACTGCAGTAATAGCCGGGCTTCAAAACCCTTGTAAGATCTGAGTTTCTGCTTGTTCTAAAACTCTAATACTCTTGTTGCAGCTGTTTTTTTGTAAAATGCCCCTGGGATTTATTACTGCAGGACATTGGCGTCACTAAAAAAGAGGAACCCTGTGATATCTAGAAGGAGGGGGGTCTATCTGAGGGAAGGAGAGCAGGGAATATTTTAGCATGTCATAGTCATTGAATGTCTTGGAGAAATGGCATCTTGTGAATGTCTGAAGATGAGTAGATACTATAATTGCAAGACCATAGAGGATGGTAGCTATTGTAAACTGCCATGGATTTGTTGTAATTCTCATGTCAATTTGTTTCTTAAAGCAACTGCTCCTGGAGTCAAGTGATTTTGCAAGATCTTTTTTTCCTTGTCTCCCCTTTTAAAATCAAAGGCTCTGTGTCTCAGATAAATTAAAGTCAATTGGCTGAGGGGAAGACTGCTGCAGCCATGCATCATGCTGCTCTGATGAAAGTTGCTGCCTCCACAAAAGGGATGACATCATGGCTCAGGAAGCAGCTCTTGGACCACCACAATATATAATCTAGTTTCTATTACCTGTACTGCAAGGCTGCAAAGTGCAGATATTCAGGACCTGCTTCTGTAAGTAGTGTAGTCATCGCTGCACAGGAGCAATGACCTCCTTCGGCAGGGAGGGGCAAGGCAAGTGGGAGTGCTGCCCTTTACACCTATTTGATCTGAATTTATTGCTGCCTGTCCTGGTTTTGGCTAGGATAAAGTTAATTTTCTTCCTAGTAGCTGGTATAGTGCTGTGTTTTGGATTTAGGATGAGAATAATGTTGATGACACACTGATGTTTTAGTTGTTGCTAAGTAGTGCTTACACTGGTCAAGGACTTTTCAGCTTCCCATGCTCTGCCAGGTGCACAAGAAGCTGGGAGGGGGCACAGCCAGGACAGCTGACCCAGACTGGCCAAAGGGCTATTCCAAACCATATGGCATCATGCTTAGTCTATAAACTGGGGGGAGCTGGCTGGGGGGCAGCGATCGCTGCTCAGGGACGGGCTGGGCATCGGTCAGCAGGTGGTGAGCAATTGCATTGTGTATCACTTGTGTTGTATATTCTTTTATCATTATTATTATTATATCTTTCTCTGCTGTCTTATTAAACTGTCTTTATCTCAACCCACAAGTTTTACTTTTTTTCCCCCTGATTCTCTCCCCCATCCCACTGCGGGGGGGAGGGTGAGCGAGCGGCTGTGTGGTGCTTAGTTGCTGGCTGGGGTTAAACCACAACACTGCCTGCGTCAGAACAATGAGGGTTTTTTAGACTTTGTGCTGCAGAGTTTTTGGGGTTTTTTTGAAAAATATGCTTCCAAAATATAAAAAAGACAATGTACATAACCCAGTATCTACAAGAGGAGCCCAGCGTATCTAAATCCTGAGATCGACAGTGTGCCTTGTTTGGATATTTTGAAACTAGGTTGACATTATGATTTTAAGTGGTTTGACATGGATTTCAGAGGGTCACTAAGTAAATTAGCCCTGACTAATTAAACCAGTTTTGAGTTATGCAAGCCATCTCAGAGTACAGGGAGACTTCACTGGCACACCTTTATCCTCGTACTTCATAGGCTTATAGTCGCATACTATTTAAAGGTCAATTAGTAGAGATTTTATACCTGGTTTGGGCCTTTCGTTATTTCTCATTCCTAGTCAATAATATGATGAATTACACAGTGTGTATCCTACAGGTGCATCCTAAAGAAGGGTCAAGGAAAATGGGCACATTTCTACATCATCAGGGGTTTCTTTACTACTCCCAGCACTTTTTCTACCTGTGCCACCCACCTCCTTTTGCCTGTTGTGTGAGTGCCATTCACCACTACAGTAACAGCTGTAACAACGCAGTGCTTTGAAAATTTTCATTCTGTTCTTTGCGTACCAGTTGCTGAGAAAGGAAGCGTTTTGATCAGCTTTTCTCTCTGGTGCTAGCCTACAAAGTTAAATAAGCCATCTTAGCTTTGAGGACAGAGAAAGAACATCGCTGGGAATGTGGAGAGAAGATGAGGAGCACATAGTCACCCCACTTCTGCTTTATGCCTTCTTTAGAAACTATTTTTAGCCCTGTTAGCAAATGGTGTCATTTGTTGCTCCAGTCCTCCCAGGCTGCTGACGCTGGGCAATCGGTGCCAGCCTCGTCAGCTGCGAGGCCGATGGGGCCCGGTGCTGGGAGACCCCGGGGCTAGGCAGGGAGGGAGCCCAGGTGCCAGGCCAGGCCCTGGGTCGTGTTTGGGTGACGCAGGGCACGCAGCATCCAGCCTGGCAGCCAGCGGGGCTGGTGGGATGCTGGAGAAACTGCTAACTGCTCAAAGATGGGAGCTCTTAAAGCGCTTGGCCGGTGCGTGACAGCTGCGTACCCGTTAAATGCATCACCTTTCCCCCCGCTCTGCGCAGGTAGGTGCTTCCAATAAACCACGGCTCGAAGCCGTAGCTTTTCAAGACGCATCTATAACCATTTCAAAGGTTAGGGGCGAGCGCTGAGGCCCTAGAGCGAGCAAAGCACTTCCTAGCAGCCAGTCCCAGCAGAGGCCGGGGGCGAGGCGTGGGGCGGCGGGCCGGCCGGGAGAGTTACCGCACCCCGGGGCTCGCCCTCCCGCCCTGGCCGCCGCCGGTCTCCTCCGCTCCTTGGGCCGCCGCCGCTGCCGGTACCTCCCCAGGGAGCGCGCTCCGGTGTGCGGGCACGGGCGCCCGGCTGCCTCCTAGGAGGGGTGCAGGAGCATCGCTACTGCTGGCTGTAATTAGTGAGTGCTTAATTTCATTATAATATGGGGGGGGGGGTGTAATAGGAAGCAGGAGGCGCTCAGGTGAGGCGCTGGCACGGGCGGGAGAGCCCGGTCGGCAACAAGCCCCCCCCCGGCGGCCACACGCCGGCCCGGCCCCGGCCGCAGCTCTTGGTTTTGGGGTGGGGGGAGGTGCCGGGGCCCGGGGCCGGGCCGGGGCGGCGCCGGGGTCCTTGGTTGCCGCCCCGGGGCGGCCGCGTGCGCCGGGCGAGCCCACGGGCAGGCGGGGGGTGCGGGGCCGGCGGCGGGGGGAGGAGAGGCTGCGCTGCCGCCCCGCCGCCGGGTGGGCGTCCCCGCCGCGCCGCAGTGGCACCGCTGGCCGCCCTCCCGCTGGGCCGAAAGTTTGAGGGGGGCCGGCCCGCGGTGTGCCGGGGCGGGCCGGGGCCGGGGAGGCGGGGCGGGCCGGCGGCGGCGGCGGGGAGCCGGCGCTGATCCGGTGGCCGGGCCGGGGCATGGAGGGGGAGCGGGCGGGCGGCCCCGCCGCCCCGGCGGAGAGCGGCACGTCGGAGGCGTTTGCCCAGCTGTGGGCCGACGTGATGGGCATCCTGGTGAGTGCGGCCGGGCCGGGGCGGGGGCCCCGGCGGCATCGGGCTCGGGGGAGCCGGGGGCGGGCTGCGGAGCGGGCGGCGGGCGGCGCAGCCCTGGCCGGGGCGCCGGGTCTGCCCGGCACCTGCTGCGGAGTTTGCCCGGGTGGGACGGCGTCCTCGCCATGCGGGCTCGTACGGCCCAGAAAAAGTTGGTCCGTGGGCAAACCCGAGCGTTGTGCGGGCGGCCGCTGTCGTCGCGGCTCCGGGGTGAGGTTTCCTGCGCTGTCAGTGCCGGAGGGGCGGGGGGCAGCGCCGAGCGCCGCCGAGGAGCCGGGCTGGGGCGGGGGCTGTTTACCGGCGCGGAGCGGAGCGGACCCCGCGTCTGTTTACACGCCCGGCGGCGCTTGTTTAGGCCAATCAATGGGCGCATTGTTCCCCGCTGCTGCGGCGCCCTGGCCGGTTCCGTCAAATTTGGGCGAAAGTCCGGCTCCTTGCCGCCTTCCCATTCCACGCACGTGTTGCGGCGTCCCCGCGCCGGGCTGGGGTGAAGCCTCGCGCCTGGTCCCCCGCGGGCCCCCGCTCCCGGGTGCCGTTTGTGGGGCTCCTGTCCCCCACGGGTGTTTTTGGAAACGAGTTGCTCGGCCGCGGCGGCCCGCGGAGCGTCTGCGCGGGTGATCTTCTGAGGAGGGGCTGGTCACGGGCAACAGCGGCGGCCCCAGCAGCAGGGGCCCAAGGAGTTCTGCTGGGTGGGCGCGCAGCGCACCGGCAGGACGGGCTGGGTGGCGAACAGTAGAAATACAGGAAGAGTCAATTCTTCATGTCTGCTCGCAGCGAGAGAATAATATTTACTTTAGGTGCAGGATGGTAATTACCACAGAGGGCTGCCACTCAGCAAAAAAACAAATACTGATGTTATATACGTACTGGAGCTGGCAGTTTTCCAGCGATACAGGAATGTGGTGATCAACAGCGGAGTGCCTGTTTGTTCATTTTAAAAGCAAATGAACAGGCTTGATGTGTATTAATTTTTGTTGTTAACGTTTAACCGACAGACGTTAAGGAATATTATGAGAAATACCTTTTGGAAAACTACTGTGGAATGTAATGAATGGTAAACCCATAGGCTCTAACTCAGAAGCGTTATAGGCTTGAACAGAGAATTTGATTAGCATTTTATGCTGCAATTTTTTTTCCACATGGACTTTATTGTTAATATTCAAAGTAAGATTAAAAAACCTGCCTCATTCCTTCTCTTCATAGAAATTCTCCATTGACATGGCATTCAATTTAATAGCACCCGGCTGCGTACACTCTTTCACTGTTAATGATTTTAATGTAAGAATGCAAGCAGAGTCAGTTCTGCCAGTTTGTAGGGAGGACACAGTTGGTACTTTATGAACAGTCTCTTTCTCTCTTTTTCTGGCAGGTTTCAGTACTGCATTTAGTAAGAGCAAAGTGCTATTGGATGCCCAGGAAGGAGTGTTTGAGGAGGCCAAACCAACAGCCTAGCATGCTGGAGCTCAGTGCAGAAAAAGATCTGATTCTCACACAACTAATAACTTGAATAGGCTGCTTCTGGCTGCACAAGCTAGTTTCCTTCCTGGGAAAACAGAGCTATTTAATTATTATTTGTCTTCTAATAAAACTAAGCTAAAGTCATTTGTCTTAGACTTGGTCTGCTTTACGGGAAGGGATCATCTTGTAACTATGAAGTTGCTGGTTTATATCGGTTGCAAACATCTCCCAGCGCTATTATCTTTCTTACTGCAGTGTTTTGTGTGGCAACACAATTACAAATATGAAAACCCTTGTGTTGGGTCTCAAATAATAACTTACCTAAGGGAATACAGAAGCTCTTCTCACTGCAAGCTGTCAGGTTTCTTCAGATTTAGGTTTTTAAAGAGTTTCTAGTCTTTGCGGCTGCAAAATATGTCTTAATACGAACTCAGTGTAAACTTCTTTAGTGCTCTGTCCTTGTCTGAAGGCGAGGAAGAGGTAGCTCCAGTGCCTTTTTCACTGCTCGTCTTTGTGGTACATAGAGCTTTGTCCTTTTCAAACCTGTGCTGCAAAAGGCAAACAGTAAACTAGATTTGTGGCTTCCAAATGGAAGTCTGTAGGTGGTTGGCCGTGGTCCGTGAGGCCACAACGGTAGCCTGCAGAGCTGGCTTACTTCTTTTGCATTGTCAATTAAGTGAGAGCATGGGTCTTAAATTCCTGGGATTTACATTCATGATCCAAAACGTTTAGGGAGCACAGAGGTAGACACTGGAGTGATTCACTGGGAATGGCTCTCTGAACCAAGAAGTTGGTGCAGTGTGTTAGGCTGGCTAGGTTGGCCCCGCAACAGCTTGAAAGCTACCAAAGGAATGCACTAGCAGGAGAGAAGAGACAGGACCTTGGGAGGGGAAAACTAGAATGAAGAAAGAAGGTGATCGTCAAAAGTTTGTTGATGGAATGAGAGAGAGAAAATTGCATTCTTAAGCAATGATCGCAGGATGATGCAGGTTAGAAAGGATCTCGGACGGCATCGAGGCTGACCTCAAGCTGAAGCAGGGAGGCCAGGTGAGGTTGCTCGGGGCTTCATCCAGTCGGGTCTTGAAAACCTCCAGGGACAGAAACTGCACAACCTCTCTGTGCAGCCTGTTCCACCGCTTCGCCATCCTTACAGTGAAAAAGATGCTCTTCATAAAAAAGATGAAATGCCTGATTCTGTCCTCCTCATACTGAGGAGTTACAGCAGTGGGGAGGAGGAGGGGAAGGTGTCGCCTTCCTCCCACTGGCCCTGCTGGAAGCCTTGTGGGGCACGGTGGTGACCATGGGGGTGTCTCTTCTAGGTGCAGGTTTAGGAGAGGCCCTGAAAGCCAGCCCAGCTGGTATTTGGTACTGCAGTTACTTAAAATACAAGTTGAGTCCCTCTCAATGGATAAACTTATTTCATTGTTTGTGTATATTTAGTTAGGTTCCCTGAAATAGGACCTCATTAGCAGGAACCTGTGACGGCAGATCCCAGGTCCGGAGGGGAAGCAAATACTTTTCAAGTGCTGCTCGTAGGCAGCATATTTTACAGACTTTGAAGTCACATAATAACTCTCTCTATACTTGACAAATATTGAGTGTACTTGCAGCTGTATTGGGATTTTGCTGAAGTAAATGTGACTTTTCCTTTTTGCACTTACTCTAATGAAATATTCCATAGGTGCAGCTGTGGTAAAAGCACCTCAAAGCTATTTGTGCTGTTAATGGTGCTCACTAGATAACATAATTATCCTTAAAAACTTTTGCTTAGTCTATATCAAGCACATGTTGGAATGTACCACTTAATTATAATTTGCGGTGTCTCAAAGCAACAATGGATGGTGGAAGTGTATTAGGGTTTTAGAGAGATTGCAGTGGGTGGATCGTGAGTAGTAATACAGAAATTCTCTGCATCCTCAAAACTCAACACCATAAAAAGTGATGTTTTTGGCATAGAATCATGTATTGATGTGGCGATAGCAAACTCTGTGTTGCTAAGAGTCTGAAGGTTTGTATGTGATCAGATCTGAGAACAAATTGTAATATGAAGTGAAAGTTGTGAACTTTATTCTTTTAAAGATGTGCTTTCAAGACATGGACTATTGACCTTAGTACGGGAAGATGCTCCAGTGTCTGTCTTGTTTATGGGATGTTCTTCCTTCTTGCATAGCATAGCTGGAACAGGTATCTGGGTCAAATCCTGACATTAATGAAATCACTGGCAAAACTCTGATCAGTTTTGATACAGCAGGGATTTCGCTGAAGAAAATGTCTATTTGTGTGAGGAGCTTTTGTTTTCCATGGCCAAGATGCAAAAGATACAGAGGAACTTGCAAGAGATGCAATGAAATTAGAAGTCTTTCCAGCTTTTTATTTCAAAGTGATAGCTAGTTTCTTGTTTCAAACTACTGAATCAATTATAAGAGCAGAAAAAAAGGAAAATTCTTTATTTTTCAATAATATTTTGCAGTTATGCTAAGAGAAAAGCAGTGCTTTCCCACAATCTGCTGTTAGCTAAAGAGAACAGAATATTTTGAGGACAATAAAGCTCACTTGAGTTTGTACTGGGAGCCCTAGTATTTACATATATAATCTATCTTGCTCTCTGTGTTTCAGCGACTATTTGAATTTCTTATCAAAGTAATAAAGAAACAAACTGAAAGAGAGAAAGACGCCAGCTGATAGTACTACTGTGATAACATGTAATTACGGACTGGCTAACATACTTTGGGGAGTGGAATTTGATATTAAGCCAGGGAGCCTGGATATCTGGAGAGATCGGGGAAGTAGATCCCTGACCGATAAAAGCAGTTGGAGGACTGCAAGGAGGAGTTGTGGCAGCTCACACGAGCTGCAGATTTCTCCCAGGATTGCTCTTCATTAAACCGTGGTTAGTTTGCCGTGACCTCCCATGGAAATCTCTCTACACCATTGCTCTCCCAAGTGTCTCGTTCGGATGACTCCGTTTCTCTGATGTCTGCTTGGTGCCGAGAGGCCACTCTAGCTGAAGCCATCGGTGCTCAGCACGGCTGTATGGAAAAGTGTGGGCAACCGAGTAGTTGCTCCAGGTAGAATGTGTTTCTGAAAATGCAATATACTTTTTTTTTTTTTCTGATTTTTATTGACATGTTGGCAAAATGCTTGTGGCACTGTGTAATTAGCTCAAAAAGCACTTTGGGACATTCTGATTCAAAACATTTTTGTTCCGATTTCTACTTCAGAGTGCATTTTTAAAGCATATCTCAGTTGCAACAGTAAGGATCAACCCAGAAGGCCTGGCCTCTGCTCTTCAAACCAGCAGGTATTGTTTTTCTATTTTATAAAACCGTGGAGTATATTTTGCTTTCAAATAAAGAAATCAAAACGGAGAGTGACCGACTGTCAGTTTAGGTGTTTAATTCAGTTTTACATTTTAAACTTAACCTGTTGCATCTCCTTTCCCTCTCATCTCCATGCAGTGTTACGCCTAACAACACTAATCCCTTTATGAAGAAAGACAGCTCATAGAGATAACCTTTGGTCTAGGCTTTTTCTTGCACATCAGGTCACATAAAACAGATGTCTCCATCAGAGAGTTTAGTCCCTCAAGACTCTACACAGTCAGGAATGATAAGAGGTTTTGGTTCTGGTGCCCTCTTCATTCTTTCTTGAAAGCAAACTCTGGGTTTCCCTGGCCTTTGAATTGCAGAGGGAAGAGTAGGGAAGATTTTTATATATGTGTTTGTCGTCTGCTATGAACTGCTGTTTACTAGCGAATAACTCTAAATGTAAGGTAAACTTGAATCTTGGTGATAAAATTTTATTTTCCAGTGTGTTGCTGGTTTGCTGTGAATACTGGCTCCATTATCAGTATTTGGAAATAATCTTTTTCCTCGGTTTTTTTTTTTCTCATTTTGAAAGTCAATCAACCAAGCTCTCTCTGTCTTTTAAGAGCAGTGGAATACCAGATTGCCAGAATTTGCCTGTAATGATGCCTCCTTCCTTTTGTGGATGTGAAAAAATGACAGTCTCTAAACAGAAAGAAAACGTGAAAATTGGTGTGGAAAATGAAAGAGTGTTGCACATGCAACACAATGAGCACTTAAAGGAATTTCATTGTGTGGAATGCAATGTATTATGCTACACATGCTGGTTACCATTTTCTATAGTCGGGTGAAAAACTATTTTTAGTTAATCTCGGAGCAAATGACATTTTACAGAACTAGATAATGATTAATCGAACTTATTCTGATGCTGTCTAGATCAATGTAAATTGGTGCTGATTGCACGAGATGCTGTGCAAACAGAGGAGCAGAGCTGCGTGAGCTGAGCGGAGGGACCAGCCCGCGGCAGAGCGGGATCACTGCTGGACGTGGTGCAGGGCTGAGGGATGGATGAAATGGGCAGTGCCCGGGGCAAGGGAGTTTGAGTCAGAGGGGAGAAAGGGCTTCCCTCTCCTTCCAGACCCCGGTTGAAATGTTCCAGCTTTGGCCCTGGGCTTGGCTCCGCCAGGACTTTTCTTTCTCCAGAGGTGGTGGGTTGGAGGAGAGGATGCCCGTGCGCCCAGCCCTGCTGCCTGTGCCTTCCTGGGTCTCCCTCCGTCATTTGGAATCTCTGATTGTAGCTTTTCCTTCATGCAGCAGCCCAGGCTTTCTCCTTTTGCTCTTACCCCATTCTCACGATATTAATGGTTGTAGAGCACGCGTTGTGCTCAGATTCAAGATGTTCAGTAACACAGGATGAATAAGAACTACTTTGTAATGACCCGGCAAAGTGATGTGTCACAATACCTGTTTAAAGTGCTGTTAATAATTTTCCTCTTTGTGATTGCGTGGTGCAGGTGATGACCTGCTGCTTTGTCTGTTGCCATTATTGGCGGTAGGAGAAGGAGGAAGGTGGTTGTTGTGACTGCGGGAATGCTGAGGTGGCTTGGCAAGAACTTGGATTCCAGGTTTTTCCATGAGGAAACGGAACACAAAGGAACTGGGTTTAATACGTGCAAGTCTGTAAAAATAAAGTTTCTACTATAAAAGCATATTCTCCATTAAAGAAGTACATAGACACAGGCTGTGTGATTAGATGAAGAGATATGAAGGGCTTTTATTTCTTACTGTCATCAAGAGACTTAACTGTCCCGTTGGCAGGAAAAATTACAACACAGTTCACTGACACAGATTTGAACCTTGGAGTTCACAACACAGATTTCCAGTATGGAAAAGAACTACCCTGAAAATAAAAGGAGCTGCCCCCAGCACAGTGCAGTAGCTGTGGTGTGGGTCAGGTATGGGCATGCCGGCTCTGCTTTGATCTTCTTGAGGTGAGGGGAAGATTTTTCCTGGCTTACGGTAATAGCAGACCTTTCCTGTCTACTGCCATGTTTTGAAGCACAAAGTTATAATGTACTACTTTTATTTGAACTAAAATTAGTATAATAAAATACTTAATGGTTTAAGTTTTAATGACACCTGGATAAGCATTTTTGAGCTATGTGTACTAAGTTAGGGGCACACTTCCTATGAAGAGTTTGAAATTGAGAGTGGGAATTGTATAACCTATCTGGAAAACACTTTTAAGCAGGGTATAACTGGAAAGTTAGATGGACAAGCTTAAGAATATAATACAACAATGATTTATAAATCACACTTTCAGGCTTTTTTATGGAACGTCATATGATAAATTGGAGAACCAGTTCCTAATATCCATGTCGTGATCTGAGTGCAGTTTGGTTGGAGCGCTGTTGCAGGTCTGCTCTGCTACAAGCCCATTAGATTTTGCTGATTTGACTTTGCTGTGGCCCTGCATGAGCACGGAGGTATACTATTGAGATCAGTTTACATGATCAGGCCTCCAGGTGGAAAAAAAAATAGTTGTTCTTATGTGCATGGGTGAACACACACATTGAAGTTTACAGGTACGGTAATATAATTATCAGGAATATAAGTACATCCTTTTCTGTTTCATTATTGTCACTGTATTTACGATGATATACACTGCTTTTTGCTCTTTGGTAGCAGCATACTAAAATTTTGTATCGCAGTGTTCTCCACCTTCAGTATATTCTCTGTGTGTGGGAGTGTGTGTGTAAAGGAGATTAGGTAACTATTTAATACAGTAATAAAAGCAATACTTCGAAAGCTTCGCAGTGAGCATGATGAGAGTCAGTAGATGGTAGTGAAAAGAGTACCATGCTTGTTACAATATTAAATCAAGAGTACGTGAGCAATCTCTTGACAGCAGGATGCTCCTAACCATCTCGCTTGCAACTGAAGATGCTTTGTGCAGTGCTGATGGGTATGATGGAAACAAAAGATGAAGAAAAGAACAAGCGATAAAGGGTCTAATTTCTGCCCTGTTTACATAAAAACTTCATGAGCCTAAGGCACAAGGTTTATTTATGCTGGAGCAGTGTGTGGCCCGTAGGTTTTCCACAAGAAAGGAAAAAGCAACTTTTGTCATTCCTTCACAAGTTCAGATGAAAGGACCAGAAGTCTCCTGGTCCTTTCAATGCCAGCACCAAGTTCACCCTGCTGTGCAGAGCTTGCTCTCTGCTCAGCTGTAACCCCAGTCTAACTCAATGGACGAAAAAATGGGATTTGAGAGCACTTACCACGAGAGCTCATCGCACCACCGTGGCACTGTTACAAGTTCTTTCAATGAGTGAGTGTACGTCCACAGCTGGAGCTTGGGTGAACACACGTGCTAGGGCTGATTGCATAGTATTACATTGCACTTCAGGAAGAAGGCAAAAAAGGTTTTTAAGGTATTTTGCTTGCCAGAATAATATCTTACCGGTCATAATATATACCTCTAGAAGTGCTATGTCATTGCTGTAGAATCTGTGTTTTTTATGCGCTTAGAACTGGGGAAATATTTGGATGTTTGTGTTCTGTCTACGTTTATTAGCTCTGTTTATCTGTATCTGTTACAGTTCTGCAAACACATTCATCCTCTTCGGATTTTGTGCTTGCAGTCTTCCAGCAGGAGCTTCCCGCATATTCCAACTCAGCTGAAAGGGTTTTTTACACCAGAAATTTCTAGTGCAATTCTAGGGATGGAGTGCAAATTGAAGACACTTATTTTCTATAGCTAAATTGAGGCTCATCTCTTTTCACCATCCCTGTTAGACATATTTTATATTGTTATTGATGTCACTGCATAGACTTAAACGTAGCCTTCAGTTACACAGAATAATTTTTAATACTTGTGAGTTTTGGAGCTTTCAGTGGTTGGCCAGCTTAGTGCAGTAGCTCTGAAAGCTGACGATAAATGCTTTGCATTTAAACTGAAATGTATGCTCTGTGAGGATGAAAATAAGAAAAATCCTGTTTTATACATCAATATATTTGTATTCATACATAATACGCACCACAACTTGCAGGTTGTGACTTCCACTCCATTATTAGGCTTCTTTCCCACCTTAGAATTCATAAATAACCATTGTAAAATGGGAACAGACAGGGGCAGACTGCACGTTGTGTGTCAGTCGTGGTTTCTGTCTTGCAAGTTTCCATCTTCAGGATGACTATATGTTTATGCTTCAAAAACTGGATGTGTTAGAATGTGTTGGGGGAATACCTCATGTTTTATATAAAAGTTGGGAAGAACAGATTTCCACATGCAACATTTTATCAGCAGACTAATAAAGATGCTGTATTTCAAAGCAAAAAAAAGGGTAAGGTGAGGAAATTTCTAGTCAAGCAAGTAATCAAAAGCTCATGGTCAACTGTCGCATTGGAGATACCATGAAATACAGCAGTTGATGGGCAGTGGATGCTAGTGCTTGTGGCACTAAGCCATGTTGGCTGGTTTCTGACTTGTTCTTCATTGGATTTACATGATACTTTGTCAGTGAGGACTAATTAGGCTCAGAACAGGTATTTATTTTTTGCTGTATCTCTGGCATATAAATGTGGGGTTTTTTCAGCACAGCAAACACAGTGGGGGATCCCCACCACAGAAACTGTTTGTGTTCCCGCTTTCCCTGAGGTCACTTGCGATTTGCCACCAATTTTGGTGGAAGTAAGAGCAGGCTGCTTATATCTCTTGAAAAATGTTGAGAGCAGAGGTAGCTCCAGGTACCGCAGTGAAGGTGCGCAGGCACTGACATCCCTGCACTCCTGGAACGCCGGCATGGCTGCAGTAGCAGGTAGAAACCTCTCTTCCCCCACGGGATGTGTTTCCTTAGGTCTGTCTGTTTTCATTTCACTGGTGAAAAAGGGCTGAGTAAAGGCAGATTTCCTGCTGGCAGGGCACGTTGTGAATCTCCGTACATGGCAAATTCTTCAGACATTTTTCTCTGTGTTTTTACATACTGCACTTATCTAAAGTTTCTCTGAGGTCGTGTTTTCCTTACAGAGGAAAATGGCAAATTCCCAGTGTCTCCTCTTAATTATCCAAATTTCTCTGTCAGTGTTTCAGCTGGTACGTGGAAGTTCCCACCTTGCTTGCTGTGCACTGTACAAATAAAAATTGAAAGATGCATGTTTTTCACTATATTTTATTTTATGATGATGCATCCTGTTAATTGTTTGGAGAGGTTTGGGGGAAAGGTCTGTTTTATTTCTTCTTTTGTCAGTGGAGACTGCTTGGCTGTAGGTAGTGCAAAACGCTTGTCAGTCCTTAAAAATGCTGTTTTCCCCATTAATTACTGCTACCTTTATTCTGAGTGGTTTGCAACGAGGCATGAAATGGAGTCTAATCCTGTGTCAGCCCTCTCCGCTGTGGTGGTGTGTGCTGTTGTGTACTGAATTGAAGGAATACTGGGACGTGTTGGCTCAGTGAGGTATATTGTTTCTTGCTCAGTCTAGATCCAGCAATGTATTGTTTAGATTTTGCGTCCGGGAGTGAGTATATACATGCAGATGGGTAAAATTTGTAAAACCTAAGCTTTGCATGATAGCTATCTAAACTCAGGAAGTTAACAGAGAACATAAGGTCAAGGACTTAATCAAAATATTGGCATGACGATGAAGAGTTGCTTCATACCACATATGGTGTGTGTTCATGCATAAATGAGAATGGAAAGGGATGCTTCTGCATATCCTTGTTACAGACCTGTTCATGATGAGTCTCATTGGGTTTAGTCAGTGAGGAGACTGAGTTCCTAATTGCCAAAGTTGAGAGAAAAGAAAGAGGTGGATGTTGACAACGTTACTTTTTCTCTCCGGAACGGTACTTTCTTCAAGTAATCTTTGCCAAGTTACTTGTGGTTTTTAACCCTCATCTCAGATGTACTTAGAATACAAAAGATTGTACAAATTTTCATTTTTCATCTGCCAAACCTAATTACAACTACTACAAAGTGCTTACAGATAGTTATTTATTTTGTAAACTGCCATGAAAAAGAGAGGGGAGGGAGGTAACAAAGTATGTTAGCTCCTCTCTGGCCCCTCTGCCTTTCTTAGGTAGATCTGTTGCTGTGTGCGTTTGAGCAATTAAAAAAAAATTTTTTTAAAAAAAAAAGAAGAGGGTTTTTTCCCTCCAGACTCATGCCTCTCTTGGGAAAATACCTCTCATATAAAGAGGAAATGGAGGATGGCAAGGGATGGAGGTGCAGCAACTTAGCATCCAGAATTGTTTCTCTGTGGCTAGAAAAGTGAAAAGAGCGTCCCAGCTGAGAAGGGTAACTTGTGACTGTTAGGGAGAGGGATTTAGGAGGATCATGTGAAAGGAAGAATTGCCGCCTTCGCGGCAGGAAACGGCCAGAGCTCGCAGCGGGCCCTTGGCAGGGGAAGGTCAGCGCACAGGCCTGCCTCAGGGAGGCCCAGAGGAGGTGGCTGGATGGCGTGGATGGGCAGGGAGCAAGTGGGAAGTACGCAATGGAGATTTCAGCCTGGTTCAGAAATGACAGGGCTCGCTCCAGGCGCTGAGTAGCGATATCAGAGGGCAAAGTAAGCCTTCGTGTCTCATTCGTTGCACCTTGTTTTGTTTTTGCTTCAAGACAAATACAGACTATAGCTGGGTAACCATTGATGTGCATGTGAGTCACGTAAAATGATGTCATTCAGGTATTGCCAGTAGATACTTCGAATGGGTAATTTGTAGCAGAGGGCTGGTTAGCTAAAACAGGCTGAGGATGAGAGTGCGATTTACTATTTTGCTAGAGACAGTCTGATGCCCTGACTCCCTGTTCACACGTAATTAATTCTGAACCAGCCTTTGCGTTTCAGGTTGTGCCTCTCGTGCTTTGGAGAGATCTCCACATCTGAAAACGTGTGATTCTTCTTTCTCCTTGAAAGTGTCATACCGCAAAATCTTTGTTTCCCTTCAAGTCCTGATTCTTTATGCATGAGGCAACTTATTTGCTCTACATCCTTTGATTTGAAACTGATAATGGTGCATACTGTGAAAAGTGGTGTAACATCTTCCTTTTGCTCAGGGAGCTCCCTGCTGTTTTTGTGGCGCTTCAGATGCATCCTGGTACATAGGTTGTCCTGCTGCTCTTGCTGGGTTCATGGTTTGGTGTTCCCTGAGACTGCAGTCTCTTCTTTCATCTCAGAAGCAGGGTCTGTGAGGAAACTCCTTCCATCTGAGACTTCTTGTGTTACAGTCGCTTTTACAACTAGGTGAGATGTTTTTCTTTGGCATGACAACTCTCCTGACAAATGGTTAGTTAGCGGGATGCTCTCCTTTTGATGTTCAAGTTGCTGTGCATAGAGAAATTGCTCAAGTGAGAACGTAGCTTACCCTCCAAGTCCAAGTGCCTTTATCTACAGTTGTTGTCTTTCAACCTGTGGTTCAGGGCCTTGGGTCAGTCAGAACCAGCTACTGGGTTTTGTAGAGACACGCAATTTTTTGTGAGCTTTATTGACACTGGTGTTCTGCCCGCTTCTGCTGTTTATGATCTCTTTAGCCCTGTGGGGCTCTACAAATTGTTTCTTGCTTCAGTTTGAGGTGTATCTTTTGTGATGTGCAACACTTGAGTAATGCATTCAGTCTCCAGCAAAAGCAACATCTATTATCAGTGGGCAGAGCCACTGGGCTGACAGCGCCCACGGGCTTAAGCGCTTCCTTGAAACAAGAACATAGCATCCTGCTTATTGGGGAGCTCCTGTAAGTCATACGTTGCGTGTTGCCCTTTCAGAGAAAAACGTGCTTGAAACACCTGGGAGATATGGCAACCACACAGTTATTCAAGCCCAGACTCTGTAGGATTTGCTCTGTAGGCAAGCAGAAATATTTCTCTTTTATTTGGGTAAGAGGCCTGTTTAGCCTAATTAGGATGTGCTTTGGCAATGATGAAGCAATATGAGCACACGGGAACGCAAAAAGCCCATCTTCACTGTACACAGATAAAGGGAAATAAGCAAATAAAATACAAGATCCCAGAGTAGAAAGGATTATAAACTGGCAAGAGTTACAGTTCTTACTGCTAGGTTGATATCCCTAATTGATATAAACATGAAGCCCTGTGCAGTCTGTGGTAGTTAAAAGATACGCATCTAAATAATATTTAAATAGGTTCTTGCATTTTTAAGACCCACTAGAGTGTAATTGTATTCAACTTAATTAAATGAACTGAAACCCCCTGATAACTGTGCATTACTGCTCCTAAATAAAACACTCTCCAAAGAGACTTCAAGATGCTTAGTTGAGGCAATAAACAAACCTGAGCCCAGCGCCATGAAGTTTTGCATGAGCAGCTTTATTTTTAGTTCATCTGTATGCTACCTGCAGTGGTTGAGAGCATGTGTTAACAGGGCCGTACCTCTGCTAGAGTCAAAAGCTGAGGCTTCGCTGAAGTGCTTCAGGGCAGAGTCAGTCTTTCTGGTTTTACACACCTTGCATTCATATGAATAATGTATTTAAGCTGGCTTATTAATGCCACCAAAGAGTGGGAGCCCCCCTGTGCCTGTGCCAGCAGTGGGCACCCGGTCCCTGCAGAATCTAGGGTTTGCGGGGGGAGCACGGGCAGGTGGGACAGGCGGCCTCGGTGAGGGGGGGCCTGGGCACAGCTTGCTTACGGGAGCTACAGGAAACCATTTCTTCTGCTGCTAAGATTACTTAGGGAAACATGGATTGCTGCCATGCTCAATTACGGTTGTTTCCTTTCCTGGTAAAAGACAGCCCGTCGGGAAGCGGTAGGAGTGAACGTGAGGTTAGTGCCTGGGTACGCAGAAGTGTTGGGTGTACACTCCAGACTGCAAGCTGCTGAATTTCTAGCACGAAAAAAAATAGAAGATTAGGAGAAAGCAGTTTAAATGTCGACGTTCTGGTTTTCCACAGCTGACAGCTAGGCTGCCCTCTGTGCTCACAGCTGTAAATCAAGGGCTGCATCTCTGGAGCGCACAGTACCCTGTACCGCTGGGCACAGCAACAAGGATAACTGATTTCCATACCTATTCCCAAAACAAGAGGAGAGACCCTATTGTGCCTTGGTGTGCAGAACACCATTTCTTCCACAAAGAAGTTACAGACTGTAAGAGCTGCTTAGTGTCAGGAAAAAAAGAAAAATAAACACTTCATAGGCCAAAACAAATTTAGCGCATTTTATTTGAAGAAACTATTTAGGGACCACCAAATTGGATAAAGAATTATTTTACTAAACAGGCAACTGTTTTGCGTTGGGTAGTGTGGTGACAATTATGTATATGCCCCTTATGTATATGCCTGTTAGGAACCTGTGTATACTGTGTCTTGGGCAAGAATTAACTTGTGCAGTAAATATGTAGGGTATAGGGTGCTATAAAGGTTTTACTGCCATGTGTTGATGCAGTAGAGATTGACAAATCCAAAGTTTAGTAAGTGCTTTCCTTACTCTTTTATGATGTTGATAGAGTACTCCACTTAAAGGATAAAAGGATTAGGTTAGAATAAAATCCCATATAGGAACAGAATATTAGTGTACCAGTAGATGGTATTAATATTTTGGATATCATTTATGTATGGAGGTTGACTTACAGACAATTAGAGTTGCAAAAACAATAGAAAAATAATTGCCTATTCCTAAAATAAAATCACTCTTTGAATGCCTCTCGGCATACTCTTCCATGTTCATAGTGAAACCCTTATTTTACAGTAGTTTCTGACTTTTTTTTTTCCTCACTTGAAGATGAAACCATAATTTCATACAGTGGAATCATTGTTAAATAGTATTTCAGTGCCTTTGGGTTCATTGACTTAGATTAGTGCATTTTATTGTTTTACTGTGTTTCACCAATACGTCCATCTATGAGGGAATGCCCCTTAGTGATTACTGCTATAAAGTAGAAATCAGTTTTGACTATGCTTTTTGTAGTAAAACTTGGACATAAACATGACCAAAGTTTGCATTCTCTGAATCTACCATGCAACTTTAGCACCTTGGGAAATACGGTATACCACACTTGCTGAGCTTACGCAGTTGTCCTGAGATACTGTTGTCTTCTCAGTTTGTTTTGTCTTTAAACATCCAAATTGTTTTTTTTTTTTCCTTTACATGTTTTCTGTTTGGTTTTTTTTAGGCTAGTATTTTAATGGGTTGCTCACACCTCAGTTATGTAGACCCAAACAATCACAGAAGATTTGTTTTTGTCGTATTGTGTTACTACTATATATAAAGACGATATGAATTTTAATGAGACCTCCACCACTATTGCAGTTGATATGGCCATCTCACTGAGATAAAGATTTATTTCATCATCTACTTAAGATGTTTGGCTTTTGCATATCTATTTCCTTAGACTCTAACTTAACTCAAACAGGAAGCCACCCCATAACATATGCTAAACTTCCCAATTTTGAAACGAGAAATTAGTCTCCATCTCCTTAATGGCGCTTTAATCACATAGATATTCATTTCTCAATTCTTCCCATTCTTCTGTTTACCATTTGTTTCTGCTCCAAGTGTCAGGATAGAAGCCCACTGCAGCTGGTGTGCACAAAGAGAGACATTTCCACTCAATTTGAGAAAAAGTCTCAGAAAACACAGTGTGCAAAAGGAGGAGGCTGTGAGAGCAAGGGAAACAAAACTAATGAGAGGTGATGTTAGGTGCAGCTATTAACAAGGTTTAAGGAGTTGTTAACTTATTCTGCTTTACAAGCTGGCAATGATAACCTGTGCTTGACTGCTGACCAGCCTGGTGGGTAGTGGTGGCCTGGCAGGTATTGGAGCAGACAAGAGTTTTGAGTTACATTTGGATGAGCTTAGTGCAGATCACCTCGGGGAAAGGAGGATAGAAGACAATATACTGTTATTAGGGAAGCTGGACATTAAGGGTGCTTTGAACTAACTTTTCATGAATAAAATTTGCATGTAATCTTGTCTGTCAAGATAATGAGCAAGTGAAAGAGCTGGTTCTACTTGTGATAAATACCCACTTGTTAAGTATGTTGGAATGTACATTTGCATAGATAGAACTTTTTTGTTAGCATGCATATATATGTATACACACAGACACATATTTTTATTTTTTTTACATAGAGGACTTCCTTGGTTCCATGCCAGAGAGAGGGATCCCAGTAGTGTGCTTTCAAAACGATTTTAATTTACAAAGGGAAAAACGTAAATCACATTCAGAATGCTTTTCCAGAGATGCTTTGTTAGACCTTCTTGACAAAGACTTCAGGTCTCTACAGTGAAAAGTGAGGGGGGGGAAAATGATGGTGCTGATGGTGAAGGAAACACTTTATTTGCAGAATTTTGAAAAGGGGAAGAGTTTGTTTTGATGTAAAGACAGGGCAAGGTTTCATATATATTAGAAAAAAGTTACATAGCTGTGTGGTTTAATATAAAGTTTCTGGGTCTAGAGTGACTGCTCTGAACTCAGTAAGCTCTATCAGTTATTTCAGGTAGCTGCTGCAAAAGCTTTTATATCAAACTGTACCATTGTGCATTCTGTTTATTGTACAGAATCTAGAACCGTTTTAACCATGCTGCAGAGAGCTTGACACAGTTTTATTAGATCTATTTTTGTAACTCTGTCTGTAAAGTCACATAGCTTAATGACTCAACCGTCAGATGCCGTAAAAATTAATGGAAAGTCTTCCATTGAATTGGTCTGATCTGTATGTTCTCTTTGTTCTCGCAGTGTCTAGCTACAGAGAGGTCAAGGGAACCATGACAACCCTTCAGCATCCTCTAAAATAGCTGTTCTCAATATAAAAATGTCATGACTTCTAGACTATTTTATGCCTTCCCCTGAATATCAAGGCAAGTGCTGGGCTGCCTGGCCTCGTGCTTCTGCCTCATTCACATTTCTGACCCTGCTGACTGTCAAGACAGACTTTGAACCTGTCACTTCATGGATAGTGGAATTGTTACTTCTGCTGAATGGAAGATTGTCCTTTCCGAGCCCTCAGAAAAGAAGGGAACGTTTCTCTAGCAGCTTGTAGGGTTTATTTTTAATGGCAACCATTTTGAAGCTAAGCCAGAAGGCAAAACATTAGCCTTATTCCTGGCAGAAATACATTGCTAGGGACAGGTAAGAGGGTCCGAAATGTGTAACGAATACAATTATCTTGAAGCTCTGCAGGTTTTCTTATGGATGGCTGTCCTCATCCTGTGAGTCTGTATTATTGTAGCAAATTGAGATGCAAGCCCTAGCCAGAGAGGTAAACGCAGATTTAACTCTTCTCTTTTGAAAAGATTTGGATCTGATTTAAATCTGCCTCCTTAGAAAGAACTGTGGAGGAATGTGAAATACAGTCTCTCTCAGATTAATCACCTGAATTCATGTATTGGTATATTTTGCAGTGGTGGAAGGTAGGCTGCCAGTCCGAGGTTGCCTAGGGAAGGATGCACAGTTTTCTCAAGCTTCTATGAGTCCACATTAGGAAAAATATCTAAAAAGGACTGGTATCTTATTCAAAGTTGTCCCATGAAAATCTGAGCATCCCTTGCTTTCTAGGTAAGCTAGTTCTGCTTAACTTTAAATATCTCGTAGGATGTGTGCTGTGTAGATGAAGTCCTGTTGAAAACAACATGTTTATTAGGTGCAAGCACGTTTCCCTTCAGCAGATGTTCTCATTTCACCACTTTTTTGGTACCTCCTGTCTCTTACCCCTCTACTCTCCCCAAACAAGCCTGTTTGCTCTGGCCCACATTCTGGTTTTCATTTATGCACTTCTTAGAGCTATCCAAACCAAAGATATTACTGAAATGCCGGGTCGTGTTCCACAAATTTTTGGTAGGCATCCCTGTTAAGATCCAACTGCCAGAAATAAGCTGCTGATATTTACAGTGACTCTCCACACAGTAGTCTTGTGTTTCAGGCACGGAAGTGGATTTTTTTTCTCATCTTGGGCTGTGAAGGTCAAAACATGCCTTTGCAATCATGCCCTGGCAAAGTGCTATGAAAGAGCATCTTCCCTTCATCTGTGCCCATTCCACATACATTTATACTTTAATAGGAAAAAGTCTGCTATTTTTTTTTTTCCCCTCCCAGTTTCTGACCTGTGCCTAACCTCCCAGGTTATGCATGTGCTGTGGCCATAGCTGGAGTGGTTTTTAAGTTAGGAACTTGTATAGCTGTATTGTGTGCTGTAATCTGCATTGCCACGTGCAGATGGAGACCCATCTGTCTTGCTGACCAAAGGGGCTTGTAGCGTGCACATCTTTTTTTACACTTTGGAGATTTATGCAGTTAAATGAATTTCACCCAGTGGCTTGGAGAGTGAGTACATGTATCTGATAATCACGTCCTCTTCTCTGACGTTCCTAACATCTGCTGGAACAGGAGGAGGATATGCTGGAATATGCAGTTTTGTAATACATTTTTCAGAACCTGAGATAGAAAAGTACACACTCACAGTTGTATTTTTGGTAGCTCTTTCTAAAACTCTTATTCTGCATGGAAATTTATGCAGAAAGTATGTATGCTGTGCCAGTGCCTAGTGTTTAGGTACATATGCAGGTTCATGAAATGTATACGTTACTTAGCAAAGTCCGTTATTCCTCCTTATCTAATAGTGTTTTTATTTTATTACTGTTATTAAAATATGAATGTATTTTTACTTAATTTTATTGCCAGCAGAGCTCTCTGACAAAACATTTTTCTCCTTTACATTTTCATATGTCAAATACAAAGGATTCTGCCAGCACGTTAAACTAACTGATGTGCAGTGACCGATAAATCCTAACTTTATAATAAGTGTCAAATCGTTCCAACTTTTCTTTGTAGTCACTCCATTAACAGGAATCCTGACGGATTCCTTTGGTATTCACATGCATATCAGAACTAATTCTCTGGGAATTCCAGGGCAATTCATCATTTAATCTGTATTTTATGATGCCAAAAAATGTTGCATGCATACATTACAAGATGGAAATTTAGGAACATATTTGACAACTGAAAATAGAAATCTGAGATAACTTCTGTTTTCATTAGAATATTTTATTAAATCTTCATTTTAAGTTTAACCCTTTAAAACGAGTGGGTGGTTTACTTTCCTGGCTATCAGACTATTTTATGGAAAGGTCTCAGGCAGTAGTGAAGTCGTAGGAGAAACGTGTTGTAATTTTTTACGAATAAATTAAAGCATTCCAGGAATGGTATTTCTGTTCAATATTTCTGTTGCTGACAAATTTGTTCCACCAGAGAAGATCTGTGGGATTATATAGCTGGAACATTGCAGTTTGTATGGCAATAAACACAACTGGTGCAAAGCAGTCTTCATGGTAGGGCTTTGCTTAACTGTTAAATTTGTAACAAAATGAGAAAGAGTTTATTATGAGGTCTTGGTTTTAAAAATATTACTGACCTAAAGCAGTTAAGAGCACATCAGTGGCTACTGAATTAGACATATCAGTAAGAATGAATTTGAAAGCTGTGTCTTTTTTTCCTTGCTCACGTAAGCTGTTTCAAATATGGGACCCGTCTACATCAAAGTGGAACATAGTGGCACATAACTGAAGGCTTATTATAAATTACATTTTCTTATTTTTGGTATCAAATAGCTGTATGCTTTTTCCTACTTGTGAAACTAAAATGGCAGTCCACATTTTTTTAGACCCTGTTGTATTAGTATTGGAATCAAGCCCACAATGTAGGGCTGTTAATAAGGAAGAAGAGGAATGAACAAACTGATGGGTTTAGACTTTTATTTCTATTATCTTAAAAGTCTTCTAGGTTTTGGCTTGCATATGAAAGCAAGAAAGTAAAAGGAACTTATGAAAATTAACATTGGCTCTTATTCTTTATGCATCAGAGTGAAATATTTTAACAATATTATTACTTATGAATGCTTGTATTGTTCTATTTTATTAATAATGCTAGGGATTTTTTTTTAAACATTTCAGACAATTCCTTTGACTCTCTGTGCTTTGTAAGGGAATGAATGACTTCTCAAGCTGGAGCTAAAGTTTTGCATATGGATATTTTTAAAATACTCAATTAACTTGAAAACAAAATAGAAATACAAAGCACACTGGTGGTGATTTTGTGTGAGACAGTTTAGAACTGTTTGGAGAAGCTGGGGGTCAATTTAATGAATAGACAGGCAAGATGCCATAGTTCAAAATTCATCTTGTGATTCGTTGTACTTGTGGTTTGATGATATCTAAAGTAGGTCCTGTTGGCCATTATCAGTGCAGCAGAAAAATTAAGCATCTTCTTTTTTTTTTCTTTTCTTTTTTTTTTTTTAGTTTTGCCATGTTTTTAATAGTACTTGAAGAATAAAGGAGGATGATGGAGGTAATGTAGAATTGTACGTCTGATTTATATTACCTCAAATTTTATCCCTACATATAGTTATGACATTATTTCCTTATATGTAACGTGGGTGTGAAATACTTGCTGTCTTTGGCTTGGGTTGATTTGTGTATCTGTTTCTTTTTCGACAAAAGCAATGCTTTCTGAATACCTTCATGCTTAAACTCATAAAAGCAGCTCTTTGCCACAGAGACAAATGATTCAATTGTCATCTTCCACTACAGCTTCCTGGCAAGCTGCGATGTAAATGCAAATGTTTGCATTATTGTTTTCATTTTTCGAAGCTTGAGACTTCAAACCCCAAAGCTGTCCACATCTAGTCAGGAGGTTGCTTGCCACTTTTGTGGAGCGGTTAACTTGTAAAGCTAGCTGCCCTCAGTCTGGTAACCCAGCAAAAGTAGGGTTGCAATGAGTATGTGTTTCAGTTATGAATTCTCATCTCTAAGATCTTGTGGTATTTCTGTTCCTTCATCTTTTTTCGGATGTTAAGCTTGCTTTCACACGGGACTGGTCTTCTCTGGAGAGCTGGCATGAGCTGTATTTGGAGCATAGCCCCTAATTTGAGTCCCGAGCATTGACAACAATCCCTTCTGTCAGTCAGTCAGGCTGGTGCCTGCAGCTCAACTTCTCTGGACGTTGTGGCACTGGCGTACTGGGTCGCTTGTGAATAGGCCTTTCTTTGCAGCCACATGCTCGCTGGCAGTGGGGCCACCCACATTCTGTGGGCTTTAATTGGGGTGCTGCAATTGAGCTAATTTTGCTCTGGGGACAGTCACAAGCCTTCAGCCTTGTAGAGACCACCTTTAAAAAAAGCACAGTGAACTGCACGCCAACATAAATGAAAAATGAGCACTTGTTCAGCTCTGTTTGATCCGTTGTGCAGCACCACTGCTGTCCTGCAAGCGGCCTGTGGCCGTGAACCTGAGGAGCACGGGTGTGGGAAGGTGCGTGGAGTGCTGGAGCATGCTGCAAATCCTCGCATCGGCTCCACCTGGCTCTCAGCTAGGCTGAAGTTCATGTGATATGTTTGGAGTTGGAGTATATCATTCAGTTTCAGTCATGACTTTACCTTCATAGGTTATACCTATTTCCAAGCAGGTTTACTACATAAAATTTAATGGTTTCCAGAATTGAGAGGAGACAGACTGATAAAGTAAATAGGCAGATTTCATATTGTTCTAATAAAATGATGGTTTCCCATCTTACCCTTCTATCACTGTTTTCAGCTCCTACACTCTTAACTAGCAAAGCTTATCAAGGAATAAACAGACGCTGTCTGGGGAAGATAGTCCAAAGTGGGAATTTTTGGTAACCCTTAGAGAGGGATGTTTGTTATGATGGAGTGGCTGGGATTCAGATGTCACGTCATCACTTTGGAAGTCATACAGGTTTTCTTATTGCCTGCAACAGCGAGCAAATGAAGGTTAAGTTTTGGGGTTGCTTTTTCTGTTTGGTGTTCATTTTCCTCCCCAGCACGGCAGCTCTAGTTATCCCTACTGAGTGTGCAAACCTTGTGAAAGCAGCTTGTTGTGCATGCGGGATCAGCAAGCACGCCCTCAGCCACTGGAAGAGTGTCCGGTTGCACAGGCAGATGCGTGGAGCCTGTGGCACAGGCACAGAGTCAGACTTTCTTCCCCAGCTTGTTGGGAAGCACTGGATGGCAACGAGGTGGCTGGAAGAAGACGTACACTCGCTGCCCACTGAGTGGGTAATGCAGCCGCTCTGGTAGAAAGGCAGGTGTAGCACTGTCGTGCTCTCAAAGTTGCCGTTGTTTTGCCCTCCTAAACTACACGCTTGCTTAGTGGTGTGGGAAATTGTTTGTCCGAAGCTCTGGAAAGTCTGAAGTTCCCAGAAGTGTATTTACACTAAGGAACCCGATCTTTTAACATTTGAAAGATCTACTAAACTCCCGTTTGAGATCTTTGGTTGATTGAGAGAGAGGAAATACGATAAAAAAATACGTAGGCATGTATAGAGGAGGGTGTCCGTATAGATATATATTTAGTGTAGTTATTTTGGTTCTGCTGCTCCAGCAAGTGACATGCAAGTTGTTTTCCACCTGTGCTGTACACAGTTGTTCTAAGAAACTGCAATCTGTTCTGAATTTTGGGAATGTGAGCTCTACAAAACTTCCTGGGGAATTTGAGATACCTGTTGCACACGTGGAATTGCATTTTAAAAAAGGTAGAGAGTCTTTCACAGAGTCTGAGGTTTAGTATTTTTTCACTTTCATTTAAACTGGAATGTTTTTTCCAATTCTCTGGAAGTGATACTTATTAAAATGGATGTACCTTAAAGGGGAGCTACAAAGAAGATGGAGACTCTGTTTTTACAAGGAGTCACATGGTGAGGACAAGGGGTAATGGGTACAAGTTAGGTTAGGTTGGATATTAGGAAAAACTTCTTCACTGAAAGAGTAGGCAGGCACTGGAACGGACTGCCCAGGGAAGTGGTTGAGTCCCCATCCCTGGGAGGATACCTGGAGGTATTTAAAAGACGGGTAGACGTGGATATGGATATGGTTTAGTGTGGACTTGGCAGTGTTAGGTTAACAGTTGGACTTGATGATCCTAAGGGTCTTTTCCAACCTTAACTATTCTATGATTCTAAGTTACTCCCAGGGACATTCTGATTGGACTCGAGAAGAAAATGTTTCACAATGAGAACAGTCAGTCATTGGAATAATCTCCCCAGGGAAGTGGTTGACTCCGCTATGCTGGACACTTTTAAGACTCAGCTGGACAGGGTGCTGGGCCATCTCGTCTAGACTGTGCTCTTGCCTAGAAAGGTTGGACCAGATGATCCTTGAGGTCCCTTCCAACATGGTATTCTATGATACCTCTTCAGCATAGGCAAGAACCCTGAGAGCAGGGTCACATACTTATTTCCAAATGGCAACAGCTTCAGTAAGGTGTGGTTTCTAATTAAAAGATTTCCTCTTAGCTCATATGCTAAAAGTCTGCATTGCAACTTATATATATTATTAGGATAATTATTTTTAAATGATTTCTCTATAGCTTAGTGTTTTATTAACAGCAACAATGAAATAACACTCTACAGTGTATTCCTGTTCTTCTCTCAGAATATGCAGAAAGTGTAGATTGTTACCTTTTAAAAAATGTATACAATAACATATATACTCTTTCATAAATTAGACAAATGGAGAAACAAAATTACTCCATCCCATCTTTTGGACCTATTTTAAGTATGTGCATATTGTACCAAAAAAATTGTTAATTCACCCTGCCCACCTCCTTGCCCAGCCCTCTATGGCATACATATCTGCAGTTTCAAAGGATTTCTCATGCCACTTAAAATCCAGCCTGTTTTTTGTATTGGTTTGGTTTCCCCCCCCCCCCTTATTTATACATCATTTTAAAAGTATGAATTTTGACTGTAATTAACAGATTATTACAATTAGATCATTGGATGTAGCCATTTTATTAGCAGAGTAGCAATCCTGCCTAGCAAAGCAAATGTTTGGGACTGAGCAACCCATGTTTCTGCCTCCAGTATATCTTAAAAGACCAACTGGCAGAGTGTCTTTGTAGATGGCATAAACTTGCCTGTTAAAGTCACTTGGCTGGAATTATTTGCCATCCAGCTGACTGTGCTTATAAGCGAGAAGTTTAATGTTTTAAATTGCTGTTAGTCATTGTCAAGGAAAGCAGGGCTACTCCCAAGTAAATAAGGTCAGTGAAATGTATGTAATGACTGGTTATTGGATGAGTGGGCAGCTGCTTGGGAGAACGAGATGGAATATGAATATATGTGGGTGGGAGGGAATTGAGGCAGATAGTGCCTTGCGTTGCTGTCCCTACCTTCTCTCTTTGTGTAGGAATTAGCAAGGACCCACCTGTTTCTGAAGAGCTACTGTGGTACTGCAGTTCCCAACTGTTCTTGCGTGCTCAGGGCTAAGGATTAAGAGGATGACCCAAGAGCTGTGTGCTGGACGTGCTGCATGGAGAGGGTCTCCCTCAGAGTTGTGGTGTTACCTTTAAATTAGAATTTTAAAATTGATTAATGTCTTTTCTTTTTCTTTGTCTCCACCATAGGATGGGTCACTGGGAAATATTGATGACCTGGCACAGCAGTATGCAGACTACTATAACACCTGCTTCACAGATGTGTGTGAGAGGATGGAAGAGCTGCGCAAACGGAGGGTTTCCCAAGACCTTGATATGGTAGGTAGAGAAATTATGACTTTATTAACAAATGATTGCCATTCATGCCTCGGATGAAGAATCAATATTTCAGCTTGAAGAGTTCTACCCAAGGAAATAACTATATGTGATTGTGTTCACGCACACAAACGTTTCAGCCAACTCAATTAAGCACTTGGAAATTAGCAGGATTTTTTTTTCATAGGTATTTTTTATGATTCATTAAGCCTTCGAGCCTGCATTTCTTAGTTCTTCTTTAATTAGAGTACTTCTTGCTTGCACACATTTGCTTGCAAACCTCAACTCTTAGAGGCAAGGCTGTGTCTGAGGAAGGCATCGTTTCCTTGCTCCAAGATGCTCCCAGTGTGAGCACAATGAAACTGTGCTGGTTTTCAGTTGCACTGTACAAACTGTTGAAGTACTGCTTCTCAGAACTCCAAGGTGCAAATACTGGTTTCAGGCTCCCAAATGTAAGCAATCTTCAATTTTGTGAACCCTTTTCCATTATTACATGTTGCAGAACCCGTAGCGGGGGACATTGAGTCACCAAGTCCTTCAGGCTAGAAGGGACCTCAGGAGGTCTCTAATCCAACCTTTGGCTCAAAGCAGTGTCAACACTGAATTCAAACCAGCTTGCTCAGGGCTTTATCTGACTGGGTTTTTAAGATCTCCGAGGATGGAGGCTTTGCAGCCTCTCAGAGCAACCTGTTGTACTGCTTTACTGTCTTCATAGTGAACTTTTCTTTTTTCCTGATATTTTATGAGATACCCCACAGGGCAATTTATACCTGTTGTCTCTCATTCTCATGCCGTGCACCACTGTGAAGAACCAGGCTCAATCTTTTTGATAACCTCCCCATAGGTACCAGCAGGCTGCCAGTAGGTCTCCTCGAAGCTGTCTTTTCTCCAAGCTGAATCTCCCAGCTGCTCTTGCAGGGCAAGGGCTCAAGTCCTTGAGCACCTTGGTGGTCCTCCCCCAGACTTACTCAAGTTTATCAATGCCTACCTAGCATGCAGGACTGCAGAGCCAGAGGCGATGGTCCAAGCGTGGCCTGACAGGTGCCAGGGTAAGGGGAAGAATCGCTTCCCTCGCTCTGCTCGCTACGCTGCTGTTGGCACGGTGTGGGATGCTGCTGGCTGTCATTGCTGCCCAGGCATGCTGCTGGCTTGTGCTAAGCCTGCAGTCCCCCAGGCCTTTTCTGCAGAGTAGGCTGCCCCAGCCAGTCAGTCCCTAGCCTGTGCCGGTGCATGGGCTCGCTCCTCCTCAGGAGCAGGACTTTGCATTTGTCCAAATTGAATTTCATGAGGTTCCTGCCAGGCCACTCTGAATGGCAGCCCTGCCCTCGAGCGTATTGACTGCAGCCCGAGGTGGGCATCACCCATTACCTTGACAGAGGTGCCCCATCCTCAGGTATCTAGCAGGATAGGCCTCTGCACTACTCTGCTTGTAACTGGCCTCCAAGTACGGCACATTAAATGCTACTCTTAAAGCTCAACTAGCCAGTTTTTCACTCATTCTGTTGTGTAGACTCCCTGGGGAGTCCCACTTTAGCCAAAACTAATCTATATGCACGTCATCTCCATACCTCATTTTTATTAGATTTAAGGAGGAACCTTTTAGGAGGCCTATCACAAAAACATCAAATGTTTTCACTTGTTGGACAATTTCCTTACTGTCCTGTAACATTAGTAAATGTTTGTCACTTCTTAGGGTATATATTACTGATTGCTGTGCTTTTTTCATTGTAAACTTCTTTGTTAGTTTTCATAACATTCATAAAGATCATCTCTGACAGAGGAAAAAAGCTTTTAGGTCTGCTTGGTTAGGTCTTCAGTGTTAAGTTTGTGTTTCCCAACCGTACCGTATGTTTTTACATACAGACTTACAGATATTTCCTTCAAGTCTTGTCTCGCAGAAAACAGGTTACCGAAGGACTTATTTTTTTGTCACTTACGGTTTTGCTGTGTTGGTAACTTTTGTATAACACATACAGAAACTCATAACCAAAGTATGGTTAATATCTCTGCTGAGGCACAGCGCTGTGGCAGAGCCAGCATGGGATCTGATCACAATTCTGCAGTTCCTCTACAAGATCAAATAATTTAAGACAAATTCGGGAGCTGAAGTTGTGTAATTGTGTCTTCTACCTCTGCTTCCCCAGATTCTAGCACTGACTAGCAGCAGGGAGTGGTTTGCGTCCTTTCTGTAGCAGCTGTACCTGATGACATGGATTACTCAAGGCTACTTTCTTTCTTCTTGGGATTCCAATTTAGCAACCGAGAGACTTCCAGAGCTTGTACAGAGTACAAACTTCAGTTACACAATGAAGGACTGCAGGATCAAGGCAGAGAGAGTCATCTCCTCTGCCCCACTGAAGTTTGCTAGTTCCTTCTTTATTTTTAAATGAAAATAATAAAAAAATGTATTTTGCAGATCTGTTGCTGCCAAGAAGTTCCAAGTGTTAAACAAAAGGTTATTGTGGGAAATCCCTTTGCAGACAGGCCCTTGAGGCTTCTGTGCAAAGAAGCTGATGGCACAGAATCGTGGTTCTTGTGAAAACCCTCACGCTTGGCGTACCTGGTATTCTGGGTAGCTGTTGGCAGCAATGAAACCCCCTTTCCTGGTGCTCTTGGAAGGTAGCTCCTGTACTGGGTAATGAAGCATGCCTTATGGCAGGAGAGGACTCCTTTCCATTTAGACAGATGGGCCTAATTTGGCTCCCTTCACTTCGGAAGCTGCAGAAGCCAGGCTGGGGAAAGCCATGTGAGCTTAATTAACTCACATCAAAGGTGCAGAGCTTCACACTGCTTTAAATAGATGTGAGCTAACCTAAGACAGATCAGCAAGTGATTCACTAGGTCATTCTGCTCAAGAGAAGCTGTAGTCAGAGAAAGTGGCTGTGTGAAGAGGCATCCTGGAGATTCCTCTTCAGTGGCTCTCATACTGAGTTTGCTCACTTTAGTAGTCCAGTGATGACTTCTTGAACTGTCAGGTCAGAGAGAAGATATTGCAACTGAAAATGAAATGAGTGCTCAATTTTTTGCTATGTCTGTCACCACTATAATACAGTTTCTGGACATCAGATAGATAGCCATTCTGTTGATAACACACGAGACTGTAGATATTAGCTCACTTCCACAACAACAGCATCCAAACAGTGCTGACTGCAGCTGAAACTTGCTCGCATCAGTAAGTAGGCAGGCTTGACTTAGGTACACAGGGAGTGGGAAACAGCCATGTTGACTAGAATGCATTTTCAGTGTGACAGAGTAGTATGCTTGTTTATAATCTGCTGTAGAAACAAGAGTTGGTTTAAACAGCAGAGCTGCTGAAGTGACTGCAAAAATAGTAATGTGAAAGAACAGAAGAGTGACTCATTTGTTGTGGTGTTTTTCCTCTCTTTACAACTTGAGGAAAGGTAGTATATTTGCAGAGCTTTTGGAATAGTGAATGGGGAGTAATGCTGGGGGAAATGCCAGCTTCATAGCATATCCCAGATGTGCTACGATAGCAAAATATGTGCACCAGAGAGCAAATATATGCACCCCCAAAATTATTATGCACCAGTATTATTGGGCTGTTAGTCTAGCCTGCCTTTGCTCTGCTGTACGTTGCTGTCCTAGCAGGGATGAGGACAGACAGCGCTGTCATAGATACATACCTTCTGTTCCCAGCAGCGGGGTTGTGCCAGAGCTGGAGGTGGGCAGTACTTCTGCTCTCCCCGCGCCCCCCCCCCCACAATGGTCTTCTCCCTCTCTTTAGCAAAATGCCAGAACAGAGCAGAGCTGATATGCATGTAGTGCTAGTGCAAATTTCCAGGGGTTTGCTGGAGTGAAGGTTACTGAATCATGAGAGGGGGGTACCATTGGATAAACCCAACCCCTGCACTGAGATCAGGTTGAAATGAGGAATAAGGAGGCAGGGGGGAGAGCCTCTGTTGACAGCTATCTCAAACCTACAGATCCCATGTGCAAAAAATTTCATAAAGCAAAAGGTATTGCGATACATCTTTAGATTTTATAATCATGAAAGATAAGGCAATCAGCAGCTGTGATACAGCTGGGAGACTGCAGCTTGATTTTTGGGTGGCAGTTCTTGTATCTTCCTCTGAAATGCAGTATGAATGATAAATAATACGTAGCAGAAACACAAAAGGCCAAAGTTAGGTTTGGAGCTGCTTTTACTGAGTGCTCTGAACAAAGAGAAAGAGTGGGTCACCCCAGGGGTTGAAGCGTCCTCTAAAAGTTGCACAGAGAGGCTGCGTCAGGAGGAGCAGCGTACTAACAAAGAAGTGCCTGAGCTGGCAGAGCTTTGCCAGGAACATGTCTTTAGCCCTGGCTTGCCCAGATTGCCCTTTGTAGCATTGGAAGGACAGAAATATGAACTGTTTATTGCTGCTTCTATACACTTTGAAATAATTTTAAGCCATTTGGGAGCAAGTGTTGATATTTTGATTGTATATTGTACTTTCTAATCAGCTCTCCAACCTTTCCTATCAGACCATGGCCATTTCAGTCTGGATATCCTGATCTGGAGTTGAATTTTTTAAAAAAAATCACTTGGTAAAATTGTTTGGGAGAGCAGCATATCTTGTAACAAAACAGTAGCTGCAGATGGAGCTGAACACAGAGTGTTTTTCCAAATGGTAGTGCCGTCAAGGATTGTTAGTTGTCCCTAACCACAGTAACTGCTTTTTGCATTTGGAATTTTGCCTCTGTTTTTGTAATGGAGAATGTGCTTGGGTTTGGACATTAATGTTTGTGAACAGCATGGGAGTTGCCCACATTTCCTAGCATTTGGCCTATTCCTGTGCACCATGTGGTTTTTTGGCTGAGGAAGAACTGCAGTCGGAGTAGATATAGTGGATTTTCAGGCCCATAATGGATGTATCACTGGTAATACTGAGCTGGACATCTGCTAAAATGCAGTTACAGCCAGAAAAGTGACTCAGTGAGGATGGCACCTTGTTACTGCTCATATCTGCTTCCTTTGTGTCTTCGGGATCATATCTGCCTGGCTCACTGACAAAACCAGGTTCGCCTTGCCTGTCAGCAGGGCAGGATGGCATTGATATAGCTGTGAAAGAGCAAACTGCATTCTGTTGTCTCATCCATCACTGACAGCAGCCAGCTAACTGCTGCTGCCAAGGTCTGTATTGTAGCGGATGATCTTGAATTCAAAGAACAGCTTGAAGTTTTCTGATGGACTCTGACAGCTACGGTTGTGGCACTGAGAAGTTGTGCTAATCTTTTGACTTGTAAATTACATAAATTTAAAATGAATGCTACTGGAAAGCTATAAGGCACACAGTATACCTTGTTTTCCTCCATCCATTTAATTCATTTTGATGTGTAAAAGGGGAAGCGTTCAGGATCTCTCTGTATACATGGTGGTAAAGTACAGTGCATGTTTTTGATAAATTGACTTGCCTAATGCCATGTGTTTTTACAGTACCTGCACATGTACAGATGCAAAGTCAGAAAATAGAAGTGAACGCAAAACTAACCTAAGTTTCTTGCCTTGCTGCCCAACATGTATGTAGTCCTCATAGGTCTTGGCTGTGTATGGTTTGAAAGGTGCTCAGCAACCAGTTGTTTGGTCACAAATGGGGTTGACCATCTAGACAATGTCATCACATATAAATAGTATGTGTCCAGCAAGGCAGAGTGGAGGAAAAGTGGCACAAGTAGAGTAAGTAGTAATTTGAGTGATGGAGTAATTAGGCTTTATCCTTTTTAGGGGTGAATTTGGCTGATACTGTACTGCTGGTTGGTGATATCCTAAGACTACTTGAGAAACTAGCCAACCTGCACTAAAGGAGACTAAAATACCCAGAACTGTTGCAGTCAATGATTGATATGTATTTAAGAAATCTCTGTGGGAGTTAGCCACCAAAGCTGGAGTTACAATGCTGAACATCTTTGTGGAATCTGCCTGTGCCTGCACTATAGCTGGCTCTAGTCATGTCTGCTATTCTTTGCATCTTACATATATTAAAATCTCAAGATCCTAAAATAGAGTGCTTATACCCTGCCATGAAATGATCAGCTCTGCTTTGCAAATACAATTCTGGCTGCTTTTACCGTTGTCCTGAGAGGACACCTCTATATCTTGCTGGAACAGGATCCCACTGTTTTGTTTTGTCTTACTGGCTGCAAGAGGCTCTCCAAAGTATAAACAACATCTGAGTTGGATGAAAAAGGTATCTACAGCACAAAAAAAGCTGGAGAACACATAGATAAGACTTCGTAAATTTTGGAGAGTTTCCAGGCCTTATCAGGCAGACACACAAAAGAAAAAGTAGCAGTAAAAGACATGGACTTTCAACCATTTTTTTTTTTTTCTCCAGTATAGCTTGAAATGGGGGGGGGTGTGTGTGCCTAAATATGAGGTGCATGAAGTAGATTTACATAGAAAATAATAATAGATATTTACTATGCGTGCAGTCTCAGTCTCTCGATATTTTAGGCTTTATCTCCACAAGTTAAATTTGTAGTAATTTTTTCATCATTAATGGAGCTTTTCAAAGGTAGACACAATGGAAATTCTGGAACAGACGGCCTATTTTTAGTGTCTCATGTATCACACACCAAGACAGCAAAGGCATTTAAATACAGAGCTAGCATTAAGCGTGAAAATAAAGCAAGGCTTGTTCTATACATAGCAAAGTGAATACCATTCTTAAAACAGTTCTTAGTCCACTTAGTACTAGCAGACTAAGTGAAAAATCTCTCAACTTTCTGGAAGCTAGTGATCTCTTGCAGTCTCACCACTGTTTTTGTTGGAAGCCCATTTACGAATAATCCCTTAAGCAAAATCTTGTCTATTTATAGGCAGAGTTTATAGGCTGGAGACTCAGCAGACTGCACAGCTATGGTGTTTTGGGTGACCTTATCTTCCTTTCATATGTTCAGAGGGTCCTTGCTTTTTGGAGCAGGATCTTCAGTTTATAACACTTCTGGTCTTTTGAAAATGTTTGCATTTTTGGCGATGTCAGTGTTATGGGAAGAACAGGTTGTCAAAGGTAACTTATTTTTTCTGAACTGGTAATACTGTTATGAATAAAATAATATTTATGTTATAAATAGAAAAGATAACTCACTTCTGGTAGTCTGACTGGTAATTGTGGCAGGGAGAAATTCTCCTTAGCATTATAAATGCTTTTCTAGCTATTCTTAATCTTTTAGCATCATCTGTAGTGATTTTCTTGTCCCTTTACATTCAGCAGGACTTTTACTTTGAACCTAAGATCAATTGAATATATTCTTACTGTGCTGTTCTTTTATCCTAGACGCAGTGTGTATCTGCTGGAACTGACAGACTAGATTTGTATTAACTCTGTGATTTAATCTCATTGGAGCCTGAGGACTTTGAGGGGAGGGGGGAATTGGTTCACTAACGTCAGCTCCCTTTGTGTATTTTTTTTTTTTCCTTTCTCCCCTCTGAATTTAAAAATGACAGCAAAAATGGAAATGTACAGCGTCATGCTATCCGGACCATTAGGTAAATTTCATTGCAAAGGACACGATTGTTAAAAAAGAAAGCAAATTAAATTGTCATTTAAGAAGGTGTATCTCTGAGGGGAAAAAACCAAAAACAAAACCAAACAAAAAACCAGAAAAAACAAAACCAACAAACAAAAAAAAACCCCAAAAACACCCAAACTCTGTGTTGAACAGTTTCTGTGGCGTGCAGCCCAGCTTGCCATTCACATATTACTAGAAGAATTCCAAAATACCCAGCTGAGTGGCATTACTCTGGGAGGACAGCAATGTGTATTGGTTGGGTCAGAAGAGTGTCATACTTTTGTAATGTGGTAGCAGATAAACCAAAAGAAGAATGAACCTAGAAGGTGTAATGTCTTGTATTTAGATTACTCCTCTTTGTCCTTATATAGCTTTGGCCTGACTCCCCAGGCAGCCTCTGTGTACCTTCCTTCTGTCTCCCAACCACTGCTAGCCAGTCCATCTACGTGTGCTGAAGATGGCTGACGGCAACTTCAGATGTCAAGTAATTGTTGCGCTAGCTTGCACTTTTAAGTGCTTGGGTAGAGGAACACCACCCTGGGTCCTCAAGGAATAGTAAGGATATTGCTCAAGACAGAAGTCTTGAAGTTAGTGAGGTATTCAAAAACTGCATTTGTAAGAACCGTAACAGCCTTGAAGGTCATCAGGGAAAACAAACAGGTCTTTATCAAGAATAAATCAAGAGCATGTTGTGATGAGAATGAGAAACACATCATGAGTATTTGTGCACGTCTGGATGTGCTTTGGACTGTCTGTTTGCCTGCAGCAGAAGGATGCTCCTCCAACAAAGATGCCCAGAGGAAGGCAGGTCTCCATCTGTGAATTCAAAGGGGTTGGTTTCTTTTTTTTTGGGGTGGTTTGGGGTTGTTTTTTGGTTTTTGTTGGTGGTGGTGGTAGTTTTTTTGCCAGCCTGGCCCTGCTCTTCATGTTGTAAGTTCTGATGTTGCACAGCTACTCTCCTTTGATCTCTCCATGCTTTATCTTCTCTCAGTGTTGTGTAGGTTTCCTGTTTCAGCAGGGTCACCTGAAGCACACAGAGAAATGCTCCGTTTCAAACAAGACGGTCTGTGACTTTTGTGTTTGAAGGAGAGCTCCAAGCATTTTGAAAAGATGTGACTTCTTTGGTGACTGATGAATCTGTCTTCCACAAAATAATAAAAAGGAATGGCTATCAGCTGGAACCCCCTCTTCCTGACTCCCATATGTCATATCCCTCTTGATTTATATTTGTAAGTTTTCCCCAACAGTTTATATTGCAGCTGTATCTTGCATAAGGGAACAAAGTAATTGGGATTACGACATCCAGATTTTCCCTGACTCTAAGTCTTTTTTGGCTGTTCAAGCAAACTGAGTTGGGGAAGGCAATAATCCTGTAAAAATATCTGTGTGAAAATGAATGGGTAATATTTTGCAAGAGGATTCAATTTCATATCTTAACAGAGGGATGAATTTCTTGTGTTGATGGGCACGATGAACAAAATCAGTCATGGATTAGAAACTAATTAAAGAAGAAAGACTTGAAATTATTAGCAAAATTTGGAATTCATAAGTTCCTTACAAAACACATACTGGTAATTTTTTGTTTATGTCTCTGTCTTTTGCTTGTTGCTGTTGAAGTTCCTGATAAGACCACAGTTAAAACCATTTGGTTTAGGCTCCATGTGAAAATAGTGGCAGTATGGTTGTGTACCCAGGCTCATTTAAGGATGTAAAGAAGGCAGTGTTTGCAGGAATAATGTCTTATTAAATCAATGGATATAGCTGTGGAAAAGCTTTTAATTGTATATGGCTTTATTCACAAGCCATCCAGATAAATTAGGAAGACAAAAAAGCTAGCAAGAGAAAAATCAGAATTTGGAAGCTTCCTTTAAGACAAACTAGGCTGATAAATTAAACAGTATTTGAAAGAAGTCCATCTCCCCTTCACCTCCAAGGGGCACGCTTTTCAGGCTTCAGTCAGCTTTCTGTCTTGGTGCATCCACAGACCTGTTCAGGTTTCTCCCCGCTCTGGTATCCCAGCAAAGGTTAAGCCATAGTTCAAGTCCATTTTGACAGAAGAGATAGCTTTTAAAGTTTTGCAGCATGTGAGAGGTGCTGAAAGTCATGCAAATGAGAAGTAAGAAGGAAGTCAGTCATCAGAGTTGTTTTATTATGTTCACGTGGTTAACTATTGAAAGCCACATAATTGGAGCCTTCAGTTGCTAGCCTACACAGAAGCTCACAAAATAGTTTTATTTCTCCTTTGTATAGCACTTTCCACCCTCAAAGTCCTTTAAAAACATTAATTAGCCTTTGTTGCATCCTTTGAGCTTGGTAATTTGAATACCATTATCCCTATTTGGGCCTCACCTCCCTGAGATTCAGCTGCTGCTGAAGATTTAGCTGTGTAATTCCCTAATTCCTCCTCTGTAACTAAGTTTGCAACAGAGTAGCATGAAATTTATGGTAAATTCAGAACAAGATGATAACAGACAATGTCATTAGCCTGGGTCTACCCCCACTGTGGCTGTAAACAGATACTGGCCACAAGAGCTAATTAAGCAGTGCATGGGCAGTGAGTGACAGACAACCTAGGTGACCTGTGGCTCAAGCCTAAAGTCCAGTCCACTGTCCCACACTTAAAAAAAAAAAAAGTCAGATGTATCTTAAAATTGTGCCAGACTATTACAGCACTCCTGATCTACCATTTTTCAGAGAACTGTCCTATCTTCCTCTGGAGTATGGAGGTCTGGTGAAGAGTCCAGCTCTACCAGTTAATAGCTCACTGCCAGCCATATCCTCTTCTACCATCCTGCCTCTACATTAAATGACTGTCTGACATATGGCAGGGATAATACTAACACAAACGCACAGGCAGAGCGCTGTGCTACTTCACTGTGGAGCAGCCTTACATTTCTTCAACGATGCATTAGTTTCACTGCAGTAATGTTAGCTGGTGATGGCTGAAAAAAATGCTATTTTATTAAGCCTCAAACTAAATACTTCATTTTGAACACCTGTGGGAAAGTATGAGAAATGAAGGTCATGGTATTCAAAGTAGTAGGAGGTGGTGGTTTGATCCAGTGGTGTAGAAAACTAAAGTTTGGTTCTCTCCTCTGCATGAGGAAACTTGAATTCTTATCTCCTGTCTTGAAGCAGAGTGCTCTACGATTTAATATTCTGTAGTCTTCTTAACCTTATCTGTTCATCAACAGTATTCACATATATAAACAATTCCTGGTGTATCAGCGGGAATACCAGTGTCTCATCTTCCAGGTAGGCATCTTCTCTACAAAGCTAGTGAATTTTTTCTTCTTCACTTGCAGGTTAAATAATTTAAATATTTTAAACAGGGTTCAACAGCTTTATTAGGAACGGAGTAGGAATATGAATCTCAGCCTAATGGTGTTTGGCTCCTTTTTTATTATTTTACGTGTTTTGGTTACTTCACATCGGAATGATACTCTAAAAAGGAGCCAAGGTGCTGACCCTCTAGCAAAATGCAAGTTTATTTTTCTTGATTGCTGCTTTTGAATCTGTAACTAGTTTGGATAACTTTTTGTTTGTAGGATAAACAATAGCAGGCAAATTATCTCTCTTGATCTCTTTGTTTATGAGTAGCCTCCCAAGTTAACAGTAAGACTAGAATGTACCTTAATGCTAGACTGGGTGAGCATTTGGAGGGACTTGGTGACTTTATTTGTTTTTCCTCCTTTGAACTGAGTTATGTTTAGTGTTAGTGGATTAGTTTTGTTGTGGCTATTGAATTGCAGGTGGTACCTGTAAGCTTACACTTTTGCTCTTGAAATTTACAGATGTCTTGTAGCAGTCATCCTGATTTGCTAAGAAATGTTCATGTTCTTCAAAATTTCTTTAAACAAGGGAAATGGAAAAACACTATGATTTGCATCAACTCTTAGACTTGTCTTTGGTAACGTGAAATATGAAGTATCTCAGGAAGCTTTCCGTGACTGAATGACAAGGGGTAGTTAGACACGGAATGCATGTTGTTAGAAACATGGAGAAAAACAAATTAAATATATTCTTTTCAGTGTGTTACAGTTTGGCTAAGGTAAATAGTTACTACAGAAGCTAAGCAGCCATGAATTTTTTTCACCAAATTTTTGGTCCATAGCGAGTAAAGTAGGTTAGGAGGAGAGAAAGGTGAACATAAATTTTGGCAATTGCACATGCTCTTTGGAGCTCCCTGCTCAATTTTTCCACTCTTGCAGGTTTTGTTGGGATACTTAGACTTTTCAGGCACAGGAGGTGATGAGCGCTGAAGAAAGAAGCCTCAGCTTTGGGCAAGTGAGAGCAGAATAAGGAATCCAAGAGAGTCTGGAGCAGGTGCCCCAGGAGCTGGGACCTGTCACTGCCTTTGTCAGGTGGAAGAAGAGGAAAGAGAGGAATTTGGTCATTGCTTACCCACAAGGGTGAAGAGTGAAATGCTAGAAGGTTCAGTGAGTAGATCACTAGAAAACTAAGCTGGGGTAAAGAAAAACAGGTGATGCACTCTGATGGCTGCAAGGGAAAAAAACTGCCACAAAGCAGCAAGCTATTTTTGCTTATGTGAGCCCTGAACTGGCTGCATAGATCAGGGTACCGTAACAGTATAACATAATTTAAAATATTATAAAAAGTAATAACCAAAAAAAAAAACCAACAGTAACATAGCACAACTTTGTTTATTTTAAGTCACTTTTAAAAAATCTTTCAATTCTGTTAAGAGTTAGAGCTAGAATGGTTGCCACGGCTTGCCAGAAACATCATCACTCAGTGGTGCACTCTTTTTCTGTGACTCTGTTGTGGTCGCTGGCCATAATGCAGGCTCAATTTGATGAGGCATGAGGTCAAAGGAGGAGATTTTGAATAGCAGTTTTGACATTTTCTTTATAGGTACTGCAGGAGAAGCAGTGAGTCACAGTTAAGGCTCTGATTCCCACTACGATAGGTTGCTCTGAAACTTTGCAAGCTCCAAGATGAATGAGAAAAGAGAAATGAAAGGATTGGAAAGAGAGTCATGGAAAGGTTGAACAGTTTCTTCATAGAGTGTTTTATACACTTGAAAGCACCTAGGGGAAAAAAAATAAAATTGAAGTTAGCCATATCTTAGTCCAGATTCACAAAATGACAGGAGGACTTAAAACTGTTAACTTTGAAGAATAAATTGTACAAGTTCGGTGAAAGCCTAAGAAGGTCCTGGAATACAATGCATTATAGCCTCATTTGGAGCAATGGCAGGGTATGAATATCCCTAGGGTTTGCATCTTCAATGCAATTCTTCTACTCTTAAAACTTAGAAAAATAGAAATGTCTTCCTGAGCATAGTTCAAGCAGCAAATGCAGAAGAAGGCAGGAAGACATTTTAGCTGAGTGAGTGATCTTGAAAATCTAAGGTCCATAATGAAGTTTAAGGAGATGGGCATTTTGCCAAGTGACTTTCATGGGAAGCATAGCAAAGTATAGTAGGAAACACTCTTTGTGTTTTCTTCTATGTCCATGCTACATGGAACAGGAAATACTTATTGTTTTCTCTAAATAGTGCAAACGCAATTGATCTTCTCTTCTTATTAGTGATGCATTGAGATTCTTCTGGCTGAAATTATTCAGATTTCTAAAACAAGAATTATTCAGTAGTGGCCTTTGTTGATAGTAAAAGGAGTATAGTTAGAGCTAGACATCGCAATTGGCTCTCAAGATAATTTGGCTTATAGCAAATTACCTGTTGTGTTTCCTTTTAGCCTTGACAGAAATGGCTTCTTTAATTCTTCTCTGTTGAATCTTGGAGTCCTCCTAGCACTGAAGAATGTATTTATCTTTGAGATAGTTTGAGGTGACTCCTTTGAAAGGATATTTCTAGTTGCACAGTAGAAGCTCTTGAGTTGTGCTTCAAGTATGAAAGCTTTCATTAGAGATGATTGTAGCATTTTTCAAATATCTACCTATAAGCTTATGGACTGTCTTAAACAGCTAGTGTTCTTGAAATTTTTTTCATGATCTCTGGGGTGTGGTGTTTTTTGTTTTTAACACCCATTTCCCTTTATCATTTTATGACCACAGTCCTTTTTCACCCTCTAATGGCCTTGAAAACAGGAATATAGTATTTTCGGTATGAGATCACAACAGTTTGCCAGGACCTGAGGCCTAACAATTTCCTTCTTAAAAAAATCTGATTTTAATCTTACACATAAGACAGGGCCATTTTGTTTCTTACTGCTAATGCAATTCCCTCTGGTTGATCTCTGTTACCTGAGGGACACCTTGAAAGTCATCAGCTTTGTTTACTTGCAGGGAGAGACACTTCGTCAATGAGTAAAACCTAAAAATTTGATGGCAAAGTTCATATAATTCCTTTTCTATATGAACACATATTCTATCGTGGTAATGCTTTAGGTAATGTAACACTTGTAACACAGAAATGCTGACCCCATAGCATGCAGAATCTTGGATTATTCATACCCCAAGCCCACCCAAAATGGAATGATACAAGATGAGCTGCGTCTTGTCTCACCTCTTTAACTGGAGGGAAACGGCACATTTCACTTAACAGCTGATAGAAACAGTAAAGGAGATTTGGAAAGCTAAAAGGTGTCTTACATAAATTGGTCTTTCAGCTGTCTGAAAGGTAGAATGAAAATGAAATTGAGGCTTCTTGTGAACAAGTGTGACTCATGAGTATTTAATGTAATTTTAATAGCTCTTTTTATTTTATTTTTATTAAAAGTGGCCTAGTTTTTAAGGATCCTATTGACTGTCCATGTGTCTAGCTTTGGTGGAGTTTGGTGTTTATAATAAGAGTGTGCAAAAATTCATCTTACGTGTTGTACTAAGAAAATTAACTTTACTTGGCATGAAGTACACTGCTTATCTTGGTGTCAGTAGCTGCTGTTGCTCATCTGAGGATTGGATAGGTGAGCAAAGCTTACAGAAGTTGGACCCATTTCTTAACCAGATTCATTACCCGCAGAACATGGTAAACCCTTTTGAGTAAGAATTTATAAGCCTGCAGAAAGAGGTTTCTCAAAAAAAAAAATAGGTTTCTTGAAACATAAGTATGTCAATCCCTCTACCCTTTCTGTAACAGCAGCCTCAGAGTGACTTGGATGCAGTTATGTTGACTGGCAAGATACATTCAAAATGGAAGATGTCATGGACTATTACCATGTGTTAGGCATTTATACTGTTCTAGTATAGTGGGTTTTGTCTCTGGGTTTGAGCATAAGACTTCTATTTCCACCACTGTTACAGAGCTGCTAAATGGCAGATGAAAGGTTTTGATTACCAACACTCGATTTGTCAGCCTCTTTCCCAGAGCGGATGTAGGATAAAATACCTGAGGAAGCCGCGTTGTTCCAGAATTGACACATGCCTATCCCTCAGTTATAGTTCGGGTAGTGCCTCTGTATTGCCTTGTTACGGGAGACTCAAAGCTATGGGAGGAACCTCCATCTTTTATCTGTAATAATTCTCCTTCCCTGACACCATCTTTTTTCTCAAGACTCTTCTTACTAGTCCCTATCATCTTCATCTTCCACCCCTTCCCTTAGCAGCTCAGCCTATGCCCTCCTGCCTTCCTCATTTCACTCCACCCGTGCATCTTTTCAAAGCTTCACAACCCTTTCTCTCTTCAGTATTCAGAGTAGAAGAGTCCTTGCAGCACCCTTTCTCCATTCACTTTGTCCCACATGCTTCATTTTCTCTTTTCCTTGAGTGCTTCCTGCAACATACTTTTCTACCCTTCTGTATTCCTTATTCTTTCCCATACTTACCTCCCTGAGTTGGATGTTGTTATCTCATGGAGAGCAGGAGCTTTGTGAAAGCAGCTATGCTACCTTTGCAGAATAGCTATAGAAAGAATTTAAAAGATCAGAAATGTACACAAAAACATACCCTTGAAGACTGATGAACAGAGAGTGGTGCAAAGGTACAATGTCTCTTGAAACACAAAATAAATGAAATGTTAAGCTGGTGTATTTAGCTTCTCTTCTTTCAGTTTTGGATTAGACATCACTGTAAGCAGCCTGCATCTCAACCACACCAGATTATCCCTGAGCAGGTGTTGCAACCGTAAAGTTGCCTGTTATTGCAAATGGAGGAGTGGAAATCTTCCTTGTGTGAAATGTATAAACCAGAAGTGAAACACAATTATAGCAAGATCTGAATTTTTTTTGTTGTGGTTGAAGATGGGTTACCAAACTTATTCTTTTTAAGTTTTCTGCTGCCTCAGTCTCTGTTTTTTACTGCTGTTGTACGACATGGAATTTAGCTTGGCTTCCTCTTATAATTTTGAGAAATCACCTGGTGCATCCTTTGCCGCAAGACAGGTAGCTCTGCTTATCATTCCTGACAGATGTCGATCTGACCTGTCTTTAAAACTGTCCCAGCATGTTAGTTCCACCGTCTCCTTAGGCAAGCTATTCTAGTGTGCATAGAGTCCTTTCCACTGAGTGTTTTTATTGGTATCTTACAGACATTTCTCTCTAACTTTTGCTGTCTTCCATGGATGCCAAAATTGTTCTTCTTTACAGCAACTTTTTTTTGTATTTATGAAGGCCATTACGTTCTCTCCCCCCCTCTTTTTTTTTTTTCTTTTTACTCCTTTTTTCTCCCCACAGGTTAAAAAAATGCTAATTTCCAACACCACCTTTTTTTAGACCATTCACAAATACCACTGCATCTTTTTCTGGATTCTCATCAATTTGCTGCCTCTTTTATTGAACAACAGTACCAAAAACTGAGCACGTGATTGCACCTGAGGTCTCAGCAGGACTGACTGGAGCAGAAGGGCTGGTAGAACACCATTATTTTGTTTATATTTGTAATATAATGGCAGTTCTTTACACAACAGCATGACACTAAGACCCATACTTATCTTATGATTCACGGTAATCCCTACATCTTTTTCTGCCAACCTGTTAGCTATCCAGATGTTCCCCGCCCTGGATCTCTTTGTCTGGGTAATTCTGTTTATAAATGCAGTACCTTTCAGTTCTCCATATTGAATAGCATCTGATTTCCAAACATCAGGCCAGAATAACCTGCTTTTTCATCAGTTATTTCCTTAGCAGTGGTGGTGGATTGACATGTTTGCTTTTCTAGAATGGAGCCTTATATGAAAACAAGCTTTATCTGTGCAATGGATAATGACAGTGCCTTCCATCCCTTTGCTCCTTGGTAATAGAAGTAGACAACAGTCTCTCTTTGCACCTTTCTTGTTTGATCTGTCAGCAGAGATCAAACGTATGTTTATCGATCTAATATGTATATGTGTGTATATACATTAAAAACATATGTGTATATTTATATAGATCACACTAGCTTTGGCAAAAATTAGTCAAGATTCTGGGGTGGCAGTTTTTAATTGAACATTATGTGCTCTCTTCTTAATTGATGTAGATATTTTTTTCAGCTCCTGAAAAGCATGTGCCACTGTGGATATTTGTAGGAAAGGGTCAGTCTGTAAGTAAGAGTGACAGTAAAGGGTCCAGAGAACCCCCTCTATTTTCATGTGACCTTGCAAAAAGATGGAGAGAACTTAACCGGTCTCAACACTGAGGTCATGTGCAAAATGTTAAATAACTTATTCAATGCAAATTATATTCCATGGATTGAATTGATATATACTTACTGTGTAGAAAATCTTTGCCATCCTCTCAAATGGAGTTAGCAGTACTATGAAGTGTTTTATTCATAATGCCTTCTTTAGTCACTATTTATTGATTTCTGTAGTGGAGCCTTCCATAAATTTGGTAATGAATTACTTGATCTTGAACCCTGAAGGCCTTATTTATTGCTTGCTACAGTAAAGAAAAAAACCAAGAGGTCAACTCAAGCAGTAACATGACTGCCATCCAACCTTCCTTTCAATGGAACTGAGCCGTAAAAACAAATGTTCATTGCTTTTTCTCAGTTTTATGTAATATTAATACCTGCTATTTTGTATATGTTTTTAAACTTTCCTGATACGTTCACAAACCAAACACAATTGCATTCCTACTGATCCTGATGACTTTGAAATCAAATTGCAAACAATATTGCATAGATTTAGAATTATATAATTGCTTTGTGAAACAAAATTATTTGTGTAACTTGTTTCCCATTGTCGGATATTCTGTTGTTCTGGAATTGTGTTTTTAAATCCTGATTTAGTTTTTATTGTGTCAAAAACAATGTCCTGAACATGTCTTATGATGGGGAAGGCTCTATTGTTTTTAATATAGGTGTTTGCTGCCACTTTCTTAGTTCACAGACTATTTTATGACCTGATTTTCATCAATATGAAATAGTACCCTATTCACAAACGCTCCTGCTGAAATTACTTCCATGGTTTTTTTTTTTCCCCCCTCCTTGTCTGTGGAAAATACCCTTCTTCATCAAAAAAAGTTTAAAACCATGCAGGAGAGGATACTTCTGTGGTGCTCACTTGATTTGTCTCTAAAAAATCATTTTAGAAGCGTAAGGGAATATCCACTTTAAAGATGTTTAAACAGAGGCATACAGAAGTTAAGTAATTTATGTTGGAAGACTTTTCGGTGTGATCCAGTGCCTATTGACAAAGTCTGTACTCTGGACTGGGTGTGGATCAAGCCTGTGATGGGACAGTGACTGGATTTGACTGACAAATGAGGCCTCTTCAGTGGCACTGAGAAGTAACACAGCCCAGTGGTGCTCCTGGTGTTTGGCATACACAATGTTCTGCTGCTTTTGGTTTCCAGATTTTCTTGACAGCTGGCTGCAGGCCATTTCTAGATTTTCATTTGCCAAGATAAATTTTCTCAAAATTGCAAGAAAATAAATTAAGCTTGTAAGTGTGAATGTAGCAACGTTCATTCTCTGAACTTGATGAAAATTTCAGGACATTCATTCAGATATATGTGAAAGGCTCTCCAAGTGAAGAAAGCAACAATCACCAAAGGAACATAAATTAGCATTTGAAGGAGTTGCAACAAAAATTTAGGACATTCTGTTTAGGGATGCTAGGTGAGAGAAGATGGGGAAAAAAAGTATATTCATAATGCTGTCCCTTTAAATTATCTAGAAAAGGTAATATTCTTGTGCAGTCAGGACAGATTTTTCTGGAGAAGCAGAAGTCTTTCTGTGGATGGTTCCCATTTCTCATTAACACGTGGCAGACAGAGCTTAAGTCTCCTTTGCATTGCTAGAAGAGGACCTTATCTTAAGCAGTCAGCAAGGCAGTGCTGATAATATGAAAACATTTGCGTATACTGTGAAATTGGCATATAGAAATAATTACATTACGGCTACAGAGGGAATTTATGGAGTGCATAAATATGTTGGTTTAATTAGGGGCACAGTGCTAATTGCTGACACATTCTCCTCAAAGTCTGCTTTCAGAGCACAATTACTAAATGTTTTTTCAAAACAGGAAGTTTGAGGAGGTAAATTAAGTTGGGTAATTCAGTTGGGCTTTATATGTGAGTGGTGGAAGTATAGTCACAGTCCATGAAGTCTGCAGGGTGGCTCGTGTGTGTGTATCCAGAATTGGAGCCAGAGTTGACATAGAGCAAATCATGAAACTGCTGCATAGATCAAAATTATAACAGTAGGAGATGTTGATGTTATCTCAACTTGGCACGCACGCTTTTAATAAAGCAGGGCAAATTGAGAAGAATGAGTTTTCAGGGAATTGGATTGTCATAAAAATGTGGTTACACTCTTTTGTTTCCCCCTCTCCCCCCCATTTATTTTTTCAAAATGGTTATTTACTCTAAAAATTAAGGACCCGACAATAGTCAAACAGTTACAATGAGCATAAGGTAGGGTGAATTTATTTAACCTACTCAACAAGACTTAGTCTGTTTGCTGTGGCCTTTGCAACTATGCTTTCACAAAGGCTATGTGTAAAATAGCTTCTTTCTGTCTGCAGTGCCTCTCTTTGCTTTCTTGGACCCGTAGAGATAGCTACCCATGCCTTTAGTGATCAAGTCTAATTAAAATCTAGTCTGTCTAATAAACACACAGAGGCACAAACACTATATCGACATCCCTTTAAGAATATGGGGAGAGGTTTGTCAGGGACTGAGTGGGAGACAGTTGCAGTGTTTTGCGGTTATTCTCTCAGAGGATCATCTTGCTGATCGTTTTCAAGGCTCGTTTTGGCAATGAGGTGGTTGCAGTAGCAGAGTCCTCTCTGGGCAGCTGGCTGTGCGCTGTGGTCTGAGTTGAGACGGCGTGTGTTGATGGCCATCAGCTGCAAACACAGGGCACCAAGGAAAGGAGATGCATGCTGTAATGCCAGTTATTTTATGCCTCCATATGCCTTTTCTGAGGCGTTCAGGCAGCTTCACAAAAACTTTGGCAAAGCTGTGAAGTACAGTAGGTAAGAATTCTTGTTTCCAGACAAATATATTGAGACACACAGGTTTTAAGTAACTTCCTTGAGATAAAATAGAAAGCCAGTAGCAGAATTGGAGGAGGGACTGAGTGTTTTTAATGTCTAGATTTCTCTCCTACTGTTTTGGGAATGCTGTTCCCAGAAGGTAAGGGGGGGGAACACTTTCGTTTTCATGCTGCATTTGTGGTAGTTCCGTGGGTTTTTTTGTTTGTGGTTCTCCTCCCACCTTCCCTAGAGGATGTGCTTTTTATCTTTGTAACAGATGATTCTCTGTTTTGTCTTTGGACAGTGTAGGAGGCATGTTATGAAAGTTTTTGGCAGTTTGAGGCAGAAGAGGCACCAGTAATAGCTATCTTTTACTTTTTTGATATGATAGCCTGGGTCATTCCAGTTTACGCTCGTAAATCCTTGACAGGCTTGTTCATAGTATTTGCAGCCAGAGCACAAGAAAATAAGGAAGAGGAACTTTTTTTCTTTGTAGGCTCGCTGGATGAACCTCCCATAGTGTCATTCAGCTCTGCATTGAGCTAGTTTATTGCAGGAGGAGCAGTAGGCATGAGGAGCCTCACTGTCCATTTTGAAGACCACAGCTGTCTAAGCAAGGTCAAGTGTAATCTACAGATAGATCAGCACTGCGCTGCTGGTTTTGTCTCAAGCTGTTTACCGCCAAGGAGCACCATCTTCTGAAGTAGTCTCCTGTGTGTTTGGGCTTTGCGCTGTGTTCTCTTCTGACCATCACAGGATGCTCTTCCCAGTTTTGCCTATGGAGCTGCTGGTCTGCTCTTCAGCACTACAAATGAAAGAGTTCAAAGCAGTATGCCAGATGTGAACCCAGTGGCTGTCCTGGTGGGAGGTACAGTCTCAAGGCTGAGTAGATTTTGGTTTAGCTTTTCTCTTCCTGGAAATAGCAGTGCATTGTGTGTTTCATGGTCACCACATAAATCATTTCTCTAAGCGTGTAGCTGTGGAAAACCCCCTTGGGAGCAGGGCCCACAGAGACTAGTCCAGTGTATAGTAAAAACAGCTCTAAAAAGCAACTATTTCACTTGAGGCAGTACAAAGCGCAAAATATGCAGAAGAAAATGCTGGAGGAGACTTTTTTTCCTCTTTGAAGACTTTTACTTCCCTTCCCCTGGTGTGGAGGACATAAAAATTTATGGCTTGCAGTACGCCCGGAATTAGAGAGATGGGAGATGCAGCTGGAAGGAGACAAACAGGCTCAAGTTAGCCTTGCGTGCCAGCCTCTAAAACTGCAGTGGTCTTCCTTCTCTAACTCCTCCTATTTTACATGGACTGCTAATCAAAACAATTTCATTATTTTCAAGCTTGTTGAAAATAATGATTACAGGCACGTTTATAGCTACCAAGAAACTGATTTTTCAAGATATTAAAGCAAACAGATCATTCATTTTTCATTCTGACCAGCTAACATTTTTCTTTTTTCAGTAAACTGCAAAATGTCTTTTTGTCCTCTAACACTGAGACTTGAAGTGATAGAAAGGGATGGTATAAAAGACAAGCATTTGCCAGTGCTAGAGAAGCCAAGGACGTGCAAAGAAAACAGATTAATTTAGTAGCAAATAGGCAAAGGCTGTGAAGAACAGTTTTTACAGCAGATATCTTGCATAGCCAGCAAAGGGACTGGAGTGGGAGTGATCTGCTGAGATAACCTCACATTTTAGTACCTAAACAACAGTAGCAGCATTTTGAATCTTTGCAGGCACTTCAAGGCCTCGTCGAGGGGGGCAGCTGCAAGAGTTGTGAGAATCCGTTCAATCCACGCCTTCTGAAATGTGCAATGAAGTGGTGTTAAATGTTGTTTCTTAATTAGATCTGAAGGGTACTGAAGGAGTGAGCAAACAAAACTGTTAATATAAAGGGCTAATAATGGAGTTTATGTAATTAAGAGTGTCTAATTGAAGCTGACAGCTGGGAGGCAATTTAGTTACTTTTTTAAACGTGTAAAGGTAAAAATCATGTCAAATCAATGCTCCTGTGTTATTTAAGCTTAAATTTTGGCATTTTGAAGTTCTAGCGCGCTACATGTGATTTGAAAACAGGCCCCTCTTTTCAGTATGTACATTTGCCATGCATTTTTTACAAGGAGCTAGAATTGGGTACTTGTCAAGGACAGGGAAACATAAGAAAGAAATTAAATCAGTTGTGAATACAAATGTAACTTACCTGGTCTAGTGTGATCATGTACTTTGGAAAAAGTTAACAGTAAACAGTTGGTGGATTGATTTTCAGGGCTTTTTTTTTTTTTTTCTTCTCTATTTGAAGCGTTGCTTCAAATCAGAAATGAATCTGGGTTTGGCATTGCGATTTTTGTCAAGGTTTGGAGCTTGTTTTCAGAAGTGCAGAGTCCCAGTAGGTCTCTGACATCTAAGGAATTCTGTTACATCTGCCTTTGCAATTTAGCAGTCATAGGAGCTCTCACAGAATTTCAATGTGCGAGGAGCATACCTGGGTGCGAGGATTTGCATGCATTTATGAGGAATGGTGAATAATGAAACTGGCTTCAGGTAATCTCCCTGTCATTGCTGCAGCCCCCACTCTTTCCTAGCACTGACTGGTTTCCCCCCTTGCGTCTTCTTTCCTCGTGTGATCCGATGAACTGACAAAGAGCAGCCTCTGGATATGCTTGGACAGTGAGCGATTTAGTCTTTTTGCAGATTTAAAGATCTGTCTGTCCTCTAAAGGCTTGGTTAGTTGTGTAGAAACTGCAGCTTATGCATTGTGAAACGTGAAAGCTGCAGTTTCTACAGGAACTGCAATCCCATGCAATGAAAAATTAAGGTATCCTGTATTATTTACTAACTTCTCTAACTGCTTGTACCCTGTCTTGTGGGATCAGAACTCCATCCAGTAAAGCATGCAAAAATGTGCCGAAGTTCGACCATAGGAGTACTCTTGCCAGGCATGTGCTTCAAATACTTTGTTGTCCTAACCCCTCAATTTCTCTGAAAGATGATATTAAAAATGTATATATTAGAATGATCATAGATTAAGGTAAATGAAGAGCAGACTAGAAAGACAGGGAAGATAACTCAATGCTGATGAATTGCACTGTGTGTCTCCTGGTTTGAAAGCCAGTGGAAGTACATAAAACCATAGTTCCTTTATAGAAGGAAGTAGCACCCTGAGCACGTTGCAATACGCGTGATCTAATTCGTATAGCAGAACCTGTTGGTATCTGCAAAAGCCTAGTATAGCATATTGGAAATTGTTCAGTAGTTTCAGCTACTAATGTACTATTTTTTTTCACTTTTTTTTAACAAAATCTTGTGTAATTGAAAACCCATTCTGTATCCGTTGGCATGCGCTTACTCACAGAGTGCACATAACCTTGAATAAGAGACAAAACATGTTATTGAGGAGCAGTTTGTGTTAGAACTGGATCTGAAGCAAGAAAAACTTTTAAAGAAATGGTGTATGCACTGATGAGAGCCTCAAGCTGTTGTAACTAAACCCTGTTAGGGCCATAACCCGGAAAAAACCCAAAGGTACTAAGGGGAATCTGAGCAGAAGAAAAAAAAAAAAAAATGAAGCTTTCGGTCAAGATGTTTTGTTGCTGTCGTGATTAGAGCAGACTTGTTTCCAAGAAGCCAGGGCAGCTTTTCCTTCTGAAGACAGTTGAGCAGAGGAATTTGTACCATGGACACTCCCATTAGTGGCAGCACCTGCCCAAACAAGCAGGTCGTGGCTGCAAAAACCCAGGCATTTAGAAACTCTTTGCAGGTGTTTGTACAGCTTAAATTTTACTTTGCTCAGATTTTCCTTACCACAGTAAATTAATTTAGTTGGAGGGCCTACCAGCAAACTGAGTCATAACGCTTACATAAAGACATTTGCAAAGACGGGTTGTTTGGTCATTTGTTCGCCGCGTTTTGCATGCATAATTTATATTTGCTGGAGGGAAGAGGAGACAAGACACAGCACGCTGCCTTCCCACAGCAAACCCTTTGCTTGTTTGCAGGCAGGCAGTTTGCAGTGCACTTGCTCCGTGGGCTTGCCAGCAATGACAAAGCAGCACTGAAAGTGCTTGGCAGCAAATTATTAACTGAAATGATTTGATTTCAATAGATTTTTCCCAGACTAAAGCTTTTGACTGCTATTTGGTTTGGATTGAAATTGAGAGTTGTTATCACTCATAGCAATACTGCAATGTCATTAAGAGGCACTAGGGTTTGTGGACTTGTAGGTCTGATTTACTACGTGTTTGTGAGTTCTATTTCTTTGTACCTTTGCTACTGCCTTTCTCTTTGAGAGGTTTGTGTAATTGTTTGGTTTTTTTAACAGTTTTGCTGATGACTCTTTATTCCAGGTATTTTATCTGTCTCCAGGATGAGGTCTAGCTCAACACTTCTTACCTTGAGGATTGCAGTGTACAGTCTACTCTGCTCTTTCTCTTACCACACATGCATCCCAGCTGTCAACATTTTCTTTGTCGCTTCTAGTCTTGTTATTTCATGCTCATAATATTTCATTTATCCCCTGGGTTTTTGTTTGGTTGGTTTTGCTCTATTTCTGTTCAATGTACACACCTCTTTAGAACATGATTGGGAAGGCTTAGTTATGTGAAGTAGGAGTCATGATGAAGCCCCAGGTTTCTGCAGCAAGATGGTAAATGATGGCCTTTATATTGTCCTTAAATCAACTGGGCTTAATGTGGAGCATACTTGCTCTAGCTGGCCTCCAGGGTTACAAAGGCATTTCTTGCATTTACAGTTGTAAGTGACCCTCCAATTATTTAGTTTTACAGTTCTGCTAAGGCATGTGGAGGGCTGAACCTCCTCTGCAGCAGTACAGATGAGGCATACTCGCTTAATTTGCTAGTTTTACCTAGTTTGTCATGGCATCCCCCTAATTTATGGCCAGCTCTTGTGCTGCTGCATAGCCTGCATAGGCACACTGTTTAGTGCTGTTAGCAAAGGGGTTGGGTTTTGAACGGACCTCCAAACAGAAATAGTTACTGGTTGCTGAGGGCTCTGTTTCGCTTTATGTTTGCAAGATAAGTTATAAAAAATCAAAGCAATGCATGCCAGCATTTTTAATGCCATAATTTGATTAACTGTGACTGCAATACTCCTTTAATAGTAAAATATGGCACTGAGTTGATAGGGTGAATAAAAAGGTGCATGAGGGAGCGCAAAGCTGTACAGGCTTTGCTGGAATGAAGCGTATGTGCTACTTGTACACACTACATCACTGAAAAACTGTGGGTGGCTCTTGGAGTGCAAGTCTGCTCTGCACTTGTGCTTCATTTGTTTCTGCATTGCTAATTCTATGCGTCCTTCTTAAAGTCAAGCGTGACCCACAGTCTGGTGGAGAGAAAGGCCGAAGTTGCAAGTGGAACTTGGGAAGCAGCTCATTGTGGTTGCCAATTCAGGATTAAAATGGTCTAAGCAGCTGAATTGTGAGTATGTAGTCTAACTGCACAGGGAGAAAAATGTTACGTGAGAGAATTGTTTGTAAGGCTTTGCTGGAGCACTCTTAATTCTCCGGTGAGTAGTTGTGGATGATGGTTGCAGATGATTTGCTTGGAGCAGCGGTGGCAGCTTTCTTTGCAGATTCCTCAGGTCTGAGTTTTCTGTGATTACTGAAGGACAGCTGCTGCTGAGGTTCAAACGCTTTCTCTGTAAGCAGCACGTAACAGTGTCATAATTATTTTTTCTCCATGGTCATTCTTGGTACTAGGTTTGTTCATTGTTCAGCAATTGGCCTTTTGTTTGGGAAAGACCCTGACTCGGTCTGTGATGGGATAACTGCATGTTGCTTAAAAACACGAGGCAAAGCAAAATTGTGCGTAGCCATCCTGCGCTAGCCTGGAAGCGGTGCGATGCCCCTGGGCTGGAGGGAGCGGGAGTCAGCCCCGGGGATGGCGCAAGCCTGATCTCACCAGGAGCCTGCTGTGGCCCTGGGGAGAGGGTTCTGGTCCCCACTGTCCTCTCCTGGGGAAAATCTCTCAGCCTCCTGCTTTGAACAAAGGAAAGGAAGAGTGTTTTACAGCTATTTGATGGATCCTCAGAATTCTGATTTGTTGCCCTTTAAGAATCACTGAAACATGTATTAACCACTTTGCTGCTGCCTGGCCGGTGTGCCAGGGCAAAACTCGCCTTCTGTCCCAAGTGCTGGTTATGTGGCAGGAGCCCACTCCTGCCTTTTCAGCAGAACAGCTGAGCTTCGCAAGAACTGGCTGGAGCTCTGCAGCTGGGCTGGAGCCCGGCCCAACAGTGGGAGCTGTTAATGGCATGATTGAAGCCTTTCATTTAACCCCTTACCAGCAGTTGTGCGGATTAGCATTGGAGCTGTCAGATGTCACTGTTGTACCATTACCCTTCAAAGCAAAACTTGCTGCAGCAGTAATCGCATAGAGCACGGCCTCCATTTGCTGCACCACCACTTGGGGCCGTTACTGTTAACTACTCCATCTATGGCATAAGCGTTTCTAGTCCAGTCTTACTTTAAATGTAAATAGAAAATGAAGAATATTTCTATCAATAGTTGTGTAGATACAGATTTCTGTCGTGAATGTGTAGAAGGCAATAATTACTCCTTAATATTGTCAAACAAGGATGTTGCATATCTTCTTTGTAAATACACAGAATTGTGCCAAATAGTATAATGGCCTTCAATAATAATTTTTCCCTCTGATGGGAACAATCGTCCATGTTGTCTTTGGGCCTAAAATATGTGATACAATGCATCAGAGTTGATTTGAAATTCAGTTTGATAATAATCACCATGTGATGGCCAGTGATGAAGACTTTAAATAAGTAAGGATCTGGCCCAAAGCATCCATCAAATATAGGCTTCAATTTCAAAGGTAAAGAGAGAATGGCTAATTTAAAAGTCTCTTTATCAAAGGCAGGTTTTATAGCAGGGAGGATGTATAAATACAGACTACCAATTTGTGGGCTAATCCTTTTTTGCTTTAATATGGTTAATTTGTTTTCAGTTCTCTCATTCAAGAAATTAATTTCTCCCTCACTTTCTAGGAGACTTTGACGTTAGCATCCAACTATCCACTTTTGTCTATCTTCCCTCACCCCCTCACATTCCTGGAGTGCGTTTATGCAGGTTGAGAGTGAGTAGTTCAGTGCCTAGCTCTAGGGAATGAATTTGTATTATCCATCTTAATTTTCAGGTGTTCAGTTTCACATGCCTACATAGTAAACAAAACCAGTTTGATTTCAAGTTACACATTGATTCTGCTTTTTAAATGGTTATAAAAGTCAGGTTAAAAAAAAAAACAAAAAAAACCCCCAAAAAACCCACAAAAAAACTTTTCGCAGTATGACCAGTTTCATTCCTGCTTCAAGTGTGTTTTCTTAAAAAGGATTCTGAAGGAAACTGCTTCTTCAAAATTAGTTTATTGTAATCAAAAATGTTAGCAAAGAGTCAGTTCCCCATACACTGACACAACTTTGTCTGATAGAAAGTTTTTTCAAAACTTTTTCTCATCTGTATTCCTGCTGTTTCCACTGTCAGAGCAGCTGAAATGGGAGTCAAACCCCACCAGCCCTCCATGTTTATAAGTGATGAAATACACAGCATATCTCATGTCATTACAGCTTTCTGACTGGGGTCTTCTCATGAAATAATGAACATAGGAGTCACTAAGAGGGAACTAAACTGGATTAAAAACATAAAACTGAAAGTGCAAATCAGCAGAAAAGGCCTACCAAGTCCAAAACACTGTGAATGGATGGATTGAAAGCTAGGCCTGCAAGGCTTTCTGCCAACGAAGACCTGAGTTCAGGATGTTTGTGTTTTTGAGCTTGCGGCTGTTGATGTTTTTAACCTCTGAAAGAGGGAAAAAGAGGTACAGTTTTACTGACAGTTGGAAAGCAAGAATCCATTTTGCCCAAATGTTTAAAGTTTTGACAGAATTGGTTTTGCATGAAAGGATGCAACAGGAGGCTGTTTGAATTTCGTCATGGAAAGATGAGAAAAACAGTAAATGTGCATGTAGGCATAGCCTCATGATAAGACTACTTGTTGAGGATGTGGGATAATGTGGCTCAGTTTAACTCTGTTACACGGTTCTGTTGCCTCTTTTTCCTGTTTTCTACTGAATTCTTTCACTTCTTCAAAAATTGAAAAGAAAAAACCATTTCCTGAGCAGTAGCACTAAAACTTTCACAAATTCTGTGCTGAGTGTGACAAAATCTTAAATCTGGTAGATTTTCTGTAATTAAATTAAGGTTTTAGTCCTGTTCTGAAGGGTTTGATTTCACATTTAAAAGAAAACACAGAGAAGGTGTAAACACCTCTATACATACAGACTTCTTAAAATTGGAAATTTGGATATAGGTACAGATTTTCCCAGAGGCATATGAAGCCAAGAGGAGGTCATGAGCTCTGAAGAGCATGGCCTGATAGAAGCAACAGGCAGCCCAAAGGGTAGCAATTGTAGAAGCAATGTTGGTGGCAGGTTTCTCGTGAATTGGTGCTTTTCTTCCACTGCCCATGATGCTGTCAAGTTCTGAGTTTTGGTTTTGCCCCCCACAGCTAAAGGATCCAACAGAAAGAGACAGATCTCTTTCATATGTATTTGGTTTTTGGTTTGAGTCTCTGTAATGTGAAGTGTCTCAAGTAAATGACATGGGGAGAACGGTCTAGTTTTGCTGCCGTAACCAATCTGTGCATTACACTGACTGTAATGATGGAAGTTTCTGACACAAAATGCATTGCATGTTATCAGCTTGACATAAATTAGAAAAAAAAAATTAAAAAGTGGTGGTGGGGGAAGTTTTAAACTAAAATATCCTTTATTTTCCTCTAGATAGCTTTTGTAACTTTTTTATCTGTCTCCTTTTTAACAAAATAAATCACTGCTTTCCCAGAATGAAATTAATGCAAAGTATCCCCCCACCCCAAATGAGGGACTTTGTTGCTGGTACTCCATGCATCTGTGGTAATACAAAAAACCCTTCTTTGTGGACGACTTATTGAGTAGTGCTTTCTTCTGATTTACCTACTCCTGAATATCACCAGGGTTTTTAAGGTCTTAGTAACTCAAAGTCAACTGTAGTTTGTGTTTTCTGCTATAGGTCTTCTGAATAATTTATTGGTAGCTCATTGTTTGTCACAACATGAAGTGAAAACAATGTAGAGTTTTTAAATGTTAGCTAGCACGATAAATGATGATGTGAAAGGGAGTATACTTGTAAAAATTCATCAGTATTACAGTAACAACTCATTTCACAAGAATCCCTGAGCCTTGAGTGCATTGATTGATTCAGCACGAAAGCTTCTATTCATTTGCAGTATAGATCATCTGAAATTTCATGTTCTGGAGGCACGACATTGGCCTGTAGGTGCACAATACAGTTTCAATGGAAATACAACATAACGGTGGACCTGTGTTGTTAGCCTGTGTTTCCACGGTATGTCAGTTTGAAAGGATTTATAGCACAGCTGTAGAAGTTTCCTGGAGGCATTGGTCTTAGCCTGGGTTTCCCTTTCTCCTTCCTTGCCAGTTTTCAAAAAGAAAGTATATCTTTTGTTGGTCTCAGAAGTATGGAAGAGAAATTGAGAAAATGGCGAATTAGCTTAACACAAATGTAGTACAGCTTTGTGTACTTGAAAATGAAAGATCGGTGAAAAGTGTTTCCCGGAGGGAAATGGAGAACACCACTGACCCCGAGGAATGGGTGTCCTGAATCTGAAGAGCATATAAAAATGGATCAGGACCATCAATATTCAGAAAGAAGTTTGGCCTATTCTGCCATGGCTTTCAAGGTGAGGAGCTCCTCGTGATTATTTTCGTCTTACCGGTGATGCTGTGAGTGCTTCACTTCAAAACCACTCTAAATCCCTGGCCCCGCAGTTACAGGAAAGCAAGGTGCAGGGTGGCAGGGGGATATGCTGTTCACAGAGATGCTGACTTCCCAACTGTTCGAGGGTATCGGTTCAGGTGGTGACTGATGCCGAGGTACCCACATGCTGCCGTAGCCGCCCTTGCCGGAGGACCAGCAGCTGGGCAAGGAGTCTGTACTTGGCTGACCAGACTGTTCCTACCATGAAGTACACTGTAACAAACTTGTTTGTTTGTTTATTCATTTATTTTTTCCCTTCCTTGTGTCGTTTTCCCACACGCCTAAACCCTCTACCTGGGGGAAGTGGCGACTCTTTCCCGGGCCACTTGTCAGCTCCTGCACAAGGAGGGCCCCTTGCTTTGGGCAGTGTCCACTTGGGCTTTGCCTCGTGCCTCCCTTGCCTGCATCATGTCTTGATCCCTCTTTGTCATCACATTTAACCATTCTTGATGTGGTTTGGTGTTTTGTTTTTTTTCATCCCTCTGAAACGTTACAGCTCTTCCCGATGTCATGAACACCCTTGCTATCCTAAAGTCCTCCCTGGAAACCCACGTCTTTCGCTGTGTTTTCCATCATTATTTCTCCTCACAAAAGTTCTTTTTGGCCTTACCTGTACAATAAAAGGCAATGCTGACAGACCTGAGTGAGTTTTAGGCAAAGATGGCAGGTCTTACTCATCCTGTTTATACCAGCAAGAGCTCTAGTATAGATGCAGTTACGCCAGCACAAGAGCAATTTACTATTTTACCATCTGGGCAATGGGCGTAAAAATACATCAATCAAAGACCTGCTGCATCCCAGTCACGTATATATGCCTTTATATTAATATATTTTTAGCACAGAGACAGCTACCATAGTTATGGGCCTGCTTCATCTTGTTTGGGAAATTGATCAGAAGGTATTTGATTTCCCTGCTGCAGAACACTGTGTTCTATCGACTTTCCTTTCTCTGAAGCCCGTTGCTGGTGGTTTTTTGTCTTTGTGCCGTAATTTCACTGAATTCAGCCCCCATTTGTTACAAGTAGATTTATGAGTTAGTGCTGCCTCACTTTTCATTGTTACAGAGCTTTACAAAAGCTGCAGTTTCTTTGCAATTGGTAATGAATTATGTTTTTCAAAATCATCATGGATTGTTTTTCAGCCCCTGTGGCTTCCAGCCTTAGTGTTGAATGCAATGTATTTGAGATGGACAAAAACACCCTTCTGGTTTTATTGTTGGCAGAGGGGTGAGTGTCAAACGCATCCCCCCGTGACGTGTTATGTTCGATAGATTCCAGCATTTACGTCAAGCTGAGAGGCATGATTTTTCTTCCCTACCGAATACTAAAAGCAGGCATGTGAGTGCCGTAGCAGCATGTTCTCTCTGAAGCTGCATTTCATCAGTAGTTAAGCTAAGTGTTTACCTATGTCTGCGCGGCTGTATGAGGCACTGAGACGCTTGGACTGTTATTTCATGTGTAGAAGTATTTATTGTTTGAAATCCCATTTTTCTTAACCATTCCTCCAGCACAGCTCATTTCCTTGATCCAGAGTTTTGCTGCTGCTGCAGGATGTTATCATTTAGCATGTGTCAGCTCTGGCTCTAACGTGCAAGAGTAATGGAGCAGAAAGCCTTCACTCTTTGCTGAAATGGCTAAGGGGATGGTCCAGAGGTTGTGGTTTGAGACTCGGAATGGGACTTTTACTAATCTGCACCACTGGAAACTCACTGAGCTGGTTAATTCCCTCAAACTCTTGCTGAAGGGGTTGCCATAGGGATAGATCTTTTCTATTTCTTTGTTCTGACCTGTGACCTATAGCTAGTGTCTTGTAGGCAATTTCCATTACACACCTGCATACCTGCGCTGTCTCCACACAGGGGCTTTCCTTCACCTTCTCCAGAACCTCTGTGGAGGCTGAAAGAGGGTGTGTGGTGGAGGAGCCCGGGTAGTACAGTTGCTTTCAAAGTAAAACAAACTCTTAGAGACCTTCAGTGCTCTGGCTGTCTTTCACATGTAGCTTTGTTTAATCATTCCTGAAGCTGGACTAGAACATGCAGCGCGCATTCAGAGCAAACAGGGTAAATGGTTGGGGGAAGAGACTGGCAGAATTTTCTCACAGAGGTTTTCTGCTGTAGGTGCCTTATTTACACCTGCTGAAATGGTTTCATAAAATTACTTATAAATTTATGAGCATTTTAGCCATCTCCTTTTCCACTGGTTATGTTACTGAATTTTCCCAGCATTCAGCTGGGTCTCACTTTACACAGTTGCTGTCTGCACAGTGAGATTAATGCTGTCTTGGGATCTGCAGAGGAGTGTTTAAATTTATAATTCAAATGGATACAGCTCCTGTGGCAGAAACTGTGAAGAGGTTCATGAATTTCTAATTAGAAGGGCTTCATTCAATGAATATAATTTCCTAAACTAAGTTGCGGTGTGGAGCATAGATGAAGCTTAATGTTTAGATAATTAAAATATGCGCATTCCCCCTAGAATGTGTGAGCCCTACCCAAGGTGCCCAGGTTTCCTTTTGGATGCTCTTCTCTACGATGCTTGTGTATTTCGGGAGCAGAACAGCAATGCCTTCAGATAGGCAGAAATGCCCCTTACCTGGTATGTTACATACAGAACTGAAGTTATCACGGGAGAAAAAGTCCCTCATGAATTCAGAACCTGCCATTTCAGTCAGAAAATGCGTTTCCAGCTTCTTCCCTGTGTATTTTGTGCTTTGTACTTTCTTCCTGTATGCGTTTTTCAGGCTTAGCTCATAAATGATTGTAAAACTGTTTTCAAGATTTTTACAAGAAAGGTAGTGTATAAAACCAAAATCACAATATTTAGAAGTCTGCAATTATCTGAGAAGAAAACATATCCAAATGATCACATAAATTACACAGTGTACAAAGTAAGCAGAAAAGCTGCCTGTGAAGGAAGTTTCTTACTTGACCCCTGAGGCGAACAACTTAAGGCTTGAAGCATAAGCCACAAATCCCGCTTATTAAGCTTACAGCTTGCGTTTTCTTTCAAAATGAGAGATTTGTAAAAAGCACTTTGCCGATTCGGACTTCTGCACCAGGGCTCCCAAGCCTTATCAGTTTGGCTCCGCAGTTGTTTTCTGCAGCGCCCGCAGTGCAGAAGGGTTGGTGATAGCAGGCGGTACCTGGGCAGCGCGACGCCTGCGGACCTGCCCTTCCTCCAGCTGCTGGATCACAGCTTCAGCCAGGGCCTCGGGGCCTTGTCCTGCAGCCGTCCTCTTGATGGCATCGGCTCTGGGTGAAGGAGGAGACAGGAAGGAAATAGGACTGCTAAGAATATGGCTTTAAAGCTGGGAGAACAAAATGTTTCTGCAAGTGGAGATTGTTTTAAATTGGCTGTAGGTGTCTTGATGGAGGAATCCCTAGTTTAAATTCAATGGGCTTCACTCTACAGGATATTAGCATTACTAATTTTTAACAGCTCCCTCTGGCTTTATTATCAGTATTTGAGATTCTGTGCTGCGCTAACCTCGGACCTCAAGGGGAGCTGGGCAAGCTGGTGCTAAGCCACCGTTTGCCCTCCCTCTTATGTGTTCCCTGGGGAGCTGGATACAGCTTATGAATATCTCCGTTTCTCCAGAATCTTCAGATCAGAGTTGCTGTGATTGAACAGTGTATTGGACGTGTGCAATATGCACCAACAGTGTCTGGGTACAGGATGGGTGACTCGCGCAGGGCCCCTTAAATCCAGAAACCATGAAAGTAAATCAGACACTTCTGGGAAAAACTGGGTTTAATCACGTCTGCACATGCTTGGGTACTTTCTCAGGTCATTGGGTTTCTTGCACCAACACTGCATAGTGTATAGGTGGTGTGAATGTTTGGTACACCTCAGGCAAGCTTTATGGGCACACGTGGAGGGTGGTTATCTGGGGCAGCAGACTGCTAGAACAGAAAATGCCTATTGCTCTGACGCCTGCTTTATCCAGACCAGAGTCCTGGAAATGCAGGCTAGGGATATCTGTTACTGCAGTGGCTGTTCACATAAACCGAAGCTCTCCTCTATTTAGTTCTTAAGATTTAATTTAGAAGGGTGAAAGATGTACTTTCATGAAACTAATCTTTGAAAATATTTTTTGAAAAGATGTTATAGCGTGCTTGAGAGTATGCCAATGGTACATTTGCTCAAGCTTCTAGAATTAGCCCTTGGTATAAAAAAAGGCCCTGATCCTGCTGGATTAAAGTCAACACAACCTGTGGATTTTAATGTGAGGTTTAATGGATTTTAACCTAAATAAATAGAATTCCTCGAGGCTGATAAAAGTTCTGTGATCTGTGTTATAGATCTATGCCACGAGTTCAGTCAAGAGTGGTATTTTCCTAAGTATTTTCCTTTGGTTTCCTGTCTAATAGCAACAGGAAGAATATCATTCTGCTGGAAAGGCAGGTAGGTATATTAATCACAACAATACAGGACTATCAGGTGTTTTGCATTCCAGCATTGCAAAGTAGAGCTTTTGAGGAGGGAGAGTTGTCCTTGCGTCTGTCCTGCACAGTCATCTTGATCCTATAAAACTGTTCCTCTTCTAACAGGGTGGGCTTGACAGTACATGAAAAAAAAGAAAGCAAATATGGTCAGCTTTTTTTAGGATTTTGTTACACGGGATGCATCTGGCTATTCAGCCGAATAATTTTAGGCTGAAAGTAGTAACTTTCCATCTAATTGCAATCTCAGGCTACAGCTTGATGAGCAACTGCTCAAGCAAAAGGCTTCTATAAAGCCTTGGGAGCCCAGATAGCATCTTGTAAATGATAGTTTACAAAAACTAGAATATTTTTAAAAAAAAAAAACACTTGCAGCAAGCAGCTTTTTGAGGCAACAGATGAAGCATCAGGAAGTTGGGATCTAAAGGCATGTTGGGGACACAGTGGATTCTCCTGACTGGCTATGTGAAACTTTAAGATGGGATCGCTGATGAAATGTTCCATTTTTCATCTGTGCAACAGTGTGTGGACAAACAAGGCACTCATGGGAATGGGAAGCATTTGGAGCATGGGGCTTGTCTTTCCCCCCCTCCTTGTGGACTGCTAGGCGGGGGTGGGAGAGCGCCCGAGGAGGATTCGCAGTGATGTGCCTGCAGTCTTTTCCAGATGCAAAACTTTCTCGGATTCCATCTTGACAGAGCTAATGGAGAAAGAGAGGGATGCTTGGTGCCAAATAGCTAATTTCACTTTCCTGATCTGTGAACATCTGTGGAATTTCCCTGGGCTCAGTCCAGCTCCTCTTGACTAGAGGAGTTCTGTTGGATCTGTCCGTAGGTTAATGTAGTCGCCTTTTCATGCCGACTTCCACTCAAGGACTTCAGTTCCCTTTTCATGCTGTAAAATCAGCAAAAGCAGATACATAGACCATGCATGGTCAAGAAAAATCCCCCAGCTGGGCAATGACCCTGCATCAGCCCTGTTGACTAGCAAGTACGTGGCTGTGAGCCATCCTGTGCCCTCCTGGCTGCCGTGGCCAGCAGTGGAAGCCGACTCAGTCATGTGATGGCAGAGTAGGCTCCTCTCTACTCTAGATCTTGCAAACTTGCTGGGTGGGCTAATCCAACACCGCTTCGTGGCAGTCAGTGGTAATTTCCTGATTAGTATTAAAAGGCTTCATTTCCAGAAAATTGTGTCTGATTTTTTTGTGTGTGTTAAATCTTAAGAACGTTTTGTCACCCTTTCTGTAAACAAAGGGCATAGGAAGTACAATTTCACAGAGATAAGAGATTTACATGTAGGCTGAGGAATGCGTGAACAAAAAGACCTCCAGTATTGAGAAAGAAATCCATGTCCTCTTATTTTTTTGAAGCATGTATACTGCTGTGGTTGCTTACTCAGCTATGATGGCCTTTTGATTAGAGTACTCATTTTGCAGTAACTTCACTAGGGGTAGGACTGGCTGAGAATAAAATAGCCATGAGTAGGTTCCCCCATGGTTTCACACGCAGATCAACCAGCAAAGTGTAGTTCTTGGTACTGACAACTGTAATTTCTTCCTCCATTCTGATTGGAGTTTTCCCACTGACTTCAGCTAGACTCATTGTTAATAGCAGGTGCCTTTTAGGTAGCTGGCTTGCAAGCTTAAATTACATACCACCAGAGCAACTTGCCTCATCTAACTGGAGGCAGCTGAAACCTGTTGGGCGAGTTGTTCTGTAAGAGTTCTTGTCTCTCTCCATTGACCTCAAAGGGAGCCTGGATGACCAGGTCCTGGAGCAGATGGTTATCCTAGGTGTTTGAAGGAAGGTGATTTGAATTCCATCCTGTTGACAAATTTCTGTGTGAGAAACAGGCCTTGCTGAAATGTATCGGAATCCTCTCAGTATTTTTGGCTCAGAGAATGCTCTTTTAATGCCAGATTTTCCCTGTATATTCTTCTTCAAGGTAAATGTTGGGAAATTACACTTGAACTTGTCTAACAAATTGTGTGATGATCTTGTGAAAATAACACATTCCTCTTTCTATTATGTTTTTAATCACTTCTGTCTGGCAATTTTACCCTCTTCTATATTCTCCAGTGTTAAGGATGGAATTAGCTGTTTTACTAGAGTATTTCAGAGTTTATCCTGAAAGTGGTTCTTTCTGGAGAGGTTAGTGTTTCCCATTTGAATGGTTTTGAGGTAGTCCTAGGTTACCCTGTTTCTTCTTCCCTTTTTCTCCCCTTTGGATTTCTTTCTAGGGTTTGGATATTTCATTAACCTGACGTCTGTTCTGCTTTAGGAGAAACCTGATGCCAGCCCCACATCTCTACAGCTGCGATCCCAAATTGAGGTAAGCGCTTTGATTTTGATCACTCTTATTTGTTTGTTTGTTCTTTAATTTGATATTCTGCATGAATTAGGTAAATGCTGCTCTCATGTCTGCTCTCACTGCTATGCGTCTTCTCTTGCAGGAGTCACTTGGTCTCAGCAGCACCGCGTCAACACCTGACACTGAAAGAAAGTAAGTGAAGGTACAGGAGGTGAGAAAGAAGGGAGGGCAAATTTGGTGCATTTTCTTTTTCCTTGGACTAAATTCATTTTAGATTGTATTGGTGTTTCAAGATTTCAGATCCAGCCACTATTAATGAAACCCATTTTGGAACCTGCTCCTTCTCTCATTCTCTTTTGGCCTTTTATTATTTTGTTTTTTAGATCGGGGAGGGTTATCTTCTGTCCACACAAGTGGAGCACTTGGGGTATGCATACACCAGTATGGCTGATAGTTATTTTTGAGGAACATCACTGACTTCACGTTCTCTGCAAATTAAACCTGCTTAAAAAATAACTTTCTGTGACTAGATCTAAATGCAGCCAAAAAGAGGTAGGTGAGGGGAAGGAAGAGTTACAAACTTAAATCGCTTTCGTTTTCCTCTGCACTCCTGGGTTTGTAACTGTGCTTTTGAAGAAGGGAATGAAGTATTTAAAACCAAGTTAAAAGGAGCTTTAGTTTTAGCAGTCCTTAATATAAGCCTCTCTGTGAGGACTGAGAGGGTTTCTGTTTACTGTCACCTCCCGCTGCAATGTGTGTGCTTGTTTTCTGCGCCTCCTTCCTTTGATTCCAAGATCTTGGATCCCTACTGCTAAGGGTAACGTGCAGCACTGCAAGGAGACAACTGACACTATATTTCCAATTGCCTGCACTTTGTGGGGTAGTGCCAGCTGGACTGGTTCAGAGGGGAGTACAGGAATCCAGTTGTGATGTGATGCGCTTTCGTAAGGTTTTACAGTCCCACATTTGAATATCTTCTAGTGATTCAACACTGGGTGGTAATAGGAAGGTTGTAAGAAATTGCTGCCCTTGCTCTTGCTGGTTCAGTAGAAGGAGTGTCAGTCCCAGAGGGAGCTGTACTGGATGCAGGGTATGGGACTCACCTGAGCACCAGCCACATGGAAGTCAGTTGTACAGTAGGGAACAGCTGTTCCCTGTGGGATTGTCTGAAAGCTGGTTCGTGCTAAAGATCTTGGAAAGCGATAAATTATCTTTTAGAGGTGCCTCCTCTCTCTTCATCACTCAGAGAGAAAGCAGTGATGGTTTGCTTGAGGTAGATGCTCATTTTCAAAGTAGCTTAAGACAGATAAGGTGAATTTTACCATGGGTACCATTACTGCCCTCGTGTTACATGCTGTTAACAGAGAAAGCCTAGAAGGCTTAGAGTTTAAAAGCGATGCTTCAGATACTGAAACATGAAAAAGTTTTCTTCAAGGATACCTCCCTGTGTAATATTATAATGAAACCAAAAGTGCCAAGTGGATGGGAACATTATGAGAACTGTAATCTGGGAAGTAAGCTTCAAAGGTTATCCTATAATTGTAATACTTTTCTCTCAGTCTCAAAGCACTTTCCCCATGGGTAAATATCATCATCCCACCTCAGGTAATAATGAGATAAAGATCTCACAGGAGGACAGCACACAAATGGGAATAAACTCCTCTTACAAGTTCTAGCCAGCTTCCTAAAATGTGTGTCTGTGTAGGTGTTGTACCACAAATAACTGAGTGAGAAGACAGTATCTACAATAACATCTTCTGAGTGACTCTATTCTGAGAGCACCCATTTACCTCACTGAAAGGAAATTAACCTCATTATCTTAGTTCAGGTGGAAGGGACCTGTGATTTTTGTGGACCTTTCAAGAATGGAAGTGTTCCGTTTGAGGATTTGTCTGTCAGTTGAAGGGCGTACATGATTAACATGATCATATATATGAAACTGGCACAGGGCAGGTTGCGTCAAATATTTGCACAATAAGAAACAAAGCAACGTGATGCATGCTAATTGGGCAAAGTGTTGAAAGTAATAAATGATATCTACTCAATACCATAAAAATTATTCAAAACTGAAATTATACAGGCCTGTGTCTATTAGTGACAGCCTGCTGTATCAATGCTGGTTTCATCCCTCTAGCATGGACGGCTGAATTGTCACAGGCATGCCTCTTCCAGGGAGGCAGAGTTTACAAAATTGATCTGCAGGAAAACGACCACTTCAAGTCCATCTGATACATCTGTACTTGCTACTAACACGTTGAATTTGGTGGTTTTTGGGGGAGGATGGCATGTTGGCCCTGGAGGGTTTTTTTGGGTTCAGTGTTTAGTTTATGGCTTTCATCTGAATTTGCTGCGTGGGCATGCTACAAGATGGGAAAGCTTGTCCCCTTGGGGACACTGCTTTTGTGGCCCCCTCATGCTGCGTGAAATATCTGGGGTAAACCTTTTACAAAACTTCTTTTGTTATGAGAAGACTCCAGTTTGCCAAACCTGAAACTCGATGCAGATGTGCGTTGGTTTCTCATATTTACAAAGAGATTTGGGGGGCAAAAGGAAAGACTTGTCCCAAAATAGCCATCCAGATTTTCAGGAGCTGAAAAATCTGTTGTTGTGAGTACCCTTCCAAAACCCAAGTAAAAGCTTGCCCAAGAAAAAGTTATATTTCTACATATTGAAAATACAAACATTTTCCCAGGTTGAGGTGAGGCGAGTTGTTTCTGGTCTGGTGTTCTGTGCGGGTTGCTTCAGAAAGTAAAAGCAGTCCCAAGGAAAAACCCGTGCTGGGATGGGGAGGCGAGAGCAAGCAGCCAGCTGGAACGTGGTTGCTCACGGTAGCTCCCTCGCCCAGCGCTGCTGCCTGCACACCCCGCAGCTTAACGCTGCCACGGTCTGAAGTTTTAAAATAACACACCTGGATGGTTGTTTAATTTGCCAGAGCTGAGAGACTCCAGACAGAAAGAGGCTTTGAGGGAGTCTGGAAGAAGTTCTGTTTGTTTTAACCTGATCTGGTTTTCCTTTTCTGTGGTGCCCAACTGAAGAGAGAGCCTGACAGACTCCACTGTACACTGCACTGAAAACAGATTAGCCTTGGTGCTCTATGGTAGGAAAAAATCCCATTTGTGTGGACAAGCAGTGTATGTTTGGTCTTGCCTTGAGTCTTACTAACCCCGCTGCCCAGGTCACTATTATTACTGTCTGTTCAAAACCAGCATGAAATTAGTCGGTGCCCTCAAGTCCAGCAAGTTGCTCAACAAATATCTGTCAATGGGCAATGTGCTGTAATGCAGAAGAGCAGCCGTAGTGCCTGGAGGGAGGCAAAAGGGGTTAAATGAGCCTGGAGGCAGAGTTGCTTGTCACTTCAAGTCATTGTCCCTCCAAAAGGCATTTGGGGCAATACTACCTTCCTCTGTTGCTGGCAACACTGTTCCTGTTAATTAGATGAAGCTACAAAAAAGATGCCACATACGAACCTGCTCTGTGCATTATAAATGCCGTACCAAAGATGATTTTCATTAGATTGATTCTGACAAAGAGAGAAGAATCTTTGCTGTAGCAAAGGCCTCTGAGATTTATGTGAATAACAGCAAGGGTACTGATGTGGCCTGAAAAGCTATCCGTAAACAACAGAAAACAAAGTCACGTTTGTTGAAGCTTTGCCTCACAATTGCTCTGATTTTTTGACCATACTGGAGTTCCTTCTGTAAATTGAAACAGTTGGGCAAGCTTCCGAGTCACATAATATTCAGCAAATAACACAAAGCGTGGAATGAGATGTTTGTAGCTTTCTTCTCTTAATACTAAATTGCATTTCCCTCTGTTCTTTCCAAGATTCACGTCTTTTAAACTGCAGTCTTGCTGTCAGTTGTGGTGGTAGTGTAAGTGTGCAGATTCTCAGTGTGCCTTCAGCACAGTGGCAACAGCATCTCTGATAGTGATATTCTTCATTTTAAACAGAAATCTCCCCAGAACTGCAGGTGCTCCTATATAGACACACTGACTTCTGCTTTTGCTAGAAGAATCATCAGTGTAACAAATATGCAGTAAGTGTGTTCTTAACAGTTAGTATTGCTTCTTTGTCCCCATACCATGTTGATCTGGGGATGTACTGTATATACAATCCCTATTATTTCCAAGTGATGGCAACACCCCAAGGATGTTTACTTGGGCAGACTGAGCAAGGCTTTCTCATAATTGTAAACAGAGCATTTAAAACAATGTAATCCAACTTTTAGCCTGTTCCCGTTTTTGAGCATTCAAGTCTACATGACAGACTGATGAGCTCTGCATGTTTGCCAGGAAATCCAGGTTAAACCCAGTCCCCTGAACTCAGGCTTCTGCATCCTGACTCTCATCCTGTTTTTAGAAGAACTGGGGATGTTGCAGAGGGGAAGTTGTGTGTTTTCCCTCTTGGGAAATAGATCTTTTTGCTGTCAGTGTTCCCTCCAGCAGCCTCTGGGCAAGTTTCAAATGTGGTGTGTCAGAGAGCTGCCAGGAAAGAGAAGGAAGTGGGTGAAAGACCCAAGAGCACTGCATACAGATAGGATGAGGTGCAGTCAGTCCTATATACTGATTTTTTTCTTTGCAGCTGCTAGAGAAAGGAAGGATAAAACTCAACGTGTGGGATAGCAGTTGTGGCTGCATCTGGCATTTTGCAAGCATTCCCACCACCTTCACGTGGCAGTGGGTGTTATGAATTGTCACCTCCTATGTGAATCACCTGCTGTTTCTTAAACTGTACTACTCAAGCACACTCCTGACCAAGTAAATGGTCATACTTCGTATTAAGTGCCACAATTCATCCTGCTGTACTCCTCAGCCTGCGGCACAGTACAGTTTTATCAACCCTGTGATCCTCAGGACCCAAATCGCAGACTCTGCCAGAGCAGGCAACTCAGCAGAAACAGACTTGCCAAGCAGAAGGTGCTGGAGAAAAGCACGCACGCACATGTGGGGTGCAGGCGGCACGGGGCAGCATTGCTCAGGGGCTTTGCATTCCCCTGGCATGGGGGAGCTGCTGTGCCTCCAGCAGCTGCGTCCTCAGCTCCCTGCCTCAGCTGCTCCCGAGAGTGAATGTCTTTGTCATCCTCTCTGCGTGTGCAGGACGTACGTCTTAAACTGGGCCCCTCGCACGTTCAGTTCGTACAGTTTGGCCAGATCCCCGATGGCTTGTTGGGAATGTCAGAGGAGGAGTTGTAGGCTGCTCGGGCGTTACGGCTTTCTCTGAGGTTGTTAGCAGGCAGCCAGTGAGGCCACAACACAAGTGGCTGCTATCTGCGCGCTATTGTCTCTGCAGGAGAAACTATTGACTGCATCTATTTTTAAGGATTTTCTGCAATGGATGTGCCATAGTAAAGCTGGTTACCATCCTGTGGTATAAACTTGAGCTCCGAATTAGCCTGAGTGCCTGCAGTTCAGTGTTCCCATCTTCCACAGTGATTTTCAGTGAAAGCAGCAGTCTCTTTAAAAATGGCTTTCGTTTTGCCCAAGGGTTCATGCAAGCCTCAATTCTGCCCCCTTTGGTACACTAATCTACTGGCCTTTGCCAGTAGTCTTCAACACTAGATTTCCTAATCCCCTTCCCCTGCAGCATCCAAACTGCAGGTCAGGCTTTGAATGCAGAAGGTTATTAAATCATCCCTCCAGGTCATAGATGGGGGGGCCTTAAATTCCATCACGTTTGATTCTGGCAACTTCTCACAGTGCCCAAATTAACTTTGGCAGGTATTTGTAAGCTCATCTGCAAAGAAACAGGAGTGCGGCTCTGACAGAGGATGTGAGGCAGAGAAAGGGCAGAAACTGAGAAGAACAAAGCGGAAAACAAAGAAATCCCCCAAACCAGGGATGCTAAATGCTGCACTTAATTGCTAACAGAATAAATTGCTCCTTTTGTGTTGTTTAAAAATGGAAAGGAATATTGAAAGAAAAAGAAGTAAGAGCTTGCTGTACTTGAGATGTCTGCATTTAAGATACTTTTTTTTTAATACCCTGTGCTTGCAGGAATTGAAAAGAATCGGTGAATGTGTACAGCCCTGTTTTCACTTGTTGGAGGCCTGATTTAGTCAAAGACAAATTATTCATGCTGCCTTTAAACAGCCTCCTCAAGAGAAGTAGGGCAGGAAACTCCCACAATAACCTGCACAATGGGAGCGAGAGGCCAGCCAAACGCCGCCTGGGACACGTGAGGAGGGAAACCAAGTGCGCCTTTGAGCAGCTGGGAGAAGATTTCAAGCCTGGTAATTTTGTACGAGGAAGCATGAAGGGTGCCTTTCACGAGAAAGCCCGACTTGTCGCAGCTAGTCGACATGGCACTGAGTGAGCAGTGCACGCAGAACGGGGTGCATTGCATGCAGTACGTTGGGCCCTGCTCTTTGTTATCGAAGAGTTTTTAGCTGACAATTATCTGCCTCCTGGCTGGGACCCACCGGTCAGTTATTAAATACGTGACGTAGCCTCATCTGCCCATTGCCAGTCACCGGACTGAGCCCGTGGGACCAACGTGGTGGCTTCTGTGCCGGTGGTGGCAGAAAGTACGCATACGCACGCACGGCCCACAAGCAGCTCAGTGTTTGTTTCCACTGAGAAAGTTTTGACCTGCTTAAAGAGCCATTGCTATGGAAACCTAATGAGAAGATAATTGAATGAAACGTCTTTGCTTTCCATCCCTTTCTCACACTGGTGCCAGCAAGGTCAGAACCTTGCAGGCCTGCTTTCTCTTCAGGTTCATGCAAATTTGATAAAAATACCAAAGGCCTATTTTCTTCCCTGTGCTAGCTCCGGTTAGATAAATTATCTTGTATTCAGTCAGGAGCAGTTACAAGTCTGTCAGTTTTTCATACTAATTATGTGACTGGGCCATTTCTAATGTACGCGGATAACCAAATGGCTTTGCAGCAGAGCCAGCATGTGCTTTTGCATTGGTTTATTCACCGCTATGAATGTGCATAATATTTGTAGATTGAAAATACCATCCAAAGCGTTTTCCTCAATGGGCTATAAATAGTCATTGGGAGGGAATAAGAGGGCCACTATCAGTTTACTGAAGATCATAACAGTAGTGTTTCATTATCAGATGGTGCTATGCACCTGTGGATTTTATGGTCCATAAATGAGATGCAGCCATGTGTTAAAGCACATCTGCATTTAAAATACTTAGTGTTGAAACAAAAACCCATCAGAAATCCTGTCATTCTCAGTTCTCATGTTTGTTCTGTCTCGAGAATGATGAGCTTTCAAAAATCAACAGGCATATTCATGAAAGCAGCACATGGTGTCGTTTGTTTCCTTTCCCAGTTCTGCGGTGTACCAGCACATTCACGGCTCAGGGCATGTATGACTGTGTCCCTTGTAAAATCAACCGCTCTGTATGCAAGATAAGCCACGGCGTTTTCTGTCTGAGATCAGAATCAGTCCAGAGTTAACAGGGAAAGCTGTAGCCTAGAAGCTTGATACAGCCTAGTTAAAACCATCTTAATAATAAGATACAGTCTCAGTTGGCTTGTGACACAAATGCGTGCGTTGGTTCTTCCTTGCACTCCCAAGTTTTGGAGCCCACCTCCAGGATTCAAGGGTTAATTTGTGAAAGGAAGGGATTGCTTAGGTATAGCAAGGTCACCCCCACTGCAGCGCTTTTATGGAAAGATAGATTCAAAGACCATTTTGGATGCCTGGCTTTGCCATTGTTCATACAAAACCCACAGGCTGCAAAAGAAGAACCAGAAGTGCCCTCCAGAGGCAGTCCTCGTGTCCAGATCTTTGTTGTCAAAGACTGTCTCTGTCTTTCAAGCACCCTCTTAAAAGCAGTTAGTCAGTTTTTAAAGCTGCCCTCCCTTTCTCTACCTACTGTTGGAAGTTTGTCCAAATAGTTAGGAAATGTTAACTCCTCTTTTCTAATTTCTTTCCAGGTTATGTCTACTTGTTCCTGTGCCTGATTTATTAATAGGCAGTAAATTAATCTTCTTGCAGCTTTCAGTTTTGTCAGACTGAACAGGCAAAACTTTTCTAGCTCTCTGTCTTAAGATAAGCTGTCCAGTTCCCTGACTATTCTAACAGCATTTTCTTTGCTGCTTCTGGTTTGATTTCATCTTTCTTGAGCATGAGTATTGACAGTTATACAGGTATTCCCATATGTATTCATTCTTTGTACTGCCATTGGAATTTCCCATCCTTATGCCTTTTAGGATTAACGGGTTGTTTTTTCTCAGTCATCCTTTTTCAGCTGGTATCCCCAGATACTCTGTCATTTGCAAACCTGCAGCGTTTGAAAGACTGACTTTTGTGTCAGTCCTGTTTGTGTACTTGCACATTTTAGCGTTGAATGTGAACTCATTTCTGTTAAGCCAGTCTTTCTAATCAGCTAGTTCCTGGTCCAGGTTCTCCACGCCAGCTGTTGCTACTAAATTTTGTGTCACTGATCACTGTGTGGTCTGATGTAATTTACTAAACTCCGCTGAAACCCATCATCTCTCTAAGGCAGAAATATTTGGGTACTCCCAAAAGTAGCTCCATTTTTAGATTATCTATTGTGCCGCCTTTTTTTTCCCCCTCATTTGTTTATTTCAGCAGTTTAGCTCCAAGATGCCCAAAGTGTCGGCCTAGAGATAGTTTTGAATTTGTGAGATTAATGGATTAAAGTTTTGACCCCTTCTGCAGCTTGCTTCTAGAGATTATAGGTTGATAAGAAAGTACTCCTTCCCTCTGGCCATAAATCTTTTTTTCTTCTTTCTTGCGTGAATATATACCCATACATTTCTTCTGCTATATGCTGTGACAGAGTACATTTCATGTGAAAGCTTGCTAATGAAGTTGTACATCAGACCACAACAAAAATGAAGGCCTCCACAGTGGAGTAATGGCATTTGGCTCCCTTTCAGACACGCAGTGCTGAAACTTCTGCCAAGTGTCACTGCATCATTAACTTTCAGTACAAGTTATCAGTCTATGAATGGAAGAACACAAATCACTTTCAGTGCACGTTCACAGAGGAGCTGCCGATTTAACAGAGTAAGGGAGTGTAATTGGCAAATCAAACATAGAGCGACTCCAAGGTACTCTGGAATTTTTCACCAGACATCTAGGAAGTAAAACACTTGATTGATTTCACTGAGGATTTTTAAGTGTCAGAGTTGTCTGGTGGAACTAAAAAGCAAGTGCCTTATCAGGCTCTATGTGGTAGGTTTTGTCGGCATTTCCATCTCTTCAGACCAGCTGTTAGCATTTTCAAGGTCAGCCCAGGCATGGAAGATTTCCTCTTTAGGGAATGCATGAAATGATAATTGGAATTTGCATCCTCTGATGAAACACGACATAGTTCTTAAATCAGTTACAAATGAGAAGGTGGTCTGCTTGCTGTGGATCCTACTCTTCTCACTCCCTTTAGCTCAGGCGTGTCAGAAGTTTGCTCCTACTGCTCTTCCCCTTCTTTGGAGGCCAGTGTGTGACGAGTTGGTGGCCTCAGGCTAATTCCCAACGAACAGATGTCCACATCACAAATATTGCTGCTACACCTGCTACTTACTTGCGTCGTTGTTGGCAACTGCGCAAGAGAAGAAAAGGATTAAAATGGATTTGGAGGCTGAAGAGCACAGGAGACTGCCTCTCCATTTCGAGGCTGCTTTCACTAGTGAGGCAAAGTTCTGATCATGAACAGATTTCATTTTGTAAGGAGGGTGATTTGGTGCATTTCATGGATACTAAATTCATTTAAGATAAACAGAATAACTGCTTGATGGGTGAGGTCTGTGCTCGGGTGCAAAACATGTAGTGGATTAATTCTGTCAGTTCTAACAGAACTTGGCTTTCTTTTTACCTGGTTGTCTCCATATACAAGTCCACATACTTTTTATCTGATTTACCTTTATTTAGAAAAATACTCACTGACAACTTTTCTTTGAAGTGTCTGGATGAAATCCTGGCCCTGTTGAAAGTCTTTAAATTTTGACACTGGTTTTTCTGGAGTTTTTACCCAGAAAGTATGGGATTTGTATTTTTCCTCCTGCATTTGTTATAAAAACTAAGTACTTGGTGGCGTTATCACCCATATCGTTAACTTTTTCCCTTCAAGGGTAAACTTTAAACACTATAAAACACTGAATGTCTCCCTCCATCTGGTGCACTACAAATCTGAAATTTGGTTGCTTCAATTGGTTTGTAGTTTGTGCTGGATTAAATTTCTAATCAGCCTGAGGTTGAGGGAGGTTACGTTTCAGAGCTTCACTGTGCCAAACCCTCCTTGTCTAAATTACTAAATCAAACTGAAACTTCATACTGTCTCATTTCCCCTTTAATGATGTCTTTGCAAATTGATGAGCATGTTTTTCATGCTTACAAAACGTTGGCCTGTAATTGCTTACATCTTCTAAACTCTGAACTGGCTTGAACTAAAATTTTCCTTCAAGTGGTTTACTGAATTGATCAAAAACTCTTCATTGCCCTCTTCTGGGGGTCTAAGAAAGCGCAAGGAGCCTGTGCAAACACGGTGGACGGCAACTAGAGTATAGCGTGCATGTATTATTATATGGCCTCATTCAAAGAACGATTTGGCTTGAGGTCTTCTTGGTGTGCTGGGGTACGCATGTTTCTGTTCCGCGTGGCTGTGGTACAGCCACCGCACAATAGGGTATTGTCACGTCGTGGGGCCGAGCTCTCGGCAAAGACGCTGCAGTAATGCTTTGCACTTGGAGCCTCCAGCAAAGCCATTGAAGCTGGCAGAAGTCATTTCACTGGCTTGGCGCAGCTTGGTTAAATAGTGATTCCCATAGGAAGGCTTCAAAGAATTGCACAAGGTTTGGTAATTTCTATTAGGTCCATTTATACAGACAGAAAAAAAGGCAGTGAAGGGGGGCGATGTCTCATCAGAGATCCCACAATGAACCATTGGCACTGAGTTGGAATCCATTATGGAAAACTAGTTCAATGAACATAAAGAGCGAGAACAAAAGATTTACTTACTATTTTAGTGAGTTGTTTGTAAAGTCCATGTTCTGTTAAAATAACTCGCTCCAGCTAGCTTTTGAGGAAGGGAGTGTACACTGGTGGGAAAGCACACAAAAGGGACTCGGGAGAAAGAAGCTGTAGTCTCCAGTCATCTATGGCTGTGCTTCATAGGGTCTGGACAAGCTTTCTTCACCTTGCCTTTAAAAAATCTCTACTCCTCTCTTCCACACAGTGGCTTCTGAAAGTTCAATAAATATTTATAAAGCATTTTCAGGTAAAAAACGAATAGGCCAAAAACTGTTATACAGCTAAACAAATACAGCATCCTGGTGCTACAGTTTCTAAGGCAGCCAAAATACTGTTTTACAAATGGAAAGGGGGAAAGTATGTGAAAAAGTGTTTTTCTGAGGGATCCCTAGATTCCTTTGCCTTAACCATAGGTTTCTGTCAGTATGTATTTTTCTATGCTGGTCACAAAAGGCATGTTTAAGAGGGGAACTCGGTTACTGTGGTTGGACCAGTGGGTTCAGTTTTTGTTTTCAACTTGCTGTGTTGGGAAGAAAAGGAAAGAGAAAACAGCTCATGAGATATTGTTTGGAAACTATAATTTACTGTAATCAGACAGCTCCCGTGAAATGTAAGAAGTCTACATCAGTAAGTCCACTTTTCTTTTTTGTCCTAGGCTTTCCATTCATAAATCAAGTTCGGAAGAAGGCTCTGTAGGTCAGTATATTTCATTTTATTTGATACTCCTATAGAATTCTTAAACAGGTTTTGAGTTTTGCTTGTGCTGGGATGTGAAGAGCTGAGTAAACACAATGCTGGCAGAAGTCAGTAGCATTTGTGCAGGGGGTGGGGAGGCGAGTCTTAGCAGCTTTAAAAGCTGGATGCTGGGTGTCTCAGTGATCACTGCGACTGCCCAACCAGCATTGTCGTGTGATAAATGTGCATCTTTTGACTTGTTATATTGAATTTAAAATGTCTGCATGTTAGATCACTGTTAGCCTATCTGTTTGTGCTCTGAAAATTACCACCGCCAGTGAATAACTGGGGTTTCTGTTATTTTTGTTCATGTCACGCCAGAGTCTCTTCCTTTGTTTCTGAAATATTTTGCATCCTTAAATATGTATTTGTTTTCTATTGTCTTTCACTTTTTCCTTTTTTTTTTTTTTTAATTTACTATAATTAGTTCATATTGCTATCCTAACTTATTAGCTGAGCTGATACAATTTTGGACAGATTTTATTTTACTCATTGGAGAGGAAAAGAAAAACTGGGAGTTTTTTTTGTTTGTTTCTTTTTGATTTTTTTTCTAGGGACATTTCTACACAGTCTAAACTTAAGCCGTGTTTCAGAGAGTCAGTAAACCCAGCTCTAGGGCTTCTAGGGTGAGATCCAAAATGCTATAGTCACATGCTGAAACTCAGTGGCACGGTATAAGCTGCGTTCATTTGAATTTTTCAAAAGCAGAGGGATGAAGTAGCTCTGTATTAGTAGCTTTTCTGCCAGATCAGGCACAGTACCTTCTTTTGCAGATGGCATAACCTTTGTAGCATGTGCCCTGGTTAATTCAACGGAGTGCAGTTATATGCCCTACCTTGAGCCAGATTCCGTTCTTTTTTAGAACAAATTACTTCTGCATCATCAAGCCATACGCAGATCTGATATTAATGGACATGGAGACCCAGCCCTGTACAGTCCAGACATACAAAGAGCAAGAGTCAGATGTAGCTGATGGTCTTACAAAATTTCTCATGCCAAGTAGCAGAATGTGCATGTGTGCTTGTGCGCGTGCGTGTGTGCATTTATGTATGTGTAAAGCATTTCTTTTCTGTATAGATCTGTACACACATATTAGAAAATTACTTATCTGAGTTGTGGCTTAGGCTGCATAATTGTGGTTCAGTTAAAGAGAATAAACCAACAAAATACTTCAAAAACACATCCAGACTTGACATTAACAACTCAACAGATATCAAAATGAATGTAAAATATTTTCTGTTTATAATTCAAAATATGTAAGTTACTGGCTTATCTCAGTCTCCTATAGCATTGGCAATTATAAAAGAATGTGCATTTCTCTGACATAGCTACATCAGCATAGTTCTAATACAGAATAAATCAAGAAAAACAGAAAATTTGAGATTTTTTTTTTTATTCTTGTTTTTGACTTAGAAAATATAACTTAATACTTGAAAGCTTCTCTGGCATTTACTAACTGATGTTTCTTTCTGAAATTCTTTTTCCCTTTCCCCTCATCCTCCCTCCCCACTTTCCTTTTAGGGAAAGCAGACTGGAAAAAGAAAAATAAGTTTTTTTGGCAGAATTTCCGAAAGAACCAGAAAGGACTAATGAGGCAGACTTCAAAAGGTAAATCTGTTTTAAGGACACACAAGCTATCCATATAAAATAGAAGGAACCAGCATCACAAAGGAGTAAAACTTATTTGCAACCGTGTGGCAGTTAGGGGTCTGTGGATCTGGAATTACCGCATGTTTGGTTCGTCGTGAAAGAAAGATGAGTCCTATTCTGTGAGACCGCATCTGCATGAGGCTGGGACACCTTCTCTCCTGACTGTCAGTGAATGCACGTGCACAAAGTGACGCAGTTAATATATATTTATAAGTTATATCTGTAAATGAACAAGATGCCTTTTTTTCCTGATCCTGACATCATGAGAGAAATACTGCTCTGTTTTAATGAGAAAGATGTTTCTCCTTTCTTTGGCATTGGGTTACTTTGACCTGTTTGCTTTAGGCTTGAATCCAGCCTCTCATTGTAGGAGAAGACACTACAAGAAGAAGTAGTAAAAGTGCATCTGGTGACTAGTGCAAATGTAGGATTGATTCCACTTAAGCTGTCAGGTGTCTTTCTCTAGTTCTTGTCCAAAAGATGCAGCTGTGCATTGCTTTAAGTATTTCTCTTTACACAGAAAATTCCTGTTTCCCCATGTGTATCTGTTAGATCCTTCTGTTGCAAACATGCTTCCCCACGTCACGGTGTCTGTGTTCAGATGGATTGTGAAAGATGACAGGAGTCCACTTATGAGGTCGAAAAGGGGCACATTTACCCTCTCAGTTAAGCATGGGTCCTTGCTGACTCTCAAGGCAAGTTCTAACTGTCTGTGCCGACACACGAAGCTCATACCAAAAAGTGAGGTCCCGGAGTCGAGGGCCCCAGTAAATCCAGCACCGTGTGCCAGCTCAGTGGCTGATCAGATAGCCTGGATAGATTGGGGGACGTGGCCAGTCCACAGCAGAAAGCTGTGAGGACCCAGCACACCATTCCTGGAAGGGCTTCCCATCCGCTCTGGCAGCTGACTACAGTATTCCTGAAGGCTGAGCGCAGGACTTTTCTGGCATTAGCACTTTCTCTTTTGATTCTTGTCTTTCAGGGTCAATGACTGTGTGATGACAATCACGTTTTACTTCTCCTTGTCATGCTCTCCTGCTTTTGGTGTCAGAGTAAACTTAGCTTTCTGGCTTAATTTACTTCCTTTTCTTGCTCAGTTACTTCCAAATCATTCAGTCCTTTGAAATCATACTATGAGACTGCTCTGGGGAAGGTCTCTTTCTGGGCAGACAGATCCACATGGTGACCAGATTTCAGAGACTGGGTAAAATCTAGTTTCAATGTATCCCGCTCTGTGCCTGACCTCTTACACATGCTTGTTATCTCTGTGTTTTTTCCTGCAGGAGAGGATGTAGGGTACGTGGCCAGTGAGATCACGATGAGTGATGAGGAACGGATCCAGCTGATGATGATGGTCAAAGAGAAGATGATCACCATTGAGGAAGCACTTGCTAGGGTATGATATGTACACACTTCAGTTTCCTGGAGAAACATGTTTTAGGATGTAGGATATACCAATTTGGAGTTTTCATTTCAAAACAAAGGAGAAGGAGAGAAAGCTTGCCGGTTTATCCCATCGCAGTAGGTAGCATAAATTAGATAGCAATTCCTTTGTTTATGAGAAAAAGTGAGATTTAGCTCAACCAAAAATAGATGTCTAAGGTATAGCAAATTAATCAAGACCTAAAAGCATTTGCTTCTCTCCATTGGCAATAAAGGGTGCCAGTCAGAGAAAAGCTCAAGTGTATACGTTTTCATTGCAGCTGTTTAAAGGTAAGGAAGATGAATCCCACCTGTATTAGTCCTTATTTATCATGCTCATTCATAGGTTTCTTTAAGTACTAAAAGGAATGCTTCAAGTTTTGCTGAGCTTGCCTGATTTGTTTCAGAACGCATATATTTGTTATTTTCCTGCTGCTAATGGCTGAAGGGCAGTTTGAAGGCTTCCATTTTCAGCAACTAAAACTTTTAAAAAGACTAATGTTTAAGCTGAAATTTCTTCTGCTTGTTTCTTAGCCGAAAAGGTGGTGTTTTGTTTTAATAGCCTTCAAGAAAACGTATTCATCCGTTTTTGGCATTTGACATTAAAAGCAACACATATGTATTTTTTGTTAAGTACAGTGGCTGTCACAAGTGTTTCTTTATAAAATCTGAATGTTAATAAACCACAAGAAAAATAACTGTAAGGAATTGTATTTGTGCAGCAATAGGGCTGAGATTTTAATTGCTCAGGAGCAAAAAGGTCAGTGTTCAAGTTTCCACACCACCTTTGATTTTGTACCCTGGTGCAAAATACTGTGATGGAACATGGGGTGTTCTGTATGGGCTCTATTAGAGGTGCAGAAAACGTGATTTAGATTGTGAATTGGCACTCAGATAAATTTCTATACTGACATACTGTATCTTGAAATAGATTATCCTAGAATAGAAAGTTATGTTATTGTCTGAAGAAAATATTGCTTTGCTGGGAATCATATAATGAAAAAAAATGCAAAATTTAAAAAATTACCGGGTGGTAATATTGGGAATTCTTTTACTTCTCTGTTGTTAAAAATTTTTGGGGGTAGGTTTGTACCTAATCTGTATGGTGAATATATGTCCTTGTACTGTTTCCCTCTAGTGGTCTGAGCTACTAGCAGCAACTTTTTTTTTTTTTTTTTTTTTTTAGTATCATCAGTTCTTGATCCTCTGAACAGTTTGACTCCAGTAGGATTGGTTTTGTGTCTTAAGACTTTTATTGGAAAACGGAAAAGATGGTCTTTAGTTTTAAAATTATAAAAGATAGTTCCTAGTCTACTGCACATCATTTTCTTTATGAAGGAAATTGGCAGGCTGTTGTGATTTAGTCTGTCCAATGGAAACGGTGCCTCCGAGATGGGGATGTATAACATATTTTACCAAAGACAATTAATCAAAATTCTATGTTTACAGATCATGTCCTTTAAAAAAAACCCTCATAATTAAAACTTCTGATTCTAAAGCAAATTAATTAATTTTGAACAAGGGAGACATACAATGCAAAAGTTCTGATTTTCCCAGTTCCACAATGATATGGGGGAAAAAGAAACCTGAAAGGACGTTAACTCTTGCTATTTTAATGAAGATTGATAGCTTCTCCTCACTGGAAGATGTTCTCTCTGTCTTTTTAAATTTCAGCTGAAAGAGTATGAAGCCCAGCACAGGCAATCAAGCAGTGTAGATGCTACAGAATGGCCTGATGGTTCTTACTCAACATTTGATGGGTCTTCCAATTGTAATGTAAGTACCTGTCATTCTGATATAGCTCCCCAGTATCATTTAATATTTAAATTCTTTTATTTCAGTACAGAAATATCCTGATTTACCTGGTGATTTCCTTAATAGCAAATGTATCATTTGACCTTGCGATGCTATGTTCTGTCTGCAGAAAAGCTTTAACACGGATTTTAAATCTTTGAGGTCTGTTGTCGTAGACTTTAACAGTCTTACTGTATAATCTCTCTCTTTTTTTTTTTTTTTTTAATCTGATGCTTTGTCACTGAGCTTTTGAAGCACAAGTTATCTCAGGCAAAAATGTCTGTGTTCCAAAATGAACGGAAAAGGTTTATTATGTTGTTTAGAGGGAACTGTTTAACTTTACTTCTCAGTTACTGTGAATCAGCAGAGTTTCCTGGGCCTGCCTAGCCCTTTTTGATGCATCCTAGCTGAGGGTCTGGCTCAGTCCTAGCTGCCTACTGCTTTCAGGCAGTTCTACCTCTGTATTTACAAACTTTCAGCCGAGAGAGTTTGCAGCTTTTGCCAGACCCATAAGCAGTAAGGTAGCTTTCCTCCCTCATTTTTACTTCTGAGTTGTGTAGCTTCTGTTGTTTTTATGGGCACCAGACAATCTTTGTGTCATGTCATACTGAATTAATTAATTTTTCCTCCCAAATATCTTCATTTGCACTGAGTAGTTTATTCCACTTCATTTCTCTAATTGAAAGTTCACAGATAAATCTTGGAGTAGAACACATTCGGCTGTCAAATCCAAGCTCTTTGTAACCCATATACTTGAATCATAGGCTTTTGAGACCATTGATTGATTTATTTGTTTTATTGTCAATGGAATTTCCTGCTAACTGCAGCAGACAGTTAGCTTCTCCCTAAATGAAAAGAGGAATGCTATGTCATTTTATGAGATGTTTAAAATATTTTGTGGTGGAGAAAGATTTTCTTGTTTATATTAAAAAAAAAAAGCCCATCTTTGGTTAGATGGGAGCAGAGGGGGATTGATGTTGCCTTATACTCTGTTCTGATATATCAGAAATGTGCAAAGAATAGAGAAGGAAGGATCCTGACTCTTCTGCACTGATTGTTTAGCCAGCTGAAAGATGTCTAGATATTTTCCTCATTACTATTTATAGCCTGAACTTTCCCCTCTTAAGGCCTTTGGCTAAGGTACTTATAGCATAAAAGCCTCAAAACTCTCATTTACCATGGTCAAATCTCAGAAGGATACTGAGTTTCTCTTAGATCTTCTGACAGTGGTTTACGCTTGTGTTGAAGTTACTGAAAGCTGTGTATACCTCTGAGGACCGAACATGACTCAGTATTTGCTCCCTAATGGAACGACTTGCACCTTTTCTCTGAAATTATTTTCCTAAGCCATCTTTGCACTTTGAGTCAAGACCTCTGTTGCCTCTCTCTGCTGTCCTGGTAGGATTTGAAGCATCTTCCTGCTAACTTCGATGGGGGATCTCTATTCCATCGTTGTAGATACCTCTCAAGATTTTTGCCCTTGCTCCTAATTTTTATTCTGGTTACATTTAACAGAAGCTGTGAAACTGCTTGCCTTCAAAGGAAAATCAGATCATCTGCAGAAATGAAACTTCATGTTAGAACAAAAGGCAGCTTGGCTTCTTTTTTTGTGGACAAGAAAGAAATTAGGGTTAACTGGGCTGAAAAACTTTGTGCTATAATTGACATGTAAGAGGGAAAAACAAACAGTGCGAAGTATCAGATATGCCTAGAGATAGGGCGTGTGTTCACCCAGACTATTTTGCGAAAGGACTTCTCTATTAATCTAAAATGACCAGCTTTTGAGAGGTACAAAGATGATTCTGTTTTTAAGCCCTTTCTTTGCCAAATGGTTTGACTTTCAGTGCCATTTGTGAGATTTGTACTCTCTGAATTTGGAATCTCAAAACTACCCCACTCATTTTATAGAGGCCATGAAGCAAAGATGGTTTTTCCATATATTAAGAACATTTTGTTAGATAGCCCACTGCCTTCTAACCTCAGAAAGTAATTGAAAGTATGAGTCACTGAAGTTTCTGGGTTGAATTAAAACTCCTTGGGCAATGGCTCTTCTGGTTCTGTTGGCATTTTTTCTGATTTCTTTTTTTTTTTTTTTTCAGTTTCATAGCCAAATTGTTACTAGGCAGTTTTTAATGGAACATTGTGATCATACTTGATCATTTTGTAAACATTTTGTACACACAAATGGTAAAAGCAAATTGCAGGATAACTGGAGGGAATTTAGGAAAATAATAATTTTTATTTTACTTGCTAATACGTTTGTTTGGTAACCTTCGGGATTTAAGAGATATCAAGACACTAGTATAATGGCCTTTTTTTTTTTCCTTCACATTTTATCTTCCCAGGCAGAGAGACCTGCTGGTAGTTAGGAGGACTTGGGAAGATGAGTTTTTTGTGGAGAACCTTGGTCTAGCTTTGCCCAATGACTGCCTTTCAGGAAGGAAAAAAGAAAAGGTAGAATCTAAGCATTTGAAGAATCTAAAAACGAAGGCAGGATGTCTGGAGTGTTTTAAGGGTTTAGGTACTCCATACTTTCAAGTCAGCTCTGCCCACAACATAAGAACAGCCACCTACAAAATGACATCTAAAAAAACCATCTAAAACAACATCATTAGTTGTTGTTGTTTTCCTTTCTAGGGGGGAAAAAAAGACAACTCTCTTTTTAATTATCGTGTATAACTATCATGTGTTTATGACTAACATCACTGGTTTGATCCTAAACTCATTTTAAAGATTGATTTAAGGATTCTTTTTCCCAGCTCCTCCTCTCTTAAATTACTGTACCAGGAAATGGAAACTTGCACTTCATACCCTTACAAAACTAAACCCTAAAGATGAACCACAAAGGGTTGAAGGGTCGTCATCTCAGCACTCGAAGGGAGGCAGCCTGATGTCATTGCTGTGCTGTTAATTGTATGTCCTGTTTGTTTGCTCTTAAGAAACAAACAAACAAACAAAGGCCTTGCCAAGCCAGTAGGTGACTTGGTTCTCTGCCACTTGAGAGCAGTTTGTAGCTTTCAGTCTCACTACTGTGGTCCCTTTGTTTCACAGCAAAGTATGCGTGTTATTTATTTCCTAATGTGGGAATGCAGTTGAAACTGTTTTTCTTTTTAGTCAGATGTATCAAAAGTCTAAAACGCCTCATCATTTTTTACAAATTTATTTCTGAATATTTGTTTCATCTCTGTTGGAATGAAGGCTGCTCACAGTAACTCTAGACAAGCTTTCATTGCCTTGTGCCAAATGTTGGGATGTAAAGCAGGTGCAGATTACAAATGGATCCCTTTCTGGATTTTAGATAAGGGCCTATTTGTTCTCAAGAGTCAGAAAGTCCAGGGAAAGAGAGGACTTCAAAATTGTCGCACATTCTTTCTTTATACTGAGGTGCCTTTTATGCTTCTTAAAGATAGAAGCCCGTTTGATAACTTTTGGGTGCTGAAATTCTCAGTTCATCTAAAACAGGGCTGCTTCGTCCCCAGAGCCCCGCTGGTACGGCTCCAGCCCAGCTTGGAGGATCAGCATTAGGACAAACCGGTATAAGTCCTTTCCTGTGCCCTCTGCTGAAAGACTGCTAATTGGTACCAGTTGCCGTGTTTGATGCAGGAGTAGGGGAGAGAAGCAGGAGGGAGGTTGTGACAGAAGTGTGTGTCATGCGTGTGCTGCCACTGAAACAAACCACTAATTAATTTCACTGACAGTTTCTGTAGATGCAAGTTAAATGAAGTTGTAATTATCCCTGAACTGTTTTGTTGGTGTCGTCAGGCTTCTGTGTTTTGGCTTTGATCAGTGGATAATGGTCAGCCATCCAGAGCTCGTTAATGCAAGCTTCCAGGTAGCGTAGCTGGCCTTCGTTTGAAGGGTGCTGCAGTGAGCTGTGCTGGGCTCCCCCAGGACCTCCCCACCTGCCACATGTGGCTTTGGCAGCCTCAGGAGAGAGGCCATAAAATTTATGAGTGGGGAGAACAAAAACAGCATCTCCCTCCAACAGCATGGCCCGCGGGTGGGTGGCGGGAAGCCCGCAGTGCCGTTTTACCTCCCTACCCTCCCAACACTTCTTTACCCAGGACTATCAGCATGGCGCTGTCACCAGTAGGAAACTGGCACACCGTTTGTTTTTGCTGGGGAGAGTGGCAGCAGTTGTGCAGACCTGGAGGTGTGCCGTGCACATCTGCATCTGCCATGAGGCTGATGCTAGGGAAAACTCCCCCTTGCATTGCCGCTCTTTTCTGTCGTCTTCATAAATCTGCTTCATAACAAGCGGCAGCAAATCGAGTCCACACAACAGCAGCTCTATCTGGAGTGAGATAATCTTTTGTTGCTCCTGTCCTTCATGTTATTTCCTGAGGACGTTTTCATTTACCAAATCAGTAAATGGAGCTACAAGTTAAAAGGGTGTGCAGTATTGGGTTTGTGTCTGCTACCATTGTCAAAGGCAGAATAACAGATGAGAATGGATTTTTGGTTGTAGTTGTTTCAATCTGAGAGATGCTGTAGCTATTGAATCAGGATTATATTACCTATGGTGGAAAGCCGACTCTGACAAAAGACGAAGTCTGATAGAATTATCTCTGACTCGCGACAGTCATTACTGTATTGTTTGGTAAGTGTGAAGAGTAGGAAGAAAAGAAATAATTACAGTATAACTTCTGTAGCACCAATTACCTCAAGAGTAAAGGTAAGCATAACCACAGCAAATCCACGTTATTCAGGGTTATACTGTATTTCGGTGATTCAGATTGTGGATGCTTTCTAAATACAGCAATTTTAAAATTGATTTTTATTCCTATTACTGATGGATTCTTAAAATCTTTAACCATTTGTTAACATTATTGTTGCTCATACTACAGGACTGTTACAGTAAAGAGGAAAAAGCCCTTCTTTTGGTATAATCAGTTTAACTAGTTAGAATTAAGCTCAAAGTCAATGCATATTGAGAACCAGCACTGGATATCCGTGGAGACTAGGGTATGATGAGTTGGGTTTTTTTTAATTTAAACAGTAGTGTTTAAACTGAAGCAACGTAGATACTTTGAGCATTTTGAAAATTGTGCACTATGTTAGCCTTGTTTTTGCTGTTATCACAGGACTTACCAGGTTTTTTTAAGTTGTTGGTTTTTTTTTTTTTTTTCCATGAAAGGCTAAAGGGTAGAAGATGATGTTTCTATGTTTCAGTTCTTCTTGCACAGCTTGTTGCTGACTCCAGATCCTGCATGCTCTTTGAAGTAATGGAGAGGAGCTGATGCTGAGCATGGCTATGAATGAATGCAGAGCTTTCATCTTTGCTCCAAAGAGTCTAGTGACCCGATTTCTGTTAAGATTTCCTGAAAGGCGCTGGTGTGCCTCATTGTATTGGATGGTATATTTATTATTACTATCCAAGTTGCTATAATACAGTCAGTGCTTAGTAACAGTTATGATGAAGAAAGAGCCAATAATAAGACATGGCTTCAAAATGATAGTGTTAAATTCCCATGCTATGTGCCTACTACACGGACCTGTCCTGGGAGGCACTGGCTGCCCGCCTTTTCCACTGATCTCAGGGGCGGTGTCCAGCACCTCTAGGTGAAAGCTAGTAGCAAAAGAATTACAGCGTATTTTGTTACAATCTTTCACCTCTCTCTATCCATGCATAAGAGCAGGGTTTCCCATGGGTGTACTAGTACAAAAACCTTCATGAGAGAAACGCAAATCGTCATTACGGTTCCCAGGACACAGCGCAAAGTTTTAAGTAAGGTCAGTGCTGTGGTGTGATGACAGCAGAGCGAGAGACCATCGATGTGTTAATATTTGGTTTTGTAGAACGCTGTAAGGAGTTTTTTTTACCTATTTAGTCTGAAATTTTCCAGAACGCTTTAGAATTTGCAGGAGAAATGCATTTATTTAGGAATAAAACTATATCACTTCTTTAAGTATTATTTACCATGCAAGACCTGCCCATGTTGTCATCAGATGCAGCTTGGCTAGGTATGTGTCCCTAGTGGGACTAAACATTGTCACCACAGGATTGTACTGAGCAGTTGGCAGTAATGTAGCCCAAGTAAACCTCCTGCTCACTGCCAGTAGGAGTTGCTCCTGCGGATGTGAAGACTGGATGTAATTAGTCTGTTGTAAGGTCTCTGAGAAAAATCTTCCTGCTATCGTGACTCAGAGAAGAGAGCTTACAGTAACACTCAGGCAGTGACTGTAATTAAGCGTGTTCATAACCACTTCTGTTTTGACTGCATTCAGACACGCCCTGTTGACTTGCTTTACTGCAAAACGTTTGGCCACGTATTTGGGGAGGGTGGGAGGTGGGAAGGCAAATTAATTTAATATTCATTCTAACACATTACTTGGCTTTTTTTATACCTTTTTGCCCTTGGGCAGCTGCCTAATTTCTCTGCTTATTACCTAGAGGGTGGGGGACGGTGGTAACAGCTTTTTCCTATTCTCCCTGCATGCATCAGCCAGCAGGAGATGCTGTAATCCGTAATGTGGTTTCCCTGCCCCCATCTTTTCTGAGACCAAGCCTATTAAACTGGAACAAAGCCTTGCTCAGTTCAAGAATTGGGAATCTCAAAAGCCATGTGTCTCACTGCCCTATTTGGCAGACCCAGGCTGAATAATCTTTACTTGTGGTACAATAGAAAATTTTAATTGCGCTCCTGTCGGTTACCACTTGCCCCCCGTCCCCGCCACTGGTGTTTCCTTCCTTGCACTTAGGATGGTAACGTTAATAGTTTGATTGTTTGAAAATACTATAAGAATGTAATTTAAATTACTACACCCTTCCCTAAAGGGCTCTCATTCTCTTCCCCCCTTTTTTTTTTTCTTTTTTCCCTGATATGAATTTCACTGTATGTCATCTATTGCTGTTGCACCCTTGGTTTTCCGAAATGAGGGGAGGTTGGTTTCCAGCACCAGTGGTGTACTCCATTCATTAATAGTACAGCCTACACCAAAGAATAGGGATTGCCCCCAGGCCCTCTTAGCCTTCCCAAAACACAAGATGCAGTTGAGAGAGCCTTGTTAGAGAATCTTTCCCATGTGCTGAGGAGTCTGCAGGAGAATTGGAAAGGAATGCTGTACTGTAACAGATACGGAATAATGTAATGCAGAGCTTCGTTCTGCCACATATACCTATGACAAGTTGTACATGAGTACAGTTGTATTGTCATTAAAATTAATTATGCTAATCAGTGAGAGAAACACTTTGCCATGAGGAAGTCTGTCTGGCTTGCAGATGCAAACGTCAGCAATGTACTTCTCAAAAATTATTTAGCTAAAACCTGGAAACGGTTAACATCTAGGAATTTGCCTAAGCAGCTATTCTAGGATCAAGGCAGACCTCCTGGGAGAATTAAATTTTTGTGCTCTCGTTACTTATGACAAATATTTCCCACTAATTTCAGCAAGCAGTGTCGTCACCAGCTAATGTGTAATATATCTTTCACCAAAGTAGCCGTTGGATGCTCCTTTGACTTCCTTGTAAGTAATCACAGACCAAACCCAGACATGGGATTGCTGTTGCCTTCAGTTTACCTGGGGGGGGCTGACATTACCATTGCACATTTCAGACTTGCACAGCCTTTGTAATTTGTACTCTTGCAGTTAATTATGTGAAGTGGCAAAAACATTTATGACCTCTGTTAATTTTCTTAAAAATTTTGGAGGCCTTTATTTGTAACCTGAGGATATGATGTGGATTATCACATCTGAGCTTCACACAGTTTTCTATAAACAGCCTCTGCAAGGATTAGAGGTTTGCGAAACTTTCTTAATGAAACCCAAAACCTTCAAAACTCAAATTGCAAAGCCCCAGACTTAGATCAGTTTCACTCATGACCATGAGCTTTTAAGGGAATCTGGGATACATTTCAAGGAAGTCGCTGTCATGTTTCATTTGATGTGGGCTGGTATGTTATTGAAATTGGAGAACACTGGCTGGTTTTATCTGAAGCTTAGAATTTTCTATAGGGTTTTACATCAGAGTTTTGGTGCTGAAGTAATTCAAGGGTAAGAACCCTGCTACAACACACCAATAAATCTAGTTTACAAGACCACTAGGGAGTAGAAAAGCTGTGTATGGTCACTAGTACAAAGATGGAGAAATTGAAAAAGGATATTTGGCTAGGTGGCTCATGAAAATCAGCTAGTCATCAAAGGAAGTAGATATTTAGTCCCACTGTGATTTCACTGTGTGATTGATCTGCGGCGAATCCAGATGAACTGGCCATTGGTGGTATGGTCCTGAGTAAGGGGAATCTTTTCTTGGCTTAAAGAGGGTGCTGTTGTGGTATGCCTTCGCTACTGCGTTCCACCACTGGCTAGCAGTGCTTCGAATTAGTAGAGGTTTTGGTCCATGTTTTTCTTGTGCTCTGAGAAGAATTGTCCAAATTCTGGATTTGTCCCAAGGTTTGGGATTAGGTACGGTTGACTATAAGAGGAGTGCCAATTTACTTGAGCATCTCAGAGTCTGTTTCTTAGGATGGGAGGTCTGAGCACAGCCTAAGAGGAGAAGTTGGAAGTCATGCTACAATGCTTCATAAAGCCGCAAAGTGGCTAATTCTAGACCAGTCTGAGATTTCCGAATTAAACATCATTTGGCTTTCCAGTTCTCAGTGATGTTCTTTTTTATAGCACTGAAACCAAGGGGAAAGAAAGAAAAAGTATCTTAAGTTCACTGATTTAAACAACATTTAAGCAAGGTTTATTTTTCTGTCAAATTAGCCCTTTATAAGGGGAAATTCTCAGGGGAGCTTTTTGTCAAAAGAATTAAAAAGTGAAAATAAAAAAAGCCTGGTAAAGAGCTTAAGTTATATTTCCTATAGACACAGCCTCCACTCTAGCAGTCATGTTTGAGGGTCAGTCTTCGTCCTGGCTTTGCGGAGATTCTCTGTATTTTTTTTTCTTTCACTGAAATTCCATAGACAGTAATTAAGGAACTGAAGGCCAGCAAGAGGTCAGCAAGCCTTCGTCAGTGAAAACAGGGATTGTTTGCCATGTACAACACTCCCTTTTTTCCTTGTGGTGAATAGAAGATTTGCTTAGAGCTGATGACTTATGCCTTTCTTGCAAGTTATGCAGCTAGCGAGTAACTGGGGGAATCAATCAGTGAGCAGAAAACAGCTAATTGAGTCCAGCATCACGCTTTTTTCTTCTTTACATATTCAGCACTGGAATCGGAGCCGGTTTGGTGTCTGATAATGTAACTCCAGAGAAGAGGCATTTTGTGCGCAGGATTCGGAGCGAATAGAATACTTAAGAAGAAGGGTTTGATCCTAAATTTTAGGGTAACGAAGCTGACAGCAGTTGAGGACTCAGGGGGAATTACTCGAAACCGAGCTTTAGGCCTATAAATGCCGAAGCTGGTAAGTCGCTGAGCATGTAGCGTGATGTGGAGAGGATGTGCCTCCTGCTTCAGAGAGGGAAAAAGAGAAAAGGCTTTTGTGGTTATTCTTAGGCACAGCACAGCATGCATAGCTTTTCTCAGTTCTCCTCTTCCTTTCCTTGGGCTTTTAAGTTCTTTTCTGTTCTATTTTCCTGTCTCTGACTTTATCCAGGCATCTTTAATAAAACTTTAAAAAAAGTTAGAATGGTTGTTTTTTTTGGCGGATGTAAAGCCTGTTAGAGAGAAAGAAGAAAGGACACGTGTAGCCACGTCTCCTAAAGGGAACAGCAAAATCTCTTTGCATTTACTGTAGAGCTCGTAGTTCTGAAGTGAGCTAGCCAGGGGGGATGTGATATGATATGCCCACAAGTCTGAATGTGTGTTTTTGCCCCACTTTGCTGAACAAGAATTGTCTGATAGCCAAAAATAATTGCAGCTTGGGCTTAATCAGGTATTAAGAGATTTCCTGGTTTCTTAGATTGGAGGTTTCCTAGAGATTTCAGTTTGGGGCTGAACTATTACTGGGCATAAAGCGAATTGTAAAGTTTTAACATCTCTCTAAATGGCTTCACACAGCTCATGTAAAAGTCACGTATGTTTTTGTTTATGGAGCTGAAACAGAAGAATCAGTTATGATAGCTTTAACTGGATATTGTCCTAGTGTTTCTTAAATGTTTTTATTAGGACCTGGCTAGCAGGCTTTGCCGATCTTGTGTTTTTTAAGGGCTGCTGCTATAACCCTGAAGTGTTTCCAAACATAGTCCTGCTGAAAGCTAGCTACTTGCTTCTGGTTTACATTTTGCCAATTAATTCCAAGTACCCTAATAAATGTTAGTTTTCTCTGTGTGTGTGCGCGCGCGTGTGTGAAGCAGTAATTCAAAGGGGAAGGTGAGGATTGTTATTTCTATGGTGTGTGAAACGGGCTGGATGTTAGAGAGCGGCAGAGCAAGGCGTGTGCCTTGCCTCCAGAGCAGGCAGCAGCAAAGAGCCTGCGTGAGAAGAGTGGGAGAGAAGGCAGAGAGAGGGCACCGGGAGCAGAACTGTAGAGAGCTCCTTGAATATCAAAGTACACGTGCCAATTTCCTATTTGTTCCTGAACGTAAGGCTTTTTACTTTGTTCTTACGTACGAGATGATGCAAAGTGTGGCCTTCAGAGGTGCACGAGTAGGAAAAGCAGAAGGGATGCTAGAGGTGTCAGAGGGAATTGCTCTCTCCTGGACTTGATCGCATCTTCATAGGTTTGTTAGCGGCGAAGAGCTGGGTGGTGGGGACGGGCCTTGGCCTCTCCGTCCTTTTCCAGCCATGTGGTACGTGGTGGCTGCAGTCCTCTGCATGCGGTCCTTGGTATTTCCAGATGCTGTTAATTTAGTCCCTGTTTCCCTGTAGTCCTTCACGCGTTTGTGCAGCCGAGCTCTCCAAGCTGGCGGGTTTCCGCACCGTGAGAGCATTGCAGATGTGTCGGGGATGCACTTGCTCCAAGCGGCGCAGGGAGAGGCGGCTCCGCCCAGCCGGCCCCGCCAAGGGGGCCCCGCAGGCTGCGCCGGCTCCCCGGCAGCCCGGCCGAGCCCCGCGCTCTCGCTTTAAAGCAAGCACGGTTTTTGTGCATCGGCTTGGCCGATTTGTTATGGGTTAAGGCTGTGGAGCCAGCTGTCTGCAATCTGATGTAATGTTGCCCTGGAAACCAGAAATGAAACACTTGAGCATTCACCACAGAATTACTACATACAGCATTAGCCAAAATAATTAAAAGTTGAGCCATATGGGCTTTCGGATGGAAAAATTTGGAGCGGAGGAGATGGAAGTTAAGTTGTTCCTATTTACAGTACTGCAAATCCGTTTGTTCTCCCCTTGGAGTGCGGGGAGAGGCCTGCTCCGGCAGCACGTCGGGGGGATAGGGAGATGGAGGGGCCCCGGCTGCCTTACCAGCGTGTTAACGATGCCGAGGCTTGGCCTAACAGGGGATGGCCAGGAGCCGGGAGGCGTTGGCGGAGGGTGGTGCAGCGTGGCCTCCTCCCGTGCTGGGGAGCCTCCGGCCTAGCCTCTTGCACAGGCATCGTTCCTGCTTTAACAGACTGCGTCTAGCCTTGCGCAGTGCCGCGGCACACCGAAACGCTCGTCAAGGGGGGGAGAGGGCGAGAGGGGGGCTGGCAGCCGGCTGTGCCGAAGTCCCGTGCCAAGGCCCGGCTGCTAGAGCTGTCCAGGAAGCCATTTGCCCGGCCCGCCACGCGCTGGGGAGATTGGGGTTATTTTCCCATCTGAAGTCAGGGACGGCCACCAAAAAAACCAGTTCGGTCACCATGGAAGCGGGGAGGGTAGAGTGGGTCGGGGAAGTCAAAGCGTCGAAGTTCAGTGATTTCCAAATATGTCGCTTATGGCCTGAATGCTTTACGTTTCTGGTTTTTGTTTAATATTAGCTGTAAAAGAAAGCATTGCTTGAGCTGGAAACTTAAGCTCTGTTTCCCATGTGCCAAAATGGAAACTTTTGATAATTTCAAGGCCTTTTTTTAAAAAATTGTTTCAAAAACAGGAAGCGAAGCAAAAGTAACCCTTTTTCAAAACGGTTTCATTTTCAAGGCATCAGCATTATTTGACAAGAAAGTTTCCTGAGCGGCACCACTGGCGTAGGCAGCGGCGTTTTTAGGCCTTTTTGCATAAACTTATTAGCCATTCTTTTCCTTTACAGAAGATTTTCCGTGCCACATGCTACCCGATATGATAGGAAATAGGCTGCTGGAGAGGGACTGACTTGGTTTTTAGTCAGCCCGTTATCTGGCAGCTCCTGTTGTTAAGCACGAGCAGTTCTCGCCTCTTTCAGCCGAGCACTGGTGCTAGGAAGGGTCTGTCGCTGCCTGCAGAGGACCCCGGCTCAGAGGGTGCCAGCACGCCTGAAGCGGCGGAGAAAACCAGCTGGCACCTGATTACGATGGGACTTTAATAATTTTGAAGTGTGGTGGGGACCCCCTGTACCACCCACTCGGGGTTGATGCCAGTACCTTGCACTGACGCTATTTTGGCACTCGCTTTTGCAGTGGTAGTCATGAATGCAAGTGTCAGACATTGTAAAAGCTTTCGTGGTCGTTGTTGAGCCTTCATAACCCTGAAGGGGACAGTTCTTTATCAAATAACAGTGGTGCAACAGCAAGACTAGTTGTTTATTCTTTGATGAAATCCTGGGCGGGAGGACCAGGTATGAGCCATTCTCTAAGTCTTACAGAGCTCACAGTTTTACAAACAGTAGTCTTGCAAACCAAGGGTGTACAAAAAGTAATGAAGGAAAGCAATGACTTAGAGTAATTGCATTTAAAATAAACATATCTTGAGTGCAGAGTATGCACGATGGTTGCTTGCCAGGATGCGTTTAATGGCATAAGAAGTCTTGACTGAACTTCTTGATTACAGTCAATAATCCATTTGTTATCTTACCTAAATATGTCTGTCTTGTTGTTCGACATGTCACTAAGTTGTCCCAGCCATAATCTCTGAATTAATGCTTATCTTGCTGCTTAATTTATCTTGATATAAACAAGTCTGGTACTCCTCTTTACAGTCCTATTTTTCCCAAAGGAAGATTATTAATTACCTAGCCAGCCTGTACCCATAACAAATGCATTCCTGCGGCTCTCGGATGGCAGAATGGCAATTCCTACTGCCATATGTGGTCCATTTGGTATTCCTTCTTGTTTTGGAATAACATGAAGATTGTGGGAAATCAGTAATTGACAGTGCCCTTGCAGAAAGTGGCTGAAGTTTGCTCTGGTGTGGTTCTGCTGGCCTTGTGAGGTGCGTGCCTGCGAGGCAGGCTTTCAGAGCTGCCCTGGCTCCTTCAGGCACTGTCTGTGCCTTTGAAAGTGTACCCACGCAAGTGCTAATTGGTGTCCTGCCCCATGGCATCTACTGTTATTACCACATCCTGATATTTAAGTGTATTAGAAAAGCAGAAAGTGTTTTTATATTTGGCCTGGCTTTTATTCAGCCTCCAGATAAGCAGACAGCATTTTTGCTGGGGAAGAGAAGAGGGCGCTTTTTTTTTTTTTTTTTTGGCTTGCATTTGTTAGGGATTTTTCTGTTTTTAAAAGTTTAATTAAGGAGAAGGAGAAAAAAGGATGAGCATGCTGTGGAAACCCAGATAGCTGCGCTGACAGGAAGTTGCATGAGGGCTTTCAGAGCCGACCGTCAGGAATGCGGCGAATTGGCTGGGACCGCGGGCGAAAACAAAAGTAAGGTATACGATCCATACCGTGCTCCAGCTGGAGCCCACACAGGAATGTGCAGCAGCGTGTGGTGCCAGGGCTGTCCCGGCCGAGCCGGAGAGCCCTGCTGGCCTCCTCTCCTCTCCTCTCCTCTCCCCTTCCCTTCCCTTCCCTTCCCTTCCCTTCCCTTCCCTTCCCTTCCCTTCCCTTCCCTTCCCTTCCCTTCCCTTCCCTTCCCTTCCCTTCCCTTCCCTTCCCTTCCCTTCCCTTCCCTTCCCTTCCCTTCCCTTCCCTTCCCTTCCCTTCCCTTCCCTTCCCTTCCCTTCCCTTCCCTTCCCTTCCCTTCCCCCTGCCGCCTTCCACATTCTAAACTGATTAAAACAGAGGAAGTAGCACATTGAACGCTGGATCTGGCTCGAAAATTGAAGTCGTCTTCTCGTTCACAAGGAATGGATTGTTTCAACTTGTTGTGTCACTGCTGCTGGAGAGAGGGGAATTTTTTTTTGTCTCTGTAATGTTTGATACTTGAGGGAAAACAGCTGGAACTGAGCATACTGGATCAGATGCAAAACGAAACGGGATGCTGGGGAATATGGACTGCACTGTATATCTGAAAAGGTCAGAGTTTTCCCTTGGTCAGTGCTGGAGGAATGCTGTGTCCATCTTAATTCCAGGCTCGAGAGCCTTCAGGAGGAGTGTAGGGAGCAGGGAGGAGGAAAGGAATATTTTGTAGCTGTGGCAGTTCGTGAGTGAGGCAGATGAGGTCTCCTCCTTCCTTTTCCTTCCCGTCCCTTTCTTGTGCTGCTGGTTTTGATTTTCTGGGAAGACTGGGGGGGGGAAGGAGAAGTCGTCAATGACAGAGCTTCAGTTTGGAGAAACTGTTTATAACCAGGTTTAAACAGCAAGTTCTGAGATGCCAGACAGACCAGTGACTGACCCAAACCACAGGAGCATAACTGGTATGGTAAGAAGAGCCCTGGGAAAGCGCCCTGCCTGAAACGTACTGAGAGAGGACGTGGAAGTAGTTATTACACAATGCATGGGAAGAAATACAAGGGCAGGAATGCATTTCAATGCCTAGGATCTTACGTTGCACAGATTTAGAAATCAAAATGGTATGTCACGCTTTCAGAAAAAGAAAAAAAAAAAAAAAAAAACAGAAAAGCCTCAGTAATTTAAATGTTTCTATGTGACCTGGGCTGAAAATATAACACCAGTTACAGAGCTGCATTGACACAGCGCAGCAGATGAGCTGGGTTAACTTGACTTGAAGGAGCAAGCCGTGGAACTACTACTTTATTAATATTCCCTTTGTTTCTTTGCCAGTCAAGAGAACAATCCGATGATGAAACAGAGGAGTCGGTGAAGTTTAAGAGGTTGCACAAGCTGGTGAATTCTACTCGCAGAGTCAAGAAGAAACTTATAAGAGTGGAAGAAATGAAAAAACCCAGCACAGAAGGTAAAAAGCAATGTGCATATGGTTAAAACTGCGTGTATGAATACATGTTTCTGTTGAGAGGGGACAGAAAGTGGAGGGCTGGGGGAGGGAGGGGTGGAGTGTTCTTAAGGGACGGTAGGAAAGACTGCCTTGTCTATGGTGCATGCCTTACCCAAGTACTTGCATTTTGAGACTGTGGAAGGAGGAAAGTGACAGCCTAGGATGTGGTTACTGATGATCTCCCGGTATTCCCAGAGCAGCGCTGGAGAGCCCCTCATTAAGAGATTAGAACTTGGTTTATGTTTTATGCCCCATGCTGGGGAGGGAATGAGACTAGGAGCAATCCCTGCCGGCTGCCTCACAGGCTCAGCAAGGAGGTAAGCAGAGCCACCACCACGTTGCTCCCTCCGGTGAGGCCTGGGACAGCACACAGGTGAAGCTCTCGCTAGTTTTGGGAGGGTAGCAGCTGGTTGGTGGTGCAGTTGTGCCACATGGCATCATCCTGTGGCAAAAGTACAGAAACTCTTATCAGACATTCTTGTGGGATAGCAACTGCCTCCTGTAATATTAACTCCTACTTTTGGGGGAGCCTGCTTCCATTTGGCTCCTGAATGAGCCCGGCTGCCAAGAGAGAGGGGGAGAGAAGGGAGGAGGAGGAGGGTAGGGAAATGGGAAGCCGAGTTCAGCCCCTGGGAACACCATGCCGCAGAATTAACTCTGGGTCACCTGCGTCCGTGTGTGAGCACTCAGATTAATGGAGTCTGAGCCTCAGGAGCCTCTCTGCACAGCCCTGCTTGAGTCCTCACTGGAATTGTGGGCACACCTCTATGTTAGTGGCCTCCCCTCAGCTTTGCAGTGAGCTGAGCCATATTATGATTCCTTCCTAGTGCATTGTGCATCTTCTTGGGTATGTGGCAGGAAGCTGTTGGCAGATTTATGATCTAGCCTGCCTCTCTCCCGCGTGATGATGGTGTTACTGGCTGGCATGAAAGGCACAGCCAGCCTAGAGCTCTGGACCAGGCAGCTGTCTTGGTCTGAAAAGGTTTTCTCACCTCATAAGATGAGCATAAAGCTGGGTTACCTGGAAGCAAAACCATGGTTTATGAGATGGGGCAAATAAAACAGGGCATTTTTTCGCCTGCTCTGGGGACAGAAGGATGCCAGAGAGGCCTGTCCTACCCCCTCCCTCCCTCCCTGGGGGCCTGGGAAAAGCTGCAGGGAGCAATCAGCCAGAGGCTGCAGGGGTGGGAGCAGCTGCAGGAGCAGGCAGCCCAGGGGCCTCTGGGCGTGCAGACGCCTTCCTGCAGTTTGACCAGACTTTCTCTTCAGCATGTTAACTGTTTTGCTCTCTGCTCCCTCTCTTACAGTGCTTCACCTCCTTATTTCCTTTTCTTCTTCAGTCTTTCACTTAAGTGTCCTGGTTCCTTCCAGTTTTTTTCCCCACGGTTTTCCACCCCTGCCCCCCACAGAAAAATCACTGAATTAACAATTGTCTCAAAAAAAAAAAAAAATTTGCTCTGCTTCCTTCTTTCTCCATCTCCTGCCTGTCTTCTCTGTTTTAACTCCAGGCTTTTCTGAATAAATTATCTAGAACTCTGAGTTCGTACTTTATCTGGCACTCTGGAGCTCCTTTTTAGATTGGCTCTCGGGAAACTAGCAAAACCAATTATTACTAAATAACAGCATGGATTACTTCTACGTAACTTCAGCGTTAAGTAGAAGGCCCCTTAAGTGGCCAAGTCTACATTAGGAGTAGATATCTGTGACTTTTCCTTCAGTAAATTCTCCCCACACCCAGGTTTTCATGTGGCAAATATAAAGTGCTTCATAAATGCAGTCCCTCCCCATATCTCATAATGTAGGTCTGTGTTTCCGTTTGGATATGTCAGAGGGCTCTGCAAGATGACAAAAAATACTGTAGTCAGATTTGGGGATTGCTGCCTGGCCTTCCAAGTTACCTGCAGTTGACTGGATCAGTTCTTGAGCTGTTTGCTGCTGTTATTTGAATCTGTGTTATGAATGTGAAGTAATGTGAAATCCTAGATGGCTAGGTTTTGAGGAGTTGGTGATAAAATTTGATTAACATCAGTAAAATTTCAATAAATTCGTCAGTGTTCAACAGCCTTTAACAAAGTGTGAGAGTAGGCTTGGTTTGAAAACGGACATGCAGTTCCCCAGAAGAAAGATTCCTCATAATCCTCCTCAAAAATTTCTTCACAAAGAACAAGTTTGCCAAATTTCCCATGTATGTTCCTGTAGTTTTTAAAAAGTACACTAGTCCCAGATCCTTCTCCCACATTTCTGCTATTGACTCTGTTATATATACATACATATACATCTACATATACATCTGGATGATCTGATACTCACTAGAATGTGCCAATATCTGAATCCATGTGTATTTTGTGTTAGTCTGCTCCTAGTGAGCTAAATAACTGAAGCTTCCTAATTCCTGGGCACCATTCTTATATAGCATTTAAAAACAGATCACATCTACGTCTGTGTCATTATGGCTTTGTGTCATGGACTCACTCCAAATAACATCTGTTACAGTGTTGACACACAATGCATATTTTACAAGCTGTTTAAAAACATATTTACTCAGTGTACTAAAATTGTTTATCAGCACATATTCAGTCCCAGGAGAATGTCTATTTTCTGTTCAAATTGAGAAGTTGAGCGGAAAAAGAGCAAGCTGGACAGTCCAATGAATGTGGTGTTAAATTCAGACTCTGATCTACAGACCTACCCCAGAAAAGTTCTCAAGAGGGAAGGTTGTGTGTCAGATGTGATCCACTATCCCTTCACTGTCACAGCGAGTTTTATCCTGGTAAATTAGCGTCTTAGGTTTCAGCAAGTATATGTCAAATATGTTTTGCCAACAGAGTGAACTGAAGGTGAGATAGGAAGCCTGTACAGAGCAACTAATCTTTCATCTTGAAATGTGTCCCCTGTTATTCAATGAGCAAGTTTAGTAAACCATAGGTATTTTGGCAACGGTTCAAATTTAGCTCTGCTGTAAGACTGCGGAAGCAATCAAAGATGAAGGCAAAGTTGGGTCAGGCAAGAAATTTATTTTGGCAAGAAATAAATACAGTCACATTTCTGTGTGTTTCTGATACATACACATGAATGCTGTGAAATTTCAGGACTGAGGAGGATGTGTACTCTTGTTTGACTCTTTCGTTGTTACTGCATCTAATACCTGAGCCCATACTTTGCTCAGAAGAAAACACCAGAGAAAAGTTTCTTAAATGATAAATGTGAAAAGGAATTGCAATTTCAGGTCCTTTATTCCCTTCTCTTCACTCCAAAAAGGAGACCTGGCTCTTTGCCCATCTCCAGTACTTGCGTTGCAAAAAGTCTTCTTCCTTTTCTGTGAAATATGTATTTGGTGAAAACCAAGTGTTCCTGTCATTACCAGGACACTTGAAATTGGCACACCTGCAATTTGACCTGCTTTTTTTTCTTTGCATCTGTTTAAGTAAATTCTGTGTGATTAAAATCGGTGCCTCTTCCCCCATCGAAAACCTAAAACTTTTAATTTCATCCTGGAGCTCAACTTCATAACTTTCTGGGAGAAATACTGCTTTCTGCAGCAGCAGCACTGGGTATTGGAAAACTGGACCTGAGAGATAGATACTTGTTTTGTTTTTAACACCTGGGTATACTTCTGACCTATTGTAATCTCACTAGAGCTGACCATCATGTGCAAGTATCAGAAGAAAAACATGAGAAACAGATCCCAGTTCCAGCTTTTAAGGGGTTCTTAGTGAGAGCATCTGTGGCCTTACTTAGCTTCAGATGAAAGAGAGAAACTTATAAAAACGATGAGTTTATTTACAAGTTGCTGTCATCTGTCTACTGTTAACTCGTCCCAGAACTCTGACTTCACAAATGGAAGGAACCGCTTCAGATTTATCCACTTGCAAATACCTTCTGGGCTGCTTATATCAGGAAGAGTTTTCTTCCATTTTAAGTGGGTGATATCTTAAATAAATACAATAAGGCTCTACAGGGAAACATCTTGGAGAATTATGAACGATGACATGCATTGTGCTGCTTTTGTCCCCTGTAGGTGTGGAAGAGCACTCACTTGACAACTCTCCTATACTGGATGACAGATCGGCACTTTACTCTGGAGTTCACAAGAAGCAGTTCTACTTCGACGGCTCCTGCGAAAAGCAGCCAGAGGACGACTTGGACTCACTTACTACTTCTCCCTCATCCAGCAGTCTTGATATGTGGGGAGCTAACCGGAAGCTGGTGAAGACCTTCAGCAAAACTGATAGCCGTGGCCTTATCAAGCCTCCCAAGAAACTCGGGACATTTTTCTCTTACCCAGAAGAGGAGAAGACCCAGAAAGTTTGCCGTTCCTTGACAGATGGGGAAATGAAGAAGAGCCTCGGCTCACTGAGCCACGGGGTAAGTACAGAAAGCATTTGCTTTTATGACAGCAACAGGCACAAGCACCATCTTCTGGTGTCCCTGGAGGAGATTCAGAGTGTAAGGAAGCAGATCCGATTGAAGAAAATGGATACTAACTATTCCTGTTCCAGAGCTTTTCTTTGCCAGCGCCCTGCTAGGAAAGGAGCATCTCCTGCAACTTGCGACCTACAATTACTGCGGCACAAAACGAAAGGGGGTGGAGGTTGTGGCTTCCCAAACAGAAGGCTACGAGGGCGCACTTCTGTCAGCGAGTTCAATATTACCTATGTGGTGGAGAGAAGCCTGTACAGTCACCTCAACCTCTCACAGCTGGTGCGTCCCGTTACTGACAGGACCCTGAGCAAGGCCGACAAGCAGGACCTGAGGAGATGCCTGCTGGAGGAGGATGAGGAGGCCAAGAGGAAGTGGGCTGCCACAGTGGATCGCTGTACTAAAAGGGTTCTCTTGAGAATCCACCAAAAGTCTGTGAGTCAAAGAGTTGCCATGAAGGTGGTCTTCCAGTTTCTGTGAGGTTGCAGTCAACACTTTCTGCTTTATACTTTTAACTAAAATTCAGTGCTTCTGCTTTCCTTGCCGTTAGAAACTCTTAAGCACTGTAATTCAGCTGTAAGGGAAGAGTTTGATATAATCCCATCAGAGAAGAGTTTTGTTGAGTCTGTAGTTTCTATGTGTACAGAATAACTTAATGAGAGAGAGCAAATATGACAAAATGCTGCTTTTTTAAATTCACCTAGTGCAGAAATGGAGATCACTGGTGAACAGAGGAGCTTTGAGATGCTATAAACATGCTCTTTGTGATGCTTTGGGAGTCGGTATTCTCTTACAGGGATACCAAGAGATGAACAAAATTTTCAGAGGATTAGAGCATCCTTAGTCAACTGTGCTCTATTTCTCTCCTGCTGTCATTGCCTCATATTGGCCCTCTCCTTCTCAGTTTGCATCTCATCAGTTCACCCACCCAGTTCTGTATTCTCCGTTACACACACAGCTGCAGAAAGACAGGGAGTTTCACATTATTTAGACGCTGCTTTCCTGCTTACTGCTTGCTGTTCATCACCACCAGAAGTACCCCTTCTGCTCTGTCCCTGGCCACTGCTCCTTCTTTCTAGCATGGGGTGTGAAGGTGGCACCTTCCCTCAGAGCGTTGTGTAAAGGGAACAAGGGGTGGCCAAAAAAAAGGAAATTGGGCTGTACAATGGGAAGTTAAGTGATTTGAGCACTCCAGACAGATCCAAAACTGCTTCCTGATTATATGACCGAGTTTTGACAGTTCCCTTAACCATGATGCTGAGTTTCCTAGGAGCTTGCCTTTGGGGCCAGCCAGATCTCCAAAGCTGAGCCAGCTAGTCTGTTGTCTAGTTGACAATGTAGATAAGTTCCCTACTTCAGTGGGTGGAAACAGCAGTGCACCCATAACGTTAAGCAAGATATTGCAGTGAACGATACAGTAGAAACAGCTTTTCCTCTTGAACTACAGATTGTATTTTGAAAGGTCTCTGCTTCATTTCTTCAGGTGTGAGGTATAGCCTTGAATAGCCTGTGGGAGGTGACCAAGCCTTCATGGTTCACTTTTTGCTCTTCGGCCACAAAATAGATAGTTTTTTTCTGGCCAGTACCATAAATATTCTTTCTTGGCAGCTTCACTATTTCTTCTGCATTGACTGCTTGCCCTGCCACTCACAGAGTACAGTTTATTTTCACAGACATTCTACTCAAAAGACATTGTTTTCCCATAAGGATATTACAAGGATAAGAGAAACCTTACTCATCTGTCTGTGGGTTGAGCAACAGAGGTATCTCGGGCAAAAGAGCATACTTGTATGTGCTAGAGATGCCCCATAATTAAAAATACCCTCTAAAACTGTCTTTGTAAATACAGATAACAGAAACAAACTTTTCAGTTCTTCTAATAAGTAGGCTTGCTATAGTAATTTCATTATGAAAACGATCTGGACTGACTTTTGCTAATTCACAGAGAGAAACGGAGCAGAAATGCATAGTGTTTTGTTGTTGTTGTTGAGAAACTCCACAGTCAACTGCTCCTCCAGCCTCGTTTGAACGGGATAAATGGTGGAGACATGCTGCTCTTACTAGCTTTTTCAACACACTTCTTCCTGAAGCTGCAAAAAAGCTGGCAAACTTCAACTAATGCTACTCCTTCTTCCTAGAAACACTTAATGTTTGTTTGCTGCAACCTCAGGGAAATTGCAATGCCTATGTATTCAGTGGAACTGGTCACTCTGTCTTGCCTTGCCATTCATTTTTGTCATTTATATTTGTTTCAGTGACCTGGACATGCATGAAATTTTCAAATCGCATCAGTTTTTCTTTTCTCCCAAAACGATAATACTTTTGATTGCATGGCCATTCCATTGAATATCCCTCTCCTCATCCACAGACATTTTGTTTGGTACAGTATTGCCAGGGTTGCTACTGGAACCTGAAGGCAGAAGTTGAATGTATGGGGAGGTCCATAATGAAACAATAAGCATCCTTAATGTGGTACATTTACTCAGAAGCTTTTAACCAACAGACATTTTGCTCTCTGAGAAGACTGTTTTAGGAGGAGCTCCAGCTGGTTTGACAGACAAGTTTGCTCAGAGCAGTTCCCGATGTCCTGTCTTCGTTGCTGGGATTACCGTACACTGTAGGATTAGTTAGAATGGACTCTTCACAGGACAACATTACTCATAGCTAAACGTGCTGTGCTTTAAAAACTGATCTTATCATTTGTGGTTGGTCTCAAATGCTCTCCAAAATCAATTTTTAAAAGCTATGCCATAGTCACATTGCCTTCTGGAAAGAAACAAATTCTGCATCACAGCACTCTTTTTAATGTGTGTGGGGCCTAGACAAAGCTGGCTTTGAGTTTTAGTGGAGTTGTGGTGGGTACCAAAACTGTCATCCAAGCACTGTAGGTACGCAGCACCCAACATAAAAGCTAGAAAAGAAATCTTTTTAAAAGCTATTAATATGTATGCCAATTAGCAGTGAACAAGGCAGGAAGAATGTTTACTTTAATAGAACTAATTGATATGATTGTTTATTAAGTGGTGGCACAGTTTATAGAGCTTGCTTCTTCCTAACAGAGTGTCAAAGCAGACTGGTAGTTCTCAGGTGGTGGGTCTTCACCGACTCCTAAGTACACACTCATGGTACTGATTGGGCAATCCTTTGTAGGTCTGATCTGATGCTTAGCTGAGTCTTTAAGGTCTCTTTGAAGTTACTCTGTTGGGTAGTTCAGGCCCTAAGAACTTACAGTTCACAAGTGGTTGATCTTCTGCCTCCTGTTTGCCTCAGCTCTAACTCTGAAGAGAATACTTAAAATAGACATCTGCCTGCCTCGCAACCCACACTCAGAGCCCAGAGTTGAAGTTGTGCAAGTAACTTGTAACTGCCATACCTTCATTTCCTTGGATTGCCCTGTGAGACTTCTGGCAGGGCCAGGTACTTGAGTACTGTGCAGCTGGTTGTTCAGTGGCCAAATAAAAAGTCAAAGGTTTTTACCTTTTGGATTGCAAAGCAAAAGCTGGATTCTCTCTGAGCCCCCTAAGTGTCTGGTCTTTTTTCAAGTGATACCAAAGCTTTAGCAGAGATTCATCTGCCACAGTTAAACACTGGTTGGCTGTGGAAATGCACCTCTACTGACTTTGGTTGCCCTCTGCTCTTGGGAGGGAAGCAGTGTCATAGTGCTGATTACCTTTTTTATTCAGGATAATTATGATAAACTGCATCTGTGCATTCAGCCAAAACTGAGTCACTCCAATAGGTGATTGTGGCACTGTAAACATAGTGTACTTTCTCCCAGAAGTAGCAGAGCTGCCACATATCTCCACAGGTGTGATGGTGAATACCTAATCTGGAACCAGGGCTTGCTGAGTCTCTGGGGACACAATGCTTATGGATAGCTGGGCTGGTTTTTCCCTCCTCTTACCAAGGGCTTGCCCTACAAGGCCTCTAGCATTTCCCTGTATTTCAGTGGAAATGGAGACTATGCAGCTATTCCCAAAAGGTTGGTTATTCAATGCTTTAAAAGATTGGTGGTTCTCTGTTTCAGTGCTACTGTGGACTTATTTATGAAGGCAGACGGGAGTGCTGAGGTGGAGTTGCCAGCACCCTGGAAAACTTGATGCATAAGATCAACAGTTTCCTCAGACCAAAAAGTCTTTTTTCTTTTTAAAAAGAAGAGTAGGCAATAGATGACTCAACAGCAGCAGACCTTAGGCCAAGGAGTTGTCTCTGGAACAGACAAGTGACTCAAATTGCTTTATAACAGATTTCTTGATTTATAATCTCCCATCTTTTTGTTTGTTGGTTTGTTTCCATTTTTGCAGACATTTTTGTTTTCACTGGTGTTCTGCAAATCACAGATGTTTTGAGTGAGCTAGTCATTGTGATAGAACTGTATCCATCCTTTTTTTTTTTTTTTGCAGAGAACCTGTAGCTTTGGAGGATTTGACTTGACAAATCGTTCTCTTCATATTGGAAACAGTGCTGACCAAATGGTGAGTTTAAAACAAGAAGGCACAGACTTGAAATAGCATAAAATGAAATGCGCAATAGAGTTAAAATAGACTGAAGTGTAATTTAGGTCTGTAATAACTGTTTGGGGATCCAAGAAAGCAGAGTATCTTCGTTAACCTCAGACTTCCTTAGCTTTGAGAATAACATACCCACCCATATCCATGTGTGTGTAAGTATTTATATACCATATGTGTAAAGAGGCAGGAACAAGTGATCAAAGCGCAGATCTGGGGGTGCATCTTTGGCTATTCTTATGTCTGACTTCCTCAGAGCACCACCCCAGGCAAAACATATCATTACTATACTTTCTTGGTAAAAATATTTACTATTTGGAGTGATGAGGCAAACTTTCATTTGCTGAAGATCTGCAAGTTATTTGGGTGGAAGTCATTACGTAAGAGACTTATTATTTGTTTTCTTATTGTATCTAAGAGCTCTGGAGTAGACCAGGATCCCATTGTGCTGGGTGCTGCGCAATTGATCTCAGAGCTGTCTTTGTGTTTAAAAAAAAAAAAAACCTCCCCTGAGAATTAATTCCATTTTATGTTGCTCATGTTGATCCCAGTGTTACTGTTGGTCAGCCTGTGGCCAAAAATAACAGAATAGAAATGAGCCAGAACATTATATCAAATGAAATTGCCAACATATTTTTTCCTTTTGCCCATATGTTTTTCTTTTCTGTTTGAACATTAGCTCTGATAACTTCTCTGTTCACTTAAATCAAGTCTAAATTCTGAAACGTTTTATATGCCAGCATTATATTATTTTTTTTGTCAACTGGGTTTTTGGAGTGTTTTTTTTTGTTTTTCTGATTTTTTTTTTTTTTAGTAGCACAAATTACCCCTAAATTGGCTGAAACTGTGAGTGGTTGTTTTATTCATCAATTTTCAACTCAGTACAACAGTTAACTTCCAAACTTACAGTGTTTATCTTTAAACATAGATACTTTGGCCTATTTTGTTTGGATTGGTTTAGATATAGGAAAGTGTGAAATCTAGATGTTACATTTTTCCCGACTAGGATCAGGAGTGGGAGAGATGCAGTGCACCAGAACAATGCATGCAGATCAAGGTTTTTTCCTTGAAAATGTTTAAGTCCATTAAGTGGAAAGGTTTTTTTTTTTTTTTCCAAAAAGATAAGGCAAAGAGCTGTCCTTGATTTCTGCTAAAAGACCAAAAGTTACCAGAGAAGTTGTAATCACAAACAACTTGTGAAGGAAAAGAGATAGAATTGTCAGAAATAAAGTATCAGCTGAATTTCAGAGAAACTTTTTGTAAACATTAGTAAAGTAGCAAACATACATAAATTTAGAAAAAACGAGAAATCTTTTATGTAGACTATAGTGTACATTTATTTTAGTGTTTGTTATCTTCTGTACCTAAATTGTCCTCAGAAGGATTACTGAACCAAGTCAGAGACCAAATTCAGTAGTCAATCTATTTGGCCAAATAGATTTTGGTCCTTTTTACGTTGTGATTTTTGGTGCACCCTTGCCAATGGAGGGTGCTGGTAATAGCTCTGATAGAGCTGCCTTGCTGTAGTTCCTGACACACTGTAGAACGAAAGACCGTGTCTAACATGTTGCCTGGACAATCTGTGTAAGGGCTGAGTCATACAAGCAAGTTTGGCAAAATGTCAACTGATCCATGTTAATTCTTTGTGTGTGCTTATAGCATAAGTAAATGCTAGGTATCTTAAGCTGGTTTAGAAAAGGTTAAATGCCTTCAAAGCAGTTGGCCTTTGTCATCCACTATATATGGACCAGCTAAATTAGTTTGGCAGTACCCTGCTGTGTGTCCTAAGAATAGCTGTGCAAGTGTAACCTTCTACCATGGTTGATGGATTTAGTAGGGTTTTTTGCGGGTTTTTTTTATGAACAATCCACAGTAAAACCACAGAGACGGTCATCAAGAGATGTTAACTGAACACCTGTCTGAAAATAAAAAGTAAATTTGGGTAACCAAATGTAGGTATCCATATATATATATCCATATATATATATATATATATATATATACACACACAGAGATGTATTTGGCTAGAATCTCAGAGGTACCTTTACTCCTGTTAAACTGCATGTAGTATTGACTAACATGAGCGACAACTACTGTTGTATGTCCTGTCAGGAGGGCTTAGCCTGAAACCATGGAGTTTTCTATCAGGTCAAATACTTACCCGAAACTCAAAGGGATCAAGGCATCCTAACAGACACCAACACATCTACACACAGTACCTGCAGAAAAGGTTACAAATCAGCCCTTAGAAGTAAGGTACAGTGGACTGCTACGCTGGTTTGCACAAGGTCTCAACAGTGAATTTAGAGCAGTAAACAGGACACCATGCTGCCATCCTGCATCTGCCTGGATAACTCTGCAATGACTGCTGACTGAGGAAAAAAATGGTTCTTGTATTTTATAGGCTTAAACCCTGTTTTATTTTGCAGGGCAAAGAAGGAGACTTTGTTTATAAAGAAGTGATCAAATCACCCTCTGCCTCCCGTATATCTCTGGGCAAAAAGGTGAAGTCTGTAAAAGAAACCATGAAGAAAAGGATGTCTAAAAAATATAGCAGCTCTCTGTCTGAGCAGGTATGTAAGATCTGCAATGGAATCCACTTAACAGTGTAGAAGTGATAATCAATATTGATTCCCATGCTTCAAGGCATCTCTGAAGAAATTTCTAACAGGACTATGTGGAGTGGCTTATTCCTATGTTCTTATAAAATCCCTCACTGTGAAATGGCTTCCTATAGATGCCAAACCATGAAAATGCATTTTCAGATTTTCATTCAAGTAGCTCATCAGCAGAAGCCTGTGGTTGATGGCATTACACATCTCGCTCTATATTTCCATTTCTTTATCTATCATCATTATTTATTAAGGGAACTGGTCTGTGACACAGGGTCACAGTAATATAGTTAATCTGCAATCTACACCTTAGTTTAAATTCCCAGCATAACTTCACATACACAGTTCCTCTCTGCTATTACAGATCATTTCTCCATCATAGCTAGACCTCTGCAGAAGCCCATTAAAACAGATGCACAATGTAGTCAGGAAGGGGCATCCCACAGAAGATTTTCCTATTATTCTTTCATTACAGGTTTTTATAGCTTATTCTTAAAGGCAAACCTGCAGTACATTAGTTTTAAATTAGGCTTTGAAGTTCAGTGGCCTAGAAACAATTGCTGTCTTTTTCCCTTTTGGTATGCTTTGGTCCTTGTTTTGGTGGAGTGTCAAAAATTTTTCAGCGTTTGTTTAAAGCCAATCTTGCCACTTGAAATGTGTAAGCAATAGCTTAGAAAATTAGCTTAGAAAGCTGCTGGGAAAGCAGAGCTCTCTCTGGCTGACATCGCCCTCAAGTGGTCTCGTACCGGCCGCTGGATCGCCAAGGATGCTTGCAGCCATAGAGAAATGGAAATGGAAAGGGAGTGATGCCCAGCCAGATATGCCTTTTGGTATTAATGCAAAGCATTAGTTCCTGTAAAAGGAGCAATTCGTAAGATTCAAAATAACAACCCCGAACTGCAAAATATGGAGACAGCATAGAGAGGCAGAAAAGTGACCAGTTTTATGCGGTGCTGTGCATCATTAGAATCCCTTTCCTCTAGGACTATTAGCCATCCTTATTCATAACCGGGAGCAGTGCTACAATTATGGTTATTTAATTTAAATTTACAATTAAAACATTTTAAGGCCTAACATGATTTGATACTGATAAGAAGATGGTTTGGTGTCTGACTGGCCTTACAGTGCCCCTCTGCAAAGTCTGCCTAAGGAAGGGATACTTTGAGAAATCGGTTTACAGTGAGCTAGCAATACTTCTGCTCTCTAGCTCCCTCCAAGATTGACTTGACCTCTGAAGTCATACGCTGGGATGACTTTTTTTTCTGATGATTCTGCAGCATGCAAATAATAGCTTTCATCTAAAAGTTTTATGACCACACATCTCCACAAAAACTCTTCTTGTATGCAAGCTACAGTTCTTTTGTTTTCAAACTTTTTGGCACAGTCATTTTAGGATATTTGTACCTCTCTGGCATCATGACTCAAACTATATGCCAGTATCTCTTTCTGCATTCAAAGAAACAAGCAAAAGCTATTCTGGCCACAAGTATCTGCTGCTTTGCTTTAACTGTGCTTCGCAGAGGCTGACAGAATTTCAGTTTAGGAAAGACCCTTTTTGATTTCCTGTAATGCTTGACTGAATGAAAAGAGAAATTGCCTTACCTATTGCACATGTATCAAAATCTTTTTATAGTTATGCCTTTATGAGTATTTATACTATGCACAGGCTGCATTTTCAGGTTAATTTTTTCTTCAAGGTAAATGAGCAAAGATGTCAACAATTCACTGCAAAAAAAAAAAAAGTACATTGCTGTGTGTCTCACTTGCATTGTCTGATTTGTTTGTATTCATCTTTGTACAAAATCCTGATTCAGAATGCTGAATTTGGCATTAGCTGTTTTGCAAGTACTGCTGGCAAAAATATCACGTGTCATTAAAAATTTTGAATTGGCAGTTTTGTGTAATGTTTCTTTCTACATACAATGCTAGCTTTTTCAGACTGGACTGTTTGCTCCTGTCCCCGCTATCATGCCGAATAAAGCGGGGTTTCTGCCACGGCTGAGTACCATGGAATAAGTAGATAAACATAGAAGGTTTCACCCTGTGTGGCAAAGAGCAGGAAAAGAGAATCTCTTTCCTTGGAGATGAACAAGCAGCTCCTGTCAGTGCCTATGTTCATTTACCAAACTGAAATGGTTCAATCCCTTTCAGGATTCCAGCCCTGGGGTCATGCCAGGTTCTCCACAGTCGCCACCACCAGACACTGACTCCCTGGACAAACCCAAGCTGAAAGCCGGTGGCTCAGTAGAGAGCCTGAGGAGTTCCTTAAGCGGTCAGAGCTCAATGAGTAAGTTCAGTTGTAATTGCGTTACTCCATTTCTGTGGCTTCAGGGAGCAGAGATCTCCACAGTAAGCAGAATCAGAGAAAGTCAAAGCAGAAGCAGTGGTTAAAAAGTAGAAAGGCTGATGGGTTAGTCATTAAGGGTTTGCAAAGAACCATAAGCTCTTTGGTGCAGAGATGATCTTTTTTGCTTTGTGTTTATACAGAGCCCTGAAAAAGTGAAATCCTGCTTTCTGGCTGGGTCTGCTGGGTCCTGCTATTATAGTCTAAATGATTGGAGTGAGAATTACAGTCCTTGTCCAGTAGTAAACAGGCTCATCTTTACACTAGATTTTTCCTGGGCACTCCTGATGGACTTCCCACCTCCGCCCCCTCCAAAGAGACCTTGAATTTCTCTCATTAATTAGTTAGAGGAGTATTATTTAAAACCTTTCTCGTTAAGATTGTCTCTACACAAAACAGAGCTTAAGTGGGACACAGATGTTGTAGACCTTGCTTCACTATGGATTACTGACCAATAGAAACAAAGAACATACTGGGGAAAAAAAACTGAAGGGAAAACTCCATTTTTAAATCACTGAAAGTGTGTTCTCAAAATCATCTGCGCTTTTTTTTTAATATCAATACAAAGTGTTGCCATAAAACCAAATTTCTGGACATGAAGGGGGTTCTGGAACCCTCATGTAGGATTCAGAGCTTATTTTCCTCACACCACTGTGCTTTTTTGTGGGCACAACTTCCCAGAAAGATGACATCTCCTGCGAGGTACCATACATGAGACACTAGTTAAGCAGCTTCTCAGTTAAATATTGAGGAGCTGAATTTGGGAAAACAGGAGTGCAAAGTAGATTAACTAACTCTCCCCATCACGTGTGTGTATAAGCAATAGAAGTATTTAAGGACTTTTAACTTTGATTACCATGTTTTGTAGAAAGAAGACCCATTGTCTATCTTGCCTCTGTTTGTTTCTGAACCTTCTTCACAAAGAGATTCTTTCTTGTGGACTGATACGATGTGTCTCACACAGGTGGTCAGACAGTGAGCACAACAGATTCCTCAACCAGCAACAGAGAGAGTGTGAAATCAGAAGATGGTGACGATGAAGAGCCTCCTTACAGAGGACCTTTTTGTGGAAGAGCCAGGGTTCACACTGATTTTACTCCAAGTCCTTATGATACAGACTCTCTGAAGCTCAAGGTACCAGCTATATCTGTTTTTAGGGGTCAAACATTTGTTTTGGCAAAATTGTTAATTAAGAGCTCTTTGCAAGAACTATACAATTCTTAGTCTTTTAATGAGTTTACATGTGTTTTTTGAAGCCCTTTAACCTGTCTTATTCTGATACATTTAAGATTTGCTTGAATTATAGCACAATGTTATAGAGCGTAAGTCGTAAATATTAGTGTTTCTCCATGTCCAGGGAAAGACACTTGTGTCTGTTGTTTCTGGAAAAATAAAAATGTGCCACAAATTCATTTCCATTTCACAAGGATTTTGTTTGAAATATCGGAAAAATACTTTGTCTGTCACAATGAATTAATCCATCAATGGAAAAATTTTCAAAATGCTTGGAAGAAATGTGGATGTGCCTATGCATACAGTGTCTCTTAAAGGCATTTCAGTTAACATAACTTTTTTTGAGCTAATATTGAATTACTTTGCTGATTTGAGTTGTCACACCCCTCCCCCTTTAATTTTTCTGGATATCAGATTTTATTATTTTTAGTTGTGCTGTATTCAATTCAAACTATCTGACTCCTTACATTCATTACTTAAAATTCCGAGGGCAGCTAATTCCTATTAAAGCAGTAAGGTAATCTCTTTAAGGATATAAAACCAGTTGTGTGTCCATTTCTTTGTTATGGTCAGGAGCACATTAGGAAAAGCAACAGTGTTGCACGGTTTCTTCTGCATACACCTCCTTTCCTCAGGAGATCTCATGTGAGATTGTGCCCATATACACTGAGCGTGTTCTTATTTACACCAATTTCTGATAGTTGCACAGCTTAGAGACATTTGTACAAAACAGCAATGATGCGCTACTGGGGTATAAGCAGGTTTGTAAACATGGACAGTTGGGGTCCATTGCAGGTTCTTTTGTTGACTTGCTCTGTGGTCTCAGGCATGTCACTTAATTCCCTTTTCTTCCATTTGTAAAACAAGTATAATCAGACATTTTTGCAAGAGCTGCAGTTAACATTTTGAAAACTAAAGAGTGTTGTCCATTTTGTGTACGTGAAAATCTAAGAGAAAGTGGGTGTGTTTGCTTGAATATCCATCAGAAAGCATGCCTAAATGGCTTTCTTGTGGCTTTGGTCTGCAGAAAGGTGACATCATTGATATAATCAGCAAACCCCCCATGGGCACTTGGATGGGCCTGTTGAACAACAAAGTTGGCACCTTCAAATTTATCTATGTGGACGTGTTAAATGAAGAGGAAGAGAAGCCGAAGCGGCCCACCAGGAGACGCCGGAAAAGCAGACCACCCCAGCCCAAGTCAGTTGAGGATCTCTTGGATCGCATCAACTTAAAGGTCCAAATTCTCTCTTTCTGTTTACCCTTCAGTTTTGCTTGTGGGAAGGGGGCCACACCTTTGGAGTTGTTAGTTTTGAAAGCTGCACACCAGATTCATAATCCTAAGGATCGTGACACCACTTAGCAGAATCAGGTCTTAGCTGAGGCCAGGCAGAACTGCCTGTCAGGCTTGATGAAGTGCTGCAGGCGGCAAGTTGTATGCACTTGGAGACCCTAAATCGTTGCATAGTATGGCTACTAGCTAACACATTTCAAAAGCAAGCAAAAAGTGTAAAATAACAGTAGTTATCCTGTCTTTAAAGAGGAAGCTTTTTTCCACGTTTCTGTTCAGAAGAGCTAGGGATAGTGCGGCTGTCATTCACCCTTTGTACTTCTCCCTTCATACAGAGCTGTGCCATATTGTGCATCCAGGTCGCGTGCTACCCAGGCCATTTAATACAGTGCATTCCAAATACAAAAATATGTGCAGCATTCTAGTTCTGGCACAGTTACCTCCCTGAACTCTGACCAATGTTTATACAAGCTATAATCTTATAATTTTGCTGTTATACAGTGGTTTGCATTTGCTAAACTACTGCTTTTTTTTTTTTTTGCTGGTTGTGAAAAATCTCTTCTAGTATCTTTAATGACAAAATAAGTTGGATAAATATGTTGTCTTACAGCTCTTTTTTTTTTTTTTTTTTTTTTTTTTCTTTTATGCAGGAGCACATGCCCACTTTTCTGTTCAATGGTTATGAAGATCTGGATACCTTTAAGCTTTTGGAAGAAGAAGATCTGGATGAACTGAACATCAGAGATCCTGAACACAGAGCTGTTCTCCTCACAGCAGTGGAACTTCTACAGGAGTATGATAGTACGTGGGATATTTGAGGTTTTCAGTTTTACTAGAGCTCTGCCAAGAACCTTGTGAACCCCTTAAAGCAGAAAACTGCTTCCAGGATTTTGATCTTTTTTTTCCTAATCTAGTTATTTCTAGGGTAATTCTGTGTAACAACATGTAGATTTTTGAGGAGTGACTTAAGACTTGCCTTTATTCTGCCAGAATTCTTTTGTTCATGGAAGCCCTGCTACCCAACTTATTCAAGTAATGTCAAGTGTACAACACATACCCTTTAGAATACTGATGTTCAGGAATAAATCCTGAGATAACATACTCAAAATAAGAAGCTGAGGCATGGAGAATAGGAAAGAAGAAACTTCTAGACTAGAGGGAAGAGAGTGAGGTTACCAAGGGTAAGAAAAAGATCAAAGCCCAGAGGGCTGTGGAGAAAGGTAACGTGAATTAAACTTTCTCTTATTTTACCTGCACGTGCATATGATTCTTGGACTGTGAATTGCAGGATTGTACAGGTAGCTTCAGGTTGTACACATGACAACACAGCGATTTTCAAAGGGAGAAAATAGATCAGTCAACTGCAAAGAGTGAAAGACAGGGACCCAGCTATCTAAGGTGCAGCAGTGCAATTCTGCCTGTTGTACAGATGGTCTCAGGCAAGTGATTGTGAAGATGAGGGAAAGCAGAGTAAGCCATGGCAGTCAAATTCAAGGGCATCTTTGCTGCACAGGAGGAAGCAGGGCTGTGCCGTCCAAGCAGTAGTCATGATAGAATCATGGTAGAGTAGAATCATTTGAAAAGCAAGTTTAGCTTGAGACAGGAATTTAGATGCTCTCAATACCTAGTTGTAGCAACCTAAGACAATGCTGAATTTCCCCTTCACCCCTGTCAGCAGAAGTATCCCACCGAGCAGAATCAGTGGAATGGATGGTGTAAGGGCTTTCTCAGCTGCTTCTCTGCAAAATCCTATGGTTTAGCTTAAACTGCCATGGCAGCAATTTAAACAGTTGCTTATTAAGTGGGCAATGTTTAATTCTGTTATAGATGGATCTGTGGTTAGTATCTCTAGATAGTGCTGTGTGGCCTGAGCTTTCACTGACACATAGCTTTCTTGTTCATTTCATTTCCCAAAGAGGCATCCACACTTTCCCCTCTTTCCTCTACCCCCCAATAAAACTGCAGTTGCAGAACTAGATTCTTTTCACTTATATCAGAGTAGCTTTTTGTCACCTAATATGAGCTTCCTTTCATTATTTGCAGACCTATTTAGAATGCTCACTTCCTTGAAGTAATAATTTTTTTTAAGGCCCTTCAATTTTGGTTTGAAACCTTGAAGAACTATGTGATGTGGTGGTTGGAAAGTATAAATTCCAGCTCCAAGTCAGGGTGATGAGGAGAAAGAGAAGTGGGGACCAGACAGCTGGAACCTGGGAGGGGCAACAGCACTTAGTTCCACCCCATAATTACCTTTCATGTGCTGAGAATAGGAATTGTAATAGCCATTTCTGACATTTTATGGCAGGGGAAAAAACACAGCATAAACTATATCCTTGCAGCATGAAGTTGAGTTTCTATATCTTCAGCTCCAGATTTAGTTTCTTTACAAAATATGATTTCTGACCAAACATTCTGGGTAAATTCCTGGAATCCAGCCTATGCAGCCTGGATGGACCACACTTGAGTGTTGGCTCTTCTCACAGACCAAGAAGGGAGGGAATTTTTACCACTAGTTTCTCCCTTGTCCCTTTCCCCTTCATTAGGGGACACTATCTAACTTTGCCAGACCCACTCCTGATCCTTCCTCTTGGTCCCTTCCGGAAAGTAGGTCAGGGTTAGGATTTTATTCTTTTTTACTTGATTTGGTTCTTTTCAGTGCTTTTTGCTTTTGTTTTGGGTGTTGGCATTTTTTTAAGTCTTAGAAAGAACTTTGACACCATCATTTTAAATCAATTTCCATGATTGTAAGCTGCAGGACTTGGCCCCAAGGCAGCTGAGGCGCACACATAGTCCATTCTGCTTTCATTATGTACCACACTGCTCCCTCACGCTCGTGCTGAGGCTGTTGCTTAATCCTTTACCAAACAGGATGAATGTTTCCAACATTTGTGATGGCTGTTCCTAATGCTTAGTCTTTTCTAAAACAGTGATCTGATACAATTAATAAAACAGGAAATATCATAGATTCATTTAGGTTGGAAAAGACCTTTAAGATCATTGAGTCCAACCGTTAACCTAGCACTGCCAACTCCACCACTAAACCATGTCCCTAAGCACCACATCTACCCATCTTTTAAGTACCTCCAGGGACGGGGTCTCAACCACTTCCCTGGGCAGCCTGTTCCATGCTTGACAACCCTTTCAGTGAAGAAAGTCTTCCTCATACCCAATCTAAACCTCCCCTGGCACAGCTTGAGGCCATTTTCTCTAGTCTTACCACTTGTTACTTGGGAGAAGAGACGGGCACCCGCCTCGCCACAACCTCCTTCCAGGTAGTTGTAGAGAGCGATAACGTCTCCCCTCAGCCTCCTTTTCTCCAGGCTAAACAACCCCAGTTCCCTCAGCCACTCCTCGTATGACTTGCTCTGTAGACCCTTCACCAGCTTTGTTGCCCTTCTTTGGGACATGCAAGATAATGGTTTTGGAAATGGGAGGTTGAGAAGATCAGCCACATTTTCTATTTGCCTGTTTTTCACTGTATTCTCGCATCCCCTAGGTAACAGCGACCAGTCAGGATCTCAGGAGAAACTTCTCATTGAAGGCCAAGGCCTAACTGGATGCTCTCCTCGGGATTCTGGTTGCTACGAAAGCAGTGAAAACCTGGAGAATGGTAATGGTGACAGCAATGATCCTTATAATCCTTGCAGCCTTTTTTCAGTAGAGAACTTCATACAGTTTCTGCTCCTGTTCTTAGCTAACACAAGCTACCTCATGCTTGACTTTCTCCTTTGCTCTGACTGCCTCTTTCCCTCTTGGCTTGAGCCATTGGTTTTCATTGCTACTGTTTCTAATTTATTTATTTGCATTGGTAGGAAACAGATCACATTTCACAAATCATCTTTCTTTTGTGATCCTAAGGCAACAGGCACTTTCACTGCCATTCCCTGCCTTCTCCACTCCCTATCATATTCTTATGCAACCATGCCTTATGAGGCTTGCACTACTTACACTCCAACAGCCCATGCCTAAGGGACCACTGGCAATGGAGAAGTCACTGAACTCCACTGAGATTAGGAGGATTTCTTCTAAACCCATACAAAAACTGTTTAGAAAAAATGTTTTCTGTTTTAGGCCATATTTTTGTGTTTGCTTAGGTTACATGTTGCGTTCTCCTCTGATCAGAAGCCAACTGCAGAGATTTAGGACTTTTTAGTGTATGAACACTAGCAAGTTAAATTAATTGAGAAGTTGGCAAGGAAATAACCTATGAAAAAAAAATGCTTATGATATCAATTCCCATTTCCTTATCTTGCATTAGTGAAAGGTGATGCACTGAAAAATTACCAAGACAGATGATAATAGAGATTACTTTCTCTGTTCTGAAGAAATCAGGTTGTTGTGCTGACTGAGCATGCTTTACTTGAGGGATGGTGTAAACTTGTCAATAGGGATGAAATATTAAAATAGATGAAATTGGTTTGAGTTTGGCATTATCACTCCAAGCATTTGAGCCACGGCTTGGCCTCAGGCTGCCTGGTTTCATCACTAACATCCAGCATAAACAGGAAACCACGAACAGAAGAAATAGAGATACTGTACACCCCTTGTAGTGGCTGTTTTTCCAATTTAAAATATGAGCTAAAGATCTTTCTCTTAGTATGTGCATTTTCTGTCAGTCTGCTGCTCAGAAATAATCATTTATTGAAGAAAATTGCAATTTGCTTTGAAGCTGAATGCCTGAAATCGGCAATATACTAAATTCCTGAAGGCAGAGAGAATTTTTTTCTTGAATGTGAATCCCCATACAGTAGGCATGCTGGAATATAGTCACAGCTAAATATATGGCATATGTGACAATTTTCTTTCCTTTTTATCTCTAAGTGCCATCATAATGATAGCTGTAGCACTGAAGTTAAATTGCTGCCCGTACATTTTCCTTATTTTAACAATATAATAAAATCTTTAGAAAGCATTGCCTGTCTGCTTAGATACTTACTATTACATTTAAACTAATATTTCTATCTGAGTTTTGCAGAATGTGAAATACCACTGATGATTTTTATATTGCTTTTCTTGTATGGCTTGCTGCATTTCTGCATCATTTTTGCTCACAAATGCATTTAGTGCTTGTTTTGAAAACCATTATGAAAAGAACATTGCATATGGGTTTCATTCAGAGATTTTGTCAAGGCTGGTTAATCTGAAATGTGCTCCACCTTCTTTGCAAAGTTCATGGACCATAGTTGTTTATATGCATATTGTTTTCAAAATATGTTGGGTTCTCATCCGTTACAATAAGGATAATTATTTGTCTAGTATAAACATCATAATGTGCAGATCAGCAATAATAAACTGCACTTTATAAAGGGGAAATGCATTCTGAGAAGAAATTGGTCTTCAGATTTTCTGGGGAATGGTTATACATAATATTCGATGACTGATATAGTGTCCTGTTTTGGGCTGATATTGGACCTTTTGGCATCAGTTCAAGGCTTCAGAGCTGCTCTTGCATTTTGGCTAGAAAATGGTTTGCTATGTACTATGGCAGTGGTACAGATGTATCTTTTATAGGTTCTTCTCAGGGTCCCACTGCAGAAGTATTGGGGTATTCTCATAGGTATCCACAATGTAATTACAGCAGCACTGTGATTTTATTCCAATTCACAGAGAGCAAGGAACATACAGTTTGTGACCTATTCAGTGTTAGATAGGAAGAACGTAAGAGCAGAAGGCAACCATCCATGATCAGACCATTAGTCCATATAGTCCAGTCCTCAGTTTGAAACAAGGCAGAGAGCAAGCTCTCCTTTAGACTTCTGACAACGGTGCAGTTGTTGGGCCTGTTTTGCGTGCAAGCGTTGTCTGTCTGAGATGCATTTGGAAACCATATCGGAAGTCTAGTTCTCACAGGACTGTCCAAAAGCAGATAGCTAGAGAACAGTATAGGAACACAGCAAGCGTATTTGATACTTCTCAGGGTACTCTTGGGGAATGAATCATTTAAGAACTTAAGGACTTCAAAAATTGGGTACTGTTTCCTGGCATTCATCCATTTTCCTGAAACTGTTTCTCTTTATGAACATCCCTGGTCTTCTTTAGAACCTCACACCTAACAGTGTCTCTGTGTAGACCTGTGTCATACTCCTTCCCAAGTCATCTCTTTTCTAGTCTGAGAAGGCCTGTTAATTATTCCTTATAGGTCGTTCATGTCCCTGATCATGCCTGGCTTCTTTGAACCTTTTCTTGTGCTGTGTAGCTTTTTTAAGGAGAGAGGGGATGTGAAGAGATGAGAATTGCACATGCAATGCGCAGAGCTGAAGCAGCAGACAAACCATGGCTTTATCAGGTGGGATAAGGGTGTTCTCTGATTTGTTCAGAAACTGAAGCCCAGATTTCTGTAGTGCCAAGTAGGCATCCTAAGCACTTAAGCTTAATGCCAAGTAGGCATTCTAAGCACTTAAGTGCTAATTAGTCAGAAAAGGAAGCAACAGAACAGGTGGCCACATTGCCTAATGTAATGTGCACTTCTACTAGTTTGTAATCAGTAAAAAAAGCAATGAGGCTAGGATTGTCTACCCTGCCATCCTATTTGTTGTGTCAACAGAGCTGTTTGAAATGCATGCAAAATATAGCCACAGAAAGCAATACCAAAATGAAGTTAATAAAATCTAGGATCTGGACAGGCCACTGAATGCATTCTGTGTCTGGTTTTAAGTACTTAAATTTCTGAGAATGATGTTCCATACAGAAAAAAAGTACTAAGAGAAACACTGAAAATTCGTTGCTGTAGGTCTGGTACCTCTGGAAATATTCCCCAAGATAATCTCCTTTCTTCTGAGGCAGGTGATGACAGGGAATTGAAAAGTTCCTTCTCGGTATTCTAATAACAAGAAGTACCATGAGAGGTGGGCAGTGCTTTGTCTAACAAAAACTGCACCATAACATTAAACAGAACAGTTGAAGTATGCCTGTAGCTTGAACTGAACCTGGAAACCATATAAACTTCCCATTCGTTTTGTGTAAGGACCACCTTTGTTATCTTAGTTTTTCCACCCAGACACCTGTGTCCTTCTGCACACATTTAAATCAGAGATGGTACTGTGGTTGACAGCACTGTGAAAGGCATTACACTGCTTAACTGTACCAGGGAATCATAAGAATGAATTCTGATCAAAAATTCTAACAGTAAAAATGTGTTTTAAACCTTACTAGCTATACACTTTAACCCTTGTAGGTTTTTTTCATTTTTTTTTTCCCTGAGGTAGGGAGGGAATGTTATATTTGTGCACGTTGTTTATATAGCTCTCCACTTTACGACAACAGCTTAAAACGTATTTAAATGTCTGGTTTCAGGAAATACTACCTTCCTTTCTTAATGTCTCAGAAGCATAATGAAGTTACACCTGGCAGTCAGGAGGAAGGAAGGGATAGCTAGAAAAAGAGAAAACACAGCTGCCCTCCTGATACTGCTCTTGACTTAAATCTATGTAAGAGAAATTACATTCAGAACCCCTGTCCTTTGTACAAAACAGTAGCATTGAACCCAGCACTTTTTTTATACCATTTTGAAGCAGAGAGCTTAAAGATTGCATGTTCAGTTATATATTTTATAGACAAAATGTTTTGAACTTCCTCCCATTCTCTCCACATTTGTATTTTCATGCAAAACAGGGCTGGAATGAACTAAAGATTTGATTTTACTTTCCCAAAATTTTTCTTTTCTCATTTTTCTTGGTTATTTCTTCTTCCTTTTCCTATTCCCCATTTTTTCTTTTTTTGATTCCCAGGCTACTGGCTTTACACAGACATATCCTATTTCTAAATAAATGAAATGTTGTTTACTAGATACCCTTATGGCCTCAGTAAGAGCTTATATTGCACAGTAGTAGCATTTCCACAACTTTTCTTTCAGTGTTGAGGTTCCTGAATGTGCTTTCCTAAAACCAGTATAACCCCTGATCAATATTTCAGATTGAAAAGAAGGTACATGGATTTTGTTACGTGAGCTGTGACAGCAAGCCCCAGAAAATATGGTGAATTACTGCACAAGTCAGAATGTACTAGCAAATATGAATAATGAAAAGAGAACACTCTTTTCCATACTCATTACATATTGACATTATTGCCTGAAGGCACTAAAAAATGAATGTAACATTTTTTACACGTCTTTCTAATGTGGTTGTAAGTTATTTTCAGAAGGCGGTGGCCTATCTGCATGGAAAGGTGCAGGCAAAGAAGTCTTTCTGCTACTTCTCTGAGCTACCTGAACTCAAGGTAGTAGCAAGGGAGCCAACTTAATGTGTGATATGTCTTTATTAGCATTTTGGGGAGATAGTAATATTTAGCTTGAGTTGAACTGTGAACTGTACAGCTTCTGAGAAAGGAGTTCCTGTATGCTTGCATTCATCTTTGTAGGCACACCTTGACTTTGGATAGAATAACCTTGCTGGCATACCGGTAAATGCAACCAACTTTTTTTGAGGGGAAAGTTTTCCTTATTTCTGTTTCAGTGTAGCCTCTGTTTTCTTTGCTAGTTTTCTGGATACTTTGTTTTTTAAACTCCTTGAGCAGAGAAAGAGGCAAGAGAAAGAGAGTAAGCAAGCTATTTCTCTTTTAGGTTAAACAGGTTCGTTCATTCATATTCAAAGCAAGCAGTGTATATTATTCAAAAGCCAAGCATTGAGCTTCTTTCAGGATAAAGCTTTGAAGACAAGCTGTATGAGAAAAAAGCATCTATTGCTTGAAAGTACACCAGATTAATTTAGTTCCAATGAAGTTAGCAAAACTTCTCAGATGTCTAACAGTAACTGGTCCTTTAATTGGCAGCTATTGATTGCCTATTATTACAGTCTTTTGATACCATTTAGGCAAATCTGTTGGTTTGGTCGTTTTTCAGTTGCTTTGGTTTGTTGGGGTTTTTTTACATTGGAAAAAGAAATTTCAACTTTTATCTATCTATCCTGATTTTGGAAAGCTTACTGTACGTGCGGGAAAGTATCCCTGTCACCCTGAAAGCAATAGCTGTTCAGGATGTGCTGTCATCCTGAGAGGCTGTCTGCTTTGAGACAAATATACTTCTGTCTTGTTAAAAAGAAAATTTGAAAAAAAAATTATGCGGTATTTGAGAAATGACCTTGTATTTCTTACTAATGAATACTCTAATGGCCTCAGTCCCTTTGATCAGAATTTTTCTGTCAAGCAGATTTGATGGACTTCACTGTTCAAAATCAGTGGTGCATATCTCATAAAAATATAAAATAAAGCTTACAAAGAACAGGTGGTTCATATTGATTCATGTCGTCTCAAGTGGTTATAATAAAACACCACATCTCTAAGACCTTCCACTTCAATAAAACACTAAGACATGAGACTAACACTAAGATGAGTCACAGTTGAAACTCCCTTTTGAAACACTTCTCCATCTCATAGTATAAGACCTTTTTCCATAAAACTCTGCTGTCTCTAAAAGTAACTTTACAAAGGGACTGGTGCAAAACCAGTCTTCCAACAACACTTTTTTGCTCTCTGGTTTGCCATTGTAAATAGTTTACTGCTCATTTAAAAGATGAAATAACACTGTTGGCACACTTTGTAATTAAAATGAATAAACAGGATCTTTTTTTTTTATATAAAAATAAAAAGCTTTCCTGAGCAATCGAGTAAACTTTATTCGAAGGTAAACATAATTATCAATACCCTAAACAAATTAGAAAAGTAGAAAAAAAAATGGTAAGTCTTTTGAGTTATTTCTGTGTGGGGTCAGACCAGTTCATATAATGGATATAGGGTATCAGTTTTAACTGTAGGATATTTTTACACTGAAAAAGGTTTACATGAGCTAAACCTCAAATCTCTGCAAATTGGGGAGTATGAAGGATATTAAGTATTTTAAATGTATTTTCCTTAAGTGGTCACATTTACCAATTCTTCATTAATAAACCTGAAACTCACCAATTCATATGCTTAAAATGGCACTGAGTTCTTGTACATTTAGAGTTAACAAAAAGAGTAAATCATTTTGTTTCAAAGGCATTTAGAAGTGATCTGTTACTTACACTGCAGATTATTTTTTTTTTTTAATGGTGGATTGTGATTTATTTACTTCTAGGTAAAACTCGAAGGACCTGTCTTCTGCCCTCAAAATCAGCAAGTGAGCATAGCTTTAAGGACTTCAGCAGAAACCAGCTATCAAATTATCCTACGCTTCCACTGACCAAGTCAATAGAAACTCTACAGCAAGGACAAAAAGAAAGCCGGTTGAGTTGTGTGCATCGTGCTCTGAAGAGCTCTGTCAAACCTCCAGCTGTTACAGGTCTGAAGAAGAACCGTAGAAGTTTACCAGTTGCTGTCTGTCGGAGCTATGAAGCTCTGGATGGCCCCCAGGGTGTAGATACGTGGCCAAGATCTCACTCGCTGGATGATCTCCAGGGAGAATCCAATACTAACCTACAGGACGCCAGCAAGGAAGTAGGTTCTTTTCCTCAGGATTCACTGGATATAGCAAAAATGGCAACTGGCTCTGCACTGCCACCTCAGTCTCATGGAGGCAGCTGTATGGTAGATGACTTGATGGCTAAGCAGGGTAAAGGAGCTGCTAGTTCTCAGAAGGGAAGAGCTAAGGAATTGGACTGCTCTGTAATGGAGACTGCAGGTGGAAAGCCTGCTCTGTTCCCCCTGAAAAACTGTGAAACTCAGCCTGCCTTAGTGATGCATCTTGCAACAAGGACACCTCTGGAAATACAAAGTAAAGGCTTTCATGACCTTGCACGGGCTGATTATGCTCCAGTCCTCAAGGGAGGTCTAGAAACTGAGCAAAAAGGCACAAATGAGGCAAGAATGCAACCAAAAAATCCTTCTCAGCCGCCACCTGTCCCTGCCAAAAAATGCCGAGAACGCCTTTCTAATGGATTATATCATCCTCCCGTGACCGCAAGTGGGAACCACTCAAGTCTAGAAGCACCGTGTTTGCCAGTAAAAAAGACCAGCTCATCCGCTCCTATTGATTGTCACGGAGTACCTGTCCATAGGACATCTTCTGAACAGGAGCCCAGTATCCCTCCTAGCCCACTGCCACCCTGGCTGTCAGAGCTCCCAGAGACTGCTAGTGTTCAGCAGCATGTGATAAAGCTAGGTCCTGCTTCAGCGAGGAAAGTCTCTTGTAGCAGGGGAATGGATCTGGAAATGGTTATAGAAAACAAGTTGCAGTCTGAAGACATTGATCTTACTGAAGAACCATACTCCGACAAGGTAAGTGAAGGACATTGCTTCAACGTTTTTATTCTACTAGCATTCCAAGGGATAATCTTTCATTTATTGTATCTGTTGTATTTGTGTGAGTAACCAGCCTAGATAAACCATAAATCATTGGGATATTAGATATTCTACAACTATGTTTGTCTTTACTATCAGGCCTTATGCCTAAAGTAACTCTTGTGTTGCGGGGGGGGGGGTGAGAAATCCCAGACTTATTCTGGGATAACCTTCATCTTTTCAGGCCACTAGCACCTTGGTGGCGTTGGGCATGGAAATGTCTCTTTCTCTGCTAGTGTGGGGAAGTAGAGCTGAAAAAGGAAGTCATGATTAGATTTTGTGCTTCCAAGACAATCTGAATTGATAGCATAGTGATCAGGACATTTTTTTGGGAAGGAAGGAGTCCTAAGGTCCAGTCCTTCCTTTAGGGATTGCTTTTTCAGTTTTCATGGAATCTCGAGGAGAGCTCCTTCTTGCTCCCATCCTGCACTTCTCTTTATGTTTTCATTGATTGGTCTCTATTGATACACTTTCATCTATCCTCTCTCCTTTGTGTCTGGCTGGGAACATTCAGCATGGTCGCTGTGGCATTCCTGAGGCTTTGGTACAGAGGTACTCTGAAGACTTAGAGCAGCCTGAAAAGGATGTTGCCACAAACATGGACCAAATCCGGGTAAAGCAGCTGAGGAAGCAGCATCGTATGGCAGTGAGTATTACCATAAACCCAATTTTCTTATTTATGAGCAGACTTTTAAAAAGGACTGACCACTGGTAAAGGGAGATACCTGTGAAGTCCTGGTACACAAGTGCTCCCTGTGTTCACCCAGCAGGTACAACGTTGGTAGGGGTACTACAGGGGCAGGAGGTACCTCCCCCTGTCCCAAAGGAGGACAAGTTAGTAGTTGAAAGGAGAGTGGATAGCCCTCTCTCTTGACTGAATAATAGTCTTGAAAGTGTAAGCTGACTGCAAGCAGTGGTAACAGAGACTTGCTCATTAAGGGTGGCATGTATTAAATGCTTCTGTATTGAAACACTCCTTTTTCATTTCTTAAACTCTACTATTGTCCACTTCTCCTTAGCAAAAGCAGGAGGAGGAAACTTAAAACCTTTCATGGGTTTTTATAAGAGAGCTTGGTCTGTCTGAGGAGGTAATAGGCAAAATTGGTATTCATAGAATCATAGAATGTCCTAAGTTGGAAGGGACCCACAAGGATCATCGAGTCCAACTCCTGTCCCTGCACAGGACAACCCCAAAATTCACACCATATATCTGAGGGTGTTGTCTAAATGCGTCTTGAATATTGTCAGGCTTGGTGCCGTGACTACCTTCTGGGGGAGCCTGTTCCAGTGCTCCACCACCCTCTGGGTGAAGAACCTTTTCCTAATGTCCAACCTAAACCTCCCCTGGCATATCTTCCTGCCATTCCCTTGGGTTCTATCATTGGTCACCAGGGAGAAGAGATCAGCGCCTGCCCGTCTTCTTCCCCTTGCGAGGAAGCTGTAGACCACGATGAGGTCTCCCCTGAGTCTCCTTTCCTCCAGGCTGAACAGACCAAGTGACTTCAGCCGCTCCTCGTATGGCTTCTCCTCTAAACCCTTTACCATCTTCGTGGCTCTCCTCTGGACACTTTCTAGTAGCTTCGTGTCTTTTTTGTACTGTGGAGCCCAAAACTGCACACAGCACTCAAGATGAGGCTGCGTCAGTGCAGAGTAGAGCGGGACAATCACCTCCCTCGACCGGCTGGCAATACAGTGCTTGATGCACCCCAGGACACGGTTGGCCCTCCTGGCTACCAGGGCACACTGTTGGCTCATGTTCAACTTGCCGTCAACCAGAAGCCCCAGATCCCTCTCCGCAGGGCTGCTCTCCAGCCTCTCATTCCCCAGTCTGTAGGTACATGGTTTGAGGACATGGTTTAGTGGCATACTTGGCGGTGATAGGTTAACGGTTGGACTTGATGATCTTAAGGGTCTTTTCCAACCTTAACAATTCTATGATTCTATGATTTAGTGATTCTACAATTTTGTGATTCTACATCCAGGGTTGCCATGTCCCAGGTGCAAAATCCGGCACTTGCCCTTGTTAAACTTCATACGGTTGGTGATTGCCCAGCCAACCCTGGTGATTACCAGGCTGGTGTATTCTCTTGCCTTACTTGAAGAATTAAGTGGATCACCCTGGAAGGTCTTGTCACTGGGTATTTTTTACTGATCTGAAACTAATTCAGAATGGCACATGACGGTCGCCCAAGCAGCTGGTTACTGCCCACTGCATCTGCATTGCCAAAATTGTTGCTGTTGCTCCTGTGCCAAGTGATCTTAGCCTTTCAGCCCACACCGCTCTCGTACTGACAAATGTGACATGAGAGAAGTTGAAACATCTGCTATGAAATTCTACCAGTTTGGAAGAAAAAACAAAAGACTTGCTGTAAAACAAGAAGTTATGTTTAACATTAAGGGTTCGGTTCTTTTTTTTTTTTTTTCCCTTTACTGTCCAGATTCCAAGTGGAGGACTCACTGAAATTTGCCGAAAACCTGTATCTCCAGGACTTATCACCTCTGTATCTGACTGGCTGATTTCCATTGGTCTACCTATGTATTCCAGCCTGCTCACAGAAGCAGGATTCAACACACTGAGCAAAGTGCCTTCTCTGTCACAAACTTGCCTTCAAGAAGCTGGCATCACAGAGGAAAGGCACATAAGCAAGCTCCTGGCAGCGGCAAGACTCTTCAAACCTCTTGATCCAGAGGCAATTTAACATGCTGCATAGTGTGGCATTGCCTGGTCGAGAATCCACTGCTTCTTCCTGCACCAATATTGCTCTAATTACTTCACATAGCTAAAGGGATCAAGGAGGTGGCTCCCAAGGACAGGCAGATATCTTCTTCAAAGGACATGAAATATTTCTATTGCTGTCTTTGGCAACTGAAAGAGAAGAGAAAGAACCACCAGGTAACATAGATGTGGTACTTCCGTCCCCCTCGCTCCCCTGTAAAGTATTCTTATTTCATGAAGTGCACAGGGTTGGCCTGAGGGTCGGACAGCTTCACAGAATTAAGGGACCCTTGCGCATTTTCCTCAAGTTTGTGAAAGTAATACTAGTAATAGGCCCTGTTTCTATGAGAGCTCCTTAGGTTGGGGGTCTTCTGTACATCTAGGTTCCAGGTACCTGGAGTCAGTCCTAAAGACCAGGTACAAGCCAAGGTGCAAATTCCAGTAGAAGCTGTTTGGCAAATGCCTTTTGTTTATTTTAGCAGTCTAGAGCTAAACACAAACCTCCCCGGTCATATTCGCTGTTGCTTGATATAGGTCCCAATATGCCACAAAGCCTTTAGCTAGGCCAAAGTTAATGGACTGGAATTAGTTTTCAGTATGGTCCATCTCTGTCACTCCAATGCAACTAACCCATGGAGAGTCAGAAAGCTTCTTTTCATTTGTACAGAGCTGAGGTCATTTTTATAACTGTTTTCTAGCAATCAGCTTTTTATTTGCCTTAAAATAAGCTTTTAAGCAGTTACCTAAGTGTTCACTTACCTGCATTCATGTTTCCCAAGCCTTGTTTCAACCTGTCGCCCTTAAGCTGCACTTAGGGTGATTTCCAGCTGAAATAGCTTCTATAAAATGCCTCATCATAACACCTTCTGTGTTGTAGAGATGCTTTTACAAATGCAGGGTTATGCTAGGTTTCGGTTGTCAGGCTAACTTCTTGTTCACTACAGTCTGCATTTACTGTTGCTACTAAACTGTTCCAAGATATACTGCCTTGTATATATGTAACTGCTTTTCATTTTAATCATATTCTGTGTACTGTGTTATACTGTCAATCATTATGCTGCAGCTTTGACTTGGTATCCTGACCATATCGATTCCAAACAGTGGGTTTCTGCAAATGAAAATTCACTTGTGGGAGATAAACTGCATCAAAAAAGCAAATTGTGTCCCATAGAAATCATCAGATCCAGTAGCTCCATTGCATGGACAAAAAAAGTCCTATATAGTCTTACGAATTACACTGTGATTTTACAACAGTTGATATCCCTCATGACTATGTGTTAAAGTTACTTCTCACTGGAAGAGAGCATTGTTCTGGCATATGTGGTGAACCATTCTTCAATGATGTAATATTTGTCTGCCTAAATCCATGTAAAATGTTCCATTCACATATGTGGCTAATGACAGATTTTATTTTTCTATATGAGTACACATTTTATATACCAAATACAGATTATCATGAATAGCACATAACTAGCTTTTTCTTTGGGGCCCATATATGGTGTGTCCTTCAGCTTCTTGTAGCACAAACGCTCCATGGAAGACAGAGCAAGCTTACTCTGGCAGGTAGAGGGAGATAGTATAGAAACCAGGCCAGGACGTGTGGCTGTTCCCAATATCAGTTCTGACATCAACTTACTGTGTAAAACCAGACAAGGCACTTCACTATTCAGTGCCTCAGTTATCCCAGCCTCATATTGAGCTAATGACACTTTTCCTGATAAAACACTCTCAGATCGATGAATGAAAAATTGAGGTTGCTCCATGATTCCTTACGATATATGGTCCGTACGTGGCCATGTTTTGTCAGATGAACGATACATTTTACTGGTGATAATTAGTTTGGCTCCTGGTAGAACTGATAGGTGTTAGGTTCACTTTTTGTTTCAGATTTCACCGTCTACTGCGCGCCATCATGTGAAGGCAACTAATTCACTGATGTAACTTGAAATTGTTCTCAAGCAAAGCTCCTCCAGATCTTTTTCTGTAATGTTCTCCTTGGCGTGCGGATAATCAGTATGTTCTAATGTGACAGCATCGGGAAACATATAGCGTAGGTTTTTGCACAGCTAGTGAAAATCTAAAAGAAGAAAAAAAATCTGGCGAAAAAAAATTAAATGTCTTTTTAATAATGATGATTTGTCTGTTGTTCCTCTCTGAGGCTTACATGGCGACTGTCAGTAAGCAGGAGATGGAAAGAGTATTGAGACTTCCTGGGATTGCTGGCAGGGGCCAGAACTGAGTAGAAGTAAGTAGACAGCAGCTTTGTTGGAGCAAGGGAAAAGTCCAAGCCGGCTATATGCAATAAAAAAGGAAACAAATTTCCTCATGCTGCAGGGAAGGCAAGTCACATAATAAAGCTCTTCTGTGTTACTACTTTCCCCTCTCTTAATAACAGAAAAAGAATTACAGGGATAAGCTGAACCTGTGTGCCAAACACTTTGTAAATCAGTGATTTAATTTTTAATCGGGAAACCAAATCATACCCATCAGGACTAGAGTGAGCAGTTTGAGATTTGTGAGTTTTAATAGTTGCTTCGTTTTTCTTTTTAAGACTGTGCTCTGTGGTCTTACTTGAATTACAATTTTAGTTTATATTTTAATCTAAAAAAAGCCTTAAGCTTCTCAATGTTTTAGCTTCCCTGCTGTGGTTTCAGTGACCGGTGGTGTTCCCTGAGCAGGTGAGGCGGTGCGGTATGAGAGCCATAACCTCTTAGATTTCCTCGCAACTGCGTAGTGCTCTAAGCAAAAGTTTGCTCGTTGACTCTTGGGAAGCATGAAAGAAACCTGCTGCTGGAATCCCAATCTTCTCTGCTCGGGCTAACAACGTTAAGTATCTATCCATTGTACCATTGTAACTCAAACAGCTATTTAACAATAGAAGCAGCAAGCCCAAAATATTACCAAATGCCGTCATAACCGTAAGCTTTGATCGGTAACCCTCTGTTACTACCCAGGTGGCAGTGACGCCCATAGTTACCCGTGCTCTCTTACGAGCCTGGCTTTGAATGCAAACTGGGAGCACAATCGGAAGCATTAAACATTGCATTATTCAAACAGGTCATCATCTCTAAGAGCAGCAATAGTGGTCAATTCACCAAGTCGCAGCTGTGCAGTTGTACTGTATTATTTTTAGAATAAATAATACTTTTGGTCCAAGATACTTTTATCTTTAATTGACACCCTCTGGGGAATCAAAACTGTCAAGCAAGTTATGTAACAACTAACAAAGTTGCACTTTCTGTATATGAAATCAATATTTAAATAACTTATTTTTCTCCATTTGCTGTTCTTAAATGATGTAAGTAGCTGTAATATACCAGTACTCAATATGTCCTGCAGTTTGCTTCAACCCAAGAAAGCTGTTTATTGTAAAGAAAAAAAAAAAGAAAACACAAAATATGAATGTGTAAAGATTACTGTGCTGTTTCCTTTGGCAAAAAAAAAAAAAAGGTTGACAAAAGGGTTTTCCTGTGTATCAAAACTTGTCTATAATTATATGTCATACTGTTCATAGATAAAAAGTAAATAAATTTCCTTGGTCTCTCTCTTTTTTTTGGTGGTTTTTAATTTAGCTAACCGATCTTCATCCAGCTATTTAATTTCTTTGCTTGTATCCCAGGCCCTCTCCCTCCAGCTTACCAAGCCTGTAGTTCCTCACCTTGTAAGCACTCTCAACACGTATCTACAGCAGGAGAAAAAGGTTGGGGGAAAAAAAAAAGATTAAAAGCCCTGATAATCCAGGACTAGAAGCAGCCCTCAGAATGTGATTGCATGGGATGTGGATCATCACTGTCCAAACTTTGTGTCTCATATCCCATGAGTGTCCAGCTGCTGGGCTCGGGAAGATGTGTGCGAGAGGTCTCCCAGGTCTACCCTTGGGAGCTTTTCCACTTTGCAATGGAATAATTAAAAATTGGTGGAACCAGAGAAAGAGCGTACGAGTGTAATGCTCTGGAGTTGTAGTGACAGCTCTTGCCTGCAAGACGGGATTTCAAACCTGGTCTTCAAATGCAGCTCCGCTTCATTGGGCTGGCGAGGTGCCTCATTCTGGAGAGGATGGCTGTGACTCCTGAGCAGTCAGGTAATCTCTGCAGTCAGTAATAAGATGCCAGTGTCCAGGTTTTGGGGCAAAGGAGCCTTAGGACATGACTCTTGGCACGTCCTTCTAGCTCACTCGAGTGACTTCTTGCTTAGTGTGTTGCATTTGTTGGTCGTTACATTTGCTGCGTAATTAATGGGTCTGCTTAGCTACCTAACAGAGTGCTGGCGGGTCCACACGGTAACAGCGCACCATAGCTGGAAGTTAATCCTTTGTGGATTTAGCCCTAAGAGACAGGGATGGATTGTGCCTGCATTAGTTGTCATTAACCAGAAGCTTAACTCTGGAAATGACATAAAGCGAAAACAAACAAAAAAAATCTGTCGTTTGGGTTGGATCCAGACAGCTGAATCTTCGGTTCCCCTCAGGCAACGCTCCCACCAGAACTGTACAACGTGGCAAACAGTTCATGGGAATGAAGTAGCGGGTCAGATGTGAACTTTTAATTTTTCTCCTCTATTAATATCTTTCGGTTCAGCTGAGGACTAGGCCACTGCTGTGCTTGTGCACCAGAGGGCACTGCTCCGCTGGCTGGAGGAGAGCGCTCAGCCAGCCTCTCGGGACTGCCGCTGGCTCCGAGACAGGCGTTTCCAAGAGTCTCTCAAGTAACAAAACAGAAATAAAAACAAAACAAACACTGGACAAGATGAAAAGCCAGAGCGCTTGCCATTTCTGCAGCTGGAAGGAGTATTGCTTCCCTTCCAAGACTGCTATGGTCCAGGATTGTTTTGGGAGCAGCTGAAACACAAAGCCCCGATCTATTGCTCTCAGCGTTTTGCTGGCGGGTTTGATCCAAATGTGTGCTAACCACCGTAGCCACTGCCAAAGCCAAACACCACCACCCCCCGACACGTACGTACCTATCCTTATTCTAAAAGTTCTCTCTCCGCGAGGAAGTGTTTGCACAACAAAGAGAGACACGGGAGAAACGTGTTAAAGTTCTTGCTACTCATGCTTATAAAAAGAAACTTCATGCCTGCGCAGAAGGTTCACGTGTAAGCCCATGGAGACTTAAAAGCTGTGAATGTAATGTTACATATACCACCAGAGCTACCTCGGGAGACTGCTAAAGGTTAATCATTTAACATTCAGGAAGTAATATAAAGCAAAAGTCTTACGAGCTCTTAAGCTTGCCCTTTTGCAGGTACTGCAGTCTTTGATTGCATGAACGGACAGAATTATTTTTTTCCTTCAATTCTGCAACACTGTTAGTTTATGTTGAATTTATGCCTGCATGACCGTGCTTACAGATGTAAGCGTACCGGTGATGTCCAAGCCCTGACCCCGAAGCTCTGGTATTACTGAGCTTCTATCATTTCCAGTGGGTTTGGGCCTGTCTCCATGCAGAAGAATAATTTTTACACACATAAATGAACTTAGAGTATTCTACACAAAAAAAAAAAAAACCAAAACAACCCTCTTCAAAAACTTTTCAGGACATTTATGATGGAATTAGTATGCTTCCAAAAAGAGTCAAACTAGAACAAAGCCATAGGTCTTATTTCAAGGGAACCTTGTTGCTTAGGCTGCTGTGGTTGGAGTCCATAAAAACTGTGGGTGCCTAAGGTCAAACAGGAAGACGCCTGGTGGGATTAGTTGCTTCCAAGACTAGACAGGCTTGAGTAGGAGAGAGGTGAGTTGAGATTGCAGTTTTGCACTTCAAACAGCTTTGTTGTTTATTGAGTCGAGCCTTTTAACTTCACCATCTCTGAGACGAGTCCTGCATAGGCTTGGAGGTTCTAGGCTTGGCTCTTCCAAGGCGGATCCCATCCCAGGTAGGCAGAGCACTTCGCGTCCCTGACAAGTTCTACGTTCATTATGTTGGCACGTGCTATTCCGAAAGTCCCACGAGTTGTATTTCTCCATTTAGCCACAAAAAGCATGTACAGCTGTGCAACTTTATGAAAACAAAACCCGTATTTATGGCCACAAGTCCTGCCTTAAGGGGGGACACTTGCAAATTGGACTATCAAATCTGCTATTATTTCTTTTGCTCTTTGTCTCTACTGGCTCCTATGATACTGAATATATACTCACCAGGTACTAAAAATGAAAGTTACAATTTTTTATGTTTTACTGAAGAATGGGTAAACCATTATCTAATACTAGCGTTCACTTTTAAAGTTCTAATTTAAGTGGCTCATTTGCAGTTAGCCAAACAAAACCCCTGCCACCTGTGACCAGTTCTCTGCCTCAAACAGTGAAACCAAATTGCCTCTCTTGCAAGTTCAATGTCAGTTAAAAACAAGATGCAATGCCACCTCAACCACACGGTGAGCCTTTCCTGTACAGTACCAACAGTGTTAGAATAATCTGTCTTTCACTCTGATGTCCGTATGCCAGAGTCCCCACTGGAACCAGCCTGGTACCAAGAGCTGAGGTTAGTTCAACTTCCAGGTCTTAGCAACCTGGATCTGCTATTCAGGTCTTAGCAATTCTACAAAGCCAAAAAAAGAAAAAAAAAAAAAAAAGACAACATTGTGGACCATCTAATATACCCTGAGCTGCGAGTAATTTTGTAAGTTGCAGTGGCTATCTGAAAGCAAGATTAGTCCTGCTTCTGAGCACACGAAAGCTATGAGCACACTAAAGCTATAGGCACACACTATACACCTTTGTGTTTTCTGTTAGCAGCACCGAATTACCTGCCGTCCACAGGAGCTGCTGCATGAGGAAGATGGTATTTGCTGATAGCAACGAGCAGGGCTGCTCCCCTCCCGCCTCCCACCACGATGCCTGCTCGCCACTTCAGGTCTGCCGCTGCGACGGAGCGGCACAAGTGCACCTGCACTTGCTTGTGAGCATCATAGAAGCTGCTTTGGATTTGAAGCAGTGCAGTTTCTGAAGAGCAGGAGGGTGGCTTAGATGAATTCAATTACACAAATAAGCACTTATGTGCTTAATAAAGTTGTCTAATGAAATGAGATTAGAGATGAGAGGCTCGCTCCGTCCATTAAGCCTCTTCCCTTTGAGAGAGACTTTTTTATCCCCCAAGGGCTGGATTTAGCACGTTCCTTGGGACCAATTGCTTCCTTCTGAGTTTTCTCCTCCACAACCTGACGGCAAAGCAGGAGAGGGTTTCGGGCTGCTTTCTAATATACATGTGAGCATGAGTCAAAATTTGCCTTTTGGCACATAGGAAAAACCTCTGGAATGCATCCAAGGGGCTCAAAAACTTACTTTTTTTTTTCTCTTTTGTGTGTATTTTAGCAATTCAGTTGGTCATGTCTTGCTTCAGGAATACGGGAGGCTTCTACCTGAGTCCATGAGGATTCATGCAAGCTGACATTAAAAGCAACGGCACAAGCTCCCATGCAATACCTGTCAGCCAAGTGTCTGCAACACACCACGTTCAACCTTGCAGGCAAAGCTTCCCAACCATAGATGTTTCATGCCCAGGAACACATAAAAGCAACACGTTTGTCCATGCTTGTCTGCATAGATTCAGCCTCACCCCTTGCACCTTTGCAAGCTGCATCCTACTGTATCCTACCACCATGTTAGTTGTTTGGCATGTGAGGAGACCAAAGCCAAGGTGTTGTCAAGTTCTGGTCTCTGCCTCCTTGGTCGGTGCTCACTTAGGTGTGTGCAAGACCAAAAGCGGCTCTGTGATTCCTTGTGCAAGCAGCACCAGAGGTGTAAAGTGTCACAGGGAAAATGCAGCTAACAGGACACTGATTTGGTGAATACCTCATCAGGGCCTCACAAAAATCCCACATTCAAACGGGAAACAGAGGTGAGAAAATAAACCAAACAGCCGGAGGCCCTCCAAGCTGGTAACTATTTCTGCTTGTTTTTCCAGGTGTATCTACTTTGCTGAGCACTTGTGTAAAGTTCTGTGAAGTCAAGATGCTATTTGGAGAAAAGAAATTCACTTCAGTCGGGTAAGCGAGAGAAGCATCCAGGCCAGATGCACTCTTTAATTCTGAGTAATGTTGCTTTTGCCAGGAGCGTTGGGTCCTGAGGCACAAGCAATGAGAGGCCCAGGAGAGCAGGAAGGTACGGTGGATAATGATGAGATCCCACAGACGCCATCTTCTTGATGTAAGTGAAGTAAACTAGATAAATCTGGTTTAGAGCAAACTGCAAAGATCTGTCAGGTTGCACCCTGAGGCTTGTGCGAGGTTTGCACAGTGCCAGAGTAGGAAACATTTGATTTCTGTTATTTGTCCTCTGTTATTTCTAATATCATCCCCAATAGTGTTCCTTACCCCTGTTCAGTCCTGCATGTGCTGTGGGAACATTTACGGGCTGTGCCTCTCGTCTTCCTCCGTGCCCTCCCAAGGTGTGCCCGAGCCGCCCACGCGCGGCAGGCCCTCCGAGCAGCCCAGGCCAAAAACCGGCTCCAGAGCGCTCCTGGCATGTGTTTGCTCTGGCCGCGGTAGGGGCACAGGAGGAAGGAAAACGGATCGACCAGCTCCTGGAACAGCTGAGGTGGTAGTGAGGATCGCTGGGAGAGAGAGGAGGGAAGGAAGGAAGGGCTGGATGAAGAAACCAGTGGAAAGCTGATGAATGCCATAAAAATAAGAGCAGCATTTCTACCTTCTGGGAACACAGAGGTCTCACATTCTCAGAAGTATATTTGGTGTGTATTAGACAAGGCTGTGCCATGCATTTAATGAGATAGTTTAAGATGTTTTTCAAGGAGGGACTACCTAAAATATATAAAGAGTTGAAGGAAAAGAAGCAAGTCCTCATTTATTTCTAAACACTTGTGGGAACTACGAGCTGTTATCCCCCAGCACAGGCATCTCGTGGCTCAGGACAATTACTACTGGACAAGACGAGACATCAGGCTCTCAGCATGGACCGCAGGTCTCTGTTTCTGTGTTGTTCCGAGCAGGCTGTCGCTAACTCCGAATCACAACAGCGTCTGATTCATCCGTTCTCACACATAGCAGTGGCAACATAAAATAGATTGTTAGTTTTCCCAGACGTATAGTTTCTGCTCACTGGCTTGACTTATAAAGAAAGTAGCAGCTACAAGGTTTGTCATCACCATTGCATTAACTATATCTCTAAAACCCAAGGGCTTTTTAAAAACAAAACAAAATCCAAACCATGAGAGCACAGCAAATGAGCAATCCCACACTTGTTGCTAACAAGCCAATTAGCCAAAAACCAGCATGAGCATTTCTCAACCACATTCACATAGAAACTCTGCCACTCGGTGCTGTTATCTGCGTCCCATGCAAACCTACAGTTGCTTCCAGCTCCTCTTCAATCCAAAGTGGAATGCAAACAGTAACTGATGTTGGTACAAGGCTCTGAAAATGTAAACTGTTCTGTAAGTGCTGCTGCTTTCATCTCTGTTACGGAAGGGTCAAATATTGATGAGAGGACATTTTTGCCTCTATCAACCCATACTTTTAGAAATCACAAAGCTTCAACACAAATGTATAAATGAAAAAAACCTATGAGGACTTAGAGATGGGAAAGTTTATTTAATATTAGCAAAATACACTTGAAGCCCTATTGATTCGCTGCCTTCCCTTCACTTTGTTGCTTACTGACTTGTCGCCCTTTCACAGAAGGATGCGTCCTACCTCTCTTCAGGTAACCTGGCTGGACTACAGCTCTCCCTGCCTGCGCAGCCCTGAGCTGGGACACAGCCGTGGGATGATGAGGAGCGCTTCAGCCATCACTGTGTCACGCAACGCACGGCCAGTGCCCAACCCCCTGATCTCCCCTCCGTGCCCCTAAATCCATACCTCCCCCAGCTGCCTGCTCTGGAGGGAAATACTACCACTCTCACCACCCCAAACTCTGCTGAAGTCTCTGGTGACCCGGGCAGGTGGGATGGGTGAATAGCCAGGCTATCAGCTGAGGCACGGTCCGTGGCAAATCTAACATATTCTGTGGGTTTGGTCTTACAGCGACAATCCCAGAAATGGCCCTGGAGCAATGTAAACAAGCAGAAGAGGCGCAGACACTCATATGACACACAGCCACGGTCTGGAGAGAAGGCCAAACAGAAGGGAGAGGATTCAGGGAGTTCTGTGCAATTTTTTCTTAAACACAAGAAGTGGATTTACGCCACTCCAAGAGCAAGTAAAATTCCAAACAAATAGACAGCAAAATTTACATTTTTACCGCCCAAGTCTTCTGAAGACATCAGTGTAAGAGACTGTCATCACTAAAACAACCAGCAGCCTTTAAAGACATTAAAATCTTCCCCTTTGCTGAAAGGCACTGCCATTTCCACACACACTTCTCAGGTCTTATTTGTTCTGGCGTTGTCTCATGCTGGCCAGCAACATAATAAAACACCGGTCAAATGATTCACTTGGGTAACGTTCACGGTTCGAAGTTACATATTCTATGTAACTAAAGCCCCCATGGACTTGTATACGGAGAAGTCTCTTCACATGATCGTTTTACTGGCCAAGTACTGGATTGCCATCTACTGGACAGTAAAGAAATAAAATCCAATAAACGGATATTGCATACTAAGGGAACCGTGTTGCCTGTGCATTTTTGGCTTTAACTTTCCCTGCTTTGATGGCCTATAAAATTGTTTCTCTGTTATGGTAAACAACTTCTGGTCTTCCCTATCGTCAAAGTTAGACCACATAAATATTACTTTTAGAGTGAGGCACTTCAAAAATTTTAAAAAAATATTTCTTCAAAATGAGCATATATCGTCCATTTAGAGCTGGAATTACTAGATAAGCAGCCAGAAAAAAGTGTTGCTAAGGATTAAAGCTTTCTTAGTCCTGAACTTCTGTATTTATGTGACCTTTGTGGTCTAATGGTTGTAAGAATGGCTACTGGATAGCTAAATAGTATTACTACTGAGAGATAAAATTACAACTAGTGGAATTTATGCCAAAGGCAAATTAAAATGAAATATCTAACGCTTTCTCCCTCTGTCTCCTTTTGCCTGTGTAATGAATCTGTGTATTTAAGCCTATTAATATACAGTACTCTCTTGCTGCCTTCCAATTATTTTTTTTAAAAAGACTATAAAGTCAAATGTTCTTAGAAGATAGCAAGTAGAAGAATTAAAATGGGTGGTACAGCCTCAATTCACCCTACCAAGTGCTCTACAACTGCCTTCGATGAGCTGAATGTGTTTCCTACGGGATGCTCCTCTCAATCACTGCAGAACCTGACTCTGCATTAAGAGACTGTCCAGGTGGCAGATTTAAAAGAAGGGAAAAAAAACACCAAACCAAACTATAGGACTGTGGACTGCATTACTGAGGAAGTTTGGGGCAGATATCAAATGAGGCAGATATGTACAGTAACAGAAAGAATGGTTTCGTGGCTATATGTCAGTTGAGGCTGGTTTGAGTCATGCCTGTAACATAGGAAATACGAAAAGAACAGATACTTTGCTTAAAAAGACAGATGAAGGGTATTGAAGGGTTGGCTGTGCTTCAAGAAGAACATGCTCCAGCCACCACAGCTCTTCTGAGTCCTTCTGCCCACCTGCACCCCTGCCTCCTCCCCATCTTTCTTTACATCTGTCCTGTGCCAGTCCTGTATTTTCACTCGCCCTTTTCTCCTCATCACCTCTCCTTGCTTACCTGGTCATCAGGTCATCTGCTGAGGTGCTCGTTCCAGCCTAGTCCTCTCTGCTGAATACCACAGCCATGAGTATTTCACTCAAGACAACTTATTCATTTATTGCTGGGGAGGCTCAGCTGGTGCAGCAGGAGCGAGGCATTTCGGGGAACGTCCCGTTCAGATCCTGCAGCATTCCAGCAAATCTGCTGAACAGATTCGCATGGTGCACAGTGGCTGCAGCCAGCATTAAGACTCGCTTTAAGCTGGACCGTTTTCAGGGCAAAATAAAAAAAAAATCTTCTCGTCATTTAACTGTTACATTTTAGGAATGAAACAAAAATCACAGAAGTGATGAGACCCAGACTTTGCCAATAGCCATGATCCTAAAGCAATGAGGCAGCAAGTGCTCAATGACAAAAGAGGAATAAGTACAGTTGAGGGGTTATTGTTGTTGTTATTGTATCATCTTCCTTACATTTTTTTCTTAAATGGTTGAATGATTTTTCTTAGGGGAGAAAACAGATCAGTCTGCAGCATAACCAGGAGAGTCCAGCCTCTCAGGGCTGGACACTAATACTTATTAGAATAGCGTTTGTCACATTAATTTGGGGGTTTCCTTTCCAGGAGAAAGTACATTTCTGCTAATCTCCTTTCCTTGAAAACAAAGCAGATTGGTTTTATCCTCTGCCTCTCATACAGGGCATGCTGTATCTCTCTGAAGAAAATCTACCACACCATCTGACTTTTTGATTGTATTCCACTTTGTAGCAACCCTTAAGACAGAGGCAAATCTCAGTGCTAAGCAATGTATGACTGGGAGGGAAAAAAAATCACTTTGCTGTTGGTACAGTTACCCTCCAGGCTCCAAGTCAGGAGATGAGTCTATTGGTTCAATTTTCTGTGCAGCAGTTGGATATTTTTCCATTTCGATGAGACTATATTTCTTGAAAACAAAGAGAAAAAGCCAAACAGGGCAGGGAGCTGGGGAAGTTTCCAAGCGCAGCTCTGAGGGACGGTGTGCAAGAGACAGAAAATTCAGAAATAATAGCGTATTTCTTTTGTCCGATAAATTTTCTGAGTGGCAACAAAAGAAAAAAAGCTCTGTGATTCGCTGTCATTCAATAACATTTCATGTAGCTCTGTGCCGTACCCTTTTATTTGCTTCTGGTAGCTCCTACAGGAACCAACGCCACGTGTTGGCCAGCCAGGCGCCCCTACAGGCCCCCGCCTGTGCCATCGGGGTGCTGCCACGACCCTCTCCCAGCCGGGTGTCCAGGCGAGGGTGCCCCGCAGCCGGCAGCTCTCCCCCTGCCCCCCGGTGTGCCTGGCTCAGCCAGGGCCCAGTCAGCTGCCAGGTTTGACGTGTGGGTGCAGAACTGGGGAAAGTCCCGTGTCTGCTTGAACACTTCCCTGTCCTTGGATCTAGAAATCTGGGCTTGACAGCAAATTAGCACTGTCTTGAGTTTGTGTCTTGCTGCCAGCGGCAGCAAATTTTAGATTTGTCTGAAAATGAGCGTCCATGTTCCCATTTCCTCATCCTGAGTCAGCTCATACCTCCATCTGTGGTATGGACAGCAAAGCAATCGGCCTGGATAGCCAGCTACGTCTTGTAGAAGCTGAAGCCTTTTGCCGAGGGAGTGGGAGAATGAGAGGTCTGTGAACGATTTTTTGCAAAACCTTTTAATAATCTTATTCAAAGACTACAGCCAAGCTCCCATGTTACTTCTTTAAGTTTTGTTACTTTCTCTTTACAACAACAAAACATAGTGATATTCTGCAGTATACTTCCATGGGCTGCCCTGAACTGAGGCACGCACTTCTGCCCATCTTGATTCATCAAAATGGTAAACCAACCTATTGCTGGCCCTGGTGCTGTAATGAAGTCTGGCATATAGCTTGATACAATCACCCAAGCATGGCTTGGTGTATTTATTTATTTATTTATTCTGTGCATCCTTTGCCTTCAGTGGCGTGTCTTGAGGACAAAAAGATAGATTTTTCCTACCCAAAATATGCATATTCAGCCTTCCTTATCCACAAACATGGTACTTCCCTGTACACCATCCTCGTCTAATTCTTCCAGGGGCTCCAATGACCCCAGCCACTCTCTTTTCTGCTACTATCATTACCCCCTCCCTCAGTACGTTCCCTTCACAATATTAACCCTATTTTAGCCTCCACTGTCTTAAAAATTAACTGCCTGAAGTCGTCCCCCCCCCCCAATAACTGCCCCTCTTCTTCCCCCTCCATAGTGCTAGCCCTACCAAGCAGGCTGCTCCTGCCTGCCCGGTGCCCTTGGAGGGGCAGCTCTTTAGGGTGGCACATGTTTGGGGCAAACCTCGCTCTGTGCTAGGGCAGGTCTTGGAGTGCCTGGGCACAACTGAAAGAGTCCAAGAGGACATTTCTGGACTTGATGTAAGGCCAACGTGGGTCCCAGCGAAGCGGGGCGGGGGCTCTGTTCTTTCAGTGCAGTTATCTGAGTTAGCAATATTTAATTGAATAACTTCCTTCCTAACTTAATAGCTGTGGAGTTTACGTGCTTATCTATATCTTACCTACTGGATGTCATTAAGGTCACTGCTATCTGAGATAATGATGTGTTAGAATTATATACGGTACAGGATGAGGAGAGGGATGTTCAGTGTGGCACAGCTTTCATACGAAGAGAGACTAAATAGCTCTGAGGTCTGAAGGGAGAGACTGAGGCAGGATAGGATGAAGGACAGGGAAATGATGATGGCCAGAGAAAACGTGAATGGAGAACAGTTTGCTCGGGATCTTCACAACACAGTGAACCACTGATATTAAATCAGCAAGAAGAAATAATTGTTCATGACTGTGTAGTTAAATTGTGGCATTCCTTACAGCAAGCCGCTTCAGAGGCCACAAGAATTAAGGACAGCTGGGAGAGTGTGCAGGGGGAAAGGTCTCCTACTCTTTCCACAGACATAGTTTAGGATGCATCTGAAGGAAAGACACCAAGATGAATAAACCCTTAGTCTGACATAGCACAACTATTCCTGTGTTAATGCATTTGGGAGACTTACTGGTAGATTGGAAGGTGCAGCTTGTGCTTTCCTCCTTGTATCTCATTTTTTCCATAGTCTGGACTAGCAGTAACAACATAGATTTAGCCACAGTGGTCAAATGTGAGATCGCTTTTCTTTTGGCTAAGAGCAATCTGCAGTAACTCAAACCCCAGTTTAATTGCCCAGAAACCTGTGAGAATTCAAATAAAATAAGGAAAGGGCCTTCTCATTAAAAACTGAGTAGCTCACTACTGTGTTACTCCATAGGACTTCTCAAACTTCAGCTGATGCCAACAGCAGCAGCAGCAGAGGAATGATCTCTCTTGGCTGACACTCCATTTTCATATACAATTTATGGAGCTTAGTGTTAATATATGGCCTTAAACAAATGCTGCTTTTCTCCTTCCATGTGATAATGAAGCTTGTGACAAAGCCAGGCTACCTGATGAGAAGGAAAGGAAGCAGAAGCGTTGTCATTGCAAGGGTCACCATGGGGAGGCTTTGGTGAATTAAGCAGCTGTGCAATGGGTGACATCAGCGTGCTTCGGACGCTATCATTGCCCTCCTGTCCTTTCCTTCCAGCTTTCCACTAACGCCTCACAAAGTGGGAAGCAGAGAAACTATCCATCCCATTTAGTCCAGACAAATTCCAGACATCTACTTTCTCACTGTTATTCCAATTACTAATTTTTTTAGGGTTGAAGTGACCGCACAAACCAGAGAAACAACTGCGGCAGCCACCACCAGACCTCCAGCGCCTGTCTCTGGGAGAGGCTGGGGGCTGCTGCAGCTGGTGGGGGGGGAGCCTGGCAGAGCACCCCCTGTGCTGGCGGCCGCCCCTCGGTGCTTGCTGGCCCATGCTCCAGCAAGTCCTCCCGGCACATGCTCCTCCGGGCTCCGCTTTACTGCCATATCTGACAAAGAAACAAGTCTTTGCGACTCGTAAAGCCCATATTCACCATCTGCAGCCTGCATGTTGAAGTCTGTTCCTTGCCATTGTTTTTCTACGGGAAAGTGGCTACAAATCCCTCTGTCGGTGCCATGTTTTTCCACGAATAGGGCCTGTCGTGATTAAGTATGTGCACATGAGGGAGCTTTCCAAGCTTGAGCAATCCATCTGGCAGCAGTACGCAATGCTATAAGATTTGTTTCTGCGGGACGGGACCAAGAGCTGATTTAGTTGCATTAGTCACCAAGCAGCAGTACCGCTGATCTTGGACCCAGGGCGCTGGCTGGCCAGCGAGTCTCATGGTTATTTTAACTTTGTTTGTTTGACCTTTTCAGTGGTCCAGACCCCTCGAGGAGCTGAAGAATGCTTCATCCCCCACTTCGCCTCTGAAACGCAGAGCAGCTAGGGCCAAGCGTTAGGCTAAGTATCAGGATGCAGAGGCTGAGTGATGGTTCATCTTCGCGGGGGAAGAGTCTGCCTCTTACTGACTGACTCAAGAGAAACTGATTTTTAAATAGCGACCAAATTTGGTGGGAAAGAAGGAAGTGGAGCTGGCTGCTGTTTGTTGCTCTGAGGATCATCAAATATTTATTTCTTCATTTATTAGCTGTGAGATTTCTTTATAGACAAATAAATCACTAAATCTGTAGAACAGAACCAAAACCTGACATTTAGACCCAGATTCAAGTTTTCCCAGTTTGTGGGTGTCCGACTCACGTTATGCACTGATTCAAGCAGGATAAAAAGAAAGAAGCTGAAAAAGTTACATCCTAATAGAAAGTTTTCAAAGTCCAGCAGGGCTCTCTCTTCAAAGTAGATCATTTGAAGATACATATTGTGTACCTAATACCATTACTTGCTGCAATTCCTATTACCGTAGACAAAGCATTGCACAAGTTTAAGTAGGTCTCCAAATAATATTTCTAAAAAGCTGTTTACTGCCAGACTGTTATTTTTTTAACCTCTTGAGCCAAACTCTCTCAAACAGCACAGCATCTGGGGAGGAAATTAGTGCTCAAATTGCCAGTGTCAGGACAGAGGCCAGACAAACTTTGTTCCGTAGCAGTGGTATCTCGCGCATTGCTGTCTGAGCTGCACACTTGTGTATTGAAGTCCTGCACTCTTCAGCTTTCAGGAAAGTGCTTGTCAAAGCTAAGCTGGCGCAGGAATTCATACGTGAGGAACCATAGTCACAACTGCCTGCGACTCCTAATTATCAGCTGGATAATTCAGCATGGCAGGTGCAGAAAGAAGAGAAAAGCTAGAAGGAATTTTGCACCAAATATTCTATAAAACTGTGATACTAACAGACGAGTCATATAGAAATATGGATGAAATATATAAAATTTATTATATGATACCTGATTTCATGGACTCCATACCCTATGGAGTTTGAAAGGCCTCCAGAAAAGCCATAAACTTGATAGTCCAAAACAGTTGAATCATAACAAGCTACCACAAGAATGAGATCTCTGTTTTCCTAATCTTTATCTCACAAGATCTTGGTAAGATTTGACAATGTATTCTTTTTAAAAGTTCCCTCAGCACTGAGTTTTGAGGATGACAAAGATGCTCTCAATGTGCTAACGGGTTATTTATGCTCGCTCCAACACTGAGCTCGCAGGTTGATGCTCCCAAAGTTGGAACAGTTACCCCTCAGGGCAAGGCTGCTTTTAGCTGGAAAGAGGTTACTGTTTGAAACTTCCTGATTAACACTTCTTGGGAGTCTCTAAATAGCTGGGGAGGAAGATAATCTTTGTCCAGGTAAAAGATGTTTGTGGATTTGCTGTCAGAGACGTGCAGTTCCCAGAGCAGCATTACCAGCGATCCCCATGGGCCAAAGGAGATGGTGAAAACAAGGCCTCTGGTAACACAGAGAGGGACAAATGGACGGCCACAGGCAGACGCTGGCTCTGGAGGTCAGCTAAGACTCCAGTAGATTATCCAGTGGAATTTTCAATAGGAAGGAAGAGAACATTTAAATTCCTCCAGATTTATTTTTGCTCAGTTTTACTCTGACTGGGGAGTCAGGGCAAGCAGCTGTGTTTTCAAAATTCACTTTTATGGTGTGAAATGGCTTTACAATCTAAGGGGAGGGGAGGGAGCTGAGGCTTGGGTTTAGCAGAAAGTTAACATTTCAGACTAAACTTCTTTTAGCTAACTAAACCATGATAACCTTTCTTCCTGTACTGCCACATAAACATATATGGTATGGCTCCGTCCCAGCTTCTGAGGTTAAGAGCTCCAACTCCAGCTCTACTCTGAAAAGACACTCTGTAAAAAAAACACATCCGTATTTATTGGTTCTCAGTCACTCAAACCTCAGATCTGCTCATTTAAAAATAACAAAGATGTTTTTTCTAGCTGCCAGTGCTTAAACTGCACCTGGCTCACAAATCATCTCTCACAGCCTTCAGCTGCACCTTAACTGCCCCTGCGAGGCATCTTGCTGGGCTGGGATTATGGATGAGGCAGTCGGTGCCAGGAAGAACACAGCTTGTCTTTCACAGCCCTGAGAGGGTGTGCGGGGCTGGCAGCCTTATAAAACATCTTTTTTTACTTATAAGCTGAATGCGTTCAATCCGCTGGTCAGCTGAAGCATTCCAGAAATCACCTGAGGTTGTGCTGAATACCCCGAAAGCAGAGGTGAGAGGTGGTGCACATTCATCGTGTAGTTAATGGAAGAGGTCACTGTTCTTCCTTTTATGAGGCGGGCCAGCTTCCTCGCAACATTTCTGGCTTTCTCTCCAATGCATTTCTCAGGAGGGACAACGTTACATGAGCTGCAAAATCTACCGTAGGGAAGAAATGGTCTGCATGGGTAATTTAAGTGACTCTTTTTTTTTCATGTGGTTTCATAAACTTATAATTGGAAGTCATCTCAGCAGACAAAGTCCTCATAACTCTCTAGAGCACCAGGAAAGCGGAGGGCAGTGCGGCTCCCGGGAGAGCGGCTGAGCCAGGGGCTGTGGGGAGGATGCGCTATCATGGGAGCCGCTGACCTAGCCCCGACCACCGCCAGCCCTATCTGCAGGAAACACACGGGCCCAGCAGCAGGAGAGGCCGGGGAAGACACTAGAGCATCCGTGGGGAGTGCCCAGCCCATGCTGGAAACAGGCAGGAGCACAGAGCAGCGAGGGTGAAGGCTGAAGCCCCAGGAGTCAAGCAGAGGGGCACAAGGGTAGCTGCACCTGTAGCTAGCCTGGGCTCAGGTGTTTTTTTTTTAAAAAAAAAAAAAAAAAAGGGGGGGGGCTCATCTGATAATTGCTAATTAGCTCCTGATTGCAGGGAAGTTGGAGGTTCTCTCAGAAGTAGGGAGTGAGTCCTGAGCTGGTTTTGCTAAGGTAAGCTCTGCATTGGTATTCAAACCCGCAGTCTAACCTAGCGCAGAGGCTGTATAACGGGGGTCTCTGCGTTGAGGCAGGGTGAGCGGTGTAAGGGGGGCAGCTGGGCCTGGGTCATGCTAAATCTTCTTTCCCAAACTTGAATGTTCCCCAGGTGTTCACCAACTGCTGTGGCCACAGGAGCAATGGTTCTCTGTGTTCAGTTATATTTCTTGGGGAAATTTCTGTATTTTACCCTTGAAAAAATGGAATTGTGTTTTGTCAGGAGGCAAAGGGTGAGCTGAGGGAGCGTGTGGGCCATGGTTGTCTTATGTGTTTGATGTGAGGTGTGCTGCAAGGGGCAACTGATTGCTGGCCCTCCTCCCTGTGCTGAGTCCTCAACCTGTGTCTCCAGAAGGATCATTCCTTCCCTCTTACTCCCTTCTTTATTTTTATAGGTTTCCCTCCCATCCTGTCCTTTGACTCCTTAAGCTAATGGATTATCATTCAGCTTTAAAGTCTTTTAGCATTAGCTAAAAACTTTCCTTGCAATTTAACTCTATCTGGTTGTCCAAGTAGTGGAGAGCTCTTAGCATGTTTTCCTCTCCCTTTGCAGCTTGTTTATACTTCTCTTGTGTAATTCTTCGAATGACGTCTTCTTCTTGTCTATCCTCTCTCCTACTAAGTTTCTGCCTTCCAGATCCACTTTTCCCCTTCAGCGGCAGTTCTTCTCGCTCATCTGTATATGTGTGACTCTGCATATGCTAATAATAGGGTTCAGTGCTTTGCAACACAAGGTAATTTTCCTTGCATTACAAACATGCATAAATGTTCCTATTCTGAACCAGTTTGATCTGTGCTCTCACTTAGCAGAATGATAAGAAACTGTTTTGCTGAGTAACTGCCCATCTATTTTCAAGCAGTCCAGAGGAAAAAAAGTTGGCAGCTGTTTCATTTATTAAATCAATGTCAGTGCAGTTATGCTTTTAAATAGGTGCAGTCTTTTATTGGAGGGGGTGAAAGCTGCCTAGTATAGGCCATCAGAGTGTTGTTACAAATTGTTTTTAAGTGGCAAAGTCGATGTAAAGAATTGCTGTGTGACTAATAAACGCATTATCATCTTTAAGCTATACAAACTAAACAATTCCCTCCTCCCTTAGGAAGGGAGGTATCATTTATCAACCACTACAGCTTCAGGGTGTGAGAGTTCAAGATGGTCTGTGGTGATGTAAGCACACTTTTTGCAAAATGCTCAACCTGTAGGGAGTTATTTCTTTTTTATTTTGAGGCTAAGAGGCAACTGAACCTTTATCATGGGTCTATGGAACACACATATATGTATACTGTTTCCAGTTCTGTTAAATCTCAGTAGACAGGGTTACGCTTACAACAATAAAAATAATTTTGGCAGCTATGGCAGAAGGCAAGAGAGACTAAGATAGTTCACACCACTAAGGAAAAGATAATGCCTTCTAATTAGGGTAAAGCACGTGGCTGTGAAGTGTGGGGGACCAGCCTCTCATTTACTCTCTCCAGTGGCACAAGGGGAGAAGTGGTTTAGCTCCCGCTGACTGGAAGTAACTAATTCTCTCTGTGCTGTGGAAATCGGAGGGAGTTTTTTTCCAAAGGAGAGGGGAGAAATGAATGTCACAAAATGGATGAAGACTACGCTACTTGTTGGTTTTGTTTTATGACTGTCGTGGCTCCAGGGAGCACAAGGCCATTGACTTCAGCCTAACCTGAGCTATTGATGGCTATAATTTCTACCTTCCCTTATATTAGGAAGATTTACCAGAGCATCATTTCTCTAAGTCACTGCACAGAAGTGACAGCACTTGTAAACAGATGATGATGAACTACCTGTGGGAATTATTCCTCCTATATATAGTGCTGTTGAAGGGCAATATCTGCCTGGTAGCAGAGAGCCGCAGGAATCCAGCGAGAGCAGAGGGACTAGAGAGATTAATCTTCATCCCACTCTTCCTATCCTGCAACAGCTTGACTTTTGGTGGGACAGCTTTGGGGATAGCATGGTAAACGTGCTGTTTGCATCGCCCACTCGGTGATACGATTACACACCACACTTGCTGAAACAAGACGCCGGGATGTAAAAGGGGAGTGAAAAGGGGGGGGGGGACAGACGGACGGACTGTAGCTCTCTCCTACGCAGAAGTACCAGTGCCACACAATCACTCTGTTCCCCTTTGCAATGCTGACTGTATTTCCAAAGCTCTCCAGCAGATACACTCCTCCAATGCTGTCTACATATACCTTTTCACAAGAGCATCTATCAAGGTGTGATTAAAACCAGAATATGCTACTTGACAAGACCTGGTCTAGGATATCAAAGGATCAGTCTGGTGGAGCCAGAATGCTCTCCAGGGAATGGCTACAGTCCTTTGGGGATGGAGCTGCACCCAGCTTCATTTTCTGCCAGCACTCACAGATGCTGTCCCCACCAGCAGCCAAACCTCACGTGTGCTGCCAGCTACCTGGACAGACAGCCCTTCAGCTGCCCCAGCGATACCTCCGTCTCCTACAGCACCGCACATCCCATCTGCCTGCCAGCACTCTTCAGGACATGCTCAACAGCCTCAATGCTGGGAACCGATTTAACATGTTTTAAGAAGATAGTTCCTTAAAAATAGAAAGGAAAGCAGGTTTTCTTGTTTCTTTTTTTTTTTTTTTTAAGGTCCCTTCTCCCATATGGGCATGTTGAGTAAAGAACTGTGTAAAAACGATGCTCTCTTCTCCCCTCCCTTTCAACTCTAACAGACTTGTTCAGATTTTAATCTGGTCAAAAAAAGCCCGAAATATCAAAGATTTCTTTCCCACCGCAGGGAAGTGCAGTCTTCTACTGGCAACCAACAAGATCATTCATCTGTCACTTCTCATCACGTTTCATGAACTTTATGACATTTCAAGCACCTCTTTTTATGGAATGCAGAACAGGCCTAGTGAATTTTCTATATCGCTCACAAAGATTTCAGACACGCACACTATAAACCAATGCGCAACAGTTTTAGTTATTTCTATGAAAGAATATTTTATTGATTTTCTGTATTGTGGAAAAATGCTTTCATAAGAATACAGAAGATGTACAACATTCTTCTAGTATTAAGATATGAAATGTATATGTCTTGGCTTGGAGTTTATTGAACCTTACCATAGGACTCGTGCTTGGTGGGGTTTCAGGGTTGAGGGTTTTTTTGGTTGTTTTTTTAAGCACACGTTAGTAAAAAAGGTCATAACACCAAGGAGGACAGACTCCTGTAACATCTAGGAGCTAGTCATTATCCATTTGAATAATTTCAAATTTTCTAGGTGTTTTCTAGTGTGCTTCATGGTCCTCTCCTTCCACCAGGGCCTGACCTGACAGAAGAATGCAAGATGCTGTGTTTGTGCACCGTTACATTATATGTACTATGTCTAAGTGATTTGTGAACACAGGTACCTCTACCCCACCCAGAGTAAGAGAGACTGGCATGATGAAAAAGCATGGCTAGTAGTGAGAGCGTTTTGCACAGGCAGGCATCCAGGAGGCTTTGTTAGGAGGATGGCTGGGACTGAGCTGCGGGTGATGAGCCCTACAAGTGGGCACCCTGGTGCTTAGCCTGGCACCATGGGTGGGTTGCAGGGCTGCTCAGGTTGCTCTGTGCTGTGCTGCTGCAATATCCCCAGAGGGCTCTCCTGATGCAGTGCTCAGCACCCTACCCTGATGGGCTCCAGAGGGTCACGCCATGCTCTGCACCACAGCGGGAGCATCCCCAGAGCTGGAGAGCTGAGCAAAGCACAGCAAAGGTGTCCAGTCCCAGAGCACTGGGCAAGCCTTTTGGCTCTGGTCTGGCTCTGCACTGGGCGTAACAGCTCCTGGCTGAGTCCTGACCTGAGCTACTGGCTTGTCTCTGTCGCACTCCCAAGTCTCTGTGTTGTGCTGGTAACATTTTTGCCCAGGACTCTTACCCACAGCCTCTCCAAAGCCAAGCAGTGCTGTGTTGGTGGGGCAGCTGGAGGGAATGACACCATCCATAACTTAGATATGGAAAACCACAGGAATTCAGTCTTTAGGGTGTTGACTGCTACTCTTTTAAAAGTACTGAACTGTCTGTTATGATCACACCAACTTTTCGTCTCTATACCAGACTCAAACCCTCTGGGAATTTATGTATTTTTGAATATGTAGATCAACATATATATTCACTGAATGGTGGTGTTATGACGTGTTGCCCAGATTTCACAGGGTAGAACTCAAGCTATGAAATGTCCGCACGTTACTCCATTTGCACATCTAATGCCTAATTTCTATAATGCTTATAGTCGTGTGCTGGATATAATAGAGTTTGATGAAGCATATTAACAATTTAACAGCATATGCAAGATACCAGACAGTATAGCAAACTGAACAAGTAAGAGATTTAATCCATGATCTTTATCATGTGGTGTACCTGAGCACCTGAGTCTAAATTTAGAGACCAAAATGCTAATCGTGATATTTTCAGATTGATGTTTGCAAGTACCCACATTTACCTTTCTTGACCACCAGTTCTACATTGTAAATGCTGCAAGAATTCCCTTGGGGTTCCCATGTGAGCCAACATTTTCTGGAGGCTAGTCCTCTCTTCCCCTTACCTGAGTAAATGCTTTATACACTCTGTGAAAGAAGAGGTGCAGAAACAGACTCCCAGCTCAGGGAAAACCACATATTTGGGTCCCCTGAGAAGAGGTCCTCCATCCCCAGTACTGCTCTATCTAGAGAAAGAGATATTACGGAGCAATATGGCAATGCAAATCCAGATCACCATGTCCAATATTTGAAAGTTAACCTACTCAGATATATTGTTGTTTAAACATGCTTTGGTAAAAAGGCAAAAAATCCGCAGAGTAAATCTCATTTGGATCAGTTGAGGTGAATACCACTGAGGCTGCAGAGTTTTGTAAGCTGTGTAGGAATAAAGCCAAGTTCAGGAAACTTTCAGTAAAATCAACACAAATTTTGATTGTTGGATTTGTTTTTCTCACAATGGAAAAGCAGATAAGGGTTCAGGATAGCTAGCACCATGCTAGCTTTAAGGAAAATAATGCAGGAAAATCTATGGAGCAGGATGGCAAATAGAGTTGCTGTGAGTACACCTGTTGGCCTGGTTTACATTTAGATCCTTTTCTGAAAAGAATCTTTCTGTTTTATTGTGGCTGAGTGTCTCTCCCATCTCCATTTAAAACTTGAGACAGACCTTAAAAAAATACAAAAATCAATGACACATGCAAATAAAAGACTGACATAGGGGTCTAGCACACTTTTGTAACTAGCAATTTTTTTCATTAGAAAGAAGATGGCATAGTCCAATATGGAACACATATATACTATATGCATACTATACATATACATTCCTACATGTAGTTTGGCACTTTAAGTTTGGGTAATTTGCCATTAGTGACCTAGGCAACTTATCTAAGCTCCGCCTCCCATGCATGCCTTACTGCTTCTTGGTATGGCTTTACATTTTCTTCATCACTGAAGCTCACAGTATATACTAAAACATCTGCTGCCAAGAGAAATAATGTTCCTCATGGTGTTTTTAGTGATGAAAATGTTTTTTTAAGGCTCAAGTGCTAATGCCAAACTCATTTACAGTTACTTTTGGCATTGTACGCAATAGGGCTGTGCATTCTGTTCAGAAAGTATGTGACAACATAGGTTAAGTAAACAAAAAATGCTTTTGCATTCTTTTTTATTAAACCTTCTATGTAGGAAGGAGGTAGCCTGCAGAGAAAGTGTTGGAAACTTATTTCAAAGGCAGGTTATAGATTATTGAAGAGAGACCCAGTAAGATCTAGGATGAATGATCTGTCCCAAAGCCAAAAGAATTTGAAGGAAAAAGCTGAACCAGTTGGACGAAAACTACAGATGATTTTGTCAGCTTGAATCAAGCAGAAGAGTGAAACTCAATTTCCTGGGAATTCATGAAAAGAGGTATTTCAAAAAAAGAAATCAAGTAAGGGTGCTGCATCCAGATGGTCAAAATCACACAGTGAAAAACTGTCTTTAGCAGGTGGAGATTGCCAGCCTTTTTAAGTGGTGATGTCAAGTCTCATCAGCTAAAGCACCACACATGCGAGCAGTAGCTGGGCAGGAGGCAGCAGAAAACGTATAAGCACCGTGTTTCTCCCAGTGACTCACTAGATGTCATTTCCTACTCGGGACAGAGCACACGCTCTGTCGCAGCGCTGAAAGGCGCCATTTGCAGAGTGAAACAGTAAAACTGAGCTGCTGACCTCCACAGCAATTTGAGAGAGATTACTGCCATTTTTGCATAACTAAGTGGTGATTTCCACCCCAGCTATTTGTTTTGTTGGTTTGGTTTTTGGTTGGTTGGTTTGTTTGTTTGTTTTTTTCCATTTCTGGGAGGACAGAATGTCTTAGAAGTTTTGAAAATGCTAATACAGATGTAAATGTTGGCACTGAAATCTCTGAGCTGGAGAGGACAACGGAGCTAGCTCAGAAGCCCTGGCTCCGACCCCTGCAGGTTTTGGATGCCCTCTGGAGAAAACTGCATGCGGTGCTGCCACTCTGCTGTGGGATGAAGCATTAGGAGCCTGGCAGTCAAGGAAGAGGGGTTGCTGGCTAGAAACGTTCCAGCCACCTAAAGCTTTCCTACCTTAAAAAGTAAAGGTCTAAGTACAGCTCTTATGGCTGCATTACTGTGTCTTCAGGTACTGGTCTTAACCACTTGCACTGTTGCTGCTGATTTAAAATTCCAGGTGGAAACTTTTCACTTCTGCATTCTCTCCTTAATCTCCCATCTGGTCCTCTCTTGTATCAATTTTTTTTTTTTTTTCACATAAAACCAAAGCATTTACCCAGCATTTTACACTTGTAATTTGGGGTCAGTACCAACAAGATGTTATGCTTGCTGCACTCTTCTGCCTAGACTGTTGATGTGAAGACTGAAGTGCTCTGGGTGGGGGTTTTTGTTTGGTGGGTTTTTTTCTGCTGTTTTCATGGGGAAAGTCTGCTTCCTATCTTCTGTGTGTACCGCCATTATTTGGGAAGGAGAGGCCCAGCCGAGCCGTGAGGGAGCAAGGAGTTAGGGGCTATTTTGACTGATATTGACTGTATTGAAATCCATGGACCAGCTGATTCACACAAGAGTACTGACTAAATAGTAATAAACCTTTAAAAAAAAAATCACCTTCCATTTTGGGATAGGTGAATCAATTTTCATCTCCTGACTCTAGAATTTTTTTTCTAGATGGCCTTGAAAAATTGTTGAGCTTATCACAAGTATTCAGAAAAGAATAATTTATGAAAATATTTTTGAGAGATTTACTTCTGTTCAGAAATACCAAGTACAATCATTTTGATTGTACAATCAGGCTGATTCAGTGCTCTAAGTGGAACATAAACATATTCTTGTCTTTGTATTTTCTATATTAGCTAACTTTCTACTAAAATGATCAGCAGTAAAAGAGTTAACAATGTTAACGTTCAGTCTGCCATCTTCAGATTTCAGAGTCGGTATTATATAGGGATGAACAGTTCAGACCAATTGAAAATTATTCTTTTGATTGTCTTTGGTCTCTTGAAGATACGACTGCATCAGTTGTGTTTGATTCATGTCTTCAAGGATTTCTTCATAGCCATGACTCTCACAAACATAATTTTATTTTAAATGGGATGGAGACCTTGGAGCACCAGCTTGATAACAAATTTAATAACAACATAAAATCTTGTGTGAATGCAGCACAAGAAATTTCAGAAGCACAAGAATTCAATTGAACATGCCCTTCGTCCTTCCACCTTCTTGCTTTCTCCCTGTCATACTTAAGTTCAGATTGGTATGTGTTTACAGAGCACGCAGTAAGCTAAGGCCAGCTATCATCTCTCAACTCCTCCGGCCTGTTTATTTCCATCTCCATGAAATATATATTGCTGTTTCTTATATTCTTATATCCTGAGGGGTATTGCTTTTGTTTACATCTTAACAGAATTAAGTAGCAGGATGTGTTTGCACAAGCCTTACAGGCATGCTCCTGCTTGGTCTGGTCAGGTATTAATTAAAGCTGCTTGTAAGGGACTTGAAAACTGAAGTTTTACAAGCAAAGGTCTATGTTTCTAGTAGAACAGAAAGTGTTTTACATTACACAACAAGAGAAAATGTGTAATTTTGGGACCATTCACCCAGCTGAGCAGTTTATTTCCCTGCAGTAATAAATGTTTTTTGTATCTTTCTACTCTTGATGAGATTCACAATTCTGTATGTTTACCTATAACAAGGCATGGATACAACCTAATCATATGGCAGGAGGTTTGCCAGTTTAAAATCTGTTTGCCTGTCCCCAAATCTACTGCCAAACAATTTCTCATTTGTAGTTAAATTTACAAAAGGATGTAGTGGTCTTAACACTGCAACACTTGATTTACAGGCAAGCATGGCCCTCCCATGCAAGGTGTAGGAGACGAGTGTTGAGTCTTCCTCTCACCTCAAACAATTTAAACTCGGATCTGCCACTTTTCCGCAAAGCTCCCTCCTTTGGAGGCTGCTGGTCTCTACTCCTGGGCCCAGGGATCTTCAAGTCTTTAGGCAAAGTGGAGAACCTTTAAAGAGGGCCAGCATGAGACTGTCTGAGCCTCATGACCTGTTTTCTCTGTGCGCTGAATAGGCTGATGGAAATTGTCAGTGGAAACAAAGCCTCTTTGCATGTCTATCTAGCACCTGAGAGCTCTGAGTAAGTTATTGTCTCTATGTTTCAGTCGACCTCCGTGGCAGGGAAATGGGTATTTATTGCAATCCAATTTAAACTGCACCCATAAACTGTGCATACTGTGGCGTACTTTTCCTCCTAGAAGTACCGAGAGGATTATGTGTGTGAAATTGTATTTACAATTAAATAACTCTTCTTAGCTGCTTCTGAGCAAGTCTCATTGGGTATGTCAGTACTGCTAAATAAACCGTGGCAGGAAGCGATGCATGGCCAAGTGGTACAGGATGCATCCTGTCCGTCCTCCCAGTGCCTGGCTCCCCTCTGAGCAGAACCTGCCCTGAAGCCCTGCTCAGTGCTCTGCCCTGCGCCTCCCTGGGGCCTCATCGGCTGCACTGAGGCCCTAGGAGGTGATAGTCAGGTTTGGGGGGTTTTGGATTTGGGTTTTTTTCCCATTTCGGAGCATCGGAAGGAATCTGGGCTGCATTACAGCCCACAATGTTGATGGTTTTAGAGCACGAAACTGAGGGTATTGTCACATGCCATGGGGTCAAGTGGGAAATGTTTTGTAGTACAACACCTGCTAGAATAATGTCAGAAAACCGTGCAAAGTGGAGGGAGCCAAACTTGGGGCAGCTGTGTTTGTGTTGCCCTTCAGGAACAATCCATGGAGTGAAATATTGTCCGAAATACACCCAGTCTTTCTCCTGGAGAAGGTTATCAAGTGTAGCCCACAACAGGGAGCTCGCTAGCAACTGAGTAATATACCTGATCCGAGCTGTGGTGCTAAGGCTTGCTGCATGGCCATTTTTTTGTTTTAATTTACCAGTAGGGGTGTGCTCAATGAATCTCAGCAGTTTCTGTCCTTGCAGAGGTAGACTGTAATGAGAGAAAACAGATTGCAGGAGGCATTTTGCTTCCCAGCTTACTTAAGGGCTGTTTATTTGAGCCATAGGATGCTATTGGCTTGGGGAAAGAGAAACGGAGATGACTCTTGCAACTTCTTAAAAATATGCACATTTAATATGGCTTTAATGGTCAAGAGGAATAAAATACATCTGGGGAATATCTGTCTCTACAAAAATATAATCAATGAATAAAACCAAACCAAACTGAGACTGGAGCAGGACATACAAAGAAGGATTAGGAGGTAAACATACATTAACATATGTAAACATAAATTAAACATAATGCAAACATATATTAAAAATAAATACTTTCTGCTTTTACTTTGTCACTTAGGTCTGGGACACATTTTCAAAAGCAGATTTCAAAAAACTAATCTAATATCTTCATGGATAATTAAGCACCTAAATCACTCAGATGTTGCAGAAAGTAATCCCTCCCTCCCATTTTCTAATTAACTAATTAACTTTCTTAGAAAATAACAGCTTAGTTAAAGAATAGCTTAAGTTAAAGGTTTACATAGTCTGTCATTTGTTGTAGGGAATAAGAAAGGTTCCCTAAAAAGTCAGAACTATGATTAATACCCCTGTATCTGCAAGAGAAAAGAGACTTCTTTTGTTACGTTTCAGAGAAAATGCTAGTTGGAAGATTGTTGGTTGGCATCCAACTTTCAAAGATAATTCTCTTAATTAGGACTCTTGCTGCATCACTTTGCCATTCCCATTGTCTGTGAAAAAGAGAAGTTTGTGTCCTAGAGAGCAGACTTAAATGGCGAAAGGTAGAACTGCCTGCCCTGGTGAGAGATCATCAAACCATAGCGCTGCCCCTGCTTTTCAGCATCATGTATACACAGGGTACATATAAAAAGGGTATTGAACAACTGAAGAGTCATGGACAGCAACAGCAGTGAGCAGAGCTTGAGGAAGTATGTGACCAGTGACAAAAGTCACAGGAATTTGGTTTGTTTAGCTTGAAGAAAAGGTGACTTAGGAAAAATGGTAATAACAATCCTCAGAAATGCTAGAGGCCACCAGGAAAAAAGGGAATAAAACTGTTCTCTCTGACTGCTCTGAATAGGACAAAAAATAATGATCTCAAACTGCATCAAGTGAGATGTAGCTGAGACATGACTGGTCAAAATAGCGAAGGACTGGAGTCTGGTGAGGTGGTAGGCTTTTTGTTGTCAGAGGTTTTAAGAACATCTCTTCAGATGATTAAGTACAAACATCTGCCAGGGTAGCCTAGGCACAGCCAGTTCCACCTTGGGAGAGGTGGATATGCTAAATGACCTACCAAGGTCCCTTGTGGACCTACTTCCATCATTCTACTACTCTTAAAACACAGCACTCTTTAGCTACTGTATATGCAAAAAAAAAAAAAAAACCAAACCAAAAACACATCCCTTTTTTGTTTTCTAATGCTGTTCTGCCTTGAGGTCACAAACGGTACAGGGATCCTCATGCTGTGAGGCTTCTGAGCAATGGTTTAGCCAAATGTTGTCTGAATGCATCATTTCTACCCCTTCCCACTCTCTACATAGTCCTAGAAAATTGCTTTACATTTGAGCGGGGGGGAAAAAAAATCTCTTGATGCTCAACCTTCACCACAGTAACTTGGAAAGAGAGGCGTTTTACATGAGCAAAAACATGCCTTCCTTTTTGGAAAGTGTTTTTCATGTTTATGATCTTGGTCCAGAACCAACAAGTGAATGATATATAGCTGTACCTGTTGCATACAGGGTTTTTTCACTGAAGGTAATGGCAGAAACCAGAATTACAGCATAGCCTTTTCCTGTTAACGTCCTTCATGTTCCATAATTGGTTGGGATCGTTCCTGGAGTCAGCCCGTGCCACCTTTAAGCTTACTCAAAGGGATGAAAACTTTTCCTCCCTCTGTAATTAAAGCTTCTTGGCCTTTCATGTTAAAGTATATGTGAGAGAAGTTTTTAAGGTAATGAGATGGATATCTATTCAGCAAAATGTGTACACATGTTTTTTGGAATCCATTTAGTTCTTGATACCTGAACACACTCAAGCACGGGCCTTGCTGAATCACAACTGAGATGCCATTAGACTTTGCTGGTTCATAACTATGGAGCTGAGAAGCGTAGTGCTCCCTGACAAAACTTGAATACCTCCTAAATGTAGAAAAAAATGTGAAATGCACAGTAGAGAGAATAGCAGGTTTATTTTTTTTCCAATCTACTTATATACCTCTAATCTACACTCTTTCTAGTCCTGCTATGCTTATTGCAGGCTGCCTGGTTCAGCTGACTCAGTCATTTACTTTTGAAGATCTTCTATTAACCACTGGTGACTTTCAATTCATCATTCAGCACATCACCTCCTCTGCCATACTGTCCCCTGCTTAATTTCGGTGTCCTCGATTTTCCTCTTTGATTCTATGATTCCTCCTCATTTCAGATCATCTTAGATTAAGATCAAAGCTTTTAAATGTCTGTCTGAGTCCATATCATATCCACAGCTTGCTTCTGTCTCTTGAAATCTCTGTTTCTTAGGAAATGCACAGATAAGCACCCTTTTTGCTTTTGTTATTGTTGCTGTTTTCACTTATGCCTTTGCTGTTGAAGTTGTTCATTAATATATATCAGATTCAGTCACCTTCTCACACTGTTATACTCTCCAGGGTTTTAAATTTGAGGCATCAGTAGGATCAGAAAACCCCACACTGAGGGCAAAAGGACATTTAAAAATGTACTGACTCAGATCTTGGCTACAAAAAGGCATATATCTCCCAAATGCTATGCTTGGAAGGTGTGACCAGGAAAGATCAACAGCATTATGCACAAGAGGTCTGACCAGGGTTAAAACTAGTAATTGGGCCATGAAGTTTGTGAGATGCGCCAACTGTACTCCACCTGAGTGCTTCATTAGGACTGCTGAATGCTGGTGGGACCCCGGGTCTTCACACAGACCCTCTGGCCCACGCAAAAGGAAATCTCTTGGGGCAGAGTCCTGCTTGCTCTATGACTAAAACTAAAAGTCTAAACATTAGTATTTTGTTTTAGCAGATTTCATTTCTGGTCTTCTTTCCAAAAGTTCTTTCTTTCCTTGTCTCCCATTATATTTGCTTATATTTCCAAAGGGACAAAAATGGACTCAATTCCATAGTTAATGCCTCATCCTATGTTCCGCAGCCTGGGCTGCAGTGATCATGCACTGGTGGAGTTCGCAGTCCTGAGGGATATGGGTCAGGTGAGGAGTAAAGTCAGGACCCTGAATTTTAGGAAAGCAAACTTCCAGCTCTTCAAGGAGTTAAGTCAATAGGACCCTCTGGGAAACTGCCCGCAGGGACAAGGGAGCAGAACAGAACTGGCAGATTTTTAAGGACACTTTCCATAGAGCGCAAGAGCTCTCGATACCCAGGTATAAGAAATCAGGAAAGGAAGGCAAGAGACTGGCATGGATGAGTTGAGACCTGCTGGTCAAACTAAAGGGCAAGAAGGAAATGCACAGGCAGTGGAAGCAGGGATGGGTATCCTGGGAAGAGTATAGGGACGCTGCCTGGTTGTGTAGGGATAGGGTCAGGAAGGCCAAGGTGCAGCTGGAGCTGAACTTGGCAAGGGATGCAAAGAATAATAAGAAAGGCTTCTACAAGTATGTCAGCCAGAAAAGGAAGGTCAAAGAACGCATACCCTCCCTGATGAGCAAGACTGGCATACTGGTAACAACGGATGAGGAGAAGGCTGAGCTACTCAACAACTTTTTTGCCTCAGTCTTCACTGGAAACCTGTTTTCCCACACCTCTCGAGCGGATGGACCACAAGATGGGGACTGGGGGAGCAAAGTCCCTCCCACTGTAAGAGAAGATCAGGTTCGTGACCACCTGAGAAACCTGAACATAACATAAGTCTATGGGACCTGACAAGATGCATCCCAGAGTCCTGAGGGAATTGGCTGATGTAGTTGCCAAGCCACTCTCCATGATATTTGAAAAGTCATGGCAGTCAGATGAAGTCCCTGGTGACTGGAAAAGGGGAAACATTGTGCCCGTTTAAAAAAGGGTAGAAAGAAGGACCCTGGGAACTATCGACCTGTCAGCCTCACCTCTGTGCCTGAGAAGATCATGAAACGGATCTTCCTAGAGGCTATGCTAAGGCACATGGAAGACAGGGAGGTGATTCGAGACAGCCAGCATGGCTTCACCAAGGGCGAGTCCAGCCTGACCAACCTAATGGCCTTCTATGATGGAGTGACTACACCAGTGGACAAGGGAAGAGCTACGGATGTCATCTATCTGGACTTCTCTAAGGCCCTTGACATGGTCCCCCACAACATCCTTCTCTCTAAATTGGAGAGAGATGGATTTGATGGGTGGACTGTTCGGTGGATGAGGAATTGGTCAGATGGTTGCATCCAGAGGGTAGTGGTCAATGGCTCAATGTCCAGATGGAGATCAGTGACAAGTGTTGTCCCTCGGGGGTCTGTATTGGGACCAGTACTGTTTAATATCTCCACCAGTGACACAGACAGTGGGATCGAGTGCACCCTCAGCAAGTTTGCAGATGACACCAAGCTGAGTGGTGCAGTTGACACACCTGAGGGATGGGATGTCATCCAGAGAGACCTGGACAAGCTTGAGAAGTGGGCCTGTGTGAACCTCATGAGGTTCAACAAGGGCACGTGCAGGGTCCTGCACCTGGATCGGGGCAACCCCTGGTATGAACACAGGCTGGGGCATGAAGGGATTGAGAGTAGCCCTGCCGAGAAGGGACTTGGGGATACTGGTGGATGAAAAGCTGGACATGAGCTGACAATGTGCACTTGCAGCCCAGAAGGCCAACCGTATCCTGGCTGCATCAAAAGAAGCGTGGCCAGCAGGTCGAGGGAGGTGATTCTGCCCCTCTACTCTGCTCTCATGAGACCCCACCTGGAGCACTGCAGCCAGCCCTGGAGCCCTCAGCGCAGGAAGGACATGGACCTGTTGGAGCGGGTCCAAGAACCCAGGTTTTCTAAATGTTTAAAGAAACAGTTAGTTAAAACTTCTAACCCCCACAGGAAAGGCCCCATGTCAAGGCTAAGTATTATAGTTTAATCTGCATCCCTGACTAACGTACAAGACAAGTTTTGCTTATCACCTGTGAATTTATTTATTCATTCTTTCTATGTTCAGAAACCTTTTACATGGTAGGTATATCTGTAACATCAGAACACCAAAGGAATCGTACTCCCACAAGCTGATATATCTTTAATCGGCTGGATTATATTCAACTAATGATGCATTATCTGAAAGGGAGAATTGATAAACTAAAAGGGGATAAACAAGCTACCTTTTTGTAGTATAGAGGGAATTAAAATGCAATGCATAATGTTTACATGTCCATCATTTACAAAATTGCTCTGCTTCCAAAACACTAACTCTGCAACTTGAGCTGGAAAAATCCATCCAGTCATTCATCTACATGAATAGTATACAAAGAAGAGATGACATAAAACACTAGTGTCTTTTTCTCTTCCCTTTTTGCTTCTGTTATTAATAAAAATAAGAAGTAAGAAAAACTTGTTATGCAAGGTTTGGCAAGTTTTGCAAATAAGCTAGTTATAATTCATATGGAGACAGAATATTGATTTTTATGGAAAGGCTGAAATGAGATGAAAAGATCTGAAGCATCCTTTGGTCAGATAAGTTTCTGGAGCTACCTGCTTCAACCACATTCAGAAACAAAAACTGCACTTCTAAAAAGAGAAATAATCCTGAAAACCAGACTGCAAGACCATGACACATTTATCTAAGTAATAAAATTTCTCTAATGGAAATGACAACGGATTAAAAAAAAGGAACATTTATAGCAGGCAAAATGATCCATTGGAAGAAAATAAGAGATGCAAGTTTCAGTCTAACGTCTTTTTTTTCCATGGAAAATCAATGACCTATGGTGTATAGTAAATTAGTTAATTATGTAAGATGTCAAACCCTGTAAATGAGGTAAGATTTGATTTTACAAATCAGTTCTGCCTGTGAGAAGTTTTGCAATAGTAAGTACTAGTGATTAAAATGTCAGCATGAAAGACTGCTGCAGATTCTACCACTGTAATAACAGAATGCAATAATTACATGCTTGGAAAGTCCATATAATAACAAATACAAAGTTCAAATTATTTTAAAGAGTGGTTTCAACTCAAAAATAAAAAGCAGCACTAAGGTGCAGCAAGGTGGTCTCCATATGTGGCCCTTTTTTTAATCAGAACATACTCTACAGCTGCCTTTGCAGCACATTTACCACCCTGCCAGCCACAGGACCCATGTTTGGGGACAGGGTCAGATTGTCTGTGTCTGGCTTTTGCAAAAATTGCACATATTCTGAACATGATGCATTTGCAATTTCTTAAAACACTCTCCTATTCTCGGTTATTTGCATTCTTCATTTCCCAGTCAGCCAAATCCCAACAGGACTTGACAGTTTCAATGACAGAGTTTCTTCTCACTCTCTAGAGCATAACATAAAGAAAGCACAGTAGAATTCCTATAGGCTTTACCTTACCTCTTGATGTAGCACTTGCTTTCAATATAAGATCAGGTCCTTCATTCCTGACAAATCTAGTACTACTATTTTTAAGTGTGAAAGGAAAGTGTTGCATCACACAGTAGTCACAGCTCAAAACTGAACTATGCAGTAGCAGTTTAGGTTTATTCGATAGGCAATGTCTTCTTTAAAAGACAAAGTGACATTATGTGTATTTCACATTTACCAAAATGATGACTGTTGGAAAAACAGTGGCAATGGAAAACTTTTTCGGCTCTGAATTTGGAAATTTCCCTACTGTAATTCTTTTTTTTTTTTTTTTTTTGCATGCTTTTCCTGTTTAGCATCTCCTTCCTATGGTTTGCTTTCATTCAACTAGAACTGTACCTGCTTGCAAGAATACAGCTTGTCCCATTTTGTTGTTGTTACAGATGTGGTCTGCACACTTCAAGACTTCTGATATTTTTTGCATCTTAATTTTCTCAAAAACTTTTCTTTGAAGCAACTTCTTTAACAATTTCTTCTAGTTGGACACACTTCCAAAGCAGGTTTGTGATTATTCTTTTTGGAGACTATGTTACAAAGCATGCTCAAAGTGCAAGCATCTGGTAGCCTCTCTGAAGCAAAGAACTGAGTTGTACACAGTATGTTCAGCGTCCAATCTCAGATTCTCACTGCAGACATCCCCAAAGCATTAACATGTTTTCATATTCACTTAGTAAAGGACAGTTAGAGTTTAAATTAGGAGACTTTGGACAAACTTTGGAAATTCTCATCTTGCTATCATCAGCTAATCCTTGCCTCTCTGCGAGTTAGTGTGCAGTGCCACAGGAGGGAGTAGATTTCTACTCACAGTAGAAATCACACTATGAGTAATTTCCCTTGAAAAACATAAGACAATGATGTAAATGTTATAAAATGTTTCACAGTCTCTCTGCCAAACTTCTTTGGGATCTTCCAGCCCTGCTTTAATTTACAAAAGTCTTGAGCTATGCAGAAAAACAGCACGTGGGGTACTCATGTGCCTTTACCATCCTCCATTTAATAAGTCCCACCATTAAGCACCGTAACCCAAACTCTTCTGAAATTATATTGATTTGTTTGCTTCTCAGAGTTTTCCCAGCCATAAAACTTCAGTAAAACGACTACCGTCACCCCCTCCTAGTTTTGGTTGCTTAGCCATTCCATCTCTTGGATGGAAAAGACCTTTAAAGCAGAGAAAGGGGATGAGAAGTAGAGGCATCCTGGGGGTTGCAAGTAGTGTGGGGGAATGATTTGGATTTTCATTTTGCCACCTTTTATTTATCAAACAAAACCCAGTGGAAGGAATATCTATCTGGTTGAGACAGACACAGGAAATAAGTGGGACTGTCTTCAGGTGAGCTGTGGCTCTGCCCCAACAGCAAATGGGTTCCCCGAGGAAAGGGAAAGACTTGGGAAAGCAGCCTATAAGGTTCATAAGCCAGGATTCACTTTTCTATAGGCTTGAGGGAAGGGCATAGCCTTTCAAATATTTGCAAATAAAGCAGAGACCTGGAGGCTCATGCTATATGGGCATTTCGTTGCTCATTTTTGTAGAGGCTGGAAAAGAATTTACATTAGAAGATTAATACATTAACTGTGCCACCCAAGATTTTGGCTTTATGTATATCAACAGGAGACAGGTGTGGCTATTAGGAGAGGAAGGCATGTTGCTTCCTTACACCCTGAGGGCAACAGGAGTCCTGACTTTCAATATGCAGGGCAATAAAACCAGGCTTCAGAAGGCAAAAGATACAGGAGCGGGATGGGAGTCTGTAGGCTGGAAATATTCCAAAAGGGACCTTTAAGGAGCATGGCAACCACCAGACCAAGTCTCTTATTTAATGGACTCATGCTGCAGGTGGCACACTAAACTCATGCACTGAATCCTCAGTATTCCTGGTTTTAGATATATAAAAAGTGATATATAAATAATAAAACTTACAGCTTCCTGTTTCAACATTATGGCAAATAACTGGGCTTGTAGTTCTTGTGCATCCAAACCACACAGAAAATGGATTTAGACTTCCATGTCCACAAGCCCAGAGAAGCTGAAATGTCTCAGCTATAAGACTTGCAGTTACAAGAACCTCAGATGCTTGTTAATATTAGAAATCTTGACTGATAATTAATAGGTAATAAATGTCTTTTACTCATCTTATATTCCCTTAAGAATTCAGAGAACACAAGTGAAAAGCCTTTTTAAAAAGAGAAAATATGGTGAGTTGCAAAAGGGATATAGGAGAGAATGTATCCTCTGTAATAAGAGATGAATGTTTGTCATTAGTTTAATGAAGGGGCCCCAGAAACCTCCCGCAGCCCCCCCATTAGTCTAACAGTTAGTCCATTGTATGCATATACAATACACAGTCCCTTGTCCTTGTGGGGGATCACGTTTGGGGCAAGTCTCAAGGCTAAAAATGAAGCCATTTCCACATTTCTGAAGCTTAAATTGAAAGCATCAGGAATTTAAAACAAAACAAAACTTTTGACATCCCTATTTTTCTGAAATAATATCTCATCGCTACAACAAACTTTCTCCTTTGGTTTTGGCTGAGGGCTTGGTCTGATCATGATTTATTTCCATCTAATATTTATGCTTCTGGTTAAAAGGAGAAGAATTCTCAAAACATCAGCATTCAGTTTTGCACCCACCTCCCCTGGCTTGAAAAAACATACTACATTTGTGAAGATAGAGACATTTTGGCCACTTGTGTGAGCAACACATGCAGTAATGAAGAGTGGGAAAATTTTAGCTTTCCATCTTGAGAAAAGTCAGAGGTACAAGGCTGTCATTTGGAAAGGGAGCTTGAATGAGGATAAAAGGTGCAGTTTATCCTCTAATTGCTATGATCTGTAACTATATGGATGCTGATGGTGTAACACTCAAGTGAATAACAATTAAAGTAATTGTTAAAATATCCTCTTGGGGTGAATTTCAACTCTTGTAGAGACCAACAAGCCAAACAATCTCTGAAGAAATCTCTGAATTCAGTGGGAGAATCACACTTTTGACCCTGTATCACAATTTCTTCCACAGCACTTGCATTTCATACATTTGCAGCACAGTACTGTAGTTTTTTCCTGACCTGGGATCAGACACAGATGATCGCAGGAGGAATAATTCTTCATCATGCTGTGTTTGGCACAAGGAACCTAGGCTGAGGTCCAGACGAGTGGAGATGCAGCTGGTGCAGTGTGCAGATTTTGGAGCAATAGCCTTGTCCTGCCACCTTTCTCTCGTTATCTGCCCTGAAGGAAAGAGGGGTTTACATACCACATGACCTCCATAGGTATTTGGGGGTTTCCGTTATGCAATTCAGGGTGAGATTTCCTACCCAGATGCACATCTGTCATCTCCCATCCTTCAGCCAGCATAAGAGTTTACAAATGTAAGAGGTCTGTAACTCATCTGAGGGTATAAGCAGGGACCGTCATACACAGTCCTTGCAACAGTCTTCTGTCCGTGGATAAACGTGGTTGTGAAACAAAAAGGCAAGGCTGGGGAGAAGGCAATATGACCTTCTTTTACAGTAAATTAACAAAAATTTCTCATAAAGTTACAAACATACAGCTTTTCTGCTTTATGCTCTTTGATTATGAAAAGGCAACAACACTTTAAGCAGATCCTTAAAAGACACGGTGTACTGTTCCCTTCAATGCAAATGACATATGGTTGAGCCTGCTTGTGTTAATTTGAGATAAAAAGAAAGGGAAAAAAAGGTGACATCTTTTGAAAGAGCCTCCCATAAGGGCAATAGGAGCTGCCTTTACAAGGTGTGATGTTAAAGTCTGGCTTAGCTCAATCAGCAGCACACACACAGTCCCACTGAAACAGCTAAGATCGCGGCAGCAAGAGGCAGAGAAGTAAAATATAGTGGAGACAAAATAATACCATCAGCAACAACAGAGTCAATTTTTATTTCACCAAGAAACAGAAATCAGACCAGTTGATCATAATTGTTGCTCTGTTTTTTAAACCAAGTCTCTCAATCAGGAGATTAGTCAGTTGAAGGCCCAGTATAATGAGAATATATGCTTTCTTTTTCCACAAGAATTGGAAATAGTATGATCTAAGACTGACAACCCCAGCATCTGGGAGTGCTTAAAGCAATTCATAGTTTTGCTCCAGTCACGTGGCTCTGGAGAAAGACTGCAGAAAAATCAAACTGGTCCAGAGGAAGCCTTGATGTTGGGTAAAACTCAATAAATTGAGCAAGGAGCCTTTGATTTATTTACCTTGATTCATTATAAATGAATTACATTCTTTCTCCTTTTGCAAATGCTTGGCTGCTATTTTTGTGTAAACATTCATGACTATGTTAATTGCATTGCATCTTTTTATAGTCATTTTATAGATTTTTATTGCAGTACTCCGGAGGTCCTAAATAATTGATTTATATAGTCTACTTTTTCAACAGGCATTTTCGTAGGCATTATCTTCCAGACGTATTTTGTATAAGTTTAAAAGAAACGCTTACTGCATTCCAGAAATACTGTTGCCAAAGAATCTAATTTAAAGGTGGAGGAAATAGTTTATGATGCGCAGGTCTACTTGCTGCTTTGCGTATTTCACATTTTAACAGCAACATGAAACTGCAAGAGTAACAAGAATGAATTCTTTAAATGAGAGATATTCTTACTGAATTAAAAAAATTAAAAGGTGCCGTATTTCCCACAGTTATTCTGCAAGCTGACACTGAATAAAACTCCTAATCTGACTGCATAGAATCAAAATGAAACTTTACATACAACTTAAAAACTTTCAGGTTTATATGCGCATGTGTCAAGGAAATGATAGGAAGCCAAAGTTATATATGTAACTGTCTGGGAAATGAGTCAAAGCAAAGTCAGAAAAAGAACTCTCTGGGCTGTTGCAATAAGCTGCCTGAACTAGCGTAAGTCAGCATTTTACACCTAAAGCTATCTCCTATATGTGTGTGTGCATATTTGTATTCAGGACAGTGCCTTCACCTTTGGTGCACCACTCTTTTCCAGTCCCTCATGCGAGGGGAGAATTATTGGATATTGCTTGAGCAATTTGAATATTACTCTGTTGGCTTGAGGTTTTTAAATTTTTACCTTCCATTTCAGTTCTCAGTGATGTTATCACCACTCTACAGTAAAAGCTGGCTGATAAAACTGAGTGAAAGACCAAGTTACCTATACAGCAAAGGCACACAGGTCTGAAGGACGTTCCTTCTGCTGTAGCTCACGAGTAAAGTTTATGTCATCTGAAATATGGTGTATTTCTCTTTCGGGGTTGGAAGAGGCAGGGCATTGGTAGCTGAAAGAAGAGCAAAGGCAGTTTCATGCAGCACATGCACTGTGGGGCCACCACTCACGTGGGAGGTTAGAAGATCTATGTTAAAGATGCAGATTTACAGACTTTACAGTAAACTTTATCTTGTGGGTCATTTCCTTTTTTGTACATTGCTTTTTCCAAAATTTGACCTAACATATGTAATGACATCCCTGTGGCAGATTACACAAACGCAGCCAATGCGTAACTATTTTTGGTTAACACCACTTTACCAAGTGAGGGATCCATGCTAAGGAACTTGACATTTGCTGGCTTTGTGATATGTGAACAAACAGTTTTTTCTGAAATACTTACATGCAATCTGTCTATGAATAATTCAGTAAAGTATCTTTCAGCTTGTGAATTGTTTCATATATAAGGCCTGGATGAGCTGAAAAACCATAGGGCCAAATTTACTGAGGGATTTAGACCCCCCAGTTGTTCAGACAGCTGCTTTTGAAAATCCCACCTGGAGTCTGAGACTGCTAAGGATTAAATGCACCACATCAGGTGCTCTTTTCCCCACCCAACTGGGAAGGAATTTCCTTCTCCCCTGTAAGTATAAATCACCTCTCCACCTTGCACTCCACACTAGGTGTAGGATCTTCTCTGTCTTCACCTTTGGTGCACCACTCTTTTCCAGTGCCTGATATGAATCTGCTTCCCACTTCTTTTTTTAACTTCTTTTCACTTTGGCTTTTTGCCTTCCTTCTCACTCACCTTCCCCCTGCCCCTAAAAAGCCTAAAAGCAAAACCCAAACACTTTGGAGAGTCTTCTCCCACTGGTTGGAGCCCTCACCTGTCGGGAAGAGAGACCTTGGTTGTAGGTCTGGCCTTATTTGATAAGACAGCAGCTGTGGCATTACTATTAGTAGAATATTACAAGTTAGAATACTAATTTTACGAGTGGTTTCAGAGATGTGGATTGAGGTTTCTTATAGGCTAGACTAGATGGCTTTGTCTGACAAAGTCTGTTTTATCCTCCTGTGACATTCCCAGCTGCAACGCCAGCACACCTCTTGGTGCGTTAGCTTACTTCTCCCTGAAGTTTTTCCCTATGCTACAGAATGCGGTGCACCATGGGGAGCTGTAAAATGGCTCCGGGACTGGCCGAGGTAAACCAGTGCCAGGATGGCTCTGCCTGCCCTGGCTAATCCTGTTGAGAGCCCTGTGCTAACCCGGCTCTGCTGCTCCCTGGTATTGCAATGGCATAGCTCTGCATGGGGTTGCATGCATGCACCAGCTATTTTGGAGGTAGCTGCGTGTTTGTAACATATTTTTGCATTTCCTGGAATTAGACAGAAGTGCCTATCTACTTTAATTAGTGCCTAATTAGCACCACGACTGTATTTTCCCCATGTGACTGTCTCCATCTTTACATGTCTAAATCTGTCCAGTACATCATATGGTGTTACTCTGTTAACTGTCTAAACAAATGTAGCTCTTAATGGGTCTGCTGTGTGAAAACTCATGTTTACACATTGCAACTTCTGCCTTTCTATTAGTAGTTTCTGCAGACAAATGCAGGAATCAGACTGCTATTGGAAAATCAATAGAAAGAGGACACAAAGTCAAAGGGAACTCAGTTGGGGGGTTCTGAGTGGGTAATTATGAGAGGAAAAGATTGATCGGCAAGACTGTACATTATACAACATCCTTTTGTACCTCTGGCTTCAATTGCCTCTTCTGAATGATATGCATGCTGATTAAAAAGGAAAACATCCTGGTTGAATTCTCTTGTTACCCATTTTCTGAGAAAATTAAGCAAACAAATAAAAACAGTGGTATCAGGAGTTAGGACTGCCCTGTGAGTAGCACTTAGCTGGAGACAGCCAGCAATGCCAAGGGATTAGTATAAATACCTTTTGATAAATCCTGTTAATCTCCAAGTGATGTTGGTAGAACATGCTCACGTAATTTCAAATACCACTTCAATTACAAATTATAAATACCTCATTTGAAGTGAACCTGCTCCATCAGAGTGTCACTAAGTTTTATCCATCTGGCACACAAGCTCATTTCCCCGTCTTCAGATATTTAGCATCATATTTTTCCCAGGGATATATTCCTGAACCTTCCACAAAGGACAGAAATGAATACAACCAGCCAGCACAGGGCTGCAATTCCAGTTCAGTCAAGGCAGATGAAACCTGCAAGCATTCTATATGCATGAAAAGAAAGGGTATGGTGCACCCTTATTTGATCTCCATCAAATTATCAACTGTTGCTGAATAAAGCAAAATGAAGCCTGTGCAGTTGCCATCAATTACTCTGTTATGCTCTCAACCCTTTCTGAAGCAGAGAGAGTGCTGGAGGAATCTAAAGCTGCAATCTTTCACTGGTGCTTCTCAGATGACACTACATTATGTTACTCTGTTATACCAGTGAACCTTTACTCAGTGAAGCCTTGCATCTAAATTTCCTCTATCTTTACTGTCTTATGAAAATTAGGGCCTGGGCTATATCTTGTCCCTTTCTAGTTGCTTATACCTTTGCAAACTGCCTATTCTGAAATATCCCCAGCTGGGGAATTTTGCTTAATGCGAATTTATTTAGAGAATTTATTTAGAAAATTTCAACAAATAATGTTCAGATGTTTCTAAGAATAAGGGAAAGATGTTTTGCCTATGCTAGAAACAAAATCCTACCACTGCAAAAATGGGAAATCGTAGTGCATGTGTTCCTTGGAGCACTGGCATTTGATTTTTAGGTGTGTGGTTTTTGCTATTCCCATGGAAGACTAGAGAGAGATCTCTGCATAACCTCAGACTATGTGTGCTCAGTAAAAAGGAGCTGCAGCACCCCAGCAGCCTGGCGTAGGCATTCCCAAACAAGATAGTAGCGACGCAGGCTCCGAATCATGAGCGCACAGCCCAGTTGGCAAGATGTTACAATCGGGCTGACCAAGCAGCAGAACTGACTAGCCAGTGGGTAACCCACGCTGATGTAGCCAAGCGAGTAGCTCTGCCGAGTGCTGCCAGACACGCAACCTCCCCGCGCTCTTTATCTCGCTCAATGAACTTGCTTCTGAATCCATCCACTTGGAGTTACGAATCAGCTCAGGAAACTCTAGCACAGCACCGATATGGACCCACTTTGAAATTTTTGGCAGCTCTGTTCTCCGCTCCTTTGATCGTACTGAGCAGCCTCTTCCAGCCCTGGGGAAGCGCCTCTGGGCTCGCAGTGTCCTTCTTGCTGGAACCATTGCAGTTGGGAGGGAGATTCAGTCTGAGCAAAAGCTGGACCTAGACTGGATGAGGTCATGGAAGGAAACAGATTTGGACAAAGATCCTGGAGCTGAGACTAGATCTAGGAGAGGAGGAAAAAAAAAAAAGAGTGGGCCAAGGTCAAGGCAGGCAGAGGATGAGGACTGCTGTGTGAATACTGCTCTGAAAATGATTGATCCTGTGTCTGCTAGCACCAGAGCACTCCTACGTGATGTCAAGCAGATTACTTGAACTCCAGGTGGCCACCGAGTACTCTTTTTGTGCTTGGTTTTTGGTTTGAGAGCCTGGGGTCTGATTTGTAGAAGTAGTTAGCATTCACAGCTGCGTCTGAAGTCCAAGGGAGCTATGCTTCAAACATACAAAGTGCTGCATAATGCTAACTATTTCACCAAGGCAAACCCCAGTCATCTCAAGGCTGGCAACCAAAATTAATAGACACATTTAACCTTAATCTCTCTGTGTCTCATTTTCCAATCAGTAAAATGGTGATATTAGCTACATCTCATGAAAGTAATTCATAAGCATTCATCATATGCTCAAGGTACTGTAACAATGAATGCTGTAGAAAAGCCTGTTACGACGCTAATAATTCCACATTACAAGCAGGATTTAAATAGCTTTAAGCAAAGCCTGAGGACATATGTTGAACAAAGAGATTAAAAATAAACTGAAAAGCTGCACATTCAGTGAACAGTATCTGCCCCATGCACTGTACAGGGTAGTGGTCCCCTGCGCAAAACAATATCATCACGCAGTTAAAGGCTAAATTGTAAGTCATACCCTCTGCAAGCCAAAACAAGTGTCTGAAAAACCTCACCTTTGGATTATCCTAAAGTGTCGACACTTGGCTTTTCAACTGTAGTATTCCTTTAATGTGGGATTTGTGTTTTGGATTCTTTGGGGGTTTTTGTGTGAATGGGAATGTAATAAGTTAAGGATGTATATATGTTTTAATTGCTTTTTAATGTGCATGCAAAATCATACTGTTTTCCTTAAAGTAGATGAGTAACAGGGGAATTAAAAAGAGGAAAACAGTTGCACTGTATCAAGCTATAGCCACAAAGTAAATAGTATTTATTTTCCTGCTCGTTGCCCTAGTTTGATTTAGGCATTCTAATAGATAGCATAACATAGGTGTGATAGTGCATATACGTGAAAGTAACTAATTTTACAGCTAATTTATACATTTAAGTATATGTTCCAGCAACAAAGATTTCTATTTCTTCTTCCTCCCAAGAGAATTTTTTACCTGTCAGTGCTTAGAAATATGGCAAGAACTCTCTCAACAGTACAGTCTTCCCACTTAAATGTTACTCCACTGATTGGTCTGGTTTTCTATCTTTTCTTTTTTTTTTTTTTAAATTCTCTTCCCAGACATCAAAGACATTCTTTGCAACCAGAAAAATAAAGATTTATTGATTCACCTTACAGGTGTTGTCTGTCTTCTCATCAAAGCATCCATTTTCCTCAAACATTCAGTGTAAGCGCTTACCTGTTTCTCATCCGTGACAGCAACTAGCACTATTAAACAAACCTGCAGCGTGGTCATTCAAACAAGCCAGTAGATATGGAAGTATTCAAAAGAATATTCAAAACAATGTTAAACATCCATGGAAGCAGTGCGAGACAAAACACCCATGGCAGCAGCGCAGGTTAAGTAAGCCCCCAATACTTCCCAAGTGTTTTGGAGCAACGTTCATGAGAATTAAGAAGTGGTAGTTTAACCGTGCAATTACAGTCATGGCTTTATCTGGCGGAAGGTGTTGGATATTTCTGTTTAAAGTGAACTGTGGTCCTAAAGATTTACCATTTGCTGTCTCATTTTTTTTGGTGCTTAAACACTAGCCCAAAGTGGACTTATTTTTTGTATCATATTACCTTTCTCTTTTTCAAAAATGAGGTGTGATTCCTAACTTTGTCTTTGCTACAGGTTTTGTGTAAGATTGTGAAGGATCTGTGCAGTGATGCTGTGGAACTGTGTAACTAAAACCAGGAGATTCCTCCTGAAACTATCTGAGAAGGTCTGCTCTTTCAGCCACTAAGTGGATATGCTTTAGCAAGGAATGCAATGGGATTGGTTACCTGTTGTCAGATTCTGGCTTTGTGCTCTTGTCCACACTAGCAAGATTAATTTCCATATTCCAGCAGATGCCCTTTGCTGCTGGATGCCAGCAACAAAACAAAGCCAGCAGTGTAGGTAAGATTCAGGCATTTACCCAAGCCTTTCAGTGCAAGTGGACATCTGAACGCAGTCTCCTGAGCAAAATTTCCAGCTGCAAGTACGCAAAGATTATGAGTCAGGCCCTCTAAATCAGGATGCAATTTTTAAGCCTAAAAAGGAAAAGGGCGATTGCTTTTTAATTTCTGACCTGGTGAGTTGCACTGGGGTCATGATTTCCTACTTTTCTCCCAAACCACAGTGGATAGAACTTGCTGTTGCTTAGAAATGAAAAGTCTCCTGTGATCCCATGAGCAGGACCTTGGGGAAGCTCCCCCTTCCAGCCAGGTCCATAAAACAAAACGGTGAACTGGCAATACCACCCCAAGGCCTCTCCTCCCACCACTGCTGTGTTGGCAAGACAGCCACACAAGGGAATGAAATGCATTTGTAATTCAGACAATGCCCAAGGGCATGAATAGCTCCAAATAAGCCATCAGGACATATTGGGAACATATGTTGTATAAAGAGGATGAAGCTATTAAACAGCTCAGCCCTGCATGAACGCCATTCACCCTATGCACGGTAGGAAGCGGTTCCCTAGGAAAAATAGCATGATCGAGCAATTAGCGGCTGTATCATAAGCCATATGTACAAGGGGGTCAAATTAAGGTTGCATGAGCAATCTTAATTTTGTAATTTCCGTACTTGTCTAAAGCCTTGTCCCCACTAGACAACAGCCCTGCTTTAATCATCCCAGCAAAGCTGCAACGAGAAGAGTGATCCCTCTCTTCCCCCACGAATGATGTTACGTTACTACAGAGGCGCGGGATCTTAACGCTGTATTAGACTCGTCTAAATCACCACAATATTGAACCTTCCTGCTGCTATCATCGCTGTAAGGGAAGATATGACAGCCCTAACGTAGCGTGTGTGGGCCATTGGGGCCCTGGCGCCCGCCAGGTGGGACGAGATCCCTCTGCCGGGCCCGGAGGGGCGTCCCGGGGCCTGCCCCAGCGGGAGAGGGGCGGCCGGGGGCCACGGCACTGTTTTGGGCAAGTCAGGCCCAACCGCTGCTCCCCGCCGGGCCGGCTGCCAGGGCAGAGCCCCGGGGCGGGGGAGGCGAGAAGCCCTGTCACAGCCCCTGCCCCGCGGGCACCCGCCCCGCTCCCCGCGCAGCCCCGGGGCGGCCGGCGGCGCCGGGGCCGGCCGGGGCGGGTGGGTTAGGCCGGCCGGGCCGGGCCGGGCCGGGCCGGGCCCCGCCGCAGCCAGGCCGCTGGGGCGGCGGCACCCAGCGGCGCCCGCAGGGGTCGCTCGCGCGGAGGCAACGGGCGCGTCGCGGGGGCCGGAGCGGAGCGGGGCGGGCCGGGGCGGGGGGCGGCGGGGCCGGGCGGCGCGCACAAGTCGGCCGCGGGTTGCAGGCGGTCGGCGGCCGAGCGCTGGCTGTAACTTGATACCGGGGCGAGAGGCCGAGCGGAGCGAGGGAGCGAGAGCGGCGGCGGAGGAGGAGGAGGAGAGGAGCGGAGCCCCGGGGAGCGGGATGGTGACCACCTCCTTCCCCTCCCCTTAGCGGCGCTCCGCAGCAGCAGCCGCCGCAGCGCCGGGGACTCTCGCCTGCTGCGGGGCCGGCGGCAGCCGGCGATGGGGACGGGACGGGTCCCCTGAGCTCCCGGGAACTTTCCGCGCCGCGGGCAGCCGGAGCCGAGCAGGCGGATGGAGGATGCGCTTTCCCCGGCGGGCTGCGTGACCCGGCGGCGGCGAAGGGGAGGATGAAGAAGAAGCTGCAGCACGGCGGCGGCGGCGGGGACTGCCCCGCGCCCCGGCCCCCCGCGGCGGCGGCGGCGGCGGGAGGGGGCCCGGGCCCGGGCCACGGCGGGGGCTGGAACAGGCGGCGGCCCCTCTCGCTGCTGCCCTTCCTCTCGCTGCGCGACTACGGCTTCTGCATGGCCGCCCTGCTGCTCTTCTGCCTGGGCTCCCTCTTCTACCAGCTCAACGGGGGGCCCCCGCACTTTCTGCTGGACCTGCGGCACTATCTGGGTAAGGGCGGCTGGCGGCGGCGACTTGTTGCGGCTCCTCCTCGCCCCCCGTGGCGGCTGGGCTGGGGCCTCCCTCCGGCGCCGGGGGCGACCGCGGGTCCCCCCGGCTTCCCGGGCGGCGGGAGCGGGGCCGGGGGCGGCGGGAGGCCAGGGCTGCCCGGGAGGGGTGAGCGGGCGGGACGCGGGGCGGTGAGGTCTGACACCGGCGGCGCCCTGGGAGCGGGACGTGGGTCCGCGCCCTCTCAGAAGTTAATTTTGGTGGAAGGCAGGGCCCCCTTGAGACCCCTCCTCGGACCCGAGCCGGACCCGTGGCGGCTCTTCTTTGCCTGCCCGGTGGCCGTCGCAGAGCGGGGTCTGGCGGCCGCCTCTTGCCATCAGGTCGGGGCTGAGGTGGCAGCGGGCCGAAGGCTCGGGCGTACCGGTCCTGTCAGCGCCGCCGCGCCCGCCCCGGCGCCCGCGGGGGGGACGGGGTTACAGAGGGCTCCGGGCAGAAGATGCTGCTGTAAAAACAACCAACCAACCAACCAACCAACCAGCCCCCGAACAAACAGGCACGCGTGGTGACCCCAGCATCCGCCCGTGTGCAGCGGATTTGCCTCTGGCGAGACGGTGCGCTAGCGGGGCCGGGAGCTGGCCCCGGCGCTCTGCCACAGCCTGCGTGAGCCCGGCGGAGCAGGTACGAGCCCGCGCCGTGGCCTCTAGTCACCATCCCCGTGTTGGCCACAACTTTGCACGTGGTTTTTTCTTTGTGCCCAGTTTCCAAACCGCTAAATGTGGCTTCCCTGCTTAACAGAGAAGCTGTGAAAAAGAGAGTGTGTCATGAGGTCATGTAAGTACCTCGGGCTGGCAGGACTGGTTCAAATAGGGAGCAAAAACTGAGGGTTCCTCCGTGTGGGAGGATTACTACAGAATAATTCACGGTGCGAGTTTTTAACCACGTTAGCTACTCTGCGTTAGTTGTCTGTGAAGGTAAGCCTTTGGTGGTACATGCTGCAGAAGGGCAATCCGTACGAGACGGCGTTAGGTTGCAAACAAAAATACAGTACTTGTATTTCAGAAAAATAAGCTGAAAATCCGTATCTGCTGGAATGTATTTTATGAGTGTCTTGAGAATACGACTCGGTGTGCGCGTCTGTTGCTTTTCTTTAAGGGAAAACTATCCGATGGCTTCAGTTAACTGATGAGAGGGTATGGAGAGGACAGCCAGGATCTTGTGGGAGGTGCACGGCAGTAGGACAAGAGGCAACAGACACAAGTTGCAACAAGGGAAATTCCAATGAGATATTGGGAAAAAAAAAATCTCAATGCGAGGGTGGTCAAACGTTGGAACAGGCTGCCTGGGGAGGCTGGGATGTCCTTGCAGATATTCAAACTCGGCTGGACAAGGCCCTGAGCAACCCAAGTCAATTTGTCCCTGTTTTGTTGGGGGGGATAGGACCAGGTGAACAGAAGTTGCTTCTAGTTCATATTATTCTGTGATTCTACTGTAACTGGAGAAAAAAATCAGTGAAAATTCAAGTGAAAACAGAAGAAGAAACGCTTTGAATATTACTTCCCAAACACAACAGAGTATTGCCTTTTTGGCTTGGGTTTTAATAACTTTTTTTTCTTCCTTTAATGTTATAATTAGGAAGAAATTCCTCCATTGAAAAGGAAATGGACAAATTTTCCACCAAGGTAGAAGCAGTTTTTGCCTACAACTGATTGACTTTTTAATGGGATCAAGCACAGATGTGTCTTTCAGAGGACAGTTGATGTCAATTTTTTAAAATTTTAATCTTCATCAAGGATGAACGTTTCTTGGCTTGTGTGGGAATAGACTGTGAGAAACACAGGGTTGTGCAGCTTCTCACTTTGTGTCCTTTTGACTGCTTTTGAAGGATCCGGGAAATAAAACTAGGATCTACTACCCTAACCACTCTAGCTGGTAGTTGTGTCTCTGCTGGAAAACCATCTGAGGCCTGCAGATGAAAGGCTTGGAAACCACTGTGTCTTGGTGGATGGGTCATGATAATTTTTGTGAGGCGCTCAGCAAGTGCAGAAGAGCCTTTATTGTGTGTGCCTGAACGTGATGAGCCTCTGGGGAAGGAGTGCACTCATCTTTGAAAATGGTTTGGGGTTTTTTTTGAAGTGTTGGATTCTCTCAGGAGACAAATCTACCTGTTAATGAACTTCTGCACTTGTTATATCAATTAGTATAGGAATGTCCTCTCTGTGCCTGGGTCACCTGGGATGTTGAGGAGACAAGGACTTGTCTAACATCCTGCAGCAGGACAGTGGCTGAGAGGGAAGCGGAGTCCTTGTGGCTGGAGTCCTAGTACCCACTAAGCAAGCAGTGCCGCTGCCTCTGCAGAGAAGTGGAACATACTTTGTCTGGATGCTAAGGTGCCTGTTTGCATGTTACTTTCTAAAGTTATTTTACACTTCCTTGGTGTACAGTTTCACATGGGTTGTCAAAGTTGATCCGTGTGGATGACATTGCTAAAGATTTTTTTTTTCGTACTGAGTGTAGATTTTGCAAGAATGGTGCATACTACTTGACATATCCAACTGGGAAGGTTTGCAAATTATGAACAATTTTTTTGTAACCAGTAGTCCTGTTGTCTTCCAGGGAACTAACAGAACTGTTTGGAGGAATAGGTATTGGACATCTAGTCCTGCGACCTACCAAAGCCCTACAAACATGTGTGTTTTATACAACAGTTGGACTAGTCAAGTCTCATGACATTAAAAAAATTAAACTTTTTTTTTCCCCTGAAGCCACAGATCCAGTGTACAAGCAACTCTTTCCTTCCAGTCCTTCCAACCCACAATTTATGGTGTTAACATTTAAATCCCCAATCAGAAGGGAGCAGTTAGTTTGCAAACCATGTTTGCAACGTGTGAATTTTGCAGCCGCCCTTATTGCATTTAAATCTACAAGAACCGAGAAGGCCTAGACCAAAGGGAAAATTGACTTCTCTGCTTAACTGCTTTGTGGCCTCCACAATGTGGGGAGGGGTCATCTTGTCTCCCTTTGGGTTTTTATTTGCATTGCAAGTTTCAGTATGCTGCTCGTGGCTAGTGATGTTACTCTGAAGGGAATGCTTGGATGTTTTTTACCTCAGAACTTGAAAGGATGTTCCTAAATAACAACACAAAACTTCAATAGCGATCAGGATAGAAATCACACCTGCATCAGGCAGGTGTGTGCATAAAAGAAAATCTGGGCAGTCTGAAAACACTGGGGTTGAGAAGCTTTCATTTTGTTCTTAGGCCTGTATCATACACTGTGGAGGAGGAGAGGAGTAAGTTTATTTTCAAAGGAATTCGGTGTGAAGATGTGCTAGTTCTATGAACTTTCCTTTGGTGGTGGTGGGAATGAATGTATTTTCAGAATATTCAGACTATTAGTAAATTTTTTTTCTCCTGGACCAGCTTTCTGGTGTCCTGTCCATACGCATCTCCCTTTTTGTTTGATTGCCATACTGATTGGGGAGAATCTGTTGGAAAAACATTTTGGCAGTTTGTAGGGGGAGAAGGTAGCTATATTCGGTATTTCCACTTCGCATCGCCTTCTCTTCTCTTGTAAAACTCTAGCAGAGTCATATGGAGCACATGAGAGTAAATTAGTAGGTACAAGGCTGTGCTTTGTTATTTATTCCGTTCTGACTTCAGGCTCGTAATAGTTCAGAGGACAGAGAGGTCTGTGGAAAGCTAATGGTTTCTGATGTCTGTTCTGGCTGTGGTTCACAAGAACATGGCACAACTTCACGCTGTAGTCATCCCATCAGGGTAGATCTAGAGCCCTGGTTTCAGCATGTAATCAATGGGGGTGTGGACGTTAGTGGGTTATTTCTAAAGAATCTGTGGAAGATACTTAAAAGCATGGCTGTTGCCAGTAGGCTTAAATTTGCTGTATGGGGGTGCATACCAGACCCGGGCCATCTATGAGCTCCAAAAAACCAGAAAGTTTAAAAACTGCCAGGCTTTCCAGTAATAAACTGGAGTATTGGGACTTCCACAATGTCTATGAGGTCTTGCTTGTTGATTTGGCCAAGGTAATCCTGGCTCACTGATCAAAACCCAACTCCAGCAGTGGGAGGAAGCGAGAAGAGTCTTCCCTTAGATGAGTAAGGCAGAAGTTGTAAATCTTGGACAGCCCTGTGGCTTTTGGGGAATGCACTGGGGACTCCATTCCCCTGCAACTGTGGTGGTTTTGCATTGCTTTATTCTCCCCTGCTTTGGCTTGTGATATATACATGCTTCAAAATACAGAAATGAGTATTTCCAAGGGCTGGTAGCAACCCTCTAATGGCCAATAAAAAAATAAAAATCTTTTGATCTTCAGTATTTGCAGTGCAAACTTGTTATTCATGTCAATTAAAGCATTTCCCCTGTTGAACTCCGCAGGAGCCTGCCAACAAGTACACTGGTTTGATTGCATGTGGAAGTTGCCTGTGCTGTGGCTTCCTATGCAAGACAAAAGACTTAAGTGGCTAGTTGTGTTCTTCAGACAATCTCTAAATTACTCCCTACTCTCGCTCTTCATGCCACTGGAAACTCTCAGGTATTTTGGCCAGATGTGCTCCGTAGGCTTAAAGCTGTCGCAACAACAGTTATATTTATTTTGGACGTGTGGGGGAATATAACCATAATTTTGTCAAATAGAAGAAGCAGAAAGAAATCTGAGTATTTGGGGAGATTGTAACAAAAATCTTCAAAATACTTAAAACTAAACACAAAGTGAAACTTTTTTTTAAACGGAGGTAGTATGAATTGGCATTATTTTGGTAGGGTGTTTTGGGGGTGTGTGTTTTTTGGGTTGGTTGTTTTTTTTTTTTTTTCTTTTTTCTTCTGAAGTGTCTGGTTTTTTCCTGTTAACATGTTGAGAGAGACAAAAAAGAAAAACTGGCTATCCAAAGCAAACAATAAAAGTGACTGAGAGTGTTTTGTATACAAATTTTATTCCTAAGCTGTAGAAGGCGGGGGACACACACACACACACACAACAGTTGGAGGGTTTTTTGGGGGGGTTGGTTTGGGTTTTTTATTCTGGTAATACTGCATTTGTGTCTAAAATGATGGAAAGCACAGAATTCTTCAGGGCAAGCTTTTCTAAACAATAAAAGCATCTAGCATGCTCCATTATAGGTGAACAGCATAGTGTTTTCTTATGGCTGAAAAGGGTTATCTCATCCAGTTTTGTTTTGCACGTGGATCATGAATCCTTTACAGTTTTGAAGGCCCTTCAGGTGTGTGAGTAGGAGAAACACACTCAAGGAAAGACTGTCAGGTCTATGGATGAGGTTTACTGTATGGTGACACAATACCTGTTTCTGAAATGAATGTGCTTTTAACAAGGCCCTGGTTACATTCTTATTGGCAATTTTTGTCTTATTGTTTTCAAGAACCTGTAGTGTTCTCAAAAGAGTTCTTCCATACTTTAAAGCATTTTGATTTTTTTTCTCTGGCTCTTCAGTGGATTGTTTAACTCCGTTGGACTTGGAATTTATTACGTTTTAAAATTCATTAACATTGTAAGGAACCGAAAGGTCAGTTTAGAAGCTGCTTCCTAAAGCCTTGAAAAGAGATGGTCTGAACCAAAATTACAAGTCTGTAGCTATATCTTTCTTAATTAACTTTTCTGTCCTCTTTGGACTTCCTCATTTTGCTATTGTGAATGTGATATGTAGTGTCTTTTAGATAAAATATGTTTGGACTTCCATTTATGTTGCTAAGCTCTCAAGTTACAAGTGAGCTTTTTTGGAAGACAAAGGGTGTGCCTCATCTCCAAGAAGCTTTTGTTAAAAGGCTGCATGACTTGCTCATCGCTCACAGCTTGTCCGATTGTAAGATTAACAAAGCCCTACCTAACGCATGATGCTGTCAGGGAATACTCTATGGAGAAGCAGAATGCACTTCGTTTTATGACCGACTCAAGCCTTCTGCTTTCAAAAAGATGAAGTGGTCACTGGACTACGTTATCCTGGCTGGCCATAAAACACTGTGTACAGTGAAGTCATAGCAAAAAATGTTTAAGACTGTGTGAGTGTGTTGTGATGATATTCTAAATATATTTGGAAAATCGGACAGCATTTATTGAGAGATGTATTTTCTGCTTTCAAACTCAGACTCCAGTCTGGGAATCAGGTATCGCATATATGCAGCTGTGTACATTTTTCTGTTTCATTTTGTCAACTTTGTGTGTTGACAAAGGATTTAAAGGATTAATTCAGTTCCTGATGAGAGGGAATCTTACTTCAGCTTTTTAAAAAATGTATTTGGTTTTGATTTACTTTCAGATTATATGACAATGGAGTATATACACCTGGGAGAGGACAGGTCTACTGGTTAAATGGGATGCTCCACTTGGGCTTGGGGAGATGAGGGAGGTTTCAGTTCGCTGCCCTGACAGACTTCATGTAACGTTGAACAAGTTGTGCATTAATTCTACCTGCATTTAATCTCGTTTTGTCCAAAGGACATTTTGAAGATAAGTGTGTAACAGAATATAATATTCTCAGATATTACAGCAATCGTAGCCATAGATATACTTAAAGGAAAAAGATACTTGCAATAAATCCTATTGTTGTGGAGGGATTTTGGCCATGTCGAAGAGATCAGGCAGATAGAGAGTGTTAGAAGGGAGGTCCTTTGTAGGCTGAGGCAAAGTCAGTGGTCCAGCTATTTTTCTTTCAAGGGTATTGCCACTGTACATTAACACAGTCTCTGCAGTTTTACTTCAGGAGTTATTGCTATAATTGGTTTCCAGAGTCTCGTCAAAGGGCATCAGTTTTTATACGTGTCCTCATATAGAAGACTTCATGCCCAGGAGAAGGTACCCAGGTCACTTATTTCTTATTTCCAGTGATGCTGCGTAGACTTAATTTGCAAAAATGAAAGTAAAAACACAGTTTCTTGAAGGTTCATTCACCTGAAGCGAATGGCAAACACTTTGTGCTCTATCAGAGAATACTCGGCCAAAATGAATCGTGGCTGTCATGGGAGCAAAAAAATGGTTGCTGCAGTAGTTCTCATATTTTCATACATAATTAGGGAGGAGGAAGATTGCTTTTGCTTAGGGTTTGACAAAGAACAATAAGCATTAAAGGCTGCCAGAAAGGGAGACTCTCTAGCAAAAGTAACTCATACAAAAGCTTCAACACTTCATGCTCTGTGGGGAAAAGAAAGGCTGTCTAATTTTTTTTCCCCTTAAAGGATCTGAGATGAACATCTGTGCTAGCTCTACGGCACTGATTCCTGATAAAACTGTTTTGAAATCAATAGCACATGTCAAAATCAGCAGTGACAGTAAGTGGAAGTTTTTCATTTGTTATTTAAGTATAGGTCTATATCGCCAAAATTGGTAGAACGTATGATGAATGTGTAATGGAGGGACTTGATTTTTATGTGATTTTTGGTGGGAACACTCTGTAAAATGGTTGAACAAGTCAAATAAGATCCTAGGACTGTTCTGACACAAAAACTTGAAACAGTAAATACAATGGGATACAAAGAAGAACAACAAAGCATTTATTTTTCATATCACATATTTTCCCAGTATCCTCTTCTACCCTCTGTTTCCAGCTGGTAATCAATTCTTTCTCCCCCATCCTCTTCTTCCGATCCCATCATTTAAATTCGTATATTAATAACAAGAGAGAGTTTCTAATCTCTTTTGTGTCTAGCAAGAAACTGGAATTACTGAAATTGCTTGAGTGTGTTTTGTACGATAATCACCCAATTTTTTTGGACAAAAATTTGGGGCACTTAAGAGAGCTCGTCTTCCTGGGTTGTTGTCTTAGCCTCGTGTGAAGGTACTTGGACATTGTTAGCTTCTGGCTCCTGTAATCCATTCAAGAAGAGCACTGCTGGTTATTTTGGTGTCATAGCTGTCCCTCTGCGCAAAGACAAGTTTGCAGGTGAGATGTAAGAGTTTGTTTTCATCTTGGACTGGAGAAAAAAGTCTGTTTATAGTTTTTTTTGGAAGTTGTGACTTTGCACCTGCTGCTGACCCCCTGCGAGCGCTGTTTTAAATTGCAGCGCTGTGAAAGGAAGCCCTGTGTGCTTCCGCTGTTACGAGTACAGCCAGGGGGGTGAATAGCCACTCTGTGCGCTCATGCGAGTGGGTATGAACACGCTTACCAAAATAAACTGCCGCATTGTCATTCAGGGCAGATAATTTTTAGGGACGCGTTTACAGCCCTTCCTAATGGGACTGTCTTTCCTGAAGAACTGGGTGGATGAGGGAGGTCCCCCTGCCCCCCTTCTGTGCTGTTGTGCTTTTGGAGCAGTACGTTTTGGAGCCAGGGCTTGCAAGGGTCCAGGGGCTGCCCATTCTTACCATGGGGGCAAGAAAGGGACAAGAATCCTTTTGAAATTGGTGAGAATTAGGTTCCTCTTTGGATCTCGCTGTAAGATTCATAACACTCTCAGCTCTTTGTCTGGATTTCCTGTCTTATCAGTGAGGGGAGAGAGCCACTTCCAGGTTATTACAGTTTATGATAGACATATGATGCAAGTAGGATCAGCCCTTTTCAGAGATGTCAGTCATCTGTAGCCTGCTGCCATTAACTTGGAAGGGAACACCAGGCTTGAGTACGCTGCCGGTGCCTTAGCCGCTGCTGCCTTTCCCTGGGCAGCGGAGGTGCTTGCCTGTAATCTGACCGGTGCAGCAGTGGCTCAAAAGCATAAGCTAAAAGCTTGTGGACTTTTTTTATTGTCATTATTTTTTTAACTTTCAAGTGAAAACTGTGGAAAATGATGACACATGACTTTTCACCAAGGAAAGTTTCCCCATCATTATTGGTGAGCAGGCAAGTAGATTTTCAAACATAACTTATGTTTATATAATGAGGCATTTGTTTTTCTTTGTTTTAGAATCTGGGTTAGAGGATGTTTGGAGACTGGAGGGGTGGATAGGAAGTGGAGAGCAATTATTTGACTGAAATTTATTTTACTCTCTTGCTCTTTAGAGCTGTACTGAGGGAAGCAAACCCTCTTGAGTGGCAAATAGATGTTTGGCTTTGTAAGCGTGGAAGCACAATGATTAGGTTTGTATTACGGTTTCTGAGTACTAATGCTTTAGCAACAGACATTTGGATGCTTGCCAAAGCTTGCTTCTTATCACTCTTAATGATTCAGGGTAGAAGTCATCAGGAGACTGGGATGGAGATCATGGAGCACATGGCAGTTTGAGTAAAGCAGCAGTGCATCTCTGCCATATGTAAATAGTATGTTTTAGCACCCCTGAGAATGTTTATTTTAAAAACCTCTACCAGTCAAGTGAATGGTTGGCTCAGTTTAATGTATCTGCCCCAGAGAGAGGATGCCAACATAACATTGTACTCATACAAGGTCACCAAACTGCTAGCAAGTGACAGATCTGTGAGATGAGCTACCAGTGGCTGGATTAAAAGCTGCTAGTCTAAGGGGATTTGACTTCTTATTTCCACCTTTTTTTTTTTTTTTTTTTTTTTCCAGTTTGGAAAGTCCTGGGCACTTGGGGAGGAGGAGGTGTTCCTTACAACTGTCCTTGCAGTTTAGGTGTTTCTAAAACACATACAACAAATTTGTAACAAATAAGTGAATGTTTCCTAGCTTTTTCCTAATTACTACTAGGGACTATTGTGAAGTCTCTGTTGTTGCTTGGCTTTGGATCAGAATGGCAGGTTACTTTGGAGGAAACTATGATTATCTCAAGGATTTTTACACAATGTTTCAGCCCAGAATTCAAAGGTTCTTCTTGAAATCTAAATTCCAGTTATGTGTCTTTTTACCTTGTAGGAGCCTCTAAACTTGTTTGAGAATTCTTGTGGAGATTAGAACTTGCATTGTTTTTCTGAATAGATTTTTTTTTAATTGTCTATTCAGAATATGAAGTTGTACACTTTTGCTCCATGGCAGTGACTTGTGTTGAAACAGGCACAAACCTGAAGGGGCAGGGGCAGATGGGGAGATGTGAGAAGAAACCAAGCCTTAAGATGTTGTTTCAGACTCTGTTTGAGAATTGTGTCACAATATACCAGTTTCTGCTTCAATTTCAGATGACACAATAATTTTGTGAATGCCTACAGTAATTGATGAGTGTTATTATGACTTTGTTTATCTCATAGCAATTAGCAGGAAATAGCACTAAGTATGGTCAATTTTTTTCCTCTTTTTTTTTTTTTATCAGAAAGGATTTAAATACAGTACCAATGTAGTCTTTTCTTTGGTCTTATTTTCTCTCGTCTGTTTTCTTACTGCCTTCCAAGACCTGAGCACATCCTTTTCCATCCACTCCTCTTGTATTTACAGGCAGTTGCTCAGTCCTCTTGTTAATCTGTTCCTGTAAAACACCAGAGCATGCTTAGCAGCTGGTGGTTGCCAAATCATGTCTTGCTGGTGGTCCTACTTCCTTCAGCCAGGTTCTCTTTCCTCAGTGGCTTGCATTATAAAGCAAATACTCTTGCCTCTTTTGTCTGACCCACATCTAGAGAAGAGCCATCTGAATCTCATGTTCCATGAGTATCCCGTGCCTTTGCATTCTTAAAAGGTAAGGAAAAATCCTGATGAGGTACTTTGAAATACACAGAAAGATCTTGGAGCTGGGATGTTGGTAGACCTCTTCTGTACAAGCTTGATGAGATTACAGGTAGAAATTGCATTCAGATGGGGCAGTACAGTGCCAAGAAGAGATTTTTAAGTGGGAGAGAACTAGTGGGGGGAAGAGGGGACAGACAGGTGTCTTGATGATCAGAAAAAGTTACACGAGATTTAGACTGTCTATAAGGCCCTGACTCCTTCTTTCAGAGGTTCCCTCTGAAGTCAGCAGGGAGAGGCGGAGGTCTCTCCAAAGAGCAACTCAGGCTACCTGTGTCTTTATGACAGCTGAGCCCCTGACTTGTGCACTGAGAAAAGCTTGAAGTTCGGTGGGAAGAATCTGGGTCATCATGGTATTTATTCTTAGAAACATTGGTTGACAACCAGTGGAAGGCTTCCAAAGAGGAAGAGGAGGAGGGAGAGAATCCTGGAAGTTAGGCTAGCAAGATTTTCAGATGGATAGGTCACTTCATGTCCGTGGGTCATTGAAACCTGAATGCTTGCGATGCCTAAAAATAAAGACTACATAAAGCACTGGAAAAATAGCACTGCAAGGGATATCTGTCCCTGCTTGATGAGTGGATTTGATGCCATGTTTGTTTCTCCCTAAGTCTTGCAGTTCCATGAAAAGGGTGTGCGACAACAGCTTTGATATAATCTGAAATGTTGCAGCAGATATTGTAAGGCAAAGGCTGTGAAATTGCTGACTTCTCAGTTCCTTTCATATCTGCAGCTGATTGTTCTTTCCTAGCAGAACTGCCCATACAAATATACAGATTTCTTTTGTGTTGCCTGTTGGGAGATATCACAATAAGTAAATTAGGATGAATAACGAAATAGCAGGCGTAAACCCTACCACCTGTGGTTGTTTGAGCTTTTAGAGGCGGGTTTTGTGTGCATTTTTTTTGTTTGTTTGGGTTTTTTTTCCTCACAGTTGTGTCATTTTGGTCATCACTGCGTCTGTGCAACAGGCAAATAGAGGCAGCTGTCTATATAAGTGAATAGTAGCAAATGTATTGGCTACCATTAGGAACAGGCATGGAGGCAGGAGAGGCTGAGAGTTAGCTGCAATCTGAAGATGTGTTGCCACTTACTGGCTGAGGAAATGTTGAAACCAGAGGCAATTTGGGAGGAAAGAGAAATGTGATGCTTTATGAAAATCAAGGAGTAGCTGCTGTAGATGCGTATCCCCTGATTGTTGAGTATTTCCCAACCAATTAATTTTCCGAGAGAACTAAATGATTTTCAGCCACTCTCACAGAATCACAGAATGGTTGAGCTTGGAAGGGACCTCTGGAGGTCATCTGGTCCAAACCCCCCCTGTTCTCAAGCAGGGCCACCTAGGGCTGGTGGTCCAGGACCATGTCCATGTGGCTTTTGAATATCTCCAAGGATGGAGACTCCACAACCTCCATGGGCAATCTGTGCCAGCACTTGGTCACCCTCAGAGTGAAAAAGTGTTTCCTGATGCTCAGTGGGAGCCTCCTGTGTTTCAGTTTGTGCCCATTGCCTCTGGCCCTGTCACTGGGCAGCGCTGAAAGACTGAACAGTCCCAGCTCTCTCAGCCTTTCCTCATATGTAAGGTGCTCCAGTCCCTTTACCATCTTTGTGGCCCTTTGCTGGACTCTCTTCAGTATGTCGCATGTCTCCTGTACCGAGGAGCCCAGAACTGGACATAGAGTCCTACAGGTGTGGCCTCACCTTCCGGACAAGGGAACATGATTTGAGAATGTGCAAGGGAAGTCCTTTGCAAAGTAGAGGCTTCTTAGGAGGTCTTTTTCAGCACATAGGGAGAGAGGAATCTGAGTAAATACCACATATTTGCATATTGTCTTTCTGTTGCAGATTTGTTTCTTAAATCACTTTTGAGCTGATGGAATTTCATGTTAAGAACTGGATAATATTGCCACTCTCTTGCTTGTGAATTAGCCGTTCTCAGAAGTGTGATTAAATGAAAGCTGAAGTAGTAACTGCTTCTTTCTGTAACTGCGAGCTCTCTACATTGCCTCACTAATAATGAGCAAACCCAATCATTTAATTTCATCCATTCAAGAATATTTTTCTGGCAAGTTAGTCAAATTCAGCGTGAGTTATTTAATCTTCTGATAAATGACCTTACTCTATTAAGCCTGTTGCATTTTCCCCTCTCTAGTTTTGAATTTGATACTTGTCTCATCTAATCAATGAGGCAAATTTTGGCAAAGCTCTGGGATTCTTTATAGCTCAGCAGTTATCTGTTTTTTGCACTATGCTACATGGAAACAGCTGACAGCTTCATTTTTTTCCCCCCGAAACCTTTTGGTTATGAATGTTAGATTTTTAAATATCATGTAGTGTCTTTCACCTTCTGACCCCAGCTCAAATACAGCTGAGGTTGACAGTAACTGGATCTTATTACTGTGCTGAAGTGTTCAGTGACTCGCGTGCAGTAAGTTCATTGTCTAAGAAGTTGCGATACCATTGCTGGCACTGCCGCTCTCCTCACTCTGCTGGCTCAAGGGTACAGCATGTCAGGCCAGCATGGAAGCGTATATGGCAGTGGAGGATCCAGTGGGTTTTATCTGGTGGGGATCCCAATGGGCTGGTGCACTTTCCTCCCCATTTCTGTATGCTGTGGTACTGGGCTGGGTGCTGGCATATGCGCTGTCCGTGCTTAGTGCAAGAGGCAGATGAGATTCAGAAATATGTTACTGAGGGTTATAAAGTTTGGGGGGGGCATGGACCCAACTGTCCCCAAGGTAAGAGCTGTGCCTGTATAGCAGATTTCTTTGTACTACCGTGCTTCATAGTTAGAGGTGTTAGTTTGGAGCTGTTGTATCAATGATAAATTTATTCCTTTTTTTTCTTTTTAAAAAAAAAAAAGCAATTTGGAATTTCCTGCTAGGTGTCATAGACCAAGAAATCTTTCCATCTTCTGCAAAAGAAGCTGCTAAGTGTCCTCCTCGCTTCCTCTTCTCTTTCTGTCACTACTGACCGGAGAGTACAACTTTCTGGTTTTTAGCCTCATACTGCAGTTTCCATCTAGCAGGTCAAAGAGGAAGGTAAATATTAACACTTTTTTTTAATTTAAAGGGCACAGGGAGGCCACGTGCCTTTCTTGGTGTCATTTGGCTGATCAACAGCAGTATTAAGAATAGGGCCATGATTCCCTGCATTTGTAGAAGGGCAGGGGTTTGCCTGGAAACGCGTGCAGTGTGTCCAACAAAACGCTGATGCCCAGCAATAACGAAACCCTGCTGCTTGCCCTTATCTCAGCACCTACCTGCCTCTCCTGGCTGGGGTGATTTGAGTTTGTACAACCTGTGGGGCTCATCCCTGCACAACATTCCTGAAAAGTAGTGAAGTTGTTTTTCCGATGGGGCTTCTGAAGCACAAGATGGTTCAGGGAAGTGTGACACCAGGTCTACCAAACTGTGGAACAGCTTTTACTCAGCAAAGCCTCCGTCCAGCATAGGTATGGAAACTCGCATTTTCCTGTTTGCAAGCAGCAACTTTTTAGAGTCTTTCCTCACCCTGTTCCCATCGGCAGGGAAGCCGGCTACTGCAGAGCCGTATGTCAGGTTTGGGGCTCTCAAAATGACAGGGAGGCATGTGGGAGGGAGTGATAGCTGGGAGAGGAAAAAGGGGGGTGAGAGAAGGACAGGTTGCTGGGTAAAACTTTCCTGATTTAAGCTAGAACAGCATACCTTTTAATGTATTCTGCTTAAAATGAGCCTGCAAGAGACAAGAATAGTACTGGGGGAGCAGATAAGTGATAAATGGCATGTTAAGGAGCCTATTCCCACTGAAAAGTATTTCTTGCTGCTTTCTGCAGCTGTCTTCAACACCTCTGTGGAATTTGCTCACCAAAGTCTCTACTGTGGGTGGAAAAAGTTGTATTTGTGGCATGGGTAGATGTTAAAACAGCTGCTTTATGTAGCCAACACAGCTTAAAAGCTGTTCAGTCAGCTTCAGAAATGTTTCCTTAACTTATGTATTCTGAAGATAGAAATATTTTTAATACAAAGGAGCTCATAATGTGAAGTAGTTGATGAGAGGTTCACACAAATTTTATCCGTCTCTTAGGCCCTCTGGCTATTTTTGGCTAAAATTTTACACCCACAGATTTCCTTAATTCTGAAGTAACAGTTGCATTGTATGAGAAAAATGACCAGAGAACTTGTTTTCTCATTCTAACAGAATCATTACCGTGTCACGAGCACAAAATAATTACAAAACTTCAAGGCAGCTCAGTTGAATGGCTTACGCACTAGCTCCTTGCTCTTCCAGCATGATGATATTTTTTGCTCACAGAATATGAAAATGTTCTGTTTTCAGGCAGCATACTCTGGATCCTCATTCAAGCTTGAAATTTCATTTCTGTAAGAAATAAATGTGGTGGTCTCAGACTACTCCTTTGTGAATATGGTCAACATCAGAGAAAATAAGAAACTCACAGTGATTCAATATATAGTTAAGTCCGAGTTAAAAATGACAGGTTTAGCTATTCAGTCATAATATGGCCCTGGTTAAAAATACTTCCTTACTCAAACTCTATAAATAACATCGTAAGTATGGTTTACTCTCTTTTTCTCCAAACAGCCATGCTTCACTTCTGTTCTAGACTGTTTGCACTCCTGATCTCTGACTGCACTGGGTCCTGCTCACTGGCCAGGCATCTCTCTGATTTTCAGTAAATCTGTTATTTGCTTTAGTGACATCCTGGTGCAGAGAATGGTTTGTGGACTGCAGAACTGAGGACTTTGAGTTCCTGATGCCACGTGACTAGGTAGATTTCTTAGTACAAACCTGTATATTGCATTTGGTCGTATTGCACAGAGGCTTGTAATACTGTGCCAGTGACACTTATAGTTTGGCAAATGCTCCTCCTCAACTGGGAAGGAAGGTTGGAGGGAAGAACAAGGAAGAGGAAAATTGTAAGCATTCTTTCTCTTTCCTTCCTTCACTGTGTTTTTGGACACTTATAACAAAGTGATGCTGGTGCTGATGTGCGACTTAATGTGTTCTGACTCCTGCAGCTGTACTTCTTTGTGAACCACAAAGAACAGTTTATAGAAAGTATAAACTTGTGAAACATTCTTTTGTGTGCTTTTGAATGCATTGCAATTGCTTTGACCAAAAAAATTGCTTTACCAGCTTAAAAATCCTGTAAAGAAAAGGAGTGTAGAATTGGAAAAGTTTGTATTAGACAACTACAAAGTCAGAGTTTGCATTAATGGTTCTTATGTGAGTCTTACCAGCTTCAGTCTGTCTGTGACACAAAAGTTAGGTTCCTGCTGAGAATTACAGTTCAGTAGGGCCTGATGTTTATTTTCTTTAACTAGAAATAACACAGAGTGTGTGACCAAAGTAGGTTTATTATACTGGCATATATTGAAATTTCTTAGAATTTACATTTCATTATTTAATATTATTTTATTTATGCAACTCTATCTTCAGTTTGTTTTATTTGGAGTTCAGTCTGTAGGGCCATATTTTCTTTTTTAGGAGGAAGGTCTGCTAGATTTTTTTCTTCAATAGTAATTTTTTTCCTGTGTGGTTTTGAGTGTAGAGGTGGTGCAAAACTTAGATACTGGAATACAGGACTTTTTCTGTAATAGAAATAAGACATAATTGGCTTCTGGAAAAAAATGAGATCAATAATACATGTGTGTGAATATATGCATGAAAATAGAAATCACATTCTAGGTTACACACAGTTTAATCAACATGAAAAGGATGCCGCTGTTCATGCACAACATAAAGCTGAAGCATGTGTAATACATTGTTTAAATCTGTGCTTTCTTCTTTGCCTTGCTACTTGTCAGTAGTTGTGCCCTCCCTCTGAAGTAAAAATGAATAAGGAATGGATATAAAGAATTAAAACACTTACTATTGGATCTCCTTTATCCATGAGGTTCAGGTGAGAAAAGCTTGATGATGTATCTCCTACGTCTGTGGTAATAGATAGCTGGTATTAAGCAAGGGTTGAAGTAGTTAATAAGTTTTGTGTATAAGAAAGGTTAAATAAGTAGATTGATCCCAAATACTCTCTGTATTTATCTGTTTCATAAAAATTCTTCTCAAGATGAAAATGGCCATGTTGCCTGTGAATGTACATACCAATGTGCCTATTAAGAAATTGGTCTGAGGTGCTGTTGAAAGTAACTTTAGTTTGTCTGAGTGCTCTCCTCTTGGAATTCAGGAGCTTAGACAGCTATGAGTATGTCTTGCACCTGTAAAATGTTGCTTTATACTTCAAACTTCTTAAATATTTTTGTAAGTTATGGCATGTGAACTCACTGATGACTTTCTGGTAAGATCTGTATTGAATCCTTCCTAGGAGGAGTACAGAGAAACTGTTGGAGCGTTCAGGGATGGGGTTAGGAAAGCCAAAGCCCACCTGCAGTTGAATCTGGTGAAGGATATGAAGGGGAACAGGAAGGGCTCCTACAGGCATATCAGCGGCAAAAGGAAGAGCAGGGAAAATGAGGGCCTGCTGCTGAATGGGGACAGAAGAGGCTGACGTGCTTAATGCCATCTTCACCTCAGCCTTTACTGGTGAGATTTGCCTTCAGAAATCCTGGGCAAGGAAGACTTGCTCTCAGATGTGGAAGATCAGGTTAGGGAACATTAAAACAAACTGGACATACACGAGTCCATGGACCCTGATGGGATGTACCCATGAGTGCTGAGGGAGGCGGCCAGTGTCACTGCAAGGCCACTCTTGGTTATCTTTTGAAAGGTTGTGGTGATTGGAAGAGGTTCCTGAGGGCTGGAAGAAGCAGAAGTCAATCCTATCTTTAAGAAAGGCAAGAACAGTCAGCCAGCCTCGCCTTGATCACTGTGATGGAGCAAATAATCGTGCAAACCATTTCCAAACATATGAAGGACAAGAAGGTGATTTGGAATAGTCAGCACCAGTTTATGAAGGGGAAGTCATGCCTGACCAACCTGATGGCTTTCTGCGGTGAGATGGCTGTATCGGTGGATGAGGGGAGAGCAGTGGATGTTGTTTGTCTCAACATTGGCAAGGTTTTTGACTCTTGTTTCCCCTGGCATCCTGATAGACAAACTGATGAAGTGTGGACAGTGAGGTTGACTGGCTGAACTGCCAGCCTCAAAGGGCTGTGATCAGCAGCATGAAGTCCAGACAGAGGCAGTCACTAGTGGTGTATCCTGGGATCACCACTGGGGCCAGCACTGTTCAACATCTTCATTAATGACCTGGATGATGGAAAAGAGTGCACCTTTAGCAAGTGCAAGAAACGTTTGGGCTTAGTGAAGCGAGTCCAGTGTAGGGCCACTAAGATGATCATGGGACTGCAGCATGTGCCATGTGAGGATGGGCTGAGGGAGTTGGGACTGTTCAGCCTGGAGAAGATGATCTTACCAATGTGTACAAATACCTCGTGGGGGGAGTAAAGAAGATGCAGCCAGACTCTTCCCAGTAATAGCCAGTGACAGGACAAGAGGCAGTGGGCACAGACTGAAATGCAGGAAACTCCATTTAAACATAAGAAAATACTTTTTTTTATGAGAGTGAACACTGGTACAGGTTGCCCCAAAATACTCAAAACCCATCCCTGAGCACCCTGCTCCAGCTGGCCCCGCTCTGCGCAGGGGGTCAGGGCGGGCGAGAGGCTCTGCCGAGGTGCCTTCCTGCCCCGCCATGCTGTGGGGCTGTGCTCCTGGAATCTAACAGTGTGTGCTGGCCCTTCAGAAACTTGGTTAGGAATAGGAGTGAAAAGTCAGCTCTAGAGTGAAGTGCAGAGAAAGTGCTTCCTCTCTGGTGCTAGGAAATGAAAGGGCATAGAAAAAGCATTCATCATACTACTCTGTGTTTCTTGCTGTAGATGAGATTTTGTAAAATTAAGACTTTGAACACTGTGAGAAGAGAGTCCAGTCCATGTAGCCAGTTTTCACTATTTGTGGTACTGTACTTTATGTGGAGCTGTTTCAACTCTAATGTATGCATGCATTAAGGAAGGTGGACATGATAGACATGTTGCTGATTAGTGGCAGGTCTAAGAACAGAGCTTGGGTCCTAGTATCAGTCTCAGCCTAAAGGAGATTGATATGTCAAAATTGCATGTCACATTCATGAATTGCTTCTAAGACTTGAATTTTTTTCAGGACTCTGGAAAATTATTTTCTAGGAATTGATTAATTGAACATGGAAGAATGTAATTTTTGTGTTGCAAAGAGAAGGACAGACTACTGGACTGCTAACAATTTTAGACACTTGAAATCTTACTTATTCTTTTAAGCTGGAAGGTGGAATATGCTGCTGCAAACTTTTCTTGATCATGGTGTTTCTTGCATAGGGTTTTTCTAGTAGCTGTGTGAAATCTACCTGTCGTCTTGCATCATGTCATTCTCAAAGAAGGATATACTGAGTGATTAAAGAGAAAAATAAGTAACGACTTTGGTAATAAACTTCGGTTTATGTTTTACACACAGTTAAATATCCAGTCGGACTTGAGCTGAGGAATCACAATAAAATAATTTAGACCTACAATTTACTTTTAGAAGTACTGTTTGATTAGCTTCTGTATGTATTCTACAAAATCAAGTTTTTCCAAAAAAGAGTCTTAGATAATGTATGTGTCTGAGTTTGAGGGAGAGAGAGAATGGATCGGAAATCCCACAGAGGATGATCGTGTCAGGAAGGGAATGCTCCTTAGCGATTCCAGTTATCTTTTACGACTTTTAGCGCGATTGCTTTTTTCCCCTTTTCTTACTTTGTGTGTTTTTCTTCTTGGGTCAGTAGGAGAGCAATTTCTTAGAACAGGGAAGTAGTACAGTAAATCCATTGTGCCTCTAGGACATATTAACTTCAAAAGATATGATGCTTCAATCTCCTAGCTAAAGTCAGACAGAATCTAGCCTGCTTGTTTTTGTTTCTCTGACTCCAGTGTGATTCTGTCTTGCAAAGGCATGGTCTAATTTCTTGCAAGTGAAAAATATTGAAGCAGATTTGTTTCAATGAAATTGATACCTCTGGCAAGTTGGATCTAATTCAGATGGCTGTGCCAAGGATGGGAGTCTTGAAGTTTAAATAGACAAAAGAAAACAAAGCATTTTTTCAATTATAGTTTCATTTTAAAAAAAAAAATTATAGCAAGCTTAGCTTAAAATTACATGTGGATTGAGAGTGGAATTGCTATTGTGTTCATTTATTTACTGAGATGAGCAGTAATATTCTGAGATTTTCCTTCACACACATGACATTCATATTTGGCACTGGTAAGCATTCCTATCTGAAGGAATTTTTCTTGTTTTTTTGCAGCACCTTTTCGGTTTCCTGGAGTGAAGGAAGAGTAACGTGAGCACTTTTGCATCCCTTTTCATACAGTCCTCCTGTAATTGCATGTGTTAACTAGATCGAGTTAAGTGGCTAAGAGATTCTGAGGAATTTTTAAAGGAAATCTTTAAAGCATCAAGACTGAAAGGATTGGTGCTGTTTCATCAGGGCAGGCTTTGATACCTTTGCAGAGGTTCAACGAAGCAGTGATGTTGCAAGTTGACAAAGAATTCATTTGAATAATTGAAATGATAGAATTGAGGTATAGAACTGCATTTAATTGATTTTTCTTTTTTTGCCCACTTTCTTTTCCTCAAATATCTTAATAGATCATAGAATCATAGACCTGTTTAGGTTGGAAAAGACCCTTAAGATCATCAAGTCCAACTGTTAACCTGGCACTGCCAAGTCCACCACTAAACCGTGTCCCTAAGCACCACATCTACCTGTCTTTTAAATATCTCCAGGGATGGGGACTCAACCACTTCCCTGGGCAGCCTGTGCCAGTGCCTGACTACTCTTTCAGTAAAAAAGTTTTTCCTAATATCCAACCTAAACCTCCCCTGGTGCAGCTTGAGGCCGTTTCCTCTTGTCCTATCGCTTGTTACTTGGGAGAAGAGACCGATCCCCACCTCGCTACAACCTCCTTTCAGGTAGTTGTAGAGAGCGATAAGCCTCCTCAGCCTCCTCGTCTCCAGACTAAACAAACCCAGCTCCCTCAGCCGCTCCTCATAAGACTTGTGCTCTAGACCCTTCACCAGCCTCGTTGCCCTTCCTTGAACATGCTCCAGCACCTCGATGTCCTTCTTGTAGTGAGGGGCCCAAAACTGAACACAGTAATTCAAGGTGCGGCCTCACCAGTGCCGAGTACAGGGGGACAATCACTTCCCTAGTCCTGCTGGCCACACTATTCCTGATACAAGCCAGGATGCCATTGTCCCTCTTGGCCACCTGGGCACACTGCCAGCTCATATTCAGCTGGGTATGGACCAACACCCCCAGGTCCTTTTCAGCCAGGCTGCTTTCCAGCCACTCCTCCCCAAGCCTGTAGTGGTGCCTGGGGTTGTTGTGACCCAAGTGCAGGACCTGGCACTTGGCCTTGTTGAACCTCATACAGTTGGCCTCGGCCCATCGATCCAGCCTGTCCAGATCCCTCTGCAGGGCCTTCCTACCCTCCAGCAGATCAACACTCCCACCCAACTTGGTGTCATCTGCAAACTTACTGAGGGTACAGTCAATCCCTTTGTCCAGATCATTGATAAAAATATTAAACAGAACTGGCCCCAACACTGAGCCCTGGGGAACACCACTTGTGACTGGCGCCAACTGGATTTAACTCCATTCACCACAACTCTCTGGGCCTGGCCGTCCAGCCAGGTTTTTACCCAGTGAAGAGTATGCCTGTCCAAGCCGTGAGCAGCCAGTTTCTCCAGGAGAATGCTGTGGGAAACGGTGTCAAAGGCCTTACTAAAGTCCAAGTAGACAACATCCACAGCCTTTCCCTCATCCACTAAGTGGGTCACCTTGTCACAGAAGGAGATCAGGTTAGTCAAGCAGGACCTGCTTTTCATAAACCCATGCTGACTGAGCCTGATCCCCTGGTTGTCCCGTAAGTGCTGCGTGATGGCACTTAGGATGATCATAGAAGTCTTGTGATGTCCATTTAAACAGATAACAAGTACTTTCCTCTTTTTTTAAAATGCTTTGCTTTCTCTGTATTCTCTGTAGCTCTCCCCACTGGGTTGCCTACTGATTGCCTAAAACTCTGAACACCTGAGTTAGAGTAGCAGGAAAAGGACAAACCAGCTGGAGTCTGCTACTGAATCACCATTCGGTGAGAGGTGAAGAACACTTCTGGAAAAAAACCAACACCCCAAAACTAGGAACCAAAGAAAACCAAAAAGGATTAAATACTTAAAAGACAACTTGTGACCTTTGTGGAAGGGTGCCTGTCTGTTAAAATTTTAATTACTCAAGTAGATAAAACAAGAGGGCAGCAATTCTCAGATAACAGGCCTGTGTAATTGTCCCTTAAAATTGGCAAATGCTTTTTTGCTCTGGGAGTGCGGACATGCCCTGTTAGTTGCAGGCCATGCAAAAGATCTGTCTCCTTTAGTGTGGTGGGTTGGCTTGTTTAAGAAAGAAATGAAAAGCTTTTCTGCTGTTTCACTGTCCCTTCAGCTGACTCTCTGATGTAAACTGGACTCAATGACGTTGTTGGTGGACACTGGCACCCAGACTGCGAGCATGAGCCAGGTGAGAGGGCCTTCTTGAGATGGAAGGGGGACTGCGGTACTGCACCACTGTCCAGTGGTCGTTTAAAGCTGATGATTCTCTGCTCAAGAAATAAACAATGGCAATAAAGAGACTTGGGAATACAGATAAGCATTTATACTGTGAAGTGAATATTCAGTCCTGCTTTATAGACTCGTATGCCATTTTTACAAAGCTACACTTTGTTGCTCTGTGGAACTGTACGTGCTGTTGCAAGGAATAGGAAATTTCCCTTAAGTAACCTTTGGGTAAGAGTGGTTTCTCAGCCCTTTGTGAGATGGCAACTTTATGATACGCTGGCAGCAAGCATTCCCTCATGCACTGTGTTTGCTCTTCCAGTCTACCTTTTCTTGGAAAGGCCTGAGTGTAAGCAAATAGCACAAAGAATTTCTACTGAAGTCGCATTGGAAATCAAAATTTGTCTCCTTAAAATACGTGCAATACCTTGCACTCTGACTTAATTTTACTGTTTGGAAAAATGATTATGTGATTTCTTGTTCTTACATGTTGGAGATTCATATTTTTTATTTTTTTTTTAAATTGGATTTTTTTAAAAGTTGGATTGTCATTTCCTTACAAACTGAAGGCAGAAGTTTTGAAGTTAAGAATCGAGATAATCAGAGCAAGATTGTAGAAACAGTGCCTATCAGAAACCAACACTGAAAACCCAGCACAGATATCTTAAAAAGAATATTTGAGACCAGAAAGAGGAAACAGTCTAGGAGACAATGTTCATTATTATTAAATACAAAGTAAACTTCATGAAATACAGACTTTGTTTTACATAGACAAGAATTTACAAAGAAGGAACCTTTTATAGCAATAGGGAGGAGTGAGAAATTACTTGAGTTTTCAGCTTATTTCTGTCAGCGTGCCATTCTCTGCACCACATGAACAAGTATCTAGAAACAACCAAGAATCAGATGGTATTCCAGAAAGTTAGCAGTGTTTTAAGCTTCAAGGAGGAATGTTTGAAATTGCAGGAATTTCTGAATATCTCTTTTGCTGTTCTCTTAAAGAAAGAATTTGGATGTGCACTTGAATCTGGCTTTCTGAAAGTGAATATCAGTATGGTCTATAAATTTTGAAATATATTGTAATTGTCATCACATAGCTGACATTTAGTACTAACAGTTAAGAAAACCCCATAATCTAAAGAGAACAAATAACCACTGCTTACTGTTGGACTCACATCAAAATCCTTCTCTCTCTCTCAGAAAAATGCAGCCGGCTGTAGCTGCCAGCTAATGTACAAATAGAACCGAGAGAGGGAACAGCTGCACTCTGAAAAATAGTACAGCTCAAAGGCAGCAGCGCCCGCCTCGGCTCCTCTGGTGTTTGGTTTCAAGCTAGAATTATATATTTTAGGGTAATTTTATATATGGAAGTAAGCTTTTCTAGGTGATCTGTAGGATTAAAGATTTCTCAACTGAAAAAAAAAAAAGGTAACGATATGTTGGTTTTAAGAGTAACTTCATCCCATTTTTTATTACCTTTGTGCTTCTAGCATTTCTTACATGTTTCTCTGACAGTCAGTGTTTGTCGGATAGGGATTGTAGGTCCAATATTCTGCAGTCAGCATCCCTGACGCTATTTGGTGAGCGTGTGTTGGCCAAAAAGGCCTTATGCCTGGTTCACCTCGATTATGAGGAATATCATCTAGAAATAGGTGGTGGTGGCCTAATGAAATATTTCTACTTGGTGGGCTTCTGCATTGCAGGAACTGTGACCCCTTTGTTAAGGAGCGAATAGTGTGTGTCACATTTCAGTTAAGACTGCAGCTGAATCTGCACGTGGCAGATTTAAAACGAGAGTAAGTTGTGACTAAAATTAGGGAAACTACACTATCAGAAAAAAGTAAAGCAGTGAGTGTAAAGAGTGATAAGTATGAAGGTGTGCATTCATGCAGCTTTGTGTGTGCATCATGGTGTGCCAAGTATCACTATATGTCACTGAAAGGTACTTAGAGCTTGTCATATGGAAGGAATTTTTTTAAAAAACTAGACACTCTTGACTAACCATCTTCTAGTGAATATAAATTCAATACTGCCATAATATCTGACTTCCAATGACTGCTTTAAGTGACTCCAAGTTTTTCTATAGTATTGTGTCCATCAGTTATTAGTGAGAACTGACAGCATTTTGTCTGTGTTGCTATTGTGTGTTATGTTCCAGATGCCATAGGATAAAGTATCTTGTTTTTGAACGCCACAAAAATAAGCTTAACGCTTCATTTGCTCCAAGCCAAAAGAGCATTTATTTCCTGTTTGCTATGTTTTAGCCAATGCACTGTATTTTAGGAAGGGTGTAGCACTGACATCTTCTAGGTAGCATGACTATAATTTGTCATGCAGGAAAAAAAATTGTCTTAATTTCCAAAGAGGTAACTTGTTTCTGGGTTCATGTTACAAAGTTCTGGTTCACTGAGGGAGTAGGGATTACTCCTCCCATGGACATATGGTATTCTGTTTTCTGCATGAAACCTGGTAATTTTCAAGGGCAAGACAATTGCAACTTGTTTGCTGTTTTTTAGAAACTTGGGTGCTGCTGTTGCCAAGCATACAAAGTAATGTTTTACATTCGTTTTTGGCCAGGCCAAAAACTAACATGCAGCCAGGACTTGTCTGTCTGCTCCTTCACTGATGCCTTGCTCCTGGAAAGTCTTTCCTCTCTGGGAAGGTGGCAGGCAGAATCTGTCCCCAGCCTCACTGCACTGGGGTCCGTCACCTCAACTAGTCATGGGGCACCCTCTGGTCAGAAGAGCGGTCCTCATCTCTGGGTGTAGTTTTGAGCACGATTTGTCTGACCTACCAACATAAAATTTCCCCAATAGATGGAGAAATAGTGCTAACATGGCCCTTGGTAACAAATCTTTCAGAAGACATGGCAAAATAGGCATTTGAGTTTAGTAATGGCTTCTGTGAACATTATGATACATTAATGTACTTAATCGGAACTATATTTCAATTGATAGTGTCTTAAGTGATTCTTGTGGGGTCACTTTAGGTAGTTTGGGACAAAATAAATACACAAAGTAAACTTACTTTTAATTAACACTATCTTTGCTGGTTGCAATAACATTGTTTTTGCAATGTCTCACAGTTTAGGAAGAGAGGAGAAACCCAATTATGGAAGGCATAAAACTATTAATTTGTTTTTAGTTTTATAGCTTATATGAGATTTATTCCATAAATATAGAAGATGCTTCTCTGAAGGATGAAGGTGAGTCACTTTTCTTTTTTAAGTTTTATTCTAGTTGCAGGGAGAAAAAAAAAAGAGCCTGACGCTTACTGGCCACTTCTAGTTTTCTGTGAAAAGCATTTAAAAATATTATAATGGCAAGTGTGGTGGTGGTGGCGGCGGCGGCGGCAGCACACAAGCAAGGTTGAAGAAAAGAGAAAGAGAGCATTGGCAGTAGCAAGATAAAGCTTTGAAGGCTTTTCAGAAATGGTAGCATTTTAGCTTTATTCATATTTTAGTTCGCAGTTTCTTTCTGTTGCTTCAGAGCTCTGGAACCTTAGTAATTCTTGCATTTTGTCTGTACTTGGGTTTTAGCATGTACTCAGTTGTTTTCTTCTGACATTCTGGAAAACCAATGGCTCCTGGGATGGGCACATCTTTGACAAATTACGAAGCTCTTCAGTTTTGTGAAATGATATCAAGAATGTAATACAGATTTTTGTATTAAAGCTTCTAGTAATACTGAACAGCTGGGAAAAATTGTGAATGTTTAAAAACCAAAATAAACAGACCAGATGCAGGAGAATATTGTTTTGGGCATGCCATAGCCATGTCTTCTGGTAATTGCAGGCCATGTCCTGGTCATGTTGGCTGGTGAACGTCTCCTGTAGAGCTGGAAGTGGAGTGAAGGAACACCAGCTTCCCTCAGGGTACGCCAGTGGTATGTTTTGGGCTGGCGAGGTAGCCCTGCTGGAGCTGTGACTTTCTGTTAGTGCCAATGACTTAGGAATAGCGTAGTCAGTATTATCTGTTAAAATACTGAATTTTATTAGCTGAGTAATACTAGTTGGATGGATGCTGAATCATGGATGCTGGCCGTTGCAGAATGACGGGAGATGCCATTGTAGGCTGTGTGTAGCTCTTACACTATTGAATGCTACCATCAATGTTGAAAACAGCTTGAAGGTTGTGGGAGTAAACACACAACGGCTTTGTGGCTTATTAACCAGAAGGTGTTCATTCAGTCTTACCAACAGGGGACCTAAGCTATATAAAAATCCTTGCCTTCCTCCAAAAACCATGAACCCCCCTGTGCAAGGTTCCCAGTCTGCTCTGGGCTCTGACTGAGGGGCTAGATGGCTAGCCAGTACCTCTCACGATGGCACTGACTGCGTTTGGACCAGCACCCCGTAGCTCTATGTTAGCTTTTTTTTTATTGTGGTGTGTTAGAATAAGTTGTCATGTATCGCAGTGAATCTAGAAGCTGTGGACAAGGCCATGGGGGTGCAGAGGTCGAAGAGGGTGCTGTTTCATGCAACACCTGGATGCCTGTGCCAGTCCTGAAACACGCCCATAGGTGTGTGTCCTCACTTCCCATCCTAAGTCATGGAGTTACCTGTGGCGAACTGATAATCTGAACAGATTCGCTGGATTACTTTGTGAGACATGGTAGTAAACTGTGTTGGCTAAATTAAGAATATGTAAACTATATTTACTTATGTTTATCCTTAACTTTGGATTTAGATGTAAATGTTGGGAGGCTGCACTTGTGAATTTTCTAAACAATCTCTTGCCTTTCGAAAGGGACACTCTGGCCTTGATTATGATACCAGATCCCATCTGTCCTAGCTGGTTTCATTATGCTGCTCCAAATTGTGCTAACACTTGAATAGGAAAGTAAATGTTTGCTATTTTATTTTGTGTGATGATAATAAAAATGGGAATTTGAAATTCAAGAAATTCGTTACATTAAATGACTGAGCCCTTTCTGCAGATCTTGGAGAATGGCATTTACAAAAGCTGGAAATGATAAACTGGATTAGATTTTGGAGATGTTTTTTAGGTCTGTTGAAAACTGATTGCAGCAAACTTCTCGATTTGAGCACTGCCAAGTTCCCCGGGAGTGCTGTCTTTGTCTTTTGAACTTCGCAGATGTCAGACGTTTCTTTAGTGCATTATATGGAAGCATTGAAAATAGTGCATTGAGCGGTAGCTTTATGGAAGTATTTGTAGCGTAAAGCTAAGAGTGAAAATACCATTCTGTCGTGTGCATCTTCCCCAGATGTCAAGAACCTTTGCAATACTGTGGTTAAGAAGTTTTATTTCAATTTTTTCCTGTATGTTAGAGCTGTTGACATTTTAGGAATTTTTGCGGCAACAGTTCAGCGGAGGAAAACATAATTAGAGGCTTGGGATGGGGGAGACAACCCACATTCTATGTATGCCTTTGCTACTGGATATATTTCGTACATTGTTTAAAATAGCTTACCTTTATTTTCCCTTTCGATAAGCATATGGGCTAAGCTGTTTGTTTTTGAATAGTAAGCCACACTGTGGTGGTGCTGGATGTGTAATTACTGGAAAGGCTCTGAACATAATCAAACCTACTCTCTTGGCGTTGTCTGAGTTGGACCGAAATAAGCAGCTTTTAATAGCACATATCAGCAAACCTGCCTGTTTCGAAGTTGTTGACGTTATCTCTTACACTTGAATTTTAAAATTCAACTGAAACCTCAAGATGATGTGGCATAATTTGCTGGAAACGTGAGGGTGGGGTTTTTTTCTGTTTGTTAGCTCTTGTTGCGTTGTCAAGAGCAGAAAGTTGCAAATAAGCCAAAAAATATCTGATGCTGAACCACTTCCAAATTTGAGTTGTATGTTCAGCAGCATAAATGAGGCACCGTGTTTGAAGAGACATTCCACCCCTCTCATGGGGATGCTGGCCATCAGCAACAAGGTGCGGAAGCTGCCGTTGGCCAGAAGTCCACAGTGAAGAAATGCAGTTCCCCTATTGAGTGTTTGTTGATTAAGCCCAATTATTAGAAATGGTCTAGCTTGTAGTGTTCTCTCATTACAAGCAATTATTTTTTGTAATGCAGATCACGATACATCATTTGCTACAGATTGAAAAGAATAAAGAGGAAGTGCAAGTTAAAGAGAGGAAAAAAAATTGGTGGTAAATGTTTTGGAAGTATCTGAAGTAGGTTTTCTTGAAATGAAGATTAGTGTCTCTAGCTCTCAGGTGGCTGTGGCTCCATGGTGCATTTCGTACCAGTTGATGCCTCTGTGTGTTGATTGAGCTGTAACGTGAAGGACTGGATTTGGGAGGTGGGGGGGTGTGATCTTGTGCTGAATCCCTGCTCTGTCTGTTTAGATATGTCGCTGGAGCAGTAAGCTGTGAACACAAGTGGCAACAGTAATAGCATTGAAACTTAGGGGTGCAGGTCTTTTAACTCCGATAGTTAGGAGAGGTGAGAACTCTCCCCTCCTTCTTAGCAAGGATCACTAATTTTTTAGATGGCTGAGCTTGCAAATAAGTTTGAAACTGCAGAGGGATGTTTTTAAGATAATGTACTGAGACATCCTTAAGATCCAGCTCTAGGAACGTGAGCTAAGGGCTGAGCACCGTTCTTGGGCATCCCACTTCAGTGCACTTTCTCTTTCATGTCTTCTCTGCCTCCAGGGTCGCTTTGAAAGCTTACCTCGTTCTGGAGACTTCCTGATCCCAACTTGCATACTCTGGCAACAACATGAGATTATGTAGGGAGTTGGAGGGGATGGGTGTTGCCCAGCAGCTGAGATCCCTGCCCTTGTGTTTTCTTCTAAGAATATGCATGAATCCATAAACAAATAAAGATTACAGGTTTGTTCATAAATGCCGTGTTCAAGGACACTTTTATGGACACTGGGGGAAACAATAACTGGTAATATCAGCTAGGTTGTCAGGCTGCCAAACTGCAAGGAGAAGATTGCAGAACGCTACCTGAAGAAATCTCAAGTGCTTTTCTTTTGAGCAGAGCTAGAGAGTTGAGAGCTATGTAACACAGAAATCAAAACTAGGAATACAGGAGGGAAGGACCCTACAATCCAATCCCCTGCTACTATAAGCAAGTACCTCCTATAATCCATTAAAAAAAAAAAAAAAATTTTAAAACTAGCTAGGTTTGTTTACTTTTACATTTCTTCTGGAAGCTTATTACCAAACAAGACTCCTCTGATGTTTAGAAAATTCCTCTCATTTCCAGCTGAAACTTTTTACTCTGCTATCTTTATTCATCTTTGTTCTTGTGCCACAGTCTTTTTTTAGCTTAAATAGCTCTTGTTCCTCTGAGCCTGTAAAAGCTAGCATAGCCCTTTCATGTAAAGAAAAACGGCACTTTTAGTTTCTCACAGGACTCCCTCTTTTCCTCTGATGGTGCTAGTAACACTTCTGGCACCTGTTACAGGGTGGATTACTCTTTCTGAAACAAAATGGACAAGAATGGTACATGGTATTTTATATAAAGTCTCATGCAAGACTTTGTTCAGTGGTGTTACTACTTCCTTTCCTCCACCGGGCATAACTTTCCTGATGCACACCATGTTCCTGTTTGCCTTGCTTAACATTCATTATCATCTTTTTATAGATACGGATATATTAATTGATATCCACTGTTTCCAGGTGAAAAGCTCCTGTCCTATTAGGGAGGATCCCTCAGTGTGTGGTTTTGTACTATTTAGTTTCACCTCATTTCTGTTATTCTAATCCTCAGCATTGCCACAGTTCTCCATAGACTACATTGTAATCCTCCTCCGCTGACAGTTCCTTCCAGCTTCATGTTGCCAGGAAACTTCATGATAGCCATCCTAACCTTTGTCCCAAAGTAATTACCAAAATTATGCCATTCTGATTATAGACTGCAGCATGTCCAAAGTAAGGTTTATGCAACTTTTGGTTCTTATTATACAGTTACAAACTTCTTTTCTGCCTTTCTCGGGCAGAAATGATTAAGTTCAGAGCAGAGGGTCAAATTCTGTTGTGCTTTGGTTTGGTGTTGAACTACAGTTATTATGTGAAACTGTAACAACTCTGCATTTCTTCAAGTATGAGACTAAGGTCAAACAAGCCCGTCCCTCTGAATTTGCCATTTCAGTTCCTTATAACTTCAAATGTATTTGTAAAATATGAACACATAATTGGAAATTTTGTAAGTCTGAGATGGATGGTAGCAGGAAATACTCTAAGATTACTAATTAGAACTGGATAACTGTTGCTGTTACTTTTCCCCTGTGTTCTGCATCATACCTGAAGGTGCTCTGTGGCAGCTTATGTGTAAGGTCCAGCGTGTTCCTTCCACAACCCTGGCAGAGCTCACAGGAGACAGAAGTCAAGATAAAAGGATGAGATTCATGCATGGGTGATTGCTCTGGCTGGATCTTAAAAGCCTTGTCAAGTCATTAGTTATTTATTTCTTGAGTAGTAACATCAAATATTTGGAAATTCCTAACATTGGGGTTTTTTGATTGGAAAAATCTAATATATCACTGAACTACAGGTATTTAATATGTTTTCTAATTCAATTTAAAAATATGAAAGTGGTATTTTTGACAAACCTCTGTTGAGAAGATCTTAGTTTTGTAGTTCACAATCTTACACAAACATGATAAAGAATAAGATTGCTGAATTAACTTAAGTAATTCTTTTCTGTCATGGCAGTTTCTATGTAGGTGGTTTGGGTTTAGAGATAGGCTTGAGAAGTTCTGTGCCATAGTATGCTGAAAAGTCATCTTGGACGTGTGGAACCATTTCAACAGTTGCTATAAGATCTGTGAATTTATTGATTTATTTTATGAATGAATACCACAAGTAAAATCTTAGTCTGTTAGGTGTAAGCTGCATACCTTTCCCTTTCCGTGTGTCTTTTCTTTTCAGGAAAAAACATATGGAGTCATTTATGTCAGATATTAAAGTATCTTTCCATCATTTAAAAATTAGATACACTTCTAACTGTTGACCTCTGTCTCCTCCTATACTTTTGTATGTCTGCTAAAGCAAATGAACTGTCACAATGGGGATAGATGTTTCTACCTCGTAAAACCTGTAAGATCTGATATATTCAGCAAAAGGACATCCGTAAGAGAAACTTTGTGTAGAGCTTTAATGTGTGGGTGGTCTGTTTTCATTCTTGGAGTTTTCCAAGGTTGCCAAAGTACCTGAGTGTTTTACTGCAAAGGAAAGCTTTCTGATGTTTTCTTGTGCTAGAAATAGGCAGCGTTTGTCCCTGTATTTGGAGGCAGAGGGAGAACTAGGGTGAGTCTTATGCTGGGGCAAGAAAGCCCCGCTAAAAAGACTCGCAAATAAGTTTTGCAGGATTGGGCTAAATTGCCCTAATTGAAATGTATAGCCCAGGAGTGGCTGTATCATCTCTTGTTCCTACTATTGAATTAGGCAATTGATAACATGGCTGATGGGCTGCTTGCAAATTAACATCTGCTACTTGAAATCTTTCTAAAATGCCTTAAGTATGTTGGTTTTGTTTCCTTACAGCAATTGTTTGTATCTGCTAAACAACAAAAAGTTTGTCTAGATGCGGAGAAGTGCTGTAAGTGCTTTGAAGTAGTCAAGCAATCCACGCAGTACTGATGAGACTGAGCTGCAGGTTTGTCTGATCAAGTGCTCCTGCTGTCAGTCCTGAAGAGGCAGTTAGGCCAGCTGGTAGCGTCTTAGCTGATGTAGGGAATTTTGTTAGGACGTAAGTTTAGGCCATTTTGAAAGAAGTAGTAGCTTACATGAACAGCCAATAATCCTAACATGACCATGAATGCATAGGAAAGTGAATGCCAGACCAATGTTTTCTGGGAGATGCTGGATTCAAGAGGCAACTTCTTTGTCAGACTCTAATTATAATAGGACCTGTGCCTGCATTCAGTGTGATGGAAAACTAGTCCTTGTTTTCCAGGAGTTCCTGCTTCAGTTCTGTAGTGTTTTCTCTCAGAATTCAGGGCTGGAGGGAATTTGTGTTTGTTTTTAGTGTGATGCCCTGTTTTTGTTTTTGTTTTTTTAATTATTGTTGCTTTTGTGCTCTGCTGCTGCTGTGGTGCAGTAGAGCCCCGTGCCAGGACTCCCTCTAAGAGGCTGAGCGGAGTAAAGCAGGTCCGCAAAGTAAAGGGAGGGTAGTGTGTATTAATACCCTGCCTTTTTAGTCTCTCTGGCCACCTTCTTGACTGTTGGTGTGCATCAGTGACCTTTGAGTGCCTGCCTTGACTAGAATGGGTGATGGATCGAGACTCGAGGTGGCATAGAAATCGGAGGAGTGATCCTGCCCTACAGTAAACTTCCTTAGCACTGGTAGATTTTGCTGATGCTTCTGGGTAAATGTATTTCCATCTGAAATGGCTTAATACGTAGTTTTCTTTGTTAAGCAATGCAGAGAGGCCAGCCGTCTTGTATCTGAAATTCTTCATTTTATTCTAGCCTGAAACTGATAGACCTAAGCAAACTGTGAAAAATGGCACTGTGTCATACTTGAGAATATTTTATTTGAAGTTGCACTGAAGTAGAATTCCAATAACTTTACGATACTTCTCAAAGCTCAGAGCTGAGGGGAGTAAAAGCATTATAGTTCCTCCCTAAGAAAACTGACTGACATTTTTGCAGTTCAGTACAGCACTGGAGGACAAGTCACCTTCTTGCTTCTTCTTGCCTCTTCCTCTGACCTTATGACTAAGTATAGTTTATTCCCAATTACTGTGTCTTTGCTTTATAATACAATAGGAAATTGGGTCAACGCTTTAGATGTTAACAGTTCGTCCTCTTTGATATACCCAAGTAATTGGCTTCTTAGGGATTAAGATGCAGTAGGAGATCAAGAAATGAAAGAGAGGCAGTCCTTTTTCCAGAAGAGATGATGAGGAAGTGTTGCTCAAAATGTGTGGTGAAGTTAATGGGAAACAGTAACTGGAAACAGATTTAGGCTGGAGACTTTTCCCTCATCTAAGTTAGTAAAAACAATAAAAAGCCTTATATTTTCCCTTGTATTTAAATTTTGCTTAGAGAGTTTATTGGGGAGCAATATGACCTGATGATGTTACACACCAGAACTTCCAAGAGTACAAGACAGAGGAGATGGCTATGCAGCTTAAACCAGGGAGAGTCACTGCTTTACGAATTAACTGGTAGGACAGATAGAGGAAAATTGGTGTTTTATATTGCATTTAGTTTCATATCCCAGTGCAGAGTAAGAAGGCTAAACTGAAGAAGGTTGGAGAGAAAACAACCCCATCTGTATGCATCTTTCAGGATACATCTGAATCAAAAGCTGCTGCTATCTTTAATGCTTAAGGTTAACAAAAATGGCTGAAACAGTAGGAAATTCAGAATAGGATCTGCTGGTTTTTAGGTCTCGTATTGTCATGTGTATGCCATATGACTCAGGTGATTAGGTACATCTCAAACTCCAACATGTATGATTGATTTTGAGGAATTGCCAAGATAGCCTGCCTTATGCAATGGTGACTGACTCTGTGCAGTTTTAGCTGATGGGAAATGGATAATTTTGTTTTGATTGATGAAGCTGGATGGAAAACTGTTACAGTACTTGCAGGCACTGTGGGTGTCTGACCTTGCAGGTTCAGACAGAAATATTGTAAAGCTGTGTGTTTCATACCATGTTGCAGGGAAAACTTAGGCATGCAGTGAAAGTGAGAGAAAGTAATAGCAAGAATCCGCGTTTCAAGGGTCTCCAAGGAGATCCACTGTCATTCAAGAAAGGGAAAAAGTACAGCTATACTGGTCTGAATATGGACAAATATGTTTGTCATGTAAAAAGCTTCCTGGAGTGGCAGAATGCTACAATTCTACTGAACAGGAGAAGAATAAGAGAATAATCTGTAGTCACCTTCAGCTTTCTTTAGTTAATTTAGTAATTCATGTACTAATTGGGATAATGAGTTCAAGCGGAGTACTGTGCTAGTGCAGTGAGACTGATGCAGTATCGGAGTGGCTTGTTTTCAGGACTAGCTGGATGTCTCCCATGGGACTTCACTGGGCAGTGCAAATGTGCCCTGAGAGCTTTCTGGTTGTCTGGCCAGGCTACATGTCAGCTCTGGTGAGTGCAGCAGTGACTGCGTAGGAAAAAACAGTATTGTGTTTAGTTTGTTATAGGTACAGTCTGCCTTTCTTTGGCTGTATGTTTGATTTTGCTGGAATAAGGAATATCTTTACCATGGCCATAGTCAGCAATTCCAGCCTTCACAATGGTTCAGGTCTCTCTGTGTTAACTCATTCAATTAAAAGGAATGATGGAAAGCAGTTGAGTTTTAGTATTTATCCACTGCTTGTCCTTGGAAAGAGCCTGTGATCCTAAATCCTTCTCCCTCAGATCAAATAGTTCTCCCTCACATCAGATAGCACTTCTCATGCAAAAAACTTGAAAGGTTTCCATATCTGTATTCATGACACAGACAAATTAACATTTAAAAATTATTATATGTGGAGTTACTCATATTTGCAGAAATTGATACTCCAGTAGGTAGAGAGCCCAGTGAATAGTTAGCCTTCATAACAATCTTTAAAGTGTTTGAGCATATGCAACTTCTGCTTTTGCATTCTTGTTTCCATACATGCAGGGGCTCGGATTTAAACAGCAGTGAATCTGCATTGGAAGTGATGCTTCTGTCAAGCAGGTGAAGGCTGCTTTTTCTGAAACAAGATTTGTTTTTGAAAGTTGCTATTTCTTTGTAATTAGTTTTACTTGTTTCGAGTGACATGTTTATTCCAGAGAATGGGGGGACTTGGAGTGCAATTACCTTTACTGCTTTTTCTCTGGAAATGATTACTGTTGGTTGTACTGCATGAAGCTGGCAGAAAGCGTTTCTGCTATTAGTCTGCTGGTTGCAGTTGTTTGTGAAACAGGTCAAAGGGGTTTGAAGATACACAAAAGATGAGAGGCATATGTTGGGCTTTTCATAGCTAGGCGATTAAGTAAGGGAGTTACAATAGCAACAAAGAGGAAATAGACGGTGCTGCGTGCTGGAATCCCCAGGCTGTGGGATTTCATGCATGTGCTTGAAGGTCTTATTGTAGATTCAAATATTTTACCTAAAACATAGGGATTGTATAATAAGGAAAGATATCACTTCAGTTAATGTTTTCTAGGAGGAAGAAAAATTTGAATCCTTTATTTAGGGAATACCTATTTCAATAATAATGCTGTCAAACTCTTGTATTCAGGAGGTGGGGGTAAGAGGGGGGCTGAATTGGCTGTTGCAGGAGAGAGCTCACACAGATGCAGGAGGAGACGCCAGGAGACCGAGCAGAATGTGATACTTGCAGTTGTGCACATCCTCTCAGGAGGTGTAATACTTCCTTCCCTTCCCATACCTCTTGCCTACACTCTTTGTTTGTGTGAGTAACTTTGCTCAGAGTGACCGAGTTACTTTGGGGGCTGTGGTGGTGGTGGTCTCATGGCCACTGCTATTCTAGAGGTACAGGCTCTGGGGAAGCATGTGAGTGTTTTTAGCCATTGGAAATGGTTAGGAATAGTTATAAAACAGGCACTTTCTGTTTGGAGGGATGGAAAAGGAGATGGTAGATAAGCTGAGGAACAGAGAGAGGAAAGAGAAGCCTTTACAGTTGTCCCATCCTATCTTGTATAAGCCAAAAGACAAGAGAGGAGAAATGATCAGTGGAAGTCGAGAAAGAAATGACCTTTTAAACTTTCTTATTTTGCCGCCTTCACAAAAAAAGTCTTAGAAAAATGATTAATAGGTTTGCAAGTGAAAACAAGTTGAATCTTTTGATATTTTCACCACAGATCTCAAGTCCCTTGTGTGTGGGGCGCTGAGAGTTTTCTGCATACGCTCCAGTCAGCTCTGGAGGCAGGGAGAGCCCCTCGGCACAGGCTGGAAAATGCTGTGTCGGGAAGGAGCTGGCTACATGTGTCGTGCTGGCTTCTGGTTACTGGCTTTGAGTCACTTGTCCTGTTACAGATATGTCTTTGCAGTTTCTTTAAAAAGGTACATACGTTTATAACTGGGTGCTCGGGGTCATACCACAGATTTAGATATTGTTTGGTTTCAAGTTTTGCTTTATCTGCTAGATGCTTCATGTGTACACACGTTCTTGTTAGACATCAGAGAGAAGAATGCTTATATTAAAAAATAAAAATGCAAATGCATAAGTACTGAAATTATTTTTGTTTGCAAATCTGAAAGTTATTGTGTGTCTCTGATCTTGTACTGTCTTAACTGTGGATACTGTATCAGAGAGAGTTGCCCTGAAAATGAAAGGGGTGAAATCCATAGTGCTCTACTGAGTATTGATGTCAGGTGGAAGCCATGTGTTTGTGCATCAGTGACACTTCTGCCATGTTCAGGCAGAAAAACTGGAACTGTTCTGCCCTCAAGAGAGGAAAAAATGTTCCATTTCTGCCACAGGATTGATGAGGCTGAGCATTATGGAAAGAGGGCTAAGGTTTGTTTTTATTAGATAATGGTTAGCTGGGGGGAAAAAAAATGAACTTCTCTGTAAAAAATGTTTGCTAGCTGAGATGACTAGTTTGTGAGAGCAAGATTCTTATTAGCTCTGCAGATGTACTAAATATTTCTCTTCTCCAGTACCTCAGAGATCCTGTTTTTTTTGCTCTGCAGCTTGTACATAACCCCCTTATTGAATCCACAGCGTCATTAGGGTACACCAAACTATTTCCTGGCTTGCTCTCATGAAGGGTGTGCACGCCCCTGTAAGATTTATGCTTTTTTGCTTCACCTCATTGTGAAGAATTGCTAGTGGTAAGTACGTACTTTCAGGTAGCCATTAATTGTTATTGCTTGCATATTTGATAAGAGAAGACTTCCTTTTTGCATACGTCCAGTGTTACTTCCTGAAAGCCTACAGCACAAGACAAAGGTTTGATGCGGAAAGTACTGGTCAAAACGGCCAAAGCTCTTTTAGTTTCTAAGCAGGTGGAAACAGGCCCTTACAACAGGAGGTGAGTGCCACCATTGGTTGTAGGCACAACTGGCAGTGTGTCCTCAGCTGAGGTTGCTGCAAGGCTGAGGGAGCTCAGCTGAAGGCCGTGTGGCAGCCTCCTCTGGTCAGACCCAAGCGGTGGTACAAGGCCACACCTGCAGTGCTGGGACACCACTAAGCACGCAGAGATGTCCATGCCAGCGTGGCCTGTGCTGATGAGGGCAGGCGTTCCCCGTGCATGGGACCAGGGCAGCAGGAGCGTGTCACCGGACAAGGCTGTCACATCGGCAGCATGGCACGCCCCGGTGCACTCTGGCTTTATAGCATTTTAGCCTGACTGCTGGCCTGCTGTTGAGATGGTACGCTCTTTCTGTTTCCAGGTGTGGCTTTGCTATCTGCACCACCCACTGTGCGGTACAGAGGTGTCCACGGTTGCATGCTTTTGTGTTGTCATCAGTGCGTATTTTGGCAAAATGTAGAAATGAGTATGTTTAAGTGTTTTCTTGCTTTCCACCAGCTTTATGGCCAGCTCTAGTGATGCTCAACATTATTATGAGAGGAACTTGTTAACATGGGGGTGGTTCAACAGATGCAGGAAAGAAATGCTGTTTTGAAGAAAGTACTTCTAATGGAAATGGAATGTGAAAAAGAACTACTGGAGACCTCTGGAAAAAATGTTTTTCTTGTTTCTGGTACTAGCAGAGCTTCAAGATGTAAAGGTCTGCCAGCAGATCAGTGAGGAACTGGTGCTTGCAAAGGCGTATGCTAACATTTGGAGAGACTTAGATGTGAAATTGCTAATTCAGATCCCCTTGTCTGTATTTAATAATAATCTGAAATATAAAATCTGTGATACTTAAAATACAAAGGGAGAACTGAAAGACCTAAGAACCTTCTAAAAATTCTCTGGGCATCGTCTTTGTTGTTCAAGTGTTGAAAGGGCAAATGCTAAGTGTATATATTTCTTGCCTTATTTTAAAAGCTAAGCCCAGGCAAAGGCAGGAGGTGCCTGTGAACTTCTGTGTACGTCTGTCTAAATCACCGTGATAGTGTAGGAAATTGCCTCTACTTATGGAAAAAAGAGGGGAAAAAGAATCAACAGAATGCTCAAAAAAATTAAATACAACAAATAAAGTTCTTTTGGGTTTGAGGCATTGTAGCCTTTTTGGCTATGTCCAGTCAAATATTTCCTCCATAAGAAAGGAAGAGAAATTCTGCAGAAATATAAATATATATATATATGACTGGAAGACATCTCCAGTCCTTCCATAAAACAGTGTTTTCATACAAAACATAATACCTGTAGAATGACCAAAGATGATGATAGATTTCGTTGGAAGTCACGCTTTGACTTCTACTGCTGTAGACTTAATTTTTTGAATGTAGATGTGCTGTTTCGCTTCAGAAATATTTAATGACAGTGACCGATGTGAGGTATAGTTCAATGGCTCTTGACAAAATAGCAGTTTTAGATTATAGCTATTATTAACTTTCTACAGAGATATGTTGCTTGTGCCTATTTAGAGTCAGTCAGTACCTGCTGTCTTTTGGACTAAAATACTTGATGTTAAGTATTGTGTCTGTGACCAAGTGGAAATCAGTCCTAATCCCTAGGTCAAAGGCAGAATTTTTAAAGACTAATTGTGAAAATGAGTTGGACAAGTAATACTTGTAAACTCTAATAAACAGTGTTGTCTTGTTCAGCTTTTCTTGGCTATTAGTGTTGGCGGTATCAAGTATAGTCATTCAAGGAGTAAAACTTGTTTTGGTTGTTAAAATCTGAAAAATCCTCCTAGTCTTGCAGAGGTACACTGGTATTTTATATATCTAGATATCTGTTAATTTTGGCCTAAGCAGCAGTCGCTACATCACTAGTATAATGTTTTTGTCATCCAGATTTAGAATCCTTGCAAGTACTTAAATACATAAAATTACTCAGTTGTGTAGGTCAATATTCAAGTCTAAGCTTGTGTTATATATAATTTTCTTTTTCCTATGTATCAATGTGCCCTTCAGACTGATGCTGTGGTAAAAAAGGAATGATTTGCTCCTGATACATGTGAACAGAAGAACAGTAAGATGACATTTATCTCTCTGCATAGTGTAATTTTGAACAGCCACATTTTTAGGAGGAAAAAACAAATTGGAGAAGTATTGGGAAAAAAAACTGTAAAAATGATTTGGGGGCTGAAATAAATACTTTGCAATGTGAAACTTGGTATTGGTTTAGCATAAAGAAGACTGGGATGTAACTTGATCAGAGCGGTCAAGTACCTTTTGCAGGGAGAAAATACCAAGGAAATTACAGTACGTGAGAAAGCCATAACAGGAAGCAATAGCTGGAAGCTGCAGTGAGATAAATTTGAATTGGAAATAGCAACGATAAGGCGATTATGTGGAGAACTGGGGACAACCATAAGATATGTGAAGAGAAAAATCTGTTGTGAAGCTGGCTGTGACAAGGTCAATATCAGTAGCAACTTCTTCATTGAAAGTTGTATTATGAGAAACATTTTGGCTTTCCTATGCTGTTTGTGTAGAAGCTATGGAAAAAACCCACGTTTTTTAATTAAGGGAGGAGAAAAATGTTCTGGGAGGTTATAAAAAAAATGTAGGACAAAAACATTTCTTGTGGCAAGGACTCAAAGATATGTCTTTTCTGAGAAGAAAAAAAGAAAAAAAAAAAGGAAAATGTTCTGCTGATTTCTTTGGCGAATGCTAGAGTGTTAATACTCCGCACTCCAAAAATAAGTCAGTTTTTTACAACCTCATCGTGGCCCTTTAGTTTTGAAACAAAACTGGCTGTAACAGTCTTTATCAAAATGGACTTGAACTGTTCTGAGCAGTATCGACTGCTTTGCTTCTGCCTTAAAAAATGACAGCTCTCACAGAAAGCAGGGGGTCTCTGTAAATACTTATGGGTGGGAGAGCTGGACAGTAATCAAGGGGTAAAATTTCCCAACCTGTTGTACAGGACTGATATGAGAATAACCTCTTCTGGCCTTTGGGAGGGGAGAGAAGGAGATGCTTTCTGATTTCAGGAAAGAATTTGAACTTTATGCGGCATTTTCGGCTGTGTTTGTTCACTCTACATACTTTGCCCAAGGGTTAAACTCTGTGTGCTTGAGCTGAATACTTGTCCCTTTACAAAATATGGGCGCTGCAAGGCTTGATACTCTAAACAACTGTGGATAATAGCTTGCTCATGACACAGCCTTGAACAAGCAGCTTGTGTGGGAGCCAGAGAGAGGGGAGCTCCTGGGCTGTAGCAGACTTTGTCACCAGCAGACCTGCAAAACTGTTGTGGAAAGGAGTTCCCCACGAGCTCTCTGAACAAGCTGTTCAAGTTTTCACTGGGCAAGTTTTTCAACAGGAATGGTTTCTTATCTGGTTTTTCTCCCACATGATCCCCCTTCAAGATCATCATGCCTTTTGACCGCAAGCGAGGAAGAAAGGTTGCAGGCGCAACATGACTTGGGAGACGCAGGGGCAAGGGAGGATGCTTCACTGAGCCTGAACCCGATGGAGGCAGGTTGCATTTTGCAGATGCGGGCAGAGAGAGGAAGCAGGCTGGGGAGGAGGCAGCGGGAGCCAGGGAGGCTGGCAGAGGTGCTGCAGAGCACGGCCAGCAAGCGAGGGCTGCCCTTGGCTGCACCATCTAGCCAGCTCTCGCAGCTGACAGCAGGAGCGGAGCAGGACTGTCCCAGAAGTGGAGCCAAGCGACCAGCGAAACAATCATAGCTGCTCCTGGGAAATTTTCGTGCATGCCAGGGGAGAACTTTGCTTGTGCTTTTCTTGGATCTCTGTCTTGAGCTTTTCATAGAAAACAGCAAGCGGGTTAGCATCAGATTGAATTTGGAGTTTGACCTCCTGAAAAAGTGAAGTTGGAAATCAAAAAGCAAAGCACGTGAATTCTTGTGGTTTAAGAATGGATGTCCAGTTTAATATTATATACCTCCCCAAAACACTGCATATTTCCAAACAATTCTAAACCAGTGCCAAATATCAACATCAATGTTAGTGCCCTGTTTCTGCATTGACCTTGCAATACTTGGGCCCTCTTCAAATGGATGGCAGTCAGTCTTTTCTCCTAATGGTAGCTGAGCCTTTTATACTTATGTTCTTAATGTTTTGAATAACAGAACTAAAAATGCTGAGTGATGATTCTTTCCTCCTGTATTCCTTAGTGGAAAAGTAGGAGACTAGCCCTCTGTCATAACTGAATAATCCCAGCTGCTCTTCCTTATTGCAGTTAGTCCTAGGCTTTCACATGTCAGGAGTAACGTGTATATGCCCAGCATTACCAGTGTTAGCTGTGAACTGGTAATCTGCTTGAAGATAGACTAGAAGAGTGCTTTTGCTTGGGATGGCCACCAGAATGTCACTAAACAAGCTAATTCTATATATAGAATGGTTTTAGAAAAACAAACATACCTGTTCTTGTGAATGTGCTGTTAAGTCAGATGTGATAGGTAACAATTTGGAAAGAAATGTTATGTCATTTCAAACTGTGTGACCCGAGGCACAGAAATGATTTTTCTGAACTTAGAGATGACAGTTGGTTCTCACACAAACACCCCAAAAGAAATGGTAGTGTGTCTCTTCCCAGCTTTACGTGGAAGTTAACGATGTTCTGTAGTGCTCGATCACCTCATTCAAATGTGCATGCTTTGGTTACAGAGAACATGAATTAGTTTCTCAAACTTTGAATGTTTATTTTGAAAGGGACATTTGCTACTTTGGGGAAAAAAATAATGCCTTAAAATCAGGGTTGGGTTTACCATGGCTGATAGGTATTGTGATATTGTTGTGTGGTTTGAGTGTTTTGTTGTGGACTTCGTGCTGTATTTACAACTTAACAGAGGACTCACAGGTCACAAAATGCACATCCCCACCCTTGTAATAACCCAGCCTTTTATTCCCGTAAAGCTGAATGGCCAGTTTATTAATCCAAGAAAACTTGCCAGGTTAAAGCTGGAGGAAGGAGAGGCATAAATGCCTGCATTTAAATAATGGGATACTACAAATGAGGCTGGATTTAGTTACTTTTATTGGACAGCATAGAGACAACAAAAGAAGCTAATGGGCTCAAGCTGTGCAAAGGAAAGTATTCATGTGGACAGTGCTGGAAGGCTTCTTGCTCTCACCCTCTACTTGCTGAGATCTGTACTTCTGTCTCAGCTCTTGATTTTGAACAAACACTTCTGGAAAAGAAGGTGGATGTGGTGCAAACAAAGCTTTTGGTATATTTTTGTCAGACGGTAGAAAGGAGAATGGTGAATTTTTTTTCTTTTTATAAGAAAAGAATAGTCATGGCTCCTGTGCTGCTGTGCAAGGCACAAGAGCCTGACACGTCTCTGTGTGTACAGCCTCTGGAAGAGGAAGGATCTCAGGATGCAGAATATTATATAGCATGTGCCAGCCAGGGTAGCACCCCTAAAGAGGCTGGGAGAAGAGTCTGTTGTGATCTGTTAACAAACTAATCAGCGTCTGAAAAATGTCTGAAACGGGTATTTTATCTGTATTGAATGACTTGACGGTATCAGCAGCTAAAATATCCCCCCCTATACTGCTTCTCTCTCTCATTGGCAGTAGCAGCCTGCCTCCATTTTAATATATTTTAGCAAGACTATTCCATCTTCCCCTCATGTGCTGTGTCTAGTATTGCTGTGGGGTTTTGTGGGTGTTGGGGATTTCATAGGTTTCAGTGCATGTTCTCGCAGATATAATAGACCATTCTGCTCCTCGGTGTCTTGTAACAGCAACACTCTGTCCCAGGCATGATTGGGATCGTGATCCATCGGGATCGTGGCGGGTTTTGGAGGGGGAGTTGTGTAAGTTTGGGTGGTCATTCACACCTCTTAAAGGAAGGCAAAGTAAGCCTCCTGTAGGTCAAGTCCAGCCTATAGGTTGCCTATGAGACATACTTCAAATAAAAATTGTAAAGCTGACACCAGGGCTGTGCTTCCAGAGAAACCCAAATTCTCATGAGTGACAGCAGAAAGAAACTACTATTTCTGTGTTATTGCTTCAGAACTTTCTGTGTATCGATCTCTGCACATCAGGTGCGAAACAATATCTGGAAACATTAGGGAAAAAGGAATTCTTAATTACATGCATTTTTCAAGTTTACTGATTTTTTTGAGTGGTGTTTATATTACCAGGAACAAAAAGAACTTTAATCTATCTTATGAAGAAAAGTCGTTAAAATGAGACAGTTGGGAACAAATTAGCACATCATCTGTATGCTCAAGACTTTGAGGATAAACAACTACTGAAATTCAGAATATATGAATTAGTAATGGCATGACTGTAGCACATCTCACTGCAGTATTTCACTGTGATCACATTCCACATTTATTTTGCACACAACTTTTCCTAAGGAGCTATTTAAAACTTGGATTATGCTTTTACTATCCCGTGATCCTGACATTCAGCAATAATGACTTCACAGTTAAATTTTCAGTACAAAACAAAACCACTAAAAAAAAAATGCAACCCCCAAAACAAAACTTCTGTTAATTGAATTCAGATGTCTTGTCTGGAGAACATTCAGTTAAACTCAAAAATAGAGCTTTTTTCAGTTTTAATTTCTTTGTTTCTTCTTGTATAATTATGTTTCTTACGTGTACTGAAAACTGTCTGGATAGCACAATATCAAGCTTTTGTCTGTATGTATTGTCTTGCTTTCTTTTTTTCTGCTCAGTAAAAAAACCAGGTTGTGTTTCCAGCTTTGATTTCCATGTCTAGCTTGAGAGTCTGTTTCAAAAGAAATGTTCACTGTTTTTACAAGTCTAGATTATAAAACTGTAGAAGGAAAATGCTCAAAGTTGTTCACACGTTCTGCAGTTTAGATTGCAGAAAATAATGTCAGTCTTAAAAATTTGCTTTAACCTTCTTTGTAACATGACTTGATGTCAGAAATGATACCATATTGTGAAAATAATGGTTTGGCTGTGGGAAGGAGGTGAGTAGAAGTGTGTTCGGTTGTAATAGTGCCATGTGAAGCTGCAGACATCTGATAGTTAAAATATTGGTGATGTTTCCCTCACCATTTTCATGAAAAGTAGTCACCCTTCTTAATTAGTTGTTCTGTTGGCAACCTGGGAAGGTCAATGAGAGCAGGAGATCTCTAGTGCCCACGTAGGCAGTCATTGGGCAGCGTGCTGTGCTGTCAGGACCACTGCCAAGGACCAAGGAAGGAAAATCAGGAGACAGTGTATATTGAAGGTGTTGGTGATAGATGCCAAGGAGCATGAGAAGCTGGAGAACAGGTGCAGGACTCTGTTGCATCAGTGATGCAGGGAGGCAGGCTGCTCTCGGCTTCTTCAGGTGCCTGTGTAAGACTGGTCCCAAATGAGGCAGAAAGTGGCAGGGTGGGAGAAGAAAGCCTTTCGCCGGCTGCACCGGTGCCCCGCTGGAGGCTGGCATTTGTTCTTGCCTCTGCAGCGGGCGCTTCAGTGGGCAGCTCGGTTAGGTCAACATGTTTGCAGGTGGTTGCAAAATGAGTATTCCTTGTCTTCTGGACACTGAAAGGAAAATGTTTTGGTCAGATTTCTGGAAGCTTTAGGTGCACAAATGACACCAGCTGCAGTTCAGGCGGGATGCTTGTCTGCCCTGTGAGCGGGGAGATTATGGACTACTCCATAACTCCAGCAGCTGCTGTGTACATGTGTACACGTGTTACATGCTTGCTAATGCTCTCCAGTGGCATGTGTACCTTGGCCTGTCCTACTAGCAAGAGGGCTTGTTACCCTGAAGAGCTTTCCTCCAATTAATTACTGCTGAGGCTGCCTGTGTGGCCATGGCAAACTCACTGTGGCCACAGGTCTGAGAGTTACTGTAGGACCGCGGTGCCTCTGTGTGAGGCAGGAATTCCTGCTGGGTGCCTGTGGGCGTGGGGAACATTAGGTTTTCCATGGGGGCCTTGCACAAGGATCCCTCATGGTCACGCTTGCAAAACACTGCTGTGGGACTGCCAGCCAGGGCCCCGCAGGGTTTGGCTTGTGCAGGGGCTGGTGGGGAAGCTGTACCAGGCCCTTTGGAGGAGAAGCGTGATGGCTCAGCTCAGCTGGGGACTTCAGAATCTGTGTTGAGTAGGGTAGCAGTTGAAGTGCTGATGAGACTGTAAGACTGAACCGATGCCCACCTGGCTTGTGGCGCACACTTGCCGTGACTTGCAGCAAGAGGCTGTCAGGAGGTTTAGTTTGGTTTGTGTCGCAAGTGAAGTGTATCTGTAGTCCTTGAGCGAAAGCTGCCATTCTTAAGTATTGTATGGTTGGGGTTGTGGTTCGGAGCTTTTCTTTCTTGTTATTGCATTAAAACGGCATTCCTAACAGTTGAAGAAGGTGCAGAATTGTCATGGTTAAAGTGTTTACAGGAAATGTAAACATATGATGGAGTATACTGGAAGAGCAATTTAGCTGGCCTTCTGTTTAATTTGGCAAAATCTCAAACATCATTGAGTGGTAGTGGGTTATTCAGCTGTTGCTTTGAATGTTTTCTCTCTCTGTACTGTTTCCACTGTTGTTGCTGATCAGGTCAATGACCGAATCGGGAGAAGTTTAGGAAGAAGCGGATCAGCAATAGTAGCACAGCTCTCCCACTTCAGTATGGGATGCTCTCATCACACCAGAAGTATTATTTTTTAAGTATTTTGCAGAATGGGGTTTTCTGCTAAAATAAAAGCAAGAAATTAAATGAAAATGTGTATGTACTTGAGTTTTTCTAAAAGCAGCAGTAGGAAGAGAAAGCAAACAGGTTTTGGTTTCCATAGAAACAAAGAGAAAAAAGAATATCTCAAAACAGCTTGTAATTCCTGTGTCTCCTTTCTCGCATTAACACTTAACCAGAAGTCTTGGAAGTAACCAGCTTCTCAGGGATCCTACTTCCAAAATACATGGTTTCAATTCAGGGTGGCTAGAAACGAAAATACAGTAAAGAATTATATCTTGATGAATAATTTCGTATGTGCCGCATTGTAGTTTTAGAGCATTCAAAGCTGCATTTGCTGATTCAGTCCTAAAGTAATGCAAGTTTAAAACCACTATCGTGTGTAGTGTCACACAGTTTGCTGTCAGCCATAAAAACATTACTTTACACAATGTGCCGAGAAGCCGGAGGGCGACTGCTGCATGCTGGGAAAAACGGTCTTGCTACGCTGGTTCAGTGCTCAGAGGTCGTGTTGAAAGCCGCTCGTGGAGCGTCTGGTGCGACGCTTCCCGGTGCCACTCGGAAGGGAAAGCAGCACGGCTGAGGTGCAGCTGGGGTCCGGCTGCCGCAGCTGGGCAAGGCAGCAGGAGGCTGCTGCCAGGGCCTCAGTCCGGGCACTGCGGGGTGGCGCCGGGGGCTCTGTGATGCAGGTGCCACGTTTGCGCCCGGGGGCAGCTCAGGGCAGGTTTGCAGAAGGCAGAGGGATGACCGTGCTCTGGTCGCGGTGGTCTCTTGCGGTGCTCAGGATGCTGCGGGTTTGGAGTAGGGTCTGGTTGCCGGATGTGGTTGTGTGTCATTTAGGGTATGCTAGAGTGCAACACCACAATTATAATCAGAAACCTGATAATGTTTTGCAGAAGCAAATTTTCTTCAGTTCATTTAACCTGCCACTCTCCATTAGCACATATTCTTTATTGATAAGAATAATAGTAATGAGTATAATATTTTTCATATACCACAGTGCTAAGCTATAAAGGCATATGTACACGTTAAGGAAGGTGCCTATTAAGGATCAGTACTCTGGTTTTATGCAACATCTGCTTTAATGCTTAGAAAGTGGAGAGTTAACATTTTGATTATATTTGCAGATGATTCTGAAGTAAAGATATTGTAAAAGCCAGTAAGGGCAGAGATACATTTCAGAACAATCTAGAAAAATTAGGTTGACGGTAAATAACAGGTCAGTTGTGGAAAAATACGGAACTGGCATAATTGCAGAAAAATAGTTAAAATGCCAAAATTGCATAATGTTCTGAGTACTAAATAGCATACAACGGAAGTCAAGTCAAAAGCAGGTTGCGTGCCAGATTGCAAAGAAATAAAAAAGACTGTAATTTCAACTGTGTGAAAACAGTGTTATGTTAGACATGAAAATATTCTTCCATTTGTAATGGCAGAAATTTTCTAATCACTGAAGACATTGTAACTGGGTTTCTGACATTTCTGTGCTGCCTTTATGAGTTTCCTGAAAAGTGTGAACTGCCTTCGCTTATTTCTGTACTAAAAACAAATTTTGAAACTGTAAAATGCCTGTTTCTCTGTGATCGTTTTAACAGAAACTGTAGCTCCTCCAGGATATTGGTCAGCAGCTGGGAGGAGTAAAACTGCTTTCCCCTTTGTGATCTTTGAGTGACTAAATTATTCCTAGATCTTAGCTATACTATGAAATCACATTTCCCAACCTACCCTAACTACTTCTGACATTGCTGTCCTATTCGCTCTGGGTGAAGCCGTTGCTGACTAGCCGTGTCATATAGAGTAACTTAAATACATTAAAGTTCTTGAAGTTTGAGTCACTTTTTCTTTGCATGTGGAAACTGCTTGTGCGCTTATGGATGCATGCATGCTTTGGAAGGAGTGCCTTGACTGTCTGGCATTTTTGTGTTAATATTGTCAGAATATTGCACAGACGGTGAAGTGTCAGAAATGTCCATCTAATAACAGCTCGGGTCTGTGCAGGAAATCCCTCTTCCCTTCAGAGGAGAAACTGTTCTGTGTAACTAAAACTTAAGCAGCTGGAAAAGTTTCCGCTGATTTCAGCACTGGCTTCCAGCAGCAGAAATTATTTTAAAAGTTCATTTGGGTTCTGATGACCCAAGTATCTGTTCTACAGAATGGTTGAGAAATGAACATCAGGGCCCCCTGGTTAATGGTGGTTTTGTTTTGCCTTTTTGCTTTTTTTTTTTCCTTGTGGTTAGTGGCTAGAGCACAGTTGTCTAATGCGATGATATAACCTATTTGCTTCTCGTGCATTGCCTGCCTTAGTCCCAGCAATGGTACCGATGCCGGTCAATGTGTTGGGTTGGCTCTGTTGAATCTACAAGTTGGAGAAACAGCTACAGAAGTCCGAAAACTCCTTAACAACTGTTCAGCTTACTAATATTTGTTTTCCAGTTCATTTTTGGTAAAAAGGAGAGGGATCCACCTGATGCTGTAATGTTTTGCTCCTCATTTGAGACTCATCCTCACTGCCCTTTTTCCGTGTTAGCTCTGGACCAAGGCTTGCAAGTCCTGGGAGCTGTGGACATTGGCAGTTGTGAACATGATCTCTTAGGCTCTGTAGACATTTATCTTAAAAGAAGTGGTCCTGCTGTTGCTGGTAGTGCTCCCAGGTTCAACAGTGATGGTTGAAGAGGTTGAGGATGTGGCCCAGACCCTTGAAGCAAGGCTGGCATTTTGCATGGGGTCTGGGCTTTTCCTTGGGTCTGTGTACCTGCAGCAGCCCAGCTGCCAGAGTAGCCCAGGAGGCTGCAGCATATAGGGCTGAGACTTTGCAATGCCAGTGACAAGGTGCTGATATCCATGTTTCTATCTGTTTGGTTTTTTTCTTATCCTGGGGAATTCATAAGGGATGACTTCTGGTAGTTAATAGCTTTCAGTCGTGGTACTTAAAATTTGACTAAACATTCAGAGAGTGCCATGAGAATACATGGTGAAAATGTATCCTGTCATTCAGCTGCGTTATAAAAAGGAAGAATATCATCAGAGATACGTTTTGTTGAGTGTTAGAAAGAAGCAGAAGGCCCTGAAATCTTTTCCTTGACTGAAGGTGGCGGAAGAGGGTATGCTGAGCCTGCTGGCATCCTTCCCAGCCCAAGCAGAAATATAGTAGCTTAATATGACATGATAAATCAAGTGCAAAGTTGCTTTTCTTCCCATGGAGATTGTATGTAGAATAATCTATGACTCCATTACAATAAAGACACACTTCTAAAGTAGCAGGTGAGGGGGAAGGAGAGAAGCAACGAACAAGTCAAAACCAAAAAGGATGTATGAGGGCAAAGCTGACCTTCCTGGTTCTACTGTCGAGCTTTAGGCTTTTTTGGGTTGGGGGGGGTGGGGGGTGGGTGCACTGGTTTCCTGCTGTGATTCATGCGCCAGGCCAGTTGTTTTAAAAAGAAAACAAAAGCAACCCAGCTACCCTGGCTTCCACTCAGGGTGGTATGTGGGAGTCTGTGTCTTGCTGTAAAATTGTGTAGTTTTATATGAGCCTCATATAGCTGCCTGTGCAAAATCCTGTTTGCGCTCGCTCGCCACATGTTCCAGCTGATGGCACTGTATTTATGCCTCTTCCTTTAAGTTTCCATGAACTAAAATGGCAACATATTTCAGGGTTTCTTAGGAGCCGAATGCAATGCTTGCTTACATCCCAAAGAAAGAGTAAAATGTGTGAGAGTATGTAAAGTCCTCGACTTAAATGAATAATAAACTCTTAGTGATGTTGGAAATTTGATGTGTTGTAATTAAATTGTGAAGTTAGCGAGTGCTGGGCCCTACATGAGCATGTCAGAAGCCTGTATCTTCTTTCCAAAGAGGTGCTAATCTGAAGGCTCAATCCTGCAAGCGTTGCTGGTTGTAAAACTTATTTCATCAGTTGCTCTCATGGCTTTGTAATAACTACTGTACTAAAGTAGCCCTTCGCAGGGCTTTTAGATCAGTTTACTTCTATAATGGCTCTTCCAAAATATGTCAAACAATGATTCAGATTTTAAGATCACTCTGAAGAAAAAATTGCTGTTAGAGATGTTTGAGGTGACATGGTTTTGTCTTACTTTAAGGAAGGATTGCAAGGAAGGGAAGAAAACTGCCTGGCATGGGAGTAGGAGCTCTGGGCCCAGTTGAGTCATTTGAAGCACTTTATTGCTTGTGCCTTGGCTGTGAACTCACATTTCAGCCTGAGTAAATACACTGGTGTCTTCTGAAATACGAATATTGGTAATGTCAGTGCCACAGCATTTTGTCAAGGTTTCTACCCCAGTTTTACCTCCTTAAGGTCCTGTTTTCAGCTCCCTAATTTTTAACAGTTGGGCTGGTATATTTTCAGTGCCAAAAGTCTGTCTCAGGCTGATTTCCTCTCCCCCCACCCCCTTAATATTTGTTTTAATTTGAGTAAAAAATAATGTGCTATTTTTGAGAAGGCAGCTAGGGGAATTACATTGTTTCGTAGGGTTTGACAAAAATAATTTCTGGGAGGCTCTTGATTAGTAAATAATGTAATACAGTGGAAACTGTGGGAAAGGAGAAGAAAACAGTGGAGACCTCTAAAACGGCTTGTGTGAAGTTGCAGTGGAGAAGGAGGTATTTTCACAGCTGTATTTTGTTTGGAGTTAGGGGAGCTGAGGAGCTGACACTCTGCCTGACCATAGCATGAGAGCTGCTGATAGTGGATCCACAAGGATGTCAAGGCTTGGAACAAAATGACTTGTGGTAGGAAGTCCGAGATGAATTTTTGAGGGCTAGAGAGGAAAATAATGCCACAAAAGTCCTGACAGTGTCCCAAAGCCTAAAGCGTTGTCAGGCCAAAGACAATGAAGCCCTGAGCAATCTGCTACAACTGTTGGCGAAAGGTTGTTTCACCTTCATAGCAGGGTAGCAAATTGAGTATGCCTGCTGCTGTGTCAGTGCAGTTCAGTCAAATGCACTCCTTTAAAGTGTGAAGGCTGCATTCGGATTGAAACAAATTTGGTGTTGGCATTATACTGATTTTTGGGTGTTTGAAATAGAATCCCTTTCTCACAAGAATCCACTTGAAGGAGAGTTCAGTATTCATCAGAAAGTACCCTCTGTCTTTGGATCAGAGGTCAGGACAATTGACAGAAGTGTTTAAACTATGAGTAGCTAATATAGGTACTGCAGGCATCATCCATGTACTTGTCTGTCTGTCCTGATGATTTTTACACTGCAGACCATTGTTTCTATGTCTGGAGATGCTAGGTTCCTTAATTTTGAGGTACCTGGCTTCAGAAAAATCTGAGCATTTACCCTCTGAAAATGACCTCTTTCAAGATGCACAGTGTCCATCCTGTTAGATGGCTTTAAAACATAAGCTTTAAAAGAAAAAAAAAAAAGGCAAAACCTGTGAGCAGCGAACACTTCAACACATAGAATGAGATTTGATTTTGTTTCTGTGGTGCTTGTGTGAACACATCTCCATTATATATCTCCTGAGTAATGACTGCTAGTCAGGCTAAATGGGGCTCACTTAGGAGAAGTGAGTTTTGCAATATGTTGCTGACTGGGGAACTCGATAATTTAACTTCAGAATTACTATACTTAGAGAACATCTGCTGTAAAGGGACAGAAATCCAACGTGAAGAAAGACAAAACCATAAGAAAATTAATGAGTGAGATCTGGATGATCTTGCCTTATAAGAATGTTTTTACTTAAGGAAACATATAGCGTGTAAGAGTAAACTGAGCTATAATTATATGTAAGTTAGTATTTAAGCTTCTAATACACGGAAAACCACAACTCTATAAACTTTGTAATAGGGGAGAAGATACTTCTTATGTGTTAAATTTGTATAAGATTAATTTTTGTTTGTATTCTTCTTGTCTTCTCAGCTACAAGAAAACAAGAAGAATCCATGTTTAGTCATTTATCATGAACTTTCCATAAACTCGGCTTAACAACTGCTGCTGTTGGCAGTTAGATAAAATTAACAGCAGCCTGGTTTAGCTCTAGAGGGTCTTCAGGCTTTCTCTTATGTAAAACAAGAAATAATTCTCTAGATTAGATTTCTCTAGGTAGATTTCTGTATCATTATTAGTGACCAAATGTTATCTTTCTGAGAAACATAGAATCTAATACAGAATAAAGGACGAAGAATTGCATTTTTCATGTATCTAAATGTTAATTTTGGTATGCTGCAATTTCTTTACTCTGTATCTCAGCCAAACTCAATGGAAATTTGTAGAAATGAAATACTGTCACTGAAGCGACCCTGCGAAATGTTGTAGTATTGCACCACTATGCCTGCTATATGATTAGAACGAAAAGCCTATTGTCACCTTTCAGCAAAAGTTTAAAAGTATTTCCGTAAAGCTCTGGCATTAAAAAGTGCCTTATTATCCTTACAAAGGAGGCTGAAAGGCATGTCCTAAAAATAATACACCACCTAATAATATAATGCAATAATACATCTAAGTTATACTGTCCTGTAGTATGTGCTAATATGAATACCTTTGTTTTAACTTTTTTAAACAACTGATTTCATATTGGTTAGGAGTCTCCCAACCATTCAAGCAAAGTAGAGATTGTTGCTGATATATATTTATATAGTTATATGTAGATACAGTAAAAAAAAATTCTCTTAATGCATGGGTACACTGAGAAGCTGAATTTAGATAATGGCTACTATATGGTGATAGTCGACATGGCACAGATGTTTTTCATATATTTTAAGATGTCTCTTGCAAGAAGCATGGTCTGCAGGAGGGCTGGTGAGTGGCAGTTAGAGATCTATTAAACTACCACATCTTAGTGGTGACATCCTGATGTGGTTCTCCAAGCTAAATAAAACACAGGAAAATGATATAAAAAGAAAGAGCACGCCTAGGTAATTGTTACCAGTGGTGAATGTTTGCATCTCAGAGTTCGTAAGTGCGGTCAAAGCACCCAAGAGCAGTCCTAAATAAACAAACAGTTACCAACTGAGTCAAAATGCTTTTTAGACCTTCTTAGTACCTTCATCATGTTGAGCTCCTCACTGGTTAGATTAGTGGTATGTATAGAAAGTGCAAATCTTTCTGGGATAGGTAGAGAGCAGGGGAGAAATAATGCCAATTTGAAGACTTCTGCTGAGGTTGATGAAACTTGGACTGCTTGTGTGGTTGTATGACACTGCATCCAGTGTAGTTACCTTTTTAACATAAAGATGTTAATGCAGAACCTGTCATTGCTGACATTTTTGAGACACTTTTAGTCGTTGGAGAGCTTAAGGCTGCAAGAATTAATCAATACATCGGAAAACTCTTCATGTGTATGTTGTCTTCCCAATGTTTTCACTCAAACTTTTGAAATTTGAAAGCATACTAAATGCTTGATAATTGATAGCCCAATCTTTGCTGTTTACAATCTGAGAAAAAAAACAACAGTACATATTTATATTTACTGCTGGATATGTTTATGAGTTGATGAAAGTCATGAGGGTTGTGTTGTCTCTTTCATACAGGTGAGCTTTGCATATGCATTGTGGTGGGTCTTAGGCTTCAGTAATAAGGGCAGCATCAGATTTTGAAGAGTAAAAGTTTTTATAATAATACATTCAGTTGTTTTTTCATAGGGCATCCTACAGAATGTTTATGAATCAATCTAACAAATCATGTGCTGGTGCAAAAATGGGTATGAATCTTGTTTAAGATCATGAGAAATGAGACAGAGGGCAGGAAAAGTCATCTTCTTAGAAATCATGATGTTTGTGCTGGGCACTTGGAGTGCTTTGTAGAAGAAGAAAGTTCTTTCAGAAACACTGAGTTTTAAGTTCTCTATTCCATGTACTAAAATGACTCTCTTCTCAGTAAAGGCTGAAATCTGAAGTAGGAGATGGGTATTGCAAAGGGTTGGAATAACAGGAATGGGGTTAATCCTGTTCTTTTACAGTTGCAGGAGATAAAAGGGTGCTGGAAAGGAAAGGCAGGTTTAAGCCAAATCCAGTGCTGTATGGTTGCTAAATCTTGGCTCTTATTTTTAAACATGCAATTTCTATATAGAAGTTCCTAAAATAAAAAACACTTGTACCGAGAAGTATTTTTGTCACTCAAATGCATTTGTTTGAGACACGGGTAGAAAGGAGTTAAAACGTCTTCATGAACAGAAGCCAGTAGCTGGATAGTGTGAAAATCGAGCAGTTTGGCCAAAGCATTTATAGTAATGGAAAATATTTGTATTAAACCATATTGAAGCCTAGAAAACCATCTGAAGCTTTAGTATTTTTTGTAATAGAGATTAATAAAACTTTATGCTAATGTGTCATAGAGAAGAAATAGCTTATTTAGGTATAGTATGTTCCTTATCTGACCTACTTACATATTCTGTTTTGCAGTTATAGGCTTCTAACAGAACTTGGCAAGAAATGCTACTTCCCATTTTGTGCCTGTTAAGCCTTTTGAGGATGGGAAGCTAATAATGGTTAAACAATTTGTAATTTTTAAAGAATTTTGTCTTTGGAAAAGAAAGCAATACAAAGATAACCACTTCTTACACAGAGTGCTCTTGCTTTTCAAGGTATGTAAGTTTAGGAAGAGTCCTACAGTGATTCTCTCATGGCACAAAAAAACTGGTAGAGAGGAGGAAAAGGAGACAGACTTGTAAAAAAGCTCTTCTTTTATTTTCAGTCATACTTTTTGAGATCAGATAGAAAGAGAGCCTGAACTGTGAAGAAAGTGGAAAACCATACACACAGCTCGATCCCACAGGCTACTTCATATGGGGGGTCCATTACCCTAAATGCAGCTGCCTCTGTAAAGTAGTGTGACAAAATCATAGCAACCATATGACTGGAGAGATGTTGCGAAAAGCACATGCAAGGAAAACTCATTTGGCTTTAGCATGATAAAAATATGAGTAATTCTTTAGAGCTTTATGTGACCAATTGTCTGTGAAGCATGTTTGTTTCTTCTCTGCTAGGAAGGTGCCGCTGGGGTCAGACCACAGACGTAGGCAGCTTCTCAGAAATGTGCCTTCAGGGACAGGAACTTCAATCCAAGTGCCCAGCAAACCACCCATTCTGGACAGCATTTGCAGCATGTTACTTAATAATACTAATAATAGTAATAAAAGTCTTCCTTGAATAACTGGTGACTTGCCAGCTGGGTGTTTTCCAAAATTCATTGACTTGCTGTTTTCCAAGATTGCCTGTGCAGGGGGAAGAGAGAGAGGTGTATCTGAAAATATCTGCATAAATGCAATGGACAGGAATAAAGCTTGCAAGTTGGGTTAAGTTTAAATAATAAAATTCTTGTCTCTGGAAAAACATCATGCAAAAGAGCAGAGCCGATGTCTGGTATTGATGTAATAGGAAACTCTTGAGACTGATATAATCTGAGAAGGTGTCTGGTCAGATACAGATTCCCTGGAGTTTGTGGCATGAATGGCAGAGTGAAGTGAGACTAAGCGGCCTCGCATGTGACAGGGTCTTCATTGAAGCTTCATCATTATGTCCTTTGTCCAGCCCTCAACCCCACCTTTAAATTGTCGTCACTTTGGTAAGGAGAGCACTGTAGAGAGAAGGTTTATCTGTGGAGTTGCAGTCCTGTACTTCAGATGTGCAGAGGGAAGTCTCCTGCACAGAAGGGGAGAGCGTGCGCATTGAGAGAGGAAGTGTCATGGCCCTGCCACCATCTTTTGTCCCACAGAGTTTCTTCCCACGCGTTGTGCATTCTGCAGTGTAGAGCTAAAAAAGTTTTCTCTGATGAAGGCAGATGGCCTGCAAATATTCTCACGCCTATCTATCACTGAAGTAAAAAAGGGAGACGGAGTAACCCTAAGCCTTAAGTTTCTTCATATGACAATCAATTAAGACAGACTTCTTGCCAAGCTGGTGAAACTATCACTGTACATTCAGCTGAAGTGGAAAGATCTTCCTGAAAAGTTTTCATGGAGTGCTCCAAGAGATCCAAAGGAAGGGAATTGGTATTCACCTCCCATCATCTCTCCCCATGCTCTTTTCCACAATTTCCCCTTTGTTTCCGTTCTGATTTTATGAAGATGCTGCTCTTATCTGAGTTGAAATTTTTATGCTTGTCTTTACTGAATTGCATCTTATGTTTTCAGAACATTTCTTTAACTGATCAGTATCTTTCTGCATTTGCCCCTGAGTTTCAGCAGATGTCAAATCCCTTCATTTGGTATTGTTATCAAATTTAATACCAGTGCTCTTTAATGCATTTTTTTCAAGTCATGAATGAGAATATTGAGTGATAGGACCCAGAACAACACCCAAGGGAAGTTTGCTTGATTAAAAAAAAAAAAATCATTAAAAAGAAATACGGCTGGAATAGGAGCTGGTTTAATTTGCCTGTCGGTTCTATGGCAGCGTGGCAACACCTGGGTTGTTCCTGGCAGATGCCTGCCTAATCTGCTCTTGGTGATCTCCAGTGGTGGTCAGTCTGCATCCCCCTGACTTACTGCAACATTTTTGTTTCCAGTTTGAGTGTTGGTTTTTGATAACTACTTTCAGAGTATTGTCTTTCAGCCAGATTTTCACTCATTCATTCTCTGTTAATTCTCAAAGATAGTTGTTAATGCAGCCTGCCACAGGCAGTTTCCTAAGTATGCAACCTGAATGTCATTAAGTCGAGCTCATTTCCAAATGTCAGATGTTTCTAAGTACTCTCTAACTTGCTAGTTTCTATGCTACACTGATCCTTTTTGTATTCAGCCATAGTAATTTGACACAGTTTCCAGTATTCTTATGTTAGCCAGTTAGGAAATGAAGGAGACCAGTCTGTGTGTGATTTCAGTGAGCGGCAATTTAGCTGTCGAACTGTGAGCTTTTCCCAACTTGCCCCTTAAATTTTGAACAGCTTCGTTTGTAGTTGCCTAGCTTTAAGTATTACTTGACCACACATTTTGGGAGGAGAATTTTTCCCAGGGACACCCCAAAAGGCAGCAAGAAACATAGTACTGTGTGTATTTATAGAGCTGACTCTGCATTTTTGTTAAGGTAAATCTTGCTAAGGAAATCAAGAAAAGAATACAAGTCATTAAAAAATATCTGGCACGCTTTGTGCCAGAAGGTAGGATAAAAATCTTGGGGAGGGGGGGGACACCAACAAAACCCACCCGTATTTAATCAATGTCTACTTGCTATGTGATACTGGAAAGCAGAATTTGAGAACCAGCTGAAGAATAGAGTGAAGATGAAGAACAGATTAATGGGCCTTTGAAGTGCATTTAGTAAAGAGCTACCTGGCTGCAGAGATAGCTCACAGTCTTTGTTCTCATAGCGAAATGCATTCAAATAAAATCAAAATAGTTTGACTTAATGGAGCCTTATTTTTTTTGGTCATTAAGTTTTTTCTGCTCTGTCTTGATAGAGAGCAGCATACCTGCTTTTCCTTTGAGTGCAGGAAGATACCTGTTGGGGCTGCTTGTATTACTTGTTTTGACACACACACACCACCCCCCCCCATGCCCTCAGTAGTAATAAAGCAGTTTATTGACAAAACAAACAATAAAATGAAACACCTGTCTGTGCATTTTGTTTGCTACCTTTCTGTATAAGGTGTGTTGAAGCAAGGCTTAACCACACAATTCAGAGAGGATCTGTGATTTCAGCATAGCTTTGCCTTCTGGAGTCTCTTCTCTTTGCAGGAGGAGGGCCATGCCTAGTGTGCACCTTCCCCTGTCCTGCCCTCACCTCTCTGCATGTGCCAAAACCAGGAGGACAGCAGTCAGCCTCTCACCAGGTGTAACTGGGCAGGCGGTGTGCCGCTGTCAGGTGCAGAAAGAATGACTGAACTTGCAAAGATCTCAGAGAAGGGTAAGGAGGATCTCAGAGGAGTAGAAAGGGGCTGAGAACTAGCAAGGCAGAGGATAAGACTGCTGTTTGTAGGTATATTGGGCTGGAGCCAGAATATACTGGGCTATGAATACTCCTGGGTGCTAAAGGCCAGTACAAGAAAAAAAGTTGGTGCTTATAGTAGGAAGATTATGAACTTTCTGATGTCAGACCACCTAGGTCTGTCTTTGTGAGTTTGTAGGATGGAAGGATTTTTCTCCTTATTTTGAGAGCAGTTTTAGCCAAGAGTTTTCATTACTGAATATTCAGATTCAATTTCATCTAGCCAACATTTATAAACATTCATTAAGATGGGTCTTTCATCTTATAGGCTTATAGGCTGGAAAGTCTGTCATTAGAGGGTAGAAGCAAAAGCAAAAATCACCGGCAATATTACTGATAAACCCAATGTCTGCGATATTTCCATCGTAGTGCTTGCTCTAGATCACATAATTTGGATAGATGGGGTCATATCAGAACTTTAATTTTTTGTTTGTTTGTTTGAACTAAACCACTGAAAGTTTTGAATTTCTTATTTATGAATTGTAATTATACAATTCAGTATGTTTGAATGTGACAAATACAGTTAATGTGGACATTTTTCCTAAGAAATTGATCTCTGGAACAAGTTAACACTCTAATCTTGAGTATGTTAAAAGGCAAGCATATGACTATAAACACTAGTAGATTTGGACAAACTGATAAGTAGACAGAAAGTCAGTATTCTTTAATGTTTGTTTTCATAAAGGTTTTTTACTTCATTTAGAATCTTTCTCTGATGTATATTCTGCATTGGTTTAGAACCTATCATTATCCAAACCCTTCGTATCTGTGTTCCAGTGGTACTTTTATATGTATTACATATGAAGAATTACCAGTAAGTTTTCAAAAACTGTACTTGTGTGTGCCAGCTTCTCTCCTAATTGGGTTAGAAGTATAAAACTGGTAGGTAAACCAATTCAAATTATATCTTAATGAAGTTTCCAGGGTTCAGTTGACGGAGTAATAGAGCCAAATAGGTATTTTTATCATGTTCCAGCTTCTTTGCTTCATTGCATGCAGTGATGTAGAGTGAATTAAATATATGGGTTTGGGGTTGGGTTTTTATGGTATTTATGATTTAAAAAATGAGGAATAACCAGAATGTTTTGAAGGGCAAGAAAGGAAGCAGAAAAATCCACTTCAGAATATTTTAAAAAAATAATGCTTACTCTACATTTTTTTTTTCCCATGGTCAAAATGAAAATTTTGACAGGATGTTAGTTTTGCACAGAAGAAACCAATTGTAGGTACAGAGCCTTTTACATATGATGGAAGAAATTGCAGTAAGTCACTTTGTATTCCAGTGCAGACTAGTCAGTGGGGTTTTGCTATGTTTTGCTATGTTAATCTTCTCTGCACGCCTCTGAAAAAGTTCCTTCTGTTAAAGCTGGTATGGCTCTGCTGACCTCAGCAATAGCAGGGTTTTCCTTTTAGGTTGGATTTGAGCTGGGCAACGCTGTTCTGCTAAGCTGGTGGTTTTCAAGTTGTAGTCACTAGCCCCCTTCCTGCCTTTGGACCACAAAGGGCTCCATGACATGATGGCTAAGAACATATTATTATTTCAGATGTGTAAAAATCTATGACATTTCTAAGGATGTCTACTGCTCCACTGGGAGGAAAAAACATAAAGAAGAAAAAACAACAAAAAAAAGAGACACCTATAAAATGCAGGAGGCTGAGAATAAACTGCAGAAACCACCCCTAGTCTACTGTTCCCGGCAGTCCTGTCTGGCCTGGGTACCTGCTGCCAGACACAGGCATCCTGTTTGAGGTAACACTCCTACTGGTGGAGCCTCCCCAGTGTTTTCTGTAGCAGGAAATTTTTCGTGGTGGAAAGAAAAGAGCGAGGAAATGGCATAGAATAAAATGATAACTGGCACTGGGGAGCCATGAACTGATTTTGATTGTGGGTGGCTTTCCAGTTTCTTGCTTAAATAATTTTTTTGTCTGGAAGCAGAGCAGAACTGACCCTCTTCTGATTGCTCACTGGCACCTCTGTTTATTTTGAAGGTGCGGTTCTTAATGATTAGGGGTGCTTGGTGGGGGAGTTGTTCTTCAAAGCCTTGATTTCCAGACCAGAAGGCTCATCAGACAACTATTAAACTGTTCCTTTCCTCTAGACGTCAGTTGATCTAAGGGATGGTATGCCAGTAAAGGTTGTATTGGCGCCTGGAATTTTGAGACAGTGACCAAGTGAAGAGAACAAAGCGGGATTTTCACAAGACACATTAGATTTGGCAGTAGCTGGATCCCAGCTCCCTTCGACTGCTGCTTTGTGATTCCCACCAAGGGAAAACCCCGCTCCAGGAAAATAGTCAAAACTCCACATTTTCCATGTTGGCTTTCTCCCTTCATCTCTACTCAATTCTTTCCACATGATATCTAAATTGTTCAAATGGAGTGATCCTGTTTCGGTTGCTATCAGAGGGTCTTCAGTTCATACATAAGCCCATTTACCACCTCTTCCCGTACTCCCCGGTCATTTTTTGGAAAGGTTTTTTTCCAGGACTGCAGTTATTCTTGTTTTCTGTGGTTCTGAACTGGGCACAGTAATATTTCTCCTTAATCCTGGTGACTGACCATCTTTCTCTGTGTAAACTTGGCTTGCTTTAGGCAAAACCCCCACACTTCAGTGATTCCAAGAAAAAAGGAACATAACCACAAGGTTTCCCCAAAGATTTTGCATACAGCTGATTCACTTAACCTCAAAGATAATAAATTATGGAAAAATTTGGACTGCTTCCACGTATTCACTATGTTCTGTAATAAAGCTGGATTCCCCCCCCCTGCCCCCGGCAGAGACTGGAGGAGACTGTGTTCAGTCAGCTCAAGTGTGCTGTTGAGCGTGTTTGTGGAATGCATAATACCACTGTTTTGAGACTTGATTATTCTGTCTGACTTGTTTCTAATGCCTTAGACTTTCACACTATTCCAGGAAGGCAGAATATATTTTAAGGCAGAAAATGTCATTTTTTTTAAAGAATAAATACTCCTCTCCAGGGAAAAAAAAAATAAATCTAGAAGTGTCTTGTCAGGCAACACACAAGAGCGATGATGTCTTTAGTAAAGTTTTATTAAAGGACTTTAGAGCAGTCATCCTAATAATTTAATGACATAGGTTGCTTCGGGGCAATAGACTAGATTCTTAATGAAGAAAGATGACCTCCTCTTCTATCACTTTATCATTTCCACCACAGAAAGCCTCTTCTCCTCTTGCGGCACTTAGTGATGTCAAACACATGCTGTCTGTGCCAGAGCATATAAAAGCTACATAATAATGTTCTCCATCTTAGATAAGCTTGTCGTGTTGATACAGTTACAGTAAACACTTGAGCTTATGAACAGTGGTTTCCGTGTGGTTTTTTGGTATTCATTCCTAAGTCCATGATTTTTACTGTGCAACTCTCCTTTTTGTACTACTTTGTCGTCTCTTAGTAGACAATAGTTCATAGGTTGGCTTTACCTTGGTATTTCTCCATTGTTGCAATATTCATAATGCTGAATTTTTCTTTTGTTTTTAAACTAACCTAGTCTGATATGTATTCTCTGAAAAGTGGCCCTACATGTGAAAGTGGCCTCCTGTCTTAAGTTCGTAAGATTTATAAATATCCAACTTGGGAGTCATGCTTAATATGCTTTTCATGGCCTCTTCTTCTGTTAGAAAGTCATCATCCTTCCTGCAGGTTTTCTGCAGAGATACTCTGACCTAGGTACACGTTTTTCAGGATATTTCTGCATGCATTAAGGCTCCTGTAGCGTGGCCCCGGTTTTGCAAGCAGAATGGAAGCGAGCCCAATTCTATGATACGATGATCAGTGAGAGCACGTGCAGGGCTTCACAGGGTTAAGGACCTGGCTGGCGTACCCCAGAGCCTGCCTGTTCCACTCCATCGAAGCTGGAGTTGTTGAACTATTTTAGTGGGTTTTACTTAGGTATGAATCATACAGCAAAAGGTTTCGCTTTTGTTACTGAAAACAAATACTCATTTTGAACTTGAGCCCAAAAGAATTCAGGCTATTGAATTGATGCGGCATGGTGTGGATACGGAGATAGGCTCTAGTTCATATGCCTGAGGAGCAGAAATAGGAGATGGGGCAGGGGAAGGGAACTAGCTCAGTGCAGGGCGTTTGGGGCAGCGTAGGGGAGTGGGGAACATCTGCAGCTTTCCTTCCTCTGCTCTCCGTTTGTAAACTATTCTGACTGGGTTTCAAATCAGTACTCTAAATTTCCTTGATCACTTGTGTCTGTCTGGCAAATAGTTTCTATATCACCGTTAGTTGCTTCTGGATTTGAGCAAGCAACTGCCATGAAAAAGACCTTTATAAAATGAGCCAAAGTTCTACAAACAACTGTTCAAAGCCAGGGATATTTTGATGTAGTTTTAATCATTAAAAAATTACAAAGGAAGGAAAATGCAGCATGCATACTAAGAACATAGATTACTGATACAGAAAGGTGAAATTGGTTGTTATTGACTCCTTAATTTTAAATAATATATCAAAAAGGTTTCTGTAAGATAGCTAAGACACTCCTGATGCTGCTCTATAAGATGCTGTATAAACTATGACTGTAATGATCTGTTTTCCCAAGAGAAGATGGTAATTCAAATCCTCCACAGCAAAATGGTCTGTGATAGGTGATTGCTAAAGATATAGGTAATATATATGTAGTTAATACTCCTTTTTATTTGGATAAGCATAAACTGCCTATGTTTTGGGGAGACGAGAAATATATATGACTATTAATGTATCCTTCTTAATACCAATTATAAAACTCAAAGTTTTGTTACTCTTTTTAACAAATTAGTAGTTTTCATATAATGTTTATGGCATTTCTAATGGGTTAACTTGTTTAGACAACAAAAATGCTTTTTAGCAAACTTCACTTCTTTTAGCATGAAATGAAACAATTTTGCTGACACAATGAGAAAACCGTAAGTTATTTTTATCAACAACAGTGGTAGTCTTTCAGCTTAATTAATTACAAAGAGGAGAGAGTTGCTATGAACTACGTAGTAACAGCCTGATCCTACAGGACGGTTAAATCCTGAATGAGCATGAAAGGAGAGGCTCTAACAGAGCTTTGCTTGCTCCCCTCCCAGGTGTAACTCTGCATTTTCCCGAGATGCTCCTTTGCAAGTCCATCTCACTGTTTATGGAGTAGCTACTTTACTGGAAAGCCATACACAACTTTGTTAGCAGTCTGGGAACTGAATTACTTGCCTGGCAATTAGAATTGTCAGAGGAATCGATAGCAGAAATGTTGGAAGCCTTTTGACTCAAGTTTTCATAACTTTATAGCCCATGCTAGAAAACCATAGAAAAAAACAGAAAGCAAAATACATTCTGTAAAGTAATCCTGACTTTTTATTCTACATGGAAATCCATCACACTCACTCACACACAGACTTCTGCTTTCTGCCTCCTGGATCCAGAAATATCTTTGTTTTTTCTGGCATTCCAAAAACCAATATGACACAGTGCCCTTTTGGCCAGATTGACAAGAGAAGAGCTCTTTGGTGCCAAATTATGTTTTGCTCCCATTAGCCTGTGTTGCCCCAGAGGCAGTATCTGCTGCCCATTCAACACGCCAGGAACGGAGATGCTCATGAGCTGGACGTGCTTTTTACAGTCCTAATACTGTTTGGGAACAAAAAATTAGCCTGGAGCTTGGGGAAAATCCATGTTAGAAGAGAGATAAGTGAATGCTTGTCAACTCCATCAGACCAAAATCTGATGAAGGTCTTTGATACTTTATAATTTAAGAAATCTTTTTGAGGTTAACTGTGCTCACTTGCTTAAAATGTACAAGGATGCAGCTGACAGGTTTTGTCATGCAAATAATTGAATGCCGCGATTATTTAATTAGAGCTGCCTTGGCCCATTTAGTTCTTTGCTAAAATGACAATGTGCATGTAATCTTTTATCACAAATGTAGCCAAAGCAAATTAGTTTTGTTTTTCTCTTGTTAATCAAAAATTAAAGCAGAGGGTATTTATTTTTCTTGAATTATTTGACACCACAGAACCAGTGGGATAGAGATACACTAGTTCCATGAATTGGCAAGTTTTGAAGTTGCATTGGATTACTTTTGTTTATCTCCATCCTTCTTCTTTTTGTAGGAAATTCCACTTACTTGGATGACCACGGACCACCCCCTCAAAAGGTGAGCTGCTGTTACTTTGTGTTTGCTTTCTTCTTGCTTTTATGGTTTTGGTTTTTAATTAATTGTATGTTTACTTGTGTGCAAAGCAACTCTGCTGAGTTTACATCAACAGCACTTGGCCTTTTCAACTTTTTTCCCCCAATGTTTTCAGGCATTTGTAAGTAACTTGGGTTAAATCTCTGTGTGACTAAACTAATGGAGTTCTTGTCATTGAGTCAAGGGGAGGCAGGATTTTAGTGATGTTTTGGCTGTCAGCACATTCATGCAAAAGCAAGACACTGCAGTTGGGGCTAAAAAGGCAAGTGAAGATGGCCTTTTTGCTGGCAGCAGTTCCTAGAACATGGGCTCTGCTGCAGGTGCAATGCTTTCAAGCAGAGCAGTGGGATATATTTAATAAATGTGCATAATGAGTCCTTTTATAGGGATAGGGTACACTGTTCCCATCACATATGACTGTGCAGCTTTGACTTTTCCCTCACCATCATCATGGCACCTTATGACATTTCAGGTGAGGACCAGCATCATGATGGTTTCTTCAAGAGGAAGAAGTGGAAGCAGGCATTTAGGGTCTTTTGTTTTGTTTTCTTTTGTTTTACCCTGTGTTGCTTTATTCTCTAAAACATGATTTGGTACTATCTTGTATCTGTCTTTCCAGACAAGAAGGCTGTTATAACTCCTTTTGTATAGTAGTTATTTAAAAAAAAAAAAAGAAAAAAAAAAAGACAACAGTTCTCTTGCCATGTTCTAATTTCTCCAGACTCACTTTATTTCTGTCGGTACAGTGTAATATCTTATTGAGGTATTTGGGTAGAACTAACTGCGGTTTTTAAAAAGTCTTTATTCTATGCAGTTGCAACACTTGAAGGTGCAGCTTTTCTGAAAGTTTCCTTTCCAAATTATGCAGAATTCTCACTGTTACTTGTAAAACACCAAAGCAGAAAGGGGGGGCGGAGATACTGTGATTATGTATATTATAATAATTAGCCATAGGCTAATTTATATAATATAGCCTATGACTTTAATATAAAGAGTGTATATATATCTCTGATGGTAGTCCTCACTCATCTCTGTTCAAACTGATCATGAAATCACATCCTGAGCTACCAAGTCTTGAGTTTAAATACTCAACCATGTGTGTGCATCAGTGTGGTGAAACAGTTGGCTTTTGGTCAGGGGAAGGAGGGAAATGTGGAAAGAGATTCGATCTAGCTTCATTATCAGTGAAAGCAAGCTACAATAATCTGGGTTTCTTCACGTTTTTGCTGCAAACTCTCTGCACATGAGATCTGTAATTTTCAGCTGATATGTGGAAATCTGTTACGCTCTTAAAGTTCAGACAGCTCACTTAGAGGGATCATACACATCTGATTTTCTTCCTTTCAACACAAATTACTCACGTTTTCTGCACGTGCAGTTACAAAACCAAATGGATGTAGACAAAAGTGACAAAATCAACCTGTTAAGTTCATCATTACTAACTGAGATGGGACAGGGGGGAATCTAAGCCTAAACAAATGGTTCACACTTAAAATTTACTTAGTACCCTCTTGTGCTCTTGAAAGATATTTTTTTGTTATTTGGGTACCATCTGCTTCTCTTGCCCAGAAGTACAGCAGCTTGCATGGAGTAAAGCATTATGTTTGTCAGGTCACCACAGTGAACACTCAGCTTGGAAGAGTAAAGCAATGCTTCTTCTAGACCTGTATTTTTCATGCTTACGTTAGCACTCAGAATGCCTAGCTGTGCCAGTAAGGAAGAGGCTATAATATAGATAAGAGTTTTTAACCTTGAAAACTTTAATCAGATTTTGGTCCTTTTACTTTAGGAATTTTGCATTACCAATTAATGGTGCTGTGGATGGGAACTGTGCTCCAATGGGCAGTAGCAGTTGGACAGATTTATCCAACCCAGACACTTTCCTGTTTACATTATGAAAATTTCTTTTGCCTATCTAAACGTGTAATTTTGGGCTGTATTCATGCAGCTTCATCCAGCTGCAGCTCAGCTGTCTGTAGAAAGGCCAGCTGATTAGATACCTACATAATTGATTCATTGGTTGTGTAGGTACTCTTTGATTAGCTACTTAGTCAGTAAAGTTTTTGGGCTTCCTGTGTAATCATCCTCACTCCTGAAAGCTTGGTGAATAGCTCACTGGAATGACAGGCTATAGCCTTGTATAAGTTACAGGTATTTTGCTTTTTGAAGTACTTGCCTGTGTTTAGAAATATTGATAAAAGATGGATGCGTACACTTTGATCATCCCTTGGACAACATGTGGGCAAACCTGCTTGTTCTTGGGTGGGGTTTTGTGTTTTGTTTTTCATTCTTCTAATCAAAACACGGGCGGGGATTTGTAAAAGGGCAGATAATTCCTGGTATTTGCTTAGGGTCATGTTTTGCAGGAAGATGCTCTTGCTTTGTAAATCTCACGCATTGCATTATTGGCTAAGTGCAATTACTTACCCTCCTACAGCTTCAGCTCTGAGCTGTGAACTCTGCCTTTGTGAGTAAAACTAAATTCACTGTAATTGTCATTATCTTTCAGGTAGCCTCTAATCACATGGCTAGATAACTGTCTACATTTAAACTAATAGGCCAGGCTGGATGAGGCTTTGAGCAACCTGGTCTGGTGGAAGGTGTCCCTGCCCGCAGCAGGGGGGTTGGAACCAGATGATCTTTAAGGTCCCTTCCAACCCAAACCATTCTATGATTCTGTTATTCTAATAGATGGTTAAGGTCAATGAATGGTTTAATTTGACACATAAAAAGCTGTCAGAAGAAATTAATCCTGAATCCAACATTTAAAGTATTTCATTACAAATAGTATTTTCAGTTATGATCCTCACAAAGCACAGGTGACACGATGCACCTTTCTTTAGTAGCATGTGTAATGCACAGATGAAAAAGCCCTCGATTTGTTTCTTTCAATCCTGGCAGTCACTTACTCTGGAAAGCATACCTTTGCCCTGCTGCATTCAACTGTGGTCAGTCCTACGTGGCACTATTATGTGAAGCTCTCCAGTGTTTTCCTAGTGCCCGCTGTATTCATCAGTGGAAATTACAGCATGCCCTGAATGAAATGAAAACATCAGAGGGGGATTTGGTAGGTTTAGGAAGTAAGTTTTAGAGTCAAAAGGATTCTAATTTTATGTGTCTGCTCTAAAATGCTTAAAAATTAGAAATTGAGGTAATGAACAACAGTCTATTGCCCAGGGTTGAAATGACCGATAGCTAATATCGGCAGTATGTAGTTAGCTGTAGTGGAAGGCCACCAACAGTTGATATGCACTGGACTGTAGCTGTTTTGCAGAGTACATTCCAGTGTTTTGTTGGAAATAGTATTTGTTTTGGCTTTTCGTCATGGCTTGGTGCCAAAACTTTGGTTTTTTTAAATACTGTGTGGTTTTATTCCCAGTGGAAGAACTGAAAATAGCACTTGTTCTCTGAATAAGGAATGTCATCATCATGTTTCAGGAGATCAGGGTACTGGGCTGTTTTTTCAAATAAAGGTGGCAGCAGCAATTTTCTCAGTGTAAGCTGAGAAGGAGAGCTTTGCTCGCTGCTGTACGTGAACGTTGCTGGTGTGGCTCTGGTTCTCCCAGTTGAGCCAGCTTTTCAAGTCTTCCCCCAGTAAAGGTTTCCTTGACTGTTAAACACTAGCAGTGGTTACCCTTGCCAGTGATATGAAGGTTACCATACCAGTGATATGAAGGTAATGTGTCTGGCGTAGACCACTCTTCTTTGGTCCTTAGGCACCAAAGACTTGACCAGAGATTGCCTAATCTTAGATTTCCACAAGTTCTAAGGCAGATGTGTGTGTGCTTCTCTGCAGGCAGATGCAACCTCCAGTAACCTAGCACACCTCTGGTCTTCCTGGTGTTAGTATGTGACAGATAAAAAGGGAATATAGTTGAGCCAAACGTAATCTCCTACCCTGTCAGTAAAAATTAACTCTTTGAGTTAAAGCACTTGAACTTCCTAGTTCAAATCTATCTCACTACCTTCTGGGATTTTTTTATACACATCTGAAAATATCAATTTTAAGGTTTTTGCAAAGTGATCATTTGTTTATCCTTTCTCTGTAGATGGGAGTCTAAGTGATGCCTACAGATGATGCTAGCCTGTTTTTAAAAAACACCTGTGAAATTGATGTTCATTAGTGACTGACAGTGTTCAGTTGATCTATTTCTTGTCTGAGCATTTCAGCAAATAAAATGGGTGTATTTTGTTCCAGTATTTGGGCTAGCTATTTCCTTAGCAAAACTTCCTGAGGTGGTTTCCGGCATCCAAGATGGTGAAGCTGGCCTTTGAGGACAAATGATACGATCTTTATCAAACCTACTGTTGTTATCCATTGAAAGCTCTTCCCCTGAGAACTTCGCGTGAGCATCAGGACATGTCCCCCTTTTGGTGCAGCTGATATGTATGTGTAAAGGACCGGTGCACACAGAACACAGATAAATAACATTCAAGTGGTGTATTCTCCTTTTCTTGATGGTTTTCCCATGGGATGTCTGTCATGGACCCAATGTCTTTTGGCAGCTGTTTAGGTGTCAGCAAAGCCCTATGCTTAGCACATCTGTGACAGTGCTTCAAAGCTTTAAGTGAATACAAAAATGGATGTGGGTCAGGATGAGGTCAAAATGAAAAGAAATAAAATGCGTACACAAAATTAAGTTTGATCTGATTTTATTGGTTTGAAGCTGGAAAGCGGATAAATACCCTTTTCAGCATTCTTGCAGTTCTTACCTAGTGCTTATGTGATAATTGTTCATGTTTTCCTTATGGATCAAGACTATGGGAAAAGATAGTATCCTTGAGTGGCCTTTGGTATGTACTGTACCCAGTCCTTGCCACCCTCTGTTGTCAAGCAGAATTTTTTCTTTCTTTTATTTGACTTTAAATCTTACTAAAAGTTGATGTCAGCATTGCCCCCATTACATTGAGTTTTTATGTTCATCAGGTTTGTGTCAGCTTTATTTTTTCAATTCTTTTGATAACAGTACTAAGATAACAGCCAAGAGCTGTGCTTTTTTCTTTTAGTTTTGAATTTTTTCTTTAGTGGATACTTCCTGTGCTATTTGAGCTTGTGTTTTAGTTCTAGCCATCTTTTTTGAGAACATGGTTTTACCCCTTCAGTGCCCTACAGTCTTAAGTGATTGATTTGTTAGGGATGAAGTGCTTAATTTAAAAAAACAAAACAAAACAAAATAACCAAGCAAGATTTGTTTCCCTTTAAGTATGTGCTTATTAGGGGTGTTAAGAGCATGAGTAGTAGTATGTGTGTTTTTGATAAGAGTTGAAATTCTCTGTTTAGCTGTTCTAAAACAAATGGTGGATAATCTTTGAAGCAACCCATCCACGGTAGGGTAGGAGGAGCTTTCAGTGATTGAAAAAAGCCCTATCCTGCTTGTAAAATGAAGAATTGTTTATGAGATGATCATGCAGTGTGCAAGTTTTCAGCTAGAAAAAATTGTCAGAATTTAGAAATGCTAAAATAGAGTAAGTAACTTCCTGTGGTTACCAGACTCAATACCTGGCTGATAAAATCAAAATATTAAAAGAGGATTCAGTAAGTGTCTTAACCACAAAGATCCCCTTTATAGTTTGAAGTACTGTTTTACTGTACACCTGAGCTTTTGAGCCTAGTACAGTCAACAAAATACTGAAATTTTAAAAAGAATAAAATGTTTCTCCACTTCCCTCAGTTTATTAAAGGCAGTGTAAAATAATTGTAGAAATAGTGGGAATAATTTTTATGTTCTTTTTAAATTACGTTCTCCTTCCTTATAAATGACAGTATCTCAAGGGAAGAAAAATCTGATATTTCTAGAAGATTTCCCCATTGTCTGTTATTTATAATCTGTTGGAATCCTGCTGAAGCTACAGGTGGTGAATGATATAGCACACTAGCATTACGGAGATATTGCCAAAGGCTAGAATTGAATCTGTACTATTAAGTGTGAATTGGGTCATAAAAATATTTGAATAGTACTGGAGTACTAATTTCTGTTTTGTTTTATTCACATTAATTTTTTGATCAAGAATCTTCAGGACAATAAATTATTTTATGTTATTTATCTGTTTATATTATTTTTCTGTTATTTACCAAAATAGAGAAGATTATTACGTTTTTAAAATATTTCTTCAGTTTATAGCATATCAGAAAGGTGGTGTTAACGGGGAGGCTGACTGATAGTAAATGGACAGTACAAAGAGACTTGGGAAACAAAAGCCAGATTGCCTGTCACAAGAAGATAAATCCGTGCAGGATACTGTGCATGCTGACATCCTGCAAAAGTTTCAACAGTAGTGAACTGGCTTTTTACTAAGCCTGACGTTTTCAGCCTCTCAATTTTGAAAGACTTTGAGAGACAACAGGGATGCAGGTTTTGTGAATGACAGTAGTCTGTAGGTTTTATCCATCTAATTTCAAAGATGCTTGAAAAGTATTTCATCTTTTGGTTTGTACTTTACTGTCGGGCTGTGTGCATAGTTAAAGGTGAATTTTGCTTGCCTCTGGCATTAACGCAGCAGCCTAACCACTGTTACACAAAATAGAAACATTTTGATATCATCAGTTTTGCAACCTGTAGATTTTGTTCTATGTCACATACCATAGCTAAAAAACTACCCAAGGCATTGGGGTCCCTGCTTCTGAAGCTAGCAGAGCTCTGTGTTTTCACTGAAATTTAGGACATAATCCATTCTGAGTTGATATTTGTTCACCTGAAAAGCATCCATGCAGATTATTCACAGCATATGAATATCTCTTACAGATTACAGTTTTAAATTTCCAGCTGTCCAATACATTCCCCCCTTCTTCCCCTTCTTTCCATGATGGGGAGGTATTCATAAACTAACGTAGCATAGGAGGAGATCATAACCACTCAGTCATATGCACTCAATCATGGCCACCTTCGTTATCTTTTTATTAGGAAGCGCTGGATTATAATACTGAAGTCCAATTACAGGTGGGTCTGTGATTTAGGATGACGTAAATCTTCAGTGGAAAAACAAAAATATGCCTCTGGATAAGGGTAGCATGACAGGGCATCTTTTGTAAAGTGACAAACTGATTTGGTTAATGTTGCTAAGCCTTGTGACTCAGTTGAGTAACACTCATGATTTTACCATGAGTCTTATACTTGTTGACGCTGTTCTTAAATCTCGGTTCTGAAAGCATCTCGTTTGACCTGAAAAAAAAAGAGGGTTTTCTAGCTATGATGTTTGAAGAAAAAAAACTTGAAAAACTGGAACTTGGGATGCTGTGGAGGCTTGCAAAACTGGAGGGAAAAAAAAAATCTAGTATTATTTTGAAAGCCTCATGATTTTGAAGATGAGCTGGTAAGTCCTGGTAGTTTTCTACTTGGGCTTTACAAAACTATAAAGTGTAGTTCAGGTAACAGTAAATAGTGGTGAAGGCCATGAGCTTCAATCAAAAATGAGATTGTTAATGAGCCTGTGAGTGGCCAACAGTAGAGTCAAAACATCAGGCAAAGAGGACAGGGTGTCTTGACTGGGCTGAAGGGGTCTGTGTGAGAGTGGTGGTATCATGGTAATTCAGGGGAAGGAGGAGTTTGGATAAGTAATGTAAGGACAAGGCAGTGTGGGTATGAATAGGTAATTCTCGGGATGGCACCCATGGTGCCCCAGTGTCCTGGGGCAGTGTGGAGACCTTTGCTGCTGGCACCACTGGGGATTTTGAGTAGATGCAGGGAGAAGCTCCCTCCACTGAAATGGGAAGGACGCCTGCCTTGATCAGCAGGAATGAGATTTGGTTTGCCTGAGCAAGCCAGATTAATTATTTCAGACTGCAGAAGGGTGAAATGGGAGCACTAGATGCTGGGCCTCGTCCATTATTGCTTCCAACATGTGGCATCTCCAACACCACAGGATCCGCTTGTGACTCAGATGTGGACTGTGGTCAGTCAGAGAAGGTATTCTGGGCCTTTGAGTAATTTTAGATGACACTGGGATTTCTGCTGTGTTCTGGCTCTGCTGGAAGAGTTGGCCAGCAGCATGTTGCCCTTCCTGTAGGTGCTTCTTGGTGTTGCTCCTTCCAGGTGGTGACATTGTCATGAACTAGATTTGAGTCTGTTACCTACAGAAGCTGTGATGGAAATTCAGTCCCTTTGAGTTCCTCTGAGCACATGGAGCGAGGGCACCTTGGAGCCAGCTCATCAGTAATGAGCGTATGGATTACAGCCCAGCAGAACTGGCCTGTTTTACAAATTAAAATCCAGTTATGGCTATAAACAACCTTTATTTCATACTGCAATTGACTTGTAAAGTGCCTGCGCAAAGTGCAGTGGAAAAGACAAGCATGTTGGAGACATTAAAATAAAATGTGAAACTACTGAAGGGGACCTAAAGTAAAGGGCAGGAGGGCAAAGTGAAACACAGTATGACAGATCCTTGGCAATGATGAAACCATGAGTTGTTGCGCTAGCTGCAGCCTAGTAGATAGTCAACCACAATAGGTACAAAAGGGTTAAAGCTTAATGTGAAGAAAGACAAGTGCATACAGAGGAATAAATTATTTAATGTACCACTGACCACATTCAAATCCAATATTACTGGCTCCCGGGGTGAATTTGTGAAGATTGCATTGGAAGGATAGAAACTACTGTAAGGTAGTTATGTTACTTAAGGGAACACCAGTGCCGCGATGTATTAGAAAAAGGTTTAAAACCAGGCTTAGCTACTTAATATCTCTCATTTTGTAAGTATCCAATATAAACATGTGGGTTGGATGTGATAGGATTTACTATTTAAACAGAGAATAACTGTGCCGGTGTGTTCGGAGCACATCACAGAGTGTACAAAACCCTAAGCTCAGGAGGAAAACCAGCAGTTTTAAACTTTACGGTTCCAAGATACATGTACATATAATGTGAAGCTGCTCTGGAGTTAAAATCTGCCTTGCACAAATTCTGCAGCTTAAGGGTTTTTTGGTACATGGAAAACCTTCCAGTGGAAAACTGAATAATTAAAGTGACACCAAAATTCTTAACCTACCTGAATTCATGCTAGTTCCCTCAACAAATACCGGTGCCAGTGAACCATGTTCTTACATCATTTATCTCCTTTATCTTGTTACAAGATAGGTGTGTACCAGTAAGACAACTTCCACAATGTGATGAACTTTAGAAGTAAAAGATGACACTACTGCTTTTCACAAGAAAACTAATGAGGGTCTTCCTGTTCTTTTTCTGTTGTAATCTGCATACACTCATGTAGGGTAAAGAAGAAAGAGTGATGGCTTTATGTTCTGCACCCCTCTCTGTGCCAGAGACAGTCCCATATGCTTTGCTTCTTCTAAATGCCATCCTGAGATGTATTAAAAAGGGATGTCTGCAAGATATGAAGGATAACTGTTCAGTTCTCTTTGGCATTAGGGTGACAGGATACAGCACTGTATCTAATTTTGGTTCCAGAAGAGGTGAACAAGTTGCAAACTGCAGAGGAAAGCAAGAAGAATGAAGAGGAGGTTGAAAAGCATGCTAAGAAAGGGCAAAAGGAAAAGATTTGGTTAATCTAGCAGGTGTTGGTTGTACCCTCTCCCCAAGCCATTATCTTTTTGGTGGGGTGATTCCCTCTCACCTGCTTCATCCCTCAGAGGAGCCGGAGCTGCCACCACTTGCGTACAGCAAGTGTTGCTGAGTGATGGGAGCCAGGAGTCCTGCTCACACCTCCAGAGGCTGCCTAATGTCAGTGACCACCTGAAACTGCTGAGTGAACAGAGCATCTCTCTTTACCAACCTGTTTGACATATACATGTGCTGGATTTGAACATTGCTGTAACATCACATGCCTGAAATCTGGTTCTGCACTCCCTTTGGCAGGGAATCTTGTGCAGCAGATTGCAGAAGCAGAGGTTTTGCTCAGCTGTGAGCTGCTGTTGCAGGAAGGTAAATCAGGTGTAAGGTATAAAAGGAGCAAAATGAAATGTATCGACAGGATGCAGCCAAAACGTTGAAAACTTGATCTTTGACCTTTTCATTGTAATTTTCCCAGGTTGCTATTGATATTATAGTTTCAATTTGCTGTATGTATAGCCATAGTATCTTGTAATAGGACCTGATCTGAGACTTAACAGAGGGAGACTTCACTATGCTTTGGACTGAGCTCTTTTTAGATTTGTAAAGGTGCAGTACTTCTTCACGGAAAAATTATTGGAAGTTTTGATATTGGCTATACAGATCTGTTTTGTGGGACACATCAGGAACCATTAGCTTTGGTGGACACTTCATAGTAATGCTTTTCTTTAGTCTTAAGTTTGAGGACTATGCATACAACCCATCTCCTTTTGCTGCTTGTGCTCCATGCTTATGTTTTCAATTTATTTTGGTACTTAGGGATGTTGAATCATTAGAGAACACATTTTAACTTATTCTTCCAAATATGTCAGCTGCTAAACAGATGAAATGCACTGTTTGAGGCAGGGCAGGGGGGAAGTCATCCTTTTTCAATTAAATTAGTTGCTTAATGAAAATGCAACAGAAGAGTCTTCTGTTTCTTCTTCTGCCTTATTTTCAGTGCTCCACTGCAGCTATATGGCTTTCGAACTTCGAAAGCAAACAAACTTCACCCTTACCTTTCTTGTGGTTTCTAGTGTATTTTCAGTGACCCATGGAGAAGATTGTGCTGGCTTGTCTGCTTCAGAGTTGGTTAATTGCAAAAGCTTGCCTCTGTCCAGTGTCACTACACTCTACAGGTGGCTCTTGACATAACTGGATCTGTGTGGTTTAGCTGGGGAAGAAGGAGGCTAACTAGTAATTTATTTTGTTTTCTCTCTCTCTTTTTCATCTTTCAGTCATGTTTTCTGCTGACATATCTTTGTGCTAGCAATTCTTCATTGTAATTGCTTTAAAAGTGAGCAAGAATAAGTTGATACTTGTTTGGAATTAGATTTTTTGTGCAGCAACTCCTGAAGTTGCGTTTGGAATATGTTATCTGTCGGTGGCCTTAGAGTTTGTCTTTAAGTAGGCCGTGGCAGGCTTGTGACAAACCGCAATTAAAAAGAGGCATCCGATGGACCTAAGAGGATCTCGAAGCTGGTGACTGAGTGATCTGATCTGTCTTCATGAAACCCACAATGTGAGAACGCAGATTCTCTGGAAATGGTAGAAGATGAGCTAAAAATTAAATGCATGGTGGGTAACAAAATTCTGGAATTTGTTGGTATAGCAGGTTGTGTAAGAAATTCTTCAGGCAACAGGCAAGGATGTGCCTTCTAACATCCTATGTGCAATCTTTGGGGGCACTGGGGGAGGAGGAGGAGAGATACTGCAGAGAAATGGACTGCTGACAGCACTCGCGTTTTCAGGTGCCTAGTGAGCATTTTCCACCACTCATGAGCCAAATGGGCCCATTGCTTTGACTCAGTAAGCCAGTTTTAAAATTCTTATAATTCTGTCTCGGTTGGACAGGAAAAAAATGGAGAGGATGCACTGGGAAGATGTGACGCTATATAGAGATGTGTGACGTCAGCAAACGTTTCCTTGCTTTCACTATCTTACCAGTTTTGTCCGTGTTGAACACTGAGCACTATCTGACTACAGGTTAGTGTCTGCTCAGAAAGTGAGAAGTCAGTTCTGGCACCCACTTCTGGCCCCTCTCATCAGTGAGGACAGGTTCTTGCAGAAGCTGTGAAGATAATGGATTGCTTTCTGGGAACATGTATCTCTGACATGAGTTATTTATCTGGGCAAATTGTACCTGGGCTGGGAAATTTTTGGCAAATGGGCAAAATTATACTGGATTTGGCTCAGTAAAAGTGGAATGATTTAGGCCTTTGGGTGGATCCCTAAATTGTTGACACTGCAAGTAATTATCCAGCTTAATTTTTTAAATGGTGCAAAGATTTACCTGGAGACAAAGCCACCACTGAAGATGGAAGCCTGGGCTTTTGTCAGGCTATCTGAGAAATGGCTCCCCTCCTGAGACTGGCAGACTTATCTTGCAGAGCTGCTTGACAGTTGTCATCCGTAATGCAAATTCATTTTGGGATAAACTTGCTTTTTCTTCTCGATATCATTCGCAGTGGTTCTTGACATCTTTAACTGTGGAGCAAAAGAAAAAAAAAAAAGTTTGAACTGACAAGTAAATTGCTATATAACTTTCCAAACCCTTGGAGAGAGCTGTTGTAATTATACTGTGGGTTTTGCTTTTTTGTAGCTGTACGTACTAATTCATATAACTCCAAAGTGAATTACGTGTTTGAATTGTTTATATTACCTCTGGGCTTTGATGCAGTGCTCAATAAAGTCACTCTGTAATTATTTTGAAGTTGTGTGTGTTGTTACATGAATGTCATGTTGCCAGAGCATCACCTCAGCAGTTAGTCAGTCTACATTGTAAAATAAAATGTAATCCAATTAGCATTTTGTAAGCCTCCAGCTGCTGTTTTCCATCTTGTTTCTGCTAATATAATAGGAGCCTCCTTTTCAAGTGCTTCCTCTGCCACCATCTCTTATATTGTCTGAGTCTGTTGTGAGTATCGTGAGGGGGAAAAGAAAGAAGTTCCTCTCTGAAAAAGTTGTCAATTTCTTGCATTTTTAGATCTGCCTGATACAAACTCAGGTTTCTGGAAGAAGTATTTCATCTTCTAAGACATTACTTAGACATTTTCTAAAATGCAGAAAGCAGATTTATAGTGTCCGAAGGGAACTGGTCACATTAAAAAAATACTTGCTTATGTACCAAAAGCCCGTGCGCTCCATGGCTATGTGTACTGGGCACACCCTCAGGTGCATTTAGGTGAGTAAGTGGAATGGTGACGTAAACAGAGGAAACATGAGCAGAGCTTCAGCAGTGCATCCCTAAAGCTAGCCGCATTCAGCAGCGCTGCAAGTGAAGTTTTGATTACCGTTACTGACGGTGTTCTTCTGAAGTGAGCTTTGAGCTGTAGCGTTTATCTTGAATCTTGTCCGATTTAACCTAAGTGCATTCAGATGTTTACTGAATCAAGGCATTGATATATTGGCCTCCTTTAGGCTAAACAGTTGGCTGAAAATAATAGCCCTTTATTTCAGTTTTCTCTGTCTGTAGTGAGTATTTGCTTACGGTTTCTTTTTGGGGGTTGCCATGGTTATCATCTGCGTGCAGAACAGAATTGTGCTACGTAGGAAGGTGAGTTTCAGAAACAAAGGTGAGAACAGGCCAAACTTGGTAGCAACTGTCGGGTTTTTTTAGCTGGTAAAGTTGTTTGCACTTAGAATAGTGACTTTACAAAGGCCTGTTTTAGTTTTATTTTATTTTTAAAGAATGATATTAATAAGATTCACCCAAAGTTCCTGGCTAATCAAATCAGGGATTTAATTAGAACTTGAATGTAATCTGGGTGCAGCAAAATTCCACTTGAAATGAATGAAGTACCAATGAAGAAAAAATTTTGCTTGCTATATTGCAAAGTGCAACTCTGCTATGAAAATCAAAGCAGTTAATAATTATGAAGTATTTTTAAATGTTTCCATAGCCTTACAAACTCTCATCATTTATCACACTTCCAGGATACTAGGCAAACACATGCTGTATGGGATCTTGCTCCTTCACTTGCACTTGTCAGCGTCTACTTAGCGTTTCTCCTGAAGACTTTCACATACTTGCACAGCAAAATACGTCAAAAGTGTATGTCTGAGCAGAGGAGAAACTCCCATTCCACAAGTTCAATGTTGTTGTGTGGATAGTGCTGCAGGGTCGTGGCAAATACTGATGCTGGGTTTTGTTCTGCGAAGAAATGAATCAAAAAGGGGACAATTCAGAATGTGTCCTGTGTGTACTTGCATAAGAAAAACTTTAATGATGGTGACCCTGGTGTTATAATCAACATAATAAAATGTGTTCAAATGTTAACCTTTCAGACATCATCGGCAGTTGTTTTGGAAAAGGTTAGCTACAGCTGTAGCACAGAGGTGTTAAATTCATCACCTTTGGAGTTCTCTAATCATTAAGGCTGGGATTTTTCATTTCATAGGTAGCAAGGCTTCTGAAGGACAGATTGATAAGGAATAAGACGGCTAGGTTTCTCATAGAAAACTCTAAAAATGTTACAAAATAGTAAGGTTTGGTGTGTTATGTGGGTTTTGTATGAGCATTGGGAGGCCCATGTTTACTTGCCAAATCAGCAGATGTGATGTCCTGGAACTTGGAAAGCTTAACTGAGGCCATGATCACCAAATACCTACCCCTTCCCCAGGTAATTTGGAGCATGGCAGCTTCCATGTTTATGTTGCAGTGGAAGATATCCTAAACATTACAACCAGGAGCAACAGTAGTGTTCTTTTGGTCGTGAAGTATAACGTTGATAGCAAAGTGCCAGTATGTTCCCATTATATATAAGAGAATCCAGATTTTTTTTTTTTTTTATTCTAGTTTGCAGTCCTCTTTGAAAGTCATCTGAAGGGTTGCCTAAGGAATCATTTTGCTTCCCTGATGAAGATCTATTAGCTGCTTGAATACCATGGGAAGTGCCAGAAGCCCATATGCCTCACCTGACTGCTTTTATCTTAGAAATCCTTCTGCTGGGAGAACATGATTGCATCAGCAGCAGAAGTAACTATAGGTTGAGGTACACCATCGCTTTGGCACGTGAGCTGTTCCTTGTACTGAACACATCGCCTGGCACCTGGGTGCAGGCCCTGTGTTGGGAAACATTTTGTGCCGTCATCTTAATAGAAAAATGAGCTTGCTATAAGTGAGTGCCATACATGCACCACTGTGGATGAAACTGTGAGCTCCTAACTATGTTAGCCAGTTTAAAAGGCTTGAAAACAGATGCCTCTTGGCCTATATTATCAGATGATGCTGCTGTATGCTATACACCAAATACTTGTCTAGTGCGATAGTGTGACTTCAAAATGCCTTTTACTGAAAGAATAGCCCATGGACATTGTCCAGGAACAAAACAAGGCTGCATCCAGTGTACTTCAAGACAGTGAATTACTACTCGCTTCTTCTGGTTTCCCAGGGAGGAGAGCATGGTGCAAGAGTTATCATGGGCTGGAGACCATTCCCGGTGGGCAGGTTGGATGTGGCTCTTCTGTTTTGAGGTTTAGAGAACGTTGCCTGTACGGAGGTGATCCTACTGTGCCAGTTGGCCTCCAGGCCACCTCTAGCCCTGGCATTGTTTATTCCACAAGTAGATATCTAGACAGTGGTGGCATGATTTGTTCTCTGAGTGTCTTTGGAAGATTCGTGTTTATATTTGAAATTGAAACAGTTGTTAAATTTTAGCTCTATACAACTGGTGGTGGTTTGAGGTTTTTTTATTTTTAAGCTGAAGTTTTGTAATTTGAGCATGCCTCTTGTGTTATGTCAGCTTCACTTTGAGTTGCCAAACTGTAGTGCAAATTCACTCTTCTCTGTTCTTTGTATGGGAGGCGGTCAACTAAAGCTGACTATTTGCAGTGAGGTTGCAAGCAGCAAGCTTAAGCCCATCATCAGCTTCACTAGAAGACATCAGCTTAGTGTTTAGTAGCTTAGTGTTTCTGGAGTAGCTACCAATCTGCACTGTTAAATTAAACTGGATCAGGAGGGGGAAATCGCAGCTTGCCACCTCCTGAGCCACGCGTTTCTCTTCTAAAAAGCTTCTAGCTTGCTGGTGGAAGTGAATGCTTCTGACCTGGGCAGGGCCCTAGAAATTCTCCAGTATGTATCTGTTGGCTTATGGTCAAAACATGCTGTGATTCAGAGGTACACAGAAACAAAAATACCAATATACTGACTCCATTTTTTCAATCTTTAGGTACTTCCTTTCCCCAGCCAGGTCGTCTATAACAGAGTTGGGAAGTGTGGGAGTCGAACTGTGGTTTTGCTTTTGAGAATTTTATCGGAGAAACATGGATTCAACCTGGTTACATCTGACATCCATAACAAAACAAGACTGACCAAAAATGAACAGGTAAGTTGCTCCTGCTTATCTTAGATCCTGTTTTCTTATTATGTGTGTGAAACTGAGAAGCAAAGGCATACGCTAGTAGAAATTGTATTGAAAAGGTGTACTGCTACTTTGACCTGAGTAATCAGCCAGCATTCATCCTCCTCTAAGTGGCTTCAGTTAATAGGAGAAATGGATGGTAAAGCCAAGAGCAACATAATGTGGAAGCTAACCAAAAAAACTAACTTCCAGTGAGTCAGCTGCTGAATTTAGTCAGCATAGCAGTTAGTCCAGCAGAGAGGCAAGAAGGGTTAGTACAAGTGAAGTTAGGTGCTAACAGCTTCTGGGACCTGTATGAATGTATCTGCAGGGCACAGCTGTTTCTCATATAAGCGGGCCAGCTTATTCAGACCTAGCTTGGGTCTCTTCAAGCAGAGCAGGAGTAAATAATAGCCAACAGGGTTTGGGGGTTTGTTTGGTTTTTTTCCCTCTCGCTTTCTTAATTCACTGCTAGTAATCACTTGCGTCAAAAAGTTGTTTCCCAGGGCCATGCTAACCCATGTTGCTACTATAATCTGACACGTCCTTGATCCTATCTCAGCCTCTTGCTCATCTGCCTTTTTCATGTTATTGCAAAACCCTTACTAAAACAAGTAGAAATACCACATGAAACCTCTTTACCTAGACACCCCTTCTTATGTTCCCTTAAAGTTGTAGGAGGCATTATTTTTGCAGCTCTGATTCCACAAACGATCCAGTTATTTAAATTCCCTTGTATTTAGGGTAACCACGTGCCCCCTGTGAGTATTACTGCCATCAGTAGGTATTGATGCGAGTAATAGAAAAAACTTCAGACTCCAGAGTGTACGGACGTAGTCAGATGTTGCACACATTGCCCACAGCTGCTATTTTGATCTGCTGATCAGGTAAATGCCGCACTAACCGCCTGCGTCACTCCTAAGAATAGAAGCCTGCAAACCACAAAAGGATGTATGCGATGATCAAAATACGGACGTGGGCCTGCCAGTGGCATTGTGCTGTGATTGGGGGTGATTTATTTGTAGCCTGTTTATGAGCATAAGTTTGTTATTTTAGATACAGCAGTTCATTCCAAATGGAAATTAGGGATCAGATATGCTTTTCAGGCATTAATAATCACCAGCTTTCACCCTCATCAGCTACTGCGTTTCAGTTCTGTTCTGCCTTTCTCTGGTATGTTGATTGTCCTTTATTAAACATGATATGAGATCACATCTCAACAGTCTTCTGTGCTTTAGTCCAGCATGTGGTGAGTCCAGAGAGGCCCAGACTTGGTTTTGATGCAACCAATACACTGAGGATAAATATCTGCATTACTTTTTGCACTCCAGAAGCTGTTAGGTTACTAGACAGCGAATGTGCTGGAACACAGATGGTGCTGGACGTATTGCTACAGAGCTGATGATTTACTCTATAGATTGCCCTACTATAACTTGAGTCTCTTTATTTTAATTATGGCTCATTTACATAGTTACAATAGGTTCATAATTTAATGAGTACTTTTGCTGAAAAGTACCTTTGATCACCAGGAAACACGCCTGGAGACAGTAACTGTTCTGTTGTTCAGGGTATTTTTAGTTGCCTTCTCATTTTTTATGAGCAAAATATGAAAAAATAAATTCTTTCTCCCACCTTTCATGTGGTGTACACAAGAGGAGGTTAAGAGGATGGATGGTCTTGGGCTCCAGGCATTGGCAGAAGAGAAAAGAGAGCTGAGCTGGGCTGTAGGCTCCCAGCGTGAGCTTGGGCTTCGCACTCGAGATGATAGGTCTCTCTTCCTTCTGTTGTTTTCTGTCCTATGTTTGGTTAAAGCCCTGATCCAGCCAAGACTTCTCTGTAAATATTTAGCTTATGCAGTCTGCTGTTGTTAAATAAAGTTAAGCAAGTAGGTGTTCTTAATGACTACAGAGATTGCACATAACTGGAATCCATATTCTCATTGCCTTTTCCAGTCTCCTTCCAACTAAGAAATTTTCCTGAATTATGTGTGCCTGCTAGCAATTAGAATTGCAGCCTTTGAACATCTATGGGCATAAGGGAGTGAGTTCTGGAAACACACAAGTTAATCTGTGCCTTACCATTTGCTATATTTCCAAGTAAATTAAATACAGAAAATAATATGTAGTATTCTTGTGTACAAAGTCAATCTAATTGATGTGGCTTTAAAATGACACACATACTGTTGCAAAATGAATTCTTCCTCTTCCCCGACTTCCCCCCCTCCATTTTTTTGCATTCAGAGATGTAAGAATAAGTATGCTTATAGATATGCAAATACTGATCACATACAGGAGTAATTGGTATTTTATCAACATATCATTTCCCTCTACCACCCGTCCTTATGGCTGTGCAGACAGCTTTATATATAATTTCAGTTTAACACACTAAAAATCCATCACTAATTTTTCTTAAATGCTTTTAAAGACAGAAAATTGGTCATAGCAGCTTGGGGAGTGTAAGAAATTCTTGAAACCATTCCAAATTTTTGAGAGCTGAAAACGAAGATCTAGTCTCATTCCTGTGAGTTGTTTATGGAAATGAATACCGAGATGAAAGTGATATACTAAATACCTGTAGATACTTGTGCCTCCTGGACCCTACATGCCTTCAGTAGAGACCAAAAACAGTAGAAGACGGTAAACAACTCACAAGAAAGACAGATCCAGAGAAATTCTCATCCTATTTATATCAATGTTAGTGAAGACCATAGTGTCATCCAGCTGACCTCGCTTGGAAAATCCCAGTTGCCTCACCATTTTTATACATTTTGACCTTGAATTTTCTCCCAGTGAAATACAGCAGCTTAAAAAAGTAGTAACATTTTGGCTGTTGTCTGGGCAGGATTATTATCTGGTTATTTTTTTGTTCCCAGTAGAATTTACCTATTACAAATCTCAAACCAAATGAGACTGCTCTGAGCAGGCAGTGCAGGCAGCTGACCGTTTCCAGAAGAGGGAAAGAAGGTGTTTTCTCTTGCAAGTCTGAGTTGAGTTTTTGTGCAGGAACAATGCTGTGGCTGGAGCAAAGCCATCCTCCACGTTTCTTCCCTTTCGGGGAGGGCCCCATCCAGTCTCTCTCGGAGTCATTTCACTGTGCCATCTGCTGGATTGTTATTTACAGTGCAGCAACAGCTGAGTACAAATACGGATGATGCTGAGCCATTACGGTTTGATTTCTTCAGTATGGCCAACTGCGATCCTACAGTGGTAGTGTAGGACAGTAGACAAGGAAAAATCTTTCCTCTTGGAGTATTGCCTCTTGTGGTGTTCTTGCTCAGGTGGGCTTTAAGATTTAAAAATAGCTTATGATTTACAGGATTGCCTCTGTTTGCAGATCTGGCCTTGTTTAAAGGTCCTGTTTAAAAGTCAGTGCAGAAAATGAATTTTGGAAAAAAATTTAGAATAACAGCTTAAGCAAGGAGTCACAGTGGTAGAAAGATGTTATGCTAGGGAGCAAATCGGCATTTAGGCTAAAGACAGTTACTTACAATTAACTGGTGTTGGATGTGAGGTGGAATTGGTTTGGATTTTTTATGGCATGTAGTTTATCTTTAAATCCTAGATATTTCTGTCAATGGCAGGGCACTGCCATGGACTCCAGTGGTGGATGGGAGCATGTGGGCACAGGGTGCCACCACTTGCTTCTCCCCAATTGCTCTTGTGTCCTGGCCTTTCCCTCTCCCTGGATCTTTGTTTAGCAGCATTAACTCTCTGGTGCAATTTAGTTTGTTTCAAAAGCAAATTACTGTGTTTTTCAGCACTGCCTCAGTGAAACAGCTAAAAGTTAACTCCTGTAGGAGAGCTTGGGGCAGCAGCAAGAAAGAGGAATAGCTCTTTACAGGCCCTTATCGTAGTGGGCACATGCTCCTTTCAGTCTTCCCCCAGGTATTTTTATAGCTTCTCCCTCCAAACATGGATGTGTTCTGGTTCATCTCTCCCCTAACAGTGTTTGCCGAGGTAGTTTGGCTTCTGCTGCTTGTGCCTTTTCGTCTCTTTTCAAACTTAGGTTGGTTTAAGACCATCTCCTAGATGATCTGTGCTTGTATGTATATCTCTCTCCTGCATCACCCGTGCCATCCAAAGGTACTTGCTTTCCTCAGCTCTTGTCCTCTGTTCACTCTTCTTTTCTGTGGGTCCTCTACACCAATCATCTTTTAAAAACCAAACAAACAAAACAAAAAAACTCAACCACCAATCCCCCCCGCCCCCCAAAAAAACCCCCCACACAAAATCCAAACAGAAAAATAAAAACCAGCAAAAAAAAAAAAAAAAACACTAGAGACATTACTCTTCTGGGAGATGTTGGAAGATATTGTTTTTATTTATTTATTTATTATTTAACATAATCTTAAAAGGAAGGCTGATCACTAGGTATTCTTGACCAATATGTTTGGCTTATTAGGCTGAAATCAGTTCAACACAGTGGGATCAGAGAGAGAGGCCCATGAGAAATATGGCCACAGTTTGCATGTGGCCATGAGCCATTACAGTTATTTATTTTTCCCTCCTGACATCTGTGTGTTGTTTCTGTTGAGCCTTCCTTAGCCTTTTGGCAGGGTTTTTAAAAGAATGTTTTTTGCTTGTTTGTTCATATGCACATTGTAGCTCTATCCACATCTGCTTACAAGTCCAGTTGATCATTAAGTGTCTAAATATGAAGGTACTTGAAATCAAAGCAAAATTCTGTATCTGCTTTGGAGTAAGCTATTATCATAGCTCAAGAGATTGAGTTTGGTAGCAAGAGATTAAAAAAAAAAAGCCAGGAGCCAGAATCTGTCCTGCTCTCTGTGCATTTTTGCAGTCTCCCTTTGCTCCTGAAGCAGAAGTGCCCCTGCTAGTCCAGCAGCAGGTTGACACGAGCCTGACACTGACATCAGATGAAGTGCAATGAGAAGCATGGTGGTGGTGGTGTAATGTGAATCAGCCTGGCGCTAGCAAATTGGTACCAGCCGCAGGGCGAGCTGAGGGGCAAGGGAGGCTTGCGCAATACTTTGTAGCGCTCACCTATACCCATGCACACATATTTATCTAGTGGTGTTATATTAAAGTTGCCTGTCTTTTTAAACTCAGTGGGATTACTTTGTATGGGTCTACTATCTTTACATCTCCATATTTATACTCTAATGATGGTTTTTCCTTTATGCCAAGACAGCGTTACAGTGGTGGCCGTAGTGGTGTGAATGGAGTTTTTATCCCATATCAATAACTTCCTTCTGCCATCTTCCTTCCTTCATTCATGCAGACAGAGTAACATAGGTAAAATGCCAATATAACATAAAGCTTCATACAGTTCTGAGAATTTCACTTCTTCTGTAAATTGTCTGGGTAAAAACAAAAAAAGAAGCCAATTGAGGCATCTGATACCCAGCCTCTAGAGTCTCCCCTTGTTTCCTTCTGCAAGGTGAATGAATATAATTTTTTGGCAGAGGCAGTTACAGTCGTAAAGAAATGTCAGCTTATTTGGTTTGCTAGAAAAGCTTTTGTTTCTTGAGACCATTAACAGACAATACTCAATTACTTTGTGCCAATTATTGCAAAGTTTCCTGGGCTTTCTCATCCTGGTCTGGGCAAGCTCTGCTCTTCAGGTTTATTAATTTCTTGCTCATAGCATTTATATTGTACTGAAGGAGCTGCATAAAGACCTGTTTGTACTTGAATCAAACAGTCCAGAGTCCAGATATGATTGACTAAAGCAGGGGGGCTATTCCCTGCCTTCTCTCTCTTTTTTTTTTTTTTTTTTTTAAATAATCACACATTTCTCTTTTTTTTTTTTGTTTTGTTTTGTTTCTCATTTCCTTTCATATTGTCTTTCTTTTGGTAGTCTTTTCTTCTTTGCCTTCCATTCCCTTGGGTTTACAGCCTTTCTCAGGCCTAATATACCTTGATATACTAATCTGCCATGATATACTTTCTCAGACATAATATGCCTTGATGTACTCAAACTAGTTTGACAGGAAAAGGCCCATCCTGAGGAGATGGACAAACTGAACTGTTTGCTTCAGTGCTCATCATACATGTATGTGTATAAAATTGTTGAAGGCAGAGGAAAAGTAGTGAAAAGCGTATTAGTGTGTGCACTTCTTTATTTGGTCCTAGAAGTTAAATGGGTGTAGCTTGTGTTGTCTGAAAGAAGGCAGATAATGTGTCCTAGGAAAAAAATGGAGAATGAAGGATGGATGAGAAGCAGTAAAATGTGACAGACAGTGTAAAAAACATGGCAAAATATCAGTATATCAAAACTGGGAAATAGAAGAGAAGAAAATAACAGGCTGGACCCCATGTTTTTCCTTATTTTGTCTATGTCAGCTATAGCATTCAAGTTTTAAGAAATAGAATTTTTTTTAATTATTGTCCCCTTAATTGTGTTTAAATTTAGTATATGAATTGATATGACTTAAACCAGAATGTTTGATTCACTTTCTCTTATCTTTTTTTTTTGTTTATGAATTTCTGTTACTTTCTGTATTACTTTTTACTACCCAATTTGTAAAATGAATAAACCTATCACTTCAAATGCATTTGTGTTCAGTGTCCATAATATAGCCTGCATTTGAGCACAGAACAGAAAATCTGAAAATAAATCTGAAGAAATTAATAGTAAGGAAGCAAAATTAATCAGGACATCTCGACTCTCTAGCATGATGCTCCATTAGGCACTTTTAGTTTCCTCTAGATCATAGCTAGAGCTCAGCTTACGCAACATAGATATTCATATCCATGGGGCACAGTCTTCAATATATGCTGTTTACATTATTCCATTTTAATGATCTGAAAAATTAAATAATGTTGTGGGTTTTTTTTAAATTAAAATGGTGTGAATGTGCCTGAACTAGAACTTAGCATCATCTTTCTAAAAGTGCCCATTTGATTTGTACTCTTAATTTGCTGTAATGGTAAAAGGAATGGCAAGTGCTGATTTCTGTATTTAATCAGGTGAATCATTCAGTGTTTTGGCAATGTGGGCAATTTTTATTGTTATATGAAAATGGTCATTGGCTCAGCCTCTGCTTTCTGTTACAGTTTCAGACATTTTACCTTTTGGCATTCTGGTGAATAGAGCCACTGTCTTCAGAGGGCAGCTGCCACTTGCAAAGCTCTGGTGCAGATTTAGGCAGGGTTTAGATTTTTCCTTTAGTTTGTGCCTTTCCTTAAACTGATACCCACTTTTGGAAGTATATAAGCTCCATGATAGCAGGATGGTGTCTGCAGCTTAACCTTTCTTTCTTAGACATGAAATAGTAATCGTGCTGTCTTGATGACAGTGTTTTGGGAGGGATAGTGGGGAAGGAGTTCCTGAGTAATTTAGACTTGAAAATTACATCATCATATGTTGTTTGAGAGTTATATTTGTCTCAAAATGTGCATTGACATAACATGGAAAATTTGATTTGTTAATTCTTTTTAGATGGAATTGATTAAAAACATAAGCACTGCTGAGCAGCCCTATTTATTCACTAGACATGTTCATTTCCTCAACTTCTCAAGGTAAGGCATTTTTTTCAGTTAAAAATCTTCTTCATTGATTTTTATTAATTGTAATACATAGAACATTCCCCTCCTTTTTTACATGTAAACAATACAATGTACTTTTTTTTTCCTCCGTTCTGGCACTGGAAGTCGCATTCAGAAGTTGGGGGTTTTTTTCCTGTGCTCTCTTTGCTACAGAGTAGTTATGTACAGTATGTTTGTGAAAAGCCAGGATGCTATTGCATGCCTTTGCCTCCGAGACGATCTTGGTTTATAACATTTCCAGCCAACATGCATGAGATGGTAACTTGGGTCTTTAAACTGTGTACTCATGTCTTAAAAGTGACAGCATTGTGAATGTTTCATCTCTGCATAGTCAGATACTAATACAAGACTGAAAACTCCACTGAGTTCATTAATTTTGTACCTGGAATGACTCTTCACCAATTTAACCAATTTAATTTTGTTCTGACAAAATAGTCCCCATTCCACAGGATACATGAGTATTTATAAACCATGCAAATGGATTATGCTCTGTATCATGGGAGCGCAGTCTCTTCTGGCAGCTATTTAAAAGTATGGAGCAAGACTCTAGAGACATTTATGGCGCAGAATGTGAAGAAAATTGAATTTGGATGAAACTTCTGAGGAATTTTTGGAAGGACGCGAATGAGTGATGCCAGTTAGCATTTAGCCAGGACACAGAGGTTAAAGCTGACTGCGGATGCTTATTGCCCAGGCTGTAAATTTAATTTGGAAATTATATTCAGGAACCATGCCATCTGTGCCACTAAGTTGGACTCCTTGCATTTAGATAAAAAAATTTCTGTAGAAGTGTGACTTTTCTGCAGATCATTGCAAGAGCTTGCCTAACTTCCCAGCATTTTGATTACATGCATTAAGCGGTAACGTCAGTGCATGTCCTTTTAATGTATGGCTTCAGGCATGGGTAGACAGTGTAGTAAGACATGATAAAATTGGGGGGGGGGCTGTTGTTTTGTTTTGTTTTTTTAGAAAATAAAATATTTTGAGCAACTGAAAGTTCACTTGATATATAGCTTAACTATGGGCATGACTTCATTACATGAAAACAAAAAGAGTTAAACAAAATTCTCATCTTCCAAGTTCTCTATTCGGATTCCATGAGAGTTCCATTTCTAATCTATTATCTTTAAAGAATAAAACTCATTAGAAGAGGACTTTAAATCTTTGGTAAATGATCTCTTCTTTCTGCCAAAATGGAAGATCAAACAAGTAGCCACACCTGAGGGTCAAAGGGATGTTTCTTGATTAAACTGATCTTTCAGAGATGGTATGCAACATTAGGTACATGAGAAAAAGATGAACATCGTTACCTCTTGCTCCTCCCAAGATCGCATTTTCTATGCATATGGTACATCCTTGCCACATAGGTGATGTTTCTTCTGTAGTGTATCCGTGAGATGAAATCTCTCTACATTTTTCTTCCAATCCAAATTTGTAAAAATATATAAAAATTATATAAGATGTATAAAAGTATTTGCAGCTTCCTTTTTGGCTGTTCCTTGCAAACCTGAAAAATGTATTTTTTGTTTTATTGAGAGGACACTTGGTTTAACTAGTAGCTATAGAGTAGTGAAAATGCTGATGAATCTTTTAAATGAGACATCACTGAAGTGCATCAACATTGCTTACTTTTGGTTTAGCTTTTCCTAGTGTTTTCTGATAAATTAAACACTTCTGCGAGTTTTAGTCTTTAGTTTCAAAATTTATTGGCAGTGTTACACCTAATAGTGAAGTAGCATATTGAATATTTTCTCTGTTCCTTAATTCTAGGGTGATTTTTTTAAACTGAATTTCATTAGGAACTAGAGTGTCAGGTATTGATTTTGCAGAAATTTCAAGAATGTGATTTAAATACACATTATAAATATTACAGTATTGTGAAAGCATTTTAGTTTTGCTTTATAGACCGTCTCTAATGGATAGCTGAACTCAAATTGTCTGTGGAATATGGTTCTTGCCATTTGCCCCCACTTTTCTGCCAGCTCAACATAAAAGCCATGCAATACCTCAGAAACTAAAAGAACGAGGGTCAGAGTGTCAATGTGGTGTTTTCTGGCTGACGCTGAAGACCTTAGCAGCTTGCCAGGAGCAGCCAGTGCAGTGGGGAGTGGGACGGGTGCGCAGGGACGGGTGGGAGACAACCCACTCCTGACTGCAGGCTTAGGGCACCTTCAGATCCATGAAAGGCTCAAAGATGAGCTTGAAGATTGAAGAATCCTACTTTGGTGAAACCCCTTGCTCCTTCCTGAGGAAAGGGATAAGGCTTTCTACATGCCATGGTAGCAGAGCCATGACGAAGTCATGAATTTTTGCAGGGGCAGCCATCCTGGGCATTAGTCCAGTGACCAAACTTGCTTCTCTTGTTTGGCATTTTATACCTTTGAAACCAAGCTTTTGTTTGCAGGAAGCGTAAGGAACGCTTTATTCTCCTCCCTCCTGCATGTATCAAGCTGGCAGACAGGTAGGAGATAGAAGGCATGTTATCTTTGTTACTCTTTTGGTAAGCTCGAAGGTCACTGTTGGGACAAAAGGAGTCTCTTCCACTTGCCTTGCACTTGTCTGGTTGAGTGCTTACAAGATCTGTGGGGATTGCATTAAGCCATTTAGAGCATATCACCAAGGTACTAGAGAAGCAGAGAAAATATAAGCAGAGTTGTGCAAAAGAGCAGTCTTGCTTTGCTTTTGCTTATTGGTGCTTCTTAGCTTCCCAAACAGTAGTAAGAAAAATAAACTTGATTTTTGTTTAGCATCACTGATGTGAATAGCAGCAATGACAAATCACTTGGATTCCCCCCCTTTGCACCCTGCACCTGCTTATAAACCTGTCAGCACTTAAAGCTCTCTGATTATTCAGAAAAGCATCACAGCATTTACTTATGATTATTTCCAACTGAATAAAAGGGACTATATCTTCTTTCCAGAAAAAATCTCTAGTGGAAGTGAGCTAAGCCTTCAGTGGTGAATTTGAGCCCATGCATGTTTCAAAGGTCTGAAAACCTGAAAATCTCATCCTGACCTGAATGCTTGCCAGGGAGGTTCTCCCCTCATTTTTGAACAGTGTTTTAAGAGGGCCTGCTGGTTCAGCTGAGTAAATGAATCCTCATTTACTCTCCTACATCTTCATTTTTTCGTTCAGTACTATCTTTTCTCAATCCAAAGTAGTACAAAGAGGCAGACAAAAAGGCAAATCTTAAAAGGATGCATTAAAGCAAATCTTATGTGAATTTTTGCAGACATAAATCTAATTAATTGCAGCTTCAAACAGAAGATAAAAAGCTTAGCTTCTTGCTCTTCTTTGATGTGCATGAATTTCTACATAGCGCTTGTCACAAGAAAAGCTTTATTCTCAGTGGTTTGCAGCTTCTGTTCCCAGTCTTTTCCATGCATCTTTAGGAGACAACCCAGTGCCTCAGGAGGGTGGCTACTCTATCCAGTCCATTTCGGGACCATTTCTTTTGGGGAGGGTGGTGCTGTTTATTGAATTCTCCTTTACTTGTGATTCCTGGGTGAGGCGTTTCATTATGGCTCTGTGGTCATCGTCCTGCTCTTTTCATCCTAAATGCTGGACTGACCTCTCCATACCTGGCTTTCTTCTAATAACCCTACTTGGAAATGGTCTTATACATAGAGGGAAACGTTTAGGTGCTTTTTGGTTTCATATTGGCTGCTGCTACTGGGGCTAGCCCAGCATGGGATTTTCTTGCTCTTGTTTGGAAAAATAGTATATTTCTCAGAAGTCTTCCATGAAAGCATCCAGGCTGCTTTTGAAGGCATCAAGTTACACCACCTCTGCCGCTTCCTTGGGCACTTGGTTCCAGTTGTCTGTCAGCTTTACTGTCAAATTATTGTGGCTAATTTCTGATGTGAAGTTCTCTGGCTTTTTCTCCTTGTTGACTGAAACGCTTTTTTTGTTCCCTGGTGTTTCTCCCCATGCATCTATCTGCCACTGCCACCTCCAAACACCTTTCATTCTTCCTTTTGATCACGGGTACTCTCAAACCTCTTGCCAGTGGGTGTCTTCCTCATCCATTTAATAATTCTGTGACTCTTCTCTGAAATTTCTCCAATAGTTCCATAGTCTTCATTAAGTGTAAGCATCAAAGCTGTACTCTGGACCTGTCTCAGCTTCACTAATGCTATATATGGCAGAAAAAAAAAAAAACCTCTTTGCAGTTGCCATGCTTATACCTTCTAAAGCTACAGTTGCACCAGAGCAATCTGGGCTTTCAGGGAGAGTTGTTTTTCCAGTGCGTTTCCTAGATGCTTTCCTAGTCACTGTTTACCAGGCTGCCGTTTCCCATTCTGTAGAAATGGTCTTCCTTCCTTATTCTTAAATGTGTTAACCAAGGGGAAAAAAAGGAGTGATGTGAAGCATGCAAAGTTACTAGCTGCTGTCCTACTGCAGTGGATGTTGTGAAGTAGAAAATTCTTTGGGGGGAAAAAAAAAAGAGAAAAAGAAAAAGAAAATCTCCTTTGATATTTGTGTGTACTCTCAGAATGCTGAGATTTGATGGCCTATGTTAAAAAAAAAAAAGAAAAAACAAAGAACTTTTTTCCTCACGTGAATTGTCTCGGGGACTCAGGAGGCTTGCCTCCACGCAGAGATGTGTGCACATTGCAGGACCAGGATGACAGCTATCGTTTATCTTTGTCATATTCCAATTCCTTTTCAAAGTCAATGCTGCATGTATTTAAAAAGAATTGTGGGAGCCATTAAATTAGTAAAAATACTGACAATTTTTTTGTCTCTGAATTGAAGTTCATATACTAATGTTGCTGGGAAAAGCATCCGAAATTTTATCAGAAGCAAATATTAAAGCATGTCTGTACACTAAGCAGGTAAAGATTTATATGCTGATACATTTGCTGAGATTGCAGGTGTTATTGGTAGATCCAAGCAGTACAGTGAATAACATGCAGAGAGACAAAAAGCTGTTTCGGGATAGCTGCAGGGTTGTTTTTGTTGTGCTTTATATAAATGCCGCTTGTCATCTATTTATTTAGTCTGAGAAAAAACGAAGCAGGAAGAAGCTTCAAGTTTGTGGAAAGGCCCTGCTTGACCTCTTGGTAATCTTCTGCTGAATTAAGTAACTATAACAGTCTTTGGGCAGCTACTGAAGATGCACAGTGTGTGCTCCAAGGGTCACAGATTTCGGAGAAGCAGAAGGAACGTTTGCAGGAACGCAGAGGGGGTGGTGAGGCCATGGCTTTGGGTCAGGATGGGTCAGGGATGGGGAGGATTGCGCAACTCCCATTTTGGACATGGGAAGGCAGCTTTCCTGCCTCCGGCACAATTGTTATCTTCAGAGCACACACTTATGGACCCCGGTTCAAGCAGAGTTGGGAAGCTCTCCTGTCTTGGGGTAAATGAACATTACAGGGGAATGTGTAAAAACCTAAAGATGTGCCTCTTTCAGTGACTGGTAAGTGACTTTTGTTTGTTTAAAGGCTGGCTGATTAGGTCAGGGTAAAGTCATAGGAGGGAGAAACATTTAAAAGACCACCCAGAGAGAGAAACAGGCTTTTTCATGTCTCACTGGAGCCATGAGTTCTTTATTTTCTGTGGTAGTTATAGGCCACCGGGGAATGATCTCCTTAAAATTTTCTATGATGTGGTAAGGAGATGCAGAGATAAAGCATGGACTCAATTTAATCTTACATATTAATTAGCCCTTATAATTCAGTTCAGTATATCTTATTTGTTTGAAGCCAGGATGAATTATCACCCAGCATTAGTATGTGAAGAGTCATCCTTTCTGCGCTGTCAAGCTGCTGCCCTCTTCTTCCTTTCAGCTGCAGTTTAATATCTGTGGTGTGTATTTAGCATCTGCGTGCATGTGCTCGAGGGGAGGGGACAACACTTTCCTTTTAGCATAATTTTCTAAGGAAATAAGACTCATACAGCAGTTACAACTGTTCTGCACGTCTTTCCAGTTTCCACCCACGCTCAATTCCTAAATAATTTCTGAACCCGTTGGCCAGTTTCACACCAAATTTGGAGGGCCAGTAGAAGACTTGGAGACAACCACACTGCTGCAGGTACACCTGCTGAAGGGAAAGCCAAGCAAAACAGAGCTGCTGGACCTTCTGCTGAGCCACAGCCAGCAGCCACTTCCCTGTGCCATGCTTGGATGCCAGCCCCAGCTCTGCTGTGTCCCTCTTGCTTGGTACATGAGGGATGGGGGGGCAAGGGGGGGCAGGTTTTGGGGCAGAGAGAAATATCTGTTGGGTCTTCTGCTTGGGAACATACTTATCTTTAGTCCCTGGAATCAACATAAGAAATATTTCTAGGTTTCTGTCATTCTTTAGCAGAGTTAATGTGTAAAGTTCTTATTTTTCTTGAAAAAGTCATTTTTGGTAGACAGTCTATATCAGCATTACTGATTTTTTTTGTTTTTCTATATTACTTTTTTAAACAGACACAATGGCCAACACTAATAAAAATGAGTACATCAGGCTGCTGTAGCGGCAGACAGTGTCACATGCAGCAGTGCTGATCAGTTTGGACACTTTCCTTCAACTCTGACCTGAACTCTGAATTATGGATAGCAGTAAATCACATGCTGTATGAAGGCAGAGATAGACGAAGAGAGGTTCAGTCTGCATAAGCCCAAAACTAAACTTAGTTTCTGAATATTGTTCAGGGGTTTTTTTGTTATTCATCAGTTTTGTGTTTTTTCTCATGTAGAAGCAGCTCTAAAAATTACAGTTTGACACAGCACTTTGACATTACAGCATTCCCTGTTCTTGGGCTCTGTAAAATGTGTCCGTACCCAACAAACAAAAAGGAGGTAAATCTTGAAGAACTTGACTATATGTGATGCAAATAAGCTGCATGTTTGAAAGCAGGAGCACACTCTGTGCTGACAGCGTGATGTTTGAAAGCCTTGCATGTTAGCTTGTTGATCATTTGTAAGGGTCAGATGATGCATTTACAATTTTTTATGGCAAATAAATATCTTGCTTTGCCATGAGTTAACCTATGTATGTGTCTTTGGTCCATTGATTTGGAAATAAAAGTTCACTTTTAAATTTTTTTCATAGACTGGTAAGAGGTCGGTAAAACCAGGGTGATTCTGTGATGCTGTTTTCATCAACTTAAAACAGAGTCATGGGATATTTGTCACAACACTCAGATTTATTAATAACTTGAGGATTCTTGTTTCTCCCTTTCTCTGGAACAAGTAATACCACACAGAGCGTAGATGTTTTGCAGAACATGCCTATTATGCGTTTTAACCATGCTCCACTAGTTTTTGAAAATAGTGTGCTGGGCAAATGCATGGAGCCAGCATAACAAGACGCTGAATGTCCCTGACCCTTTGAATGCAAACGCAGGTATACTTTGTATGAACAGCAGTAGTTCAGTCAGCTCACACTGATTCTGTACAGCTCAGCTGTGGGAGGGATTGGGCTCTTCGAATGCCTCCTTGAATCAACATCTTGAAACAATGATTGCAGCCTAAGATTATCTACTAAAGTAGTTTCATATTGTGCATTTTTTCTCCTTCAAAAAAAACCCATACACACCTAGGAAATGTCATTAAAAATACAGTAACAAAAAAAATTATTACCCTCTGGGTAAGCTCTTAAAAGTAGGGAAATGTCAGCTAAACTTATGTGCATGGCCTTAACACTGTGTCTTTATGTGTGTTCATTATAATCTATACTTTTTACTAACACATCATGAAACACTTTCTACCATCATGTGAGGTCTGCCTTGTAAAGTACACATTTCATGAATGGCCACATGGTGCTGTAATCCCTCCTACATCTTTCTTCCTTTTTTATACTACATTTTTTTAATGATGTGAGTGTGTAATGACGTTTTTTAACTTGACTTGATGGAAGGCTAAGCGCAAATCTAATGTGCAGTTTGACCTTTGTATGGTCTAAAGGGTTTTGGGGGGTTTATTTTTTAAAAAAACATTGCTCTATGGTGAGTTTTTCCACAGATTTTAAGATTATCTGATTTAAAATTTATTTCCCTAGATTTACCGTGTTCTTTGCATAATAGACTTTTTAGCTTTCATTCAGCTGGTAATACGATATTCTCAGAATGGAGATGGTTGCTTTAAATTTAGTTACTGAAGGTGGGATCAGGTATAACACCTAAATTATCCTTTTCTTACTGTTGTTTGGTTTCCATACTCACATTCACACTATAGATTATATTACCAGTTCAGGAGTAACTTAATTTAAGAAAGATGTTGGTTACTCCAAAAGAGAATAAAGAGAATGATCAGAGATGTAAAAAATTGACCTGTGAGGAAAGATTGAAAGGGCAGAGAAAGAAAAAAATGTAGAGAAGACTGGGAAAGAGGGGACTGTGATAACACTTTTGAATTTTGAATATTTAAAAAGTTCTGCAGAGATAAAGGTACTACTATACGGTTCTTTATGAGTAATGATAGCAGAAGTGGTGGTCTTAAATTGCATCGACAGAGTTCTAGATCAGACGTTTAGGAAAAGGCTTGAATAACAAGGACAGCGAAGCAACAGAATAGATTGTACTTGAGGATTTTGGAGCTGGTAGTGGCAATTGCATAGCTGATCCTGTCTTCCTGTGCTCTCGCAGCCCAGAAAGCCAACCGTGTCCTGGGCTGCATCAAAAGAAGCGTGGCCAGCAGGTCGAGGGAGGTGATTCTGCCCCTCTGCTCTGCTCTGGTGAGACTCCACCTGGAGCACTGCATCCAGCTCTGGGGTCCTCAGGACAGGAAAGATGTGGACCTGTTGGAGAGGGTCCGGAGGAGGCCACAAAAATGATCAGAGGGCTGGAACACCTCTCCTATGAGGAAAGGCTGAGAGCGCTGGGGTTGTTCAGCCTGGAAAAGAGAAGGCTGCAGGGAGACTTTATTGCAGCCTTCCAGTACTTAAAGGGGGCCTACAAGAAAGATGGGGATAGCCTTTTTAGCAAGACCTGCTGTGACAGGACAAGGGGTAATGGTTTTAAACTAAAAGAGGGTAGATTTAGACTAGATATAAGGAAAAAATTTCTCACGATGAGGGTGGTGAAACGCTGGAACAGGTTGCCCAGAGAGGTGGTAGATGCCCCATCCTTGGAAACATTCAAGGCCAGGCTGGATGGGGCTCTGAGCAACCTGATCTAGTTGAAGATGTCCCTGCCAATTGCAGGGGGGATGGACTTAGATGACCTTTGAAGGTCCCTTCCATCCCAAAGCATTCTATGATTCTGTGATTCAGGCAAAAAGGTGGATTGTGGCAGTCCCAAGTCATTTCTAGTCTTTCTCACCCTTGTGTAATGCATGATACAGACTATTTAGGTTTGAACCTAAAATCTCCGTCTTTCAGGAAGGAAATTTAAGTCTTGATTCAAAATCACCAGTAATGGAGAATCTGCTGCCCCTGGTGAATTCTTCCAATACTGAATTTTTCTCTCGGATTGTAAATTGTGAATTATTTTTCTTCTTAATTTTTCTGAGAAATCCAATTGACTCTTTTTCCTTGGATCTCAGAGTACATTTGCCCACTATGTAAAGACGCCTTTTATCAATTTTTCCCCCCATGTAAGCTTTCATGTGTAATTTCTTACGCACTGTGGTGCAGTCACCTCTCAGCCTTCTCTATATTTTTTCCCCTTCTCATTTTCTTTTCAAGCTGAAAGTTTTCAGTTTCTTGACAGTTTTCCACTGCAAGGCATTTTTTTCATCCTTCTTGTGACTTTGCCGTGAACTTTGTGCATGCTTTACTCAAAATGGAGTCTGTTAGTGGTCACATCAGTGCTGTGCCAGGTCTTTGCTCCTCTCTGCTCCTACTTCTCAGGACAAGGGAAGCTAGGATTGTTCTGACCTCTGAGGTCTCACGTGCTGCTGATAATCTGCAGAGGCATGCAGCTCCTTGCCAGAACTGCTCCTTCCCTGTGAGTGTCCTCTGCTTCTGGTTCTAGATGCTTTGGGTTTTATTTGCCATATTACAGTGCATGACATTTGCTTATGTCTTGCTTGCCCTGTGGCTCAAGTGGCTCTTTACCAGCAAACCACTCCCTTCATTATTCCCTCCTTTTGCAACTTTGTTATCTGACAATGTTATCAGTAGTTTTGCACTTATTTTCTGAATCACAGATTATCATGTTAGACTGTGTAGATTCAAAGCCACAAGCATAATGATATCCACAGCTCCCTGTTTGATGGTGATTATGTAGAATTTCACATCTGGGACAGGGCAGCCATGTTTTCAGTTTCAGTTACATTGATTTTTATATTCTATACATTGTATAGACGATATATACTGCCAGGTTACAGTGATGTTTTTATTATACCAAATTTATTGTATTTCCATTTTCATGTGGACATTCCCAGCATTATCTTGAGTAGCTCTCTGCAACAGCCATTTCCACAGGACAGCTGGAATCACCCATGACACTCTTATTAAATGTGTTCATATGAGAAGTTGAATATGCAGTGCCAAGTGCATTGCAACATCCTTTGCATTACAACCTTCCTAAGAAGTCAAGCCCCAGGATTTTATGTGAACATAACTATCTCAGCCAAATCTGTGGTCTCATCCAATTTTGAAGATGTATCTTTTCTACACACCACGTTTGTTGATTTAATGCTTTCCAGAAAGCTGTGTCAGCTGTTCTACTATTTGCTGGGAATTTATTGCAATAATTTGTAATTAGTTTTTCTGTTCCTCTGTATAATGTGCAACATTTGCATCTCTGATTTATAATGAAATGTTAATCAGAGGTCCAGAGAGATCCTGAGCCAGACTTTTGGGAAGTCTTGAATACAAGGTATCCGGAATTGAGTGATTTTAAATAATGCAGAGTTTGACTATAGCTGCTGTTAGTGTTTTGTGGAGAATTAGTGTTTTCTCTCTTACTTGTTTCTAGCTATAACTTTGCATTGCATAAATGAAAACCCAATTAGTATTTCCTTCTCAAGTGTTGCCTTTACTTGAATTGGGGATGCTATACAGACCCAGGCAGGATTTGTACCAGTGTTGGTGTTGTTCATTATGAATTTATATTTTAAACTACTTTGATATCCTCAGCATAATGAAAGGCATAGGAAAAAAACCCTCATTTTTTTAGCATGCATGAATGGAAGACTGACTGAAATACAACATAAAATATTCTGGGAGATTTACAGGATAGTGAAATAGAGAAATACAAGGCTTTATAGTGTAATCTTTTAGCCATTCACTAGTCTGAAGCAGTTTACTAAGCAATTCCCAGAGGACTCAGTTATGATTTTTACAATGGCATTACCCAGACACATCACTTAAGGTGAAATTTCTACTATTAAAATCACAGCTTCAGAAAGGGTAATTAATGAGTGGAGTGTTGCCAGTTCGCACTATTTTACTGTTAACCTTGAATCACTGGGCATTTTGCATACACACACACAGCCCCCTCCAATTCAAAGCCAGCCCATCCAAGGATGCAGTTTTGGAATGTAAAGATTTATCTCAACTCACTTTCCTTTTTACCACCTAATTCCAAAGAAAAGCTTGAAAACATGGCCACAGTGTAGGGTGAAGGCACAAAAGCTGGAAGCGAGGCACTACAGACAAAAGGAAGAAGATAAACTCCCTAATTTTGGAGGCTGGCAATACCATGTAGTTCCAGGCAGGTAAAACCTCAGCCTGCTCCTCTGGGAACCTTGGCAGAAAACGTAGCAGCTCGTCCTTGAGGAGGGTCCTTGGAGCATCCCAGAGGTGCCTGCTGCCTTGTGTGCAGAATAGGGTTGCTTTGCCACAAGTGCGTGCTAATACAAGATGTTATAACCACTTTTTGTTTCAAGATACCTTTTTCAGAAGATAGATTTTGATGTAACTGCATCTTATTTAAGTCCTAAAAAGGTGAAAGTTGTATGTTAGTGCTTTTACGTGATCTCCCTGTGAAGCTGTGCTGCAGAGCAGGTAATGGAGCAATAACATAATTGATGTGTAAAGCTTGCTGGGCAATTGTGCTCTCAGCGCGTGATTCTCAGTTGTACGAAGCTGTAAAAAGAAATTGTGCTTCATTTCTAAGAAGGACACAATATGCCTGTCCCTATTAATATTAGGTGACTGTCGGTTCTTGTTTGCTTCTGTTATATTGAACTTCTCGCAACCAACTCATTTGTTTAAGGGGAGACATTTTACATTAAAAGAGTAAGAGGCAGCCAAAGTTCTTATAGAGAATAGGTTAGGAGTCTTTTCCTTGAGGAATGTGGTTTGCCTGCAGGGATGAAGAAGCCTGCTTCTGCTTGTGAAAAGTTTTGTGCTGAACAGAATGCAGCAGCCTCCTGAAGTGACGTGACAGGACTGCCTTTATATTTAACCTTTCTTAAAATAATTGAAATGAAAAATAATAGGAGCTGAGAGATCCTCCATTTTACAGCCAAGCAAATCACTTTGGTTGAATTTTTTATTTCTTTTATTGTTTCTTTGGGTTTTTTTTTAACTCATAAGGGGTTTGTAAATGGTTTTGAACAAAGATTTTGCTCGTGTAAATAATAAAATTGGAATTCATCAGAGCCATTCTTCTAAGGGGCAGACTTGCAACATCTAGCATACTTTTCAGGCCTTTTTTTCCCCTTTTATTAAAAATTTATTAATGAATTTATTATTAATGAACCTAAGTATCATTGATTGAAGCCTGCACATATGCTGGTTATTTTGATGGGGACGCCAAAAATATACCTGTCACAACAGAGCAGTTAAAATCAATGGGATGTGATAATATATACTAAATAAATCAGGAGAAGTACAGTACAGGAAGAGCACTGCAGAAGATCGCTGTATACGTTTCCAGTGCTCTGCTGGAGTGGTGGTGTTGTTGCCCACTCTGCCCAGTTGCAGCGATGTGCTGCTGGGCATGAGAATGATCAGGTACCTTTATCATGCAGGATCCAGTCTTGATCGCACTCAGAGAAGGTAAGTCTTCTGCTCAGGCCTAGAAAAATATGATTGTGTCCCTTTTTGAATTCTTCACAATAGGCATTTGAGTATAAATAAGGTGACGTGGTGTATAATGAGAGCACAATATGTTATTGTTTGCAAGAGCATTTTCATGTTGGTGGTGTTAATTTGAAAAGTTTCACTCTGGGGAGCTAAGTAATATTTAATATGTTGTGATTGATAGGTACCTAAAAATATGCAGAACATACTTGAACAAATGGAGCATTGATTTCCCCCTTTTTTTTCCTCTAAATAGCTTGTTATTGATTTTTAACCAGTAGGATTTTTTTATGCCATGTGAGTGCTGCTTAGCTTCCATAAAAAAAGTCTCAGTACAGTCCATAGAAACAAATGGTTTGAATTTGAAGTATTATAAACTATGTTTTTAAAAAATGCAGATTTGAATAAGAGCCAGGACAGACTTAATTTTTCTAAAAATTCCCTGCTTGTTGCTTGCTGGAGCAACTGCAACTGGGTGTAGACCAGGCTGGTTACAGTCTGTAGGAAATCAGAAATTCAAGTTGTCCTGTGTTTGGGGGGCGGGGGAACACGGACGACAGTCTCCATTTCAGAAATGAGAAGTTCCTCTGTAGCTCTTTGTGAAAGAGTGACCTCCCATCTCAGCTGTCCTCTTGGGACGGACGAGCTTGCGTGGGCCTCTTCTCTCAGAGCTGTTGGTACCGAATTTACAGTTCACGTGTTCAGGGACATGACCTTACCAGCAAAAGGACGGGGTCTGACACTTTGGTGGGTTGGGTATGCAATCCGACCCCTTCTTTTACTTCAGAAAAAACAGTATGTGTTCAATATTTCCATCTAGACAACTAATAGCTGCCTGCTTTTCATTTTTCTCTCATTTGAGGAGCATTTAGGCTTAGCATCCTCTACAAAACCCAGGCAGGATATCCCTGCTTTCTTGCTTCTCTGAATCTTGTAATCTTTCTGTTTCTATCTTAAGACAACTTGGTGCTGCTGTCATCGCTTCTTGCTGTCTTCATTGTGTCCCCTTTTCTTTGCTCTTCTCCACTCCCTTCTGTCTTTAGATTATTGCTGATCTGCATCAAGCAGCAGGAAGATAATGTGTTCAGTAATTTAGGTGCAACCTATTCTTGCCAGCAATTTCACTTGAAAAATTTAGTTTTCATAGGTACCAGCCATGGCATTCACCAAAAGCTTTCTATTTGAATAAATATTGTCAAAGCTTAATGCCATTGTTGTCCTATGGTATTTGCAGCAATGCCTTTTTTTTTAATGTACGTTTTATTTCTGTAATAAGACAAAATGCAGCAAAGACAAGCTCAGAGAAGAATTCAAGGTACTGAATTCAGGATACTTCCCTTGCACGCCCATGTCCAAACTGGGCTATGCACTAGTCAGGAAGCAAGGAGCATCTGCCTTCTTAATTGGATTGTTTTAAAAGTTTTATGCTGTCTGTGCAATTTCAAGTTATGGCAGCGATCCTGCAACACTGAGGTCAATGAGATTACTGATATGCACGGTTATTCATGAGACAAGCCTTTGCAGACTGTATTTAGTGGTCTGGGGAATCATGCAGAATAAAAAATCAAGTTGAAACTGTATGGGATTTTTCTCTTGTCTTTTACTAGAATTCATATTTTTAAATAATTTTGCTGGCTCTTTAATATTAACGAGGAGCCCTGATCTTTTGTTATACATATGCAATTATTCACCTGACTCAAAAGATGAAGAGAAGCTGAGAGAATTTTTTTAATCTAAAGGGTGTCTTCAGTTTTCTCTCTTCTAATCTAATCTTTTACATTTAAAAAGAAAATATATAAACTGTGACTCAGAAAATCATCAGAACAGCATTTAAATAGTTAAATATGGCTATGTCCTCAAGCTCCCAAAAATAAATCATAGAATCATAGAATACCAGGTTGGAAGGGACCTCAAGGATCATCTGGTCCAACCTTTCTAGCACAAGCTAGACGAGATGGCCCAGCACCATGTCCAGCTGAGTCCTAAATATGTTCAGTGTAGCGGAGTCAACCACTTCCCTGGGGAGAAAATAAAGCATAAGCTAGTGCTTAAGTAAGGATTGTTCTCCTAAATTGGGGAAACAGAAGGGAGAAACATAATTCATGTTCTTAGATCAGGCAAATTCCAAGTTTAATTTATTCCATGAACTTCTCAATCCAAAAAGGTTTTATTTTGTTCTTTATTTCACAGCGTTTGTAATCCATAAGTCTGTTTCATAGCATAAATGTCCATTCTTCAATTTTGACCATGGAAGAGTGTAAGCAGCTTTCCTGTTTTTTCTTCCGGTTAGGCCTGTTCTCCTGATGCTGCATATTGATGTAAAATACGCAGTCAATATTTTAACACTGTGAAAATACAGTATAATCGCAGACCTTCTCAAGCTCCCTTTTCCTCCGTTCCTCTTTTTGTATCCCACCTATTAAACTGAAGATGTTTGTTGTTAACTAGCAGGAGGAGGCATACAAGAGGGTAAGGTCGAGCTGATGAGGTTACTCTAGTTTATCTTCTCACCTCTAAATTGCAGGCACCTATGCTGCATTTTGCTTTTGTGCAGAGCCTGGTCACAGCTGGTTTTACCTTTTCCTTTTCCTCAGACTTGTGTGTATCTGAAATTGATACTTAATTTCTTTTTTGAAGCAGGAATTTTCATATTGACTTTTTTAAAAATAATCTTCATGAAGTGCAGTACAAGGATAAGGCAGTGGATAACCACGAAATAACCTCAAATCCAGCTGGTGGTGCAGGCTAGGGGTGAGGGGAGGAAGATCTGCACAAGTTCCAGCAAATATAAAGATGGAAATACCACGCATATCTGTCAGTTCATCCAAAGGAAGCCTTTTGAAATAAGCTTGAATGCTGCAAAATCCTTTGCACGTTACTGCGCTTACTGTACAGGTGAAGGTGATCCAAGGCTGCCTTATGGCAGTGAGCATTAGGCAGGGCCTGCTCTGACATGACTTCCTAGATGGGGAGCAAGGGTTTAGAAGAAGAAATGCTCATCCTCAGATTCAGCTGCAGAAGATTCTTCATCTGAAGAAGGAGAAAACTCAGGAAGCAAACCTAGTGACACAGTGGAAAAAAAGGTCTTAAACTAAAATGTTTGTAGTACACGTGTAGCTTAATCTCATACCATATTTACTGTTCATCCTAAAAAGATCTTACATGCTTTTACAAAGTTTTGGTAACTACTTGTAAGCTTCTCAGTTTCACTCCTGGCCTTGTAAAAGCTCTGAACTTCTGCAGAAAGTAATTTGAAAACATTCAGGTGAAAGATGGATACGTGTGCCTATGTGAAACCTTCTGATGAGATTCACCCGTTTTTCTTCCCACCAGGTTTGGAGGAGACCAGCCGGTGTACATCAATATTATTAGAGATCCTGTCAATCGATTTTTATCCAATTATTTTTTTCGACGTTTCGGAGACTGGAGAGGAGAACAGAATCACATGATCCGTACCCCCAGCATGAGGCAGGAGGAAAGATATCTGGTATGTTTAAATGAAAGGCTCTGATTACTGATTTCCCAGCATCATTACATAACGCTGATGTTCAGACTGGATGCTTGAAAAGTGGGAGACGGAGGCATCCTCTGTCTTGCGTTTTTTCCTCTTTGTCTTGCCTGGACCTTAGTTTGGTTAGCTTTAGTACGTAGAGCATTGCTGATGAATTCAGTGATCCAGTTTATTCTTGTATAAGCTGACAGCAAGTCCCAGATTGCCACCATTGAATTACGGTCCTTTCACTGAGTTGGATTTGCACTGTATAGTGGTTAGCCATAATACTTTTGCCCATATTTATCACTGTGAATATTCAGACAGATTTTTAGGTTGAAACTATGTCTGTAACTGTACAGCCTGAGAGGAAAATTGGGAAATGGAGCAATTCACTGAGCTCAAGCCTCTAATGTTCTTGCTGGTAAGTTGTGCACAGTGTTCTTTATACCAGGGCTCCAGTCTCAGTTCTTGGTTTGGTTTTGTTGCCTTTTTTTTTTTGCATTAAGAAGGTGGCTATAATGCTGGATAAGCTGTTCATAATAAGTTTTAATTTTGCACAACTGCTGAACTGTCATAATGCCTGTCAGCCTTTGTCACAGACCAAGCTCCTGTGGCAGTAGGTGTTCTACAAATGCTGAATGAGAAACAGAAGCTAGGGAGATGGTCGCTTTGTTTGATACTGATCTCTTTGCGTGCACACCGACACCTCCCTAAGAAGGCAGAAAGGTGGAATTAGTTCTTATCCTCTCTATAATGGAGATCCACTTTGATTGGACTCAGCCTTCAGCCACACTTGAACCTGCAGAGGGTTCAATGACACAGCAGTGACAGGACAGCTCGATGGTCTGCTATGAGATGTTGCAGGCCAGATGTAACATCAAAACAAGAGAGGGCTGTGTCTTCTGGAGAACAAAGAGGGTGTTTTGATGATGTTTTGGAGGGGCAGTACAGCACAAGACGTGATGTGGATGAGCTGCAGAGAACACAGCTCTGAACGACTGCCACACAACATGTTTCAGTCCTAGCTGAGGTCAGATGGATCCAAGGAGGGCTGGGGTTTTTTCCGTATGACAGGGCTGTGTTGATTTCTTTTGTACTTTACTACTGTTGTTTGTCATGCAAAGCCCTGTGAACAGATAAGCTTATAAATTATGAACAATTGAAGGGGGGGGTATCAGTGTAACTATGTATAGCCTTAAACTTTAATGACATCTGCTATACAGATACAGACTCATTTCAATAATGTTGCAAAGGGTTTCTTATTTGCTATAAGTCTAGAGATGCCAAAGAGGTCCCTGCGTCAGCTGAGGAGGTTTTGACCTCCTGGTGTGCAGAGTTGGAAGGCAGTCCCAACAGCTTTGCATGCTGTGTGCATGGACTTTTGTTTCCTTGTCTTTGAGTGGGACAGGGGGTTTGCAGAAGTGAATGTGGGCTGGGTTTTTTGCTGCATGATTATTTTGCTAGCGCTGTCATGTTTTGTTTTTTGAAAATGTTAAAAATCAGCAATACAGTTTGTACTTCACTCTGAGTGCCTCTGCTCCTCATTTGAAGTGGAACGTGCAGGGATTGGTACCTCTCACAACTGACTGACTCTGTAAAAGCTGCTATTAATTCAGAACTGCTTGTGCAGTTTAAGATGTGATATGTACAGCCAGTGAAATTTTACTTCAAGCAGAACTGAAATGAATAGATCTAATCCCTGTTGTTTGTGTTGATTTAAAAGCTAATAGAAAGAAATCACCTTGCATTTTTGTTTGCGTTGGGATGTTCTTTAAGAAATTAATTATTTATATGCACACACACATATGTACACATCTGCAGATCAGTACAAAAGCAATAATGAAAAGGAAATAAAAACTGGCCATCTGAGGTCAGTAGTCATTTTGTTCAAAAGGCAGTTTGTCAGTCTGAGGCACCATCAGCATCCTTTATAAAAACTATTTTTGCTTTTTCGTTTTGGTCTTCTCTGTTGGTAATTCAGTGTTAGAAGCCTGGAAATGTTTTTGGAATCTGTCCTCCATCCCTCCGTGGCAGACTTTGGCTGTCACTTGCACTGCTCAAAGAGGGCGGTTGCTCCTGTCACAGTAACGTATAGGCCACCCACCAGCAAAATTAATTTTAACAAAAGCCGCTCATTCCGAATATTAAGCATTTTTAAGACTTGTGCTATACAACCACATAATATATTGCATGACTGCATTTTAATCTTTTCCTCAGTGGTGCAAGGAAATCTGCTGGCATATATTTTAGAACTCAGGTAATGGATTTTGTGGAATGGTAGCTTCAAAAGTCTGATAAATCAATTGCCCGATCTAGCTGTGAAGAAAGTAAGCGGATGGTTTTACCTCTGAGCATAAGCCAGTGCGACCCTTTAGCACACAACTGATGGCTGGCCTGATTGCTGGCCTCATACCTTTTGCAGTTCTTCCCTAATATTTTTTCTTTTTTTTTTTAAATTGAAAAAATCACCATAAAGCATTGTGTTTTTTACAGGGGACTATTTAAAGGGTAAACTTAGATTTAGCATATTAAATAGTTTCTATACCAATCACAGTATTAAACCCAAGTTATTTGGGATGAGGTGCGCCTGACTGTGAGCAGATACATGAAAGCTGCGGGGAGAATACAAGAAGCTTTTACTTTTTCTTCTTCCATCGTGCCTCAGATCAACAGCTAGGAAAATACACAACATTGAGCTCATTGCTGAAGAGCCTGAGAAGCCTTGTGTTGACAGCTGTTACAGACTTAGAAAACACTGGAAAAGCTGTAAATGTAACTCCTCTGTTTTACCAGGAGAGACAGGTTGTGTACATCTTTTGAAAGTGGGGTATTAGGGGCTAATTGGGCTTTTCTCAACCGTGATGTTTCTGGCTTCCCATCTTTTGGAAGGTGGTGTGGGCAACTGGGAACCTTTCCAGACCATCTTGGCATCTTGGTCAATAGCTGCCAACATTGGGCCCCCTCCCCTGAAAAGCTGAGGGCAGTGTGCGTTTCCTCTCAGCGACTGCAGTGTGAAAGTGCGGGAGCTCAGCACCTCTGGAAAGCGGGCTCTGAAGGGAGGAAGGGCATTTTGAGATCAGGTTTTGTATCTGATGAACTCCTGCTTGTCCCTCGGGTTGTGATATCCTTAATGGAGGCATTCCCTCCCCTCAGTTCTGATCCTTAAGGAAAAAAGGGAAGTGAAAAAAAACCCTTGAAGTCTTGTAGTACCTTGGCTGCTCTTTTTTTAACTTTGAAAATCTGAACTGCTGACATTGCAAAGATCAGAAACAGAGACAGAAATTTCCACTGTTCGCTGATCATTTGAAATTTTCTCTGAATAGAGCTTCAGGCTTTGACTCTGTTCCAGAGAAAACAACCATTCATTCAAGAGTCAGATAAATTGTTTTAAATGTTTCGGTAAATGTCTGTGTTTACCAAAATTTAATTGAAAGCCAGGATAGAAAACAAGGCCTTTATTCATGAGTCAGATATGGCAGAGGCAGCTGCTGCAATGTGAGACTTTCCACCCAGATCAGCCAGCTCCTTGCCCCAGCCTGACGCTTTCTCTGCTGGAGTGAGTTACTGTCAGTGACCTACAGAGATCACTGCGAGCCTTCCCCAAAATAAATAGTGGCAATGCGTTAGCGTGCAATATGGCAGAGAAGTAATGGTCTGAAACGGTGGTGAGCGCCTCAGGTCAAGTCTCAAGCACACTCGTGCGAGAGTCGCCCTACCTTGTAAGATGAGATTAATTCACAAAAGTTAGCTTAAATCCATCGTAGTGAATGTGTTTCAGGTTGAACTAGAGTTATTAGAGTAAATACGCTTCAGTAAAGCAAGTAACCCCTTATCAGTGTAGCTGTGAGTGCTGCTGGTACCAAGCTAAAGTAAAATATGCAGCAGATGATTTAGTTTAAGGCCTGAGAATGCAGAAGGTAGGAAGCACTCCTGATAAAGAGCGGGACTACCATAAATATTTGAAAGCTTTGTATTAAAAATTGTCCTGTCCAGAAGGTTTGTTAGTAATTACCTAGTAGTTACTACAACTGCAGCGTGAGGCATCAAATAGAAAAGATATGTATGGGTTTTTCATCTTTCCTTAACACTTGCTTTATTAGATCAAAGTTTTAACTTCTAGTTAACTTCTTTAACTTCTAGTTAACTTCTTTAACTTCTTAGATCAAAGTTTTAACTTTGATCTAAGACCGCTAAGGCTGAATGAGTGTGTGAAGCGGCATGGGCTGCGTATTGTTGGCTGAATTGCAGGAACTCTGGTTATATGCGACTCTGATCTCTAGGCTCACGAGTAGCATGGCTCCTAACTTACTCAAGTACAAGATCTTCACATCTTCGAGCTAATTTGCCAGAAGAGAGAGGTTTTGTGTAAAAAAGGTTGTTCAGTAAATTAAGAACTTGTCGTCTACCTATAAGACATTTCAGATTTTCATTATAATTAGTGATTAAGTTTGCAACGCAGCTCTGTCAGGCTCAGCATAGTCTTTCAACTTCATCTCTGAAAATAAATGTGCTTTTCTCAGCTAAAAATAAAAATATTCTAACAATATTCAGCCTCAGTTATGCTAAAGAGTATTCATGCAAGTAATCCCATAAAGGAGCATCTGTCTTTTTGTCTTTTAAATTAAATGTTAAAATATTTGTAAGAAGCGTGTTAGAGTTACTGCAAAGGAGGGAAGTAAAATTCAAAGGACGTCAGGGAACTTTCAAGTCAAGTTTCTGAAAATAATAGGGACCTCTCCTGTGGCAAAGATTGGCTTTTCTTGCTGGATATTTAAACCAATGTTGTTTAGGTTATTTCAGAAAGCTTAAACAAAATTATAGAAAAAGCTGAATGGTGAACTTGGTTAATATTGTTTAGATTGGAAATCTGAGGCATGCAGAGGTTAAAATGACTTGCTTATGTCTGCGCAGTGCATACCAGGTATTAGGCAGTTAAATATATAAATAAAAAAGTACATTTTTCAGTTCCTGGGTTCAGAGCTGTAGTTAAGAGACTAAACATTTTATGCACCCTCAGTGATTTTCCTAAGTTACCCCTATACGTGCAGTGGTCCTTTTGCTCCCTGTGTTACATGTCATTGCTGAGATGGTTTGAACTGCACTGGACGTCCCACAAGGCAGTGTGTCCTGAGCTGCAGGGCAGCTTTGCAGCTGTAGGTCTGGATCTGGGATCACACAGTAGTGCCCATCTCTGGGGCCGGGCTGCCGGGAGGGCACCGCTGAAGCACAGCCACCTGTCGGCTGACCCAACCAGAACAGTTTGCTGCTTCTTCCCTCTAATGAGTGCTTTTAATAGTCTCCAGCTGTTCCCTTTTACTACATTAACTCCTCACAGCAAAATTTCTGGCCCGTTTTTGTAACTCTTCATCTGCTGTGTATGCTCTAAAGCACCGTCTTTCCCTTAGATTCTCCCATTTTTTATTAATAATTTATCAAACCACAAAGCTAATGATAATTCAGACCTCAGCTGGAGGAGGAACTGATTAAACAACTTATAAAATGTAATATTAAAGGAAATGTTTTCACGGCTGACATTTACTTTTCAGTAGGTCTAATTTACAAACCAGTATTTTTTTAATGTTCCCCTGCGGAGTTTGCATTCCAAACATTGCAGCACTATGCAATTATATGAGAGCAAGAAAATGGGCCTTCCTAATCTGTTTTCATTTACTAGTCTGAGTCAATTGCACATAGTAAATAAGCAATATACCATTGGTTAAGATTGCAGCACTAAAAACTTGTATGTAATTCATAATACATACTTATATTAACAGCAAAGATAAAAAGATCTGGATTTTATTAATACCATGCTTTTATTTTAATGATACCATTCTGTCTTGCATTCCTTTTCATGGAGGCAGGATACAGGATAACCACAATATTTTGCTTCAGAATGTAAAAACGTGAGGTATTTTTTCATGCAATGTTGTACTGGTCTGAAAATTTCTGGCTGTTGCAAATGTTAAGAAACTACATGAGAAACCAGAAGCCAAGTAGCAGAAGAGTCCTAAGCACAAAGTACCCACAATCTTATTTAAACTTAACATTATTTCTGGGTCTTAGCACCACCAATAAGCAGTGTATATGGTATTTAAGACATTTGTATGTATAGTAATTTATGTTCTTTTATTTAAGGACCTAGCTGTATTAATTAAGTTGAGAATGATGAATCTTCATTTTTATGGCGATTTTGCCAAGTTTGTTAATTGTGCCTCTCTGAGCATGAGTACAAGATAGCTCTCGATGTTCTTTTTTGTGTTCTTTTTTGGTTTCTATGTGTTGTGGTAGCCTGGGGAACTAGTTTTCTCCAGCTTCTCTATAGGAAGCTATTGTTTGTAGAGTGGAAAATCCCAAACGCAGAACAGAGTCTGATATATTGATGCTGGCCTTCTAAGGCCGTATAAACTGTATAAGAGAAGAGAGTATGTTCATGTTATATTTTCAGGAGATGTATTTTTGGAGATTGAAACAAGAACAGAAAGGAGCATTCTTGTGTAGCCCAGGGATAAACGCCAGCCTTGCCTTCAGCGAAGACGGGAAAGCGGTTTGGGGGAGGATAGTCCTTATTTCACATAGAAAACGATGGGTTCTCAGCAGACTGTTACCAGTCAGGAATGAGATCTTGTGTGTGTGGTGGATGGTTCTACCAAAGCATCAGCTCGGTTCTCAGTAGCACTCAAAAAAGGCAGATCAAAAGCAATAGAGAACGAAACAGAGAGTTTCATTGTGTATAAATCTGCAGTGTGGCTGTATTTGACTTCCTTCATTTGACATTTGTGACCTCCCATTCCCAAAATGGGTTTGGAAGAACTGGAAAAGACTCAAATTGGTAGGAGCAACAATTAAAGGGTGGAATAATATCCATACGAGGAATGACTAAGTAGATTAGGACTCTTCAGATGAGGAAGAAGTAAACAAGGGAAAGGATATGAGAAGACAGATTTGCAGGAGTCATGGAAAAGTTGCGTCAAGGACTGTTGCTTGTGAGCTGTTTCTGTGTGAGACGTAGAAGATCCCCATTGGAATGGGCAGTCGTCAGATCCAGGAAAGAGCAAAAAGATGCAATAGTTCGGACAACATGTAGTTAAGCCATGGAAGTCCTTGCTGGATATTGTTGTGGAAAACAGAATTTTACATGTGTCCAAAAAGGAAACATTTTAGGAAACATTTCTTTACAGAGTGGGGGTGGTCAAACACTGGAACAGGCTTCCTAGAGACGTGGTCAATGCCCCAAGCCTGTCAGTGTTTAAAAGGCATTTGGACAATGCCTTCAATAACATGCTTTGAATTTTGGTCAGCCCTGAATTGGTCAGGCAGTTGGACTGGATGATTGTTGTAGGTCCCTTCCAACTGAAACTACTCTACTCTGCTCTACTCTCTTCTATTCCACTCTCTTTAAAAAGAGTAAATATGTAGCCCTCAAGGGCTATTAATTACCAAGGCAAGGTCTCTTAATCAGAAAATCTCTGATAAGTAGATAGCCGGAGCCTCGGGGGTACCCAGAAAAGGGGTAGAGGTTCCTCATAGCCCATACTGATTTTCTGAAATTAGTGACTGCTCTGGGTAACTCAAAAGCAAACTTTGTAATTACATGCTTGCAAATGAATTCTACTACTAGGTGATTTATGTAAGATAGTTACCATTATTGACATCTCCAGTTGAATGTATTGTATCTTGACTTTGAGTGTTCATGGGTTTATGCCATAGTGGCTAAGGTTTTGTTGTCTTAGAGCTCTGCCGATCAAATGAATTTTTGTAATTCCCAAGCTGGCACTGAAGCTCTTAATTATTAACACTGTCATGACTATTCTCAAATTTGTCTTAAAAAGCTAAGATACGAATACATTTAAAGTATGAAATGCAACCACAGCTTTACATTATGCACTGCTAACAGTAGAGGTAAAAATCCTGAAGATAGTGGGTTTAAAGATTTTTTTTTTTTTCCGGTGCATGCTTTCCAGAAAGTAGAAGTTTCTTGGTTTTGATGTACAATACTTTCAGTATGGATGAATTTCGGGTGTTTTGATAATTTTCGTAAGTCTCAATTTGAGTATTCGCATTTTCAGTTCTCATGTGTTTTGTTAATGTGAAAGCAACAGGAAGACACATGTAAGGAGACAAAACTTAAATGGTTCCCAGTAAGTGATGACTTAACGATAATTAGCTGGCACATAACCATTGCAGGTGAATGGGAACAAGAGAATCTGCATGTGATGTGAATGTTATCTTCAGTGCATAGTCCAACATTTTGTGCCTTGTGAAGCTGGAGAGTGGTCTTTAGCAGTCAGCAAGTAAAACTAATTATTGATTGATATTTTGTTTGTCTAAAGCTGGAATAGAATGATTTTTAGAACTGCAATGTTTTATCATCCAGAAGAAAAGAATGCCTCCAGTCTCCGTTTCTGTTAGTATAAATTTTAAAATTAATCTTTTTAAAGTTACATTTTATACATGGCCTAAATAACAGAGATGGGGCATTGACCAGCAAATAGTCTGTTTTAAAAATATGATGTAATCATATATGTGTGTGTGTGTTTAGAAGTCTGAGCTGTTGAAATGTTTGGTATTGTATTCATGTTTAATTAACAAATGTTTTGAAGTCTTGTCTAGTGAAATCATGGTAGCCTTCCCTAGAAAACCCTCCTAAATACCCTCCTAAGTACACTCCTTGCTAGGAGTAGAGCTGTTTCCTTTTCCTGGTTGCTTTATGCTCTAACCACCTTAAATGAAAACTGTTTTATTGGCAGTGTGATGGGGAAGGAAACTGCAGGACCTTTTAGTCCTCTTGACAGAGGAAGGGCAGAGAGAGGCAGCCCTCCCCTTACTGCCAATGTATTGAACATGTTCAGCCTGTGGCGGGGTAATGTGATTTCAAGCAGTCAGATATTCACTTCACTCTGTAGGTGTCAAAACCTGCAGGAACTGACAACCTGTGAGAATAAAACTGAATTTATTAGCCTGTTTTATTTCTTGTCTGTCACTCTCCTTCCTCTTTGCTTTTTGTGGTTTATACATAAGTTTTCTGGCTGTCAGCACTGCCAGCGAAGTGAAATAAACTGAAATCCTGATCTCTCAAACCTATTTGCTAAAGCAAACCTGAAACTCTCAGGTGGTGGATGGCAGGGAGAATTCAGGGTGGTGGGGTTCAGAGAACCGCCTGGCCATGGTGCGTGGCTCACACGGTGAGGATATCCATGTTTTCATAAAAACATCCAAGTTTGTCCTGGACTTTAGGTGTTTGTTGTCAAAAAAATATCATTCTATCGTGTAATTTTTGGTGGTGGTGTGGACTCTTCTGTTGACTGCAGAATGACTGGGTCACACTTGTGAATTCTGTATTTTTTTAAGATTCTAAAGTAGTTTATGTTGAAACTACATGCAAGCGGAGATGCAGCATATTGCAGAAAAAAGGGACATTCAGTGCCCAGACATACTCAAGACTTAGTTTATCCTGTTTCTTGTAGATCTTCTGAAGTCTCTAGGGTTTATTCTAGGCTGCAGAGTGAAATCCTGTGCCTGATCCTGGTGCCAGCTCACACGGACCCTGGGGCCTGTGGAGCATAGGGTGCTCCTTTCTGGTCAGCACCCAGGCTCACGTCCCTGGAGCCTGAATGTCTCTTGGGACACAGCTGAGGTGCGTGTCCACGCTGGGGGATGGGAGGCGCTTCCCAGGCAGCCCACCAGGCAGAGCCTGCCAAGCCTCCACAGCTCCTTGCCTTGCCACCTCTCCCAGCGACTGCACAGTGTCTCAGCTGCCCCGGCATGCACCCTTCCAGCAGGTAGTGGTGCTGAAAAGCCAAGGTTTTTCAGATGCTAAAGCCGATATATTGTTGTCTGCCCAGGCTAAATGAAAATACTAGTGCCTGTGACCAATAGATCTTTTACTGGGGAAACCCCTGTCCAGTACTGTCTCTTTGGACTATGTCAGACCATGGCTTTAAAGTTTGACTTCTCAATAAAGAACAGCTTGGAGCACCATGGAAAAGATGCCAGCCCTGCTTAGTTTTGACAATGTAATCTTTCAAATCAGGATATCATGTGAACTTAGGACCAAGAAGAACAAGAAGGAGCTGGAGGACTGGGTGGTGGAGAGAAGAGGGGGAGCTGCTGGTGGGTATGGGAGGAGAAGTCTCAAATCCAAGTCTTCAGTGCAGGGATCACAATGTTTTCTGGAATGGTGTTGCTATTTGTTCAGATCTTTCTAGTTAAATGGAGGAGGGGGCAAAAAATAGAAAGGCTACTTGAATTAAAAGGACTAATGTCAACAATCACAGCAGGAATGTCTGATTCAACATTAAAAATCTTTTCATGCGAGATTTGAGGGCATCTGTGGCCACTGTTCAGGCTCACTTGTCCTCTCAGAGCAACACTTTCTATTTTAGAACACACAGCCTTTACCCGAGTGTCACAGTGGAAGCTGTCGGGACAGGGAGTGCAGCCCTGTGCAAGGCCCACCTCCCCGTGCACCGCTGTGATCAGCCCTCTCTCATGAGTTGAGAAGGACATGCATCAGTTTCCCTGCAGCATCAAGTATTGTCATCCTCCTTTGTTGAATGTAGGTAGTGAATGTATGTCCTATGTCGTGTTAGTAGTAAGTAAATGTAACAAATGATACTTAAATTGTAAGGGTCTTGCATTCACAGTATTGTGAACACAACACATTGCATGCTGAGTAGTGTCTCTTTTTTCATTTGAAAATAAAAGTGACTGTAATTCTTGACCCACTAAACACACACAAATAAAGGAAAGAACCTTTCCTTTATTTCACAGTAGTGGAAATGAAGCACGGAGGTGCGAATTTAGTTTTTGTTTCTGTCTCATCACAGAATGAACAGATGTGAACTGGGGAATAGTTTTCCCAAAAAACAGGTGTTGGCTGTCTAGTCTTGCTCTGTTTGCTTCAGTATGCTCCTGTGAAGTAGAAATATGCATTTGTGTTTCTACAAAACAACAACCAAATGCCATAGGTTTTTATTGGCCACTGGATTGGGATGTTTTCTCCAGTTGCTTGGCCCTGCCTGGCAAGTGGCTGGCGTGCTTTCCCACAGGAGTGCTCTTCAGGTGTCAGATATTCCAGAAATCAGATTTTCCATCTTGGCATAAAGGATATTGCTGCAGATGGTTTTGGTTTTGTTTTTTTCTTAGAGATTTTTTTTTTCCAAGACTGTAAGTTGTGTTGTGAGGTTATCAGCACACTAATAGCTTCAGTTAAATAAACTTTTTAGTATGGAGGCTCCAGACTTGTATTAGGTGTCCTCTCTTCCTATTTTTTACCAAAGGGATATGAAAGGATCAGGGACTTCAGACAACGAGGAGACGGATTGGCTTCTTTGCCAATTGCAATCAGAAGAGCAGTTGGCAAGTTTTATTGCTTAGTGCAGTAGCTTTGGGAAGACTAATGGCTTCTGTGCCCTGATACAAGGACTGATTCAAACCACATACTCTAAGGCATCTTCGCGCCTTAATGAAATGGAAACCCAATGGAAATAAACCCAGGCATCTGAAGGACACTGATGGTCACTGAGAGTCCTTCAGAAAGCTATGCACACCCTGATTCCTTCAGCCTTTTTGTGGTGGCTTTTACCTGAATTCAAAAGAAAAAATAAAAGCAGTTGTTCATAACTTGGTGAGATGATGTTGCCAGAAGAAAACCTGAGGGAACAGACTGTGCCAAGCTGCAAACCTGTATTTGTTGGCACTGAGTGGGGCTTGGGGCATTTGGCCATTGTTTCCGTATAGGTCAGTCAAGTAAGGAAGGGTATTGCTGCCAGGAACTCGGTTTTTGGTCTTTCTTATAATTCTACCTTTTTTGAAGAAAGAAACGAGAGAAAACAAGAGACAAGTGTCAACTGTTTCAAATGCTTTGGTGTTTTTTCTTAAGATGACTGTTTAAAGTCAAATATTCAAAAATACACGCATCCCTCGCCAGTTAGCTGATGATGTTGCATGGTAGTGAGCTATCACATGGGCAGAGGGAGCTGCCTTGAATGAAAACGTAATTCCATCTTTCAGAATAAGCAGTAGACCTTCCATGTCAGCTGAGAAAATATGTTGTCCATGAACTGTTTCAAGGTAGGGAAATTCTCCTTTGAAGTAAAAGCAGTGTTCACTTTTTCTGATTTTTATTCTAAACATTCTTTTCTTTTTTTGTGGTTGACTAGTATTTTCAAAGCTCCTGTATCTATAGTTGCTACACATAAAAACAAACAAAAAACCCCACCAAAAAACTCAACAAAGGGTGTTCAGCTGATTATTTGCTGTTACAGCCTCTAGAAAATGGACTACCATTGTTTCAGCAAAGCTGCCTACTGCTCAGTGAATTATTGAAACACAGTCTAGTGAGGTTACCTTGAACACAACTTTTTCCTATGAACTCTGATCCAAGCAAAGCCAGCCACTATTCATAACTGAGCTTGTCAAGAGTAATTTCCTTTTTCTTGGGGAAAAATCCACTAACTGGTGGCAAATAGGAAACTTTCCATGGTGAATATGGATTGCTAAATGAGATTTTTTTTTTTTTCGGAAATTAATTTTCTTTTCTCTTTAAAAGGAAAAAACAAAACTAAAGTGCTCATCAATGGTTGAAGGAAAAAAATAAAACAAAATTTCTTCAGAATGTAGTCCAAAGCGATGATGTCTTTGATAAACAGGAAGGAAAAAAAGCAGATTTTACACTTTTCCCCTCCTTCTAGCAGAGTTATTAATCCCCATGATTTCATAATTAATCTTGTTACTTGCTGTGCTTTTTGAAGCCATAGCACTTGAGATGAGGGGATTGAGAGATTCTGGGTTTCTGTGTGGGGAGGGAGGCATGGTTTTGTTTTTCATAGTTGTAGACAAGAACTTCAGCAGATGACTCAAGGTTCAAAAAATTAAAAAAGAGGCAAATAGGAACATTAATTATGCCTCTGAGCCTTGTAATTCTAGGAGTTTTTAAATACTTGGAGTTGTCAATAGAGTGATAGTCTTGTCAAACTGAAATCAATATGTTTGTTCCATTTTGTGGCTGCTATTCAGAATGGTAGTGCTATGAATGGTGCAAAGTATTAGTAATTTTCCAGAAAAGCATTAGAGCTGTTCAGCAGGGGGAGGTTATAACTAAGGAAATTAGATCGGGGCAGCAGAGCAGAAACCATCCCCAGTTAGAGCAGCAGGGAAGCCATATGCAGAAGCAGCGTGGTTTTCTTCTCTGCTCTGCAGCTCCTTTTGCATTTCAGCCCTGAGAGATGAAGGGAGAGATTCAAAGTCAGTCGGTGCTGGGCAGAAGGCTGATAAGAAGGCAGAATTAGCACACAGCTCGCACTTCTAGCTCTTTTCTCACCATTCAAGAGGCTTGTGGTAAAGTGTCACCACAAATGTGGTAGGTCAAGGGGATATAAAAGATGTTTAGACCTTGCTGCTATGAGGAAGCCTGTTATTTTTTTCTTAAAGGTCAGTACTGTGCTTTTAAGATTTATCATCTAACTTTAAAAAATGGGCAAACCCAAAGAAATTTATAACCTGTACTGTATGGTGATCATCATATATTTTCTCTTTTTTTAAAGGAGAGGTCAGCAGCAGGGTTTTTTTTCTTTTTTGCTAGGCAGTGTACTTGATGTGAGTGGATTATTTCAGGTGCACATCACAAGCTGTTGGATACAGTCCCCTTTAGCATCAGTCGAAGGGAATTGCATCACTGCACTATTTTGCAACAGCAGATAGTCTAAGCTATAACTGAGCAGTATGTTGAAATAAAACTTTTAAGATGCATCAGCTAGCCAGTGTTCATTTTCTTTAGTGAAAATTTTGCTGCATCTGCAGGTGAGAGAAGCTTAACAATTAAAAGAAATACTGCTTACTGAAGTCTGCAATAACTTTTTAAGATGTATTGTGGTGTATCTTCCCTTCTCCATATATATACTCCTTTATTTTGAAGATTTATATTGAAGAAAGTAAGCATTTTCCTCCCTAACTCTTGTCACGTGAAGTTCTGTAAAAATACATGCAAATGGAATGAAATCTCTTGTTTGTTTTGCCTCTGTCTTGATGGGAAGTATGAGAGCAATAATATTTAATGCTCATTGCCAATGAAATTAACTTCCTTTTGGGTCATGGATTGCTTCTCTGTGATAACATCTTTAACATTCAGAATTCTGACATTTGTTTTAATAAGCCTCTTTTAAACTTTTGTATTGTTAATACTGTTTTTTGTGGACCTCTGCTGAAAACAATGTAATGCTAGGTTCAAGATGTTGTGGCATTCATAGAACTTAAATGTGTTTCTGTTAGCATATGTGTTTTTGAGGTTTGGGCTAAAATCTGCTGAGCATAATTTCTGTGCATGCAGTCAAGCTTTAAAGGAATGAGAACATTTGACCTGGGAAAGAAGATGTGAGAAAAATGTGCACTACAGAAATGTCTCGTTATTAAAATAGGTCTTCCTGTATTGTAGCAACGAAGTAATATTTTGAAACATTTAAAGCCCGTGATATCTGTGCAAATGACATTGTGTTATATGTAAGGGTGTGAACTTTCTGCATTAAGCCCTTCTTGAGACGTGAGCACCATCCATCCCAGCTGGGGAAGACAGTACAAGCTGGGGAGAGACTAAAGGGTTGCTTCCCCTCCAGCGTCCTCCCAGCTTCTGAAGTTCTTCAGCTTACCAATTTCCTGAGCCAGACATTGCTTCCATATCTGTGTTTAATAGCCCTTGATAGACCTTTCTTCTATATCTTTTTTCTTTTTTTTTTATTATTACTCTTTTGTGTTTGTTTGTTTTTTTAAACCAGTTACACCTTTGTCATCCAGAGTATCCTGTTGCAAGGACCTATGAATTTACCAGTACTGAATTTCTTCCAGCATTTTATTGCCTAATCAGCATTATAGGGTCCTTCTATAACTCCTTGAGGTCAGATTTCTTATCTGCTCTCATTAATATTCCCTGAAAAATTTGCTACTTCACTGTTAACCTTTCTTTGTTATGCACAAGAGATGTGTCAGCACAGATGCTGTGCGACCCTACTCAGTGTCTTGTTTTCGCTAAGAAAACTAGCCATTTTATTCCTGTCCTTAGCTTCCTGTCCTTTATCAGCCTCTTCTCTATTTCTTTTTTTCCCCCTGAGAATTTAGGAACGCAGGACTGTGTTTATCACATCTTTAGTGACTGAATCAAAGACCTGTTGGAAGTTAGAGGCACAGCTTTCTCTGCTGACGTTGATTCTTCCCCTCACTGGTCGTGTTCTTCGTTATAGTGTCATCTAAGACTAGCTCGTTCTGGCAATCTTCTGTTCATTTTATCCATTTTTGCTAGAGCATCTTTGACTGTCACTTCAGTGCAAAACTTTTTTTCTTGACTTACGCCCTCTCTAGAGGGCCCTTTTCTGTATGTGAAAGCGTCCCAGATCCCCTGTTGTATTTTTTGTGACACGATTTTTCATTCTGAGCAATCTGTAATGCATATCTCTGCTCAGTCGTGAGCAGGACTTGCTCTCAATCCAGGACACGCTGAGTCTTAGTATTATAATGTGCTTGGCTGGACAGCAAGGCTTTTAACATTAACAGAGCGGTATATTAGAGAGGTGATAATCTGTGGTGTTATACAATGATTTCCTCTGTATCTTCTCCAGTTTGGTTTTTAAAAATGTGTAGCACAAATGGTTTCTGGGATCCAGCATTTCAAGTCAAACAGAAGATGCTGGGTTCCAGGAGCCAGAGACATGAAATTATTCCTTAATTCCCTCCATGGCACTCTCTTGTTCAGATGAGAACTTACATAAGGCACCAGCAGGGTCTTTTCTGCTTTACTTGGAGCTGAAAAAGCCTAAGTTAAAAAGTGTTCTGTTTTAGGACTTCTAAGAAATTGAAGAGAGTCCAGAAGACAGTCTTAAAAAGGAAATACTGTAGGGAAATGTAAATCTTCAGATGAATAAAATTGTGCTATGAAGCAGATGTCCTGCATTTATTCCTTGTGCTCATCAAGATTAAGACAAAAAGGAGTTTCCTTAAATTATATTAAGGTGGTTTTGTTTCAGATACTAGCAAAGGTTTATCTTGACAGTAGGAGCAGTAAAGCACTGATACAAATTAGAGAGGATATGAACGTTTTTATGAACAGATTGGACAAATGGCAACCCTAGTTTAGATAAACGTGGTTCTCCCTTAGCAAAGGATGGACTAAAATGCTTCTCGATGCCCCATGTCTTCTGTAGCAGCCTTTCTTGCTGGGACGGGCAGCAGCCAGGGCTGCACTGCATCACCAGGTATGGTGAGACCACCCTGCCTGGAGGACCCTCACCCACCAGCCATATCTCTGTCCACTTCCAGCCCACTGACTTCAACCTCATAGTCAGCTCCAGGCAGAGGAGAAGTAGTTATTCATCTGTCGAAGAATAACTTTATCTGTGCTTCAGAACTACCTTTTGTAAGTGTAAATTGTTGGATGTATCTGTTGACTCACCACTTTTCTTACAGGGATCTGTTGGCTAGGGTCCAGCAGCACTGAATTAGGGAGGGCTGAGAAGTCCTTGAGGTGGGGGGTATTTCCTGCTCAGTGTTTGCAGAATTGAATATATGCCATCCCTAATTGACTTCATTAGGGGTCATCATCTGAGCAGACTAATTTTCCAGGTTCTTTTATGAAGAGGTGTTAGTAAACAGAATTAACAGATGTACTGTGTCCCTGCTGTTAGTTGCTACTGGGATTCATTCTTGATTGCAGTATAATGGCCTGCATTTTTGGTCTTCCCTGGATCTGTGCCCTCTGTAACAGGATGGTTATTTAATGCTCATACACTTCTTCCAGCTGGCAGGCACTTTCCCTTTTTTTTTTTTGCATAATTTCTTTCTATTTTTTCCATGTATTTCCCATACAAAGATGGTTCAAGGTGAAAAATACAACAGTGATGAAAAAGAAAGAATGAGAAGGTGCCTACTTACAACTATGAAGCGATTCTGTTCTAATTGGTAAAACTGGTCTTTGACAGATTACTAATATGATTTCTGATAACAGAGAAGAGAGAAATATATCCACCTATATATTTTCTCGATGTTATACTTCATTATAAGTTAGAAAATTGGGATCTGCAAATGTGTTTAAAGTTTGTCACATCTAAATAGTAGCATTGTGGGCATAGTTCATCATCTCTGCTATGTTAATGCCAGCAAAAGTTTGTATATGAATGAATAATTTATGCCTGCACTAAATGAAAATGTAGACAGTTAGCAGAAGATGCTGTTTTGTTAGCTGCTGCTTCACTTGCTAAGGTGCCAGGAAGAAGAGCTGAATACATTGTTGGCAGAAAAACCAGGCAAATTAGCCCAGCCAAAAGAGTCCGTCAAAAAGAAAAAAGTGGGAATTAAACTTGGCAGCCTATTTGCTTATGTGGTCTGGGGGAAAAAATGAAAAACACGTATTTTGCCAGAAAAAAGAGGAAAGTCAATTCAAAGAAAACCCAGAATTATCCTCTGGAAAAAAAAAAAAATCAAGGAAGTCTGTGCTGATGTAAAGACAGCACAAATTAAATCTAAGCAAGCCATAGGCTACCTTAGGCTAGCTTTAAAAAGTCAAGTTTCCTCATTAGAGCACAATTAAAAGAAGGCTTAACTGAGCCAGCCTTCATGTCCTAACATTTGAAAATACTTTTATCTTTTTCTTCAGATTTTTGTAGTAGAATTTTCCCTTGAATAATTGTACTCTTACAGTACAGGCTTTTCTAATTAAAGAAAAAATATCTCACACTATGAAACAAAATGAAGTTTCATTAACTTGCAAGTATAAACATCTAGCCTACCAATGCAGTTACTCGGAAAAGTATCAAGCTTTAAGGAGAGGAATAGAAGATGTATATATTCCTTAGTATACTATCTTTGCTGATATTTAGGTTTGACCTCAAGTCATCAATAGTTGCCAAAGGTTCTGTAAGCTTCTCATCTCCTCTCTCAAATGCAGCATTAATGTGCTACCCTGGAGCGTGTGAAATAGAAATATGTAGTATAAGTCTGTAAGCTGGCCTTCTAACCACAGGTGAAGAAGGCTTAGCGGAAAGCTATGGGGAGTTACGGCACTGCTGCTGCTCAGTGGTGCAGTGTGGTGGTACGCCCCAAAGAAACGGGGCAGCGAGGAGGTGACCGTACGTGTTGTCTAGATTAAAGCCATTTTTGTCTGTGAGAACAGCAGTCATACTACACATGGATAACAGCAGACATACCTACTCAAAGTTTGGATGCTGTTTTGGGTACAGAGGTAGGTTCAGTTTTGATCTAAACATGTTAATTGGTGAAAACTCATTCCCTGGAGATGAAACTGAAAAAAAAAAAAATTTCTAGGCTTTCCAAGGTTTTATCACAAGTACCAGAAATACTTTTACATTTTATTTTCTCAAGTCAACTAAGAGCACTTGCAGGCATCTCCTTCCACCCTTTCTCAGGATGGCTGGTGGACCTCCCCCTGCCTGGGGGGAAGGAGAGCTGTTTGGCCTGTCTTCTCCATCCATCGGGTCTCTGAGCTGGAGACTCAAAAGAGGAAATGGTAGCAGTTCTGTTCATGAGAGAGAGTGCCATTCTAGAGAATGAACAAAAATGCTTCTTTTCCTTTAATTTTATTTAGATTAAACATTGGAGAGCTAAGGTTTTTTTCAAGTTTAAGTGCATTTTTCTTTAAAGACAGATTTTTCAAAGCAGAGACCTCTTATGTTTCCCAGTTTTTTAGTGTATTTTTTCTTGCATACATGGTTGACTGGCTTCAAGCCAATGTGTTGGTGTGACTTGCTGCCCAGACCAGTAATGCCAGAGTGGGAGCTCGCTCTCAGAGACAGAACAAAATGTCTTCAGAGCCTTTTAGCTTGCAGTAGCCTAGCTAGACAGAAAGGCTGATACAGAGAAGAGCTGAAGTTTGGGCACTTGAACATTGCCTCCATCCATAGCTGTCTGTTGTTTCCCCAGAACAACTGTGTATGTGGTAACTTTTCATAAGAGTCCTCTTAAAAATAGCCCAGTGAATAATCAGAAAAACATAGCAGGGTCCAGTCCTCCCAGTTGTCCTCGTTGTTTCCTGGGGACTCCTCAGGGGCTTTCTGCAAGACACCAGGTTGGCCTCGGTAGCCCCTGGCTACTGACAGCATGCTGTCACTCCCTCTCAGTTCCTGGGACTTCTGGTCGCCTGTGTGAAAGCCAGTCGTCCGCAAGAGAGAGACATCGTAGCTCATAGATAAACACTCCCACGTGTCAAAGCAAGTGTTTGACTAATGATTTGCTGACAGAAGTGTTGGTTGTAGAAAGCATCTGAAGAACTGGAAAAGAGGGGAAGGGAACAGTCTGTTTCCAGATAATAAGAAGTGAAAAATTATTGGGGGGGGGGGAACTCAACAAACTTATAGCACATTGCTTTGTTTTACAGGACAGTTTCTGTTTTGAACTAACCTTTAAATAAGATGGCTGGAGGACAGCAGCTTGAATCAAATGAGCTGGTACTACGAGGTGCTTTTGCTCATCCAATTCACTGCTGCTAGGAGTCCTTGAGACTTTCTAAAGGATATTCTTCTGATCTGCATAGGCTGTTACTCTTGTCTCCTTCTCTAGTGGTGCCCTGGGCCTTACAAAAATGTGGGTGATGAGAAGCATCTTTTCTTCTCTTCATTCTCTAGTTGCTTTTGCCTGCTGCTTTTTATCAAATACATGATTTAGCTGAAGGCAAAGAGCAGTTTGAAGAAATGATAATGAGGGTATTTTTGGAATTTAAGAGATCAAGGACTTTTTTTTAAAAAAGCACATTCAACTCCTGACAAATATGTGGAGAAAAGGAACTTGAATACCTGCAAAAGTGTGAAATGTCTGTGTAGCCTTTCAGAAGCTGTACAAAGGCGTTCAGAAGTGTATCTCTTCAAAAACAGACATGCCAAGCGAGAAAGAGTTGAAAGGAGTATTATCTGTGACTGAAAACTAGTTTTAAAATGCAAACCTCAGCGCAGCTTTCAAACATAGTGTTCGTCAAAGGTAAAGCAGTATACCTCTTGGCCTTTAATCAGGAAAGCCATGGTGAAGCCAGCTAGAAGAGGTCATCTTTGGGGACCACAGCCTGAGCTGTTGGGGCGCCCCAGGCACTTCCCCATTTGGTGCTCCAGTCCCCGACGTCCTGTCACTGGCCTCTCTCTGCTGTAGCACCTGTGCTGGAGTGCGGCAGTGCTGCAGTGGCATTGCCACATTTCCATGAGCAAGCCCAGTGTTGTTCACTCTTCTGGTAGAAGACAAGGAGGCAACAGAGGGAAAGAAAAGGGTTTCTCTTGCTTTTTGAGCTGGCAGAGCCTGCACAGGAGTGAAGGTGACATTGCAGCTGGTGCAGGGGGGTGTTTGGGGACAGAGACCCACGTTTCAGTTAGCTAGATCAGCTCTGCCATCTCATGGAACTTCTCCCCGAAGTGCCCACTGCTCACTCTGCAGCCTGCCACTGGTGTCCCAGTAGACTTGTCCAGCTTGCTGTTGTCTCAGAGGACCATCATCCCACCCAGTCTGGCACGATCCACCCCACCTGGCAGCCCTCCTTGGAGGGACTCGGTACCACAATAGCATGGACAGGGAAACACTTGGCTTCAGCTGTGTTGGCAGTGCTGGTTTGGGAAGTGATGCCCAGCACCTGCCCAGCCCACAGCAATCTGCTGCCAGTGCCTTTAGAACAGACACACCAATGAGTACCAAATGCCTCCAGAATCGAAAAGAAACAGGTTGTATTGCTGCTGTGTGGCTCTAGTTATCCAAATACTTGATCGAGATTGAATAGAAACATTAAATATCACCTGATGAAGTAAAAACCTCTCTAATTAGGGTTAAAAATGTGTTGCATTATAGTTTATTTTCCATAAAAATATGTAAATAATTTGTGCTCCTAAATAAGATTTAGTAAGTCATGTGACGTTTATATTTGAAAATGTTCATGCCAACTATACCTTGACATTTCAATGTCTTTCTGCAGCCCTACAAAGTAGGAAGTTGTGCTTTTCCTTCTTTGATTTCGTATGTACACTCGCGAGCCCTTTTCTGAGCAGTCATGTTTACATTTTCTTCCCCATCGCTGTACGGCCACTCAGAGCCTCCCTAGCTGGGGTCAGAGAAAGCGGCAGATTATTTTTTTCTTTTAGCGTGGTTGTATTTAGTTCATATGATGTAACGTTGTCCTCAGGATGCAACGGTCAGTTTGACCTCTTTACAAACACTGAGCAAGTATGTGAGAAAACATTTTACAAGCCACGAGAGGATTCTTGGGGGCTCTCAGCAGAGCAGAAGAAATTTTCCTTGGCTAGCGATGGTGAGGACTAGACTGGGCCACTGACTGTAGCAGCGTATGAAGAACAGCATTGTGAGCAGGAGAGGTCACCATAGACTGGGCTCATTCACTGGTTTTCCACATCGTTTTATTTCATTTCCTTTTATGGAAACTTGAAAGGTATTTATTGAGGTTGCTGCTTCCTCTGTAGCCTTCATGACACACCTCAACTTCACATCTGCAACCTTCAGGCTTAAATAAGGAGTGTGCACTGTGGCTGGGCTGTAAGCAGGGTCTCCTGGTTTCACAGAACTTGCAGTATCCCACAGGGGCAGGGCATGGAAAGACAACATGTCGTATTTTTCATTTTGATTGTGAGAGAAAGGCTGGGTTTATGGCTTCCTGTAGATTAATGGATAATTAATGGAAAAATACTTGCAAGGCGTGTATCTATTTGAGTTATGATTACTCATTTTAAAGTGTTAGGGATACTAAGAATTGCCATACATCCATGGCAGAATCTGGTGTTTCTGTAACCTTTGGTTGAGATGCTGAGGATCAAGAAATAGGGAATGCTTTGAAGCCCAAGAATTATTTCTTTTTTTAAAGAACTTAGGTGTTCTACTGGACAAAAAAAAGTTGTTATTTTCCCTAGTACTCTTAGGATTTTATATTAGGAGAAAAAAAAATCAAACTCTCAAATCTAAGGTCACATCTTTTTGTGTATGGTACAGTATTTGCAATGAGTTAAAGACATTAACTTAAGTAAATTGTTTATTGTTCTATGAAAAATACTTTAAAGTTTGCCCTTTTTGTGATAGCATTAAAATTGCCAAAGGAATTTTGTATCCTTGAAATATTTTTAATCATGTGCCAACTTCTTCTTATGACATATGAAATCGCTATGGCAAATAAAACAGCTCATTTGTTATTAACTTTAAAAACTATATATTAATAACACATCTTTGATATATTTCTGATACATCAGTAGTCTGGCTCGTTGACAGATTAATAGATTAGGGCACGTTGTGATTTTTATATGAAAGACAATTTTACAGAAGAAGGAAGTAGACATTACCATTTCAGCCCAAACTGTAACAATAGAAAAATACAGTAGCATTAAAAAGAAGGATCGTTTCTGTCATTACTTGCAGCCCCAGGACTGGTTCCCGGGAGTCCCTCTGCCCTGCTGGAGACAGAAGCCCAGCAGGACGTGAGCAGTGTGGATTGTAGCCAGGAGCTGAGGAATAAAATAAGATTCCTCTTTCTTTATTGTGGAGGGGTATGATCAAAGTAGCTCTGTTTCCGTCTTCCTGTATCTTTCTCAGCTGTGTTTGAATAATTTTTTTTACAAGGCTCCTTCAGTGATTTAAATGAGCAAGGCTGTCATCTGTCACCTTGCAATTTTTTGTCTCATATAAAAAACTTTCTGCCCTGAAAGATCTGTGTCCTGCTGGGAAAACATGCTATTACTGGGAAATGTAGCATTAATGTTGCTTGGACTAACAGAATAACACTGCCTAGAATAATGAAATTTCACCTTAGCTTTTCATGCTCAGAAAAACCAGAAATTCCTGTAAGTCCCACTAGCAACTGAAGAGCAGCTTCCTTCAGGTGTGTTTAAGTTTTATAATGACTAGCACACCTCAGGATGACCTTTCTTTTGCCTCACCTTTTCGTTAAAAACCATGATTTCACATCTCATGGAGCCGCATAATTATCATCAAGTAAAATCTCCCTGAGGGGATGGATGGTGGCTGGTGATTTATTTCACAAATTATGAATACATTAAAATAGGAAAGGCGAGCAGGTGCTGCAAATGCATCAGGACCCTCCAGCAGCTGTAATGCAGATCACAGCGATGGTGGTAAATGGAGACTGGAAAGGGGCTTCTGGTGTCGGGAACGTGCAATGTGTGCCATTCTGTGGTGAAAAATTGTAGGTTCCTGTGAAAGCATACCTGGCCTTTATCTTAAACCTTCCTTATTCTGGCAAAGAAACAATAAGTGTCTTTGTTGTGAGTTGATGTCCCTTCACCTTCATATAGGAGCAAAAAAGGAGGAACAGCTCTTGGTTGGGTGATATTAGTGTTTTTTAAATCTTACCTTTTATTTTTTTCTGCCTTCTAATTAATCCATTAATCAAGTGCAAGCTGGCTTGGACAAAATTTAAAGTATTATCAGGACAGTATTTCCAATTTTTTTAACTCCAAGCAATTTATGAATTCATTGCAGGTCTCTGCAGGTTCTTATGAAAACTGAAAATAAGTATCCCTGAAAACATCTCTGGTGATGTATAGAGTAAAAGCACAATAAACCTTTTAAGAACTGCAATTTTTAATTCATGTTAAAAAAGCCAACTATCGGGACGATAGGAGAGACACATTGGCTGTGCCACCTTACTGTGCCACCAGTCAATTTCTTAGTAATATTCATAGCATTGAGAATGGGGGGCTGGTTAGCTTCAGCTCAGAGCCTTGAATGTCAAAATTCAGATCTTGACCATAAATCTCCTGGTACGTATTTAAGGCAAGCCCTTCTCAGTATGCTTGAATACACTGTGGGGAGCAGGGGAGATGGGTTATTTGTATCCCAGTTGTCAATTTTTATGTTGTTTTCTTTGATGGTTCCTCACCATGTGATTTACTTCCCAGCCCAGGATCTTCTGATGTGCTTACCGAATCTGATTTACGTAAGTGTAAGACAGAGGAGGAAACAGGAATGTACTTTAAAAGGCTTATGGACCCAAGTGTGGCAGTAATGAAGTTAGGCATGAGGGCTGAAGTTCTGGGAAGAGCTTTCCTGTGCTGAGGTCTCAGAAGCGGATGCTGCGGCTGGAGGCCTGTACCCCGCGCTGCCCCAGGAGAGCAGGAGATGCTCTCCATGTCTCCCACACTGCCCAGCAGTTCTGTCTTGCGGAGGACGTGTTGCCCACTGAAGTGTTCTCTATCACATTTATTTACTTGGATGAAGCATGGATTTGATTAGTCACTGGTTTGATATTGATGTGTATCAACCCTATTGCATTATAAAAGCATGCATCTTTAAATAAGAATGAAGGTTGGTTTTGCAAAGATGAAAGGATCTTATGTTGTCTTGCACTTTGGGTTTTTTTTGCCCTGTAGGTCTCTTTGGGTCTGCTTGCAGAGTAAGGGTCTATTAGACTAGACAAGGATAGTGGAATTCAGTCCCACGTGCACGTACGTTTATTATTGTGCTAGAGTAAAGCTAGAAATGGAATACAGTTCCTCAGGGTTCAGTAGCTATGCCTAGTCTTTGAAAAATGATAAATAGCTCCTAATTAGATGAACGATAAATCAGGAAGATGATAAATACTTTCTAATAAGCCCCTTTCTCAGTGAGGGTTTACACAATAGGCTCAATTTTGAACATCTGAGGAATGTACACAATTGTAATCAAAAGTGATCTATGTTTTTATATCAAGAGTAAGCTGTGCAAATTACAGCTTACGTTTGTTCATTCCAGTCATTGAATGAAGCAGAATAAAAAAGAATAAAGAAAATAATTGTTGTCTCAATTTGATTTATTCTGGCTACTGCACGTTTCCCCCAGGGTGTATTTAGAAGAAAGAAGAGTCTGAAAGTAATCTCCTGAATATTTTAAATATAACTCAATATGAAAGTTGATCCATGTGTCCTGCTTTGAATCATGAAGTAATCTCAAGATAATAATTGTGTTACTTGCAGCAAGAAAAAAAAATGTGGTTTATGCATTCTAGGACAAAATCACTCCCCCCCCCCCCCCCCCCCCAAATTTTCTAATGGTATTTAGAAGTAGATAAATTGACCGGTAGATGACTTTTAAGGTATTTGGTATAGCCTCAGCACAACTCTTTGAAATGACTGTATAAAGTATGAGATAAAGAAAACACTTGTTAATAGAGAAAGGAAGATGCAGTATTCAACCTCTTTCTGGTTTTTTTTTTTCTTTCCTCCCCCACAGGACATTAATGTATGTATCCTTGAAAACTACCCTGAATGTTCCAATCCCAGATTATTTTACATCATACCATATTTCTGTGGACAGCATCCAAGATGCAGGTAAATATATACAAGGTATCCCAATTTGTTCAGCAATAGCTATTGCCAACATTTTGTCAGAAACTGGTAATAGAGAGGCAATAGTTATGTGAAGTACAAGAGAAAAGTGGAAGTACAATGTAGCGCTGTATGTGGTAGCTGCATGCATATATATTGGAGTAAGGAGGGTAATGCAAATGTTTTGTTGATTTAATTCTTGAATAATTCGTCGAATCTGGATGTATTTATGTGGATTTTTCTTTTCTGCATTGGTAAGGTGAGAATGGCAGTGACCGTATGTGCCTGTTACTCATTTTACCTGCACTGTAATTTTGTAATACATGTTTTACTCTGCTCAGATGCTCATATCAGGTCTATAGCTGAGGAATTCCAGGTTTCTATGTCCATGTAAGAAATAGTAATCATTCTTAAAACTATGTAAAGTGCAGCCTTCTACTGCTGTAATTGAGCTAGTTCATTTTTAATGTGTCTATTTATGCCATTCCCATATTGCTGTATTATTGATACTGCATAGTAAACTTCTATGCAATAATACATGAATAATTTTAAATACCTTCTTGTTTTCAAATACTTTTGTATTGTTGGTCACAGCATGTTCATTAGGTTTGTTCAGCTTCAAGGTGTTCTACTTATTTATTGTTACCACTTCTCTATAGTGGAACAACTGCACATGTTCTTAAAAACTTCTTTCAAAAGCCATGCTTTTTTGTAGCAGTAATAACAAGTGAAAATGTCTTCATTGTTATGTCTCAGTTTCTAAGTATCTTTGCTGTAAAATCCTGCTTTAGTTTTTTGGCATAAGCAAGGGTATGATTAAGAAACAAAACAGATTCATGACTTCATTTTCATTACACTTTTTTTTTCTTAATGTATTTTGGCCTCATTTGCAAATGCTTATGTTTGCACACTTAACTTGTATGTGTGAGTAATCCCATTAACAACAGTGACATATTTGAATACTTTCACGACATATCTCTATGGGGTTTCCGAGCACTATATTGAAGTACTGTTTTGTAGCTTGTTATAGATGTGTCTCCTATCACGCCATTGCACGTCCTTCAGCTACTTCCTAGTCTCACAAGGAGCTGCAAGAAGGAGGCTCGTATTATTTGTTAGGACACTCTGCTCTTCCAGAAAATGGACCAATGCAAAGAAGGTGGTAGAGAGTGAAAAACCTGCTCCAAGTCTGCTCTAGTGAGAGTAAAGCAATAAGCTTTTCCGCATGTCATCAGAAGAGCTTCTGACAAATGTTGGAAGTTCACTATCACAAAGAATTTGCAATAGCTTAATGGAAGTCAGGGAAGAGGTGTGATCTCCAGCGCCTTTCCAGTAGCCTGTGTGACTCAGATGTTCATCATACTAGCTGGACCCTGGGAAAAAGCTAATTTCCTTTAGTTTGGGACACTGGCATTATATCCCTTGTCAATATAAATGCTGACTGCTGCTCCCAGGACATAACTTAATATGAGTTCATCTAAGGGACTTAGGATTCATATTCTTGTCAAACCGAATTGTGCTTCTATGAAACTACGAGAGAAGCATAAATATGTCCTGGTGTCCCGCCAGCTTCTCCCACTGGGGGAGAAGATAGAATAACCCTAAACTGAGCTTCAAAAGCAGTATCAGTCAGAGCAAACAAATGTGAACCCTGTAGCATAGCTGCAGGGCAGTTAGGGGTAATGGCAGGGAAAGGGAAGCTCATGGAGGCTTTGGCAGAAATTAAAATGAAGGACAGGGTGGGAAACAGGCCGGCAGCCTCCTGTGTGGTATTCACTGGGTAACAGCAGGCAGTGGTTGCTCGCAGCAGTTCTCCTGATGTGGTTCAGGTTGACTGCCACCCCTTAGCACCCTTCATCACCCAGGGAAGTCGTTCCTTCCGTGAGATGGGTCATGCTTCCAAGTTGAAATACAGGAGTTCACAAGTTTGAGCTTACAAACAACCCAGCGAAAGATGTCTTCAGAACAGAGTGCTTCCATGCAGTAATTAACCTCCTTTTAATGCGATCGTGTTTTTACATGCCAAACCAATTCTAGATGTTGTGCGGAAAAGCTCAGTAAGCCACTCAGGTGTGGTGGGGGGTTTTTTATGTTCTATTAGAAGTACAGCACTGAATATTTTTTGATTCAGTTGTGTTCTTGGCTTGAATTTCTGAAGTAAATGCATATTTAAACTGTTGGTTTTTTTTTTTCTCTCTCCTTCCTCTCTCTCCCTCCATTAATTTCATACAGGGAGCCTGGTGAATGGGCCCTTGAAAGAGCAAAGCTGAACGTTAATGAAAATTTTCTGCTTGTGGGCATTCTGGAGGAGTTGGAGGATGTGCTGCTTTTATTAGAAAGATTCTTACCTCATTATTTCAAGGATGTGCTTAGCATCTACAAAAACCCAGGTAACTTTTTCCATTCAAAGCTGTTCTTATAGAAACTTTGGCAAAATCTGCATGGCTGTGGAAAGGTATGTGTTTATGTCTTGTTTAGTCAATGAAGAGATTTATCTCCCTTTTAGGGAGCAGATTTGATTGATGGGAAAGGGGACATACTCTGCTCTTATTCATAATGTTACTGTGTGGTTTTCATTCCTGGGCAAGCACTTGGTGCTCCAGTGATCTTGCCACATGCCAGAAAGCTTCCCATTTACCAATGGAGTGGCTTTTTCTTCTTTTAATTCTGTCATACTCGGCTCTCAAATAATACTATCAAAATATTCTCAAAATGGTGTCAGCTATATCTACCTAAGTAAACCTTCAAGAAATGGTTTGGGGAGCTGGCCAGTTTGGAGATTCTCCAGTACCAGGTTATTTATTTTCCCTCAACCTTGACTAAGTGTTGAAATAAAAAGAACCTCCAGTTAAACTGAGTTTAGGTAAAGTACAAATAAGAATGCATATTTACAGTACTTCAAATATAAAGCATGCTGAGGGCTGAGGAGGAAGACTGAGGAGACTTGAGTAGAGAAATGAAAACAGAGAGCACTTAATCTACCCCTTAATTTGCACCCCACAGTCAATCTGAAAGGGTTCTCTTTTTCTCTGCATCAGTTCATCCCTCCCAATGCTTATTTATTGCTAACTTCTTTAGAAGACAGTCTCGTGTCCTATGCCTAAACCAAGAAATGCGATGCTTTTCGGTGGGGCCGTGCATGTCATTCCAGCAGAACTGATTTCCTGCTTACATTTGGCTGGGCCATCAACATTGTATGAACCAGGGAGGGGTAAAACTTCCCTTCTTGCTGGGTGACTCGGTTGCATTCATGTCAGTGTGAAATGCCTACAGCTACTGAAATGTGTGTTTTGTACCAAGTTGTATATTAAAAACACATGGATCAAAGATTGAATTTTGCTTGTAATGCATGCAGCTGATGGCTGGCTTTTGACTGAGAGCAGCTATCACAGTAATCAGTCACTTTGGAGAAATTATGGGTTTCTGTCCATAACCAGGAATTATGGGTGACTGTCCACCAATCCCTGCTTCCAGGATGCATCTTTGAACATTTTGTATTTAGTAATGATACAGATATTACAGGGAAAGTGTGGCATTCCTCCTCTGAACATGTCAGTGGGTCATTATCTGCTTGCAATAAGGCAGTTAAGGCAGCCATTTAGAAGGTGTGAGTGTTACTTTGTTGTGGTACTATATCCAGCCATAGAGATATTTTGCTCAATAACAGACATAAGGAGAGCATGGCATGGTATTGATGTGAGAGCAGTGCCCAGTTTTGAATCAGTAATTTCTCTTTTCTTTGCAAATTAAAAAACAAAAAGACCTACATTTGTAGTATGTGGAAATCTTCCTAAAGGTTTTCACATATCAGTCTCCAGGGTTTTCCCATGGGGATGTTAGACAAGAGGGAGGCAGGGGATCAATAGAAGGATGCTCTCTTTGCAATGAGCAGACTTTTCTGTGGGAATCTATAGGACTTCCTCAGCTGTTCTGTGCACCATAGATTTTCACTTCTCTTGCAATGGGGGAAGCTAACAAACAGTACATAGGGTCTTGATTTTCATCAGGGTGCCCTGGAAATCATCAGGTGTGAAATAAACAATCTCTCAGAATCGTTAAGTGCTCGATAATATTTCTGTGTGTATATTCTCTGGGGGAGATTTGATCCCCTGTTTCAGGACAGTGATTTCCTCTGGGATTTCATGTGTAAGACTGGTCTTGTGTCATGTCTGAAGATTCATCTCTTTCCTTCAGTATTCCCTGTGCAGATTAAACTTTTGTTTTATTTTTCCCACTTATGGACAAGGAAGAATAGAATGGAAACAGTTTCCTTGTATTAACTCTCTCCTCCTCTTTTCATACCTGCATATGTTTGGGGGTTTTTTCCAATCATAATTACTTTCAGGTTATTTCTGAGTTGGTACTAATGCTTACAAAAAACTTAACAGAATCAACCAGAAAGATTAAAAAAAAAAAATCAAGTGCTGTCTAAGAAATCCTACATCATTCTCTTCAGGGCACCTTAGACCTGATCTGCAACACCCTCTGCTGTTACATGATGAAGTGCTGGGAAGAAGAGATGTTATTCTGCCCAGCTGTGTGGTGATCCCACAAAGCAGCAGATACTTTGGGCCAAAACTGACCTTTCGTTGCAACTAATGCTTGCAGACTAAATCCATACAATGTACAGTTTTGACTGCTGACCTGCTGCTCCACCTGAGATACTCTTATGGCAGTCTTTCCTCTTTTCATTTAAAGAAAGTAAAGCTTTTCCAGAACTTACCTTTTATCAGTTGAATATATTGAGATGAGGAAAACCCAGTGAAGGACTGTGTACAGAAAGGTTGGTTACTTCCAGGTCAGTGAATCTCTGCACCAGAGTCCCCTGCAATAAGCGATTCTGGATTAGATGCAATTCAAAAATTTGGATTTGTAGAGCTGCTTTTGAAGCAGAAAGTAACTGAAGGAAGGCAATTTCCATCCCATGTTGCTTTAGTGGATTACATAGATTAGAAAGCAGAGTAGGAAATTGGTGATTGCTGTCCCACCATCATAATCTAAACCAAATTAAAAGCACCTGCCTCTTGCTGTAGGAAGCAAACTGCTGGATGTTATCAAACCCATGAAATCACGTGTGCATTTAAGATATGTCTGTAGGAGTTCTGGGTTAAACCCCTTCTTATTCCCAAAGTTGGGACCCTCCTCCCTTGTTACGGGTGCTTTGGGCAGGCACCAGATCACTACAGCTCCCATGCAAGCAAACTTCTTATTATCGGGAGCCTTCAGTATAGGGTGATGATAATAGAAATCAGGAAATCTGGAAACTTGTTCTTATCCCTGTTTCCTTTAACCATGCAAGCCATATTCAAGCTGCTTGGTTCATTCTGTGGCTGTAGTAAAATTTCTTATCTGAGACAGTACGTAACAACATTTATTAAGGAACTCTTGCTCGGTATCCTCCTCCTAGGTAGAAAACAAAGCCTGTAGCCTTTTTACCTTCAAAAATACTTTGCTGCTATTGTTCTGAAGCAGAAGATCAGTAAAACTGTGGCTCTATTGATCAGATAGATAGTGAGACATTTACATCAGAGAGCACAGAAATGTGAGTGCAGGTATCTGTCTATATATGTAATGACACAGATAACTGCTTAATGCAATAGGACTTGAGTGCTTTTGTTGGTGGTGCTAATGATTTGTTTTACATAAGCTGGCAGAAGGAAATTGTGAAGAAAGTTAAAATATAAAAAAATTAAAACTCAAATGCAGTTGACTTGTTCAGACATTATCACTGTGGGGTTTTGAGATTTTTAATATATTTTGCTTGCCAGCTGCTGTGTATTTGTTCTGTGCTGGCTTTTTCTTTTCTTTTTGATGGGGTCGTATTTTGAAATGCACACGAATTTTTCTCAAATTTTGTCAGTTTAAAAACGTTGGCAATTCTGCATGACAGGAAATTTTAGTGTCAGAGGACACTAGGAGGATAATTTTCTTCATTGCCTTAATAAAAATGTTGCCTTCAGCTAATCCATATGCCAAATATTTTGACTTGTGTGTTTTATAACAACATGCAACAAAATGTGAAAGCTCTTTGTGGTGGTTTTCATTGGAACCAATCTGGTTTTATCTTGTAGAATACTTTAGAGCTACAGGCTTCCTGTTTTTCTCCTTTTCCACTCTCTCCTTGAAATTAAGTATTTCCTTAATGTTGATACCAAGTCAAGAATTGCGAAAGGACTCTCTTTTTTGATGCCTGTCTTGTCCAAAGTGACAAACTCTTCCTGCCTTGGCAGCCAGAACTGCCTTTGACAAGAGATCCAAGGGGGGCGGGGGGGCAGACAGATTGTTGAATAGATAGATGGATTGATAGATGGGTAGAATAAAAAAATATTATTGTGTTTAGTAGATTTCTTTGCTAACACAGTAAAATTTGCTCAAAATTTTGTCTTTCTTTTTTCCCCGGCATTGGAGCAGATAGGGTCCAATTGCAGAGCCTTGGATTATATTTGCTTCAAAATTTGGAAGTATTCCTTAACTCTTTGAAAGGCCTGAAATAGTTATAGCTTAACTTTACATGCAAAATCTCTCCTCACTTTCAGGAGCACAACTGAAGGAAAAATAATTGGTCAGTCCTGTTCATTTTTGCTGGCTGTAGCTCACTTCCGTAGCCTGGCTGGTAGCCAGAAAGCAGAGAATACTTACACAGTTTCTTTTGAAATGGGCACGTGTGGGTTTCATATCTTTGGTGGTTTCAAGAGGCAGAAAATACACACCATACACAGTAATACATAGAATTTTCTTCTGCCTTGTCAACTGCTGTGGCATTGGGGTAAAAGTTAACAGCATCTAATGTAAAAGAATAGGCAATAAAATGTTTTTTATCGCCTCAGAAATAGCCCATATCCTCTCAACTTTCTGCAGGAGTTCATAAATTTTCTTTGGCACCAGAAGCCCTATAAAAACACTTCTTCCCAATACCAGAAAAAAACCTTTGTTTCTTGAAAGTTACATTTTGTGTGGAGAATGTGTAGATCTTACTCTAAAGCAGGAAGACTGACAAGCTTTTCAAACAGTGAATTTTATTGAGTGCAATGAAATTACTCATGCTGTCAGCTGGAAGAAAATATATTGTTCAGGTAAACTGTAAAATGTGCTTCTTTTGAAAATGCAATACAAATGTGATTCTCCTTAAGAATCATTTACAGGGAATGTTTTTAACTGTAGTAGTAGTAGTATCCAGGGTAATATAAACTTGCTGGTTTTTTAAATCCATTCTGTTCATGAATACTGGTGACACAGTATTGATGCTTTCTATTTATGAGCTTCCCCTTCTCTTTAAACCCAGTAAAGAGGGAGATGCTGCTGTTTGCCATTATTGCAAGGCTGAGATCTTGTGAGGCAGATGGTGAAGCCTGCTTTGATGGAGTTAGGAAAAGGGTGGGATCAACCCTGGAAGCCTTTGCAGCATGCTGAAGATTGCTCCTGTGCTGGGGCAGCACCGAAGGTGGGGCATGCCTTCAGATGATTCCTGTGCTGGAAGGGGGAAAGAGCATTTTCCCACTCCTTGTCAAAATGAAACTCTTTGGAAGCGGAGAAGGCTGAGAGAGACTTTTCTTTCTTTCCTTATTCCCCCCTTCCAGGCCATCACTTTTTTAGCAGTGCTCCCTGTAGTCTGACTGATACCTTTAGTACTAAATTCTTGTCGCAGCCTTTCTCCCACCCTGTTCTTGGGCTGCTCTGGCACGATGTGGATGCTATGCACATGGAAATGTTCAGGAACTGAGAGTCATTGCTGGAAGAGTTGCTGTGATATGAAGAAAGCAAAGGGAGGGAAGGAAGATGCCACTGGTTTTTCTTTTTCCCTCTGAGGAGCTGGAAGGGATGTTTTTGCAGGCACAACCTCCAAGAGCAAAAACTCTGGGTAAGAAATGTTGAAAGAAGTCTGATGGAAGGGGCAGTGCTTTTTGTGCAGTGTCCTTAAAGAGGGATCATCTTATATTCTGCCTTTGTTCAGCACAAAATGAAAGGAAAGAAAAAATTAGGACAAGTAATCTGCAGCTTTTAGAAGTCTGCCGCTTCTCATGAGCTGTACTTTCTGGAGAGGGTTGTGACTGGTATGTGGAAAGGTAATATATTGGCTCTTCTCTTGTGCAGAAGTGCACAACCTTTCTCTCTCCTCCAAGCATCTGTATTCTTGATGTGAGAATAAAAGCAGCTTGGATTAGATTAGATTTAAATTCTGAGGGGGTTGGTTTTTTTTTTTTTGCATCACTTCTTTGCATCTGCTACTTTCTTAAAACAGAATTTGGAAAAACTTCAAACACATTCAGATGTTCAAAAACTTTGGAGACTCCAAACATGCTGTCTTTTATTTTGCCTCACACTCTAAAACAGCTTTGTGCTTTCCCTAAATAATACTCTCAAGGGGAATCACTGTGTATGAAAGTTTTCTACAGAAGAGGAAAATTCTGAATTTTGTGTGGAGGTAAAACATGAGGTTGGACTTGCGAAGTAACTAACTGCGTAACACTTCCATGGCACGTTCCCATCCATTATGCGAAGCAAAGTAACTGTATGTGCGACTTAAAAAGTTTTGTCCAGAAGGTGGTGTAATCTCCCTGCTTTTTCAGGGCTTTCAGGGGACTTGAACACTGTGCCAGTGGTAATAGCACATGTGAATTTACATTCTGCCTGGGTGGCGTTTTCTTCTTTATCACTTAACATCCTGTTCTGAAAATAGAAAATAAAAATAGGAAACGTGAACAAACCGTTCCTTTCTTCTCCCTCTGAAATCTGAACATTCAAAATTACTTAGAAGAATGCTCTAAAACAATGTGTATGCTAAAATAGGCAGTTTAAACTCTAGGAAGATTGTTTAATTGTATTTTTGTTTCTTGTATTGTAAACCGAATTCCCAGTTCTCTGTGTGCAAGAGAGGAAGGAAAGAGGAAGAGTCACAGCACATATCCCTGAGGACACTTGTTCCCAACTAGGTCAACAGCATCTAGGACATTCTGCACATCTGATCTGCTCCTTGGTTTGTTTTATAAAGCTGAAGGTAATATCAAAAGCTGTAGATACGTTATTTAGCTCTCCAGCCATGAAAATACAAGGTTTGGAGAGCAAGGGTAAAACCAGACTGCCTGATCTGGGATGCCTTGAACTTAGTGGATGCACTGATCAATAATAAGCACAATCGGTGGAAATAGCCTTTCTTTTTCCAGTTCCATAAAAGGAAAATGTGTTGTTTTCTGTCTTTCAGAGGTTTCAAATCCCATTGTGAATAAACTAAGCAGTTTTAAGAATAGGAGCTCTTGGAAGGATTTGAGCACTTCTGAGCTTTCTCATGACTCTGTGTTTTTCAAAAGATCCACTAGGTCTTTGGAAGATTTGGCTCAGAAGCTAAACTTCTCTGTGGCAAGTTCTGCAGCGAAGATTGGCAGCTCATAACAGCTGCAGTGCTTGTTCTGCTGAGGAAGGTGAAGCCACTCCAGACTATGCGTGTGTTGCGTGAGAGACATAACTGTGGCACCAAAAGATTTATCCAAGATAGTATCAATCTCATTGCTAAAATACGAGCAACAGTAAAGGTGTGGCAAGAGAGTTAGGCATGGCTTTCCAAGCCCACATGGAGCTTGTATGCATCCAGGCTCAAGTTCGCTGTATTTACTGTTCCCTACTAGCATTTACTTGTTAGATTGGAGTTAGTTTGTATGTGCATGGTTACGCAGCAGAGTGTTTGCCTATAAACACATCTTGTGGCCCAAAATGAATGGCGCATTTTGAGACAAAAGGTGAGGTAGCTGACAGCCTGACATGGCAATGACACTCACTCCAGGTAAATCTGCTCCCTGAGCTTGCGGTGCAGGGAAGTGCAATTTACAGGTCCATCTGCCAAACATATTACTATGGTTCTGCTTTCTCCTGGAGTCGAGTGGTTGACTTTGTAGGTACAGCAGCACCAACAATAATTGCTTACATCAGGTGAGAAATTGACGTATTTCATATTGGCAGGTTGGGATGGTGCGCATGGTTCATGAACTGGAGGAATGAGGAGGGCCAGTGTTGATCCACAGTGTCCCTGCCCAGCGCTGCTGGCATTGGAGGAGGTTGGCCGTCTTCCAGGTCTCACCACTGAATATGGCAAAGAAAGATATGGTTTCTCTGCTTGCCAGTTACAATGCAGATTTTATAATCCTTATTTTAGGCTTGGATTTTCATGGGACTTGAATTTGTAAAGGCTCTGCTCAGAATGAGTTGTAGTGGAAGGTGAAGTCCATGTTCCCTTAAATTGTCCTTCAAAAAACCTAGATCAAATGTTTCTTTTCTACTAAAGTTTCTGGACAAGTGAGCTCATAGACTGGCTCTGAAAACCTACAACATATTGTAGAGATAGGCTAAGGTTTTTTTCATAGAATTACTGAATCTTTCCTTTCTTTGTGCTATAATACACATTGTATATGCAGAGCTTGTGCTCTGCAGTCTGCTACCTTTTTCCTATTCCTCTCCACCACCTTTTTCATGTTGATCTTTCCCATCAAGTGGCAAGGTCTTTATCTGAAGCCAAACACACTTTATTTTTTGTCATGCTCTTGTCTGAGCCTCTCCGTCATGAGCAGAGTTTCCCCTCTCTAAACTTTCTGTATAATGTGTTTATACGTGTAGGATTATGAAGGATGAGACCACCTACAGCATCGTCTTCATCTTTTAGTGCAATTCTAAAAGACTTCAGCCTCCAGATTTTGCATTTCATCCCACATCTTCATGATGCTTGCATTGTTTCAATTTCCTTTCATCAGATCTATTGATGGGTTGTCTGGTTTTGGACTAAACCTACACAGATGTAATTTCATACTGTGTTGCAGTAAAAACAAAACTTAATTGTGGTCTAAATCCCAAGGGCCCAGTCAGCCAAACCCTTGCATCCCACATATCTAGAATTCATGTGTATTTCTTTTTTGTGTCAGGAGATCATTTGGAAGGGTTGGTGCTGGTATCTTTCAAGCAACTGTCATGTGTGTCTAATGAGCATATCAGTCACTAAAGATGTTATGGTTTATAACAGCGCTCCTACTATTCATCTGAAGTTCATTCCCTGATGCATCTTTTGAATGTTTCCTGTTCCCGGTATAACAAAATGAAAAACCCATGGACAAGCAGCTTTGTTAAAGCTCTGGCACACAGGGAACGCTGCATTCGGATACAGCATTAGCTATATCTCATAAATAATCCAGGGTCACTGATGACAAAAAACCACAAACTTTTTAATGACAGACAAAGCTTGCAACAACAGTTCATTCCTTCTTGACTAACTTACTAAATAAAATCATAATGCTATTTTAATCGGTAACATGCCAGCTAAACCTCTGTTACTGCTTCTGCTTTAAAAATAGCATTTGAATAAAAATTATAGCAGTAACAGATTATGCAAATTGCTTCTTTGACAACTTTGACCTCTATTCAGGCAACAGAAGGCACAGAGGAGGAAGCGGACGGCCATTAAATCCCAGTTAATAGGCCTACTTCGGTTCCCAGCTGCAGCTCCAGTACATGTGCACCAGGTCTTCATTTCACCTACATGGAAACAAGCAAGTTGCATAAGGTGGCTGAGGCTGGGATCTGAAAAACTTTTGTTAATAATAGGACCAAAACAACTGAGAATTTAGCCCAATTATCGTTGTGTCCCACAGTGTGTTTTCAGGGTCAGTGTTTGGGGAGAAACATCTTTTAACTGAAAACTGAGCATATTTGGCATTGAAGACACAGGAACAGCATGGAACAGATCACAGAGCTGACTATTCACTTTGCTTTTAGGAGCATAATCATATTTTCAGTCTTCAAAGAAGGCTGTTGTATTTTTCCCTCAGATTAATCATAAGTCCTCCCCATTGTATCAGTGATAGAATAGGCTCCAGGTTAAACTGATTATTCTTATCCTTGAGGCATCTTGCAAGAGCAATGTGAGCACCATGAGACAGTATCTTTGATAGCTCAGAAATGTTCTGAAAAATGTTAAAGGTAAAGTAACTACAGAAAAGAAATCTAATTATAAAAAAGCTTTTACCTGTAATTTTTGTAGAGTAGACACGAGCAGCCATTCCTAAGGAATTACTTGGGTTTTCACATAAACATGGCAATTTAAAGTCAAGTTTTTACAGTGATACAAATGAGCTGCTATAATAATTAAAATGCTGTAGTAATTAAAATGAGGAAAACATGAAAGAGCATAAATTCTGACAAGTTAGGTGTGAAATTATAGCGAGGCACTTTCTGGCATGCAGCTTGCTGAAGGCATTAAAGCTAATACCAAAAGGGTTTTTTTCAACCACATCAGAACTAGGTGGCTCACCAGAAAGCTGGGGAGAGGAAGACAATGGGTAGCTGGGAGAGGTGGCAGGGAGGCACTCTCAGGGAAGACACATCCCTAGAGTACATATCTAAATAGACCAGTTACTCCCAGAGGACACAGTGTATTGCGCTCTAAGTCATCTTATGACCACTGTTATTACTATTAGAAGAGAAGGGAAAGAACTAGTAGAATAAATTTCAGCAAAGGGTTGGCCCTTGATTACAAAGTTATGAGAATTGAAATGAAGGAAATATATTAGCAGTGTAGCTCTCAGCTGCTACATGGGAGTCTCTTTGGTATGTCTCCCAGCCATCACCCCGAGGAGATAATCTCTTCACTTGAGCATAGCTTCACACCATGCCTGTGCTCTGTCCTCCAAGCCCCTTCACTTTGCCTGCCCCGGAGGCAGTTTGGGATGCTGGAGAGCTGACCCCTTGCTCTTCCAAGAGTGAGTCTTTCTTGGAGTTTATGCTCCCTACTTCCTTTCCCAGTTGGAATTTCCAAGCTTTTTTGATCTGTCCCTCTTGAAAACTTGCTCTCCAAGAAGCTATAGCAAGAGAAGAGGTTTTTACTAAATATGGCTAGGAAGATTCCTTTTTTCCTTCTTTTTCTCTGTTCTTGGAGTGGAATCACAAATTTACAAATGTATTAAGAAGGAGCGTCCTCCTCTCCGCTGCTCTCTGGGCTCATCTTCTCTGTCTGCTCCCTTTCTTCCAAATTGCATTTCCATTGTGTTCTTTAATTAGTGTCGTCTTTCCAGTTGGGCTGCTTTTTCTATCTCCAACATTTGCACAATTGTTACTGCACTTTATAAATTTCATCCTTTCAGTTGTACTGTTTGGACTCAATTTGAATAACTTTTCAGTTACTTACAGATGCCATCTATAATACAGATAACAAATTTGGTGTTAGGATGCGGCGTTTTTTTCTCCTCAGCTACCTTTCCTCCTTGGCAGTGTCAGGAGTGCTGCTGTCAGAGCTGGTATTCACCAAGGATCTCTTTGAAACTGAAATTACCAACTCTGCGGTGTGTCCCGTCATTCAATCAGCAGCTATTTTGGAAGAATGGAAGGCAGTTAACATGACTCCAAGCTTTTAAAGGGCTGCAATGGTCACCTGGACAGCAACGGATGAAAGAATCCAATTTATATACTGGTAGGAACTGTAATAAAGAATAGGATTAATAGACAGTGGGGAAAAGTCAGTATGGTGTTTGTAGAGCATCAGAAATCAACTAGTTCCTTGAAGGAGCCAGCAGGCACAGGGATGTGAGATGGTCCAGGTGTGATTTTCAGCAGGATCTCTGTCCGAAAGCTCTTAAAGAAAATAAGTTGTCAGGATATGAGAGAGTGTTCTCCTGCAAGATAAAAATGGTTAAAGAGGTAGGCATTAGTTGTTCGGTAGTCTCTCCTTACTGTAAACGAACAGGGGAGTCCTGCAGGGTCTGTGCTCCAGCCTGGGATAAATGTTCTCTTAAAAAGATGAGACTGAGGTGAGAGGGGTCATTGCCAATACGAAATTACCAGGAAGCAACAAGAGCAACACTGAAGCATTTTAGTAATCGTAACAAAGCAACTCATTGAAATTCAGCTTATGTGCAGTTGAGGAGGTCTGTCCGCGGCACTCAGGACTGCAGTCTGCTGATGCTCTGGGTCCTGGTCTGTATCCAGGTTGGTAGGAAAGTGCACAGATTGTCAGATGGGTGGGTATTTTTTTCTGCCCAGGGAAGTAGTCCCCTACAGATCACCCTAACCACTGGGCAGCAGCATTTCTATGGCAAAGAAATTTTTATGCAAAGCTAGATCAAGCCATGGCTCAGTTTTTCCAGATGGCAGAAAATGATGACGCAGGACAGAAAGGCTAAATCCTGGCTAAATCTCAAGAGCAGCTGAAGGAAAGACGTTCACATTTGAGGTGCCGCCTTAGCTGCAAAGCAGGGAGTTCATACAGCTGTAGTTCTGACCTACGTTTGATTGTAGGTGATTCAGGAGCATCAGTACGTACCTGCTCTTGCTCCAATTTATCCATTCTCTTTCAAGTCTGTGTTCTGGGTAGGCAAAAGGTGGCAAGGATGACAGTGAAGCCAAACAAAGGTAATTTTCTGTAGAAACACCAGGCCTCATTTGCCATCTCAGCTTACCAGAGGAAGAAGGAAACTGTTGAGTTGGTCTCTGGTTTTCTAGCAGTGAGCAGCAGCTGTTTTGGTAGCAGTAGCAGCAGCTCATGTAACAAATGTTGCATGATGAATGCAAACAAAAGCCAGCCCTGAAATTCCAGCTCCACTATGTACGCATAAAATATAAAACCAGTTCAAAATAACATAACTACTCAACTTAAGGGATTTTTCCCCCCTCTAAATAAATTCCATATGAGCATTAGTGTTCAGTCTGCTCGGTTCTCCAGGGCTCACCCAGAAAACATTTTTATCGTACAGGCTGAGGGCAAAGAGTGAGCACAAAAACAGACCAAGAAAAAAATATTTTTAAAAGAAGTGCACGTGCAAAGAGGTGTGTGGTTTGGGGGAAGGTTTTGAGAATACCAAACATGCTTACTGGATTGAAATTACTGCTGATGGTTGTGAGTTGGCTGAATTCACTTGCCTCCAAAATAGGTCTTGGAGGAATTCTTCATGCACCTCCATGCAATTTGGTTTCTGAAGATGACTTGTGGTTTTAAAGGCATCTACATGTTAGAAGAGTGTTATGCCCTCTAGCATGAATGTCTTTCCAGATAGCTAGTGGGAGGCTTTCTGGGGAATGCAAGTTGCTGATGAATGCATACTCAGGGGAAATGAGGGTATTGAAGAGAAGGAAAAAATAATAATTGGAGACTCGGGAGAAATAGAAGAGCTATCCAGGGGGCAGTGCCTTAAATTGTCATCTTCCTCCAATTGCTGAAGTTAAAACAACAAGTAAACCCCTGCATTTACCCATCCCTCCCTGCTTTGCTGCTTGCTGAAAGTCTGGAGCAGCATCTGTTGTCTGCCCACACAAGCACTCCTGCTCTGTTCTCAGGCCCTGAAATACTCTTTTCACAATCAATTTGCCTTCCCTATGGCTTTCTTTGACTCCTCTGGTCTGGCTTCCCTGTAACTGTGGGATTAATCAGCTCTGTACATCTACCATAGAAAGAAACCTTATTTCTTGTGTTCTGCCAAATCAATGATAAAACAATATACCCTATTCCTGTGCCTTTTGCAGTATGATTCCATCTAATACTTTTTGTGTAGTGAAAATCTTAAACGAGGTAATTGTAGTGGTCTGTCTTCTTCCATAGTGTTTCAGTTGAGTTTTGGAGGTTCTATGAAGTTGTATTACTGTGTGACGTATTGCTGTACTTAGGGTACGCGCATACCTGTACGTCATTATGAGTGTTACATCTTTAGTATTACAGAGTGTGTAAATGCAAGGCTTAGAACAAAATCTGTATGCTTGCCTCAGTCTTTGCTCCTCCTGCTGCTTGACTGCTTTGATTCATTTCCAAACAATCAGCTACATTTTTTGATTTCTTGCTTTTTGTGGAGTGGAAAGGGGAAAAGGAGATGGATAAAGAGCACCGTTGGACGTAGCAAAAAAAAAAAAAAAAGAGGAGAGAAGGGGTGAGTTGTTTCATTGTTTGCCTGTTTCTAGCCAGAAAGAAGTGCAACACAAGTTACTGGGAGAGCCCCGTGGCTGGTTGTGTTGGGCCTATGTTGAGGGAAGACGTGGAGCATGCTGACATTGCTGCAGCAGCGTATTTGGGGCATGCCTACCTTGCAAGGAGCACATGTGTGCACAGTCTGGCCGGAGCCCCCGGTGCTTTGCAGAGCTGCGCTCTCAGGGCTTTCGGGATGTTAGCAAGTTTGGAGGTTTACTGCTTGGGCAAGAACATGTGCTTTTTCTGGTACATAAAATGAGAGTGTGGTATTAATGCGTGGCTGATATACAATATACATCTCCTAAAAGCTAGTGGAAATCAGACATGACAGGAATGAGAGCGTAGCCAAAGCAAATTTATTTAAAATGTTGAATGAAAATATTCACAGAAAACTCTGTTTTAACCTAAATACCACTAAATATTTTGCTGGGCATTGAAGTCTTATTTTTATTTTTTAAGTTCTCTTCTGCTCTCCACTGTCCTTGTAAGTGCTCTGCCAATTTCACAGTAGCTGTGACTGATCTTTGAAGGGTCTTCAGGCAGCTGACAAACCTGATTTACTTCACTGGGTATTGACATTACTAAATGTCAGGCACTTAAATTATGTACCAGGGAAACTGAACTCTCTGCATGATCAGTGAAGGGAGGTAAATGGCTGTTTATCTCTCTGAGGGTTTGTTTGATGCCCTGAGTGGCTGCCTGGAGGGCAGCAGCAGGAATATTTCTCACTTGTGCTGTGTACTGATATACAGTTGAGTAGAGATGGATGTTATCAAGGAGTTGTCATGCAGTAGCATTTGTAGGAGAAAGGATGAAGTATGCATATAAAACCAAAGTTTGTATCATGCGTTCTTAGTGCTCTCCTTGTCTGTCCAATAGATCTATGCATCATTGAGTTAGCACTCAATGTGCTAACTTTGAGCTAAGCTTCTGGTGGAATTGTTGGGGGGGAGTTTGTTTGGGGGGTTTTTAGCACCCTTGGGAGTGTCTTTTCCTGCAGCGTTTCCAGGAGGAAAGTCTATGACCTAGTTCCCTATGGGGCAAAGAAACACAGCAGAAGCCCAAGACTTCCTTGCCAAGAGCAAAGGAGATGAATGAATAGGAAGGTCTATTCTAGTAAACTCTCGAGAAACCCCTGCACAGTGACCAAAGCAGCTGCTAGAGGAGTGCTTAGAGTGAATGAACTGCAGAAGACAGGAAACCCGGGGAAGGAGTTTGCGTAGTAAAACTATGAAGGGATCTTGAAGAGGGTGAAGTATGGCAGGACCAGCTGGGGTAGGGAACGATGGTCAAAGAAACCTACTCAGGTATTTGGCAGCGAGGTAATTTCACCAGTTGCTTCCTCCATGTTCTCTCCAAGGTTTTTTGGATGCAGCACATGTGAGATGCCTCTCTGGTCTTGCACTGTCCACAGCTTATGTTTCAGTGTTTGAGAAGTCCTCAACCTGTTTCTCTGCACTGAATCCTGGTTCATAGGGACTAGTGTTTGTCCAGTTTCACCATAAAGGCATCAGATAATAGTGCTTTCCATGTCTTCCTTGGGGTTATTATTTCAGGATTTGTGGATCTTTCGGGTGTGGGATTTTTTTTCCCTCTAGATTCTTATCCTATCCATTCCCATTCTTATTTTAGTTCAGTAAGCAGTAAATTCAATGCTAAATTTTGAGTGCCTGTGATGGCAATTAAAAGCCATTAGAGACAGGGTATAATCTGGGAATCCTGGAAGCCAGATAGCACTTTGAAGAGGTCATGGTCTTTCCTGGTTTTGGGTACTTAGTTTAGCCCATGATTTTGTGTGTTAAACCAACTGATTTTCTTGAATGACCAGGTGAGGTGCATAGCATGGAAGATGTATACTCTTTTTAAGCACAATGAAACAGGTTTCTCTTGTTAAGATTATTTTGTTTTGTTTGCAAATGGCAAATTGTTCTTTCCAGTCAGCATGGTGAAAAAGGGTGAGATGAGTGCTGTTGGTGTCCAAGCCCTTGAAAGAAAGACATTATCCTGATAGGCATATATATACACACACATCCTGATATACATATATATATACATCCTGATATACCAAGAACAGCTCCCGTGGGACTGCAAACCCTTTTCATAGTCAACTATTTTCAGCTCTTATTAGCTGAAAATAACAGGAACAAATTGCAGCTTGTACAGCTTTGCCTGTTTGAGGCAGCTATGCCAATGCAGGAGGCTGATACCAAGAAACCTCAGTCTGTCATCTTATACTTTAGCAAACAGCTTACAGTTCATCTAGAACTTCTACTAACAGAAGAGCGGTGAAGTTGCAAAGCATATTTGTCTGTATATTGAATTTCAGCATTTACTTGGCACTGCCTTCTGCTGCTGGTGGAATATGGCATGTGGTCCCTGGTAGGCTCCAGTAATTTGTGCAGTTGCAGAACACATTATTTAGCCTATTTTAAGGGCAGACTCACCACTTAGCCAAAGGTTCTGCTTTGAATTGCTGAAAATTATTTTCCTTGGTGCATGTTTTTGCAAGCTACTTGTAGAAATCAATGGTTTGAGTTCCTGCTTAATTCAGCTATTCAATTCGCAGGCTGCTTCTGTTACCCTTCCAGCCCACATCTTAGTGTACATCCCACTTGTTCAACAGGTATTGTTTTAACAGAAATAAAAAATTAACACAGAGACACTTTGTATCTCGTGCAGAAAGGGAAAAACTCCAAGTCTCACACATCTTTTCATATTGTATGCACATGTGTGAGTAATTTTGTGAAGAAATGGCACATGATACGTTGGTATATTTTATTAGCAATTGGTAATGCCAAACCAACATTTTGATTTCAAAGTAGTGGTAGAACTTATACAGATTGCCACTAAAATCAAAGGATGAATCTAGCACTGCATCCCTGTTTCTGAGTCTTAGCAGACAAACAGGATAATCAAAGGCAAAAGAGATACAACAGAAGTATTTTGATAAACAGATGTTACCCACTTTAAAGTGTTGAATCAGTTTAATTTTTCCCATGCTACATAAATAGTCCCTTCACTTCCTTCTGCCTTGTGGTTTTTCATTTCCCGCTGTTATTTGGACCAAAAGGGAAAAAAAAAGGTAGTTATATTTATGAGGCCTCTATATTTGCTCAGTTTAGGGGCTTTTGTTTCTTCAGTAAATGTACTTAACAAAATTAAATGCTCTGGGAATGTGCCAGAAATGCCATCAACCACTGTGGCAAGCAGATGGATGATGTTTCAGCTGAATGCAATGTGCCCAGGTTACCGTGTTCATTTAGAAACTGATGCCATAGTCACTGGCCACACCAGAGTAACCTGTGAGGAGTGTATTTTTAAAGAGCTCAGAGTCACAATTTCATATTCCCAGCACGTGCGGGCTTACAGGAGAACTTGGCCTCCATCTAGACACTGAACTGGGTTCTGGGACCCGTATACTTGGCACTAAGACAAAACCTGGTCTCCCAGTGAGTGCTGAGCCTAGGTCAAAAGATGCGCCTTCGGGCCCTGTTGCCATTTGTAAGTGCATATGCACATCCAACGCAGTAGGTGTCCCTTCTACGTAAATGTATGCCAAGCCTCCCAGAGATGAATTTTTTATTTTTTGGACAGGCCTTTACAAAGCTCCCTTGATTTTTTTTTTTCCCCATTGTTTTTGCTACTATGGAAACCCTGAATGTACCATTCTCTCAGATAACTTTTTCATCATGTTTTCCACAGAACTTCATTAAAATATTCTGTTTAAAAAAAAAAAAAAGAATATATTCAATGGTACATTCTGTCTGCAGATTTTAAAGAGCTGATCATTTATGCTTTCAGGATTTCTTTGAACTGTTGGGCAGGAGTAAAATTTAGGCATTTATTCTTCTGGTAAGCTTAGCAAATTGAATACAATTTTGTAGATTCAGAATCAGATTCATTGTTTTGAGGAATATCTGTTGAAATTGGGCACTGAAATGTTAACTCTTGGTTCTTAATGATATTTTCTGTTACTTTACCAGATAAGTTAAATTTACTTACAGGTTGCTCTCTTGCTTTTAGAATTAGCCTATGAAGTTGAAGAAATCTCTTGCCCTGAATTGCCTTTTTTGTTAAAGAAGTATTCTCAGTCTGTGCTTTGGGACAAGCAACAGTTAAAATCTGTGGTAAAGGCACATAGGTTATCATTTATTTCTGATTCTTAAATATGAAAAAAAGTTAAAATTAGTTATGTTTTATGGCTTTTTAAGCACAAATTACAGTGTTTTACGTTATTTGTAGCTCTAATCACACCATCTCAAAAAGGATCTAGAAAAAAAGGATCAATTAGAAAAGGTACAAACCAGGAGGAGCAAGAGAGATGGTCAGGGACATGGAATAGCTTTCATAGGAAAAGAAATTTCCAAACTCAGAGGTCTATTTATTAAAAGAGACAACTGAAGTGGGATATGCTAGAAACAAAAAATGAACCATGCAAAGAGATTGAATGAAGAATGATTAGTCTTGATTTCTCAGGGAGAATCAGTTTTTAAAAGTTTAAAATAGACATAAAGGGTTGGGTGTTGTCGGTTGTGGTTTTGGTTTTTTAAACCAACAAATAACTATAGCATGGAACTCCCTGCAACACACCATGCTGCTGACCAAAACCGTGGTAGGATCGCAAAACCGCGGCATTCATGGAGAAGTTCATTGTGTTGGGACATCCAGTAGCCATCCATGCGGCTTCTGGCTGGGGGGGTGCGTAGCCGCCGAGCACCAGCAGCTGCGAGGCAGCACTGGGGGGAGACACGGCCTGGGCCTCTGCCGCTCTTCCTCCAAGCATCCACTACTGGCCACCATTCAAATACTCAGTATAGTGGCTAAGTGGGTAGTTCATCTGATCCATTATGCCCGTTATATGCATTATGTATGTATTTAGTGTGTATTTTAAATTTCTTAGAGACAGGTGTGATAGGTTTGCCCACACCTGGCAGCAGCCGTTGTTACTCGGCTGGCTCTGGATGGGTTCGAGCTAGCTTTTGTTATAGCAGCCTGTATAGTGCTGTGTTTGGAATTTGTGGCTAAAACGAAGCTGACAACACACCAGTATTTTGGCTGTTGCTGAGGAGAGCTCACACAGCATCAAAGACTTCTCTGCTTCTTGCTCTGCCCCCTCCGTCAGTAGACTGGGGATGGGCAAGAGGCTGGGAGGGGAGACAGGCAGGACAGCTGACCCAGGCTGGTCAAAGGGATGGTCCGTACCGTGTAACATTGTGCTCAGCAATGAAAGCAGGGGTGAAGGAGGAAGAACGGGGGTTTCGGCTTCCAAGGTGGCCATTGCTCAGAGACTGGCCGGGCATCTGTTGGTCGGTGGGAGGTGGTGAGGGATTTCCTTTGCATCGCTTTTCCCCTCCCCCAGCTATTAAACTGCCCTTATCTCCACCCGCCAGTTTTCTCGCCAGTTTTCTCGCTTTGGTTCTTCCTGTTCTCTCCCTCCTCGCCTTGCGGCCGCGGGGTTACTTGGCTGCTGGCTGGGGTCAGCCCACCGCAACGGGGTTTTTATCTTGGTGCAGCTCTTAACGGTGCATGTCTTGTGAATAATGTTGGGGGCTTTTATTTCACCAGTCCTGAAAATCGCAATGTAGAAAATTGCAATGTTCTTCACCAAAAGCCTGATTTATTCCAGGTTTAGTGTTCTTTTTAGTTACCTCACTCCCTCCCAAAACTGATTTTTCTTGAAGAGCTCTTCCTAATCGCTGTCACATCCTTCCTGGTTTCTGTCCCATTTTATCCTCATTCAGAGGTGTTAATGTTTACGTGTGCCCATAAATACTGAAATGGAAAAAGGCAGCAGGTCATTTTATCTCCTGTTTTCTTAAGCACAAGGGGAAATTTTGTGTGGTATAACCTTGAAGCACAGTAGTCATTATATCAGGGCTAGTATTGTCATTAAATCAAAACAGCGCAGTCATCCTGGAAACTTTGATACTAGCCAGTCTAACACTGGAATGAAAGTACTGATTGAAACACTGCAGCCATAAGACAGTTTGCAGGACTAAGTGCAGGAGCAGTGGCTTTTCATACCCTGTAAATCTCCCGTTCTGATTCATGGGTGTTTTCACAGTACTCAGCTAAGTCCTTTAACCTGCAATAGAGTTAAGGCTACTGAGAATATACTTCCTGTAAACAAGGTGATAGATGGCAGAACGATGTGCCCATGTATCTCTTCCCTGTCACCACAGTCATGCTAAATGCGAGTTGAATTAAAAAGGATCGTTGAGCAAACTGTTTCCTCAATGGATTGCTCTTGGTGCTGACGCACGAGCGAGAATGGCCAAGGTGTGCTGGAGCTGATCACGTAAGTCACCGAAGATAGATGAGAGGTGCTACGGGGGAGGCTGTCTTTGCTCCTGGCTGGTGCAGGGGCACAGGGTGCGTAGGGAGGCCTTCGTCCGCAAAGGTCTTGGTCTCATAAGTATGTGTCAGAAATGCCATTTCCCCCTCCTTCAGGGGGAGAAGCTATTGCCTGGAATACAGAGCAAGTACACGCATGTGTAAATCTCAGTAATGTTTGAACAGCATCCAAGCACCTAAAAATGTCCTGTATTCATTTATATTAACCCGAGCAGATTAAAATCACACTTCTCCTTGAATTGGGGCCTGCTTCCGAAAACTCTCAGACATATAAATAATTGCTAGGGGAAGTCTCCTGCCACAGCTCACTGAGACACTACATCTTGCGATACAGCCTCTGAGCCTCACCCACGCGCTTCAGTGCTCAGAATCAAATGGGTCACGCCACACCTAGGGATTTTCTTCTACCTTTTTCAAGTCCTGATCCCTCACCTGTGGCTGTGCTGCTAAAGAACTGCTGAGGTTGGCGTGAAGAGCCACTGCGTCTCTGTGTAACCTCTGCAACAGCAACACACTAGGAGATTACTCTCCTCTCCCAGGACTTCCAGTTAATATAATTCTCCTTATTTTTAGTTTTTTCTCTTGCTGAAACAAGTCTGCCTGTGTTAAACAAGGGACCCTTTTCCTCGGTTTTGGCCAGAGGAGGAAGCCTTTGTCCCGATACCCTGGCAGCTGGCCAAGGCAGTCAGGCTGTGGGCCAGGAGGGGGTGAACTTGAAAGGAACAGTGTGTTGTTTCTGCTCTGGTAGCATTCTTCCTTCTTCACCAGTGCCTCAGCCCCTGGCCGCCTTCAGTCGCTCATTATACACAAAAGAACCTAAGGGCAAAAGAGAGAATTTTCTCTTGACTGCCTGTAACTTGCAATAATAAGAAATAAAGCAATTTCAGGGCTTTCAGTTGTCTGTGTGCCGACATAGTTGGGAGAAAATCTTCTTAGAACTGGAAACTTTCTCACAAGGAAGAAGAGAACTGATAGCTTTTTCCCCCCCTCCATTTTAATAGCAGCTTTCATACAGTAAAGTACATCTTCTAGTCCTGTGTACCCTATCAGTAGTGGTTTTACCTTGGCAGTGCATAAGTTTTGTTATTGGCCATTACTTTAGTCCTAGTTAGTATTTTTGCTTTCATTTCTCATTTCAGTAGTTATTCTTATGTAAAGCAATAAGCAGTCATATGTAAGCTCTAGGAAGACAGGAAGAGGCAACACTTTTAGAATTAATAATTTTTTAAGGCCATGTTCTCAAACTTTTAAAAAAAAAAAATGTAGTGTTATTTCACACTCCTGTAAGGCCTGGTGCTGCAGGGTGGTAACCACTAGGATTGAACAGCCGAAGACTGGAAAAGGTAGCAAATCAGGTGTTCAGACATCTTCCAAAAGTGACATTCACACTGAGGTATCTCAAAAGCACTGACAAAAAAGCTTTCGCAAGTGGTGCGCCTGACTTGGAAGCTGGCATGTGCAAGACGTTTGGAACTTGCATCTATGAGAGACTTAAATGGACCATTGGGTTGTTCAGCTTGGCTTCTTGTGTGCTACAGGCCACACAGTTTCTCTTACTTCTGCACAGAGTAACTGGGGTTGGTTAAGTTATCCAGCATTGATGTAAAAATACCAAGTGATAGCAAATCAACTCTCTCTGTTTTGTTCTAGTGCTTAATCACCTTCACCACTTTAAAAAGCTGTGCCTTACTTCCAGTCCGCATTTCTCTGGTTTCTGCTTCCAACCCTTCAGTATCCATAGTTTTCTCACTGTGAAAATATGCAGATGCTGTAAACAAGTCACTTCTCAATCTTCTTTTTTTGGTAAGCTGACCAGAATGAATTTATCATCTTTCTCTAAAGTGTCCCTTCCAACCCCAGTATTCATTCTGAGGCTGTTTTCATACCCTGTCTGATTTAGGATGTGGTTACAAAACTGGATGCTCTATGCCAGTGTTGCACTCATCAATACTATATATGGAAATAAAGACACCTCCACCTCACTCCATCCCTCTTGAACATCTTAAGCTTGCACAGCACACCTCTTCCATCACTTCCTTTTTGTGGACAAAAATCACAGATAGCAGCCTACTGTGACTCGAAGGACAAAGGCAAGATGCCTGCTCTAGGATCTCAAGTCCCAGGCTATATCTCTGCAGATTTTCTGCCTAACATACCTGTGGTGAAGCTTTTCCTGCTCGTGAGCGCTGCTGAAATTTGTCTCGATCACTGCAACTTTCTCTTCTCTCTGCAAAAAAGTAATAATGTTAGTATCTGCATAACCTACTATGCAACACTGTTCACAAGCGATCTGTAAGAACCTATTTTTAAACTGTGGTTTTGTCAGATCCAGATTTGTCTGGATCCATTCGATAATACTTGTACAGCTATAAAAGATACATTAGAAATTGCATATGAACTGCAAACATAGCAATTCTTTCGGCAACTCGAACTAGAGAATCCTGGCATTTCCTCTGGAGATGACTTTGGTTTTGGCACCTCCAACTCTGTCTAGTTCAACTTAGAAGTTGCTTAACAGCAATAAAAGTACCTGACTACATTCTCATAAGAATCCGCCTTTTTGCTCTACCAATGTGGGTTAATTTTCAGCTTTTTTTTTTTCCTTCTGTGTTAACTTACCTTAGCTGGGAATGCAACATTAAAGTGTACCAAACAAAGGAGTCTCTGAGAAGATCCTATTGAGATTTGTTATCCGATGTGTGAGATACAGCACGTTTCCAGGCTGGGGCAGCAGCAGAGGCAGTGTGTGGTACAGGAGGGTCAGCTGAGGTGTCTCATGCAGCTGGAAATCCACGTTGTTGGATCCACAGCTCTGAACTGGTAGGAGCAAAGGCATAACACCGTGAAGTTTCCAAGAGAAGAGTTGGAGATTTCATGATAAATACTTCCTGGCTGAAGAAGAGACCTCAGAGACCGGTAGCTGTTTACAAAGTATGGAGAAAGTTACATATTTGCATTGCTGAGTGTGTTGTAAGGCAAGTGTTTCGTAATAGTGATCTGATGCCTTTAATAGCTTTAGTATTTCAGAGCACTGTTGAATGCATATCACTGTTACATTGTCCAGTTGACAGCCAGACCAGTGCAGTGTTGACCTCTGCAATATATTCCCAATATACGTTACTTGCATACTGTAGGAAGATACTTCTTTTGTTATTTTCAGCCTTATTAGCCCAAGGTGGTACTTACATTTATTACTAACATTATTCTTTCTTTGTTTTGTTTTCTTTTTTTATGTGTCTTCCTTGTTCTGATTTTGTGCCGTGTCTCCTTGGTGTTTACATCCTTGAGGATTAGTAGTTGTTTGATTATGTGTCTTTCAGATTATCTCTGTGAGCTCTTCCTGGCTAATCTCTGTTCTGGCATCCCTCCATTTTTCTCTGCCAGGTTATCATTCTCTGAGCTCCCTGCATTTTGTCCATGTTAATGTTAATAACAAAATTATATTAGGTTAAGAGTGGCTTTATTCTTCCCTCTGGTTTGCTTGTTCATTGTAGTGGTAAGAAAAAAGAAAGCATGGCTATAACTGTCTCACCTAGTTCAGTCTCTGTCATTGGCAGCCATTGTTTTGCAGTGTCTGTGCTAATTAGAGTCTGGTGTATTTGCTCCCAAGATCCCTGTTTGATAAACAGGACATCCGATTTGCCTGGGGTTGCAGGTCTCTGGAGTGCTGGATGTTTCCATGACCCCTGGAGAGCCGTCCTTTCAGAGAGATCCGTATCTGACCATTAGGAGACGGGACATTGCTGTGTGCCAGTGGGCTAGAGTTCTCCTTGGCCCCTGGAGTTCGGAGTCGTTCCATGTCATCAAAGCAGCGCAGTAATTCAGGACAGAAATGCTAAAACAAAGCAAGCGTTGCTAGTGAGCCTAGCCTAACTGTCCTCAGTATGCACGTGCATGTCTAATCTTTATCTACATGTTGTTAAAACTTACACCTTATTTTGTTGATGTGAACAACTGAGAAGAGAGTAAACTAGCAGTAAGGAGGTTGGTAACTGGGATTCATAGTATTTCAGACAGGCAAAGCTAGTAGGTGCTATGGGGCTAATTGCTACTTACTTTTTCATCAACTTTGGTTTTAAATACACTTCTTCCCAGTCAGTGACCCTGTTAGGTTTTCTCTACCATCCCTGCTTTCCTTCCTCAACCACGAGCCTACGCGAGGCGCTCGGTCGCGCCGCACGGCCGCAGCACGCCACCTCCCTCCACCCGCCTGGGACCTGCCTCGGGCCCAGCGCGCTCCTGAGCGGTAGCAGCCCCGTGGCCATCAGAAAGACGGCCCACGAGCCAAACGCGTCAGCGTCTCATCTGTTCTCCCCAAACCATCCTTTGCCAGATATCCTTCAAGAGCTCAGCTAAAACTTTCAAGTTTGAAAAGCGGACCAATTGCGCCAGAAAATTTTCTGCTGAGCTGCAGTTAGTTATTCTGGGGGGAGATCATTTCTAGCATAGCCATCAGAGCCCTGTTCTAGCACCACAGCGATCACTTGAGTGGCATATCAAGCAGAGGCCCTCGCCGATTCGTACGTCACATCTAACCACAGTGACATACGTTTATTTCCATTTAAAACTGTGGAGAAGTAGGTATGTGCTGCAGCTCAGCTGCGTACGCTTGAAACGCGGGGCCTCCCCGTGTAGTTCCAGGAAATGAGTTTGCTGTATCTGTGACAGCCATCGTGTTCACACAGCCGTAGAGCAGCAGAGCTCGGCGTGGGGTTTTTCCACCGCAAGCGTTAGCTGGGCGAGCCCACAGTTACGCTCGCCTGCAGCCGTCCTGCGCTGGCTCCAGCCTGGCTCACCTCTGCCCGCCGGATCCCCGAGGACACTGGGCTCCCCGCCACTTCGCCCAGGAGCAGCGCTGGGGAGCAAGCCTCTGCGTCGCACCCGCCAAAACGGCGGGGCGCTGGAGAGAGCATCACTCTGAAATCCTCTTTAGAGGTGGAGAATGCCTTTAGGATCATTTTGTCTAAATATGGCAATCCAAGGGGTTTTGAGCCACAAAGTATAAAAACCGCTTTTCCCTATGGTTTGGATTGCTGCACTGAGTAACACCGATTTCTTAACGTAAAAAAAAAAAGGGGGGGGAAGTGAAAGTGGGGAAAGTAATGGTAAATATTCATCACCTGGTAACCCAAAAGAATTTCATTTTCTTCATCCATATCTGCGTACCAATTTCGTCTTAATTCAAGGCCACGAGCAGGCTGCACTGGGAGGTTGAGTTACTGTATAGTACATTCTTTTTAGTAATTTAAACGAACGCCAAAGCAAACACAGCTTGAAAAAAAGAACCCTAAAAAGTAAATGGTGTAGTTTGTTGCCCTCCATATGGTTAGCTGTCTCAAAGGTCATAAAATGGGGGTCCTTTGGTGGGACAGCTGGGTTTATGTAGCATATGCAGATTGTTATTTTGGCTTTAAGCCAGATCTACCTAATTTTTCCACTTTGCTTCCATGATGAGGAGAGGTGGTTAAGGTGACTTCAAGGGGCAGTTCTGTGATTTCATTCATATTTGTATTAAAGAGCCTTTTAAGAGTACTTAAAAGATTAGAAACCAGTCTACGTAAAATTCAAGCGCAAAAAAAAGCGAAGTTCACTTGTTTTATCAAAAGGCTGAGCCTGCAGCCAGGCGCAGCCCCAGCTCACACCATCTGACAGCCAGCACCTCACAGCTATTTATGCACCGCAGTTACTGGTGGTTATACTGCGAGGCGAACCAACAGAAGCCAGAAAATCTACATTGCTCCTGTAGCCTTCCAGAGCGTGGATGTTTCTGTCTGTACGTACGTATACATCTATAGACGAAGGTGTGCGCATAGAGCAAAGAAGAATTGCACACATCCAGGAATCCTCTATGCCATGAACTACTGCAAATTCAGAGGAGGAGTATATTTTGGTGCTGGCGGGCTGCTCCCGGCCTGGCACACCACCAGCGTATTCCCCTTTGGCTGGTCCTGCCCCCCCAAGAAAACAGTCTAGTGCTTTTCACCTTGTCATCGTTGGCAGCGCTCCTGGACCGAACACAAGTGCCTCTCTCTGCTGGGAGGAGCAGCCACCAAAGGGAGCTGGAGCTGTAAGAAGTGGCTTTTCCCACTTAGAGTCCTGAAGGGGCTGTATAAGTAAAGAGCTTTTTCCAGCGAGGTAAATGGAGTTTTCTGTAACAGAAATAACCTATGTAAAATAAAAATGAAGTTGGCAAGCAGTATAAAGGCTTAAGCTTAATAAATGCAATATTTAGTAGTGTGTATTTGCTGCTGAGTTTGTAAAGAAAACCAGACTGCAAAGCTGGCAGGAGCTACCAACTAAGCAGCAGAAAGAGAAACGCCTTGAAGTGCTCAGTAATCATAAGGCAGCGGTTGCCTTCTCACCCAAGGACAGAGTGAGTACAGTGTCCTTCCTGGAGTGTATTCATCTAATACCCATCAATGGCAACTTGAACAACTGCCTGAGAATTTTAAAAGATGAGACATTTGTTAGTCCATTCCAGTCTGTGGTGTAGAAGAGAATGAGCTCTTGGGGAGCCCAAGTATTTTCACCAAAAATATTTGACCCCATTTACTAGCTACAGGTAGTGCTTTCTATGCTAATGTCTATTTTAAATGCAAGCATTTCATGATCCTTCCTCTACACTTTTTTCTTAGCTAGACAGCATGTTAAAGATTGCTTCTTTATTTTTAATTCAGTTTTTGTATATTTTAATCATTTTATTCCTATCTAAATAAAACTACAAATTGGTAAACTGTGAACAGTCAGTAAGTATAGAGCATATATCACCATACATCACTGTAATTAAAGAACAAAGAACTCTGTTAATTACTTAGGTATATGAGTAGAGACAGAGATTTCAGTGTAAAGAACCACAAAGTTTGGTGTAAAAGCTACATTTAATTACAGCACAGCATGTTTTAATTGTTACCAGCTAATGAAAACCATTCTTCCTTTAGAGAAGGAATTAAAAGTACAAATGCAAAATAGAATTAATGCTTTAAATAATTTTTTTTGTGATTTAGAACAGCATTACATTTGGTAAGCTAATCAACCTATTCTCTCTTTGAATTATGTTCTTCCTACATTTCAAATTACTCTGCTGTAAGCAAAACAGAGAGAGAATACCTTTCAGATATAACTTTTTTCTTCTGCACCAGATGTGTGTGATGCAATGAAGTCAAATGAATATGAGAATGTTCAGCCCAGCAGCACTTGCTGTCTTGTGTAGTACTATTAAAATGAACAGCTTTCAATTGTTTTTCTTTAATTCCTTTACTCTGAAGTAGGAAAATGTGTGCCCATTGTCTGAAAATTAGAATGTGGTTATAGGTGCGGATACCCTAAGCTATAGGAACATTAACCGTTTAAAATGTAAAGAAAGCAGTTCGTGTTCACATAGCTGTGCTCTACCCTTCTGTTGTCCTTTTCAAGATTTAAAATCTTGTATTATACATATTTTTTGTCTAAAGATCATTGCTGTTGTGTTTGCTAGCTGGACTTACTCATCTTTTATTACCTCTTGAAATAAATGAGTTTGCCTTCGGTTAAAATTCCTCTCTTCTCTAAAAAGTTATTCTTGATTATTTCTCTTGGATGAACACATTGCTTGTGGAATCCCAAGAACAACTCACTTTTCCTACTAGGAACCATTGATCCATCCCTTAGCCTTACATGTAAGCGATTGTGAAAATGTGTTTCTCTGTAGAGCTGCTAAGCATGTGTTTAGCTTTGCGGGCAGGTGCTTCAGAAGAGCTCAGTTTGGACTGCTCACAGGAGCAAAACTCTGCCCATGATAAAATCCCATTTTGATTCAGGGACTCCCTCTGGAAGTGAGGGTGGTCACTGCCACTGGGACTCGGTTGGAAACGTGAAATGTTCTTTGTTGTCTGCTTCCTCCTTGTAAGTTTTTTCTTTGCCATGCCTCATGGCCCGACCCTTTTGAATTCTTTCAACTTGCAGAACTGCTGTTACAATAAGAATTAGGTTTCCATATCAACATCCAGCTCTTCTTTACTGGTTTATCTATGTAGTCATGTAGAATATGGGGATTTCTGTTTGGCATTTGAGGCAGCACAAATAGAGGATATAAATATTAAGGAAAGAATGAGCAGCAGAAGCCAAGACATTATCCTGGAACAAAAAAAAAAAAAAAACAAACAAACAGCTCTCATGCAGACCTTGCTAAACAGTTCTCGTGCAGACCTTGCTGTTGTAGCAAAGAGCAAGGAAGTGAAGTAAGGACTGACAAGACTAAAATTAATCTATTTGTTTTAGAGTCATGGAAAACAGCCTTAAGATGTCCCCTAGTCAAGTGGCTTCCCTCAGGAGAGAATCTACTAACCTGCTCTTAAAATCCTCCAGAGATACAGCTTTTGTAACTTGTATGCTGTACTGCACTGCCTACTATCCTTGCCATGAAAAAGGTTTTTTACTGATGTCTAACTGGCATCTCCTTGCTTCCATGCAAGCCCATTCATCTTGCCATGTCTGGACCCAGGTGTATTCTGAGGCTATTCCTGTCATTTCCATGGGCATCACGTTCTCTCAGAGTAACACATGAGACTTACTGGATTGGAGCACTGAGGTTTCAGAAAACCTAATTATCGAAGCTAGTACCTCATCAGTGTAACATTCACCTCCACTTCTCCTAAAGAAAGTTGCAGTTGTTAGGGGGGATACAGTGATGCTGCAGGTCAGTACTTCCAGCTTTTTCTGTTCTCTTCTTCACAGTTGACCTTCAGTTACGTTTCTGTCTTGGAGAAGAAGAAAATACTTAGGATGCTCTGGCAAGCCTGTTGCCATCTGGTAGAAAACAGCAAAATGATTGCCTTGAGTGTTTGCTTTACACCTTGTTCAAATACGTTAATCTCCAATGGTAGAATAATCTATTGAGAGAGGAGGAAAAGAGGCAACTCGATATTTTGTTAGTAACTCTAATTCTTTATCAACAATAAAGGTGTTTTATTTCAGTTCACCAAAGCAAAAGTTGTCAGGTGAAGAGAAACATACTGAAATCTTCCAGTCCGAGGGCACGACAGGAAGATGAGTCTAGTTGAATTAACGGGTATAACAGGATGAGAAGGTCAACAGGCACATTCGGTCTTGAGGTATCATGTGGTGATGCCAGCAATGCTTCGGTGCTAGCCTGAGGTGGATTCAGACTGATACATATCTGTTTAGATTTGAACAATAATAAAGCACAACTGAGACACAATGTAGTATGTCACATAGGAAATAATTGATGAGCTCAGCTCAGCTCTTTGCTGGATATATACTTCACATGCATCAGGCAAAATTTCCAAAGCTAGGCAAAATTATGGGTTTCTCTACGTGTAGTTTATGCTCAGAATTGGTATGACCTAATTTACATTTGCAGATAACCATTGCCAGTTAAGATCCTTGATGATTATATGCAATGCCGAATACCGTGTATGAACTAGCCCTATTTAAACATGCAAGTCTAACTTCAAACATTATATTTTTTCATCTCTCACTAAAAGTAAATCCATTATTAAGGAGACAGATTGAGCTTATTTGTATCAGTAATGCAGTAGGGCCATGCCTTAATCTTTTTTAAAAAAAAAAGTTTAGGTCTGGTCTCATTAATCAGCACCCACCATGTTGCTTGGATTTTTTTTACAGAACATAGGAAACTTGGCAATCTGACTGTGACAGTGAAAAAGACCGTCCCCTCTCCAGAAGCAATACAGATCCTCTACCAGCGCATGAGATATGAATACGAGTTTTATTACTATGTCAAAGAACAATTCCACCTGCTAAAGCGCAAGTTTGGACTGAAGTCTCATATCAGGAAACCACGTCCCAGACCCGAGTTCTTCATTCCTTCTCCCCTGGAAACAGAGGAACCGATGGACGATGAGGAAGATGATGAAAAGTGGCTAGAGGATATCTATAAAAGGTGATGGATGGAAGAACTATCCTTTCTTTTCTGGTGATCCCTCCAGCTTTCTTAAGATTTTTTTTTAATTATTATTAAAAGTGATTCCTTAAGGAACTGAGTTAATGCGCAGCAGCATTTCAAACGGAACGAAAGAGACCATTCCCACATGCTGGGGCCATCGGGAGATACCTGGTTTTGGCGGGTTTGATTCATTGTATGGTGTTGGCTCTATAGCATCCTTTCTATAGCATAGTTCAAGAGAGAACTATCTACTGTCTATCACAAAATAACTTTTGGAGTACACAATAGTCCTCTGGGCACCTGCAAAACTAAGAGAATAGATTAGGTGATCTTGCAAAGTAAATTTTACAGACTCTTGTCTCTCTCTTTCTCCAGAAACAAGTCTTCATTGCATAACACTACAGCATTAACTCCCAGCAATGTGGACTACAGGCAGTGAGCCATTTGGGAAGAATGCCTCTTTCTGCCCAGAGCACACTGGTATCCTAGTGGTACGGCCAGAGCCACTGCCGTGTCTGCGCACATCGAGGATAACAGGCTCAGCAAGGGGCTAGATAATGCCTTCTGAATTACCCTGTGCGGGAGGAGCGAGGCTGCTATTCTGGCAAATTAACATTAGTGGACATCAGGCAAGTTACAGGAACTAGATGTTTTTGGTAAACCCTTCTAGTTCATAGAGTGGAAAAAGTTACCTGGTCAGTGAACGGCAACAACAGATGAAAAGTACAAGGCAGGGTTACCTGAATGGTAGAGTTTTGTTTCTGCAGTTGAGTACTTTTCTATTAGACTCTGAAGGAAAAGGTGCAGCGTACGGTTTTTAAGTTCAGGAAGGGTATTTGTAGATTTTTATTCTTCTTATGGGTCACAAATCCAAAGAGATACAGAGGAAGTCACTCATTAAAAAAGGCAGGTGATCTGGAACTCCTATTAAGCATGACCAGTATTTCTGCGATTGCAGAATTTAGTTGTTCACTTCTGAAGCTGAACGCAGCTGCCCCACCAGAGCAAAGATCAGATGCCTGCTTTTAGCGTGGCTAGAAGTAAAATTAACAATATGGACATAAACGACTTCTCCAGTTGAAGTATTTCAGAATGATAAAACAAAGAAAAGAAGGTGGCATACTCTGTGAAACCAAAGCTGATTCAATGATACGTTGTTAAGAGAGTCACTGTGAAAGTTTGCCCTTGTTAATCACTACAAGAATTATCAGCAAACACTAGAGAGGGGAGCAGTGGAGGCTGGGAGGGGAAAGGGGAATGGCTCCAATATGTGACATGCTGTTGTCTTTAAGGTGGGTGTCCCCGGGGTTCCCTGTGACGTGCGGGCTTGCTGGCTATTCGACAGCCTGCCAGGACTGGTGCTGCAGAAGTGACGGACCTGCACGCAGCAATGGGCAGAGCTATTTGGCCATCTGCTCCATAGCAGAATAGGGGGGACTTGGGGGTCTTGCTGAGGCCTTGGCCTCTTGTGCACCGTTGTTGCCAGAGGAAGCTGGACTAGTAGAGGATAATAGCAATAAATTCCTGTCCTGGAGCACAGGAAAGAAGCAGGGCCGAGGAGTTGCAGCTCCTTGCCAGGATAAGTCCCGGTAACACTGCGGGGGCAATGCACCTCTGTCTAACTCGCATCCTTTCTCAAACAGCTACCCAGCAATTTTTGCTTCCTATTCTGCGGCTGCCTCAGCAGCGTGTCTGCCGTCTGCAAGGTCATACTTCGGTTTGCAATAACAAGCAAAAGTTATTTTGTGATGGACGAGGCATATAAACTCGGGCTAAGCTCGAATGTGCTTTCCAGGGGTTTCCTCTTCCATGAGCCTGCTGAGAGCCAATAAACATTATGGCCCATCTTCATCACCAGTCAGTCTTTACTGTACCTACATGCAGAGAAAGAAAATAAAGAAGTGTAATCATGTTAAGACAAGATGCTAACTTACAGAAAATATTATGTAGAAGGTTCTGTTCTCATTATTAACATCCCAGGTTGGTGGTAGCCATGCACTGCCGTGGGGGAGCACGTTAAAGAAAGCTGAAAATGGCACCGATAACAACTAACATATTAGCTAAAATATGAATCTGCTGCATTGTATATTTTAAGTGGTTTCTATGAAATTACATTGAAAGAGTAATGATTAGTTTACACACTGTGGAGTTGTTATATTTTGGAAAGAAAACTAATATTCTCACCTTTCTGAAGTTCTGTTTTAATCCTTTTTGCCAACGTTGTAACAGAATAATCAGTCACTTAACACATTCACCCTTCCTGCAAGTTCACTGCCGCTTACCGTAAAGTCTATTTTTATCTGTTTATTTAATGGTATCTTCAGCCATCACGACTTATAACCGAAATGCAAAACCTGTTTAATGATTTACTCGCTAGGTTTTAATGTTGCTGTATTTTTTGTAACAATCAACCTGGCCTCTCCTCCTTGAATGGTACTTCATAAATTTATCTGGCACATAGCATCTAAGATTCCTGGTCCTATGGCCTATTTGTTTGTCATGAAATATATTTTACTTAATTGTTAAAAGGTACGTTTTAAGCTGGTTAATCTTTGACTTATTTATTGAAACTTTTCAGCACATTCCAAATTCTAAGTTGCTCAGGAAGAAGTTGATTTAAGTGATTATATTTTGGTCTGATGAATATTTCTTATTCAAAAAAAATCATTGTTTGTAAGCCTTTAGCCCACGACAGCTTTGTAGGAAGTGCCATGCGTGTCCATGTAAATCTTTGTGGGGGGGAAAAAGGTGGGTGCTTGACATTTATGAAAATAAGAAAACATATGTGTACATTAGCTTAGCTATATGAAAGCAACGTATGTTTTGGGATGAAATATTCTTTAACTTATTCACTACCATCTCCTGAAATATAAATAAGCCATATGACTCTCTATTTTTTGGTCCAGTGATGTTTAAAAATAAAACTTGTACATTTCTTCCTAGCACCATAGTCCACTTGCTTACGCTAGTTTTCTTGCCTGGGTACAGCGGCTGTGGGTAAGATGTTGGAGTTGCACCTAGCAGAACAGGATTGGATACGGCATACTTTATCAATTAAAAGTTATACTTTAGCAGCGAGATTGGGTTATTCTATGTCCCAAACTGCCTGGAGGTGAGAGAGTGAAGGCGGAATTATTTTACTCCCCTGCGATGAGCAGTAAGTACCCTGAAGTACATTGTCCCATGTGCTTTGTGGCTGCTAAGTTTTATCCAGGAGAGAAACAGCTTGGTCCCCATACACTGCATTTTACTAGATGTGGTGTCCGATGGCCAGGTGTAAAAGCTCCAATAGTCCAGAGTGATGTTGTAATGTAAGTAAAACATCAGTGCTTTCACACTAAAGAGAGAAGCAACCGTTGTTAAAATGCAGCATTCTGGAAAAAATAAATTTTAGTCTTAAGTTTCAAGTGACAGTGACAAATGGTACAGGTTTTTGTTCCTGTTTAATTTACTTCTCTTCCACATAAATTGTGCTGATGATGCAAGGCTAAGTCCAAGTATCTGAAATGTTCTCTACTTATATGTAGAGAAGTAGCTCAGCAGAACTGAAGGTACGTGAAGCCGATGGTGTATTTGAAGCATTTCGATTTCTTTGCGATTCTTTATCATTGGACCTTGGATGAATTGTTTGAATGTTATATAATATGGAATGGTATGTAGTATCATAAAGACACAAACAAAATTACAAATTGTAAACATTGGAGAACAGATCTGTGGATGCCAGCCATTGAGTTCTTCCTCCTTTCAATACTTGATGTAATAAAAATATTTAATATAAAGGTAGATTTTTTGACTAACAAAGGAAACCACACTGCATGCCAACTTGGGTCCTCTTATCAAATGAAAAAACATCGTCTGCCAAAGAGCAAAACTTTACGTCCTCTTAAAAGATAAAGGTCTGTAATTCCCAGTTAAGGGTAATGGTGCTCTGATCTTTCCCTCCATTTTAAGAAAGGGAACATCTGTGACGTTAGACCGTAGCCTAAAACAACACAGCAACATTTTTGAGAGCTAGAATACTGTAATACAATACCACAGCATTCCTTCTGTTTTATTTTTAAGGAATCAAAGAGTTCAGCAAACATATAAAACACTGTCGATCCATCTGCTCGCATGAGCCAAGACCAGAGAAAAGAACTGAGCGTTGTTACATATAGACCTCCACACACAGACTCCATGGGAAAAACAAGAAAGGCCTTACCAAGCCTTGGAAGTGCCTGCCTAGCGGTGTTGGAGTCACCGGGACCACTTTTGCAGGGTCCATCCCAAGGGAGGGTTTGCGAAGTCGGGCTCTGCTTAGGTGCCCACAGGCATGGTGGGAAGGGTGCTGGAATGCAGCTCCATGAGAAACAGCCACTGGGGGTGTGTGTGAAAAAATCTCCTGCAAAACATTAGAAGTGGATAGAAGGGATCTTATTTTGAAGGTTGAAAGTTAAGTCTCAACCAGCATAAATCAGTTGCTGATGTCTCACTTACCACTGAAAACCTGTCATACATTTTCTTTGGTTTGCCCAGAAATGGCATTGCATGCCAAGCTGCAGCACAAAGTGAACTTCAAAGCTCAGTTGTAAGGTTTGGAAAATAGGTGTGTGTAATGGAAGCACCAGCACACCGTAACGGTTGTGTCTCAGCACCGATGGCTGATGCCATCATACTGGAAGATCCTGGAGGTGGGGTGGACGGTTGTTCTGGGGGCGACAGGGGATGGGGAAGGGGGAAGGTTTTCTGCAAATACGTATTTGGCCTTTCAGATGGCATAAGATGGTAAGATTTGACCAGTGGTATATTTGAATATGGATTTTGAATATAAACCTGTGGATTTCCTTTTCTGACTATGTAAAGGAAGAATACAAGTCTGGTTTTGTATTTAACTGGTTGTGGCTGAAAGGGTAAGTTAATAACACCACTGTCAGGCAGGCATGGTAGGAGTGTGCTTTATGCAAACTTTTGCCATCTTTCTGTTCCCTTTTTTGTATCCAATGGGAAAAAAGGCCAATGGCAAAGCGTTCTGCCACGCCGCAGGGGGAATCGGTGCTGTGAAAAGTAGAGATCAGCAGGAATACATGGAGGTGATGCTGTTCAGGGTTAAGAATAATGGAGCACCCAGCAGAAGTGTTACACAAACTGCTCACTCTCTTTGTGGCTTTGGCTTATCTGGAAAACTTGAGACCATGCTTCAAAATCAAATGCTGCTTCAGATTTGTGATTTGTATTAAGTTAGCAATTTTTTTGGCTTTTCCATGCACTTCCAAATTACCACTCTACCTCAGAAACCCGGCAGATATAAGCACACAGCCTATACCTGTATCTGATGTGCAGGAGCTGATCCGAGACATAGATCTGATCCTTCAGCAAACCTCTCTCCAGGTTGAGTGCAAGTAATGAGCTGAGTAAAACGAATCCTTCTCAGCACAGTGGTGCTGCTAATGAGCGGAGTAATATTTAGTTACTGTGCCACAAGGGAAAATATTCCTGCAGTTTTCCAATTTACCAGGCCAGGACGATACAGGAGACTTTAGATAACCTCAGGGCTCACGGGAGCGTTGTCAGATAGCAAAGGCCAATTGCATCTCCCAGTTTTGAACTCGTGATCGTCTCCAGTTTGGGTGCAGGAAAAAAACAGAGGCTGTTACAGTCCATGGCAGACACAAGAGCGACAGTCCGGGGTACGGCTTCCCACAGCATATGGGAATTTCTCTTCCAGGAGCCTCCGATCTAGTTTTTGTGGTGGTAAGCTCAGGGAGGGGAAATCAACTCTAGTCATTAGTCTCTGATTCCCCAAAGAAGACAAGATTCCCAAGATCGTGCTGGAGAAATGTGCTGGAAGAAGTGGCAATGAGGCACCTATACCTCACTGAAGAGCTGTGAGCCTTTTCCATTTTCACTTTCTCCATTTGTATTTGAACAAGCTGTAGGCCGTATTTGGTGTATTTCCCAAGGTCAGTCTGCGTAGGGTATTTCTGCACTAACCATATTGTCTTAGCATCTTGGAAAATGATTAATATCTTTATCCTTTTGATCCACAGTGGAGGTAAAGAAGTGCTGTTAGCCCCCTTTCATACATTGGGAATGGATACAGCGAGTGGGTAGGTGATCTTCCCAATGTCACACAGGAAGGTTGTGAAAAAGCACTGATTACAATTTAGCCAAGTGTCTTAATCCTTGAACTTTCTTTCCTGCTCTAAGATCAGTCCTAGATTTTAAAAGGCAAAACAATTACCATGGAAAATTTTAGTTACATGGTGTTGTCTCCCCTTACCTTTTCCTTACAACTCTGCAAACTTTTCAGGTAACTGCCTAAATACGAATGACTTTTTAGCCTTCAGCAGGCCATTTATGTCCTTGTGGGACAAAGATTAACTCCTAGTCTTATCTATTTAGTTGCATAACGAACACCTGCAGAAGTGGTATAGCTGTAAGGTAGCTTTACGTTTGGGAAAGGTGATCCTGTAGCAGTAAGAGCAGATAAGCAGATGGATGGGTGGCTGAAGTCACATCTTGCAAATTGAGCTGTTCGCAAGAATATGGTCACATTTTCTCCTGAAATATGTGGCGCTTGTAGCCTACCTGAAAAGTCATCGAACCTGTGTTTATGTATCTCATCTAAGTTGTGTTTTCCTTTGTTTTTCCACAGTGCTTAGAAACCCAGAACATGAAGCGATGCCTCACTGTTCAGCAACCAACAGCAACAGGGAGTAAAAAGAGAGTTCTCACTCAGCTCACCGAGTAGTTGCTTTTGTCTGGTGTATCCATAAACCAGAAAGCTTCTCCAGCTGTCAGACAGGGGTATATGCCTCTCAGCTGAGAGATCTGGTGCTTTCCCCTCATCTCCTCCCAGTCCCTCCCTTACCTGGACAGTACGCGGCATTAAAGCTTTTGCCTGCGTCTTCTGGGGAGCATCTTAAGGAAGAGCGAGCAAACGGGGACATAATCCAAACTCCTGTGTCCAAGTGCCCATGCTTTGTGGGGGAGCATGAGCTGCTGAGCCTTGCTCTAAACTTTGATACCAGGAGAAGGCTCTTGAGGTTGAGCCCACCTTGTAGGTGTCAGCTTCGTTCCTGCTCCAGATCTAGTTTCTGCTCTGAGTATCAGGGCGAGTCCTGGCCTGTCTCTGTGGAAATAACTGAGGCTTAGCAGTGCCAAATCTGTCCCCTTTGGCTTCAGGCCGGGAGGCTGAAATGTGCTGGCAGGTGAGCGCATCAGGGTGCAACGAAGTTTCCGCAGTGTCAGTCCTCCGACGTGAGCAGAGACGCTCGGTGTCAGCAGCAGCCCTGGAGGCTGGTGTCTGAGTGGGGAGAGGGAAACGGAGCCAGTTTCTCAGTCGTAGCTAGCTGGTGGGCATTTCTGCCAAATCTCCCTTGGACAAGTTCTTGCTAGTCCTGTCAGCACTTGCTGTGGGAAAAACCTTTCTTCCTGCACTTCTTGGGACAGAAAGCTGGCAAGGAGAGCCCAGCAGCGCCTCTCTTCCAAGGAGGCTGGAGGGATCCAGGGGAGATGTGAGGGTGCAGGGGAGGGAGGGCGGCAGCCTCCCGCCTGCCCGCCTGCCCCACGGGGGGCTGAGCTCCAGGCTGTTTCTCACCAGACCTGGGCAGGACGGTGCTGATACAGGACAGTGTTGCTCCTTGAAGCGTAAAAAGCCAGCTCCTCACTATGGGGTTTCGTGTCAGAAACTCTGCTGTGAAAACTCCCTGGAGTCTGCATAATTGCAGCTTTCCAGCAGGTTTTGCCCCAAAGAACGTGATTTGGCCCATCAGCATTGGCTGGAAACTGAGCTTTCTAGTGACTCCACAATCCAGCCCTTGTCAGTCACGCCACTTGGGTCCGTGCATGGGGCTCTTTGTGATAAACCTCACTGGAATTTGGAAACCGTTCAGCAAATTTGACCTCTACTTTGTCTTATAAATATCACAGTGTCAAGCAGCATCGCGCATGTCTTATCACTCCAAAACTGGGAGAAGGAGATGGAATTATTATGTGGTCAGCTCTGATTTTCCAAAACAATATCTTTTGAGTCAAAGGGAAAAGCTTTTTGCTTCTCAGAAAGAAAAGAGAATGTCCTCTTTTTGCCTGGGGGAAGGGGGCTCTTCTCCAACTTACCCTGCTCCCTCATGAGCAGGTACCGGTCACCCCAAAGGAGCCTAAAGCATTGTCGTCTTTTGTAGGTAGAGCACCATGGCAGCCAGCTCCTGCGAGGAAGGCGAGATGAGACCCAACCCATTTCTCTGTTCTCGCCACGGGAAAGGGAACGGAGGCATCGACAAAACCTTGGCCAAGAACAACTCTGACCAAAGTTAAGAACTTCTAACTTCTCTGCAAAATAGATAGAAAAGTGCAAAATAGATAGCGAAGCTTACACTGGAGCAATCCAGGGCAAACAGGGAAAATGCATTTAGCCGCAGGTCGGCATCTTTTAAGAAAGCTGCTGCTCCTTGCTAACATGAGGAAGGTCAGGCCCTTTCTTTCCTTAAAAAACATATGTGGTCCCGCGGTGCCCCCTCCCCGGCCCCCGCCACGGCCGCTGCCCGGGCTGCCGCAGCCAGGCCGGTGCTGTCACAGGCGGCAGAAGCGGACGCAGCAGCACCGCTGCTTTGGCAGCCCCGCACAGCTGGCGGCCCGGCTTGCTGCCGAATCGCTGTGTGGCCTGGCCTAATTGCTTAAAGCTTTCCTTTTCCCCTCGCCACGAAGGCTGGAGTGTAGTATTTATCTACTCTGCAAAACTTTTATGAGAATTGGTATGGTTTTGTAGAATTCCTGAATAACAGGGATCACAATAGCCGCGGCGGAGCCAGACTTCGCAAACCCCAATGCCTGCGCTGTTTGCCTTATTTACGCGCAGTCTCTGCGGGCAGGAATCGGGCTCCTCTGCCTCCCACCGATCCCAGCAGCAAGTGCCCCAGACTGCTCAAAACCCAGCTGAGGTGCCCGTGCCCAGCCTGCTCCGGGCACTTCGGCTTCCACCTCCCTCCTTCCGTGTCAGTCCTGGCCACCAGCAAGGAGCCCCCGTGCCACTGGAAGGCAGCTGAATGGAGCTCTCTAAACCAGTCGGGGACTTTGCACTGGTTTATATTCCTCCGGAAATAAAAAGGAGGCGCTGAGAATTTCCCTGGGGAAATTTTCCATGGGGAAAACCTCCTCGTTTTCCTGCCAGATAGTGAGCTGGGAAAAGTAATTTGAAACAGGACAGGTAATCCCCACCTTCCCCAAAATATCCCTTCAGGTTTTGGCCAGCCCTGATGGACTGTGGAGCCAGTGGTGTCACATCATATCCTTGAAGACTCCTCTTACAGGCAACGTTTAGGATCACATAGTACTAGCAATGACTACTAGTAATGATAATCACATTGTGTTTACCTCACAGTGGTGTTAATGTTCAACTGAACAGTGGATGCTGCAACTGAAAACAACCAAAAAAATGCTTCATATGCAGAGGAAGCCTTATGCAAGAGGTGGCTGAATGCAGGCTGAACTACAGGAGCCTCTTGCTGAGGAGGCCTAGACTGCAGAGCTCGATGCCTGGGCGTAGCTGGCTTTTCCTTCTTCCCTCCCCTCCGGTGCATGCCGGTCGTTTCAGTTTAGATGAAACAGCCTTTTAGAAAAAACTAGCAAGCCAAGCCAAAGCCGAGTATCCATTGTTTTCTCCAGCCTGTCCCTCCAAAAGCGGTTTGCTTTAGTCCGGTGAGTCAAAAGGTATTGCTCCATTACTCATCATTCCCATTTGCATTTCTCAAGAGCAGACCTGGCAGAGAAATGGTGTGGATGAGCCCTGAAGCTTGCCCTGGGACTTGGTAGCTCATTTGCGGGGAAACGCCGCACTAGCTGTTGGGATTTCAGGCTTGGAGACTGTCTAAATGGTTGTTGTTATTTGCTCGGGGCCAACGGAGCCTGCGTGAAGGTGCCACCCTGGAGGGAACCCCAATCTGAAATAACTGAGTGGAGCAAAACTGGGTTGGCGCATGCAGCAATGGCAGGTTCCCACTGCAGCACGGCAGTTAGGCAGTTAGCACGTGTTAGGTTTCTGCGCTGTATAGGAACATAAGCAGGTATACGTGTATAGCTTCAAAGCACTTAACTACAGCCCTCCGGAGCGCCGCAGGGTTTTTAGACATGAAAGAAGAGTTTTGCTTCTATAAAGTTTGAAAGAAGTTTGGAGACCGGAGCTGAGAAACCAGAAAAGAGGTGAGATGGGTGGCGAGGTGTGAGGAGCAGAACCCTGTACAAGGGGAGGCGAGGACGGATGATGCTCCCGGTGCGGGGATTAAGCAGCTGGATATCCATAGGGGAGCTGGCAGAAGGGCCAGCCGCAGGCTCTCTGGCTCTGCTCCCCCTGCCCCTGCTGCCGAGGGCACGCTTTGTGAAAAGCCCACACCTGATAAAAGACAAGGGCATGCAGCAACAGGGAAAGGATTCAGCCCGGGTCCAGATGCAGTGATGGGTCCAGGTGAAACTGTTTAATAACCCTGGAAGTCAGTGGCTTTCAGGTGCTGGAGCCAATCTGAGGGGAGGCGAGTAGAGAGGGCATCCTTTCTTCCTTTTCATTCCCGTCAGCGAAGGCTGCTGCTGGTGCAAATTAACCAATACTGCACGTTTATAAAAGGAAGCAAGGCTGCCTGTAATACTGTTTCAAGCTTTCTTCTAACAACCAGCCAGTATCAGCTTTGTTTCAAGGTTTCCTTCACCTCTCAATCTCAACTGTGTGCCCTCCGCTTCTCCAAAAAAAAAGTGCTAAAGTCAAGGGAGGCTCTGGGCTGACTCACAGTTCTCAGAGGAAGGGTTTTTCCTCCTGCCACTGCGGTCCCTCGTTCCCACACCTCGCGGGTCTCTGCATCTCAATGAAGAGCCTGTGCTCCGCAAAAATGCACTGCAAGCTCTCAAAGAATGCATCTGTTTATATTACCTCTCCCTGGCCCAGCATCCTGTTTTGGGAAAAACGGTTTCTATAACGAGAAGCAGGGGAAAGCGAACAAATGATTTTTCACGCGGGAGGTGACCGCCCGCCTTTCCCCCCTAGCTTCTTTTCTGTTTTGGGGGTGGACTCTTTCTTTCCCAGGCTCGCTGCCCGAGGAAAGAGCGGGTGAGCGCAGTGCTCCCCTGCGCGCAGGCCCACGCCGTGCCCCCCGCCCCCGAGCCGCAGCCCGAAAGCACGGCGGGCGGCCCGGCGGGGCGGCCCGGGGAGCGGCACCGGCCGCGGCAGGGCCTGGCCCCGCCGGCCGGGCGCTAGGGGGAGCCGGAGCCGCGGCCGCCGCCGCCCGGCCCCGCCGCCGCCCGGCCCCCGGGCAGCGGCAGCGGCGCCGGGGGGGGCTCCCGGTCGCCAAGGGACCCCCAAAACTTGCCGTCCGAGCCGGCTCCGTGGCTTCGCTTCGGACTGGGGCTTTTACTCGGCTGTGGCTTGGTGCCGGCAGCACCCCCGGCTTGCTCGGCTCCCTCCCGGCCGCATCTGCCGGGCCCCCGGTACCTGCGGGCCCTCGGCGGGGCCGGGGCAGCCGGCGGGAGGAGGAGGGCTGGGCTGCTGGCAGGAGGAGGGAGCTGCCTGCGAGAGCCCGGACGGAGCCGGGGCTCCCCGCAAAGGGTTCTGGAGGGCAGCGGGAAAGGCAAGAGGCGGCGGGCGGGAGATGATGTGAGATGTGGCAGGATATTAGAGAGGGAGAACCAGGGAGCGGCCACGTCTCCGGAGATCGCAGCAAGGACCGGCTCGCTCGAGGAGAGGGGAAGCGCCTTGCTGCGTACTGAAATGATAATATACAGCTTGCTTTCAAGAGCCAGCCAAAGAAACCGAGTATGTGAAAAGTCCTTTCCAGGCCGGGGCTGTAACAATCGTAAAATGAACAAACGTAAAAACCTGCAAAACCGTATTCCCATTGCCTTTCAGCAGTGGGAAGAACAAATTAAACTTCTGCACAGGTGGTACCTTTCTTCTGGCAACACCAAAGCCCAGAAAAGATGAACAGCCTAACCCTTGTCGCTCTCCTGAGAGATCATTCACTATCATCATCCCAGCTTTGCCGGGCACATTTAGAAGCACGTGACTTACCCGGTCCCGCACTTCAGGAACGGGAGCCTAGGTCTCTTCCTAGCACCTTGCTTTAAACAGGAGCCTCCCCCCGCCCGTGCTTTCCCCCCTTCCCATTACCTCTCCTCCAGCAGCACCGTTCGGCGTACAGGCAATTATCATTAGGTGAACTCGCCCGTGGTTCCTTGTTCGCTATTTTGGTCTGGACAGAACATAGATCCTGGGACGCGGGCGCACAGAGAGATTAGGTGGTTTAAATCTTATGCCTCGGGCCCCTCTCCAAGGAAAAGCTGTTGCTAACTTACAGCTGTCTCGTGCTCTCTGTGGAATGAGAGGGAAGTCCATTCAGTCTGGTGAAAATAAACCCACCATCATAGCTGGCATTCTCGTTGGTAGTCTCAGTGCAGAGGCCAAGGATTTGAGGGCTATGACACATGAGGCAGCTCACTCCTAAAGAGCTTGATCTGGGTTGAAACGTGTCATCAGAAAAGCATGAGGAGCCTTGTGCTCCCGCTGTCAATACAGTACTTGCCCTCTTCACACCGACTGGCTTTCCTTTTCTGTCCTGCCAGTCTGGCACAGGGCACGGGGACCTTTACTGTACATTCGCTTTAAAGGAGAAGGCCATCCAGTTTCCTCTCACTAAGCTCAAGGACTCAACCATCAATCCTGCAGCTACCGCTTTGCCATCACCATTTGCCCTTCTCTCCTGAATAAAAGGTTGGGCCCTATCTGGCACCCCATCATCTCCTCTGCCTGTTCGCCCTCCTTTCTTGGTCCCCAGCTCCTCCTGGGCATGTGGCCGAGTGCCCAGGCTGTCACCGTACCTGGGTACAGTGACACACAGCTGGGCAGACTCAAACACAGGAGCAGTGAGAAATGGGCTGTTTCACAGACAACGTTCTGCTAACGGCCTGGTGAGGAGGACTTGGGAGTCCCTGCAGACACGACTGTACCACGCTGCACCCCAGGGAAAGCCCAGGGTCCCAGGCAGCAGCCATGATTTTTGGTCTCCTGATGACAGCTCTCAAGGGACTTGAGAAACTCTCCTTGAGTTTGCCAGCCCCACAGCGTCAGCTGTTTGAGCATCTTCTAGCAGCTGGACTTCCACGAAGAAAAACGCTTCTGTTTCGTGAAGCACGGTTGGCTGGAGTGCCACAAAAATAGTGCTCACGTGTTTCATTTGTCGCTCTTCACATCACTGAAAATGAAGTTACTACGAGACGTTGCAAAGTGGGACGTTAAGTAGAGGCATTAAATCTCGTCAAAGAACTGTTGGGCTCACTGGCTCGCCACAGGTGCAGCTCTAAGAATAAAGCAGTTGTCAGGAGCTCTTCCAGGAGCATGGCAGCGATGTAGCTGTGTACATGCTCGGCCCTTGCCAGCCCTCCCCTCCAGTTTAGGATCAAAAGCAAGTCTAGGGCTGTGCAAGAGGCTATCTCAGGCAAGAAGTGTTGACTCTAATAAGACTATTTATCATACGATACGAGAAAGCAGAAGCTTTCATCATAGAGGCCTGGAGGTTCTTCTCTTTGCTGTTTTGTCAACAGGTCTGAGAGTTTATACAGGCTCCTCCTAAGGCATGAAATCTCTGTTGAAGTGGGTTTCATAATCTTCCCAGATGACTTTATTTAATATGGTAAACGTAAGCGTAGCGTGCAGCAAATAGGCCAAAACAACTCTGTGAGACAAGAAGGTACAGCGAGCGAGACAGACGTGGTGGTGGGATGCACCACCAGCAGAAACCAGACTGCAAAGAAAAGCCTTCTAGAAGAGCTGTCATCCATCAAAACTGATTTGCCACCTTACATTGCCACTGTAACGGTCTCCCATTTCACAAGCTTTTCCTCATGGAGCCTAATCCAACGGCCACTGCCCCTGTGGGTGAAATTAAGGAGGTGAATCACTCTGGAGATGACCTGTGGGCTTTTCAAGTGAAAGAACAATTAAAAAAAAAAAAGTTTAAAAAAAAAATCTGTCTTAAGTCTCCAAGCTTTCCCAGGCAATTCTGGGTGGCCTGGTTTGATCTCTTGCCCCTGCATTCACTGACATAGGTGTTTTCTTGATACAGCTTCCACACACTCACTGTGAGTCCTCCTCAGAGCTAAGCATGCTACGTGCTCACTCTCCAACTTAAAAAAAAAAAAAAAAAAAAAAGAAAAAAAAACAAAAAAAAGGCTGGCAAAATGTAAGCAAGAGGTGCTCCAGTGAGGCGGTGTGGACAGCTCTGCAGCGCCCGGCTCCTGCACACCTTCCTCTGAAGGCCATGGAAAGGGTTTTAAATTATACGGTGCCAAGAGAAGGGGAGGGCTGCAGCTGGTTTTAGTCCTGGGGTGAGGAAGTTAAAAGAATAAAAGAATTAGAGGCAGCTCTTTCACGTAGGTGATTAGTGCAAAGGAATGTCAGATTCGGCAAAGAAAGTTTGCTTATCAAGCTGCAGATTTATTAAATGCGTTCCAGACTTGCATTGCTTCATTCAAGTTTAACAGAGCTGTAATACTTAATATGCCCTTTAGCAATTTAATACTCTCTTGTACAAATCATTGGAAAATTTAAAATAGAAAAATATGTCCAGGCTTAACTGTAAGAAGAAGGGGAACTCTGTACAAAAACAGAGGAGAAAGAATGCACGGGTAAAGCTGGATATTACTGAATATCTTACCACATGTATTATTCTGCTGAGTTATTAGTACGTGCACTCTCATCTGCCGGCTAAAGGAGGAACTAGCAGTAATAAGTTACAGAACAACAATTTTCAGCGTCAGGGCTCGAGACTGGCATCACATCATGCTCAGAAATTACTCCTCAGGAAACACGTTTTATACTTTTTTTTGCCTTCAGAGAGCCACAAATGTGGGTTTCTTCTTTAAGGAAATGAAAATCAGTTGTTGGTGCTGCTTCTAACAGACAGCCATTGAATTGGTACCTCATTGAGACATTAAAGACAATCTTTGGTGGAGACAGAGAGAGGACAAGCCTGTAAAATGCCTCGCTGCTGCATAATTACGAGTGGATATAAACACATCCATATAAACATATTTCTGCATAAATATTTTGTGTCTCATACCCTGTGTAAGAAGGTTCCTTCGAGGCTCTATGTGCCCAAGGTGTGCAGGGATCTGTCCCAGTTTGGACAAGAGGATGTTATTTAATATTGGACATGCATGTGGGAAAGAAGAGAAGGGCTTTATTTTGCAGTAGTCAATTAGACTGCCTGACTTTTGTTTTTCTAAAGGAGTAAAGGCTCTTAAAGCAGCCTTCCCAGCCAATTAGCTGCATTATAAAAGCATACTCCTGAATCTGCAACTGCCCTGCAGCAGGTTGGACCGGAAGATGCAACCGTGCCTGTTGCATCCTACAAGGAGACGTTCCCAGGACAGACTCGGAGTGTAGGAAAGGGATAGTTACGTACATGATGAGTACATCCATCTCGATCTAGGTGCAACCGATACAAAACTGCATATAGTACAACACTGTTTACTGGCCATTTCTAATGACAGTGAATCATTCTGTCAGTCAGTATATTGCTGCTGACCCAGACTGACTGCCAGTAGCCAACATGAGTCAACGATGCACACAGATCACAGGGCCTTACTGGAGCTGGGAAGAGCCATCGCTCCCAGGGGACAAACTTACTCAGAACATAAAGGACAGCGGGATCAAAGATTTGCCAAAACTCATGAATTGTGTTAAGCAACAGCTGGGACCAGAGTCTCCCCTCCTCTGCCCTAGTCACACACTACCAGGCCCTGAGCCATTTTTAACAATTATCGTTGCCTTCTACTGGCCACCTCAGACTAACTCTTTCCATGCTATTTAAGGGCTGCAGGACTGGAAGTGACCTCCTGAATCACTGATCCCAGTGCCTTCTAATTGGAGGCAACCACATCATATGAGCCTAGTCAGAAATGCCTCAAAGTGAGCGGGGTGGTGGGACGTGTGATGATTTCATCCTTCCAAATTCCAGAGGCAACACCCAAGTGGTTGTGGCAGTGATTGTCTCTTGCTCAGACATTACGGGAAGACTACGGTCGCCTGTTAACAAAAGGAATTTGTGCTAAAAGGTGTTTTGATTTGCTTGTAATTTTTCTGACGTGGCTATGGCAATGCAAGTGAGGGGGGATCGGGGTAGAGCAGCCACTCATTTCTCCCGCCATGCTAAGTAGCAATGGCTAAGTAGCACAGAGGACGAAGAAGCAACTTGCCAGCATCTGAGACACTAGGGGAGTTTGCTAGACCTCAGAAAGCCCTATTGAAGCCGAAGCTGGTGCAAGATACTGAATATCAGAAAGATCTGGTGTGTGGTAGTGGGGCCTAATTTAGGCATGAATGTGTCTGCAATGTCTGCCTTTGAAAGGTACATAGTTCATGGCCTCTGGGATACACAGAATTTATTTCCTGAGCAGGGGGAGAGGGCTTTGATTCACCTTCTCCATTAGCCTCCACCTCCCACTTCTCTGCTGTGGCTTTGGCACGTGGCAGCCTGCCTCTGCGCCTGCAGGAATGACAGGAGGGAGGACCTGGGCAGTCGGTGGTTCTGTCTCTGCAGAGAGAATGATTTTATTTTTCTTTCTTGTCATCTGGTCCACTTGGTGGAAGGGATGCCCTGTGGGATCAGCTCTCTCTTTCGCTGGGGAACACACCCTGCAAAGCGCTTCTCCTACCAGTTCTTTCAGAGGCCATGAGCTAGGGAGCAGCATGGAAGCAGCACGATGACCCTGAGGTGGGGACAAGTGACCACGAGAAAGAGAGGGGTGAGCAGGATATTGCTTAGATTTTGAAGGTGAGATAGATAAACAACTGAAACGAGGTATAGGGCTGTCACACCAGCCTCTCTACAGACCTTAGAAGCAGCTGGGGGTCTGGGTCACCTGGAAGATGCTTAAAAAATGCTGTTGGGTATAGGCAATATAGGAGGGAGTCTGAATATGGCCCGGAAGCACAGGGGGAAAAGGGATGGAAAGGACTTTAGAAAGAAGGGAATGGATGCTTGCAGTAGCTCCTGGCTTGAAAGCCAGAGCTCCTAGCAAGTGTCAGATTCACCCAGGCATGGCAAGGCCCAACAGCATCTTCCACCATGGCACGGCAGAAACAAGCAGCAGGAACTGAGGACTTCAGGCCTTCCACAGAAACAGCCCTCTTGTGCTGGTGTCCAAAGAAGCTGCCAAAGTACAATGGCAAACGGCTATGTATTAAAGAACAAAGGTCCCTTAAACACCAAATAGTGTTTTAACTTGCTCCAAAATGCAGGGATGGAACTGAGTTTCGTGTCACCACCGAATTGTGACAAGCTACCAACAAAACCTACTTTGGAGAAGCTGGCATGGTTTGCATAGCTGATATCCAAAAGCTACACAGAATTATCTGCAGCAACAAAGTGAGGGTAACAAGCAAAGAGAATCTGTGTCAGGAGCAGGAAAGGGGAATCACATAGCTCAGATGCACTGAGGCAGATGATCCAAATAGCTCAGGTCTGGTTTTTAATCTCGTCTTCAACGAATACCTAACAGAAGAACTTATTAAAGCTGCTTTCTCAGGAAGAAGGAGGCAGATTACTTGTATGCATTGTGTGCATACACTCATTCACATAGCATTAGTAAGCTGCTAGTATAACTGTAAATCAAGTACAGCTTATTTCACTTACATTTAAATTTTTAAATTTAAAACTAACGCTCTTGTGAGTCCTCCTATTTAGGGTACTATAAATTAGTGTAGGCTAGGAGTCAAGATTTGGGATTTGGGTTGGAAAGAAGTGTCAACCCTTGCAGGAAAACAGTGCAGTCCTGCACCTAAAGGCTCAAGAGGTCGGTCATTCACAGCAAGTGGGACATAATTGAGTGGTACAGAGAAATTCAGCCCATTCCCAGGCAGTTAAAGCCGTCATTCGCATGAGGAGCTGCAGTGGCCAGGGGCTTGGGCATGCTCCATGCATCAGAGTGTGCCCATGGGCAGCCAACATGTTCTGAGCTTTCCTCTCTTTTCATAAGATGCTGGCATACCTGTGGGCGTTAAGGTCAGAGAGAACCTTTGAAGTCACCAAAAAATACACAGAAAGCTTCATCCATTTCTGCTGGAGATTTATCTGGTTATTTCTACATGTGGTTGTGTGAAATTTCTTGGCAAAAATTCAGCTTCTAGGAAGGATATTATAGAATAGAGATTGTGCTGCATCAGCATTGTGTGAAGAGATATTAAAAATAGACAGAAATAGGAACAGCAGGTGTTGGTAGCATCAGTCTTTAAGTCAATTGCATGTGGTTTCCATAAAGTCCTTTCCATATGAAAATCAGCACTAAGAAAATACAATGACTTCTGCGCCTACTCTGGAAACAAAGAGATCGCTGTGCAGGACCTGAGGAAGAGACCACCTCAGCTGAAAACGATGCAGCATGCTGGTGGCTCCCGTTGCTCTCCCATGCCCTCAGCCCGCTGCTATCCCTGGCACTGGAGCAGGAGTGGAGTAGCATTGCCTCTCACCTGAGCACTTCTCCACTTGCAGCAACTTTTACAGTGTGCTTCCAGAAGCAGAAGGGTAAAATTCTGGCCTCACTGAAGTGATCCCGTAATCCCCTCTTCAGAAAAGGTAGGATTTTTGCCTAGTTAGAAGGAAGATACAAAGTCCTTCCTTGCACCAAGCTGCACACTCCAGGTAATCTAGGAGCCGGGACATCAGCTCCCGCTGATCTTCCTTACCTTCCCACGTTTTCTCCCAAAGCTGATGACAAAAGATATGGTGTGACCACAGGCTTGGATGGGCATGATAAGGAGGAATTAAAGAGAAAAATTTTCACATCAAAAACAATTATTTGACATGTGCCCAGCTGGGGTGGTGGTGGCTGGTGGTAGAGTGACAAAGCTGTTTAATGCATGTGGCAGGTCAGTTCTTAAAGCCCAGAAGGTGCTGTGATGAATGGCCAGTTTTTCCTAGTACTTTATGTTGCTACATAGACAAATCAAAGCTACCTCTGCAGCTCAGAACATCAGTACTCATTGCAGGTTGGCAGACCCAGATGGCTCTCTCAGGCTTCAGGTTTACAAGCACATCTCTCTGATGAGAGCAGTAGGTTTGGGGCACTGCAGGCCTCTCCTCCCTCCCCGGGTCTCTCCAGGACAAACGATCTGCTAGCACTGGGACAAGACGAGCTTTCACCCGTGCCTGAGAAACTCTGGTCAGGTGGTGGCACTTGACCAAACTGTGGAAAGGCCATCCAAGGTAAAGGTGGATTACAGGAGTCCAGCCTCCAGGATGTTAGAAAGAGAAGACTTTCCAAAGCTTTAACAGGGAATTCTTCACTACTGTAAGGAAAATATTGAGCTTGTATCTCCAAGAAAATGCTGGCAGTCCAGACAAATCTTCACTGCCACAAAGGGTCTATTACAGCTGTGGAAAAGGTTCCCCCATCCAAATCAGAGACTCACTAAGCCTGCCCACTCTGAGAATACTGTTAGAGATATCAGAAGGTGACCGTGGACTCCCAGTTTCCTAATGAATAGTTTCATTTATTACAGTATTTGAAATGTGAGATCCTGAGATAATGACTCAAGGATTGCTCAAGAGGACAGGATGCAACCTCTCTGAAAAGCCTCTTTCTGCTCTTTTGCTGGTAAGATAGCTAATAAATGTCATCTGGAATGGGGCTCTGGTGCACATTGCCAGAATTCAATTTGTGCATTTGTTCTTCTGAGGGAAAGATGTTGAGTGATGAAAACCAAATTGCCAGTGTCAGCTGGGTAAAACCAGTTAATATTCTACAGCCTGGAATAAAGTTCCCATACCTGCATTCCTCCTAGGTGCAGTTCACTCAGGCATTTCAAATATCCAGTGAGTGAATACTTTGGGGTTTGGAGGTCAGAAGTGGTTAAAACAGAAGTGCTTGAAGGCTAGTTTGCAGAACAAGCTCTTTGACTGGGGAAAATGAGATATAAACCAGCACTTTTTCCTGGGACACAAAAGAGAGAGGATAACTCAGGAGCTTGAACAGCTCGCCTGCTGTCAAAATACATGCCGTTCTGTTAGGCAGTTCAGTGGCCAGGGCTCAGCAGCGTGCCCGAGCAAGCGAGCTCCCAAGCACAGAACAGCTACAATTTACAGCAGCAGAGAAGACGTCTTCATCTATTGCACTGTGCACCTCACAGTGGCAACAGTGGTACCACTACTACAACACAGAAATAGCCAATGACAGGATAACTGATCTTGAACAGTAGGTTAGTCACAGTTAAGTCTTTCGGGGAGTTTTTAACATTCTGAGCCTAAGCATAATGAAAGGATGCTTCTTCAGTTTAGTGTTTTATATGAGAACTAATGCTGTTTTAGTAGCAGCGTGTGGATGCACGCGCATGTGAGTGCATGAACGTGTCCACTGAACATAAAGGTTTGACCTGGACAGTCCATACTTTGAGGTTGCATACCCCATCTGGATATGAGATGCTGTACCCATGGCTTTGTCTCTAGGACCATGAAACCGTTCCATTCAGGTACTGCATGTCAGTACTTCCCCTGATAGCTCAGCCAAAAGTTCCAGCTGGCACTGACACAGTCATTAGTAGGTGCAAATGCAAAGGAGATGGAGGCTCTGGTGGCATCCTGTTCCACTGATCTCCGCCCTTGGATTTTGCTGATACGGACAAGACTTTGTCCCTCGGACCAGAATGCTCCCCAGCCTCCTGAGTGGAGTGCAGGCAAACCCACTTGGATTGTTGGACTGTGCCATGCATTGTTCAAAAGCCTTTCACATCTGCTTGTAACAAAAAGCTACTTGAGACAGGTGGCAAAAAAAATTGGAGAGGAGCAAAGAATCGAATTTGCAAAGCCTGCTGGTTTAGCTCAGAGGTGATAGTGGTACTAGCATGACTTGTGAGCCGCTTCTCTTTGTAAAGAGTTGATTTCTGGGAGTCTCTTTGATGGGATGTTTGGATCCATCACAAACCATTCAGATAGATAGATGTGTTTGCCACTAGAATTTATTCAAGGAAAATGGGAGGAAGGTTGAGAGGATGAAGATGGCAGATTGCTGACTTCCTCTTGCCTTGGTCCTGTGTCTTTTTCTCTGCTGAAAATGAAAGCATTTCTCTTCTGAATGCCAGAACATTACAGCCAATGAGACAGTAACTACTGAGATGAGGACCACCATTATAAACTTACAGAGCAAATACTACCCAGAGGAAGGAGCTGATGCTGCCAGGAGACCTGCCTGTTTGTGACCATCCCTCTCAGTAAGCAGCCTCTGGCCTGGCAGCTGAAGGAAGGTGGAGACTCATTCATACCAGGGCCTGGCAGTCATCCATGCAGCTCCATGCAGTCCCTAGAGTTACAAACCATTGACATGTGTGTCAGCAGGAGCAGAGTCAGTCCCATGCTTTTTTGTACTAAAATCTTGAGGAGAAGAGATCCACAACAGATAGGCTAAGGGGAATCAACATAGGTCAGGTGGATCAGCAGGTCTTTCCACAGGAAAGAGGCTTTTCTGTGGGTACTCCCCAAAAGCCACAAGAAAGCTGTAGCAGCTGGATGAAATGGGTATCTTCTTAGAGAACAAATGACAACTTTTAGCCTATGAACTTGACAACCCAAGCTGATGTGAGGTACTATGAAAGGCATACGTCAGCTTTAACTAGTTCAGGGTTAGCAGGCTGAAACCCTGCCTGTCCACCCGCGTATTTCCACTCCAAGTTCCCTTGCACAGCACAGCAGCAAGGGGAAGGCCATGTTACAGACCAAATGGAGTTAAAACAGAGCGTTTGACCTGCAATATAGAGGTGCTGGTTCCAGTAAGCTCTCTCCCTGCTCCGTAAATTAGTTTTGAAGCCACAAGAGGCTTGATAAGTGACACAGAAGTGGCATGGAAAGTTGAAGCATTCAAAAGCAAAAGGAAATAACGCACAGTAAGTACCTCTCCCTGCAAAGCTTGTCTGGCTTTTATCCTTACCCTGTCACTGCTAGAGCTACTCCAAGTGCCACCTCCCTTTTCTTTCAAATGATTAAACCTGACCGTGCTAGGGGGAGGAGAAGGTGGTTCAAACCATAAACAAGGATGCGAGTCTAAAGGTCAGGCAAGCCAAACTGATGTTTCAATTCCCAGTTCATACTGGGCTGTACGCTACTCAGTTGGACTCTGCGTCCAGTAGATATTTATAAAAATTTACCTCAATTAGTCCATCTAACCATTGTGGAAGGTGGCAGCAAGGTTATGATGGGCAAACATGCAATCAGATGAAAGATTTTTGTTTCCTTAATTCATGGTCAGCCCTCCAATGATCACTGGAAACAGGAAGGGATAAATGCAGATGCAGAAACCGAAGTATTTGCAATTTTGTGCTGAAGCAAGTTTGTAGTTTCGTGGTTTATTTTCAAGGGTAGACATTATACTCTCTGAGTTGAGCACGAATCATGTTTAGGTTTGAATCTGTCCTGTGGGATTAGAGTCACTGGATTTGGAGCCAACCAGCCTGTTATCTGGGGAGGGCGAGGAGGTGGCTGTGTCTGAACTGCCCACCTGATCTTGCTGACACTTCAGTGACCTTTCTCTGGAAGTGGAGAGCTGGAGTCCAGCAGGAGCACAACCATTTCTTTAGAAAGGAAAGAAGTGGAGGCAGCTTCTGATTTTGGCAGCATTAGCCCACCTGTTTCAGGGATGCAGCAGCCACAGACCTCACACCTGAGACTGAGCCTGGAATGTGGTTTCCCCTTCTCAGTGAAACCAAATTTGAGCTGTATCCATAAGTATCTAAGGAGATGCATATGTATGTCTGTCCTTAATTGCTGGAGAGCTATGGCCTAGAATGCCAACGTGCTCAAGCACCCTGCTCCCTTAATCGTTTAAAGTGCTGTGCATGCTGCTTGGATACCTCCTAACACTGTTTGCTAGATCAGATATCAAACAGGAATGTTAAACTTTGAAAGCGGGGCAGCGGTATGCCTTCGTAATTGCCCTTCTCTCTGAATAATGGAAGCCCGCTGGACAGGACAATGATTTATTAACATTACCTCTCCTGCCTTCCCCCTTCTCCATGCGCCATCTCAAGCAATTCAGTCAGTAATTTTTTATCGCTGTATTTTATCGTGGCATACTTATCCTAGAGGACTAACAAATTTATGCCCCTATAAAACTTGTATTCTCATAGCTGTTGCTGGAATCCAAAATATTTTTCTACCATTGTTGTGTGAACATTTTTCTCATTCTCAGAGCCACAATCGTTTGTATTGCTGCTCTGGCTCCTATTCCCTTTACTTCCATCAATAACAAGAAATTGCTGGAAGTTAGAAGCAGTCCTAGGGCTGGGATCTGGCCTGTGAGCTCTTCACTGCTGTGATGGTTAGGATATCTTGGACATGCCAGTAAACCCAGGTGTGACAGAGCAGGGTTTGGACTGGAGCCCCCCAGATGCTAACCAAATTGCAGGAGCTGCTACAACAGAGGGCCGCTTCCTACCCCACGGACACCACTGCTTGCGTTTCATTTCTAGCTAGTTTAGGAAAGTTGTCATCTTTCATCTGCTCATTGGCTTTATGTTTGCTGAGTCGTTAAATTAGTATCAGGGAAAAAAATCTCACTGTGCGCAATGGTTGAAGGCCCGTGAAGCTTTTCTAATGTCCAGTGAAGCTTTTCCCTCTGTTGCTCTAGGGACTCTGTTTGCCCACCAGCACCATGTTTAGCTCAAAAAAACCCAGTTAGCAGAGAAGACAGACTGATACCAGCCCGTGGTCACCTGCAGGTGATCTCTCTGCTGAGCAGATGGAGGTGTGTGTCCCTCCTGGCGTGGGCGCTGCACCCTTTTCTCACTCATGCTCCAGTGCCTGCACCTCCTCACCTCTGGAGCCCGCGGCTGCACGTGGCCTGCTCTACCTGCCCAGCCTACGCCTCTCCCACCATGCGCTGCTGATTGATGCTCCAGACCAGCAGGCACTTGCTGTCTCCTCAAAGTTATTATCTCAGAATCTGGAAATAATAGCCTAGTGGGGCTTCTTGGACATGCCTGCAAGACTGAGAGACAGATCTGCTTCTAAGAATCATGAAAATTGCTGCTCTTTGTAACAGGGCAAATTTATCCCCTTCTGTGCTGCCAATGGGACTTAAAAGGCCTTATTCACACAACTGCCACTCTTCTCAAGAGACTGCAATAAAACCTCCCAGACTGGAATGGAAGCAATTGACATTTGCCAAGTTCATGTGTAAATGATCATTTTTTGTAGCGAGCCAAATAAGCCACTGGAGCAAGCTATCCAAAGAAAGTTTTCAGAAATAGCTGACTCCTGATGAAGCAGGTCAAATCTAACTCTCTCTCTCAACTTAAAGTTATGGTGAAACACAGGAGAGCACTCAAATAACTCTTCTTTCACTGCAAACGATACAAAAGGTACACAAGATGATACACAACCACAGTCAGTCCTACTGTTAGTATATGCCAGTTAAATCTCCCATCTCCTTAAAGCGTTCCTCTTGTTGCTCTGCGGTGGACATCATGACTGCACTAATCTTGAAAAGAGATTTTGAGGTTTGGGGGTTTTTTTTCCAAGTGATTTCTGAGCTGTGGGAAGCAAACTGTGTGAGAACCAACCTCTACGCTGGACAGATACATCTTTAACAACTTACTGAATATGTGATAGATGTGCCCCAAATGGGTCCTATGAAAATTGTTACCAAGAGAAACTCAGTTCATGTTTTGCAAAGCAGTGACCCTTGCTGTGAGCAAAACAATCTTTTTACACATACTTTGCTAATGAGAGTCAGTATTTTATCCTTAAAGGGGAGACAAACATATTTTTCACTCCTTTACAGTGCAAGCGTCATTCCCTCCTTGTGGATGGTAGCTTGCAGGTGGACCGTGATCCCATAGGAATGGCTGGATTTGGCCCATGAGCCAGGGAATGGTAGGCACTTTGGGATTCAGCCATGGCAGACATGGGAGGAGGCTGATGTGGAGCCTGTGGGGCAGTTTCTCCACAAACAGCCCAGTGGGGGTCCCATCCATGTGCCCCATGTGGGACTGTCTCTACAAGCACATCCAGGGCTCGCCAGCTCACCCACACAAGGTGAAAGTAAACAAGTCTGATATTGAAAGCGGTCACGTTGCCTCCCTTTACGGGCAGCCTAGATATAGGCATGTGCCCATCAGCATGTTTCTTCTTTCCATGCTTATCTTGGGCAGTGGTTGTTTACACTCATCTGAGGGACTGGCCAAATTAAAACACCAAGCAAAGGTGTGCCTGCATGCCTGCCCATCTTTCTCCCTCCCTATTCAATGAGCCAAGTTCTGCCCGAAGTGCAGCGTGGAGAGGTCTTCTCACTGGGGTCTTGCTAGGGCCACCCTGTGCCTGGAGTCTAGCTCAGGGAGCAGCTTCATGTGAAACGAGGAGAGAGTGGTTGTTCCCAGGTCAGCTTTGCTTTGGGATGTGATGAAGAGGTTTATGTTGAGAAAAGCATATCACAGGTTAGAAACATTCACAACACCAGGCTTTCCAGTGTTGCTTATGCTTATTGCGCCTTCATAAATATTTTTAAAAAGCAGCCTGTGTCAATGGAAAACAGCTCCCTTGTATCAGGAGGCCTGATCTCAATTGTTTTCATGGAGCTAGGCATTCAGTCCAATCACTTGTCCAGAACAACTCAGCAGAAAATACGGTATCACGTCAAAAAGTCATTTCCTGGTAACGTGGCATCTTCTTTGGCAAAAACTTCTTAAAACAAACAAAAAAGGCACAATAGATAAATTTATCAATTCCAGGCTTGTTTTAGACCATATCTGCCAGACAGCAAGCACTGTTGGTCACGCAGTAAGCGACTTTCCCTTCCTTCCTTATTCCTGCTCCGAGGCCCTGCACACACTCTATGTGTGTTTACGGATACAGCTCTGTGATTACTTTGGAAGTGCAAAATACTTGGCGTAAGGGATTGTGACAGAGTTTCCTTGGCTCTGACGAGTCTCCTCAGTGCCTTCAGTTTTGGCTAGCCCAAAACAAAATCTTTGCTTCAAAATACCATTCAGTTTTTCAGCAATAAAACAACCATCTCAGATGGCACTCTCTGGTGTCGCCTGACCATCCAACCTGCTGCCTTCAGGATTTAGGAAGGAGGCTGGGGGAAGAATGCAAATGTACACCTGAAATTGGCACTGGGATTCCTAGCTTGGATTCCTCCTTTGTGGAGGCTTGTCAACCAGCCAGTTGTCTGGGTGTGAGTGTTTGAGTGGTCTTCCCTGGCCTGAACCGTTAATCAGCAAGTGTGTGGGACACAGTCCGCTCCTTTGGAGATGACCTTGTGCTGGGATTTCAGGTTATTTGTTGCTTCGGGTTTGCTACAGGCTCTTTACTCTCAGCTACCTTGTACCTGAAACGTACGTTTTGTATTGTCTCCCTTCCCTTTTCTACTGCCTACCCGCTCCTGCTTCTTCTAGCTCCAGCTAAACCTGCATTGGACAACTCAAGCTTGTGCTTGTTACTGAGCTCGGGACTGCTCAGGACTTTTGCAAGAGCTCCACACGCCGTGTGCATGGCGTTGGTGAATGAAGAGTTTTGTATTGGAACATTAATTACCAAGGGGCCTGGCGCAGAACAGGAAATACAAGTCCTTTTCTTACATAAACATTTTGAGTTTGGGTTGGCCGAATACCTGGATACCAATTCTCTATGGTTTGGGATCCCTTAGGTTTATTTATCCAGCTATGTTCCTGTTTTTGAATTTAACAACTCCCTAACTGTCATCACTATGGTAGAAAAAATATTGATACTCAAGGTACAGGAGACAATTTCGTGTTCAGTTTCAACAGAAACTAAGAAAACTATTCAGCCAGAAGCATCACTGAGCAGCTCTGTCTATTCACACAAAAAAAACGGATTAACTACATTTGTCATTTCTTGCCATCAAACAGCATTTTCTATTTCTTCTGCTTTCCAGAATGGGGACTTAAAACTCAGACACAAGTAAACGGAAACTTTTTTTAAGCTCTCCCCATTCTGATACGAATATTGTGTTACAGGAAAAACAAACCCAAAACCCCTACACATAAGGAAATCAGGGGTTTATAATCAGAATACTACATCCCCCATGGTGTCTTAATTGCACCAGTATCAGAGAATTGTACACTGGAAGAAATACTGTCAACACTGAAAGAAGTCCAACCAATACTGCTTCGAGTTTTTAATAACACAGAGTGTCAGATAAACAGGGGTGGGAGTAAATACAAGTATTGGTTAATTATGTCTCATTAAGTAGAAAAGAGGCAGGGGCATTCCAGAGATCAAAATAAAGTATACTGCTTAATACAGTGGAAATAGATTAGGGTTGAGAAATGTGTCCATGAAGTAAGTTAAGTTCACTGATTTGTCTACCTCTCGGTCAGCCTTACTCTGTCTGTCTGCCTCTATCCCTCCTCCCATTTTGCCCTTGTTTCCAGCACAAGGCCATAGATGGAGACTTTGGGAGGGCTGGGGAGGAGCAAATATGACTAACTAACAACTGCTTTATTTTTAAAAAAATTCTGAAGAGGTAAGATTCCCTTACAAGATAATCCTTGTCTGAAAAGAATTTCTAACAAAAGGGTATTGTGCCCATAGAGGTAGTTCTTTTGTTTTTCTTTATACTAGATGAAGATAATTAGTGACTGAACTGAAACTTGATAGTAGCCTGCCTGTAGCAGCATGACAGTCAGTAGGGGCAAATGGAAGACACTGCTGATGAGTTGTAGACATATTTTCATAAAAACAGTTTCCTGGAACTGAGAGGAGCTGGGAGGAAAAAAGTAGGTGGAAGACTAATGATTATTAACTTAGAGACAAATGTATTCGATAGTCATATAAAACTGATCTAGTAATTTGGTAAAACTGGAGAGAGAGAGCTTGAGTTAAAAGGAAGTAAATTGGACCAAAAGCTGATCTAAAGTGATCCACACAGTTGCAACACTCACCCTCATTCAAGTTTTCAAAATTTAGTGAAATTCAGAGCACATCACAAAAGAGCCTGAATTCCCTAGTGAAGGAGATGATTGATTCTTCTAGAGAATGACCCAGATGCCAAAACTTCAGACCATATGAATATTTTAGTGTCTCTCAGAAAATTGTTTCCAGTCATCCGGAGCAATATTCAAGTGAAATTAACTATGCATTAATAAGAGAGAGAGAACAGTTTGGAGCTTTAGTAACACGGAAGATGTAAAAAGCAGCTGAAGACAGCTAAGAATGGGGCAGCCATATTTGTGTCATAAGCAACAATACGACTACTTTGATGCAAGGAATACTACAAGAGGAAAAAGGCCCCTTGACATATAAAAATGATAAAATGATCAATGGTCACGTAGAAAAGACAGACTTATTCCTTTCTTATCTGTATTTGGAAGCCAGAAAGCTAATGAGCATAAACGTCTTCTTTCCACTCATAAAAGAGGACTATATTAAACCACACGGACTCAGAATGAATATTTTAAAAATCAGCAGACTTAGAAAACTTGCAGTCAAGAGACCTACAGAGATGATGGAGAAGATCCTGGCCTAGAAATACTCATTTTTAGTGAATCTTGAAACACTAGAAGGGCACTAGAACAATGCTGAGTGTTCAGCCAACGTCACAGTAGGTCACCAGCACACTTGACAGCACTACAGCTTAGTTTGCCTGACAAGGGATCCTAGGCAGCAGAAAAATGAATTGTTAATGAAATTAGATGGGAACACAGTCACTAGAAGTCTACACTGGTTTACAACATAGCATTCTTGTAAGAAACTAATGATATACAATGGCTGTGTGGTTTCTTCCAAAGGGATTAACACAGGGCTTGAAGCCACTCCAAAGAGCTCTTTAGCTGGTTCCCTTCAGATAGCCATCCGTGTGCAGCGGGTTATTCAATGCTGCTTAGATATGACCAGACCAAACCAACAAGCAGTTAGACTGTAGTTTGACTACAGCATCCCAGTCATCAGCTGTGGGTCACAGGTAAGACCGAGGCAGAATCGATCTTGCCACATTGGCAAGGAACTCTTCAGGTGAAAGATGCATGACTGATCTCTGCTGTAAAAAGAGGTGAAAACTTCACAAAGGTCCTTGATGATTTGACCTTTCGAAGCCAAGTCAGGCAATCAGTATGACTTTGAGCATCTGAGCAAGACACACCAGCAAAGCACCTAAGGGACCGGGACCTCATCAGTGACTGGAATCCAGTCACTATTAGCTTCTGATAGCAATTGAAAAAAAATCACCTCAGAATAAGAAATAGAAAATTTCACTACCCCAATCCAGTTTGAGCAGGGATGTGCTTTTATCCCTGTGTACAGTATTAGGGAGATTGTTTCAATGCCCACAGTTTTAGAAGGTTGTTGAAATATTGAAGTGGGTGCAGAAAACAGCCACAAAAATTATGCAAGGTCTAGAGAAAAAGGCCATAGCAAAGACTTGGAGAACTCAGTCTGTTGAGTTTAATAAAGACTTTTAAAAAATGAGAAATGACTCGATTACAGAGGATGTTTCCCTCCTGGCGGAAAATGTCATGGACTAAAGAGCTCTTAATCTAGCAGAGAAATGTGCAACAAAAGCCAATAGCTGAAAGCGGAAGCCTGGCAAATTCAAATGAGAAAATAATCAGAAATGTTTAACAGTGAGAGTAAGCATTAAAACAAATTGCCAAAGAAAGTGGTTGGTTCTTCATGTCAAGCTATCATCACATCAAAGCTCCAGGCCTTTCTAAATGACAAGCTTCTGTTAGACAAGCCATTGGGCTCCTTATGAGAATGACTGTCCAAAACCTAATGGCCCATCCCAAGGACTGAAACTTAACTGGCTTCGGGAGGCTCAGACCAGATGAGTTATTGACCTCTCTAGCCTTCATTTTGTGAGTCTAAGAGGCTGGTACAGGTTAGTTTAAATTTTTAAATTCTTATCTACCAGCCTTATTTGTCATCTCTCTTGTAAACAAAGACTTCCTGCAGCTTTCACCTGTCTGGACTCTACAGGTAGGCGAAGAACTGTCTCTGCATCTCTGGAGATGCAAACCCTCTACTGACTGAATCTCTCCTTGTAGCTAAGTATCCTACAATAGCAGGGGCTTTTCTTTTCTCAGACTTTTCCATTTTTCCTGGAAAAAGGGCAGTTTCTCTCTATCCATCTCTCTCTTTCTCTTTCTCCATCTCAAGCCACAATTGCCAACTCTCCTGGAAAATATTTTCTAGCTTCTGGAATGGATTATTATCCCTGCTCGCTGCAGATCTTCTGTACTGTATTTCTCTGGGTGGTTTTCAGAGCCTCTTGGGGCCCACTACTTCCCATGGTCTGGCAAAATCCCTGACCACCACTTGGGACCTTGGTTTGTTTATTTTAACATTTATAGTGCACAAAAACTGAAACCAATCGATGCCAACCATTGGTACAGAACAAAAAATTAATATAGACCAAGCACATTTCTATCCACTAAAGAAAGATGTAGAATAAAGGCCTCACCCAGTGTCAAATTAAATAAAGGCCAGAGTTAAAAGTTTTGTCTTGCGACACATTCTACAACTGTCCAAACTGCGTGGCAAGAAGCAATAAATACTGGAGCCAAGGGCTTGGGGGGACGAGTCCTCCTGCCTGGTCCCAGCAGCTCAGGCCCAGAGATAGACAGCAGGAGCATTCTGGTTCATTTCAACCATTGTAAAAAATTAACAGCCCCAGGGCAGATACCAGCTCCTGTTGGAGAGGACAGGGCTGACAAGGCACTCAGCTCTAGGAAAGCTGGTGTCTTAAATAAGCACACGTGGCACAGACCTCAAAGGAGCACTTGCCTCTCACCTAGGGCCCTACTCTTCTGACACTCCGGTTTTCTTACTTCTCTTCTGCTCTCTGTGGGAGGTGGGCTGTGGGACTGACTTACTCCATGGTCTTCACTATGACCTTTGCACCTCCCTCCGCAGTCTTCCCAATTTGGGGGATTTCTCTGCTCTGTTAAAAAACAGGAGGTGAAAGAATTAAGTGTCACTGAGGCATCTGGGAAAAGCTGTCTTACACTTCATGGTGGTGTGCATGCCCAGGTTGAAAATGGTGATCTGCCTTGACTCCCTTTCCTAGGTCCCTGGTGTTGCTGCTCGCCCCAGTAGCGCTCCTGGGTTTCCAGCCCTCAGTTCCATGGCTCAGACAGTGCCAAAGCCATTGTTTTTTGTGCTGGAGCTATGTGGTTTCTGTGCCAGAATTATAAGTAAACCATGAAAAAATATTAACATTTTTGTATAGACTTACGCAACTTTTTTCCATGAAGACCCTCAAAAATGGCAAAAGTCTTGCCTTGTCTTTAACCATAGGAAGTGTGTGGTGTATGCGTGTCTTCTTAAAGGAGCAATAGTTTGTCCAGAAAGAGCATGTTTGCAGACCAGAGATGTTCTGAAGGACATCACATATACAACTGCGACCCAAAAGCCTCTGCAAAGGCCGAGCTAAGCAGATGGATGTGAAATCTGCTTTTCAGGCAAACTTCAGCCTACAAGCACAGCTGCTACTGTTCTTGAGCAGTCACAAAGCATGGCTTTTAGGTTGGGGGCAAAGTCCTGCAAAAAGACCCAGCATCCTCTAGGTCCCAACATGGAGCCACTTTTTACCAGGAGTGGTTATCTTTTCCATCCTGAGGCAAGACCGGTGGTCATCGCCAGACATGCGTGCGTACTCTGGGGCCCACTGGCTTCAGCACTGCCTCTCACCTAGGGCCCCAGCAATGCTCCCTGTGCTCTCCTACCAGGAAACACTATTGTACATGAGATCCCAAACACTTTATAAAGTGCTTTCAGCCTTAGCATGCATATCAGCAATTTGTAAAACACACAGGGATGGAAACGCACATGCCAAATTCTTCGAGCAGTGAGACTGATTAGTGGTTCAAGGTTTGTCCTGAGGAAATGCTTGCTTTTATAAAATAGTGGCTTGCTATCACTCATGTTTGAGCAACCTTCATTGCTCAGGAGCTCAGATATATCCTGTGAAATCTGCACAGACCACCACGTGTTTTCAAGGTTGGTGGGTGGACATATGCCCATTACAGAGACTAGCTATACAGATGCTCAACAATTAAGCTGTTAGTGGACTCCTACACACTTGCAAGGTACACAGGGCTCATGGAGTGCCTGCCAAGTTCCTCAAGTAGTAACAGTTCATGACACTCTTGAGATATCTGCCAGATGCCGACACAGTGTTCTGAAGTTCCTATTTCGGGACATAATTTTAAAAATACTGCTAGCTCAGGATTTACATGCCAAAAAGCATTTGTGTATGAATTGTAATGTAAACCATAAACCCAACAGGAAACATCAGAGCCTTCTCCTTTTGTAGATATGATGTGACTAAGGAGTGTTAGGAAAATGTTCCTTTCTTGGCAAGAAAACAAATACATTTTACCGTCCCATATGTGCAAAATGAAACAACCAATTAACATGTATCTGGCAAAGAAAGAATATTTTTACCTTCCAGCATTGCCCACACATCCCAAATTGTATATTGATTGCAACATTTATGAGTATTGCACGGGGGGCAGATGGTGAACACTCTGCTAAGCACCGAGTTTGGCTGACAAGGAGGCACTGCAGTTTTAATAACGGAACCAGCAATTCAGCTCAGCCTGAATTTGCTCATGTTTCTGGAGCTCACACTAGGAGTGCTCAGTGGCCTAGAAAAAGCTTTAACATAGTCACTTTCATATCATCAACTGGCTAGCATAATCACTCTCATAGTACTAATATTCTTGTCCTTTCAGTAGACACAAAAATTAATTGCAGTAGAAAAGCAGTCCCTAAAAGAGACACTTGTTTGCTTTGCCTAATGTAAGATCTACATTCATAGATATAAGTTCAATAAAAAACGAGTGCATGTGTATGTTGTATGTATGTGTTTTCAACACATTGGCCCTTTGAGGCTGACTTCTTTTTTTTTTTCTCAATTAAGATTCAGGTGAGTATGAGGAAGTCTAAAGCTAACAAGATGCTACGCCTGTTTTTCCCAGTATGTTTTTACAGGGGAAATGCAAAGACAACAACAACAGCGTGAGCAAGAGAATGCAACTGCCACCTCTGTGGTGAGCCGTCCTCAGTGCACGTTTTTAGCCTGGCCACACCAGCCTCTGGGCCAGAAAAAAGTATGTATTTGTTGCTTCTGGGATATTACCCCAGGCTCTTTTTAACTGCTGAAGGGATTAAAATATCTCATACCACCGTTTTGAGCCACACACCCCCATCTTCTTTATCAAGTTTGTATATGTCAGGCCCCTGAGTGCACTAATAAGCCTTAATGGCCTTGATCAGCCTCAGCTGGGGCTTCCACCCACACCCATGGGCCCAGAAGCCCCATTTCAGCTCAGGCAGGGACTGACAGCCCCGGTCTGAGCTGTATTGGGGGAGTGCTGCTCTCCAGCTTGTTTATGTCTATGTCCACGTCCACGTTTTTGTTTTACCATGGGCCTTGTTGATCCAGACCTCAACCTGCAGATTGACATCCTGGCTAGACCTCAGCCTAGCTGTGTTGTTGTGGACCTTCCCAGCCATCACTAGACCTGTTCTTAACCCTGACCTACAGATTGAATTTCCAGCTTGACCTCAGACCTGTCTCGTTGCCATGGTATTGCCGTATGATCTGGACTCTCGGCTGGTTCTGGCCATCATCTCCAGGTTTGTCCTGCTCACCTCATTCAGATACTGTGGATGGGCCCTGGTTGGGGAGGCTGGGCCCTGCTGGCCCTGGGTTCCCATAAGCTCCTGGCTCACCTTGCTTTAGGGAGCAGCTGGCCTGTGTGGTCCCATGTCAGTGGGACCTGCATTTAGGTTTATAGGAGCATAAAAACAGCCAAGAGGGTCTGAACAAGAGTCCCCCAGTGCAGTATCCTTTCACACAGTAACTAGTAGGCAATGCTTACGGAAGAGTCTAAGTGGCCTATGCTGCCAAATTTCATGAGCTGGTGCCTGAGGAACCTCCTGAGCCAGAGGTGATACCTTTATGCTAAAGCTCAAAGTCCAGGCACACCAGTCCATGCCACTGTTGATGCTTAGGGTCAGTCTGTAGGCTGGTGACCAGCTCTGCCAGGAGTCCTTGGGCTTGCCTCTGGCAATAACCTGGGTCACCTTGGAAGCTCCCCAGTTTCCTCACATCATTGTCACTCAAACTTACTTCCCTGTGTGTGTCCACTGAGAACTGCTGGCCTTGAACAGGAGAAGCTGTCAGCAGCAGTCCCTTTGTATTGCCTTCTCATTCCTTTTCACTTGCTATGTCTTTCTAAGACCCACTGCTAAACACAAAGTGATCAGGAAGGGCAAATAACCCATAGACAGATTTCTAGAGAGATTCTGGTTTGCAAATGAGGCCCACCATGAGGATAGTTTGGGTTGGACAATGCAGTATGATGGGGTGGAGAACTGCAGCTCGGGCCATTTGGTTAAAAATAATATCAAGGCCAAGCCTCTATATCAGTGTAGTTATACATTTAGGTCTAGCTTTAGAAATCAGTCCCATTTCTAAGACACTGAAATGCCATATGAGTGATAGCTTTGAACCCTTTCTACTGAAAGCTTTGGACCTCATAAAAATAATCTCTAGGCTCGTGTAGCATGTTACACTCCACACTGACTCATAAGAGGCATAAATAGGGAGCTCTGGTTTCCCATGTATCTGCATCCCCTGTCTCCTATGGTCTCCACCAAAATAACCCTATCTTCTTCTTGGTCTCATAAGGCTTTCTCATAACAATATCCCCAGGCTCTTTCCACATCTGCAGAATGAATCCTTTTCTGGTTCCCTTAAGCCTCTGCTTCATCCCATGTCTTCAGCATTTTCCCTTAGAGTGATAACTCCATTTCATCCTGCTCCTCAACTCAAATATTTCCTCATATTTTCACCATCTACCATTTTTGCCTGGTAGGTGAGCAAGAGGCTGTGTGTGCAAGGACAAGGCTAGAGCTGCATGCCCACCAAAGCCACAGGTAATGGCTGCCTTTCCCTTGGGAAGGGCACTAGTTGGGGTGTCTCTCTTTCCCCCCTTCCTCCTCCCTCATGGATTTCTGTGAAATGTGAAATTAGTTTTAAGGGGCTGCTGCTCTCTCAAACGTGATTGAAGCTGGCCACTGGCTTCAAGAGTACCTGGGGAAAGGGCTGATAGACAGATGGGCTTTGCATAAGCCCTTGTTCCTCCAAACTCTTGCACTATTAAGTGAGATTAAAGTGCTTGGGGAGTGGAGTTATTTTACCGACCTCATTGTTTAGTTCAAATTCATCCAACAACTGTAATAGTGTATTTAAAAATAACAGCTTTCTACCTTCTCTTTTCAGAACTACTGTGCAAGGTCAGCATTTTACACTGGGTTGTGATAAGAAAGAGCTTTTGAACAGCCATTACGCTGCACAAGTATGTGGGGAACTGCTCATCATTAATTTAGAACAAAGGGAATTTTGCAATTCTGAAAGAAAGACTAGTAAGTGTAGTTTAAATGTGCCTCTCTCCTTTTCTGTTTTCACTGTTTCCACACCAGCCTGATATGTAACCAGATAGTTTTCCAAGACCTCTGTTAGCAAGCAGAGTTTAGTGTGCAGGCACCAATCCTAATATTATGAGAGCTTAGAGGCCTTTGAGTGCAGAACAAATTGGTTTTAAAAGCAATAGCAATTGCTAAAAGGATTGTATTACAATAATAGATATGGAAGCTTACACTGTGAGCAATGCAGCAGATGAGAGTCGATGATATAGATGAAGTACTTTGCAAGCTGCTGGGAGTAAAGCAGGTCCAGATTATTGCATTGACAGAGGTGAGTTGTGGGGGCAGCTGACACCTCATTAAAGTCAGGGCTTTCAATCCATCCATGACTACCGTGGGACTTGGGAAGGGTGCAGGAGCAGCACTATTAGTCACGGGCTGGATGAGGGAAGGAGAACCTTTATCTGTATATTCAGTAGTGCTGTGCACTGACTACCCTAAATGCTGCTGTGATAAACATAATAGTAATTAACTCTAATAGGAAATGAAGAAAAAAAAAAAAGAAAAAGAAAAGGGGAGCCCTGAGTAAAGTGAACTCTAAAGAGCTCTGCGTGATCCTGACAGAAGACACCAAAGCCCAGACCCCCAAAGCTGCTCTAATGAGACTCGGGTGGCTAAATAACTTTTAAGATCTCAGCCACAGTCTGGAGAGACAGAAAAGGAGCTGGCGGTCTACTAAGCTGCTTCTTGACAGACTGCTTTTCGTCCCTTTTGAGAGGAACCATGAAAGGCTGAGCTGTTGATATTTTTCAGAATGTTCACGCTATTGGGAATTTCTCATGCTTTTATTTACTGTATCATAATACTTGCATTCTGGTTTACATGTGGTATATGCATCGGACGTAACTTGAAATCCTAGAGGTTTCTTTGCCTGGCTGCCTAAATACAGCGACATCTTGTTTGGCAGACTGAAGAAAAGATTAAAAGTGTTTTGGCTGTAACTCCCTGCCATGGTCAAATCAAGACCTTGATTTCCTCAAGCACAAACTCCTCGTTAGGACCACACTTTAGCAGCAATGGTTTATGTCTCTAAAATAGAAGAGTTATTATTAGCTAAAGCCAAAACACATTCAGTCAATCAGATTCTGGTTTGGGGATGTTATGGATGGCATGTAAAATGAAGTACTAATGACTGACAAAATAGCACAGCAATGAAATTCTATTCATAAATTCATGCTCACTGGTTTCCAAACTATTGTTAATGGCAACTTCTTTCTGGATGTCAACAAGACAGGAATGGGAAGGCAGAAAAACAAGAATCATTAAATTAAACTTTAATGTGCATACACATACAAGCACACATGAATGCACATACATATACACACTTGTGTTTATTTTTACAAGTGAGATAATGCCACGTCCATTCTAAGAGTCGCTTTTCTGCTGTTCCATCTGTACAAAGGGTTCTTAAAGCAATTATAAAAAGATACGGAAGACGAAGGGAGGAGCAAGGGAGTATATGACCCAAGAGAAGCATACAAATCATGTGGACACATACTGTGTGGGCAGTTTGAGCTGGCTCACAGGCAGCATGAGATGAGTCTGTCTCACAGAGGATGCCACTTTGTGCTCTATCCCCTGGCTTTAATATTTTGCAAACATCCTGCTGGCCCTCAAATGGCTGTAAGGATGGGTTTGAAAATGTAAGCTAAAGATAAGCAATACAAAGGTGTCCACAGGCAAGCGGAGCAAAATCTTCAAAGATCTGAACTTTTGCCATTCATCTTCATGGCATGTTATCGCTTAAGTCATGCGGCAATATACAGTTTAGTATTGTTAACTGTTTCATTGCTGGCTAAAACTTGCAAGGAAAAACTAGAATGACAAGTAATAGGAAGATATACACTAGTCACTCCTGCCGGCATCAAGATATTTTGGCGTCACATCACAGTAACGTTTTCATCTGAGCTTCATATTTGCATTATAAAGTATTGTCTTGAAACTATTTGCTATTAAATAAGCCGATATTTTGACTGTTCTGCTGTTCACCTGACAACCTGCCTTTACATCACAATTTAGCACTACTGTGACCATGAGATGATAAAATTTAAGCTCCCAAGGAAAGAAAGGAAGGCAGGGTGATAATCCTGCACTTTAGGAGAGCAGATTCCATCTTCTTCAGGATACCACGGGAGGCTGCCATAGAGCAGTGTGAAGGACGTTCACATTTGTTTGATCTGCAAGAGTCCCCTTGGAGCACCAGAATGGTCCTTTCCAGTGGGCAAGGAAATGAGCAGGCCAGGCAGGGGACTGCCTTGGGAACAGGGAACTCCTGACTGAAATAAAATGCGTCCTTTGGAGTTTTCCAAACTGAACTGGATGAAGCTTTCAGCAACCTGAAAGTTATCCCTGCTTTGCACAGCAGAAGCGGGGTGGTCCAGAGGTCCCTTCCAACCTAAATTATTCTGGGTTTTATGTTTATACTGTGCCTTAATGGGTATGTATAAAAAAAGTATATTCTTTGCCGTTAACAAATGGAAGACTCCTGGCTGTTGTTTGAACTGCATATGCTGCTGCTGCTGCCAATTAAAAAAGAAAGGTCTGTCTGATACTCAAGTATGATGGTGATGAGCCCAGTACAAATGACTCCATGTCTGCAAACCAAGGAATTGTGTAGTGTATCAGGTAACAGTAATCATCCTTTTGCTTTTCTGTGCAAAAATGGTATTGCAAGACTCAGTCCCTTCTATTTTCTTTAACTGTCCAAATAAGCCATTTGATTCATCTGTTCATTCTTCCAGTGACCTTTTTCCTATGCAGCTTATTCTGGTTCCCCACTGTAATACAATCAAGATATAAATCTCATATGACAGCAAAGATCAGCAAGAGTCATGCAAGTAAATGCAGACAAAAAGGTTGATATGTGCTTTGTCCAGTGTTGTGTCTTAGTTATTCTGAAAGTTTTGAGACATTCTGTGCTCTGTTTCACTAGAGGAAGCAATTATCTCTTCTCCAAGTAAAAATAACATGCACATCTTTGAAGGCAGGACATAGGTATCTATCACAATATGGCAAGGCATTTTGACAAAGCGTGGCATTTTGAAATGCTTATTTCTTGTTACTGCCTACCGAAATGGGTGTGTTCTTCACAACCTAAGGTGGTCTGATGGGACTCCAAGTTGACTAGAACGTTGAGGCAGATCTGCCAAACTTTCTTAAGTTGGGCACTCCCAAGACTGCAAAAGAGCTTTTAAACTCAAACCCAAGTTTTATTTTACCAGAAACTAGATCCCATAGCTTTTAAAACGATAAGACTTAGAGTAGACAGAACAGAAATGAAAGCATTTGGAAACTGAATTCCTTCTTGCCCACTATGTCCTGGCAGGAAGGGTCCTTTTTTTCGGGTTTCCTCTCAGTTCAGCAGCTCAGGAGCTTTCTGTATTGCAACAAAAATCTCCTCTGAGAAGATCTTCTTCAAAACTCCAGGAAATATCTTTTACCCCATCACCGAGGCCTGGTTGTGTGTCTGCTCTTCTGAGCAGTTTGCCAGTCTCTGCTCTGCGCTTGCTGAGTTTTCCTCACACCCTCAGTATGAGCCCTTACACATTTTACACAGTGATGAAGTATTTTAAATTGATTGCTATTTAATTGGATTCTTAGATTACACACTATCTAAAAAACTCACCTGAAAAATGAAAGAGGCTGATAAGAGGGGAACTATCTGGCGAGGGTGGGGGGGAGGTTGGAGGATATAAACTGTTGAAGGAAGTTTATTTTAAGACCAGCTTGGCGCTGAAGGTATGTGGTGAAAGAACACCACGCAAAGCAAAGTCTCTGGCCAAGTTTTTAGGGTTGGTTTCTTTGTTGTTTTTTTCTTTAGCTTTAATGCTTAATAACCTATAAATTGCACATGGCATGATTGGAAGAACTGGCCCATAGAGGAGATTGCTCTGGTTGTCAGAGAAGGACAGAATAATGAAGATCTTCAGAAAGGGCTATAGGAGACAAGGTAAGAAAAGCTACAAAAGGTAGAGAAGCATCAAGCACTGGCAGAAAGAGAAACTGAAATGGAGAGATGATTTTACCATGTGATAAGATGTTGTTTTGTAGTAATATTGTAAATACCATACCAAATTTCAATCTGTATTGTACATAGACTCTTCTAGCAAGGTAAGCTGCATGTAGGAAAGAAATTATCTGGTAAATATATGTTAACATAAGAAAGTAGCTTTGCTTACAGGCACTTTTTAACAGAAAACTGCAAGAGACATACAGATGTTTTTCAAAGATTTAGTTCATTCAGTTTAATGCCATGTAATGCCACTGCTTGTCATAAGGCTGTTCTAGCCCCTAGTTTTGGCTCTTACCTATTTTTAATCTGGAATTGTGAAACTAAACTATCAAAGAGTCTAACAGTACCTATTTAAAGCAATGGTTCCCAGATGGACAGAGAGAGAAAAACTATACAAATACCTTTCTTTTCTTTTGCTTTTAAAAGGACTGTGTGCATAGAAAACAGTGCAGATATTTTGGTCATTCCCCGCTGAGCTACAGACAGCCATGCAAAGGAGAACCCAGGCCCGTCTCTGAGTCTGCTAGCAATAATGGATCTGCGGCTGTACAGCTTGCCAGAACAGATGCCACATCACCAGTGGTTGTGGTGGCAAGACAAAGACCTGGTCAGGCCAGGGAGATGGTGGGTTCCTGGCAGTTCATACTGGGAGGAAGGTCCGGGTGTAAGGGCAGAGCACGGTACCCAGCTGCTAGTCACAGCTGCAGGTTGGAGTCCCAGAAAGGGCAGCGTCCCAGGGCAGATATGCACGTAGGAAGCTCAGAGAGCTATTCCTTAATGAGTCTGCAGCATGCCAGTCTTTAGATGGGCATGAGTCAACCATTTGGTTTTTAATCTCTTCCTCTGCATGCATAGTGACTATTCATGAGAGGATTACTATGAAGTGCCCTGAAACTAAATGGCATGTTTAGGAGCTCATGGCTACATGAATAAAAGTCACAGACAAGCTTGATGCAGCACAAGCAAGATGCAGCCTTGTTCACATTTTCCAAAAAGAAACTTAAAAGATCAAATACTCGGTGTCACACTCTTACTCACATTTATCCAAACTCGTAATGCAGCATCAGCTCTAAAAGTTCAATTGCTGCTGCCGGTATGTAAGCAAAATACCTCACGTGGGTGTCACCTCTTCAGGATCACCTTGTTCTTACGGCTCAAGAAGTCAAGCAATGGGAGCAGGTGATCACATCAGCTGCGAAAGTAGACAAGCCAGTATCTTCTGCAGATCAAATTTTTTAAAATGTTCTTAAAATGTTTTTTAAAATGTTTAAAATCCAGGCATGTGCCTGCCTGGATTTACCCTGTAAGACAATATAATACCCAGCTGTGTAACTACAAGGTTACTGCTTGCCAAAATAAGACTCCTGTAAAGCTGAAGCTTTATGTAGATCCAGGTACTTCAGGCTCACCCTCGTCTCCAGAGCACATTTTGCAATGCATCACAGTTAAAGTTACACATATGCTCAGCAAAACAAGATCCTTTCCACTGGGGGTGAGGGGAATGGGGGCATGGCAGCTAACTACCAGCCTAAAGAAAGAGGAAAATGAGTCACAGTCATTAAAGAGGTCACTTCCACTTTGTGTAAAAGTGCTCTTCTAGTAGTCAGGTTAGCCTCCGAAATAAGAAACTGTCTGGGCTCAAGTTTCCTTCTGTGCTTGCTGTTTCTTCTCCAGATAAGTGGGGAAAAGTAAGGAAAAAATCCCTGTATAAAAATTGGTGTTTTCAGCTGATGAATGTATGATTGTGGATTCTAGAGAAATTATTCTAACTCCCACTGATTGAACATGTGGTTTAGTTTTGTTTCATGCATCTATGTAGCTTCTTTAAAAAAAAAAATCCCTCTGTAGCAGCTGCATTGGCTTCTGCTAATATTTGCTTCCCTTACAGAAAAACCTAAGCAGTTCAGCAAAAGATGAAAACCCTTTCTTTATTTTTATTTCAAATCATGTCTTTGAAACGTGAGTTTCTGCTGGAAGATGGAACACAAGCTTATCTGTAGTGAGTGGGAGGTTGTAGTATTACATCTTCTTTCAGGAAGCCTCTTTGAACCCAAACAGGGGGTCAAAGCATTTTGACTGCCAAACCCCCCAAACAAGGGGGTTTACAGCATTTGAAGATTTAGAGATAACAGTGTTTTTTCCAGGAAATTTCTCAGAGAAGAGGGAGGGGTATTATTATTGTTGTTGTTTTGTTGCAGCAGATAGACTGCTGTCTGGAGAAACTGTCCTTGCTGGAAAATTGATTACGGTTCAGTTTTGAAAAGTGGGTGTTTCCTCTGCTTTTAGTTACCATATTAGGTTTTCATAAGAAAAAAAACACAACTCGTTTCTCATGTTCCTCTTACTTCCCTGAGAGCTCTGTGTCACAACGACTTACTGAATGTGAAGCAAGCTGCTGCTTCTTTTTTTTCCTCCCCCTCTAGGAAACAGTTGCTTTAGGACTGATTCTGGTAACCTGATACCACTTGATGTATTTTTGCTGGAATATGGAGCCTACATAAATTGCACCATAAGCAAATTTCTTTATAATGGAAGGATCGGGAAGCTGCAGCTTGGCAGGCCATTTCATTGGTGTGGTTTTTTTAAGGTGGATTTTCCAGACTCTTTTTAACAGATGATATTGGAGACTTTTGCGAAAGGTATCAGGAATATGCAGTTGTCACTGTTTGTAGAGCATCCCACCTGTAGACAAAATGCTCTACATTTGGAAAAGGTGCTAGCTGCCTGACAGATACCACTCTACAACCTGAAAGAAAAACTGCTGTTATTTGCCCTTCCCAGTGTACCTAATTATTTGTTATCAGTGTTACACGAGCACAGAGGCTCCTGCTGAAATCAAGTCCAATCTTTGCATGGTCTCAAATACAGATGAAAAGTTAGTCCTGTCCCCGCCACCCCAGAAATGAACTGACAAAAAATCCACAGAGAGTAGTAAAAACTTATGCATTCATCGAACCAAAACATCATTCCGTTCTGACTGGGACACAGTAGTTGATACAGGGACTTATTTAGATACAGGATGGGCAGATGTGACTCTGCAGTGTGGTGTGATGCAGGCAGGGACTTTTCCAGTGCTGGTCCTGAAAAGGAGCTGGAACAAAGCTTCAAGCAGGAGAGTTTCCTCCCAGCTGAGCAAAAGCTCTTGCACATTATGGCTAGAATGAGATCAACCAAACCGGCTGGATCCACTGCACGCAGAGCGCATCCCAGGACTCCCCTTCCGTTTCAGCGTGTAGTTTCTCTCCAGTAAACTGAGCCTGCGCTCCAAAATTTTTTATTTTAAATTGTTTGCATTGGAAGTAATGTTTATTAAAGGAACCAGAGGGAGACTGAAATCCTTTGTGCATCCCCGGGGCAACATATATAGCAAGCGCGGCTGTGAGAGAAGCTTCCCCAGGCTGCCCTGCCGGTGGATATTTGGATCTTGTAGGGCTTCTCCTCTGAGGGAAAAGGAGAAGTAAAGCTTCAAGGTGCCTCTATTTCCTTATTCCTCCTGAGAACAGTGTCAACAAGGGTGCCAAATGAACCAGGCAGGTGCCTATAACACTAGTGCCATAGCTGCTAACCAAACTCACCCAGGTGACAAGGCAGCGTGTAGGTGCAGCAGTGCTGGCCACAGGTCCCCAGGGCCACGGGCTGTGCTTCAGCTGGTGAGAGCCTCCCTGTCCTCTTGCTGATGTCCTGAGACACTCGGCCCCCAGCACCTCCTGCACTGTGAAGTAACCTCTGAACAGATTAGCAGCAGCATGTCCTTTGCCTCAGGCCTTTCCAGGGCACCACGCTGCTGATGCCTTTGCTAGGATTTCCTGACAGCTCTGAGAAAAAAAGTTCCTCATGAGGCCACGACTTATTCCTGCTATCGGTGGGAACTGCCATGCCTTCCTGCATTCAAACAACACAGCGGGAAACCCCAGCCGGTGACTTTGACATGGGGAGCACTTTCCCGAGAGTTTGAAACTTGCGTCGTTTGCCTGGCACAGGCTGAGGTACTGGGGAATGCTCTGAACTACGCAGACCATGCAACCTCTGTCACCACGTCACCCTAACAGGAGAGCTCCATTACAGTCCATTAAAGCTCCCAGACCATTCAGACTTGATCATGTTGTCATTACAGTATTATCTGTCCCCAAGATATTGCAGAGTCGTGCACCTTCCGCCAGCTCTTCCTCTCACCACAGCACGTGAATGCCCGTTGCATGTGGCTGAGCTGTTTGTCAGTCTGTGCCGCATGGGAATTTCTCCTGATAAGGTAAACCCTCACACTGCCCAGAAATGGAGCCTAACCCTCCAGAAGGAAGGAAAGAAGGAGATTCCCCCTTTATTCCTTTCACTGGAAAGAATGCTGCCCAGTGATCAGACTGAAGTAAACACGAGATAGGAAGCTGGAATGCAACTCTTGCCTTATCAGCTCCTGGCCCCTGCCTCAGGAACCCTTTGTCATCTCATAACATTTATTATGGGCTTACCAAGCATCAGAAAAGCTTCTGGGTTTTGGGCTTCTGCTGCTAAATAACTTGTGTGATGATGAATGAGTACTTTAAACTTACAGCAGATTGCTTCATTCATCTCCAAAACTCTTAACAGGAATTTCACTGGGCTCCCTGGAAACTCAGTGTTCATAAATTGCTTTGAGATCCTTTCCTCACAAGCTGTAAAGACACAAAACATATCTTCTTGTTCTATATAAACAGTGTAATAACCATAACTCCAGGTTGTAATTCCACAACCAAGTAGTAAAGATCAGCTCAAAGTCACAGTGCTCAGGGTTTGTCTGCCCTGGAGCAGGGTGGCTGCATCCATGCTGTGCTCCTGCCTTTGGCCTGGGTTTCCTCTAGGTCCCATGTAGCATAATGGTGGCTGTGAAACTTTTAGCTTTTCTTTTATGTGTAGCTTTTTTGGGTTCAAAATCTCTGAAATAACCTGATCTCCTGACAAATTACCCAATGAGAAAGTTCTTCAAAAACAGTCTCGGAGGCTCCTGTTCAAAGAAATGGTTACAAGAAACTAAGTTATGCATCATCACATAATAATTATGATAATTAGGTCCTATCCCTTAGTCTTATGCTTTAACTCTTCAAAAATGAGGGTATAGCCTTAAAAAGCCCTTTTTAAAATATATGTTTAGAATATGTGGCAACCTGGTTTCCCTAAGCAAAAGATAATCTCTTCTGCTTGCTAACTAGCTGGGACCTAGATCCATCAGCTTTGAAGATCTGTTGCATTTGTGCTCTAATAACAGAAGGAAATTAATTAGCAAGCAGTTTGCTTAACTGAATTCTATTCTTTACTAGAGTTTTACTCTTAATTTTGGCTGCGGTTTTGGTTTTACTGTCTTGGTCTATGTCCTCTTGTTACAAGTTTAATGTTTACTTTTTCACTTTAGTAACTTTTTTCTTGGTGTGAAGAATTCTGCATAAAAGTTATCCCACAGGGACACACAAAGGAAAGACAAGGACAGAATAAAACTAGGAAGAGTGCTTTGGTAAAAAACATGGTATATCTAACAATGTATAACTGGCAACAGAAAATTGGTCATGTGGGATTTTTCTGGAGAAGACCTTCCAAACAAGTCTCTGACACAAGCTGAAGTAGTCACCTAAGGGTGCTTTGAGATTTCATGTGCTGATGATAGCCTGTGGGGAAAGCATTCAAATAGGGTGAAGTCCATGCCCACTAGTTCAACCGGTCAATTCCCAATGAATAAATTATTACTGTTCTTGTTTGACATTGCAAGGAACAGGTATCCAACACTAAAGTTGTAAAAATACGGAATAAAAAGCAGATCATCATTCTATAGATCTCATAACTCTAAGATGATGCTAAAAATTGTACATTACTTGGCTATGATAACATGTCCAAGTCTTACCTGTTTCAGATGGAAATCTAACTGAGCAATGCTAATCAGAATGTACTAGACATTGTCTGTCCTATCAATAAAATATCAGTACAGATATTCAAACAATAGGTTACTTCCCAGACAGAGTAAACAGCAAGGTATCCATAGCAGAGCTTGTAATATGCTGTGCAGTCTATGCTGCTACAAAACAAAGCAATTCCTTCTGATTTGGGGATGTCAGTGAGAGATCAGCATAGCTTTGTTAGCGAGGGGGGAGTACATTGTTCAAACAGAGCCAGAAATAATTAAAAGACAAGACGCATGCATGCGTCCATCAGAAATGCGTGCAATATTTGTTTTTTCCCATTCCCCATATTCAGGATTAGCTCTTTCCTGTACAGAGCACACTGAAAGATGATGATGAAGTAGCAGATGAAATTCAGTGATGAGAAATACAAACCAGGGGACGCAGGGAACAAGAGAAATCAAGCTACCTATGCAGAATGCCGGGTACTAAATTACTTACTGCTGCTTAGGAAGGGGACCTGGGAGTCACTGTGGCTAATTCTCTGAAAATGGTTGCATTAGACTCAGAAAGAGTCAAAAAGTCTCTAAGAAAGGAAAGCAGAGCGAAACAGAAAACATCATTGTTTCACTGTGTAAATTTATCATCCACCTACACTGTGGTTATTGCAGGCAGTTCTGCTCCCCTGTCTCAGAAAGAGCTGGTTGAATGAGAGAAGAGATGGAATGCTCAGAGGTATTGAATGTGAGAGGAAATGAAAGAGGTTGCAATTTTTTAGCCTGAAAAAAGAAGTAAATGTGAGGAGATGCGATATCTATAAAACAAAGGCAGCAGGGGACAAGATACATAGGAAGCACTTATTTATTACATCTTATATCAGAAAAGCTAGGCATGACCTGAAAGAATGATCAGGCATCAGGCTGAAATCAATACACACAGAGCACAATTATGCTGTGGAATTCATTCCCACAGGATGCCACAGCAGCCAGCAGAATAAATGAATTCATAAGAAAATATTAGGCAATTTATAGGGAATAGCACAATCAAGACCTATTCATGCAACAATCCAGATGCCGTCTCCTGCTCTGGAAATCCCCTACCTGCTGATTGCTGGAAAGGTGTATCAGAGAAAGGATCACCCTGTCCGTACTACTTCTGCTTTGTCTCTAGGCGTCTGCTATGGTCCATGACAAGAAATGGGATACTGGATCAGCCTGGCTGCTACAGATATTCATACTGTCCAAGTTTGCACCAGTTATGTGAGCTAAGTAACACTCCACAATGCAATCAGAAAGTGAATGTTATTTACAAGAACTAAGTTTTCAAAAGGCCTTAACATTGCATTAAGTTGACCAGAAGTGTCAGGAATAATAAAATTAAACACAGAAGCACAGGTCATGTTTTTTAAAGTCTTTAGAAATAATAGTAACCTCATTCAATCAACAGAAGAGTGATTCATTGGATAACCATTTTCCATACCAGGTTCTTTTTTTTCTTTGGGGATGCAGAACAAATATTAGAAACTAATCATCAGGGTCCTTAATTTACACCCAAATTACAATGACATTATTTATAACAAGGAAAAGTTATTGCTCCACTCAAGGTGGGAATGTGAAACTTTTTAAAGCCGGTGATCTATTGCACTTCAGGAGCAAAAGCACCACTCTAATAGAGCAGAGGCTGGCTGCTGGGTGGCCCTCACAGGGGTCTGCTGCAAGAAAAGCTCCTCAGCAAAGGAGAATGAGGCACTTTCAGAAACAGAGTGAAAACCCAATAGCTTTTGTTTCAATGTCACAAAGCATTTCCTATTTCCATTTCCGGACAGATGAACTTCCGACAAAAAACAACCTATTTGGGCTCTGTATACCCCTTGATAGCCATAGTGCAAGTGCCTAGCAGGTATTGTCTTTCCAGATACTTTGCGTCAGAGCAAGGGCAGTGAGCGTCGGCACCTGAGAGGGTCATGACATTTTTCTAAAGCCATGAAACAGTTAAGCACATACAGGTATTTGCATGTATTTATACAGATACAAGAATACATGCACACATACTTACGTATTCAATATATTCAAATAGGTTGCAATTTTTTAGCAGAAATTGTGCAACTGGACCTGTGTGACAGTATTCAAAATTATTAATTTTCAAGGTTTCTTCAGCATTTCCATCACTTTTATTAAACATTTTTAAAGAGTCCTCTTTGAATTCCTATGAAAACTTTGCATTTGCCTAAAATGGTTTGTTGCAGTAAATGAACATATCTATCGATTGAGTAAATTTGACTATGGTGTTGTAGAAACTTTTGTGTTTCTGTTGGTGAGTTTTCACTCTGGGGAAAAAAAAAGAGGCATTTTCTGCTGGAAAAGACTTCTCATATACAAATTTTTTACTAACTTTAATAAAAAGTCAAAGAAAAGAAAACATTCAAGTCTCTTGGCTCTTGCCAGCTCCTGCTGCTGCTATTTGTTTTTAGTTTATTCCTTTATTTTTATTATTAATGACCATTTATTAGTACTGTAGTGGTGCCCAGAGCCTCCCCACAACGATCATAACTACACTTTGCAGCATGATTTACAAACAGGCGAGTTGATACCATTTCTCCCACCAAGACCTCATGCTCCCAGCACACAGTCAACCAGCCTGGAGCCAGGAAGAGTGGTACAACGAAATCACACCCAGGCTTTGGGGTATGCGTTGTAAGCAAACACAACCAAGGAGGATTTTGAACAACTGCAGGCAAAGACCGTTTGGGGGACTCAGATCTGCATGCTGTGGACACAGGTATATCCATCCTTCTTAGGCAGGCAGGGCAGGGTACAGCCACCGTGCGGGGAGCCTGGGTGCGTTTTGTCCCTACTGAGGGCCTCTGTAGGTGTCACTAAAGGGGGAGCACAGGGCCCTTGGCAAGGGAAAGGGTTTGTGAAGACGAGAACTCACCTGGATTTGAAACCCAAACACACAAAGAGAGGAGCTAGATAACCAGTTACAGCAGTGAATAAAGTTTGGGAGGGTTTGAGAGGGTTTTGAGACGGAGAGAAGTGTGTGGTCTTGTATGATTTTGAGTGTGGAGGGCATGAGAGAGGACTGATGAAATTTAGTGAAAGGAGGGAAGACATCAGGTCCACTGTGGCCGGAAGGGATTTCCTTGCCTACTCGCTCCTTCTGTGTGAGAAGGTCTAGTCACTCAGAGGGAAAATAATCTCAGATAGTGCACCAGAAATGAAATCTGTGGTTTTTATAAATAGACAGAGGTTGGGAGAAAGGTATTAAGAGGCTGCATACACTCTCTGTTAGAAGAAAGTGGCTAAAAACATTATAAAGTTGCCAAGTGGAAGGAATGCAGGTGGAAATGTTCAGGACTGAGTAGCACAGAGGGGATCAGTGGCTTTGCAGTAAAAGACGTGCTGGGCAGGACTGGGAGGGCTCAGCTGGTAGCACGCGAAATCACAACAAGGGGAGGAAGCCAAAAGTAAGCCTGAAGTGGGAGAAAATGAAGGAGTAAAGAAACTGAGGCTGCTAGGGCACTGGAGTGAGACGTGCCCATTGGGATGTGGCAGGAGGGTAGAGCTCACTAAGCCCGGCCATCTCCCACTATAAATAAAAGTAATTCCCGTGAAACTAATGGATTCAGTTTGACATTCATTAGGTGAGGACAGCGAGAGGATGAAAGAAGATGATGATGATGCAAAAGAGAGCTCTGGAACATAATTCCTCTCTAAACCTGCCAGATAATGTCTGGCTTGGGCAGGGCCGTGCAGTCAGGGATACCAACAGCAGGAGAATAACTCTGTGCCTGCCATGGTGGTGAGGCTGAAGGGAATGAAGTGAATTATTAACTGTAGTTTTATGTCAACAATGGCATAATGTTAATCCTGTAACAAGCTAAACTGATAATAACTTTTAAGAACTGTTTATGGCTTATTCAATGTAAATTAAGCCAACAATCAGTAAAATATAATCAGATATGCAATAAATGTTAATTAACAAATTAGAGACACTGCGACAATCATTGGCGAGCATGATTATAAATGCTTAAATACTGTAGTAGTTGCAGAGCAGATGTAAATTAAGTTAAATGGACAGTCTCGGTGACAGAGAAGATATATTTGACAGGTAATAAAATCAGCAAGCAAAACCTTATTCTGCAGTGGACTCAGAGGATAAGACAGGGACTATGGGAGCAGTATTGCATTGCCATATATCGAATATTTTGTTTATAACATAGCCATGATTTCTACATCTTTATGAGAAAAATGAAACATCCATGTTCCATCCATGAAAGAAACCATATCTGCAAAATTCACCAAGGCCAGTCTGAAAGAGCACGGAAAGTTATCATTCTTTTTGATTCAATAATCTGGAGATACTTGCCTTGAGAAGGTATTAAACACATTATTTGCAACAACTATTAATACTATATTAAGGATGAAATCCAAGTAAGCTCAGCAACTTACTGCAAGCAAGGGTAAACTGGTATGTTAAACCTATAGTTTGCTTACAGTGTTTATATTAGCAGCCTCATACCATCAAAAATGCAATTTGTTGGAATACATTTTATTATGGTATGTTTCTTTTGGCTGTTGGGAATTGCCCTGTAACTCAGATCATGCCGATAAAGAAAAAAGGACTCTACCTGGAGTATTGCTGTTGTCACACGGTATTTGTGTTGCTGATAAACAGGAAAATGTTTGCTCAGCATCTTGTTGTAAGGCCATCGTGAAGCAACAAGTGGTTTCTGAAACGGAACTAAGCTACTATAGCCTGTATTTTAAAGATAAAATCTGAAAAATGATGTGTGAGATAGGAGCCTTTTTGTTCTTTTAATGTGTTCACTCTCCTATCCCCTCCTGGCAGAACCAAGCCTCTGTGTAGGAGCTACAATGCTGAAGTCTGGAGCTTCACACTTACCCCTCTCTTCTAGCTGGGTAGAGCTGTACCCTCTCACCATCCAGCTGAGTCAGGTTTTCACATGGCCCCTGCAAAGCTATTGTCTTTCTGCTTTCTCCCATATCCAAATATTTAATTCCCAGATTATACACTCAAGGGGCATCGGTCAACGTTTTTTTTAAAAACTCCAGGGGGAAAGGAGAAAGAGTTGTCTTCCTGCCATACAATATGGCATATTAATTTTCCAGAATAAGCTCTTTCTGTGTATAATTTGGTTAAAAAGAAAAAAATCTCTTCTGAAGACAGAATGAGTGAAGGTTCCTGCTTCGAAAAATGCATTTTGTATTCTGTATTTTTGGAAGAGATTTTTATTGTGCTTTTTTCTGTTTGATTGTTTTGTTTTTGTTAGTGGAGAGGAATTCAAGGGAATGAAATTAAGCCTATGAACTAGTACCAGTAATCACATTAAACATGGGAGAATTGAACTAGCAATTTCCCCCAGCTGTAGGCAGTTTGTGAACTGCCAGGCGATAAATCCACTGCCATCTACCACAGAAAGAACTGTTGCCTGGTTTCCCTTCCCTCTGCCTTGGGATTTGCTTTGCATTCAGTAGATTGTTTCAAATCCGTGCCCGCATTCAGAACGAAGGCTGCAGTCCAAGAGCAGCCGAGGGTTTCCTCCTTTGCAACCACTGACCAGGGCCAGGCCTTTGAGTATTAAACATGCTTCAGGGGACAGGCACAAAGAAGTGATCAGGTGCTGGGGAGCCTCCCATGCTGCAGAATTCAGAAAATAGGTCAGCTGTCCTTCAGCTGCCTTGCAAAAATAAAAAAAAAAGGGGGGGGAGGAATGAACTTGTTTTTCTTTCCTTCCTATCAGCGTTCTTCCAAAGGCAGAGGGGGAAAAATACCAATCTCCTACAAGCTGCACAACTACTGATGTTCAGACTGTCAGTGGTTTAATCTTTCTTCCACTCTGAGTTCTCCGCTCCTTGGGCTGTTAAGGGATGCGGGTGCCCGAGCAGTGCTGGGGCAAGCAGGAACGCTCCCACGGCGGATCTCCTCCTGCTAATCCCTCCGAGCACGATGGTGCTGGGGCACTGCAGTACTCTGCTCCTACCGCCTTTCTAAGCAGAATCACAGCTCTGTAGAAAGACCTCCTTTCTCTACTCCGGATTTAATTTCCTCACTAATCCTGCAAACAGGGTTGGGTTTTTTTCTTTTCTTTCTTTTCCTCTCTGTACAAAGAAAAACCTCTCTATGAAAAAGAGGGCTTGTACTTGGCATGTAGCATAGTAACATGAGCATAATAAACAAGAGTGGCTGTCCCCATAAATAATAAAAGGAATGTTTCTCCTCACATGGCAGCTTTTCAGAGGAGAAAAGGCAGGGAACAGGTAGTCCTGCTCTAATGCGCACGTCACGAGCTCTAATCCCTGCTTCTGTTGTTTTCTTTGGCAAGCCACCAGCCGGTGAAGCAGGGGGTACCTCTCTGCTTTGCATTCCCTTGTAACTTTTATTTTGTTTCTTATCTCCTGTGCCTTGTGCCTGCTGGAAACTAGAAGGCTCCTTAAAAACACCATTGTATTTTTCCCTCTGTCTCTGCAGCGTTTTACATTCTCACAACGACGGAGCCACGCTCTGCTGGTGATGAACTTGGCCTCATAATACCAGCTCGGAGGTGAAAATAGACCGTTCTCAGCTTAACATCCTCCTGATTTATGCTACTGCAGCAAAGGTGATGAGCTTTTGATACATGTGAATAACTGTATCATTGGAAAATGTTTCTGATGTTGTTTCAGCTGCTTACGTAAAAATGTTAAGCTTCCTCACCATTGGGGAGATGATTTACTGACACGTCAAAATTTCCCTTTTCTGGCCACTCAGTTCAAACTTTGAATATATTGTAGTTGGCTCCAGTCTTCAGAGCCATGTGTGAGCTACTGCAGTAGCTGAAAATGCATGCAAATTATCCTTTTATTCTGGCTGAGATTACAACATTAAAACAACAACAACAGAGGAAGGCCTATGCAGAGAGTATCATAAATAATTTAGCTTAAGTGAATGCTGAAATTAGTCAAGGCACCGCATTGCTTGGCTCCAAGCAGTCTATTTGCAGCCAGATATGTAGAGTACCCTCTGGCCAAAGCCTAGCCTTTCAAAAATGGAAAGCAGGAAAAACAATATGATCTTCTTTTAAAGAAGCATGTTGGAATGATCTGCGGGGTTAAATATACCTAGACAGTCCTCTGTGCCATAGCTCCAGTGATCTCGGGAGAAAACAGACGGTTTATAAAGAGCCCTAAGCTGGGGAAGGAGATAATGAAATGTGCTCATGTATTATTGGCAAGTGCTCTGAATGGTACAGGCGAGCTAAGTGCATACAGTATTATCTTGCATAATTATTGGGTCACTCTACTGTAAACTAAGTGGTTACTATACTTAGCCATACTACTGCACTCACTGCCTGGCTAAGGACTAGATCCAGCTCTCACTCAAACCGGGCTGTATTTACACCGAGTTCAAAGGATTGAATCGGGGCCTAGCGATTCTTCTTGGGGTGGCCTTCATTTCTGAACAGCTGAGATGAACGTGGTGACAAAATAGTGACGGGCATTTCTAATCATAGTAGTAGGGGTGCTCCCGCTGCGGGGGTGTCTGGGGAGCCCCCGGGGGTGGGGAGCTGCTTGTGGCCAGGCACTGCGCAGCCTTTCCCAGGGAGTCCAGGGCTTGAAGACACAGCAAGACAGCAGGTGGACAAACCCAAATAGGTGACTTGGAGGATTTCAGGGAGAGGGAGAACTGATGTGAACTATGGACTAGATTATTTCGCAGCTACTGCTTAGTCTGCATGGATCAGAAACCGCAGATAATCTCAGCCAGGGAGCAAGTGCGTGTTTCTCATACGTTCCTTTGAATGTGGGCAGCACAAACAGGTAGAGTTTGAGGTGAGACTTCTACCAGCAAAGTACAGGAGATTGGGGAGCAGGCCATCTGGGCACTCACAGATTTAAAGATGGCTCTGACAGGCAAAAACTGCATTCTGTGGAAGGGAAAAAGGTGAAGGAGTTTTTTATTACGGGCACTTTCAGAACCAGCCTCCTTAGCACATTTAAGAGTCCCAAAGTGGCTGTGCAGTTGAATCAGTCATGGAGAATGGGGGAGACCCCCAAGATAGCCCAAGGCAATTACTTAAGGAACAAAGTGTGTGTGTGTGTCCTCACGCAAAACCACACAGCCACTGAGGGTTTAGCAGACTATTTGTAGTGACACAGGACTGCGCTAACGTCAGGAAGAGAGGCTATGAAAGCAAGGGGTGAGAGGAGGAAAAGAAGCCAAGATTACAGACCGAGATGAGATGGAAACAAAGGTTGGGAACTGAGATACAGAAATGGGAAGTAGAAAATGCAGCGGCAAGAAATGAAGTTGTGAACAGAAGGCAAATGGAGAGAGAATGGAAAATGAAAATAAATTTAATATTTCTGTTGGTTAAAGGAAGATAAACAGCTTGAGCCTTGGGAAATATACAAGGTGAGAGAATACATGAAACAGAAAACTTATGTAAAGAAAGCAGTGGGAGAAATCACTGAATAACACTAACGTGGCAAAGGAGATGAGAAATCTGTCCCAAGATGCTAGTGGCAGTATTTTCTCTTAGCTGACAGGTGAAAAATGGGTTAGATTTTATATCCTTATTGCCCTTAACCAATGCTACCACTTTTTCTAAATGGCTGTGCTGCACTATGGCAGGCCCCTACCAGTCCTTACTCTGAGAAGTCTGCAATATAAGAGTGTATATAGAGATAAGTAGAAGTGTAGGTTTTGTTTATATACCTGTATCACCTGATGTATTACTAATGCTTTTCAAGTCCCAGAGAAACACTCTGAATTACGAGATCATAAAGTCAATTTAAAAAGGTTCCTGATAACTGGGGCTTCTTTCAGTTCCAGTTTCATGGGAAAATGTAATGACAAACCCTAAACACTAAGGATCTCCTGTGTATAGAGCCATCCTCCCCAGGGCAATCACGGGCTGTATTGCATCAGGTGACTGCTGGAATAGAGAATTTCCTCTGCCAGGCATGCCTGCCCTGTCAGTGGTGTCCGCCATCCAAACAAGCGGACACGAGGAGGGAATGGTACTGCCCTCCGAGGAGATGGTGAATGTGCTTTAGGTCGTAGGTAAAGGACCTTTAACACCTCGTCACATCTAATGCATCCCTAATGCCACTTTCATAAAGGGAAGAAAAGGCAAAAAGAGTCTGCTTTTATCAATTCCACATGAAACATTAAATTCTGGGTCAGATTCTTCTAACCATGTGTGTTTTAAGCTCAATAAAAATATCTTTTCCAAAGATTTAATTCTGTTTGTAAACAATGTGTTTCAAAAGGACCTAGATCCAAATGACTATTGAAAAAAGAAGCCAAGATCTGACATAAAACTTTAGAAAAACTTTGTAAGACATTCAGCCTTCGTATGACCTGAAGAGTAGCAGTGGAAATAGAGGCTTAACCCATTCACCTCCCTTCCTGTGCAAGCTGGGATATGGCTCGCCGCAGGAGAAGCAGCTGCGGGCACGCACACGGGAAAGTGGCCTTCGCTGCATGATGATGCAGAGCACGCTACAGCTCACCCCTTGCCATTGGACTTGGACTGGCTATGAACCTTGAGTACAGATAGGGTGTTGTGAAATACTGTGGCAAGGGTGCTTCTATTTCTTCCTTTCTCTCTTTTTTTAAGCTGAAGACTGCTGGTGTAGTCCTTGGGAGCCCAAAAGTATATCATTTTCATGGCACAAAAATTCATCTTCCAACTACAGTGAACCAGTCCTCTTATGGCAACTTACAGGTGGTTTTAATTCCTTGGATGTGTTTACCTGCTTCAGAGATGGCTAGTTATGAAAAGGTAGCTTGGTTTTTGAGACTCAGAGCTGTGGCTTTGTAACACTGTAAGTGAAGCCCGAGGTACACTAGCAAAAAGCATTTCCAAAGCAACTCTTTCATGAGAGCTGTTTGGTTTTTTCACTTTCAAAGACATGAAGTCTGCCTTACGTATTTAAGATTAGGAAAAAAACTTACCTTATTGCACAGGACAATTTGCCTTATTAAGTCATGTTCACTCCATGTATATAATCAGAGCACTGAACAAGGTGCCGTTAGGGCTAGGTACGGTTATTAGAAACTTGCTACAAGTCAGAAAATCTCACAAGAAGAGGAACTTGGTGTTTCTTATCAGCAATCTTCATGTCTTTCCTTGTGGAGGGGTCGGGATGCACAAGAGCCCCTCGTGAATGTTAAGGTGAGGTCTAAACGAATGTTTCAACAAACAGAAATTATTTTTGGAGGTTTTTGATCTTCAGTAAGCTCACACATGAAACAAGTTGCCATGACTCAATAATCTTTTTTTCTGAATCCTTACAGGGTTTGTTTGGTTTGCTTTGGTTTGCTTTGGTTTGGTTTGAGGGAATTAAATTATGCTTGCAGTTTAAACCTGCACCGTGTGCATGCAAGGTAGAAGGAGGTTGCTTGGAGGGAAACGGTTATACATTCAGTAACCTTTGTATATTTATTTGTTCAGCATGCTAGCTTTTGTGCTATGTGCTGGGAAGGAATGCCTGCAGAAAAAGCTATGAGGTGGCTCAAATAAAAAAGCCAAGAATGTTTTGAAAGCCTCCCCCTTGACTTCTGATTGAAGGGACCTGTAGAGTTTTTGGCACATTATAAATCTGTGTTTACCGAAAAGAAAAAAAAAAAAAACAGCCCCACTCTGATTCTGGGTTTATGTCTATGAAAGTCTATGCCAGCCCCAGTTTATAGGATGTCAAGCACTAATAATTCACAATAGATCCAAGACAAAAGAAGACTTTAACTACATTTTGGGTCAAAACATGTACAGTATTAAAGTCTAAAAATACTATGCAATTCGATCTTAACAGAATGAGAAGATCCAAGCTTACTCCACATTGTTCCAACTTTTCTCCTAGAAACTTGAATGTAAACTTTGTGTTTAAATATAAACCCACCTCTGGATTTGGCCTATTCTCTTTATTTATTTTATTTGCCATGCTGCTGAAAAGGTCATGCGCACTAAAAGAATGCCCCTCTCCTAATCTTTTTAAGCTATTGATGGGGTAGCTCATGCAAAGCACTTTTAGTTTCATTGTGCCTCTAGAAATGGAAAGCAAACTCTCTTTCTAATTCCTCAATCCCTTTTTTCACACTGCTGCATTTATGTTTTTCTCTCTTAAATACTCGTTGTGGCCCTTGGTTACAGACACACACATTCAGTATGGGACACAGATACGTTTCAGTTTAGAAGTAACTTGGGCACAAAACTTCTTCTAACAAGATAAAACCTTTCTTTTTTAAGTCCTTGCTAATAACAACGGAGTAAGTTGGCATTTCATTACATATTACTTGTTTTAATCTTATTTGCCAGTTGTTCATACAATTCCTGAGAACTGGGGCAGAAGAACTTTGGGAATAGAAGACTGTGTGGCTACGTAGGGTATCACCAACCTCATAACCTAAATCGGAGCTCTGAAGATGAAATCCAGCACTCAGGCACGTGAGTTGGTGTCATTTTCTGCACAGTGCCTTCTCATTTTTCTTTAACTTCTGTCTTCTGAATTTTCTTGGACATTTTCACACCCCACCTTGCCTATGCGTCCCTCATCACTTGAACCCTGGAAGAGGTAGAGCTGTCTGCTTATAATGGCGATGTTTGGCTACACTGTGGTGAACACCTTTTGTGAGGCACTGGATGAATCAAGAAGTTCAACCCTTTGCTTTCATCCTCCCCCTCCAAATTTTATAAACTCATGTTTGATCATTCAAATTAAAGAGTGAAAATGTAACAAACAGATGCTTTATTATATTATATAAGCATAGGGGCTCAATAAATCCTTTAGAGCTAGTTTCTCTCACAATTTAAGGAAGGTTTCTCTTGCAAAGGGGAAGGTTTTCCACCAAATGTCGGCATCAGAATACAGCTACTGTGATGGATTTTAGAGGCAGAAGAAACCTCTGAGACAGAGAGGTTTATTGGCATTACAAATGATGAAGATTTCTTTCACTGACACCCAGAAGCTTATAAGGACTCAGCAATAAGCAGAGGCGCTGTGTCCAAGACATCTGACCTCCCTGAGGCATCTCAGCAAGTTCTGCTCACAATCTATCCTCTTTTAGTTTAAAACCATTACTCCTTGTCCTATCACAACAGGCCCTGCTAAGAAGTTTGTCCCCATCTTTCTTATAAGCCCCCTTTAAGTACTGAAAGGCCACAAAAAGGTCTCCCCAGAGCCCTCTCTTCTCCAGGCTGAATAACCCCAACTCTCTCAGCCTTTCCTCATAGCAGAGGTGTTTCATCCCTCCGATCATTTTTGTGGCCTCCTGTGGACCCGCTCCAACAGGTCCATGTCTTCCCTGTGCTGACATCTCCAGAGCTGGACGCAGTGCTCCAGGTGGGGTCTCACCAGCACAGAGCAGAGGGGCAGAATCACCTCCCTCGACCTGCTGGCCACGCTTCTTTTGATGCAGCCCGGGATACGGTTGGCCTTCTGGGCTGTGGGCACACATTGTCAGCTCATGTCCAGCTTTTCATCCACCAGTATCCCCAAGTCCCTTCTCGGCAGGGCTGCTCTCAATCCCTTCATGCCCCAGCCTGTATTCATACCAGGGGTTGCCCCGACCCAGGTACAGGACCCTGCACGTGCCCTTGTTGAACCTCATGAGGTTCACACAGGCCCACCTCTCCAGCTTGTCCAGGTCTCTCTGGATGGCATCCCGTCCCTCAGGCGTGTCAACTGCACCACTCAGCTTGGTGTCATCTGCAAACTTGCTGAGGGTGCACTCGATCCCGCTGTCTATGTCACTGGTGAAGACATTAAACAGTACTGGTCCCAATACAGACCCCTGAGGGACACCACTTGTCACCGATCTCCATCCTTTGGACTCTCATCCCCTGTTCTAATGTGACCAGACAACTGGGAAAAGAAGGGGACCATAAAGCCTATAGTATCTCAGGGAATGTAGGGAAGGGAATGCCCAGCTGGTTCATTAAATTGTCTTCCCAGAGCATTATGGAGAGGGAGCAAGTACTGCCAGTGACCGCCTTCTAGCAAGGTGAATAGAGATTTTTCTCTCTTTGTTTCTCTTTAGATACAAATTGTTTTGGAGCAGATGGAGCTATTTACAGGTGGTAAGTTGAGCTGTGTTGTATGTTGTGAGGAAACATCCAGAAAGCTGATTCTGCATACAGCAGCAGGAACAGGGCATGCGTTAAGGGCAGGGAATTGGAGATTGGAGACCTGTAAATAAGCATTAAAAAAATTGCCAGATTTAGAAGTTTGGAAGCCTTGCTGATAACCAGAGCTTTACAAAGTTGCTTAAACAGAAAGCCTATGAGCTGCTTTATTCTGCTCTAGTGGAATAGAGAGGCTTATTTTGTACTTGCTGGCTTTTTTTATATTTATTTTGTGTGGATCAGGCAAAGAAAATGCTCAAATGAAGAGCAAGATTGAATCTTTAAAGCATGCTACATTGTTTTCTTTATTCCTGCACTTTATCACTGCAAACTTGATCAGCTTTGCTGGCATTTTAGAGACTCCGCAGTTGCTCTACTCTCAGCACTGCCTGATAACAGGAGATTTGTGAAAATGTCTCTGTGCAAGGGAGACGGGGGTGGACAGAAACAAACTTTTCACAGTAACTCAGAATTATCTCAGTGGTAAGTTTAGAGAGAAACAGCTTTTTAAAAGCTCCTGCTGCCTTTGGAACAAATTGGGAGGGGGAGGCAACAGTATCATTTACATTGTAAAGTATTCCTTTTTAAACAGAGAGAAAGAAAGAGGCATTTAAGGGGGGGGGGGGGGGTGTGATCGTGTTTTTCATAGCAACACTTTGCTTTCTACCAGTAGTTCTAGAATTTCCATTAGACAGCAAAACAAATAACAAGGCTGCCAATGACAGAGATGAAAGAAGCAGACAATGGAGAGAAAAAATTTTTACAAATAGTACATCGATGAGAAAATACCAAGGCTCATTGACAGCATTGTCAAAGCTTAAAATTATAGTTAATGATACAGTAGTGACTCTCTGACATTTTAAAACACCACGGCACATGGATTTCTCACTGTATTTGCAGCTTCCTTCTTCTCTAGAGAGCAACAAACTTAAACCAATCCTGCTGCTAGGTGATAACAGCCAGCGTAAAACAATTATCGTCTCAGGCTATAGCATAAATTGGATCAGGCACTCCTCTGTACACGTTGTTATCGGCCTGCTGGGAGCAAATATAGCACTGTAGTATCAAGAGTCGTTAGTTCAAGTCAGGACTTGGGTGACTGAGCAGGTGGAAGTTTTACATGTCAGATGGAGGAAGCTTAGTGCAATATTGAGTAGCAGTTACATAAACTCTGCTAGGATGTTACCGCTCCTTTACGGACAGGCAAGCTGCAGGGGACAGGGAGTTTGAAGTGGTTAGAAAAGTCAGGTAGTCCACAGACATAAAGCTTCTCTTTAATTTCTGTTGGACTCAGGTCTATCAGCAAATGGTTGATAAAGAAGTAACTTTGTAAGCACTGAAGTCCTTACATTTGGTTTAAAGTGGAATTTAGGTGCTTAACTGTAGCCATGCAGCCTGCAAAACACCCAGCCTGCTTCCTTACCTGCCTCTCCATCTGAAGGCACGCTAAGTCGCACCACAGCGGCGGGTTCTCTCTCCCGCACCGTCAGTAGGCACCGAAATGTGAATGAGACACAGGATTTCCTGTTCACTCAGGATGATCTTGTTGTGAATCTCATCTTGGAGCACCCACCTCTCTGCATCTGATCCACAGAGAGCTGGCACAGCCAGCCAGCGCTGTGCACTACACCACACCTGAGCTGGCAGCAAAGCTGCAAGACCTGAATGTGCTTATTTGAAGGGTGGGACAGAGATAACACATTAAAATAACCAATATATTGGAAGAACTAGCACATGAAATGGAATCCAGAAGTAAAGATTTTGAATAAATAGCTGAGATTTGGTCAGATAGTGAGGAAAGGACAAAAATAGCAAATACTGTGCCTATGATTAGGATGAAGCAAGACTACAACATAAGCAGCTGGATCCATTGATCATATCTCAACCCTATGTGAGGCTTGTAAATATTGAAGGAAATATAACTGAAGATATTGAGAAAAATTAAAAATAAGATAAACCACAACATATACTTTAGGAGTAGATGATGCTATACTGATGAGGTACATGTCTTTACCAGCTGATCTTCTTGCTGACAAGCCAAGCATTGGATCCAATCCATCTGGATGTCAAAGAAACACATCAAATGTAGCAAAGATGAAAATTAGTAGGAGAAAATGAAAGGTGGCTAAGGGACCAGCTAAAGAAAAAAAAAAAAAAAAAATTAAAACCAAGAGAGGATAGGATTGCTGTCACTGGGGGACAGAAAAGAGGTATTTAAGGTAAAAATCATCACTGGCGCAAGAGTGAAGTAGTATAAACTGCCCTAACTAAATTTACATTGAAAACTTAAGAAGTTTTGAAACATCAGAGGAGAGAGGTCTGGAACAGCTGCTCAGTCGGTATAATGGAAGCAGCGTTTTAAGACAGAACTTTGCAAACAAATTTAAGCTTGATAAATTATAGACTGCAGGGCTGACTCTGATAACAGGGACCTGGGCTTCATGAGCCAGGAGATCCTTTCCAATCCTTTGTACATAAACTGGAACACAGGAGCTGGAATACTTGTGGACCAGTCTTCTTACTAATAATGCACAAGATGATAATTTCTAATACCAAATAGCATTAAAGAATAAAGTGACTTGTTCCTTTATCACCTGTTAGCCTGAGGGAAGAGGTAAAGAAGAGAAGTATAGCCTTTTGGGAACTGTAAGGCTTTGTAAAAATGCAGATCTTTTTTCTGTTTACATTGAACAACACTTTTTTGCATGTATCTAACATAGTAGTGTTTTACATTGATAAAGGAGTTGATCACAACAGTAAAAAACTGTGATTAACTGTCCTGGTTTCAGCTGGGATAGAGTTAATTTTCTTCTTAGTAGCTAGTAGAGTGCTGTGTTTTGGATTTAGGATGAGAATACTGTTGATAACACAGTGATGTTTTGGTTCTTGCTGAGTAGAGTTTACACTGGTCAAGGACTTTTCAGCTTCCCGTGCTTTGCCAGGTGCATGAGAAGCTGGGAGGGGGCACAGTCAGGACAGCTGACCTAGACTGGCCAAAGGGCTATTCCATACCATATGACATCATGCTCAGTATATAAGCAGGGGGAAGAAGAAGGAAGTGGGGGACATTCGGCATGATGGCGTTTGGCTTCCCAAGTAACCGTTACGCGTGATGGAGCCCTGCTTTCCTGGAGATGGCTGAACACCTGCCTGCCGATGGGAAGTAGTGAATGAATTCCTTGCTTTGCTTTGCTTGTGCGCGCGGCTTTTGCTTTCCCTATTAAACTGTCTTTATCTCAACCCATGAGTTTTCTCACTTTTAGTCCTCCAATTCTCTCCCCCATCCCACCGGGGCGGGAGTGAGCGAGCGGCTGCGTGGTGCTTAGTTGCCGACTGGGGTTAAACCACGACATTAACTAACAAAAATGTTTGCATCTTCATTACAAATTTTTATTGTTTAACCAGAATCATGTATAACAGAAATAGGCCTGTGGAGGGACTTGAAGTAATTTAAGCCATCCCCTGTAGGATGAACTATACCCTACAGCATTCCTGACAGATGTTTATATATTAACCTGTTTGTAGAAATCTTCAAAGATGGAACGGTGTGACCTACCCTAGCTATTGCAATGCTTTTGTTGCACTCACTGTTTAGAAAGGTTCACATAAGGTCTAGCCACAAACCTTGCAGCAATTGAAACCTTTTTTTTTTTTTTAAGCAACTGTCCCATATTTGAAGATTGTTATTTTATCTGCCTTCAACCTTTTCTTCTCTTGATCAAACAGCACCAGTTCTTTCAATCTTTTCCTCATAGGTTGCATTTTTCTGACTTCTAATCCTTCTTGTTGCTCTCCTCCAGTTTCAATAAAACTGATCTAAAGCCATACGGAACTCTGAAAGCCAGTGCTGAGTAGGGTAAGATTACTTTCTGTATCTTGCTGACTTTACTCTTGTTTATAAAGCCTAATATGACATCGTTTACTCGGAAGGTCTTCCTGTTTTAAAAAAAGATCACTTCATGAAGGTGAGAACACATGTCAGCCAGGCACTTTTGAAAAAAAGAACTGAAAGAAACTAATGTGGATGATGACCAAGAACTGGCTCTTAGTAGACATGTTTTTAATAAGCTGTGAATACAAAAAAAAACCCGCACAATTAAAAGCCATAGGTTTTGAGTTTCAAAAGGAAACACAGAAGCACAAATAACAAGGAGAGTTGCTTGTTCCTAAGTTTAAATTTAAGAATTGTAGAACTTTGCCAAGGGAGAGTACACTGGTAGAAATGAACCAGTAAACATGAGCAGAAAATTTAATTTCTTTTATTTTAAGCATGTTGGAAACTAAAGGAATTCTAATAATAGTTAGAATTTTATTTAATACAAGGCAGAAATGTTATGTTGAGAGTATCATGGAAGAGAAAAATGTTCACATAATGGGACTGTTCTGTATTTTGAAATAATTCAGTGATGCATTCGAACTATTTCCCAGCTTTTGCTGTTGTTGGGGTGAGGGGGTTCTGTGTTTTCAGGTTATTTTGTGTTGTATGCACGCCAAATGCCAGTGGCTCCATGCTCCCAGCGTGCCTCCATTCGGCCTGGGTTTCCTACATGCATGCCAAGGAACCTGTTCTGAACTAGGGGGAAGGGTCCATCCCTTGCCCAGGGATGGACCATGGGTCCATCCTTTGCCCAGGTAATTCTGCTGCTCTTTGTGGTTTTGGAGAGGTTTTTCTACGTGCAGATTAGTTTGTTACAAATCTGTTTGTTGCTGTGCTGTCCTAAATGCTTGCCTTTTAAGACATTTGTAATGTCTCCAGAGTTAGGTGGATGGCACATTTTTTTTTTTTCTTACCACAGAAGGAAATAAATATTTTACAGGTGAGCATCTTCCTACAGAACTAAAATGTTAGGAATTACAGCGCTCAACAAATGTCTTTATTAATAGTGTTTCAGGCATTACTCCTGACAGGAACCTCTTGCTCGCTTCTGATTCTCTGTTTTTCCCATAAAAATAAGACGACAGCGTTACCTCTCTCCGCCTCTCCCCCCACCTTTACTTTACAGGGTAGCAATATAAACAGCACTTGCTTTAGAGCACATGCAAACAACTACTCTGCATTATGCTATGTGATTAAAAGACACATCGTACTGCTTTCAGTATCTGTTGATTACACACCCTTAAGTAGGGTGTCTTTAAGGCATGTGTTACCACCACGGTCCAGGTACTGTGTGTTGAGCAGTGTCATGAAAGAACTCTGCTCATAAAATTATCTTGATTAATAAGGGGTCTATTTCGAGATGGGCTGCAGAGCCAGCTGGAGCCCTAGCTGTGTGCCGCAAACCGCTGCCTGGTACTTCCCGCAGCCTTGTGTTCCTCCCTCTACTTCTGCATAGGTTGTGAGAAGCCAGATGGGAGAGTTCCTGCTTGCACGGAGTGATTTCACATAGGACGCGTTGCTGCCCGTATGACGCTCCGAACAATTTTGCCTAATACTACCCAGGGTTATGCCATGAACATCGGACCCTGCTACAATCTACACTAGTCAGCTCCGCAAGGTCAATGACCCAAAGCCTTCAGATTTACATTTGAAATGCTCTCCTAGCTAGTACTAAACCAGGAATTAATGCTCACAGCACCACAGACTTTGTGGAGTTTAAAATGTTTATTATTTGTATCAAAAACACAGTCATGAGGCCTCTTAAAATACATAACTGATTTGTTAAACAAATCTTTTTTAACTACTGATCTTTTCCTTAAGTACAAAGATTAAAAGCTGTATTAACTTAATGCTTGGCCATGTACAGAAAGTACCAGAACCAGAACAGAAAGTCTCTCTGCTAGCTACTTTACAGCGACGCTGGAGCTGTGCTCAGCAAAATGTTTTAAGTGTACATTTGAACACCCTGATTATCTGATCTGCATATTTAAAGGCAGGGCACTGGATTATCTCAAGAAGACGTAAACTGATACGGATACTGCAACTCTCCTATATTTCAATAGCTATTTTCAGCCTAATTTCAGTGCCTAGAAGTGGTACCACCACAATGTTGCTAAAAGTACTTCCCAAAGTAATATAGACATTTTTTCTTAAAAGTTGTATCAAATTATTGCTGTTTCAAAATTACCCATTTTTTATTGTTTCTCTATGATAAGATGGTTAGAGCAATTTCTAGGAATTGTTACAAATCAATACGAATAAAAGGCAATGTTTGCCCCAAGATATCCGTGAAAGAGTTCTTCATTTTAGTGAGACAACTGCAATATGAAACACCTTACAGGAAATGTAGGTGTGCTATCTGCAAGCCAACTCCTTTATTGCAATGCATTGTGTTTTAACGTTGTACACTATTATTTTATTGCATCATCTATTACAGCGTGTCCTTTCATCTCAGCAGAAAATTACACACTGTACTGCAACTTTTTTCCCCTCCCTTTTACAACATTTCCATTTGATTCCATTCTGAAATGATACCAGGTACTGGTTTTCATCACTACGTTGCTTCAGGGTGACTACGTATATATAATTTTCCTGTACAACTCATCATACCTCTAAAAGAAACAGAAAACACTTGTAGTTATATTGCCCAGTTACGTGGCCACGCAGTCTATGTCATTCCTTTTTTGAAGCTGCAAACGACAAATTTACTTATGCTACAGGTATGAGAAATAAAGTCTGTAGGTTAAAGTAGATGGAATTGTGACGCAAAAGGAATGGCTTATACATTCTTAAACTAAAAGTTGGATAGATTAAATTAATGATTTATCACAGATGAATAACCAAAAGAAAACCTGTTATTTAGGGCATCTTGACTTAGACACTTTAAAAATCACCTCCGGCCTCCTCTTGTACAGTGTGCTGTGTTTACTTGTTCTTTATACAGGTGCCTTGAGTCTCAGCTGCAGCAGCTTAATACCATGTCTTAATTGTTTTCCACATCTGTTTTTCTTTCATTGTTATCTTCCTTTATTTTTTCAGGGTTAGGATAACTATAATCGAAATAATAACCAAACCCTAAGTTTCTTTTCTGGGTCCTTTGTTGTATGTTATTTGGGATTTTTTTTCTCTCCTATATAAGATGATGGGTAGAAGCTAGTTTAGATTTAAAAGTACTGATTTGTAACCCCAAAGTTCCTAAGAGCACTAATCATACTTGAAACACACTTACTACTTGAATATTTATTGCCTTGGGAATGCACAGGTACTTTTGTAATTTAATATATGCATTGCCTTTGTAGACCTTCATTATTTGAAACAAAAATGTGTGCATAGTACTGTAGCAAGATTTCTGGATAGAAATATTACTCCTAAAAATAAAATTGAAACTCTCTAAATTAAAAACAAAGTCTGTTTATGCTGTTGGGCATCAGGTATTTACAAGCGAGCTTACAAGTGACTTATCATAAACAGAGAGTTATTAACAGTGGTTTAAATCTTCTGTTTTTCTGAGAATGATGGTCTCACTAAAATAAATACTCAGTAACAATTATTTTAATCAGTAGTAGTTGAATGCATGTATAAATTTCAGATGACTACCAGGTATTGGATTTTGGTAGCTAGGAAATGGAACTGGATGAGACATCTATGATTCATTGAACATAGTTCCATGAAGCTGCAATAATATGTTTTTATTCCATTTTGAAACGTTTTTTCACTCTCCACTACTGTTGGAAGACTATTTCAGAACTTCATTTCTATGATTAGAAACTCGTTTTTAATTTTTACTTTAACTGCAGCCTGTTACCCACTCCCGGGACTGATTCTGACAAAGATTAACTGAAACGGGTAGGAGTTTTCCTTGGAGAAGGGCTGATGATTAAGCTTTAAAATATGTAGTACATTAGGAAAAAGCTCCCAAACTGGCGACCTCAACCTGGTGGGAGTTTTTATGGTTCCATTACTACAGCTATTTAAAAACACAGCACTGAGTTAACTGTTGGTGAATCTGAACTGTCATTCTGGCCCTCTCATATCTTAGCCTGGCATATGGGGCTGGTTTCTGTACACAGCTTAGCACATCTTGGCCTAGCTGGCCAGCCCCCAGCCCCAACCTTGTTGCTGTTGCCAATAAATCAAACTTCCCATTCTCCCACGCTTCTGGTCAATGTGCAGGTGAGTGCTGAGGCTTCTTTGCAGCGCTGCCTAGGCACAAAACCTGCACGCATGCAGCACAACACAATTTCAGTTTGTGCTCAGGTCTCCTGCCCATCGGTAGAAGATGGAGGGCACACAATGGAAGTGAGACGTGACTGGTATGTGCTATGGGTTCCACGGTGCTTATTTCCAGCTCAACAGGTAGCACAGTGGTCTACTAGAAGTGTGCAATTTTAAAAACGATGCAACTTTACGTTGATTAACGATATCTGTATACATCACTGCCATCACTGCAGAAATCAAAACGGGACCTCAGAAGTGTTGGTAAAAGAGGGAATTTTGAAGAAAAGGCAACCTCTGACATAAGAGGTAGGAAGAACGGATTTTTTTTTTTTACAAACCCTGCTAATTAGAGTCCCATAACTGTCCGTAAGGATTACCAGGGAAAACATTCTCTTGGAGCCATTTTTCTTCCCATCTGCAATCTCATAAGTTTTATGCAGTCAATAAATGTAATGTTTGTTTGCACTGTAGGGCATTGGGACCTTGAACAGGTCTTCACTGAGCAGTGGACTGTGCAAATAAGATATGAAAAGAGGATTGAGGATCCTGAGCTTTGAATCCCAGTAAAATCAGGAATTTTGCAACAGTGGAGTCATGAAACCTGTTTTTACTACAGACCTGTGTCAAGGCTGGCATTCCCAGTGGATCCTCTCATGTGTAATAAGGGTGAGGGAAGCCTCATCTTTATTCTTCCCTTTTGCAAGGACACTACTGTCTCTCTTTGCACCCCAGACACTTATTTTCTGAAAAACTTGAGAATTACAAATGTCTCCATCTGGAACTGTCCAATGGGCTCAGAGGCTGTAGCTGGGAATGGGGGATGAGCACAAACACCTGCAGGCTGCGTACTCAGCAACCTTGTCCCCTTTGGAAAATTGGCTATAAGGAGAGGGCTACTAAAGAGGGGAGAAAAAGCTAACCTGAAAACAAATGATTATGTCTTGTCTTTTGAATGAAGGATTTTCCTTTTGAAAATGCAGAAAATACAATGTGTATGCATTGCCTGGTGATTCAGGTGTGAAGTAATGCTAAAGGAATAAATGAAGCTGCTATTGCGAAAGAGTTTAACACATTTTCTGTGTAAGGATATTAGTGAGAGGATTGCCCATTGGTACAGCTCCACTGCTACTGGGGAGAGCCAAAGCGCTCGTGCAGCGTAAGCTGCTGTGACCACTGGCATCGCCATATACAAGACAGATCTGTTCTGAACAGGGCCAGATAGCACTGCACTTAAAATGCCAAAGGAGCTATATCTACACTAGAATTCATATTTTGCTGCACTGTTGTTAGCAACAGAAAGTTTTTGCTGGAAAAAATAAAATTAACATAGACACAGTCTAGTAGAATAGTATCCATTCTGGTTTCGCAAATGATATAAGTTCTCTTTAAACGCTAGATGTACAATACCAAATATTTAGAGAGCTTCTTAGCTTTAAAAATAAAAACACATCAGTGCACAATGCATACAAGAGAATAAGTTAGCTGACATTTATTGTATATATGCAATTATATGATTTATTTGTTGTGTAAATCATTTGAATGAGCAAATTCAGGTGCACGTGTGTAATGGAACTCAATGTTTAAAAAGCTTGGCCTCCTGTCTGTCTCCTTCTCCGGGGAATGCAATGGTATCTCTGGAACAGCCAGGCTGTTATTAAACAGTGGGAAAATTGCTTTTGAAGCTTGTGCTTGCAAAACATTTTTTTCCTTGATGTGTAGTTTAATTTGCTTTTGGGGATGCAAGGATGCAAAAACTGTTTTTCATCAAATTAAGAAAAATGAAGGTGCTTCTGTAGGAGACTAATTAGATAGCTATCTAAAATAAATGTTTTGTTTAACGCCTGATTTCTTCTTTAAATACATAAATACCAGCTAGTGTTTTAAAGCTTCTGTAGCTGTGAATGGCTCTGCTGTCCCTCACTGCAAGCTACATTTTTATTGCTTCTTCCCAAGAAATTTATTTTGCTGACATGGGCCCTAATCCAGTAAAGTGTTAAAACATATGCTTAATTTTAAGCATGCAAGTAAAGCCAACAGAATTGTTCCTATGCCTAAATTTAAGCAGAAATTTGTGTTTGGCTTAGCTGGAGTTATAGTTTCTGGGTTATGTTCTTGAGGATTGTGTGTATTTCACAGAATGGGTGCCCTCCTGATGTAAGAACAGACTTTCACGGTTTTTTAAGGTATTTTGTTATCTATCAGTACTTGTACCAACAAGTAAACACTAAAATTTTTGGACATTAATGCCTTCCTTTAAATATGTACCTTATGCAACTCCTAACAAACTTCCCACACTCTTCTCTTCTACCTCTATGTGACATTGTAGTAGCTGAAAACAGCTGAGATGATACTAGCTGGTTGTTTTCATGAATGACCATCTTATTTTCTGTATTGGTTTTCCTAGATGTATTGAGCATTTTAGCTTGGAGGCAGGATGACCTTTCTTAATTCTAGCGAGCTGATGAGTTCAATATTTATTAATACTTTGTTCTGTGATACTGAAACATTTTTAACCGTGGGTAGGTACAAGTGATCTTTTCCCATAGAAAAGGTAAAAGCTTGAGAGACGATGACTGAAACATAGCTCAACTTGGAACTTGAAAGTCACACAGGTAGAACAGGAACTTGGTAATTTTGACACAGTAGCTAGAGGATAGCTGGTTACATAGTGAAATGTGTTCCTGCAATTTTCACTCCTGTTGGCAATCTCAGACAGACCTAGAGCAGAGTGGACCTGGAATCTGAGCTGCCGTCTCCTTACAAGGGCTTGCATGAGCTCCACGAGGAAACAAACCAGTACAGTGCGTATATAAGCTTACATGACTGATTCTGTTTTGTTACACCAGTGATTTTTGTACAGAAATGGAGAATCCGGTGCCGCTCTTCATCAAAATTTACTGTTTCTAATACATATCAGCATTAGAAAGCTCTGAGTTAGTTACTGTTTTCTTTAATATGGGATGGCTTAAAGGCTTTGTGTGTTTCATTTGTACTATGCAAGCTGTCAAGCACCACAGCTGAAGGGAAGAAAGAATGCAGGGAATCTGTACTAAGCTTTAATTTTACTTAATGGCAGGCACAGGGTTTGTTCAGAGAGTTTTATTATTGGGTGAGGAGTTAAGGTAATTACAGCAGTGGGCAGGCGGCCAGAAGATGATGGAGAAATCTAATACCATGAACCATTTAGGTTTAGAGAGTATGCTGGGTTATTTTTTAAAATATACTAGCCACCTACCAATACCCTCCTCCACATTTGGGGGAATTTAAACACAATGTAATTATTGCACCTTGTGTGTTAACATATACAATAAGATTAAGTATATTGCAGTTTGCACTCTCACTCTCACATTTACAAAGTGTGTAAAGGAAAGGGATTTGGCTGAAGTCAGTGAGACAGAAGAGGCTAAAATCAGTAGTTGGAAAGAGCTGTAAGACGTTCTGCAAGGGTTTTTACTATGAAAACATTCATGCCTGATTTGAATCTGGAACAGGAAAGTCATTTGTTTGGACTTCAAGGTAGGTTTCCTGTCTCAAATCAGCAAGTTATACCTGTCCAGAAAAACACTTAAGCCCATTCTTTGCCTCAGGTTTCAACACAGCATCAAGTTTAAGCAAGTGGTTGAAAGGTATCCTGAATAAAGATGGACTTTAGCAAGAGACTAGCTGTTTTGCTGAATCAGGACCCTAAAGACACGCAGTGACTATATACCAGTATTATATAAATCTTAAGAAAAGCAGTAATTTATTTTTATCACTACTTTCTACTGAATTTCCCACAAAGCATAGGAAACAGTGGATTTGGGAAGAAACATAACCAGCACTTCTTCTGAAGTATCTTGGAGTCTCAAATGGTCTTGGCTTACTGTATATTATGTCACTGAGTTATTAAAAAATAATTTCATAAAAGAGGCATATGGTAGCATTAAATAATACTAAATTTGTCTCCCTAGTAGGTATTGACTCAATTATATGTCATGTGGACATATATCAGCCTTTATTCATACATTTTTAATTCTCTTACTCAGAGCACTGAAAGATCTGTAAATTGTTGATGCTATCGATGATGAGCTTTTTCCAACTTAGTCAAGAGATTAATTTAATACGGTGGTCTTTCGCAGTTTTAAAACAATTATCTAAAAAACTTCAGAATTGCTTTGGCTAGGCTAAGATATTTTCCTTCAAGTATAAACATTCTTCTAAGACACTCATGATCAATATAAATACATGGGTTTTTTAAGATATTTAAAAAAAAAAAAAGGTTTACCAAGTCTCCAAAAACATATTATTTCGGTATGTCAGATTAATACATATCCTATAATAATGCTTCACTGTAACACAGCTCACTATGCTTTTAAAATTGAAATACCAGGGTAAGCAGTCTCTCTCAATGGATTTCCCTTATGCAAAGGCCTTATCCAAATCCTGTGAGGCTGCTAGAACTCATGAACCACTAAGGCACCTCTTAATCATATCCTTATCTCAAATGTCATGTTTGCTCTCTACTCCTAAATAGATGAGCTGTTAGGAAGTAAAAAAGCTGGTACTATCTTGAAGAAAGGAAGGGAGCAACCTGGAAAACCAGGGGAGTCTAAACAGTAGACAGAAAAACAGAACAGAAAAACATTAGGGCACAACAGCTTTTTGTAACTGCACAGGTGTGCAATCTAAGCAACCAGACTTCACTATAGTCTTTGAGTAATTTGACGTGAAACCCATTTCTTTACCAAAACATTTTCTTCTACTTGAATGATTATACTTGTTATTTTACTTGTTCATAAATTCTAAGCTCTTAGAGCCAATGTTTCTGGTTAAAGAGTGTTTAGGGTTCGATTTGTTCTTTAAACCAGACTTAGAATTACGCTGACATTTAAAAACAGAAGGAAAAGATAGTAAACTGGAGTATTGACACTACAGTTTCCAACACACTCCTCCAAATAAACATCAATAGCTGGACTACTCCTACACTGGAAACAATAAGGTTTTTTTTTTAAGCTATTACACAGCATAAGCACTCGTAGTAGGGTGGGGGAGACAAGTGCTGAGAACCTTCACTTGAGCAAAGCTATGCTGCGTATTGATCACAGCTTTGGCTTTATGCTGAGGCTCTGCAGTTGAACTTACTTCCAAATCCAGCAATATCCACTTCTTTACACCAGGCTGGGCAAATTATTGCACTATGGCACACAACTGATAGCTTCTAGACAGAACAGAAAAAGTACAATACATGAATCTTGTGAAATAAGGTGAATTTCTATACGTCCTTGTCATGTAAAATTCTAATTGTTTTTATAGGAGAAGCTATGGATGTAACCTCAAACTGGGAGCTTCCAAGGACTGTCCTTTGGCCAGTGAATGCTACCTCTGGTTTTGTCAACCTGAAGACTGACAGACTTTCTGTCTAGAAGAATGAAAAAGAAATTGCCAGGTGAATGTTCAAGAGAAAAGCGGTGTTTTTAAAGCTGCCAATATCACCTTTTTCCATGGCAGAATACTAATTTTAAACTCAATTTCAGAAACAATTATGCCAGTTGTTGTGGATTGGTTTTAACTGGAGTTGTTCTGTTACCTTGTCTAAAAAGCATTCTCAGGAAGTTTCAGCATCAGAAATGTCAGTACCAAGCTGACAAAATTGACTGTACTTTGCAGAAGTGTTTCTCCTGTACAATATGTTTAGAATAATTCCCCAATCCTATTTATAATTTCACTTTCTAGCAGTGAAGAATATAAACAGTTTGATGAAGGTTTTAAAAACATGAACTCATACCTTGTATGGCCAAAAAAATGGGTAATATCTAAAATCTGCAGGGAAAGAAGCAAGGTTCTGAATCGACCGGACTGCTGGGCAGGCAGCTGCCTGTGCCCAGCTGGTGACTGAAGCCTTGATTTGCATCGCGATAAGAGTTACATCCAGATTTTAATATTAGATACAGCCTCCTAGTTCTTGTTACAGATACATAGGAAAAGAGTTCTTTTCTGAATCTCAGCGCACAGAACAATTCTCTTAAATACATCCTTCTTTGATTTTGGAAAGGTGTTAAAAAATGATTCAAAATTAGCAGCTATAGAGGAGAGAAAAGCAACTTTAGCAACGGGCTCAGCCATAGATGCCGCGTGGAGAGTCTGGCAGAGGGCTGAAAGGACCGTGCAGCTCACTCACATGATCCCAGTGCTTAAGCATTGCAGTAAATAACTGCCGATGGAGCAGTGAGAGATGGTCTTTCGCTTTCCTGTGGCAAATCCCTGTTTTAGCAACTGTAGGCAAAAGGGTCAAATATTTAACTTGGTATTAAACTTAGCAAAATAAACTCAGTTTCTAGTGCACAAAACGTATGCATGTAAGTACACTATCCTATCTGTCTGAAAGGTCAGGTATGGCTTAGCAAAGTTTGAAACAGTTGTGCTGGCAGAGTCGAACAGCAGTGTGCTTGAGCAGATGAGCGGGCAGATCATGAATTGCCTACAGCGCAAGAGAAAGGTCTGATTAATGTATCTGAACAATTACAGTGGAGCAACCTGGTACAGCTCTCTGTGATCAGATCTTTCCATTGCATCTTCTCTCTAGATGCCCCATTACCCATTTTTGGAAGGGACTATATTCATTTCTGGCTGGGTTTGGGGAAATACTATTTTGTTTACAATTAACAAACAAATTTCAGCAGACTCTCAGCCCTGTATAACCTTGACTCAAGACAGGCTCAGTAATAAACTTTGGACACAGGCGTTTCACGCGCCATGCTGCTGATGTACAAAAGAACTGCAGACTTCTCTGCTGTAGCTTATGAAAATGACTGATTCTTACTGGAATGTATATACACACCTATATTTCCACATTGTGTGAGGGAAAAAAACTGTCTTCCTTTTTCCCCTTTTTCTTTTTTTTTCCTCCCAGTGTAACCACTCGCTATTAGACTCGGTGTCGTGTTCTCACTCTCCCTGCCTACTCCAGGCAAAGCTAGTCTCTGCAGTTGCTTACTCTGGGATTCTCTCTGTTTAATTAAATGCCATTGAGAGCGGGTTTTTTTTCACTTGTTAACACTTGCATTTGGAAAACATATTTTGAGTCATTTCTGAAAATATCCATTGTTGCAATGGCAAAGTCAACTTTATTTCTTGTAACAGAACACTTAGCCTAAGTTGTCACAAATAATTTATTTCCTGCCTAGCGCATGTTAGTTTTTTATTAGTTTATGTCATTTTATCTCACAATTGTCAATTGGCCAGCCTGACAGTTGATGTCCTGTGAAGAAAGTATGGCCCTTTCTCATCACACCATTGAAATGGATAGTGCAGCTTTTAAGGTCTGAGATGACCGTGTCCTGGCAGCTCTGTAGTTCCTTTCATACACTGGAGCGCGCTGGAAATCACTGGTGCCTCTGGGAGTTAAGGTGGGGAACAAAAATCTCTCTACTGATTTCTGCAGAGCACCGCTGTTGTATGAGGAAATCTGAAAGCCCCACCACATCTCTTTCCCTGCCAGGCCCCATTCTAGGTTGCAGGGTTTCAGACAGTTTTCCTCCCGCTACAGGTGATACAGATTACTTTTAAACGATTTCTGTTTCTGACTGTATTTTGCAGAGTAGGATTACCCAAGAACGGATGGATAGATTGTCCATTGTTAGACAGCGCAGGCAGCACCTGCTCACTGCAGGGAGGAAGGAGGATTTGAGAGATGTAGGAGGAAAGGAAATACAGGGAAGAGTAAGAAAGAGTAAGCGGTGTAAGGTATGACACCCCCAAAACCCAACTGATTTACTGGACGATTTTACAAACTCATCTAGAAGTTGTCTTTTCACTTAAGATGAAACTTCCCGAATTATGGAGATACAAAGACCTACTTGAATGCCCCACTAAAGTCAAGGATGCCTGTCCTTCTATCGTACAAGGAATTTGATCCCTATTTTCAAGCCTGCACGTCAGGACCCACGGGACCTCCCCTCCTAGGGATCACGGCCTCGCTGGCCCTGCAGAGTGGGTCGGGAATCCCTTCTGCAGGTGGTGGTGGCTGCCGAGCTGAGTGGGGAAGAGGGCTTCACTGGCCAGCGTACGGGCCCCTGCTCGCCCGTTGGCGTTTTGGGAAGAGAATTAGGCTGAGCTATACCTCAGCGGGGCGATGGAAATCACGTACTCAGCATAAAGGATGAAGAACTTCAGAGAGCACACCAGTATTTCTGACAGAAAGTGTCTGGCACCTCCCTCTCAGAACAACTGTTTCAGATATAGGGGTGGCTTTTTGAATTAATCCTGCTTTTCCCAGCTTCTTCCTCCCCTTGCAGATGCTACCCTCTGCGGCGGCCGCCCTTCCTCTCTCAGCTCACTTAAACCCCGCTTGGTTTCCCGCCGACCTCCCCTTTCCCAGGCGGGCGGCCCACCTACCCACCCCCTGCTGCCGCTGCCTCCCTCCCCTGGCGCCGGGCCCGGCGGAGCGGTGACCGCCGCCAGCGGGGGAGGGGGACGGCGGCCGCTGGAGCAAGAAGGGGCGAGGGTAGAGAAGGGGCTGCAGGGGCCGGGGCGGGGCCCCCGCGCATCGCGGGCCGAGGGTCGCAGCGCCGGGCCGGGCCTCGGCTCCCCGCGGGCGGCCGTTACCCCACGCGCTCCGCGCGCGTGCGGCAGAGGGGCGGGACAGCCGGCGCGCGGCACGGGACGCCCGCCCCCGCCTAACGGGGAGGCGGTGGCGCCCCCCCCCGCCCTCCGCCCGCGCCGCAGCCCCTCCTCCCTACGCCCCGCCCCGGGGGCGGGGGCGGCGGAGGCCCCGCCCCCGCGGCCCCCTCCCCCCCGGCGCCCATTGGCGGGCGCCGCATCCCGTTAGCACCCGGGGCCCGGTCTCGCGATGCTGGGCCGCCGCCGCCGCCGCCATATTGTGACACTATTTTGATTTGGAGCGTAGCGAGCGGGGGGAGGGGGGGCCGGGAGCGACGCGCAGCCGGAGCGGTTCCAGCGGAGGACGGGAGCGGCGCCGCAGGCATCCACCCACCCACCCCGGCCTCCCCGCTGCTCCCGCCCGCGGCGGCAGCACGGACTCCCCCCTTCCCTTCCTCCCTCTCCTCCTCCTCGTCCTTCCCCCCCGGAGCGGAACGGCGGCGGCGGGAGGCTGCGGAGCGGGTCGGGTCGGCGGGGTCCCCCCTGCCGGGCGGAGGCGGCGGCGGCGCTGGTGGCGGCGGTAGCGGCGGCGGCTGCCGTGGTGGGGGAGGCGGAGGAGGAGGAGGAGGCGGAGGAGGAGGAGGCGGAGGCGGCGGCGGCGGCGGCAGCAGGGTAAGGCTGACCCCGCCGAGGCGGGCCTGGTGGCGGCTCCCCGGGCTGGCTTCCTGGCGGGGCTGGTCCCATCCCCGGGGGGCTGCAGGGAGAGGCGCGGGGTCTGGCCCAGCCCGGCCCGCGGGCCTGAGAGGGGCAGGGGCCCGAGGCTCTGCCGGCGCCCCTCTCCTCGCCCCGGGCTCCAGCAGGGCGAGGGCAGGGGAGGCCTGTGCGCGGGGAGGGGGCAGCCCCCGGCACCCCTCATCCCGGCGTGGTGGGGCGGGGTGGGAGTCCGCCTCCCCGGCGGGGTGGGGAGGAGAGGGCAGGGCAGGGAGGAGGGCCGGGCCGCGCCGGGCAGCCGCCGCGCAGCGGGGCGTCCAGCGAGGGATGGAAACTTATTTTCCTTCGCGAGTCGCTCGGCGCGGGGCGGGATCCGGGCCCGCCTGCCGGGGGGCGCGGGGCGGCGTGCGTGGCGCCGGCCCCGGCCTCGGCCTGCCCCGCGGCGGGGGGCCGCGGCGGCCCGCGGAGGAGCGGAAGCAGCCGGCCAGCGGGCTCGCCGTGCGGGGCGAGGGAGGGAGGGACGGGGCGGCGGCCTGGCGCCCCGCAGGTGACAGGTGTGCGTGTGCTGGGCGAGACTCCGCCATTTGAGGGTGAGCAACAAAGTGTCAGAGGTGCGATTGCTCGGTGCCTGGCGTCTCTGCGGGGGCTGGCTGGGCTCGATTCCATATATAGTATATTTGGGACGTTAGTTTCCATTATTCAAGTCAGTTTAATTGTTGACTAGAAATTCTTGAAATGGTTCTGATAAGAGGGAGTTCGAAGAGAGGGTATGCATACGGGTTGGTTTTTTTTTTCCATTGCTTTTTCTGTTTTGTCCCTCTGAGAGACCTGGGAATGCTGCACAGAGATGCGTAGTACTTTGTCTCGTTCATTGAAAGGCTTGCGTTAGAAGCTCAGTCCTGTTAGATGTTGCGGGGCCTTCCAGGCAGGGACCTTGTGTTCTTCGTACTGTACCTGGCAGCTCAGCAGACCCTGGTTTCTGCTCAAGACCTGTAGTTGTTTCTGTGTTAGTGATAGTAAGTACATACTTAAAAAAGGAATTCTGAAGGAATACTTCTTAGCAAGGAGTACGTTTCAGGTGTGGTTTTCTAGTTGTTGTAAGCTTAGGGTATTTGATATAGACTGAATAAAGCTGTTTCTGAAGTTCAACTGTAGAATGCTGAAAATGGTGTTGCGTATAATTTTCAGTACTCTGACTTATGTAGATGTTTAAAAGACATACGTTTAATGCGGAGTCATTCTCTTAGACTGTTCAAATTGTTTTGTATTGGAACTTTAGCCACCAAAATGGTACTGCGCATGCACTGAAGTAAGGAGGGCTAACGACTCTATAGCAATAGCACTATATTCATGATTGGCCACGATTTGCTGAGACCAGGAATAATTTCAGCTAGCTAATGATTTACCAGATAAGCAGGCATTTGCATTTCATGTACATATTTCAATTATTTGTTCTTTATCTATATTATTGTAATTGGGTTCTGTCAAACCTCAGAATTCTGATATCTGCCTTTGGCAAGAGGGAAGTTCCACTGACAAATTAGGAGACGCCTGTCATCAGCTTCAGTAAGTTCTGCCCTTCAATTTAAATGAAAGTTTCAGTCACTCCTGGCTGTTATCCATATGTTAAACTTATAGAGGCTCGTCTGTAGGTAGTACCGTGGCTTGTGCTGCAGCAGAATGGATGCTGAGCTGAGTCTTGATTTCTTTTAAAAACTGAAAAGACCTGGGTGGTTTTTCTCATGTTGCTTCACAGGAGAACCTCCAAAGGGGAAGGGGGAGGAAGGCTGTTAGAGGAGATACTCCGTTTCGGTCATCCCAGTTTTGTTTCTGAGAGACGTTTGATAAAGCGTCATCCCTATCATTACATGTGGGGGCAGTGCCATCTTCTTGCTATGCTACCCTTGCCTTATACCAGCTTCCAAAGACTCTGTGAAATGTAAACCATTCTCCTTCTCAACATCAAGAGAAGTCAAAGGGTTCTTCTTTCTTCCTTTAAATTTGCTGATATAAAAATAGAATTCTTGAAAATGGGCATTCTTCCTATGACAGTCTCTTGGTAGAAACTTCTCTTTTTCCAGCAGTGACAGGATGGAAGAAGATGGTGTTTTTTCTCACCATGGCATTGCTTTGGAGGCTGAGGTCCTGTGTTGTTTTGTAGTGGTCTTTGGCTTCACACATAACTGGTATGCTTTTCAAGCCTTGTAGAATTAAACCTGTCATCTGTTGAAGAGATTATTCTCAGCAGACTTACATATCTTTTTTTTTGCTAGGCAGCTTAAAGAGCTTTTGGCAAACTATTTCTTTGTGAGAGTGTACTTTGAAACATAAAACTAGGTTGCTCTTCATCCTCTTGCAAGTGCCGCCTCCTTATCATGATCTCCATGGCTGGAAACACTGGAAGAAATAAGTTGGTCAGATGAGACCTCAAGTTTATGAAACAACCGTAAATTTAGGACTGAGGGATCAGGCTGATATTTTCTGAACTGCTGCAAGCGGAATGCTGAACGATGTTGCTGTTGGTGCTTTTACAGGAAATAGAACAAAAATTCCAGTGATTCAGAACTGGATTTTTTTTAAAGCTGTACTCAAAACTCAAATATTTAAATGATTGAAATGAAAGTTAACTTTTTTCCCCACTAATGTGTACATGATTAATTTGGGGTTTTTCTCTTTAATTGCATAGTAGGTTATCTCAACTGGAAAAGTATACGCTTTCTATTTCAAACAGGAAAAATGCTGGTGGATGTTCTAAAACATCTTGAGCCCTGTTTAGCAAACTGATCTGGGTTGGATTCCACATATTTAAATGCAACTGTGAGAGTGAGAAAGCTGTCGGATTCACAATTGGATAATATTTTTTATAAACTCTTAATTCTAGTCAGAGGTTTCAGTATAATAGTTGTTTCAGTTTCACCCTGTCTTTAGAATGCTTTCCAAAAAAATCACTGTCATAATTAATTAATGCTGTCCCTGACAAAAGCTTTTATAGACCTTTTTCCTAATCATAGTAAAATTAGGAACCTATTTTTATTGAACTGATCAGCAAGCTCAACTCTCATGCAAGAAAGTATTCCAAACAGTATACAGATGTTTACTGAGTTCTTTCTAGCTTTGTGTTATGCTGCCTTTGGATTTTGGTGTTCCTTAACTGGTAGTAATCGGGTTCTAGTGAAACCAAGTGAAATAGCTTGAAATAATTAAAGTTGGAACATCTGTGTTGTTTGTATATGGTATCCTCATATTCTTGGAACATGTCTGTGGTTAAGTGAATGGTATCACTCAGAATGTTCTTGTTGCCATAGATGTAGTTAAGGTGTAGTTAAATAGTTAATATTTTTAGAATGTGTTAGACTTTTTTTTTTTTTGGTGGCAAGAAGTTAAGCACAACTTATGGTAATGTGCTAAATAAACTTTGTTTAAGGTAGTAACTGGCCACACAATTTTACAAAAAAAAAAAAGATCCTTTTGTCTAAAATATGCATTATATTCTTAGAAAAACGCTATGTGTAATCAATTTTTGTAGCAACATGGAAAATGTATAGCTCTTTCCTATTCTGAGCACAGATAAAGATCAAATTTCACTGTCTTTAATGGTGAGTGGTTTAAAACTCATTCAGACCCTGATTGTACTATGAGCAGAATCTAATTTTTCCATTATTTAAAAATCGGTGTTTCAGAATGGATGCAAAACTTGTGCTCCCTTCAGTGTTTAGAAAAGCATTAGCTTAGGAACACACAGTGGTAGAAAAAAAACCCATATGCTTCTGTAGGTTGCATATACAAGCTTTTAAAAAAATTAAAACCAAAAACCCCAAACAACCAAAACTGTGCACCTATTAGTCATGATATTGTTAGGCTTGCTAGAATTTACCAAAACCAGGACAAAAGCCACTACATATGCTCACTGCTTTGATGATTTTCTTGAGTTAGATAAACACTCAAATACTAACTATCTAAAACCGGTTCCAGAGTTAATCAGATCTGGTGCTATGTGTGTGCTGGCTGGTTGGTCTGCTGGGGCTGCCAGTGGAGAAGGCAGAGTTCCACCTGCTTTTCTACTCATTGAAGGGATGAATTTGAGTTTCTTTTTTTCTACAAAGCTGCCAGTTGTCACTAAATTTGTAGAAGCCTTTTTTGTCTTTGAGACTTTTACATCTCCTTTAAAATGCACTTGAAAATGATCGAAGGATGCCAATACTTATTAAAAGGACAAATGGAACGTGTAAGTGCAATTTCTTTAAGAAACCTTAGTTAATTAGACATGCTGGAAAATAAGTTTTTGCGATTTGGGAGTTCAGAATCAACTGTTCTAACATGGATAAGGTGTTGAGATGCATCTCTTCTGTGGATTTTTTTTTTTTTTTTTTTTTTAGAAATAGAGTTGCTGTTGGTTTTTATACATTTGTGTAGTGTATAAACCATCTTTAATTCCCCTTTCTAAAGACACAAATCTTGAGCAATTATGTTTTCTTTAATCCTATTTCTCAATAAATTTTGAGCTCATCAATTAATTTCAGCAAAGAAATTAGCCAAGGGGCAAGGTCTCAAAGATTTTACATTTTAATAACATTTAACAAGTTTTCTTAAAATTGATGGCTTTGAGTAAGATCATCTCTTTAGGAGAAAGCTTTGCATGAATTTAGCAGTTACCTGTATTTAGCAATATTTAGCCTGCCAGTTGGCCAGCAAACGGTTGTCTGTGGGGTAAAGAACTAGGTATGAAGTGTGGTACTCTTTTCTTCAGTCAGTAGTTAGAGGACATGAGAGGTTAAGTATATTGTGGCTAGTGCTTGGAAGAGAGGGGTAAGATAATAGGCATCTGGGATAGAGGTGGAATGTGACTACTTGGAACACGGGGGCATGGTTGAGACAGAATGCAAATCTGTGGGAAACGGGGCTTTGTTAGTTCTGCTATTTATGGGACAGTGCCTTCAAGCGGAAGGTTAGCAGCAGCTGCCAGTTTTGGTTTACTAAACAAAAATCATATTGCAATAGGTCGTTAAGAAGATGAATACTGAAGAAAAAAGAGAGAAAAAAGGGTGAGATGTGTAAGGTAGCTGAGCAGACTGCTGGGCTGCTAAAATCTTGTAACAGTGGTACGCTTTTGACTACAGTGATAGAAACTCTTAGGGTGAGGTGGCTGTTAGATGTTCGGTGATATTATTGCTTCCACGTGCACAGAGCCTGTGCTGCTGGGCCTGCATACGTGTTTGTATGGGTCTGATTCAACACATGATTTCCCTAACACCTAGACTGACACAGTGCATGTAGCAGCGCGGCACAAGAATGTGAACCACTAAGGGAGGATTTACTTAAGCTGCATAAGAAATACATGTTACTCTCAAAATACTTTATTGAAAGCATTATTTTATTGTTACATCGTATGTAATTATAGTTTCTTTAGATAACATGACTTAGATGTTTGTCTCATGCTAATAGTATAATTCAGTGATGTCTCTGTGGACTGTTGCATGCAATGGTGTATTTAATAGACTCCCAGGTCTGATAGATTTGTCTGTGAAGATGAGCCATGGTAGTATCAAATTGTTTTAATAAGCCTGAAAATATTTGCTTTTTAGTAAAGATTTATTACAGACTAAAGATTTTATGTAGTTCATTGAATCTTGAAATAAATATTTATCTGGTATACCTCTATTTTGTAGGTAATGCTAGTAGAAATGGATAAGAAATCACTGGCAGATGTGTGAAATACTCTTAACAGCAAGCTTTTAATTTTATTTGCTGCAGCATATCTTTATTGTTCAAGAAGATGCTTTGCTGTTACCAGGTATTTTCATAGGTGACTTGTAGAAAGATCAAGCATAAATGTTTAGGGAGTAATTCTTAGGAAAATTCTTAGAGGCTGTCAAAGCTAGGGCTTTAGAATGCATTTTTCAAAGGAAATTGCATTGTATGTAAAAAAAGAAATCTCATCCGTTGATCCATCTGTTTATCAATAACTTCTCAGCATGTCTTACTTCTTCAGCAGGGTAAACTAGCTGAAAAAAAAATACAGTAAGTTTCAGAACCTAACAACCCCACAAGACATTAGTACTTGTTACTGATCCGATGCCTCAGAAGCTATGACTAATATGTACATCCAGATAAATCATGTGTTTTTCTGAAGCTGTTGGGGGGGGATATCGATTTCTACTTTATACTGAAGGTTAGAAATGTGGAAAAGTATTTTCTCATGTAAATCCTAAGCCTGATTTCCCCAGGTGGAAAAAGTTATGAACTGTTTCACCTACACAGGAAAAAAAAAAAAGCACACACTTCAGAAAAATGAAGTTGTACGGTGTGGCATGTAATTGTATCCTTTGTCAATTCATGTTGCGTTTAAACCCTTAAGAAAAGTCTTCCTGTGTCCATGCTGTGCTATGTATCTCTTTTTACAGTACTCTCCTGGCTTTTTATAGCATTCATATTTTTTTCTGTTTATTTTTTCTTGATTCTTTAAAAATCTCTCCCATGTGGAATTTATCTCCTCCAACCACCTTTTTACTGACATCCTATCACATTTGTAAGTGAGCTAGAAAAAAGGAGATCTGTTCATTCATATCCTTTCTTCACTTTCCCTTTCCCTTGCCTAGGCAATATAGGATATATACTTTACAGTTGAAACATTAGTGCCCTCTTGTTTATACTTCTCTCTGGCATTCTTTTTTGTTCTAATCTTTCTTCTTGGAAACTTTTCTTCCTTCTTAAGAGACGAGTTCAGCACTTGCCATTTCTTTCTCATTCTGTTTTCTCTTCAGTTGCGAAGCTTGCCCCTACTCCATTTAGGGTTTCCTGAGAGAATGAGAGAAAAAGAAAGTGTCATGAGGTCTGTACTTGGATTTCTTCTAATTCATTCAACTGGTTCAAACCGCTACTTTCCATTTGTTGAACAAACATTTGTTTTTTGAAAGGGAATGGTAGGCTGCACTTCTTACAGAGCCTTCTTTAATCGAACAGGTTTAAGACGGGGAACAGGGAATCTCCAGGGCCTCCGCAAAACTATCCTTAAAAAGGCATTTTGGGTTGATAAGTACAAAGCAGTATGTTTCACATTGGCTTATGAAGCTGCTTCAGTTAAAAATTTTGGTGTCTTGTTCCTTTTTTAAAATATTGGTCTTGTCTTTGGTAAATGGGGATAAGATTGTGTGTGTGTGTGTCTCAGACTGTGTATTTTAAACTGTCTTGCTGGAATAATTGCCAATACCAGATTATTATATTTTATTTATTCTTTGGTATTGGCTAAGGAGCTTGACTTGGATTAAGCCCTTTTGTGCAAGGCGCTGCATAAATATTTATTAAATAAGTTAGTCCCAGAAGAGTTTGCAGTCCCATGAATAATAAAATTTGTTTACCCACATGCATATATTGGATTAGACAAAGACATTTAGCAAAGTATTTGTGTTGTCTTTCATCTATTATGCCTGTTAGTTCTTCAGTCATTTTAAACTGTGCCAATCTTAAATAATTAAAACGGTCTTTAATAGCTGTAATTCATTTAACTGTTTTGACACATGACTTTTAAGATTTTTCTGAACGATTCATACAAGAATTATAAAATTACTTGGATTAGACCCTCACCAGGTTGTATTCATTGGTAGCTGCTTAGAGTAGAGGTAGGTGTATCAAAGCTAGGAATTCTGTTGAAGGTTGTGACAGTGGATCACGTCTATGATGCTTACACTCAGGACTTCAGTCAGAATGAGAACATTTTTTTGTAAAATGAGTTGAATACAAGGAGAAACTTGACCACTAGCAAATTTTTAGGCAATATAACTTACTTTGTTGTGTATCTGAGTTAGGACGTAGCTATGTGTAAAAGGGGTTGCTAAAGAATTAGTTCCTGCTCCTCTACAAGAAACACATTTTGATCTTCCTTTCCCAGGCCTAAAGAAGTGCAACACTTTTTGGATTCCTCTTCCACAGTATCTGGTGAAGGAGAATAAAATGTAAGCAGCAGGAGAGAACTGTCACTCAGATTCTGGAAATTTCTGTTCTCTCCAGCCTCTTGTTTCTAGCAGGTGATGTGTTAAGCAGTAATGTTCAGAGAAAATACCCATTATTTGTTTCTTTTTTTCCCCTGCATGGGGTTGAAAACCCCTGTGGTTTCCAGACTGAAAGGAAAATATCAGTTTTCCCAGTAGTGCTTTCATACACATACTGTGGAGGGGGGGGGGGGGCGGGAATCAATATGATAATCTGTTATCTTCACTCTTCTGGTGGTGTAGGTCTTGTCAAAGCTGTGAATGGTACCAACATGGCTGCATCGTTTTGGATGCATGAAAGTGTCATCCTTCTGTAATGTAGCTGTATGCATGTAGAGGTTGCTAGTGTAGCTGCAGTTACACATGCAAAATGGTGTTATTTTTCTGGAAGAGCTTCAGCCTTGACTTGGGTGAGTAGTTTTGGTTTATTGATAGAAAATATGCCTTTGCTGCGATGAAAGGAATGCTTTACCTCTTTTGTCAGTATTCCTATGTAAATGCGATACTGTTGGAGTAGTATTAACAAAATGGCTTTCAGATAGCCGGTTTAAAGCAGAGAGTGGAAGAATGCAAGCGTTTGTGAGCATCAGGGGCCAGTCTGATAGTTAGCTGTGACTGAAGAGGGAAGATTTCATTCACTGACACAAGCAGCTGGGCTCCGGTACTTGTCTCATCTGTCTGTGAACCAGGTCAGTCTATGTACCGGGGGTTAGAAAACTAACTAAAAAAAGTTGATTGCTATTTAACTGTCTTAGGTGATCTCGTGGAGTGAGACTAACCCCTTGATGCTGAGGAGCGTTAGATCAGTTCAGTAGTTTCCTATAACTTCACACTGTGGGGGATGTTTTACGCTACAGCAGTGACAGTGTATGGATTTGCCATCCTTTCCACTTAGTTCACTGATGTGGTTTATAACAAAGTATGATCCCACAAATAGGGTTTTCCACACGAGTGAGGTATGGCGAAGAAGTAGAAGAAGAGATAAGCGTTTATTAAGCTGGTATTGATGAAGAAAGCCTCTCTCATGAAGCTGTAGACCTAAGAGTGGTGCTACAATAGACAAGCAGGAAGACCAGTTCAAGAATTCGTCTCTACCCATCTGTGACACCGCAGCTGTTTGCAGCATCACCAACTGAATTGCTGAAATGATGCAAATTAAAAGCTAGCCCTTCAAAAAGTAGGGCAGGAACTAGTTGAACTGACTTCACCACAGAACCCACATATGTGGATTCTGTGACTGTGTGAAATCTTTACCAGTGGCCTACCTGGGTGAAAGATGGTAACAGTAATCTTTCTCCTGTTTTCTGGAGATAATCAAGGAGTCTTAAATGCTTTTAGCAGGGATATTTTAATTAGTGAGCTTTAAGTGATGGTGCCTGTAACAATCCTAGCAGTCGTCTTTTTGTCAATAAGAATGGCTAGGTTTTTCTGAGCTGTTTAGTCTTTGAATGTTGTAGTCCAGTTTTGCAATGGAGTAGGAAATTCAGGTCCCATTGAAACTGGTGAAAGTGTGGCTAATAGATAAGCATAACTGCAATGAGGTATGTAAACTGTGGAAAGAAATATGTAGAGAATCATTTAGAAAAGAGGTGCAGCGCTTGTTGACACTTGAGGAAAGATGTGGTTAAAATGGAATAGCAAAACAGATGTTTTGTAAAGATATTCCCGTTTCACCAGTGTACTACAGGGGAGTATTATTTGAGCTGGCCTACAGTTAGAGGCTTTTGTAACCCTTAAGGGTTGAGAGGAAACTGGTGAATCTATTAAATTATAATCTGCTATTCAGCCGTATTAGTGAATATAAAGCTTCATTTAAAGATGAGTAAATTAAAGTTAGTGTGTAGGTGTTCTCTTTCTTTAAATTGCAGATTTTGGATGGACTTTGCAACATAACAGTAGTTGCCAATCTGGCCTGCATGTTCAGATTTCGGGCTCGCAGATACTAACAACTTTTTCAAGCTAAAGCTTAATATAAGTGTCCATCTGTGTACAAAATGCTGTACAAAACACAAGTGTTTAAGCCTTATCTAGGTGCTGAAGTTCAACATTACTTCTTTCTTGTTTCTTGGTTGTGTTTATCATATTGGTTTTGCTTAATTTTTTGTTGTGGATTTTAGTTGCAAGTAAATTCCCTGCAACAGAGAGTATCTTAAAGTCAAAGTACCACCTAATGGTGTTAGCAGAGTTGATGGAGCTACAGGCTTCCTTCCTGTTGAGACTGGCCAAAAGAACAGGCCAAACTGTAGCTTGTGTTTCTTCAGTGTAGAGCCAATGGCAACTCTCCGGAATGTTTTTTCCACTCCCCATCAATGAGTGGGGAAATTCTTGCCAACGCAAATGAGATCTTGAGACCTGCAACTTGACTCAACATATTATAGTTCATACTGAAAAAAATACTTTAGCTAGAAAAATATCCAGAGTTATCCTAGCGTGAGATCTGGTTAATTAAAAAACAGTTGTCTTCTGGTTTGAAGTTTTTATGAGACTTAGAGCAAAACAGTATTTCAGCTTTGTCTGTGTGCCTTCAAGCTGTGGCCTGTGATAAGGGCAGGTCATCACCTTACACTGTCATGTCAATGAATGTTGCAGAATGTCTACAGTGACTGCTCAGACTGTCAAAATTCACTGATTTCAAAAGCATGTTCTCATTTCACATTTTACTATTGCAGTACAGCTTCTCTGGCTTCTGTAGCTTTGTTTTCTGATGTACATGCATTGACTAGGATTTTAAATTGATTTAGGAGAAGCCTAGCAGTGCAGCTTTGTTTGCCTTCTAAACTTAAAAATTTATTGTCATTGTTTTGTCATCCTTTCTGAACCTATTGTGAGAATGAAACTATATGTAATCGGAAGGAATACTACTTCTTTTGCTATTCATTTATGGGGAAAAAAATTGTGCTTTTATCACAAAATTAAAGCACAAGAGGTTTTTTCGTACCTTTGTTCTTGCCAGCTCCTGTGAGAAGTCCACATCTGCAGTTTTAAATTATGCCTGCCTGTAACCCACAGCTTAGTATTTTTGCAGGACAAGCATTAGAAAATTGGAATGGGTGAAAAATTGAATCCTTCTGAAATATGAAGCTAAGTATAATAGTTACGAATCCTTTGCCACTTTGTCTGCATGACATTGTTCATCTTATCTTTCAAAAGTTGGTCTACTTCTATTAACAGGCCTCTTATCTTCATTGCAAATGCAAGAAATGTATTAGTAGGTCTAAGTTGTGAAGAGCTATCCAGACTAGCAGAGTCACTTTTCCTCCATGGAGTTGTTTAATGTTTGTTTTTATAAAATGGGATCTCACTGCTCTGTTTAGTTTCCTGAAAACACCTGATATCTGGCTATATCTGTGGTTAGAAAAGTAAACTTAAACACTGAGGCTTAACTGTCCTCACTTGTATGTACTTTTTATATTTTCATTGTTTAACTCCAGTTGTAAAGAAAAAGATAAAACACAACTAATTTCTTAGTTAAAGGCGATAAGGTGGTATAATATCCAGAAAACACAGAGGAAGGTCAAAATCTGAGTGGAAAGAGAAGTGTTTAATAAAGGGAGTGGGCAATTATCTCATTTTTAGAATCATTGGCAAGTTAATAACAAAATTCGTCATCTTAGTAATTAGTTAAACAGTAACTTTTTTACTCTTGACATGTGCTAATATGTCCAAAATATTGGTGGCTTTATAATTAAAAAGGTTTGTTAGATTTCGTAGTTTAATAATACATGTATGTCAGTTTCAGAGAGAACCCTTTTCTGTTTTTGCTGCTAGATGATAGCGTAATCTTGATTTCTAGCTTTTTAAACAATGGTTTACTTCCACACTTTCCCTCTGCCCTGCTGTCCATAGTTTGCAAGAAAGGACCTTGGAATAGGGTTAAGACGGACAGAATCTTAGTCGCAAATTTTCTGTATTTTTTAATGTGGATTTTAGTCTTCTGTAAATCTTGCTGCTGTTGTGGGAGTCTTTTCTTCCCAAGCAGCGTGACAAAGTGGAGGACCTTACAAGCTTAAAAGCTCTTTACTCGCCTTGTTCTGTGAGGTGTCTTTTCTATTCGTTCTCAACTTCCCTCTATTACTTTCCTTATCTGCCTTTTTCAGAGCAGGTTATTTTTAATTTTTTCCCTTTGACTATATAGTTGTCTTGTTAGTCTGTATTTGGTGTCAGGACCTTTGTAAGGAGATATTGTCTAAGGTATAAAAGGTAGAAAATAGATTAATTTGTGAAAAGATTAGTGGCCATCATTTAAAGGTTATAACAGTAGGAAACAGTACGTATTGAGAAGCCTTGAATACTGGAGGTGTTTCTGCTCTTCCCAGCTTTCCTCTCCCTTTCCCTTATTAATCTCCTCTTCCTGAATCCTGTGTGGTGTAAAGTGCAGAAAAAAGGGTCGGTGTTGTTAGTCCCTTACAGAGCAGAAGTGCAGTGATGGCATCTTTCTTTCCTTTACAGAAGGTTGGAGGACCAGTAGCATTCTTCTCTTCTTTGAAGAAAGTTCCTAGGGAAACATGGGAAACTCAGGGGGAAAAATAGTGCATTTTAAAATATATTATCAGTTCCTAGGTAGGAAATCTGTATTTTATACGAGAAGATGATAAGTATGGAAAAATAATTGGGAGCCAGAGGAACACCTATTTAGACATCTGTCTGTTACTTCTCCCTACTTGTGTATAAAATATGCTCCTTGAAGAAAAGCAACAGGAAAAGTAAGTTGTATTGGCACCACCAATTTTCTATTTGACTCTTGCCTATCAGTGTCTGTTACCTCATCTCGGTGTAGGTTTTTTCCCAGATTAATGGATTTTTGTTTATTTTTTCCTATTACTATGAAGCTGGCAGAAAATAAGTGGAAACTAGGGGCTTCCTCCCAAATGTTGCAATGGTGGTCTTGGTTTTGTCCTTACATATGTTAGTTTGGGAACTAACAGAGAAGAAAAAGAAAACAACCCCTAGTTTCCATGACCATGCTTCTCCCTTTCTTTCCCCCTTTTCCCTGGCAGCTATTCGGTCAAAGAAGTCCTTGGTTACCCTAGGATCTTCTGACAGTGTAATTTCATGGGTGACGATAACCACACTTAGATACAAAGTCAAGCTCTGTTAGCCTAAAACTAGGACAGCCCAGCTGTAGGCCTCTTCCTAATATGGGCACCCTTCCTGTCCAAGGGCCTCAATTCCCCTTCTAGAGAAGAGGATAGACAGAAAAGGGGACTTCTGCAGCCATTCTTTTCCTTATGGTACTGTGTTAAATAGCTGAAGGTCTTTCTTCCCTACCTCTTGGTGGTGTCCTACCAACCCTTCTGAAACTCCTCCACCTGCTCTTACTTCAGGTGCCTCTTTTAACACAGTTGTTTCCAATTAGCTCCTCACAACTCAAGGAAGTGGTTTGCTGTTATTAACCCTTTTTGTGTTGCTTCTGTATAACTTGCATGTCTCTTCCTTCCTCTTACCCTACAGGCCCAAGTTGTTGTTTGTTTGTAACAGCTGCCAGAGACAGCCTTGTGTAGTTGGGCTAGATGTTTAACTTCCTAAATGTTTATTCTAGTGCTAAGGTGATGTAAAATCAGAAGAGTCTCTTTTAGTGTTGAGTACAATCTTGGTTTTTTCCCCTCCTCCAAGATTGCCCTCAGGAAAACTTAAGGGTGTGATTTGTAAATCAGTGTAAGTTGGCTCTGCTCCTTTCCCTGTGTTCATACTGACATTCATCTGACTCAAAGCTAAACTAGCAGAAAATTAACATTACTTCCCCCCCAGCCCGGTTTTGCTCCCTGAACTGGCTTGCTGCAGGATCAGCTGAGTGCCAGCACTGGCTCAGATCACAGGAGGGAGAGGGGGAATGCATGCCTAGGCGCCCCGGGGAATGACAGTGGCAGTATTGAATTGTTTTGGAACTGCATTTTAAGGAGTGGCTGAAATACCCAGCCTTACTGTCATTGAAACATTATGAGTAAACAAGTCAAGTCCCTGACTAAGATGAAAAAGGAATTTATTTTTTGCCAGTCTGGCTTTCAGTAGGTATTTACCTAAACGGTGGATTTACCAGTGACACCTCTCCTATCAATTAAATAAATTGTTTGACTTCTGTAAAGAGGGGAAGAATGGAAAAGAAAATACTCAACCAGCCCGGAAGTAAAAGTATGTGTGTGACACAATCCTTTGTACTTCTTGACCAGGGGAGAATAGCATGAGGGTTGCTGGAAATTCAATCTCAAAGTTCATGAAATAAACTGAGATGATTCTACAGGTGAGTCACCCGTGGTAAATGAGAAGGGAGTAGAAGTTGCCCTATAGTTGCTCAGTTTATGATTAAAGAACAGGAGGGAAGTTGGAGCTCATGGTTCTTAGCTGCTTAGTTATCTGACTCTGTGCCCACTGGTCCAGTTGCTTCAGACCTTTCATTCTGCTTGCATCTATTTCTGTGGGAAATAGGACATGGGACTTTCTCATCAATACCTAAGTGCCTGATACTGGTCGCGCATTTTACTCTTTTGACTAATCAGTAGTGATAGGTGATACTGTCGTATTTATTACAAAAGGCAAAAGTGTTTTGAAAATGGTCAGTGTGCTTTCAAGGAGCGGGTAGATTTTTTTTTTCTTTGCTCATTAGCTTCCTTCCTACCCACCTCTCAGGTGATCAAATTGCTATGGGATGGGAGATGACCATAAGAAACTTCACCGTTTTGGAGTCTGCAGGACAAGGTATCACTGGTCATGCCTGAGGAGAGCAAGAGAGTTTGGTACTGCCTTAAGGCTTGTTCTACTGTGCCAGTTCCAAGTGTAACTGAAAAACTTTTACATGTGCCAAAATGAAAAAAGGAGAGTTTAATTTCAATTATAAGTCATCTTCTCAGGAAAGTATGGGTAAAATAAAGTACAGCAATGCACGAAACTGAGGATATGTTCTGTTTGATCTTCAGACATATCTTTTAATCATACGTTTGGTTATTACACTATGTCTTTAAGCCTGCTCTTCTCAAAAGATGACCTCTTTGAATAGACTCTTGCATGGAAATTTTCCCCCAATCCTTAAAATAGCCAAAAATGTTTGCCCCCATTAGAACAACTCTGCTTTTACCTAACTGAAATAAGAGAAACCTCTGACTGATTGCTTCAGCCAGTCATTTTCTACCTCAAAAAAACCTTTACATTTCAAAAAGAAATAATTTTCTCTGACTTCTGCTTTTCAGTTTGATACAGATTTAGGCTTGACATGTATAATTTTGTGTGGTATACTTGAATTGATATGTGAAACATTTTAATATACTGACAATGTTTATTTTCTGGATTCAAGTAGTATCAGCATTTCCAAGTGGTATTGTCTGTAACGAAACGTTTTAATTGAAGCTGCGCTTGAGCAGAAAGAAATATGCTGTATGTGAAAGGTGTAAAGAGGAAGACAGAGACTGCTTTCTTTGAAAAGCTGGAGAACCTAATTTTGAGCCTGGATATTCTGAACAAACTAGTTTTTCGATTAGGCTTGAATGATTCATTTAATCTCTTTTATGGTTAGATTCAGATTCCATGACAATTCTGATTCAAGGTTCTTTCTTCACTTTTTAAATGAGGGAGAGGAATTGGGAGTGTTTCATCACCAGTATTTTTATCTTTTTCAAGATGCCTGGTGATTACAGGTGTTCATAAGGGAGAGGTTTGTTAAATTTCTTTCTTCAGCAGTTAAGGATAGTGATATTCTAAGTATCTTTGCTCTGTTAAGGGACCATGATTATAGTTTTTGAGTATTTGCAATAGAATTACTTAAGTGTCTTGGTAACATAATTAAATTATTTGGTTATTCTGTATGTTTTGTTTATTTTTACCTTTAACGTTATCCATGGAGAACAGACATTTGCTTTTATCAGTATTTGAACAAATAGCAAGTCAGGGGCATCAGACTGTACAACTGTGTATGTGGAGGGAGGTCTTCTCTGATAATCTGTTCTGAGACTTTCACTTCTCTTTTCTCAGTTATGATCATGTTGTTTACATTTTTTTTTTCTTTCCTTGACACAAAAAGGGACTTTGTTATCGTCCCTACATGTTTAATCCATCATCCAAATTTGTGTAGGTAGCTGCTGAGGCAATTTTCTTTTTGCAGCTCAGTTACCTCTCTCTTGGACTGAGAGAATGAAATTTAAAATGTTGAAGACTGCTGGAATTAGAGGGGGAGAGACTGAACTTTGAGTCTTAAAATCATGCTGGTGTCTTATGTTTTGAAGCAGATAAAGAGGGGCCAGTAAAATTATCTTTCAAGAGCAGATGCAGTTTCCAAGAACTGGATCAGCAAGTCACTGTAGACACATGAACTTCTATATTGGGGACCTTGTAGTTATAAACAGCACTTAGTAGGATTTATATCAATAACACATAAGTTAGAGGAATACTGTAGAGGGTAGTCAAAGACTGTTTCTTGTAGGCATTATTAAGTCACCTGTCCCTCTCCAAAAGTCTGCAGTTTAAACTGTCTGCTGTGTGAGGTTTTTTCCTTTCCCTTGTTCTACACCAAAGCTGAAAGGTCCCCAATGGTCATCCGCTTTTTTTTTTAGGCTGAAGTTTGGTGATGCCAGGTATCTTACAGCTTGTTTCTGTTCAATAGAAGAAATGATGAGTAGGCTTTATCGACAATTTTTTTTCACTTACATGGCATGTATATAAGCATCTTTTTATTCTGAACAAAGTAGGAATCATACAGCAATTTCTTTACTTGTATCTCTGTCCCTTTGTAGCTAACCTTCTCCCTAGCAGAGAGTATGCTTTTATGACTAGGAGTTATGGGCCCCGTTGATTTGGAGGCCAGCTTGTTTGCTGCTGATTCTCACCTTTCCCAGGCCAACAATAATAGCCTTTAGACACTATGAAAGCTTCAGATTACATCACTCTCATTAGTCGTCATTTCTCAGGACCTTTCTCTTCTTTTCTGAGTGTCCCACAAGAGAATCTATACTGTGCTCTTTTCCTGTTTTTAACCTTTTCCTCCAGCCTATAGTGACAGATCTGTTTCAAACTACATCTGTAGCTGGTTTTGTCTTGCTGATTGTAGCAAGTGGGATTTCTATTATGACTGGAAAGTGAAATTTCTTGTTGTGGTTGCTCTTTAACAGATGAGAGAGTAGAGAGAAAGGGATGTAGAGTAATTGAAGTGTTGGTTTCCAAATATATTTGTTCCATGATTTCTGAATATATTTTTTGTTTACTGGTGGGACGTGCATGAAGAAATGATAGGAACAAGTAGCAAAAGAAACACTATGCCAACTCTAGTGGTGGTTCAGTGAGCTGCATGATACTTAAATGTTCTTCGAGCTCCAGCCCCTGAAGTCGGAATTTGAATGTTCTTGAAACACAAGCCTCTGTCCTTCAAGGCTGCAGAACATAGCCTGCATGTATAAAAATTCAAGGTTAAAAATTTGGGGGGGGGGGGGGCAAAATAAACAAAAAAAAAAAACCTCCACGAGAACCCAGTGTTTTCTAGATTAATCTTTTTTTGAGAACCAAAAGATTTTCAATGCTTCTATTTTTTCCTTTAATCTTTGGAGTAGATGGACTCTGGATGATGTGGAAATGAAAGGGGAAAAACAGGAGAGAAATGAGGACAGGGCTACAAAAGTAAGACAGTTCCTTCCCTTCCAAGTCTTTCCGTCAGATAAAATTGTCATAATGTGTAGAAGAGGGTTACCACCGAATGTGAAACTGGAAGTCTGTGCTGAGTTTACAGCTGCTCAGTCTCCTGACCTTCTAGACTGGTTTTACTCTTTTGCCTTCCGTGCTGTCAGGCAGAGATTGTGTGGAGCCTAGTGTCTTCCCATATACCTAGAATTTTCCGAAACTTAGCCTCTAACAATGTGCTCCATTAAAGGGTATAACTGCTGCTTGTTTTGAATGAAACAAAGTGAAAGAGAGAAAAATAAACTATACTGATAAGAATTTCTTTCTTCTTTTTCTTGTCTGAAGCCTTCCAGAAAAGCAAAGCTCATTTTTATGTGGTAATGGCAATCTTTTTTTTCATGACTGTTCCTTACTTTTAAAACTGGAATTGCAAACACTTCTAGTCAGCTTCATGCTGATGATGACTATAATTGATGTAAAATTACACTTGTTGTAAAGGTACAATTGTGAAACTATCCCATTGCAAATTTGGTATTCTGAAGGGTTTTCACAACTGAGTGGTAAAGTGCAGATCTGAGCAGAAGTGTCACCATTGCATGTCTGGTGCCGAGCTTGAAACTGTTATTTTTGTGAATTACCAGATACCTGTACAGCTCGGCTACTTGATATGCTTTGTTCTTGTTTCATGATGTGGACAACAGGTTGTTGGGTTTTTTTTCATATTGGGATAGAACTGTTCTGTGGATGTGTTCATATCTGGCACTTAGGCTGACTTGATTTTAGTCTCTTTGCCTTAGTTCACTTGCAACTTCAGGGAACTTAATTCAAATTTGAAGGAGTTTAGTGTTAACAAGGGAAATATATCCCCAGTCTGTACTCTTCCCCTACGTGTGGGCTGGTATTGGCTCTTCTTAGGTCCCCTCTTCCAGCCAGCTCCATTTGCTAGAGGCTAATTTAGGCTCCCCCTCACCCACCGAAAAATAACTTTGTGGTGTACAAGCAGATGGAATTGCCTCTTTGAAGTGTCCACTGAGCAGAAGGGCCAGAGCAAAGTTACCATGGAGGAGAAAGGCGAGTCAGACCTCCTCCGGTAGGTGGCAGCAGCAACCTGTTGAGCTGGGCTGAACTGGAGGTGTGAGGGGACAGAAAAATAAGGACAGGTATATAATAAACAGCTGAAGAAAGTTCACTGAAGCTAATTTGCTAGCTTTTAATAAACAATGTCCTGTTAAAGAGTTTCTCTCAGAGCTCTGTCTGTGAAAGTTGTTACACTATAAGGCCCTCGGTAGTTTGAGATCGTTTGGTCTAGGTCTGACAAATACACTGCTTATCATTATTTTCTGCCTCTTAATTGCTGAAAAAGTGCACACTTCTGGCTAGTATTTTTATCCGAATGGATTTGGAATTGCACAGCCTTGACTCCTGGGAGGATAAGCATCTATGGTGGGATAAGTTGTATTCAAGATAGAGCGTAACTCTGTCGTAACATAAATTAAGCCTGTGTCAGCATTTGACACTAAATTCATTCCTGCTTGAGGTTTAAAAAAAAAAAGTCCTGAGTCAACAGATTTTCATGTATTATTGTTACTGGTTTGTTAAATTGTAATATCTGTTGGAAGTTTAATAAAAGATCAAAATACTAAACAAGACCTGTTGCTCATGATCCATCTCTGAGAAGGGCCCTCTGCCCAGTGATGGGTCGAAAGAGTACAGTGTATTCTTGGCATTGATATTGATTCAGAATAATTTTTATAAGACTCATTTTTTAATTACAGTGTTCCTCTCTTGAAATTCTAAACTGTACTTTGAATTAAATCTGATAAACATCTGAAGTTAACAGGTGAAAAAATGCATTTATTCCCTTATTCTCTAAGTTGATAGCATTAAAATCTCATTAATGCTTTGAAGCAAATTCATAGAAAGAAGCTACAAAAGTCAGACTTAGCTGTTTGATATATTTTCAATTTAAACATTTGAAAAGATATATTTGATTTATTAACTTTTATGAGATACGTACAGAAACTTGCGTAAGTGTGAAGCACGTATGTGTGAATAAAATATGAACTTAAATAGTAGACTGTTCTCCAAATTAGGGTTTTTTTCTTTTAAGTGAAAACATATACTTGCTTTCGGGTATTAATTGCAATCCTTTCAAAAACTGTGCTGTAAGAAGAAGGAGGAAGATTATATGCCAGGGATGCTGCTTTTGAACGTGGTTGAGACACAGGTGTGTGCTCGTTGTATCTTGCATACCATGATATGATGTAAACCAGCTTCTGTCTGGAAGCCTTATCTACATAGTGATAAACTTAAGCAGTTTGTATGCTAATAGCTCTTGTCTCCAAGAGTAGGAAGCATTTATATCCATAGAGTGCAACCAGCAAGGGTTCATACCTTTTCATGGCCTTGTAGACATGTTTATCCAGTAGTTCCTTTGGACTGAAAAACTTGAGGAGTAAGCAGATCACTAACAGAAAGGCTTGTCTAATTGCTGCTGGAGGTTAAAATCTTATCAAGGAGGTAGGGTATAGCCCTTACACAAACAGAGTAGCTAGTATTGTGAGATGAGTTGTATTTTTTTTTTTTAGTATTGTTGTTACTTTATCATGGTACAGAAAATGTGCTTATATATAAAGGTGCTGTAAACAGATATTACTGTCTTAGCTTACAGTTTGTTTTCCCCTCCTTTTCCATTGCCCAGGGTTTGTTAAGAGAACAAATGCAGTAGCATCTTGCCCAGTTTGCCTGAAGGGCAGAGATACAATACCAGGTTTTTTGTGTGTGAACTACTGAAAGAAATAGTAAATGATAAAATACACTTGTTCCATACAAACAGGGAATGATGATGGGGCGGGGGGAGTGAGGCAGTTTGCAACTTCTATTTTAAAAAATAATAGTTTCTAAGAGAGTTTCTTATAGCCCTTGCATAGTATTTCCTGAAAAGTGAGTGGAAGCCTCCTCACTTTTTTTTTTTACACATTTGTGAGGTAGCATTCTTCTCTTTTATTCTGCGCTATTTGGATAATGCACTTAATCAGGGAATGCTGAAACATTTAAAGACCAAGAATGTAGTTTCATGAGCATTTCTTTCCATGTCAGCCCTGGCATGAGCTGCTCTGACCTTAGCTTCTTATTCCTGCCTTGCCCCTCAGTTGCACTAGTATAACTAGTTAATGTTCCAGGTGGCTATGCAGCAAAGCAGATTGCGGAATTTACCATCAGAAAAATATTATTTTTAACCTGGATTGATTCCCTGACCGGCCTCACTGCTCAGCTGCACAAACAGTTGTGCCAGCACAGCTGAGGGATGAGGACTGCTTAAGCTGGTACTGCAGTGGAAAAAGTGTTGTGAAACTATAGCCTATGGCTTAATCTGTGTATTCTAGGTGTTTTGCTGGTACAGTTATACTATGCTGGCAAAATATTTCTCATACAGATGCAGCTTTCATCAGTACAGTTTATTTTGATTGTGGAATGGAGAAAAGGATAATTGTGGGGTTTGCTCTGATACTTCTATGTTGTCAAAATATATAATAATACAACATATGTCTGTCAGTTCTGTATAAAAATTATTATTCTTTACATAAAAAACTAATTTGAACTACTATAGAAAATTAGAAAATGGAAGAACTATAAAATCAAGGCATCATCTGGTTTTATGCTGTCTACTTGGAATACTTGTAATGTTGAGATATTGCTAATTGAAATTAATAATTGATATTGAGATATTGCTGTATATATTGTATTGTAATATTGTATATTGAAGTATAATTGATGTTGAGATATTGCTGTTGATAATGCTTCCATCTTTAACCAGATTGGTATTCCTGCAGATGATGAAAGATTAATAGTGATCTTTATTTTTGAAGGTGAGGGCAACAGGAAGCCTTACAAGAAATGAAAGTCACAATTCTTGAGTAGATACCATAAGAAGCTAGAAGCTCTGAAGAAGAGGTTTAAGATTTCAGGAGATAATACGGGATTTCTTAAGAATTCCGTTTTTTGTCCCTACACACTTAGAAAAGTGATTATGTAGCTATGGGTCCACTTGGGAAAGAAAGCATCAAAATGTTTTGATTCTTTGTCTGGAAATTTGGGCTCTGCACCCAGGCAATTAGACTCCGTAATTTCTTTTCTGATCTGGTTCTTCTGTTGTTTTAGGTGTCGGTTTACTTCAGTTCTCAGTCTCATGCTGTAAATGGGGGGGAATGGGCAAGTATTCTCCCTTACTTTGAATAATTAAAGAATTTGAATTTTTTTATGCTTTGCTTTTTAAATTTGTAATTCTGCCTATTGGTACACATGATACACAATGAAGAATAACTTAATACTGTTGCTACATTTCTTTGTATTCAGGTGCCATTCAGCTAAGGTAGACTTCCTTCAATCATATTTGACTAATAGTGTATTTATAGGATTTTAAAAAATGCTACAGTATTTCATATTTTTACTCTCTTTAAGTTGATAAATGTCTAAGCTCACGTGTGGCTATAAAAAAGTTTCATTGATTTCATTTGGTAATTAGTGTTTGGAATGCCATCAGCCCAATTCAACTGCCAAGTATCAGTCTGGAATGGGCTTTGTAATACAGGGACAATGAGAAATCTTAGGTTTTGAAACCAACTAGTATTCTAAATGCTTTTATCAAATGCGACTTATCATGTAAAGTTAATGCCAAACAATTACAAATTGATTGCAAAATGTAAGGTAGTGTTACGGTAGAAATTTGTGCTCTGCATATTCCTTTAAGAGTTCACTATCCCTCTGGCAACAACTGGAAAGAGCTTTTTCTAATTATGCAAAGTTTAAGGTTTCATTAAAATGAGGGGGGGGAGCAGCTCCTAAATTTCTACATTTTGTGGCTTGGAAAGGAAACACAAATCTGTTCTTTGTAGACAGTTTTTGCTGACTCTTTGTAGCTTTCCTAAGCACTGAAGAGAAATTTTAATATGTGGGTAAACTTACTGATCTGTAAAAGAGTGAAATTGCTAAAATCACTGATATTAGAGAAAATTATGCAATAGTTCAGAAGCTATAAAAAAAACTCATGCAGAATTTCTTCTAAAGTGGTAAAAAGGCATATGGGCAACTCATTTCACCATGGTAGTTTCCCCTGCTCTTGAATCTAGAAGAAATATATTTCGAACTTCCAGTGTTGTTTGTAAGGGAGTTTTCTTTATAGAATTTTAAGTTATGAGAAGAACTGGTTTTTTGTCTCATGTCATAATTCTTATTCTAAATTCATATAACTGAAATGGCAATGTTCATGGTAGATTTTATTGTTCTAGAGCATGTTGGTTTGTTTTGTTCCTGAAAGTTATGGGCCTGTAGCTTGCCTCTCAGGTTGGTGGTATTGGTATTGGCATTTAGTTTTGGTTTGGCTGGAGCACTCAGTCCTGTTAGGACTCACTGATGGTGAGAAGGGATTGAGTTTACTGCAGCTGAAACAATGAAACAAGTGTGACTATTTCAGAATATGTTTTAACATTGTGAAATGGAATGCCTGTAGATTTATTAGTTTTAATTATTTATGATAACCTGTGTTGCATTATGACAAATTCAGTGGATTCTGTGGAAGACTTGCTTTGTCTTTTACTTGCTTCCTTGGGCACCGCCTGTGGCCAGTGTCACTAAGCCTCTCCTATAGAGATTAAAATTAGTCATGTATTTTAAACCTATATAGCTGTCACTGACGTAAAAGGGCACAGTATGGTCAAAATTCATGCTGCGATGTCTTGAAAATTTGTCTGGATGTGATTTAGTTACATTTTTACATACCAATCAACCAAGCTGCTGTATCTATCCCCTGTGGCTCCCAATGAAATGGTTAAGATGTCTTGGTCAGTGTCACTAATACTATTACATAATAATAGGGGGTGAGGGGCCTCATCTGCAGACTGGGCCAGGTTCCAGGGATGCCTGGAATTTTATGCTGTTTGATTCCCTTGGTGGCCCAATCACTAGAACTGCTCCTTTTTTAAGATGTGTATAAGGGTACCCTGACAGTGTCAGAATGAGGATGTGGCATTTCCAGTGGCAGATTACTGACTTCTTTATGGCTTGAACATAGCTTTAAGGGTAAGGCAGAATGACATTTAAGCTGAAAGGAGGTATAGTCTTTCAGTATTATTTCATAGGCTGTTGTCTTTGCTTTTGTTCCGAGGACTTCTCATGTAATGATCAAAAGTGATTGCATGTCAGTCTGTTTCAAGACTAATCAGTAGGCATTCTGGAAGATCTGTAGGATAAGAGGAAGCCACAGCATTTCAAAATATTTTTAATCAATTTTTTTTCTGCATAAGGAATTAACTATACTACCTCATTTAAAATAACTAACCATTCATTTGCAACATGGTGGTAACTATTTCATGGAAAGTGTAGCAGTTTCCGTTCCTCATTGGCAAGAAGCTGCTTTTCAAGGCAGTGGGGGTGAAATGAAATTCAAAAGTCCATCTGAAACTTTCTTGGTTTTTGTTTGGGTTTTTTGTTTTTTCTTAGTTGCATAATGACTGGTGCCTGTAACAACTCATAGTAGCCCTTTTTAATATCTATATGCTCTTTCACTTACAAGGTTTACTGTTCTCTTAGTCAATAGATGGCTATCCTGCATTTATCTAGAAAGGCAGAGCAAGATCTGCTAGCTGCTATGACGTGGGAAGATGTGGGGCTTGACAATTTTTTCTGAACTTCAGTATATGATATTGAAAAAGGTTTTTCCACTGTCTATACTGGCATCTAAAACTTTCCTACTCTGAAAATATTGTTAGCAGTGGCTTTGATTTTGGGCATTAAGAAGTTTGGCATTTTAAAATTCGAATTTCAAATATTTAAATGGGTTCTCTCTGATGTCTAGAGAGGACATTTGTCTGGGCTAGAAAGAAGTAAGTCTTACTCAAATGGAAGTAAATTCCACTGAAACATGTAAACATCTAGTTAGTGGTGAGGGATCTCAAGATCTCTGGAAAAAAGAGTTGGGGCTCACATAAGCTACTCATTAAGGATCTGCACAGAGCCCAACAGTAGCAGATAAATACTTGGCACAGAGGTTTGAATTTAATTTGGGCTCAGCGTCACAAAATGCATTGAGGCTTATAATTTCTCCTACAGCCCTTCCTCATAGCATATTCAGCCCCATAACTTTCATTTTTCTCTGGGTGTTTTTCCTCACTTCAGTTTCTTAAGTAGGCAGCTGTCAAACTGAATGCATTTCTTTAGGTTCTGCAGGTTGCGTGTGTGTTTTTCCAAAATAATCTGAAGTACATTCAAATGTTGAAAGTATTACACATGTTAAAGTAGAGAAAAAGTATTTCTATACTAATTATTATATTTCTTTAGATACTTATTTCTACTTCATTTAGAATACAATCGGTGATGCAAAAGCACTGTAAAAGCTTCAAGTGAATTAACCTTGCTTTAAAAAAAGCGTATTTCAAACAGCAGCTGTGAATCTACATGGGCTTCAAAGTACTTCCCAGTGTGTCAGTCTTCTCAAAGCATAGGCAAAAGGGCTTTTCAGACTGAACATAAGAGAGAGCATAGCCAGCATGTTGTAGGATGTGATTATTCCTTCTATTCAGCACTTGTGAGGATGCATCTCTCAGACTGTCTTGAGCCTGCCATTGCAAGAAATGCTGACAAACTGGAGCAAGTTCAGCTGAGGGCAACTAAGACGGTTAGTGATACATGTGGAGAGGCTAAGGAAACTTGGCATCTTTAATGTGGGGAAGAGAGGGCTAAAGGTGGGCTTATGTGTAGTCTTAAGTTGTTTTAATGGGAATTACAGGCAAGATGGGGGCAGCATAGTCTTTTCAGGTGGTGACCAAAATGACAAGAGTTAGGTCACAGATTGCAACAAGGGAAATCCCAATTAGACATAAGGAAAAAGTTGTTCTTAGTGGGGGTGATTAAACACTGGAGGAGGTTTTCCAGAAGCCTAGTGGAATCTCCATCCTTCGGGATTTTTGGAATTTGGCTGGCCAAGGCCCTGTGCACCTGGTTTAAACCTGAAGTTAGTCCTGCTTTGAATAGGTGTTTGGAGCTGTTGACCTCCAGAAGTCCCTTCTAACCTAGATTTTTCAGTGATACTGTGAAAGTAGAGCTGTTTTTTATTGCAGAGTATTCCAGAGTTGTAGGTCCAAGTTTAGAAAGCATTCCAGATCAATACTGCTTTATCAGGGATGCTGTTGGAGGTGGTTTGAGACAGAGCAGTCTTAGATTGTATAATTCCAGTCTGTTTGAGGCTGCATAAATTCAGACTGGTGCTTCCTAGAATATGTTTTTACCTGTTTCTTAGAAATGTTTTTGGTTTGGTTTCTTTTTAGGCAGTCACTGCTCTTATGCACCTATTCTAGTTGTAGAATTGGTTTAATATACAATCCCACAGGGAGGTAATAGGAGTGGAATATACAAATAGTGCAGTCATACTGCTGATCCAATGCTGGCTGCTAAAATAATATAATACATGGCTCATAACTCACTACTCAAATTCAACTTTTGGTCTAGCCACACTTACAGGGGCTGTAATTCAGATTCTTAATTACAGTTCTTGGAAAGCGTGTGTAATTTGTGTCAGCCTCTTTCATTGTTCCTCTTAGTTTAGCAGTGAAATCTTTGATTTCAGAATAATGTAATTGCAGACTTTTTGCACGGTAGGATCTTCCAGTGTGCCCTAGTATCTGCTGGATGCGATACGGGTGAATGTACCCAAGATGGTTTGAGCTTATGCAGCAGCTCATTGCTGCTGAAGCATAAAGAATAATCCAACAAAAAGAAAAGTATTGTCTTGTAATAGGTTAATCTCCTGAATTTGACCTGGAGAAGAGGTCAACAAATATCGCAGCCAGAGCAAGAAAGATGGCAGAACTGCAATGTCTGGAAACAGAGTGGAGGGAGAAGGAAGGATATGTTCTCTTACTGAAGCTTTCAGTCTGCTCAGCTTTCTCATGTAGTTTCACTCTAAATCTCTAAGCACTTCATTAGTAAAGGAGGTTGACTGTTACTGCCAGACAATTAACTTGCAGTACAGATCTCGAGTCTTCTCATAGGGGAAGATTCACTTAACAATCTTATCCTCATAGTGAGCAAGAATAGTGATAGTGGTCTTGTTGAGCATTCCTCATAAGCAGTCTGGAAATTGAAGCTAGAAAAACCAAAATCAACTCAAGATGGCTCTGTCCTTTCCCAACTAAGGTAGCTTGTGCTCTGGACTTGTGCTACAGGGGGCAGCTGACAGATCTAATAATGCTGGAGCTTCATTCTTTGCATCTGCAACAATCAGTGGCCTTTGTACTTGGTTTGAAAAGGTTCATAGAGATTTTGGGCATATATATTCAGAGGATTTTTTTTTCTACTCCTTCTCCAAAAGCGAAGGCTAGATTGTTAATTCTGAAATTACTTTGAAGAGCTGAAAATCAGAAAACTCTTAGGTGGCTGACTAGTCAGCTTTCATTTGTATTGAAGCCAGTAGATTTTAGCTAAAATATTTTGAAGTAGTGCTTTCTTGGAGGGGGGAGACGGGAATGGGGAATTAATGAAAGGCCTTAAATAGTTTGTTTTGGTAAAACTTGAGGTGACCATTTTGCATTAGTACGTTCAAATAAATTTTGTTATCTAATTAACAAAGAACAGAAAAGTTATGAATCTTCAGGAAGAGTGTGATGAATGTTACCTGTGGAGTCCTTAATCTGAATGAGCGCAATTCTCCTTTTTTTTTTAGCAATGAATTTTTTTCTTTTTTTTTTTTTCCTTGCATAACGTTTTTTGCCATAAATCATTCTCTTAGTTTGGCAGTCTGAATTATAAGAAGAGTCTTGCTTTCAGCACGTTATGATCTTTACTATCCTGGACTGATGATATAAGTTACTTGATTATTTTTAGATTTTAATTGATCTGATTGAAATTATTTGTTCTTGAGATATGAATATATAAAATAAATCACTTTTTTCATACAGAGCAGGAAACTGAGAGCACTTTCTGAAAGGAGTATGTGGAAAGTAAAGAGAATACTTGGAGTTACTCTTAAACTTTTTGGATTCCTTGTGGCTTTTTGTGACACATGCATTCACTACTTGGTGAATGCCAGAGAAAGTGTAATTTGATCATTGAGCCACGTTTGGTAAATCCTAGTTTTGTGGGGACAGTCTGTTCTGTCCACAGGGGAAAAAGCTCACTGCCAAAATCTAAAACCTTTCTATTTTATTTGGTTCTCTATTCTTTTGCTCTAGACTACTGAAGTACAGATACGTGTTACCTGTGACACTGACAGCATCTGTATTTGCTTTAGTTGTTGTAGTGTTTGGTCAATAAGTTTTCAAGCTATACTTTTGTTGAAATCTGGCTAAATAATTACTTTGAGAAAATATTTTGATAAATGATTTTGCAAAACTTTCTCTAACCTATGATCAGTGAAACACTAAAATCTGATGTGATGCCTGTAGCCTGCTGCTGCTTGGCAACTGTTTGAATACTTTCTCGAGTCTGGTATACATGAAATAGAACTATTTGTGTTCTGTTGTTTGATGCTTTCTTTAACAGTCCAAAGCTATTTCCAGTTTCTCTGTAAATGGTGTATTTTAAAAATGATTAGCTAGTCTTCCACACATAATTTGTACTGCAGGTAAGGCTGAAAATACTAGCTGAAAGCTCTTTAAGTGTTAAATTTGTGTTCCTTCCATTTGGATTGTAAATGAGAATAAAGTACCTGTCTTGCTACACATACTTTTAAAAAACATTCCAAAAGCTTATTTTTTTGGCACTAAATAATATTTTTTTCCTCTAGGGAAGAACATCAGGGAAGAAGGCAAGCATTAGCGTCCTGTGAAATAGTTTTTCATCTTCAGATCATAGTTCTGAGAATGATTTTAGCTGGCACAGCTTCTACCAGCCTCTGTTGCTCCAGTTGGCATGAGTATTTGATTGGCAGAGGGATGAACAAGGCTGGGAAACTGATTTAGGTTAAAATTAACCTAGCCCAAAAAAATGGGATTACTAAGTAGTCTAAGATGTATTCTGAATAAGTAATCTAATTTTCTCATACAAGTGCTTGCTCAAGGGAGAAAGGGGAAGTGCCAGCCCAGGTACTAATGGAGAGAAAAGCAGGATCTTAACGTTGAGAGAACCTGGACCTCGGACTGTCCTAAATGCCTCTTGCCCTAACCATCATGCCATGCCTGGTAAAAATCTACTTAAATTACACATACGAATGATTTTGATACTAGTGTTTCATACTATACCTGACTACGAGGAGGAAGTTGTGTGGTGTCATGACTATACGTGACTACTAGGAGGAAGGAAAGCAGCTTGGTCCTTCCTCTTCTAGTGCAGTGCACTAACAGTCCAAACACAGCTATGGGTTAGTGATGATCCATTTTAATGCTTTGAGCAATGGCTTTCATGTAAATGCGATCACAAATTCCACCACCAGAGCGTCAAACTACACTTGTATGTGGTGTATAACGTACATTTTTACATACAGGTAACTGTTTATATTGTATAGGAAAGAACACTGAAGGTGATATGTGATGAATTTACTTTGCTCTTAAACCATGCAGTTTGTAACTTGTAATAGCTTACAGACTTGCTTAAAATACTGTTGCTCAAGCTATCCTTGGTATCTCTCTGTTTTCTCTAAGCAGATAACGCCTCTAAAGCTAGTAGTACTGCTCAGGAATTTTTCACTTCCAACACTTTTCTTTTGAGTGGTGTTTTGTATAAACCAGGCATTCTCAAAGTAGTCTGCAAATCACAGTGAAATGCTACATGAATGTGGCTTTAGAGAGCTGAACGGGGGTTTTTTGTGCACGTTGCATACCAGTGCTAATGGTTCCTGGTTGTATGACTGCCACAGATATGAGAGCCCTTGCTGTAAATTTTTGCAAAATGTTAGTATTCTTCTCTAAGTGTCTGCTTAGCATATGGGGAATCAGAGGTTTTGACCCTATGACCTGGAAAATTCTTGTTGTTTCACAAGTTAGAATTGCTGCTATGTTTTAAAATGAGATCAGCAAAGAGACTGCGTTGATAAGACTGTTTAGAAGATATCATAGTTCAGAAGTGTAGTGTTTTGCCTAGTGAAATACAAAAGAAAGATGATGAATGAGCTGGAGTATGATACGAAGAGAGAAATTCTCTCTTTGGTTGCGTTCCAAAGTGTTAAAATCAGAGTGTGCAATTCTATTCCTGGCATTACTGTGGAGTTATTGCATGATGTTAGGCAGAACTTGAGAGATGTGCATGTGAATACACGTCATATGGCTTAATTGTGATGTTACTAATTTTTTTACTCTTCTTAACTTCCCAGTACTTGATTTTTTTTTTTTTGCAAAAGTAATGTTATTTTCAGTGGATGTGAACTTAAAGTTATTGCTGACTTAAGTTACCATTAATGTAGTCTGCTCTGCAGTAGATGTATCAGCTGTTGAACACTACGCACCAGTTTAAGATACAAATGAAGAATAATTAAAAGCGACATATATTTAAAGTAAGTACTATTTCTGGAGTTTGGCTGTCATGATATGACTGAACCACCCTTAAATTTATAAGTAATACAGAGTATCACTAGATTTAATTTGCCTTCCGTACATTCATGCTTTTTTGAGGCCTTTTATTCAGTTATTGCATTGGTCTGACTTTTCAGTTGTAGAATATGATGAGCAGTACGTGACATGACTGCGAGGGCAAAGACCCAGCAGGAATATTCTTCATAGCAATTTTATTGTTCATAGTATCCTTATTGTAACAGGAAATGAGAACTTTAAATACTTTCTTTTTATTTTTATTATTCTAATACACCTATTGTCAGAAGCTCATTTTTAAAAATTGGTAATAAGAATTCCTCAAGCTAGAGGCGTCTCTTGCTTGCCCTGTGAAATGTTATTGCATCTCATTGGCTGAGTTAGAAACTTAGTAAACTAAGTTTCCCTCCTAATTGTATGGCTTGAGGAGATTTCGGCACTGGGCCATGACAACTGCATCCAAAAGCATTAGCATTAGTGTTGCCCTTGCTGCAGTAGTAACAACCCTTAGAGCAATAGAATAAATGAAGGATGGAGAGATCTCTGACTGGTTGACTCTATTTTGAGAACATTACAAAGAAAACAAGAATCTTGTAAATCTTAGAGCAGAGGTGGTAGTTCCCTCCAAATCAGTTTTCCAGACCTAGGATTTTTATTTCTCCAGCTTCTGCTTATGGCAAGAGTTAGCCTTATATCCTTTATATTCCCTTATACCCTTATAGTTACCCTTGTGTTTCATCCTCAGTAAGAGGATTGAACTGTCAACCTTTAGACAACCACTTCCTGCTCTTATTGGTAACTCATGGGACTGTAGTAACACCTTCTGAATTTGTTTCATCTGCTTGTCTAAACCACAGCTAAAGTTACCTACTTACCTGGTTTAATCAGATTCAAGAGACCTAAAGGGAGCGGGGGGGGGGGGACGACACCATACTTGCCAAAGGTGAACATTTTCCAAATAAGACCATGTAGGTTTTGATTTGAATTTTAAAGAACTAGAGAGAGTGTCAAAGGTGCAACTAGTCCTGAACTTGAAACGTGTGCTCACCTTGTTTCTTTCTGTAGTCATATAAACATTTGATATTACAAAAAGGCGGGGGGGGGAGGCAGGGAGAGGAAGAAGCAGTGAGATGTGGAGGAAGGGGATAAATCATAGCCTATATTTTGGAGGTCAGTGAAAATACATTTTATATACTGCGGCTTGGCTTTTCTCCCTCAGTCCCATGCTGGCCAGGTCAGTTTCTTAAAGATGAGACCAGGTTTTGTTAGAGTAGGACTTTCAGATGTTTGCTTCTTGTATCTTTGTTTCCTGACAGTGGACACCACTGTCTTGCTGGGCCATGTTGCAGTGCCCAGTTTGTGCCAAAGTGAGTCACTGTCTAGACTGGGATTGCACATCTAAGGAAATAGAAGTTTAAGTTAAAAAGAAAAAAAAAATGGACACTCACCTAATGAAATCAGGGAAATAATTAGAAAAACTTCCTCATAAAACCAGGAAATAGCCTGTATGTTGTGTGTGTCTAAGACAGAGATGCAAATAGCTTATGATTTTTTCCATAAATTAATGTTTTCCATCAAAGCAGCAAGAAAGCTTCGTCTTAATTTTTTAAAATAATTGGGGTGAGCTTTTTTGTTTCAGACAACCTCATTGTTGATAAACTAGGTGTGTTGTAACAACATTTTAGGCCAATATTATAAGCAAGCCATTTCTTTCCTCTAAGGAAAAATGTAACACATGGATTAGAAAAAAGGACACAGCACAGAATGTGAATAAGAAAACAATTGACATACCTTGTTTACTACTAGGATTTTTGTGAATATGTTTTTGTGCGCATACAACTTGCTATACAGCCTGACTTCAGCAACATCATCTAATTGTAGGAAAAAAAAAAATCTCGAGGCATTACTTAATGCATTGGATTTTGATGCAGTTAAGAGAGTTGCAGTTATCTTTGGTTTGGATGTCACTGATAGATTCAGAGAATGGTTTAGGTCTGAACGGACCTTTAAAGATCACCTTGTCCGAGCCCCCTGCTGTGGGCAGGGACATCTTTCAGAGGATCAGCTTGCTCAAAGCCCCATCCAACCTGTACACTTCCAGTGAGAGCCATCCACAACTTCTCTGCGCAGCCTGTTCCAGTGTCTCACCACCTTCATCATAAAGAATTTCTTCCTTAGGTGCGATCTAAATGTACCCTCTTCTAATTTAAAACCATTACCCCTTCTTCAGAGTTGTTTGTCTGTAGGTATGGGCAATTATTGAGATATTTTGATTCTGGAATGTTGCCCTTAAAATGCTGTCATGTCCCTTAATCTCTGATTAGCTTCATTTCTAGATTACAGTTTTAGGATAATGGAACTTAGCATTTTTTAGGGGCACTTGCTTTAGTATCGGTATGAAACACAGAAGGAAGTCTTTCAAATCTAGTCATAAGCAAAACCACTGTAAGATTGGCTTACATAATGGAAGCTTTGAGATTTGTAATGCTGTGGCTAACTTCTGTATTGAACTGGTGAAGTTCAGATATTTGCCTTGGTACGGAGGCTTTCCAGAGCTTCCTGCTATGAACTGAATAACTCAAAATACATATCAGAAATGGAACTACCAAACAGGCAGCTAAAACATGGCACAACAGGGCTTGTCTTGTTTATGTTCTTATATGAATTGTGAAGATATATGGTGATACTGTCAGCAGGAACATATTAGAAGGGTACAAAGTTCACTCCCAGACTTTTCACTGTTGTGGAAATGTGACAATGGGATAATTTTGCATCCAACAATTGTAGGTCACCATAAATGAGAGCAAAAGCATTATATATCATTCATGTAACTTAGCGCTTCTTCAGTCTTTTGCATTCTTTCATCTTTGAACTGGCAATATAGGAAAAACAGTAATGTAGTTTCACTTATGAAATTGAAGATTTTTTTTTCCCAAAAAACTTTTTTCATGGATAAATCTGACAGTTATTTCAGTTTCAAACCAGTTGGGTTTGAAGTGCCTTTCTGATACAGCCTTCCCACTGAGAAGGGTGTAGTAACAGTACTTTTATTTAGTTCTGAATTGAAGTGATGACACTTCTTGCTGTTCTATTTAGAATGAGAGCTAAGATATGCGAAATAACAGCATGCTATGCATAACTTTGATTTCTGAGGAACTGTAGCAATGCGGTAATAAAGGGTGATCTCTACAGTGATTGTATGTTCAGGCATAAATACAGTGTTTCACAGAATCTGTTCGCTCCTCAGTATGAAACCCAGCAATTGTTCTTTACCTAAATATTTCAGTGTGGATTTGATTATCTTTGTGCTTTTTAAAATCTGATTTCAAACTGTTTCCATCTAGATTTATTTCTCTGATAAGTCATAGTTCTGTATCCTAAAAATAAATGGTTTATGTATAATTTTGAAGAGAGCTTTACATTGAGGAAGCCTGAGATATTCCTGGTCGTGTGACCCTTTAAGAGCAAAAAGCATCATGCTATTCCTCTGTGCCACCTCCTATATAGCAGTGTTCCATGGTGGCTCTTCAGATAGTAATCATATGCATCAGTCTCTTCTGAAAGGTTTGATATCTAGTTTGTGTGCTCTCTTGTTTTGTTTTTAAACTGGGAAATCACTACCAAAAAGTACTGCAAAATATCTAGGGTTATGGCTTCCTAGAAATTGTGATTCTTGTTTTATTAGATGTCTGTTTCGTTTAGGTGAAGACTTTTAAATGAAATGTGGGCTTAGCAAGGGTAAGCTGAATCTTACCTGGATTCAGTGAAACTACCATGGGACTAGTGACTCTAGAGTTCAGATTGGCAGCTCTGAAGCAGCCAGTCGTGCTGGACTGTGGTTTGCAGTGGTGGAGCCAGAAGTCTGAAAGCGCTGCAGCTCCAGGTCTAATTGGAGTGTGGTTTCATACTGTTGAGATGGTGTTTGGAGCCAAGAGGTTTTGAGATGGGCTTCTGTGTACTTAGGCTACAGGGTAGTCCCCTTTGGCCCAGAGTCAACTATTGTAGAGGTTCCTGAAGCTATTGAATGAACTTGTCATTCATGTCTGTTTTATTGCTGCTGTTGGCAGTAGGTTACTGGCAAGTTCCCTGAACATCTACAGCTTTTTAGGGGGCAACTTGTTCAAGGAAGACTTTGATCTGATTTGGACTGAAGCCAGATATAAAAACTGGAACCTTACAAACAGTTCTGGAGCCAGGTCTTTTTAGAATTGTTCTGTGTGTAGAGTAGTGATTAAAATTCATGAAAGCAGGGGGACAGAAATAAACAAACTAACACTTTCAGGTGTCTGTTACCCTACTTGTTACTGTGGTCATAACCAGCATATACAACAGGCTTTGTACCACAAGCTTAACACTTTTCTGACTTTGAGGTACTAAGGACTTTGACTATGACTCCGACTCTTCTTTCTGTTGCAGGTTTTACCAAGCTGTCTCCTACTCAACAAACTACGAGTTAGTAAAACATTGGAAAATGTTTTAGACTTCACAGCTAACGATGTTTAGGGAACTAAATGTGGAGAAGGAAAAGCATAGGTGGGAGTGAGGGGTAGGAATAGGTGATGGAAGTTCCAGTATGCAATCTTGTGGTAGTAGGCCTGGTGATGCTTACAGGTATTATATTCAGAGGTCTCATCACAGTTCAGAAAAGAGAGATCCTGGATTCATGTCAATTACCTGAAACTGTTGGCTCAATGTTCAGCAGCAGCCAGAAAAGCCTGCAGGGGTGTTGGGCATCATCAGAAAGATACTGAGGACATGAGTAGTGTCTTTTTGTTCCTATGTAAAGCCCTGGCAAGCCCTTCTCTTGAGTACTGGGTGCTATGGTCCTCATGTTTCAGGAAGGATGGATATATTGGTATTACAGAAAGTAGCAAGAAGACTTTTCTCTCTTTTTTTTTTGTGTGTGTTTTAAATCAAGATGACAGCTCTTGCCTTTCAAGGAGGGACTTAAAAGACAGACTTCTAAGTTTGGAGAGGTGAAGGTTATAGGAGGATTTGTGAGTGAAGCTTACAAGTTCATGAAGGTGGTGAATGCAGAGCTGTTACTCACCAAATCCTGCAACCTTAGAACTATGTAGCACTTAAGGCTTATAGGACAACTAGTTAGAAAGAGTCTGAGGAAGATTTTTGTTTGATGATGATGATTGTTATTGTAAAATGCACAGAGTAGTAAATTTCTGGAATCCTTTGCCACAGGGTATTGTGGAGGCAGATGATTTCAGCAGGTTAAGAAAAGGAATTTGATGAATATGTTGTCAACAGGTCTGTAAAGAGAATAGACAGGGATCTGCTCTCTAATTTCCTTAATCACACAGTTGTATATACTGAGAGAATGAGAGGAATGTACTACAAAAAGGCTCAGGATTACATGTTCTTCCTGAATATCGCTTTTTTGTTGCCCCTGCTGCAGACAGTACTAAGCTAAAATGTTCATTCGTCTGACTCAGTGGGATATTTCTTATGTTCTTATATTAGTGCACACTGTCATCAGAGAATCTGTAAGAGATTATAGCATCTAGTTAGATTTAAACTGGTTGTTTAAAATCATCACTTCATTTTAGGAGGGCTTTGAATTTCTTTCTATTTGTCAGTCATCAATCAAAACCAGATTTTAAAGGAAATGTAGTCAAGTGAGTTGAAAAGAAGAGAAAAATAACAAGCTTAATTAAGCAAATATTGCATCTGTGTGGATTATGTTGTTGTTTTCAAACTATTTTTTAATAGAGGCTGGTCATATAGGTGTGTGTGTGTTCCTGCCTCTTTCTCCGACTGGCGTTTTTTGTTTAAGTTTTTTTTTTTCTTCCTCCAATTCTTGGAATAGTTGCACTAGAAATAATGCATAGTCTTCAAAATAGCAATACCTACATTTGACAGTAGACTCTAGGGAGTTCATAGAAGATTATCTTTATGAAAGCTTTATGTTGCAGCCATAGTAGAAACTTGAGGGTGCAGAAGGAAAAAAAATGTGGAATATACTTTGCAGCTTTCTCATATTGTTAATCTGTGGAAGAAACCAGATACAATCACAGTGGGGGATGTGAAGATTAATACTTGCTACTTGAACTTCCCCTGAAGTAGTTATGGATTTTTCATTTGGAAACAAATATGTAGATGTATAGAAAAGAAGGGAATAAGTCTGCTTAAAGGTAGAAAGAATTGATTTACCTGAGTAAAATTGACATGAAGGATGCTAAGACTGGAATCTTAAAACTGGCAGAATTTAGAGTTACTATGGAGTTCATTAATATAATTAACAAAAATACTGTGTGTTATGTAATGCAATTTTTACTTCGTCTATTTCATTTCCATATGACATCCTACAGTTGCCATGAAACAGGTGCTGCAAGACCCATGCAAAACATATGGTTGCTTCTGAGGGGGAGAAAATGCTTCATCAAGATAAATTTATAAGATTCTGAGATTTTAAAGTTTCTGAGTTTCATCAAGTACTGTATTTAAGATACGCATGGCATTCAGTCATTTTGATTTTTATCTTCACATATATTCCCAGTGTAACTTAATGGGTAGAGCCTCTGTTTTCAGATTCATGTGAATACCTAACAAATCATTGGTTATTTGATAGCAATTAATTGCATTTTCACTGTATTTATCAGGAAATAAAAATGAAGAAAAATAGCGTGCTTAGGTTTTCTCCTTGTGACCTTTTCATTTCAGCTTGGTGAGATTAATTTGATTCAGTGGGGGCTGCTATGTTCCCTTCTTAACCAGAAGGTTAACTTGTGATGCAAAGCTTTTAGCGGTTTTGGAAGAACTGTGTGGACAGGAGAGCACAGGAGAAGTATTGCTCTTAAACAGTTGTGTGTGACCTTGAGAATAAGCATAGAAAGAATTCAAAATGCCTTCTTGGCCATCTTAGAGATGCATTTCTTTCCTCACCTCTACTTCATTTCCAGTAAAAACGAACTGAAACCCTTTTTACAAATTTCAAAGCTTTCAGATCCAGATTTCTGTTGTTAACATGTTGTGCAGAGAATACAGGTCAAATTTCAAACTATCAACTATAACAATAGCTTGAGGTGAGCTTGACAACTGTTGTGATAGATTTTTCTCTAATGAAACCATACTCCTAAGGAATTATCGTGATCTGAGACACCTCATTTTTAAGGTGCTCATGTATGAGGTTCGCTAACATATTGCTGAGCTATGGAAAAAAGTCAGCTATGCTTTGGTAGAACCATGGAATGGCTCACAGTAAAGGAAGGTGGCCTTGTTTTTAATTGATTCGGGGGGTGGGGGGGGGGGTGGGGGGGCGGACCAAACCCAGCTTATGTAAAATCCATTAATAGAATCCCTTAATGTGCATGTTAGCATGGCTGACCTAGCAACAATTAAAATAATTCACAATTAAAAACAAAACCAAACCCTAATTTTTTATTTGTGCAACATGAAAAAAGTACAACCCTAACTAACTAATTTTCTTTGAAAAAGAAGTTGTATAAGTGCTCATAGTTTCCAAGGAAATACCTGACAGATTAAACCTCTTTAAATGTTTTATATGTGCATACTTTTGCTGTGGGACCCATTATTCTTATTCTGGCCAGGAGTTAAAAAGACATTATGAAATGTGTTAAATGAAAGTTTATTTCTGGAAATGAGTATTTGTAATGAATTTGGAGGAAGAAAAAATAACAACTTGTGCTTCAAGGTATGAATCGCTTCCAGGTATGGTCACTTAAAATAGATTTTTTTCCATAGGAACAGATTATTTCTTTGAACTGTTGCCGTTTACCATCTTCCTCTGATGTTGCTCATCATTAATTATTTGATAGTAGTCTTTTGGTCTAATCCAGTCCAGTAGTGTGTTTGGGGGAGAACTTAGTCATGCTTATTTGTAATTCTGATTTTTTCAGTTTTATGGTCATGTGATGAAATCAGGTTTATATCTTCTCTCATATTCTTGTTTGGATTCAGAATAGTGCAGACTAGAGATCTGGTAAATAGCTAAATAGAAGTATCACTGTTTAGTAGGTTGAGGATGAGACCAGAAACTAATTGTGATGAGCTAATTTTTTTTTTTTTTTTTTTAGGTGGATGGTAGTGAGTAGAGGATAACTTGTGGTTTTGATAAGAAGATTATTCTGGTTTAAGTAGAGATACTGTTGAAGGACTGTTGAATTGGTTCAAAATAGCCATGGAAAAGCTGAGTAATGTATTAGACAAATTAAATTCTGCTAGGAATATTTAATAATCCTGTTTCCATCATCTAGTTCTCACACACTCTTTCTTTAAAAATATGCATTTAAAGTATTAGTGATGTTAGTGTAAGCTTTTATATTCTATCATTTCACTTCTTAATCTCTTTTGCAGAGAGAATATGGGACTCTGTGGTGGAATGTTCTTGTTTCTATATTTTCTCCCTTTCAAAATTACTCTAAATTTTAAGAAAAAAGTGCGTGTTCAGGCCACCTGAATATTGTACTTCATGTAAGCATTCAGAAAAAGTGTATTAGGGTTAGATGTCAGTTTTATAGTTAAAACTGTGAAGTCCTCCCTGAAGCTAGGAACCTATTTCTTTAAGGAAAGTTGGCCTTACATGCAGTGGTATCTCTGGATTTTTTTTTTTTTTTAAATTTCCTCCATTTGCTAGGCACATTTAGTGGGAGTTTCTAGTCTCATGTTTAACAAGGACTTGGAGGAAGGAAAGGAAGGACTAATAGGTGTGGAAATCAGTATGTAAGAGGTTGGAGAGGCAGGTTGTAAGAGGAGTATATTGCACTTACAGTCTGATTTCCCCCCTTTGTCCATGCAAGCAATAGGGATACAAAAATATACCCCTAACCTACTTCTAAGGGAGAGTGTTGACATGTAACAAGTGAGTATAAACTGGCAATGCTTGTTACTGCCAGAGGAATGAGATCCCGCTTGGGAGGTATGTTTTGTAGATAGAGATTCATAAGCTTATAATGTGATTACTAGTCTTAATTATAGACCAGTGACATCACTATATTCTTGAAAGAAAGCTGAAAGAAATGCTAGCAATATCTATATCAACCATACTTTATAATTCAAGCTGTTCGGTGTAAGGAAATCCTCAGTGGAAAGTGGTTGGCCTGCAGTTGAATTAGCAGCTTAGAGTGATAAGTCAGAATTGAGGTCTGGCTGAAAAGCAGGGTCCATAGGAGTGGACCCTTTTATTTATTTTAATATTTGTTGACCTGGTGCTTGGATAGGTGTTTGGATAAGGTAACAGGAAAAAAGTAGCTAAATATATGGGGAGGGTACTGCTCAAGAAAGCATGGAGTGGGGAGAGGAGAAGGCTATTTTCCTTCTTTGAACTATCCAGTGGATAGGTGAATAGTTTGGGAGAATTGAGAAGCTACTTTGTCCTGCTGAAGGAACCTGAGGTAAGTATAGAGGGGTTGGGTGGTTGGGGTTTTTTTGTTTTGGAGTTTGGGTGTTGGTTTTGGTTTGGTTTTTTTTTTTTTTTTTAGTTGTCTTTACAATTGCTTATTCGTTTCTGCTGTCTTTCTGTATCTCTTGGATCCATCAAAAGAAATGCCAGAAATCCCTTGGCTGCTCTATCAACAGGCACTTCAGCAGCCTCTACTGGTCTTGCATTGCAACTTGTTGCATCTAATTTGCTGTCATTACAGCAGTCTTTATGCACAACATCTATAATCTGCACCGTTAATGCTACAAGGAAATGTCCTCTTGTTTCTGCACCTGCAGCACCCTTTTAATAAGTATTTACATCCAGGTTTCTAAAATAAGCATTTAGATGGATTACTTCTATAGCACTTTTAGCCATGTGAGTAAAACACAGATCAGATGTGATCAGATTAAAACTACAGAAAAGCATGAGCAGTTTACTTATTAGATGTAGCTGAAGTATAAAGGCAGATATAAAGGTTTCATTCATTTGATATTGGGGAAGATGAAGGGCATGCTGTTTACTGTTGCAGTGTTCTGCATATTTCTAAAAGCTGTTCTCTTGAACTCTCAAAGGCTGTTTCCAGAGTGGTAGCTGACCATAAATGGGACTTCAGTCATTATGAGTGCATCGTAAGTTCAACTGGAATTGTTCAATAAAGCAGTTATGCTAATATTTGCACAATTACCTTTGATATTTCTTATGGCATGGACTGTATGTGAAGTTGCGGTAAGAAAAGATTAATAATGAACAAGAAGTGCAGATAACATTCTAGACTGTCAGCTTCTTTGTTTAGATTTTGTTAGGTATAATTATTTCATAAAATCAGTTTTGGCAGAATTTACTCTGAAGAACATTTGCATTATAAGTGTTTTGTAAAAAGTCAATGTGATATTAAGCTTAAGGTTTGTATTGAAGAATTGTCTCTGCTCTGTTGATGTTGAACACGTGCTCTGTCAGAAGAAAGGAGATTGTAAATTTATTTATTTCTTAACTAGCTATTGGTCCAGCATTATAACAGCCTAGTATTTGGCATCTGAATCATATTTCACATTAAATCTTCTTTGAGATTTTAATAAACAAGATAAGCAGTTTATTTTGTGTCTCGTACTCATGGTTCTGAGTAGCCTTTGGGAGATGGCGCATTGTTTACTTTTTGTATCAATAGTTTTCACAGAATAAAGCTTTAGCAGGAGCTCCGTCATGTTACAATTGCCAGGCCTTTTAAGTTATCTGGGGATCTTGCCAATAGTCTTTAAAAGAACACAGCTAATTAATTCTTCCAGTGACTTAGTATTTCTGGCATAATTGAGCACTAGGATCTTTGTTGTGCAGGTCTCTCTTCAACAGTATAAAGTCACACTGAAGCGTTTTTTAACATAGCTAAAAGCAGTATGTAAAAGGATTAGTAAGTGGACATTACTACAAAAATAACTTTATATTGTACTGCACTCCAGTATTTAAAAGTTTTCCTTTGTAAGTAAACTCTGCTTTTAATGGTTTTAGGAAGAGTTCTTTCTCCGAGTCACCATTGCTGGATTTTGTTTTTGTTGATAATTTCTTGAACAGATTTTTCAGTTTACTTCTGTAATGCTGTATTGCCCTTATTTTATGCCTGAGTCTCTGAATGAAGCCAAAATGTTGCTGCCAGCAGTTTCCCTTACCTCCTGTTGGTACCCTTTTTCTTCTACAGTCTATTTACTGGAAGTCTTGGCTGTTCACTCTTGCATTTGTGCCTTTTCTTTTCCACTGGTATATATAACTTTCTGACAATATTCTGGATGTCCTGCTGCCAGATTCTGAGTTCCGTGGCTGACAACAGCACTACGTTTTTGTTTCTTAGGCATGCATCTGTCAAAATAACTTTCAGTTCCTTTAAGCTTTCCTCTAGCAAGATGAATGCTGAGTCTTGTGTATAGTTCCTTTGCAACATCAAAAATTGGGAAAAAACCTTTTAATCTGTCTGTACTAGAGGCCTCATGAGGCCTCCTGACTTGCCACTTCAGACTTCCTTAAGGTTAACTTGAGTTTATTAATAATCTTTAAATATCTTTGAGCTCTGCAGAAGGTTTTTCTTTTTTTAAATTATGATTGGAGTGAGACCTTAATATTCATATGATACAAGTGCATTTTTCATATGTTGTATTGTCAGTAAAGCCATATTAGTTACCTGTTGTAATTGAAACTGAAGGAAAAAACTTTTTTGTGAATGTGGTGGATATACTGCCTACAGGACTTTGAGTATATTTCTCTGTGAATGAAGATAGTAGGAGCAGAGCCTATTGCGTTTATTTTCTCCCATACTACAGTAAATATAATCGTGTTCGACCATGTTGACACATTTGATGCATATGTACAAAAATTTATTAGTAACTTTAGTAAAATGATAGAGTAGATGTTAATTCTAGCTCTTCCTGCACTAACTGCATGTATCTTCTTGGTGCTAAGCCACTGAAACTTAAAAGTACAATAGTAAAGTAAAAATAAGCACTCTCCCAAGTAATGCATGCTACCAACAAATAATTGGATTTTGCAAACATTGGATGATGCCCCATAAGTCACTTTATGCCTCGTGAAGATACAGAAAAGCTTCTCTGCAGCACTTCTTTGAATTTTAAGGTAATTATTATAATACTTTGCTGTTTCAGAGTAATAAATGGAAATTCTGGTCATTGTGTTTTATCAAGACTACAGACACTGAAAAATGAGCTAGAATACAAAGTATTTTATTGAAATGAAGCACTGGGGTGACAATGTGGAACGTTCTCCTTGCTTTAAATGTTTTAAATAATATTTTTTAATCTGTTCTCTGTGTTTTTTGTTAAAAGAGTGGATGCATGAATCTTTTTCCATGCGGTTTTTGCTGTAAGAGCTGTGAAGGTGCTGTTTTGCAATCTGATACATCAGACAAAAGATTGAAATTTATGTAGAGAGTAAATACAAACTTTTTAGTACTATACAGGGAATTTGAGATGGAGAGTATAGAATTTACTGTTCTGATAATGATATAGTGTATTGTGATATGGGTTACTTTAAGTTAGAGAAATTGGAAAAAAAATAAGAAGTCTTAGGAGGATTGGGGGGGGTTAACTGTTTATTTAGCAATAAGTTTAATGGGCTACTCAGTATAAGGGGGTGGAAAAATGGCATTTGATACTGAACTGAGGTAAACCAGTTTCCTTCTTGTTAATAGGCTCCTATATTTTTCTGGACTTGCTGTGGTCTTGCCAGCTTTGAATTTGAGAAGCATTGCAGTACAGTTATCATTGATAAACAACTGACTTATTTAATTGCTTAATTTGTTGGGTTTTTTTCTCTGAACAATGTTTTTCTTAATAGTTGCTTAAAAGAAAGTGTAAGATCTATAGTGTTTTGTCACTGTTCAGATTTGTCTAGCATTCTAAACCATTGAAGAAATAACAGGGGTGGATTTTTTTTTTTAGTGCAGCATGGATTCATTCATTTTTAAAATTGTGCTACCACTGCCACGGGGTTGATTTTTTCAGAGTTTAAGAATGTAAGATTTCAGAACAGTGTCAACCCAGCTGATGTTTTCTGTCTGCGGGCATGTATTTTAAACCCTTGGGAGCGGGATCTCCCGTCGCCGTTAATCCAAGCCGAGGGCAGATAGCTGCTAATGGTGCTTCCAGGGGAGTGTGTGCGCCCCGTGCTCATGGGCCTGCTCTCTGCTCTGGCTGAAGCTTGTGCGCTCCGCCTGCATCATCAGCTCTTCCTTCGGGTCTGCTGTAGTGAACAGCCATTTGCTCCAAGACTTCAGGGACTCCTACAGTATTCTTTGTTCATAAACCTTTATGAATTGCTTGCTTTAAACCTGAGTAAATGTAAACAGGCTTTAGCATCGTTTTAACAGTATATGTACATACTGAACATGGTGCTAGCCAACGCATGGGAGCGGAATGGAACTCTTTAGTACTTGAATTTGTGTTTAAAGACTGTTTCATGACTTCATTTTAACTTTTGCAATTCTTATCTGTTATTTTAACCATATTAATGTTATATTTAATGTAGCTTTTCTCTATAACAGAATAAAATCCTGATGCTTTTTCTGGTAGAAAACAAATTACCGCTTTTTGTTTCAGATGAGGTATTTACTTCTGTTTCTCTCTGGCCAGGGTGATTTTTCTCAGTTGTGTAAGCCAAGATTTGCTGCTTCGGTTGGCTTGTGAACATGGTTGTTCTTCAGATGTATAGCTTGAGTTGTTCAAGATATTCTGCTCCTCTGCTTGTTCAACGTTGCAGTTTCTGAGGCCTCTTAGGTGTGTCTCAACTTCAGTCTAAAGTACGTCCACAGCTTGTTTAGGCGTATCCATGCTACCTTTAAATTAGTGATCTTGGGTACTGATAGCAGCAGCCGCAGGGCGCCTTATGTAGCAGATGTCTTCAATATTTCTGTACCCCTTTGAGATAGCACTCTTGGTATGTGCAGAGTAAATTTGTGCAGGATTAGTGCAGGCGTATATCTAATTAAACTGTAATCATACTGTGACTGTTAGCTCTCTACTTTTAATTTCCTTGTGTAGGGCTCTCACAAAATCCTGTCTTGCCTGCTGTTTTCACAGATCTTCGTACTGGTTACCTCTTTGCAGGTAGTTGGGTTTGGGTTTTTTTGTTGGGTGTTTTTGTTTGTTTTGTTTTAATCATACAGGTCTGAAGGGTGCTAGACTAGCTCCTGAAAAGTTGGGCTGCTCTAGCTCCATTAATAAAGTGCACGAAGAGAAGGGAAACTGAACTTGCATAGTCAGATACACAGAATGTATATTCTGGGAAGGAATACCATGACCTGAGTTTCCAGTTCTAGCAGTCTTGGCTGGTACTTGTCATACAGTTGTGGTACTGTTTTCGGTAGTGGAATATTGTGTTATGTACACTAAAAACTGTGGGTAGGATTGTGATCTATGTTTTATCAAGACATCTCTGAATATTCTAACAAAAAATTCTGTTCTTACTTGTATTTTTAATTAAGTATGTATTGTGATTATATCAGAGAAGATGGGATTTATGGGACTAAAATAATGAGCAGATGTTTACTGGAATATTCTCAGGACTTTCAGTTGTCTTAGGACTTTGTCTTCACTATTTTCTTAGCTAACAAGTTGTTTTTTCCCATGTGTAGTGCGTATAGATGGAGTCTCCAGAGTAACGTGTATTTGGGGTTAGTTTGGGTTTTTTCCTTTCTTTCTTCAGAGCTATTATTAAATTGGTGCTAGAAAGTTGAACTGGTTAATATGTTGCATATCAGATCCTGTTCAGCTGCTATTGCAGGTGTTCTGGTTCAGGCCGATTACCAGTCAACTGGTAATTGTATCAGTTCAGACCAGAGAAGACATAGGAGTTGAAAAAGTCTTGCAATAGAGTGGTTCAGGACTAATATATAATACAGTGGGTTCAGTGGTCCTGGAATAGTATTACGCCTGTCTTGTCATCCCTGCTAAAAATTATGTGCTTTGTGTTTTTCCATCAAGTCTTTGCAGGTTTTTCTCCCATCTTTTCAGTTTCAAGAGACATTGTAGCATTGCACTACATTACATTTGAATCACAAGTGGTGTTAACGCACTAGAAAATTGTGATTAATGCTCCCCAATTAACTTGCCACCAGTCCCCTTTTAGTGCACAGAAGTACAGAAACACAACCGCGTAGGCTCACTTACAAAGTGAGTGTGCCAGTGGGATTGTTGGGAAAGAATTTGGGCTGATGGGATTCAGGGAGCAGCATGTACAGGTGCCTCATGGTACTGGAGGCAGTTCTCTGCTGCATGTTGCTATGAGTCAGCACATGAGGTCATAGTGCATGTTGAATATGAGGCAAAGAAAAAAAGAAAAGCAGGTAGAGAAGGGGAGGAGAAAGTGAATAAATGGTTAGAGATGTTTGAATAAGATTTGCTAACTTAGGAGGTAAATAAATGTTGGAGTTGACTACTTTTTTTTTTATGAACCATATGGTCACATTTGTTTGTAATATTAATTTATTTGAAGAAGATACCATTCCATTGCTTAACACAAGTGCATTCTTCCAGACTTAATTGGTAGAAATTCTTCTTGGTAAAAGTCTATGGATACCATATGGCCGGGACAGATAATTTGTATAAATGTGTTGATTGGGTGATTGTGATATAATCTTATTCCTAACTCTTCATAATTTCCTTCAAAGGAGAAACAGAATTAGTTGAAGAAACCTGAGTTGTTACAGGGTTATTTCCTTCTAGTCATAATCTCAGAATACTTCTTAAGTATGTTGGATGAAACACAAGTAGACTATTGCTAGTAAATCCTGAAACTCTGAATTTCTAGCCACAATATCCTGATAGTAAACAATAACAGTGATGGTAAAGGTAACAGTGTAGGTACACTCAAAAGCTGAATGAACACTATTTTTGATGTGGACTTCTTCGTGTTTACTTGTGTTTTAAATAAGTAAAAATGCTGTTCTTAAAACCATGAATTTTAATACTTTGATAAATCAAGTATTTTTTTATTTTTAATATATTTTATAATGTCAATATAAAAAACAAGGTAGAAGGAAACTGATCAGGAGATGTGTCTATAAATGGGCAATTTTCAAGGTTATGAGTGTGTGAAGGACAATTAGTTAGCCAGAGATGTCACATGGGAAAGCATTGACATAAAATACAGACTTATAATTGGAAAGGGGTTTTGTGTGTGTGTGGTGGTTTTGGGGGTTGTTTTTTAGTTGTTGTTTGTTACATCAAAAGTGCCTGCTTTCAGTGTCTTAAGGCTTTCTTTCCTCTTCCAGAAAATGCTGGGACAGAAGAGATGAGTACTCCCTTTACTAAGGCCTAAAACTGCCTGTTGAAAAACAATCCTGACCAGGCAATATACGAATGGCCCAAGGAAGCCAGCAAATTGATATTCAGGTTTTACATGACCTGCGACAGAAGTTTCCTGAGGTACCTGAAGGTGTTGTATCCAGATGCATGTTACAGGTCAGTGTTCTGTTAACAACTGTACCAGTAAGCAGTGTTGCTTATTTTAAGCGTTATGTATGGGTGTCTCCTTTGAAAGTAGACTTTTTTCTTTCTATTTTCCTTTTTGAGTGAGGCAAATATACACAGCCAATTTCTTTATGTTGCACAGCAAGCTAAGTGTTAAATTGGCCTCTCTTTTTCCATGTCTAATCAGGGGTGGCCCAAGGTAAACCAGCCTGTAAATCAGTGTGTGCATGGAGACTACCGTCTCGCCAATCAGTATGCTCATGCCTTTTGGCCATCTCAAGAGCCAAAACTAACTGTGGCAAAAGGAGGGATGCAAAGCCAACTTGAGTCCAGCAGGGACAATTTAAGGCAGTGCTAAAAAAATGCAGCACTTCCTTTGTTTGTTTGTTTGGTTTTTTTTAAGGGTCAGGGCAGGTCCAGAACCAACTTTGCTACCTGGTCTCCATCAGGCTTCAAGGTAATTAGTGGGCCCTTGCCTGCATGCAAGTTGGCCCCACTGCTTTCCGCTCCCAGCTCCCTTGGCCTGCAGAGCCAGTGCTCGTGGCCTTACGTATCTCCTCTAGCAGGGAGGCTATGAGTGTAATGCGGGCACACCCAAGTTCTCTGAATCGGGCAGGACTAGGTGGTTGTAGCCTAGCACCCACCCTGTTAGACCTGAGTGGGTGTGATGCACTGGTGTGCTTCTGCCCAGTGCTTCCCAGGACTTTGGCTGCCAGATGGGCTTCGTTTGTTTTGTTGTAGCTTTGGAATCCATGCTGCTAATCTATGGATTTCTATTGGGCTTGGAAGTAACAAACCATTTTTGTCTGGTACTGCAGTTAGTGCTAAGGCTATGGACTGCCATATCATCAACTTCTACCTCCAGCTATCTGTTTTCTATACTGCCACTATTAGAATACTTAGATGCCCGTATTTTTTATCAACAACTTCTCTATAACACCACGTTAGTTACTTTAGCAGAGAAATTAATATGTCCATCCAAAGCCCACCATAGGGACACCTGAATGCCTAGAGTTAACAAATGCTGATAGACTTAACTGTGTTGCTTAAACATGTTTGCTTTGCATTTTCCAGTGATCCCAAAGCATCCATACTGATTGGATTTTTTCATTATCTAAGGTATTCAACCTTTGAGTACCCTGGATAATAAGAGGATTGTCTGAATATTCATACTGATCATCAGTATACAAAACTTGATTTGAAAAAAGATAGGTCATGAGTTCCCGGAAGCTAGCTGTCTCTGGACTATGGCTAGGACATCTGTGGTTATGATACAACATTCTTTATATCATAATTGTTTGTCTTGCTTTTTTATATGTATTTTTATTTATAAAATACATATATGCATATACTTAATATGTATACGTAGTCACACACACATGCATCCAAACACAGTGTTTGTATTGTTGGGAGCAGGAGTGTGACTGTGCCAGTTTAATGTTCATATTTTCAAGACTCTATCATCACTTTCCATTCATACCAGAGTAAAGCTGTGAAAAGCGCAGTTCTTGAAGAGAATTGTTTTTGATTTGCAAGAAGGCAAAATTCTGCTCAGGGCTTGTGATGTTTCAAGCTTTCCCCAACCCTTTCTCTCTAATTACTTGTCTGAAGAGGAAACTGAACCAGACTATAAATTGCCTGTATTTGTTCTCAGGATTGTACACCACCATTTTTATATTAGTTCTCTGGAAGACTAATCTAATTCTTATACTACAAGTACAGTTTTGTTCTTCAAATATGAGAACTGCTTGTTGAGCAAGGTCAATGGACTTGACTGAGTGAATGCATCAGTAATCACCTTTTGATTGTAATTCTTGATAAATTTAAAAGCTAGTGCTTGGCTCTTGAGAGATTCATAACATTGAATAGTGGCTTTTTTTTTTATAAAAAGGAGCCTTATAACTGTGAAGAAAAGATACTGTACATCCCATACTTTGACAGAGATATGGGCGAAAGGTTTAGATTTTGAGGGAGTGTTTTAGGTCAGCTTTCATAAGAGGATTTTTCAAAAATTCTGTAGGGTAAGTAATGTTCCATATGTGCAGTATTATTACACTAATTCATTACACTAGAAAGCTACCTTTTTGTTGTTAACTGAGAGCTTCTAAGACTCACCAACAAAATCCTGTCATGTTGGTCATTCTCTGAAATTTCATGAGCTCTGGTTTCTTTGAATCAGTTAGCTTCTAGCTGTGCTAGTCCTCTGAGACTGGCATTTTTTGTTTGTTTTTGTTAAAAAAGCAGCCTAACATGACCTCTTTAAACCAATTAATTTTGTACTTGGAGTGGTGGTAAAGATTGGAAAACAGAATTTGAGTGTACTTTTGCATGTGTTTGCAATACAGCTGGAACTGTCTGAATCCTGAGTTCTGCCTTCTTGTAGTTGACCATAGTGGAAGGCATTTCCGATAAATGCAGTAACTATGGCTTAGGTCAGAGACAAGTACTTCAGGACATTATTGGGTATAAGAAATGGTGCGTTCGCCTTGCAATACCTGATGTGCAAGCATCATGTATCAGGGTGAAGCTGTTTTTAAACCAGGAAGTAGAAGATATCGCAGGAGAGAACCTGAAAGAGTTTAAGCAGTTATGCAGTTTATCATGATATTGACAAGAGGCTTTTATAACAAGGAAAGTTTCTTCAGATCACTATGAATTGTGCAGGAAAATTATACAGATACTTCAGTCCTACTCTTTGAATTTTTTTAGCCAAACACTTTCAGCTTATTTTTAAAGGAAGGTTTATAGCCTTATATGCTTGTAACGAAAAACTTCAGGATAAGCAGAGTATGCAAATGTCTTGAGGTGAGTAGCCCACTGTTGAAATATCTAAACAATATCTAGTATACTAAAAACAGAGGACCATGAAAAATATAATAGGATGAAATTTAAGCCTGTGTAATCTAGAGAGTAAAAAGTTTTATTGCTTTCTTGGGCTGACAGCACTGAATGTTCCTGAGAAGTTTTGCATCCCTCCATTCTTCCCAACAAGCCTTCTGCATTCAGCTATCTCCTTCTCCTCATTTAAAGGAGTCACTGCAGCATCCCCAGTCTATGGACGTTGTCCCCTTTTGTTCTTTTTTGTGTCTGGAGCATTCTATAACTACCTGCTCCTCAAGTCTACGTCCTCTCCTTGCTTCCTCATTTCCCTCCAACATTCTTATTCTTTCTTTTTTTTTCTTTCTCTTTCAGGGTGCCAACATTTTAAACTCAATTGGGACATGGGCAGAGCTAAGATGAGGGGTATTGTTTTGCTGGAATATGCTCAGTTCTGCCATCAACCGGTTCTCTGATCTATAAAGAGCTAGAAGCGGTTGAAACTCTGCCTCTGCCAGCCAGAAGATGCCAGGGGTTCCATGTGCCCCTGTTTCCCCTTTGAGTTCTCCAATTTGATCATTGACGTCACTGAAATTTTGGAATTGATTCGATGCAGTCATAAAAAAGAAAAAAAAATTGTCCAAAGAAATGCATTCAAGCTGAATGTAAGGGCCTTGCAAGCTTGGCCTGCTCCTTTTTGGTTTGGTTTTTTTGGCCTTTCTGTTAATAATTTTAATTCACTTAAGTTCATGCAAAATCTGCCTTTAAGATCTTTCTAGCTTGTTTTTCTGTGGCATCCTATCTTTTTTTTTTCCTTTTCTGGCTCCCTTTTCTCCTTTGCAACAAATACAAGGCTATTGTTTTTATCTTTTCTTACCCACTGTTCTGTCCGTGTGCAATTCCTTTCTTCACTACTAACTTCATTTGATTACTTTGTCCTCTGGTGTTTATTCCAAACTAGAGCCAATATACATACCATCAATTTGACCCATTTTCATATCTCTCAAGACTTTTCTGCAACAATCCTTATATACAACTGGCTAGTTAGATAGCCTTTAGGGAATCCTGTTATTTTAAAAGGTTTTGTGGCTGGTTTTTTTTGTGGGTTTTTTTCTTTTTTTTTTTTTTTTTAAGAATTCAGAACTGCATCTGGCCTGTATGAACACATAGTTTTGCTTTTGTGGGTGGAGTTTAGCCTTGTCCTCCCTCTCCCACTTCTGTTATGTCTGTCCTTTTTTCTTTTTTCTTTTTTTTTGGTAAATCTGTAACATAGAGACAGTCTTGCTATGTCTGCACAACACTCTCTATGGCCTCTCATCCTTGTCGAAGAGTGATACTACTGTCTGCTAGTTTAACAAAAATAACTTGATACAAAGCATGTAGCATGGATCAATTTGTCTTGCTTGTGTTATTTTTTAACTGATAATGTTGCTACTTGGCATATGCAATTTTTTTCCTTGATCATATGCATTCTTTCTAGTAACTTTCTGTGTGCTGGATGAATTTGACACCTATTTAGTTTTAATAACATCTGGGCCTCAACAGGTGCTCTTCTGGCTGAAAATATTAACCTTTATTTCTTGGGAGGGGGGAGTTCTGTAAGAAAAGTTGATATGGACAGAGCGCAATATTAAGAAATTATGCCACTGATGCATGTTCACTCTTTTCTAAAAACCTTTAGGAAACTAAATTGGGAAGACCTGAGTACAATATTACTAAACGTGGAAAAAGAGAAGAGGGATTAACAGTTTCCTTCTGAATGTTAGCTAGGTTGTGGTTTTTGTTCTAAGTCACCCTGTTAAAGGTTTTATACAGTGATTTTGTACAAATGTAAATATTTAAAAGCTTTGCAAGCAGTGGTTTAAAATGAAAATACAAATGTCCCCTGGGTTTTCCATTAATAGTTTCGTCTTTCAAAAGAGTAATCCTGCTGTATTTGTATAACTGAATTTTTATATTTCTTCTGAAGTCATGTACAATTCCTTGGGTCGGCATGTTTCTTCTCTGCATAAGATTCACTTTCCATTTTCAGCAGGAGGTAATGCATAACTGGTATTGAAGTGTGTGGGAAAACATTTAAAATAAACATGTATTTTGATTTTTAAGTTATTAACCAGTAATGTGCAAGTGCTGTGAATCCATTCCTTCTGTCATTTCCCCCCCTCAAGCCAGAGACTTGGTCATTGCTGAAGATTGTTCTGAAATTGAGAAGGAATAGCAAAAGTATTCATCCAAGGTGTATCATACTGTACGGTGTTAGCTTGTCAAAGTCCAAGATCTCCCTGTCATTGCTTCAGCAGCAATGCAGACCTCCTCCCTCAGTGTCAGTGACTGAGTCGCTCCTGTCAAAATAGTAAGCTTCACATGCAAGCCCCTCATGCATGTGTAGCAGCTATGCTAGCCAACCACCTAAAGCTACATTGTTTATTTTTCAATGATGAATGGATGCATATATATGTAACTGTGATGGTATTTTATCAGTAATGTCAAACTTTCATCTGTCTTTTATAGAATAACAATAATTTGGATGCCTGTTGTGCAGTTCTCTCTCAGGAGAGCACAAAGTATCTCTACGGTGAAGGAGACCTAGGTTTTTCGGATGATTCTGGGATTCCTGGACTACGAAATCACATGACATCTCTTAATTTGGATTTGCAGTCACAGAACGTGTATCAGTATGGAAGAGAAGGAAGTAGAATGAACGGAAGTAGGACTCTAGCTCACAGCGTTAGTGATGGACACCTTCAAACCAGTCAGTCCAACAATGAACTGTTTCAGCAGGAACCACAGACAGCACCTGCGCAGGTTCCACAAGGATTTAATGTCTTTGGGATGGCTAATACAGTTAGTACTTCTAATCCAGGGCAGCATCTTGGATTTCACCTAGGCAGCAAAGGAGTATCTAACTTGTCTCAACAAACACCCAGATTCAACCCCATTATGGTAACTTTAGCCCCAAATATTCAGCCTGGTCGCAATACCCCTACGTCTTTGCACATACATGGTGTACCTCCTCCTGTACTTAACAGCCCACAGGGAAATTCTATCTATATTAGGCCTTACATCACAGCTCCTAGTGGTACCGCTCGACAGACACAGCAGCAGCCAGGCTGGGCATCTCAATTTAATCCCATGCACCCTCAGCAAGTCTACCAGCCTTCGCAGCCAAGTCCCCGGACTACTCTTCCTACATCCAGTACTACGCCACATACCTCATCGCAACACTCAACGCAGCCCAATCAGCAAGGCCACCAGACTTCTCATGTCTATATGCCTATCAGTTCTCCTACTACTCCACAAGCACCTATGATTCATTCATCTGGTAGCTCACAATCCTCTGCTCATAGCCAATACAACATTCAGAATATATCCACAGGACCTCGCAAAAACCAAATTGAAATCAAACTTGAACCACCACAAAGAAACAGTTCTTCTAAGTTGCGTTCAACTGGCCCTCGCACCTCCACTGCTCCCTCTTCCCTCAACAGCCAGACATTAAATAGAAGTCAACCCACTGTTTACATATCGGCCAGTCCTCCAAATACTGATGAAGTGATCACACGTGGTCAGCCCAAGGTCTACATTTCAGCAAATGCCACAACAGGAGATGATCAAGTTGTGCGGAACCAGCCCACGCTTTTCATATCGACAAATCCTGGAGTATCTACCACTTCTAGGAATATGTCTGGTCAAGTAAGCATGGGTCCTGCATTTATTCATCACCATCCACCCAAGAGTCGAGCAGTGGGCAACAGCACCACTGCAACCTCTCCTCGAGTGGTGGTTACGCAGCCTAACACAAAATATACTTTTAAAATTACAGTTTCTCCAAATAAGCCCCCTGCAGTTTCCCCAGGGGTAGTGTCCCCAACCTTTGAACCTACAAACCTTCTAAACCTTCCTGATCACTATGCTGAACCAGAGGGTATCCAGCATCTTACTGACCCTGTTTTAGCACATGTGGATAGGATCAGTGATGCACGGAAATTGAGTATGGGATCTGATGATGCTGCCTACACGCAAGGTAATATTCTTAATATAAATAGTAGAGATTTCTACCAGGTTGTCAATTCAGTATGTAGCCTACAGAACAGGAAACAGTCGATAACCTTTGTGATGTTAATACAGTATTTTCAACTTTAGCATTCATGAGCATTTCTTAAATAAATAAAAAAGCTTTATAAGCAAATCATAGATTTCTTTTTATGGTGAAGACATGTAAGTGAATACTTGGAGATAATTCTTCTGTTTGTCTTAAGTAGATATGTTATCTGTTTAATGAAGTGGAGTCATAGCGTCTTCATTTTTATGTTGTTCTGAAAGAGACATCTAAGCTTGTTCAATTTGTCGTGATAATTTAAAGTTACAAGTTTACTGGCAGATTTTTGAATCAGTTGAGATACTGTTTCCATTGGATAATGTTCCCATTTTTTTCTTTTTGCGATTGTTATTTAAGAAGCGAGAAAAGCAGACTTCAAAAGCAATTAGTGGGACGAAGTCCATGTTTCCTGATGCGTGCCTGACAATAAAATATTTAAAGTCTTGATACTTACTTCTGGTATGTTATAAAATGTGAGAAGGAACACCACACCAAAGAAAGCTATTTTACAGAATCAGTGGTAACGGGAGGGTAAAACTTAAAATATGTGGTACAGCAACCCAGCTTGTTAATCTTTCTTCTGTTTTCATGTTTTTGCATGCCTTTATTATCAGTTTGATGGTTTATTAACCCTCCTGTGGACTTTTTATATATATGAGTCCTAGGGTATTTAAGCAGTATTCAGGATAGGTTGTCAAAATAATTTCTCTTTGACTTCGTTGGTCCTCTTTAGGCTTAGCAAACAATTTAGCATTAAACTGGCTTGTTCCATGACCACTCTAAACGTTCTTCAGATTAATTTAGCCATTTTGTTTTGTGTAAGTAAGTGGAGTGATCAGGACAATGGAAGTCTGGTCTGCATCTGGAGTACTATAGTAAGGAAGTAAATCAAAAACTGATTATAGTTTGTGCACTACTTCTGGATGTAATTATATCTTTGGTGAGCGAAAAATCCACCCTAACTCAAGTGTCTAAAGGTTAGGTGTCAAAATCAAAAAACTAATCATCCTAGACTGTCTTTTACAATGAATGAAGAGTTAAAGAACTTCAGAAAATGTTTCATCTGTAGATAAGCAAAACAAGTTGCCCTCCAGAAGTGGTATTCCCTTTCCTTACTCTGAAGGGAGACTTGGCTGGTTGTTTTAGTCCTAGAAGACTTTAGATACCCAGAAATTAAGCAATCAAAATCTTGTCCTTAGGCTCTAAATACTCTTCTAGATCAAGAACTTGCTTCCCAAGCATTCCGCATTTTAGGTGCTTGTTGAGGAAGAATGTCCCTTTCTCCTGTTCTGCCTTTCTGATGGAACTGGCTTCTACCTGGTCTAGCTCTTCATCTCTTATACCCTTGGTAGTGATGGCTCCCTGTAACCTGACTTCCTGCACAGTCTCCACTGTGGGTATCGGCATCCAGTTTATCAAGCTGAGGCAGGCTTACAACACCCGTTTCTGCTATGCAGCCTAGAGTTCAAAAGCATTGACTGGCTCACACCTGCTGTGGAGCCCAGTTGTTCCTGAAGCCAAGACATAAATGCAGGTTTTAAATGAAGTGTAGATGCGGGCTGGTGCAGCTTTAGGGACCTTAGGGAAACACCATCCCTCTGTGTCCTTCACTAGTTCATATAAAGTACACTCATGCTTCTGAAGTTCTTTACGTTCAGAAGTGTTTTGGATTTCTGGCATGTGTTGCTCCATTTCTGCTGCTACAAGTGCACTATTTTTGAAATTGTTGGTATTTAATGTTTGGAAAGTTGAGAAGTGTGTGATAGACTTACTTGTATGATCTTGTATCTGGAAGTCCTTATTATTGCTTTTAAACTTGAATCTTACTTAGAGGTGGGTTTTCTTTCTGTTACATACTAAAAGGGATTTGAGTTACTTGATGCTTTCTGTTGTGAGGCCATGTTCTAAGCTGCTTACAATTTAGCCAGACTGTGCAAAAAACCTTCCATGCTAGGTGCTTTTCTCATTTTCATTTTAGCCAGAACAGATGAGTAGTTTCTCTGGCCATGATTAGAGAAAAATGTGTTTTCATCAGCTTTTCCATTTCTGCCCAGAATGCTCCTTGTTTTGGCATGGAGAAATGAAACTGGCTTGGGGTAGAATGAATGTGGAAGGTGGAGTTGATTTGGGGTCAAAGGAGGTTTGCTTTACTTTGTGAAATACATTCATACGCATGGTCCAACCCAGGAGAACAGAAGGTGTGTGGGACCTATCTGCAAGTGCCACTGCCTGCCACTGGAGAAGCTTTAGTTCAGTTATGGTGTGTGTAGGCACTCCGGTCTCTTTCCATGATTAGACTTCTGTTTTTCCTCCCAAGTAAGTCGCAGTGGGTAGTAGAAGGCTGACACAGATTTCTGTCTGGTTTGCTGTCAGAACTAGAGGTTATATGATGTGAAAAGGAGTAGGATACTGCTCAGATAAAATCAGTGTAGTTACCCTGGAATGCTAGGTTATATCTCCACCACTGACTTTGTGATGCTAAGAAACTCACTGTCATCAGACTTTTCAGAAGTGGTTGCTAATTGATGTTTCTCATTTTCTGGGATTCCAGTTTGAGATACTGCAGACTTGCTTCTGGAAATGTTGAGAGCACTCATCTGCTACTGAAGTCAGTAAGAATTAATAATGCTGTGAGAAAAGTAATGCTAGGTGCATGCCCAAAAGGGCAGCCAAAAGAGGATACGTTTTTATGCTCATCTATTTAGTATCAGTTCTACGTGTGTACAGGAGTACCAGTTCCCATTACTTAGCAGAGATTTCAACTTACAATATAATTAGTTTTATTAATACAAAGTAATTACCTGAGATTTCAATATAAAATCTACTTTAGTATAAAGTGTCTCATGGATGAAAAACAGTGAAATCCTGTTAGAAACTGAAAATTCTGTACTCAGAAATGTTTGTGATGTACACTCACTATGCATGCAGCCATGTGTTGAATAGGGAGGCTAAACAATTATTCAATAGTTGCTCATGCTGTGTATAGCTTTCCATCTGTATAATAGGCAGGAATCCTATCAAGAAAATACAAATTGAGTAATAAAATCTTTGGGTTGATGTTTTCATACTAGGGAGCTTAAGTCCCTTGGTTCAATACTACTTGACTTTTGACTGTCTGACTTTTTAATATTATTTTCTTTAACTTGGGGAGGGGATGGTATGGATAGTTAGTTAATCATTGGTACGAACTATAGGTATGTATGTAGATGTACATTTACTTAGCAATTCTTGCCACTGTGTTTTTATGTAAATATGTTAATTGATAAACTAGTATAGTAACTTGACATTTTGCACAGTTCTTGCTTTGCTTTCTTAGAGCTTTTTAGTATTTTCAAAAAGAAAAAAAGCTGCAGGAAACAAATTTCTTAAAATCCTCACCAGTCCTTGTAGATGTTTTTAAAAAAAAAACCAAAACAAAAAAAAACACCAAAAAAAACCCACTTGAATGAGATGCAGCTGTGCCCCGTGCTCCAAGGGGCCTTAAGCCCATTACATCATGTGATTTAAGAAAAAAATACAGCATTATATTTGGCTCTGTATATCAGGCCCCACTCTTGAGTGACCTTCTTTTTAAAAAATTAAATGAAAAGAGTATTGGAAAGGGAGGGGAAAAAAAACCAATGTGAACTGTTAAAATTGCATATTAAATGCATAACAAATGACTGAATTTTGTGCAGCTTCAAATACAGATTTTGAAAATGTGCACAAACATAAGAGTGTCCTGATAATTTCGTGAACCTGCCACAGGGTAATTGCATTGCCAGAATCCCCCTTTCCTCCATATATGGAAAACTAAGACATTTCAGAAATTCATAGGTCTGTAGAATAGGGCAAAATCATTGTGTTCCTAAATTAGCTTTTTTCTTACAAAAACTTACAATAACAAAAGGCACTCTAAAGCAGTAGGTTTTTAAAATTCAGATGCACAGAGACTTTGAGAAAACAATTATGCATACATTTTCAAACGTAGAAGTATATTCAGTACCTCTTTGAGTAAGTCTCTAGGAAAGGAAATGTGAACTTTTGTCCTCCAGAGTTTCATGCTCCCTGTAATTATAATGATTTACAGCGTTTTTGTGGAAAACGTGCACTTTGAATGTCAAAGGAAATGGTGGCATCTGCCAGAGCATTGAAGTGTACTGTTCTTGTCAATCTGCTGAATGGGAACATGCAGAAGTTGAAAAAATTTAGTTTGCACTTAATTAAAAAAGTTGAACATGAAATCTGTTCTGGTTGTGGTGCAATACTGACAAGTCAAGGAGGCAATCTTTCTACTTCTTTTGCTAGGATGATGACAGTAAATAGCTTCTTTTTAAGGATGTCTGAATAAACAAGTGCAAGCCTGAGGCTTTCTGGCTTGTACTCCAGATTAGTCTATGTAGAGTAAACTTGGGTGTGCTTATGCTGCCTGCATAGGTGGAATCCCCTTCCTGCAAGAAGCACAGGATAATGAAAAGACCATTAAATGTCTCCTTGTGGACAGTGTCAACTAGATCTAGTAGCTGAATTGCATTAGATTCAGAGATGCGCTGCAGTTTTTTCTTAACGTTTTCAGTTGCTCTGATCAACACTAGAGGGAGCTGAATACTTAAATTGCTGTTTTCCATTAATAAATACTGCAGTGGGATATGGGGAGATTTTGTCTTCCCCACCCCATTTTTTCCTATAGCTGCCAAATTGGTATTTAAGCAAAATTACCAAATTCTCTGTGAAAACCACCACTGAAACCAATGTCTTGCCAGTCCCTTATCCAAGTTATTTTTAATAGTAGAATTTTAGCATAGCAATATCAAGTGATTCTTCTTTAATCATAATAGTAATTTTATAATGATTGTGTTTAAAATCTGTTGGGATTTGAAATTGTAAAATGATAAAGTAGTCACAAAGCTGCTAGGAGAATAAATTGGATCATGTCTGGAAAGTGATGTGAAAATGGAGAGCATGTAATGGTGCTGCGGGCATCCATCAGTGCCTTCCGCTCCCTGTGCGGTTCCATAATGACAGCTTAATTTCTAAACCACAGAAGTGGGAGAACATTGAAATGAGAAGCTGTGGCGTTTTTCCCTTTACAAGAGTAGCTTAAGGGGGGGGGGGGGCGGGGGGCAGGGCAAAGTTTTCCAGAGATGCAGTCTTGCTCATAGTCTTAGTCTTGAGTCCATGCCATGCCATGTGTCCTGGAGATGCTCTGGTAGCGCTCTTCCTCACTTACCCCATCCAGCGTACTGGCTGCTCACCAGCAGCCTGCATCCACGGTTTGACATGTCTGAAGAGTTCTGAGTCTAGTCAGTGGAGCATAGCTGTGTTGCTGCAGGTCAAGTACCAATAAAATAACCTGGGTTTCAGGGAGTTGCCTCAGCAGTAATACCAAGGCAATGAAACTAGAAGTGGAAATAAAGCGTAGAAGGAAAAAGGGCTTGTACTCTCCCTGCAAGAGTAGAGGCAAGGTAGTCTTTCCTTTCTTTACAGTTGCAGCTACATTTGTAACTCCTGGAGCTCATAAATTGGCAAAAATTCCTTCACCTGTTTCTAAAAGACTTTTCAAGAGGGGAGGCTGTCTTTTGAGACTACTTACCTGATGATTCCAAGTCTTCAACAGAAATCTTTATCTTGGGATTTCAGTTACTATGTTTTTATATTACATATGAGCACAGCTGCAACTTTAACTATAGTGTAACTAGTAGCTACCCCAAATAAAGGTGCCTATTTACACAAACATCTCTAAATGAACAAAACCAAGCAGAAGCTCGAGCAGCTTTGTCATTTCAGTATCTTTCAAACACATGTGACTCAAAAGCCTAGGCTGAATCTGAGTAAGGCCTTGCAGTTCTGTAACACTGTGCCAAAATAGTTTGGCATGGTTCCTCCTTTTGAAGAACCTCTGGAAGAGAAAATATGATGTGTGAATGAATAAACAGGCAGGAATTGCAGCAGAGGGCAGTTCTGCTTGCCGAAGATGTGGAAAGTTGCATCTTTTTTGGTGTGCTATTTTTTTCTTCTGTTACTACTCAGGAAACCTAAACAACTAAATTTGAGTGCTTCTAATTTTTTGGTACCTGAAGAAATTGTGGCGAATTAAACATCATGTTCCAGCCAGAGTTTCGCTTAAAACACTTTGTGGGGCAAATTCAATCTTTTTAAAATACCATGTTGTTGCTACTTTTTTTATAATTTCCACAGTACTATAAAGGTATCCATAGTCTGTGAAACTGATCCCAGTTTATATGAATTAGTAATTTAATGAAATACTTTTTCATTTTTATAGAAGGTGATTATTGCTTTGAGCAGCGTTATCTGCTCATGTGGTGATATTTAATAGTATACCTACCTTTAATGAAATAAACTCCTTAAATTGTATGAATTTGATTGTGTCTTCTGCTACTTATATTCTTTATAGCTTTAAAAAGCTGTGGTTTGAATGCTAACTTCATCGTTTCTAAATTAGGTCTCCTCATGCTATTTTCTTTACAAGTAGTAAGCAGTGTTAGAAATTAGAAGCTGAGCTAATGGTTCTGCACCATAGTTTAGGGATAAAATAGCATACAATCCAGCCTCTGGGATAAATATAACTGATGTTTGCCAGTGGTATTGCTTGTAGCGCTTTCTGGTTTAGTTTCATTTGATGTCTCCTGCTGTGGCAAGAACACTGGATTATGTTCCAATCCAAATAGCAATAAAAATCAAAATCTTGATGCTTATCTAGCATATATAGTGCTCTGTATCGGAGCTGTGTCTCTGAAATCCTCTTTGTACTACCTGTTTTAGAATGGTTGGGCTGAACACAATGCAAGGAAACATTTGTTGTTGGTTTCTGGTAGTCATTCTTGTAGATTGGTTGGGTTCTTGAAAAATTTTTACAGATTACAACGAAATTTTGCATGATCATCTGTTACATTGTATGACTTTCTCATTGTATTTGCATGTTGTCTGTAATTGATTTATGCTGTTTTGAAAAATACAACACTTTCTGTCTTATGGCAGAGATTTTCTTGTGAGGAGAATGGAAAAGCAATCTGTAGCAATGTTTTTGCCTGTATTTTCCCAAAAGAATGCTAACTTTCATCTTTATCTAATGTTGCCATGTGAAGGATAATGAAGTAGATAAAATGGGACTTTATGTATTGCAGCTTTACTGGTACACCAGAAGGCCAGAATGGAGCGACTTCAACGAGAACTTGAGATTCAAAAGAAAAAGTTGGATAAACTAAAATCAGAGGTCAATGAAATGGAGAATAATCTAACACGAAGGCGCCTGAAAAGATCGAATTCTGTTTCCCAAATTCCATCAGTAAGTTGAAACGTCTGTAGGCTATAAACCTAAACCACAAGTGTGGTCTGTCACAATAAATTAAAGGAACAGTTGCTCATATATTGACAATATACTAGTGACAGGCAGTATAGCTAGAATTAAACTGGTAAACAGTGTAGTTTAGAGTAAAGACGAAATATGTGTTATTTAACCACAACCTTTCAGTTCACTAATTGCTTTGTGAAGTGTTGCTTTTAAAGGCAGTCACAAAAGGTTTGACCTGGTACTTCTTCCAGATGCTCTTAAAGTCATGATCACCTAACGTTTCAGATTACAACTTAATACTCATACTGCTTTCCACACAAAGTATTTTTTGGTCTTCATGTATGTACCAATCTCAAAGAAACTGATTAATGTACCAGTTTTCAGTGCCAGAAGATCAGCCATTGATCTGGTGGACCATTGGCTGTGTCCTGACCACAATCTGGAGTTGTTCAGTCAGCTCTGAAGTCTGATGAGAGATAAGAATTTGGTGGGTCTGAAAGCTTTTTGTAAGATTATGCTTGGATTAAAAGAAAGATCAGATTTCTTTTCATAAGGGAAGATTTTTTTTTTACCTTCACTTCTGAAATAACTAAATGCCGTCTACCTTATGCGTGAGTGATAACTGATAATAAAATGGGAAAATTTAGTCTAACAGGCAGATTTATTTTTTCAGCTGGAAGAAATGCAACAGTTAAGAAGTTGTAACAGACAGCTGCAGATAGACATAGATTGCCTAACCAAAGAGATTGATCTTTTTCAAGCAAGAGGTATGGTATGTCTTAGTACATCAGCAACTGTAAATGTTGATTTTTTTTTTTTTTCTTTTTCCTTTCTTCTTTCACTATCTGCATGCATCAAAAGCGTCTGTGTTATAAATGATGGGTATACACACTATTTGCAAAATCATCACATTAGTTTGAGTGAAACCGTGGAAGTAATTGTCTTCTAAGCCTGTTGTTTTTCTTGGCTTTGATTTTCCTAATCCCATGGTCCTTCCTATCTCATACTTGGCTCAGAAGAGAGAAACTTGTGATGCCATTTATTTAATAAATGCTGGAGGGATAAATGTGGTTATTTGAGTATCAAAGAAGAGGGAGAAGTTGTTTTCTAAATTATACATACGTGTCCATCTCTCTCTCGTCTTCCACTTCTGGCTTCTATTCAGCCTCTCAACTTAGCAAATATAAAGTACAGTTGTAACTTCCAGTATGCTCTCCTTCTTCCACTTTCCTTGTCTGCAGGGACACAGCCTTTGGTCATGAGGGTGCAGTTATGAGACAGCTGAGCCAATTGAGGAGCTGCCAACAAGTCTCTCTCTCTCTTCCTGCTCCCCTCTCTTGCCACTTACTGTGCCTCTGGCTCTGTATTAGCTTTTTAGACCCTTTGCAGAGCTGATTCTGTTCACTAGCCAAGCAAAAAATGTTGCATTGCTGGAAAAGCTTGCTACAGCTGACGTGAGGGAGAGGCATGGGAAGGGAGAACTGAGACAGTGAGAAGGGAAGGGCCTAATGCTTTCCACTTTCAGCAGCAGCGAGCCATTAGATCAGTTCAGTCATGAGCCATGGAAGTTATCCTTCAGACAATGTACCTGCAGATAAGGAGAAAGTAGACAGGTGTACTGAATGTAATGCTGCACTAAAAACTTGACCTCAAATAGAATATTCAAATTGCATGTGATTTTATATCTGTTTGTTACAGTAAATTGGAGTTAGGAGTTCCTCTAAGTATTAAATCTAAGCATATATTATATACTGCATAGTAGATAGCACATGTCTTTCCGTATCGTTAAAATTTAGAAAAAGTCTCAGGTAAAATTTACTAATAAAATGCTGTTAAATATTTAAGAATGGCAAAAAAAAAAAATTTAAGGAGTTTGATCTGCTGGATTCTGTTTCTGACTTTACTTTATATTGCATATTTTGGGCAATAAGTTTCTTCAAGTGTATTGTTGACATTACTAGTATCTCACTCAGGTCTGTATTGACACCTTGATATAAAAGGTGATAAGTGAATAATAGTACTGTTTCAGAATTACTGCCAAAAAACCCTGATACGCTTTCCTACCCAAGTTTACTTTTAAAACTGCTGCACTTTCTTTTTTTTATTTTATTTTTAGGACCACATTTTAATCCCAGCGCTATTCATAATTTTTACGATAATATTGGATTTCTTGGTCCGGTGCCACCAAAACCCAAAGGTACTGTACTGGTAAAATTTAGATTTAATAGTAATATCTGGTTTGCATCTAATATCAAGTTCTAGTCTATGAATCTAGTTTAAATGTTGATTAAGAAATAGATTACTTCAAAAGCATACAAACCTTGCATTTTATTTGCATTGGCAGTAAATATGCTTCTGTTTGCTCTTGTTTCCTCTCTATTCATACATTCAGGAAAGAGAAGCGTCTTAAATGGGGTATGTTTAAAGATGGATAATATTTTGGGGAGGTATTTTAAGTAAGTGGAAGCATCCACTTTTTTAAAAAATGAGCATGAGGTACATTGCTTAGGGATGAGTGAAACTCGCTTAGATGACTTCATCATTGTCCTTGGCGAAGAGTGAATGTATTTACATGTTAAAATAACTCTGGTTACCCTGAGTGGGCTTCCTGGCTATTGTGGAATTTCTATTAACAATTTACATAAAAGCCTCTTCTGTCTATTGTTAAATGTAGTTTTAAATAGTTGAAGAGGAAGGGAATGCTGCCCAATAGAGCAGTCAATATTGCTGAATTTGTTAGTCAGTCTTGAACATTCTGCTTGTCATTAAGTTTTGCACATTACTTATTTTTTTGCCCTAATGGGATGTCAGACAAAACAGAACAATTACCTCTTGTGTGTTACATAAAACAGAGAATGAAATTAACTTGTTTGTAACAGCATCATACTATGACCTATAGGCAGCTCACCAAATGAAATAGATAATCCACTGATGTTTCTGTGCAGTCTTTCTCTCCAGGAAGTTTGCCACATAATATATATCTGTGTGTGACTGGTCCTTGTAGTGTGCAGTAACTGTTGTTACAGAATTTCATCTTATGGGTTTCTGACCATTCTGTATTTCAAAATGGTCTAGATAAATTGGTGGGGGTTTTTTGTCCTCCAGACTGTTTGTAACTCCTCCAAACTGATACTGTTCTTCATGCTTTAAGGTTTTTTTATCCCTCATTATCCAAGCTGTTAGTGAAAACACTGAGTAAAGTTAAATCCATATGCAGTCCTATTAGACACATTTTGCAGCTGAACCACGAAGAATGTATCAGAAGTCCTGTCAATTACATAGTTCCCTTTACAGTAAACAAAAACTAACCTATCAAAGAATAAAAATTAATTTTCTCTGACTAGTTGTTAACATTTGAGTTGACTCATCATCTAGAAACTCACAAATTTAAGTGTTTAATAATTTGGTACAACCTATCTTGAAAATACAGAGTTAACCTGAACTGGTTTATAAACCTCTTAAGTCCTCTTATCCTTTCCCTTTCTTTTTTTTTTAAAAAAGTATCACTACTGTATCTTAGTCCTTCATTAACTTTCATTCTCAGTTCATTTTACGTTTCCGTTTAACTATGATGTAGGCTGTGACTTAAACCAGAATTACCACTGTTCGCAAAAGAACGACATGATTCTTTTTGCAGTTGTGATCAGTAGTATTGTACTTCCTGAAGCCGTCGCTGTCGTTTTGCAGCAGTTGCAATTGGCTCGTTGCTAATGAGATGTTCTCCAGCTGGAGTAATTGGCCAAAAGACTTCGTTGCAGTTGCCTAAACCAGGAACCTTTAACTTCAGAAGTCACTCTTCTCTCTTTTCATCTTTTTCTTTTCTTTTCTCTTTTCATCCTTTCTCTTTCAAAGTAGTTGAAGATTGTTGTCTAACACACCATGCAAAAAGATGCACTTGTATGCTTGGAAGGATTATTCTATAGCATGACAGAGCTAGGCATTGATTTTTCTTTAGTGTATCTGACTGCTTATCTTGTTTGAGGAAGAACTGCTGATACTCATTCTAGGGTCAAAATGTTAAATATGTCAAAAGGTTACAGAGCACTTATTTCTTGTCGTAATGGATTTTGGACTACTACATAGACCTCAGACTTCTAAATCTTGCGCACGTTTCCTGTGCTGATTAATTTCTAAATTTCATCTCCTTTGCATGCAACAGCTTTGAACTGAGACCAAAAGGGAAGAAAGCAGAGTGAAAGGATGGGAAACTTGCTTTTTATAGTTTCACCTTGTGCCATTTGGCTGACTTACAATCAAGCTGTAGTCAAGGGGGTGGTAAAAAGCTGCCTCTGTCACTTGTAATAACTGTGCTGTTCTCAGAGGAACAAGATAGTTCTCAGTTACTGAAAAAAATCATGTCAAAATTCTTTCCATGCTGTTCTTGGTTAGTAACTGCTTATCTTATCTCTTTTATGTCACAGATCAGAGGTCCATTGTGAAAACACCAAAGACTGTTCCAGACACAGATGAAGATGAGGGAGCTCAGTGGAGTTGTACTGCCTGTACATTTTTAAATCATCCGGCCTTAAATCGCTGTGAACAGTGTGAAATGCCCAGGCATTTCTGAGCCAACAGGCCCGTTACCTTTTGTAAAACCATAGCAAACGTACAAGGAACTATCCAGTTATTGGGGGGCAAAAAAAGCATTTATGCGTAGGATTTTGTAAAATTGAAGGTGTGACAAGATGGTATTTTGCTAATGTTAAATGTCAGCCCACAGAGCTAGTAATACCTCAGTGTTGTGTCACAGGCAGTTGAAATTGATCGGCTGAAAGGTAATCTGCTGAAAGACTCAGTTGCCAGCTGCCTAAACCATGTACAGTATTACCGGTATCCCAGTAACACACACCATGTTCAGTGCTTGGGTGTTGCCCATCCTCTTCTCTGCCCCAGTGTCACTACTGAATTTTGACAGGGGAAAGGAATAGAGTGCTAGCATTTTTGTTTTCAGAGCTTTCAGTGAAACACTACATGCACAGAGGAGATCTAAAAGGAACAAGGTTTAACTATTTAAACTGTTTGCTGCCACATAGTGCCTTCGATAAAGGGAAGAACTTCACAAATCAGTGGTACTCTTTGCCTTGTCTTCCCTGAAAACATCTCTGTGAAGCCAGAAATCAGTACAATCACATCTAAAGATGAAAAGGAAAAACTGCATGCGTTGTCTGTACAATACACACAGTGAAATACCCCAAAGCTTTTCCTACTGTACATAGCTCTAGAGCCTGCTTTAAGTGATTTCTTTTCTTCACCTTTATTATTTTCTTGTACTTCTGTATGTATAGTGTAATAGTCTTTTTGTTAACTTTCTTTTTTTCCCTTTAAGTGATTAAGCACGATCATGTCCCTTTTTTTAAGCTTTTATCTGAGAGAAGCGATGCCTTAAAATAAGAGCATTAATAAGAAACTATGCACAAAATAGCTTTCCTCTGCTCATTCTGTACATTGCTCTTGTAAATGCTGATGATCTGTGAAGACCTGCAGATGCAGCGTGGTAAAAATGCAGGAAAAGTTGGAAGAGTTATGCATATAGTTCACTCTGTACACTGAGTTTTACGGTGGGTGACACAAGGTAGCATTTTGTCTGGCGTGAGGAAACCTTAATACTAAGAAACTTTCAACCCACCAACAGATCAGCATCCGATTTAAGCTTGCTTCATCTGCTGGGTATCTTGCAGACTCCTGAAGAGATTCATTGGGGAAGTACATACAGTGCCAAAATCAACAGCAGCAGCATCGTACAGCTTTGTTCAAGGACTTTAAATGCTTTCCTGTTTTGGCAGCCGGTTTCCAAACCTGACTTTGTGGTGAAGTCTCGTATTTATAGAAAACAAGGATAGCAATACTTAGGACAACTGAAATAAAGGCTGGAAAAGAGAAATCAAACAGACTTGAACACTGAAGCAACCTCGAGCATCTCTTTATTTTGATGATCTATTTTTTTAAGGAAAATATTCACATGATCGGGGATGTATGTAACCGAGATCAAGAAAATGGAATTCCAGTACAGTATGCATGAAAGACGGCACGCAAAGAATTATGTAGCAGCACTTAGCGTGAGGCTGGAGGGAGTGCTAACAATGTAGCAAGAGACAAAGTAGACTGTCACCCACTGTAAACATTTGCCAGTGGACACTTTTATTAGGAGTTTTACAAGTGATCTATGTGAATGCACAGAGGCCTTTGTTTTGAAGGCTTTGCATTTTTTTTTACGTGGGAAGAAAATGCCAATCCCAGGTAATTAGGCAGTAGACCCAAAGCACTTGCATTCAATGCATTTTGTTTATAAAATGAGGCCTTGTTTTTCAGCTTCATCTGCAGTTCTATGTGAAGATTGACAAATGAGTTTTTACTTGTTTATTAATAAAACCTAATTTGGATATCTTGAGTTGATGGTTTTGTGATTTAGCTGGGTAAACTGCCTTTGTAACAGATAAGTTATTTATAAAAATTAAAAAAAATTATATTCTACTGTTTGGGTTTGTGATTTGTTTGCTTTTTCCATGCTGTGGAACAACAGAATACTCAACGGAACAAAAAGCATTAACAGTATTAAAAGTAAGCTGACTTCTTGTGACCAGAGATTTTATTTAAGCCTTTGTTTTGTTGAATCTTGTGTCTTTCCTCCTATGCATTATTCTGTTTAATTCTAATTCAGTAACTGTAAGGAATGTATTCCGTAAAGTTGCACTGACAAGACTGTGTCCTGACCAAAGAACCGCTCACTTATTCATGAAGTAATAAGCTAGACACAGGCCTTTTTTACTTCATGTTTTAAGAGTTCATGATTTTAAAAATATTTTTCTATTTCAAAATGGGCAACCACTTTGTCCAAGGTAATAGATGATATACTTTGTGTACTGTTAATATAAGCACAGTTCAAGGATTATTATGGTTAAACTGTATTTTGGTGCTGTGTATATTAGAGCACTCTGAGATGTGGAGTGTTCCTGGACATCTCTTTCCTGCTTGGACCCTGTCTAGACAGATATTTGGTATGCGGAGTTGGGCTTTCCTGAGACACAGTGATGCTGTGTAAAAGCCCTTCAGGAGGCATCTGTAAACAGATTAACTACAGATCCAGCAAAAAACATTCCTTAACACATTGATCAGCTGGAGTGCCTTAATCTGCTATGTGAAAAATAAGTGTTTGGCATGAGGGGGGCAGCTGTATTTAAAAAGCAAACAACAAACTCCAGTCAGCTGTGGGGTGGAAAAAGCATGCTTGGGGAAACAGGTAAAATGGAATTCTGCTCATCCTATCAAATGCGTAATTGATCTTTTCCCTGTGTTTGAGTGAGTGTTTATTTTCTGAAGGAAAAAAATGAGTATTTACATGCTAGCTCCAGCAAGCTATGCAGAGCCATTGACACGTTAGTGTGAGTGTATCGGGCAGTATTTTCAATAACTGATCCTGGAGTAGTGGGACAAGAGAAATGACATCTCCGGTGTTGCCTATTCCACAGAATTTTGTCTTCACCTTCAGGGGTTTTATGTTCTTCCCATATTTCAGGTCATGTATATCGTTAGCTCTTCCTTCAAGTTGATACCAGTATACTGACATATCACTATTGTATGTTTTTAAAGGGTAGGTTTTTAAGGGTTTAAATTTTGAAGGATGAAATTGAACTAGATTTCACTGCTGAATTTTTTCTTTTTCCTCACAGAAGATAAATATTAAAAATGAAACATTTGCAGTAAGGTTAAACTTTGTATTGTGAACATCAGTAGTTTATCTTGGATGCTGATTTATGACTTTACATTTCTGTACTGTCTTTGTCAGGGATATCTGCAATTGTACAAAAAAAAAGTTATTTTACCCTTTAGCAGGAAGGGAGAAGTACACTTCTTGGCTTTTAGAGATGCTCCTGTTTTGTTTTTTGTGAGTATGTGAAATATTCTTCACTCGGTCAAGCTTCAGAATTGGGATAACTTTAGAAATGCTGGCAGTGAAACTGAGATAAAGAGCTGGTGAGCGGGCTGCTGTGTCATGTCAGCTCTGTGGAACTGACTTCAGTTCACATTGCTGGCTTTCTAGGTAAACTAGAAAAACATTTGTCTTCTGCAGTCTCCCATCAATAGTGCTGTTCTCTTGCCCAGGAGTAAGGTTGCGTGGCACCCCTGAAATTCAGATTAATTGTGAGATTTGATATCTTCAGTATCAAGCTAATGATAAATCAATTTTAAAACTGCATGGTCAGTATTTGTGTCTGTCTACGTGTATTTGCTTTATTTGTGAGCTTAATTAATTTTATGATCTTGAAATTTCTACCTTCAGTGTATTTTGTAGATGCCCAGGGAGAATACATTTTTCATTTTAAGAGAAGTATCCTTATCAGTACTGCATTTCTTCAATCAAATTCCTCTACCTTGAATGTACATTGGAGCCTGGACACAAATTAAAGGAAGACTTGATTAAAGATGTTGAACAAGCATTTTAAAAAAAAAAAAAAAAAAAAAAAAAAAAAAAAAACAACGGACCAAACAAGTATTGAAATCTACCGAGTGTTTGCACTTTTCAATACTACTACTTTGGTATTCTAAAATGGGAGTATTGCTATAAAACAGTGGCAGAAACTTTTCAATACAGTTAATTAACAGCATCTATAGTGTAGCTTGTGAATCCATGGCAACTCTTACTAATATTTAGCTCTGAATTTAAATAGCAAGGAAATGCTTTGACTTACTTTATTGATTCTTATTTGTTAAAAAAAAAAATCCTATAATTTGAACAGAAAATACAAATTAAACTATTGATTCCTTTCATTGGTACAGAGTAGGATGATTACAGTGCACTCCTTTTTCCAGCCTGACTGCTTGAGTAACTCTTTTATTGCTGACTTTGAGGAACAGCCTTTGATTTTTATGGAGTCCAAAATGCCTTGTGAGGCCCATATGTTGTGTTAAACTACTGAAAAATTACTGGAGAGTGAGGGAGCAGGAAGAGTTAGTATGAAATGTTTGAGGGCTTCAGGCTCCGTGCTGAGCTTAAGTGCTGTAGGAACACTTGGGAATGATGACGCACATTGGGAATGATGTGATCAGGCTAAATTTTCACACTTTTTTTTCTTTTTTGCTACAATTCTCGGGTTTTTTGTTTTTCTTGGAGCAGTTCTGTATCGGTGATATGCTGGCTTCTACAGTAGAGCTTCTCAAATAGTGCCACCTTTGGAGGCAGCGCTGGTAGAACGCACGGAAGTGCTTGCTTCAGTCAGACTTTAGACTTGTTACTTCCCAGCAGTGTAACTGGATATAAGTATGTTTTCATCAAATATGCAGACATTTTTAATATTTAACCAAAATGTAACAGTCTCCAGCCAGTGCGATGCTGCTGCAGGCATGAGTTTAGCCAACTGTTTTTCCCAGTGTCCCATTCTCTTCGTTGATTTAAGTTGCAGGTATCTATGTGTAGTTACAGAGGACTTTGAGCCAAAATGATAGATTATTAACATGGGTTCAAACTGCCTATTATTTGCAAGTTTATTTAAAATAATAAAACACTGTGATATTGCATGTGAATGCAGATTTTGAAGGAGAAAAGTAGTATATCAATTTGGGTACTACTCAAATGAGCAATTTGAGATGCTAATATAAACTAATTCCATTTTTTTAGGAATGTTCCTTGTGTTATGATTTTAAATTCTGTGACTGCATGCTATTTTTCCACACTGTTTATAGGAGCACAGTGCCAATATAATATTGATGTAGTTGATTTGGTAACAAATGCGTGGAGGAAATGTATATTAAGCATTTTTAATGTGGTTTTGTCTTAGTAGATAGCAGCAGGCCACATCCAGCCTGTGACTGATTAAGCTTTGCCTAAATTCAAGTTCCTATTGCAAGTGATTGAGATCCAGGGCTAAGAAATAGGGTGATGGAGACATAGAGGCAACGGAGTAAGGAATGCTCTGTCCTTTGGTCTTTGTATGCAGAAGTAAGTGGTCTTGCTTTTCTTGCACCCCACTGTAACACGCAAACTAAAATGTGGCAAAGGTAAGGCCTCAAAGGTGAAAAGGCTGTAAGCGTTAGTCAGGATCTTGGAACATAGCCTCCGTAGCGTGCCTGGCCCTGGAGACTCGTCATGTGCTTGGTCTGCAGTACCTTGGAAGTCTGTTGGTTACAAGTAAACGTGTTCATCACATCATGTAGCCAGTCATCAGGGGGGATTCCTTGTTTTTGTGGTGGTTGATTTTGTTGGTTGGTGTGTTATGTTCCTGGGCACGATGACCAAAGGCGTTTCTGTCCCATGATTCCTTTGCAGACTTGTACAGTACAGTGCTAGGTAAGGTCAGCAGAAGAGCAGTAAGGCTAAGGAACAGCAGCATCAGGGTATTCAATTTACATGCACTTTGACAGGAAAGGATGGCCGACTTGTCAGGCTCGCTTCAGAGGCAGCAGGAGGTGCAGTCGGTGTAGGAGGTACCCAAGAAGAGTTCAACGTAAAACTCATTTCCCCTTACATGAGAGAAATGCGGGCGTCACCGCTGCGTATCTGCTCATGCGACAGCCATGCCTCCATGGCGTGCCGGGGTCTTGCGCTTGGCACGTTTGGTCATGTGCCAAGGAAATGTTCACGAGGTCTTCCTAAGAAAAGGACGGTGGGAAGCGAGCCCCTGGAGTGCCTCGTCCGGCTGGTGCACGGCTGCTGACCCACGGCGGAGGAGAGGCGCCTGCAGGTAAAATGGGTTGTTCTGCCTCTATGGTGTTGGAGGTTGGACAGTTACTCTTTAAAATAGACACTTGTCTCAAAAAGGAAGGCCAATGCATCAGTAATTCTGTATTAGCTTTTTCTGTATTAGCTTTTTACCATCATACTACAATAATAAACTCTTAAAAGTGATGTTTTCTAATTGAGGTAGTAAATCTAGCAGCGAGTTCAAAACAGGTTAGTGAATATTGATAGCTCTTCTGATGTAACAGGAATTGTGTGTTTCAGGTGAGAGCATGAATGTTTAAAACTTTGATTACAAAAATTACCAGTCCAAAAATTTCAAATAATTGGTTTTATGGTGGCTTTATATTTATGTTGATCTAAGATTATAAGCAAAGCAATGTTTGTATGTACAGAATGTTTCTTATCGGCTGATATAAAAAAAAAAATTACTTCATTTACAAACACTACTTTACTCACGGTAGCAACTCTGTACTTCATAGTTAGCTGTAAATTGTAGTTTGGGGAGCCCTTTTTTGGTGGGTTTTTTATTTATTATTTTTAATGTTTGGCATTTCATGTGTTGTATCCTGGGTAGATTAATAATTGGACGAATTGATTTATTTTTTGTAAAATCTTTTCTCAGTTATGCTTTTGTCATTTGTTTTTCTTTTGTGTTAGTCAGATTTCCAGAATGACTTGCTTAGTGTCTTACAGTATTGTAACAGAGGCTTGTGGTCACCCAGTCTGGGGAGCTGCTCTTTGGAAGAAAGACGCAGAAGATACTTGGATGCATTGCGCCCCTTCCCACTCCTCTGGTTACTTTGGGGCTGGAGCTGACTGGGAGCCTGCGGACAGTAGTGAAAAAGTGTGAAATGCCACTCAGAAGGTATTTGGCCAAAACTAAGTTTGTCTAAAGGGACCTGTTAGAGAGGGCAGGGAAGGCGAATCGGGAAAGGTGTAAGAACCACCTTCTTGTGGAGCAATTGAAGCAGCAGCAGCTCCAGTGCTTCCTTCTGCTGGAAGATGTGTGACACCATTTCAGGGTTTGTACGCTTCCTCTCGTGTACAACCTGTAAAGACATCCTAAAGATGTTTTCTCACAGTCTTTATGTTGCAATAGCATTTTTTGCTGCTAATGGGGGCGGAATGGGGCAGGGAAATAGTCAAAGGATCACAGAAGATAGTAAATAAAAATTGTAAAGATACCACAGATGCCAGTACTACCACAGCGATTGTTTATCTCGGGAATATTACTGCATCACTGGCTCACTTTTTAAAAGATGCTCTGCTCCGTGCAGGGTGCAGAATGTGAACCCAAGATTTTGCTATTCCCTGTGCCTGCCTTCATCTCTGTCCCGATCTCTGCCTCTGTCTGTCTTTTGCTTTTGTTTTTATCTTTTCCCTCTCTAATTTAGAGACTTGAACAACCACTGTGCAGTAGCTACAGTGAAAATTTGGATTAAAACTGGGACATGTCTTCTGTTTTCTTTCATGAGCCTTTTCCTTCCCTCTGTGTTTTGGGGTCAGAAATCAAACTTAAATACAACATGAAGAAAGAAAATACCATCTTCCAGCAGAGATACCTGACACAATTACGAAGAGATTGTCATGAGGCATCTTTTCTGTCTGCAAGAATTGCTTTTTGGTAGCTGCAGTCTACAGATTAAAATGGCTGTCAGAGAGAGGATGTTGGATGCTGTCATCGGGCATCCAGCTTGAAGTCTGAATGTGGTTTGATGTCATGTCACAGACTTGTCTGGTGGTTTGGAGAAAGTTGTCCAGCTCCTTGTCTTGTCTGTTCCACGGCAGCAGTATGACCTTCCTCATTTTTGCAATGTCTTGTGCAATTCCCCTGCAATTGTGAAAGCATTTGGAGGTACATACCTCTTCTTTTCATGTCTTCTTTTTATGTCTTCTATCTATGTTCCTGAATGTTAAGGTTTTCAAGAAATGGGGCTGTGTACTAGAGGTTCATACTATGCCAGTGCAACTAAGCTGCTGCTGTGCTTAAGTGGGGGAAAGAAAAAATTGAAAAGGCAGCGTAACTTGGCTTTAAAACCCTTCCTAATCCTTGGCACAGCTGCCCTGTACATGAGAGAGAAAATGTCATGTTAGTGGTTTTTGAGCTGAAGGACATGACAAAAGCTTTCCCTCTTTAATAATGATTAGTAATGTGGGGTTTTTTTTTCTGCTGAGCTTGATACTTTTAAATTAAATTGCTTAGGCTTTTTGAACCCCTAAGGAAACCAAGTGCTGCGCTGCCTGGCCAGCGTTCTGGCCCTACAAGCTTCACTTCTGGTGCTGGAACTCTGGACTATGTGAAAGAGAGCAGCCAGTTAGCAAGGGCTGAGACTAAATTTCCTTTTGTTAATGGACCCTGCAGCTGCCCCAGGGGATCTCTCCAGGGAGTGCTTTTCTGCCAGCCCCACAACCCTGGCCATCAAGCTCCACACTCCAAACTTATCAGTAGTTTTGCTCTGGAAAACAGACTTTACCATCTTTCGAGGCAACTGTGATGCGTTCCAGTTCTCAATGCTTCCTGAAGTGATGGAGAGAAATACTTTACTATTAACATGATTTACAGTTGTACCCAAAGCAACCGTCAGGCATAGCTGTGCCATGTGATGCAGTGCTCGAACAGCTCCTTCCCACTTGAAGAGCCCAGCCGTGTTCAAAGTGGATATCAGATAAGTAACATGCAAAGGTATGTATTACATAGTTTTGTTGAAAAGTATATCCATCTCCTGATCTACTGCTTCATGTTGCTTTTCATTTTCTTTCACTTATTTGATACTCTCCTATCTTTTCATCCTATTCTTTTCCTGGACCAGTACCTGTATTCTGATAATCAGGATTGAACCTATTGATTTTTGAGTGCATACAGTGGTTCTAGTTCAAGACTTGAATCAGCATCTAGCTCTCGCTTGAACATCAGTCACCCCATGGCAACCATGCTTTTCTCTTGGTTTTTAAAATGCTTTTATTAGTTCTAGTACTGTCCAAGAAGGTGGTAGGCTGCTATGTGGTGATTTCAACTCGCTTAATATCTTTTCATTTCACATGTGAAATCCATCTTATGAGACTTTAAGACAAAATGCATTAGTAACACTTTGGGGCTGGGATTGCATAACCCCCCCAGCTGGAAGTGTCCTCATTACTAGTTTCCAGGGTTGTACTCCGCGATGCTCCTGTTCTCTGAGGAGCTGTTAATGCGCCATTCATCCTCTGTTTCGGCATCAGAAGGGCACACCCTCTCTAGGGGTGACAGGGGATGGCTAATCTCAGCATTGCCCACCGTTTCGCCACAGCTGCCATTTTCTAGTAGTGTGGAAGGGCTTCTAATTCTGAGGCCAAAAGGAAGATGTTAGCAAGTGTTGATTAAATTAATTCTTTTTTCTAAATTTTGATTGTATGACTAGCCAGGTCTCAGAAAGGTGACACAGTTCATTTCACAGTGCAGTTGGATTCTGCTGTTACTACCATAACCTTTTTTCTTTTCATTTTTTTAAGAGCAAAAGCGTTTTAACTGCAAACTTATAAAAGACCCATGAGTAAAACACACCAGTGAAGAAGTTGCGGACAAAGGCCTGAGGTAGGTGGCATAAACTGGATTGCTCAGAGGCTTGTTTCACCTGTCATTAGTCATCTGTCAGCAACTCCTGTGTGATCCTCTAAAACAACAACCATTGCTCATGTCTGAAAAAGTTGTTTTCTGCAGTCTTCTCCACCCTCAAACCCTGCTGTATTGTATTTAGCTACAAATCAGCTCTGTACCTGCAGTTTCTGTTGGCTGCTTCTGGATATTTTTTGTTTGGTGGTTTGAGAGGGTGTTTGACAGCCAGCTGTCAGGCCACAGGCAGAGTTAGTTCCCTCTGCGTGTCCTCAAGCAGTAACGCGAGCCAGTGTGCTCACTGGCCTTTTCCAGATGTTTTTTCATCAGCCTCCAATATCGGGGCAGATGGAGTTTCCTTCCCCTGCCTTTTCAGCCCTTTCCAGTCTGGAGGAGGTAAGCCTGCTGCAGTGTTGTGAGGGGTTATACCATGGTATGGTCACAGAGAGCTTCCAAGCCGTGTATTTTGTCATTCCCTCTTGACTTTCCTACTAGCGTGTGTGATGATGGAGGGCTTCATGTAACACACACGAGCTGCTGAGTCAACCCTGAGCTGGCAATGTTTTATTGTACTTTTAACCCCATATAGAGCTGTCTGGTCCCTGAGCGGGCAGGAGAGGAGCCAGTGTTTCCTGTTTCATTCAGAATCACGTCAAGGCCAGCCCGTGGGAACCTTTGCTTTCAGCTGCGCGCACCTTTCAGTGCAGATTAACCTGCCCTTCAGACACTGTACCAAAGAGCAGCGTTTCCAGGTGGGGCCACAGCAGCACCCCTGGGGATGTTCCAGCAAAACCCTGCGTGCAGCCTGGGTCATGGGTCCTTTCAGGTCCCAGCTCTGTATCGGTGCAATGTAACCTGGCTTTGTGCAGGGGATACATACATCATAGCATCGTCTGTGTCCTCTAGAAGATTTGCTCTGGAAGTTTTGCAGTGGATTTATATAGCTTAGAATTTCATACCCTGTACAACTCAGTAGTTTTTCAACTTAACTGTTTAAGATATCAGTTATAATTGAGGCATGTTTGCTTCTGATTCTTCTTGCAGTCTTTGCTTTCACCGTGGCAATCTCTTAAGAGCAATTTTACTAAAAATATGGAAGTGTAAAAGTTTCCTGTTAATTAGATGTGTGCAAAAAGATAGGGATGTCTTTTGTTTTTACAGATTCTTGTACATACAATAAAGTCTAGAAAGCATATGTAACTTTTCTAATATTATTACTAATGACTGTGATGCAATTCTGCCTTGAAATGGGACAGAAACTGCATTTTCCAGAACATAAAAAAGACTACACTTAGAGCTCTGCTGGGTACCACAGATGCAGTATTTAAAGCAGGCCTGAATAAATGAAAGTGAGGGTGGCAGAGCATTGGGAGTCAGCTGCTGGCCAGTGGGCAAATATGGGCTTCAGCAAGAGGCTCAGGAAATCCTGCCTTTGAGCCGGCGTTGCTGCTGCACCGGGGATGCAATAGCAGAACCTGGCGGGGTTATTTGTGCCTCTGGCAAGGAGCTTAGAAACAAGGCTGCAAGCAGGTTTTGGATAGCTGTGAGCTCAAGTTTGTATGTGCCGTGTTGCACATCCAGCCCCCACCTGACTAGCGGGGAGTTTTATTTTCGGTTTTACAAAAATGTGGGTGCACAACCTAGTTACCTGGCCTTGGACAACTGTACAGCTGTGGTGACCCCGCTCCCCAAAAATGCAAGGAAAGAAAGTGTAAAAGGAAGGTAATAGGCAATTGTGGCATTTTGAATTGCCTTGGAAAAAGCTGCCTTACAGTTGCATGCCTGGAATACTTGGTGTATCTCTGCCTGACTCTTGATTGCCACATATGCAAGAGAATAAACTTAACTAGTGAAAATCCCCTGCGTTCTGGTTGACCAATTACGTCCAAAGACTTTAGAGATAATGTTTGTAAGGCAATGCTCTCTGGACTTGAAGAGAAAGTGTTTTTCCAATTAATTTCTGTCTAAGGCTTGGCTGTGATACTTATCCAATTGGCAAACTTAGTCTCAGATTCCAGCTTTAAAATATAATTGGCAGCTCAGCAGATTCATAAAATTGATCCCCATTCACACTTATTTTTGGCTTGCGTTAAGAATGTGCCAACCTGGAACTCTAAACTTAACCCCGAGTGACTTTCCCAGGGCTGCTGCCCTGAAAGGGAAGCCTGGCAGCAGTGCCTGGGCCCCAGCCAAGATAAATCCGGAGCCGCTGATGTCAGGGCAGCTGTAGCTTGAACCACAGGTGAGGGGAGAATAAAATGATGGAATAAAGGGTAGGTTTTGTAAAATGCCCGCTTTCTGAAACCCGTTATTGAAGTGACCCCATGTTTGGCTCTCCCTGCTCCACAGTCTGATGCTGTGTAGCAGCTTCTAAGACCTCCTGAGCTGCCTTGCACGCTTTTCGGGCCATGTGAACACCACACACATGCTGAAGTTAAGATGCAGTGTAAATGCTTGACAGCAGAATCAGCTCAGCCAGTGTGACCAAGCCTCAACTGCAAGTACGTGGGTTTCTTTCAAGCCACAGGAGCCTCTCTGCCAGGAGGCCCAGGCGAAGCTGTCTCCGTGCCGAGCAGAGCCGAGCCCCCCGAAGCGTGCTGCCCTGTCCTGTCGCTTCTGCTCCGCAGAGGGATGAAACCCCTGCGGATGGGGTTTCTGCCAGTGGTCGGCCCTGCCTTGGGAAGGTCGGCCCTGCCTTGGGAAGGTCGGCCCTGCCTTGGGAAGGTCGGCCCTGCCTTGGGAAGGTCGGCCCTGCAGCAGCAAAGCGTGCTGCTGGTGCTACCACATTGACACCTTGTGGCGGACTTGGCCATCGTGTTTTTTAAAAATATATTATTGGTGTATGTCTTACAGATGTCAATTACTAGACATTTCCTAGAGGCATTCCACTTGGCTCTTTATACTTTTCCTTTCAACAACTCTACTTAAGCTCCCTTGGACAAATACAAATACTAGAACATTAAAGAGCAAAGTGCAGAGGCTGACCTAAAACAGTGTCTGCCAAATACCATCCCTGGTTGCATATGCAATATCATGGATATTGAACAGAAGTAACCACTGGAGAGTATTTTTCCTACTTTTCTACTCATCTAGAACTTGGATTCTCTGCCCCTTTTTTCCATAATATTATCTTATTTTGACTTCAGCTTAAAATGATACTCACTTTTTTTTTTTCCTTTCCTGCAAGGCTTAAATATGACCTATGTAACTTAAGAAAGATGCTCTAAAGGTTTGAAGATCTTCCATCTGCTTCTTTAAATGAAGCCAGGGCTCCAAATCCACCATGTCATGTATTACGTTATGAGCAAAAGGATATTCAGATGCTGAAGTTCTTCTCTGAGAATGTTTCCCTGCTGGAAATAAGTTTTACAAGCTTCTGTATTCCCTTCAGTCTCTTCCTAACAGGACCTCCTGCAGGGAGAACTCGGTATTTCTCATTCCGATGATAGTTTTGAGTAACATTTATAATTGTCTGCCAATGGCTGTGTATTTTTTGGCAATAAAAAATCATAGCCAAGTTTACTTCCCAGCTAAAATTTCTTTAGCACCGCTCTTGGAGCGGGGATGGGCTGGACTGCAGCCTTTGCCAGGCTATTGTGGCGTTTATGCCTTCAGTTTTCCTGGAGCTGCAGAATGCAGTTTTATTTATGAAGTGCGTTTTGCCATTTACCATTTCAAGTGGTAAAAGCCATCACGTTCCTCTGCGCTTCTCCTGCTACCCCACCTTAGCGAGTGTCGGTTGCTCTTTAGTCCTGTTAGCCTGTTCTCATCTATCTGCAGCTCTTCTGCTGACAGCGAGAGGAGAACGTTAGTCCTGCAGTAAAACTAGGTCTAGTCTGGAAACCAAACTTCCAGATGGTGATGGTATCTTTGTGTTGTCCTTGTCTTCAATGCTGTAGGTCACTCAGTTGCTATGGTTGATACCGCTTCTTATTTAGCAGTTTCCTCAGTTGTTTGGAGTCTCTGCAGCACAGATATTAAATTCAGCAAGCTGACGATCGCGGGAGAGGGCTGGACCCCGCTTTGCTCACTGTTACAAGCCTGTGGCTGGATGGTAGCCACCCTTTTGAATCTTACCGTGCACGGCAGTACCTTTTCGAGGTTTATCGTACCTTACGTAACATCCAATACCTGTTTCTACCAGCTCTATATTTCTTTAATCTTATTTAATACCTCTTTGGTCTTCTATGAGAAAAATTTATTTCCATTTATCTAGATTGACTGTTCTTATGCCATCCGTGTTTTGCTGCCTGCTTCTAGTTTATGGTTTTATTCTGCCATTCAGTGTCTTAATGCCCATTTGTCCTCTATATGAAACCAGTAGTGTTAGTAACTCCCTCACACATACTGTTTTGGTGGTGGTAGGTGGAGGATAAATGTTGCTTTTACAGTAGGATTTAAGGTAGTTAAGAGCGTATGGTGGCTGAGTTTCTGCTAGCATCCCGTTTGATCTTTGGAGAAGAGAAAGCTGTGTGGAGTCAGCACAAGCACTTGCGAATGTGACTTTGCCTCTGTTTCCTTACCCAAACAACTTTTGGTAGGAAGGCTGCTTTACGGTAGGATGGGAAAACAGCCTGAGCATATCAGGTCTCTGCCAGGCTAAAGGCATCTACCTCGAGGTTTTAACAACAACAAACATGAAAAACAAACAATATTAAAAGAAAAGAAGAAAAATAAGAGAAGGGGGAAAAAAAGAAACCCTCAAAAAACCTTTCAGCTGGAGGGTGGGGGTGAAGGGAGAGACAGGACGCTATCTGGGGTTGAGCAGGAGTGCCTGGCACAGCAAGGGAGGAGGTGAGTGCCTGGGGCAGGGAGGGAGCAGGGAAGAGAAGGGAGCGCAAAATAAGAGTTTGGGGCAGCAGTGGGTGGGGGCGTGTGGTTTCTGCGGAGCTGGAAGAAGAGGGGCTGGGACAGGGAAGCGTTTTGTAAGTTGCAACCCATTCTGAAAGGGTGCGATGGAAATTCTGAGCCCAGCAAGAACAGGAGGAAAAAACTGTGGAAAAACTAGGGAAGCCAAGGAAACTGTGTGACACAGGGAAAGCCAAAGAGGAGGAGCTGGGGGTGCGGTTATGATGAGCAATTCTGATGCCGCCATTCATCGGCAGAGGCACGTTGTCTGATTTCCTTCCTGCGTTCAAAGGCCTGCCAGCCCTGCCTGCGTGCGTTGTCCTAATTCTCTGGCCTTGCTTCTGCTGTCCCTGCAAATCACCGTGGTCACAGCTGTGCTCCATTTGTATGTCCATTTTGATTGCGTTTGCCAAGTCAGCACATCAGTACATCTTACTAAAGAGTTCCTCCAAGCCTACTTCAAGGCAGTGAGCCCAACTCAGGGCAGAGAAGGCACGTGGCTAAAAATGCTATAAAAATCCCTTCACTATCAATTGCAAGTCACAGCACCTTCTTAATAATGCTAATGACAAGTGGTGCTGTAATATTAAACTGTTCTTCTCAAGAGTTCAAAGCATCCCAGTCTCACCAGCAGGTAGGAGGTAAATACTACGGCGGTCTTGCATGTATGGGAGTGAATGCAGAGCAGCCGTGCCCTGAGGCAGAGAAGCAAAGGGCTTATGGCGGCAGAGTGAAGGAGTTACAGCTCCAGGAGTAAAACTGAGATGTTCTGACTCCTGGCTTGGGGAAAGTCCATGCAAAAGGTGAAAGATAATATCTGAATTGTTATCTTTAGAGAAATGTATGTAAAGTACCTGTGTCCAGCATGGGAGTCTGGCTGTTAAAGGCTTTCACCAGAGGCTTTGGGGGGTTTTTTTGACTTGCAGAGGTGGTCTGTCACGCTTGGTGAAGCACAGGGCTTGCTTGTCCTTCCCTAGCAGTTCAACATTTTGAAGAAGGAGAGAAGCTGTGAAATTTGTCTTGTTCTATTTAGTTGTTTGTGATTATTTCAGATGTTTGCTTATAAATTGTGCCAGCTCCTATGGGAAGTGAGTTAAAAGATTAGCAAAACTTCTCAGAATAACTGGCAAATACAAGCATTTGATACAGAGCAAAATTGTTATCTACTTCATAGACTGTCTTATGGTATTAATTTTTATGGTATCTAAGCTCACCAAATTAATAGACTCGTCATCAATGTTCTGTGAGGGAGAAATTTCTGTATGTAAGGAGAGGTGGGAGGAAGGTGCTGTGAGCTGCTCAGGACTGGATCGGGTGCGGAGGACCACCCTCTTCCCCCATTTTTATACTGAGGAGCTGTTGCAGGGGTGACTTCCACCCAAGAAGATTTTTCAGTGAAATATTTGTATCTAGTTGCCCTACCCCCTCACAAAGGAGGGGGTCTGTGGCTTCCTAACTTTTCAGGAAAGGGTGAGAGTAGAGAAGGGAAGAGGAGTCTCTTTTATGACCTTTTTTTTTTTTAAATCTTAAAATGAATTTGGCAGCTCTGTAAATCCCCCTTAGGAAAGCAGCCTGTCTCCTGAAGGATTGCTCCCACTGCTTCAGTCCTCTTCTCAAAGAGTCTTGACAACCAAAAAGCAAAGAACATCAAGGGCTTTCTGAGCCTATTGGGATTTAAGTATTCATTTTCAACTTGGCAGCAAGAGCTGGACTCGAATGCATCTCGGCAGAGATACCAAATAGCAACAGCCTCCTGCCCTGCCTCTGCAAAAGCTGCCTGCTCCTTTCTGTTAGCAGCCCCTTCCCTTACCTCAGGAGCTGACAGAGCCAAAAAAGAAATCCTCCTGCCTTGGAAAGTGCAAAAGGCTCTGCAGCAGAGAGTCCCGAGTCCCAGATGCTTGCACTGTGGTGAAATAACGAAACGGTCTGTGCTTTCCGTGGGCTCTCGGCCAGCGGCAGAGTTCCTCTCAAGCAGCAGTGACACAGCGCTGCTGCTGGGCTGCCCTTCGAACAAAAGCTCCATGAGAAAAAACCCGCTGGTGAGCAGAAGAGCCAAGAGAAATCAAGTTCTGCTTAGCGCCAAAGTCTGATTTATTTTCTCAGACGCTTTCTCAGCAGAATGCGCACTCTATGTATTTTACTGAAAGATTCCCCAGTAAATAAGACAGAAAAGAAAGAAAAATAAGTTATTAAACATCGAGAGGGTTTTGAAAAACCGCCAAATTCCTGTGTAACCTCAAAGGAAAAGGAGAAAAGCTTACGCACGTCTCCAGCAAGCCGAGGGCACTATATAAAGGCAGCGTGCCAATTTTCCTCTAAATTTTAAATGCTTTCTGTATTGAAATATGTAACATACATTCCAGATGTAAAAATAAACGTTGTCATGTACGGTTATATCCTGCTCCGTTGCTGTGTGTATATTTTCTGAATGCTGTCATTTGGGACTTGCTCCGTTTCAGTATGCGGAAGGTATTTTTTCCACTCCGCCTCACACTTTCTCTGCGGGTGTATCCATGCGTACAGCAGTAGCCAGGGCAGCTCTGGGGCAGGTTGTTAAGCAAGCCGATGAGCCTGGCCTTGCATAGGCACAGTACAGGCATTTAATCCATGAAATGTCTCAGGTCACTTCAATGCGTTAAGTGTGGTGCGGGGCATATTTCAGCACAACTAACTATGGCTGTAAAACTCAGGTACTTTTCAAATCATTTCACAGTGCATTTATTCCATACTTTTGTCTTAATGTCATTTCTAATCTTTATGTAACATGCAGTGGATAAATTTATAAGCCATTCTGGTGATCCCATTATAATATATATATATATTATGACTATAATTAGTGGAAAATTCATGACATATGGAAAAAAACTATCATAAATCATACCTCCAAACTCCAAATTAGAATTTCTTGGAGCCAACCTCATGGCCATAAGAGACTGAACTGATACAGTATACTTATTTAGATTCTTTAAATGCCACCACCAAAAAAAAACTGCTGGCGGTTTCCAGAGGGAAAGAGGCCAAACTATTACCACTTTCAAAAAATGCATCATGTGATAATGTCCCTAAAGGTAAATTACTACTCCTCAGTCATCTTTTCAAAATGAAGAGAATTCAGAGTTGTCAGCGAGGGCCATGTTTAATTCCTGCCTGGGCCCAACATCACCAGTTGCCCTTCAGAGAAGAACCTAACAGAGATACTGCAAGGTCAGAAAGTTTGTAAATTCTACCCGAATGCTGGACTTGATGAGGCATCAGTGCTAAGAGGAATAGAAAAAGAATAAAAACAAACAAAAAAGAAAAAAGACTACATTATTCAGAGCATAAAGTGTTCTAGATGACCATTTTATAATGTGCTAAAGCATTTTTAAAACATGTCAGATTGACATACTTAAACTTTGGTATAATGCCAAAAACTTTCAGGTTCAACCTTAATATTTGGATTACAACCTGAAGAATTCAGTGGACTAGTGCAGAGATTAGCAGCTTTACAGCTTACTGAAAATCAAGCATGTCCCAACAGAACACGTTTTAGATGTTTGTAATCATAAATCAGCTGTATAATTGCATTATGGGACCACATTTGGTAATTAAGGGTTAAGTCAATAATAGTTTTTTTGTTCGATACAACAGAGACATTTTAAAGCCCCCCCCGCCCCACCCTTGATATCATCCGAGTTAATTCAAAAACGAAGAAACAACCCTGATCCCTCAGTCCACATCAGGACTTATATTGCAGATGACTTCCCTGATTTGACTTGTATTGTGCGTGATCCCTGAGAAAGGAACCTGCGGCTATCTTCAAGTGCTCTGGAATATCATCTCCACCACCTCTGATGGTGGATCCTGCGGGCTCATGGCATTGGTTTATAAATAGGAGATGTGTCTTTGAAAGCTAGAAGGCAAAAATACAGACCTGAAGATGCCTTCTAGCAGAGAGCTCAGGTCAGGTGAATAGGGCAAATTGCTTTTCTGTGCTAGCTGAGCAAGTAGTCATAGGGATCTATGGAGACCCTGTAACTGGGACCCATGGAGCATGGTTCTTTTACGGTAGTTGAACAGTAGGTTAAGACTTTAAAAACACTAGTGTTTTTAAACACTAGTCTAGTGTTTCAAGGTATTAATGAAGATCTATGCCATCCTGAAACCAGTCACCAGTGAGGTTCAAATGCTGACAGCCCAGTTACCCTGAGCCCTCCCATTCGCTTCCATGGGAGATGAATGAGATCCCTCTGCAGTGAGCGGCAGCCTTTTGCCTTGACCTGATGCCCCATGCAACATAGCTGGTTGATGCTTAGACTTGTGCTCCTGGAACAGCTATAACCCTTGCCCTAAAGCCCTTTAATAATACTTCATTAAGCCTCAGCTTTGTGCCCCAGGCTTGTTGGGAAAGTTTTGATCTGGAGGCTTCACAAGTTTCTGTGTCTTTGAATCAGTAAAGTCAAGCTAGCAATATCCTTGATATCGGGGTACAAAGCCATGACGTGGTTCACCTCGCTGTAAGGGAAAAGGGAGCACAGCTCCCTGTGTATGTTTGCTTGCTGGGCAGAAGGTGGCCTTGCAGCTGGGGTGGGCCAGTAGTCACCATAAGAGGCATCGGGGTAAGCATGGGCTTTCTGGAAGAAGCCCAGGCTGTTGCTGGAGTCTAACAGAAAGGGCTGCCGTGGGGGCCGGCTGGGGAAACAGTGCTGCTGCTGCAGCTGATGCTTGTTGTACAAGTGAAGCGAGTCAGAGGGAAGAGCTGCGGACTGTGGCAAAATATGGTGCTGAGTCTCCAGGACCTGCTTGTGCTGAGCACCATCAGGGATGTAGCGGCTCCTCTGACCCATCCTGTGCATGCCGCAGCGCTCCTGAGGCCAGCTGTGGTCTGGGCACATCCCGCCCCGCACAGGTGGGAGCACCGTTTGCTGGAAAGGGCATCCCGGTAGGCAGGTGCGGTCCAGGCTGTGGGGGTGATGAAGTGAGTATGGGTTGTGCCTGAGGTCACCGCAGTGATGAGGGCTGTCTGTCACCTCTCTCTCCTGAGAGGTACGTATGAACCGATTGTAACCGTATGTGTCGTCACCGATGGACAGCGCTGACATCTTCTCCAGGAGAGGCTGCTCTCGCAGCGGCTCTGGCTGTAGCAAACGCTGGTCCAGCCCCAGGTCAGTGCTAGGGCCACCAGCCCAGGCACCGGACGGCTGCTCACGACAGGTCCCCGGGGACCACCCCGGGTAGCAGGAAGCCCCTGCACAGCCACTGGCTTCTCGCAGCGTTTCTGCGCAGGCGTCAGGCAGTGCAGGCTCTTCTCTGGTCCTGTATGGTGAGCGGTTACGCTGCTCCTCCTCTTTCCCCAGGCTTAATGGCACCTTTATTTTGGCCCTGAGCTCATCAGCAACCGAGAGTTGAGCTTGATGTGGTCTCTCTGGGTGGTAAAATTTGCATTTATTGCCATAGGTGCATTTTTTACCTGAAAGAATCAAAAATCAAACAGGAGGTTGTCACTAGCACCCACGTCGATTCATGTACTCACCATTTTTCCCCAGCACTGTGCATTTGCATGGGTGGGGTGAGGACAAACAGTGAAGAGGGGAAGTGCTGTTTTCCAGTTCAGTACTTTTGACCCCAGATTTAAATATTGCTGACCTAAATAGCAGGGTGAAGCAGCAGGGAAAGGAAGTTTCTCCTATTTTGGAAGTGTCTGAAATTCATTTAAATTCTGGTTGCTGCACTCGGTGGGCTGGGAGACCTGCTGCTACAAAGGGCTGCTTTAAAACACAGTATAGAGATTTACTTCTGAGAAATCTCCACATTACTGGAAAGCTGTTCTGGGAGGGGAGAGCATTCGGATGCCTTTCCCAAGTGCTGTAATGGCAGTCCACCCTGCAATGTGAAAAGTGTGTGCAGGCTGGGGGGGGGCAGCATGGCCACGGTGCCTGGTTTGGGTGCTGCGCGCAGGTAAGGCTGGAGGAGCCAAAACCAGCTGCTGCCTTTGCTGAGGCTGAAGCCACTTTTAAGCAGGAGGGGAACAAAGCATCACCCTGGCCAAAAACTCTACCACACAAAGCACCAAGTAGGACAGCACGTGGCAACGGCGCTTGCCCTTAGCCGAAGGAAAGTGCCGCTAGGAAGCAAGGGGCGGGAGGAAGAGGGATGGCAGTTCGCAGCACGGAGAGAAACCCACCGTAGGGGCAAGGCTGCCATTTTGGTTCAGGAAGCACTGGCTGTTTGCTGAGGAAGTTGTTCAGCGTGGGTCCATGCCGGCCTAATGGGTCATCAGGAGGCATAAACCTGAAAAAGGAAAAAGTCACAGGGGTAACAAAGCTACCTTGAGCTTTTGGAGCTGAAGTGCCCTCACAGCTTGCAGCACAAGCTTAGGGCAGAAAATCCTTGCAATCCTTTTGTAGCCTGGCCTTCAGGAGTCAGGCTGCGCTACTAGACATGGTGCCTTCCTGCCTGCCAAGCCAATACTTCAGCTTCATGTAGTTGGTTTTGCCTAATAACTTAAAACAACTGGGAACATGTGGCAGCTTGGCATAGCTCTGGCTGGCCGGCAGCCCCGGCCGTTACAGCATCGCTTCCTTTTTCTCTGAAGCAGCAGCAGCAGCAAACTCCTCTGCGGTCCCAGCACTGCGATCCTCCCCGGCAGCTCCCTTCCACAGCAAACTCACTTTTCTCTTACTAAATACTTGTAGGAGAATGAGGTTTTAAAAAGCCAGCGGTTAATTCAGAGCTACATGTGGTGTGATAAAGAAGCCCAGCCTTTTTCAAGGATTCAGTAAAGGCTTCCTGCTACAAGGCCTGCAAAAATGCTCCAATAAAACTGTTTATTCTTCTATGCCAGTACCTGAATGTGATGCTTCAGGAAGAAAACTAATTAGCATCTCTGGACTTGTTTGCAGATGAATCTGCACTGCACCCACCCATGGAACAACCCTCTGTCGGATGAAGGGAATCATGGGTGGGAGGGGAGGGAATTTGTTCATCTGCACCCACCCCTGCACCACCAGGAATTTGTTCATCTGCATAATGGGACTGAAACCTCCAACTTCAGGCTGTGCTTTTTGAGAGGTTCCCAAAGCTATGCAAGAAGGTCCCGCTCAAACTACTCAAACGAGCTTCAGAGTAGCAGCTAGACTTCCTGAGGGAAGGGTTCTGAAAAGATCTGGCAATCCCTACGAAATAGGAAGGAAAAATATCATATAAATATTTGTAACCCCTTAGTAACTAGGGAAGAAGCCTGGTGGTAGTTGGAGATAATAGACTGGAGCTTCCAGAAATACAGTACGCTGATGTTCAGCAACTGCATTTCAGTGAACAACGTTACAGGGAAACCAAAACCCAGTGCCAAGAGCTCCCATCCAGTTTTGGTGGTGGGAGAGCCAAGTCTCCATCCTGACCCACGGAGAGTGCCGCTCTGTGAGGCAGCTTCTCCGCTCGCACTCGTCCGTGCACACTGGATGTCTGCACGTGCGTTTCCCCGGCGAAACTGACTGCTGACAAACACCTCTGCTAGTAGGACACTCAGACAAGGTTAGTACATACAGGCTGAGGAGCACACGGCTCAGCCTCACAGGCACGGTGCAAGTGCCTTAATGAAAACCTTCCCCAATGGGGATGGTTAAGGGGGCAGAGAGACCAGCTTCTTGTCTCTCTTCTAGAAAGTTATGATTAGAAAAACATAGGAAAAAGGGCTGCTCTGCCTTGTAGGGGCATTAAAAATACAGCCAGACAGCCAGCCTCCTCTCACTGATATAATTCTGTTATCCTGCTAATAGAACTGAAAAGATACCAGGCCTTGGGTTAACATCCCAGTTTGGATTGGAAAGAAGCTGGTCACTAATGTTGCCTTTCAAATAGAGAAGTTCACTGAAGAGTGACTTGGGGGTTTAAGACAAAAGCTGAGGGAGCAGGAACTAAAGAAACGAGATAAGAAAAGTTCCGGTAAATTCCCTTCAGAAGAAGGCTTGCGTACTCTGCTACTGGTGGGAGGTGCATTGATGTTGGAGCTGACTTCCCCCCTAACATTGAAATTAAAGATTGCTTAACAACAACTGTCTCTTACCTGTTACTGACGAAAGAGTACATGAGTAGTCGCTGCTCAATAAACCATTTCCACTCGGGGTTTTCATTCTGGAGGTCCCGGTAATGGTCATTGGAAACAATGACTCCATCTTTCTCATAAGCAACTTTCACTATATAGCGATCATCGTAGCAAACGACCCTCTTGCCTTTCACCTTCCGGGATGGGGTGTACACAAGGATCGATTGCTTTTCAAGCTCTTCAAGAATGTGCTGATCTGGTGGGGTGGTTGGCAGAAATAGAAGGGGAAAAAATAAAAATACCAAAATAATCAATTAATAATGACCAGGTCTCAATCTTGTGCTAGAAGCCTACAGGAATGTAAAGATGTTCCAGGCTTTTAGGCAACTTAGAGCGGTGTGATTTTCAGATGCACTGATACCTGGTGATTATTTGCAACTTGAAAATCAGGTCTTTTACAAAAGCATCTAATCTTAAAATCTGAGATACCTTTTTTTAATTTTTAAGCCTAATCCATGGAAGGATGGCTTGAATTCTACACCAGAGATACACTGAACCCCTGTAGTTCCCTTTTTACCCCACTAGATGCTAGAAGGCTCATAACCAGCCCTGGTATGAGCGTTACCGGGAGATAAAATGTGCCTGATAAAAGAAACAAACAAACAAGCTTCTTTTGCTGCTACTGAGGACACACTGGCTTCTTGGCATTCCTGCTACAGAGAAAGGCAGATCCCCAGCCGCCACATCTGCAGCTGCAGATGCCAAGCTGCTGGCACAGATCTGGCAGATCTATTTCCAAACAAACTAAATCTCACCACTCTCCACAGACTTCAGATGGTGCGTTTCCTTCTCCTGGAAGAGGAACCCCTGTAGCTCCTGTATCGGGGTAATAGGCTAACAGGTAGCAGTCACGCAGTAGTGAACGCTTCGGATACTGCCGCCTTTGGATAATGTGTGAAACGGTGTCATTGACTCCTGGCTGGCCTTAAAAGCTCTGCAGACTCGTTGCGAGCTGACAAACTCACTCTTTCTTTAAACCAGCTGGCAGCAGCTTGTGCGTCTAAGCAGAAAGCTCAAAGCAGTGTAACAAAGCCTTGTATGCAGTTTTAGCAGTTTTTAACCAGGAGCGTGCAGCAATAAATTAATAACTCATTCAAGTGGTGGAAACCTGATACACAACTTGCACTGTGCTTGTCTTCACAGGGCAAAACCATACTGGACTCTTTGCACCCCCTGCCTCCAAACTGCACCTTAAGGTTGCCAAATTATGCCCAGGACGGTGACCTACCTGCAATTGGACTATCTTGTCGAGGGGGCTCCTTTCTCCAGAGCGGGACAAAAACCTTGATGTACGTGTGCCCCCTTTCGCGAAACCAATCCACTGCCAGCTGAATTCCCCAGCAGGAGAACACCTCTTTGTTTCCGTGACTAAAAAAAAGGAGGGGGATGGTGAGGCAAAGCTTTCAAGAAGCTTAGAGTTCTCTTTAACTGAGCCAGTAATGAAAAGGCAAAACAAACAGCTTTTGTGTCATTCACCAGTTTCCAAGAAATCAACCTGGCAAGGTGACCTGGTTGGACAGATCCAAATACCTCCTCCAGTGGAACCAGAAACTTCTTGTTATCCGAAGCAGTTTGGCTACTTAAAAACAGAGGTATCCTACCCCCCATTTCTATGACCTGCCTGCTACCCAAGCCTGTTCCTTCCATCTGTATCTGGATGGACTTGGATCCTAAAGTACCAGCAAGATCTTAGGCTGTGTCAGACCTTTCACGTGCCTTGTCTGATAATGGTTTGAGGAGTGAGAGTTTCTTCCAGCACAAGCAGAAACCCACGAGGCTTTCTTATGAGAAGTAAAACATGGGAATTTTCTTCTGTGGTAACAGTGACATTAAGGATTTTAATACTTGAAGCAGCTGCAAGTGTGATTGCAGGTCATTCTGCTGCTGACCTCTTTTGGAAACAGGAGTCAAACTATGGGGGAAGAAAAACTGTAAGAGGCAGGGTGGGAAATATGGAGAACCTAACCCAGGACACCAAAAACAGGACAAGACCTCAGTGGAGATGGCCACAGGCACCTCAGGCCCATCTTTATCTTGCTCTACTTGGTGGATTTTGTCTTCATTGCACAGAGAGGTAGGAAAGCCCTAAGACAGGTGCTGTAGAGGATGCAGACAAGGTGGGTTCTGGAGAATTATCAATATTCAGAGCAAGACACAGAAAGCAACCTCAAGAAAAACAATTAGAGGTGATATCCTTCCTAAGTTTCTCCCCCCTGCATTGGAAGTTCTTACTGCTTGTCATTCTCTTATCTAAAATTTGAATACAGTGCAGTGCACGTGTAACGGAAGGTAATTTGTTAACTACCTCCACACAAGGAAATAAAAATAAACTCTACACAAAGTCCTAAAATGGATGAATGCCCTCACAGTATCTACAGAAATCTCATCCTTGTACTTTGAGCTTTCTGGATAATATGACCACAGTCTGACTCAGGCTTTCACCTCTGCAAAATGTGTTTGTAAATGACTCTCTCGCTTACTATGCCTACCTGCAGTGACGGACCAGTCGAGGATGATGCCGCAGTCTTAAATGCCTCTCTCCCCACCACCCCCCAGGAATTCAAGTCTAGGTTCTGCCTATAACAGCCTCATAATCAAAGCTCCATCTTACACCTAATAAAAGTTTCAGTGCTGAAATGGTGACCACAAATGAAAAATAGTGCAGTTTGGAGGAAGAAACCCAGTTGTTTATTAATAGCTACCCAGGCAATAGGAAATCTTAAAAAAAAAAACCACCAATACTAAATGGTCTGAAGTGCTCGACACATTTAATCTCCATTCTAGAGCAACTGTTCTGTTTTGGTTTAAAGGATAGGACCTACCAAGGATAGGTATAAAGTCACCTGGACAGGTGAATTGGAAGTGTAGGTGACTTTTTCAGATAACTGCCTTTAAAAGGAAGTCTAGGTATATCTTTAATACCACAGCTCTAAACAAAGTTCAACAACAGCCTGCTTTAACATTGACTATTCATATATATAACCTTGTCAGCTTTAGAAAAGTAATTCCAGGTGTACCCCCAGTGCAGAAGGTAAAGCACTCAAGCCTAGTGATTTGCCCAAAAGGACAAGCAGAACAAGCGAGAAGAGGCACCTGGAATTGTTTCTCAGCGTTATCACTTAATCCAGTTGCTGCTACATTGCTACAGCCAAACCTGGGGAACGTGTATCTAAAATAACAGTACGTACACGCACGGTGCGCTGCAGCGTCAACACAACTGAACACCAATGTCTGCCGTGCAATGGAGCAGGGACTTTAAAACTTTACATTCTCCCTGCATGGTGAATTTGTGCTGCCTGACAACAGATTGGCATCTGTCAGGCACCTTTCCCACACACCCCCGTAGTCCGTGGACCATGACTGATCTGTCATAACTCAGTCGCATCTCCCCGCTCCTGCCAGCAACAGGATACATTGCACTTGGGTCACAGATCAGAGAGCCCATCTCTCAGAAACTGAAGCAGCAATTTGGCCTCACTGTGACTCCGGCAATTAATCTGTAATTAGCACGCAGTGGTTCCTTTTTAAATTGTGCAATTCCAACCCCTTTGAGAAGAAATTTAGTCAAAACAACTCCTTTTGAAAACTGCAAATGGCCCCATCTCCACCTGGCCATGACACAGCATCAGCCACAGCTTTGGAGGAAGGGAGAGAGCCTAACACAGGACTCCACTGGCCTAGGAAAAGGCTGCTCTAGCTATCACAGCTTAAAAACTGGGTGTGAGTGCAAGCGCTAGACTAGGTAGCCTCTTTGGTGTGCAGTGAATAGGGTTATGACAGTTCTCTTTTCATATTAACACAACTCCATTTGTTTTTTTCCACTAGCCTTGCTAAACCGTCCTGCCTGCTTCCCATGGATAGGCCGGCAGATGGATAAGTTTTTCATTACATCTGATGGAAACACAAAGTGTACTGAGATGCTTGACTAGTGAGACTGGCTGAAGGCAAGGTTATTTTCCATTCAGTTTCTGTGGACAGGCCGATTGATGACTGGAGGCTGCCAGCTCACTCACATTACCCTGGGACATGTACATCCTTTTCCAAACCTCGCAGCCTGCAATGGGCCCTCAGTGCTGACTCTGAAATGCTCCAGAAACACCAATTCTAAGATAGAAATACAAATGCTTGAGATGCCTTTCTCCACACAGGCACCTGCCTCCCCAAGCTGCAACTTTTTGACAGCTTCATGCCTAAACTGCTGCTTCTCCTGCACTTTTATGGTTGTTGGTGTTGATGATGACGAAGTTTACCAGCAAGGAAACCTAACATCCCCTTTCCCTGACTTCTGCAAACAGCCCTTCTCCATCTGACAGCAGCAAACCAGAAAAATTAAAATGAGGATACCAAAAGCACTCACCAAGCCCATCCCATTAGCCAAAGTAAAGGCCATTCAGCACCGCTTTGGAAAGGCATCCAGGAGAGGAAAGCAGCTCCTTCCAGGCTGCTTCGGTTCAGTACGAACTGAACTGACAAGCTCAATAGTCTTCTCCACCATCCAAGTAGTCTTTAGCTTTATCAAGACAGAGGTTGGGGATGTCTGAGAGGAGCTGTAAAACCTTTGCCTTTCTTAAACTCAAAAGTACTTCACATTCCTCTAGTTCCTTTCAGGTGAAAGACAAGGAATCCACAGCAGAACACCAGCCTTCAATAATCTACCAGGCAAACATCTCTCAGACTCACATTTTGGAAATCAGTCTACAAAAACATTTAAATTTTACATGCCAGAAGCACGTGTGGCTTCTTGAAAAACCCTTTTAGCTGGGCATGTGGTCTGGAAAAGCAATACGACATGCTAGTTCAAGCAAGTTCTGTCATCTTAGAAACAACACTGTCCTCTGCCTTGTCCGCCTCTGTCTGCTCTAAAAAAGCCCTGGTAAATTGGTGAGGACAAGGTTGTGCCAGGAGAATGAAGGTCATGGCCAGTCAGGGGTAGTATTGCCCCTAACACAACGAAAGGGTAGGCACTCAGCTCAGCTGCTCTGCCTGAACGGGTGCCCATTTCTTTTGCAGAGAGGGAAGAAGGACACCTTAAGGAGGGTCTAGGGTGAAAATGCAAATGGGGGCAGGAGATCCTAACACCCGGCTACCACGGTCATGGCCCAGCCAAGGCTAAGCGATTTTGCTCTGTTGTGTATTTCTCACTCCTCGTGAGCTGCCCTGACCGAGGAACCTCTCGCTTTTGGATGGGATTTCTCCCTTCATCCAGGAGATGGCATAATTTGCTTAGCCTACAGTTGCTCTGGATGTACTTGTCCCTTTTGCCCTCTAACCAGAGGGGATGTGGTGTCATCTCACCTCACACCAAAGCTAACCGAAGAAGGAAGCCCTCCTGCACCCTATCCCAACCTGCAAGGACCGGCTTGGCCATGCTGAGCGGGCAGGGAAGTAAACAGGGAAAACCAGTGGATAGCCCGTGTGCCCTGGACTCTCGACTGCTGGGGCCTCTGGCCGTTCATATGGCTCAGGTAAACAGAGGCCAACCCACCAAAGGTCTTTGGCCTTCCCATCCACGTGGCCGTGCCAGGCTCCCCATCAGTAAGAGTGCTTTCACAGTGTCAGGGCACTGCTTAGGAAATGTAGTTGCCCAGGATGGGTTGCTATGACATTTTCCAGAAACAGAATTAATTAAGGAGGAAATGAGACTATTCAGTACAAGTCAATTACCAATTCCCTGATATTTCCATAAAAAAGAAGCCAAACCAAAAACCAACAAAAATATACGAGCCAGGAACATTGTTGGGGTTTACTTGCAAGTCAAAACAGTACAGCTGTGATGTTGTTATGAGCCACAGCCACCTGTCTTTATTTTCCCTCTCCTTCTTAGGTTAGGTGGGCCATTCTGTCTATCTGGACACTAGTTTTTCCTGGAAACATCTCAGCATACAGATTTAGAAATCCTAGGTACCCATTTGAAAAGACACATAAACATCAATGGTGAACTAAAAGGGAGAGAGAGTTGCTGAATCATACTGCCATAAACAGTAGTGGTTAGCTAGCTGGTGGCTTATGAAAGGTCAAAATGCAGAGCAAACCAGTGATTGCTTTTGGCGTGCGTATTTATGGGCATAGAGACGCAGGTCCCTAGAAGCTGTGCCTCAGCCAAAGAACAGGAATAAGCAGTGGTTTGTACATTATACATCAAACACATCAATGCACCTCTCACCTGAAGAAGAAACAGACTTCAAGCCATCAGCTTTAAAATTCAAAAGCTCGAAGGAAGAGAGATCCCTTTTAGGGAACAGAGCTTACCTCATTGCAACATTGCTGCCATCGATCACAATGGGTCTCAAATGATCGGAAGAATCACCTTCATCTTCTCCAAGCCACTTCGACCCCGGTGAAGCGCTACATGAGCCACGGGCAACAAGTTTTAGCGGGGAAGGCTGAACCTGGTTCTCTAGAGCTTGAGGTTTGCTCCCCATCCGAATCAGCTCTTTCAGCACGTCATCCTCCAGGGCCTCCTGGCCCAGGTTCTCCAGCACTTTGCATATGTCCTGCTTACCATAGCCCAGCTTGCAGAAAAAATCCAGCTTGCTCTGGTGCACTTCCACCCCTGCTGTAGAAACTCTTCTGGAGCGTGGTGGCACTGGCTTGCTAGAAAGTGAACTGGCCAGTGCCATCTTAGCAGGCATTTACATTCCTTTAAACACAGTGCTCCTCTCTTCCCAACTTCATCCAACAGGCATCAGCTTCAGGTAGGAGAAAGATCAGAAACAACAAAATTCAAGCGTTAAGGAAGAACGTGCAATCTCGGTTATTTGCCTAGTGCACAGCAAAGAGACTAAGTGATCAGCTGTCTTCTCTCAGCACTAAAGCATTTTTCTGGTCCACTCTGATTTATAAAAGCCCTGGAGCGTCCCGTGCAATCTTTGTCACTCCCCAGGCATTATGTCAGACAGGTGTCATCCTGCTTCAGGAGCTATGCAAGCCTGGCTGTGTACAGACACGCTGTATGCGTAAGTTTGTTCTTCAGACTTATCTCACAGGAAATGATATAAAGCGCGGTGTAACCGGGGATTTTCAATTTGCTCAGTGTGGTTTGTGAGCCACAGATAAAAATCTGTCAAATTCTGTTGGATGAGCTCAGATGCCATAGCAACGTAACAAGTATAGCAAATTTCATCGAGTGATTTAAGGAAACGTGTTGTTTGCAAAGTAGCTGGGAACTCTGAACTTTTTTTAATAGTTTTGTCTTTCCTAGTACGTGTATACACAGACATACCTTATGAAATTCTGTCACTCGTCTGCTCTGATGATGCCCGACTTACTTACTCTTTTCCTGTTATTTGCTATTTCAGTGAGGACTTTTACGTTCTGAGAAGCAGCTTGTTTTTTGGAAGGTGTCAGGGCAGTGGTTGGAAGCAGGCAATCTGAAAAGCGGTTTCAATTTCACTTATATTTATTGTCAAGAGAAACTGGTAATTCAGAAATGAGTGTGCAGAAGTAGCAGAAAGCTACTTCAAGCTTCTCCAGAACTGCATTATTTACATTTCTGGTCTACCCAGTAAATGAAGGTGGTGGGTAGCACACGCAGGCATACCCAGAGCTGCTTCAGCCCAACAAGTGTGACGAGAGCAGGACATAGCGGTGACTGCTCAGCCATCAAACCAAACATCTTCCGTCACTGTTGCCACGCTTGCACCGGAGCCTCTCTCACCACATCTCTGCAGTTATTGGTGCTACCTGGATAAAAGCTGTGACTGGTTCATCTACACACGTGTAGGACGTAAGGGCGGCCCTCTTCCCTTCACTAACTGCGGCCAGCAAATGACGCAGAATTAACTGACCAAACCGCTACCTCCATGGCGAGCCCAGTGCCGTAACCACATTGCACCCACCGGCTCCCCTTCCCAGCCTGCCCTGTATGCCACCGGCCTGCCGGCCGCTCCCTGCCCAGCAGTGGCCTACTGCAGGAGCTCAGAAGCCAAAACCGACTGGAGACAGGGAGATGGGCGAGGAGCATGCGTGCAGCCCCTACCCAAGGCATTAAGGACTCCCCGGACTATGGGGAAGAAATCTGCATTGGGTTCAGTTACTTTAAAACTGATAAGTTCAGCAGGAAAACCTGATAATTAGTTAATAACCTCACCTCATACAACTTTGAGCTTTACTTTTCTATGTAGCCTTATAACTTCCAGGTGTTCTTCTGTGGAAGAAACCTGGCACTCTGTTAAAAGTGACAAATAGCATCAGTAAAATAAAAGATACCTTAAGTATTTCATATACATAAGGGGAAAGCAGTTACCATGTGTATTTTTCCATCTAAACCAAATTGTCGTTTATTTTAGCCAGTGGGCTTGACTGTTTTTCCTCACAGCGCAATCCACATGTGTAACAGTTTTTACATCCAATCCTTGTTTTTAATTCATGGACTGAAGATGAAAAGGAATTTGCCTGCTTTTTCATTACTGAAATGATTTCTCAGCTTTGAAATAGCTACTCTCTGAACTGAAATCCATTAATGTATCTTTGTACCCAAATACAGCTGAAGCTGTCACAGCCGGGCTAGCGCTGTAGCAAACCCTGCTTCCAGGTGTGCGTCAGTGGCTCCAAACACTTAAATTGTACTACTTGATCTTTTTTTGGTGTCTAGATTATTTTAATCAATTATTGTAAGTGAAAAACTTTAGTTGCTATCTGTCCTCAGGTTGAAAAGAAAATATTTAATACATATTTTAATAGCCAGCACTATTATTTTTTAAACCTGTACTTCTATCTATTCTGATGCTTTTTTTTATATATATATATCAGAACACTTTTCCACGTTAGCATCATGTTGTGGTGTGTGTGTTTGTCCTGGATTTCATCAGAAGGTAGGTTCAATTGAATCCAGAGGCCATGTCCGTCTTGCGGCATACACCTCGCAGCCCACGTCAGCAGCAGCACACGCGAGCACGTGCTGGGTGAGAGCTGCTCACTGCATCCCTTTACCAGCTCCATCCCAGGAAGCCCCGCGCATCCTGGCACGCAGAGGCAGCGTTTTGCAAGGCCTGGCCCTTCCGTACACCCTTCAGCTTGGTGAGCTGGGGCAACGCATGGGAAATGCTGAGCTCTGGGTTGCTGCCTGCGGTTGATACGATGCAGTATCAGCCTTCACTAGCAACATGAGGGTTCTGCAGAGTTAACCACTGGCTTTCTGCTGCAGTTTGGCCATATATTAAAAATAAGTGATATTGTGAGTAATAAGTAATATTGTGACTGCAGAGGGAACAAGTTTGAAACCCTGAGATAAAAGCCTTGGTCACAGCCAATGCTGAGGTCACCCTTCTAAAGAGAGAATTAAAGGATAATGGAATAACTAGCTTACACCTTAGCAAACAGTAGCATGCCCAAGTCCAACAGGTCAGTTGGGTGCTTATAACCAGCAAAAAAACATATGACAAGAGGAGAAATTGTGCATCACAGAGTCCAGCTTTTGCTATCACAGACAAACAGGTTGTGAAATCCCATTTATAAACTTTATGACCTTTGTTTTCAAACTACTTAGATTTCCTCCTGCCACTTTCCCCCCCCACACCTCAGCAGACCCTGTTGGGAAGCTGCTCTCGTTTTCCCTCCACTGAGAGCCAAAGTCTTCTCATTTCCTGGCTAAATTTATCCCCAGGTAGTTGTGTGCCCATCCTACGGTCTAGCTTAAAAAGCACCCCTCTCTCTCTGCAGTGTTGTGCCCCCTCTTGCATACTCACACGCACAGGCAGGCGGCCCAGCTTCAGTGACTTTTCCAAAATTCTATTTTAATCTCAACGTTTTAGCTATAAAAAAAAAATTATATATGACCAAAAAATGGAGAGACCTGTCAAGGTCTTCTGTCTTTTTTATCTTTCAACAGATTTGGAAAATTAGAAAATAATAATTCCAAATTTTTGTAAAAAATGTGAGCAGGCGCAGAGGGGACACGGCCCCAGCTGGACCTGGCATTGGTCAAGATAGAGCAGGTTTGGGTCTTCTCTAAACCAGACGTGCCTGCTGAGTAACACCAGGAGCGCAGCAACAGCTCCCTGCCACGTTCGTGTTCCTCCCCACACCTTAGGTCTGGGCCACCTCTTCTTCCTCCTCTCTCCCTGAGAACCGCACCACAAACCACCTCAGCCTGCCAGCCCCTTCGAGCCCTTCCATGAGCTGTTTGTCTGAAAGAAGATGGGCTGCTCTGCTTTCAGAAAAATAAGAATTCTTACTTTCACAAATTAGAGATACACATAAACTCTTAATAACAAGACCAGTCATTTGTTGTCTTGATGACTAAGAAAAGATTTGCCTTTTTCTTCCCCACCTTCCCCGCTGTGTTTGCCAAAACCAACAGAAGCAAACATCCCAGCGAGCGAGCCGTACTCTCAGGTAGCCCCGCTCGCTCTGCACCTTACCTGACAGCTGTGATTTCTGCGTCCCAGCAGTGCCGTCCCACCATTCGCAGGCCAGGAGCTGGATTCAGAGCGGCACGGGGCTCACAAGGAAGTCGTCAGCCCGTACTTAGAGGCTTTATGGCAAGGCTGATGTCAACTGAGAGCAAACAAGTGCAAGGAGCAGGTTAGAGCTCATTCTATAGGAAGGTTTTACTTCCTCATTTGGCTGGCCGAGCTCTCATTTAACTCTACAGGTTGATAAACTTTCACTTCATTTTTCAAAAGGAAAAAAAAAAAGAGGTTCCCAATGTGTCTCTGTTCTGAGTCACAGGCAAAGATAGTCCAGCCCACTCTGGAAGGGATCCACAACACTGGGCAGTAAGAAAATGGCATACGAATTCTGGGGCAAGTGAAAAGTTTTCCACCGGGGATGCTTTACCAAGTTATTTCAGCCTCATTCTCCTTCTGTCTGGCAAATGTCTGACCTTCAGGGAAACACGGAAAAAAATATTTAAAAAATCAACATTTTGCTTAGCACCTGATATTGCAAAGCCTCATTCAAACACCTCCACATCTGAGGGAACCTGCTCTGGGAGACTACAGTAAAATATCAAAACCCAAACCAAACCCGCTAACCTACTGGTGCCTTGATTGAAAGACTACTTCAGAGACCCGCAGCCTGAACGCGGCAAAGACTGACAGGCACTTCCCAATAGAAACCTGAGGTTTTCCTCTGCTTGTTCCTCAGCTTGCTGCAAACAAACATGCCCCAAATCTGCTTTTAGGCAGCAGGAAGGTTGGAGAGTCAAGGTGGGGTTAACCTCTGGGACCCTTTGGATGCTGCAGACAGCTCAGCAGGCGCGGTGCCCTCTGCCCACGGGGCCAGGGAGGGTGGGGGTACTCCGCTGCGGAAGGAGAACACTTCTGCCACTGTCAGAAGGTGACACACCAGAGCAGGGCTGCCCTTTCCCGGCCAGAAATTCCCCCCTACGTGCGTACTTCGTGGGAGGAAGCAGGGTGGCCAAACCCTTTGCAGAGACATCCTGTTTAATCCAAAGACTGGTTGCTGGTAAGCAAGCCTTGTCATCGCTGCCCAGCTGGTTCCAGCCGATGGTCATGCCTTTGCGTTGCACCCAGGCTCCCGGGAACTCTTTGGGAGCCAGGCTGCCCTGCTGCTGTGCAAAGCAGCGTGTGGGCAGTCACAGGATGAAAAGGGCAGCACATCGCCTCATCTATCTTGCCTCTGGCACAAAACTTCCTCTGATCCACAAAGGTCTGGCTGGGCAGGTTAGGGGCTGCAGAAATCGGAAAGTGTTCCTAGGGTCACAACTAAAGAAACATGTTAGTTTTCTGCTGCCCAGAACAGCTATAAGAGCAGGACACCCAGAGCCTTTGACTCCACATCCCCAGAGAAGAAGGATCTTCTTTGCTGCATTGAAACTTGCAGAACGCCACATACCTCAGCACAAGAAAGACCACCATGGAGCAGTACTATTGGAAAGGAAAGAGAAAGTTGCTGGGTTATTTATAATCCAGGAAGGCAACAGAGCAAAGCATACAACGTTGCATAGTATCGTTTTAACTCCTACTTCTCAGTAAAACGGGGGTTTTTTACTACATAAATAAGAACAAACCAGAGCTTATAAAAAGAAACGAGAAGAAAATCAGATAAGAGAATTTTGCACTCATCTTTCGTTTGTAATGAAATGACTAGACCCATCTACTGTAAAAAAATATGAGCAAAAGACTTCAACATCATTCAAATTGTAGTCAGCCAGGAAGACCCTTACCCAATTCCTGAAATCTGTTAAGGGCCTTTACCTAGGTGATCGCTAGTTGAGAGACAGAAGACCATGCGAAATAAAGGATCATATTTAATTTTTCGGATGGTCTCACATCCTTTCGGTCACCAGCGCAGATAAACATTTGAGCGCCCAAGGCTGTGGTTTCATAGACATTTCCTTTCTCTGCTGCACTCCCTTGCGCTGACAAGCGCGCTGACAAGCGCGCTGAGTTTTCCCAGCGCAAAGATTTAGGGCTGCCCAGTGGCATTGCTATGTTCAAGAGGGAAAGAGCTGCAGTGGGAGAAGTTTTCAGAGAGGAAGATCCCCCTGCTAATGGATGTTCCTACGTTGAGCTGAAGACTGAGGGTTTCCTGGCTTGTGAAACAGCTAGACCTTCACCGGAAAGAATCATTACCGACCTCAAAGCAAGACGGCCTTGCTGTGGCAGCTCCTGGAGGCTACGGAGAGGACCAAGCATGACTCTCAAGGAAGCTCCCTGTGCAAAACCACTTTCCTGATGGTGTTAGATTCTCATATAGAAAAAAAACTCTCTTGAAACTGGTAGTGTAGAACACCACAGGTGTTTTGCTCTACACACCCCAGTGAGCTATTTGCTTTGCTAAAGGAAACAGTCATTTATTGCATCAGCACCAGAGAAAAGCGTTATTACCGTCTTCCTCATCTGGAAAAGTTTACCTGCTGGGAAAATCAAACAAGTGTAGGTGGCCATAGTACCACAGTGAAAATTCTTTAGCCCCTAACCAGCAGAAGACAGTCAGGATAAAGCAAGCGCTTAATCAAATGCAAGTCTATTGCCAGGAACAGCTTAAACACTTCCTGGACCATTCCCCATCTTGCCTTGAGCGAGAGGATCTCCCTACCGCCTTCAGCAAGGCTTGAGTCAGACTCTCAGGCCATACTCCCTCAATTCAATCTCCTGATTCGCTAAGAACAAGTCACCGTTACACAGTACAAGCTACGCTCCCCATTTTAAATACGATTTTTCACACTATTAGGCAGAGTCTAGACATCATCTGCCAGTGAAATTCTCTCCCTGTTGGAGACACTGGAAATTTTGACTTGGAGACAGGTGTTCACCCGCAAAATTTACACCACTAACTTAACAGGTCCTGCTAGAGTGCCGGGTCAGTTACTGATGGGCTATCCTGTATTCAGGCTGGGAAAGGGCCAGTATCTTTAGAAGAGGTATTTTTACCTGCTTGCCAGAATGACCACCTTACCTGCCTCCCCAAAACTATGCCAGAGTAGCGAGCACTCCAGCTGACCACAGAACAGGGAGAACTGGTTTCCATAGTACAGCCAATGGTAACCTCTTTTACTTCTTGGAAAATTACAATCCCATCTTAAGATCTGATCTAGCAGGATCCCAACTTGTTATTGCTAAAAATATCTGTTTTTCCTCTGCCTCTTATATAAAAAGATACTGCTATTACTCAAGTGTTTTCCACTGGGCTTATAATAAAAAGTACCTTTTACAATCAGAAAGTCCCAAACAAGTTTCAAGTTCAAGGGTTACTGCTGTTCAGCTTAAAACTTCAGAAAGCTCTTGGAACTGTCTTTCAGCTTCAATGATTTATCGTATGCTTGGAAGACCTAAACCAAAATAGGGTTTGCTGCTGCCTTTTAACACAGCTACGCGTGTTTAACCAAGATGCTACTGGCTTGTTCACTGAGAAAAAGCACATTCTGTCAGTAACCAGACCATGAGTTTTACACAAAACCACCATCCCGTAGCAAGTATTTACATAATTCTTAATGTAATTTAACATTTTTCAAATTGCTTATACTATCCTTATGTATGCAACAGGTGACTGATAGAATAGGATCGACATTATCCATGCTCTAGGAAGCTTACAAGCGAAACCTGTAATCCTGTCATCAATAACATGCAAGATTTATATGAAAAAAACAGGCTATAGGAGGGTGAGATGAACAAAGATAAGAGCAGCAACAGAGTCAGAAATGCTTTTGAACTTCTTGAAAATTTTGAATGTAACTTCTTAACTATGCAGTTAAAAATGCCTGTCCAAATAACTAGTGGGGTCGGGGGGAGGTGCTTTGTTTTGTTTCTTTTGTTTGGGTGGGTGGGTTTTTGGGTGGGGTTTTTTTTGACAAGTGGAAGGAAGCAGGTACAGCTTTACCTACAGAGAGTAAAGATTCTTGGCGGCCCAGAATCAGGGACACGTGGCACGCTCTTCCATCCGTGCATGGGACTGCGCAGAACAACTCTTCCAGCACACATCCCAAAAGAAGAGCGAACACGCCAAGGCATTGTGCCAAAATGGGATTTTGATGAAGAACGCTTATGTGTTGCAGGCTCCCTAACCCGCCCAGAGCACAACGCGGGTTTATGCTCAGGGAGTTGCATAAACACACTAATGATCTTTGAGGAAAGAAAACCGGGAAGCCACCAGCAAGGTGGCCGACAGCCATCAGGCAGAGCACACACCAGGACGAACGCCGGGTTATCGTGAATGTTTTTGGGTAACCACTTACCACATCACCCATGCTGGAACACCAACCACTTGTATACAACTCTTGTGCTACTTCTACTGACTTGGGTGATGTCCATGGGATTGAAGAGAGGTCTCTGTTGCAAAACCCAAGCTTCTCTCACTTGCCTTTAGTGCTTTAAGACCAGACTCCATTCATAACACGGTTTTCATCAAGTCCACCTCAAGCCTACAGAGGGCTACAGAGAACTAAAGGAACTGCAATGCACGACTACAAAATAGGTCTCTTAACTTCCTCTTTTCTGTGGATTACGACAGCATGCAGAGCCTACATCGTATTCTTAAGTTGTTACAGAGAAGCAAATCCAATAAAAAACTATGAGGAGCTGATTTTTAAGCCTTCAACCTCTGAACAGAGAACCCAAAGCATGAAGAGTTCCCCTTCAAACAGGCCTCAGCTAAGTCAAAGTGAAGAAGCTGATGTTTCTCCTGCAACATTTTCAATGTTATTCTCAACATTACAGAGGAATGTGGGGGTTTTTGTTCTGTTTTGGTGTTTAACTACCACAAGCACCAAAGGTCAATACTGAAACTGGGGTTGGAGATAGCATTGACGAAAAGGAAACGAGGAGAGGGAAGCGTGGACTCTCATTAGAATAAAACAAGCCAACTCTTCCACTCCCGGATAATAAAAGCTCCAACACCTCTGGCAGGACAGGAACAGCAGGAAACGTTTGTGGTTTCAGCTGACCGTAGGGCTCGTTCGTGTCATTTCCAGAAGAACCACATGTACACAACCATAACTTCCGGTAACTCCAGCAGTAAATCCCATCTAAGTCAGAGTGCTCAGCGCTTCAGGTGTGTACCAGGTGAACTGCCACCCCTCCACAGCGCTAGCAGAGTAGCCCAGAAATTCAGCCTTTTTTAGCAGTACCTGAAATTAAGTACCTGCCTCCAAATAGGGAGCTTGTATGCTGTCACCTACTTTTTGAACATTCACGTTTCAAAGTTTTAGCTTAAAAATATAAACAGGTAATTTCATCCATGTGAAGATATCAGATACATTTTTAAAAGCACTAAGGCATATTGAAAACCAAAGATTTGAAACCCTTTGGAAGTATTTATTTTTTAACCCTTTATTCTGAAGACTGTTTGGCCACCTATGCAAATTGACTGCTTACTTCCATACGCTACTCATACAAACGTTCAGTTCTTAAGCATTTACCTGTTGCGAGATAAAAAAGCCACTTCTGTTGCCGAGAAGTGAGCACATTTACCAGAAATAGGGTGTTTGTTTTTAAAAATTCTTCATGCTTCTGAGTCACTTTTATCATCTCTCCCATACAAGGACCTCTGATGCTCAACAGGAATCCAGCTTTTTCTGACTGGAAGCTTTTTTTCTCTTTTTATGACTGCCTTTTGCTAAAAGCAGCAAGAACTTTAAGTGCTTTAGCATCTCCGCTTCCTTGTCAAATTTGGCCAATGTTTTTTTGCATGTTAAAAATGTGCCACGGAAAAGAAGAACTGAGGACAGCATGGTAGGTAAACCTTGTTTCTTTAACAAAGCAGGCTAAAAGCAGGAAGAGCTAGAGACAAGCTACTGCCTCAGCAGCGCTACCCCAAACGCATCATATCCTGGTCTAGTACAGTTCTTTGGAAGTTTTCTTACGCCCAGACTGAAGGCAGAAACTTTCTTGCCGGGAACAGTGAGCAGTCCTCAGCCCCCGGCGCCCCGACGGGCTCCCAAGAGCAGGCTTCCTGTTTACACCTCCGCTGGGAGAGCGGGCCCTGCGCCCCTCCGCAGGCTCTGCAAGGAGCACGCTGGCCCCTGCCAGTCCCCACTGCCTTAGAAACGTTTTGTCGGGAGGCAGTTATGGAAACACTGCATTTCTAGTTCCATGCTTTGAAGCACACAAAAGTTAGGAAGGAGAGATTGGGCAAAAGGCAGCTTCTTAGCCAAGTATGCTTAACTTAAACAAACTGAAGACAGGGTAGATGCCACTGGAAAGCACATTCCTGTATACAACACCCTCGCTATCCTCCCTCAGCCTGTGTCTGGATATTCTAGGCATCTGGCCCGGCCCGCTCAGTCAGAATTTTCTGCCATAGGGTAAAGAGCTGCTTTTGTCTTCCCACAGAAGCATCGCAATCAGAAGTTCACTTTCTGCACACAGTCCATTCAAATGCACTAGGCAGGCACAGCTACTGGCGCTCCAGGGCCCAGTAATTTGCTGCGACTCTTCTTGGCTGCCTTGAATTTTAGTCTTTATCCTGCAGATCACATTCCAATGAGAGGTATTCAAGCTATCAAATCTTATTACATATTACAATCAGACACTACAGCAAATATTACAGAAAAACCACAATCACAAAAGAAAAAAGTTAAATTTATTCATCAAAGCAGACTGCCTGCAAGCCATCACACATTCCATGGAAAGGAAGAAAAGACAAATACTATTCCCCATGTCTCACCTCCCCTCCTAACAATGCGAGATCCCTCCCCCTCTGGAGAGAAAGAGGAGGACATACACGTTCTTAAAATGTATGCATACTGGCTAACACTGTTTAAATGGTGAAGTCTTGTTTATCAGAGCAAGCCAGACATTTAAGAGCCTGAGAACTTTCACTAGGACCCAGGCTCTGACAACATCACCTGCATTCCTCTGTAGATGAAGAGTTATTAACTGACATACTTCTGCCACAAAACCTGAAAATTAATGCCATCTAGGCTTTGGCAAATACAATGCAAGTTACAAACTCCGTTTTTCTCTAATTCTGCTAGTGACTATTTTCTTCTTTCTGACCCACCCAACAGAACCTGCCTGACATCACAGCAGCTGGGTCCCCCTAACACTGCAGAGGCCAGATGGGCCAAGTACCAGGTGAATCTCAGTTGTGAGAGGCACCCTCCAGCAATGCCACAACAGCAAGTTATCTGTGTCAGTAAGTGAGCAAGTCAGTGCTATTGATCTAGTATGGTGCAGCACTTCCATCGCCCTTGCAAGCGGCACAGCAGTACTTCAGGCCCCCTAACCACTTTAACCTCCTTGAAGAAATGAGGTACGCCCTGCAAATCTCTTCACAGTGGAGAAGGGCAATCACTTGTTAGTGCATGCTGATGTTTCCAAAAAGCTTTAGACAACGCTCCTTATCGGAGAGTCAAACTATTTCACCAACGTGAAATACTTTATTGAAACAACCTTTTTGGAATCAAGGCTTACTCCGACAGTCATACACTGGGCATTCAGAGAATTATTAAGGTCAAGCTGCCAACAGAAGGCAACTGCTTTTATGCAGTAACTGCACATCCATTTGAGAGAATGTTGGAAATGCTGGAAGAAAACATATTTTAGTTCCCCTCTCTCTTTTCCTTGTCCTTCATCTGTACTTGGACCGCTCTTTGTCTTTTGATTTCTTAGGACTTCTGCTTCTGTCTGCTTTTTTATCCCAGTCTCTTATTTGGAAGTCATCTTTGTATTTGTCTCTTTGTTTGCTGTAAGCATAGTCTCTCTCTTGAGATCGGCTGCGACTCCGATGCCTGTCTTTCTTCTCACTCTTCATCTTCTCTCTACAGCGTTCTCCTTCGTGTTTTCGATCAGAATCCTGTTCAAGGAGTTGGACAGATATGCAGTTACAGACAAAAGGGGAAAACATACAAAGACATGAAGAGAATTAGAAAAGAGTCAAGCATGGTTGGTTCCTTAGCTGAGGCTAGTACTACCTGAAATAGATTCACATCCATGACAATTTGAAAAAGGTAACACATAAAAAACCCCCACGGTAACTATATATGAAGAAGTTAAGTCTACAGCTTTTGCCAGCATTTATGGAAAAAGGCATGGCTGACAGGCATGCTGCTGCTTGTATTTCCTAAGGAGCTTTAGCAAAAACTGGTTATATCAGGGATTCAACTCAAATGGATATTACCAAACTCTTCATAAGCATCACACAAGCTTTTAAGCTAGATTTGGATTTTGACTTATCTAAGCAATGGAAGTATTTTGGTCATAGGTTTTGGTTCAAGCCCCACAGGTATTCCAGTGCTATGAAGATGCAGAACATTTTTAAGACCTGCCTGTAATAATCCTTAATGGCCTAAATTCTAGGCTTCAGAAAAATGAACGACACCGTTACAAAGACCAAAACTACACACACACGCACACACGCAAACTACTTCACTTCCTTGAAGCTAGATGTCCACAAGAAAAGGCAACATGGAGAATCCAATCCTTTTAAATGTAGAGTCAAACAATAACAAGGTAATGAAAAATTAGTTGTATTTTGCAGGCTGATGGGTATGACCCATACAGAAAACACATGAGGATACACTCATACACAGACATAGTGAACTCTAAAGGGTACAAGTCTATCTAATTTCAAATGTCCTAAAAAGGAGATATCAACAGGATGTACTACAAGCAGTAATGGTGTTTCAGCACACACACAAAAACTCTTTAAAAAAAAAAAAAAATGCTGCAAGTTCAGGTAGCCAAAAATGAGGAAATTTTCAATTTCCCTGGCTTTCTGCATATCATCACCAAGAATGCTGGCTGAACAGATTTGCTCTGGAGAGAAATGAGGTTTATGTAACAAAGGAGGAAGTGCTGTCAGTAAAACACCTGCTTCACTTGTTGCACTGGGCGGACAGTATGAAACCACTGAGACAGCGTGTTAGTAAATGAAGGAAAGATGGCTTGCTTACTTACTTAGATTGTGAAATGTCACACTAACAAGATTATGGCACACTACATGCTGGAATGACTATGTGGAGACACCAACACCTGTACAGGCCATAGCAATTTTAAAAGTAAAAAGATAACGATCACCTAGAATGTTGTCATTTCATTTCAAGGAACTCTATAATAAAGATTTTCTTAATACACAACACTGAGTTTTGACATGTGAACTCCTAGCATTTTCTGCTAAAAACTATTTTGGTCATATTATTCAACTAAGATATACAGTGAAACAAAATGCAAGAGGAGTTTCAGAATTCTGCAGAAAGATACATATACAACTTGCTATTAAGAAGGCAGTTGGCACTTCTGTTTTGAAGGTACAATCACCTGAAAGTTTAGTATCACTGTATGCTCTAGGAGACAAATACCATTTTATGGTATTTTTTAATAACTCCACTATTAAACACAGATCATTATCAACTATGAAAAATGTCTGCACTTAATTACACAGTATTTCTTTCTTAATTTCAGATACGATTTTCGTTTTTCTAAATATGTACTCATGACAGTAGCCTTCACAATTGTATCGCTAAAACCTATACTGCATGTACAAACAAGCAAACTTTATTTATTTAAAAGAATAGTGAAAAAAAACTACTCGAAGCGGAGCTTTTATCCAGAAAGTCAGTTACCGGGATGGTTCCCAGAGCAAACTCCCAGAGCAAATGCCACCTTTAGAATTATGCAGATAATGCTGAAATACTAGAGTTAAAATAAGCAACATAAACCCCCTGGACCAACACACACATCAATAGTCACAGACGTGATCTTTATCTACATAACAAAAAATTTCTGCTACTACTGAGTACAGTAATCTTGCTGGTGGCCAAATGCTTATTCCGCATCTTTACTGTCAAACTCTGTTTCATTAGAGATTTTAAAATCTGAATCCATCAAAAAGGAGTGTAGATTCCAGCTATTTATAGGAGGTTTGTCCCTTCATCTTCAGAATGACGCACAGCCATATTACTCTTGCATCAAAAAGCCTCAGTCTCCATCTGTTTGAACGAGATGCCAGGTTTCAAGCCCCTTTGTGGCAGGGCCTGAGTAAACACCAGAAGATGGACAGACTGGCGGTGGAGTAGAGAGGAACAAGACAAAAATATTGGCCAGAGAAACAGATGGTGGGCTTGGTGCACTGCTGACTTCTAGCTGGTTTGTTGCTGAAGTCTTCCCCCAGCACAAGGAGAAACAGGAGAAAAGCGGAACAGCACTCAGTTGAAAAATCTACCAAACCAACACTGGAAACAGTCTACCAGCCAAGTCAGGGCAGGGGACAGGTTAGTGAAGACTTGAAAGTGAAGACAAATAGCCTACGTTGAATGCCATAGAAAAGGGCAACTTGCTGAAAGGATTAAAAAAAAAAAAGTCATACGAGCATGGAGCCAGCTAAGCACAATGACCTTCACAGAAGCATTTAGGGTGTAGGTGTACAGGGCAAGTCTGAAGTGCCACAAAAAGGTCGCCACAGGAGCTAATATGATCGCAGCGTAAAGAAAAAAAAAGTAGTAATTTGAATTAATAGAATGAATTGCAAATTAGTTCCCCCAAAAAATCAGTTACGTTTCCCCTTAAATAAGATATTATCTTTTTAAAGTCTTTGGCACAGAACAAAGCAAATTTTTTAAACACACTAAGTTACTTAAAATAATGGTATTTTGAAATCAAATCTTTTATGCCCTATCCAAGCCAGAAACATGCTGTTTTCCCATTGGAAGAGGAAGAAAAAGATTCCTACTTAAAAACAGGCTTTCTCTTACTGCTGAAGTCCAGATTTCTCAATCCAGGATCACAGCCTCTTATCAGTCAATGAGTAAGTAATGATCATCCCGATTCTTAATCCAGCACCGTTTTGGTGAACACAGATGAGGAAGGAAATATGAAAAGAAGGAAATACACTTCTCTGGAAGTTCATGGCTGGCTTTGCCATAAGTAGTAACTTGCCAAATTGCACACTAGTTAAAGGTTAAAAGGAGCAAACGAATTGAGACAGCCTTTTCAGGAGGAAGATTTTGATCAAACTTGACCCTGAATACAAAGAATATAAACAGTGTCCAATAAGCAGTAAGAGCAGGAAATGAAAACCAGAAAAATCAATATCTTTGCCAAAACCATGCACTACAGAAACACAAAAGTCAGGAAGCCCCTCTACGTCTCACAAAAATCCATTGAATAGGCTATACTCCTCCTCTGATCCAGTTATCTTAAAAAAAAAAAAAAATTCCAAGGAACCAAAAAACACAGAGAAAACTAGAAAGGAAACAAAGTCATAATATAGATCTCAAGCAGAAGCATGACCTGTATTCAAAAAAACTCTACCAAATCCTATTCACAAACCCACATGGTAGTGCAGCCTCCTGCTCCAGACCCACATCCTGCTACCTACTAACAGCAAGCCACAACACCCTCTTCTACCCTCTGGAATCAAGTCAAACAGCACAAGATTCAAAAATATATTCTTAAAACATCAACACAGAGGCTGAAGATTCAGGAAGTGGGTGTCAGACTAAGAAAAGGATGAGTCAAAATATACGAAAAAAAAAAACCAAAACAGTAAGAGCACAGAAAAAACAACTCAACATCATGGAAACTATTCGGAAAATAAAACCCCTTCAGTCATAGCTGGAGCTGGTAGTACAAACTGCAGTTTCAGTCAACAGAACTTCCCATTATAAGACCCTGTTATCTATTAATTAAAATCTCTGCCACACTAGGGGCTCAGCATGGAAGTTTATGTATGAAGCATGGCTATTGTGGTCTTTGGCCAGTTAGTTGTGGAAGGTCTGCTGTTGGTCTGTTTTAAAGTTCTTACCTCAAATATATTCTAATATTTCCAAAATAGGGTTAAGGGAAAATGCTTTTTTTGCCTATACTAAAAATGCTACCATTCATCAAAATAGTTTCCATACTGTTATGCTTTGTGCTGGTCTCGGTATTCACGCTGAACATACTCTGCCTCAAGAACATGCCTCCTTCCCCTGTTCTTATACAAGTTCCCCAGATTATGCCCAAATTATAAATCTTAAAAAAAAAAAAATTACACTTTGTACATGCTAAACAGGATTTGTCAGCTAAGCTGCCTGAAGATTTCATCTGGAAAGGGCCATGCCCAAGACACTTACTGAATCTCTAAATCAGACTGAGTACATACTGCTCAGTAAGTACCTACTATACAGTACACACTAACAAGAATATTCAAGTACAGACACAGAGAAAGATTCTTCCCATAAATTCATTTTCACAGCTCCAAGAGGGAACTATGCTGCTTGCCATCAGAGAATAGAAGTAAGCCTCCACCTATGATTTCGGGCATAAGAAGGCTAAGCTATTTACACCAAAACAGGTAAAAGTGAGCAAGAGAGGAAAGCGGCGAAAAGAAGATACCAGAATACAGCAGCAGTAGACTACAGGAACAAACCAGAATAGGAGCAGGTGACTAAATCACAAAAAGATATACAGAGACACAGAAGAGATCACAGAGTCAAGCACTAGAAAATACTATTTTCCAGAACCTGGAAATAGCACCAGGAATTCCTCTGTCCTCATGTTTTTGTGCTATGAAATCCACTAACGTGTCTCACAGTCCCCTTGTAACACCTATAACGTACAGGACTTCTTGTACCACCTGCAGGGGTGGAGACATCTGAATGCTTTTAAAATGTTCTCTGCTAATAACGCATGACCAGCCAGTTCCACACATGTAATTTCTGAATCATCAAGAGCAAAGACTACTTCCAGAAACATGTTTCAAGAATGTTAAAGCGACAATGTCAATCAGCCAAAAAGACAGAAGTCTAAACCATTAGTTCAGACCTCTTGCATGTATATGCTCCAATTGAGACCTTAATTATCTGAACAGATTCCCTCCCCTCCACGCAAAGAATCCCAAGTGAATTAGTATACCAACAGTGACAAAAAGACTTGTACCACGAATGAGCAATAGGGCTTACTGGTGGCACTGAAAAAATTTAATTGCTAACGTTCATGAGAAAAGTTATTTTTAGCATCACAGCAAGAAGTGATGCAATGGAACAACCGAATCATGTATGCTCTCTGTACGCAGAACTTAAAGCAGTACTCAAAACTCATGCCAGGACAATGGCTTTATTTACTGTGGCTGGAACCTTATCACTTTCTGCACAATTGCTAGAAGACAGCTTTGTTCTCACTCATAAAGCTTGCATTGTTAAAATATTGGGGGGGGGGGGGTGTTCCAGCTAAGCTCCCTAACACTCACACTTCAATAGTGGTTAACCCTCCACTTTATCATTGCACACATTGTTTCCATGAAACATCAACATCTTCACTATCCCAAGTTCACAGAAATGTGAGAATGCCAACCTGACAGGCTGCAGCAGAACTAATGAATGACAGAACTACTGTCTTCTGATGATCTCCACAGTCCGAGTCTTACAGCGCTGTATGCTTGCACAATACAGATGCAAGCAAACCTGCATACAGATGTTACAAAAACACTTCCAAAACAGCTAAAGAAAAATAAAAAAAGATAAATAACTTAACTGTATGAGATTCAACAAGGCCAAGTGCCAGGTCCTGCACTTGGGTCACAACAACCCCAGGCAACGCTACAGGCTTGGGGAGGAGTGGCTGGAGAGCTGCCTGGCTGAAAAGGACCTGGGGGTGGTGGTTGACAGCCGCCTGAACATGAGCCAGCAGTGTGCCCAGGTGGCCAAGAGGGCCAATGGCATCCTGGCTTGTATCAGGAATAGTGTGGCCAGCAGGACCAGGGAGGTGATAGTGCCCCTGTACTCGGCACTGGTGAGGCCACACCTCGAATCCTGTGTTCAGTTTTGGGCCCCTCACTACAAGAAGGACATTGAGGTGCTGGAGCACATCCAAAGAAGAGCAACGAGGCTGGTGAGGGGTCTAGAGAACAAGTCTTATGAGGAACGGCTGAGGGAGCTGGGGTTGTTTAGTCTGGAGAAGAGGAGGCTGAGGGGAGACCTTATTGCTCTCTACAACTACCTGAAAGGAGGTTGTAGCGAGGTGGGGGTCGGTCTCTTCTCCCAGGTAACAAGCGATAGGATGAGAGGAAACGGCCTCAAGCTGTGCCAGGGGAGATTTAGGTTGGATATTAGGAAAAACTTCTTCACTGAAAAGAGTAGTCAGGCAGTGGAACAGGCTGCCCAGGGAAATGGTGGAGTCTCCATCCCTGGATGTATTTAAAAGACGGGTAGATGTGGTGCTTAGGGACATGGTTTAGTGGTGGACTTGGCAGTGCTAGGTTAACAGTTGGACTTGATGATCTTAAGGGTCTTTTCCGACCTTAACAATTCTATGATTCTATGAAATGCAAAGAGATTGTGTTTCTGATTGCATATGGGGAAAAAGCCAACACATGCTGGTCTGGCAAGAAAATGAGAAATAGTTTGCATTCATGAAATACGATTAACTACTAGTTTATGACTGGGAATATGTGAACAACAGGTTCAAAGTGCTGAAGATCTCCTACTTCATGAGGCTACATTGCCTCTTCAGGATGTTTTGGCAAAAAGCCATTAAGACGTGCCAAGCTTCAAAAGTCCAGGAAGATTTGGAAAGCCTCTTTCATAATCAGGTACTAACATCAGCCTTCTGTATGTTTACAACTGCTGTATGTTACGGGACTTTGCACACCATGTGCTCAGTTCAATATCAGACTTTTTTCCCTGGCTTCTCTTATTGGGAGAACAATAAACGGGTATAAAGTTAATGCACGAAGAGGTTAGTACCTTAGATTTTTTGGTCCTCTTGTCATCCTCTTCATCTTCAGAGTGGTGGTGCTTTTTCTTCTTTTGTTTTTTAGCCAAATGTGACTGACTTGTTTGAGACTCTTCTATATCCTCATCCAGCACAAGGTCGTACTTGGCACTGATGGTGTTGGTTAAGGACAGATCTGTTACTTAATATAAATAAATACCAGAACATAAAAGATCACGAAGGAAACAAACCCCTGTTTATCAGACCAAGGTTTACCAAGACTTACTATGTATTTCAGTCAGAACAGGATCATACACATTGAAAAAAATCAGCTGTGCTAAAATGACTGAATTCTGTCCTGTCAAACAGTACAGCCAAGTCCCAATTCTCCTTTCTTTTCCACCTGTGAATATCTGAACAAGCTATGGTCGTCTCTTCTCTCATGCTCACCATAAGTAAAGTAGAATCGCAGAGCATGATTTAGTTATTACTATGGTCTCATTCTGGATGCAGCAGGGCCCTTGTGAAACTACTTAAAACTCTTATGTCAGGTGCCATTCCAGGGTTCTGGATTGGGAACATTATTTACCTGCACACAGCATGGAAGTGAAACAGCACACCCTGATTTGACTAAATTAATCAAAGTAATCAAATGAAAAACGCAAAATGCTTAATTCCACCTCAAACACCAAATGGTTATATGAAGCAGCAGTAAAATACCCATTCGGCAAGCTGTAAGAATAAGACGTCTTTTCCAGGCTGTTTTCATAAACTGTACTTAGTGCAAAAAATACCTTTGACCAGAAAAGGATACTCCTGCTTTGGTTTTACCTTCTCTTTCAGAGCAAGTTTTGAAGGTTTGTCACGTTCCTTTTCGTACTCTTTGAAATCATCCTTGGTATACCGCCCACCTGTCCACAGAAAAATATATTCAATTCACTCCAACTAAAAAAACAACCAAGATCCACACCTATCACTAAGTTCTGCTTATGAATTTAAGTGCTCTTCATAACCATACAGAGATTCATAGCAGGATACAGTTCCAGAAACAACACTGACATCTGGGTAACAGAGTAGAAGAGAATAGGACAAGTTGTGATTTTCTGTCCTTCTCTTGCTTGCAGATCCCATTAAACAACATATGGCTTTCTCCTCACTCATGTTCAGTGGAGACAACACACGAACAGGATCACAAAGCAGGATTCAGCAACTAGTTCCACTTTGATTACAGGTCCTATGTCATACTACTAAAAATTCTGTTACCATGAAAGCCTACAGACTAGTCTCATTATTAAATGACTTTTTGCTCTGGGCTGCACAAAGGGAAAACCTCTGAGACAGCTACAGCTTAGGAATTCAAATGGAAAACTATAAAAAAATTGTGATGTCTTGATTTAAAGAGAGGCATGACAGATTTCATTTTCCATTCATTCACTTGAAAGTACCAGCTCACAGAGGAATAAACTATTCTACAGCAACGTGCTGCCATCTCACGGTCATACTTAAAACTGCAATATTAACGGGCTAGGTCAGAAATGGCTACTGAAGGTGGAAGGACGATACTTCCCTAGGTCATTTTTTGGGTACCATATAAGCACAACAAGACAACAATATAGTTAGCTTTCCAATATTTAGGACAATTTAGACCTAAGTTACACAGATAAAGAAAAGTTTTCCATGTAGTCAGTAAGCACAGGATGCACTGCAGAGCACGGTATGGATTACAAAGTCATCTCAGCTCTGCACAGGACAAGTTCTAGTACCTCAGTGTCCATGACTAGTCCCCAACCTGGAGAAATCATATGTGAACAATTGAGGGCTGACTGCATTTTTAGGCAAAGACACACAAGAACATCACCACTGCAATGCACCTCTCCAAGTCCAGTGTTTTCCTCACGTCCCCAACAACAAAATAACCACTGTATCTACCTCTCCCACCATCTTTTTCCTCCCAAAACATTCTCAAACATCTGAAATTGTGTTTTATAACATACAGCCTGCGATGCAATATACTTGACCTACAGAAGGTGAAGAGGGGAAATCCCTGGCCTGAATACTGACTTTTTCTTCTATACACCCAACTGTCATACAGTGAATAAAGAAACTAGAAAGTAACAATGTACTGCCATATTATTTTGCTAATAAGTAATATCAAAAAACGTCACTTTTAAGCTTGAGAGGAACAAATGATGTACTGGCAAAAATACATCTGATAAAAAGGCAATCCATGGCAATGTAATGTTAATATAACAGTAGTAAACCCTTCTACTCTTTCATACGGAACAAGTGAAAAGAAGAGCTAGCAACTGTGGCTCTATTTACCACAGTACCAGGAAAATTTATATCCCTGAAGACGAGGTGATTTAAGCTTCTAACAATTGTTTCTCTTTAAATAATACTTAGAGTTTAGAAGTCATAGCTTATTAAGTTATGAGGGCCAAAGAATCGCAAGTGTACCTACCTTTTCCCTTCCACTTAATCTTTGCAACAGACTGGCTAAAATCCACATGTATCCGTCTGTCATCTATCAGCACATTGTCCATTTTGAAGTAGGCTTTCTCACAGTCTTCCTCCTGGTATTAATGTTTTGAGTCATGATTATTTCATAGGAATATTCACTGAAGAGCTCAAACACAGATTCAACTGCTTAATGGCGTACATTTTTTTTCTAAAATTGCGTAAAGCACAGCAGTTCTTGCATTGTGCCATTTCAAAAGAAATAGTTATGCTTTGATCGGGTGTAAACATTTCAAATTCCATTTCTTCAGCTAATTTCACTATTTTAAAAATTTGCCAATCCAGCTACGTGTTTGGCACCCGTAATACATTCAGAAAAACACATGGGAAGAAAGGACGACTAATAAAAGCTCCATTTTAAGTACATAAGTAGGCTAAAGAAAAGTGAGAACACTTTTCCAGTGTTTTCCAGTTTTCCTCACAGATTAGAGAGATTAGCAGATACAAACAAGAAACCATGCACCGTCAAGAGAACTTTTACTCACAGTAAGAGCAGCATGTTGATAAAGCAAGCATCCTTTACAAGTCCAATATAGGACACACCAATCTATCTATGTTCTTTCATACACCCTCCTCTCTTCATGCAGCATTCCTCCCTTTTCTCCTAGCATTCCCTTCTTTAACTGTTCAAACTCCTAATGTGCTCTGGGGGAAAAAAAAAAAAGGGACCCGCTCTCCTCTCACTGGTTTCAAGACAACTTAAGAAGAACGTATTTGTATTGCTTGGTTGACCAGAGAAAGACTTAAATGTTTGCCTCATTTAGGACTTACAGCTTCTATAATTAAGTCAGTAAGAGAAAATATTAGCTACCCCACACCTGAAGATTTCACTGTTTTTCCTTAATGGAAGTATGCCAAAAATGAACTTTTATAAGCAGAACCTACATACTGTATACCTAAATAACATACCTTTTCAAACTCAATGAAAGCATAACACAGAGATTCACCAGTCTTCCAGTCTCGAATCACTTCACAGCTGAAAAATTGATATGAAATTAAAATATTAATGCTGTTGGAGAAAAAAAACATAGGATAGGCAAGCACTGCTTAAAAGGGAGAATAACAGTTAAAAAAACCACCTTGAAGGTATTGTAACACTTGATTCTGAGAGCCCTACTGATGTTGGGGTACCTGCACAGAAAAAAATGCATGTGGCATTACTTGAGTAATTATTACACTTAACTCACAAGTGGTTAAGATGAAGTGTAGAACTAGGGATGAATTTCTGATTAATGAAACAAAATCTGTTTTCCAACACTACTGTTTGTTATTGATTTTTTGCATTTCACTAATGCAAGACAAGAAATTTCACATTCTGTGTTCTCAGTCATTTTAAGAAAAGTTTTAAACGGACATCATGTGATAAATGTTCTATTCTTAGCAAGCTCCTTCTTATCAGGCAGTTCACTGGGCAAAAATAAGCAGCCTGAAGTATTGAATCAGTAGACGCAAAATGGGAACAATACAGTATTGCATCAGTATTACCAAACTCTTGTATACGACATGAGAACTCTGACTACAGGATGTTAAAAGAGGTTCAGACAGGCAACAAGGGTAGGAAATGTGGTATCGAGGTGAGATTTAGTAAGGCAAGACCTCCCCCCACATGTACTGAGGAAGTGACAAATCAGGATTAGGATACACAATCCAAAATATGATCAAGACCAAAAAAAAAAAAAAAAAAAAGGAAAAAAGAGAAAAAATAGAAGACAAGGCTATTCAGACAAGCTATATGAATTCTTTGCAGCAGCCATCAGCGAGGAAGAAGGTAGGATAGTCTTGTGCCAGAACCCTCCTTTGTGGATTATTCAGAGAATCTATCTGAAAGCGGAAGGACTGCGGAAGAGGTAGTGAACAAACTGACAGAGAAAAAAAAAGTTTAAGAAATCCCTAGGACATCCAGAAATCATGCTGGAGTTGTAGGAGTGGCAAACACAATGCCAATTTCACTCACACACACAGACAGTCTAGTGAAGGATCTGGGAGTCTGCAGGCCTCTATGCCGGTACTGCACAAACTGCTAGAAACTCAACGCAGAACAGAGCGTGCATCTGAATAAACAGGACCTACTCAGGACCATCTTCACCTAAGCAAAGTTCTCTGAAAGAGCCAATATGCTTATGTGTGATGATGATATATTTGATGCAGTCTTCTGAAATCCCTCTGGAAATTCTAATAAACTCCTGCACCAAAGGCTTTTGGGGAAACTAAGCAGCAATGGCCTAAGAAACATCTTTGCACTGATAAACATGTGAAAGACCAGGTAAGAGTAAACAGTCATTTTTCTCTGAGACAGTAAAGAGGTCACCAGTGGAGTTTGCTGATGATACTAAATTGTTAAAGGTGGCGAAAATAAAGACTGAAAAAATTGCAGAAAGTTCTTAAGAGACCAACTGAACAAGAAGATAGCAAATGATGTTCAACGTAGATAAATGCGGGGGGGGGGGGGGGAGAGAATCCTAACTGTGCACTGTTTAAAAAAAAAAAAAAAAAAGAAAAGGAGTTGAGAGCAAAGCAGAGAATACCACCACTGTGCCGCTGTAAATCTGTAATTTCTTTAACGCCGTGTGCAGTTCTGGTCATCTCAGCTTGAGATGAAAACAAAAGAACAGAAAGAGGTTGAGAAAAGGGAAACAAGGCAAGGAAAATTCCTCTACAAAGCGTGAGTATGTAGGCTAGTACTCTTAGCAATAAAAGAAGATGACTTTGGGGTACAGGATAGACAGGTATAGGAAAGCAGGTTTCACTGCCCATCATGCCTTTCGATACCAGTACTAGGAAGAATCAACTGAAACTAGAAGCCAAGTTCAAAACTGAAAAAGGCAGCAGGCATGAGGAACACCTTAACAAGGAGTATATCGGATGCCAGAAATGTTTGTTGCTTTACCTCAAAACCATACATATTCCCATGGAAAAGAAAAACCCAGAGACTGTATCTGGCTCATGTAGCATCTGAGATAAAACTGCTGAAAGGAGGAAGAGGACAGGGGTTTGGGGAGAGTATCATATGCTTTCCTTGTTCCGACATTTCCCTAGGCTTTCACTGAATACCACTGCTGGGACAGGATACTCATCTAGCTACATCTGACTTTGTACCACCATTATTGTGGTCTCTACCCAAATACATGCAGGCACAGGACAAATCTCCAGAGACACCAGAATACTACTTAACAGCCAAACCTAAAGAGACTGGTCGGAATCAAGTTCAGTTTCAACAAAGAAGGTTTTCTTTTTTATTTTACAATAATTACCTTTTAATGGGACCAAATCGTGAAAATATTATCTCTAGGTCTTCATCTGTGGTCACAGGATTCAGTTTACAAACAAACAGCACGTTTTCTGGTGGCTTGACCTCTGCATCTGGTAAGTCTCCCACCTGTGGCACACAGAAAAGACTTTCATCACTTCTGCCTAAAGCCCTCTACATTTTATTGCCACAAGCACACTGGCAACACATCTTTTGGATGATCTCAGACACGTTCCTATCAAAAAAATCAAAAATTAATAAAATATTTTTCCTACTCAGTGTCACAAAAATAGTGTTTTCCGTAGCACCTAAAAATGATTATCTATTTGCAATTCCGTCACTGGGACTTCATGAAAGTCACAAATACTTTCTACCTTGCTTTCCCTGTTCATAACGTAACAAATACACAGTTCTGAAAGGTGAAAGTGTACTTTTAGAGCCACTCTGTTATAAAAATAAAAATGGACTGGATCCATTCCTTAGTCTCTGTCTGTACCCAAGATAAACTTGCCTCTCCTTGAAACCTGGCAACAGCTAGGATAAGCTTAAATTTAAGATAGCTTGATAAGGATGAGAAGTTACAATTATACAACTTTGTTCAGATAGAAGGGAGAAAGCATTCATGCTTACTACAAAACAACACTTGCTTACAGCACACACAACTTCAATGTTTGCAACCTTTGATCAAAATACCCATCCTGGAACTAGCAAATTAAGTTACAGAGGAAAATGCAAATATACACACCACCTCCTGTTGAACTGTAGCACTTCTTAAAACCTGAACAAAAGACTAGTGATAGTTAAACAATTTATCTCCATCTTTCACTTAATATGCTAATAAAAAGGTAATGCATATTAGTTTGATAGCAGAAAGAAGCAAAATAACACAAGTAAGCAGCAGATTCCACAAAAGAGAACACAAAAGGAGTTTAAGCTTATGACACTTGGAGAAGTTCACTGTTTCGACAAAAGAACAATGGAACTAATAGTTGGGGTTTTTCAAATCAGTGAAAACTAGCAGTACACTTAGTTTTTCATGTCTTCAGCTTATATAACATAGCTCCCTATTGCATACTACCCAGCAATACTCACAGAAAATGACTGCATTGGCTCTCATACCCCACTTGCCTTTTTTTAGCTAACCTTATCTGGAAAACAGGTCATTAGCCCCACTGCTGCTCCAAAACGAGAGCCCACACCCTGCAGATCTTCTGCAACACTGTGTTCACATCTAGACTGACCTTGGTATTAGTCTCTGCTGCAAACTATTCACCATAAATTTGAATTTGGTAGTTGTAAAGAAGTGTGATGGATTCACCCATCCTTCAACAGTGTGTGTGCTTTTTTCTCTTTTTTTCTTTAAAAAAATAAAAAAGCTTCAAAGCCTATTCACAATTTTTGTAACTATATGGAGTTTACAACTGCCAGCAGTTACTAAACATTATATTTAAGAAGGAAGAACATAAAGTTAACCAATGTTAAATTCAACTAATCCCACAGAAGGAAGACAATCATTACATATATGAATAATGCAATCTCAATGCCATTATATGCACTGGGAAGAGATTATCTCACATTAGCTTAGCTCTCTCCCACACATACTAAACCTTTTCCAGGATTAAAGATATTCAGCAGCATGTTATGTGTGTTATGGTTTTTAATTGGATGCACTTCTAGCAAGTTTTTATAAAGCCTCCACTGGTCCACTTTTAATCCTGGCTTTGAAAATGAAATATCAGTTTTATCAGAAAACCACCTCCAGTGCTCATGCTCAATCCTTTTCATTGTACCACAGACATTTAATAGCACAGATTCTGAGCCATGACATCATCATCAGATGAGCAATTTCAAGATAAATAGTGCACATCCTCCTAGACTTAATGTAACATGCACACACACAGGAACAACATCTAAAAGGTAAATACAGAAATATGTTCACCATTTCCAGAAGAATGGCACGAGTTTTTGCTTCTTTTTCTGCCTGAACTTCTTCTATTTCATCTGCAGACCGTCCTTTCAAGTCATCAATTTCTTCATCTGCTCCTATTCTGCCACTCTGAAAAATGAAAGAAAAAGCCATTTATTACCAAGCCATGGCCAATAATTCTTTCTCACTTTCCAAATACTACTTGGATGACCTCTCCCCTCACCCCACAAGACATGAAAAGTGCTCAAGCACTGTATCTCCGCAAAACTGGGCTTTCATTCTGTTCTTCCCACTTAGATTTTAAAAAAAAAAAAAAAAAAAAAAAAAAAAAAGAGAGAGAGAGAAGATGTTGTCCTCATGTGTTTCAGGCACTATGAACGATGTAGGAACTTTCAGGCCCAATTTGAACCATATTCAGTTAGATATTCTAAATTCTTTTGTACTCTCATCTCATACTCAACATCTCACCACAAGCATCAACTCATTTCTAATCTAGATAGCTCCTACCAGAAATGAAGATACAGAACACTGCAAATATCCGTGGTGTCTAATAAGACTCAAACATTAAATATAGCATATCATAACAAGAATTTTATTTTTACACATCTAGGCAGGATTTGAGGTTTAATTTTTTCTCCTCATCAGCTTCTCTAGACTGCTGCCCTTCTTACAGAAATTTCTACACCAGAAGGTTTATCTTCAGACAGGCTATGGGGGAAGAAAATGAAGCATAAGCTTTCAAATCTCTACGCAGTTGGCAGTGAGCTATTAAACTCCTTATACTGTTTAACATATCTGAAGGTACATCACAGATTAAGCACAGTGCAGACATACTATGAAAGCCTAATTCCAATCTTGTAATTATATCTATTAAGCTTAAAAATAAACAATATTCTCTCTAGTCAATTTATTCATTGCTTGAAACAACTGTTTCCGTACAAGAGATAATCTCACACAGCAACTTCCATAACTGCATGCTATGAGTAAGTTATGAATAATTACTATTATATTTTTAGCAAATTCCTTCTGTTTGATCAAATACACCACAACAGTATGCATGCTTGCAGATAAAACTCAAGGAATGACCAAGATTACTTCCACTGAAACATAGGCTATTTCACATATGAAAGGAAAACAGCAGTAAACACTTTAATATTAAATGTTAGTTCTATTTTGTCTTCTACTAGAGCATATGAAAACCCAGTAATGCCAAAGGTGAATATTCTGAATGTTCTGCTTAACTGCACTGTAATTAGAAATCTAAAATATGGCTTTCCAACCTTAAACTCCACCACAGTCACAAGGGAGAGCACCCAAGTCACCCTCTTATCCTTTTCTTGAAAGATTAAGTAGCTGTATTGGATTAAACAGGGCAATAGCCCCAAATAACAGACAAGCATTTGACGTATCAGAACTCAAGCTGGCGTAGTAGAAGAGCATCTCTTCTCCTACGCTAAAAATGTGTAGGTCTTTTAGGATATAGATTTGACAGACAAAAGTCTTAAAGAAAGAATTCTTATTTTGACCAAGTCTGTGCTGGCCACTAATAGGGATAAATTTATTTAATTATTTCTTCCAACTTTTCCCCAAGAAGCTATCAAAAACACTCACATCTAGCTGTTCCTTAGTAGGTTCTGGTGAGCGATCAGGAACAGACAAGCCAGGTGGATCTTCAAATGGATCATCTAAAATTACTGTATGATTTATCCTTATAGAAAACAAAATCAAGACCAGCATCAGTCACATGCAAATAAAACTCTCTTTACCCAAGTAACAGGAAACCAGCCCCACTGATTCTCAGTTATATCCCAAACAGCCAAACTTGTTTGTAAATACTAGTACTGATGCTTTTGTAAATGCAACATAGTTGCACATTTTCTTATATTGTTGTTTATTTTAGTACCTGCTTATTTTACCAACAATACTGGAATCAAAGAGTATTTAAGATACCATGTACAGGTCACCTGACATCGCTATATTAATCTAGTTTCCAAAAAAAAAGATTAATTTGCTTAATTATAATGTATTCCTCAAAAAGGGAAGTTAAAAGCAGTCATACCTGATATCTTGATATGGGATAAAATCCTTATCTACAAAGGTTTCATTAATTGTCTTCAATACATCCATGCCTTCTGTCACTTCTCCAAATACTGTATGCACACCATCAAGATAATCCAGATTCTCCCCTGTAGTAATAAGAAACTAGAAAAGAAGATACAAAACCAGCAACAGTAAATAGAAGAATTCGGGGCTTGAGCTTTACCTTAGGAGAAGTACAACTTTAACTGAAATCGGGGGGGGGGGGGGGGAAAACAACAACTCCTCCTGACTTCTGCAGAAGATTAGTCTTCTTCCATCAGCTCTGAGAACATGGTGAGCCAGCCTACAGCTCACGGCCACTGCTTGAGGGAGAGGCTCTCTCATACAAGTCTCCCTCCGCACAACCTCGCAGCTCCAACTCACTGGACCCTTCTGCGAATTGATATGACTCAGTAACCTGGCAGAAAACCAGACCGGCAGAGGAAGAGCAGATAGTTATCTGCCAGGTAGGTTTGTTGAGCAAGATCAGCAAAGGACGTGACGGGCATCACAGCTGATGAAAGGGAGAGGACAGAAAGAGCAAGTCTACCCCTCCGGGCAGCAGTGAGCTGAGCTCACATCACCTGTTCATCAAACTGCATTCAGCAGGTGCATTTTCACAATTTTGGCAAAAGCTTCCATAGTTCTACCTCCACCTGCTTCTATCCAGACTTTTTTCCTTCCTTCCCTTGTATTACAAACCCTTCTCTCCCAATAAAAAGGATGCAGTAGCATCGAGAGGAGAACTAGAACACAGTAGTATTGAGTTAGATCAGCTTGAACCAGCACTGAAATGTATCCTAACACAAATCAGTTGTTTTGCCTTAGGGCAAAACTGAAGCTATGAAACTCGATACCAACTGAACACTCAGTAACAAATTAAAGACAGAGGACACTTGGTAATGAACGAAAGAGGAAGAAGCAGATATGCACAAACAACAACACAACCATTACATCCACGCTTTACAATGGGACTGGTAACATCTCACTCCTTGTTCTCTGCAACACAGTTAAGACTGGTTAGTATTTAGCATAGCTTACACTAAGCTACATTCTATTTGTAAGCCAACTCCATGTAATTCCTTACTGGAATTTTTCTTTCCCAAGGAAGAAGCTGCAATAATGTTCCGAGGAACTGCACTCATTCCCATATGCCTGTGTATACACTAGCAGGCTGCATTCTTAAATGTAAATATAAATGTCACCTCTTCTTCCTAAACCCCCCACCCAAACAAACAATTTTACACGTACAACACAGGGAAGCAGCAAAATTAACTCCATATATTACAAGCTCTAGCTGGAATAAAACCATAGGTTTTTTTAAATTGCTCTTCCATTATTAAAAAAAAAAACTTTTTAAAATTAAAACTTACAGATATTACAAGTGAGACATTTTAATATATAAAAGTGACAATACATCTAAAATAATAATTTAGAAATAATATCATTCTATGAGATTAGAGCTTTAAATATACCTACAGCAAAACCTTTGTGCACGTGAACAGGGAAGAGCAAAAAGAACAACACTTTCAAAAATTTTTTTTAAAAAAACAGCACTGGGATAAAACTGTAAACTGACATTGTATTATTAATGCACACTTTTATGTAACCATACAGAGGAAACTGTGGTATGATTTCAGTTTCCAAACTAACATGAAGTTATAACCAGAAAGTTCTAAGATTATTTTAAAACCCAATTTCCTTACTTTTCACTTACATTTAACTACAGGATTTTTTCCTGCCCATTCTATAAATTCGCAAAATCACATCAAGGTATTAACAGAAATGAATAAACAAAGGAAAAAAAATAGAGGACTGAATTCTAAAAAATACAATTTATGAAATTAATCTAGGACAGGATTTGAATCTGAGCATTTTAATCTCTTTCTTGTCTGTAATCACATACCCATTATCACCTGGGACACTATGCAAAATACTTATCTATGGCCGTTTTTTTACATGCATTTTGACCATTTTACAAGATGATGCTATCGAGATGACACTGTCATCTCAAAAGACACCTCTCTTGTAAATTCAAGGAATTTTCATTTTAGCTACTTAGACATGTACCAAGGCTTTCCAACACTGTATGCTGACCTGTGATCCATGCTGATCATTGCCATTGTTCACCATTGACACGGTTCCCTTTTTCTTGTGCTTAATTCTCGGCACTTTTTCTGCCTCAAAAAATCTAGCTTGATCACCGTACAGTTGACTGAAAATATATATAACAAATATGTCACAAGGCAAAGGAATTTTAAAAAGTGAGATAAACAAATGCTGTGAAACAGTAAATAAAATACCTTAAAAATTTTTACATTGGCATTCAGATAAAAACAGAATTTACACTTCATCCATGCACATTTTTATGGACCTGTATACTTACATAATTCACTTTATATTACAGGAAACAACAGATTTTTCTCTGAGGCTTTTCACAGCGGCTTTTTTTGGGGGGGGTGGGGGGTGTATTTATATGTTTTTAAATGCAGTACGTAACATTTTTCTAAGGCATGAAGCAAATATGTATTTTGATAAGTAGTTTCCATAGAAATAAGTTAATTCACACTGTAAAAACGTAATAATTCACATCACAAATTTCTCTTCCAAGATAAATGGAAAGCCACTAAATCTATGTGTAAACTTAGTTCATCACATTGACAGGACTGCATACAGTAATTTGAGATACACAGGATATGGCAAATTGTTAAATTCTTTTAAATTTTTTAAGTCTAACCCTGATATCACTCATTTTGTCTCACTCCATAACTGACAAGAGGCATGGTCAATACACACTTTTGCCCAAATTTAAGGAAAGTGTTCTGTTTGAACTCATTTTCCTAAGCAGATGTAAGCCTCTGTGAAGAGAGGATTAAAATTAAACTTTGCCTGTATCAGTTTCCTGTGTAGCAAGAACAGAAACTCCAATTTCGTGGACTTCAGCAGTAATGAACAGGTAGAAAAGACAAACTGCCATTCTCCGTGCTAGCAGCAGAACAGAATCTGCCACTCTCATTACACTATACTTCCCTATCTGCCATACCAAAGAGCCTCAGAAAATCAATCCCTATAAAAGAGCAGAATATCAAAATAAACTTGATCTACCCATGTGCAGAGACAGCTCAGGTCTGGCACGTTTCCCTACCTAGACTTGCATCTGCTTAGCACAATTATACTGCTTCCAGGATCACCAGAGTGGTGATCCATGTATCCGGGTTTTCAAGGTTTTGTATTTAAGAAGCTCTGACAGACCAGACTTAGAAAAGTCAATATTGGTCCAACAACAGTGTCTCTGTTCAAACCCAGCTATTTATCTCTGTATACTCTGTTCCCCAGCACTCCAGGTTTAGTTCTGCTCTGCTATTTTAATTCTGCGTTTAATAACAATTTCAAAGGAATCGTACAGAACATATGCACTTTGCTATCTTCCATCCAAGCTGTTTGAATGATTTCTTTAACTTTTGTGTGCATGACCACTGAAAACATCTTAAACAAGGAAGGAAAGCGATTTCCTTATACACATTCAACATGAGTAAAATGAACTCAAGTAAATTTTTAGAGCAACAGGATTACTTTCTTATACACAGAAGAAATCAAGTACAGCCTCTATATATTCCCCTCCTGCTCAATTAAATACATTTTGTTACAAAAAGTCGTAACAAACTGCTAATGATTGTGCCTTCTACAGAGCACTTAGTTATGATACTTCTCTTACAAAATCAAACCCATAGTTATTTGCTAACTTTATTTAAAACAGACATTTATGTACAACTTGTTAGTTGTAACTTCACTTCTAAGGTCAGAGATAGAATACTATCCAGAAAAAAAAAATCTGAATGGCGAAAGGCAGTGTAGTAATTAGAATGATATTTAGGTATGACAACCAAAGAAGCTTATGCATCAACTTCCCATCTACTGCCCCAAGAGAGCGGAAGACAATCTAATTGGAACCCCTATTCCCCTATACAACTTCTCTGTCTATTAAGTAACACAAAAGTTTTACTTACCAAAATATGGATTCCCCTCCACGGCCAGTTCCCATGGGGTCACCAGTTTGTATAATAAAATCCCTCTGTCACAAAGCACAATACATAAGATATAGCTTTCATGTTTGTGAACTTAAACAAAAAAAAAGAGGAATTGAGAATACTCACCTGTACATTATAAATAAGACAATAGTTGTAGTACTTGACTTTGCAGAGCTTCAGAAAATTCAGACAAGCTGTAAGGAATTATATCAACATTTACTAAAGAAACCCCCAGATATACTAAGTATAGATATAACAGATATCCAGTTCAATGGGTAGAAAAGTGTTTTTGGAGCAGACTGTGTTAAGACTTATCAGCGTATAACCTAAAAACACTGTGAGAAATGCTCTAAGGAGCGGTAACATTTCCTCCCTTCCCAAAGCCTACCTCTAGGGATTCAGAGAACCCTAAATACAGCTACTTATACAGAGAGGCACGGTTTTTCCTCCCCAGTTGCTTTCCAAACACCTAAGAAAGAAGATCACGGGTGCCTTTCAATTTAGAATATATTACATTTTCTCATTTTTTTAAATAAAGATGCATTACGTGTATAATAAACGCATAATAATAATAAAAATATCCAAACTTCCCGACAGCACTTGATGCGTGTATTTCAAACACCTGCATACAAGCCCGCGGGGACGGCTGACGGCCACGGAAGCCCTGGCACTCATGTGGATCTAATCCCAGGACGGAGGTCCGACGTGACACGCCGAAACACAGGGCGGGAAAAGGCCCGCTGGTGACCGAAAACACCCGTTTGAAGCCCGCTTCCTCAGGAGGCCGCGCCGCCACCTAAACCTCAAGAGTTGCGACAGCCGCAGCCAAGGGCCCGGCTCCCTACCCGGGGGGCGGGCGGGGATGCCGCCGGCCGCCGGGCTCCCCTCAGCGCTGGCCGGCGAGGTGGGGGGGGAGCGGCCCAAGGTCCCTTCTTCCCCGAACGGCAGAGAAACACGGGAACCCTCGCAGCCCCCGGAGCCGGGACGCCGCAGGGAAGCGAGCCGCGCGTCCTCCCCCAGCGCGACGGCGGCGGCGACGACCAGGGCCGGGCGGTTAAAAACCGGCACTTCCTGACCCATCGGGCGCCATGCGGGCGCGGGGCGGCCCCTCCGCCGCCGGCAGCTAGCCCGCCCGCAGCTTCATTCGGGGCCTCCACCTGGCCGCGCAAGGGGCAAGACCGCCTCAGCTCCCCCGGCCCGCCGCGCTCCTACCGCGGGGCCGCTCCTCCGTGTACAGGTCGATCACCAGGTCGCCCAGCGTGGTCTCCAGCAGCACGGCCATGGTCGCCACCCGCCTCCGCACGGCGGCGCGGGCCGCCGGCGCTGCGCCGCCCCCTGTCGGCGCGGAGGAGCAGCTGGCGCCGCGGCAGGGCGGCCCCGCCGCCCCCCGGCAGGCCGGCCGCGGGCCCTGGGGAGGGCGGCTGGGCCGCCCGCCCCCGGGGCCCCGCCAGGCGCCCTGGGGGCGCAGGGGAGCCGCTTGGAGCTCCCCTCCTCGGGGCTGGATGCCCCCACAAGCGCGTCGGCCTCGCAGCGGGACGAGCCGCGGGGCCGAGGCGGCCCTCGCAGCTGCCCGCCTCCATGCTGCAGCCTTCCCCGGTGTGAGGAGGGGTGCGTGTCAGACACCCCGGCCAGCGCGCCCGTTTCCTCGGCCCTCGCAAGCCCCGGGGCTACAGGAAGAGACGGCGCGGCTGTGGCCCCGGGCCTCTCCCCTCCGACCGGGCAGGGCGGGAGGCAGCGGGGGCAGGCTGCCGGGGCCCTGCCTGAAGGGGGTGGGAGAAAATGGAGACCCCCAGGAGCAACCTCCTCCGGCGAAGGAGAGGTTTTGAGGGTGATGGCGCCGCTTTTGAGCGTGGTGCTCACTGAGGGGTGTGTGTGCTGCTTCTACACAGTCAAAGAAAACCACTTTTACCTCACAGTTATTAATTACAGGGTTATAAAGTGATCAGCAGTCCCAATATTTGCCTGGAGCTACAGCGCAGCCTGTACTACTGGGGGTGACACTGCAGAAACAGACAAGCAAACAGAATTTATTCCCTTCCAATTAATGCCATAGCATGATTGTTCTTGGGCTTGTGTGTTAACAGCTCTACTAATCTAAAGCTCGTCGTTGTCAAAGCAAGGGATCCTGCTCCCCTGCGCAGAGAGCTGCTACTTCAGGCTGCACTGCCTTTGCCTCTTTCCAGATCACGCTCTGGTACTCACCGCACAATGAGTCGATTCAAGTCACTAATCTGTTGGGAAACAAATTATTTTTTATTGCTGAACTGGCTTTCTGCCAGATGAGTGACCCAAATTGACTCGCTGGACAGTAAAAGGGAACCAGTGAAGGGGAAGGGGGGAGCCGGAATGCACACCTGGCAGTACCAAGAGGTGCATGTAGGTTGGCAAGACCAGGATCTCCTCTTTAAGAAGCAGCAAAAGTAATCAGATCACCACATCATACAACAGCACCTTTATAAGCCAAGCAGGGAATTTACCCACTTTTCTGTTCATCGCTATCCTGCTGTGTGATAGTCCTGGAGACGTAGTGGGCTGGTCCTGGGACCAAGATCTGCACTGCAGGGAGTTGGTTTCTGCCTCCATAGTGTGCTAGTCTTCAAAGCTGCTTGTGCTACCATCAAGCATTTTGCAGTGTTTTTGTGAGCTTATTCCCAGTCTGTACATCAATCCTGAATTGATTCAAGGCTGTTTTTAAGCCATCCTATATGGCAGTTATTGATAAAAGAAAGCACTATAGCGCACATTACATTTATTACTCTGAAACTTTAAGAGGGATGTAAACAGTTCTATGCGAGCCTGTGCTGACTGAAGTTTAACTATTTACATGCTACTTTGAGAACTTGTACTTTGCACTTCAGTAAGAAAGCATCCCACTTACTTAGGCCAGACTTTTATCACTGGTTTTAGTCATTAAAAAAATTAAATAATAATTTCCTTATTCTTTATACTGGCTTTTGCCTTCTAATAAGCCATGGCTATAATGAAGGTTCAAAGAAAAAATGGCTTTTCATGATCACTTGAAAAAGTCAGAAACATCACTTCCAACTTAAATATAAAACCACTGAAATACAGCACTTTGGGCACACTCAGCAGCTCGAGCAGTAGTCAGTCTCAGTACAAAATACTTTAAAATGTTACACATTTTAATAGTTATAAATGTCAGGACATGTTCACCAGTAGACTAGAGGAGCCTAGGAGGCATGTGTCTGAGCCAAAAGGGGAAAGCCCTGTTATGCTCCCAGCCTGTCCCAGCACTGAGTAGTTATTAAATCATCCAAGGAGAGATCACTTGTGAAACTAGATCCCCAATTATTTAGTTATTGCAAGGAATGTTACCATTTATGTTAAATAAAACTGTTATGACATCCATTGTGCTGTGAGACTAATGAAAGCTTTGAAATTTGGGGAAAACAGAAGTATGTTGAAAGCATTTTTAATGCATAATTTTTGCAGTTTTAATTAAGTTCCAGGAGAATAAAAAGAAAGGAAGAGGACTGAAGAAAAGGGGGTGCAAAAGATTGGGAGAAAAAGGAAAGAACAAAAGAAACAAAAACGGAAGGAAAGCATTACTTGATAGGGAATTTACCAGGAAACTTGCGAAAGGAGACAGTCACAAAGGAACAGGCATTCATCTCCTACTCCATTTCAGTGAGACGCTAAATTCCTTGAGGTCAGCTGAGAACCCAGCCTGAACTTTGCCGAGTCTATAAATTCTGCAGGTCAGCGATCCTTGCTTCCCTGTATTTTTATATACTCTGATACCATTAATTATTATGCCTCTGGTACATTTTGTAAACATTTTAATTGTGAATCTAATACGCAAAACACTGCAGTATTGTAGCTTGCTTTTGCTCATCCAGGATTCACCAGTCCTGTTGGGAGGTAACCCCCACTCTGATTTACGCCCGGAGTGCAACTCATAGTTAGGAATTTAGGAAATTTAAACTTCCTCCCACCAGCACATGCGAATGACTGCAAGTACCAACAAGAGCTGCATTCTTGTAGCTGCCATCCTATCCCCGAAGACTCTTGTGCGCCCCTTATGAGATTCAGCAGGATGTCCTGTTGGGTTGGGGAGCTTACCACATAGTTTTCTGCCTCATGAGGCTGCACAGTGAACAGGCCCTGCACCTATTTCTTTCAGTTCACCAAACACAACAGATTAAAAAAAAAAATCTTCAGGACAGGTCTGAGAGAAACTACGCAAACTAGGTCATGGTAAAGAGAGGCGATGGAACTTAAGACTTCAGAGTTTTTATCCCTTCTTCCATTACTGAATTGTGAGATTAGAGGGAAGGCAGTTAATCAGCTTTATTTCTTCTATTCTCTAAAATAGTACTAACTACTGATAATAAATGTATTTAGTGATGAAATATTTGAGGTTTTCACATAATATGTATGAAATATACTTCACAATATATGACTCTTAGGCCCCATTTTCCAGTGCCTTCTATCTTGTGCCAGATGTTTATACCAGTGTCTCATGAATGCAAACTGCATATAAAATACTAAGTTTCTCTGGCTTTTATGATTTATGTTCAGTATCAAACAAGTGGGAGTCATACAGCAATATAAAATCAGGCTACAGATTGCTTCAACAGGACAGCTAATTTATTGCCCTGCCCTGGGTATTATTAAAACCTCCCTAGACAAGTTGTGAAGATGTTTGCCACCCTTGCTGCTAGAAAGGTTTTTGCTAACATATAATGGCAATCTTTCTTGTTGGAAAGATTTTTCTCTTCATATCCACCGAGGACTTGGAGATCCAGGTTGTTTCCTTTCTCTTTGCCAGAGACTCCCACGGTTTTGCTGCCGCTGTTAAGATTCCCTCCGTTTTCTCTCAGCTGAAGACCTCTAGCTCTTTAAAACTTTCTCTCGTGCTTTCTTCCTTTCTGATGACTCTTTCTGCTCTCCCCTGGAGCCCGCTGCCTGCTTTTGCTTTCAAGACACCTTTCTTGATGCGGGCTGCTCAGAAGTCAGCGCAGGATTACTCTGGCCGGGTAACCCTTGCCGTTTACACGCAGAGCAGGTGGAGAACTGCAGGTGCTGACGGGTGCAAAGGAAGCGGATCGGTTGGATGGCCGTACGTTGGCCACTTCATAAATAGCAGTAATTATTAACATTAGATACGTGGGTCATTCCCCTACTGTGCAAAGTGCTTTCAAGGGCTGTCGTCATCTATTAACGGTAACGGGCGTTTGTAGGAGCAGGTACGTTGTCCACGCGTTATCTGCAACGCCTAATTCGGGACCTTCCAGCGGCGGCGGTGCCAGGGCCGGGCCGGGCCGGGCCAGCCCCGCCGCCTCTCCCGGCAGCGGCCGCCGGAGAGCACCAGTTGGGCTGCTTCTCTCGCTAAACTTCTGCTCCTCTTCCAAAACAAGGCCGCTCCCGAGCCCGCACCCGCCCTCAGCAGGGAGCCGGCCGAGCGGCCTGGCCCCTTCTAGCGAAAAGGTCGGTGCGGCGGCCGGGGCGGGGCGGGGCGGGGCAGCCTGCAGCGGGCAGCCTGCGCCCACCGCCGGGGGCGGTGCGGCCCGGCCCGGCCCGGCCCGGCCCCCTCCCACCGCCTCCCCGCTTCCTCCCGCCCCGCCCCTGCCGCCGCCGCCGCTTGTTGATGTTTCACTTTGTTTTAATTCCCGGGTCGCAAGATGGAGGCGGCGTTGGGACGCCGAGAGCCGCCGCCGCTGCCGCTACTGCTGCTGTTGCTGGCTGCCGCGCTGCTGGGCCCGGCCGCGTCGCTGCAGCTGGGCCAGGTACTGCCGGGGCCGGGCCGGGCCGGGGCGGCCGGGCGCGGCAGGGCAGCCCCAGCTGTCCCTGCCCCTGCCCCTGTCCCCCTGCCTCCGAGGGGTGAGCCGGAGCCCGCCGGGGCGGCGGAGCGGGCGGCTCCTGGCCGCAGGGGCCGCGGGGCGGCCGGGGTTGCCTCGGCCGCGGGCTGGCACGGCCGGGCGGGCGGCATCGCCGGCGGGAGCCGCTGGCGCGGCTGGAGAACGCGGGCGAAGCCGCTGGCACCGGAGGGCGGTGTGCCGGGTGTGAGGGGGTTTTTCCGGCTGTAGCGCTTGGCAGCCTAGGGTCTGTTACCCCGGCTTACACTGCTTGACCTGCTGCTCAAGTACATTTCGGTCTGAAAGGTATAGAAATGGTACAAAAGGACAAAATTATGCATCTACCACAAACTTGGTTATCGTGTGCGTAATGTTTCCCCCCTGCCTTTAATGATTTATTTATATAGGATTTGATATGCCAAAATAAGTATCTGACAGGTTGAGCGGGGAGCTAGTTCCTTCTATGCACTGTACATGCATTTATATTGTAATTTTATGCTTGTCTACCCACGTCTTGATGGTTCAGTGCTATAGAAGTACGCAGTGCATTAGGTCCACGTTTGCTCCTAGTGATTTCTGTGCTCTTGAATTGAACCAAGTAAAGGGTTTCAATGTATTAGTATATTACGGGGCATCGTGCTGTCTGCTTTTCCATTCCAGTACCCATGCTGTACCTTGCTAAGATTAGTCTTAAATTTGGTGGATTTTTAAAGAGTGGAAGGAATTTTTTGCATACTACTTGGGAGATCTTCTCAGTGGGAATAAAAAGATGTGCCATGGCACTGGTGAGCTTTGATGTCTAGAATTACAGAAAAGAACTGGGTACTTCTGTCTGTACTTGAATCATGACTAAATACATCCTTTAATTGTTATAATCATGAGGGAAGAGCTGTGTTGGGTTTGTAGTCACTTGTCTAGCCAATGTGAAGTTGCTGTCATGGGAGTAAATTTATTATGGCTTTTTTCCTCCACAGTTTTGGTTTTGTGTTTTTTTTTCATTTAAGTGAAACCTTTCCAAGAAAGCCTGATAGAGGCCCTGTACTGGCACATCCTGTGCTGCAAAGCAGGATTCTTGGGCTACTGCCTGGTTTCTCCTTCTCTATATGAACATTTGAAGAGAGATCTGCTTAGCTGTGATTTCGAAATGGGAATCTAGATCTTCAGACACCTGTAAAAGTGCATCTGTGCTTGAAGTCAGGTGCTCTAAAGAGAGCAGAGTGAGTTCGGTCCTCAAGTACTTTGCTTATCCCTCTGAGAAAGGGAGTGCTAGCTTGAATTTGCCGCAAGACACATGAAGTGACGATGGAGTATAGACCTATGCTCTTGCTTACCTTCTCCCTAGAAACTATCCTACTTCCACACCAAAACTTCAACTTAATAGCATTAAAGTTGTTTGTCACAGCTGGCACTTGTACAAGATGTGGAGGCACATCTGCACGTGCTATCTTTGGATCTGAAAGCGTGAGTGAGCACGGCGCAGGGCTGCCGGAGCGGGTCCCGTGGAAGCCAGCTTGGGGTCAGAAATAGAGTAGCTATGCTTTAGAGTGCTAATAGGGCTTGACTCAGTAACTGGGGTGTAATGCCTTATGGGCATAGCTGTGCTGTTTGTGGGGTTGAGTTTGTCCAGTTGTGCTGTACTGCTTAGGTGGTCTGTCAGCTCAGTTTTGCTAGTTGGAAGTGTCTGTGATTTTTTAGCGTTATACTGGTGTGGTGGCCTACGTATATGCAGAAAAGCTCTTTTAAGAGTCAAAAAGGGAACATATACGTTTTTATTTTAGTATTTTTTCTTTTTAAATCTCAAAAAAAAAAAGTTGTGTTTTTTGCTGCGCTATTTCTTTTTGTACATACAGGATCATTTTTGATGTAGAAGGAACAGAGCATCTTGAGAAAGTTTTGAGTAGAAGAATTGCTGGATTTTGAGCATGAGATGGTTTACGGTGGCTTGATAGGAATGGAAGTGCCTCGGCAGTGGGAATAGGCAGAGGGGGAATGCCGCGCTGTCAGGTTGGCTTCAGAAACCATGAGCTTAACGACAGTGGGCGATGGGGTCAGAACAATCGTGGTCTTTCCTCAGAATGGCTTGGGACTGCGGGCTGGTTGGGAGCAGGCAGCATCAACATGTTCAGCTTGGCTTTGACTGGATACCACGACTGTGCCCTCTACAATTCTGTGAGCCCACTGGCAGCATGCTGCTGATAGCTTCACGTTTTGTAATGCTTGTACACGGTATTAAAGTTTACCTCCAAGCTGATGGCCATAATGTTACAGAAACCATAATGGAAGGACTGAGGAAAAACCTTGAAACATTGGAATAATGTTTTGTAAGGCTGAAACGCTTTTGTTCAGCTCCGGAATGTGAACGCCTCCATTGTTGTGCAATACTTGTCATTTCTTAAATAAGCTGTTTTGAAATCTGGGCTTTTTTTTTTTTTTTTTAAACATTAGCATGTGTGTTTTGATTTTTCTTTCTCTTCCTGGATGAGCAAAACTGGATTACAGATTGATTGATACTAGACAAAGTTTAAAAAAAAACAAAAAACAAGGAACGATGCAACAAGACAACCAACCTTTGCATTAAAGTAACGTGTTTTTCTGGTGCAAGGTCAAGACTTAGGTTTTGTGTTCTAGAGTATTTTTTTAATGTGCTGATAGGAACTGGCTAAAAGCACAGTGGGCTGAATGCTAATGCTATGTTGTTTGCTTACTCTGTTTGCTTCTTGATAATTTAGGTTTAGTAGTGTTCTTTCTAAATGGTTTACTTGCCTAGCAGACTTTTTTTCAGTTTAGTTGCCTGAAAAACATTGTTTTCAGATTATTTATTGGCTGCAAGAAACCTCTGTGTGAATGGATTATTTCACAACAGAAGAAAGTAATCTTCACTATATCAACCATTTGAGTACATACACAGTGGATATAATCTATTTTAATCAAAGAAGAAATTTGTCAATAGTGACATGCTGAAATGTTTCTTTCATCACTTTATGCCAGTTTCTCTATTAACAGCCTGGCGCCTATTCTGAACTTTATGCTTAAAAGATCTGACATCATCTTCCCATGTATATTTGATTAAATTAAAGCAGTACAATGCAACCATGTCCCAGTGGTGTGAGACTAAGCATTCACCTTTAAAAGTCCTGGTAAAATATTCATAGTATGAGTTGATTTAATAGGGAGAAAGCAAAGGCGATTAATTCTAGCAACATATGTAGGGCAAAGGAAAGGATAAGCAATATTATACTAAGAATCATCGCAAAGCAAGGGAGGAACGTAAGTGTGCTTGTTCAGAAAAGAAAAGCAAAGGAGAAGCATCATGTTAGATTTTTGTATTAACAGAGAGAGTTCAGCTTTAGTTACTTAAGCAGATACTGGATTTCATTATCTTACCCTAAATATTGTCATGCAGTTTAATAATGCCAAACCTTATTGGAGAAGATTTTGTACTACAGTTTTGTAAAATGTGAGGGACTAATTGTCATCCTGCAAACTTGTCAAGTCAAACTTGTCATGTCAAAATTGTACCATGATTATTTCTTAACTCAGTTATGCCTGATTGCAGTTACGACTCATCCTACAACATAGGTCTATTTTGACTTTGGTGAAAGAATTATGAGAAGCACAGATCACAGAGCCCTGGATTGCAAATGTACAGTGACACTATTTGGAGCAAGTTGTCCATGTGAGTGCCAGGACTCAAATGGTAGGAGTTTGGGGGGTAGTTTTGTTTGTCTGTTCAAACGCTTTTTTTCCTGTTATCTCTCTTCAAATTTAGAAACAAGTTATTAATTTTGTCTGTTTCTTATCTGTTTGGCAACCTTCATTGGACTTTATATTTTCCCATCGCAAACAGGATATCCCAATAGCGCCTGTGTAATTGCTGCGAGGGGATTGTCTGTCTTCCAAGTCTCTGTACAGCTGGCCATCTTGCAAGGCACTATGCCATCTGTTCCTAGTGCTGCCCGCTCCACTTCCCACAGACCTTCTAGTGCAGAAAGAGCCTTGTTCGGAGAGCCTCAGCAAGGAACAGCTGTGCTTTGAGTGGGTTGGCTGCCAGCGGCTGAATCTAGATGGGCTTTATGTGACTAATGCAGTTGTGTAGGACTTAACAGTCACCCTGCACTGGGAGAAACTGTACGGTGCACCCCGTCAGGTACCCACTGCCTGTGGAAGAAGTTTTTCTGTGTTTCTGTAATCAGATCTGTTTGAAGTTTTTGAGTGATGGGACCCAACAGCTTTGTCTTGTGCAGCATTTTTCATGAAAGGCTAAGATGAGGTGAAATGTTCTCTGTAGATTTGTGTGGCATTGGTATGGGGAGTCTTTAAGAATTAATGAATATTCCCTTTTAACTTATGCCAGATGCTTTATATTCTTTGCTGCCGTCTTTTCCCCATCTTGCTCTTCTGCTGCTGGTGTGATTATACTGCCCCAGTTAACATCCCTGCGTTCCGTTGCAGCACATGGTGAAAGAGAAAGGATTAGAAAATGATCACTACCTGCTTATCTCTATTGATCCAAGTTCACAAAAAGACACTAGTTGGCTGTAATGTATGTCGCCACACTGTTAGTGCTGTTGCAGTTCTAGCTGTCCTAGAACAGAATGGCATACATTTGTGGTGTAAGCGCTGTCCACTTCACAGGTACTGTGGCCATTACCACTGTAAATATCACTGCTGGAGCACTAAAACAGTGATGAGAAATCTTAGGAAAACTCAGGAGAGACATCTACATCCTATAACAGCATTAAGAATGATGGGACCATTTTTAGTGTAAATTGGAGAGTTTTGTGTGAAGGCATTCACCAGCACAGGAAGGGATAAGGTGCTGTGAATGATGGAACGGGTCTCAGTGGTAAGCTGAAAGCACAACCTGATTCCTAGGGACCTGAATTGCTTCTTGGGGCTGTCCTTTGATTCTGACTCTGTCAAAGTGCAGCTTTCTCAAATATTCCAACGACTTCAGGACCTTTTAAATTACAGGACTGTCTGAAATTTACGTGAACTTTCATGATATTGTTAATACTGAAAAATGTACATTATACAAACAAGTTTTACACTCACAGTTCAGGCTTCTCCAGAACTTGACAGTGCAATATTATAGATTACTGCAGAGGACCCATGTCCTGCTCTCAGTGACTTTGTTACTACGGGATTGGCTTACTATGCTTTTGATACACAAAATAAGTGGTGTAGGGTTACTTACTTTTCTTAGTACTGAAGTGTATAGCCATAAAACATATCTATAAAACACTTTTTTTTTTCCCTAAGTAGTGATTTTTGTTATGATAACATTAAAAAAGTATTTTCTCTGTTGAAAGTAAAGGATGTTTCATAATCTATGAGTCTTCACAGAAAGATGGGTATTTGAGTTATCAGTGGGGCACTTTCTAGCAAGTATGGCTTGTCAGGCCAGGCGTTTCATCATGAAAGCATGGTACAAGCGCTATTGGCCTGCCCGGTCTGTTTCCCTCCCAGTTTACAAGCATGAACAATGTATGGCTCTTGAGCACTTATTCAGGAGCAGATATCAAGGGGGTACCAACCGGGGTTGTGTTAACAGGGGGAATGCCGTGCATCATCCATTGCCTGCTGTGGGTGAAGGTGGGCCAGCTGGGATCGCGCTCTGCTCTCCTGTGAGCTGCTTGCAATAATCCCTTCCTCTTTCCCCCAGCCCTCCTTTTCATTGTGTTTGGCGTGCATCTTGTGGTTCTTGCCCTCATGTAGATTTTGTTGTGGGGTGCGTAGGGTCAGGAAGATTGGCCGCAGCAGGACCCGTTGAGTTCTGGATGCGGCACTGCAGGAAGGACCAGTGGGAAGCCATGGGAAGACAGCGGTGAGGAACTCGCCTCCAAGGAAGGATTGCGTGAGCTGGGAGCATTAGCATAAAATCAGGAAGACTGAGTTGAAGGACTGTTATTTTCCATGGGAAGATATTGTAAAGAGTAATGAAGGACCTGTTCATAAATTGCAGCAAGGAAGCTTCAGGTTAGACATTAGGAAAACTTTTAATGTTAAAGCTAGCTGAGCGCCAAATAGTAATTGAGGAGAGTGTGAAGTTTTTGGACATCACGGGAGAGCTTTAAGAATGAGTTGTTAACTTCTGTCAGGAATGACGTCAATATAGTTGATTCTGACTCTGGAAAAGGTGGTCTTCCTCTGGTCCTCGAGATGTTTCTCTATCAGTTTGGGAACATTTGATGCAAGAACAACTGAAAACTGATTATTTGTTAGCACCAAAACTTTTGAGATCTATTTGAAATGTTTCTTAGCAAGACAGGTACCAAGTCTTTGAGACTGCTTAGTGAAGAGGCAAAACAGGAACATACGACAACTCAGGAGAATGGATGTACAGAACATGGGCAGTCATCAGTAGAAGAATGTGTTGGATCTGGATGTGAGCAGACTGGTCACGGGAGTGACAAGAATATGAGTTCCCCATAGCTTGTGAACACAAAATTGCAAGGGTCGTGGAGTAGCTGCTGTCGTGGAGTATTAATCATTGCTCTGTTATTGAGCAGCTTTATGAACCTGTGCCGTTCAGAGGATGCCCCATCACCTTGCCTCTGCCCAGAGGGAGATGCTGCGAGGACAGGCAGGCCGTGCAGCAGAGCCCATCCCACAGCCCGTGGCTGTCGGAGCAAGTAGCCCAACGCCTTCCTCCCAGCTGCGCGCTTGCGTCTCTCATGCTTGTCTGGCTCTTCCTTGCTTGTTGGAATGACAAAAAAACAGTCCATCAAAAAAAGGGAAGTTTTCCTGACAATTTAATGAGCTAAATTGGCTCACTGGCTTGGCATAAATGAAAGGGAAGGATGACGTGCAGGAGAGGAGAGATCTACGCTGTCTCTTTTAGTGGCAGAGGCAGCAAGCTGTTAAACCGTCTTACTTGTCTACATGCTATGATTTATTTTTTGTACAGAAGTGATCCACTGAAATATTTTAATTTCTTAAACATGTAATATGCTCTTCATGCGTGAGTTTTAAGTATGTACTAGAATTCATGACTGTGCTTGTGGATACCATGTCAACAGAATTGACAGCTGTCGTGAAGAAAATTAGTCATCACATATATAGCTCACTTTGTACATTTAATGCTCAATTGTTGAGCACATCTATCTTGCCCCATACCTTTTGATTTCAAATAAAGCATTTGATTAAAAAAAAAAAAATCTAGGGGGGATTTTCCTTTTTTTTTCAGCAGTTACAGGCTATCAGTCATTTCCTTTTTCTTGTAATCTCAGTGAGTCACTTTGTAGATGTTGAGAAAAGATTGCAAAATACTTTCTGTGTAAAGGAACTCAAATTTCATTTGAGGCTTAAAAACTGAAGGAATGTTAAGACTGCCTGGAAAATCCATCTTCTGGGCCCTTTGAATTCCCAGAAAACAGAAAAGCCTGGGAAGTCATGACACAAGGTTTTGGTAATCTGTTAAGCAATTTGAGGGTGGAAAAGAGGTACAGCTCTGACTGCTAGATAAAGAGCTAAAAGTTCGGCAGGTTTTTTAGTCTTCAATCTTGAGAAGAAAATAATTGGTTTGAGGTAGTTACAGGATGACAGAATAGATTACATCCTATGATTATATTATTGATCTGGTTTATATTTTTAGTAATAGACTTCCAGTTCTCTAAGTAAATTGGTAATTTTCCTTTACTTTGAATAGCTAGGATTTAAGTTTTGAAGAAAAGTCAGTATAAACACCTGTATCCTAGAAGGGGCATCAAGAAAGAGATTCTCTTTGGTCTCAGTGGCCAGAGTTTTTCTGCTGATTTGAGAAATGTCTCTGAAACATCAATGACAAGTAATTTCCAACCAAAAGATTATCTGTGTTAGATTTTAAACCATGCTTCTCATGATGCCAGATTTCTGCCGAACTAGATTTGGGTGTTGTTTTTCAGTTTTTTTGGTAATCCTGGATACCTGCATATACTGATTAACACCTGTTGTTTTAAGGAATTTTTTACATTATAGTCACACTTCAGAAGCTCTCTGTTCATGAATTGTGACTCTACTGTGCTAGGTACTGTATATTTCAAGTATTTCCTGCCTGAAAATTTAGTGTTTTATAAAAATCCCAAACAAAAAGCCTTTTTATGTATTTAAATGTTTTAAAATTTATTTTAAATTCTGGGCAAGTTCAACTTTCTATAGAGACATGACTGACTTTTTAGCTGTTAGTGGTGAAACCATGACTCAAACACAGAGCTAAGAAAGATGCTGAAGATACGGAGAAGTTTTCCAGAGGAAAATGAAATGCAATTAGAATCATTTAGGGCTTCCAAACGGCAAATAAGGAGCTTAACATTATTTTTGAAGAGGTGACTCAGGAAAGCAGTGTGGCAATTATTACTTTTGGCTATGTCCAAGAGAGGTTTGGCTTTTATATGTAGGTTTTGTCAGGAGCAGGACTGGGAGATTTAAGGTCCCATCTGCAAAAGAGCCCCTGAAATTACAAGGGTGAAATGAGAGGACAGAAAGAGTGAGTCGATAAATTACAGCAATTAGGGTTTGAAAGAAGGAAGCAAATCCCCATTAGCTGTGAGTTTGGAGGTGTCCCATGTGGCATAATTTGAGAATGATAACCAAAGAAAAGAAGCAGCATTACTGCTGACACTGAAAAAACTTGAGTGTTCTTTAGTATAGGTTAACATATGTTAAATTATACTTTACCTTGAAGACTAAGTGGAGCACTTAAAAACACTTATAGAGAATCTGATTTTTACCTTGTATTGTCTATTATTTTTCAGCTAACATGAGCGACTACTGTTCCATTTTATCCATGTGAAACAAGTTCTCCTGAGAATTTTGGCTGATTATTATTATTTTATCTTTATTTTAAAAAAACCCCTTTATACATAAGGGGATGCAGCTGCCATTCTTTCTCATCAATCCTCTTTATTAAAAAGCGAGGGAAAAAAAAAAAAACAACCCTTACATGAAAAAAGTAAGCATATTCCTCTTTCTTCTGTCTGCTGGATAGAAAGCCTGGGAACATGCTCTGGGGATGGTAGGTTGTCATTCTGTCAGGACAATGTGTGAAAGCTGCCTGTGGCCTGCAGTGGCTTCTGTGTTTCCTCAGAAACTTACATCTCTTCTCACTGTTGTTTTCCAGGAAACAATCAGAGTCAACGTTATGATGTTGAAAACCGATGGAGAATTTCACAAAGGACAGGTTTGTCCGGTTTTTCTATTTATTCAGTGAATTAAAACGCAGTGAAACAAAGTGTGCATGTGGATGCAAATATATTGTTTTGTCTGACGTCAGTCGGTATGAAGTGCGTTCCTCTGAGAACAGAATTGTAGCATAGGGCCGGGAACTATACACTCATTCTGTCTGTCTTTCTTTCAGGTTGTTTTTAATATCACCTATGTTAATGGACAGGTATATCTAAATGATTTTCCTATGAAAAGCGGGGTTGCCCACATAACATGTCAAACAGTAATAGGTAAGTATTCTCTCTTCTTTTTTTTTTTTTCTTTTCCTCCCCCGGGGCATTGGCTTCCCTGTTATATAGTAACCAAAGCTTACAATGACTACATGTTCTTGTACTCTGCGAACCTGAGCACAGATTTGTAGAAGCAAATCATTTCCCAAGACAGGATAATTTTGCTACTAAAATGGGTGGGGAAAAAATCTTACTGCCTTGTTCTCAAGTCACATTCACATGCTTATATGTAAATGGTCTAATCTGAAATCCAGACTCTGCCTATCTTTTCAAAAGAATGTTTTGCACTACAAGCTAGACAATGTAAACAGAAGGATGCAACTCCACCCTGCTAATGGCTGTGTCCCTGGGTTGGCTGGCATATATCCAAAAAGAGATTCAATAACAAAAGTATGAATTATTGTTAGGAAGATCTTTTAATTATCTCATTTCTGTGTGTATTGGATAAACAAGTTTCTGCTAGGTAGGATATTATAGTACAAATACTGCAGTTTTGCTGGTGTCCTGCAGTGGTTAATGACTTCGAATTATCTTGAAACTGCTGGGTTTTTTCCACTGATTCAATGCTACACCTTTTGTGAAAGACCAGAAAGTACTATGATTTTTTTTGAGATACAGAGAACATACTGTATAATTAATTAAGGAAGGGCCATTATGCTCATTTGATTTAAGCTTCTGTTGTATTCGGAATGATCTCTTGATGGATCAGGTGCAGTCAGTCTCTAGCTTGGTTTCTGAAGTCATCCTCTCCTTACAACCAGACATTTACTTAGAAAGTACTAATGCTTTTTCTAAATTGCTTCTCTGAGCCATGACCTTGTTTCTTGAACCCTTCCTTCCCAAGCATGATCAATTATTAATTTGACACAATTTCTTTTCTGGAGAGGGAGAGCAGTAATTCATTTCTCTCTTTCTGGGTCAGTTATGTTGCTATTGCTTCTATTTTTTCTATCCTAGGGCAGAAAAACATGGCAAAATGTCACTTACCTGCAAGATAATTGACTCCAGAAAAACAGATAGGATTTTATTGACTAATTCTGAGAGATACTGAGCACTCTCCTGGAGTTCCTATTAATTTCCCAAATCACAGTTATATAGCTTGCAGTGACTACAGTTATGAATTTGAATCTGAAACAGTGAGAAAAATACTGATTTGGCCTGGGAGCTAGGAACCTGGAACTCTGTCTTCGTGTCTGGGTCTGAGTCCTCAGCACAGTACCTCTCTCTCTCTTATCTGTAAAGTAATGTTTATACTATTTACTTACTAAATCCTCGATGATAGATTCAGATAATGTTTGTAAAATGCAAAAGGAATCTTGAGATACTTGTTACCTGTTACCAGAGGGGAACAATACTCCTGAATGTATGTAAAAACCAGACTTGAGCCAAATAGTCGTGCTTTTGAATATTAGAGACCAAGTCTCCTGAATGGTATTGTCTTGACACTGTTGTCAGTGTCCTATATCCCCATGTGAAGTTCCCACAAATGTCAGCTTTGGTAGCATGAGTGTCTTTCACTCCTGTTGAATGTAGTGGGGATTGAGCAGCCTGACACATGAAAGGCTGGGACCACAGGGAGCTTCAGCGACTTGGCATCTTTCAGGCTTTGGCCCTTTAATGTATGCTTGCTGTTGTAAGTCAGACGACATTCAGCAGCCAGGTTTGTGCTCTGGCTCACACCTATAGGGAACCTTTCTCTTTTTCTCTAACCTCTTTCTCTCCCTCCTGCCGCTTATTTTTGCAGTGGAAGATATTGCTAAACGATGCCAAAAAGTATTTTTCTATATTTAAAACAAGCAAAATAGCTTTATGAGGAAAGGGGTAATTGATACAAGTAAAGAACACACCAAGTAGTTACTGTGTAACTGAGACACTAGCCCGACATTCCCCCAGGTTGCCTCTTGGGCTCAGCACTGCAAGCGACACACAGCACTCATGGCTTCGCAACGGGGGCCAGTTCAGTCTCAGTTCGTGCACCTTGCTGTCTGCCTGCACCTTGCTGTCTGCGTGCTGGACCGATCTGTCACCTCCACTCTTGCACTTCGGCAGCACTTCAGTTCTAGCGTGCCCTCACCTGTAGTAGAGGCATGGTAGCTGGGGAAAGGATACCAACTCTATACAAAAACAACGAGGGTAGAAAGACAGTTCTCCGTGCACTTGTGGAATATTAGGTTGTTGAAACAGCTGAAAGCTTTTGGGTAGGAAGAGAGTTTGAGGCATCACAGTCACATATGAAAACGGGACAGGGGAGAGAGAAAACATGTATGAGGGACCTGACACTCATCTTGAGTAGTGTATGCAGTGTGTGTGGGAAAAAAAGCATATTTGTTTCTGTATTGAGAGGAAGGGGAATGTTGTGCAAATCAAGATGTTTACACAGGTGGCTGGCTGGGCTGTGGCATTACTCTTATGAACTCCCTTTAGCTTCACTAAAATAAGAATGCAGCAATAGTGAAGCCAAAGAGTGCTGCTTGGAGTGCTTAAATACAAACCTCAAAGGCAGGGACGCAACATTGTTTGCAAGCTCCCTGGATCTGGGGATCATACAGTGCTGCTGTTGTCTGCTGTGTTATGAGACCGCTCCAAGTTTGAATTGGTGATATACTGGTAAAAAAATTGTGGTGTCCGTTTTACCTGTTGCCCAGATTACTACTGCTTATAACAGCAGCTTCTGGAAGCGTTAAGGACATTGGCATACTACAGACTTCCATACAACTCTTCAGGCATCTCTGGTTTGATGCTAGCGGTCCTCTGTAGTTGTAATGACTTTTCCTTTCAGATGCTATGTGTGCAAAGGCATCCGTGTCAGAGCTGCAACTGTTTGCCCCACGGTTGTATACTGCTTTCTGATTGGGGTGATTTCTCTTTGAAAACTGTGATATTGTTTGTTAACAGTGGAGAATGGAAACTTGGATAACTTACCAGATCAGCAGCGCGTGGGAACCGTCAGTGTTCGCATCATGGTTCATGAGTGGCCTTTGGCATCCAGTTCTGATTTGAAGCTGATTGTCATTCAGGAAGAAGTGACAGAAATTGACGGAAAACAGGTGAAAAAAATCTCAACATTCTGCTTGTTTTTAATTTAGGAGAGGCAAGTAGTTACGAAGGATTAAAAGGTTTACATGTGTCTGGCTCGTGGTTAGAGTACAAAGTATATCATCTAATGCTAGCTAGCACGGTACTGAGGGAGATAATACCAGCCTAAATTGCCTGTATAGTAGCAGGGGTGTTTCATGAGGATACTTCAAGTTTCAATGCTTCTATTCCTATTTTAATTATTAAGTGTTGGATGACTTTCCCTTAAGCTTGTTAGACTATCATTAACTCTGTCACATGCTCTTGCAACGCATGCATTTATGCAAGCAAAGTCAGACTCACAAGCAATACTTTGTTTACAACATAATGTACAAAATAAATAAAAGGGGCATGGGCTCATTCTGAGTCTTGAGGTTTTCCCTATTGTTTATTCCAAGCTAACAAAGTGTTTCAAACATGTAGTATGGGGAACAGCTTGCAGCAGCAAACTCTTATGGCAGGTGAACTTGTTGGGAAAGCCCACAACACCTGTGAGCTTAGCCTTAGAATATTTTGCATGTAAGATAGCTAATTCATTTGAATAAAAATCTTGATAATGAACATGGATTTTGAGATGAACAGAAAAAAAACCCCAAATTCTAACTGTATTTGCACAAATACCAGCGGATGTAAGCGGTTACAGTTCTAACTGAGCTTGAAATGTGCAGAACTGAGTTCTCAAAATCACCTATAAAGTATAGTTATTTTTCTAACCAGAGAGGTTCTGGAGAGAAGATACAGCTGCTGAAGCCAGCAAAAGTCTCCAATTTTTGTTTCAGTACATGTCTGCATCTTACACATGTGGCCAGGCTCTTTTGAAGCTGGCTTATATTCTGCTGCCTTTTTTTTTTTAAAGGAGAATGATGATAGTAAGCATTGATCATTGATTCTTAAGTAATTGCATGCTCAGCATGTAGTATTCTTTAACAGGGATTTGCATCACGTCAAAATTTTACTCTGTTAATGAAAAATCCCACTGAGAGGTTTGAAGCTTTTCTAATGAGGTGTTTATCCCACTGTTAGGAGGCTAATATATCCTGGTTTGGTTCAGTTGTTAGACAGTAGTGTTGCATTTCAGATTTCAAACTAGACATCACAATGCATTCCAGATTTTCATAGGGACCTGGTAAGAACAACCAAAAAGCTAATGCTGTTTCCTTAATTGTTCCTTTAAGTCAAAAGCTCTCAATCTTTCTCATTAATTATCAGCTGACAGTAACAATCATCTATTTCATTGCATTGGTCTGCGCACGTTCGAAGCAAAAGGAGACCATTGGTTGGCTTATGGCTCCGAAAGCACGAGTGAAACTATCACATGCTGCCTTCCTCTTTTGTTAGTTATATTTCTATGTAGCAGTTATAATTATGATCACAAACACTCTGGATTTCTGTCAGTTCTTGGCCTCACAATGCAGTTACTGATGTTAGCAGGAGTTATGCTGAATGTGTTCTATATAAGCGATGCTTGCAGTGATTAGTAAGTGAAATGGGTCCAGTGCATCACTGGAAGAGAAGGAAGAAAACTATTCTTCCAGTTGTTGAAAAAAAGCAACATTACTGCAAAAGCAGAAGTGTCAGTCTTGCCTCAGCAACACTTTCAGTGTTTGCAAGTGCTCTTTCATTACGTACTTGGGTTTTCCATGCCCTAAAATGCCTCCCTGGAAGAGGATCATAATGAGCTATGTAAGCTTGGTTAAAAGCCCATGAAGTGACTACCACATGCTTTTTCAGGGAGAGAGAGAGAGAGACCCAGTCTGTTCAGCATATTTTCTAATGCGGTATAGTCTATAGAAGTGTGTTAAATAAAAACAAAAAATACTAATTCATGTTATAACATGCCTATGTCCAAATCTTAATGGCTTGGGGTTTTCTGTGATGTATTGGTTTTCTCTGCCAGCCTACTTCACTGTTACTTTAAACTCAGTAATATCAACATGTTTGCATCTCTTACAGGTTCAGCAGGAAGAAGTAACAGAAATAGATATTTTAGTAAAAGACCTGAGAGTACTTAGACATTCAAACTACACTGTCCCTTTGAAAGAGAGCATGCTTTATTCCATCCCAAGGGACAATGACATGTTATTTACACTTCCCAACCTCTCAGGAAAAGGTATCCCTCTTAGCTTTTACATAATATTTTTATCCATAGTTAATGTATTGCTTTACAAGGGTGAAAGAACATCATTATTCCTGTGTTTACATAGTGAAACAGTTTCTTCATTAACAGGGAGCTGTTTTGTTTTGTGTGGTTTGGTTTTGTTTTTTAAACACCTAAATTAAACTCTGCTACATTCTTGGTATTTTGTTTGTTTGTTTTCAAATTTGTTCTTCTTTGAAGCACTTGGTACTTGTCAATCTGCAACCCAGACATCTCACAGGGATAAATTTTTCTCTCAGTTCTATGATGGAAGTTTCTTTAAAGCTCCCCCTTTTTCCTGAGAATGAAAGAGAAAACTGGGGAGGAAATACCTGTCTGGGTCACTTCCAAACCAGAGAATAGTTTTGTTATTAAACTTGAATAACTTAAAAGCAAGAGAAGTTATTTGATGCCTTAATCTTATTTCAGTTTTTTTTAATCAAAAACTCAAGAATTTCATAGGAGATGAATATTTTGATCTACTTCATCACCTTTTAATCTGGTGACAGCTGAAATTTACAGCTAAGGGCACAGCTACAGGCTGCACCATAACACTGCTTCTGCTTCTTATCAAGTTCACTAGTCAAAAAAAAAAAAAAAAAGTCAGCCTTCTGTGTTCTTGCTGTCAATGTGTGAGAACTGTACCATAAGTATAGAAATGCAGCATGTCTTTGTTTTCCTGAACAGTGAGTCAAATAAAAAGCAAGCCCCCCACTAAATCTAGCTTTTCATCTTCAGATATTCAAGATCCACTGCAAACTACCAGTCAGTACCTCATCCGGCAAGTAGAAACTACCGTAGATGAAGAGACATTACCTGGCAAGTTACCAGAGACCCCTCTTAGGATAGAACCTCCATCTTCTTACAAGGTAGTTTTGTTGTTTGTTTCTTTGTTTTAATTATTAGTATACACCTTTAAAGACTGGTCTAAAAAGGACAAGCAGGTTTTTTCCTGTCCCTGTGTTTTTTTCCCTATTTCCCCAGAGATGAAACGCATACAGCTTGGTGACATTCCTAGGAGGAAAAGTTGTAGTAACATGCTGGAGATAGAGCTGAATGTTATTCAGTATTATGGTTTGAGGGAATAAACTTCCTTCCCCATTTTTAGAATTGTCTACAGAAACACATGCAAATATTATGTTTTCCTGCTTTGTGGATGTTTACAGAACAAACCAAACAAACCCAGCATTGTTAGGATTCAGATAACAGGTTTTCCTCATGTAAAGACCAAACACAACATCCATTTAAAGATGGTAAGAAGGTATATAACATTCCTAGGTCTTTGTCTTTGGTCCTTTATTTTTAATTTGAAAAAAGGCAACATAATATATAATAACTCATTTCTGGAAGAGAGAATTGCCATTCCTACTTAACCTAGTGTTGACTTCGCAGAGTAACAGTAAAGACCAGAATTTCTATTGTGTGAGGTGTCTGACAGTAACTGACTTCCACAGAAGTCTAAGAAATCCCCACAGCCAACCACTAAGAAGAACAGACTTTTACAGACATACTCTAGGAAACTTAAAAAAAAACCTTCCTAAATTACCCCTTAGCAGTGAGAAATGGGTGGGTTTGTTTTTTTTTTTTTTTTTTTTACTCCAGTAGGAATCAAATGGGTTTCTAAATCCTGCAATTTTCTGACCTCACAGAGACTTCATGACAGTGAGTTATGATATTTACATTATACCAAGCTAAGCATTCATAACAATTTCAAATACTGTTTAGCTTTAAATTACATCATTTTTTTCTGACTCCACTTGAGTGCTTACCCCTCTGGGAGATGGGCCATTGGTTGCACCTGCTGTAAGAAACACAGTAACAGCTTGAGAAGTTTCAGTTCCAGATTCGGTAAGGATGGGCTTGATGGCCTTCTCTGTGGCTGAAAGAAACACTTTATAACCTACTGCCCAGATGGGAGGGCCAAAGTAGTAAGCTGAAAGTTATAGATAAGCCAGAGAAGGTGCTGCCCCTCTCCTGGGCTGTCAGTAACCCTTTCCCTGCTGTACACTGCCATGGTAGCATAGCTTCTCTATGCCTAGGCCAAGTAGCTCACCCTTCACCTGCTCTGTTCAAGCGTCCTTTATTTTCCAAAGTGGCCTTTCCTTTCAGGGAACTCTGCTAGGATGAGCAGAGAACTAAACCTTCCAAACTTTGTAGAAGAAAGAGGTCTGAGTCACCAGTCAATTCCATCCTTCTTTTACATATGTTTAAGCATACATAAATTTAAGTAAAACTATCACCATGTAATGCAATTCACCGGTAGCTACAAAACTGCACTTGCTATCTTTTTATTTTTACCTGCTTGGTTGTAGGTGATGTGCCAGTGGGTGGAAGACTTGAGAAAAGGGCTGTGCAGATTCTGGTTTCGATCTTTACCCATCTTCTTTAGTTTGATGGAAGTCATTGTAGTTGGAGTTGTTGGAGCAGCTCTTATTCTCAAAGTCTTAAAGGTGATTTTCCCTTCCTGTGAAAACAAGTAAGTAATTTTTGCTATTTTTTTTTCTCTGATGAAGGCAAAACATCATTAACTAAAAAGTCTTTCAAGAAGCAGCCCCATTCTGTAGGAAGATGATGGCAACAATTCAGTGAAAAGGCTGCCAGTAACTTTCCATTCTAAGTAATGTTTTGACACGTAGGCATTTGAGAGGAACATGGGAAAATCTTTCATGGGCAATGTCTTTAGCTTGGCTGTCATACTGCCAAATTTTTATCAAGTCTAAGGACTACGTTGTGAGACACAATTAACATAGCTCCAAGAGAGGAGGGTAGAAGCTAGAGCTAAACAATTTCAACAACTCTAAATCTTTTCATACTCCTACTGTGTTGGAGTTGTTACAGTAGTTAGGAAAGGCCTCAGATTTGGCTTTGCAAATTTGTACAGGAGTCCTCCAAGGAGGAGCTACCTGTGTAGGCAGCTTACAAGTGATTGGTGCTAGCATTGGTGGCAAAAGGTCATAAATGAAGTTGATTGACTGCAGCTGGCTTTATTCACTCACTTGGTGTGTTACCAGCAACACTAATATTTTTCAGAGAAGCAAGCTCTCAAAACAAGAGGTGGAAAGATGAATTAGTAACTGCAGCTAAGAAATCGGGATAGATTTAGTGCTGGAATAGGCAAGCACATACATTGTAAAGCAACCCAAGTCAGTTCTGGAAGACTGGAACCATACGTTCTTTCAGGAGAAGTGACTGACAGTGTAGCGTGCTTCATCGCCCACAGCAAGCACAGCTGATGTCTTCAAATGCAACTGACCAGCTGTGCTTCTGAATGGCCCTGAGTGCGGTTAATTTATGTATCCACCCAGGGATACGAGTGGCCTTAGTCCTTCTGACAGAGCTAGAAAAATGGAGGGTTGGAAGATCGGGAAGGCTGGAAACTGCAGTGACAAAAGAGACTGTGCTTCCCCCGACATTTCACAAAGCATGCTGTCAGTTTAGAGTACTTCTTGTAACTGACTTGTTAGAGCAGAAAAAGTGAAGAAACACTTTGTACGCGCCCCCCCCCCCAGCAGTAAGTAGCTTAACGCTGCCACGTGTGAAACTTTGAACTAAGAAGAACTAGGAAAAAAATTCTAATCCCCATAAACTGTTCAGCAAAGTGTCTGATGGCCTGTCCGTGGCAGAGGTCGGTACAGAGCAGAGGAACCAGCCTGCAGTAATTTCTCTTCCAACTGGAGAACGTGGGGCTTATGCGTGGCTTGACAGAGCATTTCAAGAAATAGTAACACTGGAAGGATAGTCCTCCCCCCCTTTTAAAAAATACAAACACAAAAAACAAAACCCCAAAACCACACAGTCATTTTCTTCCTACCTGTATAAAGCGATCCTGTAAAGAGTGGTAAAGGTTTAATTCTAAACTAGCAAGAATGAGTAGAAGGTCTCATTTGGTGAATGCCACAGTTGCAGACGTGAGCCAGGACCTCATCCCAAGTCTTTAATGCCATTCCACAGCACAGCGATACACCTAGAGGCTTTAGCTAGTCTTAGAGAAGTAGGTGCAAGAGCCTGACAAAGTAGCTCCTGACGGCAGAGGGTTTTAGGCTACTATGAAATTGCGCATATAGAGCCTACGCTGCTGATACTTCGGATGCAGAAACTGGGTGAAGTGACCCCTCTGAAACCACAGCTAGTGCATCTTGCAAACAGTATTCCATCAACTTTTCATTCTAGCTTCATAAAAGAAGCATTATGAGGGTAATATTTACTTGATGCATTGATTTAAACTAAGTTTGGGGAGTTTAAGAATAACGTTTAGAACACAAAATTGTTTTGTATATCATTTTCTAATGCCAGGTATTCTTACCTTTCAGAGGCATCCTTCTCCTGGATCAAGTCAGCTTTGTACCTGTGATTACCATCAGCTTGCCTTCAGATCTTCCAGACAGGAAAGATAATTTAGATGAGAAAGCATGTACTTAATACTGTGTTTACTTCGGAGTTACTATTTTTAAAAAACCAAATTTTTAGTTGACCTGAAATTTGGCACTTGATCTTAATACCTTGTTTGTTTCCTACTAAGAGAACTAAGTCAGTTGATTAATTGGTAAAGGGACACTCAGGCCGAGGCCCAAAGCTGACTTCCCTGTGCCTCTCTGTAAACATGCAGCTTTTTCAGAAGCTTCAAAATAAAACAGCTTTCCACCCTGAGGGCTACCATTGGTTTTAACTTCTGTGAAGTCACTTTTCCACACCTCGGACAGGATGCTGGCTGCCTTCGTGCCCATAGATAAACCAGGTCAGCTGTCCTGAAGAGCGAGATGATGAAATTCAGGGTGTCCTGAAGTCTCCAGATAGCATTCTTCAGAAAAGGACAAAGGAGCATCACAAACGTTAGCTGTGCCTGCAAGCCTAAACAAAGCTGCCCAGCCTGGTTTCAGGCCTCTTGGGGTTGAGTGTGCCTTGCAAGGAAAATATAACTACCACCAAACATTTCTGTTACTCAAGTAATTTGACATTTTATATATGCAAAACAAAAATGGAAAAGGCAGATTTATATTTCAAGCACTTTACACTTTTATGGCCCCTTCCACTCATAAAAATTTTTAGCACTTGTGAATGATGTGCTTTTTATCTGTGACAGCAGTACTACGTGAAGTCTCAAAAGAAAAAAGAAAATTCCACAGAAGTACTGGCTTACTATTGCTAAGTAGGCCCAGTCTGCCCATGCTGATTTGTACTGTTAACATTTTTCAAATAAACATGTAAATTCTTTATTAGACTGTGTTCATGTGTGCATCTATATTTAGTTACATAAAGCAGCAGTTTGCCGAGTGTGTTAGATGCAGGCTACTACTTGGGTTTTAGCTTTTCATTGTTTTTATTTACAAAAATTGTTTGTCAGAAGAATGACTGGGGGAAAAAAAAAAAAAACCCACAACTTTTAACTACCTGGCATTAGACTGAGCACAGTTATCCTTTGAGCGATCAGAATTATCCATGTTCAGCTTAAGTTGTTATAGTGAGGGAGGAAAACTAGGATTTCCAACACGTGCGCACACACACAGACACCCCCCTTAAGGAGAGATGATCATAAGTTTAACAAGATCTCCGAGTTATTCAGACACGCGTCCTTACAGCTGGTCTGTGACAGGAACAACTCAAGACTTGTCTCAATAAACTGACAGCACTGCAGTGGTAGAAGCAGCATTTCTAACACTGAACTGCATTAAAAAAAAAAATGCCACCTAGCCGCGCAGCGTGGTACACGTCAGCAGAAGATAACAGGGACGCTATTCAAACTTCCTTCTTTTTCTTTTTGCCTTGTGGGTTTGTACTTTGCCTTTACTTCTTCAAGCTCGGTGGCATTAGAGCGCAGGATCCCAAACGTTTGCCGGACACCCGGCCAAGGAAGGATGATGGAAGCAGGGGATGCGTCACTGCTGGCTGGGTGCTTCGGGCAGGCGTGGAGCCATGAAACGCTTGAGCAGAGCAGCTGCTGAGCTGGAGTACGTGGCAGTGACTGGCAGCCCCAGAGCCCCAGGACCACACCACAAGAGAGCTACCATAACCATGTAAGACAGAGGTGACGCTAGAGCTACAGAGGCATCTGCACTGAGAGTGCAACGTAGTGAAAGCAAACACGTGACGGGCGGTTGTCATCTGTGGCTAGACGAGAAACTGCTGAGACTGGCACAGGCACGGTGACTGCACAGACGAGAGGAACTGTTGAAGCAAGCCTTCAAAGGCATAGACAAACTCCTTTCCCATGCCTGTGGAAATTAATGTTCCTTCCACTTCATGAACATATCCCTGGCCCCTTCATTAACATAGTTCAAATAGAAGTGATGTATAAGGCTGAAGTTTAGCTTCTTAGAAGAAATGTAAAAAAAAACCAACAAGGAGTCGGATGGATGCAATACATGACAGTCTTTACTGCACAAGCATAGTAGGAACTGCAAGGCAGATGGAAATTCGGCAGCTGTTAGCACATGCTCTTTGCATCCCTACTTATGAAACTGTAAACCAAGCACCTGCACAGCAACAGGGAGATTAAACTCAATTCTAAACAGCTGCAACAGAAATAAATGAGTGGTTAAGCCTGATAAAGTCTTGGTGCTGCTTCACAACTTGGCTGATTTCCATGAGCTAAGTAACCCTCTTTCCTTCTGTGTCGTGTTCTACATTACAAAGCACAAGGGAAGAAATACTGCCATCAGGTTAACGAAATCAAATAAAAAAAATAGTGCAAATTTTGAATAAATGAATTACCAGACAACATTGCTGTGCTATAGAGCTGGAGGTATCAAGTGTTAAAAAGTGACAGCACCAGTGTTCTGCTTTAGCAGGTACGTGGTTTTCTGAGTCATAAAAGTCTCATGCCTTTCAGAGGAGCGCTACTTTGAGCTGGGACCACGCTGAACCATTTGTAAAGCAGTTTAAAAGCTCCTTACCCCAACTACTGCAGTTCGGAAAGGGCAACCGTTCCGTGCGGCAGTCGTGGTAGGTCTCACTTTCCCAGTGCATGAGCTGACAAGGATACAGGTTCCCAGCTGGGGAAAACAAACTAACACCACCCCACCCCCCCAAAAAAACCCCAAAACCAAAACAAAACCCCCAAACCCCCTCTGTAGGATGGCAGTAGTTTTTTTGGAAAGGCAACATCTCTTATCTCCCGTTCTCATGAACTGTGGCTCTCGCTGCAGCCCCTCTGTTCCGCCTCACCCTCCGAACCTCTCTCTGCCTTTTAAAGACACGGAGGTAAGCAGCGCCGGCCCTTCCCTCCACACAGGGGCTCCCACGGAGCGGGTGGGTACCCTCACGTTCCCCATTCCCAGCCAAAACGAACCCCTCGGCTACAGATTCCACATCTACCGCTTCTTTCCCCTCCATCTGCCAGGTATTGCACAGGTGTTCATTTTGTTCACCTAGAGGGAAGAGGGCCGGTTGAGCTGTAGGACTACACTTCTGCTTTTAAAATGAGGTTTACTTCAGAAGTTCTCAAAATGTATCACGCTTTCAGTGTAAGCGGCCCCTTACTGGACCGCTTCCAAGGACGACAGCTTGCGTACCTTCCCATCTTAGGTGATAGATTGAATGTTTTGCTTTGCTTGCAACAAATTGATTTATGAGAAGAAATCTCCTCCTGCAACGCAACTGACAGCTATATACTCATCCTACCATACAGAAAAATAAATATTAAGAGAACTTCCTCAAAACACTGCACCTTTTCCTCAACTCTGACACACATGGCTATCCTTTTGAAAGGAAAGAGGTAAGTTTATTTTCCATTTTGGAGATGAAAGTCTACAAATACACACACTCGTATACTCACCTGGACGTCTCCCCTGCATTTCTGGGTTTATTGTGCCAGGTCCACCCAGGGATTCAGGAGCTCTCAACAGTATCTGCATCTCAGGGTCTCATCATCGGCACTGCCGAAAGTCCCTTTTCAGCGTGTCCAGCTGTCACTCATGACATAGTGGTGAATTTTAAGTACGTTAACAAGATACTCACGATAACGCCATTTACACAACTCATTTGCCTTCGACTCAGGCTGCCAGTTTTCATTACCATTTGTCCTTTCCGTCCGCCTTGCAGCATCTGACGAGACACCCGAGCAGGAATCCCACAGCCAGTTTCGTCCAGCAGGTATCTACCAGATGAGACAAGTCCAGCCATCTCTGATTCATGAAAAAGCATGCAGTTTAGCTGTAAGCAGAACCACAGCTGGCTGCTCCGAGACAAGCTAGCAGGAAGAAGTATTTCCAAAAATAATAGCAGATGGACAAGAGATGATCGATGTTTTAGTTACAGTGACCACTGCTGAGCAAAATCTAAAACTATGACCTAAACAGTCACTGTGGAACTGTTCTCGGAGAGCTGCTTCTCCATTCCACTTGTCAAGTAACGCAGAAGGAGTATTTAGACTTTACATCAATTGTAAAGTCAGGGTTATGACCAGAAATCAATTGAGCACAAACATAATGCGCACACTGCCTTCTCAGAACAGCCTTACCAGAACAAGCGTGTAGTGTAAACCAGGACCCCACCTACCGGTCTGGAGTTTTGAAGCTTACAGTACCAGACAGCGAGGGAAGAGAAACGTATTTCAGAATGCCAGAAAGCTTTTGTTTCCTCTCACACTTACAAGGAGGCCACACGTGTGACTCTGCATCACTGCTGGCGGCACAGAATTACGTTTACACTGGCTGGATGTATTTTAATCTTTAAGATCCTGTAAACTAGTGATGCTCCTACCCCTTGCTTAAACTTCAGCGGAACCTACTGACTGTTGGTAGCGCAAGGGTTACTGTTCTAAATCTCAGCCTTTGTACGGGTTCTTTATTAATACCTTCGAAACAGTTTAAGGGTAGAATTCTCTAAGATCAGCTAGCAAAACCATCTACATAACTGCATCTCGTTCATCCCATTTTCTAGTTCTCAGCATCCCTTACTCATTTAGCAGGGCTAGTTTGGATTTTTGTCAGTGTAATAGCTCTTTTTCAAGAGTTCACCCTCTGATCAAGAGTTCGAGTATTAAATTTAAGTAATTTTAAAATCTTGAAGATCAAAGCAGACCCCATCAGTATCTTTCACATTTGAGAAAAGCGGGTAACTTTTGAGCTAGTTCAAAGAGAGCTAGACAGAATTTGCATTTTAAAAAAAATTTATTTAGACATCTGTTGCTCTTAAATTACAAAAGTTAAAAAGAGCACGCAGTGCACTGACACACTACTTATTACTTCTAAAGCTGTTTTAAGACGTAAGGTGGCCTCTTCAAGATAGGACAACTCAGCACGATCCAAATTCAACTATCCATTTCTCGTATTTCTCAATGTCCGCAGCAGATACAGATTTAGAAACTTTCTTCAAAGCTATTTCAAAGTCTTCCATAGTTGTTGGCATGTGCATTTCATCTCGGGAAAGATTTCTTATTTCTTCTGGTGTCAAGCCTTCAATACGCCTTCTCATAGCCATCAACGATGCATCTCTATTAAGGATGAAAAAAAAAAAAAGTTACTCAATACAGGATGGCAAGCTCAGTTGTTTGAAAGGCTCAACACAGCATTACAGTGAAGCTGCTGCATTCAAAAAGATACAATAAAGAACTGTAAACTTTTCTGGGAAGATCTCCAAGTGCTTGTACAACCTACAATAGCATGCTATCCATATTTTTCAAACATGGATTTACCCTCACTGGATCTTTGAATAGCTGCTACTCACCGGCTAGGCAAAAGAGGTAGAGACTAACTGGTTTATCTAATGCCACTGCATGCCTATGATGTAGCTGCCGGTTATTGTATTTTTAAACAGGAACAAGGCAAAGTAATGGTTTCACTCCTCCTACGTACAGAAGCGGCTGGAACGTTTTGAATGCTTCCTGGTCCAAACAGGAATCCCACTTCAGAGGCAGAGGTCTACAGTATCTACCTCTACCCTGTACATTCACAGCTAAATGTTAAACTACAAAATCCGTTCAGCCCATGGCTCCTCAAACTTCTGGCCTCAACCAGCATTATTCAGTGTCTTCACAAGTGTGTCATTTCCTTACTGCATTAAGTTTGACTGCATGTGGATTTCCAACAGTAATATCAGTAGCAGCAGGTGATGAGCTGGTGAGGTGATAAATGGGTAACACTGAAAGACTGAAGTTCCCACTAAGTCATTGTTATATAACTTATAATAAGAAGAAAATTCTGTTTAGCAGTAAAAAAGATGGAAGGGTAATCCTGGCGATATCACAACAGTATACAGAACTTATACATTGTCTTCTAGGTGGATTTAGAAAGATGGTTTCAGCGTATTCTGTTTCAGTTCCACCCCCTCCCCCCAAAGGAAACCATAACTGACAGACTTCATAGATTCACTAAATAATTGTTAGCAATTAGAATGCATAATGCAATAACTAGAATTTCAGAACAACCCAAAAAAGTTGCCTTGTTGAACCCCATCTTAGTCAAATATCACCATGCTTTGCTGTTATATCATCATTTGCGAACTACAAGCCAGTGTCACACAATGGGGGGAGCAGGGATGGGGGGGAAGCATCCAATGCATCTCATTTGCCTCCAGACAGTTTACAAAAAAAAAAAAAAAAACCAAACCAAAAAAACCAAAAAAAACCCCACAAAACCAAAACACAAAACCAACCCAATCAACCAAACAAAAAACACCCACCATACCCCAACACACCCACAAAATTGAAGTGCAGCTGCCACCACTTTCTTCTGTAAAGTCATGTTGCTGACAGTCATTCCAACATCAACTCTCAGTGCTTTCTGAAATGCACCCTTAGTGCCTGGAGAAGCACCAAAGCTACATTCAAAAAATAAGCAGCCACCCACTGGAACACGCAGCGGGGGGCAGTTCCGTTCCAAAAGCCTTTCAACCTTCACAGTCCGCTCAAAACAACGATTCAAAGTCAGTTCATACTCACATCTAATATGCAATTTAGATGCATTTTACATTTCCTGAATGTCTTTATTTTAAAATAAAGTTTCACCTTCATTTTCCACGGTTATATGTTGACTGTTAGGAACTGTACTGGTATCTCCGACTGGTTTTCACTCTGGCTCAGCAAACTTTGGATTTCACCTCAAGTTCTTTAAGGCAGGAGAATAATTTGAGCAAACCAGAGAGTTCTTGGCTCACTTTTTCTTAAGTTTTGCTTGTGTCACTAGCAAGGACTGTTACAGTCTACAAGTACGAACTTTACTGTGCTTATGTACTGGATGCCTGAACCATACAAAAGCACTTTTAAGTCAGCCATATGTCTTTTTGTCTCACTGTAAGTGAAACAATCATGTTTATTAAGATCTGTTTTTCCTGACACCATTAACAAAGTGTAAATACACAGGCTAGTATGAGTACTTCCTTACTAATTTCAAATCACACACATCCAAACCCCAGTTTGTCTGGATTTCTGGTTGCTGCCACCTCAGTCATCTCTAAGGAGACTGCCACAAATAAAAGACTCAGGTGTTTCTTTGTGGGCTTTTTGTTTGTTTGCTTTTGCTTTGTTTTTTTTTTTTAGTAGTATTTTTACAAACAGACTTTGATTAAAAAATAAAAAGCAACATATGTGCATGCATATATATATGAAATTGACTCAAAAACATTACTAGTATTCTGCCTTTTAAACAAGTGTATTGGTATCCAGTATAAAATTAATTACAAATAACGAACACTGAACAGACCTGAGGAGACAAACTGCAGCTAAAATGCACAAAGCAGCAGGCCAGATAAACTCTCTTTCATGTAACATGAACCCATTAGCACAAACTCCTTTCAAAGCACAACCAACACCAAGACTGAGCAAAAGAACACCACAAATTCATCTCACAAACCTACAAATGAAACAAATCTGCACAGCGCTGGCTCAGAGCAACTAACATACCATTCTTTTCCCAGAAACTGTGTAAGGTTTGTTCAGGAAATAGTACTGAGCCTCCAAACTCTTAGCTCAGCCTTAAGGGACCCTGCTGATAGGGACCCTTTGGTGGCAGTTTTGCGTACAGGCCACTCGCAGTCATCCCTGCAGCACTGCATGTTGTCCTCTCAGGTGTGCTGACATGCGTCTGCAGCGCTGCATTAGGAATCAAAGCAAGAAATGGATCTGCATTTGAGGAAAGCAAGGAGGTGATGTTTTTCATCCAGAACAGTTCTCTTATCCTGTTCAAAGTACAGCCCCACAACAGTTGCTCTGGCACAACTTGGAGCTCAAGCCTTGCACTGCCACACTTCAGTGCTACCTCCAAAGCCTGAAAGCATAGTTACACAGGTGCTGATTAGATGATGACAACATCTTAAGAAGTTTTGGTTCTTTGTCCCTTACTGCTGATTCCATAATTTGCCACCGCTACAACTGTGCCAGTGCAAATCTTTAGATGTAAACCAGATGACTGATATTAATCTCTTAAAAAATAAATAAAAAAAAAAAAATCAGTCCTTTCCTTCCCTTTTCAATTTTTGAAAGAAAAGACTAGGGGAAGGGTTAGAAGGTATTTTCAGTCAATTATTTCAGGAATCTAGGTTATAGAATCGGCCCACAAATGATTGTATGCAAACAGTACTGAAGAGAAGGGGAGACGGAGGAGGTAGAAGAAAACTGAAGTCAGCCTCATCACTACAGCCAACCTGCTGAGTACACAGCTCTCGTACTGCCACACAACAGGGTATACCTTTTCTGTGTCATGAAGGAAGAACACTCCGCGTTTTTACTTAGTTATTCTGGCCTCTGCCACTATTGCCTCTTACACATGGATGTTCTTCTGCTGAAGTAGTATAACCTCAGTGGAATGACTGCAACTCTACAAGTTAAAGTCTACCATCCTGTGGATATTCCTCATGCAAGGAATTTGGTGTACATGAAAGAACGTGGAACTTTACCTAAATCACAGCTTGTTTAGATTAGTATGTTGCAACTGCTCTTCATCATTATTATATGAAAATATCAAATGGAAATCTAGGTAAATATAAAGGCAGTATTTCACCTTTTAGCCATTCATAAAAGACAAGTTACAGTCTGTTTTTATCCAACAACTTTAATCATGTAAATTAGTTACTTTACAAACAGTTTTCTCAGCGTTTGTAGCAGTAGTAACACAAATGATGCAATGTTAACATACCTGCATACGTTGGTAATGTCTGCACCTGAATAACCCTCCATTTTCTCAGCTATATTTGTAAGGTCAACATCATCAGCCAGTTCCAGCTCTCGCAGATTTATTCTTAGGAGTTCCTCTCTACCTTTTGCTAATCAAAGAACAGAAAATTGAGTCTATACAACTTGTTTTCTGAAGATAAATAATGAACTGAAGAAGGAGAAGAAGGAAGAATGAGAAAAAGGACACTGTACTTGCTACAAAGGTAAATGTTCAGTGTTTAGATTTAACCTGGTCCTGATTTCATACATGAATTTGCATACATGTATCAATTAGATTTTTAAACCAGGTGATTGAAACTAAAGGAATATTGATAAAATTTAGATTTTAGTCTTTTCAACCACTCCTCTCCCCAAGCCTTCATACCTGATGGTAAAGGAATGTAAATTCTCTTTTCTAGTCTCCGCCTTAGGGCTTCATCAATATCCCAAGGAAAATTAGTAGCAGCAAGTACCATGACCATCTTGGAAGGATCATCATTTTCAGTAGCCCCTCCAACACCTGCATTGGAGAAAAGAGGAAGTAAAATGTACGTATGCTTTGTGAAATTTCATGTATAGAGAGAACAATATCCACAATTCTATAATATAAAGCAGCTACTGTATTGCACTTTAGTGAGTCCAAGTGCAACAGAATCACTAAATGCAACAGAGGTCAGTTTTTCATCTCTATGACAGCCTGCAAGCAAAAATGGAGATGGTTTAACTAGGAGCAGTGGCATAGGCCACTGCTCAGATCAGGAAGTTCCTCTATATCACAGCTGGAACGCTTTTGCAGCAGAGCTGTTTGTATTTCTGCCATTCAATGTTTGAATTTTCACATCCTGTAACAGCATGTGAGGAAAAACAAAACAACCCCCCAAAACCATCACCACACCAAAAAAAAACCCAAACCAAACCAGACACCCACCCCCCCAACCGTATTCACTAACAGCCATGCAAAAGAGGCATTAATCCCCTACAAAGTTTCTTCACTTCCGAATTCAGGCCAAATGTTTCACATACGCAGGGGGATTCTTACAAACTGCTGAAGTGAATGTTTAAATTTGGTGGACTGAATCACAACTTCTCAGAGGCCAAGAGAACACCTCAGTCTCTAAAGTACTCTGAAACTACTGCTGTATGAAGTAGTTCATTTCATTAAACTTGCTACCCTCTGCATTTGCTGTTTTTGCTTATAAACACAGGATTGGGCTGTGGAATAGCCATTGTACCTAGTCTGCCTGAAAATTTGCATATAAAACACCATTTATGAATGCTCAAGTAAAAGGACTTCAAATAGTTGTTACTAATAAAATTAGCTTATGTACATACTTGAGTTATGAGAACAGCATTACAGCTCTGCTGCTATTTGAAGTCAAACATAAAAGGGTATCAACATCAGAGAACCAGAAACAAATATACAAATCTTCTGACTCAGACAATTCTATCACAAATTACTCCATAGATTAGCACTTTTCAGTTGCTCCTTTCCTTCTCCCTGTTCACCAGAGTATAAAAAGGATGCCTCTATAGCAACTTTGCACAGTGTTACCTACTTTTAAACTTTATTCATTGGTGAAATATTATCCAAATAGCTGTAATGAACTCAGTGTTTTAAAAAGACGACTCTCCCAACCACTTCCATAAAAAAAAATCGGGGAAAAAAAAATTATCTTTAGGAGGGAAAAAAAAAAAAAAAAAAGAGATCCCAAAGAAATTAAGTGTAATGATTGCCTTTGAAGTTTAAATTGGAACAGGCAACAGTTCTTTTTGAACCACTTTTTACTTGGTTTTGGAGAAGTGATATGCTAGGTCAAGACTGAGAGGAACAATTAATACTGTTTTTCTTCTGCAGTTTTGAAATCTTGTATTTTCCACTGAATCTTCATTATTCTGGGTCAGTAATATAAAGATCATTGCTCAGATGCTAAGAGATTGTTAAATAATTGGTATCTTTTTTTCCTTCCACAATGGCAGTTGGAATAGTGCATTTGTATCATTTTTACCCCAATTTTATGTAAGACTTTCAAACAAATTGCTTCTGAAGAATGAAGTTTTGATTTTTTTTTTTCCTCCCTCAAGTTTCCTGCAGTCCAGCACTTCCCAGTGATCAGGTTATTTACCATCCATTTGAACTAGCAGTTCTGCCTTCACACGTCGGCTAGCTTCATGCTCCTCTGAAGTTCCCCTGCGACTACAGATAGAGTCTATCTCATCAATAAATATAGTTGTTGGGGCATAAAATCGAGCCTAAAGAAAGCAAAAGATAAAGCAGAAACTGAAATGGCAGTCTACTCACATTTAAGAAATAGCAGCATATTCAGAGCTGAGTAATTACACGTTTATCCCAATGAATCAGCCCACAAGTATCAAACAATACCTAACCTTCCCTCTCTTTAACCATTGCACACAACTATAAAGCAGCTGTGCATTCATTAATAACATTTGAGCAGAACAGTTTCTGACAAAGTCCTATAATTGTTAGGGTTATAAACAAATGTTTAATAAGCTAAAGGCAGTTTTATACATTAGGAATAACATTTGTAACTGTGAAAGTCATCACAGAATGCTTGAATAAGAACTCAGTTAAAGCTAGGACACCACAATATGGAACCTGTCCAAAAGACAGGTTGACTGCAAAATAACTCTAACCTTTCTGAAAGCAAGAGAGGTCAAAGACAAGGATCTGAGATAATAAAAGCTATTGTCCTACAGCAGTTGAGATGCTGTCCATTGTGTATACACATTTTTGGTTGATAGGCATATCAACTCATTTAATATGATCAAACTATACAGTAAAAAATCTTTTATTTCCTGACTTTTCTGACTACTGTAATTGCAACTCTGCTGCCCCCTTCAGTACTGGGCACCCTAGCAAACATGGCATGCAAACCTGGTAACACAAAAAAAAAAAAAAAAGACTAAATGCTCTGAGCCGATTTCAAGTGTTATGTGCTCTGAAGCCAACTACAGTTTGGAAGTCCACTTATTTTAAGCACAAACACACAAAAAGCCACCCATAACAACAACAACAAAACACGCACAGCCTAAGTAGGGTTCTCACCCAGAAAGCAATTAGATTCCATCTCCAGTTTTACACTCAAGTGTGTTCTACAGCACTCATCAGCTTATAGCGAGCTACCTCTAATGTAGCAAGCTAACCCTGAAAATAAAGATTATCTCACTTTTCAGTTTTTATAAAGCTATTTAGGAATAACCAGATCTTGAATGTACATGGCCAAATCAGAAGGTCCTGAAGTGTTTGAAGCTTGGAGAGCTGTTTATGTATGCTATGAGTTCTACATCTTGGCAAGGTTTCATTATTCCAGAAGGAATTCTACTTCATTATCTCACTATTTATGTTCAGAAACTTCAATCACCATTTCAAACAGTAGACGAACAAGTTTCTCAGATTCTCCTCTGTATTTTGAGGTAAGTGTGGAAGAAGAAACATTGAAAAAAGTAGTCTTGCATTCAGTGGCTACAGCTTTTGCCAGGAGGGTCTTTCCAGTTCCAGGAGGACCAACCATCAGCACGCCCTATTAAAATGAAAAAGAACAACTCTTAGGACAAGAATCAAAACAGAGGCAATTTCACAGTTCGTTTAATAGTGTAATATTAAAATACTAGATGTAAACTTTCCCTTGAAAAGTTATGCAAAGGTAAGTAATTAATTTCTATTGCTTACTTGCAACAATGTAGCTGCAGACAGTGTGTTTATCTGGCTGACATCTTTGTTTTGTTAGTACTATTTACCATAAATTTTGTTACTAAAAAGTGGAAAGAATTTATATAAACTGTAAAACACCCAAAATTTCTTGTTCTGCCAAGATCCAATCTCAGAATCTTACTTGTGATCACAGGATCAGATTTTTTCATACCTTCCATGGTCTTCTAATTCCCTTAAAAAACTCTGGCATCCACATTGGTAAAACTACAGCTTCCTTAAGCAGCTTTTTGGCTTCTACTAAATCAGCGATGTCATCCCTAACAAAAAAAGAGAAAGTTGTTTCACAGATTCAGACAGGCTGCAAAAGAATCAGCCCACAGCTCAAAACAATATGCAATTAAACTTATTGTTATGTAACGGCTCTTCCATAATTCAGGAAAATGAGTTGGATTTATTTACGTTCTAGTGGCAAAAGCCTACAACAACTACAGTTGACATCCAGCTAGTAGACTCCAGCTGGATGCAAAAGCAGAAAGAGACACATTAACTATTTCACTAGAGCACTGCTGTTCTTATTCACAGAAAAAACAAGCAGAATAAGGCAAGTTGGTTAAACTTATGCTAGTTACAGATGATGCTTTCTTCTTCTGCTGAGAGGTTGGCTGTCCGTGAAACTTCAACACCATCTCTCATCGTTACAAGAACAATTTACTGAAGACTAATAAATGGAGCTGAATTAAAAAGAACTTTTAGAATCCTTTTTCAGAGTTACAAATGTATTAATTCTTAGATACCTTATAGGCTAGTCTTATTTTCTTGAGGGTAATTCTCAGGGCATTCCACTTAACAGCATGTGCCCAAGTAATATTCTGGTTTCAAAACATATCTATATGGAGAATGTTTCAAATCTGTAGTTGTAATTTAAGATTCAATAGAAAAACTGATACATATATTTACATATTAAACCAAAATACATCACAGTTGCATGCATACAAAGTTGTCTGTGGGATTGTTCAGGTTTTTTTTAAAGCCTACTTTATTTGCCAGAAGGTTTTTGCTCACTTAATCCTCATGAAATCACCTAAGCTTGGAAACATTTGGAACACAAAACAACCTTTGTATAAGGTTTAATATTTAACACATTTATGTAAAGGCACTGACATGTGGTTATATTTTATACTGGTGGTCACATCACATCCAGCAAGATTTCAGAGGGTTCCTATATTGACATAACTTCTTTGTAATTGGTTTTCTATCTTGGTATGCCTCTGGGTAGCAAAACAGGTTTTTAAATGAAGAGACACTGGCAGACACTAGAATCTTATACATTGCAAAAGAGTATCTCAAAAAATTGATTTCAGGACTCTTAGAAAAGTTTGAGAAGCTTTGTATGGTCAGGTTGGACAGGGCTACGAGCAACCTGATCCAAGGAAAGATGTCTCTGCCCATGGTAGGGGGTTGAACTAGCTGATCTTTAAAGGTCCCTTCCAACCCAAGCTATTCTATGAATCTATGGGTGGGAAAAAAAAGTTCTAAAAATATTCAACTATGCAATGAGTTTAGATGCCTATTTAATGAGAAAAGAAAACCTGTAGGTACTTTTTATATGTAAGCATATGCTAAAATACTTAATTCTTGTCATGTTGTATAAGAGGAAAAAGAAACAACAACTCAGAAAGACTGGCAGTGGTATTCAAACTTACCATCGAATGTTGGGATTCTGAGAAATTATATCTCTTTCCAAAGCTTCTACTAAATCTTTATCATATCCAGTACTATCAAATTTCTTTGGTTCAGACTCTGAAATCTCAGATGTGGATTTGTTCTACATACAAAGGATACAACAATGTAAATACATAACAATGGTTATGCTACTAATTGATTTTTATAACAGGACCACAATAGCATCATATTTCTAGAAGGCAGCAACATAAACCAGCATGAAAATCACAAAGCATCCGTATTACTGCTGCACTGCAGGATCTAGGTGGTTCACCAGACTTCTGTACTGCCCTGGTTCTGTTTCCTTCTCCCCAAAGCCAGCATATTGTACTGATGCAGTTTCTTTGCTTTAGCAGGTAATCAAAACTGCGCACACCTATCCCAGTATAACAGTGTTCACCTATTCTCCCAGGGAAATCAAAAACTGAGACAGTAGCTGGGTAGGGGAAATTATGCGTGAGACTGGATCAGAAAGTGTCATACTGAGCTAGAGTATCTCAAATCCTGTAAGTGTCATAGATATGCCATATATATGGGACACAAAAAAAATTAAGCAGGACTTCCATAGGTAGGATGAGCAAAGGTGATCTGCAGGAAGACCACAGAAGTAAAAAGGAACTAATTAGCTGATACAGAAGCATGGACAAGAATAGCAGAGAAGCAGCTCTGCAGTAGAGCAGAAGCCAAGAAGCTATACCATTGTAAGGGCTCAAACAGCAGAGACCATGCAACTGAAAGGAAATAAAATGCACTAGACATACCCTGGTTTTTTTTATACACTTAACAGCAAGCACTGGTGATGACAGAACAACTGTAAAAAAGAAAAAAGACCTATCCTGTCTCTGTGTGTGTATATCCTTAGTGAGAGAGGATTATCAATCAAAACCAACGTATTTTAGCTCCTAATAAAAGTAGTAGCTTACATAGCTAAACAGTTCCACCCTTGTAGTTTATACTATTTCCACAGGCCATGACACCTTGCTGCAATGTAAGGTTGCTGAAGCTAACAAACTCTATTATATGGATATTTGATTTATTCAGACTCTGGAAAACCATGAATTTAGTGTTTTCAGTATGATCTCTTATTCTGGCCATCAGCTGAATTTATGGAGACCAGAGCACAAGCAAAAATTAAAGCACTCATTGCAAGAATAGATGATTCTCTCTCATGAAGTATGTTGGGGTTTTGTTTACTTTAAACTGAAGAGAGTCTGGAGCTAATACCAGATCTCAACAACAACAAAGTACAGGTCTCCCGTTAAGATTAAATAAATCTTGAAATGCTTTGGAACAGGCAAGTCAATCTCAGTCTAAAATATACAAAAGCAATTAAAGAACCCATAAGGACATCCCATTTGAATGAGCTCCATCAGGCTCAGTGGTATAATTTTAAACAACTATCTCCAAGTTGCAGTAAACAAGCCCACATTTACCAGATCACTTCTTCCAGATGAGGTGTGGGTTTTGTTTGGTTTTTTTGTTTGTTTGTTTTTTTTTTTTAATTAATCAGTAACCAAGACTGTCCATAAAGGAAAGATACCTTACGAGGTGAGATTCAAGTCAGCATGCTGACTTGAACAGAAGAAACATTTTATAGGCATCTAATTTTATAATACACTCAATATTAAGAAAGCAAGACTGAGTTTCTCAACTTCATGAAGTTATTTGCAAGCTTACCTTTTCCTCTTTTCCTTTATTTTGCTGATCCTTTTTTTCCCGGCTGCGGACTGCCTTCCCTTTATCATTGGGATTTCGAGAGGATGGACGGTGAGGGCCTCTGACAGCTGCACTTACACGATTATTGTGACCTCTGCAATCACTGCACTGAGCAGACTGACGTTTTCTGGGTCCTGGCGAAGGTCTAATTAGTTGTAACATATGCAAAAAGCCTCAGTGTAAAGTCACTGGTGAGCACTACATAACCAAATCAAGTGGTTACAAACCGAAAAGCCATTTTGCTCAAGACAAAAATCTGTATGTCAGAAACAAGACAGACATTTTTAGATAGTCACTAAAACTCCGTTTTCCCTTTGCCACAAGCTCAGGGCTCATTTGCTTAAAACAAGGTCCTTGCTTTGTATATTTCATAAATAAAAGTAATCTTAGTATTATGGAGCTTAGGAAAAAACAGAATCAAACCAAACCAATATATTTTCTCCTTATCACAACGGTCCTCACTCTCCTACCCAAAGAAATGTAAAGGTTTCTTGGGAACAACAATTTTGTTTTTCCTTCCTTTTATTTTCACTTTTTGGGAAAGAAAATACATATGTGAGGCCTCCAGTTGTTTGAAACTAAACTACTTTTAGAAGCATATATGAATAAACCAGTATCATCATTGGTATTTTGGATTTCTTTAATTGTCTTTAATTGATTCACAGCAGCAAGTTTGTCAGAACTGTACATATCTCTTCAGGGTGAAATGCATATTAGGAAACATGAATATGCTAATGATAAGATCATGAGTGTTAAAGTGAGTCTTTTCACTCTTCAGATGGAGTACCTATCAACCTATACTTTTATTTATGAACACTTAGCCACCTTTGAATTCCACCCCAATGCTCAAAATAAAGGAACAGTATGATTACACATTTAATTTCCACCTAAATTTGTGAATTCTGCTATCTCAGTATAGGATTTTACTGTGGTTATTCCAATACAACATGGCCCAAGTTTTCACCGTGGCTTTGCCATATTATCACCACTCAATCCTTCACCAGCTGGCAAGATAAATGGAACAGAAAGAGTTCTCTCAAGTCTTTCCCTTTTTAGAAACATGAGTTTGTGTATCTCTTCTCTAGAAAGCTTCAAAACATTAGGAAAGTTCTACCTCCCGGACTCTATTCTTCCAGAAGGTTTGAATGAAATTGGCTAGCAGTGTTCCAAAGTTATTAAATGAGATAAACGGAAATGGCGTGATCACACAAGACCCATTTCTTTCAGAAAGCAGGCTTAAAATAAGTCAAAAAAAGTAAAAATGTACCCGTAAAGACTGAAGTTATCCATCTGTGAGAAACAGCTTATAAGTTCAAAGCCTCAAAGAACAGTTTGACAGTACAGCTAAGCTGATCTAATAGTCACTTTCTGCCAAAATGCACAGTTCCACGTCTGCTTTGCATGCATTCCTGTTCCCTCCTTCAAGCTACCACTGGCATGTGTTAGAACCTCCAATTAACCACTTCAGGTAGCTAATCTCAGGAAAAAAAAAAACCAAACCCCAAACAAACTAAAAGGCAAACAAAAAACCACTAGCCCCACAAAACAGTGTCTTTTTTGCCAGTTTAGCATCCTGAACCAGCTAATGAATGCCAACAAAGACAAAAGTGAAAAAAACCTCAGGCAACTGTGGAGGGTAGGACTATCCTTTCAGGAGCAGCTACATTGTCAAACCACACCACAAGACCTTGGTTTCACAGACACTAAGCCAGCATAATTCAAAACTACTTCTGAAATGAGCAGGCTTGCCTGCAGCTGCTTGTTCCCACCCCTTCCCTTGAGCTTATGGTAGCCTAACTGACCAGTTCATGAAGGAGATGAGGGAACCACCTTGCTACACAGAAGAAACTGAGCTTGGACACCTCTAGATTTTACTGTTGCTCTGATAATACTTCTTCATCCTTCTCATATGAGCTACATGCAGAATCATTTTAAAGTTGATGAGAAGACCAATTCAGGAACAGAGCTGAGCTTCCATAGAATGACAAGTTTATCTTAAGTTTGGGGCAGGGGGAAAGCTTGACATTAGTCAAGCCTATAAGATAGAAGCCCCAGAACATTCTGAAGTAGGCTGCCTCAAAATGGCATCTCCTTCACCACAAATGGTGGCAAGCTGCTGGTGTAAGTGTTACACATCTAAGTTCTAGAACAAAAATTACACAGGAGCAGGCTGAAGTCAAAGCACATTTTGCCCTGATAAACGTTAATTTCGGTCTTCAGGTTTTCTCTTACCTACGTTCAGCAGGTACTGGCAAAGACCAGACTTCTGCATCATGAGCTGGTAATTCTTGTTGTGAAGCTTTCAATGGAGTACTGTCTAGTTTAAAACTCTCTAATGTTTTCATTATATCTTTCACATGCTTAGCTTCCACACTTATCTCCTGCCAAACCTGATTAAAAAAAAAAAAAGCAGATTAAGCACATTGCAAATAAGTTTGTAACAGTCCTCTGTTCAAGCCCATGTAATGCCTGGATGGATTCCACAACGTTTCACAAGCTACCTGATTCCACTTCAATAGACAAGAATAACGCACATCAGATATTAAGAAGGTTCTTCTGCCTTCCTCAGCACATTTAAAGAATAAACAAATAGATTTTGGATTTAACACCAAAGACACTTTTGACAAATTTTGCATATTAAACAAGCATGACAGAAAAGAGCGCAACCTAATAGACTGAATGTCGATGAAAAAAATGATGGCTTGTGCTAAGGATAAATTAACATGGTAGGCATAACTCAGTTTCTATTAAGGATCTATAAGTCACACTAGTAAAACATTGAGAGGGAAATAAGACTATTCAAAATGACACCAGCATAAAAAACTTCATCATAACAGAGGCATTCATCAGCAAGAAGCTGACAAGCCAGACAGTGCACTGGCTCCCCAGGGCTGTGTTCCATTCCCCGTTTTGTCATTGTCAGCACAAGAAATCATAAAGACGACTTAAATAAGTCTATATAATAATGAAAGAGCCTATATATATATATAACAGCACTACAGTTTATCAGAGAATGGAGTAAGTATTGTTAGACTTTTGTTTACCATAGGATAGGCAATTTTTGCTACTTTAATGCTTTTCCCTCAAAATGCCCCAAAAAAGTACTATTTACCTGTTGCCATTTCTGTTGCAGATACGTATCTCTGACAGAGTAGAGGTATTTATTCATTTGGTCAAGAACTCCCTGGTAGTAGACCATTGCAGAGTCATAATTTCCCAGCAAGGCATATTCACGGGCCAGCTTTACATTCTCACTGATCATAACAAGGCTCATGTTCAACATGAAGCTGAAAAAATAGGAAATATTAAGGAAAAAAAAATCCGAGGACCAGAACAAATTTTTGCAACTATTTTCATATGCTCATTACTTCATTTGGCATATAAAAACATAGAAACTGTAAATATACTGGTTAGTAAAAGGTCCTAGAATGAATGTCATCCATATAAAGAGATAATTGTTTCTCTGTTACTAGAAATGAAACTCTTGACTTCATAGAATTGTTCCATGCAGTGAAGATTCTACTGAAAAGCATATACAAGATATGCAGATTTAAATGCACCGTTGCAAGCCACGATTGCATATTCTCCCTCCCTCTTCATTCTATTGTAAGATAAACCAGTATTTTACTGTTAGCACTACTACATCGTCCATCCTGTAACGGCCTATGGCTTAAAAAAACCCCAACAAACAATAAACCAAAGCCCTTCTTCCAGATGCATTAAGTTTTGTTAATTTTTTTACCTTAACATTCCATGCATACAGGTTTAACAGTCTGATTTTTGCCTTGTGGGGAACACTATTTTTCCATTTGTTTGATTTTACAATTCTTCAGATTTATTTAATGCTTCTTCGAAACAAATATCCACCTTCCATGTCCAGCTTGCACCTTCCTATCACCTTTGTTTTTACACTTAAAAAGAGACTCTTGAAAAACCTTGAACCTGCTAAGTTATCACTGAAAGGTAAGGAAAGGCCACAATTAAACATTTAGTGTGTAGCTACCCACTTTATTTAACATATTGTTCAAACCATACTACTTTTCCCCACCAGTGGGTGGGGTTTTTTTTTGTTTTTTTTTTTTTTTTTTGAGCAAACATCATGGATTGTGACCAATTCCACTTTGTAGCATTAGCAGAATCTGTGCTTTTAGAGTAGAATAGCGCAGAATTCTGATTTATATCATAAGCATTATGATTTATATCATAAGCAGCCTTATAAGGCTGCGGGGTGATCTTATTGCAGCCTTTCAGTACTTAAAGGGGGCTTATAAGAAAGATGGGGACAGACTTTTTAGCAGGGCCAGTAGCAATAGGACAAGGGGTAATGGCTTTAAACTAAAAGAGGGTAGATTCAGACTGGATATAAGGAAGAAATTTTTTACTATGAGGGTAGTGAAACACTGGAACGGGTTGCCCAGAGAGGTGGTAGATGCCTCATCCTTGGAAACATTCAAGGCCAGGCTGGATGGGGCTCTGAGCAGCCTGATCTAGTTGTAGATGTCCCTGCCAATTGCAGGGGGGATGGACTAGATGACCTTTAAAGGTCCCTTCCATCCCAAAGCATTCTATGATTCTATGATTTATACAAATACAGTAATAAGTAGAAGCAGTAGACTTATTCTTTCAGCCACTGTCCATATAGCAGTCATCCTATGTTCTGATCCATTACATATACATCCCATCTCCTTCTCTAAGATACCTGCAGTCTCCACTTTTCCTGTCTCTTGCACACCAAGAATTTGCCCGCTCTTCTCCTAATTTCCTAGAACCAAGCACAGAAAACATTAAAATAAGCAAACAAACGTGCCTGCAAGAGAGTCGTCTTGCTCTCATTTCAGTACCTGTACCAAGTACCAGTAAGAAGCAATTGCAGACATGCAATTACGGCTAAGCCCTGGGATGAAGCATACTTGATACAGATCAACTATTTAAAGAATGTAAGAGGTACTAAAGTCACACGCGCAATAAACAGACTTAAGACTGAACACATTTCAAGACCAGGTCATGGTCAAATTTGGACGCATTTATCAGAGGTTTCAGAAGCCACACTTTGCACGCACCAGACAATTTATTGCTAGAATATTAGCTCCCCATTGTAAAGAGGGGCTGCTAAGTACAAATCAAACATTTTAAGACTTCCACTCCTTTTTCTTCCCAAGTAGCTTTATGCACAGACACACAGCTGATCCATTGCTGAGCCAACATCCTCTTCTTTCTCCTTCCTTGCTCTTCCTTCCCCAGTTTCCCTTGAAGCAGACAGCTGCTGTGAAAAGTTTCAGCCCAAACAGCAGAACTCTGGCAGCAGCAGAGCTGAAGACAGGCCTCTGACAGCCCACACCCATCCACACAGAAGGGACCTGCGGGGTTGAGTCTGGAAACCTGCTATCATAAGAACCTACGCTATATAATCTCACTCCGGCCAGAGACTTGCTGAGCTCACCGAAACGATGCCTACAAGCTGATACAGTTAATGTGACCAGCAACTACAAAGACTACCATATCCCAGTCTAATTAGGCTTTGGAGACACAGTTTGACTTGGGAATTGTGTTGGTTTTTACCTCAGGAGAAAGAGCCTGAAGATGTTTGTCAACTGCTATATGGATCATCACACAGCTATTACCAAAGTTTTCCCTGCTATATTTAGGAGCAAGCTTTTCCACTCCTGCTCATCCTACCAGATACACCTGTTTGCCTGTCCTGAGAATTCACACTGATGACTAACACTACCAAAATCACAAGTTGAGCAAGATGCTAATAAACGTTTTAAAAATCAAGTAATAGCAAGTTACTAAAGCCAAACTAGATTTTCAAACACAGAGAGAAGCCATAGGTAACTTTTTTACGCTGAATGCTATAGAGCAATCCAAGTGGAACAGCAATTCTGTTTAAATATCCAGGAAAAAGAAAAGCTTGTAAGAGTAGTTTTCATCCGGAAATGTGAAAATAGCAAGAATCAAAAAAAAAAAAACCTAAAGAGGCTAAATCAGAAAGATATGAAAGCTTGGGACCAAAATGACAGTACTGCACATAACAAAAGAGTAAATGTGATTTTCAGGTGAGAGAAGACAGAGAAAGGAAGGACAGAGAAGAGAAACAGACACAGAAGAAGAATGAGCTAATATCTCATGTGGCGGGGGGGAGGGGGAGAAGGGGCTCAGTTAAATTTATACTGCTTCCAACATAACCAAAAGTAGTAATTCCAACAACAACAAAAAAAAAAAACAGGAATCCATCTGTTTCATCAGTGGTACTGAAAATGCAAGAGAATTTAGTTTAAATAAGAAAACCAATTTAATTTGTTGCTTCTTGTTGAGTCATAAGAGCAGAAGAGCTTGAAGTGGCTTCCAAATACAAGGCTCTTCTGTACAAGTGGGGCAGAAAAAGCTGCCGGCTCTGCTTCTGTCTGGACATGCCGCTGCTGCTGCCACTTGAATACAGGTAGTGTCAGAGGTGATACACTAATACGAGTCTATAGGCTCACAGCACTTGTAACTGAAGATGCTGGAGCAGTTCTAAGACAGAGGAAAAAATGGAGTTAGAGTACTAATCTGAAACCAGATTACAGTTTGCAGCAGAAAGTCATAGTAGACTGTGGCAGCTCATAGTAGGGTGTAAGACACATGTGGGAGAGGTGTGAGTACACACAAATCTGGAGTTAAACTAGACCTGAAAGAACTAAAAAAAAAAAAAACCAACCCAAAAATAACCCCAAAAAACCAAAACCAAACCACAAAACTAATCCTGCACCACTTAAAAAAATTTTTAAAGTATTTACAAACACCTAGTACCCTCACGTAACAGGATGTCAAAGCAGCAAGGCTGCACGTATCAGCTATGACCTCTCCATGAATCGTGCCCAGCGAAGTTATCTATGTTCCAACAGCAGCTGAAATAGTAATGAGCTTGTAAAGTTTACAGTGAACAGGATATAAGGACAATAACCTAAGCACTTTGTCTTGCAAGTTTAACTCTACACTGTGTACAAACACACACACTTCACCATAAGAATACTCACTCTCTACACTAGCTGTGAGTATAGATGGTTCCCTGAAATTAACAGAATAGAAACCTATCAAATTAACCCATCTCTAGTAACAGAATACATTCTATCATTTGTTCCAAGCACCTAAAATACCTCTAGAGTTTGGAACAACCAAGAGCAGCAGGGGTTGAAATGTAACAAAGGTTCAAGATACCTACAGCTTTTGAGAATGAGGTTTTGGAACTTACTTTTATATTTTATTTCAAAGATAACAGCCTGACCATCATCAAGAAAACACTGGGGATACCTCATGTTTTCCACAATGACTTTAAGGAATTATCATAAGGAACAACTATAAGTAATTTCTGCTCACATTCATATATTAGAATTTGGGAAGCTGCAACCGAACACAATACCAATCCTGCTTCACAAAGAAATCCTCCACAACTTTAAAAAATAAAAGAAGAGATCGATATGCAAATGTCAGGAGGGAAGATTAAAGTTGGTGTCTATCAGTTACTATGGGGGACCCACCAGCTACTCTGCTGACTCAGAGAACAGCGCAAGCCATACAAGGGAAATACTTCCAAAGAATCCTTCAGTCCAGCCTTAATGTTTGGACTAAGCCAGAGCCTGAATTTTGGCAGACTGTACACATTTCCATTATTTCAGCCTGCTATACAGGCTCTGACATCAAAGTCACCGTGTAAAATTTGGAAAGTTCTCTCAACAAGCTAGAAGAGGAAAAAAAACCCCAAAGTACTAGCTTTCAGGAATCAATTTTTACTGATCACAGTGGCCTGTGATTGGACTGTATCACCTCCGAGCTCCCTTCCAGCCTTAGTACTCTTCTTCACAACATCCACTCCTAGCAACATTTGGTATCAACAAGCAATTGTGTTAATTACTTGGGAAATAGAAGAGTTGCCAGACTTATTGGCTACTAAACAAACTGGTTCTCATCCACTTATTGTATGTAACAGTAACGGTAGCAAAAGAAAAACCACCAGCAACCACGAACATAAGCATACTTAGCTGTTTAAGCAAAAAAAAAAAAAATCATTAGATATGTACACTGTTGGCAGCTGATTTTACATTTTCAAGGCTAAACATTTGAAAAGACAAAAAAAAAATCATATTACTTACTCCCCATTTCACGGGAGCTGGCATTCTTTTAGACGGTCAATGTTATATTAGCAAATTTCTCAGAAAATTGAGAAGGGTCTGCAGCAGAATGGATATCTAGAATTGATGCCTACTGCTTCTCTCTGTTTGGAGAGACAACTAGCATAATGGCAAAAAGCTTTCTTCATTAAGAAAAAACAAACAAACAGGTGGAGGGGGAAGGGAGAAGGAGGAACCTGGTGCCGCGGGTGCCTGCCACAGCAGCCCACCCAGCCGGACTCCCCAGGGGCAGGCTGCTGAGCAGCCGTACACCCGCGGGCAGGCGCCCTTCGATGACTTTAGGGACGCCACGGCGATGCCCCGTGCGGCTCCGCGCACGTACAAGCTACGGCGGTGACCTCAGACCGACGAGCACGGTGTAATGGTCACGGGTGGCAACGACCGCGGCGACTCACGCTCTCCAAACCAGCGCCCGGTCCCTGGGCCGCGGGACAGAGGAGCCGAAACTCTGTTCCCGCCCGGGCGGAGAGGTGCCCGGCTCCCCTCAGGGCGGCCCGCGGGGCGCGGGCGTCGCCCCTCGCCTCAGGTAAGCGGCTCCTCGCCTCAGGCCCGGGCGGGGGGGGTGTGTGTGCACCCCGCAACGGCCACATCGGGGGAGAGGGACGGACAGCCCGGCCGCCATAAGGAGGGAAAACACCGCGCGTCACTTACTCCTCTCCGGAGCTCGGCCCCACCGCGGCAGCAGCTCCCAGCAGCCACGACCCCTCCGTTGCTTGTTGCTTCTTCCCTCTTCCTCCTCCTCCAGCAGCACTAACCCCACCCCCGGCCTTGCCCGCCTCCTGCTGCCGCCGCCGCCGGCAGTTTGAAGGCAAATCCGGTTGCGTCACTTCCAGCCCGGCGAAGCGGAGGCGGGGTGAAGGTTCGCCCAACCGGGCCGATAACACGTTGGCGTCTTTTTCAGCGTTATTACTAACAGCGATAAGCTTTTTGGTTTTTAATTTTTAAGTAAAAAAAAACCTCGGCAGGGGGAACAAAAAGCTCAGCTGCATTGGCCGGGAATCGAACCCGAGCCTCCCGCGTGGCAGGCGAGAATTCTACCACTGAACCACCAATGCTGATGTGACAACAACCCCTCGCCTCCCTCAGTTCAAGGTGAGAAAAGCGGACTGCGCCTGCGCCGCCGCGGAGTTTCAAACGGTCGCGGCGGGGCTGGCCCGCCCCGCCGCGACCGTTTGAAACCCCGCGGCGGCGGTTGAGGGGAACTGTCCTTGATGCTACCCCTTTAAGGAGCGTCCGCGTTCAAAACAATCATTTCTACGTTGCTTTAGCTGTAAGAAAGCCGTTGATGGGTGTTTAAAATCCTAAGTGGTGCTGTGTCGCATCACTGGATGGATTAGAGCTGGAGGGATTACCCTCCTTCCTTCCACAGGTTGCTCATGAATGAAAAATGGTGCCGTACTTCCACCCTGTCCCCCTCCACCACCAGAGGTAGAAGAATTAGGACATAAAATAGTCTCTGCAATAAGACACTGGTTTCTGCATCAGCGGTTTGAGATGTGCGCTTAAAGAAGTGGACTTTCTCAAAGACAATTTCCCCTCCTAACAAACATGGAAGTTGTGATATGCTGTCATATCTCTCAAGAGAAGGAATAGCTTCATGATACATAACGTATGCATAATAAATAACTACGATGTAATTATTTTGATGAAAGAGGCAGCAGAGGACAGGGAAAGAGCACCAATAAATAGAACTCTTGACCATCAAAATGTATACTCTTGAGAACAGGTTACAAACACGAGGCGACAGCTAAGTACAATAACATTACTGCTATTAAACATAGGCAAATTTTTTGTTAATCGGTAGAGCTGTTGCAGCGTAAAGGGGACTCGGGGGAAAGGGGTGTGAAGGAGAAGGAAAGAAAAATACATGCATTTGGGCAACTGATGTTTACATTTCATATTTGATTAGCCAAAACAAGAATTTGATTTTCATTTTTTATAAAGACTCATTGTATTTTTTTATTAGCCCAGCAGGTGTTACACTACAGAAACCGATTCTGAGAAACAGTTTCTAAAACCCAGAAGCAATGTCACTGATTACCAGTGGCTGATGATTCAGTTAGGCTGTTCACAAGTGCCCTTATTCTGAAGTAACTTTTAAATAAGTGTGAATGCAGCCATCCACTCACATCCCCTAGGTCAAATACGCAGGCTGCACTAACAGCTCAGTCAGCAGGGGCACGGAAGCCTCAACTCCTCAACTATCGGGCACAGACAGCAGGCAGGACACCTGGCGCTCCTCCGTGAAAGGGATGGACGCTCTGGGGCACCGACTGGGAAAGTCAACGTAAAAGATGCACATTCTTGTCATACGAACATCAGGGGACTCAGAGATGATGGTCCAGGCCGCCCTCACCATGTAACCCTATAAAACCCAAACATACCAGCAAGCATCCAGAGATCACATACCACACATGCAGCTGGACTACAGGAATGCAGAGACCTAGCAAAGGGGATGCCCATGTCGTGACAGAGACAAACACCCAATACTCCAAAGACTGGTGAGTAACTTACTGTGGCCGTGAGATAATGCAAGATCGTTAAGTTCACTAACTAGGCACCTAATAAATGAATAATTTGCTTAAGCGGAATTGTGCGGTGGTCTATGTATTTAATTGGAGGATCCAAAAGAACTGACAGTCAGAAGGATATTTATGATACAAAAAAGACATTATATATACATATAAACACATGGAATAGATCTATATATATCTATATAGATATATATAAATCAGTAAACTTGAATAGTGCCTTTATCAAGAGCATCTTAAGGCATTCAAACATTTTACTATGACATTGACCCAATTTATTCTCTTTTTGCTTCAGCTGAATTAAAGCAAACAGATTAATGGTCTGCTCTGAAACACCAAAGACATCTGAAACCAAAGCCTAATAGTATCTCGGGTGACAGGAGCATCATCTAAGAACCCACCCACTGCACTGCCTATTAGCTGAATAATATTAAAAGGAGTCTAAATAAATCATTCCCACTCACAGCTTTGCAACAGCAGAAGATGCACCAGTCTCAAAGAGACTTTCTAGCCATATATTCTATAGATTCTATTACAAATTGAGGATAGAAAAGATACAGCAAGAGGGCCTGCCCTAGGATAGAATGCCACTGAATATCAAATAGTATTTACAGTACAGTTATGGGATTATAGAACATTTTATAAATACAATTAATGTGTACAAGGGCACATAAAAGAGAAATTTATTTTCATGCTTTACAAAGTGAAAGTAACCTGAACTAAAACTTACTGCAGAATTCCACAGCTGCTGGTCAGGGGCTTCTCTTCTCAACTGCCTGTACAAACCAATCCCCATCATAGGTCACCAGTGAAATACCCATGTTTTAAGCAGCAGCTATGAAGAATCTCAATAGACTCTGAATCTATGTATGAAACATGAAGTTTCAAAACATGGGTAAGGCAATAGCACATTGGAGAGTTGTGACAACATTTATGTATAACTAACTTTCTCAGAGAACTTGGACTGTAACACACTGCATTTTTACAAGGAAATATATAATACTGCAGCACATAGGTGGCAAAATTCAAACAATGTACATTACAACTTCTAACACAAGAAAACAGAAAATGCCAGAAGCATCTACCAAATTCTAAAGATGTGAACTCTTCCTATATTTGTTTAAAATGGTAAAAAATACTTGCACATGTCCTTAAAAGACTCAATAATTTCCTTGAATAAAGGCAATTGGTTTTGCTTGTATAGAACTGTGGTGCCTTTACAGACTTTTTTCTTTTAAACACATTGGCTAAAGACCAGTTATAGCATTAAACAGGAATATAACATAATACAATGCAGGCAGAGGAGAAATATGCTCAGATAAAAAGGCAATTTTAAGTCAATTTAATGAAGAACTGACATTATTTTCTCCGCACACTTCACAAATGGTAAGGCAGGCTTGATTAAATTACCTTTAACCAGTAATATATTATACTTTACTCCAAGACAAGTAGACCAGTTTTACTGGGATACTTACTATGAAGGAGGATAACATTTAAAGGTTTATTTACATGGAAAACAATCTTTTTTACATAATATATAAAATGGAGTAGTTATACGCTGCAGCCATTTTATAATACTCAAGCTAAATGAAATGAATCTTAAAAAAACTATTCTATTTCAACAGCTGTGGAACAGGCAGACAGAACATGAATTGTTTTATTAAGCTACAAACCCATTTTCATTATAGAAAGTAACTAACTACCTGCTTGAGGAAAAAAAAACACAACAAACAGTTTTTCATAACCATCTTCTAACCATGATAAGCACTTCACAGTAAAGGGGTGAACTTCCACAAATGTTTTCTCCCGTGACAAAGTCTGTTTAAGAAGCTCCCATGCTGCCAACCCTCTTTACTGCAGTTCACTCCTTCCTCAGTTATGCCAACATAAATCATTTTCTGGACCACACTGGAAACTGGATCACTCAGATGAACATGCTTACAAACCTTCGAATGCTAAACACCAAGCAGTTTTTCCACTGACCCGGTATTTAGCACAGTACTATAGACAGCTGCACTGGCACAAAGAGAGACGCTGAACTGCAGCACAGAAAGGGAACGAATGGCCGGCAGCGCACAAGAATTTCTTAAACCAGCTTGGTGAGAATAGTAAACTAGTAACTGGCGTTTGCTGCGAGAACAGCTATGAACACCAATTTCATCATGTTTAGATAGTCACAGTGCCAGTGCAATGGCACAAATAATAACTTAAGAAAGCAGTACTGCTTACAGGCACATTATTAGATTATCCATTGGAATTCAATTCCAAGAAGGAGGAAATGTTTTAAAAGACATGACGTTTACTAAAAATAGTGCATTTTCTTTACCATTGTGTTAGCCTCAGGAGACAGGCAGAGGGAGAGAGATACAAAACATAATTCTTTCTGCCTCTCACCTGTAACTCCTGGTGTTGTCTCAGGGAAGCTGCTTAGGGGGTTGCCCCCCTCCCTGCTCCCAGTAACCTCAACAGGCTCAGTACCTGCCCACCACGAGACGCAAGGGGATGCCTGCTCACCTGCTGTGGGAAATTATGAAAACAGTCATGCAGAAGGCAGCAGACACAGCCTTAAGTTTCTAATTCTGTTCTGACCTGGGCTGTGAAAGATGGACCACTGAAACTGTACCGACGGCTCAGATGGACTGGTGCATGACATTTCTCCTCACTGTCCGTGTAATAGGAGAGCAACTGTTAAAACCAAGTGAAACTGGTCTCCACAGCAACAGTCTCAAAAGCCGTAATTTATAATCTTTTCCCATTACTATCTCAAACATGTAATAAAGAAACTATACTAAAATTTATTTTTCAAACTACGAATTCCAACTAAAGCAGAACTGTACACACTTTACAGTTTGGTTGTAGTCAGAAAATTAAACTACATTTCAGAAAGTGTTTTCTCCTAAAGCTCTTTTCCTCTCATAACTATAGGAGGACTGATGACAGGAGACAATCAAGTTGTTTCTGAGTGAGCAGTCCTCCTGCTTTGAGAGTACCAGTCACATGCTGCAGTGTTACTGATGTCAAATTCAATTACTATTTAATAAAATACTAGTTCTGATGCTTTATCACTTTACAATCATACTGTAGCCAAGACTGACACTTTCTTGTTCCAAAGCTGAGAACTATGTCACTACCACAGCAGCTGGAAACACTTCACCAGATAGATGGCTCAGTTTTTCCAACACTGTGAATAATTAGGCTAAATACAGTGAGAAGTGAGGGTACAGCAGCCTTCCCCCCCCCCCCGAAATGTATCAGAGAGCTTTATTAATGTCAAGTAGGTTTTATATTTGGTCAATGCAAGGAAAAACTGTCATTAAAAATTCTGAAGCAGAGATTTGTTTACTAAAATGATTCAGTATATGTACAAATAGATACCAGGCATCATCTTAGGGGAAAAAAAAAAATAATCATCACTATTTCCTCTTTTGAGTACTTAGAGTACAGAGAACTGATAACAAATTTCAAGTGATACTTTTTTTCACCTAACATCAAATCTCTTCTAAATTATACAATTAATAATGCTGGAATAAATTAATATTTGAGAAGGATTTCCCCGTATTCTGGGGAAACAAAATGTACAGAGAGGGAAAGAGAAGACACAATTTTCTTAGTGTTTAAAAAAAAAATGTGCATGTATTTATCCTAGCAATCTTCTCTCAATTCTCTTAAGAGAAGAGACTTTTCAAAAATTGCAGCTGCAAAATAAGTTTATTTAGTTTTTAATATTTATTCCTCTACTAAACATAAACCAGGTCACGATTTTGAACTCCTCTACCTGCCTGTTCATCATCATCGTCATCATCTGACTGCTGTTCTGAGTTTTGGGAACTACCATACTCATACTCAATAGGCTTTGGATTGTTGTACGGGTAGCCATTGTCATCAAAAAACCTTCGGAAGGTGAACTCATAAAAAGCATGTTCAGGATGTTTTCCATTTTTGTACCACCCATTAAGTGTATCATTTCTGTTCCCTTCCTTATCATCATCACTCCACAATTTATCTGGATCAACTGGATCAAAGTTTGATGTGTCCGTAGGATGAGCAATTTTAGGAATGTAGAAAGCAGACTGCCGTCGTAGATCGCTTGAAAAATCAATTGTTTTAAAAAATGGATGAGCTTTTATTTCATCTGCACCGTTTTTGCCTAAGCGATCTTCTGGCCCTCGGCAGAGTTTAATAATAAGGTCGGAGGCCTCTGGAGTCAGTTTAGCTTGAGGTGGAATATGAAGTGCAGTTTGCCAGTTGATAACCTTTAAAGCAAAAAGAGGTGTTATTCTATTTACAATTTCACAAAAAGGAAAAAAACACAGTGAAAATTACAACAACAACACAAACCCAAAAAAACCCAAACAGCCACAAAGCAATCATTCAACATGTGTAAGTGTTTTCACACTAGAGAGGGGAAAACATGAAGCTGCTCTTTCAGAAACACAAGGAATATTTTGTCTGGAAACCTGGCAAAATCCAGGTGAAGTTTATTCACATTCCAGATCTAAACTAGAGTCTGGCACAGAATACCCCTGCTATAAACCAACAAAGATACCATAAAATCCAGCACCTGGAACCTGAGATTAGGCACACAGCTTACAATCTTAAAAAGAAGGTGAGGAAAACAAATTTTGATTTATTTGATGCACTGGAAAGATTTAACATATTTGGAGTTTAAAAAAAAAAAAATCAATACTACATTACATTTGAGCCAACTAGTATCTTGCAAGTTGAATGTAGTTTTGCAAAAATGGCACCTGCAGAAGACTGCCCTGGTGGTTTCTCTGAAACAGTTTGGGCACAGGAAGGAAGGGACCAATGCTCTGAGCTGCCAATAACCCTGAGCAGGTCATCTGCTGCTCCACCACCTTTGCGTGCTGAGCACCTGCAGATACATCACCAAAGGAAATCCTCTGCAGGTGAGCAGGTATGTAAGTCAGGTGGTGGGAAAAGAACACCCAGATGCTGGAAGAGGAGAAGAAAATAAAGTGGAAATAATAACTGGAACAGGTGCAAAAAGTGAAAGGGAACAGCTGAGATCTGCAATGTGATTTTTAGTTGGCATGTTTACTGCATGACCAGATAAAAGATATGAATGCGATCCTTGAAGTCCCTTTACAAATTAAGCGCACTGCCACAATAACGTAAAGTTTAAAATCTTGTTAGTTTACAACGTGCTTGGATAGAGCAGCACTCTCAAAAGTCACCTCTGATTCCATTACAAATTAGAAAGACTATGTAAATTTCAAGCCTGCTTTTTCAGACTGTTAATACCAGACTTTTAAAGTTACCTTCATTTGTGTTTCCAGTGGTGTCTGTGCCAGGAATGGAGGCTGCCCCACTAACATTTCAAAGAGAATTACTCCAACACTCCACCAGTCACACAACTGTGTGTAACCTGAAATGAAGTCAAAACAAGGTAGTCAAAGCCTTAGAATAATTTTAATCTTGTATTTCTAAGAATAAAAAAGGTTCACAAGAGAATTCTATTCAATACTTGTTTAAGATTTCCATATTAACAACTATTTATTTTTTGTCAAAATATTATATACTTGGGAAAAGTGGCAGTGTAAAAAGATGAAGCAAGCTACCTGAATATCAGTTACTTTGCAGCAAGATTACAGTACAAAAATGCATTACCTGTTCGTAACAATACTTCTGGTGCAATATAATTGGGTGTGCCAACAAGGGAATGGGCCAGACAGCGCTGATGCTGACGTGCAGCCCTGCGTTCAAGTGGCTTCAGCCGATCTCCACACCTGCAATTTGCTGGGTCACCCCATTCATTGCTGAAATCCATACTGTCTTGACGTGCATGATCACCTATAATTGAGTGAGAAAGATGCCAAAAATGAGGAAGATTACTTTAGTTCTTAACTAGTATGAAATTTTCTTTATCTGTTAACATTTCCTGTTATAAGACAGAATCTGTTTCAATTTCAACACTCAATTTGAGAGCTAAAAAGGTCATCAGCATCAGGATTTTGACTTTTTGCTTACGATACAAAGTACCAACTTTTGCGGACATTGGTTTTTTAAGTTAATTTTTTACATAATTATGAAAAAGTATAGAGTTTGATCTTTTCTCAGTTTTTCCTTAACCACATTGTGGGTACAGGATGTATATTGTTCTTGCTGTTATGTAAACAGAAAAAACCCAATATTTAAACCATCAAACAATAAAATCAGATTTTAAATCTTCAACTTCTCTCCAGAAACTGTGTAACAGTCTGGCCTAAGACACATGATATTTTGATAAAAACATGTCAAAAGTAATTTTAAAATTGTTTTTGAAGGTATGTTCTTATTTTTGAAAATTAAAAATACGTTATTACAAAATCTGTATTTTATCACTCAATTTTTTTTGCTCTAACCTTCTTTTAGCTGTTGTTTTAAGTAATCAAGTAGGATTTTTAAAAGCCTACTTAAACGTTTCTCAGAAATCAACAGGTTACACTAAAAGGCAGGACATGAGACACTCAGAACTTGGGGCAAGGTTTTTAAGAACAATAAGATACAAAACATCAGTCCTATCTTCAAAACAGAGTTAGAGCTGTTGTCTACATAATTATCTTGCTACTGTGGTGATTTTTTCCATCCTAATTTCAGAAACCACTAATGGGACAAATTTACAGCAGCATAGCTCATTCCTTCTCCCTTATGGAATCGATGATCACACTTACAAACTCTCCCTAATGACACGTCGACAAAATAACAAAGGAACCTTTTATATTTCTCTTACCACTCTGGTAGTATTTTGAATCGTGGGTCCATCGAAAACCTGTACAGAGCCCGAAGTCAGTCAATTTAATATGACCATCGCGATCTATCAAGATATTATCAGGTTTAATATCTCTGTGGATGAAGCCCATTTTATGAACACTTTCAACTGCGCAGGTCAGTTCTGCTGTGTAGAACCGTGCCAGATTTTCTGGAAAGACACCCATTCTAATTAGGAGACTCATCATATCACCTCCTGGAATGTAGTCCATTACAAAGTACAAATTGTCCTTATCTTGGAATGAATAGTACAGGCGAACCACCCATTCATTATCAGCTTCTGCAAGGATATCCCGCTCAGCTTTAACATGAGCAACTTGATTTCTGAGCAATACATCTTTTTTCCTCAGAGTTTTTGTTGCATATAAAGCATTAGTATCCACTTTTCTTGCTAGGCAAACTTCTCCAAATGCACCAACTCCCAGGGTTTTAATTTTTACAAACATCGACTTGTCCATTTTAGCTCTTCTTAGCCGAATATAATTAGACTCTTTCTGGCACAACATTTTCCTCATTTGATCTCGGGCTTCCGGTGACAATCCAACCTGTGCAGCAAACAGAAAGAAATCTGAAAAGTGAACAGTACTCTTGATTCTTGGTGATCTTATAATTACAAGGCTTAGGCAAAGCAAACCAAATACTTATATACAGCATGGGAAATAATACTTTAGGGTTTTTGTTTTCCTTTTTTTTTAATTTACGCATTAGGATTCTATGAAAACATATAGGAGTGATACAAAACAAAACGTGATCACTTTCAACAGCAAAATGCATAAGGTGCCATGCACCAAAAGGTTCTTGAGAAGGGAGTATGTTCTCAAGCACAGAAAGGGTAATTTACAAACTACTGATTAAAACCACTGCAAATAATACTTATCTGACTAACAGTGTGCATCAACTGCCTCCCTGATTCTCTTCGCAGAGCTAACGGAAGCCAAGACGTGCCTAGGAGCAGTAAATCGCTGAGGGCTAACTAAGGAGCTGCAGTGGGAAAGGCTTCCACTCTCTAGACCAACTAGAGCAGAAGTCACTAAACTTCTTGACCATGTCAGTGGAATTTCAGTTGCAGGAGGGAGTATGCAACTCTCACTCTCATGCTTCCCTGTGTACCTACACAAAACAGATCCACGTGGCACTGTTTCCTACTGTCCACCCACACCAAGCACATGCCTCTGCCACAAGCCAAGACCTGATCTTCCCTCTTACCACATAGCCCACCTCTTTCTAACAGGACTTCAGTCATATTCTCTCTACCGCTCTCCACTCCACACACCAACAAGTTGAGCAGAGCAATTTCTTTGAAGTGGCTCACTTCTCCCCATGGTATCAGTTCTTGGCTCCCATCTGCGCACATATCCCTATCTTGAAGGAACACCCCTGGCGTTCTGGCCCACACCACTAACATTCTGACAGCTGAAACAGGCCACACGTAACTCATCACCTACAGAGTGGAAACCCTTATCTACAAGAACCACACTAAGCATTCTCTTCATATTCCAGCCTGGGTTCCCCCTAGTGTATTTTTGCTGGCTTCAGTTCCTTTAAAGTGCCATTCAATTCCAGTGCCATCTTTCTTGGCAAATTTCAAGCCCTGGAATCGGAATATCCCTTCCTTTGTGTTTTAATGTGAGCAGAATCTTTCTTCAATGTTTTTATATTCTTTTCTCTGTGACACTACCCTCACATAGCTTTATGTTCATTTCTTCTTTTGCTTTCTGTCAGCATTTTCAAAATCTTATCTGTTCCCTTTTTCATAGCATCTCAACTATTTTATCTGCCTACCTGGCTTGAAATCGCCATCCTACAGCAATGACTTCCAAGTTCAACCTACAGTATATTTCCTTATTTTTTCCTGGACATTCTGAACATAAAATTGAACATGGCCAAATTGAATCCCTGCAAACATCACAACTGTTACTCAAGCACTATGCTAGAAGTTCTCTACTTCTTGTTGTCACATCTTATTGATGCTTGATACCAAATCTTGCTGCTTCCATCTCCTTAATGTTTCAAATGTTTAAGATACTGTCTGCATAACAGCACTCAGGACCATCATCAGGATTAGGTAACGGCAAGTCCAGGCCTGTATAAACTGCATGTTAATAGATGACTTCTACTTTGCCTAACTTACAACATAACTTGAAACAATTTGTAATAGATGTGACTGAGAAAAAGGGTGAGATAAAAGATCAATTAAATATCATTCGGTATCTTAAAAATGCTTTCAGGATACTATATGTCATCTATTAAAGAAAATACTGTTAGGACACAGAAGATTTCTTACAGGCATCGTAACAAAAATGGATCCAAAGGAGATAAAATTAGCAAAATGCATACAAAATGCTTCTCTACCCAAACAAACTTCACAAGGAATATCAATTCAGTAAGATTTAAATGGGGAAGGCTGTCTCAAATTTGAGAGAGGTTTTTTGCCTACATGAGACAGGCAGTAGTTAGGACTGGGTAGTAGTAGTTTCAAGCCTGGATGTAGGAAATAGGTTCAACTCCCTACTCTGAATCAAGAAATAGTCTTTCTCAACACATGACCGCAGGAATACCTGGGCACTATATTCCAGGACAGAAACATCTCAAGTTTGCTGTGAATGAACATGCTTAAGGCACATTTCAATGCAGAAGAAGGGATTTTTGAAGACTTACAAATGTCAAGAAGACATCTGAAGACCTGACCCTGTTAAAGTTCAGACAATGGTGGGTCACCTTCTCAAGTCCCATCTGAACCATGAAGTCTGCTTCAGTACAGCCCCACTTGCACACAAACTGAGCCTCACTGATCAGTTAGAAAACTGGCAAAAAATATAATCTAGATGGCAACAAAACCCTAGAAGGAGTGAGACCCAACACGGTAATTAATCACTGCAAGACATACAGAGTCTCCCAACACCTTGTAGCTTTACCTTCTAGAACCTGTTCTCTAGCTGTTGCATCCTAACAATTTTGCTGTAAAAAATAGCTCAAGTGCCCCAATTTTTCATCTCTTCTCCCAACCCATCTTCACTTTTTCCTATGGCATCCACTAAAACAAATGTTCATCACAAACTCATCATTCTCTGCATTGCTGTTATTTTCCCTAGAACTCTCCTCAGCTACAGCTTTTACCAAAAATTAACCAACTTTGTCAGCTGCACAAACACTCATGCACATACACCTCCAATTAGTTCCAGGCAATGCCAGACACGAGAGCTTCCTGAACTGTGGAATGATATCACACAGTTCACTCTCATTTTGCTCCCTTCTTATCTTGCTGTGCCTTAAATCATGACTTAAGTTTCTCTTTGTGGCAAACACATCTAGCATAATTCTTGGGCAAATTCACACATCTAAATTAAATATTTTTGAGACAGCTCCACTCTATTCCCTAGGAAACCTGATAGCATAGAAATATGTCACCTACGCTAGAAATACAGCATCCTGTGAAGGTAAATATTTCTGTAGGGATGCATTCTGGTATTTTTTTTCTTTCAAAATTCCTACCAAAGCAGAGAAAAGAAGGGATTCAATACTTGTCTAATCCTCTTAAACTTCCTGAAAATAAGTAATGAGCTGGTTTCCCTTTCTCCTTCTCATAAAGATCCAAAATATACTTCACTATTGCGGGATTCCTCTTCTATACCCTGATGAAAAAGGAGAGGTTTGCTGCAGCATAATACCCCATTTTCCACCCTTCAGCCTGTAATTAAACACCCCAGCTTTAAATCTAGTATAAATATTATAAATTGCATTTCATATAAGAAAAGAGATTTATTAGGGTGCTTTAAATGCACAAGAAAAATATCAAGAAAAGTTATATTAGTGCTTTCATATACGTAATACTTATGCTTACTATGGAACACAACACAGTAAGAAGGGAAAGTGAAGTTTGCAAATCAACATGAATTATAATCTTACATTTAAGTACTCAAAAATAGTCAAAATAAATTCATGCTTAATTTTGATGCAGGATTGCATGCAAAGCCCTCTAAAAAGGGATCATGCTATTCTTAATAAATACTGTTGCTCCAAAATCTTACTTGTCTACACAGGGATGGAGGCTACAGAGTTCAGGAAAGCTTCCCACACCTTAACAGTTTAAATCAGCTGTTAGTGGAAGTGAAAAGGAAAGAGAGAAGACTAAGAATGAAGATCTAGAAAGAGTTCCAGGAAGAAATCTTGCTAACATTTACATATTCGTGATTAAGCAAACACTTATAAAACACTACAGCTTACAGTAAGAATTTTCAAAGAGTAAGAAAACATGGACTTAAAAAACAGCACTTCAAGAAAGTGGCATAACTTAAATACATTCTTTCATAGAATAAATTAAAAGGTACATTGTACTTATGTCAACTTTTCAACTACAATTAAGAAATATAAGTAATACATCTCGAATTTCCATTTCTGCAAATCTTAATTTCACTACTTCTCACTATTTTCTCTTTTGAAATGACATATGTATACATCAGCTCCAGTTTTTACCCTTTTGATTTGGTTTAGTAGAACACTGAAATCCCAGAAATAGATCACTGACTTCATGTAGGCACAAAGAAGTTGATTTTACATGCTTTCGTTGACATCTGTTTTTTATTATCCCTTTCAATTACTCCTTGTTTAAACAGACACCCTTACAGCCTGGATTATAAAATACTTAGGCAAAAGGTACCATGTCTCATTCTAAAAATATAGCTTTTAAATACTGATTTTTTGGATTTGAACTTAAAAAACCCTATCACTACTGGAAACAAACTGCAGAATGTAAAAGGTATCACTGTTTGGGTGACAATATAAGCTCACTAACCAGCCTACCACTTGTCCCTGCTTTGCTACTTGTACCTGCAGTGTTTATTTTTTAAAATTAAAAATATTTAAAAAAATATCATTAAAATATTGTATATAACTCACTCAAAAATCGGGATTAAATAGAACCCATAAAAAAAAAAAAAAAGCTATGAGCCATGTAGTCAAATCTCAGTTCACGCAACAATGATTTTGCTTCTGCTGCCTTGTCATACATGAGCCAGATGAGCTACATTTAGACACGCAAAAATCTTACTTAAAAAAATTAATTTCTAAGAAGACAATGAAGTACGTAAACAAAGCAATGAAGAATTTACCACATCTCAAACAAAAAAACTAAAAATAGACTTTGATACCACAATATACCACAATGTTCTATTTATCTGTACTATTTAAACATTCTACACATAAGACATATTTCTTAATACAGGAACAGTTCTCTAGTCATAGATTTAGAAAGAAGAAAGAGTTTACCCGCATCATTTCATTCTCTAGTTGTTTTTTCCGATGCAAACGCTGCTGATGCGACTTGAGTATATTCTCCACATGCTGCTCCATGAAGAATTTAAAGGCCTGAGGGGAATAGCTTTGAATGCGAGACTCTCTTCTTTCTTCATCTTTCTTGTTTTTTCTAACAGGAACAGGTGATGTTGTAATTTGTTTCTTTTCTTTATCTGTTGAATCAACACATTCATAATTCTTCTCATTCTCATCCTCCTTGGATAAAACAGGTGGTTCCTCCTTGTTGAGCTTGGGTCCTGTCTCATACAGATTGACAGAGGGATTCGGGTGTAACAAGTGTTTTGGGTAAGGTGGTGGGGGACCCTGGTAATTTGGAGCCTCTGCAACAGGAGACATAACTGCCATATTTGTCGATGGACCCTCGGAGAAGGGAATGGTCTGAACGGTTTGCACTGGTTGTGGCATCCAGGAAGGGTGAGTGGGCGCTAAGGCAGTCTGTAGCTCTGGTTTTAACACACGCATGCTTTTTACTGGTTGCTGAATGGGAGCTGGCGTTATAGCTGTTACTGTTGTAGCCGAAGGCTGAGAGCTGCTGGAGTGACTCTGCCTGTTTCCATGATGGCTGTTGAAAGAATTTGACCGTGCAGGAACATTGGGTTGCCACGCAGGCATGTCATGCCCATTGCCAGGTGACGACTGCGGTTGCACAGGGGAAGGCTGTGACCAGGACGCAGGTATCCCAGCCACATTTGTATTATAAAGTTCCATGTTGTGACTATTTCTATTTGGCACCATCATTGCCTGAGGAAGATTCCCATTGGTGTATGCTGCAGGAGGAGCAGGTCCTCCTGCCTGCATCTGTAGTGCTGTGGGACTTTGTCTGTTAGTCGAATTCATGGGGTATGGGGGTGGCTGGCGACTCACTGAGTTCCCAGACACCACATTCTGGTGAACTATGAATTCTGCCTGACAATTGCCATTTTGCATTCCAGCTCTTCCTGAGGGAAAACTAAATTTGCTGTTGGCAGAACTCTGCATGATTATTGGTTGCCTGCCAATGGGGACAGCGCTCATGCCTCTCTGACCCTGCGTGGAAGAATTTACGGGTGGAGGATTCATAGGTGGAGGTGGATAACCATCCTGCCATGCTCCTGGTGGCACTGGAGAAATACGGGAGATCACATATTCCATGTTTCCAGAGTAACGCTTTGTTTGAGAGTTTGGTTCCCAGGAAGGAGGTGGAGGAGTAGTTCCCCTTGGAGGGGGTGTCTGTCCTCGAGGAGGTGGCGGAGGAGGAGTGACACTCCTTATCTGTGGTAGAGGCGGGGGATTCACTCTTTGTCCATTGCCAGGATGAGCCTGAGCAAATGCTGCAATGCCAGATCCAGATAACGGCCTTCCTACATCAGCCTGAGAGCTAGGACTTTCTGAGCGATAAACTACACCGTCTCCCAGGGAAGGGCCATGCCTCTGAGGAACCAAGGACTCCTTAGAACCCTTCCAGCTCTGCTTGCGGTTAATTGATTGCTGTACAGTCCCTGCTTTTACAAGAAGAAAACACAGCACTTATATTATTAGAAATTATTTCTATTTACTTCTTTGAATATTTTATCCTTCTGCATTCATTACTACAGAAATAGGATGGGAATTCTCCGACATAGCATAATCCACTGTACTTCACATGAAAAATTTATCTCGTAATAACAGCATGCTATGGTAATATGCTCAGTATACAGTATAAGAGCAAAAAAAAAAGTAATGAAATTATAGTTTCAGAGCTTTTAGAAATCACTTTTCTGAAGGTGCATTTTGCTTCAATTACAGAGGCACTTAATTTTTAATTAAAAAAATGGTAATATGCAAAATTATTAGGCATACTATGTATTTTTAATCATGCATACAAGCAACACTCAGAAGAGATGTTCGGTGCAAACACAAAAAAGCAACAGCACAAAAAAATAGGTTTATTCCTGTTGCTATTCCTTCCAGTTTAACATTTACAATAAATGTAGTATTCTTAAACTAAAATTTAACTGACTGTTGTAAAATCAAACAGCCCGCTTACACCCTTGTATGCATACAGTTCATCCAAAACTGTTATACTCCTTGCATGCGAAATTTGATTACGTAATTTTAGAAGTTATGTCTTTATGGGTAAAAATGTTGTAGAGAGGCAAGAATTAAAACTGTATGAAAGTAAAACTTACAGAGCCAAACTCTACAATACATTTACTTTACAGATGTTATTTTGCATCACATAAACAAAATAACATGCAAGGAACTGATAGTGCATGCAGTCTTACTGTGCTTTTTACAATGTTATTACTGAGATACTTGTAAACACATACAGTACTGTTACTGCTGAAAGTCACTGTATCTTCAGTAAAAGAATGTGTTAATTACTATCTCTTTGCAGATAACAATGAAAATCATGGCTAAACAGTGGCATTTAGCTAGCAGCTTCATACAAGCACCAACTAACCCTGCTTCACAGATTAAATGAAAATAACGCTGTACTTTGCTACCCTTGACTACTAATTTTTCCTCATACCTATATGGTCAATTCAAAATGTCACTTTACAGAGCTAGCAGCTCAGCACTCAACTTCAGTCAAATAGAAATTCAGTATTTCTGCTGCATTTGAACGTTACTCCTTGTTTAGATGTATGCTACTAAAACCCGGTAAAAAAAAAAAAAAAACAACATCAAGATGTACTAAAAATGTGCTTGCATGTGTTAAGAGAGCAATAATAGCAAGTAGCAAAATTCTGACTCTGTTGCTACTAGAGCTATAGTCCTTCCCCTAACTTCTATGAAACTACAAAGTCTGCCTTAAAAACCATACAAACAAAACCTGGAACCAAGCAGAAAATTAAGTAGAGAGAGGGATCTTGAAACAGAACATTCTAAAGTACAAATATTGTAGCCATATGATACATAAATACATACACACACACAAATAATATATACACACAAAAGTACACATATGTAGTGCTGCTGTGTGGGAAAGTGTGTGAAAAGAGAGACAAAAAATTAAAATAAGAATTCAGTGCTCACTACTGACTTCTAAATGGCACCTGATACTGAGAACAAATTATGAGCATCACACCAATGACGGACAAAAATTACTAACATGAGATGTGAATGCCATTCCTTGTATAAAATACTTATATACAATACTAAACCCACGCAGTTATAAAAAGAAACACTTTAAAAATTCACATCAAATGCACCTTTCAGAAGAATTACATTATATACTTTACATGCTATTTTTAAAAGCAAAAAACTGTATCTCAACATCTCCTCTGTTCCATTGTGCACACATGAAGGAGGAATGTGCTATTTTATATTTTTCACCTATAAGAATACACTCAGTGAGTTACTGAGTTGCCACGGATACACCTACCTGGTGGTTTCATACCTGCGTTTACAGGTCTTGCTGCTGCTGCAACCATCTGTTCCCGACGAGGATCCTGGTAGCTCATTTTACTTATAAATTCGATAGCAGCTTCTATACTACGGTTGTTAGTTTGTCTAAGAGCTTGTATAACCATATCCTAAAGAGAAAATTATATACAAAAAATAAATCACAAGAAAATGGCAAAAATACCAAAAATCATGGCTATTTAGCCAAATATCCTCCAGTAATTTTATCAAAGCGCATAACTGATTTCTCTCAATCGTTTTAAACTAATTTTAAAATGTTTTCTCCACAACAGATCCTCCAAAACACTAATACAGTCTGGATCTTCAGGAAAAAAAAGGTCAACTTGTTGAAGCACTGTAGTTTGATGCAAATCGTGTCACTTTGCTATTCGTACAGTTTGCTTATACACAAACTGTACGAATACACACTACCCAGGTAACAGCTGGTTATATGATGACTGGAGGTCCCTTCCAACCTAAGTTATTCTATGAAGGATAACCTGATGTGAGACTCAGAACTTTGCTTTTTGCTCATTTTCCTTCAACTTAGTATGACTTTTTGTCAATAAACATCCATTAGTTTCTCCCTAAGAATTCTTCCTGATGAAGACAACATTACTGGCAGAAATTCTATTAGTTTTGTGGTAGATTTAGGGTCTGTGTTCTTAGAGATCCAAATGCAAGTTTTGATCTGATGGCCAATCCCAGCTCTGTCAATGGAAAAGATATTACGGACCAGTGTTTCTTCCACTGACTTGAATGAGATCAAGGTCAAGCAACAGAGACAGAATTTCAGACATGGTTAGAAGTCAGGCACTGCTCTCCCAGTTACATTGCACAGGATTTGTGCAGCTCACTCAACAAGTTTGAAGCAAATCCACAGCATAACTCCCTATAATGAAGCACATTGTCTTTAGTGATTTGTTATGGCCACAGTTTGTCATATCAAAGCAATCATTTCAGTTCACATTATGTTTGAACAGGTTACCTACATATGACACCATTCACCTCCTACTAAAATCCATGGGAAATCAAAGAGGGCTCACAAGGGAAGCAGTCAGTATCAATTTCAAATTCAAACCCACATTTATACTTTCACCATGCCTGTGTACATTTTTAACACTGCAAACATACAAAATTACATACAGCCTTCAGAAAGAATAGTTAAATTCAGTGAACAAAGCAGAACCTTAAAAAAGGATTTTAAAATAAAAAAAATACATATAATAAGGTTGTTGCAAGTTTACAGACCAGCTGACATTGTTGGAAAAAGCAGATACAACTTTTGATCTCATAGCTCCTTCATGAGACAGTTATGCTGCAACATTTCTACTATTATAGGCAAGACTGATCTGTTGCAAAGCAGTACATTTTCAGCAGCAGTATGCTATTTGATCATTGTGCAAACAGAAGGTTAAGTTGTCCAGAGTATTTAATTTCCAATTTGAATATACTTTTATAGGACCCATCATTCATTTCTACCTATTGACTACAGTTTTCTTCTTAATCAGTTTCAAAATCAAATTTACTGTCTTTTAGCCAAGTAATTCTACAACATATAAACCTAAACCTACAAGTTCACATCACCAAGCCACAAAGACACACAGAATCTCAAAGTACAGAACCAGCAATATTTTAAGAGATTAAATTTAGTTCCCTCTCCACTAACCAGAGGACCTGAGTAAGAGCCAAATGATCTCTCTCCCCCTCTAGCTGAAGAGCAAAAACCTTGGTCACCTATGTAACATGAACTATTCAATGTCTTGAAGAGTATCACCTTACACACAACATGAGGACTGCACTTGAATCCCAATAAGCAAGAGAGATTTCCTGTGAGCTACTTAGGGTGTTTTAAAAAAAAAAAAAAAAAAAACCAACCCAAAACCACAACAAAAAACCAAAACACAATGAACTGCATTCTCCCATAATTACTATACATATATACATATATTACTATCTATATACACACTGTATATATACACACCTGATACTTATAGATATCTATCTCTCCGTTCAGCTTTAACCCTGAATACTACCTACTACTCGAGGGGTGGGGGGAATAACCAGAACAGTTGTGACATTCAATATATTAAAAAAAAGGAAGCAGGGGGGAAGGTAAAAATCAGCCACTTGCAGCTGGTCAACACACCCCAGCTATGATCCAGTCCATAAAACAATCCCAGCTCAAAATATATTCTCATTTCATTCCTATTTACTATCTTAAATAATCCCCACCAAGAAAAATGCTTTCCTACTTCAGCTGTATCTGTTCCCGGTGCTGTTCAGGGGCCAATGCCATATGGACTATTATGGCAACACAACTGTGGGTTAACACATGGCAGAAACGGCTTACGCTGGCAATGTGCCTGAAAAAAGGTCCATATAACCACAAGTGTCCTGGGAATTCTCAGTAGTATCCAAGAACAAAGGGTAGGAGCAAAAGGCTTCAAGATACAAAGGATCCAACAAAAATACCAACTTAATATACCTTTCTAGTTTATTATCCAGCCACATACCATTCTTCAGTTTGCAAAAATGACTGCAGGTTCGATCTGTAAAAATAGATCTGAGAACTGATCTACTTTAAAAAAAACAACAACCACCACCAACCAAACAAAAAACCAACCTCAGCAACAAACCACAGAGCAGGAACAAATTATTACAAATTCATCTATCATTATAAAATTCTTACTGAAAACACAGCCTGGACTGTGCATCTAAGCAAGCGAAAGGAACACGAAAAACCACTATCAGCACCTGACACTGGGACACTGTTGAGGAAAAGCCAGTTGATCGTTTTGGAGAAGCTCGCTCTTGGTAGAGGTAGATTCCTGCAAATACCGAAGTATCACAGCCAGCAGAACTCGTGAGCTGATCACTACTACAAGCAGTGCACTCCTGTAAAGGCAATCCCTGTTGTGGTACTGTGCCTTTTTCCTTTGGAAGATGAGCTCTTTGCTAATTTTTTTTTAAACCTGCTTTTGTACTCAGGTTTACAGAGAAGGCATGAAAACAGGTGTAATTTACTTTGATGTGCAAATCCCAGTAAAAACATAGGAGCTATAAGTGTATTCATTTTTTATTCCTGGAAACCACTTTTCAGACTCCTTTCACTTATTAAAATGAATTAATGGAAATTAGTTTAGTCAATAATTTAAAAAATAAATTGAACAATTATTTAGTTCCCTGTTCTTATAATGAAAATAACACTAGAATAATTACTTATGTCCAAGATTTTCAAGAGACTTGTCATTTTTGTCTTGAGAGTATACCACAAAGACACTCTGCAACTGGTTTTGTCATGTACCTTGTTATTTTATCTGTATCTGACCAAGTGCATAAAGTAAGGACAGTCAAATTTCTTTCTCCACAAAGTCTGAGTTTCTATAAGCCACAGATGTAAGAAGCTCATTAGAATTCATTTCTGAAATATTTGGTACTGCTTTTCAATTTAGAATGGCCATTTTTATCAACATATTTTATCTGAGCATAATCCAAAATTCCATTGAGTATCAGAGGCAAAATCCATGATCTAAAGAGTCCGGTTCTCTCTGCCTAAAATTATATAAATAATTAAAACAACCTACCCCTACCACATAAGAACAAACTGCACAAGATACTTAAAAAAGAAAAAAAAAAAAAGCCAAGCCTCTCCAAATCCTTCTATTCCTCTTCTTCCCCATTATTACCCAGTTTCTCCACATCCTAATTTCTAATTATTAATTTCTAACCTACCAGATTTTGAAGAAGCTATTTTACTTATATGCTGTTCAAACATTCCATGATCAACATGTCCTCCAACATGTACTAATAGTTTATAGTTAGCAGAACACCCGATCCTGAAAATAAAATATTTCACCTCATCAAAGCCAGCAGCTTGTAAGTCTTGCAGCATTTGTCGATTAACTTCTGATGTTCCTTTGACAGCTGAGGTTGTTTCATTTGCAAAAGGCAGAAGTGAGTTTCTTATCTCCTGCAAAACTTTATGATATGTTACAAATTTGGGGGGATTTCGGCCTTGTCTAGGATCTTCAGATAACATTTTGCCCATGCTGTGTTCAGCTTTAGCAGCATCTGAGGGTTTAGGTAAATTCCTGAGGCTCTCTCGTATTTCCTGTAGCATCTGCTGGCTGCTGCCAGTATAGTTACTGGCAGGAAAAGTCTTAGGCCTCATTTGTCTATAACCTTCTGGCTTCTCGCTTCTCTTCATGAAAACATGTATATATGCAACCTCCACCAAGGACTCACGCACACCAAAATTCAAGGAAGACTGGCTGGTAGTTTCAGAACTTGTGAAAGCAGTGGCTCTTCACTGTGAAACCGTGGTTCCTGTAGTGCTGGAGTTTGTCACAACCCAAAACTGCTATCCTGTTAACAAAACAAAACAAAAAAATCCCGTTATCCATACAGCAGTGAAAAAGTTCACAATGTAGCACTGCTGGCAGTGAAATGTTCATGTGTAGCACTGCCTTTACAGTTATTAAAAGCATGCTAAGCAACTTCTTCAGGCAGTCTTTACTCAACCTAAATTACAAACTGTGTTGGGCTTCTAACAATCCTTTAACAAAAAAATGTTTTAGGTGCCTCAAGTCCAAACTGTCCTGAATTGCAAAGGATGTGGACAGAGCAAAGAGGAACTCAGTGTGGTGGGCACAGCTTTCAAGAGCAGATACGAACTGCTGTGTGTGCTGCCCCATCACTGCTTCTTTGCCTTCCCTCCCTGCTGGGTGCTGTCGCCATTCATCACCCACATTCTCTCCATCGACACTTTTAGAGCTGAAGGTGCCAACTCTACTATCCAGTTAGCTGGAATATGGACCACATACCCTAGCTGTTCAATGATTCTGACATCAAGCTCCAAAAATAGATGGAAGTGAGAAGGACAAAGTACACCAGCGAGAGTATATAATTACCATGATGTTATCCATTCTTCAGCTGTCACATATGTAAAAAGTAAACACTTGCCCGGCTCATCGCACGCAACTTCATGATTTCTTGTACCATCTGCCATTTAAACCTGTTTAAAGGTTCGGTTTTCTAAGGCTGTCACAGTCTCTTAGCTTGAGTCTCCTTGAACCAGTCTTTGTCAATAGTTAGGTAATTTTTTAATTTATTTCACGTAAGGGAAGATGAGAGCAGGGGGAAAAAGAAAACAAAGAAAATTTAATCAAACTTTTTTACTGTAAAATTGTTTAACAACTCAAGCATCAAATTCACCGAGCACATAGCTGTGACATTTGGTAAGGGAAACAGAACTTTCTGCCAAAAACAAATAAATAACGTTTGCATTTTGAAGGCGCTGACTCATCAGGGAAAGAACCCTGTGTCTGCAGAGAACTCAAATCTCTGCATTCGTGCTGTGCACTAGTTAGTACTGTAACTACTGTAACTGGTACGGCAAAGGATGGAGCAACTAAGGTGAAACACTGAAGAAGTTACAGAGCATTTGCCTTGTTAGAGTATCATGAAATAAAACTTTTGCAGTCTCTACTGCTCCACAGAGGAAGATCAGTTGCTAAGATAGTGCAAGATACAAAATTTACATATTTTAGCACTGTCTTTTCTTCACAGGCAACTAGAAGAATGGTAAAGCTCAACTCATGCTGTTCCTTTACTATAATGCAATGTCTAACAGTAGCAATACTGAAATGTTCTTATTTTCTTGTTTCTGTTTCTCAAAGTGTTAAAAATTTGCATTCCTAGTTTTCTGAAGGATTATTTTTGAGGATTCAGATGTCTGCAAGCACCGTTTGTCTCGAAGAAGTAGTGTGTAGATAAGTGTTTCTCATATTAGACATGAATTAAACAGGTGTAAGTTTTACACAGTCTACATAAAAGTCGCTCTTTCTTCATCCAGGTTTCACTTCTACAATATTTGCACTGTCATAAACCAATTAATGATTCAGTGATTGAGGAAGAATATGACAAGAAGTTAATAGGAAAAAGAACCCTCTAATATACACGCAAATTATATGAAATACACATGCTACCCATATATGAAGAAAACCTGAAAGCTTGAAGCTAATACATAAATAAGGACTGCAAAAAGAAACACAAGAGACATCCACTCAATCCCGTTCTCCTTGGAGAATCACTTAAGAAATAATATAATTTCTCTAATGGAACTATCTAAATCTTAGGTGCTATAACTGCACCCACAAGCTTTCTTTGCCCTGTGATAGGTTTGAAACTTTAAATAAATGTAATCTGGCAGTTATATCAAAGGTTTTTCCTGCAGTCTAGTACCATACAATTCTTCAGTGCTCACTGAATAAGGAAAAGACCATCAGACATGTAAGTGAATTTTAATAATAAACAGTGAAGTTTTGCGCAAAGTATTAAGAAATCTAGATTCAGCAAGAAGTACATCATGAGATCAATTAAAATGTAATTTAATTTTGGACACTTTCAAAATAATTTTCAAAACATGCCATATTTAAGACCACATTGAAAATACTTTGTCAAAACCACTTTTTCCAAAGAAAAGGGAGTAACTATATTTAGACCATTTTACTAGAATTTAGTTTTGCTATGGATGTTCCTTTTCTTTCCAGTAGACATGCTTCAAAAAACACACGTGTTGGATACCAAAGTGCGAGGATATATGCTAATAACACTTGAGAGAATCACGACCTCCAGAAAAGTGAAACCTCTAGCATAAACTCATCCCAAAACATAGGACAACAAGGCTAAATATCTATCTTAGAGGCTTAGTAATCTACATTACTTGTTCAAATTCAGTCAAAATTAGGAGTAATGACTAGTTCACCATTGGCAGGGTAATCTCGATAAAACAGTTGGTACTGATCTTGTGTCACGAAAATACCAACGAGAGAAGAAAGAAACGTCCCTACAGGAGTTACTCCTTTGAACAAGTCCCAAAGTCCTGGAACTCAGGCGAAGACAGTTGTTTTGCACCTATGTATTTTACCATAATTTCATCTGCTATTTCAATATTCATTTTATGGTTACACCACAGGTAGCTGAAATAAACAAACACAACACCTCTCAGAGAAATCAAGGTTAATTTAAACAGGACACTTAAACCATAAATCAGGAGACTTAGAGTCCACCACCAAGTGGGAAAAAAATCAGCTTGTGTTCCAATTTCCTTAGGTGCAAAACTGAGAGAACTGTATTTCTTTCTAAAGTGCTTTAAGAACTTTAAGACAAGGGATGCTGTAAGTGTTTGATAGCTATTATTGTGCTGGCAAGTGCAGCATAACAGGATATGGACTAAGCAGTCTTTGAAAATAAAGCTGCACTTTCACATAAATTTTTAGCAGAAGCAGAGCTATACCAGTGTAAACCAGCCAGTCTACTTATCTCCCACCACCTACTAGCGCCAGCGTAATTGTTTGTAAGGCCACACGGTGAATCAAGCTAAGGAACTTACCCAGATAAATAGTAACTTTTTTTGGTGGGTTGTTTCTTTTGGCAGCAGTGTTGGGTAATAGCAGTTTGATGTGTATGTGAACTACAGTCTTAATTCTTCCAAAACCCAGCTAAATTGGTCCTCCAGTTTAATGAAGTACAAGAAAGCAAGTATTACCATTGAATACAGTTCACCTTGCTTTACATACGAACCTCAAAATTCAGGTCGCCTCCTCTTACAGACATTTGCACACATTTTAAAGCATAAAGTTTTGACTGCTCAGCAAGAAACTTATCTCAATTTTGTACTTCTAACTAGCAAACACTAACTCTATCCAAGAGACCTGAGATCTATCCCCCCCTTGCAGTTTTGTGTCACTAAATGTAAATGATAGATCTGTTTGTTAATGCAGCTGTTCTGCTGATGAAGCTCTGCACTTCCCTAAAGGTGTTAAAAAAAAAAAATTGTCATTTCTTTCCAAAATATGAGGATAAAGTATTTTCCTCTACAGGTCAAACTGTAAGGAAAAAAAACCCTTGTCTTTTTACAGTATAATCATGAAAAATTGGACTTAAAAATAGGCGTTTGAATGAAAAGACAGAATGGTTGCATGCAACTGTCAATGACTTCCAAGTTCTTCTCGGCAAAAAAACACACAGCTTTGTAATAGATCTGTAACATTTCCTTATCTCCAAAAGTTTTGAACGTACTTTTAGATACTCATATTTCCAATTAAGTATTGAACGCCACATATTAATCTATTTTTGTTCCCTCTCTCATGTACCTATTCTGATAACTTATTTTATATGTAATCACAACACTTTATTGCTAGGAAAAATAAACCAAAACAATCAAGAATTTCGGAGACATAAAATTAAGTTTGTAGGAGCTTGGTTCAAACCAACAAAAGGAAGCTGTTCTTCAGATAACAGGTCATTGAGCCGTAAAGCAATTTGCCAAAGGATGCATTTCCAATGCTAAAAGTTTCCATAGGATGAGGAGAAACCCGGGCCCTGAAATTGGTAAATAAGCACAGCTACATAGGGTCGGGGAAGACGGAGATGGAAACGACCAGAGGCCAGCTGAACACTGGGAACATTGTGCATTCGCTCTGCTTGTTTCCATCCCTCAGCTCTGCTGTCTCCTTTGACAGGACGCAGCTCTTCTGACGGACAAACGTGTTCTGAGTTACTCTGGGCAGCAGCAGCAGTTATTTCGAGCGCGCCGAGAGCGACCTTTACGGCGACCAGCGGGACAGCCGCCGAGGACCAAAGTGTAAGCCGCGCTGGCACGGACGGGTACCGAGGTAATTCCTACGGCGCGGCAGGACCCGGCGCTCAAGCACCACCCAGACCGGGAGCCACACGACAGCCACCGCTATCCCGACTCTGTCCCAGAGTACCGGGACACGGGCGCCTCTATCGCCCGGCCGGGACCCGAGGTGGGTCCGGTGCCGCGCTGCGCTCCCCGCGCCGCCGCTCCGCCCCGCGCAGGCCGGCGGGACGCGCGGCCCAGTACCACGGCGGGGGGCGGCGGCGGGACCCTCGCCCGGCGGCGGCGCAAGGGCCCAACCGGCCGCGCCAGGGGAGCGGGTGGCGCGGGCCCCGCCGCCCCGCCCGAGGAGCGGCCGCCTTCAGAGGCACCGACCCCCGCCGGGGGAACCGGAGGCGGCACCAGGACGCCCCGCTCGGCCATGCCGGAGAGCGCTCGTTACCGTCCCCGCGCTGCGGCCGCGCCTCGGCCTCTCGCCGCCGGCCGCTCCCCAGACCCGCCACCGCGGCACGGCGGACCTACCTGCAGCGAGAAGGCGGCGGCGGCAGCGCCCCGGGCCCGGGCGCACGGAGCTCGGCCCCGCCCGCGCGGCGACGACCGCCGCGGCCCCCCGCGATGCCGGCAGCGGCTCCTCGGTCCCTCCGCCAGCGCCCGCCGCCGCCGCCACGGGCCTCTCAGTTCGGCGCCGCCATTTTGTCGGTGCCTCCGCGGCGGAGGGCTGCCCGGATATGGGCAGCTCCCGGCCGCCCTTGCGCACCCGCCGCTCCCCCCGCAGCCCCGACCCGGATGGAGCGCGGCGGCCGCCGCCCCGGCGGGGAACTCAGGCGGCCGCCGCCCGCCTCGGGGCGGGGGGAACGCAAAAAAACCGGGTCCCCCGCCGCTGCCGGGTTTCGGGCGCTGCTGGCCTCTTCCGCGGCAGCGCCGAGCCCCACGGACAAAGGCCGGTTTTCTGCCGAGGAGAAACTTCTGCCGAGCCTGCGTGATCCAGTTAACGCCTGAACGAAGGGCTCGCTGCGGACGCACGCCGCCGGGAAGGAAAGCCCATCAGCTATCGCTCAGGGATGCATCTCGACCGCTTTTCTTTTCAGGCAGAGCGTTGCACGTCAAACAACTCGGGAAGCAAAATCTGAGGCGCTCTAAGGAGCCCCCTGCCAACTCCATACGCTCCCTTAAGGAGAGGACAGCCCTGGCCCCAGCGCACCATCCCTCTCCTCCAGGCAGGCACGCAAGGAGTGCGGATCAGGTGAAGTATTCGTATCACAGGAGAGCAAGAAGGCTGTTCTCACCAACCTGGAAGTAAAGTACACTCTACAGCGGTTTTGATGGAAAATGCCATCTTAATGGCATTTAACTTAATCTGCTGCTGCTCAAATCCTGAGGGTTCCCTCCGTCCTTCAGATTGCATCCCCAGGATCAGTCCAAGTAACTTATGGTTATTTACCTTCCTGCAAAGATGACTACAAGTACATCTATTCGAACTAACTTAGTAAGTCAGACCAGTATTCTTGTGCAAAACTTTTTATTAAAAAGAGAAAGGGTCCTCTGCAACAAAAGGTAGGTACAACAAGAATCATAAAAATTAACTTTTCAAAGATTGCAACAGACCAGATGTGAAATTTTGATTGTGACAAAGACTATGCCTCAAGTTTAGAAAGTCTTATTCTCACACCTGAAAACACAGCCAACACATCTGTCAATTATGACCTCTTAACTATAAAAAACACTTGTCTGTTGAGTTACAGGCACATTATCAAGATCAAGTTTTAACATGCAGCATCCATGATGAAGCTGTAAATAACCCAAAATGATGTTATTAAAATGCTAAGATTCTTACAGAACCTTTCACATTTCACAGCTTTATCAGTTTTCCTTTCCAATTCTCATGAACTAACATAAAAAGTTACATCCCTTAAATATATAAAAAACTCAGATTAAAAAACCCCATCTCTCTCAGGTGACATAAAAAAAATTTCAAAGAACTCCATAGTCTGGCCTTAGAATGAATACTCAAAAAATATCTTTACTAGGAAAAAAAATGGGGGTTTACCTTTTCTTCAGTTTGTATGCACATATGTATTATGGACATCAGTTTACAGCAAATATCTTGCCCTAGTGACCACCTTCCTGCTTACCAAAACCAAACAGGCATTGGGGAAGAAATGTTACCCATCGTGGAGCATCCATAACAAGTGAGAGCTGTCAGAACCTGAGGTACCTTACATTTCTTCTGCAGTACCAGGACCAAGCTGTAGGCTTCTCCCCCCCCCACGCTGATAACAGACTAATGAGTATCATTAAGAATGAACCTGACATTTCCCAGTAGTTCAAGGTGATCAGTACTTCAAAGGGATGCTGGAGTCGTTTCATGCAAAAAGTTGTCTGTTCACGTAAATAGCCTCTGCATCAGTACCATATACTAGGCATGGTCCTAAAATATCTAAACTATTCACAGACAAAGTCTGATTTGGAATTAAGTTGGTGATTTCCATGCGGTCTTTGGTAGGATCGTTGCTTAGCCAGGCACTTACTACAGACTGGTTAATGGCACTGTGGGAAAAATAGGTAGTACTTCTTCCTCCTGAAAGAAGGAGAGGGAAAGAGGGAAATAAGTTCCCATTTAGTTCATATATTCTCAGAATGCGGAGAAACATAGTAGGTATGGGACAGACATAATGGGAATATCATTTTACATTTAAATCAGTTTTCGGATTAGTTAACAGATGTTGTTGTCTCTTTGGTAAACGAAGGAAAAAATAGCTTAAAAAAAAATCAAGTACTTGAAGTGATTACAGAAACCTGCTACCAGCTCTGTCCTCAGTTAAGACAAATAGGTCAGTACAGCTATGAACTCATCTCACTGAACAAACAGTGTAAGTATCTACAAGTTTTTCCAGCCAGAGATTAAAGCAAGGACAGACCTAAGAACGAAAGTCTGTTTATACAGTGTCTTGCTACATTTGGGGCATCATCTTTGCTTTAATGACACTTGTTCCCTACCATCCCTTCTCCCTACTTGCTCTGCAGCAAGCGATATACCTGGATTTGACTTTGAATTTTTTCCACGTAACATTTTACATTCAAACTGAAGTCTCACAGTTTGAGAACTATCATTCAGCATAAAATTAGCAAGTCACTGAAGTGGTGCTAAAGGGTTTATATTTAATATACCTGAAAACACTCAGAGTGCAACTTGAATCAGTTATCCTATTGTTTCCCTATATAGAACCAAGCTTTGAATGGTAACTTTGAGGCCAAAGGCAGCAGATGACAACTGAAAGTTTCCCCACTGTTTACAGTCTGAAGTGGCAAGGAATTAAGCAGTCTTTGTCACTAGAATGTGAAAATAAATATTTATGTTAAATCAGTTCATATCTTTAATTAAAATCCTGCCATGATACAAATGGATCCAGTTTCATTCATTGAAAGTTCCAATTATGACCTTGAATAGTAAATTCATAATTCCACTATCCTATTAACATATCAATTATTTCGGTATTATAACATCTGCCTCGGAGACTCAGATAGTAATGTGTCATTTAGGCTGCTTTCACGTCTCTTCTGTATACAGATGATTTTAAAGTGAACGCAATCTGTCTTTGAAATACTACATGTGCCCCTTCACACACTGGACAGAGTACAGCAGATAAAAAAAAAAAAAACACCAAAAACCAACAACCACAAAAAAACTCACACAACTGCTAGCCTTATAAGTAGTTTTCCTGAAGTGCCTATCAGGGCTTTCTTTCTAAGAAAAGAAACCAGCTTTTAATTTTCTGTATTAGGATTGTGTTATTAATTGGGTCATGTGAGAACATTGACTTTAATTATGTTGCCAACTGACAAATTCGGTGCAGATTGACTTCAAACATCCTTACCTTGATGAAGAAAAGATGGTTTTTCAGATATGTCTGTGGAAGTATCCCAGTGCCAAAGAGATCCATCTTCAGAACACGTAAATAAGTGATCGGGGTTGGAGGGATGGAAGTGAACTTCCCACACTGGAAGTATCAAACCAAAACAAAAAACACCCCCGACTTCAGAACAAGTATCAAGTACTTAGCTCAGTGCACTTTGGCTAGTGTGATATGGACATGCACTTGCAAGAACCCAGGCCCCCACCAAAACCTTCCATTCTTAAGTGTGTGTGTGGGTAGGAGACCCAAAACTCCACCCTTAGTTATTTACTGCAGTTTTCCCTCCCTGGGCGGGGGAGAAGAAAAAAAAGAAGAGAGACACTCTAGTTTGTTGCCTTTTCAGTACTGTGAAAATTGTTAAAGGTTAAAATCTTATCTGAACTGAGGCATTCTGAATACTTTCTCATGCATCTTCCCTACTATTAAGTTTAAATCTGCACACAGCATGCATTCCTTCCGAGCACACGCATTATTATTTTGTGTCTAAGTACCACAACTGTGGAAGAGATATTTAAGTCAGTAAAACTTAACATCAAGAAATATTTTTACTCCTTAAATATAATTGTGGCACCGAGTCAAGAAATTTTCAGCACAAAAGGAATTGTTATCTTGTTCATATAAAATTACCAGGAAAGCAAGCTGTTTCAGCATTGTGGAGGCACTCGATGGATCTGTACTATCTTCGGTTTCCCCTCCTTCCTCATGTTTTCAAGTTTGTTAATAACTGCATTCTTGCTTTACTATACCTGCATACCACAGCATCAATTTCTATGACTATTAATATACCTACCCTTCTAGAAACGCAGCTATTCTGATTAAATGCATCTAATGACTCATTAAAGAACTGCTTACTAATTCTAGTTTTAGTTTAGATAGAGTTGGCTTTTAGATAAGAACAGTCTCATATACAGAGAAGGAACAAACTGAAGCCAACTGGATGAAGACACATTAAGTAGCAACTATGTGATTGTTCTCTATCGTAGCTACAACACCTAATTATTCACAGAAATTAGAAACTTTTCTAAAATGCCACCTTCTTCCCCCTCCAGTTCAGATACTTACTTTCTGCTTCATGAGCATTTAGCAGGGACACTGGCATAGTACCTTGCCTGATGTCCCATATACTCAGCATCCCATCCTGGCCCCCTGTGGCCACAATATGCTGCTGATTGGGATGCCTGTCCACACAGTGCAGTGGAACTCTGTCACCTGTCCTGCAAAGGAGAAAAGAAAAAAAAAAAACAATAAAAAACCCATGAATTCTTTATTCAGCTTCTATTTTCAACTTCTTAATCCCTAGGAGCATTGATGAACAAGGCAACGGCATCGACTGCAGCTTCAGTTCCTGCAGAATCTGGTCACTACAGGCTGAAGCCGCATGACACCTACTGGAAATGAGAGGTACGGCAATAACGTGAAGCTACAATTGGATAAGCATCAGGTTCTGTGCCCTATGGTATACAGGCATCTACACGGTATCTGACAGCTTTACAGGAGTGAGAAAACCTTGCATACTGATAATACTCTAAGTATACCTACAGTAATAAGGTTACTCTGAAATTCATGTTATGATTACAGTTTCAACATATACTAAGAGTTGCAAAGGGAGACTGGGCACTAACAAAACCAGGTACCTCAACCACAGCCTATTAACAGCAATGGGAATTATTCCACAGACAACAGGATTTGAATGTAGCTCACAGTTTGTTTTCTCACAATACCATATAAAGCACAAAATTATCATTCAAATGCATTTCAAATGCTAGAAACTTTATATTAGGCCTGTGGAAAAAAACAGATGCAAAGTATATTTAATTAGGGGAAGAGAAAGATTTTTGGGTTGAAGGTTGTTTTTTTTCTTCTTAAAAAGGAGCAAGTGTACAGGTGCGATAGTCCTTCAAGAGTTAAATCATAGAACAGACCACTTAAATACAATGCTCAGCCACAACAGTAATTCAGCCATTAAGCAGAGTCTGCTTCTGATTATGTAAATACCAAAGAAGTTAAAAACCATTTAAAAAAAAAATCGATATTCTCACCCCACTGTCAAGAAGGTATCAGGAAAGATCTACATCAGATTATATAAAGTAGCACATGCTTCTCAATAAATACGTAAAAAAAATGAAGGTCTTACAAAGAAAATATTTGAGATGGCTCATTTCTTTGCTGTCTGAGGTCCCATATTTTTAACTGTCCAATTGAATTTACTGTCAAGATCTCAGTTGTGCGAAGGAAAGTCACTGCATGGAGCGTACTGCTGTCTGCATTGTCTGCAAGAGATGAGGAAAGCACTCGGGTAAACCTACAGAATGCTAGTCTCCATTTAATTACAACAAAAAAACTGTTTTTAGGGAACAGAACACAGCTGCTTAAGCATGGTTACAACCTCTCTGCATTTTCAGGGGCGGAGGCAGACCAGTGTCACGTGAAATTTTAAGTGTTGCAAGGGTACCCTGTGAAAAAGGAGCCCTTGCTTCCTATATCAAACACTACTGAGACAAATCTGTAAGAAGCTGTATTTAATTAGCTCTGGTGCTGACAGAACTACTTGTTGATCCATAAGATTTCTTTCTATGGTTCCTAAGAAGAGGAATCAATTTAGCCAGGTCCATGGTTTTCATAAGAGTTTTCTTTATATGCTCTGCATCTACTGACACGAGGCAAGCTATGGAGCGTTTCATAATGCAGTTCTTCTGAACACAAGAAACGGTAACTCTGGCTGAGAACGTTAAGCAGTTGCATACAGAAGCACTTAATTCACCAACTTCCTTTAGACCTTCTCCAAGAACTGTCAATGTGATATCCATCCCTGTCCCTAAAGCCAAACCAAGAATTATGCTTTGCTTGTTAATCTTAATAGCTAAATGGCAAAGCTGTTTTTTCGGGTCCTTTTCTCCAGTGCTTCTTTTGGTCAGAATAATTTACAATGTCAAACACTTCACAGCATTGAGGTGAAACTTGTAAGGCTTTAGGAGAGAATAACAGACGCCATATTCTTATAATTTGATTCTGTTATTATATATAAACTTTTCATCTTGATTATGATCGGGTAACATTGTTACATCTACTTTCATTTCAAGTGTTTTAAAATTCTTTGTGTAAGTCTATACTGAAAATATACGTCAATTTTTTGCTGCGTAAGATGCAAACCTTTTCTGATATTGAGACAGACAAGTTTCAAATATCTGTAACCAGGCATCAATGTATGAGTTTTCTTTTCTGCCTACTATTTAAATGAAAGATGAGGGGAAGAAGAAACAAACACACACACACCAAAACACCTTTAAGAAGAAATGTTAGGTTACTGAACACTGAAGTTCTAAACGGTTTAAAATTTTATGACAGAATAATGGTAAGTGATTTAGCAATGATATATCTTTTGGCTCCAAAAGATTTTTACATCATCTCTAACTTTGGAGATTTTTTCCTACCACAATTGACTATAAAACATATTAACTTTGTGTTACTCTTAAATCCATTAAACAATAAAAAAAATAGCAAGGTACTCCTTTACAAGTATTTCATGAGGAACAAGAGTTCTGTCTTCACGTTAAAACGTGCTGAGGGTTCAACTTAGCACCTGGGAAATGTCAAGATGTCATTGAATTGGGAACAAGTACAAAGGATTGCTGACACTATAGAACTCCATACTGAAGAACGTGAAAGCATCTTCCAAGATGTTCTCTTCGCCTCTCCAACTTTTACTGTAAAACAATCTCTAGTCAATGAGTTCGTGCTAGTCCCTTCCACATAACTCCAGGTAAACTTCACTTACCAGGTCATAGGTGTGATTGACTTACTTATGGACCATTCCCATTTTAACATTTCCCTTCCCATTTCCAAAAGGGCATTTATCAATTAATTCATATGTGATTTCTTAAACGTTTATGCACCAGCAAATCTCAATGCGAAGTCTTACTGCAGCGTAACACTGGCTGATGCTACCACTACAAGCAAGCGTTTTTACATAGTACTATCAAGTGAGCACTAAGAAAACTAACAACTTGCATCCTGCACATTATTAGATCTGTATGTAAGCATCTGAGCAATTGCCCAGAGAAAAAAAATATGGATTTTTTTTGTGAACATCTGCTTCCTGTGAGTCAGCAAAACATTCTACGCTGTTAAACTTGTACCAGAACATTCCGTGTTAATATCTGTATGTAAAAATTTAGAAATAAAACAATTCTTTTAAACTAGTTAATGTTCTCACCCCTCAAAGGGGAAGTTACTGTGTTTTGTAGGCATGTGCTAATAAAATCTGCCTCATGCCCTGCTACCCTTTTTTTTTCTTCCCCCCCCCTTTCCCCCCCCTTTTTTTCCCCCTTCCCCCCTCCCTTTTTTTCCCCCCCTTTTGTAAAAGCATAGAAAAGTTTCCTACAAGAGTTCTCAAGGAGCTTCACTAAAAGACTGTATGCAATTAATAGGATTTATCTTGTGTGTGTATATACAGCCATGCACACATAAGTACCCCATCTAGAAATCCCAGAGCACTTCCTTCCTTAACTGGCTTATCACTGTGTAAATTCCTTCATCCATTAGAGGCAAGATTTTGCTTGAGGAGAAACACAGGTGCTGTGTCAAACTGAAGCTTCAGGAAGAAAGTCCCAGTTTAATAATGCTGCTATCAAACATGGTGTTACTGTCCTTTAAGTAATTTCTGCTTTTAAGTTTCATTTCCATCAGATGCTACAAACTTGTATTCTATTTCCATGAGACTAGCATGATAGAAGAGTTGAGAATAACCAAGTTTTGACACCTTTTACAAACATCTCACTCTATCACATGATCTGTTACTCTACGAAATACAGAGTTTTTCCATTAAGCGAGAAATTATCACTGTAAGCCATGGTATCTGGCAGAAGAACAGGGTACAAACAGTGGTTACTGGTTCTTGGTGTTCCTTTAGACATAAGAGAAATAGTTTTGAATATGGACAGCATGAGGGTTAATCTTAGTACAAATAGTGAAGTGAAATTACCATTTCACTGACCTCCAGTTATGAAGAACTTGGGACACAATACTTCTTGAAATCTAATGATATTTCATGTATACTGTCATAGCATTTAACAATTCTCGCTGAAACAGAAACCTACAGAGAATGTTAGGCCTGAAACTTCTCCATCAGTTAAAACATTAACTTAGAAATACCTGAATGAACACAGAAATACATCTGAAATACACTTCAGGTATCTGAAGTCTGAAGGAATATAGGAATAATCTGGAGGAAACACATTCAACTTAGAATATTTAATTCAATTCTCAACTGACTTCCTTTTTTTTTTTAATCATTTGAGATGCTAAACACCAAACAAAACACTTCAAACTAAACTAATTCAAACAGTTATTTGACATACCTATAGTTCTTATTGCACTCTTTTGGTCAGCTCTGAAGAGATTTATTCTACCATCTTCTCCAACAGTGACAATTTCTGGGTTGTTGCAGATGACTCCGGTACATGCTGCTCCACCACAAGACGTGTCTTGATCCACATGATAATGGGCTTTCTCCCACCGCTGGTTGGCAGACAAAGTCTAAGTAGTAACCAGAGATGAAATTCTGCTGGTAAGTAATGATCCTGATAGATCAAAGCTTCCAGCATACTTACGAAACAAGAAACAAGCCCCAGGAAAGCCACACTACCTCACAGGAATGAGAATCTCCTATACAAATAAGAATCAGAGATCTAAATTTTCCTCAAGTCTTGAGCACACAACCCTTCAATGAAACATGGATTATTTCTTCTCTGAACCACCTTTTTCCACATGAGCTAGAAATCAGAAAGAACAATCTATTTATGAACTATGAAATGCCTTTCGCTAGACTTCCCCCTTCAGTCTTTCCCCAGGCCAAGGGAAAAGAGCTGAGCCCTTTACAAAATATAAGGTCAGATTTAGATTTTGATTGCAAGGAATTTAGTTTATTTTAGGTACCACATCAAACTATTAACAGATATTAGTCTTTATTGTGTCATTGTGAATATGTAAAAAAGTCATTACACATTTATTTCGCTTTCATTTATAATCAAAAGACTAGAGGTTACATATCTTCCCTCACATGACACTTGTGAGAAGAAATTCAACACAAGTCATTTAGTTCAAGAATGCAAAAACTCTAATAAAGCAGGTAAAAGTCCATTAATGCCCACTCCCCCAAACCAATAAAGTATGTTTTCAGTGAATGGACTATTTGGTTACAGGTATATACTAATGGACACCCCAGTCTATCTGGCTCTGGAATCTAATTTATGTAGTAGGTGTGCAAATGCTTTTTTCTTTCGTTATATGTATAAAGCCAAAGCTTTTTGTAGCAGACTTCAAAAAATTGATTTTGGTACGCAGATGTTTCTTGCTCTAGTAGCTTTGAGAAATCTTATGCTAAGACCAAAGTGACCTGTGTTACACAGAATAGCAGCTTAAAGCCAGGGCAAGTTACTTACCTGGTTATTTTGATGATGACGGAATATAGTTACAGTTCCTGTTGATGAGGCAACCACGATTCTCTCTTGATCCAAAAACTGAAGAGAGATAATAAGCATGCTATCAGTTGATGTCAGTACCAAAATGATCATTTTTATTTTAGAGTAGCCTAAATAGGTATAGTTAAAAAACCAACCCCAAATCCACAAACTGATACTGGTTGGTTTTGCCCTCCTTCTTCATAAGAATTTTTTTTTTCAATCTCAGCATTTTGACAGCTCACTATCACTTAATTTCTCTTAAGTGACAAGCCCTTAAAAAATACAGATCTATTCAACACAGCTGTTTTACCTGCATGTCCATAACATCACCATTGTGCCTGATGTCACACAGCAGCTGAGGTTCTCCTTGATATTCACCACTGAGGCCCACATTTCCAAGATCCCCAACAGACCAAATGGAGATCCTGTTATCCTGTACGGAAAGGACACCACCAGTTTTACTGGAAAACGCTTTTGAAAGTACCTAGCAATAAGCCAGCCTAGAATCCACGGCCTTCTCGCCACAGCCGGAGAAAGCAGCAGGCTGCAGGCCGTGCACCGCTCCGGAGGCCGCGGGCAGGGGGGAAGCGCTCGCCCGGCGGGACAACCCTGCCCAGCAGCGGGGCGGCCCCCGGCTCCCCCGGGGACGCGAGCAAGGCAGAGTCAAGCGAACGCCGGGACGGGCGGCGCTCACGGCAACCTCCGGCCCCGCTCTCCCACGGGAAGCGGCGGAGGCTGAGGGGGCCGAGGGGGCGCCGCCGCCCGCCCCACGCCCCGGCGGGAAGGAGGCGCCGCGCCTCCGGGCCCGCCCGCCCGCCCGCTACCTCATTGTCCCAGGAGCCGGTGGCGAAGAGGTCGGGGGGCTGGAGCGCGGCGGGGGGCAGGGGCCGCCAGCGCGTCTTGCTGATCTTCTGCGACACGAACTTGGCGCACACCTCCTCCATGGCCGCCCCCGCCGCGCGCCGGCTCCCGCCTGCCCCGCGGCGCGCCTCCTGATTGGCTGCGGCGCGACGGCGAGCGCGGAGGGACAGGCTTGCGCCGCACCGGGGAGCGTCCGCGCGCCCGGGCGGGCCGGGGCCGGGCATGGGGGGGGAGCGGGGCGGCGGCCCGCCCGGCCCCGCCGTATGTAGCATCCGCGGGGCGCCAGCTGCCGGCGCTTACCGAGACGGACAGGCCGCGCCCCGTCAGCCCCGGCCGTTCGCTAACCGGCAGCCGAGGGAAGCGGGCGCGGGGGTAACGGCGCAACGCCCTGCAGTGGTGGGGCGGGGGGGCGGCGGCAGCGGGGCTGTCCCGCCGTGCCGTGCCGTGCCGCTGCGAGGCGTTATTTGCAGAACCGGGTCCGGGAGAGGAAGAACTAAAGCACTGAATCTGCCCGTGCGCTCACCTGTCCGCTGCGCCGGGCCGGCTGCCCCCGCAACGTCACGCGTTTGTATCATCTCTTTCTCAAAATCAATGACTTTTACAGCAACTAGTTGTCTCTGGTCTAGATTTGCTTTTAAATATCTGCCAGTCATACTCTCCTCCCTCTGTCAGATTCCTGCCTGTACAGAACTACAACGATAATTTTTTTGTCCCCAATAGCGTGTTAAATTAAACGAGCACGCATGTACTTCCTTTATCATATTTCACTTCAGACCTAAACAACTGTGCAATAAAAAGTTCAGAGGTTAGTTGTAAAATGAGCTAACGGCTGACATAGCTACATTGTCATTTCAGAGGACGGGACTCTTGTCCAGTCACTGCAGTGCAGTAAGGGACTTTCTCACAGGCACCTTCCTACTTTTTCAGCCTGATTTTCTGCTGCATTTTTTTCAAATCTGCCACTGCCAGCTCTCTGAGGTTCTGTCAGGTGGACTTACCAGCATTAGCAGCAGTGGCTTGGGCTAACTTTCCCCTGTGTTATTGCACTTTGCCTGCCAAAACCATCAGTCAGATTTTTACTATACAGCATTCTCGAGTTCCTCATCAAGTCTGCTGTGCCGTTTTGTAATCCTTCAGATGTGATATCAAATCAGTGATATTTTATATGCTTTATGCATCATTTGAACTTAAATTGTGAGGAACTTTTTTTTTTCCCCCATAATTATGTACAGCAGAATCCAACACTGAACATATTCAACAAGCTGGATGCTATTGTAGTCTGCCATACTGCAAGCCTTAAGCCAGCTTTGTTGCACGCTGCAGTAGCGTTATTATTGTACAGTAGCCAATACCTCTGGTGCCCTGTATTAAGCTGCTAACAGCAATCCTGCAAGTCACTGTCAACTCCAAGGGTATTTTCAGCTAATTCTCATAACACTTGTGAGAAAGGTCAGTGGGCAGCCTTAGAATGCAGCTACAGACCAGACAGCTAAAAGCGGGAGAGATAACACTTCGGGATTATTGAAATGTTTTATTAGGCAAATATTTTTGTTGGTTACTTTGTGATTTCTGTGTGTATTTTTTCTCTTGTGCTCTTGGATGGTTTCTTTCTTTGCTCAGGATTGCTCGTTCAAAAGCATTTTGGAAGTATTAAGGAGAGTAGGTTGGACATAGAGGCTTATTTTTGTTAAGAGGGAAAGAAGAATCACAATTTTTCTTTCCTGTCTTAAACTTTTTTTAAGAAAATTTTGGCACCATGTTATGTGATGGAGGTGAGAGCTGTGATGGATTTAGGGCTGCTCTGTAAACCTTTAAATATGTTCTCTGTCTTTGATCACTATGAAAGTTGTGTACTGTGTTAGTATGTTGTTTTAGCATAATAGCAGATTTAAATAAACAAATAAAAGGAGGAAACAAACACTGGGAGGAAATATGCCTCATCAAGTATTTCTGAGGTTGTCAAAAAGGACATTAAATCTAGACAAAGCTGACTCTGGGCATTGGGTCCAAACATATTAGCTGAGACAAGGAGCATCTATGGATTATCCTTAAATGTGGCTAAAGCTAGGAGTGTGAGTGAAAGGGAAGAAAACCAAAAGCAGGCCTCTCTCTGCCAGAGGTTAGAGGGCCTGGGAATGAAGGCACTTACTAGATCAGTGGATGTACTAGGGCAGGATAAGGCTAATTCTGAACCCTATTTGCTTATAATCTGCTTTCCTCCAATTATCATTCAACAGTGTTTTCAGAAAGTTATTTGGAGACGCCATATTTACTGCTGGTCATAACTCCTGGAGTTGTGCCCAGTTCCATCTCTTGAACAAGCGCAGTTGCTAGGCAGGGTACTGCAGAGCAGATTTAAGGGCAGAGTGCCAGGGCCCTGGGTGCGTTTGTAAGCCTTACTTGCCCTCACCTGGGGCTCCCACCTGGGCTGGGGCACCTGCTCCTGGCCTGAGCTGTGTTGTAGGAGGGCCTGTGCCCAGCCACATCCCTGATTTGGTGACTGGCTTGACTTGGGGCCTGACTTGTCACTTTGGTTTTGCTTGATGGCAAAACCATTACCGTCCCAAGCCTTGCTCTGCTTGCCTTGCTCGGACACCATGGGATGGTGTCCTGCTGTGTGGCATTGTCGTCCCTGGCTCCGGGCTCACCTTCTCTCATGGAGGGGTCCTGCTGCTCCCAAGCACGGAGAGTCACTGATGTGCCTGGGTCCTTCTCGCCTCCTCTTTGAGTGCAGGGCTGGGAAAAGAGGGATGCTGAGTTCAAAATAATGTAAGCTTCTGAAATGGAAATAATAAATGAAGGTACACACCAAACTGGCTTGAGATTACAGGAAAAGAAATGAGATGAAGGAGAGTGATTAAGTTAAAAACAGAATGGAGGCAGGGAGAGGAGTGACTGTAGGTGTAGAAGCCAATTAGTGTGGGGTTTGGGACATAACTGCGGAAATGTTCAGCAGGAACATTTCACAAGGCAATTTCTGCTTGTGGTATGTATATGCAGAAGCAGATGGGATCAGACAGTGATGATCAACTTTTCATATGCTTTTTAAATTCAAAGAACTTAAAAAATCTAATGGGTTCATGAGGTGGGAGGGAAGGGATGAAACAGAAATAGTAGCATGGAGGGGTTTATATATAAACGTATGTAAGTACTGCTAAGGGATTGAGATGTGGGTGAATGTGCGGAAAAGGAGAGAGATCCGGCATGCTTAAAATTAGTGGGATCTCCATGTCAGAACAATCAAGTGATGGCCCACTCTGGCTGCTGGCATTCCTGTGCCTCTTCCCTAACAGGGCTGTCCATGCATCAGCTCCCTGGAGAGCCTAGGGAGATGGCTGTACCTGTGGAAGATGGGGGTGCCTGCAACTGACAGTGGGCATCCAGGGACCAAGATGCTCACGCTGGTTTGGACAAGTGAGGGGGAAGAGGATACAGGAATGCTGAGTGTCAGAGCAGATGGAGAGGTTCCACGTGAATGCTGATGGCCAGAAAACATTTTTTTTTTTAAATTTCTGCTTGTGTTTTACTCCAGTGTAGAATGTCTATGTTTCTTTTCGTTTTATCTTAATGGATATGCTCTTAATAAGTTTAAAAAATGGACTCATGGCCTGGGGTTATACAGCAGAATGAGCTAGGGACCCTCATGTTTGTTTACTGCACAAATGGGTGCATCCTGCCGCTATTGGTGCATGTTAGTTTCTCAGGGCCCTTTGAGGCAACTTGGCTTGTCTTAAAGCTCCTGGAAACTTGCAGAGCTGAATGCTGTTTCCTTCACACATGCCTGGTATCCATCCAGGACACCCCAGATATCGCTTAGGAAGGCTCACACTTATGTTCTTGTCATTCTCTGAATAGTCGTGCCAAGAATGTAGCCAAGAGATGGACAATAGGTACATTCAGTCTGAAAGTGCCTGGGCAAGTCTGCAAGTTCCTAGGAGATAAAGGTGGGCTCTTTCTCTGTGCTCTGTGACAAGCTTAACCCTAATTCAAGCTGGTGCTGGCAAGCAGCTTCAGTTTGTATGTAAATGGTTTCTCTTGTGTTTCTGGTCTCCCAAGGGGGTAAGTATCCCTGGAATGCTTTTAAACATGGGCCAGCTAGTTTCTTGCCAACAACCTCTCTATGTGAAAGCAATGCAGTTTGCTTGCATCTGACAACAGAAAATGTCTTTTGCATTTAAAACAATGAAGTATTTTTGTGTGTGTATTTTTACAATGTCTGTCTGTTCTCTGCATTTGCTGCCCTTTGGGAATTCCTCTAACTCTACAGCTTCTTTCCTTCTCTCCCAGCCCACTGGATACAACAGGGAGACCTTTTATATTCCGGGGCAGGCTGGGAGTCTCTCACGGACCATAGAGCAGTTGCCAGATCATGCTTAGGAGAAGTTAAATGGCAAATACAGAATGAAGCAGCGGATCTGTCTCCAGGATTAAAGGAACCGGATGGGAAAGGTCTGGGAATTCTATGGATGGGACCTGTTGTATGCATTGGGCAACGGCCAGATTTGCCCTGGACTGACTGCTTGCCAGAAAAGCAGATTCCCACCTTCACCTCATTTTCTTCACCTGAACCAGCAATGACAGAATGGAGTATATGTGTTGCGTGGAACTGGAACAGGCTCATCCCTCCCAGGATGGGTTCTCGCACAGAAGATGATGTTATCTGTGTCTCCCGTGGTGGTATGTTAGGCTGTGTGTGTCCTGCTATCAGGAACGCTTTTAAGAAACAATATGATATTTGAATTTATATCTGCTGGATGATACCTTGTTTCCTCTAATGTTTATACAGCGTAGTATTGATAGGGCCTGTCTATTCATAGTCATGTATCACTGTTCTCATGTTTCAAAGGAAAAGAGGTGAAACCCGTGCTGTCTGGTACCCAGCAGATGCCATACCTGCACTGTTGCGCCTGGCTGAGAGGAAAGGCGGTGGAACTGCAGTGCCGGGCGTGTGGAAGCTCGTTCACGGGGACCAGAAGGGGGCACAAATGCAGAAGTCACCGCGCTGACGGTAGGTTCCCCGGCATCGTCTGCAGTAATGGAGTTCGCTTTCCCTTAAAAACAGTAGAAACACATATAAATAACAGGTGGCAAATGAATATCGGTGGCAAAATTAATCACTAAGGAGTACCCCGGAATACCACATGATCGAAGGAAATTAATTCTGTGGTTTTCTGCATTATGCTACAGGCTGTGGGAGGAACCGAAGGTGCTACTTTTCCCTTAAGATTGCTACCTCATCGTGTGCCTACGCCGGGACAGGGTGAAGGCCACATCGGAAGTACCAGTTTGGCGTTTATTAAATTCTGAGTTACTGATTTTATGACGCAGACACCTTTTAAAAGGAATTTTACTTTGTAACTTTGTCCTGCAACAGCACGGCGCCAGGAACAGACCGTTGACGCTGTGGCAGCGTTTAGCCATACAGGCGGGTGCCAGCTCCCACAGCCTCCCATCCCTCCCCGTTCCCTGTGCCCGGTCCCACCTCCCCGCCCCCGGCAGCCCACCGCCGCCTCACCGCCGCAGCGACTCCCGCCTCGGGGACCGCTCCCGCCCCAGCTGACCAATGGCAGCCTCCAACACGTAGGCCTGGCCCGCGCGGGCTGGCCGCGGCCAATAGGCGCGCCCCATGCAAAACGCCGCGCCGCGGGACGGCGATAATTGGCTTCGTCGCAAGGGCGGTGGGGCGCGCGCGGGGCCCCTGTGCGGGGCTGGCGGTGGCGGCGGCGCCGTGAGTGGCAGGACTGGGCCGGCCCGCGCCCGCCGCCCCCTCCCTCGGTACGCGGCGTGTGCCGGCTCCTGCCGCGAGTGGCCAAAACTGGGGGGAGGGGGGGAGTACCGGCGCCCCGTTTCGCTGGCTCATTCATTAACGGAGCTCGTAGGCTCACAGACCCGTCCCGACGCCCGCGGCCCCTGCAACCAAACCCGCGAACCGGGAGCAGCCGCAGCACCCCGCGCCACCGGCGCCGCAGGCTGCAGCTTGGGGGGGGGGGGGCGGGCTGGGCTCCGGAAGCCGCTACCGGCACCGGGGCTCGGGCCACCCACGTGCTCCCGCGGCCCGACCGCGCTCCCCTCGGCCCGCAGCTCCCAGCCCCCGGCGGGGCGGGAGGGGCCGGCCCCTGGCGGGCGGCGGCAAAGCGGCCCCACTTTCCCCCCCCCTCGCCCCCCCCCGCGCACGGGGATCGCCCCACGCGCGTCCCGGGGGGCGACGGGCGCGCATGCGCGGGGGGGGGGGGCAGCGCGGGCCGGCGGCGGAGCGGCGGCGGCCGGAGAATGTCGGGCGCGCGGGGCGGTGGGCGCGTGGCCCCTCCCCCCGGCGGGCGCGCGGCAGCCGCAGCGGCGGCAGCGGGGGGGGGAGGAGGCGGCGGCGGGGAGGCGGCGCCTGTGTCGGCGCTGGAGGTTGTGTCCTTCCTGGGGAAGCTGCTGTGCGCAGTCGCGGCGCTGAAGGCGGCCCTGTACCTGCTCCGCAGGGTCTGTCTGGCGATGGCCTGGAAGTCGGGAGGCGCCAGCCACTCCGAGCTCATCCACAACCTCCGCAGTGAGTCCGGGGCGGGGGCCGGGCCCCTCTCGCCTCCGCCGCGGGGCGGCCGGTACCGGCCGCGCGCGCTTCGCCTTCCCGCGGCGCCCGCCCCGCCGCCAACTGTCAAGGAGCCGCGCCGGCGGGGGGAGGAGGCGAAGGCGGCGCCCGGCCGGGGGGTGTGCGCCTGGGCGTCCGTCCGGGTCCCTCCCGGGAGGGCGCGGCGCGCGCCGCCGCCGTCCCGCAGCCGGGCGGAGGGCGGCGGCCGCTGGCGCAGGGCGGGCCCGGGCTGCTGCTGCGGGAGGAGATGCGGCGGGAGGGGCGGCGCCGGCGGCGGTCCCGAAGGGGAAGCGCTGTGCGGCGGCGGGGCTGTTTTCAGCCCGCCGCCTCCCCCCCCGCCCCGCCCGGCCCCGTTCCCGCCGCCTCGGCCCCGCCTGCCCGTTGTGCGAGCCGAGGCGGGGCCGCGGCGGCAGCCCCGGGGGGAGCCCCGGAGGGCCCGTGATCCTCCGCACGCAGCGGGCTCGGCGTCCCTCTGCCTTCGCTCCGACCGCCTCAGCCGGGCGGTGGGGAGCGGCGCCCCCAGGCCCCTCGCAGGGCGGGCCGGGGGAACGGCGGTGCCGGCGGGCGCGCAGTCTTTCAGGCCCCGGCTAAACGCGGAGGGGGCTGCCCGGGTTCGGGAAAGGCGCCGAAGAGGCCGCGGTCGTTTGCGTTGGGTGAAGGGGGCGTGTGGCAGGAGGCCACTCGTGCGGTCCGAAATGCTGGCTGTTGGCCCCCGTCCCGAGCTGCTCCTTGCGAAGCGGTGGCCTAGGGCCGCCGGGAGAGGAGAGGAGCTGCCGAGGTTACAGGCTCACGCTGTCGCCGAGCCTTCCGGTGCCTGCCCGGGACCTGGCGTTCCTTCACCTTACCGACGGCTTGTGCTGGCCCCGCGGGGCGTGTGGAAAGTGTTGGGCGGGTGCTCTTTACTGATGCCCTTCACTACAAGTCTGCGGGACCATTTACACGCGATCCCCGCTGAGAGGACAGGGGGATAACACCTTCCCCCTTCAGAGCTTCCATTTTTCATATTAGCCTCGGATTAATCTGTACTGGATACACTGGTGGCGTCTCTTTACTCCTCGTCTTTCCCTTCCTCCCCTCAAGTCCGTGTCCTAGACGTAAAAGGATGTAGATTTGGAGCCTGTATTATGGCAGTTGTCTCCTGTTTCAGTAGTGCTGCAAGACCACAGACAACTTCACCTGTTTGGTCTCTTTGTTATTTTGGAGACATAGGAGAATCATCCTTGTTGTTTTCCCCAGTCAGCTTATGTTAGATCCTCTGATCCTGTGGTCTTTTCCAGTATTTTCTTTTTTGCCACTCTTTTGCGAACTCTTCCATCCAGTAGAGCAATATATGCCAAAGTGACTTTCGGTTTCACTGTAAAAACTGCCTGTTTAACAAATAGATAACTTATCTAGCTAGGAGAGTTGCAGTGCATTTTTTTGTTTTGTTTGCAACTGTAAGGGCCAGAAATACTGTTTTAGTGAAATTCTCTTCCCTTACACAGCAGGGGAAAACTTTCTGACATAGAAATGAATGTCAAGCTATATCCAAGAAGTGATTATTGCCAGAATTGTCTATGGCTCTGAGAACCTGAAGACAAAATTGGTTTCTTTGTTGAAGAAAACAATGACAGTTTTTTTTCCCACACATGGAAACTGTTTAGGGCTTTGCAAATAATCATAATAATGACAAAGCTAAAAACCATTATGGTTAGTACAGAACAATGCTAGTATAGGAAGAGGAAAGTAAACTAGAAGTGATTAATATTGTAATCTCAAAATATACAGTGATGGTAATTACCTGGAAAATTACAGTCTGTAATATCCCCTTCTCTGTTTTGCCTATGTATGCCAAAATATTTTGAGGGATGTTGAATAGTGGATTGGAAGTAAAATGTTGTGTAGGCACAGAGGCTTTTGATCTTGCAGCAAGATTGTGTTGTTGACCTCAGTGGGACTCCAGTGATGGCGTAGGGCTTTATCAGTGCAGAGCAGTTGCAGGATTGAGACCATCACTTTTAAATAAGAGTTCTACAGGTAAGATGATACCTTGTTGCTAAAGTTGGGATCAAGTTTAGAAGAAAGTACTGTTTTAGACGATACGTATTTCTCTCAGATATGTTTTTAACAAACTTAAAAATCATTGGTTACAGAAAGACTAAAAAGTTCTAGAGAATTCCTTTTGAGTAGTAGATCCCTCAATGTATTTAACTTTTTTTCCCCCTCTAAAAACAGCCAAGTAGCATAACATTTCTGGCATTTTTATGCGAGAAGTAAGAATGCAAGGCAGATGAGGTTAATTTGATGTTGTCTGAGTGTTTATCTTGTGTGTAACTTAGTAACTGTGTAATTTGCATACTTAAAATAAAGGAAATAATGCAGGTTGTAGTGACACAGTAAGTTTTCTTCTGCAGCAAAGCCTGGTTGAGAGGTTCTTGCTCCTGCCCTTATGCCACAAGTCTTCTCTTCACTGTGCTTATAGAACTGCTTGTGAGGGAGGCTGTGTTGTAAGACTGGGTCACTTTCTCATTACTCCCTTTGCAAAACACCGAGGTTTAAACTCCTCGGTATCTGTAAGCTGTTGTACTATTGTGGTTAGAGAAGCAGTGAACTTTGTTATGGGTGTAAGTGGGCTGGGGAGAATGGGAGCTTCTTAAACTGGTTTTGCTTCCAAATAAAAACATCAATGGAAAACTCCTGTCAGCTACATATTCTAATCCTTTAAAACAGCTATAAAGATTATTCTTCATTATAAGGTGTTATTGACAGTTCCTAACGCTTCTATTTTGTGGCAATAAAGTGCTCTAATTTCATGAAACTATATGAACATATGTTCATCGCTCATTTCACTGTTGCTTTAACTATAGAATTAACTTTTCTATAAATGTAACGATCATTGTGTTAGAGCAGTGGTAAGTGCTTTTGTGTATTTGCATGCCGATTTAGACAAGTATTCTTTACAAGTCTTATTTTTGCTTTCACGTCTTAAAAGGGACAAACTAATGAAGGGAGCCCTCGAACTCTGCATATTTTTCAGTGCATACTTAGAGACAAGTGACTGAAGAATGTCACATGACTTTTTGTTGTTTTGATTTTTAGCTGCTTGTTGCATTGTAAACATGTTCTTGCACCGTTAATTTGAGGCATCGTAGATGCACAATTTGTGACATATACAAAATAAACTTGCTTAAAATGTGCTCCTCACAACAAAAATGCGGTCCTTGAATGTGCTGTTTCCGCAAGGTGTTCAGCTGCTTTGTTTTCCAGTGATTCTCAAAACTACTCATTTTAAAAAACACTTTTTTTTCCTCTGTTTGATTCTTCCAGCATTAGGGCTATTTAAAAAAAATTTTTTCATCTTTACAGAGTAATTATTTCAGTCTTCACTTTTTCCTAAATGAAAATAGTTGAACACTTGCCTTCAAACTTGAGCAAACTTTCCCCCTAAAAATATTTAAATGAAGATCTTTTAGCAGACAACACTTCTAGGAGACTGTCTAAATGCAGGTTACTGTAGGGTTAGAAATCATGCTAAATGTAGAAATAATTGACTGTGTTTAAATACATAACTGTGACTGGAGTTTCTTTTTGTTATAACTTACTGCATAGGGATGCTGAGAAAGCAGGAAAAGACTGGGTGATTGGTGACTGACTTACTGTTATCTTGCTTGGTTGAAGATCTTTGCATTCTAAATCTGGATCTTTTTTTCCCCTCTCTTTATCTTCAGTTATCCGCTGTTCTCTCCTCTCACTATTGGGTCATTTTGATCTCCTTCTGTCTTTCATACTCGGGCTCTTGCCAAGTCCTGTTACTTTACATGCCAACATCTTAGAAATCAGCCTTTCTTCCCTACCTGCAGAACTGAAAAATTGGTCCCTGTCCAATTCACAGTCCATCGAAGTTAATTAAGTTTCCTTATCATACCTCTCTTTCTCTTTTGCAGTCAATATGGTGTACTGCCATATGACAATCTTCCTTTCCTTATTTCTCTGAGAATGTTGTGCCAATGGTGTTAGAACCACATATACATGCTTTTGAATACACATTTCCAGGTGAAGGTGAATTAACTTGACTGTGGCCAAAGTGCTGCATAATGTTGTTAACCACCTGTGGGCTTGTTTCCTGCTACACTCTTTCCTCTTCCTCATCCGATAAACTGACGTCACAAAAGTTAGCAACTGTAATTGATGAGACACTGCAAATTCCATAGAATTTCATGCCTCACTTGAGACCAGATTCCTAATTTTTCAGTGCGAATGGCGTTTCGAATCAGTATATATTCAAATATTGTCAGGCTTTGCAGATTCTATTCTTAAACATGCTAAAGATATTTCTCTGAGCGTTTCATTATTTAGACATTGAATGATTAAAAATGACATCATGGCAAGTTTCATCATAGTGAAGGCTTATCTACAATGAATCTGCACCTTTGTTGCAGGTTTCTGATTGCTGAGGACAAATCTCTTTGGGAACTGCCATGAATGTGAAGGTATTGAATATGGCATTGCTAAGCCTAAGCTAGGTTCAGCAAGGACTAAGCATTGCTTTTGTTTTGTTTTTTCACCTGCCATGTCATCTTCCTTGGTTTGTCCAAATCTCTTCTACGTCTGGCTAATTTTGCTCAAGGAAGAGTAATGTAACTTGGATGAACCTGAAGAAGGGAAATGGCAATGGAAAACTAGACCCATAAAACCCACTTAACCCAAATTTAATACCTGTTCAAGCAGTTATGCTGCCTGTTGTGTGCATTCAGTGAACACACTTCCCTTCAATGTATATGTTGTATTGAGGCTTGAGTGACTAAGCATTGTAACTCATGGCTGGGTAGTGAAACCGTTGAAAATGGAACTTTTTTTTTTTAATTAAAAATTAACACATCCACTGATATGTTAGTTTAAGAATATCTAAAATTCCTCAGATTTAGGTAATGTCTCAGGTGGCATAGAGTTGAAATCTGTGATGCTATATTTTGGAGTACTGAGATTTTTTTTATTATTATTTTGTTAGCAAGTAATTTGAATAATTGCCTAAAAGTGTTGCCACAAGACTTTTTTTATTAGTGATTTAAGTATTTGGTAGTGATTTGCCCATGACAGTGGAATGTTTTGAAGGAATTTCTATACCCTTGACCTCCTAAGAGGGAGGCCTTCACGTAAATCAAGACAACTTAACATCTCAGAAAATAAGAAATGTTAATAGAAAGGAAAAATAACTTTAAAAACATTCATCACATTTTATCTGTGTGTAAATTAAGATTGTGTTCTTAACTGGTTCTTTGTTGTTGGCATATTTTTTTTCCCTTAGTGTTAGACAAGGTGTCAATGAAACGTTAAAAACAGCAATTCTTTCTCACAACAACCCCAAAATTCAGTGCAACGAAGTTCACATCCTCAGTCATCCAGGAAGAAAAAGGGAGCATGTTTTTGGCTGCTTATTTATATCACAACTTTATAATCAGTTATTTTAATTTAAAAATGTTTACTTCTTTTGCTTGATTGAAGGTTTGGTTTTGTTTTTTTTTTTTTTTTTGGTCTCTGGTTTGGTTTAGTGGTATAATACTATTTTTTCTGGTAGCCTGAAGCTGCCTAATAATCCATAGTAAAATGGAAATAACTTTGCAAATCTGTCCCTGACAGGTGATTACCATTGCTTGTGGGCATGTTAAAAAGAGGGAATCTTGTATTATTTAGTTTCAATATAACTCCAAGCTTTTCTTTTAATGCTACTGTTTCTTTCATCCTGGTGTAGTACTAAGAGCTATTAGTAAGCTTGGAAAGAAATGCATCATGTTTGTGTTCTTTCGAATAATTGTTTCTGTGAATATAATACCTCAGTCGTGTTTGTTAGTGTTATGACAACAGTTTTTTAAGTAACAATTTTTCTTAAGACTGCTACAAGATGAGGTTCATTTTATTCATGTTTTTAATTTTGATTTAAATTACCAAATTTTGGCAAAAACAGAGTAAACTCTTTCAGAGCTTGGGACCAGGAAATTTTTGGAATGACATCTCTCCTGCACTGGTTGACTTGCGAGTTATGTTTTAAGACTTCAGAACCTGAATACCACAACGTTGGACATGAGCACAAAACTGTTTTAAATGCTTGCACTGTTGAAATCTAAAAGAGATGGTCAGACAAATATAACTTTAAAAATTCTTCCTTATTTCTGCTAGTATGGCAGCTTTGTGTCATTTTGCCCTAAGAGTCGGGGTCATGTTTCGCTGATCTTTTGATCTTCCTCAGCTTTTGCATGGTACTGGTGCCTGTTTTAATGAAACCGCCTTCATAATAACAGACTGTTCATGTGGTCTGGCTGCTGGTCTTGACAGCATTGGCTTTTCTGAAAACAGATTAGCAAGTGGTTGCATGGAATCTGCTCAGTAAGGTGTAAGATGTGCAGGATCTGCCTTTCTTTAAAGATCTGCTAAAGCTATTGAAGTAGTCTTGCCTCAAGCCTTACTGTGAGGAGAGTTGCTTATCTGTCTCCTATCCAGCTCAGTTTATCTTAACCTCTGCAACAGTTTTTAGTTATTACTGACAGTTGTTGCTGCCTTGTATTGAACTCTTCAGTTTTGACATGCCATGTGATTTGTAAGTGAAGTTCAGCCCTCTCAAATGTGGAGGGATCAAGCTGTGCTCAGAGGTGAAGTCTCCCTCATCTGGCCACAGGCGTGAAAGTTTATTGGAAAGTGCAGCTCTGTGTTCTGGCAGGCTGAGCCCAACCTTAAAAGTCACTTTCTCCTTTCCTGTACTCCCAAAAGTTTCTTTACTCAGCTGCTGATATAGATTTAGACAAAATCAACATAACCATTTTGATAAATATGAGTACATTTGTTACGACCCGGCCTGATAGTCAGGCTCGGGGAAGGTTCGAGATGATCCCAAGGGCAAAATTAAGACACAAACGAGGTCATATGCCGCCAATCAGATGTTTTATTAGGTAAATATAAAAGAGTAAAGCGATAGGAAAGGCAGGAAATATTAGGAGGAAAATAAGCAAGCGATCAGAGAGGTAAGCAAAGGATAGTCACCACCCTGGATCCAGCGACGTCCTGTTGGTCCTCAGTCTTCAGTTCTCCGGTGGTGGAAAGGCTGCTTCTTCTTTTAGTTCTTCAGGGGGTGGAAAAGCTGCTTCTTTCTGCCTTCTTTCTGCTTTCGTTGTGCGTTCTTCTTTTCAGACCTCGTTGTACTTTCTTCTTTTCAGACCCTTCTTTTTTTGCCTCCTTCAGGTTTCGTTGTACCGTCTTTTATCCCATGCTGGAGAGGGAGTTTCCCCTCTCATTTCCATCTGGTTATCACGTATGCCACACCTGCACATCCAGTCACACAATATGTATTGCTGGTGGGCAGGTGGCCTGGCCCGGATATCAATTGGTGTCCCATTCTTGGTGGTGCCTGATAAGCCAAAGAATGGCCTGCAGCTTCAGCAAGCTTGCATGTTCCCTTGCAAGTTAATGGTACCTGATAAGCCAAAGAATGGCCTGCTGCTCCAGCAAGTTCGCACATTTCCTTGCAAGTTAATGGTACCTGATAAGCCAAAGAATGGCCTGCAGCTTCAGCAAGTTTGTGCATCTCTTTGCAAGATAGTGGCACTTGATAAGCCAAAGAATGGTCCGCCCTTGGGCCTTATCAGACAGAAGAGTGGTCTGCTGTCCAGTCTTATCAGATAAACACACCCAAGCAAGCTTTGAGACAATGGTTCTTAACACTTCAGACTCTTACATCACCCCGTGGCTCAAAGATTGCTGTCTTAACTCGCAGATATCTGTCTTCACGGTCCAGGGTGGTGATAGAAGGAGAGGATAGTAAGGTAAGAAAAGAGAGCATTTGTTTACACAATTTTTACAACTAAAGGTTTTGGCTGGTACACTGCACGGATACATTTAACATTGTCAGGTGATGGGACAGCAACAAACTGCATGTTAGTCAAAACACGTTGAATTAATTGAACAAAACATGGAATGACACATGGTAAAAATAACAACATTGCTGAACCACACAACATATAAAATATGTTATATATATATATAAAGGGATCAAATTCCCAACGTCTCCAGGTCTGCGTAAGTGCAGTCCGTGTTTCTGCTTTTCGCGCCCTGGTCTCTGCACAGGCGCCTTGTGGTCTGCGTGCATGCAGTCTGTCGGAGGCTGGATGTCCAAGCCAGAAGATGGTGGTATAACGGCAATGTCGGGACAATTCCAGTTCCATAAGAGTCCTTGACAACATTATAGACGGCTTTTGTGATAAACATATGCACTGCAGGACTGTGAGCAAAGCACTAGCATGCCTTTCCCCACCCCCAGAGAAGAAAACGGTTAATACCAACTTTGCAACATTGGCCTACAGTATGAGGGAGCAATGCAGCTGTGGTTAAATATATCTAAATTAGTCATCTGCAGGCTCTTAAATCCATGAAAATGAATAGAGAACTTTTGTCCATTATACCAAAATGCACAGGTTGTTTTTGAAGGTGATTGTTATTAAATAGGAAAGGAACACTTCCATAAAGTAGAAGTTAAATTTTGGAGGGTAAGTTTGTATTTAACTGAGTCTTGAGGCTGTGTACTAGTTTGTTGTGTTGAACCTAGCTTTTGGTTCCCATGTGGTTTTACCTCTGCATGTTTTGAGTAGCATTTAGATGCTAATTTAATATTTTTTTAAAATTTTTTATTTTATTTTTGGTTTCTGCCTCTTTGGGATTTTCATGGGATTTGATCTTTGTTTATTTTCGGGACTCTAAGATTAGTTCTGATGGACCCTTACTTTCATCAGTCTTTCTGTCATCGTGTCTCTGAACGACAGACTCTCAACTGATTCCTTCCAGTTAGCCGTATGCAGCATTCTGTTTGAATCATGTATTATTGTGAATCCAAATCATAGTGATAACAGACATGCAGCTGAATGTTTGAGGCAGATACTCTTAATTATTAGCAAAGCGCAAGAGGCTTGTATGTATGAGCAGTTTAAAAAACACTTGTTTGCAAACACCTACTTTCAGTTTCTTTAGCACAAAGAGCTTTGTATGTTTTGAGGTCAGTGTCCTTTATTGGCTCTTGGGATGCTGATCCATCACTTCTTGTTCAAAGTGCTTTCTTTGTGTTCATGGTTTGCAGTGAAATCTTCCTATGCTCATTACTTAAATAAAATTCTATTAACTGAATTGCTTTCTTTCCCATCTTTTTTTTCCTTCCTCCCCCCACACAAAAAGACTCTGACCTTAAAAACATCAGTTGATCAGCTGGTTAAAACCAACTAACTACACATTGCTTGAGAATCAAGATATGATTCTGTTCCAACCCACTTTCCTCTTGAAAGTTGCTGGCTGGTTTGCGTGGGTCAGATGGAGACATCTGGAAACTTATTTGTCATTTGAGTAATTTTAATCTACTTGATTTCATCTTTTGTAATATAGAGCTGTATGTGTTTTGCATCATCCTTTAAGACCTCTGTATGATCTAAAAATATCGCTGTTTTGATGAAAAGTCATCTTCGTAAGTGAAGTACTCTGCAGTGGTTGTGGAGAAAGTAATCTGGGGAGAAACTGAACTATGTGGATGCTGGAATAGTCCCACAGTAAATGGTTTGGGGATCTGCATGAGCATTTTGTTTATGTAAAGCCAGCAGCAGGAGGTGTTTGAGTAGCTGTTTATAGTTTGTATAGTAAGCTTGTGTGCTGGATTTCATCATGTGGCAATGAGACATCCTTTTTCTGATCTGGAAGCTAGTGGTGGTGTAAATGTTGACTGCTAGTATTTTATGGTTTGGTTGGAAGCTTGTTTGATCAACAGTCAGGATACCATCAGTGATGTAAGCAGTTCTTTGAAAGATAAGCACTTCAGTAATGCATTTGTTGCTAAATAAGAAGATAGGTTGTTTACTTGTTGCAAGACCATGGTGTCTTTTCAGACTTCTAGCTCTTTTTTCCTCACTCTCTGACAGCCAACTGCCTAGTTTTTCAGGTTACATTCAACAGTGGTATATTTCCACCTTCAAATCCAAGGACTGCTCTGTGAGCTCTTTTCCTGTTTTCATGGTGTTATTTGTGGAAAAGAAGCAGACCAGAGTGAGTTTTCAAAACATGCTCCAATTATGTCAAGCTGTCATTGCTGCAGCCCCTGCACAGAGTAACTCTTGAACTCTGCAGGCTGTGCTCCACTCTTAAGTGGTTGCTTTTCGGCTTCAGCCCTTTGAAGCTTAGGAGTTGTGCTGATGTAACTCTAATAAACAGAGTTTACTTTTGACTTTAAGCTGTAAGCTAGTTTGTTTGGGTATTAGCCTTTACTTGTAAACACTTTATAATTTAACATCTGATTTGTTTGTAGTACTGATTATCAGAGTCTTGAAACCCAGCAGTCTCCTCAAGGAGAGTCTTCTGTGCACGTTATCATTGGAAAGGATAATCAACCTATGTATATTTAATTGTGAATTATTTTCCTGCAATATATAGCTTCCTTTTAAGATCTAGGCAATGTTTTGCATTGGCATTTTATTAATAAATAATTTACTGTTGATAGTCTTGGTTTTTCGGCACTTAGAGATGGCATGAAATTAGAATGTCTTCTTTGCAAAATAAGCTTTTATTATTGGCTTTTTTAGGGGATATACTTGTTTTCTGGACTTCATTCAGAATCTGATAGAGCGTTGTTCTAGACAGAATTAAGATCCTGGCAGTTGGTCATCTTGGGACTGACTGCTGCAGGAAGGAAAGGACTTTCACTGGAGTTGAGTACCTTGCAGTTGCTGTGTTTCTCTGTATTCAACCATGAGACTAAGAAAAATTCTTCTTGTTATCAACACATAAAAAGATACTACAAAGTCAATATTGACTTTACTATTTAGGGCTTGATTGCTTTTCTTAATTCCCTCCTAAAACTTGTTGTTCACTCCGTTGTATAATAAACTTGAAAAGCAGGCTTCATCTGGGGGGGGGGGATAATGTGATGCCCTGTAATTCCACATTCCTAGCTGAGAGGCTGTATTTTTTATGAAGAGGGAGCATTATTCAATAATTGAAGTACATGGTTGAGAAACAAGATCCAGCTTCTCCCCCTGGTTCTGCTGGGGGCTCTGAGTATGGGTAACTTGCTTAACTTCTTATTTACTGATGACAAAGATGATACTAATCAAAGATAGTCCAACAGTCAGCAAAGGGTGTTTGCTGAATGAGAGCATCCTGAATGCTCAGAATTTGTAGAATATTAGTAACTACTGTTTCCAATTTTTTTTGGTCATTTGCCTGTCAGTGTAAGCGTCACACTTGATAGTTATACGTACTTTGGCTGAAACAAAGTTTTGTGCTTTGTTTTGCACAGACATCCCCAGACGATCTCTGCCACAGAGCTTTTATACTCTGATTAAACAAGTTGGGGGAAGAACGGGTAAAATATATAAGTAATAGAATGGAGGCAGAATAAAATTTGTAAATGCTGAGAGGTGAATTTACTTACTGATACTCTAAGTAGAAAGATGACAGGAGTAGATGAGAGAAGTGGGAGGCACGGAGTTTTGTAAAAAAGGGAAATGGATTATGGGTGGTGTGAAGGAAGAGGTTTGGAAGCAGCCTGCAGCCACAGCAGTCCAGAGGAAGCCCCCTGAAAACTAGAGGAGGTTTTCAGCCTTACCATAGGGCCCTGCAGTTGCTCTCACAAGCTGGAAGCTTGATCTGTGTATTCTCTGCGTGTTTTTTTCCACAAGGCATGGAAGGAAAGAGCAGGTGGCTACCTATAGCTTCTAAAATGTATGCATCTATCTGCACAATACACAATCTCAAGGAATAAATCGCTATTTTAGATCTTCCCTGAGTGCTTCTCAGCTGCTGCTTTTTGACCTCCCTTCTGCCTCCCAGAACTTTTATCTCTTCACTCCTGTTATAATCAGCTTTGATTTTTTTTTTTTTTTTAAAGTACATTTATTTTAGAGATACTAATTTCTCGGTAATACCTAATGAGAATCTAACAGTAAATTTTGTTTGTTTGTTTCTATGCTTTGTTCACAGAACTGATATACAACTAATTCCGAGTGGTCAGGGGAAAATGATCTTTTTTTTCCCCCTTACTATCTTATCTTGTCAGTGCCAGTGTATTAATGGATTGATTTGTTTGTTTTCTTTTGGGGTACAGTTTTGCTCAGTAAGTAAACTTACGTACGGCTGCAAATGCCTGCTGTCTCAGGTTAAAAAACTTGCACTGAAATGAGGAGTTTCCTCTCACTGGAACTGCAGTATACAGTTCTAAATGAAGTCAAAGCACAGGATATATGTAATGTGTGTGGTCTGTGAGGGGAGCATATACTTTTTCTGGGATTTATCAGATATAGAAATAATTCTAAAAAAGAATATTTTTTTTAAAAGGATTGTTCTTTTCCTTAATAATTTGGTAGTATATTCCTATTGCAGTTCTGTTTGATACTTTGTCTTCAGACCAAAAAGGAAAATGCTTTGGAAGGTTATTTTTGCTTTAGGAATTCAAGCCTCTGTTATATAGGATAACTGAATCCTGGACACAGGTAGTAGATAAGAAAAAACAAAAGCAAATCCCGTTATTGATAAGGGTAGTTGGGAGCACACTGTAAACAGCCAGGGAAGCCTCTGCAGAAGTTAGCCCAGGGCTGGGCACAGGTGTGTTAGTGTTGGTAGTACTTTAAAAAAACCACTGATGCGACTTCAGTTAGGACAACCTTACAAAAGCTCCTTAATCTGATTTTTATGTTACTGCATTTCGGGTTGGATTTTAAAGGTACTCAACTATTTTTTTTTTTTCCTTTTAAATATAATTTTCCAACTAAATCTCCCTTGTTTAAAGTAAGTAGTTCAATGAAGCAATCCATCGTTGAAATTTCAGTTATTTGTAGTTTATTCCGTGTCTTTTAATGCAAGTGATTAAGTTTTTCCATTTGTTTTCTAAAGTTTTCTGTTACTCATAAATGTCTCTTCAGAACTTTAAAAAAAGAATTATCAATGCTAAAAAAACTTTTAAGAACATTGCAAGGAAAAATGGCTGCACTGCACAATGCTTCTGACATTTTACGTGCATGTGCGTTTACATTTTATTTTGAAAAGTGAACAAAGATTTAAAGTGTTTTGATATAAAATCTCTTTGGCCTCAGTCTGCCCCAGCATAAGAATTCTGATTCTGTAGGAGTTTCTTTGCAAAAGGATTTTATTTTTTTTTTTTTGCCAACACAAAGGAGAAAGAGATCTTGAAAATAAAATACCGAGCAAGGATGCTGCAGCTTCACATTTCTAACTTGCCTTTGTATATTTTTCAATAATTACTCGCTTATATAGCATCTTAAAAATAAGAAGTATATCTTGTTTGGTGTGTAGAATAATATCAGTTTCTTACTGACTTAAGTTTTCAGGAATATCAAAGGTGTGCATGAAGTTGAGTTTTTCTAGGGGTAGATCTTTGCAAATGGTCTCTACTGTTTCAGAAAAGCATCTGTAACTGCTGGGAAAGTCTTGTTCAAAGTTCACTGGCTTAAGCATTGTTTGATCTATAGACCACAGCTTAAATTCTAGTATGATGAGAGAGTGTTAGAGAGGGTAAGGTAACGTAATTTCTCACAGCATTAGGAATATATTAATGTATTTCACATGTTCTTGCATTGCAGAAGAGAAACAGTGCCTTCAATTTTATTTATTTGTTTGTCTATTTATAGAAAATGGAATAATTAAATCAGACAAGGTATTTGAAGTAATGCTGGCTACAGACCGTTGCCACTATGCAAAATACAACCCTTATATGGATTCTCCGCAGTCTATAGGTAAGAGCATCTTGTAAAAAAAAACATTGAGATTGTTCTAATTTGCATAACTGTGACTGTGTTTGTCATATATATGTTAAGAATGTGAACATAATTTTTTAAATTTGGAAGCTTGTTTAGTTCTTTGTCAGTTTATTCAATACGTTTTAACTAAGTTTCAATTTGTTATGCAATGCAATTGGCATACTTGGATACATGAAGTAGATAGATGTTCTTTAGTCGATATTGATATGTGTAAATATGTATTTATTTTTTAAACTGCGGCAATTTGTGGTGCAGCTGATGTTTAAATACTTAAAAATCATTTGTATCCAGCTTACATCAGAAACAGTCTCTCTCTTTATAGAAGTGATTCAGTTAGGATCAATGTGGAGTTTCTTAAACCTTTACATGAGATATTTTTAATACGAAAATAGGCTTTAAATGGGAAGATCTACTGACAGGACAGTTGTTTAGGACGATTGTTTCCCATCCAGATCCCAGTTTTATCTTTCCAAGGCAGGAGAATGTATTATGTGAATGTACTAATTTCTTTTTTCTTGGCACACTGCCCTCTCTCCCCCCCTTAATAGTGGGTGGTAAGAACTATGAATTGTAATGGGATTTTATTATTTGTATAGGAAAATTCTTGAATTTTTGCTTTAATAGTGGGTGGTGAGAATTATGAATTGTATTAGGATTTTATTAGTTGTATAGGAAAATTCAAAAATCTTTTAAGATACGTACTCAAAAGCTTATATATCTCCACAGAAACAAATATAGGTGAATGTTCATCCATGTTTTTTCATAGGCGTGTGCTGTTGGCAAAATAGATGAGGTTATTGTCTCCAGAAGTTCTGTGGTCCCCACCACATCAAACTCAAACTAACAAATCCAGGTTTTTACATGGGGACCGAGTGAAAAAGGCACTATATTATTCTGGGAGACATTACTCTTCTGAATTCAGCATACTTGATCAATCTAAGGCAATATAGTTACAAAATGGAGATTGTAACTGAGATCAAGGATAGAACCTTTTTTTTTCCTGTCCACAGTTGACATGGCATACCTTTCAGATGATGCACCTTAACTCACTTCTGAAGTAGAGTACCTATGTAACTGTTGGGGTGTGTGTGTGTGTGTGTAGTGCCCTGAATGAGGGTGACAATTAAGGTACTGCATTTTACAGTCAAGATAATAAAGATTGTAAGGTTGCTGTCGGAGCAACGATCAACATGTTCTTCCATTCTCTTGTTTTACAGGTTTCCAAGCAACAATCAGTGCTCCACATATGGTAAGCTTTAAACTTATGTGATTAGTATAGGTGATTTTACAAACATCCAAATGCTTTTGAAATAAAATATTTATCCTAGCAAATTTAATGAACAGTTGATTGCAGTGATGCTGTTGTGAACTGGCTAGTAGGAGGGCACAGAGAAGATCAAGCCAAACTTTTCTTGGAGGTGCGCAATGATAGGATGAGGGGTAGCAGACAAAAAAATGCAACATGGGAAATTCTGATTAGTTTCTCGGGTGAAAAGAAAAAATCACATTGAGGGTAGTTAAGCACTGGGACAGGTTTTGCAGATTGTGGAAGTTCTGTTCTTTGGTACGCAAAGAAGCTGACTGGACAGGGCTCTAAGCAGTCTAATTTAAATTACCCCTGTGTTGAAAGAGGGTTGGACCACAGGATTTCCAGAGATCCTTTCCAACCTAAATTACTCTGACTCTATAATATATAAAAATACAAGAATTCAGCAGTGGATAACAGTGATTTCTGTGGTATGGTATTGCTGTAATGACTTTAATTCTTTGGACAGGAAAAAAAAATACTGTACTGAGATGCAGGGTTTTTTGCCAAGTGGTTTGAGACCAGGGCATTCATGACAGAGCGTTAAGAGGGGATTTCAATGCATAAATCTAGCACAGACATAATTTTTCTGTGTTTCTTTGAGATGAAGGATGAACAGAAGCATGTATTTTGTCCTTGCAATGTTTGGAAAGTGTCAAAACATAGTAAGTCTGCTGCTCTTGACTAAAAACTGCCTAGTTGTGTTAGAATTTACTTAGTTATCAACATAAAAAGATTGGGGATTTCATACAGAAATATTAATTGTTTTAGTCAAGGAAAGACAGAGAAAGAAGTACTGTGGCTAAGTGAGAAAATAAGTATTAATTATGTTTTCGAAATTTTAACTCACCTAAGTCATTATCCTTGAATTATCCTATGCTTACTGCTAGTAGTATATGAAGTGTTAGAGCAAAAAGAAAATGTATCCTCTAAGCAAATGTTAACAATAACTGTTCTAACAATAAATGTTCTAATCATTTCTGTTTTCTGGGTGTGATGGATGAAGCTGTAAGAGTGTTGTAATGTCTATCTCTGAAACATTGAAGAACAAATTGGTTTTTTAGTGTGTGACCTAAGCTTAGTTTGTGTACTAGTCCAGCATGTAGGAAAGCAAAACTGTTCATGAAGTGTGTCTGTAGATTACTACATTTCATATACGAGCCTGGCTGTCTGCCTTTGCTAAAGACAACCTCTTTTTCCCACTCTTTGATTCAGCAAGTGTGCAGGTAATACAAGAGGTAGTTTTAATAGCCGTTTTCCTTGATGCTCCGAAGCTGCCTTCTTCCTATGTAGCCTCTGTCCCAACATACTCCAATGTATAGAGCATAATGATAATCTAAATTCTTTATGTGCCATATACTGCTGGAACAGTAAGAACCACCAGGCCTGAAGAGAATTAAACTGATTTATGGTGTCTCTCCCAAGAACTGTATCTAAACTGAGTGTGTGCTAGAAGCTTGAATGGTCAGATGAGTTTATATCTATATCTATCTCTCTCTCTATATATATATACACACACGCAATTTGTTGAAGTCAATGAAATAGCAATGATTATATCATGCAGTTAACTCCTCCCCCCTTTTTTGTAACAGAAAATAATTCTGAAATTTCTTACAGGAATCCTCAGTGCATTGCCCAAAATCACTGAAGAAATGAATATATATTGGGTAAAATGGACACTTACAATATTTTTAAATTTTCTGTATCTGTCTCCTTCTCTTAGCATGCATATGCTCTTGAACTTCTGTCTGATCAGTTACATGAAGGAGCCAAAGCACTTGATGTAGGATCTGGAAGTGGAATCCTTACAGCCTGCTTTTCACGAATGGTGAGATACTTAGTTTAATCACTTGACCATCAGAACTGCTTGAACTGCAGCATAACTCTGAATTAAGGGGGGGGGGGGAGCATCCTTTGTACAGTGGACTGATGTAGATTATACAGAAAATAATTACTCTCCTGGGTGTGATTAGTACCCATTTGTTACCCTAGCTGATACTAGATGGTTGAATTAAAGGGTCCAGTAAACTGTGTGGTGGTGAAGAAACTGCCTAGAGGGGAAGTTCTTTTTCTTGATTACATTTTCGTGGTTGCTTTATAGCTTGAAGGAAGGAGATGTTTGTCTTGTCGAGCCCAATTTTTACATTATCTTGTGTGGCTATAAGTTTTATCATTGTGATCAATTATCATGTCTTATTGCTATGATGAGAGCTTAGTGAGACCTAAAAGAATCCTATTTCCATAGGAAAATATATTCTATGTATATAAATTGTCTTTGAATTTAATTTCTTTTTTTTTCTTGTTACTATATTACGTGAGCATCAGTACAAGTATCCATTTAATCTTTTCTAAGTTGGATATTATATTCTTTTTACATCTTTTCCAAGTAACTTAATCTCTGGACAGTTCAAACTATATGTAAGGAACTCTCTGTCGTTCCACTCTATCTTACATCAGGAAAAAAAGATGAAAAAATTTGTTTTATGATGGCTAGTAACTACAGTACTGTTAGACTAAATTATGTAGTGGAATATAATCAGTTCTTCCTTCTCCATTCCAGGACTTTATCATTGCTTTATAACTAGCAGAGACCTTCATTAAAATGCCAACTAGATTTTTTTTTTTGTCTTTGTGAGAAGTTAATTTGGAATATGGTGATGCATATGATAAATTCTCATATGGGTATTTTTCCTACTTAGTTTTCTGTTTTCAAGCACTGATCTGCTAGAGTCCACAATCACTTCTGGTTTCCTGTGTTAAGAATGAGATAAGAATGTTTTGGACTGGGCAATGCACTAGCAAAAGTATTTAGGTTTTTTAAGTGCTAGCTGTCACATTTAAGAAAAAAAAATTGTAGTTGAAATAAGTTAACCAAGCTGCAGTTTAGAGGAAATCTTAAATGTCACTTATTCACCTTTCTACCTATTTTTGGTCTAACTTTGTAGTCAATGATCAAGTGTTAGTAGCATGCATGGGAACTCCAATCCTACAAGTGTTAAAACTTTTGTCAAAGTTATGTGTATTTCTCACTAAAAAGCTATGAATGCATAGAGGAATAGCCATTTTAGGTAAGACGTGATAAGATGTGGTTGTGCACTTTTTTCTTTTAAAACAGCTATATAAGAATAGCTGAAAACATCTGCAGAGAAGTCAGAATTACCACAGAAAGGAAATCTCTTTCCAATTTTGCTGAAGTTAATCACGCAATCCTTTTATTACCATATGAATGTCATGTTCCTCTTCTGAATCCTCCTTGGTGGTATGCTGTGGAATGTCTTACGGACACATGTTTTGTGAGATGTTAGATAAATGCTTTTGTTCTGTTTGATAGCATTATTACTGTGCAATACAGATCTTGCTTCATTCACTTGAATGAATGTAGGTAAGACAATATGTACTGCTCTGACTTTCTTTCTCTGTGAAGTTCTTTCTAACAGTAACAAAAGCTTGAAAGAAGTGTATTACAGGGAATGATGGTAACGTGTTTTGCTATCAAAATTCAATTGAGGATGCGCTTACTGGATCACTTGGATGTTGCTTCTCAGTCTACTTATCTAGAAGGAATAGCTTGCATTTGCAGCACAAGTACCTGAGTGCACATTGATGTTGTGACAGCTTTACTCCTACAATGATAATGTAATTTGTGGTACTTCTGGGAAAACTTTATGTTTACTTAGACTAGTGTAAAGCATCTTCAAGACTTTTGTTTGGGTTTTCATGTTAAATTGCTGTGATAAAGTTATCTACATAGCATACAAAAATAAGTTTATTCACTTTTAAAGGTTGCTGGCAAATTAAATTAACTGTAGTTTTCATCCTGAAGGACTGGAATTATAAAAAGAGTGGGGTATATTTTTATTCCAAAGAGACCATGGAGATCCCCAAAATTGTGCCATTTTGCTATTGTCTCGATTGCACACACTTCAAAGTTCCAGGGTAACAGAAGTAACTGATGAGGACTCAGAAATAGCATAATGGACTGTGACATGCAGCAGGAGGTTCTCTTACTTTATATCAGGCTATTTCATGCTATGACCATTTTGCTAAATTTTAATTTCTGTGATGTTACCCTTTGGACTATGCTGGATCTTTTGTCAGCTTCTGGTACAACTGACTGCCAGGAATTCATCCAAATAGTAACCTGTGGCTGTCATGGTGAAAACTTGCCATGTGCCTTACTCTGTTTCAAAGGCTAGGCTGGTGGTCTTCCACTTGAAAAAGAAGAGATGACACTGCTCTTTGGGTGTTTTTTAGCACAGGACTTGTCCATAATAAAATAGAAAAAAATCCCTGTGATATCGATAACCAGTTATTAATTTTCCATGTCTTAGCAACATTAAAATGTAAGATACAGAAACATAACCAATGCATTCCACTGTGTCCAAAGACAAAGTTGTATGACAACATGGGCTGCTAGGACATACTCTGCCATTGTGTACTTTGAGCTGGATCCTGTTAAAAATGGTCAGATTTTAAGATTTGGATTCTTTCTCCAAAGTTTGAATATTTTTTTCTGGAATAAAGACACAGTTCCAGAAGAAATACCTGTAATGGAGGAGTTTTTGTTAGTAGGCCTTTTCTCCTCTCAGAATACACAGATCTTTTTTACCTTTTGTGAGTGATGAGCTCTCCAAAGTTCCGCTCTTCCTGTGGAAGAGAGCTGTAAATCTGAAAGTAGATTCCTGTATGCAAGGGTAGGTGGAAGGTAGTTTGTTCCTGACTGTTAATTGCTGCATTTGCTTCTGAAAGAATAGGACTCTTTAAATAACTTAGAACAAAATACATGACTTACTGTTTTCCTTGAAGTAAGGTCTTCTCTAGAAAAACCTTAATCTTTAAGTTTATTCAGCATGAAAGGAGATTAGTTCTAGTCTTTGTCCTTAAAGTTGTTACTTTCTATTGCAGGTAATGCAAACACTCATGATCAAATTTAACTTCTAAAAATTCAGAGAAGAAATCTCGACTGATAGTGTAACTTAATTGAATCACATCTCAAAAAGATGACTAGAACAAGCATTTATAAGACTGTACTGACAAACCTTAATTACCAGTTGCTTCTAGCAGTCAGGATGTATCATTCTAAGCAGTAGTTTTAATAACATTGGGAAAATATACTACCACTTTACTGTTTTTGTTTTTATTTGAGAAATGGGCTCAGGACATAGAAATACTCGTTCTATGAATAAATCAAAACTAGCAGAAATTATTCAACTGTATATTTTTATTCCAGGTTGGTCCCAAAGGACAAGTTGTAGGAATTGATCATATCAAAGAACTAGTAGATGACTCAATAAATAATGTCAAAAAAGATGATCCTACATTGCTGTCTTCAGGAAGAGTGAAACTGATTGGTGAGCATCAGACTGATATACTTACTAATTAAACTGATATTCTTTCTAGCAGCTGGTTGAAACCGACTGGAATTGGATGTGATTAAAAATTCTAATTTAAGAAGTCAAACCAAAGAAAGAAGAGCCAAATGAAAATTTAAAAATCCAAGTCATCTTTAGGCCTTTGGAAAATATCATCTTCATACAGTTTTGAGAGTATGACTTCTGGTAACCTTAAAGAATATGTAGTCATTCTGTTAGAGAATCTTAACAGAGAAGTGTTTTCCAGTGAAAATACTTTACATGATGAAGGTCTGACATGTTCAATTTGCTATTTAAAATTGGGTTTGAATGCACAACTTTTCTTGAATAAATGTACTGCCATCTAAGTTTGAGCGTTTTAACAAAGTCTTCATACTTCTGATACAGTAATTGAGAAAGCTGCACGCAAAGAGTCGAGTGGAAAAAGTACTAGATTGGCAGTATGCATTACTGAAGTTTTTCACTTGTTTTTAAAAAAAACGGCATTTGTGTGTTACGGAAGTGATTAATTGACACCAAACTACTTTAACTCAAACAGAGTTACTGAGAGGAAATAATGCTAAAATTATACAAGGACAGTGAATTCTTTTAAATAATAATTATTTGACTAAAAAGAGAAAGATTTTTTTTTTGGATTTTTTTTTAGAAGATGCAAAGCTGGCAGGAGGAAAGAATTCCCTTCATTATCATTCTGTTTGTTAGGTTTAAAAAGAAGTTGAAAGTCTGGATTATTTTGAAGTTTCTTCTAAAAGCACTTGGAAAAATGATTATTATGTGATGTTTGGCTCTTACGTTAATTACCACTTTGATTCTTGGTCTTTTTTTTTTAAAGGAGGGACTTTTCTAAATCTTTTTAAATAAGCCAATCAACACAAGTACTTGTACACGTGTATAAAATGCAGTGTCCCTCACTGAAAACATGCCTTTAACTCTCTTGGAAAAGAGATTATGCTGAGACTGTTGAGGCTGGAGAGGAGGAATGGGGGGATAATTTTCATTGTTGCTGTACAAGAGGAATTTGGACTTACGCTTCTGGTTATACCTGAAACAAACTCTGATGCTCTTGGGAGTCTAGAATTCTAAGTAAACATCATCATCTATATTATGCTTGACTGTAGCAGGATGACTAAGAGACTTCTGAATAGTTGTGTTGTGAGGTACATTTTAAAAAAAATAGATGCATTAGTAGCACTTTTGTGAATTAGGTGGAGAAGAAGAATGTTGCAACTGTGCTGGATTCCTGGGAGCTCTTTGATGTGGAGCTAGAATCCAGACAGAGCTGTTTTTAAAAACAAACAAAAAAACCCCAAACACTCCCCTCTCCCCCAAACACACAAACAAAAGACTCCTGAAAATCCAGGGTTGATTGGTGATGGGAACTGTATGAATTAAGACTAGGTAAGTCAGTTACTGGCTTTTGACAAATATGCTTCAAACATTCTCCATTGCTTTGTCACACCTCAGATATGCCATAACTGCATTTCAGAAGCATCAACATTATTTTGGGGTGTCTCAGTAACAGAACTGCACTGAGAACTCGGGAATAGGTATACTTAGGGTATATCTATATTAGTTTGTGGGGTTTGGGCTTTTATTGGTGTGGTTTGTTTTGTGTTTTGGTTTTTTTCTTAAAATCAGGAGGGTGCCTTTGAGGTGAATCTCTCAACTGCTTCCACTTACCACATTTTGGCTCACGTGAGAGTAGTCCTGGAGAGCACAAACTTTGATTCCTTTTGAATGAAATTAGACTGGATTACGTGCTCTGAGAAGCAACCAAATATGTTTGATATGTTAATGGATATTAAGCCAGTAAGACTAGAACTAGACCAGAGCGATCATTCTGAAATGCGTATGTTGCATGGACATCAGGTTCTCAGCAAAAACTGTTCTGCTGTACAGATCTGCTTCTATTGTACAGCACTATTTGCTGATGCAGACATAGCCAGAGGGGATGAGGGTATTCTAACCAGTGTGAAGTAGTTTTCTTCTGTTTCTGTACTCATGCTACAACTCTGTGTGAAACAGGTCTGCATAGAGACACTGAAGGCTTGAGTACCATGATCAGCAGATCAGGTCTAGGGTCAAAAACAAGCTAAAAAATCCTTTTATGTCAGAAAGTCCTGACGCTACTTCCCCCCTTATCACTACCCATCACCCACCACTGTGATTACTTCATTAACAGACTGCATGTAACTGGAGATCTCAGTAGGATGGATGCTGTTATTCACGATGTAAGCACAAGCTCTAAACTTGGGCTGCTGTTTCCTCTTGGACATTGAATAATGTAATAATTTGTATCACATTGAATACATGAATGCTGACTTGACTTTTTTTTTTAATCTTCTAGATCTCTAAAAGTGTGTTCCCATTAAGGGTGGATATATACCTGCCTGCTGTAGCCAGGAGAATTTTTGTGGATGTTAAAAGGGAAGAGCCACGCTGTGCTTGATGCATATAAAGGAGCATGATTTTTTTTGTGTGTCTGTGTGTGCTGATTCTGAAGATGGTAGCTTTGGTTTGGACTATTGATTCTAAGAGCAAAGGGTTTAGATGTTCTGGGTCCTTTTCACCACTGTCAGTGAAGTGATAAGATGTGCAGAAGTCACATTCAGACTTCTCTGGACAGCACATGAGGTGCATTTAAGTCTCGGAATACATGCATTCTTCTTCAGAAGACAACTTAGCAGTTTCTTTCACAGCTGTTTCTTCAACTTAGCAATCTCTTCTGCTTTTGCCAGCTGTACTGGAGATCGCTGCTTCTAATGCCTACTGCTGCATCTTAGGGAATGAGGGTTTGTCTCCCTGTGTAACTAACATCATTCAAAGCAATATCTGTACATTTGAGCTAAAGAAGTCTTTCTCCATTGCCTTCTCTGGTGGAACAACGGCTTGATACAGTAACACAGCACTACTTCCTCTTTAGAGGAGGTGTACAGTGCTACTAAGCAAAGACAAATGATATACTTAACTGCATTGAAGTGGTTGTTCAGTAGAACCCACTCTGGCAGAGTCAGAGAGATTAAGCCCTGGAAATACTGGAACTTTCATCCTCATTACTGGCCACAGTAATAAAAGCTGACTTAGTGGAACTGGTGATTGATAGGCATGAGTTCTCTTGAAGCATTGGTAGTTCTTGCTTGGCAGCTCCTGCCTGTGGCCCTTGGTTGGAGCTTGTGCTGGTCAGAATTGATGATATAAGAAAATAAGTCACTGAGCTTTAAGGGGCTTCTCAGCTACTGGGGAGATATGCTCTCTTCTTTTAGTCCTTAAGCTTTGGGTGTAGAAGGTCCTTGCAGGGTCTTGTTTCAGGACCTAATATGAAAGATGACAAACTCCCCAATTTTAATAATTTAAAGGAGCTGTCCAGATCTTCCTGTACACTCTTGGATACTTGAGGGTATTGTTACTGTGGCCCTCCCTGTCACTGAGGTCAAAATGAAACCTGCTGTGGCCACCATGTATTTTTCCTGCCTTGTGAGTTGTTGGAAGGCAGAAAGTTGACAAATTCTCAGCCTGTGGCAGGGGCTTAGAACTTCTTTTGACTCATTCAGCCTTTTAATTAACCTGTGATAACAGTGATTGCACAGAAGTTGAAGCTCAGTCTGAAGGCAGGAAACCCAAACAACTACTTGTGCTGAGCAGAGGACTATGTTCATTAGCCTCCTTGCTTTTTCTTCTTGACTGATTACTGGGACTTCTGCACTCGTTGAGTGTGAATTTATGGATGGTTTAGCCTCGTTTTACTTCTTTTGTTCCTAAATAACTCCAGAGACAGCTTGCCCATCTTGCTCTAAATTTCCCGTTGGTTTCCTGTAAATACTGTGGATACCACATTCACATCATTTTCTTTCAAAACTTAACTCAGGGTCTAGTTTAGTTTGCCACATTTCAGTGGCTTAAAAAAACCAATCTGTTCCCCTTTCATCCTGCATAACTGAGATGGTATGAGACATCTGTGATAGGGTGCTTCTCCATGAGTTCTCTGCCAACGCTGAAGCTGTATCAGCAGCCCTCTGAGTAACTTCATTACTCCTAACATCTTCCAAGCAGCCACCTGGAGCTTTAGCCACAGGTCTGACTTGGCTACCTGTGTTAGTCCAGCAGTTGTCTGCAGGAAGGATAGTGAGACCCATCTGCTGGCAAAGGGGGACGCGTGGGGATTAGCGTGGTACTGCACTAATGTGTGAAAGTAAGTGTGGACTTTCATTCCAACCCGTAGTGCAGTTATAGGTGTATAGTCCGTGTGAATACTTGCTTTGTCTTTTCCTCACCTTTGGAGTCGTCTGATATGCGCTGAGATTTAATGCTTTAGACTTATCATTTGCATTATATTTAGGAATGGTGTGTGTGAAGGCAAGGCAAAGTAAAAGCCTGTGTTCTAAGAGGGTAAATGAAGGGAAAAGTCACCTGCATTGGAATGGTAGGGCACGTAAATACTTAAGTATCTCTTCTGGGTGGACTATGTATCTCCAAGAACTTTTGCTATAAATCCATGCTTTCTAATTTCAGGTGCTTCAGTAATATTTCATATCTTTTATAAGTGTGTGTATATACATATGAGGGTGTTTTGTTGCATCTATTTTACAATTGTGTTAATATTTTTAAACTGACTTCATCATGTTATTACCACTCGGCAGAATTTTAGTTGAAATCTGAGCATAGCCTTTTATCTACCTATAGATACGGCAGATCAGCTGTTTTCTCCACTCCTTTTGAAAACATTAAAAAAAAAAAGTGTTTTTTTGCAGTGGGAGATGGAAGAATGGGATATGCAGAAGAAGCTCCCTATGATGCGATTCATGTAGGAGCTGCAGCACCAGTTGTGCCCCAAGCAGTAAGCCTTTATGTTTTATGTGTGTGATTCAGTAATCTCTTAGCTGTAAAGAACATTTTACGTACGTATGTACGTAAAATACTTGGTAGACTTGCACTGCTGGGAGTATCAGTGGGCAGGGTGGTATTACTGTATGGTGTGGTTTTTTGTTTCTGTTATAATTGGGCTTCCTGTTGGTTTGCAAAAGCTGTATGTTCTAATAATTCTTCTCTAAATAAATATATTTTAAAATGGTTTGTGCACAACCCTCTATTACAACAATGAACTCGAGCATTTTATTTAATAAATTTATTTGCTTTTATCAAACATTGAATTACAAAATTTAAGTATTTGTTTCCCAGGGTCCAAGGCGTTGAGCCTGTTGGAAAAGTAACGTGCTCAGCTGGAAATACAGACAATGCCATGTGTTCATAGCTTTCAGAGTGGGTACAGGGCAGCTCTTACAAAAGAAGCTGAAGAGTAACTAGGGACTTTAGAGTGTGCATACATGAAGTCCATTCTTGCAGATAAGATTTCTTTTTCTCTTCCTTTCATCAGGTGAATGGGAATATATAGGATGATTTTAATATGCTAGATACCAGTTAAGTTTTTTTTAAATGTGAATTTTAGTGAGGGACAGTGAAGGACTGGAGGTCTGAGGTGCTATAGACAGGTTAGACATTTCCGGGCATTGGCCATCGTTTTATTTTTTTTGTTCTATTTTGGGGTGGGTGGGGGGGGGGGTGTTCCCAGCAAAGTGTTGATAGATTATAATTAAAAAGGTAATTTAAATCTTATTAGTGAATTAAACAGTTCCTAATTATAACTTTTTTTTTATAACTTTTTTTTTCATGGTGTCTGGGAAGTACTGAATTTTCCTTGAGACTACTGTGATTAGCCTCCTTCTTTAATTATGAAAGCAAAAAAAAATCCAAGCATTTTCTCACATACTCTGTTACTTGTCACTTATCTTACTCATATTCATATATTTTAGACTGGTTTCATAAAATGCTGTTCCATTCACAGAATGAAAGAGGAGCTGTTGGGTAGTGAGTGTACTGTAGACAACTTAAAATTATTCCAGAAAGATAAATTTAAAAAAAGTCACAAATCTCAAATCTTGTTCTGAGGGTTTCCCCAAAAATGTTAGACAATGGGCCTGTACTGGTGCACAATAAGTATCAAAAAGTTAAAACTGGCAATTTTAAAAAGATTGAATCTACTGTAAAAATAATTTGTGATTTACATATTTTTCCCCTCTTATGTAGAAGCTAAAACTGCAGCCAACCCAGTGAATCCAATTACTATTTTACTGTCTTTTGGAATTATATGAAATTATTGTGAATGTTTCTGTCATACCAGTTGTTTACCGTGTTGTTGTGATACTCTCATTTTCAGTGCATTTTCTATTTTTCCTAATTGAAGTAGTTATCTACTGCATAATAGCAGATAGATAAATTGTGGCAAAGCTATTAATCTAATGTAAGAAACTTTGGATCCAGCTTCTCTGAAGTGGCTGGTTACATTCTAATTTCTGTGTTGTGTTCTAGCTTATAGATCAGTTAAAACCTGGCGGAAGATTGATATTACCAGTTGGTCCTGCAGGGGGAAACCAGATGCTCGAACAGTATGACAAACTAGAAGATGGCAGTGTCAAAATGAAGCCTCTGATGGGAGTGATATATGTGCCTTTAACAGATAAAGAGAAGCAGTGGTCCAGGTGGAAGTGATTTTCTGTTCCACTTACTTCTTCCACACACATGCAAGGTGAAAGGGTGTGAATTTTAAGCAGATAGACTGCAAGGCCTGCCTTTGTTGCTGTCATTGCTTTCTGCTCCTCCATACCATGAAAAGTGACTCAATCTGCATTACTACATCACCAGAAGGAGGTTATGCTAAGTTTGAGTTAATTTAAAAGCAGAAGAAAAATATTGCATGGGTTGCACTTTGTCTCTTTTGGACATGTTTTCTTTAGTTTTTTGGTGTGTTGAAGTTTCTTATTTGTTGTTTTGAACACTCTGTTTTCTAAATTTAAAATGCCCTTTTAATGAATTTTTTAGGACTAGCTTGCCCAGTAATTAGGGTAAAGTGTAAAATACTACTTAAGAATAAATATTGTTTTGTCCTGTAAGTTAGTGGTAATTGGATGCTCATTTTTTATTTTTCTGAAATGTCACAAATGAAGAAAAACCTTTGTAAAATCCTTTTGGGGGAAATATAGATAATCTTGCGAGCACTTTTCCCTCAGCCTCGCAAGTAGCAGAAAGTGGAGAAGGTAATGCCTTCTTCCCTAAAGTATAAATGGAGTTGAGTAGTGTTCAGAAAATTTTCTCAGACATTATTAAAAGTCTGTCATCTCTCGCTAATGGGGAGGTATTTGTGTTTGCCAACACAGCAAACTCTAAGGGCCTTTCTAGAGGTAGTAAACCTTCCAATTTGCTGAATTGAGTGGCCAGTAACATAGACATAACACAGCTGTCAGCTTAAACCGTGCTAGGCATTCGTATGGGAATGAACAAAGCAGCAGTCCTGTTTTGCTTCCTGGCAGAAAAATGCTTGTGAATGTATTATCTGCGTTAATGAAGTGCATAGATGTGTACTGAGTTCTGAAAACAACTTTTGAGCTTTATAACTCCTAAATTTAGATTTTTGGGGTTTTTTTTCCCTTGATATTTTGGAGTATAGCCTGTGATTTGGATACATGAATACTTAGAGTTTAAGCTATCAAAATGTTCATAGAAAGTACAAATAAAGCAGTTTGCATTACTGCTGCCTACTGAAACCTCATTTCAGTGTTTCTTGGATTACTGTATAGCCACCATGTACAAATTACTCTTAGAACAACTTTAATGAGTTACTGCTTAGTTCAAAACTTGTGAAGCATGCTCACTATTCAGATGTTTTGTATTTATTATGCAAATTAATGCTTTGGCCTCAAATATTGCCAGTATTCCCTCAGCGTGGTACTTGAGGGTTTCCTGCCTCTTGTAAGGCTTTGGAAGTCTTGCTTTGTGGTCAGTTTCCTCCTCTGGCAAAGGTGGTGGACTTTATTCAAGTTTGAAGTCCATGGTCTGCCTACTCTAGAAAAGAGAAGTATTCTTAAAAATTCTTAAAAAGCCTTCCTTTTTCCAGAGAGGTTTCATAGAATTTTCTACATTTCCACCTGATCTGATTATAGTAGCAATTGTGTTTTTTCATAGCAGCAGTATGTGTTTTTATTTATTAAGTGTTTATTGAAGGGTTTCTGGAATGACAGTGGTTATCCTTTGCTGCTGGTGAAGGTGGTGTAGTGTATTAAGGACTAGAATTCTAAGGTCTCTGCATCTCTTCTGAGCAGTTTTGTACTCCGTTTTCTCTGCTAGCTCAGGAAGAAGTAATAGATTGTCTTTGGGCCTCCTTCGATCATGAGTATTGTGGGATTCTTTTCCCCAGACTTTCTTACCAATTTCTGTTCTTCTCTGAAATAAGTCTTGATTTTATTTATTTATTTTTAATTTAAGTGTTAAGAATGTACATTGGTATTATCAGAAAAGGTAAGTGCTTAGCCTGAACGGCTTGATCACTACAGTGGCATAGAGGCTTTTTCCTCCTATGTACATTTACATTTGGTTCAGACTTGGAAATCTCTGTTAAAGGAAGTCTCAGAAGCCCACTTCTTGTAATGTTGTTTTTTCTTTAATTGTCCTTTTTGTGATCTGAAGAAAATTCCCATACTCTTCTCAAGGATAACTGCCAGTGCACTGCTGACCTTACAAGAGGTCATAACTGTCTTTTTTGTTGGTTTTCCTTATTGGTGAGTCCAAAGTGTGTGATCAGCCAGCTGCTGCTAAGGAAACTCCTAATTGTAAATCAGCATTTGTTATCTATGCTAGCATCAAAGATGAAAGAGATATTCTTTTCCGCACTTCCTAGACTTCAATTTATCTTTCCTAAATTGTTGACAACCTGTTAGCAGAGATCAATTAGAGACTCCTCTGAAAGAGCATCTTTAAGTCTTTCTGTAATAAAGAGCTGTAGTGTATGAGACTCTAGTTGTTGTAAATCTAAAATTCATTGAACAATCATCTTTTTTAGAGTAGCTCAAGAATCCTGAGTGTTTAGCTTGTCATTCTCTTAGTTTACATTATGTTATGCAATTTCATTCCTAATGCAGGTAACTTTCATCATGTTAAGAATTGGTGTCCCTTCACAAAATATGATAGATTAGGCCAGCAGCATTTTCCTAGGCTAGCAGACCTTCCAGTTGGCAAGAAAGAAGCCACTTGAATTTTTGCTTAGCCATTCATATGTTGAAGTTAGTACAGTTCCTCACTAGGGCTGTAAGGTGCTCTTTACAAAGCAGCATGACAGTGACTTGATCTCTAAGTGGTGTTTGAGATCAAACTTACCTTCAGATGCTTTGCATCATTCTTCGTTATGTAAAACTGGAACTTCTAGCAAAAGAAAATCTGGACTAGCTGGAACAAGAAGACTCCCTGGATTTTGATAAATTGTTGTTGTGGTGCTAAATAAAGAATCTTACTTTGTGAATATTGTTGGATTTCTTTAAATTTAGTCCATAATATTCTAGTTTGGGTTCAGCTGCAGTAGTATTTTTAAGCTCCAAACATTAGTGAGAATCTTCTCAAATGTGTCTCCATGAGACATTTGGAAGTAGAATATACACCGAAACCCTATCTCTGGTACAAAATGAAGTGCATTAGTGTACCAGAGCTCCAGCAGTTGGTGCCCACTTATGTGATTATGCTGGTAAGGATGTTTATCCTTTCACATAAAACTTCCCAATTATTAATAATTGTTGTTTTTCTTGCTGATAAGTAGGGAGGATAGAAGACCTCTTGTGCCGCACAGTTGAGAACACAGCTTATTGGCTACCTTATTGGCAGTTCTTGTGTAAATTGGGATCTCTCTGGTTTTACTTCTCTGTGAGAGTTCACACTACTTATATGGGGGACAATTTAAAGAGAATAATAATGTAAGGAATGCTTAGGAATGAGTCTCTGTTGCAATCATGGATTTTATTTCCAAACAGGCAGCTGTTTTTAAAAGTTAACTTTTTTTTAACTTAAAATACTGCATTAGTAGAAATTATTTATAAATGTAATGCTAAATTCATATTTGCTGATAAAGTACAAAATTATAATGACAGTATACCCTTTCTGAGCAAAAAAAAATGCAGTGACTAGACTGGGGCTGTTACTGTATCCCATTTTTCTGTACATGCAACATGATTAAGCACCCTTTTGGAAAATGTATTTATTAGGAAATACTTTAATATGTTTCTGCTTAGAAACTCTTATTCAGTGTTTCCAATGCCCCTGACGAGTTAGTTGTCTAATTTCAATTGAAATTAGCAGGAATTGTTTGCCTAGAATTCCTTTGGCTATGCAGACTAATGATTATGGTTGAAGTTTTTTATGTTACTTTGGCAAAAGGAATCTCTGCACAAAATATTTTAGGTTAAATTTAAAATTTATGTATTATGTAAAATTGCATGTGATGTAACTGATATAATAGGTTGCAGAGAAATTTCCTTTTCTTTGTCATTTTAACCCACTCTCTCAATTAGATGATTGATCATAGCAAATACTAAATACTTCATAACGGCACCTTTCCACATTAAAATGCTACAAGTCCAAATATTGCACCTAGTTACCTTTAAAATTACAAAGGGAGAAATAATTGGCTGCTGAAACACTGAGTAGATACTGACATTCAGTGTAGCCTAATATGAATTAGAAATACAGTGTAGGTAATGACAGCATATTTTTCATAGATGAATGATGTATCAAAAAGGGAAAGTCAAATGCTGCCTAATGACAAGAAAATTGATGGGGATCAAAGAGTGAGTTACAGATTTCAGATAAATTTATAAATGCTCATTCAAATATTTAATTGGAATGCTTTCCACCAAAGAGGTGGAGACAGATTGCAAAACTTAATGACTTACCTGTATCCCAAACTTCTGTTATTTCTTATTGTCGATAAGATTTGTGATCATCCCCCCCCCATCATGAACTGTGATATTTGCATGAAATGCTACCTATTAGATTTTTCTGAGAATGTTTCTTAGTTTGTTGTTGGATACTCCCAATGGGCAGTGTGGAATGTTCCTGTGTATGTTTTTGATACTAGGAGGCCAAAATTTTTCAAACTTTCTTAAATTTATTTTTAGAATAGTAATTTTGAGCTAATGACTTCTGAAATTTGCTTTAACTTGAGCTTATAAATTTGCTTTGGTGCCTCAATTGACAATATTAGATGAGTGATTCCCTTGCTAGAATTTCAAGGGCCTGAGAAGGACTATTGTGATGACATAAAACCTCAATATATGTACTGCTTACTAAGCAGGAGCTACTAAGCAGATTGGAAGGAGTGCATATATGAAGGTGGAGGGAAATTACATGAGTTGTGTAAGAATCACAGCAAATAGTCATGGCCAGAAAAAGGGAGAAAAATACAAATTAATTAGTAGATCTTTCCTATGGCTCTAGAGTACAACAGGACATTTTTTAACGAGGGAGTAGCCGTCATCTTTTGAGTCTCCTTTTAAGCTCTGTAGCAGGATAGATCTCTTACCGCAGGGAGGATAGGCAAGTATCCTGGTTTTTACCAGTAGCTGAAACCTGGTAGATTTCATAGCTGGGCAGCTTCTGATCCATACAACTGAAGTTCAGATCAACTGATGCTGTTTTGCAATGTGTGTTTAAGTCTGCAAGCTGTTCACATTAGGTGGAAAGCTGAGAAGTGTAACCTACCTGATGATCTAAGACTTTTCGGTAACTTTATAATCTATATAATCCAATAGTGCACATATAAGCTCAGCTTCTCATAACAGTAGAAAATAAATGCTGCATAATTTTAACAGATGCATCATGGATTGTTTTGGGCTGTCATGCTGTTGTTAGATTAATGAGTAGTGAAGAGCGAGTGAAAAATCTCTTGAGGGAAGCTGATCCCCTTAATACAGTAAATGTTCTAATAAACAGAATATTAAAATCTTTATTTTGAAAGTGACATCTAGGATATAGTTAACTTACAGGAACATTATTAATTTGGTCAGAAATAGCTTAAAGCAATGCAAAATACCGACAATTAAAACATTGACATGTTAGTATCACTTATTTGAACTCTAAGTACAAATACCATTTTGTAAAAGGAAAAAAAACTACAATACATTAAGTGTGTTAGCAACATTATGCAAAAACCTTGCCAATGTCTGTGGCTGGGTAAAATTCTCATGTTTAATAGTTTCAGAGTAAATACGGAATTTTTTCTTAGGCTTACAATTTCTTGAGGATCTAGCTTGGGTTTAAAGGATTAAGAATTATTTGTCACAGTAAAAGGCCAGGCTTTTACAAAGCCATGAGAGTATATGGTAGGAAGCAGGATGAAAATCACATCGGCAGTTAGGCCTATGAGACTAAACCACCAACAGCAGTGGTCATTACTTACATGCGCTTTTTGAAGATGTAAATATCAGCTGATGATGCAGCTCCTGGAAGCATTAAGGACGAATGAAGTACTTACCCTAAATTCACCGGCACTGCATTTTAAACTGAGAATCAGATGTTAATTTATTTTTATCTGTTTAAAGTAAGCAAATACCCATTCTGTGAAATAGGCAAATATGGAGAACTTCCAAACCTTTGGCTATAAACGGATTTTTCTTCAGCCCTGCCAAGATGTGGTGTTCTCCCTTTTGCCTTTTTTCTGCTTTCTGTAATTACTGCAACACTGAAGCTGTATGATTAGTACTTGACTACTAGAAGGCAGTGCAAAGTGCAAAGAATGCAAATATTTATCACTAACAAAATCACAAGGTTTGCATCCCAGCTGCATTAGGTAGCAAACTAGTCATTTAAGCATTAGTTGCAACAGCCTTTTCAGTTGCTTTTAAAATGTTTTGCACGCTGTCATTCCATGCTATGTGATTCCTGAAGGATAATGCCTTTGTAACTTTAAAGCTTTTGCTTGTGTGCATGTAGCACTATATTTTTGTGGGTTAGTTTGCATGATAGCTGGAAATACTACTGTGTATTGAGCCAGCAATCACATTAGTCAAGTTTTTCTTAATTCAGACAGTGTTTGCTTTGGCTAATGAGGTGCACCTGCTAAAAGAAAAATTGCAGCAAGCTCATTGTGAGTTTATACGTCGTTTGTGCCTTGGGGTGGGGGGGAAGCAAACACTTCTGTTTGAATTTTCCAACATTCATAATGACACAGTACACAGCTTTCAGATTTGATGGACATTTTGCATTAAAGTTAATGCTTTAGAAATATTTAAACAAATCACTAATATATGACAATTTCACTGTTGGAATATGGATTCTGTGGGTTTCCTGTTTCAATGTGTGTTAAATGTCCTGCAGGAACAACAGCCTGCATTTTCTAGATTCCTCAGAGTGATTTCGAGAGACCTTTTGATGCATCCTTTCTCTTGCCTGAATCTCCTTTTAACATGCACACACCCCCCACCCCGCCCCACCCCTTCCATAACCTAGTCCCAATTTAGCACAGTTCCTTCAGGAGCTAATCGAGCTCCTCTGTGAAATAAATAATATAGATGCTACAAACTGCATGACGCTGATGTGAGACTGCGTTCTGAGCTTTCCTGAGAGACTGCGGCTGAAGCTAAACTTGCCTTTCTGGCAGCTACAGAGACTGTTTTTTGCCAGTACTCTGTCTAGTACGTTGGCTCAGTTTCTTGCCCGTATGTAGCCAACAGAGTTTGGATGACAGGTAGCTGTGTAACTAGCTGTGTGGTGAGGGGGATGTTCATGAAAGCAAATGATCCATTGTAAAATAGAGGGACCCATATTTCACGATACATCACATAATAGTATGAGATGATACGGGATTGCTGTTGCCTTTCCTTTGCCTTTTTTTTTTCTTAAATGCTTGAAGAGACTTCTGAGGTTTTGCTGATGTGCTTGAGCACTTAAATGTAATCTGATTCAGTATCAAAACTTTTCAACTATGATTTCCAAGGGGAGGAGAAACATAACTGCATATGTTTTCTTTCTACAGGGATGAATTGTAAAATCTACATCATCTTGACCCAAACATAGTGTTACAGTGGACTGCTCATCTCCAGTTCTAAAAGCTTTTTGAAAACCAACAGCATTGCAGCTTGTTTTGGACTTTGTTATACTGTTGTTATCAGCATGGAAAAGCGTGGTGTTTGTTTTATTTTTTTAGATGCTCAAGGCAAATCTGATAAATGGTGGAAAGTTTTATGTGGGCACTGTTTTATTTAACATGCCTTTATTTTACTTTCATCTGTTCAAAGTGAATTTCTGCAAAACTGCAGATAAAGACCTATAGCTTGTGAACTCTAATTTTGATGGGGGTACTTGAACACTCACTTCTCTCAGCTCCTGTGTCCCTTGGTAAAACTGCTTCTGTGCACCTTACGACACTACATAGGTAATACCAGGTTTTCTGTGTTCCGATGTCTGCTAGATGCTACTAAAAGGAGATGAACTTCCTTTTAAGCTTTTGACATGGTGTCATAGACTAGCATGTAGTAGATACAATCAGCTGCTTTATTACCTTAAAACCAGGCATTTGTATATATTAAACTTCAAGATATCAGGGGTGGGTGGCCGCTCTTATCAAACATTGCTGTTTAAGTTGGATATAACAGACATGATTTTCCCTTTCCTTCTAAAATTAATCAATGGAATCTTGAAATTCTGTTTTGGTGTATAGCTCACTACTGATGTGATGCACATGGATTTAACTCCGTAGATATGATGTAAGTTGTGTCCCAGTCACCGAACAGTTTATGCAATGCTGCTTTGCCAAATAAAGTTAAAAGCGAAAGGGGGGTTGTGCTTGTGTGGAAGATTAGGATCAGTATGTAGTAGACTACTTAGATATGGATTGCTAGATTCTTTATTTAAAAAAAAAAAAAATCCACTTTGGTCTTGAAAGAACATTGCTTTTGGCAAAGCCATTTGCTGTATTAACGTTCTTATTTTTCTAACTGTGGGCACCCAGGAAAAATTCTGGCTTTTTAGAGAGTGAATTCTTAATTGCTATACAAGGAAAACATGATACATGCAGAAGGAATAACAAATCCTGGACTCCTAAGTAGAGATATAGATGCAATTCTTCAGTTTTTATACAGAAGAGTAGTTGGAAGGCTATAAACCTTTTTTCTGCCCCAGGTTTTCTGTTTCGGTACTGTAAAATGTCAACAGCAAACTGCAAAGCAGTACAGTAAGGCGAGCTGCTTGGGGGGGTGGAGTGTGTCTTGAGTCATCTTGTTCAGATTCAAGCAACCAGGAATTAAAGTAAACAACATGTTATTGTCATTTTCTTTTTTTTATGGTAAAAAGGATTATAGAATGAAAGAACTTGTATAAAATAACCCATAGTGATCACTGCAAAAATATATCTGACTTTTTGTGGTGGAACAGCAATAATTTTGTGATAGGATTAATCCCTGAGAGCATAAAGGTTAAATTTCGAAGGCCTCTGAATATGAAAGAGGAACATTTTAAGTAAACTTCCTTTTGAAGGTCAGCCCCATCCTATTCCTGTGTAAAAGATATGTATCAATTTATTTAGATGTTTGGAAGTTAATGTACCACCTCCTGATCTGACTGCAGCCTGGGAGCACATGCACAAAGATTAAACTTATGAAAGAATTAATATAGCCTGTATTCTAGAAAATACAATTCAGAAAAACCCACTTGCGTCTGACAAATTTGTACTAACCCACAATCAACTGTGAATCTCGTTCTTGGTGTTGAAGTGAAATATCTTAAATGATGCATGCTAATGTTCAACCTTTTGGTCACTGTATCATTCAATTTGAGTTCAGCTTTATTTACATCTTCTCACTAATTTAATCAGTTAAATGAAAGATATGAGCTCGACTGTATCCAAATTCTTGACTCTGGACACAGTGTAATAAGCTAGCCTAACTTGGAAGAGCTGATAAAGCTGAGACCCGGCGACAACTTTTTTGGGGAGAACCACTTCAGGAGGTGTAAGACTTCAGGGACCAAGGCTGTTGGGATTAGTGCACCCGTTCCACTGAAGGGGTTGGTGATAGTCAAGGTACTCAGACAGAAAGGAGTATCCAGGAGTAGCATTTAGGAATTGGAAAATGAAAACCCCTCCATGATGGAGCGATGGTTCCGAAGTAAAAACTTCTTGGAGAAGAGGACAAGTTGAAATGCAGAAGATTTGAAGAGCTTGAATAAATGCTGTGTGAACTGTCTGGATTGCTACTTTGCCAAATAAAACAAATTGAGAGGAAGCTGTATCTAGGTGTCTGGTTTTGTTTGTTTGTTTTTAATCTTCACAGGACTTCACATGTCCAAAAAGAAAGCAAGCATGTGTAAAAATACTGGTTTACTAAATGACCAGAACTGTGTGTCTGTTCTCAGTTAATTAACGTGTTGCAGCATATGGCAGTAGTTACCAGGCCTGGTAATACCATATGGAATGTAAGTGGAGTTTTACTTGGCCGTTTGGAATTTCTTTTGGTTCACGTCTATGTGTTTTGAGGAACCGGCTGTGTGCGCAGTGTATGAATTCTGCCTGCCGCCTGTGGTTGAATCCAGCTAGCTGGGAGTGTATGATCTGCCACTGGCGAGGATTAAAGTTTGTCGTTTTATAAGTGGTGCTGTGATGTTTCACTGGATTGTTATCATCACCTCTAAGCCCAAGCAATTTGGGAGAACAGATTGGCTGAACAAGTGACAGTCACTTGTCCGGTTGTTTCCAGGGATCAGACAATAGAAGACCTCCAGAGTCTGCGCAGAGGAACCAAGAGCCCATACCCATATCTTGAAAACCCACAAACAGCTGTGACTGCTCCACAGAGAAGAGCAGTTTGCTGTGCCGTACGGATGCTTTCTGTTTACGTAGCAGGAATTACCTGTTTATTCCCTATTTCCATTCAAACTAGCCAGCTAACTTGAGGGCATAGAGACCATTAGACTTTTTTTTTCTTTTTTTTCCCCGGAGGGAAGCTAGTGCACAGAGGGTGTGCACCGGCGCTGCTGGTCGAGGCCACCTGGATGATTCCTGAAATGTTCTGTAGTCAGCAGGCTGGAAATGGGCAACACCGCCTGGAGCGGGGGGCTCTGCGGTCAGCTCTGGAGCGCCCAGCTGGCAGCAGTTCTCTCCGCGTGTGCAGAGTTTTTGTGACAGGGTGACAAGCTCCAGGGTTTTCCAGTGTGGAGGCACTGTGGAATTAACCATCAGGATAAAGAGGTAAACTAAAATGCCCAGAGGAAAACTCTGAAGTAATGCTGTCATTCCTGCTGGAAAGAGGGGTGTTAACCCATTCCTACAACAGCGGTGTTTTCTTCCTTTTACTCGTTACCGTGCCCTAGGAGGTGCTGTGTTTGATTTAAGTGCAGTTCACAGAAAGAGGATATGATTGCAATTCCTTCTTGACTTTGACATGATGCAAAGGATGAGTAATAGAAACCAAGCTTGTGAATTATATCTCTGGTTCTATTTAGCTGATTTTTGAGGTGGAGCACGTTACGATGCGCTTAGAAAGATCAATAATACTAATTACCTTTGTGGAACCCTTGTTCTTTGTCCCAAAAGATGTGGAAGAGATATTCTGCTGAAGTGAACGAGCAGCGGTCCTGGCTCAGCAAAACGGCATGATGAGGTGATGCAAGCACACTGTGCAGAACCAAACAACAACCGAACACAAAACCACGGAGGGGAGGTGCTCCCCAAAAGGCAGCATGTGTGCAGGGGGATGCAGGAGGTGATGAGGTCTGAAATTGGTCTTTTGCATTTCAGGACGTCCAGACTTTACACATCAGGAAGTGTAAATTAGAGTTTGAGCACTGTGGTGGTATACAAGAGGAGGATTCAAGCATGGGGTTTAAGTTGGTTTTGTGGGCTCATACAGTTTGCCTTTGGTTCTATTTGAGTTTTTGTCTGTCTGCTTATAATCGTGAAAGGCTGAAGACCAGTTGTGGGAAGTGCACAGACACTCTTAAGGTATCATAAACCCCTTTGCCTTTACTATAGTCACTACGCACTTGTGTGCTCAGAGCACCCACTGGCGAGGTTTGGGTTTCCGTGCCTCAGCCAGGTCTGGGGAAATCAGCTTGGACTAAAACTTGGTCTTATGCAGACAGAGATGCTGTAAACTTTCCTATGCGTGTCCGGTTTACCTCCCACATCTCATCCTTGACATACAGGGCTGCTTTCTGTTCCAGGTGGTAGCTTTATACGCAGCACAGATTCATAGTGCAGCCGATGCATTCTGAGTTCTCCTATGAAAGGCAGTTATTGCTCTCTCGCGCTCTTGGCAGGGTGTTAATGAGATGCTCAGCAGAATGTGCTCAGGAACTAAAATCATATTTCTTTGAATTATGAATTGAATGGACATGGTTATTGCTGAAATGTGTGTGGAGGAGCTCCAGCTGCCTGTTGAAAATTGCCTGAAAGCTTCAAGAAGGAGAAATGGGAAAAACTCACTTTGTGTCTCATCACACCAAACTTGAAAACTGGAAAGACTTGATCCCGTGCCTTTTTAACAAAACTGTTTTAGCAACATAAAGATTGTTGATGGAATTCCTCGGAGATCTCACTTTGATCTTTTCATTTTTCTTTGTAGTCCAGCCATTTTCATCATATGCCTCTGAGGAACTGACCTGCTACGTATTCTTGAAAATGTTCCCTGAAGCTACTGAGAAGCTGAAGTCCTGTTTTCAGCTATGTTTAGGCATATGTTTGCATCCTATGTGTCTTTATTATGAACAGATTAAGTATCTTGTTTACCGTGTTCTGCCAAATCCCTTTTTTGCTGTAATGGAGAAAGGGCATCTGAGGTGAATCAGTAACTTTTGTTTCAGATGCCTTATGGAGTAGGAGGATGCTCTCAAAGGCCTCTGGTCAGGGAAATGGGTGATTCAGAGCGTCTGCCTAGACCAATGCTCTGATCAGAGCTCTGGAGAAGCTCGTCTCCTCTGGCTATAGAGGCAGCCTTGGGGAAGTCTTCTCTTGTGCATGGAATTAGCCTTCAGGGATGCTTTCCCCGTAGTCCCAAATTTCCATTGTGCTGCCTGCTTTCAAGTCCTTTCCAGTCCTGCACCCATTCAAGTTTCCTGCTCTCTCTATATCTATGTTCAGTCATTTGTTTTGAATGTAGATATCTTAAATGCATCTCTGTTTGTGCATTAGGATCTGGTAGTTGTGAAGAGCTATGTTAAAATTTCTTGTTCTGCCCTTTTTAAAACAGGATTAAACGTTTCTGTTGGCCGAGCAGCTGATGGCATCCTTGCAAGCTGTGACTCCCAAGCCTTCATGGCACTGAACCTTTCTGCCTTGTCTGTTTTTTCTCAGCCTGCTCAAAATACACTTTTCATTGATTTATGAGTGGTTTAGAACTGTCAGCCAGGAGCCTTGCAAATGCAAACATTAAAATGGTAGCTGGTATCTTTAAAAACTTGTTTCTAAACTGGCTGCTTGTGCTGATTTCAGTCCTAGACTTCTCTTCGTTTGTGTTTCAGAGCTCCGGTGCAGGGTGCAGTGTTCAGCAAGTGTTTCTGTTGTCGTACAAATGTATTTGTAGCCTTACATTCTCACTTTCTGACTTGTTTTGTGTAACTACGAGTTGAAAAATATATAGCAAAATTACTTCTACACTTCTTTTTTCTCTCTGAATTCCCTGTTTATAGCATGTTTCCCTTTTCTGACTCAGGTCAAGCCGATTGTTTCATGGGCTCTTTTCTTTTGTGCTAATTACTACATGTTTATTGCCTGTGCCTGGTCTTTATGTCCATCAGCTCTCTCTGAATCTTTTCTGGCTTTTCCCTTTGCTTTTGTTCTTTTAGCTTTTGCCATTAGAAACTGAAAAATCCCAATTCCTGATGCTCATGAAAGCAGCAAGCGTAGACCTCAGTGGTGCACGACTGTGACTTCTGCTGGGGCTTACTAGAAAGGCTGGCTCTTTGTCCTGGGGTGGCGTGTTTGTGCTGCGGTTGGTTCCTGCCTCTGGCTCGCTCTCTGGGGCCTGGGGTTGCAACTCTTGCGCTTTATCTAGGATTTAAAAAGCAAATGGAGCATCGCACTGACCTATTTCAGCCTTTTCGTTTTGCAAATGTGCTTTTGGAGCTGCCCCTGCTATAATCCTGCAGTGCTATGGAAAGACTACAGCGGGGATGTTCAGGCTAGGACCCCCTGCACAAGTGGGCAGCAAGCAGCCCACGTCATGGAAAAAAAACCTGACTTTGAATTATGGAGAAAACTCAGGTAAGTATTGCTCATTACTTTGAGATAATTTGTACCTTTAAGCGTGCGTGAGTTGGTCTGAACGGCAGAACAATTGAAAATATAAAAAGTGATCTAACTGAAATACATATCTTGATCAACATTAAAATACACTGACAAAACAAATTGTAATGACCTCTTCTAATATATAGAGGAGTAATATCCACAGGTATATGCTATCAGAGCAATCAATATACTCTGCTTATCTGTCTATAGCATGCTTGTAGTAAAAATACGTGGACTGAGCATATTCCCAGACATGTCAGTAGGCAAATGTCACTGTTTAGGACAGGAAAAACAGATCTGACAGACCTCAAATAGTGATTATTTTCACACAGAATATCTGCCTTCTGCTGCAGGATAAACACTATACAGCTCCCTAGCTCCTGAAGTTTGCGTGAGAAGCCATGACAGCAGTTAGCAATGCAACCGTGAAGGTGGGGTAGAAGCGGTGCCTGCTCTGAGCGCCCCTTTCCAATCGGAGAGAGAGCCCCAACCTTGGGAGCGGCTGCAGATGTGGTGTCAGCAGGAGGCAAGGGCTGGGAGCAGCCTGGGGAGAAAGGGGCAGCACCCCCAGCAAGTCAACATGGGTGTCTTGCCACAGCTTATTCTGCTACTGCTGAGATGTGCTCTGGCTCAGTAGTTCAGTATCACTTCTTTAAAGTCAAATGGCATGAAAGCTATTAAATGAAAACACATGTTATTGAGACCAGTGTGTATTAATTGCAGGAGCTGCCAAGCCAATCTGTTATTTTGCTAACTTTGTCTTGTTCTTCATCTAGCTGACGATGCCCAGGCTTTCTGGTAAGGTGCAAATTTTTTTTTATTTCAGTCCAGCTGTGGAGTTTGCAATTACCTAAGAAGTAACAGGCCTCAGGCTGGTGGTCTGCCCAGCAGCAACTATCACCATCTCCCCTCCTAGAAAGGAGTCCCTGGGAAGACTGGCAACTATAACATTGCGATAGCTAAATCCTGCACTACGCTTGCTGTCTGTTGCTCTCGCTCTAGCTCTGCTTGGAGGTGTTTATTCTTGGCTGTCATATGCGAAATGCGTGGAGGTTGATTCCACTCGCAGCAGCACAGCAACAAAGCCTGCTGGTGGGTAAAGCCACTGGAAAGCTGCGCAGCTTCTCGCGCCACGGTGGTACTGGCTGGCTTGTGCTCTGTGCGGGATTGCACTGTTGTCCTGCCCAGAACAAAAATAAACCTTTCGTTCTGCTGGCTGCATGCTGGAGCAATAGGTTTCAGTAATAGGAGCACTATAGGCACAGTGAGAAAAGACTACTTTTCTTGCTGCTATGGGAAGATGGTGAAGGAGAATTAGATATTTAATTAAAACCCCAAATAAATTTCAATGATGGGAAATAACACCCCAACCAGATGGGCAGTGTGTCTTTCCTAGAAGGCTGTATTTAATATGTGGTCTTTTGGGTCTTTTGCTATTTGCCGTGCCTGCTGCAGGCTGGGGTGGAAGAGAGGCTGTGCTCCCAAGTTAGAAATGGGCAGCATCAGCAGAAGGTCTCCTGGACCCAGTGTAACGCTGAATGACCAACCAACCAGACTTTGCCTAACATGGCAGGAGGGCTCTGAGCAAGGAGCACCGGCAGGGGGATTCCATGGGCGGCTGGCACAGTGTCCTGGTTTTGGCTGGGATGGAGTTGGTTTTCTTCCTGGTAGCCGGTATGGGGCTGTGTTCTGGGTTTAGGTTGAGAACAATGTCGATGATACACTGATGTTTTGGTTCTTGCTAAGTACTTGCTAAGTGGTGCTCACTCTGGTCAAGGACTTTTCAGCTTCCCATGCTCTGCCAGGGGCACGGGAGGCTGGGAGGGGCACAGCCGGGGCAGCTGACTCAGACTGGGCGGGGGCTATTCCATACCACGTGACGTCATGCTCAGTATATAAGCAGGGGAGTTGGCCGGGGAGGGGTTCGATCGCTGCTTGGGGGATGTGCTGGGCATCGGTCGGCGGGTGGTGAGCAATTGTACAGTGTACCGCTTGCTTTGTATTACTACTGTTCTATTTTTTTTTATTTTACTTTAGTTATTAAACTGTTTTTATCTCAACCCACGAGTTTTCCCCTTTTGCCCTTCCGATCCTCTCCCCCATCCCGCCGGTGGGGGGGGGGTGAGCGAGCGGCTGCGTGGTGCTTAGTTGCTGGCTGGGGTTAAACCACGACACACAGCCAGCTCTGCGACTGTGCTCCTGCTCAGCTCCAGTGCTGCTTGAGACACCGGTCATGGAGGTAGACGCTCTGTTCTTCTCAGTCTTCCTACAACAAAGTATCTCAACAACTCCCCCCACCACAGATGTTCCAGCTTCTTTTAAGGCTGTTTCACAGAGAGCAGAAATGTACTTCTGTCTGCTCTCATGCTATGGTCTCCTAGCACAAAATTTAGCTGGTAGCTGAAAATAAAGGCAATGCAAGAAATATAAGAATAAAATAGGTTTATTAGAGCTATTTTACATAAAGTAATCAAGACCGAGCAACTTGAAGAACTATTTGTATACCATGGCAATATTCTTGCTGACTTGAAGTTACTGAAGTACAAAAGACGACATACAAAAAGATGCATGCCTCATTTGCCTCTGGTTTTATTGGGACCTGTGATGAATGTGACATCCTTGGACAGTCAAACAAGATAGACAGCACGGTGTGTATATATATGTATATATAACATGTACTGTACACATTTTACTGTTAACACATCTGAAGTTCACTCACACATATCAATTACTTGCTCTAATTCTATGAGAATTTTGCTGGGGTGAGGGCAGGTCGCCGAAGCTTTCAAGCTTTGCAGGGAGCTATGGGATAACCAGCAGGAATCCTGCACTCCGGCGTCTCAGGTAAAAGCCGCTGCGTGCTGCTCTCTCACGCTGTGGAGGGTGTCGAGCTCGGGGTGGAAAAGGCTGAACAAGCCCTGAGCTCCGGGGAGAGACATAGCTCTGGGATCGTGCATGACTGCTGTCAAGCACTGGTAAGTCCAAACTCATCCGCTGAGGACTTGTATTTTTTCATTTTAGCATTCAGTAAGCATGAGACTCTGTTAGCTGCGCAGAGGTTTAAACTACGAATGAAAAAAAGATGCTTTGTTCCTTAAATCCCAAATTCCATTACAAAAGCTGGTGCTTAGATAGCAATTGCTTTTAATTAACAAAGCAAGACAAATTCTTTAATGAAAATACTCCCAGTGCATCAGGTGGAAAGTACACAAATCAGTCTCTGCTGGACAGTGAAGTAACGCGTTGGTCTGGAGCGTCCTGGTCCCCAGAGCGGGGGAGAGCAGGGTGGCACAGGCTTCCCGCTACGCCGCGGCCGGGGCGGCTGGGCCTTGGCTGCGCCAGTGCCCCAGCGCCGGGGCATGCTCTGCTGCGGCCCAGACCCTGACTGCTGCGGGAAGGGCAAGGGCACCCCGCATCCAGTTTGGGGTGTCCCCACCTTGCCGTGCCTTCTGCACAAGAGCCAACTGGAGCTACTCTCTGGAGCCTGAACGCTTCTTATTTTCTGAGCACGGGCTTCTACCCACTTCTTTATTTTATCACTGAAGGGGAAGAACGTGTTCCTCATCTCGTAGGCTTCTTCTACACTTGAAACTTAACTAAAGGTTTTGGTCCTTTCATAGAGGCAGAGGTTCATGGACACAGGAGAAAGGGGAGAAAACAATCACCTAAATCCAATTTTTAGAGATACATCCCATTGATGAGGTAATCGGACTCTTCAGATGTAATGGGTCGAGCTTTTTTAAGCTTCTGTCTCACTAAACGCAGTCTGCAAGCAACCATAAGCAGCAGTAAAGCAGTGATGGCCAAGCCTAAGGCTAAGGGTAACACAGCACCTACAACAGGGTTAAGAGAAATTACACTTTATTTAATACAGTGAGAAATCAGTAGAGAAAACCTGAAATTTTTCTTTAAAAATACAGCTAGTCTATCACTAGATGCTAATATTTGGAGCAACTCATGCTGAGAAACTAAACTGTACGATCACACAAGCTAGTAATAGTTAAGAATATGGAAACACATTATTCAGTTCTTGAAAATAGTATCTGGGTCTATAGCACCTGGCTGAAAAACAAAGACAATTCAAAATGAATTCACATGGTCGGTCTTACCTGTTTCTGGGACTGGACGACCACCTCCAAGCTGATCTCTCTTTGGCACAATTATGCCATTCCCATTTTTATCATCTGTTCTTTTCCCTGAGGAACTGTTATCTGCACAAAGTCAAGCAAGATAAATGAATATTGCAGTTCAGTCACTCAGGAAGGCTTAGCCACAGGACACTAGAATTAAATAATGTGAAAGTGCTTAAATGTAATAAAAAGAAAAACAGTTTAAGAACTTTTAACTCCTATTTTATAACTTGAATTTTTGAAATAATTTGAAACTAAAGTTAAAATGTAAATTCAATTTTGCATCGGAAACCACAATGCATCTCAACCGAACCCAAGTGGGCCATTTTTCCACTGAAAAGCAGACGGATATAAATTCTCTTTTATGAACTTCCGTAATGGGGTATAGACCCATCTGAGCTAAAACATTACGAAAGCAGTTATATATAGGTGAAAATGAGGCCATGTCAAGTTCTGTTGATCTCCACCCTTGGAACCTGTCAAGCAGGAAACGCACAGGTTGGCTACACAAATTACCTTAGTTTTGCCTGTTACCTGACACATGGAGGTGAAGAACTTACGTACTTGGAAAACATAAAAATACGTGGGGAAAACATTTCAAGGAGGATGCCTTGGAGTCACTTCAGCTTTGTGTGGTACAGAAGATAGAGCAGAGCACTGTAACTACACAAGAAGAGACAAGGCATAGTTTGCTGGCAAGAAGCACTCCTCTTGGGAGCACAGGCAGCTGCAGTTGTGCTTCACCGGAGCAAAGAGGAACTCAGCTGGGACTCCCTCCTCGGGCCCTCCCACTGAAGCCCTACTCCAATAGCTATGGGGACACTTCGTGTAAGAGTGACAGCTTAATCCACCAACACAGCCTCGCAAAAATCAGAAATACGCTTATGTGTTTGACTGTAATGACTGTATTTGGTTTTTTACTGATAAATATTGAAGGGCACTTTGACTGTGCTGTGATGTATTTGCTGGCAGCCCTTGGAACTGTGACAATGCCAGTGGAAACATACTATGCTACAAGATCTGTAAAATATGAACGTGAAACGTTGTAATTGGAATTACATATAGTGGTGGGCGTTAGGGAAGTGTTTAAGTCACTTAGCTTGGAGCATGAACCACGCGCAGCTCCCACCCACCACCACCAGCTCCGAAGCGCTGGAGAACGCGTCCCTGTCAGTGGCAGCAGCAAATACACACAGCCGTTAATTAAAGCTTAAATAGTTTCATCGATACTGGCATGAGGTTAGTGCTAATGTTCCCACTCTAGGGCACAACACAGCCTCCTGGGCTCTGGCTTTATTGCCCTGCCGTTATGGCTAGGGCTGCATAAACCCTAACTTTACCTGCCAGGAAATGCCTCAGAGACAAGCCGCAGCCCTCCTCCTCATTCGGGCTCTTTTAAGTTGTTCTGGCCTGTAAAGGGGACTTAAGGAAATCCTAAGTGTCAACTGTACTGGCTTTAAGGCACTTGTATGGCATCAGAGCTATGCAAAATAACCTGAATGTAATTGAGACCAAAACCAGCAGCTGTTTTCTGCTTCTGTCTTCCCCAAATGAAATTAAATGAGTATTTGTCTTTATTTTGGAAATACCCAAAAGACATCGGCTCTTCTTAAAGCTGCTCCAGCCTGTATGACAAGGCTAGATCTGAATGCCTGTTTTATAAATTTGTTTCCCTGCCATTTGAGTAAAGGGAATATTTAAGTCAACTGCTTGTAAAGACATCTGGCAAATATATCTGGAGAGAAGTTTAGCAGGAAAATTTTGGAAGGGCAGAAGAATAACAGAATCCTTTCAATAAAGCTTGTAGGGTTTTGTTCAGACTTGTGAACAGTCCTGTTCTTACAGGACTGGAGTGGCTATCAGAGTCAATGCTGCTCAACATCTTATCTGTTATCCACTAGAAAACAAAGAGAGATTTCCCCAAACAGGGTTAGGAGGCTGACATAAAGCATGTTACGTGGGTTTCATTTCGTTTTCACCTTCTCTTCATTTTCTAGTCTGTGCCTAGGAAATTGTAATTTATAGCCCTTTCCAGTTAGCCTAAATTAGAGATCTAGGTTACAGCTACTGCTGTCGATGCCTCCGCAGCAAAAACATGACTAAGGCTTGGGCACTCAGTCAAACGTTGTAATCCCAGCCCTGAACAGTGCTGCACAACAGCTGGCACGGACAGCCTGCGGAGAGGCAGAGACCCCATGCCAGGGGAATGCAAAGCTGTTATGGTGATTTATACACTTGACTCGGCTATGCTGGGGAGTGCAAGTCTTCAGGCTGCTTGTGAATTCAACCCGTCTGCGTGACCATGTTTGCTAGACTGGCTATTGCTGCTTAGAAACCAGCCCATTGCTCACTCCAGTGTGCTTTGCCGCAACTACAGTTTTGCTGTGTTCATTTACAAGGGCAGCAGTGCCAGCATGCGCAGCTGGGCTTGAGAGCTTCCCTGGAAAAGAATGCCAGGGCGCTTCAGAGGCAGCCATGCAGAAATGCTGCGCTGGCCTTTGGAGGAGGTGCAGTCTGGGTTACTTCACTATGGAGATATGTCTGCAAAGGGAAAGGGCTCCTTTACTGACATCAAATGCCTCCTCCTGCATCCGCTCCCAGCTACGGAAGAAAATGTTTGGCCTTCCAGCTTGGGCAAAAGTGAACCATGAATCTGTTGCAGAAGACTCCGTGCCCTGAGTGCCTGAGGAGGTTATCTCTTAAGTTGGGCTTGGTGTTCCCCTGGAGTCACGTGGCTGTAGAGGAATCCCACTGGAAAGGCAGCAGTGCAGAACAAGACTCGCCCATTGCCAACAATGAATGACTTTTGGGGTTTTTTGGGGTTTTTTTTTGCCCCTCTTTACTGTGAATAGATCCCCTGCTAGGTCAGGTAGAAGTTTTAAACAGTCCTTACCTTGGACTTGCATATTTTCATACTTAACCGTAAATCCTTAAAAAGCTTGTATCAAGTCAGAGCCAAACACGAGGGGCTACTGGAGTAAAGAAAGTAGGTTAAGGGAAACTGGGAACAGAGAAACTATTAGGAGAAATGGATTCTGGGACAAATTTCTCCTAGTATTACCCTCATAGGCAGAAAGCTCATATTCTGGCTGCGAGGAACTATCCCACAGCCCGAAACGTAGCTTAGCCCAGCTCCTTTTAAAATAGAGAAAAGATAAATACGATGGTACTTGACAGGGAGGTCCCTTTATTGGACATCTTTATTGGATGCTCAAAGATGAAAGCTGCTTATGGGGAGGCAGAGTAGCAGAAGGGACTTGTCTTTATTTGTACTATAACCACCACTGTAATAAAAACAAATGTAAAGAAGAAAACAAAGCAACTCCCCAGTCCTGCAACTTCTTGGGAAAAGCTTCTGCTCTTTAACAGCTGAAAGCTCCTGTATCATCGTGTCTAGCAGCCACCTAGAATGTGCCACATGCTGTCTCCGGTAGGTAAATTACCCTTAATATTAACACCTTCTCTTGCTCTGCCTTGCAGTCACTGGATCTAAGAGCACCACATTTTCCTTCCTGGCTTGTATTTCCATGACAATCTGCAAATGCCAACTAAGAAATAAGACAAATGTCTTGAATAGCCCTGAGTGGAGTGCTCTCAAGTGAAAAGCTGGAACCTGTGCTTCTGCTGTAAGGCCGTATCCCTTAATATGTAACTTAAGTAGACATCTTTTCACCATGTTGACATTAAAATCATTAAAGCTTATTTTTGAAATTTATTTATAATAGTATATCAGGAGCCTGGATGCTTGCAAAGTCAACTCTAGGCTAATAAGCAACATTATTGTCTTGGTCCAACACAGACCTTTCCAGTGCGACTTGGAGGCACAGGTTTTGCCTTGGCACCAGCAGTGGGTCCGGCACTGTCTCAGGAGACAAGTCCATCCCAGAACAGGGTTTCTGCCAGTGGAATTGCTGAAATTTTGAGGCGGATGGTATGATTTCTGTTCACTGCTGCTTACCCCTCCTCAAAAATGCATCTAGCAATTGTTGCTCCCCTGAACACTTTTCCAGACGGGCTTCATGGAGCTGCTCCAGTGTTTCTGTGTCTCTCATTTTTGTAGCACCTAATTATTAGATTTGGCCTGTAACCACCTTGAGATGGCAATGATGGAGAGAAACCTACTTAACGGATCTGGGTGTTTGTTTAGGAATAGCTTAGATGCCTGTCTCCTCAACTCCATACAGACTGTGGTGCTTGCCAGTGGGGCAGGACTTGAACCTCTCTGGACCTCTGGGAATCATTAACGTCCAGCATGTGACGCCTGTGGAGTTTAAGTGTCTGCATGAGAAGACAGCAACTCAGAGCAGATTTTGGCAGTTGCCCTTTGGACCCAGGTACCTAGCACCTCTTCATGTCCTACCACATGCACCCTTTTTGGAACTGGTCCACAGGCAATTTAAAAACTTGCTGACCTGTTTGCTGCTTTTTTGGTTAAAAGCATTGGGCTCCTGGATCAGTAAGGACTAGGTCCTTCTGTTCTACAAGGAAATACTTAAGTATCATTTAACTGAAATTAAATTCTGACTGAGCCTTGTCAAAAGAACAATATTAAAGCCACAAGAATTAAAAACGGACATGGTCAGCTGGAAGTCTTGCCTGTTTAAAATTAAAAAGTTTATAACAGCTTCTGGTAGTACACTAGTCACTGAAGCCCTGTCACATTTTTTGATTTTATAATATTTTTTTTCTTTTACTGTCTACTGCTATGCAAAAGGCTACCTTGAGAGCAGAAACGGTGCAAGTAAGTTACTGTGCAACAGGTAAACACAGAAAATGACTATGCAAAAGTGCCATGCTTTTACATGCACTTCCAATTATAACCTCTGATTATAGGTTGCCGAAGCTGGTGACCTCAATTCTGGTTTTACTTCTGGATTCACAAGCCCAATGGTTTTTGAGACCTACTTAGCAGCTGACTTTCCATTGGGTCCTGCAACGCCCTTTGGCAATTTGATGTTTAGTTTGGATAGCCCCGTATTAGGTGTCACTCAGGACTATGCGAGCGAGAAGCATTTGGGGCAGACTTTAGAATTTTAAGTCATCCCAATAAAGAGCACCGAGGTCATCTACACTGCCAAAAAAGGAGGAAACATTTGAGAGAGGATTTTGCTATCAGTTCCTACACATTCACCGAGGCAGTCAAATTCTTGCACAACATTGTTTTCGCTCCCTTTGTGGTCACCACAGATGAAATATAAGCATCTGAAGAAACATCAAAGTGCCATCCAGGGAAGTGCCCTTCACACAAGTCAGGAGCAGAGGGCACTAGGCACTGCTCTGTTGCAACAAGAAAATAAAGCTGTTTATCATCAGCTGCATCTTGGGCAGCAAGAATCAGTCTGAACTCTGAAGAAATAAAAGTGGGAGGTCTCGCGCTCATTTTAGGCTCTGTGTACGCAGCTTTGCTTTCATTCAACTGCCATTTCAGATCATTTTAATTCACCAGCAAGAACCTTAAAAGACACACCATTTTCACTGCAGCTTCTGGAGTTTTACCAAGGCAAGAGTTGGTGACTCTACCTGTAACATCACTGCACACTGACTCACAACAGGCTTGCAGCCACTACAGAGAGTACTACTGGGGACCTGGGCTTGCTTGTTACCAAAGACTGAGCCTTCAGTATAGTGATAAAAGATTTCTCCTGCCCTGGAGACACACTTCAGAAAAAAGGTGCCCATAATAATCAAGATATTACTTCAGGGGGAAAAAAAAAGTCATCAATTAGCACCAGGAGAGATGCAATTACTCTCACCCAAGTTGAACAGTACTTTGTTATGTTCTCCTGAAGGTCCCCCCCTACAGATTTAAAGAGCCCTATACATCAGCTTACACAGCTGAACCTGTGGCAGAATTTGTATTTAGCTCACTGCACGTTTTGTTCCTTAAGACTGTATTCTTTTCCTAGCATTTCTACATTTTAACTTTCTTTTTGCACTTGGTAAGAACCAGACTTGACTTTATAAAGCAATACCTAGCTGTAACTTAATTATTATAAGCTTCTTTTGCATTTTGTCCATTTGCAAATTTTTACTCTTAGCCAGGCACCAAAAGACAATTTAATTAAATTTAAGGTGCAAGACGTTTTCTTCCTCGAGAGAGAAAGATTTATTGAAACTGGTTCATTTCAATTCTTACCTGGCACAAATCCACTGATTTGTTTCTTTAGTCCCTGAGAAAGCGATTGGTTAGATGTGTCTGCATCCACGGAAAGAAGCGGTTGATTTCTGGCAGTGGCTTTCAGGGTGTTTTCTGCAGAGAGGTTTTCATCTGTGTTTTCTGTCAGTCCTACAGTCCTTTGCTGGGTAGTGCCGAGAGCTGCGTGAGTCACCGTCTTCCGGCCTGGGCTGACTGCGTTAACAGAAACAAAAAATTTTTATAGAGAATTGAAGGGAATGGGAGTGTTCTGAAGGAAGACCCTGCAATATGGGCCTTGAGGCAGGCTAAACAAGCTCATCAGGTTCAGCCATATGATGAAATGCGAGTTCCAAGATACATAGCAAGTTAACAATTGCCTGCTGTCCGTTCTTAAGCAAGAGTATACACGTAAACCCTAAAGTCAAATCCAGCAGCTGAAATAGCAATGAAAGAGTGGTTAGCCATCGTGCCAATTCACCTGCTGATGATCTTTGTTCACTTAGCTGAGCATGGGCACATATTGAGGATGACTAATGAAAGCGAACAGAGCGATGGTGAATCAACTGGTTCCTCTCCGTGCTCCCATTTCCAGGGTTTCAGATTCCTGCAAGGTGCGTAACCGCACTTTGAAGCATACCTCTGAGACACCCTTTCAGATCAAGACCAGGGTCTGTGTTTCCAGAATCATCATGCAAGTAAAGAACTCATCTTTTAAATGTTGAGAACTCTCAAAATCTGTCATTTGGGGACCTTTGACAGCTTTGATATGCTTTGAAGAAAAGGGAGTTAATTTCTGTGTGTCTACTGTATGCGGACATTAAACCTTCCCATGTGCTATTTCCAGTGAAAGGCTCTACGGTGGGTGCAAGCTGCTTGCTCACGGGGAGAGAGGCCACAGAAGGGGCATCATTCCCCTTTGGTCATTCAGGCTGCCGTTACTTTCACAGTCTACACTGTGGCCCAGCGCACTTACAGTTCTGGCAGAAAGTTTCATCCGATCCATCAGGGCACTGTCTCACGCCATCGCAAGCAAACGTGATGTCAATGCAGCAGCCATCATCGCATGTAAACTGGTAGCGAGAGCAAAACCTGACACAGGCTGTTGAGAAACAGTTCCCAAATTACCAAAAGAGAAATCCAAGCAGTAAATACTGAGTCAATGACTAAAATCTGCAGCACCAAGGGAAAAGCAAAACCACACCATGTCAAGAAGGACCACGAGCAAGGCAGAAAGTTCAAGGAAGGCCAGCGTCGGCTATATGACGCTATATGGACACAGAAGCTAATATAGCTAATAGCTGTTCCTGGCACCCTCATCACTATTCTGGCAATCTCTTTACTACAGGAATACTCAACCTGGAGGCTGTTGCACCTTACACCTTGTGCAGCACCCCTACAGCACTTTAAACTCTACTGGCCTAAGCTGAAAGGAGCTCTTCCCAGGCTTAAAAGACCCAGGACAGTCCTGAAAATAAATAAATGAAATCTCTATGGCTGTAACTGCATCTCTCCAGCACATAATTCCTACTACATACCCATTTTGTATTTCTGACAACATGTTATTTTACATGCACACATATGGACTATATGGGACCTTTTATGGCATGTTTTCTGCAACCTAATTAAAATACTAAAAGAATGCTCGTCATTTATTTACATCAGCAATGTAAATCCAATACAGCACATGCCAGAACAGGACTAAGCACAAGGTCTCACAAGTGACCTTCACCAGAAAGAACTGATTGCTGCCTGCTTTAATATTTAGATTCCCCTGGAAATGGAGAGCGTCCCTGGACATTTCATTTTGCGTACTCAAAGCCTTCCTGAAACCCATTCTGACCTTGTAATTATCAAGTGTTTACATCTGTGCTTTTGTCTTTTCAACAGCGGTGTAGTTCATTGCTTTGTAAAGCACTACCAAATTCAGCGTTTGGTTAATGTTCTAACAGCAAATCGATTTGCATAAGGAAGTCACAACCTTCGGCTGTTATCCAGCTATGGTCCAAAAAGCTGCGCAATGCTAAGGAAAGTACGGCAGGAACACAGGCGCTTATTTAAAACCCCTAAAATCATACTTAGAAAATGCATCTCCTAAACTTCAGCACTAATAATGGCACCAGTTTTGCGTGCATTAAGGCACCATGGACTTGTTTAGCTATAGCAGTAGCACTTGAATTGCAAGCGGACTTGGGGAACTAGAAGAAGAAAAAAGGCAGCAAATCCTCTACGTGCTCCACCTAAAAGAAACCACAGATATCCATGGCAGCAAATAAATAAATCAGCAAACCTCTCTGGCTGTGTTAGCTGAACTAAACATTAATGAATACAACTCTATCATCCATTACTGGAATACAGGCATTACTAAACAGACTCATAACGGGTTTTTTGTAATATCAATTTATTGCCACTGGGACTCTCTCACATAGAGATACCTCACTGGTGCAGAGCAGAGTTTTTACTGGTTCAGCTGAACATAGTCATGATGCTCGTTTAACCTTTACTTTGTGCCAGAGCAACAAATCTCTATTAGCAACTTGCAAATTACAATGTAATTAGAAGTTATTACATTAAAGAGTGCAGAATTGACAGCCACTGAAATCTAACTTACTTTCTACCTTTTATACTTTTTACACGTTTCTCGAGCTCAGAGTTCTAAAATGATGGGTCAATTCCAGTTTCAGTTTCCCCAGTTACACAAGGCTTCGATAATGACCATTACACAGAAAAGCTTAAATGCATGAAAACAAGAAACCATCCCATCTTTTAGACTACAGATACAGGCCAATATTATTATTAGTTTGTGTGTCACACCTACTGTTAACTGCTTTTAACTGGGTCTTTCCTATAGCACAAGCCTTGTCACATTCCACGCACCGTCTGACTATACAATGAACTGTTACCATGTGCCTGATAAATATAGCAGTATTTCATTTTTCCAACCCTGAATGCTTATTAGCAATACAAGGCTGAACTTTTAAGTGCTTGAAGGTATTATTGCTCTAACAAAACAAGTGATGCTTCCTTCCTCAGTTTGAAACAGCAACTCAAAACTGAGAGAGATGTCATTATGTAATGAATAAGGGCAAAATAATACACTAGAAACAGAGAATAAGATTTCTGCCTCCGTAAGACCCTTGCTCTGAATATCATATCCCGAGTGTCACACAGGCAACGGCTCCAGTCATTTTCTCACCTGCTGCAGAATGAACCATGGGCAGAACGGTCACAGAGACGTTGTCAGAGCTCCGCTGACCTGCAGTGTCCGTCACAGTTAGCTGGAAAATATACCCGCCTTCCTGGAGGTGAGATAGTTTCAGTGTTCCTGGCTGTGGTACCTGATTAAAGAAACACAGAGAAAAAAACCAATGGTATAAAGGATCCGTCCATAAGCTTGTAGGAATAGGGAGCTCATTTCTGTACAACGCTTTTCACGCAGGTTAAATACTTCTCTTAAGTCTAGCCAGCCCAGTCAAGTATGTGTGTCAACCTGGAATGTTTTGGTCTTTTTTTTTTGCATCTGTTTGTAAAAATAAACATGCTTGACATTTATGTACTGTTTTTCATGGTACACTCAATTACCTGGAGCTGCGGATCTTAGCACTGGAGAATAAACAGAACCATAAATTTAACTCAAATTTTCAGTAGTTAGAAATGTAATTTTAGAGGGTAGGCAGTAAAATATTTTGCTCTCTATCGAGTTAGTCTTTAGACAATATACACGTATTCACAGAAGTTACTTTTGCTATACATTGATTTATGATAAGGTGACCGATAGCATTGCTTTATTAATAAGACTGCCCACCTCTGTCCAGTACGGCATTTAATGTAGTCACTTGCAACTTTTACAAATTGCCAGACTGAATTTTTCCATGCCCCGCACTGAATGTCCATGCCTTGCTCTGAACTGCAAATAAGTTCATCTATAGTGAGTGACCTAAACATTAGGTTTCAAAAAGCCATGTGAGAGAGATATAAACAATTTAAATTTGATTAGATCATTTAAAAAATAGTAAAATAACTTACTTCATGATCATTTAAAACAGGCGCCAAACTGGCATTACTAGTACAATGGTCATTTAGAAATAAGTTTGTATAAAATGAGTATGGTACCTGTAGCAAATGCTGAACTTCTCCTAATCTTGTGACAACTACTAGTCACAAATAACTCCAGCTGACTGAGAATTCAGTAACACATACTTCAGTAACTACAAAGACGCTCTGCAGGTTTATTGGACATGTAGTGTATTTTTACAAATGAAGCACACAGGGCTATCTTTATAAGTAACTGAAAGGTACCTTAAAAGCCTCTGTGACTATCTTTAATATTAAAACCAAAATTCAGTAAAGACCTTAGGTTTTGCTTATTTAAAGTTGGTTTTCACACCTAAAAGAGAACAGGAATTTTCAATAAATATAATAATAGAGTCCTAAACCTAGCTTTATAGCAGGCTGTATTGATAAATTAATTTTTCTCATCTGGTAAGTGAATTTCCTGACTGAAATTTCTTTCCTTTTCTATTTATCTGAATGCACTCAGTTATCTCATCTTGCTGTTGATTACCTCCTGATGGAGTATATGACACCTTAGAATTTTATTCTTTATTGTGTTACAGAAATAAATATGCTCTAAAAAACACCTGCTGCCGCTCACTGTGGCTGCTGGGAGAGCAAATACGGTATTTAAAACTCATGAGCCGTGGAGTCCAACTCTCTTCTCAGTGCAGAGCCCGAGAAACACCACTGATTTCTGAATGCGCTCCCACCGCTCCTCCTGGCGACCTCCGTGCTTTCCTTTTCACCTCCGTCCTGCCCTGAAGAATGCCCGACTGTACCTGCTTTCTTACAAACTTTGGCTCAAACTAGACCGTAGATTTCCAGATAATCAGCATCTTAAAAGCCCAAGAATTGCCCACAAGTGTCACAGAGTTGCGCAGCTACAGCGTGTGGGTAGCAATCTGAGAAGCAAATTCTGTAAGAAGCAATAATCAGTCACAATAGAAAAAAAATTTCCACTGGCTTCCTTCTACAATATGATAAGATCTCTTTATAGCAGTCCTTCCCCCTCCTGCACCTTCTATTTATTCTTTGGTACATAAGCGCAGTGCAACAGCTGCCTTTTATCTTATTCAAACACAGCCCCATTCTCCCTCGTAGCTAGGGATTCATATATAGTTCTCTAGGAACAGATGATATGAAATCCAGTAACTTCAGGATAGCAACTAAAGCACTAAAGATAGCAACTGAAGATTGTACGAATAATCACAATTATTAATTCAACTCTAAAAATTAAATTATCATGGATAATCATCAGGGTACATACCTGTGACAGAAAACCCTGCCCATTTGAACACAATGGAAAAGTATCTATCTAAACATAAGCCTGTGTCAAGATCATTTTCATTTATCAAATATAAAGAAATCAGCAAGATTAATGTTCATTTTGCAGGTTTACATAAATAGAAGACTTGTCTCCATTTTATGGCGTGACTCTGAGTAAAAGTAAAAACATGAACTTTAAATTTTTTAATTAACTTCTAATTTTTGTGTCACTCTAGATATATTACTACATCACAGACAAATTTTAAGAGTATTTGATTGCTATTTACAGAAAATAATGCTGCAAAGGGTCAGATTAACAACTCTTGATAATAAAATGTTCATTTTATCCTGATGATATCTAGCAACTATTCTTAAAGCTTCATTCAGGTCATTTCTATGTATTATGCTGTTTGCACTCCTTATGAAAGCCTTTTGACTTTTTAATTTTCAAGCCAATAAAATAATAAATGAAGACAAACAAACTCACAGTGGTCTTTAACATAGTTTCAAATTGTGATACAGCCTCAATTAATTCAGAACTGGCTGACTGTAGTCACCTTTCCACAGATGTGGATCTTGCAGTAGAAGATAAAACTTGCAAAAGTAGGTAGCACTGGCTTAACTGATACTTTTGAATACCCTGCTGTGTTTTCTGCAAGAAGCAGGCTTATAAAAAGTTACTTGTGCATAAATTTCAGTAACTATTCACCAGAGAAATCCAACTGTCTTCTTAGGGTTCATCCAGCAGCATGTTTCCTAACCATGACATGGTGATTTTCAATTACCTACACATTACCTACGCTGCCCTCCAGGAGACTACGGAATAACCAATTGCTCCGTTGAGTTTTTCCATGGATGACCATTTTAGGTTTCAATGCATTTAGCTAGCTCTTTATGCTAGGCAAAACTCTGGTTTGCTCCATCCTTACAATTCCCGAGTAACTTTGCTGATAGTGGTAGTTTGTCCAACTTGTCTTTCATGCTACTGAGCTGAGCAGACACAAGCAGCAACTGTCAGGTACTGCTCATGGTGGCACTGGTACACATGGCCTCTGGGGTTTTGGACTATTCCCGTTGCTCATCCTGTCCTGTTTAAACTCTTCCTTTAAACTCTTCCGGCAGCACCTCAGCAACAGCAAGGTCTATGGTCAACACCCTTTCCCCTTCAACATGTCCCTCCTGCTGTAGGTGGAGTCCCTACTGAGCCCTGAATATTGTGGTCTGTGAAGACACTGTGAGTAGACTCTGTAAGTTTGAGACATTTTTCCTTTCCTTTTTTGCTTCTCCTAGAGCATCTACAAAGAAGGGTAGGATAGAGAATCCCTCTCATGACGGTTAATTTTAAGTTGAAACCACATTGCACAGATGCATGGAAATTGTACAGATGCAATAAAACAGCATCTCAAGATATAAGGTCTACCTCACACATTTCTTTCTTTGCAGTTTCTCCATAAGCACTGACAGAAGACTGTTGGTGAAAATATCTTATCGTTTTTAGTAACTGAATTACTAAAGTGTCTCTAACCTGGATCACAGAAGCCGAAAACCAAGTGCAGTGAGCACACACAATGGTGAAAGAGAGCAGAGCTGAAATACAGTAGAGTATTAGCATTTACTTGTTTGCTACTGGCTGTCTCATGCCATCCTGGATACAGATGGAACTGTATAAACCACTAGAAATAATCACTGGAACAACCTCCCCAGGGACATGGTAGAGTCCCCATGAATGGAGGTCTTCAAAATGTGACTGGACAGGGCACCCGATAATCTCATCTAGGCTCCCTGACCCACAAACGGTTGGACCAGATGACCTTTTGAGATCCCTTCCAACCTGGGCTGCTCCATGGTTCTCTGAAATAAATGCTCAAGTTGTACAGTCGTCCTAATTTTGGTGCCTGGTAGCCATATCCATCTGAATACATTTAATATTTTTAGCTCTACATTTAAAACTGTGCTATAATGAACACAACAATCTGCAAATAACTGGCCATGCGCAAGGTTGCACGTGTACCTTCATCTCAACCGATGAGTCACCTTGCAGCAGCGTCCACTCATACTGCACGATTCCATGGTCATCTGAGCTTTCTCGGCCATCCAAAAGCACCCACTCGACAGGTGACTGCAGCACAATATCTTGTCCCGCCTTGCACTGTGGAGGCTCGTCGTATTCTTCTTCTTCTTTGATTAAAAAAAGAGAAGGTCAGTTATTTATCAGGGGAAGCGGAGTGATTACTTATATAAAACATATTTTTTTCTTGGTGAAGGTATCGATTCACCACTGTGCAACCTCCTGAAAGACAGGACGTGTTCATTAGTGCACATTTTGTTAAGCGAAGTAGTATCTACTTAAATGTTAGTTAACTGTTCCATATTCAGTGATGTCTTCAGGAAAGAAATGCTACATTAGAAGCACATGGCATAGAAAACCTCTCTATGTACATGGATGTTTCACTAATACAACAGGATTATTAGCATCGGTGTGTTTTTTTAATCTGAACTAAGGAAAATGGATTGACATATGAATTACATACATATCCAGACGGCAGTTACTGCACACCTTTTAGAGCACTCTGCATAACAATGCTCTTGTAGTCTCTTTTTCTAATATATCATTGCAGGAGCGAAAGACTTATTTAACATAAGCTGGCATCCTGGTGAAGCAGTGCACAATAACAAAATGATTAAAAATAACCAGAAATGCCACCGATTTTAAGTGCCTAATTTAAGACATTCAAAGCTTGATTTTCAGAGTATTTAGGATTCGTCGCGTTTTGCTATATTCAAAGTACAATTCCTTTTGATTAAAATTGTGAGTACTACGTACTTTTGCCAATCCGACCACAAGTTTTTCAGGTTAGACTAACAAAACCCATGGTACGTTAAGTGACGTGGCCTGTGAGAAGTGGCTTAAGTCGTTTGCTCTGCAACCTTCAGGCAGTGCAGGGAAGAGAAATGGATAAAATCTGGCTCTGCAAGTCAGCATTTGACAACTTCAGCCACAAGACTGTATCTTCCTGCAGTTCCCTGACCAAGTTTAATTCCTTCTCTGGGCATGGGATGTTCCCAGCACCCTGAAGTGCCAGGGTGCTTTCTGCTCTTGACCTCTGCAAAGGATATCCTGCAAAGGAGATTGATGTTGGGCTCAGAAAAGCAAGTACTGAACACAAGGCTTCAATCAGTGCAGGCAGAGCTGCACAAAGGTAGAAAAGGCGCTTCCCCGCCAGTGCAGGGATTCTCCCTTGCACGTGCTCCTCTCCAGTTTGAAGAACTCACTCGAATGCACCGGAGCTCATTGGAGCAGTGGGACAATTTTTTATCACTGACTAAACAGCAAACTTTTTATTTCTTGTTTTTCTCAGAAGTAGGTAAGGCATAGAAAATTTCAAGGCAAATGCCTTAAGTTAGGAAAACATACAGAAAACTGAAAACAGGGTCTAACAGTAGAAAGTATGAAACAGTTCTTGCTCATCCAGCTGGCACAGGAAGCTTTACCTAATTTGTATACGCTCAGTTCTCAAAACCAACTATGTTTAAAAAGCAACATTTAGGTGCAAAAAAAAAATACTCGTTGTTAATAAACACCATCATTATGGTGCCAGGGCAACTTTTATTTGGTGTATGTGAGTTATATACAATCTTCACACGATGAGTTACTTTACTGGTCACTGTCAAAAAGAGACCGACCTGGGTCTGAAACAGCACAGCCCATTCTTCCGCTTCTACCTTGGAAAGTGGTTTCATGTCACCTGTCTGGTTTAAATGACTCAACCAATGCCCTGCAGGGGCAGAAACAAGCCCCACTTCCCCTGGGCCCTAAGCAATAAGGATCTTCTCTTCCCAGACTAACTTTATACTCCAGCAGCCTCAGTTGCAATGGCGGGACCACTTCACGCTGGGGCAAGTCACGTAAATTCATGCCAGCTCTTTGCTAAAGGCAAGTGAGGGACCACACTCAGGCCTCTGGTCCCAAAGGATGGAGGCACCATGCCTTTGCTTGTAAGATACCAGAACATCCTCGGAAAGGTAAATCGATGGTAAATCAGCCTGTCTCTTGCCCTAGTGAAGAAAAAACTGGCCTGAGAGAGACATCTGGCATGGGAGGAGCCAGCCTATTGAGCTAAAGACTCTTTCCACAGCATTATCCTTAGAGTGAAACACCTCCAAATTGGGGGAATACATGCTTCTAAGAAGTCAGCATAAACAAGCAAGAAAGCATACTCAGGATCCACTTATAACCACCGCTCATCGGAGTAAAGGACTATCAGCCACAGGTTAGCAGAAAAATCAAGCTCCTAAAGCATCTTTTAACTTCCAGTTCGAATGATTATTTAGATTGAGCGTAAATAAGCAATATGAAACTGATCTACCAGAGCAACACTCTGAGATGCTGGAGCTGGCTGCTTTCTAGAAAATGGGCTGCAACTTTATGAGCAACCCTTTTTTCTTAGGGGAGAACACAACAGGCTTAATTTGTTCTGCTTCCTCCATCTTTATACAGATTTGGCCTGCCAATAATGAAGCTGCCAGCCAGTTCTCTGAATGAAGGCTTTGTTATAAAAGGTTTTTTACCATCGATTCCTGAATTTCTTTGATATCAGTTTACCTCTGTGTTGAATCCTCCATTGCTCACCACTAGCGAGTATCACAGAAGGAAAGTCAGACATTTCTGGTGAGGCACTCAAGTCCTCTTTCTTTCCACATCAAAATTTTAACAATTTACCTAATGAAGGCAAAAAAGATTACCTCTTCTTTCAGTATAGGCATATGAGGTTTCATTGTTAATCCAACACAAACTGCCTGGAAGTGCAAAGTAAATCCACGGCTAAACCAGCACAAACTGGGTGCAAAGTGAAGGGCTCAGATTTACACTGGAATGTTCAGTCCAGAAATTCATCCCACTGCTGACTGTTCTGGAAGTACACAGAGACACTCTTGATCTGAAGAATATGTATCTGTCATTAACTGCTCCCAGAATTAAATACGCAATTGGTTTTGGTTTACTGAAGATTTTTAACATAAACGAAACCACAACACCCTACAGATCACTGTATACTACTGCTCAGAAATATTTTGGAATTACAAATACACCATGTTTATGGATAAACATTGGTTTGGGATTATAAAAAAGAAAATGGTAGAAGACTGAACACCACAGTACTCTTGAAAAAAAAAAGAACAGGTATAACGTGATCCCCTCGTGACAGGAAATCTTGAAATGCAAAGCTCTTTCCTGTATCCCCTAAATTCAATCACGGGGTGACATAAGGGAAAAGAGTTGTATCTTTATCATCCTGTGATACATTGTTGTGCAGATTAATTTTGCAATGTAATTCAAGAATGCAGTGGTAACATAACATCAAAGAGCAAAATAACCTAATCTTAATTTTCTCTCTCCTGGTCTATGTCACGGCTGACAGATGTTTGAATAAAAGTACATCCTCCTTCGTGGCTCTGCTCCAGCTCCAGTGTAATTGCATCAAGAAGTCATAATCCCCTGTTTCCGATATCACCATCACCCACAAGGCAGACTTTTAAATAAACCCAACAGGACACAGAGCAATTTGCAGATTAGGAATTGAAATTGCCTTGCAAGCCCAGTGCTGATAGTCGCAACAGCAGCCAAAAGGCAAGGCATTCAAGAATTCAAGAGGGCAAGGAATTCGAGATTGCTAATAGGTAGAGTATCATTTGAACAGTAGTATTATTTATATTGTGCCATAACTGCACTCTACATTAGGGCCAGCTTTTAATGGAATTAAGGCAGTTCAAAACGATGAAGGACATTTGAAGATATTTTCAAAGGTTTTCAAAGAAGCCTAATTCTCTGTGACTTTGATGTAAAATCTAGTCTTAAGCCTTCTATCTTGCAAGCGCGTACAGGGTTATAAAACATAAGTACCCAAAAGTTGCTACATAAATAGTACTGTGGATCTAATACTTCCCCCATTGAAAATGTCAAAATCATACCTTGGGTTTTTCTGGCATCTTAACGATCATCATTACTGCCACAGGTTCCTCCCTATAGCTCCCTAGTTTACCTGCCTACGCACTTTGCAAGAAAATATTTAGGCATCGTAACTCCTCTAAAAATTGAGCCCCTGCTCTGTCCTATCTCCAGGGGATTCCCGTTGGCATTCTCATAAAGCAGGCAGGACTGGACCGACCTCAAGGCTGAGGTCTCCCCTGCCAAGGGTGCAATAACAGCAGGCACCACCTGGACCCAGAGTTTCCATTCACACCACCACTCCGCTTCCTTCACATTGCGCGCGGTGGCTAATTTACTTAAGATATATCGCTGAAGAAGATGAAGAAGAGGACATTTAGGAAAGTATTGTCAACAGAAGGTAATGAAATTAAGACAAAATGAATTCAGATGCAACTGTTTAACTACAGGAGGTGGGGGAGTGCGAGTAAGTTCTTTGGATCAGATGCTAGGAAACAGACTCCAAATTTAGAAATTCAGACTTCTTTTCATCTACAGCTGCTTGCTCTGGATGACGTTGTTCTTAAACACGCTTCGGGGCTGAGCAAACTGCTGCTTTTGGTGTGGCCCGGACTCCAGAGGCGATTATATGGAGTCTCCGTGCTGCCTCTGGCCTGCCTGGGAGACATCCTTCTCCTCTTCAGTCCAGCTCTGAAGTTCTTAGGCAGGAAAAATTCTGAATTCAGTCAGTCAGAAACCCACTTGGGCGATAACTTTCCGACAGCACCCCCAAGGAGCAGGGTACGCTCTGGCTCGGCTGCTGCGTAAATCCCTCTCAAGCGACTGCACCGGGTTCTGGCGCAGCTGGCACCCCCGGTCCGCGCTCTGCAGGGCGCCCAGCACCCCCGGTTCCCCGGGGAACCCCATCCCTGCGGCTGGGACCCGCCTGCTCCCCCGGGGGCGCGGCGCCCGCCATCGCGCTCATCCCGCCGTCCGCCCCCGAGGCGTCCGCGCCGGCAGGGCCGGGGTCCCCACGCTCGCACACCCGCAAAGCCCGCGCTCCCCCTCCTCGCCGGCGGCGCCGCGGCGAGCGGCCCCGGCCGCCGGCCCTGCCCGCCCCCGCCCCCGGGCCGGCCGCCGCCGTCCCCCTCCTGCCGCGGGGCCGCCGCCCCCCGGGCCCGGCGCGGCCCCGGCCGGCGCCGCCCTCCCCGCGCGGAGCCATCTTGGGCCGGGCCCCGCGCCCCAGCGGCCCTTACCCGGCGACGGGGCGAGGCCGGCGGGCCGGCGGCTGTAGGTGCTGTAGCCGCGGTGCGGGGCGAAGCGGCAGACGGGGCGGCCGCGGTGGGTGCAGTTGAAGAGGTAGCAGCCCAGCTCCGCCGCCGCCCCCCGCGGCCGGCCGGGCCCCTGCACCACGGCCAGCGTGCAGCGCGGCTCGGCGCAGCAGGCGTCCAGGCACTGCCGCCAGCCCGCCGCGGCGGCGGGGGCCCGCAGGAAGGTGGCGCCGGCCGCGATGGAGTCCTTGGTGCGGATGATGGAGTCGGGCCTGGCGGAGAAGCTGCCGCTGCCGCCGCACCGCTCCCCGCCGCCCGCCGCCGCCGCCGCCGGCCCCGGCTCCTCCTGCTGCAGCTGCCGGCGAAACTCCTCCAGCAGCGACTCCACGCCCGAGATCTGCGAGCGCAGGTCGGCCAGCGGCGCCGCGCACCGCCCGCCCGGCAGCACGGCCCGCCCGCCCAGCGCCGCCAGCAGCACCAGCACCAGCGCCGCCATGGCCCCAGCCGGCGCCGGCGGCGGCGGCGGCAGCGGCAGCGCGCAGGCGGGAGCGGGAGCGGCGGGCGCGGCGGGAGCGGCTCCCCCCGCCGGCACCCGCGAGCGCGGCGCGGGGAGGCGCCGGCCCCGCCCGGCGGCACGAGGCGGCGCGGCGTCGCTCAGCACCCGCCGCCGCGAACAGCTCCGCCGGGCGGGGCCGCCCCGCCCCCGGCCCCGCCCCGGCCCCGCCCCGGCGGCGGCGCGGAGCCCCCGGCAAGGGGCGGCCGCCGGCGCTTCCGCGCGCCCGAAAGCGGCGGGTGTCGCTGGAACCGCGCCTTGCGCGTTGCGCTGCTCCCGTGCAAACGCGTCCCAGGGAACCTCTGCGCGCGTCCCTCGCCGCCGGCGCAAGGCACCGGGCGTCAATGTTCGGAAGGGGCTCCGTGCAGCGAGGTGACACCTGCAGGGAATTGGGGTAGGTGGTCCCTGAAAGCGCTGCTGGTGGTGCGAACGCGGGGAAGGAAAGCAAAACGAGACATTGCGGAGGGCTCCATCCCCGGTGAAGCATTTCTGCTCGGAAGTCAAGGAAAAAAAAGCCCAATAGTCAAAAACGTAGTGAGCAAAGTCGTGGCGACTTCGATTCTAGCAAAAAATCCCAGGTGGGATCTAACCACCCAAGGTGGTGGAAAAGGGCTGCTCATGCAAGTTTTTGAAGTAAAGGCTAAATGAGCTTGAGAGAAATGCTTCAGATTAAAAATCATCAGTTTTACATCCATCATAACTTTTGTTTTAATTTTATCATGAACTGAAGGCCTCGCTGATTCTGTGACACAAATTAATAACAGTAAGACCTCCCTGAAAATCGGCACCCCTCAAAAGAGCTGCCTTTTTTTTTTTTTTGTCAGGTGAGTGGAGCCTCAAAGCACTCGAATGGCGCATTGAGAGCCGCCTGCTAGCAGCAGGAAACAAACACGCTAGTAAATGCATAGCGATGGTGATGGGCTTTGCGCTGCCTGCGGAGGGGTGCTGTGTGTGTTTGTTCCTTAGTAATGAGAGGTCAAGTGGCAACTCTGTGTCTCCATGTTGGCTTGTTTCATTCTTGCCAGCATCTTTAAGCGTAGACTCACTCATTTCTTGAGTTACTGGAAGAGTCTTAATAGCTGCATCAAAAAATGATCGTTATGGCAGGGCGTTTTGAATGTCCTTCGTATTTTTGGGTTGGTTTAGGCCACGTTCCCAGCATAACTCAGAACTGCTTCCAAGACAAATTTGGTTTAATATTCTGCCATCGTGGGGCCTTAGGTGTTGCCCAGGAAATGCACATGCAGCTTATGGTTCCGATTATGATTTTTCCTCCTCCTCCCCCACCGGACTGTAGTTCAGTGATTCTTTGAAGCAGGTTGGCCCGTCAGCAGTGCAGCTTTTCAAGATTGCTTTTCTCTGGCTATGTGCTCTATGGGTTCTCTAAATTTCTAGAAATTATATTTTTGAGACATTCAGTTTCCTATCAAATTTACTTGAAGCTGGTCAATGCATTCAAAGGTTATAGGAAGATGGAACAGCTAGGTAGTAAGATGGTATAATCTTCATTTGCTTTGAAAGTCAGGCTGAAATGCCGTGATTTTATTTTTTAGGAAATTTTTGGAGAGGTGATCAATTTATCCATAACAGAGGTACTGACTGTGAAGCACTGATTTGCCAGCAGTGACGCTGGTTTGCTACTGCTCTGCCATTGTACCTGCTGATGCTACTTGTGCCACCAAAATGTAAACCATAAATAAAGCTCATACCACCGCTGTGGTGGCTGAAGTTGGCAGAGGGAGCAAATGCACCAGGTCATCAGTTCCTCATAGACACCAAAAAGATTTGGGGCTCCTCTGCTTGAGCAGAAGCTCCCAGTTGTGCATCAGCACACAGCCAGTGTTGATCAGCGGGGGCCCATTTACAGGGCACAGAGGGTCGCTCATGCCACCACCCTTGGTGTATCCAGTTCTAGCAGAAAGGTGGCCCCTGGCTGTCAGCGATGGTGACAGCACCTCTGGAGCAGCAGGTTGTTCGTGCAGAAACCACTGAGAGAAATGCTGACTTTCTGTCGCTTTATAACGAGGAAGCTGTGGTTGGAAGGTGCCCCCAAGGAGGGCAGACTCCTCTTCAAGCAAGTGGGCATTTAAGAGGTAAAGAAGGGTATGGCTACAGAGAGGTAACTGTGCCGTTGGTTTGCTTCAGTGGCGCTTTTGCCTGTTTGATGGTTAGTAGATATCAAAGCTTTTTCCTGAGGTGGGATAAGGACGACATGCTCACATTTGTGCTTGGAAGTGTTGAGGCCACCCTCAGATTAGCTTCTTGAGCAAGAACGTGTAAGTGCAGCAGATTTTTTTGTATTGATGCTGGAGCAGAACTTGTTTTGTTGCCTAATTTTCTTGGCTCAGAATGCATATCTTGTGTTACTTTGGCCTTGTGAGAAAGATGGCATTCGTAGTCATGCTGAGCTTTTTTCAGAAGGTGGCAGCAGCTTATTACTCATACAAAATAGGTTGTTGCTGGATGTTAATGTCTGCCTAAGTGTAAATAAATGCTTATACTTAATTTCACATTTCTTTACTGGTTCATTGTTGTGAATTCCTAAGATTTTCTTTAGGTTGTAGAGTTGCAAATCAAAATTAATATTTAGTTTATAGTAATACTTAAGATATTTTATTCCTGCCTATCATCAAAGTGAAATTTTGGGCTGCTTTGATTTTCAAGCAGAGGGCATCAGAGATTCATAAAGACATTTGTCAGGCTTTAGTTCTTTTTCCCCTTTCAAAGGATCCACGCATGTACCACAGTTTAGTGTCCAAAATGTGCACTTCATAAGACATGGGACAGTTACAGAGACTGCTAGCTTTCTTTTACAAAAGTGGTGATTAGACAGCACGTATATTCTTTACATCTAAACAATACCTGGCAGAGTAATACAGGGATTCAGAATTCATGAATATTCATGTTTTCAACCATCTGTTGATTAGTTTCAATCTCTATTCATATTCAAAATTCATAGATCACTGAAACTATGGGAGTAAGATATGAGTGCATCTGCTTTTCTTTTCCTTCAGATATATTTTTTCCAAAGTAAGAGGAGAACAGGGATAAAAAAAGCAGAGGACAGAAGGGTGATGGAGTAGGATGGAAAGAAATGGAGAAGGTAGAAAGGGAGCAGGAAGAAAAGGTAAAGTTACATCCAGGCTTCCCCATCTGAAGTGCCTTCCTATGGACTCATGTTTTCTTTTCTGTTGGAATGTGCACAGAAAAAAAATATGTCTTCCTTTTCATTTGATGTTTTCCAGATGCTCTGCAAACAGTAAACACATAATGCAAATGTTATCTGCAGAAAACGTGTCATCAGCATGATCCTGTCATTAAAGACATTTTCTCTGCTCCAGCTTGCTTGTGAGAACCTGTCGAGTAAATCGGCTCGGATGCTGGAGTGGACCGTTGATTGACAGCTGAGTTTGAGCAATTTGCCCACGAATGAATTGAAGTGATAACCTTTTCTTTGCAGCTTGAAGGTTCAGGTTTCTGACCGTGAGAGTGAGAGCCGAGGCGCTCAGCAGAAATTACAGAGGGTAGGGTGGTAAATGCTAGCAGTGGGAGTGGAGGAATTACAGCTATATAACTCAGCTTTTGCGTTTTGTCATTTTTTAATATTTCCCGTCCCTCCCAAGCAAAATTGTGTAATGCTATGGTACTGGTGTTATGAAAACAGCAGGAGGAATAATTTTTCAGACTCCTAAATGAAGAATGGAACGTAATCATGAAAATGTTTCGTATCATATTGATTATATGTACATCCCACGGTGATGCAAGTTAAAAAGGTGCGACCAGTTACAGCTTGAGATGGTTTTAGTCCGAATATGGTAAACAGTTTTCCTTGCCCTCTTTAAGAAGAGAAAAATAGCCAAACCCAGTCTTGGCAGTGTGCGTGAGTGTGTATAATTGTGCTTGTCTTTCTACTGCTATGTTAAATATCAGTGTACAAAAAGTGAGAGCTCTACTAGTTGATAAAGTGGAATATTATTAACAAACCCCCCTCCTTTCTATATGCCTGACTGTAATTGTGCCTAACACAAAACAAGTATTTTACTAAAACAGGGAAGGAGACAGAGAATGAAAAAAAAAGGCATGAGATCGTTTTTTTAGAGACCGTTTCCCTCTAGCAGCAGTGGTAGGGATCGGGCTAAGAAAGAGACATCAGGTGATTACTTTAACATTACGTTCATACGTGCCGTGATTGCTTCTCTGCCCAGATACTGCATAATTGACTGCACAGCATTAGCCAGGAAAAAGCACTGAGGCTCTGGTACTGAGATAAATCTTTTTTTAAAAAAACCCTCTTTGTAAAGAATGAGGATGGGTAGCGGTGAGAAGGGGGGAGCCATTTCTGTAAAGTGAATTTATTAATTGTGTTTTATTACCTGGTGTAAGGTGAAATGCACTGTGAGAGGAGAGATCACATAATGATCGTGCTCATTGCTGCTAAGGTATAGGCACTGCTAGGGTGAACTGACCGTTTCATCAAAATCAAAATCATGCAGGGATGTGAGCAGGGAAAAAAGAGAGGTAGGGTAAAGCTAAGCAAAGAAATCCTAATATTGCTGGCAGAATAGTACCACTCTTACCACATTTCTTAGCTGGATCTTGGAAAAACACAATAACTTGGAATCCACCAAATGCTCCATCAGCATCCTTCTGGTCAGTGCAATAGCACTGGCAGCTGCTTCTTTGGGCACGAAGGCTGTAAAACTGAAGTCTGAGAGGTGAAGGACAGTTGTGATTTAATTTTTTAAAAAATGATTCAAATACTTCTCTGGGAAAGGCAATATGAGAGCAGTAGATTTGTAATTGGAATTTGAGCCAGTTCTGTAGAGATAAGTTACCACAGTAAAAACCTAATTTGACAGCCAGAGTCCAGGTTAAGTTAGGAGTAGAAAAAGTAATTTTGCTTGTAAACAGCACCATTAATAGGGCAATGGTTGAGAGAATGAAGATAGGTCAATATTATTTTTTTTACCGTCAGCATATTTTAACCTTTGAAGACGCTGACTCTGCCCATATTTGTACTGGAGCAGAACAACTTGTGCTCCAAGGTGTTAGCTAAGCAAAGATTTGTATAATCTGTGTCCACCAGTCAATGAAAAAATTTCCTACTGCATGTTGAAAATGCAGAAAACTATTTCATGTACTGGCTGAAAGTACATAACTGACAGCCTAAATCCTTTATACTTGGATTTTTTTTGATATACACGAAGCTTTGATATTATGCATAAGACTACAAAGGATTGCTTCCCAGAAGGAAAATATCTAGCAGAGAAATTGACTCATTGCTGTTTCAGCCATGCGTTCTTCTGTGGTATGGTATGTTGAAAAAAATCAATTGGGTAATAAGCTCATGAATAGTGAGTCAATGGAAGCTGGTGGCAGCCTTGATGTTGATCAATAATGTCAAGATTTTGTAACAGGTTACAAACTCATAGCGGGCTCTGCAGATGCCGCTGAATTAGCGAATCAACTGGATGTGACCACCAACACTCCTTTTTCTGTTAGTGACTCCTGATTTTTCATATAAAGGGCAAAAAGAAGCCAATTAGTTGATCACTGGGAGCAGTTTGACATGGAATTCTTCCTTTATACACTCTGAATTTAGCACGCTGCTCTTAAATGAACGATTTTGAACTTTTCAGCACTTCTTTCTTTTTGGCAGTTTCAAAACTCTTCAGAAAATACAGGGCTTCAGGGATGCTTGCAAGGGCAGTAGACTCTTCGCGTCTTTATTGATACTACAGGAAAAGAGAAATACAATGATGATAATGTTTAACTTAATGGCAACAGTAGAACTTATGAGCTGACTGGACAGCTTGATCTGCAGCGGAAGACGTCAGCCACCTTCACTCCGTTCTTTTTAAGGCGTCCTTTTAACCTCCATTACAAAATACAGAACTCACTTTAAACTCAGATCTACCTCCATTTTCTCCCCAGATGCTTCTGTTCTCTTTTTTTCCCGGGGATTTTAAACAGTAGAAATCAATCCAGCAACCATTATTGATAACTTTAACCCATTGTGTCACAGCTGATAGCTCTCCCAGTGATTTTTCTAAAGCGATTTTTTGGATAAAGCTTTGTGTCTTAATGGTGAGAATGCATTGGCTAGTTTAATAAATCAGCTATAACGGTGAAAATGTGCGGTTCAGTTCAGCAGCCTGAATTGGTGCTTTCATGTTCTTCTGCTGTCTTAAGTGAGTGCAGCCATGATTAGGTGGAAAGACAATAAAATTCATGTAAACGATTGATTTAATTCTGAACCTCGATGTTCAAAAATAGCCAAAGACTGTTCTTAGGTCTTAATGTAATTTTTAATAACAAAAGTGATAGCTTATGGCCTTGCCACATTGGTTTGCCTAGCTATTATTTTGTCAAAGAAGTAGGACCTGATGTATTTTTCTGTTGCAGGAATAAAAAATGAACCCACGATAGCTGGAAGGACAAAATTTTTTCTTAGTCTGAAGGTGTACAAACATGACCAGTAGATCCTGTCTCTGTCTTGCAGAGCAGATCAGATAGCTTGCCCTCCCAGCTCTGAGAAAAGACTTCTGGCTTTAGTAGGCTTTGGGTCAGATTCATAATCTGCATCTCTTATTTGCAAATTGGAATTCCTAATAGATATCTACAAAAGGAGAGCTGCAATAGAAAAATTAATTCATGTTAATAACACACTTTGAGGTCATTGCATTGAATAATTAAATGAGGCAATTAAAAATATTCTTGTCTGGTTTTTCACTCGGTACAATCCAATTCCTCTTTTGCATGTTAAGCGGACTGTGCTTGCCTTAGATTACTATAGTCGCATTTGTGGGGTTTTTTTCAAGCACTCTGTACAATTCTAGCAGTTCCCTTGTATTTCTGGCCACGGTCGCGTTAGAACTGTTGTCACTGCTGCGTTGTAGGTCACGCACACATATCTCTCCAGGTGAAATCAGTCGCATGGTTTAGTGATGTTCCTGCTTGGTGGAGAAATGGGTTTTAGGTGTGTCGTAACTGGCCTGTTAATTGGAGCTCTTAGATGAGTTTTATTTCAAGCATTTTACTTCTGTCCTCATTAAAAAGTCTTTCTGGACTTCAAAGCAGGAGGGCTGTTAAATTAACTTAGACGGATGAGAGAGTGGGATTTTCTTTAAATTGGGCTGCAAATCACACATTTTGTAGTGAAGCTTGAGGCAAGATGACTTGAATGCAGATAATCCTCCAGTGTTCTTCCCAATGTTTTCCCCTGTGTGTCTCGGAGGGCGCGTATGTTTCCCCACAGGTGACAAACTTGGCTAAGCAAATACCAGAGAGGGTGTCAGCAAAAAAACCCCAGCCATTGTGTCTCAGTCACCTATAATTTAAATACTGTCACAGTATATAAATTGTAATGGGGGAACATCTGGATTTTGGTTAGGCTCGGATACAGATTAGCCAGGGTAACCGTGCAATGAAGATGCAGCGCTTGCATTAACCAAAAAAGGTCCTAACTATGATATAGACTTTTTTCAGGGAGTGTAAGTTTTCAATTTTCCCCAACACTTTGGATTGCATTCTTATTTAATACAGACCCAGAGCTTGAATATATATCTTAGCTATGGCGTATTATGAATTTCCAGAACTGGCTGGTAATATTCTTGAAAAATACTGTTAAAATGAGAGTTACCGTTTTCTTGCTTCAAATGTGGCCTGGAAATATTGTGATAACAACCATTTTGTTGGTGTTTCTGCAATTCTTACCTGGGCTCATCTGGAAACTAACAGTGAAAAACCATTTATTTCAGACCCTCAGAGGCAACTACCCTGAAGCTCAGTTCTGGCAGGAGGTGAAGATTCCAGCAGGTTCATGGTTTGACCAAAGCAGTTTGTCCCTTCTTGTGTTTCTTTTAGGGAGAGAAAAAGGCAATACTTGGACTTGAGCAATACTGACTTTTTGTATATACATTTTATCAAGTTACTATAATCCTGCTTAACTAGGTAGTGCTTCAGTCATACAAGGGGTTGTGAATGAACGCAATTTATATGCATTATGCAGTATGCTTTTCACTCAGGAGGTTTTCTTGTTGCTAATATTGCACAGAATTTATTTATATGTGAAATTTCCAAACTGTGATTAGAAGCAGTGCAATTCACAGTGAGTGTGTATCTGATTTGTATCATGAAGCCATTTTAAAAGGCTTTCCCTGCCCAGTCAGGTTACTGTGTAGTGCATAGATGCTTGGCACTTCTGGAGCCAAAAGCCTGCCCATAGTTACACATCTCTGACAGCTACAGAACAGCCAAGGACTAATCCTGAGGCCATATCACCAGTGTAATAAGTTAGCTCTCTGAGTGAGATGCGTGTGGCTGGTAACTCATATTCCTAACTGGAAGTCAGATCATATCCAGAAGAGTTACTGAGGTGTTGCTGTTGGATATTATGGAGCTACTTGATTGTAGAACATTATTATTGTTATTGCTTGATTACAGTGCAATAGCTCATTTCGAGAAAACTACTGAATTTATTTGTTCTTCTAATCTAAGTAAGTCTTGTAGAAGAACTCTTGCTGGATCTCTGCCAGCAGGGCCAGACTTCAACCTCTTGCTCTCTGCTGATACATAGTCTACAAGTGTTCAGGTTCCTAATACTTGAATAAATACTTGAATGCCTACTTTTTGTTTTCCATTCTCCATTCTCTCAATAAACCCCAAATGTCTTCTCCAAGGGCCAAGAAATTTGGCTATGCGTGAGACAAGTATCCAAATGTATTGCTTAGTTAGATCAGCCTCACAAATCACACTGTTAGGCCCATCCAGACTGGAATCAGAGGAATTTTCTCGGGTTCTGTGTAGACTTCCTGCCAGATGGTATGGAAAGTTTGGATAGTGTGTGGGATTGACAGTTTACTTGAGAGGTAGATTAAAGTGATAATGGTATGTGCTATAGGGTTTTCAGATATCTTTGAGCAGCTCTCAGTAAAGCTTATGTGCTTTGTTTAATGTTGTTAAAAAAAATCTCTCCTCATTCCTTAGCTTTTGCATTTCTGCCAGCAACTTTTTTAATCCAGGGGAGGCAAGAATGTGTTTACCCTCTCTTTTTTCCAAGAAAAGGGGAAGGAAAATCATGTAACTTAATGCTTATATGAATCAGTATTTTACCTATATTATAATGACATTTTATTTATACAACTGTTACTCAGCTCCTATTTTCAGGAAGAAAATAAGTGAAATATATTAAGGGAATTTCCATACTTTGTAGAAAATTCTCTCAGCTCCTGCAGCAAAACTCTCCTTTCCTTAGTGGAAATACCATTTTTATGAGTGGGCATCCTCCAGGAAAATACTAATGTAATATTTTTTCAAGAACGGTGCCATTAGCCAGTTCATGTTTTAGTTACAGCATGCATGACAAAGAGGGAAAGACTTTACTGTTGTTTTGTCAGCTATGATATTAATAGGGCATTTCAGCTTTGCTTACTCACTCTTCATGAGCTGTTGCTGAAATTTCTAGTCTGAGGATCATTTCACTGGTGTTACTTGCTATTCAGTATGTCCTGAAATGGAATATCCTCTCAAGGTAAAGATTCTTTCAAATCTGGTATTTGACTCTGTGATGTCTGGGTCTTCCATGGCCTCCTACGAGGCTCTGGGTATTTGCCCTTTGTCTCTCCAGTGGTCTGACACAGAAAAGAATGGCAGATGTATTATACATTTAGCTATTACTTAAGTATCTGTAGGCTGTTCAGTGAAAATAACACACCTGTTCGTAGGCTGGCATTGCATTTGATCAAGATGCCACTTAGTCACACACCTATTCTTAATGGAGTTTGGGATCCTGCCATATTTTGCATCATTTGTTACTTGATTACAATAAATTTATCCTCTTATTCCTTTAAGCTATTTCAATTACTTATTAATCTGTGTATTGCTTTAAACAGCTTAGCAATAGCCTGCATAAATACCCAGTGTAATTTTCTCCTGTAACAAAGCCGCCAAATGCTTGCAATAGATTGCCCAACTGTCACCCTGCAGTGCCCCAGCTAGCTCATGGCCTTGCAACACCCAGCCAGCCATGCTAATTCAGGTTGCCTTTCCAACCCCAGAGACACCAGGTAAACGCCTGCACAACCCTCCAGCTTTAGAATTTGAGAAATAGCATATTGGGGGTTTGTTTTTTTCTCTTTTTTTTTTTTCAGTTACAGGATTTTGCACTTATTAGACAATAAACATAAAGGAAAACATCTGCTTAAACAACTTACACATTCAACAGTTTAATGGCGTGACTTTTTCTCTAAGTGGATTCCTGGGTACCTTTCACATCCTGAAGGAAAGCCTCAGTGCAGTCATTGCAATTATTCCCCTATGATAGCCCAGTTCCAGATCAGGACACTATGTAAGCGGAGCCTGATCAGTTGGAAGAGTCTGGCCCCGCACTTCGAGATATAGCCATAATTTATACTAGAAATAAATTTGCATTCCTCACACCCCAAGTCCGTGTATTGAACAATCGTTGTGCTCTTTTTCCCCTCCCTAGCTGCACGCCCTCTCTCTCTTAAACAGGACACAACCCTTCTGCATCTTCTCTCCTTCCCTGCCCCGGGCAATATCACACCTCACCTCTCCCAGGCAGGACACAACCATTTTATTCCCTTTTCACCTTGCCCTCCTTTCCACCATCTCCCACAGCACAGGCCACCTCTTCCAAAGAGGACAGAGCCCTTGCACCCCTTTTCCTCTGCCTTCCCCTGCACATTGGGACCAGCTCTCCCAACCAGACCACCATACTTGTGTGCCTCTGCTCCCCCTTTCAAGCCTATGCCTTTCTCCCAGCTAAATGCAATCTGGGTTTAATTCTGATTTTTTTTTAAACTGATTTTATTTATTCTGGTTATGCAAAGAGAGGAGAGAGACTTTCTGAATGTAAAGCCTTTATTATATACAGTACAGTGGTAGGTAAGGGAGTACATTAACATACTCACCAATGTCCTGAAAAGGCTGGGTTTTGCCTCGTTTCCTCACTGAGGTTGCAGAGGTGTTGCACTACTTCTTGTTTAGCTAAGAAAAGTTCCTGCATCCTTCTGAGCTTTGATTACATTAAAATAATGGGATAAGAATTTAGTAATTTCATTTGATAATTTGCAATACCTTCTATTGAAATAAACCTTGTGATTCATTTGAGGAAGGATAACATGGCACTCTTATCCTGGCCTGCTCTGGAGAGAGGGGAACTCACAATCTGCTTAACAGACATTAGAGATTGAGACCAGAGTTTTCTGCATCCCTTCTCCTGAATTGCATGTGGGTCAGGCTTGCCATGGTGTGGTGAGGTGCTTGAGAAGACTTCAGGTAAGCCTGACCATCCTCAGCTCAGTCAAGCTGAAGGAAAGGGGCTGAAGCAGCTAGCCAGGTCTTGAGTCTTTGCGCTCCAAATTCACTTTTTTGCACCACACAGGTTACCCCCGCTCTGTCCCTTACCCTGCACTTCGGAGTCCCCTAAAAACATGGACAGCCCCACCAGCAACCTTTTACCTGGAAACCTGCACATTGTCCCCCAGATGCCCCCTGGCACTACCTCCACGCAAAGCCACCCTGTCCCCCAGGCAGCCAAAACACTCCCAAGAGCTGGGGCAGCGTTACGGGTGCCTGCACAGCACGGTTGTGTTGGCATGAGTTAACATAGAGCTGGTTTTGAAGGCTGGATGTGAATGTGACCTTTACAAAGCAATTGGGTTCTTGCTGGGAGAAGAGCAGGTACAGGACCTGATTAGAGAGACAGAGAGAAGCTGCCCTTCTGTACCCTGAAGATGAGGGAAATGAGTGGACTCCGTATTGGTGGGTAAAATCTTGTGGTCCCTTGGCTTCCTCCTCAGTTTGGGTGCTGCAAAAAACCTACAGATTTAGGACAGGGTTAAGCACCTTGTAATCGTTACCCAGCGCGTTGTTACCTGAAGCCTGCAGGCAGCCTGGAAATCTAGCTCAGAGATGTGCCAGCCTCTTCATTCTTACAAGGGTGTCCTCTTCTCCATAGCTGGTGGTTCTGGCACATGGAGAGTGAGTGCTCCATTATGCTTGATGTGGCTTTTCATTTCACTTTCTTCATAGTAATATCCAAGCACAAGCCTGCAATGATGGATCTGCTGTTTGCCACTAACAGCTCAGCCTCATCACTCTCTTGGGGAAAATTGTGCATTTGGAGTAATGCTTTGTTTTAATAGGGCTTTGTTTTTCCTTTAATAGGGTCTTGGTTTTGTTTTATATACATATAAACCAAACATACATATATTTGTATGTATAAATCTATGTAAATGTACTTTTTTTTTTCGAGAGAGAAGGCAAGGCTCAAGAGGAATGTCTTTTTTGAAAGGTGGAGGATGGTAATATTTAAGGTGGTTCTTGGTGGCTGCAAGAGTTCATTCTTTAGCCTTGGGCTCTGTCCTGAAAATGATATTTACAGGTGGGCTTTATCCTCACAGTGGAAATTGTCACTTTATCTCAGGAATGGAGCTGTTAACTGCAGTCTTTGTGTCTTATACAGATGCATGAGAAACTATGCTATCCCTCCCACCTGCTTTTAAAGAACAATAAAAAACCTGGAATTATTGTTAAAAAGTCTAGGCCCTTGATAACCATCATCAGCTGGGATGCTGCCAGTGGTCAAAAAGTTATCAGCTAGCTTCATCGGTAGGCTGACTTTTGACTTCAGTATCGCTTGAATGAATTCCTAAAAAACAAGGCAGGTTTGCATTTGAGGCTTAAGCTACCTGAGAGTGAGAAAAGATTACTGTAATATTTTAAAAGAAGTGTTTCCTATCTGCCCTCAGACATTGTAATTAACCTGTATGAGGCCAGAACTATGTATTATAAATGAGTGGAGAGCATCCAAGCTATTTGTAGACTAGGCAACTTATCTACTTTACAAGCAGTCACGCAGCACCTAGCGCAGCACCTAGCGCAGCACCTCTAAGTATAGACTTTAAAGCCCTTCATTTTGAACAATAGTTGTGTGATCTGTAATTGCAGTATACTGCTGTAAACTATCTTTGCCATGCTGTGTATTACCTCTGTGACTGCTCGTTCCTCAGTGGGCTCTGAAAGAATAATTCCAACAAGTTTCGTTTATTGTTGCTTCATGCTTCTTCAGCACAGTAATATGCCTTGTTACCAGGTTAGCAAGCACTCCATGCTCCCTTTCTTTTTATAGAAAAAGATTGAACAGGTCCTAGAAAGTGCCTTCCAAATTGTATAGTAGTCCTTGCATCTTCTGGTATTAATAACGTTCCCTATTCATTCCCAATTTTTTCTCTGTCGATCTCTAGCTTTGTGATCACACTCAGAGACCTTTTCATAACTCCTGACTTGGGCACTGCTCTCAGTCCACTCCCTCTGGAAGTTATATTGTGTGCATATGATTCTGTGGAACAATATGCACATGTAACACTTTTATCTTCACTGGAGATGAAGCTGCAGATCTGACCCAGACTATGTGCACTAACTATAATGTTGAGATTGCTTATCATTATCTACAAATGGAAGTGTGCAATTACAGGATTCATAATTTGCATTACACTGGAAGGACATATAAAGTGGGTGTAAGTGTAATGAGAAATAATCAATAGGGTTTTTTCCTTTATGCTTAAGGAATATGTTTTAGAAATACTTTTAGGTAGGCCATTTTGTATACCGTGTTTTGGACAAGTGAATGACAATCAAAAGGTGGCATCTGTACATCTCTAAAATTCTGGAGAGAAATGATATGCAGAAAGCTCTGCTAGCTTGGGGAAGTTTCACAAGTGCCTAGATACTTGGTCTTGATAGGAATTAAGATACAATCTGGTGTGTAAAACATGAAGCGTGCCTTTGTATCTGCTTATCTATCTTTCTGTAGAATCCATTTCCTGACACTGCCTCCCTGAAACCCCAAGCCACGCTCACAAGCCCCATGCAAACGTGTGGCCAAACTGCCCACTGCCCCATGGCTGATGGGTTTTGGGAGGTTGCAGCCAGAGCCAGCTGGCTGACTCATACAATGACACACAGGTAATTTCTAATGAATGTACAGTTTTCTCTGGTTCTACCTACCCACTGCTAGTGAAGAAAAGCTGTATGGTAGTGAATAAAGAAGGGCTAAAGTCAGTGAGGTAAATGAGGGTGTATACAGAATAGGGAGCAGATGAGCAGCGAAGCCCTCTCATACATAAGGATGAATCTCCTCAGACCCACAAAATAGAGACTTTATTTAGTACTCCGGAATGGGCAGTGGCATGCTGGGGTCTGAGGCCAGCTTCAGCTTCCTGATTTATTTAAATGGGTGGCCACGTTTGTGTGGGATCAGGTGGCACTGTCCCCCCAGGCGTGTGTATGCCTGTGTGTGTGTGTGTGTGTGTACAGGGGGGGAGGCCCTCAGTGTGTGGAGGGGGGGGTGGCAAGGGATCCTGATGTTTTTAGGGGTGCATGTGGGGACAGACGAGGCCCTGCCGCCTCCGACTAGCCCAGGACACCCTTGTGTTAGGGATGGGCAGGGCTGCTGTGGGGCAGGGGAGAGCAGAGCTTGCTGGAGGTGCTTAGCAACTCTTCCAGGATGCTCCTGTGATTTTTACAAATCTAATTGCCCCCAGCACAGCCCCGCTGCATACAGCTGTACATTTGCATGCTGGCCCACAGCAAGATGCACCCCGTTTGTACGTTTTTCTTGAGTTATCTAGTCTCATGAATCCCACTTGGATTTTTGAAGAGGCCATGGACTTCCTGGAGATCCAGGGTAAGGAAACAGCCCAATTATGCCTTAACCACAGACTTTTCATAACTGCAGAACACTCAGGTGTAGATCAAAGGCAATGATGGAGAGGCACTAAACACGTGCCAGTGCCAAAACAAAGGGAAAAAAAGCCTGCGTAAGAATTGCAGACAAAAACTGAAGGAGATCAACATCGCCTGTGTCAGTGCATCTCCTATCAGTACCTGCCATCACAAGCTGGGCAGATCCTGCTCTACAAACCACCTCAAGCACTTCATGGCTGGCTCTGAGGGTGCCTCCCCAGCACAGGCAGCCGTGCCTCCACTGTCCGGGGTGCCAGGCAAAAATGCATGGGGCCTCCCCCATGGATAGGCACACGGCTTTCCTTCCAGGCAGCACCCAAGGGGAAAAACACAGATGGGGCAGGCACCGAGGCCTGGTTTGCAAAAACCAGCCAAGGTAACAATGAACAGAAGACTCAGCACCTTCTGTTAGTGGGTCCCAAAGGAAAAGGTAAGTTGAAGTTAAATTAGGATGCCTGATGCAGATGGGTGTTTGCATCTGCTTGGTAAATGATGCCCTGGATATGAAGGATGAAGTCAGAGACCCCTCTGTTTTCTCCCCCTGGTTTGTGAAAGTGAGGAGTTCATCACAGCATATCAAGTGGCTGAGTCATGAAATCAGAAGACTTTAGCAGCAGATTATAGCAATGAAAAATAAAATTAAGCACTTCAGTCCGAGCCTGTTGTCACCTCTGAAACAGGGACTTTCCAGAATGGTTGGGAGTCTTCTTTACTTATGCTGCCCAATTAAATATTCAGCATTTCCTGCTAAATTTAGGGTTATTGAAGTAAACAATGATGCATAAGGGCAGAACTGGACAATTCCATTTTTAGGTATTAATAATTCAGAACCATATTTGAAAACAACAGAGGGATATGTACAATACATCATAGAGGTTTTTATTATATCCACCCACTGCCTATCCACCCACACAGAGATCTGGATACTGTTTCTACTTGGAAACAATATAGCATCATCATATCTTAGGCTTGTTTAAGTATACAGATATACAGGATACATTTACAAGAATGCAGCGTTTTATGTGCAGCCGGATGAGTCATTCTTTTTTTCCTGCAACCAAATCAGCCTCTTATTACTTAAAGTTGGTATTGACAAACATTCATGCTTAGCATAACAGAAACTGTGTTTATCAGATTACACGAAAATAGAGAAAATTGCATTCTACAATGTGGAAAATATTACTGTAGGATAAAGCTTTGTCACTGAGCTCTCCATTTTTGTATTATGTTTAAAATCTGAATACTTTTGTTTATCACATTGTTATCATTTATCTTGCTGTCACTTTAGGGCATGTAAAAAGTTTTTTGCTTTGGGACCCATCTGATAAATTGCCTGTGCAATACTGGGTGTTACTTGTGTGCTCCCTGTCACTGCCTTGGACACCAAGGCAGCCACAGCACAAAGAACTACATGGGGCACGTGGAAAGGGCAAAGGAAGAAAAGGACAGACAGTGAGTGCATCCGTTTGGGATATATTTTTGCTGCAGTCTAGGGCTGCGGTTTTATTGAAGGACTGATACCTTAGCTGGCTTTCAACAACTTCAAGATTGATTTAGCTCAAGTGAAAGAGGTTTCAGGGTTTTTTGCTTACCCAAGGTGCTGAGCAATGCCTGCAGAGACATAAGTATCACTCCTGCCCCGTCGGCCTCGGGACCTCTTCACCCCAGCTGCCACCCCCAGGATGCGCAGGGCTGAGGAGAGGTGTACGGAAGACTGCTTTCACCTTTCTGGAGACCAGCCTAAATGCTGCTCCATAGACACTGTATAAGAGATTCAACAAGAGAGTTAATAACATAAGGAGCCAAATTCAGCCCGGAGGAAGGAGATTAATTTCCAGCAAGTAAATTCCAGCAAGGGGCCAAATTAGGCAAAGACCTAAGATACACCTCAAGTGAAAGAGGTAAACAGCTCAGTCCCTTCAATGAAATTGTTTCAGGTTTATGCTGGTGAAATGAAGATCAGAACTTGCCTGGAGGGAGCTTGCTTTATTTTATAGCTATCTAGTTATTTTTTCTGCTGCCCAGACCATCTGTTCCATTGGTGGGTATGTCATCATTCGCACACCCACTGAATGCCAAATTAATCCAAGTCACACAGCTTACACCTCCCTTCTGACTTAGACCAAACTATATTTTATTCCAGCATAAAATAGACATCAGAGCTAAGTTTGCCTCACTCACTTCCGAGGAGGAAAGGGTGAGTTTTGGGGCTGACTCTGATCCCCTGAGGGGACAACCTTAAAAATCCAGAAGTTTTGTAGCAGGTCCCACCACAGCTCATCAGCACTGGGCAATAACGGATGGCCAGTGGGAAAAGGGATGCAGAAACAGAGCAAGGACACAGCCATGCTGCCAGACCCCTCTCTCACACTCCCAAGATCTGCATCTTTGGGAAACCCGGAGCCTTTTTATCCAGTAACTCTCAAATGGATTCCCTTTCCAAGAATCTTTTAAGCCCACAGAGACTTTTTGTGCCCACAGCCTCCTGTGGCAATGAGTTACACAGCTGAACTGTAGTCTGAAGAATTACCTCCTTTTGCTTTCTTTGAAACTATCACTATTGATTTCATTTGATGTTATATTGGAAGACAGCGAACATTTATTCACCATTTGCATCCTTCTAGCCACTTAAGATTGTTTAGACTTTTATCGTGTGCCCTCCCTGGTGTTCTGTTCTCCCAGACAAAGGCTCCTGGTCCTGTTGACCATTTCTCACATCAAAACCATTCCAGATTTTGGAGCATCTTTGTTTTTTCTCACCCACTTTTTGGAGCTGGGAGGATGGGGACAGAACAGCACACGCTACTCAAATGCAGTCACACGGTGAATCTATACAGTGACATCATGATATTTTCTGGTTTGGTCTTATCCTAACATTTGATTTGCTTTTTTAAATGCTACTGAGCACTGAGCTGACATTTTCATAGACCTCTCTATAATAACCTCAAGGTTGCTTTCCACAGTGGTAACAGCCATTTTGGAGCCTATCATTGCATGTGTATAGTTGGCCTTTATTCTCCCATGTGCATTACTTTACATTTATCAATACTGAATTCAGCTGCCTTTTTATTTCCAAGTCATTCTGTATTATGACATCCCTCTGCAGCTCTTAGCAGCTGGCTTTAAACTTACTTCTTCGGATAACTTAGTATTGTCAGCAAACTTTGTTACTTCATCTCGTCCCACTTTCCAGGTCACGTAGGACTAGATCAATCAGTGTATTCTTGTGGGACTGCACTGGCACTCTTCCTCCAGTGACTTGTATCCTTTGTGTCCTATCTTTTAACCATTTATTTCTCCGTGAGAGTACCTTCTTTTTATCCCATTGCAGCTTAGCTTCATAATCATAGAATACCAGGTTGGAAGGGACCTCAGGGATCATCTGGTCCAACCTTTCTAGCACCATCTAGATGAGATGGCCCAGCACCATGTCCAGCTGAGTCTTAAACGTGTTCAGCGTAGTAGAGTCAACCACTTCCCTGGGGAGATTATTCCAATGATTGACTGTTCTCATTGTGAAAAATTTACCTCTCATCTCCAATCGGAATCTCCCTGGGAGTAACTTGCACCCGTTACCCCTTGTCCTCACCATGTGACTCTTTGTAAAAAGGGAGTCTCCATCTTCTTTGTAGCTCCCCTTTAAGTACTGGTACATGGTGATGAGATCACCTCTAAGCCTCCTTTTCTCAAGGCTGAACAAACCCAGCTCTCTCAGCCTATCCTCATACGGCAGGCTTCCCAGACCCTTGATCATCTTGGTGGCCCTTCTCCAGACCCCCTCCAGCCTGTCCAGAGCTTTTTTGTATAACGAGGACCAGAACTGTACACAGTATTCCAGGTGTGGCCTGACAAGCGCTGAGTAGAGTGGGATAATGACTTCTTTATCTCTGCTGGTGATGCCCTTTTTGATGCAACCCAGCATCCTATTGGCCTCCTTGGCCGCAGCAGCGCACTGTTCGCTCATGTTGAGCTTCCTGTCCACCAGGACCCCCAGGTCCCTTTCCACGGAGCTGCTCTGCAGCCAGGTGGATCCCAGTCTGAGCTGCACTCCTGGATTATGTTTTCCCAGGTGCAAGACCTTACACTTGTCTTTGTTAAACTTCATAAGGTTCTTGTTAGCCCACTCTTCCAGCCTATCCAGATCTTCCTGCAGGGTGGCTCTCCCTTCCAGAGTGTCTACTACCCCACTCAATTTGTTGTCATCTGTGAACTTCATTCACTTCTTTCGCTTCAGGTTAGCTTTGTCCCACTGAAAATGCAGCTTAAAGACTTTGAGAGGAACTTGCATGTTGGTTGTATCTGAAAGCAACTGAGTGGGACACTATGGAGATAGGACCAAACTGACTCTTTTTGGTCACAATTCAAAAAAATGCCATCTCTCCCAATGATCATGAAAGGATGCCTGAGACAAACTGCTGCTGCACAAGCATGCCCCAAGGACCTCCATACTCAAACTGAAGATGCACACAGACATCTACAGTAACAAAGAGCACACCTGTTTGCAAAGATCTAGGTTTGTTCTACGTTTGATTTAGGATTCACTGGGACGTGCCGGAGCTTCCTGGCAGTAGAGGAATATAATTAGCTGTGCTTTGGGGAGTGGATTTGTTGATCTGAGTTGATGTCAAGTGTGAGGGAGACTGTGGCCTGCAGAGATGAGGTCACTGAAATGTGAGGCTGGGAGACAACTGTGGGAGCCGCTGGCAGATTTGCTAACCTGGGAGGAAAACAGTAACGATGGCCTTGGGAAGAAAGGGCAGTGGAGGCAATTACCGAGTGAGACATTTCACAAGGCAGTTCTGCACTGAATGCCAGAGCAGCAGTGATTTAATGTTAGGGGCGGTCAAACTAATAGCAACAAAAGATATTTTAAAATACTGAATTGTGAAACTAAAGGGTAAATGCATAACTGTCACACAGGACTCATTGTTACAAGATATTGCTGAAAGGACGATTTCATCAGAGCTCAGATTTAGCGTGGACTAAATCAGCTTGCCTGGTGACAGGTCTGTCTTTTCAACTCTGCTACGGATGTTGCGAAACAACTTTCTCTAGTGATCATTCCTATCTCTCCCCCATGTCTCCGTGCCTAGTCCTAATATCCTTTTTGATATGCCTGTTCCTCCACTAAAGTCTATATCCCTATCTGGTGGGTTTTTTTCCTTTTCTTGAGGAAAAAAGTTCTATATAAGTTTTAATCTTTTACTTGATAAACTGTAGAGCATTGTGAGCATTCAGTTCTTTGAGATCCTCAGCTGAATGTGCTTCATCTCCTGGTTCCCTGGGTTTACCAAAGTTGGCCTTTTTGCAGGGAAGAACCTTAGTTCCACCTGTCTTTCTGTCTACCTTAAAAGTAGGTCACTCCACTCAAAATATTGATGCATTTAAAATAAAATGTCACCAGAGCACAACAGGATTGAACTCCCTGGGCTGGAGAGTGAGTCAGGGAGGGTTAACAGTGAGTAAGGCAGGTGAAGGCTAACCCATTACTTGTAAATAAGCAGGCATCTGGCAAGAAGCCCTTGTAACCTGTAGTAGAAAGCTTTGAATAAAACTCGATGGCTGAAAGGTGGGTTGTAAAGCAGAGACACTGCCAGTGCTGAGGCAGATAGCCATGGCACGCGTGCGAAGTAGCCTCCCGGGGCATGGCAGCTCAGGGGCAGCTGTAGCCAAGACCATGGCGGGTAGATGAGGAGACACAGAAATGGTCCCTCGGGTGCAGCTCTGAGAGGCAGAGCAGTGACTACTTCTTCTGAGCCCAGGAAATGGGGATTTTTTTGATTCAGAGAGCCTGCGGGTGACAAGGGAGGTAGTCAGAAGAAAGCTGGAAACCCAGGGCAGGGAAAGGCGGGGAATTCCTGTTACTGGAGCCGCAGGCGGGCGTGAGGCAGCGCATCTCCTCGCTGCGGCACCCACCTCTCCGGCGGCAGGGCTGGGCAGCTGTGCAAGAAGGGAGCAAAACACCTGCGTCTGGGAGAGGCGGCTGCTTTAGTGCCACTGGTGATCGAGTGTGATCCACAGCGAGCAAGTTGGACCAGGCATGGTCAGGGAGTGCTGAGGGAGACGCAGCAAAAGACCATTGCCATGTCCAGATGAGAGAAAATTCTCTGAGAACAGCAATTTGATACAAAAAAACTGGTGCCAGGGCCCTGGGGGCACCACCAGCCCTGACTGTCCCTGCCCGGCCCCTCGGGGCTCCCCCACAGCCCAGGGCCCCATGTCAGCCCCCGGGGCCCTCAGCCCCTGCCCCAGCAACACCACAGCAGGGCCCGTCTCCAGCTTCCCACAGCCCTGCCCTGCCACGGGCCCCACCGAGCCAGACCCACCCACAGGCCCGCGGCCTGTCCCCGTCCCCAGGGAGGTGCCGGGGGCTGGGGCTGCCCTGGTGCGCCCAGCTACCTGCTCCTGGCTGGGAGTGGGATGGGCCCTGGCTGCCAGGCCCTGCCCCGACAGACCCCTGGGGAGCTGCTGGCCAGGAGTTTGCTGAAGCAAGAGTCACTGCTGGTCAAGCGACCGTCTCAGCACGCTCCAGCCGGGGCCGGGAAACCGATTTTGTAGCACCTGGGCATTACGACCATGGTAATGCTGATTCGTTGCCTGTATCGCATTTCTCAAGCAGGAGACAGAGGAGGTTTTGTGCTAGGCAAAAAAAACCCTCGGGTTGATTCCTGCCAGCATTAAAACATATGGGTGCACCTGTGTGTCTCATCTCCCTGTTGCCCCTGAGCGGACCCTTCCTGCTCCCGTCCCCACCACGGCTCATGTCTGGTGAGCAATGGTGACTCCAGGCTTGGGAAGTTTGGTAGGTGTCTGTGGGGAGTCATGGGGATACACAAGGTGCCATCTCACTCTGCAAGAGCTGCAGGGGTAAGCAGCCATCCCTGATATCCATATGTTGTGCAGGCAAAGCCACAAGAGCTCTCCTAGAGCCTATGGTGCTGGGATAACGATGCAGGCAAGGTGCTCCAGCCTGGGGAGCTGACTGCAAGACACTGGAGTAGTCACAGGACGATATACTTCAAGAGCAATCTAAGAGCTGGCTGTCTCCAGTCCAAATATTAAACCGAACAGACTTTTTTGTCGATAAAAAGACAGGTGTTCAGATGTCTAAGTCTTTCATATAAGGCTGAATAAAACCTCTTGAACAAAAATATTTGCAATTTTTTCACACTTAAAGTATTTGTGTCCCTTTGGTTAGCTGGCAAGCTGTGTAAGACAGCAGGCAGAGAAGTTTCTTGGGCTAGACTTTTTGTCAGACCTTTCTGGGCAAAGCACAGTATGAAATAATTTCCCATTGCAAAATGGCCCTGAGCATTTTTTGTCGGCTTTGTCTATTCCTGCTCAGGTATCACCAGTGTTCCTCACTGGCTGAAAGGATTTGAGAAGCATATTGACGCAGTGGAAATTCAGTCAAGCCAGATGCACGTGCCTGCCAGAGACATGATGAATCCTGTGTTGCAAGGATAAACGAGGTCAGGATTCACAAAAGAGAACTGAGTACTGCTGAGCCATGGACATGCTGGTCCTGTCGCACTCTCCTTTAGCCTGGAGATGGTCCTACGGTTTGCTCTAGCCTGGACCAAGTGCCACTGGATGTTTCTGGGAGCATGGAGAGGGGGGGAAACCTGTATGTTATATTTTGCAATGGGCACTTGTTCTTGGAAACCTGTTCGCATCTTCTCGTTTTCTTAATTTCATTGAATTTGGATGCCACTTAAGAGTTAGTAATCTCTATTACCTCATTGAGAAGCTAGACACTTTTTGTTGAATAGCACCCTCACTTCCTATAGAAGAAAGCAGCATGAATGGTGAGTATCTCTCCAGCATGAATTCTGTGATTTGAGAGAGGAATTTACAGACATGTTGGAGAACAACGTGCAAAAAAGGGATCAAGGCTGTCTTATGATCAGTGCTGCAACCTAAGCATTAGGCAGCCACTTCAGGGAGCTGATCCAATGTGGCAGGCAGTAGGTTTGTGTCTCCTTGAGGAAGACATTTTTATATATCAGGGATTCTTTTGCGGGAAAAAAAAGAGAAAATGCCTGTGGACAGAGAACTTTAAGCCAGGGGTCCTCAAAGTTTTATTAAAGAAGGGCCCTCAATGGCCAGAGCATCTGGCAGCTGGTCTCATAAAAGAGTGTGCAGCCTTTATGTACAATAGATGTAACCTTGAAAATGGACCTTGGGAAAGTTTGCATGTAAAATCTCTGAAGGTTATATGGTCCTAAGGGTTAATAAAGTCTCTTTATTGTCTAATGATGTTTACGTGCTTCAAATGGCTAACTGTGGGTTTCATCCTAAGCGATGCTAGACCACTGAAGGCAAGCAGTGCTTTTGCAAGTCTAATGTTATCAGCACTCTTGTGCTTTTGGACAGACCAAAAATGGAAAGAAAATTGCAAATTTTTTTTTGTAATAAATGTTTCAGGGCTCTGCAAGCTGATTCTCAGTGGGTAGAAGCAGGTAGCAGTGCAGAAAGTAATCTCTTGCTGGTACAGTGAACAAATGTAAATGTAGATGCGGAGTGTAAAGGGTTTCTGGCAAATGTAGACCTGGTACCTGTGATAGAAATGGCGGCACAGCAGAGCAGAGCTGAACTCCATCCATGCAGGTGTGCCGTCTCTAACAGAAGCCCAGTATCAGCAAATTCATCTGTAGAAAGCAAAGAGAATAGCTTTCTGTCCCTACTTCAGTTTGTGTGGGGGCTAATAAGACTGAAGGGGGAATTATGCGATTCAGGCACAATATGGAGCTCCCTGACAGATTGCAGACAGATGTAAGCTTGCTTCGCCTGTGCTCTGCACAGACCGAAGCTCAGCTAATATATTCTGTTTCTCCGTCAGGCTTATTGCATCAAGCTCAGCATTGTGCTGATAATGCAGTCACGTGGCTTCTGCATCCGAGCTGGCTCGCTTCCTACCAGCTTGAAGCAAACTTGCATCTGTCTTCGAAGTACGATGTAGACATAACCTTGTAACAGGCCAGCACTTCTCAGCCTGCATAGCGTGGAGCTGGGACATGCTCAAAGCAGGAGGGAAAGGATCAGAGGTTGTCTCAAACTCTTTGAAGTAGAAGGGATTTGAAGATACGTGGTAGTACATAGGCAACCTGGAAGGGGTTACAGTGAGTGGGAGCAGATGGTAGCTTGACTGACAAGTGGAGATGCTGAGCATCTAAGTATACTAAACTAACTGGGTCCCTAGAAGCAGAAAATTGAATGGTGTATATTTCACATAGGCTTGTTACTATGGCTATTCTCTGACCAGCAGATTACACCCGTGTGTGACCGTCCCTCTTTATTCCTGCGATGTGTTCCCTGCTTGTGATACAGAGCAACCAAGCAATTTGATTACTGCCATGCTGATACAGATGCTTTGAGATCTTTCATTTGGACACAAGATGTCATTTTGTCATAAAAATGGAGATATTGATTGCTCCATAAATTATACTGATTATAAGTCAGAGCATAGCAGGGACCAGTGAGATGGCTAGAGAATGTCAGAAAGAATATACCTACCTACTTCTGAGCAGGAGAAAATTTAACTCTGTTATTTACAGTATTAGCCAATATTCCTATATGCACCCATAGTTAACTCTTTAGTGCTTTTTGCTTTGAATGTGAAACTTCCAAGTCAGAGCTCTTTGTTTTAAACTTTATTTTTTTTGTACTGAAATAGAGAGCAAGATTCTAATGTTCTGTCATGCTGTAAGTGCCCTATTCCACCATAAGCCCCATTTACTTTATGTTTGGAAGAACAACCCATACAGCACAGTTACCATAAAGACAAAAATATGGGCATACTCAAATTTCCCCTTTTTCCGAAACAGTACACACCATTCCTATAAAATGCAAATGGATTTCCCACATTAGTCTTGTCGTAATATGTAAATGTTTATTTTTTTCCTGTACAATGGAGATGCTTTGCTAAGCTTAAGCAGATTTTGTTCCTTGTCAAAATGTGTACGTCCGCCACTTCCAGCTAATTTTCCAGAGAAAAGGATGTAATAAATGCAAACATTTATAATCCTAACAATTGATGGAAATGAAAACAGCAATTCTTGCTACAATAAAAGTATGTGTGTGTAGAACCTAACCACCAGCGAGAATATTAAATTATTCACTCGAATTTGTATAGTAACAAAGATTGACACAATTTAGCAATAATTTCATTTTTGTAATGTAAATATAAAGTTGCAAATGTAGTTATTTATGACACCCTATATTTAGTCTTATGTTTAGTTTGCCATTTACTGTTTAAAATGAATACCTTCCATGCCTCATAAAGCTTGTACACAATTAAGCTTTCTCCAGGACCTTCACTCATTGAGGAAGATGCCCCCATCCTGGTTTCCACTGTGGCAGGATTGGCTCCTATGCCTTTTGCTATTCTGAGATTTCTAGTGTAGAGATGCTGAATGTTTTTACCTCCAGGTGAGACTTGTAACCTAATGATGTGTTGATTAAACTAAAGGACCTTTTCAATGAATAAAAGACTATAGTGTATCAGACTTCTATGAGGCTAACACAGGTGGTTTGGGACCAAGGAGAGCATTCAGGTAGTATAACTCTTGAGTGCTCTGCCAGATTGCTTATTACATTAAACCTATTTCAATTTTTATGAGACTCTTGAAGATAAGGATCTAACTTGAGATAACTTCTCTGAAAACCCAAAAGGACTTCTGAGGACTCTGATGATTTTGCATGTGATTTATAAAGCAAAAACTTGCTTTTCATTTTTGTTTTAATTTCCTCAAGCCTCTGTTGTGGTGTCTCAAGCATAGTAGTGCGAATGTATGGTTTCAAGACTTCAAAACCACAGCATAATTAGCAGTGTTTACTAACCAGCTGAACGAGTCACTTGCCACCTGAATACTGGAATGACTGTTTTTCTACTTAAGAGAGAGTGAAGGATCCATAGTTTTGTTGCACAGAATTTTTATCAACCAGTGAATGGAAAGACAGCCCCGCGTGTTGCAGCAAAGCAGACCGCAGTAGCAACATTTCACTCTGCTGAAGATATGCTCCTGCTTCTCCCTAGGAAGTCGCCATCTACAGCCAGTTGCCTTTCTGAGTGGCAAGAGGTGGATGTTCTAGAGAAACACATTTAAACTTTTAATAATCTTATGCCAAGACCACTGTAAAAGCAGCGGATTTATCCCCTGTTACTTCAGGTAAGTACTCCACTCCCTCCCAGTGGATACTCTAGTGTTTAACTACCATTAACCATTAGAAAGATTTTCCTAAAGGTCATCTTACATCTCTTACGCTGTAGCATAAACCCATTACATTTTTCTACTGTCTTCAGTCACATAGAAATTAATTCATTCAGGTTATTTTACAATAATACTTTAAATATTGAAAGACTTCTCACATCCCCCTTTTTCTAGACTAACCAGCCCCATTTTTCCCTTTTTCTCATAACTCCTTCTCTTGCCTTCCCTAGACTTATTCCAGATGATCTCCATCTTTCCTAAAGCGTGTGATATGTACAGCTGTACACAGTATATTGAGTATATTGAATATATTGAGTGCTTATATACGCCACCCCTGTCTCTGTGAGACTGTCTTTATTCCTGAGATATTCAGCTCTGAAGCCAGATCAGTAACATACATACCTACGTGGCATAAGATAGAATACATAACAAAATATACGCAGGACAGCAAAGTAAGGTTCTGTAGGAATCTTCTTCGTAGGGATTTTTTAGCTGATTTTTTTTAAGGGAGTGTAGATACACAACTGAGATCTTCCAGTTAAACAAAAATATCAGTAACTGATGAGATGTATGGGACTGGATGATGTGTATAGAAAAGGTGAAAGGTAAAAACTGGCTTTGGCAGAAAGCTGGTACTGAGCACAATGTGGCAGCATGTGGGAAGAGTTATAATGCGTTTTGTAAGACCCTGGGGCAGGTATAAGGAAGTGGGATCTGATGTGGAAACGGAAATGACGCTAATTAAAGGACCTGGAGAATTAATGGGCCTACCTATTTAGTAGTCAGCCCTTTCAGAGCACTTCTGGTGATTACGAAGAATTAAATCCTTTAGTCTTATTCTAAACAAAACTAAAACAGGTATCAGTGCATTGGCTGTATTTTCGCTTTCTTCAAAGTGGGAATATCTAAATTGCAGGACCTCAACCTTGGTTGCTGGAAAATAGCAGAGCTGAGGTGTAGAGAATAAGCTTTACATTGCCTTGCAGTGAGTGTTTACTCCTTGAGCCATGTTTTAGAATAAATGGAGATCCCTATGGGCTCAGATGCTTCCTTGCACTTCATTTGGATGTATGCTAGGAGGTCCTAAGCTCAAGCTGTCCTGAGTCCAAGTCAGGAGGGCAGATTCCTGTCACTGAACACTTGAAAAGAACCAGTAAATCTCAAGTACTTCTCCTCTTAGCCAAGGGGATGAAATTTGAGCAATTAAACAAGTGACCAGAGAGAAAGTGATAATGGCCTTCAGAAAGGGAAAAACAGTGGTAAAAGCAAGATGTAGTCATTTCACTTTCCCCAATTTTTTTAATGCAAAGCTATTTGTGGAACAGGGAAACATAGTCTAGAGGGACAGACTCTGACGCAGCAATAGTTTGCCTGAAAGGAATCCGCTGCTTGCTTTCCCCAGTTCCCTTCTCTCATGCTTTCCTGACAGTTCACAGATTATTTCCCTGCCATAAGAAATGGGTCATCTCAGCAGCACTGTAGGAAATGCAGCAGAGCAGAGAGAGGACTCGGGTTTCTGAGCCTCCTCAGCTCGCTCTGGGCAGCAAGGGGCAGCCAGCTTTTCTCCTGACACAGCTCAGTACCCATTGCTTTGGGGGCAGCGGTGGTTAGGGTGGCTATCGCTAAAGAGATTAATCCCTCCCTGTGTTTAAACATCTCGCAGATCAGGAACCCTTTCTGATTTTACTCCAGCTGGCTATGCTCCCCTTTGATTCACATTGGAGTTAGACTGTTTTACCTCCTGAAAATGGAAGCTTTAATTGTCCTTGTGTTACATCTCATTGCGGTTACAATACATGTAATTAGATGACCTCAGGCAAAAACTGAGTCTTACAATAAATTGGCATTGTTATTGGCCACTGGTCTATTGACCCGCTGCTTCTCATCTCTTGCATTTACTCCAAAAACAGCAATGATCTAAGTGGTTTTGTATTTCAAGGGTATGCCAAAGAAGTTTATGTAGACTTCTACCTACTGCCCTGTAATATTGCACATATCCAGTAGACATATAGTAGAGCAGCCATGAAATGTAATGTTCAATACATATGGCCAAAGGAAGTGTGTTTAGAAAGCATGGCTAACAGTGTAGGGACAAATTCCATTTTGTTTCCCGCAGATATTGAGGCTGACAGACTGTTAGTTGCATGATCATTAGCTAAAGTGAGCTCCACAGTAATGCTTGAGGCAAAATAATAATAATATGGTGGCAGATGCAGCAGGAACAGCACAAGTCAGCAGCACCAGTTCGCAGTTCTTTTGCTTATTAGCAGAACATTCAGATTCCAGCCAAAATCTTTAGATTGGTTTTTTTCCCTTAAATTTTCTTTCTGAATCCTTCTTATCTTCAGGTCTTACTCCTTTATTGACATCAATTTTTCAAAGCAATACCTAGAGATTATAAATTCCATTTTCTTTGAACAAGCATATGGGTAAGGGAAATTCTTTATGGCCTAGGAGAGGCTGTTTGTTTTACAGAATCATAGAATCATAGATTAGTTTGGGTTGGAAGGGGCCTTTAAAGGTCATCTAGTCCAACCCCCCTGCAATGAGCAGGGACATCTTCAACTAGATCAGGTTGCTCAGAGCCCCGTCCAACCTGACCTTGAATGTTTCCAGGGATGGGGCATCTACCACCTCTCTGGGCAACCTGTTCCAGTGTTTTACCACCCTCATCGTAAAAAATTTCTTCTTTATATCTAGCCTAAATCTACCTTCTTTTAGTTTAAAACCATTACCCCTTGTCCTATCGCAACAGGCCCTGCTAAAAAGTTTGTTCTCATCTTTCTTATAAGCCCCCTTTAAGTACTGACAGGCTGCAGTAAGGTCTCCCTGGAGCCTTGTCTTCTTCAGGTTGAATAACCCCAACTCTCTCAGCCTTTCCTCATAGCAGAGTTGTTCCATCCCTCTGATCATTTTTGTGGCCCTCCTCTGTCCGCTCCAACAGGTCCACGTCTTCCCTGTGCTGACATCTCCAGAGCTGGATGCAGTGCTCCAGGTGGGGTCTCACCAGAGCAGAGTAGAGGGGCAGAATCACCTCCCTCGACCTGGTGGCCACGCTTCTTTTGATGCAGCCCAGGATACGGTTGGCTTTCTGGGCTGTGAGCGCACATTGTCGGCTCATGTCCGGCTTTTCATCCACCAGTATCCCCAAGTCCTTCTCGGCAGGGCTGCTCTCAATCCCTTCATCCCCCAGCCTGTATTCATACCAGGGGTTGCCCCGACCCAGGTACAGGACCCTGCGCTTTATAACAGCATGCAGTGTCATGTTCCTAATTACTGTTGCATTTTAAAAACAATTTATGCATGTTTATTATCAGTACTCCAAAATTACGTGCAAGTGTATAAATCTGTGTTCTGATGCCTATCCCTACACCACCCTGCTTTTTATCATCTTCTTTGATAGCGTGACAAAAAAGAGGATAATAAGGATTTAAACACATTCTTCATAATCTGTATTTCTTACACTGACTGTAGCAACAGTAATAGATTTTATAGGTTTGCTCAAAGCCAAGCAAATGTGAAACAATCTATGCAGAGTTGCGTTTGGACCCTGATGGACACATCCACAAAGAACCATGAAGTCATATTTCATAATGACATATCTGCAATGCATGGTTCAGCCTTCAAATTTCACAGGTGTGACAAGTTATTAGAGTTTAATTCTATTTTTACTTCAGTTCCCAGCCCAGTTTCTGAAACCAGCCACTTCTTCACATTATTTGAAATTTCTTCAGATGTTGGTTGGTTTCCCGCTCCCATCTCAGGAGTGAGTCAGTTCAGCAGCATCGCTGTGACCATCTCAGTGTTGTGCTGCATTGGGAGGGACTTTAAGACACCCTTCATAATGTGGTTGAGATAGGACTACAGAGCCCAGAAAACTATTCCAGGAGGTGGGTATGTGCATTTAAATCAGACTTTCCCTTCAGCACAACAACTAGCCAAGGCATTAGGACTTACCTAATTTTTTACTACTACATAGATCTCATAGATGTTAAGGAATTTTCTCCACTTTTCTCTTTTAGGAATGTGTCAGAACTCCTTTATCTTCTGCTATTAACCAGGGTGCCTGCAGTATGATCTCAAATGGCTTGATCACATGAAAAAAAACCCAAGTGCTAGACTGGTCTGATTTTAAAGTGATGTTTGACAGAAGTGACTAAATATTAGATGCTCCTTAATTATAGAACGTCTACGAGGATTTGTGATTTCTCTCAAGATGTATTATGAGAAATTTTTCAACCACTTGTCTTTACGTTTTTTTAAAGTTTCTGGGCAATAGCAAGGTGTCAGCTATATAAGCTTACTAGTCAGTAAGTCATACAGCACCTGGTCTCCACCTTCCCCATTCTCATTACAGTTCTGAGGTCCCGCATGTCAACAGACGAATTTAGAACTGTGCCTGGAGGAAGTCTTTAGGATGTAAGCTCACACTTCAGTACTGCCCGCAATAGGGATGGATCTAGGCAGGTACCTACCTGCTCTCCTAAACTCAGAAATGTGTGAGCATTTCTAGCAAGGGTAATTGCTAATCATAGAATCATTTAGGTTGGAAAGGACCTTTAAGATCATCGAGTCCAACTGTTAACCTAGCACTGCCGACTCCACCACTAAACCATGTCCCTAAGCACCACATCTACCCGTCTTTTAAATACAGGGATGGGGACTCCACCACTTCCCTGGGCAGCCTGTTCCAGTGCCTGACTACCCTTTTGGTGAAGAAATTTTTCCTAATATCCAACCTAAACCTCCCCTGGTGCAGCTTGAGGCCGTTTCCTCTTGTCCTATCGCTTGTAACTTGGGAGAAGAGACTGACCCCCACCTCACTACAACCTCCTTTCAGGTAGTTGTAGGGAGCAATAAGGTCTCCCCGAGCCTTCTTTTCTCCAGCCTAAACAACCCCAGCTCCCTCAGCCGTTCCTCGTAAGTCTTGTTCTCTAGACCCTTCACCAACCTAGTTGCCCTTCTCTGGACACGCTCCAGCACCTCAATGTCCTTCTTGTAGTGAGGGGCCCAAAACTGAACACAGTATTTGATGTGTGGCCTCACCAGTGCCGAGTACAGGGGGACGATCACCTCCCTGGTCCTGCTGGCCACACTGTTTCTGATGCAAAATGCTAATGCAAAGCTCATTAACCATGCATACTTGCATATGCAGCTTCATAAGAAATGAAGTGTAAGCACTGCTGTCAATCAACATTTTAATCGCCCAAATGTTTGTGGAAAGCCAATTCAAGATGATATGAACATGTTAAAAGTGAATTCACCCTGAAATTTTTGCACTTCATCATGAAAGTATTTGCAGTGCTGACCCATCTCCACCTGGATTCTTTTAAAACACTCTGGAGCTTTATCACTGCTATGATTTTTTTTCTGGTTCTAGAATTCATCTTGTAATAATAGAAACATGAAATTTGCTGACAGATTTCCCAGTGAGCTCGGATGGGCTGAAGCTGCTATTTTAAGCACCTTTGTGAGAAAAGTGATTGGTAGTATATGCACCGAGCCCTGATTCAGCAAGAATTAGTGCAGGATCCCTGCTTCACATTCAAGCTACAAGAAACAGTGAAGAGGAGCTCTACTTAAATGAATGGATAGAAACATTGCAAGATGTTTGGAAAAGCAAATTACTAATTTTATTCGTAATAGAGAGCTGAAGATTACTCAGAAGAGTCCAGCTCTAGTCAGAGCCTCAGCTGATGAAAATGGGCAGAAATTCAATGAATTCAACAGGGTTATAATGATTTTACACTTACTCAGGATTTGATCTGACATCTGAAAGTGAATTTATTTTAATCACAATTTAATCACAAATGCTGTCAGTTGAATACCCTTATACTTCGTTGTTCTGCAACAAAGACAAAACTGTTTTCCATCTCTGCATGATCAACTTGAACAAACTGGGAAAGCAGTGGAACAGGCAGTTAAACAGGCAGTCCTAACATGGCAGCATAGCCATGTTTAGACAATGTAAACCTATGGTAGATGAGAGACCTCTGAAAAAGATATATCTTTTTAATTTAATAGGTCAGCTCCACCTGGAAGCTGAAATCAATTTTGAGGGTGATCATCCAGATTAGCTTCCTAAAATGGCCTGGGAAAACAGGAGGTTTTAAGAGCGGTTAGTAGTTATAGTGACTGCGCTGTTGAGATCTGAAGAATACTGAGCTGAATCAGTTCCATATTTCTTTTCAGTTGAGGCTGGATTTAGCTGGAGATTATCTCCTGGCATGGCATGAAGCTAAATATGATTCAGAAAGACATTCTCTATAATAACAACTTCAGTGGTTTTGCACTTACTCAATTTTATTTTGTCAAGATCAAATTAAGCCAATTCTAGTCCATTAGAAAGGTGTGTGCATGATGAGCCTGGGGACGCGGAAGGGGGAACCAGCCTTCAGACTATGTGGATGCCAGCCCTGACAGCTTTCATACTCTCTTCCCGGGGGGGATGGAAAGAATGATGTAGCACAGCAGATTTTATCTGCATGTGATACTTACTGTTATTACGAGGGAATTTCAGGGTGTGGAGTTAACCCTCAAAAGTCTGTGTAACTACCTGCATATATCACGTAATATATGTCATGTAAAACACATTCAGCTTTCCCTGGTGAGTCTTTCTCTTTGTCCTCTCCTGTAATTGCCTTGATCTCCCCAGTGCTATTGCAAATGGAGAAGCTTAGGTCCTCTCCACACCCCAGGCTTTTCTCTGGCCCTCGAGAAGCATCTCCTTCAGCATCTTCCTGCTACTCTTGGCCTGTGATGTTCCTGGCAAACTGCTAGTTCTTCCCAAATCCTGACTTACACAGCAGCTGTATACCACTTACTCCTCGGTGTTTCATGATCTAAAGGAGCGAAGGAGTGCTTTTTGGCCTGCAGGCTTCATAGAAAAGAAGAGTAATCTGAGATGGAAGAGTTTAAAATGGGCAACATCTAGTCCAACACAGGGCTTGGGTTTGGTGGGGTTTTTTTTGCTTAAAAGTGGTGTATTTTACACCTTTGGGTACCTCACATGAATGAAGTCTCCTGAGGTTAAAAAACCAAAACCAACATGTGGATAATACCCTGCAGCTTTAGTACAGAATAAATGAGTTTAGCGCGAAAGGGTGTTTGGAGAGAAGAGGAAGAGACAAAGTTTAGTGCTTTACTTCACTGAGTTTTTCTTGCAGTAAAACTGCCATGCCCAGTTTCTCCTGCAAATTTTATCACATGCTCATTATTTGCTCCAAAGTAAAGAAAACATCTTTTTTCCTTGGGAAGAGTTAAAGACAAAGCCCTAGTCTCCCTTTCCAAGCCTGCCTGCCTTTCTGGGCAGCCTGCCCACAGTTCAGGATCCCTGTTTATCCCAAGGAGGGCAAAAAAGCGCAAAAAAGGCTTTTCTAACATCCGCAGCTTTCCAGGTGTCAGAGGCCAGGCTGCGCCTGAACGAGGGGGGATGGTGAGAACCGCGGTGCAGGGTCCCTGCCGAGCCCATGTCCCCCAGCTGACAGAGGGGGTCCCCAGCGCAGCTGCAGGCAGAGAAAGTCACACCAGGCATGTAGAAAGTGGGGGAGCAGAGTGAACCCCTGCCCACCCGTGTAAAACAGCCATGGTGGAAAAAAACATGTTGCATCCTGCCTTTAACAGGGCAGCAGAGTCCGGGGTTTCCCTGCGGTCACCTCGGGAAGCATCCCTCCCTGGGGCTTTTGCTGGGCAGTACAAGTCCACGCAGCCTCTTCTTGCAGGCTGTGGCTTACCATCTTAGCAAGCTCCTAACTATATGTTTGACTCTGTGTGTTGCCTTGCCTGCCAGAAAGTAAAAATCAAACCTCCGTTTCTTTGTGGGTTATTCTTTTTTTGACCTCTGGAAACTGTACCCCTGAACTGCGTTTTCAGTAATTGCAAGATTTATTTTTGTGCTGCTGTACATTAATCACGTTGGAATGGGAGGAAAGCAAAAATAGAGAGGGAAGTGCATAAGTATTGAACAGGAAGAATAAAATCAAAACTTTCATATCTAATTTTCTAAGACTCTTGAAAACAATGGTGCAGTTTGGGGAAAAAAAGTAGCAAGAGCAAGCTGCCAAAAATGTACATAAAAGCAAGTCAAAACTGCAGAAAAAGGCATGATGTTCCTTTAAAAAGCTACATGTAATCGCCAGGGTACCTGACTAACTGGTACATAACATGTTCGTCTAAGCATAGTAACTCTCCCACTGAGAGAAACACCGTGAGCCGAACAAGAATATACATGCTTTGGAAATACTTCTCCAGAATCATGATGCTTGTTCCATTAGTCAATCCAGTGCACTTTCAACGGGTAGAAGACTGTTGAGCCTTAAATGAAACAGTCACACGGAAAATACAGAGAGAAACTGGGGAGCTTAGTTTTAGAAAATGAAACTTCTGCAGAGAAGAAAATATGAGGACAAGATATGATCCTGTTGGGGTCTGCCTTAGAGGCCCTCAAAATGCGACTGTAGTCCAAGCCACTGAAATGCCCACCATTTATTAAGCAACGATAAAGCTGCAATAATCTTGCCAAGAAAAGAACCAAAAAGAATAAAGAAAAAACTGAAAGCTGTAGCACTCTTGCAAAGAAATAAGTTTTCATATCTTTCTTAATGTCTTTGAGTCTGTTATGCCTGACTTACTGCTGCCTTTGTCTTTTCTGAAAATGAAGCCCATTTTTCTGGATAATGTTTTCTGTCTTTGAGGTGAAAAATAAATCAGCAACATAAAAGCCAGGCCTGAGGAAAGGAGGGATTCCCAGTAAAGACTCTGAATATTTGCTCCCCCAATGGTCAGTGCCATCTGTAAGCAGGGTGAGGGCAGAAGGGCAAGAGCTTTGGCCAGAAGTCTCTGAGAGAGGCTGAAATCACCCGCTCCCTCCGTCCTGCCACACTGGCAGGGCCCTTTGCCACATTAAGTGCGGGAGAAGCAAATAAATCACATGAAATCCCTGTTGCTCTACAGCCCTCTGTGGTCGCAGGGGTGGCATTGTACGTGGGGCTGGGTGGCGGCGAGGGGCAGCAGGAGCATCTGGCACCGCCACCCACTCCGAGTTTCGGTTTCGCTGAACGGGACTGGCTCCGTTCCAAAACCTCAAACTGAGTAAAATTTCCAATCCCTTTCTGAATAAAATTGAATGTGTTGTTGATGGGGCCTGAAATATTGATGAACCATCAAGATTTTTGTTTCCCGCACTCTGATTGATTTCTGGTGCCCAGTAAATGTGAGAAAAGCCCTGCACATGTGAAATGGTTCCCAACTAAATAAATGGGAAAAAAATCTCAAAAGGACTATCAATAAAGACCTGATACTTCCTCGACCTGGCTGGCTATAAAGGCTAAATTTTCTCCAAATCAAACCTGTTCCATTATTAGCGAGAGTAAGTGAAGTGGACCTGAGAAGTGAACGAGTGTTATGGAAATCCAAACATCTGTTTCCAGTGGTTGTCAGAGGTTGTGGCATGCAAGGGAAGACATGAGCGACCGACTTGCCGAGGGACCGTACTGCCACAAATGGAGCAGTTGTGATGAACTTACCCTAAAGCTGTCCTTGAACTGCGGTCTCAGTTATAGATTTCAGTAAATGTTAAGTGTTCAGAAGAGAAAGAACAATGATTTCAAGGATTTTACTGGTGCTTGGACTAGGTAGCTGCTTTGACTCTACACGGTGCTCACTGCTGGCAAGGCCTTGAACACATCCCCAGTGAAGCACGGGGATGAAGCTGTAGCTATGGAAGAACATATTGATGGCTTTGATGCTTTCTTTGGCTGAGACGCACGTTGATATATTTGAATGCATTTGGATTTTGAAATTGTTTTAGAATACCTTGACAATGTTTTTCTGTGGAATCACAGAAAAGGGGATCTGGGAAGCAGAGAGGCACCGCGTCCATGTTTATCCTGTTCTTAAATAGCCACAAAGTGAGATGCTCCGCTTCCTTGGGGCAATCAATTGGAGTGCCTCATTACCCTTATGAATTTCACAGTGAATCTTGTATACGAGTACTGGAATTGATATTGTGCTGGCTAATGATATATTACAGTATGATCTATAACCTCATTTTGGTGAGGTCCAGCATTATGCTCTGAAAACATAATGGGTGCACACGCTTTGCTACCTGAGTACATGACTTAACCACCATTTTATGTTGACTTAAGCACTAGCTACTTCCAAAATGGGCTATCTCACCTTCTTCTGCCCCCTGCCCAAATATCTCTACTTGCTACCTCCTGGGTATTCGTGCAGCCACATCAGCTGCAATGGAGTCAAGTCCTTCCTCCTTCCCTGCCTCACCCAAGGAAGGGATGTTTTCTGGTGGATCAGGTCCTTGGTCTGGATGACTGTGCAGCTGCAGGAGTGCTCACATTGGCACCAGCGGCAGTGAGACTATGCAGCCCAGGACCTGGAGACATGGACTTGGATTAGTGCCAGCCCATTGTGAAAGTGGCCCTTTAGGTGCTGCCCAGGTATTCAGATATTGCAAGCCAGCTTCCCCTCCCCCTAAGATGCATCACATCAAAAAGAAAAATGGTTTTCTTCTGTTTCTAAGTCTTCATGCTGCTCAAAAGTTGTATATTTGCTCAGCCTTTTTTTCCACAGACGCTAAGGCTGGGACATTGCTTTAAGAATGAGGAGACCCACTATGTGGCTCCAGGCACCGGCTGAACTTCATCTGCTCAAGTGGAGCTTTGCTTTTGATTTCAAAGGGGCTGGCTTTCATCCTGAGGCTTTACGCCGGGCACGGAGAAGAGAAGCAGGGTTAGGACGGACATCTGAAGAACAGGCAGCGGGAGGACTTCTGCCAGACACACTGTGGCCTGCCTGCATCCCGCAGGCATGCCAGCATGCAGTAGGCGTGGGTTTAGCGTCGTGGGGAAACAGCAGTGCTTTGCACATCCAAAGCTGCCATGTGGCTCTGCAGACAGCACTGACATGACCTGCCCTAAACGGTGCCATGGCATGGCTCCACTCTGAGCCTTCCCGTACCTGTGCTGGGAGAGGAGGACCTTTTGGACGCCTACAGAAACGAGTCAGGAATGAGTTATAAACAGAGCTGCCCTGGGATTATTTCCCAAATTTCAGGGCCTATTTCTAGTTTTAGGTTTCTTTTTTATCTTTCACCTGGTTTTAGCTCAACTTTTCTCCCCATTCTCCCCAGGCCCAGCTTGGGGCAACTTCCAGGTCAAACGGGTGATGATGCAGCCTTTCCCCTCTGTGCAGTAAGGTCCCCTCTGCTGAGGGGAAGACCAGGAAAAAAACTTTCCAGGAGCCAGAATTGTACTGTTAGATGCAAAGGCAGGTGACAAGCACAGACATGGATGAACACTGCAGAACTCCAGCCACAAAATCAACATGAAGTTTGCAAAAAAAAAAAAAATAGCAAGAGAAAATGGCCAGTCTGCAAGGCAAACCACAGCAGCCCAGTTTAATTGCCTAATTCAAAGTCCCCTGCTAAATAAAGATAGGTCTGTAGTTCTCTGAAGTGGCTCATCACTGCAAAAGGCTCAGAAACACACAAACAAAACTCTGTGTGGGGAAAAGAGTGTGGGAGAAAAAGTCATAGAAATAATCACAGAAATTATGAATTCCCACTCAGCAGGTAGAATTAGAAAGTAATAACAATAATAATAGTAATAATGGTAATAATACTTTGCTGTATTTACTGAAATAACACCAACCTGGACCAGAGATGCAGCTCCGTAGATGTTGTGCTGAGAGACGACATGGACCATGCCCTGTACCCAGCATGGCCTGGGTCGCGGCGTGGCTTCAGGGAGTCCCCTGACGCCAGGCAGGGTCCTCCTGTTGCATCAGTGCCATAAATCTACTTTTGTCTTCCTCCCTGCTATGCCCTCTGGGAAGCAAAACACAACGTACAGTCCCCCACTCCAAAGCATATTAATGGAAACTGTGCTTTTATAATGGTCCTCAGGACTTTTCTGGCATTTTTCTAAATTGGATTATACGTTACCTCGGTATGGCAATTAATGACAGTTAAATATAAATTAAGAATTAGTATCTGCCAACTTCATGTGATGTAGCTCTAGCAGGCTTTTTAAGCTATTTCCTACGGAAATCATTATTCTTCAATTGTTTCAGCTTTATCAGCTAGCTGATAACCTGTGTATGTTGTTTTTCAAATTAAAGAAAAGCTTGGCATTGTAATAGGGAAGAAGCATGGCATCTGCAATAGAAATGCCACAATCCTGGAAGCTACTACACAAGCATGAGTATTATGTGCAAAGCAGATGGTAGGAAACTAAGCACATAAGAAAATACAAGAGAGGTGTGTTTTGTGTAACTGTATTGCTGCATTTTATTTAAGGTAAGTTTTTTCCAACGTATGCAATATACTGGAGTACATATTAAAGCACTGGCAATGCTCTGTTCTTAGCATTTGTGCAATAATATAAAGCTTCAGAAAGAGAGAAAATCGTTGTGAATCATAAGGATGATTTGGAAAGAACATGAAAAATGCTGCCTGTTCAGCAATCCAGAAGAGCTCCAACCACTTCACAGGATGCAGTTTCCAACCTTTATCCTGTATAATGAAGTGAGCCAGGTTACACATGTGACCAAACACTTGTTTAGTAAATGTTACCATAGATTTTCCAAGTGCATTAGTAATCCAATAAAATAATTCCCATGCTTCAATTAGATATGTGTGTATTTTTTCGCCCCTATCTAATCAGGACAAGCTGAATTACATCAGACTGAGCCATCATGCCTCCTTAGGGACAGACTGGCAGTTGTAAGATATCAGAGCCCTGTTTTGCTCTGTAGGCAGCAGGCATTCCCATTGCAGGCAGAAGATTATAACCTGTCGAGTCAAAGTCTTAATCTCTTCTCAGTCATGAGTCAGTGTTGAAACAGCAGTCAGAGCATGCACAGGCAGCAAGAGAAAGGTTTGTTGTAGCTAATGGGAACACTAAAGGAGAAAACACTTCAGTTGACTTTGCTGAAAATATAGAGGACTCTGCTATGAGGAACAAAATTTAATGACAGTACTTACAAGAAAATGAGAAATAAACAACCTAGCTGTGCTATGAGGACAGGGGCTTATTTAAAACCTTCTTTTAATTTTGGTAAATACACTGTAAATGCTTTGACATAAAAAGAAACATGTCATGTTTATCTATGAACCTAGAGGATTCACAAATCCCATAGTTAATATAGGAAAGATGGAGATCAGTTGAATAAAAACACTATTACACAAAGAGATGGCTATTGCCGAATTAGTTAATGGTAAAATAGTTGCTGCTATTAATATTGTATCTCTTATAATAATATTGTACAATCTCACATATTCATCCAGGCATGGGGCAATATAGAGTATTATCAATTCAGAATAGATTCAGAATTAATTTCTCCACCTCCCTTCAGCCAATAAGGAACATCCGTTTTTTGTTTTGATCTTTTTTTGAAATAGATTCCTAAAAATGTAACTCAGACGTGCACCTTGAATGACACAAGGATGTGCTTCTGCTAGCAGGTATGTCCGACTGGAGATGAAGTCAGGCACATGTCTTTTCATGGAAGCATTTTTTTTTTTTCACTAACTGACCATAGGCCAAAATCCTTTGGCCAAATCCTATGGCCTAGGAAAATCCCAGGACTTTCTAGGGAGAAGAACTGAGAAAGCCTGGCAGCAGAGACTGGCTCCAGCCATGAAAGAGTGCAGTACTTTTTGTTTACTTAAAAACCTGTGGAAAGGCTGTTTAATGGTATTGTTCAAGACAATTGCTGGCAGAAAGAAGTGTTTTAGGGTGTGATGGGGGGTACCAACTGCTAAGGAGATGTAGTCAGTAAATGTCTGTTTTCCACTGTCTAAATAGCCACCTCATAGTTAGAGGACTCATGTAGAAAGCTGGAGAGGTTGATTCTAGGATCACTTCAGAGTCACCCTAAAGAAATGCCCCCTCCCAGGAGACTGCTCTAGCCACCTCAGCGCCCGCCAGTGCAGGCCCCCCAGCCTCTGCCGAAGTCACGCTGTGAGAAGCGGGGTATATAAACCCAAACAAAGTGCTGCAATGACGCTGCTATGCTGCTTCTAGCTCTTGTTCAGAATCAGCCAAGGCAATTCTGGACAAGGCTCACCGCTTTGGACTCAATTCGGGCATCTTCTGCAAAAGCAGGAGGTTTTTTGGATTGCTCTTCTTGAGGTGCCTCCTGCACTGTGTAGAAAATGTAGCTGCCTAACCACGGGCTTGGGATTCAGCTCTGAAAGGGGAGGGCAGTCAAAGTGGATTTATTAACTCTACCTATAATTGCCTCATTTCCTAGTGCTACAGAGCTGTACTATGTATCATTCCAAGAATAATTTAGATGGATGAATATAAACACACTGTTGCTAGAAAAAATATGAATGCAAAGTGCACTTATATAACAAAAAATAGGCATAGATAGATAATTCAGCAACAGTATGCCTGAGCTGAAGGACCATTCCACATAGCACCAAACGTTGGTTCAACCCTTTTCATATGCTCTGCCCCTCTAGTTTTTTCAGTCACCTTACAGTTTCTAGAACAACTGCTTTAGATCCAGCCTCATCATCAGAAAACACATAATTTAGCAGGTATATCTTATCAAATTCAATTCCTGCCTGTTTTTTCTTTGATTCATTAAGCTCCTTCTCCCATTCTCAGGATGATCCATGGCAGATTGCAATCTTTTCCCATTTACAACATACCAGGGACATTTTATTGTCTGTTCTTTAAAGATGAATTACTAATGTACTAACCCACAGAAGCTAGCATATATCTACATTTGATTTCTTCAAATGCCAAGGGTTGTTTTTGAGGTCAAATCTAGTGAGTTTTTAAGAATCAATACAGAGGGGCTTAGGAATGGGAATAATTAGAAATGCCCTAAATAATTAATGGTTAATTTAACATTAGCTAGGATGCCATATTTAAAACTAGTAACATACTACCACTTTTTAAATGCAAAATATTACAAACATACCTCAATACCATGCCTTTCACATTGCATAGGACCAAAATATAAATAAAATTAATAACTTTTTATTTTTTCATAACTCACCTTTTTACGTAGTAGTGTGTGACAGAGGGGCATTTGCAGGCTGTGAGGTAGATGGAGATTGAGCTATGTAATAAAATTCATGTATAAATTACTAATGGTACCCTATCTAAGGCTAATATATTGACTAACCCTCCTGTGAACATCAAACAGGTCAGTGCACTAAGAGGTTGCTAACTAACTGATGCCTGTGGTGTTTTTCTTATAGTGGTTTGAAAGGAAAAGAAAATGACCCTGATGTAGATGGTCTTTTCACCACTGCAAAGAAATATATGGGCCCATTTTGCAACACTTCTCTGAATTTCACTTTAGGAAACAGTTTTATGAAGTGCTGATACCCAGACTCTCAGTGGTGCTTAGAAACGTGCAAGGCCTGAATGACAGAGTAGCTTTAAAGTTGACTACAGTTAAAAAGAGTAACTTGTGTTTATTGAACCTGACAGTGTTTCACTCTCCTCCCATTACAATTAGAAAGTTAAATATAGGACAATACCTGTAGGTAAAAGCTCCTAAATCATCTCCATACTATCCAGTTCTTTGAAGCTTGTTAAATGGAGGCAATCTAGACAGGCATTTAGCAGATTAACTAATATTTATATTCGTAGCAGAAAATTAAATTTTGAAGCAGTCATACTACTGTATAAACCTTAGTGAGCTGAACATCCTGGAAAATTACTTAAGCCTGAGAGGGGGAGGAAATGCTAAATTGTGCCTTATACTGAAAATTACTACAGACAATCTAATTTTTGCACTTAAAAAAATGTTCTTTATGTAACCAAAGGCCTTACATGACCATGTGTTTTTAATCTCTGCTCTGTTGTTTCTTTGCACCATACTGTGCAAAGTTTGGGACAGGGAGTGTCTCTTGCTATGGATTTGTAAAAGTACTTAGGATAGTGGGACTTTCATCTTGGTAATATTGCAATTAATTATTATAACTATTTTGTATTTATGAACATCTTATGCTTACACATGGAATATTTCTTTTCATATGTTATTTATACAGAGCTGCTAAGTGCAGCAAAATTGCATGAATGCCCCAGAGCTGGATGGTTGTTGTACACATAAAAGCTTATTCGTTTAAATTGCACATATTTAGAGAGGGCTTTTGGATTCTCCTTGTTAAAAATAGCTTGGTACAGAAATACCCACAGAAATTAGGACTGGAGGGCACTTTTAGGCTACGTCTTTACAAGAAACAGGGCCATGACCTTTTCTTTTGCCCTGAGGGCAAATACCATGGTGCAGTAGAATACTTTTCCCCCTGAATGTGATGGCCTTGTCCATAGTGGCTGTTGGGGACAATCTTTGGAGATTAGATCCCCAGGACAGTGACCAGTGCAGGGCTGAGCTCTGATGGGAACACCACTGGTAGCTTAGCAAGTAGTTGGGTACCGGTGCTTGAGCCTGCTCCCGGCCCTGGAGAGCCTATGGGGATAGGTGTAGCCTGAGAGGCTCCTGGTTCATCTCTTTGCCGTCAGGCTGGATAAACTCTCCCTGTAGAGAAATAAATAAATAGCAAATATTTGCCTTTTTTGTTCTGAAAAACCTCTGAAGAAGTGGATTCCACAGCCTCCCTAGGCAGCGTATTTTGCCATTTCTCTGTCCCTACCATTGGAAATTTTTTCATCACGTTTAATCAAAATCTCCTTTGCTTCAGTTTAAGCTCATTATTCCCCATGCTCACCACGTGAGATCGAGAGCACATTATTTCCCTCAGCTTTATCGACACTTCTGCATTTTATAAACTAAATATTTCTGGTTCGTTTAGTCTTTCCCAGTAGGTTATTACAGAAAGGGTATGTCTTTTGGACCTTTAGTCATTTCAGTTGCTTTTCTCCAATTTTTGCCACATTGGTCCAATCTCTTCTGGAGTCTCACACTCTTAGCGGGGGCCTTACCCACAGACTCTCGCACAGTAAAGTTACTTCATGTCTCATATGTATGATGATCTTCTTTATACATCCCACTGTGATGTACCTTTCTCACCACATGTTTCTGACCCATGTTCAGTCTGTGATTCAGATCCCTTGGTTCTTGTTGGTAGAACTGCTCTCAAACTTGCATTTTCCAATCCTGTATTTGTGCAGCTGACTACTCCAGATGAATATGGAGCGTTTGCATTTCTTTTATTGAATTGCATCCTGTGATATACATATAGAACTGATGAACTAGGTTTTTTGCTGCTCTACATTTTGCTGATCTCCTTTCTTCAATGCCTGCATCCTCCATGTTCTTCATTTACTAGATTTTGAGTGGCAACTTGGAATATCCTTAAGGTTTGAAAAGTGTGTTCAGCACTCTCGTAAAAATCTTCCAAAAAGGCACCTGAGCAGTAGAGCTTGTTGTACTTTTGCTCCTCATTTTCCTTTCTATTCAAACCATAGCTGATAGCTTTCACCAGCTAGCCCTCTTGATTGCTTATGCTTCTCCATCAAAATAGCTTTTAGCTTGAAAGAACATGCACTGGGATGGCATCAATTACTTAATGCTTTTAACAGTTCTGTGCTCTTGACATCTCTTGTTATAGCCAGAGAGACCACAGGCTCTTTCCATGCTAAACAGCCCAGTATCATTCCTGCTTTCCCAAAGGAGGTAACGAAGGACTTGGGAAGTTTAGCATATCATTCTTGTACAACAACAAAGAACAGCACCAGGTTTTAGCTATGCCTCCATGCTGGTTTTTAGACAGTCTCGGGCTCATTCTGTATTCGTTCTTCTGCAGAATGCTTTGAGGTGCAGGGATGAGGGGACATGAGGCAAAACAGGATTATTGGCACCCAAATTTCTAAGTGATTGCTTTTTGCTCTAGCTTTCAGTTTTTTCATTTTTTTTTCCCGGATCCAAGCACCTGAGTGCCATCACTCACCACTAATTGCCAAGCAAAATGGGTAAAACACATTATGTCACTCCTCTACAGGCTGGCCAAGCTATACAGAATAACTTATTATCATTCTTCATTATTTCTTGAGTGCAAGTGAAATGGACTGTGTAGCAGAGGTGACAGGTACCGGTCTGGGAGATGATTGATCCAGAATATTATTAATCTAGATATTGTGAGTGTCTCACTCTCTAACCCATACTTTCTTTTAAATGTTTTTGTTGGTCTCTTTTTATGGACTAATACAAATACTTTATCTGTGTCGCTCATTTTCTCCCTTTGTATTTTACCAAAGGGTTAATATTTCCGTGTAAGCCGAGTGGGACTCAAAGGCAAAACAACAATCAATATTACTAGAGGCTGTGGGATGTTAATTGTCCAGCCCTGCTTCATGGTTTGTTTTGCTGTTGGTTTTTTTCAAATCTTTTCCTTTATTGATTCCCTACCTCCCCACTAATCCCTTCCAGAAAAAAGGAAGGCTGACCACATCTTTCTAAATAAAAGTGACAGCTTGGGTGGCAGTGCTCAGGTCAACAATCATAGGTTATCTGTACCAGGAATTGCTGATGTTACTGAGGGCAAGTACAAGTAAACAGAGGTTACCTACTTCTTCTTTAGTTGCTACCTGTCCTCAAAACAAAGTATCATGACAGCACAGCCTGTGTATCCTAACATGACTGAACAGCGTGCACCAGAGATGCTCAGAGATGTTGTACTTGACACTTGGGAGCACTCTGAATTTCTGGCTGCTTTCTGAGACCCAGTCGTGGGCACCCAGACTGCAAACTGGAGCCCTTCCACAGAGACCTCCTGTTCTAAAGGACCTGGCGTCCTCTCTCACCACTGTCACTGCAAGAGCAGCTGGGAGAGCCAGAGCCGAATGGCGCCTGGGTCCCATGCAAACTGCCAAGACGTGGACCCAGGAGGAACCCAAGGGGCAGGTTTCTCTCTGAGGACACCGGCTGGGCAGGCAGAGGCACGGCTGAGGGAAGGAGAGGGGGGTCCTCTGGGCAGCTAGTATACAGGGATCCTAATTAGCCTTCTTGTCTGGGAGCAGCTATGTGGATCTATCATGTGGTCCTACAATATGTGTGTAAGGTGAGAGTTTGGAGGATTTCCACCACAGAGGAATGGCCACTGCTGGCAGGCTTCAGGGCACCGCAATCTCCAGCCACTACTGGTATAAGGGAGAAAAGAGGCTACAGTCACATCCCGTGCTTGCATCTCTGCTCTGAGACACAAAGAGGTTGTCATTGCGCACACTTACTTTCCAGGAAATAACAGGTGTAAGTGTACAAATTTGCGTTTCCTTCTATTTTTACTCCCTCTCATGTAGTGTTTACCTTATACCTGAATGCAGCTTGGCCTATGTAATTCACGAGTACCCAACAATCTCCTCTTGAAATGCAAGTCTTCCAAAGTTTCATAGAATCATAGAATTGTTAAGGTCAGAAAAGACCCTTAAGATCACCGAGTCCAACCGTTAACCTACCACCGCCAAGTCCGCCACTAAACCATGTCCTCAAGCACCACATCTACCTGTCTTTTAAATACCTCCAGGGATGGAGACTCAACCACTTCCCTGGGCAACCTGTTCCAGTGCCTGACTACTCTTTCAGTAAAGAAGTTTTTCCTAATATCCAACCTAAACTTACCCTGGCGCAGCTTGAGGCCATTTCCTCTCGTCCTATCATTTGTTACCTGGGAGAAGAGACCAACCCGCGCCTCACTACAACCTCCTTTCAGGTAGTTGTAGAGAGCAATAAGGTCTCCCCTCAGCCTCCTCTTCTCCAGACTAAACAACCCCAGCTCCCTCAGCTGCTCCTTATAAGACTTGTCCTCTAGACCCTTCACCAGCTTCATTGCCCTTCTCTGGACACACTCCAGCACCTCGATGTCCTTCTTGAAGTGAGGGGCCCAAAACTGAACACAGGATTCGAGGTGCGGCCTCACCGGTGCCGAGTACAGGGGCACTATCACCTCCCTGGTTCTGCTGGCCACACTATTCCTGATACAAGCCAGGATGCCATTGGCCCTCTTGGCCACCTGGGCACACTGCTGGCTCATGTTTAGGCGGCTGTCAAGCGACACCCCCAGGTCCTTTTCCACTGGGCAGCTCTCCAGCCACTCCTCCCCAAGCCTGTAGCGTTGCCTGGGGTTGTTGTGACCGAAGTGCAGGACCCGGCTCTTGGCCTTGTTGAACCTCATACAGTTGGCCCTGGCCCAACAATCCAGCCTGTCCAGGTCCCTCTGCAGGGCCTTCCTACCCTCCAGCAGATCGACACTCCCACCCAACTTGGTGTCATCTGCAAACTTACTGAGGGTGCACTCAATCCCCTCATCCAGATCATCGATAAAGATATTAAACAGGACTGGTCCCAACACTGAGCCTTGGGGAACACCACTCATGACCGGTCGCCAACTGGATTTGGCTCCATTCACCACCACAATTCATTATCGGAGAGTCTCAGGCTATAAACAGATTATATCATAAGCAAGAGGGACCAGAGCAAACACTTAAATGTAACAAATATTTGCTTTGTGTCATTAGTTTATACGACTAGTATTAGAATTAGTGCTTCCACCACAGGTATTACAGCTGGGGGTTGAGCAATGAGCCAGTGGTGTCTCCTTTACAAGAAAAGACAAAGAGGAAAAAGCAGCCCTCAGCAACAGACACTTGTAAGAGCCAGACTCTGAAGAGCTTTTTAGTAAAGGCAAAACAAACTAAAAAAGTAGAGTTTTGGAGCATCAAAAGGATGGCTGCAAGAACAAAAAGTCGGTGGTGCTAAGAATGATAGATCAACAAAAACACAGTGTCTTTGGAGTATGGAACATCAATATTACAAACAGATGAAAAGCGATTGAAAATGAAAACAAAATCATAATATGTCTGGAGAGACAAAGAAGTTACCAGTCAGAGGGAGGGGCATTAATTAGGACATGCAAAGTAGAAAATCACTTAGAGACATAGAACCCATTAACAGCTCATAGCCCCAAGCTAAATTCAAATAGGAGACACAAAAATGACACTTACACACTGTCTGACACACATGGACTACCACTATGATGAAAGCAAAGCTTAGTTCTGCAGTGGTTTATGAACTATGGCAGTATCCCCCTGAAACGCTTTTGCTTATTGATGGGGAGGGTGGCAACACTGGTCCAGCCAAGGCAATGCACAAGCGTGACCCCAGTACCCACACCACGGGGGTGAAACCTCCTCCGAGCTGAGTGGGGTGCCAAGGCTGCTTGTTGATGAAATGCTTTTCTTGCACAGAAATAACATTAAATAACTCAGGGCAGTGTCTTCAGACTCCTCAGATGCAGTTACCAGGCACAAGACAGACTATCTGGTTGATGGCCGTTTCCAATAACCGTGCAAAAGAGAAGCTCTGCGACAGTAAATTTCGCTAGTGTGCCTGGAACAAAGTCTCACAGCTCACCAACAAGATGCCACACAGAGCTCTTAAATGGCGGGGTAGACGGTAGACAAAGACTGTCTAGCATTGCAAAAATAATGGAGTGTATCATTACACACAGAGGAGATTCCCTGGCAACTCCTAACTCAAGTATTTTGTTAGCAAGCCAAGCAATAAAAGCATGAAACGATTCCTATGATTCTGAGAGCATGTAAAAGCGGACATGCATTTCAAGAAAGAACTATAACCACCAACTGGTGTGTACTTTGCAGTTTAAACAATTCCAGGTTGCTAAAAATCACCAGCCTATGAGTCTTCCACTGAACTCTAATTTCTTCCTGAGCGCATTGTCATGAGAAGCAGAAACCAGAAAAATTACATACATGTAAATCCCTTAAAGAGCAAATGCCTCAGGAAAATAACACATTCTGAACTGAATGAAATTTCATGACACATACTGGTTTATTTTAGAGTCCAGTGACTTCTTATTTCTGAAGTTATTCAGAAAAGAACATAGAAACATCTAAGAGAAGCTGCTATGAAACAGTGGAAAGCCATGGGGAAGAGGCAAGTGCAGGAGTCCTTCCTTCAAGCAGCCTCCGGGGAAGGGAAACTTGTGGAGTGCAGCACAAGGGGTCTTGGTTTTGGCCAGTGCAGTATTTCACAGCATAGGAAAATGTGGATTTAGACTATCACTGAAGATAACAAGCCTAAACTTTTTTTCCTAAATAGCAAGCTTGCCTAGAGAAGAACCTTTTAGCCACAGAAATGAGTCAACACTGACATTTGTGGCCAGCACTGATGGAAGTGTCAATTGTTCAGGAAAAGAATATACCTGCTGTCAAACAGGGTCACTAAAGATGAACAGGCAATTAATGCTCAGGGCTTGAGCCCTCAAGGGTCACTGCATAAGCCTCCTGAAAAATTAGTCCAGATACTCCTGAATATTTTCTTTGACTGGAAAACAGGTTAGGATCATGCAGTACATGCATGGGAAGTGGATACAGCTTCATGTTGCTTACATTCACAAGAGATTCCCACATCCACTGTTTGGGAAAGAAACATAGGGAAGTGCAGGTGATGCAAGTGTTCCTCTGCCTTTGACGTTTCCTGATTCTTGTTGTCTTTACTTATCCTGTCACCCGACACAATGTTCTTGTGAGAGAGACCTGGACGTGATCACACTGAGAGAGCACAGTATTTCAGTGGTGTTGTATTTTATCTTCCCCGTGGTTTTATTGATCAGCCATTAGCTTTAGATGAAATGCAGCACTGTGATTTTGATTTAGCTGCTGGAAGACCCTCGCCTATGAAGCTTCTCTCTTATGCCCTGAATTCATTCCTCAAGGCAGGTAGGTCTGAAACTGGGGCTGAAGGGTTGGGAAGGATTGTTCCTCCCTCTGCCACATTAACTCTTGTCTTTGTTATGGGTGTAACCCTTAACAGTTCCCTTGTGGTATGGAGAAGTATTTGCGAGGAAACTTCTTACTCCAAGAAATGCTCTCATACGCCTCCAGACACTCAGGAGTAAAGTACAGATTGTGCCCACGCAGGGCTGCATTGCTCATTCCCAGGATGTTAGCAGATCTAAAAGTTTTTGCTCAACTTTGACTTTTAAACAACTAGGTCTTTCTTTCAAATGAAGCAAAATCATTGCAGGAAAGATTCTTGGCAGCACTTTTTGCCCTGGCTTCTTGAGGAATGCACTTGCTTTAAAAACTGAATGAAAAACGAATGGCACATACAACTGCCCTGTGACAATGCTGGCAGTCCTACCAGTTTCTCGTCCACCCACGTTTACCAACCACTATGCATTATGTTAGAATTGTAACTTTGAAATTATAACCTCTGAGGACATGCTTTTTAATCCCCTGTACCTCATTTTCTACTTTAAGAGTGTTGTGGAAGTGCTATTTGAATAGCGGGTGCCAGCTTTTAAATGTCTGCAGTGATTATAGTATCCTATTAATAAGAGTATTGAAAAAGTCCTTCGGCTGAGACTTTCTGGATTCTCACACTCAGAGTCAATGAGAATATTTCAGCTATCCGTACACCTGATATTTGCTACAGCAGGGAACAAAAATCTCAGTATTTTCCAGCCAGCTTAGGTCCAGTGGGGAACACCTCAGCATTCCTTTGGCTCCAGAAAATATCCTATTATGGTGGCAACTTGGGTATTCCCGCTTTATATCCCATGGAACAGCAAGTATGATGCTTAGTATGGCTTTAAAAAGCCTTCGTGCAATATTTACCTTCTTTTGCATTAATCCATTTTTTCTCAGCAACCAACAACAAAATCAGTCTATAAAGATGAAAGTGTTCCTGCTCTAAACAGGAAAGTTTCAAATTTTGTGGTTGAGAACGTCAGCACCAGACTTCCACCAGGACATGCAGAGCTGAAGACCCAAATTATAGGCCACTCCAAACACAAAAGTTAAAAAGACGGCCACTCCCCTCTTTCAAAAACTCCTCTGCATCTTTTTGGTTTCTCTAAGAACAAGTTGTTGACGATGGTATTTTCCTACTGTATTTACCCAAGCCCAGATTTATAAAAGCCAGGCAGGCAGCACTACCCAGCCACAGCTGGAAGTCGAGATTTGCTTGGGAAATGGCAGAGAAGACTGCCAGCCTCCTTGGATAAACTCAGCCTTGTGGGACGTGCCTTTCTCTCAAGCTCTGCCTGCAGCCCAAGCTTCACGTGTGACCTGCACCGATGCCTAGTTGCAGTTGCTCAGTATCTCTGAAAATGATGTGGTCCCTACGTACAGATAAGGAGCTTAGCTTTATATGCTTTGCTTTGAAGAACTGGTGCTTTTTTAGATGAAAACCTAAAAGCTATCATAGCATTTAAGACCAATAATAAGATTTTATCTCTTGATCATATTAGATTATGATCTCTCTAGTGGCACAAGCTGAGTTTTACCTAAATAGCTTGATGAGGCTCAAATGCCTCATGCTAGCCTCTTGTTCAGTGGCGTGTCAGATGTAGAGAGCAGAGGAGGCTGAAATGCCACCGCAACCACACAGGCATGCCACACAGCAGCAAGGATTTGACTGAAGCAGATATGCCCAGGTAATTACAGCTGGCGAGCCATGCCCCCTTCCCCTCTGCCACTTGCCGACTTAAGCCATCCTCCCCCAGGTCAGTGCGTGCAGGGGATGGTCCCCACAGCCCTACCCGAGCTTTGGGACACCGGCCATTCCCAGTCCCAGGTCTGCATGCACGGGGGTTGGCTTATAGAATCATACAATTGTTAAGGTTGGGAAGGACCTCCGAGATCATCGAGTCCAACCTGTAAAGGGGCTTCTGCCCCTCCTCACAGGCAAACCTCTTTGCTAATGGGGACGGTCCAGGGCCCCTAACCAGGGCCTGCGTTACGCTGGCCGCTTACTTGCAGTCATAGGCACATTTTGGTGAGAGTGATGGACCGTTGGGGATTTCACTCAGTGCCTCCTGAGAGACACAAAGCTGCTGGAAGCACTAATGCTAACCGGTGCCTTTTAGAAAGACAGCCATCTCCAAATGGCTAATTGTTACACTAACCGCTGATAGCTCGAAATATTTGCTTTCTATTTGGGTTCACTGCCCTGAAATCATTCGTGTCCCCCCCCGGAGAGAAGAAAACGATCGCATTCAGCGTTTTAATGCTGCAGATATACAATATTTATAAACGCCGTGTGCATGACGGGGCAATACTGCATCTCCTCACAAAAAAAAGCCATCAACCACCCAGCAGCCGAAGCCCCCGGGGCGCCTCGGGGCAGCGCCCCGCCGCGGGCACAGCCCGCCCCGGCCCCGCTCACAGCCAGGAGCAGCCGCCGGCGCCGCGCTGGCACCGGGGCGCCCCGGAGGCTCCGCCGTCGGCACCGCCGCCCCCTCGGGCCGCCCCGCGCCCCGCGCCGCGCCGCCGCCGGGCCGGCAGGCGGGGCCGGCGCGGAGGGGCGGGCCGGGGCCGGGGCCGGGGCGGGGGCGGGCGGGCCGAGCCGTGCCGCGCCGCCCCTCGGCTGTCCCCGCCCCCCGCCGGTTTGGGCCCGGCCCTCCCGGCGGCGGGGCCGGCTGCGCCGCTGTGCCATGAGAGGCTTTAAACGGCAGGTGCGGGGGAGCGAGGCACACGCACGACCGGCGGCTGCGGCGGCCCGGCGGTAGCGGCGGGCGGGCGCCTTTCGGCTCGGCTCGGCTCGGCGGGAGCCGCGGCGGAGCGGAGCATGTCGGTGGCGACCGGGGGCAGCGAGGCGGCAGCGGGCGGCGGCGGCGGGAACCGCGTTTTCTTCCAGACCCCCCGCGGCGGCGGGAGCGGCGGCGGCTCCTCCGGCGGCTCCTCCCGGGAGGACTCGGTGTCGGCGGCGGCGGCGGTGGTGCAGGTTCAGCAGCGGCGCCACCAGCAGGGGAAAGTGACGGTGAAATACGATCGGAAGGAGCTGCGGAAGCGGCTGGTGCTGGAGGAGTGGATCGTGGAGCAGCTGGGGCAGCTCTACGGCTGCGAGGTGCGGGGCCGGGGTGGCGGGGTCCCCGGCGCGGCCGCCGCCGCCGCAGTCCCCCCGCCCGCCGCTGCCTCTCTCGCCCCCGGCGTCCTCCTCCCGCCCCGAGTCGCCCTTCGGCTGCGGGCAGGGGGGAGCCGTCACCGCCACCTCCAAATGACATTCCCGGCCCGCCGCCCCCTCCCTGCCGCCGCGGTGCCGGTGTCCCCCGGCCCGCGGGGGCGGGAGGAAGGCGCCCGCTGCCCCGCAAAAGGGGGTCCCCCGTCCCGCCCGCCCCGCGGGGCACGGGGCACGGGAGGGGACCGCCCTTCGGGGACAGGCGGCGGCTTCCACCCGGCCGCGCACGGAGCGGCCCCTCTCCTCCCGGGGGTCCCGGCGGCTGCGGCAGGTGCCGGGCGGCGGCGGGCTCCGGCGGCCGTGCGCCCCGGGCGGCCTTCGGCCGGGAGCCGCTGTCCCTGCAGCCCCCCCGGGGCAGGGCGGGGCGGGCCGGGGCGCGGCGCCGCCTGCTGCGGGCCGGGGGGCGTCGGTTCCCGCTAGAGGCGAGCTGGCCGTGCGGCGGGGCGAGCGGTCTGCTGGGGGCGAGGGGAGGAGGAGGAGGAGGAGGGGGCTGTGCGGAGGCGGCTGTTGTGGAGGAAGGGCTCCGGTGCGGGTACGGTACCCGCTAGACCATGGTTTTGTATTACCCCGGTGTCCAGGAGCGGGCTAGATACTAGCCAGGACATTTCCATGAGAGGATCATTAGGGTGAGAGTCGAAAATACTGGCGGGGTTGTATCTAATTTGTAGGTATCAAACCTGGTTTTCTGTTACTATGGGCAAAAAGTGAGCGTTGCCAGAATGAATTTTCTAACGTAGAGGACAGGTCAACAGGAGGATTTGTCAAGATTATTCAGAGGACTAGTAACTGTTATCTTCCATATAGAGATGACAATGTTGTAAGTAAAGGAAGTACTAGTACCTGGTTTTGTCAAAGCAGTGTTAGAAATGTAGACCTTGTAGTCCCCAGGGTATCCTACCTCCCTGCCACCTCAAGTATTTACTGTTACAAAGGATCAAAATGTTAAGTCTAAACTGAGGTTTGCACATCCTTTTCCCATCAGTAGTCTCATTCACTTTTATTAGAGACTTCTGAAGTGAGATTTGTTGAAGCCAAATGTGAATTTTGCAGCTAGTGTCTCTGGAGCCATCATCTCACCCCAGGGCTCCCAGGTATTCTGGAGCTAGGAAGGCAAGAGCTTCACAGTCCTTGAGGTGTGGATGTCTTGAGTGGATGTGAGGGCCTCAATAACCAGGCCTGAATATCTAGCGTGTACATAATACAAATGTTTAAAGAAACTTCCTTTCATCTCAAAACCAGTTTATCAGCAAATTTGTCAGAAGGACTTGCCCTCGTAAAAAATGTGCACATGACAAGTTAAACCTCCTTAACTATTCACATCCATGGACTAAGGGAAGGAATGATACAAATCATAGAATCATAGAATGGTTTGGGTTGGAAGGGACCTTAAAAAGATCATCTGGTTCCACCCCCCCTGCAATGGGCAGGGACACCTTCCACTAGACCAGGTTGCTTAAAGCCCCATCCAACATGGCCTTGAACACTGCCAGGGAGGGGACATCCACAACTTCTCTAGGCAATCTCTTTCAGTGCCTCACCACCCTCATAAGTAAAGAATTTCTTCCTTATATCTAATCTAAATCTGCCCTCTTTCAGTTTAAAGCCGTTATTCCTTGTCCTATCACTATGCTCCCTTGTAAAAAGTCCCTCTCCAGCTTTCTTGTAGGCCCCCTTCAGGTACCGGAAGGCTGCAGTAAGGTCTCCCCAGAGCCTCCTCTTCTCCAGGCTGAACAACCCCAACTCTCTCAGCCTGTCTTCACAGGAGAGGTGCTCCAGCCCTCTGATCATCTTTGTGGCCCTCCTCTGGACTCGCTTCAACAGGTTTATGTCCTTCTTATGTTGGGGGCCCCAGAGCTGGATGCAGTACTCCAGATGGGGTCTCATGAGAGCGGAGCAGATGGGGAGAATCACCTCCGTCAACCTGCTGGTCACACTTCCTTTGATGCAGCCCAGGATATGGTTGGCTTTCTGGGATACAAGTGCACATTGCCAGGTCGTGTTGAGCTTCTCATCAACCAACACCCCCAAGTCCTTCTCCTTAGGGCTGCTCTCAGTCCATTCTCTGCCCAGCCTGTGTTTGTGATTTGCCCCAACCCATGTGCAGGACCTTGTACTTGGCCTTGTTGAACTTCATGAGGTTCACATGGGCCCACCTCTCCAGGCTGTCAAGGTCCTTCTGGATGGCATCCGTTCCCTCCAGTGTGTCGACCGCACCACACAGCTTGATGTCACTGGCAAACTTGCTGAGGGTGAATTCAACCCTGTGTCCATGTCACCAACAAAGATGTTAAAAACAGTGCCGGTCCCAGTATCAGTGCCTGAGGAAGGCCACTCATCACTGGTCTCCGCTTGGACATTGAGCCATTGACTGCAACTCTTGAGTGCAACCATCCAGCCAATTCCTTATCCACTAAGTAGTCCATCCATCAAATCCATGTCTTTCCAATTTAGAGACAAGGATGTCATGCAGGACAGTGTCAAAGGCTTTGCAGAGGTCCAGGTAGATGATGTCAGTTGCTCTTCTCTTATCCACCAATGCTGTAACCCTGTCGTAGAAGGCCACCAAATTCGTTAGGCATGATTTGCCCTTAGTGAAGCCATGCTGGCTGTCACCAATCACCTCCTTATTTTCCATGTGCCTTAGCATAGTTTCCAGGAGGATCTGCTCCATGTTCTTGCTGAGCACAGAGGTGAGACTGACTGGCTTGTAGTTCCCCGGGTCTCCCTTTTTTCCCTTTTTAAAAATGGTGCTTACATTTCTCCTTTTCCAGTCAGTGGGAGCCTCACTGGACTGCCATGACTAATCGAATATGATGGATAGTGGCTTAGCAACTTCATCTGCCAGTTCCCTCAGGATCTGTGGATGCATCTCATCGGGTTCCATGGACTTGTGCACCTTTAGGTTCCTTAGATGATCTTGAACCTGAGCAACTCTGGTTAAAAATAAGCAGTTTTTACTCTTCATCTTGGTGTGACTTGCCTCTTCAGCCTCATGATTTGTTAGGCCACATAGCCTGTAGGCTGCGAGGATTTCTCTGAAGTCAGAAGTACTTACAACTGTTTGTCTGCATGAGCTGATAACACAGTTAGTAGCTGGCCTACTGGATCTATTGCCTCTGGTTTGACTCTCGTTCAAAAACACCCAGGCCTGTTTGGGCTGTATGCTTTTGACACACAGGCATAGTTGTTCTGTATGTAAGTAAGGATGTGATACCTGGGACCAAACCAAGGTCCAGAGGAATTATTGCTGCTCTTCACAGTGTTCAAATAACTGGCCTCCTGGAGGAAAAAAAAAATATCTTTCCTTTTCCTTATTGTGGTTGCCACCTCTGCCTGAAATAGAAGGAGATCTGCTTTAGAAGGAGGGCTCTCCATTAAGATGTGGACCATATATGGCTACACAAAAAGAACTTTTTTGACGATTCGGTTTCTAAGGTGATTTTTAGGGGGAAAAATGGTTTGACACAACAGATGAAAGTGTTATTAGCTTTGAAGGTTGAGGGCAAAATGTTTAAGTCTGCTTCTGCTCTTCTTTGCTGTTATGCATGAACTCTCTGCAGTGTCAGAATGGCTGACAGTAGTGAAAAGGTCAAGCAATTAATATGCTATCAGAATAAAGTTGAAGATGCATGATGAGTGTAGTGATTAAAGACAACAGCAATTTAATGCAAGATGCTTTGCTTGAATCTGCTTGAATTACTTTTAGGCTTACAGATGTAACTCTCAGGCTGGAACTTAATCACCTATGCAGACAGTTAATAACTCTGAAGGCAGGTTGGGGGGGATTGGGCATTGCTCGCTTTAACTTCTGTGGAATATCTACTGTAACTTCCTGATGCGATGACACTTAAGTTCTAAAACCGTCTGAAATCTTCCAGAATGTCAGAAATAGCCATCGAATTGCTAATCCGGGAAGAGCTAACCAGTGCCAGTGTTTCATTACTATTCTGATTCGGAGCTCTGTTTCTAAGGAGCAATGCACTCCATTCCTGGGAAGAACAAAGTAGAGGGTGCTTGCAGTGCGGTGCACTGAAAGTCTGCAAGAAGACCTGGGTGTCTCTTTGTGGGACTGCATAAATGTAGTGCCTGCTCACTGTTTTCCATTTAAATAACGTTTTCTATTAAATTATGCTGAGATTCATCAGTAAGTGGATACTTGCAGAAAGACTCCCTTTATTCAAAGCTAAACATGCATTCATAGTCTCTCAAGTACTTGCACATTAAGTCAGCTATAAGCCTGTCTTGGCTTGGTGACAAAGTTTAGGAGACAAGGTTGGGAAATAAGGAGACAGATTTGTTTGTGTTCTTTTTCTAGTGGATCTTGTCTTTAATGGTGCAGTTTTAGTTTTAAAAATTGGATGCCAAGCAGTGTAATGGAGTTGGAGGTAAGTGGTTTAGAAGGAGCTCTTTGAGACTATTTTTAATGCTGACCACAGATCCATGTTACAAAGATCAGCTTTAGAAAGGTTACTTCCACATGATGCAGACTGTAGGGATAAAAAACAGCCTGAATGGCAAAGGGTGACCAAGGTGGAAAACTTCAGTAGGACCAGAGACTGTTGAGCAGGATTTGTTTGACACCAGAATCTGTCAGGCTAACGTACTCAAGTCAAGTGCTTCAGGTGAGTGTCACTCTGGCTGTTTGCTCCTGGAGCTGCCTCATTAAAAAAAAAAAAAAAAAAAAAAGAATTTTTATAACCTGCTTGTTCTGGTTTCTGTGAATGCTGAAACTGAGGTTGTGGTTACAGCTTAGTATATTGAAAATGCAGTGCCTTAATTGCAGGAGTTGAACGGACTTCAGCGTTGACCTTTACTAGGTATCTTGTTTCTCCACAGATGCTTCACATTTTGGTCTAAGTCCATTATTGGTTAAGAATTGCTAAATAATGCTGCACAGAACTACTTACATCATCACTATTCATTCCCTAATGGTTTGCAACTTGTAGGTTCAGCATGAACGTGACGACAGTCTAGTTTTCCAGATGTATGATCTGTTGTGTGCACCTGCCAAACTTGTACAACTTCATATATGAAAAAAAAGGCCACTGAATTTGTCCCCAGAAACCATTCAACTTTGCAGGTGAATTAGTGTGCTCAGGAGTGCTGTCTACCCACAATTACAGCATTTGCTATAAATGGCAGAATGCTGATGGAATGAGCGCATTGAGAGCACACAGATTTTGCACAGCATTTGTAAACAATGAGGAAGGATTTAGCTTGTGCTGTGGGTTTGTTGCTGAGTACTTTTTTAATAGACATGCATGAACGAATTAAATGAGCCCTTAGATTTTGCACTCTAAAAGTTGAACATAAGACTTAACTTCTAATACGAGATATTGATGAGCTTAGTTGGATAATCAGCTATTTTATTAGAGTGTGTCTAATCATGTATGGAAATTGGTGCTTGGCAAAGGATATGATGTTGGTCTGGAAGTAACAGGGAATTATGTCCAAGCTTACCCCTTTTCTATTCCAGGCAAAATACTCTGGAATTCTGTTTAAAAATTCAACGTACAAGAAAACATAACTGAAAGAGCTGCTCATAAAAGCCCCTCAAGCGTTTCCTTTAAGAGTACAAAGCCGTGCCGGACTGACAATTGTCATAGGTATGTCTTTCACCTCCCGATATGGGTACTGCAATGACAAGAATGGCATGAAGCTCTGAATTGGATAAGGGATTTCATGTTGGCAAGGCCAATCTGTGGCCATTAGTTAAAAAAAAGAAGTATTGGTGGGGTATGGGAGGGAAGGGAGCAATTTAACTTGGTCCTCCATGAATTGAGCTCCCTTCCCATGGGTGCTCTGTGACTGCAGTGTTGGAGAACACCCTCTTTGGCCGTCTTCCTGAAGCTGCTGGGATATGCTAACAGTGACAGCTTGTCCCTAATATAGCATCAGAGAGAACAGACTCTCTGGTCTGTACACACTTCAGTTTGAACTGGTTGGTGCTAGACAGGAGACAAGAGGAAGGCCCTTATCGAGGCTGGAGAGCTAGGTCACAAAAGTAAAAACTTCCTAGCCCTCCCTTTCCTCTCTTGCTGGCACAACTGTATTGGCTGTAGTGGTAAAGCTAGTGGCAAGGTGTAAAAGGTGGACTGAAGGTTGTGGGGAAGCTCTGAACAAATTAGCTGCCTTGACTATATTTCCAAATATTTTTTCAATACTGAATCCAGTTGCAGACTGATGAGTATTGATGGTCTACCAAGAGCAGCGCTACGTATGCTGAATAACTAGATGCTGTGCAGGGTACCAGTTCCTCTGCGCATTTGCATCCAGACAGGCATGCCTTGTGACTTGATGGACTTGGTTGCAGCTGTTTCTCTCCCTGCTGTTTGGAACTGTATTTATATGGGGCACTGACCTTCTGCACAGTATGGACCACCTTCTCCAGCCCACTCTCTCGTGGGTCAGTGGCTCTGCGCACCCCTCAGACCCTGTGTGTCTGAGGCAATTGCCATGGTTATCAGTGATCTGTTTTGCTCTGGGTTTGGAAGAATGCAGAATAAAATGATGCGGGGACTTCAGGGCCAAACACTTCCCCGCACCCCAAACATCCCGTCCTTTCCAAAACTGCCTGGTCAGGTGCTGCTGAGGCTGCCATGCAGTGATGTGGACCTGATGGTATGATCAGGTACTACTTATTCCTCAGGCTATGGTGAGGTCATGTTTGAAATGCATTATTCATTTCTCAGAAAGGTGTTTGGTATGGAAATCCACTGAATAAAACGCTACAGAAACCAACTTTTGCTGACTGTCTGACTCTGAATAGACTTCCTCTAATTTGGACCAAGATCTCACAAGTGGTAATTGCGTGTGGACTCCTTTCTAAATGGATCAAAAGTGGAAAGAGACTGAGGGGCCTGAGAGTTAGAGAGAGTGTCGCTCCTTAGAAGGATGCAGAAGTGTAATAAAGGACTTCTTTCTTCAGGAAGTGGAGTATTACAGCCTAGATGCATTGGAGTGAAGTACTTAGAGGTCCATCAGATTGCTTAGAAATGTATTTGGGTCTCATTTCTTTTGAACAACTATTACTGATGCCAGATCTCCACGTGGTATGGCATGAACTTTGGAGCACTCTTGAGGGCAGGGATGCTGCTCAACATACCCGTGTCAGTTGAAGGGTTGATGTGATCAGAGACCTACAAAGGACACGGGCAACACTGGTGTAGCAAAGACTTCTTCTATCATGTAGCAACCAAAGAAAGGCATTTGAGTCCCAAGAGCAGAAAATAGGAAGCCCAAAATGGCCTATAAAATGCATGTTGCTGTGAAACAACCCTTGTAAAATGCATGCTACTGCTTTGAGAGAAGGAGTGGGCTTAAGTACCTGTGAAGGCGCCAAGCACCTGATAGCGGTGAGGCCAGAGCCTTTTGTCTCTAAATGCACTGCTGAAACTCTGATCTTAGGTTCTAAAGACCCTAATCTAGTAGGAAATGTACCACCATTCTGCTACTTTCCTCCTTTTTCATGCAAAATTTGCACTACATCTCAAAGGAGTTCAAGAAAATTATTTTTCTACTACTTGAGCTTTATATAGTCATTGTTTTATCTTAAGTAGCAGCAATATTCTTCTAATTTTAGAAGCTTCACAACATAAATCTTCATCTTCCATCAGCAGTTCCAAAGCAAATCTTTTGTCCTTTCCCTCTCCACTCAAGATTCAACTGGTCTCTTTGCTGAAGCAGTAGGTGTGGTTGTTTTATAACAAGGCAAAGAAATAATTGATTGCTTACATCACTTAGTTTTTTTTATAATTGTACTTCTTATAAACTGTAGCTTTCAACCGTTGTGGCTACAAAGGCTCTTCTGCCTTTAGGCAAATTGCTTTACATAGAGTCAGTGCTTGATTATCCAGGGTAACAAGGGTGGGGAGTGGGTGGAAGAGGGAACGTGGATACAATGGAAAAAACCATGGATTTAAAAAAAATGTAAACTATGCTGCAAATCATGCAGTGAACATACAGCTGAAGGGGGAAGAAGGGGAATCAATCAGTAATCTACCCCTTTGTCCCACTAAAGTTCATCACACAAACTCATCTGCGTTGCTTTTGGACTTGAGTCTAGCTTGGATGTGTCAGTACTTGTAGCACAATTAAACTACAACATGGATGATCTATCCACAGATAGCTGAGAGCTGGTTATGTTGTGCTTTGTAGAAGACACTGGGCTGACGTGCACTGTTGGTCCCTTGTACTACTGTATTCTGACAGGGTAGGTCAGAGGGGGGTCTCCCATTATTCTCATGGCTTTGCATTAGCTGATCTAAACTGTGCTATGGAAGCAAATGCCTGAAACAAAAATAACTGTTTCAATGAGGAAAATATGTATTTCATGGCCTGTCTGCCTCCTCTTAGAAGGCATAGGGAATGTTTCTAAATAGGTGTTGTATCTAAATAAAAAGATGTTCTACTCTTGAAGTAAGACTTCATTTCACAAGTAGTGTGATAGTTTAGGGTTGTCATGAGACTAAACTAATTCTCTGTTGACCCATGCCTTGCAAAGGTTGGCTGAACTCGTTTGCATTCTCATAGTTCTCCCTTTAGATTCGCTTATATCCAGCCACTTAAAAGGCACTGTACTGGGCCCCAGGTCCAACCAAAAACACCTGAACAATTTTGTAGTGCATACTACTGTACATGTGTGTGAAGCAGCTCTCTGAGAGTACAGGAGATTCTGATGAAAAAAATATGCTATCCCGTCTCTAACCTAATTCAGTCTGAACTATGGTCACCTTGTCTCTCGTCACCACAGGTGATAAAGCAGCAGCAGCACTATCAGTCCATTCTTCCAGCAGCCTTGTGTCTTGCCTGCAGTATAAGAAAGCTAAGTTCTTATTTTCCCCTTGCCTTTTTATTTTCCTTCCCTCCATCTAACTCTAGAAACTTCTATTTGTCAGCACAAATTGAGTAGGTTAGACACGGCCATCCCTCCGTGACACTGCAATTTTTTGCTGCCTATTGTAAAACATTGGCAGTTTCTTTTGCTGTCCCCTTGTGTGACACGTGGACTTACGGAAGTCAAGATTTCTAGAAGTTATTAATGTTGGAGAAGGGGGGGATAAAATCTTAATTGTATGCAGTCCATACAGCAGCAGTATGACTGTATTTCAAAGGCAGAATAAATTTAGCCTGTTAAAGATCTTCTTGGAACAAGGAATCGTTTGGGCAGAGGTACACACTGAAACAAATCAAATCTTCTTTGAAGTGATAAGTATTTAATTCTGAGCATCACATTTGAATAGCAGAGCTGTTACCTCCCCCCCCGCCCCAGGAGCACGATATCTATTCTAGGAACCAGTTCAACATGGTATCTTAAACTATTTTTGGGGAACACAAAGATCACAGCCCCAGAAGGTATCTTGTATCTTTTTCAATCCATGTGATATTTATCGGTAGCGCAGATCTAGTGGATCTAAACTTGGAGAAAAATCATAATGTGTACTATGGGTCTTTAGTTATTAGAATGCTGGTAGCTTAATTAATTCAATGTAATACTGTTGTGCATGTGGAGCAAAGCTAGTACAAAAACTAGCATTAATTTAAAGTGGCCAAATGGTAAGTAAGTAAATGGCTAGCTTGTGCAGCGGTGCTAGTCTACAGGTGATGTTTCCAGTGATGACTGAGAAGAGTTCACCATTCTGAGTGTGCTGCCAACAAGGGGATCCCACACTTCGGTCCTGTGTGTTGGACTTCATAAATGCAAATGATGGCACAGTCAATGCCTAATGAAAATCCTCTTATCAGACTGTCTTAGTAGGATTACTTTCCAGAACACAGAATTGGGAAGGATCTTCTAGGTCACAGGGTCTCTTTTCTCATTTGCAGATAAGCTCTTTGCATTTGATATAATTTTGTAACGGAGTAACTCAGTTATGTGATGTTTCTTTCCACATTATTTCATATATTTAAACATACCTTTTAAACCTTTTAGACACTAGGCTCTTTCCCACCCCCTTCATACAATATAAAAAGACATAGACAAAAGACCACTGCTTGCTTGAGATGGGCTTGCCTGGCCTTTCACTCTGGGGTGAAGTTTAACTAGATTGTAAATGCACTTCACTGTCTGTCCTTACTCTGGGCATCATCGGGCTCAAGTGATGACCTCAGCAGAGGGGCAGAAGTATCAAGACGGTGATTCTGCTGTAGGTCACTTACTACCTTATAACAAAAATCTGTCTTTTGAGTAGATGTCTGCAGACTCTGGGAGAAATGTGCTCACTAATATTTCACGGAATTAATTTAGCACTACTTGGAAAATATATGATGTTAGCTGCTCAAGATCCTAACTTATTTTAGCACTTGAATGATAACTTCTTTGAAGTAGATATCTAAATTAACTCTAGCGTGGTATGAATGATTGTTCTACTTCAGGTGACTGGTATATAACATTTTGACACATTTACTTTAAACACAAAGAATGCCTTGAGCTTTTACAATTGGTTGCTTCACAGTTTAAAAGATAATACTGGAAGCACATATTGTATTTTTTGTCAGAAAAGAAGTCCAGATGTTCTGGAATAAATTCTTGCATCTTTTTGGTTTTGTTATGCTGGTAGTAATCATACCATTTTAGGCTTACTGTCCAACTCTGTATTCCTGTCTCAGGTGTGCTGAGGCAAAACTGCTTAGTCTTCTTTCTAAGAATGTTAACAAAACTCCCTAAATTTGGATTATGGTTGAATTCCTCACTTTTATATTGAAAACTGAATCCTTTGAGTGCAGAAACTAATGTGGGGAGAAGTGCTGGTGGGAGCTACCTCCCTGGCAGCCAGAAAACATCTCAGCTCTTACTTCAGCTGTCACTGTAGTACTAGTTTACTAGTTTGCTTAGCTAAAGATTTAATCGACTTGCTTATAGGTATCCAGCTGCTATTTGTTTACCAAGACCAAACTCTTACACAGAAGATTTGCTTTAGTGTCTTGAAGTAATTCTGATAACCAAAGAATGCATTTATATGAGGAAGCAAGATACCAATCCTTCAATTTATAATCTGGAGGCTGTCTTTATAATCTGCAGGTTGCCTGCAACGGAGGCTTCCAGGACTACTTCTGTAAAAGCAAACACCTAAACAACCTCTCCCCTTTGTCTTCTTTTTCAGTAGGTCTCTGAACACTTTTTCCTGTTATTTTTTTTTTAAAGTTTATATCAGATTTCACCTTAAAATATATAATGACTACATTTGATATTAGAATTGTTGGCTCTTACTCTGGGTTAGTAGTTGGCAGTGCATTGGATGTAGCAAGTGGAAGGAGGCAGGATCATGTGCCAAAATACATTTTTGGTAATCTGACAGAAGAATCAAACAGGGGTCCCATACAGTCTTTAGCTCCCTTCTCCCAGGGTTTGTCATCCTCAGTGGGATAGTCACAGCAGATTATCCTACTTGCTAGATCTGGAGCTGTTTGGTGAATTAATTTTAAAGATCCCTCAGGCACTCTTCTATCTTTCGCAGTCCAGGGACTTGCCTGTGGAGCAAGGTGGTGTCTCTGGCCCCTGGGGAAGAGGAGTGTCTGCTTTAAAGCATGTTAGAACTCCTGCTGATATTTCTTGACACCAGTGGACCAGAGCCAAAATGCATTGACTGCCAGTCCCTAGCCTGCCTGCTGCTCAAAATTAGCATCCTGGGGGAGGGAGAGGTCTAGCAGTCATCACTGTGTAGAGCACACTGCTATGCCCAGGCACCACTTGAAGGAATGACTTGCTACAAACCATGAGAACCTCTCCAGAACTCTTACAGACTAAATTTTTTCAACAAGAAGATGACATTGCTCCTAGATTCTGCAAGATGTGAGAGCACTTGTTTTGGTACCACTGAATAAAACATTTTTTCCCCCCACAGAAGGCAGACTTCTTGTCTTCCATGTCAAATCTGACAGGACCTAATAGTTCTGACTAAAGAAATATTGTCATTTGAAAACTGTTATTCAAACCAATAAACCTTTTAATTGCCTGGTAAGACAAAAATGCAGTGAGAAGACCATGAGTGCGCCAGACACTTTGTGTGCCCACACTGTATGACTTACTGCAGAAGTCAATTTACACACAGCTTCTCAGTGTAGAGAAGATCAATACTGGAGACTAACATATTATTTTTACAGGGCTGCTGAAGCTGAAGTGAGGAGAGCTGTTTACAGGCCTCATTATCTCATGTGCTCTTTCTTTGTGTTCTTTCAAGTGCTCTGATAGAGTAATTAATCCTTGAAGTGCCCCAAGAGGCGAACCTACTTAATTGCACTGTTGTTTAGCTTAAATTCCCAGAGTGCAGAGGACCTGGTGTTGATCCTGTTTGGTTGAAAGGTTTTCTTAAAGTGTATTCCTTGGGTCTTTTTCACCCCTGCTCTTAAAAGAAAGCAGTGAATCTGTCAAAATTGACCTAGCATGGAATGGTCCTAGTTGTCAGGGGTCACGCTAGGAGAATGTGGCACCACCATGGTGTGAATGAAGGAGAAGACTGAACTCTGACTCAGGACTCCTCTGAAGTGCTAGATTGGCACTTAGGAATCTTAAGCTAGAGCTGTATGCGTTTTATTCCTTTCTGAAAGGGAAACAGATCTTTCCAGAGGCTAGAAAGTCAGTTCCAGGCATGCTATGTGCTTTCCAAATAAACCCATATTAGCATGGAAATACAAGGATGAGGTGCGGTAACCTGTAACTGTAGAAAATGCCCTGCATGTTCATCCTCTGTTGTCTAGCTGTGGAGCTCAGAGCATACTCAAACTTTGCTACCATGTAGTGCAGCTTATTCTCACAAGCACTTCTTAGACAAGAAGTGCTCTCTTCAGCTTCTCTGGTTCACCATTGCCCTCCATGTACACAGTATGAGCTTAGCTGTTATCAAACTATTGCATTCTTCCCAGATGCAGAACTATGTACAAATCGCAGGGAAGCAGTCAACTGGGCTTCTGTTATTTGGAGGTGGAGAGTGACTTGCTACTGTGAATCAGACAGAGGTAGGGATGTCCTGTGACTGCTATGTAGAAAGTCATTCCACTGGTGTAATCCTCAACATACCACCATTTAGAGAACTGCTGATGGCATAACTTCTGTGCCTCTCAAGGATGACTGTGTAACAGTGATTTAGCGTACAACATGTATTTGCTAATACCAAACTATTTCTGCCCTGTGTAAGTGGGTGATAACAAAAACCATGATGTGTCCTCCCTGTCTGCTTTGGCGTGTTTTGTTTAACAGAAGTGACAACCAAGCATAGATGTAGCATGTCCTATTTTTTATATCAAGAACACAACACATTTGCTTTGGAGACAGCACTTGATTTTTAACAAATGTTTTGCTGAGATTGGATCAATGTCATGGGTATGGTTAGGAAGTGCTGAATGCTTCTCTCTCTGCTCGGTGTAGTTTGTGATCAATGCCTCTTCTTCATTTAGCAATTTCACACTCTAGTGATTCCTTTAGACTTCTGTAGAGATGCACAAATTAGACAACAATTCCTTAACTGGCATGTTATGGATATTTTTGGATAAGCTGAAGTTGTTTTGACAGTTCAGTTATGAAAACAGTAAAATACCAGTGTTAGTACTAAAGAAGGCTAAATGAAGTCTAAACCTTACTGTGACTGGATGTCAGTTCCTCCTCTATGCTCACTAATGACATGGCAGTTGCAGAGTGCGAGATTCTTTACTTTCTCTGCATAATGGGCAGAGGTGTGGTTTTTTGTGTTTTTTAAAATTAACCTTATGGCTGAATGGAATGCCTGACGTGCTGTATTATTATTGGCAGTTCTTTTTGGGGAAACAGGTATTTTGGTGTCCTAAAATCATTTGCTGTGATCACATGCGCTCACCAATTGATTTCATTTTGTGTTGTGATAAAGATGATAGCTGTAGCCATCATAACAGGGGACTGACTTTTATTATCGAAGTAATGGGCACCATGAGGTGTAGAGTTCTCAAAATTCATAAGCTCGTGGCATTTGGTCTTGTATTTTTTGTGGTGCTTGTTTTCCATAATTTAGTAGCAATGGCATGAATCCCAGAGAATTTGCTGTGTCTTGCCCACACCACCACCTGCTGGCTACATCCCAGCTTTTATTTACCCTCTTAGGATGCATACCACAAGGATACATCTCCTGCCTTGAGAACTGTTCTGAAATTTAAGTGCTTGAGAGGAACGTTTTTGGGAACCCTTGTCCCATAAAGTGCAAAAGCTGCAGTTGTTGATAGGGCTCGGAGGAGATTAGGGTTTTCCCACCCTTCCTCCACCTATTTCTCCACTGCCAGCAAGTGGAGAACAAGTTCTGTGCCAGCAAATTCTGTGTTGTCCTAAACACCGTGTCTTTGATTAGTGGAGAGCAAATACTCCTCTCTCCTCTAGAGCTTGCTTCTGTCCATCTTTGTAATAGGCGGTAGAAGGATATCTACTGCCTCTGAACCAGTGGGAAGGGTTGGGTTATCATGGCGAGGTAGGAAGAGATTGGAGAGGCAAAGGAGAAAATGGAAAGTTGGGTGGACCTGGAGAGGCAGAAGGTAGAGATGGTAGAATACATATAGAAAGCCTATGGCAGGCTGCCTGCCTTGTGTCTATGTTTTCCCATGTTATTTCTTTGACTAGTGGGTGCTTCTGATCCAGGTATGTACATATATGTCTCCTTGCCTAAACTCTGATGGCTTGCTTCTAGCAGCAGGACTATGGGCAGTAGAAGGTGCCAATTTGATAAATTTAAGTAATTATTCGGTAGCCTGCTTTCTTCTGTGCCCCCAAGTCCCTGATTCAGCTTGTCCCCTTCTGTCTTTCTCTTCTTCATTAGACTTTAAAGACTCACAGAAATATCCACAGTAGTGGAGGAGAGAACTTCAGAAGTCAGGAGTTTTAGGGACAATGAGACTGACAGTAGTTATAAGTTCGCTTCTCTTGCTCTAGAGGCTGCTTTTGGGACAAGTGGGTACTGGGATTTTGTATTTTAGGAAAACTTGTTTCAATAATGTTTAAAGCAATGCCAGTATTGGAGAGTCCACTGGAAGTGGATTAGAGGGAGAAGTAATACGATCACTATCACCAACTGCTGATGTTTCTACAATTAAGTGAGGTCTGTACATTTAGCTCTGAAGGCACGTGATGTCCCCAAACGCTTCTAAAGAATTTGTCCAATGTTTTTTGTAGCTTGCGCATCAGATCTGGGCAAGTGTCTTCAGGTACACTTGTGCAGTTGCCACCTCACTCCAAGCCTATCACTAACGGGTGAAATGGTCTTTGTAAATGGTTTTTCCTCAGACTTTTCTGGGCTGACAGGTTTTCAGTAAGATAAATTGTTGATGGCCATAAGGAGTTTCTCATGGAACAGGAACCACTGAGTCCAAATGTCTGAGGTACAAGCTATAGCAAAAATGAAATAATAGTTCTGAGCTGATTTTCTGCACTCTGTGCCTCTTAGAGGCATGTTCTGAGGCAAATTTTTAATAGAAGCTATTTTCCACTCACCGAGCCCTGCTTAACACTTTAATTTTAATACTCCAGCTATGGTACAAACAGTTAGTGTTAGAAAATTATGGTCTTTCAACATTAGCCTCAAAGTGACCTGTTCACCCTGTTATGTTATGGTATCTGCTGTTATTCCAGACTAGCACTATTTTCTCATCCTTTTGACTTTTAAAAGAAAATCTTTACAGAAAGGCAAAACCTGAACTATACATGCAATTATTTCCACAGTGCTGAACAGGAGCACTAGGGATGTGCTTCTGAAACACTGCAGCAGACAGGCTGGCTATGCCTTGAAAAAGCAGGTTTCTTCCCTTCTGATTTTTCACAGCTGCAGTGTTAAGCATAAAAGCAGTGAAGTTAGAGTATGTCTGACTCTGCCCTCCCACACTGGCTTGTTTTTCATGTTGACTCCATCCTGTACGATTGTTTCTTTTAGCAGTCATCCAGCTTCCTGATTTTTTTTTTCTTTTTTGCTTTTCAAGTGATCAGTTAGCAAATCAATGTGAAGAAAGTTGCACTAAAACCTAGCCTGGGAATTTCTTACCCCAAAAGACAAAATACACAGGCAAGGCAAGAAGAAGGGAAGCCATCTGTGAGTTAGCAAAGACTGGCTCGCAGAGGAGCCGTGCGCAGAGCAGTTGGCTTTCTGCTCTGCTGCTGTAGATGAGGAGCCTTTGCTTGCTGTAGGGTAAGAAGGGGAAGAATAACAGCAAGCAGAGGCTGTGTGTTATAGGAGGGGAATTAATATATGCAAAGACATGCCTGTTTGGCGTTACTCTTAGCATTTGAGATGCTGCAGAAAATGAGACATGGAGTGGGAGCTGGGGGAAACGGAGCGTGATTTCTTCCCTCCTCTCTCCTGAATCTCTCCCCTCCCGAATTTTGTAATGCTTAGTGTGGAGCAGCAATGATGCTGAAGTTGACTTCTGGTCAAAGCATGGCTGCAGAGCAGTGGTGCTGCTGATGAGGCTGGCTGGCAGCGAAGGAGGAAAACCCAAGCGCCCTTGGAGAAAGGAGGAAGGGCGGCAGCAGCCCTCCGGCTGGCTCCCCAGTGCCGGGCGGGAGGCATTTCTTGCTTGAGCTCAGCTGGGGATGCCTCTGCCGCTGGCTGCAAAAATAGTATTTGGTGAGAGACCTTGCTTTTCACCATCCATTTTATGCAGTGGTCTTACAGCACTGTGCGGGGGCTCAGCTGCAGCGTGCGGCCCTGGGCCTTGCTGCCAGCTGTGCAGTGTGCTCCTATTGCACCTGTACCATGCAGGTTGCCTGGGCCCGGCAGCCTCAGCCTGGGCATCAGGCCACCTCCCTGGGGATGGGCCGAGGCCAGGCCGGGGCGTGGGCCTGTGGGTGGGCCTGGCTTGGTGGGGCCTGTGGCTGGGCAGGGCTGTGGGGAGCTGGAGACTGGCCCTGCTGCAGCATCGCTGGGGCAGGGGCTGAGGGCCCCGGGGGCTGATGCAGGGTCCTGGGCCATGGGGGAACCCTGGGGGGCCAGGCAGGAACAGTCAGGGCTGGTGGTGCCCCCAGGGCCCTGGCACTCAAGTGAGTTTGGCTTCTGGGACTGGCTTGCTTTTGAGCAGAGCTCACTTTAGGATACATTCTTATAAAAGCCTTTAGTCCTGGGTGTTTCTTAAGGCTGTTGGGGGCAAATGTGGGAAGTTTGGCCTTGTGGGGAGAGCTCCAGGTCTGGAAACCATGGGGGTGTGAGGTATGCTAACATGTGTGTTGAGGACTGAGTGTTTGAAGATGTAGGTGCAGACCCAGGTGTGTTATCATAACCAGAGCGGTCGTATGGACCCTGATGAGGTGTGTGTAATGCCATTAATTTCGTTTTTATGTAGACTCATTTTTTTGAAGCACCTTTGTTCAGCCATGAAACACCTTTAAATGTCAATTTCTGGAACGGTGTTTCTTATCTTAATTTCCTCATATCGCAACAGCTTGATTCTGCTTGCCACAGACTCTCTGTGCTGAGGATGAAATGGCCGTACAGGGCAGAGCAGGGAAAGGGAAGGGAGAGGAGGAGGCAGGCTAAGCCCAGAGCCCATGAATGCTGTGTGGAGGGACTGCAGTCCTGTTGGGGACTGCCCCTGTTGGGGGCTGGCTGGAGGAGTTAAAAGGAGGAAAGATGGTAAGAGCCCGAGTACTATTTCTGATCCAGTATTCCTCCAGAAGTCAGCCATGCAACCCCCTCCTATAACTTTGTCATGGAAGTGCAGTGGCAGATAACACATGATAAAAAGAAGTATAGGAGCTGATGATTTTTCCGGTTGTATCTTCATAACATTCATAGTACTGCCTGACCTGCAAAGATTTCTGCAGAGATTCATGTAGGTAAGGGAAAAAGGATTAAACTTGTTAGATAATAGTTTCTTTGCAGCAATGTAAGCCAGTCTTGGCTGCTGCTGTGTTAACGGTGACTTAAAGAAAACTATCAGCAGGCTAATGGTAGCTTTGAAAACAGAAACTTACCCGGCTCCATCCTATTCCTCTCCAAAGAGATGAACATTTCCAATCCTAATGATCCATTTAACTGCCAGTATTAAACACACATCTCAAGAAAAATTATGTGCAGTTAGAAAGGAAGAAGGCTGTTAATGCAACATTGAGGCTGTGCGACTGAGGACGGTCAAGCAACTGGAAGACAGATTTTTAAAACTGAGGTTGGTTTTAATTTGACTCTTACTCGCAGAATTTTATTCTTCCCATTTCCCAGATAAATATTTACATTGCTTTAATTCTGAAGCACAGTCAGTCTCAAGTGCTCAAAGGTTAATGAACAAAGCTTCAGAACTAAGGACTAGCTAAGTATTTCCTCCACGTCAGAGATGGAAACAATCACTTTATGACTTTCCTAATGTCACACACATACTTCATGGTAAGATCCTACTGTAAGGTTGTTGGACTCCTTCATCTAGTTTAATTGCAGGACTACCTTCATTTGCTATCTGTAATTCTTGTTTCCTAAATGCGGAGCTCTTCACTGTTTTTGAGAACACACTTCCTTTTGAATTGTGAACTTCTGCAAGCCCTGGGTATCATCTTGTAGTATACGAATGAGTTTTGTGTTCAGGCGGCATGTTTCTTCTGCATGCAAGAGAGCCTTGTGTGTAAAACACAGCCAGCTGCAGAGCAGGTGGAGTAGCCTGGGCTCCCAGGCCCGGTGCACTTGTAAGCTGAATGGATCACTGTGTACCTAGGCACTTCAGTTCCATATGCCCGTTGCTAGGACTGCTGGTGCCTTATTCCCGTAGGCTTTTTGCTGCAGTAAACTGAGCTGCTCTTTATTTCCCAGTGAATTGTGGGAACTTGTCTGTCCTTGGGGCATGTTTTGAGGGGGAAGGGAGGAAGATATTGTGGGAAAGCATCAAATGACTGAAATTGCTTTAGGGCTGTAATCAAAGGGCTATAATCATCAAAAGGTGGAAGAGTGCCAGCCCACGAGTAAGCAGCAGTGGGGTTTTTGCCTGTAGCTCCACATAGGCCAGGGTGGCTGGGAGTGGAGTGCCAAGTACGTGATGGACTACTTGTGTGGGTAGGAGCTCATTAGGAGCAATGGATGAGTAAAGGCCAAAGCTGACTTGCTATAAAACAAAGTGTTAAAAGAAGGCCAGAGTAGTTTCCTATGAATAAAAAAAAGTCAAACAAGATGGATACCATTGCCTTGGCTGCTAGGGCAATGTGAAGATGCTTTGATGTCAAACTTTGGCCCAGTGCTCAAAACAGCTCTTATCACCTGAGCCAGATTGCCAGGTTGAACGTGTATATAACATAAGCCACAAAGCTGCGCTTACCAAGGGATGAGTAATTTTTAACTGCAGCTTTAATTTACCCTTACTTGTTCCTCTGTATATTTGGAATCTTCCTTGTAGATTCGAAGCTCAACAAGCTCTTATTTCTCCTTTGGCTCTACCTGAAGTATTTCAGGATTTCACATGAATATTCCCTATTTATGTGCTTACATGCTGGATTCTCTTCAAATTATAAAAAGTAGTTCTTTTTTTTCTCTGTGTGTATTTTGTTTATTTGTTGAGAACAACAACATGTAGGAACTTAAAAATTAACCTGCTTTCCTTACTGTCTTTGCATAAGTAGTCATCCAGAGCTACATCTGAAACCACAGCAGGAAATGAGTTCTGGTCTGCTTAGAAACAAGGTGAAACTGATGTCCTAATTTTTCTAATTAAGTACATAATTGTTTAATCCCTTTGGATTGGAAAACAGTGTTGCAAGTTTGGGTATTTTGGTTTTGAATGTTTTTGTGTTACAAAGTGTCTTATGACTGGGCTTGTCATTATTCAGTGGTAGATGCCAAAGGCATTATACGAAGGATGTTCAATGTTTTTAAAGTGGAATACAAGTGAGAGTGCTCTTGGCACAGCTCATCCCCTACTTGCAGCTGTAGGTAATGTGGATTTTAAACAAAGGAATATTGGATATGTTTGATTTTAGTGAGTAGCAATGGATTCTGCCACCTTCTTTTAACTCTCTGTTCCACAGACCACTTAAAAAAGCTTGGCTTAGACTCTTTCCTGGCCATAAAATGCTCCCTGGATGCCTGTATTCTGCTGTGCTGAAATGACCAGGCAATGGCTGCTGCACCTGTTCCACATTCACTAGATTTTACCCTGTGAACTCTTGTTATGGAAGGTAGCACTGCTTATTATGAATGTAGGATTTATTAAGGTCCTGACTCCTGTGCCTGGCACCATGCGTGCAGAACTGGACCGACCCTTTGTGCTTTATCTAAGCTGCCTGCCTGTGGGAGGAATATAGGTATAGTGTCCTTTACACGTACCTTCTACAAGCTGGGAAGATGGGTTTGATGGGGTTGCTCCATCTTCTCTCTTCCAAACCATCTGGGTTTGGAAGAATTTGAGGAGGATTAAAAGTAGCTATTTGGTAGCTTTGGGCAATAATGAGAAAATGGGGTCTTCAAACAGTGTCCAGATATAGCTACTTTAGAAACATCTCAACATTTTTCTCTTCTTTATTTTCAGAAAACAGTTTTCCCTCCCCCAGTCCTTTACGTTGTCTTTGAGCCAGCAGATAGAGACCTCTTAAATGGCTGTCCAAGCCCTCTGTCCCAGGAGGGAATCAGACATTTCTTAAGCTGTTGCTCTGACAGTGAAGTTCAGTAAACAGGGGCATGCAGGGGTGGAAAGTGCGGTTGCTGCTGTTCCTGGAGGAATTTGTAATGTGTAACCACATGCTCATTCTGGAGACATCCTGCAAGTGGTGAGGTGAACTTTAAACTCTGCTTTCACTGGCCATTTGAATGATTAAGAAAGCTAGCACCAAGTGAAGGCTGGTGGGAAGGAGCTGATGATACCACCTTGTGCTGGCTGGTATGACCCTGTACCAGCCAGTGCCTCTTCTGAGCTAGGTTGAGAATACTTTGGCTTGGGTTTGCTGGATCAAAGCTTGCCTTTGGAGGTTGCATATGTGTACAGCCCAGCTCCCCTTAGTTGGAGGAAAAAGTCTATCCAGGAGGTTGGATTCAGGCCAATTACTGCATGAGAAAATTCTCATGCTGCTCTTATATTTTGGCACGCTCACTCTCCCTGACCAGCTCTTGGAAAAGAACTAGTGTTTCTTTAGCATTTGTGGGTGTCAGACTACTCATCCAAACTTTTAATTTGAAATTGGGTATTCTATTATTAGCTGTAGCCTGAAGTGATTTTCAAAATCCACCTGTCACTTTGATTATGCTGACTCTTTTCTTGTTTTGTTTCCTTGTTCATTGATAAGAGAAAATAATAAAGCAGTGTGCATCCCTTGCAGCTTGTGGCTAATGTGGTATGCTAACATGTTTTAGAATTCCTAAAAAGAGAGTTTTAAAGAAATCTGGTACTATAGGTTGGACAAAGAGCAATTGCATGCAATTGTGATGCAGCATGGGGAGTCCTCTAAAGCTCAGGCTTTTAATTTGGGAAAAAAAGAGGTTTTGGGGCTACCTGAGCACTGATTTACTGCTACCAATTTTAAGAGGGTCCTCTTCCACTGCAGAAACTCTTCTGAGCTGGTGCTCCAAGGTACTTAAAAGCTGAGCAGGAGCAGGTTATTTTTGTGGACATAAACACTTCTTTTCCAAGCACAGAACAGCTTGCTGAACCCATTCAAATACAAATCCTGAAAGCTGCTTCGCTGGCCAATACCAGTTTGGACTGCCACTAGAACAGGGTTGGTTGTATTTTAAAGACACTGAGTGTATTTGTTTCCATTTTTAAGCTAAAATGGCAAGCTAAAAGTGTTTGGCAGAAAATCTCTGTGTGTGTGTCTTCTGCCATGCTAACTTTTATAACGCTAGCTTGAAATTGGCCGGAGGGATAATGATACCATAGCATGATAACTGTAGAATTTAGCTTCCTGTTTTCACATAACTTAAGAGACCCCATGAGTATCGTCACTGAAAGGAAGACCTTCATCCTTTATTAGATGGTAGTGAATCCGCACATGTAAGCTGTTATAGCTTCCTATATATTCTTAGTAATGGAAGAGCTTTATTTGGGCACCTGAGAATCAAGACGTGAATTACAGGAAACCCACGTTTCCTTAGCTCCGGCGCTCCCTAACCCATGTCATTGTAGGAACAGACATGAGGAATCCAACCACAAATATGGTGCATAGCCCTCTTTTGAGTAGCTCCTATGTTGGTCTCCGACAGACCGGATATAAATCTGCTACTCATAGCAGATCAGGGTGCCATCTTTTTATTTTAATTTTTCAGTTTATGGGAGACAACGTGCACTTTAAAGTGGATGTTGTCTTAAAGAAAATTACCTGTTAGTAACAAGTCAGACTTTGATGTGAAACTTATTTTCAAGCTACTCATCATCCCCTGAATCTATTTTGTTGATGTGCCATTTCATTGGCAGTCATTGCTCTGTTGTGTGCCACAGTGTAAAATACCAAACAAAAGAACAAAACAACTCACCTCAAAATACCCTCCGCCAGACCCCAGTGGTCCTGTACGCTACCCTGGGAGCTAGGTGAACACTCTAGTTACTTCTACAAGAAGTCTTGTGGAAGTCAGCTGTTTCAGGATGCATTGGATGCAGTTTGTGCTGAAAACTGTTGACGACTGAAATCTTTTAAAGTGGGAAACAACAGAAACATGAGACAGGAGCACCATGGAGCTTCCTCTCTTATCTTTTTTTCCCAGGGAGGGAAAGGGAGTGCCTGACTTTGATCTTATTCCCTTCCTTCTACCTGCTTCTGCGTGCATGTTCATGTAGTTTCATGTCTAAAGACTTGATTATTGTCTCTGGTGTTCCTGGAATATCTCCCATTTGAGAAAATCTGTAGGTGAAAATAGAAACAGGCCTGTGAGAATCTGGAGAAGCAAAGATTATAGGAGTCTTCCTCATGAACATGTTTGTGTCCAGGCTGATCTCTACAAGGGCCTCAAATCTTAGACTGTGGATGTTTGTAAGAAAAGTAGCCAGTTAAAAATAACTTGATTGTTTGTTTAACACAGTATAATACTTTGAATTCAAAGTTCCTTTGAACTGGCTGTTCTGTATTAAACATAGAGTAGCACACAACTGGTACTTTAAAGATGCGCAGGAGTGCTTCTGGATTCCTTTTGATGGCGTCAGTTCTGTACTGAGGCTGTGAGGTCAGACTCAATGGGGTTTCTGTTTGCAGAAAGTGTGTGATTACTTATGGCTATCATTTTGTCCCTAGAATGGAAATAGGCTGCTGCAGGTATTTGGTTTATATGCAGCTGTTTTGCAGGCCTGGGTCATCTGAGAAGGAGTTCCACTGAAGGACTTTGTTTCGGATTCCTTGGAGTTAGTTCCTTATCTATGCCCTATGGGATAATGATGTTATGTTTCTTATACATACTTCATTGCCACCCAAAGGCTCTGGATTTGAATGTGTATGCTAAGTACAGTGTGTCAGTGAGAACACTGCTGTCCTTTACATATACTATTTTATTTTAAGTTGTGATGTTTAACTGCTTGAAATTTTTTTCTCCCGCATTTCAAACCCTATCTTTGATTTCAAAGGTGGAGTAACGTGAGAATGCAAAATAGTCAGCTCTTTGACTAAGGTGTGCTAATGAGAAAAAGTTAAATTATGTTTAAGAACTGGAGCAGAAAGGATGCTTGGATTGTATTACTTCCTTTTCTTGGTATCTGGAAGTAGAATGTAATTTTCTACAGAAAAGACTACTGAACTATATTGAGTAAATTAATTAAAATCTGTCCAACTTAAATTTTAAACTTGAGGCAGGCTAGAGTTTGTTTGGTTTTTTTCGGCACTGAAATTAACATTTGTTGGGTGGTCAAAGTAGCCAGCTGGTAGTGCACATCTTTAAAACTTTCAATGTGTTTCATTTGGTCTGGTAGTAAAAAGCTTAGTCTTAAAATACAGTGTAACAGATGGAAAAACTAAATTACATTAATTGTGATTTGTAACATGCCTCTTTTGGCAAAGCAGTATGAGTAACACAATCAGCCAGACTTTAAGACAGTCTGTCCTTAGTCTCATGTCCTGACTCAACCTTTACCAAGGTACACTGGTTAAATTTATCAAGATCTGAAGCAGGGCATTGGCTCCAGCTCTCCTGGACTAGGATAATGCTGTATGTTGCCTTCAGGATCAAAAACAGTAGCAGTGAACTTCAGCTACTTCCATAACAGGAGGATACAGGTCTTCCACGCAGGTATATGAGAGATACCATTAGTAAGAGTCATCTGCTGTGAGACAGACCTCTATGCTATAATTGCTGGATGCTCCCTTTATAGTCTCCTGTTGTTTACTGTAGATGGGCGGTAGACATAGAAAGTCAGGTGAGAGAAATCCCAACTTGTGAGTCCTGGGCCTTGGTAAAAAAAGGTCATTTTTGTAGCTTTGCTTATAAAATGTTGCCCAACACAAATGATTTTGATCAGATGAAGGTCTCATTCTGGAAGATGGCTGCTCTTGCGTTAGGTATGACTGTTTACATACTGAGTGGCTTCATGTGCATGCATTTTGGTTGCCACGTAATCAATGTGTGTGTTTGAAGGGAAGATGAAGAAAGGAGAGGGCTAACCTCCAAATGCTTCCAAGATGCAAGACAGTGGAAGGAAAGCGAAACTCACAGGAATGAGTAGCTGAAGTGTGAATCCAGGCAAATTCTTTGAATGGTTCCTTGAAAGTCTGCCAGAGGCTAGAAATGAGCCAGTGTTGTCCAGAAGGAGGAAACCCATGCTGTTACAGCCTTACATGACGCTTGCTCAAGCAGATCTAGTTCCTTGCTGTAAATATATTGTATTGGCTGAGTTCAAGATACAGAAATTTTGAGCCCATATTACACAAATCATGAGATAATTTAAACAAACAAAGTTAATCTGTCTCTTGAGTCCTTCATTTCTCTTGCCAGCAGCTTCTGAATGATGCCAGCGAACTTATTAAAATGACTGGCGGCTGTTGCAGGAGCTTTTGCAAGACCAAGCAACTAAGATTAGAGCCCTACTGTGACAGGCATTTAGTTGCAAACACAGATGAAAGATAGTACTGCCTGAAAAATGTGGTGCTGAGGTGTCAAGTGATGGTGACTGTAATGCATTCAAGTGAGCTGGTGTAGGATCCATCCAAAAGCTGTTGGTAGTCTAAAGCTCTCATCTGAGGTGGCTGGTCTCAAAGTAGCGTGCTAAAGATGAGGGCCATTTTGGACCCTGAAAAGGTTCTGGGTGGCAGAAGGTTTAACTGATAATATTTTGTTTGTGAACACAAAGGTGGCTTTCTAGAAGGACACTTCAAGAACTTGCCTTTCATGACCTCACAGACACAGGGACATCAGCTCACTAGACACCCTCTCAAGACCTCTAATTAAAGTTTGCAGTTTGTCTGTTAAGGGAGACTTTCAATTATTGTAAATATAAATGTTAAAATGCAGTAAGAAATGGCATCATCAAACCAACTTCTAACTACAGTATTTTTGCAACACTATTCTATGTGTTCTGGGGCCTGAAAGACATGTTTAAGCTTCTAGCCTCTCCTCGTGGGAGTTTACAGAGAACTGGACTCAAAACTTAAATCCTAAGCAAGCTTAAGCTACTTTAGCTAGATGTAGTGCTAAAGTAGAAGGCACGTCTTGTGCTTAGCCATTATATGGCTAGGGAGCAGTACACATAGGCATTACCTGGGGTCCTTATGGCCCCGGGAGCAAAACGTGCTGGCATTGTGATAGTCAGTATGATACCCTATGTAGGTGGGACTGAAGCCTATGGATGTAGATGCATGAGCCTTCAAGTGGTCAAAGTTTGCCTTAAAATATGATAAAACTTCACTTTTACCTTGTGCTAAGCAAACACATTCGTTATTTGGTTGGCTCTGTTTAAGATGTTGGTCTGTTGTTCTAGAGACTAATAATAAAGTTAGCTGTTCTTAGTCTCCTGGTGTAGAGGTTCAGCTGCTCTTATCTGGGAAAGCAGAACTTCCCATCTTCTTCAGGTAAACTGCAACATCCCTCGCTTGGGCACTATAGAAATACCGGTTTCCTTATTTGATGCTTCATTTCAGAAGAGCTCTGTGGAGCCCCAGGGCTGCATGTATGTCATGTTTTGCTGGCCAAGTTTGCTGCAGCTGGGATTAGGGCTGTCGTAACAGTGCGCTGCTCTAAAACCACACGGTGTGCTTTTCCTCGTGTGAAACACAGACATTAAACTGTACCACCTGAAGGCCTTGAAGGGAAAACCTGCTGTCATGGGAGGTGGTAGGGGAGGCAGAGGCATGTTTTTGTCAAAATGGGAACACTTGTCTCTGGAGACGCCTCAGAACAAGGCCCCTACATGAATGTCTCTTGGTGAGCAGGCAGAGAGGCTACTGTAACAGGAAGAGGTGGATTTTAGCAGGGTGAAACAAGGCATAGCTGTGCGCCCTGCCGGAAACCTTCTCCTCTAACCTGGCAGAGCTGGTGCTGTTTGCTGAACCAGACTTCAGCTCTGCTTGGTTATTTGTTCAGAACATCTGTCTTTGTTGTGAGGATCAAAGTGTTACATGGAGGTGCATGCAAGGTAAAGTGTCTGAGATTGTTTCAGAGGTTAAGTGTGACAACAACTTTTTTGGTGAAGAGCAGAAAGTAGTTTGAAATTTGACGTGTTAACCGATACATCCTTTTAAGTAAGACTCAGGCTGTGCTGGTCTCCCTGTTTGGAATTCAAAGGCTGAGGAGTTAATATTCAACTTCAATCCTAGCTCTCCTGACTTAAGTGCTACACTTACTTATTTTTTCTTTTTTAAGATGCAAAACAGCAGATTTCACAAGTCTGGTTTCTTAGTGTAGTGCAGATGATACTGGCTATTCTCACATTTTTGCACCTTTTAATGAACTTGAGCATCTTTTAGGATAGGGCCTAGTATTCTCTAAACTTCAGCATTGAAGCCTTAGGAAAGTTATTAGTTTAATCTTTATTCTTTTGATGCAAGCTTTTCTAGGAGAAGGAACTGAACTGAGGTTGCTGAGACTTAACTTAAAAATTTTGGAACTAGTAGAGAGCTGTTTTGTGTCTCTTCATAATAGCTGGCCCTGACAGTTTAACAGAGCTTATTGGCCATCTGCTTTGTCTAGTTTGCCACATGGCAGAGTAACAACTAAGCCAAAATACTGGCTGCACAGTGTGTTAATTAAACGACTTTCTTGTGAGCACTATCATGATACTTGATTGATTGATGTTGTACATTTAACTTGAAGAGTTTTGTCCTTTCCTTTGCTGCAGTCACTGGATATTGAGCCAAAGAACATCAGATAGGTGGTGAGAAAGGAGCTGTTTGACTGCACGTTGGAGTCCCTATTTGTCTCCTTGCCCTCTGTCTTCTGTTCCCCATGCTCAACAGATGGGACCCGGAGTATATTACAGTCTTGTTCCCCTGCTGCTACTTCTGACTGCTGCTCTTTGCCTCTCACAAAGCTGGCAAAAGCAACAGCTGTTTCCTAATTTCTCTGTTTGAAGGAAGAAACATAGCAAGGGGAGGGGTGGAGAGACTGAAAGACTAGTCATCTTGCTTGCAAAGGACTAGAGAGAAATGTTGTTCTTGTCTCTTTTTCAAGAGCCAGCATCTCTTCTGAGAACAGATTTCATGTTCTTCAGTGCTTCTGTTCCTGGAAATACAATGCATCTTTCTCTGAGGTGAGAGCAGAAGTTGAGAGCTCTAAGCAAATAGCATTGGTTATCTCTGCATATCTCTAGCTGGAGGAACCTGACTTTGGGCTGCTCATTAGTGTGACTAATTCTGCTCAAAGGCACAGCCTCCTGGGAAAGCAGTTTTTAAATCCAGACTGTGCTGGTGGCAGAGATGTATAACATGTTCTCCGAAAGGGATGTGGCAAGGCTTTGGCAATATCCAACAACTGTCTGCTTGATCAAGGGATGTGCTGCAGCTAGAAGCTGAATCCTGTTGAGCTTGTTATAATGAACAGATGGCTTGTTAATATGCTCTGCTCTGCTACGTATGGCAAACCGTGCTTCTTCAAGGCCTTGCTACCTATACTTTCATGGCAGAAATCTGCGTACAGATTCTTTTTCTTCTGGTAACTTTCTGTAACAACAGATTCATACATATGTGAATGTAGGTGCATATTTGTGGTCTATTAACATGCTTCTGGAGGGCTAGTGTGTGTATATATATGTACACTGTGTATATAGTATGCTGTTGGATGGTATAACATGAAATAGTGTTGCAATTCAGTATACTATCAAACTGAATGAAACTACTGTTTGACTATGTTTTTAATATACTTAAGCTGCTGGAAATGCTTTGCATAGTAGGTAAATAACTTCAGAAGAAGACTGAAAGACTGCTGTACTCATTTGGGTTCTGTCTGAAAAGCTGTGTGTAGTTGGCTGCAGACAAAGCCCCTGCTAACACCACTTTGTTTTGGCCTCTGGAAACTCAGTGCTAACTAGTAGCATTGCTCTGATTGTGTTCTGGACTTCCAGGAGTTGCAGAGGATCTCTGATTTACACCGGAGTGCTTTGGATCCCAGGTGGTCCTGCTGTGTGCTGTCCTACAGAACCAGGAAACTATTTAAGAAATGGGATCTTGAGTATGCGTGTGAATTCTCTCCTTTCTGGGAAGCTTTGGAATCCCTGATAATTGAAGGTGGCTCCTTCCGGCATTTAAGGGATACTTGAGAAAATTACACTCCCCTTAAAACCTTCTTCCCCCCCCCCTTTTTTTTTTTTGCCTACTGTGTTGATTAACATACTTAAGAGTAGTCTATCGCTCTTTTGTTAACTTGAAAACGTGAGGATTTTAGCACTTCTGCCAGGGCTCCAACCCAGTAATGAAGGGCTAGGCTTGATGTAGCTTTTAAAAAATAGTCCCTTCCCAGAGCTGTATTTCAGTCATAGGAAACAAGTTTAAGCAGTTGTTTTCTTTAGCATGTACGTGGGAGTTCTGCTGTTAAGAAGCAGGAAAAAAAATTAATGTTCATCCTTCAGCAGCTTGTTGGGGTTCTTTCCCTTCAGTTCAGTCCAATTGCAATTTCTCTGTTCTTGATATTGGCAGTCTGTAAGTTCATCTCATTTACGGGCCCTCATCAGTCCTGGACTTGCTCTGTTTGCCTGCATCATCTTTCAGCTACAGTGATTTGTGAGGGCTAGCAGCTGTTGCATGAGCATCTGGAATTTTTACGGTTGTGCTGGAAAATATTGCCTGTTTGTGTATCCGAGGAGCAGAGGGACACCTCAGCGCTTTGGCCCCATTCTGTTTTGGGCTTGCTAACACTGTCATGATCATGTAGCCCACCACAAGTTTTCATTATCCAATGTGAAAAGGTCTGCCACATTTTTGCTGCCGGCAAGATAGCATGTCCTGGAAGATGATGGGCTCTTTAGCATTTAAAAAGTAAAGCTGTGAGTAAATTAGATGCTTCAGAATGACTTCATTTTTTTGCTTTTATACCAAGCCAAACCAACAAGTATCTTGCCTTATGTTATACTTTTCTTCAGTATGCCTTAAATTACTCTTCAGGCTATGGTTATGGAACCATAAAGCTTTTATTCCTTAAAAAAAAAAGACAAATACATCCATATCATCTATAACTCTTAATTCTTCTGGAATGACTCTGGGAAGAGAAACACACGTTTTTCTTCAGCCTGTGACCGTTTCCAACAATGCAGATGACTAGAGATTGCTGAGAAGTCCTGACTTAGCATATTTGTGTCTCTGTGAAAAATGGAGAAAAATAACATATATTTATGACATCTGCTTCAGAAAGATAAATCTTGAAGTTGAAGCAGGAGAAGGAGAACAAATTTTAGGCTGACCACAGCAGAGTGAGAATTCAGTTGAAAAAGCGCACTGTTTAAGGATCCTGGGAGCTGAAGTGGGAGGTCCTGATGCTGCAGGCTACCTTGGAAGGCAGTTAGGCTGGTATCTGTTCTTCAAACAGTTGTTGCAGATCATCTGCAGACTGTCAAATGATACTGGCTCAGTTTGCATTTTCAAGATGGCAACACCATTTATAAGGTTGGCTGGCTGGTTAGAGTGCAATTCTTTGGCAGCGAGCAAAGGTTCACTTCTCTTGGGATAGGTAAATGTGCCCATAGGGACGTAGGGGGCTTCATAGTGAAATGGGTAGAAGAATGTAGGAGGAGTTGGGACTCAGAAGGGTTTACCAGAAGCTTTTCTTTTAGTGGTGCTTCGGAGTGAACTCTTCTCTTGCATTCAGTGCTCTGGTTGCAAGGATGTGCTCTTAATGTGGAAATATAGTGCCTCCTTACAACCTTTTTTTCAGAGACTCTCAGGAAAGAGTGAATGTGTACACTTGAAACTAAATGAATGGAAAGACATTTTTGCCACACTTCCTAGAGATATTAAATGGAGGTATCCTAAGATGAAGCCTAAAGCCTAAATTCCTTTCAAATGTGCTACATTTGGATATAATAAAAGGATTTTGGAAAAGAGTGGGCTAAAATTTATTAGCAATTAGATGTTAACTAAAACAGGAAGAGATGACATATAGGACTTGTGAACACATATGTCAGGTAGTGAAATGGTGCTTTTGCAAGTGTGAAGGAGGGGTGATGCTGCAAGACAGAAATCCCAGTTTGCAAACCAGCTGGGAAAACAATGTTTCAATGCAAGAAAGAGAATTGAATGTTTCCATTGAAAACCCACATTTTGAAAGGAATTAATACACCTATACCGATGGCAGAGAATATAGTCTGAACTTTATGTTCAACTTTCACCTTCCAGCACTTACTCATTTGCTCTGTCTTCCATTGATACAAACTCTTCAGATGAGACATTTATTAAATTGCCAAGTGGTAGAGAAACAGAGCTTTCCTTGTACATTTCTTACCGGCTTGTGCTATTTTGTCTGTAGAGAAATGTTGGGGAAAGATGCCTTTTCTAACTTAGCAGCTGCATCTGCATTGGCAACACGATGACTTTTCCTTGTAGACTAGGCAAGGATTTCCCAGCCAGGAGAAGAAAGCCTAAGGAGGTATTCTGCCTATTCAAGAGAAGTGGCTATGTTTCTGTTGTACTGGGCAGCTGCATCAGTGTCATAGTTAAAACCATCTAATTTTTAAGAGCTGTCACAATTTTTCTGAAGTTATCAAATACCCATACGGTAACACAAGAGTAAATAACAAGTTGTATCTGACTCTCAACTTCCATTTCCCGAATGAACCAATAGAAGTATTTAAATGAACGATGGGGCCACGAACCAAGCAAGGCTTGCCAAACTGTATTTTGGCCAGTGTGGGATTCCTAGAAGCTGTTCTGTTCCAAGTCAGAACCTATTTTGGTTTCTCACTGCTGGATGCTTTGTGGCAGGAGATCTGAGCAAGTGCTTCCTAAACAGCTGCTTATACAAGAACTACTGTGTATGGACAGACCAGAGTCTGCACTGCAAGTGTGTGACCCCTGACTAGTGTTTCAGTCACCCATTCAAGCAACAGATAAATGCCAAACTAAAAATAGCAAATCCAGGGACTGGCATAAGTGTTTTCAGTCACCTACATAATAGGCTCTTTTGAAAACTTGTTGTTAAAACACAGGATACCAATAAATTAATGTGCTAAAAAAAACCCAAAACCTAAGCAGTGTGTGTGTGTACTTTTTTACTTTTACAAAAGCCCATTTAGCAGCTAATTAGAGGAAAAGTTACTCCTGTTGATTCTTTGCAGATTACTTCCTTAGCTCTCATAATTAAAAAAAAAAAAAAGCTGAGAGGGAAAAAATTCTTGGACAGAAGTGGGGAGAAGAAAAGTAAAAGGACTTATTTACTTTATTGGCCAAGGCGCCTGCACAAGCCTCCAGTGCTGTTTATGGAGTTGCAGGCTGCATCCACACGTGCAAAGTTACCTCCCTGCTGCTGATGGGAGAATGCAGCCAGTGAAATGTGGCAGCTAGCCCATCCTGACTCTAAGGGCTTTAAGTAAAAAGGCATGGCCTTCTGAAAGAGCACAGAAAGTCTTCCTTCCAGCCAAAAAAACTTGGCGGGTGTGTTGGTGACCAACAGTAGGCAGTGTGTCTGCTAGGCAAGCCCAGCCTCAACTGAATTGGCAGAGTTTGAAGTGCAGTAAAACTCCAGCTTAGCTCTCCTAACACATTATTCTTTCAATAGCAGCTTTGTGGCCCTGCTAGCAAGCAGAACAGAGCGCTGTGGAAAGAGAGGACCAAGGTTTCCTCTTCTGCAGCGCCAGTTTTAGAGCATTTGCCTGAGGTCACCATGGCATTCTCATATGGTCTATATAAACACAGAGGCATCTCTGACAGTAGTGGTCACATTCATGCAGAAGAATACAGTGAATTTTAATGGCTGGTTAGCCTTTACTGATTAAAGAGAGCCCATGACCTCCATTTGAAAATCCCGTTGCATCACTCTTGGGTGTAGGTAGGCCAGAATCTGTTTATTACAACCTACTACTGTTGTAAAGTGTATTTACTTCAAGTAAATATGTCAACAGTTTTTCAACTACTTGCTCTTTTGTTGTATGCTAATAGTACCATGTTTTATTCCAAGCCTGGTGTTGGCATAGCTGTGTGGCACTAAGGTAGTTTAGATATGATGTGCAGCATCTGTCTGCAGCGCATCAGGACACAGTATCAGGAGAGCAGTCCAGAGTTTCTATTGCTCCAATTCTGAAAACCTTTAGTTATGTAGCCTCCATATAATGAGCTGTCCTCTGAAATTGGCCCTGCCTCCCTTTCCCATTTACTTCAGTGAATGGTTTGGCAGTACTTGTACCTGTCTCGCTGTGCTTTAACTTAACCTTCCCTTTCCCCTCTTCCAGCTGACTTTTGACACAGTTGGCCGTCTTACCTTTCCCCCACCCCTTACACAGGGTAAAATGTTATACGTGCTAACCATGTGCCGATGTAGGACCTGAGCAGCTGACTTAAATTTAGCATTTGGGCAGCCTGTAGCTGTAAGGAGTTTGTCCAGAGGAAATTATGGTGTGTTGCCATCATCTTTCTGCCCTCTAGCCTTCTAATTGAAGGAAAGGCAAAACTGCAATGGCATCTGCAAAGGCAGCAGCTGCCTCTGTGTCGAGTGTCAGTGCAGGCAGGCTTGTGTTCTGGGGGAGGGTGAAGATATTCAGGGAAGCTGGGTGGGGACCCTTGCTCTGGATGTGGAGGTCCTTTCCCTATCCGCTTTCACAAAGGCTTGCCCATAAAGGGAGCTTTCATAGGAATTGCATTGAGGGCTGATGTTCTTATCTCTGCCTGTAACCCTGATCCCTCCATGCTGACAGAGGCACCCCAGCTGAAGTAAGGGCACAACAGAGTTGCTTCTTTTTGTGTCACCAAAGTGCCAGGATTGTGCTGTTGCTATTTCGGTGTACTTGAGCGCTATTTTATAATAAAAATGCAGTCTGTGTGGTACTGCTTTAGAGGGGCTGACTCTTTGAATGGAACTTGTAATTGGAATAGCATCTGTCCGCTTCATCTGCTTTGCAGTCGCTTGAGAGCCAGGAGAGGCCAATCTGTGGCAGTGCCAACTTGAAACAAACAACAACGGTTTACAGTGACTGAGGGAAGAGAAAGAGCCGGTTTGGGTAACGAGATGGAAGAACTTGGCTTGAGTGGGTGCTCCTCCCCTGCTTATTGAAAATATCAGTTGTTGTTAATTGCTTTAATGAGGTTCATAACTAGAATTTTAAGTGTTTGTGTGCGCTGTATAGTCATTGCCCTGTCAGTGTATTTTTCATTTCCATTTGAATTCTGAAGCTACAGCTGTACCTAACTCCAGGCACATACATGGACGTTAAGATGCCCTTATACTTAAGTGATTCCCAGAAGGTGTGTTAAATTTGTTTTGCACCATGTTTTTTCTTTATAGTTGTTTCTAAGTAAGGAAGTTTGAGCTGTTCTTGGCTGTTGATAAATAATGCTAACATACAGGATTAGTGTCCCAGTTTGCCTAGGGTGATATCCTTATACAGGGATTGTCCTGCTTGACATCATTCTGTCCTGAATTCTTCCCTCCCGCCACCCAAAACCAAACCCCCAAACCTGTGGCCCTCATGATTTATGCTTTCCAGGCAGCTTGCAAGAGAGTACTGGTTGACAAGTTATGTTGTCAGATAACGTAACTCACAGAGGGAGCATGTCCCTGCTGTTTGACTGCATCCCTTTAAATTTTAAAAATCTCTAAACTTGTCATTGTGGAAGCTGGTTAAATCCAAACTTCGGGTTCTTCTCTTGCCCATAAGGGACATATTGCTCAAACTGGTCTACTACCTGTAGAACAGGAAATGATAATGGGGATGGTGGTGGGTATGGAGGAGGCCAAGCTACTTAGAGGCCGCCCTTATACTTCAGCTCTGTGCCTCTTCCTCTGTGTCTCTCTTGGCTAACTTTACCCCCTTTCATAGCCTGCAGAAAGGAATCAGTGATCCTGAGCATTCAAAACTCTTATGAGTTCCAGCCATTAAGGAGACATTCTCACAGGATCCCTCTTCTCTGTCTGCTTTTTGTGTTTGGGCCGAGGAAACCATTTGCTTCAGAGGCACCATGGACTAGTGTTTTTTTAACTAGGGTTAACTTTAGGAAATCTTAGCAAGCCTATAAAAAGGAACTGTATTTTTCACCAAAACGCTTGCAAATGGCTTATATGAAATGTGGGTAAAAGCCCTTCTGACCCTTAGTGTCATTTTCCTTTGACTCCATGTTGCTGTCTATTGGAGAGCATACTCTAGTTTATTCATGTAGATGAGTGTGTTAGACCAACAGGTTATTGTCACCTTGTGACAGTACGGTGTGCTTTTTTCAAACATTTGCAGTTGACAATACTGTGAAATCTATGTAGTTCTTCACCAGGAATAATGAAAGAGCTGTTGATCTAAAGCTAAAGGAGGAGCTTCAGTCTTCTGTTTTTTTTCCTTGCTTATTGGCGCTCAAGAGCGAGCTCCCTGCTCTTTGAAGCTTCAGCTCACAGGACTCATATTTTCACGAGTCACTTGTTGATCAGCTGCTTGAAGTGATGTGTATGGACATACTGATATATTGAAGGTATGTCTTATACAGAACGTACTAGCCTGGAAAATGCAAAGAGATCTAGTCACTGTCATATCCTTCACCCAGTCAGTGTTGTCCTTCCAGACTTCACTGACTTAATTTTAAATAAGGTTATTTCTGCAACTCTGTCTCTGTATTTTGAAGTGGATGTGTTAGAAGGGTGTGTTTGCTCATGCTGGGATAAGGGGAGGAAGGAGAAGGAGAAGAATTCCTAACCATGCTGTTTCAGTGAAGGCTGGCTAGATGGTGGGATGGGCATACTCTTCCAATTGTCCAAGGAGCATGGTGGTATTCTTTTTAATATGTAATCCTGTGCTTTTTCTCATAGCGTGTCTCTGGTTGGGGACAACGCACACCTAAGTTGCATACTGACATGGATCTGGGATGCTGTTAGGTTACACTTTAGACCTGGGAACTTAAGAGTGCTCCCTGTTCCTTGGGTTCAGACATCAATCTCCAACAAGTTCACTCTTTGGGATTTCCTCGGAGTAAGGTGTGTTCTTCCTAATATAAGCTTCAGGCTATTTGCCCACCTATCTACTAACCAACATAGGGTGAATTGGCAGATTCAGACAGGCTTTAGCTAGCTCTTTCTTCTCTGAGCCCAGTGGATGTGGCTAAGCTTTGGTCTGGAAATCTGATTGCTCTGTTAATAAACCATGGCAGCAGAACGTAAATGCTCTGCCAACAGGGTTTATTCTCTTGGTCTGAAAGCTGCACTAATGCAGCTATAGTTTCTGGACTGTGCAGTTTGTGCACACTGGCTGAGCAAGCTAAGGCCCAGCTGTACCTTCCTGCGTAGACACTATCAGTGTGTGTGCGTGTGTGTCTGTCTGTCCATCTTTCTCATCTAGCTTAACAGCCTTTCTCCACAGCTTTGTTACATCTTCTTTATTGCCAGACACTGATGGTTCCTAGATAAGCTCCCCCTCTGCTTCACAGCAAGGTGTGTATTCCTCCACGCAGAGCCCCATAAGCATTCTTCTTGACATTACCCTTGATTTAACAACTGCAAAATATGCTTTTAAAATGTTCAACTTTTCCAAATTGAAATAATCTGAGCTGAAGAGATTTGCAGTAGGTGCCTGCCTCAGCTGGAATATCTTGGAAAGATTTTTAGGTAAGAGTTCAGTTATTTCTGATGTTGAGACTAAAATCAGGAGGGAAAAGTGTTTTTTCCACGTTATATGAGGACTTTCAACAGCTTAGTTGAAACTCTAGTATGTCTGATCTTGGAAATTTAGGAGGGAGCAGACTTACTTTGTGTTGGAGATGCCTGTGGCCAGTTTACAAAAGTGATCTCAGTTTAATCAAGCATCTCCTTTCCTCTTTCACTTGTGCTTGTCATGTGCCCAAACTTGTTAAAGTTTGGCAATAAGCTCAAAGATTGTCTTATGTGAACAAGCTTCCTCTATAGGGATCTAGGAAGGGCTGGGCTCTTGCCATTTGTCTTGGCAGGGAGCCCTGGTCACAGTGCCTGGGAGCTGAGTCTTGCTCCTTTCTCTGCTTGCAGTGGTCCTTCCTCTGGCCCTCAGCTGGGGAGAAAGGGTACATAGGAAAGAGGTAGAAGCAGTACCCCAGAAAGTAGAAGTGGAGGAGGTAGGATTTTGCAGGAACCAAGCTGTGAGAGTAAAAACTGAGGACTAAATTTTTAAGAACAGGAGCAGAGGGAAATGGGTACTTGAGGATGAAAGTTAGACTGCTGTTCTCCAGACTTGAGAACTGAATCTAGGTCTCGGAAGACTTTCCCATGCTCTACCAGCAACTTCAGGGGCCCTTGCTGTGTTTGTAAAGTGTTACCTCCCTCTAGTGGTGTGTCTGCAAGGCTATGGGCACAGTCCCCTGCCAGCTCCAGGTGAGGGTAGATCAGATCAAGACCGTATAGATAAAACACCGTGTCCTTGACTTTTATCTAGCCATTCATACCATGTCATGTACATATAGATGCACTTGGTGTTCCTGTGAGATACTGGGCAACTTGCATAAGCCATTCTGTTGACAGGTGGACACTTAGTGTCCCTCCCTTTCTGGGTGTTTAACTGGGTCCATATGAAGACAGGCTTAGCACAGGAGAAGGTTTCTGTAAATAGCCACAATGTCACAGATAAATTATGATTATTTAGAAACAGTAGGATCATTGACTCAAAATGAGTGGACAAATCTGGTAACTTTGCCTTTAATGTCTCTGCACTTTTATTTCATGAACAAGAGTGATGATGAAAGGTAGACTTGGTGTTGATGGAAGAGGCTGTTGCTCTGGTTAGAACAGCCTGAGTGGCAACACAGGCTTTTCTAACTCTTAGTTGGAGCCAAGACTGGATGGCATGTGCTCAGGGGTGTGGGGCCTCACACTCTGTGTTGCCTTTGAGATTTCACATTCAACTGACTGGTTGCTAATGAGGTAAGTGTCTGATGAGGGAGAAAATAGTATGTGACTGCATGATAAGGATTGTATCATACTGGGAGCAGCATCCTAAATGTGTTCGCTGATTATCAACTGTACAAACTAATATCCAGTGTTGCATGAACCACTTCACTTGGACCAAAAAAAAAGAGAAATAATTTTTTTTTTGCATGTCGTAACATTAGATCATCATGGCTGCTATGGCATTATTGCTGTTAATATTTTAGGATTGGAGAAAACACACTGTCATTTACTAATTTGGTTTTACCACTGAGGATTCTTGTTCCTACTGCAAGCGTGCCCAAACCTGGCACTTCTGAGTCTCTTCTTGCTGTCTTTAACATCCTTTCCTAATCTTCTGTTCCTCGTACCAATCAATAGACACTAGCAGCCTTTTTGTGTTGCAAAGAGCTTTATTTTAGCTGTTGTATTTTGACTCTCCACTTAACTAGGATTAGCTTTAAGTTGAAAAGAACTTTCTTTGAGTCTGGATTCATAATTTTTAACCACTTAAACTAATCTTTTTATTCTCATTTTTTATCTACTTTTGCCCTGACCCATAAGTCCCCCAACTGAGTGCTTTGAAATGAGGAACACATGGGCTTTTCCTTTGTGTTTCACACAAATGACTATTTGGTATTATTCTTTTACCTGTGCTAAGTGTAATCCATTCATAATCCCACCAGGTTACATATGCAACCAACAACTTCCAGTCCTGATAATTTATGGCACTTTTATTTATCATCCTGAGACTTAAACCATTGTCTTGCATTGGGGCAGTGCCATCCACATCTGCAGATGAACTTGTTTAGAGCTAACTGTATTAGATGTCCAGCAGATGTCTCTTTTAAAAAAAAAATAAATCTTTTTATATATTAAATGGATACTTCTAGAAGAACTGGTCCTATTTTCTAGTTTGGTTTTGATCACTTACACTGACCATCTTCCACGATTTTGAGAGAGATCCCCGATTCATATGGTCTGAAACTTTCATACCTCTGAGATGTATGGTCTTCTTTCCCTCCTTTTCTTTCATCTTTCTCTTGCTGTCCTTTCAGGTTGCTTCCAAACTCACTGTACAAATGATGGCTTTAACTTTTCTTGCTGCACTTCTCCTTTCTCTTCCAAACTTAAAATCTAAAGTAAAAAACCAAACAAACCTATTTAATTATTTCCCAGCACTGTGAATGAGATGATGCACAGTGAATGGGTGGTGAGGACGAGGGATAGCAGGCTGATTTGAGTTGGGTTTATAGTGGTAAGTTTATCCATAGGGCAACTATCGCCATTTAAATTTTGAAGCCTCAGATAAATGTTTAATTAGTAAATACTTGTAACGATGTCAGACCTGCTCTTGCTGTGCTGCAGGTGCTGTCCTCAGGGTCAGCAGACTAGAGTGTGCAAGTGTTCTTCAGCTGCCCCTGCAAAATCCAGCCCTTTGGCTTAAGCTGCTGTGGGAGGTGATTTCAGAGGCTGTCAGACCTTTTCCCTGGTCTCAGTAAGGGATGCTCATGTGTTTCTGTTCCGTTCACTGGTGGGGCAGAGATCACCTCTGCTAAATAGCAAACAGCTGGAGAGGTTGTAATGTCTTAAACTGCTACAGCTATTTACTACTTAATGCATGTCTGTGCCCCAAGGTCTTTTGCCAGTAGCCTGCAAAGAATTCATGCAACCTAAATATCCACGGGGCTGTCTTCCAATGCAAGGTTGAATTTAAGTTGTGTTAAAGAGCACAGAAGTTAACTTTGGTGACGTTTTTGGACTTTTGAATAGTCAAGCAGAAATCAGCTCATGTCCTGCCTACATTGTTAATGCAAGCTGGAGAGGGCGCTTAAAAGGAGAGTGTCCATCCTCCCTTCCCCCAACTGTTTCAGTTGATGGGTGTTTGCACCCACAAACCCCCCACCTCTTCTGTTTCGGCTTTTCTGGAGGCTGCTCCCTGTCAGCATGCTTCTTGGGATTTCTTTTTTTCCCCATCATCTGCTATTTGCAACACCTTGCCTGCCTCTCACTGGAGCAGAACGTGGCAGTGCTTTGGTTTCCTCGCACAGCCTCATGGTGCTAACAAGACCCTTGAAATACCACCCTTCAGCTACACACAGCCCCTTTCAGGCTTGCCCCAGCCTAATCTGGATCTAGCTGCTTAATTGTAGTAGGATCAACCACACTTATCTTGCCAATAAAATCAGGCAAACAGAAGTAACGACTCTTTTTTCCTTCCCTCTGTCATCACAGCTGTTGTGGAGTGGTCATGCTCCTGACCTAAGCACATGTTTTTCGTGCCTAATGTAAAACTCTTGGGATCATGCAGGCACAATAGTTCAGAGGGGAAAAAGTGCTTTGATTATGTTTGTTCATTCAACACTTGTTCATAAGAGCAAGTGTTACCTTTTTGGGCTTCCCCCCTCCATTTGTGTTGTGTATCAGAGTTCAAATCTGCTGTGAAGTGATGAAGATATGCCTGATCTTTTACTGAAAATGTAACTTAATTGAATGCCAGTATGTCAGACACAATTATAGTCCCTTGTTTCTGAAGTATTCCTAAGTTATTTTTTTTTGTTATGACTTCCGTTGATGTAGAAAAGCTATGCTACCTTTTATACCAAAGCTTCAGTGAATTACTGCTACAGTTGCCTTCTGGACTGATGGCAGTGTGAACCTTGAAGATGTAGGAGAAAGCTGATTTGAAGAAGGTAAGAGTGAAGAGGGATTGAAGCAAGGATTTCTCCCACGTGACTGGTACCAATCAGAGTAAAACTAACCTTTCAGTAGTGCTCGGCTTCAATGAAGTGTGAGCACAAAAAAACATTGTATACCTTCTAGGGAATTCCCCCTTTCTGTTGCCTTTCAACATCGTTTCAGTTGGCCGGAATGCCATGCCAACAGGCAAGAGTTCAAAAGGTGTATCAGACAAAATATTCAATGCACTGAACAGCAATTCTGAGTGTAGACAGATGCACAATTGGCATTTACGCAGGTCCATGGATGCGTATTTTGATAAGTTTACAGTATTAACAATAACTCCAGGCACCCTATCTTAACAGTATTTATAATGAGCTGCTTAGATAAGATGTTCAGGAGGCTTGCTGTCTATTTGGTGAATTTCATGTTCTTAGTGTGATATGCGAATTAGTGTAGGGTGGGGATAGTAAGCTACTAAGTAAGTGTACCACTGTTACGGATTAATCTTTATCCCTTCCAATTCTGATCGCTTTTACTGAATATCTTTGTAGTCTGTGGCAGACTTCTTTTCTCTCCTCTTTCCCCTGTTGTTTAAATTGCTAATGAGTCTATAGCATTAGGTTAGAAACTCCCTTATTGCCAGATTGTGTTACAGTAACTAGTATTTTCATGATTCATCTCAGCAAATGCCCACACTTCCTTTCTGACTAAAATGCACGCTGAAAGAGTGAACCTGCTAATTGGGCAAAGGATGTGCTTTGTGTATTCTTATTCATCAGGTCTAACAGCCTGCACGGCTGCACTGTTGTGCTCCTGCACGCTTTCCTTCAGAGGTGGGGAGTGGGGAACTTAATCATCCTACTTCTGTCCTTCCTCCTCACACCCGAATAAACGTTGAGCAGTTGGTATTTTAGCTGGAGCTTCTGATATAGGTAGTTGTTTGGCACTTTGGTACTTAACTTTCATTAGATTAACTTGAGCTAATTTGTTATCTTCCTTGCTAATGTTTGGATTCTTCTTGTATCCAGTAGAAGAGTAATTTTGGTGTTACCTGTGGCAGTTGCTATCGGAGCTGTTAAATTATTTCACAATTGTTGAAACTTTTGCAAATCGCTGGAACCACCACATTTTTGTCAAAATGTTTCTTTAAAGCATCTTGAAAGGTGTTCGTGTGGTACAAGAAGACAGCTGCTGCTGGGGATAGTGATCTTGTTGCTTCCTCCTGACTCTCAAATCTACCTTCCCCTTTGGACGCTTTCATGTCCCTGCTTTCATTCAGGAGGAGCCAAGGTGATGCGGTGCTGGTGAGCCGATCAGCGCCAGTGTACTTGTGGGAGAGGAGAGACTCGCAGTGCCCATGCATTGCCTTGGTTGGAGCAGGGGCAACGGAGGAGCCATGGGTCTGTGGCACTGAGGCCACTGCAAGGGTGGGACTTGCTGTGGGGGAGAGGCTGAGACCAGAGTGTTTTGTGTGTGCAGTGAGGTGCTTTGCTATTTGGAAGTGCCTTTTATGATGAGAAAATGCAAAAAATGGCCAGCAGAATTTTTTTTTTTTTTTTGCATAACTGTAAATGCAATAACAGCGGTATCTGTGGATGATGAATTCTTATTGGGATTCCAGAGCTCAGGGGTCTTTCAAAATGTGTGGACTGCTGCTCTGACTCAGGGAACAACATGTCTGATGTGCTGGTTATGCAAAAGGAGAAGTGTATGGGTGGAGGAGGTTTAAAAAAAAAAAAAATCCCTAAAACACTAAAACACTCTATGCCTTAGACTTCGTGCTTCACTGCAGGCACTGGAAATCTGAGCTCTTCTGATGGGGCACGTATGGCATCCTTGTAAGCCAACTTTGAGCAAGGGAGATCTTCCATAGTGTAACAAAACAAGCAGTCAAATCAAGAATGTTTTCAAAGCAATTTCGTGGCTTGCTGCAGCTTTTACCTACTTTCCCTGCCCTGACCTCTTCTTCATCTTCTTGCCCAGTACTGTGAGAAGAGCATGACTTGTGCTGCTGGGCATGGGTTAGTAGCACAGCTCCTGGCTGTGAGGGAAGGGTTGCTTAAGAGCTGTCACCTCCCATGTGACTGGGGCTTGGCCTTCTGCTGGCCCGGGAGCAAGGAATCAAGCCACCGTCCCTAACTGATTTCCTTCTTGTCTGGCACCAGGCATCTGGGGATATGTGTGCTATCACTAGGCTTCTTTTGAGGTTAGTTACAGGATATCTCTATGGACTAAGTGGGAATTTTTGCTTTTCAGGAAGAAGAGATGCCAGATGTAGAAATTGACATTGATGACCTCCTTGATGCAGCCAATGAAGAGGAGAGAGCTCTCAAATTACAGGTAATATTTTCTAATTTTAAATCGGAATGTGGCTGAATGAATGCATCTGGGTCCCTATCTTGTGTTTGATTGAATCCAGTGTAGGCATAGAATTAGAACTGAGAGGTTCCTAGGTCTGAGTTTAGCATAATCTACTGGACTGTACAAAGGTAATCAAAATCTTTTAGGATAAAAAATTTCTGAAAGGTAGGTGATAACAGAAATAAATAGAAGTTCAAAGAGTCCAGTAATATAGGGAGATATGCTGAGACAGATTAGACTCATTCTTATTTCCACAAGTATATAAAATAAAGAACAGAAAACAAAAATAAAGAAAAATCACAGAGAAAAATTATGTGGCTGAGAATCAGTTATGATGACCAGATAGTTCCTGTGATTCACTGCAGCCACAGAAATACACATGTGTGCGTATACAGACCAGAAATCCTCCCTTGTCCTTAGGATATTGGAAACTTTGTTTCTCTGTCTATACTAGCTAGAAATTGGAACCCACCCAGTTCTCTTAGAATAACTTGTCTAAAAGCTTGAGGAAAGGATAAGATGGTCAGCAACAGGAATTAGTAGGGAAATTCAGAAGCTATCTGCTGAAATTATACAATTCAAACCAGCTCTCTAATTCTCTGAATCCTGCTTGAGGTGAAAGTTAATGAATGGAAGAATGAGGGGGAGAAGAAAAGAAACATCATTGTCCTAATAGAGATACATATATCTAAATCAAGAGGTAAAACCAATATAAGGGTCTCTGTTTATAATCTTTTCAGATGCACTAAAGGAAGGAAACCTGTCCCAGAGCAGTGGTTTGCCCTCAGCTCACTTCTGGGAGGTGACTAACTTGGTGCTTAGATGCACTACATCGGATTGCAGTGCCTATTGGCACCCTTTTCTCAGTGCCCACTGCCCAGCCACAGAGACCTGGGGCATGGCCCCAGGCTGTTCACTCAGCATTCATAAATACCGTTGCTACTTCTGCCTAAACTAGCTGCTGCAGCTGCCCTGCTAGGAATGCCCGACCTAGCTAACATCTGTATTTCTGCATTACAAAGACTGTGATGCCCTCACAGAAAGCTACCTTTCATATGTGTATTGCTGGGAGAAATGTTCTTGGATTCTCCTCTTCTCAGTTTGTCTTGGAGAGAGGGATTTTGTAACTTCCAACCTGGAGGAAGAAGGCATCATTTCTGTCCTGTTGCAAATCATTCTCATCCACCTAGGGAGTGCTCGGTTTTCAGTAACATCTTCATCCAGTGATTCCTGGTTCTTGCTCCTTTTCATTCCCCACTCCCTTGCCAGGTTTCATACTGTAGACTTGTTTATGTTCACTGTTATTCTGTATTGGAACTGACACTTTCATATTTTGCTTCTAGGAAACTCTTGTAGATTGCTACAAACCAACAGAGGTAAAAAGACTTTTCTTAAATACTATTCACGTGTGGAAAGTGTAGCTATGTTCAAGCTAAAGTAACTTTTTTTTATACTTATGATAAAGTAAATATAGGAATATTAATGAGGAGCAATGGGCTTGGGGCTTTATATCCTGGGAATGTTTGTGCCTGTCACTTGACTGCAGTAGGAACAGGATTGGGCCCTGTGGAGGAACTGCTGATTCTTCCAACTGAAGTGTCAATATTGTCTTCTGTAATGTCCTTATTGACTTTACTGATGTTTAAAGCTGTCATGTTACAAGAGAACTAAACGCAAATCTCATCAGGTGGTTAAAACCCTACTATATTTGCATGAAATTTCAACTTGAGAGATGGACTGTGTGCTCTTCAATGTGAAGCCATTTAATTTTATCTCTGACAGTAAAATTGTTTATTCTGGGAACTGTTATGTACATATGCAGCTCAGCTAATTGTTTTTGTAAATGAACTTGAACACAATCATGGGATAACCTGAACTAGCAGGGTTTAGTTAAAAGTACTCAGCTTTCAACTTGAATATCCATTAATGTGTCTGGTGCCAATATAGCCTACTTGTTATATAGTAATGTGTGCTTAGTAGGAAGAATAAATGTTGTGGGTCAGTTTCTTGGTTCAATTTATAGAGTCAGTGCTTTCCCACCAGTGGCTGCTGTGCGGTATTTAATAGAGTGGGTGGCTTACAGGATTCCCCTAGTCAGGGACCTTTCAGCTGTGCGTGGCTAGAAGCAAGGCGTTTGATTTTTGAAACAAGGCTGCATATAGCTTGGTTCCTCTGTAACATCTGTAACTGTAGCCACTTAAACTGCTGGGGCTTAAGGATAGTCAGGCTGTCAGGAGGAACCACTGGGATGGTTAAATAGACACTTCCCTGTCCATCAGATGCTTTCTTCGGGGCTTTTCTATTTTTATTGATTCCTGTGGTAGATTGAGAAAGTTCTCCAGAATTGTTATTACAGTTGCTGGTACTAACTTTTTGACAGTGCAGGGAATTGACCCAGGAGGACTCGCACGGTAACACTTGTATAGCTTGGCCTCTGTTGTACCTTGGTTTCTTTACAGTACATAGCACACATCTCCCGTTGTGGAGATGTCAGGTCAAAAAAATCAAGTCTTCAGGTGTCTCACTGTAGTAATGCTACACTACAGGTGACCCCTGTCAGCCTCCTCCAGCCTTCTCTAAGCAAGTGCCATTGAACCTTAGTTGTTCTTCATAAGATAGGTGTGAAGACTGATAGGGCATGTGGAGCCTGACATGGTTCTTCTCACAGGCTAGTGAGAGAATGTGGGGGTCATGAGTGGGTGGGAAGAACAGGTTGCCCAGAGTTTAGCAGCCACTCATGTACTGACCTCTTATCTCCATGTTATCTGAAGGTGGACGAGGAAGGCAGAAAATCAAATAATTACCCTTCCTCCTTCATTGAACATGTAATAGGAATTATTTTTCTTAGCTCTGAAGCTTGGCACTTAATGCAAGGATAAATTTCAGAGCTCTGATAAGGGTACATGACAGATGTTAGTGAGTTTTCACCTGGAAACCTTGGTTATAGAACTGCAGGAAATATTTGTGCCATGCCGGTAAATTAAGTTGGCATGGCAGTTCACAGGAAACAACATCCTGGACAGGTGTGCTTGACTGCCCTCAAGGCACCTGGATCAAGGTGAGATTTTAATACTGAATTTGTGACTTGTCTCTTCAGTCCTCTGCTGATGGGATGGAGGCAGCTCGCAGCTCCTTTACCTGGGAGAATATCCATCTTCCTTGACAATCTTTTGAAATAGCCAAGTTGAGACAAGTGCTTAATCCACTCTTCTGTGAGGGTAGTTGCCAAAATGGGAGTCATTTCCCAGGATTGTTTTCACAACAGCAGCTTGTCGTCTTCAGCTGTAGCATGATAAGCCCAGTAATACGGCATGACTGCTAACTTAGGCCACTTAAAAATAGTGATTTTTTTTTTTTTTTTTAACCTGCCATGTGTGGACTGAGAAGAGCCTTTAAGTTGGCTTAAACTTGCTATATGAGGATCCACACCTTGTCTAGAAAATCTGCAGTCCTTTCATATTTGCAGACCATTCAAAGCTATTGAGGTAATTGGTTTGTGAAAGGATTTCTAGAAGATTTGTGGAGAATGGATGTGAGCTCATGGAATTTCTCCTGACCAATTAAATACAGTCAATCAAGTGCACTAGGGATTTTAGCACCAAGAGTTATACAGTTTACAAAAGGCATTAATCCCTAACTGGGGAAAAATTTGTGATATGATGTCTCCACTATTCAGAACATAAGGAAAAATAGTACAGGCAGAAAGCTTAATAACTTGAAGCTCTTATCCCATCTGTTTAAAAAAAAAAAGTATATCTTATGTCAGTTTTGCTTAGTGTCTTCCACTTAGAATAAAGGTTAAGGAAAGGCCGCAGGATTCTTGAATTTATTCTGGATTGACTTTTCATCAGAAGAAGCAGAATTATGCAGGTCACTGCAGAGGTGGAAGGAATTCTCAGCCTCTAATAAATTGGCCAAAGATAGGAGCTAACAGTAACTTATGAGGAACTGCTACGAAACCTTTCTTCTAAGGAAAATACAGTTAAGCTGTTGAATGTGCTCTAAAATTTTAAAAGCTTTTCTAAGGTAGGAGTTACGGCTGTTGTTTTAATTTGTATGGAAATATGCTTAATGTGGGAACCTTGTTGTAAAGAGTCATGTAGTTTACCCAAACAAGGCAACTAAAGGTTAATCAGGAAAGTGCACACAGTCAGTATGATTTTTGGGTGCTATTTAAGTTTACGTTAATGATCCTTAAATTAAAATGTTGATTTGCTAATCAAGATTCATATGCAATGTGACTGAAATGTTATTCAGTCATTAAAAGTTAGTTTTGTAAAATATGCCAGAAACTAAAAATAATTTCTGGGCACAATTTGCCAACTTGGCTGTTTGTAGAAACATAATAATTAAAAAAACCCCTAAGCTAAGAGATACATTTGGTAACTAGCAAACTGTAAAGTATATGTTTTTATTGGTGTTAATAACTGCAATATGTGACTTGTATTTATTCTTCACATCCTTTTAATTGTGCCACAATCTCCTTGCTCTGTGTCGTTAAGTTGCACTTGTTGAAGAGAGGTTGAGTAGCTGCCTGACTCAAGGCATAGGTTTGGGATCTCAAATGTGGACAGTGCTTTGACACATGATGATGGTCTTCCCACCAAGCAAAATATTCTTCATACAGTTTACACTTTCTCTGCTTCCCCTTCTCTCCTGTTACTATCATACCTAGTTCAAAAGCCGAACATGTCATGTAGCCTTGACATAAGACAAGGCTTGATGTGAGAGAACAGCAATTCATTTTTGGGACTGCAAAAATTTAAAGGGTATGCTATCTGCAAAATCAGTGCCATAACTAAATCTTGGATCTGAACTTCTGTGGTCAAAAAGGAGCAGGGAGCAGCATCCTCCTCCTCCTGCATCACCCATGTGCCAGAGCAGCCAGTGCTTCACTCGGTGCCATGCATCACCTGTGGAAAATCCCACCCAGACCTTTGTCAGGTTGCTGTCTTGGTTCTGTCTATGTGATGGAGAATCTTAATGTAAGTCACAGGGAATATTGGGTCTCATGTTAGCAGTGAATGTAACAAAGAAATAGACTCTTATTTAGAATAGGAAGACTGTTGTGGGCATGAAATCAATGAAGTTTTGTCAAGACATATACTTTGAAGGAGGCTGGCTAAATCTGTGTTATTGTATCTCTGCCATTGGTAGCAGCAAGACAACCCATTTAGACTGGGCTTTGGAGAAAATCTGAAATATTTGTGCCTGATGTGAATTAGAGCTTCCACTGGTGGGACTGCCAAAGTGATGGCAGGAGAAATGACAAGGAGACTCTTAAGCTACTATGGGAGAGGAATCCAATGAGTGAGCAATTTTTGTTACTGACTCTGAAGGATGCGGTTGAGCTACACAATGTCTGCAGATAACTGATCTTTGAAGAGAACTGGATAAATTAGATTTGGGGTTTCTTTGCTTCTTTCTTTTCTCATAGAAATATACAAAGTTTCAGGCGAATGGGCTAGAGATCTCTCCCACTCAGGCAGGCAGGATTGAATCTATCCAGACCATCTTATTAGTATAGTTCTTCACTCAGTGCAAAATAGGAGAAAAAGGAGATGAAGTCGCATCATAAAAGAAAGTTATTTTGCTGGGAACTTTTAATTAATAACAATTTTCAATATGATTTCCAAACTATCTTAAATTGCTGTGCATGTTCTCTGGAGAATTTGGGCAGAGATTTAAGTCACTGACTACTCAGGTACTTCAGTGGCTGGACTATTTTAGCAGCTTTTAACACTTAATTCTGAGAAGGTAGAGATGCATTTGCTTAACTACATGTTTCTCCAAATTTAATTCCTAGTTGGAGCAAATGACAGGCTTGCGATGCAGCATTTTAGAGTGGTCCAAGCACTGTGGTTTTTAAAACTAAAAACTATTTTGAGTACGTCTTGAGATAATGCATGTACTTAGTATGCAGATATGAATAGAAAGCTCAACCCTCCTGAAATGGAACCTGTAAAATTTTGAAGTATCATATATTTTTTGGTCCTACTATGTTATGAATTCTTTTGAATTAATGTTACTATTTGGTTTTTAATATACTCACAAAGATACATAGGATACCCATTCAATGCAATAGTAACTAAAGATGTGTCCTAAAGCCTCAGTGCGGTGTACTGCCATGCACCTGGGAGAGCCTAGAAGCTCACAGACATTTATTGCAGCTCAGCTGATGGGTGGTAAATTATTAAGCCACAGTAACTCTATTATGTGTCCATATTACTTGAAGTCAAATAGGACACTTTGTAGAGAAGAAAGTTAAGAAGCATGCATATTTAAAAGCAATGCAGACAGAAGCATTTCTAGAAAAGCATGGTTTCTTGTTCATCCATTTGACCACTCTGAATTCAGTGAACTAAAACTGTTTATATGCCTGCTGAGATTTGCCCCATACTGTACGACAGTGTTGGAGGGAATTAAGCTTGCATGTTTTCATTTCAGCAAGTACTCATGAATGCAACTTACAAATACCCATACTGATATTATAAGAATAGAGAAGGAAATGGTGATTTGACAAGAATAAGCTGTGCTTGTTTACATGCTGACGAATGGGAGAATAACTGGACTGCATGTCTTGACCATAGCTAAGCGTTGTGGTATTTAGTCAATGCCTTGTACAGGGCTCACCGAGAAGGTAAATTGCTGCGTATTGTCCTCCTCTGGGCAGCGATGGTGCCGTGGCCTCACTGGAGAGGCTGTGCTGATGGGGTTGTTCAGTGAGGCTACAGAGATGCTGCACCAGTTCTTGCTAATAGAAGGCAGCTTCTGGCCTTGTTCTCCTGAAGCATCTGTGCCTCTTCCTGTATGATCAGCTTCAGGTTTGAGCCTGTGGGGAAAGGAAGGTGTTTGGCAGTAGGGTTCCCTCTTTTTCTTTCTTTTTTTTTTTTTTTTTCCCTTCCCATTCAGATAGCATTTTTGAACTATTGTTTAGTTTCTTCCCCAAGTAGCTGTGGAGATTGCTCTCCAGGCTGGCTTTACTTTTTACATCCAACCAATCAGGCACTCTCCAGGAAAGAGCCTTGGGCTCTTACAGTCAAGGAAATCTTGATTTTTTTGACTTGGCTGCAGGGAAGTAAAGCTGTGGAAGAAAGCTGGTTTAGGATTTATTTCATGCTCTAGTGAAGCAGGAGGACTACAAACCCTACATTTTGGTTTGAGAACTAGTCCTATTACATGTGTACTGTTTGTGGAAGAGAAATTTGGAGAGACAGAGTGTAATTAGTCTCCAGAATTAATTGGAAGACTTGAATAGGAAGCCTGGAATTCATTGTCTGTCAAATGACCTCATTAAAACAATGACTCACACCTCCAAAGCAGAGAGGTGATTTCCTCCCCTTTCCTGAATTATCATTTCACCTTTGTTTGTCTTCTTTGGTTTTTTGTTCTGCAGTAGATGAATGCTTTTTGCTGAACTCAATGCCTTTGATTCAAGGGAAAGCATTAGAGAAGGGAGAAGAAAAATGCCTAAGGCTGAACATAAATGAGTTCAAATGAACTATAGATTTAGTCTCTGTCTCTCATTTAAATTTGCCTTTAGAATTAGAAAGATGGCTTCCAGAAACAATGATTTTGTATTATAAATTAACAGGACTCTCAATACTTATAACAAAACTGTATTTAAAGGTGGCCTCCTCGCAGAAAATCTGTGAAAAGAATTTGAACTGAGTTTGTGTACACTTCCCCCCCACCCCCCTCCATTTACCAAGGCCCAAAGTGCTGGTATGAGATTCTTCTTCTCTTAAAAGTAGATGTGACCTGTGTATTTCTGGCTGTAGCCCTCCAAGGAATAATTCATAAGTTCTTGAATCTTTAGCTGAATTATCGTTGAATGTTTTCCAACTTTGTGAATTAAATAAGAATTAAATAAGTATTATATAAGCATATATAAGCAGATAATCCAACCTGTGTTACAGAACTACTTTCAACATAGATTGGTACATGATCAGCTTTCAAATGCATGATGCTAAACTTTAGCATATCTCCTAGAGGGGATTTCAAGAAAACGCTCTGTGTAAAATGATTTTTTGTGTATGAGGTTGAGATAGACATGGATATTAAGCTTGCTATTAAGCCTCAACTCAGATGTCCACAAGGAATAAAACTGCAATTTTTGAGTGATGTTTAAAGAAAACAAATGGGTGTTACTGTATGTCATAAAGCTGAGTCAGTTAGTTATAAAGTGAAGGCTTATTGGAATGCTGTGAAGTCTCCTTTCCTGCCTCCAAGAGGGAAAATGTGCATCTTTTCTGGAATGTTGCCTTTCCTTGATGGGGAGCTGCAAAACAAGAAAGGCACAAGCTCCGGGGCACAGCTGTGTTAATGACAGCTGGCTCCATGCAAGCATCAGATGCAAAATGACACTTAATCAGAAAAGTACTAAACCAATGAGGTGGTTTGCACACCCATGGGATGTGTACAACAGCACTACTGCATTATGTAAAATGTCTGCCACATACAAAATGCTCGTTGGGTTTTACTTTTTGGTACTGCAGACCTTCTTATCAAGAAAAATAGTTCCTGAGGGGTAAAGCATTTTCGATTGTTATATGTACTTCAAGTGAATACAGCTCCCTTCCCCTTCCTTAAGAACAGCCTCAATTACCTCAAATCTGGTTAGGGGGTTGCCCCTACAGTTTGGTTTGTTTTGGCAGCACTAAGAAGTTTCTAGGTGGTGTTAATATTGAAAACTTCAAGCAAATATCTTATTTTACAAAAGAAGGTGCTTGTGGTACCGCTTCAGAATATAAAGGGAGAAACTCCCCTCCCTTGCTTTAATGTCGTATTGAAAAGCAACTGACCCTTGGCTGCATTTCATATCCGAGGGAAACTTACTCCAAATCCTTCTGAGCTGTGGGAGAAAATGGACAGAGAAATGGCGGGGGTGCCTTTCAAACAGGGATATCCCAAATGGGTATGGTCAGAGTGCCATAGAATTCCCTGTCCGCTCTGCAGATGCCGCTTCCTGTAACGCTCTTACTTTCAACTCCTGTGAAGCAGTTGGACAGTTTCCAGTTGCAGTGTCTTGTTGCTGCCTTGATGGTGAGTGAAGGTGGTGTAGAGTATTTGTGGCTTTAACAGACGACGAATAAAGCCATTCAAAGGGAAGAACTGAACTGAAGCCTGTTCCTTCCCAAAGCTGTCTTAAATCTGATGTTTTGGCATGGGAGTATAGCCTTTTATGGAAAGAGCTGTTGAAAGGCAATACTAATTGCATTAATCCCGAGTAAAAATCTTTTAAGATCACTTTAGAGAGTTTATTTCTATAATGATTTCACTGCAGGGCTTCATTTAAGTTTGATAGTAAAAAAATCCTACAGTATATTTAGGATGTTTTGAACAGCACCATGCCACATTAGTTTTGCATTATCTAGCAGGTCTTTACAATGATGAAAGGATAACACAGAGCCAACGCATAGTGCATTGAAAGCTGTGAATTTTTAGAGTAAACCTGTCTCCCTCCTTTTTCTCACCTCTGAATAGATAAGTGTTGTACTCTGACAAGTTTAGAGTGGATATTGTTGCAGTGGCTTGTGCCTATGTGGAAAAAGACAGCTTCTAGAGGATGGATGGGGAGGATTTTGGGTCTTAACAAATCTGCTTTTCCAATCACCTGTTTAGGCTATCTGTCTATCCAGATGGGAAGCGCAATATTGATATACATAGATGTATTCCTGTACTGGCCTTGATCTAGTTAGTTCAGGAGTGGAGGCCAGAACATAAAGGTTTTCGGTGAGCATTTGTAGCCCACACTGATGTGTATGCTGCTCTGCCTTTGCTGTTAGTTGAAGCCACAGCTAGTGTGGGTGCAACAATAACCATGGTGCGAAAGTACATGCAGTACAATATAGACATGCGTAAACTGTCAGGAAAGGAAATTGCTCTGCTGCTGGGGTGATACCTGCCAAGATTGTGGTCCCACCAGAAAAACCTGACATCTTTCTCAATTTAAAAAACACATTTACAGAGACTTTCCTTATGCACAGTATAGCACCTGGATAATACAAGTTTCAATGTGACTTTTTTTGAAAGGTACTGTGTTGTCATTTAGGTGGTGACCTTGTTCACTGGAATTTTTAGCCTCAAGCATTGAGCTAGGGAGTCACACTTTTTGTACTTTCACATCAACCTGACTAAATCCATAATTACATTCCATATTTATAGCTAAATGATTTCATGATAAGAACCTTTTTGTAGGTGTATACATAGTACTATGGGTAAACATTATTCTCCCAATGTGACAGTAAGGGGGTGATTTAGCTTTTAATGCATCTGCAGTTATTAGAAGAAATTGTATACCAAAAGGGTTTCAGATAATGGTGCAACTCTGTAAGCTTCTGTTCTCACAATTTAAGAAGAGAAAATCTGCTGAAACTGGAGGAAATATGACTGTGAATAAAGACCTGGTCCATTAATTTTTTTTTTAAATTTATTTATTTTTTTTTAGAATAGTCTCATTCACTGAGTTCCACAACCAGTTTCACCCAGCATAAGCCAGTGGTGCTACCTCTGGCTGCTTGTTTCTGCCTTGCCTCAGTCTGGCACGAGTGTTGGTGTGGGGCTGAGTGGTGAGCCTGGTCAGAGAGCTGAGCCAGCTTGGAAAGTAGCAGGGCAAGAGGAAAAACAGCTGAGTTTTTAGCCAGATCAGCTTTCTGTTCCAGCTGAGTATGCAGCCAACCAAAATGCTAGTGCCGGCATGGAGAGTGGTGAGAGAAACACCTCTTTTGGCAGGAGTGCTGATTTCTGTGCGGGCTTAAACTGTGAAAGTCTGCTTTGACTATTGCATTGTATCCCACCATAGATTTGCTTGATTCAACAGTTGGTAGAAGGTCCTATGTAGTAAAAGCCTGAAAGACAGCCAGTGACTGAGCCTGAACACTCATGCAGAGGAAAAGCTAGTTGTTCACACCTCCACTGTGTGATGAGAGCATGCATATAAGGTTCGTGGAGATCAGGCCAGAGAAATTCCAGCTTAGCAGTAAAAGCTTAAATAAACATTTAGAGTTTGCTTTGATTTTTTTTTTTTAACTCAAAATCATGGTATTATGGGATCATAAAAATGACTCATATTTTCTAATCTTTTTTCCTAGGAATTTATCAAAGAGCTGCTAACTCGGATAAGAGGAATGAGGAAACTCAGTCCCCCTCAAAAGAAGAGTATATAAATAACTTGAAGTAGTAGCACTCTGTAAAAGACATGGCAAGGGAAATGGGACTTTGAATACAAGACCTTTATTAAAATAGTTGTCTTTCTCCACAACTTTTTTGATTTCATTCAGTTTTGACTCAAGGAATTTCTTTTGTGTGTTTTAAGGGTTCTTTTTTAAGTGTCCATTTTTTTAATCAAGAATATCAACCATTTGGATGCTGCTCAACTTTCACTTGAGGATTACTGAAGCAAGTGAAGAATCTAAGAGTTAGTGATAAGGGGCAGCAAGCCTATGTGGTGAACCAGAAGATCTTGTAAATTTACAGAGCTAGGAGACTTCTCCTTACAACTAGTTGGATAACATTTTTTAAGTTGGTTGTACATTTAACTCATGGATGTCAAGTTTCTTGTGCTTGTCTGTACATAAATTATAAAGTGGGTTGTGAATACTGTTTCACATGGATGGAGGGAAAAGTTTGTTACAGTAAATTATTTAAATGGTGGTTATTGCAAATTTGCTACCAGAGGTACAAATTTAGATTACTAAAATGAGTGCTGCCATTTTTCTAAATACCCTTAAAGCAGCCCAGTGAAGAATTTCATCATATCTCCTTGTTTAGACTGCGGCATATGAGAATTGGGAATTTTAAGGGCTTTATTTGTAAACTTAAAATTATTTGATTGACTTTGATGCTTTGCCAGATTGTTTCCTCTCCACCTCATGGTGTCTTGGAACTGTGGCAACCTATACCGAACGAGGGCCTGCAGTGATACCTAGAGAAATGTCCATCACCATTTAAAAGCTGCTTCACAATGGAGGAAAGGCAATGCTACCAAAATGAATTACAAGCACTGTCTTGCATTTAGTGATGTGGTCTTAATCTGAGTGCAGATTCCTCTCCTATTAAGGTAGGCAAAGAATATTATAGTCTTTGTTTATGGCTCTGCCCTGAGACGTGGGGAGACTTCTTAACTTGGGCTCTCTTACTTGTAAAAGCAAGAACAGAAGAGATCCCTGCTCCCTCCTGGAAAATATCCTAACTAAAATGTTCAATAAGCTACCATATGCTGGTAGGTGACACTAATCAGGCATTTTATATCAAGGGTGCTCTGAACATATTTTATTTTTCAAAAGAAGTACATGTTTGTGAATTTTATGTATACTGGCAAGCTTTTTTAATGTATTTAATTTTGTAATGTTTACCGATGATTTTATTTACCAGATATTTACTCAAATAAATGGAACAACTTGTGACTTGTTACATGTACACTTTACAAGACTACTGTTGCTGAGTAGGTTGGTAAATGGACTTGCTTATCAGAAAGAGAAGCCTGTGGGGTGGTAAGTACGTGGGAACCCAGCTGTATAGACCCTTGCCAATTGGCTTTTAATGTGCAACAAAGGCCCTTGTCCAGTATCGCTCAGCCAAGCTCCTGTAACCTGGTGCACAGTCTCACTTTTGAAAGTCTTTTGCAGATGAGGCCTTCTGTCCCTGTGCCCTGAGGGATTTAAAAAAAAAAAAAATAGCCTGGAAATTCTTGCAGATAAATGCTGCTGCTTCCTTTTTTTCCTTCCACCGGAGGTGAGAGTAGGGGAGGGCTTACACTGGGTGACACTCAGTTCTCTACTGAAGGTGTGGCAGAAGGGTGTCTTTCAGCAAGAGGCACTCTACCTTTCTTCCCTTCTGCACCCCTCTGAATTCTCCTCAAGAAATTCCAGCAGCTCTAAGAAAAGACTTGGTTGTTTTTCCTGCAGCATCTTAAATTTAAATCTTGTACCTTGCTGAAGTTGCAGTTCAGCTCTGGTTTCCTAAGGAGTCTACCAGCAAAATTTTTTAAAGTTGTGAAGTGAAACCTGTGCTCCAGGGAAATCAGGGTGGGAGAGCTTGTGATTTCATCTGTTTCTGTGTTGGGACCTCCCACTGTTGTTGTCAGCATTATCAGTGGGATGTCTTTGATTCTGAAAGAGGTGCATGTGAATGACCTCTCTTGCCATGAGGAGATTGTCTCTCCTTGGTCTGTGCTCCTTGCAGAGGATCTGATGTAGCTAGATCTAAATGACCAGGTTTGGATCAACATCACCCTTTGAAGGAGAGGGAGTTACAGGAAAAGCTTCCTTAACTCCTGAGGTAAGGGGCCTTTTGTTAGATTTTTTTCACTCAACTCTGGAGGCAGAAATAAGTGGTTTTAGTAAAGAGGTTTTAGTTACTAGCAAACTTCTGATGTTTGACTAGGCAAGTACTTTCACAGACCTCTTTCTGGAAAGCCTGTTGGTTTGTAAACCATTGAGAGCCTTTTGTAAGCACCAAGTTTATTATGTCCAAAATGGAAAAAAAAAAACCTTTTGGTTTGAGACTTGTTAGTAATGTTTAGAATTTTGAGCTGGGGTCTGAAACGCTGTCTGCTCATGGGTACTGCTCCCTGACTCATAAATTTATTCATGTGCATTTAACCCATGGGCTGAAACAATCGAGAGCATGCAATACACCTTTTCAACTTCTGAGGTGGTTACAGCTGTCTACATTTTGCAGGTGATATTTAGAAACAACCTCAAGTCTGAACATAAAGGTTCTAGTAATTTCCACATCAACAAATGCACTTTATGACTTCACTTACAACTGCAAATATAATTTTTTTTTTCTTCCTTTATAATAATGGTGTGCAAAATCAGAAACACCAAGTAATGGCAACTGCACCAGTTCTCTCTTACCTCCTATAGCAAAATGCTACTCTACAGATATTTTTCCCTTATGTTACTTGGCTAAAAAGTGCCCACGCAACTGTGCATATCACCCATTTGTGTCTTTAGTCCTATTCCTCTTGCACTGAAGTAGTTGTGGAAAATAGCAGTCTACCCCTTCTGAAACCAATTGGTTTGGTAATACACTTAGAGACAATGAAGTCTGGGACAGTCCTTACTATTTTCTTGTCTTGTGGATGGGACAGTCGGTTCTGTGAAGGGCTTCCTCTCCTCCTGCTCTGTGTGTTTCCCTATCTTATAAGTGTCACTGAGCAAAAACGGAACTCTTAAGTAGCTTTTGTTTGCAGCTGGCATGATTTTCCTGGAGACTTACAGGGTCTCGTTCTTGCTACTTTTTACTTAGTGGAGATACTCTTGGCCTTGGTGTAAGTGAAGGGAGAATCGACCCATTCACTTAAGATTTCATTGTGCTTTATGTCTTTATACTGTGTGGGTGTTCTTGGCTCTGGGCAATATTCAAGGGGCATATCAATAGCACACTGTTACTGAAACAACTTGAAATTAAATCTTGCAGCCCAGGCTCTTCATTGCCTTGTCTGAAAAGCTTTCATGTGAAGGGCCAAGTCTGGCTGCAGTGAGAGCTTCCTCTAGGCTTTTAAAGTGGCTAATGAAAGGAACTGAAGTTCCCTCTTATAAACATGTAGAGAAGCTGAGGTTTTTGTTTTGGTATTGAAGTGCCTCTCCAGCGTACAAAGATTGCCTGCAAGAGTGCATGTTTCTGGAGTCTGCTTCATGGCATAATTAGCCTTGCATGTTTTACAGCAGGAGCTGACAGTGTGATGTCTCCCATGTTTGATCTTCCAGTTGGCTTAGGAAGAGGAGGAAAGTGCTTGTAATCATATTTAGTGTGCCTCATGAGGCTGCAATGACAGGGTAGTATATTCCTGTGGCACAGAAGAAAGATGATGAGCCATTCTTCTGCCAGCCTTAGTTTTGCCCCTTCCCCTCATTATTCTGATGGTGGGTTTTATGCCTAAAGTTGCTGCTCATGCAGGGAACATCTCAGGAAAATGTGGGAGGGAAGCTTTCCCTATTGTCAGAGAACATGACCGAGAAAAGCAGGAGCAAAATATTTGCTCCTTTTGTGCACTTTAAACTCTTTGACACTGAGTCTTGGTAAGAGTCTTTAGCACTTTACCCTAGTAGGTATAATGGTGTATGTGAAATTGGAATTACTCAGCAATCTATTTCTATGATGGTTTTGCTGATTTAAGACAGCCTTAATGTAAACCTGCAGCTCTGGGGGCGGGGGGAAAATCATGTGGGCCACATCAGCAGAGAGCCTGTTGCTTGGAAACTGGAAGAAGACACAGGTCTCATTCTGAACAAACAGTTGAACTTAAACTCTTGGTGAAGTGCTGTTACAAAAGGATTAATTGCTTCTTGGCTACATAAGGTTTGCCATTGCCAGCATCGTGCACAGATGTTAAACAGGTACTGAATAACTGCATGCAATGCTTTTTAAAGGATATTGAGGTTATGGGAGGGAGTCAGAAAAGAAATCAAGTACTGGGAAGTCTAGGAAAAAAAAATCACTAAGAAAATTACTCTCTTACATATTTAGCTCTTAAGAAAACAGAGAAGAGTCTTGCTTTGCTGCATATATTTCTGTATGGGAAGAAAATGAGAAATGTAAGGGTTTTCATGTATTGGAGAAAAGCATAAGGAGGAATGCCTGGAAAATGAAGGAAGGAAACTTCGAGTGTGGAAGAAGATACAGCACCTTGATGATGAGGGTGAGGAGCCCTCTGAGCCTGCTACTGAGGGAATGGGTAAGATCACCATCTATTAGTATACTCAAATTGAAATTGGATGCTTTTCTAGATAAGTTCTCATTAGATGAGTTATTCAGTTCAGTCAAGATACGTAAAGGCCTTAAAACTCTGGATAACTGCTTCAAATTTTTTCTAGAATAGTGTAAAGCGGAGGAAACAAGAAAATGATTTTTATATTTGGGTATTGTGCTTATATAATGGTCAAATCACCAGTACCAGTTATATATATTATGTACAACTTTACTATTTTTTACTTGACTTCCATTTTACTTTGCCTTTCTCTTACTTGGCAGTAAGCAAATGCTAAGTGTGAATGTAATTAAAGTTGCTATTGAAAGCCAGAGAGAAATTGAAGTGAAGAAGGGAAAATGTGCCTAGAAAGTACCTAGTGCTTCAAAATTTATTCTTCCCATTTTAGGACTCTGCCAACAGCATAAATACAGTGTTTCTGAAGTTTTGAAGTAGCTATTTATAATAATCTTACCTAGTGCTGGTGGGATTTTTATCTCCTTTATTTTTTTTGGTAGAACTAATGACCAAATTCTCTAAGCTATTAGCTTACACTACTCTACTTACAGACTTTTCTGTTTTCCAACAAAAATTAACATTATCTATTTAAAATGAAAGAAACTGAGCTATTTGAAAAAATTTTTTTAAACATATTTAAGACTGAAACTTCTTTTGGAGGAGCAGTTAACAGATTTTGTCTGGTCTTAAACTTAAATGTCTTCTCTCACTGCATTGGTATTTATTTATTTGATTCCCCGCCCCCCCCAAGTTCAAAATAAAAAATATCCTGGGATAGCCCTTAGCAGAGGTTTCAGTCTGATTGGCTAACTGTATAATACTGGGTTGGACTTGCAGCAAATAACTAATTACCAAAAAATACAGGAGCTGATCCACTTCAAGGACACAGACTTGCCTGACCACCCACTCTGGGGGGCAGAGGGGGACAAGAGAACAAGAAGCTCTCCTACCTCCTACCTGAGGACCCTACATCAGTGTCAGCAAGGCTCTGATTCTTGCCCCGGCTTTGTGGATGGGTTTGTGTCCCCTCAAGTAGCCCATAGCCATACTGGGGCTTGTGGGACTTGGAGCGGTGAGTACTATCAAATATATGAAGAATTAGAGCATGCAGGTCTATGACAGGATTGTGCTTATCCAGGCTTGGTGTATCCCTTTGTGTTGCTTGACCTGAGGCAAACCCAGGTCTGAATAACCTTTATTTAATGTACTGATCTATAGCAAAGAGGGAATCCCAATAGGGATAATATGTTGAAACTCCCATCAATATCTGCTGTCTCCCAGTAAGAGAAGCCAATCTGTGACAGTGGTGGCTGTGCAGACCCTGCAGGCAGGTCTCCCCACAGCTCTGTCTGAGCCTGGCTTTGGGTCAGGGCCTGCCTTCCTATTTGTTTGTGCAGCCTCTGCTACTGCAGTAAGTTGCAGGTGGCTTTGTAAAGCAAATGAAGAGGCTTCAACAGATGCCTCAGACTTGTCCAACAACCAATACAGAGTCAGAGCCATGTCAAGACTACAGACAGTGTGCTATGATGGTGCTTGAGACAAAGGCACTAGAATTGACTTACTGTGGTAGGCTGGATAGGTAGGCTTCAGGTGTGTCCTAAGAGTTGCCACAACAGCAAGGACTTCTGGATGCTGCTTGTGGGTTGCTTCCAGTGTACCTGGACAACACTGTGGGCAAAGGGTGATGGTGTGCTGCCTAATGCCTGTAGAAATGTAAAGGATCGCATGTCTTGTTTGACTAACACACGATACCAAAAATGGAGTTGGACTCAACCTGTGCTAATGTGGGCCTTCAGGCAGTTTTGTACCTTGTTCTTGCAACTAACGGTCTTCAGTGAACTGCATGTTTTCTGTTGTGTCTTTCCAGTCTTAATTTCAAGCCTACCAAAGCAGTAGTTACTGAATCATTTTTAGCATCCGTTGCCTCCAGTACTGTCATGGTGCATTTGTCTACAGTCTGCATTAATTTTCCCCATTCCTTCAAGTTTAACAGCTTGATTATTTCTTTTAAGGACCTTTTACTACTCAGTAGAAATGGGAATGTGTCATCTGGTGCTATTTCTGCCACAGAGGCTCTGCTGCCCATACGAAATCAATCCAAAACACTAGAAAGGATGCTGTAAATTTTAGTGCCTTCTGAATTATAGGTTTATACTGCTGGATCTTACTCATTCTGTCTTATTTCTTTACTTCACTTTTCCAAGTAAGTCTTCATCAGTGTGTGAATACAACTCAGCCACATACTATAAGGAGAAAACAAAGCTCCTGGAGCTAATCAAGCAAATTCTCTTACATTCTGGGGGAAAAAAAAAGAAAAATGTGGCCTTTAGGGTTTGTTTTTTTTTTTCCCCAAATATCTGAAAGACACTTAGTAGTGTTTGCAGGGCTGCAGAAATGTTCTTGTTTAGAAACCTGAGGGCATAGTGCAAGTAACAAAACAAGGAATAACTGGTGGCAGACACACAAACTCACCAAATGGAGACCTTCTTTGTTCTTTGGAAAAAAAAAAAAACCATCTGTGTCTCCTGAGCTCAGCACTTTGTCACAGAGATTAACTTCCTTCCATCGGGCTCCGCTGAGGTCTGCGCTGGGTCCAAGCAGTGGCCCTGCAGAGAGGTGAGTACCAGTTCTTCAGGAGTAGTGCAGATATAAGCACATTTGTGTAATCATGTACCAGCCAACTTGCTCAACCCTGAATGCAATGTTTGGACTGCTAATAAGCCAGCGTGTCAAGCAGAGTGTTGGTAGGATGTGTCATCACCCTTTTCCATTTTGCAGTGGCTGTGATGTGTGTAGTCTCTGCTGCCACTGACAGTAAGGAATACTGCAGCTTTTCAACCTTGAAATTAGAAAAAAGCATGTTTTTTGTTTGGGAGGGACAGGAGTTTGTTGCCAACCCAAACATAAAAATAACTCTGTTTCGCTGATATATGTACCTAAAAAGCAAGACTTCTGAATAGCTATATCTGTACATGTGTGCTATTACCAAATGACAATGTCTGGTTTTGAGAGAAAATGAATCATAGAATCATAGAATTGTTTGGGTTGAAAGGGACCTTAAAGATCGTCTGGTTCCAACCCCCCTGCAATGGGCAGGGACACCTTCCACTAGACCAGGTTGCTTAAAGCCCCATTCAACATGGCCTTGAACACTGCCAGGGAGGGGACATCCACAACTTCTCTAGGCAATCTGTTCCAGTGCCTCACCACCCTCATAGTGAAGAATTTCTTCCTTATATCTAATCTAAATCTACCCTCTTTCAGTTTAAAGCCATTACTCCTTGTCCTATCACTATGCTCCCTTGTAAAAAGTCCCTCTCCAGCTTTCTTGTAGGCCCCCTTCAGGTACTAATAAAGTGTCTCTGGAGCCTTCTCTTCTCTAGGCTGAACAACCCCAACTCTCTGTTTAATGTTTAATGAAGCTGTTTAATGTTCTTTTATCTGGACTCATTTAATTCATGCCTCCTAAACTCCAGCTGTTCTTTTAATATAGTGTTCACAGTCATCAGAAATGCTTTAACATATTCCTTTGGGGAATTTTTCTGGTGCTGGTTTAGACTTAAAACAAACACAAAATGATCCCATACTGGAAAAAGGCTATGTACGCTATAACTTGTTTGCAAGATTCCCCTCTTTATACTTGTCTTGAAGGTGTTTCTGTTTCCATATCAACAATGTACCACAGTAGTATGTGTTTTATAATGGTAAATCCTTGGAATTTTAATAGTCTACCTCAAGTGCCTGCTCTGTCTTTTGTCCTCTGATGTGCCTTGGTCAAGAGCTGCCACTTAGCATATTGTATTGATTATTTCTTTGTCTATGACGCTGTACATTCAGCTTAGCACTTAATCACTCTGAGGCTGGATTTTCTGTCCTTGGCGCAAGGACAATGTATTTAAAAATATATGTTGAGTGAAGTGATAATTGTTTAACTTTCCCCCTTCTGGTTACCTCTCACATATGAAAATCTGAGCACTTCCTGAAATTAGTATGACTTTTTCGGTTCTGATCTTGTTAGCTGCTTCCTAATTCATTTAGTACTTGTTTTTCTTACAGTTTTTATTTATGGTTGCAGTTGGTATCTGCTCTAACAACTGATCCCCCTCCCTCAGAATTCCTCTCTAGTGCTCTCATCCCTTTTGCAACAGAAATTCAAGTATGTAAAAATTATGCCACCTCTGCAGCACCAGCAAAGATAACTAGGAGGGATTCAAGAGAGATCAAATAAATCAGATTAACCCACAGTATTGCTGTGTTTTCTTTGCTGAAGAAAGTTAGGCTATCATGCCCAGCCCCAGTCCTGAGTTTCACATCTTCTCTTTTTCATAAAAGCAGAATCTTCCCCAGGAGAGTGGGTTTATTTTTCTAGGCAGGAAGCACCTGAAAGAAAGTGCTTAAAAATCTGGGAGTTGGTTCAAATATCTCAGATCAGGCTCATGTACAAGGTTGGCTTTTTAAAAAAAAAATTAAGATTGGGACTGTTCAGAGCTTTTGTATCCAACCACTGACTCTTGTTAACTAGAAATTGAGGAGCAGCTGTCAAATATGCATCAGGGCTGGGAATCCAGATCAAACAGCAGGTATGGTACAGGAATATGCTGACCTTCCACTTCTTTCAAAGTTTCTTCCCTGTCTGAACCTTGCTAGTCTCAAATGCTCAAAAATCTTGAGGTAAGTAAAGTAGGCACTCTGAAGGTACGGAGTCCTGAATCTTTTATAATGCATATTGGATTGTTTGATTGTTTCTTGAGATGCTTTCTCAGGGGCCACTTGTAAGTTGTTCGCTCTGTTGATGGAGGACTGAAACTTCCTTTCCCATCTCCAGCAATTTCAGGAACAGAAATCCTGGGAAGGATGCTGGGCTTGTGATAAAAACATTAAAGTGGGGAACAACAGGAAAATAACATTTGTAGATGCTGGAGCTGCCCATCTTCCTATTCTGCTACGGTGCCCTTCTTTGTGCGTCCCATGTACCCCATGGAGTTCCCCCTGTACTGGTAGGACCCCAGGTCTGCTTGTGCACAGAAACCCATGAGGTAGACAAGCTAGATAAAATTAAAATATGCTGGCATCAGTTGGGTTTAGAGCTGATGTGGTTTACCCTCTGTCCAGTTAAATGCAGGCTACTAATATCATTAACTAGAAAGCAACCTTCCTTTAAATTGGGTTAGTGATAGGGCGCTTTTGTATATCACTTCTGTGCTTTGCTGCACTACATAGGGACCCTGGTGGAAAAAACAGTTCGTGGGTGGGTGGTAGAAACAAACAGCTCATTTTTTTTGTATTAATAGTTGAGGACAGAGAAGCAGAAGTGTTTAGATTGAAAGTGTGTTGCAGTGGAGCTTAGCTAACACCCCAACCAATTATACTTCCAGATTTTGCCCGTTGGGGACAGGAAAAGGTTGTCAAATGCTGGACTGTCTGCCAATCATGGAAGTCTGTGTTCTTCTCATTGATAGAAGGGTCACTTACTGAGAGCAAACAACTTTAATAAATGAATGGTAGTTGATGCTCAAACTTTGGCAGGAGGTTTCAGAGCTGTGTAATGGCATTTGGGAGGTGGATCCACAGCTTTCTATGCCACGTGTTTGTAGGCTAGGGGGAGCAAACTATAATGACATTTTCATGCTATCCTTTTTCTGTAAATGACAGATTAGGTGTGTGGTTCTGTTACCCACACATCTTTCCCACACAATGTGGGACCGTTATACTGCAGAGGGAAAAAGCAGATAATCAGTGGTTGCTTTCTGTGCAGAGCTTTGGACGTGGATTATCTGATAAAACAAGTGTGACTGCCACTGGAAGTTATTAAAAATAAAGAGTATCTTATTCTCCAGTGCATGTCCCCCCCCGCTTAGGGTAACACAGGGAATCAGAAGGGTTCCCGGAGAAGGAACAGGGCTGCGTGGAAGGGCAGGTGATCCCACCTCTTCGACACATGTCAGGCAACTCAAAGCTGAGCAGAGCTAAGTGTTTGTAACTCATTTCCATGGCAGTGCACAGAAGAATTGCAGTCCCTTACTTAGGGGATAGCAAATGAGTGAAGTCTTATATTCAAAATAAATACCACAAAATAGTTTTTCCCCTATTTGCTGGCATTAATTAAATAGAGCCGAGTTCTCTACTTTGTCTATTGTACCCACTCAGCTTGTTGCAACCTGAGGTTTCTGTCTCATCCATCCTCTTCCGACCTAAGTATCTCTTGCTGTCTGCCATTTTGTTGTCTGACTGTCTTCTGCTTTGCAGATCTTGGAGAAATGTTTTTCACAAGAGGGTATAAGACAGCACTTTGCATTAACCCACTACCATGACAGAAACTGGCTGTTAATTCCTACTTTTTGCACCATCCCTACTTGGATCGTGACAGTGTATTCTCCATCACTGCTTAGGGAAAGAGAAGGGCTCCAGTGAGCACAACCTGCCTACTTGTTCCTGTTGGGACTCAAGTAAAATAGAGATCCTCAGGTTCTGACACAGAGGCTGCCTAAAGTGGCGTCAGCAAGTCCCACAGCTGAAAGCCCAGGTATGGATAGTGCTCTCTCCCTGCACGCGTCTCAGACGGGCACGTCCCTGGTGCTTAGTCAACAGCAGCGTCAAAAAGCAAGGAGCAGCACTTCCTCTCCTCTTCACAGAGCTCTTAACAGTCAATGTACTGAAAGCTTTGTGTACTAGACAGTATGCCTGTAGGAAAACAAGCATGCGAACTCGCCTGCATCTAATATTAGGTCACATTGTCAAAACAGATTGTGGTGATTCTCTCTGAAAAAGGAAAGGAAAAGTCTTCATCTCAAGTCCAGATGCCCTTCATGGCTTTGACAGCAGAGCTTCTCAGGACAGCAGTTTCCTAAACAAGATGCTGCTAGTATCTAATGGTATATCAGTATTTTTCTTTCCTTATTACCTTATTTCTAGTTTCCTAAAGGAGTGGAGTCAGTCCTTTTAGCAGCTGACATATCAAAAGCATCCAGGAGGAGACTACAGGAAACTGGCAGTGACTTGGAAAATTGAAGCAAATCTGCAGGGAGTCTCTTGGCCGATTCAGTGGCTTTCTAACATCTTTCCCTCCCAGCTGGACCTGCCTCCTGGCAGCAAAGGCCCCACCTAGGCTGAACACGTCAGAGGCAGAAGCAGCACACTGACCTCTTTAATTTCTGAGGATTAATGTGTTTTACTGTTTAAGGTAAACACCTAAATGAATGCTGAGGAGCCTTGCTTGTATTTCTCTATCTCTCTGTCCTCCATCACCTCTCAGTTGCTCACTGGAAGGAGTCATAAACAATGTAGTAGTTTTAAAATACCTTTGAAAAAATTAAAATAACGGATGTGAACTGTGTAGTATAAGACCACTTGTGAGGGCGAGCTATGGCAGATGTAACAAGTGGGAATCCTGCTGAGGGACTGTTGTTTGGGTATATTTCAAGGGTTTAAATAGGATTAAGGTATTTATTATTATTAATGGGAAAATAATCTTTATCCCTCCAGAACATTAGAGATGCACCACTTTTAATGTCACAGAGGAATACTCTATGGGCAAATATAAAGTTCCTGTAGTCTAAATAGGCTGGCTGAGCTTGAAGCTAGGCTAACTGAGGATTTTCTCTTACTAACAACACACGCTGCTTATTCTGCTGCAAGCTTGTTAAGGCCAATGGCCAAGACATTCATAATTAACTACTGATTTGAAGGGCCTTGATTTATCGGTGTTCCAACATGGGGCACTTTAGAAGAACCTTTATTTAAAAAATAATGACTCTTTACACAATGTTGCTCACCTGGAGCACTATGAAGTTGAGGCTCCCAAACTCACTGGCCATTCTTGAAAATCTTCTGGATATTGACAAGATGAATGGTGTACATCTGTTTAGGCAGTGCCTGTGGCTGCTTGGTGCTGTAGCAGTAAATAAAAATTATTAAAAAGCCAGGCTTTATGGTTACATAAACTGCCTTTTTATGACAGGATAATGTTAACATCTGATTTGTATAGCAGGCAGCAGGCTTTTTTGTCCTATAAAAATAATGGGTTAAATTAAAAAAAAAAACCCACCTCCCGAACCACCTTCTGTTACCCCGACAACTCTTTTTAAAACGCAGCTGGTAACCATTATGTAAAGTGTTTGTTTAACACTGACCACTGCTTCCTCCTTTGTCCCTAATGTGTATGCAGCACTTTGCTATTTGAAGCGGGGAGAGGCATTTCGGTGTGTTTGCGTTCAGGGCATGTGAGAGTCTTTGCTGCAGAGCATGGCCTTCCCGGCATGTGGAGCACAGCAAGGTCATCTGCAGCAGGCTGAGGAAGGCAATAAATCAATGAACCAAGCAAAGGCAGTCACTGGTAACTAGCTAAGAATAAAGAGAAGGGCTCGGGTATGCAATGTTCACTGTCAGCAAACAGAGCTTGAAATCCTCAAGCCAAACAGTGCATTTCTGAGTTCAGGGTGAGGCTCGGAGGAAGCCCGAGTTATCGGATCTCAGGATGCTGCGGCCTGAGTGAAGGTCAGCTTCACACAATGTTTGCTGACAAGTGCAATAGATGAGTTGCTGTGTGAGATGGCTTTAATGGACTTGAATGAAATAAGAAACGTTGGACCCTGAGTGTTGTTAAAGACTTTCGTGTATGAAGCCATTAACTCTTGGGTTTGTAGCCCTGTTGGTTTTGCCTGGCTGGGAGACAGCAGAAAACCTTGGGGGGCTCTTTCTGACCCAGCTGGAAGAGAAGAAGAAACCTGAGTGCCTGACTGCAAGGTTTCCAGCCCAGTGGGCTGCCTGAAAAGAGCTGGATGATTCAAATGCACTATTAAAACACTGCAGCTGCTCTGGGAAGGAAGTAGCACGTGTGGGGTTTCTTGGGTGCTTGATCTGTTTTTAGTTTCATGTATTGCTCTTTTTTTTTAAACTGGCTGCTCTGGCTACGTAATGCTGCCTTGGCATATCTCCTTTCAGATGTTGCCAGCCTATGCTGGACCAGGGCTTGATCTAGCTCAGTAGAAAGGCCAGCTAAAATATTCCTGAACTGGTATAGAGCAAGCCCCACATTGCTCCTGCTGTGCTTGCCCTTTTGGGGCACTCCACTATGCCTGTCCCCATGGCCCCAGGCTCTGGTGGCTTTCCTTGCCCTCCTTCGCCCACATACCGACCCCTCCTGCTTTGGCAGCCCTTCTTTGCCCCACAGGGGAGGGCAGCTTGACCTGCCTCCTGCCTCCGAACCCCCTCCTCCTCCCCAGGGCTCCGTTCCGTTGTAGCATCTCCGTGCTGTCCAACGGCGCAAGGAAGGCTCACAGGTCTCAGGCTGAGCTGAGGGCTGGTGCTCACAGCCAAGAGGCTGCACAGCATCACCCTGCGAGAAATTACAGGGATCTCCCAAGCTATTACTTCTGTGATGTACCTGGGTGTTGTTCTGGGGATTTCACCTGTTTGGAAGGGAGGCAGTCACAATACAAACGAGCTTGGCTGCAATGAAGCAAAAATGCAGTCAGTAAGGGATCTTCTCAGCGCTGCAAACTGGGATTTAACCTTGCAGTTCCGCTAGCAGTCTCCTGTGTGGCCTTGAGAAAGTCGCTTCTGTGCATCAGCCCCCCTTGCAGTAATGGTCCAGGGCTGGTTTTGTCACAGGGGTATTGTCAGGATAAATGCAGCCGAGGCAGGAAAGCATCGTGGGGACACGAGCCACTCGACTGTCTTGGATCGAGCGCAATAAACAGGATGCGTAACTCACCCATGTAGTTTCACCTTGGTGAAGTGAATTTTCTTAGCTTGCCTCAAAACTGTATTGATATTATAAAGTGGAAAACAAACTCAACTCCAAAGTCCAGTGTATAGAGACAAGAAAGGTTATTTTTAACAGTGTGGGAAGTGCTGTACTTACAAGGTTAATGCTACCCACAGTACGTGCCTTACATTTTGCTGAACAGAAGCAGAGCCCTCTCGGGTTACGGAGCTGAAAGGGAATAGCAAGCTGGTGTGCTAATAATTCCTATGTTACTATTTTTAAAGTTCTGCCTGTGTTGTTTGTAGCCTTGTTACCCAGCAGTGCCTCCTGATGCCAGGTTACTTGAGGCAAAGTTGGTGTTTCCACTTAAGTCTCTATTAACTTTCTGGCTTTTTGTTCGCCTTTCCCTGCCCCCCCCCCCCTTTTTTACTTACATTATAATGCTCTTGTGCATAAAAATAATAATAATAATCTTGTAGCCAGAAACTTGAATTTGACAAAACTTTTGTTGTCTAGTTCAAATACTCAGACTTGTACTTGCAGAGTCCCAGCACCCTCTGCCTGCCTTCGTGACCTTAGTTATGGGTACACAAAATGGTTTCTGTGACCTTTTTTTTTTTTTTTGGCTTGATGGCTCGATGCTTTCCTAGTCAGCTTGTGTGTGCAAACACTGCTGAACACCTAGAGGCAAGCTGACAGGTTAAGCAGTTATAGTCACAAAGCTCCTGTTTGCATGCCCGCCCCAAGCCCCGTCGGAAGCTCACAGGGAGGCGCGATCTGCTGCTGGGGGCCTTGCTGAAGCCTCTGCACTGCTGGCGGAGCTGCCTGGGGAATCTGGCTCCCTCGCAAGGGCTCTGGCGATACGTATCGACACCTGTGAGGATGCCTGTGGAAGGAGAGCTGCTGAAAGAGCAAACGAGAGTTATTTGCAATAAAAGCTGAAACATTCATGAGAGTTCCCCTGAAAGAAAGGGAATTTTCTGCAGGAGGAGGGAAGGTCAATCTACAGCTTGTCGACTGCAGTAACTCTGTCTCTTACCCCTTCAATGTGCAGGGAGATGCCCTGATGTCCGATGCCGGTCAGCCTGTGGCACTGTGATAAAGCATCGCTCACCTGGAGGCGGCACGACTGCCTGTCTGCTGCTGTGTCCTCGGAGTGACAAGCAGCCTTCCCAGGTGCGTGGAGCAAATAAGGAAGAGGGAGAGCTGAAGGGGGCAGCTCATTTTCGGAGTCAGGGCACAGGTCTGACTGACCTCCACGGGGGCAGAAGGTGCAAGAGGAAGAGGAGGGGAGGAGGAGGAGGAAGGAGGTGTGAATGGGGAGGTCCTTACGTGTCAAGCTGTCTCACCGCGGTCTCGGAAGCCCCTTGCTGTAGTCTACCATGTGGCTGCACACAGAGGTGTAATATAAAGCTTACAATGCACTATTCCAGGATGCATTTTTATTCTGAGGGGGTTTAAATTATTAATGTGCAGCACAGCAACAACTGAACCTGCTGTTAGATGGTACCTCGTGAGACCTTTTTAAATATTTAGTACTTACTAACAGAATGAAGCAAACAAACAAGAGTAGCTAAAGGGTTGAGGATGCTCTTAATTTTTAAACAGTTAAAAACAAATTAGGCAACACTTCAGAAGACAAGTGTACAAAGGCCGTTTGCCTCATACTGAGTGATCTGCACGGCGATAGGAGACCATCTGCCTGATCTGGATTTCGGTGTAGGGCTGACTGATCTGTTCAATGGACAGTGCTGTTAGAGTGACGATCCTGTAGACTCAGCTGCTCAGCAGCTCCCGAATTTATCTTTTTGGTCAGCCACCATGGGAACCAGACACTTTCCTTTCTAGAGATGCATCTGCTGTGGGCAAATCTCGCCGTGGTATGTCCTTGTAGACCTGAGCTGGAGCTCTCACTCTGCCAGATTCCCTCTATCTTCCCTTCTGCGTGGGTAGATGTTGCCAAAGCAAATGGATAGCAATCACACTTCCCCCAGGCAAAGAAAATAGAAAACATTCTCCGGCAGCTTTCTTGATTCCTTATTCCAAAGTCCTGTTTATCTTACCAATATTCATGGTGCTCTATATATTTTCAGGGTATCTCACAGGCCAGTGAGAGACTAAGTAGGTTCAGGAAAGTACTGTTCTCGTTAGGGACTGCAAAGCAGCTGAACGACTTGCCTGAGATCAAGCAGAAAGTATGGAGTGGGGGCTTTGCCTCTGAGTTTGCTGGATTTATTGTTCTCCCTGCCTGCTGCTGTGGGAGCTCAGCATGGGGTCCCTCCTGCTGTCGCTGGTGGCAGCCAGAAACAGCAAGGGGCAGATGTCCGCGCTGCTTTACAGCAGCTGTGTGGGAGGAGTGGATATGACTTACTGACCTCAGTCCTGCGGGAAAGGCTGATGACTTTTGTAGCAGGTGAAACAGTAATCTTGGGTCCCTGCTGAGAAGAAGAAAAAAACCCAACAAACCCAACACCCAGCTCAGGCTTGGATGCAGGAGCAGCTCTGCTTAGAGCATCTCCTGTCTATCCACTGAAGCCAAGGGGCAGCAATAGCTCTCCCAGAGCCCCAAAAGGCTGGCGGCCCTGCAGGCGGACTGAGGTCATGCCGGCACGTGGGGCTGGACTGCCAAACGTGGGCTGCCTCGGACAGCTGCCGGCCGTGGGGATGAGGGGTGAGGTTAGTGCAGAGGGCGAGGAAGTGAATGTGCCCAAGAGAAATGCTGCACTTGAGCCTGGTCTCTCCCCGCGGCAGGAGGGAAGATAATGTGTGACACTGAATTGCACTGGAATAAAATGGGTATGGATGAGAGCTTGTGTCAAGCCAGAAGAGCTGTGTCTGAGAAGAAAGATGAAGATAGGAACTGATTGCATGTGAGAGAGAGGCAGGGGAGCAGCACGTGTGCGAGGTAGAGGAGGGGAAATAAAGGGAGAGAGGGAGCTTGAGAGGCAGGGAACAGCTTGAGGTCAAAGGAGAAAAAGTGGAACAGAGTACAGGCAAGTGATATTAGATATAATAAAAATCCAAATAGAAAACTCAGCAAGGGCAAGAGAGCATAAAATGAGGTGTGGCTGGGGGAAAAGAAGGTTAAAATAATGGAAATAAAGTAAAAATGACTAGGGCTGCAGAAATAGTGGAAGATAATACAATAACATTAAACAGAGCAAGTGCACACTCATTTACTAGGATAGATCAATGTTGTATTTATTTGGGTAACACAAATACACTTCAGGGTTGCTTAAAAGGATTATATGGCTCTGGCCAGAGCACAGTGAGCGCTGGCTGTAATAGGTGACAGTAAATAATTATAGGTGGGAAGGCTAGAGTTACTAATTATTAAAATAACCCTGCTCATTATAAGATCCTCATTTCAGTTACTTATAACTCTAAGAAGCTATGACTGGGCTAGAGTTTTCCATACCAGCTGTCTGCCTCAGGCTGACTGTCTTTGAAAAACAGCGTTTCAAGACAACTGGGATGAGACTGGGAGCGTGCAGGAGATGGAAGTGGCAACAGACAATAGAAGTATAAAAGCATCACTCATGTGCCTAAGGACAAAATCAAGAAGAAAAAAGCCCAGCTGGAGCAAAGACTTGAGACAGACTTTAAGGGTAACAAAGAGGAATCCTGCAGGTATGCTAGCTGCTAAAAGAAATTCAGGGTAAATATGGATCTGCTCACAGATGGGGGAGGCAGCCTAGTGATGGTTGATACAGAAAAGGCTGAGGTGCTCAAGTACTTGAAGTATAGTTGCAAAGATGAAGGACCCAAATGCCCCCCAGTAGTGCCAGGCAAGGGGCAACACCTACGGACTCCACCATGGGGTGTTCGGCTTGGACCTGAGGAAAAAGGAGAGCGGTGCTGCGTAGGAAAAGGTACCCAGAGGGGATTTGGAGGTTTTCAGGACTGAGCTAGACAAAGCTGCAACTGACCTGATGTGGCTTTGCTGATAGCCCTGCTGCGAGTGGGGGATGGACTGCCTCCCAGCCAGCATCTCCTTGGTGCTGTGATGCTGCTGTGGAAAACATTGCTGTGACTATGCTGGAAAAAGGTCTGGTGACTTTTTATTTGAGAAGCTTTAGTGTCTCTGTATTTTAGCTTTGAGAGGCAAAAGAGGTCAGGTGTGGGTAGAGGACCCAAAGAACTGTCCACCAAAGGAGCCTTTACTTCTAAGCCCATAATGACAACCCAAGTTTTTCTTTTTACTCTTCCTCTGCTGTCAGGAGGCATGTGGGAAAGCCTTGGGCAAAATGTCCCATCTTCCCTGGTGCCACAGACAATAAAAGAAGCAAACCAGGTTTGCCTCTTAGTTGTGCTTCTCTTTCGAGTGGCAGCAGTCAGCTGCATGTCTAAACTCTGGCAGGGTTTGCACATATTTTTTCCCCATTTGACATCTGAATGTTTCTGACATGCTTGGAGACCTGATAGGGATGACAGCCTTGAAAAACACAGGAGGAAGTGACTAATTCTTTCTCCAGAGCGGGGACTAAGTTGTGGCTCATGCAGAAAAATAAAGGGAGACAGAATATTGAATAACTGCTAAGTAAAACCCAACTATTCTGTGCAGTAAGTACGGCAAGAGTCCTGTGGGAAAAAAGATGTGGTCACATCATAAAGACTGTTCGGTAAATGAAAACAACTGACAGAAGTGATATCTCCCCCCACCTTAGGATTTGATCACTGATGTGGTGCTTGGTGTCAGGCAGTTAGGTTCAAGCAGGAAAGATCTCTGCAGCAATCTTTCACACCAGGCTCTAGTTTGACCCGAAACCAGAACAGCATCTTGCTAAAACTGCACAGGTGTATTTGTACCCCCCCTTTTAATTTAGCAGACAGTTGTGTACGTGAGGAATGGGTGTAGGCAAACAGGCAGCACATCTGTGTATCCCTTGTCTGCGAGGCAGAAATGTTACTGACGTAATTACAGGAATTCAGAGATGTGGTTTCAAATGTAATGCGTGAGAGACGCAGAGCCCAGCTGAACAAGCTGAAGACCCAAAGCTTAGCACAGAGTAGAGGATGTTCACTTGCTGCCTCCCAGAATATCACTCTTGGCCATCCCACAGGAGGGAAAATCCTTATGTGCGTTTGAAGTCGGGAACCAGGGCAGGAGAAAATGTGTGGTCCTCGCAGCAGAGGAAAATCACCAGAGGAGCTCCTGGGCGTCTGTGCAGTTCAGATTTATACATGACCTGGAAAAGGGGGTCAGCTGTGAGCCGCCAAAATTTGCTGATGGCATTAAATTGTTCAAATTAGTAAGGAGCAGGACCAGCTGTAAAGATGTGTAGAACCTCATAAGACTGGGTGGCAGAGCAAAAAAATTACACATGAAATTCAGTACAGATGAATGTTAAGGGATGCACCTAAGAACAGAACACTTATAACTCCACATATAAAATAATAGCCTAGATAAGAGCTGAGGAAGCTGGACAACATAATTTAGTGGTCAGTACTCTGTGATGGTTAAAAAAATCCAATATACCACGTTAGGAGTTATTAACATGATGGGGAACAAAACAGAACATTGTGCCACTATGCTTTTTTGTATCTACTCCTTGAATTTTCTGTGCAGTTCTTATCCTCTCATCTCAAACAGGTTATGGTAGACCTGGAAAAGGTTCAAAAAAGGGCAACAAGGATGATCTGAGGTGTGGTAAGCCTTTTGTACAGGAAGGAAGATGCTAGACCAGAGAAGAGGTGTGTACGGGTGGATAGGCTAGAAGTTTACAAAATCATGGGGAGAGTAGTTAGGGACAAAACTCAGCTAATATGAGAACTGAGAGCCATCAAATGAAAACAATCAACCCAGATTCAGAACGAACGAAAACATGGAGTTCTCTAAACAACAAGTGGCTGACCTGAAGAGCCAAGTCTTTACCACAGGAGGTTGGGGGTGCCAAAAGTTCAAGGGAGACTGAATGATTAGTAGGAAGAGACAGACATTGGTTACTACAAAAAGATAAACCCTCAGAACCCTCACACATATCTGATTCAGGGCAAGTCGGAGCTGGAACTAGGGAAAAGGTGGGACAGTCTCAGGGAGAAGAATCATACAAGCTTGTCTTATTCCCATTTTTCCCTAGACATTTGCTTATGGTGACTGCTGGGAGAGGGGTTCCTGGGCCAGGTGGTCCAATGCAGTCGGTCTGATCTTATTTCCTGGAGAGGGCCGTTCAAGGGGCAGACCCTAGGCCTGTTACCACTTGCCATCTCAGTGGAGCGTACAAATTTCTCATGCAAACCGACAAACTGGTTAAAGAATTATACTAAGGATTTTTATAATTGTATTTTAAATTGCTATTTTGAAATGTCTTAACTAGCTCTAAATGTTCCCGACTCTTATAAAAGCACATCTGCGTCAAACACTCATTTCATGACAAATCAAGCTGCATGGCCCTCATTCCAGTGTTATGTAGGCAGCAAATATGGTACTTTTACAGCAAATATTAGTTTTAGTAAAACAGCACTTTCTGCTCTGCCCTTCACTAGAGTGGTTTCCAAGGCTTTTTCTTGGGGGCTGGATGACGAGTGTGCACAGCCTTTTTGTCATTTGAGAGTGAGAATGGGGAGGGCTAATAAAGGAAAGGTTTCTTCCCCCAGTACGTCCTGTCAATTTTCCTTTGTTATGGAGAAGAACGTGTTCCTCTGTCAAAAGAGGCCAATTTTGCACCGTATGAAGGAACAACATGAGCTCTCCAATAACCGCTGTGGCAGGGAATTCAACGGTCCCTACTCTAGTTCATCTCACTCCAAAGACTGTCAGGATTCCTGTTAATTGCAGTAAGGTCAATACAAGTGAGAACTGACCTTGGGGTGAGGTTATAGCTCAGGATGAGCTTAGAAAAGAGTGAGAATCTTCAGTAAGTTTTTGTGATGGACATACAGCTGCTGCGGGACAGCTAGAAATGGTCAGATGCAATAAGAAGTTATTGGAAGAATAGAGTTGAATAGCTGTATTGGAAGGAATACTTGGAGGTCATTTAATCTAACCACTTGCCAAAAGCAGAGTTAACCTCAACATCAGATCAGGTTGGTCAGGGCCTATTTGTGATTCAGTGACTGTTTTGTGCAGTTTCTCTTTCAGCGCTCAGCCGTAGGCTAGTCCCGGTGCAGTGATCACTGTGTGGATCACTGTGTCTTGGTCAAGGTTGTGAAGAAGTAATGAATCTTCCAAAGTCACATCTTTTTTTCTTGTATCCATTCACATTACCTGCTTTTCACTGGGCCTGTGACATTGGCAGTTCATGCAAGACTTTGGGATAAAAGGACAATTAAGCTGCCTGCTTGAGCTGGGAGAGTCAATAGCAAATATGTGCTACAAGCAGAGTATTTCTGACACTTGGTCCTGTCCTGCCGGAGAAGCGATTGGGTGAGACTGACCCTCAGGTGCACTGTACGGGGCTGAGGAAAATTAGCAGCTTTTCTGTCCGTGAGAGCTAGTCCTTGCCCAGCTGTTGGGGGGAACGAGGACCCTGACTGAATCCAGTCTTGAGCGTTTTCTCTGGTTGCCTTGAGAGTATCTTCCCCAATAGCCATAATCTCTGGGCCTTGCTGTCTCCCAAAGAAGCTGACCAGTATGTGGGCTGTAGGTGAAACTTCTTACTGGGTTGGAAAAGCCAGCTTTTGCCCACTATGGGCCATTTATTATCAGCCTCCATTACTGCTGTTGTGGCCACTGCTTCCAAGGGTAGGTTTGTCTTAGTAGTGAGGGACAGCGTGTGGGCGGGGATTCAGTGGGTGTTCAAAGACAGTTGACACATGATTGTATCTTAAATACTTCTTTTGGCTACTTTCTGCCTAGTTTGAACAGGATGAAGAAGCACAACTGAAATCCAAGTACCCTGTTCGTGACGTGTCCCTTCCTAGTCCCCCAGCTCAGCCTCCCAGCCATGTTCCTGCAGCTTCTTGCTTGTGAGCCCTCGTCTTATGATCCTGAGCATTAGCAGGCCAGTGAGCTTGTCTGGCAAAGTCACGGCTGTGGATGACCTGTGGCAGGATGGTGTCCTGGGGAGCCAGGTATGGGAGGCAGCCTGCTGCTCCCCAGATTTGCTTTCTGATGGGGCTCAAACACGAGCTCACGGGCTGGTGTTAATACCTGCAAGCTTTCTGTCACCTGCTCACAGAATGAAAAATGAATATGCTTATGCGCTGACTAAATTATGCTATACTCTAATTCCTGAAGAAAATGTTGATAAGAGTGCTTTTGAGAAAGGCTTTTTAATATCCTTTCCAAGTGACTAAAGGAATTCCAATTAGACCTTACAAGTCATTTTCATTTCCCTTGTCATTGCTGTCTAATTCTGAAAAATGCTTCCATCTCTACTGCTTTCATGTATCATCTGCTCTTCTTATTTGTCCACTGGGCCATAATCCTGGTGGGTGACATGACAGCTATTTCCAGGGCAAGAGCATTACAAATTCTAATAATATCTTTCACTGAGGTAGCACTTTCATCCCTGGTGGAGCTGTGCAAAATGAAGTTTTATACACATACTTTCACCACTTCATATGGTTTTCTAATTTCACATTGTGCAGCTTCTGGTTACCACATTTCATATAACTTTGAGCTAAATAAACCCACAACCCTCTTTTTTTCCTTTGTACTTTTGATTAAGGAAAATAGGCTTGAAAGTACAATTTATTTAGGTTTTGGATTGGAAACAAGGCTATTCAGCATTTAAAAATAATAGGAAAGTGTCCCTATGTGCTAAAATAGGCTTATTTTTGTTTGTGTAACAAAAAGTAAAACCAAATCCAGCCCCTCGGAGTTTTAGCCGGTCAGCTTTACATTTCATTACTGCTATCCCATGCATCTTTACTCTGAAAAGGGCAGAAATATATTTTTGTGCTGAAGCTTTTATATTAAATAATTGTTCCATCTGCCATTGAAATACAACTATTTTTTGAAAGGGATGTGGCCAGTGCTGAACGCTGTGCTGCAACATTACGCAGTGGTTTATGGGATGCGGTGAAGAGAGTACAATGCCCAAGCGTAACGACAGCGAGGATTTGTGTGGGCTGAATGTTAATGACTCAAACTGCAGTTTTCCCAAGGCACTAGGGTTAACTTCTCTCAGCATGGAGGACAACAAACAAGAGATCCCCCTGGCCAAGCGTCATGGCTTTAGTTCAGCACAGATGCGGAGGGAAGGTTGCTGCCAACCAACTAGCACTAGTTGGTGTTTTGTTTTTTGTTTTTTTTTTTCTTTGCAGTACCTGCGATTTCTTTGTCCTTGCTAATGAAAAATATGTCTGTGAAAGGAAGGACTGCTGAAAAAATATTCAAGGACTTCTTTGGGTGTTGGCTTAGGGCAAAAATTATATTTCCTAGACTTCTGTAATAGTTCTGCTCAGTGCCTGAATGTGTGTTGTTTAAATTGGATAACTACTGCTGCAGCCTTCTATCGAGGCTAGAGCTTATTTGTTGAAACTCTTCTCTGCTACATTTGTTCTTGTACAATATAGGGCCCACCCTTGGCTGGATTCTTATTTAACTGATGTTGATCAGGAAGAATTTCACAGAAGGCAAAAGACTGACACTGCAAAATAGTCCCAAAAAGGACTTAGTCTCCTTGTGCATTACTTTATTAATTATAATACGCTTGAGAATTAAGAATATAATTTGAGTCACTAAAATGTGCAGTGAGTCATTGCTTCATAGCCCCATCAACTTTCCAGGGGTGGCTGTGCAGTCTCTGTTTTGTCCCTGGAGAACCTGTGAGCTCAGTCATGTCCAAATCAGTAGTAGTTACATATTTAGTCCATATTTAAGTTCATTTTTATTAATCCGTATTTAAATATGGATTTCCCTGTACTCTGTGGTATTACATCATTTGAAGGAAAACTTTTACTTTTAGTTGTCCTATATTTTGCGATGTGTAGCTCTGAATATCCCATAAAGGGGCTATTTCACAAGGAATAAGTACATGCTTCTTTGCAAGGACACCCACAAAAGACGTGAGTGAATGATGTCTTAAACCACTGAAACGTAAAGTGAATGCTCTGTGAAATTCTGGGAGAAATCCCAGCAGGACCTGTCTGCTGCTCTCTCTGGCCTTGGATCTAGAGTCCAAAGAAAAAACATGTGCAATGGTTTAATGGGAAAGGAATTACACAATATATGAGAGTATGGCACAATGTACTGTGGCACTAGGCAATGTCCTTGGTCATGTAGAAGAGCATTTTTGTAGGAGCAAAATGGACGCATTTTCAAATTTGTATTGTTTCTGCATGTCCCTTCCAAATACTGTAGCTTCATGAAAAAGCAAAGCAAATTAGATTACACGTTCTTCAGCAAGATTGCCTTCTTTTGATGCTTTTGTGTAGCTGTTAAATGCCTCCAAAAGCACAGAAGTTATCCTACAAAGCCCTCAATCAGTATACTGAAAGTTAAGGCTTTGAAGGACACTTAATTATGAGGTTAGAAATAGTTATTTCTGATATTCTGTTTGAGATCTCTTATTTCATGCGTAAACCAACATACAATGCAAAAGTGACTACAAACCTCATGGCAAGGAATTTGTGGCTAATAACAAAATGCATAGCATACAACATGCTTGATCTCAGGGATATAAAACCTGCTGGAATGAGATAATCAAAACTCTGATGTCAAACCCCAGAGCATTCTTATATCGACCTAGAGGTTGGGGACTTTTTGCCCCGCTTTGCTCCTCTGCTTAGAAAAGTATCCAGGAGGTGTGTACTGGGGACAGCCCAAAAGAAAGTGCCAAGCCCAGAACCTTTGGCTGCTTTTTCACTGCTATTTCCTTTTTGACCGCTATTATAGGACAATTTTTTTTTGACAGCTGTGTCTAGAATCAAGTTGATCAAGTCGAATATCTCTGCTCTGAAAAAAGAATATTTAATTCTTTCTCATTCTTCCTTACTTTCAGAGGAAGTACCAGCTATTGCATACTATATCTAGCTGTGCCAAAGCATCTCTGTGCTTCCAGTTTGGGATCCTTTCTCTGCTGTTCCAGGGCAAATCTCGCATTCTTAAGGAGCTCAGTTCAGTTGCCTAAACAACAGCCATCTAGTGCTGTTTGAGTGCCTTAGGATTTCTGACAGGTCTCTCAGCATCAGCAGATGTGATGCAGAGCTCACCGCTGGCCCATGCCCTACTGAGGGACAGCTGGAGTGAGGTGGGGTAAAGTTGGGTATCTCAGGGGGTTTGAGGCTTCTATGCTTAGACAGCAGAACTGGACCCAGCCTATCCTGGTGTATCCAACCATGCAGGTGTGAAAGTGAGGACCACATGGATGGATAAGGCTTAGAGTTTTATCAGGATCCTTGCCTTGCAATTTCCATGGGCAAGAGGTCTCGCTGTCCTTCCCTGCCTGGGTAATGAACAGAGGAGAGCAAACAGGGCTGTTTGTGTGGTAGTTTTGCTAGGGAAGGGAGGAGGAAGGAGAAAAGGGCTTGGGGCCCTGGAAAGAAAATAAGCTTGTTGAATTTCTGCCTTGTGTGATTGGTGGGTGTCCTTTTACCAGTGTGGGGAGGCCATGGCCCTGGGAGAGCAGTTTCCTTCTCCAAAGTCTGGGCTGGAGCAGCTGGGAGCGATGGGGAGCTTCCTAGCTGATGCCTAACCTTGTAGAGATGAGCAGCCCTCTGGCTGGTGTCATAATGTGCTCCTGTACCAAGGGTGCTCCTGCAACCCAGGAGGCCTCCAAAGCTAGGAAGAGGCAGGTGATGGAAAGGAAGACTAATATTAGCAAAATGATAACTGAATCTGTGATGTCTGAGTGAACTGAATCGTAACCTGCCTGCTGTGCACAAAGGTAGGGGACCTCATGAGAGGCTTGAATTGTTCATTTGGGGGTGCTGGGAGAAGCTAGTGGTGGTGGTCCCTGTTGGTACCAATAAAGGGATGTTCTGGGGGCTGTCTTCAGGTTGGGAGGCAGGAGACTGGTATCCCAGATCTCTGCAGTAGCACTGTCTGAAATACTGCCAGGGCCATAAATAGGGCTTAGGAGGCAGGCAAAGAGCCAGTGTCCCAATGCACAGAGGAGGTGACGGGGCAGAAAGGTAGGATTAAAGCATTTGGGAAATGAGGAAGCTTCTGGGACAAAAGGGGTCTGTGCAGGCTGTAAGGCTGTGCCACGGTTAAATTGAGGCCAGGCTGTGCACCTCTGAAAAGCTTGGGAGGGAAATAAACAGCCCAATTGTAATAAACAAGGAAAATGAGACAGCCTGCGGTCCCCCTTGGCCAGCAATGCTGAGCAATGGAGCTAGGGCAAAACATACCCGTGCTTTTACAGCAGCGCTCGGTGTTTAAAAAATTGGATGGGGGAATGAGAATTCCTGGGCTCAAATGGCAACCCTGATGGAGCAATCGTCCAAGGGACATGGTGGGAGGAGGATAATCTGTGGGATACGGTGTTGCCAGGCTACCAACCTTGCAGGATGAGAAAACAGGACATATTGGCGGGGGAGTGACGCTGTATTTGAAGGATAACATGAAGTGTAATGGCACAAAAATGTTCCAAGGAAAAGAGGTGTGCAGTGGAACCCCTAATAACAAGGTGTTGTGGTAGGACCATACTGACGATCCCCTGATCATCGTGACATGACCAGGAAATGTTAAGCGAGGTGAGAGGAGCTGCAGTTGTAAGACAGACAGTAAAGTGGGTAGTTGTAACCTCCCTTTATAGACTGGATTGATGCCTTGTCAGGGTGAGGTATAGTGGTAAAAAATTTTGACATGCTGTCTGACTGCTACCTAGTACAACCTTCAAGAAAAGATGCTGATCTGTGTTTGGTCCCAAGTGGTTTATGAGACCTACTTCAAGAAGTAGCCGTGAGAGACCTGCTCAGTAACAGCTGTCTCAACATGATTAGATTTCAGCAAAAGCAAGCTGAATGAATTCAGAACATGAATATTCAATTTCAAGAAAGGAAACTCTGTGAAAATGAGGCAATTTGTCAAAAAAAGAAAATAAACCAACCTTGAAAACAGTAGTCTAGGAAGTGAGAAAACTGGAGGCTTCTCAAAATTACTGTATTAGAAGTTTAGGTAAATTTTGCATTTCATAGAATCATAGAATCATAGAATTGTTAAGGTTCGAAAAGACCCTTAAGATCATCAGGTCCAACCATTAACCTACCACTGCCAAGTCCACCACTAAACCATGTCTTCAAGCACTGCATCTACCCGTCTTTTAAATACCTCCAGGGATGGGGACTCAACCACTTCCCTGAGCAGCCTGTTCCAGTGCCTGACTACTCTTTCAGTAAAGAAGTTTTTCCTAATATCCAACCTAAACTTACCCTGGCGCAGCTTGAGGCCATTTCCTCTCATCCTATCGTTTGTTACTGGGGTGAAGAGACCGACCCCCACCTCACTACAACCTCCTTTCAGGTAGTTGTGGAGAGCAATAAGGTCTCCCCTCAGCCTCCTCTTCTCCAGACTCAACAACCCCAGCTCCCTCAGCCGCTCCTCATAAGACTTGTCCTCTAGACCCTTCACCAACCTCATTGCCCTTCTCTGGACACGCTCCAGCACCTCGATGTCCTTCTTGAAGTGAGGGGCCCAAAACTGGACACAGTATTCGAGGTGCGGCCTCACCAGTGCCGAATACAGGGGCACTATCACCTGCCTGGTCCTCTTTCAATTAAAGAGAAAACATAAATCCAGGAAAATCCCTTCAAGGCTTAATAGAGAAGTTCAGGCGATCACAAGGAGAGGATCAATATTAAAAAAAGGGAACATTGCCTAAATGAAGAGTGCCCATAAATTATGACAGGTAATTAGGCAATTAGGAGGACTAAAAAAAACCCCCTAAAACTTGAAGAAAGCCTTGCTAAAGATGCTTGAGCTGCTCGTGAAGAGTTCGAATGCATTGGAATTGGGAAGCCAGGCACAGAATCGGGGGGACCATTTGCTGGCCAAAGGTGAAACTGTGTGCTCAGTGCATCATACCTGGGTAGCTCAGTGTATTTGTGTTGGTCTTTGCTGTCGGGGAGATTCCTACACCCAACATCATCTTCACAGCAGGAAGGTCATAGGAGCCAGATCAGGTTTGACCAAGAAGGTAAGTTAATAAGTCCCTGAGACTAGATGGCATCTAGCCTGGACTTCGGAAGGATCTCCAAGGTGAAGTTACTGAACTTCTGCCTGTGCAGCCCATTGTTATAAGTAGCCACTGTGGCAGTAGACTGGTGGATTGCCTGTGTAATTCCTACCTATGAAATGGGTCTGGAGAGGATCCGGGGATGTACAGAGCAGTGAGTCTGATTTCTACCCTTGGCCAGTTAGTGTAAGAAAGAACAAGGTCACTGGAACTGTGGATAAACACAGCTGGCTTGGAAGGTCTCCATCACTGCAGTGAGATCCTGCCTTGCTCTTCTGCTCAAGTTTTATACGTACATCAAAGAACATATGTGAGAAAGCTCTAGCTGGCACATTGTAGCTTGGATCTTCCAGATTCAGCGTACCAACCTAGGTGGACCATTGGTCTAACCAAACAGGGCATTTCTTATGCTCTCAGCCACAAGTTTTAAACTCTTGTGAGTTTTTGCAAACAGAATGAATTCTATGATTCATGGGACTGTGCAAAGTGAAGAGCTGCTGTGGGTTGGTGATGTGGCACTGCAGTCTTTCTTCTCTTGGAGTCTACCTGCTCATAATGCAGATAAATGTTTATTCTTCCTTTCTCCTGTTTTGTCTGGAGACTGGATAGAGGAGAAACTAGATCTGATCCCTGAGAATTTACAGCTAATTTCCCCAGGCTGACAAATCACCAAATGTGATTTGCTTGCTGCTAAGGATTGGTAGAGATGTCCCAGCAAAAATGAACTCACAGAATCCTTCAGAGCAGGATGTGTTGCTAATGGGGGTTTAATTACCCAGACATTTGTTGAAAACAAAAGATGACAGGACACAGATGGTTGATCCAGTTTTTAGTGTACTGGTGGAGAGTTTTGATACAGGGTAGTGAAAGCAACTGGAAGGGAAAGTCCTTAAAGATTTATTTCTTACTAGTAAGAAGAGTTGAGAAGTTTATGTTGGAGAGCAATTTATATGATGGTGATGAAATAATCATGAAATGACACAGTCCATGGTCCTCTGGAAGAGAAGAAGAGGTGACAGGACAGTCAGGGTCCTGGACAACTAGAAAACAAGTGTGATACTGATAATTAAAAAAGGGGGAAGCGGGAGAATTATTTTTAATCAATCACTTCAGTTCTCTGAAAAATTCTGAAACAAATAGTTATGCAGTATTTTGTAGGCACTCTCTTGAGATAACTAAGTAAGTAGTATCCATTATGAATTTGTCAAGAACAAAGTGTGTTAAGCCAGTCTAAATTATTTTTACAAAATGGCAACACGTCTTACAGGTAGGAGAGAATCAGCAGGAGCTGGCATTTGACATTATTTTGTATGTCCTTATAAGTAAGCTACAAAAAAATGGTCAAAATGAAATTGTTATAGTGTAGGATCAAAACTTATTGAGAGTACCCATTTTCTCAGGTGGAGTCAAAGGTTTGTAGTCAAAGGACAGATTAAGTGGGGATTTGAGTAGAATATATTGGGTTTTCTTCCTTTTAGGATCCAAAAGCATTTTGATAAATCGAAGAAATTGCTGGTAAATAAAAGGAGACAGTTCAATAGGAACAAGTGCACGGTAGTACCCAGAGGTAGTTAAGAAGTGGAAGCAGTCAATATTTGCCCCGAGGCAGGCAGTCAACACGTGCAGTAGTCGATGCAGGGATGAGAAGGGAGGCGAGTGCCAAGGTAGCAGCGGGCCAGAAGAAGGTCTGGGGCTTACAGAGAAGCACAGGCTGAATAGGATCAGCAGCTCCATGTGAAGAAGGCCAGCCTTGCGGCTGGTGGGGGGAGGAAGATGGAACACCAGGAATCAACCAGATACCTGCTGCTTTTTCTAAATAGTCCAGGCCAGGGCTCATCTTGGGTGGTAAGCTTAAAGAAAAATGAGGACTGCCTGGGAGGATGAATGTGAAAAAACTGTGAGAATGATTAGAGGGCTAGAAAACATCACCTACTGGGATGAAAGAATGAGGTCGGTTAATCTGAAGCGAGGGGATGGAAGGGAACAAGGGAGAAGTCTTTGAATATGTGAAAGGTTCTTGCAAGGAGGAGGAGAATACAATATTTGCATAGTTATGGTAGCTAGGGCAAGAGGTAGTGGGTTTGACTCTGCTGAGAAGCTTCAAATTAGACATTAGGAAAATCTTTCTAAAATAAGTATAGCAAAGGACTGGAATAGATTCCAGAGTGGCAATGTTGGTGATTCTTCATCACTGGAAGTGTTTAGGATAGGTTAGCCAAATCTGTCCTGGAAAAGATAGAGGTACAAGGTGATTCTGCTGTGGAACAAAATTATTCTGAGACTCCATTTTCTTCCTATCCTATGTTGTTCTGATTTAGTATTTTTAAATTTCAAACCTTTTCTGAACTGCTTTCCCTTCTTCTGTGCTCTGTTTTGCGTTCTCTTTGATGTGATACTTTCTTTGAATAGTGCTGCTGATACTTTTCTGCTTTTCTGTTTTCCTCAATTAAAAATCTTAGAAATTGTTTGGATGACACTTTTACTCCTAGTCTGCAAAACCAATCTGATACTTGATGCCATAATCACTGAGGAGCACAATTGCTTTGATGAAAAGCTCAGCAAATAGTAAAGGAATTAGGAATACTTTCCAGTGTTTGCTTTCCGAGTACCCCTTGGCTTTTTTAGGATTCTACCCTTCATGTATTTTATTCTTCATCTCTTCTACCTTGTCTTGTTGTATTCTCTTCTCCAAAGCCGGTAAGTTTATTAGCAAGGCATTGCTCGGTTCCTGTACTTGCACAGTCCTGTTACCTCTCTGTAAGCGTATTGCTTCCCTCAGTGTTGCCTGGGCTAAGTAATGGAGGAACCCCATGTAATTACTTAGTGAAGTTGGAGAGTTCTTTGTCATTGGTACCTGCGACTGACTTAGGTGTTTGCTATATTTGTGTCTGAGCAGAAGGAAAGTTAGATGGATAAAAGGCTGCTGTCTGGTCTCCTGTGTACATTGTTTTATTCCCAGGGTAATATTTTTCCTTTGTTAACCAGCATGCGCCCACCCACTCTACCTGTCCTTCTTATTAGGAGCAGACAGAGCAGTGAGTCAACAAGTTTCTGTCTTCTGTGGTAAGAATTGAGCTTTGCACAAGGCTTCCTGTCATGAGATAGTGTGGTGAAGCATCTGTAGCTCTTTCCGTCACTGTAACCTGGAAGTTTTGCCTGGAAAAATTGCTTCCAAATCTGTCCAGCCATTTGGTTCTGCTTACAAAAAGTTTTCAGCTGTGAGACACAGGGAGCTTGTGTTAGAGCCACCTGTTTAAAGCAGACTATCAAAAAGCCATAGGAGGGTGTCTCACCACTCAGATGGGGTGTTTCCAATTAAAGGATGAACTATGAGTGCGACTGATGCCCATGAGCAGAAAGCACAGGCAGTCGGTACCCTGCAACAGCCTACAACAGGCAGCAAAAATGCATCTGCACCTCAGGCACCGCAGCTACATGCCTGGATGGCTTGTGCAGGTGTTGCAGAGCGCGGGTACAAAGATCTGAGATGGCGGTGTCTCTGGGCATCCTTGGCAGCCGTGGGGATGGCCAACTGCCACTGCACCTCTGTGCTGATGAAGGCTATAGAACACAAAATAAGTTTGCTGAAGGGCAGATGAAGACATTATAGTCCTAAAATGTTTGCTTTGCCCTTCTGTTGGGGTTTCTTGCCTCTGGAAGGGAGCAGGATATCCCTATGAGATTTGGCATAGCTTGTTTGCAAGAGCGAGTGAGGGTTAAGTCACCTTGTGCGCTCTGCAGTCTCCAGCACAGGGGCTGCAGCTCCAGGGGAGGGCAAGCAGATAGCTGGCCATAGTATAGCCAGAAGCAATTTTTGAACTGCTGAAGGCCATGAAAAATCTTGCCTCTGTCCTGAGTGTTAAATTCACCAGAAAGTTGCCTGATCACTGGGAAATCCCTCTGGGGCCATTGCAGTCAGCCTTCACCCTTTGGTTTGGAGTGGCTGGTCAGACATGCCACTCTTGTCCTGGTAAGGCAGCCTTTTACAAAGGTGCATGTGGGCTGGAAAGGGATTTTATTCTCTGCTCGGTCCGTTTGTTGCACAGCTATGCAGAAGGCAGGCCAACAAAAGATTCAGCAGAGTGGCTTTGAATGGAGAAAGGGCTCTGATGTAGATGTATGGTTGCATCTGTTTAGTCTTCACGCTGCAGTGGTAATGTTCATCAGGGAGTATGAACCAGCTCAGCAGATGCTGTTGTCTTGGAAAGAGAGTTAACACTGATGCCTTCCTTATTGCTAGTTTTGATCAATGATTTCAGTAATAAAGGAGGAATCAGTGCTTACCTATTAAGATTCTGCTGTAGAGAGAAGCATGAAAGATAGAAAATAGACTTTGATGGGTAGTGACCTTTAGTTTCTTTAATAAATGCAAATCAGTTGTATTTCTTATCCAAAGGCAAACTAACAGATACCTACCAAAGGAAAGGACTCGTATCCTTGCACCCCAGGGTGTGCAGAAAACAGGTTGTAGAAAGAACATGAGCCCCCAGGTTGCTGCTGGTGGGACTGGGGAACCATGGTGGGGGGCCAGGATGGGGTGAGCATGTTGATTGCACCAGCAGGACGGGAGCACAGAGGCCAAATTAGTACGATATCTTATAGAGAGAGGGGGATTTTTGAGCACTTCTGTTCTGTGAGTTGGCTCTTCTGACTGTTTCTGGCTTAGGGAGGAGGGGGAGGAGGATGGCAGTCAGAGGCAGCAGAGATTAAATTACAGCAACTTGGGATAGCGAAGTAGCATTTGACATGAATTCTGAGGCTGAAATTCTTACAGAGATCACAGCTGGCATCAAAATGTCTGAGCTTGGGGAAATGAAAATTATTTCTGTGTTGCTTAGTTCTTTGCAACAGGGAGTTTACTTCCTTACATCCTAAAAATAGACAAGACCTCCCTCCCGACTTTGAACAGCATTATTTTAACAGAACGTATTTCCCTCCACACAACCCTGTTTCTCAATGAATGGGTCTTCTTTTATAGACAGCATTTTAAGTTCACCATACAAGAGGCATGTCAAGGCTTTTCCCCTCTAACATTCATTATTAAATATGATTTAAATTGACTTGAGAAATTATTCTGTGAGCTCTTTAGCACTGAAGCCTCCTGTTTCTCTCTCACTTTTTTTTTTGAGAGGGGAAATACCCCAGATCATTCATGTGTTATAACAAGATGTTCATTCAATGATTTCAGGCAAGCAAATGCCCCCATTCTGTGGTTTTGCTTTGATTAGCACCCATTACAATACTTCTGTGCATGAATGCATTATATCTTCCTTTAGCCCTCAGGAGTCTAGTGCTGTTCAGGCAGTGCTGTAAGAAAGAAATGGACCTTTTCTTTCAGTGTGTGCATTGAACTAGATGTCAGTGATTTACAGCATGCCTTAGAAAAAGCAAGAAGTCGGAGAACTCTGTGAATTGCATTCATAAAACCACTGGACTGGCACGTTGCGACACTCCCTTCTGGGTGATCCATTGCAATTCCAGGCATAATCCCTCCTGCTACAGATGCCATCCTGTGTGATTTAACCAGCTCTGCTCCTATGCAAGGCTTGCTTCTGTCTGTGTTAGAAAGGAACCAGGTGTTAGGGTTCAGATTTCTATCTGGAGAGAAGGGGGCTGGTGGAAGGTATGGGGCTCAGCCCGTACTGTAAAGCAGAGCTCTGGGGCAAGCAGCAAGCCACTGCTGGGATCCAAGAGGGATGGGGAGGGGGCCCATGTGTGTGCATGCAGGGGGATGTGTAGGGAACAGGGACAGCCAGTGATTTTGTATGAGGACTGATGCATATTCAGAACTCGCTGTACGTTGACCTTGAGACACGCAGAAGAGTCTGGAGGCTTTTCCTTCAGAAGAGATAACACAGTCGAATAAAGGAACAGTATGCTTTCTGGATATATTTCATCACATTCAGACAGATGAATGAGTGAGGTGCACTCAAACCTCTGCAGCAACTTCTGCCAGCTTAATCCACAAAAAATGATACAGACCTTGTATCACCTTGTTAGCAGCCTTTAGCTTCTCCTGTTTAAGTTCCCATATCTTACTTGTTTCTGTATTAAATGTGGTGCTGCATTTTGCAACCATGTTGTTGGCCTGTTCAGTGCATTTTTCTTGATCACAAGAACAGTGCTTTAGACTTAAATATCTGTACTGAAGTAATGCGAGCTATATATTGAGTCAATGACTGCTAAATAATTGAGTCTGTAGTTCCCTTCACAGTGAGTGTTATTCCGAATTCTGCAAGACCATCTGTATGCTGGGCTTCAAGCTGAACTTAGTGTGGAATATGTTTGATAGACAATAGTAATATTAGATAAATTAAATGCTAGCAATAGGCTGTCAGCTTAATTATCGTAGCTGGGTGCTCTTAAAAAAAACAGTGAATTATTTTGGATGGAAATGTCTCTGTGATAACCTTTTCTAACTTCTTGCAGTTCTTGAAGTCAGTGCTGCAAGGCAGGAGAATGCCTGTGGAAGAGCCCTGCTCAGATGCCTGATTTATAGGTTCCTATTAGCACTTTCTGTTTTGACATGTGGAACAACCATTGACTGGAGCCACGGGATGAGCTCCACAACTACTGTGCCGCAGCTCTCTGACAGGGCACTCAGAGACACTCTGCTGTTCGGTTTGCTCGGCTGTTAGGTTTTTGTTTTCTTTTTGTCAACCAATTCGTATCAGGTGCTCTGTGTGTGAGCATGGGGCTTAAGTGGAAAGGAAGTAAGACTTGTATGAAGCTTCCTGGAGATGGCTTGTGCTCTCTGTGGGTACTTGAAAAATACACCTGTTCAAAAGCAAGCATGCGGGTGTTTCATGGACCTGTGCCCTGGGATTCACTGGCTCCTACATTCAGTTGCATCCTGGTCAAATCCTCTGCCTGCTTCTGCATGGTCTCTTTCCTTGCCTGCTTCAAGGACCTGAGATGGAGATTGGCTTTCTGGTAGGAATAACTAGGCTCTGCAGTGAAGGCCATCAATAACACTGGGTTTCTCAATATGACTAGTAGTAGAAGCATATTACACAAGTGTGTATATTCTAAAGCAATTATTATCACAGTATTTTTAAATGATTCTTGCATAAGGTCATCTATTGCATTTCAAGACTTCAGTTAAAGCAATAGCCAAGAGTCACAAAACCTGACTGGAATAGGGTGCTGCACCCTGGGAGGTGGGAAAGGCACTGGAGGCTCTGTCAGGCAAAGCTCTGCCAAGTCTGCTCCAGGGGTGACCTTGTGCTGGCTGCAGGACTGGCTGCACAACTATGTGACCAGGTGTCCTGGTTTTGGCTGGGATGGAGTTGGTTTTCTTCCTGGTAGCCGGTATGGGGCTGTGTTTTGGGTCTAGGTTGAGAACCATGTCGATGATACACTGATGTTTTGGTTCTTGTTAAGTAGTGCTAAGTACTTGCTAAGTGGTGCTCACACTGGTCAAGGACTTTTCAGCTTCCCATGCTCTGCCAGGGGCATGAGAGGCTGGGAGGGGGCACAGCCGGGGCAGCTGACTCAGACTGGGCGGGGGCTATTCCATACCACGTGACGTCATGCTCAGTATATAAGCAGGGGAGTTGGCCGGGGAGGGGTTCGATCGCTGCTTGGGGGACGTGCTGGGCATCGGTCGGCGGGTGGTGAGCAATTGTACAGTGTACCGCTTACTTTGTATTACTACTGTTCTATTTTTTATTTTACTTTAGTTATTAAACTGTTTTTATCTCAACCCACGAGTTTTTCCCCTTTTGCCCTTCCGATTCTCTCCCCCATCCCGCCGGTGGGGGGGGTGAGCGAGCGGCTGCGTGGTGCTTAGTTGCTGGCTGGGGTTAAACCACGACACCAGTTTGTTTTTTTTTTCCCCTGCTAAACTATCCTGACAAACTTTTATTCACTGGCAGTGAGCTGTATGGGCTCTCCCAAACAGCTTTGAATTAAATCTCTCTGTCTTTGCTTCTTCATCCCTTTTGCCCATTTATGTGAAAACATTGGGTTCCTGTGGCATCCGATTTCTCCCTCCTTCACTAATGTTAGTTACTATGGGAACTGCTAATGGGAGAAAAATCAGTGCTTTCCCCAAATACAATATGAAGTCATTTCAAATGTAACGTTCATGTTATGCTTCAGGAACCTAGATACTCAATGCATGGGTATATAAGTGAGGATTGTTGTGTGAACAGCTTGTAAACGATATGTATGTGGAGTGTTGTTCTTGCCTTCAGTATATCTGACTGGCACCATTAAAAAAAAAGTGTTCTAGTACTTTTGTTTCCATGTTCTGGGTGCCATATAGTAAAGGGGTTTGTATATAAAATCACATTTTACCTCAGATTCAAATACTTGTAAAATTCATATATATGATTTAATTAGCCATGGCTGGCATTTTTAGGGTACACTAACAAATCCTACTAAATTTCAAAGATATTTGGGCAACTGACTAGTAGTATTTTAAGAAAGTTCCTCCCACTGTTGAACAGAAAACAGTCCATTACTATACATTCCTCCTCCCAAGCGTATTCAGACTTTAAACAATGACTTCTTTTGACCTGAAGTGAGGCAAGAGACAGATTCCTGACTGTTGTGGTTTAATCTGGCAGGCAGCTAAACACCACACAGCCGTTTGCTCACACCCCCCACAGTGGGATGGGGGAGAGAATCGGGGAAAAAGGTAAAACTTGTGGTTTGAGATAAAGACAATTTAATAGGACAGAAAAGGAAGGGAAAATAAGAATAATGATAAAAGAATACGCACAATGCAGTTGCCCACCACCCGCTGACCCAGCCAGTTCCCAAGCAGTGGCCCCGTCTCCCTGGCCAACTCCTCCTGGGGTTTTTTGGTTGTTTTTTGTTTGGTTTTTTTTTTTGTTGTTCAGCATGACGTAATGCAGTATGGAATACCTCTCTGGCCAGTTTGGGTCAGCTATCCTGGTTGTGTCCCCTCCCAGCTTCTTGTGCACCTCCAGCCTCCTTGCTGGCAGGGCAGTAGGAGAAGCAGAGAAGTCCTTGACTTAGTGTAAGCACTGCTCAGCAACAACTAAAACATCAGTGTGTCATTAACATTATTCTCATCCTAAGTCCATAACACAGTACTATACCAGCTCTTAGGATTCCTTAGATGTGGGTTGCTGGTCTAAATTCAGCAAATGCTACTTAGATGGCTAAAAAAATACCCCCCAACATCTCCCAGAAAATACAGACACACAGAAAGGAGGATGGAGTGAAGGAATTTGTACAAAAAGCTTTTTTTCCCCAGTAAAATACCTGTATCAAAAGTGATTTGGATCTCTGTTCTTTTCCAGTCAAGCAGAAAATGTATTTAAGCTTTACCTGCTCAGCCCTGTTACAGTTCTATATAGAATTTCTTCCTGCTGACCTTTCCCAAGCTGGCATTTAGGTTTTAGGAGGAGTTTTGTATCTCCTTGAATCTCTCACCTTTATCCTGTCTCCTTCTGTCACTTGAATATCATGGAGGTGGTTAAGCTAATACGGAGTGCTTTTTCCTCCTCAGACTAACGAGGAAGGAAAAGTTGGAAGTCGGGCAAAATCATAGAATTGTTTGTGTTGGAAGGGACCTTAAAGATCATCTGGTTCCAACCCCTGTGCCATGGGCAGAGACACCTTCCACTAGACCAGGTTGCTCAAAGCCCCATCCAACCTGGCCTTGAACACTGCCAGGGATGGGGCATCCACAACTTCTCTAGGCAACCTGTTCCAGTGCCTCACCACCCCCCTAGTAAAGAGCTTCTTCCTTATATCTAAGTCTACCCTTGTTCAGTTTAAAGCCATTACCTACCCCTTGTCCTATCACTATGCTCCCTTGTAAAAAGTCCATGATGTTACTTGGTTCGACACTTAGTGACGACAAGGCCCCACAGGCCAGCCTGTGCAGGGGACGATGACTACTCAAGTTGCAGCAGAGAGCAGGCCAGCCCAAAAGCCCAAGTTCACCACCATGGGGAGCAGGAGGCTGGAGGGCCCAAGGAGCTCCTGGGCAGGTAGAAGACAGCCCTGCTCTGCCTCTGGCACAGTGAATATCCAACTGCTTCCTGGAAACTAGAGCAAAAGGTGAAGTTAGAGTACCATCATCCCAGAGACCCCTGCGGTGATGGTGGCTTTCTGGGATGTAAAAGGTATGGGTTTGACTCTCCTTGTGTGCAGGAAGGAATCCAAGCTTTGCTGAAACCACCCACCTACAGGATCAAAGAAAAGAGGCTGCATTTTGAAAGGAGGGGAACGGTCAATGGTCTGTTAAGAAAACATGGACCAAATGTTTGGGAAGTTGGTGTGACCCAAGCAGAGAGTAATTTGAAGGGCAGGGTTTCCAGGTTCTCAATCTGCCTGCTTTTTCAGGGGTCCCCAGCAGCTGAGGCTGCAGCGTTAGTGCTGTGGCCATGTTCACTGATGCACGATGAGGCATCCTCCTCAGCTATGCTGTGGAGTCCACCTAGGGCCTCTCAGTGTTTTGGAGACTGCAGCGAGATTCAGATCTTTGGGCATAAAAGCCCAAGAGAGTGCAGCCCAGACCCTGTATGTCATTTCCTACTAATAAAAAGAAATATGACTTTTGTGATAGCTAACCTAAATTACCCTTGTACATAAGCAGTTCCCCTTCCCCAGTCCTTTGGCAAATGTTTCTAACTGCATTTCAGCACAGGAAATTTTCACATCCCAAGAAAGTCATCCCAAAGCACTAAAATCTTTAAGAAATCTCCTCCTTTTGTAGGAGGAGAAAAGATGCTCTCGGTGGGGGGTTTTCTACTGTGGGTGGTGATGGAGCATATTCTGAGCCAAGAGTACCTTTATGACCCCAGCTTTGCCCAAATGTAGCTAGTTTGAAGCATTCTTTCAAAAGTACTCTGAGATATGTTTTGGTTTTTGTTGTGTGTGGTTTTTTTTTTTTTTTTAATTGCACCTAATGCAGAGAAACTTCCTGTTCCCTGCCTCTGTTATTGATATAAAGCTCCGCTAAGGTTTTCTAAATGTACCATCTTTCACTTTTTATACAGTAAGAATTAATTCTGATTGAGTACTTTGCTTCACTGAACTGTAGGTAAGATGAACGGGGAACTGCTGGCTAAGAAAGGGCTCTCACAATGTGTTTTAGACCTCTATGTTGCTGAGCACTTGATCTATTGACAGGTTTTGTAATGCTGTTATCCTGCTGATCTAGTTTCAGGATTTTACCTCATGCTGCAGAGTGCCTGCAGAAGAAAAAAGGAAAGAAGGAGTAGTGGTGACCCAGTTTTTCTCATGTGTCCGCACACAGTATGTCCTGGATGCCCTCCAAGTTATTTTGGTGGACAGTGTTCTTCACACTGGGGCTGGTCTCAGTTGTTACTCCTACTGATGTCCATGAGGAGAAAGCACTGGGACAGAGTGGATGGTATGCTCTGTGTTTGCAGCATATCCCAAAAAGTTTTATTTGGAAATGTCTACAGCTGTGGTCTTGGTACTACCTTGTAGTAGCTGAATCCGGGTTTTCAGCACCGCTTTAGGAACATCCTCAGACATGTCTCTCAAGGCTTACTGCTCCTTGGTGGGAGCTGTGCAGAGTGAGAAAGAATCAACTCTAACAGTCCTCTTTAAAAAATGTGGTGGCTAACCCTCAAAATCCTAATGCTGGAACTGCATTTAGCTGCTTCTAAGTGCTTTCTCAAAGCATAAGCTTAATATTCACTTGGAGGGAAACCAGAGATATTTTTAACTGGAAGAGACCAGGCTGCAGGGAAGGGGTGTTTAGCCTGGGACTACAAGCACTTAGCACTACTTCTTGAGTCCAGCCTCCCTGAAGGGAATAAAAAGCAAGTTATTTGCCTTGTGCTTGTACCGTTGCAGCAAGACAATACCGGTAACAGCCCCATTACCTTCTAGAGTTCTCCTAGCCTAAACATTTCTTTAAGAGAGACCTACAGGGCCAGATTCCAAGTAATGTACCACTTCTTATTAGATATACACCCATATGGATCATTTACATTTCAGGCACTCTTATTATACATTTTTATTATATGCTATTCTTCATGAAACAACTGAGAGAAAATCCAGAATGTTAACTGCTAGCATGATATGCAAAATCTGTACAAATGATGAATGTCTTAACAGGTCTTAAATGGTCTTAACAGAAATCTGGCCTCATTTCACAGGCAGGGGCTATACTGAGTCTGACCCCACTGTGCAACGTGTGTGGAAAATTATCCATGACAGGCCCAAAGTAAGATCCTGGTCAGGTTCATGGCAATCTTGCCATTGATGCCAGTGGGGACAAAGTTGTGGGGCTGAGGTGTAGCTTTCAGCGTCTGTTAAAATTATTGTTATTTTTCTTGTCAGATATAAAACGCAGTTGATACCTACCCCAATGCCTTCAACAAGTTTTCACAGCTGGCATGTGAATACCCGTATATCAATCCTTTCTGTTAACTCTGGCTGGCTGCCAAAATCGCTGAATACAGCTACAGCCCTGTTTGAAATTGAACACACGTCTTGACTCCTCTGAGATGCTGCTAAATAAGTCATAAGCAATTGCAACAGTCAAACTGGTATTTATCCACCCTCTTGAAAGCAATGCTTGGAGTCCTTCAAGACTTCCCAGCACTCTGCTTGTGAGTTTTCTGTAGGGCTTCTTGGTGAAATGTTTTTGCAGGGGGTAGAAAATCTCTACACAGTGTAATTCTGAGGTAGTGCTGTGAGAGACAAGTATCTTCACAAAATATTTTATAGGAGCACTGCTTTGGTTGCAAAGCTGCACTTTGTTGGTTTTTTTTTTTACTGCCACAATAAATTGGTGTTATCTAGGCTTAAGGTAGATGGTCAACAAGAGAGAGCTATCAGGAGTCATTGGCCTGCCTGACCTTCCCCTCAGCAGCAGTTGGCTGGGACATCCAGCTTTACTGGGGCAGGACATTAGAGGAATGATAAGAACTGCCTGACTGGTCTCTGTGCGTTTTAGACAGAAATACTTGCAACTAAAATCAGAGGGTGAGGATCACCAGGAGAAGTCTCTCTCATTGGCATTACCTTTACATGTAACAGCTTGCCTTATTCCAGAGAATATGGATGTATTGTAGCACAAAACCAGATGTTTGTGAATATATTTCAAAGTTGATGCTTGCCAATACACATGTTCCTTTCTGATCTAGGCAGCAGCCTTTGAAATTAAAAAGAGAGCTGAACGAGCTTTTCTTGTAGGTGGGGCATTTTTTAGCTCCCTTCCATAGGGCTTCCCTAGTTTCTAATCGAATGCATATTCAGCTAGAGTGAGAAAACGTCTCTTTTCTTTGAGGCTATCTATTGTGGCTATCTATTTTCAAGCAACTTGAAATAGCTGAAAATTACTAAGCCTGCTTAAGGGCATTTTGCTCTTTTGTCAAATTTGGTTGAATTTGGCCTGTGGGTTTAAGAAACACCTAGCACATACACACTCACATACAGAGTGTGATTGCACTAGCTGTGTTTCCACAAAAAATTGGACTAAGAAGGTCAAGCTGTGTTTAGCCCTGAGGTCAAACATCACAGACTGGAAAATGAGCCTCTGTTCTTGGTTTAGTTCTAAATGAAAAATATTTGTTTCTAACTTCTAACAATTCCTAGCACTGCAGCATTTCCCTACTTTATTTAAGAATTTCTGCAATTAGAAGAAAATGAATAATGCAAAAATGGATTTGCAAATTAATGGGCTGACTTTATTATGGTTCTAAAAATGAGGCTGCATTATGAATTATTCATGTATACCTGGATGAACACTAACTTTTCTCAAAATGTTTGTGAGGTCCAGAAGTTTCAGAGTTTCCTTCCTCACCAAAATAGGCTTGTTTGGTAGTCAAAAATAACAGCAGCAAAATCACATGAGAATAACAAAAAAAAACCCGGATGAAATAGGTTATATGAGTCACAGCCCTTAAATATGTAGAAACACAATTATCTGTTTCAAATACAAACTAAATTTGAAGGAAAAAAATAGTTTAAATACTATACAAATATGAATGTATAACATTCAGCATGAATGTTAATCTTTGTAGAAGGGAAACATTGTTAGATGGTGTCATGAGTTATTTTTTCAGAAACTTATATCAGAAGATCTTTAAAAAGATTCAGCATATTTTTTAAAAAGGGCAGAAACCATATTCCTGACTTAAGCAGCTAGGGACTTGCCATTGAGAAATTTAAAGTAGGTTATGTCTTACTTGGTGAACAGTCCCCATGCTGAAGAAGCATTTGCCTGAAGATGGCGGTCAATATGAAGCATGATAATTTTCAGGAAATTAAGGATCGTTTGGGAATAACTAAGGGATGGAAAGAAATACCATAAGCCCAGTAATACATAACTATGCCATAACAAAGAGCACAACTAGTTGAATGAAACAGCCAGGTTTGGGATTCAAGTGCCCTGTGGACATCTACTCAGTACTCAACTTCTGCAGCTCTTCACATTGTTGTCTTTGGCTGGAGGCTCCACAACCATGGCAAGACCTGGCAGAAGTGACATACTGAGTCTTGACTTATATCCTTCAAATTCGAAGGGGAAGTATTTAGCACTACAGGAATGTGACACATGAACGTAGATTTACTGACAGACCATCTTTATGTTTATATGTACCAGGAACATCCTGTTAATTAGTCATCAGCCGATCCAGAGGCCCCTACCTGAGGTGCTGCCCTAGTTAGTGCTCTATTTCAGGGCTCTGGACCTGAGTGACATGGTGATACTATCTCTATGAACTGCTGGAGGAGGCAAAAGGCTTAGAAGTTTCTCCTGTTTTGCTTTGCAAATGTGTGGAGGGTTCTTGAGTCTCTTTGTAGAGAGGAAAGTGAGCTCAAGTCCTATTGCCTTCCAAATCACCCTTTAGGTTGCTCCTATTTAAAGCCAGATCAGCCTTACAGTCCTTTGGGTAGCCTCTGTGGATGCTGGGCTTGTTCAAACCAATTCCTGAGAAGCTGAAACCCCCAAATTTACTATGAGTTTTCTTTCCAGTAAGTAAATGTCTCCACCTTCATCTCATGTAATCCCTTCCTCTGGGGCAAAGTGACTCGCAGCTGCTGCTGCTAGTGGTAATGAGCAGACCATTTTGACTGAGAAGCACTTCACACTGATGTGATGCTGGGATAAAGAGCAGGGACAACTCTCAGGGTGCAGGCTGAAAATGTGCTTCACTCAAGCCTCTTTCTTCATGCTGATAAAGGGAAAGGAAAAAGGGTGTGGGGTTAAATGCTCTTTTACTTTCAGGGTCTATTTTTTAAATACGTCCTTTTCATTAGTAAATGTTGTACTATTTCACCAGTTACCTATGCAGTTATAGCACCCCAGGCTTCTGTCGGTGCTGAAGTCCCAGTTTGCCAGGTGCTGGGCAGTGGATGCCAAATCATTTATAGCCTAATGAAGCCAAGATACTATGAACGGACAGAGCAAACTACTGGAAAGAAAGGAGAAATGGAATGGAAGGGTGGCCATGGGAACAGATGTATGCTTGCAGGCCAGAAGCAAATATAACTAAGAGTGGCTTTGAATGATTTATAGTACTTGCATACAAATATTATCTCTCTAACTTGCTTTACTTGCTTTCTCCCTGGATGTCAGCATGTGGCACATTGGATGGACACCCAAGTGGGATTTTGTATAAAAGAACTTAGAGGGAGTTAAATATTATAATTTGGTCACCCCCAGGAAGCTCTACATCTGTTTTCACAAATACTTATTGACAGAAGGGTGTTTTCCAAGTGGAGAGAATTTGATTGATGCAGAGTTCTTGCTCTGTCAACTTTGTGGGGATCTGAACAGCAGCTGCTGGTTGTATTTGAGGCTGGAAGGAGGGGAGGGGAGCAGTGTTAGCTCTGGACTGGGAACTGCTGAGAAAAGCAATCATTTCTAAATCACTCTTTTTCTAAAATGTGATGGCTTTGCATTAGAAACACTAACTCCTTCTGAAACGTCTCTGTGCCTTTTTTCCCTTTTGTAATACTAACCCATTTCTGAGACACTGGGCACGGCTTCCTCCTCTCTCTCTCCCCCCCCCCGATGTTAGTGTTTTTGCAGCCTTTGCCAGCTTCCGAGCCAGAGCAGATTCCCTGCCAACAGGCTCCCCTCATGGCTCGTTTTATAAAGGGCTGATTGCTTTGATGGATGATAAGGATAAGGAGAAAGAGGAAACAAGGGATTTCTTTCTTTCTTTTTTTTTTTAAAGGCAAAAAAAGCCCTCTCTCTTGCTTCTGAAAGGCACATTGCAAATACAGTCAGTCCAAACCATGCAAGTTTTTGTCATGGGAGAGCCCATCACCAGTGAAAGCTCTTCCTGTGGGGCTCTGTGTGTGATACTGGGGGGTGGGAGGTGGAAACATTAAAGGCAGGAAAAGGTTAGGAAATGAAAAGGAAAACACATGAAAATCTTAGGCTACAAGAGAAAAATATAGTGAGTGGGAGAGAAGAGGAAAATAATCAGTCAAGGGAGAGGACAGGAACAAAGAACGAGAGAAGCTGGAAAGAAGAGATGGAGCAAGAGAGAGAAACAAAAACTGACTGAAAGCAGCGTAAGAGAAGCTGACGAGAAGTGCTGGAGGAAAGCAAGGCTGGTAGATATGCAGCCCTGTGTGCACACTTGATAGAAGAAGAGGGAAGAGCTGAAACAAGGCTGAAAAAAAATCATCAGAAAAGATAACAAATCTTAAAATCAGGCAATAAAAAGAGTGAATCCAATATCAAATGAAACATCAGCTGAGACAGGAAACATCAAAAAACTAGCAAAGGACTAACTCCCTCCTTCCTACATCTGCCACCCCTGAAAAATTTCGTTACAGCAATAACTTGTGGACATCTCCACAGCACGCATCTTTCCCCGCCAAATTTTCCATGGGTTCCTGCAAGATGGTTTGCTGCTCCTCATGACTGCTAGGGCTGGCTGGGCAGTAACGATTAGTTTCAAGACAACTTTTGAAATGTGTTTTCATTCTGTATTGATTTGGAAACAAAAGGTTTTACTGTGTCTGAAAATTCATAGTTGTCCTAATTGCATCTGGTTTTATGCCAAAACTCCAGCTTTTGGATGCAAGGGTGTATTTATCCAGTTAGGGATGAGGGAGACTCAGGTACCAGTCCTTCCTCTCTGATACCATTTGGAGGTTTTTAAATTCTGTGTTCATCAGAGCAGGGATGTGCTAAACCTGGGAGTCAGAAACTGCTTCCCTTTTTCTTTGCCCCAACTTTGATGAAATCAACAGGTTTCTGCACCTTGTTCAGTAAAACTTTTTTTTTTTTTTCAAAAATGCTCTGACCACATCCAATGATTATTTGCATGTACGTTGTGCCTCTCGAAAGATTTGTTATAGAGAACCTGTGCTGTTTGCTGACCTCCCTTCTCATCAGTCCTCTGTCTGCCTTAGTAATGGAGCCAGTATCTCTCAACACTGAGTTTAATGTTGATGTTTAGCAGTGTGCAGATATCTGACCGAGCCTTAAAGGCCAAGATTATACCCATCTTGTAGAGATTTTCCTCAATGCTCATACTTATTGCAGACACAGAAGGAAACATATTTTGGATCAGTCCAGTGTTTCCTTCATTTTGTGTGTCCTGGCTGGACTCTGATGTAGGCAACTAGTTAAGCTTTGCTTACCTTAACAGTTATGTTATTTATCAGCTATTCACATCTTAATCAAGAACTCCAGTGCAATGCAAACATCTCCTGAGGACTGTTTTTCACATCCTCTGGCTGTATGGGGTAGGAACATAAAATTACATGTTCTTTCAGTGTACGTATGATCTTTCAGCAGCATCAATATGTCACCTCATTTCTTTGTTCTTTCCAACAAAACCAGCCGTATGAGTGCAATTACTCCGGAGTATGTAAATGGCAACTTAAAGGAAAGACCTCTGTAGATGTCTGGGCAGGAGCAAACCCGTCCCACATGCTTGTGTAAAGCTCTCTCGGGTCCCAGTCTAGAGTAGCTCATTACATACACTGCATTCACACTGCCTTTTCCAGAGGCAACATACAACATATTAATGCTTACTTTGTCAAGCTTTTTTCTTTTTTGCCTTTTTTTTTTCTTTTTTTTTGTTCCCCCCCCCCCCTTCAGTGGATGAGGACTGCAGGACTATCATTAATTCAGGGTAACTCCAAGTGTCTAGTAACAGAGGTAATTCTGCCTTCTGGACACCTTTTTCCCCTTCACCTGTAGCTCTTGGTGGCATTCCCGTCCCATTCACATTTACTGTGATAGCACAGGCAAGAACTCTCTAAAAGTGATGCATAAAGTCTTCTCTATTTCATGGTAAATCTTTTCTCTCTCTCTTTGATAGTGTTTGTTGTATTCTCTATTTCCACACAGAGTCGGTGGTGTTGCCTGCTGCAGGCTGTGCTGTAAAGGTTGGTGCTGGCGCTGCTGCCTCTCCATGACCAGCAGGAACGGCTGTGGGCCCCTGCACTGCTGGAGATGGCTGCAGCACCTGACGGGAGCAATTCCGGAAGAAAGTGATGTGGATGCGGATGCAGATGCGCTTCACATGACTGGGGGCTAGCCTGGCTCCCTCTCCAAAACTGGGTTGAAGCAAGCCGTGCTTTTAACACATAGTGACATTCTCATTTCTTGTGCTGAATCTGGAAAAAGCTCCCATTTGGGGTTTTTTGGGGTTTTTTTTTTGGCTACTGGTTGCACTGTCTGTTACAGTGACTGGATAATGTGTTTTTATACCTCAGCCTGGTTTGACTTTTTACCCCATACCCTGAGGGTTTTGTCCCTGCTTTTGTCATTGATGTATCCACATTTACAAATCAGTTTCTTTAGGATACAGAGGGGACTTTTGAGGTTCAAGAGGCAGTTATCTGCTTAGCTGCTGTTGAGTTTTTGTGGGACGTAGGCACTGAGCTGGGCTCTGGGCTTTTCAAAACACACCCCTGGTTTCTGGTGCAGGTGGCAGGTGCTCACGCTTTTACACTGAAGGGTAGACATTCCAGCCTGTTGTCTGAGTTGCATACGCATGCAAATCCTTCCCGCCACTGCCTGGGTGTGGTAAGAATTGTGTCTTCTGGGGTTATGTGGACTTCCATTTCAAAAGGGCTTGATGTGACCATCTAGTGTGACCTCCTATACTTCAGGCATACTCCTATAGAGTAAGCCTGAAGGTCATGAAAATAATATAAAAGAGTTTAAAAGAAACCAAGAGTAAAAGTTAAATTCATTGCGTTTTGCCTGTGCGTATTTTGTGGATGTTTGCTTCCTCTGTCAATCAAAAAGAGTTTAAACTTCCTCACTTGCTTAATACTTCGTTAAACATTATACAGTCCACTGGCTTCAGCTAAATGTGTTCCCAATTACATGGGACTTATACTACTCAAGTTAAGCAGCAGTCTTTGGAATAAATCAGACATCTCAGTAAAGTGGCCTTCAGCTGAAGTTAGATCCAGTGTAATCATGGCCTTAAGGGCATGTGGCTTGATTGCTTACAGCTTTGCATGTTTCTTTCTCTAAGTGTCATTTTTCTAAAAGAAAAATATCTGTCTTTTTGTTCTGGAGGTCCTTTCAATTCATAATAAAGGACTTCAAGTATTTCTTGAAGCCCTCTTGAGGAAATTCTATTTTTACTGGAATTTTTGAAAGGGAAATAAATGGGAAAATAGGGAGAATTATTGTATTTCCTCTTGCTCGCCAAAATCTAACCTTGTCTGAACTCAGCAGTCAGAGTATATTCAAGCATCAGGGAAGCAGAAAGTATTCAAGTTTATGGAATAACAGCCTTAAAAAATTCATAGTGCTAAATATTGGATGATTAGCTGAATGAAATCTCCAGACCTAGAGGGTGGGATCATTAGCCAAACTTCCCTAGGAAATGAAGCTTGAGCAGCTACACTGTCTTTCTAGGCTGCCTATCCCTCCCCCAGGGCATAATTTTTGAGCCCACTGGTCACTTGAGCAAACCCAATGGAGGCACAATGTTTCAGAAGACATGGAGTTGTTCCAAGTTTTGTGAAGGTGGTCGGTCAGAGGGGAGGAACGAAGAGGCTCTGCAGAGCACAGCGGCTTCCCTGTGCAGTGCACAGGGCTCAAACCCCTCGCAGCAGGTGCTGCCCTTGGTTCAGCTGCCAGAGGGGAGCAGGATGAGGTGGGGGGATGTGGAGACTGCCAGGAGGGTGTGGGGAGGCTCCAGGGGGTCACTGTGATAGGGGGACCACAGGCTGGAGGTGGTGCCCTGGGACCAGGACGTCGCTAGGGCTGTAGGATATCAACCTACAGGAAACCAGCTTCGTTAATCTTGTAAGGAATGGGACAACTCGTCAATGCTGTGTGAAGGAAGGGAGATGGGAGCAAATTTCTGTGCATTTATGTGGACAATTTTAATGCATGGATCAACAAGGCCAAGTGCCGGGTCCTGCACTTGGGTCACAACAACCCCAGGCAACGCTACAGGCGTGGGGAAGAGTGGCTGGAGAGCTGCCTGGCTGAAAAGGACCTGGGGGGGTGTTGGTCAACAGCCAGCTGAACATGAGCCAGCAGTGTGCCCAGGTGGGCAAGAAGGCCAATGGCATCCTGGCTTGTATCAGGAATAGTGTGGCCAGCAGGACCAGGGAGGTGATAGTGCCCCTGTACTCGGCACTGGTGAGGCCGCACCTTGAATTACTGTGTTCAGTTTTGGACCCCTCACTACAAGAAGGACATTGAGGTGCTGGAGCATGTCCAAAGAAGAGCAACGAAGCTGGTGAAGGGTCTAGAGGACAAGTCTTAATGAGGAGCAGCTGATGGAGCTGGGGTTGTTGAGTCTGGAGAAGAGGAGGCTGAGGGGAGACCTTATTGCTCTCCACAACTACCTGAAAGGAGGTTGTAGCGAGGTGGGGGTCGGTCTCTTCTCCCAAGTAACAAGTGATAGGACAAGAGGAAATGGCCTCAGGTTGCACCAGGGGAGGTTTAAATAGGATACTAGGAAAAATTTCTTCACTGAAAGGGTTGTCAAGCATTGGAACAGGCTGCCCAGGGAAGTGGTTGAGTCCCTGGAGGTATTTAAAAGACAGGTAGATGTGGTGCTTAAGGACATGGTTTAGTGGTGGACTTGGCAGTGCTAGGTTAACGGTTGGCCCTGATGATCTTAAGGGTCTTTTCCAACCTAAACCATTCTATGATTCTATGAATGCAAAATAATACTTGGGTCCCTCTCAGCTCTTTCCCCTCATTCTGCTAATAAAGCGCATGAGGAAGAAAGAGGGCCGATAGAGCACAGCAGGCAGGGCCGGGAAGGCATGACTGGGGCTGTGCAGGGGGCACCCTGAGGAGGCCTGGGCCCTGTGGCTCTCCTGCATCTCAGTGCAATGCACGTCGGACACTGTGCCTACGCTGTGCTGGCCCCATGGCTGCCACCAGGGTTGTCACCTGGTTACAGGGGCCGCCTGGTCCCACAATCATGACCTGTATCTGCCTCAGGACTTTTAAAAAATATCTCTCTCTCTCTCTCTCTTTTTTTTTTCAGGGGAGGAAGGTGGGATGCTGCTGCTCAGCAGGAACAAGATGTCTTCCAATTACAGCTGCTCCTGCAGAAGCCCTGCCTGGTGCTGTTTTGTGTATTATCTTCCCTGTGAAGGTCGTGAGAAGGGAACCAAAAATACTAAGTGAGCTCTGCTTTAAGGGATACCCTCTATGGTATCTCTCCTTTTGCATCAGAAATGTGCAAATAGAAAATGACAGCCTTTTTTTCCTTTTCTTCTTTTCTTGCTGCAGTACGGTTTCTCCCCTGCTTGGCATACTGATTTGCTGGAGAATCCAGGCAGCGATTCAGTGGAAAAAATCATTCAGATTAAGTACAAGCAGGCCTTGCTCAGCACTATATCATGACTGGATTCCTACCACCACTTAATTTTTTTTTTTTTGTCTTGTATAAAATAACGTCACATTTCAACAGTGTTTCTTCCTCTTTTCAGCCTTTAGCTGAGGAGAAAGACTGAAATAGAGCTCACAAATCATCTCTTGGACATCTTAGAGACCGCCTTTGTCCTTATGTGTGCCACACAGTTCTTTCTCAGAGCATTTTTGCATCCTTGAGACAGCATGTTGCAGTGACAGGATGTTCCAGTTGTAAGGCATTTTTTTGTTTAGACTGAACTTGCATAGAGCTTTATTGCTGCTGCCAAGCCTTAAAATCATCAGGAGAGTAGCCTAGAAGTTGTGAGTTAAGTTAAAATTGTGGTTGTGCTCTTTTGTGTTTGTGCTCTTGTTTCTGAACCTGGGAGGTGCAGTCAAGCTTGCCTCTGCTATGAAGAGACCTATGAACCTTTAAAAACGTGCAGTTCAGGCAGAATTATAAAATGTTTGGGGAAGGAGCTAAGGAAAATGGCAGATTTAACACAGAACCCCAGAGGTGAGTTAATCCATAAAGATGTTGAAAGCTCATTGTAAGAGAGATTTTAGTGCTTTTAGAAGATAACATTGGTGATGCGGAGCCTGACCCAAGGTTCACCTAGCCCAGAGTGCTGTTCCTAAGAGTGCCCATACGTGAAGACCTAGGGAAGAGTCTGAGCAAGACAAGTATGTGTGATACTTGATGCTCTTGCAGCCTTCACCTTTGTGAGCTCAGAGGCTTCATGATCAGATGTGGTCCCTGGACAGTTCCCTTCTGTGAGAATATGCCCAGCCTTCCCTTGAAGCCACAGAAACTTACATCATCTGCAGTGCCCTTTGTCAAGGTGTTCCTGTTGCCCTTTTTTTTGTTGTTTTGAACTTGGCTCCTATGAGCTTCAGTTGACGCCGCCCTAGCCTTAGTACTGTTAGAGAAGAGGACAAGCACTCTTTACCTATCCTCCCTACACCCAGTCACAGTTTTGCAGACCTTTTTCGTATACCCAGAAGTCACCTCTTTCACAGACTGCTGTGTCCTACCTCACTGATTTGTTCCTTGTACAGCAGCTTTCTCTACCTTTGATCTTCTGTTCTGCCTTTCTCTGAACATTTGCCAGTTCTTCTATAAACCTTTTGAGGGATTTTCTTGCTCAGTCGCATATGATTCCTCTGCAATTCTTCACGGTTGGTGCTAGTCCTTACTACTCTGAATAACTTTGTATTCTTGGTAAACTTTCTCACTTCACATTTTTCTGAATTGCCTGTAAATACAGGCAATTTAAACAACACAGGTCCCAGCACAGACCCTTCTTGAACTGTTGCTTACTCTTCATTGAGAAAATGCTGTTACCGTATTTCTCAACTGCGCTAGGACCTTCTACAGATGCTTGGTTTCTTCTAACCCTTTGGCAGATATTTTTGAAAATCAAGGCAGTCTGTCAACCAGATCACCCTTATCCGCAGGTTTGTTTATCCCTTTGGAGATCTCCAGGGAGAGCAAGGCAGACCTTCTCATTGTAAAAGCCATACTAACTCTTCCTGTCGTGATCATCCCAAGTAGATTGTACTTCTCTAGATGCCTATTAATTTTAGTCTTTATTACAACTTCCCCTAACTGTCTTGGTTCAAAGGTCAGGCTACCTTTCCCATATCTCTTCTGGTGCTTTTCTAAAAGTTGGTGTCACTTGCACTCATAGCCGTGACTGAATGTTGCAATGCATCCTGAAGCTGAGGAGATGGTCTCCAGGAGCTCAGCACCCTGTCACTGTCCTGGCCCCTTCTCTGGCCAATCTACGGGGACACATCACACTGTTCTCAAGTGCAAAACTGTGTGCTCAGAGGGAAGGGCTTTGCAGGCACATTGTGCAGCATCTTCTATCTTAAAGCACGGAGAGGAAGCATAGGCTGGATGTTCACATGGGAGGAGAGGTGTTCAGCCCCTACTGTGCCGCAGCATAGTCTCTCTCTGCCTCTCTCCCCTTCATGTGCTGTGGGTGTAGTGGTATTTTCCTAGCTCACAGGGTTAGGGTTGGATAAATAAACTGCAAACAGTGGGGACTTTATTTACTACTGGAATTGGTGCTGTAGTAGAGCCAAAAATAGGTGGGAGAGTGTACATACAGCACCAGTGAAGCGTCGCTAACCTTGTGTGATGGAGCAAGGGCTGACATGCAAAGAATGTGTTGCGGGGAGGGAGTCGGAAAGCTCTGGCTGAGCACAGCAGGGTCAGCCTCTCCTTGAGAAAAATGGCAGCAGTTTCCCTTGTCAAAGCATTGCCTTAGGCAATACTTTAAAACAGGGTGATTTTTGTCTGACTTGACCCCTTGGATGTAGACTTTTGGGCCCTGCTTAGGACCAGAGAGGCATACCTTCAGACACGTTGGTGATCAGAAGGAAGTTCTTCATGGTCTGGAGGTGAAAATGGGATGGCAGAAAGCGACAGGCCTCGTGAAACGCAGACCAGCAGGTCTGGACTGTCACAGAGGTGCACGTTGGCTGCAAGTCTGTAAACAGTACTTAAAACTGGCTGGATTACAATTATTCCTTATGTTGAACTACACCTCTAATTTCAACTTCCACATGCAAGTTACTTTCAGCGGGTAGTGATTTGCAGAAAATAATTGGTTTAGTATTATGAAAGATATCACAGACTGTCTTAGAAACATTGAAGTGTGTGCTCTCGCCTCCTGTGTGGATTGTGCATTAGTCCAGCCACACCTAACAGAGGCATTTGCATGAATAATTAACTGCCATTGCCTGCAAATCAAATTACTTTGAATTAGAATTTAAAATGACTTTACAATTACTGAACCATACATGTTAGTGAGAGAGAGAGCAATGTTTTTACTGCGCCACATTTAGAAAGGGACAGAAGCTCTTAACTCTTTCAAGAGAGCAATTATGTCTGAAACACTTATTCTGAAAAGCACAGTGTGTGCAGGCACCTTAACCTTATTTATTTTACACTGCTAACTACCACTGGAGCTGGTGATGCTGCTCTTACAAGTGAAATAAATTAATTTGCTTCTTAAACTTTATGAGTTGAAGAACATAAAATGTCATATATTAGTGTAATATTTCAACAACAGTTGTATGGGCTTCTGTATAGAGTTGGCTTTGATTTTAAACTATCCAGTGAGGTTGTTCAGTTTTTTTTCATGATAGGCTGTATAATTGTATGTGCAACTGTGAATATAACTGTAAATGGAGATGTCCCTATTATCACTTATAGCATCCACTTAAATTGCCAATGGGAATATTCCACTTGTCTTGTAGAATTGTATTTCCTAAAAATATTCTCTGAAAATTTACAGCCCTGAATTTCCTCATGTCTTGTATCAGAGGATGATCAGAGAGATCGCCTGTCTTTCTGTCTACCTGAAACACAACCAAATAATAAAAGGGATTATAGGAAAGTGATGAAGGTAGGACATCACATTTCAAAGTTATGTTATGGGGACTTTGGCTGGTATTCCACAGCAATGGATTGAAGAAAATAAATGTATTCATGTTTCTTAGTTCCTGCAAACCAGATCTTGCATGTAACTTAAATGACTTCCTGGCTATCTAGCATGGTTTCACAGAGTCAAAGCCTTATTAAGAACGTCTGCTTGAAGAACACAGTGCGCTGTTAACTGTTAATAAGAGTCAACGAATCCTGATTGATTCAGTGACCAGGAATTATTTCATGTTCAAGATCATAAAATATTATGAGAAAATACATTAATTTTACTACTTGCTGCCTAGAAAAGGCATGGATTTAGTTAAAAGGAGTAATAAAAGAACAACTTGTTTTTCCATATTATATAAAAACATAATGACATTGTGTAGCTAACTTGAACCGACAGGAGCAATGAAATGTAAGGTTAAGATTCTTACTACCTTTAATCTTGCTGTGGCTGGAGGTAGTGCAATGCACTAAGCAACTCATACTGTGGAAATAATGAGACCAATACAATTGTAAACTGGGGGGCTGGAAAAAGGAGAGTATGACACATTTCTTGTCAGATTTATTGGCAGAATGTTAGAATAATGTTAGGATAATTCCTCCTGAAACCATTAGAGGTCCCCAAATTAACAGCGACAAGAGAATTTGCCTTAAGTTTGCCTCATCTCACCCTGAATGTCACCGTTAATTTACCTAAGTTATGGGATGGGTTTAATGGGGGACTGATGACAGGAGAGGCATTTCACTAGTGCTGTCTTCCTTCTTTTGCTCAGAGGAGGTCTCCTGCCAGGTGGTGCAGCTCTGGGGAACCTGCGGTGCTTCCTGGAGGGTGTCCTTCATATGGGTGGTGACTGCTGAGGGTGAGCTCCTCTGCCAGCACCCAGACAGCTCAGGTTAGGATTTCACTGACTCTCATGTCCTAATTGGAAGGGAAAGCAATATTTGTACTGTTAAAGAGTATTTGGATGTGTGATGGAGGCTGAAAAGGAAAATGTGTTATGGAGCTGGACAGCAGAGAATCAAAGGAGAGGGGAGAGATGAGGAACTGAAGCAAGAGAAAGATGGAGAGGCAGGATAGCATGGGGTGATGGAGCAGATAAGCAGGTAGACAGTAAATGAGAGGAGCTGCTTGCTGCCAAGCAGCTCCCAGAAGATGACATTGGGGAAGAGAAACTTGTCACTGGAAGGCCTGAAGTCACTGCTTTCCCCTGGGCTATGACTGCTGTTGTCAGCTTGGTTCAACATGTTGTCAGCGTATTCCCAGGAGGGTTTGATACAAGTGTAATGAACAGTGTGGAAAGGAAACCTTTTCTTACACCACATACTAGCACAAGAAGCTCATCAACGAAAGGGTCATGGTAATTTAAGCCTTTACCTTCTGAAGGGAAGACTGACATTTTCAGAGATCACAGTTACCTGCAGGAACCACTGCCATGAAAGGACCTGGTTTTGAAGGAGATGAGGATTTAACATCGTCTGAGGCACTTTGTGCCACCGTTGCCAGGATGCTGCAACAGCTGGACCATTGCTTGCATCTGTCAGTCTGGTGTCTGTTCAGAGGCTCATCGCACAGTTGTGCTGGACAATTAGCTCCCTGAACCTTCTCTAATAGCAATAATGCAGGGCAGAAACCAGCCAGGACAGTGCTGTACAATATGGTGAGACTGTTAAATGGTTAACAACAGAGCTCCTGTTGTGATTCAGTCATGCCAGTAGCATAATGCCAGCTTCTGTCCTCATCTGACACTTTTGTGCTGCTTGGAAGGAACCGCTGGGGAAATATGCTTTCACAGATTGTTTGTTGTACATCCACATCCCTCAGAGCCTTGTATAATAAGGCTTCGGCTGAGGAACGGGAAATAACCAAGTGCTGGTCACATTTTTGCTCTATTTTTGCTCTATTTTTGCTGTCAGCACAACCTCAAAGGCAGCTGACACTGGGTGTGAGGTAAAGCCACTCAGGGGTCACCTCAATTAACAGCAGGGCTAGGACAGGGCCCCTGCCTGGCTTCATAGATAAAGCTCTGCTACTTTTTCAGTTACTGAGAAGAACCTGACTAAAATGAGCAATTGGGTTCTTAAGCTACAAAAATCCACTGGCAAACTGCTAAAGCAGGATCCTCTGTGTCTGTGTGTGTGCGCCTGATGGCAAAGCATGTTACACGATGACAGACTACCTTACAGTTAGCAGGGGCAGGGGGAATCCATAGCACAGAGAAAGCAGTATATACGTCCTAATTATTTTTTAATTTTGGAGTGAAATCACGCTGAAAAGCAAACAGTGGCAGTCAATGTTGAAAAATGAGCTTACTTATCTTTTTGGACACAGAAGATGCTCCAACATTGATTAACTGTAATGGACTGCAGTGCAGTGATTGCAAGGTAAGATATGATTGATTGCTGGTGGGAAGACACTTGGTCTTGGGGCAGCACCTTGGTGATCTTTAAAAGAGTGTCAGCCATACCTGCAGAGCTGTCCCAAACTGAACTTAATGTGCAGTAAACAGGGACTCTGTTGTTGCTGGAAGATAATCTGGGAGCATCAGGGAGGGCAGCAGCCTGTTCTGTCACTATATCAGCAACATGGCAAGGTGAGGGTAAGGATGCTGGCAGAATGCCTGGATCTCTGAGTTTAATCCGTCATGGTGTGCATCATATTTTTTAGAAATACCCATTCAGAAATTTTTAAGTAAAATAACCTCTGTGGAGTCTGAGCCTCCTCTTCCTCGTACCAATGGCCACAGCCATAATATATCTGCAGTGAGGCAACATGAGATCCTCCAGATCTTTCAGATAACACTGATCATTAGTCAGTCGGCGAGGCACGCGGCGGCAGCAACGGTAAGTCCTACGACCGGGCGCTAGATTGGGGTGGAAAAGGGGGTTCCCTGTGCCGGGAAACCCGATAAAGATCCTGGTGGGGCCCTCGCGCTGAGGGAAAGCCAGCTGCTCTTGCGAGCGAGGCAGGCGGGACTTGGGCGTTGCTCGGGCAACCGCGGGAGATTTAAACGGGCTCCCAGGGAGCGCGAGCGACCAGGAGCACGGCGAACAGGGCGTGGCGCGTCAGAAAGGGCGTGGCGCGGCAGTTCGCGCAGGCAGAGCGAGCAGGCAGCCGGTGAGCTCTCCTTGTGGTCTACGCCGTCTCGGAAGAGACTCAAGCCATGGTTTCCAGTCGGACGAGAGCCATTGCCAGAAGGAACGTGGCGATGCAGACAGAGCTCCCACTAAAACATGCAGCCACCCAGGTCTCTGGCTGCAGGGAGTGCCAGAGCTTTGCTCTGGTAACAGAGGGTAGCCAAGAGAACACCTGCGTGAGGTGCGAGCAGGTAGAGGATCTGCTCAGCATGGTGGCTGAGCTGAAAGAGGAAGTTGCAAGGCTGAGGAGTGTCAGGGAGTGCGAGAGGGAGATAGACTGGTGGAGCCACTCCCTACCATCCCTGAGAGCAGCACACCAGATGGAACCATCAAGAGAAGGAGAGGCTCCCCTACCCTCTTGCCGCCAGGCAGAAGGAGGGGACCTAAGAGACGGAGGGGGATGAAAACAGATCCCTGCTCGGCACAGCAGGCGAGTCCTCTCCCGGCCTACCTTGCCCCCCCCAGGTGCCCGTACACAATAGGTATGAGGCTCTGGACCTTGAGGGCCGGGAGGACGAAGAAGCTGATAGTAAAACATCCAGGGAATTGACTAGGGGGAACCAGTCAGCCCCACACATCACAACAACAACTAGTAAGAAAAAAAGAAGGGTAATTGTCATAGGAGACTCCCTTCTGAGGGGAACAGAGGGCCCGATATGCCGACCGGACCCATCCCATAGGGAAGTCTGCTGCCTCCCTGGGGCGAGGATAAGAAATATTACTAGGAAGCTCCCTAAGCTGGTCAAATCATCTGATTATTATCCGTTACTGGTTGTACAGGTTGGCAGTGACGAGGTAGCTGATAGAGGTGTAAAGTCAATCAAAAGAGATTTTAGAGAACTGGGCCCATTACTTGAAGGATCAGGAGCTGTCGTGGTTTAACCCCAGCTAGCAACTAAGCACCACGCAGCCGCTCGCTCGCTCCCCCCCCCGCTAGGATGGGGGAGAGAATCGGAAGGGTAAAAGGGAGAGAACTCGTGGGTTGAGATAAGAACAGTTTAATAATTGAAGTAAAATAAAATAGAAGAGTTAAATAGGTAAAGCAAAAGCTGCGCACGCAAACAAGGCAAAACAAGGAATTAATTCGCTACTTCCCATCGGCAGGCAGGTGTTCGGCCATCCCCAGGAAAGCAGGGCTCCATCACGCGTAACGGTTACTTGGGAAGACAAACGCCATCACGCCAGATGTCCCCCCCTTCCTTCTTCTTCCCCCAGCTTATATACTGAGCATGACGTCATGTGGTATGGAATAGCCCTTTGGCCAGTCTGGGTCAGCGCCCCTGGCTGTGCTCCCTCCCAGCCCCCCCTGCACCGGGCAGAGCACGGGAAGCTGAAAAGTCCTTGACCAATGTAAGCGCTACTTAGCGACTATTTAGCGGTACTTAGCATCGACATTGTTCTCAGTCTAAACCCAAAACACAGCCCCATACCGGCTACCAGGAAGAAAATTAACTCTATCCCAGCTGAAACCAGGACAGGAGCACAGGTGGTGTTCTCCTCCATCCCGTCAGTAGCTGGGAAACATATGGAAAGGAACAGGAAGACCCACCTCATCAACACATGGCTTAGAGGCTGGTGCCAGAGGTGGAACTTTGGGTTTTTCAACCATGGGGAAGTTTACATGGCACCGGGCCTGCTGGAGGCAGATGGGGTTCACCTGTCGCCAAAGGGGAAAAGGATTATGGCTCGGGAGTTAGCAGGCCTCATTGAGAGAGCTTTAAACTAGACTTGAAGGGGGAAGGGGATAAAATCAGTCCTGCTAGGGACGAGCCCAGGGGTGGCACGCCTGTGTCGGAGAAGAGATCGATAGCCCAACTCAAGTGCATTTACACCAATGCACGCAGCTTGGGCAATAAGCAGGAGGAGCTGGAAGCCATTGCGCGGCAGGGAAACTATGAGGTGGTTGCCATTACGGAAACATGGTGGGACGACTCGCACAACTGGAGTGCTGCAATGGACGGCTACAAGCTCTTTAGAAGGGACAGGCAAGGAAGGCGAGGTGGTGGGATAGCCTTGTACGTCAGAGAGTGTTTTGACTGTCTTGAGCTCAACAAAAGTAACGACAAGGTTGACTGCTTATGGGTTAAGATCAGGGGGAAGGCCAACAAGGGAGGTATCCTGGTGGGAGTCTGTTATAGACCACCCAACCAGGATGAGGAAGCAGATGAAGTTTTTTACAAGCGGCTGGCTGAAGTCTCAGAGTCTCTAACCCTTGTTCTTGTGGGAGAAGATATCTGCTGGAAATACAACACGGCAGAGAGAAAGCAGTCTAGGAGGTTCCTGGAGTGCGTGGAGGATAACTTCCTGACGCAGCTGGTAAGCGAGCCAACCAGGGGAGGTGCCCTGCTGGACCTGCTGTTCACGAACAGAGAAGGCCTAGTGGGTGATGTGGTGGTCGGAGGCTGTCTTGGGCACAGCGACCATGAAATGTTTGAGTTTTCGATTCTTGGAGAAGGAGGGGGGCCAGCAAAACCACAACCCTAAACTTCAGAAGGGCAGACTTTGGCCTGTTTAGGAGTTTGGTTAGCAGAGTCCCTTGGGAGGCAGTCCTGAAGGGCAAAGGAGTCCAGGAAGGCTGGATGTTATTCAAGAGGGAAGTCTTAAAGGCACAGGAGCAGGCTGTCCCCATGTGCCGCAAGTCAAGCAGGCCGGGGAGAAGACCGGCCTGGCTGAACAGAGAGCTCTGTCTGGAGCTCAGGAAGAAAAGGAGAACCTACCACCTATGGAAGAAGGGGCAGGTGACTCAGGGGGACTGTAAGGATGTGGTGAGAATATACAGGGAAAAGATTAGAAAGGCGAAGGCCCAGCTAGAACTTAAACTGGCCACCGCTGTCAAGGACAACAAAAAATGTTTCTACAAGTATATCAGTGACAAAAGGAGGGCTAAGGAGAATCTCCCTCCTTTGTTGGATGCGGAGGGAAACTTGGCCACGAAGGATGAGGAGAAGGCTGAGGTACTTAATGCCTTCTTTGCCTCAGTCTTTAATAGTCGGACTGATCATCCTCAAGGTTTTCATGCCCCTGAGCTGGGAGATGGAGATAGGACACAGAATGTAGTCCCAGCTGTCGAAGAGGTGGCAGTCACCGACCTGCTCCTCCACCTGGATGCCCACAAGTCTATGGGGCCGGACGGGATCCACCCGAGGATACTGAGGGAACTGGCGGAGGAGCTTGCCAAGCCACTCTCCATCATTTACCAGCAGTCCTGGTCAACCGGGGAGGTCCCAGATGACTGGAAGCTAGCAAATGTGACACCCATCTACAAGAAGGGTCGGAAGGAGGATGCGGGGAACTACAGGCCTGTCAGCCTGACCTCGGTGCTGGGGAAGGTCATGGAACAGATCATCCTGAGTGCCATTATGCGGCATGTGCAGGACAACCGGGGGATCAGGCTCAGCCAGCATGGGTTTATGAAAGGCAGGTCCTGCTTCACTAACCTGGTCTCCTTCTATGACAAGGTGACCCGCTTAGTGGATGAGGGGAAGGCTGTGGATGTTGTCTACTTGGACTTCAGTAAGGCCTTTGACACCGTATCCCACAGCATTCTCCTGCAGAAGCTGGCTGCTCACGGCTTGGACAAGTGCACTCTGCGCTGGGTTAAAACCTGGCTGGATGGCCGAGCCCAGAGAGTTGTGGTGAATGGAGCCAAATCCAGTTGGCAACCGGTCACGAGTGGTGTTCCCCAAGGCTCAGTGTTGGGACCAGTCCTGTTCAATATCTTTATCGATGATCTGGATGAGGGGATCGAGTGCACCCTCAGTAAGTTTGCAGATGACACCAAGTTGGGTGGGAGTGTCGATCTGCTGGAGGGTAGGAAGGCCCTGCAGAGGGACCTGGACAGGCTGGATTGTTGGGCCAGGGCCAACTGTATGAGGTTCAACAAGGCCAAGAGCCGGGTCCTGCACTTCGGTCATAACAACCCCAGGCAACGCTACCGGCTTGGGGAGGAGTGGCTGGAAAGCAGCCTGGCTGAAAAGGACCTGGGGGTGTTGGTTGACAGCCGCCTAAACATGAGCCAGCAGTGTGCCCAGGTGGCCAAGAGGGCCAATGGCATCCTGGCTTGTATCAGGAATAGTGTGGCCAGCAGAACCAGGGAGGTGATAGTGCCCCTGTATTTGGCACTGGTGAGGCCGCACCTCGAGTACTGTGTCCAGTTTTGGGCCCCTCACTTCAAGAAGGACATCGAGGTGCTGGAGCATGTCCAGAGAAGGGCAATGAGGTTGGTGAAGGGTCTAGAGAACAAGTCTTATGAGGAGCGGCTGAGGGAGCTGGGGTTGTTGAGTCTGGAGAAGAGGAGGCTGAGGGGAGACCTTATTGCCCTCTACAACTACCTGAAAGGAGGTTGTAGAGAGGTGGGGGTCGGTCTCTTCACCCCAGTAATAAGCGATAGGACGAGAGGAAATGGCCTCAAGCTGCGCCAGGGTAAGTTTAGGTTGGATATTAGGAAAAACTTCTTTACTGAAAGAGTAGTCAGGCACTGGAACAGGTTGCCCAGGGAAGTGGTTGAGTCCCCATCCCTGGAGGTATTTAAAAGACGGGTAGATGCAGTACTTGAGGACATGGTTTAGTGGTGGACTTGGCGGTGGTAGGTTAACGGTTGGACCTGATGAGCTTAAGGGTCTTTTCGAACCTTAACAATTCTATGATTCTATGATTATTTCCCTTTGTGAACTTGTCCTCTGGTGTCAAGGAACATGTTCCTATTTTAGAAGGAATGAGAGAATATTTTTTTTTCAATCAGAAAGTAGGTCTTTTCAAATGCCTGTCATGGCCTGAGCTTTTATATTGTTTTAATCAGACAACAAAGGGGAGCTTCACAGTGGGGCACAGAATGGATTTTGCCTATGTAATTAATCTGAGCTTTTCAAAGAATTTAGATCCCAAAGATCCCAAGGAAAAATTTCAGCCAAGCCCATTTCCAAGCTCTGTATGCTTAAATCAGATCTAAGCCCACTGGAGAAACCACGTGTAAAGTCCACTGGCTGGTGGAGTAGCAAACCTCAAACAGTTTAATTGTGCCACACAGTTTTGTTTTTCAAACAGTCCACTAATATCCAGTTTCATTTCAGGGAGTGACTATAATGAAGTGTTAGCTGAGTAAAGTGAATTTTTTGAAGAGTGCTGGGATTTTGCACTAAGTGTCCTTGTGAGAAATGCTGCCTTTTTGCGGACCAGCCAGGGAAAGCTGAAGCTTCTTTCTCCAGGAGGGAAGACAGTCAATGTTAATCACCCCTTGGCAATCTGTCAGGTGGTGGACTGCAACCCAAGAGGAGCAATTTGCTGATTAGCTGATGTGACAGGTTATGAAATAATATTTATACACAGCGTGAAACTAACAGTAGAGTTGGGCAAGAGATCTGCATCTCCTGAAGTCTTCCCTGATCAGTGATTCGGGGGAAAAAATGTTTTCCTTTCTGGCCTTAGGGAAACAGGTGGAAATATCTTTCTCAGGTTCTTTGTGGTGGTCCTTTAAATATTCTGTGTGCTTGGGACTGCTCTTTAAAAGGGTGACTTGAGATGGGAAGGAAATCTGTAATCCTGGGTCCCTTGGCATGTGGCTTTCCAGCCTCAGGGCCCCTGTGGAGTGTGTTGACCTGACCACCCAGCTATCCCACCCTCCCCAGATACCAACATATATCACATTATCAGACACTCTAAAGATGTCTCCCACAGTGTCTGATGCCTCTGTGGTTTACCTGAGAGCCAGGTCAGCATATGTGCTGATCTGGACTCTGTGTATGCATGGACATGGCCATCTTCACTGCCCAGCTTCCCTTTGCAAGCAACAAATGGAGCAAGGGAGAGGAAAATACTGGAATAGCATCATCCTTGATGCAGCCGGAACAGAGTCACGGTGACAGTTAATGCTTGGCCACTGACGCTACTGATCAGAAAGGAGGAAGGGTTTTGCTTGGAGGCATTTCCAGGGGGCTGCAAAGGCCCCTTAGGGGGAGCAAAGAACGGGAGATGCTTGCTGTTAGGCTGGGCAAGGAGCCTGTGTGGCCAATCCACTCTCCAAGCAACACTGTAGACAGCAAGGTAGCCCCTGTGAAGGAGAGGAGTTGGAGAAGGATTGGAGCTAGGGATGGGCAGACCCACCCCGTGGAAGAGAGGGGGCTGTGGATGCCCTCAGCAGTAAGGACATGGCTTCAGCCTTGTGATGGATGTCCTCAGGAGGCTTGAAGATGAAACTCATTCAAAGCATGTAAAGAAGAAGACAAAAAAAAAAAAAAAACACAAAAAAAACCCCAAACCCTTTGAACATTGCTGTTTATGATTACATAGGAATTCAAGGCTTGAATTCAAGGCTTCCTTCATGTTCGTAGCTAGAAACTGTTTTCCTAGATGAAGTTTTTAGAGGCTCAGATGTAATCAGCTAAGAAACTCTTCAAATAAGCTAGCCGTGTTTTGATTTGGTGCAAATAAGAAGTGAAGTAATAGGAATAGCTATTCCAGGAATAGCTGAGGCTTTGAAATGCTGATTTTAAATGCTGCATGCTGTCATTCAGCTGTCCTGTCATAACAATATGGAACGAAAGACAATTTCCCTCTCTGTAAGCACACACAAAAAAGTATATTAGCAACTGGAAATGAAAATCCACCTCTGAAAAGTAGGGGTTTAATTTTTTTTCTTTTTTCTTTACCTTTTATTTTATTTTCCTTATTCTTTTTCCCCCCCTGTATTTCTTCTTTACATCAAAAAGATAATAGCAATGTTTCTTACGTGAGCTACAAAGGATATTCAGTTATCATTTCTCTACTGCTAACAGTTACTTGACTTCACATCACGATTTGAAAAGTCTGATCATATGGGGCACTGCTGTAAATTCACTGTAAACACTCATTCTCTTGTGCCATGAACTGATGAGGAAAAGAGATCTGGGCTGATGCCTGTGCTGCAGCCAGAAGCCCAGGCAGAGCAGGTATAGGCTCTGTGTACCTGGGGATGAAGGCTGGAGAGCTGCAGCTCCAGGGGTGCTGGCATGGGGAACTGCTCGAGTACTTGCCTAGGGTCGTGGGTAAGCTGGTACCTCATTCCTTTGGCATCATGATAACTATGTGGCTCTGACAATGGAGCTGGTTCAGGTCTATCTATACACATGCTTTGGCCCCACACCTCGGGCAGTATGGACACCATCTGCCTTTTGAATTTCTGTCTCTGCATTTTGCCTTTGCCTTCCCCTCTTTGGCCTGATATACAGAGAATTAATTTGCTGTGATTTTTTTATCTGGAAGAGGTTACTCTCAACTTGCTGGCTATTGGGAGGGGGCCATTGCTACCCCTCCTTCCTCTTCCCTAAACACCCCTATTCTGAAGAGGTTATAACAACCTCTATTAGGCTGTGCTCTCCCACCTACTACGTGGCTATTCAGAAATGGCCCTTTATTTTTTCTTGCTTTTCCTGGTGGGCTGATATCAAAGGTAACCTAGTCGTACTCACAGAATAGAACAGATTTTAACATAGCCTATTATGAGTCTATGCCTAAAAGCAATTATGGAAAAATAATTTGTCTTTATGTATCCCCATAATTGGGGCAAATAACTTTCAAGGTCTGTGTTATCTGCAGACCCTTGGTGGTTTTTCATATAAGGTCAGTGATGTTTTCAGAATCTCTGTTTAGAGAGCTAAAAGTTTTAGTGAGTTCCTGTAAACTCACCGATACAGTGCTACTTCAATGAGTAGCACCACTAATGACTACCAGACTCCTGCCATGGGTAAACTCACTCCTACATGTTCATGGTGGTAACATTGGTACAGCTGTAGCAAACTACTCCTTCTGGTATGAATCTGGGGGTAAATTAGTCTCAGGGTTAAAATGTAAGTTATTTCCTGAAATCACAAATATTTTTAGGACCACTATTGTCCCATTGAGCATGAGTAATGGTTTATCTGGTACCAGAGATCCTAATAAATGGATTATTTTATTTAGAAAGATATTAATTAATCATGCTGTCTATTGCTAGGTTATTTCTTCTGCCCGGTAATATATAAATACAGGGAGCTTGCAACTGAAGGGCGGTATACTGAGGACAAATGGAAAGAATTACTCTACTGCATTGTACATTGTTGTCTCGTGCTTTCATTGCTATGGGATGTAATTGTATTACCCACTGTACTGTTAGATTTCAAAAGGCTAGTTCATAAGCAGTAATAACATTTGTGGCAATCTGAGCTAAGTTAATGAAAAAGATAATCAAATCTAATGCTACAGGGCATGGTATCTGATATCTCCAGGGGTCATAAAGAGATCATACAGCTGACTCGGGGGAAGGGAAGGAGGCGGTTGTATATGTGGAGTGCAGAAGAGGCAAGAGACAGCAGAAAAATGAGGGTCACCTTGCTCAGAAGCAGTGTGTGCTGGTCACTGACAGAGGCAGGAGGGTATGCGCTAGATGTGTCACAGAGGTGAAGACGCTTATCAAGCTAATGATATTTTTAGTAATGCCAATACCTGATGATATATAAGTTTCAGCTGATCCCAGACATTTGTCTCTATGTGTTGATTAGGAAATTGGATTAAAAGTAGTTCATTTGTGCTTCTGCCTTGCCCATAGCAGACACATACTGAGTTGGGGGCTGATCATGGATGGCACTGGAATAGCCTTATTTTTTTCTGAAACTCACATCTGTCCCTGATGCCAATGCAATATTTCATTGCATCTCTAGACAATATCCAGTGGCCACTTTTTCCTGCTTCAAACTATTAACACAGCAAGTTGTCTGTGTGGATGCTTTCACCACCACATATTGGTATATCGCTTGAAGGTCCAGACAGTGGCTTATGCACTGACTAGTAGCAGAAACAGTGCACGTGTTCCGTGTAGGTGTGAAACTGATGATATTCAGCAAAAGACGTGAAATGGTAACAGTAGTCAGCACCCAAAAATGTGTTTTCCCTCATAGACTTGTACTGTATTTATTGCAGTTACCTCCTTCATCCTACTCTGCTCTTTTGTACATTCCCTCTCATCATTCTTCTTTTTTTTACTACTGCTCTCCTTTACACAGATCTGCCTTTGACTAAAGTAAGAATTCTCATACCAAGTCCTAGCCATCTGAGGCCATCTAGCACTATAGCCTGTGTCTGTCCATAGCCAAAGGTAGATGTCTAGGAAAAACGAGAAGGCTAAGGACCGCACGAAAGGGTCCCTCCTTCCATATATCTTCCCAAGTCTCAACAGTCAGAAGTTTAAAGATTTCCTAAATTAGGTGTTTTATCTACCATACTGTGCATTTGATAGTTAGTCCAATCTGAATAAATGTATTGAATGCCTTCTTGAATGTCTAGACATTATTGGTTTCCTATAGCATCCCATAAAAAGTCTTAAGAGTTCTCCAATAAAATACTGATAGAAAAAACATAGGTAGGAAAGACTGTGGGGACTGATGGTTTTGGTTCTGCCTGGCCATTCACAGTCTCTTTCCCTTCTACCTCTGTTCATTTACGGAGCCCACATTCACCCTATACGGATAGTATGTTCATTGGTAATTTGTGCATTTGGAGGCTCTTCTATCATTTAAGTCTTTTGTGTAACTCTTCTGTTAGACCCCATATGCACTTAAGAATTCATCAAGAGACTTGCCCCAGCCTAGCCATGAGACTATCATAGTAATGCCGTAAGACTCCTCTAAGCAGGATGAGAGGGTTATGCTGAGGTCATGGGGATGATGGGAAGAACCAATGGGGAATATCCAAAGCAAAGATGGAGCTGCACAACTTAGAGCTCATGGCTGGGTGCTGAAAGGTGGCTTTGCTTTCACGTAGTGCATCTGCAGTAGGACGGTAAAACAGCAGTAGTAAGGCAGTTCCATAGCCCTCAGAAGCAGAGCCGCATGAGCTTGGTGCAGAGCTAACACGCTGCCCTGTACAGTGTAGACATGTCCTTGTAGCCTCATCACATATTTGCTTTGAGAAAAATAAAGGGCCATATTTGATACTTGAGTACATTTTTTTCCTCCAGAACAACAACCACAAATACACACAGAATTTAGTGGGAAACATTAAAGAAAGAACTTTTGGTCCAAAAGCTTTTAGTATGATGGTCTGTATCTTTTAAGAGTGTTTATATGGATTTCATGCATTAATACTTGAGTACTTTTGTATTCTTAATAGCTATATTTCTACCAAAATTTTCTAGCTTCTTTCCAAGTCTGTCAGAAAAGTTTCATTCATTCCTAGGGGTAAGGTCATTTGTCATGTTTCTCCTGACTTTTTTGAAACTCAAAAAAAAAACCCCAGCTGCTAGTCTTTAGGGTAGAACAGAAGGAATAATGGTAATAAATTTGCTTGAACTTGTCATGGTAATAATAATCATTACATTTATATAAAGCTTGGATTGAAGAAAATCCAACAGTGCATTTATAAAAACTGATGAAAATCTACTGTACAAAAATTGACTGCTTCCACCCACTCCTTCCCACAGTTCCTCAGAGCATCACTGTGTTTATATTTTGAATGTCTACGGTATGGAGTTATTGAAACTAAATCAGGTTTTAATAAAACAAGGTATTGTGGGATTTCTGTGGGGCTGGAGTTCAAGTTAACAATCTTGACTATATAACTCCAAATATAGATTTTGCTTAAGTTAATACCAAAGGGACTTTTATTTGGCTTGCTTTCTTTCTCTGCTCTGCAAGTGAAAAATTAATATCTCATCACCTCTAAGAAAGTCAAAGTTATTCCAGAAGAGTGAGATATTCTAAAGTTCTCAGCATTGCAAATAGAGGTAGTTATTTTAAACAATAGCATTCAACCTTCTATATTGCTTCTCTCGCTCTTTCAGCATGGACCTGTCTCTCTGCAGGATGGATTCTTAGCTGCAAAGCATCCAGATCCTAATTTATGTGTGTGTGAATATTCAAGGTTAACAAGAATATATTCCCTGTGGGAGAAAAAGTTAGTGCCATTCAGACCGCATTCCTTTTTCCTTCCTTGCCACATAGTAGACTGTTGAAAAATGTGTCTGATGGAACTGCAGGCCCCTATTCTAGTCACGTGAACAAATGTAATGCTTCTAAATGGGATTAGGTGAAGTATCTCTCCCCATGACTGGATGGCCAGTATGCAGGGCAAATGAGTTTAAATATCTGCTCTAAATCAAGGAGAGAGAAGTTAAATTTAGCTCTTTTTCCCCATAGGATAATTGTTGTCCTTTCTATTCCTGTACACTACATGGGTTTTGTTTGGTTTGGGTTTTTTTTTTGTTTTTTTTTAGCATGCAACCCAAGATCAATGAGCCAAGCAGGTGTCCCAGGTCACAACTTGACGGGAAAGTAGGGAAGAGAAGATTAATGGCTTGGGTTTTCAAGCAGGTCACCCTCTTAGCCAGAGGCAGGTGTCTGTCTATTGCCAGTTTTACTGGATTAGAATAGAAACCTAAGCACAACTTTTGCATCTCCTCTTTATTTCATCTCTGATACATTGACATGGGCATTTGGCTGGTTCTGGGGGTACCCTTCCTACACAGTACCCATATATATTGCCTGGAAGGACCAGGACCTATTTGGACTTGGGGACCGCGTGTCGGGTAGAACGCACTGCGACAGTTGTGAAGTATTTATTCTGTATCCGAGCTGGGCGGTTGGGAAAGCCCAGCCTGAGTACAAGTTGTGAGGCAATTTCATTTTGCCTCTAAGCACATCTAGACAATATATGCACACCTGAGCAATTTGCTTGGCCTTGCCCCTTTTAATACAAAGAGCTTGTATTGAAAGAGGATAGATGCCCAGACTGTCAGCTAGACTATCATCGTGTGTGGCCAACGAGTATGGCCACACATTCCTCTTCCCATGCACCAAGCTGGTCGTTAATCTGTGTTTCCGGACACGCTGACCTTTCTTCAAGGGAGGCAGCAACATTCCCTGAAGCATGGGAAGGCAGAGAGCGTACAGCAGGGGGCCTTTGGACTGGCAGTGTCAAATGGGACCAGTAAGGATGTGCTCAGTGCTGCAAAACCAGTGGGGTGAGAGGTGTGAGTGGCTAGGGTATGGACTGAGAACCTGTCAGGATGAAACCTGTACATACCCCAACTTCTTCTCTCTCCCTTGTGTGCCCCAGTTTCCACATCAAGAAAACAGGGGGTGCCCTAGGCAGGACCTGCAATGGCTCCAGCAGGCACCAGTGGCAGTACGTGACGTGCCAGGGCCCTGGGGCACACCATCTTCTGGAATGGTTACAGCCACCAGCTGCTCCCACTTATCCTGGGGAGACCTTATCCAAAATGCAGATTAACTTGCCATAGATGCAGAGACTTCAGAGCTGGCCCTGTGCAGCATGAGATAAGGCTTGGCAAGGCTGGTGCTTAGCCGGCACTAAAAAGGGCTGATGGGTGCTGGTGACTGCATGCAGTCAGTACCCTGTCCCCTGCTCTCCAGCACACTCCTCAGCACCCGCTGCCATCTGGCATTTCATTATCCAGTATGTCCCAACTGTCCCAGACAAAGACATCGATTCAGTGCTGCTGTGTTGATTCAGTTCCCAAGCAGCTGGCTGAGGTAAAAAATGGGTTAAGCAGTTAGACATTGACCATTCTTGGATTGGACCAAGATCCTATCATTTTTTAATCTTTCCTTTGATAAGATAGCTGAATCACAGTTTTAAAATTCACTGCAGCATAGATTTTCAGCCCTCAATATTTCTTATTTTGATTCCCTGAATTATTCTTTTTTCTTCCCCCAGAACATCCAGGATGAATACAGGGTTCTGTGAATCCTCTCATTCATGCTTCATGCGGAGGTAATGCTGCCACTCCACTTATCTCTTTTATTGACCTGTTTACATAGCCAAGAGTGGCGCTGCAAGCTGCTGTTCAATTGGTGATATTCTGATTTCCTGGGATGCATGCAATCCGACTGATTTTATGAGTTAAACATTGAAGAGATGCCATCAGTTTTTAGAAGTCACATTCCCACTTGGCTCTTTCTCACAACCGTTGTTACAAGCAAGATTACTGGGATCACCATAATGATAAAAATAAGGGGGAGAAGTGGTTTGCCTTAGTTCAGGGTTTTGGAAGCTTTTTTTTTTTATTATTTTGCACTTGATGGAATTTGTATGTTTGTATATGGGCAGTGCCTCTGCTTGCTGCTTATAAGCAGTTTCTTTCCAGAAAATATATAAATCTGGGTCTGCTTAACAGCAGAAGCATATCACAGTTGAGATTGTGGGGGCGGTGGCTGAAAAGTAGAAGCAGGATAGGGTTGAGGACTGAACCTTGGGTCCACCCCTTTCTGCTTACTGCCATCCCGCTCTTCCCATTTCATCCTCTCCTTTTGGGGAGAAACTATTGAACTCAGAAGGAAGGCTCCACGTATCCATAGTCATGGCACTCTTCTCTTCCCTAACCCCAGTCTTTATAGCCATTATATGTGTTTTGATTGGAGTAATACTGAAGAAGACTAATGGAGAGAAGGAAAAACATGAGACTAAAAGGAAGCCTCTGTCTCGCCCATGGGTGGATGAAGATTTAAAAGATGACACTGACCACCACTTAGAGGAAGAAGGTAAGAAAAATCTTATCCATCTGAGCAGTTTTGTTGTTTGAATTTGATCTGCTGATATGAATGAAGAAGATACCATCTCCTCGACTTCTCCACAGTGATGGAAATGCATAGTGCTACTGCTGCTCTGCCCTGAGCTTGCCAGCTCTGTGGAAGGAGGCTGTCCTGATGTCATGTAAATCTCTTTCCTCCAGATCCCACAGGTCAGAGTGCAAAAAGAAAATGCATTTTCAAAGACCACTGTCTGCCCCTCTGCCTAGTGAATCTCAGACCGATGAGGGGCTCTGTGGGGAATGTAAGAAAAGAAAGGAGATACTGCTGAAGTTCCCTCAGCCTCTTCCCAGGCCTCATTAGTGTGAGCAAAGGGAAGACCTGAGAAGAGACTTTCTATCTGCAAGCTGATTTTGTAGACATCTCATCCCACTTTACTGTCCAGTGCTACATATTTGATCTCAGCACTCCCAGAAGGGTTGGAAATATGTTTATTAAAGTTATTACAAAAGGCCTCTACTTGTGACTTCTGTAACTGTCCATGAGAGCTTTAGCTGGATTAGCGCTGGGATCATTTGGGAGGTACGTTGATCAAACATTTAAGAACAAAATGAGGTGATGGTGCTAATCTCTCTTCACTCAACTGCATATTAGAACCTGTACAGAATGAATGCCCCCTCCCTCCTTTTTTTTTTCTTTTTTGCAGTAGTGATTTCTGATGCACAGCTTGGCCAAAAGTCTGAGCACAAAATGTACCCTTCCTTCTTTTTGCTTCCTGACTATCCTCCATAAGCTCCCTTCATTTCCTTGTGAAATAAAAATCTACAGAGTTCTGTTCCTATGAAGATTTTAAGCTTGCAGGTAATACAGCCTTTTTACCCAAGCTGGTTTCAAAGGCTTTTTATGTGCTTTTTGTCCCATAACGACACATTGCCTGAGTCCACTTCTAGGAATCTTGAAACTTATATTGTTTTTCTGCACGTATACCTTTTTCTAAGAACAATTATTTCTCTTTATTTCTGTGTTCAGTGTAGCTTGAGTTACAGTGTTGTGTATCAGTTTCCAGAAATAGTGGGTACTTGGAACCTTTTAAACCATGTTGACTATTTCCCAAATATGCAAAATTTCTTTAAAAGTTAGTTCATATGTTGCACCCTCCTTTGTACAATGAAAAATAGATTCTGTATAAAATTATCCTGTATTTCCTTTGTCACTAATGGCTTACTAGTTCAGTTGAATTGCTGCAAATTAAAATTCCTGTGGGTAGTTCAAGTGATAATCTATGAATTATCAGAGACATCTTTGACTACAGCTGTTTCTATCAGTTTGAAAATTTAGATCCTCTAAATAAACAAACCTGTTAGTTGTTAACAAGGAGCCTCACTGCCACAGCTACTCATATAAAATGTTATTCCCTTATGCCTTAGTTGTTTTCCCTTTTATTCAGGTGCTAAATTCAAAACCGTACTAGTTTTAAATTGCTTACAAAAAACTGACAGGTAGATAGACACATTTGCACTGTTGCTAAAAGGAGATTTATTTGTTTTTAAAGAAAACCTCTGTCAATGTATCATGTAATCCAACACTAAATTAGGCTTTCTTGCTATGTTTCTTTTAACAACAAATAATCATCTTTCCCTTAATGCTGTGTGGTTCAAAACCAACATCTTTGCAAAACAGGCATGTCTTTTTATCTCCAGAAAAATTAAAATAATTGCATCACGCTTGGGGAAGTTTTTCTGCAGCAGGGGAAAGCCGGGCCAGAGTGAGAAGAGAATGTGGCCACCTTGGTAAGGATCTGCTACTCTGCTAATGCTATAATTGAGGATCAAAACATATTCACCTTGTTGTCAGCGTTAAAATTTTCACTGACTACACTAGATGCTGAAATGGCAACATGGATGTAAACAGAGATTTTCTTAATACTAGAGAATATTTTACCTGCTGTGCAAATTCTACTACTTTGCTAACATATCTTACTTTATCAGAAAAGCTCATTTCTACTTAAATGTCTCAAGTTGGCTTGTGTTTAAAGACAAAGTTCCTCTAAAGAGGATTCGAGTTAGGTGAGAATGAAGCATTTTTAAGGCCTTGTCTAAAGCTAGAATCTAGGGCTGCCGTAGGTGAACAAGCTGAATTTTGAGGAGCCCCCTAACAAGAAGAGGCAGCTGAAGACCAAGTCTTTTGATACCTGGCCATGACCAAAGTGAGGGCGCTTTGCCAAGAGAGTGAAGCGCTCTGTAAGAAAAACACTGAACTTACTCGGGCGTCATCAGCTCTGTGAACCTTCCCTCAAGTGGCACTGCCAGGGACATTTCCCCTGAGAGGGGCATACCTTTGAGCAGCAAAGCATGAGGTGTAATTAGCTGAACTGCTTGGACAGACTCAGTAGAGTCACTTATTGGCAGTGAAGGGCAGAAGGGGGAGGGCCAAGTGCTCCTGAGCTTGTCTGTGTTATGCTTTCAGCAGCTGAAGAGAAGGATGTTTCTCAGAGCAGCCAGAAACCCAGTTTTGTGGTTAAGTGGAAAGCATTCCCTCAGCCCATTTGTTTAATGCCTTAGCTGGCAGTACTTCAGATTTGTTTGCATACCCATCTGTCCTGTAACTTTTTCCTTCGTTTATGAGATCCAGAAAGAGAGATTGTTGTGCTGTGGTTTGGCAAGAATGGCCTGTATGTGTGTCTATCTGGCTGTCTTGCATTAGGCCATGTGTGATTACCAAGTAGATACAGATGAAAAAGATGCTTGTTCAGCCTTGTCTTGAACAATGAGTCACAAGGGCTCTCTTCTAGTGGTGGGCATCTGATCCCAAAGTGGTGGTACCTTGTCTCCCACTGCTTCAGGTTTACACAATTACATCTGAACTGTTGCAAAGACAAGTTCAGCCTTTAGCCCAGGGAGCTTATTGGATATTGGTCACTTTCTTGGTCGTATATTCAGATCAATACAATTGATGGATAAGGTGGACCCAGTTTACAGTGGTGTGGAGGGATAGGGTTGAATTTTATTTGTATCCTTGTTACTCTGGGGATCAGTTGCAGAGATTAATAGCAAAGGCATTTTATTACTACATATTTAATTGTGGGGACTTTGGTGATGTACTCTACTTAAGGACTACAAAGCAATGTACAAAGGCCCAAATATTCCATCTCTTCTGAAAATGTACTGCTCATTGCTTATGATACTTCTTAAAATAGACCTCTCCCACTTCGAAATACTTCTCCTCTCCCCAAGTTCAAAAGCTTCCCATATCTTTTAATAGTACTACTGACATGAATGAGGCAGTAGCAGTTTAATTTTCCAATTCAATGACAGTTCATGCTTTGTGTCATTTAGGAACACAGGACTTACATAGACATGGTGCATCATTTTGTTTGTTTGTCTCCCTGCTGCTGCAGGCACCTCCAGCCTTTGTCCATCAGCTGTATGTACATGAAAACTGGCCTTTTTTGACCCCGTTTCTTTAACCTTGCTGGAAGACTATTTCAGAACTTCATGCTATAGGTTAAAAATCCTCCTCTGCTGGCCTGCCCAAACTTATTTAATACTACTCTATGCCCATTTTTCCTGTTCCACCCTCTTGTTAGTTCAAAGAATACTTTTCCAGCCCTGGTGTATACCCTCCTGTGGTTTATAGACAGCAGTCAGATTACCTCTCAACTTTCCTTTTACTGGGTAAAACAGCAAATCTTCTCTTTATAAAACAGTCACTCCATTCCTCTGAAGATCTTAAGAAGCCTTCTGCAACCATATTCCAGTTTGAGGTAATTTTTACAATATTTTGATGTTGGCTTCTTTCTTCCAGGGTCTGCCTCTCCCACTTGCTATTTCTTTTGCTTAAGATCCCTGACCAGCTCTTGAGGTTTCCAGGATCAGCCTGCTAACCACTATTTATAACCCACTAGTTAGGCACTCCATCTCTTTTAGTTCCCTATTAGCCACACACTCAGTTCAGGATTGGATTTACCACTGGGATTCCTGTAGTGGCAGATTATGTAGCAGTCTGCCATTAATCAAGCAAAAAAGCACAGAGTCAGTTGCCCAGCATTTTAAGTCCAAAGGTCTGAAAGCTTTCTTTATATACATTTAATTGTTTTCCTTTGCGTTGTGTCTTTACACTGGAAAAGAGGATTGGAAAGGAATTCTATGCTTACAAGGCAATTCATTCGAGAAGAAACTGAAAGAGCTGGTTTGGAAAGCAAACACATTGGTCTAGACTGAAGTTACGAGTGAGGTTTCTCAAGGATCAATCTCAGGACCCATTGTTAATATTATCTAGTGGTCTTTGCATAAAACCAAGGAGTGTACAAGTGAAATTTCTTAATGACATACAACTGGGAGCCAACAACACAGGGAACTGTCAGTCTAGGTAAAATAAATGGCCAACAGAAATGAAATGATAAGTCATTGTTTTCAGTGCGATCTTCTGTTATTAGGAACTCATGGTAAGAATTTTTGCTATAAACTATAAACTGAGGCAAAATTTATTACATGATTTGTAGGCTGATTATAACCTCCTATATGAATTGCTGCAAAAATCACAAACATCATCCTAAGATGTATCCAGAGGGGAATTTCTGAGTTAGAGAAATAGTACTTTTAAAATGAGATTTCACTTGGGATATCTGAGCCAAAACTATTTCAGATTTGCTTAAAAAGGAGGAAGCCTGATGACTATTGCAAATGTACAACAGAATTGATGGCAATCTTGAGAATGTGGCTAACAAGATAATAGACTGACTAGCAGGATGTCTGTTGTCCATCAAATGATGGAATACACAGAGATGTAAACAAGACATTTGTAGTATTGTATAACGTGACTGTACAAACAGGAGCATGTCCAAACACAGCAATTAAAGATATAGAGAGCATGCACTAAACAGATGGTGCTGATAATGATTTTAGCTTAGCATATGGATAATGTTAACTGCTAAGAATGAATGGTAGACACATGGTGGAAGAGAATAAATAATAGATGAATTTATTATTAAAAAAATTTGCCAGGAGAGTTTTGGTTTTATGTGTCAGTTCTCTCACTTCTGGGTTCTTCTTCTGCTTCAGCCAGTATTCACATTTTGAGTGCATTAAGGTTTTTAAGTTTTGCTTACAAAACCTAAGCTCAGATATGGTGATTCTCATAATTTCATTCTCACTAGTCACCTCATCTTTGTCCCATGTTCAACATCTTTGAGAGTACATTTCTTGTTTCATCATACTATTATTAAGTTGAACCATCCAGACCACACAGTAGCTTCCCTTCTTTTCTCCTCTTCTACTTACATGGGAAAAAAAAAACCAAACAGGCAAGCAAACCTCACAAAATTTAACACAGCTTGGCCTTAGGTAATACTGCAAGTTTTATACTTTCTGACTTACAAAGCCTAGGTTTCTGTGCTAACTAATCCTTTTCTTCTATTCCTAGTTGTCTATAGATCATTTAATTGAGATGTTTATTCAACCAATTACATCTAAGATTATTTTTATACCTCTGATTTAAAGAAATGCCAAATGTCTCTACTACCTGATCTCTGAATTTTTCAATCTGAGTTCTCCAACTTAATTTTTCTTAATCCCTTTTTTTCCTGCAAGTTTGTTCCCTTAAAAATTGAGAGCCACAGTTATAGACCACTTTTTCTTACCCTTTCATTTAGTCAGTTAAATTAAATGAACTGATAATCTCAGTTTAGGGATGCTTTTTTTTTTTTCAATAACGTCCTCCCCTCTCACTGAAACCAAAGCTAAGAGAGTCACTGCATGAGAAAAGAACAAGTCATTTTATTAAGATACTGGGTGCTTCAGCTGGGAGGCCTGGTTTCTAGTGTAATCATAATATTTTCTCTTTGGTCTGTACCTGGAAAGCCATTCTTCCGCTGTGTACTTCATAACAATGATGTGGTTGAAGCAATATGACTCTCTCTTAAAGATGTGACCTTGGGGGCCTTCGTAGACTTCACACTACCCCAGAAGACAGTGCATCTCAAAAAGCAACCCTTTTTTTTAGCCATGCTACTTTTTAGTTCTTTACAATCTACCACAACATCAATTATTGCCCATTTTTTATTGATATGCTTCCTGGACAAGTCAAAGCAGGTACTGCTGTTGTTATTGCATCTTCATTCTTCCCTCCCTGACACATTTTGTTTCATGTTCTGTACAGGTGCTGATAGCTCTTCCAGTTTGCTGTCTAGGCCTCTGCACTCAACTGGCCACAAGCAACATCCTTTTTGGATTAAGTACATCATCTGAGTCAGCTCTCTGACTACTGTTCTCATCCGTATAAGTAATTTAATCTTGCTCTTCATCCTTCTGTCCTTCAAAATTCATGTATGTATTGATGCTTTATTAGCTACCTGACTTTCCTCTCCTCGTGTTTCAAAACCAGGTACAGAGATTACACAAATTTCCTCCAGCCTTTGCTCCCACTTGACAAACCTCCTTTGTAAAGATATTCAGTATTTTATAGACTAGTCTCGCTATCTCTAACTCAAAATGATTGTTGATAGTTTTGCAATAATAGTAAAAAAAAAAGAGATGACCCAGCAGGGCTTGGATTTGCTTAGAAGCCAAGGTTAGACCATCAAGTCTCCTCCATCAGTGGCTGAATAAAAGGTATGGTGCATAGAATGTAAGCTATTTCCTACTTTCTGAACTTTGAGAAAAACCTCATCAAACCTCTTTGGTCCTGGAGTTAGTATTATTTGACTGTTTCTAGGCTAGAAATAGTCTATTACTATTTCCCAGGACACTCAACACTGTAAGCTTGGGAAATGCATAGGGATGATCACTACAGCACATTGATAGAAGCACAAGTAGTATAGTCTGACCTGAAATTTTCACCAAGATGCTAATCCAATACCTACTTTCAGCATAGTTTTCTGGTTGGATTCTGCCTTCTGATAGGCAATGCCCAACCTCTGCTGATTTCAGGAAGTTTTTTGTTATCATAAGGAAAATATTTCTCCCATTTAGAAACTCCTCTTATGTGAGTGCCCATGGATAAAATTAAGATGTGTGTCATTCTGTGTAACTAACTGCTAAATCTCAGTTCAGCAATGAATATTGTTGTTGTAGTTTCAGTACTGCTCTACACAAGATGGATTTGGAGAGGGAGAATTAATTTTATTGGACCAATCAAGACAGTTGCAGGAGGCCATCCAGCTTCCAGGCCTGTAAGTCCTTTGAGAGGAGCTTGCAGGAGAGGTTATGTGGCCAAAGCTCGCATGATTTTCTGTCCTGTCTGTATCAATGGACACCTTCTGAATTTCTCTACTGGCCAGACAGTCCTCAGTCAAGTTGAAAAATTGTTGCTGAGTTGCTATCTCCCAGCTCCTTTTTTCCCTTAGGGTTTTATACATTTTTGGGTCATCACTTTTTCTCTCAAATCCTTTGGCTGCCAGCCATCACTGTCTCAGCTTCTGTCTGTGGTAGGTTTTTTACTTTTTACTTTTTTCTTTCTCATCCAGTATGGCTTTAGCTCATGTTATTTCTCACATCTTCACAGCAATTGTCTCAGTAAAACTGAACTAAGGTCACTGTGCCTCTGATTACATGGCCCCTACCCTCTGGTCTGAGGGTTACACCTTCTTCCAAACCACCAGGCAAAGATGCAAGAGGCAGAGATGTGCATCCTGCAAACTATTCCACAACTGTATTCAGTGTGAATCTTGAAGCAGAGATTGCATAATGGCTTTTTCCAGCTTAATAGTGGTCCTTGAAAATGGCATCCTATGGTACCATGCATAGCGTAGAGGAGGTGGGAAGGATGCAGAGCTCTAACCATCTCCCTGCCTCCCCTCCCCAGCTAGCCTACCACTCTCAAACCTGTAGGATGTTAAACACTGGGTCCCCAGCAGAAGCTCTTCCTCTCAACATCCTGTTGCACCACACTACGTGCTAGTGTAAACATAGCCTTTTAACCCTGTGGTATTCCCTTCACTGAGTGTGGAGGAGGAACAGCAAAAAAGGGGGTGTAAAAGTTTCTGAAAGAGAAGATCACCAGAATCCTAGCAAAGGGCAAGTCCTAGTCAGATGATTGCTATTGAATAGTAAATAATCTACTGTACTAAGTGTAAACCACAACGGGAACACTAGGAAGAGACATCCTCTTCCTTTTTTAGTTGGAATGTGCAAGATGCCCACAAAAATAATTTTTACAATGGGTCACTGCTTCCCATTACCATGGAGCCAGGTCCTTGCAGACTGTGACCAAGAGTGCTTAACCCGGGCATGAAATGCTAAACAAAACAAACTTTCTGGGTGACTTCTTTGTATGCAAAATGAAATGTATATTGTTTGACAACCAGAATCATTCTGTTTAGATTCAACATATGAAACTGGATATATTGCAGCCTCTTGCACATGCTGAGACACACTTGTGAATATTTCACTGCTGTTTGTAAAATGAACAAAAAATCAGCCTGGTCTCTAAGGCAACTGCATACTACTAAAACACAGAAATAATTGCTGTTTGAATTTGCACTGCAGATTGCTATGATTCTGGAATAATAGCCTAATGGCAACTGAAAAAGAACTGGAATATTTTTTCCTGACTCAGCCCTCTGTAGCAAATTGCTCAATACTATTGACTAGTCAAAATGCAAAATTTAAATGGCTTTAACTTCCACATCATAGTTGCAAAAAATGCTATCCCTGCTGATTCTAGGAGTGCAGGGGAGAAAGAGGAGATCTCAGAGACAACAGAAGATGCATTTTGTGGTATTAAAAAAACCCAAAGAGACAGATTTCAGAGAAATGAGGAACCATTTTGAGTTCTTAAATTAAAGACAAGAAACACAATATCCTACATTTGATACGTTGTTATCCTAAGTATAGATGCCTGTCATCCATTTCCTCTTATGCTGAAAGTATCGTGAAACCAAAGAACTTAACCACAAAGTCTGCAGAGCCTACACTTGTAATGCTTCTGCTATGAAACATGAATATGGAAGAAGCTGACATTCAGCTCTTCAGAAGAGATTTTACACATCTTGGTAGTTAAGCCCTCTCCTTAACTTCAGTAATTTAATTTTTTTTTATTAGACTGCTCAGGAAGGATCACACATGTTCACATTTACTGACTGAGAAAAGTGAGCTGAAAGATTGGCCTTTTCACTGCTGTTTCAGCTTGCAACCCACTTTTACAGGCAGGCTTGCAGACTGGAGAAGGCCATAACTTCTTCGTGGATCACACTTGCTACAGCCAGCCAGGACCCTCCTGCCTCTCGGTATTTAAACAAGGTGTTTATTCAGTAGCTGGAGCTAGAGATCAATGAGTTGTGTCAACTGGAACCTCAGACTTTGCCTTACCAGTGGTGTAGAAGTGCAATGTATGCCAATGCAGGCCAAAGTGCATTACGGTGGTGAATGCCAAAGATATAAACAGCGCTTTCCAGCAAAAAAATCCCTAACCACTTTTATTTTCTTGCAGAGGCTGATGAAGAGTGGCAAGGACTTGATGAAAATGTTGCCCATGTCCCCTTCTTCGTGGAGCGCTACTCTGAGGCTGAAATGATTAAAAGGTCACAGATGTTTTACGAGCTTCTTAATAAGAGGCGGTCTGTCAGGTTTCTTAGTGATGAACCGGTTCCCAGGGAGGTTATCGATAATGTCATCAGAACAGCAGGTATGGTACTGAGTTGTTCAAGGTCTGGGGAAAAAAAAAAAAAGGATCAGCATTGCCATTCAACTGTAAAAGTGATGTGGAAAAGCCAAGAGAATGGGCATTTGACTTCTGGTCAAATAGATTCACCTGTAGCCGTAATGAATGAGCACCCATTAATTGACTGGAAATTACTCAGCTTGAACAGCTGTATGTCAGGGACTGGTTTGGAGCATTCCCAATTCCTTTGTATTTGCAGTGCACCCAAAAGGGAAAAAGAGCATTTCAACAGCGTGAAACAAAACATTTCATTTTCAAGCTTTAAAAGATGTTATTTAAAATAAAACTGATGTACAGTTTAGTGAAACATCTTTCAAATAGAAATATTGAAGTGTTTTCTCTCAAAAATGTCAAACCGTGTGTACTTCACAGGTTTTAAAATTTCATTCATTATGATGATATTTATCATGTGTAGGTTTTGTTTGCTGTTTTTTCTCCCCAAATAAATTGATGAAATTGTCCCACTCGTGAAATATTTCAGTTGACATAAATGGTTGGGGTTTATTATGGGACAAAAGTTTCAGTCTAGAACAAAAAAAACTTTTCCAGTCCTTTCAGCATCAGTGCCAGGCCCCTACTGTATATGACTGGAGAGCTATGCTGAGGACCCTGGTTGAGGTTGTTTGACTGAGTGTCAGAAAAGATTTTTTTTTTTTTTGAGAACTTATGTGTTTCAAATCATTACTGTAATGTCCTGGCCTAATCTCCTCTCTGCTTTAGTAACATTGACTTCAGCCAGGAGTGGTTTTGACCCTCATTATTCCTCTTCTATGAACCAGTTGCTGTTAGCATAGAAAATATTCACAAGCTGCCTTAGAGAAAAGTTCAGTAGCCTCTAGCAGGATTAATAGTATAGAGATTCTGAGCAATTGATGTGCATTGTTTTCCCTTTAAAAATTGTAAACTGCTTCATTACTGCACTGTAACGAGTCTCCATCTTCCTCTAATTAGCTGGGAATCATTAAAACACTGAGCATGTTTTGGCAAATGCAGCAAGGAGAACAAGTCTGGAGTGCAGATGAAGTACTTAGTAACCCTGGAAGCTCTGGGCTGTGTGGAGGAAAAGAAAACAAAGCAAAGCATAAATGTCATCAGTTCTTGCCCAAACCTGAGGAGAGGCAAAGTTCATGGTATAAACACATTTTAATATAAAAGATAGTTCAAGCTGCTTATTCAGTGTTTCTTAAACTGAAATCAGTGCTTAGATAAGCAAATACAGTAGATGTTCAAGACTTGCAAATATTTTTAAAATGTGTATGAGGAGCTAGAGAGACCTGAACAGTCTCCTTAATCATTTTCTCTGTGAGCTTGTACAGATAACTATATTCTTCAGCTTCTGACTTTCATCTGCTAGGCAGTTAAAATATTCTCCAGTGGTGTTGGTGTGTAGTAATCAAGGCTGAATAAACATGCGCAGCCTTAATATGTGCACACCTACATACACCAGCTGTCTTTGGGACAACAAATTCAAACTCGTATGCTATATGGCAGATGTCTGCATTGTGCAGCTCCTCATCTTTGTCAGTCAGCGACAGATTCCTGCGGGTGGTCGCTTAGCCTTGTTTCCCTGAAAGCCATTAGCTTTGCCCTTCAGCTAAAACCATGTCTCAGAGCTGGTTGCATATTCAGTGTGTTGCTTTGGGTATAATGCTTTGCATTGACATTACTGTGTGCATATATTGCACCATAGTACTGCCTCATCGTAAGAACCACAAAGGAATTTTTACAAATCCCCAATTTTTGTTTCCTGTACGATGGCTGTATGAAAGGACTAACCTCTGTCATTGAATGGGACTTCACATTCTTCGAGAAACAAATGAACAGAGATTGTCTGCCAGAACTTATCTCAGTCCTTTTCTTCCCATCTCATTGACTTGCTTTCCCATTGCTCTGTTGGTCAGTCTGAAAGCCCACGAAGAAGAGCTGATACCTCTCACTGCACACCCTCCTACAGCATTGTGCCAACTGGGTTTTCATCTTTCCCTGTTTTTGTATAAAGGTACTTCACCCAGTGGAGCGCACACGGAGCCCTGGACCTTTGTGGTGGTTCAAGATCCATATTTAAAACATAAGATTCGTGAGATCGTAGAAGAAGAAGAAGAAATCAACTACAAAAAAAGGATGGGAGACAGATGGGTTAATGACCTGAAAAGACTGAGGTATGAAAAAGTCAATTGGCTAAGGGGTTTGAAGGGAGCTGTGTTTTGGTCTAGGAAACACTATATGGGGAAGTTTTAGTCATGCTTATTTTCAGGAAGAAAAAAAAAACCAAACTGAAAATATTCAGCTCAATTTTAAAACCTTGTTTTAATAAAGTTCTTTCAAGTCCATGCTCCTTAAACTCTCCTCAGTTTTCTGGTGCTGCTCAGGAGGGCAGCTGTAAATATTTCCCTGATCACAGAAAAAGGAAGGTAGGGTCAGAAACTGCCCCAGAGAGAGAGTTGCCAGGGTTGCTATATGGTGGTCCTTTTGCTAATTTACAGTAGGGAAGAAGAAACTTCTGTTTGAGGAAAGCAGAATTCCCACCCAGCAGGAGCTGGGGAAAAAAAAAAAAAATTACTATCTGTATATGTTAATTCTGGCTGCTTTGTTCTAAGGGCCAGGTGAGATGCAGCACCTGACTGATACACACAAAAGAAAAACTCACTATGCCTGTGTGCTTCAATCTTACCAGAAGGACGAAATAAGTGACTCAGATGTTCAGCACACCTTTTCCTGTTGCGTGGCTTTGTCTTGATTCTCAAGATGATGGGAATCTTGCTGAAAGCACCACAGTCTAGAAAACCGAACTGATAAAAGAAGCTTGTCTTTATTTCTTCTAGTCTTCCTTTCCCTTTTCTTCCTCCCTCTCACTTTTAATATATTTCTAAGATTCATGTTTGGAAAAAAACCCCTTAAAAATAGGTGTAGAATTGTGCCTTGGTGGATAGTTCATAAAGGCCTCCAGTAAAAGGGATTATATACTCTCCATCTTGAAACTTTTCCAAGCATTTGGCTCCATCATCATTTTTTCTATGTAACCTCTGTTGCCATAACTCTTGTCACAGTTTTTGCCTGTTGTTTGCCAAACAATGAAGCTCCCAAAGCCATTGGGAGTTTTGCTGCTGACTGAGGTAGCCCCAAGGCTTGTCCCTATGCAAGTGCTGAATTATGCAATATTTAATTGTTCCAAATGCCCTCCAAAGTCTGACTGACTTGCTTAACTTCACACAATGGGAAGATGTCTGCTGAGTCTTGACTTGTCAAATGAAGCATATGTGCAAAGCTTTATAGGGTTGATTTGCCCTACTTGTTTCATAATGTTATTATTTTTCAGGTGCATACGTGCTATGTAAATGTATGTGCTACGGAAACAACTAAAATATAGTATTTTTTATATTTTGAGTGAGAACAGTAGAAAGCACACATTTTCTTATCTAAATCCTACATCATAATTGTATATATTGTCATTAAAAAAATTGGGAACCAAATGAATTCTAACAGGGCTGAAATACCCAGAAACAGAATATATTTAGGTTTACACCTGAGACCAAGAAGTTTTGAACTTTTCTGCCAGCAGTTTTTCCTGCAATCACAAAAAAGTTGGCACTGCTGGTAACAGGTGGAGCTGCAAGTCTGCAAAATTCCAGGAATTAAATAATCTCAAGGGCAAATGCTCATGAGGCCAGTTCATAGATAAGAGGTCAAGAACTATCTCCTATTTTTATGCAATTGCACTCTTCAGAGTGAGTGCACCAGCTCCTCAGTCAAATCTGTTAAAATTGAGAACTCTATTCAAGCTTTTTTTTTAAGAAATGTTTCTATTTAAGCTGATAATACTTAATCCTTTGCAGTAAATTTTCTAAGCTTTAGTCTACTGCTATAATTGTGTGTACCTTTAGTGCCCCTTTGCAGACAGTAAATGTGACTTACGGGAAAGCAAAAAAGGTCACAAAATAAATGTCTTAAACATTATTCTTTTGCAGAACAAACTGGATCAAAGAGTACTTGGACACTGCTCCCTATCTGATCCTCATTTTCAAGCAGGTATATGGGCAGCTTCCAAATGGCAAAAAGAAGACCCACTACTACAACGAAATCAGTGTTTCTATTGCCTGTGGTATCCTGCTTGCTGCACTGCAGGTACATTGACAGAACCAGCACACTAGGAGTCAATATGTTGGTTTGGATTACATACCAAGACTATTCTGCCCAAATGAGGGTGGCACCCAATTTAGATTTTAACATGATCAGTCCTCTGGATTACTCCAGTTCCTGCCAATATGTCTTAGTTTTGAGCTTTAAAGTTATTCTGCACAGGCCCACATCTGAGAAGGTGATTCTTACCCTCAGTACTGGTTAACAAGAAGAAAAATGTAATGCAGCATACTTCCAGAGTTGTCACTCTTCTCCCAGCACAGGCTTCAGCCCTTGTGGTTTCTGCCTTATGCTAACAGGGCTGACAGGGGCTGCAGATTACCCAAGCATGGCTGTACTGGCCCCTTCTTTTCAGTAATCCCTAAAAAATGGCTTGACCCCAAATCATTTTTAGTATACAATGCTGGAAAAAAGATCAGGGACATATTTCACAGAACAGGCTGTACTATTTCAATCAGTCTTTCTGAGGCATTTCTGAAAGTGAACTAATTTCTAAAGCTCAGCATGTTTGACACGAGACATTTGGATTTTCTCAGTGGTTTCTCAGTGCTCAGTTCTGCTTGTTGTATCTGATGTATTCACACAAGTGCTTAAATAGTGAAGCTATTCCGATTGCGAACTTGACCTGCCAGCAGGATAACAGCAAGGCGCCACCTCTTATATTAGGCCAATTTCCTACCAGGAACTGCCGTTTCTCCTCTACTGTGTTTTGAGTGACACCTCCCTGCCCACATTGCTGTTCCTTAGGAGGACCTTCAGGATGGGAAATCTGAGAAGTGAGCAGTGCAGAAGCCCATTGCTGGGGTGTTGCTTCTCTGCAGCTGCCCAGGGCTCTGTATTTTCCCTCGGTGGAGCTGAGAGCAAGGAAGATGCACAGCGAATGGGGCAGAGCCAGCGCTGTGTCACTAGCACCTTAGTCAGAAGCAGTGGGGGTGACAAGGCTTCACTTTCCCCTGAGCCAGTCCACCATCAGGTGAGACTTCTCTCTACCAACTGTTAGGCTCCATAGTGCTGTCTTTCTCCCAGCTCTTAGAAGTTAATTGACAACATTAAAGAACACAGTGCCATGGACTCATAACATTCAGCACCACCACTATTAGTTCCTCTCCTCTTCAGAAGACCATGGAGGTTACTTAACTTGAGAGGCCCATTGCCTGAGCACCTCTCCCTGGCTGACTTTCATATCCCAAAGCCTCCCAAAATGCTTGCTTGACATAGAGAGACTGAAATCCACGTGCGCAACTCTCAGGAAACGCTTCAGGTGCGGGGTCATATTTGGGATAGTGTCAGCTCTTTACTAGTTGTCAGATTGTTTAGCTTTTTAATGAGATTTTGTATGAGAGGAGGAGTGATGCGTAGACCTATTTTGGGGTTCTGATGTAAGCCCAAACATTGGCCACTGTGACAGATGGAAACAGACTCCTGTGACAAGCTCTGAGGCAGAGAATGTGCCCCCATCCCCATTGGGTACAGCTCTTGAGCTGGAACAAATGGTCACAAAGCTGTGACATCTTCCTGCCAGCTGTATGGGGGCAAGAACAGAAACGTTTCTTTGTATGAGCCAGATGAACCCCACAGGATGATGTGCTGGTTTTGGCTGGGGTAGAGTTAATTTTCTTCATAGTAGCTAGGATGGGGCTATATTTTAGATTTGTGCTGGAAACAGTGTTGATAATACAGGGATGTTTCCGTTACTGCTGAGCAGTGCTTACACAGAGTCAAGGCTTTTTCTGCTTCTTACCCCACCCCACCAGCGAGGAGGCTGGGGGTGCACAAGAAGTTGGGAGGGGACACAGCCGGGACAGCTGACCCCAGCTGATCAAAGGGCTGTTCCATACCATATGATGTCATGCTCAGCGTATAAAGCTGTGGGAAGAAGAAGGAACATGGGGGATGTTCGGAGTGATGGCATTTGTCTTCCCAAGTAACCGTTATGCGTGATGGAGCCCTGCTTTCCTGGGGATGGCTGAACACCTGCCTGCCAATGGGAAGCAGTGAATGAATTCCTTGTTTTGCTTTGCTTGTGCGTGTGGCTTTTCCTTTAATTATTACACTGTCTTTATCTCAACTCATGAGTTTTCTCACTTTTACCCTTCCAATTCTCTCCCCTGTCCCACTGGGGGGAGTGAGCAAGTGGCTGTGTAGTGCTGAGTTGCCAACTGGGGTTAAACCATGACAGTCCTTTTTGGTGCTCAACTTGGGGCACAAGGAATTCGAGATAAGGATAGTAATTGGGAGAGGTAACAGGCAAAACATGGACTGAACAATGTTAGAGAGCAGAATGATCTGAGGAATTTTGGTTGTTGCAATTGTGGTGAAAGGACAAGGGATAGATTGTGTGTAAATTGTCCACTTTTGTTTGGTGTTGTGATGACATTATTTTGATTTTGGTGTGGGGAATTCTTTTTTGTTGATGTGAGTGAAGTTTGTGAAGATTGTGAAGATTGTGTGATGAATGTGGATTTTAATGACAATTCTTAAATATGTGATTCACAGAGGTGAGGGGTGAAATGTATTGGGTTTGTGTGGCAACGTTTTGGTAGCAGGGGGGCTACAGGGGTGGCTTCTGTGAGAAGCTGCTAGAAGCTTCCCCCATGTCCGACAGAGCCAATGCCAGCCGGCTCCAAGACGGACCCACTGCTGGCCAAGGCTGAGCCCATCAGCAGTGGTGGTAGCGCCTCTGGGATAACATATTTAAGAAGGGAAAAAAAACCTGTGCAACTGCAGCCAGAGAGAGGAGTGAGAATATGTGAGAGCAACACCTCTGCAGACACCAAGGTCAGTGAAGAAGGAGGAGGAGGAGGTGCTCCAGGTGCTGGAGCAGAGATTCCCCTGCAGCCTGTGGTGAAGACCGTGGTGAAGACCGTGGTGAGGCAGGCTGTCCCCCTGCAGCCCATGGAGGTCCACAGTGGGGCAGATATCCACCTGCAGGATGGGAGGACCCCACACCGGAGTAGATGGATGCCCGAAGGAGGCTGTGACCCCATGGAGAGCCCACACTGGAGAAGACTCCTGGCAGGACCTGTGGACCCATGGAGAGAAGAGCCCATGCTGGAGCGGGTTTGCTGGCAGGACTTGTGACCCCGCAGGGGACCCACGCTGGAGCAGTCTGTTCCTGAAGGACTGCACCCCATGGAAGGGGCCCACACTGGAGCAGTTCATGAAGAACTGCAGCCTGTGGGAAGGACCCACATTGGAGAAGTTGGTGGAGGACTGTCTCCCGTGGGAGGGACCCCACGCTGGAGCAGGGGAAGAGTGTGAGGAGTCCTCCCCCTGAGGAGGAAGGAGTGGCAGAGACAACGTGTGATGAACTGACCGCAACCCCCATTCCCTGTCCCCCTGTGCTGCTGCAGGGGCAAAGGTAGAGAAATTGGCAGTGAATCATAGAATCATTAAGGTTAGAAAGGACCTCTGAGATCATCGAGTCCAACCTGTTAACGTAACTGCCTGGCCCACCTGAAGTTAAGCCTGGGAAGAAGGGAGGGGTGGGGGGAAGGTGTTTTAAGATTTAGTTTTTATTTCTTATTACCCTACTCTGATTTGATTGGCAATAAGTTAAACTAACTTCCCCAAGCTGAGTCTGGTTTGCCCATGTTGGTAATTGGTGAATGATCTCTCCCTGTCCTTATCTCGACCCACAAGCCTTTCATTGTATTTTCTCTCCCCTGTCTAGCTGAGGAGGGGAGTGATAGAGCAGCTTGGGTGGGCACCTGGCGTTCCAGTGATATCCCCACAACTGCCTCTCAACTTCACTGTAGCCATGGGTCCCCCATTACACTGAGCACTGCAGGCAGGCTCCTGCTGTACAACACAGACATGTCAGGCAGAATCAGGCTATTTCCATTAGCCTGTGCTGTTGCTGTGGCGGAGAAATGCTGTATGTTTCTGTAAGCAAAGTAGGTGTCTTTTGTGGTACTGTTGAGGCTATTAGTAAATCAGATGTTCCAAAACCTGTCTAACGAAGCAGCATTTCTGGGCTAGTCAATAGGAGAATGTGTACTGGTGAGAGTAATGGATAAAAATACAGAGCACAGACCTCTGTCTCACTCTGTTGCTGTCTGTCTTGCTGCAGAACGCAGGTCTGTACACCGTGACCTCCACACCCCTCAACTGTGGCCCTCAACTCCGGGTGCTGCTCCAGCGCCCAGCAAATGAGAAACTACTCTTGCTGCTCCCTGTTGGCTATCCCAAGAAAGATGCTACCGTGCCTGCGCTGACCCGAAAGCCGCTGGAAGACATCATGGTGGTCATGTGAGCCCAGGGCCACAAGGAAGGAGCACATCCCTGCTGCCAGCCAGTAAGCAGCAGCCCGCTGAAGTTGTTGCTGCTGTTTCTGTGTATCGTCCTCCTACGTCACTGCTGCTCTGGCTGTTTACACCTGTATTTCTTTTAGTGCTAGTCTAATCACGGTGGCTGCTTCTACTAATAGCAACGAGCAGTCAAGCACCGTACATTTGACAGGTGCTATTACCAGTGAGCCCAGGCAGTTGCTCCAGGGGACATGTAGAATGGCATTTAAATGACCTTCATCACTCGATTTTTCTTATGCATTGTAGGGACAAATCTTTCCTTGAACTGGAATGTATATTCTGCTTATACTCTTGTGATTACCATTACACAGTTATTTTCACTTCAGAATTTTAATGGAGGTTGTATTAAAAGATATAAAGAGGTCAAACTCAGCTGTCTTATCTTGATCAATGTGTGCTATTTAAATGCCCCTTCCCCTTCACTGTGTTCCGTTCCATATTGGAAGAAGCTATTTTTATATAGTAGCATTTTCCCTACTTGATTGATCTCAGACACCTTGTCTATACTAGGCTTTCTTAAACTATTGCTGGTACAAGTGTCTTCAGCTGGGGGAGATCTAGTAGGAACAAGGCATCCAAGTAATTTCCTTGTTACCCTTTATTTATACATGTTCCAGGCACAGTTAGATCATCCGGCAGCTATCAGTTGTGCCCCCTGTATTTGCTGCTTCCACTGGAAGTGGCCCAGAGGGAACTATTATTCTGGTTATCCGGTTTATGCCTACAACCATTCCAGTTTAACACCCTGAAATCTAAACCGCTTTAGAGACCCTGACATGCGAGAGGTCATTTCATGTCACACCACATCAGGCATATTCGGGTTTTTTTAAGGTCACTTCCCACAGAAGCAATGCTCCCTAATGAAAGGCGAGATGTGAATGGGCACCAGTGGGAGTTGCTCACTGGAAGGGTTGATGCTACCGATACCTGCGCTGGCAGAGCCCCCTCGTGGGGCTGTGGTTCCTGCTGGCTTCGGGAACAGCACAAGGTGAAAGCACTGAAAGAGAGAAGTCCTTCCCTGAAGCTGCCTATATTCTGTGAAATACTTTCCCACCCTGCTTCTCTGCTGCATGTAATTTCAGGCAAATTCAGCCAAATGGGCGTCAGCCTTCCTTGTGGGTTGCTCGAGTTAACTTGCTGCACCTTGTCTGAAGTCAGTCCTATTTAACGTGACCTGTGGTCAGCTGAGTAAGTGGAGGGGGTAATATTTTGCAGAAGTACAGCTTTTTGTGGTGTCAGTGCCTCTCTGTCACCCAATGAGAAAAACTATTCTTCTCTTTGGCAGGCCATTTTGCTGGTATTTAGCAGGCACAGCTGTGTGTTCACCTGTTTTACTAGCCCTTTTTCACATCCTCAGTGGTACAGCAATGGCAGGAAGAGTTTCTCATGCAGACCTAAACTGAAATGAGCTTTTATAACTACAGTAAAATAAAAAAAAGAACTCCTGTGTCTACACACTTGCAAGGTCTAAAAGCTAGTCAAGGAGAGAGGGATGAGCTGAACCAAGTCAAGACTGACCGGCTGCAGGTTCCCAGTTATCAAGAATACATGTTAAAGTTGCTGTAGCAAGCTTTCCTTCCATGCAGATGCTGCTCTGCTGTGTCAGGCCCCTTCACAAAGCAGTTTGTATCTGCTGTATCTATCTCTATATAAGCCCTGTTACATTTGTTTTAATTCAGTGTTTGCATCGATAGAGGGCTGAACCTCTGTCACTTTGTGATCTCTCCTATAGCTACAGAAATAAACTGCTTCTGCCTGGCCTCGGTCTGCAAAATAGACAGCATATTTGTTCCATGACAGCACTCAGAGAAGCTTTACCAAATGAATTCAGTTTAAACCAGCATGAGCTTGCATATATAAGGCTATTTCTAGTATGGTTTCATAATTAAAAAACAAAGAAATAAACCACTTTAAAAATATTTTAAAAAGGTCACAATAACAAATATTGGTATATACCAATATACCTCTATACCAAAAAAGATTAATGGTAGGATTTTTCCCTCATATGTTGATTCTGGAAACTAACGTACATATAGTAGCATAAAAAACCAAGCCCTCACGCCTACTGGATGGGAAAGATTCTACCCTGGAAGGCACAAAATGGAATCAGAAAATGTATATAAAAGATGCATTTTTTTTTCATAAAAATACCTATTCAAATGCAAATACTCCAGTAGTATTACAACTGCTGATGATACTGTGGCATCTCTTATAAATCATGTTAGTACTCCTGTTGTGACAAGCCTACTTGGAATTGCACTATTCTTTAATAAGCGTGCTGTCTTTATTTAAAACACGAATTAAATAAGAATAAATTTTGCCTTTCCATGGAGAACATTATTAAATAAAATTAAAGTTAGTATCTAAACTATTTTACACTTAACTAAGTTTTCTTCCTTTGTTTTGGTGAACAAACAATGTTTTTTCAGGAAGAGAACATTCTGGGAGGAATGTCTCCCACACAACCAGTAGGGATTTAATTTTTATATTCTTCCCCTTGTTACCTTTTAAACCAAGATTAAAAGACTTGACAGGATTAGCAAAAGAGGCTGGAACTTGGCATCTCTTCTCATGATACGTTACGGCCACGTCTCCCAAAGACTCTGGAGTCAGTCTACCCGCCTCTTTTAGAAAATGACTGTACCACTTAGATGGGAACTAAGCACTTTAGCAAATGTAGCTCTAAATATGAGTTTTCTAGAATCACAGAATAATTGAGGTTGGAATGGACTTCCAGCGTTCATCCTCTCCAAAACTCTGCTCAAAGCAGGTCTAGTTAGATCAGGTTGCTTCAGGTCTTGTCCAGTCAAATCTTGAACAATTCTAAGGATGGAGAGTCTACAACCTCTTTGGGCAATCTGTATGGTATTTGTTCACTCCCATAGTAAAAACATGTTTTCGTCCTATCTAATTGGAATTGCCCATGTTTCAACTTGTGTCCATTGCCTCTTGGACAATGCTGTGTATCTCCAAGAGAAATCTGGCTTCATCTTCTCTGTATCTTCCAGTCGAGTAGCTGCAGACAGCACTTAGGTCTCCCATGAGCCTTCTCTTCCCCAGACTGAACAAACACAGCTCTGTGTGCTCCAGCTCCCTGGCCAGCTTGGTGTCATCTGCTGAACGTGCTCCAGTATGTCACTATCTTTCTGGTGCTGAGCAGGCCAAAACTGGACACAGTACTCCAGACATGATCTCACAAATGCCAAATAGAGAAGAAGGATCACTTCCCTGGACCGGCTTGCTACACTTTTACTAATGCAGCCCAGAATGTGGTTGGCCTCCTTTGCTGCAAGGGCGCACTGCTGATTCGTGTTCAACTTGTTGTTCACCATGGGGTCCTTTTCTGAAGAGCTCCTTGCAGATAGCTGGCCCCAGCCTCTACAGTGGCACTGAGTTATTCTACCCCAGGTGCGGGACTTTGTAGTTACTTTTGATGAAATCCATGAGGTTCCTATCAGCCCACTTCTGCAGCCTCATCAGGTCCTTCTGAACGGCATCCCCACTCTCCAGTGTTACAACCACTTCCTGCAATTTGGTGTCATCCCCAAACCTGCTAAGAGTGCACCTTGTCCTGTCATCTTTTGCCCTTGTTTCTCTTCAGGTTATGGTAACCCTGCCCAGGCATATCTAGTTTAAAGTCTTCCCTACCAGGTTAACAAGCTTGTTTCCAAATACATGCTTGCCCCACTTTCTCAGATGCATCCCACCCCTGTTCAGTAGCCCTTGTTCCTAAAAGAGTGTCCTGTAGTCAAAAAAACTAAGCCCTGCTGGTGATACCAGCCACACAGGTGAGCATTGACCCCTGAAGGGGTCCACTCTTGCTCAGACCTTTCCCCTTGACTAGAGAGGAGCCAACACCTTCACCCTGCTCCCAGAACCACCTGGTCACTCTTGCTTGATATGCTCCCGGTCACTTCTGGCAGCATTAGTGGTGCCCACATGGATAAGTAGCAAGGCGTAGTAGCTTGAGGTCCCGTGCAACATCCCTGGTCCTGGCCCTGGCAAGCAGCAAACCTCCTGAGGCATCAGCCTGGGTCAGCAAGCAGGCTCCAGGGACTGCCTCTCGCCTTTACCATTGGTGCAGGCCCTAGGCTCGGGCCCACTGTACCCCAAAGGTCATGGCCCCCAGCACCACATTTCTGTTACAGTTGTAGATCTGCAGCTGCAGTGGGCACCCTCCCTCCTGTGGCCGGAAGCCACCAGCCGCCAGCCCTCCCCACGGATAGGCAGGGCATGTTGGTCTCTGGGAGGCAGGGAGGATGGAGGGTGGGGAAGCATCACCTTGGAGTAGCAGGTGCCTGTGTATGGCCTCCTACATCTCTGAGAGGAGGGCTGGTAGCATTCACAGGCTGAGCCCTGGGTGCCTGAGGGGTGCTCAGGCAGGCTCGTTATCTCACACGAAGGAAACAACCAACAACTGGGGAGAGACACAGAGGAGCGTTGTCCAAGAGCAGACTGTGCTGGGCCTCCCTTTGCTGAGAGGATGGTGTTGGCAGCCTTCACGAGCTCAATGAGTCCCTGCCCCACTGGGGGGAATGTTTGGGCAGGCTTGTAGTCTCGTGAGAGTGGACCTGCAGGGGTGGGAAGCGTCACCCAGGAGCACAGGATGCCATGGCTTCTTTTTGCTGTGAGGACAGTAGTAGAAGCCCTCTTAGTAGCAGGGGGGGTGTTTGGGTAGGCTCATAGTCCTGCGGGAACAGTGATTCTGGGGAAGGAACGGAGACACATCAGTCAGGAGCAACAGGCAACCGGTACTGGGCTGCCTTTTGCTGTCAGGACAGCAGGAATGTGCAGCAGCATTCATAAGCTATGTGAAAGGTACTGGGGGAGTTGTTCAGGTGGGCACATAGTCTCATGAGGAGAGACCTGCTAGGGAAGGAAGGGGGAAGTGTGGCCCAAGAGTAGCAGGTGGCTGTGCTGGGCTTTCCCTTTTCTGTCGAGGATGGCATGGGTGACAGAAGTATGTGGCAGGGATGGTGTTCGTGAATGAAGTGAGAGGCTCTTGTGAGGGGAGGGGACTTCTGGCTGACCATGTAGTCTGCTGTGTAGGCATGGTCTCCTAGACCAGAAAGCAGCTGCCTTCTGGCTATCTCAGGAAAGATGCGTTGCAGGTGGCCTCAAGTCAAGCCATTCCCTCTAGCTGTGTGATGCAGTGTGTGCCATCTCACCTCATTTTAAAAAAAAAAAAAGGAAAAAAATACCTTGTCCCTTGATGATCAGATACTCACTGAGCACTGTGTGGAAGCCTTGGTAGAGCATGCATTTCTTTGAGTCACCCTTGTGCCCTTCTGTCAAAGCATGACTGTTCCTTATGGACAGTTATTGTCTTTGTTCACAATCAACAATTGAATGCCACCTCATGAAAACATGAGTGTTTTTTTTGGGAAAAAAAAAAAGCTGCTAATATTGGATAACATTTATGAGCTCTTTCTTCTTTGACCTGTGTGGACAAATTTGTATGCGTTCAAGGACCCTCATTGTCTGCAGTTTGTCAGACAAATGGGTTTGAAATCAGGTGCAACATGGTGGGTTGCATCACAACCCAGGTGATTAAAGGAATGAGTATCACATGTTGTTGGAGCTTGGAACCATGGCAGACTGGCTGTCTCCTCCCACTGCATGGATGGCTAAACTGGCATTGGCTTCAGTTTGCCCTTGAATACTGAGCTGTAAGCTATTTCAGCTCACCTGGTGCTTCATTAGCAATCCAGCTGGCTACAAAGTGAGGCAGGGAAGCACTAATGGAGCAGCATCATCTTACCTACTTCATCATCTTCCTTTCCAGCCAGGTGAGCCAGAACCCAATTGATTCTGTTAGAAATTTTTTTTTAAAAAAAATTTTAGTGATTCAGAGTGCAAAGTCTGAGGACTCTGTTACACTGGTATATGTGCCCATCTCCTCTATAGCTTAGAACTCACCTGTGTGATTGAGTGTAAGATTCCCATAAGCTAGTTGAGCTGTAGTAACCATTTAAGTGCACTGCTCTCAGCTTGAAGAAAATAGCAGGTTATTGGTATTTAGCTTAGTTTGCAAATAGTTTAAAGCTAAGTGTTTTTATCTTGCAGTTGATGGAGATAACTGTGCCCAAGAACAGCTACTGGGTCTGAGCTGGTGCACAGGGATGTATTAAGCTGTAGTTTATCAGCTGTGTATTTGAGCACTTCTTACCATATCAATTTATGCTGGTACAATAAAAGCAAAGCAACTTCTGGGTGTAAGGAAGTCTTAATGTGGTGCTGTGTATCCCAGATGAAGAGAAGCATGCAAGCCATAACCTCAGGTTGTGGTTTTGCTCTGACTGAGCTGCAGCACTTCAAAGACCTTTAAACAAGCAGATGTGCAGTCAGCATCTGGTTGATTTATTTCTTTAATTGCTACATAGATCTCATGGACTCATGAAAAATGAGTCTTGAGAAAGCACCCAGCTCCCACTCCAAGGCAGGATCAGCTGTGCCTGAATGCCAGGTACTGACAGAATATGAATCCACAGCACTAATCCACTGCTCCCAGCAAAGCACTTGAAAGAAAGAAAACCTCAAAATAGCACATACAAGTGCTAGGAAGGCTTTTTTCCAGAAGGGCTCAGCCTTGGCTTCATGTTGCTGTCACTGATCAGACCTCCCTGGCCATCATTAGGAAGAGGTTGGCTGCTGTATTGTTTTTGAAGATTTCCACCCACCTGAGCTTAGTCATCTGTTCTGCTTTTGCAGAACAGACATTGTATTCATGACTCATAACTCTCAAGGCATTTCATTATTTGTTTGTCTAATATTACTTATATCAGACATCTAAGAGAGCTATAACCTCTCAGCCAAGTCTTTGCCGATATAGATGAAACTCCCCTATGCTTGTGGAGTGTAAATAATGAGGAGAACACTTAATAACATAAAAGCTGGCAACAAGTCCACTCAAATTTAAGATGGAGGAAAGTCCTCGAAGCTTGAATCAGCACAGCAGCAAGTTACCAGTTAAACATCACATCCTGTTGCGGGTTGTGCATATGTGTGTGTGTAATCACTATAGACCTTAGCTACAAGACTGGAACTGCATTGAACTAGTTCTGGTAGAAGCACAGACAACAAAGGCAGTCCAAGACCCAGGTAACACAGTCTAAGACATGGGAAAACAATACTGATCAGCAAGACGGGCAATGACCATATCCTCAAGGCATCAGTTACCAAGTTTTCTGAGACACAGCATCAAGAGATGAGGTGTTTGAAGGATTTTTAAGAGAAGTATGAGGTACCTGGAGTTATTTATGAGGAGCTGTCCTGAGCCTGAGGGTAAGTTCTTTTCTCTTACCTGAGGGTGAGATCTTGTAACTGAGATCATGAGTGACTCAGCTTGAAGGGTGAGACCAGAGTCAGACAGTTTTACCCTAGAATGTGACAGTGTTGATAGAGTTGTCCTGAGGAACACCTCTTCCAAATACCAAGTTCAAAGTACGTATATTGAGAGTAGGGTAGACACTAGCACAGCTGCGAAGACCCACGACAGTCATAATGTGCTTCAAAGAGAGGATCTGCTTTAACAGACTGACATTTTCCATTGGATATGCAGAAGGGACACTGGTCTGTAGATTATGCACTAGATTTTAATGAAGCTTTTGTGTCATTGTTTTTGTAGTGCAAGGGGTCCAAATGTCACAAGGCTTTTAGCACTTCCAAACTATTCTCTTAGCTCACTCATAGGATGACAACAATTCATGCAGCTTGCAGAAGGCTGTCATAACCAATTCTCTGTGGGACCAACGCCAAGGTACCACTCTTTGGTAAAGAGAAATATGTTCCCTAGCAGCTTGCTGTGAAAGACATCTCTGTGAAAGTAGTATTACCAGGTGGAAGGGGTAACAAAAACTTTCTGGTTTTGCCTTCCAGGAACACGTAAGTATGAGATGTGATGTAAGTCTCATGCAGCAACTGTTCGTGGTAAGGCAAGGTAATCTGTAAAGCTGTTGTGACTTCTGGTATTGTATAAGCAATGTACTCGATGTTCATGTGAGCCGCTTTTCCTCTAACATGGTGACCTAAAAGAATAGCTTTAGAAATACAGGGTTATAGATTGGTAGCCAGAAGAAAAAAAGGGGGGGGGGGAATACTGAATTCCATTTTGTTAAACCTGCAGGAGCCTCTGAGGGTGTTGTCCCTGCAACAGACTTACATGCCTTGCGGCAATCCCAAGGTCTAGCCAGGGCTGATGATGCACAGTACCTGCCTGCATGAAGTTAATGAAGTTAATGAGGGCCTAATGGCTTCAGTGTGGAAGGGTTTTTTGTGGTGGAGAGGAGTCTGGGGTAGGGGTGCAAAAGGTATTAGCAAGGGTACTTTTGGCATCATAGCGTTAATTAGTAATACTCCGTACTGTTGTGATCACCCCTTTTTCAGTCTGAAGATCTTAGGCCACTTTCAATAATGGTGTAACCTCTGCACACCAGTAAACTTGTTCTTTGGGTTTTACAATTGAGGAAAAAAGAAATAGAGTGAGACGAGCAGCAACTACTAGGCAATGCGTAAGTGTCCATACAAAGGGGTGAAAGAGCTGAGGAGAAGAGGAGATTTCCTGCACCACTATAGCGGTGTGGGTTCGGGACTGGCCATTCTGGTTTTTTCTGTTTATGAGCTGGGATGCATTAAATTTAGAGATGACTTAATTTGAGAAGATTATGTGGCTATTGAAAAATCTGTGTGACTCCTGAGATTATGTGTAAAGGCTACTAATGAGTGATGACTTAGCTGCTGCCAAGCAGGACAGTTGTTGCACCACTCCTATTTGGTGTAGGGCCTTTTATTTCTCAGAGTACTTCTTAGGCTTAATACAATACAGCAGCTCATTCTCTAATTTTGGTCTCCATTTTCCTTTTTGCTGGAAAATGGAGATGAGGCATATGGCAGGAGGAAAATAATTTTAAATTCCATGAAATATAAATATTGGTCAAAGCAAAAAGGTGGTATAATCAATAAGCAGAGTGTGTATGTAAATGTTAGTAATCATGTACTTGACACAGTTCTGAAAAATGGTATAAAGTAAGAGTATCCTCAACTTTAAAGTAGGGTGAATTATCGATTAACTTTGGAAGTAACTGGTCCTGCAAAGAGAAGAAAAACAATCTTCAAAAGGAGCATTGAAATATTTATAAATACACTATTTAGAAATCAAAAGCCACTGGAGATACTGACTCATTCTGATTAACTGCATTTTTGAGAAAGCATGAAAAGAATTGTGATTATTTCCTTTTACTGCTTTGGAGACCAAAGCAGCATATGCAAGTGTAATCACTTGAAAGAGATTTAGGATCTGTTTCATGCTGAACTGTGTTTCAGACTGCCCTTAAAACGAGAAATTGCATTTCCAAGCTGTCTGCTGGCTAAGATGTCAAGCCAACAACCGATCATCTGTACGTGGGGTTCCAGATTGCGTTTCAGCTTAAGGGTATGTTCTGAGTTGAACAGGGCTTGGTAGCTCATTTCTGTAGCTCAGTGAGATCTGAGAGACAAACATGATGCACAAACTTTAAATGAATTGCATCTTGGGATGTCTCACTTTTGTTACAATAACATCATAAATGAAAGGTGGTCAACAGATAGTACTAGACAGGGAGATTTCTTATTGTGACCGCTAACTCCAGCTGTGCAATTATGTGTAAATGTGTGTGTATGTATATATAAAGCATAGGTGAAGTATGTGGCACAGCAGAATCGTTTTTGCCCCACATGATATGGATTGGTGCTTCCTAAGTGGCTGTAGTTTCGCCACTTTCCCAGGAGGGAAATCTTAGGCAAACACCAAACATTGCTGCTTTTGGAAGGTACAGAATTAAGTCCAGGAAAAAGCTCTAAGGGAAGAAAGAATCTTACAAAGTGTCTTGCTTCCTACCAGAAGGTACGAATGTTTTATATAAGATTACCTTCAACTACTGCTTCTCCCTGCTGCCTGGTGCGCCTTGAGTGTATTCATGATGAATGAACAGTGGCAAAATAACAGCTGCTTCTTGCTTATCCATTTTCTAACGTTATCTACCTCAACCTCTTTTCTGTCCCTCATTTCTCATCTGTCACTTTACGCCATATTTTTGCTATAGGTACTTCTTGAGCTTTGAGAATGGTGTTTCATGTCTTTAATAGAAACACAAAATGTTGCAGTAGCATTAGATACTAACCAAATGGTACTGAACATCTCATGAGTTTGATTACTTCAGGGTTTCAGAAGCTCTAAGGCTACTTGTACTCTGTCTTCGGTAACTGGATTTCAACTTGGCATCCCAGAACAAGTAACTTGATCTGGTTGCATCCATGTTGTTTGTATTCTCACAGGCCTGACTTTTCCCTGCCCAAAGACCACATTGTGTTGTTACTGACTAGACTCAGAACAAGAGCTGACATGTAAGCAATATGAGGAGGTGTTTTCATTCTAACCTTCAAGCCTGTCTCTGTATATATTGCTGCTGTTCTGTAATATCGAAAAATACCTGATGGATTATTTACTGTGAAGAAGACCAGAGCTATAGCATGATTCTCAGGTTTTGTGTGCGGGTTCTGGACACAGATCTTAGCCCTTTTGTGTTACATAGGGTAGCACTTCATGTCTTATCAGCCTTCACTACGCAGCAGTCTGCCATGTGTGGTTTTAATAATAGAGTAGAAATATCAGCTTTTCAAGGCTATGGTCAGCCCACAAAGGTAAATGACTTAGCCTTCCCATACTTAATAGCACCAAGGTGTAAGCCATTTCTGGGTATATCAACTCCATTAGCAAAGCTGGTAAGTTGAGTATTTCCCATATGTAACTTATTTCTGTTTAAAGGGTATATAACTTTACACTTGATGTACACATGCAAAAACATTTGACAGAAACAAGTATGAGTACTATGCAAAGTGTGTTGAGTTGGCAGAAGACCTAGGAAAACAGCAAGCACAGGTCAGTAGCAAGAGCTCCATTTTTGTGTGCTTATTTTTACTGAGATTTTTCTCTATGTTGGTATAGCACCAGCACTCCATTCACATATGTAACAAAACACAATCCTCACCCTGAAGTTTGTGTCTTCCTTTCAGCTGAATTTGCTATATTATCTGTTTATAATTAGATGACAAAACATAAACGGAAGTATGAATGAGGTAATAAACAAAGGTTAAGCAAGCTGCTGTCAACTGTTGTCATTTTAACTGCCAGCAGGAAATCTGGCAGGTACCTCCAAATCAAAGTGAGTAACTTGCTCTGTGAATATTACGTTCCTGTTTCATTTAGTAAATTGTTGATGAACAAATTGCAAAGTTCAAGAACGTAATTATTCGGAATTAGTAGTGAATTTCTTTAGCACATAATTGATATTCTGTGGATCATTTGATTAGCAGCTGAAAACAGTTTGGAATTGATGCTGTAATTAGCTAGCACAGTGCTTACTCCAAATGAGACTGCAGTGTTATAAATTTGGGTAGACCTAATTATCCAACCAGAATACAGAGTCAGTGCAGCTTGACTTCTAACTAACTTAGACTAAACAAATGTCTGGTAACAGAAGACTACATGTTCACCTGCAGGAATCAAACGTGGAAGACCTGCAACCAGGCCTGGATCAAAAATTGCCTCAGAACTCACTGCCTTTTCATTCTGTGCTGATGTCAGAAGTCTGTGAGTTCCCGCTTCACGGTTTCACATCTCACTGGGGGGTCAGGGCAGAGTGGACTAAATGTGATTGATGTATGAAAATCAGCATGGAGAGTAGACATGAAGGGTAGAAGACCCTCTGAACAAATGCTTATTATCTGTGGGATGTTCCTTCAGAGCATGAAGGTCCCTCTTGATCGAAGGCTGTGTATTTTCACCTGCATAATCATGCAGCAGACCTGTCTTGTGGGAGGGACATGTGTTTCCTCCTGCCCCTTGGATGTAGGAAAGCAGAGTCCTCCTGTGAGCAGCTGAATGGGGAAATAATATTCTCTGCATGGATTATTCAGAGTCAGCTGATGTAATAGGAGACTGTGTTGCCTGCAGGCCAGTATCCCTGCCCAGAGTTAAAATACCTTTTGTAAGAAAAAGTAAATAATGTTTTAAATAATGTTTTTTTCTTCGGTTGGTTTACGAACTGCGTAACTACCCCGGCACGTCTGTTATGCTCTCCAAGGGCTGGATATGTAAATGAAAAAAAAAAAGATTTTTTAATTGTATTGTTTAGCTTCTCAGAGTAAGTCTAGTCATATGGAACTGGATTTCCCTTGACCTTTTGTAGATACAATAATTTTTTTTATCTCCAGCTGCTCCTAGTTGGCAAGAAAATACATGAAGCACTCCACTACATTTCCTGCCATGTTCTGGGGACCACTAGATGGCACAAGAACACTATGTAAGAACCGAGGACTTTCTCCTGGAAATGAGTTGGCTCATGAAGTCCACTTAGGTCCTGTTACCTGTTACCATACTCTGTTGCCCAAATCACAGATCTAGGAATATGCATCTGAGAATAAACCCTAGAGTTTTGCCTGTGATCAAAAAGAGACCACACAGAAAGCACAAAATTTGGCATGTGCTTAAATAGCTTAAGAGTTAACTGTAAATGCAAAGGGTGAGGCTCACCTCATTCAAGCTCTGATAGGCTTAGATAGGTAGGGTTTTTTTTCACTGTAGAAGGGACCCAGCTTTATCTAGTCAGCTAGTCACATATTGCCATACGCTTTGTAGAGGTACAGACCCAGACGGCTTCACGTTAGTCATCCAGCAGACTGTCATGTTCACTAGGTATCTTTAAATAAGAAAATGGTCACTAATTTCCAGCCATTTCCTTTCATTGAATTCATTCTCCATGTATTTCCCTTCCTCCCCTGTGTCTTCATACTCGCATCCAGACCTCTGCAATCCCAGCTGGCCAGCAGCTAAGGCATGGCATGCAGGCACTTTTCTCCCAAGGAGCAGATCCAACTCCAGTCCACTCAAATGCTCTTACTTGCTCATGTGAAGCACAAGGCATAGTTTGTCCTCTGGGCAAGACGTATAGGTGTTTAATTTCTGCTCTTTGCCTGAGAGAAGGTAACCTCAAAGAGGGAGATCGCTCCAAAGGAGTTTCTTTCTCTTCAGATATTGATAAGTCATGAGCGAATTATGCAACATAAGACTGAAGAGCTGTGGAGAAAAAGCTTTCTCCCTGTTTCCCCTATCGTGACTCTGAAGTAAATCTTTATTTACTCTCTACTTAAGGGATTTTGGAATGACCTGTGTATGAAAACTAGAACTCTCTCTATTTCCATAAGTGGTGTGAGAATTAAGCCTGGGGTTTTAAATAACTTGGGAGGTAAGTACAAGTCACCTTACAATATGGACTGCCGTGGTCTTAGAAGGCTAATGGGAGTGTAGAAGCGCAAAAAGGCTTGGGAGTGAAATACAGATTTGAAGGCATGTCTGTAATGCTGTGTTCAGGCTAGCTCTACTGTTGTGTTATAACAAAGAAATTGCATACTGGGGGAAGGTAGGCTTGAATTTGCCTGCAGGTGCAGAGGAGTTACTTGGTTGCCCAAGCAGCAAGTCAGATGCCAACATCAAATGAAGGAACATCTGGTGCATTCCCCTCAGTGAAGATTCAGCCAGATAGTTAAGGCACAAGACTGGCACTCCTGCCCATATAATATTGGACAAATCACTTAACATATTTTTTCTCTTTATCTGTCAGTGCATGAACAGTGGGATTTGTGATGATAATCTACAAAGGAAATGAAGGGGAAAAATTACTAGAGCAGCCCTTGATAACCTTGATCTGATAATCTCAAATTTGCTGCCTACATCAGGTTTCCAGATTTCATATTCAGCTTATCTGTGATTAAACCTAATCTGTTATTTGATCATTAACCGTGAATGTATTCTTCCCATAATAGTTGTGGATGCTGAAAGGATACCGGGAAAGTAGGAGACTGAGAAAGAATAGATAAACCCTGCAGAAATATTTTAACACTGGACAGACTGGCAGCAGTGAACTTTGTGCACTTGGGGAAGCAAAGAATGTAGGCTTGAACTTCAAATCCATCTTGGCTGCTGCTTTCAGCATTTCAGTTGCTCCTGAGGAGGTGTCTACTTGAAAATAGAAAACGTTCCCAGGCAGGATTTTCTGTCTGTATTCTGTGCTTCTATATTCACAAAGAAGAAAATAACTTCTTACAAAGGCCAGGCACTAGATAGAATGCACAGTGTGGTTTTTTTAAAGATGGATTCATATTTGTTTAATGAAAGGCTGCTGACTATGTTGTTTGTATAATGCTTAGATAAATATGACTGAAGTTTCTCCCGTTAATGTGATTAATTTGTACTTCCTTGCTGTGTAACCTAATGTAGGCTGCTTTGCACTTCTGTCACTAGAGGCAATACAGAGCAGTTGATGGAGAAGTTGTAGACTTGCACAAAGAGTAAAACAACTTTCATCCTTACCTTGAGAGACTTGCTGAAGGGAAGAATTGGAGCAGAGGGAGCACTGAGAATTGGACAAGGAAAGGGTGTTATGAATTCATGGCATATGTGCGAGAGAGCGGTTACTGTTTTGCAGGTCTGCATTACTCGAGAGGAACAGTTCCATGGCAATATTAATGGCTGTTCTTTGGCATTTTTGTAAATTGCAGCAATATGAAATTATCAGCTGCACGGCCACAATACAGGAACTCCCCATGAATAACTTTTAGTTTGGAATTTGGAAGTTTCCAGAAAGCCTTGAATTCCTTGGGATCACGGGGCCCTGGGTGTGTTCGCAGCAGTGAGCACCAGTGCAGTGTGGCTTGCCAGGCAGCGTGGGCAGTGACCAGAGTGTCCTCTCGGAGCCAGAGCCCACAACTGGCATCTGCAGTGGCCTTGGGGCAGCCTCCCTGCTGCTCCCCCTTACTGACTGCACCTGGAGCTGGGGAGCAAGCCCGCCTTGGCTAGCGTGGCTATGCCTGAAGCGGTGAAAATGAAGGAGGAGAAATCAGTGATGCTGAGGAATGCAGGGCTGACCACCGCCTCCCCACTTAATGAGCTTGCCTGTGCTGGGTATTAGGCACCCTATCAAAGCCAGTGGTGGTGCAAGGCAGAAGGAACGAGTTCTGCCACCTGAAGAAAGAAAAGCATTTGGCTGAAGGAGGAAATAAAGCACCGATCCCACAGTCTGAAGGCTAAACTCCCATGAAAGGCTGAAGCGTTGATTATTTTTAGCAGGGGAGAGCCTAGGGGGAGGGCTTGTCAAGTAGATGAAACCATTGTTAGGAGCAGACCAGAATTCTCCTGCAGCACTTTCCTTTCCATCACACCTGCATCCTGATGTGAAATAAAATGGGGGGGGGGGGGGGGATGTGGAGGAGGGAAAAGCTGCGCTTGGAGAGCTGAAGTGGTAGCAGTTAGTGATGGAGTTGCTCTTTCCTGTCACTGCTTTTACCCTATTAGCTTCTCTTATGCTGAGTTCTTTCTGTTAATCCCCTGGATAGCCTCTGAGTTGTTTATCATCCTGAGGCAAAATGTTCCAGCCTCCTCTCACCACCCTTGCTTCCTGCATGCAGTGGTGCTGATATGTCTAAGTGTCCAGAAGAGCCTGAGGGCAGAGTGGGAGGATGTTTTCTCCTTTTTCTAAGCTCTCTGGGCCCATTATTCTTGCTCAGCCAGGGAGAGCTGTTCTAGTTCCCCCTGCTTTCTCCCAGGCATCCAGGCTGCCTTCCTGCAGCAAACAAGGTGCTGCACAGCTGCCGGGGGATTCATCCTTGCTGGGCCAGGTGCTGTCTAACCTCCCCTTTTGGAGCACATGTTCAAACATTGTTCAAAGCAGTCTGGTCACTGTGGGATGGCATGGGTGGGTTGGGCAGGACAGGGTATTCAAGGCTGCCCTTTGCCAGCTAGGATTTCACTAATTTCCTGGCTCTGGTACATGACTTATCTCCCAGACAGAAGGAAAAGAAGGCTGGGAGAACACGTTTGCCCCAGAGAGAGAGAAGGTAATTGGGAGGGCAGCTGGAGCTTCAGCCAGCCAGGTGTTGTGGCAACAGCAAACAGCTCTTTTTATCTGGAGCAAGAGCGTGAGTATGAGAGGTGTCTGCAGAGGCTGGGAATTATGGTCTGACCCAGTCTGAGTCTCTCTTCTGTTCTGCCCTTCTGTCCAATCATTTAGGTCACAGCAGTTTAGAGGAGAAAATCTTTTAGGCGGCAGTCCTTCACAGAAGACTCCCATGATTCCTTAGTCCTGGGACCAAGCTTGAGTTTTGTATTGCCCTACAGGTCCTCTGGTTTAGGGTCTTTGAGTCTAGAAGTGGAGGCTTGTCCATAAAACAGCACTATGTATTTCCTAAGAACAAAACTTTGGAGGGAGGAACTGAAGAAATATAAAAACAGATAAACCATGTATAGACCTGTCTTCTTCAGAAGCCTACCAGCTCACAAATGGAGGCCACTGGGACCCTCAACTGTGAGTGGAGGGAAGCTAAGACCAAAGCCTGTCTCTTTTAACAGTCTTTCTGAATACTTTAGGAGGCGTGCCTTTAAACCTACTCAGATGGTCTGTTCTCTGCAAGTTCGTCCTGCTTCTTACATAGCAGATTAGCCTGACTTCAGGAAGCTCTCGTACAATCGCATGAAAATGTTTCTTGCCTTGTCCTAGAGTATTCCCCCACCTACTTTATCATCTGAAGGGAGAGGTGAGACCCCTCTGGAGCCTCTGAAGTGCCTTCTGAAGGGCCCAGTAGTCCTACGCATGAAAACCCTCTCCAGAAGAGGTAGGTGAACAGCTGAGTTTTATGAAACTCAATTGTGTTCTTCCCTGCCTGATGCAGGCAGCCTGTTTTTCAGTTTAACTTTGTGTTTTTGTACAGTAAATTGCCTTCCAGTAATCAAACATTTAAAAGATTATATATACAATTACAGGCATCTCCAAATCAATCACAGATGTCCTTGGGGTTTTGTATGCCTAAGGGAAAGCCTGGGCTTTTAAAGATGGAAGAAGCAGGAGAGATGAAAGGAAAGAGGCTAGTTGCTTTCATAGAAATATGGGAATTATCAGACTGAGCCAGACTTAGACTGTGTAGTCTGGCTTAGATACGCTGAGCGCAGAAGGGGGCTCTAATTATCCCTGTTTGCACGCACTGGTGGAGTGCATGCCTTCGGTCATGTAGGCTGCTGGTGTCTGCACAGCCGAACTGTCTCCCTTTGGAGCTGGGATCCCTGCAAGCAGAACTAGAGCTTAATTACTCTGGCTGTTCCTCCTGGGAAGGGATCCACACACTGACGTCTGATATCAGCCCGCGCTAAAGGAGGAGCAGGGAAAGAGGAGCTATTGCATTACAGTGGAACAGCTGCATATCGGGATCAGTGCCAAAAGTGGGGGAGGAAAACTTCTGGAGGCCTGAAGAGATAGAGAAAGGCAGGTCCCTCCAGGTCTGAGACCAACGCCGTGTGTGGGCAGGAGCCGGGATGCTGTGTGGGAAAGCTTTGCTGTTTCAGTAGAAGGGGAGTTCCCTCCTGGGTCTTCATGCAAACCGCTTCCCCTAAATCCCAGGCTTTATCACGGATCTAGGCTAGTACCATGGGACGGGCTGCAGAGCTACAGCCTCCACCCTGGCACCAGATACTGGTAACCTCTGGATTTAAAGATGCACTGCTTTTGGCACAGAGGGTCTTGGAGTCAAAACCAGCAGTGGGGCCATCCGAGCCCCTCCTCGGCAGCATGAGGCAGCACAGTACGGGAAGCTTATGCTCCAGGCACAGAACTTGGTGAGGCTGTGTAACATAGCTGCCACAGCTCTCAACCTTGCATGGCTTACTCTTCGTTGGGTGCGAGGCGAGGGTGCTCCAGCAGGGCAGGCAAACATAGGGTTCAGTAATACTGACAGCCAGAAATTTTTCTCAGAGAGCTAGCTGCTTAATAAGAAATGTTGGGCATAAAGACCATGTATTTTTTTTACCTCTTGGTGTTCTCTGGAGACATGCCTGTGCTTCCAGTGACTTCATTTGGAAGTGTCCAGCCACACCTGGAGGGAGCTGTGAAGTGCAAGTCGGGATGACAGCATCTTTTGTAAACACAACAGGATTTCCTAGGATTATGTTTGAATGCTTGGCCCTCCTGGGGAGGGGGAGAATGTATTTGGTCTCTGATAAAGCCAGGAGAAGGCTTTCCGTATTATGTAATTTATAAGGCCACGGGCTACAGTCCAGCCAGCGACCTGCTTCAAATTGAATGATTTGAGGATATCCATGTGGCTCTGTTTGGTAAATCCAAATTGCATGGGATACAGTTACATTAAAATATTTACCCAGTCTAAACCACGTTTCTGTCATTCTCTTTTTGTAAGCGTTAAAAAAATGTAGTGCAAACCAGCTAGCTACGTGTTAGTTGCAGGAATATGTCATAGGATTACTTTGTGACCTAAGTGCTTTTCCAAGCTCACAGCTTTCTGGTATATTCTCCATAAAGTTGTCTTTCTTTTTTGTATTTAAAATTTATTCTGACTGTCTGAACAGGGGAGAATAAATACATCCTAATGAACAGTGTAATGAATATGAAGCTACTTTGGCAAACCAATTTCATTTTCATGAATCTCATTGTTAGTTGAATATATTAAATAATTAGTATGTGTCTTCTTTGAGGGCAAATGCTTCTCCGGATATTGAAGCCATATTTTTTGTGCATAATGCTTAGCTCTTGTTGAGTGGCAGTGGACCAGGTAAACCATGCTGTTCTAGCCCTGTTTGATGGTATGTATAAGCTTTCTAATGTACACTTAATACGTACACTTAAGTGTAATATCTGCAAACAATGCATGTAGCTTTAAAATAAGCTTTGGTAAGCAGTCAGTCTGGCAGCATTTGAGTGGACTGTCAGTGAAGTGCAAGCAGGGAAGGACATGCCATTTTGAATTTGCCCTATCTCTTGGCAGAAATAGTCTTTGTGGTGGTTGTCCAGTTATGTTACTGAACCCAATCACTGCAACAACTTACAGACATTTCCATTCGTTCGGACCAATGCATATTATTTCTGAAATTTTGAGAAGGTGTTTTAGGAAAAATATATTTTAAAGAATAGATCTCACTTGCACCAGTGACTGTGGTTCCAGTGCATCGTGGCACAGCTGTTAGTATCACACTGAAGTCTGTGCTGATAGGGATCAAGAGCTAGGAGGTAATCAGTATCTGTAGCATCACCTATAATATTATTGGAAATCTGTCCTCCCTAGCATATACACAGCCCAAGTCTAAGCAAGGCAGTCACTTTTTATCTCCTGAGGTTATTCTGCTTCTGAAGTGGAGGGACTGAAATGTCCCAAGGATGGGGTTCAAGTGGTTCTTTGTTTTAAACAGCCATTGGATTTTAGCAAACACAGGGAATTTTGGGGCAGCAGACAGCTCCTTTCCTGTCTGAGCTGTATCTTTTCTGGCATGGGATGCTAGAGATATAATCTTCTTTTCCAATGCAGTTAAAGGAAGTATATCTTGGTCAAGATTAGTATTGGCAGGAGATAACATTTGCTTGAGAATGAAGGTATATTGTTCTACCACAATATACTGTAATTTAAATCATTCACAATGCAATTTTTGCTGTGGGTCCAGTCTGTAAGCTAAACTAGAAACTGGCATTTTAGCTGGGTGCATTCAGTTTCAAAGTACTGAATACTGCACATAACGTCAGCACGAATTATCATTTTCTTGCATCATGTAATTTTCATAAGTAGTGGCTCTACACCTCTTTCCTTCTCCATCTGAATAATGTCTCTGACTTTTTTTTCCTTTGTCACTCGGGAAAAATATTGTAATACTGTCACATTCTATACACTTGTCTCAGCTTCCCTGGTTTCACTATGCTGTTGCTAGGTGGATGAATGAGTTAAAGTTTTGTCGTCTTCTGAGATAGAAGCTGACTGAGGGTACTTGAAGCTCACTGCTGCAGATTGTGAAGAAAGAAAAGTGAATGAGCTTCTTCTGAGGACTGTGCTAGCAGCCTCCATTGAACACTGGAGTAAGGACCAGAGGACATGAAAGGCAGAAGGCACAAAGAAAGGGGGTTCAGAAGTAGGCGTTTGAATGTGAGCTTCAGAGTCAGCAAAGATGTGCTGCGCGGGGCACAGGGAAGCTGGCTAGGATCCCTGCTTTTGCTCCTGCCTGGGAACCGTTGATCTCACTGTAGAGAAAGGGACTGCTTGTGTCCCTTCAGGTAAGATGACTGCCACTCAGTCCTGCCTTCCTGGCATGGGACCGTGGAGGCCAGCTTCTCTTTCGGCCTGTGCAAGTAATGATTCTGCTTGTTTGCTTCTCCATCCCATCCTGGCAGAAAGGGAGTAGAAAAGGAGCAAAATAGGCTAAAGAGAGCAGTGCAAAGTGAAGACAACTGAGCATGTGCAGTTTTAAGGTAAAATTTAATAAAATTCTGTGCCTTTCCTAGCATTTAAGAGTAGCATGTGCTAATATTTCAGTTGTTGTGAATGGCCTGCAGTATGCGTGACTGCTATGTCTCCTTGTATACTTCTCAACTGAAAATGCCTCTTGTGTGGAAAGTGTTGTATGAATGCAGGTTCCTTCAGTGTGAAATAATGAATGGTCCTGTTTACAAAAGGAACTTTCTATCTATGTTTTTTGTCCCCTTCTCCTCCAAGTTTTTCAAGTGTAGGTTTCTCTTTCACCCCCATCTGCTGCCCATTTACCTCTTCCACTGTATCTTCTAATGCATCATTTGTACTTAATCCAACACTCTTTGGATCAGGTGATTCACATATATGCTTCCCCTGCTGAATAACCAAGGCAAGGCAGGAAAGTCTACCCCCTGACTAGTGACTGCTTGTTTCCTACTTTGCCTTTCTCAGAGTGGGTTTAAGTCCAGTTTTTAATGGAGAGAAGGGAGAGGGGTTATGCAGTGCCACCAAACTGAATGCCACGTCCACTCAGTTTTTGTGCGGGCTTCTAAGAGTGTCGGAATACAATATGAGACGACAGAAATGGAGTGTGTTTAGCCATATTTAGAGGTTTTCCTTTAGATCTGTATATCACTATTATAGCCCACATTAACAGACTGCAAACCTGGGTCTGCCTTTTTTTAAACCAAGGCTTAGCAGTGTTTTGTTTGTTTCCTGTGGTGACATTTGAGGGATTTATTATGTACGGCTGCACCACCTGAAAAAGATGCCAGGGCTAAAATGGACTTCATGTGTCACAAAGTCCATGGGTATCTATGTAATATGGATTGTCCCACATCACTGTTCTGCTCACTGTGTGGTACAATGGATTTTCCAGTATAGGCTAAGGATAAACCAAAATTGGAGGACTGGGGAGTGATTCCCAGATCTTGTGCCCAAGCTGTGTCCTGACTCCATTCATGAGCCGGCTTCCACCTTTTCCTCCCCACCCTCAGGCTCCTGAGCTTCCAGAAAAAAGTAACCCAAGCACATAGGCCTGAACGGGGTTTCACCGTGTTGCAATCAGTCAGTCAGGAAATTAAGGCTACAGGACATGCCAAGGGAAGCACCCACCCCACAGGCTAGATGTGGAAGCTATATATTTTTTTACAAGAGGAGTTGCCCCTCCAAGTAATTCTTTATTCCAGAAATTGGAAGTCTCAGGTGCTTTCTGACTGGCACTCAGCAGCGTTTGGACAGAGTCAAAAGATGAGAGCTGTGGTGCCTTCAGGGAGATGTTGCAGGGATTCTCTGCTCCCTCTTATGAATTCAGTGGAGGTGCCTGTTGTGCACAGAGGCAATGTACATCTTTGTGCGTATGGGAGTTGGGAGCCTTTCGCCTGTTTGAGAAGTAGTATGTGGTTTATCTCTAGTTCGGTAGGGAAAAAAAAATTCTGGTGTGCCTTTTTGGAAAGGTTGCTGGGCCCTGACCTCCTTTGACCTGATTTAATTGAGGATTTTGCCAAGCTTATTACATGGGATGTTCTTTGGCAGCACTCAGTGAACAAAGCTGGCTGATCACAAATTATCATTTACACGTGCACAGCATGAAAGATAAAAATAGCTCTTTAAAAAAAATACTCCTTTTCAATGAGATATAATAACCTGCCTTTAGTAGCCTGTCATAGACCTCAAGATTTGTATGATGAGTCATCTCAGCTTCCTCAGTTTTATCTGTCTTCCCAGACATATTACTAATGTGAGGCTGAATAATGCAAAAAATGCACATCTCAGTATTAATTTGTTTTTTTAAACTACGTCACTGGTTCTATAGATGTGCCCATTTCGTGTCTGCCTACCAGGAATGTCAGCCAATACTTACTGATGCACCTGCTTATCAAAAACACCTTTTACATATTCCCACATAAGTATTTCATGCAAAAATATCAGTTACATACGCAAAGCTTTTGCTTTGGAAGTGCTTGCATATTCATCAAATCAGGGGTGAAAATGAAGAGCAGAAAATAAAACTTACCTGACCCACTGAAATACTACTGCTTGAATTTCAAGCATCTGTTCTGACTCCATAAAATAAGATTTTTTTAAAAAAGTATTTGAATAGGAAATACTTAAAACTTCCTGATTTACTCATAATCAAGCAGAAAATAAAGTTCATCAGCTCTAGGCAGAAATCAAGCTGAAGAGGTTTAACTTTTTATCCTGTTCAGAGGTGAACGTGCAGTTGGTGAATGTAAACAGTTTGATACCACAGCCAAGGGGAGCCTGTGAGTGCGTAGTGGTGTTCCAGCAGCAGCACTGCCGCCGATGGAGAGAAACAGCTGGATGCAACATATAGCAAACGCACCATCAAATTGGTAGTAAATGGTGTCTATAGGACTGATTCTGGGGTATGCTGGGGGAACATCTATCACATATAAACAAAGCTCTCTGTGAGTATTAACCCTTAGGTTGTTGGCCTGACAGCTACTTGCAGTACAGCACATTTCATGGTGTGAATGAGTGACAACAGGATAGGTTAAGAAGGAATGACAGGAGAAATTACAATGTTTCCTTGCAGTTTCTAGGCAAAATGTCATTTTTTCAGAACATTATTCATTAAGTGAAAAGGCTGTTCCACACCCTGAGAAGTAATATTTCAAACTTCTCAATGAAAAAGAAAAACCATGTTACACTGTAACAGACCTTGGTTTTATTTGAAGAAGCAGTCCAGAAATTCTCCCATTGTAGCTCATCACCTCCTTGATGACAGATATAGCTCTGGGCTTAGGACAGTCAATAAGAAAGCAAGTTCCTCGGGTGACATTGTTCATGAGCAATTTTTATTGTCCTTATAAAAATCAAGAGGTGATAAAGACTCCCAGTGACTCTCCTACCATTAACAATCTCCATTTCTTCATCTTCACAAGGTTACAGCAAACTGGTTGTCATCGAGTTGTATTCTTTTTGTCAGCTTTTACTTAGAAGCTGTGAAAATAGGACAATAGGAAGAATGTGAAGTTTTATAGCTAGAATAGCAGTAAGAGTCACTATTTTACAAACTGAATTTAAAGAAACATTCTTGTCCTGTATTCTAAGGTATGTGTCTTTCATGACTGAAGAGCTCTGAGTTAAGACAAAGGATTTTAATTTTTTTTTTTAAAGTAAAACATTGTGGAAAGATCTGCTGAAGATCCTGTATTTTAATTAGTTATGGGCCAGCTGCAAAATACAGACCTGAGCAGTAACCTTCATGGTACTACGCAGCTATTGACTTTCAAACCTGAGAGGAGGTGGGAGGAAGGAAAGCATCAAAGAAGAGTTATTTTCTGTGTTTGAAAGCTAATAAGACTACAGATTTTCACCTTTACAAAATGTTATTAGCTACCAGGCTGAATAACTTGCCAAATCTGTGGAAGAAAACACTGATGACTTAACAGCTCTTGAGTCTTATGGCTTATTCCAGGATTGGCTTTGATTTTGTTGTTTAGGAGGTGTCTACATCTGACCTACTGTAACTGTGTACCATATGTTGACATCAGTGGCATTCCTATGTGTCAGGAAAGGAGACTAAACAATAATTAATGGGCTGCCAAAATTACTGAAGACTAATATGGGAGCTGGCTGCTTTTCCTTTACCTTGCCTTCTTTTTCCTGCTCTCTCCTGTTTTCTGTTTCGCTGTTTCACATTCACATTACAGAAAGAAATAAGTAAAGGTTTGCCTATCTAGGAACAATGTAAGATCTAAGAGAGAGATGGAAACAGGCAATTTCCTGTGAGTACAAGGCTTATGCATTGCCCATCAATCTCTGCAATTTCACCAATGAATTCTAAATTTTAACCAAATTCATTGGAAGTAGAAGTTTCAAAGATAGTAAGTTCCTAAAAATGTCGTGAAAATTCATTGTGAGAAAGAAGACAAAGGGAAAGTTTGAGTTCAGTCCTTATCTTACCTGTACGATCTGCAAGCTTTGCTGTCAGCACTCATGTTCTGAATCAGCCATGCCCTGTGCTGCCTCTTGCCCAGTCAAACAGGTAACATGTATGGGAGGGAAATGTAAGTATTGTGAAAGTCAGGGCAGAGGTGGGGAATATGGGGTACTGAGAACTTAGGGCAATTACAGTGGAAGAGATTTGGGGGACATAAGAGTAATCTGACGGTGCAGTGGGAGCTTTGGTTAGCATGACGGATGGGGAGATAAAAGTCTTTTAGTGGCTATGAGGATATGTGGAAGACATGAGAGTGTTGTGGTAGCAAGGTTCACAGGTAAATGGTTCCTCTCCAGCAGTGCTGTCTGGATAGCAGCTTGGATCTGCAATACAATTTACTTTTTTGCACATTTCCCCCCCTTAGCCACCCCATTCTCTCTTCTTTTTTCTCCCCCCTCCGTTTGACAAGCTTCCTCACTTACATCACTACCAAGGTAGTCATAAGCCAGCTGAGGAACGAGGAATGACTAACTTCCTTCCCCTTGGGCCATTAGCACGCTGCTGCTATGAAACACTTAGGTCACCTGTCTTCCCAGCAAGAGAGCAGCAAGTACACAGTGTAATCCAACAACTTCAGTGTGTCTCTTCCCTTTGGAGAAGCCACTACTGCGGTGACAGGGTTGGGGTTTTTTATACTCTTCGTGAGTTCCACTGATTTTTTTTACCTGTAGGAATTTTTTTTTTCAAGTAAAGTTTTCTCCAAAGCTTAGCATTTACAGATATCTCTATAGAAACCTATGTTGTTTCTGAAACACTGCAACACTTCGGAATTGATAATTGCAGAGAAATTAGATAGCAGCAGCTCTAAAATGGAACTATATGAAATTAAAGAAGCAAAATAAAATATGGAGTCACAGGGGAATTCTAAAGCAGAGTGAAAGGAGAGTTCAGAACAGAGCACAGGACCACAGCAAGGTTGGTAAATATAAGAAATGTAGGTTGCAGAGCAAGACTGGCCATGAAATTGCATGGCCCATCTTGGAGATGTCAATTTGTCATTCTGTGCCCAGTTTCACCTAGTTAGGAAAGAGGTTAGTACTCCTGTCTTTAGAAATGCAGTGTTGCTGATTTAGCTCATCTTTTCAGAGCATTTTGTGATGCACAGCTAGAAGGCACTGTAGAAATGTAGAAGACAGATTGGGAAGTAGTACAGTTCTGTAACGATCCATTCAGCTCCTGGGAAAGAGAGCACTGAGGTGTCTAAGAGAAAATGGAGTTCATGTCAGCAGTTGGATGAAACAAACAAGAAGATGATGGCAGAGATGGATGAGGAGAAGAGGGAAATATGCAAGGTATAAAGAAAAACATGGGTGAGTGACATCTGCCTGAGAAAAAGAAGTTGGAGATGAACGAGGGAGGGCAGTACACAAACGGAAGGGGTTGATGCTGGGTAGAAAGTGAGGTGAGAGGGTGAAAAGACCTCAGGCAGCATTAGACCACAAGGAGAAGGAAGGAAAAGGCAAAGGGAAAATCAACCAGAAAATATGAGAATTTTTAAAGAGGAGAAGATTGTGCCAGATCAGGGAACACGTATGGGGAACAGACTTCATGAAAGAAAGATCTTGGAGTGTAAGACTGGGAAAAAGTAATGTCATAAAAGGAAACAGAAAAGGTGATGGGAGAGAAATGGTGGTTGATGAGGTTGTGGCAATTTAAGTGGAAAATGAGAAAAAGCAGAAGAACATCAATGTCTGCAGCATGGTGGAAAACAAGGGAAAAAAATGAAGTGAAGGCATGACTGAATGGTAACAGTCCTTGTAGAGTGGCTTTTGAGTCCCGAGTAGGTTAGAGATTGTTCATATAAGCTACCGCAAATGTATTATTATACAGTGTCAGCAGAAGGACCATTAAGTTCTAGAAAATGGCTATCACTAAAATATCAGCCTATGGATAAGCTGTAGACAACTTAAAAATGCAGAATAAATGATAATGTGCAATGTGTTTTCTTCCTTTTTTTCCTTTACTGCAGCAGTGTTTTCCTGTCCCCCTCAGCCCCCAGCCCCCGGCAGTGCTGTCTACCTGTCCTTGGCGGAATGCAAAGGAGAAGCTGCCTCTGAATGCAGTGATGGTGCCAGCTCTTGTCAGAGAGAGAAGGCTCAGAGTTCATCAGCCATTGGCACCGTGTGTGCTCCTCGGCTGACATGCAGCCGATTTGCTCTGAAACATAAGCAAATTGTTTTACAGCCTTAGGCTGCTTCTATAACATGGTGAACTTGACGCAACTCTGTTACGGCATTGCCAAGCTGGAGCAAATAAGTAACAGCACTTGTTTTCCTGCCTCTGTAAACTCATCCTGCTTTCCTTCTCCGACTTCCCCAGCAGAAACAAGATAATTAAAAAATGAGCCTAAACTGCAGCCATTGAGATTCATGTCAGACCTTAGGAAAATTTCCTGAGTGTGAGCCTAGGTGATTTAGAGAGATCACCTTTCCTTGACTGGAGGTGTTTTAAGAACATGTTAACAGCATATAAATTAAAAAGGGATTGAAGGCTGGGCCTTTAACACCCATGCCACAGGAGGACAAGCCAGTACAAGAATGGGCCGGTGTGGAAGCAAAATCAAAGGGATGTCAGACTGATTAAGAATAAACCACATCAGAAGTGCAACTGGTGAGAGACTTACTCATTCAGAGTCAAATAAGGTAGGGAATATGGTATTCCTTTACACTGTCTCTCGGGGAGATTTTTGTGACCAGGTTAAGAATGGAAGAAGGTCCCCTATGATAGGTTGTGGTCATCAGAGGGAAGATGAAGGCTGGACTTATCTGGACTAAATGGGAACAGATACAGGGATGTCTAGTGGCCAGGGATCTGTAGTTCACTCTTCTATAGCATGCGTTCTTTTTTTTTTTTTTTTTAATTTCTCCTTTGCCTCTGCTGTGGGAAGTGTCTTAACTATAGCAGTGGCCTAACTTACCTTTGTATTATCCGTGTTTCATAATATTCCGTAGAGGGTTGTGTTGTCAAGGAGCTCTAAAACCTGCGCTCCACATTTTTCAGTATGGAGAACACTTCTATTTGCTGGGCTGGCAGCTGCTGTGTAAGCTTTTCAGTCCTTTTTAATCACTCTGCCTTCTGTAGCAAGCTACTGTGAATTAGTGCTTTGGGGCTAATTATCCAGGCTCCTTTAGCACACTTGAGAAGGAACAAGAGGTACTGGAGAAGGCCCCAGGGGATATCCCCTGCCTAATGAAACTCTGCTGTGCCTGTAGAGCCACAGTGCCAAGTGGAGGATGGAGGGGTCATGGCTGGGATATGTTGTGTTCTGGCTGATAGCGCATGAGAACGGATCAGAGCAGCCATGAAACTGCTTTGCATGGCACTGGAAGTCAAGTCAGCTCTAAATGATACCAGGAAACGGAAGGATAAGAGCACTGAAAGCTTCCTTTACCTGTGTCCTTCTCACTTACCCAGTCTGCAGTGCTGAAGTCACTGACAACTGAAAGAGCAGTAACTGGGAAGAGGAAGGAAAAAGTCCAGTATCTCTGCTTGTGGTTGGTGTTTCCTCTGATTCCAGGGACCTGACCTTAAGAAGTATGCCAGGGCAGAGAGGCAGGGCTCTTTGCAAGCAGCAGCCACCCTGATTGACAGAAGGAAATTAGATTATATGCCCTTGTATCCCAGTGGATGGAGGTAACTTCCGCAGATACTGCAGGTTTAGAGTGAAGAGCTGTCTGACACAGATTTCGAATGAGGCTATCTTTACCCCCCTTGCTCAGCAGATGGGGGAGCAACAAAGCTCCTCACTTTTACAATGGAAAAATAATTCTTCCTTGTTCTGCTTTGTGGTTGTTGCATGCTGATTGGGAATCTGCTGAGAACAAGTGATACAATATAAGGCTCTTTTCTCCTCCCTCATTAACGGAATCATCTCAGTTAAGTGCAGGAAATCGTAAGAAACAAGCAGTTATAGTAAATGCTGAAGCTTCAAACCCAACCCAAACCTCTCCACAGACTGGAGACACATGCTACTGTTCCAGGTTTTTACTTCAATAAAACTCCATGATTTGGACTCATTAAACATGCTAATCCCAGGATTACTTCTTAATTGCAGTTTTTAACTCACCTGTTCTGCTACCTGTTGCTATATCAAAGCCATGCTCACAGGGAAAAGCATGAGAAAACGAACCAAGGGAGATTTGCTTCTGTGGTCTCAGGGTGTGGTGCAGTTTCTGCCTGGAGCTTTCTCACTGGTTTAAGTATCCTGTGAAAGCATGACTGTGGACTGAAACAGTTACATCTGAACAGTCTGGGATGTGAACACCCTTATGAAGATACACAGGTGCTCTTACAGGTCCAGCACGTTCTTGCAGCTAGCTGCGTCAGTATGAAGCAGTATGATGCAGAGAGGCACACCAGCTGTGCACAGCTGCACCACGTTCAGCAGCAGAGTATTTGAATATGAACAAGGCTTTCAGTCCTTTCCCTCTCTCCTTGGTGAATGAATAAATCTACAGCGTTGCTATTTATAGTGGGTACAAGTGGGTGAGAATTAGCAGTTTGGGATTACTGGTTTGGGTTATTAACTTGGGTTCATGAATAAGCAGAATGACTAGTGCCAGGGAATCGTGCACTAATTACCCTTGAGCTCTTCTGATGAAAGAATGATAAACAGCAAATATACCAACAGCTTTTGACTGTTGTTTTATTATTAACAGTATTGCTAAAAGGAGCCAAAGTGGCAAAAACTGCTTTTCCTGTCTGACTCTAGACTGTGTGTGGGGCTGCAGTTCAGGGCATCTCCTCTACAGAGTGAAGGACAAATGTGGTGTAGGTACTATTTTTTGTCACGGTCATTGCTAGCTACTCAAAAAGCACTTCTGGTTTCCCTGTGGAGGGCAGAGATCCCACTCTGATACCTTTTGCCCTGGACATCCACTCAGCTTCCACAAAACTGGTAACTGTGGAGGTTCATCTCGATGCCAGCTCTGGTAATGAAGCAGTTAAAACGCGAGACCTGCAGAAAACCCAAGAGAAATGCACTGATTAAACGCTTTAGTTATCTTCTACTATTCTTCTTGCCTGCTCTTTTTCACCTTCTTCCGGCCTTGGCAGTGCACGCTCTTGTGTTTTTTTGAAAAAGCTGGATGGGAAATTAGTAAACACTTTATTTGGTTCAACATATGTTAAGGAAGTGGAAACAGCTGGGGGCCAAAGGGAAAATGTGGCTGGCAAGGCAGGTTGTTATTTTTATACAGAGCTGTTCAGTTAGGTCTCTTTGTGTAGGGATGACACTCCACTTGGCCCAGTTTTATCCCGATGCCTCCTATTAGTCCTCTTGCCTTCGAGCATTTTGTTTTAGCAGTTCACACACCTGCATGTTTACGCCCTGTGATCCATTGCACAACAGCTTCTCCTTATCTCTCCCTTTCCTCAGCGCCTTTCTCTTCCTTTTCCTTTCCTACAGCTGTTGCTTTTGGTGCACACCCCTGCAGATACCAGGGGAGATGGGAGAGCTCTGGCCCGGCTTTGTCTGTCGCCTTCCCAGCCCTTCCTCTTTCAGAGAGCAAGAAAGCCTAGGGTGAAAGCTGATCTGAAAGAAAAGAGCCAGCCAGCTTCTACCAAGTTTGAAGAGACAAACCAAGTGTGAATTCAGAGGAAATTATTAGGTGGGGGAGAGGGTGGGATGTCCGTGTTGCCCAGGAAAATGGTCTCATTCAAGGGATTTGCATGAAATCATAATGAGACAGGACTGAAAACTTCCATTTTATACATATATGTATTATACTCTACGTTATTATATAGAATTATATTTATATACTACATTATTATATATTCTAGAGTGATAGGTGATAGAGCAGAAACTCATAATCACCTGTCTTGTGGCAGGAGAGAGCCCTGAGTTATTCCATTAGGAAAACAGAGATGTTACTCTATTAAATGAGAAAAAAGTGATGTAGTAAGTGATGCTGCATCAAGGCAAAGAATAAAATTATCATCTCTCTTTTTCCTATCCTTTCCCTCTATGTTTTAAAAATTACCTTCAACTCCATTGCAACCTATTTCCAGTAATGAATTCAGCCGAGCAGACTGGCACATTTTTGCCTATCGCATGGAGATCTCGCATAATACGGGTTAAGCAAACAGATATTCTTGGGCCTTGATTATACCAAGGCCACTTAGTATGGCTAGAGGGACCGCTCTTGGTGTTTTTATTCAAACATCAAAGACCAAGGCCACTCTGTTATTTCTTCCTGGTTTGCTAAGGAAAGTGATTTAACTGCAGAGTTCTTATTGCTGTTTTATTGCTGTTGTGTACGAACCCTTATAAATTCCTGGGAGCTGAAAAACACTTCCAAGCAAAACACGGTTTTGATTCTTGGCTTCTGTGAGAGGGTTTTGTAGCCTAATTCCGATGTCAAAGATCACATAAGACTTATCCAGAGACTTATGAAAGTCAGCATGGCAAGACTTAACATTTTTTTTGCAGCATTGACTCTGAAACTGGAGCCTAGCAGCCTTGTGCAGAGAGGAGAAACGAGGCCCAGAGACACCTCGCTGACTCTGTTGCCCCAGAAGTCTAAAACAGCCTTAATTCTGATGACCTCCCCCTCCCTGACATAATTTCAAACTGTTCCATTAAGTGTCTCACTAATAATGTTTCTCAAAATCCATTTTAATGGCTTTTAATGGTTTATTTATTGTAAGATATTTACTTTGTTCTGTGGCCCAGGAATAACAGTGTTATTTTCATGTATTTTATGTGCAAGACAGGGTGGCCTCCTGGTTATGCAGTACTATTAAATGAATGCAGGAACATTAAGCATAATAGACATAGCAGTTACTTTACCTGATTATTTCCATTTTTTAAAACGCTTTTGAAGTGTTTACTTGTTATGTAATTATCATAGGCAATAAAATGTTCCAAGGGCAAAGAACAAATATGTTAAACTAGTGTAATAAGTAAAGCTAGTATCAGTTAGTTTGCCATTGCTTTCTCCCATTAAGCTGGCATGGACCTTAGCCCTGGCTGGGTTTTTTTTGTTTTGGTTTTTTTTTTTTTCAATGTTCTATTTAAGGATCCTAGGTTGCAGACATGCTTTTGTCAGGAATAATATGCTGTTGTTATTGATGCCAAATAATTGCTTCTTTCCTACAATCAGATGTTTTCCATTTTATAATCCTTTGATTTCCTATCAGTCAGATGGTAAAAAGAGGAGAGAGGTTCTGTAATAAAACTTTCAAAGAACAAACAGAAAAAAAAAATCTATTTAAAGTCTAACAATGTAATTCTTGCCTTCTTTTTAGTTCAAAGGGACAAATTACCAGCGGCCTCTGAAAAACCAGAACATGTACAAGACTTCATTACAGCCAAAGACTTCAGGAAATATCGACAGATCTACTTCTGAGGCAGAATTTCCTGCTTCCTGCCTCGATGGATAAAATACTGACACACAGAGATTCATCTGTTCACTTTGAATATGTGCTGACAGAAGCAGTCTGACTTTCAGAGCAGTGTACGCTCCAGGTGTACGCACTCGGGATGTCCCTGACTGCACAGAGCAAGGCTCTTGCATCCTGTTTGGTATCTCTGGGGACTTAGAAGAGGAATCATAAGCTGCCATGGACTCAAGATGGCAGGGGTATGAAGGTGACACCCGGCTTCGTGTGCTTGCGGGAGAAGGGGCATTGCCCCCTGCCAGCCTTCAGACCATTTCTGTCTGGATGAAGAGATGCTGAAGCTGGCTCAGTGGCTAAACTTTAAAGGGGGTGGTTCAAAGTGGTTTCTGTCACTTTCTTCACATTTTTGGTCATTTGTTGCTAACTGTCTGCATCATCTCGGTCCTCTTTCTTGAGGATTAGTTCTGACCACATGAAAAAACTTTTTAAGAAATATCTGAACCTGGCTTGACTATGGCAGCATAATATACCTAAAAATTACTCTTTTTTTTTTTTTTTTTTTTTAAATCCAGATGTTTTCAACTACTCCTAAAAATATCAGCCAGCTTCTTAGGACCAAAAGATTCTGGGTTTTCATAAATTTGGCATCAGTAGCATTGGTCACACCTACCAGACTGTCTCACTCCAGGCTGTCATAACTCCCAGCACTTACTCCACACAGGAATGATGGACCCGTTGGTGGAAATCAATGGTTAAAGCTGAAGTGAACAGGCAAGGAGAGAGATCCCTCAGGAACATTTTCTGTCTGTAGGGCTTCAGAAAACCTTAATTTATAGGAAACAATACATTGGCATTTAAGCTGTCTAGACATGGGTGCCTACTTTGAATTCATTTCAATGGGAGTTAGGCCCTGGGGTGCTTTCTGAGTGCCCAAATGCCATAAAATAAAGCTATGATTTTCTTTTGGGGGCTGTTAAAATAAATAGCCTGTTCAGATATTGTGCTGACAAAGACAGTATTAAAAAAAACTAGACAGACTTTGATAAAGTAATATACAGTAAATGTAGTTGCATACAGTAGGCGATTTAATACTAGAGGAGTATGGCTGTGGTCATGAGCACGGTGGGAGTGGAAACTTCTGTGAGATGATAACATTAAAGAAGCAGCAACAGTTTGGGTTATGGCTACGGTTGTTGGCACTTAAAGCACACCTAAGCTATGCATCTGAAAGCCATTCAAAATGCCTAACTTGGATAAGGGTGCCAGGAAACACTACTTTATTTGTAGACATCCTGGGTAGCTGTTGGCAGACTCTAAAGAAGAAGCAGAGAAAGCAAGACAAGGAAAAAGCCTAGATGCAGTGTATCTTTGGGACTGACAATTCTGTACTCCTCTGCTTCTGAAACGTTGCAAGCTTAAGGAGACTTGAAATAGCTAAAAAGCTGTAATTAGAGCCGCCTTCTGAAACATGCATTTGCTTCTCTGACGCTATGCAGGAGAGTTCCTGTTTTCCTGTTGTTTCCTGTGGCATAAACATTTATTTTAAATTTCTTTTGTCATCTGGATAGATGCTGTCTGGAGGAGACGTGCTTTCATGTGACACTCTTCCTTCCCGCTGATGTTTTTGTGGCCTCAAAGGCAAATGCAGGATATTCCTCTTCCAGTTCCTTCAATGCCTCTCTTTATTCCAGTATCTCTGATCAATCAATCTGCAGTGATGTCAGTGTTTCCAAAGAACTGATGTAATTACCTGAAAGAAATGTAGAATAGACTGGCCCTGAATTTCCTAGAAAGGGCTGAAACATTCTTCAAGCTTGTATAGATTACAGAAGATTTAGACAATTATGCAAGTAAAATATTGCAAGTACTGTAATTTAAGTATTATTCAGGAGATAGTAAAGCGAGATGAGGATGAGCATCGGATTGACTTATCTAGTCCCCTTGCAGTGAAGAACAAGCTTAGCAAAACCCTCAGAAAGGTTTTTATTGATTGAGACAGCCTAAATAAAATTGATCCTCCCTCTATGTGGGGCCTGGGCTGTACGATCTCTTAAAGTCCCTTCCTTCTTGTGTTTGTATGACACTGAATTGTATGACTCTATAGTGGCTTAGCAGGTGATATCCTGTATCAACACTAAGAATGGGAAAGATGAGAGAGCTTCAATTAGCTGCTGGTATGCATTGATAATCATATTTAAGGTTGTAAGTTGCCTTCACCACATCATTTCTTTACACAGAAAACAGCACTGATCTGTACTGAGCAATCCAGTGGGTAAGCTGTGCTTGCAAAGCATTAATGGGAAATGTCTCATAGGTTCATAAACTGGGAACTGCAGAGACCCCATTTTAAAATTAGCATGCAGGTGTATTCCTACAAGAAGTGCTTGGCCTGATTTACCGTATGACCTAATGACTTATGACCACATGGTTGAACACTGCTGGATAATCTAGCTTAATATTTTAATAGTTGCAGTAAATCGTTTATGTAAACATTCAAAAAACATAGAAGACTGACATGAGGAATCCTGTCTCTTGGGATGACTGGCAAAGCCCACTTTATTTAGGATGAACAAGGGAAGTGCTTTCTGAGGGCTGTTACTATTCAAAGCACTGAATTTTCTGTTCATTAGGACAGAAAAAGGAAGGCGGGGCCTGCCTTACGCCGGAGAAATGGGCAGGAATCATACTTAAAGATCATATGGGTTTATCTTCTAGCAGGAATTTCACAGCATTAGTGGGCCTTGGCCTTCATTCAGTAATGATCTTTTTCTGTAATGTTGTAGATGACTCTCAAACTGGTTTGCTTCAGCCTCCTGTGAAAGAGAGAGGGTAGTGGCAGAAAGGGAATGTGAATGGTCAGGTCAGTGCAATGAACAGAAAACAGGCAGGATGGGCTTTAGATAGATGTACCCGTGATCAACTGAAAAGCCAGTGATCAATATAATAGAAGGGCCAGTTATTTTTTGCAAAGTAATTAGCCTCTGTGGGTAATTAACAGACAGAATGCTGGTCCCTCCGTTGTACAAAGATGTATATTTCAATAGAAAGAGATGCGATCTGCAAAATAGATAGTGGATTTTGTTTGCCATGCAGTTATCTTGCAGCTGTTTACTCCATTGTTCCATGAAGATTGTAATTAGGAGGAAAGGTTTTATCCGATCTCAGTCAAGGTTTTAGTATATTGCTCCAAACTGTCCTTATTAGCATAGCTTTGGTTGTCGGCAAACCAGTCTGGGTGATACCTAAGAAATTTCTGTTTATTTTAGGAAACCTGGCTTCTCCTTTCCTCGAGCGGGCTCCACCATATTCCCTTTCTCCTTCTGACCAGAGTGTTGTCAGCATGTTAGCCTGCCTTCCTAACTGCGAATGGAGGTTTTCTTTGTGTCTGTCCCCATGTACTGAATTTTCTGGCCTGGTTAAGGGACTGACATATCACTGAAAGACTTATGTTGGTAGAAGTTACAAGACTACACAAAGTTACGAGTGTAATGAACTTCACTGTCATTCCTGTCACTTTATAACAGGAATAGACCACACTGGTGTGAGTGATACCCACCATTACTGTCTCTGTGCCAGCATAGCGCAACACTTCCGTTTTACCAGGGCCAGACTGTAATAGCTGACGTGGTGGCAAACCGACCATAAATGTTAAGAACTTTTCTTAGGCTCTGGCATTCCCACAGAGTTTGTAGCAACTGGCAGGGGGGTCTGGTCTTTCAGTAGGGTCTGCTTTGGGAGAGGGGCAGACACTGGGCTCTGGCAGAGGCAGGCAGGGATTTGGGTGTGTGAAGTGTGAGTGGTGGGGAGGAAAGGGCTGCCTGCCAGTCTGCACGTTGGTGCTACAGCTCAGGGGAGAAAAGGTAGGAGATGCTGAAGTGGTTTGTGTGGTTGAGATGTCAGTGGGCTGTTTGACCAGATGATACCACAGCATCTCCAAGCGAGGCCCCTTCAGCTGAACTAGGTCTGAGTATTGATGGGTAAAGTAAGACATGTATTTACAGTGTGGGTGTCAGCTGATCCTTAGTACCTACCTGGTATGTGTTCTTACTACATGATAAATTTTATCTCTGTTTCAGTGATGATTCACTCTCCCTGAAGGATAATGTACCTCGTGTTTACCACAGAGAAGTGGCATGTAAGTAAGCAGTTAATGCAAAGTAGCTGGCACTACTTTGCCGGGTTTTCTTTACTCATAACTTGAGAAATATGACTACTGTGGTGAAAGAATTAACTCAGTGTATTTTTCAGTGTCATATTGGTAGAAAGGTGCCTGTTCCCTTCCTTATGAGACTTCTTTACCAGAAGCAGTAGGGTATGGTTTTGCAGTATTGAAGAAGAAGATGGGTGAGGAGGTTTAATAGATAGCAATAAAATTCAAGTAGGAAGGAAAAAGTCAACATGAAAGAGTTTTTCTCTGTTGCTTCCATTACCAAAGCAGGCGAGTGTGCCATGAAGCCATCAGGTGGCAGATTAAAAACAAACAAGAGATACGTCTTCACAGGCTGCCGCGTGTTTAAGCTGTGCAATCCTTGGCCGCAGAATGTTGTGGGATCCAAAATTTCTGAGAGCTTCAGAAATGGGCTGTGAATGTTCACAGATGAAAAATGCCTTGAGAGTTAACACGCACAAAGATACCTGCCATGGTTCAAGGTGTCTGTCCTACACAAATCCCTGGAAAATAGGTACAAAATCTTGCAGAATGTCAGTCTGAGCTTTCCATGCTCTTTAACTCCTCCCTGGTATCCATTGCTGGCCACTGTCAGCCACAGGACATTGTGCTAAATGCCATTTTTGATCCACTGTGGCTTTTTTCATGTTCTTAACCACGCTGTTATATGGCACATTTGTACCAGTACTACCACATCTATACTCGGAGAGGATGGGAATATCTTGTACTGTTTTAACTATTGTTAAAGGGATTTAGTTTTTCTGCATGGATGAGGCTGCAAGAGGCATTTCAGTACCAGCACGTGGAGTGGGAACAGTCCCTCCTAAGATCTGAAAACAGAAATGTAGTGGGAAATACCGTTAAGTACAATCTTTAATAACAAAATAAAAGTCTTATGCTTAAAGTCCATATGACAAAGAATACCTCTTAGGCAGAATTGCCATTTTGAGAGTACAATGACTTGTTTTCAGTAAAGAAAAGCATTGTTTAGATTTTGAATACATGGGGAAAACCAGAGACATTCAAATTTGTTATAAGGAAATTTTTATTAGTTTGTAGATACCAGCTAAGTTAATTTAACTGGGACTTCATTTCCTGTTGTCACAGTCGTGTGAATGGGAAAACAACACTGCTGTTCCTAAAGACTGACTGGAAATGTTATCGTTTTGGCAGGAGGTCCGAATGGTTTGCACACTGCAGGCATCAGGCTGGAAGAAACTTGGATGAAGCTGCTCACAGACAGAGAAGAGGAGGCCTTCCAGTCATTTTAATCACAGAATAACTAGGATGAAGTAAGATATTATTCTTACTCTGATAATTAATGGGTTACAGGTCATTTGTTGCACACAAGGAGAGGGTGAAGAGTTGCTCAGACTCACCTCCTTGGGTCCTCTGTTGTGAGGCAAACAAGAAAAGTGGCAGATAAGGCCTTAGCCATGTGGTTGTTGTCAGGTGGAGTCAGTTGCCTGCTACATCTGCCTTTGGGCTGGGCAGCAGGACACGTGCAAACTGCAGAGAGGAAGTTTCTAAGACAGGTTGTCAAATACCTATGTCCGTGCTATAAATCAGCTAGGGAGAAAGAAGCCAGGGAGGTTCTCCTGGGGCTCTAGAGCCCTCCACACCTCTTGCCCAAGACCTGCACAAACACCTTGCTGCCCCTCTGTCTGGTGCTGGGGTGTTCTGCGTCCTAATGAACCCATGGAGTCCTAAGGAGGAACTTTGGCACCATTGGCAAACCTGCACCCAGCACCTTCCCTGGTACCTCTGTCCCTCTTCTCTAAACAGCTTCTATACATGGCTTTAAGGCCCCTGAGTGCCAAGATCCTAGGATATGGGGTGTCCCAGGAACAACTTCTAACCACAAAGAAAAGCCTCCCTGTCTCAAGCCAATGCTGTTGCTGGTCCATCTTTGTAGCAGTGTGGTGGGAATAAGGTTCCACCTTTTTACCTGCATAGGCAGTAGAGACAAACAGAGCTGCCAGAAAGGAGGCTGCGAATGCAGCAGTGATAACTGAGACAGGGACTTCAAGTGTTTCATTGGAATGGGAAAGGAATAAGAAGGAGAAGACTGTACCATGGACTGTTCAGCTTTCAGTCTTCCCAGAGGTAGCAGCCTTGTTTGAAGCTAATGAGATCTGAACCTGTTTGCTCCTGTGCAACACCCACCTCAGCTTAGTGTCCTACCTATGACTCTCCTGGTGGTCCTGTTGTTCCAGAAGCTCTGGATGCATGTATGAGAAGCAGAAGGACTGGGGATGGGACAGGGTTGAGGGCTGACTGTTTAGGGAACTGTGAGAGCAAGAGGAAGGAGAGGGGAGGGTGACATGTTCTCAGTTTCCCTAATTGCAAGGATGCTAACATAGCCCTGGTGCTAATACAATGATGAGGTTCTCAAACCTTAATGCCTTTCTGTCTCTCTCTGGTTCAGTACACGGGTAGATTTAGCACACAAGTATCTGCATTAACCTTGGGACCATACACTTAGAACTGTAGAGTGAATTGGTGGTGAGGGAAGGTGAAACAGAACAGCAGTTTCTGGGCAGGAGGCAATATGATAACCCACAATTGGGAAGGCGCTTGTGTGCCGCTCATTATCATGGTTCAAAGGAACTATGATGGGAAATGTGCAGGTTTGGTAAACAAGCCAATTGCACTAAGAAAACACCTGACTACATGTCACCAATTTTGACTCCCAGGGGTAACCCATTTCCAAAACATTGTCATTCAGCACAACTCTGAGAGGCTGAGCTGGTTTTGCTTGGTAAACATTCCCCTACTTCACAAAAGCTATTACTAGCAAGGAAAGAAAAGGCCAGGTATACTCTTGCTGTGAAGTGAAAGCCTGCGGGCAGAATAGCTGACATTCACTTAAAACCCTATAATTCTGCGAGTGAAGAAAAGAAAACGCACTGAACTGGCAGGTGAAACATACTGTTTTCCCTGTCTTCATGTAAAAGGTCAAGCAGAAAAAAAAATCAGGAGGTCAGAAATAAACCAGGAACAATAAAAATAGTCCTTAAGACACTGTGGTGTTAATACAGTGCTTTTCTTCCTGTAGCCTGATCTCACTGCAGAGCCAGGAGAAAAAACACTGAGAACACACCAAAGCAGTAAAAGCAATACAATTGCATTTTGAAGGGCAAGGAAGCAGACTTTGTGGGTAAAGGGCCGTGTCTTTCACCTTTCATCTCTCTGGTGGTCACCCAAGGACCTCCTTTGCAATTACAAATTTTAAATTACATTTTAAGGCCATTTATGTTGCTTGGGAGAGTTGTTTGAACAGTATCTATGCATTGCTGAGGTAACTTTAATTGGGTTGCTGTTTATGTGATGCAATTAAACTACTTGCCTTCTGATAGCAAACTATCCAAATGAAATAGTCTTGTTTGGGTAAGGGCTGTTAAAATGTAAAGTGGCTTATTGACGTACTTTGGTTTATTGACTTAACCTTCTGAAGTTACCTTTTGTAATGCAGAAAAGTCCCTCTGTGCCTTGCATTAATTTCATAGACTTTTTCCCCTGGTTTGTGAGGGGGAAGAGACCAGAGAATCCTTTGCTCCCTATTTAGTGAGGGAAGGTTCCCCCTGTAATTGTACATCTCCACGGAGATTCAGTTCTTCAGTTGACCCATGCTGTAGGGTTTTAGTTTTAGCTCGCAGAGCAAGTTTTCAGCCATCCCTTCTAGGAGGAAGCCCAGGTCAGACATATGGCATTTGATTCTCAGTTTTATATGAAGACTTAACAGCTGCTGTGTTTTTTCCATATATTAGACATGCATAATTAGAATAGCTTCTCATGCCACCTTGCTAGTTTATTAACACAGAAGGATTTGTGCATTTACATTGAATGCTCTGATCAGACATAGATTATTTTGTAATGGTTTTCTGTTTGGAGCTAACCTCCAGGAAGAAAGAATAGAAGGCTGAGACCTGGAAGGTGACATCAGTGTGAAGCGGGTCTGTCCCTTCATAGCTGTGATTGGCAGAAATTAAGACAAGCTAAATGAATTGACCTTTTCCTCCCTGACGTCCATGGGCTACTATCCATTCTCTGAATTTTGACTAGCTTTTTTTTTCAACACGACCCTGCAGATGATGTCTGTGTGTCTGAAACACACTACGCAATCCAGTCTGCTTTTCACATCTATCTACCTGCGCCTGATTCTCCACATGGTTCATATCTGTTAGCACTCTGATGGAGAGACTTGTCCTTGAGGTCTCCTCTCTGCTAGAGCTGTTTACCCTTTGTGATTTAACCCTTTTCCTTTCTTAAATCCTTGATTTTTTTTTTTTTTTTTTTAATTTTTGTGGTGACAGATGGCAGTGGTTTTCTATGCTTCAGATGTTGGGCATTTCTCTGGACCTGGCCAGCCAGTTTCTTTCTTCCCCTGTTCTCCCTGCTCCACCCCAAAACAACTTTTATTGATAATTCAGGATGCCTTCTGGCTTCCTGATCATGCCTATTCCTTTCCCTGTGAGGCAATGAAAGCTTGTCCTACCCAGCCACTGTGAGTAGACAGGACATAGTTTTAAGTCCTACTCTGAAGAGCTCAATTACAGGAGCTATTTTTTTCTCTCCTCCACCTCCAAGCTTTAGCTCAAGCCAGAAGGAAAACAAATCTGATGTCTCTTAAAACAGATTTGTAATTTTTTTATCATATTCTTACCACAACAGAGTTTCAAATCCTTTCAATTCCAATTCCTTATCAAAATGCATGGAAGTTTTCCAGTGGAATCAGGTCTAAGGTGAGTGTCTGTTAGAATCAGAAACCAAAATGTAGTATGAGCTATAAACACACATCATCTTAACTGTTTTCTTCCCAGTTTCCTCTCAGGTGGTAAGTTCTGTTGTCCCACATGTGAAACCTTGTATGGCTCTTTCCCTGGAGAAAGTCTGGATGGACAGTAGCTTAGCACTTATTCTGCCCTTTAAATTCATGTTTTATCAAATCATTACCTGTGAATAAGGTAAAGAAAGTGTGCTTTTACAACTCTAGTTTCCTGCCAAACCACCTGGGCATGAGGCACGTCTTCACAGTGACATGTCCAGAGGTCCCAAGCAGTCGTCATGCTGGAAGACTCAGTTGGGAGACTATGGACTGTGTGACTAGAAAGATTTTTGACTTAAAAACTTGCCTAATTTTCTCTAAAAAGCTAAACTATGGGATAGCACCAGGCTTGTTAGAATTATTCAGCTCTTATACAGTCATGTTTTTGCTTAATCTATGAAAGCATTTACTGTCTGGAATACATATAATTTATACAACATGGTATTGGGACTCCAGGGAAAGGTACTACTGTTCAAAGAAGAAACGCGAAGCGGGACGTTTTGCCAAAATCAGACGAGGAGAACCAGAATGTAAGTTGGTAGAATTGCCACAATTTTTATCTTGCAAAAATTGCTAGGGTGAGCTCATGGCATACTTTTTCTTATTTATTTTACATGTCGATTATCTTTGCCTTTGCATATATTTATAGTTGGCCTCCTATGGGGAGAGAGGAGGCACAGACTGAGAAACATAGTTTTGAATGCCTTTCATAGTCCCTTTATACAAGCCTAACCAGCACTGCCTGTCCGTTTCAGGGTCGGACAGTTGCCTGCAGCGGGAGGAACAGAGGGTTAGTATAGGAGCAGCCCCTCAGAAAGGAAGGAATTAAAATCATTTCCATATAACATTTCATTTGAGAGTTTGATCATCGCCAAAATGGGATTAATCAATTTTCAACAGCCCTGAAGAATTACACGTGCCTGGGGCCTGACCAGTTCCACCGTGGAAACTTGTCAGTGCAGTGGGAATGCCAGAGCTTTAACACCCAGACTCAAACAAGCAGCTCTGGCTGCGAGCGCCGCCATTCCCAGGCACTCAGGCTGCTCGAAGGCAGGCGTACAGAGCGTACCCTCCGGATAACACCGGACCCTGTCAGCCTTCCCCAGCAAAACACACCCTTAGGAGGGCTTGCCATCGATCGCACAGTCAGAGAGGGGTCTTCCCTGCCCCGGCAGACAGCCCAAGGGTCGGGCTCCATGCAGCGGGCCTGCGGGCGCGTGGGCGAGCCCCAGGCTGCGGGCTGCGTGCGACCTCGCTGGCTCCCCTCCCAGAGCAGGGGTTTGCGGTATGCGCGTTGGGAGTCCGGAGGCTGTTTGGCATTGGAAGCCAGCTAATGCAAAACACAGTCAAAACGCTTTCATGTGAGCTCCTGAGGAGAGGCCACGGCAGCTGTAAAGAATACAGGCAGCCTTGGTTTGTTTACGAGGAGGGAGAAAGGGCTGCTGTGGGAAATGGCCACGTCACTGTTCCTATGGTGTTTATAGGATAGTGCCAAGTGGCAAGCACAAACACACTCATGATGGCGCATCTCGGGAACTGCAGAGCCTCCTTTTGATCTTCTTCAAAACCTAAAAGGGAGAGAGTTGTTTAAATTTGTACTACTGTCATTGCTATTCAACTGTTTGAACCTTTTTTTTCCCCACTTATGTTTGCTTCTCTCAGCAGCGGTGAGTTTCTAGAGCACATTAGAAACATCACAGGCAATATCAATGTTTGAAATCCATACTTGTATCTTTGGGTGGATGTTTTACCACAGAAGTTCTGGGTCGTGTGATCCTAGGTGTATCTGTAGCAACCTCTGTTGTCTGTGATTTTCCCCTCTTCTAATGACACGTTTCTAAGTACTATTCCAGACTCAAATAAAAAGTATTTCTGTTCTTGTTTCATAAGAGCTTAGTACATTGTGTGAGCCCAGGAGTGTAAGAACTGCTGGCTTCTCTATCCATACTTTGTGGAATTAATTTACATTTTCATATTAGTTTTATTCCCTGTAGGTATGTCCTGGACTCCTCTGTAGTTATTATTTTTGATGACTCCACTAACGCCTACTGCTGAAGGCAGAGATGATCTATTTCAGACTCCTCCGCTGAATGAGTTAAGCCAACAATCCACTCATGACTCTGGCAGATGTTTCTGCTTTCTTTCTTTCCTTCAGGCCAGTAAAAACTTTATAAATCTTCCCTCTACCATTCCAGAAATGTGAGAACTTTCCCCCTTGACACCTAAAACATCTCACTGACCTTGTCTGCATAAGGCAGAACACATGTTTGTATATACTGCAGACACCTGAGTTTAAATGAACAAAACCCAACATTTGCTCTCATAAAGGGTTGATTCAGATTAGACTAGGCTCCACAAAACTGTTTTTTTTCATAAGAATACTTACTCCTGGTGCTCATATACCTACATTTCAAAAGCCGTCAACTTGATTACTGTAACAAGTCCAAAAGTTTATGTTGGTTGCTCCTGCTGTTTGTATAATAGCATGGTGCCTCCTGTCCTTGGTATGCACACTAGTACCCATGAAGTCAATGGACTGTTTCTGTTGATCTCAGAGGATGTTAGCCAAAGGTCTATAGAAAATGCATGAGATTTTGCTCCAAAGCAAGCCTGAGGCATGTTCATTGCAATTCTTCCTTTGACTCGATGTCAAGATGCTAACTCATTCCTTGTTCTGCTCTCCCATTGAAGAAGACCAGAGAGTTCAAGGAAGTTACTGCAGACTTCAAATGTTCTTTAAGGCTTGTCCTGTTTGGCTGGAACTGGAAAGCATTCAGATATGCTGATTATTTCCAGGGAAAGAGTGAGGTGAACTGGTTATTGGAGTCCAGATCCCTCTAGACCAGTGGACACATTATTTTCGGAACTAAGTTTTGCTAAGAAGCCAAAGATTAATTGGTTATGGAGACTAAATATTGGTTATGGAGACTAAATTATCCTTTCACTTTATAATTTATTAGAAAACGTCATGGTGTTGTAACCAGAGGCTGTTAGAAGCCTTCATGAAGACAAATAATTATGACATGATGAGACACGGCTGAGGAGGAATTTTTGAGAGTGCTCTAATGTGAATAAATAAAATTGAGATTAGTATTCTAGGAGAAATATGTAAGTTCACAAAACTGCAAATGAAGATTGGCATAAGCTTTTGGTTTTTTTTTTAATTATTGTGAAGTTGTTAGAGCTTTCCCAAAGCAGTAGCATAAAGGGTTTTTTGTATTGTATTGGCTCTGCGCTAATTGTACCTTTATGACAGCCGCTAAAGAAAATTCCTGTCAGGGTAATCCTCTCTTTTGATTGTCTTCATAAAGTGGTGAGATGGTGATATCTCTCTTGTCACTCCTGGCTCAGTAGCATTCTTTTTCTTCTGCTCCTCAATGAGCCTGCAAGTTGTCTATGTAGAATTTGCAATATTTGACTCTGAGAATTTGTGTTGTACTTCTTGGACATCTTGGTATCTCACACCTACTTGGGTATTTTGTGCTTTCTGTGCATGCTCTGCAGCCATAAATCCCAAATGCTTGCATCAATTAAACGTTAGTATTAGTGGATCTATGGGATGGATTCACTCGGGTTCTGTGCTGTGCTAATTGAGGAACAGCCATTAGTGGAAAGCTCACAGAAATGAGAAAGATGATGAACACTTTGTCCAAAAAAACCACTCCACAACAAAAAAGGAGGAATAACTTGGTTAGGACAACTGTAGAGTTTGCTCTTCCCTGCAGCCACAATAGTAAAGCATAATCAAAATGAAAAATTATCCCCCTTTTCTCCCTTTACCCTCTTTGAAAGAAAAGGTTTAGGCCTGTGGCTTTGCTACAGGATTTACTGATAATTCACATACACTGAAGCAACATCTAGCTGGAGATGTCTGGGATCTGACTTTTGGATGGACTGAGTACCCGGAACACAAGTTTTAGTTTGCAACAAGTATGGGAAATGCCCGCTCCTGACCAGGAGGCAGTCAAAGTCAGGAGCTTTGAAAACCAGCATTGTTGTCCCAGCAATGATGAAAGTACTAGTAATTCAGGGGACAGCTGGAATGAGAGTGCCATTTGCTTCTAAAATGCCAAAAGATGGAAATAATCATGACTAACATGCAAAGAGGACTATAATGGGATGAGATAGCTGTGCGTACTTATTGCCCCTTAGCACCTATTTTATTAATAAAATTGCTGTGAGCATTGTGATTAATCTCTCAATCCTCTATTCAGCCTAAGAGCAGACAGCCAAAGCTGTGGTGGTCTCTCATGTCTTGTAAGGCACGTTCTGGGGGACAGTATGTCCACTGGGGGACATCTGGGCAGCTAATAACCTCCAAATTATCCACTCTAGGCCATCTATCCACATGTCATGATTGCCTTAACTCACCTCCTCAGCAACAGCGTGACCACTTCCACCTGTAGTGGACTTTCCTAGGAGTGACTTGCTGAATTTGAACAATTTGTTCCCATGTTGGATTAATGGGAATTTTATCTCTGACACTCATGAGGCAGAGTTGAGGTTTTGATGATGTATGAGAAACAGCAGCCTAGCTGTATTGACCATCCTTGGCCTTTTGGAACGATTACCTATAGAGGGCATGGGTGCCCTGAAAGCAGAGAGCAGGTATGTAACATGAAAAGGTTCTGCTTTGCGTCTACTTTGCTGAGAAGAACACTCCTTTAACAATTTCATAATTAGAAACAACCTGTTTACCAACACTAGAAATATGGCCAAAGCTTTAATAGCTGCTCAGGTTTTAGGCTGAGTGTTTGTGAATCTCCTAAGCTTCTACAAGCTTTTTTTGTGTCTGTCTGGCATAAGTAGCTAGTATTATTCTGGCATTAATATTGTTACTGTAATTCTGTATTATTTTTCCATGTTTTACACAGTCCTGTTCTGCTCCCTAAGGTTTAGACCTTGGTTAGTGTTGCATTCTCATCAGTGAAGGATGGCTTGTGCATCTGGGTTTTACATCAGGAACACACGCTCTCGTTCGTGTGAAACTCATTCAGAAAATTGACTAAACTGTTTTTCAAAAGTGGGATGGTATATTTTTATACCAGTGGCGTGCCAAAGGATTTAAGTTCATATGTCCTTGTTTCTGGTTGCAGGAAAAGACATCAATACAGAGCACATGTGAAATTCTGTGTGATGAAGAAAATACTTTGACTACACTGTTTTCAGTGTAAACTACTGAACTTGCAAATACCAGGCTGCATGGGAGATAAGCCAAGACGATGAAGTTCAGGCAAGATGAGGAAGCACAGAGATGGTAAATACATTATCTTCTTTTAAAGGAAACGTGGTATAAAGATATAGGGTCTTGTCTTTTATTTTGGTAAGAATAAGCTTAGTTTTTTCTGAGACAGGTGGCAAATTCACCAGGGAAAACATCTGCAAGAGAGCAGAGGTAGGCCAGAGCATTCAGCAAAAGCCTCATTATCTGTTGTTCTGTATGGCAGAAGCCTAAATACTGGTCCTCTTGAAGTCAGTGGCAAAGCTAGTTTTTTCAATGGCCCAGGCGTTTATCCCAGGTGTTTTGCTACCATAGTGACGGTCTTAGCCACATGTGTAGAGAGCAGTTTGGTTTAGATTAAGAACTGCTGTTATCAGGCTGTAGTTCTGTAATGAAAGGACAGTTATAGTTAAATTAATTAAATGTAATTATTATGAAAAAATATTTCTTAGTACACCTTCTAGATGTAGACTAACACTTGATAGGATACTGCAGGTATCATTGCAATACTTACAGATCATAGTAAATACAGCAGAAGTACATATAATAAAAATAAGTCTTACCTTCAAAAAAACTTATGTCATCTAAGCACATAGAGCTCAATGAGCACACCAATAGAAACCAAAATAAATGTGTAAATTCACATACCTATACCAGCTGGGAGTAGGCAAATGCTGAATAAACACACTGTTAAACTGCCTGTTTGTTATAGAACTGTGCCAGGTATCAACCCTGGTATATTTTCCTGTAGTTTCCTTCGCAAAGAGACTGCCTGCAAAAGAAAAGTGTTTCAACAACTTCTATATTGTGGGAATAGCCTGAGTTCTTATTTTTTTGTGTTGATTTGACAAGTACTAGTGATCTGCATTCATCTTTTTCTTTACTAATTTTCAGAACAAGGATGTCCTGAACTAATTCATTCTCTTCATTTGGAACATTGATGGCTGGGACTGAGTAAATCAACAAAGCTGGGAAAATTTGGGGGCTACTGGTATCTTTTGATATGTTTCTAGCAATGCCTTTCATGTTTTTATGATATTTGAGACTTTTAGATCTTTATTAATGTCCTTCTTTATCAATAACTTGCAGATACAAAGTCCTAAGAATATATCTCGCTACATTCAAGTTCATCCTCACTGAAAAGCAGTTAGAGAAAACAGGACATGACAGGGTTCTCATTCCTTCCTGACTGACAACCATGCAGAACACTAAGACTCTTACCCTGAAATGATCAAGTCACCTCATGCTTCTAGCAGTGTTCTTTTTCTCCAGTTGTTTATAACAGTGGTTTCAGCATCAATTGTGGTCCTGTCCCTGCTGCATTTTATCACAGTACATGGAAAACAGTCTGGGGTACTTCAAATGTGTAAAGAAATTCAGTGGGGGCCTGGGGAGAAGGAAGAAAGAAAGGAAATAATTCAGATGATAGAAAATATTTGAGGTTTTGCAGTCAATTTCAAACCAAAAATCTAGTTTCAATGTAGATCTTATCTTCATGAATTTCAAAATAGGGATGATAAACCAGATAAGTATAGTGAAAGCTTGAAATAAGAATGAAAATTTTAATATAGTTTTGAGATGACCATTTAGAGTAATACATTTTAACATATTGTATTACTTCAGATTTTATTTTCATGTCTAGCTCTCATTAATGATATGTAATACTGGATCCTACAGCATCAGCATCAACTTGTAAAGCCTATGGAAAGTGGAATTTGCACTCATGTCAGTGGCCATTCAGTTCAGTGCATGCAAGCTACAGACACTTGTTTGCATCTCATTCATTTTTATTACAGTCAGAGGCATAAACTGGGAAATTATTTTTGGAGGTGCAGTTTTTGTGAGGCAAATGACTCTTACTGACAGATCTGATTCCATATGAGTATGATTCATAGTGACTTTGCACATGCCACTTCTGGCTTTCCATTGCAGTTACCAGGAACTGATTTTTAATTCTTAGTTGCTTTTTGAGAAAAAGAGAGTTATATTTGTTTCAATTTTGAAATTAAATGGAGGTGTTTATATCTTTGAATGTGGTTGCAGCTGTGAAACATTTAAATGGGAAGAATACTAGGGAGCATAGTGGAGTGCCAGACAAAAATAAAAGAATATTTTGAAAGATCAATAGAGTTTTTTAAGCTCAAGAGCATCTATTTAGTTCAAACAACACAATGTGTGATTGTGATATCATTAAAACAAATATCCCAAATGAGCCATCCCTTACCCTCCATATCAAAGGGCTGACATCATTTCTGCATATTGTATTGATGGTTTTTGGTATTCAGTACAGAGGTCAGACTGTAGGGAAAGCAGGGAAAGCAAGCTGTGTACCAAAACGCCACACCAAGTCCCAGCATGAGCTTTTTATTTTCTTTGAATATAAGATCATAAGAAGTGAACTTTTAGTCTGTTTTGTTCACCTCTGTTTACTGTAGCTAGGGGACCTATTGCTTTTCTATTGCTATTTCATTTATTTAAAGGCAAAATGAGAGAAGAGGAGAATATGGGAAAACTCCTAATAAGGCAGATTGGGCAAAAGGAGTCTGTATGTTGCCATCCCACATCATGGTACCTTCCAAGGAGACTTCTGATCATCTGCCTGGCTAATTTTATACTGTGCTTCCCACTTTAGGGTATGGCTCCTACAGCATCAGTCTCATACTGTAGCTGTTGTGGAAAACGGCATTTGCAATGAAGTCAGTGACAGTTGAGTGCATATGCTGCATAAAATAAACACTAGCATTGTTTTCATTCTCTCTTCCTTCCTCTATTATGTACGCTAAGCTTTTGCTATTGTTGTTTTTTGCTCACAGAGATACCGGGAATATCACAGGCAATTCTGTCTTCCAGCTCTTTGAAGAAAGGACAAGGAATCAGTTTTTTGTTTTTATGTTTTTAATAGTGGAAGGGTACCAAGTCACTACTCTGAAACTTGTTCCACTATGAAAATAGCCCTGCTGAGAACATAGCATGGCTTTGTTTTGCCATTCCACAGAAAAAATCAAGCAGCTGATGAGCAAATGGAAAAACATGTCGACAAAAAAGGTTTTTTTTCTTATAATATCTTACACATGCTTATGCTTAAAAGAAATTGGTGTCTGTTGTTGAGGTATGTCCTAAAACATCCCGTTCACTGAACAATAAATAACAGTTGAGCTAAGTGCTGTCTGCTTTTTTTCACAGTAGTAGCAGAATGCATCTGAGAGTGCTTGTAGTACCATTTCCAAAGAAGCGTATGCAAATTCAGGCTTGTACTGCTTACCAGATACAGAACGTTTTCTTTATGGTGAGATAAATTAGTTTCCATTTTTATGCAAATTTTCCTGCTTATTGGCTGTAGAGATCTTCTGTTGTATTTGGAGGCACTGCATCTTAAGCGCTGGAGAGGCTTTGTCTTATTATATCCAGAAATCCCGCTGAGATACGTGGGTGTGTGTAAAGCAGAGACATAAATTAATGCTGTTTCTTTTTGTTTTCTCTGTATTTCTTCATTGATTGAAGAAAGAATGGGGGAAAAGAGGTTTTGGCCTCTCTAGTTGCAGTAGTATATTTCTCAGACCAGTGTTGTTCATACAGCTTTGTATGTAAATGTGTTCTTCATTGTGTCTAGCAGACACACAAACTCCAGCAGAGCCATCTGAGATTGCACTGTGTCGTACAGACTGTGAGGGAAAGATGAAGGAGAGCTGCTGTGTTCAACATAGAATGACTTCTTTGCTGTTGGAATATTTTATTTTAGGAAGTGGTAGAAGAGAGCAGAAAGAGGAGAGGAATAGGAAGTCTGGCTTTAAAAAGTCCATCAGCAGGATTGCCTGTTTATCTAACAGTTCATCTGCTGGAATACTGTCCTGGGATGCGAGCTCATGTTTCTCCTCCTACTGAAGGGGTTTGAGTCCCACCTCCTCAGAGATGCCATCCCTTCCTAATGTTTCAGAAATGAGAGTCCTTCCCAGGCTGTAGCAGATTCCTGGGTCCTGCCTGCTGGAACTGCCCCGTCAGCACGTCAGTGAGAGGGACCTCAGCCTTGGCCCACTCCCCTGGGAAGCAGGACTGTCCGGTCCCAGTTGCGCTTCCTACATTGTAGAGACCAAAAATTCCGGTAACTGTGCCATATACATCTGTGGTCTAAGCCTTGTCTTGAAAGTTAGAAATACATCTTCAAGTTGCCTTTAGCAGAGGAGGGAACTAGACTGAGGTTTTCAGTATCCAGGAGGAGGGTTTGCATCCTCAAGTCAGTGGGGGGAAAGAAGTTAATGCACAGTAGCGTGCTCCTGTGATATTCCCTGGCTAGTTTGCAGCCAAGTGTTGAATGGGAGGCCTGGAATGGGAATGTAGAACAGCTTATTCCTACATGCCTTTACCACGTGAAAGCACTGATTTGTTATCATACCTTTACCCAACCTCTAATTTAATAAAGCTTGTGGGTTTATAATTATCTTTGAGACTTTTAGCCTATGCTCATTTTGACTGAAATGTTTCTATAGTCCCCAAAATGTCTGGGATTGGGAAAAGTGATTATGGAAGCCTTGCTTTCTGAGAAAACCAAGAACCTTCGCTTCCTCCTCTGATACTTTTGTTGCCGTAACTCTTTTGTTATTTTTAACAAGCCTTTAGCATTTTCTGGGAAAAAAGTATTCATTTGGCTCTGCTGTCCATAGAGTTTTAAACAATGTTCTTTCTTATTTTTAGAAGCTATTCATAATTTGCTCATATCGTATTTGAACTCCTGAATAGCATCACAAGGTGATTATTTCAGTGTAACACAGAATTCCTCAGCTTTGTTTGCATTTTCTTTTTTTGACAGGCTTCCAACAAATGCATGACACTCAGGTATGTCATTCCTGAAATTTATACGCTTACTGCATTTTGGTAGAAATCTACTCTTTTTTTCCTTGTCTATTATTAGTGAATAAACAAATTTGGTTTCCTTAAACATGTTTGACTACAGCTACAATTCTAATATAATTTGTATTGCTGAAAATTCCATAAGTGATTAGCTATATTAGAAACCACTCATGCCATACTTCTGTTGAATGTCTTTGGATTTCAGTCGAGGTGCGTTATGTAGACAGGTTCAATGGAATCTGGTTTTGTGTTGGTATTTTAATTTCTAAAACAATTTGAATGCTGGAGGATATGTAATATGTATAGCATTAAATAACACCTAAATGACATAATGTTTGTAATATACAATGTAATTAAAATGCTAACTGATAGCTTACTATTCTATGCACTATATTTTTGTTCTTACTTGCAGTTTTTCTCAGGTTAAGATGTCCCTTTGGTAGGTGTATTTTTAATCCCTTCACAACTTTTTTCAAAATATGAATTTGTTTTTAATATAAGTATAGATATAGAAAACATCTATCAGTTGGTTCCTTTATATAAAGCTAGATTTTTTAAAAATCTTGGGTTTTGGCAAAAAGTGTGGTCCACTTCACACCTTATCGCTCTCCTTTTTATTGACATTATTAGTATAAATTTACATTTTTCCTGCAATTTAAACTCATGATTTCTCCCAGGCCATGTTGTTTGGGTTTTGGGGATTTTTTTTTAGATTGAACCTTGTGTGCTATAGTAGGGATGGCAGACTCCACCATCCCACAGAAACTGTGGGTGAACTTAGTGTTCATTTCCTAATTACATATTCTGTCTTCTGAATTCTTTTCTATTTTTTGCTGCAATCTATTTTTCATTGGTTCTTCTCTTATTAGTAAACATAAAGGATACCATAAAAAGGTCAAATTGAACTTTTGATCCTGTGGGTTTTTTTTTTTTTTGGTGAAGTCAAAATTAGACAAAATGAATTTGTCCATCCTTAACTGAAAACCTCTTTTTAATACCTACATTAATAGCACTGGAACCAAAAATAGGTTGGAGGGAGTTTTAATCAAGTGAAAAGAGCACAGTGAAATGTGGAAATAAACAGAGAAGCAAGAGGAGTTTCTTGTCATTTTGTTTTTGGTAACTGTAGAATTGGCAGAGCCCAGAAAGACCATAAAGACTTCGTTGTGTATTTCAATCAAGTTTTAGAGCCAGAAGGTTACAAGGCAAATTCATTCTCAATATACAGCCTCTGGAACAATGACCATAGCATTCAATTAGTCAGATGTGACCAAAATGTCAAGACCCTCATAAAGAAATCATTCACTCAACTGGGTTATTATAGCAAGGAATTTTTTTGAGTCCAATAAATATAGGGCATGTAAGGAATTTACTTTTTATATACCTTCTTATTTCATAGAGACAGTGCTCACCATCCCTCCCATACAGCTGCAGAGCTCCTTAGGTAGAAAATACATAGACATCACATGACCCAGGTCATCATACTTGCTACTAAAAAGAAGAAACCCAAAAGAGTTGGATCCAAAACAAGATCCAAAACCAGTTCTGGTGCTCTGGACTCTCTGTGTAATACGTTACCATTACTTGTTTTGAATCTAATGTTGAAATCCATTTAAGCACAAATGTAGTCACTGGAAGCTCACAAAACCGTCAGCTTAAAAAGTCCCGCACTGGTTGACCATCCCGTTGACCTGTCTCTGACAATGACCAGTACCAACAGCTTAGGGAAAGAGCTTAAGAAACAGAGTAATGATGCGTTCCTCTTTCCTTTCTTCTAGCGATCAGTGCTGCAGGCATTTCCTCCCCTTGATCTTACATTAGGGCCATTGTTTAGTTATGCTCGATAGACCTTTCTGCCACTGACTTGCCTAATCCCATTTTGAACCTGTTAATACTTTTCACATCCAAACAATTTAGCAGTGAGTCATACAGCTCAATTTCTTGTTGTGTGGAAAAATATTCCCTTTGTTTTTATCTGTTTTGAAACCTGCCATTGGATAAATTAATTTGTTTATATGGTGAGAAATAATGAACAATTGTTCCTTATTCATCTTCTCTGTCCTAGTTATGATTTTATAAACCTCCTCTCCCCACACGAATAAGTCATCCGGAGCTGAAGAAAGCTAGCCTGCCTTAGCCTTTCCATGGGCAGATGCCGAGCCATACTTGCAATCATCCTTGTCCCACTTTGGCATAGTCCTAGGTCTACTGTATCCTTTTGGAGGGAGTGTCATCAGAATTATACCGACACACTTGTCAGATGCGAAAAATATGCAAGAACTGAAGGACTCCAAATGATAGGTTTTGAGGCTTGTCTATAGATTTAATGAGTAGCTCTTTGGGAGTTTGAATGGTTTTATCTGGTATAGAAGTGTGTTTTTTTCTTCTCTCTTTCTAAATGAGTTCAAGCTGCTTTGCATTTGGACCAAGCAAGCTAGAAAAAGTCACACTTGCTCCGGAATAAGAATGTCCAGTCATAGAGGCAATCTGAAGCAGCTATCCATTTAAAATTGTCTCCCTATCCTGTTATATGTCAATTTTCATCTATCAACAAACCCTCAGTCTCAGACTTTTCTGCATTTCTTTCACAGGAGCACTGTGTGGATTAATTAGTGCACACTGTGAGTTGAAATTAATCAGTGCCAAAATTTAATTACCCTCAACACCAGTTGCTCCTTATCCACACATTGTGCATACTATAATTTTCCATTCCTCTGGGACACACTTCTTTTCATATGGGCTGCACATGTTTCATAAATTAAAATGTGTTGGAGGTTCTCCTTATTCTGGGAACTTTGTGTGGTCTGCAAACCAAAAACATAAGTATGAGTTCAAAAGGCTTCAGCAGAATACGGTCTGTTCTAGCAGAGTAGATACACAGGTCAATAAACATCTAAGTAAGGTACCTAAATTGATACTAACTACAGTGTGTGCTATTTAGACAGAGTTAAGAGATGAATTGCCTTCTAGAGTAGCCTCGTTCTGTTGAAGCATGAATATTCTCCACAGTTTTAACTCAGTACGAGACAACCATTGTCCATTCAGTCCTGCACAAATCTGTAACTAAACATAAACAAGCAAAATGGCAAACCCCACAGGTCTTTCTAGCAATTGACACTTATGGGATAACGCTATATCATTGGAATCAAAATTGTCATCAAACCAAATCTTTTTCTTAAGTCCAATGTCTAGTGTGCATTTTCAGTTCACTTAAATGGTTTCTTCTGTAGCCTTGATGGAACTGACTTTTGACTGGTAGAATTACAGACACCACAATATAAGCCAGTGGAGCTCCTACTAGGTCCAAGGGGTTGGGAAAATGAGAGAGATCTAGTGGACGATGAGCCAAGAGGGCCTCAAGGGTCCTGGGTTTGAGTTCTGATATTGCTGTTGACCTGTAGTATAGACATGGTCATTCTTTACTTCTCCTGATTTTATCTGGTTTGCTCACCTGTAATTTATTTGCAGAAGACAATTTTTGCTACATATCTGTAGTCTAGCACAATGCAGTCCTCCTTCTCTCTTGGATGTCAGACTCCCTGCTGCAAACCAAATAACACAGGGATTTCCTAAACTTGCCTGCAGGACATCTTTATCCACTTTGTAATTTCATGGAATTAGTAAGATCAAACTGTTAGCTGAAGTCAGCAGCAAGTGTCCTTTTTAGCAGCTGAGGTGAGTGACTCCAGGAGCCCTTACTCTTTGACTCTTGTCATGATGTTACCTACTGAGCATGGTTCCTGGGGCAGCTGCGCAACCTAATGTCTCACAGCTGCCAAGATGGAAGAGTCTTGCACTTGCCCATGGACATGCCACCCTGTCCCTTCCTATTCATTCAGTTCCATGCTGAGGGGAGGCTAACCCACTAGCCCAGAAGGAAATTATTCAGCAGAAGAGCTGGGCAGTTTTCTACTAGGTTAGGGCAGCATTCAGAAGAGTCCAGATGTCAAGTGTGTAGATGGGAGCAGGGCAAGGGAGAAGAGAGGCCTGGGCAGGGTGAGACTTCCTCTTTGTTGACCACTGTAGGACACTAGGTTTGCTTGGGTGCCCATGGAACCACAGCTTAATGAACTAGTAAATTGTCTCCTATTATGTCTTGTGGAACTGGAGCCTAGAAGCTTCTAAAACTCCAGGCTGGCCCAATTTCTTCCTGAATTCTGGCAGTCTGTACACTTACTGCTTTTACTAGATGCTTTACTTCAGATATTCTGTCCCTAATATATCCCTATTAACAGTGACACAGAGTAGTAAACATATTTCACTTATGGAGTGATGAGTGTCTGCTGTAGGGAGGGAGCAGACTATTTTGGTATTCTAGGATGCTGATCTTCACTTTATCAACAGACTTTGTTTTGCATAGCTGCATACCATGTGACAAAATTCAACTAATGGTCAGTTTTAAGTTTACTACTGGGGATTTCAACCTTGCCGCTACAAGAGGAAAGGTCTTTTAGATTTTTTTCATTACAGTCTCTGTTGAAAATGTTTGAGCATGCCTACAAATAATTACTGTTCCATAACCCAGTGAGGTCTTCCAACAAATACAAAAAGCTGCCTGCAGTCCTGACACCATGCAGATCTGTTTGCTTGTTTGTTTTTCTTGGTAAACCAGGAGTTTTGTTACAATAGGATGCATATTTTGGCTTTTGGAATACAGCAAAGAGCACAGGAAATCATATGTGCTGACAAAAGGATTCCGAAATTTTGTTAGGAGGAAATGATTTTAGAGCCTCCACTAGGAAAACTCCACCCATCTTGATATATGGTGTTTTAACCACTATCTATTTAATAAGAATGACTCACACGTTATGAAGACTATGCATGTTTTCTTTTAGAATAATTTCATACTTCTTATTTTCAACCTTTGCTTATACATGAAATTGCATGGATTTAACTAAATTAAAGCCACTTCTGTAAATGTTTCTGAAGAAAACCTACTGTACTTAACTTTGTTGTTGAGTTCTGTTTTTTTTCAACATAGACAACTCTTCTTCCACTATGTAACAGAAACACTGCTATTAACTGAAGCTTCAAAGGGATGATAATGATTTCCATAGTATATCACATGCGGGTCCCTCCCTGTAGCATCTTTTAATAGGGAGAGGGTCTTTCTCAAACAGGCTTAACATATGGTTCTTATTAATCTGTTTTTCTTGAAGTGATTTAAAGACGAAGGACAAAGCACTGCCAAGCACAGTGGAACAGAAGATTCACTCTCGTGGGTGAGGGATGGTCAGGAAGGCTGCTGTCTCAGGGCTGGGATTTCCCATCCATGGTGCATACACTTGGCTGGGCCACTGGCCATTGTTTCAAGTGATACATTGTGCTGGCTCCCACACAAGGTGATTTTTTTCTATGTCCCATTTACAGTACAAGCTCTTCTCACAGTATTCAGTACAAGCTCATTGTGGCTTCCGTAAATACAGGGGAAATTCCTGGCATATGCCAGGAACAAGCAAGTTGAAGGCCCCTCAGTGACTGAAAATGGGACTGAACCCTTGTTGAAGGCACGTGAACTGTGAATCTGAGAGTCAAACATACCATCTCCCTTACCTCCCACTGGGGGAAAAAACTACTGCTGTCTTGGTCTTCTGCCCAGTCTTTTCTCTAGGGCAGCATACATCTTCTGCAGTTTTGCCATTATACTGTAAAAGTATGAAGTGATCTCTTTAACTCAATTAGCAAGGATAGTGTCTAATATGGAGCTGTTGCTCCTTGAAGTTTTCCTTATTTTGGAGTGTTTGATTTATCAAGAAGGCTATACCAATCAAGGCACCCCTTCTAATGTTAGATTGTTAAGAAAAAAAAGGAGAGTATCAAGTGGTTTGGGGCTGAGGCTTCTAGGGGAAGGAGTTATAAGTGTTAACTTCATTTAGCCAATTTGCTGCTATTACAGCATTGGTTTTGACTCTTTACTTTTGGTATATTCTTTGCTGTGCTCCAAGGAGAGAAACCTGTGTGACAGAAATGAAGACAGTAGAATAATGGACAAATAGTCTAAAACCTTTGGCTGTTCATTCAAAGGACATCATTGCTTCTTTAATCCCACCTCTAGCCACCTGCTCTCTCTGTCCTCACATGTCAGATAAATTCTTAGGGGTCACACCTGGTTTTGGGGTGTTGATGTCCTAGGACAAGGAGGTCAAATATAGAAAATATAATAAATTGATCAATATAATGGTTGACTGGTACAGTTCAATTTATTAATAAAAATTATTAAAATTAGAAACACTTTCCTTATTTTAAGAATGATACTTCCATGGAACATAGAAGTGTCCTTACATAAAGGTGGGGCTGCTTCTTGACTTGTTTCCTACTTCCAGATTTTCTTTTTAACAACAGCAGGAAGATGGTGGTTGTGACAAGAAGAAGAGGAAAGAGAGAAGTACAGTTAGTAGCAGTAAGTATTCTCATGTTTAGAAATAGCCTCCGTGTGCAAAACCAATTGTCAGCAGCTTTCACTGATTTCAGTGATGGGATTTGTTTTCTCAGACCTGACCACCCCCTGTTCACCAGTCTTTTCACATGCATCCATCATGAGTCTGAGTCTCTCAGCATCCCCACACTGAGCTGTCATTAATCATTCTGCACTTTGAAAACTGCTTATGGCTCTCTATGGTGGGCAGAGCTTAGGCAGCGGGGACCAGCTCTGTTTGAGTTCAGTCCATCATAAGTACACTAAAGTTTTTTACTGATGTGTATGAGAAGAAAGATAAGAAATGTAAGTTCTCCCAAACCATTTACAGTGAGCTGCTGTCAGCCATTCCAGAAAGATAGGAGAGAGTCAAGCCTGACGTCCACTCTCCCGAAGAGGTTTGTATAGTATTATCTGGTTTCTGAAGTCAGATGCAACCTTTGTCATGAAGTTCATGCCTTATAACATCAATATTAGATAGTATGCAAGCTCCTCAGTGGTGAACAGGGTAGTTCTGGGGTTAAAACACATAGCTAGGAGTTAAGAGACCAGTGCTCAAATTCCAGCCTTGCTATTACAAACTCCTTACATTATGAAATTAAAAGTTACAATTTTCTGTCATTACACCTCTTCTATGGGTGGTGAAAGCTGAACAAGAGTGAAGACTCAAACCATTGTGCACATAGTGAACCATGCTACGCAGGGGTAAAGTCAGACAATGGGACAGTAAACACCTCCAAATCCCATCTATGTTGCAGTGTCCACCGGCGGGAGTGCAACTATGCCATGCGATCCTGAATTGCAAGTCCTCTTAAAGAGGCCTCCTAAAGAATGGTACCATTTTTTCACTTATTTTATTACATCAGTCCAAAATATCATAATGAGTGTCTAGATCAGTTATGCTTTTTCTTATCTGCTATGTTTTATATGCTAGTGCTAAAAAATTTAGCATTTTGGCTTGTTACATTCATATCAGAATGACCATCATCCTTCTTCATTTGGGTGCATAAATGTAATTGTATGTATCTGTTCATATTTTTGCTATTTTTGTTGGTACAAGAACGGTTCTGCTTTGCACAGTTCTGTCCTGCATGAGGAACCATCCATGACTATGCTGTGGGCATTACATGTAAATGGCAGGAAACAACAGCTTCTTTCACACTCAAATGTAAAGTAGAGGTGAAAGGCAAGGTTTAGTTGCAGTAACCTTTGCTGCTCCAGCCGTCTGCACTAATGGGGGTAAGGTGCTTGAGTGCATCTGCTTTTGTTTTTTCAGTGAGTGCATCGTTCTGTCTCCCTTTGGTGCTGGGGACTGGGTGGAAGGTTTGCTTTGTCTGCGGGGATTCTGTTTGCTTTCATCTGTAATTAAAAGACTGATGTACGGCCTAGGTCCTGACTAGAGCTGTCTTCCATGGGTGCAGCAGACCCCAGGGAGATGTGGAGTTCCTGAGTGTCAGGTGGGAGGGGTTATATCCAACCTAACCTGATCTGGTTTAAAGTTTTGGACATGCTGTAACTTTGATTAATGAACTGTTCTGCCCCAAATATTTCTTGCACATCTACATTACCATTTTCAATTGTGCTAACTCAAACAAACCAGCAATCAATTAACTAGAATTACAGTAGAACCAAAACTGTAGGCTAAACAAAGCCATTGTGAAGAAACTGGCTTTCAGCCCAGTATCTGCTGATGATGGGATATGAAACAGCCTATTGATTCTGCAGCTCTTGAATTCTTGTACAAAAGTAGAACAATGCTATTTGCTTTTTCAATAAGAAAAAAAATCCCATTTTATTCAATATCTCCACTTAGAAAAGGCAAAGTACAGTACTGATCCAATTTTTAGGAGGTTGTATGGAAAGAAGTACTTTCAGCACATTAAGAAAACCTCAGGTTTTGGAATTTGGAGACTTGGAACAAACATGTACAAATGGCTTAAACAAGAAGACAAGCAACAGCAACAGAAAACATCACTTTCAAAAAAGCTCTTCATTTTAATTAATGTTCTGGAGGAGCAGTTTCGTGGTTTTTCAATACGTGAGGGTTTCTAATACAAAAAGCGTGCAGTAATTGTAAAAGCAACAACCAGTCCAGCTGCATTCCCTGTGCAGAAACTGAGAGGGACAACAAGCCATAAATAGTGGTGTCACCGCCCCTCTTTGCCTCAGTTAAGGAGTATTATTATTCTAAACACAAAACAAACTATTGCTTAGGCTCCAACTGAAAGTTTCAAAGCCTCATAAATCTGCCAGGTCAAAGTCAATTTTCACTGGAATTTTGGAAGGAACTTCTTTTCTTGAGAGAAATATCCAGGGCTAATTTTCATTTCCTTTTACTACTTGTTTTAGCAGCATTGTCCCAAACCAAAGTGTTCTTCAAATGGAAGAATACAAATTTTCCTCCGATTAACCTCATTCTACATATGCCTGTAATTTAGCATTAGCCTACTATAGCAAACACAAGCAGCGTACCTACAATGGGTATATATTCCCCCTTCAGCCTGGAGCTGCTGAGAGCTGTCTTCAAGGAGAGACCGACTTGACGAGTGACTGCACATTAATCACTTTGGGCTTTAGGTAGAACCGCGCTGCCTAAGCTGTTGTCTGTAAGGTCCCAGGCAAGGCGGGTACATAACCTGCACAGAGCTGAGTCCTGGAAGGGGTCATGCTGGGTGGTAATCGGGCAGGAAGCAGCACATGAGCACCTCCAGTGCTGCATGACGCCCAGTGGCCCAGATGATTCAGCGCCATGAAACAAAAGCAGAGCTCAGTGCAAAGTCTGTATGGAGCAGGGAGGGGCTTGTGTAATAAAAGGCTTGGAAACTGCTGCCGCTGAGGTGAGTTGCTGGCTCCAAAATACAAAGAGGAAGGTTTTTATTACTTGTTTTAATAAAAAGGAAAGTCCTTCCATGAGGGCGCAGCAGACAGCTGAGGCAATATTCAGGAAGGCCTACTCAAAAGGAAGGATGTGTGTACGCACTTTCTCTTTGCCGTTTCGAGAGTATTTTTTTGTGCTACTTTTTCTGCTTTGGAGTATCTTCCTAGGTGGAAAGGCTAGCCTTCCAGAAAGGAATATGGGGCAGATCAGAAATGATGGTTTTTTCCTCCCTTTTCTTAGCCTATTTCTCTTCCGTCAGTACCTTCCTGCTATAATACTTCAGTGTCTTCCTTCATGCATTAAGTGTGTTATACATGGAAAACCTCCTTGCAGCAAAACCTGCCTGCAGCACAGTATTTTCTAGACTCAATATTTTGTCTTTGTATTTTATCTTCTAATATGTGGTGCTATATGTTTGCTAATATGCAAAAAACCCAAGATGGGTAATGTAAGATAAAATTTGAGGTCTCTTTCTTTCTGGGGACATCTATTTCATTTTCATGCTTACTTCTGAAATTCTGTTCTGCTTCTATGCAAACAAATTTGGCCCAGAGCATCAGTGAATGCAGTGACAGAATAGTCATGATCAGGCCAAGATCCCCACAAATAACTTAAAAAATGAGAAAGGCGGCAAAAGGGTAGGTTGTAGAGCACGAGAGAGTGCTCAAGATATTTGGTGTTGTGGGACAATCCTCTTTTTTTTTTCCAGTTGTTAAATCTTTTTCCCCAGACAGGAACAACTGACTTTAACAAGCATTTGGCTTAATTTGTTTTGTGGCAGCATATAATAGGCCCATAGACTCAGTCTGTCAAAACACATGGTCCTGGGCCTAAAGAAAGGCGGCATAAAAGTGGGGTTTTTTTAATGAAAAGAAAAAAGGTAGAAAAAAGGACTACTTTACATAGTTCAAGCGATTAAGGTAGAAAAGATGAATGTTCTGCCTCTAATGTGGATTTAAATAAAGATGTTCCTTTGCTTGTTAACTACTGTCAAAAGGGACCTCATTCTGAGAAACATGCTGAAAAAGTGTTTCTTTGTCTACCATGCACATCAGCTGTATGGCAGACAAAGAAAGATCTCTGTGACTCACTTGTTTTTATACAAAGAAGCAAATAACAGTGTCTGCATCTGTAGGTACTGCTTTCCAGTGAACCAGTTTTATGTCATACCAGTCCATAAGATTCAGAAAAATAATTGTAATCTCTGTTGGCCATAACAACATGTTGTAGTTTTTCAGACCTTCACTCTGCAGGCAAAAAACAAATTTACAGGCTTGCCAGCCTTGTTTAGCGTTTTTTCTTCATTATGTCAGCCCTGGGACTCTCTGTTTTGCCCCAGGCTGTCCCTGCACTTTTGGACTTGTTCCTCTACCAGGATATCTCCTAACCTTATTAACATACACTGTTATTAAGGGGAGCTCCATGCAGCAGTGTGCAACACTGACGTGGTTGTCTTTTGGGAAGCACAGCTGCAAGGACCTTCCTCCAGGAATGGCAAACCAGATAGTTGGTAGGCATCAAGCAAATTTAGCTTACAGGCACAAGCACTCTTGCTTTTTTTGCCTAGATAGACTAAGAAGTCTTGTGCAACCTATTCCAGTGTCTTGTAGGTGAAAAGAAATGTGCAGCTGGAGGGGTGTCAGAGCTTTTTCCAGCGGTATTTGTGTCAATAAAACAGCCTGAAACTTTTTTTATAGCCTTGGCAAAGCTATCATAGGCTGCATTAGTCACAGCAGCGAAACTATCTGCTCACCAGTAGAGGTTCTTCACATTACAAACTTTTCCTATAAACCTCATGAGGTTTAACAGGAATTACTTTATCTACTAGTAAAATCTATAGATCTAGAGCTTGGTTTTACTCTTTCCAACACTTTGCAGAACCAAGGTGAGATCTCCTGGCTCCTAGGTCCTTCTCTCTTAGCTTTTTTTCCATTTGCTGCTGCCAACTGTTCAGTCTGCACGGATGAGTCTGTGGTCCTTTGCTGGAAGGCAGCAGAAGTCTGTGGGGCTCAGGAATATTGCCCCCTTTCAGTGTCTCTCTCAGTACACTTCCCAGGGTGACTGCCTCTCTTGTTCAGCCAGCCAGTCGTGTGGTTATAATCCCATCAAATAATCGAACAAGAATGCAATTCCACTGCATAGTTTACACATCAATCTAGATTAGTATTTTCAGTCTGTTTCATATTTGTTGACTCCTGTAACGTGAATCTAAGTCTGCCAAAGTAAACCTTCTTTTCTCAGTTATCTTTCAAGGTCACCTAAAAGTAGACCATAGGTTGAAGACCGCTGATCTAGAAAAAAAGACCCCCTTTCCAGTTGAAATTTAAGCCACATTTACTCAAAGGTTCAGGACACACTCAACACCACTTAGGTTGTAAGTTCTCTGCTGTAGGGATCACCTTTTCCTTTTCTACAATTGCTGCATTCAGTGCATTGATCACTGTGCCTTGTGAGCATTATTGAAGTATAAATAATAAATGGCACTGTTATCTGAGGGCCTTCAAAAATATCACTCTGTAAGTAACTTTCTGATCATTGGATTTGGAATACTTGGAAATTATTACTATTAGTTGCCCAGAACCAGGATGTGCTTCATGATGGTTGGTAGACTAGAGTTATTAGGTAAATATTGCCATAGCTGACTGAATTTGTGTGGTTGCACCCTAACTTGTACAGCTTTCATGAGAGGAGATGCCAAGACTGAAAGAAAACATGGGAGTTTCGTGGAGCACAATTACAATTGTTTATTCAATTATTAGCCAGTCCTGAAATGACTCACAACACAGCTGCTTAGATTTACAGGCAGTTAACAGATGTAAGTGTTTATTGGCTTTTTTGTTCAGTCAAAGTGATGTAGTGGGACACTGTCCTGGGCCAGATGTATCATAAAGTTGAAGGCTTGAGGAAATGGAACAGACTTTTGTCTCTTTCTTGCATCAGTTGCTTTGTGTGCGGCTAGGAAGAAGATATTCTGAAGGTGATTTCATCTGCCATAGCTTGAAATAGCACAGTAATCTAGTAACAGTATTCAGTGAAAGTTGGGCATCATTGTCTCTGGGCCACTCTGAAAACTCTGGGAGTCTCTGATCTGCTATTTCCTAAGACTCCGATTTTTTATGTGACTTTATTTGGTAACTCTTGCATCTGCAATAATAATACAGTGTGCTGGCTGCTTGACTGGTGGAATTCTTTCAAAACATTGAAAACTGATACTCAGTTATGACTCAGAATTATCGGGAACTTTTTCTGTTACATTAACATTCAAATTTCATACTTTTTTACATAGATAATTGCTTTGTGACCAGAGATAGAATAACCAATATAGGCCACGTCATATAAACAAGTATTTACAAGATGCTGCAATACATTGTCTTTTCTAAATTATGTTTTTTTCTGGTTTTAATTTTGGGTTGTTCTTCTGTACCAGCCTTCTATGCTAACCTTCTACATTTAATAAAAGGAATTAACATCACATATCATAGCAAACTACTGACCATAAGACTTTAGGGTTTTTTGTTGTTGTTTTGCTTTTTTTTTCACTTTCTTCTTCCATTTTTCTTCCTTATTTCATTATTTCACTGAGGTCTCTCTTCTGCACTCAACCCCCCCTTATCTGAGGTTGAGGTACTGCCTTTTTTCTCCCTTCTGTTTAAAGTCCTTTGCATTTTTACTTTGTTATATGCAACTATTAAAGAATCAAAAGCATCTATCCATACTGTAGGTAGCAAGATCTGTAAAAACTATATGAGATTCCCTGTCTTTTTATCAAAGACAGATCTTCATTTCAAGGCTTACATCCTTCTTCCGGATAGGTACTGACTGAGGTCAACACAAGTTCTCATTTAGGGGTTAACAGTCTTCATGGTTACAACTCCTGATAAAGCTTTGGGACTTCCTTTTCCACTGCCTTGTCTGCACTCTTGTAGATATGTGCAGAATGAAAGCAGAGCAGGTTTGTTGAATCTTTGTTCTGGCTTGATAGCATCTGATATATCACCTTCCCCTGACCAGTCTGCAGTGGCTGAGCATGAGTTGTTCAGTGTAATTTAAAGTTGCCTGAGGGCTGTGATAAATTATGCCTGCTGCCCGTGACCTGGTGGCTTTTGCCACTCCTAGAATTCACTGAGACATAGGAAAGTCTTTCCTCCAGGTAGCTTTTTGCTGTGCTAGTGGCTTAGGACAGCATAGGATGCAGCTTTGATGAGGATTGGGATGGCTGAATGGTGGCACAGCAGTTATCTGATGATAGGTGATTGGGAACGCATGCTGCATTAGATAGCGATACAGCAAAGGAGATTACAGTCCTCTTAGCTCCCTCTTGAAATCTGCCCCTCAGGATCTTCTCCGATCCACGCCCAGAGAACTGCCCTTGCCAACCACCCGCTCCAGGGTTATCACTCTCTGATGGCAGCAAACCAGACTAAATGCAAGGAAGAATCTCAGGCCAGTCATGCTTGAGAGAGGTACTCCAGGGACTGGTTGGTGATCTTAGAGCAGTTAGCCAGGGGCTGAATTTAGTTTATTGCTTAAAAAAAGGCATGGTTGTTACTCATTACTGAGATGGTAGTTTAAAACAATTAGTCTAATTATTGTGGAACATTGTGCTTTAAAAGTAACAGCTGAAAGTAGAGAACCACAAGATTTTCATTTAAGTGGTAAAAGTTCTTTTAATAACCAAGATGAGCCAGAAGAAACCAGTGGTTATATGTTTGAAGGAGTTTCCTTTAAGTTGAAGTGGATTCCTGTAATCAGATGAGCTCATCTGCCGTCTGAGCAACCTCTATTAGCAGTGTTGAAAAGTAACTCCTAGTTGCTGCTTAAAGTGATTCTAATGTACTCTTTATTACGTTCTTAAGACCCCAGATTTGATCCTGCTTTTTTGTGCATGTGGACTCACCACAAAGCATGCAGCAAGAAAAAACCCTTTTATAGGGCATGATCTTGCAGCCCCTAAATTAAACACATGAACCAAAGGCTTCCTTATGCCATCTCTTAATACTCTTTTTCTGAATAATCAATTTAAGTTAAAGACAGGCAGCTAGGTTTTGAGAAATAAGCACCTCCTGCATGCCCAGTAACCTGTCTGCTGCGTGAGCAACTGAACAGAGAAGAGGGAACGGTTGGGATCGTGCTCCAGCCTTATTTTGAGTGTCTTGTCAAGAGGAAAGGGATAAGTGTTCTACAGGGGATGTAATGGTTCATCCTTACTTGGTGGCTTTGATATGAGGAGTATGGAACTAATGGTGACTTTCTTCCAGAGCAGGGTGACCGAAGGCTGTCCTTGTCTACAAGGTTGAAATTAACTGCTCAGTTCTAGCCTTATAATCTAAAATACTCCCAGGAAAATTTAATTGGGACAAAGATAAGCCCTTGTAAGACTAAAACAGGTTTTTTGTTTGCAAAGGTGTAGATGCAAATGTTTTCAGGAATAAGCCAGCAGAAAAACTTTCTGGAGGAGAACAGATGGGAAATGTAGAAGGTTATTATCTACCAAAATGTTTAAGAAAGCATAATGAAGTGGAGGTTGTGCTTAAGGACCAAGACTTGTAAGGAATTTGAGACATGAGCTGACAACATAATTGTGCTAGCTTTTGAATTGACCAGAAGCCTATTTCGTGAAAACTGCAGCTGGTTTGTGTGCTTTTTTTATGAAATACAGTTGCATTTGTGGAGGATCCAAGCAGTGCTGCTATGTGGAAAAGCAAGTGATCTCAAAGATGTCTACTTCTGCATGGAAACACTCCCAGACAGAGAAGGAATCAAACCCCCTCCCTAGAAAGATTAAGTTCAGCCAATCCCTTCCATACAATATCTTGTTCTTTTCTTATGTTGACAGTCTTCATACTTGTAACCACTAAACTTCATCATCTTACTCTCATTCTTTATGTGCTCTATTTGTTTCCCAAGGCAAGTGGCAGGCAAAGGCATCTTGTATTTAAAGTACTTCCACTTAAACTTGTAGTAAGATTGGGAGTAAGACATTTTGAACTTTGTAGTCTGTGATTAAAAGTTTTAGCAGCTGTTGCTGTAAAGACTTAAATATGCTTCCAACATTTTTTCACACAGGTATCTCATCAACTTGGAGGTATTTGAATACCTACAGGACCCAGGCATAAAGTAGGTATGATAGCATTTTATTTGATATTAATAATTTTACTGGAACATATAATTACTGGAATGGTTGTGTGCTCCTTGGCATTAGTCTACATGAAAGACTGTGTTTTATTAAACAGGAGCATAGCTCTAAAAAAACCCGCACTTACTAATATTGCTTTGCAAAGCAAATGAGTGTACCTGTGCATGCCAATTAAATTGTAATGTGGGTGGAATAATTAATTTGGATGCTAGGCAAGAAGCATATTGCAGATTTTTTCTTTTTTTATTTAGGCTGACTGGGGAGTGCCCAGGTTAAGATTACATCCATTTTTCCTGCCTTACACCCCTGTGCATGGCATGGATGCAGCTGCTTACTTCTACAGATCCCCCTGCACCAAACAATCAAATCTGGGATGTGTGTGTAGGGGGAGTGTCTTTACAAGTAGCAGTTTTCTGCTATTGTAGGGACAGATTTTTTTCCCCCATATTCTAACTCAGAACAGATAAACTTGTGCTTCTCTTCAGTGAATGCTGAAATTCATCATCAGTCAGCAAAACTGAAGCGACACAGACTTCTGTACATTCAAAAGCATTGCTCACAGTTTTGCTGAGTCACAGCCAAAATGACAAAAACATTAACACGATGACTGGTGCAGTTCAGTTCTGGTGATGTAAGGAAATGCTGTGATGTTTGAGATCATATGTATATGTACAAACCCATTGGTAGACTAGTCAATATAAGCAGGCTTCTTAGAAGAAAGGAAAATCCCAAAGGGAAAAATAATGTTAGGTTACAGATCCCCAACTGTAGTAAGCAAACCACTTTCAAGTGGTACATGAAGGCAAGTCCTGACCACCTGTGTGGAAGATACCAACTCATCAGCGGTGCAAGTTCCTGACTGCAGGGGCAGCAGGAAGGACAGAGGTGAAGACCTGGCCGAAGGAGCTGGATCCCACCTTATGTGCAAGGGGAAGGCAGATGTCCTACTGCGTGAGGGTATGAGAGGTGCTGTGAGAGCGAGTAGAGAAAGATGCGTGCTGAAAAAGACGGAGGCAGAGGGAGTGGAGGCTCATCTCTTGCCAGTGTGCAGGAGCGCTGCCGAGGGTGACTGAGCAAGCTGTTTAGGAACCCCCACAACACGCGGTGCTCTCACCTGTGCCACAGGTCTTCTGGTGCACAGGTTCTGGTGCACAGGCGAAAGGTTCGCATGCCTGCAGTCTCCTTGTCACTCATGCCCTTTTACCAAGTCACCTGGATTACCTTCAGAGATAAGAGTTCCCACGGTTTGTCCATGTATCTAATTCCTCCAAAAACAGGTGGTTCTTCAGATACACTGTATTGTATTACAGTGTTGTAAAGCTTGACCTTTAAACCTGTGTCATTCTTTCTGCAACAATGATTGTACTCTATCAGTCAGTCAACACAAAACTGGAGATATTTGGTCAGTTCACTGGAACGCTATTTTTAGCACAAGCAAACAGAAACCAGACTGGCTCATGATCGGCCCTTTGGGGAACGGGAGGTAGAAGGATGAAGAGAGAGGAAGAGACTTCTCCTCTTGAAGATTTTTCCTGTTAGTCACAGCACTGAGGAAAAAAACCTCCATATGGAACAGATCATGTAAGGCTTTTAAAATGTATTTGCAGAGACTGTACAGTTTCTTAAAGGAACTTGGAATACTCTGTGGTTTGGGGTTTTTGTTCTTACATTTCCCATTTGGGGATGTATGTGCATTTTCATTTGTTTTAATTTGGCCCGAGTTAAATGCATGAGCCAGTAGTTTGTTTTATTATCATCTTTGAAAGATCTATTCATAAAGAAAAATCATTCCCTGATTCCCCCAATGGGAAAGAGTTACAAATGCTTCTCTCCCAGTAGCTTCATTAAGAGGTTTTTGCTGCCTTTTTTTTTTTTTAATTGGCGTGCAAACGAAGGCCGAATTTTTGTCCCCAGCACAAGGCCAGAGTGTAGTGTGCTGAGGCAAGGATGTGTGCACAGTCAGATGCTGAATTCAGATACGGAGCAGCCATTCAGTGCAGGAGGTCATGACCAGTGGGCTGGGTTTAGTGGAGCTACTAGTCACATCTGAAATTACTTGTCCTTTCCCTGTTTGCCTTGTTGAGCAACTTTGTAGAGCGCCATTGCAGAATATTAACCATGGAGTCCAGCCGTCCGTGATCTGCCTTTCCCACTTGATAGGACAGTGATGGTTCGCAAGGAAGGAGGGGTGGAGCGGGACTTAGCCCTTGTTGATAACTCTATGCTCTAATTCTGCAATGTGAATAAATGTTATGCGTAAGAATGGCTGTCATTAAAACACTTGAGGATTTTTTTTCTTTAGTTGAGAAGCTAATATAGTCCCACTTATTAAATACAAACCTTTGGTTTGAAACGTGGCCAAAATTAATTCATAAATGTGTTAATCTTTTAAAATTCAGCACTGGTCTGAAGCATATTCAATGCGCATGTTGGGAAAGAGCTCTGGGCTTTTGAATTAATGATACAGAAACAGACCCTGCCAAGGCTTTTTTTTTTTCTTTTTTTTTTTCTTTTCTTTTTTTCTAAAAAGGATTTCGGTGAGAACAGGTAAGATGAGGGCAAACACCAAGACTTCCTGCTTTTCTGAATTACTGCTGTAATGACTTGTTTTGACATCTTAAAACTATGAGGTATTCTAACTTCCCAAATTTCCTCATATTCTGCGTGCTCTATATTAGCACGGGTAGAGGATGAAACTATGTTATAGAACAAAAGCAACAGAGCCCTACTGAATGTGAATTACAGAACAAGGTTTTACAGGAAACCAAGGACTTCGTTAGGGCTCTGAAGAATAAGGACCACTGAATACATATGAAGAATTTAGGCTTTATTTAAGCAGTTTGTCTCTTCGTGCGTGTCTTACACAACATAAAAAAAATTAATTAAAAAGTAACTTTAAGCTCACCTTTTCAAAGAAGATGGTCGGGCAGACTGCCAGGAGGCAGGTGTAGTCTCTAAAACCTCTTTGAATTTGCTTTTTACGGACAGTACTTGTGGGTGGACCTGTCCCCTTCGCATTTTAGCAATTCAGACTCATTTACCGAAGCTCTCACCATTTAATACCAACCTTGTGCGTTAAATCACCGAATTTAAAACCTGAGGTAGCGGAGAGTAGCCGGTGGAGCGCCGGGGGAGGCGGGGACGGGGCTGCCCGCCGGGCGGAGAGGAGCTGCCCCGGCAGCGGAGGGAGGGGCGGAGAGAGGGAGGGCGGGCAGCCGAGCGCTTCTCCCTGCGTGAAAACAGTAGCTGCTTTTCTCTCCCCCCTCCCCCCTTTTTTTTTTCTTCTCTTCTTCCCTTCTTCTTCCCGGGGCTGTAATCCGACTGCTCTCTTTGGCTCGGCTCCAGAGACAAGTCCGAGTGGTTAATCTCTCTTTCCCCCCTTTCCCAGCCTCCGGGGAAGGAGGAGGAGGAGGAGAAGGGGAGCGCAGTCAGCTGCAGCCCGGGGCCGGGCCGGGCCTCCCTGGGGAGGGGCTGAGGCAGCGGCTCGGCTGCGGGAGCTGCATGGAGGAGGGGAGTTTCACAGACTCCCCTGCACGGACGGGAGGAGGAGGAGGAAGTTTAGGGATTAAGCCGCTGCCCGCAGCCTGAGCGCACGGAGGGAGCCGGGGCGCGGCTGCGGGGGGGGGGGGGACGACGACACCCGGCGCTGCCGCTGAACGAACTCCGGGAGGGAGATAACCCCCGCACCCCTGCGCCTGGATTTTAAACGGGAGGAGGAGCGGGTGTGCGAGGGCAGAGGACGGCGAGAGGCCGCCGGTGAGCGCGGGGGCTTTGTTCGCGCGGGGCGCGCCGGGGAGGGGGCGGCGGCGGCTCCCGGCCCGGGGCGGGGGGTGGTCGGTCGGTGAGGTACCCGGTGCCCTGCAACCCCCTGAAACCACCCGGGCGACCCCAGCTCCCGGCGGTCTGGCGGGGAGCGGGCGTTTTGTGTCCGCAGCCTTTGTGCGAGCCCCGCCGCCCCCCCGCTCCTCTCCCCGCCTGCGGCAGCCGGCGGCAGCGGGCACCGTGAGTTCAGCGGGGCTCCGGCAGCGGCCGGCTGCCCTTGGCTCTGCCACCGGGGTGCTCTGTGCTCGGCCGGGGCGAAGGGGCAGCCTGTGCGCGCCTGGGCTGCACCGTGCTTGCTGCACGCCGGGCTTAGCCCAGGTCTGACGGGTTCATCGAGCCTTTGGGGAGGCGGGAGGTGTTTCTTTTAACATACGATAAAATGGTTTCAGGTTTTGTGCAGATGCTTTAGCAAACCTGTGCCTTCGGGAAAACTCTGTTCCAAAAAAACCCTCAATTTTTGATGTTTTAAAGTAATGTTAATTGGATTGTGATAAGTGTGGCCTAAAGAGGGCTAAAAATATGATTGATTTTATCGTTAAGTAGCAGGAACACTTACTCTGGGGAGGGGAGAAGAGGGAGAGGCAGTCGGGGCAGAGCAGCGTCCTGCCGTCCTGTGCGACCCTGGGTGTGTTTCCCCATCTCCTGCTCTTGCCTTCTCCCCGCTTCTGCAGGTTGCGTGTCCCAGTCCCTGTCCCTCTTGTTGAAGGAGAAGTCCTTCAGAGCTCATCCTTCGGTTAGCGCTGACAGACCTGGGGCACGCATTTCCTTCGCTCTTCCCCAGGCACTGCGCTCCAAGTATGAGAGCAAAGGACCCGAAACAAACTCAGCTGTACATTCAGCTGGCTTCCACTACGGTCTCTCTTTGGTTGGCTTTTTTCCCCCTTTAATTATTAATTGGCAGACTCAAAACCAGCTGTGGCCTTGCTTTTTTCTTTTAATCTTTGCTGGTACTTCAGCAATTTAATAATGCTGCCTAGAGAACCTGATGACTTATAGGTGTTTTGAAAGCTGTGTAATAAGAGCCTACTAATAGGCTTCTTTTGCTACTGTTTCGTTCTTGGAGGGAGCAATCTCTGCTGCCGGCGAGTTGCGGTTCAAATTTCCACAAGCGTTTGTTGCCCGTGCCTCTAGCTAAATTTATAAAGGAATCCTGTTAGCGTGTACAAAGCTAAATCTGGCTGTAGCAACTCCTGGCTGTGTAATTCACTGTGGTTGGCAAGGCACAATATATAGCTTCCTTGAGATTTATTTTTAAATTTTTTTTTTGGTGTGTGTGGCACGTAGTTGTCATAATTTTGGGAACTCTTTACCAATGTGTGTGTGGGTGCATTGAGATGAAAACATAAGAGTTATGCTAAGGTTAGAGAATGTATTAATAGGGTGCTTGTCTTGAAAATATGAGATGGCAGTTTGAGATCGGCCTCTTAGTGAATATTGGTATTGTTCTCAGGTCTGTGCAGATGCTTGGCTATTAAACTTTGACTCTCTACTTCTCCTCTGTGTTCTAAGCTGATGAACTAGAAATGATGCAAAACACTCCAATAAAATGTTAAGTTTTAAACGTGTTCATTTATGGGAATGCTGGCTCTTTCTCACAGACCTAGAGAGTCCTAGGTAAACAACGTCGACCTGTGGCCGTACAACTGAGTGCATCCCTGCAAAGGCGTGTTATGATTCTAACACTAGGTGTTAATGTGTCATTTTTCTTGTTGTTTTACTTATGATTTTCAGAAAAAGAAAAAATAATAGGTGTGTCAAATTGGTTTGTAATTTATGGTCTTACTTGATAATATCTTGCAAAGACAGTATTGACTTGATTTTTAAGTGAGGGTAGATGTTAAGAATGCACAGCTTTGGAAATCTTCAAGAAGTGAACTTAGTTTGTTGGCAGCTCTCATGATTTCAGGACATCTGCTAATGTGTTCTCCTTCTTCCTTGGGCAGGATGTGAGAATACAAGTTAACTGTCCAAAGGCACTCTTTGGGCCTAAAGGGGTAGATTGTGAGGCCTTGGCATAAACTGTGCCCAGTAGAAAAGGTTTGGAGCTGACTGACTGAGCACTTGGTACCTTCCTGTGTGGTGTGGGTTTTTTGGTGGGGTTTTTTTGGGTAAGTTTTTTGGGGGTTTTTTTTGGTGGTTTTCTTATGGGGTTGTGGTTTTGGTGTTTTTTTATTATTATTATTTTATTTTAAACCTTTGCTGTGACCTAAAAGGTTAAAGCTAGAAGGGAAGTGAAAATATCTGCTCACTTGTTTAGTAAGTAATTTAGGCAAGTTCTTAGTTTGTGGTACTTTTTGCTGCTGTTATCTGTATAGGTTGGTAAGGTTGAACCTTTCACTGATGCAGTTTTTCATGTGGCACTGCTATTAGTATTTTTGCTAAGGCATTTGGAGCAGTGTGGATGTTTGAAAGCTTCCTCATGTGCATTTGTTTGGATTGCCATATACCTGTCATCCTCTGCCTTTCCTATGCTTGTGGTTTTTTGGCTCCAATTCAGGAAAGCCTTTTTAAGCCCTGCTAACTAGTTAGGGTTATAGCAACTGATGAAGGCACATACTTGACGTAGTGCTTTATTATCTTTGAATGCAAACTCTGCAGTGCAAAGCTGATCTGTTTTCTGTAACCGTATAACACTAACAGAACTGTAATTGTGATAGCGGCTTCTGTCATTTTACCTTACTGAAAAGATTATTTGTAACAGGGATAGCTGAAGCTCTGTGATAGCATCACCCATACAACTTGTAGGCTCTGGTGAGTACTTTTGAGATCAACCCAAAGACAGGGCTAACAAGAACACAGTTACAAAATCTGCTGTTAGTAATTTTGAAGAACTTCCACAGATTAACCTGAGATACTGCTATTAAAAAAAAAAGTTTTTGTACGGAGGTATCATCTCTAAAATTTAAGTGTGCCCTTTGTATTTAAAAAAAGCCAACCCCAAACCAAAACAATTCCTAGGGAAGGATACTACAAAATATGTGAACTCAGAATGGACAGTTTTTTTGGTTTTCTCCTTATATTTTTTGTAAAGAAGTCCCAAATAACAATCTTTTAACAGATATTTAGCACACTTACTAAAGAATGCCAAAGATTTATTCAAATGTTGATTTTTATTTATTTGTTTGTTTGTTTCCCTGATGCTTGGTTGCCACTCCAGCAATTTCTGGGCAGTGCCAAGTCTCTCCCCAGCCAAGCCAGAGCTGCGATTCTTGGCCTTTGGAGCATGGGGTTGTGAAGGGGAGAGGTGCCATGTTGCTGAGTGGCAGTTGAAGATGACACTCAGCATGACCCTGTCATGTACCCCAAGTCCATAAGGTCAGATGCGCTGGGTCAGGAAATAATTGAAACATCCAGTCTGATGATAAAGGCAGCCATTTGCAGGACTCTGATTAGAAGCGTTTCTCAGATGAGACATTGGAAAGCTGTGGCAGTTAGAAGTTAGTACAAAGGAATTAATCTGATGTGCATTCCCTTTTGTATTTGGTCATGTGTTGAGAAGGATGATCGCTGTGTTAAAGAAACACATTTTATTGACACGTTAAATTAGTTATGGCTTTAACTTACTTTGCCATAAATTTCTTAGAGGCCAAGAGTAGTGCACAGATATTTAGCTAGAGTATACAGTAGAAGATAGAATAATGGCATATGAAAAAATGCAAGTTAGTAATGTAATGTCTACTGGAGACGTTTAGAGTATTTGTGATTATATATGGCGGTCCTCTTACAATGAGCTGGAATTTTTGCTTGTGGCGACAATGAAGATGTCTTACCACTACTTACTCTAAACAGCATTTTGCTTTTGTAGTGTTAAGAGGGTAAAAAAAAAAAAAAAAGGAATTATTGTAGCCCTCAGCAAAGTCTGGAGTGGCAGAAAGGCTTGCAGAGGTGTTGCTGAATGGTTGGAGAACCTGCATTACTGTGGTTACACAGCAAGAATTTTAGTTTGTAGGACTGGCAATGAGGAAAAAAGTGGAAGAAAGCATTATTCTTGTAAACTGAGAATGCAGAGGACCTGGAACCTATAGGGGTTTTTTCCCTTTGTTTTTTTAAAGATGCTTTTCAAAGCATTTCTAATAGCTGCTCATTTAACAGTTTATTACGCCTCTCATTCTGGGAGACTAACCAAAACCACCTAGAGAGTTGTGCTGCGTCACCAATCCCAGACAGTGTCCTCCCCACCCCAGTCAGGGCTCAGACTTCCCAAACTTGTGTGTTTGGTTTATTAACCATTAATCTTGTAATATTTTTCAGTTAATTTTGGTTTTTAAGCCTATTAAAGTAATATTGTCCATTTCTTTTGTTGTAACTGTAACACACAGAAACTTCTTTTCTGAAAGAACGGGTGAGATTCCCATGAGATATCATGGCTGCAAGACTTGGGGCTTCAGAAAAACATCACACATCAGAGTGAGCGGGTGGAACTGCAGAACCAAGGGGGTAACAGGAGCAGAGCAAGAGACGAGGTGAAGTCAGTCTTAGGCACACCACCAGTGCAGTGGCAACAGTTATGACTGGAAGTACGGGAGCCTTATATATATGTGGTTAAGAATACAAGAGATGAATGTGAACCAATTAAATAATGACTTAAAGTATCAGCAAAGCCTGTTTGTGTTAATTCAGTTTCCAAAGGAGTGCGTGCGTGTGAGAAACCATCTCATAGTGTTAAAAGTTTCTCAAGTCACTTTAAGGATATAAATAATTTCTTTTAGTTGTGGTTGTTGTATCAAATAGGTCTGTCTAGTCTGATTCACCAAAAGTTGAGTTTATATGAACTTGGCCTAAAATAGGTTTAACTGCAAATTTGATTACAAGTGCAGGAAAAGAAAGCGGCCTAGTCAGGGTGGACTGGGGAAAGAAATGGAGGGAAAAGCTACTGATACTTATCAAGGAGGCCTGAAAGAAGCAGCTGTCCAAGCAAAGTTACAAGCTGCTTAAAACCACTGGCACCTGCTGACTGTGGTGCCTTATGAAGGACCTGATTATGGAGGTGGTCAGTGCCTGTGTTCTTGCTAATCATGATGCAGAGCATTGCTGTGAAAATACAAAGCAAGGTGTCGGTCTGAAAATTTACCTAGAAGAGAGATTTGATGCATTTGACTTATTTTCTTCCTTCCTTTCTTCCCTGGCATGAGCTCCACTAGTCCTGCTTCCTAGTCCTCTACGGGGCCATGGGTGGTTATGCTAGTGGAAGTTGCATGTGTCTTTTATAAGTGTAGTGAACAGGTATAGCTTGGGCTGGCAGCTGTTTCCCATGCAAACTTGTGACTGAAGCAGTGCTAATTATCTTTGAATCCTATAAGTCTTGCTTGCCTGCTCTGTCATTGAGTTTCAGACTGCAAGTGGTGCCAAGCCTCTTCCTGTAAGCATGCGTTCTGTAGAAACTTGCATGTGAGACCTGCCCAGATGTTTTAAAACCTAACTTAATGAATGTTAATGTTGAAATATTTGAACATTCATATCCATTCAGACATTTCAGGATCACGCCCCAGGCATTAGTATCGTGCAGCTAATGTTTTCGGCTGATAGGATGCATGTGTCCTCTCCCTGGAAGTACTGAGCAGGGGTAAAAATGGTGTCATGGGAACGGTGATTGAATCACCTGCTCAGTTGCCTACTCAGAGCTGTTGTAGGTAAAACCTTGATACCTCGCTCAGGAATGAGAAGGCTGTTTGGATTGCCCTAAGGAGCACTGTCAGGGACAGCGTAACAGCCAGCTTCCTTTCACGGTCATGGTTGACATCTTTCAGCATTGTCATCTGGGTGTGGGCTTCCAGGTCAGCTTCTGCCTTTAATCAGCCCACATGGGTAGTCTCTATCTCCTAGATTTAGTGCATAGGCTCTAGTGCTTGTACTTTCTCCCATGCTGCTGCTGCTTGTGTTAGGTGGAGTTATCTGTAAACACAGGCAAGTTCTCCTCCCTAACCTCCTGTAAACTCTTCTTTGTTAAAGTATTTACCAGTGTTTACCCCCCTGCATGTCCCCTAAGATTAGATACAGTGTCTGCTGCAGCTTTGTTGTGATTTCTACATGCCAGTATCCACTTGCTGTTTTTCTTTTTTCCTTTTTTTTTTTTTGTGTTTGTGTTGTCTATTCCAGTGAGTCCAGGTTCCTAGTTGAGGTCCCAATGCATTTCAGAAATACAGTGGCAGAACTACTTGCTTTCTGCTGCTGCCACTGATCTGTGGTACTTCAATCTAAAGTAATGTCGTGCTTTGTGTCCTTGATACCTGATATGAAGGAAAAATTATAGTTCCTTCTTCGTAAAGAATTCTGAAAATAGATGGGTGAAATGAAGAACTACTTATTATGCACGTCTGTAATCTTCTTTATCACTTCAGTATGCACAAAGCTTTCCCCTTGCTGTTCAAACTGCAACCAAGTTAATATCCACAGAAATATCATTTTACCTTGCAAGCAGGTTTGGTGCTGCTGAGATTAGCATGCTTCACACTCAAGCGTGTCACTGTTTACTTTCCAATTCCCTCTCATTATCCTGATAACATACCTTATGTGGTTGCTCACAGAGGTGTCATACTTTAGTGTCTGAGTGATGTCATTGTAGACTTCAGCCCCTTGCAGAAACACTAATTTCTTTGACGAATCAGCAGTCTTAGCCTATTTGAATGGTAGACAAAGATGTATTTAACAATGAATCATTACTGAATTTGGAGAGACAGCTTGCCTTCCCTCACACACTACCACCATATGAAGGTTGTAATCTGTCCTTTCTGTCAGTCTTCTCTGATAATTGTCAGTCTCTCTCATGTTAGGTGAGTCTGAAGTCATAAATCTCTGATTTGGTATAGCTTGGTCATTTTGTGCTCCTGCTGCCTTGAGGAGGTTGCTGTCTCTGTCCTGCAGGCAGACAGGCCCACTTGCCACACTCCTCACTGGATGTAGCCTTTTACAATCCTTGCCTTACGAGGTTGGTTATGCTGTGAAGTCTCTTCTGTCTTGTGGTAGGAGGGTATCGTCTCCAGTATCTCCTTCTCCTGAGCTTGAACTCATTTAACTTTGTGAGTTTTTCCCAGATTTCCAGGGGAAAGCCATTAATTTCTCTTCTGAATATCTACCTGCAGGACCAGGCTTTCTGCAGACCTTCCCTTCAGGAATCACTTTCCTCTTTTTCATAAAGTCTGCCAGCGGGGAAATGCAGAATAAAGCATCGAGAAAACCCCATCTTTCTTTTTGTGTGAAGGACAGAGTGGTTTGCCAAGGCACGAGCCGTGCTGAGGAGTTTAGAGCTGATCTCCTGCATGGTGACTCAGCCCGGTGATCTCCATTACTGCAGCTTGCACTTTGCCACTTTATCTGCAGCGTCACTCTCTTCCAGTAGCGTGACCTGTTACAACACAGGCATGCTTCCTCAGCCATGGCTGTACGTGCCAATGTCCCTCGTGTTCTTCGGTCTGAAGATCTGTTGCTTTCTAGTCTCTCTCGTCTCTAGGGGACAGTGCTTCCATGCATACCTGACAGATTCATCTGCCTACCCTGGCTGTGTGCATCATGCAACTATTCAAGCTTCCAGAGGGGTATGGGTGCCAGGGCCATCTGACTGCCTCTTCATGGCCACTGTCTTGTAGTGATGAGGAGTCTGCCCACTATAGGGTTCTTTTTTTCCTTTTGCTCTTCTTTAAATCAATGTCTGGGCTGCATGAAGAGTCCTTCTTGTTTTCAATAGAGGATTGGTGACGCCCATCTTCTGACAATTTCAGAAAAATGTACTGGGCTGGTTTTTCTTATTTGTTAGTTGTAAACGTTGAGTCATATCAGGAGGTGATTAGTTCTGGTACCTGGGTCAGAGTTACTTGTCTATGCCCATACTTGCCCAACACAGACTTCCTTCCTGGGGACAGTTTGAGGTCCTACCAGGGATGGTCTGGAGGAGTTCTGGCAAAGATTCACTCTTAGCTGATGACCTTCTCATGCAGCTCAGCCTTTGTGGTGTTCACTGTTGTGAATGGGTAGAGTGAAGGAAACTCCAGGAGCACTGCATGTACTTAGCCTATGAAATTAACTTAATATGTCTGGGAAAGCACTCAGCTGATTGCATGTGGAATAAATCCGTTTCCTTGGGATGCAGCACATCTTCTGTCTGTTTATCACAGTTACATCATGTGATGAGAAGGTGCTACCGTATGTGGCCTTCCCTGGATGCTGTAATAGGCAAGCTCCTTTCCTTGGCCAGAAAAGTTGGGCTTTAGGTACTGGCACATAATTCAGTAAAAATCATGTCAAATAAATTCTTCACTTTAGTCCTCATCTCTGGTGATTAAACCTGCACAGTGGTTTGCTAACACGTGAACTTCTACTAAGAATTTCATTCTCAGCTTTTCTTAGAGGATCAGTATGTGGAATTGTTTGGCAAGAGTATTTGTTTTAAAATACTACAGTATATATTGATGCCATTTTATTATGTTGAATACACAATATGATCCAAGTTGTAAGGATGAAGTTGTCTGAATGTGAGAAGTGATTTAGTGTGGTTGGGGACCAGATAAGAGCAGGGATGAATTGTCTTGGAAGTTTGTGGAACACAATTTTATGTGGTTGGGTGGCTTTGGCTTATTTTGGTCTTTTTCCCTAGCAGAAACAGGGTAGGGAAATTCTTAAAAAGCAGAGATTTCAAAACTCAAACCCATCGTTTGAGGGAACCAGTTTATAGGAGTAAAGTAATGATGTTAGCCTTTCACTGAGCATCTCAGTCCAGGACCGTTAGCATGGAAGGGTTGTGTGTCAGACTTTTTAGGAAAACTGAGGTGAAGATGATCTCAAAGTCTCCTAAGAGAATAACATAAAGCACCCATCCTCTTAGTGAAAATTATTTTGGTTGCCTCTCATGCAGACTATACCCAGAAAGAGAATCTGGATTTTACTGAGTTTTGAAAGATAGTTTTCAAGTTTCTGGGCTTTTCATTTAATGTTACAGTGAAATCTCTAGGTGCCAGAATGTTTTTCGTAGGACAGTCAGTCATTATGGTTCAAGTCAACTGAAATATCTGAATGTTGGTTTCTTTGCGGTTTTTGCTGCTGAAACTGCTACTTGCTTGATGCTTTAATTCTATATATTTTCTAAAAGTGATTAAGAATGCAAAGCTTTTTTATTAACAATTGTGATATATTTCTAGAATAACTAAGGCTATTTTAAAACATGCAACCTTTTTAAAGATGAAATAGAAATTGTAGGACAAATGACAGTATATTGGTTAATCAATTTCTCTAAATGGACATGCATGTGTTTTCTTTGTGATAGTGTTTCTAGTGCAAAAGTGTGCAATATTCTTACACTGATCTTTGAGAAAAAACTATCTATTCAGCTAAATTGGTAAAAAAAAATCACAGGATGAAAAATTCATTTTCCTTATGGATTGTTTTGTTATATAGTCTGATAATACCAAGATCAGTAGAAAACTTTCTTGAAAAAGTTAAAAAAGGTTGATAGAAGAACACTCTGTAGTATCCAACAGCTTGTGCTTTAGTTGACTCGGATGTGAGTGTAGGACCCTGTCTGAAGTCATCGATCCAAAGGCTTTGAAAGGCTGTTGGGTGCTCTGGGAATTAGAGAATATCTCTCAGCTTTAGGCTAATAATTTTACTCTGGAACTGAGAAGCTGTTACTGATGAAACTTCTATCAAACAAGAGTGCCCCTATACAAAGTTTAGACTTCTTCAGGATTGTCTGGTTTCCTGATTCTCATTTATTTATATACACACACACACAATTTTTATATATATATATATACACACACACATACATATATGCACACGTATGTATATATACATATATGCACACATATGTGTGTATATTTAAATGGTTGCGGTTGTGGTGCCAGTCTGTCTCTTTCTAGGATTCTTAAAGAAATTACTTTCTTTAGCAGTTGAAATGGAGTCCTTTGCCTCTGGAGGATTTGAGACTAGGAAAGTAGGATGGTAATTACAGCTCACTTTGTATTTTTGTTTCGCTTAATTTACAGTCTGAGGTACAGTCAGGTGGTTGGGCATTTGAATGTTACAACTGTTACAGTCTAATCACAGGAACCTGGTAAGACTACTCACGTATTTCCTTCTTCAGATTCATAGAAATGTTAGTGGAGGCTATTCTACGCATTCAGTTATGAACAGAAAAAACTTAAATGCAGTAAATAAAATTGTTATTATAATTGTCACTCAGTGATACCAAAAGTGAAAAAATATACTCTTTTAATCTGTGAAATTGCCTTGTAGTGTTGATTTGTTGCTGTTAATATACTAACTGGATGATGGAAAATGTATTGATATTTCATTAAAAAAAAATCTGTCAGATGGAGTAGTTTTTGTATTTAAAAACATCTGTAGATTAACACTGTGCCACATTAGAAAGATTGAATTGATTGTATTACTGTTGAAGTTGAAAGTAGACCAATATTTTTTTAAATTGCATTTTTGAAATATAACATCTTGCCTGTTTATGATTTGGTTCCCCTTGACCAAATTAACTTGGATGCTCAGCAGGGACTCTGTTTATTCTGGCGTAAGAACAAGCATGGGGCAGAGCTTCCTGGTCTCCAAAAACTGGTGATGGTGAGAGGCCTCTGCAGTGTTCCCAGCCAGCTGAATGTCTGAGGTATTTTGCCATACAGGAAATCAATTGCAGCTGAATGTGCACTGTTTCCACTCCAAGTATATAAACAGGCCTTATGGTGATATAAAAAAAGAAAAAAAAATCCAGTCTTACATTCAGTAGCTTCTTGAAAGTTCAGAGCAAGAACATTTGATGCTTGGTTTTGTGGATTCTTCACTGTCACCTTTGGCTGAGTTCCTAGCACAGAAATAGCTAAGAGGGAGAGGTAAATTAATCTTGGGGTCCTCCAGAACAGGCAAACGTAAAGCAATGGCTTAGAGAAATGAAACTAATAAAAAAGGTATCCTTTTTCAGTTTCTGGTTGATGTTCCAGCTGATGTTCTGAAGCTGGGAAATTTAGCAAAGGAAATGAGTTTTTTCCCTCGTTAAATCAAGAATCCTGCATTTTTTAGGCTTCAAGATAAGTTAACAAATTTTGCTAGAAAAAGCTGCACCACAATTATATCTAAATAGCTGCTTTTTGTGAAGTGGTAGAAGAAACAATATTTTCATTTGGATATTTATCATTCTTTGTTGACCTCGTGAAAATATCTAGATCAGATGCAGCTACCAGGCAGATCTCAAAGTGACCCACAGCTCTGGTTTGCTTTAACAGCTAGAGATGTGTCCTTCCGTGGCTCACCAAGAAAGTGAGGGTTCATTTGAATAGAGGTTTCCAGGCATTAAAGATAATTAAGTTTAAAATCAGCACTAACAATTTCCAGAAGGAGCATGGCCTGAAGCTTTTGGGTTTTAGAGCTTGGAAACCCAGCAGTGCATCCCTGCTCTGCCACAGACTTATAATGCAACCATAGACAAACTGTCTGATCTAGATTTTTAAAGATATGTAGGTAGACACTCGCAGAGGTGGTAAGACTCTTAATGGGATTTTCAGAATCACATTAGTGTCTAATTCCTATTCAAAATCTGACCCTTTAGCCTGCCTGAACTGAATTCAGCCCATGCTATGTTTTATTCAGCTACTCTTTAAGGCAGAAGGGGCAGGGGCAGTACAGCGAGCACAGCTTAGAGGGCATAAACCAGGGTGAGCACGGCCCCGCACTGAGCTGCGGAGTTGTGCTCCCTTTCCTCTAATTCCATAATTTTTACCCTTTTTGCAGAATGCCAGAGATTCAACAGAGGAGAGCAAAAGTGACTCTACTTTGCCTAATCTAACAGTGATTTCCTTGGTGAGTGTTCTACCAGGTAATTCTTTTAAATTATTTTTAATTTTTTTTTTTTTTAAATAAGAGATTATGTTTGTTGTGCCTCTGGCTGAGGTGATTACTGTTGGCGTTCAGTGAACATACCTCACGTTAACCATGACACTGCTTAGTATGCAAATCCCCAGTAGGCCTCTGTACTGTATAGGCCTGAAATGTTGGTTAGCCAAGACCATGGGTTTTCTCGATGTGCACACTAGTGGGGTTTTATGCTAATTAAATGAAAATTTTGGAGCACCTAAGCAGTTAGGCAAAGTTAAGTCTTTGGCTTTAGCACCTGTTTCTGTAACTGAAGTTTTGCTGAAGATCTGTAGCTGAAGTTTGCTTGGTTGCTTGATTCCTTCCTTTTGGAGGTAGAAGCTCAAGGGCAGCCTTGGCTGCAGTGACCATAAAATGGTGGAGTTCAAGATCCTTAGGGCACCAAGGAGGGTGCACAGCAAGCTCACTACCCTGGGTTTCAGGAGAGCAGACTTTGGCCTCTTCAGGGATCTGCTTGGTAGAGTACCATGGGATAAAGCCCTGGAGAGAAGAAGGGCTCAAGAAAGCTGGTTAATATTCAAGGATCACCTCTTCCAAGCTCAAGGGTGATGCTTCCCAACAAAGAGGAAATCAGGCAAAAACACCAGGAGGCATGCATGAATGAGCAAGGAGATCCTGGACAAACTCAAACACAAAAAGGAAACCTACAGAGGGTGGCAGCAAGGACAGGTAGCCTGGGAGGAATACAGAGAAATTGCCTGAGCAGCCAAGGATCAGGTTAGGAAAGCTACAGCCCTGATAGAATTAAATCTGGCCAGGGATGTCAAGGGCAACAAGAAAAGCTTCTATAGGTATGTTGGTGATAAAAGGAAGACCAGGAAAAGTGTGGGCCCTCTCCAGAAGGAAGGGAGCGAGTCCAGAGGAGGGCCACGAAGATGATCAGAGGGCTGGAGCACCTCTCCTGTGAAGACAGGCTGAGTTGGGGTTGTTCAGCCTGGAGAAGAGAAGGCTCTGGGGAGACCTTATTGCAGCTTTTCAGTACCTGAAGGGGATCTACAAGAAAGCTGGAGAGGGACTTTTTACAAGGTCATGTAGCGATAGGACAAGGAGTAATGGCTTTGAACTGAAAGAGGGTAGCTTTAGATTAGCTATAAGGAAGAAATTCTTTACTATGAGGGTGGTGAGGCACTAGAACAGGTTGCCCATGTGGATGCCCCATCCCTGGCAGTGTTCAAGGCCAGGCTGAATGGGGCTTTAAGCAACCCGGTCTAGTGGAAGGTGTCCCTGCCCATTGCAGGGGGGTTGGAACCAGACGATCTTTAAGGTCCCTTCCAACCCAAACCATTCTTCTATGATAAGTGGAGAAACATGGAGAAACAATGGTCTCTCCCTGGGGCTGTGGAGATCTGGGACTTCTGTGTTCTCCTGAGATTTCGTGTGTTACTATATATCATTTTGAGAAGAAATTAATCTTTCATAGTTTATTTTTTAGGGGTTTAATTTTGTTTATGTACTCTTACTACCTGAAACTCTTGGGGGACCTAGGAAAAGGAGATGTAGGTGCCATGGAAATGTAACTTGATTGTAATAACTGATTTCACTCATTTGATTATCTGAAACAAATTGACATTCCAGAAGTCTTCATGATAGGGCTGGCAGGAGACACTGCAGAAAATATTAAGTAAGAAGATGGCTTTAGACAAGGTCCCTTTCTCCCTCCTTTCCTCCTCAGTCCTGGTGCCGACCCAAAGGAGTCTTTTCTTCTCTCTGAAGAAAGCGGATATTCAGTGATGGGCTTTGTGGGTAACAGCACAGACACCGGTATTTGGAAAAACTCAATGACTTATAAGTAACCTACTTTGCTCCTTCCATGTGGTGTATCTAATGGTGAAACCAGTGTAGCATGGATTAGTTTAAAATTGAAAAAAAACCAAAAAGTACGTTATGTTAATTGCCACTCTGGCTTCTGTAACCTGCAGAGGGAATACTAATATGCTATATTAGACCACTAAATAATAATATTTATTATTTTACTCAACTGATAGTGGGGCTTGTAATATAATTTTGTAGTATGTATTGATGATCCAATTGTGTTCAAATATTTATAAAATTTTAGGAGAATGGCAACTTTATGTCAGATTCAATGCTTTGAGATTGCATAGCTTTAATAGGTAGACACTAGCAGGATTGCATAGCATTCAGTTGAAGCTTACATCTGACAAACATTAGCGAGATCTTACTTTCCTTTGGATCCAAGGGAGAACAGTCTCTGTAAGTAGGAAAACATTTTGCAGAGACTGAGAGAGGAAAGAACAAATTCTTCTACGGTATTTTCTAAAAATAGCAAGATTTGAATAAGGTTGCATGTTCTAACATACATTAGAGAAAAATAATTGGCATGACCTAAATTCAATACACTAGTTGCCTGTGTTATTTCCTCATAGTTAATTACTAGCATATTTTTTTTTTTGTCCACAAATGTGGAGGAGCTGTACATTTCCAGGTTCCACACAGCAAATAATTTTATTTATTTAGCTTGAAATTTCTGCATATCCAAATGCATGTGAAGTATTTGCCTAGTGACCTTAGAAAGTGAATTACTTGCACAAATTCCCCCCCTCTCCCTGATTTCCATTTCATTTCAAATGGGCTGCTTGGCCTTGGTTTTTGAGTTGCGGTGATTTTAATGTGTTTTCATGATGAACAGAAAAGCTAAACCAGACTGTCAGACTCGAATAACCTCTTTTCTGAAAGCTGAGATAACATGGCTTGTGCATGTGTCCTAAGAGGCAGAGGATTTCCTAAGATTCTCTGGGATCCATGGCAGACAAGCATTCACTGTGAAGTGCTTCAGAAAATTGTTGTATCAACAAAACTGGAGTGTGTGGGAATGTATCAACTGACAGGATAAGGCATTCAAGGCTAGCTGAAGTACATTTATTAAAGAACTAATTTCATGGGAAAGAGGAAGAAACCTAAAATATGAGGAGTGGTGTTCTGTAAAAAGAATAGCTTAATGATTTGGGCAGATACAGCTTTGAGGGATGGATGTTAACTCTGTACCAAATAACCACCAGTAATTTTGCCACATTTGCCTCACATGCCAGACTTAAATCTGGAGATTTTAAGAATATTTTCATTCTGAAAAATTTTTGGGGGTGGTGGGGGAGACATTCTGTGAAATTTGTTTATATTTTGGTGTTATCCATTTGACTTGTATAACAATATTGTGTGTTTTTTTAACTGTTTCAATAAGGTGGTGTTTAGAATATGATAATTTTTGGAAAGAATGAAAATGGGCTTCAGCAGCTCTTAAAAATCATGACATCTGTTGTAGCAGAGAAGGAAACGTCAGATCAATATACTTTGTTCTAACAATTCCGGATGAGTTTTAATATGCAGTGTGTTTATGCTAAAAGTCATTACACAAAAAAAAATTCCTCGAGCATCTGTGCATCACTGAATGCTTTGTTTAGGCCATGTCTTTAATGGTATGAGGCCTTGCAAATCTGTGTGGGGGTGGAGAGGAATGATGCATACCCACATGTGAGCTTTTCTGTAAGTCGGTTCTATTTTTGGTGTGTGATGGAGCAGAGGTACAGGGCAAAAGTAGGGGTTCAGTTGCGACATGGAGGCCTGTAAAAGCTTTCCTATTGCGGGAAGCTCCTACCAGATTCTTGGAGCAGTTGCATTAGTATCCATGGGAATACTCGGGGTTTAATTTAGCATGCTAGATTAGGGCCTAATACCTTAATTAAGGCTAGCAATTTTTAATAAGTTTCCCCCAACCCCTTTGTGGCTGCTTGTAGTCAGACTGAAACAGAGATAATATAAAGTGCATCTCTAGGATTTTCTGTTGTTGGCAATTTTATGAAAGCTGTCATTCTACTTCAGAATGATAAGCTGACCAGTGAATGTAATCTTTAACAGAAGGATCCACAGATCCGGCTCGACTTCTTAAAAATATTAATCCAAATAACTTATGCCAGTGGCATATTGAAAGTCTAAACACTTAGTACATTTAGACTAGCGGTTTTACAAAAATCACAACTATTTAAAAAAAGGCTTTGTTAATTGATAAAGCATATTTTTCCAGATGCTGCTTGATTCTCTTGTCAGTTCACGTTTGGGATTTTCTGCTGTGAAAAAGATTAAATGAATTCTCTGGACAAATTCAGGAATGATATAATGAGGATTTTGTATAATCTGTAGACAAAGCGATTTATTTTCTAAACATTTGTGTATTAAGACGTTGAATAAATATTCTTATCTTTATTTAAAAAAAAAATCCAAAAAGACAAGCTCACTCACCCCTGTCTTCCCCCGATGCTTGCTCAGAGTGGTCCCTCCTTTCCCGCTGCCATCTCCTATTGTTATGGTCAAATGACCAAGGAAAAGTGTATACTTCCTTTTGTGTCCAGTAGATAGGGGCTCTTAATTGATGACTGCTGCTTTCTTTCTGACAGAAAGGAAATGAATGGGCAGTAGTGATTATAGCACATCTGTTGTTTTCTGGTGAGCATCCTGTAGAGCAGTGAAACTGTCTTGAAGACTACTTTTTTTTCCCCCCCCCTGTTCAGGACTAGTTGATAGAGGGAGTGTCGGTGACATGTGACAGTATTGTTCCTTTGTCACAGGTGTAGCCAGAGCAGAAAAACAAATTGCATGCTGGAACAGAATGACTTGTTTGTGTTTTCCAAAAAAGTGTATTTTACAAAAAAAAAAGACGATCTTGCAAAGACTTCAGGGATGTACTGCGTTTTGATTGCACAATGTAGGTAATGAGTCCTGTCTTCATAGTATAGTCACTGCACTGTAGGTGTTAACACTTCAAAATCATGCTGAAAATGGCTTCCTCTGGGGAAGCGGGGAAACAAAACAGCACTCATGCCAAGAACCTGAAAGCTGAAACATTCATGCAGCTTTCACTACAATTTCTAGGATGCGGTTTCTAAGTCTGTGATATTGCTGTCCGTCTCCTGCTTGAACATCTTTTGCTTGGTGTGTTGCAGCATAACTCTCAGGAGTGCTGAGGAGCTCCTGGGGGAGCTATGTGGCGGGCTCCGGCCATCCTGGAGAGGGGCTAGGGATGGAGCCAGGAGAAGCTCCTTACCTGGCTTTACAGACTGCAGAGAGGGAAGTTTTGGGGACAGATGAATGATGAAGTACAGGAAAGGGTCTGGCCTGAGAGAAGAACGGGACTTGAAGATGGGGAAGACAGATGTCTGGGGCAGTGGTTGAGAGAGGCCAGTAAAGCAGCTGGGTGAAGTAGCTATGGGATGGTAGCGGAGCATATCACAGCTTGTCCTCTGCATCACACCAGCCACAATTTTTCCACCTTTTTTTTTGTTGTTGTTCTGACTCCTGTGTTACAAAGAAGCGAGTGAAAGTGGGATGCTCTCTGTGCAAACCCTGAGTGTGCCTGCAGGGAAGCTTTTTGTTCTCTCTTGCCACACAAAGTGCTTGAAAAACCGTTAATTGAAAGAGCTCTGTAAATCTGAATCCTTATCACTTATTTTGTTGTCCTTTGTTCCTTCCTTTTGCTTTTATCGTGTTTAACTGCAGCATTTCTTGTAAGCAAGGTGCCAGTACTCTGCTTTTGCACAGACTAAATATTTTGGTACTTAAACCAAGATAGTGGTAACTAAAGCTAGCGTGCTGGATAGTGCTGCCCTCTTTCTTGGGGGTTTCTGACGTGTGTCGGATAAAATTGGGTTTTTTTTCAGCCCTTTCTTGTCACTTGCTATCCCAAGAGCTGCTCTGTCCCTGCCCTCTTAAGAGGATCCTCATCACTTGACAAAGGAGGTGTTGAGATGTACAGCTTTGTATCCATAAGATGCTGTTTATCTGGAAGCTTACAGCCTTCCTTAAGCTAAACAGATTTTTCGAATAACAGATGCACATGGCCACTAGAGATGGGAAAACTGAGCAAGAATAAACTGTGCTGTAGGTGAGCATCAACATAGCTGAATACAAAATGCATGATGCTATAAATGAATCATGCTGCAATTAATGCCCCAGTGATATATATGCCCTTATGGTGGTGGCAAAATGGATGTCAAAACTGTGGCCCTTCCTTTGATCTGATTTCTACTCGCACTCTACATTTGCAGATAATGTGGAGTAATCAACTGTGTAATTATCCAGCATAGATAAGGTTAAACTTCTGTTATTTCTGCTTTTCCCTGATCAGATCAAACTTCAGAAAATGGAAAAACAGGTGCCATAACCCACCCAATTCAAAATTGGTTTTTTTTTTCCTTTCTTTCTAGTGGTAAAGCTGGTCTTTTTTTGTAGGCTTGTTTAAGGGTAATTTAAGCAACTAAATAATCCTTTTGCTTTCTGAGTGAGATACACAGAGACCCTGTTCATGCCTCCAAAGCCTTTTAAACATTTAGTCTATCCCCACAGGATTTCAGACTTATCTTGCATCTGTTGGCAAGCGTTATGCTGTAGCTAAATATTAGTCATGGCACCAGCCAAGTAATACAGGAAAAACCCACAGAATTAGTTGAAATCTCTTTGCTCAAGTCTTTGTAAATTCCATTTTATGGATCTTTTAATGCACTATCGTAAGTTTTAAGAAAGATATTAGATTGTTAATTTGAGATTTTTGCAATTCTAAGCACTGCATTGATGTATTATTCTGCACCTCTTGCATGACTCATGAGAAACACTTGAATATTTGTGTGACAATGTATTCAAATTGCTATATAGAAGTTTGCTAAAACGTTTTTATTATGGAATCCTGGTTTTGGGAACAGATGTGACTTCTTTCATCCTGAGCTAAAGTTGCAATATGTGACTTAGAGCAGGACTATAGATTGTTTTATAAAATTTTCAAAAACAGCTCTTTGAGTATTGATGCATTGATGACTATACACACAAACCAAAATCTTATTAAAAATGTAAAAATACTTGTTCTGTTGAGGCAAATATTCATTAAAACATGACACATGGCTGTTCAGTAAAAAAATATTTCAGCAAGAACTTCAACCTCTAAAAGAAAGATTAGCTACTGCTTTTATCAGCATGGACATCGCTTTGAAGATACTAAACATCTGGTTTCCTTCTGGGAGAATTATGTTCTGTCCACTTGACCCTTTGTAAAAGTAAATATTTTCATTAGTTACGTGATGGAGGAATTTGAAAAAATATTTAATACGTGAAAAAAAAAAACAACCCGTCTTTGCATACTTGACTTCAGTTGTGTAAGTGCAGTACCTCAGAGGCTGTTTTGTTGTCGACTCATGAGTTTCTTTTGTAATTAAAAATTATACCAGTATGGAATTTTATAGGAGACATAACTATTGGAGATGTAGCTTCTAATCCTGTTTTCAAGGTAGAATAGAAAGACCTTAAAATCATAATTGTTACATTTGTTTCTTCCATGTGGAAATAGATTACTTTTAGGAAAAATACCCTCCATACATACAGGTTTAAACACTAATGTTCCTTGTTTTTTGCCAGTATGAGAATGAGTGGATATCTTTTAAAATACACAGTGTAGGCTTTTAAGTAAGGAAAGGCATTGGACTTCATGAAATGTTACACTTGAGAAATTATTTTAAAAGTGAAGCCCAGTTAGGAATTTTTCAGCCAAAAATATTTTGGTGGAAAATAGCAATTTATTGAAAACAGAACATATAATGCAGACAATGTGCAAAAAAACTATCAGCAAGAGAAGTTTTTGAGATACAGGATTGTAAGAAAATGTGGTTCGGTTCCATGGAGAAATAACAATATAATCTAAAACTGAAGTGAATACTGTCTGTCCAGAAAGTTCTGTCTCTGTGGTTTTTTTATTATTATTTTTATTTGGATTACAATCCTCCAATGATCTCTACCTCTTCCTCACAAAGAACATGGATATTTTCAAAATTCTACTTTTTATTTTTCTGTAAGTTGGAAAGATAGCTTGCTACTTGCTTCTAGTGTACTGATGTTCATTTTTGCAAATTGTTCCTATGGAAAAGATTCTTCCATTGTTTTAATGCAAACAGTCTGACAAATGGGGACATGACGTGACTCAAGTAATGACAAATGATTCCCTCTATTCCTTTTTGTTCCCCATTTGACATGTATTAAAACTCTAACTGATGACTTTTCAATGAAGTTAAGACCTATTCCCAATTCTTACAAATTTGATTTGTCCTATTTATCATTATTATTGGTCTAAATTGTGTTGCTTATGTAATAGGCACCATAACTGCCTGTCTCATTATTGGATGCACCAGTGTTCAGGTTTTATTAATCTTCAGGGTGAAGCCTTTCAAAAGACTATGTGCCACTTTTAGTCTCAGAGTAGAGAGCTTTTGATCAAGTGGGTTGAGGGATAATTGAGGACGCTTGTGCCAAATCTGTCTAGAATCTAAACCAAAAATACAGAGTTTTCTGTGTTTATTTTGGGAATATGTTCATAGTTTTAAAGTTTGCCTCATACACCAATATTTATGAGAAATGACATTGAAGTGGACTTTAAACAGCACATTATAATTTGAAATGTTATTGTATCTCTGAAGCACATCTGGTAACACAGGATCTAAAGCTATTAATTTGGCCAGGACAATGAGTTCTTTATGAATTGGGGCTAGCCCACTGAAATGTGTTTGCTTCTGAATTAATGATGATGGAGGGTGGGGAGTTTGTAGTAATGACCATCTGCTGGGTTGTTGATGTCCAGCAGACTTCAAGAGATGCAGTGACGCCTGTGGTAACACACTTGCGCTAACCTTAATATCTGTATTGTTACTATGCATAGAACAAGGAAATAAAAGCTGGATGAAACTATAAAATTCAGGTAATTGGTTTTTTTTTTTTTGTGTGTGTGTGTGTGAGAAGACTGTCTTCCAAGGGTGGAAGCTTACTGCTCGTCCACTGGAGTGGGAGTGCTCAGTGGAAAAAAAAAAAAAATCCCTACCAACCAGATTTACTGTTCAGTGTTATTTTCTGTTTTCCACTTATTCTCCAATCCTGAGAACAGCTTGATTTGATTCCTGCACCCCTCAGGAGAGATGAGAGGCAAAAAACCCCAATGTTTTTCGCTCTGGGGACTGGAGGAGACCCACACGAGTGCCGTTGTGCTTCATCTGCCATGGTGCAACAGGGCATGTATGATAATCAGATGAGTCCCCAGCTCTTCGTCCCTGTTGCTACTCATTCCACATATGTAGGTTGCAACCCAAAATGTAGTTTAAATGCCTGAAACAGTAATTCTCATAAAGCCATTTTGCAGTCTTTCAACATTGAGAGTAGTGTATGTTTCTTGATGTTGTCAAATCATATTTTGTCTTATCTGTACCCTTATCAGATGTAAGGATATAGATACTTGAGTACATTCTGCAGCATAAATAACTGTATAAATGAGGGAGGCATGAAATTCCCCTGCACGAGTAATTTCCTTCCCTGCTTACTTGGATGTTGGTCTTCAAGGTGGAAATGAGATAGGTAACTGGGGGTTTTCCTTAAAATGAATTGGCAGTCCGGATAGAAAAATGCACACTTCATTCTGTGTATGTGGAAAGCATAGTGTAAACATACATTTATTTATAAATAGGCGTAATACCAATATTTTAATCTTTATATAGTATTGTACTTCCTGCCATTGATCTTTATCACTAAAAGTAAACAAATCATTTTACCTTGATGATTCTTATATGTTAATCTGGGATTGCAAACCTGTACTTCCAAAGATGCTGTTGATGGTAGGTGTCTTGAAGATGCCAGTGTCCAGGGTGTTTTGATATGATAGGATGAATTAAAGGGTGGAAGATTTCCCAAGTGTATTTCATACTCTATATAAAGTGTTAGTGCTTAATTCATGCTGTTTGGATGTAAGGTTTTCGCTGCAGTGTACAATAGCAGGCTCACACTTAGGAATAAGTGGAGTGCAGCCCTCCTGGGGCAAGCGCAAGCAGCCCAGAGCAAAAGTGGGATGTAAACCACTGCCTGATAATCAGGCACCGGGGAACCTGTGTGCCATCTCTTTCCAGTTCTGCATCTGTAGGTCATTTTAGTGTTCTTCCTAATACATCTTTTTTTTTTTTTTTCATTTATTTAAGTTGAAAGCCTTTATTTCACTTGGTATCTTCTTATGATCTTGCCAAATAAGCACTCTGCTGCATCAGTTAAAGTAGATCTTTTCATAGAGTCCTTGCAGGGTGGAAAAAAGAACAAAACTGCAGTAAAATCCCACAAAGACATGTATGTAGTTGAAATGGACTTTATTATCTATTTCAGTTTTAATACATGCTTGAATTGGAAAAGGAAAATCATGTTTTTGTAATTACTTCTCTGAAAAGTGCAGCAGTTTCCTTACTTCCTTAGAGAAATATGCTGAATCTTCAGTTCCAGGGATTTGAAGCTGGTAGTTCCAGGTAATCTGTTTTGACTAGTAATTTTTATAACGAATTAATCAAATAGTTGAGTTTGTGTGTAAATTTTACTGACAACTAACTTTGGAAAAAGACAAAATAATTCTAGACACACTGTAAAAGTTATGTTAATTCATTCCTCCAGGGCTTATGGGATCCAGACCTCATTCCTTGTTTCTGTTTGTTTGTTTTTTTTTTTTTTTCCCCATATCTATTTTGCAAATAAAGCCAAATAATAAGAATGATTTGGCAGAAGCACCACATGGATACATGTTTTAAAATAGATGAAACTTTTCTTACATTTAGGTGTAAGACTCTCAAAACTGTTAAAAATAACAGATATTTTTGAAGTTTGATAGTTACTTCAGTCCACACTGTAGATATTTTTGCTAAGTATGCTGGGTTCCTATTTTCCACAAATTAGGGTAGATGCTAAAATGACTAACCAGTTTTGAAAAATTTGGCCTTCGTTTTGTAATAACTATGATTCATTGCAGCTTCTTCCCAAACTTTAATGGCTTTTGCTTAAACTGTACTGGAGTTGGATTTAAAAAGAAAACCCCAACCCCCCCAAAAGCCCTCAAACCACAAAACACTCTCTTCCATTGAGGGTCTGCTTTACATTTCATGCTGGCGTTAGCCTGCTAGTGTCATGGGGATGCCCAAACTTCAGACTTGTGTCTGGAACAGCCATAAGAGGACTTTTTTTTGCTACAGGAGAGCTGGGCAGCTGCCTCTGAACTCTCCTTGTGGGACACCACAGTTGAAGGAGGCATCCACCAGTTTGTTGGGCTGCACAGGAGCTGAGATGTTGCAGAGAAAGGTGTCCACAGGTACAGAGACAGAAAACAATGCTGCTTTTTGAAAGGTTTGTAACTAACTGATCCGTTTTAAGGGCCAGGACTGAAAGGTACAAGTGAACCCCCCCACTGCCAGTGGCATATGCATAAGGCAAGAGTAGTTCAGTTGAATGTAATTATACTTTCTGCTCTCCAGAGACTATGGTTGTCGTTTTTGTTGTCGTGTCCGCCCCCCCTCCCCCCCCCCCCCCCACTCTGCTTTTTATGCCAGTGTGTGTGTTTCTGTCTCTGGCTCTCTGTTCAGGGTTCTTTAAATCTTTGGAGTTTGTAGCTAAATTCAATTAAGAGAAAAATGCTCAAAACTACATTTCAGCAAAGTTTGTGAGCATAAGTGGCCTGAGAGAAGAGTCCTATAAGGTTACATCTGTATTAAATTCAGATGGCCCTAAGAATGTTGCCTGGAAGAAGATGATCTATGATGGCCATGTTCACTGGTATGATTTTGGGGAATTATAGCTAGCTTTCTCCCCAGACAGTTTCCGGGCATGGCTCAGTCTCTAGTCCAGTTCAGCCATCACTTCCAAGAGGTGGTTTTTATGCACCCTGTTTTGGAGACTAAGATCATTCATTAGCACAGATGTAGGCTATTCTGTCCCAGCTTGAGCTTTTTGGGCACATTTAGTGCATTAATTTAAGTATAGCCTTTGTGTTTCCAATGATGAAACTCTCTGATGTGAGCTCAACCTTTATTCAGCATCAGAGAATCTGTAGGTTGGTCCAGCAATCCTGTGAATGTCTTCACTGTAAGGAAAATTAAGGTTCACATTTTATTTGATGTGAGCGTGTCTGCTCCTCAGTCAGCGTTTTTCTGTTGTGCAGACTTTTTAGTTCCTGACATGGAGTAAGCCTGCTCTACAGTGTTGGTCTTATTTATTTTAAAAGTGAATTTCTGGATTTTTTTTTTTTCCAGGAAAAATGGGGGAGCTAGGGACTGAGGATAAGAAAAATTTTATAAAGAAATAGAAGGATTTGAAACTGGCATGGCACTTGCTAAATTGACATGCCTTGGTGGGTCAGCACATAGTGGTGACCATTGGGCAAAAAGTGATAGCGGCTTGGTGATACCCCTGGGAATACTGCACAGGCTGTGGGGGACAGTGACACGAGTGGGAGAGGGATGGAGTAACTGTTATCAACTCTAAAGAAATAAATGCGTCTTCCTCCACCTATTCCTATTGCCTAAATGCTGCAGTAAGGCTCAGAGGGCTGCAGAATATCATTTGCTGATGAGATAGAGTGGTTTCCTGCTTTTTGTGGTAATATACATGGCCCTTTGTGTGTGTTTGAAATACAGCAGGGACTTTTTTTTTTTCCTCTTGCCCTGCTGGATAGGCTGACATCATCTCGGAGCCAAGGCAGGGCCAGGTGGTGTCCTCGCCTAGCCGTGCCTCTCGCTGGATTCGGCGGAAACTTGGTGTCGTTAGTATGCGCCCCGTGCGCCCGTGTTCCTCAGAGTACAAAATGTGGGCTGGGCAGCAAGAATGGAGGAACTGGAATTTTTATGTACCAAGGATGGAATTACATAACTTGAAACAGCGTTATTGGAATACCTCTGTGTTTTTTGGTTCAGTACATCAGTATTTAATACTTGAATAAACCATTAAGGTTTATAAATGCTTCGTTGAGTGTCTTGGCAGTGCTTTAGGTTTGTTTCCCAATTACTAAGCTTGGGAGGCTGTTTTGCAGAAGGTTCACTTAAGTTATTTTTTCCCTTAAAAGTGGGAGAAAAGGAACTTTCATCTGAATTCACTGAGCTTAGCTCTGAGAATTCAAAAGGCTTTGGAAACTGGCTGAAGCTCTTGGTACTGACTTGAGTAATATCCCCTTGAATTTAGTCAAGCCTATTCAGAGATCCCCCTCCCACCCTGTCCTTATTTGCATTGATTTCCAGTACTAGATCAAATGACTAATGAAATCCAAAGCTTTGCCTCTTAAAAATAGGTTATTCAGGAGTTGTCAGCTGTATTCCTGTGGCCTGATTTTATGTGCTGTGTTTACGTAAATTGCAGTAACTGGAAAAACATACCCATCTCTATAGCATGTACAGTGATTTGTGAAGTTAACTTATTTGTATCCCTCCACACTTCTAATACAGTACATGATATTGACATGTCTTTTGAAACTTCTTGACATAATTTTGGGAATTATATTGGTTTTAACTTTCTTAATTAAGAACTGAATTCCTTCATGTAGCTGTTTGCTCTTTTTCATAACTTTCTCAGGATAGAAATTAAATACTTGATTACCCTTTGTGCCACCTTCTAGTGTTGTTGAAGTACACGTGATGCATCTTTCTCACTAGAAAAATTCTACTTGGTGGGAATAGATACGAAGAGAGACATCCCTTTGTCGGTAATTCTGGCATTCCAGCTAGAGCAGGGAAAGCTGACTGCTAAATGCATGATTTGTTTCTGATTCTCTACTAACTATATCGAAGGAGAAAAAGCTTCACTGTTCAGTGTGGTTAAAATGGAAAGGTAAGAAAGGTGACCTTCATCACTGGTGCAAAAAGGTGAAGAAGGTGAAGAGAGGAGAATCTGGACTTCTTTTCTAGGTGAAAAGTGTCTATTAGTTTAGAAGCTTTGTAATCATAACACCTCCTAAAACTATAAAGTAAAGTTAATGGGAACCCTTTATTGACTACCCCTTAATAACCTGTGTTCAAACATGATGTTTCCTAATGATCACTGTCCTTGAAATAACTTTCAGTCTAAAGCACTACAGGATTTGGGGTGATTTTTCTCCTATCTTATTGAAAGCTACAAACCAAGATACAGTTCACCAAAAAAAAGGTCTCTTGGCATAAGCTGTGAATTACTAGAGATGTTTCAAGAATCTTACAAATCTCTGAAAGACTCTCAACAATTGCATACTCTTTTATAAGCTGTCCATGAGGTAATGTCAGATGACTATTATTTTAGTACAAAGTAGGTATTTCTTTGTTTCTGTGTTTGAAAGCTAAGGCTAAGTTATTTATTTGTTTTATTTTCTGAGAAGGTGAATGGAAGTCCTGTCAAAATGCACGATGGCTCAGACTCCACGGAGTTGTTGAGAATGACTTATAAACAACTGATTTGTTCAAACTATGTCTCTTAGACTGATGTAGAAAGGAGAAAAACATTCAGCTGAAGGAAATTGCCTTTCCAACTATAACATTTGTAAGTGATGTTATTTTTTCCCCATGTGTTTTTTCTGAATGGAACTAGTGTTCTCACATGGGGCCAGTAAAGGTCTGCATTTGGCGATGCGATATTTAGTAATAAATCCAGCTTTTCTAAGAAAGCATGTTGGAGATAAGAAGCTTTGTACGCTTATAGCATTACAGAGGGAGTTTCCCTGTCTAGAGAATACTGCATTTTAACCCAAAAGAAATGTTTATTCAGCAGTTTGTCAGCTGCTTCTGTCAAAATGGTCATTCAAATTCCTTTGGAAATTGGGGCAGGTTAAAGATTGTTACTGTGCATGGTTTCCCTTTTAGCAGTTTTAGTCTCCTAGGCTCTCTACTTGTGTTGATCATAGGTGGGTGAAATAATTTCCCTTCTCTTTCTAGTCATTTTTAATTTAATATTCCATATTCTTTATAGTGATTATATATGCATGTATTTATATTTATGTTTGTATATTAAAAAAGCTGTGGTTTGCCAGAGATTAAGCATGAATGTTATTTGACACTACATATTTTCTCTATGCTCTGCAGCATGCACATGCCACAAATGTGAACAGGACTAAGCTTGCAGTTACAGATCTCTGCTGAACTGAGGACACGTTATTCAAAGCTAATATACAGTGAGAGGGCCCTGGCTTCTCCATCACAACTAGTCAGCGTGTTCTGTAGATAACTGCAAACTTTGGCTCTAGAAAATATGTTGTTTGCAAGCCGTGCTTCAACAGTTGCGCTCTGGAGTGCCTTGATAAATAATGGAGTGTTTTTACAGGAAATGTCCCCATCTGAGTTATGAGGCCATTCATTCGGACAAACTGCAAATGAATGTGCACAGCGCTGTTAGTTTGTTGCTAATTTCTTCTTTTTTTCCATGTCTGTGCAGTGTGTATATAAATATATATATACGTACACACAGATGTAGGTATCCTCAGAGAGAAGGAGAAGTTGGAGGAGCGTGAAGTGGTCCCGCAGTCAGCTGCCTGAGCCAGGCCTGGGGCGCAGCCAGGCTTGGCGTTCGGGCCACTGGAACATGTCAGGGCTCAGAAAGCTTTAACCGTTGACTCTTTTATGCTGTTTGCTGTGTTCGTTGCCTAATGTTATATACTCTGTGATGAAAACAAAACCCCAGAAATTTTCATTAGTCACACTTTACTGTAGTCAGAAGTTAGATGGGCTTTTTCTGACGGCTATGGGGAAAAAATGTGTTTCACAGGGTATATGTAAATAACTGTTATACACGGCTGTACTTTGTGTAGCCATTCAAATTACAGTTTCTGGAAAAGCCAATTGAGTATAACTTGCCTAATAATTATAAAGCCCATGTCTAAACCTCTCATTTCAGCAGTAATATCGTGCTCAGGCAATTGCAGGAAACACACAAACCAGCTTCATAGGAGCCCTTTTCCTGATGGGGAATCTGTCAAACTGTGCCCGTTCCTTTCCTTGCAAAACGTGATGGAGTCCCCATTTGCTAGAAGATAGTGAAGGATCCACGTGTAAAGTGATAATTATCCACTATCCTGGTTTTAAGAAGGCTTCCCGTTTGTGAACAAGCGTCAGCAATGCCAAACCAAACATTCCTTTGTATCTTTTTTTTTTTTTTTTTTTTTTGCCCTCCAGCTCTCCAAAAGAGTTTACACTTGGGGGGGAAATATCTTTCTCTCATTTACTTGGGATTAATATTGTTTAGGAAAATTTTTAACAAAGTAAGTGGACCTTCTGGACAGTGCTGACACTTTTGTCTTTCATCAGTATGATCTTCTTTTGGAAGTTCTGTGGGTTTTTTTTTCTATAACGAGGTCTGAAGTTATTTCTTTGAAAATATTATAGTGAAGCTAAATGTATTACAAGCGTTTTATAGAAGAGGTAAAACAGCCTAATTGGAGTTGATGCATGCCAATTGCTCTGTTGTTAGTGAAATGGGAAGAAAGAGCTGTGCCTTGAAAAATGTGCGCATGAGAGAATAAACTTGTGATTTTGATTTGGTGCAGAGCAGCGTTTTGTGTTTTTCTTTTTTTCTTTTCTTTTTAGGGGGCTTTCAGAAACATGTATTTAAGTGGAGAGACGAGATACCCCTAAAACAGCTGACTTTGAAATGGACTTGTCTGTATTTATACTCTTAAAAAGCATTGGGCTGTTCTGTAGTCTTTGAGTATTTACTTTTGGATGCACCTTATCTATTTGTCAAGTTGTCCGTGAATGTGTTTTCAAGGTTTGCATTACATACTGCTTATGTGAGTTTAGGAAGACGTCATTCCCTATCTCAGTGCATTGACTCTGACCCTACACAAAGTTAAAATACATACGAATTTTGTTCGTCCCGTAGATATTAGCTTGTCTACTGACCTTAAAATATCAAGAGTCTCTCTGCAAGAGGGCTATAAAGTTTTCATTTAAAACAAAACAAACCCCAGAAAAACCTTCTTTATTATCACAGTCCTGTGATTTCAGGAGAGGCTACCCTGCGTAATACATGCAGCCTGATGTCCTTACTAAGTGGATGGCAAGGCTGTTTCCCTTTTTCTATAAAGTAAGTGTGATGGTGTTAGTGAACTTTAGCTGGGTGTCAAGAAATTTCCCGTAACAGAAATGGAAATGCGAAAAGGAAGTGTCAGAAGGTGAAATGCGTGCAGACATGGTAAGTGTGTTTTTCCCATAGTAACAAAATTCTTCAGATATATTGGAATCCGTTGGTGCGTTACCAGTCACTGTAATATGTGTTCAGTACCTAGGACTGGATTCAAGTTCATTTAAGACTTGCTATAAGTTACTTTCACTGTTATTTGACTTGTTTGCTGTGTGCTTCAACAATGGCTTTGCTTCCTTGCAGCCTGTTTTGATTTTATTTCCTCCAGTACCTGAGCCTGTGATGAAATGATGAATTTGCACAACAGTGGTCCTTTCCAAGACAGTGTGTAGTGATATCCTAAGCCCACGCATGAAACAAAAAGAGAAGTATCTCTTTAAGTGCTACCACATAACATCTGCAATAGAAAAGCAATTTGGAGGAGACTTAAAGCCTGTGAAAGCAGGTATCAGGGGCTCTTTACTATGTATGCCAGGCACACAAGTCTGGAGGTTTTTTTTGGTTTTGTTCTTTCCTGTCTAACAGAGAAATGGGATTACAAAATGACTGTTAGGATGCTAGCTGGGTTATTGCCCTTGTTTGGTTGTTTTTTTAAATTGTTGGTTTTTTGTTGGTTTTTTTTAATGTTTGAGAGGGGCATGGAGCAGCAGCAGCCTTTGCCCTTAATCAGGAATCTAAAGCTGCAGCTGCTGAGCACCAGAGACTTGAATGTGGAAAAGACTAAAGAGGGAAACTTTGCGTGTGTGCATCTGTGTGATTGTTTATTAGCCAAATCAGCATCTCTCCTAATTGTAGCAAAGTTCAGAGCTCTGAAAAGGAATTTGAGTAATTCTGAGATCAACACTGCTGAAATTCTTTCCTCTTCAGTTTTCTTTCCTTAACCGTGTGCACTATAAAGCAGCTTTTGTTATTGCTGAAGTTTGACAGGTTCATATCCAGCTGTGAAAGGGTGGGTTTTGGGGTGGTTTTTTTTTTTTTTTTTTTTTTAGTTTATTAAGCCAGAATTTTTGGCTCAGTAGTAAGGTTTATGTTGTGCACCTCACTAGAATTAAATCTATTGGAAATTGAGACCTAATGCATCTGCAGTTGTTTTTCTTGAAACTTTTCTTATGAGAAAATACATCTTGTAAGAAGGGGAGATGCTAGTGACCAGTGAAAATACCAAATGTGGATTTAAAAAAAAAAAAATTTTTTTTTAAACCAAAGTCAAGACACCTAGCTGGAGCGCGTATGTTAGAGGGGTGAGTGGTGGGCAAAGCAGAAGCACAGCTGTAGAGCTAATGGCTGGAGACTGTGTTTGGCTGTAACTCCCTCAGGTGATACTCTAAAGTGACTGTGTAAGTTCTTAAAGTATTGGAGAACTTGTCAAGGAAAAACTTTCATGCTGCTCAATGTCACGTGGTCTTCTGGCAACTGTTGTGGTTCTGGATATGGGTTTGACTGTTCTTGCAATGTGAAGCCTGGTGCTCTAAAATCCTTTAGTCTCTTCAGTGCTGTAGCTGGTGTATGTTCATAATGCTTTTTTGTGCTATTTCAGCACTCTGTATGTGCATTACTGAAGAGTCACAATTCAACGGTACTAGAAACAAACTCTTCTAGTAAAGAAAATGTTGAACTGTGTGCTCTTGTGTGTGCTGAGGTATTTGAATGGTTTTCTTTTCAAATGATTTTGTTTCAAATTTGGTTTTCTTTTTGTGGTCCTAATTAGCGCTTAACAGTAGAACTAGTATTATCTAAAAAGTGAAATCAGAAAACAATGTAATGGTAGCTCAATTAAAATATTTAGTCTCCATCTTTGTAAATTTTAATAATGAAAACTATGCTGTTGACTGTTTTTTGCAGAATAACTAGGCATAATGTGTTATTGCTTAAATTGCTCAGAAAATGGTTTGCGTAGAATACATTGCCTGCTTTGTTGAGGAGCAGATTTCTTTGAGTAGGTGACAGCAGTATTTTGTGATACAATAGCTGTACTCGGCAGCTATGACTTGCTACTGCTGTACTCGTACAGTCTGTGCTGGGACTTGCCTGTAAGTCCCTACATACCTCGGGACTGACCTACTGTCCTGCTCTTCCTTGGTTTTTGTCAGAGGCATATGTTAGGCATGTCCTGTGCTGAGCCACCTTACCAAAATTTGTCTATTTTCTCAAGCTTAGATTCGAAAGGTGTCCAAAGCATCAGACCTACTGTGTGTAAGCAAAACAAGATCTTTTGATGGATTTTGTTTGGCCGTGTGAGGTTTTTTTAAATTTCTGTGAGGACCTGGGAGGACTGCTGAGATTAACTGTGCTGTACAAAGGCATGAGAGAAGCAATATATGTGTATGTATTTTGAGAAATGCCCAGTGCTTTAGAAAAGAACTGTGGTTTATTCTGATAATAGAAAGTTTTGAAATAAGCACAAGGTGGTATATAGTGGCTTTGCTATCAGGCTATCTAAACCCAAATCCAGAGTTGAGTGCTAAGCAGGGCTAGTCAGCTATCCAAAAGTGATTAGGATTTGTAGCACTTGCTTGGCGTGCTGGCCAGAAGGGCTTGGCAGTTTCTGCTACAAGCATTTGGTTTTGTCTGCAAGTTGAGCAGTGTGTGGCACTGGAAGGAGCAGCTAGTGCCACCTGCGGGAGCTTTGCTGGAACAGGTGGCTTTGTAGTTCAGAGATGCATCATCTCGGGAAAGCGCTGTCACGATTTCCTAGCACCTCAGGAGGGGCATTGGGTTGTTTGCTGTCAGCTTTCTGTGGTACAGCATGATTATGTGCAGTGTAGGGCTGATCTTGAGCAAAGTTGCGTGTGTAAAAGGTGATAGTTTCAAAAATACTCATTAACAGTTGATATTTACAGAAAGAAAAAATATTAGTGGTTAATTGCATTAAACTAATTTAATTCAACCTGCACTGAAATGACGAGTTTGAAAGCTATTGCTTCTGCTGAGCTGATAAACTGTTGTGATGAAGACCAAGTTAATGCATCAGAAGTAAATACATGTATTTCACCATTAAAAATGGACAGCTTTCTCCTTAGGCTTTGAACTTATGCTTCACAAGGTTATTTGGGGATGTACAGGTTATCTGATGGAGTGTCACTCAAGGTTTTGATCCCTTTTCCTCCTCCCAGAAGACCCTGTGGGGAAGGTTTCCTCTGTTTCGCTTGGCGTAATTGCAGCATATGTTGTTAAGTAAGAAGTCTTGCAATGTGGTTGGACACTGAACATTTGGTCAGTAAGTCTCATCTTTTCAAGAAGTTCATTCTCTACAAAGTTTGAAGGAGAAGATACTGTGTCACGTTCCCTCCTAGACCTCATATCCTGTGTTACTTTGTAAAAAATGCATTGTCTTGACTTGCAGACTGAATCACAGTGATTAGTTGCTGAACTTGATCTTTTAATGGGTTTGAAAAAGCATGACCAAAGCCTTGGGGTAGCACTGGGAATGGATTCAGAGCTATTGGACTGGAGGAGGGAGAAGTTGTATGTGTAGCAGTTAAACCAGAGAGGAGCCAGACAGCTCATTCCTTATAGTAGAATACATGTGATGTTTTTCACATTCAAACACAGTGAATTACAGTAAACGAGAATAAAAATGACAAAGGGATTCTGTGATTTGGTCTTTGCTTAACGGGAAAAAGTTGGGTTTTTTGGATTGCAGCTGCAATATGGATGATTAGCTCCAGAAACTAGACAGAGGATGCGGTAGATTTATGCTATTTTGATGAAGCAGGCAAGAGGGAGAGTGATGTTACTATGACTTTCACCTATGGGGCAAACAATGTGCAAAGGAGGTTTTACTCCTTCTTGCCAACATAGATCAGACGGTCTTGTTTGGACCAGCTCATCTCTTGGTGCAGTTTTCTTAAGTGCCACTGTTATTGGCCTTTCTGTGGACAAGAAGGTGCAAGGGTGACCTGGGCTTGGCAAATCAGCAAAATGTGTAGCATCTTACAAAGACAAAAGAAAACAAAACAAAAAAAAACCCAAACCCCCAAAACAACAAACCCCCCCCCAAACTTGGAACATTTCAGTATGCGTTGATATGCAGGGGAAAAAGGCTGGGAGATTTTTGTGGGACTGAAGGAGAGGGCTGTTGGAGAAGGGAAGCTGTGACTCACATCCAGAGTTCTGCTGGAAGGGAATGAAAGGAGCCATTAGAATTCTGTGCAATTTTGAAGGAATAAATATTAACTTGAAATAACACTTTAATCTTAAACAGGTACCGCTATGTCACGTAGAAGGGCTGAGGGGTGGTGGTGAGTAGGAGCAGCAATGAGGCTTGATGGCATATAGTGGTTTGTGTCCTCGTAACTTCTGTCCTTTCTGTCCATGCTATTTAGAGTTTCTTCCAGTGTCACTTCTTGGTTCATGTGAAAGAATTGTGTTAGTGTTAGCATATAAACTTGCTTTTATGGTTTATGTGACCTGGGATCAAAGGTATTCTCATGGAGTTCAGAGCAGCAATGCTTCTGGTCCAGAAGGGATTTTGTAGGCAAACAGATGACAAAAAACTAGATAAAGGGTGGATGTCCTTATTCTCTGACAAAGATATATGCAGTATTTAACAGCCAGATGTCAAGTTCTGGTCGTGTTAATGTGGGTGAGAAATTTTATGTAGCCTTCCTTGGAGTCTGGAGTTCATCCTGCAACCTGAGACTTTGAGTGCTGTTTTGGGGCATTTGTGAGTGGTTCTGCTTTCAGAAATGCAACATCCGATACCATTCACCTGAGCAGTGTGGCAATCTGGCCAGGCTGTGTGTGGGCATCTAAGTGTCCTTGTTTTGTTTACAAAATTTTTCATGTCAAAAAACCTACTAATATCCATTTTCTCCCCACCCACTCCTACACATTTGTAATTACAGCAGGAAGAACTCATCCAAATACTGTTTAAAAATAAACCAGCAGATGGCTTTACTGTTAACAGCGCAGTGTGTAATGTGGAACTTCAGAACTTCAGTTGTTTTACATGTATTGATCTGTGTTTGTAAAGCACTGGCTGTTTAATCTGTAAAAGGCTGCATTTAAAAATGTAATGCAGTATTTTAAAGGAACACTTATGTTGATTGTGAATAAAGTGGCCACAGCAGAATCTTAATATTAATGCTGGTTGTGCCTCTGGAAGATGGGAAAGAAATGCAGTGTCTGTCTAAAGCACTGTATTTGAAAAGTTTTTGAAGAAATCCAACCAACTTCCTTAAATATGATCACTTCCAGCTATTTGGAACAGATGTAGTCTAGTGGCCAGGGATTTGACACAAAGAAGGAGGTTCAGGTTAGATTTTGGTTAGTGATGATCATTTTTCAACATAAATACATAGTTGAACTCCATAGTTACAACTGCAAACAGTCCTATGATGAGCAAGTTTCTTTCGAGCTTCTTGATGCTTTTTTAGAGTACAGCAATAAGTTGCTGAGAGAACAAAAATGGGACAGAAGTCTTCTCTCCAATGAAAATTTCTCCATGAAACTTTAAAATTGAAAATTGTGATACTTCAGTTAATAGCTATTTTGAATAATTGGAAACCTTTAATTTTTTTTAGCAAGGTATGGTTAATTTAAGAAACAAGGACTACATTTGTCTGTGAAATGCAGGTAATCCATATTTTTCCTGAGCATGCTTTTTTTTTTAAGTATTTTTTAGTCACTGATGTGCTATAAGTTTGAATGTTTTTCTATTAATTCAGCTATAGCATGCTATCGAGTAGATCCTATGTTTAAAAGGAACTGAGATCTTGTTTTTTCATAACATTAAAGCTGATCTGCAGTTTTTAGCAGCTCAGGATTTTAAAGGCAAACCAATCTTCTAGAAGGTACAACAAATTTCTTGAGCTAGGACCTCCCAGTATGCCCATCTGGGTGGCCCTGGCTGATTATGGCCTGTGGAAATGCATGGTCATACGTCTAAATGTTTTTGGTTACTGTTAAAGAGTTTTGCTTAATTACGAAATGTAAACAGCATGGCTCTGTTTATTCATGAATTATGAATGCATATGTATTTCAAGTTCTCTTACTGGGATGTTCTGTGAAAAAGTGCTCAGAGGAGTAAGCAATAGGCAGCAGCTTTGAGTGATGAATTCTGAAATACCCAGTACCCCATGGACTAATAGAATAGTTGAGCCTAAGATCCAGAGACAATTAAAGCTATGTCAATTATTGCAAGAGTATTTGGAAGAGTCTAACAGGAATGTTTTTATAAGGTACTTTATATGATTGATCTTGAAATTAGTAGTAGTAGTAGCATCCCAAAGTTGCAATAAGATTGTTTGGATAAGTGAAGATTATTTGTATAGAAAGTGAGCAAGAATTACTTTCTTTTACATCTTACTAGCAAGCTTATACCCCAAATATGACTGGATTTTACGTGATTCCTGCTTGGCCTTACTGCAGGAAGAATGATTTACTTTTAGTCTGATGAATAGTATTTGTCAGAGATTTCCTTCCTAGATTAAAAGTAGGAACTTTATAAATAAATAAATAAAGGAATGCTCAACTTTGATTTCTGTTTTTTGAGTAAATTAAAACTTGATATGTTACAGAAGACAAGAGCAGAGTTCTGTATTTATTTTCCTTAAATCTTTCCTCCTTCCAATAGTTTTGTTATGCCTCTCAGAGAAGAAAGGAAAAGTAAAATAAATCTTACAAGAATTAAGTTTATCGGGGTTACATGAAGAGAAATCTTGATTACTTGATGATATGAGTAGGAGTGATGAAATAGGCCTTTTTATAAAAATGTGGATTTTTTTTTTTTTTTAAAGTTGTTTAGTGTATTTGGCCAGTGTGGAACTGGTTTGCATTAGTGAGAGAGAAAGAGAGGAAAGCATACTTTTCAGTTTTTAAAGTATATGGATTTCCATGCTTTTTAAAGAAGTCACTTAAAATACTATTCTGTGCTACATAAGTGGACCTCAGTTTTTACGTATAATTTTTAAAATTGACAATGCTACAGGGAAAATGTTGAAGACTCTATACGGGTCCTGTCATATTTGCACCTGGTTGAACTGTTCTGGGACTACTAATCTCCTGTGTGATTTAGAAAAAGCTAGGAAACAGCAACACATTTGACAGACTGTTTCATTACTGAAAACCATTACAGAGAGCAGCAAGTGTTTCTAGACAGTGTTCTGAAGGTGTGCTTTTCTAGGCACAGAGGCTGACTTTCTTCAACCTCTTAGAACTATGTTAAGCCTCTGTTGCTATCACTTACTGTAATGCAAAGCTGCTAAATCGGTAAATCTGTGCAAAACCATTAGTGGGACAGTAGTTTTTAAATTGCCTTGGATTAGTCAAATGAGTTCTTGAAACAGAGAGCTGTTGTAGCTGTGGAAAGTCTGAACCTGGTCAATAAATACCCTGGTTTGTGTGCAGTAATGGAATGATCCAGCTTTCAATTTACCGTTCCATTATTAAAAATGCCAAGGTCATTCAATGCCCATTTGAATCCTGCTTGGTTTTGTGCTGGGAATGATAGGTCACGCTCCAAAGACAGGGATGAGCACAGGCACTCCATTAAATTCCAGAGAAGTAACTGTTGGTAGGTGTCTTACTCTGAGTGTAATGCTTTCTGGTACTGAGTTTTGATGTCACAAAAGCAAGCTTATCACTTCTTTAGAAGGTCAAGTAGAAAGAAATGTTGGCCTAGTTTAGACAAGGAAAATTGGACTTGCATAAGTAAAAATTAGGGCAGAAGAGGCCAGGAAAAAAAAGGCATTTAGCACCTCTACAAAGTGCCAATAAAGAAAACCAAAAGTATTTCTGAGACTATCAATTTTATGTCATTAATGTGTCAGTGAGTTACTCCTTGAGCATTTTCATGGTGAAGTTTACTTATGTATTTATTTCAATTCTGTGCAAATCCAACCAACCAAAACCAGAAAACGAATACCTGGATATCCATGTTTTATTATTTTAAACATGTAGTTCCCTGAATTTGTGATATGAAATGATTTATTTAAAATCTAGAATTTACAGAAAACATTTTCTTGGATTTAAAATGAATCACAGAAGTAAATATTGTATTTATTGATGTGATGATTTGGTTCAGATGCACTGTGTGATTAAGTAGTTCCTATCAACTTTACTAGTAAATCACTGGATAACTGGAATTTGATTTATAAACTGGTGCAATGTCCACAGACAATATGTAGCACATCATTGAATGCACAGGGCTGGACACGAGCTTGCCAAATTTTAGAATTAGTCGGTGTATTTATTCTAGCCAACTGTTCCATAATGATAAGCATAGATAATTAAATTTGAGTAATCTGAAGAACAAATTTATTTTTTTAAATGTCTTCTGGAGAGTAGGTTTCTGTTTTACAGCAAATTTATAAAGGACTTTGGAAACCGTTAGGTGTTTATAGTTGTTTAAATCCTCTGTTGAGCTCACACGTGTTTAGTCAGTTTGTGACACTGTCCAGCTGTGGTTTATGAACTCATGTGCACAGACCTTCAGGTGGATAAGCGTTATCACTATTCATTTTAGGGAGCTGAGAGAAGATTTTTTTGCTAGTTCCAAATCTTCAGTATGTGTAATGTGTGGACGAATCATCTGTGTTAAGGACAAAGCAATTCCTGAGTAAAACCTGGTGATTTTATCTTGACTAGAGATAAATTTGGCTGATGTAGAAAATCACATGTAGTAGAGTTTCCATCAGCTAAATAAGAATTAGTTTATACCCTAGGATATGCTAGTGGATTGTAGCCTCAGATGTGTCTAACGTTTCTAAGCCTTTTACATATATGTGGATTAAATATGAAAAATATACTTGCCCTTAGTGGTGCACCTGAAATACTTTTTGTTACTTAAATTGGTTAAGAAATCCTACGTATTTTGTATAGTTTAATTTTAATGTAAACCCAAGCCCTTTATTGGATACTAGGGCAGAAACGTTTTCATTCTAGATCTGGTGATAGGATTCAAAACAAGCCGTACAAATTTGAGAGCAACATAATTTAAGAAGGGAAAGAAAAGGCCGTTTATTTGTGTTCAGTCTCAGTTCTGCCGCAGGGTGAGCCAGGGCAGTCTCCCATAACTCTGGATCCGATGGTTGTCTGAAATCTGCACGCTGAATCAGCTGTGTTGCCTCGACATTGTTAGAAACAAGACGATTCAGTGACTTCATTAGGAATTAAGGCCGTACTGCTAATACTTCCAATGCTGTGCGCTCCGTATAGTGCTGAACACAGCCCTGTGCTACGTGAATTGCCAGCTGAGGTAAAGTGCCCGCCCCACTCGGCGCACAGTCTCCTTCGGGTGGAGAATCCTGGTCTTTTTGAATTGTCTTTTCTTGATGCATCCTATCTGATCTTGAGGCTTTCATTATGTAAAATGGAGTGTCAGTCCAGCTGGTGATGGGAAAATATTCAAAGGTGCTGAACAGGAGCAGTTCAGAACAGAACAAAATCCCAGTCAGTATGTGTTGGCCACATGTTGACCATCGGCCAGTACCACAGAGGGCACATAACACTGCTGTAAGAGGAGGCAGGCTCGCTGCCGTCCTGAGAAGCCGTTTCTTCTCTGCCCACTGCTGGAAGAGAAGAAATGTTAGTGCTCTACAACGTAGTAAAGCTTTAAGTTAATGGGATTTTATGTTTAATGCAGCAGTGCTGACGTGACCCTCTGCGTGGCTGCTCTTTCATTAAATTCAGCAGTACGTGAGTGTAAGCAGTTCTTCCGTCCCAGTTCATAGGCCTCGCACTAGAAGTTCACTGAGGGGGAAAAATATCCAAACTCAAAGACAGAAGTTTACCAGAGGTAATTAGTGCTTTCAGTCTACTACTGCAATTTATTAGAGGGTCCTTTTGTGCCCACATACCTGGCAGTACATCAGGTGACAGTCTGCTGAACGGTGTCGCAGTTAATCTCTAGGGAGTTTTGCTTGTTTACATCTCTTACATACAAACACGGAAATGATGAAAGCTGAAAATCCATCCTTTGCGGGGTCATGGGGCAGGGGAGTATCCTACTGAAACGTACTGGTTTTGATGAAGAATGCTTTCTTTGCTTTGTGTCCATTAGGTTTTACTAAGCCTGTGTCTGCAGAGATGCCAGATAAAACACCAGGTGGTACAGAACCTGTCCCCAGGAGTGAAGGTTGGTAGTTTTCTTTCATTTGATTTTTGTGAAGAATTTTTCAAGTCAAAAAATTAGTTTCCCTTACTGGCCTTAAACTTAAGGGAGAGCTGAATTAATTTTATGTGTGCATGTTTATCTAAATAGCAGGAACTTTTCACTTATTTTTGTGTAACCTTTCCCTCCCTTCCTAGCCCATTATCCATGATAGTACTAAAATATATAATGAGGGGTGAGGACCAGTGGGCTGCTAGGATTTCAGCTTTGGAGAAGATGTTTTGTCCCGTTTTGACAAAGAGATCTTGTTGACTCGGGCCAGATTTTCACATGGAATACTCAAGTTTCATAGAACCAAAGCTGACATTTAAGATGTGGGATGATTGATACAAGGAGGAATTGAATATGCACGATTTCCACTAAAATCACTGGAATCTTGAAATGCTCAGTCTTTCTGAAAATCAGACTTTTTTTTTTTTTTTCCCCTTCTCAAGGTCCATTAACTTTAAATTCCCACATCTGAAAGTTTGGTACTTGGTTTCAGGGAAAATTTGTTCTTTAAAAACAATTGTAATCCTGCCAATTTGAGTCCTTCCTCAGAATCACTGCTGAATGTTTCATTAAAATATTTTATAAAAATTTGCTATTTCACATGAAGATTGTGAGGTGTTTCTGGCAGTTTTGTGGCAAAACTTGTAGTAGCTCTTGTATACACTTGCTTTCTAGATCATTGCTGTCCTCACGCAAGGACTGTATTCATTCAAATGCGTGGTTTAGTTTGAATAAAGCTTGCAGCTCAGGCTGGTTTATACTGCTTTCTCTCTAAACCTAAAGATATACATCTCAAAATTTAGTTTTAAATGTTTTTCATTGCATTTGAACCTCAGTTTTGACATTTGAAAGGCATCAAGAAACATACTGCAATAATAATTTCAAAAAGCACATCAATAACAGCACAGAAACAAATTTCTTTCCATGTAAAGGGTATTAAGCTATGCTTAACTGCAAAAGGCCTTTCTATTAATTTCTTTTTTAAATTTACTGTAAAGCTTAACACATTACTAGCAGATCTCTTGACACAAGAGGAGAAGCAGTTACAGCTGGTCTTTCAAAGACTGAGCTCTCTCTGATTCACATGTTGTGTGCCCCCCTTATAAATAAATCCTTACGCTGAAAGCACTGGGATGAAGTCCAGTTAGAAACAAAGCCTGCACTTGTGCCATGAGTTAGGATGTGGAATAAATTGTCATGTACCTTGCTGGTTGCTTCCTTAAAAGTAGCCTACGTGACCCCATCTGTGGCTCTCCTAGGTATTAATGAAGTCTAAATGTGTTAAAATTACACTGATTATATATGTTATATATTGAATTTATTTTCTGGCTGTGGAACGGTGGCAGATATTGCTGCATTTCAGCTCTCCAGCGCCAAGAGGAGTTCTGGTAAATTGAGACATAGGGATGATGTAAAACTTTCAGATCAAATATGTGGAAAACTCACTCTGTCTGTGAAAGGTAACTTTATTTTATCTTATTGCATTTTAATTTACCATGTAAGCAACTTCAGTAAGTGAGTTTTAAGGTTTGCTTTGGCTTTACATCAGGAGTTAGAGAGGCTAAGACTTGTGATAGCATGGAGCTGTAAATGGGCTGAGAGCAGGGGTCTGGGGGAAGGAATGGAAAGAATCCTGCAGAGCATCATTAATGATGGAGTCACTGACAGCATCACATGGCCATCAAACAAAGATTGATTCTCCTCCTTACGCTGGCAATCAGAGATTGATGCCTGCGAAGAAGGATGGGTGAGGACTGAGAGCTAGCGTGTGCATCTGTTAGACAGTGAGAAGACAACAGTCTTTGAGGTTAGGACATCCCAGATACCAGTTTCCTATCATTTTCCTGCTAGCTCCATCCCCAAATTAGAAGGTTGAAACCGAACACAGGATTGTTCATGTCTAGGTACAGGAGAGGAGGCAGGGAGCTGCTTGTTTCATTTAATTTTTGGAAGACTCCTGAAGCCTTCAGGGTCTCTTTGTTTCTGTAAATGTGGTTTCATTTCACCAGAACTGTCAACAGGTAAAAAACATTCCAGAGACATTTTTGCAGTTAAGCAGGGATCTAGAAACTGCCCTGAGGATCTTGTTCATGACCTTCAAGGTTTTTGTGTTTTTCAGTAGCTTCTGATGTCTGTCTAATCAAGCAGACACCTAATATAGTGTCCTGCAAATTATCAAGGAAAGCTAAAACTGGAAAGCTTTCAGACACCAAATTCGACTAGAGTGTTTAGGGATACCACAACTAAAAATCTTCTCCGTGTATGCTTTGTTGTATGTTTTGAGGGAGTTAGTACAAGATTCCTGTGACTTGAAATCTCCCACGTACACAGAAGACACATGAAAAATTATTGTCTAGGTCATTAAGAAACTGCATGTATAAGGTTGTATAACTCTTTATGTATTCTCTCACACATACAATATACACATGTATATACATATATATAGAAATGTGTGCATGTAGACAAATATATAGCCTTAAATCATGAGGTCCTAAGGGAGCTGTTCCCATGGGAGGCATGGTGAGTGCCAGCCTCCTGGGATGTGCAATTTCAGGGTTTCCAAGGCAGTGGGCAGGGACGTGGCAGGGCTCTCTGGCACGCTGTGCTTCAACTTTCATGTTTGGTCTTTGGAAACAGTCTAGCTTCACATTATTTTTGCTTCCAGATAATACTGACCTTCCCTCCCTCCCTAACCCAATACCTCAGGTTTTTGACTGAGGTATGAGGGACCTGAAAAATAGATAAACTCCTTGCCTATGGAAATGAGCTCCGTAGGTTTTGAGGTGCAACGGGCAATTTCAGTGAAGCTTGCTGCAGTGTGTGGTTTTTCATGATGCTCTGTGTTTTATAAACCATTAGCATGAGGGAAAAAAGCTGAATAACTACCAACAACTTGAAAAACTTTTTTCTAGATTGTAGTAACACATCCTCAGGTACTTAGATGGATTACTAGTGATGTTGGTGAAGTAAGGAATTCATACAATAAAATGTAGCTAATTAAAAATATGAGATAATGCTGAGTCTTCATTTTCAAATTACAATTATCATTGTATTCTGTTGCAATAAGAGCTTATGAAGTTCTTCAAGCAGTTTGTATAAAAATGTGCTTTAACAGATACAATGTTTAAACATACAATTAAACAAAACTTGGATGCTTTGGTTTTAGTCACTCTTCTGAAATTAATTTTTAGATGTTAAAAAAAAGAAGGTGAAATAATGAATAAAAATGAGTCTTCACTTAGAGACCTGTTCTTACATCTCGAAAATGTTCTACTAAAGACAAAACATGATACTAGTGTCTTCTAATGATACTAAATCATTAGTGCCGGAAGTTAGAACTTTGAGAGGTTTTGTTGTTTTATTCTCATAAATACTCTTACTTTCAAAGAATGTTATGATAACGTTTACTGAAAAGAATTGCCAGGCTTATGCCAGTGGCTGCTCTAGCACTGACTTATAAGATAAACTTCCATAGTCTTTGATCATATGCATCTCTCTATTTATTTAGCATTTATACAGTTTACTGGTATGTAGAAATGTTTCATTGGTATGACTGAATCAGAGTTAAGAAGTGAGTGTTTAATTTCTCATGTTTAAAATATCACTGCTACTTACATACATAAATGTTTACATGAACTTTCTTAATTATTTCCAGACATCTTATTGCTGCTTGTTTTTTTTTCCAAAGAAATATTCTTGCTATTATTGGTTTATTAAAAAAAATGTGTATTTGTTGTCACAAATTTCTAACAATTAACCTTTCACGTTTATAAAGGTCAAGTTGGGTTGAGCAAAGTGTTGGCAAGGTAACTGATTATCTGGAAACTTTTAAAAAGTCAGTGTTGCTTTAATGTAGGAGTGCCCCTCCCTGCCCCTCACCCACTGACCCACTGCTCCGTATACTCGAGTTAAGCCATGAAGCACACAGAAGCAGACAACTGAGAAATGAGTTTCCTGTAAAGAAGTTACTGTAACTTAGTCCTTGACTCGAGGGTCCCCAGTGAGTGGGCAGACTATTTGCTTTTCTGCCACCTCTTCTGTCAAACCCTTTAGAGCCAACAGTTACATTTATAAATCTCACTGCTTGCTTTGTGCTATAGGGGGGAAAAAACCAGGACCTGGAGATTTGGTTGTTGCAAAGATGGGAGTGTGTATATGTCACATGTGAACAATATTTTTGTGTAGCTATCAAGGAGTGGTAAACAAACAAATTAAACCAAAAAAACCCTACCACGATCCACATATAACTTTCTTAACTGTTTTCCTACGGCAAAGCTATTATATTCTATTTACAATGGATACATTTGGAACAATGTACTATGTCAATACCAGGAAGTGGATTGAGTGTATTTCTGGTTTAGTTTGCAAAGGAATTAGCATTTGTTCTGCTTGTGTTTGCTGAAAAGTCACGCTTAACCTTCTAGTATAGTTAACCATTTGAAATTAGGATGTGAGAGAAGTACCCCACCCATTGCACAAATTCCTCCTCTCCCTTGCAGAGAGGCTGCTGTGGTTCACGGCAACTGCTCGTGGGGGTATCTGGAGCTGGGCAAATTGCTCGTTTGCAAAAATTTAGGGGAATGATTGTAGATTTTTCATTATGAATTATCTATTTTGTAGGATTAAAACAAGTTTTCTTTTTTGATACCTTAAGAAAATTTTGATGAAACTGAATGGTTTTCATAAAAAACAAGTGCTTCATCCTGTGGATTGCTGATTAATTTTTTTGTCACGATACCTTTGAATAGCTCCTCATAACGTAAGTAGGCTTGCTTCAAAGAAACCAGATGATGTCTGCCTTAGTACCCCTTTGGAAGACTCCCACGCTCAGAGTTTTTGGGGTATCAGTCAAGTGCTACCTTAGCAGTAGCTTTATGCAAAATGCTTAGAAAAGGTATATGGATGCAGGAACCTTTATTAGGTTTCTCCAGTCAGCTTGACTGGTTGTTTTTCTGTGCCTTAAAAGCAGAAATCTTTAAAGAGAGAGATGTGAGGAAGTTAAACTCCCTCAAACTCTTCTTCCTTTCCCTCTTTCTCCCCATCATCTTCTACGAAGCAAGAGCCATGACTTCCCCCAGCTGGATCCTCCCTTACTGACTTTGTGGTTCACACTCGCATCCTGAAGGAAGCGAATGTTACACCTGGGCTTTATAAACAGCCACTGACAAATCCCAGTGGACAACGAGCTTATGTCATTGTAAAATATCCTATAGTAGTAACAGCAGTGTTTTTCCTTGCATTGTGTACCTGATGGCACTAGTGGGAGCCTACCAGCTGTTACTGTTGTTGTTCGTGATAAGACTCATTTAGTTTTATAACTCCTCTGACAATGTTTGCATGCTATTTCTGCCGTAATATGTAACGCTGCACAGGAAAAACATGCAAGCGCAGCCATGCAAATCTGTAGACTGCCCAATGGATCATACCTTTCAAATGCAGTGAAGAAAATAGGATCAGTATTTCTGTCTCCAAATTTTGCTAAGACTGTTTCTTTCATGGCAGGAGTGCCAGGGTACAGTTGTTCAGGTTAGTAAATGCTGCATGCCGCCTTCTGCGCAGTGCTGTGGGGGCTTTCAGCAGGCACATAGCAACGCGCTATCTTGTGCCATGTTTATGGAGAAAGCTGTTGTTACACTTTATTATTACTACACCCCTTTTAAAGAAATACAAAAGTAGATGGGAAAACGAAGCATCTTTTCTAAAGCTTTTTCAGATCTTAAGTGCTCATGAAGTCACAGATAACTATGGTTATAGTGCCCTCATAGGCTTAACGGTCTCTCACTGGGCTGAGATGGGCACAAAAACATCTGTGTGCTGAGGAATGGTGATTGTATACTTCGTCTACCTGCTCCTGTTCTTTGGAACTAGTTTCTTTATTATTCCTTGCTCCATTCTCTGTTTCCTGCAGCTTCTTGCTGCCTAACTGAAGGGAAGAGATGTCTCGAATAAATGGTGTATACCAACTGTGCTGGTTTGTGGACAAGAACATGTGGCTATCAGATGACACTAGATGGCTGAGATTCAACATAAAAGGTCTTGGCTATTTATGCAGCAGGTGGTAGACACTGTGGACTTCCCTGACAAAGGATATTGTGAATCTAAAAAATTGATGTGAGTTGGTTGAAGGGGAGACTGGAGAAGTCTCTGTAAGACATCTCCAAATAAAAGAGCCACTGCAAACCAAGGAAATCCCTTTAGCTGAAAATGGCTGGAAGCTAGAAGAATGCCAGGGAAAAACATAGTACATGCTTGCTATGTTCTCACCATCTCCAGTAATATAATCTTCCTGTGCCAGGTTATTTTTCCTTACTTACTATTCATAGCCTCATTTTGTAGCAGCTTTTAATACCCCGAAAATCATATCTTGAAGGAGGAGGAAGTGTCTGTATGAAGATGATATCTGAAATTCTTAATCCTAGTGCTTATAAAAGGAGGTGGTGAAGCCAAAGCAGATTTGAAATCTGATTGGAAATGGGAGAAAAGCAAAGCGGAAGGGTGATGAAATTGGATATTCTGTTTCTGACTCCTCGCTAACTTGTTGGCCTCTCTCTGCACACTGTGAGAAGTTGGCACATCTTTCTTTGAAACACTGGTTGTAGACTGTTGTCATAACACATAATGACTCTTGTCATAACTCTCTTGAGAAATTTGGGTTAGCTCCAGTCCACCGAAGCTGCATATTAGCAACAGCCTAAGCAACTGCTGTGCCATGCAAGTACAGCGGAGCAGTACTTGCATGGCACTTGGCTTTGCTGCAGCCAGACTGTTTGCAGCCCCTGTGCTCTGCAGCGCGGCTCATATTCTCTGATAGTGTTATGATGCATTCAACCACAACATTGAATCAATTTGCTTTTCTCCTGAAAGCATTTTGATGAACTGCCTTAGTCACTGGGCCACGCTGGTTGGGTCCCACTTTCTCTCTCAGTTGCCAACAGGCTGTTAACTGGATGGGCTTTTAAACGTCCTCAGCTCAGTGGAGTGAAGAGGAGGAGGTAGCGGTGGGGGTGGTGGCTCCCTTGATCTAGGGCAGTGAAGGGCAGTGAAAGCTAGGCTGTTCTGGACATTGTGAAATGTTTGAGTACAGTAAAGCCTGCTCCTCATCAGAAGTGACGATGCAGCTGCTGTAATGTAGTGGTGGTGAAATCACTGATTACAAAGATTGGGCTATTAACAGGTAACATAACTTGTTCTTCAAATGCCATGCACTTTTCCTGGTATCCTGGATGGCTGGTATCCCACCAGAGATCAGCGTTCCAGTCATCCGCAAGTTATAGAAAGCTTATACGGCCTGAACTACTTAAACTTGAGGTTTGGAAAACTATGGGGGTTTTTTATATTGATGATCCCATTTTTAAAGAATTATTTTTGCTTTTCTGTCTCAATGGTAATTAATTCTTAGTTCTCAAGCAATTAAGAAGTATAGCACTTGAGTTTGATGCACTTTTTTGCTTTTGTATAAATAAATTGTACACGATACAAAATTATGTGTATCGTGATTTATAAATACTGTGCACATATTAAATAACCAATTATGAGTAGTATAAAATAGGAAGACTAAACGTGGCTTGCATGAAGTAATCAAATATGATGTGTCTTGATGAAAAACAGCCAGTTTCTTTAAACCACTTCTGAATGCTAATGGTCTAATTTATTTCTAAATTGATGTTCTAAGTTGAGAGAAATCTAAAACAATTCAAACATTCCTGGAGGAGCAAAGATTCCTTGTTAAAGCAAAGAAACAAGTGGTGTACTAATTTTCTGTGTATTCTAGTGTAAATATTCCTCTCAGATGCTATTTAAAACTTGTTGAAGATGGCCCTCTCCTAACTGTGATCTTTTAAAAAATTGTTTACATTTAAGCTGCAAACTGTAATTTGGCCATCAGTCTGTCTAAAGCTGAGCTTGCTTATCCGGAGTAAAATATCGCCAGTGGAATTTTTAATGATATGATTCTCAACTTTATCACATTTACATAAGAAACAAACCCACCCCCAAATTCCTCCACAAACAGAGCCTGAAAATAAAACACAGCAATGCCATAAATGAATTCCCAGCATCTGCCTTTCTTATTGAACAAAAATTTTAGTGGTCTGTGTGCATTGCTTGAAATTGCCAGCTGAGGCAGAGGGCAGCTGCGATGCGCCCAAGCGATGCAACTTGCATGGTGAAGCAAGGCAGGGAGCACCCAATGCTCCCTCTTCTCCCCAGCTCCTGCCCCAACATTCTTCTCATGATGGCTCACCCTTAGTGCTCCTTCATGGCATTGGAGGGGGGAGCATTTCCCTTCATGGTGGATGTCCATCAGGAATGATAAACAGTGTCTAATTATTAAATTTATTAATTACTTTGAACTTAGCTATGTATATAAAATACTATAAAGATGATGATTGATTGAGTATTCCTTCATAAATAGCATTTTTTATTTTTGTGTCGTGCTTAGCATCTGTCTTGCTTACCATCTCTGAAATGTGCTGCTGATCCTAAAGGAGCTGTTGCAGGTTTCAATTCTCTTTTCCTGTTTAAAAATAATTTGAGTACCAAAATAGTTTTGGAGAAGAACCCGGACGGACGGTACACTCAGATATCTCTGTAATACTTCAGTCTTAGCTGTGCGTGACCTGGAGTGAAAATATAGAAGCACTATTCTGTGATTACAGATGTTAGCAGTATACTTTACATCTGCTCTTTCTAGGTCAGGAATGATAGCTATTGCTTCTCTTGAGGTTTTTTTTTTTTTTTACGGGAAGACTTTGTCACCAAACAGAACAGTTATTTTTGTTAAAGCAACTATGTGCTAAATTACTATTCTTCAGTACTTAGAACATCCTAAAAAGATGCAATTATCATGAAAATTGTTGTGTTAGAAATCATGATTTAAAGTAGTTTCCTTTGCCAGTTTCATCGTGGGTTTAGGACATGGGGTTTTTTGTTTAGTTTAATTTTCTATTTTTTAAGGGGAGTTGGCTACCATGTATTTCAGGTTTTTTACTGCTCCCCATATTGTTGTGTGGAAACACAAACAGCAGTAAGAACTCCAGACTGCTGCTAACCGCACAAGGTTAATATACAGAAAATGAGCAACAGTAACAGTTAATCTTTCTGTTAGTGTTAATATTGGATTTTACTTACACTAATAGGGTGTAAAATACATTTAAGTACTGTAAAGTCAACAGTTGCTTAAATGTAAGTCAGCTTTCATCTCAAAACCTGTGCTTTTTCCCCCTTTTGAAATCTCCTCTGTATTTTATCATGCTGCTTTATTCAAGTGACATGCCAGAAATCTGTTTTCAGATTCATTGATTTCCCCTCCTCCCTAGCCATATTTCTTTCAAAGCAACTCAAAGGACATCGAAGGATAAGAGGCAAAAATTGATTACTTACTACCAGTTAAAGTAAGCTACAACTCTTGAGATAAATTAGATTGTCAAGGTTACATTCTTTCATCTTGGGCTGTCCGCAGCCTTAAAACCAAGAGATCCAAAGTGGTAAAAATAAAGATACAAAGACTTTTTGCCCTTTGAGTTGCCAAGGTGTGCAGCAGCACAAGTACCTCCCAATTATTTACTACTTGACTCTGAAGAACTTTGGCAGGTACTATATAGTTAGCAAATTCAAGCCTGCTAATATTAATTATCACTTAAGAGTTTTAGTGGTGTGTGTTTTTTTTTCTCTTAGTCACCTAATTATATGTCTAGCAGTAATTTCAAACTATGCCACTGACATTAGAAGTGGGCTGAAAGGCCTTGATATGTCCTAAATTTAGAGAGATTAATACAGAGGAAAGCTTAGTTGTTAGGTTTTGCTTTTTAATTGGCTCCCCGTAGTTTTATTTAGCTTAAAAAAAGGGGGAATTGCTGCTGCTTGCTGATAAACCAGAAGGGGAGCTAGCTTTGATGTTTTATGAGCGATGAAATATTAATAGAAACTTTCTACGTGTTTTGGAGTGATATGTCAAACTACGGAAGTCAGCTTCTTGAAGAGTCAGCAAGCTGAAGAGAGCAGGAGGTGAAGGGGGGGGAAAGGTGGGAGGCTGCTTCTGTTGCACTGTATCCAGGTCCATTAGCGGTGCAAGCAAAAGAGCCTTGGAGAGGTTGGGTTTAGCACGCAGGAGGCTTTTATTCTTTAAATTAAAGCCACATTATGTTCTGGAAGCCTCTTTGGTCAGAACATGCTGTAAAACTGATCGTGCAGTTCAAGACATTAAAAGTTACCAAATCCTTTGAAAATAGTAGCTGTTCTTAGTTGTGGGTTTTGTGGAGCAGGGCTTAATATAAATTCCATTACACACATCTTGGCAGTGGTTCCCACAACACATATTTTATAGAATAATTAAAAATGGACACAACTTCCAGGTGCAATACACAATTTTCTTCCCATGTGTCCACAAAGTAGTGTTTCAGATGGTGGAAGGACTAAGAAATTGTTTAAGGTGGTAAGAATTTGAATATAATCTCTCTCTCCTAGCAAGTCTGGACTTCCCTGGTTCAGGAAAGCCAGGCAATCGAAGTTATTTGGGTTCTGTTATGTCTAGTTTCTGTCGAGATAGTTACGAATCACATGCTTCCTCTCAATGTCTATGTTTGTAAGAAGGGTGGTTATCAGTTTATATATTTGTACTTTTCACTGTATAAAAATTTCATGTTGATGGTTAAATCTTATCTCATGAGAGGGTATATCTTTCACAATGGAAAGCAATATTTGAAGAACCAAGTTATGTATGAGGCTAATCATTAGGGAATTTTGCCTGATGTCTGGCCAGGAGATGGTTCTGTCTGGTCATGTCCGAAGCAGGCCAGCGTTTCTAAAGATGGGATGTCCTGCTTCTTGAATGTTTTTTTAATTAAATATGCAGTTCGTAGGCAACAGGAAATCCTTTAGGAAGATAGGACTCTGTGATGACTCTCCCAGAAAGAAAATGGCTGCATTTCAAGGTTTGTCCCCAATTAGGATCCCTACCCAGTGAGACAGTTTTTGTATTAGATCCCAGGCCTAGGAGCTCTATAATCATTCAAAATGAAACACAGAGAGTGCCTTCTTAGGGCTGTAAGTATAGATATGTATAAATGGAGTTTTTTCTCTCATGTCCTCAGTAATTTATTTTCCACAATTGAGCAGTAGTACAAAAAATTATTTTTATTTAAAGACTGTCTAAAGTTTTTTGAAATCATAGGCTTCCCACTTTCAAAGAAGTGGCAGTATTAACTAGAGGCACTGATCTACTCATATAGCACCTGGCACTTGACTATGAAATTGAAGGTGCCCCAAAGTTGCCCTCCTCAACCTGACCACACAAATATTTTGTGACCTGCTAAAACAGGCAAAGTATTTAAAGACTTGTTCCATTGACAGCTGCTAGCTAGAAAATCCTTCCACGTGACAGAAAGAAGATTTTCTTGAGTGTGAAGTCTGCCATGAACTTGTTGCTCATTTCTCTCCTCAGAAATATTTATGAAGAATGTCCTAATTATATTATGAAACCATGTTAGTTATTAAAGGTAATTGTTTAGTTCTGCTGCGTGTCATTGCCTCTCGAAAGAAGAAAATAACTCGCACCCGCATCTTCTCAGGTACCTGGATGCACTTCTCCAGGCTGCAGTGTTAACAGAGCACTGTGCTGCCAGCCTGGAAGGAGGTGGGTTCTTGCAATTTATGGAGTAATGGGTGGGTGCAATGTGGTTGTGTTGCAGGACTGAGGTTTTAGGTTGCATCTTAAAATGATAATTTTGGGATATACAAATATAATTATTTGGCTAGTTGTATATTTCTTGTTAATGTTGTGCATTTAATGAAATGCTCAGAAATATTTTAAGCAAAGTGTTTCATAAGAGAACTGCTGAAGGAAAATAATGCCTGCATTTCATATGGCTAAGAAGTCTAATGCCATTGAGAACTTGAGTTCTTATGTTTTTTACAGTTCTGCAACTCTTACTGCAAGACCTGGCTACAGCTAGGATAGCAGGGACTGGTGGTTTTTGAACAGGTCTTGCATTTATGCCTGACATTTTCTAACAATAGAGTTTGTCTACTATGCAAGGTTGCCAGTCTGGAAGTGTACTGAAAGTACTGATTTTTTTGGTCCTACGCCCAAAGCTAAAGGGGTTCACGATGATATGACAAACTTAATTTGATTTGGAGAAGCAGCAGTGGGAACTCACAGCGCATCCTTCGTGGTGCTGTGTGCTTCTGGGGAAAACACTCCGTACACCACTCCCAGAAACTTGTATGTTGAGTCTATTCTCACTGAGAACAATTGTTTCTAAATACAGCTGCGCCTCTGCAATCTTCTATCATGACCTACACTTTTATAATATATACGGACGCTCTGTGCATTTATCACAGACAGTGACTTGCTCATAGCTTCAGGCCTGGCTGGAATCCACATTATTAATGCAGCAGCTCCAGTCCATTTTGCCACACATCTTTCAGACAGATGGAGAAATGTGGATACGGTTCAGACTGTGCCTTTGGAGTCATTTTGTGCTCTAAATCCAACCATGCCAGCGTGTTCCTATGCCTTGTGCTACGCTGAGCTCTCCAGAGGAATGGTACAACGCTATCGGAGCCAGCTTCAGCCTCAGCTGGGGTTGTGTAACCAGGGCGCCAAAACCACCAGAATTACCACACATTTTTAAGTGCTGAGCCCTCCTTTTTGTGAACAGACTGAAGACAGTGGTTGAGACTTTGTTGGAAGGCAGGTAAATTCTTCCTGTCTGTGCTCTCCCCCAGCTTTTGATTGCTTTTCATTTTTTTTTTCCCCCATGAGCCCTGCTGGGGAGGATCTGACTCAGCTTTTTACATTCTCTTGGTGTTTGAGAATGTACTTTTTTTGTTTTCTTGTGCCTTTTTTTTTTTTCTTTGTATTTTTCACTTCTCTTCCTCTTTGGGGATGCTGAGCCTGTATTTAGATTTTCACGTTTTTGGAAGACAGCTGTAAGCTGGCTTCTGTGGGTCCCTTTCTGGCGAGGTGGGAAAATCAAAGTTTTGCTGAGAATAAAAATTAGCGTACAAGCTTTTAAAGTTCATGAATTTAAAAGCCATGGAATTACTGCTTTGACTGAAGTGAACGATACCCAAAAGCAGGTTTGCACTCATCTATGGTGGGAAAATGTCACTGTATTGTTGTCACTTTTGAATACAGACAAATAACTGCCTTTTATAAAATTGTCAAAGTTTATAGGCATATTTACTTTACAGCTACTTTTATAAGTTACCCACACCCTTCTCTGCATGTGAATAAAAGAGCTGGAAGGGCCACACTGATAATGTCATACCAGGAAATCTTGAATGTAAAATACAGAGAATTATGGGGGAGAGGCAGGGAGGGAGGAGGGAAGCTTGGAGGGTGGGGGAAGTCATACTGAAGGTAATGTTTGGAGGGAAAAAATATTGCTTTTACTTCTGTGCCTTTTTTATTTTCTTTTGAGTTTAAAGAAAAATGACATCACATGGGTTGCCTTTGACATAAGCCAACAAATGTGTTTGTAAGCACTGATATACAGGGAGACTCCTTGGTTCCATGGTTGAGCCTTTATAATTCTTGTAGAATTGAATGCGAATTAAAAAAACAGAAAAAAAAACCCAAACCTAAAAAATCCTGAATCTTGCAGAGCTGAAAATACCACCTGTTGACCAGACTAGATCCTGCTTAATCTTTTTTTGCCAAGTTAGACATTCTGGCAAGTTTCCTTAAGTCTGGATGTAGTCAAGTACTGTATTTGGCAGACTTAGTTTGTTCCAAAGTAAAGATATACGAAAATCCCAGTTCAAACGTTTCAGCCTATAGTTGTTTCTACAATCTATCAAGAAGCACAACTAATTGATGTTTCACTTTATACATCAGATATAATTTTTCTTACAGTACATTATGTATCTGGAAGTAGATTTTCCTTTTAAATGTCAAGTTCTCCTACTATATATTTCATCTGAAACAGTTCATAACATGTAAAGTTTTACAGAATACATGCTCTTTCTACTCAATGATGTATAGTAACATTTGGTAAGTCACTAACAAAAGGTTGTCACCTTTTTTCTACCTTTTTTCCAAATTAACAACATCTTCCAAGTCTTGGATTCACAGTGTTTAATCTGACTGTAATGCACATCTGTCCCCGCAGAAGTGACATCCTCATTGTCTTAACTTTGATTTTATGAAGAACTGCAAAATCATTACATATGACACATTCTGTATTTGACTGGGATTATTTGAATACTTTTGATACTTTTGTCCCTTGTATAATGCTAAAATTTAAAATTATAACAACATTATATGGTTTTGATTGTAAACATTAATTGGTCTTTTTTCCAAATCCAGTGCTAGACTTTGGTGTCCACAGCAGTAATTCTGCTTGTCAGTACAAGTGTTACTGATTGGATTTGGTGCATGAGAAGAAAAGTGGGGATTTCTGATTTGAAATGAGTTCTGGTTTAGCTGAGGAAAATATGTGGACTTCCTGATGGAAGTCTTCCATCTTCCTGATGGAAGTCTTCCTGATTGAAAGAGTAAATGCTAAATCTGCACCTATTGGAGAGGTCACAAGAAGTTGTGGATGTCTTTAAAGCAAGAATTTATGTTGGAGAATCAACCGTGACAAAGAGATTTTATCCCTAATTATGCCATCGGCTCAGCCCTGTTTCTAGCCTGAACATGTCTGTGTGTTTAGCTTCTAACGTTAAACTTTTGTTTGAACAAATGGTTGTCACCCTCAGACAGGTGCTTATGGACTGTGTAAGCTGAATAGATCAAGCTTCTTTTGTCTGTCGGTATAATGTAGGGTTTCTGATAGTAAATTATTTTCACGCCTTATTTTGCAGTCTCCACAATTTTTTTGTGTTCTTTTTGAAATGTAAGTGCTAGGACTTGACCATATTTGAATCCTGCACTTCTTATTTCTAGAAGTAGGCATTGTTTCCCTACTCCCACTTGTTTAAAATGCTTAGGATTATTTGTAAACAAGGGAAAACTGACCTCCCAACAATTTAGAATTAAACATCACAGGCAGAAACTTGATGAGATTAAATATTGCTGTGTTCCTGAAATAACTTGCAAGGCTTTATAAGAAAGGTACCATCTCATTAGTAGATTACAGAGTGTTGCACTTAGGCACCCAAATAAGCCAAAAGTTGATTTTCTTTATTTATTTCTCACAAGAAATCCACTTGGAACAGCCTATTCTGTCCTTGTAATTGATGCAGATGTCAGGAATTCTTTTCTGTTGACATGGAATAATCCTGGCTAATCCAGGTCAGTCAGTACCTTGTAATTAATGCACATTCTTTTTTCTTTTTTTTTTTTTCTTTCTTTTCTTTTTTCTCTTAGGTAGGAATCACTGGTTTAAAGCTCTGTGCTGGTCCAAAGTGATTCTAAAGGTTTTGAATGGAATGCAGATTACAGAGTAAAACTATGCTAAACTATTAAGTAACAGAGCCCTTTTTACAGATAATGTTTAAATCCAGAGGGTTTTTTGTAGAGTTCCTTCCCCCCCCCCCCCCCCCCCCCCCTTTCCTTTTTGGCAGTTTGCAGACAAACAGTATCTGACATTACTATATAATAGCTATCTTGGGGTGTTTGAAGGGTTAAGGGGAAAGGAAGATAAAAGCTACTTTGAGCTCACTTTGTTACCTTGAACTTTGGATGCTGTTGAATATAGCAGTCATCTCTGATCACAGGTATTGTAGCAGCTGCATAATCGAAAACTATAAATGTACAGATAGGAAATGATCCAGTAATTAGAGGAAACAGTGCTGAACCTGATGACTTAATCACTTTCGTTCTTCAGTCACACAGTTGTAGCTGTTAGACTTTAGCCTGTGATCTTTTCTCAGTACCTTGACAGAGTACTTGAAAACCCCAATAATGAGATTGGCTGAGAGTTAGAAAGGAGAGAAAGATTTGGTGTTTCTGCCTTGCTTTTTGTAGCTCTCAACCGAAGAAGTGCCTCCTGGCTGAGAGATGTTGCTTAAGTAGACTGGGAGGAGGACAGAGGCTGGTCTCTCTCCTTTAACTAGATGTCTACCTTTCTTTCTTCTTATATGTTATATTGCAAGTATTAATAACAATGCAAGGGAGGGCTCTTGGGTGGTTTTGTATACATGCCACTGAAATCTGAACGCCAAACAAAGCTTGAAAAAGAGCTCAGATTTTTAAGTTGGAGGGGTTTCAGAAGAAAAAAAATCTGTGGCCTGCTTACTGAACAAGTGGGAAAGATGTGTTTAGTTCCTGTGTGTAGTATAGCCCTGAATGTTGTGTTTTGTAGGTTTTTTCTTTTTTTTTTTTCCCCCCTAGCATGAGAACCTTATGAAGCTCATTCAAAAGTGAAATTGGTTTGTCTAAAACTAAGTGGGATTTTGAAAGTTAGGCTTAGAAGTCATCAGTGAAGGAATTCCTAAAAGTTGTTCAAGAGAACTGTTTTCAGAAACACAAAAAAACCCTACTGCTTCTGTAATGTTGCATAGTTGCTTAGTTATCTCTATGTATACACACATAGTAATATCTGCTTTTTCAAAGTACTCAAGTGTGGTTTTGCATATGATGTCTGTTAACCTTGTGCATGTGACTTAGTGATCAAAATAATATGTTAAAATAATGGCTCATAAACTTGCTTGTTGGCTCAATCCTAATTATGACTTCTGTTGCTGAAAGTTCCCTTGTCATCTCTTCAGATTCTCCCAAGAGATTGTTCTTGCTAAAATGAGAACATTCCTCTTTAACAATATTGGATACTGAAAACAGTATAGTGTTTACCAGTCCGATGCAATAAATGTTGAAATATACAGTGATTCACTGGCTTTATTTACCACTGTGGTAAATAAACAGATACACAGGTTTTGGTTAAAAGTTCTAAGGATACTGCATTTAACTAATTTTCTGCTTAAATTGTGTCCCTTTCAAAGGACTAATATGTTGCACTGGAAGCTGAGTAATTTAGGCAGGTCAGTGGACCACCAACTTTGAGAACAACAAAAAAAACCTGGGAAGAAACTGTGTCCTGAAGCAAATACACGGACAAAAAAAAAAAAAATCTATTTGTTGTCTATTTTGGGTCACACTAGGTTGGCCTACAGTCAGTCCAAGTCCCTGCGGCCAGCGTTTCTGAACTCACTGACTCCTTACCCAAGGCCTAACCTCTAAATTAATTGTTGGAAACTTAGCCTTTTGTCTTAATTAGCCATGGGATGGCTAAGCAATTGGTAAGCCAGTTGAAAATGGTCATCTACATATGCGTATATAGACCCCCTTCTATTTCCAGTCTCATTTAGGTGATTTTTGAAGACTATGTAGAGGATTCTGAAGGTGCTTTGTGTGGAGCAAAGAAGGTTTTGCTGTGTGCATCTGCTTAAGATTGGGGGCCTGCTTAAAATCATGTATAGTGCTTGCATTATAACATACTGTGTTTCTCTTCTCCTGTATTCAGTAATGGGCTCCAGTAGCACAGCTGGAGTTTGCAGAGGTACCCTCACGGGCAAGGAGACATCCGAGCTGGTGCTGAGTCACAGCCCTGGCACGCGGGAGGCTCACGTGCTAGTTTGGGCGTGCAAATGCTACTGCCGCCTTGTGTGACCGTGGCACATCGCTTAATATCATAGCGCTGTGTCCTTGTATCTACAGTATAATTGTGACTGGTATCACAGGACAGTCTTCTGAAGTTTATTCAGTGTATTTTAAGATACTTTGAGATCTTCTTGTCAAGGTGTTACAGCAATACTTTGGATGCTGTTTCTCTGCTTAAAAAACAAAAGAAGAAAGTTTTGAAACACCTCCTGTAAGTTGTGCTGCCAATAACAGCGATTCTAGTGTTAGCATAGAGAAAATATAATTTTAAAGTGCTTATTGCAATAGAAATCAGCATATTTGGACTCAGTACTACACAGTTCTTGGAACAAGGCATTTAAGCAAGTGATTAAATGAACGAAGGATTCATAGATTTAGGGAGGCTGACATGCTCATGGCTAAGTGCTTGTGTTACAATTCCCACCTTGCAGAAGAGCTATGATTTCATGATACAGCTAAGCATCTGTATCACTAGTACCATAAGAAGGAACAGTCCTGTCCCCTCTCTAGTTATGTATTCACCTACCTCTCCTTGCTCTCACCCAGCATCCAAACCATGATGTTTCAGGAGCAAGACCAGCAGGAAAGTAATTTTTTTTTTTTCTTGGTTTCGCTTTTTTTTGTTGTTGTTCATTTGTTTTTTGCATCTGACCTGTTTAGCCATCCCTGAGCCAACTTACTGTGGAGCTTTGCTGCTAATCATCCATGTTAGTTATAAATATTTTGCAGGGCAAATCGTAATTCATGGAGTGGATTTGTCCACCTTTACGCAATGTGAAGGCTGAATTCAGGATCAATTCAGTGCTTAGTAAGCTGTTCTGCTTCATGCGTGCTGAAGAAGTGACTGTAGGTCACTTTCCCACCTCTGCAGTGTTAACTCTGTATAATGGAGCTTATATGGACTTGAGCAATAAAATCATACTTTGCCTCTGAAGTAAATGAGGGGCAGTTTCTCTTCCAGCCAGGGCAATATGATACTTTTAATGCGAAGATGGGCAAGGATGAAAATGATACCTTTACACAGAGCAACAAGCAGAGCTTGCAGAGGGAAGGTGGGGTTTTCATTGGCTGTGGGGTAAGGCTTTGAAATCTGGGTCTGTTTATTTCCTTGCCTGTAATACTTCAACATGTCCCTAACTTGCCTAAGGAACCCGATAGGAACTTGACTGTATTCTGGGCAACCCATAGGGAAGAATTTTAACCTGTCGTCTCAGGGGAATTTCCTCTCTTCTTTTTCTCCTCCATAGTTAGTACTTAATGATGTTTCACTCTGCCCACTGCCCTTCTCCTTTCCAATCACCCTAGATCTTATCCTGAGGCAGAAAAGAAGCTGCTGCCAATCATATCTTTGCAAAGTAGTAACTATCCACTGTTATAAGGCTCTTTAATGCCTACTGCTCATGTTGTTACAGGAGATGGTTGGTTGCACCTGGAACGAGGTAAGTTCTGACTAGGACAGAAGACTGAGGCTTGGTTGCTGGCTCTTTTTTCAGGTGAAGCTTCTCCCACGCTGTAACTCAATGAGTTTGTCAAAATGTTAGCAGTTTTGGTTGGGAGATTTAATTACAATTTAAATTGTAAATTAAATTACAGTTTAATTACAAAGTTGAGTTACTTTTTGATTATGGATTTACAAAAGATGGTCTTCATATACAAATACAATCTTAAAAACATTTTTACGATAGTTGGATACTACAGCTCTTAAGCCCTCACTGGTCTTTTCCACTTGAATTAAAGGGAAGTAGCATCGTAGTACTAGAATGATGTTGCACTCAGGAGGATCTGCTGTACTGCAGATTACGCTCCAAAACGGAAAGCATGAAACATACTGTTTTTTTAAAAAAAACCAAACAACTCAGTATCATTAGCAGGAGAAAGGCAGCTATCATTTTATTGACAGATTAAACTGTCCCAGTTTGGATATGTCAATGTGCAAATACGCACCGGGGCGGGGGAAGTCTCTGGGGGTTTCCTCTGAAACTTCATCTATAAAGGGTGGAAGAAAGGAGACCCTGCCCTTACTTCAAGGATTAGGAAATGGCGTAGAGAAATGGATTTGCCTGTAAAATACACCACAACTCTGTGGGCTTTCCAGGGGTAAGTGCTACTTTTCAAAGTCCTGGGATTGTATTTACCAATGATTTAGTATAATCATTTGGTTGTAATTAGAATGCAGTGCCCAAACTAGCTTATTCTTTGTACAATGATAATTAAATAAAACCTCTGATTATGACCTGTGCTCTCCAAATCTCTACTTTATTCTGTCTGAAACAGAGCAAACAGGAGCTCTGATTTTAAGATGTATTCTTGGTGGATTTTCATTTTTTTAACAATATTTGCTCAGTGGTTGGTATAATCCTGTTTAAAAGGGTTTTTTTTTTTTTGCTTACTCAAGCATGTTCTGTCTGGCTACCATTGTTTCATCCCTCATTCATAACTGAGTAACTTAATGCTGAAATCAAACAAGTTTGAGTTTCAAACCCAGACAAGGGTTTTTTTTTTTTGTCATTCCGTTTCCATTTTACTTTGTGCAAACAGGTAGTCCTTTTGTTGGCTGTTCTGTAGCTAGCAGTCGCATTGAAAGCATTTGAAGCCAATTTTCATACAGAGCAAACATTCTGCGGTTAGAAGGGCTTAATTAGCTCAGGTGCCTTTACTGCTGGTATATACCTCCTTATCTTGAAAGTAGTATCCACCAACTAATCCTTTATTTATGTTGAGCTTTGGAATTTCCTTGAAATGCCTTTTTGTAACCTCTCCCAGTATAAATGGGAAGTGAACAGACTGTCAGGTAAACAGTGAGGTTGCAGATAAGCAAATTAATAACATACTTGACTGTAAGTTTCTTCTCACTGGTGGCAGGTTGAATGCTTGTGATTAACCTCAGAAAGAGTGCCAGCGGTGTGCTTATTCCTGCGATATGGTTTGTTACCTTTTGTTGTACCATTTTACAAAAGAATCTTTTCTTGTGTTTATGCATGGGAGGACTGAATTTGTTAATCAAATGTCCAAGGCTATGTTTTCAGTGCTCAAAAGAAGGGATTGTTAAACCACAATAGCTAATTTGCGATAGCAATCTCAATGTGAAATCCTAGTGGACAGGTAGATTTTTTCCTGTAAAACAAGCTGAGATCACAGTGTATTCTCCAATTCAGCGTGAACAAAACAGTAACCTCTTTCCATTTTACGATGATGGAACTAACTCAACTTTACTCCCTTGGCATAAAAAGGTATTGTTATAGTTTGGTTTTGGTAAATTCTCAGCCCCATTGTGAAATGGTTTTTCTGATTACAGGATTAAAGGTAATCCTAGAGAATCCTGATAAAGGTGGCTGAAAAAGAAAATCTGTAAAACCATTGTATTCCATTTCTTAGGTTTCTGGTTTTATAACAGTATATGATTGCACTGATAACTGGTTAATTGAGAGTATCCCCTCATAGGAGGAGAACAAGGAGTATGGCAGAAGTTACTGCTTTCTTCTCTTCCATATTGAGCGAAAATGTCGAATCTGACACTTTTAAAAGGTAGTAGTGATGGGAAGTTGAATCAGCCAGAAATAAAGAAATCATAATTTTGGTTTAGCTATACCCTGTATGGTAAAAGAGGCTTGTAGGCATCATATCTGAAACAGCTGCCTTCCTATTCTTTTTTTTTTTTTCTCCCCCAAGAACCACGTAGTTTGCCATTTCAGATTAGATCATGGTGTATGCCTTGCCTACAGAAAGAAAATAAATTCTGATTTGGTTTGAGTTTGTTTTGTTTTTCTTATCCAAGTACTGCAGCAGCAGTCTAACTGGGCTAGACTAAGGTGTTTTATCTCCCTTGTGCAATGGAGGATAATTGCCTCTTCCCCCCCCCCCATCCTTGCATTCAGGGTCTGAAGGAAGGATTATGTATGCCCATATTCAAAGACTTTTTTTGAGCTTCAGGGGGGCTGGTGGGAATGGACCCTGAGGCAGGTGTCATAGCCATGGCCACAGATGTTTTAACTGAAAGTGAACACCCAGGCTCCAGCTGGCAGAAGAGTGCAAGAAAAATGCTGCCTTAGACCTAATAAAAACAAGTGCTCATGAATATGTTATTTCTGTTGTGAGATTAACATGTAACGGTAGTACCGAATATGCCTGCTCAGAGGCATGTAACTCAGAATTCAGGGCTGACTTGTTCAGATCAAAGAGGGAACTCAACCAAAGATTTGCTTGGATTTTGAGAGATCAATTTTTTTTTTTTTTTTAAGAATGTAACAATCCACAGATCTGCATGTAATGCTGATCCTGCTGTAAGACTTAAGAATGAACCAATTCCAGGGGAAAATCGGAAGTGTAATAGTTTTTGGTATCCAGTCTCTTGTGAAATGGAGTCGGAGATCTTTGTTTTTTATCAGAGAAAGGGTCATAACCTCATCAGCATTCCCTCCCTTCCTCATCACTCCCCAAAGGTACAGTACTCCTAATTGCTTTTGGCAGAGAAAAGCTATGAGGAAGTCAGGGAATATGTTTTATTTTATGTTATTGTCATTAGTCTGAACTAGTTCTTAATCTAAAATTACGAAGACATCATTTATAAGGATATATCTATTGCAGTTTCTATTTGTTTTCACTCCTTTAGGCTGTATAAGGCAGTGATAGATACATGCTTAACTTGAAGGAAATCGAAAATGTTGTAAATGCTTCAAATTCAGGACTTGCCTATTTCTTTACAAAATTGGTGAGCTTCTCTGCACGTTAGCCTGATACAATGTGATAATGACTGTACTTACAGTCCCTATACAACACAGACTATTTTTCCTATATTTATATTTGTTAGATCTGTATTAAGAATAACTTGTGAGGTGACATGAGGTGTTTCTAATCAATATAGCAAGTAAACTAAAAATGCAAAGCCTTGTTTAGCATTGTATCCTAGTTTTTGTAAAAAGACATTTATTCTTTCCTGCCTTGATAGTATGAATCTAGATCGTATGTTTATATTCTGTATCTAGACTATATTGATGGTATATGCTTAAATAAGCATTAAATGTAGTCCAACAATGATGGTGGGCACTTGGTGGTTCTGTGGCAGCTGCTCCTGTAAGCTGAGCAATGTTAAGAGAGCTGGTAGCCCTCCTGCTGCTACATTTGCCCCTGTATGTTGTACCTGCCTGCTCAGTAATCAATAGCTGAGGCTGTCATGTGACCGTATCTGTCTTTTCCTCAGTATGTCTATAAGTGCTGCCTTTAATATATTGGTCTCTGGCCTTTCTGTTTATTTTGGGGAATCCCTTTTGTATTTTTATTCTGTAACATTACTCTGCAAAAATGCATACTTAAAAAAAAAAAACAAAACAAACCACCAAAAAACCCCCCCCAAACCAAATACAATTTCTCTGTAGGATAATACAGTCCACAATAGAGCTGTGATATCGTCACAGTTAGGAGCTGTGTAATTGTGATGGAAGAGCTTTTAATTAAAAAAAAAAAAAGAAAAGAGTAGAAGTGTTGCTAGTGAATTAATGGACATATAACTGCTAAGTAAACTCATGTAGGATATGTTTAATATTTAAGTGAGGAACTCTGCTGAAGAAGAAAAGTGAGATTGTTCTGACCTTCATTCTTTGCTCACAAGAACAAAGTTAAGCGTGTGCGATAAAGATAATGCGCGTTGCTATTTGCAGAATTGGAGCCACTATCAATATTTGAATGTGGTGGCCAAATCCAAGGCTGTTAAAAATAGGTGGAACTTGGAACTGGGTCAGGTATTACCTAACAGAGGTGGTTTCCTCTGTGATACGTGCAGCTGAAATTCAAACCCTGCTTCCTCCAAATTCTTCAGGTGTATTAGAAAGGTGCATGAAATATGTCAAATAACTCGTTTTTGAAAAGTGTGATATAAAATCTCCAAACTCTTGGATGCAGATTACAGTAATGAAAGGACCAAATCTGTTCCTGGTCGCACAGGAAGGACCTGAAAACACAAACCCTGTATTTATTTGTGAAGTTTTGTTCAGGAAGATGTAGCTCGTTTGCTTAGTGCTGCCTGAGGGAGGGAGCTGGAAGATGATTAAATTAGTTTTCGGTTTGTTTGTACAGAGGCTTTGAGTGTAATCACTGGGTCAAGTTTATTTTCCTTTTTTGATCAAAGTTAGGTGCAGAACTGAGAAGTTAAAAATTGCTATGCCGGCGGTGAGAAACAAGCTGCCTCCTTTGCTCCGTTCCCTTTGCTATCCCATCTCCCTTCACCGCCATCCAACCTTAGAACCTTCAATAATTACTTTCATGATTGAAATTATGGAAATGTTCCCAGCGGTCCAGACCTGCCAGGACTAATTAAACCTCAGGATTTGACAGTTTTTTCAATTTAAAATTGAGCTTTTTAAAGCCTATCTGAAGACATGATTTCCATTATCTCTCTAGGGGCCCTGACATAGTTCATACTTTAATATGATTTCTAGGGAGTAAATTTACTTTATCTTTAATTCACACAGCTCTGAAATTTAAAGAGAGTTAATGAAAAACCTGCATTAATTAGTCTTTTGCCATTTGCAACTTCCCTTCTTGCAAACTTTGGTCAGAACGCATGAAAGGAGGGACAGGTAGTTTCCTTGAAGCTTAAATGAACAGGGCACTGGCCCCCACCTGTGAAGTATTTTACTTAGGTTTGTGGGGTGTATTTTAATAAATGCAGGGAGGTGTGTAGCTAGTGAAGTTCGTAACTGCTGAAGTTAGTTCACTGAGTCTTCCAGGAACTTTCTTTTGAATTTACTGTTTGGCATGCACGGAACGACGTAGCTGCTGTTTGACAAACATCGAGGAGCAATAAATTGTAGCTGTAATTCAGCTTAGTGCTTAGGCAGTATATGTATTGCCCTCCAATATGGCTAGAACTTATCTTTTAATGCTAGGATAATATAAAGTAATATTTTGACTCTTTATGAACACTTTACTCGGGTACGCACTGTACGACCAACAATATAAGCCATAGCAAACACAACCAGTTGATAGTGAGCAATACTAGATGTTTTAGAAGATGGGGTAATTACATTGTCTGATGTGCCCTGCCCATTGCATAGCTAATTTATGCTTCTAGGACCTAAACTCTTGTACTCTTTTAAGTTTTAAATTCTATTTAATAGAAAGGTCAGTGTTCATTATTTACCATGTGTTCAGCAGATGTCCGTGGCTGGTTCCTTGTTATGCACGGTTGTCTACCCTTAGCTTATCGACTCACATTATATAGGTGTGAAACTGATCTATTGCTATAAGCATGAGTTTGTCTTTGCTAGCAAGGAGTACAGTCTACCATTAGGATTTCCTCGGTTAATTTAAATCTCGCTTTTGTGACAGAGTTAACTCTTTTCTCCAGATTTAAGTGTTGCTTCTGTTTGAAAAGATGCTTTTGTTCAAAATAGTCTTAGAAAAAAGAGAAAAACTTTCTTGCTTATGTAGCTGCATGTCAGTAATGTTTTATTTCTTTTCCTCTCGCTTCTGCTCTTTCTAAAGATTTGCAAGCTTTAAGTTTTGGATTAAGAAAAATAGTACTTTAAAAATAATAATAATTAAAACACCTCCCCCCCCCCCCCAAACCAACCAACCAAACAGAAAACAGTTCTTTGTCCCTCCCTAACTGTGTTTGAAAAAAAGAAAATACAGTATTCATACATAGCTTGGGGAAGGAAGTTAGGCTGGTACCTTTTACTCTGTTTTTACTAAAGGGATGTCCGTGTATGTGGCTTCTGTGGCTTTGGTGCTACTTGGTAACTCCAGTAACTCAGCCATTTGTCTAGAAGAGATAATAGAGAGAGATGCTGTATATGTAAATATGTGCATTTAAGATGTTTGAGAGGACTTTTTTTTGTTCTTAAATTCTTACAGTTTATTTAATATCCAACTAATTCATTTCCTCTTTTGTTGGCAGAAAATAGAATTTTTCTTCCCATTTTACTTGCCAGATTATGTCATTGCAGGTTAGTGATGCAGTGTGTGTGTGTGTGTGGTGGGGAGGATGTTACTATTTTAAGAAAGTCTTTTCCATCAGCACTTTATGTAGTCTGTACAGGGAGTTTGAGTCCTAGCCATAGGGCTCAAATAATTGAGCAAATAATTTGCCAAGCAGCATTTCCCAGACAGCTTATAGAAGGTAATTCTGGAGGATTCCCAGACTTCAATAATTGAAAGACACTGCTTGGTGTGCCTGCAGCTTTCTGCAGCTGGAATGCAAAACTGGTGGTGGAATAAACGTGAGGAGGCTGAAGATGCTGCAGAGCAGCAGACGGGGAAGAAGAATTTTCCTGAAAGATGCCTTTTTTTTTTTTTTGTCGTATTCCTCTTTGAGGCCTGCAGTGATGGCAGGTGTCCAGCTGTGTTATCAAAACTGCGGTTTTAAAATTGGAATGAGAGGATGGCTCTTAGCCACTCATTAATCCTGTGCTGAACGTCTCCAAGAGAGTAACCAGTTACATGGCTTCACAAGTGCAGAAGTAATCACGGGGGCAGGGGGGTGGGGGGTGGCAGGGGGACTTACTCTGCAGGCATGTTTCTGGACAATAACATTTCTAGAATGTTTGAAAACAGCAGTGCCTAATTGTCTGTTATTTGTTGGGCTAAATGGGAAGTATAGTGTACATAGAGTTATGCCTCCAGTGAAAATGAATCTGCATTTGCTGTACGACGAGTTTTTGGGGTAAGCCTTTCCTTTTCTTTTACCTTTTCCATCTTTCCCACTTTTGCCTGCTTCCTCTAAAAGTTTTTACAAATATTTGGAGTTCCTATAAGACCCTAAAAACAGAGAATCTTTTATAAAAAAAAAAAATGGTAATGCTGTTCTGTAAAAGTATATATGGCATTTTCTTGGTTTGTCATTTTTTGTCATGGGACAGCGATATAATGTAATACAGTAAGCACTTAGGGACTGTTGAGTAATTTAAAATAGGAAGTTTACTGTGGTACTTCGTTTAATTTCTAAGGTAACTTTAATTTCCAAGAATGAAGTAGCGAGAAAAATGACAAATACTGAAACTCTGTATTTTCATGCCAAAAATTTTCTGAGTTTTTTTCCTGAATTAGTCGTTGAGTCTAGCATAGCTGGGATGACCAGTCCCTTTGGCCATTGCAGCTTGTTCATCTCAGTATGCATGTGTTCTGTCCTCTCAGTGATGTACCCAGATGTCTTCAATTCACTGCCTGAGTGGCAAATATTAAATGCTGTGGGGCTGTTTTGGTCATCATCAGAATTGCGTTTTGTGGGGGTTGACATCGCTGTATAAGAATGAAAAGCTGTGTTACAACACTAAGTATGTTATTCCTGGGTAGTTCATTTGCCATTTCTCTTTGAGATGGGGGAAAAAAAGAGGAAGATACAAAGAGAAACTGCAGAGTTTGAGTGTTTCAGACATGCTTTATGCTGAATTTTTACAGAAGCCATAGAAGTGCAAAGTATTTTTTATTTTAGTGTCAGTATAATACCTTATTCTTGTCACTGTTAATGTTGTTTTATCCCTAGGGATTGATTTGTGGAAGTGTGTTGCTCAGGGGCATGTGAAAGCACAAGTAGTTGTCTTGTTTAGTCAAAGAGCAAGCAGATTATGGTCTCAAATACCACTCTAGTTTTATTTTGGGATTGGAAGATTTGCTCTCTCTAAAAATTGCTAGCTATAGGGGGAAAAAAAAAGTTATTAATTTTGCTAAAACCTTTGCAGAAGCATTCTCACTTTAACTTGCTGGCTTTCAGGGAAAACCAAGTTCAATACTTTACCTTTCTATGGTTCAAAATAAGTCACTTGTATGTCCTGGCCTCCATGTAAGTGCTCTACAGAAGATGGATTGAAGTGAAGTTACAGTTCTTGTTGTGGGAGAAAGTGGGAAGAAAGGAAAAGGATGGATTTAGCACTGCCCAAAGGAGCTTGCTCTAACAGGAGATACGAATCCCCAAACTGTATCTCTGAAGCCACTGAGGTTTACTGCAACTCAGTTTTGTTTGAATCAGCTGATAGGAAGTGATGTCTATCCAGAAACTCGTGTTGTGTGTGCACTTACATGCACACACATGTATGTGTTGGTAGATTTCATGATTCCAGTTAAATCAATGAGACTGCACGCCTGATGCTAAGCCTATGTTTAAGTGAGGATAAAAAGAGGATATGGTCCGTCTGTCTGTCTGTCTGTCATCAACTTCTTTTCTCATGCTTTTTAATAACCCACAACACCTCCCCAGAGATCCTTTGATAGGTAAGGGAACAGGCACGTATTCTAGTTGAACCTGCAAAAACCAGACATCCAGTCTTGGGGACAGCTGTGCCTGATAGTTTGTGCGGCTCCAGCGAGCAGGTACCTTTGTTCTCCCAGAGGTTTCCAATCACTTTGGCACAGTGACAGAGGGGACAGCCCTCTTCTCCCTGTAGCCCCTGCGCTGTGTACTCCTGCCGCTCCCTCCCTCTGGCACGAACAGTCGTGCAGCTGCTCAGTTTGAGCAGAAGCCTGGTGCAGGTGAAAACTGAGCTGGGTGGCCACAGGACCATTATTGCTCTTGTGAGCACTAATGGGGCTTGAGAGTGTGTGATCCAGAGCGAGAGGAGAGAGGCAAGCCCACAGGTGGGCTTAACAGGGATTTAAAGCGACTCTGAAACAGTGCCCTGAGACCAGACTGGTCTGAAAGTTAAGAACCTAAATGTATTTTGCTCACTGTCTGTAATATCCTCATATTAGCATTTAATCCTCTTGCAAGGATTTTGACTAGCATATAAAATGGATAACTAATTTATTACAGCCTATCAAAAGAAGTAAGAAAATATTTAAAGAATATTTAAAAAATAATTTCTATTTTTAAAATATATTTTTTTCCTGTACCTTTAGAGTAGAGAGAGAAAAACAGCAGATGGAAAATGCATTATATGATTGTTTCCTTCAGGGATTAATCTCTTAAATGACAAGAGCAAATACTTGGGGAGATATGTTTTGCCTGTGTGTGATGTGTTTTTTCACAATGCTTATAAATATACTTTAATCATGTTTGCTAGCAATGTCAGGATACCTAGTGTATTTCCACAACGTCTGGGTTTTGAGAATGGTCTAGAGAGGACATGGCCAGTTATTATAATCTTGGACAGCTTTTTGAATTAGTTTATTTTTATAACCTGGGGCTTTCCACTGCCCTGAATACTTGCTGACCTTTAATTTCATTTACTGGAGGGTGGGGAGGAAAGAGGAGAAAAGAAAGGCCTTAGGAAATTGCTTTTCCCACCCTGCCAAAGAAGGTAGCTTTCCTTGTAAGTCTTGTTTGGGTTTAAAGGGTGCAAGCAGAGGAAAAAATATAGATCATCTTGCATCCTTCATAAAAGCCAAATGTTGAAAGCAAAGTATCAAATATTTAGCAGCATTACAAATTTGATACAACCTCTGTAATAAATTAGTATGTCAGGTTTATAAAATGTTTGTAGTCCCTGCTGAACAACCTTTATCCTGGTATGTGATTATTTCTAATATACTCTATTTACTATTTCAATAATGCTTACTTTAACTGGGTATTTATTATAATGGATTTTGCTTTGTATTCATAATGTATATACTAAATTATGTATCTGTTAAGATTCTTTTCTTCCTACTTAGGTCATCCAGTTTTCTCAAATTGAAAGTATTCCTTCATGCAGTCGCTTACTTTTTTGCTAGATTAATTTAATCCACTCCTTTATTTCCATTTTAAATCAATACCAGACTTTTGGTTTAGTAACACCTCTCTCCTGTGATCTGGAGGGTTGAGTTTGTCAGCTACTTTTCTACAGCTGGAGAAAATCTATTTGTTCATTTCTTAACCTTTTGACATATCTGTTTTTACAAGCCTGGCTGTTTTTGGTGGAGGATTGAAGTATAGAGTAAAAACTGCAGGAGGAAACATCTTTTGTTATGATGAGAGTGTAAACTGAGCCTAATGCAAGGAGGGGGGAGTATGCTTACATAAAAGATTCTTACACCCCCACCCCCCCCCAAAACAAACAAAAAAAAAACAACAAAAGAGAGACCCTCCTCTTCCTTTACGTGATTGCCTGTTGAACTTTAATATGCTGTAATAAAAGGTGATTTTTTAAAAAGTTTTATTCACATATCCTAGACATATGACTGTAAAAATGACTTGTAATTAGTTAAACTGCTGATTCTTCACTATATAAGCAGGCTCAGTAAAGTTGAGGCTACCCTTTCCTGCTGTTCATGGCAGCAAGTGAGGCAGGTCTGAAAAGGCATGACCACCGACCTCTGTGTGAAGATCCTAAGACGCCCTTACCATTGTAATAAGCTGGGAAATGCAGGAGTTTAAAACATTCAGAGAGGAATCGGTTTACAGGATCTGCACGCTAAGTGTTTTCTGATGGCCTGCTGTCTCTGACCCCAAGCTCAGGAGAGTCCCAAGTCACTGGTGCATGTAAGTGCTGAAGAAAGAAGTAGTTTTATCTGTCTTCTGACTTGGAGTGTTATATCCATCAAACCTTTAGGCTTCAGCAACTTAACACCAATTCTACTTTTATCACACTTGGAAAGCATAACATTATAGCAAAACTACTTAACCTTTTCCATATTTTCCCAGTAAAAGTAGAGGTTTGTAATAGTGTGGTGTGACAACAGGTCAAGTTTTCATCCTTTTCCCTTCTCCCTCAAAGTAAGTTGTAGCATCTGGCAACAGAATGTGTTGTTAATATATGCATAAGTATATGAATAAATATATGCATAAAGTTGAAAGATTTTTGTTTTCTCTCTTTATGTCATAAAAAATGTGTCTGAGTATGTTGCAATGCCAGAGGACACCACAGTCATTACATGTCATATAAACATGTGTGAGATAGTTCTACGCTAAACGTAGGAACAGATAAGGGTCTATCTACTCTGCAGCAAAAGTATCCGAATGGGCATAATCCTGTTCCTGGATTATACTCATATATACTCACTAGCTGAGACCTCTGTTGCCAGTAGGACCGGGTGGCTGTGCTGGAGGAGACCTGGACATGCCCTAGCTTGGGAGTGCTGGCAGAAGCTGCAGCATCACCTCTGGGCTGTGGTGATGGGCTGACCGCTCAAATCAGAAGCTTGGGAACGGCTGTCTGTCTAAATGCATTTGGGGTGTCAAGTAGACAGACTTGTACCAACAGTGTAAGAAAAGAAGCTAATTTCATATATTGGAGCTTTCTTTTGCAATAGCGAAGTGGATCATGATCCACTTTGGGGATATGGCCATGAGGATATGGCCATGGCCTCTTTAGGTATCTACCTAGCAAGGCTTACACCTAGTGTTGTTCCTAATGTGGCAAATGAAGACCTGTGGCAGATGGAAACTGAGTAGCCATTTAAATTTTTTTGTCAGCTGTTAAAGTCAGTGAGTTATGGTTGTTTTCACAAGCTAAATACCTAGCTCCAGGCTCTGTTTTCTAAAGTTGCCGTACTCTTTCAGCTTCCCCTTGCCTGAAGCCCTGAGTGCTTTGCATTGACAAGGGACGTCAAATCTGGAAACTCTCAGCAAAGGGCTGTTCTGAAAACTGGGGCCTAATTCCCTTGCTGTGACATAGAGCTCTATGTGAGAGGAACATCAAAGTTAGCAGACTAACTGCAGTGCTAAAATTTCATTATGTATAGTCTCTGCCTTCACTGTGATGCTTTATTCCTATTTCTTAAAATTGTACTAAATGCCTTCCATTTCAAGTGGGAATTTCTGATGAGCTATATGGCTGCCATCAGTCAATATCAGTTTTCCAGTCAAGAGCACATGTAAGTTGTGGCATCAGATAATCCAGAGAGGCACAACTGATAATTTTTTTTCTTCACTGTGGGTTGTTTTTCATCTAACCAAACTCAGGAGATGGACCCCAGGGTATCAGCTGTAGTGTAAGGCTTTATACTCCTCTTGCATCAATTCACTTGTTCTGGGGATGGGAAAGGATAAATCATTCACGTTAAGGGCTCAGGACTTACATGCATAAAGAAAATGTGCCAAAGCCATTTAACTTTTATGGCAGGTTAGAATATAACTCCTTTTTCAGAACTGTTTATTTAATTTTAAAGCTTTTAGATGTAAATAGTAATGGGATATCAGCTGAACCTTTTAGGTGGCCTAGTGCGTGATTGATGCAGTACATCCCAATGACCAAGAACAGCTTGTCTCTTAAGTGGGTAAAAATTATTCTCTTGGGCTACTGATACCTAGTTAGTAATGAGAAATATGATTTTTTTTTTTAATGTTAGTAGGATGGCTATTCTAGTTTCTGATTTAAATACAATAAATGTTTCCTTAAAACTCATATGGGAAAAGCCCATGGTAAGCACTTTGGAAATCTGAAAACTCCAACGGGATGCATTCATATCCCTTCTGTTCTGCTTCGGCAAGTCTGAAGATTTTTTTCTTTTTTTTTCTTAAAATGAATATCTTTCAGATGAGAATGTGGAGTTGCCTAGTGAATTACCTTTATTTAAACTAACAGGATAAGTTGTCACTTCCCATGCTCATTCATCTCTGTAACAAAGGGGATAAATGGAGGGGGCAGGTGGGAGTGCTGAGGAGGGATTCCTAGCAACATCACTATGTGCAGAGTAACATTACAGGCTTAAGCAGAACCACCAGTATCAGCGATACGTTCCTAAACCAACTATGTTAGTTCGAAAAGAGAAAAGCAAACATAAGAGAAAGGAATGTCAATACAGGGGGAAAATGGTGGGCTCCAGTGTAACACACTCAGCGCTTACTCCGTAATTGTTTTCCTGTTTGCTAATGGTGGTTATCAGGTCTTTTGTCTTAAATATGCTTTTTGCCACCTCTGGATGCGAGAGACACAGTGCTGACATAGTGGGACTTGGAGTTTGGACTATCCTTTTCAGAGTATATGGAACTTGATAACAAAAATCCCCCATGGTTCCTCCAGTAAGAAATCTAGCAAATCCCTATGATATTTGTTTTGCTCCCATCCCTGTATGTCAATGTTAGCATGTGACCGCTAAGAAAATCGATAAAATGGAAGACCACAACTCAAAATCCTATAAATTGGCAGTGGTGACTGGTTAAGTGTATTGAGTGGGTAGGACTTCCATTCTTGCTTTCCTAGGCTTTCATCGTCCCACATTTCTCCCTGTGCAGTATTCTTCCAAGACAGAGTTATTGGCAGATGCAGAAGTATTAACAACAAATTATCCACGGCAACAGGACTTTCTCTTGAATATTCTTCTAACATTTGAAATCCTTCTTTCCCTAGGCATGAATAAGTTATAAATAAAACACATATATAACACAATCAACGTACATTAAATGTAGTGGTTAAACTGGATTGAAGTTTGTGCAATCTTCTGGTAAGCTAGATGTCTTCTAGAAACACAGTTTGTGTCAATGCTGTTCATCGAGTCCTAAAAATAGCTTAATATTGTTGTACCTTAAAGGGCAAAGGGGAATACTGATGTTGAAGTTGAAGCCCCTTCTTGATAATTCCAGTGGGTCTGTGCTGTGCTTGTTAAGAGATGCTTTTATCCTTACAGCTGTGAGTCCACCGTGGTAATTTTGCCATTGAAGATCTATTACCCATGGTGATCCTTTGGCAGCTTCTCTTCTGTCCATCAACGTACACGTGAATGTCACGGTTTAGCCATGGAGCTCTTTCAGTTTTTGATGTTGCATTTTTCTGACTCGAGGTCAGCTATAGCAATTGCCATGCAAAAGGCAGCAATATGACCACAGTCAGTTTGACTCTTCATGCTATATAGTGTTCAGGCCAGATGCCTTTGTCATTGTTTTCAAAGGACTTTGCTCTAATTTCATCAGGAGGGGAATGTTTCTCCCAGACTGTTTTTCTAACTGTCAAAATATTTTGCAATGAATTTATAATTGGCAGGGTCTGTGCATAGTTTAAAGGTTTAAAATGTTTCAAGTCCTTTGGTTGTAGATTGTAAAGAACTTGTATTCACTGAAAAATCATTGGAGTGGAAATTTTAATATCTTTAGTGCTCTATTAAGTGATGCCGATCAATTGCAAAAGGGACCTGGTTTACTCTCCTCATGCTACTTGTCCTGGGGAAGAATATAGCCATTCTTATGGCTTACTTTATTTAGAGATAAATGCTTTTTGATGCAGAAATAACTATAACTGATTTCATCCGTGCCTGTATATAGAAACTGATGACGTGGAGGAGAACCACCACCCTTCTGTTTCGCTGAATAAAGTTAGTGAAATTATTTACAAGCCCTGATTCAGCTCAAGTGTCTTGCTAAATACTTACGGCTGATCGTATTTACATTCTGTTACTCATTTAAATTACACAAATGTGACAAATCTTTTGCTAGAATCTTTGTTAATATAACATTTCAATAGCCGTAGGATTTCTAAATAACTGTAAAAGTGAGGTGCTTCTTACTGAAATTCTGCCTACATGAATAATACATTAGAGGTGATGCCACAGGGGGACAGTAGGAAAATGCCCAGCTAAACTTCTTTTAACCTGTGCCTCTTTGTAACAAAATAGTAGTAGTCAGGGTTTCCAAAGAGATGGGGATTTGAAAAGTGAGCACGCCAGCTAATAGCTGTGGTAACAGGCTGAACGTAGTGGAATAATACCAATGTAGTAGCCTCTCAGTGTGTCTCTGCGCCTCAGAGCTCAATAGTGAATGCGCAGCATTGTTCGGCCATGAAAAGTCCCGGAGCTCTTGGGATGTCAGGGCAGACCGAGGGAAACTGATTTTCAGCTTGTAGCCTCCTTGTAACAGGGCTGGAAGAAGCCTAGGGGCACTTACCCATTCCTCCCTGCTCTTTTGCTGTACCAGCATCATGCTTGTAGGTGGTGAGTCCCCTGCAGGGATCTTACAGCTCAGCAGTCTACCTATGGGAGAAGACAAGAGAGAGGGGAAGGATTTTTTTTTTCCCCTCGCCTCTTTGTTTGATGAGTTTCATGGTTGAATGTTAAGGGAAAGCTTTCCCTGGGGGAAGTTAGAAGGTGACATTTGGAATTTAAGGAAAAGCATGGGCATGACAGAAGATAGTTCACTGAGGATTTACGACTTAATGTTCTTAATTTGATTGCAAGTTTTGGAAGAAAAGAAGTGTTTTACTCTGTGAGGTTTATTTAAAAATAAACCAAGACTCTGGGTAAGTTGTGAGAATGGCTAAATCATGCCCCAGATTACCTTGTAAGTTCCCGTGTGTGTAGGATATGAGTTGAGAAACCTTTGATGTTCTCTCTAAAAACAGGAACAACAAAAGGAATTGTTTTCTAGCAGGGCTTGTTAGGAAAACCCTGCAGTTCCACCACAGAGTTAATACCTCCTCCCCTCCTCAGCCCCCACCCTCGCTCATTTTAGGCCATAGTATTCGCCTTCATGGCCAAGTTGCTCCAAGTCCGGGTTGTGTGTTTTGGATTTGAGATTTTGATTTGGATCCCAGCTCTACTATTTAAATAAGGAGGGATTTGCTACTCCTCTCTCACAGAAAACAAGCAAGTGGAAAACCCAAACAACAAGAAAAATGGTGGGATTGAATGTCCCTATCTGGAAGAAAGATACAGCACGAAGAAGAAATCTGAGAAAAATAACTCCTTTAGCTGTACTAACAGGATTTAAATAGGAGTCTAAGTTTCTGTTTTCCCTGTCTCTGATCTAAACACTGAGAAAGCTCATCTGAGTTGTTTACTGAATACTGGCAGTTGTTTGGGCCACATGGACGGATTTAGATGTTGTTTATTGTAGATAAGAAGCAGTCTGAAAACTGGCCAATGTAAAAGTGTTTGAAGGCTGCCAAAGAGAAGTAGTATGGTACTGACTGTAAAAGTCAGGAAAGCAGAAGGATGGTAGCAGACAGTTGTTATCTGATGTCTTTTCATGAATGTTTTAAATTTCTCCTACCTTGCTGTAAAACATGTAGTGGTACATTTTTATGAATGAGGTTTCATGCCCCTTTCTTGTTTGTATTTGTCAGGGTTTTTTTTCCTCCGGATTGACAAAAAAATGCATAAGAAGTCCAATGGTCAGTAGAAATCTGAAGGTCTGTTTTCACTCACTTTCTTTGTAGGGTTGTTATGTGTGTATAAAATTCAATTAAAATACCTCTGAATAGGAATGTTAGAGAATTTTAATACTTTTAATTCCACAGGATTATTTTTCTGTAGCTGTTGGTAAAGAAGGTATAGGGGCTCTGCAATATATATAGCTTTAATAAAATGACTGTCTTCTGGTTCAAATTAAGCATGTTATTGTTCTAATAAGAAGAAAGTGCAGAGAAAGGCTTACGACTCAGTAAGTCAGTCGCTGTGAATTATGCGCCAAATGTTCACTGTAAGCAAGTCCAAGTCTCTAATCTGTTCGCTTCTTGCCCTGTAGTTTCTGAAGTGTGACTCTTGGCACTGTTAATCTTGAATACTGATGTGTCGATAAGTGTTGCAGGCATTAACACCATATGTACATGGGTGCAGAGGCCACACTGCTCTGTACACCGACACTGCAATGATCTCAAATAACCTCAATTTCTGCTTTGCTTCTTGCGTACAAAAGCTCTAAGGAAAGTACTGCTTGTTTGACATAGAGATTTTGTTGTTCTCAATGGTTTGTCTTCATGAAATAACAGCTAAAAGTAGGAAATACTGCACACACTGCAGAATGGCCTTAAAGCAACTCTGAAAGCATTGTGAAGCCACTTCTTCATCACAAACATGGTTCTATTGGAGTGGCTTTCACAGAAATACTTTAAAGCTTCATGACAAGGAAGGGAAGGGAGAGGGTAGGGAAGGACCAAATCAAGGTAAACAGCAGCCAGGATGTGATGGGATCATCAGTAGAAAATAAAAAATGAAGATTTGGGGTGACCGTTTTTTTTACAGATCTCATGTATGTGGCAGCAGTAAGACACCTTGATTTTCTGCTCTGACCAGTTATTTTGTTGCCATTTAGCAGTCCTAGTCTACTTGACCTTATTTATGTAAAATACCATACTTAGCTATAGAAGTTATATAGTGAGAAGAGCTGCGGTATGTTGTACTCCTTTGAACTTGAACACCTGCTTGGTTTCTTTTAATTTATTTTCATTTAAAGTGCTGTGAGATTTCAAAATACTAATTAGTGTACGCTGCAAAAGTCTGTTGCAGTCATTTATTAAGTCCAGAGTCCTTTAACTGTCATTGAATATGTTCCTATTAAACTGGGATTTTGAAAGAGCTGTTACCCTACTGTTATAATGCCACCTTAAAAATAAGACCTAATGTTCCCTTTTAGCAGGGTGAGCATAAGAAAACAACTGATGACTCGAAATGCCAGAGCCAGTCTGTGGTGGAGCCAGACCATCAGGATGTCTTAGTTCCAACCTGGGTAGAATTTAAGGATTCTTCTCCCCAAGATGTAAACATGAATACTGGTTTCTGCAGCTTTTATATTTATTCAAGAGAGGAAACCCAGAAGAAAGTTTTTATTTTACTGTAAATGCGAACATCTGTTAGTATGAGTCTCGTGTTACTATTTCAGTTCTGTTTCAAAATTCTAGTTGCTAAACTTCCTGAGGTGCAGAGGAGGTTCCAGTAAGTGTCTCCAGTTCAAAAGCAAATGCGAGAAATAATTTAGCTGGATTTAAAGAAAAACATCAATTATTTAAAGCTTCTGAAACTCACTTTTATTTGGTATCTAATGAAATCAGCTATTCCAGAGAACTGGCTTTTACAAAATGTGTTTTTTTTCAGGCAGGATTTTCACTGGAAAGGTTTGGAAGTCAATGGAAAATTCAGTGGCAGAAGTGAAAAACAGACTGTTAAAATGAGTTTAAAAGAACTAATCTGTTTGTGCTAGATATTGTAATTACGAATTCTGGCTAAATTGGAAGAGATGAGTTGTACGAAGATGCCTCCTTTGTGGTCACACAATTAAATTTTTTACTGTAACTAGTAAGAATGATTCCTAGATGCTATGTTTCCTTCTACTGAAACTATGCATCCCTCTCTAAAGTTTATTTTGCCTACTTTGCATTGCTAGCTATAAGACAGTTAACATTTTTTAATGTTAAAAACATCCCAATGTTCTTGGTAAAGCAACAAGTGTCTTCAGCTATGTTAGGGATGCCTAGCCGAGACCTCCAGTGTGCTTGTGCTACAATGGGCTGTGAAAGGTTGTGAACTTCAGCAGCAACTTTAGCTGCGTTAGATGAAGTTGAAAACTTGCCTTAGCAGTAGTATGGTGGTGTTGACAGGACATTTGCTCGGAGCAGTAGACTAGTCCAGGAAGAAGTAGAAACCAGACCTGATGTCCAAGCACTGTTACAGTGATGTAGTGTAGGACGGAAAGACACTAGTAATGTGCCAGCAGTGAAGCCTGATCCTGTATGGTGCTGGGCGGAAAGAAGAGTCCATGTGGATTTTCATTCAGGTTACGGCACTCAAGTTTGAATGTAAAAATACTAAAACATTCAAGCAGCATCATGTTGAACACTTACTGTTTACCCATCTTCATTAAATGCCAGTATGGGCAGAGAAGAAAAGGATGTATACGCTTGGACTGCATGATCATCTAGGGTATTATTCTTCCATATCTACATGTCGTCACTGAATTTTCATTTGCTCTGATTTAGGATAGGATAGGAATAGAATAGAACAGGGCCATCCTTTTTAAAAGAGGAGAGAAGCAAGCCTTCAGAATTCACAAGGACATGGAAAATAATCCTTTTAAAAGGCCTATAAATGGAGCATTGGATCCATATGCTCTATTTGTGTTGCAGTACATCAGCGGCATGTGACGGCTTGTTCCTTTTGTTAGGTGTCTCTGCAGTACTGTATACAGATTAAATAGCTACTGCATTGCAGAGAGTTATTAATACATTACATTGCACTTTCAGTGAAGATGTCAGTGTGTCCTTAAGCCTGAATGTACCCTGTGGTTGAGTTATGGTTTTTGGTTTTTTGTTGTTGTTTTTTTTTTTTTTTTTTAAATTTTGCTGAGGAGAACTTATTTCTTCAGTAAATCCTTAGCCAATTGGGAGTTACAGAATAACATCATTCCTAACCTCTATAAACTCTACTTACTGTTCAAGTTTAGAAAAATCAAGGCTTTGTTCCAAAATAAAAACAGGTCACCCTTCTCAATTCTTAATCCTGATGCATTAATAATGTGGTCTTATGGCACTGTGCATATAACAGGAGGGAGCAGGAGACAGGGCAGAGAAAGGGATGCACCTCCTAAAAGTTAATGCAGATAAACAAAAGCCAAACTCAGGGGATACGAAATGCTAGAAAATGAGGAGAAGTGGGGCAAAAACATTATTTTTCTGGCACATCTGTGTACAGTTTTCTTGGTGATGCACATTAGACAGTAAAACAGAAGGCTTTTGAGTTTCTAGTCTCCTGCAGTGACAGCTCTCAGTGCTATGCATTTTTAAAGTGATGGGGGGTGAGGGGTTGTTCTTGGGGAAATCCTTATGGATGGGGTAAACTTCTGCTGACTTAGATGTGGGGATATAAGGGAGAGCTAAGGTCAAATGTGGATGTTCAGAGACGAAAGAGCAAGGCAGAGCAGAGTAAGGACCTCAGCTCTATTCCCTTCTCCCCCCCACCCACAGTAATGCTCATGAGAGCTCACTGTGCCAGTTCAGACCAGTGGCTGAAGCTCATGCTGCATTGCTGCAGCCCCTGCTTATACCTCGCCTGCTGAAGCAGACATGGGAACCTCTCTGTCACTGACTGCCTCTGGGTCAGTCACCAGGCTTGATTCGAGCCTTCAGAGTTCAGGAGCTTTGTCATGGCTCAATGACGAAGCTGCTGGAATCATTTGTATGTTATAGGACTTCACAGAAGTGACCAAGCGGTGCCCTATGGCTGGTTGACGCTCTACAGGTCTGCCTAGGAGTTAGTTAAAACCTCCCTCAGAGGTGATAAAAGCTCTAAGGTGGGCACAAGGTGTGAGGAAGCAGAGGTCCAGAGGGGTGAATCATTAGCTCCTGACAAAAATAAGTGTGAAAGTGGCGCATAGCAAATGTATGGTAAATTTGCCACATTCAGGTTATTTGATTGAGTACCTGGGTGCTGCGCTGTGCATGTACTGAGGATGTTGGGACCAGTGTTGGCCATCCTGTGCTTGTGAGTGTGTCCAGGACTTATAGATAAGTGGTGGCTCTGTCTGAAGTATCGCACACATCTTTCAAAAAGTGTGTGTGTATATATATCTTTTAATGTAAATATGTAAGTATTAACAAAACGCTCAGAGACTACAGGAGAACGTATGTGAGAGAGCATGTCTCAGTGATTCCAGACGTGGCAGCAGGTTGTAAACACCTGATCTTTTAGCCTGGGTAAAAGGGACTTTCACCCCGACAGCTTTGACGTTCAGATCGAAGTGTTTCACAGCTTTGCAAATGATCTCAAGGCTGTCTTTGCTTCCTTTTGCTACCTTCAGTTTCCTGCTGAAAGGCGTTGTTGAAGGACTATGCTCTTCAGGAAAACTCAGAATGAAGCTGAGGCTGTGTTACCTACAAGGAGAGATGCAGTGAATTTCAAGTATGATTTTAAAGATAGAGTATCTCTTTCCGGGCTAGGTTTGAGCACACAGCTGTGAGAGCACACTTGGAAAGTGGTGCTAGCAGCTGGGAACTCTTTTGACTTCTTTTGCCTCCCAGCTCCAAGATAGAAATGCCATCACCCCCTCCGCAGGCCAAGAGAGCCATCAGCTTTCCCACCAGTTAGCACCAGTCTATATCCATTTTTTTCCTTTTCTCTGTTTCTTCATCTTTATTCCTCTTTCTCCTCTTACTGTCCCCTTCCCTGCAAAACTTTTTTTTTTCTTTTACTTTGCTTCATTGTGATTTAGCACAGAGCACTTGATGGTTTGGTTTTCACATTTTCTTCTGGAAGTCTTTCCTCTCCCTCTTTAAAAAAAAACACTGAAGCTTTGCAAGCACCCTGCAAAAGCTTGTTCCTGTTTATGTTAGGGCAGAATAGGATCCAGAATGATCCTATTGCCAAGGATCATCCTATTGCGTCGCAGGTTCATGGGAGTTTCTAGCATAAACACAGAAATTTCACAATACTGGCAGGTGATTTATTTGCTTTACATGCTTATCGATATTGTCTGCAAACCAAGGAGCAAAGCGTAATAAATGCTGTGGAAGTGGGGGCTCTATTTGATGTTTTCACAGCGTTGTGCCTAGAAAAATGGAAGTTAGTGGGTGTTGCTCAGTGAAGTGTGCATTTTAAAGTTACCCACAGTGATGCCCATTGTCCTGTCCCTGAATTGCATGATGTCATGTTTCATTTAAGGCTTTTAGTGATGCCGAAGACTGTCGGTGCGCTGGGAAAAAGGCGGTGAGAAAGTTGTGAATCAGGTTTCTGTAAAGCCTTTGTGTTTAGGGTTTTGATAGATAAAAGCTGACTCATGCAATATTTCTGGCGAAGGAGCTGTACAGACTAGTAAGAGCTTCTCATTTTACCTGAGTGCCCAATGAGGTAATTCAGGAACAGCTGAAGGCAGAGCCCGCGCCTCTCCTCTGCCGCACAGGTAGGTCGTGGGTTATTTGGAGAGGATTGGAAAAATAGAGAGGACTTGTTCATCCTGGGTGCGAGGAGCCAGAGACATTCCTCAGTGGTGAGATACTGTCGCAGAGGATTTTCCCTTGCAATAACGTTCTCGGACATTAGCGTGCTTGGTTGTGACAGAGGCTATTCTGCTTTAAATATTGCGGGGGGGGGGGCACTAATTTGACAGACAGAGGCACATTAGTTGGTGACTGTTTTCCCTCCTCATAAGATTTCTAATAAATGGGATTTCTGTTGCTCAAAGTTCAGTTAAAGTACTTGGCAGCGTCTTGTTTGTGACAGTTCAGACTAGAGATCTAATCCTGCAAATAGTGTAGCTCTCTAATGTGATTTTGTTCACAGAGGAAGTTATTTTTAGAAATTATATGCATTCATATGCAAAATTCAGTAATTAAAAATCTGCTGACCTTCACTTGGACAATATTCAGAGCAGAGGATATGGGGAGTGTATTAAAGATCGTGTTGAGATTCTTGTAGTGAATGTATTTTAATCTTTCTCGGTCAGGCAGCTGTATAACATTTATGTTTCTCAATTCCAGTGCTGTGTTTGAATTTGATACTGAATGTAGAAACTGTTCTAAACAGTCTTGCTTACTTGTATCCGCAGTATGAATGCTTTATTTGAAATATGAAAATATCTCAAGGAAAATACAGGAAAGATTTCTTGTAGCCTCATCACTTTCATGTAGCTAAACTTCCAGAGGATGTGAAGCCTGTAATTTCTGGTAATGTTGACTTTGTAGATAACATCTGAGGTGCTCTTTTTCATGCCAGGAGAAAGGCAACAACAATACTAATTATGAGTATAAATTGACTTGTGAGGTTTTAGTCATGCAGTATGTCTTAAAATGTCATGTGCAGTAAACAACTTGGAGGAATAAACACCTATATTTAGACAGGGCTTGGGGATCTTTGTATTTAAATATAAAATTGACTTAAAGCACTTTATCTCTCATTGTATGCTAATGTATGCTAGAGTAGCCAAAGCTGCAGAGATAATGGAAAACCATTTATCATTACCATGAATATAGTTACAGGAAGGAGGCATTTGTTAAAGAAAAGTAAGTGATAGAAGTGGTGTATGCATTTTTGGTGAGAACTTGTTTATGACTGCATGCTGAAAACATGAGATACGCCAAGATAGTTGCTCTGCCTGTGCCTTCAGTGTTGTAAGTAATCCTACAGTTGCCTGCTGGGGTGACACGCGGGTGTTTCTTGCCTTTGCACGGCTGTAGAGTAGGGACATGTTGTTGTTCTTGCTGGGGAGTGCTGTGGGGTTGTGCCGTGTGTGTGTGTCTGTGTGTGTGTCTGTGTGTGTGTGTCTGTGTGTGTCACCAGGGGACGGGAGGTTTGCAGGGGCTGGGGAGGGGGAGAGGCAAACTGAATTCATGCAAAGGCACAAACAAGGAATGACCTTGTTCAGGGAGCGTGTTTCCTTGTGAGTAGGGACAAGTAGTAATTATCCTCCTTTCAGTGCTGAACTAACAAGTAATTACTGTTATTCCTTAATTAAAGTATGCAAATTGAAGAGTTCTTTTTTTTTTCCTCCCCAGACTGAGTTAAATACCGTTATTCACAACAGTTCTCAATATTATTTTGGTTCGTCATTGAAAAGGTTCAGTAGACAAAAGAACAGCCTAACAAAAAAAGCAGTGAACCGGGCCAGACGTGGGTCAGCAGACTTGCTCAGAGCCTGTGCTTCTGAGAGGGTCTGGGGGTACCTACAATTACACACACTGTTTGCAGCCTGAGTTTTGGTGAGCACACCTACCTGCTGGTGCTGCTGCTGAAATTGGTGGCTGGGGGGAGGAGGCTTGTAAATCAGTGCCGCAGGGTATGGGAGAAATGAACTTGCTTTTTACAGTAAGTTTGTATCAAAGACAGAAATTTGTAAGAGGTTACAGAGTTTGCAAAGGCACCGGGTCAGTTATGACATAGAGAGAGCAATCTTGGGGGAGGCTGTTTCCCTGCTCCCCTCACTCTCATTAATTCACTTGTGAATTTTTTGCTGGGCAGTTGGTACAGACCTTAGGCAGCTGGCACAAGAGTGAAGTTACTTTGCGGTAAAACTGTACTGGAGCTCTAGTAAAGCCAAACGCAGACCCTGACAAGAGAAAAGAGGGTGGGCACCTGGCTGTGGCAACGAACTGGATTCAGCTGCTGCTTTTCTGATGGACTTGTGACTGCAGGCATCATCTAAAGTACCTGTTCCTGATTTCAGCAGCGGGGGTTGGTGCTGCCTAGTCTCAGAGAGGTTTCTGAAGATAAACTTGGAAGATTTTCAGATCCCGTGTTATCGGGAAGGGCTATGGGTTTGTAACAGCTACCTGAGGCAGAAACTGAAGACTGGGCAGAGCCAGGGCTTGTCCCTGAGCCCTGACTTAGACAGGCAGGGTGCAGAGTGTTGGGTACAGGACTTGCCAGCTGAGGAAAGGAAGCCGCTTCCTGGTTTTGCACCAAGCTGAAATCCCTGGTCCCGTGGGTCCTGCCTTTCTGCTGGGTTCACCAGCTGCCTACGCGAAGCTGAGGTGGGTTTCGAGCAGGCTTGGAGAGGTTTGAGGTCCTCGCCCTGCATCTGTGTGGACCCTGAGAAATGTGTGTTTTGCTGGTCGGAGATGTAATGGGCAAAATTTTAGCAAAAACTCTCTACAGAGAAGCCAAATGACCAATTTACACCTGGCTGGGAAAGGAGTAAGAATGAAGTAAAATGTAACTTTCGAGGCTAGCAGTCAAGATGAAGCTCTGACGACAAAACAGATGAAGATTTTCAAGTAGCAAATAGTTTGCTTGGTGTAATTTACACATACAGGAATAGTGATTTGTATTAAAAATGAAGGAACTTGAGTCAACTGTGTTGTGTGCCATTAATTAGCCACGCATAGCAGGTGCCTGCGGTTTGTCAAGGTCAGTGGGAATACAGGTGTTAAAGAGCAAGCCCATTTTAACTCCTACAACTAATCCTTGGTTGGTTTTTGGGGTTTTTTTTGTTGTTGTTGTTGTTTTTTAATAAGCAATGACATTGTCATTAAACAATGAAATAAGGGATTTTGTTTGTTTTGTTTTTCTAAGAGATGTTAAGATCTCCCAGTGCTTCTGGCTACAAGTATGTCTTAAGAAAAACTGCTTTTAACATTATTCTGAATTCAGTTTCATTGACCTGAACTGTTTTGTTTGTTTTTTATATTAATGAGCCTGCCAATGTTTGTGAAGCAAATATTACATATTAATGCTTTCAGGTTATCTGAGAGGCAGACCACTTATCAGTGAAACAGGAAGAAAAGAGCATGGAGTAATGGAATGTCACAGGAACCCTTTATTTTCCCCCTAAATGTGGCTAATCAGGTGTTTCTTTGTCATGTAATTTTAGTAAAATATCTTTTGGAGTAAGTCAGTGGAAGGGTATCCCTGTTATATTGTTTATCCTGTGCATTTTTCAAGGGGGTTTACATCTGCACAGCAACGTTGTGCTTTCTAACTGAACATGAAAAATGATCCAAAGCTGATAACAAAATACATTCTTCCTTATCAAAAATGCATACTTTCTTATCACAAGCAATAGGAAGGCAAACATCTTTGTCCATACCTGTTTTGAAACCAGAGAACTTCACTGCCTTCTTCAGTTTTAAACATTTTCCTGGTTTATTGATTTATATTTTATTTTGGAGTTTGTACTTGATGTCATTTATTCAAGAAGGGGAAGAAAATATGCTTCTGTGCTCCAAAACCAGAAGAACCTGGCAAAAAGAAAGGCTATAGATTTCAGATTTCAAGGTAAAACCAGGGGTACAGAGGTGCCAAATTAGGTTTTTAATCTAATGGCCAATTTCTGACCCATGTAATGAGCAAATTACTCTCAGTATTAATTCCATGCGTTACCTTGAGGGCAATACTTTTCCTTAACAGAAAGCTAATACCATCATCACTGAAATGGCAGTATTAATTACTCATGTACAAATAAAAGCTTATGCATTCAAGATAGGCCAAATAAATCAAACATTCTTCTCTAGGATTTTTTTTTGTTTGCTTTGGATAGGGTTTTTTTATTTTTAAATAAATAGTAGTGTTTGATTTTGAAAAATGAGAGAGTGGCTTTCTGCTTCGAATGAAATTCTCCCTGCCCCCCACCAACCAACTGCAGCAGGATCAGTGTCCGGGAGGTTTCTGCTTGTAATTGCATACCCAGTCTGCCTCAGTTTAAGAAGGGCCACCTTAAAGGTTGGGCGGGTTTAATTTGCAGCTTACTGGCTTTATGGTTTCTTTACTGAAACTGCTGTCTAGAGCTGTAATTGCCAGTATGATTTTTGAAAAATGAGGTTATCGCTGGAGTAAAATAAGGACTAAGCTACCACTGTGTGGGTAGCTTCAGTATTGCTTTTCTTCCTAAATTGTCACAAGGTTCCCTTTTTCACAGGACAGACGTTTTGAAATTCTTTGAGTTTGAGGCAAGATTTTTGGGGTGGACACTCCTTACTGAAACAAAAGCTTGAGGTATTGAATTTACCTGCAGCTGCTTTTGCAGAGTCTCATGGTGCATCACACAGAACTCGGCCAGAGAGAAATCTGCATCGCATTGTGGACAATGTCCTGCAGGGCATTTCGGCAATAAAAAGAAAGTAGAATTGAAATGCTGACAGGAAGACAGACATCTTATTTTGTTGTTGCACTGATTTGAAAAACAGTTTGGGGTCAGTTCAACAGGGGGTAATATTCTGGCTTGAGCTGAACAGTTTTAGAATTACTTATTTTCCCAGTAGAAAATTGAATTATTTGGCAGCACTCTTTCCTGTGGGAACTCTCTTTTCAGAAGCTACATTATTTTCATTGGGAAATCATTCCGGTTTTAGTGTTTTTGTACAAGCCACAGAGTTGGTAATTGATAACAGCTTTTAGTTTTTGTTTGACTGTTGGCCTTACAGTATTCAAAATGAAAGATACTGTCTGGTATCACTGTGTGATTCCTGAGTTCTCCAAAACCTTCAAACCAGGGTCAGTGCTCAGCTTGGAGATAGCAGGGACTGCTCCTGATAGAGGTTTTTTTTAACCTTAGGGAAAATTTTTGAGCCTTATTTCTCTCCTGTGCTGAGCCTGGACAGCGCATGCGCTAGCACCCAGCCTAGTACACTGGCACAAGAAGGACATGCCAGAGACATATATGTTGGCAGGAGGTATGCGGTGGCTGTGTAGTAGCCCCCAGTGGGGGATCCCCACCACCTGAAAAGCATTAGAGCCACAGTGACCCCCAAATCGCATTGCTTTGGTTGTCTTTTAGTTAAAATAGAGTTGTGGCAGTTTTGTATGTGAAAAGCTTTAAAAGTATCTGTTGTCAATTTTTGTGTTATGTGGAGCAGCAACAGTAAAGCTACTTCTTCTGTTATTTTTTTAGATGACTTCCACTTACCTCTTGACGTTTTACCAGCTGTGACGGAGGCCCTTGACTCCAAGACGAAAGGGGAAGATTTGCACAAGGAGAGAAGACCTTTCCGCTACTGTGAAAAAAAAACCATGGACCTGTCAGACAGTGACCGTCCCGTCAGCTTTAGCTCCACTTCCTCCTCTGCTTCCTCCAGGGACAGCCACTGCTCCTTTGGAAGCAGAATGACCTTGGTTTCAAACAGCCACTTGGGCTTGTTCAACCAGGATAAAGAAACGGGTGCCATCAAGCTAGAACTGGTCCCAGCCAGGCGATTTTCCAGCAGCAAGCCACGGAAAACCTCCCCTGCGGAGCAAGAGGATCCTGAGGAAAGCCTTGAAAAAAGGCTAAGCATGCCAAGGAAAGCGGAACCAAAAGGAGCGAGCAAAAACTATGCAATGTCCCTGGTCACAGAGCCCACCAGTCCCAAGCTCCTCTATGTAGACAGAGTTGTCCAAGAGATTCTGGAGACAGAGAGGATGTATGTGCAGGATCTAAAAAGCATTGTCAAGGTAGGAGTCTTGATTAGGATAGAGTTAACTTTTCCATAATGCTAATTTTTACATTGTTTGATTTCACAGCAGCACAGATGGACCTGACAATGGAATTGGCATTTGCTGGTCTTTATAAATTAGTGTAACATCATTGTTCTTGTGTGTTTCTAGGTTTTATTTGATTAGATAAACCTAAGCTGTTACTATGTGTTCATGAAGGAATAACAGAAAAAAACATCCTACAGCTGGCAGCAGTAGTGAACAAAAAGTGGTAAACTCTTTGCAGTAACATTTATTTACAAAAAAAAAATGTACGATGCTTTGTTTCCTAGAATGTATAGCAAGAAGCAAACAGCAGACAGCTTGTTTGCCCCTTTAAATGCTTTATCTGAAGGGTCTCACTTATTGATTCTTCCCCTCACCCCCAAATCCTAGTTGTGCAAGTTCTTTCCTGCCTTTTTCTCCCTCCCTTTCATGCAGCTCACAGCTGCAGTCTGTTCACTCCACGTCCTTGGCCTGTAGTACTGAATATGGCATGTGTATTTGCTAGAAAATACTATTGTTTGGCTATTATATGAAGAAACTATGTTTTCTTTAATACTAATTCTGAATTGGTGGTGCTCATAAATGGGTGTAGCATTTATTAGCAGCAGCGAAGTTTTTGTCCAATCCCCAGCCTAACAGTATCTTTCATTTCCCCTTTGGATGAGTCCTTCTGTGGACTGTTCTGCTTACTCCAGGTACTTGTAACTGTGCCATCAGCATCATGTTCTTTTGTGTTTTTTGAAGATGACAATTAAGTTCCTTGGCTATTGTATGTAGTCCATGTACTTAACCCACAAAGAAAGATTTCTTGGGAGGCGCGTGTTTAATGCACCGTTTATAGAATATGTAGCTTTAGGTAGCTGTATGAGGTCATCCGCAGAAGGAAGTATCAGTCAGCTGGAGGCACTCTCCCCAGCTGCAGTTCCAACCCACCTGGTCCCCCAAGCAGTGAGTTGGGAAAAAACGCTAAGGCTTTGATAACACAAATGCACATCACGATTAAACACCACCACCACCCCACCCTACCCCCCCCCCCCCCAGGTTCTCACAAAGAAGGCTTTTTGTGCAAGACTTCATTGGTTTCTGTAGCTGGTGCTGTTTCACTACATTCAACTGTTGCCTAAGTTTCATTTTGGAGTCTTTAAGGTTGTCATACGCTACAGAAGCAAGCTGGTTTCTGTGCGTAGTCACTGCTCACTAGGCATGACCTCTGTGGTTTTGGAAATCTTAGCCCTCACTCGTCCTCTTATGCAGTAAACTGTACAACTTGAGAAACTGGAAACTATCATTAAAATCTTGAAACAGATTTTCCATTTACAAGTAGTAAGGCCAACAAACACTTGCTAGAAATACTTGAAGCGTCACTACAGTAGATGTAGAGTAAATGAGACAAATGCACTTGAAGTTATGAAAGAACTGGAGAAATTTACCTGTGAAATGCCCAAGCGTATTTCTTGCAGCAACTAATAAATAATGAGTCTTGGAAGCTTTGTGTGGCACTAGACAGCCCATTTGAGAGATGGAGTGGTTGGCAGTGGGGCTTTTGTTAGGTAGGTGTTGAGGATCCAAGGGCTTCAAAGGAGCTCCTTCCCAGATGGTGAGGACGGTGAGGAACCAGCTACCTCAGCCCGTGTAGCATGTTCGTCGCTTGGTTTCAGGGGAGGGAGGTGTGACTGGAAGCACATTACAAAGAAGCCCATTTTATATGTTTCTTGGGATTCCTTTCTCCACAAGTTACCTTAGCAATGCTGCAGGGATTTACCTAACGCAGGGTGGGGGTTGTGAGAAGGATGAGAAGACTCCACAGACATCTGTAGGAGTGCTGTAGCCTTTTAGGATTTGATTATCTGGGCCTCTATGACTTGAGGCCATTTTAGTGTGGCAGCCAGATGACTGGTGCTGAGCCAAACGAAGATGAAGGGAAGCAGCTTGATCTGTCTTATTTTCCAGATAAATATGGGTCAGATTTTGGCAGCTGGTTAGGAAATCGGCTGAGAATGGGAAAAAGGGAGCTGGGGAGAGGTCAAAGGACAACTGCTGCCCAAGAAGTGTGTGCGAACTGAAGAGATACATGAAGGTGGGAACTGGTGGAGGAAAGCATAAGCAAATGAACAAGTGCTAAGTGGAGAGAGAAAATCCTTAGAGGGAAAACAATATGAGGAAATGAGAGAAACCCCAGGAAGTGGAAAGTTGAAGGGCGTATGAAATTCGTTGGAAGTCTAGAGAGTTTTGCAGCTGACTGCAGTACAGCAGTGTATGTACACAGACTAAAAATAGTAAGGAGGCTTTTTTGTTTTGGGGTGGGTTTTTTTTGGCAGAGGGAGGGAGGAAAAGAAGCAGGGCAACCCAGGTACAAAGAGCTAAAATCTGAAGAGATGTCAGATTGAGGATGGCATAAGAACAAAAAAAGGAGACGTGAATAGGTACTATTTTAATCACCCTCTACCTCCAGCTGAGAATTGGCGGTACAGATCTAGTCAATTGCTTTTTGTCCCCTGGTAGTGGGGATTTGCTGATGCTACCTTCTCTGTAGACAGTGGAAACATACTTAAAAAGAATGTGTTCTCACTGTTGTTTCCAGCACTTTGAAACAGGTTCTACAGCTAGAACTGAGAGGGTGTCAAAACTCACATCCATGAATCCACTCTCTAAATTTCTGGTGTAAAGCAAAGCATGTTTGCCTGTGATGCACAGTCAAGCTTTTTTTGCAGGCGCTTGGGAGATTTTTTGTTTGTTTGTTTTTAGCTTTTTGGGGGATTTCTTTTATTTTTGGTAGGGGTTTTGGTGTTTGGGTTTTTTTGTTGGTTTTGTTTGGCTGGTTGGTTTGGTTTGTTTTTTAATATATCCACACTCTTTCCCATCATCCAGATCATTAATGAATATGTTAAACAGGACTGGACCCAGTATTAACCCCTGGGGTATGCTGCTAGTTACTGGCCTCCAACTGGATTTTGTACCTTTGATCACCACCCTCAGGGCCTGTCTGTTCAGCCAGTTTTCAGTCAACCTCACTGTCCGCTTATCCAACCCATACTTCATCAGCTTGTCTATGAGGATCTTATGAGAGACAGTGTCAAAAGCCTTTTTGAAGTCAAGGCAGACAATATCCACTCATCTACCAAGCCAGTCATTTCATTGTAGAAGGTTATCAGGCTGGTCAGCTTCCCCTTGGTGAATCCATGCTGACTATTCTTGATTACCTTCTTGTCCTTCATGTTCCTGGAACTGGTTTCCAGGATTAGCTGTACACAAATGTAAAGGACATACACAGCTGTACACAAATGACCCATTAACATGGATGGTGTGAAATTGCATGTAGGATCCTGGTTCTATTCATCTTATCCAAAGTCAGCTCATTAAGAGTTAGCCTAGCATAGTATTTCGGGCAGTGTCCTTTCAGCCTGTGTTATCCTTAGAACATGTAGAGTTATCATGCTTGACATAAAAGACTATGGAGTGAATGGGGGAAAACAGAATTTCACCCTTTTTGATGCCTTTATTGACCTAATGCTGTTAGGTCAGTAAAAAGTAAATAAAAAAAAATAAGCTAAAAAGGCATAACTTTTATTGCCTTTTGAGTATCCGGATGGTCTTTGTTCTTAATAGTGCCGAGCTGGTAGACAGAGGTAGGAATCGACTTCATGGGACATGGCTAATGTGATCTTTAACTGATACTGAAGACCTGGTGAGGTTCTCCAGCTTTCTTTTAAACTGCTGATAAGAAATATTTAATGGGCTTAGGATGAGCGAGAGGAGGCTGTACAGGCACTATTTGGGTCCCTTTGCCCCAGGATATGCTTTAAAAACAACTGCTTTTCTAGCCAGTACAGCAATTTTGTCTGTGATCTGGAAGAACTGTTGAATTATGATTGTTTTGAGGCATGCTGCTGTGATTCTTGCACAGGCAAGCATTGTAACAAAGATAGAGCGAACTTTTCCATTGTTTGGTATGTTTTATCAGATGATCTGTTAGGCATAATTAAGATTTTGAATTAGTACAGCTTGAAGCGTGTTTTGGGCAAGTCTGTGATGAGAAATCGGATACCTCTGCTTCCTGCTTGTGTCATGCTGACAGGTGTACTGGCCAGGGCAGAACCGGCAGACCTTCTCCTCTTCAGGACCTAGCCTGACTTTTTCAAGTAGTAATTTAGTTAGAATAGGCATAAACTTCAATTAGAGTCACTTACTGAATTAACTTTTTTTTTTCCCCTGAGTAAAATGCTGTCCCTGAGTTTATAATAAAAATGTGTTTTGCTCTTGTGGCTCATAGGAGTCAGAAACCCGTATTCATAATTTGTGCAAATGCTTGTAACTGTAGAAGAAGACATCCACATTCGTGTTTTAGCTTTGCAAAATGAAGGAATAATGCAAATGCACTGTTATAGAGCATGCATTTGTCATGTTACATTAAATACACTCGCATAGTGATATCAGCCTATTGAGAACATCTAGATCCACTGCATGAACCTCAGTCATTTGATATAAGAACTCCTATCAGTAAAATAGCAGTAAAAAGTCGTTGGCATCTATACAGTAACTAGAGGGGAGTGAAGCATGCACTGTCAGTGCATTTCACAAATATATGATGCAAACAGAGGCTGAGCTTCAGGAATCTTGAACTCTCTCTGAAATCTGGGAGACTTCTTTTATGTGAACGAGTTCCTCTACCCTTTCACTCCAAACGTGACATTTTTTTAAATGATCCCTATTGGACTAGTTGAAGTCTCTGTCCTATCTCCTCTCCAGATCTTTTGTCCCTGGCTCCCTCTTTTTATACTTCAGATTTCTCATTTAAGCCTTTTTACCCAGAAAGTCCCATTCTCCTCTGCACAGTCTTCTACCTATGGTCTTCCCACCCATCTGTCCTAAGTCTTCATCCCCCGTCAGTCCATATTGTCTCATTTCCTCATGTGATTTATCACTTTTTAGTCTTTGTCTTTCCCATGTCCTTAGTCTCTGTTGACTCCAGATCTCTCTCCATAGTTCTCTTGGCGGGTCTGACAACATTTTCATTACCATTCCTAATTTTTCTGCCCTCTTAAGTTCTGCTGACATTCAGTATCCGTCTTCTGGTGTCCATCAAGCTATGTTCCCATTTGCTCCTTCCCATCTTTCTGTAGGACTCCTTTGTGTCTCCTCTGCCCTGGAACTGCACAGCACGCTTCTCCACACTGCATAAGGTTTGCAGAGGGTCACTGAGACACTGGAACAATATTTTCCCTGCTCTTGCTTCAAAAGGAACAGACCTGAACTAGATGTGACTGGCAGCACCCGCGAATGGCAATTGTGGGTTAAGACCTTGTGAAGCCTGAGCTGAAACATGCAAAGGACCATTGCTAAAAGTTCCTGTTGAGGATATGCGTACTTGAGGGGTTTCTCCTCCCCCCAATATGGTCAAATATGGAGAGATTTGCACAAAGACAGGCATACTCTCAGAAACAGAGTCTCCATTATGCTCCCATCTCCTACTGCCCCTCCTTGAGATGTGAGGGTATGGTTCATGTCCCCACTAGTCAGCCTGGGGGTGCTTGTCTTCTCCGGGGGAAAGGTCACCAAAATTTTTTCAACATGAGCAAAAAGGGGCATTCTTTCTCAAAAAGGCCTGGGGGAATGCTTTTGCTGAAATCTCCTAAAACAACTCAGCAGGGAGGCAGGTTTCAGGCATGGAAAGCTTCATCTGAGGTGAGCATGTCTGTTGAAGTTATGTACCCCTTGGGGGAGTGGGGGGAAGCCTTGTGAGAGGAAATACTGGACGTTTGCAGTAGATCGGTGTTGTGGCACCAATGGTTAAGGGAAGCCCTTCTGAGAGGAAGTCAGTGTCTGGGTTTTATTGTTCCCAGCTTCCTGCCTCCCGGTGCTGCAGTTAGAGGATATCTCTCTCTACATTTTAGGCAATTCTGAAGACTGCAGTGTGCACATTGTCACTTCTTGTGATGCGTTAGTAAAAGCATAGCTGCTTGTGCGCTGGGTTGCTGGATAGCGTAAGTCTAAGAGAAAGTTAATTCCTCCTAGGTTCAAAAGGTGGGAATCCCAATATGGCTAAGGCATCCCATAATGTTTGTTCCCACATTATACTTAATTTCTATTTGAAACCTCTTCTTCTGTGACTGCTAACCTACATGCCTGAGGAAGGTACCTTTAAATTGCTGACGTAAGTTGCATGTAAGATGTTACTCTGGAAGAGTACCTCTGGTTCACAGTACAGAATTCCGGCACCCACCAAAAAGAAATGGTTTAATTAGCAGATCTGCTCTTTTTTTCAGCACTTTGTAGATGAGAAACTTCACAGGGTGCTTCAATGGAAAGTTTATTGAGTGTTATTGAGAAGATAACTGTGATGTGTGAGGGTGTACCGCTCCCTCCTGTATAAGCATCCTGAATTTTATGGCACTGCTGTAATCATCAGACTGTAATGATGGCATTTTTCTGAGGTTTTTCATCACTTTTATTTCACTCGGTATAGGGAGCAGTGATGTGTGGTCTCACAATTAGTATTTTTCTTCAGTGCATTAAGGCCAGAAGTTAGTGTACCGTATCAGTGGCTTTCAAGCTATGGAGGAATACCTCAGCTTCATGTATAGGCACTGCAGTTTTGCAAGTCTCGTGTGTCTGACAAGGACTGCTGACATACTTCATTTATTTGTCTTAAATCTTCAGCACAGAAGAGAGAATGCAGGTGATGAATGCATGATTTTTAGGCAGTTTGCTTTTCATTTTCTCATGAAGAGAGTGATAATTTAGAAACAGGCTCTCCTCTCTGGGGCCAGCTGCAGAGCCTGTCCCATATAGAGAATAAAGCAAAACAGTAATATTCAGAGTGAGGTTCTTCCTTCTTCAAAATTTGTCTTGCTACAACTTTAAAAAGCAATTAAAAGCAGATTAGCACACACGCTGTGCTTTCTGACTAGGGATTGATCCTTGTGCTTTTAGAAATTTGGATGAGCAACTTAAATGGCCTGTAAAACAAATATTATGATCATGACAGTGATAAGTTTAACTGTGATTAGTATTTGTTATACTTTTGAGCTGACGAACTTTCTCACTGCTTGTTTTTTCATCCATGAAGGAAGAGCTGTGTCAAATTCTGATCGACCTCCTTAGGGAAAGCTTGGCTGAAAAGCAAGGGAAGTTTTCTCCAGTAGTATTGAGATATGATAGCTGAAACAAAATTGTGCTTGAGGATCTCGGTACACATCTAAGGGGCCTTCTCAAAGTCCATGACATTTAAACAGAGTTACAGCAGTATAAACTGGTGCAGAAAAATGTTCCACTTAAAAAATCTGTAATAAATTTGGAAGCGGCTGTAATGGAGATCATCATTGTTTTGTTTTGTTCTGGAGTTGCTGTTTAAAAATCAGGACCATAATCCACAGTGGAGACTGTTGAGAGGTGCGGTATCTAGGAATGCCACTAGGTATGTTACCAAACAGGTGTAAACAGCTGTTCTGGCTGCCCTTAAAGAAAGACCTAAAGTAAATCAGACTTCTTTCTTCTGATGCAGTAGGACTACTCAGTTTTCCCTGCGGACTTCTTGCTTCCTGGATGTGAGCCATATTAAACATCCTAAAGCAACCTAAAGTGATGGAAGTATACACAAACTGTTGTTCGTGTTTGTGTCTTAAATAGTTTTAGATGAGGTTGTTTCTGAATCTCCAAGATCGTGTACAGAAATACTTTGCCAGCTATGTATGCTTTAAGCGTCTCATCATATGTGCCCTTTAATGAAACCAAAACAAAAGCAGAAACAAAACCCAAACCTTGTTTTTCTGAGCACATAAGAGGGATTCTGGGCTTTGGAAAAAGATGTTTTATAGCTGTAGAGTAGGAATATATTGTGTTGTGAACAACCAGAAGTAACCTAACAAACTACTTATGTGGTGAAAGGCAACTGCTTATGTTGTGGCATGACCAGCAAGCTGTTGGTAAACTAACCTCATAGGAAATATGCAAAGCCAGGGTTAAATATACTGATGCGTGTTTTTTCTTATCTGCATCATCACTACTTCAGTCTTATTTCTGCTGGTAACATTCATAAATCTCTTTCATTCAGCACATTCCCAAGTATTTGAAAGACACTGAATAAAATGTCATCGCTGCCTTGTGTTTCCTCCACCTGTACCTTGCATCCAGTTCTTACCTTACAGCTAGATTGTAGAAACTTGTTGGGACAGGGACCGTCTTGGTCAGGTGATTGCAGAGCTTCACCGTACGGCTGGGACCGCAAACGTAAAGACAGCACAAATACATAGCCGTAACTTCATGTTTGTTTTAAGGTCAGCTCTGTGTTGGGATAGCACAAAAGAGTGAGTTACACTGCAGTAATAAATGAGCTGTCTATAAATGTACGGTGAGCCTTTCTCAAGCTCTGGGTGGGAGAGAAGCGTCAGGGAGGGCTGCTGCTCTTCCAGGGAGCTGCAGAATTGCAGCAGGGCGTAAATCACTGAACCGTGCTGTTTGCAACCTCCTACCCGCTTTCTAAATGCGAATGAATATAGATAAAAGGGTGAAAGTTAATCTTCTGTTCTGGAAAGCTTTATTCTTTTGGGAGGGGGGAGGCAAAGGGAAGATGTAGTTGAATGCAGAGTGTGCCATTTAAGAGTGCTGGTGGTGGGCAGGGGGTCCGGGAGTGAAACTTTGCTTCTGTGACTGTACTGAGGCTGGAGTGGGAGGTTGTGTCCCTGGTTAGTGGGATGTGTAGAGCCCTAAGGGAATTCAGAAAGTAACAAAAGAGAGATCTGTTCACCTCTACCCTCCAGCTTGCTGTTGCTCACTGGCAGCGAATGAGGAGCTCCACAGAGCAGAGCAGGAGCTCTGGGAAAGAAGCAGGTTTATAGAGGGTGGACAGCAAAACTGGGAGGAACAGGTCTGAGAGCTGAGAGACAGAAGAGCAGAAGTGCAGCTTATGCTGTGAAATTTTCAGTAAATATGTAAATGTTTTACTAAGATGATACATTTTTTTTTTTTTTTCAGAATGATTGGGATTTCTAGAAAGAAATTTCAAAATTTGGAAGTGATATCTTAGTCAAACAAATTTCTGCATTTCCAGACAGACCATAGTTTCTGGAATTTTATTTGCTTATAATGGCCATTTCCATTTTCATCCATGGAAATATTTGACCACTTTTAAATTTGTTATATCATTGTTATTAAATATTACTTGTCAGTGAACAGTGTTCTTCTAGTAATCCATGACCTTTAAACCCAAAGGCTTAACAAACCACATAGCAGTCTCTCTCTCTCTTTTCTGCTCTCACCACTCCCACGGATTAAGGTGTGGAGGTAGCTGCTATTTTTTGTGGTTTCATGAGAAGACCATTTGGCAAATGAGACACTTTTAAAAAGTTTTCACTTGCAAACCACCCACTACTATAAGCTTCCATTTCATTGCTGTTCATATATTAATAATAAAAGCCATCCATAAGTCTCTGGGAATCATGTGGTTACTAAGGTAAGGATAAATGTGTGTTTAGGATGTGTGCAGATTTTCTCCATTATGCTGGGTTTGCATTTTCATTCTTTGGAAAACAGACTCTTTCAGTTTCCCTTCTTGTGTTTTAAAGTAAACATTACTCTTCTGGAATGTCTCCTTTAACTTGTAAGCATATCAAGATCTTCTTTAAAAACATTCATTTGCCTTACAAATTGGGGAAAGTTTATTTAACAGGGCAACGGTCTACAGCACAAGACTTGGGTTCCTTTCCTGGGTGATTCACACATTCAAAGGCTAAATATGCCTTAATAATTCTCTGTGCTTTGCTTGACTATGGTTCAATAAGGTTATAATCAGACCAACTAAGCTGTGTTGTGAGAATTAATTTATACATGTCCTGATGAACTTTGAGATTAATTTTTTAAAATTTATAATTATTAAACATTTCAGCTGGTACTTTTTTTAAAAAGCTCTAGGTTATTGAATGATGATTGATGATTGACACTGATGATGTCAAGCCTCAGTTGCAGCCTTAGATTTAGAAATCTTTAGAGCACTTACTTCATCTGCCTAGGAGCCTCAAACTATTTGACATCCTGATTAGTGTTTAATGTTTTCATTTGGCTGTCCTCATTACTGTAGCTTATTTCTTCTGTGTTTTCTCTTAACTTTAGGAAGTTGGTTGGATGGGGGCCTCACATATAGCTCTTTAATCAAATGTCAGTAAACTGCTGATAACATTTATTAGCGTCCCATGATCTCCATCCGCTCTCTGAACTTGCCTCTTACTGCGCCTCGGAGCAGCGATTCTGAGTCCCAGCTTCTGGGAAAAATTCCTGTAGCTGTGATTTAGCAGTGGGTGCTGGCTGATATCTGAAGGTAAACATGGGGCGTGGTTTTAAGCCAGTGGGTTACAACTTCAATAATTTAGTGTGCTGAAGTGTCTAACTGGGGTTACATGTGAGTTTCTGTTCCCAGTGATTTACCTATATTGTCTTTACAGATGATGGACAGTTTAGGGGACTTGTCTGTGTACTATCCATGAATCCCAGTTTCAGCTTATGCGTGCTTTTAGTGCATCTCTGTCAAATTACATTTTGATTTAATCGATAGCCTGCCTTCCAAGGTATCTTTTTAAGATGGAAGATTTTAGCATGAAGTTCCTACAGTTGAACAAGGAAATATTATTGAACTTTGATTGTGTTTCAGTAGAGCAAAAATTCACTTCAGCAAAGAAGTCAAAATCCATGAAAGCAGTCCATCCAAGCAGGCTTGGCAGTTCAACGCTGGGTCAGCTAGTGGCAGGCTTTGACCCTCCAGAGAGCTTCTTAGATGCAGCATTCCTTCTAAAATGGCTCATGGGACAAAGATGACACAAGAGGAAAGCAGGCATTGGGCAAAAAGAAAGGACATAAAACCCTACACCAGTGGAGTAGGCATTGCAGGACATGTGCCTCCTTCCACTCTGGTCCTGGAAGGGAGCTGTCGGGCAGTGCTGGAAGCTGACATGGGCATCCTCTGACACAGGCAGGGCCGAGAGAGCGTGCAGAGCCTGCTTTAGAGGCTCTGTCTCTAAAGTGGTGAGGGGGAACCCACAGCTACAGAAAGCTATGCTGCTGCCTCCCAGCCCTGCATGGTGGCAAGGCTGTTGTCCTAGCCCAGGGACCCTATGGATGAACTCAGTGCAACAGCACAGGGTGTGTTGAGGGACCTCTCACTGACCAAGTTTTCCAGGGCAAATGCTTCAGTTCAGTTCCTGGGACTAGCTGTGCTCTGGCAACTTGAAGTCCTGTGACAAGATCTCCTGACTGTTATGTTGTTGACATTGACGTGCCCTAGAAATTTCTGACTTTGTATACAACCCCACCTGTGCTCACGTTTTACATGGGCACAGCTGTTCAAAGGCAGCCTAAACCAAAGAAAGCATGCATTTTAGAGGTGCAAGGCATAGTGTTAGGACTCAGGAATTCCTCACTGCTAATTTTGGCTGACACGTACTCCCCCTGTGGCTTTCCATGCATGTGGATGAAGCCAAGGGGACCTACTAGAGGTCACTGCTTCCAGTCCTTAATATCTGTAAATGGGGCAGTGTTTTAACATCTATAATATAGGTGAGGAAGTCACGTTGATTATAGAAAATCTGTCATTCAGGAATAGCTACATGAAAAATAGTATTTTTTCTCCCCTTCTCTTCTGTAGGTAAAATTTAAGTTAATACTGTTAACTTTAACTTAACTTATTTGCAGACCCCTAACTGTGGAAAGGGTAGGGAGAAGCCTGTCACGATCACCTTACTCTGCAGTGTTAAACAGTGGAAAGAAAATGTAAATGTGCTTCTCTATTTTTAGTCTTTCTTCATACCATGTTCTCACGAGTGCTCTCACCATCTATCTTTGCCCTTTCTACATGGCATCAGTAAAGTGTCGTCTTACTGTATCAGGCCTGCTTTATTGCTGTTATCCACAGGCTGCACGTGAGCCAACCACGTGTGTAAATTGGGTAGTTCTGAGGAAGCTGGTCATAAACACAGGTGAGTGCAGTACGGCGTCCTCCACCACCTCCACCTGGGGCCTGGGGAGAGGACTGATGCCAGCGATGTGGCCTCCTGCCAGTTTAGAGACTCCGCTCTTCTGCGCAGACATCAGAGAGGAAAGAAATCAATCACAAACCGCATCTAGTAATAGATTGTTTAAAGCATACAGATTACTTCAACCATTCCTGTATGGAGGCTTGCTGGCTGTCGGTGGTGGCAGGTATTCTCCTTGCCCTTCTCCCTTGGTGGCAGGAGGGTCAGTATTCTGCCAGCACGTAGGTGCCTGCTTCAGAGCCCACAGCTGAGGCCCGATGGAGCCAAATTTCCCCCAAGGGCAGAGCCTTCCTAGCACTGACAAGCGACAGTCTTACCTACAAGGTACTGAGGGACGTAAAAGGAATGGAAAAGGGGAGTAGGAAGTGCACGGAGCCCAGGAGCTTTCTGCTCCTGTGGCTGAAGAGAGCAGAGGCGGCTGCGTCTCCGAGTCTGTGTTGTCCTCAGAAAGTCCCTGGCTTTGGCTGTCGGTCGGTGGCAGGGCCGTGCTGTGCCATGCATAGCCTCAGACAGGTGCTGATCTTTCGGACCTGTCCATGCTTTGGCTGATGTGAGGGTTTTCCTGCTTCAAATGTCTTTTAAAAAAACCCCACCAAATACCACGCCCCCATTTTCCAAGAAAAGTAGCAGGTGAAACACATGCTTGAGGAAATTTCCTTCTGTATTTAATGTTCTGTTTTTACATGTAGAGAAGCTATATGGTGGACAGCACAAGCATTTTTTTGAGGTTTGATTTACTGGCATCATTAATGTGCAACATCTGTAGCAGAAATAAAATATGGTTCTGATTTTTATGGCACTCAAACTGCATCTACAGTTAAAAATATGCCTAATGGTGAAATATAAGTATTAAGCTGTATTAGCCTACTGTATGACAATGTGATTGTGTTACTTGCAGCCTGGGTTAGTGGTTGTGTTACTCACGTGGGAACAAGAGATGCTTGCTGCTAGGTAGCAAATTCTCACCATCAGAGGAAAGAGTGTTTGAAAAGTTCCTCCCCTCTCTGTTGAATCAATACAGGTAAGACATCGAAGCAGAGCTGCTGCCACTTCTGCTTCTCCTACAGAGGAGTTTCAGAAGTGGGAGGTTAAGGGTGCTATTTATCTTGATGGGTATGGATTTCTGCCTGCCACGTGGGAACAAGCTGGGCTGTCTCTGAAGGGCTGAAAACGGCAAGGGCTTTGACATGGGATGGGAGGTGGGAAATGGTTTTAAGAACAATAGGACAAGCATTTTCACTCTCAGAAGGGAAGGATAGTTTCAGTCAAAATGAGGCTGCCTATAGATATGTGGCCAGTTTTGACTGGTTACAGAGGCTGAAGAGGAAGAATATGGAAGACAGAAGATGAAGGAAGGAAAGCAGTCAGAAATATGTTAAGTTTGGCTGCATGAAGGTTTTGCTACAGGTGTCTCCAAGTAAACCACTGTACAAATTACAGGAGACCTGCACTAAAATAGTGGGCTTGTCTTCTTCCATCATAGAAGGTGATGCCAACAAAGATAATTCTGTGTTTTAAGGAGAAATCCTGACAAAAGGATTTGATTTGGGAAGGAGATGGATTTGATTTAGATCTCAATCAGTCCTTGGACTCATATAGCCAAAGGAACCAGAGCAAGTGCACCTTTGCTTTGCAGGGTACAGCTGTACTTTGAATAATTGAAAAGAGCTGCATTGAGCTGCACTGACCAGAATTCAGCATCCTTGGCCACCTGTTGTAGATAGTATGCTATTTTTTGACCCACAAGACATTCAGAGTATGTTGCTGTACATGCCAGATAAATCTATTAATAAAATAAATAATAAGAAAAAGGAATAGAAAACAAATCAGGCAACAGGGGAATTGGTACAGATTATAATTACCTATGTAATTGGCAGAATTACCAATGGAGAACATGTTATAGCAGTTATTCTGTTGTACAACTGTTGTCCAGCTTTCTCTTTGGTTACAAGTATGTAGATGGTTTGGTCAGTGTGGCTCTAGCTAGCAGGCTACAAACAGGATACAGTTGTGGTGTGTTTTCCTTCTGGCCTTCAGCCTTTTCCTCAAAGCAGGGTGGAAATAGTGCTTAGGTGGCCCAGGCTGCTGAACCATTTCAGTGATTCCTCTTCTGCACAGCCATCTGATTTGGGCTATATGCATCTGTGCTGAGTAGAGGGGAGTTGGGCAAAAATATGCCCATGAGTATGGTATAGCATCTAGGAGTAAAAGCTGCCTTATCAGTAGCACGGATGTAGGGAATATCAGAAAACTGGGGTCTGAGTGGTGTTGTGGCACTGCCTGAATTTAGGTCCTGCTTCGTTTAATATTACATATTCCTCTTCAGGCTGCAACACTGCAAGTTATTGGAGTTTTGCTAACCTGGTTTTAAGCATTTTTTGGTCAGAGGCTGAGTTTTCCTGATATAAGTCCTGAGCTCTTGAGCCAAAGAGCGTGTTGCTGAAATCCAGAGACGTACAGCAGCTTTGCTTTCTCCTGTAGCCTGTGTTTAGGCATTGGAAAGCAAAGTTTCCTTGTGGGGAGAATCCTTTTTTTCCTTCTTTTTTGGTATTGATATTTAATCAAATTTTCAGTTTCTTGTGTGCCTGCCTCTTGGTAAAGGTGTACATATGCAACAACGCTGCTCTTTCAAGCATTTTGCTTGTCTTTGGTGATGTCCACATACGCACAGTCCTGCCCTGTAAAGGGATTACTAAGAACTTCTATAATATATATGTTTCTTGCAGGGCAGGATGAAAATTGATTCGTGTTTTACAAGGCAGTGTGGCTTTCCCCCATTTTTTTAGCATTACCATGTTAACATGACTATTGACATTACTCATTTTAATATGTAATTTTAACATTGCCACATTAATGGCTGACTTACTATTTATTATTGTTCAGCCTGTAGTCTGTTTCTAAAGCTAAGTATGTGTCTGTTTTCAAAGGAAAACCTGGGTGGCTAGATGAAAATGTCCCACTAATTTGCATTTAGTTTCTAAAGCTTGGTCATAGAAAAAATTAGTTTAATCAATATGTGAGATATTTTTGCTCATTTTGTCCTTTTCTTGACAGTTTTCTCTCATTTCCAATTAATATTTTTTTTTTAGCTTCTGAGGTTAGTGTTGTCATCAGTTTGTTCCTCTACAGATCTTTCTTGTGTGATTATGGAGGAGGAGATGGTAGTCAGGATATGCAGCTTCTAACAGACATTCCTTCTGATGGATTTGGCATGATGAAAGACAAACGGGGAGAACATCAAACCCAGCAAGGCAGGCGGGGTAGTCTGGCAAGACTCTTCTGGTTTTTGGAGAGTTTCTGGAAATAGGATGAAAAAATTGTGCAATACCATTAGAGCAAACCTCGCTCCATAAATCAATCTAAGGAGACTGGCATTTGTGTTTTTTTTTTTTCTCCTATAAAGTAAGCTAAATGTTTTTGCCATAACTGTGGAGAAGCAATAAAAAGCTAGTGAAGGCAAAGGTTATAAGCAAATCATTCAGTGCCGACAGAGGGTCCATAGATGCTGACAAGAAACAAATAAAAGTGAATAAGGCCGGTACTCTGCTCTGATAAATTTCATTGATTTTTGCAGCATGTCATTACGGTTGCAGCCTGCCCTGTTATCTTGTAGCTCCAAACCTTTCATTATGGCTTCAGATGATAACAGCTGTTGATAGGCTGCAGGAGGTGGCATTGACTACCATGGGGGTAAAGTACCATTTGCTAAGAAATAATTAGGAAAAACGCCGTGGCTGGGTAGCTTTGATCTGCCTGTGGTGGTGTCCTTGCAGAGGACATTGTATGCCAATACTGCATCTGTTTCCTGGGTGAGTTCATAAAGCCTTTATGAGAGCACACATGCTCTATAAAGCAGTATAACCAGAAGGGTCCCGCTTGCTGTGTCAGTGTGAGTGCTGCACTGTGCCTGGCCTTTGTCACACCACTGTGTCATGACTGTGCAATGCCCACCTCTTTCACATAAACATGGGTATCTGAAGTTTTTTGCTGCTGTGACTCCCCTGCTGTCTGTGCCACGTTAGGCAGTTTGTGTCTAGCCCACGTTTCTGCTCAAAGGTGTAACAGCAACGTAAACATGTTGGGAGCTGTCAGACTTGCACAAGCCTCAAGTCACCAGCATGAGCAAAAATAGAAAGCTAAAACATAAAAGCAGTCCTCAAATCCTGCATGATTCCCTAACAGTATGAAGTGAGATACAAGGTACCTCCAAATCCCAAGCATTTTAAGCAAATAACTGTCTCCCTTTACTCTGTGTAAGCACAAATCCAGCCATTAGTTTCTAGTTTGTTTCTGACCTGATGCTGGGAGGAGAAGGGGGCCTGAAGCGCAGTGTGAAGGAGCTTTTGGCAAAAGAGAGCACAGGCTGTGGGTGCGTGGTATAACCTGATACTGGCATATGCTACAGGAATGCTGGAAATCCGCCAAGGCACCTGCAGGCTGCTTCTTGGCAGGAGCATTAGAAAGTACTTGGTTCCCTCTTTCTTACTAAGAGTCGGTAAAAGACTGAGAAGAGTATGTGTGTGTGGAGGAAAACTGGGATGAGAGGACAAAAGGAGCACAAACCAGGTCATGCTTTTAACACTCTCTGTGATACTGGAAAAAGAAATAACTGTAGACTATTTGTTAGTTTGAAGAAACCCAAGCTCCAGCTATGCTGAGATGAATGAATTTGAAAGGAACTCCTCTTTATTCAATAAATACACTATATGGAGTTACTTACTGTAAGATTTCCATTCCTCTGCAACCCACCCCTTCATACCAGCTCGGGGTGCTGCAGTGCTCCTGCAGTGCTAAAAATGTTTTCAGAGGATCACAATTCCACTGGAGCTTTTCTGTTCTTTGCTTTTATATGCAGATTTGTATTAGCGGGCAGGAAAGGTTATTTACTGCCATCACTGGAGTAGCCCTGAATCTGTCATCTGCTTCTGCCTTTGACCTAGTGTATTGCATGCTGCAGTCCTGTCTGCCTCACCATCCTGAACCTTTTACTCTTCTGCAGCTTCTGAGTATAAATCAAAAACCAACCACGAGTTCAGGGAGTCCCCGGGATGCGGTTGCAATGACTTACTGCACAAATATATTTCAAGGACAGGCATGGACTGCAAGGCTGCTGTCTGCTGGGAAAGAAGATAGACTACAGGTCAGATGTCCATCACCGATGAGATGGTGCTCCGGGGACCTGCCTGCTTGCCTGCCAACTGCCACTTGTTGCTCTTAAAGACCCTGAGGTTGCCTTAGAATAGGCTTGCTTGCTTTTTGTTGGCAAAAAAATCTTGAGTTTTGGGGGTGATGAGAAGCACTTTTAACTGGAGATGACCAAAGAGTATGTGTTATTGAGCATTAGGATAGGGGGAGGGGACAGGAAAGCCTACTGGTATCTAAACCTGAATCTTTGCTACACCTGTGGTTACTCTGCTGACACCATTTCAGCTGGAAGGAAGGACATGGGGACGGAGGCTCGAGTGTTGCAATTTTTAACCTTCCTTATGAGGGCATCTAAAATCCAAAAGTCAAATCAGTGGTTGATCCCTTTGTCTTCATGGGATTTACATAGAGAATAAATCTTGTCCAATGTATGTGTTCTGTAATACTTCTTTCTTTATGACTCTGGAACAGAGTTTTATCCTAGAAGTTTTCACAGCCTCATTGACGTTTTGCAGGGCTCCCTCCTTGGAGCACCATGGAATGCTGTGTTGCTTTTGGTAGGTTGCCACACCACGTTGTCTAGCCCCAGGCTAGGGGATTTTATTTATTTTTATTTCACATTGTTTCAGCTGTTTTTACTTTTACTTTATTCTTTTCCAGCAGAATTTCTTCATGGATGTGGCAGCACATTATGTTTCTTGGTTTATGAGTTGTAGTTAGTTAAATAGCCTGGTGGATTTGTTTGCCCTTATCTGAGAAATTTTAATACTGTAGCAGCAACAGAATGAAAGGTGACACTTTGGGAGCTGAGCTCTTATCAAAGTGAGGGAAGAGATGGGAAAGTTGTTTTCCCAGAACACTGCTGATCTGAGCTTTTTCCAGCTGTCTTGTTCCTATTCAGTTAAAGTCCCTGGATGAGACACTATCACTCTTCTAAGTGCAAAAGGAAACTTTTGCTAGAGTATATAGCAACATAATTTGAAATGTAACTGTATGTGTGGTTAAATTGCGTGCATGTGTGGTTAAATTGCATACATTGAGATCTGTCCTCCACAAACTCTGCATTTTTTTCTTAACTATGATTTTTTTTAAAAAAAATTTTTTGCAGTGGTTGCTTTTCTGAGCCTGTGTTGCTTGTATGCTTTCTGCTTTTCATTATATAGGTTTTCTGTTACTAAGACACCATTAAATGACATTCATCATCTCTTATTTTTTACTTTTTTTTTTCCTGAGCCAGTTAAATGACCAATTAAACTGTCATTGTGAATGAAATCTGAATACATTTGTATATCAGTAGCAAGAGAAATGTTGGCTGTCCTGTTTAAGAACTATAACTTAGCATACAGTCTTTTGTTATTTTCTTGGTTTCAATGAACAGATAAGTACTGTTACCTTTCATAATAGAGTGTTCACAGAGCAACTACTGAAGGGTTTACTATAATAATAAGGTGAAACTGATATGAAGAGATTCATCTTGTACAATAAAACATAGCTCTGTTTACTGATCTAGAAAAGGAGGAAATGTCTGAAGGCTGCCTTCTCATTTCCCTTGTAGGATTACCTTGACTGTATCACTGACCAGACCAAGCTCTCCCTGGGGACAGAAGAGCGATCAGCCCTGTTTGGAAACATACGGGATATCTACCACTTCAACAGGTAAATTCATATTTAACGAATGAAAACAGTTCAATAGTCTGTGTGAATAAGGAGGGAGCAAACCAGGCAAATACTCTTTTATCACTTTAATACAGCCAAGACACATAAATTGAGAAATGATCTATCTTTGATTCTCAGCAGGGTTGGCTTGATGAGATCAGATTTTTTTAGCTATTTATTTTATGACTCAAGTGTGGTCTCCATTTACTTTTTTTGTTTTCATGCTGGGTATTTCCATGAATTTAAGCCTAACCTGCTCTGTTCCCGAACTGAGCCTAATGCAAGACCACTGTGAATGAAATTCTTGCCTTACTAAAGAGACATTGTTTTATTCCTACTATATTGGGTCCTTTTGTGTACTGATGTACATCACCAAGATCTGGCTTTTGTAGTGTTTTATACTACTAGGCACTCCCTGAATTAATTTCTCAAAACTGTGTTCAAGTACCTTGCCATTTATTGAAGGCTTCTGTTCAGTATCTTTACAGCTGTCTCTAAAACTCTGCAGATGGGATTCTAGCATATATTGGGAGCCTGAAGTAAAATTTCTTGCTTGTATAGCTAGTGCCACATTGTGTGGGACCTGCAGTATCTGCAATTTTAGGAGCGTGCTACTGCTACTTTTGTCTGAATCCTCTGTTACTATAAAAATAATTAACGTATTCGGCATTTAAGGAAAACCTGAATATTCAGTTGATGCAAGAAATATATTGGCATAAAGTTCCCATGTCTTTTATATCCCCTTACTCCTGTAAAAGCTCTTGTAGCTTTGGTGTAATTTACAAAACGTCTCCCAAACTACTGTGTTCTTTGAAGAACAACAGATAATTTAATTGAATCAAAAGAGGATTCTGAAGTGGAGGACTCATGTCAAAGAGCATCATCATGGGAAGCTACTTTAAAGTGCTTCAGCTGCTGGGATCGTTGTTCAGTATCAAAGGGAAGAGTGGGGACTGATGTAGTCAGAACTTACAGACAAAGATGAAACCTAAAATCTTTTCCTGAAACTTAAAACAGCTACTGCAGAGTAATGGAAATACACTTAACTAGAAGGCTGCTGTGTCCTGCTTCAGCTACAACAACTGACTTGACTGAATGTCTAACATGATGGAAAATACAAAGCAGTAGCCTGATCATGTGTTTTAGAGCCATGAGACAATGATCGCAAGCTTACAGCTTCTCAGCGGTCACAGGATGGAAAAAAACAGTGCTGGCCGTTACAGTTTCTTATCTTTCAAAAGCTAGAGAAATGGCAGAGGTGGTAGCTAGGACACATTTGTACCAGCAGCATTGCAAATATTACCTAAGAAAAATACCTTCAAGTATGATCAGTCATCATACAGAGTAATTGAGTTGCAAAAAAAGATTTGCAGAAGTTTAAAAAAAAAAAAAGAGAGAAAAAAGAAAAGGAAAAAAGCAGCTTTGGGCAATTTTAGAAATAGATATGTTACAATGGTTAAAACTCACTGGAAAGTTGTCCAAAGCCTCTAGTAAATTACTAATGTATTTCAGGCCTCCTAATTTAAAATTCTACATGGAAATTGTGAGCTTTTAAGACTGAACACTCATTGTAGATCCCAATATAGCTTCAAGGATTAAGTTCCCTCCTCTGTGAAACTTGGCATGTAGCTTCTGGGTCCTAAACATACTCTAGAGCATTTTTACTTATTTTTACCTTTGAAAAAGGTCCATTTGGCAGTTCTGTGTTAGTAGTTTCAGATGCTTTTTGTGAGCATGATTTTATAGTTTCAGAATGACCTTGTTTTTCTCAAGTTTGAATTTGACCATTAATCAATGATCAAAGGTTTTAATCTTGGGGTTTTTTTGACTTTGTATAGATCTGAGAAATTTCATTTCAGTAAATGGGAATTTCTCTCAGCTAAACTACTTATGGTTTTTAGATGTTGCGTTGAATGGCAGAAATGATGGTGAGGATGCTAACTGCTAGTCCTGTGACTATGATCCCTTTTTGGAAAGCTATTTCTTAAAGCAGAATCACTGACTATATACTGGTCCACTGGTCCTGCTCCATCTCTTGAGAAGAGCTCCACCACTATTAATTTTTTATTCGGAAGGGGGAAGTGTTCTCTAAGTCAGCATTTGCTGCCTTTCTTCCTTGGCCTCTCCTGTTGAGATTCTTTCCAGTGTCAGTTTAGGATAAATGCTCCACCCGATACCATGACTCGATTGTGAAATGGGAACTCTGCAGAGAAATATGCTCAAGTTGAGTAATTCTACCAACACTCAGGTGATCTTAGGAGATGCCAAGCTGAACCTCTGCTGCTGACATAGATCATCCTGCATGGTCCTTGCCCATCGGTGACTACTGAAGTACACTGATACAGTGCAGAGCAATTTTCTGTAACTGCCGTATTCAGCAGTTCCTGTGCTCTGAGCTTCACAGTGGTAAGGGCTTGCTTGTTGTCAGGAGGAGCCTTCGTAAAACCTCTAAGAGCTCACCTTTAATGGAAAAGGTTTTTTTCTGAATGCAAAGAAATTAGTTTTGGCCAGAGGATTTTTGTGACAGTGAAGTTATATCAAGGCTAAATTTCTCTTGATTGGTTTTGGGATTTGGGGGGTTCTGGTTTTTTTTGGTTTTTTTTTTTTTTCCTTTTTACTGAAAGTCTGAACTTTTCAGATTCATTTTCCACATTTTTGTATGGTGAAAATATTCAGCCATGAAGACCAGACTGTGCCTGCTATGTCCAATTTTGTTTTGAATGCTATGCTCTGTCAGGCATTGAGAGAATGAAGTTTTTTGGAGATGCTGTTACTTTAGCATTTATGGCTAGACTGCGCAGTATTTGGTCATCAACTGTTTTTTTTGTCATGGGTTCAGGACAAACCGTGCTGTCTCCTTCCTGCCTCTTTCCATTCCTTCCATTCCACCAAAATTGCCTGTCTGATGTCCCTGTCATTACCATCTCTCGCTCGCTCCAATTCGGATCAAAGGGAGGAGAAGAATTCTTGCGTCTTGTTTTAAAATAGTATGGTGATGATATAAAATGAATAAAATAACTGCCTCGCCTGAATTGTGTGTGCAAATATGGTGATAATTTGCAGACCTATAAATGTGTTTATCTCATTCTTCTTGACCTCCTGTAGTCAACAGCTTGACAGTAACCTGTACTTTGTCATATTGAAAGTCTTTACTCACAGGGGGAAGATAAATATTTTGTCTTGAAAATAATCTGTACTCCAAAAAATCAAAGCATCCTAAAAGACATTGTAATGAGACTTCTATTCATTTGACTTGAAAAGATAACAAATGTATTGCGTGGAAAATTGTCTGTCTCTTTATGCTTACTTCTCTCTCATCCCAAAGGAGTTAGCATTAGCTATTGATGATGATCGTACAGATTCAAACTTTTCCAGCCCATAATAACCCAAGCTGGGTAACTCAGTATGTGGTCTTAAATGGCACTGGCACTTGCGGCACGCTTAGTCTGAGTCTTGTTAGCGATTGAGCTGCAAGATCATCAAGTTCCTCTAACGCTTCTTTCCTGCCTGGGCAGTTGGCACAAGCGAGTCGCAGAGGCCAAGAGCTGTGGTACCATATGTGAACAGTGTAAAACCTCTGGATATTCAGGTGAAGGGAACTAATGCTTTTCTCTATTGTTTCTTCTGCCTCCTGTCAGGTAGTATATATGTATCTATGTATAAATGTAGCATATAATAATAGCCCTGCTCTTTCACATGTCAACTTGGTATTATAGGGATTTATTTAAGTTTTTCAGGATTCCTGGGCATGATGGATTTGTTATTTTTACAGTGGCAGGCGACTCTTGCCAATCCCATTCTTACCAGCCAGATGAGACAGAGTGCAGTATAGGTAACAAAATCTTTCAAAGCACAGCCCTTATGTTACGGGCTTGTGCTGAAGACACAAGCCACTAGCATTTTTACTGCATAAACTTGGACTCATTGCATGAATATATAAAATCTCTAAGTGCAGCATTACTGTATCCTGTAGGAGAAATAATATGGTATTGAAGGAGACCGTAGGAATAAAATGGCCATCAAGGTGCTCCGTACTCTAAGCCATCAGGAGAATGTCTGCCAGCTGGACAGCAGGAATCCTCTGAGCCTGTTCAGTGTGTTTGATGTTATTTCCAAAACTCATGTGTGGAACACAGTCAATCATTATAATTAATGATTATGGTCAATATTGCATCAGCTTGCTTCTTTTGCTGTTGTAAAGGAGCTTCACAAGTGTGGGGTATCAAGCAAGGGTCATGTTTTTATTCCCATTTTGATGAAGGGAGGAATTGAGGTGTGGAGGTTAAATCATTGCTGTACAGAGTGGCTTAGTGACCACTGAACCTAAGGTCTTGTTTGTTTTTGTTCCTTGTGACTGATTGCTGATTTCTCCCCTTCCTTCCTCCAGTAATTAGAGAAGCAAAGAACAAGTCAGGAAACTTTTCTGGTTTACTCCTTTTCTTACTTACACTGGGAAATTGTGTCTGCTTAGAGGGGAAGAGGGTAGTTCCCTAGGTACAGGCTTAGCAACTCTTATGCAAAAGTTGTTCGGGGAACCAGCTGTGAACGGGGAAAAAAGCAGCCCTGAACGGAAAATCATCTGATGAGGAGGAGGAGGGGAAAAAAAAAAGAAAGTTCTATCAGAGAACAATTTGGCAGAAAACTCAGTTTCTTTTCTCTTTTTTCTGAGTACATCTCTTAGTGAGACTAAAGATTATTTGGATCAAGGAGACACCTTTGAGGTTTTCTTCTTCTGCTTGAACTCTTTCTTTCACTGAATTGGTTTTTGAGAACTGAGTTTCATACAACAGTGCACATGCTCCCTTATTGCTTTGCTCCTGTTATAATGAATTCATTTCCTGCTTGGCATGTCAAAAATATAAAATCCTCTCAGTAAGGTTTTATTTTTATGCATGTAGAATTTATATATTCCCTTCCAGAAAACTTTTTCCAGGTTAATCATTTTTCTTCAGTGAAGAGACCCACTAAAGCTAGACAAATTTTCCTGAGTGAGCTTATTACCATTCTTCTTGTATGTGTAATACATCCCTGGTTCTCATCTGTGTTTTTCAGACCAGCTCCTCATCTCCCTCAGTCAAGTAGAGCTCCTAGAACATACGAAGTCTTTATAGGACAGGGCATGTGCTTCAGTATCTCTTAAATTTTGTTAGTTTTAAATTGTGTTTGTTGTTACACAAGCTACACAACTGTCTGACTACACTATGAGTACCGCAGAAGAGCTGTCAGTCTGAAGGAAGGGGCTCAGCTTTGCTTAGGAGATCAGCAATCTGTGGTCATTTTGATGACTTGAATTTTTAAGTATGTGGGAATACGACTTCCTTGGAGTGCTCCTCTGCCTCCAAACAAAACAACCCAGCGGCTATACGTCTAGGGGGAAGAGGGGCATCAAAGGGGTTCTCGTTCACTTTTTTGGACTCACTGCATTGTAAGTGGTTTGGGCATCACTGCCATGAATGATGAAGCACTGTCTGGCTCTGAATATACAGCTGTGCTTATTCCAAGATGTGCCATAATTGTCTTTCCTTTTCCTGTTCTTTGTTTTAGTGAACTTCTACAAGATTTGGAAAACTGTGAAAACGATCCTGTGGCGATAGCAGACTGTTTTGTTTCCAAGGTAAGTGGCTACTGCAGGAGTCTGCAGCACAACACCAGTTGCAGAGTGATATGGGGGAATAAGATTCATTTATTTGCTTTTGAGACCTGATTTAGACAGCTTGTGTGACTTCAACCAAGAAAAGTTGGCAAATCTATGGAAAGGGAAGGAATTTCTCTTACTAGGTGATAGGGATATGCCTCTGATTTGCATTTTAAAAAATCAAGGAAAAGGTGTAATTTTCTTCAATAAGTGTATCTGAATTGGTGGAGCTGTTGATCTAGAGTTCCTTTTTAGATCTTTTTTTTTTTTTTGTGGAGTATTACAGGGATTCTTTTTTTTTCCTTCTTTTTTAATATAAGTGATCAAGTGTTACTCCAGTTACGCCTTGTCAGCTTAAAAACAACTAGAGAATACAACTTGGCTGCATTTTTAGAAAAGGCAATCACCTTAACATGCTTGTGACCATATTGTTTTCTGAGATGCATTTTTTCCTGAATCCAGCAGCCATACCTTTTCTTTTTAAAGGGGGGTGGCCCAAAGTCTAGCCTAAAGATTCAAATCTCATTCTCTCTGAAATACTTTGAATTTTCTGAACATTGATCTGACATCTTTATTCTGTTGAGCAGTTCTGAATTCTGAAGCCAAAAAATACGGAGAAGGAGAAGTTGTTAGGTACAGGAGAAATACAGGGAACCAAAGTAGGTGTCCTTCATTGTAGGAGGCCCGAAGAGCCAGTGAAGGAGGAGGGGAATGGCTATAATGGGTAGGACAGCAAGAGATTAAGTAATTTGGGCTACAAATGACTCTAGTTCACTGCAGACTTCACCAGAGAACCTACATATGCCTTGAATCTGTAGAGCCCAAATGTGTTAAGAAATAATACCATCTCCATGATGTTTCTGGGGGAAGAGGAATGGAAGAGGGGCATGTAGTTGTTTAAATTTGGATAATCTCTCTATAGCTGTGTTTGCCTGTGTCCATTAAAAAACAAACAAACAAAACCCCAAACCCACAAAACTGTCATGTTTTAGGTTTTGTCGTGAAGTCAGTATTGCCAGCACCAAGCATTCAATATAATAGGTCTAACACAAGGATTTAGAATTAACTGGACAACTCTATTTTTTTTGGCACTGTTGTGACACAAGGGATTTTATTGGAAACGGGAGTGATGATACCAGCTTAGTGCTGCCATTTCACTGGATCACTTGCTTGGGTTTGAGAAAGCTGTTATTTATGTAGCAATTGATCTTTTGTAAGCACTGAGAGATCTTAGTGTTGGCACTGCTACTACAAAAGTAGGATGTATTTTTGCCCCGTTGCAATGGGGTTTATGGCCTGTTGTTGTCGCTCCAAATAGCCTATACTGAATTGAAGGAGAGAGAATGGGATAAGGGCAAGCGCAAAGTCCTGCTTCTGGAATGGAATAACCCCATGTGCACACCGGGTCCGGCTGACTAGGAAACAGCTTAGTAGAGAATGATCTGTGGTCCTGGCGGACAAGAAGTTGAGCATAAGTCAGCAGAGTGCCCATGCAGTGAAGGCCAATTGTGAGGCCTTCAGGATATTTACAGACACCACAGTTTGGAGCTGGTAGATCTTTCTGCTGTATTGCTTGCCTATAGCTGGGACTGCTGGGACTGCTCCTGGCTGGGACATGAAACAGAGGTGGTGCAAGTGATAATAGCAAGTCCAGGAAAAAGTTGCGCGCTCATTCATATTGGCCAGCTGAAAGGAGTTGTCTGGTAGACTTTCTGGCCATTAGTTCCAAAATCCATCTGCATATCATTGCTTGTGCTTTTTGTTCCCTTGTCAAATGCTTTTAGCATTTGTATTATTGGCAGGCAACTGTCTGATGGCTCAGAAATTGCTAGAGATTGCAGTCCTAATGAGCATTTTTTAGCTTCATCCAGACAAGTGCAAACACTTAAAAGCAAAATCAAACAATACTAAAATACCCCACAGTTCTGGTTTTGGCCATGAAGATGTCATTACAGCAACTGCTGACTGTCTTAACAGACTCCAGTTGTCCATTCTTGGTTGCTTGTATCTTCCCAGCATTGAGTAGTGGAAATAAAACTGCCTTTTTTGGCACTATGCAGTCCTCCAAATCTTACGGGACTTTGGCCATTTATTGTTTGATTGCTTCGAGTGTGCTAGATCTTCACTGTGAGTTAAGCACGGGGATAATAGCACGCTGAAGTCATAGCTCACAGCCTTAGCTAATGGATGTAGCTCCGCTGGAGCTTCTTTAATGCTTCCAGTGGAACTGTGCTTAGGTTACACGAGCTCTGGCTCTAGTGCCCTTTTTTTCACCCTACTGGTTCAGCTGTGAATACTGTAGTTGTTGGGAATTTAAACATTTAATCGAGTTTTCTCTGTAGGTACTGTGTTTACTTTTTGCATTTCCTGAAGTGCAAAAAGTAATACCTGTTTGTTTCTTCAGGATTCATGTGAAATGACACAAAGTTGGTTTGCATGTATAACAGAACAGTTATGGTTAAAGTAACTCTGGAGCTTGTTGAAACTAAAGTGTTTGATATTCGTGAAAACATCTAGGGAGCTTCATTTTGTAAGGCCTAGTCTGGACCACGTTTCATGGACTGTTTCTTTGACCTTGACTTCGTCATTTGGTTTTGCTCAATAAAATTTGCTGAATAGCATTTTATACTTCCCTCACACAGACATCACTGTGTTTCCTGTGTATAACTTTCATGCTTGAGCAGTAAACAGCCTTGCAACTTTTACTTTTAAGGGAAATAGAGTAAGGATTATCAAATCACATTAGTGCACTGTGAACAAAAACTCATAATTGTGGATTTGAATCTTTATGTTGTGCTGAGTGCCCAAAGTAATAGCTCTTAAAATGGTAGCTTTTATTTGTTAATAGACTTCAGCAAGATGTCTTTAGTGTAAAGTACTCGGTAACATGTATATTTGGTCTGGCTGGGATGGAGTTCATTTTCCCATAGCAGTCCTCATAGTGCTGTGCTTTGTATTGGTAGCTAGGCAGGTGTTGATAACGCACCAGTATTTTGGCTACTGCTGGGCATAAAAGGCACTAACATAAAATAACCATGCAAAGCTATGACTTTATATAAATAGAAATATTTACTAACAACTTACAACAGTGTGTGAAATCCCTCTGCTTCCAGGTATTTTAATTCATTAATAACCCACAGGCAAATATAGACACAAATGCATAAAACTATGCTTTTTAAAAACCTGCTGTCCGGTCACAAATTGCTGCCTTTACCTTTCTGCCCCAAGATGCAGATGGTGTGGATGGTTATTTGTTTAAACAGTGTGGGATGGCTGCTGCATGGAAATAAGCCGCCACTGAGGGTACTGGTGGTGTACTAGTTTAGTTTCTACCAGTTCTGGTCCTGCCTCTTTGTCTAGAGCAAATGTATTAACTCTAGTACATTAAATGTCTTGGAGACATTTTGCTGGTAACTAATCGGAGGCTGACAAAAGGGTTCCAGTGCAAGCTTAGCTATAGCTTAATTATTCACATAAAAGTTTGTTTATATGTTTTCTTGCCAACTCAGTCTTTCATTTTCGTAGTAATGATGCCAATGTTAATTAGAAGATTGACTTCAGTATTCCACACGTTTACATTTAAGTGAGTTGCTGTAAAGGAGAGCTTAATTCTGGCACGTCGCTCTTCTCATTCAGCACCCCAGAACTTCGGAACATGTGCTTTCTGAAAGACACACCAACAGCTTAACCAAGGGGAAAGGGAGAATTACTGTAATCTAGCATCTCATTAATGAGGAGGTGATCCAGACAATTGGCTTCAGCTTACACTCTGACTCAGCTCATTTTCTCAGTCTCCATTTTCTTTTGAAGTGCCTTTTATGGCTATAAAAAAGCACAGTGCACCAAGAGTTGAGAGACAATCGGGGCTGTTGCCATGCGTTCGGCACTTCACAAGGAGGAGATGCATGGTGAATTGATTCAGCAGTGGAGGTGACAAGCTAAGTGTAGCTGGGATCTTCTTATGCTTTGCTTTGCTCTTCGGGGCGACTTGTAGTCAGTGTGGATCAACTGTCAGCTTGGGTCTCAGTTTTTGCACCATCTACCACACCAGCTTTGGGCCCCCGGATTAAAAAAAGATCTCTGGAGCGATTCCAGTCTCCCTGCAGAGATAATTTTTTAATCTGGTTTGAAGACAGTTGAGGTGAACAAAATTATTTTCAAGCTGAGTAAGGATAAGACTGTCCAAAGAAATCCTGATGAACATAGCTGGTGTCTTGCTTGTGGTGTGAAAGTATTGATAGATATATATTAAATCTATCTTAGTCCTGGCTTTTCTGTTGCTTCTGAACATAGTTCACAGCATTGGCTTTAGCCTGCAGGGCTTGTGCCCTGATATGCTCCCAGTAACACAGTGCTCGCTCTGGGGAGTCTGCTGTGAAGTAGAGAAGACCAGCTAGGCATCTGAACTAAAGGTCCCTTCTTTGACCATGCAGAGGTGCTGGGTAACCAGGCAGGCGGTGGGAGAACAGCCATCCCGAGTAGCACAGCTTCCTTACTCAGGCTTAGGAAGAGCCTCTTGGAAGTGGCTCTCTTGGCTGCTCTCCCAACATGTTCGCGTGAATCCTGCCGATGCCTCGGCAAGGTGTATGGTGTTGATTCATACCAGCTTTGTAAGTTTGAATGCATATCAACAATCTGATTCTGGAGGCAAAATATATGTAATTGACTTCCCACTGGCAGTATGCTCGCATAGATTGGTAAAAGTAAATGCTCTCTGATGGTTTAGTTTGAAATGGGCTGTGGCGCAATGAAGCGTGTGCACACGTAAGTGCAGTATGAAATTTGGAGTCTTGTCTGTTCAGAAAGCAGGGATGATTGTGAAACCATTCTTAACGTTTTTAGAGGTGTTGAGAGCATAAGGAACTCTTTTTTTTTTTTTTTTTTTTTTTTAATTTTAAATACAAGTTGTTCTGGTTAATAGCTAGACTAATATTCTTTTAAAACCAAAAATCCCATTGAAAATAGTTTTGACCTTGTGTTAAAAAAAAAACTAAAAAACAAACCCCAAAAAACCACGAACCACACCCCACCCTTGCCCAAAAAACCCAAAACAAAACCCAAGGTGGAAGAGTGTGAAAAGGCTCCCGGAGATTTCAGACTTGCTTTTGATTTTGTGGGGAATGTGAACTCAGTCCACTCTGAAACCCTGAAATGTTTGGCCTTGTATGTTTTACAGATAATGCTTTCATTTGTTAAAATTTCACAACATGTATTCCTTTCTTTTTTGTTTGAGAAGCAGAACAATCATGTGACTATATTTATGAACAGAATATATATATTTTTTTTAAAAATTGGCACAGTTCTATAAATTGCATTATTCTGTGATTGTAGCCATGGGAATATATTACAACTTACAGAAAAAAGCCCCTAAACAAAACCCTTGTATTAATATATACATATATAAAGTAAATCACCTTTTTTCATCATACTGAATTTCATCCTAATGCTCTCTCTTAAGCGCCCTGACTTATTATGAGTGCTAGCTAGTTTGGTAGTGATTGCCGTAGAAAATTACACAGTGTAATGTCTGCAGCACTCTGAGGTTTGTTAATATTTCATTTTGAGCAGAGAGGGTTTGGAGCTGTGGTGGGAGGTCCCAAGCATGGACATGGACAGGCTATGACACGAGCTCGCTGTCTCTGGGTGTGGACACAGGGCGTATGTACGCTGCTGTAAAAACTAGCTGCGACAACAAAATTAGGCCAAGCGTGAAAAACCAAGCTAAATCATTTAACTGTATTTGTAGCAAGACTACATTTAGTTGGTTGGTTGGTTTCTAAGAGAAGAGCGGTTTAATAAGCTTACAGCCCACTAGTGAGTAAATGGGGATCACAGTCCCCTAGAGAAACGTTTATTAAAACTTTGCTTGAGTTATTTATTTTTTTTGGAACAGTTAATATTGAAATCTGGTAAGAAATACTGAAATGAACTGCAATGACTTGTACTCATGTGGAGTAGCATCTTACTTTATACGGGGTCCTTATGACTCACTGCTCAGTGGAGAAATGAATGGCACAACCTGCTTTACCCCTGCGAGAGGGGGAAGGGAGCAGTGCTGTTGGAAATGGGGAAGGGTACTGCCTGAGCTGGCTCTTTCTGATGAATGGCCAAAAAATAAAAAACCAAAACCCCAACAATGAGAAACAAAAGCCACAGCCTGCGTCAGCCCTCTCCCCAAGTGGTGTTGCTCGGCAGAGCACTCTTGCTTTCTGTGAAGGCAGATATTTGGTCTTGCCATTCCACAGCGACTACCCCCGGGAGGCTGCCCCTCGTGGAGCACAGCTATTGTGCTGCAGAGTGCCAGAGTCCGTTCTGGAGATGCTTTGAGTGGAAACTGGGGTCTTGTTTACTACCAGAGGATTGCTTTTTATTGGTCTAGGACTCAGGAAAGAAAAAGTAATTGATTTTGGGAGCACTTTGCCATTCTGCAGTGGTTTCTTAGTCTTCAGGCTCCAGCAAGCTGCAGAAATTGCATATTATTTGGGATAGAAGTTGATAGGCAGATGTGAACGTAAAGCACATGGGAATGTTTCTGGAAACCTGTTCTTGCATAGAATTAAATTATAATGATTAAGAAAAAAATCTTAGGCCAAGGAGGAAAGGAATGAAACTCAGGCTTTTGTTCTGAGCAGCTTGTCAGCATTAAGTGTGGGCAGTTTCACTGTGACAGGCAAGTGTGGAAACCCACCTAAATCTAGTTACAACTTGTTTGGGTAATAACTGATTGCTTTCAGAGAGTCATAATTTACTTAAAAAAAAAAAAAAAAAATCACTTTTGTGGCTTCTAATTTTCACACTTAGACTTGCTCAAAGGTGAAAGTACTTACAATTGTTTGAAAATTGCACACTGACCATAACCTGCAAAACTTACTTCTCCCAGTAAGCAGGTGTGTGCTTTAGCACACAAAGGACTAGGTGTGTGTAAGTCAGCTGTTTGAAGGGGTGGTGGTGTTTGTTTTGTTGGTTTGGGTTTTTTTTGTTTGTTTTTTTTAAGATGCATAGATTGCTGTAAAGGACCTTGGAGTCTCTGTTGTAAAGCCACTTGTTTTATCTCTGTGTAGGTTTCCTTGGTTTTTCCTTTAAGTAAAGGAAAAATCTCCTGCCAAAAAAATGAAATTCAATGAATAGGTCTCTGGTAGTGTTAGGACTGTCACAGTGAAAGCAGAGAATTCATTGATCAGGAACTGGAGGAGGCATTGTCTTGACATCATCATCTTTATCTTGCACACGTATTAGCTGATAGTTTGACAAAATCTGAATATATGTAAACTTTTCCTCCCCATGCAGAGTGAAGATTTCCACATATATACACAGTACTGCACCAACTACCCAAGGTAAGAATTCTGGGTTCCCTTCCTTCATTTGTCCCTTGGCCAGTTTGTGTAATGCAAGTTACAGGCTACACAAAAAAAAAAAAATCAGCTTTTCCCCCTCCCAAATTGGAGGAACGTCAAGGAGTTTACCTTTTTTGTAAAAAGGAATTAAATTTAAAAAAACAAACAAACAAACAAAAAACCAAAAAACAACCACAAAAATGAAATATGCTCATCTGAAGCTTTGTTTTGACTGTTCTTGTCATTCATTGCTATTATCCTCCTTCGGAAAATGATGGTCTTATTCTGCAGTGCTCCAAATATATAATTCCCAATAAGAGAGAGTGGTTGCATGTCAAGGGAAAACATAACTGAATGCACAAGATAGCTTAAAAAAAACCCCAACAGAAACAGCAGTGATTGGATTAGGAACCTGCTGCCCCCTTTTACAAGGGAAGAAAAAAACAAATCTTGACTTCACCTACAGACTTAGGGAGACAGTGTGTCTTAAAGCTATGTATTGATGTTTCCAGGTCAGTGGCTGTGTTGACAGAGTGCATGAGGAACAAGGCGCTGGCCAAATTCTTCAGAGAGCGGCAAGAAGCACTGCAACATTCTCTGCCCCTGGGCTCCTATCTCTTGAAACCTGTCCAGCGCATCCTCAAGTACCACCTGCTTTTGCACGTAAGCACCCATTAGAAATGTATTTAGTTTAGGGCTGCTGCGTGTCGGAAGTTCCTGCCTCTGGTACAAGGCTTGATGGTTAGAAAGGTTCTGGGTTTCCTTAAATGCTCTTTTTTTTTGCGGTGTTTGATTTCTACATATGGAGACTCTTTCTGTCTTCATCACTTCACAGCATATGCATATATTTGGAGTGGGGGATTTATGGTAATTGTTCTAGATGCATTGAATCAGTCTGTGCATCCAAATAATTAGCTTTTTTTTTTTTAAAAAAAAAATGCTCTGTAATTCTGAAGTTGTTTGGAAGATTCTTGTCATGATTAAATACTTTAATATACAAATTTATTGTTCCAATGAAAACTAGCATTTTTCCACATGTTGCAATGCTGGGGGTGGTTGAAAGAAGGACTAAATACATATAAACACCCCAACTGGTAAGAATTTTGTGGAGATGAATGACTGAGGAAATGGGAACTATTTCCATATTCAGTGAATTGAGTTAAGCAAGTTTCGGAAATTCCTGCTTTATTGTTAACGTTTTCCACATATGTTTACTATTAGAGAGTCATGTTCTAGTGAAGTGTAAAGACACTGATCTTTATTTAAAATGTCTGGTGCTTTTCTGCTCTCCAACTGTAAAGTAATGCCTAGTGTAATTCCATCAGGGCTTTGTAAGTGTGTAGATATGTTCTGTGTTTTAAAAAAGCCATTAAACGCTGTCTGAGAAGGTCTCCTGTGAGCATGCTGCGCTCTGTTTCTGTGCCTCTCTGCTAACATCGACTGCTGCAAGTATAGTTGTTGCTAAACTGACCGTAAAGGCTTGGCTTTGTTAGTCATCTTGTGTTAATCAAATTGATTACAACATGCAATAGTAACAAAGGCAGGAACGTTACATTTGAGTGATCACAATGCAAAGACAAAATAGTACAGATAAAAACATAGTATTGCGTCCGTCTGGGAAAATTCATTTAGAAATAATAGGACTTTTTTTCCTCCCTGTCTTAGGAAATAGAAAACCACCTTGACAAGGACACTGAGGGCTATGATGTGGTGCTGGATGCCATAGATACAATGCAGAGAGTGGCATGGCATATAAATGACATGAAGAGGAAACATGAACATGCCATCAGGCTCCAAGTGAGTTCCCAAAGAGATTTTATGGGTCTTTGTGAGCTGTTTTTGTCAATATATATGCCATTAACATTTTTAGTTTATCTTTTCTTTTAATCTTAGTCATAATTTAGACTCCTGTTGAGTATGCCTGTGGCTGTTTGATCTTGGAAATCACGGTCATAGCTGCTGCAGGAAAATCTCAGACATCTCTACCCTACAAGCAGCATCCTGTAAAGCATTTATGTTGCAGTAATACGGAACTTAAGATAACTTTTCTTTCTTCCTTTCCCTCAATTGTACGGCACTGCTGTACAACCCTAGGGCATGGCTTTGTTCAGAAATGCTGTGGTTTCCGATTTCTCCCCTTTGTGCTGATTAATTTTGTTTTGAGGCGTTTCTTGTGCTTCTTGTTTAAGTACTTTCCTCTTCGGCTTTTGAAGACTTGTTATCAGTTGCTTTGTGAAAAGTATAAACCTAGAAACATGATAGTTAGAAAAAGGTTAACTTCACTTGAAATGAAGAATTTTTGAGGAGAAAACAAAAGCTACACCCTGAGTAACTTTTGACGTTGAGAGCCAGTTCTTTTGTAGACTTCTTACAGGTCTTTCATTCTGTTTCAAACTTCCCAGTGAATCACAATTTTACGTTACATTTTCATCAGTAGTATTTATATTATTATATATATTAAGAAAATAGGGGGGATTTTTTAGTTTATAAGAGGGAGTAGTAGGCTTATACCATTCCAGCAATCTATGTCATGTTACTCTTTGTCCCTTTTTTCCTTTTTAACATAAATGCAACTTATTGGCCCTCGTTTTTTGTGGGTTTTTGTTGTTGTTGTTGTTGTTGTTTATGTGTAGGGACAATAGGGTTACATTTGATAACATCTTGCCTGCAGCAGTGTGACCTTTGCCACACATTGCTGGAAATGCACACTAATGACTTTTAACAACAGTCTGCTATAAATCTGAGTAATGATAACCAGTAATATTTGGCAATAAAGAAGGTTAAATGCGTTTGGGAAAAAGCATTTGTTTTTTTTTTTTAATTTATTGAGCTCAGCTGGCAAATATATGGGGTTGTGGAAAATGTTTATGTTCATAGTTACCCTTTAAAAAAATAAAATCCGTTTCTGCAGCCATAAGGATAGGTCTTCTGTGGGCTATCACACTGCCATTCAGTTTGTAATGCTTCAAGTACTGCGACAGCAGTTCCTGCGCAAAGTCTCCCTCAACAGTGGTGGACTTGATCCCTGTGCTGTACTGTGACTTATTTGCAAATTCCTGGAGACATCTGATAAAATGCAACTTTTTTCATTTGTTATGTTTACATTTTTTTATAACAGTCTTGTGTATAGTCCATAGTGTGCTGCTTTGGGGTTTTCTTCCTGTGAATGCTCTAGGCTGCATTTGTGCTTCAGATGTACTGAGATGTTTTCTAGCTGAATGCTGTATTAAAGTGTAATGTCCTAGAGAGACCAGCCTAGGATGAGGAAGTCTGTCCCTGCTTTGCTAATGCTCCCAGGTTTAAATTCTGATGGATGTTTTTGAAGATTTCCCTAGGTAAGGTTTAGTCTGCTTTTAGAATTTGCTGTCCCGTGCCTAAGTGCTATGTCACTGCCACTGACAGAAAAAATGAGCAACTCAAGGAAACAAGAATAGCCCTAGCTAAGTGATACAGGCTTGTGAAGATGCTCTTAGATGTTTCTCCAGCCTTTTTTTTCTTAAGTAAAAATAAGGTGAGAAATATCTATGGTATGTGTACAAATCATTAAAAATATGAATAAATCTTCATCTTTAAATGATCAGTTGGCCAAATCACTTCTGGTCCTTTAGTCTTCTGAGAAACATCTCTTCAATCTGAGCACCTCACAGAAGTGTCTTCTGTGATGGGTCTATGGGACACGGACACAGAATTATAATTCATTCAGTGGGGGACCACACAACATCAGGAGGATAGCCAGGGTGAGAGGGAAATGTTAAGAGGGATTGGTTAGGAACATAGAGGGGAGAGGGGAGCAGGCATGAGAGAGACTGTTGACTGAATTACAGACCATTTTCCATCTCTGCAAGTTCGGGGAGATGAGATTGTGGTCTTTCATTACAGGCTGCCCTAGGGAGCTCAGGGCTTGTTGCTGGGTCCACGCAGAGGCAGTAACCAGTACTCAGGAGGGCATGTTTTAGTCTGGGCTTAGCAATAGGCCTCTGAGCACCTGGCTGCAATGTTGCACATAACCTAGCAACCTCAGTACTGGTGTATGGTGACTTTCCACTGTTGGATGCTGAACGTTATATAGGAGAGTGGGAATGGCCTCAGCTGATTGTTTGAGTCTTCGTTTCAGTAAGGTCTCCGAAATGAATGTTGGTTGTTCTTCTTTGATCTGTTGCAGGAGATACAGAGTTTGCTCACTAACTGGAAAGGGCCAGACCTCACGAGTTATGGGGAGCTGGTATTAGAAGGAACATTTCGCATTCAGCGAGCCAAAAATGAGCGCACGTTGTTCCTCTTTGACAAGCTGCTGCTAATTACAAAAAAGAGAGATGAAATGTTTGTATACAAAGCTCACATACTGGTATGTCAGAGAGTACGTGGTAATGTGCTGTCTCTGGGTCTCCCCAGAACTATGTCGTGATTCACATCGTTGCCTCTCTTTGTTGCAGTGTGGGAACCTGATGCTTGTTGAAGTAATACCAAAGGAACCACTTAGCTTTAGCGTCTTCCACTACAAAAATCCCAAGATGCAACATACTGTCCAGGTATGACAGAAACCTCCTTGCCCACTGGGTAACCTGACTGATGACCGTATGCTATTCCTGACCCTGCATAGCGCAGTAAGGCATTTTCTCATGGTGCTACAACTTTTTTATCAGGCAAAGTCACAGCAAGACAAGCGTCTTTGGATTCTTCACTTGAAGAGGTTAATTCTAGAAAATCATCCTGCTAAAATTCCTGCCAAGGTAAAAATAAAAAAAAAAAAACCATAAACCACCTCCTTGTATGTGTACTAACTTAAAGCAATCTTATTAGCTGAAAGATGCATGGGAATTTACAGAAAGTTTAGACTCCAGGAGGTTAATTAACATGTTGTTTCCTTATGTCTTTAAAAGTTCCTCAAAATTAATGAGAAAGTTTCACTATAAGCATCTACAGGGCTTGGTGCAGGAGTAGAAGAATTTAACTGGGTTAGCAGCATTGCTGTCCATATTGGGATTTGCCCGCTAAGACATGAGTAACAGAGATGCAATGTCAGAATGCTCAGCTATAAGAGCATACCTTAGCTTGGTACTGCCTGTCTGCACAACACTGAGGTGTGCTAATTGCAGCATGTGTAGACGTTACCAAGCTAATTTTAATCTGTCTTGGTTAGATATCATAGCAGTGAAGCCATTGGCAGTGCACACTTCACTTTACAAATACACACAGCCATCCTGAACCCTGCATCCTTAGCTGGGACATCTAGGCCCTTTTTGGTGAGATAGCTAGCAAGCTTTATGCCAGAGAAAATGAGGCACTGATACCATATTCATAGCTGTAATGTCTTGGAGTAGGGAAACCTGGTCCTTTTATTTATGAAATCCTGTCTTAGAGCTCCAGGTGATGTTTCCCAATGTAACATATTGCACCTCTCAAAGGGTGTTAACCGTAGTTAACTCTTGCCATGACACAGCAGTCACTGACGGATGTAGAAGCAGGATTTTTTTCTGATTTTTTTTTTCCACTGAGTTTACTGCTTTTTTTTTCAGTATTAGTTTCACTGATCAGTTTACCTGACTTTTTTTTCACTGAGTTTTATGCTGTAATGGCTAAAAAATGTTACCTGTGACTGACGTACACGGTACTGTACTCTCATTTTCAACAGTTCAACAAAAAGAGGATTATGGGAGAAAAAAGCCCTAGCAGTTGCTATTACTAATTCTCTTATCTTTTTATTGACAGAGTTTATCGAAGGTATAATGTTTATGCTAGTATCCATGCTTACAATGTAAATACTCATTGCAGTTTATTAAGTTGTAAAAAAAAAAATACTACAGCATGACCTCAGCTTTTGTATCAAGATTTTTTTCTTACTTCTTATTGGACTTTTTTTTTATCTGTGGAAAACACATGTAACCAAAAATATGCCATTTTCTGCTCAGAGAAATAATTTCACTTGAGAAAGGAAAAGTCTAATCAAATAAATCTCTGAGGTTGTCTGCTCAGGTTTTTTTAAACTTTATTTTTGACAAAACGGTAGTTGCTAGTTAGGAGACTTCGCTCTACCCAGCTTTTGGAGGATTTAATAGTAGTCCACATGTGACGCCTGGTGGAAAATAACGGAACTGCACGTGTAGAAAGGCAAGCAGGTTACATAGACCGTTTTATTTTAGTTTATTTTCTTACTTATTAGCTGATACGCTTGATAAAACATCCAGATTGTTTTTCCTATTAAAAAAATGTGACAAATTTTAAGCAATCATGAGACGGTTTTTATCCTGGTTCAATCTTACTTAAACCAAATTATGATCCCCCCCCCCAAATAACTGTTCCTCAAGGAAACTCTTAAAGGAAGCAAGGTTGATAGCATTCTCTGCACCAACAAATTCAGAGCTGAAAAATAATAAAAGAGTTAAACCATTTGATTTTTAGGGAGGAAATGTTCTGTAAATCACAAAAAAAAATGTGATTCCCAGATGCTAGGGCTAGTTTTGTGCCGTTCCCAGGAAAATATGGAGACGCATATCGACAGCTCTAAATTCTGGGACTTGCAGAGAGATCTCTGGAGGTTTGAGTCTCCATAGAGGAGACCCGGTGTGTGTAGCATGATCTCAGCACAGCACAGCCCCTGTCTTAGAAGCCAAAGTAGTTTTTGCGGTCAGATGTGCTGTCACTACATCCTCCAGAAATTCCTCGCACCGGTGGGTGCCATAGGTACGCGCTCCTCCCCTTGCGCTCCCAGAAGGGAGGTGGGCAGGCAAGGCGGAGCTGCCGGGTGCAGTCAACAACCGGTTTTTGTGTGAAGCCCTGAAGATAAGCTCTGGTAAGCTCCTGCCAGCAAAATTCTTCTTCGCATACGTAATGTGTCCAACGCACAGACAGAAAATAACGCTGCTAACCATATTTATTAGTTCAAAAATTAAACTTGCTGTTGTTTACATATAAACTCACTACTATCTGTAATATGCAACATAATTTGTCCTTCTACTTACAGTTTAACTTTTTCATTTGTTATTTTTTCTCTTTCAGGCCAAGCAGGCAATTCTAGAAATGGATGCCATACGTAAGTTGGTTCTTTTTCACTTTTGTTTTAAAAATGAATAAAACCATGTTCAAAAGTTTGGCTTTAACAGTTGGTCTCATCTGAGATGGAAGAAGGCCAGGCTTATGTTCCTTGAATTATGACCTTGCTGGAAAACCCAAAATTGGGTGCAGAAGTACGTAGCAGTGTTATGACTTCTTCATGCTGGCAAACCTGCAGCTGGAGGACAGCGAGGCTTGTGCTTATGTCCGAAGAGTTTACCTGTGTGTCCCCCAGGTGACAGCATTAGAAAGCACCTGTGATGCTGCTGTCTGTGCTCTGAGTGCAGTCCCATCTGCATGGTCCCTGCTGTTGCATCTTCTGCTTGCTGCCATTGCTGGTGCAAGCCGTGGTAGCTCTTCATGTTGCCAGTGATCCCTAGCAGTGTAGGGAAATGAGAACAATAGTCTTATGATATACATGCTGAGGAAGTCTTGGAGTAAAGCAGGCTTGTTATTTATTTATGTAGTTGTTGTAGAGAATTGGTCAGGAAGGCCCTGACTGAGAAACTTGGCAAACAAACACGATGATGGTGGATAAATGTTGTTGGGTTAGCCACCTGGAGCAAGGCACAACTAAACGGGCCAAGCTTTTCCGTGCCTGGGTGGTTAACAGCTACCCTACAGCAGGTGTCTTCCTTGTGTTGCTTCAGGCTCTGATGAAGTGCCACTATATCAGTCACAAAGGGACGATGGTGCTCTGAAGAGAGCTGCTGAGGTGTGTGAAGTGACAGCTTTGTCACTCTTTTATTCCTTGTGCCTCTGCTTGTTCCACAGATCACCCAGGCTTCCACTATAGCCCTGAGGGAGAAATGAAATCATCGTACCAGCCTAAGGAAGGCACTGCTCCTCACAGAGTGAGAAGGAAATCAGGTGAATAAAAACTCCTTTCCCACTTAAGATGACAAAAGGAAAACCAAGCAGGGTTGTTTAGGGTTGGGTGAGGCTGGGCACATGGAATTGGTCTTTAACCTGCACTCCTAGAGATTTAACATGGCACAGTATCTCTCAGATACGGGTTTAATTTCACAGGTATGCATTCCTAATGGTGGATGCATAAAGAACAGTTGGTACTTTCTAATGGATAAAAGAATGCATATGCAGGAAAGCCAGTCACATTATTTAAATCTGACATTTCAACACCACCCCCCCCCAATAATTACTGTCTCAGAAGTGGTTCCATCCTGATTATGATAGGCTTGTTATTTCAAAACGTGATTACAATCTTTACTTAGTGTAACATGTCCCTTATGGATAATAGAGATTTGAGAGGTGGTTATGCTGACTTTGGGGTTTTTTTTCCCGCCTAGCTCAAACATACATCCATAATTACTGTTAGTTTCCTCTTGAAGGCACTACCAGTGTCTGTGTAGTTGGGTAACTTCATATTGCAGTCACTGTGTTCCCCTCTTCAGCTATTTAAAGACCTTTCCAATTTGCAGTGCGTAACATTGTGTATTGGGAATGACTTAAAGTTCATGAGAGTATTGATGTAGTGATTTATCATACAGCAGCATTTGCATCTGGAAAACAATTAAGTTTTAATTACTTTTCAGGCATCTTCCTTTGTTTCTGAGGTGAAGGATTGCATTGGTGCTGCTCTGCCTGTAAAAGGAATAATACAAAACACTGATCAAATGGCCTTCTATGTAACGTTCAGCTACTTACACTTTTAAAGCCCTGCTAAGCTGTTGGTACCTCATACATATTTCTAATAGGAAACCTCCAGCAACTTAGATCAATAACAGAGATGACCAAGTCTTTTGAAAGCAGGAATCTTAACATGGGATAAAAATTTACATGTGGCTTGTTGTATGGAGTGCAGCTGCTGTTGCGTTAAGAAACATATATGTTCTTTGGTAACATCTGTAGGTTTGACACTTCAACAAATACTTTTTTGTGAGGAAACTGGGTGATTAAGAAATGAAAATCTGGCTTCCCTGCATGGGCTCAGAAGCTTAAATTTTGCTATCCATGTTATAAGAAGTTGGCCAGGATGCCCATAGTTTTCTTTGGGATGCTGGAGTGCTTAAACATGTTGTTGTCTTTTTCAGAACCCTCATCTAGAGTCCATAAAGTTTTGAAGTCAAACGGTTAGTTACTTCGTCTACTGTGTATTGACCCAGTGCTTTGTAGAACACGTAAAGATGGATCCTTTTCTCCTATAGCCTTCCCTGAATACATGGAGGGAGGGGGAGGAGGAGGAAGTGTGCAGAGGAAACAAAATGTTAGTGTTTAAATCTAATGTCTGCTTTTCCACACTTGGGTCCCGGTCCTGTAAACATCCTAGCAACTGGCAACTGAACACACAGAGTCTTGGCCATTGTGAGCAGTTGCTCATGTCATATCAGTGTTGCAAAATCAGGACCTCAGGTGGAACTGTGGTAAAGCTGATGCTGTCTCTGTTTTATCAGAGACCTTATGTTCTGTTTGCTCAATTGCTGCTGCATTTAACCCCCTTTTGGGAATTAGTAGTTGGGATATTAGTGTAGCATTAAACGGGCATAGACCGATACTGGTTTGATTATTCACTTATGATGAAGTATTTATTTCTGTTTTCAGATATAAGTCCAGATATGCAGAAGGTAAGCCATTTCTTATATTTCTTGTTTTAGCATGTTCAAATGACTTAGAGCACAGTATTTACTGTAGAATCTCCATCTTCTTTGTTGTGTTGATTTTAAGAATGGAAACAAAACCGTAAATGTCGTTTAGCATCTTCAGTAAGATTACTGGAATGAAAGCAATAGAAATACAGCTAACTATTTCAGAAATATCTAATAAAGAAAAAACAACTGATCCATATATTGTTGTACTTTATGTACAGTACAATCAATTACTAATGCTATGGGTTACTTAAAAATGCCATTACAATCACAGAAGTGCTGTGTATAAAGATAGTCTTTGCATTTATTAAATAAGACTGGAAAGTTTCAGCTTATTCTGATAGATATATCATATATATATAAAAATCATGATATATGACCAAAGAGAGCAGATACAGCTTAAGCGGATGGAAGTGAGCATTTCTAATTTTTACGTTTTCTGTAAGAATTTGTAATGAAGTTCCCAGTGCAGTTTTGAAAGGTCCTAGGGTTTTGGGGATGGAATTTAAAGTGGATGTGTGTGGAAGATTTACAAACAGGGTACATTAGATATGGCTTCACTGGGATGCCATAACACTGAAGCCCATGATTGGGGTAGAGGGGTTTGCATATATTTTTTTCAGTTCTAAATATTCTATGGAAAAATACTGATTGTTTTACTTATTTGTTTATAAATCTCATTTCAGTGCAGCTAACTGAACACAGCTTAAACATTGTCTATAAGTCTGATGTAAAACAGTGTCTTACTAAAATATATAATCTCTATATCCTTCTAATCAAAGTTTTGTGGTGTTTTTTTTAAGCGGATCAGTATTGAAGGAGCCCTGTTATCTCAAGCCACCAAACTAGGACCGAATGAAGCCCTGCTGAATTCCAGGAAAAAGGTTCCATTGGAACCCAGTGGGCTGGAGAGCCCGTTTCAAGAGTCCATTGAGCCAGTCTACAGCAGCGATCAGGATGAAAATCTTCAGACTTCTGCCACGGAACAGATCGATGCTGATGATGAAGAAGAGTCTGAACAAGTAGGAAAAAGAGGGGAAAAAATAAAATCCTTTTTTTCCTGGGGAGGATGGAGGAGGGATTAAAATTATCTGTAAAACAGCAAGGAGGCAGGAATATGTTACAAGTGTTTACAACTTTCTCCCCTTAGAAATATTTTTATTTAGACTTCACACACACTCTCCTGCATTTTAACAGAGAAGGTGTAAAATTAGCCCCTATATAGAGGAAGAAAGCCCCACAGCTTGAAAGAGATTTTACTTAGTCCTTTGCAGTCCTCAAGCCTAGTTCTGACAGAAAGCTATTGCTTTCACCTGTTGCGCACAACTGACTTTTCCTTGCTTCTCCAGCTGATGCTGTGAAAGAAACCTTTTTAGGCCACATGCAGAGACAGTGCCTTCAGGTCTCCAAAGCAAGGAGTTGAATATTAAGTTAAGATTCAGGCACTGCCACATATGATGTGATGCTTCTTGATGTGTGAGCTGCTGGCAATAGCTAGGAATATGTGAACTTTAATATGAGAAGTTGTAAGTAGGATTTCTGAAAATGAGAATCTTTATCTGTTACTGCTGCAGAGGTGGTAGTCTTCCCCACTCTGCATGATGTTACCACACATATGTAGTACTTCTGAAAGACTAAAACCCCAGCTTTGAAATGTGACTGTATTAAAGAATCTAGATTTTCAGTTTGCTTGATTTAGTTGATGCTGAGGTCATATCCTTGTGTGGTCCATTTATTTTGTGAATTATCCAAAACCTATTATTGAAATTCTTTTTGAAGCTTGCTGCGCATTTCCTCTTTGAAATGACACTATTTGCATTGTAAATCTTTGATAAAATAGTATCCCGTGTCAGTGTAGTGCAGTGTCTTGTAGTTCTCCTTCTTCCTGACATAAGTACAAAAGAATGAGTAAGTGCAAAAGAATACCACTATAAAAATGTATAATAGTAGCTTAGTGTTTAATCCTAGGTGTGGCAACAATACCTTCTTAGGTTCCCCCTGTTCCCACCATGCGTGCCCTTCATTGTGAGTTAATTTGGACACTGCCCAACACATAACATTCTGTCCTTCTCTTTGTTGCTTGTTGGTTTTGTTTTTTTTTTTTCTGGGAAGTTGAGCGATAGCATATTTTTTAGTGTAGACTTTCTGGTTTTCAAGACTGCAAGTGATAGTGAGACTATCCCCTCTCCTTTTTAAAACCAAAAAAACCTTTGAAAATTGAATTTTTGTGTGACCACCTTCTTCTGTTATAACTTTGGCTGTGAGATTAAGTCCTTGCCCTTGTCCAATTTCTATTTATTCTTTTACATCTATATTTTTATACACAGATTCTGCTTTCAACGCCTTTTGACAAACTGTATGGATTCGTATCATATAATTGGTTGTTGTAAAGAAAGTTTTCCAGGCTCTGAATCATCCCTGTGGCAGTGCTCTGACTACTCATGAGCATGTTGCCCTCCTGGTGTGGATACCTGGCCTGTTCTAGCTGCTAGTAATTCTTCTGAACAAGACTGTACAAAGAACTGTAGATTTTATTACCCCTCCCTTGCTCTTTTCTTTTAAATCACAGGGAGTGCAGCAAAACTCACTGCAGAAATCGAAAGGGGGAAGAAAAAGACTTAATAGTCAAGCTGCTGAAAATGTTGAAAAACGGAGAAGTGTTAATCTCAACAAGTGTGAAACACAGGTATATAGGGGTTTTTTTTTACTTCTATTTTGCTATGTATCACAGATATGTCAAAGAAATCTGTGTTTTTCCTAGGTAGAGAGATAAGTCATCTTCTGTTTATGTCATGTATTAATATTCATATCATTGAAATATTGATCTGTATGATGAAAGACTATTCTTTTTGGGGCAGGGTCAAAAAACACAGCTAACCAAACCAATCAGCGTTAACTTAAGCGAAAAGGAATTATCTTTCACTCTCTTTCCCAGCCTCTGGCCAAGAACATCTTACAGCATCCTTCATGTTAACATTGGCAGGCATGTGACCTTGCTGTAAATTAGATCTGCTAGCTGAGCTGGATGAACACTTGCTCCGAAAAGAAAATGAAATTTTCAGTGGCATGTGCTAGAGAGCATAACATACCTTTCTGCTAGGGTTATAGGCAAGGCGAAAGGGAGGAGAACAAAACTTTTGGCACAAGCCCAGAGTCAGATTAGCTTAATCCAGCTGTGAAACTGCAGGGTTAGCATAAAAGGTTTAATCTAACTCCTGCCAAACAAATTTGCCTTTAATTACTCATGCGTTAACATAAGCCAGTGTCTTGTATTTGAAGTAAGATGTTATTAAGTGCCAAGAGTGAACTCTGAGTGATGGTAAGGATTAGGAGGCAAAGTAGTCTGGCATTGCCACCTTGGCTCCCTGGCTCTATAGTGAGGAGCCTGCTCACCCTGCCTATCTCCACCTGACTCTGTGCTGCAGGACACGCTGGTGCTATGGCAGTTCTGTGAATGAAGGGAATCGCTGTGTAATTGCAGGGGATAGGCTAACATTACCTGCATATTTCAAATCTCCACAGAGCTCCAAGGACCCTTCAGATGAAGAGTCAGCTGAGGTGAATACTGATCTTCCATTTTCCTGCACAGCTAGACAGCTACAGTCGCCTAGACAATTTGGCACACCCCGGAGCAACTCGCTAATCATGAATATCCTGGGAGGAAGTACCTCTGTCAGAAACATCTGGACTGACCATCAGATCAGGCAGGCATTGTTTCCCAGCCGGCGCCCACCTTATGAGAATGAAGACGATGAAGATGATTATCAGATGTTTGTACCATCAGTGTCTACATCCAACACTAGTTCAGCTGTTGGTGGAGAAAGGAGGGGCTCTTCTGGGCGGCCGTGCAGCTGGCACTTGGGGGTAGTGCATCAAAATGAGACTTCCAGTCCCACTCGTCACAAAATTGTTAGGCGGGCCAGTAGTGCTGGTGAAAGTAACACGTGTCCAGCCAGCGCAAGGTATAAAGTGGGGGAGCGCAGTTCTCGAAGGGAAGTGAAGAGAGCAGAGGTGAGCAGTATGAATGCATATCCCGAATCGTCAGAGGAGCTGACCATCGATGATATTGAACATGTTTATGATAATATAAGCTATGAAGACTTAAAGCTGATGGGTTTGACAAGAAGGGAGGAGACAGACTGTGGTCCCCAGAGATCTGCTAGAGACTCCCTCTACGAGGCTGAAAACAAAAGCAGCTTAGATTCACCCTCCAAAAAGAGGACAGCAAATCAAAACAGAGCCTCCATTCGTGCTAGTAGGGATGAGATACTACTCAGTAGAGAAGCACCTACTTCAAGTTTGGATGAGCTCAGGATCGTTGAAGACAACATCTATGACACCATAGTGCTTCCAGAAACACCACTATTGAACTTTAAATGTGACCCCTTAAAATGCTCTAAAAGGCGGAGTTTTCTGGGCCTGGAAAAAGACTTTGCATGTTCTGACAATCTACGGCAGTTTGTTTCTGAAGAGAGTCTCCAGTTCAGTGAAGATGAAAGTCCTTACCATCGTGTTCCTGTTGACAATGACTATTTGAGCTTAGTAGATAGCTCCTCCAACTCGGATTCGCTCTCCCATAAGTCTGCAGCAGATAAACTCTCGGAGGAAGTAGATGAGATTTGGAATGACCTGGAGAACTACATCAAGAAGAATGAGGAAAAGACAAGAGACCGTCTCCTTGCAGCCTTTCCTGTTTGTAAAGATGATATGCAGGAAAGGTTGCATGCTGGTAGTACACCTGAACTGAGTAAAGATGTAGAGTACTCACTGTCTACTCTGTCTCTGCCAGAAACTCCTGTTTTCCCTAAAACTGTGAAGCCTAGGGCTGCCACCTTAAGCGAGGCTAATCTCAGGCCTGAAGACACTACACCGTGCAAAGAGAACTCTTTTATGAGCCTGAACAGATCTTCATTCTCCAGTGAGATGCCTTTTGTAGATAGCCCATATGAATCTGCCAATAGTGTTCTGTCCAATGCGCATACAGAGGGCATGGAAAATGACTTGGCTGTTGTGGATAAAACAAAGAACAGAGTTTTTATGATGGCAAGGCAGTACAGTCAAAAAATTAAGAAGGCTAACCAGCTTTTGAAAGTTAAAAGTCCAGAGCAGGAACAGCCAGCTAGCAGACAACAGAAACTGAAACACAAAGATCTTGCTGCCATTCTGGAAGAGAAGAAACAAGGTGGTCCTGCTATTGGTATGTCAAAAATATTTCTGTACAGATATATTTCTTTAGTAACTTTCAGTGAAATTTGTGTAGTGAATTGGAAGATTATGAATTTTCCCCGCCTTACTAGTTGAGTATCAGTATTGTATTTTCTGCGTTACCACTGAAATGAGTTTTCTGTGAGTGTTTCTAACATGAATAGTCCTTTATATCGCAATAAATTCTTGTTGTTACTTGATAAAATTGGAAATAAATAGTGGGGTAGTGTCAGGAAAGATCAATTCAGCCTAGGCTGGAAATAGAACTTATGCCTGAAGCTCTATTGGCCTCTTTAGAGAAAAGCAGTAATTTCCTTTAATAGTGTGATCTTCAGAGTTTGACTAAGAAGGCGTATTTTCAGGTGTGTTCACTTTCTAACAAGTCATGTAGATTTGCTCAGGTACCATCCACATCACGCTTATAAGCATAAGGAATGGGGTCAGATGAGAAAGAGCTGGTCTTCCTGCTCTTTCTAATGAATATGCAAAGTCGTGGATATGCAACAGCTTTGGAACTATTTTTGTCGGTAGTCAATTGAAGCAAATTGGAGACATGGAACCAGCGGACTCCACGCACTGGAGTGTCATTCTTGCCTCCTTGTGATATTTATAAAAGTCCCTAAATATCTTATTTACCAGGCCATTTTCAGAATGTTCTTTTCCATTTAACATGGAACAAGCAGCATATTATTGGAACCATGTGCTACATGGTGTCCTGCATGACTGTTCACTGTTGCAAGACATTTTATCCTTCTTTTTTTCAATATGATGTACTGGAATGCAATGCAATGCATGGCTCTTCCGCTGAAGATATCGACGCAGCCGTGAACTATTCTCTTGACCTTGTATTGGGGATACAAGGGGTTTGGGGATGCGTTTGGGATTTTTAAATTTTCACGCAACTCATTCAAATGGATTGCTTGCCTCTGCTAAGTTAATTCTCTCTCCTTTCTAGGTGCCAGAATAGCTGAATATTCCCAGCTTTATGACCAAATCGTCTTTAGAGAAAGTTCACCTAAGGTCCAAAAGGAAGTCTGGGCCCCCCCTCAGGAGCCAGCAGCCAGCAGCTTTTCCACTCCCATGGCTGTGTCTCCTTCCCATTCCCAGGCTGCCAGTGAATGCTCAAGAGCAGAAGATTGGCTTTTGCATTCTACGTACAGTAACGGTGAGCTGGCCGACTTCTCTCCATGGCCTGAATCCCAAGACCCAATGTCCAAGAGCTCCTATACAGAAGCTGGTACAAAAAGCAATTCAAGGCAGTTGCCATCGGCTGGCTCGGTGCCTTCCCTCCAGATTTCTAACCATTTGCACGTCCCGGCGCAGAGGTGGAGCGCCATTATAAGCCAACCGAACAAAGAAAATTTACATCAAGATCACATCTATAACTCCCTTGGGAGAAGAGTAAGCAATGTAAAACCACAGACATACAGCAGGTCGCAGTCATCTTCCTCAATTGTGGTCAGCAGGTCTGGAGAATCAATCGTATATCCTAATGAAATGGACAAGAAAAAGCTCCATTCGAATAGGAACTCACGATTCAACAGCCATCAAATGCCGGGTTTTGCTTCGGGATGTACAGGGCCTGATAGGAGAAAGCAGATCCCTGAAAACTGTTCAGATATGATTCTGCAGGATTCTCAAAAAGTCCTGAGAGTGAACAGAGCCTCCCCTCTGACGGCACAGATGGCCACTCAAAACTATTTTTCTAATTTCAAAGATACTGAAGAAGGAGAAGGGGATGATGATGACTACGTTGAAATAAAATCTGAAGATGAGGGATCTGACCTGGAGACTTCTCAGAACCAAACAAGGAAATTGGAACCTAAACTGCGTAATGCAGATGCTGCTCCTTCTGAAACGCTCTGCGGCAAAACTGTCTCTTGTACTCCTGCAAAGTCCGCCAGCAGTAAACACGCGCTTACCCCCTATCTGACTGCATATAGTGATTCGGATAAACTGAACGACTACCTGTGGAGAGTACCGTCTCCCAATCAGCAGAATATTGTCCAGTCTTTAAGGGAAAAGTTTCAGTGTCTCAGTTCAAGTAGCTTTGCTTGATGCTTTCAGTAATTTCTAGCTGTACTGCCTTACCGTGACAAAGTATATACTAGGACAGTCAGTACTGACATCATGTATTTCCATAATATTACACAATCAGGCATTGTATCACAGTAATATTGTAAATAGATGTAAAATGTATCTTTTTTAAAATGGTTTAGAATCCTGGAAGTAAAAAGGCCACACGTGCACTGTCTGGGGTCTTGCTCCGTAGTGCACGTGGACTTCTCATCTCCTATTTAACCTTTGCATCTCTTCCCTTGTTAGATGTGATACCCTTTGATTCTTACCATCGAACCAGGCGTGATGCCATTTGATTCTTAAACCATTTTATCGTGTGGAAACCTTAGTATTTGGACTTTTGAGTTGGTGACCAGTGTTCTGCGTCCAAAATACCCACCTGATTACCTGGTTACATATGGGAGCATTTAGCTGAGCAGCTGCTCCTGTGACTGTGCAGATTTCTGAGCAGGGTTCTGGTAATCACACCAACATGCTACGTGTGCAATTGCACATACTTTTTGCACGTTACTTTTTGTCAGACAGATTCCAAGTGTGTGGGACCAATGTATACGCTACATTACTTTGGAACAGGCTTCTTATGTTTTAAACAAAATCTAGTCCTAGTGCTTGTGAGGGATGCCAGACTGATACCTCTGTGTCTGAAGCCTTTTCTGCTTTCTGTAACTGCATAGTAGGCAGAGGATGGGCAGTGGCAGCTTTTTCTGTGAACCTGTGGATGTGAGGCAGTCCTTGCCTGGAGGGTGTTTTGGGCAGTAGAAGGGGAGCTCTGCTGCTTGTGAAGATGACTCGCACCCGGTTGGTACCTCCAGTGATCGTGCTGTTTGTGACATGCAGGCAAAATTTTGAGTATCTTGTCACACAGAGCCCAGCAGTGGAAAGCCACTGGGTGTGAATTTGCCAAGTAGCGGTGCTTTATACGCAGCGGCCTGCAGTGTATTCATTCGAGTCCCAAAGTCAGTGGCCCCGAGAGAAAACGGGGCTTGGCCAGATGCTTGGGTGAGATATCAATCCTGCAGCATGTTTGGCCCACAGGGTGTTTCAGCGATACTGCTGGTTGAGTTACACTCCCTACAAAAGGCAGCTTGTATCTCCCATAGTAGGAAATGATCTTTCCTGGCAGAGAGGGGTAAAATATGTATTTTCTAAACCAGCCAGGGCTGAATCTAGTCCAACTTATGTACAATGAAAGTAGCTTAAAAAATGAGAATACATTCCATTCTTTTGCAAATGTATAGAATAAATGTTGCCATTCACAACAAGAACAGGCTTTCCAATACGATGCACATTTACTCCTCTTTGTCATCGTTGTTGCAGAGCTGTGGATTTTGTTACTTGAAAACATTGTACCTAAAGGAAAGCCTAAGTATGTCTACACTGATCATCTTGTGTGACTGTTGTTCTTCTTTGGTGCTTAAATTCTTCAGATTATGTGGATAAAGCCAGTACTGACTTAAACGTATCACTAAATAAAGGAGTTTCATTAAAGTACTATTTTTACTACCCACATATCACTCCCCTCAGCTACAGAGCACTGTACTTCCAGAAGGGCTGACTATTTAGTACATTGGTTACCGTGAGGAAAACCTGAAGTTATCAGTGTACAGCTAATTACTTGTAGACTAAGATTTAAGGACTTGAATTTGTTAGAACGGATTAAATTATTTACCGCACGTATCTTGCATTGGCTAGGAGTTGTTATTTGGAGGGCTGGTTGGTGATGGTACTTACTAGCTCATACCACAGGGATACTTGTTACAGTCAACGCATCCGCTGTGGTAGGACCCGCATCTGGTAAAATCCGACTGAGAAATAATGTTGTACATATTTAAGATGCTGTAGCAGAGCCCGTATTTATTTAATATAGCTTGTAAAGTATTGTAAATACGAATAGAAGTTAAATCTGTGCTTTACCCACGCGCGTCTAGATTTGTTTAAACGGCTAGGGGAATGCTGTTTTAACTCGCATCTCATGCAATCGGTGGAGTTGGGAGGGGGAAAAAAAAAAACAAAAATAAACAAAGAAACAGAAAAAGGGACTTCTACTAGCGTGTAACTTCTCCCAGGGACCATTTCATACTATTTTTAATAAACGTTGAGTATGCAAAAGCGTGGGGTTCCGTTCATTGGCGTCGGGGAGGAGGGAGGTGGTGGTTTCAGCCGGTGGGAGATGATGTTTGGGGGAGATTTGGTTGGTTTCTTTTTTTTCCCTTGCAGGCAGGCGGAAGAGAAAGGGGCTGAACGCCGGGGCCGGGGGCGGGAAACGGGGCGGGGGGGGCGGGGCTCTCCGAGCCCCGCCCCCCCCGCCCCGTTTCCCGCCCCCGGCCCCGGCGCTGCTGCCGCCTCAGAGCCCGCCGGAGGGATGAGGACGGCGGCTCTGCGGCGATGCCTGGCTCCGGCGCTCCCCGCCGCCCTGCCGCCGAGCCGCCGGCTGTGCGGGCTGCGGCAGCCGCGGGGCGGCGGCGGGGAGGCGGCGGCAGCGCGGTAAGAAGCGCAGATGAGGCGGCGGCGGCGGCTGATGCAACCGGGGAGGGGAGGGGAGGGGGGGAGGATGCTTCCTCGGTGGGTGCGTCGCGTTGGGTTTTGGGGTGGGTGATGCCCCACCGGGGAGGCGATCTTGGGGTAAAATGTGTGTGTCCCCCCACCGTTGTTTTTTTTTTTTGCCGTGACTCTTGCGTTACGGCGTTTTGAGGGCGAGCAGCGCGGGCGTTACGTGGTGGCGGTGGGGTTGAGGTGAGGCCGCGCACGGAGGTGTGCCTGGAAAAGGCGTCCCGTGTGTCGCCCCTCGCCGCCCCCTCCGTTCAGCCGCCGCTGGGACAGGTTGTTTGCCACGGCGTTGACCTGAGCTGGTCTTTGCCCTCTGCAAGGGGGAGGGCACGAGGCAGCAAAAAGCCGCTCCAATCTGTGTTTTCCCCAGCGAGTTTTGCCTGCTGCCGTGCAGGGGGTCTCCTGCTTCCCCTGCTGGGTGAGCATCATCCGCATGTGCAGAAGGTAAGAGAGGAGAGCCGGCAGCCCCTTATCCAATGCATTTCTCCAGTGCCTGGCTGCCGCTGTTTTTTTCCGAGAAGCAGCGTGGCAAACAGAGCTCCTCTGTCTCCCCGCTGCCCACAGTTTTGAACAGCATCCATGAAAAGCGTCAGGGTTGCTGCTCTCGGGGCTGGTGATGCCTGTGTTAAGCTGTAGCAGCCCCGGGTGAAAAGGCTGCTGCTTCTGTCCCCACCTGGGCCTAGGGTATGGAAACGAAGGACCCACCTGCGCCGAGGGCTCAGGGAGGTGGATCGCTGCTGCGCTTCCCGTGCTGGGGCTGGACAAGCCTTCTCATGAAATAGCATAGGCTAGCTATAAAGTTTTGAGCGCGTCAGAGCAATGACGCACATAGCTGTAAAACAAAAGTGTTTTGGTCTCTTAGGGTTTTCTGTACCTGACTGCTGAACACCAGCCTTCACAGTTTACACCCATGGGTAATTTTGATGATTAAAAGCATATGTACCTAAGCATTTATTCCATATTGCTGACTAACACAGGTTTCTGCTGACTGATGTTAGGAAGGTTTGTTTTGCCTAAAGATTTGCCTGTTGTTACTGTGTTGCAGCAAAATCACTGAGAATGCAAAAAAATCCTTGGCCTCTCTTAAGAGAGAAAACCCTCGGCTTGAGCCAACGCTTGCCATTATTCAGGTAAAGTATGTCTGTATGCTCGCTGGCTGTGAGAGATCCCCTTTGGTACTGCTGCCTGCCTGAAACTTCGGAAGTGCACGATGCAGAAAGTAACTTCTATTCAAGCAACGTGATAGGAGGAGGTAATCCCACCAGACTGTAGATTGAGGAGTTTTCAGTCTCATAAGCCCTTCTCCCAGCATGAAACAGCCGCAGCAAACTTCAGGCTGTGGGAAAGGTTTGCAAAGGAAGGGAACAATTTTATCCCTTCCTCCCTTTTGCTAACACAGTCTTCCCCATTGTAAGTACAGATCGCCTTTTCTCACAGGTTGTCAAAGTTTAACTTAAAGTCAGAGCAGTTGTTCTCAACCTTTATTTAGCTTGAAGCTTTTGTTGCAGTCCTGAAAAAAGTATTTACGTGCCCTTCACCTCCCACCCCTGAAATAACATTGCCAGGGTTAGGGAAAGACCCTGCTGCTTCCTGCCAGCCTTGTTGCCTTTGGGCAGCTGTGGTTTATGACTGCATTACTGCTGTCCTAAGGAGAGCGAAACCACACTGAAAACTCCCAGTCAGCTCAAGAGGGCCTGTGTGAAATAAATGCTCTGTGTAAATGTCAGTACTTTAGAAGTAGCAGCACTTTCTAAGGTGAAGCAATCTCATAGTAATTGACAGCTGTTGTATTACTAACGCCATGAAGAGCTTTCCTTTCCATCCCACTGGCGCTGCCATCTTTGAGATAGGCAATCAAACTCATAGATGAGGACTGCTGTCCCTGCAAAGCTGAGAGTTGTTCCTCTTTAGGTTTCTTAAAGTTTCAAGGCCAAGAAACTGGGAATGTTTGTCATTCAGAGTGGGTCCCAGAGCCAAGCAGGCACAGATGTTTTTGTCCTGTTTCCTAGGATGGTGGTGTTGGTTTTGAGTGGGTGCACACTGAATCTCTGACCCAGTAGGTTTTAATTTTAAAACCTAACTATAAATATTTTTAAATACTAATAGTGAATCTAAGAAATGCAGCACCAACTTTATTTCTCTAGGTCTTCTGGTGAGGCTGACTGAACAAGCTCTCCCATCTCTTACCTTCCCTGGGTAATTGCGGTTAATGTTTTCAAATAGCCCTCTAAGGCTGTAAGTTTCAGGACTGTTAGAAAAGCAGTAACCCATCTTCTCAGTGACCTGCTGTTTCTCACCCCTGTCTTGTCTCCACCCAGTTACACTGTGAGCTGGATTGGGGCAGTGATCCACCCTGGGCTGGAGGGGTCTGGGGAGGCTTCCTTTCAGCCACATTAGTCCCCGGGTCTGTTTTTTTGCATGGCCACATGAGTGTTTTGTACTGGCAGGAGGGAAGGGACATTGTTAGGATGGGAGGGAGCATTGTGTGAGGAGGGGGAGGTTCCTGATCACTTTTAATATCAGTTGGGATAAATCTACATCAGTGTTTTGGTTTTGATCATGGTTGTGCTTTAAATGAATGTCCCTCTTGTCCCCGTTTGCACCATGAGGCGGCTGTAGGAAGATGTGGCCTAGATTCTTCTGGATGAAATTCACCCAGACTATGTTTTCCAGCTGTCAGTCACCCTAGATCTAGTCTGGTTGTAAGGACTGAAGCAGAACTCATTTTATATGTGTATTTGTTGGTACAAAGACAACTAGTTTTAGTCTACAAGTGCTCTTGTGGTGCACTGCTCTACTTGGTAAGGTGGGCAGAGCCTTAAGAGTCATGCTGCTCTCCACATGCTGCGTTGCACCCAGAGGAACAGAGGGAGGGCAGTGAAATGATCTCCTTTGCCAGTCGCTCATGGGTAACAGCAGTCAGCGTAATGTGGTACCACCTCTGCAGCAGTACTGGGAATGAGGAGTTGCAGACTGAGCCTGCTCTGGAATGGTTTTAGATCCGTTCTTTTCCTCTCGAGCCATCTGAACCTGAATTGATACCGAGATTGATACGTGCATTGCTTATTATCTATGTTGAACCTCGGTTGGAGCTGCACAACAGCAAAAAAATGGTTGGTAGCTGCTTCTTGTTTTGTTGAAGCTGAAAACTAATATATAGCGGCAGGATCCTGCTTAGTAGTGAAGCTGTTGCCCTGCAAAGCTCAGTGAAACGCTGCCGGCTCCCCTGCCCTGCCCCTGCGCTCTGCCAGCCCATGTCCTGAGCTCTGGCCTGGCCTGTGCCGGTCCGCGGGTTGTGATGGGAACCGGTTCAGGGCAGGGGCTTTCTGCGCCTGCACGAGGTGAGCGCTCACCAGTCTGTGTGGTGGGGGCATTGCAGGGGAGAGTGTGGTACCACTCGTGGCTGAATCCTAGTTAAACCTCTCAAGCAGTCCTGGTGGTTACACATCGGTGTGGGGATACAATTCCACATTTACTGGCATAGGGGAGCAGCTGCTGAGCTATCCTTAAACCCATCTCTTCTTCCCTCACCACAGTGTGAGCTCCATGCGTGTTCTCGATGCAGCAGCCTCTGTGCTGCCCCTCGCCCCCAGCTGCCAGATTTGGGGAGTGGGAGACTGGTGGTGCGGGGCCAGGATGCAGGCAGTGCTGGGCTGGGGGAGGGAGCCAGGGGATGGAGGCCAAACCCTCATTCCCTCTCAGGGGCTGCTTCTCTCTGCAGAGCCTGTCCTTTTAAATGCTCTTTTTTTCATTGTCAGCAGTCTTGAACCATTTGGGATTAACAGGTTGGTAAATTGTTACGGGCTTGAACCAAAATCATTTTGGGTGACACTAGTGACAGTCAAAGCCAGCGCTGGCAGCTAACTACGAAGCGAGTGGCTCAACTCTGACGGGAAGTCACTGGCACTGAGTCTTGTGGAAAAAGCGTTTTATTGATTTTGTTAGGAAGCCACTAACATTTTTGAGGGTGGAACCCTCAATGATCTGTTGATAGGAGGTTTCTAGTTCTGGATATTGAATTCTCAGTTTTATTGTTACAATATATGAAAATGTTTGAAGAGCCTCCTAAGATGCAAGAGTAACTTGGAAGAGTAAAATTCAATTGTTATTATTATGATTAAATATCATAATATATACGGTGCATATAGGTGTAGAGACCTCAGGGAGGAGGATTCCTGGCTGAGATGGTCTCCCAGGTAAATCTGCCCAGGAGACGCTTCTGTCCTAGCGCAGGTGCCTGCTCGCAGTTGGGAGGAACTGATAACTTCTTCTGTATTGACAGAACTCAGTGTAATATATGATGATAATGATTTGCCTCGTTTTTGGTGGCAAGGCAAACCAGTGTTGTTAGGTGATATGGGGACACTGCAGGAAATACTAGTATTGCTGTTGTCTGTTTCATCCTTGTTACATGGCTGGATGGAGAACGGTATCTTCTGATACAGACTGGTACCTTTCTTAAACGGTAAACTTGCGTTAAGGAAATGGCCACTCTCGTCTATAAAAGCCAGGCTAGTATCAACACACACTTAAACTAATCAAACCAAAATAAATTTACTGGATGGCCTTCTGCTTTTTTCTTAGAACTGCTAGGCTTTTTATTTGTTTGAATACTAGTAGACACAGACATCCTCACTATGTTTCTTGCATAGACCTGTGAATTAGTGCACTCACATTTTTAGATGTAAATTTATTATTTTAAAACTTAGTTTCTGTTTTGTTCCCCAAGGCACGTAATGATCATTTGATTCAAGAAATAAACAAGGAATTCGCCAAAGAGGTAAGCTTTAGCTGATACACTTGTTATTAATCATGAGCTACTTGCCTTTGGTAATGATAAGTATTTTCTTTTGGCAGGTTGGTCTACGTGTTATTCACATCTGTCTCCCTGAGGGCAGCAGCAAGCATGAGGTAACTGCAGTACCTGAAGGACTCTTCCTTTTTTGCTTTCATCATAAACTTATATTTATTGCCGACATACATTATCACTTTGAACTGATCTCTATTAACTGAAATTAGGGTGGGACCACCTTAGTTCAAGTAGCAAGTATTATCCCCCTATTGGCAAGCGTGGGAAAAAAGGGAATTAATGGGCTTGTCTGCTGTCCCCTGGCAAGCTGAGGGAGAAGCAGCAGAGTAATATTTTGTTTTCGTGTCTGGTATTTAACTGCAGCGTCCCCTCATACCAGCATGGGTATCCTATCTCCCACAGTTGCTCTTGTGACTGTACTTGATTCTTGCCCAAGTTATTCAGGAAAATTAAAGATTAATTGATTTAGAGGGGGAGAGGGTTGGATTTATTTGCCTGTTTGTTGATCTTGTAATGCTTAAAGTATGTATTAAAAAAAATCATCCACCCCAAATCACTAGAGGGCTGAATTCTTGCCTTGTTGGAGGCACAGCACCAGTATCAAGTATGTTTTAAATATAGCAAACCATATTAATATACATGGTCCTGAGGCATCTGAAAGTAAAAACAGCAAAGGAATTTGTAGTAAAAGATGCCACTGTTGCCAGCTGGCCTCCTTGCACTTGGCAAGCTTGATAATTCCGCAGGCTTGTGGGTTTTGTGTACTATTTTCTATTTGGTACACTTTGTTTTTAAAATGTTACTGGCTTGCAGTGTAATCTCAGATTCCAGATATATTGAGAGGAAGTTACTGTGAAAAGTTTTAGGAGTTCAGTTTTGTGAATGGTGAATAGTTAGCTACCCATTTAAGAAGGGTGGGCTTTTGAAATGAAGATCAAATACACTTTACTGTTGGTAAATGCGTTTTATCTGCTGAGTAACACAGTAGGAAATAGGTAAAATATAGTGAGTATGCAGCAGTAGTTCCTTTTACTTTGAAGTAATATCTTAGGAAGTGGCTGAGCTGTGTATGTGAAGAGAAAAGCAGGGTATTTTTGTTACCTGAAGAAAGTTACTTTCAATAAAGTTCATAACAGTTTGCTTACTCTCCGGCTTACTCCCTATGACAAAGTGGTTTTTTTCATCTGTTAAAATCCACATGCTAGCTTGCATTGCCTGGTTTGGGAAGGTGGGAGGGATTTCAGTATTGTGCACTTGTTCTGCCATAACTGCCAGTGTACAGTAAAGGCAAGTTAATACAAGATTGCTTTACCCTGCATGAGTTGCAAGTATTGTAAATGCTGTGATGGTGGAAAGCTGAATTAAAGTAAAACATAGAGGAAAATGTAAAACTGAGTTATTTTCCCAGGAAGTAGGAATATAGTTCAGAGTTCATTAGATTCAGGCTATTTATGAACTATGATTCCTTTAATTGCTGTGTAAGGCCCCCACGTTTTGTTGCATCTCAGGATTTTTTAAGCAAAATGTGGATGTTTTCACATCCATATTCTGGTGTATACACTCGTCCTTACCTTCTATTAGAATGTGTATCAGCCCTGTTGCTGTTAAATGGCACAGGATCTTAATATATATGCCTGTTTCTGTCTCAGAAGTCAGCAAACTAAAGGGGCATTTCTATACCAGTGACATGCTTGCATAATCTTTGTTAACATGAACGTAGCACGTTCTCTTGGTTCAGAGTTGCAGACGGTCTAACCCCTACCGAATTCCCCTAGCTTAATGTTGATTGTGTCTCTTAGTGTTTGGGCAATAGAGTTCACAATTATGTTGAATAGTTTACATGAAAAGCATTTTAGGAAGGCATGGTATTAGCTAAGCTTATTTTCTGTTGGGTATTAATCCCATTAAATTATACAGCTTTGCGGTGATTGCACGCTGATTTTATTTATATGATGGGAAGATGAGCTCACATGACGTTTGTCACATGCGGAAACTTCAGCATGTTTTTATTCCATTGTATTCTTCGTGGTCACAGCAGAAAAGCATATATTGCTATGGATCAGCGTTGCACTTTAGAGATGAAACAGTCAAGGGTAGGTAATACAGTCTCAGAGGTCAAATACGACCAATTATAAAACCTTTGAACTTGCATCTGATCCAGTGCTTGAAATTCATTAACTTTTGTGCAGTGCCTTTTCAAAATAACACTTCTTCACAAGATGACTGTCAGCTCTTAGGATCAGAGTGTTTTGAGAAGGAATATTGGTAACAATATATACTGGTTTAATACAATGAATTTTCTCTTGTTTAATTGGTATTTCCAGTGTTACAACTTTTTGTCCATGTTCTGTGTTGGAATGTGATCTGGTCCTATTTTGAACTATGTTTTAACCAAGGCTTCTTATTTCTAAAAGCATCTTCTGAAGCCATTACAGTGTTGAGCTTTTGCTGAGATTTGGAACGGTGAAAGACGAAATGCTTTTGGCAGCGTAATGTCACGTAATATGTGTTGGCTTTGCAAAATGTTTAGGATAGAGTCAGGATGGCTTAATTTGGTAAATCGTGGAAATATAAAACGAGGAAAGTGGGTTATTGGTTTTTTGGTTAGAAGTTGCAGTAATATGTGAGGGAAGCAAAGGTGGCCATAAGGTAGCTTTAAAATACAGGTTGTATCCCCTTCTAATTAGATTCTTCTTTTGTCTGTTGTTCTGATCTTTAATGCTTTTTATTAACTTCCTAGATCGTCAATGAAATTTTGAGACTTAATGAGGATCCTAATGTGCAAGGCCTTGCCCTTGACCTCCCAGAAAGCTTATATAGCAGTAAGGTATTAAACGCTGTGAAACCAGAGAAGGATGTAGATGGGTAAGTGAAGCACTGAGAAATAATATTAGCAGACACAAGGCTGATGGCTCTGTAAAATCAGTTTTCCTCTGTGCTTTTCATTAGTGGATTCCTCAGTCAATGTGTCTAGTTGTGCTATTGAGCAGTGATAAAAGATGCTGCTGAATCAATGAGAAGTCTTTTGCTGAAGTAATTTTGATCATTATCTTTTTAATCTTTATATTCTGTATGTTCAGGACGTGGTCTGCAGAGAAATCAAAACCAAAGTTCTGATTTACTGATGATACTTAAGGTATTTTAGTACTTCAGTAATACAAATAGTAGTCACAAAGTACTGAACACAAACCCCAAAATTTTCACAAGAAGGACTGATGGAAGAGTTGCAGAGAAGGTTTTAACTTCCTTGCAGCACTCTCTCATGGTGGGAGAGCAGGCTATCGTAGTTTGGATCCATTAGCACAACTTTCCAATCAGTCTGGAGTTGCACTGCTCCCTGGAGAGACCACTGGCATAGTTTAGGTGTCTGGGTTATCATTTTGCTGTTCTTGCAGCCTTCTCGGTCTCAACTGCAGACTGTTACCCATTTTTACTATTTTTTTTTTTTCTTTTTTTCCTCCCTCTTTTTTTTTCATGTCAGGAAAAAAATCTGAAAATCTTGCAAATTAGTTACCTTTCCATTATCTGGAGTACCGAAGGTTGACAGAGAATGGAAGATTGCATATGAGAGTGAACGCACTGCAGTGCAGAAACACCCGAGTTCCCCCCAGCAAGCCAGCCTGAGCCCAGAAGGATGGATTGCCTCTGGCTCAGCTTGGCTCTGGCAGCGCTGGTCTGGTTCCACTGCAGCCACTGAGGTGTTTTGGACCAGTGTGCTGTGGGTAGCCCACCATGACGAGTAAAGAGCTGCCTATGTATCGTGGGCTCGTGTTACTTGTTCTAACTCACAGATCCCTTTCCTGGCCCCTCTTGAGGCTCGGTGTTTGTCTAACTGGGATGTGGGATGACACAAATTAGCCACAGTACATGACTATCAAAGGATTTACATTTATGAGACGTTTGCTCTTGGGATTAGCTGTTAGCCATGTTACAAGCTTTACTGAGGATTTATGTTACACAAACTCTTTTTATTTTTTAAATTGCCATATTTTTCCACTGCAGATTATCCGATGTAAACCTAGGACGCTTGGTACGTGGTGATGCCGATGACTGTCTAGTTCCTCCTACAGCGTCTGCTGTGATGGAGCTTCTTGAAGATTTAGGTGAGACCTTCTATCATAATTATTACATTAATTTTAGCCTAACTAATTTTCTCAGTTCTAGTCCTGACTGAGAGACAAATATAATCCCACCTTGTTGTGTTTTTTGGTTTGTGTTGTTTTCCCACCCGACATATATTTGTCTTCTGCTAGTGAGCAACCTCAGTGAGATCTGAATGTAATATTTACAGAAATGGGTTTCAGTCCTATGGATTTTGGAGATTAGGCAGGGATTACCTGCCATCAGCAGATTAATCTCACTGAAGCCACCATCTGAGTCTTCAAAAGCAAAAATACAACATCACTTAGGGATTTCACTTGACAATTTTGATTAGCATGAACAGTTGGAGAAATCCAGGTCTGCCTGTAAATAACTGCTGAGCAAATCTTTTGGTTTGGGTTGTGTTGCATAAATGCTAACACTGAAATGGCAGATTTAAACAAGTGGCTTTACAGTGTGTGAAGACGCTGTTAGTTTAAGGCAGGGTTTCAGAATTAGTCTCTCTTATAGTGATTCATAATTGTTGAGACAAGGATTTCTGTAACAGAAGTGTAAACAGGGGATCAAATGTACTTAGTAACAAATACGAATGAAAGAATTTGTGCAAATAAAATACCAGAAAACCAGAAGAGCAGTATTTGCTTACTAGAATTAGAGAGTCGCCAGGGAACAACTTAAAACCTGTGGTTTTTCTTACTGCATGGGCTCCAAAAGAGTTGCCCGTAATGCCACAGCTGCTGGAGTTGTGCAGGCACACGGTGCTGTCCTGTTGTAAGCTGCTTTGCTGGCTCTTCTGAGAGCTTTGGTAGTGAGTGGCCTGATAAAGGGGGGTAGTTCACGTAGACGTTCCAGCTCTGCAGCCCAGTGGAGCCTGGTGCCTAGCACCTTTGCAGCTGAACACCTTTCCTTGTGTTGCGCAGGTGGAAAGACAGTGCTGCTGGTGGGAGCCGGCGGGGTGGTGGGCGCCGCCTTGCAGTGCATGCTGCAGAGAGAGGGAGCAGCGACCCTGAGCTGCCGGTGGAAAGCTCCTCAGCTGCAGACCAAGGTGAGCACTCTTCTGTCTGGACAGTGCCCGGGGGTCATCCTGCATCCCCGCCGTCTGGGCATCCCCGTCGAGCTGCCCGTGTGGCACTGCTCCCCCTCGCCACCATTCCTGAGAGAGAGACTCATCATTTCAGTCACGGGTGGTGCTGGAGCTCGCTAGTAGCCAGCGTGGGTTAGGATCTTTTCTCCTTCCTGCTTGCTCAGAAATGGTGTTCAGGCAAACAGGTGCCTCTACCAGCATATTACATACGTAACAGCAGCTGCTTATAACTTCATTATTTTGCACTGGTAGCTGTGAGAGAAAGAATTCACAGGTATAGTTTAAAACAAATGCCTTAGGTCTCTCTTTTTCTTTCCCTCAGTATGAGAGGTGCCCGCTTTCTTTTTGTCTTGTGTCATCTGTATGAAACTACTTCCATTGAATTTGTGTCTTAAAGGTTTGGAAATGCTGCCTCTTTTGGGACAAGGAGGATCACAGTCTTTATCTTTGAAGAGAACTGTAAAAGGGTGCAGAGAAATTCAGAAGCCTTAATTTGAAGGATTTAATTTACATCGTCTTTCTTCCTAGTTGCTTTTTGCAGAGCTTTTAGCAACAACTTAGAAGTTGGTACAACTTCCTGTCAAACTTCCCAGTTTGTTCCTTAGTCCCAGATTTCATATAATAATACAGCTGGGAATGTGTTGTCCTCTGGGCATGTGCAGAGGGGTTCCTCGTTCAGTCCACGGCACAGACCCCAGGTATTAGCTGTAGAAGAGGTGACGTTACTCCAGTGGCTGTTTCCAGGTCGCCGCAGGGGTGAGGTGCAAGGGACGGCTCGTCTGTTACATTTGATAGCACATGCCACAAGGTGGCAGCCAATGCAAAATGATAGTGTCAAACCTCTGTGTTTTGAAGGCAAGGACAGGAGGAGGAAATAAGTTTAAGTAGCTGTGATAGTTAGAAAGTTATCTGGCAAACCTGTGTTTTCACAGCTGTGGATGTTTTTGTCAGGCTTGTCTCAGCTCTGTGCTTTAAGTGACTGACAGCACTTAGGAAACATGCCTCTCAGAGGTGGGAGCACTGTTAATTTAATACTAGCCATGTCTCATTCTTTAATTATTTCTCATTGCTTGGAGTTGTGCTAGAGGACTGCTTTGGGCTGGATGAGGTGGGTCACAGGGTGGCCAGAGGTGTTTCCACTGGTTCACAGCAAAAGACTTGGACCAAGCTAGAGCTGCTTGTGCAGTGCTGTCGATATACTGGAGAGAGATCTGTTTCCTTCCATCCAGATGCTTTCCCATAATCATGCTTTGCTTTTTGGCATTCCCCATAGCTTACCTCTCACAGCAGGTCACTGATGGGAAACAGAATAGCAGACCTAAGCAGGAGGCAGTTTGAGGCTTTGCACATGAGTCTTCCCAAGTTCATTTTAAGTTTTGGCAGTAAAGGAGTTTCTGCTTTGCCTGGAGGACTAATCAACAGAGCTTGGAGGAAACATACCTTCCTCATCTGTAGCGTGGAGCAGCGTGTCACCAGTAACCCTCAGAGCACTGCTGAACCTGGCTGGGTGTAACTCTGTTATAGTTAGCTCTAGCTCCTAGGTAAAGTCTAATGCATGCAGGGAAAACTGTCCTGTTTCAATGTTCCCAGAAGCTGGAGAGTCAGAAACCGAGTACAGATTTCCTACTGGACAATGAGGCACTGCTGTCCTGTGGCAACCTGTATTGGAAGTACAACGTTGTTGGATAACATGATTACAGCTGATGACACAAATTTATTTTCTCTTGCTCATTTGAAATGCTGATTAACTAAAAACAGTTTAAAGGCTGACAAGGTTTCTTCTCTTGAGGTTTTTTTATTTGAATTTCAAGTAAGAAAATGTGTTAGTTGATGTTGAGGTTTTTCCAAGACTTGGAAGAATTAATTCCTGTTTTGTTTTTACTGCACAATACACTGACTTTAGACATGGCTATACACTTTCTCCTTCCTATGAATTTGATACCTCTACAGTAACAGTCTGTGTACTGTTGTTTGGAAGTATAACCTATGGTAACATAATAACTTCACTTACAAAGTGAGGGATGAACTTAGGAAGAGTATGAGCTTTTCATTTGGATGCATTTGTTCTGAAATATATACCAGGAAAGGAAAAATGGAGCTTAAGGGTAGGTGTACCTTATTTGTCTTAATCCGTTGGCTGGGCCCATTTGCACTGAAGCACTAATCCCGAACTTAATGATGTAATGCCTTTCTTAAGCGGGTACTACATTACCTTTGACTAGCTCTGCTGATTTGTTCTTCTTTTTAAAGGGTAGCATAACAACAAGTGTTTTCTTTAGAAATTCTATCGATTTAAATGAGACACACAACACTAAGATTGCTGTGGACTTGTTATTGCTTCTTTTACTCATGCACTTTTGCAAAAATATTTTTTAAATGATCAAGAGGAAGGTATGTTTTAGTCCACCTTAGGAGAAGTCTAACAATGTAGAGGTAGTTCTGCTGTCAAACAGCACAATACCACCTACCATCTGACTTATTGTGCTCCTTTAAAGCAAGTCTTTTCTGTCCTATGGCAGGAAAAGGGAATAAAATAAATAACAGTACATTTTAATTTCGTGCTTTGACCTGCAGGAATAGTGGACACACTTTGCATGTTCTTTTCTCTCCCCACTTCATATTTTGTTAAGGTGAACAGATTATTAATGTTTCTTTTTGTTCCATTTTGGGTTTGCTCGACTTTAGTTATTAAAAATAATTATCATGGCACAGCTGAGTCATGTCCTTCAACACTCTGGAGCTTCCTGGGTTTTCAAATAAAATCACAAATGAAAGAAACCAGTGTATTTCAGAAGGTTCTGGCACAGCTGTGCATAGTTGCCATGAAGAAGCGCTGTTCTTCTTGCATTGATATGTTGGATGTAAAATAAATTATGAGGTAAGAGATAAAGACTTGAGCATTTTGGTGGAAATAAGTAAGATATTATCATTCTGTTAAGCTTTGTGTAGATAACTCTTTAAAGCACAATCACTGCAGAGTGCCTGAAGAATGACCTAGTGACATACTTTCAGGAACATCTCACTTGTCATTTAAAAATAGGACTACCCAAAAGTCAATTCAGTGTTACAGGTGAAGAAAGGGAACTGATGTGCTTAATCTTTTATTATGTTAGAATTAGACTTTCTAGTTTGACAGGAAGTTATCAAATAGATTCAAATTGAAAAATACAGATTATTTTCTTGCCAAAACATGGATAATACTTAGTACCTATGAGGGAAATGAATTTCATTTCAGTTGTCTAAATTCAGTCAGTCATGATTTCAGCACATCATCTTACATGTAGTCTGTATGTGAACCACATTATGCCTGTTTTAAGAGAGCTGCTATCTTACAATTTTGTTGTAAAAGAACTGAAAATCGGTCTACCTAGATATAACTAGGAATGGAACGCTTGTTTGTAAAAGCCTGGTCGAGAAGTAGGAGAGTGGTTCAGCTGGAGTTCATGAATGGGAGGTTCCTTTTCAGGTTGGATAAGAACCTCTTTTGGCCACAGTCTGCTTTTCCTTAGAGCCAGCACTTCAGCTTCAGGCTATTAGATATCTCTTAGTGATTTGCTGTCTGTTTTTGCTGTCTTGATAAGACCAAGAGTCTTGGTACTGGCAGAAAAATACATTTCGTATTGTAAGCATGTAAGTAAGCATGAAAGAACATGAGACCAGGTATATGGATCCCATAAAAGGAGAGGAGAAGGAAGCTGCGTGAGAGTTTCTAATGATGATGCTGTAGGCAAAGTATTTCTGCTTCAACATTTTATGTGCATCATATCTGTTCCTCGCAATTTGAAATTCATGTCCCGGCCTGTGAGCTAGAGGAACGGTTCCTAAAGCATGCGTCATAGTGGTAGGCTTGAGCCCATAGTGGAGATGTGGACCTAATTTTCACATGCACTGTGTAGGGCAAGTGCGTTCAGGCCAATGTGGTAGAGAAGGGGCTGTCGGTGTCTGGGCAAGAAGATGGTAGCAGGGAGCTAGTGGCTGCCCGCTGCAGCTCATCCCTGAGGACCACAGCCAGAAGGGAGTGATCAGAGCAGACCATCCATAGTTGTCCCACTGGGTTGCCAATGATTAGCAAACCTTGAACTTCCCGAGGTAGAGATGGAGCTGGAAGAAACTGCATAAGGAGAACATGCCTGGATGGAAAAAGTACCTGAAACTAGTCATTGACATAAAAAATTTTCAAGATTTCAGAAAGTAATTAGAATTACTGTGATTGAAGTGGAACCTGATCTGTAAACTGTTGTGTAAAATGATTTTTTTCATAAGGAGAGCTGTGAAAAAAACTTTGAATCAGATTCCTATTCCTCATCCTATCTCTTAAATTTCAACTGGCCCAACTTCAGACCCAGGAAACTGAGGGCTTTTACATTTCAAATATTAATGTCAAATATTTTTTTCTTTGATCATGTATTTAAAAATTACTTTTGTAACAGTCAGTTTTAACTACGGGGAGATGAAATTTTTATTCAGGCTTCATGGCAAAATGGGTTTTCAGTTATCTGGAATATACAGCTACTTTGTACCATTATCATTAAATACTTGGCTGGAACATCTGTATTGTTGTTTTAACATTTGGTGTTCTGTCTTGGGAATGGGTGGTGCTTCTTAATCTGCTTCTACTTAAATCTTGGTGGAGAGAGTCATATTTTGTTATGAGGTAAGGTTTCAGATTATTTATTGGCACAGCTCTTCCCAACTGAAAAAATATGAACCGGTGAGAAGGCAGGGTACTACTTGAGTATTAGCTTACTTTGTCTTCAGCCTATTGCCTAGTGCACTAGGGGTGGTTTGGCATGATGCTTGTCGTTCCTTTCTCTAGGCTGCCTGCTGAGACGCAGCCTTGCTGTCCAGGGAGCACTGGGCAGTCTGCGCCCGCACGTTCCCCCTTGTGGGCATCTCCTCCACCTTCTGGCTATGGCTGCCTGTAGCATCTGGTTCCTGTCAGATGCGTCCTCTGAGGGGAGGTTGGATGTGATGATTTCATAGGTCTTTTCCATCTCTACTGTCTGTGATTTGTTTCTGATGTAGGAGATAAGCCTGCACATGCCTCCCAAGGTTTGCTGCTTGCTTTAGTGATTTACAGGCAGTCAAAAGAGTAGGTTATGGCAAGAGAGGAAAAAAAGCAGGGGAGGCATGGGCATGACTTCTTGTGAATGAAACCAAAATGCCCTGATGGAGATCACCTAAATCTCTTCCAAGGACACCCAAAATTCTGTAAACAACTATTGTGCTTTCAGTGGACTCGCTCTCCCAGTCAAACAAGTTTCTGGATATAATTTTTTTAAAAATACAGGGGGGAAAAAGAATCTGTAAAGTGTTTGTGATATATTCTTTATTGACTCTCCAGGAACTTTTTCAATAGTTGCACGTAAAATACTTGCTTATAGTAAGAGAGTTACAATTGTGTCTGTGCCTTTTTTTTTTTTCCTCTTACACTTACTTTTTGTGAAATAATGAAAAGGAAATCATGGTGGGGAAGGCTCTGAGATTAGTGTGTCTTCAACCTGTAGGACAACTGTTCACTACTGTGTGATACAACTTTTTTCATGAAGGAGGTGGGGTAGGGCAATGAGATGAAAGGTTCAGCTGGTTTTCCGAGACATTTATGGGTATGTACAGCATTAGCCATCTGAACTAGTGTTAACATGGGCTACAAAAATGATTGTGTGCAGCTGTTAAGAACATTTTTGAACATTATGATCGGTAGTCGTAGAGATGAATATTTGGTCAGGTCAGTTGTTTTCTGGCATTACAGTTACAAAGGATCAATTCTGTCCTAAGTACGTTGGCTGAATATTTGTCAAAATTATTACTTGCTGCATACAGCTCTCAACTGGTTCATAGTTTCATGATGCTAAGTGGTGTGCAAAGGTCTTAGTCCTTGTCCTGGAGGCTTTGCATGGGATGACATACCTGACTTTCAGTATATGAATTATAACTGCTAGAATATGAATCATTATTTTGTTACAAAAAAGACTGGATTCATGTAACTGAGAATAATCAGTGTTTTTCTCTGTGTTGATGATGTTGACTGTTATGGCAGGGGCTGCGTCCTTTTGCAGGGGAAAGTGTGTCTTCAGCATAGTGTTCTTGGTACACAAGTCATTGCAGCATCTTTTTATCCAAATTTGCTTGCAGATTCCTCAGGATGATTTGACCTGATGCTGGTCAAGCATTATGACTTATGTGGCCTTCTAGGAGTGGCATGCAAGTTGATATTCACATGAGACGCAGGAGTGTAAGCAATTTGGATAAGGCTGAGTGACTGTTGAGACTATACGTTTGCAGGCAATCATAGGAGTGTTGCAGGACTTCTGACTGAAGCCTGAATCAGCTCATTGCATTTGTTGTTTGTCAAGCAAGTAAATCTTCTCCTACGCTTTTGGCTTTGTTTCCACATGTGGATCTCTCAGGAGGGTTAGGCCATCTTTGTGTCCTCTGAGGGGAAGATGGAGCTTTTTTAGCTTTCTGCCTTTTCCGCCACAGTTATGCTCTTTTCCTCTCCTTGATGTTCAGCTGTGCCAAAAATCTGCTATCCTGACAGGATTTGTAGCTGTTCTTTCTTGGCAGGAGTGTTGGGCAGGGTTGCGTCAGAGCACTTTTGGCCAAAAAAGAAGCTGGAATGCTTGTCAGTTACAAATCAATTCATAGAGGGGCTTGCAGAATTTGTGACACTTGGTATTAATTTACATTTTTCAAAATATTCCCCAAAACACTGTATCTCTGAAAGAATTTTTACATTCAGGCTTGAGGCAGTGCTGTGCCCATATTTTGCTTTTTTAGTGGATCTTGATACATCTGCCTCTGGTGCTGTCCCTTATCTCATGGTGATTCTAATAATTGGTACAGGGCCCTGTTTCAGAGGAGGGAGGAAAGGATGACACTAATGTCTTTGATTATAAGAGTTTTTGTAGTAACCATTTTTGCTCCAACATCTGTCAGGTTGAACTAAATCAGGGGCACTGATTAGCAAACATGAACTGAGAAGGAATAAAATGCTTTAATTGGTATTCTTCAAAGGCATTGATGTTTGCAGATCAGGTCATCGTGCATTCCCGTCAGCTGGCCTGGGTTTCTACTGTCAGATAATCTGGCTGTACTCTTTATAATTGCCTATTTACTGTCTTTCAACCCTTCTCTTTCTTAAGTCTCTCCAAGTTATCTTGTTGGACAGGACTTTGGACAGTGATAGGGCTTTTTCTTTGAAAGTATGTAATCCCCATTAAATATTATTGGTGCTGACTCTGACCCCACTTACTTGATTTCACAGTTTGTTTACCTGACTTAATTTTAAATGCTATTGTTCTTAAATTTCATGTGGGGTAAGAATCAAGCCATCAGTTTGGATTTTGTTGTTGTTGTTGTCTGCAAATACTTTGCTCAAAAGACCATTGCTGTGTAAGTCTGAATATTATAAGATGCGTATTCCAGAATGTATTTCTAACATTAAATGCTTATTTTGTTTCTGGGGCATGTTTTGGGCTGTCCCTAGCTTCATCATGCAGATGTGGTGGTAGTTGGCAGTGCAAAGCCTGATGATGTCCCTGTGAGCTGGATAAAGCCTGGAACCACTATTATCAATTGTTCTCATGACTTACTGTCAGGTAAGAGGCGTTCATAGTTCTTGAAAGTGATGTATGGCGAGCCTTTGAAGTAACTGTGTGGCATGTGGGTGACAATGCAATGTGATTAAAAGCTACATCTTAGGGAGAGGGCCTTTAAAAGTGGATGTTTGTGTACAAGGGATGTATACACGTCTCTGATGTATGAATAGGAAGATGATGTCAGGTGAGGGAAGAAAGGCTGGAACAGGTTCTTTGTACCACGATTGTTAAATAAGAGGTGATCCTGTGGATTCAAAGAGTTCAGAGGGAAGACTTTCGGGTTATCAAATGAAATATTATTTAGTGCTGTTTTGTACAGTGTGTTATCCTGTGACTTCTGTGGACTCACCTGGAACAAGGGGAAAAGAGAAGAGGGGCAAAAATATCAACTGCAAAGTGCTGTGAAGCTGTGTGCAGAGAATGGTGTAGGAGGGAGCAGAGAAATCACGTGTAGCTAAGAACAGGCAGAATGTCTCCTGCAGTAATTACTCCTACAAAAAGAGTTTGGATTCCTCGCCTTCCTCCTCCCCTGACTGGTTGGAGAGGGGGTATATGTTTGTTAACTTCTCAGTTGAAAAATGCTACAGAATTTTATTAGGAATAAAACTAAGAATGCTTCCCAGATGTTATTCTATTCTACTGCGAGAATTACATTTCCTCTAAAATTCCTTAAAGTCCTGTGAAGATCTCTAGATATTTTCTAGATTTTTCATATGTATATGAATTTGACTGTTCAGTGTCCAGATGGGATTATGCTGTGAATGAACAGGAAAATAAGGAAGTACATGAGTAGTGTGATTGGTTAATGTGTTTTTCTAAATCTATCACAAGTGTGCTTATTGACATCTATTGATATAAAACTGGGGAAATGGGCATAAGGCCAAGGAAAACTAATTGTATGATTCTTAAACTAGGGATATTCCCTAAGGACAAATTAAGCAGACACTCTATGCAGAGCTAATGCAAGAGCAGGCTCATAATAAAGCAGCTGCTGTTCCCATGCAAAGCATGGCCTTAGCAAGAGATTCCTTTCCTTGTCTTTCATGATATCCTCTTGACTTGAACACACACTGCAGGTATGGGAGATCTGGGTTATTATTCCCTTAATTGTCTGAAGGCATTTGGGCATTCATCTTCCACCTCCCAGAACAGTGCTCTGATCCTAATGAAGATCTCAGGGGTGGGTCCCAAGCCTTATCCCCTGCTGATGCTGCACAAGTTGTCCAAAAATAATTCATGTTTTCTTTTTCCTAATCTAGTGATTAGGAGACTCCTTGCATCTTTAATGCCCACTTATTTTGAATAGGGATTGTTGGATATAGTTGTAAAGTATCTGTGGGGCAGGGCTTAGAGCATAGATCTCTTCAGCAGGTACCCGACCTACTAGTATAACATGCTCTTACCTGAAGGAGGAATGGGGGAGAAAGGAGCAGAGAAGAGAGGGAATGGTGGTACAGCAGTGGCACCTAGAAATAAATAAATAAATAGGAATGGCCCCTCCTGATTTTAATCCTTCTAAGCAGAAACCTCTTAGGAGTCGGACTCGGGGTAGAGGTGCAGGCCTATGAAGGCAGGATGGGGGTAGGCTGATCCTTGCAGTCTGAGCAGGCACCGCTAATGACTGAACTCTCCCGGCTCTGTGTGCGGCCTGGTGCAAGTCCCACTTTCAGATACCTAGTTCTCTCCTTCCAGTACAGAGGGAGTCTGGGTCTTCAGAGACCTAAAAGTTATGCAGTATAACTGCACACCATGTCTTGAGACTTACGTATCTTCATGCCTTAGTTGCTCTATAGAACTATAGATAACATTACTGTTTCCCTTCCCTGAAAGAGTGCTCTTAGGAAAACTGTTAAAACATTTGAGTGGTGTTCATGTACCACAGCAACGTTCATTCTTAAGGCAGGAAACATAAGATTTGGCATAAGCATATAGATTTCTTTGCATTTTTCAAGTTGTAGCAGTGGGCTGTGCTAAGTACAGCATTTCTTTGGAAAGGCAGCATGAGATTTTTAGTAAGATAATTTAAATAGAACTTATCTACTAAATGTCCATCTGTCTTTAATGATTATGCTTTTGAGATTGTCAGAATCTTGGAGAAACTCCGAAAGAATAGCAGGAATGCATTTTAGCAGCTTTAAAAAATGCTGGCCTCGATCAAGACTTACTAGAGAGGTACATGAAACACAGGTGTCTGTTTGACAGGAAGAATGCACTTAGTTTAATTGCAAGATATTTATTAAAAGCCTATTGTGGAGCATTTGTGACCTTGGAGAAACAACTGAGTCTTACAACTGACTCTTCACTTTCAATATGTGGTGGAATCTGGCTGAGGTGCTTGGAAATTGTTCTGGGTTTTTTCTTGCTTTAGAAATGTCCAGCTTAACATCTGTGGGGTCACAGGAGCTAAAAGAAGCCTGAAAGCAACAATGGCCATGAAATAACTTTTGTTCTTGCTAGATGATGGCTAGATTTCTGTCTTATGTAGGTATACATGAAGTCTAACACACTCGCATGTTTTAAAAGCACTCAAAATTTGCAAGAACATAGCTGAATTGGGCAGCTGTAATGAGGTAAGCCAGGAGAGTAGAGCTAAAAGTGCTTGCTCCAAAGTGAGAGAATTCTATTTCAAGTATTGATTTAATCTGATCAAAGATTTGTAAATTATCACAATTTTAAAACATTCTACAATTTGTAGCAATGCAACATCTTATTCTGCTGCACTAATGATTTTGGAATCAAGTGAGTGCTGGTAGTGTCTTGCAGGAAAATATTTTATATGTAAATGTATAGGAATGAAAATCAAGTTTCTGAACAAAACTTAAGGATGCCAAAATTATTTGGGATTTGATGTCCAGCTCCTTTGGGGTCACTTGAAAGCTGAAGCCCATATGGTTTAAGTAAGTTAGTGGGAAATTCAACCATTTCCCCACCTCTTCTCTGTTCTGAGCTGCCTGAGCAGACAGGTGGTGCACGACAGCAGCTCTCACCCATCTGCACAATAGGGTATGAATAGATGGGTGGCTGGGCCTTCATTAGGGCGAGTCAGAGGAGAGAGCACAATGTCTGCAGTTCAGCTGATGATCTGGCCATAATCCAAAGCAGAGAGTGCTATTCCGGCTCCCATCTGGAAAATTTATCCTAAGAGAGCTGTTGCAATCCTGTGATTGTCCTCCTGGCTCATGTGTGCATGACTTCCACCTCTAGCTTCACCTTCACCCCTGTAAAAGCCTGGTTAGTCATTTGTGGGGTGAGCATGTAGCATAGGCAGCCTGAGAGAAGTGTTTATTGAAGGGAAATGTCTAATTCTGATATGTATTTACACACATGCTAGCTCTGCCCTGATAAAGAAGTCATATTGAGCCAAATAACATAAAAAGTCGAAATGTTTCTGTACAGCACAGCTGTCTGAAAGAGGATTTTAAACTTCATTCTTCCTACTTCATTTGTCTCTTTGGCAGCTCTCCCAGCCTGGTCTCAAAGCAACAACAGTCAATTTATGACTGTGATAGACTGTTCCAGTAAAACTCCTCTGTCTGAGTCTAAAACTGAGCATCTCCAGAAGATTTTTTTTTTTTTTTAAATGGCAAGTGTTAATGCAAGTAGAAGGACTTTCAGACACTTAATTAGAGTTTAATGTCAGGACTGTCACCTTCTGCTTGGTTAGCTTTGTCACTGATGTATAGATGCCTGCTGGCAAGAAAGTTTGAGAAAGGATTAGAAAACATACTGAATGAGGCTGAGGGTCTCTGCAGAAAGGGTCTCTTGCTCTCTCAGTGATGGGTGTGAGAGAGTGGGCTGGGGCTGGGTGGGGTGCTGTGCTGGCTCCTCTGCACACTTCTGCCTGCTGCTCTGGCTCCAGCCTGAGGTTTCTTTGCCCTGCCACTGCCAGGACCCTCATCGGGAGGGGTAATTGTGCAAGGCAATGTGAGCATTTTATGATCGGTACAGATGGGATGAGTAGAGTGAGCACTTGACCAGGTCAGGGTTTGCACTTCAGTTCCCCTGGGGGAAAAAGGTTAAAGCTGTCAGCGTACAGTTATTTTTTTATTACAATTATGTCTACGCCCTTCAGAATGCAGCTAGGGCCTTGATATGCCCACAGAGACTAGGATGTGAGTTTTGGAGAAATTGTGTCCAGATAAAAGTCAATAAGCACCAACAGAAGAACCAGCCAAAAGAAGGATTACAGGAAAATGACAAAATAATATGTTTAGTTAGGGTAGCTAATGTATGATTATTATATGATATATTGCCACTAGAAACAGTTAAAACTGTCTCTAAAGTTGGAGTCACTCTGAATTGTGTAGACTCTTCAGAATATCTACTTTTAATGTCACATTGATTAAGATAACTTTTGCTGCTCAAAAATTTTTGTTTATTCTGATTCCAAGTTATAGATCCCATTGGATAATAATCCTATATAGTATTTTGTGATCATTTCATTGTTCTCTCTCGCTGTAATGGGTGTGTGGAAAAGAAGACAGTCTTTACCATGCTCATTTAGGTATTCTGTTTAAAATATATATAACTTTTCAAATCCTCACACCTGTCTGGCTTTTTTTTTTTTTTGTCCAAAAGCAATTATTTGGCTCCTGGAATTAATCTCTGTGCTTCCTTATTTTCTTTTTCAAGTATGTGTATGCTTCATCATATGCATGTGTGTGTTTGCGCAATATGCTTCAGAGCATACAGTTGCTCTCTGATTTTCACACTATATCCATCCTCCTGGTTGATTTCATTTGAAGTATGAAAGAAGCCACCTATAACTTTGTCAGTGACATTGTTAAATTTCAAGTCAACATTCAGAAGTTTTTTGTTTGGACATAGCTTTCAAATACACATGCTCCCACTCACAAAAGCTTTGTGATTTATTAGTGCAATACTTCCATTTTACAGAGAAACACAGCTATGGTCAGGAAAACAACCATGCTGCTGAAAATGCTGTTGGTTCTCTTGCAATAGCAATGCGAATGCAGGTTAGTGTAACTTCAAACATTGTAAATTGTTGCTTTTTCTGTAAGTTGTAGAAATTGCTTCCACAGTTTAGATTTTAATTTTTCTTTTGCTCTTTTGAACATCTTACCTGCGTTCCATTTTAATAGCAACTCTTAATCAGTTAGGGTGAGTCGTGCCTGTTACATTTAGCTAGAGAAAGGTAAATTGAAAATCAAACATGTCATAATTCTGATACAGTAAAGCTTGGCAGAAGCACTTGTATCAATAGACTAATGTTACTTATTCTGGTGAGACAGTGAAGATTAATTATATCTGCACACACTTTTTGTGGTGTGATAGATAGAGGGTCCAAAAGTTTGTTGTTTTATGCAGAAGTAGCATGAGTCAGTCAGTGAACAATTAATATCTTCCATTATTTTTAAGGTGTGAGAGAATAAAAGCAATTCTCCATTTTACCAGAATAAAATCTCCAAGTGCCTAATTACTGACTTTTCTCTGCCACTTACATGCTAATGGTCTTGTTTCTTTCTGAAATGTGGACAAACAGTAGGACAGTAATAGTGCAGTGGTTGTTTTTTCTTTCATCCTAAAACCATGAAATGGGAAGATTTTTAAGTTTGTTTTTTGTTAGCCTTTGCGATGAAACCTATTTCAACATACTCATGAGATCATTTGAAATTAGTGTTCAGCATTTATGATGCAGCTGGTGTGTGCTGTTTTCTCGTTTAAAAACAGAACATGGTAAAAAACATGGAGCGATGGATCCAGTCCCAGCAGTACAGGAAGTGGGACCTCCGCTGCTTGAAACTGCAGCCCCTCTCCCCAGTGCCCAGGTAATAAGAGGTTTTTTTTTAAATTAAAAAAAAAAAAAAGTAGGCAAGTGTTAAATGTGACAATGAACTTCAAAATGTTCAGTGCCTAATTATTTTTTAATCTGCTTATGTGGACTACTATGTTGTGCCTTTTTGTTGTATGCCTCGTTGTGACCATGTCCTTCTGTTTCCTATCAATTTTTACTTTTATGATGCACATTGGAGCCAAACTTTATTTAATGAAGACCTAAAGCTGGAAGGTTTTACTGAGGGAGGGAAGTGAAGCCTTGTGGCATGTCAACAGAAATACAAAATATAAGTTGTTTCTAATCGCTAAACCCTCATGTAGGAAGGTGTTTATGGATCTAGTTAAGGCCCAGTGATTTCAGTGGCATTTGATCTTGTATTTATTTTCTTCTCTCAGCAGAACTACTTTCTTCTGTGTTAGACTCTTAAATTCCTGTGTAGATGTGAAAAGCAGGAAGCATATTTATTCTCGTAGCCGGAATCTTTTCAATCAGTTTCCGTCATTCACCTCCCAAGGCCCATGTCCAGCCCACAGGGATTTCAGGTCTGCCTTGGCATGGTAGCTGACATCTCTGATATTTAGAGCAGCCTGAGCCCTTTGGTGTGCTAAAGTGCTTCACTGTGTGTTTGCTGTGTTGGGTGATGGAGAGAGGAACCAACAACTTGAAGTGAGGTTCTGCCATGTAGGAAAGCTTTGAAAATTTTGTGTGCTTATTTGTATGCATGCTTCTGGGCCATGCAGATGCTAAAGGGACTGGAGCACCTCACGTGGAAGGAAAGGCAGAGAGAGCTGGGACTGCTCAGCCTGGAGAAAAGAAGGCTCAGGGGGATCTTATCAATGTCTATAAATACAAGGGTACAAAGAGGACAAAGCCAGGCTCAAAGCCAGTGGTGCCCAGTGACAGGGCCAGAGGCAATGGGCACAAATTGAAACACAGGAAGTTCCATCTGAACATCAGGAAACACTTTTTTACTGTGAGGGTGACCAAGCGCTGGCACAGATTGCCCAGGGAGGTTGTGGAGTCTCCCTCCTTAGAGATACTCAAAAGCCACATGCACATGGTCCTGGGCAACTAACTGGCTCTAGGTGGCCCTGTGTGAGCAGGGGGGTTGGACCAGATGACCTCCAGAGGTCCCTTCCAACCTCAGCTACTCTCTGATTCTGTAATTCTGAATCCTGCTGCTGTGTTTTTAGAAAGCTGTAACAAAATGTTTTCTTTTCTCTGCATTTTGATTCAGTTTTCACTGTCTCTTACAACAGTTTAATGAGAATGGACACAATTGTAATTTAAAACAGAGATGCCAAAAGAATGAGTTTTCTATTGTACCCGGGGGCGCAAGGGGGAAGAAATTCTTGAGCTTTTCCTGGGCCAGCATGTAAAATTTCTAGAATTAAAGCCTGAAAAATCTATCCTTAAATAATACAGTTAAAAGGTAGATTAAAGCATGTGATGTCTTGAATGTGATGGTGAAAAAAGTCTCAAAAAAAGTATTCCCAACCCTCTCTATGACATTGTGTGTTTAGTACATAACTATTGACATAATTAATATATAATGTCATATAATATAACCCGTAATAGGACTTCCATTTATTTGATAACTGTATAGCTTTGTCTTTTTTCTTTTAAATGTGAAGGAACTCATCAGATGGAAAGTATCCTGCCATAAAATGTAATCTTTCCTCACAACACCACGTTGTGTGGAAACAGATGGAGTTTTCATTGAAAATGAGACAAAGCTGCTTAAGCACTAAAACTAGGAACATCTGCTTTTTGATTTCTGTGAGAGCTGGGTGTTAACTGAAGTATTTCCAAGGATATTGGAAATGGAATGGAAGATTTTCTTACAAATATGCAGCAAAAAAAAATTCCAGCACACAGGCTGAGTAGATGTAGAGCCTTCCCCCATCTTTTAAATTTTCCTGTATATTGTAAATTATGACTTACCATGGTCAGTGGTAGGCTTCTTGCTTAACAATTCTCATTCATGCAGAAGAACCATATTTCCAGCAATATTGAATAACGTAACTTATTGAATAATTCTGGTATTTCCAATATAGAGAATTGTCCTGGTTTTGGCTGGGATGGAGTTGGTTTTCTTCCTGGTAGCCGGTATGGGGCTGTGTTTTGGGTCTAGGTTGAGAACCATGTCGATGATACACTGATGTTTTGGTTCTTGTTAAGTAGTGCTAAGTACTTGCTAAGTGGTGCTCACACTGGTCAAGGACTTTTCAGCTTCCCATGCTCTGCCAGGGGCATGGGAGGCTGGGAGGGGGCACAGCCGGGGCAGCTGACTCAGACTGGGCGGGGGCTATTCCATACCACGTGACGTCATGCTCAGTATATAAGCAGGGGAGTTGGCCGGGGAGGGGTTCGATCGCTGCTTGGGGGACGTGCTGGGCATTGGTCGGCGGGTGGTGAGCAATTGTACAGTGTACCGCTTGCTTTGTATTACTACTGTTCTTTTTTTTTTATTTTACTTTAGTTATTAAACTGTTTTTATCTCAACCCACGAGTTTTCCCCTTTTGCCCTTCTGATCCTCTTCCCCATCCCACCGGTGGGGGGTGAGCGAGCGGCTGCGTGGTGCTTAGTTGCTGGCTGGGGTTAAACCACGACAAGAATATATTGTCAAACTAGAAGAGCTAGCTACAGATGTAGACTTCTAAATGCTATAGTTATAATCAAATCTTTAATTTCCTGTGTTTTAGAAAATACTTCTACCAGAAATAATAGACTAGACATAAATATTTTGTATGTGTTGTTTAGCCCCAGTAGTAGTTAAGGTATAAATGTGAATTCATTGTGAAATTATGCCTTTTATCACTTTATTGCGTGTACCAGCATAAGTGTACATCTTGGTTAGTTTTGCTTCTTCCGCTTTTTGCCAGTAGTGGTACCTGCAGGGTGGGAAAAGCCTCATTGTTGCTTCCAGAACTCTGAGAGGAAGGTGTTTGTGGCCCAAGAGATGAAGGAAATAGGAAGGGCTGAGATTGCTGCAGGGAGTCTTGATAGTCTGGCCTGAGATTTGAAATACTATCTTCTGTCTTCCAGTAAAGAGGTTGATATATTTAGTAGGAGGAAAAAGAAGGCAGATTAACTTTCTGTTATATTAGTCTACTTCCTTCTCCCATTGCCAAATACATCAATTCCTTTAATAGAAGAATAGTCACCCTACAAATTTTCCTTGCTCAAATCTTTAACGGACCACACTGGCATCAACTTACCAATATTTTTCTGGGACTCAAGTTGTTTTTACATAGACAGTTCTGAATGAAAATTTTAAATATTCTTTGTCATGTGATGTTTGTAAGCCACTCCATCTTGTGTTTGCAAAACATTTTTATGGCTAGTTGTGTTTGAAGTAATGCATAAGAAAGCCAAAGGTATATCCTTCTATGCAAGAGGATGCGCTTAGTATGTCTTTGAAAGAAAGCAGATTCCAGGTTAGTATTTGCAATGAAATGGTCTGCAACCCAGCCACTGAGTGCTGTGGCTGAGTAGCTTCTTGTCCTGTAGTAGTGGATTATGTCGTTGTTTGGATGGATGATTTCTGGGTTTCACTTAGCTGCTGCGGGGTGCAAAAGTGGGATACTTTCCAAATTGAATAATGGTCCCAGTTTAGGATATCCTCAAGGAATTGCAAGCAATTAAGTTGGCACAAACTGATCATTTGCTGCTGGATGCAGAACAGCCGAAGTCCACACGTAGAGTTGAGATCTGGCAGTAGTTCTGTGTTCATCTGTGGATATTTGAGGTCTTGCAGACTGTTTGAAAGTTCAGGACATTACCTTTGATGCCATTGCCAGATTCTGTGTTAAAAATATTGTAATCAACTGAAACTGCAGGAAGGAATTTAGCCTGGTTAGGCTGAAAGTAACTAATCTCTTGGTAATTTTTTAACTTGCTTTTGTGGCAATGTGAGCAATTCAAAGCCAAAGGAGACAACTCCTCACATCTCTTGTGCCAGGCCCTGGACTTTACTGCTGCGGGAGCTTGCAGCTGCTAAACGCTTACGTGGACATAAGGGGCAACTAGGTGTAGGTCAAGCTCACAAACAAAAAATGCATGAAGGAGTATTAAATCCAAAACCCCTAGGTGGTCTAGGTCAGGAATTGCAGATACAATAGTGTCCCCCAGCCTACAGCCACCTGCCCTCAGGCAATCTACCATGTGTGCTTACTCCATGCTTGTTCTCTTGCCTCAGCTGCCACTCACAGTCCTTGCTGGAAATAGTTTATAAGCTCACTGGACAGACTTCTGGCCTGAGCCCTATGCATTAAACACCTGCTATGTGGCCATATTCAATTTAACTGTGTTTTAGAAGTACATGAGTTGATCTTCAAATGCCTTGTTTCCTTTGGTGCCCTCATGGGGGAGTAGTGAGGCTTAGCTTGCTTGGCGGTACCCTCTGATGAAAGGCGCTACATGCACAAGCATCAGGTTTAGCTAATGTGTTTATCTGACTGTTGGCCAAGGAATGTATGTGCTTTTTAGTAAAGTGTATGTGCTGAAATATACTGGGAGGGAGGAGAAGAAAAACGAAAACAGAAACATCCATTCCAGTGGGACATGCTTGAGCATCCAGCAGACACGTCTCTTGATATGATAGCATTACGTAATATTTGGAATCTGATTAAACGAGACAACTCTGTGAAATCGTAACAATTAACAAACACTGCACGTGATTTTCAATGTTATATTAGGTGTCAGCTAATATTTAGGTTTGGTTAATAAAATGTGAGAGAGGATTGAAAAACTGATTACAATAACCCCATTGTTGCAGTATTTGCTGTTGTTTTGTGCTCTGTCGTCGACCACCTAAGCTGAGAGAAATCTCCTGGCTCCTATTTGTTTTCTTTTCCAGTGATATTGAGATTTCCCGAGCACAGAGTCCAAAAGCTGTTGATGTACTTGCCAAGGAGATAGGATTGCTTACAGATGAAGTTGAGATCTATGGCCAAACCAAAGCCAAAGTACGTTTGTCCCTGCTGGAAAGGTTAAAGGATCAACCAGATGGAAAATATGTTCTAGTTGCTGGGTAAGAATGCACAGTAATGTCATTAATGTCCACTCTTTCCACTCATATTAATATAAACATGCAGCTTACATCTTTTTAATACAGTGAACAAATAAGAACCCTGAATGTTTTTGGCTGTATGGTGCTCTCTTCTGAAAGCGAGCAGTTTTTGAAATTTTTTGAAGTAACACAACTTTTCTTCCAAACTGTTATTACTGAAGTAAAGTATATTTTGTAAAAGGTAGTTTGTTCTAAGCTTCTTAAATGTTATCTGTTGGTGTGTGGAGGTTTTTTTACTGTTTTATCAGAATTTTAAATGTTTAACTTGAATATTTAAGTCTGTGTGTATTGTGGCTGTTTATAAACAAACTTTAACAGAAGCTACATGCTAATCAGTTGATATTAACAATAAATACTTTTTTTATTGAAGAACAGATTACAGAGTTAAAAAGGCCATGTTTTTTCTCTGAAATGTAGACATGTCTCCAGGCAGGCTTATCCTGCTCACTGTTCCCACGATTATAGCAAATGCTATGCTCAGCAGGAATTATGCGCTTCTCTTCTGAAGAGCTACGGGTTTTTTCTGCATTCAGTGACACAACATTTTTTCATTCACCTGATTTGCTAAGTGGAAACTTCTAATTGCAAACAAACATGTTGAGGTTTTCATTGAGATTTAAATTGCAATGTATTCTTTATATTCTGAACTAATCTGTATGGTTGCTTCCTTGTAAGTAAAACCAATCAGGTTTAAAATACAGCTTTAGGCTGATCCAGAAGGAGGAGGCTGTTCTTAACTGCCTTGATCTACCGATTCCTCGGCTAGAGTAGCGTTTCACAAACTGTTTGCTTTACTACCTTCCTGTGGGGACAACCTGGATTTCTGGCAGTGTCTGAGGTGGAGCCGTTGTAGACAGAGAGACTTGATGTTACAAAGCTGAGGCACAGGCAAGTTATGAAGCTGTCTTCAAAGCTGTGTCATAGAAGTGCAATGTACAAAGGTGTTCCTGGAGGACATTGGAGCAGTTGTTCAAGAGAAGGAAGTAAAGCTGGCTGAGCTTGGGTTTTTTTTTGGTAGAGTTTTATATTGTATTTTTCTGCTTTGGAGAAAGAAAAGCAGATTGAGCATTTGGCTGAGTTTGAAGAAAGTTGCTACCATGTACTTCCAGGCTCACGTGGTCGACTGCATCAGTTGGGCGCCGTGCTGCAGGCTGTGCCAGGCTTCTCTAGCAGCAGAGTCTCACAGAAGCAGAGGTTATTTGAAAATCTCTGGAGGTGGAAGATAGCAGGATTTTAGTTGTGTCAGATTTTACGCACCAGTGCTTACGTTTCTTCACACCGCTTTGTCTCCCAGTCGTGTTTAAGGAAGGTATCTCAAGCAATTGTCTGAATGCTGTTTTGTTGGCACAGACAGAAGTGTATATGCATGTGGAAGAAATGGGGAAGTTTTGACTAGCAAGAGGAAAAGCTGTCAACAAATAGAAAATTGTATCTTCTTAAGTTTATGTAACATGTATAAAGCCCGAACTGTGTTTCACAAACAAATGGCTGGGTTTGGTACCTACACAACTTGATTATGCGATGTGTTGCTATTTGTAACTTCTCTGAAGTTATTGCATCTCGGGGAGTGAGTACAAAGCCACATCTGCTGCAGGAGGAGGGCCTGGGCAAGGTGGATACGATAGCAGGAACCTTCCCTTCTGAGACAGTTCAAAGTTTGACTTTGAAATATCGTACATATATATATATATAAAACTTGTGTTTATGTGTTCTCAGCTGTTCTCATTTGCTGAGAAGACTGTAGCAGACAATGATTTTAAGAAAAGGGGGGGGACTGTATCTGGTGGGGAAATGTTCAGTACAATGAAAACAGAATATCACTCAAGCGTGGAAATTGGAGAGTGAAATAATATCCTCAGTTGCTGCGTTCATCCTCTCCCTGCCAAGGCAAGGTCAACCAAAAACCTCCATTTGGATTATTATATTTGTTCACAATGACCAAAGATATTTAGAAATCCTTTTGGAATGATGCGAGTGAGAAGTGTGCGTGTGTATTCAACGAGCTGCAAAATCTCCAATCTCTATCCATGATGCAGCCAGTGACATTTGTGCCTGTAACTCCACAATCAGGTTTAAATGTTTCATGATATCTAGGAATTATAAATATTTGTTGTAAATGCTCTTCTAATTTATTCCTGATGTGCTAGAGCCCAAACTTGTTGTTCCGAATGGCAAAATGCAACCAAATGTACCTTTTTATCTCTAAGGATAGCTGTATTTATGACTTTTTAAAAAGTTACTACAAACTGGAAAGTCTTTTTTGCACTTTCTGAATGCACACAAATACACCTAAATGCCTCATCCAATACATACTTTGTATGCTGAAAAATTGCAGTCTGATTAATAGATCATGTCACCCAAAAATAGGATGAAGACTTAATTTCTTCATAACTTTTTTGTTTTCTTCTGTGTGGAGAGCATTCTTTTCTCTTTTTCTCTTTTTCTCTTTTTCTCTTTTTCTCTTTTTCTCTTTTTCTCTTTTTCTCTTTTTCTCTTTTTCTCTTTTTCTCTTTTTCTCTTTTTCTCTTTTTCTCTTTTTCTCTTTTTCTCTTTTTCTCTTTTTCTCTTTTTCTCTTTTTCTCTTTTCTTTTCTCTTCTCCATTCTCACTTTTTTTTTTTCCTTGTGTATGTGACTTGTTATAGGGCTCATGTTAGGAGACCTTGGGGTCAGAGCCACGAGTTATCATGGAGTAATTAGCTCTTGGGCATCAACTGCCTGTATACAGTGCTAAAAAAAAAAAAAAATACGTTGCAGGATGTTAACTTAAACTGCCTCCCATTCACTGCAAGCTGAGAGCATGCAAATGAATGAAGCTTGTGCATGACCTAGTAGCTAAGTTTAGTGCCCAGGGTAACTTAATCATGTATTCAAACATGTAGATAGCATATTCATAAACACAATATGAAACTACATCTAAAATTTCTTAGACTCTCTGTGTATTCCAGCATTTTGTTTTTAAATGCTCCAGTGCTTTACCAGTTAATTCTGGAAACTTGTTTGCTTCAAAAAATGCAAGCTGAGGAACAATAGAATGTGGAAAAATTATGAAATATAATGCTGCTTTTAGTAAGAAGTGTGTTGGATTTTGAATGCTGGAAAATTTAAAATCTGTACTTTTTCACCTAAAATCTGTACTTTTCACCTATTAATATAGGTTTTTTTGTGATGAACTACCTTTTTGGTAAGAAAAAAAGTGGAGGGCAATAAATACCAACTTAATGCTTGTACAAGCTGTATGATGGTAAATATCTTAGGGACGGAATTTTCAGATTTGGAATTGCATTTTACTTCTAATGGGTATGTATTGGATCGTATTTCTGTTCACTGTATTTCTTGGGCCACAAGGTGCTTAAAAGATAAGAAAAATGGTAGACAAAAAAAAAAAGGAAAAATACAGAAAAGAATAAGAGGGGAAAATACCACTGTGTTGATGCACTGAAACATGTGACAGTCCAAAGCAAAGTCATGGCTGAGACAGTTTGTCATGTATTCGTCAGGTCTATGCACAGCTCCTGATTGCAATTGTCTTGCACAGGTCTGTGTCGGCTTTTGAGAGTTTGTAGTTGTGGATTCCTCAGTCTGTTCCTGGCTTTGTTCAGTCATTTTAGCTTCACAGTGATCACTGTGCTTTCGTATCTGGAAGCTCCAGTCCCATTTTGAGGATGTCACTGCAATGTTGTCATAATCTCACCTCGAAGTGATAGGAGTTGCAACACTACTTCTGTGCTCAGAAATAAATTTCTGACAGTTGTAATCTTTGATGGGAGATGTATGTAGGTGAGGCTGTCATTTATGGGAACTCGATTGCCCATGCCCTCCATAGCTAGGCTTCGCAGGTTTCCATGTGGATCACAGCAATGGTGAACTCGTCAAAATCTTTGAAATTGCTGATACTGATGAGTTGAAGATAGGAAAGTTGAAAGAGGAGAATTGTCACATATCCAGTAAAGTTCTTGCTGGAGTCACAACGGCTGGGGTAGCTGTGAGGAGGTTACAGCTGGTGCAGTGTATCATCTCACTCTTTGTTTATTTTCTCTTTGGGAGACCTCATGTAGCTTTCCCACAGAAACAGCTCCACTATAAGCTAATGTGATGTATAACAAACAAACAAAAAGTCTGCATGTTCTTATCTTTGTTTTGATATACATAGAGAGAGAAGGCTTTCCAATGTTATAGAAGACTTTGCCAAGGAACTGGTGACTGCTTGGTAGGTGGCAAAGTAAGAAGTTTTAAGGAGGAAAATGATTATAGGGTTTCTGTGTTTAGATTGAAAACATATTAAAGAAATTTGAAGAATAATGCAAATGGGTGTAAAAGTCTCTTGAAGTTCATTAAAATTTACTGTATTTTAAATAAGTTGGTGGGTTTTTTTTCTGGATTTGCATAAGGTCAAAACACAGCATTGCACAATTGAGCTAAAGTTAGCCATTGGCACTTGTAATTTTATACTCATGTGAGCTAGTGACCAAAGTTGCAAGAGTGTAGGCTCAGTAGTGTATCCAGCAAAAACATCTCAATGTCCACAAAACAGCTTAAGTAGATTATTTTATTTATAAAAACTGATCAAAGTAGGCCAGGTACAAAAGGGAAGATATTTAAAATAAGCTTTCTAAGGAAATTATTAGGACAGAAATCTCTCTTAAGTTTTTGGGGGGAGAGGGGTGTTGGGGGGGAGTGGGGGGTGGCTTTTTTTTTTTTTTTTTTTTTTTTAAAACTAATATTTAAAACTGGTGTTCTGGTAACTACTGGAACTATTAAATAACTGTTTAGCTCTTAAGGTTTACCCTGTAGTCTCCAGGCTGCTACTGAGCCTCTGAGAATCCAAGGTGTCCTGCCAGGGCATCTCATGTAAGATGAGAAGTTGGGGATAGGTAAGTGAACTGTCTAGAGCAGTCTGGCTTCACTGAATAGTGTCATTTGCAGAGTCCTCGTGTTTTGTTAATTCTGTTAGGTGGAAAGAGACTGAGAAGTCAGGTTCCTGGTTTTGACTTCTCAAGGATTTGTGCCTATTTCTACCTGCTGCAGTGGAAAAAGTTTCCTGGGAGAGTGTTACCCAGGTGCTGTAGACCATTTGTGGAAGCCTTGTTGCTGTTTTTCTTCCTCCATCCCAGCTGCCTTTAGACATTTTGAACCTTTAGATATTCACCTGAGTAACTCTAGTTCCAGGAAAACTAAGGATCACAGGGCTTCTCAGAAGGGAGAGAACAGATTAAAATGAACAAACCCACCTGAGGAACACATTGAATGTGGAGGCTGTTAAAGCCAAGCAGATTTGATGAAGTCAGGGTCCTGTCTGCAAAGACATGTCGGTTTACTGCTGCAAACCATTGTGTGCTTGCATGAGTACACTGGTGAAAATAAGCTTGCTCTAGTTCATTTTCACCCCCACTTTGGTGGAGGCTGGTTCCCCCAGAGTGCCACATTCTCAGTAGGGATGTGGCTGGTGCAGAGTATCAATGTACTGGAAATTCAGCAGAGGCAAGATCTGTTCCTCCCAGTTTGATCAATGAGCAATGATGTGCTTCTCTTTTTGTTCTCTGGAAAAAGGTCTTACAGAAAATTCCCAGTGCTTTCTGGCTCCGTTTACGTAGTCATTTAGAACAGGCCAGCCAGGTTACCAGAGCATTTTAGTAATGTGGCGCTTGATTGTGTGTACCTTCTGGGACAAGTAGATAATATTCTTCATGCAACTACCAACGTGCCTTCTGGCTGTGTATTTGTCAATTCCAGTTTCCTTTCCTTTAGTGAATAGTAGGCTGCATCTTTGATTTTGCTTGTTTCGTACGAGTTACAAAGAGTCCCTGTGTGGCTGTGCATGCCAGGTCAGCCTTCTCCCATGTTTTGAGCTGCACTTGAGTAAATAACCTAGGGATGGTGTCTCTGAATTCTCTCAAATGAGAACTTTGTGTGTCTGGTGTTCAAAAATAGAGGTAACCACCAACAGGAAGCACTGCAAATACAAGTTGTTCTGTTAGCAGCGTAGCCATTGTGTGCACTGAGTTTTTGGGGTTTGTGGGAAGTCCTTTACTGGTAACTTCCAGTAAACAGTTATAAGTGTCTTAGCAGAATAGTTTGCTTTTTGGTGGTTTTTTTTGTTGTTGTTGTTGTTTTTTCAATAATGAATAACTTAAAGAGTTATTATCCGGTTAAGGCTTTGAATGAGTGCAGTAATGCTTCAAGATTGCTCATATATTCTTTAAATCTGGCTTTAATGCACAGGAATAAGAGGATCAAGTAAACAAGATTAGGGCAATAGACAGAAATGAATGAGACAGTAGGAGAACAAGGAGCAAGGAGAAACCATGCTAATAACGATTTGAATGGGTTTTGGGCAACCAGTGTTGAACAGTAGTCAAGGGCGAAACTGGTAGTGAAAGTGAGTTAACCTGGCTGTGGTGCTCTGAAAGAAGCATCTTTGTACAAAAGTAAGGATCCTGAGACAAAATGGAAATGGCAGAAATAGTGGTGAGAAAACTGGGAGCTGTCATTGTAGCAACAGTAAAACGTGAGGGCTCGCTGTCATGACAATGTAGAGATTAAAAAGTACCCATTCTTCTAGGAGCTGCAAACATGAAAGTGAAAGAAATGAAGTAGCATTCTGTGCTCCTGTAGTAGATCAGAAGGAAAAAAGAAGGCATAGTATGGATAAAAAGACGACAGGGACCCAAACCACTTTTGAGAGTAGATAAAATGGCTTTTGAGAGCAGATAAAATGGATTCTTCTCAGGGTACACTCTAAATCTCCCACCTTTTGTTGGAAGATTTTGCTAAAAATCTGTGAATTCCCTTTTAAGTCAAGGGAGTGCGGTTCTAGGAAGGCAGATGACAAAATAGTCTGGATAGTAAGTTATTGACGATGCTTTAAAATCTGATGGTTGGCAAACATGATATTATAAACATGGGAAAAGATTACTAAGAACAAATGCCTGAATTAAGTAACCCATGTGCTACATGGTCATATAAGAGTAGTTCAAAGCTATCAGTAGACAAAATACTATTTCTGAAGAGTCTCAGTTCAGGGAATCTCTTATAGATGTACTAAACCCCATTGATTTCACTGGAACTTGAGTTAAAACATTACTTTTCTGAATAGGAAAAGTCTTTCCTAGAACAGTATAGATGATGTTAATTTGGCTTGCCTCCTATTGCCCAAATTTTTCCAGACATATCTGACAAAAGCTTCTTTTTTTAACAAAAAGCCCAGGATCCCATGATGATATAAAAGATGGGTTTGTGACAAGTTAATGTTTTTCATGTGTTTGCATTTTGTGGGACAAAGAAGGGCTTTTGTCAATCTGGGAACTAACTGAACTAAGCTGAATCTTAAAGGCAAGGAGACAACACAGATGTCTCCTTGCATTTGATGATTTTACTGATGTTTTTATGCCATCTGAATTCTGACCTGAGAATAGCAATACCTCGGAAAAATTACTGGTTGGGAAAGGAAGTGTTTCTAATTAGAGCTAGATGTTTTAGCTCAAGTTTTGAAGAGATAGGATAAGGGTTCCTCTGATTAGGATGCGTGTGCATGCTTGTATTTCCTTGGGAATGAGCATTAGTTCGTAATGTCGGCTTCACTAAGGTACTTACTTCTCTGCAGGTAGTGAGGGCAGCAAAGATATGAATGGTTATACTTTGCCAAAAAGTAGGACTTGTGTGAGTGGTGTGAGTGGAAAAAGCACTGAGGCTTTCTTCTTTTGCCAGTCAGAAAGAGAAATGCTGTGCCTCAAATGAATAATTTGAATGCATTTTGGAGACATGAGATGTGTTCATACCTTAAAGAAGGAAAACAAAAGAAAAAGGGAAAAAAAAATCCACCACCACCCCACCTTTTAACATGGATCATGTGCTGACCTTGAAAGTAGGGAGGACATCACTTAAACTGAGGTCTCTCTCATTCACAGAAGGCTGATGAAGTTTTCTACTTGCAAAATCAGCTGTCATTGTCCCTTCATTAAAGGGACAAGAATAGAGTCTTGGAGTGGAGGTTAGAGTCTCTGATTCGAGATTGGATGTCTCTCTAAAATTCTGTCCTGGTTCAATCATGGTCTAGATGTGGGAGTTGTAGCATGAGGGTTTTGAGCTTTTGTATGGGACTGTGATTGTAATTGTCCCTCATCACCCTTAAATCTGCAAAAATATCATGAAACATAAGTGTAAAAAAAAATCACGTTCAGTTGAATATAGTGACTTTTGTGTCCTGTTTTATTTAAAAAGCAGTTGATCTGTCATTGTTGAGGGTTATGATGACATGGAAGCTGGAGAGGGATAGTTGAGCTCTACAAACGTGTTGGTTATTTAATTTAAAATATTCTATTATTTCATTCAAAGTTTGAGCAGTGGGAATAAAACATCGCATGCATTACTACAGAAAAGTATTAATACATGCTCAGAGTATCTTGATGGATGGTTTGTTAATGAAACTGGTGAGACTTTTGTGCTGTAATAAAAATGCCTAAATTCAATATACTCTTTTTAGAACTTTTGCCAAAATAATCTTCTCTTTTTCTGCTATCATAGTAAATTGCTTAAATAGAAGACACATGTATATTAGCATTCCAGCTTGAGCTAGGGGCTAACATTGTGGCAGTATTTTTGTGAAGATAAAGTAATCTTATTGAAATTTGCTGTACAAATATTCTTCATTGAAATCAAAAGCTGTAAGTTCTGATATCCTTAGCCAGGCTGACATCAGCAAAGAATTTGATTAATTTTTTTTCTTGTTTTGCTAGAATAACCCCTACACCCCTAGGAGAGGGGAAAAGCACAGTCACAATTGGTCTTGTTCAGGCGCTTACTGCACACCTTAACATTAATTCCTTTGCTTGTCTGAGACAACCTTCCCAAGGACCTACTTTTGGAGTTAAAGGTACATAATATTTGCAAACTCTATGACCTCTTTCAGATTAAGAGGAAATACTGCCTTTTTTTTTTTTTGTCTTTTTTAATTCCTTAGTTACTTCACTAACTCAGTGGATTGTCTGAATGGTAGCATATTGGATTTTTTTTATAAGTATATAACTAATAGATAAAGGTTTCTTGCCCACGTCTTCCCATGCAAGGTTCATATCTATGTTCATGTACTTCACGTGTATCGATAATGCAGATAAAGCTCAAACAGTGAAAGGCATGGGGGTGAGTTAGCCAGGAGGAGTTTTGTGCAAGTACACACCCTTCCAGCCACTCCTCTGCTTGGAGACTCTCTAAAGATGTCTCTAAATATTACTGTTTAATTATTCCTTGAGAAAGAGTCCTGAATCCACTTGTATTGATTTGAAATATCCAAGCTAAGGAAGCTGACAGTTATGCATATGGTTCGGCTGTGTCTGCATCATACATTTGGCTAGGTCTGAACTTCTTCTTTCTGTTCTTCTGAGTTGTCCCCCCTAATCGTGGGCTGCTGCCTTTTTGCCTAGAAACCCTTTAAGAGCCTGAGGGCCAGGTAAGAGCCAGCCAGAGTTCAAGCCTGTGTTGAATGCTGATAGGAAGTAATGCAATCTTTTTTTTGCCATTTCTTAGCTGAGATTGGTGCCTAACTGAGCAAGCACTCCCCATCTGCTCTACTTTGCTTTGCTGAAGTTTAAGTTAACAAGTTTGATTTCAGCTGGAAGGCTCCTGGTGCTTGGTGCTTCTCAGCCAAGACTGGTGCATGTGAGTGCTTTAATCTCTACACTGAACTTGTGCATAGGCTACAGCGAAGTCCTTTGCCTGTACCCTGAGAGTCAGTGGGGAAGGAGTGCTCAGGCAAGGCTGTGAAGGTTTCATTCAGAAGCAGTGCTTGCTTGTGACTGCTATGTCTTTCCACCCAACAGCTGCATGTGCATGACTGTGTCCTTATCTAGCAAAAGTCTGGGCAGCAATCACGTGTAGGCTTTCATTTCAGATCAAGAATTTCCTTTTTACTGCCTGCTGAAAAAAGCCAGCAAGGTTTAAGGAAATCTTGTTTATTTGGGTGCATCATTGATCCCCTAATAGAAATCAAAATGCTGAGAAATGTGTCATCAACACTGTATGTTTCACTTTGTATGTTTAAGGGTGGTTGGTTTTTTCCAAAACTGGTGCAAGTCTGATGTCACCATATGCTTTCCTGTGCAGGTGGAGCAGCTGGTGGTGGATACGCTCAAGTGATTCCCATGGAGGAGGTGAGACAGCGGGGGAGGCAGCAAGTCCCTGTCCCTCTGGGAGGGGTGGGCAGGCCAAGGTGGCCAATGCAGCACTTGGTCAGTGGCGATGGTCTGCCTGGAGAAGCAGGGTAGTCCTTGCCATCTCCATGTAGTCCTTGCCATCTCCACATGGTCCTTGCCATCTCCACGTGCCTGCTGTGTGACATGGAGGGGCTGAGGAGTGGGGGTGCAAAAAAATTGTGTGGATGTTGTACATGTTTGTGACATCTTGGCTGTCCTTCACATGCTTCCTGAGAAGAAAGTCCACTGTCCACATGTAACATACAAGACAAAGAGCTGGCTACTGCTGATTTTTTCCTCTTATAACCACATCTGTTGCAAAAGAGAATGAGAAAGCATTACTTTTCCAGTGGAGTAGAAAAAGGCAGGGAGGCCCAAGGCTGGTGGGTTAAGGAAATTTCTTTTTCAAATGTAGATTTAGTATTTCTTTTTAGCAGAAGTCACCAAGTGTGGCAAAATGGACTTGTTTTTAGCGAGGCTGACCCTCCTGTGGTAGTGAGAGACATGACCAGAATACTGCAGAGGGGTGAATATCACAACTTTTGCTAGATAAGTAAAAGGAAGATGATTTGGCTCAACAACAGTAATGAAACAGAGAAGTCTCCTGTGAAAAATTGTTTTTCACAGGTTCAGGCTGTTGAGGAGCTGCAGGGGCTGGGCCTCCCCATGGGGGTGGCTGGGCAGGGCCTGGCAGCCAGGGTCCATTCCAGGCCCAGCCAAGAGCAGGCAGCTGGAGGCACTGGGGCAGCCCCAGCCTGGGCATCAGGCACCTCCATGGGGATGGGCTGAAGCCAGGCTGGGATGTGGGCCTGTGGGTGGGCCTGGCTTGGTGGGGCCTGTGGCTGGGCAGGGCTGTGGGGAGCTGGAGACCGGCCCTGCTGCAGCATCGCTGGGGCAGGGGCTGAGGGCCCCGGGGGCTGACGCAGGGTCCTGGGCCGTGGGGAGCCCTGGGGGGCCGGGCAGGGACAGTCAGGGCTGGTGGTGCCCCCAGGGCCCTGGCATTGTCAAAGTGAAAGAATTGTTTTCTTACCTCTAAATTAATCTGCAACTCTCTTCAACCCACAAGTAAATGGATTTCTGTTGAAGATGATGTAATCCCTAGCCCTTTTCGAGGGCTTCTGAAAATCACGTGCTGGCTTTGGAAGGAACCAGCTGCGTGCATGCTTTCAAAATACTCTCACTGTGAAAATAGCGATACTCTGACTGAAGTGTCCACTCTTGCCTAGCACAACATTCACGATGTAAAGCTACGTGATCCATGCATTTATGGACAGTCTGGGTCAAGGACAGAGATGAAATGTGGACCATGTGTAGTGTTTCTTGTTGGTTGGCTGCTACCATCCGAGCTGGGTGCCTGCCTTAGCCTCCCTGCTTTGTCCTCAGCAGGCTTAGCTGTGCACCCAGGGGCTTCAGCACGCCACAGTTGACAGCGGAGTTTTGTGTTGGTTTCCAGAGCGTAAAACAAGCAGATTCTCTGGGCAATGGACCATGTAGGGATAGTATGGCTAAGCTTATGCATATATTCACAGTGCTTGTTTGGAAATGCGCAATGGTTTCACCCCAAAAGAGTCTAATTTAAAGCTCAACAAAACCACTCCATGGCCTGAACTCGTGATGTGCCACTTTGAGAGTGCACAGCTGGTCCAAACAGAGTGCGCAGTTACAGTTTTGATCCTCTGTTACACATGAGTGTGAGCACAGTCAGGGGCTGGTGTCTGTTGCTGTCAGTGCCCCTCCGCAGTCAGTGCTGCAACGCAATTAAAACTATGTTCCACCACCTTCTGTCAGAGATATATAAAAAATACAGTACCTGTGTAAAAACGAGTCCTAATCTAATCTAAACTGCTGATTTCAGATTTTTCCACAAAACTTTGTTGCACAAACTTTGTATCGACAAAGTTCATGCCTGATCAGCTACGGGCTGTTCCCCCACGGCTAGCAGAAAGCTGGCATACACCCCCAAAGCCAGCATGCATGGTGTGCTCCAGGGGATTCAGCAGAAATCTGTGCCTCTGGTCGGGGTCAAACAGTAAATACTGACAGTAAACTGATTTAGTATTAACAGTGTGGAACCATAGCCCTGGGCTTTTCGTTCTTGGATCATTTAGCAAAGAATAAAGATGTCTGTGGCTTTGTTTAGCTAAACTAAGGGTAGTTTACTATGTACTCAGATGAAAACAAGTCCTTTGTATAGCTCGGTGTATTTTCAGCCTGATAATATTTCATCTACACTGATAGGTTACTAATCTATGCTGCAACCTCAAGGAGATGGCAGCAATTGTTTCTGCTAATCTGTCTGAGATTAATAAATTGGGTTAAATGGTTTCTTATTAAAAGATTTTGTTGTTGTTTTCACCTTCTAGTTCAATCTTCATTTGACTGGAGATATTCATGCTATAACTGCTGCAAATAATTTGCTGGCTGCTGCTATTGATGCTAGGATCTTGCATGAGAACACTCAGTCTGATAAGGTGAGAACTATTTTCTAATATCCACATGACATTTTTCTTGTCAATTTTTCAATAAACTACATTTCAAAGCAAAATAAGTTGATTATCATTTTATATTTTCACTGTGTGAACAGAAACTATTGCTGAAGCTATTCTGTGTTCTGCTGGGAAATTGTGCTTATAGAATATATTTTTTATGGCAAATAGCTATCATAAGATAGTCTTTCAAATAAGAATCTTATGCCCAGAACCTTGTCAACTATTTCAGACTGTTCTAAATAGTCTAGTAAAAGATGTTTTCTCTCTATATAAATCTTGTTCTATTTAATAATTTGTATACTCCTTTTAAAGTTAAAAATTACACTTCTGATGTATAGTTGGGTATGATATACCTTAAGAAGAAGGGGTTGTGGGGAAAATAAACTGCATCCTCTTCCCTCCACTAAATCTGTTGTGACCTTAACAAAAATGCTAACTTGAGTCTTTAAAGGGAGAAAGTAAAGGAAGGAGCCTCCTTTTTTTGGCTACAGTGTTAACATTGAGCAGGGTTGTCGTATCCCCTTTACTTGGTACAACACAAATCTGCATTTAGGCCAGTTTGCAAATGATAGTTACAGTTTGAATATTGGACCTTGGTTAGAGTTTTAAAGGATTGCCAATTTCAAAAATCATATGTATTTTTTTCGTGAAACATAGAAACACAGTCATTTTGGTAATTGAATTTAGACTGTTAAATCATAGGCATTGCTCAAAAACCTACCACCTTTTCAGAATTGTTTTTTAAATGGCTAACCAGAAGTCCACAATTTACGTACTTGGGAAATTCTTACTGAAATTAGTCTAAATAAAATAAAAGCATTAGCTTTTTATTTAAATAGTTCCTAGTTGTAACTTTTTTATTAACTTCTCATGTGTTTTCTCTAGGCTTTGTATAATAGACTGGTTCCAGTAGTTAATGGTGTGAGAGGATTTTCTGCTATTCAGCTTGCCCGTCTGAGAGTAAGTTGTTAATGTACTCTTCTCAATTACAGTATCTCTTCATAAAATGCACTCTCTTATGCAACTTTAAAAAAATTATTTGATGTATGGGACCAAGTTTGTATAAACCTCCACCATGAATTTATCAAGTCCAGACTTTTTTCTAAAAGCATCCTCCTTCAAGTAATAGGATCTGAGTATGATATTATTTTCATAACCAACATTTTTGCTATGCTTTTGTTCTGAAATAAACCAATAATGTTTTTAAATGCTGTGTCTTTCCTGATGAAATGTTAGAGTTTTTAAATTACTTTTTCCTGTTATGGTAAAGTCACATCTGAAAGCTCACATTCTTTGGTTTTGCAATATTTTCTGGTTTTGAAAGTTCATTATAGCATATACTTCTGGGGTTTTATTGATGTCAATATGACAGTGTTCGTCCTTTGAGGGGCAGAAGTACATTTGTGTGCATAGTATATTTTTGCATCCCATCTTGCTTCCTGAATGCTTCCAGAAGAGCTTCCTATGCAATTAATGTACGAATAACATATCTGAATTTGAGGCTGCCATTCTGATAAATAACAAGAGAGCAACACAGTCCACTAGCGTAGGGGAAGGGAGAATATGAACCCCTTGAATATGGACCTTAGGACAGCTTCGGTCTTCTGCTTCCAGTTTCCATGTTTGTTGTTGGCTTTTGAGTCCTGACCGGTGTTATTTCAGAGTCACCGGATGGCAATGGATAGCTGCCAAGTGCACACTTGGAATTGGGGGGTGGAAAGGAGGATAGAGGCAATATCAGCTTCTGTTTTGGAAAAAAAAAAAAAAAATTATTTCTCATAACATTTTAAGCTCTTGTGCTGCTTGGTTGAAAGACAGTAAACTAAAATGTGGATGATACCTGCTTGCCTCTGTGGCAGAGTAGATCTCACAGAATTTTCCGTCAGAATGTTCGAGTATTTTTGTTTTGTCCTTTTTTACACTGTGTGTAGGGTAACAGGTAGGGGAGACAAGAAGTGCTTTGGTTATTCATGATGTACCAACTATCTCTGCAGTTGAAATGGATTTTTCTCTCTTCACATGAACTGCAACTGAGTAAAAAAAGTTTGGCTTTACAACATTCAAATACATGCATCATAATTTCCAATATAACTGAATTATTTTGCTGTGAATTATTTTTAGTATAATTATTCCTTATACCTAAAAAAAAAAAAAGTATCAAATGTAAAATGATATCTTTATGGGATGGGGCTACGTTTTTTTCAAAAGAGGATTATTAAGATTGAAACGCCTCCCTTACATGTGTGGTTTGGACTTGTAATTACAGAAGGTCCCATGCAATTTTTTTTTTTCCCCCCAAACTCCGTGTCTAACCTCAGGAGCTACCTTTCTCACTCCCCTGCTCCTCAGCTTCTTTCTCTTTCTCCCAGTAATTATTAGTTCAAGATCTCCTTACCTCCTCTCTTTAACTACTTCTATCCCAGTCTTTTCTTTGTCTCTGTCTCCACGTCAGCTCTGTGTCTTACTCCCTCCCATCTGCATCCAGATCAGTCAGCTTATTCCTTGCTGCTTAAATCCATATAGACGTCGCTGAGACCTTGGGAGGGATAGGCTGCTTCTTTGCAGTCCCAGTGCCCGGCGTTCCTTGCAGCAGTTGAAGGTTATAAAAATGACTGAACATTTTGCTGTCAACCCTCTGTGGAAAAATGCTCTGGGCAAAATGCTCCGGAAAAATGTATCTAGGCACGTGCCTGATACACCAAGCAGGAGGGATGAACACTGAACTCTGACTGCCATGCCTCAGTAGGAATGCTAGTAGGATATTGCTCCTTTCTCGATCTGCCTATTTTTGTAAAATTTATAAGAAGCTATCTCCTAACTATGTCAAATGGGATTGAAATTGGCCAACAGATTAGAAAAATATGAATACAGGACTGGTAGTTGAGGACATAAGCCTTTCTTCATTAAAACTGGGGTGAAAAATCTTAGGGTACCAAGTGTCAAAGCCTGCAAGCTGTTCTCAACAGCTTTTTGCCCTTCTCACTACTGTGGGAAATGCCTCAGTGCCTACATCTGGATTTGAAAGCATCCCTCACAGTCTGAGACCAATCCTCAAAAAAGAGCATAGTGAAAACAGTTTTAATACTCTCAAAAGGATGTCCCCAGCTTTCTAGAAATAACTGTTGTTTTAAATAGGGAAGTAACTGTGGTAGTGCTTTGAAACTGAGTATTTTTAGACTTTTAGGTTTGCTTTATTTTTAGTTCTGAAGTGTAAGCATGTTGGTCAATCCAGTGAGGAATGCTTTCTAATGCCAGAGCAAATTAAGGTGTTTTGGTTTTTTTTGTTTGGTTTTTTTTTTTTTTGACAACAGTTCTTAAACACAGTTTTCTGATCCATCTTTATGTAGATTCACCTAAAAAAAGGTTTGGTGTAGCTGAAATAGTGGATCTGTAAAAGCTGGAGGTATTGGCTCATTCACTGTAAGTGACTGAGTTTATGGATGATGGGCTTTTAAAGCAGAAGTTTTTATTTCATTCAAAGATGATTCACAAAACGCAATGCACGCATCTTCCAAAGACTTCCACAAACTAGAGCAAGCAATTAATTATCTTTTTATTAGTAACTGATAATGTTGAATTTTCTCTTTCATTTACATTAAGAGTTTCTTCTGTGTAAGAAAAAAGATGGTTAATTTAATGGCCTATGAGTATTTCTCCTTTTTTGTTTCATTTCTCCATCTACATTTGCCCGTATTTTAGTTACAGGTGGTTTCCTATGTGATTTTTTTTTTTTTTAAATAGTTTTGGTCCTGACATGCTTCTTTCCAAAATGCTTGCTGAAAGCAGGGGTGATAAGCCAGAGCGGCTATACCTTTTGAAGCAAAAAAGCCACTTCATTGCGTTTCTTTAACTTGTTTTTACATAGAGGCTGGGAATAAACAAGACTGATCCTGGGACTTTAACAGAAGAGGAGATCAGCAAATTTGCACGCCTTGATATTGACCCATCTACCATAACATGGCAAAGAGGTATGTATTCAAAAAGCCTCATTTCAGCTTGGATTTAATTATAACTTATTTCCTAATTTGCTTAATTTTACTTGAATCAGAGCTGTTTCTGCTCTCTGACTGTAAGAACAACCCATTTGCAAGTGGGAAATGTGGGTGTGTAACAAATTTGGGTGTTGTATGTTGCTCTAAACTTGGTCAAATATCTGTAGTAACTCAAGAGACTTTGCTAATATTCTGAAAGGTAGGTTGCTCTGACAGTTTAAGTACATCCCTTGTCTCTCACATTATATAATACATCTTAAAACACATGCAAGTGGTTTTTCTGTTCATTTTACAAATTTTATCCATTCTTTTCTTAACAGTGTCTATTATGGTTTTAGATTATTTGTACTTACTGTACTTGGTTTTGGTCCCTCACCCTCCCGAGCTCAGCAGTCTGGGAGAGAGACTCTCTTAGACTCTCAGAGACTAAACAGGCCTCAGGGATTATGTGTTTTTCCTATTTTTGAAGTGTCTTGAGTTGTTTGCTTTGTTAGGAAGAAGAGGTGAAAGATGTGGTACGCTTTGAACTATGTATACCAAGCAAACCAATATACACTCTCACACCCTTAGACAGCTCCCCTCTGCATTTTCCAGTTCTAGTGCTGGGTTAAATTTCAGTGTTTACCTCAACTTTTGTATCTCTCTTTTCCTTTTTTAAGCAAGTAAACTCTGCATAAAGTTTTGAGCTAAATTCCACTGGATTTTGTTTTCTTCCAAAGTTCTCAAACACCAAAGTTATTCGTTCAAAGTCATTGTTAAAAGGCATGTATTGTGATGCTCAGAGAAATAAGGTGTATCTATTGAGAAGTGAGGAGTCTTGGCCATGCTTTACTGTGCCCTTTGTGTGCAATGTCATCTCAGACTTGGGATATTTTTTTCAAGATAATACTGGGGGATGTGGCATAAGATGTTTCTTATTAGTCACAGAGTGTATCTGGAAGAGACCTGTATTAGGATGAAGGAGTAATATAAATATTTAGTGTAGTACGACTCATCATTTTTATCAGCACGGGTTTGGGAGGAGACAACATTACTGAACAGCTGTTAACCTCAAGTGAGTTATTTAATTCATTTCAAACAATGTTAGTGAAACTTCTGTTCCACACAACTCTATATGATGTACTTATCTTAAACATTTCAGAAAAAAAAAAGGTTTTAGGAATGTTTTAGATAACTTGGAAAATGTTTTACTTGGGACTGTTTCTGCGATCCATATGTCTGTGAAGCTTGTTACATACCAGGGAATTTGTAGGGCAGAAGAGATAGATATCAAATTGTCTGAAAATTAATTTTAGTCAGGACCTGTTTCCTTAGAAGTGTCACAAGCTTAAAGTTTATTGTCATCATATACTAACTCAATCAGGTACAACATACTGAAAAGAAGGAAAGCTTCCCCCTACTTACCCTTCTCCTGGTATTCAGATCCTGTTTATACCTCTAGAGGATAAGGAAGTAGATACATTAAACCTAACACTTGATTGAACCTAAACTTTCCTGAAACGTTTACTTTGGGTAAGGAAGAGGGAAAATTTGGAGAAGGAAAAATTGCTTTCGTGGCAAAAATGATTATTTCTTATTTTACTACTTCTAAGTGCAGCTGTTGGAATCTTCCCGGAGGATGAATTCTGACCATGGTGAGAAAGCCAGTGTATCCCAGTGACCAGAAAGAGTTGCAGGAGTAGTTATAATTTCATGGTAAGGGTGTTATAATTTCATGGTAAGGGTGTTATAATTTCATGGTAAGGGTGTTGAGGTTACATGATTTCACTAGGAAGGGCCATATAAAAATCAGCCCACTGACTCTCCAGGCTCAGCAGAGTTCCTGCTCTCAGCAGTTCCTGGGTAGGCAGGAAAGACATTTAGGTCTGCTTAAGGCTGCTCATGAGACTGAGCTTCCTAGGAAGAGAAGGGGTAAGTTTGTGCTTGAGAGATCAGCTTGCCATATGGCTTCACGGTGGCATATGGTACCACAGCTTGGTATGAGGCTACTGCTTCCATGTACTGGGCTCTGTTCTGCAATTTCTGCCAGTACTGTAGTATTTTAGAGTATGACTGTATATAAATAGAAACCAAAATGAGTTAATCAAATCTGTGTTGCACCATCCCTTAAATGGAATTACTGAAGAAATTAGGGGCCTAAATACCATGTAGTGGGAAGAAGGCGCGTATGGTATTTACAACAGCCCCGTGAGAAATGCCTAAGAAGGGGAAGGGCCTTAAACCTTGCTTTTCTCCCAGCTCACTCGCAATGCTGAATTGGGGTTGTGCAGGATTGAGATTCAAAGTCCCTCTTGTTCTTGGGTAATTATGTCATCCTTTTCTGTACAGACAAATTTTTTAATCTCCAAAAGCAGCAGGAAAAGTGAGAGAAGGTGATTTCACTGACCTTCAGTACAGACAACTTCTCCGGAGGTTCCTTGATTCTCTGCTTCTGAATGAACAGGGCTCAAATCTACATCTACCAGAAGATTGACCTGATTGCCAAGCTACAGGCTGAACTGATCAAGAGTACCTTCTACCCTCTCTTTTAGGGCTGGTGCAAATTGAAACATTCGTAGGGCTAAAGAGCCTGTAAAAAAGAGGGAGCCTATTTTTGCATTCTGTAGGGATTGCCATTCCTGGGAAGGAAGGGTCTTGGAGTTCTGTCTTGTTTTCTAACAAACAGAAACATCCTCCTAATGTTTCTTCCTACGAAACATCCTGATCAGTTCTCAGCAGATGAGAGCGCTCTGATTATTCTCAGTCCTTCCTTTTAGTTCCTACAAAGCCACATTTGAAGTTGAGTGTTGTCAGTGCAGAATTGGAGAACTTGGCTTGCGATGATTGTTAGTGAAGTTAGCAATTCCACAGGATGGTTTGGACGTGCCCTTGCAATACCAAAAGTGTTTCCAGGTTATTGTCTGAATTTGAAGTTGTGTTAAATAGCAGATGGTTGATCTTGGCAGTTGAAAAAAAACTTCCTTTGAATGCTGTGTAGCTGAATATGGAGTTAGTTACTGTGATGTGTAAGAAAGTGACTTGTCTGGAAGAACCAATCTGACAACATAATCATCCTTTAAAAAAGAAACAGACCAAGTTTAACCTACATCATGCAGTCTTAAAATCAATTCTTAACAAGTCAATGACAAAGCAAATGATTTGAAGTAAGTCTGAGGTGCATTGTATCTACTGAGACAGATTTTTCTTATGTAGGTAAAATATTAATTTGTATGTTGGAACATTAAGAGTCTATTAGCTTCAAATGCTGTTCAGAGAAATTGTATTTGAGTTATTTCAACCTGTCATCTAATGGTATCAACTAGAAGGGAGAAACCAAGTCAGTGCTAATGCTAACATGCAGGAGCATGGCTGTCTGGTTACACTGTTCAAGCAGCTGAATCTTATAACAACAGGTATGCCTGCAAAAACCCAGATCTCTGAGTCCTTGTTAATATGTTTTGCTTTTGCTATTCCCTTATTTCAGTGGTGGATACAAATGACAGATTTCTGCGCAAAATAACAGTTGGGCAGGCAAATACAGAGAAAGGATTTGTCCGTCAGGTATGTAAAGGCAGTTAATATACCTCATTCTGGACAGACTTTGCTTTAGAGGCTGATACTTCTTTGAATTGCAATGCTAACATCTGTTGCTGTTGTATAGTATTCATGCAGTGAAACTGAATGTGTTAATGAGTAACTGAGCCTGAAGTTTCAGAAACAGAAACCAATGCATATTGTACAATGCATTGAAAGCATTAAAATGACCATTAGCTTTTTATTCAAAGTTTTCATTTCTGTATCCTGCATCTCAGCTTTGGGATCTAACGAGTAAGAACTTTGAGCATGTGCTTAATTTTAATATGTGGGCTTGAAGGGATAGTTCAGAAAATGAGCATATGTGTACTTTTCAGCAGTTTGAAAAGCTAACCTACGTTACTGTATGAGAGCTTCTGGAAGTTTATTAAAGAACTTACTGATAAATTGAAAGCCAGACTTTTCCAACACTATCTGAACAAGTGTTCCTGGTGTCATGTGGGTAAATCCATTTCTGAAACAATGCAGTGTAGAACAGCAATGCCAGATGGAACAAACCCATTGTGATGATGTGGAGTTGCTCCTAATTCAATGAAGATATTGTAATCTAACATTCTGGATCATGAAATTCATGAGATTCTGACTATTTTGAGGTGAAGTAAATAGTTATTGTGGTAGAGATAAGGCTTTCCTTAATTTTGGAAATCCTGCCTTTACTTTTTCTTTATCATTTCAGACCTCTTCTAGGTGTTGTGCCTAAATAGGCCAAAAAATAGTGCTAATGTTTTTGCTCAATTCAGCAGGTAAAACAGTCAAATTGGAGAGAAGAACTTAAGAGAGAAAACATAGAATCATAGAATGGTTTGGGTTGGAAGGGACCTTAAAGATTATCTAGTTCCAACCCCTCTGGAGAGATACCTTCCACTAGACATGCTCACTTGTTTTGGTTTTAAACAAATAGGATAGACACTTTTCTGTCTATAACTTACAGAAAACTCAATATTAGCTAATACTCATCTCTGATAATGGGCAGGGACTACAAAATATTATACTTGGTACAAGTTCCTTCAACACTTGAGACGTCCTGTGTTTAGATTTGTTTCAGTGGCTTAGTGTGATTATTAGCTTTGAGCCAGGTTCTGCCAGCCTTATTGTACAGCATTTTACCACTGTAATTATGCTGCTGAGTTAAATGTGGGTTGTTTTATTATAAAGTACTAGTTGACATATGGCTGTCAAATGTTGCTTCTGTACTGTTTTCGCTAAAATGACCTTGATGGTTTCAATTTTGATGTGTTGGACTGATGCATATGCATTCACATTTTAACATGGACTTAGTGACTTGAGAAATAGAGAAGAGTTAGGAAAACTCATTTCAGAGCCTAGCCAGAGATCCAGAGAAAACAGGGCTTCATATTTAACAGATGCATTTTATAAATATTTGGAGTGATGTTCTAGCACTCTTAAAATCAATGACACCTGTGTGAAATGGCAGAGCACAGCAGGCACAAAAGTCTGCATTTTAATGAACAGGAGTGCTGTGGTTTCTGAAGAGTATTACATGACTGATGCCCTTGATCCTGCAATTGAATCCGTGTGGGTGGATCCTTTCATCAATAGAGAACTGACTTTACTGCTAAGGTTTCTGTCAGCACTTCATAGGTGTATAAAGGTTATTAGAGTTAAAATAGCACCTGCTACCACAGTCTTTTATGCCTGCTTTTTCAGTTAAATATTATGTCACGCTTTGAGCATCTACCTGGGATTGTTTTTCCTGTCCTTTTGGGTTTATATAGAAACAATGATAATAAAAACTTATTTTTTTGTCTCCTGATAAACATCCCAATAAAGTTAGATAATATTCCATTATACGGGTTGGGCATAGATTTCTCAGGCTTATTTCCTATTTTACATATGCTACAATGACTTATCAGGGACATTCTTAACTTCAGAAAAGACAGTAGCATCCATGTCATCGCAATGCTAACAATGTTCATTGTGCACCCAGGTATTCTGTTATGTATAGAACTGCTTCCAGGGAATACAGAAAATCTGCTTTGTAACTTCAGCGTTTCATTTAAATCCCTATGCTGAAAATCTCAATTACAGGCTTATTTTTTGTTTTCCATGGTATATATCTCTCCCTGTCCGTGCCCAATGCAGAAAAGTGCTCAGGTGTCTTCAGAATTTTTGACTAACATGCAGGTACATAGAGGTCAGCCTGCATAGGGCTACTCTGCACTGTAGCTGTCAAGACAGAATCTAAAAGCAGGAACATAGGTTAAAAAAGGGCAGAAGCTGTTAAAGTACTAGACAAATGGACAGGAGTGGTAAGGTATATATATGTTGAACAATTCTCTGTGTAGATGCTTCTTTAAAAACAGGCAAAGCCCTCAATTTGAATGGATTCCTCCGGTATTAGTCTGTATGGGATACATCTCGTAGAGGTCCGACATAGAAACAGTTTTGGGGGCTTTTTTTACATAGATAGCAGCAGGATGTCAATTACTACATTTTTATATAGACTTTAATTGCTGGAGATGGATTGATTACTAAAGAAGCTGTAGTCCTTGTTCGCCCCCAACATTGCATTCCTATCACCTAACACATCACTGACTTAGCCTTTCTTCTCTGTTTATGTTCTGACAGCACGTGGCCTGGGCTTTACTAATAGTAAATTAGTACAAATGCTGCTAATGTATACTGCAAATTCTTAAAGAAAAGTAAGGACCACAGCTTATGTTGTGCTGAAATATTGCACAACACTGGATGTATTTCTACAAGAGCAATAGACCTGATGCCACATGTAGTTCTTGGGGTTTTTTAACCTATATATTTGTTCATTTAGAAAAAAAAAGAGTGGGGGGGAATGAAGATATATTTTACATTATCATAGGTCAAGCACAAGACCTAGCAGCATAGACTCTAAATTTGGGGTTTATGTAGAAAAGAATGATCAAATGTAACAGGAATGTTTTTGAAACCAGAATAAAAAACTTTTGGAGAGCATTACAAAAAAAAAAAAACCAAAACCACAATGCTGTGCTCATGCCAGTAAAGCTCAAAACACATCTGGTGGTTTTCTTTTTTGCCACAGAAAAAAATTCTTGGCCCTTTAGGGAGCTTCTGCTAAGGATAATGTGAGCCAAGGGGCTAAGCACTCTGCAAGACCGGTCCCCAAGTAAATGAAGTGTAACAGAGAACGTTAATGAGGGACTATAAACAACGTGTTTCAAGTTACTCTAGTCTGAGTAATCTCAAAAGCTGTGAGTTACAATTTAGAACTTGTTTGAATTCTAGTATGAAATCTGTCATTCCTGAGTTTATTCCTGACGATTCCCTGCAAGTATTTGACCTGACTTTGATTTGGTTCATGAATCTCATTTCTATTTCACAGGCTCAGTTTGATATTGCTGTTGCAAGTGAAATTATGGCCATCCTGGCACTTACCACCAGCTTGCAAGACATGAAGGAGAGGCTGGGGAAAATGGTGGTGGCTAATGACAAGAAAGGACAACCAGTAACAGCAGAGGATTTGGTATGTTCAGTGCTGTAGACCTGTGAATAACCTCTGATGCATTTGTTTTGCCTTTTGAAGCATTAGAAAGGCAGGTGCATGCCAAGGATTTTGCTTTGAACAGCACAGTCAGATATCGAAGAAAGATCATCATCTGGGCCAGAACTTGCTCACAATGAGAACAAGATGTAGAACTCATTTCTCCAACTCTCTGGTAACATCTGGTTCAGGAAGTCTCTGGGCTGCATAACCTACTTGGATAGTTTTCTGCAATTCTTAAGGCAAACAAATTTGGTGCTGGAGGGAGTCAGAGTGTGTGCTCCTATTTGAGAGAGCTGGTAATGTTTGCTACTGTACTTGTAAAGTGCGCTCAGATGTTACAATGATAGTTACCACATGAATGCTTATACCACTCAGTCAGAATGGAAACAAGCTATTCTTAATTCATAGGTTGCTGATAGTGCTTGGGACAGGGTTATCTCTTCACATCACTAAGATTTTTTTCTTCCTTACCTTCATTAGTTAGTTGCTGTTTCCTTATTCCCTACTTCACCTTCTGAAAGAAGTCAGTATGTTCTTCCTTTATATCAAATTCCAGCCCTTATAGCCAGGCTGTGAGTCGGTAAAGAGTGGCTGGAAGGTCACATATATTTGCGTATGGCAGGTTCTGGTGCAGCCAGAAGCTACCAGTTAACCCTCACAATCCAACTGTATGCCAGGAGTAGGCTCACTGTGATTGGCACTAGTTTACTGTAACATTACATTACTTGAATTCTGAAGCCTAATTGCGAAATTAAGTTCATATATTGCAGATTGACAGCACACCCTAAATATGATAAATATGATAATGCTTTGCTTTTATGCTTTTTTTTATCACCTAAATATATCCTTAAATCAACTGTGATATGTCTTGAAGCTGTTCTTTCATGCCACCCTACTGGCAGTGACTGCCTATATCACACCGACTATATGGGTTTTTTCCTGTTTGTCCCTTCTATGTGGACATCTGCACAAACTTACTGCATTTTTAGAATGAGCAAAGAAACCAGTATCCTGCCTTGTCAGTAAAGATAGGAAATCCACAAGCCAGGAATACCTTCACAGCCGTAATGGATTCCAGTTTAACAAGGAAATGAAAACATAATATCTAGCTTGCCTGGATTTAAGACTGAAATTAAGGTAAGGGTACAAAAATTTCTAAGTACAGTCATCATTAAAATTCAAAGCAAATCAACTGCTCCCAATTATGTGGGAGACATGAAGAACTGCATTTAATATTCTAGCTGTTGAAGTTTGGGTTTTCCTTTTTAGTTGCATAACTTTGTCTTGGCCAAATGGAGGGGGCTGGGGAATGAGTTACCTTATAATGCATATGCAAAAACTTTTAAATAATTCAGTGCCAGAATTAAAACTCCATTTGAAATACATGATTTTAATTTTGATGCTACTTTTGTATGAAGATACTTTAATGTATTAATATTGCAAAATACTTAACCTGTCTTCAACCACTTAATGCTAATCAGCTTGATGAATGAAAGCAGTTGCTTTTCCATAGTCTGTTTCATCTGTAGTTGCTCTGTGGAAATATAATGTTAGGGCTGACCTTATGAACAGCACACAAAGAACTTTAAATTTTTTCCACTATGATGTCCCTAAAATGAAAGTAGTACTCAGCAAAATGTCTGTTACTAATTTGGTTTTCCTGGCCTTTTTTTAAATAAACTTCCTATGCTTAGTGTCTCAATCATTTGATAGTGTCACTTGTGCTGAACATATGTTTCTAGTTCTTCTTTAAAGCAGTGTTCTATATTATACAATAGAAGAACTGCCCAGAAAAAAAAAATTCATCACAGTGTAAAGGATTATGACCATCTGCAGCTATGCTGCATTCTTTTTCTTCTGCAGGTTCTCTTCTTCATACCATGCTCAGGGAGGACCTGGGTGCATAACATGATTGTGAAGTGCAGAAACTCCTGCCTCTTTTGTTGTGGAGTGTGTTACAAATGAGGATGAGAATTATGGGAAGAATAGGAAGGTGATTTCATGGTTAAGGCAGAAAAGTGCCTCTTTGGAGAGTTGAACTCTATTCCTGTGTTTTTCACAAAGCTTGTGCGTGATGCTGTGTCTGTACAAACTGATTTTTACAGTGCATTAGGAGTGCGTTCCTCAATCTGGCTTGATACTCAGGAGTTAAACAACTGAGATCTATGGCAAGAGCGAAACACCATCAAGAACTTTGACATTATTTTATATTGTCTTGGGTTGAGCATCCAAAATTGGTGAATACTTTTGAGTTTGATCCTTGTGTGTGCTGGTTTCTCTTCTGAAAACAGGACCAATTGTTGATTTCTGCAGACTTATTAGTATTGGTGAAGAAGTCAGATGCTGTGGTGTTGGGATTTAAGAAATGTCAAAAAAGGAAATTAGTAGTGGGTTTTCTTACTAAGATTTCTTTATCAAATTAAATACTGGTTACTTTGTGCAAGGGGAGAGAGCTTATGAATAACTGTACTGCACTTGTGAAAGTGTACTGTATAAAGTTGAATCCTCTGGAAACAATAGCAGGAGATGTATAATCAAAGACCGTACCATGTCATAATTCATATGTACAAAGAAGATAAATTTCAGTTCTAGCAGGTGGCATTTCATCTCTGTTCCTGGTTTCTTCTCACAGGTGGTCAGTCTGTTTGAACAGCTTGCAGCTAAACCCACTGTTTCTAAACTTTAAATGCAGTATCTACCTTTCCCCCTGCTGCTCGTGCTTCCTATGTTGTTACTGCGCTCCTGCAAGCCTAGCTTTTGACCCCTCTTCATTTGGACTGCGCAGGTTGTATCTCCTCCTTGTACGTGTTAGAAAAGGATGCCTGTAGGATCCAGGAGAAGAGATCTTTGCTTGTGGTCCAGATGTCCAGACCCAGAGCTGGTCCAGCCTGGTGCAGACTGTAGATACTGTTGTTATACCCTAGGCTGTAAGCACACCGCACGTTGCGGCTAAAGCTTTCTGGGCAGGATGGGGCAAGGCTAAGCATTCACTAATGAGTATCTGTGAACTGTAAATTTTGTTTTCCCAAGGTTTATATCTTGAACAAATTTTCAGATGTGGTAAGAGGTTTGATGTGAAGCCATTCTCCACCTGAATTTTCATCATTCTTTTGAGTCAGGGTCAGAGAGGAGGTAAAGCTTTATAGCTCAGAAAGGAAAGATCTCAAGACAACTGAAAGTAGGAAAAGCAGTATACGTGCTTTTTGAATACTCTCAATCCAAGAACAGTTCAATCATTTTGACTTAAATTTTCATAAAACAAAATCAAGCTTAAAAGCTTGAATCTATCATAGCCACTTGATGTGGAACATTTTAGCCCAAAGAACTGCAGTTGCATATAGTTTTAACAAATTTTAAAGGCAGCTTTATCATGGGAAGTACCACACAACCTGAATGATGGGTGGCAGTCAGTCCTACCTGTCACTTAAAACAAGTTCTGGGGTTCATGTTTTATATATACTACCCAGGTTGAATTTATGCAAGTTTAAATGTTTGACAGTAGTCTTCAGTTCATTGGAATCTATGTGAACCAAAACCACAAAACCCTTCTCTGTGATTTGTTTCCAGATGTACACATGATATACTTCACAAAAACACAATTGCTCTTAATTTTGACTTTATATGCAATATATTTATAATAATACAATAGTAAAACCTAAAATACACATTGGCAGATATAAACCAGATGCAGAGGCAGGCTAGGAGTCATAGAAAAAAGATAAATTGAATATTTCATGAATTGAGAAGACTCCTTCCACAAGAGTAATGGATTAAATATCTATCCTCTGTAATGGAACATACAGAAGTCTTTGCCAAAATGTGGTGCTCATTGTATAGTATTTTGAAGACTGAATTGCTTTTTGGCTTTTACAGTGTAGTAGAATTTTGATGGACACATGCCATATCTTTATGTGGAATTAAATGGGTATGTATGCCCTAGATCAGTATTTCAGCAGCTATGAAAAATATTAAATAAATATGTCACTATTTTTTTAAATAAGACTTCTTCTCAGCTTACTTTCTGTGCCATGCTGTTAGATTTCAATAATTCCAAGACCAAAAAAAATAGCTTCATATTTACTTTTATAAATGATCTGCCAGCTGAATATGTTTTGTTCTCTGATTCATGAGAAACATTGTGTACATACTTCACTTTAAGCACAAGTGGTTGCAGTTCTTCTCAGCTTACGGTTTAGGGTTTAGTTTTTTACAGAACTGATATTGCAGAAAAATATTATCATTTTGTTAGAGACTATAGTTTCAAATGAAGGGAAGTTACAAGTACTTTATTATTTTTCTTATCAAGAAAAAGTTTTTTCTCTGCCTTTCAGTCTGTGTAACCCTTATTCATTTCACAGAAGTTATTTTCAATCACCTTCCTTGTCATCTAGTGCTGGGTTTCATTTCCACTCTTGCTAGACTTCAGAGACTGCTCCACTGGAAGTTGCTTTGAAAGTATTTTGGTTTTTCATCTAAGTTTGCCTTTCCTGTGTCACGTGTGTAATTTATTTTGTGCTCTATGATCTTTGTCCTGGGGAGCATACCCGCCCCGACGGCTGGTGGATAGATGGAAGGGGTATTACTTTCAGAAGTACTTGGAATCAGTTCCAGGAGGGAACCCAGGGGAGTTGGGTGTCCATACACATTTGATTCGGAGTCCTACTTCTTTCTTCTGACAGTGAGTTAGTGTAAAGCTAATGAACCTTGGGCTCTCACACGCTTAATTGGTGTGTAAGTGCCTAAGCCTCTAATTCTTTTATAAAAAATTTAACTACCTTCTCTGAATTGGAAATTGGAACCTGATTCCGTAAATAGCTTGGAGAATCAGATCCGGTACTTTGAGTGAGCTGTGGGAATTATTTGCTAGGCGCTTGGAGGATTGGGGGTGTGAAGGAATGCAAACTTTATTCTGACAGAGTCATGTCAGATAGATAGGAAAACCTTGTTGGCTGTTTAGCTTTTAAAGACTGTTGTTGACATCAAACGTGTTTAAGAACCATGGAAGGCAGACAGACATGATGTGTGCCAGTTAGAGTCTTTGCTGCTTTTTTTCTTTGCTTTCAACTTCAGATACAATGAGTTGTTTTGTCCAGAATGCTTATCTAATATGGATGAAGTTTCCCAAAAAGCTAAAATGCATAGGAAGTATTTTTTTGCTTCACCGTTTTTATCAGATTGGTGAAGAACTACCAGAAAGCAAAGGAGACAGGATTTGATCCATTAATGTCTAGGGGGGAGAGGGGAGAAAAAGGTATCCTGATTTTATTTTATTTTTTATTTCTCCCCCAAAGCCTTCTTTCCAGTCAACATGGCTTGGGTCAGCAAATAGCTGCGTGCTTGCTTTGAATGAGCTGGTGGTCTCATCCAGCATGAAGTAGACAATGGAAACCCCTAATTGTGATGGCCACAGTTGACACAAGTTAACACTTGTCAGTCCTTAGGCAAATTTCCCAAGAAGAGTGTTAGGGCTGATCCGTGGCTGCTCAGGTAGTTAACCTTGCCATTGAACAGCTGGAAGATCTGATGTAAAGTTTTCCATTTGGCTTTTTTTCTCCAGAAAGTTGAATAGCTATTACAATTGCCTTTTATGTGGTAAGATTGTAAACTATCTCAGCATTCATGTGCTGAAAATTATCAGCAGCTGTTTCTCTTTCAGCGTAATGATGAATAGCTTATGCTATATGATGATGGAATAACTGGGATACAGGAAGAAAATGTAAAATTATCCATCCTTTTCCTTCAGATATTTCTATTACCTCCTAACTAGTGTGTCTACATGGTTCTGCTTTCTGTGAGACAGAAGATGAACAACTTAACTAGCTGTTATAGTTTTGTGTTGCTAGCAACTAGTGACAAGCATCATTTCCTTCAGCTGAGGGTAGAAGGAGAAGAACTGTGCTTCTGATCTGAGAAATTCTGTCCCAGCTGGCTGCTCAATTGATCAAACAGCAGAAAAACAACAGGCTTATAGATCTATTCAATAAGTATATTGCATGCTCTGATTTTTTTTAATGACTTCAAATTCTGCACTGTGATCATCAGGAAAAAGAATATATTTGTTTTGATAAATTAGTAGGTTTAAAAACTGAGGTTTAATGAAGAAATTGCTAGGATTGAAATTTGTTCCATTTCATTTTAAAATGTTAGAGCTGGGACTGGGCATTCTCTATGTTATTTTGTAAGTGCTTCAGATTTGGAAGTGAATCAAATCAGTTTTATAAAGCAAATTGTTATATTGAACAGATGTAAAATTTAATAGCCTAAGAAATACACACACGTTAGAAAGACTTTTACAAATTACTAAAATACAAGAAATCAAAGACAGTAGCAGTGGCAGTTATTTTTACACGGTCCTGAAAAGAAAACTCATTTATGTTTAAAATATTGAAGTTACATTTTATTCTAAAAGCAGAAAATTTTATGGAGTACTGGTTAAATAAACCTTTATGAAATATTACTTGTTGAGATTTTTTTCTGCATTTTTAAGTTCTTTATCTAAAATACGTAGTTTATAATCTTACCAATTAAAACAATCTGTAGATATAAAGCAGACTGTGGAAGTGAAAACCAACAATAATTTAATTTCTCTTTTAAATATATTTTCCTTTTCCTTGTATTTAGGCCATCACCTTTGGATTCAAATGAGAGTAGCTGGGTATATGTAAAACATAGCACCAGGCTGCTTCTGTGGAAGTGATGGAGCTTCAGCCATTCTGACGGAGAGCTGGCACACTGGTGTTTCCTTGCGTTTTGATCCTAACTTCTAAAATTAACATATTTAGAAACAGAAATTTATTCTTCACTAATTCAGAAGAAGGAAAACTATATTGTTTTGCTACCAGTTTCTCTCATTACGTCTTTGTGGGTCTATTGAGGCTTGTAGATAGTGGAGGTTTACAAAACGCAAAGAGAGAAGAAACATCTTTCCCTCCGCTCTTTCCTTTCCTTCACTCTCCCCCAAGGAAACACTCGCTATGCTTTAGTAGCAAGCAGTTTTACTATTTCGGTTTCAATCCATTTTTATCCGAGGCCAAATATTCTGCTTCATTTTCCTCTGAAGTCTCTGTTCAGATGTGATGCTCAGAAAGGGGAAACTTGAATTTGTGTAAAATACTGTAGTTATGTAATGAACATGTACTTCTATGTCTCTCATCTGTCATTCTGATTTTCACAGAGTTTGATTGTTCAAACACTCAAATGAGCCACTGCTTATAACACTACTGCATTTTTTCCTATCCATGATCTAATTCTTTCAAAACAAAACACATTTTCTTCTCAAAATCAAAGTAATTTAGCAATAAATTGAAATATATCGCTGTGGGTTTTAGATAGTACTCTGCGTGTAGTTTGATACTCCTGTGCACACTCTACAGCCATTTTTTTCTCTAATGGGCATTGGATTTTAGTGTAGAGGGATGTCATGACTTTCTCTTATTTTAAATTCATTCAGTGTGAAATTTATACTTAATATCCAGCAAAATTTTTAGGGAGGAGTAAGATCTTTTACAACTAAAATGCAGCAATTCACAAAGCTTCTTTTGTCCTCTCATCATGACAGTAAGGCATCTCTAACTTTTAATCTCATGATGTGTTCATTATCTACTCCTAGTCAACTCTGTGTCTGCTTTCATCCTGTGTCTATTACATATATATTTGTACAAGTCTTGAAAAATACCCTTTCTGGTTTTTGCTATCTATTGATTCATGCTATTGATTCTGTCATGAAAGAAATACATCTGTCATTTCTTTAGGCAGTTTTAGCAATTTATTGCCTTCTTGCTTTCTCAGGTCTCAGTGGCCTTTGCTTCCACTTTGTCTTTTGTTCCCATGAACATCCTCATGCTGATCACTTAATAACTCTGTTTCTGGTCTCTCCATGAAATATGAAGAATATTTACCTACTGCCTTGTAAGAGTATTCAGAGCAAAATTGTTATTATTTCTGGCACACTCTGTAAATACAGTATGTTAGAAGTCTTGAGGTAACATCTAAATAAATTCGTTATGCAACACTCCATTATTGTTTATGAGCACACTTTCTTTTTCTCCTTTGAAGTGTAAGGTTTTTTTCCCTGTTTTAACTGTAAGCTTAAGTGTAACTCAGAAATGTTGCACCTTAGAGTTGCCTTCCTTAAAATGTGGACTCTTTTGTTTTTTAGGGAGTAACAGGTGCTTTGGCAGTTTTGATGAAAGATGCAATTAAGCCCACACTAATGCAAACATTAGAGGTGAGTATGGCTTATGAAACTTGCCCTTCTCCAGCTTTCAGATTCCATATTGTGCTTGTCATGCTTTTCTCCAGCGACTGTGGTTAACTTTCAAGGTTCAAGCCAGGGTCAAATCCATAAAGGCATTTTAGAAAATGTTCATTTGTGTATGTTAACTAATCAACTCTATCTGCATTTATACCTTTTTGGTAGGTTTTTTCCTTTCTTTGAGACTCTGGCTTTAGTCATAATCTTGCCTAGTGTTGCAAACAAGCTGCAGTGCACTGTTGAACTGCTTCTGAGCACGCTGGAAGGCAGGTTGGGCTTCCAAGTAATAGACTTCCTTCTGTTTCCCGTCTTGCTCTTCTAGGGAAGTTTCCTTTTTCTTTATATGTATGTTCCCACAACGATTCCCACAGCCCAGCATTTTGAGTGGAAAGTAGATGCTTCGCTGAGGCCATTCTATTCTGCATTATAGTTTGTGCCACTCAGAAACACAGGAGGGTCCTTTTCCCTGTTTATACTTTTTCAAAAGATGGCTCCGAGCCACCCTTTCTTGCCATAGTGCCTTCAGGGACTAAACAAAGCTTAGCTGGGCTATGAGAGGAATGTTTTACACTTACCCTAGTGAGCTTTCTTCCAACAGCTCAAAGGATGCAGAATTAGTACAACCTAGCTTTGTGACTGGGCAGTCTAGTATTGCCTTTTCAATAGTAAGCTGAATGATGAGCAGTATTCATGCGGAGAGGGAGGAAGAAAAATGGGGAAATAATGAAGCTATTTTGAAAACAAATACATTTGGAGAAAACTTAATGTATATTATTGAAAGTTTGACCATCAAAATTACATAGTTGGAATATTTCACAACAATTCCTGGTATGGTGAAAAGTTGAAGAATGTAGAAAGATACCAGTGCAATCCCCGGTTGGTAAAAATGTCTCATTTTTTTACAGCATGTCAAAGTGATAATTGCCTTTTTGCTTTTGTGTTTGGATGGGGTGTCCTGGTTTAACCCCAGCCAGCAACTAAGCACCACACAGCCACTTGCTCACTCCCCCCACCCCAGTGGGATGGGGGAGAGAATTGGAAGGGTGAAAGTCAGATAAGAACAGTTTAATAATTGAAGTAAAATTAAATAGAATAGTAGTAGTAGTAATAGTAATAATACAATAATAATATACAAAGGAAGTGATACACTATACAATTGCTCACCACCCGCTGTCCGATGCCCAGCGCATCCCCGAGCGGCGATCGCTGCCCCCCGGCCAACCCTTCCCAATTTATATACTGAGCATGACATCATACAGTATGGAATAGCCCTTTGGCCAGTCCAGGTCAGCTGTCCTGGCTGTGCCCCCTCCCAGCTTCTTGTGCACCAGGCAGAGCATGGGAAACTAAAAAGTCCTTGACTGGTGTAAGCACTGCTTAGCAACAACTAAAAACATCAGTGTGTCATCAACATTATTCTCATCCTAAATCCAAAACACAGCACTATACCAGCTACTAGGAAGAAAAAATCAACTCTATCCCAGCTGAAACAAGGGCATGGGGACAGCTTCCTACTCTCAGGGAATATTAGAAAAATAGAATTTAAGTCTCTGTTATTTTACTATAGCCATCTTAATTATTTTCTCCAGCAAAGAACATTCGTTCTTTCATGTGGCTGTATGAAGAACATATGTGTGTGTCAGAATTTAATATAACATCCAATAGCAGAAACTGCAGGTCATGTAGGATCAAGAATGTCACGGCCAGAACTGTGTATTAAAACGCCACTTGAATAACATTTCAAGTGCGTTAAGCATCAGTGCAAGGTAGCTTTGATTCTGAGTGTTTAGTCTGCATCACTGTATCTGCACTTTGCATATCTGTTAGAAAATAATGTGCTTTTGTTGTAGTGTTCTAAAATACAATTATAAATGTCAGAAGAGTTTCTTTTGATTGAGAGGCATTTGGTTCTGGGACTTGCATGCCTTTTTTTTCACTGCATTTCTTTATATTTGCATTTCCATGCAATAAAATTCCTGCCTTTTATGTGGTGTTCTTTTCTAGTCTAATCTATGCTATGGCTGAAACATCTGCCAACTTTCATCAAACACTCTTGCTTGTTAGGAGGACCCTGACCGCAGTAACCAAGGATATTTTTCCCAAAAATTCTTCTTAACAAAGTTATTTTTAAAACAGTAAACTAAAGCAGCTCAGAAGACTGCTTCATGCTCCACTCCTGCCATTTGAGTCTCAAAGATGAACTTTTGTCACCCTTTCAATATTTGTTGGCTTGCAGGCTAATACAAGTCACCTATCCAAGAACGGAAATCGCCAGCTTACCTACATCTTTTCCAAGATAGTGCTGTGTTTGGGCTGATGTGTGCGTTTTGGCCTGTGTCATTGCTCTTGTGTAGGGTTGCAGTGGCCTGCTCTGTTACTGCCCATGCTGTTGTTGCTGTTCTTGAGCCTCAACCTTGTGTCATATCCCATTTTGTGAATAAATAACTTTCATTATTTTCAATTATTCATGTTAATAGCTTTAAGAGGTGCTAATTTTAATAGCTTCAGTTTTTCCAAAAAAAGGGAGGGAGGGGAACAAGGAAGATATTTTGCCCTGTACACCTGAATGTAGCACAGTGATCCACCTGTGAGATTAGAGCCCTCCAGCATGATAGATTTTAAGACAAGCTAATTCTAGTGTACCCTGAGGTGGTCGATGTAATAACATCTCTTCTGCTATAGGGAACAAAATATTTCTGATGAGCGCGTGAATTGCAAGTCTTTCTTCTTGCAAACCAGAAATGAGGAGAACTGAAGCCTAAATTACACTTGAAATAATCCTAATAAGTAGCATCCAAAAGAAGAAGGACCTCTTAAGTTTTCAAAGAGACTACCAATAGTAATTGGGCAACATAATCCTAGTCCCGTCAGGGAGATCAAGTTCTCAATACAAGCGTAAAGACGTTTAGCAACAGCACCACGACTTGAGAACAGTAATATCAGAGGTGATCCTGTGACAAGGACATCCAGTGTCCACAGCACACTGGTGGTGTAAAAAACAGAATAATGCGATTGAACAGAACACAAACACAGCTCAGACTGTGCTGTGGACCTGTCTTGCAAGTAGGGATGAAACTGTTCACCAAAGCAGGTCTTCCAGATCACTTTGGTATTGGGGAATGGCAAAAAGACTGCCTGAGGAAGTGGAGCAGGAGACCTTCTGGGTGACTTCCAGCTGATACTGATGGTTAATTGGGCATAATTTGTAAGTGATAGTGTCTGTGGTTAGCAGCAGCTGAAAGTAGCCATTGCCGAGATAGCTGCACTCCTCTGTGATCTGGCAAAGAGCCTGTAGATGGGTATTGTGTTAAGCTGTGGAGGTCTGAGGAGTTGCTTCTAAGGGTGTGTGAAAGGGGTGAAGAACGACCTACTTGATAGATTTGCACCAGCTTTATATGGGCGTCTGCGTGCACTGGAGAAGAGGTTTAGAAGTTCATAAATCAAAAATGACCTGCGTGGAACTGAACTGGCAACTTGTGCCAGTGCTTTTTTTCATACATGAATTGATGTGTGTATTTTAATTTGCTGGTTTTTAAAGTGGTTTCTTGGTGGGCTGATTTCCATCACAACCCTGCTACTCTGTCACCAGAAATGCCACCTCAAGGCATTAGTGATTGACAGTGTTTCATATGCAGGAATGACAGTAAAATCTCAAAATGGGAAATGCGCAGCACTCCACCTACAATAACTGTAGGCTTCAGTAGAGCTTATATCCAGTGCTGTAGAATTGAGATGACTTTGTTTGAAATGTGCATAGTGATTTCATAGTGTTTATCCATGTTTGTCAGGACAGATTTGCTCCCTCATGAACTGATCCCTTAATGTTTACCATTTATTTATACCATGCATAACAGAGCCGCTACTCTATGGGACAACTCTTCGTAGTTGCAGGCTGGCTGCTCTGGGATGGTCTGCTTGTGTTACATTTAAAGTGCCACTCAGCAAAGATGAGGGGAGGATGGTAGTAAATATTATAAACATCCATCTAGCAGACAGGTAACTTCAGATATTTATTGACATTCTGGGTTTATTTTCTTTTTCTAAAACTTGGATAATAAAATTTCCTGTACTGAAAACAGTCAACAGAATGCATCCCTCTGCCACTGTTTGTTCCTCCATATAGTTTATTAAGAGCGTAACAAAAATAAGTGGCACTCTGCAGTGTGGGATATGTTGGCTGACACAGAGTTAATGAAGCTGGCCTGAGAAGACATTGTTGTCCCTGTTCCAGGGTATGCCTGAGGCTCCCAAGGTTCTGCCGGAGTTCACTCCCTTCAGTACCTAGGCTATTTTTCTTCCAGGATTGCCCTTGTAAAAAGACCATTCGAATAACTCCTCCTTCTCTTCTGGTGGGTTTCAGAGCTCCAGGGGAGCATCTGTCTATGCCAGTGGTTTAGTAGTGTGTTTGGATGTCAAGTTAGTGGCAGGGGGACTCTTGGCTACCGATATTCTGGATGTTGGACCCCACAATCCAAATTTCCTTCCCATCCATGTTGTGTGGGTGAACTCTTGGAAGCACAATTGCACAGGAAATGTTGTGGGAGACCCTTCTGGCCCCTCTCTGCATAGCTGCCACAGTATGGGCTGGGCTGCCCTCATCACCTGTGTGCTTCCATACATTACATCTGCCTATGGGTGTGCTGGGCTCTAGCGAGAGCAGCCCTGTAGTTGCTTACCACAAGAAATTAAGGGCTTGGAAGAGTAAAATCAAACTTCATGAGTAATAAAACACAAATCGGAATAAATCCCGTGGATTTCAATCTAGTAGCTGAAAACTACAGTCTTATTTATTTGAATGCCAAAAGGGTAAATACTGGGTTAAAGTAAAAGTAAAACTTAAGGAAGTAAAACTTAAACTTAGGTTGGTGGAAGTGGTTTGCATTTTATTTTGCATAAGTTATAAGCTCTTTGGGATAGGGGTCATCTTTTATTTTGCACAGCACCTCCCATTAGATTGATGCCTAATACTATAAGAAGCTTTGAAGGTGTACATAGTTCAAGTTAAATTTTTTTGCATAAATATGTAAAACCCTAATTGATATTGCAGTATGTGGTCATTAGCAGATAGAAAACAAGAAAAATAAATCCTAATAAACACTATGAAGTCAATGTGTTATGATGAGAGTAGTCTTCATCATTCCTTTGGTTACAGGGCATGATTTCTGGTTTATTTACTTTTTCTGCTCCAGTTACACTGTTTCTTCTCTAGCGTGTATGAGGCAGAGTTGTCTTTGGATTGTAGCTTAATTGTCAAGTTTTTGGAGAATATCCCCTGCCCATATGTATGCATATTCTCCTTTTCCACTCTTGATTTTAAAAAAAAAAAAAAAAATCCCCTGTTTTATTAGAACAAACCTGAAGTTTGATGTGCCAGTGGATAAACAGTTACTTGTCTTTGCTCTGAACAAAACAATTAATTACATATAATCACTTCTAGAGGAAGCAATAAGAACAGATGCTTGTTGTTGGTATTTTATATGATTTGTATTCAGTGTTACTGAAACAGGAAAATCTGTTTTCTATAGTAGCAAGTATTTCCCTACCGTAATCCAATTGTTCTGGTGTTTTATGGAAAACATGAAAATTTATGTCTTTGTAGGTTGTTTTCTTAAGACACTGGTGGTAGGAGGGAGCAATCAGCTTTTATTATATGGTTAATAGTCTCCAAGTTGTGGTTCACGGGGCTGTTGGATGTGGCCTGCAGCTGATCCACGAAACACTGTCCTCCTTAATGGGTGTTTCTGGTCAAAAATTGAGGAAGATTGCCCAGTAGCTTGCCTGAAATTTTGAGGGTTGGCAGTAGCTCCTAATACAGAATGTGTGAAGAACATTGATGGAGATAATCTGAAGTTGTCTGTTTACCTTTTCTTTAACCAGCTGGAGTTTTTTAAAAGCATTAACACAACAATGGGGATTTCTTTGCTGAAGTGTTTTATAGTAAGACAGCTGAAGGGACATCCTTCTGTCTGATTGTGTATTGTGACTTGGAGAAAAGATAGCAGTTAATATATCTCACCTAATCCTAATCCCTTTCTGTAGATGCTAACTTTCTAATTTCTCCTCTCCTTGTGATGCCTGCCAAAAAAGTAACAGGGAAGCTGAGATTTGCTTGCTATCTGACGAATTTCCCTATGCCATTACTTTGTTAACTCCTTGCCTATCCTTTTGCTGTTTTAGATTGCTCCCTCCTACAGAGTCTACTTTCCTTGTGTATTTGTATGGCATCTAGCACAGGGGAATTTGGCTCTGCACCCAGGGCTCCCAGGCGCTCGGCCAGCAGCGGTGAATGCTTTTTCCGTTGTGTGTCAGCATCCCCACGGCACACCAGCCATGTCCCTGTCCCTTCCCTTCACCCTCTCCAGCTCCCTAACCATTGACTCTGGTTCCCTCATTGCTTCCACTGGCTACTTTGCCTGCACAGGAGTGGCAATTACAGTCAATGAGGAAAACAGGAGCAGTAAGGGGTGGAGTAGGGCAGGAGTTGGGCTCTATTTGTGCACTGTCCGCAGCGATGCACTTAGTGCTGATTGTAGTACATGTGCCAGAATAGCATGCCACAGCACTAGGGCAGTAGAAATATGAAACATTAGTACAAGGTTGGGTGAGAAGCTGTGTAAGTTACCTGCAGGTTGCACTGCTGTCCATTACCTTTCTGTGAATGAAGCAAGTTCTGACATCTAGGCCTGTCAGTGAATGGGGTCTCAAGCACCTGAGATGTGCCTAACCCCTCCGAATTATCTAACAGTGATTATTCATTATATGCACTTTTGATTTATATATAATCTTGATTAGTCTGTGAGAGTATTGAGGTTGTGTTCTTACCTATCCATTAAATAAATGGTATATTTTTTTTATCATTCAGGGAACACCAGTATTTGTTCACGCTGGACCTTTTGCTAACATTGCACATGGAAATTCTTCTGTTTTGGCAGATAAGATTGCCCTTAAATTAGTTGGAGAGAAAGGATTTGTAGGTAAGTAATTATTTTGTTTATTATATTATGGTTTGTTGGTAAGTTGGCAAACAGTGATGTAAGTGAATGGATAAAATAGCACTGAAAGGTAAGAATGCTATGTCATTTTATGCTAATATTAATAATAATCTTAAATAATCTTAAAAAGTGAAGTGTAAAAAACCCAAAGCACTTCTTCTCTCACCCTGCCCTTTGTCTCAAATGTTCCTGTCACCATATTTGAGATTCTGCAAGACGGCTGAACCAGTTAAATGACTGGATTGCATTGAAAGAAGTGTCCTGTAGTTCCTTGTATTAGTATTCATTTGACCTCTCTTGATAAATGGACAGAAACCATTCCCTTTTCCTGCTGAATTATTTCTCTGCCAATTCAGCAAACTCGGCCAAATCAGGGGTCAGATGTCCCTGAGCCAGTGCAGAGGAGCAGCAGAGGGAAGGTGGTAAAAGAAAGAGTAGGACTGCCCTATTTTGGTGGCAGTGAGCCATTAGGTTGGTCCAGCTGCATTGTAAAACCTCACCATGAGGCCCTCATGTTCCCGTGAAAGCATGTGGGTGGGTGGACCCTTTTTATATTAAGAATTCAGTCTGCAGAAGCAACAGTAGACACGTATAACTTACTGTTGTGGTCACAGGCAAAATAAACTTGTGGCTGAATGGTGAACTGTTTTTTATAAAAACTATTGTGTGTGTTTAAACTTTAGAATTAATAAAATTAAAGGAGTGTTGCTACTTTGCAGTAGTAATGCCTTCACACTCCTGCAGCCGTTCTCTTCTGTGTCCTGAACACCCAGGTTGGCTTACGTTAATCCTAAAGTTGAACTTTGAGTACCTGTGGAACAATGCTCTTGAAGAGGTGCAGTAATGTGAAATGTGACGGTTCTTATGCTAGCGCCCTTGAACTAGCAGCTATGTATATGCTTATGTCATACCTATATATTGCTGTAAATTACATAAAGAGAACCAAATTACCTGAAACTACTGTTTCTATTTAAATTCACTGGTAATCGTAGAAAGGAAGGGGGAGTTGTTTGCATTGTTATAGAATATATATACTTTTTGTTATGATAAGAATCAATCTATATATATACAGATAGAGAATAGAAAGGTTTCTTATACAAAGTTGTTGACTAGTGAACAGGAAGATAGAGGGATATCTTCTTACAGAAATCTTTAAAAGAAACAAAAAATTAATATCAATAAAAAAATAAAGGATTGAAACCTGTTGTAGATCATACTGACTTTGAAAAAAAAACCTAAAGAAATATGTCACTTTGGTATTCTCTGAATAACAACAAAAAGGTTGAACAGGTAGAAATTCTATTTAGGCGTATTCCATTATCTTGAGGACTTTCTTCTTCTTAAAGAATATTTATTGATTTTCTGTTTTCTCATGTTTGCTTGTTCATCTTTAGAGAAGTAAGTTTCTGATCTCCCTAAGCATTCTGTGCCTAGAAGAAATGTTCTCCATCGTTTGTTTTTTTGTTGTTGTTTTTTTTTTTTTTAAATGGAGCAGCAAAGTGCGCACAGTGATTTTTAGATCCTTGTTAGGGTATTATTAATGACATTAGTTCCTAGAGTCAGTTTTGCTAACCTCTGCCCTTCTGATTCAATATAATTTGCAGATTGTTGGACATTTGCATGTAATATTTTGTTTGCAAGAGCATTCTTGGGAAAAGTTAGATTCAGTATTCTGCTCTCACTTCTTAGGTTTAGGTGGGAGTAACTAGGGAAATGCTGACCTGTGTAAGAAAATAAAGCATTGCAGTTAAGGTGGTGAAACATGAGGTTTTCAAGGTAGTCTGGGCATGTGTTGTGTGTTTGTGTTTCCTTTTTAAAATGCATGATCATGTCAAGGAAAAGGGTTATTTTGTCCAGTGTTACTGTTGTACAGCTAAAGAGTCTGTTCATTTCCCTCTAATAATCAAACATCCATTCAAAGTAAGAACATTTTGCATTCTGAATACATTTATTTAACGATAATAGAATAGGTATTTCATTAAGCCATGTTTGTTGTTATATGGCTTTGTGGAATGAAGAGCAAAAGCATTTAGGGTAGCTAACATTTTTCGTATTCTGGGTGAAATGACTTTGTTTCTGCAGTGAGCAATCTTTTCAAGTGGGAAGTCTGTTTTGTATCATCTGAATGAAAGTAGGTTGGCGGCAGTCTTGAGTCTTGATCCAGGTTTTAGAGCCCAAAAACTATCGCCTTGGATTTGGATTCCCCTCCCTCCATTCAGTGCTTCCCTCAGGCACTGAGAGCATGTCCTTACATTTCATGCTTTTTTTTGGTCTTATCCACCTGTTTGTCTTTAACACTCGTTTTTGCTTTGTTCGTCTTTGGCCCCAGATCCTCTGCTGGGAGACAAAGCTGTAGTTGCAATAGAGGAAAACCTTTGTGTGTTGCCAGCTAAAGGCGCTTGTTTCAGATATTATTTTACAGAACACAACTCCCTGTGAAATTGGCTTCAAAATGAGACTGCCTTTGCTCTGCTGAGCAAAGAACTTCAGCATGATTTTTAGATCCTTGTTAGATTATTAAAAGCAATAGTTCCTAGAGTGGCCTACTTAAATAAACTTTGCAGGTAGTCACAAGTGTAAATGGTTGTTCTAATGGTTGTAATTACAGTAAGCTTTATGTTTTAAAAAAATAACATTGTTTCTGGTAACTAGTCTGAGCACATGGGCAGAGACTACATGTAGCAGTTGCTGGTTTATTAAATACTGTCCTATCCTACCCTACACAACTGAAGTCTAAAATGACAGCTACGAAGTGTGCACCAGTCCACATTGAGGTCATGTCCATATAGGCAGAGAGCCCAATGCCTTGTGAAGCTCCACAGCAAAGCAGTTAGCAAGAAACTCCACTGCATTCTGCTCAGTGTGGTGTATGCCTGAACCCTGTCTTGTGCTGTTGAAACTTGGTAGGGAAAGCTGATCCTGCAGTTAATTCAGACAGTAGGAATGCAGGACAGCTATGCTGCAGTTCTGTAACTAGCTGAACAAGTTTAGTTACGCTCTTGCTTAAAGCAAAAATTTTCACTGCTCCACGTTTCTCTTTTGCCACTGTTCTCGTGCAGTTCATCCTTTCCTCGCATTGGATCTGGCACTCATTAGATTCTTTTATGAGCGATTGCAGTTCATGTTTTCCCATGGAGGTTAGTTGCGTAAGCTCATGGAAGAGTCCAAGAGGTGCTGGAAATAGCGTTAGGTAAGTGGCAGAACTGCATGGCCAGGAGAGGCATTTTAGGGACCACGAGCTATGAGGTTGGCTCTCAGCCTTGTGCAGCTGCATCCAAAGCAGGAACATAAGAAATCTGTGACAGGGTCTGCAATTAAATTAATTTCCTGTATAGTAGAATGAGTATCTTAATGTATGTATGCTAGCTCACTCACTGTGAGATGGGATGAAGATTTATATAATACATATAATATTTATTATTTTATATATTTGTTTTAATATATTTATTATTTTATTTATATAATGTTTTATTTATATATTTATTGTTTATTATTTTGCTTTTTAATTAAGCCATAGTTATTTTAGAGCAGAACCTCCTGCTAAGTGTGTAGACAGTACTAAGGAGAATTACCATGGCCTGAACTTGTACCTCAGTTTCACAAATATAGATTTTTTTTATTTTCTGTCCTGGCTTAAGCAGCCTCCTTCCTCCGGCTGCTTCTTTCCAGTCCTGTGCAACCCCTCACTTGCCAGCACACCTGTTTATAGAGCCACGTGAGAAACTAAACTGGAGAGTTGATCTTGATTGAAAACAACTACAACAAAAAAATCCCCTTCCTTCCCCTCACAGACAGTGGCTGGGCAAATGGTTATACGTGCCACAGGAGGAAGACGAGATAATGCCACATAAGATGGTGTTTTTGAGGAAATAAATATTTATACTATTATAGCCTCATTTGGAGCTTTAAAGTGCCAGTAAAGCTACTGTGGATGCACTAGCTAATTGGATAGAGCCCGCATTGCCAGAGCAGCTAAGCCTGTCTCCTTTCTCAGCCTGTGCTCAACTGTTTTTTGCATGACATCCCAGCAGAACCTATTGCCCTTTTTGTTGGCTTAGTTTTCTGCTGACTTAACACAGAAGCAGTTCAGCCCAGAGTCACAAAAACACCGGAGCTGGTGCAGGGGAGGGTGAGTTGGGACAGCCAGGAGCAAAAAACCAATCTGTTGTGTAGATCCCACTGTTTGTGTGACCGTGTGCCATGGCCAAGGCAAAAAAAAAATCCTCCCAAAATGTTCTTTTTAAATTTATTTTTCAGCCTTACTTTCTCTCTCTGGCCTGCATTGCCTGTTTCTCTGCTTGCTCTGCAGCTGGAATTGCAATGTGCTGTGCCTTTTGAGTAGTGTCAGTTACAATAATGTAGACAGTCTGGTTTAAAAAGAAAATCTAAACAAAGTTTTACCGTTGAGTGAGAGTGAACTCTCACTAATTGAAGGCATTCCCTGCTTCAGTTTCAGGTATCCAAATGAATTGCAGGCCCTTATTAAGTTCAAGATAGCCTAAGCCTTTTAATTCAGCTTGTCCATTCCCTCTTCCCTGAGCCTTGTTGCTACGTACTGACAACTCAGTCTTTTTGCTCTAATTTTGAGTTCTCTTGGTTCAAGTTTTGCCACTGAACTTTTAGTGCAGTGTCTCAGTTAGCACTGGGTGGTTTGCACTTGTTTGTCTTAGAATCATAGAATCGTTTAGGTTGGAAAAGACCCTTAAGATCATCAAGTCCAACCGTTAACCTAACACTGCCAAGTCCACCACTAAACCATGTCCCTAAGCACCACATCTACCCATCTTTTGCTGCTTCGGGCCTGTTTCCCCACAAATTCACCCCATCCTTGCTGTGAGCAAGCGTGGCCCGTTGAGGACCATTCATTTTCCTTTTGTATGAAAGGCTGCCTAAACTGGCCTGTTTAACCAATTCTACATCACTTGCTTCTGGTTCAGCTTAATTGTTAAACAGCAAGGACAGCAGTGGCAGGGAAAGGAGCTTGGTATTTAGGCTGAGTCCTGTGCTGTGACTGAGTGGGTAAATATATCTTTATATGTATTTAGGTAATTACTTCTTTTGGGGTTTTTTTGTTTTGTTTTGTGGCGTTAACCTCTTTCATTCCCCTTTTGTTCTTCATCGCTGTCCTCTGATGTAGGAACATCAAACTCATGGCTGATCCACAGAACCTGGTTAATACTGAAGGCCACACCTGGTGTAAATTGCAACTGATGTTTTTACTGGCAGCCCTGAGGATAAATTTGCCACTTTTGTAAAGCTTTAATTTTGCACAAATTTCTCCTTGTGCTTACCTTCTTATTTCATGGTTGAGGGGAGTGTGTTTTGATGTGCTGAAAGTCCTCTTCTGAAATGACCTCTGTGCCTCTTCTTTCTTTCCTCCATAGTTTCCCACCCTTACTTTGAGGAAGATTTTCATTGTTTCAGAAGTGTCATGGCAGTTTTTGCAAACAAGAATATTAACTAGGTTTCTGGATGTGTAGGTTAGAGTGATTGCCTTAAATGAACAAAGAATTCTTGTATTTGTTTCTCTGACAGCAGAAGTCCCATGTCTGGACCAACACAATGTATGATGTATATGTAAAATGCTTGATTTTAACTCCAAAGATTACACTATTTAAGGAGGCAAGTGTTCTTGATAATATTTTGCCACATAAGATGCTGCAGTATAGGAAAGAAACATTTCACAAGACAGTTTTGGGTGTTCTTACACACACACACACACACACACTTTGCAAGGATTTGGAAAATAATGTATGGGTTCAACCACACTGTAACTGCTGCCAGTTAAGAGTCCCAGTCATAAGCACTGTGTGTATGCAGAACAAAAAATAAAGTCCTTGTCCTAGAAAGACTTCCTAGTTACTCAAAGGGCAAGAGGTGACAAGTGCCTACTGACAGGCAGTTGGCAAAGCACAGGAAAATGTGCCTTTATCACAGTAGTGTTGCCATCCTGCTCACCCAGCAGTTTTCTTTTTTGTGATAGTTTCCAAGGGGGGGGAAAATTCTTCGTGTAGTTTGCAAGTAGGCAAATGGTGAGAGGTTCTGTAGGTTTCAGGAGGCGTGTCTCATGTCAGGGAGAGCAGAGGAAGGAGTGCAAAGAAGCATCAATGAGATGGAATTTATTCTGATTGCTGATGTCTCAAATGTCTCACTAGGGACAAAGGTTTGTTTAGAGAGAGGTGCTTTGAATTGCACCCAGAAATGGAGGGGACTAGACTACAGAACCCATACTAACATGTCACCTTTCAGGCATGCCATGAGGGCAAAGTGTTTTGCAGTCCTTGTTTACTCCTGTGGGCATGTATGCGGGCAGTCTTGCTAGGAAGGGAAAGGAGATATCAATAAACCAAAAAAAGGACAGGGAAATTTTGGTAACTTTATCAACACAGAATGCAGCTAGTCACTCCTTGCGATGAGTCTGGTGCTTGGCTCAGGAAGAGGTAATAATTTCTGATGCTTAACACATTTAACATCGTCAAGGCTTCTTAAGTCACATCTCTCTGCCACTCTTTCCTCATCCTCTGTTGGCTTAAAGTAACAAAATACCTTCTAAAACTCCAAGTTCCTTTTCTGCATCAGATTGTTTCTTAATATTCTGTTAAGGTGAATAGAAAGGATGAATTATTAGGTTTTTTAGTCAGTGATTGCAGGCTACCCAAGAGATGTTTGGAAGACTTAAAGGATGAAAGAGGAAGAGGAATGAGCTTTCCTGAGTCGTATTTGTCAGTGTGTCAGAAATTATTGCAATAAACAACTCAGCAGATTGCCCTATCCATCTCTTTAATCCCTTGAAGGTGTTTCAGCTGAGGAAAGGGGTTGTTGTAAATCAGAAGAGAAGTGAAGCATGAATATGTTTTTTGAATCCTAAACCAAAGTCCTTCTGAAGTTTGTTTTTCAGGCTTGGACTGTATGTTTGGTGGGTGCTTTCCTTCCTACTCCTAGTAAGCATGTCCTGTTCAACACTGAGAGCACACTGTGCTAGGCAAGGTCAAGTGTGACTTTTTCTTTCCTAGTGTCCTATCCTCCTAAGAGGAGGGTTACTGCAAGCTGTTGGTGCCTTTCTTAAGAAAGGTTCAGTTTCTGTTTCTTTCTTTAGTTGGTCCACTTGGTGTAATTGGAAAGACTTTGTCACACATTGTTAATGGTATAAACTCAAGTAGAAGCAGTAAATTTTTATAAGCTAAGTAATTGACTCTTTTTATTGTGCTAGTACTCTTGTTAGAATAAACTAATGATGCTAGCTGCTCTAACTATCTGTTTAGTACATACAAAGTTGTATTTCAAAGGGTATCCCTTTTGCATACTCTCAGCAGACATTGTATAACAAGTTTATAAACCACCTTATGAAAATTCCGTGTTTAATACACTAAGTGAATAATCTTCAGTAGATTTTTTTTTTTTAATGTCATAAGACACTTCAAACTATGTTCTTGGTAGTAGTCTTTTTCCAAAAAAGGAAACTAAAGCCCAAATACTTTGGCTAAACTTCTTTTGGCACCAGTAGTACATTTGATATTATTACATTTAAATGTTGAGTTCAAGGATTTCTTTTTAATTTTGTTTGTTGCGTGATACCACTAGAAAGGGTTTCCATGTGGTGACCCTCCAGAGAGCTTTTAATTTTTAAGATTCTGTCCAGTGTCTTTCTACCTTGTGTTAGTTCATCTCTGACTTCTTCACTCCTTATTTTCACAAGAAACAAATGTAATGCGATTACGTTCCAATATTTTGCTCTTTGAGGTTTAAGTGTTAAAGCAAGGCTAAGGTTTCATGGTACAAGGTGGTTGACAGCATTATCAGTATAGGTGTTACTGGCCTACTCTGATACATGTGTGCTACAAACTAGGTAAGGGATGTTCAAAACTTTACAGTGTTTTCTGTGATCCCATTCATAGTGCAGCTGCTCAAGCAGCTGTGCTTAGCACAACTGGCGGCAGTGGCGTGTTGGGGAGGAAGGTGAAACTGTGTTAGTCAGTATTGCTGCAAGGCTCTTAAAATCATGGTCTAATGGTACAAGGCACAGTGGTACCACAAAATGCAAAATAAGGTACCATTACTGCTAGAAGATCTGTGAATCTTTGCCGTTCACTTGTGAATGGTGATGCCATTCACATCCCAGGTGCCCTTTTTATTTCTTAAATTCCATTTCTTTCACGTGTTGTAAAGTGGAAACAAAAAATCTTCTCCTGTTCACCTTTGCTTTTAAAATCTTAGCAAATTTTCTTACCAGTAAGTGGGAAAATCTTCAGAGACGAGATGTCATGCAACACATTTTCCTTCACTAACGGGAAGTCAAAGTTCCTGAAAGCTGAGCTTACTTACTGCCTTGTCACAAATAATCTGGGTGCAAATCATGCTCACCTTGCTTATGGACTGCTGCCACTGAAAGTCAGGTGACCATGATTTAAATTACTTTCTATTGCAGAAAATGCTTAAAGCAGTCTTGAAATAATTTGTGAATTATTATGCCAAATGAGAATCAAAACTTTTCTTATATCTTTGTGTGTTCAGCGTCCTTGAGAAAGTCTGACTCGCTCCATGTTTTCACTGCAGATCTCTTGAAACTTTTTTTCTGACAGTTCTGATCTTTAGGATACATTGCAAAATAAAGCTTTTCAGAAGGAAGATTGGGTAGAAGAGAGCTGTCCTGAATGTTTGTGTGTGTCAGGAAGCATCCTAGCATTGACCTTGGTATCATAAGTCACTGTTTGTCAGAGTTGAATTAATTTGGGACTTTGTAAATTATGCAAAGCTAAACTCAAAACTGAAAGTTGGTATTGATAGTGAACTATTGAATTATGTCTAACTAATATTACACTTGTCATAAAAAAGTGGTGTTTTGCCCAATAAGGAGAGGTGATGCTATTTTGAAGAGAAAAGCTCCGAAAGTATGGACTGTCTTGTAGTGAGATTTTACTTTCTTCCCTTTAAAGAAAAAAATAAATCTACAAAGTGTTAGAAATTCACTTGGCATTCCCTCGCTACAAAGTGTATTTGTAAATGTACGTTCCCAAATCGGTTGTTGATATTCACAATGATGAGGGGCAATTTACAGGAATAAAAGAACATGTGATTATAAATCATCAGCCATTTAGCGGAGTTCTCTGCTTTATCTGACAAGCATGTCAGATGACCTCCTTCATAAACTGACTGAGCTCCGGTTTGAAACTCGCTAGGATTTTTAACTCTTGCTGCTACTGCTAGTAAGCTAGCTGGATTTCCATGGCCAGTTGGGACTCATTTGCTCGTGTTCTGTAATACTGTGTTGAAGCTTAGTCTTCTCTTTCTCAGGTGATAATTTTTATACTGTCTGTGTAACTAAACAAGCACAGGTTTTCTAATCTTTTATAATTACTGCTAGGCTTGCCATTCCTATAACACAGCCGATCTGCTTTTTGAGTTTCTGCATCTGTTACAGTATTCACTGTCTTCAACACAGGTGCATGCACAGAGCTCTGCAAAGTCACTCTTACCTTGCTGGTGTTTATCCTCAGATCAATAACCTTTTTTTTTTTTTTCCCCCCCCTCATTTTCCATACATCACTCATTCTGTGATTGACTTAATACTGCTAGGCTCCCAGACTCTTCTCTGATGTTTGCAAGTATGAAGGTCCCAAACTGTAGGTCAGATTTTTGTCATTAATTTCCAATGGCAATGGGTGTTTACAAGTAACTTTCTTTCTGTTTCTCTTCATTTCTTCCTAAACACCACAGCAGCTTTTTCCTGTGTGATATCCTAGGTCCTCTCCATGTTGGCGATGCTTTCAAACTTTGGCATTGTCAATAAACTCCATCAGTGTTCTTCAGTCTTTCTGCTGAGGTTGTTTAGCCAATAGTAAATGAGAGCCCTCAGACTGGTCCTCTCTTGGGTCCCAAAGTTCTCCTATCATGGCTACCTATTCTCCTCTCAATCAAGTAATCATCATTTTTTTCTAGCCTTGCTAACGCATTCCTATGTGTTGCTATAGCAGGTTTTTTTCCTGAAGGCCACATTGATGGAATATCATCACATTTTTGTTACTGGAGAAGGGTTTGTATCTGGCATAGCCTGCCTCTGGTAGACAAAGGTTATAGTTCTTACTTATCTGATTTTTTTTTTTTTAAGTTATTCTTTTCTTAAAAATCTGTTTGAAAACCATTAAGCTTGTAGTCACTCAGATTTCCCCCCACTCCTCTTACATTACTTAATTACAGGTTCTGATACTTTTCAGATACAAGGCACCAAGAGAAAAGGAACTTATTTAAAATGCTGATAAAAGCTTTATGTTTTCTTTTTTCTTCCAGGATTTTTAAATTCCTGATTCACTCTTTGCTAAGATTAGAGCATTCAGCTCTTGTGTGTTTTGTTTTTTTAATTCCATCTTTAATATATCATGGTGACATCACTTTATTAGCTTCTACTTTTTAATTTCTGTGGCTGAAGACCTTTGCAATTTGTTTTCATTTCCTTTGCAGGCTCTGACACTCATTCTCTAGTGTAGCAACTCTGTCTGTCTTTTCCTTTTTTTAGAGCTTGTGTAATTAATAGTTACCTATCTTCTGCTCAAAAAGGCCACCCTGCAAGATAACAAAACTATGTATTTGATTGCCTTTCCTCCTAGTGACCAGGAGTTACCACTGTTCTCAGGCCAGATGTCATGTAAGAGACCAGGCATTTTAATCAGTACGTTTAGAGGAGTTTGAATTCATGGGTGAAGTGATTTCAGTGTGAGGAAAGCAATTTAAAACATAACAATAACACGATAGAAAATAATGAAGAGATAGCGTGGCCTTGCATGGTTGTTTTCAAGTTTATTTGAAACTTTGCTGGTGGATGGATGCTGCTGTGTGCCTCCCTGGCGAAAGAATTGAATGGTTTTCTCACAGACTAAGAGCTGTGAAGTGGCACGTGCGTGTGTCGGTCGCGGGCTGAATGAAGTGTCACGCTGTAACTGAACTGGCTGGGTCAGAAGGAAATGGAGAACTGGACATGCATACCTTATTCGAGAGAGCCATGCTTTGTTTTCTTCCTATGGGTTCTCAGAGTAGAAGGGAGATGTAGTGAGACAGTGTTTGGGTTGGGATCGTATGCCTGGGGGATTTGCTGTGATGACGATGCGGAGGCAGGACGGGCAGCGTCAATGTTCCTGCTGTCTGGCTGGTACCTAAAGCTGGCTGGCTCCTGAGGCGCTGGTGTATTGAGGAGACCTGTCCTTGCTCCTCTTTCTTGCCCAGTAAAAGACGAGGAGACAGAGCTGCTGAGTCCATCATTTGTCACCAGCAGCGCACGTTCTCTGATTGAGAACTCCTGGTCTCGTGGCTGAGGCACTGTAGTGCATATCAGGAGGCATACATCTTGTTACCACCTCCATCCTTGACTAGCTTCGTGGCCTTAATCAAGTAATTGCAGCCTCCATGCTTGCATATGTAATCCCATTCTTCCTGATTTGTTTATTCAGTTTATAAACTTTCTTAGGGGCAAGAACTGTCTCACCATAGCAAATAGGGAGATGCCAAACAGTACCATAATAAGAACTTTAAGGTAACAGGACTTTTGTAGAGCCATGGCAGCTACCAGTACTTAAACATGCATCAGGAGTTCACTGACAAGCTGACATGGTATTTTAATCCTCTGTATGCTGACCTCTTCTGCAACATGTTAGAGCTTAACACAACTCTTTCCTCTGTCAATGGCATTCATAAATTAAAAGTATGGAGTGTACAACTGTTAAGGACTATCCATTATTCTCGGTCTCAGGACAGTTATCCAAAGGTAAAAATAGATAGGAAGGATCTGTCATTCATTCAGAAAGTAGAGGCACTGCCCAGTTCCTGATAAATAAAATAGCATCTACTGAGTAGAAACTGATGACATTGCAACTTCTGTCCTATTTTATTTTCCTTGCCCTCCTCAAGTTAGCAATCTTACCTAGTTTTAAAATTCCTAACTTATAAGAAGCAAACAAGCAGTTCCTTTTGTTCTTTTGTGACCTACTGGTTGTATTGCTTTTATTTATAAGAAGAGAAGAACCAGAGGTTAAAAAAATGCAAACAGTAAAACATCCTATATGCTAGGAGGTTCTCTTAATTTATCACTTGGCAAAGGAAATAAAAGCAGGCTCCCTAGCTAACAGTGTTACTTTTGCTTAGGGTTATTTGGCAGAAAATCCATCATCCTCTCTCCATTTGTGAGTATTTCATATTGACTTGCACCCTTTAGCAAGGGTCAGCAGGGCAGAGGATGCATAAAGAGTTCAAGTCCCATTTCAAAGGCTGAATTTTAATTTTAGTGTGGTTTATTTTTAATATCATTTGAAAATTAAAGCTCTTTATTAGATTTTTTGTTTGTTTGTTTTACTGGCTTTTTGATACTGAAATCTAAGGTTCTTTTTATGGACTACTTGCATAAGATTTAGGTTTGTTCAGATGTTTTCATCATGTTGGAGAAACCTTTTTTTTTGCTTTTTATTTTCTGAGTCATTGTTCTGAATCTGCAGGCAGGAGTGCTTTGTTTTCTGAAAGCTTTTATAATTAATATTGTTAATAATGTACAAATATGGAGGGGTCAATATTTGTTTATATGTGTATTTACTTTGTGAACTGTTGACTTAAACCTTCAAGCCTCCAGAGAAGTCAATACAAATGTGAAACATGGTAAGGACATAAATATGTGTATTTCCATTTTTGATTATGGCAATTATAGTTGGCAGAGGTTTAATATAATCTAGTACAAGTTTATATTGAGCAGAGTTGATTTTCTGTTTTCCACTGATATTCCATAAAGACATGCACACTGAGAGCTCAGTTAATAGGCGTTTCAAGGAGAATTGTTCAAAGCTACGTTGTTGTCTTTGGGATCAGAACTCCAAAATGTTTTCTTCTTGTCCTGTGCTACCCTCTCTACCAGCCCCACTGAAATAATGTCATGGTTTGGGGAAAAGGTTAAGCTATGTCTTTAGATGTTCTCAGAAGAAAAATGCACATGCAGAGGGTTCCTAAGATTTTTATTTGCAGGTGTTTTGTGTTGCCTCATAAATTTTTGAAGTACTCTATGATAAGGCAATATAAAAGAAAAATACTGTGATTTCTCAGAAAGTATGCTGACTTCAAATTGTTGTGGTTTTTTTTTTTTAATTTTCAAACAATGGACCATATGTGTTATTTTATGCTGGGAATTTCTGAATAATTTTAATAGAAAATAGTTATTTCCCTTCAAAAACAGAAATTAGGTTTGCTTACATATCTGATCTTATGACCTAATGGGATTGGCTTTAAAGAAAAATATCAAGAATTCATGACTAGGGACATAAATATGTTTCTAAACCATTTTTAAAAATATTAATTAGATTGCAAATAATACTAGGTTATGTATGGCCAGTATGATTTGTTAATGGGAAGAGTGTTGCTTTGGCAAATAGCCAAAGTGGTTTTGAAGGTCAGATGTTGACAGCATTTGAAAATGTTCAGAGACTGTTCTCTGTTTATATAAAATAATACATTAAAAGAAAAGATTAATATCCTAAATGGTGTATCAGGGTCAGTTTGCTGCTCTGACCTTGTCATTTTATTTTTCCAGTTTTATATAACTGCTTTGTAATTAATTTGATTTGATTGAGAAAACAGATTCAAATACAGTAAGAGAAAATATGGGTTACAACTATTTTTAAATTTTGGGTGGCCTATCTGTCTTTTATATGGTGGGTCTTTTTGTCAGTCCCTTTCTCCTTGTTTTGCTATGCTGCAGCTTTATTGAAGCTGACAATCTCAAACTCTTCAACTTTGCTTCCTGCAGTAATAAGGCACATGCTTGTAATGTATCTTCAGCTTAGCCCCAACTGCAAGCTCTGAGTGGGAATGAAGCTTCAGGGACAGAGCAGATGCTTTACATGCATGAGGACGCTGCATCTATCTGCTGCCTTCATCTACTGCATCTCAAGCCGAGCTCCCAAGAGGCTGAGTAACAGCTTCATAAATCAAGGGTTGCAGGTTCAGCTTTTCCTGCAGCCAATTAGGAATTCAGTGTACGGTTTGGGGTCCTTCGCTGCAGGAGGAGTGAAAAGGAGTGAAAAATGCGGGGGAGGGCCAAGGACAAAAGAGTAACTGAGGTGACAAGATGATGGGCAATTATGACAAGGAACTGAAAAAAATTAATAATTTATAATCTTTAGTAAAGGAGGATCCACTAATAATGTAGAACTATTACAAAAATGGTAATGGGTAGTTTGCAGTGGCAATTCTATTGCCTTGATTACATGAATTGTGGTTAAGTGGAGAAATTCACAATAGGCATTGAAGGATTGGCTTAGCCATGAGCAATTGAAAGGATTTGGCTTGTAAACTAACAGAATTATGGTTTGATTTTGGTTTTGGTTGTGTTCTTAATTGGGAAATCCATGTAGGAAAAGCCTTCTCCATGTGGGATTTGTTGGTGTGTGACCTTAGTACCTTCACTCTCCTCAGTTTGTAATTCTTTCTGTAAGATAGATTACACATATGCACACACATATGGTTCAACAGACACAGCTATTTTCCACAGCAATTTTAACCAGCTGAGTCCTTTTTCCTCATCCAAAAATTATAGGGAAAACAGTAAATACATATTAATAAGTTTGACACAAGCCATCAATCTTACACATTGAGTAGAGATTCAAATAATGGCTTTGTAGAGTTTATTTTAAAAATATAGGTGATTACAACCAAGCTAATGCCTATCTCAAAAGGCATTAGAGGGCTTACATCTGAAAAGCTTCCACAATTTCCAGAGTTGCTCCTGCTGTATTTCTCCATGCATGTGGCTATTACATAAAGTCTGTGCAGCACACTGCTTTACGTGCCTGCTTCTTTTACCCTTGTCTGCTTTTCTGTGGCTTATGCTGCATGTTCTCACTGCTAGGAATTTTTTCCCATCTCCTAAAATACTACTAACAGTATCTGGCACTTTCTATCTCTATGGAAAGTCACTCTGTGTATTGATAGCTTAAATTCTGTGTGTGTTTGAAACATGTATCACGCTCTTTGTAGAATTTCCATCAGCACAGAGCTCTCCAGCTAAGCTCTCGGGATGGTCTTGTAGAGTAATTTACAGCCTGTTTATAAATGTTTCACTGGGCCATTTTTTCATCAAGACAAACTGCTAGTGCAGTGGAATACTCTTCTTCCTGGAGATACATAACAGGAGAGACCCTTTTCTATGAATTTCTAAAACATGGCTCAGTAGTTTTGTCAAGAATAGCGGTGTTGGTGTCCCCTCCCAGGCCAGTCATGATGGGAAACCATTCTGTCTCCTAGCAAAGACTAAGTGGAATGAAGCAAAACCAGAACCTGTTCCTCCTCCTAGGAGGAGGATTCACTGCATGCGTACGCTGAAAAGACAGTGCCTAAATCATGAGTGAAATCGTTATCATAATAAGCAGGCACTCCCCAGGATTTTAGAAGGGCAGAGTGGGGAATACTTCTTAAAACATGTGCCTCTGTAAAGAGTCTGGGGGAGTTTTAACAAGGCAGCAGCCCAAGGCAAATAGTTGCATGCGTTATGGGGTAGGCTTACACTGCAGTGATTGATGACTCCGTGCCTGGCATGCCTCGGGTGATTGCGCCAAGTGACAGGACCATTGATCATCCTGATTCAGCAGCAGCTGTTTGTTGTGTGGCATCCACCATAGCCTCAGACGACACCACTCTCCCACCATTCTGGCACATGTGCTTTTGTTTTGTGATGAGAACAAGGAGGAGCGCGTGTGGCTGGCAAGGTGGTTTCCTGGCCTCACCGTCTCTCACAGCCATGCCCATCTGAAGGCATGCGGGAGTGCACTAACACCCACAGCCTGGAGTGTGGTGGTGGTTGGTTAAATGGATTTTTGTCTCTGAGTTGCGATGGTCTCTGAGGACACCTTGTATGGCTGCAAAAAATTATGTATTCCTCATTTACTACCTGCTTCATCACTCATTGCCTGATTGTATTTCTGCTGCTCTTTAGAAAGTATGTCATCGTCCAGGGTGTATACTGAAGTGGTGTTCTGCTTTAAGAATAAGATCCTTTACATCCCCTCTTTCCTTTTTCATGAATCAGTGCAATATTGGTGCTAAGGCAGTTGTTACTTTATGGCCCCTTGATGAAATGGGTAGAACTTTTCCAGGGAAGAGATCCTCAGGCTCTCTGCCTGCCTGTTGAAGTCAGTGTTTTCCAGATGCTTGTAACATGACTTCCCAAAGCATGTCCAAAGTCCGTTTTCCATAGCTATTCCAAGGGAAGTAGGAGGAGCCAAAACCTGAGAGCTCAACAGAGAGCAGCTTCAGTTTGACAGAAGGTGTATTTGTGGCAGGAGCTTCAGCCAACTGGATCTTTTAAAAGTGAACATAAATGAAAGTCTAGTAGTGAGATACCCAGCGAGAAACATGGTTTAGGTGTGATGAAATTTATTTTAATCACTTAGGGTAATACGATGGGTACCATAAGTTAATATACTCCTTGCAGTTGGGGAATTGTAGAAGAACAGCCTGAAATGAAGATCCATCAGTGCTGCTGTTAATTATTCCTTCCATGCAACTCCAAATAAAAAAATGGTGAGGTTTTAATTTTGTAATTACCATAAGGCTAATAATTCTTTGCCAAAGGCCATGATGATCTCTTAAGTATGAGATAATGTAATTGCCTTATTCCTGTGCCATTAATTGTGCTCCATTTTAAAAACGTGGTCATCTGTCTTATGAGCAAATGATACTCTGTTACCTCAAAGGAAACGTGCTATGAATGATAAAAGGATGAAACCTAAAACTCATAGTTCTTTTGTTTGAATTTTTCTAGTTAATATTGTAACAGAAGGAGGTTAGAAAAGGGGGGAACTGTGTATATTTGGTTAGTGTATTCAGCTGTGCATTACAATTCATGTCAGGGGCCAACACTTAGCCTGTGAGTTATGGGTCTTTACATGAGTATAGGATACAGGAGTTAAGAGAAGGTGGCTGTAAAACCCGGCAGGCTTAGCAGAGGGATTCAGAGAAACATGTAGCCTGTGAATCCACATACAGCTCACTTTATTTCTATTAGAATTAATTGTTTGTGGTTTGTAAGACATCTTCAGGTTTTTAATCTCTAGTAATAAATCTAAAAAATGAGCTCATTACTAGTGAGCTGTGAGAAGATGTCAAATTTTACATTTGAAATATCAGAGTATGGTTCAACGAGGTGGCTAGGGATGAATTAACAGTTTGCCACTGTTGAAATGCGTCTCCCTTCCTTCCCCTGCTTCTGCTTGTCTGCTTTTGCTGCTTGTTTGAACATGTTCAGACAATTGTCTGGTCTCACTTCATCTGATTCAAATATAACCCAGTGGAAATTTTTTTTTTGTTCCGTATTTTTTTGTTTGTTTTCTGGTTAGCAAATTCCAACAGTTTACCTTCCAATTAGATGAGCGCCAAAACCTGCAGGAAGTCTGGGCAGCAGGGAGGGAGGGAGGGAGCAGGGGAGAAAGATGGAAGAATTAAGAGGGAACAGGAATTGCCCTTTCAGCAAGGCAGGGTGCTCATTGGGTTCAGCCACAGTGTAAAACCATGCCCTAAATTGGTGCTTCGCAGGCCGGAATCACTGCAGTTGCACTTCTGTATATTTTCAAGAGGGGGAGGCAAGCAGAGCTGTGGACATGTGCAGAGCATGCTTTCTGTTGCACAGTGCCACTCCTGTCAGCTCCTGGAGTTTTCAGTTTGATTCCCGCCATGAATTTCAAATCCAACATATGCAGCATACATATGTAAGCAGACCTGTAAAACCCACAAAGAGGAATTGTATCTTTAGTTGTGAGAGAATCAAGATTTAAGAGTTATCTTCAGCTGTCTGGCTTGTAGTAAATAAAGTGAACTTTCTGCTATTTTTTTGTCTATAGTCTGGGAATAATCTGCATGAGTCATTGTGCCTATTTGTTTGTTTAATGTATGAGATGATCTTGGAAAGTTAACAGCAATTGGTATTTAAAGTGAATAACTGTGGGAGGTTATGCTGAAACCTTTAGTTTCTCATTTAAAGCTGCTCTGCATTTCAATGGTAGAATTAATCTCTTATGGAAAAAGAAATGTTTCTGAGGAAAAGGTTGAAATAGCTTGTTACGGGGTCCCAAGGGAATCAGCACTTAGATGAAGTGTATTCCTGGGAGCCCTTGCTGCCAGGAGGCAATGACAGTCGGCTGAGGCCTGAGACTCTCGGCCTCTGGAGAAAAGTCTCCTTTGGAGGAAGGTAGCATGAATTGAACTGCTACTGTCATGGGGTATGATGGCAGGGTACTTGAATGTAAATCTTTGTTTTCAGCTGACATATTTTGTTTGTGTGGAGAAGTTGAAAATTTCCAGGAGATTTCTTTTCCTCCAAAGAAATTTATATTAGGAGAGGTCTCAAGCGCTAGAGCTTGAGTATTGCGGCTTGGCGGGTACGCCAGTGGAACCAGAAACCAGGCATTTATAGCAGCTCTCTGGGGGTGCTCGTGCAGGTGGGCTGCTCTCTGTCTACGTTTGGAGAGACTTCCACGCAGAGAGTCTCGAGTGAATAGTAATCTACTATTGAACATAACTTCATGTAATCTGCTTTCTGAGAATAAAGCTTGTTTTGGTCAGGACTTCTTGTGGGAGAAAACCCATTAATAGCTGTTAGAAGTGTCATCCTTTTAGCTTAAGAAGCCAGGACAGCCATATCTTCTGATTCAGTCAAAAGCATGGATTGGTGGTCAACAGTCAGAAACCTCCAGGGCCCATACCTCTGCACATACTGCCCTGGCATCTTTTGTTAGCAAAGGGTGAAAAGTACCTGTTACCTCCAATGAGGACATAAAAACTTTGATAGCCGATGACAACTATTTTCTTCACGGCATGAAAAATGTCCAGCCTTAATGTATGGATGTGTAGTTTTCTGCTGGACTGTGTGTCCAGCAGTGGTTGCAGGGAGTGCCTGTGTTTCATGCCATCTGAGAACGCGTCAGAAGAAAAATGAACAGGAAAACTCCCTCTGTTAGGAGAGAGGGGAAAAAAAAAGAAAGGAAAAAAAAAAGTATCTGTTGCATTCCAAAATCAGTCATAATAATGGAAGTTCACATCAGATAAATTGCCGGAGTCAGAATGGACAAACATCTGGTCTATTCATCCCTAGCTATACTAACGAAAATATGATATCCTGTTAGATAAAGCACTGATCATCCTAGTTTATCTTGGCGGTTGTGCACCTTGGTATTTTTCACTTAAACTAGAACGTATCAGTACTTTACAGCTAGCATGCCTCCAGCTCCAGGTTCACAGTTCATGTGCTTCTGTGACTTTGAACTCTTCTTTTCCTGAGTTTACCAGCAGACAGCTGCACCAGAACAGATATGTTTACATGTGGGGAGTAAATGGCAGCTTGCAGCTCAGAGTTTCCATTTCCTTTTACATTGTTCAGGAATCCAGGCTCAGAATTCGTGTCCTAAAGCTTCGCCTCATGTGTACGCATCTCACTTGACCCTTTATAGTACAAATGTTTTATTTTGACATTGATTTGTTGATAGAAAGGGCTGACTAGGGAGAAGCTACTTTCACTAGAAATTACCCTCAGCTTACATGAAGTTCAGTTGTGGGTGAAATATCTTTAAAAAAAAATTCTAAACATCACTTTCTGTAAGGTTTTAAAGCAGTATGTAAATGTGAGGCTGATGTGGAACCACTCTATGCAGCTATAGCATGATAGACGTATTTTTAGGCAGAGAAAAATTACATTTTGCATTAAGCATGACGATGAAATCTGATTAGCTGCTTAAACCATGACACTGACTATTTAAGCTATTGTCATGCATAGGTGATAAAATATTCCCAGATGTGCTTGGCAGGGCAGTAATTCCATGAAGAGGTTATGGTAATTAAAAACAAGAAACAAAACCATCAGTGTGATTTGTTCATTTACCTGAAGTGGAGTTAGAGACTTCAGTGAAGAGTATCAATTGTTCTGACTTTACGCTGCCCGACAGACTTACCATCGCTCTTGCCAAATTCCACGTTTATGAGCTTTTCCTTCCACTTTTGTACCTAATTTGGATATTTTTGTGTCCTTCCTCTGAAGGAAAACTATGGTTTATTGGTTATTTTGGTAGCTGAACTGAGTGAAGTAGATGTTATGTGTATGACCTGTAGAAAGACCTATAGTAATTGTGTGTTGTGTTTTGCCTACTGTTCTTCTGAAACAAGATTCCCTAGTTACCCCGATGTGTTAGAATGAGCCTAGCTTTTGGTCACCCTCACATGGATCTTCTATGAGAAGAAATTATTTGAACCTATTGGAGTGTTTTGATGCAGTTTACTTCTGATATATGTGTGTGTCTTAATTGCTAGATTTGACCTGTGGCCCACTATTAAAAGTGATGGTAGTGCACTGCTGGTACATGAAATTTTAATTTTTAATCTTCATTCATGTTCCTTATGATACTTGGGCTATAAAATTGAAGCATAAAATAAAACAGCAGAGTATTTGTAGAATTAGGTTTTGCACTTTATATGACCATGCAGTGAGACAGTCCAGAGAGCTATACTCACTGAAAATTACACCCAGAAAATAATCTTTTAGTACTTGTCCGGATCATTGTCCTGTCTTGTCAGTACAAGAAGGGGATCTGGAATGCAAAGCAAGGCTTAGGGCTGTAATATCCCTGGTTTGGGTTGGTGTATGTTGCCATGGGATTGTGTTCTCAGGCTGGAAGTGCAAATACCAGTATGTTTTCTATGAGCTTGCTGAAGGCAAATCGTTTCTCTCTTTACTTTCATTAGAACTGCTATGTTTGTGGCTGGGAAATCAAAGCAAGCAGTTAACATCATGCCAGCATCATCACGGCTATTGCAAACCCCCTACCTGCTTGCAGGGCAGCAGCCCAGGTAGCAGGGATTCATGGGGCTGGGAAATGGTCGCTTGTCAGGGGACTGGATGAAGAGGCTTTCGGGGAGGGGAGCTGAAGCTGGGTAAAGACTCTGTGGATGCAGGTAGTAGTGGTTGCATCAAACTTTCCTTCAGCTGAGGTACAGCAGACCACATCTGCTTGGGTAGATGTTCCCAAAATCTTCATCAGTTCACCTGTAATCTGTAATTGCCTCCTATTGACAAACCATGTATGAGAAATGATAACTGAAATAAACAAACCCGTGTATTGCTTCAAATTTCTATGGTTACATTTAAAGTGATTAGCTGTTTTATCTCATAATCTCTAAATGTAGACTAGCTTGAAACTTCCCATTTAAAGTCTGTATTTGTTTTTCATTGATGCTTTCATTTGAAAGCAGGAAACAATCTGAAAGTAATTGTATTAAGTGTTTCGGCACAAAGATTTTAAAATATAATAGCTTGGCATATTAGTCTATCCTCTCACTATTCCTTGGAGGAAATGAAACGGAGTTAGCAACTTTCATCCAGGCAGCTTTTCTACTACATCCTGTTTTCTTCCGCACACTGGAGAAAGCACCGACATTCCTCTCCCTTTCCTCCACATCAGATGAAGAAATCCCATTCTCTATGTTGTAGCACTTGGGCTTGGTGAACACCAGTGTTCTGTTAGCTTGTCAAATGTCAATATAGGATTTGGGTTGTTTAGGCAAAAGTGTATTTTGCCCTCCCTATCAAAGGAAAGCATTACAAAGAATAGAGGAATATGCACAGCTACCCAGATAAGTGCCCCCGTACAGCTTTCCTGGGCGTTTGCCCTGGCTGCTTAGACTGCCTGAAGGGTGTCGAGCACCTCCCCAATAGCCCTGAAGTGCTGTGTGTGCTGTTGCTGTGCTTGCTGGAAGGCTGAAATCTCTGCTTTTCTCTCACTGAAAGGTAGACTTGCAATCCCCTTTTCTCTAAGGAAAACTGACCCTTGAAAAGGCTTGGCATGAAAAGGATTAACTCCCTGGAAACTTTGGAAACGTTAGGAGACTGCTATGTGTATACGCTGGCAATCTCTGTAAGAGACAAATTATTTTCCCACCCTCTCAAGTACTTGGTAGTTTATCTGTTGTTTATATTAAAGATTGATCGTGGTTATATATTCCTGACTCAGAGTTCTCATTAATCACACTGTGCCACATAAGAGACCAGAGAAGAAGAATGAGCGTTACTGGAAAGCAGACATGTGATCTCTGGCTCTGCTTTTAATATGACTTATCCTGACATTAGCTTTGTTCCTGTGAATTATTGTGTTTGTGTAAACCTCTCTCTTTTTTTTTTTTTTTTCTTCTTTCCCCCTCCATGTTTGGTATGTCTGTTTTTCTCAGGACTATTCAGAAAAAGATAATATACTTATTACAATGATTTTGGCGAATGTTAATCATGACACTTGCCATGTTACTATTTCAAGAGGTCCCTGCTCCCCCCGGCATGCCCACCCCCTTGTTCCCCTGCTCTTGCTTCCTCCCCCAGCCCCAGCAGCCGTTTCCTCCCTCTGAGCAGAGCCACGCAGGCAATTGTTTCAGCCTGTGCGAAGCGAAGGGGTGGAAGAGCACTGGTGGGGTGAGGACAAATGCACAAAGGCTGGGACTTCCTAAAGCGCTTCAGCTGCCAACAGAAAGATACTTTCTCCCACAGCAGCAGAGCTGATCTGCACCTCCTCCTTCTTGACCCTGCTGAAGGTTTCCAGCCCCGAAATGTTCCATCGGCTGTTTGTGGTCCCCTTCTACGCATGAGAGTCAAAACTGCTGGCAAGAGGGAGAGAAAGAAAAGGGAATTTGCTAGTTTTTGCAAGCTGATTGGGGTTACGGGGACACATTGCCAGCCCTGCTTGGAGTCAGGTCCAGGAGCCTCTGAAGCAAGTGATTTTCCCACCCTGACTTGTCTGGCTGAAAGCCCCTTCACATCTTCCAGAGGCACGCACTGATCCCAACTCTTCAGTGCGTTCTGGTGGGAAATAGTTACATGAGCAAATTTTCAACCAACAGGAGATTTAATCCCTTGAATTTTTGAATTGCTGTGTGCTTGTGTTTGTCTAATAAAAAGAAATTATTTGGATTTTAAAAGAGGCAATTGAGATAATTGATGTTTGACAAATCGGAGCAAATTAGCTCTGAAGAGACTGACATCATTTAATACAGATTATCTTCTCTTTTATTTGTAGCTCTGCTAAAAATACTTTGCCAGGCATATCCTAGTTCTGCGCAGATTTTTTCCTGAGTCACATTAAATTAACGTCTGACTTCTTTCGTGCAAAGTCCCCTTATAGAATTCATGGTTTAAGAGTATCTTCAACACTGAGACATGACTGTAAATGCTGTTTTGTGTTTATAATTAGACATCTGCTCCACAAAGGCAAGAGATGATCAGAAGTTCTGCAAACCTAGGAGAATTTAGGTCCGTTAGTTATAATGAAAGCACATCTTCAGTGAAACCAAGAAAGGAGGAATAATGTAGGGAAGTCTTAGATCTGTAAGAATTTTAAGCATTTTAAATAGAATTACAGAGAAATAGCTATTTTAGAGGACTAGATGTTTTTAAAAGACTTTGATTCCGACTAATTTGGATTGCTTGGGTTTTTTTCCCCATGTGACTACTTTTGATGACATATTGTACATATCAAGAATAAGAGAATTTATTTCTGCATTGGGAATAGTTTTTTAATCAGACTCAGTAATGTAAATAGACCTCTATTTGAAAGTTCATTCAAAGCTGAGTACTGGTGTATGTTTAAGTGCACTGTATGCTAAAGTAGAAATATCCCCCAGTGTTTAACCGAAAGCATGTTTTATGTGTGGTTTGGTTTTGTTTTTTTAATGTTTAACAGTAACTGAAGCTGGCTTTGGTGCTGACATTGGGATGGAGAAATTCTTCAACATCAAATGCAGAGCCTCTGGCTTGGTTCCCAGTGTGGTTGTACTTGTTGCTACAGTGAGGGCTTTGAAGATGCATGGAGGTGGGCCAAATGTAAGTTTCTGCACCTTTCTTGGAAAATAAAATTGTTGCTAATATTTGAAATAAGTAAAATATCTTGGTTTAGGAAATATTGGGGGTAGCTTATGGAGCAGTATTTAGATTTCCCTCCTGAGTTACCTCATTATATAGATGTTACCTCTAAAGGTAATGCAGGAATGGAAAGGCACAAATGAAAGAAGAGGGATGAAAGAGCTCTGAAGAAGTACTAAGTCTTGCTGAGGGAGGAAAGTTTGTTTGCATGGAAAAAAAGCTATAATATGTATATATATTCTTTTCCTTGCCTTTTGAAATAGTGTTTGCAAGTGCACTGAAGTAGTCGCAGGCTGGGAAAGTTGGCAGCTGAGGAGGAATGAGAAGAGTTCGGGTTGCAGTATGTGAGCGGAAGCAGGGAACATTGTTAGTGAAGGTTTTGAGATTTCTTTCACTGCAATAATGGGAACCCTTCTGTCCTTTTAATCTGCTCAGGTTAATTCCCTCAGGGATGCTAAGGTAACTGATTTTTGTGCAAGTGTTTTCCCAGTGTGCGAAAAGTCACCAGTGTATCAATTTTTTGCTATTTAAGCCATGAAGAGACTTGTGCAGATTACTGAGTATTCCTCAGTCGTATGACTGGATGGGACTCTGCTAGCCAAGCAGGCAAACACTTAACTCCTAGAAACGCTTTCATCTGCCCAGCAGCATGCAAGTGAGTGATGCTGCCAGGGAAACAGTCTCACTGGGTGAAAATACCAGAGCTGTTTCCATAGCCACACAATTTTGGAACGCATGGTCTCCCTTACAGCTTATCATCTCTTAGAGCTAAAGCTGAGCTGTCCTTTTTCAGTCTTTCAGGTTGACATAATTATATAACTTTCTATCATTTTAGTCCACTTCTAGTGCAAGTTTTCTTTATTTTTAGTTATATTCCTCCATGTTTATCAAGGCAGGTATATTGTTAAGGGTATTATCATTCAGTGAAGCAAAAATAAGAGATATTTAAGAAATATGTCTTAATAACTGTCTCTATTTCTGTGTGATCTGTGTCTTTAGAAGTATAAAGCTTTCATTTGTTTACATAATGCATCATAGAGGCATGTAGAGTACCAGATACTTTTACTGGGAGGTTAACTATAAAATGGACCAAGACCGATGCTTGAGACAAAAGTAACTGTGCCCGTAAGCCCAGTGCCTGGTATCAATGTATGCGGTCCTTGAAGACTCAAAATAGTATCCGGGTGATACTCTTTGTTTGTATATCTTTGTCCTTTCCAGCAAAGTAAATTACTTGCATGCAGTTCCTTGCCACAGGCAATAATTACAGGACACTCAAAGATGATGTTCTTCTTCTAGTCGTCTATGTTACTGTTATTTCTTCAGCCAGCTGTTGGAGGTTGCTGTCTATTGTCTTTGCACTGCTGGTATGTTGTTAAGCATGTAGAATAGGATCCAATTACCTCCTCTCTAATAAATCCTTTACAACTAGTTGCTGAGTCACTACCTGTATCTTGCTACCCGAATACAATAGGAAGTGTTGCTATTCTCCATGTACCAGTGTAACTTGGAATAAAACAGGAGATGCAGTCAAGCTATGATGTTGTATGCAATGTATGTGCTGACTGGCAGTATAGAAAGTAAGCAGAAGTGCAATTCTGACCATTTAGGATTATGACGTGTCAATCTGTGATGACTTCAATTGTTTATTATTCCAGGTAAGTGCTGGTGCCCCCTTGAAGAAAGAATACACAGAAGAGGTAAGAAAAACTATTATAAAACTGTAGGAGAAGTGTTCGTTTAAAGGGACAAAATAATGTGGTGTATGCAGAATCAGAACTTCTCGTTCCTCTGGCTGGATAGTGTGCAGCCTCAGGTTTGACACTAGCATGGTCTAATGCTGACATTCAGTGAACACCTTTAACAGCCATTGCCAATAAGTAAAGCCATCTTATCTTCCCCCGGCCACTTGATGTTATCCTTCTTGCATGTGCTATGTGTGTGACTGCATGATAGATTGTACTGAGGAACTGAGCTAGCTGAAAAACAACTTTTTTTCAGTAGTTTTTCCAGGACCACTAAGTTTTCAGGCTGATCAGCTCTTTATTCCAGTCCATCATTCAGGCATTTATGGCAGCACAAGAGCAGAGTGGTGCAGGGGTCAAAGACACTCCCTGAAATTAACGATAGCTTAACTTGTTCATTAAACAACAGGTTTAATCTGTTTGTGCTTCATGTCTGGTGTTGGATGTCACTCTTCAAATGAGAGTGGATTCTACAGGTTTGTTTTCTTTGTCTCTTCACTGTAGACAAATTCTGGTCTTTTGGTTTTATCAGGCTAAGGATATGTGTATTGTTGCAATTAACACAAGGCCTACAAAGTGTGAGGTAAAACAGTAAATAAGGAAATCCAGTAATGTGCTTTTATCTGGGATATATATGTGCATATATAGATTAGACTATGCATCTAACACATCTGTATGTCAAACCCCACCCCACTACTGTAGTTTGTTTATAAACTTTGCAAACAAGAGACTAACAGCCCTTTCACAATTGTGACAAGCAACCAGTCATCAGCTGCACTGTCTTCTTGTGTCCCAGAAAAGAGCAATACGTTCATGTACAAATTTTGGACACTGCTTAGTTACTTAAATATTTCTGTTGTTTATTAAATGAAATAAGAATAAATAAGTGCCAAAATATTTTTGTCTGGAAGCATTTTATTTGCCTGCAGCTGTCATGATCAGCACTGTTTATGTTCAGTTTTATTTATGGAAAATTCTTTGGCTGCAGAAGACTTGATGTATCTTACCATTTCCATTAATTTTTATTTAATTGCACAGAACCTCCAGCTGGTAGCTGATGGCTGCTGTAATCTACAGAAACAGATTCAAATTACTCAGCTCTTTGGAGTTCCTGTTGTGGTTGCTCTAAATGTCTTCAAGTAAGTCTATTCTTTCATTACTCTTGTGAGTAAATCCACAGTTCAAATTTCACACTCTTCTTGCTTTTTAAATTAATCAGTTTTGGCCTGAAGAAAAGAAGCTATTAAAGAATTTCCTTTTTTTGTCATGAATATAAAGACCTTTAAATCCTTAGCTTGTTCTTAAGGTTTTAAAACCACGAAAAAAGTATATACTGTTATGGAACTATTAAACTTCCATGTTAATTAGCTATAACAACTACAAAAAGTGTTCTTGAAACATGTAAATATATATGCTGTATATAAATGTGTTATGTATATGGTACAATTTCTATATAGACTTGTTTTACAACTGCTGATGGTAGAATAAGGCTAAGTATATACGGTTATAAAAGAGAATGAATTAAACAGAATAACGAGACGGAACTGTTTGGTTGGCAGAACTGACTCTCCTGCTGAGGTTGATCTGGTGTGTAAGATTGCAAAGCAATCTGGAGCATTTGATGCTGTACCCTGCAATCACTGGTCCGCTGGCGGTAGAGGAGCAGTAAAATTAGCTCAAGCTGTGGAAAAGGCAGCCAATCAGAAAAACAGTTTCAAATATCTCTACAACTTGGAGGTAAGATTTTTTTTTTTTAAATGAATGCATGCTGCATCAGTGTTGGATTTAAAACAAGAACAACATTGCAACAAAGCTATCTAACATACTTGAAAAGGGGCTTGACTTGGCTTAAAATCGCAAAAGCTGGAGAGAACAAACAATCTGTGGCTTGTCCAATCAGAGGAGCAGGATACTTGCTGGTAATGCTCATTACTTAGTGCATTGAATGGTGTTTCTGATACTTTCTTGTTTAACATAAAAGTATGTCTGTAGGTGGAACATTCACAAATTATTGTGGGAGACTTCTCCAGAAAGATCTCATAGTCATGATACTTTTTCTGGCAATCAGCTAAAATGATACTGTCTCAGAGTCATGGGTATTGCTCCAAGTTGTGGCTCCCTGAAGTATTCACTCTCTGTATGAGAAGGATGTTAGAGGTAGCACGTGCACGCTCATGCTACATGTCTGCCCAGCCAGACAGGTCAACGCAGAGAGAAAGCATTGCCTTTACCAGCACCCCCTTATACACGCACAGCCCTCAGATGAACATGAAGAGCACAGGCAGCCCAATCCTGTTCCTTCTCTCCTGCTGATCGGGAATGGAGTCTGCTAGTACAATATGGCACACACGATATATGCGTTACTGCTGCTGTTGGCCTTAGATCCGCAGTCTCCAGGAGCAGCCCCCAGCGCCCCTGCCCTGCTCCAGTTGTGCGCACCAGGGTCCATGAGCCCCTGAGGTTCACGGCTCACTCCAGTGGCTGGCACTCAGACCTCTCCTCCTGCTCTCTAGTGTTCATACATACACATTTAGAGCAGTGAGCACACCCACACAGAAGGTAGTCAGAAATCAGATTTAATGAGACTAGAGGACAGACTGTGGTGCTGAAGCACAAAGCTCAGTAAGACAAGCTACTGACCAGACACCTTTGCACTCAACTGGCCCCTTCTTCTGCTTTTCCCTCCATTTTTTCCCCACACTTGTTCCTCTTCAGTCCACCTCGATTACTCCCTTTCCCCATCTTTGGTTCTTCCACTAAACATGCCCTAACAATCTTTACACGTTCCCACAATCCCTTTCAAAAACCCCATCATAAGTTTTACACTGTCCCAAAATGCTCTTCTTCCTACATCCCATAACGAGCCCTGTGCTGCTGTGAGCAATCACCCCCTTTTGTTTGCAAAGTTTTCTGATTAAAGACTTTCCCCATTGACTCACCTTGGTGCATTTCACACCAAGGACAATAGTCTCATCCTTGGACTATCCTTGGATAGTCTTAGGAAACAACCAATTCGGTGTGCTCCAATTTTCACTGATTAGGTTTTTCCACTGATTACATTACTAGGGTTTCTCCACCTGTCATTGTTCCTCTGAGCCTTGCTTGGGCTTTGTGTTTAATTTGCTTAGGCACTAGTCAGATAACCTAACAAAGGATAGTGTGGTCCAAGTTTCAATCCTTTGTCTGCCAGAGTCGGTGACTCTTTTTCCATGTCTTGGAGACTTTGTTATTGCAGTTGTCTGCAAGGTAGCATCGCAGCATTGTGAGCTGTCAAGAGGAGCAGCTTGCAAGGAAGGGGTGCTTGGGCCCCTGAAGGGACTATGCTGGAGTACCACCATGCAGGCAGAACATTTGGAGGGACGTATTGCTGAGAAGGTTATACAAATGATTTCTTGGGACCTTCCTGACTATCCAAATGTTAAAATTTGGGCAGCAAAATAGACTTCTCTGGCACCAAGGAAGCCCTTATCAAATTTCAGATCCTATGCCCCAGTGCTACTTAAGTTTCTTTAGAAAATGTTTGAATGCTATTTTTTAACAGCAGAACCTCAGCTTCATTTTTTTAAATGGCTGAAAGTTCCTGTTTTGATTCTTCTCGCCAGAAAAAAGTTCAACCCAAGGTAGATGTGTTCTACTGTTGTCTTTCACTTTTTCTCCTCCCTGATATGTACCTCATATCTGTTGCACCCATTTTAATTCTTCTTTCCACCTCCCCCACTGTTTTTCCAAATGTCGGCAATCTAGCCAACTCCTATTAGTATTAACCACTGCCTTCATAGAATAGATGGAAATAGCTTGGGAATATAAGTGCTGTGGCATCTCTTCAGGGCATTTTGTCCAAGGAATGTTTTTACAGCCAAACAATGGACAATGTGTCTGCCTTTCTGAGTTTGTCTCTAATGAGATGCTCTGGAAACTAAGGATATCATTTTATGGGGTTTGCATAATAAAATGGAAAAAAAAAATCTTTCAGAAATATGTGTAATAGTTTTCCCCATAGGACACTTGTGTTACAGAAATAGCACATTAGTGTTTGACAAGTCCCATATTTAAGCTCTGATGATAGTATGTTCTATGTAGCTTATAATCTTGTGATGTGAATGAGCAGAAAGAATTGGTAAGGGTGGACTCTGCCGCTATGAAGGAAGAAAATTAAGTTGATTTCTACTTCAATGTCTTTCCCAGACACATCTCTGTGCTGTGTTGCATAAGCAGCATGATCTTAAGCACAAAGGGAATGAATCACATCTTTACATCAACTTAATATCCCGTAACTTAACACAAGTATTATAAGCCTCAAAAATATGTTGAAGGGATTTTATAAAAACATGTAAAGATTTTAAAATACTGTAAAAAAGTAAATTCAGGCCAACAAAAACAGTAAAGTGTAAAGTTCAGGCTTCTGTTTCATTCTTACTGTGCAAAGGATGGGGACTGAAGCAGTTGGAAGTAGGAGAGTGAAATAGCAGTGCTGTCACTTGTACAGTGTGGTAGGTCATTTGGTCACTGGGCCTATAGGGACATGAAGAAAAGCCACCTCTTCCAAATGAGCCTGCCTAGATATTAATTAAGGTTGTAAGAGGATTTTTTGATATAGAAATTTTGAGGAGTGAGTTCTACTGTTCAAAGGGGTAACTATGACAGAAAATTAAGAAAGAGAAGAGGCAGTAAGATGGGATTTAGACAGATGATTTCCATCCATCATTGTGCCTAAAGGGGATGTAAGTGAAAGGATGTAGTTTCATCCCTCGTCTTTCCAGGGACTGACGGATTTTTCCAGTTACTTGAATACTTTGACATCCTGGTTGCCTCAAGTTTCATGGGGTTTGCTATGGTGGGTTTTATTTTTTCTTTCCTTTCCCCTTTGGAACATCAAAGGGGGAAATATTCTGCATAAAACCACTACCACTTCATTCATATCTCTGTCTTTATGATATTACTCTACTCTTCGCTTTACTCCATGTCTCCATTTAGTCCTTTGATGTCTATGCAACTTATTTTCCTCAGTCTGTAAAACTTCATCAGAATTTACTTCCAAAACTGGCTATAATTAGAACAACTTCCAACAGCACAGACCACTGTAGCCGTAATAGATTCATTCAACATTCTGATGTTTTGTTAGAAAGCATTATACCTTGGGGATTTAAAAATAAAAACCAAAATCCCTATATGTGAAACTGTTTTAGATCCTTTTTTACTAGTTTGCTGCAAACTTTGGTCTATATTATTTGTATACAGTCAGGCATCTAATTACAGGATAGTCCGGGTCAACTGGGCTCTCTTTGGGTTTTTTCCATCTCTGCAGTGCTTTATGTGATGTCCAAATGTATACTTGGAAACAAAGACTTCCTTGAAAGGTGTTTAAAAATGTGTATAATATGAGAAGAACACACAAGTCTTTTCTAGATCAAACACTGATAAAAGTTGAGGATCAGCGATTTTTTTCTGACTCCTGAGGTATGTTTATACATTTATATCATCTCATCCAGTGATGCCCAAGCATGTGCTGAATGAACGATCTTAGATAGTGGACACAACACAGTTGTGTCAGTTCAGGACTCAGGCTCAGCTAAGTGGTCCTGTTGAGTATCATAGCAAGCTAGTCTAATTAGAAGACTGTGCTAATGTGGTTATGTTCATTGAAGCATCTCATTCAGTCTGTTTAAACTTCCTCAGGTGTCTCTACATGACACAGTGTTCTGTAGTCCCACTTTTACATTGCTTTTCAGGTTCTCTTTATTTCTCTAAGCAGGCAAGCTTTTGTTTTTATCCTAGTAGCTGATGCTTGTACATTTTTTTTCCTTTTAGTATTTCTTGATTCTAGCAAGGGTTTGTTTGACATTTGGTATTAGGTGAACGAATATTTTTCAAGAGCTGAAATGAGAACAGAATAAGCTTCAAGCATCTTGTGAGGGCAGTGCAAAGAATAGCTGCATATATGATTTTGGGAGTGCACGTGTGTGCCAGTGTCATTTCATGGGTCAAGTACAAGAAGTGACCTCTGATAAGTAACCCCAGCACTGCTGTCACTTTAAAAGTGTAAGAAAAGGACATAAACAGACAGAGTCTACCACAAAATGCTTACAGTATTTGAATTGTATGAGGCAAGGGGGGTTCAGGAGCAAGGACGAGTTTTTATATGATAAGCTCCAGGAGTTTATAACATAGCTTAGAAGATTATTGACAGTAGTTGTAATAAATAGTATAGTAGTGTGTGGTTTTAATATGGATTTTTGCCCCCACTGCACAGTAACCTCTCTTATTTTACTGTTGAATTGGTTTCTTGCCGAGTATTTCTCTTTAGTGTTTTGGAGGATGGGTTTGTTTTAAAGGCCTCCTGAACTCTCTGTGAAATAATCTGTGCTTTTTTTTTTAAATATATATTCTTGGTACATATGGAAAATATCAAAATTTCAACTCTCTTATCACTGTTGACTTCCTTTCTGGGTTCACTTTTCTTGAAGTATGGGTCTTTAAGTCGCAGCAGAAAGCTATTACTCAAAATAAAGTTGACTGACCCATTAAAAGTAAGTTTAGATAACTAGGGGGAGTATAGGAGAGGATGGAAACATACACATCGCATTCCCAAATTTCTCTGGCTTCAGTGCCTGTTCTTGGCAGTGGGGGGAAGCTATATTCCCCACTAATGCATGCCTGGTGAATAACCTGCCTTCTTTCACTATCCTGGTCTCCTCTCTTCTCCTGTCGTGAACTTTCCCTTGACTTACAGCAGCCGTCCTGAACCTGGGGGAGGAAACATAGGTCTGAATGAAGGCAGGCATTAGGTTTTTAAGAGGTGCATTGCCCCTTCCTTCAAGGCAGCTGGAGTGCAGTGGGCTAATATTCCAGGAGACAGAAGAAAGGAGAAGGACAGGCATATGGCATGAGGCAGGATCAGCATATCTGGCCAGTCAGCAACTTAGTGTTGTCCCCTTAAAAGGCTGACATGGTAACTGGACAGATAGGATTGAAGAGCCTCCAATCACCTGATTTATGCTGCATTGGAAAACTAAATTGAAGAGTGTAAAGGTCACAAAAGGGAGGGAGGAGAAGGGGTTGTTCCAGTCTTCCAAGTTTGTCAGATGACACCTGGTTTTGCCAGTGCTCTGCCTTTAGGTAACATCATGACAAATGAAAATATTTCCAGGTTGTACTGTGGAAGTTGATTGCACAAATATTTTGGCTGAGTGCAGTGAATTGCCTGTCCAGCTTGTGGAGCAAAGGAGAGCTTTCTCAGCTTGGAGGCATCCACTGGGAATGAGGTTGAGTAGCAGTACTTCTCAGGAAGGCATTCAAGCAGTTAGCAGCCTCAGCACTGGTATTTTTCTTCCCCTGCTGGGAGCATAATAATAACGTGCACAAATTTGGAGCATCTGAGCCCACAGTTTTGGCTGCCCCTGCCTCTGTTGTGCCATGGCAGTATGGTGTGGGCTGCCGCTTGGCTCATTTCTTCTCATTTCTCATTCTTCTCTTAGCTTCAGCTGTCAGAGGCAATGGGTCACTCAGAGGTAGCATAAAAACAGAGAAAACTCTGCCGGCAGCGGTTCTCTGGGTGTTTTCTTGTCTTTCACCCATTGGCCACGGTCTCCAATAACAAGAATGAGCTGTGAGTAATGAAGGAGGGAAGAGACAGGTCAGTGGAGGGGAAGGCTCCTTGGTGCATGTACTAGAAGGGGAGTGGCTCGAAGAGGAAGGCAGAGTCAAGAAGGGCTCATGGGGCCTGGGTTTGAGGACACTGGCCTCCAGGGGAATGACCCTAAGGCGAAATGTTTCTCTTCCTTTGTAAACTGGTTCTTTTCAATCCCAGTGTGATTGAATGGGGAGGGGGGCGTTAGGGGTATTTTCTGCTTCCTCCACTAATACCATGAAGCCACTAAGCCATGAAAGCCATCCATCCTGTGTGTGCTGTCACATCAGCCCAATATACCTCTGATCTTTTGCCTAGGAGGCAAATAACTCTTGTGTTGTTCTTTATACAGCAGAGGGTTCAGTCATGTATGGACCCAATGGAAGGTCCTTAAGCACTACTGGAGTAGGAATAAATAGAATTGTATATGCTCCTTACTGAAACTTTTCCTAATAAACGATGGAGATAATTTCTCATCTTGAAATGCAGGCTATGCTGCCCTCCAGGGTATGCTAGTCTTTAAACTATTTCCCCCCACCCTACTGCTACTAAGCCATCTAGCAGTGAAGTCACGTTAAAGAGGAATTCCACAGGGCTGTACCAGCCTCTTCTCCCACTCAGAGAGATTTTGGTGGAGTCTGGACACTTCTTTTCACTGAATTGGGTGTTCTAGGGTTAGAAGCTATCTTTTTTCCACTCCATCTCTTTTTTTGTGGATGTAGGCTCTTGACAGCACTGCACTTTTATGTTTGGTTTCATTATTTTCCTATTCTTCGCATGAAGCAATTTTCTTAGGCACAGGTGGGGTTGCAAATTTGGGGAAATGGAAAATAAATCTCTAAGGCCACAGGCTTAGATGTTGATTCACAAACTGTTTAACTTGACTGAATATGCGTTTCTGCAAATTAAAAAAACAAATTCTTGTCCTGTGCCAACATAGGAAGAGGAGTGCTAAAGACTTGGGAATCCTTTTGTCAGCCACAGATCTTCTGGAACCAGAATACAGAGATACTTTAATAAGTGTGTTTTATTTTATCCAGGGGAAAAGCTAGAAGTAGGAGTTCGAATGTGCAGAGTCAGCTATTGTTTTAGCACTGCACTCTGTCACCCCACACAGCACCTTCAGCCATACTCTCATCCTATGTTTTCCTTTGGCAGCCTTCCCAAGAAGAGGTATGAGTGATGTCTGCATGCTGTTTCACTTAGCCAGCCAGCAATTCTTTATTATTGCTTTCAGTGAATGCATAAGTTAAAATTTAAAAAAAAAGTACCACTGCCTTGAATTTTAAACTATTTTAAGAATTTCTGTTAAAACACAAGCAGCTTAGCAACAGTAAACCCAGAGATTAGTGACCTCATAATTAAACTTGTGATCTCATAATTAGAAATAGGCAGTGAGACTAAAGTGAATGTTTAAAGAAGTTGAAGTATTAAATGTGTAAGTTACAAGTGAATAGTGCTTTTGTATATTCTCTGCTTAAACGCATGTTTTTCAGCAGAATCTTAAGTTTTCTCAGAGAATAAAGTAGTTTTAAATATTTATGTTGTATAACCGTGAAGAGATCCTTTCAGACAGTGCTGTACTGACAGGCATTCACTTAAGGTATTCAATTTAAGCTAGATAACACCAGTGCTTCTCATAGTAGTGTGGCTTAGCTGCAACCTAGTGGAATGAAGTATGACTATGGACTTACTGCTGTTGACTCTGGGTTTTTGGAGACATTTTCTGTTGGACTCTGTTTTGGTGAGAAAGTCAGGGGGAATGTTTAAAAGCAGAAGGAAGGAAGAAGGAAAGGAACAGGCGTTTTCAGCAGTCTCAGGGATTGGCTATGGGGGATTAAAAAGATGAGCTCCTTTCTCCAGTAGCCAAAGAGCTTAAAGTCAGATGTCCAGATTAGGATGAAAAAGATGGGAATCCTGAGCGCAGTCCCAAGCCGGGTCCCTGGTAATCTGCATGTTTGGTTTCACATGATACTGACTTTTGGCAACAAGACTGATTTCAGGAATCCCAGCCCAAGCCGCATGTCCCTCCCCAACTCACTGTTTCTGCTGGTACATTTCAGAGATCAGATTTGAGCAGTTTGAGCAAATCTTTCTGTAGAGATGGTGTTTAAGCCATCTCTGTCTCTCTGCTTTATATTGGCTTTGCCTTTATGGTAAACTGGGTGTGTGAACTGATCTGGGTTCAAATAGCTTTTTTTTTTTTTTCCTCTGGGTTATGTTTTAGCCTGGATCACTTTCTCTGGTATGTGCAGCTGCACAAACAGCGGTGCTGCCCTCTCAGTTGCGCTGGCACATTGGGTGAGTGTGAGCAGCAGGGGAAGGGAGGATGAAGGAGGAGCTGTTGAAGCTGGTCTGTTGTCCATGGAAATCCTCATCAAGCCCCAAGTAGAAAAAATGATAATCCACAGTCTGCTGTTATAGCTGAAGGAATAGATGAAGAGTGAAGGAGATGGGAGGAAAGGCAAGCAGAAATGAAACTCTATTAAATTACATTTTGGTAAAAACTTGCTGTTGATAGTATTGGAAGAAAGAAGATTGTGTAATAAACAGCACCAATTTGCACTAACATCACGTCTTGCAAGGGGGATGGCCTGGAAGTAGCAGTATGGCTGGGTGACAACACTGCTGTGATTTCATCTTGGATAATCAATTCAGTCTTCAGAATGACAGGCTCTCCTCTTTATCAGTGCTGATTTCTTGGTTTAATTGTTCTCTATCAAGTAATGGAATGTACAGCTACACAGATACTGTTTTTGTGAAAGCAGTTTGTGCACTTTTGCTGTACCAATCGTTATGCTTTAGCCAAGGAGATAATCCCATTTATGGTGCGGGTGCTTGGCAGCCTCAACAAGCATGTGTGTTTGTGCTTGCCTCAGAAGAAGCATATGGCTTTGGTAGCTCTGTATGTGTGAGATTTCAGAAATGCACATTGCCTCTGGCAGGGCTGGGGAGATCGGTTGTTTCTGAGAGAAACACCAAGGCTACTTAACTGTCAGCAGATATTCATACCGTGTGGCCCTGTAGCACCTTCTCATGTTCAGTATAAGTTTACATGTCATGCTATCATTTTCTCAAGAAGCTAAAACTGAATTTGGAATGAATTCTCTGAAGCTGCCATAATTCCTTCAGCATTAGTACTAATACATAGTTGCATATCTATAAAAGTCAGGTTTTGTCTAAACTGTCTATTGTGTGTCTGTTCACCTGTTCTCTGCCTAAATGTACTTAGTTGTGTAACATTCACAACCTTACATGAGGGAAATAAGAAGAGGAACAGCTTTTATTGCTGATCCTAAATCTTCCGTGCTTTTGATGCTCTGCACATTTTATAAATATCTTTATCACCATAGCTGCCCAGATAGCAAAAGTGCTGTGAAACCAAGTTGCTGTTCATACAGGTGCATCGACACTCACCGTCCAGATGAGACTTTTCATCCTCCTTTCATTAGGACTGTTTTACTGATGGCCTACAAACAGTTGCATCAGCATAGCTGAGGGGGCTGCATTGTAGTTTGCGAGTGGAAATGAACAACTGATTCAGGAATATCCGAGGCCATTGTAGAAAATTCTCAGACAAAAAAATTGAGAGATGTGAAAGTACTTATTTTTTCTAAGTGTCTGAGATAATGTAGTTTCTGATGGCAGATATTTGACCAAGGTGTTTAAGGTACAAATATGTACCTCACATGATTTTTTTAGAAGAGTCTGGTATGAGCTGGAGCAAAAATCCAGCTTAAAATCCCTTAATGATTTAGTTACTTGTGCAACATGCCTCTCTTTTTCAGCCCATTTGAATTCAGCTAAGCACTTTTCCATATGAATTAGTGCTGTGAAGCGTTATTACATATGGTGGATGCCTGTGCCCGTCAGTGAGAGTATTTCCATAGTGAAGTGCTGAATAATCAACAGTTTTGTTGAAAACCTAAAGCTGAACTTGCCCTTAAAGACCAGATGAGAAAAAGTAAGAGTTGTTCCTACAAGTGTCTTGTAAACATCCAGGCTTCTGCTATGACATATATGTAAAAAGTCTCTTGTATTACTAGTTTCTTTTCTGATAAATAACATTATGTTAGTTTCGAGCAAAATGATTTTTTTTTTCTCATGTAAAGCACTAGGTGGCTTTTCTTTGGAAAATACTTCTTGAAGTTAAATTAAAATGAAATTTCCTAGCAGTATTACTTAATAACTGAAACATGGGTGGCTTTTTAGCTTGAGATGTTGTTACACTGTGATTGTAAATAGATAATCCCTTAAAAATCCCACTAAATACTAGGAAACAGGTGGATCCTTAGCACGGTGTAGTGTACTCCTTTCCCTACTCCTGAAACTTCAGGAAGGAAGCACATCTGAGAACATGCACAGGCATGGGCTGTGTTCATGGGTACAGAGCATCTGTGCCTCCCTGCTGGTTTCTGTCTGAATTGGGCTCAGTCAGGACTCATCTGCCTGTGTTGTGAGGTTAAATAGGCTCAAACTCTCCTCTGACACCAAGCAGGTTGCCTCATCCATTTGTACGCACACGCCTTGCAAAAACAAGTGATGGTATCAGAAAACCACTTTTGTTTGCCATTCACACTCCTGCAACTGCTTCCCTACTGGTGATTCTTCTGTGGTTAAATTTGCAAAATCTGAGGTGGGGGTACTGGCCTGAAAAGTATCCAAAATTCTGGTTAAAAAAACCAAACGAATCCGTAGGGATACAGTTTGACTGTCCAGCTCAGACTCAGTCGTGCAAGATATTTAGCACATCCCAGGAGGAGCAGAATGCCACCACTGTCATTAAAGCAGTCTGCTGTGATGTTAGCCAGAGCCCTGCTGGGCTTCATTTGGAAACTACAGTTATGGTTGCTGGAAGGAGGCTGAGGGCACAGTAATTATGCTGCTGTCAAATTAGGTTGAAATATTTTGACACAAATGCAAGTTGAGTCTAAATGAACATCTCCATCTCAATGAATTTGCTGAGGTTTAAGCAGAAAGCTGTTAGTTTTGATATTGGCCTACTGACAACGGGGAGTGGAATTCCTTTTGCTTTTGCTGTTAGTCCTTGACTGCAAGCAAGCAGCACCCAAAAGGCAAGTTAACCAACACATTTTGCATTTCTTCCATTGTGTTCAAAACTGCTGTGGGTACGAATGTACTTAATAATCAACCTGGAAGAAGTTTCATCTCATGATGGCTATCCACGTCACTGAAGTATTCTACTCAGCTTAATGCTGCCAGGAGTTCAATATCCAGGGTATTTGCAATGTATTATCTCCAATCCTCATTATATTTTTTTTTAACTGCTTTGATTCCTGTAAAAAGCCTGAATTCAGGAACATGACATCATTCCACCTAATTGAGGTGCAATAATCATATAGTCAGCATGTTCAGAAAGGTGTCTTGTGGAACATCTTTAAACCTCACTTTGAAATTTTGTGTCTGAGGGAGGGACTTTATTTGAGCCCTAGTAGCTTTTAACTGCCTTACATTTAAGCTATTTGAAAGTCTGGCAAGCTGCTTTTCTTGTGATGTCTCTGTTACTGGAGTTCTTTATTAATGTAAAGGCAGACTACTTTAAACTTTAATTTTTCTAAAATTCAATCATAAATACAAAAAAGGTCAGTCTGACACAAACCCTTCAACTGATATATCTTTGCAGCAAAACCATTACTTCTAGACAGGCATTGCAAAAATGTGATTAACTGTGGAACTTCCTATAAGTGCACTGGGTAGAGTTTGTTATTCAGAAACCAATTTCTTGCCTTTGTTGGAATAAAATGAAATACTTCTATTTTATATTCTGGTGCTTTTTGTATTGCTTGAGGTTACCAAGTCTTCTTCCCCAAGTGATATCTCTTTAGATTTTGTTCAGCACTTCTTCCACATGTGTTGTTAATTAAATATGCTAGAGTACAAATTATTGGTGGGGTGTTCCTTGGAGTATTGCGCACATCTCTGGCCATCTGTGGTCAGCACTGAAGTAGCTGAACTGGTGGTATGATCCTTCATCCATCGTCTTGTTCTTATTGAAAGAAGTCGAAGAGGTTGGCATGTTTAGAATAGGCTATAGGGGTCATAATTGCTTTCTCCAAGGTCATTTGAAACAAAAGGAGAGAGAAAGAGGGAAGAGTTTTTTACTCAAATAAAGAGAAATGATGGCACAAAAAGGCAATGCCTGGTCTGACCACAAAAAACCTCTCTGCTGAAAATCTGTGAAAGGATTTCTAACAGCCTGAATGTGAGAGTCTGCATCTGCCTTCAAATAGAAGCCATAAAGGCAGAACACACGTTCAGTTTGAGCTGGATAATGTGATGTGGATACTTATGGAGACTGAAGTTGAATTTGGTGACTTGTGATTTCAAAGTGTATCCTAGAATGCTTTCATGTTCTTTTTTTTTTTTAAGTGTCCAAAGTGCTTTACAATATCAATGCTACAATTCAAGATACATATGTTAGGAAGGACAGGAGGTGAGAATAAAAAAAAAAAAAAAAACACAACCAAAATTACAGTCAAAGGAGCTGTGATGGGTCAGGAATTTTCTGCTACAATTCCTTGCTTCTCAGAGGCACCTTCCCTGACTGCCTGCTACCTTGACTTGTCCACTCATTGTATAGGTTACCTTTATTGTGAAATGAAATTATTTGTCTAGTGATCCCTGTTAACCCAGTGGAGCTTGCTTCCTTGTATCTGCAGTGTGCGTTAGCTCTTGATTCTTAAAACCACGTGGCAGTAATTTTCTTCCCCCACTTTAGGCAAGAGTGTAAGCTCATGTTGTCAAGTTTATAACACACAAATTGTGCAGCTCCTAAATGATGGAGTAGCTGATATCACGGTTGTAATTCATGTATCTGTGGCATCACCAGTGCCCTTTACTTGGTTTAATGCTTTAGCAAGCCTGTTTAACAAGGATGAATCTAAATGGGAGATTCAGATTTCTCACTCAGCAAACAAGATGCTAGTTTCTCTTGGCTAATGTTCATCTTTGTATTGTTCCCTTGTCTCTGTAGCTTCCTATTGTTGAAAAAATAAGGATCATTGCTCAGAAGGTGTATGGAGCTCAGGATATAGAGCTGTCTCCTGCTGCGCAGTCACAAGTTGATTGTTACACCCGTCAGGTAAGAACACCAGTGAATTACGCAGTCAGGTACCTGCTGGATGAGAGTCTTAGGAAACCTCGGGGTGTAAAAGGTTCTCAGATTGGAGTGTTTAGTCAAGCTTCGCTAAAAGGCGTGAGCTTACCCATAGTGCTAAACTGCGGAGGTCAGTATGGATTAGTTTAGATTACATTAGATAGAACAGAATGATTTTAACCTTGAAAGCTATCTCCTGTAAGATATGTATGGTGTTTGGAATCATTCTGAGATTGGTGATGAAACTCTGTACTTTCTATGCAGAGTGGTAATTTTGGATTACTGCCTTAAAAGTGACAACTGCACATCTGCAAATGTAGCAGCTAGCGAATGTGCCCAATGTTAGCATATGAGCGTTCATTTATACCTGCAAAAAACGAGTTTGCAAACACAAAAAGACCTGTGTGCAGCTATATGCTTTAATAACAAAGTTCCCAATACTTGTAAAATCTTTTGTTTTCCTTCTGTTCATATTATTTTCAAGGGGTTATAAATGCTAGAAGGTAAAATAGATCACCGTTCCTAAAGCATGTGGGAGTGAGCTTTGTTACATTTTGAAAACAGTTTTGAAACCATGTGGAGAGGTGAATTTATTTTATGTAATGGAATGGCTTCTGCACTTAAACATGGCTGGAGCCTTTCTGTCAGAAAATACAAACTATGGACAACATGTCATGGAAACATTCCTGAATGTACTTCAGCAGCCTGGTCAGACAGGCAGTAGTATAGCTATCCGCTCTATAATGCAAATCTCCTGAGAATTAATTTGATTTTCTGGATGGAAAAGCAGCTTACTTAGTGTACTTGAAGCAAAATAATCCATGTCTTTATCTTTTCCTGCTGTGATTCTCTAATCCATTTTTTAGTCTAAACATTAGTAGTATTAGAAAATATTTTCACGATGTCATTAAAGAATTGTTGTCAGTGCTGGGCTGCAGAGGCAATTCCCTGCAGTGCCGCCTCTCCTCCTGGCCTTGTGAATTGCATCCCTGTTTGTCAAGGAATTGAACAGAAGAGTGGAAGTTGCCTGACTCAAGGTTAATCGATAACCTGGGAGACAAATAGTGTGGGGGGAGCTGCTGAGGACCTTTCCCTGATTTTCATGCAGTTTTTGTCTTGTTTAAGAACAAAGCAAAGCATCATGAGCCATTTGCGTTTACCCCCAAGAAGACATTAGTACCCTTAGAGAGTTTTGGACTATGAATCCTAGCCTCAAGTAGGTATCTAACTAGGTCATTAGAGCCCAGAGGGAAGTGCCGTACTGGAGTTTTATTGAGTTGGCATAGGTTTCTTGTTCAGTGTGGTACCCATTGTGCACCCTTTCTGAAAATAGCACACTTTAGCCATTGTATAGGCAACTTTTGCACCTGACTCTAGATTGAGAACCCACTCTAGAAGCTGGATATCACTACAGCCAAGTCTCTGGAGATACAGACCTGAGCTGAGAGAGAATAGCATGTAAAATACAGTATTCTGTCCATTTCTGAAATATTAGCTGTTAAAAAACTGAGGTTAACTATTGCTATATGGATTTTAGGGTTTCTAGAAGATATTGATAACAAAGTGAAAGTATATTCTGTCTTTACTGTAAACTTAAAAACATTTTTCTTTTATTTTCTTTCCTTTTTCTATTAGGGATTTGGAAATCTTCCCATTTGTATGGCAAAAACTCACCTATCCCTCTCCCATCAGCCTGAAAGGAAGGGCGTTCCCACTGGTTTCATTTTGCCAATTAGTGATGTGCGAGCCAGTATTGGAGCTGGATTCATCTACCCTTTGGTAGGAACGGTGAGTGCAGAGTGTTCAGCTTGATCGCTCCCCTTCCTTTGACCTGGCTTGACAGGGAAGTGCATTTCCTGTTTGCCTCTAAAAATAATGTGTAGAACCAGGTGAGTTCTTGGGTTTTTATAATAATTTTATCCTCACACGTTTTGTAGCTCTACATTGATAGGAAAAGAGAATTAGGAAAATGTAATATCATATAAGAGCTTTGACTATAGGGTCTGAGAGAATGACTCTTGCCATTGGTTCTGTTTCTGATGTTTTCTACTTAGTCTAGGATACTTAGGCATCTTAATGCTGCAGAAAAAGGAATTTACATGTCTGTTGCCTTTCTTTATTCAAATTGCGGCCTGTAAATAACTGTAGTTACATGATTATATTCTAAATGTTAAATATTTCATCCGTCATTACAAAGCATTCTGTAATGTATTTTGATTAAAGGAATTGTGTTAGGAAGAAGTGTATGATTAAAATGATTGCTTTTCAGCTGATGAGCCTGATCTATTCCTAGTCCTTGTGAACATCTCTGCTGGTTCTGTAAAACTAAGTTATGGTGGGAAGGGTTAGATTTCTAACTGCAGAAGCAGACTCTTTCTCCTTTTTAGAGATTTAAACAACAAGGTGCTAAAAAGAGGCAATTGTCATCCTTTCTTCCTACCTGTCTTTAAAAGTACAGACACAGATTAGGAAGCTCCTGATATTTTCTTCCCTGACATGCCTTATCAAAGTATCTGAGAAGCTAGTTAGCTCATGCCTTTTGTCAACCACACACATCTTATTCCGAACAGTAGTTGAACTGCGTCTGACATCTCATAGCATGAATTGTTACTTATATGTAGTTGATTCATGGGATGGTGCTAGAGAAGGGATGCAAAAGCCATTGCATTTCCGGAAAGAGTACTCTCCCAATGTTATCTCATCTTCCCAGAGCATGGCCTGATTTCCTTGTGTAGCAGTACACTTAGGAAAGGCTAAAAGTTTCTAATCTATTGTTTTGAATTCCCTCTGAAACAATCAAGTGTTTGAAACAAGGAAGGAAGTACTCTCTGACCAGGAGAGTTCCTGGAGTTCAGGAAACTGTGTCACTTTAACTCACTGGACTTGGGGATATGCTTTCCTTCTGCATGGCCACATTATGTGCATCCACCAGAAGTGGAGCACAGCTGTGTATTTAAATGGTGTAAGACCAAATTTCAATTCCTGGTGACAGAATAAAATTTGTCAGAAGTTCTAGTATCTCCTTCATGGCCTGGATTCAAGTTTGCACGGGAAGTTTTGTGTCATAAAGCTGTGAGAAGCAGAGAATGTTAAGAATGGGCAGCACCTACTTCAAATCCATGAGGGAGCTATTCTGTAGGATGTCAGAGTGAAATGTTCTTGGGTTGAGCTTTCTGAATGAGTCACACTCTGCATGCTTCAACACAAACTAGCTGCAGTTCAGCCTCATAAATCCATAGGAACTGTTCATAGGAGCAGTATAGCCCAAACAAGTTCAAGGATTACCTCTCATTTTCGGTTTCTGCCTAGAACCAAAAAATATGGTTCTTATGAAGGACATCTTATATATGGGATTTGTTAGTGGGGGAGATTGTAAAAAATACATCCAAGTTAGTTACCATGACTTTGCTGAGAGGTAGTTTAGCCATGGAGCTTTTCCCATATCAGGAACTGGATCGGCAGTATACTCTTAGTGTTATGTATTCCAAGAGAGTTTGTAGGGCAAGGTGCTGTATAAACATAAGATCCCCAAGAGCTAAAAATCTAAATAGGCAGACATCGATCGTTGGTTGTTTGGAAAATATTGCTAATGCTCAGGAATGTGGGACAGAACACTCCTTGGAACTATCACAATTGCTACAAATCAAAATGAATGAATGAATATGAATGTATTCCTAACATCCTTACCATACAATTCTTTCTCTAGAATTAAATTTATGGCAAGAGGTCCAACTTGCTGCATTTCAGAATTGAGAGTTGTGATCATCAGGAAACAAACTCTCACAATAGAGTTGTACCACTACTTTTGAGATCACTTGTCTATTTTGCCACCTTCAGATTTTTTGTGGGTGTTGCTGTCAGCAATTAAGTCTTAGGGCTAGTGGTACTTTTTAAGTTGTGCAAGAAGGAATATTTTTGATGTTGGGTTCCAAAACTGAGAGTCTTCCTTTGACAGTTCTCTTACTAATGAAGCTATCCAAAAATGTCTACAAGAACAAAGCAAGCATAAAAGGGCATGTCCTGAAGGCTTAAAGTGGCTGGAGGTCAGATGCTATGAGTAGAGAGATTACAGAAATACTGGTGACAGCATATGGTGAAAGCATCCAGTCATGACAGTGGATTAGATTTCTTTATATAGGAAAAAAAGAAGGAGCAGTATGTATTTTTTCCTTTCTTTACTTGCTGGCTAATTGTATTAATGGAATAGAATCCTTAATACCTAAGCTGCTTTAGAGCCTTCTTACAGCTAAGAGCTTTCTGATGGCAGAATAAATGCTATCGGACAACATGTTCGTTAAAGTTGTAGTGATAATTCCAATGCTAATTAAATGTCAAACTCCATTCTCAAAGCATAATTTTTACTGAATGAGCTCCTCTCATTCTAACCTGGCCGAACTTATCAGTGGTAAAGCAAGTTGTTAGAATTCTCTAATTTAATCGGGAAGAGCATTACAAATGAAAGAGAGAAGTACTGCTGGAAGATGATAAACTATCTGCAGTAACTAGCATTTGTAGTTTAACTTTGTCATTAGCACATGTAAATTAATGAGATTTGTATTTACCCCAGCACTGACAGGCAATCATTATTTTTTTTTAACTAAATATTTAACATGTTGTCTTCATATTCTCTAAGCAGTATTTGTTTTGTGTTATGGTTGGCTCTGGTTCCCTTACAGCATGGAAGTCTTTCCAGGAAAAATGAGCTGAGCCTTATCGGAGGAAATCAGCAGTGAAACAAGAGGTGCATTTAATTAGCACTGGCACAGCTTTTATCCAAGTTCTCTGCGACCATGACCCAGAGGGGCTACATCACTCTCACAGGTGGACTGTTGACATCATTACTTGGCTCAATAGAGTGATGGCAGGAAGGCTGCTGGCGTATACGTAGGAAACCAGTGAGGTCATTCCCTAGCAATGCTTGGGTGGAGAATTATTAGATTTTTGTAGTATGTGTGTTTCTCTCCACGCCCACCCAAAAAGCCATTGCAGTTTGGTGCTTTCTCACATTCAGCCACATTTCCGTTGTTCTTTCTCTTTCATGTGATGTGCAAGAATGCAGGCTGATCGTAGAAGTAAAACCTGTTGTCTTTTGCCTTTGTGAAGTGATGCTACCAAATCACCAGTACAAGTAATATCGCTGTGTTTGAATCACAGTGAGATTTTTAAATATGTACTACCCTTTTCCAGCCATGCACTTTTGTTTTAATGGGTTAAAATTACAAGCAAGGTCCCTTTGAAAATATGTGGAGCCTTTGGAGTATTGCCAGCTCCCAGATTCTCACAGTGAACTGACATCCTTCAGATATCGACACATCTGAAGAAAGGTTGGTCTATTACAGCAATATTATTTTTCTCCCCGTAGAGAAAAGCACTTCAAGTCTCTGGAACTAGTTCTGAAACTGTATCTTCTGGGAAGGAACTCTTGGGGTGACCCAGTGTGGTTTGAAACCAGTTTATGGAAGCGATAAAGCCCTGAGAGCCAGGACTGTGCTGCTAAAATATTACCTGAATAGTGTAAGGGAGAAAGAAAAGACCCTGAAAGTAAATATTTGTATGAATACTTTTAGAAGGAAAATACTGTTCCCTCTTGAATGAATTTCTTCTTTCGTAGTGGTTAAGAGCTTAACAAGTTTTGACAGTGTCCTTTGAGCATAAGCTGGAGTCCAGGCCCACCTGGAGTGAAATTGCAGTTTCCTGGTGGTCCATGAGGCCCAAGTTGTCTCCAAACTGTTATTTTGTCACTTCTCTCAGGCTCTCTTATGAGACAGCTGTATAATTATTGGTGGATTGCCCAACTCGTCCTGACGATCTGTGTAACATAGGGTAATTTTTCAAAAACGTGAATGATGGTGAGATTTATACCTGCCTTGTAAAGCATTTAGCTTGCAATGCAATTTTATGTCATTTACAAAGGAGTAGTGCACTGCTAAGTATTCTGACCTCTCTCAGTCCAAAAAATATATCCCTGGTGATGCAGCATTTGGCACCTGCCTTTGATGTTGTATAGTTGCTGTGTTGTAGCAGCGCTCAGAAGTCCCCAGACAGCTGGCTGTAAAAATAATAGGTGCTCATAGACTCCGCAGGCTGGTTTCGAGATAACTGCAGTAAGTGTGGAAAAAGTAACAGAAAAGGAAAGCTATGAAGTTAAACTCACATGGGAAATGTAGGTTAGAAATTGTGTAGTTCTGAATTGAAAAATGCTAACAGGAAAAGAAAAGCCCATGCTCTCCTCTGTTAGATAATGTGCCTTTGCATTTATTACAGTAGGTGTAACCCCTCTCGGGAAGGCGGGGAGAGGGTTTTTCTGAATTACACAAGGCACGTGGTTCCTGAACAGTGACGAGGTACGCACATGTGGAAATGCGGAATAATGTTACACTTGGTGGAAGGCTGATGAATTATTCAGGGTAGGGCTGACAGGGCAGGGGGTGAACACATAGGTAAGATCAATGGCTGGAAGTGAAGGTGAGGACAGTTAACTTTAGTTCATTGTGTTTAAAAACTAGAGGCTGAGAGATGGTTAGCGTAACAACAGCAAATCCACCTGTGTTCCTCAATGGATTGCATGATGTGGTAGTGGTAGTATTGGGTTGGCCAGAGGGGCTCTCTGTGGATGAGGCAAAAATGGGCCCAAGTGAATGATTTAGCTGAAGGGATGAGGAAAAAATTGCAGATTATAATGAAAAGGAGTATGTGGCAGCCTTTGGAAATGTCCCAGGTGTGTAGACTGTGAGGCAGTTAAGATTCGAGGATGATTATGGCCATTTGTGGTGAGAAGATGGGACCAGAAGATTAAGGGGAGGACTGGAAAGATGGGGTTAGCTGGAAAGGAAAAGAAGTTAAATTGAGAGCTATACCAGTGGGAGGAGATACCTGTGAAATGATTTGAAGACACATCCAAGATGTACATGGAGAACTGGAAGAGGGCACTGAAGTAAAAGCCACAAGGGTAAAAAAGACTTGAAGGTGTTCCAAAAGCATTAGTTGAAACAATGACAGGATCTAAGATCTGGCCAGGAAGAAGTCATGGGAGTAATTGATGGATGTAGTTACAGGAGAGCAGAACATGCCTTGCTGATGACTAAGGATTTTTTTTAAATTGCAGAGAAAAAGAGTAGAGTTTAGCTGACTTGAAAAATTTATTATTGCCTCTGTAACTTTTGAAAGTACGTAGAAAAGAATGTATTTAAATGATAATTCAGAAATTTCCATATGCTCTGACCATTTGCTGTTTACTTCAACTATTTTAAACTGATGTGGGTAAGCCAGTGCTGGTTGGAAATATAGAGTAAATATACTTTGCTTCAGATCATTGTACCTCCCTGCCATAGCTGTGACAGACATATGGTAAAATTCCCTCTTACACCCTCAAAAAAAAACCAAAAACAAAAACCCCAAACAGCTTCTCTTTCTCCTCTGGCATTTAGAAATTATCTTGACAGATAATGGAGGCAAGGCACTTAGATTCTGTGTAGTTCATGCTGTCTCTCTTGGCTGCTCTGTTTGTTTGCTAGTAAACATTATTTAACCTACATTATAATATAGTACAATGTATTGCCTTTTCTGAATGAAAGACTAGGTCCCATTGCTGGTCGTATCAGCAAAATTAATTTGCAGCTTATTACAGCTTCCTTCAACCTAGCCTTACATTCCTCAAGGGCCCGCACTTGCAGTTAGCAGAACTAAAGAAATGATTTTGCTTTGTTTTCTATTGAGAAGAAAAAAGAAGTCATGTAGGCATGTGTGTTATTTCAGCAAACTGAATAGCTGGAGGAGGACTTGTTGTTTTGGGACAGGATGAAACCATTATACAACGTATCACAGAAGAAAATAGACCCTGTGGTTTGGTAAGCTATTTAATGTTTAGATTAGATGAGATTTTTCTCAATACAACCTCCATTACAAGCAATTTCAGTATGACTATTGTAAAATCAGTTCTTTGTATTCAGTGTCCATATTATATATTTTTCCATCTTACCGTATTTTAAGCCTTGTCAGAGAATTTTTTATGCAAATGTTTAAATTTGGCTCTAAACACTTGAAAATGAACTTTTTAATTACAAAAATGAACCTAGTGTATTTCTTGTATCAATCAGGTTTCCTTGGTTGTCTTTTCCAAAGATATTTTTATTAAATACATCCATAGAAATGTAACATTGTGTTCAAGCTCTTAGACTTAATATAATAAATGTGTGCCACTGTTAACTTCAAATAGTTTATCTGAATAGATCCCTTAAAACAGATGCTTATTTACAAGTACAAAAAGTGACTTTCATGTTTCACTTTAGTCAGTAAGTGATACCCTGAAAACGCATTTTGATAGCCTCCCATCCCTTGTAGTGGGAATTTTACCTAGCCTCCTTTGCTTTGCATGTAAAGGGGGAGAGGATATGGTCAGCCATGCTATCTCACTGGAAGATAGGGTAGGTCAGAGCTGCTGCAGAGGAATTTCTTAAACTGATATGCCTAGATCAGAAGTGCTTTAGCACATGTTTTCAATTAAGATTAGCTGACTTGACACATCAGCTCAGGCAGTATGGATTCATTGATCAAGGGTAGTGCCTGGCTAGTGTGGACAAGTTTAAGCGATCCTGGAACAAAGATAACTGTTTCAGAGCATAATGAGTTTTCTTCAGTGTGGTTGTTAATGTCTTGCCCTCATCAGACCTGTGAAGTTGTATGTAATGAACTCAGTGCAGCTGTCTTAGGATTGCAAATTCCGTTAGTGTAGGCAAATAAAATGAGAATCACCTGTAGCATGCATGTAGCCAAAGGGGACACTTCTGTGAAAGTGTAGTTTGCTCAAGGCCTTCAGAGAGTCTGGGAGTCATTAAGATCCTTGCTGTCTGTTCCAGTAAGACCTAACCATGAGCATGGTTATGCTTTCTATCTGTTTCATTCCCTCATCTCTGATTTACAGTCTGTGATCCAGGCGAGAATGAATATAACTGCATCAGGTAAGAAAGGAAAAAATCAAGAGATTGATATTCCATATGGAGATCAGGGCTCTTTGAATGATGTACATTAGCCTATTTGCATAGGGCTTGCTATTAAGAAAGACATACCCGTTAAAAGTGGGAAGTGCCATTTGGACAGAAGCCAGCAGCAATTTTGGACCACTGCCCTTAGATTTTACACATGACTTCAGCCGTGAAATAGGGACTTTGCAGTGGCAACATAGGCACGTGCGAGTGAGCAGTTAGTGAATGCCTTGCCAGGCATTCTCCAGGGCGAAGAGGGAAGCAGGTGGCTGAATTGTGCAGCTCATGACAGCTTCTCCGTGGTGCAGCAGTGCTGCCTGCCCACCCCGATCCTCTCCTACAGCTCTGACAGCGCTGGTTAGCATGCCTGTTGTGTACTTGTGCCAGTTCAGAGCAAGTAAACAGGTTTGATTAAGAGCTCATTCAGTTAATCGGCCTCAGATGCGTGTGCTTTGATCAAATGCGAAGAGCTCAAAAATCAGTTTATGGAACGTCTTGAAACAGCAGTGTTAAGGGTTTGTATTTTCATTATGCTATCTATACAGAAAATGTACAGCCCTGAGAGGGCAGCCAGGTATTTACTTCTGCCATTCATGATATTTTGGATGACTTGCTGCATGAAGAGGCTGATGCTGCCGGACCCAGGGGTCACTGAGTCTTGATGGCTTTGGGGTGGGGTGGGTATCACTGCTGCCTGTCTTAGTTCAGCTTGGTAGCAGCAGCAATGCTCTGTCACTTCCAGCTTTCTGCTGTTCCTCCATATAGGGATGAAATGAAATGATGTTTCATGCTCCCTATTTTTGTTTGTTCAGCCTGATAAGCTTCTTCAGTTGAAGAAATCACAGTTTCTGAAAAGATGCCTCATGGTTCACACTGGAAATTTAGAGATTCAGCCATTTACAAGCAATAGTTACCTTTTAAAACTCCTCTCTACGTGCGATTTTTTTGAGAGGCTATCTTATGCTCACTGTAAAAAAAAAAAACAATGCTGGCCCTTCAACATTCTTCTAGATCCATTTTTCAAATGCTAATTTGCAGATTTTAAAAGTATCGATTCCTTGGTAAGCAGCAAAAACCTTTACAGTTTGGGTCAAATAACTGAAATTCTTTCAGACTGTCCAGTAAGACAAACTATCTAGCAGATGTAGATAGCTGTATATTTGAGTTTGGCAACAACTGTTATTGAAACTCTAAAAGTGATTTAAGGCTAATAGCAGGAACCTAGCTGGAGGCTGCAAGTCTGTGACTGAACAGTTTTATTGAGTTGCGGATGAATAAGGTGAAAGATGTTTTGAACTTAATAATGTCCCCAGCAACTTGCTTGCTTTCATTAAATTGTGAAATATAGGATGAATAGTGCGCTAATTAACATTACAGAGGAATGAACATTTGTGCTTACTGGTCAAGGGATTATCCTTGTTAAAACAGGAAATGGACTCTGATTTCCTGTTTGAAAGTATTTTCTTCATAAACTCTGCTTGAAAACATGAGGTTAAAAATAGGTTATACTTTTACATAGTAAAATATACATCTATTATTAGTTACAGAATAGCTTATATATGGAAGGAAGGGCACTTTCGAAATTGTTTTATATTGAAATAAATACATCCTGCACATACTTCATAAAATAGCATTTTTCAAGAAATTAGAAACTGAGCTCCTCTAATTTATTACATTGTCACACAGGCTTTATAGAAATTATAATACTCAACATTTGCATAATAAGGTCCCCTGACAAATCAGGGGCAGGGCCACAAATAACATTCACGATTTCCTGGCCTGCAAAATCATGCAATGTTTATGTCTAAGAATGTGAAGAATTGGATCGGGGTATTTGCATCAGAGTAGGCTGACCTACATTCTGTGGGCAACACTAAAAGAAAGTTACACTGCTACTCCTCCTCTACGCCACCCACCCACTCAAAAATCCTGAGGTATTTCCTGAGATATTCCTCGTATGTCCTTATTTAAGAAAAAAGAAGGTACAAATGCTGGCATACTGTATTTCGCCACTGGTAAGTGGTAATAGGTTTATTTTGAAAAGACCAAACTTTCTTCACTTCTGAACCTGTGAAATGTCATGACTGGAACGTTACCTTTTGACCATAACTGAGGAGAAGGTTGCATAAAACCACCTTGGTAGCCTACAGATCAAGAGACGTCTTCCAGGTGGAGAAGTCCATTAAAAAACGTATTCTCAGCATGGTACAACAGTGACCCACAGGCTTCTACAGATGCAGCATTTCTGGTGCTCGGAGAGGCTACTTGATGCTGACCTGTGACTGTCATCTGTCTTCCCATCTGCTCTTCCTGCACCCTGGTGAACATCACTTGTCAAAAGATGATTTTGTTCTGGTTTTTTTCTTAATAGAAGGAAAGAGAGAATAAGGCACATATCCTTGTGTGCTTGAGGAAATTCTGTTTCCCAGCAGAAATACTGTTGCAGTAGTTGACAGTGTTTCCTGTGTCTGGGACTAAAACCCTGCTATGGGCACCCTGTCAGCTGGTCCAGAACGGTGACTTCCCTCTCTCACACCCGTTTCTCCATGGTGGATGTGTCTGCCAGCTTGACCCATCTTTTCTCCCTACGATTTTCTTCTCATATTTTTGGGGATAAGAGTATATTTAGTTTTACACCAAGATTAAGCCTCTCCAGTTCAATGCCTATTCCACACAGCTGTGGGAAAATTCTGTTTAATGCTTCCTTCTCTTTTGCATTGTAAAAGCCAAGAACATTATTTCTTGGCCTGGAGCTGGACTCCTAAGAACAGAGCTTTCCATAGGGCTGTGAAGAAGAACTATGATCAGGTCTGAGCTAACAGTTGCACAGGTAAGGGAAGAAATAACTTTATCTCTCCTCACCGTTTTGTTACTGCAATTACATTCAAAATGTATCTGTATGAGGTATCTTACCAACACCAGTAAAACTTCCTGAGTGCTAACTGTGGTGCAGCAGCTGCATTACGGTATATTTTTGTCATAGGGGAAAATTATGTCAATGTTATTTAGCTCCCAGAATTCAACAGTAGCTACAACCTCCCCAGCATGGAAAGGCTTAGGCTGACGTGGAGCCCAAGCAACAGTCTGCCTGTGTTTCCTATGTCTGGAAGGTGTATGTTAGTTAGGTATTCCCAAACTGAAGTATGGCGGGCCTGTGAATACGGGCTTGGCTGTGGTGACTCTGTAAAAGTCAGTGTCTGATGCAGTGCTGAAATCGTGGGCTTGCCATGTGCAGGGCTGTATTTAAGACCCGTCCTTTCATTTGGGTGTTCCCAGGGCTGGAATCCAGTGCGCTGGGTAGCGGTGCGGTCTGGGACAGCACAAGAAATCTGAGTCAGGTGCAGCGCAAGATGTGCGGGTGTTCGCTTTTATAGCAAAGTTTGGCTTGTTTGAAACATTTTAAACTCTTACCTCAGTGAATATCCAGTGGATGATAATGCTATGCTAGCTATACCAAGGCGTGATACTTTACAGGTTAGTGCCTGGCAGCTGCACATTCAGCTTTTGCTTGAAGTCATATAAAAATGCCTAATATAAGTGGAACATCCTCTTTAACCAGTTTCACATTTTTAATAATATTTTTTTAGTAACATGTCAAAGTTTGGAGCTAATTGTAGGCTAAACAGTTTCTCTCCAGGGACTCAGGATTTTCTGAAGATGAAATCCTATAATTGCATGATATTTTAGGTTGGCGTATCTGACCACAGCATCTTTCTTTAAGAATCATGTTTCTTTAGGCAACATAAGGATCTGGGCTTTGGGCTTAATAAGAAAAGATAGTGACATGAAGAACTTCAGAATGAGATGTTCAGTCATATATAGGAATGTTGCAATTGGAAAGAAAATATTTTTAAAATGTTAAAGATCTACACATGCTGTCCTACTTAACACTTTGCAATACTCTAAAGACTTTGAGTCTAAACGTAACCTCAGAGTACATGCTTTCAGGAAAATTAGTGAGAATTAGGTAATCAGGTCATGGTTTCCTTTTCTGCACAGCCACCCTAAATTCATCAGGGGCTATTTTTTTTATATCATTTTTACAGGCTTTTACTTAACTTTTTTTAGTTGGAGACCACATGTCTGTATCAGAATTTTAAAAAGATGGCTAGGTCCAAATCAACTAGTTCTTGTTCATACAAATATACAAAATAGCATAAAGATACTCAGTTTTAATCATCATTTAGCAACCAACACATCAACTATTAAATGCATGCAGGCTTGTGATAGTCACAGAAATATCACTTATATCCCCTGCAATCTTCAGAAAATCTTTTTCTGATTCTCCTTAAATTCTGGTTTTATAATCAAAAGCAGTCTATGCAGGAGGATTGAGTATGTGTTGATGAGAAAGCTGCACTGATGCATGTGAAGGCAATACCTCTTACAAAGGTGGCAAACCTTTTTCATGTAGCAAGCCACCCAGCAGGCTAACATCCCACAATACTGAATATTAGGTGTGTTTTGAGAGAGCCCTCTGGTTTCGGTACTGCAATCAAATAAGCACGCTGTGAATGAGAGCCGCAGAGGAATGTGGATAATGTGTTTGCCTTTTAGTAAATCATCAGTAAACTCTAATGCTGAGACGGTCTGGTTTTGTTACTTGCTCACTTAATAAAACCAATCAGCAGACTGAGGCCAGAAGAACTGTGACAGTTTGTCACCTATAGAAACCTGTTGTGCTTTTTCTAGTCTTTTTTTAAGCCTCTCTTAGATAAGTGAAAATAAATCTCCTGACCTCATTTTACTCTTAATTTATCTTTTCCACAAAACCGCATGAAATTCAACACCGCTTAAAGTTCATGCTCGGCTCCTTATTTTCAGTCTGCTGTCAGGAGCAAGGGTGCTGCTGGAGAAGTGTCCTCGGGGACATCACTGAGGCTGTTCTACTCAAACCGTAACCTAAAAGGTGCTTCACAGAAGTACAATGTTGAATCTCAGTGGTGTTAATTTATCAGAATTTTTGAGAAACACTGATAACATGGTGTAAGAAAATCTTATATTATGCTTTTTTTCTTTTAGGCAATAGTATACATATCACAATGTGGCAAATGCACCCCCAAAAGTGCCAAAAAAGTAGTAGCATCACATAGGTGGTATCACTGAGTTGTTTTTCCCCAATTCTGTTTGCAACACTTGCCTCTTGCTGCTCAGAAGTTACTGCATTTGCACTACTGTCAAAAACTGCCAGTGCTCAGAAATGAAGTGTTAATCTGGGAGTTTGTCAAGAATGTTGTACAACAAAAGCTGTGACTTTCACATCTCTGATCCATGAAATAAGCCAAAATACAGGGGTCTGTGGTTATTATGCTGGAAAAAAAAATGCTGGTGGAGTTGAGTATCTTATATGCAGTACCGTTCGTATTACAAGATTATGAATGCCCTGTTTCCCTGGTCAAAGAGGAGTTCCCTTGCAAGCAGCTCCAGGCTTCGTTCAGCCAGTACTTGTTTGGAAGGCTGTCCTGCAGATTTTTCTCACCATGCTTTTGGCCCAGATCCACTTTCTGGCTTCCAAGAGTGTTACTACTAGGCAGGATGTGTGCCTGTTTGAAAGCAGCGCTTTCACAGTGCTGCTCTCCTATCTTTTTACTATTTTGTAACTGCCCACACAAATCCAGCCCTACCGCGGAGTATTCAGGCTTTTGGATGCACTATATCAGCATCCAGAGGAAATGTATGCGCTATACATTTCGGTTCCTACTCAGCTTTGCCATTGACCAGCATTTTGAGTGGTATCTCTTTCTTGCTGAAACTGGTTTAAGAATTTCTGTGTATTTGTGTTGAAAGGGCAGTTTTCCACCCATCAATTTGTACATGTTTGACTCGGTTCATGATGTTATTACTGGAGGTGGAGTGCAATGAATGGAGCAGTCATCATTTGATGTCAGAAGAATTTCCTTGTAAGTACAGAGAAATGTAAATTGTGAGAATGAATTCATTGATAGAAGGATGCGTTTAGTTTGATCATCAGGTGTTCATGGAAAGTTTTCCTATAACTGAACAAGAGATTTCTGCTGACTGTTGAGAGTGTTAAAAATCATCATTCTGTTGTTTGTCCCCATTTTGTTTGTAGTATGGACTGCATTGAAAATGCATGCATTTATTTACACATTGCATTAAACCATGCATTGTCTTAGTTGTGTTCAATTTTATTACACTTTATTGCAACAAATTGATATAATTCCATAGATGACCATCAGCTCTTCGTGATAGCAGTCAAAAGCCTAACCTCTTCCCTCCTTTTTCCCCTCCTCTTTTTTTTTTCCCTCCTCTTTTTTTTTGTCCTTGGAGCTGTTTTGGCAGCTGGAGGCAGTTTTTATTTTGATACATTTGACATGAAGGATGGAATGTGTCCAGTTTGGGAAGCAGAAAAGCTGGTGGAGGGGAAAAAAAACCTCCATCGTTGTATTCAAGAGTATGCTTTCCGGTCCATCAAGTAGAAACAGTTTTGGTTTCAGCTCAGGATATACACGAGAATAAATTGCAATTTAAGGGCTTGTTTTATTTAAAGGGAGAGAATTTAGCTATGTTGTTGGCACCATAAAACTTAACATTTTATGGAAACAAAATGGAAAACCAGATTATGGCATATATTAAAAATAGAATGTGTAACTTACGACTTCCTCTTGGCTGGATCCCCAAAGTTGTATATTAAAAAAAACAATAACGACATATATGCTCTTATGGGGATCACTCTGGGACTGAAAGGCATATGCATCCAAATGCAGGGTTTTTCTGTGTGGTCAAAATTTCAAAATGATCATGCCAATGAATGTCCTGAGTTCATTCAAAGTATGCAGGTGTTTCCACGTGCCTGCAACACCTGTGCAGAAGTGAAGGAGTATGCATACCCCCAAAGCATGTGTGTAGTTACCTCCTTTCTTGTGCCTGTGCAGTTGTAAAGGGGAGACTTGCTGGCTCCATCCCTGTGTCACTCAAACCCTCCTTTTACTTCCTGACTATGAAGTGTTACATCCTTTTGCATTAGGGTCACCGCGTTTTGTTCTTCCAGGCTTGCCAAAAAGGACAGAGGGTGGGGAGGGATGTCGATTAGAGGGCTTCTGGCTTCTTCCAAGGGGGGAGTGAGCCAGGGAATGTACTGAATGAAAGGTGTGTTCTTAATGCTACTTGCTTGAGCAATAAGCAGCTCTGACATCCTAAATCTGACCTCAAAAAGCACTGAACTCTTCCTGATCTTCAGCTCTCTGCCCTAGTTCTCCTTCCCATCTTGTGTTACTGTTTACAGGCTGGTGTGACTGACTCTGCTTTAACTTCAGGCATGATCTCTACAAGCCATGGCAGTCTGTGGTATTAGACTCCTGCCAAATGGGATCCCTGGAAAACCTAATTTAGCCCTTGCCACAGAATGAGCTTCCACTTGTGGTGTTTTTTTTTTCTGTAAAATGTACTTTTCCTTCCAATAAACTTTATTCTGTAGTTTTGTGAAAAACAACAACAAGAAAGTGAAAAGGCAATTTGTGTAGACCCTCAAGGAATTTATGACAGGTAAATTCAGAGAAAAAGTTGACAAATTAAGGGTAAACTTGGAGAAAAAGTTCACAAGTGCGTAGAATACATTCGCTGTAACTGTAGAATGAATGTCTTCATTCAAACCTTCACCTAAAACCATTTTATCTGAAGTGCAAAGATCTCTCTTGTATGGGCCAATGCTGTGAGTGACCTGTTGGTTGTGTTGCATTAGGATGTCATTTTGTATGAGGTAAAATTACCTACAGGATCATATTAAACTGAAATCGGAATGCTCATTTGTAAAGTGAGGAGAAACCACCAGGCATTCAGAGAAAGACAGTCTAAGTCTGTTCTCATTTGGTGTTGCGATTAGGTCTGCTTTTCTAAAAAGATGAGTTGAAGTGTTCGGCGCTAATGCAAGTCATGAGGAAGCCGTGCCAGGTACTTTGTATTAGCTTTGTTCCATGTATTAAGCAAGTCTGATGCAACTTATTGCAGTGAGAATTTCAGAAGATAAATCTACTGAGGATGGATTAAAAGCAGGTCATATGAGAGGGTAGTTTTCTTACAAATGATGAACACAATTGCAGGAGCTGTTACAATACAACAGAAAAACAACAAAAGTCAAAGAGTTGTTGTAGTTTGATGGAAAACAAGTTAAGATCTTAATTGACTTTTTTGGTGTTTAAAGATAAAATGGAAAGGAATGTGCTCGTTTAACGTAAATGCATCTTGGACGCATCGTTTTCTTTTTCATGTATCTCATGATGTACTTGAGCCCAACTGTAGAAGAAACCGTAGGAGCACTAGATTTATAGAGGAAACCAGCTGCTGAAATTGTTTTTCAAATCTGTAGAAATAATGCAAAAAAAGTACCTAAAAAAGTAAAAAAGGAAATCGGGTGTAAATATTTCTGCCTTTTCACTACCTCTGAGGAGTGTTATTTTCACTGCACAATTCTAACAGCTCTATATAATTTCCATGGAATAAAAGATTAATTATATTTTAAATTATCCTGCTTTGGGTGCAATGGCATATTGACTCCTGATTCCATGGGGAATGGGTTTTAAGATGCATATGATAAATTCTTAATAAGTAGTTCCATACTGCTGTTTTAAACATGTATTTCTCAGAAAACCTTAACATCTGAATATTTCTTATGTTGTTAAATGCCGAATTCTGCACCTAGGATGGAGTAACATCGGGCACAAGTATAAACTGGGAGAGGAGTGGCTGGAGAGCAGCCCTGCAGAAAGGGATCTGGGGGCTCAGTACGAGCCAGCAGCGTGCCCTGGCAGCCAAGAGGGCAAACCCCATCCTGGGGTGCATCAAGCCCCGCATAGCCAGCTGGTCAGAAGAGGTGATTATCCTGCTGTGTTCAGTGTTGGTGCGGCCTCACCTTGACTACTGTCTGCAGTACTGGGCCCCACAATTTAAGAAGGATGTGAAGGTCCTTGAATGCATCCAGAGGAGGGCAACAAAGCTGGTGACAGGGCTGGAAGGCATGTCCTATGAGGAGCAGCTAAGGACTTTGGGCTTGTCTACTTTTTTAAAAGTGGCTTTGCTACTGTCCCTGTTTGCACAGGACGTATTTTCCCCTTGGCTCGCCAGTCTCTCTCATTCTCCCTTGTTTCTTCTCCCTGTACTGTTATCCTGTCTGTCCTTCAGAGAAGAAATAGGTTTTTTATGTATTCAGGGAATAATGTTGCAACAGTGTAGCAAATCTTAATGCAAAATTGGGAAAGGAGACAAAAACAACTTTCAGTTGCTCTGGCTGTCATTACCACATACTCCCAAGCACCAAGACATGCCTGTGCAGGTTGCCTCCAGCGTTCAGGTATCAAGACAGGTGTGCTCAGGTGGTCTGGTGGGGCCTCCTTGCAGTGACAAATTTCATCACCTCTTTCATTAGTTGGCACCATGTGTTGGTTTTGGATGTGCTGTTTTATACCGTTTGGCAGCTGACAGCAAGTAGTCTTTTGCCTCTCCATCCTGTTGGCAGCTGCGAGTCACTAGGATTCACAGCTTCTAGTTAGTTCTCTTGCTGTGAAGGGGCTCTTACTTACTTACCCATTTCATGTACCATTTCCTATATGGCATATTATTTTCTGTCCTGTCTTCAAAGCCATGTTCTTCTCAATGCCTTTTTTTCTTCCAGCTGCTAGACTTTAAATGTTTTGATTCTTCTATTTAATAATTTTGCTTTACCTCCCCCAAAATCAATAATGGTTTTCCAAGCAATATCTTACTTCTCTTTTGAAATAAATTTTTTCTATTCATTTGAATGGCGCATACATACTTAGCCCTTTTTCAGTCTTTTTCATGCATTCCCTTTGGATTAAGATTCTCCTCTGAATAACCTTTAGCTGATAGCCAGAAACTGTGGATATTTACTGCAATTTGCAGACTCAATTACCTAATTGTAAAAGTGCTTGTTGATTTCTTAGCGTGCCTGTTTATGCCTTGAGGCATATTCATGAAATATAAATAAGGTATGTCGTAAATAACCTTACAGTAAGGAGACCGGACTGGGGGGTTTGCGTATTTTCAATAGTTTATTTAACTTGTATCACAAGTTACTTCACATACCCTTAGATAAAGTGTGTGAAAAGTGTATTGTGGAAGCTGTTCATTAACTGATATAAAATCGACTGTCAGTGGGCAGAGAAAATAGATGGCAGGCAGTAGATGTTTACTGCGCTATGGACATCCTTAGCAGCTCCCAAATGTACTATTCAAAATCAATTTGCAGTGCCATCCTTCCCATTTGATAGGATATCATATTTGCAGTAACACGCCATGTCTTACACAGTACTTTTCATCGGTAACTTTCCGAAGTGTCACAGAGGAGTTGCAAGTGAGGTGCAATCCCTGTACTCAGATGAGAAGGAAATTGTCCATCACAAGCAACAGAATTGTGAAATTACCTGAGTTTCCTGGAAATCAGGATGGTACTGCAAGCGGTAGTATGTGCTGCTTGAGGCGTAGTTTGAACGATAGTACAACGTGAGTCTTGAAATCCTTGAAATGTTGAAGCTTGTTGTATTTATTCAAAAACATTTCCTTAAGCATGGTGCCAGATTAGCATATCCCTTCCATTTAGTGTCCCGCATGTTAACTGGCAGGTGCCGTAAATCTGAAGATATTAGAAAGCTACTGATCTGAATGTGTATACAAATTCAAGCTTATCGCATCAGAGAAAGATTTGCTGGTCTCTAGTTAGCTTACACAGAGCTAACACAAAGCTCCTGCTGTCCTACAGGACCAGGTGCTTGGCCATGGATGAGAAATGTTTGCTCCAGGACGGTGCTGCAGACTGCATGTGAATACATGTACCTTTGCCTAGGGGCAGCCATCCCTGTCAGGAGACAGGGCCTGGAGCCCCTGGGCAGAGTGGGGAGTTAAGTACAGGGTAGGAAAGAGAGCAAAACAAGGAATGCAGAGTTGTGTTAATTTTTGCACTGAATATCTATTCTTTAATACTGATTTCCAAACTGTTTATGTTAATACACGTAGGTCAACCCTCCCTGCTCCCTGCTGTTCACGTGGTTTTAAATTTTGAAGTGCTAGGAATGTTGTAACGTTTTGTTTGTTCGTTTGTTTTACTTATTTTTAGTAAAATAATAAAAAATACTGATAACTAGGATCAACCAACCCCAAAACAGTAAAAAAAACCCCCTACCTTAAATTGTTTGTAATTTGAAGTTTAGCTGCTTTTCTGCAGCTTCTTGGAGGAATCTGCCAATCTTTTAACAAAACTGAAAGCAGAATCTCTTTATTTTCCAGCAGAAATTTTTAATAGCCTCTGAGGTATTTGATTTGCTTTCGTTTTGAGTACTGACCCAATGATACATCCTCCAGGTCAAGCAGCTACAAAGCCTGTTCTTGAAATAGTTTATGAAACACTGCTACAGTGTAGATGGTGCATTAGGGCATAACGATGCTCACTGTTTTAGTTAGAATATCACCCCTGACTCCTTGCCACTTATTTAGTAAAAACTAGCTCTTTTTCAGATCTTCGCTTCATCTTTTGGAGATTGTTTTTATGGATGAGCAGAAGGTAGAGATAGCTGCCGATTCAGTGATGGCTGTAATGTCTCAGAATATTGTTCTTGTCTCTTGAGGGGAAAAAAAAGTTTTTTGTTATTTTTCATCTGTTTTGGAAGTGTTTGGAGTGGCATCTTTCCCACTCTAGCTACAGAGTATTTGGGGGGAGGTAAAGTACTTTTTTACTTTAAAAAGATTTACCACTTCTCTTGGTAAATCTTCTAGCATTTACTTTTGAATCAAAAAGCTGCCGATAACATGCTTAGAGGACTTGGTCCTGTACTGACGACTCAATGGAGAACAGAGCCTGTGAGTTATGGATGTAGGTGAATTGCTGTTTGAGTATCAAAATGAGAGACATCTGCTAACTGACTCCAGCTGCCTTAGCAGCAAAGATAGAGAAGTATAAAGTCTGTAGAAACATAGGTAAACTGAAACATGTGTGTGTTTGCATAACATCAGTTAAAGAAAATATTGCACCCATTTGTTTTCGGAACTAATTAAATGAGCCTTAAAGCTTCTGACAATAGGTGAGACATTCCTTTTTAATTCCAAAGAGGAATTCTGTTTGGAAACTTGATTAGAATTTCAGCAAACCTTAGGTACCAGCAAAGCTTGCTGTTTTAATAACCTACCCATATTTCATTTTATACTGTCAGCTTTATCTCTGCCAAAGCACCTATCACCTCATGCTGCCAATCCATTTTGGTGCTGGAAACATTTGGAAAGCTTTGGTTTATAGTAAAGACTTGCCCTTCTAAAATCCCTGTCTCATGTTTGCTGTCTTCATGACTATCCATTTAGCATTCATTCTTGTTCAGTTTCATTTCAGTAACAGGAGGCTTTTGAGAGATGCAAAGTGATGAGCCTTTTCTTTCGGGGAGAAAACCTTCTGAAGAAAGTTAACATGGAAAGAAAAAGCAAACATTTTGTTGGGTATGTCAGTGATTGGAAAAGACCAGTCAGTGTTTCCTAATTTCAGCATCGCTTGGATAATTTGGCTGGGTTGCACAGTTGTTGTTTTCCCTGTGTATTGCCCGCATTTTGAGTTTGGTGCTGTATTGCTATAGAGTGTGCTCCTTCTTAATGGAAAGAGGAGGAGGAGAAGAGCAGGGAAAATCCAGTTTTGCAATGGTAAGCACTTTGAGTTTGCAAGCTGAATTGTCATGTTGGCTTGTCATATGGACCAAGTCACATGTATTTAATAGGCTGTAAATCAGAAAATCTGTTTCTTAAACTGCTGTTTGAGAACTTGGTTTGGGTCACAAGAGTCATAGTGCCACCAGCGTCTCATCACGTTTCTTTTATGAGTTACTGGGGATGAACAGGCACACTGCAAACACTGCTTCCATTCACCTACTACACAAGCCACCCTATATCCCTTGCTGATACACGTGCAGAAATCTAAGATGTTCATACTGTGAGTAAGCAAACGCATAGCCGGGTGGTGGTAGGGATGCGGGTGCAGCTAGCAGTTGCAGGGCAAGCTCTTGAGGGATTCTGAATGTATATGTGGCTTATTAGTCCATGCTGAAATCTTCATGGCCACTGTTGCACCTGCCGTGTTAAAGCTCACACATGTATGCCTGCCATGCTTGTGGTAGGCATTGGGCGTGAGTTACATCCTTGTTTTTGCCATGTGGGTCTGTCTTGTACTATTTTCAGTACAGCTTTGGAATTAGCAATTTTGCCTAATCAAAGCCTTTGGCAAATATGACATTGATTTAATTTTTTACATATTTTTTCCTAATATCTAATGTCTTATGCTGAAGGCAACATGTTTTCCTCTGTGGTCTGTGTAAGCTGCCTTTTAAATGTAAACTTTGCTTTGATACAAGCCTTACTTCTTTTGTAGAGTTTTGTGTTTAGTCTGTTTTTGGTGCTATGTTTAAGATTAATGTTTGTAATGTTGCTGGCATTAACTTGTAAGTTCAAGCTAGTGAATGAAAGTATCTGCTCCTATTCCATCTCAGACCATGTGGGAAGATTTATTTAAAGTGCGCCTTGCAGCCCCACCCACTTCATCCTCGGAAATAAACCAGGATCTGAGCTAGATTATCTGTACCAAAGTGAAGGGCCATGCTTGTCTTCCATAAAAGTTTTCTTTCTTAATAAATGAATATAACATTTACTCTTCTGCCTTACTCTGGAGATTACAACATTGAAGATAAATGTAACTTACAACAGCGAGCCCAACAGCACAATCTGTCTTTCTGCACGATAACTGTTTGTTATCCTTCCAAAAAATGTGTGGTGACTAGCCAGACAGCAAGCAAAAGCAGTTTCATACACCTGTATGCCAGATGTTTTACAGCTGTGCAGATACTGCTGCTGCTGAACCTACAGTGAGTGCCATGGGACAACTGATTCAGGAAAAGTATGAATTTTTCTCTTGGGATTGGCTGAAATGACAGGGAAGGAGACAGAGCTGCCAATTGAAGGAATTGCATAGCACAACCAAGAAGCAAATCTTTTGGCATCTTGTTTGGGGATATTGCTGACATTGAGAGTTAGGAAGATTTCCTCTGCCTTCTTCATAGCTAAAATATTTTCCATGGAACCTCAATGTCTAATGAAGTTAAAGTAGGAATTGCTGAAGTTTGATTTGGTAACATTAGGTGAACTGATTCTAGTAATGAGCTGCATAGAGTGAGGTTTTACAAAGCTAGGTAGGAACTGGGGACTAAAAAAGTCCTATTATTTTTGAGGGCAGCTGGGTATCTGAATGTCACAAAGCTTTGAAAATCTTATCATTATTGAAATTAATTTTTTTCCCAAAACAGACCTTTTTATTTCTTAGTTCTTAAAACTATGGACAGTTTGACAAGGGAAATGGTCCTATCATCGCAATCGCAGTCCATTTTCTTTCCTTATGACTTCTACGATCATTCTCCTTTACAAAATACTTCGCAGCATTGATTTGGAGCTTGCAATATTTTGTAAGGAAGTGGGTTGTTTTTGCTATCATGCAATCTTTTATTTATTCAGCAATAATAACACATTTCTTTGCATGTCAAAATGGAAGTTCCAGGAACTGATATGCTGCACATGATATTTGTAGCAAAATCTCAGTGTAGTTGCAGCTGGATTCTGTGTTGTGTCTTTAAAGAGAGGAAGGGTGATATCACACTGCTCTGGGAAAGGGGCCAAGGTATTAGACATGAAAGTGGGCAGGCATATGTGCCTTTATGGGGAGAACAGGGGAAGGAGTGTGCTCCTGGAGGTCTGCATAGGGATGGACATATTTTGGTTGCTTCAGAAGCCAACTCAAATTTTGGATTAGCATCTGTTGTCTAGTCACTGACCCAAAGCTCTTAAGGCTTTTGAAAATCTGTTTTTAAGGTGGTGGTTTCAGGAATTTGTTTACTAGTGACCTCCCAATCTGGAAATGAAACAGTGTTTTCTGTTTTGTTTCTTACTTGGCTTTGCAGCCCATGGAGCGGGGCTGCAAGCATATGATGTGGAGAATTACAGCCACCACTATGACCTAACTTGATCTAACTTGATTTTAACTAAAATCAAAATTTTAATGAAAATTTTAACTAGATCTAACTAGATCTAACTTGATCTAACTTGATTTTGAAATGCAGAATTGAAGAAAAATTATGTCAAATTAGCATCATGATAACTCAGTGTGAGAGGCATTAATGTTTTGAAATGAAATGGCCCAAATCTTCCTGCTAAAACACAAACTTATCCAAAGCTCTGTGTTTAAGCTTACTTAACTCTTTTCATCAATGAACTTCTTGGTGCTTTTGAGAAGCATTGAAGGTAGCACTTTTCTAGGCTATGGAGCGTGAGTGGGAGGACCCAGTCCCACGCTGTGCAGTGCAGCATGGAGATCTGTGATGGTACCTCACGTGGCACAGTGGGCATGGGAAGGACTACCTATGGTTTCAAAGCTGGTAAGATGGCCAGTAGCAGGGGATTGTGTCTGAATGAATACCCTTTGGTTCAATGGCACATTTATCTGAATATACATCTGGCTTTTGCTTCCAAAGATACTGTGGGTTGCTTGTGTTGAGCTGCGCCATGTCAACAGGGAGCGTAATTAACAAGCAGGGAGGACAGCAGTCCTGGACCCGCATACAGCTGGGGACAGGTCCTCCCTCTGGTTTGGGGAATATTAGCTATGGTACTGAGAAGGCAGCTTACCCTGCTGACTGAGCGGCTATTTCTGCTTTCACATCATGCTATGAAGTTCATTTATTTCCCGTCTCAGACGTAATACGCTTTTAGTGGAGGGTTTTCCCCCATGATTATTTCCTGAGTTAGTAGATCTTCCTTCACTTTGGCAAGGATCTCCCTTAATAAAAAGTCTCATCATCAGTTATTAGTTTCATATGACTAGTCTGTGAAACACACAGGATTATTGAAAGCTATAAGATTTGTGTTAGCTGTTTTCCTACACAGTGATCCAAACGATCTCAGTAGCGCCTCAGTGGGTTTGATCATATAAATTTATTGCCGGTTACCCACAGCGAACCAACAAGCTGCAACTGTGCGACTAGAGCTCAGATGAACTTATCTGCTTATACCCAAAGCGGTTCAGGGAAAAAACAGCTGTAAAATAAGTGTTAGTTTTAGTAACAATTGGTTTGGTTATAATTGTTTTATAATTTTTTTGTAATTTTTACTTTCAATAACTTTTAGACTTTTTTAATAACATTAAGCTACAACTTCATTTAATCCTGTTTTTAACCCAAACAGTGAAAATGTTGGTACTCAATATTGCTTTATAGTGAAGTGGGAAAAGAAGAGTTACTGTGGTAGGACAGCATGCTACTGATAGCACCTCATGAACTAGCATAAAGTATCATATTATTAATTGATTTAATGAGTCCTTAGATCCTATGATACTTGAAAGAAGGTTAATTGGTTGCTTACAACGTAACTGTAATGGACTGTGTTTAAATGCATCATTTGATTCTCATTTTTGTGAAATATCCACTTATGAGGTTTTTCACTCCCCACTTCACTCCCCACCCCCAATATTCATAGCTTCTCTTGCTCTGAAGCATTTGAAGAGCATTAGCTCAAAGCACAGCGTCGCTTCCAGACCTTAATGTCCCTTGGGGTTAGGTGTGAACAGTCCTCTTCTCTAGCTAAGCAGAAACATGCCTGTCTTGGCTGACGGTTCAGGTAGCAGGTAATGCTAAATGGTGCTTGTCTGAAAAGTGTGATCAACTGGAATTGGTTTGGCACGGTTATATTCGGTATTAATTTCCTTGTTTGTGTAGACCCTATGAAGAGCAGTGTGGAAGCGTTGTGATTTTGTTTTTTTCTATTTGATTCTGTAAAATAAAGTCATTTTCATTTCTTGAGATGACGAGTGCCAGAGGCGTGGCCCAGCGTCCCTGAAAGGCTGTTTGGCACAGCCTTCCTTTACAGGCAGGTTAAATTACTGCAGTTGGATGCTCTGGAAGGCCCTGCCATAAAGGGAAATGTGGCTGCTGGAGCAGCTGTGCTCTAAGTCTCAGGAAGGCAAGCTGGGACAAACTCAGCCCACGCGCTCTGTTCTCAGTGCTAACTCTCTGCAGAGTGCCTGAGCAAGCTTCCCCAAGGTTTCTGTTCTAGCAAGACAAAGTGCTGCATTGTATATTAGAGGGAAAGTTTTTAAGCTGTTTGGCTGCATCCCCAAATTCAATTTATAGAGCTGGAACCAAGAGGTGGGGCATGCATGGACTCTGTGGCACACACTGTGCCTAATGTGCTATGAACCACAGGTACAGCAAGCCAGAAATGGTGGGAGCATTTCAACATAGTTGACCTTGTCAACTCAGCCTGTCACTCATCATTTTGCGTTAGGATAGCTGATACCATAAAGAAAGAAAAAAAAAAGTTAGTCTCATATAAATTCAAATTGTAAACTGAGAGCTTATGTGCGCAAGGGGGGAAAACTTTGCAGGAAATTTTGAATAAAAACTGCAAGACAGTTATTTTTAAATAGTTTACTTTTGACAAGAAAACATTTCCTTCATAGGCACTCAGAATATTGGGAATACCTACTCACACATATGGGCGTACCTACCTACCCACACACCAACACACCCTTAGTGGCAGGATACAATTAAGGATCCTTCCAGTTCTGGATTTGTATTTTCAGGATAGTTCGAATGAATGTGTGAATATGCATAGGAATTTTATCCCCATGAACATTCATTTTGATTGGCAAGTAAGTTAGTCATACTTCATAGTGACTGCCTTCCTGATCATTAGGATATCTTGCATCCTTCTACCTCCTTTCTTCTCTTTCCCCCCACACCAATATATTGGATGTGCTGGAATAGAATCAAATACAAAAGTTGCATCTATATACAGTGTAATGTGTTTGAGCATTTTTGCATCTTTGCTGGAAAACAAAACGGTTTGGACAGTCGGAGAATTATTTCTCTGATGAAATGTTGCAGATTTATTTATTTGAACCCTCTCTTGCCTGCCTTCATCCAAAGAACATAGTCTTTTTTAAGCCTCATTTGCAGAATTATGACATATTTTACACCCTTGTTCCTCAAAAAAAAAGCCGAGATGTTCTTTTCATTAGGAATAAATAGAAGACATCCAGGATTCAACACTTGCATCCATTTTACCTTTCTGCTTTCTCTTTTTTGTTTTAAAACTTCCCTCTTACCTCATTCAGAAATCAGCAGCTGTTTCACATTGTATATGACATCCTATCCTTTCTAGCAAGCAACTTTAGAGCATCTTTCCTCAGTATTTTGAGGGATGCAGAAGAGTCTTACCGGTACTTTGCTGTTTCTTTCTCATTGCTTCATCATGAGCTTGTAATATGTCATCTATGTGGTGCTGCTCCGTGTTGTCAGAAGGCTAATTTAATTAATTTTCATTAACTGTCCCTTAATTGAATTTTTGAAAGACAGATACAATTACAAACACAGCACAGGAAGAGCATAGGAGGAATGTCTGGCACAGCTATACAAATAGTTGTATTACTTCAAATATTCCCCTGCTGGTGAACAGGACATGTAATCTGTAAAGGATTATATGTAAGAGGGAAAAAATATTCAGAGCGATACTGAAGCTTACTGAAGTGGTCAAAGCCAGTATAAAAAAACAAAAGAAAAAAAAAAAGCGTCAGAGACATCAAATCACATGTGTGCCTCCAAAGGGCAGTGGCTACTCTTCCTTCTCCCAGGCACTCAAGCAAAAAGGAAATAAAAATTATCCTAATGCTTGTGCTCTGGCCATCATTTCAGGAGAAAGAGCCAAGGTGGCATTGCAGCCCACAAGCTGGCAGCCCACAAGCTGGCATCCCGAAGAGGTGGTGAAGGTTTGCCTTCCACCACTGAGGCTGAAGCACACAAGCACTGTGCAAGCAGCTCTGCATTTTACCGGCTGAATTGAAGTCACTCAGGAGAACCTGCAATTAAAAGCCCTAGGTAGCTCATTTTGAAGGACCTGTTTGTCTTTCCTACATGGCAAGGCATAAAAAAGTACAGACCACAAGTCCGCACAAGCAAATAAGGCTTCCTAATAGCTTAGGTTGGTCAGTAATGCAAATTGCCCACGTTGCATAAAGATCATCAAGTCCCATAACTGTGTCTCCTCTGAGCTGGAGCTTTGTTTCCGTTCCTGAGTTGCCAGTTTGAACCTGAGCTAATAAGCCATGGGATAGGAGCTCTTGAAGACAGGCCACGTTCAGTGAAAGATGTGCTGTAATGATATTATATGAATGTATTTTACCAGCGAGGTACACTGATTTGAATGTGGAAAGGCCATCCGCACAAGGAACACTGGTAGCTGAGCAAGCTCTGACAGTCAGTGACCGTGCTTCCTTATATTGCTGATAAACGTGCTGCTGCAGAAATCTGTAGTACGAACAGATTCTTTCACCTTTTTCTAAAGAAAATGTCAGCAATCATTTCAAATCATTTAAATGCCTTTTCCTAATGCTTTACATGTGCTTTACAAAATGGGTACAACTGGGAGACTCACTTTACTCCTTAGTCAAAAAGAGAGAAACTGGGATGGGAGAATTGGTGAATATATACGCAGACGCCCACCACACACGTGCACACGTGCCATGCTGGAATGAGGTACCGTTAAAATTTAAGCAGAATGGCTGTTGTAGTACATCTGGCTGTGAGCATTCTTATTCCAGGATAAAGGTGCTTTTTTCTGGGTAAACTGAATCTACTGGAAACGAAATGTTAGCCAAGCCTATGTATACCTTGCAACTGAAAAACATTTTATATGCTTTAAAATGACATTTTCTAAAGGGATAGCAACTTTTTTCTTTCCTTGGGTTGTTTAGGCCAAATGGACCATTTCAGTAAAGATGTGGTCTGAATTCTGTTTCCCAGATACAAAAGCCAAGACAATCCAAAAATATGCTTTCTTGTAGGCCTTTCAACATGATTTCCAGTACAGCTGGGGAAAAAAAAAAATCATGGTATACAAGATGAATCCCAGATAACTGCAGTGTAATGCCTAGTGGTTTCATGGGGTACCATTTTCCAGGGATATATTCATAAAAGTTCAGCTTTAAGGGGATAAAGTCATCTTCATTTTATGGGGCAATTAAAGGCTTCTGGTTTGATGTTGTCTCGTGTCTTCTCTGGGACTGATTCAGAACCAAATACATACTGTAGAGGAAAATTTGGCATGACAGTTTGCTGCTGGCATTCTTCATGAGGAATTGCAGTATTCTCCCAGATAGGAAAGAAATTTACAGGGGAGTTGTGGGTTTGTGGGTTTTTTTTTTTTTATAGGGCTATATTATAGCTAACCATTCTTCTACTTATCAGTGCAGGTACATGGAACACTGCCTGGTTTTGGAGTCTTTCCACTTTATAAAGTACAAAGTTACATTAATATTTTTTGACACTTGAGTAAGAAAAATTCTTAAATTTTCCCAGATTCAAGACAACTGACTGCCCTTTGATTCTTTCCAGGTACATGTTTAATATCAGTCACAAAGGTAATACAGTATGAGATTTAGGGTTCTGACAGACATGTGTCTGCAAATGAAAATCATATTGCTGAAGCCGTATCAGCCCCTGCCTCCCTGAGGGATGGTGGTGCCCTGTGTGCAGGGACGTCTGATCTGTTTGTGAGTCACCTCCACAGGAGTTATAGTTTACTATTTAGTATTTGTAGGTAAGCCTCTGTTATTTTCACTTTGCCTTTTATCACGCCAGAACAGAAGTTGTCCAGAAACTGGTTGAGCAGTGACTGAGATACTTGGGCAGCAAGAGCTGAGGGAGAGGGACGGCAGGAGTGTCTGTCTCATCTCTTGCTCCAAGCCACACTGTTCTTGCTGGTTAATCAGAGTCCTAAATCTCATGCAGCCCCTCGGCGAACTGGAGTGTGGCCAGACTGGCAGGGGTGCAGCCATGCCCCTCTTTGCAGCAATTTGGGCACAAGTGCCTGTGCTCTGGAAGCTGTAAATCTGTGCTGCCTTGGGGAGGAGCCTGGGCTCCTACACCCTGCCTGCCATAGCTCTCTCTGAGGGGGAGTGGTGTGATGTGAAGGGCTGGCTTTTGCCTGCTGTGGCTTTTTAAGGGGTCTTCACTAGCAAAGAGGCCTTAAATGTCAGAATGAGCTAGGCAAGGGTCAAAATCTAATGAGAGGAAATTAATAATAAGGGTGTCACAGAGCATCTCCTAGGTTATTTGGAGTTGTGCCCTGGGTATGTCATCATTTTCTCTTCTCTCTCATGGAGTCTTTTTTTTTTTTTTTTTTTTTAAATAGTAGCCTTAATAACAGTGAAATGGATCTGAATACAGTACCTGTTAAATGCCAGCTTCCCCTTGTATGGCATCCATCTGTAAATGCAATTAGAACAAACATCTGCTCCCAGAAATGACTTCCTGACCTGTGCTGGTTTTTTCAGTGTCTGCCAGGCTTCTCATCGCCCTCCCCAGTAATCCCAGGAGATCCACAAAAAAGTAAAGATCCTTATTCATGTGACGTTGCAGCCACTTCAGCTGGTTTGTTGAAACTCAAAAGTTACAACTGGAGGAGTAATGCCATACTATTCACAAGAAAGAGAAAATTTTTCTGTTGTGAAGGTTATCACATTTGTTAGGCATACATAATCCAGGTTACTTCTGCATTATAACCTCAGCCCCACAAAAATGAAAATTCATGTGAAGTATCTTTTTCAGCTAAAATTTTAATTAGTGGGTAAGTAACAAGACAGTAATCTTGAAAAGCATAAGAATATTACAGAGACTATAATACAGCCACATGTTAATATGTAGGCATTCTCTTCTGAAAACAGGATACTGAATTTGGTTTTAAACATCAGCTTGCACACAGTATGGTGTGTAGTATTTTGTGTAGGCTTTCTGTCTTAAAATGTGTGCTTAAAGCTAATGGCTGTTATCTGAGCTCTGCTGTTATCTCCAAATCAATTTGGCAGTAGGTTCATATTCTTCAGCAATTTGACCATTTTTTTTCTCTCCGTTTAATTAAAGCTTCTTGGATCATTCTCAGTTTCTTCACAGAAACAGTTTTAGTACTCCTGACATGTTAACATGTTTCTAATATTTGAAAGCCAAGAATTTTGAAGTTGCTGTGTTCATATAAAATTTGTATCTGTAACATCTGAAGTCTTGTGAATTTCATAGACTTGTATTTATACCTGTATTATGTCCTTGTGCTGTTACGCAGAATTTAGAGGTTATCTGAAGCTGCCTCCATACTGCCTGGCAACCAGTTTTTCTTTGAAATATTTCTTTGGTCTGTGAAGAGATGTTGCCAGGCATCTATATTAATACCTCTATAAAAGAAGGAAATACTTTCTCACGTGTGATTAAAATGTGGAAGTCATTAACACAGGAAAGCCATTGAGGCCAAGAATTTAATGAGACTTCTAAAAGGTTATGGCCATCAACAATATGCAGGGGTGTAATTCATATAAGTAAGTAATTTGGAAAAAGTGCTAAGCATAGTGTTCAAGGATTTGGTCAGTCTTCAGCTGTCAGCTCCCAGTGTTGGACAGAGATTGCTTTGTCAACCTCCGTAGTTTTAGCTTTTCTTCTTAAAGCATCTGGCACCAGCCACTGTCAGAGACAAAACCCTGGGACACGCTTATTTGCTCTGACGTGATATGGCACGCTCCCTGCCTGCCTTCTAGCTGATTTAAAGTCTGTAACTTCTGTATTAATTGATCGCACTGCACCAGTTTTCTGTGCATACACAATGCCCTGCTGCTCTGTACATGTAGAAAGCAAGGCACTAGGAGCTTTTGTTACTAGACTGAATCAAATGAAGATAAATGACAGTGTTTCACAAACAAATGCAGCAAAGTAGACACGGGTACTTCCCACCTTCCTCTGCCTTTGATGACTTTTTCCCATTCCTGTATTTCCCGGTTGTGGCCAGGCACATGCTCTGCACTGTCCTGCAGGCTCGGGCACAGTTGCAGCAAAGCAGCAGGAGCACAAGGGAGAGAGAACATGCAGTGGCACGCAGGGAGTGCAGTAAAGCCTCTCTCGTATGCACCAGAGAGAAACAACATTGAGCTGCTGGCACTGCATATGTCAGATTTGCTTTTGTTCCTGAGCCCCTGAATGAGCTGTGCTGACTGTAGAGCTCTGATCCAGATTGTGGTAAAGAACGTCAATGCCATTCTACTTGGCACCTGTAGTAAAGATGTGATGCAGTGAGTAGACACGGAAACCAAGTGCTCTGCAAGTAATCTGTCCAGAATGGGATCAAGGCATGTTTGTGACAGCACAAATAAGCTCCCTCTGAGTCTGTGAAGCTCTTTGTCGCTCTACTTTTCTCTGGGAAAAAGAAAAAACTAAATTTCTTAATAACTTTCACAAAAAATCGTTTTTAAAATAGCTTCACAGTCAGTATTTAAGCAGTCTGACAAAGGAGAAATGTAATGTGGAAGCAAAGATAAAGCAGAGTTTTCCCACAAATAAACAGCAAGTAATTTTCAAACAAGAATAACTACAGGAATTCCACCTGCTGGAAGGGATGCTGATGATGAGATGGCCACACGATCTGTGGCTGCGTCCAAGGGAGAGCTCTCTTGCTCACCAACAGCCTCCCTTCAAGGAAGATGCCCGGGCAGGTGCGTAGCGACATGCTACTGGGGCATTGCAGCTCTTCAGGTGAGGTCAGCGTGCCCTCACGGGGGGCCTTCGTTCATGGGGTCACCGGGAGGGAAGGAGGCAGGCTGAACGTTAGCGGATGTGTTGCGGGTTGTGCTTGTTATGCCTGTGGCTGAGCAGTGGAGTTGTAAAGGGTTTGTTTGCCAAAAATGAAAGTTCATTACAGACTGGCCTTGTTTTGATTAGGAGGAGCCGGGGGGCTATACCATAGGAGTAAATAAAGCTTATGGCTTTGTCTGCTAGTTTGTTCGCTTTGGCATTAGAGAGATTATATTCTAACTGTTTTTTAATTTCTGTGTTTTCATTTTATTTTAGTCTTTTTATTATTTACTCTGTATATTCACAAATAAACTTTCTATGATGCTGGCACTTTTACACATTTTTTAATGCTTGAGAAGAAGTTCCCATAGATCATTCCTGTACTAGATGTTTGTCAAAACACAAAAAAGAGTTGTGTTAACTTGTTTTGTGTTGGGATGCAGAAATTCATTATTACCTTCCACTTTTTTTGTCCTTTTATATGCTTCATTTGGGAAAAATGCTGAATGCCACCCACAAAACATCTGTTTGGAGGTTGGTTTGTTTTTCAGACGGAAAAAAAAGTGTTTTTCCAAATATGGTTGATTGTAATTGGACAGTTTAACAACATTTTAGTTGCTTATACGAATATATTGTTATCCTTTGTTATATTGCAGAAACTGTGGTTAGAAAAGTGACTTACCGCAAGTTCATACTGAGCAAAGTGTGAGAAATGAAGAAAGTTGTATTTCATTAAAAAATACTGATGCAAAGACTTCGTTATGTAATAGAAAAAGATGTTTCATGCAATGTAACTATTTAGCACAGTTATTTTTGAGTTTGTTATGTGAGACTAGGATGAGAATCAGAGTTACCAATTTCAAATTCTGTTCTCCTGGCAGCACCTCAGCTCCTTTTGGCAAATCATTTAACCTTTTCTGCCTCCTATCTCACTCACCTTTTAAAATGGAGATCTTATTTCATTTATTTCCCAGATGTACTTAATGTATTTAATTCATATTTGTAAGTACTTTGGAAATAATTTTATTTATAAATATAAAAATATAAATCTTTATTATGTAAGGATACATGTTTGTAGGATAAAGATTGCGCTCTCTATCAGTTAACAAAATTTTGAGTGGTTTCCTTTGACAATTAAATCTATCTGGCAGCTTGTTAACTCATGGTTCTCTCTCAGTAAACAGAAACTAGGGCTTTAGTATCTCCTTAGAGAAACTTTGAAAATCAATATTGCCATAAGAGAGTTAAGTCACACATTCATGGCTAGAATTTCTTCCTTTCTCCTTACGGCTATTAGTGCAGTTCAGGCAACTTGCAAAGAAGGTGGCTCTTCTGAAGGCACTAGTGCATCACAAGTCAGTGGCTTTTGGCCTTTTTCAAAGCATTTCTATGCTCCTCCATGTTCCAGAAGTGTGAGCTCCAGCATAGGTTCTTCAAGGCTCGCTTTTCTTAGCAGCCTTTTGAAGACCTCTTAAAATAGTCGTTTGATAGACTATAGGATGAAAATTGCGGATCGAAGTAATATCCGTCATTTTTTATTTGCTTCCTTGACAAAGGGAACCACAGTACATTCTGATATGATTTTAGAGGACACACTGTATTGAATAATACATACTGCTAGAGGTCTGCAGTGGACTTCTGACTGAGAATATCTGATTTACACAGACAGTTTAACAATTTGACATCCTCGTATCCAGCCAAACTGGATCCATTCTGGATCTTCTGGGTTAGGAACAAATAGAAAGGAAAAGTTTTTGAATTCTTCAGTGCAGCTAAGATAGCATTGACCCAGCATATCGAAACAGTAATTTGCCTGGAGAGAGATGGAGCAGAATTGTATATGGTTAGAAAGCAGCTGCATCCAGAATTACAATGTAAGGTGCTTGTTTTTAATTGTCTATTTCCTGTTTGCTTCAGTCTATCACAAAATAATGTGTGTTAAGGGCTACAAAGAGCAAGTAATTTAAATTGTTTATCCAAGCAACAAGTGACTTGAGAAAGTAGATATAGAAACTTGAAGTAACGAGATTAGAGATGCTCACAGGTCAAGGTTGATACATAGTGATGGTACAGTGATAGCAATTAGTGCTGTTGATGCCCACCACAGTTGATCATTCTTTGGAGACAAGCCCCCAGGCTCTTCCTTCTGACATCTCCCATGATAACTACAGACTGGAAAGTTGAACTGCACCTGTGAAATGTATATCCTAGGTTTTATTGTTTCCCAGTACTGAAAACTAGATCGTGTCTGCTCAGATGGGATTAGCAAAGTATAGTCATCTCCTTTTCCACTTCTTTCAGCTCCTGTTGTTTCAGGTGTTTTCCAAAATTCTCACACCCTTTGGTATTATAAAGGCCATCACTGGCACCTAGTTTAAATCATGTAATAAGACCAAGCCAGTTTGGTGATTTAACAATTAAAAAGAACTAATTTTAAGTGGTTCTCTGCTAAAATCCCTTTACTTTCTCTAGAAGCAGTTCTTCCCAGATATAGATAGATAGATAGATATACACATCATCTTTGGCTGATACAGTGTTTCTTAGGGAACTTTACTTACTCAAATGTCAGTGGATCTAGTTAATTGTAATCAAGAGGGCTAGTATGGCAGCATTTAAATGTGTTTTTATTCACCATAGTTATACAATTTTTTTTTATTTCCCCATGTTGTAATTTGTCATTGAATTGACTGGATATAATGCTCCTGATGCTCTTCCTAGCATGGCTTACTGGGAAGGATAAAGTTTGTTGCACGTCGAGCACGCATATTTGCTTTACGTAGTCTGCTGCTGCCACCATCTCCAGCTTCTGGGCTGTAATTGAGGCTCTGTGCTTTCCTGTGTTAACATGTCAGGCTGTCTGACCAGCAAGGCAAGTCTCGTATGAAAGTGATGAAGCTTTTAAACAAAATGGCATAGTGAAGGTCAAGAGCACAAAGTGGGAGTTGCTCCCAGTGTTTGAGGAATGGCCCTTCTAGAGAAACTATTGGTAAAAATAAACAGGTTTCAGAGGAAATGAAGGGTGCCTGGTCCCTGAGCAAATGCAAGGCAGTTGGGATGGGTCCACCCAAGACCTCTCCTCCCCAGGTACCACAAAACCTGCTCTGCTTTCAGCAGAACCTGAGCTGCTGGCGCAGCTTGGACACCTCCTGCTCACCAGGAGACCCAAGTGTTGGACAAAGCAAGAGGGTTATGTACCCATAAACATCAGATACTTCAGATATTCCTGTTGCTGAAACAGCACATGAGAGGAATGCCTCTATCCTCTGGATTTATTCCCTCAGAGGCGCGTTTCCAGCAGTGTCTGATGTACTGGACACTCATCAAGAATGGGAACAGCCCTGGGAGCCTCTGACATCAGGAGTGAGCTGGAGGGAAGGATTTCTTCTGGCTGAGGAGGTGATTTTGTACAAGAGGCAGCGAGCGAGAATCCTCTGCCAAGGATTCTGTCAAAAGCCCAAGGGGGAAAGGAAAATCAGGATGTAGGCCTTGGCCAAGGGAGCAATTACTCCTGGAAATGGATTTGAGTAGGCTGGGATGGAGGGAGGTGTTTTGGAACAAGTCACCTGGAATTTGTAGCCCTGTTTTTTTTCTCTCCCTTTATCTCCTCTGTGTTGTTTTGGGGTTTTTTGGGGGGAGGTTTTTGGGTTTTTTGAGTTTGTTTCATTTTTGTAGCTTTCATTTTTTTAGTATTTTGTTTATCAATTAACTATCATCTAAGGCAGAAAACAGCTCTGAATACCCTGTGAAACATCATGCTGTGCTGTGGATGGTATGAAAAAATAGTACACTGAACTAACACCATCTAACCTGCTACCTCACAGACAGATGTATTTTTCAAGTAAAATTTAAAATATTGATCCCATTGTGCTGTTATAAGGGGGATCATTTTCTTCTGCTTCAAGTATGGTTTTATGAAGTCTAGGATGAAAATGAGTTGAGACAGCTCTTCTGAGAGGAACTGCAGTCATATATGCGTGACACAAATGTTTTACTTAATTGGTGAAATTGCTTGGTTTTTTACAGATTACATCTATGCCTAAATATTTTATTTAATAACTAGCAAAATTCCAGTTCTGGGTCTTTGGTGCTTCAGCACATCACTAACAGCAACATGTGAGTTCCAATGGTATTACAGTGACCTGTTCACCAAGAACTTGGCCAACCAAGCATCGACCGATTCCTCTCATCCCCTGCTTCCTTTGGGATATGCCCCCAGAGGTGTCTCCAAAAGCTGTACTGGACAGATGTGGACTGTTGTGGGGGTCTGAGTTTTTTCTTTAGGGTGCCCAGGAGATCACTTTCAGATTCAGACTATTTCCTCTCAGGATGAGTAAATTGTAGGGTCCTGGTAATCCCTCAGAGAATGTGACAGGGCACAAGCTACTTCTGCCTCACTTGAGCACCTGGCAGCAAGGTCAGTTAGGATTGCATAATCAATATTCAGTACTTTTGTAACTTCATCCAGATGCTGATAGCAGAAGAGCAATGTCCATGCATTTTGTTGTTGTAAATCCTTTCACAAAATCAAACAATTGCCAAGAATGTGGAGACATTAAAGTAAGAGACAATGATAATAGAATAATTGATGCCAGATGGACTTCTGCACCTGATATCAGTCAGCCTGCCAGTGAAACAGAGCAAGGAATACTACAGCATATGTCGGAGTAGCATCAGCATCTTTTCAAACGTTATTTTGATCATTTTGAAAGCTGCTAATGTGATTGTTCTTATATGTTGCAACAAGATCCTTTTTTGTTAAAGATTTCCTGAGAAGGAAATATGATCTTCACTCTCCCTACCTCCTCTGGCTATCGTCAGGTTTGGCAAATTTTCATTAAAACCTATAAGTAAACCGTTATTTAAACACTGACTAAAGATCATTGCTTAGCTGCTTTTAGAAATCCTTGTTATTTTCAGGCAATGAAAAATAATGAGATAATATTTTCTTAAGCATTATGTAGCTATTAAAGTAGATTTTTAGAAATTATTGCCATTTCCAAGGCTGAATTTATTAGTTTGGTTTTAAAGGTTGATACTTTTCCAAGGAAGCCCCAGCTTGCCTCCATTGTGCATCTGCTTTTCCTAATGTGAGAGTTTGAGGTTTGTTGCTTTTAAGAGGTGGTGAAAGGTCACTTGAGCGTCAGTTCAGTCTTTGGTATGGTGGTGTTCCCTTCTCTAATGCAGGGCGGGGGATGTCTGTAAACTATATTGTGCTTATTTTGTTTTGGCCATGTCATTCTGTTGCATTTCTTTTAATTAAGACAAACAATACTGTTCTCTTCATTATTCTTTTCTGTCATTTTCATGTAAATTTTTTTTATTCTGTCATTCAAAACATGAGCTGCTTCTGAAGTGGTAGAGCTCTGCACAGTGGGGGAATTTTTCACTTCTGTGGAACAAACTACAAGCTGATCCTGGAGATACTTAGGATATGCTGCCTAATTTTTGTGCACTAGTTTCCCTCTTCAGTGCACACTGAGTGCCTCTGTGCGGTGTAGGACAGTCCAGTTTGAAGATGAAATAAGTGACCACTTGCTGGAAGTGTTTGCACAGTCGCATGCTTCAGAGTGCTGTAGTCCTACCTGCTACCCTCATTGCATGGATAGTGTCATGAAAAATTTCCAAGTACAAGTTTAAAATGGAGAGTGCAGGGACCTTAAGGCATCCAGTAATAAGAAGACCTGCACTCACTTCTCCAACCATGCAGTGCAGTGAGGTGACTGTTAATCTCTCTCTCCCACCCCACGGATTGCAGTTCCCCTGGTGCCAGCTTCCAGTGCGTGGCCAGCACCACAGGTGGCAGTGGGAGCAATCTGACACTGGAGATGAAGGGTGCCTGAAGGCAGGCAAGGTTGGAGACCTGGAGGGATTTCTTCAGAAGAAGGGAGGAAAGCTCTTCCTTTCAGCTTCGCATGGGCTGAGACTGACAGATGCACTGCAGGGGAGCAAATTTCTGGTAGTGGATCTGTCTTTCAGAGCTCTAACTCACACTAGGAAACGTTATTGAAACCCTGAAGCATAGCTCCTTCGTGCTGCGCCTCAGCATTCAAACACATTCTGGCACGTTGAACATAATGCGTGCAGGTTTATAGCGCTATTCTTGAGTTTCCTCTTGTATTGTTTCTTGCTGAGGGAGTACGGGATGTGCAATTCACCCCATCAGATTTTATTGAGGAGTTATCCGCAGTCATGTGTATGCTAGATTCTCTTGAGAAACAACATCTGTTTTCTGCAGTATTTCAAGTTTGAAATGGTTGTGTGTTGTCTTAACTTGTTTAATTAACAAAAGGACACAATTAGATAATGTGAATTACTTGCATTTCTTGTCAAATGCAACATTAACTCCATAAGCCACAGAACAGGGAGGTTTCCTCAATAAACTGTTTGCTGATTTTTTTGGTGTCTTCCAATCATCTGTTTTTCCTACTTTGTTTAAGTACGGATTCCTTTGGTTTTCTTTGTCTATTTAGAAACCATGCTATGCCTGTAAAACAGACATATCTTGTCTTATAGGTGAAAAAGACACTAAACATGAGTTAGACGGTCCTGAGGATGACATCTGTTTTGCAAATCATGCCATTGTGCTCACCCAGACAAGGTGATCTTAGGTCCTATTAGGATTTTTCATATAGAGTAAAAAAGTATATATATAAAAATATATATTTTTTTTTTATATATATATAGGTAGGTAGGTAGGTATACACACCTGAAGTAAAAGACAGGATATGTCAACCACTGACAGGCATTTGTATGATAAAAAAGGAAGCTAAGCAGCATAGTTCCTCTTGGGACCACAACAAACCTGGCTAGTAGAGTCTTAGTGCTTGACTGTGCAACTGTTACATAGACCTTATGGCCAACTAAAATTACAAGTCAACACATAACTGTAATTTAAAGGAAGCTCCAGTGAAGCTGAACTTAGTCACTCTTCCAGTGACAGTGGATGTGTTCTTGGAGAGGGTGTGGAACAGCACTTTCATATAGCTTCCTTAAAAATAACTGGCATCCTCCTTTTGTAAAGAAGCTCCTTATGGGGGGTTTTTTTGTTGTTTAGTCATGTAAGTAAACTTCTGGAAGATCATAAATGCCTAGTATAAATAACAGTAGCCTTCAGGCTTTCCTAACTAAAATCGTATTTTATGTCCCACCAGCTGTGCATTTCCAGGAGCATAAACGATCCTCAGGATAGCTGACTGTAAGACGTGCTGCTTTTGCCTCCTAAACATAAGAGTGCCATAGTAATAAATAGGCATTGTATCTTTCACATTGTCTTTCTGCGGTTGATTTGCTCTCATGGATGTGTAGACAGTTGCACAATTTGTGAAGAAAATGGTTGATTCCAGTGAGTTCCTACAAAACTAGTTCCTATTAATTCCTAAATGGTATACTTTGGGCAGCAGCTGGATGAATTCTTCATAAAATGTTTGGGGTTTTTTCCCCTGCATAAAGCATTCGCATGAATTGCATTAAGTCTTCAGGTGCAAAGTTTATGCCTTATATATTCCTTCTCCCAGGGGAAGTGTGATAGTAACAGTTTTGGTGAAGTACTGATTATTTCAGCTACCTAAATTCAGTTTGTGGTCTTAAGTGGATAATGTGTTGTCATTCACTGCTTCTTACCCGGCTCTTTTCTCACAGCCACGCTGTGTGATGTTGCGTAGCTACCAATCTATAACCCAAATGTTGTTATATTAGATTGGAGAGTTGTGCTGATCTCTGTGCAATAAATAGAGGGTGTACATTGTATGAGATGGCTGGCAAGCTGCTGTATGACTGTATATTTCTGTAGTTTTTTTCATGCTGTACATACCTGCTAATTACTGGTGATTTACATTTTAGACATATTTTCTCTTTCGTTGCTCATTCTCCTTTTTTCAAGTTTTAGAAATGATGTAATTTTAGTATGTAGTTATCTCAGAAAGCCTTGGAGAGGTGGAGGTAGTCTGCCAGCCACTGTGCAGGTATGGTATGTGCTGCAGCCGGGGCAGGTTAGCATCCCCACCTCCGTGCACAAAAATCTAGGCTCCGGTTTCTCCGGCAGAGAAAGGGATGCTTCTGGGTCGTGCCTGCTGCCGTTAAGGCCAGCCCGTGAACTCGCTTGTTAATGCCTTCATTCAGCATCGTGGAAAACAGCAAGAGGGAAGAGGATCAATTCGAACGCACAGCCGTGCGGGAAGCCAGTCAGCTGAAGCCGCGATTCAGCCTCGCAGTGCCTGAGCCCTCTTTTCTCTTGTGCGGTTTTGGCTGCAGGAAAGAAATAGAGGGCTGGCGAGGGAATAATCGGTAGTAATCTCCTCAGCCAGCCAGCCGTCTCCTCCTATTGACCTTGAAGTAATGAAAAAGGGATAAATTCTGCTGCATGTTACCTCTGTCTGTCCAAATAATAAGAGCAGAGAGAAATGATCATATATCTACACAGCTTTGCCTGTTTGGAAGTCTGGGCCATGGGGAAAATGACAGGATGTATTTTATTTTCGCTCTGTAGTTCACATAGGTAGTCGTCCCAAAGTGTTTCCTCTGTGGGTTTTTTTTTTGCATTGTACTTCATTTTATGCAGCAGTAATTTTAATTCAGATTAACTCATTCCCTTTTGTTGACTTAAGTTTTCAATACGAGAATAGTTGTATTCCCTGAACTCTCAATAAACTGGTTTGATATTCACATTTTAGAGATGTAATAGATTTCCATTAGTTACTACAGTGGAGTTACACCGGTGTAGAACTGGCCCTATGAAAAAAAACAAACCTAAAGCACACATGTAGGACTTTTTTCCTTATTTTTTTAAAAAGAAATATTAAAAAACCTCCCCAAAACTGATTCTTGTTTTTATTATACAGGGAAAATGAAGACTGGGCCAAGCTTGTAGATGTATTTTTAAAAAAAAAAAGGAATTTGGGAGTTTACTTTCAGATGTAGAACTGCCATACACAGAGTAACCAGAATGTTGTCTTTGGCAATTTGTTCATTCCCCTCCCAGCAAAATGTAATTCATTAAGGCAGTTTCTTGTCAAGCGTTAACTCATAAACTGGGATGAATCTGAGACAGAAAATAATTCTGTAATGCTAATAATGTAATAGTCCAACGAGTGTGGCCAACGAATAAAGAACAGTAACAAGGTGTTTTAGTACTTAGCTAAGACGCCAAGGCAATGTCAGCCAATAAAATGATGTCATGCCATCAGTGGCAGGGTTTGGTCAATGCAAACTGACAGTTTTGTCCTTTAATCCTACTGCGTGCAATAACAAAAGATCAGGAAGGACTATATTTAAAAACAGAGGAAATGTACTGAGTCCACTAGAAGAGTTTGTTGCATTGTTTTTTCTCCGAGCTAGATCTCAAGTGAGATGATGGCTGCACCGGTACTGAGCTCCCCCAGCTCCTTTCCTCCTTCCCAAGGTGGGATTAACCTCTGAAATGGCAGCAGAGCTCTCCGGAGCAAATGGGACTGTGGTGGACAGATCTTACAGTTTGCTTGTATTCCCATGATGGAAACATTACACGAGCATTTGGAGCAAAGCTGAAGCATAAGGGAGATGCTAACTCAATCACTGAATATGCAGCAGAACAGGTTGACTTATAAAGAAATACAGCCTGCTCCAGCCTGAGGAGGGCCTGTAAATCCGGCTTTCTGGAGGAGCTAGGATAGCGATCGTGTCTTTTTCCTCTTTTGAGGCCAACTAGCCTGTTAGAGCTTGCCTTTGGCCAGAGAAAACATGGTAGCTGAGCTGTGCTCCTTGGGGAATTCGGGAGGACAGAGGGAGGAAGCCACCTGGCCCTGTGCTCTCTGCTGGGAGGTGATGGCTGGCCACAGCATGCTCTGGCTGCTCCCCTGCAGCCAGTGGCCTGGTGGTGATCTGGTCATGCAGTAAGCAGATTTAATTCATCAGCCAACAAACCCTGGCCACAAAAATGTGTATTTTCATCAGTTCAGTGTGTTAAATGAGGTTGGTTGCAGTAAGATGAGTGCCAGAGCCAGCTCCAAGGGGAAATCATCCCAGGGGCTCACAAGGTGAAACTGCCCCCTTTCAGCAACGGGTTTCAGCTCACATGATGAAAACATACCCTAATCTGACCCTTTCCATAGGTTATTGTGTTTGGAGTGTTTCTGGTACTCAAGGCAGTGTGATTATTTTTTTTTTCTTTCCCTGAACAGCCATGGTTGAAAGTTACCTCCTGAGGTCAGATTAACCACCAGCTTTAATGAGCTCTGCTGACTTGCCCCAGCTAAAATTTTGTTCCTCAAAATCTATCATCTATTAAATAAGTTTTAATGCTTAAAGGCTCTTATCCAACAAACACTTGAGCTGAGTTGAACTCCAGGTTTGTTTCCAGTGATTGTAATGTCCCTCATCTCTTTGGGTATTAATATAGGGCCTAATATAGCAGGGCCATCCTCCACCTCTGCGGTTAAGATATTGAAAGGGTTTATGCAGTCCTTAAGCCCAAATGCTATTTTTTTAGAGTGCCTTGAATCAGTGGAAATACGGTGAGATATTCAGGGCTTCTAACTGTCATCTTAGGAAAACTTAGGGTATAAATCAGAAGTGGTCCTGCCTTCAAACTGCCCCACAGTTGCAGCCTTTACCCTGTGCCAGTTCTGGCACTGGGGCCAGGGAAGCCCCTCCTGGCTCAAGCTGCTGAAACAGGAGAAGATGAAGCAGACCGAAAAATAGCATTGTTCTGCTGAACCTGCTCTCCAGACATCTCCTTTGCGAGGGAGAAGGATGGGGTCCTGGGGTGGGGGAGGTGAGGAGCTGGGGTACCTCTGATTTCAAGTGGCTTAAGTGATCATGGACCAGCACCTCAAGACTTCCATGTCACCCATGTGTCTTTAATTGCTGCTAAAATGCCAGTTGTAAATAATAGTGTAAGTAGCATGAGCAGAGCTGTAGTTAACTGTGTAATTTAAGTCCATGAAACTATTTACATGTTTAAAAGTATGCAGATGCTGGTGTCTTATGGTAGATCAGGATCTTAATTATGCATAGTTTGAGATAATTGGGTTGCTCTAGCTTCATATCTCCACCTGCTAATCCTAACTACTAAATTAGGATTCAACTGTAATCTATGTATGTTTAGTTCAACTATTTCAATTTGTTCCTTACATTAAGTAATCAGTCATGAAAGTGTTGTGATTAATTCTGCTCCTATATTCTGGTTTTCTGTGGGAGAGGTCTGAGTTCAACATATTCATATCACCAGGTAAATTTTGGGCAATTATGTCCTCGCCCTTTGCTGTGTGATTTTTTTTTCCCAGTAGATATAAATGGAGAAATGTTCTGGATAAATATTCTGAGGAACAAATAAGTCCCAAAGTGTCTTCATTTTGTTAAGGAGTTATTCTTAGGTTGCTGTGCTAGCCTGTGTTTTGAGGCTTTTATTTTCTCTCTCCTGTCTTTTAGAAGCGTACACTTAAAAATGAATCGAAAAAGTACCAAGCTTGACATTTTTAACAGAAACAAAAAATGAGGTGAAGATCACATCTGAGGTTGAGTCCACGATGAACCCAGCCTTTCTCTTAGTCTAAGGTTTACATGGGTGGAGTGATTATCTGCTTACAGGTGCAGGAGTATAACTTTGTTTTGTTGTTCCCACAGATGAGCACCATGCCAGGGCTGCCCACAAGGCCGTGCTTCTATGACATTGACCTTGACCCCGTCACAGAGCAAGTGAAAGGATTGTTTTGAGAGTGACATCCAAATTCAGGTCAGTCAACAGCCTTTATTTTCCCGTTCCAGCTTGGAGGAGGATGTTTGTCTCTAATATGTATATGAAAAAGGTTGTCAGGAGTTTATCTAGGCCCTGCTTTCATTGAGGACTTCACACAATTTGGGGGGATTTGGGGGAATATTTCATAATGGTCACTGTATCACATGGATTTCTAGTTTGTGGAATGGTGGCCCCACTTTGCTGGTGTACACCGATGGTGCACGTTGATGGTGCCTTTTGGATTTCCTGGCTCTGTCAGTTTGGCATAAGGAGGAGCTGGCTCTGCAATTGTACTGCTCTTGGCTATGGAAAAAGTCAGTCTGAAGAAATCATGTCATGTTAGTCGCCTCAAAAGAAATAATCTAGTTCATCTTCGATACTACTCTCATGTGGCAGTGTGTTTCTGTCATTACCTACATATCAGGGGGGTATTTCTCAGCTTGTTCATGAGCTTTGCTTAGCTTTTTCATGTTATTTTTTTCCTGATTGCTGTCAGCTTTCTCAAATGGTAATAAGCATTTCAGGAACACAAATCTGTCCTCTTAGCCTGTCTGTTTTTCATGATGGGTTCTCTCCCTTTTCCTTGAAGTTTGCAGTTCTCCTGCCACCTCCTCCCCTTCTCTAAGCACTTAATCTACTTGGTGTCCTGCTTTAATTTTGTGTAGCACATGTTCCTCACTTAAAAATCCAAGTTGTTACAAAAATATTCCATGCTACTCCATTTTAACCTTGTAACATAATAAGTGGAGTAAGAGAGGATGTAACCCTGACTGAAACTAACCACGTGCATCTGTGATGGGACTCTCTCATCACATTAACTCTCTCCCTTCCCCCAATAAATCAGTCTGGAGAGTAAAATGGTTACTTTTATACAGAACAACAATATTACTGTGAGCTAATAGGACTCTGATGGGACCTCAGGTCAGCCACAGCTTTGAGGTGGATGTGCCCAGGCGCTTGAGCCCTGCTGTAGCAATCCTTGCCTACTCTGGTTTGAGAGAACCGGCTTTCATTTTCTGTTTCTGTGTTCTGACGGATTGTTTGGAGGAGGGGAGAGGTTTGCACTACCCAACGAGATTACTGTTCAGACCAAATTAACTGTTCACTTGCCCATACTTGAATGTCACAGCGTTCACATAACACCTGGTGCGAGCAGATTCTGCCATTTCGTGTGTACCAGTCAAGACAAGTAAAAAGCAGTTAGCTTGAAAGTTAACCAGCATGCACAGGTAGTTACTAGCTTATATGCAAACCATCACTGACTGTTCTGTTGCTGGGTAGTGTTAGGCATACCACTTCTTGGCATATATCCCATTTTTGTTACTGATATACATTATATGTCTGATGGCTTCATGCATACATATCAATTCATCATGTGTCAGTCATGTAATTACTTCTGAATAATTTTAAATGACTGTAGAATCCTAATGTAAAAGCTATATGCAGATTCACATAGCCTGCTTAATTGGGTGTTTACTGCCTAGTCTTACACAAATCCATCCAAACCATGGGTTGGTGAGTTTTGAAGAACAATAATTAAGCAGATGAAATACTCCATTCCAACCGTGAAGGTCTTTCATTTGAAGTTGTGCATGAAATGAAAATGTTAAACTTGGCTTTTAGTCAGGGATAGTGTTTGTTTTCTCAGATGTAAAAAGAAATGCTAACAAAGTCACAAAAACATAACAAAAACATAGTAGTCAGATAGGAAATAGTGTATATATCCAACTGTTAATAAATTATTTTAATTTCATTGTGGAGGTATTGGTGGCATCAGACAGATGAATGATTCGGTAAGTTTAAGCCTTTTAAAGAAAAAAATAGCTTGATCATATATGTTTTTCATCAATATAGGCACATACTCACCTGTGTTCCTACCTCTAACTAAAGAAATGCCTTGAGAGTATTGTAATATCCAGTGAGCACCACACAAGGTAGTCAGTGGTCATCAGCTCTGAAATTCATCCAGTTCATGTGCTAGATTTGTACATTTCTCATTTTGGATAAAGAGAGAAACAGTATTCCTGTATCATCTTTACTCCCAACTTTCTGTAAAGAAGTTTAGTGTTATTCTTTGTTTTCACACATTCACTGAAGTGAACCCACACTGTAGCTGATAGAATGCTTTGAGGTATTTGTGCGTTTGTTTCTATGATGGCAAATTGAGGGATTCTTTTTTTTTCCCCCCACTTGGTTTGAATTCCTTTCTTAGGGTTTATATGATATTGTGCCAGCTCATTAGGACTGATTCAAATCTTTAAGATGTGGTAATTGAAAAATATTTAGAGATTTGTGGAAAAGCTGCAGATGTTTCATTATAAACATGCATACAGAGCTGAGAACAGTTGTTTTAGTGTGCAGTTTATATCCTCCTCTGCAACACATAGGTTCACGAGACTTGTGAAAGAGAGAGATACAGACAAAAGTTCCTGCTGCTAGGGTAGCCATGTGGGGCTCTTACTGAGCTGAAACATGGGATGTCATTAGCCTCTCTGACTTTTCTCCACCACTTCACTGCATTGATGAAGCAGATGATAGTTCTCACAAAAATTTGCAGAATACCAGTCATTAGAGTATACTCTAAAAAGTTATATAAGCAAAGACAAAGTCAGCTCTGGTTTTTTCTGGTGACAAATAGCTAATACATGGAACACACAATGTTACAGTCTCTCTGCAGGAGCAACCTGCTCTAGTAAAAAAAATGAAAAATTAGTATCTGGAAATGAACCCGAAGGAACCTGGCTAGTTCTTTATCACTGGCCACTACCCTACTTAAATTATACTGCCCAGCTCATACACTAAGAAAGTTGAAATTGTTTCCTTAGGATCTATCTGTAGATAACACCAGTCAGAATGAGACTTACATGGAGACAAGTCTGCCAGCAGGAAGAAATATTTTTTTTTTAAAAAAGTATTATTTGCACAGTGAGGGCAATTTATGAACCTGACCCACTCTGCAAGAGTAAAGTCTGTCAAAGACCCTTGTGAGCTCTGAGGACCCCTCTAATTTAATCAGCAGCAGCAGCTGCCTGCTCTTACTGTGCCAGTTTGGCTTTGGGTATCTGGGTTGATGGGGGGGGGGGGAGTTGTTTTCCTCAGTTGGTTGTGACTTAGTAAGGCCATGGCTGTCCACAGTTGCAGATATATTCTTGCACTCGTCTCCTCTTCAAAATTGGCAGAGCATCAGAATGACTGTAATACACAGCCTGGGTATTTTGCCACCCTCAGAGCTTTTCTGAATGTGAGAGGAATCCCAGAGCTCTGACTGTGAGCATCTTCACAGCCATAAAAAAGCCCATGAGGGGAGGACACCAAAAATTATGTCCTAAAATTGTAAATTATTTGTTAGATGTTTTAATCTTAATTCATTCAGATATAAGGTGTTTGAAGACCTTTCCTTTGCATCCACAAAATTGAGCCTATGAAACAAAAAACTGACTTCTTTTAGTCTTGTTCCACAGTACTGGGTTTCAGTCAGGAGCAATTATTACAATAATGTACAGTCTAAAGTCCATATCATACTGGAATATGAGTACAGATTTTTGTTTCTCACCTCGTAGGGTTACACAGATAATAAATGGGAGGTGCATGTGGCATAACTAAATGTTTTTGTTTGTTATGGCTAAGGCAAAAATATCCAATTTCACTAAAACACTGCTGTTAGGTTGTGATGCTTCTATTTTTATTTTTTTCTTTAAAGAAAGCAAAGATGTCTTGTTTCAACATATAAATTCTTTATCTTTCTCATTTCAGAAGCCTGGAAATTAAGAACTGCAACTTCCCTGTTTCCTGCAAGTAGGAGACAAAAAATGAATCTGAAATATTCCTGTTATGTGTCCCTGGAGGAACGTCAAGATAGACCAAAGAGCAAAAGTTTACTCTTTCTTCAAACTAGTTTTTATGATGAAATATAGCTGTAAGGTTTTAAAAAAAAAAAAAAAAGCAGGAAAAAAGCAAGCTAAAGTTTTTCTTGCTGCAATGTGGAAGGCTCTCTCCTGGGGCTTATACTTGTTTATGGATAAAACAACATTGAAAAAGAGAAAATTTTCACCTTAGAGTTTTCGTCTTTTCTCAAAGGAGTTTACAGAACTATTTCCCTTATCTTGGCCATCTAAAACCTTGCATAAACAGTATTATACTGTGTGATCAAGCCTATTTCTCTCTGAAAAATACACTTTCGCTCCTGGCATTCAGGAGCTGAAACTACACACAGATTAACTGCACATTTTTGAGTTATCATCAAGCGTTGCTCTGGATGCATTTGGGCAACAGCCAAGCTTCAAGCAAGGAAGATATTAAGCAGAGAAAGAACAGAGCATGTGTTTTGTAAAAGGTTTTTAATATGTAATTTGTTTCCTTGTTGGGCAAAGATCTTTTGAAATGCTTAAGCCATAGCTGTCTTATATCCATAGGTCTCTGTTTACCCCAAGCATATGTTACAGGCTGGCCAGCTCATTAGGTGGTGTGGTGAAGCTGGTTGTTCAGCAAGGGCACTGCTGCTTCTGAAAGCCTTTTTTGCTCCTGTTCGTGGCTAATGAAGCCTCCTGCTGTGCTGGCTCCCGACCTAGAGTTTTTCTTGTCCTGTCCCTGGCAGTACGCAACGCCCAGTAACAACCGGGGAATGTCCATCATGCAAGGATGAGACAGGGCAGAGCTTTGTTCTGCTTCGTTTTAGCAGCTTTTAACCACCATACTTGTAAAACTGGAGCGTGTTTTCTGTTTGAAGAGGGTATTCAAACAAGTTAAATCCTAAACAGTGTGCTTTAATTTACCTCAGTCACTTACCTTGCCTAGTTTTTCCTAAATCTGCAGCAAAACAAGCCTTAGGCATAGGATATTGCATTTAGCTTTTCAAGCTGCTGCTCCTCAGGAAACTCTCGCTGACTGACTGTGGGTTCCTTCAATAACAAAAAATGCAACAGAACAATAGGTTGTATCGAGACAATAGGCCATTGTTTTTTTAGGTAAAAAGCAGTGAAATAACGATGAGAGAGTTTATTTTCCTGGTGACGTTTCCCATCCTGTCGCTTTGCTCTGCTTACGCACATCTGTATGTTATGGGCTTCTGCAACGTAGTTTTGGTTCCCTTCTATGCAGCCACATTTGGAGACTTAATTATCTCAGGAACTGTGTTGTAACTGAGGGGTTTGTTTTGGTTTTTAAAATCATGCTTCGTTATTTATAAACTCAAAACTATAATTATGGACAGAAGAGCAAACTGGGGACAATTAAAATAATTATCTGTGCCTTCCCTGGAGTAGCACGGAAATGTCTGTTGACTGCATTTCAGAACTGTTCTATTCATAGTGTGGGCCCCCAGCACTGTGGGGACTGCTGTGAAGATAAACTTAAAAAATAGAGCTATTTGATATTGCAGCCTGATTAGACGATAGAGCTCATAACAGCCTAGACTGTGGATGCTTTAATTACACTGGGGCAGGACAAACATGATCAGTAGAAAGCAAGATTCAAAGTGTAGCTCTCACAGCTACCAGGGAGAGAGACTTCTGATATTTTGTATTAAGTTGTGCCCCAAAATACAACCACGTTATTTGTATACATAACTGTGTTGTAATTTAGTCCTGCACACACCAAACTATCTAGCCTAGAAAAATCCAAAGACTTACACAAGAAAATAAGTGGGGTTTCTAGCCATCATTTTCCTAGTAGCATTCTTTCAAGAAAAATAAATGAGGTTTTCCTTCCATCTTGCCTGGAGAAATTTGGAAAACCATAACCGTGCCTTACTTGCAGTCACTGTGGTTGCGTTGGACCTATCTCTGTGCAGCGTGGGATACTAAAGGTGGCACTAGCTGTCTGCCTGGGAAGCTTCCATATGGGTTATGGATGTCTGAGCAACAGGGTTTACAAGTAATTTCAAACTATTGCTTGATACCCACACACTTTCTATACGGTAGTCACCTCCATATTGTCCCTTCAGGCCACACGTGCTGGGACTGTTTATCTGACCCATCAGTCTTTCCCTAAAACACCATTCCAGCTCAGTTCCTCAAGAGTTGACAAACATCCTGTAATTTTTTTCTACTGTCACGTGCACAGGGTTTGTTATATTGTTTTGATAGCTTCAGTAATTCAAGGAAAGCTGGAATGATCCTTTCTTGTTTTGCCATAGCTTTCCTCCCCCCCATCTGGTTAACTATCTGCAAAATCCCTGGAGCTATTACATTTTTGATTCTTTCAGTTCATTTTTAGTAGAAGATTTGTTAAAAAGAATCCACATTGGCACGCAGATTCTGTCTCATAATCCAAAGGGACAGAGTTATTGGCCATCGGCTGAGCTGCAGAAACTGCCACAGTACATTCCCTTGGGCCGCCCTAGTTCTGAGGCCAAATGCCTTCATCAAGAAGGGTTTAAAACGAAATCTATTTTAGGTAAATGTTATTGCTAGGTGCATCACTTGTTGCTACACAGATGCAATTGCAGGTGTGGGACTCCTGCCTTCGCATCTGCTCCGAGCTGTTCTGTGACATGGCAGAAGGGCGGCTCTATGAGGCAGCTTGCCATGCTTATCCCTGCATTTGCTAAAGCGCGTTAAGAACCACACCGTTGTTTATTAGCAGAAGATCTGCTCTTTGTAGTGACTGAATACTTTGTTATTGCTACTGCTGAATTACCAAAAACCAGTGACATTGAAATACATCAGACTATATACAACAAGTTTCTTCATTTGTATTTTAAAATACAAAATCCCAGAATTTCAGTTGCCATGAACATGAAAATAAAGCGTATGTGTGTACTGATGTTCAGTTTGCAAAAGTGGTGCCTGTCTCAAGTCTGAGTTCATTAATAAGGTACATCCATTATTTAATATTGTTCTCTCTTTATCTGCCATCTTGTCTGCTTAGTGACCATTTTTTTCTCTTAAGCCACGTAACACATTTGGTCCCTGCCTGTTGCCATACGGGGCCGTGCAGAGAAGGGCTGTCCTTTTCCATCAGTACGGTCCTTCTGGAGTTGGTTTGTGTGCAAAGGGAAGGACACACCAGACTGCCATCCTGTCCTTGTCCTAAAATATTGTGCTGTTGCCTTTGGTCCTTGGTGTAAAAGGCTGGATCAGATGCAAGGGTCAGCCGGACACTTTCCACTTCTTGGTTGGCAGCTGGGTTTATGTGAAACAGTATGGGTACAAGAACATCTACCTGTGAGCTTCTCGGAGTGGTATTTCAATGCAAGCAATGCAAAAGCTTAAGGAACTACGGGTGTTAAATCAACTGGACCATAACACAGTGGAAAGCATCCTGGGAGCAGAAATAATAAACAAAATGGGGAAGCAGGAGGTGGGGTGGGGGAAGAAATCTAGCATTTCAGGCACATACTGGACATTGCTCCTGTTTTCTTAATAGTTAGATGAAGTCTTAACTATATGTTTTGGATTAGTACTGGGTTTTTAACATGCTTCTCATGGCTAGATTTCCAAACAGCTTTTCAGCTTCTGTACAATGTTTCAGTGAGGAACTTACCCATACGTAACAGATCTCAAGCACTAGGTCTGTGCTCCAGGAGCACTTGGGTCTGCCCTGCTGGTGGCCACCCAAGCAGCCAGAGCCAGCACAGGAGGCAGGGCAGCTCTCTCCTCTCCACTCAGTTACTGGGGTGGCAACAGAGGGTAACTGGTTTCACCCCTTTTAACATGCAGTTTTTGATAGAGTACTCTTTTGAGAAAGTATTTCAGAGAAGTTTTAAGGCCAAGCTAGGACCCCCTGTTTGAGACCATTGAAATAGAAGCACCAAAAGCCCCTCCAAGCATTCATCCTGAGAACAGGACTGCTGCACTGTACGTGTTACCGTACGCTGTGGGTTTAAGGCCAGAGTGTTTATGTAAAGTAAGCTAAATTCAAATATTTCCACAAGTGTGGTCATAGTAATATTTCCCTCCTCCATGCACTTGAGTGTAATATATTACATATACACAAGCATGAGGGAATATGTATTTGTGCATGCAGCTTTTATGTAAAGTCTTCAATATTTGCTTCCCCAGTAAACTTTTTAACTTAAACCTTTGAGTAATGATTTGTAAGGGCTAGACTGCTACATGCCAGCATAGGCTCAACTGGGCAAGACCCTGAAGAACCTTTTTAAGTCAGCCCTGCATTGGGTGATCTCCAGGTCCCTTCCAAGGCAAACTGTTCTGCGCACCTTTGAACTGCAATGCTGGTAGCAAAAGCGCTGGGGAAGCACAGAGCTGAAGTGCACACACACACACATTATGGGGACCATAAGAACTTTTCTTTGCAGAGTACTACTAATAAAGAGGATGTATCAAATACAAGTCATGCTCACTTTTATGCAATACACTAAATCAAGGTTTAAGTTATGACTTTTTAAAAGCAAAGTTGTTTCCCACTGGGCAATTCCCATCATGGTATTGCAACTCAATTACCATCAACATCTGGTCAAAGTTAGATTCCTGAAGCCAGAGAAGACTTGCAGTTTTTCAGGACACAGCCTGTTAGCTGCCCATATAACACAGCACCTGCCTGTTCCCATCACATGCACAGTTTACGTTTATTCTCCAGAAAAATTCAATTATGGCTGTATTTGTACCAAACATTATTACATACATGTGAGTAACTATGCCACTATACGAATTCTAGGATGTGTCCTTCCCATTTCATTTTTGCCAAAAGGCTCGAGGGGAAGTCTGAGAGCGGAGAAGAAAGCCTCATGCCTGCCTTGTGGCAGCAGCCAGCTCCTACACAGCTTTCGGGCAGGCAAAGTCTCTGCAAGGAGACAACATCCCTGTATTTGCTGGTTCCACGGCTTGGGTGTTAGACATATTCCCACCCAGCCCCAGCCCCAGCCCACCTGGAGCGTGGATCGCCTTGGTGTCTCCACTGCAGTCAGAAAAAGCTATATTTGCCAACCTGCTTTTTCAGGTGTTTGAGGTGAGTGAGTGAACTCTCCCTGAGGAAGGTTTTTGGGGAGAGCAACAAACCCAGCATCTCGTAACTCCAGTCTGCTCTTTACGATGTTAGCCTAAGGCAGCAGTTTAATGAACCAAGCCCTCCGCATCAGTTCCATACAGTTGTTGATTTTTTTCCCCCCTATGTTTAGTAAGTTCAACCACTGTCATTCAGTATCGGATATCAGTGCCTGGCAAAAGCTTGTTGTTCATACGGGATGAAACCTGGATCTAGAATTATGCTTCTGGAACTACTGAAAGTCAGGCAAATTTTAGATCCTGCTTTGTTACTAACAACCAAGTATGCAAGTTATTTAATTCTTACTCATAAGAGGAAAATGGAAAAGAATAAATAAAAGAAGAAGAAGAATGAAGATGGCAAATGAAGGAACAAAGTACAGGAGTCAAATTTGCTCTTTTGGGACAGAGTTGTACGGAAACAGCAGATGTAAATCATGACGAGTCTGAGAAGTTATTTCACTAAATCTCACTTGAAAAATTCCTTTCAATTGAGCAGTATATAACTTACCATCAGCAGTCTTTAAGAAGGCTATGTTAAAAAAATACAAATTTTTTAAAAGCACTTTTATCTGCAAAAGCCTACTGAAAAGGGAAAAGATACTCTCACAGAAGCATCAAAGCTTAGTTTTTATATTAATTTGGTTTTAAAGAGAGACACTAAATCAGCACAATGTAATCAAATGGTGCTAAGAAGTAGTAGAAAAAGAGATGAGTAAGTGAAAGATATCATCAATTTAAAAAAAGAAAAGTAATCTAAAATATCTTCCGAGAGAAGGATATACTTGGAAAGTTAACACTACTGGAGAAGACCCAGAGCCAATGCTTGAATACATAGCCAGCATGCTGTTTCCCATCAATTCTCCCTCACGGTGTTGGCTGCCATATCCCCAGAGACGGGAGGAAGATCCTACGTTGAGCTTGCGCCCGGCATCACCTATAGCAACTGCAGGGAATCACCAGGGTGGCAACAATTACCATGGAGCCGGAGAGGAGGCACCAGTCCCAGACTCCTGCATTTATCGAGTCCCTCCTCATACGTGCCTCCTCTGCCGTGGGTCACTGCAACGGATAACCTCACCTTCTGCCAAATTCGGACATCTCTATCCCATTTACTCAGCAACAAACAAACCACACGCCAGCTTGGAGGCAGAAATGGAAGAGTTATACCCAGTGTGACCGTACGATTCACACATGTCTGGGAGCTGTATAGACAACCTGCAATTATCAACCCGAGAATGTCACGAGCTGTTTAAAAGACAGATGGTCTGTTTTGCAAACCCTTCAGAAAGGGCCAACAGCATCATCATCCCAACACCATGCTGGGGGAAGGAGTACAGTACCCATGTGGAAAAAGGTTCCCTACTTTTCCCACTAGTACTCTAGTTTTGTCCCTTTAAGCTCCGACACAAAAAAAAAACCCCAAAATCAAACCAACCAACCAAGAAACCCCAAACAAACACACAGCACCAAAACCCACTCTCTCCCACTAAGAGAGGATCCCATCAAATACATCTGCATCTCTGTGAATGGACTCTTACCCCAAGCATCTCTAATGCTCGAGTTTTTCCACTGTTTAAAGACAAGTAGTAGGAAAAAAAACTGACAGAAGAATACACTGTTTAATCCTGTATAAGGAATGACGAAGTGAACCTACAGAGCCACATCCAAACATTTATAGACAAAAGCCTGGATGCACAAGAGTGCTTTGGCTTGCATACTTGGGAGAACATGTTTGGGGAGGACCTTTTCAGTTCATAACTCCCATGAAATGACTACGGTACCCAGCTGCAGGGGGAGATGGACGCTGGAAAAGCCATACCTTCCTTAGTGCGTCTGAAATGGAAGTGATCCAAGTAACCATTTACTCATGTGCATAAACTTGAATCTTAAATTTAGCAGCATTTCACCTTTTGACCTTGAATTTCACATTGCCTTAACCAGCTTGACTTGAGCCTGAACAGCTACAGAAGTGTTTACAGCCATTGTCTGCAGCAAGATTAAAGAAAGCCTTGCCTGGATCTTGAAGCCAATGCCTGGGGATCATTCAGACCCGATCAGCACCGGAACCAGTTTGACTGGAGCTCCCTCACCGCAGTTTGTTTGTCTAATTCCCCTGTCGTGTTACAGGGCCGCCAAGCCCCAGGGCTGGCCAGGGTGCTCTCCCCACAGCATCCCACCCTACAAACAGGGCAAATCCTGCTCCCCACAGCCTACCACCAGGTGAAGACATAAGATGCTTAGGATGTGGAGAGGCATACATGGCAGATTTAAAAAAAAAAACAAAAACACAAAACAAAAAACCCAACACAATAAAAAAGCAAACAAACAAAAAAGCCCAAAACTCTCACAAGATTTATAAAATTAAATGCTGGACTCAAAAAAATCAAGCACATATTTTAAATTCCACATGCTTTGTTTAAATGCCCGTGCCCAGCAGGCGAATCGATGACAACCAGAATTTATAACATACAGGTGCCAATAGGAACTGGCTCAGCAGTTGTGTTTTGTTAAGCCCCATACGAGCTATTATCAGATTTACACTCGGGTTTTTCTTCATGTCTAAGTAGAAACCATGAAGTTGTGCCAGAAACTTGTAGTCATTAAGCCGGCAGGTGGGGAGGGTGGGCAGGGGCAATCCCTGAGCATCCGTAGTTTGTTCGCTAACCGTCAGCAAGGACCACCTGGCTTTGCATCCCAATATACCCGTTATGAATAAAGTCAAGGTTCATATAACCACTGCACGTATCCCTGCAATGTACTTAGTGCATTAGAGAAACACTGATGAAGAGACATTAATAAGCTAAATATCACCTATTTCACTACTACAAAATTAGTCGCTTTCCCTGTTCAGCTGGACATAAATTCAACAAGTATTTTACCTTTTGTTCTTCATATAGTTACATAATTAAATGCTATACAATTGCTAATAAGTGCGACACACATTCCCAAAAGAGACAAAAATGTTTCAAAATGCATATAAAGGAGGCATTTATCTAAGATCAGTTTGTGCCAAATATGGTTCTTATTGAAGTAAACAGAACTTGTAACACAAAAACTCCAGTTATTAGCTATACCCTCCATCTCCTCCTTTGGATGCCTATGCAATGTTGCAGATCCCTCCTCTAGTACGTTAAGATTCAGGTAGCTCCAGATAAATTTAAAACAATTTTTTAAAGTTATTTTCAATATAGGTGAGGATTCCAGTATAGAGTCAACAGGTTGTAAGTCTGTATTTGTTTTAATAAAATTATTTTAGAATGATTTTAAATATTCACATATACCATGCATTCAGATCTGGTACAGATGCTGCCACTAAACACACTGTTTACGCAGAACCACTCAGGGTGGAAAGGACTTCTGGAGGTCCCCAAGTCCCACCACACGCTCAAAGTTTTACTTACTAACAAGCAAGAGCTCTTCAAATAAATTTGTACTTTCACATACAGATTTAGGGACAAACATGGCAAAGCTAGGTCACACATTTTAAGGCCACTTACCAGATGTAAACAGGAGGGCTTGCTCATTCGTGCAAAGGCATGCTGAAAAAACAAAGGCTTGCTGCAAAGATTTGATGGCCAAAATCAACATGAGTAAACCATCCAGCCGCCCCCCTGGACCACAGGAGCTATTACAGCTCTTTCCCTACCACCTCTCAAAGGGACAACATTAAAACCACTGACCTGCTCATTTCATTGAACAGCTTGCCACCATCTAAGCAACATCCTGCAGTGCAAGAGCACTGACCTAGTCTCTTATTTCAAACCACCAGAGGGGAAAAACAAAAAGAAAAAAGTCTCAACACCTGAACGACCCAGCTCTCACTCCACCCCCAAGCCCTCAGGTGTTTTAGGTTTCTCTAGAACAGCCGAGGTCTGGCAGGTGCCTACCCCCACACAGGTCCTCACCCCTGCCCACAGCTCCTGAGGGTTTGCACAGGGCTGACGAAAGGCTGATTTGCTCTTTGTAAGACTCTCAGTAAATCTCGTGCAACCGATTTATCCGAAAGCTGACACTTCAGTCCTGACTGGCGATCAGAGCCAGCGGGACACCTCTGACACATCGCAGCAGCAGCAGCAGCACACCCGCTTTGTAATGTGCCTGGCCACAGTTCATCCCCCTGCAACAGTTCAAATAATTGTTCAGCTTGGGACGGAGACATCGGTCCCGGCTGTCTTCTGCAGCCCCTTCTGCAGCCCCTTCCCCCGGGGTTCAGCCGAGGACAAGGCTGGAAGCGGAGCCCACCACACAAGGGGGTGGGCAATCACAGGGTGCCCTGAGCTCATCTGCTCCGCAGGGGGGTGAGGAAGGCAGTGATGCCAGCTTTTTGCACTAGCCTAGCATTGTTCCTGTCTGAAAATGTACTTCTTACTGTCAGGTTTTTGCATTATCCTTTTTTTCTAAAATGTCCCAAACTCTCCCATTGCATAGAGCTTTCTTTTTCCTTTTTTGCCATAGGCCTTGGACTCACCTTGTTACCTTGCTTGCTCCCCTATCCCACAAATTTCTAGCCAGTCCAGGGTTCAAGTCATACTTGCAACAAGCCTCTTGTCTGAAATACTACTTTCCCCTCGTGGCTGTTGGTCCCACAGTTTTCCCTCTTCCCACCACATCGCATCTCCTCAGCCCGCTGCTGCTTCCCCCACCAGGGGAGCAGCCATTACCAGCCCACGGCCATGGAAGCACCTTACACTGGTGCTGGAGCAGCCTGCGGTCACCAAAGCATCCTGCAGCCCCACCTGTGTGATCCGGCAGCTGCCGGCCGGGAGGAGGAGGGCTGGCAGGGGGACCCACAGCTGGCTGGGGGGGGCAGAGGTGGTTTGCAGGCTGCCAGCTGCAGAGCCGTGTGGTGAGAAGAGTTGTCCTCCCCAGAGCTGTGGTGGGACAGAGGTTTTGGTCTCCCAGCTGTTGGTCAGGGTCAGGTTGTTGGTTCTGTGGCCGGCAGTTAGCCTTGCTGCAGAGGCAGCAAAGCTGCAGCCCCTCCACAGCCTCCTCCTGCGAAAGCAGATGGGTGAATTTAAACCACCACCTCCGGGAGCTTCAGCCCATGCAGGCAGCCTCGCCTGGGGCAGGTGGGACAGCGTCTGCGGGAAGCACTCCTTCGGCTGTCCCGTGGGGGGGGGCGCGAGGAGGCCGGTGGGAATAGCCGGTGCGGCTGAATCCTGCCTTGCAGCCAGCTCTGCCCGCTGTCCCAGCCCTCCTGGCGCCGACCGGCACCATGGTGCTGTGAGCCACAGCACCACGCACACCTGGACTTACCTTGAGGCTAAGTGCTCCTCAGCCCAGCCCGGACAGGCCTGCTGTCTGTGCCACTGGGAAACATCTCACAGGCACCTGAGGAGATGGCTGGTACCTCGGGAGTCTGGATGGCATTTCAGGAACAGGTATCGGGCCTTAGGAATCCAGTTCCAACCTCAAAATACTGTGACCCGGCATACAGGTGTTTATGAAGTGTTCCCACAGCAGGACCTACGCACAACTTGCCGGGTTTGCAAACATAGTGCTGTTATTTCGGTATCACTTGCAGCCTGTTCAATAAGCCAGCGGTGCCCGGTCACTAGCCCATGACAAGCATTGCTCAGGGCTCACAAGCTCGGGGCGGGGAGCAAGGAGGAGGGACAAAAACTGCAACTCACAGTCATGTGCTTTTCCTCTGAAGTCGTTATCCCGCTGCCAATTCCCTTGGTGTTGGGAAAGTATCTGTGTTTAATCCCCGGTCTTATTCAATGTCCAAAATACCTCGCCTTGAGAGTCTCATAATTTAATCTCCTTTGGATAATTACTACCGACTAGACTAGTAGCTGGCAAAGGTCAAGTCATTGGTTATTCAAAGTAGGATTTCCCCAGGTTTACAAAAAAACTTCTACTTGACCTTTGACTTGTCGGCTGCAGCATGTGGTTGTTTTCACGCCTGACAATCGCTGCCAGGGGAGTGTATACGTATACATGCATCTGTATACACACACCCCCACACCATACATAAATGTGAACCGGAAATGGCCATCTTACTCAAACCAATGACATATGATAGCACAGATCACCTCCAAAATAATATTAAGTAAAATTTGTATCTCTCCATGGCCCTTTGCACACATTTGCATATATTAAATTATTCTAAGGCTTACTAAGTACTAAAGGGAAGGAGCTCATTAGCTTTCGTTTTGTTCTTTCTCAAGAAAATTGATTTTTATGTGACCATGATATTTTTGCATGTTTGTCCATCCCCGAATATTGAACCTGTCCCTAAAGTTATTCAGTAAATTGACAGACAAGCAAATTACGGTAGATTTCAGGGAAACAGGGAGCCCGTGGGAGAGGAAGGAATGAAATGGAGACAGAGGAGAGAGACAAGAACCTTTCCATGGTGAGACAAATATTTATAAGGAACAAGCCCTTCCCAATTTCACTTCTCACCTGGCTACACTTTCATTACATGGAATATTTTAATTATCACATATTTCTGCTTGTAATTCAGTTGTTATATTTTAGAACCAGGAATCTTACTGACTTCAGTTTGTAAATACATTAGAAGACAAGGTAATGTTCATAAAATCCTGAATTTCTACAATCCCACTTGTAAGGGCCCTTACTCAGCCCTGAAAATGGGTCACAACTGATGAACAGGAGATAATCCAGCTGGCCCTTAGTGCATCTCACCGATAGAAAATGCTCAAAACAGGGCAAACTGACTTCACTGATCATTTTTCAACCTGTAAAGACTGAGAGACTGCAAAAATTTGGTTCAGAGGAGAGACTTAAGCTCAGGACCTCAATGCTGCTCTGATACTTAAATCCCATCAACTTTAATTTTGAGAAAGTGGGTGCAATAACAAGTAAAGTTCTCCATCAAAGTTTAAACAACATATAGAAAAAGTCTCCATTTCCAGTCATTCATTGCCTATGCTGCCAGGAGAAATTGAGGAGTTCTATCGCAAGACCTTGGAGAGACACTAAGACACTACGATTTCATAGACCATAAAAAAAAAAGAGTCTTGGAATCATTTTTCAAGTGACTAGATTTCCCCACACCCAGGAGGAGCCTGCCAAAGCCCAGCCGCAGAGATATGACCCCCTCACCTTCCCAGACCCACAGCCCCCCTGTGCTTTCTCCTGGGGCTTGTTGTCCCCGTGTGCCCCGGCAAGGGAACCTCCCCATGCCCCCATGGCTTCTTCCCCTGCCTCGGGAGCACACGGCCGCTGGGACATGCTTTGCTCATGGGAGCTGATCGGCAGGCCCAGCCTCTCACTCCTCGTCGCTCACTTCTGCTTCGTGGCCGGGAAGAGACGTTTGCAGCATTTCAGTGGTGTAATGCAGCTACAGCGGGGAAGGAGCAAAATCAAACGGGCAACTCACACACTGAATGCATTATAGGAATAAAGTACCAAATAAATCACCCCTTGTCCTTTCCGAGGAAACGAGATTAATAATTACATTACTTCTCTTTGCATGCGGGAGAGGATCCATCCATGTTTATCCACTCTGTGGTATCTGGGAAAGCAACGCTGGTGGTTTTGCTCGCTGGTCTCCGCTGCCTCGCGACGCCCCAGCCATGCCCTGCGCATTCCCCGTGCGCCTGAAGCAATCGGGCGGCTCCGGGGACGCACCTCTGCGTCACCCATGCAGTCCTCTTTCTGGGGAGGCAGCTCCTCGGCCAGGCGTGACAGGAAAGTGCTTCTGATGTATAAGGGAATAACTTATAAACAACATTTCAGCCTGAACATTTTGATCATGGAAATGTGCGTAATTAGAAATCTTCTGCCCATGATCAATACGTTGCTACTATTAGGGGATAATGCAATAGCTTTAGTGCTCTGGGCAAACACTGCCCTGCATTTCCAGAGCTGAAGTGGAGAGAAACGCCTTGGCTGCCTCTGGTAAAAGGCTCAGAAGTTGTTTCTTTAAAGAGAGGCTGGATTGCCTCTGCACCCCTTTGTGTGCAAATATTTGCAGCTCTTAAGTGCATACTTGTGTCTTTCATTTAAACCATTCAAAATCTGTGTTACTACTACTACTACAACAAAAAAAAATGCTGCGATATACAAACCGCACACAAAGAAGAGCAGGAAAAGGCAGATCCATCAGACAAATTTAAGCTTGGAAAACAGCATTTGCATTGTTGCTTCAGGTGTACTCTGTAGCTGTACATTGAGCTAAAGCATTGCCATTAGTTTACTAGCTGTTAAAATGAGGACACACGAGAGGGAAAATATTTTCATCTTAATTATGATGCTGCTCTTTATTGCAGAACCATTTAGCAACTGTGAAAACCAGCTTGCCACACACTTACTGTTCACAGGCCTGAGGGACCGAGAAGACAGAAGAGCAAAGAATTAGGCCCAGGGAATTTGCTGTAGGAGACAAAACACATCTATTCTATGTGGTGAAAAGGCCCAATATTTTTCCTTATGTATTGGCTCACGTGATTTTTTTCTTGGCCCTGAGAGTTGCTCCCTCACACTACCCAGGATCTTTGGTGCTATGTACGGCTCAGTCTGGATGCTCACCCTTAGACTAGAAAGGTGATTAATAACGCCGAGGCTGGGGCTTGACGAACACCTTATTTGCCAGCGATGCCACCTCCAGCAGGTCTTGCTGCTTGGCACTTGGTCAACATAACCCTTGCCTGCAGCAGAGCAGCAACGCCAGCAAGGCAGGGTTTTTTTTTCTTTAATTTAAATATAGTTATAATGGGGGCAGGGAGAGGGGCACGGAGGGTGCCCGCACTGCCGTGAGCAGAGCTGCCCCTGCAGCCCCCCCTGGGGGACATTGGGAGACCGTGTCTGTCCTTGGGGACCCCAGAGCCATGCGGGAGCAGCTGGGGACAAGGCTGGAGCTTTCATTTTTTGTCCTATGAGCATCAAGAGGTGCAGCACAGGTAGGGTGGTGTCCCTGTGTACGAGTGGTGTACAAAGCAATGCCAGGCAGAGATACGGCTTATTTAAGTTAGCTGTTTAAAGTGCTGGGAGTAAGAGAAATTTGTAAATCACCATCTTGAGGTTTGGTGTGTGATTGTTGGACAACAGTTTAAGAGATCAAAGAAAAATTAAAATAATGACTCAAAATTTGCAGAAGTCTTCAGCAGAGGTGGTAGGTTTATTTTGCAGCCAAAACTGTGCAGCTAGAGGACGGCGGGAAAGAGCTAATGTGTACCTGTTCGGTGTGATGTGCGCTGTCATGAGTGGAAGTAGAGGCATTCAGCATTACAGAATTTTCCACATCTGATTTTTCAGTTCAGAAAAATAATCAATTAAGCAGTACTTCTGGTTGGTTCAAAACTCTTTCAAATATTTTAAATTATTTAAAATATTCTGGCAAATTAAAAAATATGTGTGTAAATCTTGAAAATTTGAAGTGAAGCATTTGTTTTTAAACATTTTAAATAAAAAAAAATTACATTTCAAAACTGTACTGTCTCAGATAAAAACGCAGTTATATTTCAACATTGAAAAATACTGAAACGCGAAGGTAAATTTGAGCTTTGCTGACATTTTCGGAGCGAAATAAAAATATGAAAGAGTGCATTCCATGGCTCTTTTCCCTATTTGCCTAGTCCCTGTAAGAAAAGCTGACTTGAATACAGGCTAGATTTTATCTAAAATCTTTTACTACTGCCTCCGAATCACCTATAGCCTGATTCAGTCTATTGATCAGTTATGAGCCCTTCCCCTGACACCCGCCCAGCCCTACTGGGACCAGAGGAAGAAAGGAAGGTGGGGCTACAGAGAAGGTGCTTAAAGATAAAATCAAAGGCAAGGTTACCAGGAACAAGGTCTGTTATTTGAACGTAGAGATTGTTTGCAGGGATCGACATGGCGACAACTCGTTGTCTTTCATCCCTCTGCTTAGATTTTGACCCAAACTCCTTTTGAGTTCTTGATCAGCGCTTTGATAAAATGTATAGAGTTGATAAAAGACTTATGTCGATTTTATCCTATTGAACCAATGCTCTAGGATAAGATAAAAAGATATTGTTGCTGAAAGATGGGAATGATTCATTCCCAACAGATACCTCATTCACTGCTGGTAGGTACAAGGTCTTCATTATCAGAGGCACCTAAGAAACATTCACGCTTACACAGGCAATATCGAATGTTTGAAGAGTTTTGATTTAGAGAAACTCTGTGACTCAAGCATGATTTCCATAGGAAAATGATAGGAAACGGTTGGATTTCTATCATTTTTTGAATACTTTAAAAAACATTTTACTGCCTGACATTAATGGACAAATAACTGAACGAGATAGAGAAGAAACTAAAATTCACAATGAAGCCAAGTTTTCTGTTGGGGCTCAGGCACTTTGATTTTAATTTTTCCATCAAAATCAGGGAGGACTAAAAACACTAGGGCATAGCAAAACCCAATCCTTTTCCTCAGAAAGGGCAAGACCAGGGTTTCCATTGGTGGCTGTGGGCGGCACGGCACAGGACGAGGGCAGCTCTTTGGAGAGACGCGGCTTGGGACAGTGCTGGTGATTGGCACCTTTTTTTCCAGGTGGCTCTAAATTCTGCTGCGTTGCCACCTCCAGAGACCCGCTGAGCCCTCGACATAGGCAATGCAAATGAAGGCAAAGCATTTTTCACTGAGCTTCATGGGCTGGGGAAGGGTCCCGGTGCAGACCTGTTCTGCCTTCTCTACACGCTCAAAGTTTATAAAAAGGAAAATCAAGCAGATCCTCCCTCCTCCTGCCATGCTTGGTGAGATCTTACCCTCAGCCAAATCAATAGTGAAACTCCTGCTGCTCTCAGGGGAGGCAAGATTTCACCCAGAAATGTTATCTGAACTTTAATTCAAGAGCATATCCTGGTGACTCCTGAAGCATTGCAGTTCACTCATAAGAAGTACAGAAAATTTTGAAAAAAACCCATCCCTTGGGATGTCTAGTGAATGCAATCCACCTATTGCACTCTTCAGCTCTGAAGGCCACAGAAGGGTTTTTTCCCTTCTTGTGTCAAGAGCTGCTAGCTGCAATGCTTCTGCTTTCCATCAGTAAAAAATCCACTCTCTGAATCTACAAGTTTCCGCTATTTATAGTCCCTAAAAATCCTTTACCAACTGTACATTTCGTAAGTAATGCCGTCATATGAAGCCTAATTTGCTGAGTATGATGTTTCCTTTCCTTTGTCATATTGAATTACAAGCAATTATGGCTTTAGTCTAACGTAATATGAAATGATGGTCACATAATTATTTACCCAATGAGCTGCACTAACACTGTATGAGCTGTATCTGCAGTATGAAAGCCGAGGTTTAGATCAGACTGTGGCTTCCTAAAACACGAGTAAGAGAAAGGCACTATAGTGTTATGAATAAGCAAATTTAAAGGTCACCATTTTAATATGTAACTAAAAAAAACCCCTAATGGGAGTATGAAAAATGTAAGCCAATGGGAGTATAAAATAAGTAAGGCAAACCTTTAGCTCATGTTGAGCGGTACCTCTTCATTTCTGTCTAATATTTAAAAAATATTTCCTTAAGAGCTTTCCAAAAATACTAAATAAAATCCTTGAAATCTTTCTGAACAAGTGGCTCCAAAAATCTGGTAATACAACTGAAATACCGCTTGGTTTTCCAGTCGTTGAGTAGGAAAAAAAGATAATTGGATGAGTATTCTTGCTCACAGTAAATATCCTAAGTGAACAGTCACTCACTGTTTTTTCCCCACCCATTTCTTTAGTACCACTAAAAACTGTTCAGAACAACGTAAGGAAGGAGGCAGCTACATGGGGCCTGTGGCCACAGCATCCTTCAGAGCTGACCTAGGACCCGGGGTGGCACGTAGCCTCCACAAGGCCCAGAGAGTTTGGCAGGCTGCCAGTGGAGCTGCTGCTTAAGTTGTTATATCCTGGGGGCGGGGGGAGTTATTATTTCTATGTTGAAAATAGCTTCCATTTTAGCTTAATTTCCTCTGATGGAGTGATACCCCATATTCTAGTGCTGGCAAGCTTCTAAAGGCTTAGAAAGTTGGCTAAGTACATGAAATTTTAGATAACCATACAAACCTCTTCTGAAAGCAGAGGCCTCTAAGCACTTTCTAGTTTTTCTTTATGTCAGAAGTATCATATGAGCGACCTCTCACATTGTGTCCCCTTAAATCTGGGCCAGATTTCCAAAGTGCAAAGACTCACAAATAAATGAAGACAGTTAAATGCCAGTGTTTTGAGCCTTTTTGCAAGGTGTGCTAATGATTTAGGATTTCTTACCCATTCATTCTGCCCTACTCAGGTAACACAGAGCACATTGCTGCAGGGGAAGGAAAAAGGCAAATAAAAGGGAAGAGGTCTCAGGTGACTCTCGAGCCAGAAGGGAATTAGTATCACAAATGCTTGTTCCCCTTTTGCACTGATACTAATTTGATACTTGAGCGAACATTGCAGACTTGAGTTTTGCAGGGCTGAAATAACTCACTTCCTCGGCAAGACGTGCTAAGCAGCCCAACTGCGAAAGGACAAATGAGTCGTTTCACGGGAGTTTTCATCATGTTGCCACACTGTCTGACCTCCAAACGTGCCGAGATGCTACAGTATCATTTAAACTGGGAAAGAATGCCTCTGTGTTATCGTCCATGAGATTCACAAGGGTCCCATTATAGTTACGCTGTGTGTGCATAATGTTAAAAAAAAGCCAACAAATATATAAAATAACACAGTCTAACTTGAGGACCCATTATGGTCAATCAAATAAACCCAGCCTTTAAAGATAAAACAAAGTACATGGCCATATGAAAAATTGTTACAGTCCATAAGGAACAATTCAGGTTAAAAAATCAGATTGCTTAAGATTAAAACCTTACTGGTGCCAAGAGCTGTGTGCATGCAAGAGCAGTGGTATGCAGAAGAGTTGTGAGGGAAAGTTATCACCCATTCCGGCTCTACTTCCCCACAGCCCTCCAAACAGAAGCAATGTTTTTGCTGTGTTAAATTTAACCTAAATCATGTTGTCCCCCAGCCGCAGGAACACGTGTACCCACCCAGGACTGTAGGTGGAGGAAGGGGCAGAGCAGGCAGGGGCCAGGCAGCGCTGCTGCCGTGCTGCCGGGGCTGCCCACCGGCTCCACATCTGGAAGCACAGCCTGACTTGTCCCTCCCGCACAAGCCAAATAAACGGGGGCAGGGGAAGGGGTGAATAGACATGTTTTGAGGGGAGGCATTTTGTCACAGGGCAGTTCAGGGGCAGGGTGGCTGAGCTGAGCTGACGGCTCGCTCCTGCTGGAAAAGGTGGTCCTACCTCCTCCTTCTCCCTGCTCCTCATCACACATCTCTTGCTGCAGTCTGGTGCGCTTGTCTTCCATAAGCCACTGCTACTTAGCCAGAAGAAAGAAAAAGTATTTATTTGTTTTTTTTTTTCCCCAAGGTTAGCTTTCTGTGGGATGGTGAGCTGAATGTGCTCACTGAGGCTCAGATGAATTCACCCCCGTAGTGAACTCCTGCCCTAAGAAGGTCTGGAATATGTCCATTTTCATCCAGTGCCGTCCTTTACCTTTTAACCACTGCTGACTGGGTGACTAGCTTCATTTTCACAGCTACCGTGGCACTGAACGAGATTTGTGCACTAGAATTATTCTTTGTGGCCCTCCTTTTATTTCTCTTTTCATTTAAATTAAATACTGCTAAGTAAACCTAGGGATGCTACCAGTTTTAAACGCAAAACCTAAAGACATAAGAAAAGCCAGGCTTGCAGGACAGGTATCTTTCTATCCAATCAGCTCCAACATCTGGAAATAAAAGGATTCTCAGCTCCGTAATTTGGCCGCTCCCTCAGCTGTATCAGCTGGAAAAACCAACCTTGCTCCTGACTGAGGCACCTCAGCTATACACTGTCCAATGCAAAAGCTATCACTTGGCTTTCCAGGCTCCGAAGTATCTAACATTTCCCACAGGTCGGGCTGGCAGGATCGCTTCTTCTCTCGCAAAAACAAAGGAAGGAAGGACCTTTCTTCTGAAGAAAGTTAATCAGTATTGATTGCCAGGACTTTATGCGAAGATGCGTGGTCAGGGAAGGGGGAGAACAAAGTGTAGGGCAGCACTCTCACACCCGGTCTCAAAAGACAGAAACAGGCAGAGTTTCCCCTTCCGTTTCCCTCCAGGCCAACTTCTAAACCAAACCATAGCAGTTTGCTATCAAGCTGAGCGTTTCTGTTTCACGTTGCCCCGACATCAGAAGGAATGGCAGGATGGGATCTGTCAATAGGCCGCAGCTCCATCTCCTGCTATCTTTGGGCTTTAGGTGCCAACCGCAGCGTGCTTTAATGCTCTACGTGTCCGCAGGGCCACACTGACCCTTCAAGCAGAGGGGGTGAGCCCCAAATGCTGGGACAGCATTTAATTTCCACTGAAGCCTTCACAATAAAGTTTTAAATCCTCCCAGCTGGCAGAACACTGACCTTAGGCAATCCTTTAACAACACTGGCATTTCTGAAGCAGTTTAAATCTTAGCCTCTCAGAGCACCTTACAAACAGTGTTTGTTTAACAATGCATCTAAGACCAAAACCCCCCATATTCCCTTTTTGCTCTGGCAGCAAGCAAGAACAAAAGGGTAAGTAAGTGCATTGTTTATGGCTGTGCAGCACGTCCGTCACCAGCTGAGAATCAAACACCAGCTTTATAACTAAACCTCCTGCCTCGACACAGCAAAGATAGGTGACCATCTCACTTGCGTCAGTGAGAGCAAAGCTGCAACCATGTCAGCTCTGTTCTTCCTTTCCAAGCTAGCAGTGCTTGCTTGCTTGCTGGATCATGTCAAGTGATGAGCCTGTTCTACATCATCTCAGGACATGAAAAAGATGGTTACGTTAGTGCTCTGTTACCTAAGGTAGCTGTGCTGTCCATATAGATTGACAGCATCCCCATCTACTGCTGTTAGTGGTATAGATCTCTGCAACACAGCCTCTGTAAAATACACACAATAGCCTAATAAAACACAGGCGTAGGTGTAAGTAGACACAAAGGACCCTATTTTCAAAACGCAGGAATCTTAATTTGTACCAATAAAAGCCACAGGACACTGCATTTACAGGAAACTGTACATGCATAATTCATACCAGTGAATGTAAACGGATGCTTGCATATGTATATACCTGTTTGCATATGCCTTTACCAATACACTGGAGTAATCACTTGTCCCTATAAGCACATGCATCTTCAGATATGAGATTAGAATGTGTCCCCTGGAGTCTCTACATGTATTTCTGTTTCTTCTCCCTGGTCTCTTGATAAGGCCTTGTAAGAAGTCCTCATAAATCTCCACCTTTCTGCTGCCTTCTTTCCTCCCACTGCTCTTTTTATAACCAGTCTCACAGATCTTTATTATTCTTTGTGGCATTTCTAACACCGTTTTCTGCAGAGTGACCTCAGACTTTGCTATTTTTAAATGTGTTGATGTGACTATCACTTAACCTGCTGGTCCTGAGCCATATTCTGACCACCTTGTCCTATTCCACCGGGACAAACCACCCCCACGCTTGGTGCCTACAGCTCCTAGAGAGCCTCCCTTGACTCAGACTCCCTGAGTTTGACCCCCTTATGTGGGTGAAGGGCTACAGCCAGAGGCACAAAGGTGGGCAGGGGCGTTGTAGGTCTGTGTAGGTCACAGTAACAGTGGCCTTAGGACAGCAGGAGTAAAGGAGGTAAAGTCACTTTTGTGATGCCTTCCCTCCATTCATCTCTGGCCAAAGATACAGATATGGTCGTTCATATTCTTTTTGTATATCCTTCAACATTAATTTGTGCTTGCTTTTAAATGCAAAAAGTCAAAATAAACATGGTTTTTTATCTCATTATTGAAAAGGTTTTGGTTTGGTTAATGATCCGTATTTCCACAGAAATGCAGCCAACTACAAGATAGGAATCTATTTAGTATTTTCTCAGTTTGGCTTTGTACTTCATTTAACAGGGCAATTTCAAACCTCAAATTGTTGTAAACGACGCAAGCCGTGGATCTGGCTGATAAGAGTGCTGCAGACCCATAGCACCCCAGGCTGTGAGAGGGAGTGGCTATCATCTCCTTAATCTGCATATTGCAGACCCAGGGTAAATGTTGCCAGAGAGGCTGTGGATGCAATCCTCCTTTGCCAACAGTTGAGTGAAGGAAGAAATGACCACCCCTCCCCTGTGCCAAGATTTTGCTGTGGTCCCTAACCGAAGCCATCCGTGCCCTGGGTTCCTGAAGCCATTCAGTCATTACCTCCCTGCACCATTGGGTCACTTGGAACTGCAGACTTTATTCGGATCATATTTCTGTCACATTAGGCGGAGCAGACTGTGTTTGTGCTGGGTTTGGCTCTCCATCAGCTCCTGGAGGCGATGTGCCATCCGGCACAAAGCCCACCCGCCGTCCCTTGGGGAAAGCTGTTGGAGAAAGCTGAGCTGGCGGCACCGATGGGCACCACTTCACTGTTCTGCACCATGAGACTGCCAGGTTTTTGGCCTAGCACCACGTGTCCTAAAACTAGATTAGCCACCTGATGAAGCCATGGCCTCTGTTACCCCAGCACGGTTTCACAGAAGCAGGCAGCGGGGTGCCCGGAGGCAGCAAGCCTCAGCAAGCCTCCCGCTGCCTGGAGGGAGCTGGGGAGGACATGGGCTGGGTGATGCATCTCCGCTATTTTAGCTTTTTATTCCTCCTATATGTGCGTGCGTGTGCACGTGTGTGTGCATGTGTGTGTGTGAATAAAGGCAGAAATGGCTTTGTGGCAGCAGGGAGGAAGGCAGGAAGATGTTCAGCCCTTAGGTGACTCCTCATCCACCAGCTTTTGGAAGTGACTGAGCGCTCGTAGCTCCCCTTGACAGAGAGTTTAAAGAAAGTTTTTACACAACATGCTGCGTCCACAGTGGTGGGTGGCTGTGATACAGGCTGAGGGAATGAAAGCTGAGGAAAACAAGGAAATCCTCTGGTCTCCAGTACAGATGCTGAGGAATGTGTCCCATAAACCAAATCCAGATGGCCTGAATGATGAGCGAGGGCTATCTTTAACCTCTTATCTTTCCAGCTTTGTGTTTCACCATCACGCTAAGTGCCCCCTATCTTTGCAGCTAGTCTAATGATTACTTTCTCCAAAGGGTTTAGGCGTGATTCAGAAACATAAAGGTGACTCCTCCAGCAGATTGAGTTACCAGTCTATGTCTCACACATACACACACACACACACACCCCCTTCGAAATGCAGCTGCCAGCATTGCTGGCACAGGCTGGCCCCCGGATCTGCCATGGGGTGGGTGCACCCCGGAGCCACTGCAGCCACTGACATGCCACCAGCACACAGCTGCCTGCCCACTGCCCCCGCGGATCAAAAACTGCCTCCGACAACAGCGATTATAGCTTCAACTTAAATTGTTTTCCTTCAGAACTATAGCTTTGTGGATTTTTTTTGTATAAAAATATGTGACACTTTAAAAGCTATAAAAGTGTAATGCTTTCATGCAGAAATGTTAGACATCTTCACTATGTGCATTTAAAAGCAGTATCCTGTCAAAGCCGAGCAGGTTGTGCGGAGAACCGTGAAGTGCCACCATTTCGTGTACATGCGGATGGTTTAGTCAAGAGAGAGAAACTGGAAATGTCAGGAGGGATGAGTGATCCGGGCTGCTGGCACCCAGCAGAGCCCCAGCCCCAGCTGCAGCATGGGAGGGGAGGGGTAGAGAGGAGTGTTTGCCACTGGTTTATCTGTACTAATTTAGTCCCCATGATGAATGTAAAATGAGAAAAAATAGAGATATTTGGATTAGGACATCACCTTGGCTCCCATAGCATAGCAGGTAGAAATGTTTCAGTGTAGCTAGTATTTGTGAAACCTTTTGAAGACATGAACAAGATGCTAAATAGTTTATTAGCAGTGCTCCCCCAGGATGCAATAACTTATCCGCTTACAGGTTTTGTCACTCACTCATGGCACCGCTGAGCAGCTGACCCCTGCTGTGATAGCACTGCTGTCCTGCCAAGGGTCCTGATGTGCCCCCCCCGAATAGGGAGACGCTCCCTCACGCTTACCTGGGATGTGGCCTGCCTGTCCCATGAGTGGAGGAATCCGCCATCCTCCCATCCATCAGCAGCAGCTCCACAGCAGCTAGGGCATCTGTGGCCGGACATCACGAAGCTGCCAGAAATTCATGCCTCTGGTATATGGGGGTGGTCATGTAGCCATAACTCTGCTTGGAGATATTTCCGTCTACGGTGGCACTAGCAAAATGCATATGGAATTAATCCTGTTTTGGAGAATATATTTTCCAGCTACTTCATTTGAAAAATGTAACTGATCTATATCCTCTCACAGACGCGCACACATGTGTGTATACACTCACATGCACATACAAAGGCAGTCTTTCCAGAACAGGGAGAAAATAGGCCAGTCTACATGAATGATAAAAACGATGGCATTCCCCAGGGCCATATTGTTATACAGCTGTGATCATGGTAACTCCACTTATGAAGTATCACCTTCGAAATTCAGAAATTTTGAAACTCTTTCTTTGTCATTGAACTGCAGATTTATGTTTAAATCAAATGTTACCGCTATTTCAATTGTAAAAAAAGAGTCGTGTCATTAGGTTGGACTTTCATCCTCAAATCGGGGGGATCCCCACATCCTCTGCTAGGAAGATGGCTGACTCTGCAGCACTCTCCTGTTACTGTCTCCTCTCGCTATCCTGTGAACCAGGAACCTGCTCTGCTGACAAGAGGAGACCAAAGAGGCCAAGAGGCAGACACACCACATGGCCCCCTCTCCGGATGAACAAAAATTCATCTGAAGAAATATTTTATAAAGCTTCTCCTTCTTTTTCCTATTTCCAGTGGGCAGTATTGGCTGGTGTGGCGGCAGGGTTGCTCTGAGGTCAAGACGGAGAGATCAAAGGCAGATGCTCGGGCCTGCAGCGCCCAGGTGTCGTGTGGGTGTCTGGGATGCTGCCAGGAGCAGGGCAAGCCCCCGGGAAAGCTCCCATGGGAGAAGAGGGGTGCGCCTGCCTTCCCCCCTCCTCTCAGGCACTGTACCAAATGGACTGTCCTTTTCCAGGACTTGGTTGCAGTGAGAAGGGAGGAGGGAAAGGGATGTCACACGGGAATTGCACATTTTGCCTGTGGTAGAGAATTAACCTTGCTTATTTGCTCGATACACAGTGAGACTTCATTTCTTTAATGTAGTAGGCAGCTCCTAGGAAAGCAGTTGCTGCTGCTAGGAGGGATACTGCTCCTCTGAGCTTGGCCACCTTTTGTCCTGGGCATCACTGTGGGTAATACCGCGATGGTTTCAAAAGCAGCATTCAAATAACAGGAGCAGCAATGCATAAGGGCGTAGGCTAACACACGTGAGTATGTCTCACTTTGGGAATGAACTGCATCCATCCTTGAGAGATCAGACTCCTCCTTGCTAAGAGTTCACGCTGCCAATAATGCTCTTAAGAGGGGAGTGATTATGGGTCCTGTGTCTCAGCCATGACACAGCTATGAGTGAGCTAATATATGCGAAATCAATAGATCAATGCTAACTTGTGTGAGCACATGCACAGGATTTGTCTATATACTGACATGTTTCCAATAGGAGTGCTTTGCCAGCACAGGAATATTTTAAACCCTTGGCAGCTTCACTACCAAAGCTGCTTTGGTTTTGAATTTTTTTAAAATCATGCAGTACATTGTGGGTAAATCAACCACCCCTTCCTGAAGATGAAGAACCTACCCCAGTAAATAGGATGATCTGGCAGCACGGCTTGTCCATCTGAGCCGCTTCTGCTGACGCAGAGACGCTGATGTGGGTTCACAGCTCCTCACACCCCTGGCTGCCACAGCCATCGCCCTCGAAGTCTGGAGGGCAGATGTAGCTTTTGCAGGGCCAGACACAGCTGAACGTGAATGCTGGGGATGAGACTGCTCCTTTATCAGTTTAGAGGGATGCAACATGTGGCAAGAGGGCTGGGGGCAATGGCAGGGCACGGTACATCCCACACCTCCCTTAGCCTTCCCTTCTTGCTTCAGTAAATCCAGATCTGGCCACCGTACCAGCACTATCAGAGTAGGTCAATGCCTCTGCCAGGGACAGGGTTTGCAGATGTGCAGGGGTGTTTGATTAGTACAGCCACTAACTGTCTGCCTTGTCTGCAAGAAAGCTTGTATTAAAACCAGTATTTTAGCAAAAGCGAAATCAGACTCCAAGCCTAACTAACCAAAGCAGTTATACTGTTACAAAGTCCACATGAAATCAGATGAGAATGACTTATTTCAGTTCAGCTTAAACCAATACCTACCTGAGTGTGGCCAAATCAAATAAGTCTGGTTCAAAAGAGTGGTCACAACGATTTTGCACTAGCTTAATTAAGTGGCTTCAGGTCAAACGGACAGTTAAATCAGTGCAAGATGTCAGGTAGGCATGAGAATATTATAAACATATACATGTAAGAAACAGAAGTAAATATTTTAGCTAGTTAACATGGACCATGTGATAGGTTATATTACAAAGTATAACAATTATTAGAGCTGAAGAGAAACATTTCATTGCAAATGGTATTTTAATTTAAAAAATCATGTCGCTCTGAAGAGGAACTTGTATGATTAAAAACTTGCTTATTTTTTCTCCAGTAACATTTGTTAGTCTAATGAAAATGTATTTTCTCCCGACAACCCACAGTTTGCTTAAATTCTTAAGACTACCATGGCTATAACATAACAACTACTACACAGCACACAAGAGTATAACAATGCATGGGGAGTAATAGTATAAGAGTTAATAGTCATCTGGACAAGCTAATAAAATCAAACTGACCCATAGACAGATATTTATGATCTTTTCAAGAAGGTCCCAACATCCTGAAGAAGATGGGAAGCCCATAGGATCTTCTCAAAGGAAAATGCTCTTCTAGCATTTAATTTTGAAAGGTCATCCTGAAACTTTTACTTTCAGAATGTATTTTAAAAGTGGTGAAATCCTGCTGTTAAAAGCTGTCCTTAAGTGCAGGTGATCTGAATTACACATACCCTATTACAGACAAGACAATTTATCCTTTCTCTCAGTGTACCAGATTTCTACTCCCCTGCAAGATGCAGGCATTAAAAAAGTCTTTTTTTTTTGTCTTCCAGGTCTCTAATACTGCTTCAGACAAACTCTGTTCATCTCTTCTGAAGAGAATTAATTTTTTTTTTTAGTGAACTACAGGTGATTATATTGAAGTTTGTACAAAAGGTAACTCTCTCAGACCAAGATGTAAAGCCTAACATTTCCAGCTTCACAAGATGGTCATGCTTTGCTTGGAATGCCAGATTTATCTCATGTAATTAATATTTCAGATATCTTCAAACGTCTCCCCTGCTATGGTTAAGCTATTGACACACGTAATGCTTTTCTGCATTTCTGGATTGCAGCAGAACATTCCTGAGTAGAGAAGGTGCCAGATTAAAAAGTCCATTTTTAAAAACACTTTATATTATTGGACTATTAAAAGTGAATGAATCCAACAGTTTAATTGCTATTTCATAATACTATGTGTTTACTTTTTGTATTTTGCCTAGATTATGTAAACAGACATCAGGTTAATTTTTATTCGTAGCTGAACTTTTTGCAGTCACTGCCAATTCTGGCTCCGTTGCACCACCACCGTATTTCAGTGTGAGCATTTACAAGCACAACAAAGTTTGTTAAAACCTAAACAAACAGAATTTTAAAAAAAATTTAAAGAAAGGAAAGAAATACATTTCCACATTTTTTTTCAAAAGCTCATATTTATACTATATTTTATGTGGCTCTTCCTTACTATGTTTGGTTACACAAGGCAGTAAGATTAGTAAGAAAGCCCCTAGAAACCAACAGTTATTCAAGAAAAATTACGCAGAGCAATATTTATTCTGTGCATTCAGAGTTTAATTTTTCACTTTGGCTTCTGTAACAATTGGATCAGAGCTTATGAAAGGTTTTTTCTCTGAAAAATGGGTGGCATTATAAAATCAGAGCTCTTCCAGACACTAAACAAATCCTTGCATTGAAGACTAACTGCATCTGTAGTAACCCCACATTATCTCACGTCTCTACTGTCTCCAGAGATCTCATCCCACATCATTGGAAATACTTAAAAAAAAACATTGATGATGTTTATAATGATGAGGGAGAATAAATATCAGAGCCTGACAATTTAAGAGGATTAAGATTGCTTTTGCAGAGACTCTACAGAACAATGCCTTTTACTCACATTACATATTTGTAGCAGAGCATTATCATTTGCTGGAATTCTTCTTGGCTGCATATTTTTATCTAATGGAATGCTCCAAAGTATTTCCTCCCTGGATAGATACCACGGGACGTTACGCTGGGACATTACACTGTAACTAAGGATGCCCCGTGAAAAACCATGTACTTAGCCGTTCAGTCTTTCTCCATTTCCCTTGCATCTTGCATCGGGTTTCAATAACCAATAACTAAATTATTCATCTGCTTCATGTGCTCAAGTGCAAAGCTGTGGATTCTCCTATTGGGTCTAGACATGCTGGAAAACTGGCACAAACTGAGTAAACATTTGCTGAATCCACCCTGCTTTCCATCTCGTATAACCCAGTGGCTAAGAATGAAGGGATATAAAAATAAACATTTACATTAATCCATCCATTAGCTTCTCTCACCTGAGCAACTTCTCTAGCTATACCACAGCTGTTAGCCAGAAGAGCAGAAGAACATAATTGTTAGGTTCTTGGAATATTTGCTTTCAAACAGAAAATTTTGTGAAGCTTTATTCTTTCAAAAATCTCCTCCTAAACCCATTTGTTTCTGGCCAAGGATAGACAAATGTCTCTGATACAGGATACCTGGAAAACTGGCAAGGGAAACATTGTAGAACAATGTTTGGACCTGGAACATGATGGCATTGAAAGTAAAACCAGCAAAGAGAAAATAATTTTTACTTCACAATTTGATGTGACCTTGTGTACCGTGTTAGCAACACGATGTTCCCTCAGTTTGGATAAGAAAATTGTGTGTGATTCACAAAGAAACATTTTGAGCATAGCTGTGCTCATTAGCCCCCGTATTTATGGATCTGTCAACTCTTCCACTATAAACACCGATGCTGAGGATCAAGATCTCTGCTGCGAAATGCCGCTGCAGAACAAAACATCACCAGGCAGGGCTTGAGGGCAGTACTCTTTCTCTCTTTCCTAAAACTGGTTAAGTTAGTTCAGCTTTTTTTAAGGTTATGTGAAGTTCAATAGACAGGGAAAGAATAGCAAATTCAGGTACTCAAAAATATCTCAATGATTTTGAGTTGCTATGATCAAAGTTCATTTAAGGTATATTTAATAATGGGTTGCTTTGTGACATGGACCAGCATCTTTTGTAAAAAGCATCTGAAATGGTTTTATTGAGGCTGAGGCTCAGACTGGTCTTCGTACATGTGGTGCTTGAGAAAGGAGTTTGTGAAGCATTCAGTGTAAGGTACTTTTTGGAAGACTGGGATTAAGTGTAACAATATCTATGGAATAGCCCAATTAAGACTAGTTGCTGTTAGTTAACTGGTGAGAAATGGGAGTTAGAGTCCCCTTCCACAACCATTTTCCCTGGCAGCAAATCCAGTGAAACCTCTCTAACCTTCCCTGTCCTGGACACCATTCCCCTCCTGTGCTCCAGTCTACCACCCCATCAGTACTATTTGCCACTGGCCAGAGGAACTGCTTATTTTTCCCTAATGCAGGCAGTCTCAGGCATCCACTTTACGTCACAGCACCACCAGCTGAGGGGGAGCAGCAAACCATGATGTGGGGGGCAGGCAGAAGAGGTCAGGGAAGGGGGAGAGAGTGGATGTTGTGCACGAGAGTGGTGCTGCAGAGAAGCGTGGCTTCGAAGCACAGCCTGGGAGCAGCAAAGACCTTTCTTCTCCCTTTCTCTAAAGCTCTCCGCAGGCTCCAGGGCAGACCCCTGGCCTCCCGCAGAAGCGGAGGGGGTACTGCGCAGGCACCAGGCTCCACCGCGGGGCGAGAAGGGATTATTTTAGGAAGCTGAAATGTTTCCGTCACTGGAGGTCTTTGAGAACAGGACGGACGAGCAGCAGTCAAGAATAGCTCAGTTACAGTTGATCCTCCCTTGGGCCAGAGAGGCGAAATTGACGATTTTACGTGATTTTTTCCACTCCTATGATTCCGTGGTTTAAGCAGGGCCATGGTTCAACTGGGGCCATAGATCACATCCTCATTACCTAACACTGTATGTATAGTTAACCATCATACACATGTCTCAGTCAGTGGTTTGCATTTACTCTTTCATGAAGTGTTATCCTATATCTACAAAGTTATCAGCTAACTAAACTTCTCTTATATCCAAAAAATATCAGTTCTTGTAAAAGCTAGGAGCACTGCTTCCCCTCCTAAAAATTTCCCGAGCTAAAAACCAAACAAAAAAGGCATATCTGAGTGCAATGCAGCAGGCAGATGCTCCCAAGCCTCACACGGACAATGTAAAGTGCCACCGATGCTGTATTTAGTCCTGTGCTGGAGAACGGGAGCACATGAAAGGGGAATCCTTTCCTCAGCACCACCCTATTCCCAGGGAATTTCTGCCTCTGCACCACCATCCCCTCCTGGAAAAAATATCCCTAGAGCTGATGGATGGGAAGCCCACAGCAGCTATGTAAAGGCAATCAACTCCTGCAGCATTTCTGACCCTCAGAGGGGAAGAGATCTCCTGCCTGTGCCTTTAGGGGAACCTGCAGAAATATGGCTCTGGGCAGCCTTACATTGCCTTTTGGACTGCTGCACACACACCATTTGTTTGAAAGGGATCAGATAATCATGTGATAAACCCCCTGGGACAGAGGAGCCATCTGACTGTCTGTTTGATGCTGCAGTGTGGATGTCTAGACAGAAAAAATTACTAATCAGCTAGTTTACACCCCTGTCTCACTTTACTTTTCAGGTATGGCAGGTAGTCACATTATTACATGCTTTGGGGTAAATGGCCGATGGATTTGAAATTAATGTGCAAAGTAGTTTAATCAGATTTAGTGCTCACTGAAATGGAGATTAAAATGACAAAATCATAACATTAGATGGAGGGTGGTTAAAACTCTGGAAGACATTATCACTTTTTCCATTGCCAGGTTTATTTCCTGACACCACAAAAACACAATCTGGGGTAGTTTCCAAATATATTTATTGTTTCTGGAAATCAGATTTAAAGCATGCAGTAAGGGAGATAAAAAATAAGAGCGACACTTTATTCCTCAAGAAATCTGTCAGCCACTACATAACAGAGCTTAGCAAAAACATAACCTATGAAATAGAAAGCAATTTCATAAGCATTCATCAAGAGATCTTTTCCCCTGTAATAATCTGGTATTGAAAGTACCAGTGTCACACCACTGAGCTAAACGGACTTCAGTCTGGTCCAGCAGGACAGTGCCTCTGCTCTCATCCCTTCTGACCTCCGAGTCACAAGCTGACAGAGCGGTAGGCCTTAACCTATAATTTTCACCACACTGGTTGAACCCTGTCTATGGCTCTATGGGCAGCACGCAGTTGCACAGAGGCTCACAGACATCATCAGCCCGTGCAGCCGGGTGCAGGGTCCCAGCTTGTCATTTGAAGGATGTATGAAAAGAAAAAACCCACGCAAAGCACAATTTATCATCTCCAACTTTCTGGTGTGCCTAGCGCTTCAGATTTGAAAAGAGTAACATGCTTTTAAAAAGCAGCCCTTCTCAAAAACTAAATAACTTTTTTCCATATAGGTTGGGTAACTTTAGCGCTGAGAAGAGACCCAGCGAGAAGGGCAACCCAGACCTGTGCCAGTGCTGGTGGCGGGGGGATCTTCCTGGGCCCCCGGAGCGGTGAGTGCCTTGGCAGCCAGACGGCACAGGCAGCTCTGCCCGCCCAGGGAACGGACTCGTGGAGACCCGCTGCCCCACCGCTGGGCTTGCACGCCGCACGTGCGCCTATTTGTGAAGAGCTGGTGCTGAGAAATGCCTGCCAGGTACAGACCACGTCTCTAATGTAAGCTGCGAGTCCTCTGGGAACACTCCTGTCCCACAACCAGCTTTTGGGGAGCAGATTTAGGCCAGTACTGACCACTCGTGAGAGTAAACTTCAGTAAATTCCACTTGAGTTTTGTTATCATGTAGTGGCTGTGTTAATTGCCTGTACTCTTAATGCAGTGGTTTGCAGGTTGCCAGATACGGTGGCCAAAGGGATTTGAGGACAGGTCTGAAAATGAGGAGAGTTATACAAAACAACCAGTTTTAAGCTTTGCCAGAGGGTTCATATTTTGCTGGAAAGATATTTTTTTATGCCAGCATCACAGGACGATTCTCAAGTCTGTACAGACAAATGCAGCAGTGATTTACACTTCTAATTCTTATTTCTGTTCTTATTTCTAACAAGCAATAAGCTATGGAGTAGCATCCATGCCGGTACAAAGTCTTGCTTTCCTCAGAGGGCTGCTACCATGCCTGGAGCACGCAGCACTTCTCTGCAGAAGAGGTATTGCTCTGAGACATCTCTGGTCCCCAAGTCAGCATCAGATGGAAGTTATTTACAAACCATTCGATGCCAACCCCCCCCTCCACCTCCCAGTCTGGGCTTTGGCCAGCACCCGCTCCCCTGCGGGGCCAAAGAAATGTGGCCGAAGCTCCTCTCCACGGCCTGACAGACACCTGCATGCTTTTGAGTCTGAGTCTATGTGTTTTGAGAGACCTCGACTCCTTCTAGGATAAACCCTGCAGAGTCCAATTCGTCTTGCTGGTCCCTGGAAGGCTATCTTGAAATTGTTAACTGCATTTTCGGAAGACCTAGTACCTTTAACAAGATGAGTATCTTCAGCTTGCCTAGTCTTGTAGCCAGAGTCAGGCCAGATAAAGAGGGACTAATTTCTGTCAGCATTATCTCCATCCCCTCCCTGCCACCACACATGGGCACGCGCTGAGCGAGGAGCCAGCCTGCCGACCTGATGAATGGCTATGGGCACACAGGCGAGGCAACAGCTCCTGATTTCAGCTTGAAAGGGCTTGTTCATACATCAGCGTCAGCATAGGTTAAACCTCTTGTGATTATTTTGCATTCACTTTTCAAACCAAACATTATATTTTTGAAAAATTCTGCTTCCTTTCCCCTCATTCCTTTATCCTCATTGCTCCTTCTGGGCTCCCACTGACTTTCTTTGCCTCCCTCCTACCTGCCCTTTGCCTCCTCTGCCTTTGGAGTCCTGAACCATCATCCCTTCTTCTCTGTTGATTTCTGCCATTCCCCACTTCTTTGCCTCTCTTTCCTCCTTGCTTTCTCCTTAGCTTCCCCTTCTCAATTTCTCCTTCCTTCCCTGTTTGTGAGATGCACAAAAGTTGATTTCCAGCTGAGCAAGGCATCCCACCCACGGAAGGTAAACTAGGGAAACATTTCTTCCGATTTATCCCGAGTAGCTGCTCTCAGTGCTGTAGACTATCACTATGACAGAGAAAAAAGGGGGTGCAAGCGCAATCTGTGACATGTAAAATGGCGTATGGGAAGTCCAGTGACCAAATGGAATACTCCGGCTCATGTTGACCTTCAGTGCTTTGTGGTCACCTGCTGACTAGTACAGTCCCCTTCCTCTTCTGGTGCTCTACATCTTCCCCAAACATCTTCCTCAGCAAATCCTCTTACTTTGCCAGTCTGCTCTAAAATAAAGACTTTTTGTAAAATTCTCTCCCTTTTGCTTTCACATTGCGTTTCCTCAGCACTGTGTTATTTAGATCTGCACTGGAAAAAAACCTCTAGCTGTTCCGCATTCTGGCATCCAATTACTAATTCTGGTGGAGCTAGACATTTTTGTAAACACGGCTGGACTATGGATGTTGTGCTTTGTTCAGGCTCCTTTATCACCTCTGGCATGCCACTCATCCTATGGGCCTCAGTCTCATCACATCAGGATTTTCAGACTTTCCTTTCTTACTTTTTATTTGCGGGAACCAGAGTTTTAAAAGACAAGGGGGGAATACAGTATTATTATTTTTATCCTTTGCCCGCCCCTCTGTTTTTCCTGCTGCCTAGCTTCCATGCAGCTGTTGAACATTTAAGAAAAACATGTCTCCCACTGAGTGAGTTCCCTACAAATGTGAGTTGAGCTTCAGGCAAGAGGAAATGTGAGTCCTGAGGTCACTCCTGAAATCAAGCCCTCGCCTGGCTGCATATAATTCTGCTGTTTGTTTTATAAGTTATTTAGAAAAAAAAATATGTATTTCCCGCAAACAGCATAAAAAGAGACAAATGCTGGTGATCATGAGATGATCATATGATCTTTCAAATCTTGCTACGCTTTTCTGGTATTTTCAGTCATGCTTTTCGAGCCTGCTGCTCAGACCCAAAGAGAGAGGGGGAGGATGTGGGATTGCAGAGAGAAGATGGCCCACTGGTGCCGATCGGAGCTAATAGCCCCCATGCGCTTGACACTGCTGGCTGGAGAAGACCAAACTTTTCTTTCCACTTAAAGATGCTGGAGCTACACCCCCCTGTTCACCGGGGAGTAGTATTTCTGTCAGATGTGAAGGCGGCTTCTAATCTGCTCTGACCTTGGTGAGAAATTCAAGTCCAAATGTAGTAACATAGAAGCTGACAGGTCAGCCTGAAGAATTTGAAGTGGGGGAGGCTTCCTTGCCTTCTTTCTTTCTGTCTTTCTCTCCTTCTTTCACTTGAAATCTTATCAAGGATCACTTCAAGTGTGTGGCAGCCTGGCCGGCCGTAGAAATGACACCAGCTGTGTCATTGTCCCCGCCGTTACAATGGAGGTGCAGAGAGCACTTACTGGCTGGACCAACTATGTGCTACTACTGATATAAAATTCTTAAAGGTGGAGACCCGACGAGAAAAGCATTTTACCTTTTAATGTGTTAAAACTGCAAAAGTTGATCTAAATTTTACATCTGTACGTGATGCTTTACAGAAAGGCTTCTGTCTCCACCCCAGAGGCTCTCTATTTTTTGTTTTCCAAGACTAATACACAGACCCACATGAAGGTTGCGGGTAGTTCTCACCACCGCTGAAGGTTTCTGCCTGTCAGGTGTGTTAGTGCCCTCTTCTACAATGACTAAGACAAAACCTGGGCTATAGAAATGATCTACGCTCCCTCTACTTCTTGCTTCCTTCCCGCATCAGTAATCTTTTTTATGTGCCTTGACAACAAAGGGGCTAAAAATGCTTTGAGCTCAAGTCCCAGTTCAGGAATTATTTAGAAGTCTGAAAGATGATGGTTATCTTTCTGGCTATCTTTCTTCTGGTTATTTTTCTGGAAGTGAGCTTATTTTTGATCACGCTGACAGAAGGTTAAAAGCTTCTGTTTAAAAGTTTGGGTGCTGCTTTGTACTTTGTCAGTCAAGTGACCAGCCTAAAATTTCTATTGATTGCTCATGACAAAAATTATAAATTATGAATGGCTAAGGCCTATTTATTGTTTGTATTACTGCAGAAACAGGCATGTCAAGCCATAGATAGACACCCCCCCTATATTCGGCATTATATTAGGCAGAACAAAAGCACTTTCCTTGCATCGGAGAATTTACAATCTCATTAAAAAGCAGCAGAAAGAGCAGGTCTTGCAGCTTCCCCCAATTCAGCAACCACATGCACCAGTCCAGGAAAGGCAGGAGGCATCGCCCACCTGGAGACCACCTGATGGCTCTGCGTCCCCGAGCGCGGCGGCTCACCAGCAAAACCTGGACACTGGCAGGGACACAGGACCCCTCTGCGCCCGGACCCCCCCTGCCAGCCCGGGGCTGATGGAAACCTGGGGCGAGCGCAGCGTGCCTGCTGTGCGCAGGCGGGGGGTTGGGGCAAAGCAGGGACTCTCAGAGACGAAGCCTGATGTGTCTGCAATAGATACGGATGGGCCGATGGAGGGATGCAGGGAAATAAGGAAATAATGTTGCTGAGTAATCAGTAATCGTAGGTCAGCCACATTGCTACTGAACTGCTGTCCCATTTTCTGTAGACATGGCATGATTTAGTGAAGGTTTTTAAGGACATTGCCTCCAGGCGTCAGGAGCAGCATAAGGCAAAGCATAGAGGCTCCTGTTTGAAAATCTCAAAAGCAAATGAAGGAGGTGGGTAGCCATGACCATCATCAATACTGAAAGACAGATTATAAATATGGTGGGGTTAGATGAGGAAGGCAAAGACAAGTAAATCGTGCTTGATGGAGAGCCAGAGGAATGCTGCAAAGAGACAGGTCAAGGTAACAGGCTAGGGAAATTATCCTTGCAGCATCATTCTGGGTGGGCACTAGCAGAGCAGGACAGTGCTTGCTTAGGCCAGAGGAAGAATGTGACAGTACTAAGACAAGATCCTGGTGGTCTCTGTGTTTCCTTTTAAATTTGTTTTCCTGCTCTGTTTGCCGGTGTTGTGATCCAGGAAACATTTTGCCGTTTCCTACCCGCATCTATAGAGGTTTCCCAAATTGACTGACCCTGCTTGAGGAGTGCATCACGGAAGGAAGGATTACATGGCCTATGCAGCTTCCACACTGCAAATGTCTCCTGGCTCGGCCAGGAGCCACAAAACATGATGCGAAACTGCCAGGGGACCAGGTAGTCTGGGAAGTAGGAGGGGTGCACAGAGCAGCTTCACATCCCACTTCCTATTTATGGGACAGGGCTCCTGAGAGGGGACACGGCTGTCCGGGCGGTGGGCAGAGCCAGGTGCCTGTCGGGGCGGTGTCAGTGGTCTCCCCTCAGGGAGAGGTACAGCCTGCTTGTGGCACCAAGCTTTTGGGAGGGGAGATGGGGATACACAGGCTTGGCAGAGACTGCTGGGGCGACTGGCAAAGGGTGGGCATCTCAGGGCAACATCTGAGCTTGTGGAGACTGTGGGTCCCTCAGCAGCAGAGGCTGGCAGCGTATCGCTGCTGGCAACAGAGAGAAGGTGTTTTGTTCACCTACTGATGTGCACGTACAGGGCAGGTGCTGGCAACAGGTGAGAGAAGGAGCAAGAACTCACTTGAACAAAGCCCTGAGCAACCTTATCTAAGGTTGAAGCTCACCCTGTTCTGAGCAAGAGCTGAGACTAGATGACCTCTGGAGGTCCCCTCCAACCTAAATCATTTTCTGAGTCCACTCTAGATTCAAATTTAATTTTCAGAGTGGTGTTTTAGCACCTGCTGCCTCTGAACCCTGCCATTCTTGATAACATCAACAGTGCCAAGGCATTTCTAAAAGGTCAGCGCTCTCTGTCCCAAGCCATAGGGATTTCCTCCTCAAGACAAAACAGCCTCACTCACCTGCTGCTGGGACAACGGGGTAATGGCATTACCGGGACCTTCTGTGCCTCTTTATCTTTCTCCTCTGGGCATTCCTTCCTTGATGAGGAATTTCCTCACAGCACTGCTTGAAAGGCTTTTTGGGTGAGATGCATTTATCTGTCCAGCAGATAAAACAGTGCAGCAGAGGTCACATTCTTCCATCTTTGCCACTGTCACTAAGCTTGCCTGTAAGCTGGTGTCCACACTGGCAATCTACTGTCCTTGCACCTGCACACCACATTATTTATTCTCCTATTACACTGCATGACTATCAAACTAATGACATGAAACTAAACTACAGCCTGGGTGTAGCTTTCCCCTCCTTAGCAGGAAAGCAGACCACTCGGCATTATAGGGGAATGATGAAACAAAGTCCTTTGAGCTTCTTCCTTCTTTGAAAAGTCATACAGCATACTTCTTTTTTTCTTCTTTATAAAAACAATTTTTTTTCCCCACTGAAGAAAGAATTTTCAGCCACTGTCTCTTTCAAGCTCGACCACCAAAACATTGCCTCTTGGAAATGCCAACATTTTGATATGGACCGATCAGAGGCTGTCCAGCAACCCGAGCTCTTGCAGGACTGAGACAGCATCATGTGGGCAGCGACCAGGCCGTGCTGTGCATCTCTTCAGCCAGACTCCCAACGGGTTGGACTTTTGCAGTCTCTTGCCTGTCCCATGCCCCTGTGAAGAACTGCCTGTGGGCAGGTGATGACAGCTGGACTACTGAAGCTTAACGTATTTGTCCAACACCTCCTGGGAAGAGCAGGATAAGTGAGGAACTGGTGAGGAGAGAAACTATACTACAGGCTGGCTCTGCCTCTCCTGAAACGGCTCCAGGATGTCCAACAGTGGTCTCTGGGTCCCGCAGTAATGCGCAGCTACACACTGGATGACACGCTTGGTATTCAAATGTATGGCCTTTACTGAAATAATTGTCAAATTCAAGACTGAAAGTCAATTTCTTCTACTAGCATTATTTTTTAAATTGCACAGATGCGTGTCTTTATCTATAAATAGGTCTCTTCTGATCCAGATCACCTCCATGCTGTGAACATATTACATTTAGAGGTTCTGTTCATTTTGCTTATCAGTGTGATTTTTCTGGGGTATATTAGCTCCTGGGAAGTAAAGAAAGGGTTTTCTCCCAGCTAAATTTGTAAAATTTATTCCTTTCTTGTTGTTTCTTCCTATGGCCAACGCTGCTTGCAAGCAAACTATTTTTACATGGCTATTTTTGTCATTTTCTTCCTTTTACACTCGTCAGTATTTTGTTAGGCTGATACATATTGGCTCCTTAGGCATATGCATTTATTTCTAACAGCATCCTGGGATTTCCTATCACAACTGGACAAAAGAGTGGGGAAAAAAGCTGAAGATAGCTGGTAAATACAGCTGAGGTGAAGTCAGAGCACTATATTCTCTATCCAGATCTAAGGTATGTTCTTGAGAGCTTCCCGTTTTGAGAACACTTATATGATATGTTTCCACTTAGCTTTTATGCCAAAAATATCCCAGTGTGGCTCCGCCGCTAAAAGCAGCAGGAGTGTTCGTGTAAACAGGGCTCCAGGCAGCTGCCAGTGCTCCCAGTTGCCGTCTTGCATAAACCAGTGAATAGCGGGCCTGGATCAGGTACAGGGAGCCTGTGGCACGCAGGCTGGGCAGGTGGCCCTGCTCGCCATCACAGATGCTGGGGACCAGCCCTCATGTTCCCACCTTGCTGCCAACTCCCCAGCCGCCCCGCTGCTCCTCAGGTGCAGCTGGAGCGGGCGGCAGCAGCAAAGCTCGTGGTCACTTGCAGGGACCGATAGAGTCAGGGCCGCAAGGAGCAGATGGGGAAAATGACGAAGGAGGCATAAAATGGGAGGAAAATAGTTCACCAGCACTGGCTGAGACACGTGGTTCATCTCCTCTTTACAAATGCATCAGTACAAGTTGCATCAATTATAAGGGCTTTTGGAAAAGTAGAAATTTTTCAAAGTAAGTAAATTAAGCCTTGTCCACAGACTGTGCATTTTAAATCTCATTATGCAACTTATCCAGATTTCAAAGAAGTTTAAAGCCGTTATACGCTAGCTGCTATGCTAAAATAAAAGACTGTCCTGCCTTTCAGAAGGTCTGTGCTTGGACCTCTTAGTGGGAGTTTCCTCAAAGATGTTTCACTGGAAATAGGTCTAGATAACATGCCACTAGCACTTTAATTATTATCTTTTTGGCTTCCTTGGTTTCATCCTAAAAAGTGTGTATGCATACTTCTGTCAATAGCTTCAATAGTCTTGCCTCAGCACCAACACTTGGTGACTTAGGAAGAGGATCATCTGAAGCATATGTGACTCCACTGCACTGGAAAGACTGTCAAGAGACACAGACTTCGTGCCTAAAAACCACTTCAATATAGGAAGAGGCAGTTGCCGTGTTCAGGGCAAAGGTCTGGACAATAACCACTCTAGCACACAGGCAGAAGATAGAGAAACACAGGCCGACACATGCCAGAGTCAGATCTGTCATTCATCGCGATTCCTTCTGTACAGACAGGGGACAGAGCATCGTGAAAGGCTAAAAGGGAACCGACCGGCCTCTGGGCCAGAGCGAAGATGTTGGAGATCTCTCTTAAAGTCCTTATGCTATATTTACTCCAGGAAAGAAAACAAAAGCAAATAAAGAAATAAATGCAAAAGGAAAGGAGACAGAAGCTGTGCCCATACGAGGGATTAAACAGGGCTGGGACACCGGCCCATGGCTGCCTGCGCCATGAGTTTGCAGAGACATATTAGTTCGGAGAAGGGAGAAGTTAGGCATGCACACCCAAGCCATGCTGCACTGCTTGACCTTAAAACCAGAAAGTAGTCCCCAGCACATTTTATTTCACTATATAGATGTAGCTGGAGAGTTCCAGCAGAAAGGAAGAACTCTGTGAATGGGCGTTGAGGGGGGGTCTCACCCTGCTGCAGTGTTTGCAGCAGCTGCTGTGCTCTGCGACCACTGGGCACAGAGCAGTCAGCGCCGAGTGCGAGCAAAGGGACTAAAGAGCAATTTTAGAAGGGAGGAAATAGGCTGTATTCTAGCTGTTTGCAAAGAAAGCATTTTATGGTCAATGAGCAGTGAAAAGAGAAATGATATGGCACAGACCTTGAATTATGTCACATTTCCCTTCTTGAGAAATTCCCTGGCAAATCCCTGATCTTCCCTCCCACCGCACGCACTGTTCCTGGCTGCTCCCTGTGCCGCTGAGCCCCACAGCTGGCCCTCCCCTCGCCAAAACCCAGGAGACCTCTGTGTCTGTGCCCGGGGTCCGTGGCTGAAGGGGAACCCAAGGTGGCCCTGCAGCAGCTGGGCTGGCCTCAGCGCTCAACAGCACCTGGAATGGAGAAGCCGAAGGCGGGGAGAAAGGCAGATTCGGTGGGGAATGGAGGTGGTGCTGGCTCTTCCTCCACCAGAGCCGTGGGCATTGAAGGATGACAGTCAGGAAAGGCTGGGAAAGGGCTCCTCGCTCCGCTGTCGTGGGTGCTGGCTGATGGGTGATCCAGGAGCATTAGGTGGCTGTGGGGAAGTTCTTCTACAGAGACTTGGTTAGACACTACTGAAAGCTTAGACCTGGAGCTGCCAGGCACCTTAAGTGCTCTGTGTCTCTGCCCTCAAAGGCTGCCTGGAGGCCAGAGCATATTAGAAACTGGTCCTGCAGCGAGGACCAGAGCACCCTGCCCTTTGGCATGCAGCTCCCCGGCAGCTCTGGCCTGGCAAAGCCTGGGGTTAACCACCACTTTTGGTGGGTTTCATTGCCACCTCCCTGAACCTGGTGACCACACAACTGATTTTCACTCCCTTATTACTTTTGCTGCTCTCCTGCAAAACAAACACCCCAATACTAACTTCCTGGAGATGAGGAACAAATAATGACATAGTAAGAAAACCGCTGGGCAGGTAAGTGGCTTTAGGACAACGTGCTCCTGCTGTGACACACACACATATGTAAGAAAAAAGGCTGATCTGAAAATGAGCGAGACTACGCAGAAAGGGGGAGATGTTGATCCCATCTGCACGATCCACGACAGCGGTTTTGTTCTGCTGAACGCCAACGACTCTGGTAGGTTCTCGTATTAGCTAAAGGGAGTTGCCGCAGGGGCTTTTTCAATCATTGACTTGATATGTCTTGATTTTTTTAGGGAAAAACCTGACCGGTGTGCAGAGATCAGGCAATTTGTAGAACGGATTCGTAAGAGAATGCTTTTTTTCTGAATGAACCGGTGTTTTGGTAGGTGAGGACTGGTTTAAATGTTCTAAAGGAAATTGTATATGGTTCTATAGTATGTACTATGGACTCTTCAGGTCACACCTGATTTTAACCATGGACTCCATAGAGGATGGATAGATTTATGTGCTTAGAAAAAAAGATTTTATACTTATGGTGAAAAACAGTGAATGGATCCATTTGCTACCTATTTGGCACGTTGTGGTTGGTTAACTTTAATGTATGTGCTATTTCCCTGCTGATACTTTTGGAAAGTACTGGGTAAGAGCATGCCTACGTAAACGTTGGTCCTGCTTTTGTGGCATGGGGAAAGAAGGTTTGTGTATTCTGGGGTAGGAGAGAAACTACCATGTTCTTTGCTTTGCTTGCTTATGCCATGTAATCCGGCATGAATTAGTAGAAGGGAACCTGTCCTGCACGACAGAAAAAAAGCGTTTTGGTTTTTTTTCTCCAGAGTTGCCTGTGACATAGGACCCTACTTTTCTGCATCAGCTGAAATCTGGATGTCCTTCTGGCAGACAGGCCCAGCATGGCTGAGGTCTGCCAGCCCAGGGCGCTGAAGGCTGGGGGCCCCGGGGCCGAGCCGTGGGCTCAGCAGGCGGCAGAAGCCCCGCGGGGGGCGCAGGGCAGCGCGGCCGGGCGGGGGGCGCAGCCCCTGGGCCGGAGCCCCCAGGGGGTGCCGGCGGGCGGCGGCTCGCCCCCGCCCCAGCCCCAGCCCCGGGGAGGGGGCTGAAACGCTGAGTCAGCGCCGCGGTGCCGCCGCGGAGCGCCGGGGGCCGGGCGGTGCCCCCACCCCGGCGGTGCCCGGGAGGGGAGCGGCCCTGGGCCGGCGGGGCGGCGGCGGCGGGCAGGGTGCTGCCCCCTTGGCCGCTCCTTATCAGCCCGGTTTGATGCTGCAAGGCGTGTCCGGGGCTCTGCTCATGTGATGGAGCAAGAGGCAGACGGGCGGGGGGACCAGGGGAGGAGGTGATTTTCCTCGCTGGCTCTCGCGCTCTCGCTCTTTTTTTTTCTCCCCTCCTCTCGCTCCCTAAAGGAGTTCGCGGAGAGCCGGGCTCCTTCATTCCCGGCTGCGCCGCCGCCGCCCTCCGCCAGCCCCCGCCCGCGGCTCCGCACGGCCGCGGGGCAGCGCCATGGGCGCCGGCAGCTCCGCCGAGCCGCCCGCCCCGCAGGACGGGGACGGGGCCGCCGCCGGGCCCCCCCGCACCCCCCCGGAGCCGCTGCTGGCAGAAGAAGCGGCGGCGCCGCAGCCGCCGGCGGAGCCCGCCAAGGTAAGGCAGGGGCGGCGGGGAGCCGGGGGGGGGGGGCGGACGGACAGACAGACGGACGCGGGGCGGCGGCTCCCGCCGCACCCCCGGCCCAGGGAAACTTTCCCGCCGCGGCGGCGGGCACCTGCCGCAGCCGGCGGGCCCCCTCCGGGCCGGGCGGGGAGTCGGGGCGCGGCGGCGGCCGCTGCAGCGCCGGGACTGCGCCAGGGCCAGCGCCGCAGTCATAAAACTCCCGCCGGCGGTGGCGGCGGCAGCGGCGGGGCGGGGGGCGGCCGTGGGGCCGCCGCCGCTTTTGTGTGCGGCCGTGGGGGGGTGGGGGAGCCGCACCCACCCGCGGCGGGGTCTGCGCCAAGAAACCTCTTGACTGCGGTCCTGCAGCCGGCTGGCAGCGGTGCCCGGGGCTGGCAGCGGCGCCCGGGGCTCCCGCGGCTCTCCGCAGCCTCCCCCCGCCCCGCCAGCCGCTCCCCGCCTGGGGACGCAGGTGGGAGGCGCGCCGGGGCGCGGCCAGCCCGCCGCGTTTGCGGTTTCTTCGGCCGGGCGGCAGCCCCGGTGTCTGTCCGTCCCCCCCTGCGCCCCCCAGCCTCGCGCTCACCTCAGCCGCAGCCCCCCCCCGCCGGCGGCGGGCGGGGAAGGGGGCGGCGGTGGCCGCGGCATGGGCTGTGGCGGTGGCTGCCGCGCTGCCCGGTGTCGCACCGCATAGGGGGGGGAAGGGGGAGCGAGTGGCCAACTCTCAGGCAGTAGGGAGTGGAGGAGCTGTAGGTATGTGTTATTTTTAATAAAGACGTTGAAGAATTGAAAGAAATTCTTTTAAAACATGTCTGGTGTTTAAAAATAGATTATGAATGAACCCATTTATCCCTCTGGAATAGGCGCGTTTAGGGGATTCTGGGACTGAAAGGGAGGTTATGTGCATCTACGTGTTTACATAGCGTTGCTTTGGGGTCAGACGTTAGGTTGTTAGTGGAGAAAGAATACCCCGCTATACCAAGATCCCCTTCTTCAGGCTCTTCAGAGTTTGGGTCCTCAGAGCAGGGTTACTCAGAAGTTTCTGTAGCTGGTGTGTGGGTGTGTTAGAGCTTGAGAACTGGTTATGACTTTGTTTCTTTGACCTTGTGGCTCAGATTTAACTTTCAAGTTGAATTTCCCATAGTTCCTGGCTGCCACTAGACCTCCTTGTGCGTGTTTTGACAGATTTGAAAACCACATCGAGAATGAACTTTAAATTAAATGAGATTTATTTTATTTTCTTTTTAACCAAGTAAGCGTTAGGGATTGGTGTTGGTTAACAAAATATTTAGCAGTTGTGTTGGGCAATTGTAGCATTCAGATGCTGAAATTCAGAAATGAGTGAATTTATACAGGGCAAGCATTTGGCTACTGTGATTGTTTAAAAATGAAGATAGTGTGATTTTCAAGAAGGGATATAACATTCATAGCCATATTTATCCAGTTATGGGATCTAAGACCCCAAAAAAAGATAATACCATTGATGCTGTTCTCAAATACAAATTATTATTATTAATACTGTGTTTTTTGTCTTCTACACTTTAGGAAAATGGTTTCTAATGGATTTTTACCTTGTTATTTAAGTAGAACTGTTCAAAGGTGGGGAAGTTCTTTTATCATTTCACTGCTGTAAGAAGTTGTATTACTGCTCTTCTTCTAAAATAACTATTTTTGCCTTCCATCACATTAAATAAATAGAAAAATAAATTTTAATGAAGTTTAGTCATACTTTTTTTTGTATCTCATTTAGTCTGGTCTTACTACAGTAAGGTAGTTTCGTGCAGATTTGTGACACAATTTTTCATTGTTATTCCTTTTAGCCCATTGAATTTGAAAATTACTAGATCCTGCAATGCCCCTGGAGAAATCTGTCAAAGAACGAATTTGTTTGCAGAAGATACACTGGCGACATTTTGAAGGATGGCTTTCTTTCTTGCACTTTCCAAATGAAAATGCTTATCTCACACCCCCCCTTTTAGAAGAAAAACTTTGAAAACTGACTTTAATGGAATCCAACTTGAGTGAGCCTTGGCAAGTCAATCGCAAATAATTGTCTAGGCAACTAGTCTAATAGAGGTTGTAAAATCTCATAGCAGTTGTGCTTTTCTGTCACTTGAAATTCCTTGAAATATTTAATCAAGTTTCTTTCATGACGTAGTTGTATTTTGTACAAGATGAAAAACCTCTATGCCTTTTCTTCTAGAAAGGGCCAAATTTATAGTCTTTAAGCTGTTCTGTTATTCACTTGTGACTCTTTGGCCAGATACCAGCTTTGGAGGTGTCCTAGCTACTGGAAGGGGGAGTATATGTTTCAGTGTTTCTCACTTCTACAGCCCAGGAGATGTGAGAGACCCTGTAAAGCCCTTGGTCTACAGTGCAAGAGAGATTCAGGAGCCTTTGGGTGTTGGCTGGCAAGCACAGTGGGTTAAATGTGGGCTCGTCGGGTTAGGGCCTCAGCTGTTCACCCCATCCTTTCACAAGTTGCTGGTGAATTACACATAAATCAGCTCCAGAGTTTCCAGCCCAGCATGTTGCTGGGACTTGAAACTGGTGGTTTTTTTTTTACTGTAGCAGACAAGGCTTAAACTCTGGCAGTGGAGGAGCTGCTCCTTATCTTGCACAGCCCCCCCGCTGCGGGAAGCCCCCTCTGCAGGGGAGCGTGACAGGTCCTGAAGGAACTAATCCATTCGCATGCCTGAACTGAATTCATCGGATTTGTGAATCAACACCCGAAGTCCTGTTGAAATCAAGGGACAGGGTGTGGTCTCACAGAAGGCTGATCTATCTGATGGAGGTATCTCCTTGCTGTTTGAGCAGCAATGCTCTTTTCCCCCTCCTTTTCTTCCTCCCCTATCCCTCTTCCCTGTCTTGCCCCAGATGATGCAGTCCCACCTCACACTGTGTCTGGTCCTCACCTGGCCTTTCCATAAGCAGGTTAAACTCACTAACCCTTCAGGAAACAGTGGCTTTTTTTTTTTTCCCCTGGGCCAATTCCCTGATGTATTGGTGAGTTCATTTGACTCCTACGACACCCAGGTGAGACCCAGAGCCAGGACAAGGCAAGCATCTGCAGCAGGGCAGGAGGGACAATGAAAAAACATTCCTTGGTGGTGGTAGTGAGCTGGTAGACCCTGTCTGATTGTGAAACCTCCCCGTCAGACTGCCCTGAGCAGCACAGAGGCCTGAAGCTTGGCCTGAGAAGGATTTAACAGATTACAGTAATAGTAGTGCCAGAAGTAGGAACAAGATCTTTTAAGTCTCACAGAGGAGACCAGACAAACCTTGGGTGTCTTGGACTGACAAAAGCTTTGGGGTGTCTGATGGGAGGGGTCCTGTGCTCCTACCTGCTCCCCAGGACACCTGCAGCTTCCCCTCTGCTGCTTCTGGCACTGGGCGAGCTCGTTCAAGGAGCTAACCCCCTAGAAACCTCTTCAGCTTCTTTGGCAAGGTCATTCTCTGCTGATTTAGCAAGATGTGTTGGCTTCTGGGCCTCGGACAGCAGAAGCAGCAGGTGCAGGGAGGGGAGCAGGCAGGACCTTGTGACCAGGATTGGGCAGGGAGCTGGGTGACACTTCTGTTGGTGGCCACGCATGGCTAGATTGGCTCGGGCATCTCCATCTTGTGAGCTCCCTCTCTGTTTGTAGCAGTGACATGCCTCTCGCCCGGCTTCCCATTTGGATGCTGAGCATCAGGGAGAGCTGGAAAAAGATGCCAGCACGCTGCCTCCTGCTGCGGTCCCCTCCGAGGTCCCATGGGGCAGAAAGCAACTACGAGCCATATTGGTGACCCAAGGAGAGCTGCGTCATCCTACCAACATCTCGGCTAAAGCAATTGCGATCACTGCCCCGCTTTTATTTTATTTAGAAGCTCAAGATACCCATTTTAATACAGGCGTCTTTTTGTGGCCCTGCTGAGGGAGCAGAGCTGTATTGGAACAGCTACCTGAAACAGCGTAGGGAAACTTTAAAGAGAGAATCTGGAAAAATACTGGCATGCTAATAAGCTATTCTTGCAGCAAAATCTAGGTTTGGCAGAGATAATCTTTTATGGGAATCGATGGCTTTAAAATGTCGTGTGGTGAGTTCCTGGCTTGCTTGCTTGCGAGGGACCCCACTCCAGAGCAGTGAGTTGTTCAAACGGTGTTTTCGGGATGGTTTCCATTTCTGAGTAGTAACTTGATTACGCTACCTGCCTTGTAATGGGAGCAAGTGTCTGCTAGACAGTAAATATTTGGAACTGTCTCTCCTAAAGAGGTTACCAGCTGAGATGTCAGAGTGTCTTATTGTCTGAGTGCCTGACAAATAACAGCTGGGACAGACTTACATCTGCTCTTTAAACAACTGTGTTCTCGTGAGGGAGCTGAGTCAGCCTGAAACTGCTACATTAGTGATGGTAAAACTAAGCCAAATCAAGTACCAGAGGAAAGTCCCTAGGCTGTGTCTCCAGAGCCCCAGTTTGAGTCACCTGGTCTGAATGATGAGGCTGCAGGGTTCTCCTGGTTCAACAGGGTCTGACTCCCTTTAAGTACTTGTCTGCCGACTGGGAAGGAAGAGGCTGATGTAGTTTGGTGGTAAGGTTTGGAGGTCCGCTCATGCCTGTGGAGTGGCTGGGGAGAAAGCAGAGAAATGCTTAATTGGAAAAATGCACAATGGAAATTGGTGTCACCAAAAGCGTGAAATAACTCCCTAATCATAGAGGAGATAAGAGGGAGGTGGTAGAGGGAGTGTCCCGGCACTTTGAAAGCCAAGGCAATTAGCTTGTGTTTGATGTGATAGAGGCTAAAGAGATGCAGAGAGGAGTGTTGGGTCTTTGAAAAGGTCCTTCTGGTTGGAAACGCAAGCCGTGGTTGTAGTTGCTGAAAGGAGAGTAACTTGCTTTGTGTTCAGTCCTTGTTCTAACGGATCCTTAGCGTCTGGATGAGTTGCACCTATGTGAATGCTTAGGTAGGGTGGTGTCCGAGGACTGCTATGCAGAAAGAGCTGAAAATTGTGAGACCTGGGAAGGAGCTCGGGTTGGATCAGGCTTAAGGTGTGGACCAGACTGAAGGTTGGGAGTAATGCTTCCTTCACAGGTTGCAAAAAGAGATCACAGAGATGATTTGGGAGCAAAAACTGTCGATTTTGTTTTAGCCATGTGGATTTTGAGGGAAGTCATCCATAAGGAGGCATCACAACACAGGCTGAGAGTTGGGACAGAAGAGGATACATCTGAGGGAATGAAAGGTAAGGAGAAGGCTCTTGGCTTTGTCTGCAGGAGGTGTTACCGAGAAATAAGGTTTTGAAATTAAGTATGCTGTTATGTGCCTTATACAGTAAGGGCCATATGTTTTCTCCACCTGGAATTTGCAATGTCCCACAAACCTCTAATGCCTTAGCTAATGCAAAACAAGACAAACTACTGTGAACAAAGAGTTGGAATGACCTAAATTCAGGGTTTTTTTCCAAATGTTGTTGTTTGAAGATCTTGCTAATGCAGCAGCGTGTGTTAAGAGCAGACCCCCTGAGCAGACCAACAGTGCCGCAAGCTTTCCCAAAGTTTCAAAATCAAACTTCAGGGAAAATATTAGAGACCATGTTGTTAGTTTGCTCAGTTGTTCAGACAGCTGGATCTGGCTATTTTAGTAATCTAACGTAGAATCAGTGTAGCAGGATTAACAGAATGAGGCAAAATTAACTCTGGTGCATTTGGGCCTGGTGTGAGGAATCCCTGGAATGATTTGGGTCTGGTACAAGGAATGCTGGGAATGGTGGTGATTGCTGGTGGGGGAAGAAGCTGGGTGCTGCTAGCCCTGCCAGAACAGTGCATGAATGAAGCGTGTGCTAACGTGCAGTGAGAGATCAGGGACCTGCTGTTCATCCATATCTCATGTAATTCTTTGTGGTAGTTTTCTTTGTACGTTTTAAATTTTGTAGGCATTTAATGGGGTCCAACAGTTGGACCTAACGCTATATGCAAAATGGAGCAGAAGCTGCTGTTGGTTAGAGTGGCGTGGGCAACAAGCCCTATGCATTTTTGTCTCATTAGCTGTGTGTCCACCCTTTGCTTCCACCTTTGTGGTGGATATAAAGGAAATCTGTTAAAAAAAAAAAAAAAAAAAAAGCAAAACCATACATGATGTGTAGCAGTGGCATGACAGAAGCTGAAGTGTTGCTTCACTGATGGTCTGTTGTTTTGGGAATGACGAAGCTGAAGCGTCAGTGAACTGGATAACCAGTTCTCTTTGGTTTCTCCTGCATTTATGAGACAACACATTAATAAATTAATAATCAAAGGAGAGTGATGAATGTGTGCTGCAGAAACCTGATAAATGTTGATAAACCTGCCAACTGTAATGTCTCGTTACCTGTAGATAAATGCACGGAGCTGAATAGTGAGATTAGTAATACTGTTAATTTTCTCTTGAAGGTTTTCACCCATCTCTCTAAACTATGACTTTATATTTGTCTAAGCTTTACAACTATTCTCAGTGGAATTAAGAACACAGCTCACTAAATTAGACATAATTGGACTAAACTGCAGTTTAGATCCCTTCAGAGAAATGAAGCAGGTAATGTGAGTGAAAATTGAAATTAGTTTCTTTTGAGGACTAATGCAGTGGGACAGACTGCACTGACCCTCATAAAAAGCCTGAGCAACTTTTCTCAGAGCAGAAAACTTTTTTTGTTTTAAAAACTAATGATGTTGTGTCTCCCTTCACATTACTATCCCCCCAAAAGATGCATATTTTATTCTCCTTTACATGCATTTTAATTTGCAAAAAATACTATTGTTTTATTAGTTTTGATTATTCAATTATTTAAAGCAGAACACTTGATTTGAAAATCTAAATTTGCCTTCCTATGGCCAAGAATCACATCAAACTATTTCCCAAGAGACTGGGGTAAAAAGGTCCCTATTCCCTGGCAGGGTAGGGTTATACTGCAGGTCTGGTCAAATTTGAAAATACTGAGGTTTTTAATGTATTTCCATTTTTAATCTGTTGTGACTGATGGGTCCTGCTTTCAAAATTGAATTTATGTACAGAGTGAACAGGGGTTATAATTATACTAGCTGGTAGTAAAAACTGCTTATAGGCTTACATTTAGTAATGTTCTTACATTTAATTCTGTTCTTCATCCTGGAAGGTATCACAGCATTTTACAGATCCAAAGGGTTATCTGTTAGATCCAGTGACTTCTGAATTTTGGTTGCAAATCTTTGGGATGGTATGTAGTCACTTTTTTCCTGAATGCATCACAACTGTAGAATAAATTCAGAGCTGGGGGAATATTAAGTGTTACTACAGTTAATATTTTGTCATAACAGTCAGGGTTCAATTTAAAAAGGAGACAAATTGTACTGCATTGGGGTACCCAATCCCTTTGTACCCTGGTTCCTTGCAGAGTCCAGAGGTCCATATTAGGCACTTAGGCAAATGCTAGACTTTGTGTATCTCTACATGTATGTCTGTACCTATGACTCTAGCTTTAAAATGGTTTGCTGACTGGGGGAGGTTTGGAAAGAAAGGCAAAGAAATCGTTCAGTAAAGCGAGGAGTGCTAAGATATTCGGTGCTGTTGCCTTTCTTGTGACTTCAAAGAACTGTTAGTGCTAATTCTGAGGGTGTCATCTTGAAATATCCATTCATGGATTTATCTTCAGATAGCCAAGTGTTCTTAGAGCCAGCAAGGTTAAGGTTGTTCTTGTGTTTGCAGGACTAGCAGTTGTCTTACAAGAATGAATAAGTGAAATTTATTATTAAAAAAAAAATTGTCTTTTAATAAATTTGTCTTGAAGAATCTCAAAGCCCTTTAAGAATTAGGTGGTTGTTTTCTGTGTCTATTTGTTGCTCTTTAATCCATTACTACCATTCAGTTAATGTTGTGTGCAACTGCAGAAGGGCTTCCCAGAGTTTACATGCCTTTGTTTGGTGGTGTGGCATTTTTATTCCTCCTGAGTTCCTGTGTTTCAGATTTATGAGAAGGATGATGTGAGAAGCGGGAATGTAATCTGAGTGTTGAGCCATTCCGTATTTCTTCTATTTAATATCTGGTCTCAGCATGTGAAAACTCCGAAGCCAAATTATTCCATCTGTGGTATTGGCAGTAGAGCAGAATGGGGTCCTTTTTCGTGAGGTGGATTATGTGGCTGTGAAAGGCAGCTTTGAGGAGCGCAGCAATGCCAGGTGGAAACAATTTGGCTTAATTAAGGGCTTCTGAACTGAAAATTGGGAACCCAAACGCACACTTTGTTGCCTGTGGAAGCGGGGGTACGGCGCTTCTCTCGGATCCCGCCTGGTGCATGAAGAGGGGGTGAAATGATAAGAGAAAAGCTGTTTGCCTGGCACTTTGTATGTTGATTTGAAATTCTGTTGCAGCGGGCTAATTGCTAATAAAAATAAATAAATGGATCTCCCCATTCAGAAGCTTGTTTTAGTGGGTTTTGGAAGAGAATCGTCAGGAATGTGGCATCTTTCTGATCCCAGTTTGGCGCTTCAAGCGTTTGGCTGTTACATTACACTGAAAGATGGGATGTATCTGTGGTTCCTTCGCTTAATTAACAGGGCTTCAATGGCAGTATTTTGGGAGTACAGCTGAGTAATAAGACAATGATATGTAATTAAGGTTTGCTGTTCTACCACAGGAACTTTAAACCTATGCTTCAGGAATAGAGGTTTGAGATGTGGTTAATTGGTTGAAATGGCTTCTGTTGGAAGGTAATACAATCAGTTGGAAAGCTAGTTAATCAAACAAATAATTAAAAGATAAGGAAGTATTATTTTAGTGGCCACAACACATTTCATACTTTTTAAATAAAAATATGCTTCTGAAAGTATCTTCCTTGTATTGGCTTGCCATATAACAAATTCTGAAAACAATTAAAATGTATCAAATGTGGAAGCTGAAAAAGAGATTTTTTTTTTTACACATAGCAAATCTAGAAAAAAAATTTCAAATATTATAGTGCAGAGTCCCAAAGAACTGAAAAGCTCTTTTTTCCCCTGTAAGAATAATCTCTGCCTAATAACTGAGGCCCAAAATTTCTAGTTTCGATCCCAGTTTCACTGAATTTCCTCATGGGGGGTGGGTGTGTGTGTGTGTGTGTGGGGGGGGGGGGTTGTGTGTGTATTCCACTTTCTGTCCTGAATAGTTCAGTTCCTTTGTAGTTGTATTGTTTATGATGATAAGCACATCAGCAGAGGAGTGATACCAAAGGCTGTAATGTAGACAGGATTCATGCATATATCAGAGCAATTGTGCCAGACACTTTGAAGAATGAAAAATATCTTTCCATTGGCTAGATTCACGTTATCCTGAAGTTTCCCTTCATGCTAGGAACCCATTTCTACACAAGGTTACAGGCTGTAAGACTTGTTTCTTCCACATATTTCATGTGGGAGAACAGTAAAATAAATAGTCCCAGATTATGTCTTGGGTTTTTTTCTCACAGGAGGACTTTGATGTATTAAAATTAATAATTTTGAAAGGAGGAATACTACACAGAAGCATTTATTTCCCAAAATGCTTGCATGTATATATGCAAAATGAGAATGAAAGAACAATATTCTGTGGGGAAAAAAACCAAACTGGTCTGGTTCTGATGTTCCTTTTCTCTCTTTCTCCTTCCCTATCATCCTTCAACCAATACTTGACCATGCAGGTTTTAGATGCAAGTTTACCAGTACCTGATGTTAATGAAGACAATTTGGAGCATGATGCCTCACCACAGGAGCCACAACAGCCCGGAGCTGTTACAGCACCTCAGGAGCTGGATGGGCAGCAGCCAGAGGTGGCTTCAACCCCCCAGGAACCACCCGGAGAGCAAGCAGAGGCTGCTGGAACAAATGGTAAGTAAAAACATGTGTTCAATGGACAGATCGTAGAGGCCTGGATGCTAAATGGAGTAGAAGTTGAAATGGGGCTCAACTAGCCATCTCCTAGTGAACAGGTAGCTACTCAAGTGATTCTCTTGGTTGCTCAAGTGCTTCTTCCAGGGCATCGTGTTGTTGGGACACGTTTTCTCTATAGCAGAGTTTGGATAACAAATGGGTTGTGGATTGAAGCTGTCAGTGTCAGTGGTGGGGGATGCTACCTATTTTCCCCCTTAGGGGTGGTTCTCTGCTCTCACTGCACCCTGCGATGCCTCCGCTTGCCTGCTGCCAATCTCTTGACGATTCACCTGAAGGAACAGCTCAGTTTCCACTTCTTATGTTAGGAGTTTCTGCTGCATAGGCCTGTCTCTTCCTTCACAGGGCAGAAATCCTTTTATGTTCGTTCATTAGTGATGTTAATGATAATAAACTACTTTGAACTCACAGGAAGGGACAGGCTGCTGATTCGTTAGCTCTACCTTGATTGAAGTTCCCTTTCCTACTGCTTTTAATCAGACTTGCATTCTGACCACAAAACCTTTCTCATGGTAGGCACCCCTGTCTGCGCTGTCCTGGGAATCTCTTTCTTGCCTTGCTGCAGAGTCAGAAATGTGCTGCTCTTTCTCCTGTGCAAACTGGCAGCCCACCTCTCCAGCCCTCGTCAGCCTCTGGTTGCTGCCCCCTTCCCTCTGCTCCCCTTGGCAGCCGCAGTGAGAGATCCGCTTCGTCGATCCTGGTGCACGCTGACCTTTTTGGCAGGGGTGGCACGAGGGAGGGGTAGTTTTCAGGCAGAGCAGGCAACTAATGCAGGTGTGAGAGAGCAAGGGAGGGATGGGGAAAGGGTAGGATGGAGCACATTCTTCGGTGTCAGCCTGTAGAGCAGCTTAAGGCATTTGTGTAGCCCTTAGTGTACTTTGGGGTTAGCATTCTAGTAAAGGCAATTCTTTGCCGTGCCTTCAGATTAATCACCATAACACTATTATCCCAATAGAAGGTTGCCATATTTTATGCTGAGCTTTTGTGCCTTTTTTTTTTTTTAATCATATTGGTAGAGGTTTTTGGCACTGTAAAAATGGGATGCAACATGTTTTATCTTTCACTTGTGATAAACACTGCTTCTCTTTAAAATTTTACTCTTGAGTGGACAGGGATGGAGACAGGATATTCATTAAACAGAGTCATGAAGGAAGAGAAAACACCCGATGATTTGAAGTAGTGTCAGAAGATTTCATGTTGGTATTCAGCTTCGGGACCAAATAACAGAGGCGGCCTTTAAAAGAACATGAATTTCAAGTTAATAGTCAGATTGTAATTCTTCTTGAATAATACTGAGTTGTAGCTTCAGCTGTACAGAAATTGTGTTCCTAGGATGTGTCATGAGGAAGAGGTGAGAAGCTCCCTTTGAATGCAGAGAGTTACATGTGACCAAATACATCGATGTGTTGGGGACATAGATAGCATTAGGAACTCCTATGAGCGTATATTGCCTGAAAAGTCTTTGCTTTCTTTGATAATTGTCTCTCATGTATGTGGTTGTGTGATGTTGCTGTTTTAATCAGGATCTATTTTACTGTTGTCAGTGGAACCAAGCCTGCATGGTAACATAGTTTATGTGAAAGGGAAAACAATTCTATGGGTTTGCTCTCAAAGTGAAAAAGCCCTTTATGGAGCCAATGCAGCATGTATTTTATGGTAACAATAGCTGAAAATGACATCATCCATAGAGACAAATAAAACCTGTCTGGTCAAGCATTGAAAAGAGAGTTCTTCAAGTAAAGACTACATTTAGATATTCATGACTGTTTATATCCACCCCCCTGGACCTTACAGAGTCTGGTCCACATATCTTTAGGCAGATGAATAAAGGTGGGGAAGAGGAACCTCTTAAATGCTCCATGCAGAGAAATCTCTCCACATGGAGAAATACATCATTTTAACTCTATGCTTCTTCACGTTCCCCACTCATTCTTTATTTGATCTTGTTTGCAAAGTCTATAAAATCAGAAATAAAGCATCATGACACTGAGCAGTGAGGCAGCACAGGTAATTGCCTACAGTAAAGGAATGTTTATGATTGAAGTTTTTTTTGGGTTGGGTGGTTTGTTCTTGTTGTCATTATTTGAATCTCACATTCAGAAGAGTATTTGAGAGATGATCCAGACTCATCAAAGTTGCCACTATCAGATCAAATTAACTGGGAAGGTCTGGTGAATTAACTGGAAGGTTGGTGCTGGCAATCAGCGCCACAGACAGAGGCTGTGAGCGGCTGGCCCCAGTGGCTCTGTATCATCAGAACCTTGGAGGTATCCAGCATGATCCATAGAAGTATTGTTACTATAATAGGAGGTCACCTATATCAGATACTGATCCTTTACATTTTATTTTATCATATTGCATCCCTTTTTACTAGCAGTAAGAGCTGCTGGAGCATTACTTTACTATACTACAAGTAGCCAGAGTAATACCTTTCTGAAAGGCTTGACAGCGGAATTTGAGACAATGTATGATGTAATGAGGTTGTAGAGAATTCCAATTAAAAAAACCCAAACAAAGGAAAACAGCAAAAAAAACCCCAACCCCTGGGTGACTGCTAATAGGCAAAGGAGCCAACGTTTTGGGATGGAGAAATAAAAGCGTTTCGTAGGGTTTTTGTTTCTGAGAGGTAAGCTACTTAGGGCTTTTAAGTAGCATCTGCTGAGGTTTGGTCTGGATACTTTGTGGCAGCCTGCACCGAGAAGGCTTCCCAGAGGCGGGAAGTAAGCGGTCCCTTGTTTGGGAAGTGGCAGTTCCTCGCTGCGGAGCCGGCATCTCCCCTCTTCGGAGGGGGAGGAAAAAAAAAAAATACTTGAAGGGAAAGTTTCAAGGCGGCTGCTCTGAGGCCTCACGATTTCAGCGGCCGGGGGGGGGAGAGCGGGGGGGGCGGGGGCGGGGGGGCGGAACCCCAGGCCGTGAGAGGGAGGTTTCTCGTCATCAGCCTAACTTCAGAAATGCTGGGGACCGTAACGATGACGGGTAAGGCGGCGCGGCACCGCTAACGTGTAAGCGCAGTCGTTGGTTTTTATTTTCCCTCTGGGCTCCTGCGTGCGGCACCCGGGCGCTGAACGCGGCAGCGGTTCCCTGGCGCGGAGCTGGGGCGCTCCTCCGGCGCCCCAAGGCACTGCTGTGCTCACTCTGGCTTTCCTGGCGGGGCACTGCGAGTTAGAAGGTCTGGCTGAAATACTTCTGTCACAATGAGAACCGTTTCCAAGTGAAGGTCGCTGAAATGTCAAAGTTTCTTGTCACCTCAGTCAGGCATTTGACGTGGTACTTGTAATACAAGGCTTTTATACCTGACGATGCTAGCTAGGTTTTCCTCCACAGTACCGGCGTATGACATAGTATCTGAAATCGAGGAGCAGAAAGAAAAGGTAGTGACTGTGTCGATGATGCTATTTTGATAATGCTGTGTGATAGTCAAGAAATAATGCAGCAAAATATCTTAGGAGCTAAACTTGGTGAAATTGAAGGAAATGTAGAAGTTGGCATCGTTTATGTGTTGTAAAAATATTTGCATGAGAGAAGTGTTGTTGTTACTCTATAGCTGTTTTAATTTTAATGAAGCAAAATCCAGAGGAGATTAACACCGTGGCGGGGTGGCGTGTGTGTACACACGCATGTGTGGCGGCAGGATCCCAGCCTGTGATATCAAAAAGTCGACGCTATGTGCATTGAACTCTTATATCTTATTTAAGAAAGTAGCACATGAGCCACTGAAGTGTGAGAGCTAACACCATAAAGTAATGGGGCTTTCTGAAAAGATGATAGTATTTGGAGGAGCAAAGAATTAAAAGGAAAAAAACATTATCTTGCACTGCTGGTTTGGCACAAACTTGTGCTTTTCTCTGGGAAACAAAGTGGAGCTATGAAATTTAAAAAAACCCAAACAAACAAAACCACTTTTTTCCTAGAGATAACTAATTTGCATCAGAATTTCTTGCAGATTGATGATGTATGTCTTTAGCAATCTAGGAAATCTTTTTTATTTCATCATATTAATAATTATTTACCTTTTATTTTATTTACCAGAGCTAGTGAATGAACTCAACAAATAGTGGGGGCTTATTCATGCGAAATACTTTAGCGTTACAATACATATTGACAACAAAGCCTGTAGAAGCCCGTCTCCGTTTGGAGCTGACCCTGGGGAGGACTGTACGTGATTTGAATCAGTTAGTAGGGGAGGAGATATCCTACCGCTGTTTACAATAGGGTTTTCATTAAACTCGATGTTTAATGGGCTTATCACATGCTGAGTCTTTTTCCTCAAGGGTTCTCTATTTTTTTTTAATTTCCTTTTATTGTTAGTAATTAAAGGTTAAACTGTTTTTCAAAAGCAATCTCTTTATAGGGTTTCACAGTTTGATCGTTTGAGGTTTTCCTTATTTAATAATTCTTGTGGAAACTTGGATTTTCACTGCAGCACAACTGCTTCTATAGTATATTTCGCAAGAACTGCGTCTAGCTCGTAGTGCAAGTTACCATTTCTTGGAAGGGACAGAGTACCTCTCCTTATTGGTATGCAGGAGTGTCTTAAGCTATCATGTGTCTGATTCGTGCAGATGCAGCTATGTCTCCTTTGTGGTGAGTTTGTCTATGATCCTTATGTTACTCTTTATGCAGTCTTTTTGACAAAGAAAATTTTCAATCTCTATTTCATTGTGCATTTTTATGAATCATTAGGGGTTCTCAGAAATGTCACGTTTACTGACCTCTATTGCTTATCCTCTCCTTCCTAGCAGAGCAGATTCCCCACCCCCCAGATACTCAAGTGCTAGTGTTGCATCTATCTTATGCTTGGTGAATACATTTTATTTTAAAAAGTGGAACCAAGTCACTGAATGCAAGACATGGACAGCATGCGTAACCATGAAATTTCATAAATATTTGTAGCATGCTGGTTTGGTTCCCAAGCAGAACAGCTGGACTGGTTTGAGAGCCATTTATTACTGTGATTTCATTTAATGAAGAATCTTTAACTACAATAACTGTATATCCAAGCCATGGCTAATGGCCCTTCTGGTTTAACAATAAACAAAACAATTTTCGAGGAACTTTACTGGTTTTTTGATTTTTAGTGCTGTTTCTTGAAACGTTGAAATGAAAGAAGAAATATCTTAAAGTCTCGAATGAATGAAATGTATAACTTCCCTTGCTGGAATTGGAGAAGTTAGTCTCTAGGAGCAGACAAGTACAGCTAAAGCAAAAACTTCTAAAAATAAAAGGTTTGTGAGGAATGTTATAGCATCACAGCGGAAATGATTGTGCTTTCTTTTAAGTTACTTTCACATGAGGTTATGTACGATGTCCTTTTCTGGGGACGTTGCTTTTGCTTTCTTAGAGTTCTAAGCCATGAAAAATTGCGGCTATTTTGCAACATTTTCCTTTTTTCTGTTTTTAAAAATGGACACAAAAGTATGTGAAACTTTTAAACTTAACTCTTCAGTTGCCAACCAAGTACCAGAGAACTTAATGGTATTTGTTTTTAACGCTCTAAAAGAAGAACATGACTTTGAAAGCCCATGAAGTGCGTGCATGCATTGTGAAATTTAGTATGCAAAAATGTCTGTAAATCCTCCCTCATTATTTAAGTATTCTGAAAGAAACCCCTCCCCACAATTAACATGGCAAGTCAGTCCTTGGAAATAATTGAGTGAATAGAACAGGGAAGGAAGTAGTATGTGCTTCCCATGAAAGAAGTATTTGTACGCTGAAGTAGAAACAAATATTGTGAATAGTAGAGAAAGGAAGGAAGAATTTTTGAAATATATTGTCAAGAAGCAGCAGTGCCACAGACTTGAAACCCTGTAGTTTAAAAAAAAAAAAAAAAAAACAAAACCAAACAAACCTGTTAGAAGGGTAACACCTGGATATATTTCTGCTTAATTTTGTTACTGCAAAGTGAGTGGGGTGTTTGATTTTTATTGAAACCAACCTCCTGAAATTTGGGCTCAAAAGAATCGGGATTTGTGGTATAATGTCCAATTCTTACACTCTGCAATGAAAACCTAAAAGCACAGCTTGATGCTTTTTTTTAATTGCTATTCAATTTCATCAATAATTTCAAATAGCTGCTTTATTCTAAATAAATCTGTTCAGTGTAGGTTCTTCATAGATGTTGTCATTTCAGACTGGTTTTTTTTTTAATTACTGCTTCTCCATTTTTATCAGTTTTTACCCTTTCTTTACTTTGCCATTAAATGTTTCTACTAATAATTAGAAGAATTTTGCAGTTAAGGGAAAACTGCATTTAACAAATACAAGCTTGGTATATCATGGACACTTGGTTCAGATTCATTTTTTTAAATTGCCTTCTCCTGTTTCAGTGTCATGTGAGTTTTAGAGCAGTAGGTGTTTTTTTACAACTTGTATTCGTGGCAAATCTAGATACAACGGAGGCAAATGATTGTAAAATACCCCTTCCGCCTTATGGCTTCAGTGTTCATTTATGCTCATGCAAACCTACTGAGAGTATTGTGTATGTGACCGAAAGCATGATTTGGCCCTACATACTTAAACATTGAATAAATGAAAACAGCACAAAGTCCTCTGGAGCCTTTCGGTGGCCAGTGGAGTTTGCGAGGCGGGTGCAGGGTGTGTGTGACATCCATCTGAGAGATTGAGAATGTAGGGAATTCATGGAAAAAATCCAGCGCCGTGCTGCAAATCCTTAGGGGGAAAAGTCAACCAGCTCCAGATGTTGACATGGTTGACTGCGAGCACATGAAGTGTTGTGGATTTAACTCTTGCAGTCAGAGTACCTTTTTTTTTTTAACGCTCTGGCAACTACCAGGGGAGAAACACATTTTCACTTCTAGAGACAGATGAGGTGGTGGGAGCAGTTAAGCTGCGCTGCCAACAGTGTCTATCAACCTACTAAGAGAAAAGTGTTATTTATTCATTTCATTTTTAATGGGATGAGACAGGAATTCAGTCATTCTGAAAATATTAATTTTCCAACATCTGATCAGTATACTTCTGATAAAACAGAAATAAATTCTTACCATGGACTAAGCTACCTATGAAATTGTGAAATCAAACGCTTTTGATTCCCTAAGACCGTCAATCTCTTATGTTTCTTTCAGAATAAAACAAAAGACTTGCAGTTATTAAAACACAAGCATCACCTTGATTCAATTAAAAAAGTTTGAAAGCTTAACTGGTATGTAAGCAGTTAAAATAGAATTTCAGCTTTAGTTCTTAGCCACAGTGGATTTAAATAGCAAAGTGGATCAATTTTAGATATGACCTATGATTTTATTGCTGCCTCTGGATCTATTTTTATTGTATTGTTTTCCTTGATTAGCCCATAGCTGGTGAAGTGCAGCCCTGCTCAGGACAGACCTAAAGAAATTGTATTCATAGCAGTGTCTCACTAGATTTTTATCTTTTTCTGGAAGGTGTTTTGATGAGGCTCTCCTGTGTTTCTTAAGGATGCTTTCAAATTCTATAAATTCATTCAGAAAGTGCTAGTTGTCTTGCCAAAATACCTGTGGTAGCGACACGCTACAGTGCTCTGAATAACAATACCTTGCCTAAGTATCTTCCAAAGCTTTCAAAGTGGAGTTACTCATGGTTTGCTTTGCATTCAGAAGTGCACTAACAATATTTGGGCACCAAGAATGTCATTAATAAAAACGTCATTAAAGAATCTGACTGCTAAATATAAAGTTCAATGTGTACAGTTGACTTCTTGTGTCTTCTGTTTCTTTTGTGCCCCACTGGATATAAAAATGCTCTTTGGGGTATATCTCGTGAAAGTACGACTTGGATATATATTGCACTGCAGGCTTGTCACACAACAGTGGCAGCCTCCTGGCAGCCGGCAGCGTGCAGGCAAATTTCCTGAACGGCATCTCACTCCTCAGTGCTGAGGAAGAGCATCAGAAATTCAGTTTAAAAGACTCTTCCAGCCATTTAAATGGGAAAGAAGCAGAAAAAGTAGAGACTGGGAGCAACAGCAGCAGATCAGTTAACAGCTGACATCCAAGCTCTCTGTTACCTTGGGGATGAAATACCTTCTGGAGAGGTTATTTGGAATTGAATTTGTGGAATTGAAGGGGTAGTGCCTGGACGAAGTCTACAAGTATACCCACTGTGTGCTATGAGGGAGTGATGGAAGTGTGACGTGTGTAGCATAGTTGCAGCTTTTCAGGCTGGTATTAAAAGTATGTGTTCAGTCAGTCAATATTTTTGTTAGTTTTTCTTTTTGCAATTTATTCAATGAAGTATTGCAAGGTAGCATGTTTGCTGGACTCACAAGGAAGACCTGATTACTGTCAGCCTGATTTAACAGTTTTGAAAGCTTATCACTGTGCCTCTAAACTCTCTGTTCTCTATTTTTATGATTGCATTTGCTGTCTTAATACATAGCCATACCTGCAGATTTTTTAATAGTTATTCAGCTCTTTCCACCTGCAAAGTATTTTACAGATACTGAGTCTTTGTCTTTGGGTGTTATGAACACAGCAATTTATAACTAGAATAAGCAAAAATCCTTTGAATGCTTATCATGAATATGAAGAGATGCCGTTATACACTAGTCTTACATCTTATCTCTCACTTTGGAAATAGAATACCTCACTCATTCATATTCTGTATCATTCCCCTCTTACAGTAACCCTGTTTAGTTGTAAACCCCCGAAACTCCTCTTTAAGCACTAAATTTGTGTTCTAGGAATAAAAAAAAAAATGCAGCCTCAACTCCAACTTTTTGTTTTTTGTTTTTTTTTTTTTAATCTCAGGATTTTCAAAATGGTAAGCGTGCATTGCCAGGGTCTGTTTGCAAGAGGAAAGGGGAACCCTTAGAAAGCTGTGTCTCTGGCTGCCCACCAGTTGCCTGCAATGAGTCACGAGTGTCTTTTGAACTCTCTTCTGCTCTTATTGCCTTCCTGCTTCTGGCCTTTCCCACTTAGACTCAGCATTCCTCACTGGCTCTCAGCCCCATTTTTTTGCTCTACCTTTGTCTGAGTCGTGTCAGGTGGAGATAGAGATTTCCATATGTCTAAGGGTAAGCACTTTGGCATTAATGCAGGACTGAGGAAGAACGGAAGGGAGACTCTATAGACTTTGTGTCCACCAGAGGTGCTAAGAGGCCTGGCTCATGAACAAATTTTTATTTAATGTTAAATGATCAGTGTTTAATTTCATAGCTGGTTCAGCCAGAAAATAGTTGTAGCATAGACAAAGGGAAGAAATATCACCTTCTTCACCCAGGAAAAACAGAAGAGTTAATACACCTTTATCTATCTATCTATCTATAGGTGTGTATATGTAGGCTGTATTAAAGATTATAGAGTATATTAAAGTACCTGTTACTAAATAATTATAAAATCTGTGATATGTACCCTAGTGTTTGAAGAAATGTCTCTAACTTCGTGAATTCCCATTGAGCCAGATAAGCTTTCTGTTAAATTACATAGTTTGACAGAAATGACAATGAATTTCTTTCTGGACCGAAGAATAATGAACACAGATACAAAAGTGATTCCTTGGCTTTATGCTTGTGTAGTCTCGGCATACAATGACATAGAGTCCAAAAATATTAATAAAATAAGCAGATCAGTTTTTCTTTGGTAACCGTCTTAAAATGAAAAGAGTTCAAAAGTGTTATTGCTGCTTCTAGCTGTGCTTACAACCTTATTTCGCTTCACTGACTGAAGTGTTCTTGCAGTGAGCAATTTTTGCTTGTGGAGTGTGCTGGTGTTTGCAAGAGGTATATTACCAATGGAGTAATAATCCTGGCTTCTTCAGAAAAAAAATTTCCATTTCCAAATGTCCATTTCTTCTCACCTCGCTCCCTCACAAATTACTTGGTTTGAACATCTCTGTTTTATAATGTTCAGGCAGTTAGGGCATTATCAGAGGACAGACTTCTAAGTCAATTAGCAATTAAAGTAAATAATTTTGAACTGTTAGATAAAGGGAAAAATAAAAAGCTTTGCTTATGTCAACTGAGAAATAACAACCAGTAGGCTGCTGATAGCGAATATAAACATAATTTGCCCTCTACATAGCTATTAGAAGCCAGTATACTTGTAGATGTAGTTTTGCTTACTATTCAGTTGTGTTTCAGCCTTACCTGGAGTGCGTTGTCTAGGTGCTTATGAAGATGCTGTTCTTCTCAAAGGGGACATAGGCAAGCAGAATCGAGGAAGCATCTAGGCTGGAAGGGACCTCTGGAGATCAGGTGGTCCAGCCCCTGCGCAAAGCAGGGCCAACTGCAGAGTTAGGTCCAACTTAGAAGATGGATCAAATAAAAAGCAAATCACTTAGGGGAATTCAATGATGCATGTACTTTTGAAAGCTGTGTCCTGCATGCCTTTGGGCATTGAAGTAGCACATATACAACTTCAAAGAAAGGGGCCATGCCTTCTCCCAAGATGTTGCTGTTTAACATTGAGTATTATTTTTCTTATTTTGTTGTCTTAGCATTCCAACAAATTTGGTCAGAGGGAAGAGCACGATCACTCATGCCCTTGCACTTCCACCTGTTACACAAAATCAAGGGTCAAGAACAATGTTAAACTGAAATCCTGGCAGTATTCAAGCCCAAGAATCTTTTGGTGTCTTGAACATGCCATAGATTTTTATCTTCACATGTTGTCCTGTTCATCATCAGGCATGTTCATCACACAGTTATTACTATTATTAAAATTCTCATTATAGGCAACAGCAGTTTTACCTGCTCCTTTTTTGTGTTTGAATGGCAGAACTTAAAGGCTTAGTGTCCTTGTTCCTTTCCACCTTTTCCCTCCGAAGTTACTTATTTGGGGCATGGGGAGTTTGCAGTTTTGTGCTTTAAACTGGATGTGCGCTGGCTTCTTAACTGCTGCATTTCAGGGGGTTTAATGTATATGCCAGCCTGTGAACTTAGGCAGCTTATGGCCAGAGGGAGCAATAATACTTAAATTGTCCCAGCAAGACTGAGAGGGTGGTTGCCAGTGTCCTGAAGGTAAAACTCAAACGGTGCTCAAGAAAGAGGTAATGCAAACACAGACTTGTGAGCAGTGGAGGGTAGGATTTTACCTGCCTGCATGGTAATAACCCCATTAATTTTAAGTGATATGGAATTGCTGTAGATGAGGTTTCTGTCTGGCCATAGTGGTGATGTGGTGTATGGGAGAATTCCAAGATTCATGATCTGTAAAACAAGTATATTGTAATGTAACTGTTTTAGGAGTTACAGGTTTTCAGAAAAATAGGAAATTTCCCATGGGCGTTTTCACATCTTACTGTTCTTTTGGGACAGAGCTGTAAAATGAGCTTTGCTTTTCTTGTCATCATTTTAGGTCAACACACTCTTTTTTTATTTTTTTTTTTTTTTATTTTTCCCTCAGAGGTTTCTCTGCATGGAAAGGATACTGAGCTTTGCTTCAGATAATTATATATATTGTTCTGTATATTCTTTGAGTAATGATAGGATAGAACTATTTTTTTCCCTTGCATAAGTTTGCCTTAAAGTAAAAAAAAAAAAAAAACCCACACCCAAAAACCAAACAAAAAAACACCCCCAAAAAACCCCAAAAAACCCTACACTCACCCCCCCAGTCGTGTTGTGTGCGCCTCCCCCCCCCCCCCCGAAAAAAAAAACCTGCAAAAGAAGGACAGAGAATGAGAGAATATAAGCTCAAAAGGTGTATTTGCAAATAAACTTTGGAAAGACCCATACAATGGTATGAGGAAGGAAAGGAATTATAGTAATCTTAGAACAAAAATTAGTCCTTAAAAAAAATTAATAGTAGCCCATAGAAGAGGCACACAGATAATAGAACATGTCTGTTTAGAAAGGTTTGATAAAAATGAAAAAAAAAATTATATAAAGGTATCATATAACATTAAATTGAGAACTAACTCTTTTTTTTTTTTTAAACAGTTGGACAGACAGAACATTCCAGTGTAACTTTGAAGGAAGACACCGAAACTATGGAGACAAGTCTGTTGGACTCAAACACCAAGGACAGTGTAGATGCTGAGAAAGAGGATGCTCATACAGTTAAACAGTTGCCATCTTCAGAAGAAGATGCAGAAGACCTTGACCATGCATCTGAGCCACAGTCTTATGATCTGGGTTTTAAAAAGGTTTTTAAATTTGTTGGATTCAGATTCACAGTAAAGAAGGAAAAGACGGGAAAATCAGAACCAGTTCAACTGCTTACTGTGAAAAAAGAAACACAAGTCGCTGAAGGAGCTGATGATCAAAAAGAAGTCAGCTCAGAAGAAATAGCAATGCCCGAGGATGCGCTCTCTGCAGAAGACAACGCCAAAGACACACTGAAAAATGAAAAAACAGAAGACGAATCTCCCAAAACACCAGAAGCAAATGAGATTTGTTCTCAGTCAGCTGCCTTAGCCACTGATACTGCATCGCCATTAAGAAAATTTTTTACTCAGGGATGGACTGGATTTAGAAAAAAGAAGAGTTTTAGGAAGCCTAAAGAAGATGAGCTACAGTCTCCTACGAAAGAAGAGGAGCCAGAAAACGAGGGGGCAACATTAACCACTGAAACCAGTGAAAAGGAGGAGAAATCTGAGTTCGAGAAGCAAGATGAAGAGAGGAATGTGACAGCAGTAACTATTGAAGCACATGAGAAGGAGCAAACTGAAGGTGAAAAGCAGGAGTCAAAAACGACTGTGGCAGCCATAGGAGTTGAAGCAAGTGAGGAGGAAGAGCTAGCCAAGCATGATGAGCAGGGACAAAAAGTGGATGTAGCAGCAGCAGTTGTTAAAGAAAGTGCGAAGGAGAAAAAAGCTGAAGATGATGATGAAGAAAGGAAATTGGTGGAAGTCTCAGAAGATCTTGGTAAAAAGGAAGAAAAAACTGAAGAAGGAGAGAAGGAAAGTGAGGTGACAGAGGAACCACTAAAAACAAGGTCAGTGGTACCTGTTACCACTGACAGTGTGAAGGGAGAATTGAAAACATCCTCAGAAGTCCTACCTGCAGGAGAAAAACTGGAGTCAACAGAGAAGTGTGAAATAGGTGACAGAACTGAAATACCCTCTGAAGAGAAACTTGAAGCAGGATCTTTGGCAATTGAAATTTCTAGTGAACAGCTTAAAAAATCTGAAGGAAGAGAAGGAGGTAAACCTGCTCCACTGGGGAAAGAATCATTTGATGAAAAAACAGAGGAAGCAGAACTGAAAATGTCACCCACAGCAGAAGACATCACACAAGGAGAAGCTCCGGATAGAACCACAGGGAAGAAGGAAAGCAAAGAACATGAGACAAAACTGACTCTGGGTGCTCCTGGATTGAAGTCCTTTTCTACTTCTGAACATTCAGTTGACACAGAGGATGATCAACAGTCAATCAAACCCACTGATGAAGGACTACAGGGAAAAACTGACGTAGTTGTGACTGATACTATCAAACCGGATGAAGTAACCATGGAAATAACTCCTGAAGAGGCAGCTGGAAAGAGGCCTCCAGAAGGTATCACAAGTGAAGCTGAACTGCTGTCTTCTCAAGAAAAAACTAAACTACAAGGCAGCCCTTTAAAGAAACTCTTTACGGGTACTGGATTAAAAAAACTGTCTGGAAAGAAGCATAAAGGCAAAAGAGAAGAATCTAAGTTAGGGGAACAGGGTGAACCAATGCAGCACTTATCAGATTCCCCAGATAGCCCAGAGGAACAAAAAGGGGAGAGTTCTGCTTCTTCTCCTGAGGAAATGAATGAAATTCCTTCTTTGGAAAAATCTGTTGATGGAATGCAGGTCACTGAAAATGAAGATGCTGCAATTTCAGATGTGGAGCGAAAAAGAGAAAGTGTTACACCCTGGGCATCATTTAAAAAGATGGTGACTCCCAAGAAACGTGTCAGAAGACCTTCTGAAAGTGATAAAGAAGAAGAAATTGATAAGACAAAGAGTGTTGCAGTGTCTGCAACTGAAAACGCTCTTGATGAAAATCAGGGAGAACTAAAAGAAAATGGGATGGACCAGAAACCAGAGAAAACCACAGAAGAGCCCAAAAGAAAGGTTGACACCTCTGTGTCCTGGGAAGCTTTTATATGTGTAGGTTCTTCAAAGAAAAGAGCCAGGAAATCATCATCATCTGATGAAGAAACTGAACATAAGCTTGGTCAAGAAAGCGAAAAAATAGAAGAGTCTGGACAGAGCAAAGAAATGGCAACAGATGCAATTCTTACTAGTTCTCAGGAGAGCGATCAAGGACAAGGGAATTCTTCCCCAGAACAAGCTGGAAGCCCATCTGAAGGTGAAGGTATTTCAACATGGGAATCATTTAAAAGGTTAGTCACTTCAAGAAGGAGATCCAAAACCAGAATGGAAGAGAGAACTGAAGACTCTGTTGTGGGATCTAGCCTGGAGCATTCAACATCAGATGGTGAGCCTGGAAAAGACGAATCGTGGGTTCCATTTAGAAAACTGATGGCTGGGCGTAGGAAGAAAAAGTCAGATGGAAAGCCAGAACCAACTCATCTTAAACAAGCAAGAGATGACATGGCAGAAACAACTGAAGAAGATTCAGATGTTCCAGCTGTCGTTCCTTTATCTGAATACGAAGCAGCAGAGCAGGAGAAAATTGAAGCCCAACGAGCAAAAGATGCTGAAGCGATGAGAGAACGAACCTTAGAGGAAGAGAGAGCAGAAAAATTAGAGGAGACCCTAAGAATTGAGCAAGCACATGAAGGACTGGTACATGCAGTTACTGTTACCGTTGTAGAAGGGGAAAGGGCAGTTACCAGTATTGAAGAAAGGTCACCATCTTGGATATCTGCTGCTCTGACAGAGTGCGTTGAGCAGGCAAAAGAAGAGGAAGAGAAAGAAACTGAGAAAACACTTGAATCGGATGTTATTGCGGAAGAAGCAGTGGTAGCTGCTAAGACAGTGCCAGAGATGAGAAAGGATATAAGTGATGACACCACAGCAAGTGAGCTAGAGCCAACCTCAGAAGCAGTGACAGCTCTGGAGGAGACAGCAGGAGCTTCCTGCGCTGAAGAAACAATAGAAGTGTCCCTTGCTGAGGAGACAACTGAGATGGTTTCTGCTGTTTCACAGTTGTTAGAAACCCCAGATACTACAGAGGAAGTTACACCTGTACAAGAAGTAGAGGCGACTGAACAAAATTTGAAAGAACTAGACAAACAGACGCAAAAAGTTCTTCACGAAGTTGCTGAAAGAGTAAAGTCAGCAGATGTAGCACAGCTGGTTAGTGAAAGAACCATGACAGCAACTATAACTACAACAGTGCAAGGAATTGAGTCAGAAGTGAAAGATGATGCTAAAGATGGGGAAGTTGTAGGCCAGGAAACTGTTTTGCTTGAACAGTCCTTGAAAAAAGGAGAACACAAGGAGGATGGCCTCCAGCCCCAGGGAAGTGCAGGGAGCATTCAGGGCCAAAACGGAGTTGAAGAGAGTGTTCTACATGAAGGTTCAGAGAGAAGTGAAATATCTGCTCCAATGAAAGAAAGCACAGAAGGATGTGAAATTGTAGATGTACTGAGAGGTGAAAGCCAGTGGCAGGCATGTGAAGAAGCAGTTGTAGAAGACCATGAAGAAATATCTGAAGTTCAGAGGATGGTAGAGGAACCTTCATCACATGACAGAGAGTTTCACAGCATCAAAGCAGTCACTCCCACGGAAGAGCCGTTTGCAAAGCAGGAGCCTTCAGAACAAGAGAAACTGCCCGTAACAGAGTTGACAGCAGATGAGACAAGAGATGAATGTATTCCGGAAGTACCGACTGCAGTAAGTATTACATATAACACAAAGGTTGATTTGTCAAAGAAAAAAAATCAGCAAGTGTTAGATATATCTAATTTAGAACCACGTTGTGGCAATATTACTGTCAAGGACCTTCCTTGTGCAGCCTGAGGCAACTGAAGCTCATTTCCAGTGAGACACACACACAGGTGTCCAAAAGCAGCAGCCACTTGTGCTTGTGTGAGGTGGATGCAATTCCTACAGAAATGGAGTGGGAAATGGTGTGCATGGATCCAAAGGTGCTGAAACAATTGCCATTAGGGCTCCTGCACAGCACAATGTGACTGAAAATAATATATGAACATCTGAGATACATATGTGATCTATATGGTACCATACATAGTGGATGCTATCTTCAGTGGTAGTCAAAGATACAATTGTACCTGAGGTACCTCTGCAAAGGGAGGAAATGAAATGACACCACTACCTCCAGCTTTAAATGCACAGGGGTTACTGTGGCTGATGTGTTCCTACCTTCTTCCCGACCTCCCTACCATCTTCCTGGCTTAGTCTTTGTTTCAGGTGCTGTCGGCTGTCCCTTGCTTTAGGCTGCTCTTTGTTTAATGAGCTGTGTGTCCTGAGAAACTGAGCGCAACCTGGGTCTTAGTGACCCACTAATCTCAGTGTCATCACCTCATGCTCTCCCCATAACCCTCCTCCTTTTGGTCATTTCTTCTGGTGCTTTTTCACCCAGAAAATTCCCTGGTCACTCTCTGCTCATACCCTTTTTCACAGGTCTGTTGCAATTCTCCACAGGTGCAGGACAAGACAGAGGATGAAACCACTTCCTTGGGGCTTACAGCTGAAGAGCCTGTGCAGCTTGGAGGAGAGGACAAAACCCTCACCATGGGACCAGACTGCACAGAAACAGTTGTCACTGTGGTCCCTGTTAAACCTGAAAGGCAAGATCAAATTCCTGACTTACACTCACAAGAGCAAGCTTGTACTAAAGATGTTCCTAGCAGGGCACCTGCCCAGAGAGAGGAAGAGGAAGATGATGCTGTGCTCCTTGGAGTAAAAAGCACAGAAGTCACTGTTGCTGAGGTTCCACTGCAGAATGGGGTAAAAACCTCTGCCCTTCCTTCAGAAACAATTGGCTCAGAAGCAGCTGCAGATGCTGAGCAGAGTGTGAGGGATGGGGCTGGCAGGCACATTACAGCAAAAGATTCTGTGCCCATCCTAGAGCCACAGTGCAGAGAAAAAGCAACTGAAACCCCCTCCCAGACTGATGAAACTGAAGGTGGCAAGATGGAAGATGCTATGCTCAAAACTGAAACACACTTAGAGAGTGATACCACTGCCACTGAGGCTCCCATGCAGATTGAAGCAGACAGCATATCTAATTTAGCATCAGCATGCCCTGATATCTCTGAAAATGGAAGTGCTGTCCTCACTGACATAAGTCCTAAGAAATGCGAAACACCAAGCAGCTTAGCTGAAGAAGAGACTGTGGAAAAAGAACAAGAACTTGTAGAAACCTCAAACTGTCAAGACTTTCATAAAGAAGATAACAAAAATGAGCAATTGATGGAAAGAACCAAAGAAGTATTTGAATCTGGAAAACGGGAAGCTCTGAGAGGTGATGAATGTTCAGCTGATGTCCAGCAAGAGATTATAACTGTGCAAGAGGAAGGCTCTGACTCAGCCTTCCTACAGGCTGAAAGCTTGGAGGCCCTGAAAGTGCCTGTGCCTGTAGCAGCTGCAGCGGTTGAAGAGCATGTCATGGCAGAAACTGTAACGCCCACAGACATGACAGCCGAAACTGTACAGCCCTGGGCAAACACACCAGAGCAAATGGCTTCTGAAGAGGTCCCAGTTACTGCTGTTGACTATTCAGGCTGTGGGACTGCAGAGCTTGGTAGTGCAGAAGCACCTGAGCCTCAAGTAACTTCCGTTTCCATGAACGGAATATCAGAGGAGCAAGAGAGGCCCCAGAGTACAGGGCAACCTGAACAAAATGGTGTTCCTCTAAGTGACAGTCTGTCTCTCATCGATGCAGAATTTGAGAAGGATGTTGTTCAGTCTGTGACTATAGAGTCCCAGAGTACGAAAATTGTATTGAATGCCATCCAGACAGCTGTTCACAAACTTGCAGAAACAGAGGAGTCAGCTGCCTTTGAGTCAGAGCAGCACATTAAGTCCGTAGGGAAAAGCCCATCAGATACAAATAAACCTGAACTTTTGGAAAGTACGCAGGTGGATCATCAACTTCCAGTAAAAGAGGAAGAGATATGGAGTAAAGAACAAGAGCTCCAGCAATCGGGAATAGTGAAAACTGCTACCTTAACAGAGTCTGCAGAAATTCATGTAACTGTAGAAAAAACAAAAGACATGCTGTTAACTTCTGAGATGCTGAAAGATGAACAAAGTCAGAATTCTTTAACAATTGTGACTGGCCCTGAAGATGTTTCAAGGGAAAGTGTGAGACTTCAGAAATCAACACTAGAACTAAGTACTTCAGAAGATTCGACCAAAGACCCCCTAGACATACACCCACAAAAATTAAGGGAAAAAGAAGTTGGGCAGATAATGGAAATCCCAGACCAACATACAGGTCAACAAACATGCAGAGGAAGTGAGGAAGAACAACATCACCTGCTAGTGGAAGATGGGAAAACACAGACGTGGGAGGATGATAGTTGCCAAGAAGGAACATCTTCTGATACTCCACAAAGTCAGAACTTAGTGGCTCCTGAGGCCTTGAATGTAAGTAACATTTTTAGCCAGCAATTTCTTTCTTTTTCCAAAATAGTGTTGGGGGTCTCTAAATCTGTTGTATCTCTAACTTTTTTTTTTTTTAATACTGGTGAAAGGCAACTGCTCCCCAGTTTAACCAACAGGCCACAGATACACCCCCCCACACACACACCCCCCCCCCACCCCCAACCCCACCCCTTCTCACTTTACTGGCTCGCTCTGTGGCTACTCAACACCTTGTTTCTCTTTTGTACAGCTCCCCTTACTTTAATGGCCTTTGACTTGGCCTGAGTTTAGGATGATATTTCTGGGAGGTAGAAAATGTGTTTTCTTATGGCACGTGCTTAATGTATGGGATTTAATCCACAAACACGCTTCCTCTCTAACAAAGGTCTTTTTAAAATCCCAAAGGATGGGTGTTGCCTTCCATGGTAAACCTGGAGCACCTCAGGTATCAAAGCTCTTTGCACTTCAGTGAAACCTGAATCAGAAATGATAGGTTTAGTCTCTCCCTAGGATATTTACTGCACTTGCTTAACTAAGTCATGAGACCTTTATTTCTATCTTTGAGAACTGCTTGGGAAAATAATATATTCTTGAGAGAGTAAGTTGTCATAAATAAAGCTTTTTTTTACTGTTGTCTGTCTTTCAGATGTGCTAAGCATCCATGGGAGAGATGCCAGTCCTAGGGAACAACTGACAATCCTGTGATAGAACCAGGAGCTTTATTCACTACACTTTATTCTTGGATGTTAACATCTGCTCTTTTGAAGACCTCATCTTTTTTGTTATTTCTATTAAAAAACCAATGCCTTTAATGTTGGCTATATCTACACGTGTGTTCCGTTCGAAGGTCATTTGCCTCTGCCCAAAATACACCATTTAGACTGGAGATGTACAACTGAGTGAATGGACAGACCACTAAAATTTGTGCCCCAGTTATTACCGTCCCCTCACTTAACGTGTGTCCTGTCTGTCCCATCTCCTTGAATCCCTCCACTCATCCCTGAATCCCCTTGCCTTCTTTCTGCAGTCTCCCTTACCCTCCACATCTTCTGTAGCTGCCTTGATTTGACCTACGAGTGGCCGTAGAAGCTGCTCAACTTGTGTGTGAGGGGGAAGAGGAGGGCTGACTGATGAGAACACGAGACTTCTGGCTGAGTAGCAGATGTGTCTTTATCAAACAGCAGGAACTGGATCACGCACAAATTCTTGAGCAAGATGCTCGAGATTGCTGCATTTCAGTCCCATTCAGGTATCTCTCTCTGTCCTTCAGTTGTATTTGTGCAGGCCTGATTTAATTGGAAATTACTTCCACAGTCTAGCTTGAAGGGAGATTGAGAATACCCTTTTTCTGTTGTTCCAGACTTCAGGTCTCAGGACTGGACTGTAATGTGTTGAATATTTATATGTATGTCTTAAACCCAGTTCTGGTTTTAATGTAGAGCTATGATACTTCTGTACCATTTAGGCGTACCCTTAAATGAATTTTGTAGAGTAGCCTGGAGCGGAAATTGATAACATGTAGTTTCCTATTTATTGTTCCAGGTTTTTCCCCTTGTAAAATCTCTCAAAAACTTGGCTGTCTTGCTTTGAATATTTATATGTATATCCTAAACCCAGTTCTGATTTTAATGTAGAACTATGTTATTTCTAAACACAAAAGGAGAGCCCTGACCTGTGTCGTATCCACCAATCACTTCTACTTGCAGTCCCTGGTTTCTGAGAACCCTCCAGACTTTCCCTGACATCTTGCTCATGTAGTAACCCCAGTGGTACCACAGCCCTCAAATTGCACCCACCTCATTCCAGAGTCTGCTCATTTCTGGTCGCTGCCCCATCTAACCCCACGCCTTTACCCACACCTACATCATCTAACATCCTTCCTGCAGACAAGCTTCCTCCTTTCCCAACCTGTGCCTGAACCTCCTTCCCACCACAGCATCTCCTGAAATCCTCCCTGCTCCTATCAATTCCCTATCTTCACTGAGGGGGGAGTAGGGAGGAGGGTAGGGGCTTGGTGATGAATTCTGCCTTGGATTGCAAAAAGCTGATGAGACCTTTGGGGTGCTGAGATCTTAAAAACCTTCTCATAAGGTGGACTGGACTCGCAACAGCTGTAGACCAGAATAAGCAGGGTGATTTAACGATGGAAAGAAGCCCCAAGACTGAGAGTCCTGGGATGTCTGTCCACAACAGGAGTTGGTCCTCTCTTTTGTTGTTTACATTAAAATCAAACATGGGGTACAAGTCCGTACTTTCTGCTCTGATTTCTAAAGTGAAGGTTACAGATCGCACTTTGTGAAACTGATGCCCATCAAGTTGAACAATAGCTCACTATCCTACCTGTATAGTAATTTATTTTAAAATCAACTTTTAGTGTACAAATGCTCTTGTTATGGCAGGTGCTTGCCTCTCCTCGAGGCTGCACGTACAGCAAGCAATGTGACTGATTGCACTGGTGTGATTGCACCATCTGGTGCTGCCCTGCGTGGAAGCATCAAAAGATTTTTCCTTACCTCAGTGCAAATTATATAAATATTTAAAGCCGAACAATGTGGTTTCAAACAATCCAGTCTATCTCTGTCCATCGTTAGCGGCAGCTTTCCCCCTTAGCTTTGGGCAATTCCAACAACCTCGGTTGGTTTCCACAGGTTTAAGATGGCTTGCAAGTTAATCATGCTCTTAATAACACCTCACAAGTGCAAACTTGGCTGAATTTGTACAAACTGTATACCTATGTACGTTAAGCCATATTGCAATAACTGCAGCAGGTAAAATGAAATAACAATAGCATGACCTGTGTACTCCTGATTCTTATGTTTGTAGCTCCAAAGCTGTTAATAATATGTAAAGTTAATTCTTGTCTGAACCTCATTTAAATAAAGCTAGCTTTACCACAATGTAAATTGTCTGTTGGTAGTAATTGAACAGGCGAGCGCTTAAACTTGACTGTTTTCTCCATTAATCCAGGGCCTAGGTAAGCAATGCAACAAACTTAACTATAAAACAAATACAAAAGCTTCTTCTTATAACTGACAGCTAAAAAAATACTGCACCCGAAACCACGCTAATGGTGCAAGGAGCATGCCTCCACATAAAGATACTATTTTGTTCCAGCGTATTGCTTTGGCCTCTGAAACTCTCATTTGAGACTGTGACTTCTGGCTTGTGCTTAAAAGCTTGAAGCTTTTTCTAATCCAATGTATTGGGTTACCAAATTTGATTTTGTGTTTTTAAGGTAGATTTTCATTGATTAAATAAAATAGAACTACAAATTTGTTCTAACGTGTGTATGTGGTGTTTTTTTGAGCTTCCTTAGTGTAAATTGTTTTCTGATGGTTGCTTCATCCTCAGAGAGTTAGATTTGCTCCTGACAATTCATTTGTTGTTGACTGACATTCAGCTTTTGATGTGAATTAAAGGAACTAATTACAGAATTAAACTGCAATTTGGTTGTAAGTTTCTATAAAAAATGCATGTTTCAGAAGAAGTAATAAGAATAAGGTACTTCAGAAGACTGTGAAGAAAAAAAGCCTCCATTAAATTCAGGATAGATAACAGCATTCAGTGAGCCAGAATGAAAAATTAGTAAATCATATGCCTTGCCAGTGTAACTGAAGTATAAAAAAAAAAGAAACAGCAAAGCAACAACATGAACGTCCACAAAAAAATCAGCACAGAGTAGTAGATTAGGGACATTAGGCCCATAACTGCTATCTTCTAGGCTCCCCCACTTCTGCTTAGCTGGGGTATACTCCTCATGGCACTTAATATCTGGAGGTGCTTGTGATTTATGTTCACAGCCCTTGGACTTCAAACATGAAATTTTTCTAGCCATTTATGTTCTATGGCTAAAGATGTTTAGCAACATTTGTATCTCAAAAGACTTGCATAGATTCACACCTGAACTCAGTTTGTAAAGCTACACGTTTACCTTCCTATCTCAGCTAAGATGCTAAATCCAGTATCTGCAAATACTTCCCTGCACTGGTCACAGCAAACGCAGGGATGTCGAAACACTGCAGGATGCCTGTCCCTCTTCTTGCTTTCACATTGCATCAGGGGGCTTATACTGCAGGTGACTGATCTCGCTGCCCAGCTCCGGCATCTGGAGGTATGGATCAAACCAGCATCTCCCACCGGACTTTGTGCTCAAGGCACACAACCTCTGCCAGTCTTTTTGCAAGGTTTATGCATTTATACTATCCTGTTACTAGTTAACATCAAGTCCCTGAACAGGCATCAAAGGAGGGATTGGAGACCAAACCTCTTGCATCCCGGGCAGGTTGTGTGCTGTTTTCTCTTTTGTAGGTTGTTTTATTGGCAATAGTTCAAGTATCCTGCCTATTAGCTCAAGCTGTGGAAGCAGATCTGGCTTTCCCATTCAGATCCACAGCATATGGGAGGCAGCTGTGCTTGTTGAGGAACCTGCACAGCTTGGATACAGCAAGTGCCTGGGGATGGGCAGGCGGCTTGCCAAAAGCACAGAGGATTCCTGACACGGTCATTTCTGGATGCCGAAAGCTGGATGTTTGTCATTCACACTGCCACATGGGAGGGGAGCAGGCCGGAGGAGGCTGATGGCCCTGCAAGGAAGGATATGGTTTGGAATGAGGAGCAGTGTGGAACAGAAGGCCAGTGGGATTGGCAGCACAGGGTTTGGAGTCCTGAGTTCGGGGCGATGGATGAGGTGCGGTAAAAGAGGGTGACTCTTAGCTCTGTGAACATTTGAAGATGCTGCGAACAAGATGGAAGCTTGGCCACCACAATAGACATCTAACTTAGGGCTGATGTCATTTCTAGTTGGACACTAAATTGAGTCTTTTTACAAAAATGAGAATGAAAGATAAGGCTGTAGTAAAGGCCCGTGGCTGTTCTGCTCCAACATCTTCTTGAAAAAATAGTATCAACTCTTTAAAACTGGAGGAACATTTTTAAGAAGTGTCTCCTGTTCCTCCTTGAAAATGACATCTGTTTCCAGAGCTTGAAAAACCCACATGCCGCAGTCTGGGACTGATGATGTGATGAAATGAGGGAAGCAGAAGTCCAACATGCCATGGGAGCTGCTTTCTGGGGACAGTCTCTGTGTAAAGTCCTGCAGCAGCTTGAGCCTGTCCTCATAATCTAGCCTACAGATATGTCCCTGTCCCTCCTACAAAGGCACCAGACCAGAAAGAATAACCGGCAAGATGCCTTTTCCTCCAAGCAGCTAGACGAGAGGGAACTGTAAAAAGCTGCAAGGAATTTACAAGCCAGCTGCTGCCCTGAAAGGCAGACATCCCAAGAAGCCTTCGGAAAGCAGCCCAACAGCAATCCCTGCCTCCTCCCTGCACGACTGTCCCCTTGTCATGGTCTTCTGTAGACCCTTGGCCTTGCAGTGATGCTGGCTCCCCTCCGCTGCTTGAGCTATCTGTCTCTCTGCTTGGTAAGTGAACTTTGTGAACTTTTAAACTCATTTCTAGGAGATATTCAGCATACAGTCCCAGGGTCAGTGTGATGTAGTCAGCAGTGCCTGTCATTTCCCATAGAAACGGCTGTGTGAAGCAGAAAACCTGACACACAGCCACCTGTACTAACACTTCTCCCGTTCACCTTTCCAGTGGTAGCCATGAGGCTCACAGACTACAAGACAGAGAGAGGTGATGCTCAGACAATATTTGAGAGTAGCTACCTGGGTAGTGCATGCCCAGGGCTTCAGGGTGCCCAGACCCAAGGCCATCCAGGGTCCCGGGCTGCCTCTGCTCTGTACAGCGTCAGGAGCAAGTGTGAGTTTTGCACACTTGTGCATCTGACCCTGGCCACCAGCGCTAGGATAGCCTCTTGTGTGTGTCGAGACCCTCTGGCAAGGCATCAAGGGAGGAGGGCAAACATGGGAGGAAATCTGAATTTCACTTGCTTTTGTAGTTGACGAGGTGGCCAGAAAAATTAAAATTTTCAAGGGTGACTCACTAATGCAAAGGCGACAGGAGGGTTACTTACAGCTCTGACAGAAGGCTGTGCTTGGGGAAGATAGGGCAAGGGGGAAATGTCAGTCAAACTGTTTGAGGTGCTGACTGGAAAGGTAGCCTTCCCACAGTGTTTATTCAGAGGAAACTTTTCTTAGCCCAAATACATTTGTTTTTTTTATCTCCCAGATGGTGTTTTCACTATGATTTCATGAGAGCAATTAAGAATTAGAAAGACAAATATGACCTGCCCATTATTCTGGAGCTGAACAAGAACCACTCTAAACTAGAATATTTGCTGAACAATCTTGAAAATAGCATTATTCTCTTTGGCATAAGTCTCCCTGCTGGGGAAATGCTTTTATTGGATTTTTGCATAATCTGTCTTGATCCTGCAATTGGATTCAGGCTCATACATCCTCTCTCATTCCCACAGTAGAGCCAGTTAATGCCTCACAGATGCAGGGGAGGAACCTGCATCAGTATGAACGGTGTGGCAAAGGCTGGGCGTATTGCTTACAGTTCTTCATACAAAAGTATATTTAATTTAAAAAAAAAAAACAGACAAACCGTTTAAGTCAGTATTGATATCGATGGGTAGAAGTAGGCTCATATTCACTACAGCAGCATATTGACTATGTCGAAATTACTATTTTGTTTTCTTTCACTCATAACCAACAGTTGCTCATGGAAAGAACAGATGCAATACTTCTTTCTGTAATAATTTTTTATGTGTCTCAAGGCTCTGGATGTTCCTGTTATTTATTAGTTATTTATTTTCCCAATAAAAGAGACATCACATTTTGTTTTTGCTTTCCTATTAAGAGCTTGGGTCACTGGGGGAGCATCAAACCTTACAATCTAAGCAGCAGAGATGATTTTGCTTAAAACTTCAAAACCTCCTATTTTTGCCTGTGGCTAATATACAGGAGCACAGTGATGATGACAAACCAACTTATTATACTTCTATGACACTGTAGAAACAAGGAACCTTGGTACATCACTGAAAAATCATGTAATGCCTCTTGAATTTTGAGTTGTAAACTATGTAAGGTATTGACTAATTGTCCCCACTGAGTGGCAAGGCACAACGAGCAGGAAAGTGGCAGTGAGATGTAGGCCTCCTGACAACATGCAGGGAAGCAGAAGAGCACAGTTGGAGGACTGCAGGGGCAGAGACAAACACACATCAAGGGATGTAAGATTGCTGTTACTGGAAACAAAACTGTTTATTATGACAAAATTCGCATTAGAAGAAAATCAGAGAGGCTCCACAATCTGTTGCAAAACCAGAAAAGGACTGAAATGGGTTGAAAAAAGTGAATACTTTCACTGAACGTTAATTTGTGACCTGTTGGCGGCAACACAAGAAAGTAAAACAGCTCCTCCAGAGCAGCCGTGGGAAGCAGGGTGGCATGAAAAGAGACAGAACTTCTGGGGGGCTGCGGATCCTGCTCTGCACAGATGAGTGGGAAATGGAAGGGGAAAGGTAGGATCTTGTTTCTTTATTTTCTACCTTTTGTCCCGTAGCCAGGAAATACACTGTACTGGCTATAGAGCTTACGTTTTACGTACTGAACTTCTATACTCTCTGTCCTCAAGCCAACTGCATTTTAACCCTATATGCTTTTCCAGAACTAGAGCCTGCTGTGACCATGGGCTGCTCCTACAGGCAGAAATGTTCTGAGCCACTCATTGCTATGTACAAACCCCCATCGTTAAAAAAAAAACCACACCCACCTCCCTCAAACCCCACACAGAACAAACAAAATAACAAAAACCAACAACAAAAACCCCTAATGAAGTGAGTTCCCTCTGTACATAGTGAAGAGAAAATTAGCTTTATAACACATAAAGTCCATCAATAAATATTTAACTGCAGCAGATAAAGGCTTTATGGACACAACGGCATGTCTGTGATGAAGTCCTTTTTAAAGAATACTTTCATACATACATATGAACATTTGAAGTAAGAATATTGTCACTTTACAGATAAGTTCATGTCTTCAAAGTATCTCTTAGCAATGAACCAAAGATGCTGTGAAGCTAGTGCTTTTTCTTCCTGCAGGAGGAGAGGGGGGTAAGAGTTTTTAAAATTTGCTAAAAACAATAAATATGAAAGTATCTGGACAACTAATTATGATCCGGGAAGTGTAAGGTTCAGTGTAGCTCAGTTTTTTCCCTCATTACCTATTTTCTTAAGTAATAGAAAGGGAGACACTAAAACCGTCTAACTGGCTCCTACTCTAGATATAGGACACAGACCAAAGTTTAGAAGGTTATGTTTGAATTTTAAATCATAGAATCATAGAACAGCCCAGGTTGGAAGGGACCTCAAAAGATCATCTGGTCCAACCTTTCGTGGGAAAGGGAACCTAGCTGAGATTATCTAGCACCCTGTCCTATTGAGCTAGTCTGAAATATTAATGATTCTTCAGCTCAGAAGAGCTTAAAACAGACTGTCGAATGAGCAGTGCTGAGGCTAGCCTGCTTTAACGTTCCAGCAAAAAATCTACGCTTCTTTTTGATTCTGTTGTGAACTCAAAATGTAACCAAACCATGGGAACACAGCGTCCCTAAAGGGAAAAGATACTCTGGTTTTTAAGCAGAGAAAATTAAACAGAGGGAGTAGTAGCGCTGATGCTCGGAGAATTAACATTTCTCACCCCCCTCAGAGGGCGGCGCTCCAGGCTGGAGGAGCAGCTGGACATGCATGCACTCTGTGCGTGCGTTCGCACGCGTGTCCGTGCATGCGTGTACGCTCCCACTGGCAGGGCACGCTCAGGCTCTGTCGCCTCTCTGAACCTGGGGATGGGGAACTGCAGCAGCCGCGCTGCCGCTGCTGGGACGGGAGGTGCTGGAGACCAAACAGTTGCTTCCCCTTGGCCTTGCACTTCCCCGGGGCAGCTGGAACACAGCGTGCAGGGAAGTGCCGCTGTTTCCGCCCCGCTGAAGTTTCTCTGCCACCTGCTCGTCAGCTCATGGCTCTCTCCCGGCAGCGCTGCCAACAGAGCGTGGGGGGCACAAAACACCCCCTCGAGGCTCATTTCCCCTTCCCATCCTGTTCTCCTCACTCAGGGCCAGGGGCACCTGTCACGCCTGAGCATCCCAGGGGCTGCTCACTGAGGACGCTGTTCTTTGCTGCTCTCCACCACCTTCTGCCTCCAGCGTCTCTTCGTGCAGGAGCTGGATGCTCAGAGCCAGAGAAAGGCTTCCCTTTCTCCACAGAGGCAAAAATTTCAAGAACAGTGATGCATCCAGCAGTTTAGGAAACCATCTGGCCCTGTCTCTCACCCTTCAGGACACCTATTCCCATATATATTCCTATCTATCTATCTCTCTCTCTATCATACCTCAAAGTGCTTACAGTGGGAAAGACAGATACTCATCCAAGGCCCTCCCACAGGTCTTCCTATAGCTCAGAGTGTCCTCACCAAGATGCTGAGGACAAGGGCAGGTCAGCGGCAGTGAAAGTGTCATCTCCTGCCTTCTGAATTGCTGAGTGACACCAAGGCACCAGCCTGGTCCCAGTCAGCACTGCACGGCAAGTGTGACAGTATAAGGAAATTTTTTTCTCATCAGTGAAGATGTGAAAAGGTCCTCCCTTGTGTACCTGCCGCTGCAAGCCTCGGGGCTTCGTGCTTTTAAGTGCTCTGCAGCCCCCTGTGCGAAGGGCTCTGCTCTCTCTGCTGCAAGGCAGGACTGCAGGAGCCCTCTCTGCCCCCTTTGGCTCTCCAGTGCAGCCCCTCGCTATGGGACCGCTGTTACAGCAGTGCCGTGTGGGGTGTGCAGCGCCTGCCCCTGCAAAGGGCTGCCGGGCAGCGAGCCAGGACGGCGGGGTGGTTGCGCTGGTGTGACTGCACCATCTAGTGCTGCCTTCTGCAAACTCACCGCTTCTCTTGCAACCTTCCAGACGTTCGTTGTGAGTTAACGAGCGTGTGAATTGTTGAAGCAATAATTTAGAGAATTGACAATCTAGACTAGGTAAGGATTGAGCCCTTGTTTGATTTTTTACCTAATGAGCTAATGAAATAATCATAGAATAATAGAAAATCTCAAGTTGGAAGGGACCCATAAGGTTTCAAAAAAGGTTGATTCCCCTGTGAATGTGAGAGACTCAATCAAACTGTGACATTTTATTGGTGTCAGAAGTTGGATCTCTCCCTGACGTGTGTTGCAGGCACAAACTGCTTCACCATGCCACCTGCAATGTGAGTCTAGAGAGCAGATGTGTGTGTGTCATGATGACAAATGAAAAACTAAATAGTGAGTGGCAACAAAACCCACCTGTAATAACTACTAGATGCCAGCCTTATTGTCTGCCGTGGCAGCCAGTGTGCAGACTGTCTTGCTGGAAATCCCTGGTTCAGCTGAATCGGGAGAAGCAGCTCCCGTAGTCCCAGCTGCCAGACAAACCCCCTCCCGCAGAGCCAAATCGCGAGGTAGTTATGCATGAGCAGGGACACTTCTGCCCCATAGGAAACGGAGCAGAGGGAGCACTGAAATCATTAGCCTTAGCCAGGGTTAAGTGTAATACCTTCCAAGAGGTCTTCCAGCGTATGTTAGCAGGTACACCAGTATATACCACAAATGATAAAAAAACAGAGGAGAACCTCAGCTAAAGTAAATATGATGGAAAAGAGCCAGACTGTCTCTGTGCAAAAAAGAGAAAGCAAAATGGAGAACTAGAGGAGCACCTGCAGTCACTACAGCACATAAGTGGTTATGGAAAATATGTTTACATAAAGAGCTCTCTCAGAGTCAGTTAAATGGGCTGACAACACCTGTTTTACAGCAATTGGCTGAATTTGCCTCATTGACTCTTCATGATAGTCCCCTGGATTCATACCCAGGGACGGTGGCAACATGGTACAACTTAAGAAAGTAATGATTAAGGCAGAGGATTTTAGGGATGTGAGCTCTGGGATATCTACATGTATCAGCACTGACCCTAGACCATGAACATGCAGGAGACCATGGCAATCAGAGCAGCTGCTCCTTGCCCTGCTGAGGATTCAAGTACCGAGGTGATGGTGGCAGTTAATGACCACTGCTTTACAACATTCCCCATGGACACAGGAGCCCAAAGTAGACGGTAGATAAGGGCACTTACCAAGCACAGGCTACACTTAGCAAATAATTAGTTTCAATTGTAGGCGTCCATGGGCAAGTCACTACCCACCCACTGGCCAGGGCTAAATTAATTCTGTCTAATGGACCAGCAGTCCACCCGACCTTACTCTTAGATCCTCATGATAGGTGCCTTTTAGGTATGGATTTACTGAAGGGTCAGTCGTGGGTGGACCCACGGGGAAAATAGTAGACAAGGACAACCAGTCCCTTTACCGCAGTTTGCCTCCCAGCGATGCGTCCCTGTTAGCCTGTCACAAACAGATGCCGCCTTAGCCCATAGCAAGCTAGTTAGCATTCCACATTGCAAGTTCCCCCCTGATGCCATCCATCCTCTTACTGAATCGACAAAACAGGCAATCAGGGAATCCTGGGCAAGTCTCCTCCCCCTACAAGTCTTCTGTATGGCCTCGAAAGAAGCCTAATGGCAAGTGGCAACTAACAACAGATTATGGAGGCCTAACTGTTGCTGCCAAACGGCTCACTGCAGCTGTTGCCAGTATAGCTGATATAGTCAATCCTCTTAATGATGGATGATAACTATCGATGATGAGGTTTGCTGTCATCTGGGAGGGACTCCAGTATACATTTACTTGCCTATCACAAGGCTTAAACCATAGTCCCACCATACGTGTAGCTCACGCTACATCGGCTAAAGAGCTGGAAATGTTAAAATTTCCACAAGAGGTCACTGTGGGGCAGCGCAACGGTGATGTCTTAAGAAGTGGCCTCTTCGCGGAACCTGTAAACAGGCTACGGGCACTTGCTACAACACACCCACAGGCAACTGGGGTAGAGATACCAGAACAGAAACAAGGGGCCAGTCATGAATTCATCTTTTGGGGCTTCAGATGGATAAGTGGGAGAAAAACAGCCCCCGATGAGGTGCTACAAGAAATCCAGTGGCTACCCCTGCCCCAGAATAAGAAAGGAGTCATGTGCTGTGCTAGGGACTTTAGGATCTCAGAGGGCACGTATTGCAGGTTTTAGTATGATAGCCTGACCACTCCATACCTTACTGAAGAAAAATGCAATCTGGGAATGGACTCCACAACATAAGGAGGCCCCCAGAGCTGTTAAAGAAAACCATAAATTTGTATCAGTCGCTGGGACTCATCCACCCTACGTGGCCCCTCTCACTACACACCCAGGTGGGAGAGAAGGGATATTGGTGGGGACTAGAGCAATAGGGGCTGCCTGGATCCACGCAACACCCCATTGTTTTGGGCTCCAAATCACAGCAGAATTTTGTGCAAGAACGCAGTCATATATAACAAGAAGACTACTATTAAACACTTAGAAAAAGAAAATCTAATTTTGAATAGGAACCAGAGGTTATGTCTTTGCAGAAAGAGCATGAAACTGGGCAGTGGGGTCATCATGAGGATGAATACATTTCTCCTCTAGTAAAGCTTTTTGAAAATCCAAAAGAGCATGAGTGTTTCTTTCCATGGTAAGCATGGAGTACCTCACTCCCAAACCTTTTGGCACTTCAGTGAAACCTGAATCAGAAAAGATGATAGGTATAGTCTCTCCCTAGACTATTTACTGCAGGTGCTTAACTGAGACCTTCATTATCTCCATCTCTGAGAACTGCTTGGGAAAATAAGATGGTCTTGAGGGAGTAAGTTGTCATTAATAAAGCTTTTTTAATTGTCTTCTTTCTGTCAGATGCGCTAAGTATTCATGTGCCATTTGGAGAGATGCCAGTCTCAGAGAACAACTGGCAAGGCCGTGGCATAGCCAGGAGCTTTATCCACGAGGATTAATTCAGGGATGCTAACAGTTGCTCTTTTGAAGGCTTCGTCTTTTTGTCATGGTCATTAAAAACCAATGCCTTTAATGCTCAGTATAGCTACACGTGTGCTCCATGCAAAGGTTTGCACAGCTGCCCCAAGATCCCGGCAGATATCTCAACCCACTCCCCTCACGGGGGGCAGCAAGGACTCCCCCGCCTCCTTCTCCTCTTTCCTATGACTCCTCATAGGACAGAAACAGGGCCATCTCCTGCATGTGCTCTCAGGTGAAAGGGAAAACTGAAGCTGAAATTAGGGAAGAAAAGACAGAGAAAGAAGGGGAGAAAAATACATTTTGTTTAGTGCTGCAACGCTTGAAATACTTGTTTGGCGTCATTCCAGCTGAACCGGCAGCGTCCTGTGCCCACACTCTCCACCAGCTGTTACACAGACTTTTTGCAGCCTCCCCCTTCCCTCAGCAGCTCCTTTGCAGCCCCACTCCAGCGAGAGGTTCCTGCTCTGTTTCTCTCCCAGTCCTAACCCTAATCCTAAACCTATACCCTGGTTGCGAGTTGAGCCTTGTACAAAACCCCCAGCCCTGGCGCAAGGTGAAAAACTCTTTGGGAGGACAGACTGTGGCCCCTCAGTCACATTTAGATTACTTGTTCCGGGTCGTGGCTTTTCTGCAGCAAAACTGCAGTCTAAGAGAGCGCTGGGGCTGTGGCCTTCTTGACAGGTCCAGGGTGGCTGGTGGCAGTGTAAGCCTTCGCCACAAACACCCCTGTCAGCTGGAGCGGCAGTGTCCTTCCCAGACATGTCTGTCTCTTCAGCAGGAGTTTGACTTGCTCAGGTTATTCCCTGGAGCCTCTCTTGGGTTTCTGAGCAGCCGGAGCAACTCACCTGTGTCATCTTAATATGTTTCTTACTGCAGGATGATACCAAGAAATGCACCCTCTTGGTCCTATCAGACGTTGAAGAAGGATTTTGCCACTCACCTGGTAGGTTTTAAAGACAAACTGAGGAACTGCCCTCTTCGACAGTGCTTGCAAGCTGGCGCGTCTGCAAAACCACCTGCTTCAGTCAGAGCAATTCAATGCTATCCAGGAGACAGCTTAAAGCCTGGAGCGTTACTCTTTTGCAAATGACCCTTACGCTCAGTGGCAGAAACATCAGTGCTTAGTGCCAGTGGCATTGTAGCCCTATTTCTTGGTCCTCAGAGCCATGTTTAATCGCGTTCCTGGACAGCAACAGGAAATAAATGTGCTCATCTCTCATGTAAGAGTCACCACTGAGGTGTGGCACCGTGTGTGAGTACTGCTACCAGCAGCTACGTGCCAGAGCAAATAAATCCTCTTGGCAACAGCAGCTGCACTTGTTTCCTCTCATGATGCAAATCCTCGTCTCCGGTAAGCACTCTGGAGAAGACCATCGGTGGGGTGTGGCCAGACGCAGAGTAAGCCGTCACCTCACCCTCCCTTGCAGGAGTATCAGAAGCAGGAAAACGTTTTCTAGGACATTGCAACACGAGGTGACTTTCTCATGGGTCTACCAAGGACTTGTGCTGAGACACCAATATAGGTCTTGAGAACTTCTAATTTCTGTAGGACAACTTCTTTTTGGAGCAGAAAGCAACTCCTTTAGGAGCAAGAGGATCCATCTCACAGTTTCTGAAGGGGAAAAAAGCGTCAATACAACCATCATCTCCAAACTCCTACTACGCTCTTCTCTTTAACACACGGATACAAATCACATGCTAAGAGATTTCTGACCCTTGAGGTAATGAGAACTGAAGGTGGTGCTCCCATTCTCTGGGACAAGTATACTGCATTTGCTAGCACCTTTTCTTGCCTGGCTGGCAGGGGCAAGGGGGAAGCACCAGCCCTAAGAGGAGCACTATCCTCGGAACGCTGCCACCCCTATGTCGGCAGAGCAGAAGCCATGTGTTCTCAGTTCCCTCCGTGAAAGACATTCCAAGGCAGAAGCCCCTGCTTCCACTCTTGCTCAAGATGGGGGCATGGTCTGGCTGCGCAGTGAAAACCGTTGTCATTGCAAGCTGCCCAAGTGCCTTGCAAAGTGTTCGCGCAAACCTCTGCAATGTCAAAATCCTCTATAAACATAAAATACCTCGGTGTTGCTTCTGTGCCTTGTATGTTCCCACTCTCGTGAGGGGAAACAGTTAATAGAATGTAAAAAAAAAACCCAAACAAAACAAAAAACCAAACCCCACCCCAAAACAGGAAAGGTGGTGTCCTGAGAGGCAGGGTCACAGTTTAGGTGGCCGCTTCCTGAGTAACTGCTTCGTTGTCTTTCATTTGGTTTTATTTATTTGTATTTTATTTATATTTATGATTATATTTATTATGATATTTACTTATATTCTATTTATATTCTATTCATTAGTTTTCAGTTAGTTTCCCCGTTTAGTTTGAGCGGCCATTCCGCCCCAGGCCAGCTGTCCGCTCTGCACGGCACGGCCCTGCGCGCAGGTGAAAGCCGACTCCGGGTTTCGGCCGATTCCTTCAGCGGATTTTTGCTTTTGTTGACCTTGCCGCAGACGGAGCTCAGGGAAGGCCGGTGACATCGTGGCCCTTTGCTCTGAGACACACCTGCGCCCACGGGCGCTCCCCGGGGCCGCCAGACTATGGTCTCAAAACACCCTGGCCTGTGGGAAAGAGGATATGTTGCCCCGGTCAGCCCAGTTTTCAGTAAAATTGTGGTGTTCCTAAACCGCCTAGAAGGACTCAGTTTCTGCTACCCGCGCCGGTAGCCGGTGTCGGGTGGGGCAAAGCTCCACGAAGCTCCTCAGAGACCCGGCACCCGGGGGGACGTGCCCGGGCGCTCACAGACGCTGAGGGGGGAAACCGGCCGGGGCGGGGCGCGGGTAACGGCCGCGGGTAACGGCCACCGCCGCCGCCCTCCCGCCCCGCGCATGCGCGGCGCTGCCGCTGCCCCGGCGCTGGCGGCCGTTACAGCTCCGCCGCGGAGCCGCCCGGCTGCAGCGGCCGGGCCCCCCCGCCCCGCCGTCACCCGGCTGCTGCAGCGGCCCCCCGCCCTGCCCGCCTTCCCTCCCGGTGTACCGAGGGCCGCCGAGCCGTGAGCGCCAGCCTCCCGCCGCTGCCCGGCGGCGGTCCCCCCCCGGGGGAGCGGGCTCCCCGGGGGCAGGTGGGACGCGGCGGGCTGGCTTGCCCGTAGGTGGGGTGAGCCTGCCCGCTCCGGCCACTCGGAGCTGGAGTTCGGCGTGCGGGTCGCCGCGCTGTCCCCGCAACTATCGATGCTTGCGGTCGCAGGGAGGAGGAACGCGGTCCGTGCACAGACCTGCCGTGCGACAGGGGAGCGGTGCGCAGCCACACTTACACCCGTCAGGTCGTACCTGTGGTATGGGGGGTTTTAAATGCAGGTTGTATTACAGCGTTATTGAAAAATAAGTAGGGCAGGGAAACATTGAACTTGAACTCAGCGAGCAAGGGTGCAGTTTCTCCAAAGGTTCTTCTATGGTTCTTGTGTGCAAATCAGGACTTGTCCTGATTTCCTTTATCGATATCATCGAATCACAGAATGGTTTGGGTTGGAAGGGGCCTTAAAGATCGTCTGGTTCCAACCTCCCTGCCATGGGCAGAGACACCTTCCACTAGACCAGGTTGCTCAAAGCCCCATCCAGCCTGGCCTTGAATATTGCCAAAGATGTCTCATGTATGCCTCTGAATGAGATTTTTTAAACAAAGCCTGCATAAGAATGCCGTCATATCAAAGAATAAGATTACTATTGAACAATTATGACTCAGTATTCTGTGTACGTGCCTGGGTGTGGAGCCTGTGTGCCAGCAACTGGAGTGGCGGTGGTTTGGTGAGGGGGCATCACCTTCCTTTCCTCATCAGTGCATGCAAATCACATGCTTTGAGTGACTATTTCCTTTCATATTCCCCAGTTGTGTGTGTAGCCCTCTCTGTTTTCCAGGCTCTGCCCTTTTGTAGGGCAGTCAGGCAAGACCCGCTCCTGCTGGGATGGGAAGCTCACGCTGGTGGTTTAACGCCAGCCCAGAGGCTGTGAGCGGTGTCAATGTTCAGGGCTGCCCAGAAGGATGCGCTGGTCCTCATCCAGGGCTGCGCTTGCAGGGGATGACTATGCCGCCATGAAATTGACCCAGTTTGGAGTCAGCTCTTTTTGAGGGGAAATGGTCTTGGTCAGGCCTGAATGACAGATGCGATGGTATAATATATATGTATATATATCCAAAATACAAAATAAAATTTAATAATATTTAAAATTACATATTTTCTTATCAGTGAAGATGTGAAAAGGTCCTCCCTTGTGTACCTGCCGCTGCAAGCCTCGGGGCTTCGTGCTTTTAAGTGCTCTGCAGCCCCCTGTGCGAAGGGCTCTGCTCTCTCTGCTGCAAGGCAGGACTGCAGGAGCCCTCTCTGCCCCCTTTGGCTCTCCAGTGCAGCCCCTCGCTATGGGACCGCTGTTACAGCAGTGCCGTGTGGGGTGTGCAGCGCCTGCCCCTGCAAAGGGCTGCCGGGCAGCGAGCCAGGACGGCGGGGTGGTTGCGCTGGTGTGACTGCACCATCTAGTGCTGCCTTCTGCAAACTCACCGCTTCTCTTGCAACCAAAAGGAGGCTCAACTGGTTTTTCCCAAGGTGGCGTGGATTGTACCCCCAATGCGCGCAGAACCGTGCTTCCTGTTTCATAACACCCCAAAAGCTGGAGAAATGGATGTGGCAAAGGCGGCAGCTTCTTGAGCCGCTGTCTTCCCTGGTAGGTGAGCTTCCATCCAGCCTGGAGAGCCGTTAAAGAGGAAGAAGCATGGCACAGCGCTAACTTGCATCAGTGATGTACGTGCACAAAATGCACATGCGAAATCCTAAGCTGCTTCAGTGGGCTCTGAAGGGGAAATGCAGATTCAGTGCTGGATTGCTGGCTGTATTCAGTGCCAGCCTGAGTCAAGTCGGAAATGATAAGGCAGCAGCACCAATGAGGCCCAGACCTGCAGTGGCTGCTCCCTCGGCTCCTGCTCGGGTGCTGCCTGAAGGCACAGCTCCTGCAAAGGCCTGATGTGTGCAGGGAGCAGCACCAGTCGGCTGCAGAAAGAGCTGCATGTACGCTGGATGCCGAGACCAGAAAGAGATAAGGTCTGCTGTCTCTCTCTGCAGCCTTGCAAAAGTGACTGGTAGGTTCTGATAAGCGTGAAAGTCTTCAGAACTGACTGCAACAAGCCACAGGAAAGGTGTAGACCAAACTTCCAAGCTGGAAGGCAGGAATATGCCAACTTATCTCAAAAAGCCTTCGGCAGTGGATCCCCCAGCAGCCAGGCTGCCGAGGCTCTCCTGCTTCCTGGGGTGACGGAGGGGACACCTGCAGCGTGACGCAGGACGAAGGATGAGCACCCTCATCCTCGGCTAGGCAACTCTTTTGCTCATAAGTGTGTGGGTTAGTGACTTTGTGAGTTAATGAGCGTGTGAATTGTTGAAGCAACCATTTAGAGAATTGACAATCTAGACTAGTTTGTCAAAAAGAAATTGAGCCCTTGTTTGATTTTTACCTAATGAGCTCATGAAATAAAGCTTGATTCATGGAATACATTGCCCTGTGAGAGACCCAATCAAACTGTGACAATCCACCAAATAATTCACTGCTGAAACTGGACCTACACAATACAGTAGTAACAAAATGGAAAATGCTTTAACCGTGCGGTTGAGAGATTAAGGAACAGGACTGAAGGAAACATGGATTTATCAGGAAGCTCCCTTAGAAAGCGTAGGGGCTGCTTCAAATCCAGGCCTGACGGAGTCAGCAGACTGGAGAGAGGCTGTGGATCTGCGCTGAGGCACGCTGGAGCGGCGGGGTACCTCCTCCACCCTCTGCACAGCAGTACCGTAGGTGTACATTTGTGTTAACTTGCATTTTGTGGCTCTGCTTCGCTCTTCTCTGAGTGGATTTCCTAAGGTTCCAGGGAAGTTATACTTTTGGCGAAGGCAACAGACAAGGACTGAGTACGAAGGTCCTTCTGCTGGCAGCTCCTTTGGCACAAGGGCTAAAAGAGCGGCACTGCAAGGAGTGGCAACGGTTACTGACAGCTGCACGAAGACCATGTTGAACTCTGCCTCTGGGCACGCGTGATCTCTTCAAAAGCATGGATGCACAGGCAGCACAGCAGCATGGCTGTACTGCGGAGGAAGTGTGTTTCATGGTTTTGGCTAAATTTCATTAAAATATGTCCTTTTCAATGGCAGGCTTGATAGAAGCCCACATTTAAGGACAGTGAGTTTCTCTTCTAGAGATGATCATGGATCATCTAGCAAATATACATTAACGAGCTGTGCTGCACAAGACTTCTTGCTTCTTTCTGTGTTTTCTTCTGGTTTTGGTATGAGTGGGATTTCATTACCCAGTGACAACAATAGGCATTTTTACAAACAAAAACAAATGAACAAGAGCTGTAGAAATGGAAACATACGGCCTCAGGTAGGACAACAGCTGGGCTTTTTAAAAAGCCAGCCTTGATCACCACTGGTAGTATATCACCTAGATTTCATTACGAAGGTATGCTGCTGTAACTAACAGTGTGATATTTACAGTGTTGAAGTAGGAGTGTTAAATGGAATTTGTTTTCTTTAAGTAGCCTAAATACTCCTAATCATTCATAGCTATGACGTATCTTGCCACATGGAAACATTTGTTGACTTTTAGGAGGCAATAAATAATGGAGTCAATGACAGAACTCCAAAATGAACTCTCCCTTAGCTGTGTTTACTTTTCAAGATTAAAAGGTGTGGAAATACAATCAAGGAAAAATACTTTAACTTGGTTAAGAATGAGTCAATTTGGTCTTAAATTGCTTGGGCTGAAGATAACTAAAGAACTGTATTACTCTCCAGAAAGGCAAAGTACCTAAAAAAGGTAATCCTGCTGTTAGGCAGATTGGGAAAAACCCTTGCAAGGGATTGTGATGCCACTGGGCACCATAGAACCTGCTCTTGTCCAACCAAGTTTCCTTTAATTAATGTAAAAAGTGTTTGTAATGTCAAAAGTTATTTATTTAAAGCAAACAGAAAGAAATCTACTTTTTTTTTTCCTTGCGACTGACTACCTTTTGTGACTGAAGCTATTATTTTATGGGATTTGGAGCCGAAGGGCCAGAAAGCAGATTTTCTAAACATCAAGATAGCAACTTAAGGCCCTGCAGTGTAAACAGGAGCACAGTTTAAACTATTCAGTGTTTGTAACACTAGTATCTTCTAATAAATTCTCCCCCAGCAGCAGAATGATTATCAGACCAGTGACCAGGAAGATACTGGATACAAAAAGTTGACAAAAAATATTGCTTGCAGAGGACTGCAATCTTCACTTTCAGAAGTGATAATTATCTGTTCTTTCTATTGAGCAGATAGATTTGTAGGTGTTTGGTACTTCTGAAGTCAAGGCAGAGGTGTCTCGTCAAGTGACATGCCCGGGAAATTAACTTTGAAGTTACTCCTTCGGAAATATACTGGGGCTGAAGGTCCAGTCCGCAGCCTTGAATGATGGCAGACTTTCACTGATTATTCAGTAGTTCCTGCAAAGCTGTCTGCTTTCATTTGGTAGAAAATTCACAACTTCAGCAGGTGAGCAGACTGAATGAGTCATGAGCAACTCGGTCACAAATGTGAGTCAAAACTTTAAAGATAAAGCCTGAAGTTATCTCTCTCTAACTGTAATAATAATTCAGACAGGGTTTAACAAAACTATAGTTGTGCTGTAATTACCCAAATTCTTGATGCAGCTGTTAATAACCAGAACATACTGTTTCTAATTTGTTGTAGAGGAACAAAACTGCAGTGAGAGGCAATGACTTAAACATCACTATGGAGCATCAGACAATAGCGGGTATTTAAAATAAACCATTATGATGACTGGACACATATAAAAATAATCTCTTTATTGTGATTTTTTTTTTCTCTTTACCTGACAGTGTTATATATTTAAACATGTGAAAGTATCTCTGCTGAGCCTGCATTTTCATGTTTCTCACAGCAGCAGTGCTGTCATAACCAACTTCTTTCCCGGCTGCTTGTTCCCTGCCCTACACCACCCCTGCTTTCTGGGCCGCACACCGGCTTGCGAGGCCACACTGCCCGCCAGACAAGGGACCTGCCCGAGTGGGAGTCACTGCTTCCCACCCTCGTCACCCTGGATGTTGCCAGCAGGAACGCTGGCTTCAGTAAGCTGCCTCCTCCCTGCTCATTTCTGCCCTTGCACAATCTGTGAGTTGTCTGAAACCCTCTGCAGAGCTACAGTAGGGAACAGATTTGACAGAAAAATAGCATTTTTTAAGACTGGTGTTTTTTCAGTGGAATCAGTTCACTTGAGCCCACTCAACATGTAACTGAGCAAACACCACGTTCTCCAAACAGTGGAGAAGGAGAGGTGAGAGCAGGAAAAAGGTAAGGGCTCGGGGCTGCCGAATGTCTCACAAAAAATGGTGCGGCCACGTGTACCCTTCTGACACAACCAGCCACCTGGGGAGTTGAAACTGTTGTACTCTGCACTGGAGCAGAGCTGGAGCTCTGAGAAAAAAAGAGCATCTGACTAAGCAGTAAGTAATAGCTGAGGTGGCAGCACCTTTAGCAGCTGTAGTCATTTTGGAAATGAACTTGTGACTATCCCCTAAACCACAGCTACCTCAAAAGCCGACCTTACCCTGAACTAGGAAAGATTTCTTTTTTTTTTCTTTCCCTGCTCTGAGAGCATTTCAGACTAAGTGAGAAGAAATAAAAAACACATTTAAAGAAATTACATTGGTAAATGAAGATCCTAAAAAAGTTTTAAAATGGGCAACACTAAAATAATTCTGTAAGATCTTACTTTTTTTACCTCAAAACACTTTTATACTTTGAAGTAAAATCAGTTGATTTTAAATCTATTACTCTAATACAAGAGAGATAATAAACTCAACACCACTTACAATAAGCTTTACAATAATTGTCATGTTATAATAAACTGGAAAAACCGAATACATAGCAACCCTGTGTGCTAAATCCACTGCTTTAAGCTTTAGTAAGCTATTTGTTCATCTGTATGACGGAGGTTTTAGTCTGATACACGGAATACATTGCTTGGCTTTTAAACCAATTCAGTAAGAGCTCTTTCAGGAAGATCGAAACCCATCAGCCTTTCACCTTCAACTCAATAAATCATATCCCATTTAATTCAGTTTTTATTCAATGAAAGGATGTATAAAAACTTACAAATCTGAGAACTTAACTATACACAAAAAGATGATATTCAGTTTAAACGTATACACAGAGAAGAGCTGTGGTTTGTGACTTGCCCTCTCCCGCCCCTCCCCCCAAAACACACACTGTCTCCATTTCCGACGGGGCACTTATTCTGTCCGCTTACGCCTTCCGTTGCCCCAGTAATTGCTCGGTGGGCTTCATTGCTGCTGTCAGTTTAGGTTTTTAGGCTACCAGCAAAAAATCTGGGCATCTATATAAAATAATAAGAATCAGCAACTTGATTTTTAACACAAAGATGCAATGCTACCATCAGCAGTAACTACAACTACAGAATTCACCCTTTCGGTTTTTGCAGACTTTGTCTTGGCTTTGAAAATAACGGGACTCTCACAGAGCAGAATTTGCTGGCCAGCACTACCGATTCACTTTAAAACAACCATGATCCCCTGTTGCTAGAACGTCTCTGCACCACTTTTTCTTCCTCTTAACTCATGCCATTAGACCAAATGAAATCATGAACATTCCAGGCTCAGTAAGGCAATACAGCTTTTTTTCTCTCCTTTCATCCAGAATGACTCAAACCTATAGCTAACAACACATGCACGTGCTGCACTAGTGGTGGTACGGTGCTCACCAGTATGTCACTTCTCTAGTTTCCTTTGTAGCTTGGGTGACATCACTTACCTATTAGCTTCTCTTCAACAGGCCAATAAAAATGCACACAGCGTGGGACGTTTTAAATTTGATTAAAAAACAACCTGTGCAATGACTAGTTTTGTCAAACAACTAAAAGACGTCACGGGCTGAATCTGAGAGTAGACGGCCAGTTGCTTAAAAAGGATGTGTGCATTTATTTACCTGTACCAAATATACACACAAACACTTTCTATATATATATATATATAAAAATCTTTATACATATACAGTATTTTTTATATATATATATAAAGATTGCCATCACATTATTATTACAGCTACTTAAGTCAAAATTTGACTAAGTAACTACTTAGCTTGACTCAATGATGTTATCTGAAACAGATACCCAAAGGCATACGTGAAGGAAAACATAAGGCTAAAAGAAAACCAATAGCCTCAGCTCTTTTTACCTCAATGAACAGAGATTTCTGCATTCATTGAGAAAAGTTCTGAGGGTTTTAAGTTATAACCTTAATCAACTTGCATGTGGACTTCTAAAAAGCGTGGTGTTTCATTTGCCAGATCTTCTCCAAATGCCTTTTACCAGGGAAACTAATATATATATATATATATATATATATATATATATATATATATATTTTCTTTGCTTACCAAACTGATACTCCGTTTCTCATTACACTCATCATTGTATCTAAATACACTTTTAAGCAATCTAAATTTTGTTTAAAATCTATTAAATTTGGATTAACTAATACTATCAACATAGTTAGCTGGTTTATTTTTTCACACGTTCCTTTGTATTAAAATCAATTATGTTGTGGTTTGATGCAAGAGCTTTTTGTTTGTTTTGGTGGGAGAGGCAAAGTCCAATTCCCTAACGTGCCAGTACAGTTCTGGTTGCTGAAGACAAAGGGTGGGAAGGAGGCTGGTGGAAAAGATGGCAGGGGTAAGTGAGGTAAGAGGTGGGGGGAGGAAAAAATTGATTTAATAAAAAATGAGTAAAGAAACTTTAAAAAATTGATATAGGTTTCACATTCAGTCTAACAACACTGCTTCCTGCTCCTTTTTGATGGAGGCTAACACTGCATTGTCAGTCTCTGTGGCTTCTGCGTCCCCACCACCTAGCAGGATGGAGCGATCTTCTTCTAGTGTAAAGACAGAGTTTTGATTTTGGCACGAATGTTTGACTACTTCATTGGGAGTTGAAAACGTTTTGTCACACAAGTTACATTTGTAGGGCTTGTTGGTCTGTACTAGCATGTTGTCCATTTGACTGCCTTCCTCAAAAGTACAGAGTTCCAGAGTCTGTTTGTCCACCATCGTGTACGTGTCCATGCTCTGGTTTAGGCACACGTGTCTGGCAGCCTGGTTAGCCCTACAAAAGCTTTTGTCACAAGTGCTGCACTTGAAGGGCTTGCCCGTGTGTATGTACATGTGCTCCCTCCAGTGGCTTTTCTGAATAAATTTGCGACCACAGATGGAACATTCATATTTCCGTCTTTTTACTTCCCTCTCTTGATCTGCCTGCTCCAAGTTGTCTATGTCTGCAATATCGGAGGGGGGCGGTGTCTCTGACTGCTGCTGCCCGTCAATTATTGGGGAGTCTGAGATCTGCTGCAGCTCGCTGTCGCTAATCATCCCCGCTTCAGGCACTTCCACGGCATCTTTATCAGCTGTGTTGTTACAGAGAGACAAAGAAAGATTACTTTCTCCCTGCTGGCTAGACGTGAAGGGAACTCCCGTGTGGATCTGCAGGTGCTCACGCAAACTACTTCGCAAATTGAACCGGCGACCGCAGAGGTGGCAGGCATAGTATTTTGGGAAGCTTCCGTTCCTTTTCATAATGCTTGGCTTGACATGTGCTATTGTGAGTGAGGCAGGCTGTTCATCTGAAGAAGATGCTTCCATGTTGGCCTCTTCTCCTGCAGGTGAATTATTACCAGCAGCAGATACCAATTCTGGAGATAAAGAAGATGGCAATGGGTCAGAAGTGGACATATTCGTCCGGGTCACTTGCGGCAGAGTTGTAGCTAACTGCGAGAGCTGCGAGCCTTCAGAAACCTGCTCTTGGTTCATCCGTGATGTCTGTGGCCTTGGTTCTCGCCCGAGTTTGTCAGCTGCTGATGGAACCTTAGGGGGATGTCTTATCTGGTGATCTGCAATCTGAATGCCATATAATGAAGACGCTAATGGAAAAACTTGATCCGGGTGAGAAAAAGTTCCCTGACTTGCAAGGCTGGCCTCTTGAATTAGTGGATATGCATGCAGAAACTTTATTCCCTGTTCTAGTCGAACTGGGTCAATGAGTTGCGGTGCCATCTTCCCCGTGTACATCAAGTGCAAGAGATAGCTGAAGATATCTGGCTGTATGTCAGTCGCTTTCAAACGGACACATTCACTGCAAGGTGAAACAAAATGATGAATAAGAGATAAGGAAAATCTTTTTTACCAGATCTAGGTTATTCAAGCATTGATAAAAATCAGAGGCATCTACTTAAATTCAAAAGACAGAATCTGCAATAAATACGAACGCTTTAACGTAAAAGAGCTAATGTCATTGGCCACTTGAAAGATGACATTTTTTTCCTCAGGAAAGTAATGGGCTTGAAAGACGAAGCTGTCCCATGGCAATCTACACCCTTCTAAATTGCTGTTATGTAATAGATTTGTGGTCATGTATTCATATATTTTGTAAATTGCAAAGATATTTTTCCCCTTTTTTTGGTTGGATTCAAACACGTCTGCAGCTAAATTAAAACCTGCCAGCACTGGACTCTAAATTCACAACCCATTAAACTTTTCTCAGTACTTAGCCCTGAAAACACCTAAAATTCACCTGGCACTTGCCTGTTTGGCTTCTGTGGCTTACTAGTGTTTACAGCTACAGTTCTGCAAATGTGTGGTATCAGCTTTGTCTCAACTGCATTACGATCCAGAAACCATGCAGGACAGGGTGCGATCTGATGCAACAGCTGTAGCCTGGGCACATCTAACCCGTGGAGGCCAGGCTCCTTACAAAGCAGAACAGGAGCTTCTTTCCTTGAATAGGGAGGAAGAAAGAGTAGCACCAGCGGTACGCCTGGGCGGCCTAACAGTCCCTCGGTTAGAGCGCTCAACAAAGAGAGACGCTTTGGCTGTGATTCCCTCTTCAGCCTCACAGGACTGAAAACAACGCCATCCTCCAGCTGAGAGTGTGCCCTGTGCATCACCCTTTAGGATACTCTGGACTGAAACACCCACCATGCCTCCGGCTGAAGCTGGATCTCTGTGCAGAAAGAGAGGCAAGGTTCATAGAAGAAAGAAAAATCAGGAACATCTTGGTTAGGCCAGTTAGCTAACAGGGGAGGATCTGGGATTCTACTCGTTTTTCAGAGTTATTTGTAGCTCTTGTATTAAACAAACATTAAATAAGAGACAGAAATCTAGAAACGGACATGACTGCGCGCTGTGGTCTGAATGCTCTAACCACAGTAGGTTACCAAGCTGAGGAGGAAATTATAGCCAATTCTTCCATTTCTTGAGGTGCACCCTTCTTGAGCTTTCTCTGCGACTGCTTTTGAATTCTCATACATTACTCAAAAGTAAACTTTTCAATGCTGTCTTCCAGAGATGACTGTGTGCTCTTGATGGAGCATCAAGACCCACACATCTGCCTGCAGTCCTGTCTCAGAAGTGCAAATGCATTTCTGTCCTTAATGTTGACTTTTGGCTAAGAACTCTTAGCCAAAGAGTTAAGAGTTTCACTCACTTAACATAAACTTTTTGAGATAGTTCAAATAATTGGGAAAAAGAAAAGACCAAAAAAATCTTTAAAACAGTCTTACACTTTTGTTATCTTTTCAATGCCCTCTATGTAAGGCTGCCCACCAAAAAAAAAGGGAAAAAAAAAAGGAAGAAACACAAACTCCCTTATCTTCCACCACTGTGTAGTATTTTATTATTTAACTGACTTCGGTAAACTGTAAAAAAAGAAACATATTAACCTCTTTTATAAGTCCACTTCTCAAAATATCCTAGCAAATACTTGTTGGGTTGTATATAATGTTATGGAAATGTCAAGAACAGCACCAAGACGGAGTAGAGGATAGCGAGTGGGGGAAGGAACGTGCAAGAGTGAAGACAGGATCCTTTAAATATTCAATTCTAGGAGTTCTATGCTTTTTTAAGGATAAAGAACTTGTGCTAAATTATAACATTAGTGTTAATGAATCATAGTTCAGGTTTAACACGTTTTAAACTGAGATTCTAGTTTGCAGATAAGACTGGATTCCATATTCCTTATGTCACAGCAAGAAGCAAAAAGAACATTTTCAGGTTTCAAAGTGTTGCTAGACCTCCTTACTGAACAACATTGAAACAGTGAACCTTTTTATAGTTACCTGGTTTGATGAACAAACAACATCTTGAAGTAGTTCGAGAAAGAAGCAAGGACCGATTTGTGTGCCTTGAAGTAGACATCACCAATGGCAACTGTGCAGTCACACAGGAAACCGAACTCTCTCTGAGCATTTAGTTGCTGCAGCAGAATAAGTCCATGGTTGGCCAAATCCATTTTTTTACACTCTGAAAAGCAAATAACTTCCATGTAAAACTCAACAGTAGATGCACAGATGCAACAGTAGATGTCTCTTAACAGATATTTTCCTCTAATACCCATATATCATGCTTTAGTAACGCCTCTTAATCCCAAGCGCCTGTATAAATGATATCTTACATGTAGGCAAGGATCTCTCTTTCATGAAGGGCAATGTGACTCACAAAGGTGCAAGTGATTTGCTGAGGCTTAAAGAGCAAAGCAGAGCCAGGACTAAAGACTTCTGAAAAGGCATGGGGGGACGACAACTTGAATACAGAAACATAAATAGCTAAAGGAGAGGAAGAAACATTAATAAGTAGTAAACCCATCTATTTGTAATGGGAAGAACGAAGTATTTTGGCTACCACTTGTCTGTTCAAACAGGAAAAATAAATCTCCCTTCTGGTATCAGTCACCCTCACGTAAGTGGGTAGGAGAGACAAGAGCAGAACCCAATAAAAGACAAGTTAGATAACTTTTACATAAAAGATATATAGAGATACTGAAAATTCAGGTTAAAAGTATGTGTCCATCCAGCTGAATCCAAACCCAACATTAAATAATTAAGCATTTCTGATGGTTATGCCCTCTCCTGGGAAATACCAGATACATACGCGAGTCTTCCCAGGCTGAAACAATGAATTCATTCTAGGTATCCGCAAGCCCTCTGGACTGTCAGAACAGGAGGGGCCAATCTTTTCACTCAACAACTATCTGTTCATTTATTGAGATCAGCTACAGCAGCATTTTCTAAGGAGGCTGCATGACAGAGTGCCTGACACTCGCCTAGCAAATCCAGAAACCCGAGGGGCGAGAGGTGCGGTTCTGTCCACCGCTGGCCGTCGGTGCAAGGCAGGATGACCAACCGTGAAAGGCAGCACCAACATGAGCCCCCCTAAACCAGGGCTTCCACAGCCCCCGACTCTCCCTGCGCTTCTCCGTACCAGCTGCTGGAGGCTGCCCTCAAAGAACTACCTAAGGGTTACAAGCTTTTTCTCAAGGATTCGGGGGCAGCCTTGGAAGCAAGAATCGGTAACTTCGGGGGAAAAAAAAGCAGCCAGGGAAACGCATCAGGGCAGTTGCATGCGGTCGGATGGATGAATGTATGGCTAGTAAGATCAACAAGTGGATATAAACTTAACCACAACAAATAGAGCTTTGGGCAGAAAAAGTGAAAGTATGAAGTAACGTAGGTCTGTACGTAGTCACGCAAAACAGCAAGAGAAGTCAACAAAATACCTGGGCACATTATGCCCAGAACAGTGCAGATGCTCTATGAACAGAAAAGAAAGAGAAGGTGAAACCAGGAGAAGTGGACCAAAAGTGGTAGATTTATAAAAAACCTTGTTCTTTTTCCCTCCAAATCTAATAGGAAGTTATCGAAATTTTAGGTACGGTACAAAGAGCTTGTTTCTTCTATACAGTAAGAGTGTGGCATTTTGGGAAAGAGAATAAGTGTATTCCACATATGCCAATATGTTTAGTCATTGGAGAAACAAGTATTTCTACTTGCTGGAGAGTGAAGAATGCCCTCGTATTTAAATCAATGACCAGGCTGACCAAATGCATTCCTTTGCATTCACATGAGATCAGAACTCTTGAGTCGGGGGTGTAAGGGCAGAGAAAGAAATACAATTTGAGATACAGTTGATTACTTTCTTACAGTTGATAAGAGAAAAAAAACAGGTTCCAACTCTCTTCAGGTCCATCCTCTCCTCGCTAAATTACTGTTTGGACAATTATGTTTGTACAAACAACATGCTACAATCCTCTCCCTCTCTCCAAAAGAGGGAATACTTGCTGTCAGCAGTAACAAAAATCATGTTCGTCGTTACTTAATCCTGCAAGATGCTCCATGCAGGTAGACTTTGTGATGTTACAGAAAACACACTATTTCTTTTTTTGTATCTTTAATTTAGATTATTCTGTGCGCTACATTTTTTAATTCATCGTTGAGTCTGGTTTGTACTTGGACAGCGAAGCTTCTCAGGCAGAGCAAGCCATCGATGTGAGGGAACTCCAAGCCACAAAGGCATTCTTTCTAGTTATTATCATCCTAAATTTGTTTAGCTTATAGTTAAGCTTATCCAAACAGCAGTCACTGTGGCAGTTGAAGCTGTTGCCCTTCACTGGAGACCTGAATTAATCTTTTCACAAAATGATACAGTGTTCATCCACATGTGCAACACTAAGTTTTTGGGTGTATTTAAAAGATATTTAAATGCTTTGAACTGGAAGCACTGGAAGAATGACACTCCAAGGAAATTAGATGGCAGAGGAAAAGAGTAAGGAAAGCACTTTGTCTCTCTTTTATCGCTATAGGTATGCATATGCTCAGGAGTTTTACCCTTAGCTAAATAAAATTATAAACACTGGCAAGACTATATTTTAGCGTTGACCGATTCAACAACCGTGCAGAAGACTTCCCGTGCCCTGAAACCCTGCAGGGACAGCCCTTTGGCTACACGGCTGACAGCCCGGCCTGGCCCAGCTTTATCGCAACTTTTGAAGTCACCTCATTTGCTCAACGGTGGGTGAAAAACCACGCGAGGCGGGCTCCCTTCGGAGAAGGTACGTTTATTCCGGAGACCACGAAGGGAAAAGCGGAGGGCACAAGCCGAGGGTGAGGCTGAGCAGGAGCGGGCAGGGCACCACGCAGGAGGAGAAAAACGCTGGGAGGGACGCGGAAGGGGAAGAGCGCGGAGCTCGGCGGCGCTCGGGCCGGGGAGGCGGCCCTGCTGACAGGAAACAGCTGCCGGCCCGGCTCAAGTGGAGCCCGCGCTGCCCTCGCACCCCTCAGCGGGCACCGACCCCCGCACCGCGCCCAGCCCGCCCACCGGCGGAGGGCACCGGCCGGGTCCGGCCGCTCACACAGGCGCCCCGCCGCCTGCCAGTCCCCGCGCCTGCGGAGCGACGGCGGCCGCGCTGCCCGCGCCCCCGGCCCCGACCGGCGGCGGGCGGCTGCCGGGGGCCCCGCCCGCCACAACGGGCCCGCGCGCGCGCGCGCCGGCAGCGGGAGGAGGGAGGGAGGGACGGGGCGCGCGCCGCCGGGCGCTCCCGCCGCCTGCCGGCGCCGCAGCGCGCGGCGGGGGGGGCGTGGCCTTCGGCCCGCTCGGGCCCTGTGGCACAGGTGGCGGCGCCCGCCCATTGGCCGCCGGGGCGGAAGGCCGGGCGGCCGCGCGCCGCTCTCACTGGCTGCGCCCCGCCCCTCCTCCCCCCGCCCCCCCCCCCGCGCACGCCACGCGCGCACGGACGGACGGCGACGGCGCGAGACGCAGCGCGAGCGGAGCCGCCAGGGCGCGCGAGACGGGAACCGCCGCCGCCGGGGCCGCCCAGGCTGCCGGGGAGAGACAGGCGGGGCCGCCCCTCGCTCCGCGCGGCGCCCTCCTCCCCCGCCCTTCCCTGCGCCGGATGCCGTCGCCGGAGGGGGGGCCGCCCCGCTGCGGGCGGCCGGGCGGGCCCCAACCGGCCGGGCCTGGCCGAGCCCGGCGCCGGGCGACACCGGCCCCCCGCCCCTGCCTCCCTCCCCCTTTCCCTCCCTCCCTCCCTCCCCCGGCGCGGCGCGGCCCACCCCCCCCGGCCCGGCCCGGCCCGGCCCTCCCCTCGGCGCGGGCCCATCCCCCCCCGGGCTGTGTCCCGGATGGAGCCGCCCGGCCCGGCCCGGCCCGGCGGGGGTTTGTCAGGAGGCCAGGCAGCCCCAGCGGCGCCAGGCGCGGCCCGCCTCCTCCTCCGCGTCCCCTCGGCCCGCCGCGGCGCGGCCGGACCCCGCGGCCGGGCGCCCCCCGCACACAATGAGGAGGTAGGGCCGAGCAGGCCCCGCCGCGCCCCCGCGCCCGCCCGCCCGCCGCCGCCGCCTCAGCCCGGGCCGCGGCCGGTGCGGCGGGGCCGGGCGCACGTGCGGGCGGCGCCGGGATCCCCCCGCGGGGCGCGGCGCGGCCGGTGCTCACCTGGGGGGCGCGGGCCGCCGAGGCGCCTGGTGCCGCGCGGGCCGCCGCCGTCTCCGCGCCCAGCAGCAGCAGCAGCAACAACGGAGTCAGCGCGGCGGCGGCGGCGGCGGCGGCTTTTCCTGTCCGGTTACGTTAGGGTCACATGACCGAGAGCGGAGCACAGAGGCTGCAGCGAGGAGCCCCCGCCGGGGGGGAGGGGAGGCGGCGAGCGCTGTGGCGGCAGCAGCAGCAGCAGGAGCCACCCAGCCCCCGCCCGCCCCTCCCTCCCCCGCCCGCCGCGCGCAGCGCGGGCCGCACCGGCGGGACCGGCCCCGCCGCCGCCCCCTCCCCCTCCCGGGCGCCCCCCGGCCGAAAGCGCCCGCCCCCGGCGGAGCGGGGCGCGGGGCCCGCGGCGGGCGCGCTGCCCCTTTAAAACTCCCGGGGGTGGGGGCCGGGGCAGCCCCCCCACCCCGCGCCTCTCGCCGCCGGGCGGGGGCGGCCCCGCCGCTGCCGCCAGCGCCCCTCCGCCGCCCGGGTTGCGGAATAACGGGCCTGGCCGGGACGCTGCCGGCTCCCCGGCGGGCCCGGCTCGGGGCCGCGGCAGCGTGCGGGGACGGGACGGGACGGGACGGGAGAGGGCGGCGCTGCGCTGCGCTCGCCGCCGCCTTCCCGGCGCCCTGCCGGCCTCGCCGCGGCGGCAGAGGCTGCCCGCCGCCGGTGCCGCCGGGGGCGCCCGGCCTCGACGCCGGGGGGCAGCGGGTGGCTCCCGCCGGGCGGCGCTTGGCGGCCGAGCGAGGGAGAAGTGGCGGGCGCAGGTGCGTCCCTCCGCTTCCCGCCGAGCCACCGGGGCTGCGGGGGGGGGCGAACCGGCGGCTGCGGGGGGGGCGGCGGGGTGCCCCGCATCCCCCGGGGCGCTCGGGCACGGCCTGCGGAGCGGGTGTCCTGCTCCGCGCCCCGCGGCTTCTCTCCGGTGTCGTCTGTAGGGAGGTCTGCGTCCGGCGCTCCGGCGGGGGGAGGCGGCGGGGTCCGGCCTCCGCGCAGCTCTCCCGGGCGCGCGGCGGCGGAGCTGTCAGACGGCGGTCACGGGCTCGCGTGCCGAAAAGAGCGATTCCCAGGACGCGCGTGGGAAGCTTGGGTCTGCTTTTGGCTGTTCAGGTGGACCAGTTAGATGAACTGGATATTTGTAGCTCGGCTTTTTAAGGGGGGGGACAGAGCAGTCTTCCCTAAAAACCAAATCCGCAGGTTTGCGCAAGGGCGGATTCGGTCGCGGTGGAGCGCGGAGGGCAGGCGGCTGTAGCCAGGCCTCGTTTTATCCAAATCCAAGGCGTGCTATAGCATTCATGGGTGCTTGTACAGCTGCAGAAACAAATGCACCAACGGACTCTGCGATACATGAAAGAATGGTTGGTCTTGCAAAAGTTATTAACTCAGAGTTGTTAGTGTGGAGCAGGGAGGCCGTCTTCGTCCCTGAAGCAGTGGAAGGGTGAGCCCTGCGTTGGGCTGGCGCGTGATTTCTCCGCATCGGAGAATTGGTCTGGGCATGGCCCGGAGCTGCACCCTGTTGTAAGGTGACATCCGCTGACCGGAGCAGCGGCGTGGGCAAAACCGTTTTTGGAGAGAAACTTTGTTGTTGTTGAAAACCTTGTAGGAAGATATTTGGGCAGCAGTAGTTAAAGAGGGTTCCTGTGCACCCCCTGCCCTGGCGACCTGATCCTGCTATCATTAAGTACGCTTTCTCTTGTTCCTTAGGAACAGCATATACTGTAGTGTCAACGATTTGAATTAGGTCCAGATTATTATTACCTTTTTTAAGGTGCTTATCTAAGCAAGCTTGTAGGGGGCTAGCTGTAGCTGGGATGATGTTTCCACAGTCATTAAACGAGATGTGCTATGGGAAAAAGGCCCAAAGTCTTTTAACTCAGTGTCTTGACAGCAAGTGTGCTGAGAGAGGGAGGAGGAGTCTTGTATCTTGTCTGGTTTGTAGATCAACAGATGATTGCAGTCATCCCAGGCTATTGTTATTTTTACAGGATCTAAACTGATCAAGGACTAGACCCATTTTATGTGAGGCTGACTCTGCCAGCTCCCACTGAAGTGAATGGAAGTCTTGATAGACACAGCTTGAGTCCGTTTGCATTGTATAGCTCATGAATATTCATTTATTTATCCAAGTTAAGCTGCACTTGAAAACTAACTAGTTAAGTCCTAAAAAAAAACCAACCTCAAAACCCAACAACTTATTTTTAATTTTAGTGGAGCTGAAAGCTGGTAGTCTGTTTGCTGCTGTTGCAGTATTTTGAATAAAGCAGCTGAACAGAACTGCATCTTTAGGACCCGCCTCGAGTACCTGTGGTGTGCTGAACTACAAGGGACGCATTTTTAACAGCTCTCCGAGTTCTGCTCTGTGAGTGCATGGCAAAAGTTTATAGAGTGTATTTAACCGGTCTACTTGGCAAATTTTTTCCCTGGACATTTCACTTGCGTTTCAGCTCTGCAAACTAAACACAAGTAGAGAGAGTGGATGGATGTTTGAACTTAAGTCACTTAGTAGTGGATGATTTGTCTCATTCTCATGGAAGATGGTGAAAGTGATATAATTTTTAATTAAATTGAGTGGGCTACTTAGGAAAACCATTGTGTTTCTGGCAGATATCTGGCAGGCTTTGTGGCCTGTTTTTTCTCGTCTATGTTGCACTTGAGTACTTCTGTGTTGGCATTCATGTGGGATTCTCCTCTGTCCTATATCTCTGAAACTGGAGAAAAATTTACTTAGTTATGGGGTTTTTATTAATAGCTCATAATTCGGCTTTAAAGCACCTTTGTTTGGACCGCAATACTTTAATTCAACAGTAATGCAATTCTTAATTTAAAAGTGTCCTGTCTGATTCAAGGTCCATTGAAATATGTAGAAAGATTTCAGTGTTGAGTTTAATGCTGCCGAACTTCATGCCTTTGATGCTTACACCTGAGACGTTGTCTGTGTCGCAGGGAGTGATAAGCAGTTCATCTGTTGCATTTTGGACACTTAAGACATGAATCTAAAATTTTACTTCTAGCTCATCTTCTGAGTGTTTTTTTTTTTAAACACAGTTACAATCCATGCAGCTGAAATTGTAATTAAAATTTATCCTTTTCTCGTTAAGTGGTATTATTGTGCTTTTAGGTTCTATATGCTGATTCCCGCCCCCCCCCCCCCCCCCCCCCCCAGTTTCTTGAAGTACTTGTTTAGGACTCCTTTCCTAGTTTTATGACTTTTTGAAAGGACTGTTCAGACTGATTCAGATTTTGCTACACACCTGAGAGCATTCTTAGTTGTGTTGCTGTTGATGATAGGATCAGTCCCTAGGTTTTTGGTTTTGCTTTGGTCTGCGTGTACCCAGATTAAAGGCAGAATTCTGTCTGTTAAGATCATATTTTGCATTGTAAATGAGCATACTGCTGATGATTTAAGTGTTAATAGGATGATGAAGGTGTCTGCTAATCTGAGTAAAAATTCACTTGAGCAGTGGGAGGAACTTGATCCAGACCCAAGTCCTGTAAGTGTATCTTTTTGGTAGAGTTCAGTTGAAATCTGGAACGGAATAGTAGATTTTTATCATTATAGTCAAAACCTTAACAGCTCTAGTGATGTTAATCAGGCTCAAACTGCTAAGATTTTCAGCGAGTTTTCAAACTTCTCAGCATTTTTGAAAAGCCAGAGAGCAGAGTCCCTGTTCTGAAGAGCTCTCTGCTCACAGCTCTCTTGTGGCCCTGCTGACCCACTCCTGCAGGACCCTTGCTGGCTCTGCTGAAGCCGCGGGGAGCTGGGAGCGTGTGAACTAGGCAATGGGCAGGAACCCTTCCCTGAAGGTGTGGGGCTCTGCTTCCACACCGGTACTACTGTAGTGCAAAGTGAGTTTATACCAATGCTGTAAATCCATTTTATTAGCACAGCTGCCATTTCTAACACTTCCACTTGTGATTTATGTTGGTGAGAAGGCTTGGTGGGAAGCGCGACGGCTGCAGTAGCTTCTCACTAGATGAGTAAATATTGTACCTCTGATAGTCTCCAACCTTTTCATCCAGGGATATCCTCCCTGCCTGTTAGAATTTTTTACACACTCGATCCAAATCTTACTCATCTTTCACACAGCGTTGGAAGCACAAAGCACATAAAAGTGATCCCCAGGAAAACCCCTGACGTATGGGTACAGCGGTGGTTGTGGAACGGCTCTGCTTTTTCTTGCCTTGGCTTCCTTGCCACGGGGAGGCTGTTGGGGTACATTCGTGATAGGCGAGGGCTCAGCCCCCACGCAGATCTGAGCTTTCACATTTTTGTTGTGAGTAGGACTGGCTGTCCTAGAGGTGAAGGAGAAGTAGTGTGTAAGCCACTTTTTGTGTATGCTGCACAAGGTGAAAAAATGAAGAATTAGATCTGTGTCATTCTGTAGGCTAAGCTGTTTTTCTGGTATCAATATGTTAATTAGTATTTGTTTCTACACCTAGTGAACAAAGCTTTATCAACAGCTAGTGAGTAGCTGCAATTTAGACCCGGGGCGGGGGGGAATTAATAAAATCCTCTTGCTAGTACAACGTATGTCATCTAAGGAAATGGTTAACCACATGTATAGAATTTTTCTTGTTAGGAGTCTCATCTCCATCAGGAGTTGTTGGTGTAACCGAACTGACCCAGCTTCTGCAGTGTAGGTTAGCCCTCTACTTTCTGGCTTTGCCTTAGTCCCAGATTAGCCTGTTACGTGGCCCCTGCCCACTTTTAACTGGAAAAGTTCAAACGTGACTATGCATTCTTGGCCAGAGTGACATTTTTAGTGGAGCATGACTATAAAGTTACAGTAATACATGTACTTGCATGTTTTGTTTTCCTTAGAAAAAAGGATTCAAACTGCAACTGTAGTGAGTGCCTTTCTAAAGCCCATGCAGCTGAGGTGTTCTGTAGAGAAAGATGCTCTAAGTGAAATAGCGTTGCTATTACGTTCACATTACTATGTAATATCATGTAAATGGTGACTTTAAGCTCATGAGACACTTAATAAACAGTGTTGAATAAGTAGAGAGTTCGTCAGCATTGACTCAAGCTTAGTTAGGAAAGTGTTAAAAAGTATTTGAGGGGCAATAGTAATTGGCGGTTGCCGTCATTTAGTAGTCATATTGCACCAGTGTGGAAAATGTATTTCTTGAATGGCTGGAGCTTGAAGATGGACATAAACTGGCAAATGACTGAGCACTAACAGAGAGAAACAGTGATACTAGCCATAGCTGCAATGCCTTCAACAGCTCGAAATAGAGTGGAGGAAAAGAATACTTGTCCTTGTTTTAAGTTTGTTTAAAGAATCAGAAATGGGGATGGTTGTCATGCTACATATGCGAGGAGAGGAGACTTTTTGTTCTGCTTCTGCAGTGTGACTTGGTCTGTCCAACTCTTACTCTGCCAAAAACTTTGGAGGACCCCAAACTGTTGGAATTGCTTAGTTTTCTGAGATTCAGCCACCTGGGTTTCATGTGTAGTACAGAGGTGATGTCAAGAAGTATGTCACTGGCAGGCACCTGGGGGATCGGGAGAAACAGGCTACCTTATACAGTGTATAGCTACGGCAAAATAATTTTCTAAGGTTAACAAAAAGACCTTTGCTTTCCTGCTGATTGTAAAGAATTACAGTCTCTTAAAAATCCTTTTCTCAGCTGGGGCGATAGGTGTTTCAAGACACTTTTTCCCCCCTAGATACTTAAGACAGATAGTTAAGCTTGCTTTTTTCCCCCCAAGATGACAAGTGTTTTGGGCAGTGCTTTTGGTTTTTAAACCCCATGTGTATCACTTACTGTATCTGAGTACCTCAGACTCTGCATTTCTTTTTGGTAGTTGTCACACTAGTATCATAAACCGGTCTGTAGACAAGGATAATGAGACTCTTGGCAGATGTTAAATGCCACCCGCTGAAGGAAGGTAGTACATCACAGACCGGTAGTTTCCAGCCTGTAGACTTTCCTTGGACAGTACCTCAATGTGAAAGTGACCGAGAAAAGTAAACTAGCCAACTCAGTACACCAGTGCCTTTTGCAATTTCTAAATTGGTCTACACATGAAGGGTCCATAAATTGGAAAAGGTTCACCACAACCATTATCACTACCAAGGGCATCTGTCTGTGTGGTGTGGTAATGTCTGGTACATTCCTTTTCAAGGCAACTTTGTTACTTAGCTATCAGTAAAATAAACTTGTTTAGGTGGGCACAAAGTATCTGCCTTTTTTCCCCTTTTAGGATACTTTGAGCTGAAGTTTGTTCAGTTCGTAGACTAAGGTAGGATGGGGAAGGAGAGACTCTTTCTTACATGTTTTAGCATTCTTGTATTTTTGTTTCAGGCAGGCGCTTGAAGTTGGCGAGAATGTCATCCTTCTCATAGAAGCTGGTATGTGCTGGCTGGACTGAATATACCTTATTTTTGCAGAGAGAAATATATGACACTTTTGCAGGGAGGTGTCCTGTGTATGCAGTTGCTCACCCAGGCCGCATGGCTGATGAGCTGAACAACACAATTGAGGACAGGGACTGACTCTGCAGTCAGTAGAGCTGTTACCCCACAAAAATGGGACTGGGAGTCAGGAGTCCGGACCCTCAGCATTCTTTGCTGTTTTACAAATACCTAGTCTTCTGACAGCTTTCTAGCAGATCTGCCCAAGAAAATCATCTACAAGTTGTCCTTTACCTCATCTGATGGAATAAAAGCACAGATAGAAGCAGTCTGCATAGTTGGGATCCTTGTAAAGGATGGTCTAAGGTGCCATATGAACAGAATTTTGCCATTCAGTCTTAATTCTATTAAAAAGGTTAAAATTTTAGAGTTCTGGATATACCAGGATTCCGCTCTGGTTTTCCTTGTATATTCTGTATTTATTGCTATTGCATCTTTATTTTTTCCCCCAGGTGACCTTACTGGTTAGCATAGACTCATTTTGGTGAAGACTCGAACTGTGCAAACTGCATAGTGAAGATGGTTCTTTTCAGTTACACTAGGAAGGCGCGTGGCTGACGAGGCAGACAAAAGTCAGGCGCGTGCTCACAGCTAAGGCAGTTTTGTGTTGCTTCAGGAACTGGAGTCTCATCTTGCCTCTGCCATAAAACCTCCTCCTGGTCAGGCCATGCACACGCTTGCTTAGGGTCCCAATGGGATCTCCAGGTGCAAGCAGAAACAAAGATTGCAGGCAGGGAGAGTTTCCTAAGTGCTCTCTAGTCACAGGAGGGCTCTGCTCTCTGCGTATATCGTGCTGTGAAAGCTCAAGTTAGGTTCTTGACGCATTCAACTTCCCAGCGAGGTCTCAGTTCTCTGTGTGTAATATAGCGAGAATATTCCCACTTTGTAAGAGATTGTATGGTTAGTTGTTAGAACAAAAACCCCTCGTACTTTGATGCTGCTGCCACTGGGTACATTGTGAAAAATACATGGATACAAAGTTTTAAGGTACAGTTAAGGCTTAACTGAAGCTGCAGAACTGTGAACGGCCACTCAACACAGTAAATGGGGCTGGGGGCTTGGCGGGAAGAAGAGAGTGTGATTTTATGGCTATGATTTTATGTGCTGATATAAACTGGCTTAAGGTTTCAAAAGTAACCGCGCTTCTCTTGTTTTGAGGTTTGACCTGGTACTCTTAAATACAGTCCCAAGACAGAACACTTGAGATAATCAAGCCTAGACACTTTATGCTTTTAAAGAGCATCTAGGAGTCCTCAAATGACTGTTAAAACCACTTTTCCTGATAGATGCAGTTGGCCTGCAAATTTACATTTTAGCAATTTAGCTGAAATACTGAAACATTAAATGTGAGATAAATGGGAACTTATGTTCTTGAGCACAAGTGTTACACTCAAATGGGGGAAAAAAAGGCTATTTGTCTAAAGGGGTGAAAAATGCTTGCTAGAAAAATTACAATTAAAATGTAACCTAATTCTCTGTTACGGGAATTAAGTGGTGCTTGGTAAGTTTTTCTACTGCATAAAGGATCTAATGTATTATTTCTATAATAACCCTGTGTAAGTCAGGAGATAAGGAGCTGTTCCGCAGCATGTACTGTAAGACTCTGCCACCAAGCTGTTCTGCTGAGCGATTCACTTCTGTGAGTGGGGCTGACGGTTCAGACCTTCTCAGCAGTTCAGAGCAGCGGTAGCTGAGCTGCTCCAGAACCAAGACCTCCAGGTATGACCAGTTCTGAGGAGAAAGCCTGCTCTTAAGAGGAGCTGCTGCTTCTCAAGAGGCTCCCGTGGCACTGGTAGCATGATTTATGGCAAAAGGATGGGTTTCTAGCCAGGTGTTTTTCCTAGCTCTGCCTGACTCTATTCTCTTCCCCATTTATGTGTTTGATGCATTCAACAGAGGTCTAATATCACACTTGGAAATACTGTTTTCAGGTGAAGAGCAAACAGTAAGCTACCGCAAACGTAATCGCACTTCTAGCCTGACTTTAGTCATTGTGGCTTGTTAATGATGCTTCGGGAGCTTTTAACAAAATTCTTAGGTTACAATACACTGTAATAACCTGATTTTGAAAAAGGTGATAAAAGAGCAGTTGTGTAGTAGATCCTGAAAACGTATTTAGAAAGAGAAGTTGCTGGGGGGAAAAATCCTCGTCTAAGGGTACGTGATAACATTCTGGAGATAGCAATCTGCAGACCTATAGAGTAGGAATAGATTAAAAAATTATCCTCTAAGGTAAGAGTTTGGGGTTTTTTAAGACCTCGTACCCTACGCTAATTCACTCCTTGCAACTTGTACTGGTAAGAATCAGGTAATAGGATAGAGAAACCTTGCGAACCTTACTTTAGTTTCTCATTCTGCTACAGCTTCCTGTGACCTCAGATAAAGTTCAGCTAGTTCCCCTTTCATATAAATACCTTCTAAATAAATGTATTCCCATACAAGTATGTAAATACCTTTTTGTGATGGGGTAGAACAGAACATTAAGTATACCTGCCAGGTATATTAAAATCATGCCAGGTAACTTACGGAGAACAAACAGTAGTGCTGTTTCCAAGCTTGGGACAGTGTTACAGCTAGCCAGGAAGGAGCTGGGGAAAATTTCATCATCAGTCAGAAATGCACAAAGTAGCTAAGCCCTCAGCATCTTTTTAACTGTCAAGGGGACAAGGCAGTAGAGTCCTTCACCAAATTAATACAGTCAGCAGAGAAGGGATCCATCCTTCCGTCCTTGCTTATTAAGGAGACAAAGCTACATCTCTCCCTGCATCAGTCCTGCATGCATCTGCGCCTGCTCACTAGAAAACTTCCCCTACAAATGTGTTATTAGTATCTCAGCTTTACGCTAGCACATCTATAGATTAAGACTTCTCTAACATTACTAGTACAGCAGCTGGGAATAATGTTCACAGACTGAATTATTACTTTTTTTTTTATTTGAGTAGAAGATGCACATATTTATCAAGAGACACAATTCCACTATTTTCCAGAAGCATATGACAGACAGGAATTTTCTGGGCCATATGGTCTTTATGGTTTTGTCAGTTTTCTTCTTCCTGAGTTTATTCTGTTGTCAGAACACTACCCTTGCAAGTTCAAACAGAACCTGTGGAATAGCAAACACATTGATATGAATTTTTATTTAATAATGCTTAAAACAGTTTACACTGTAAATGAGATAATCTGAAAAATAACTATAGCTGCAATTCAGAAGTCACTTGCAAAGAACTGAAGACTAATCCCCTTGTACAGTACATTACATAAATAAAATAATCTTGATTCTCAAATTATGAAGTCTGTAAGTGATAGTGGAAAAAAACCCCACTAACCTCTATGGTGATGAGTATTACTATCATCCACTCGAGGCGTAGAGTGTGCTTCTCATTCAGGTGATTTCGCATTAGGTCTGTCAGCTCCATGCAGTGCTGAAGCTTTTCATTCATCACCTGCAAGAGATTCCAAATATATGGCAAATCTGGATTCCGTAAGCGGAATGAGATCACTAAATAAAAGAACACAATCCACAGAAGGGCTCACTGAACAGAACTAGCAAGGTGTTAACACTTCTGTGAAAGGACAGAACAGACAGTCCTGTAAGGCAGCATGTACAAGCAACAGATGTTTCGATATAAATGAGTCTGTTATTTCAATAGGTTCACAAAAATAATAGAAATTTAGATATGCATCTGCAGGTATTAAACTACTTCTGGGTGGTATCTACTCATCAAAACAGGCACAAGCAAAAGAAGATGCAGCTTTTACTGGAATGCCTTGAAAGTAACTAAATATCTAAGGTTGCTGTACCACCAGAAGAGGTAGTTTTCGTGCTTCTTATTCTGGTTCAGCAGTAAGCATTATGTTGCCCTTCAATGAACTGACCTGAATGATCATGTCAGTAAGAAGACTGCTTCACATCTCAGTTTTTTAAACTTGTTTTCTTGCACACATTTCAGAACAAGAATTAAATCTCCTCCTCTTGTAACTATTTAAAGCCTAATTTAGTGGCTCAGGAAATATGCAATCCGTTCATGTGAGGCAGGGTTGTTAACCTAAACTGGGTAAAAGATGTGAGTGGGTTACGAATACATGGAAAAGGGGATGGTGTATAGGATCCTATTCTTTATTCAATTTCTACAATTAAAACACATTCATGGAGCAGTCTGTAACCCTGCTGAGCCAAAGACAGTTGATGGGAGTGTGGAAAATTCTCCTAACAGTAAGACACCTACCTTAACTCTGCGATTAATGTTGAGAAACTGACAAGTCTTGTCATAAAGTTCTTCCAGTTTTTCTCTGTCCCAGTAGAAATCCGGTGTTATTAGCAGGTCTGAACTCAGATTTATGCGGTGTCTGAAAAGAACAGGTACTACAGTAGTTCAAACTTCCTTTTGGTGAATATAGGAACAAATATTTACATAGCAGTTAAACAGGAAAAATTTCCTGTAATTTTAAGTAAACCATGAAAAGAATCTCTTTTCATAATAAAAATACAATTGTAGCGATTGTTTAAAATTGGTCACATCTCCTGAAACTTTTCTGAAAATACTGCAGAGTAACAGTTTTGAGCATAAATGACTTTTGCCTTATGTCAACATGGCCTCCTCAACTTGTCACCTTCCTTAACTTCTGGTATCTGCAGAGAAGTCCTTGATTATGCTAGTGGCTTGCTGAAGCTGAAGTACATGAATTAAAGTTACTCGGGAGCTCCTTAACAGCTCATTTATATCTCAGAACTCATGTGCCTGGTACTGCATGCTGGCTGCGTGAGCACAGCGCACCTTTCAGAACCAGGCTATTGTCTCAACATTATAAAGGCTAAAAGTTAAAAGCTCTCACCCTCAGCCTACTGCTCACATAAATCTTTGGACACTTGGAACATCATTGTTCATTACTGAGTAAGTCCTTCAAAGTAGGGATATAAAATCCAATGTTTAAGATAGGAACTGCTTTTTTAATTTACCTCTTTCTTCACTGATTTTTGAGGTTTTTTGTAAGAGAATGTGTAATGCTCTGTATTCCCAATGGCCAAATTTCACTTCAGAGGAAAAAAACCCTGTTAAATTCTTAGAATGTAGCAGTGGTTTCTGAGTAAGTAAAGGGAACAACAGAACTCACAGGAAAGTTTTACTAACTCTAGGCCGTAGTTAACAGTTCTACCTACCCCTGTGCTTCCTCCTAGTATCCTTTGCATACTCTAGTATCTACTATAATTACTGGTTATGAGACACATGTTGCTGGACCTAGGGAGGGAAAAGGGTGGGAAATTTGGCCATTTACAATATGCTGCTTAACGCCTGTCTACAGTTGAGATGCCAGTGGTGAGATGGTGAGCCAGTGGGTCCTCTGACTAACGTAAAAGCACACGCAGTCTCCAGCCAAAAGAAGGTTGAAGGAATTCCCCCCCTGCCCCACCCCGCTGTGTTTAGTGTGTATTCTGGTCTTTGTATCATGCATAACTTAATTTTTAAGTTCTGTGTAATACAATGTCTTGGGTGTAACCAAAAAATTTACCTTAATGCGAAGAGTTCTCCAATTTTCTGCATTACATCTGCATGAGACAGTTTCACCTTCCTTCGTGACTTCAGTATCTGCAAAATAACAAGTTTTTCACTGCTTGATCAAGTAGCATGTACTACACATTAAGAAGTCTGGAGTTCTACAGCCTGAAGTATGTATATGAGTTAAAATCTGAATGCGTATCATACTTATTAACATTTGAATTTTGTTTGCTTAGTGCCTTGCTTATCTAGTTTTGTAAGAGTATCACCATGCAACCGTTCATCCAGGTTTTTCAATAAATCACTGAGTATGTCATCAGTATCAGTACAAAATCTTGGAGCGTTCTCTATGAATGATTTCCTGAACACAAGATTGTTTGTTTTTTTTTCTTCCTACTATTGTTATTTTTAAGCCACGACAGTGTTCTTTTACCTTACCACTACTTAGCCTTTTTATAGACTTTTTCCTTACAACAAATAATGTATTACCATTTATTTCCTTCATTTAAAAAATAAAAAGTGATTTCTCTTTTGAACCCTATGAATCTCATTTTTATATGCAACATCATACAGACTTTGTACTTTAATTAAGCCTCATGAAAAACTGTGGTTTAAGTAATTCACTCAAACTCTTCATTATATTCAAGTTAAAGCACATTACTTTCAGCCCAAGCTGCCACACACTGTGTTTGGCCAGGTTTTTAAATGCTGCTTAGGCATACACATTCAACAGTGGCAGGTGTCAGTGGCACAACATGGAAAACATTATTCCAACGCAGAACCCCACTCTCAACCCTTTGAAGACTGATGATTTCTCGTCCCACCACTTCGCAGGTGTTCTGAGCTTCTCTTATGTTGACGGCTTTACCATCAAACGTGTTGAGCATTCAATTGCTTTTTCCATATCCTCAGCTGTATCTGGACCGATCTTTTACAAAGCACAGGAGAAAAGGAGGGGAGAGGTACAAACAAGACCTCACCTCAGGAATGGACTGGATAGATTCCACAAAGTTATCCAATAATGATTCCCAAATAGCCAGCTTTACTGCAACACAGAGGTGACAAAGCAGAACACTGTGAGAGGCATATATGCTTTCCAGTAATCATAACTTTACATCTGCCAACATGCTGCCTCAAGAGAGGCTGATACGTACAAACACTATCTGTAGTGAGTTACATTATACAATCAATGTTCGTACATCTATGGACAAACCTGGGCTGGGCACTGACACAGCTCTGCATGCAGAACCACCCTCAGCGCAGCTCTCTTCTCCAAACGATCAGTTCAGATCCTGGAGAGTTTCTGCTTCAGCTCAAAAGCTGTGTGTTTAAGTGCTCTACCAAATGTATGAAGCCTTTGCAAACTACATTCCAAGGAGGCGGGAGATAATGAGCCGTGCTGGAGTCAGGCTGGCTTCATGTGGTGCTGCTCAAGAGTCTCCACTGCATTTCTAGTGTCCTGCAGAACTCTCGTTCTCCATTTGTCCAGTATTTGATGCAGCATGCTCAAACCATGGAGAGTTAGCTTGTAAAGACACACCACCTGTACTTGTTGAAGCTAAATTCAAACTTAAGCAATCTCTCATTTTGCTTTTAAGTGAATATACTGTTCACTGAAGACAGAACTTCTCTTCTAGGGAAGCTGTTCAGCACAGGCAACGGCAACAGAATTCTACTACGCCTCAGCTTGAGCCTGGAAAGATGCTTCTACAGGAAGATGATGTAACTCAGGCCTTTGTTCTTTAGTCCGCAGATTCCCAGACAAGAATGAAGTAGTAACAGATCAAAAATTAACCCTATTCACTCAGAAAAATTAACCAGGGAAGATTTAATTGCCAAAATGAACTCTTTAGTGGTAGTAATCGATAGTATCATCATCTAGTCAGGACACTGATAGTAAATCCAATGCCAAGCATTTTTCACACTCATCTTTTGAATACAGAGGCCTAACCCAAGTCAGTGACTTAAATGACATTTAATTTAGCCCCTGAAAAAAAGCCAGTAGGCATCTCAGCTATCACCAATTATTTGACAGAGGTTGTTTTCTGCTGTGTCATAAATTTGACTTGGACTAGACTTGCATCCTTTATTTTTATTGAACATTATTGAACTGTTTTCCTTTATGATGTGCATGTCTCACATGAACATAAATTGGTTCCAATTATCTCCTGGGAATAAATCCCTTTCTCCATTATACGTGGCACCACTCTTCCATGCAGTGGCTTTATGAATAGGAAAACTACAGAGAACTAAAGGCTTTTTTTTCTCAATAGCTCTTCCTTTGACAGTCAAGACCCATTTAGTTATGCCGTACTCCTTGGTCAAATGGTGTATCACTGCAAAACCACATGCTCTGTTTCTTGATGTCCCTTCTGTTTAAAAGTGCACTTCCCCAAATACTACAGGAATCCTGTAATTTACCCTAAAAGCCGTAGGGCTAGACAGACCAGATTTCCTTTAAAAGTCTTTTCGAGGACGGCCTTACTGCTGCTCGCTTCTACTCCCACTTCCTACCTCATTTGAGGCCTGAAGCAGCAGAGATGTGTATTTCCTCAAGCAGCAGTGCGGCCGCTGAGCCTGACTTCTTCCCAGTGCCTCCTGACAGAAGTCCCACCTATGGCACACAGCCACGGCTAATAAGCCTGGAAAACATTATCTGTGACTCTGGTCCCCACCTTTGATACTGGTACACCGCCCCAGCTGGGAATCACTTCTTTAGCTGGCATCTAGCTTTTTTTATTAGAGGAAATGATGTCAGGATGAATTACCCAAGATTACTGACAGGTTTCTAATACTGGACTCTACACTCGTTGCTATCCTAGAATAGTTCCCAAGGGTGGGGAACGGGATGCTCAGCGGAATGTGTATCTTTTGCAAAGCATGTTTCTTAATGTGCTTTGTTCATCTTTAAGACGATTTACATTGGATAATTCCAGTTTACAGAAGACAAGGTAAAGCTTTTAGAACGAATCCTCCCACTGAAGCACAATCAATCTTTACACAGTTTGCCTAAACCAGACACCGAGTCTTCTCCAACCTGTCACTGTACAAGTCCCACTTATAATGACATTCCACAAAATCTGTAGTATAGGCTGATATTACAAACAATATGAACTCACCAGAAAGACAAAGGGCATTTGAAAAGGCAAATTTCTGCAGAACAACTTCATCACTATCCAGCTCAGAATTTAATAAGATTTCTCCTTTATGAAGCTTTGACTGACCTCTGTTAAAACAGGATTGAAGCACCGTCAGTGACTAAGCCACTAGCAAAGGCACATTTAAAGAACAATCAACAACGCAAGAAAGGTTGGTTGGTTATTTAAATAAAGCATGCCTTATCTATATGGATATCATCCCCATCCTTGCATTTTACTCATGCTTAACCTGACAATAACCAAAACAAACCACTGAAAATTAGTTCCTCAGTCTAAGACTAATAGGACAACCAAATTTTCTAGGTTTAAAAGAAACTGCAGCAAGCTATGATGGTAACTACAGCATTACTATATACATACAGATAATCCAGAGTAAGCAGGATGCTGGCCTCTCTCCTGCATTATCTTTCTGTTTCTGTTTTCCTTGTCTTCTGTCACTTTTATCAACATCACTCCCTCCCTGCTATAATGTTACTTTCCCTGAAACCTCTATTGCACAGGGGCCAGCAGCAAAGAAAAGGGGGCACGAGCGTCGTTCAATTTATCATGTCAATCTCACTATGAAACTTTGCATAACCAAGTCACAAAGGCCATTACTTGCAAGTTTAGCAGTTCAGCAAAATTTGTCAATTTAGATTTACTGTTTTCTCCTTTCTTTATTTTACTCATTTGAAAAAGAGTAAGGGAAAGTATATTTTTACTAGCTGCTTTTGCTTGAATTTGTTTTAGATGTCTATCAGCTTTTCTATCAAGAGTGCCTGAAGATACTTACTCTCCTATTCTATAGTTCATCTCTTCATTCTCCCAATGGACTAGTGCAACTTCATATGGCTGAATTTCATGCTGTTCTAGCACTCGCATGATATTCTTCATCTAAGAAAAAGACAATCGCACACATAGGAACAGTTACCATGCAGTATACTATCACTCTACAAAGATCTAGCATATAATAGGTTGCTGAATGCAACCTTCATGCTGAAGTTATTTGAATAACAACGAATAGGTGCGCTAAGTAATGAAGCGATTATTAACACAGTTTACTTCTGAAGCTATCGGTAGCTGTGTGGAAGAAACTGTGGCTATGAACAACAGCAAGGAATCTGTGAAGACTGAAATGTCATTTAATGTCTGTGTATATAAAACAGAGTAAGGATTAATCATAGCAGCAGTAAAGACAATGCCGACATATTCAGTATTATAACAATAAGCTGTACAAGATTTTGGCAGATGTCCGAGTATGGGAATGAATCTTTCGGATAAGTACATCAGGTGGCTCTTTCTGCCAAAATTACTAGTTTGCTGCTAAAATCAATAGTTTTGTTTCAGCTACCAGAGGTTGGGTTATATTACAGAAATCCTTTACCACTACGGAAATCTGTAAAAATGGTTTCAGCTGCCCACATTCAACGCTGTTAACAGTGAAATGTGCAATTTTACTTGCAGAAGCAATCCCCTTGTCACTTTATTCTCAAGCACACTAAAACCTGATGCGGGAAGAGCGAGCCCTTTTCTCTCACAAAACTTTCTCCTCTGACATCTGACTTAGGCTCCCTTATCAAGGCCTTATACAAGGCTCCCTCATAAAAATCATTCTGCAATCTGAACAAATTCTGAACTAAAAAAAGCACTCACCTACAGGTTTTTAAAAGGCATTCAGCTATACAACAGCCAATTAAAAAAAGCCAAAACACCACAATACACTTTTGATGCCTGAATTCTTTAGAGGTGAATCTTCTACTAAGTCATACTTAAAACACTCTCTTCAAAATAATAGATAATAGTTAATCTTTTACTGCAAAACTGTATGCTAGTAAATTGTTCATGAAGCATATTCTCTAAAAAAATCTGTTGGATCATCTGCAAGAGGGATTTTCTTTGCAGTGCTAGCTTTCTTTATTGCTTTCAAGAATTTTGGTGATACTATCTATGTAATACATGGTAACATTTTTCACAAAAAAAACCCCAACCCTACAGCTGCAACTGCTTGTTTCATAATCCTAAATTTAGTATCAGCATGACTAGTACCTGCCACATATTCTAAGAACTGTGGTAAAAAAGGGTATGAAGAATTATTTTCATTTTTTAAGCAAGGAAGCGCCTGCTATTAGGCCAGTCAGCTTGGCCGACCAGCTATGCTGTGTCCAGGGACAGTTCAGCAATGCAAACCCTGCTAAAACAATGCCAGAGTTAATAGCCAATCCATAATGTAGCATGCCAGACTTCAAGAGTGTGTTCACCTCGATGCAGGTGCTGTAGCTGGCTTTGTGAAATCATTACTAATACAGTAATAATTATGCTATTAATCGACTAACAGTTGCTTCCAGAATGACAACCGGCTCAGGCTTCCCAGGGCCACTACAGAGCAAGATTTAACAAAGCTTTACAGACTGTAACCGATTCTGTGAAATTCGTATGTCTTGTAATATGCATACTTCCAAACTACCTCCATTGCTCTGGATAATCAGAAATTGTATTTCAGTGGCAGCTTTCTTCTGTCTATTCAGAGTAATACAAAGGCTTCCACTGACTGATGTGAGTTTCTTCTAGGCCCAGCCTATTTTTATATAGAAGGGACTACCTGTGACACAGTACATTTAATGAGAAGAGATGTTCTGGATTCACTAAATGCAAACTCTTGCTATTACAGGCAATCACGTCACACAATTTCCTTTTAAAAAAAATAGATGAAACTTCACCTTGAAGCTAGGTTTGCTTTTTGCCCTTGCTATTTTTGGTGGGGAAGCTGTTGCACAATCTCCCTACTCAGATATTTGAAAATGGTATTTTACATTTTAAATTTCTATTCATAATCAGTCTGTAATTATCACTTCTTCTGTTAAGTGTCCATTAGTTTAAATTAGTTTTTCTTCTCCTAATAGTTATTCTGGAGTACTTTTAAAAAGCAATTCGTCTATTCACAGCGATTCTCTACTTTCTGTTTTACTGAATTACTTTCAGTTTCTGTTTTACAGGCCAGTTTGGGGATTTTTTTTGTTTGTTTCAGTTCATTAAAATGCATACATAAAAATACCTCCTCTATTTGAGAAAGTTTTTTGGAAGTTAAAATTTTCACTAGGATTTCAATAAGCATAAAGAGGCAGTTTTCCTCTTCTTTTATAAATAAAGCTAGAGAGGGACCAACTAAAGTTACTAGTAGTGACGAGAAAAATGTGGTATCAAATGTTCAAAGGTACGTAAGCAAGTACAACAAAGCAAGATTTTGCAGAGTACTCCAGTAGGTAGAGGTGCCCAACTCATAAAAATCAACAGGAGTTAGGCAGCTAGCCTTCGGTAATACCTGTGCATCAGTGGCGTAGTTACAGCCGTAACATCCTAAGGGTGCTACAGGCAAGGTTTGAAGGGAGAACTAGTATCTTTTTGTAGGCCAGCTGATATACTGAACCCCCCCAAAACAGACAGGAGATCAGGAACATTTCAGCTCTGAAACAGAAAAAGTGAACTCGAATCCAGAAATTGTTCATGTCTGGAAACAACTGCTCTGTATTTTCATCTACCTTAATGAAAATCCTCCTGTTAACTTCTGTGCATCTTAGTATCGTCTATTTAATACACCATTTAATGTCACATACTCTGCCTACAGATAAGATAGATACTTTTTCTCTTTGTATCTAGAATCCAGTTTTATTTAGCCACAGTAATAAAAATCAATATATTAAATTTAAAATAATTATAAATATATTCATAAAAATAGATATGCCACAGGCATACCCCTCTTGGTCAGCAAAGAGCACCAAATTATCATAAGGGGTAGGTCATTTCAATATCAACATAGTTTAACAATTATACCAACCAATAAAAATCTTCCTTCAGGAAAATTGCTAACTGGTAGAAAGTCACTTACAAATTTTGCCTCTTCCAAAGTTATCCAAAAGTAAGTTTTGAATAGTTTTGACTTAAATGACTCTAGAATGACCCTTTTCTTCTAACACATATTCTGTTACATTAGTGCCTTTCAAACAACCATTCACAGGTTGATTTTTCTGATCTACTTCTTCATGATGTAGAGCTGCAAGAATTTTAGTCAACCTCACTAGACTTTTGTTTCAGATTTTTGGCCTTAAGTAAAAAATGTTATCCACGTTGTATGTTACACATATACTTGCTCATTTTGTGCAGAAAGTCAAGTTTCAAAGGGGATATATCAGCAACCCACACACTTGAGGGCAGCAGCAGGCAAGCACCTGCACTCATTAGGAGAAGAATCAGTCCTTCATGGAGAGATCCAAGCTCCCAAACAAAGTCCAAGCATGCTGGGCTTTGTGGGACTGACAGAACATCCGCTTATGATGTTTTAACAAACAGTTTTGCTTTACTTACACTTTTCTCTTCCACATTCCAAAACACAACAGCCCCTTCCCTGTGAATTCAAGGGAAAACTGATGTATAATTATACTGCTTTAAATGTATTTCGATGCAATACTCAAATTGTACAGTGGCAATTTTTGTCATTGTGAATCAAGAAACTTAATATTATCTTCACAAAAACTACATAATAGTTGCTTTTTAACCATACTTATTGAAAAAACATGAGAAGATAAGTTATTTTTTTAACTATTTAAATAATTCTGATTTTTTTTTTTAAATCATTCTGATTGGACAGTTATTCCTTGAGTTTCATGAGGTAACATGATGCAATGATCTAGCAAGTTGCACTACTTCTTTCACAGCATTGCTATTAATAAAATAATGTTTTGGGCACAATTCATAATTTACCTGAAGAAAAAAATCATGCCAGGATCATCTTCTTTTGCAGATTTCTCAGTACCAATCACCAAAACATTTGCAGCATCTAGTTTGAAATAAACGAAAAAATTGAAGAATTATTCAAACTTCTAAGCATGACAGCTGTAAGCATATAACTCCAGTTGAACAGTTACATGCTAACGCATCAGTCAGTCCCATATTTTATTTTTCTGATGGAAATGCTTGCCAGGAAACACCTACAATATTAAACTACGCTGCTTCTCTGTAGCATCACACTCTAGACAGACTCAGCCACTATGTTGAACTTCACTGGAATCTTTACTTAATGAAATGTAACAGTTTTGAAGAACAAAAGACTTAAGGGAAAACTGATGCAGGGCATAGTAAATAACCAGGAACAGAATACAGAAGTGGACACACAATGTGAGTGAACTATGGAAGTTTGCCCACAGTTGCAGAGAAATTACCACTCAAATCTGCTTGCCCAGAAGATCGTTCTCTTTTCTATACAGCAAGGGACTAATCTGCACTCAAGTTTTGCTGACTTTGCTTTGTTAGTCAGAAACTTGAAAGAGCATACCCCCAAGACAGGAGAGGGTACATCTGCATTCTCCTTTGGATCAGAAGCATGCTTTTGAAACAAATCTTCCAGCCACCCTCATTTACCACGCTTCTGATGTGTGCTGCAGAACAGTGTCAGAATACAAACTGGATTTTTTTTGCATTAAATTAAACTGAAAGAGGAGCTCCAAAAATGCACCTGTGGTATTCCAACTGCTAATGGGCATTTGTTACAAAGGACCAGACTTGAGCTAGCATAAGTAGAATGCCCCCAAACTTACAAAATGTGGATGCTGGGTTCTCAAAACAGGGTTTTGGATTTTTGCCCTACAGGTCTGCTCCGCTGTACTACTCGCTAATGTAGACAAAGTTTCAGAAGTCCTGATGTGGTTTTGACAAAAAAAAGGTTGCTTTCCAGCATGGCTCATTTTGTTGCAGAACTAGGGGAAGCTAGACCAGTAAAACCCCCTACCTCTGTTAAAAAGTGAGACTCCGCAAAGAGCAATTTGCAGGGCCTAACACCTAAGCCTTAAAAAGTTCAGCTCCTTTGCAGAAAGATCACAAGTGAAGCGACAAGGCATCAAATTCAGCCTGTGTATGAATTCCACTCTGCTTTACTGCTCAAGCCATAGAGGCCAGGTAGACTAAGGCAGTAGAGAGAGATAACTAAGTATTGGATATACTTTTGCTAATACCTGAATTGAGACCACACAGTTGGTCTGTATGAACTCTTTAAAGACTTTTCTTTCACTTGCTATTCCAGTTCAGAAACACACGATTTAATGAATCACTAGAGCAAGTTTTGGGTGTGAAGTTTGAGTTCATCATGGAAGAAACATTCACCTGCATTTTCTCATTTGCCTTTTCGAATATCACCCTTGTCTTTATTTAGCCACTCCAGCCACAACATACACAACTGAAGAGAATTTGGTCCATTACAAGTAGAAGTACAGGATCTGTCTCTAAAATGTTTTTCAAGAGGTCTAAACCAAGAATAATGCTTAGGAAGAACACTACAAAGCAACAAATCCACACACTAATTGCTCATTTAGATTTCTACGTGCTAATATTTTTCGATTTTCCAAGATTGAATGTTTGAGTTGGTAACAAACCACTGCTACATGCACAAGCCAACCACCACAACACCTCAGATCTGCTGGCACAATCCAACATCCTTTCACCATTACTTCCTCCAAACTTTTGATAAACAGAGTATCTATTGTGAGGAGTCAAAAACACACCATGAAGAAATGAAAGAACTGGCAAACCCCACGCTCCCAGGGCAAAATACCAGCAACATTCACAGTCATGCTGGTTATTGTACAAAGTTGCTATCCCGAAGCTGTGAAACCAGCGTTGGTTTTAATACAAAGAAACTACATAGGAACATGAAGCCTATACTCTACAGCACCTTGTCTTTCCACGTTCATCTTTCTGAGCAAGATGATCATTAGTAAATCTTGTGTTTAAAAGAAACCCACTGGAGTATTATTGCACTGGTATTATTAAATGTTTGAGAGGCAGCCAGGTATTTGATAACCTCTACTGAAATGCCCATAAACACTATCTGTCATTCTTTTAGCTTCATATAATCTGTTCATTCAAAGGAAAAAAAAAAAAAAAAAAGGCATTCTACTGCCAACGTATGAAAATCACAGCTGTTCTAGGGCATAAGGTTCCTTCAGCTATAAAAAGCTCCACTTGTTTTTCTCTTGTAGTATACTTCAGCTATTTCCAAGCCATACTTTCCCCAGTCTTCAAAGATACTTTGTATGGAAACCAGAACCAATTATTTTGCTGAAGCCTAACTAAGTGAAGCATTCAACAATTGCTAGGATATATTTGGCCCAATAAAAAAAGCATCAACTGCATTCACTTTACTAAAACTAAGCATTTGTGGGTATATCTTTTTCATTTCACTGAGTCAGCAAGATTCTCTCTTGCATGCCTTCCTCTCCAACCCTCAGTGATTTACATTAACAGAAGTGTGGGTATGGAAAGAAGATGCAACACTTCAAATTACAAAATTGTTTTGACAGCTGAAGAACTATGGTATCAGATTACTGAAAGATTAATTAAAATAAATAAAACTTGCAGCATTTGTTTTTCAGTTAGCAAATTTCTATAGAAATTCTTTGTATCAGAAAATTTCCAAATTTATTTTTCCTGCATACATCTAATTTGTCAATACTTTTAGTGTAATTGTAAGTTTGGGAAAAATTATCATAGGGTAACAGCAAGTGCTGGTTATATTGCTGTTCTGAAAGGTTTAGTTGTGGGTTTTTTTAAGCAAATGGAATTTTTAAGCAAAGCAATATTTTTTATAGGCAGTATGATATATTCCAGGGTATTACCAGAATAAGAATACACAAGTTATAAAAATTATATACCTCACCCATATTTCATTTCCCAAGTTATAACATTACTTTTAATATGTTTCAAAAATCTACCTCTAGGCAAACTTGTTATTTCAACATATCCATGTGAAGTCAGGTCATGACACAGATTACCAAGATGATATTCATCTGCTGTTGCAAAGGCTGTGCACTGCATCAGATTCTGTGCCAAAGGAATAAAGATTTGAGTTAGGGAAAGGCTGAAGCAAGATGTTCATAAGACAACTGTTTGCCTCAAATGTATCATGAGAGTGACATTTTTCATTTATTCACTCTTTTCTATGATATCATTGCCATGCTGTCCACTTGGTGTACAAATACTCATGAGATTACTTGCTCCCTGTTAAGTGGCAAAGCAAATCACAGACTGAGATCAAACCAGGTGACCTGAGTAAGTCGCACCAAAAAACTTTGTGATAGAGCCACAAAGTGAACCCTTCTTCCCTGAATGCCAATCAAATGCTTTAACCATAGAGCTACACTTGCTACTGCTCACCCATCCTGCAGCTTGACATACTTGTCTGACCACCGAAATCAAAAGAAGACACCCCCAATATCAGCTTTAAGATCTATATTTTAAAGATAAATGGAATTCAACTGTCACAGCCTGCTTATCAAACAGAAGTTCCAACCACAAACATCACGTTCTTCCAAGCACAAAGCTCACTGGCCAGGTAACCCCCAGGGTATGAGCCATTGCAGCACCCCAGCACAGAAAGTCACAGATCTTCAGGCCCAGCTGTAGGTGCTACAGATCTACAGTGTCCCCCCTGAGCTGAATCTTGCACTAACAGCATGGTCTCAACTGACACCACAGTTGAACAGTATACAACAGCCAGAGTTTATCTCAATATTCCACAATTGAAAATAACTAAAATGCCATATTGAAACAAATGGCTGGAAAAATGATACTGACTTGCAATGAGACTTACTCATGCATGGCAAAGAAATCAAAGTCATCTGTGTAAAGATTTTCTTGATTAATCAAACAAGTCACAATAAACCAATTTACCAATTCTACTACTCAAGTGGATTTCTTTGTTCTGATACCACGTATGTCCCATGATAATGTTTTTCAGTACAATGTAGTGGAAGATATCCAGAAAGCAATACGTCTCATTCTGGATCAGTCACTTCCCAGCTTTTTGTAACTAATACAAATGGAGATGTAACTAACAACAAATGAACAAAAGAATTGTACTCATCTGCAAGCATTTATACCCACAATACACTTCAACTTAAAATCCAAATTATGTTCTCACAGCACTCATACACTATCAAACAGCAAGGCTTAAAAAGGTGTTCTGCTCCTTGGGGGGCCTGTTACCAGTCATCAGAATCATGGCCACACGTTTAAACCTTCTTTTCTTTTTTAATGTTAACATTCTGTTATCATTTCCAAAGCTTTGCTTACATATCATCTTAATTCAGTGATCACTAACAGAAAAACTTTAAAAGTAATTACAATATTCAGTGAGCAATTTTGCAGGCGTACTTCCATGACTGTACTATGAGGCCAAGTTAAAGTGGAACAGAATTGTGTTTTCAGTTCCCTTGCTGCAGTACTTTTGAAAGTTGCATTATCACAATTTCATCTGTACAAATCCATTCTCAATCTCTAAACTGCCAATGCACATACATATTTCAGATTCTTCCAAAAAGCTTTGGTTATTAGAAGCACACATGCTCTGCCAAGAAGTTCTTCTGTTAAGAACTAAGGGAGTAAATTTATCTTCTAGCTAGCATATAATCTGAAAATCTCTATCCTGCTCTATGCTTCCCATAGTTTATTACTTGTACTATTGTTCATTTCCAGGCAGATGTACTACAGGACAGATCTTCTGTCTTACTGCTGCAATTTTAGTTTCAACATAAAGACTTTACATTTAGTTGGAACCAGAAGTTTGCTGCTAAGACTACACGCCTGAAACAGCATTTTGGATGTGCACCAGTTTGTTTTTTTACAATGCACTGTTCCTCTTAAATTTTTACTAAAATCTTGTTTGATGGGGAACATTTGGCTTGGGTGTAATTTGAGATTAAGACACCTAAAATACATGTGTCCACAGGCACTCTTAATGTCTAAGCTCCTGTGATTGTTGGTGGAGACATAGCCAAAAAGTCTATGCTGTAATGAGTGATTCAGCTAATCCTAAAATAGATGTGTTAACTGGCCAGTGAACCTTAATCCCATGCTTTCTGCTATGTCACTTTCACCTGCAAACTTCAAAATAACAGAATACAAGACCTGTAGGGGAGCTAGAAAGAAACTCCAGCTATTCACCACCCTCCTCCTTTCTGCCTACAGCTGGGGCTTCATTGAGATTCTATCCAGGGCACCACAACAGCTATCCAAGTAGTCACCCCAAGTACCTCAACAACTCATTTTCTGTATCATCACGCCCCCAACAACTGCACAGGCTCATGGAACCATAATTCTCCTTCACCCATCCCTTCCATTTCAAACATACAAAAATTTTTAAGAAAGAAAACCTGTAGGATGAACTTAAATCCTCACATCACCATAGGAATCAGTCTCTATCTTAAGGATAGTAAATACTACATCTTCACTTAATTTTCAAGCTTTTTCTAGACTACATGGCTATAGTATTAAAAATTATCTCAGAGGCTTTTCATGCCATCAGACCTTACGAGATTAACTAAATTGAGTAGTGGTACTACTCACTGCTGGACTGACTAAACCAGTTAACTGCTTTCAAGCAACTCCTCCATCTATCCTGAAAAACTGGTCTTACGACCAGACCATATATCATTGCTCTCATTGCTCGTGCTCAGCACTCTGCCGGTAAAACACATGAAGACCAGTGCTGGGGAGGGGTGGTGAGGACCTCATTCACGGTCTGTTCTGCAAAAGAAAGGTGTCAACTGTCAGGCCCTCCCAGACAGAAAACACCAGAGATCCTCCAGGTTCATCTAGCTGAGACCCTTAAGAGTGGGCCCAGAGCCAGTGTCTCAAGGGGCAGACCAGGAAGGAGAAGACACAGCAGCCTGCCCCCAGGTAACTGCCCTGGCAATGGGACCTGCATCACTGGAGGGCTCTTGGTTGCCTCCACACAGGAACAGGAAGGCAAGATCAGCCTTTTCGTGACACCAGGGATGTCAAGGATCCTCCATTTGCTCTACAACTTGCAGAAATCAGTCACATCTCAAAGTTATTTCTCTATACTACACATCTATAAGGAAATACATAAACAGGTAAAAAAAAAAAATGCTTATTCCAAAATACTGTCAGCCTGCTATCAAGGTGACAGCCTGTCTGTACCCTTGTAGATGGGGCTATATATTTGACAAAACCACATGGGTTTTATTCAGAAACAGCAAATGTTTTTGTTAGGTCTGAGTTTATGTGATTTCTGGCACAGCATTTTGCCATGTGGAAGCTTCCTCAGAAAGTATATTATTATTTCAGTCTATCAGGCAGGATTTTCTCCATTTTTTCATAATGGAAGACAGTAAAAATAGCAGTGCATATTATTTCCATACATATATATGAAAATGTCAAAGAAAAACTGTTTGCATTCTATGCTGCCATTTAAAAGCCTCAAGAATCTAAAAAAATTGTCACTTCAATTTACCCAACAACAAAAAGAAGCAACCTCTGAATGTGATGTCATAGCATGAATAACAAGCTTGAAACATTACATGGTGTTTCAGGACTAATATTCACTTTCTTTTTTCAAAGCAACAGGAAAATACAAGTGGGAACTAAATTGCCTGTAATGGAGTCTTTATGTTACATTAAAGCATACTCCTACTTATCATACAAAATATTAAACAGAAGCTTAGATGATGAGAAGGCAAGCATTAAAATTTCAGTTTCTGTGCTCATATTCAGCAGATCATGTAACATAGGTATTTGGCAATGTGGAAGCTATTTCTAAAAGCACAATACTTGTTTCAGTCTCATCTATAATACTATTTTATTAAGAATAGCTTGGAACTCAGTTGTTGTTGTAGCTTGAGGAAAACAGTAACACTTCTGACACCGGGATTTTCCTTGGAGATATTATATTCAAGTATGCTTAAGGCCTCCCTTGGCTAGTATTGGGGCTTGCAAAGAATTATCTCAAGGAGAAACAGCCACAAGTGTGCACTGTTCCACTTAATCGTATCTCATTTTATCCAAAAGTTTGTTGCTGCAGCTACCCTGTAGCCCTAGAAGTCTGGAGATTAAAGTGCTATTTCTACACATGGAATAATCTTCCTGAAGTAACACAGGCTACATCTGCACCTCCATTTCCCATCTGAAACTTAATCTGAATACAAACTTTATACTATTTACTTCCATCTTGATTTCTGTTTGAGTGGAGCCTTAAAACTGGGTAGAATTGGACAAGCAAGGATACCTAGGGAAAGGTAAATTATTTTGAAAGCTAGACTTTGTTTCTCAATATTAAATGTGATTTGAGAGCACTGGTTAAAATTATTTTTAATGGATTTTGTCTTTCTGCTTTAATAACCACTTATCTTCCCTCCACTTTTGTTTACACATTCCTAATAAATCTCTATTTTATCTTTAAAATACCAGGCACACTAGTTTCTATCAAGCTTATTTCTGTTAACAGAGTTCCAACTTCTTTGTGGCCACACTAGGGTAAATAATGAAATCCCCCTCACCAAATACACACGTTAATTTCATTTAAATGTTAATCTAACCCCAAATATGAATCTAAATTAAACTGATGAAGTTCCCTTAATGTTATACAGACCATAAATTTTACACTTTACCTCCATGTCTGACAGTAGTGGCTGGTTAGTTCTGGATGGCTGCTTGGTCCTTGGTGCCTTTGGTGGCCTCTTAACCGGCTGGTTACTGTGTTTTGGAATAATTTTACCAGCTGATACAACCGAGTAAAATCTTGATGACACGTTCCTAAGGTTTTTAATACGCTCTGTATAGAGCTTGTAGTCTTCCATCATCGCCACACCAAAATGTTTCCAGGATGGAAAAGAAACCTCTCCACTCTGATAATAAACATTTTTTCCCAAAGCCGATACATTTCCTTGGAGCAATTGCCAATTCTTGACTTGCACACATGGACTTGTCAAACAAGGGGAAGCAGTTTTCAGAGCATACAAATTCCAAGACTTTGCTCTTCTGTGAGCTGTTCTGTCAACTTCATTCTCCAGCTTTAACAGCGGACGTCCAGTTTTACTAAAGCTTTGGCACTGGCATATTGTTGTTAAAGCGTGGAAAGATCTAGTCTGAAGGCGCAGAAGTTTCAGTCTCATTGCTTCCCTCAGAACTGTACTTAAAACAAACAAACAAAATCATCCATCAACACTTTGGAAAGGAATAATATTATTTTCCCCTTAACTAAAAGGTGACCCATACTCCTTTTGTATTTGTTAGTACTCCTAAGCACATAAACATTGGTGGGATTAAACAGCTTTTTCTCAATGCTATGGAAATACACTAATTAAGATCAAAACACATTATTGAGGTGTGTGCTTGCAATGCATGGTGAAAAGTAGGACTGGTTGCTATGTCAATATGCAAGCAGGCGTTTTTTCCTTCTGTGGCTTATGCTGTGTAGCAGTCTGCACTCTCAGTAACCCCAATGACGAAATTACCCATGAGCAGGCACAGGTCTTAAAGAGGACATCAGACTCTGTGAATCATTATTTTATACATAATAAAAACAGCAATTATATTACTCTGTGCTTGTATGGGAATGTCACCTACGGAGTACACATGCTGATCAGCATCAGCTCAAACTGCTGTATCGTGAACAGCCAAGCACAGATCCAGCTCCGTTTGTCTGTCTCGACTAGAGCGAGAGCTGAGTCAATCAGGTTACGGTCTTGATCCTGCTAGTACATACCGGTGCAACAGGGACTGCAAGGCCTGCTTGCAGACCTACCTGTGCTGACGGAAACACAACAGTGTCCTTATTCTGTCATTCCAGACTAAGAGCAAGCTTATTATATTTACGCTACGTTGTATGAGCTAAGAAAATAAACTTTAAAAGTATTCATGGACAGTAGACTGAATACCTCGGTGGGTGTGTTTCACTTGCTGAAAAATTGCAGTGTCAAGTCCCTGCCCCCATCTGCTTTTATTAACCAAGAACATTTCCCTCATGACACAAAAATCCATCTTCAGCAAGTTATTAACAAAAAAAAAAGTCATTAAGTTGTATAGTTTGAAAAAACTGCCAGTTTCAGAATGTTTTTCAAAAACTGTGTAAAGAAGGATCTTCAATACCACCCATACATTTAACCTAAGAGTTCAAATAAGCATTTTCTGCTGAGAACAAATCATTGCATGCTGACTGGAACAAGCCCTGCATCCTGACAAGGATACTTAGATGCTAGCGCAATATGCACACAACTTGAAAAAAAACCCCAAAACCAAACCCTGACATAACTCGATGGGAGTCTACTAATTCTGGTGAAAGAGGCATACAATTCTACAGAAAAAAAAAAGCAGCACATAAGCCACCTTTAGGCTACCACAAAATAAGTAATTGATATTGGGCATAATTTTATATGCTCTTCACTTGTAGCTTTTTGCTCATTTTGTAAGCCTGGTATTTGCATAGTTATTAGAATAAACTAATTATTATTTTCATTTTAAACTTGTCGTGTATTTAAAAAGCAACCTAGAAGACTCTGCCCAGGACAAGGCACATTTACCTTTTTAAAGGCCTGTTACCTCTGGATAATCAAGAGAGCTGAAAAACTCAGCACCTGCAACCCAAGGTGGTCAAGAGCCAGGGCAAGGGGAGAAGTCTCCGGTAGCACAGGGTAACGAGTGGGAAGAGACCCACAAATGCCAGGTAAATCCGTACCTCCCCGGCCAACAAGACCTTGTGGCAAACCACAGTGATCCCACAGGGCTGATTTCTCAACCGTACAGGCTCACAGCGAGTTACAAGGAAGCAGCGATCATATACACAGACTCAATTCCACCCAGGGGCCTTAACGCCGGATGTGCGGCAGCAGAGCCGCCTCGCCAGGGAGCGCGGAGCGGCGCACCCCAAGGAACAAGCGGGACAGAGCCACCGCAACGAGACAGCAGCCGCCACCGCCCAACAGCAGGAACGAATCGGCGCTTTATTTTCCGACGTCTCGTTAACACAAGACGCGGTTTAGTCGCGCCCGTCGCCTTTCCCGCCGGGAGTCCAAGCTTACTGCGGCAGAGCCAGCAAGACGCGCGAATAAAACGGGCCCGCGTCTGCCATGACGCCCCGGCCCCCGGCAGCAGCGCTCCCACCGGTATGCGCGCGGGGGAGAGGGGGGCGCTGCCATTGGCTGCCCGCCGGGGCGGGCTGGACGCCGGCCGCCAGGGAGCCAATCGGGAGGAGCGGGCGCCCCGCCTCCGCAGGAAGAGCGAGGCCGGCACCGCCCCCGCCCGAGGCGGCGGCCCAGGCGCTCGGGCCCCCGCCCCGCGCGGCTGACGGGCGCCCCTGGCGGGCGCGGGGAGGCGCCAGCGCCAGGCCCGGCGTCACCGCGCGGGGGCCCGGCGCCCCCCCGCTCCGTAACGCTCGGCTTCCGCCGCCGCTGCGCCACCGCCGGGGAGCGCTCGGCGGAGCGGCCGGCGGGCTGCGGCGCCGCCGTACCCGAGTACGAGGGGCAGGCAGGGGAGCGGCCCGGCAGCCCCTGCTCCGGCTCCGGCAGGGGCAGTCCGGGGGCGGGGGGAAGGGATGGGGCAGGAAATCACACACACACCCCCCCGCAGGCAGGGCTCTTTCTCGCCCCCGACACTGCCCCCCTCGCTCGGCCTGCGGCCGTGCCCGCGGGGGACGCGGGGCCCTCCCACTCGCGGCAGGATCAGAGCCGGCGGGAAGGGCGGGCGAGGCCGCCCCGGCTCGCCCACGGCCTCCCCCGGGCGCCGCAGCAGGCCCGGCCCGCCGCCGCTGCTGCTGCTGCTGCGCGGGGCCCCGGCGGGAGCCACACAGCCCCCCTCCCCCCGCAGAAGCTCCCATCGCAGCTGCGGCCGGCGGCGGGCGGCCGCCAAGGGCAGCCCCGCCGCCGCCCCGCCCCGCGGCGCCCGCCCGCCCGCCGCCGCCGCCGCCGCCGCGGGAGGGGCGAGGCGGTTCCCGCCGCGCGCCAGCACTGACCTGGGGGAGGGGGCGAGCCGCTCTCCGCCGCGCGAGCGGCGGCCCCGCCCACCGCCCGCCGAGCTCCGCCAGGGCGCGCGGGCCGCCAGGCCCCGCCCGCCTGCCCGCCGCCGTGCCGCGCGGCGGGCGCGGCTGAGTCACCAATAACGTCCGGCTGCCTCGCCCCACTTCCGGGGGGCGGCCCGCCGGCTCGCGGGGGCGGCGCAAGATGGCGGTGGTAGCGGCGCTACCGGTCTCTCTCTCGGGCAGGTTTAAGGGGTCCGTCATGGCCTGGCACGCTCGTTACCAGCCGCGGGGCGGGGGGCAGGAGGGAGCTGAGGGACCGGCTGGTGCCCCCCGGCCGGGGAGTGGCTGCTTTCGGGCGCCGGGCCCCTTGGTCCGGGCCTCCGGCCTAGCGGTGGGCGCGGGGCGGGGCGGGGCGGGGCTGGGGGCCGGGGGCCGGCTCTCGGCCTACTGGTGCGGGCGGGGGCCGCGCCAGCGTCGCGCCGTGGGCGGGCCCGCTCAGCCCGGGGCCGCGTCGCCGGGAGGCGGCGCTGTGCTGCCGGCTCCGCGCCGCTGCGGGGCCGGGCTGGGCGCCCCTTTGGGCCGGCGATTCCTTGCCTCGCCCCCGCTTACCGCTGTGGTTGTCCCCGCCTGCTACTGACCGGACTACGTCTTGGCAAGGCGCACGTTGCGTGTCTGTCTTTCCTAGGCTTCTTTGGGTTCAGCATTGGGGAACTGTTCAGTTCTGGGTCCCCGAGACTGGGGCTCCGACTCCCGGGGTAGAAATCTTCAAATAAAAATCGTTCTTCAGTCTCTGTTCAAGCTCTCTGTAGGGCTGGTCACGTTTTTCTCCTTGTCCTGCTCATCTATAAAGAGTGTTTGGGGAAAATGTAAATCAAGTAAATAGTGGAGAGCAAGTAGTGTGGACTTTCTTGTTGATACAAGATAAACTTTAAGCAGATCTCTGTGCTTTTAATTTTAAATTTCCTTGACTTTACATCTGGGTAACTGAGCAATTAGAGACTGCATTTTAGCCTAGAGTTAACTGCGATTTTCACTCTTGTGGCAGGACCAGTCGCTTAGCATTCTCTTCCCTGAAAAGACTGCCATTTATCTTTTTCTTCAAAAGTAGACCTAAGAACCTGAACAATTTGACATTTTTTTGTTTGGTTGGTTTTTATTGGTGTCCACTGCTTTAAAGGCACATACTTTTAAGACCTTGCATTTATTTTAAAAAATAGAAGATATTTCATCATTTCCTCTCAATAATAAAATTTTGATCCTCTCCTTTTTAGATCCTTCGCATATTTTACAGTTAAAGACAGACTGCCCCAGATCCTCACAAGAGTTATTGATACTCTGCATCGACATAAAAATGAATTTTTTGAAGAACATGGTGAGGTAAGAGTAAGGTCTCTTTTTGCCTGGGATTTTTCCCCCTAACCCTTGAGACCCCTTCTCTGCCTTGTTTTTACTGGTTTCTTACTACAATCATTACTGGTCTGTCTTAATCTTCTTGTCTGATGGTTTTTTTTTCTTTATAATCTCTTTCTTCTAGCTATTTTCCATTAATTTTGTAACTCACCTTTCTGTCTAACCTTTTTCTGATCTATCTGTTCTGCAACTGCTTCACTTCCCAGGTTTTTGTGTTGATGCAGTGTTTAATAGACCATAGCATCTTCTGAACATGGCAACATTTCAATACTCTGTTCCCCTCTGATAAGCAAAAAGTCCACTCTGAAAAGAAGTCCCGTACAGAATTCATTCTGGGATGTTAGGTGTAAGATGAGCCTTGTTCACCAAAATGTGTTCGGCTGAATCAAGCTCTGATTTGTCGGGGACTCGTATTTGGCAGTTAAAACTTATCATTTATATCTTTCATGAAAAATTGATCTGTGTCTCTACAGGAATAAATGTTCAGAATAGGAACTTTTGTTCTCCACTTATTTCAGAAGGGTGTTGAAGCAGAGAAGAGAGCTATATCTTTCCTCTCGAAACTGCGGAATGAACTGCAAACAGACAAACCGGTGACCCTGTTAGAAGATGATCTGCCTGATGCTGCCCTGTGGAACCAATACCTAGACTACCAACGAAATTTATCAAATGGAAACGGAGAACCAAGTTGGTTTCAGTCCCCTTGGTTATATGTAGAGTGTTATTTGTATCGAAGAATTCATGCAGCATTAGCACAGAAGTAAGTATTTACTAGCTTGGTATATTACTCTGCAAAACATTATTCTTTCCCATTTTTGTTTTAGGAGAAAGGAAGACAGTTGGGGAGTAAGAGAAAGGAAAATCTTAAGCTTTTACCATGTTCCTTTTCCCCCGTCTCACACCTCAGATTTAAAATTAATACTGTTTCTTCTTCTGTGCAGCAGAATTTGAAGCTTATTAGTTTTTTTTATGCTTCAGTTTCTGTGACACGGTCTACACAAAAACTCTTAAGCTTGACTGTGTAGCTTGACCTTCTTGCAGACTAATGTGCACTGAGATAAGAAAGTTATTTAGCATTTCTAAGAGGTTTGTTAGTCTAGAATTATCTCTTAAGACATATGTTAGCCTAAAACACAGAATGCAAGAGCCACTAATTTGTTGGGTGTTCTTGTTTTGCTGCTTGAAATCTGAAGGTACCATTTGAGAACTGTTTCTTGTAGCAGTAGACCCAGCTTAAGCAGCCCCTGCGGTTCATTCTACACCATCTTCTTAGTTACAGCAGTGTTTGCACACCATGTATTGCATCGAACTCTGGGAGCTGATCCTGGTTAAAAATAACTTGGCAGGAAAAACTTGTTGTGCTGGTACTGTGGAGAGGTGCCAGTACAATGTAATGGGGTGGGAATGAGCAGTTTAAGTTCCTGCTGCTGCCAAAAAAAATTGAAAGCTTCACGCATATTGGATTTGCCCTTAGTAATACAGAGACGCAAACACAGTAATGGGACTCTGTTTCTGCTGGTATATTGTGCAACTTGAACTCTCGTAGCAAAAACTTCAGATATGAGATGGATCTGCTGGATTGCACTTAAGAAACCGAGCAGATACTTTTCATTAGTAAGCTTTAAGTTTCTTGATCTCCATTATTTAGCTGCTCTTAAGCATATGCTTGGATGGAAGTTCAATCATTTGTCAAAAGGTGTATGTGCAAATATGTCTCATAATAGATGAGTCTATATTTCTTATCTCTTAGAACAACTGAATTGTTTTTTCATCTTTGTCATGTTAATTTTCTGAAGTCCTTTTCATAAGTATGGGAAGTACACTTCAGCACACACAAACATTCACTACATTAGTTCACTTGTATGTTACAGTTTTAATTCTCTGTGTCCGAAGACTGGAGTTCAAAATTGTCACTGTATGTGCAGTTCCCAGAATTGTTGTGACTGAACACTTGTTCACTTTCAGAATATATTGCTAGAAATATAAAGGTGTCTTGTATAGTGTCTGTTTCGGAGAGATATGATATCAGACTGTTATTGAGATGTGTGAAAATCTAGTATGACAAATTAGAAGTGGAAAAATCTAACTAGGGCCCGTAGCACGGCCTGAAAAAGCTGAGCTTCAGGCTTGCATTTCCAGGTGTGTTTCATGTGCTGTCATGGAAAATATGGCAAGTATGTTAATATATTTGTTCTCCTTCTGTTTTTAGCCCACCTGTTGACAACTTTGATGTATTTAAGGAAGGAAAGGCTCAAAATTTCTTTGAATCCCAGGAGGCTGTTATTGCCTTATGCACTTACTTTCAGGAACTTCTTAAAAACATCAAGGATCTAGATGAAAAGCAACTTCAGGAGGAACTTTTTAAGCTACTGCAGGTAAACTACTAGTGCTTAACATAAGAATTTAAAATATCTCTCCTATGTAACAAACAAAAACTTGAGGTTATAAAGAATCTGAACTTCATTTGGAAATTAAAACATAGCTCTTCTGTTTGTAAAAATGCGATGAAATCCTGACAGCCATATTGTACTGCTGTTACTCTGGAAATATTTAAATTTTGGTTGCTTGTATTAAATGTGACATCTTCATTATACTGCTGGTCTTCACTGTGTATTTGAAAACCCAGCTTATTCTCCCTCAAAACCAGTGTCTCTAAAATGTTTTAAGTCAAGTTCCACATGGCCTTTTTGTTATTTAACTGTAAAATTTTAAACCAGTTCATTTTATTGACACTCTAAAAATTTTTAGACTTCTTTGGAAAAAGAGGTAGAAGTCAGTCTGGGCCAGAAGTGGTTTAAAAGCTTTATAACTGCATTATTCTTGGAAAGTAATGCCTTTGGGTAGAATAGGAAATATGGGATTACAAATAAGTCCATTAGTTGGGAACAGTGCATACCAAGTATTTGAGGCCTTTATAAAGGCCTCATTAGCACGTACTTAAAATACAAGTTCTTACTTGGCTGCATATAATAAAACAATAAACCTGCTTTTATTACTCCTTTTTCTGTGTTCCCAGTGATATTTTCTGGAATTGCAGTACAGAGAATATTTATGTTTTAAGCTTTGCGATCAGTGTATCTACATTGATGTAAATCTTCCATCTTTGTCACTTCTGATGCGTGTTTCTGATGGCTGCATAAATACAGAGCATTGTTTGGTGTCTACCACCAAATCTTGTCTATATTAAGATTTCTGTACAAGAAGTTGAATTTTATTAAAGCTTGGTGGCAAATGTGGAGTTAGAGCCTTCATGTCCCTAAAATAAAACCAACCAAACAAAATCTTTAGTGTATGTGAAGTTTAGAAGGTAACTACAGTGAGACTTAGCAAATGTTTTTGTTTTTTCCTCCTTCTAGGTGTCATTGTGGGGCAATAAGTGTGACCTTTCTTTTTCAGCTGGTGAAGACAGCTCTCAGAAATCTAGTCCTTTACAGTCCCTGGAAAACATGATACCTTACATCTTAGTGAATGATATGGAAAAACTTTGGTCACTGCTTGTAAACAGCAAAAAAAAGAAATACAGAAAAAAGTAATGTTAGAGTTGACATAATCCTGGATAATGCCGGATTTGAACTCGTAAGTGATCTTGTGTTGGCTGACTTCCTGTTATCGTCAAAGCTAGCTGATGAAGTCCATTTTCATGGAAAAAGTATTCCGTGGTATGTGTCAGATACCACAAAGCATGATTTTAACTGGACTATTAAACAACTGCAGTCAGCTAATCATATGTGGATGTCTAGATGTGGGATAAACTGGGAGGGCAATTTGAAAAAGGGAGTCTGGGTTTACCGTGATCACATGTTTTGGACTTTGCCACATGATTTTTCCAGTATGGCTGAAGTTGCTCCTGACTTGTATGCTGATCTACAGAAGTCAAACTTGCTTCTTTTCAAAGGTGATCTAAACTATAGAAAGTTAACAGGAGATAGAAAATGGGAATATACTGTTCCGTTTCATCAAGCCTTGAACAAATTTCATCCTGCGCCCCTCTGTAGTTTGAGAACACTGAAGTCTGACACTCAGGTTGGCCTAAAACCTGGACAAGGTGAACAAATTCAGGCCTCTGAACCTGAATGGATGGTAAGTGGAAAATACGGGGTAGTTCAGTTTGATGCTGCTCTCTAGTTAAATGGTTCCTAATATTCTGAAAGAGAGATTCAGTCTGAGTTTTAACTACTTTCTCTGTTCCATGCTTGGCTTCAGCAAAGATTCTTTTTTGTTTGCACTTTTTCCTCCCAAATGATTTGTTGTTTTTGTTCCACCACAGACTTTAATGTTGTGCAAAAGTTTACAAACTGTCTTTGTATACATAAATCAATCTGCATTTCAATATATTTTGTTTTCCTGATGTCCAGTGTCGGCAGATGTTTAAGATGGACATTTAGTTGTCCATAATATTTTTTTCTTCATCAGTGGGTATGAGAGTTTACGGCTAACAAGTGAAAAATCTGCTTCAGAAACCATTTCCTCAGTCCCACATTAGTGTGTACGTACTTATTTCAGGATAATTTGTGCTCCACATGCCATGCATGCATTGCATGAGAGTTAATATTTTAGAGAATGCACAAATTAATTCCAGATAGATTCTTTGCAACCCATTGCAGGATCATATTTTAAAACTGTTGAAAATTGAGTTGTCTTCTGCCAAGACTTTATTACATAAATTGTTTTTTACTTGCTTCTTGTGTCCGTGGACAAATAACTTTTGATGTTTTGAGTATAGTTCGCTGTACATTAAGAGAAGAGTTATTGGGTGATACCTTGTAAATATGAATTTAGAATTTGAAAATTAAATTTTAATTTTAAAATACAAGTAGATGTTGCTAGGCAGTTTGCCTGTAGGAGGGGAGTTGTCCCATCTGATAGGAAGATTAGTGGGAGAAAGGACAATCTCATTTTAAGAATATGGAAGATACTGTTTATCTAAGAACCTCTACCAAAAGAAAGCACACAAACAAAAAAAAACAAAACCCAAACAAACAAACAAACCAACACAACCAGTTACATTAATTGGATTTTAGATATAATACAGATTTGAATTAAAGGTGGCCTGTTTGTTGTTCAAGCACTGCTGCCTCTTTCCATCATGATAATTCTCTTTATTTGTCAAATGTATTTGTTTTTTTTAAGAAGGATGCCATAATTTTCACGGAAGAAATACAGCCCCAGTTGCACTGAGAAGTATATGCTAGAGAAGCATATGCCATACAGTTGCTGCTAATTGGAGTTGTTAGATGCCTGTTTCTCCTCTTCTACCCTGGTCTCAAATTGCTCAGATTTTTTTTTTTTTTAAATTTAGGGATATTTTAGGGTTTTTTTCAGAGTGAAGTGAAAGTGGAAAGGCATTATCCATTTATAAAGGAAAAATGAAAAATAGATTCTATCAAGTCTTAAAGTACTTCTGTGGCTTGAAATAGGGCCTTTGATAGAGGACTGATGTAATGCCAGTGATAACCACAGGTTTGTTAGAAAATGGTGGCAGAATTACCCATAGAGTCTGACTGGGTTACGCTCTTGTCTAGAGCTGCTAAAATGAGGTGAACTTGCCCCTGGTAGCTAAGGTGGCTATGTTACATATGTTTTACATATGTCTTACACAGTGAAAAGGAGGGCACAGAAGTGACCTTATTTGAGTACGTTCTGGAAGTGGTGCTACGGCAAGGGAATTGGAATGACTGTGTGGTAGAAAGTGGATTTGGACAGACTTTTGTGCTTACGGTTAATCTCAGACAAGGGTAAGCTTTGGCAGGCCTGAAGAAGTGGGAGGGGGAAGATGGGGCAGTATTTTGTACCTCTTCCAGGCTTTGAAAATGAAGCTGGATTCCCCTAGTGGTCAGTGAAATCACTGGCAAAGCATGTCTTCTGAAGCGGAGAGAGTCAGCTGCTGCTTATTGTGTTCATACAATAAAGATCTACACAGTGGATAAATATGCTCCAACTGCTGATGACTTTGATTATTTGTGTTTGTCGTCTTCGTACATCTGAAACTGCATTAATATTTTAAAGTTGCAAGGTCAAATATTCAAAAACTAAGATGCTAGGAATTCCAGGAGGCAATGTGATATTGTAGGTAGGGTTCTACTTTTGAGACCTGGGTTTAGTGTTCTCATCTCCTTTGTATCTCTGGCTTAGTGCTTCTAAAGGATGAATTCATGCTCATCCTTAGGCACCTGATTAAACTCCATAAATTAGAAATCCAGTCAAGAGAGCTGAAGGTCAGACTGCTGCAGGTCTTTCTGACTGGAGAGCGCTCGGGGGACTTCAGCTTTGGTGCTTTGATCAAATACATAAACAACATGATGAATCTGGGCACTGGAGCCTCCGTTTCTCATCTGTGGAAATGCCGTTAACTTGTTTCAGATGCACTTTGAAGCAACAACTTTGGGTCAAGAACAGAGGGATGGAAGTTGTGGAATATGTGCAATGAAAACTTCCCACCTTGTTCAGAGAGACAAAATGATCAGGGGAAGAAATCTGCTTTGCCTGTGGACAGATTGTTTGCAAGGTGCTGGCTTAATTTGCTGGAGAGGTTTAGAAGTGTGTAATGGACAAGAAGAGAAAGGATTGTTTCACTCTTGAGGCCATTCTTGAGGAATAGATTTGCCTCTTACACAATCCTTACACATGCCGAGAAGCTTGGTTTCATTTTTCACTGGTTGTTAATCTGTCTCTCTGTGCCCAGGTTGCTTTCGAGCTGTTACTTCTGGGAACTCACAGTGCAGATCAGTGAAAATTAATATTCTGAAGTTATGATAAATAGAATCCTACAAAATGCCAAATCACTTAGGAGATGCAGCAGTATTTGCTCAGTATTACTGAATCATCCCATTGGAGATTGTTGCATTAATGTTTGTGAGGAAGTACAGTGGTGATTTCATGAGTACCATAAGCCATGTAATTCTTAGATTAGCATTTGAATGCTAATGTCAGAAATGATGTCATGCTGGGGAAAGAAAAAAAAAGAAGAAATAAATTAAATTAGTTCTATTCTCCAGTTTATTAAGTGAGCACTTTTCATCTTTTGCCCCTCACAAAAAAGAAGTTTATATGGTAATATACAGTGTGACTACATAGTTATGTGATGAATGCACAGCCGTAACTTCCAAATGCTTAATTGCTTGACTTCTATAGCTGTAATTGCAAAGTGCTATCTATGGGCAGAACTGAATATGCAGCATACTTTTCTGTTGGTTGGTTGGCTATAGTTTTCTAAAATTTGGATCGATTCTATGAAAAAAAAAAATATTGTGCTGTAATGCCAATGTTATATTCTCCCATGCCACAAAGAAGTAGTGAAGACAGACATTCTGATGAGGTACTGTGCCCTGCTGTTGGGTTACCTACAGTTTAGCGGAAAGTAGGAAACGTTTTTGTAGATATGTTAAGGGAGCAGCAGCCGCCCGAGCATTCACACACCATCCAGGGAGTCGCACACACACCACCCGAGACTTTAACTGCTAGGACCGGAGTCCCTTCGCAGTGGGCAGCTCCACTGAGCTGATGGGCGCCCCTTTTCGACTCCTTGCTCACACACGCACTCACCCTCGGGCGCTTCCTCTCCCCTCAGGCTCGACCCTAGGTTTCCCTGAAGCAGAGTCTCTGACATGATGTACGCCAGGTGATTTTATGGAGTGGTACAGCGGTGAAGAGCAGCTCAAGCTGGGTGCCTCCGGAGAGGGACCCCGAACAGAGGAATCCCTGGGCAATTATACCCTTACAGTCTAAGTTCTCCTCCCCTCATGTAACGGTTCGGTCCAATAGTAATATTTGGGTCTGGGGTCTTCTTGTTCCCTATTGGATCCTTTCCCAGTCTCCAGGCAGGTCATTCTTTTCCTTATCTTGATTAGCTGCAGCTTCTGCTGATGGTTTCGGCTACCTTATCTTCCTGGTTTGCACTGGTTTCAGGGCCTTCCTTCATGTAGCTAAGTAAGAGTTCAGCATACGGTCAGCGTATCTAGGTGAAGGTTCACAGCTTGCAGTCTAAGGGTCCAACAGGCCTTGCTCCTACTGTTATGTATTGGAATCTATTGGAACTAGAAAGCGACTTCTACAACAGATACTCAGTGTTAATTACTTGTGTAATAGAGCATCATGAAATGGCAGCATGTGCCCACTGCATTTAGGTGGAATTTACTGTTACACAACATAAAGCATATGTTATAACAGCAGCATATGCTATAGTATAGCATAATTTTTTTTTCTTGAGTATTCAAGAAAGTTGCTTCTGTACATCTGTGTTACAGCTGATTGCCCAAAATGTTTGTACAGCATAACTCAGGAGCTACTGATTTGTATACCCAAATTCTTGAGATTTTCATTTCGTGTGCCATTTGAATATTTATAGCAAAAACAAGGGCATTTTCAGTAATTCTGAGGACCACAACAGACCGACGTCTTCTGACTTCTATTTTTTTATTCTACGTTTTGAGCAACTGTATTTGTAAATCAGTTTTTGATAGCAATGATTTTCATTTGTGATGAAACAGGAGGAATAATAATGTCACAGGCACAGTGAAAGCCAGTACACACACCTGTCTGAATACTTGAAAATTCATTAGATAAGATATATACAATAATTCCATGTATATATAAGGCTTCTTAAAATAAATTGATGTGGAAAGTAAGTTGATTGTATGACTGGAAACTGTTGCAAGAATATTGAAATAAATTATATAATTTTGTGCAAAAGTCAAGCATCATTATACTATTTCAGTGGCTGGGAAAGCCAATTTAAAATAATTCAGGTCTTAGTTCCTGAAGTTTTTGTCTCTGAAAGAGATTTTATACAAAACTCGTAAAGAATATTTATCCAATGAGGTTTTGAAAGGTACAGAGGCAAGAGATGGGTATCATAAAACGTTCCTCTTCATCACAACAGGGCAATATTAGGGAAGTTTCTACCTTGTTACTCTACCAATATTCTTGTTCAAATTTCAAAACCTAAAAAAGCATTGAGAATCTGTGAAAATGTATCTGGTAATTACTTATTAAGGTTGATGCAGCTGATGGTGTCATTATCACGATCACTTCCTAAACTGATGGGTGCTCCATGTGTTCTCAGCACAAATGGGAATATTTTAGTATTACACTTGCTGTAACTAAAATGTTTCCAAATCACTTGGTTTTACACACCTTACTGATGTCCCATAAACCCTAACTATTGTTGTTGAAATAGTTCCTTTAAAGTTCATAGTGTATTTGCATTCATGGTTGAACTACTTAACTACTTGTTCTATGTGAAGCATATTTATCTCCTGTACTCTCTCAGCATAGGAAAAATGTTCACTCTATTGCATGAAAATTACCACCTGAAATGTTTTTAATCTAAAAAAAAAAAAAATCATGTCTAAAATATAAATTCCAAAATGGAATTTTGTACAGAACTGTTAGGTTTTTTTCATTAAACAGCTTGTTTGCTTACAAGCCTTCTGTTTGCCCAAAATTACAGAACAAAAGGTTGGGATGATTTTTATTTAAAGCAAAAGTTTAAGTTCAAAGTCACCTAAGATTTACCTAAGGATTTTAAAATAAAACTGTGAAAATGTGCTGGTTAAAGTGGTCCTTTTATTTCTTTCTGATATGGCAGTGGCAGAAAGCATGTGGGAAAAAAATTCCTATACCATGGACTGTTTATGTTCTCGTTTGGTTGTGTTTTTTTTTTTTTTTCCCCTAAAACAGGTTTTCAGATCTTCTGTGGATTTTTATTCTAGCTGATACAGATATATTTCTATTTCTGTCACCCCTGGAAATAAAAAGGCCACTTAAATTTATATAGATAAATTAATCCACATTCTGTCTCAGCTTTACAGTTGTGAATTCTGCAGATATATTGTGAGAACGGTTTTTATTTACACTTCTTTTTGAGCTTTGGCTCATTTGGCTTTGTTTCCACTGGGAAAGAAATATAAAATGTCATATTGTGATCATAGACAATGAATAAACATATTCAGGACTTGTACGCTGCTTTTGCTGTAGCACTTTTCAGTAAGCTAAATAATCATAGTCTTTCAAACTGCCTGTGGAGAAAAATTTTCATGCTTGTAGGAATTTCTTTTACCTCTCCTGGGATTCCACTTACTTCTTCCAAGTCTTTAATGAAGTAAAAGATTACGAGCTGAGCAGACTAAGGTAAGATATATCAAAGTATATATTATGGGCTTTTTTGTTTGCTTTCTTAATGTTAACTAATTGATTACTCTCATACTATCATGGTAAGGCTGATGCTTTCTGAGTGACTATAATTGATAAAAGGCCCTGATGACACAGTTAGTTTATCTTTCAATGTGCAGTTCACATTGAGTTTTGCCTGCAATTGTGGTATTTCATTCAGGGATTAATTTTAAAGGAGGACTTGGTTGTTACCAAATGTGGAGATACGGTGCCTGACACCTAGGCAAGTGGATGATGGAGGAGAGGCAGAAGGCATCCTATTCCGTGTATGGAAATGGCTGTACAGAAGCCCTGTGTATTCACTGTGGTGCTGCTTAACGCTGACACAAGGCACAGGGGCATCTCCAGACTCCCACCCCTACAGTTCAGGCACCTGCAGAGGGAGGCTTTCTGCCCCCTGTTACCTGTTAGCATACAGAATACTGTGCTGGAGGTAATCTCGTAGAAATAGCTGAGCAAGGCTCAATCTTTAAAAAGCTTGTGTATATTAAAATAACGCAGCAGAGAAGGACCTGCAAACTGGTAAATCCATGCTTTCCTTCAGCGGTGTTGTGTATAGAAAGGTTGTTCAGGAAGCTGAGAACTGGCTTTTAACAGCCGTTCATGGCCTGGAATACGTTTCAGCTCTTATCTCCCACTTCCCAAGAAAATGCCTTAGCTGTCATAGATCAGGAAATGTACTGGGTTCTGGTCCTAGATGGCTTATATACATATATAATTGTTATTTTGGTCCAGGATCTGTGTTTGTAAAATACAAAACAGTTCTGGAAAAAGGGTTAGGGTCCAGGAGTGCTCCCTCAAGCTGGCTGAAGGATCCCTTCACCTGCTTTTCCTTCTGGCCAGTGACTCGTGTTACCTGCATGACAGCCGTATTTCAGCCTAGGGAGTATGTGTACCCGTGGCCTAAGGCTAGGGAATTAGGAGACGGATACCAAGTTCCAATTCCTCCAGGCAGAGATGGGCCTACAACTTGCTGCAAGGGCTCTAGTATCTTTACATGATCAAAAAGTATCCCCATTTCTCTGTAACTGGCTGTATTCTTGATTTCAAGCAATCCTGAATTAGAGCTACACTTGAACGCCTTTGGGATGCGTTGGATATGCAGCTTTGACTGCATCAGTGGCATTAGGTTTGGCCCTTAGAAGTTTTGCTGCTACTTTTCTGGATCATGATGGAGCATTAGCAGGAGCCAGCTGCCCGGTGCAAATCAGGGAGTTTCCTGATTGCATTTCCATATGTGGAAACCCCAGTTCTAGATACAGAGTATTTCCAAAATAACTGCATGAATTGGGTTTAGACTTTCAAAGACTTTATATCTGGTTTAAGTTCCCCAAACTGAAAATGACCTAATATGTCAGCAGACGCTTTCAAAGAAGAAACTCTCAGATTTTCAAAGAAAATAATTTCTTCTAAATTGTCCTGACTTTTTTTCTTCCATACTTGTGTTTCAATAGCTGCAAGTATCATTTAATGGCATTTTTTGCCTTTGCTTACATTTAACATTGTGCACTTGCTGATGTCCTGAGCTGGAAAGCAGTTGTGCAAAGTAGTTTATTCTGTGTCCTCTCTCTCCTGTGTCTCCATACATAGACAGAGATATGTTAGTCTGTGCATAAAATATTTTTAACCAAATATTTGCTTACATGGACATTATCTTAGTACTCGCCTTGTTTCTCTTTCGCTAAAATATAGCTCGTATTTTGGATATAACGCTTGAATTTACAAGTAAAAAAGTTCAACTGTAATTTCCAAAGCTTCAGAATTTATTCTTTGGGAAGTGTAAGTACAGTGTTTGTTACACCATGAAGCTTTGCATTATCATTATTGTTGTTTGCCTTGTGTTTCAGAATTAACACTTTGTTTTCAGTCCATGCTTATTCTGCCCTTACAAGATAAGAAGGCATCTAGTAATGCTATTGTAAAAATGTTTGGTTACTGTTTGGTCATCCAAAGATATTTAATATCTGTTCACGGGCAGGCTAAACTGTTTTATTGCCACATAGGAGATCTTCAGGAGAACCTCTCCAGAAGTGATTTATTTTTCCCTCATGGTTCTGGGAAATGACTTGCTCAAACCTGAAATATGGGGGGAGGGGGGATCATGCTTAAACAGACTCTGTGATAAAACCCCACTTCTTTCCCAAGTCTGATTAGTTCCCCCATATACATACGGCATTTTCACCATCCTGCTTTGTCCCGGTGGGGGAGTCCAGGGTTGTAAAACCAGCTGGCTTATTTCCTTCAGAAGATTTACTGACCCCACAAGATGTCCCCATCAGTTTAGCTGAGCTGTGCAAATTCACATGGGATGAGGACAGCGTTGAACTCAATGTTTTGGGGGGGAAAAAAAGGACTCCCATTTTGGTTAGGCAGAGGAACGGTTAAGACTTAATCAGGCTAGTTAATCCTTCTTAAGCTCATCCACTATCAGATTTGCAATACTAACTGTTATCAGACACAACTTACACACACACACATCTTAATCATATTAGTTAGTGATATTGTCTCTCCAGTTTCCCATATGAACCTATATTTTCCTGATAATATAATTGCATTACTACCTTTTCTACCTTGAAGTCTGTGTGTTATGAAATTACGTCCAGGGAGGCAGCATCTCCCTTTTTTAACTGAAGTTGTATTTTCAAGCATATATTTAGGATCTCTACATCAAATTGTCTGTCCCTGGTCATGAGCCAGACTTCTGCGTCAGCTGACAAAAAAGTAACAGCAATAAGTCCCGTCTGGATTTCTTCACTATTTTTTGAAGTAGGTAAGCTGAGGATAAGGCACTCCTCAAGAAAACTTCCTCTACTACAGGATGTGATTTGAGGGGGCGGAGGAGGAGCACAGCTTGGTGTTGGGACATACTGTGCTTTTGGAAGGCAAGCAAATGAGAACCTTGGCAAGTCGTGCCCATGACTTTCATGCCAAGTATTTGTAAAGATGTGGCTGTTTTAGTTATTATAGCTAAACTTGTAGATAACGAAGTCCTGTGGACTAAATTTCCCCCTTGAATCTCTTTTGGAGAAATACATTTCATCTTCTTTAATGTTGCTAGTGTACAATTCTTTTCTACCTCAGGTATACCTGCTTTTAGGTAATGAGTGTCTGAAATGTGTATATGCATTCAGGAAATAATTTGGAATTTATGTGCATGATAAAACACAAATACTTCAGCTTCTCCATATGGTGCTGGTGTCGATGGCTTGAGGTTAATCAGAAAGCTTTTTTTTTAATAGTGTTAGTAAAAAAAGAAATTTTGTTTTCAAAACTAGTTTTAAATATTTTGATTCAGTCTTTTAATCAATTGTTACGATGTGTTTAAATTACAAGATCTGTGAACAGTAGAATTAAGGAAGCAAAACTTTCTTTTCCCCTTAGATTCTGTCTCATGGGTACCTGAAGACCTGGTAGTTTGCCTCACTTCCTGATGGGGCATTTGAAAAAAACCAACCAAGCAAACAAACAAAACCCCAAAACAAACAACCGCCACCCCCCAAACCAACAAACAAACTTCAGTGCAGATTGTAATGCTACACAGAAGTGTACTGCAGGCTTTCCATACAGTTTGGGCATCTCAGTGTTCATTCTGTGCTTGGCTGTCTGTGTTTCACAATATTTGCAGGAAATTGAGCATCATTCTGACTTAACCTCTGTCAGATTTGCTTGAGATTTGTCAAGGTCTTGGAAAAAAAAATTGTTAAAGTATATGTCTGCGTGCTTAAATACTATGATTGCACTTGGGTTTTTTTGAAATTGGTTTAAAAATACAATGCAAAAAGATGCAATTTTTGTAGTGCTTTTGATTTTTTTTTTAAATTAATGAAAATATTTAAAAGCAATTCAAATAATAAAAAGATCTCACCTTTCATTAAGGAGTTAATCATTACATTCTTAAGAATGGGTTTGGCTCTAAGGACTTGGCAAATTCTTTCTTGAAGAAATAGTGTTTTAGGGACCTCTTTCCTAGATCAGGTCTGTTTATTAAAATGTCCATGCACCTGTATGTATCACTCTTGCAGTGTTCCTGCAGGCCCCAGGAAGCTGCTCCCCCCCGCTTTTTTTTTCCTTCTTTTTTTTTTAAAGTGGGGCTCTTATTTTCTGTTACTTATTTCAGTTTTCTTTTTATTAAGTTCCCAGAAGTCTGCAGACTGATTTGCTAGCAAAATACAGATATTGACACAGAAATGTCATTTTAGCCTGTGGCATGCTAAGCACTTTAAAAGGCAATCTAAGCTAATTTGTGTCACCTGCTAGGGAATCTCTGGTTTAAGTGTCCAGAAACATGGAACTGTTGGGGTACTCAGGACAACTGCTCTCCATCCATCCATCTCCACAAGATACAAAGGACGTCTCTTTCATCAAGTGAGGGGCAGGCCATCCACATTGTCACCTGACTTTTAGCTTTGAAATTATTCTGATATGTCCATTCTCGTTTACTTACAGAAAATTCAGTTAGGAGCAGATATTTAGAAACCTGCAGAACTATCTCAATTGTTAGATTTTTGAGAGTACTGCCTACTGGAATTGGGGTTTCATATCCCAGATCAGTTTTAGTGTCTTTCCTCAACACTGAGCTCTTTCACGGAAGGGAAAGATTGTAGTCATTTTTTTATTATTACTTTCTGTTTTAAAAATTAGAGTGACTTTATTAGGTACATACATTCAAGAGATTCTGCATCATTCTTTGCTCAGAAAGGCTGAGAACATCCTGTCCATGTATTTTCTGTAACACAACATGAAGAATCTTATTCATGAAAATTACTCCTTGGAATTATTTTTAGCTAAAAATCCTGAAGTAACCCTTCCTAAGTCGTTCTTTCCTGCCCCTGTTAAGGAAAAACAAACATGGGGTCTTTTTGAGAACTCTACCTGTAGTATTTAGCAAACAAGCCTAAAGCATTTTGAAGTGTGAACATCCTCTAAGAAGATACTTTTTTCTCAGTCAAATGGCTTGAAGAGTGGGTATTGCACCCCCTCAAACTGCCCCATTCTTTTTCAGAGCATTATATGACATTTCTACTTTTCTTCATCCTTTTTCTCTTGCCTCTTTTGTTGTTACTTTTGCTACAGTTCATCAGATTCAGCTTTTTTTAAAAAGCCAAATAACTCTATAGAGCTACAGTAAGGTACAGCTGTGTAAGCATTCTCTCCCCATCACCAAGGGTGTAGAAGTGGCTGAAGTATAGCTCTTGAACCAGCTGTGGCACTGCAGGACTAGCGATGGGGAAGTGAGCTCAAGTACGTGCTTAAGAAAGTTAGGACCAAGTTTCATGATCATTTAGTCCTGCACCTGCATGCTGCACCAGTAGTGGGACACGTTAGGCTGTAGTCAGATGCTGGACAAATCCAGGATGATATTTTTGTCTAAATTTGCAGAGGACATTAAAACTTGTGCCAGATTTATGCTGGTTTTATGTAAGACTGCCTGTACAAATTTAACCTGTCAAAAATACTTAATAGATTTGAATTGCAGAATGAGTTTACACTGGATCAGCATTTTGCACCATGTGGCGGTAACAGCTTTGATCCACCATGTTTGAAATTATAATAACTTTTGGTTGGGCTCCTCAGCCAGCAGCATAATATTTTAGGTACCTCACATAACAGAACAGTCGCAGACACAGAAAAGAAAAAAAAAAGGTCAGGAACATTATCCTCATAAAAATATTAAGGCTTTGTGTTAATTGAGATTTATACCACTTCAGGATAAACTTTGGCTTGGGAACTGAATGCAATTTAAGTGGAACTCGGGATTGCCTGGGTGTTTCTCTCTGAGCCGTATGGAGACAGCCTGGGCGCATAGTTCTCCTCTGGCCGCTTTCTCTCCTGGCTCCTTTTGAGAGTTTGGCACCGCAAACCTCGGGTCCCTCCTCCCAGGCAGCAGCCACTGGGTTCGGGGGGTGTCTCCCTCCAGAGAGATGCCTGCAGCACACGCTGCTTGCAGCTACCTTCTCTGCACCCCTGTCTGCTCCATCAGCACTGGGTAATTTTGATTCAGAAATGCCCTACTGCTCTCCCTCCTCTGCTACAGCAACAGTAAGAGCATCACCTCATGCACCGATGGCGACAGTGTCTTCCTCCAGACGCTCCCCAAGATGGAGGCCGGTGGCTCCCGCCGCTCCCACCGCCTGGGCTGCACGGCCTCAGCCCCACGCGGGTCTCTGTTTCCCCTGATCTGTTCCCCACATTAAACGATTTTTCTCTTTTCCTTTATGAGTTTAGTGGCAGATTCCAGCCGAGGTATGGCATTGCCTAGCTCTGTGCTTTCAGCGATGCAGCATTTTAAATGCATGGTGATGATCCACACTGGCACCCCTCTGCTTGGGCAGGGGTCTTCTCTGTCCTCGGCAGCAGCAATGAAATGGCATCAGGCGCACAGAGAGGAGGACAAAAAAAAAATAGTATCCCTAGCTTTTCCATTTTCTTCTCTGGAAAACATGAATAAGTCAGTGTTCCTAGGAAAGGTGAGATAATTTTTGACTTGTGAGTGATTACAGAAATGGTGCAAGATCTCACTGTCCCCAGAGGCACCGGGGCCGGCCTGATTAAGCAGCTCACAGGGTCTTCAAAGCACACTGATACACCTGAAGGTTTAATTCGTTTTTACTGCTAGCTACAATTCTCTCTTCCCATGTTCATCACTTTATTTGGGAGGGAGGCGAGGAGGAGGTGTTTTAGCAGGCCCCAGGGCAGGCTGCTTTCCCGGGCTGCGGGCCGTGATCGTTTCGCAGGCCCTGGGAGGGGAGAGGGAAACCCTGCCTGAGGCAGCAGCACGCTGCTGTTCGAATTTCACCTGCCCTGCTTGCCTCTCTTTTGAATTTTTTGAGGAAAATTTTGAGGCAATTTTCTCAGGTTGATAAAGTTTTGTTGTGCAATGTCGACCCGAGGTGGAAAAAACGTTTCTGTGAGCATCCCTTTGTACCGACTGTTCACCGTCGCTTCCCTAAGCGGGGCACCCGCGGCGACCCCCTCGCCGGAAGCCCCGCCGCCTGCCCGCCCGGGCAGAAGAGGGCGCCGGCCGCACCGCCCGCCTCGCGTTGCCGGGGGGGACGGCGGCACGGCGGCGGCCGCCATGAGCGGCAGTGGAGGGCCCCGCGCCGCCTCCGCCGCCCCTCGGCGGGCTGACAGGGGCGGCAGCGCGGCGGAGGTACCGCGCCGCTGGGCGCTGGGGAGCGGCCCGGCCCCGCCTGCGGGGGCGGCGGCGGCTTCTGCGGGCGGGAGGCTGGCGGCCCGCCCCGGCACCGCGTCCCCCGGGGAGAGCGGGGGGAAGGCAGCCCGGGCGCGGAGGAGCGGGGCGGCCTCGGCGACCGGGCCTGGCGGGCTGCCGTCGGCTGGGCCGGGCCGGGCTGGGCTGCTGCAAGGCGCCCGCGGGCTCCCTTGAGAGCCGCCGGGGCTGGCGTGCCCCGCCGCCCGGCACCGGGCAGCGCTGGGCGGTGGCAGGGGGACGGGGAGGAACTCGGAAAGAGTAGAGAGTTTTGGTTGGTTTGGCTTTTTTTTTTTTTTTTTTGCAGTTCCCCTCTTTGAAAATAAAGCCCTGATTTTGGAAAAATCAGCCCCCCCGCCACCCCCGGTCTCCAAGAGCTTTCTGCCGGCTGCTTCGGTGGAGGGCGACTGACATTGAGCCTGACTGTAAACCCCTCTTGCAAGTTATCTTTTCAATTTTAAATTTAATTTCACCTTTTTTAAAAAACCACTTCTGCAGCTGCAGCGCTGTACGCGGCGGTAGATGTGCGCTTCAGCTGTAGCTCAATGAACTTCAGCTGATGGTTACAGCTTATCTTTACAAATTCAAGGACGAGTTTTTTCTTATTAAGTGTTGCAGAAGGGAGTATCTTTCACAGAGTAGGAATTTATAGTTATCTAAGAATTTCTTCTTTGCATTTCTTCCTTTGAAACTGGTTCGCTGGCTTTGATGTGAATTTAAAGGAGACGCTTGAGGATATTGCTTAGAAGGATCAAACTCTTTTGTACTAAAGATATAGTAGAAAATTTGTAACTGTTTCGTATTCCAAAGGATAAACAATTTATTACTGTGTGAACAGCTCAGTATGTCCTTTATAGTTGAACATCAATTTTGTAATTACGCTATATTGTTCTGAGATAAAAAAATCTAGAATTTTGGTAGTTTGTCATGGCAAAATCAACTGCCATTATATTAAATACGACTGTTTTGACCCAATTACAAAGTTTTTGTTAGCACTGCTTAGTTACAGAGTTGACAGTAACCTGCTCCACGCCCTACCGACCTGAAGTCAAAGTTTGTGAATGTTACTTTTGTGACTCAGCAGCACATTAGGAACGATGTATTGCTAAAATGTGGGTTACAAAAGGCAAATCAAACTACAGCACTAATCAGTCTTAATAGTGTATACACCAACACACTTAAATATGTCTAAAATATTTGCCTTTCATTGACTGTAGTAAAGTATAGGAGGCATTATAGGAAAATTACAAGAGTGTTGGCATTGCACGATAGTCTGGTTTTTAAATCTCTCATTTAAGGTATTCTCTTACAAGAGTTATTTAACTCTATTCAGCACTGATAAAGTAAAAACAGTAGAACAAGTGGTTTGCAAAAATCCCTGCGTAAGCACTTAATTTTGTCACATTTTTCTCCTAAATTTTGTCTTAGCAATTCTACTTTTTATTATTTTGAGACTAAACACAGCAGCTCCTTCTTGTTACTCATTTTGGAAAAGCTGTGAGACAAGGTGTCAGTGAAGATCCAAATTCCTCAATTTAGCCATACAGGCAAAGGATGAAGTAAAACAAAAAACATGTTAAGTAATATTTATGGTAAGTGATGTGTCTCTGTAATTGCTTTGAGATGACTGCTGTCTTTCATCATATTAAAAGCATTTATTCTATTTAGATGCAAAGTCACGTCATCCTAACAGAGAGGAAAATGAAAGATGAAAACGGTTTAACTGCTGCTTGTAATAGAGGGTAAGCCTAAAATTTTGATTGTCATGAACCTTTAATTTGGGCCCATTAATCAAGCTTGAAATTGGCCTCTTCAGTAGATGAGCAACACCAGAGAGTGATTTTTATCTTTCAGTAATTCCTTTCAATGATTACTTGAAGGGAGAATGGTAGAGCTAAGCAGTACCCTTCTGAAAGGAATTTAGAAAATCTCTTTGGTAATTTATTTGAGCTGTTGGGAACACTTTACTTAGTCTTACATGTTTCTGGAACAATGTACTAATGCATTAAAAACTCCACAGGCATATGACAACAAGAAAAAAAGAACTTTTCAGAATTGTACACACAAAAACTGCAAGCAGTGACTTGGGCCTGGTTACAGGCAGAAATCGGAGAGGGGAAAGAGGGCTTCACTGAGTGGAAGTGGTCAAAAGCAATTGGATATTTGTGGCATTTTATAATGCGAAAGAGAAACTGACAGAACTGAAATGGTTTCGAAATGTTACTTGCAAATTTTGAAATTGATGTTAATAAAGCATTATCAATACAAACATTTTGAGAACTCTGGTGATAGGCAAATTGGGCAAAGTATTATCTAGAAAGAAGTCAACCTTACCCAAAATATACATACAAGATGGTTAATTTGTGAACAGTTGGAGTTTTGTTGTTGGTTTGTCGTGTCCGTGTCATGTGTCTGTTGTGTGTGTCCTGTGTCGTCCCCCCCCCCCCAATCACTCCAATTCATGTTAGTCTGTTTTCACATGAGTTAACAAAGTCTGACTTACTGTGTAACAGTGGCTTACCCTTCTCGCACTCATTGGTGTGCGTAGCTGCTCTGGCTATTCTGAAGTAATGTGCAGGCTGGCTGGCTGCTGCTCCCAAGCAAAATCTGCAATAGCCAAGTGCTACCTGCCTTCCCTTCATTTGACTCAGAAATGAATCTGTAAAAACTGTCCAGTACCTGACTGTCATGTAACTTGTAGTTAAAGATTTGCTTTTCATCCTGCAGATCTTATGAAAAAATGATATTCTAAAACTTGTCTTTCTTTATCCTAGGATAGATTATTTTGCAAAATAAAATAAAAATTGAATATTCCCTGCATGCTGAAGTAGAATTTTCTTTTCTTTTTAAATCAATTTATACAAGACAGTTTTGAAAATGGCCTTTTTAGAACATGTTTCAATTGTTTAATCAGAAAATTAAGCTAGTTAGCTTCTGGATGGCAACAAACTTAATATTAAGTTTCTAGCTGTAGTTAGAATAGTTATAATCAAAACATAATGTTTAAGATCCCTTTTCCAGCAGCTCAGCCCATACAAAATAAGTTGTTCTTCATCCCTGTTGTCTTGAAGGGCACCTTAGCCTCCCACAGATCCAATAGCAGGTTTAGGGACTGATATTTCCTTGTGCTTTCTTAGGGAGATAAATTCTGCGTCGAAATTTTTCAACTGCATGTTCTTCCCAGTACTTCATTTTGGATGTCATCTTCATTCTGGTTGCAGGAAATAATAATAATAATAATAACAACAACAACAACAATAATAATCTGTGCTGCTGCATTATATTTTCCAAAATTAGAAAAATTTTTATGCACATATACACCCATGAGTATGAATTTGTCTTAGGAAGAAATATTACAGATTCAGGATATCTCATTTTGTTTGTTTTCAGAATATGAACTGTTATCACACTGGGCTTTATAGAAATTATTGAATAGACCACTGAGTCTAACCAGTGTACTAAGTCCTGTATAAATATGTAGGTAAAAATGGCCCGCTAGTTACCTTAACATCTGAGGAGAAAAAAAGATGTAGTTCCGTTAAGACAGGGCATGTGCTTATTGCTCAGATTTTTTTTTTAATTTGTCAGTTTAGAAGAAATGCAGGATAAAAGGAGAGATTAAATAAAAACTTGGAGCACATGAAAAGCAGTGGCAAAAGGAAGCGATAACTGCACAAAGCCTGACTGTGCAGCTGAACCAGTGAATGTAACCCAGAGAAGTCAAAGTTAAGATGTCTGTTTTAGTTAGATGTGGGTTTGAATGTTGTGGAGGCCATGAAAGCTTGTAGGCTACTGGGGAAGCTCTCCTCTAGCGTTCTGCTTTTATGCCCTACTTTGCTGATGGTAACCTATGACATAGTTTAGTAAAGCAGGTCTGTGAAAAATTAATGTCACATGTCATCATGTTGCAAATCTATTTAATTTTCAACCTTTCTTCCCCCCTCTCCCCCATTTATTCTGTAGAAGCAAAGGAAGAATGGAGTCGACAAAGGTTCGTGAGTCATTATTTTTGGTATGCCAACCCCAATGTGCTTAGGCGCTTTGGAAACAGGAAGAAGAAATCCCTGCCCAGAGTAGTGTCCGTCTGCTGTGGGAAAGAGGCAACACATTGGCAAGTCACACAGGGTAGTGGTCAGTGCTTAAATGCTTACTGAGGGCTTTCTGTTTCAATAGAGATTTTTTTTTTTTTATATCTATTTTGGGAAAGGGGGGGCAGTGGCAGTGGTAGCAGTAGCAGCATTTGCCAGGGTTGAAATAAGAAATGTAGCAGTAAATAAAAGAAAAGCTGACAAAAGCAGAATGGGAGTGACCTGAACCGTTGGCTGATTTCAAAGTATATGGTGAGGTATAAAACTACAGAATGTTGTTGAAGTTCTGTTGTTTCCGAATCGCATGAAGTTTGCCAACCACCAGATTCCAGGGAGGTGAAAGTAGTTATTTGGTAAAAAATGAAAACAAAAAACCCCACAGTAACAACGATGACCTTATGTTGTTGATCTTCTAAAGAACGCCTATTGCTAATAAAGCCAAAGGTCCAAGTAGACATTAGTCTTTAAGTATTGTAAACATAGGTTTAGCTTCTCTTTAGCATTTGCAGTGAAAGGAAAACTTCATTTTCTTGCAGGTAAGCGGAAAGGGATCAAAAAAATTAAGAATGTGAATGGGAAAAACACCCAAAATCTAGATTATTTAGAGCTGATTGAGTGATAATATATTAAGACTTCTCCTGTCTACTGCCTCTTATTCTTTTAACACTTTATTCATTCTATTTTCTTAACAGTAATCAGTATAAACTACATAGTACTCATGAAACATTACAAATCCGAATTTTTCCAGAGATACAAAAGTGCTACATCTGCATTACAAATTTTACCCCTATAATAGAGTCATGCCAAATTAATTGCATTATTATAGGTATGATTAATGATCAGACTTGTGAATGGCTGCTGGCAAAACATAGAAAACTATTTACTTAAATATTAAAGCATGCACATTCCCTGCCAAAAGTATGATAATCATACCAACTTTCCTAGCTTGGTGTCAACATGTATGATTAGCTTCGTATTTACTAAGGCACTGGAGGATGCAGAGATCCGCTTCTGTAAATCTCACTGAGACTGTAAATGAGTGAAATGGTGATTCCCATTGACTTTTGCACCTGGCTTCATTTAAACCTCTTTTAAATCCTGGGTGTGTATCTGCATCTTTAAACTGCTCATCATTTTAAAACCTAGATTTGTATGACAAATGTAGGTTTCAGAAGTTCCATCTGTAAAGGGTTTTCTTATGTTGATTATTGCTGCTGAACGGGGGACTTCCTTCTTCAGCTATGCTCTGAAATTTTTTTATTTCATCCGTTTTGAGATGTATTCCTTCTTTCTGTAGAGTCATAATTGGTTGTGTTTGTTTAGGGAAGAAAAAGAAAACATACATCCATACAATAATATAATAACATACATAAATAACATACACAGTGTTACTGATTGCAAGCTCCAGCCATGGTTTTGGAGCCCTGATGTATTACAGAATGAAAAAAACCCCTCTCTACATCAAAGAATTTCATGTGGTTGTACAATGTGAAACAAGTGGAGTAAAGCAAAAAAGAAGACAAAGTAGCAAAGAGACAGCACATGCCTTCCATCACTCCCTCGGAATGGTGATAAAGCGTTGAGAAAATTAGCAGCCCTTTTATCTCAGAGATTGTGTGCTATGTTGTACGTGGCTGTGAGCTGTACTACATGTATCAGTCTGTCTTGATGAGAGTGGCAACTCCTTTGTGAAAGAGCACAGCTGAGTGTTTTTGAGGGAGATGAATGTGATTAAACTTGATGGATCTCGTCCAGTGTGTACTAGCGCATTGAAGAAAGATTAGGGTTGACAATATTAGAGAAACTAATCCGAGGTAATTTATCTTCTGCTACAGTCCAAACTAGTAGTTTTGCCATATTGCCCAGGGATTTCTATGTGTGTTTCTTGATAGAGGCTTATTTTACTAGATGTTTGCCTATTTAGAAAGCTAATAATTTTTTTCTATTTAGAATGGATAGGAGCTGAACTTGTAATTTATCTCAGCTTGGAAATAATGCTGATGTAGAAGAGCAGGAAGTAAACACATCTTGTCTCTGTCTCCATTGGAATACCTTGTTTCAGCAGCAGTCATTAACTGGGGGAGATACGCATTTTTTGTGATATATGCCTAAATGCACTAGGATTGCAGTTTTGTTTGTCCTGTGTGGGAGCTGATGGAATAAAAATCTCACGTTCTGTCCTCTGCCATGTGTGCTCCCAGCATCACTTAAACACAATCTTGCTCTGAAGATGTTAAATTTCATCATTTGGTAGTCACTGTTGGTTGAAAAAAATCTTCTGTCTAATGAAACTCTTATTAAGACCTCAGGTCTGAATTTTCATACTGAAAGATTTAAGTAACAAAGGCCAAGAAATCCAACGCATTTCTGCTCTACTGTGGAAGAGCAGAACCACACAAGAATGAGAAAGCTTACTATAAAGAGTCTAAAAGGCACAGCCAGAAGTGTTATGCAAGTGGTGTGAAGGAGGCTGTGCTAGAAGCACAGAGCCAGTGCTTGCTATCTGTCAGAAGGGCTTGAAAAAGGGTGAAAGGAAGTCAGTGTGGCGATTGCTGGGGACGAGAAAGCATCATTCAGAAAGCTGAAGTTATGTCCAAGTGACGGAGTTCAAAAGGACCTTTCGCCTTGGCAGATTAGAAGTAAAAGCACAAATGGGCAAGTCAAAAAGTGACTTTGAGGAGCAAGTAGGAGTGTCTGAGGAGACATGGACTCTGCAACCTGATAGAGAGACTGTGGAGGTGAGATATGATAGAAATCTGCAGAATGATGAGTGGCACAGAGAGGATTGATAGCCATTGGTTTTTTCCACCATTTCTTCCAACATAAAAATGAGGGGGCGTGCAATGTAACTGAAGTCTAAAACCCAAAGTAGTTCCTTGCATAAGAGACACCATTTGGGTTAAAGTTTACTTGGGCTGAAGGAGTGACTGGATAAGTTTGTAGAAGAGGGACCTTTTGAATGTTGCTAAATACATTGAAACTGCAGGAAACAACCTGAGCTGAAAATAGTGGGAGGCCATGGGATTGCTGATTGTTACATGCCGATATACTTTAGAACTGATTTGATGGCTGAACTTGCAGATTAAATTGGTGACTGGTAAAAAAATGACTGTTTATCCTATTTTCCAGTAAGGGTCAGTTACTCTGGGAATAACATATTTGGAACAGATGCCCTTGAGCAGCTTAATCAAACAAAAAAGCACTGAAGCAAAAATGTTCAAAAAATACGATGTCTAATGGTTTTGTTTTCATGCTGTCTTCCCAGGAATCTCATGATCATGTTCTTTTGGATATTCCTGTCACTAGAGAGCAGATGAATCACTATCGAGCTGCAGCTGAAACTGCTCAAAGTGAACTTGCAGCACTTTCAGTGAAATATGATTGTGCCCAGTCAGAGGTACATTTAAAAATACTTCGAAATCCTTCTCCAAACCTGAGGATTCTCTACAGTCACTTTCTGCAGAGAACAGAAAGTTTGCAGAAAGTCCAAAACAGAACTTTTTTTTCTCGTAACATAGAATTTCCATGCAATTTTTACTCTGCTTGCTTCTGTGTTCAAGAACTGAGCTTATATTTGAAAGATTTGAAGCAGTCTAGCTTTTTATCATCATCATCTAAATGCAATCGTTTGTAATTAAAACAAAGTTAATATTTCTAAATTGTGGTTGTATAAAAGCTCTAATAGATGTCCTCCTGTTGCTGGTGACTTAAGATATAACTGCCCATCCTCACCTATTCCTCCACTTTATTCAAGTTACAGCTCCCCAAATTTGCTTTGCTTTCATCACCAACAGAACTGTGATTGAGCTACTGAGGTCGATTGTAACTAGAGAGGCTGAAGAACACACATGCATCCTTTTCTGCTGTCCCTGCTCTGGGAATGGTGGTTCTTAGGAGAGAGCATTTATTATAGGATAATTTTTAGAGTTTCTGTATTTTCACACTTAATTTTTTTTTGTAATATAAGATTGATTTGATCCAATTCAGCAATGTGGGCAGTGATCAGTTTTAGAATGGAGTCAAATTTGCCTTTAAGAGATGTGAAGTGCTTGCATTTATTTACGTACATAGATTTAGGTGTATGCATTCATAAATATCCACAGATAAATAAAGTTTGACAGAAACTTGTGAACATTTATCCAACAAGTATTTTAAACATCTGTACATTTTACAAGTGTGTATTTCTATTGCACATTGTAAAGTACTTTGCAATATACTTGCATAGCACGTGAACATTAAAAAAGGCTCTATCAATGAAATAAAATTTCTTTAATTGTGGATAGCTGAATATGGGGAACAGCAAGACCATGTAATATTGTATGAGAATGAACTGTTAATACACTATCCAGCTAGAACTACAGGGGTGAGTGTCCATCATCTAAGCTTGAATTTGACCAGTTGATCCTGAAATTACTGCAGAGGTCCCCTACATGTAATGGCTATCCAGGATCAGTACTTTAAATTTCAATTCTAAAAAGCCATAGAAAATCTCATGTTATCATAGGAAGAATTTATTACTGGAAATGTTGAATGGCTTTATTGCCAGCATGACTGACTGATTTATAGATTCTTTCAGCACTGTGCTTGCAAAAATGAAAGAATAGTCAAGAAAGCAGCTGTTCCTGCTCTTGTTAATAAAGATCTTCATGACCCAGCTGAGGTCAGAGCCCTGTTCTGCTGAGTGCTCTGTAAAAACTCATGATATGGGATTATTCTTGCTTTTTCTGCTGTTGGAACTGACCACAAAGACAATGGACAGAGGAAAAAATATCACATTTTGCAGATGGGGAGTTGAACCACAGAGAAATTTTGAAGTTGAGAACGCTTTAAGTTGCCATAGCTTGGTCCAGCTGCCAAGCAAAGCAATCCTTTTGTTCCTTCAGCTGCTCATTTCCTTCCCCACACTGCCCCATCCCTTGTGTTGCCACAGATGTATGCGTAGTTTTATGGTGCACTGTGTTGTTGGGGAACTGATGCAGTTGAAAAATAAAGCTGCCTCTTCTGGGTTGTCTTTTAGCCGGATCAGTTTCCCAATCTTATTTCACCTTGTAGCCATGTAGGTGCTTCTGCTAGCACAAAGAAGAGGGTGGAGTATGGAAATGAAGCCCTTGAGCCTGGGAGAAGGCAGAGCTGCTTTTCTCAAAATCAGTCCTGCTTTATGTCAGCTCCAAAGTGTCTGATAAACCAGTGTTTGCAGGTGAAGCATAAGCTCATCAGAGACTATGCTGCTGCAGCAAGAGTGATCCTCCTACCTGACTCCTCAGTGTTAGCCTTTTCTCTGTGGCCAGCTCCCCTTCCTTCTCCTCCTCTGCAGAAAGTAAATTATTTTCTGTCAACTGCGTTAGTTAAGTTGTTTGTGGAGGAGTTGGACAAATACCAGAGCTGGTGCAAGGGAGAGGACAGGCTTGCGTGGCTGGAAGCAGGAGAAGCAGGACCTCTCTTTTCCAAGGCAGTTGCCGTTCAATTGACTCACTGGCCTTCTGGAATTTCTCTGAGTGTCTTGGGTTTGGTCACATTGGAAGCCTCTGGCAGAGCCGTGAATTTCCTGACATCCTGAATTGCAGCTTAATGTCTTAAATATTTATTGCCTTAAAATGTTTTCCACAAGTTAAAAGCCCTAGCACACGTCATAAAGAGCAGCTAATGTGGCTTAATTATTTGCCTGTCAATTTTATGTAGTAGGAGATAAATGTTTCGGATTGTATCTTGCTGCTTATGATTGGAATTGTCATGCCTTAACACTTCTTGTGACTAAAAAAATTTGCTTTAAATTACTTGTTCCTTTTAACAAAATAAAACACACTGAAATTTTATATGCCTGGCATGTCTGCCTCAAGCTCAGTCTTTTAGAGAATGTTGTAGCAGAAATAGTTCAATGGAAAATGGTATTTTTAACGAAAAGAGAAGGGAAAGTAAAGAAAAACAACTGAACTCCATGAACTGTTGGGAAGCTCTAGCATCATCTCTGGCACAGGTCATTGACTTTTGGTGATGATGTCCCTCCTCTCACCCTTCCTTAAAAGGCTCTCTTGCTGTTTCTGTATAAATCCAGCTAGATGTGATTGGATTATCAGACCATAAAATAACTATTTGCGTAAGCTGAGAAGAGGTTGCCTACATCACGACTCTCCAAAAATTTCTTTGCCTCTGAATATGCTGCAAATCATCACAAGGCTCCACTCTCATACAACAGGATACTTTGCTGTTACAACTCCCCACAGCTATAGATTATCTGTGGAATTGTGCACCAGAATTGAGAGCAGGGAGGAGGCAGACAAAAAAGATGGAATAGTGGTGTAAATGGCCATATTGTAATGCAGATGCATAAGGGAGCTGATTTAAGGCTGTGCAGCAGAACTTAAGGTGGGCTTTTCCTAAATTCTGAATTTGTAAATAAATTTATCTTCCTGTAAGAGATTATCTTGAGAAGTTGTATAGTATTACACAACAGCACCTTTTGGTTTTACAAACCCCTTTCTTCCATTACTTTTTCCTAATTATATGAAAATAAAGTTGTGTCCCTCCAGTCAGTCTTGTAGTGATAGAAGACTCTCAGTCTTTTGTTCCAAAATGTGTTTCTTGTCACATTACTAAACTTGTAGCGCAGTCGCATATTTCATCCTGGGCAAAATTATTCTTCCTTTTTTTATGAGTTCTTTCCTTTTCTGCCTACAGCTTCTTGAACTCAGGTCCAGAATGATCACTAAAGAAGCCTCGTTTCAAGAGTTGAAGGCTGAAGCTGAAAGCTGCAAGGAAAACAATGCTAGACAGATGTCTCGCCTCCTGTCTTTGCAAACCCGAATTCAGGAGATGGAGGAAGAGGCATGTGTGCTTGCCACTTCTAAAAACCAGGCTGAGCTGACAGCTCAGGCGGCAATCAAGGAAAACTGGGAGCTGAAGGAGGAGCTTCATGAGCAAAATGCCAAACTTAAGTAAGGTTCATGTGACATGAAAAACTATTTATGTTTGGGATGACAGAATGGTGCAGTTGTCAATGCAGAAAAATACGCTGGTGGACAGACTTTATTGCAGATCTGAATTCTGTCACAATACCTTGCACAACTGTTGTACCTGAATGTGTGGAAGGTATTAAAATTCGATTTTTGGTTTGAGTTGTTAGCCCATAAATGGGGTTTTGAGAATGTTGTCCTTCGGAGGAGAAATGATGATATGAGTCAGCTTGGTGTAACCTCATTGTTTACAAAAAACGATCACAGAGGGCTGTTTGTCTGAACGCAGTAGAAACAATACATATGGTTTCCTCATTCAGGTATTTCCATGTATGGCACTGAGGCAAACTTTGTGCCTTTCATAGCACACTTGTGATGGGCAGTACCTGCAGCTATGGTCTAGTGCCCTGGTCTATCCTTATCACGTGGCATCTTTTGCAGACATTCACCTGTCACTTGACATGCTGTGTGGGCCGTGCAGTGGTGAGTGACTGTGCTGCTGCACCACTCCAATCTCTTTTACCCACTTCTGTGTCACAGCTGGAACCAAAGCAGTGTCAAGTGGTTTTCTTCCTTAGTGTAAAGCTGTCCGTTAGGAGCAGTGTAATAAAGAAAATACGGTATAATTCCTAGTTAGTAGCATCCCTAAGGGAGCATGTTAATGTTTGGTTAATCTTTGTTCAGCTTTCACTAATGTTAGCTTTGTCTGACTTTTCTTCTACTTTCTTCTGGATTTCTGTGTGTTTGTGTGGTTTTTGTTTTTTGTTTTTTTTTTTTTTTTACATGCATACTGATTGCATAAAACTTTTAATATAAGATAGTATCCTTAACTGTACTGTTCTCAGCATAGTGTGTCCAAGCACTGATCTGTCAGTTCTGCATAACTGCTAATATTTCAGGTCTGTGGGATGGAGACTGATAGCAATGTTGATCACAAATAAAATTGATTGGTGTGAAAATATTCTGAACTCTAAAATTCCAAAATCAGTGTCAGTCATAATATATTCATAGACACCTTATAGACTTTTATAATGGATTTTTTTCCACTATTACAAAGCTAGTATCCATGTGTCTCTCACTATTGTCTAGTCAAGAGCAAGGTGAGTGTTCACCAGATGTCTGTATTTCCCAAATCAGTATTTTGCACAGCTCTTCCAGGCTTTGTGCATTAGAAGTGGATAATTAAGTTATTTTAAACTCTGGAGAAATCCATTGCAGTGCACTTGTCTATTACCAGCTGATTTGCCAAAAGCCCTGCCTGGAGAGTGCTGATGTTGATCGCCAAAGATTTTAGATATGAACCCAGTATAAGTGCAGAGATAGTTAAGCCAAGAAGTGTATTATGCATCCTAGCAACATAGAAAACATCACAATCTCTGAGATAATGGTTGTTAAGATTCTTTAAAATACTACTTCTGGGGAAAAAAAAAAGAAGAAAAAAGGAAGAAAACCCTCCTATCTTGTTTGCCTGACTCACTGGGAGAAACTGCGACAATACTGTGTATCATACTAGCCTATAGTTACAGTGATATGATGAATTTTATGTGGCATAAATCTGTACTGTCACTCCCAGTGCAGTCCTGGCTGCCCTGTTTTGCCCATGACACTTGTGTCAGCACTTCCATTTGTGTTGCTGCATGGTGATTGTGACCACGGAACTGCTCCAAGAGAGAAGTGAGCAAAATATGCTTAATTAATGAGCTTAATTTCCAGCTCTACCAATCTCAGGTCAGTTTCGTTATGCTCCTGGAGCATACCACTGGAGTGCTGGCAAAAGGAAAGGGACAAATGGAGGGCGAGTCTGCTCTTTTGGAAGGAACAAACATGTTGGATTGGTCATGAATCTGCAGCGTATGCTTTCAAAGCTTTTTCTCATCCTCGGCTGACAGTTACATGTGCCACAATACTAGTCAGTGTATTGACTTAATGAACTTTAGTTGCTTAGTCTGGCCGCCTTAGTAGCACATGGCACATGACTAGTCCTAATTAGGTATTAAAGAAAGATTTTCACTGAAAACCACTAACAAAAGGGAAGAGCAAGCCAGTAGGCATAAAATGCACATTTACATTCTATACCTAGGGAAATAGTAAAAAATGTTTAATGAATTCAGTGATTGTTTTCCAAGATGTACACCGGTCTTATTGAAAATGGTGCTTTTCTACTCAACAGGTCCATTGCCAAGGTATTTTCAGAGCCTGAACTGTGAAAAGCTTCCCCCGCCCCCCCCGCCCCTTCTCTTCATTAGTTCTGAAGAGCTAGCAAAACTGTGAAAGAGCTGCATTCTGCTTTTTTGTACCTGATTGCCTATTTTCTAGGCGCTCACACCTTTATGGCCCTACTGGAGGCAATTAGGTTATTCATAGAGTTGTCAAGTACATGCTTGGTACTTCAGATATTGTTTATTTTTAGAAGCAGGCATGGTTCTGTGTGTGATGTGCCTTGATTTTTCAGAGCCATGGAACAGTTTGTGGGGTTGGCGGTCAATCTCATACAATATTCTAACATACAGGCGTGCATGTATGGCATGTCTGGAGTTTTATACCTTTTCACTTCTGACATTCCCCTCCTCAGGACAGCAGATTAGCAACCATCTCACAGCTTAGTTTTCCTGGGGCTATAGGGAGAGGAGGGTGTCTGGAGGTGAGAAAGTTGAAAGGCACTTGTTTTCTGAGGGCCAGTGCCTGCTGCAGAAGGCAGAGCTCTTTTGGCTCATGGTGTGTGCTGTGCAAGTAGTACAAGGAACTAGCCTCGTCCTGTCCAGAGCAGTAATTAATGTTTTCCATTCCTCTTTGTTATTCTTCCACTCTCTTCCACTTTGCAGCAGTGACAACAACTGTGCTGATCTCCCTCCTAAGGCAATATCTTAATTTTTTTCATGGGCCATCTCTTTTGCTTAGTGATTTATAACGAATGTACTGTGTTCGCACTCACTGTGTGTTTCCTATAAGAGTCTCATGCTGCTTTTTGATTGTCAAGTGATGCTCTATTGCCTTTTTGATTGCCATCCTAGAGAGAAAGAAATCAGAAATGGAAAAGAATGAGTCCAGAAATGGCTAGCATGCCTACCTTGAAAAGTGAGAATAGTGCTATGCTCTGATAAGCAAATCAGTTTCAATAAAATATTTGTTCTAGACAGCTGTTTGGTGATATCTCACATCTCGTTTTATTCTACTGCTCAAAACTTTGTGAAGAACATGCTTTAGAAAGTATCTTGTTTCTCAACTGGCAGCTCTGTAGTTTTGTCTCTTGCACTGTATTTTTGCCACTAAGTACCTCTCTCATGGGTGTTATCTGAGAGGTATTGGAGTTGATATTTACATTACACCAATGGTCATTTTGAGCTTTGTTTGGTTGGCTGTTTTTGTTAATCTGTTTCTTTGCAGTTTTTCAGGAGCGATGCTCAGCGTTGCAGCATTGTGAGCAAGATTTAGATCTATATGTTTTCTACCTATGCAGACTGTGGCAATGCTTGTTTGCTGGACTTGTCTTTGACCCTGGCAATGGGAGGGATGTAACCACGTTTATGCCAATGAGTTACACTGACCAATCTGTTACTTGGTTATTTGTTCTTACAGAGCATTTACAAACCAATACCTGCTGTTAAGGCTGATAATGTTTCATGTGGGATATGTATCCGCATGATAGGCACCTTTTGAGAGTGATGAAATTGATGACAAAAAGGTGCCTTTTCTTCATATTTTTGTGGTACTCCCTTGATATTTTCTTTTTTAACGGATCCCTTTAGCCTGAATCTAGTCTGCACTTTTTTTCCCCTCTTTGCCTCCATGTCCTGTGTTCGTGGGTAGTGTTACGCTCCAGAAGACTTTATGTGCAGCAAAGTAGCATCTCCCGTCTCCATTTGCTTCTGTTGGTAAACTTCTTTTTGCAGGTACTCTGGGTGTCCTACACTTCCATTGGTCTGGAGGGGCTTCTCTTTCCCTGGAGTTTGTTGATCAACACCGTCAGCTTCATTAGAGAGAGGGGGGATGTGAAGTGCTTTTAGCATATTTTTACTATAATTTGATCACTCTCTTCCCCTTTACTTTTTCTAAGCTTTTGCTTGCAGCCTCCATTTCTAGTATCTTGAGGGCACTGTTTATTGATGTTGCCTGGTTCTTGTGTTTTATTGAAATCTAGTGCTGAGAATGAGGTTGGGATCGTAGAGGATTCTTTAAAGTGCTAATCAAAAGCAAAGATGAAGAAATGTTTATACATAAGGCAAGAACAAAAGTTGTATCTATTAAATAACAGATATAGAGAATTATATGTAACTTTAAAAATTCATTTTGTGGTATGCAGAAGCTAGCAATAATCTTGGGATAATGTCTTTTGCCTAGAATTCTGTTTCAGAGAACATTCATCCTGATATGTGTATTTTTTTTTCCTGTCTGTTTAGTAAATATTTGAATGAGTGTGAAGAAAGCATGACTCAAGCCTCTAAAATCAGCAGAAAGTATGAAGAGCTCCTTACACAGCTTTCTGGATTCTTGGACACAGACATCAGAGAAAAAGAGAAACCACAGGAACATCTAATGTTGAAGGTGATTATGTGTATGCAAGGGTTTCTGTATAGAGATTTAATAGAAGAATATTTGGTTGTCAAAGAAATAAAGCAAGTGATGAATACAGGAATTTTCATGTTAAATAATGATTGGCAGACAGTGCTCTCATTTAAGATAGATTTATTTTCATCTTGGGTTGATTTTCAAAGGTGCTGAACACTAACAGACCTCAGTGAACTCAGTCTGGTCTTATCTGCATAAATATTTTATCAACCTGTAGTTCCTAAGTACAACCCTGATTTGATACTTGGTTGAAAGCTTTCCTGAAAACATTAACACTGGGAGTCACTAGGTGACATGTAAGCTGTACACTAGATCTTAACACTTATCTTGAGCCAACATACCATTAAGTAGAAACATCTGAAATGGCATACCCTAAAACAACCTTAACTATGCCCTGTAACAAAATGCTGTAAATCACTGTGTGGTGTTTCTGAAACCAATCATAAAACTTTATTATTTCTCTTCAGAATATTTCTGAAGTTCCAAAATCTAAGCTTCCATTTAGGAGAGGAAAAATGTTCGTAGACTCTTTCAACCTTTATTGTTACTGCTGAAGGGCAATTTATAGAATCATAGAATCATAAAGGTTGGAAAGGACCTCTGAGGTCATCGAGTCCAACCGTTAACCTAACTGCCTGGTCCACCTCTAAACCATGTCCCTAAGCACCACATCCACACATTTTTTTAATACTTCCAGGGACTGTGATTGCACCACTTCCCTGGGCAGCCTGTTCCAATGCCTAACCACTCGGTCCATGAAGAAATTTTTCCTAATATCTAATCTAAATCTCCCCTGGCACAACTTGAGGCCATTTCCTCTCATCCTGTTGCTTGCTACTTGGGAGAAGAGACCGACCCCCACCTCGCTCCAGTCTCCTTTCAGGTAGTTGTAGAGAGCAATAAGGTCTCTCCTCAGCCTCCTTTTCTCCAGGCTAAACAACCCCAGTTCCCTCAGCCGCTCTTCATGAGACTTGTGCTCTAGACCCTTCACCAGCCTCGTTGCCCTTCTTTGGACACGCTCCAGCACCTCAATGTCCTTCTTGTAGTGAGGGGCCCAAAACTGAACACAGTATGCGAGGTGCAGCCTCACCGGTGCCGAGTACAGGAGCACTATCAGCTCCCTGGTCCTGCTGGCCACACTATTTCTGATACAAAATATATCCTCATTTTATTTATCCTAATTTTATGCATTTTTCTCATGTTCTGTCTAGCTATTTTGGGAAATTTTGTTTCATTATATTCATGTTATTATAAGAGTTCTGGCTATAAGGAATACTTAATAAATTAAGATTATCTAGGTATGTATCATAGTGATTTCTTACAGTACTTGCCCTCATAATACTGCAAGCACATTGAAATTGTAATAAATACTCTAGCAAAACTTGTCTAGTTGTCATTACAGGCAAAGATATTTGTATTAAGCTGTAACTCCTACATGCTTTAAGTTAAGGAAATAACTGGAGTTTAAAAAAAAAGTATATGTTGATGTCTCCTTTTAACAATGCAGTAATAAATCTAGTTGGGAAATCTAATTTGTGCTGAAAACTGCGTGCATGAGGAAAATTTAGCAACTCATTTTTCTGTTTGGTGTCATGGCATGTCTATTTAGCTTCTTTTCGACATTGTGGTTTTAATGAAGACAGAATTGATCTGGCTTAACCTTAATAAATGTCTTGCCAGTAGGAATCAAGGTACCTTTTTTTTACCTTTTGCACTCTCTGAAGTGCCCACACTCATCTATTCCACTTCTTGGAAATAGCGTAACATACCAAAACAGCCCTAGAATCCTCCTGGAAATGACTCCTTTTTCCAAGGTGTCGGCTGCTCAGAACAGCAGCCCACCAGGTATTTGGCCCTGCCCTTGAATATGCTTATGAAGTAGCTGTTACTAACTCAAATCTCCCCATGCCTGAAAAGTTTCAAGCGTAAAATGCAGCTTTCAGTTTCCTGTTCCAAATGAGACAGATAAATCTCAACAAGCCAAACTGAAATGGTCTGCTTTTCGCATGAAGTTAGTTATGTGATCTGTTTCCGTTTTCTGACCTGCTTCATATCAAGTGCAGATATGCAGCAACAGTAGCTCTCCACCTGTTTAATAGATCATGGAGATTGTGTGGGAGTAAATCTGAACCACATTACACTAAGGTGTGGGTTTCTGGTGGGAATATGATTCTCAGTTGTCTTTCTACTCTTTTTAGAAAGGAATAGTAGAGTGCAATTATAAATCTGACCTAGGGGTCACCAGAAACACCATGTCTTTATTGGAACGATTAGGAGCAGGTGTCCTGGGATGAATGTATGTCATTGTTAAGTGCTTTAAAAAAGTTACTAATATTTGAATTATTTCTCTAGGTCTCTGAAATATGTAAAGAAAATCTGTCACTAAAAGACCAGGTTGCTACTCTTCAAGAAGCTATCAATGTCCATGAGATGGAGTCCAAAGCTAGTAGAGAAACTATAATGAGGCTTGTTTCAGAAGTGACCAAGGAGCAGAAAAAGGCAGTAGGATACTATCAAGACATGGAAAAACTTAGTAAGGTACCTAATTGCATGATGTATATGTTTGTCTAGTTTTCAAATGTTTTCTTGAAATTTCAAATTAATTTTTAGTAGGAGTTGTATGAGAAAAAATGCTTCTGAAAGATTTCCAGTGATGAGGTTCTTTCCTAAAAAGGACATTTTTCTAAGGTTATTCTCAACTTTTTGAAAGCTTGAGAATATATGGACATTAAACAATAATATTGTGTAAAATAGGTCTGATTTAGATTTGATGTCTTCTGATGATGCTTGCAAATTTATATTTTTGCGTCCTTCATATTGTTGTAGCCTTTACTGTGCTTGCACAAACAGGTAAGTAAACAGATGTATTTTAAAGCAGTGTAAACAGATAGAGTTAATGAGTATATCTGAGGCACAAGCATGGAATAATGAAAAAATACTCTTTTAAATAATATCTATGTGATATTGCAAGTTTTCTGAGGGTTTTTCTACTCAGTTTGTTTAAAAATTCTGACGAGAAATTGAAAGGAATTGATAGGACACTATTTTGTTCTTTCTCTTAAGGAACTGTAAGTAAAGTGTCTTGGCTTCCAGACACCCTAGATTATCTTGTTTCGCTGTGTTATAAACTTGTATTTCATACCTGTAAATATGCAGGTGACTCATACCCAAAAACTTGTAGGCAGTAGGACGCCTCTTGCAGGAAAGCACTGTTTTTCTGTGGGGAACCCATAGAGGAAATCTGTTCAGCAGGAAATGTATGTATGAGAAATTAGAAATGTAAGTGAACTTGTAAGTCAAGCATTCACCAAATTCACCCAGGTATGATTTGGAAAGGAAAAAGATGTGATTTAAGGATTTACTTGCTCCAGGAGAAGTCAGTATTAAGAGTTTTTGTACATTGCAAAGGATGGACAAAGTGAGCTTCTGTAGCAGTTTTCCGTATTACTTTGTACTTTGAGTGATAACTGTGGAAACAGAGCAGTTTACTAAAACCATAATGAAAATTTCCCACAGGTACTGGAGCAGTGTGGTTAAAGCCAATGGCCAGAACTTAAGAAAAAAAGAAACTTAGACTGCCAAATATGTAGCTGAGCTGTGTGTGACTGAGTTTGTAGAAATTTTTAACATAAAGGCAACCTTGTGCAAGTAAAGTTTCAAATGTAGTATAACATTCCCCTGCCCCCGGTATTACTTGTTTTCCTGAACAGAAGACCACCACCATACACTTTAAAGGATAAAGTGTTCTGATTTGGTTGTAGGCAAAATACTTAGGAGATGAGAAATAGCTGATGGTGTGCTCTGGAGAAGAAAGAATTTGCTGAAGGGAAGATAAATGTTAAGTACCACAAGGGTCATAAATTTTACTTACTGCTGAAAATACTTCTCACCAAACTGTGTAAAATTTTCTAAGACTCAAACAGGTCTGAGAGAACCTGTACCAAAAACTTCAACAGGTCCTTTCTGAGAACATTTTGTTCTCATACTTCACTTCAAACACAGGGGTATGTGTAAGGGCAGAGTGTAGGTTGCTCACTAGGTAAGCCACAATCAGGAGATGTTTTAAACCAAGATGAGGGCTTCATTTGTGACTTGTTTTGCAAGTTTGCTCTGACTGCCAAAACATTTCCAAAGTTGAACTAGCTGTATGAAAAATATTTTCTTATCGTTATTGTGCATATGCCAAATACATGATTTATTTAACCCATTTTACAGAAAGGTCTTGCTAAATTATTAGCATTGCCTTTCAAATGAAGTGTGTGCCATCAGAGCTTATCTAGAGGCTGCAGATTTCTCCAGTGCTGTTTCAGTTTAGCTACTTAAAGTTGCAGATACTGAGTAAATCCATTGAGAAGGTTTTGTGTTCACAAAGGCGTATTAAGAAATTTGGTATTAAAAAAAAAAGTAAAAAACCAAAAATGCTTTAAATCCACATATCTAAAGGAGGGTGTATGGCATCCCCTGTGCCCCTGATGGGTGTTTTATTAGATTACAGGAAGGGCATCAGTGGTTGGTTTGACTTTGTCATATACTTTGCTGTGCAGTTTAAATAAGCACATAAACAGAGTTGCACATGTTGTGACCTGTTTCCCCATGAAGGCGAAAAGCAGGAATCCATACTGTTCCTGTGCCAGAAGACATGCACACACACGGCAGAGTGTTCCTCAACTGTTTTCTAAGCTTTAATTAATGGAATTGCCTGTGCAGAGTTTACCCAGCACAGACTGAGTACAAGTGACTCTTGCCTGTGTTTGCCTGAAGCTCCCAGGGCCAAACATATTGGCCATCTTCTGTATTACAGATTGAGATGGTGGCCCATTTCCCTCAGTTTTCTCTCAAAATTCTTCCTAATTGTACCAAGGCCATGACACTGTTCTGTCAGCCTTCTCCAGCAAGCCTCAGCCACGGCACTGTTCCCTGCTACCTCTCTGAATCATTGCCTGTTTTTCTTGCTAGGTAGTTCTTCACTCCTGCTCCTTGGGATTTCTCTGAACTCCCTCTCTTGACCAGGTGCCTTTCTTTATGTCCCAGGAAGAGGCAGTTATCTAATGATGAGTTAAACAGATTGTAGATTCTGAAATTCTCATGAAGAAAATGAAAGCCAGGCTGGTTACGTTCAAACAATATTTTAGCAGGCTGTAAGGTTAATACATGAGAGCAATTCAGAATGTTCTTTAGTATATTTGATACTTGAGTATTTGTTGCAGTTAGCTGGTTTTCAGTTGAGCAGCATTAGCAAGTGAACAATAATTTTATCTGTTCCCCTCTTAGCCTCACTGCATCACAATATCCAACAGCAAACAACAGAAACTAATACAATCTCTAAACTAACATAAGTAACAATAGCAAGCCATCAACCTGTTTTTGTTGTGATTTATTGCTTTTCTTTTAGAATTCTGAACTTCTCACATTTCTGACCGAATATTGCAAGAGCTTGCTTCTGGAATTCTGTAAATATTGTGCATACCTTTATTCTGGCAGTGCTGGATATCAAATTTGCATTTGATGGAAAACAACTTTTAAATGCCGCCCAGATTTCTAGACTGAGAATCAGAATACCTGTTTTTTTCTTTCTGTGTGCCCAGACAGTGACTATTGATTATGGTAATCATAATTACAGAATTATGACATTCGTTGAGAATGTCTGTAGGTCTTTATAAAACGTCTTATTTATTCGATCCAAGTTTCTTTCTAGTGTTTAATAAATTTGTATATGGCATTTGTTTAAGGTATAGAAGAAGATGCATATATTCTTCTTCCAGATGAATTTGCCTTTCATACAGCATTGCCATTGATGAACCACAAGAACTAGTAAACTGGCTTGTTCTGTTTCACATCTTCGCTGAAGATTCAACCTGGAACTATTTGTGTTTCCCTCTGAAGTGTTAATTGAAACATCTGTTTTGCAAAGATGTGCACCATGCAATGTCTTTAAAGAACATATTTGAAATATAATCAAGCAATTTTAATTAATACAAATATATCTGCATGTACTAGTGATGCAAAATTAACCATGAAAATGCTCTTCAGTATTCAATACTGACTTGTATTAAATTATGTTATCAATGAATAAAATTTATCTAAGTAGCATCTAATCAGTATAAATTTATCCAAATCAATTGATTGTATGAAAACATAGTTAATTAAAATATAAACTTCTTCTTTAAGGAAATTGAGTAAACTTGAGAAACATGCCTACCTTTTGAATACACACAAACACTTTGATTGTAGGAGACACAGCCAAATGATTTTAGGTTTTTCTTGTCCCAATAGATAAATGAATGAATGAGTTTCTCAGTTAAAACCTGGATTTTTTTTGTTTATAAGATCTAATTAAGAAAATACATATTAGGGACAGGTTTCAGCAGGCATCAAAAATATTTCCAGGTTGAATCATCAGAGAAGACAGGAGATAAGAGCAAGATAGTTTAGAGTCCTATAGCAGTGGTAACTGGAGATGAGGCTGGTGCAAGAATTCACCTGGAAGATACCTGCATTCTCTTTCATACCTTATTATTTCTGTTAATGTAATGTGTTGTGGGTTGGTTTTTTTTTAATACGTATGTGTAATTGACTTAGTATGTTGAAACCCTGATGCTGATTGAGGTGCTAGTATTAATAATGATGATATAAGTTCAAATATCCTCTGGTCTAAAAACCTTCTCAAATTATTTAGTGTAAATACTCTGCTCTTCAGAACAGATGAAAGCCCAAAAGCCCAAAGTTTCCTCTGGAAGGGTAACAAGGGCATTGGTTAACACATGGCTGCTCCAAGAAATACAACGGAGGAGATGGACTTGTGGCTGTGGCAGGGGTTGTAGAGCGATAGATGCTGGTGAAGGACGGCAATTATGTAGAAATTTGCTATGTCAGGCCAAATAACTGTTGTCTAAGCTGTGAGAGGGGCCAGTAGCTTATGTGTGGGCAAGCATGCAGAAACACTTTTGGCCATATATCCTCTGAGCTTCCACCAGTCTGGGACTTCCTGATTCAAAGGTTGCATCTCTATGTTAACAGCTGATGCTGCTACTATATGATACAGTATGAATGTTTCACATAAAATCTCATGAAAGCCCTTTAGAAAATGGCCCTGTCATTATTAGTGAATTTTGACCAAAAAAAATCAGTAATTCCTCCAGTTCTGTACATGGGACAGCTATATTGCCAATGTCCAGGTAAGGCTCTGGACACTGTCTCTGTGTGTCTGTTGCTGTTAAAGGTCTGAACTCTCCAGGCAGAGCCTCAGCTGCCTCCTGAGCTTTCAAGTCTGTATCCACCTTCTTACAGTGTTGTATTTCTCTTTATCTCATTGGAACTGAAAAACTTGCATTTCATTTCTCTGCTAAATTTTTTGCTTCTCCTGTAACAAATCTTCGGTTTCACATTTCCATAAATTCTGGATTGAACTTACTGTATGTTAAAGTTCTAATTATTTTTAAATCTGAGAAAAAAAAGCTAGTGTCTTTACAGTAAGCATAACAATGTCACTGTTCCTAAAAGTGCCTTTGAATTTTTTTTCTTCTTTTCTATAAACAAACAGTGGGACCTTGACGCCACAGAAGTCAGTGAAACTTTTCTCACCAGTTTAAGTGGGCTTGGCGTTTCCCCTAGAATGTGTCAGGTGCAAAGCTGATATCAAGTACGAAAATAGCTTTCAGAAGAGTAATTTCTCTTATAGTGTTTCTGTGAAAATTATAATTTTGTTTGACATTTTAAAAAATTGCATACCGTGCGCACAATTGATCCGATGTATTTTAATAACAGAACTTAAATATCATTGTAATTTTGATGGATAACCAATTAAGGAAGAGCTATAGAGGCTCGCCTAGTTGATAACCTCTTCTGCGAAAAACTTATAACAGTTTATGTTGAATCAGGAGAGAATGAGTTCCTCTAACATCTTTGGTGCAGCTGCTCGTTGCTGCTGCTGAGATAATCAGTGGGGTTCAGGAGGAGTCTGTCTGCGTAGTTTGTCCACAGCACTGCTGGGTAATACAGACTCTGTGATTAGGTGGCTGTGGTCTATGTGCACTCTGTGGGGAAACCCCTCCATTTTAACCTGAACAGCAAATGATGATTCAGTTTCCCTTCCAGTGAGAAACTGTTTTAGGAGCTACTCCATGTGTAGGAACAGTGAAAGACAGAAGTTAATGCCATTGGATCCTGAAAGATTGTTAATTAGAGCTTCACAGCTCTTCAGAGGGCTCAGTGGAAAGGGAAGCCTTCATGCCATCCTCTCTTCTGCAGGTGTTTTGTGGGAAGACCTTTGTGGAGCTTCTGAAACTAAACATTGCCAAACTTGTAAGCATCTGAGCTTGATTCCAACATGTAAATGGATAAGAAAATGTGGTCGGATACTTTTTAGTACTGGAAGCCCACAGATTTTAAAAATTCATGTAAATAAAAATAAATTTGCTCAGCAGTTTAAAATTGAACAAAGCCATTCCTAGGGCCAAAAATTTCAGTACAAAAGGAGAGTTTTCGTACCTTCTTTGCTATTTTTTTTTTTCTTTAGAAGTTAAGAAGAAAGCTGGTGCTGGAGATATAAATCAGTATTATCATAACCTCATCTGCAAAACCACAATAGTGGCTTTTTTAATAGGGTATGGCATACTTCTGTAATGTCATACATGCAAAATAATTAGAGAGAAACAATTTTCACAGACTGTTTTAATCTATTGGATTAGATGAAAGGAAAGATTTTTCATTTTTGCAGTGTATGGTGTATGGTTAGGTAAACGAGCAACTAAATTTTTGCTTACTTACAACCCTAATAAAGTGCTACAACGCTTTTGGGATGTGGACCTGTTATGTTTTCTCTCAGTCTGCTTCAGTTGTGCTGGTGGGGTTTCTTTGTTGTTTGTGGGTTTTTTGGTTTTGTTTTGTTTTCTTTAGGAAGGGAGAACTAGAGGTGGCAATTCAAAGCTCTGGAAAAGTGAGTTTGAACACCTGAATCACTTTGGAGTAGGTAGTGTTCACTCAGACGTTCTAAAGAAATTCAAAGTTGAAATAGATTAATTATTAGTTATAGTATATAATCTGACACTTAAAACTGCCTCAGAAATAGTGACTAATTTAACTAGTATCCACTTTAAAAAAAATGATTATTGGATGAAATGACAGACCAACAGACCTTATATGTATATAGGACATGCTAGTTGAAATCTTGAGATGTATGAAAGAATACAGTATATTAAGGACGAGTTATCACAGCTTTAAAAAAATGCATTGTAGATATTGAGATCAACAGAGTGAGGATATGTATTAATATGTATTATTACTTAAAAGATCTTATCCCTTCTTGTTTCTTTCAATTGTCTGCCTCTTTAATATGATCATATCTCCCTCATTTATTTTTGCAGTGTTAAATACAGCTCTTTTAGCCATTCCTTATAAAACAGTCCCTTTCTTTCTCTGCTTAAAAGACAGAAGTAATTTTCCCCACCTGTTACAGCTTGAAGGCATTTTCTGTGAACGCAGCTGACCTAATACTGAACACATGATTTCTCATGAGGGAGGCCTTGCCAGTGTCTTGTGCAATGGTCTGGGTACTCTGACATCTTCTCTGCTCTAGTGCAGGTAGGGTGCCAGTAGGTGAGTGTGGGTAGACTGCGTCGCAGCCTGAGTGCATAACTTTAAGTACAGCGCTGTGCCGTAGGAGCCCTTTTGCTCCAGTCTCGGATAGTTGAAGAACCTTTGGTGCTGCTTTCTATGTGCGCACGTGAGCACGGCCATGGTAGATCTGCCACCTCTTGTGTCTAACAACTGGTCATTGACATGGTCTACCCTGGGTAAATCCACCTAATGTCTAATTCTGTTTTCTTTGAACATCAATTTCCATAATTATTGCTCTTTTCAAAATTTGTTGTGTGTCAGTGTTGGGTAGCTTTTTGACCCTACAAGCTGCATACCGAAACCTTCGTCTAATTCAGAGCCATGGGATATTAGCCATAAATGTTGAGGAGCCAAAGAGAAAACATGAGCTGTTGCAGTTCCATCCTTTCAGTCTTCTGGGGTGGAAATTGTTTTATCCACCTGCAGTGATCACTTAGGCTCTTATGGGTTTGTTTCTAGTTGGGATACCACCTTTACTTGTCACAGTCCCTAAAATTCTGGATACTGTTCAACATTCAGGCTGACCTTACTGAAGCTAGTCAGTGTAAATGCTCTCCATTCAAGAGAGGTTTCAAGGAGGATTGTTCAGAATCTTAATGTTTTGAGTTTTACAACTTTTCATTCTGTAAATTGCTAGGTTTTTTTTTTTTTTTAATGTTTAGGCATCAACAAGCTTGAAGTTCCGTATTTTATACCTTGATCTTTTGATTCAACTGTGTTTGTTTGCAGATGTTCACAATTTGAAACAAGATTGTAATTAGGTACGCTCCCTGGTACTGGCAAACTACTTTTGCACTGCCTTTCTGAAAGGAAAAATACACACTGCTGAAAACTGTAATTGAAAGAAACCACTCTTTATTCTTTGCTGTAATTACCATAACGTAATTCTGAGCACAGGTGGGAATTTTCTATTAATAGGACATGCTTAGAATAAAAAAGAGAAAATGGCAAGGAATCATGCCAACATTTGTTTCCAAGAGAGTTCTACAATCACTTTAGAAAGGGGTAGTAACAAATAATTTCCTAAATGACAGGGTTTGTTTTTGTTTGTTTTCATTTATGTGTTTGCAGTTTGCCTTTTTGAAGCTATTTAAAAATTTTAGTATTTTTAGTATCATATGTTTATATTTTATTTCCAAGGGTCCCTCCCAAACTCCCTTTTTGTCCATCCTCACTGCTGGTCTACATAAATACTCCCCGATTTACTACTTGATTGGCATGTATTCCATTAATACAAAAGACTTACTATGCTACACAGCAAGCACACGTAGACCCTGAGTGGTCACCATGTTCACAGCTGCTCCAGGAACAATTCTTTAACTCCAGTGTACACAATCTTAGTTCATATCAATTCACTTACTGAGCCACTGAACAACTGAAACTTCCAGAGAAATTCAATCACTCTCTATAAATATGCTGTCCTCTGGCATAATTTTGTGTCTTGTGTGAAGTATTATTCTTTCCCATTTGTTCCTGTCAATTAGATATCACCCTGAGGAATGAAGACTTAGCCTTTGCTATACTTTTAGTTGGTTTCACTGCAAATTTTATGCTTGTATATGAATGTATAAGCACTCTTAATATTGGTATAGTGGGGAAAGGAAAGAGGTTCACAAGGTGACTGAATGAGAGATATGATTTTTTCTTTATATTTAAATAGGTTATTTTTCTTTCATTTTTCTGTCATCATTTGCTTTTGCATCATGGGTTCTGTCTGTCTGCTCTGCCCTGTTGGATCAATATTTTATATACAACTGATATAGATATATGTGTACTGGCTATTTTTTCTTCTTTCCAGACCAAGTCTTGATTCATCAGAAGGTAAAGGGAAAATAACTTTTAAAAGCTCTGGGCTTAGAAGGAAAGGATCATAGGTGTCAGGGGCTGAATGAGAACCATGGCAAAATGCCAAAGATCTGAGGATGTCCCTGAGCAGTAAATCCTATGGGCTATTCACCAGGTAGCCTTATCTTACAGTACCCTGTCTCCCTACTGAAGACAACGTTGTCTTTGAGTCTATTACTTCTGAAATGCAGGGGACTGACTTCTTAAAAAAAAAAGGTTACAAGGTACTAGATAGAACTGCCATCCCATTAGTCCTTCCCCAGTCATGCTTCTGCACACCGACAGCCCAGCTGAGCAGCAGATGGGAGCAGTTGTAGGCTCTGTGGAAGGACACATAGCTTGTCATTGACTTTCTTCTATTCCTCAGGCAAATTTGACCTTATGGTAATAGGGATTTTGCTTTCTTCAGAAGATGACATAGCTCAGAATAATTCCCTTTTTGAAATTTTTTCTGAGTGTTTCACAATCTAAAGGTTTTCTTCTTGAGGTGAAATTGGTATTTGAGCATTTGCACCTTCTTTTATGCTGTCTTAATGTCATCATCTTTTTTGTTTGGTCCCTCACTCCCCATTTCTGTGTATAAATAATCTCAGGAATTTTTGTCACATTCAGGTAAGCTGAAAAAACAAGATAGCAATAGTTTTACAATAAAAAAATGTTTTTTGTTTACCTGCAAATTTTATTCATGTATTACTTCTAGCAGGCCACTGCAAGAGGTTAGTCTATAGTGTGATTACAGCAGGCTTTGGGCTTTCATCAATTTCGGTTCTCCTATGAAGCCCTGATGTTGAGCCCATATGAGCAGTATGGGTCCTAATTTCTCTATCTGCAGTAACTGCTTCTGAGTTACTCCCTGCTTTGTGTGTGGAGGGGAGGGGTTATAACAAATTTTAAAAGCCTGGTTTAATCTTTCATATATTTTAGGATCTTGACAGCGCTATAATAGGGAGACAGAGTTTGGAGATGGAGATCAGAAACCTCCAAGATAAAGTGACTGCTAACCAGAAAGCTTTGGACGCCTCAAAGTGGGAACTGCACAATCTGAAGAAATCTTCCAGTGAGCTGGATGGAAGCTTGAAGAGCAGCAGAGAAGAGGCCAGGACTGCTCAGAGCTCTTTAGTGGCTTTTAAAGAACAAATTGCTACCCTACTCAGTGGTGGATCTTCAATAGTTAAACCTTCCGAGAAGGCTATTTTGGAGAGGATCCAAGAAATAAATTGCAAAGAAGAGAGTAAAGAAATAGTAAGTCACCAACAACTGTACTCGCCCAATGTGTGTATTTATTCTCTTCGGATCCTTTTTGATTTTATTCATCTGTTAGAGTGTTGTTTCCTTCTGCTTAGGTTTTGAAATTACAGAAACTTTTAATTTTGTTGTCTATTGATTTGAGATAATAGGTGAAAAGCATCTATGTTTTATTAAGTAGGAAGAGGTCAGAAATTAAATTAATAATAGGTGCTGTTAACAAGAAAAGACATGGAATGGTCTTTCAGTTAAGACATTGAAATTTGGTTTCAGTGCCACTTAGCGGACATCAAAAGTGGCTGTCTTGTCCCTATGATTTAGTGGAACATGTGAACAAGTATGGATTTGCTGCTACAATAGTGACCGCAAGGACTGACCTGTTTCTCAAAGCAGACATAATTGATGAGTTGCCTCAGGCAACTTATTTCCCTCCAATCCTCAAAACCTGCACCTAAAAAGAAAAAAGTATTTTTACACTTACAGTTAAATATTGTTGAAACCGTAACTGTTGACCATCCAGGAGAAAGGCAATAGGAAGGCAGCTGGGTATTCTAATGCTCTGGCTCGAGGGGTTTTGGCTGGTAGTATTTGCAAAGGTGTGTTTGCATGTACAGGTAGAGAAGGGACAGCTCAGGAGGAAGGCGAGCCAGAATACAGTCTGACCAATGTCAGTATCCCGACACTGTACTGAAGTTTCTCACTTGCTTACACGGGCATATATTAATTTTGTCAGCGAGGACTATTACTTAATTAAAAGTTACACACTAAATCAAAGGCTGTTTTTACAGAGCCACTGAAAAACAACTTTTGTGTCCTTGCCAGATTTTAAGATTCTAGCGTCTCCTACTGATGTGATAGTTTTTTATGTTAGCAAATGTTTTTGTATTCTGTCCAAGACTGGCAATAGCTCCTGAAAATATCCCTGTGCATTTTGATTAAATATTTTGTTAAAAAATACAAAACAGCTCCCCTATACCTTAGTTTGAGAGTCCGTATGCCAAATTTCAATGAAAACAAGCTTTGTGAAAATATTAACATTTGAAAGTGATCCACTGAAGTGGAAGTGTGGCAGCAACCTTTTAACAGAGCAGCTCTTTACTGTTTTGCTATATGTCATGGAATGTTGTTTCCATAAGCAAAATGCTTTCAAATTGAAATCTAATGAGAATTTTCTCTGCATGTGTGTGTGGTGTTCTGGCATACAGACCACTCTGTTGACATGTTGATTATTTTGGGAACTGCTGAGAAAGGGAAATTTAACTTGACTGGTAGCTATTGAGTTAAAAGGTTTTTCTCCTGGGAATGCTTTCAGGTGACCTGCTGCTTTTGTAAGATTCAGTTGTGGCTAAGTCCATTTTCATACTACATTGAGCAGCTGTTAGTCTCTTGGTGGATATACTACAGTACATGCATAGTGCGTGCTACTTAGTTCTTATTGCTCCTGATTTTATTCCTTAATATTAGCTTTACATGTTGGGTTGCCCACTTGATCATCCTGCAGACTGGTAGTACTGGGAAGGATTCAAACTTGGTCTTTATTTTGTTGCAGATACAAAGTTTTCCAGCTGCTTGAAAGGAATGTGGCTGGTTCTCCAAGTAACAACATTGCTTGGAGAAGTCATGTTCTGTTACAAAGAACTACTGTAAAATATACAATAATCAACTATTCTTTTTCTAAACAGCTGTGATTATTTTAGAGGTAAAGAAACTGATGTTCAGCAAAACAGGTAGTTTTCCATGACAGCATTTAATTTATTTGGGTGCTATGCTCTAACCTCTGTCTCGCTCTCCCCCCTCTCTGTCTCTCTCTCCCTGAGAAAGACCTGTTGACTTTTGCAATGGAAAATAACTCCCTTTTTTTCCCCTTGGGTCCGAGGATGGAGACAGATTTGTTTTTCAGTATTATTGCTATCAAAATTGAATATATGTGCTAAAAGGAAGCCTTTGTTACTAAGACAGAGCAGGTATCAGCTCCAATCTGCTGCTGCCTAAATCTGTGCTTTGGAACTAAGATGCTGGTCTTACAGTTGCCAGCTTCTGTTGGTTTATTTTTATATAGTAGAGGAGCTATGTCAGGTATGTCTAGCGTGGCATTCTGCCTCTGCTAGCAAATACAGCAATTGCCCGCTATTCTAGTATTCTAGGAATACTCCCCCAAAATGCTAGTCCTTTCTAAAAAAAAATTTGTGGCTCAGTTTCCTGAACCATAAATATTAGCTTTAAATTTAATATTGCTTGGTGAATTTGGTCATTGATGAAGTTTTGTGGATCATTGTATTTGCTGAGTATGTTAAGTGATGAAGCTTTAATGTTTTACTGCTGTGACTCATTTGGAAAAATTTATTTGTGTTGCCCGAAAGTGAACTATATTACTAAAGCAGTGCTGGCATCTATTCTCAGAAGAGTTTCTACATTAATATTAGGGGCTTTGAAATAACTAAGCTGGAATGTCAATATTATGCACCTATGAATCTGTTTCTAATAGAACATAGACTTTGTCATCAAAAACTTGTTTTACAGTGAACTGCTTTTCTTTCTGCAAATCAGAATTAAAAAACCATTTTTTAAGATTCCATTTGTAAGCAATATACATGTTGGTATGTATGTGTCTATCAGATTCCTACTGCATCTCAGAGTGAATTTCTTTCCAGGATTTGGATATAACATCAGCGTTAGGATATGTATGCTTTGCTATCGGTCAATCAAGAAAAAGGTTGTCTTCAGATAGGATTTCTTGTAGACCTTTCAGTAAACTGAAGTAAAAGACCCACAAAAGTGAGTCATTAAACTTCTTGGCAGGGTAAATCAGCCTGTACTGTTGCTGGTGCCCAAGCTAGCTTGTTTCAAAACAGCTCCTTTGTGGCTGCAATCCAGCAGCAATGCCAGGACAGCTAGGTATGAATCCAGCAGCCAGTGCCTTGCTGCTGGAAATTGAAAATGTACTAATGAATGCGCTAATGTATAAAGGGAAGAGGATTACAATTAGGTCTTTAGTTTCCCTGAGTAAAGATTGTTTCATTTCTGTCAGGACATTGCTGCAAACAATTTGCCTTTGCAAGCTAGATTAGTGGGATCAGGAAAAGACAATGCAAGAATCTGGGAGAAAGAGGACCCTCCCTGCTTGAGTGTTTTGATGCCTTCTCTAAACAGCTTTTGGTTTTTCATTTTTAAATCATCACTGCAGCTCCTCTGCGAGTTTTGTGTATAGGATCATATTCACTAGATGAACTGGCAAAATGTTCATCTTTACATCCAAGCCTGGTCAGCTATGTCTGGTTTACCTCCTGTCAAACGGAGCTGTGAAAAGTTTAAATTTTAAAAGGCCTGTGAAAAAATTATTCACTGCAACTGCTGTAGTCAGATTTTCTGTGAAATCTGAAATGCTCTTGAAGATTATGTCTCCTAGTTATGATTATTTTGGTATCTGAAGGGCATCTGAGTTAGTCATAGTCTGTATACTAGACCTTAGCATTAACATTAGCAAAAATTGTAATTTAATTTGAAAAAAATCAGCATATGCTTTGACAATGTCCAGTGGCAGGTATTCTATTGCAGGATTAAGAAACTCCTTTGAATCAGTGTCCTAATGATCTTTTCAGCAGTTATAGTAAGATGTGTATCATCTGAATATGTTTGGACAGCTCTTGGGTGTTGTTATCATTTATTATTTGTAACATACCGGAGAGGTTCACAGGCACCTGCAGTCAAGCAAGCAAATATTCTCAGTTCACACAGAGCTCAGCCCTGGTATGAGGTCTCTGGGTTCAGGTCCTTTGTTTGACAAGTTTTGTTGCAGATCTGTTGCAGCAAATTAAATTCATATAGTGAAAACTGTTTCTCTTGGCTATCTACCCATCTGACCTGAGATAGGAACAGCTGATCTGATTGTAGATTGTCTTAATTTTATCAGGTTTTGTCATTGCATATTGATATACAGACTCTTAAATGCCAAAATTTATTACGCGCTACTACTGCTCCCATTAAAATCTCCTGTTGTTCTCATTTCTTAATGATTTTTATGGACTGTCATAAATACATATTTAGTTTTAGGGATTCATCCACTTTACCCTTCCAAACAAAAGAATTGGGTGAAAAATAATTTGGGAAATTAAATTAAACATTGATATAAGCAGAGTAATATACGTACTGACTTAGGACTGACCAAGAAAACCCCAACCAACTAGAATGTGAGAAATTATTAAGAAAAAAGTTGAGAAGAAAATGAAAACCATAACTATGCCACTGTATAATCCATGGCTGCTGCATTCTGAGTAGCACACACAGTTATGATAATTTCATTCAAAAAAGGGCCTTCAAAAAGTACCCGTAAGGACCATGAGAGTGTCTAGAGGCTTCCATGCAAGGAAAGACTCAGCAGACAAGAACTTTCCAGCTTGGGTTGGTGAGTGCAATGCATTAAAAGAAAATATAAGTTGTAAGTACCATGATAAGAGATGTGGTAGCTCTAATGCTTTTCAGCTGGTAGGGATCTTAAAAAAACTTTGTACTAGGTGCATGTGTGTGTGTATATGGGTACATATAAAACAGTGGGTGTTTAAGATAACATCTTACCAAACCAGAACAGTACAGCTTATTGATAGCAGATAATACTAAGAAGAAGAGAATATTTAGTTGTTATGTAGGAAAAGAGGAAAAAAAATTGCCACTAAGATGTGAGGGACCTTGTCACATCATCCTCCATGCTACTTTCTTTTGCACTCACCCTAAATCCACCATGTGCCTGTCTCTATGACTTTTGGGCTGTTGAGGGAAATGCCCTACCGACTGCATAGCTGTTGCCAACTTCTGTTCGGGTGTGCTGTGGGGCTGGGCCTGGTGCTTTGCACGTGCCCTCTTCTTAGCACAAGCAAAAATAAAAGCATAGAGGAAAAAAATCAGGAATATTTTACTGAGGATTATTTAGTTGCAGCAGGGATGAACCCTGCTGTCCCCAAGGTAGGAGCTGCCCCTGGAAATGAGTATTTGCAACTTCTTGTAACACAAGAAATAAAATGTAATGAAATTATCTGGTAGCCACATTAAAACAAAAAGCAGGAAGTGTTTTTTTGCAGGCTGGCTGATCAAGCTGCACAAGTCATTGGCATAGGAAATTGTGGAGGTCAGAACCAAAAATGCAGCCTTTGTAAGTCACTGGATACAGGCATGGGTAGGGTAATAAGGGTGCAACTCCACTTTAGGAAATCCCTAAGTTGTTGATTGTCCCTAAGCCAAGGATGAAGATTACTCCAGGATGCTCTGGAAGATAAACTGACAGCTTGGTGGTTTTGTGGTCTCACCTTCTATGGTATGATCCCTCACCTTCTTATGTTTATGGACCTCTGAAGCTTGTAAAAGCCCCATGCAGCTGGGCTGCACCCAGAGCTGCTCTGCAGCCTGATAAAGGGGCTCTGGGTTCTCTGGCAGCAGTGCATCTCTGTGGGCACAAGTTACTGAAAGCTTATTTTTTTTTTTTTCCCTGCTGAGTGATATGTGATGCAGAAAAGCATAAACTGTGTGTGTGGGTTCTTGCAGTTTTATTATTCTTTAGTGTTTTCTACCACTGTATGAGCAGCAGTAATTTCTCAGTGTTTTTTAGGCGGATTGGGTACAAATTATTGTTTGTATTTAGTTGCAGTCTAAGTTGGAAACCTTTTTGTGCCATTAAAATTAATGGGCGTTTTGTGTGCTTATTGTTCATTTTATTAACAGGAGGCAAACAGATGCTTAAAGTGAAGAGACTGCTTGGAGATGAGTGTCTGAACACTGAGTTACAAATGCAACATAATTAATTATGTAACCAAATAAATATATGACAGAAGAGGAGGCAGGGAAGCAAGCAACTTTTTGGATAGAACTGTTTTTCAGTATTTGGCAGTAGTGTAATAAGATGCTTTCAAGCATTTAATTTATAAGTAGTTTACAACTTAAAATCCATAACATTATATGTAGGTGTTGCAAAGTTAACAGTGTAGAGCTACAAGTGTTTTCAGAATTGTTAGTCTAGTTTCTTGTTATGAGATTTTACCCTTTTAGCCTTGGGCTTTGTCTAGATTACAGATTTTTTTTTTTTTTTTTAAGCAAAGTCTTTTAAACACTCTTTAACAGTTAACAACTGGGAGGCACTCCTCTGAGACTTAGTTATCCATATCTACATTCTCACCTACATGCTGCATGTATTTTCTAAATCACTCTTCTCTGTTTTTTCCACTTCATAGATTAGTGATTTTATTGGCTTATTTTAAAGAATATTAGTTGACTGCCAGGTATTGCTGGTTTGCTAACATCTTTGGAAAGTTTGTGTCTAAATTAGTTTGTATTAATTTTTTATAGATAGTAGCCCCTTTTAGTCGGTTTACTTATCTTAAATATGGTTTCTGCTGTTCACTTTTGGGTGTCTCACATGTCACCACTTCTGCCATTTTCTTCTGGTGGTTGCAGCAGATTTTTCTCCTTCTGTCTTTTTAAATGTATTCATTTTAAAGATAGATATTTTACCCTCTTTTTAATAATTTAAGAATGCATCTTTCACATCTTTCTAACATTTCCACACCTGCCTAACCGCATATGTTTTGTTGGTTTGCTTGCTCCCTAGATGGTATCCCAGCTTGAAACCCAAATAGCTAAATTGACTGAAGCTTTGGAAAATCAGACCAGATTGTACCAAGAAGCTCTGGAGAGGAGCAGGAAAGCTGAAAAATGTTCTGAGACTTTCCAGGATCAACTGAAACACTTGGAAGAGGAATTACTGTCTGTGGATCTGATGCAAGATGGTTTGAAGCTTGAGAAACAAAAAGTAGTTGCATGCATTATTTTCTTTTGCATAAAAGTCACTAAAGACAGAGATACAGCTAATTGTATTGCATTGATCAGCTGGAGTATTACTCACATTACTGCAATGAATGCGAATTAGCAAAGTCAGGCATCGTGTAGGAAGAAGTAATATCTTTTCTTTGACCAACAATTTTAGTTGGAAAAAGTAGCTAAGCTTTTGAGTTCAAAGTTCATTTAATGTGAAAAAAACCCCCAGATTAAAAGAAGTCTCTGTAAATACAGCAGAAGTCCTTCAAGGATTCTCTGATCTCAAAGCTTTCTCTGATCTCTCTGTCTTTCTCTAATACATCATCTGGTCTGCAGTCTCTCAAGATCTTGTAGTCTTTGACGGTCAAGGCTACCAGGATTTTTTGAATGAACACACTGTTAGCCTATAACACATCTGCATACTAAGAGTTTGAAAAATGACATAGTTCCTGGAAAGCTAAACCAGCCATCCAATATGGCTAAGAAAGACAAAGTTGTAGCATGTTACCAGGCTTTGAATTTGCAAAGAATCAACAATTGGTTGCTGTCTGTTTTGCATTAGTCTGTGATACAATAACTTTTATGAATGAAGCATCCACCACATTGGGAGCAAACCAGAAAATGGAGCTGTTCCTTCCCCTCTGCTTCCTCTGTGAAGAACGTGTGGCCCTAGTTTCTTAATTTCTCTCTAGATTTTGCTCCAATAGAGATTTTTGTTGTGATTTTTTTCTGTTAACAAACAACTTCAGTGCTTTCTTCTTCTGCTGCTGTTTTTAACTTTTTGACCCAGAAGCGTCACAAAACAAAGAGATTCTTGCTACGTTTTTTCATCTTGGGCTCAAGCAACAGTTATGAAACTAGTGTGTTGTTTTTCTTTCTTTGTTGTTTCTTTGCAAAGATTATGACCTGCAACAGAAGTAAGAGAAAACAAAGGCAAACATAGTTCCTAGTGAGAAGAGCAGCTTTGGGTTAGGCAGGAGACGCTAACTGAGACCAGGGAACTAATGCAATTTTTAAAGAGCTAGCAGGGCAGGACAAAAGAAGGAAAAACCAGATTAAATAATATTTGATATCTGTATGTGTTCACATTAGTAAATCAGATGGAGATGCAATTAAAATAATCTTTAAAGCAATTTGTAAACTAATAACTTTTATCTCTAAAACTTGCTGTTCCAAAGAAGGGCAAAAGCCTGACCATGTTAACATTCCTGCATCTCCTCAGACTACACTGGATCTCATCCATGGCATCCCTGGTACCAGTTTTATCTGTTTTAGAGCTCACATCAGTGGGCAATCACAGCACTTGCAATTAGTTGGGATGTAGCTGTCCTTTCTAACTTTTCCCTGCCAATGCATGGTCGTGTAAAGCAGCAGAGCCACAGACAGGAACTGGAGTCAGACACACATACCTAGTGCTTTTCTTACTGCAGAGGAGCAAAAAACAATCTGGTCTTGCTAAGAAGATAAATACAGTAGGTCCAGGGATTTATGAACAAAATAAATGTTGACTGAAAAAGGACAAATGGAGACTTTGCAATTGTGTCAGGAGCATGTGCTACAAACATAGCCTTTCAGTACGTTATTTCTTGTGGATAGTGGACTTGGCTATGTATAGTTTGTTGCCAGTGTAGGGAGAATTGCTTTTAAATTGTACTTCAGGACTTTTAATGAAGTTTTATTATTCTTTTACCCACTTTTCCACATCTTATCTTAGTATCTGAAATTTCTGGAGCAACTTAATGAGAAGATGAAGCTGGATAGCCTAGCAGCAGAGGTTGGATTTGATATGAATGTGGATGCGATTCTAGCCCGGGTAGAGCAGTTAGTGAAACTGGAAGGTGATGCAGTGATTGAAAACAAGACGATGGCATATAGCCTAAGAAGGAAGGTAGGCAAAAAAGACATACTGTTACTGTTTGTTTCAAAGATAAATGTTGTTCTGGCCATATTTCTATAGTGGCTTGCTAAAGGCAGCAGATTAGAGCTTCATATATGTACAAGGAATTTCAAAGATGTCCATTACATAAAAAGAAGATGGTAAATGTTTGCAAACTGTGTGAACAGACTGCATATTAAAACAACTAACACCACCAGTCAGTTGAATACATGATACTGCTTTTCACAACTTCTTAAATAAGTGTATAAAGTTATGCATGTTTATATGAGTATATATGTCTACTTTTTAATACACATTTATAATATACTTTGGTAAACAACTACTGTTGATATTTAAATCTAAAAGGATCTGCTGGGAAGGGGGGCATCTTACACAAACTTCTCTAGAAACTAGTAGGATGTCGGCTGTACTCACCAAGAATTTCAACAAGAACTGTGCTCCTTTAGGAGCAAATCTGTTCAAATTTGATCAGACACCCCTCTGTCATCCTTTTATGACAGAGTGAAATCTTCTGGTTTTAGGCTTATGAGAATGGTTTAGAGCTTAGAATTAGGTCTGTTTAAGGATTAAAACAATACTGTATTTTTTCTGGAAGCAACTGCCTCTCTAGCAGGGAATATAGTATGTTCGTTAACACTCCTCAGATATTCCAGAGTAAAGCCTGGCTGCTCAGCTCAGGTAAACTGAAAACAGGTTGCTCCCTGAGCACCAAAATTACAAAACTAAGCTGCTGGACCTTGTATTGGAACAGTACATGAAAGTTTTCTTATTTCTGTATGTTGATTCTCCTTCTTGCACACTAGCCTTAATTAACTGATTAAAGGTGGAAATATCTTAAACTACCACCACTGAAACCACTGCCTCCTTAATGAATCTCTCTTACCTCTTGCATTTGACTAGTGTCTTATACTTCAGACAATCTCAGATGTAATGAATGATGCACAAGTATTTATGTTCAAATAGGGTGCAGTCTATATGTAAATTCATTCTAAAAGGTAGTGCACAAATTCAGGGATGGAGAAGCACAGTGAATTGGTAATATAAGAGGTATCAAGTTATTGTACATATGTTCATACTGCTTTACAGAGTTTTCAAGAGAGGAATAGGAGTTCAGGTTAAATATGCAACATGGGGATTAAATCTGCAAAAAAATCTGTGTAGTACCATTGTCTTTCACATATATTTTTTCAAATATCCTTGTGTTTGGAAAACTAGTTGAAGACTCAGAAGGAAAAACTTGAAAGCAAAGAGCTGCACATGAACCTTCTGCGGCAGAAAATAACCCAGCTGGAAGAAGAGAAGCAAGTAAGGACTGCCTTAGCTGCGGAGAGGGATGAGGCCAATCTCACTGTCAGAAAGTTACATAAGATGATAGAGAGGTTACAGAAGCAGCTTGATCTGGCAAGGGAAATGAATACTGATCTCAAAGCCAAGCTGTCTGAAACCAATGAACTTAAGGTGAGTTAAAAGGTTATATTTGTGCTTTTATCCATTTTTCTGTTCTAGTTGGATACAGCTGGAGTTCATTTACAATAAATGTGTACATGGAGAACTGCTCAAATCCATCTAGGTGGGGAAAGCAAATATAATATTACAATGTTTTGGGTATTTTGCAACTTGTTTTGATATACTAAGTAGCATCTGTAAAGCACAATGTAAATTTTCAGGCTAGTGTAAGAAAAATCCAATAAATGCATCCCTTTCTTTCCTGTTGATGTAGATGTAATCTTAGATTTTCCCATACATCGTTCACAGAACATCTATTCTCATAGGTATGGGGGGAAAAAAAGGGGATTTTTTGCATAAACCAGGCAAGATGCTAAATTTTCATTGTTCCTGTGTTTTATTACATTGCAGCAGTAATAAATTACCCACTTTAACTCAGGTGAAAACAAGTAGTTTGCAGTCATTGATAGCTTGCCACCGCTGGAAGAAAGGAAGATTGTGAGTTTTTGTCTTGTGGCTGATGGAGTGAAATAGATAAGTAGGTGCATGTTCCAACTGAAGGATTTTTACCAGCAAAACATTTGGCAACTCTTTTTCATACTATTTTTTCCAGGGACTAGCAGAGAGCGAAATCTCACTGTGGGTTTTTGTCTGTCTGGTTACCTCTTTTCACAAAACCTGTAGAGAATTAACTGTCTTTGAAACAAGAATCTTTTTGTTAATTGAGTTGAAACTGGCCAGCCTCCTTTAATAACTTTCCAGTTCACCGGTACATGTGGTTTCATCAAGAACCCATAAGAAACCACATTAAAGTGCTTACTCATGATTACCCCTGATTATCTTTATTATTTGTGTTAGATGAAAAAGTGTGACAAATTTAACATTACTTTATGTTATTGCAGATCAAAACTTTGGAGCAGAACAGAACAATAGAAGAACTCAATAAGTCTCAAGGCAAACTGGAAGGAATGAAAGAAAAGGCTGAGAAACAACTTACCTCTGTCAAATCAGAACTACTTTTAAAGGAGCGTAAAGCTACTGAAGATAAGGAAAAAACCAAAAATATGTTAGAAGCAGTTACCAGTGAGATGAAGGTGCTTAAAACAACCCTTGAAGAATTAGCAAAAAGAGAGAGACAGGTAGGTGTATAGGTATTTGACAAGTGCTGGCTGTCACTTAGAATATAGAATGTGGTATAGGTGGAGAAGCTATCCAGCTGTGCTGAAAACTTTTGTGAACATTATTAAACAAGGAAATTTTAGCTCACACTTGTGAGCCAGAGTGGCAGTTGTGATTCTGAGAGGCAAAGCTATTCTTCAAGTTATATATGCAACAGAATGAACAATAAATACAGGCATTTTCTTTGTTCACTGTAAAATATTATATCATCTTTAGGAGAAGTATAAAATGCTTTAAAATCCTAGTATCTTTTTAAGGTATGTTTTTTCCATATATCTTAGATATAAAACTTATGTGCACGTTACCATGTATAGGCTATAAATTCAAAGAATGTTGGAAAAGATCAGAAAATTAAAAGAACACACAAAACAAATCAGACTTAATATTGAATGCAACTATTTTGGATTGATTTGTGACATATAACTGTTAAAATTTAGGTAAGAAAATTTTTGTGGTAACTCACTTTGGGGAGGGTATAAGGAGTTTGTGGGAAACACATTAGTAAATGTATTCCATTCTAATTTCAAAAAATTGTGAAGTATGTAGGTAATTGCCCTGCATATTGTGTTTTGTAGCAACATTATAGATGGCATAATCGTTGAAAGCCAATGGGATACTTCCTTAAAGTAAAAAATGTGTAATTTTAAATTCCTTATTCCAACTGCTTAGAAATTTCTTAGTTTTTCCAGCTAAGAATGTTATGGTATGTGTTGGCCTTAGCAATGATTCTGGATGAAAATTAAGAATGCTGTTTCAAAAAATTAGTCTAGAAAAGTGTTACTTTGCTCACATGGAGAAAAAAACAACAACCTGGGGGTCTTTCTTCCTGGAAAGCTTTAGCACTGTTTTGTTTTATAACAAATGTTAGAAATTTGGCAGGAAAATTTAATTTCTTCATATGTCTCATGAAGAAGCAAAGCATCCTGCACACAGAAAAAGGTATGAATGATATTCAGGAAATTATTCTATGGAGTCATACATTGAGTACTTGCCAAAAACACACAAATGTTGAATTTTTACTGACTGAACCCAAGGCGTTTCAAGCCACTTGAATGCTGTTGCAGTGTTCTTTGGCCAAATTTGAAGAACATGGGAAAAGTGAGGTAAATGGGCTACAAAATGCAGAATGCTCAAGCACAGCATAGCACTAGTTCTCAGGCTTTCTGGGTTAGTGAAAGAAAAATGTCAACTTACAATTCACCAGCATCCACAATCATCTGCATCACAAGAACATTTCAAATACCTGCAGGTGGAACTATACTACTAAGCTGGGAGCACAGCTGTTTGCAAAACCAATGCCTAGTACTTGTGCAGTGCTGATCAGCAGTAATGGCATTTTAAGAATATGAGAATTGCCAGTAATATTCATAGCTTACTGTCCTGTATCTTAACAGTTTACTGAGCTAAAATCTGTCCTTAAATTAAAGCTACTATTGCTAAATCAGAGAATTTGTTCCAAACTCTCTCTCACTAATTAATATGTGAGTTTTTTTCCTGACTTCTCCTGAACCATTACCCCAGGAGAATTCCTTCTTTATCCCCAACCCTGTGTAGTTCTTCACCTGCTTTGGACTCACTTGTTCTTCCTTCTTGGGGAAGCTAAACAAGACCAGACTTCTCTCACTCTCTGTAAAAGGTAGCAAATGCAGATGTTAAATACTTCTCTGAGCACGTGTGTATATATTTAATCTGAATATAAGCACAGCCATGTCATCTGTGTGTGTATACATGTTAAGAAAACTACTAGAAACTGAAATTGCCGTTACCTGATGGAGTTTTTGATGTGGCCAGGTTAACCACTTGTACATGAATTTGCATGGTTTTTTCAGGTATATTCTGCTTTCTATGGATATCACTATGTGTAATGTTAAATAACATTGTAAAATTGCATGGCTATTTTCCATGCTGTCAAAATTAAAGGTATGCAGAATTGAACTACTGCCAACTGGTTAAGACATTGATTTGTCTTGTGAACATAAAGAAAGACAGAACATACCCAAGTGAAGTCAGAAATTAAGATCAGATTGAAATTAATTGAAATTGAAATTTAAAATTAACTCATAATTGCGTTTTAACACAGTGTTTCTGGTTGTTCTTTGCTCTTCAGACTAGTAATTCCTGCTAAGTTAAAGAGGAAAAATTAGCTTTGACATTTCTGTGGTTTGTTCCTTTTTTTTTTTTCCCCCCCAAGAGAATGCAGAGAATCAAAGCATCCAAATTGTTAGAAGTGAAGCCCTGTAGGAAGGATGTAATAACACTGCCAATCTGCTTTAGGATTAACAGTCAGTTCTGGTGACTGTAGTGAATAACAGCAAAGTGTGCATATTCTTGGGTAGACATATAAAACCATTAAAAAAGAAGGTGTTCAAAGCATTATTAAATCATACTGCAGAGTAAAAACCAGAGCGGTGAAACTATATGTGAAGAGTCAAAAAAGTAGAGATTACTAGAATGGATATATAGCAGGGAATTAGTTGGATATATTGAAATTTTGCGAGAGCAAGTTTACAGATATCCATACTGGATTTCCTCTGTCTGGGGTGAACAGAAAAAGTTTCTGACTTCATATATCATTATTGCATATTTCTGAATATAAATAAATATCAGCATAGCCAACATTTGTTTTAATAAGACTAGATAAAGGGTATGCATAATGACTGATGATAAAAGGATGTTCACAGGGACTGATAACATCGGTATGTGACCACTGCAGTCAACTACAGATTAAAATCTGAATATATTTTATTTTTATATCTATTTAACTCAAGTCCTTATTTGCAGTAGTACTTGGAGTAAGAGTATAAATGTCAATGTTTTGGTTGAGTTTTTGATGGTTTTGTTATAAGGATTTTTTCCAGTCTTAATTTCCCCCTTTTTTTTTTCCTCTTTCTCTTGGAAGAAGACCTGTTATACTTTCCTGTAGGTACAGGGTGAAAACAAAATGTGGTGTCTGGTTTTTACTTCTGCTTCTCCCTCCTAATATCTTGGGTGAAAGCTCTAAATTGCATTCATTTCCTCTCTTTTACTTCAGATAATGTTACTCACTGGATGGAAGGTGCAAAGAAAATTTATCATGAGTGCTTACTGCTGTAGCAAACCTTTAGTTTTGAGTCTTTAGTGATGTTTGTCTTTTATCATTTCTCTCCTTTACTTCAAATTGTGACTATCTTAGAAATATTAACTGATATTGAAGAAAACCTTAAATAGAGTTAGGTGGTACTTCCATTAGCTTGTAGTATTTCAGCAGAACTGTTGTGTTCTTAATACCTCTGTTACATTGTTTTTAAAGCTGAAATACATTTCTGATCTAATTTTTTTTTCTAGGTCTTACGTGTTTTAGTGCAAGATTTTAAAAAGTTGTTCATGATGTGCTTACAGCACTGTATCCACTTAAGAGTGTAAACACGCATCTTATTCACGTGGGATGTGCAATAGCATTCTAAAGATCGTCCAGCATGTATCATCTGTTGCTTTTGCTTGGAGTTTTTAAAATTCAGATTGATGTCCCCTGGCGGGGCATTTTTGCATCCAAGAGTGATGGTTCTCTTTGTCAGTTTATGTGGAGAATTTCTCTTTGTAGTGAACCCTTCTGCATTTTCACTGAACTACAGCTTTGTCTGCACTGTACTCTATATGCCACAATATAATAGTCAGAAAAGTAGGGGTTTTGTCTGTTATTCCATTAAAGTGGAAAAAAATCCTCAATTTAAAATTCACATAAATGAATGGCTTAAAGGATTTCTTTAAGGGTTCTGTGTGCTTTCCAGTTTAGGTTATTTGCTGATCAAAGTTATTGAATTTTTAACATATTTATTGTCCACTCAGGATAGCTATGATCGGAAATAAAGAGTGAGATAATTGTGTATATGTTTTAATTTGTATCTATTCTCTCTGGCAAAATTCTTCCCGATCAATAATCTGTGTCAGTGCAGCAAATTTAATTTGATAGCGTTTGATACATGGTTGTAGTGCAATTTGGTTTACTCACAGTTGCCACAATTAAGTTGAATACCTTGCAATAGCAAAGATATGAGAGCAAGAAATCTGGTGCAAAGTGCAGATCCTAATGTGCTCCCAGGGGATCACTTGGGTTTGCTGTGTAGACGTCTTGTGGGGGTTTAATTCATCCAAAGACTGGATCTTTGCAAAGGGCTGCCTTCATATTTTAACACAAAGTCTGTATGGAAACAAATTCCAGCTCTGCTGCCTGCTCATTCTGTCTGTGATCCAGATGTTTTTTACAAAACATCTTTAGTTTCTGCTAAATTATACTTTCCTAGCCCACTGCCAAAGCCCCACATCAGTGACTTCCCAGCTTGGTGTTGAAGAGAATATATGGAACTTGGGGGTTTTGGGTGTTACAGTGTTTCATCCAAGACATTGCACTGCTTTGGTAAGACAGATAGCTGGGACTGAATTCTCAAATCCTTCTGCCCTATACTGTCTTGGTTTCCATATTTGTTTTTCTGAACTGATGGCAGCTCCTTAGTGTTTGTACTGGAGTGAAACAAACTGTCTTTGGCAAAGTCTTGGAACTGATATCTCATTTTCAGGGTTTTTGCAGCTTGCCTCACAGATGTTATAACTGCTTTAGAGTTCTGCACAGTATTCTTGGGGATGGACAGGTATTTCAGGAGTGCTTTTATCTCCATTTCAGGAGTGCGTTTATCTCCTCCTTACCATTAGCTGTCAGCGTGATTGGTGGAGTGAGGGTGCTGCCACACCAGGACGCGAGTCTGGCTTCTTGATGGTTTTGATGTTTCTGAGACATTTTGAGTCTCTGTCATGCTTGGGCATGGGGATCTCGACGTTCAAATAGATAGCAAGACAATCACATTTCCTCAAATAGGAACATTTTCCTCTTTTAATTGTGTGTTGATGATAAGGGATATTAAGGCATTGGTCATTTGGGCTGTGTAATGCATTGTCCATTGAAAAGGCATTGAAGTTTGACTTATAATGATCCATATTGTGAGCTGAGAAGAGTAAATCAGCATTCATGTTCATCTGATCTTAAGTTTTTAATCTGGTTGCTGGCAGGGTCACTAGTGATGACAATTACTTGTGGATGTCTGGCCATTTGGAACTGCAGAGAGAAATCTGGTTTCTTTAATTACTTTGCCAAATAATACCCTTCCTGTGATATATTTTCAGCAGCTATTCCCAGAAAAAAAAATGAGCATTTCCCAGGCTGCATCTTGAATTTTGGCTGCATCCTGATTCCAAGTCAAAGTCAGACCGAAGGATGTGCCAAATCTCCACCTTTCTTCCAGCTTCCTCCTTTCTGTTGTGGTTTCCACAAGAAAGTGCAGGGTGGAGGGGAGAGGTGGCAGGCAGTGGTCAGGAGCGTGAGGTGGGCGCATCCCACCACCTTAGCCTGTGCTGTGGGATGCGCCCACCCGAGTTGCCAGTTGTTTCTAGAGTTTGCAGTCATCTAGGTCAAGTACATCCCCCCCTTCCTGTCTTTTCCTCAGTTTTTGCTGTTGAGTCGGCTGGGAAGATATGCCTGTGAAGGATACTGAAGAACACTTGAAACTGTGTTTTGTGTTCAAGAGACTTAGCACCTCGGCTGTTTACTTGTTTTGTTGTTTGAGGTGCGCCCCAAAAGGCTGTTTCCATCCTCTTCAGCTCTCTGTTGTATTGAGCAACAGCAGAAATTCCTATAGTTTGCACTGCTAATACAAATGCTTGTGTTTGTATGTGTACATATATATATATATGTTTTTCCAGGCATCTCCTTTGCTTGGTATTTAATTTATTAGTAATTCCTTTCTGTTTGCTCTTGCAGCTGGCGGACTTCCGAGAGGTGGTCTCGCGGATGCTGGGCCTCAACATTGCCAGCCTGGCTCTTCCTGACTATGAAATCATTACACGTCTTGAAAGGTTGATTCACTCCCATCAGCACCACTACTTCCCCTGTGTCTGCCTCACAGATGTGGCAAGGGCACCAGAGGAACACTCGCAAAGAAACATACACCTTCTTCACTGAAACACACATTTTGTAAGGAGACAGAACAAAGTAAAATTTTCTTTTGTGCTTCCCTACCTGCTAGACATGCATAGAAAGCAGATATTTATTTCTGTTCCCCACTCTACAGATACCGACTTGGGCTGACTTTTTAGTGTTTCAGGAGGGAGACTGAGACGAATGGATAAAGTCAGCAGCCTAAGGATAGCAAACAGAAAATCCGTGGCCAGCATCATACCTCACTTATGAAAATGAAAGGCAATACGTGAACAATGTATAGCCCTCCAGTTTCATTGCAGAGGCATTGAAGGCATGGGCCACCCGAGATCAGTTCACAGTTTTGGGAAGAACTTGGTAATGAATGTCAACTTCAGTGACATTCCCTGTGCTTTACCTCTGGGTGACAGGGATGAAATAAAGTGGGGGCTGTTCTGCTGCTGTTCCTGTTGCACAATGGGACCCCTCTCTGCATTTTTACCCATAAAGACTCTCCAGCTTCAAGACAGTTACCTGGAAGTTAGAGGACTATCACAATTTTGGAACAAGGGGGTTTTTTCTTCTGTTGTTTTCCATAGTCTGCTCTTGTGCCAAAACAAAAAGTTATCAGCAGAGGCTCTTTCACAGGGTCCAGTCATGTGCCTGGTGTAGGTATATTTGGTAAAACTGCGTGTTGCCCTTGGTCATGATGCCTTGAAAGTTTGTCTTCTAGCTGCTGTATTCTTTGGGCAATTAATCCATAGGCCAAATAAGTGGCAGTTCTTCTGAGTTAATAAAAAGTTATTTTAAAATGCTCATCCACTACAGAAAATAGTTGAATTACTGAAGTATTTATTTTCAGAAAAGCAATGATGAGGTGTCCAGAAAGCTGCTTGTCTATCACTCTTTCTGAGTGTTGTTAAAATTAATGACTTTTTAAAAGAAATTTGAACAATAAATCTGTTTTAATAGCACACTCAAACATGATTCTCTGTTTTTAGTTGTCTCTTCTCATTGTATATCGTATATGGATATGTAGAACAGTAAAGAAGACTTACCTATTTATGTCTGACCATTGTGGACTTTCTACAGTACCTCAGCAAATGATAACCCACTCACTAAAACTGACCACACTATTTTAAGAAAAACGAGACTTTTTCAAGTAAGCGTGGTAATCTTAGTATCTGGCTAGGGACTTAAAGCATTGTAGGTTGCTTTTATTTCGCTTGCCTCTGAAAAATAATTTCTCAGTGACTTGTTAGTAAAAAAACAACAAACATCCAAGCTTTTGCAAAATCAGTCATTGGAGGAGATATGGTAAATCATGTATTCTTATGCTCCTGTGGCTACCTGGATTAGAATCAGTTGCCTTTCTTGTTTTATAGTGTAACATTGTTTTTCAGGTAAAGTTTAAAAAATGGAATAAAGGAAAAAGTTAATATTAAATTATATAGACTTAAACTTCAGAAAGCACCACAATTTCAAAGTAAGATAAAAGATTGAAACGTAAATATTTTTAGGCATGATATGTTGTTTGGGAATTTAGAGGGTGGAAAAGGATGTAATAATTTTCTGATTTTTCATGAGACAATAGAAATCGTTTCAGCTTGTGTTTTGCTGATTCTATAGGCACTTCTCTTCTGCTTGAGTTATTACTAAACAACAAAACCTGTTTTCTTCATCCACATTAATAAATACATTAAATAAAAGCATATTTTACCATATTTTTGCAAGTTAAATAAACCGCATTATAAGATTAGGTCCACTCAGCCCAGATAATACATTCATAACTTTAAGAAATAGTCTCTGAGAGTGCCAATCATAAAGTAAGTATGCATATTTGGCCATATTTTATGGTTGTGAGATGATTTCCTAATGTCTGCCAGGAGACCTAAAATCTTCTGCCATGCTCGGCAGTCCTGTGTCCTGCCACCCCGTGACCAGCCATGGCACCAGCAGTGAAGTTCCAGCCCCACAGAAGCCACCAGCAAAGTTCTCTAAATTACTTGAGATGACGCAGGTCTTCACATGAAGTTGGTAGCACAGCTTGATTACTGTCTTGCGTGTTAAGCCAACAGAAAGTATAATAAGGGTTTTCTAATGCCTCTTTTTTTTTTTTTTACACGGTGGATCTGTATTTTTTGAAATATTAATGCTAATGTTCATGAAGGAATATGACCTCATAGCTGACTATCAATATTCCCTGTATTTGCTTTACTTTTGGAAGAGTACTGACATCTTTATTCATTTAGCCAAAGCAAATACCAAAAAAAGGTAAAGAAATAATTTGACATGAACAAAGTTCAGGTGATTTTTTGACCCATGTAATTTAATTAACCTCTGAACAAAGTTTAAACTGCCTTGCAAGCTTTTTTTAAGGTTTGTTTCATACAGCATTGAACCTAGTCTTCCTTTTGGGAAAAAAAAATAAAACAGGCTTATGAATGTTTTCAACATTTGTTTCAAATGTTTTCTTCTTTTTTAAACCAAGATGTATTCAACACAAGACAGATCTGATAGAAACTTGAAAGTGCGTATTAAGGCTGTGTCAGCAGACACCCCTCTTTCAGTAGATTATTTTTATTAGGTTTCTTTGTATTAAGAATTAAGGATTAAGAGTTTGCTATCTGTTCATAATTAGTCTTTTATTGTGGTAAAGGATTCTTGATTTATCAACAGAATACATATTAAAAAAAAGTAGTTTGTGTGAAATCACAGAATGGTAGTTACAGGGCTAGATTTTCTTTCTCCAAATAATAGCTGAACCAACTCCAATGAAGACAACAACATTATTTCAGATTGGCAGTATTAAAAGAAGACAAAACTTGACAAATTGAAAAGTTGCAATTGTAGATATTGAAATGAAATAATTTACATGCCATAAACATTGTACTACAATAAAATCCCAATGCAAATAGAAAAATGAGTGTTATAATGTTATAAGTGTATTAAAATATACGCAACTGAATTTTTGTCTCTGCAGCATATTGTTAATAATACATTGTTCGAAACACAGGAATTCATGCAGTAGGACCATGATTCCTCAAAGAAATTAAGTGCAAAAGCATTTAAATGCTTTGCTGAATTAGAATTAGGAAGTATAAAGACAGATCACATTAAGTTACTCTTCGACTTACGTTGCTCTAGAGTTTATTATTACTATATAAAGCAGTTTGCTTGCTTTTCCACATTTCCTTTCTGTGGGTGATGTGCGCATCATCCGTGTTTTCCTAGGGCTGTTCAGTTACGGGATTATTTGGCACATTATGATGATGCAGAGGAGCGGAAATATGGATGAACCAAGTCATAACAGATTTTGAATAAAAAAAAGCAGATGTGGAATCAGGCACATTTCTAGAGAAAAAGACTACTGGATCATGCATTCCCCCAAACTTTTTCGTATGAAATAGAAGTATTTTTTAAGACTACAGATGCTGACCATTTCTCTTGACCATCAAAGAGAAAAAGGGGGAGGAATGGAACAAAATTAAGTTAAATTCTCTATAATTTAGAGAAAAGGGATCTCTGATATCACTGAAGCACAGAAAACAAAATTAGTTAACTATGTGGAAAATAGAGAAAACGATAGTTTGCCAGAATAGAAATTGGAAAGAATGTTCAAACATTATCCTTTTCAAGTGGAAGATTTCAGATTGCTTTGTTCTTCTGTCAAAACAAGTGAGAATCCTCTATGGCAATGCTTTTTTTTCTGGAAGAAAAGGAGTATGAGTTTATTAGACTGTCCTCATAATTACTCAGGAATAAGTGAGTCAGAAATAAAAGATCTACAAAACAAGGCAATTTGCTTGAACAAAATAGATGACTTTTCTAACAGTTTTAGTGTCAGCTAACGAGCCATGAGACAAAGAAGAACACTTTTTTTCAGAAGGCAATAAATAACACAGTTGAGGTATGTTTTCTTATTTTTTTTGCCCTGATTACTTACAGTTTTGGTAAGTAGGAGAAACAAGAGAAAGAAGATTGCAGTGTGAGCAAATGGGGTACAAACTGAACTTCCAAGTAGTCCCAGGTAGAGAAGTCAGCTGTCAGATGGCTTTTGGTAATGCTGGGGATGGGACTAGAGGGCAGGCAGTCTAACCAAGCTGGGAGCCGAATAGGATTAGGCCCCTGGATTTGTATATGTACATGGGTGTTTTTATAAAATGATGATTTGGGTTTTTTTGGGGGAATGGAATGTTGGTGTGTTGGGTGGGGAAGGTGCATGCTTGGTTATAAACCACATATTCAATTTACTATTAATATTTTTAAATAGGCCACTGAATGCAATTTAATCTGAAAAAAGGACCTTGATCTACAAAATATTCCTGTTACCACACATTAATAGTGACAAATGCTCTTTAGGGTGCTGATTAAGAGGCCTGAATTAATTCTAAAAGAATAAGCTTAGTTGCCCCTTCCACAATCATGCGAAGGGCTGCTGGGGTCTGGGCGGTGTGTCTGGCTGTGCTTGCGCTGGTGCGTGCTGTCTGTCCCCCATCGGCTGCCAAGTCCCCTCCTTAGCCGTGACCCTGGCCAGCTGGGATGCTGTACGGCTCCTCAGGCTGGGAGCTCTGATTACAAAACAAATATGTGGTGGTAGCTGTGGGATGCTGGGAGACCTTCCCCAGTGTTGCTATGAAGGCAGCAACACGCCAGCAGAGCTGACTCAGCCCTTTCCCCTCCTGGTCATGTTTTCGTACTGTGAGGAAGAGCACGGCCACAGCGGCTCTGCGGGATGTGGCAGGGCATTAAGGAGAGCCTTGCAAATGGGGCTGTAAATCTGGGCAGATCGAAGAGCCACCTCTGGTCCTGACAGGGAGTGTCTGCAGTCTATAACCCACGCTTTGACTGATGGCCAGACTCCTCTTCGGCTCAAGCTGGCATAGTGAAGAAGTAAGAAGCACTAAGACAAACATGTCAAAGCGTTTTCCTTCTTCTGTATATCCTTCATACTTCAGTAACAGTGTAAAAATATGCAGTATGAATTATAAAGTAGCAGTATAAATTTATATGGGCAGCCACTCTGGCTGGCTTCTTGCCCTTAGGGGTGCTCAGAGACTCGCAATTAATCAAACAGGCATCCCAAAGGACAAGCAGAAATATAGTACTGGCAGGCACCTCTCAGACCTTTCTTTGAAGTAATTTGTTGTTTTTTCTTAGCCTCCACATGCTCTGTTAAATTTGCTGTCATTAACAATGTCTTTCTCACCTTGCTCTTTCACAGATCACTTATCTGCAGCAAAATCTCTGTGGCCAGCCCTGTTCTTCATCCGGCGGGGTTTCAAGTCCGTTCCCCGCAGGGAGTCCCAGCGTCAGCCGGGTTGTGTTGGGCTGCTGGAGAAATCTGTCCACGCTCTTGCTCTGCTGCCACTTTCTGTCCCTCAGCCCTGGCAGCATCCTCCTGCGCTGTGCACTTCACCTCTAGCCAGGGTGTGATTGGGCCTTTCCAGCGTCGCGCGAAGTTCAGCAGACACCAAGATACAGTTCACTTTCTTGTGTAAGACTGCAGAGTCTTTTAGGCTGCTGCAGACACTTGAAGATGCTTCATACCCCTTTTACGTAGTTTTCTGTAGCTGCTGGGGTGGGGACAGTAAGTATGCTCTTGTGTGGCGAGGAGAAAGAGGTTTTGGTCAACCTAAAGGGATCCTATGAAACAGCAAGCCTATGTCAGGCATATGACCAGAAGGGGATAGATATGTACTGCTGGTTCGTGGCAGGGAAGGTGGAGCTGCAAGAAGAAGAAGAAGGAATAATACGAGGGTAAAATGATAGCAGCAGACAAATCAGACAGGTGCAGATGCAGATGTTTGTGAAACAGACTACAATTATTTTTGTAGCAGAAGTACTATGGCCATCAGTGTAGATGAAGGAATCCTGCAGGTTATGGCGTAAAAGTCCCTTAGAGCTTTCCTTGGAGATCAGTCCAAGCCAGGCTGCGCAGAAAAGCACTAGACTAGTGCTGAGATTATCATGATAATGTCAATGTCTAATCATTTTTATATTGTTTGGTATTACAGACATTTAGAATAATACTTCTATGGTGTCACTTCAGTGTGTGACACCACTAGCTAGGTCTGGCTGCCTTTGAGAAGATGGATTGAGAATCGTTGAACAGTTGTTGATAGACAACAGTGCTGGGGAGTGTCCAGCAGGAATGGAGAAGTAGTGTGGCTCATATAACATTTAGGGACCCAAATCTGAGCATGTGTTGATGACATTTAGCTGCCTGAGGGTTTGTAGAAGGAGGTGGGACAGAGAGTATTTGAGATGCATCTCACAAACTCATGGAGCTAAAATGGATTGATTCAAGTGGCTAAAAATGTGCTTGAAGATCACTTCGTTTTTTACTGTTAACCACTATTCATCTCAACAGTTCAAGATAGCAGGCCATGGAGAGCATAGGAATCAAAAAAGAATAAATATTTGAAAAAGCAATCAGTAAACAGAGATGGATTTAGACTAATGACCTAAACAGAAAATAATGTCATGGGTTCAGAGCTGCGCAGACTAATTCTCTGGTGATAAATCTTAACTGCAAGGCTTTATAAACTTCTCCTGACTTGTGGATGAGCTTCAGGATAGAAACAAGAGGAGCTAGTTGCCCTTGGAAATCTGCCTGTGATGTAGAGGGAAAAAGGGAAGCTGGAGCAGGAGGAAGGGCTGATGAAGTGCTCGAGGACCGCTGCGCAGCTGGTTTTCAAAACAAGATAGGTAAGCTTCCTTTCAGCCTCACAAAGCTCTACGAATGGCAATGTCTGCGCCAGCAAGTGACAGAGATCCAAAATCCTCCCAGTTAGGATAACAATTTTTTACAACAGCTTTTTTATTCTTAAGCAGTGTGCTTTCAAATACTTCTAATATATTTCTTTATAGTGGCTTCCTTGCCTGAAAGTCAAAGAGGAGGCTGTATTTCTCCAAAAACGTTCCCTCTGTGGTTTTCCTAAGAAATTCTTGACTGGTTTGGGAGTTCAGTTTATATATGTGTCTGTAGCACTAGTATCATTGCCTGTCATGCAATGTGATGCTTTGCTTTTATTTACAGTAGGAGCAAAGTCTTCCATGGCAGCTGACACAATCTATTCATTTGAAAATTCAAGACAAAATGGTTCAGTCCTTCCTAAGAACAAGACTAAAGGAAAACCCTTCATTTGCCTATATCCATAAATAAAAATCTGGCAATTTGGAGCAATTCAGGCCAGAATAAAAAATTACCTTCTTTATAATGAGTATTCCTGGCTGCTCTGGGCCAGAGCAAAGGTTGACACATCTCTCTGCTCCCAGTGCTCTTTTCACTAGAAAAAAGCAGGAGTGGAAGGAGTGGTCTGGCTCAAAGCCACAAGGGAAAAGAGGCAGACTCGGGAAGGAGCTAGTTATGGCAGGTTTCACAGGGAAGGGAAGAGAAAGGAAGTTTCATGGGAGAGATACAGGAAAGGCAGGCTGCAAGGAAAAAAAAAAAGGGAGAGGTGTGAGTAGCTGGGTAGGGATGTGGGGATGAACGTTCGGGAGAGCCGAAGCTTGGGAAGTGAGTAGCGGGTAGCAGTGAGGACGGGAGCACTTCGGAGCTTCCTACTCATGGACCAGGATAAAGGACAGGGGGGAAGGCAAGGGAGGGAGACTGAGGTTGAGACTGTTGGGTGCAGTAAGGGGAAAACCCAGGAACGGGATGAGAAAATCAGTGCGCACATGTCCAAATGAAGGAGGAAGAGTGGGAGGAAGCAAGGTGGCATAGGATGGAAAAAGGCATACAAAACAGGGTTTTGTTGTGCAGGGACTCTCTTGCTTTGTGTGCCTCACTGTGGTCACTACAAGTGCCTTCTAGCAGTGGTGCATGCTGCCAGACTGCTCTTCGGCAAGTGCTGTTTGCTTCCTTGTGCACCTCTCACAGGGACTGTCTTGAGTCAAATCTGTTTCCACGGACAGCACTACTCCCAGCATTTCACACCAGTAGGAGACTGGGCACGCAGTCTTTGTGAAGTTCTTCCACTGTGTTTATGCACATGTGTTCTCCATATCGGAAGGGCTTTAGTATCTGGGTTTTGGAGGCGCAGAGAACTCTGCCAGTGTCTCGGTGAGTTCGCCTAGCTTCGGCTGGATGAAACACTTCACCCAAGGATCTCCGTTCAGTACGTTATTAAACCCAGAAGGTCAGAGGAAGTGCAGGTTTGGACAGCAGCTGAGAATCCTGTGTCTCCTCCATACCATAGAGAAATTTGTTTTATAGTTTCTAAATGAAACAGGATTTTAAAAGCCTTTTCTATGTGTATTCAATGAAAGATAATTATAATTATACCATCACAAAGACTCTACTCAACAAAACAAATTAGTAAATTTAATAAATTAATGCTTCTTACAGGAAGAAAAAATTACTGGTGATTACCACATGTCCTTAACAGTATCAATGGAGTAGTTCATACAACATAAAATTACTGTTTGCACTACTGTTTTGAAAAGGAAAATTTCATGAATGTCAAGTATTTTATTGTTCCATTTTACAAATCCCAGTGCTCTAGTAACTAGATATTTCCCCTTTGCCACCCCAAATCCTACAAGTTTGCCAGCTATGTAGTTACAAACATGTTTTATGACTTAGCACTTGTATAAATCAGATTCTGCAAAACTCTGTGAATATCAGAATTATTTTACATTTTAGAATGTGTAAGAATATGGGGTTTATACGTACTTTGGCCTTTATCTCTGTCATAGTTAAATGCCCAAAATACATTTGCAAGCTATTTTTTTGCCAGAGAAAAATATATTTTTTTTCTAATAGGAGAACGTTCCTTTCTGCTCTATGGTCCAAGGCTCCTGTTCTGGAAAGTTTAAGCATTGAAGTTTTTATTCTCTGTTTAAAAGGAAGGTAATTATGGTTGCCCACCCACCTTTAGAAAGTTCTTTGACATTTTTGTAGATGGAAGCACTAGAATATTATGATTTTATAGTTGGTTACATATAAGACTCCCTATAATTTGTTGAATTTTTTCTTTAGAAAAATTTGGAAATATCGTTCTATTTTATTTGCTTCTAGTTTTGCTTTTAACTTACAATAAACTGTAATGACATTTATTTCTAAGATGGATTGTAATTTTCACATCCCCAAAATCGCAGTCTTTTAATGTTAAAAGAATTGTTGCCTAAGCTGTTCTGAAAAGTCTCTTATAGATGACCACATACTTTCAGTGGTGAATTGGGCTACCTTGGAGAATAAATTTCTGAACACAGTACACTTAAATAAATATTTCACAAATGAGACTATGCTTGTCTTAGAGTTGTAGTCAGAAGTTAACACTTCCTTTGGTTTTACCACTCCACTGTTTTGCAGCTAGGCACAGGTTAGTGATCTTGTTATTCAATGTTAAACAGAAAAAGCCTTCTCATTATAACATTCATATTTTTTATAAAAATAAGAGTGAAAAATTACAGCAGTGGTGCAACTGCCCAAGCCTCTGCCATCTCCTCTTGTGCCTTGGGAAGCTGGAATTGTCTTCCTGGAGAAGAATAAAGATTTACAAGGGACTTGGGTGTGACAATTATCAATATTTTCCTTTTAACCACCTTGATTACTTTTTGAGAGCCTACTGGGAGAGCAACTCTCTAACTAATGAACACCACGGTAATGTACTCCTTTAATCGGTGCCTATCCTGTAGACCTTAAGTGCAGGTTTAACACCATTGCCTATACGTAAATTAAATTAACATTGTAAAGAAAAGTGTCTGAATATGAAAATACTATGATGTGATGAACAGAAAATACACACGGTGCTGTCCACCAAATAGTAGTCATATTGATGATAATAACAAAATGATAATGCTGACTTATTTCTAATAAACACATTTCTTTGCAAATGTTTTAACAATAACTTACTAATAGCTACAAATATAATTAGACTATATTCAACTGCAGTAAAAGAAGTTGTTAATAATTACTTGTGATTTATTCATTATTAATAATAAGACTATGCTCTGACACAGTACTTTCTATGGCAGGATCTCAAAGTGCCTGACAAAGGACTGCTGGCCCATTGTTTCTGTCTTTACAGACAGAGAAACTACAACAGAGTGAAGTAACTTGCTGAAAAATGCAGCAAAGGGCAAGGTGGATGGATCACTGCATCCTCTGATTCTGTTCTGGTGCCGAGCCACACATCTGTGGGGCATCTGGACCTGATCCTTCACTGCCTTTCCTGTGCTCCTTTTTCAGCTGCATTTCCTGACACGAAATTATTACAGAGCACAGATCTTCCTGCAGTACGAGAAAACCTCCAACTTAACAATTGCTAAGGGAACTACATTTTCTGCACTGAAACAAGATGCAATTCTCGATGAAACACATGAAAAGCAGTTCAACTCAGGTGCAGTCTGAATGCCATCACTTAAACTCCAGTCTGTTTGGTAGACCACGTAGAAAGGGGATTGGAATTATGCAGGAATAGGATTTAGCAATTTTAATATTGCTTTCACTCTCCCTTGAAGAATATCCGAATAACCTTGTCACAAATATTTGTAAATAATCCTAAATAGAGGGTGTTTATCGACATCAGTAGGCCCAGAGGAATTAGAAATACAAACAGGAGATATGATAAAATCCAGTTTATTAAAATAAATGGTATTTATGCTCCTAAGAGAAGAAAACTGAAACAGAGTTTAGTGAAAAGAGGTATTTCATCACATGCAAGAAATTGGAGACCAAATGATAGAGAAATATAATTTCTAAAAAAGCAAATATGTATTGGTGAGTTCCATACTATGTAAAAAGGGACTCACTAAGCATTGGTAAGTGTAAAGAGTCTGCAATACATTTGAAATGAGTACAGGCTTATACAAGGAGTTCTAAGATGAATGTCAGAAAAAAAATTTACAGGCATTCTTAAATCAGAAAATAGTCTTCAGAAAATTTTGGAAAGCTTCATATTTACATGCAGAAGTGCCCTTGAAGGTAGTGGAAGCAAGTTTACATTTCACAGTGGAGTTTACAAGCCACGTCCAGCAAAAAAGGGGTTAATTAAGGCAGCAATTAATGACCAGATGATAATGGGCCAAGCAGCCATGTGTAAAAGAACCAGAAGAGGAGAGTGAGGGAATAAAAACTAAATGCATTTGGGGAGATGAAAGGCAAAGGGACCTGATCTTTGGCGAGAAGGGGAAGAGGCTCTGGGATGTGAGGAGGGCAGCGGTGGGTCGGGCAGCGCAGGTGACCCTTGCTTGGGCAGCGCAGGTCGGCCTTGCTCCCACACCGGGCCCTGGCCACTCCGGTGGCCAGTGCAGCTGCACCGCTGGCAGCCAAGAGAAAACTCGGCCTTAGCTGGGACGGCCTTAGCTGGAGCAACCTGCTTATAACCTACATCAGGGGACTTTGAATTTATAATTAAGAGTAGTCAAAATATCAAAATCCCAGATCTTCTGATTACCTCAGAATATATTTGGTTTTGTCTCTCCTGGAAGCTTACCATAATTTTCCAGCTGGGCATGTCTGTTTTCACAGTTCCACATGAAAAACAACATAATTTTAATATACGAGCTCTGAAAAAAATGCAAAAGGCCCAACATGTTCAATTTATAGAAGGGGTTACATCTTTCACCCCAAAATATGTCTATTAAAAAAAGAAGAGTTGTAAAAGCCTGGAAGTATCAGCAAGCAGGAGGTAAGTGAAGACTGGTTCCTCTAATAAGCGCTGAGGGTTGGGTGAGAACAGTTTGCCTGAGGGATCAGGAGGCTGGTGGCATAGAGATGTGCAATGAGGGAATGGGACCAGATTGAAAAGTGATAAAGTGACGCTGGTGCAGAAGACCCACGCGAATTACTGAAGTCTCCGCATGGATATAATGTATATTCCTTATATACATCCAATCACGTGATGGTCATTGTTTTCTAATACGTAATGATTCCCCATCAGGAGACTGTGGTGTGTGCTCATCAAATAGGATAAGGAGATGTTTGCCATATCCAACTCAGTTATTGTCAATTCACATGTAAAATCAATTATACGGTGTTCTATCATTCTTGGAATCCAGATAAAATGCCTGCTTGAAGCAAATGACATTTTTCAGTAACTTGTGGTGCCTTAAAATGCTCTCATCCTCCCCCCTGAAGGCAATTCTTTTAGAAATGGTCATTAGGCGGGGAAAATCTGTGACATGAACTTGTGGTAGTGCCTGTGATCAAGATATGACGGGACTATCAGTGGGACAGATGTGTACACTCCTGGAGAGAATCTGATCATTCCTGTCACAAGAAGGGGACCGGAGTAGATGGATTTCAGTTTTTTTTCCATCCAGAAGTACATAATTATGCATTAGAGATCTGTCTAAGGTTGGTAATATTTTTGACAATACAACTAGCTATAGCAGTATTTTGCCATATTGTTTCCATCCTCACATTTGCAGTTAGAAGCTGTAGTTCAGTATTTTATTTATAGTTATTTTTAAAGTCTTATCCATGACAGAGTAACACTGCAGCTTTTTAAAGAGCCACAAAACAAGCTGACAAATTAAAAATGAAGGAAATTATGTTCTAGCAATAAGCTAAAGACTTTGGCTATCGTGGAATTTCTTATTTAACTGCTTCTAAGTGTTCTTTCCTCTGCTCAGAAATCTAGGTAGTCCAAAATAAGTGAAATACAAAATCCTTTAAATTTTCAAATGCAGTTTCTTTCACATATTACATTATATGTGTATTTGTATGTTTTAGTCTGTTACTAAGTATTAGCAGGAAACTAAAATGGGTACTTACTACAGATGTCATATTTTACTGGCTGGACTAGTGTGAAGAGCTATTGTGAAACAGGAATATGTGCTAATAATGTAAGAAATAATGTAGAAAGATGAATGCCAGTGCATAATACAATTTAGGAGTTGGTTGTGTAAGAAAAAGCCTGAGAACTCTTTTGCCTGATATGTTTTCAGAGATGATGCACACATTTGTGGGAATTTTCAACTCAGATAAACCAGCTAACAGGTACAAAGTCAGCACAATGCTATTATCTGGGAAGCAAACAGTGGCTGTCAGTGACACAATGCAAACTTAGAACAGCTGAGGGGAAAATATTGACTGTATAAATAAAGTACAGCCAAAAGAATTTGGAGACAAAATGCTACCGGTGCTGTTGCTATCACGCAGTGAGACTTGGAGGCTGTTGCCTAACAGTCTCGTGTTGGTACTCTCAAGGATGCTCAGTTGGTGCTTCAAAAGGTTGCTGACCTAATTCAATCAGTTGGTCACTATCACAGAACTACAGGATCAACATATTTTACATGATATATCAACTAGCTTCTTTTTCCACTGCCTTTTGGTTTAGATCATCTATCAGATGCCAAGAAGCGAGTCCATCATCGTTAACCAGCAGTGGTTGGCCACTTAGTGTGTGTACCTCTGGAAAGAGCAACATCCTGAAGAGCTGAAGGCGTTCAGTCCCAAGGGTATCAGAATTTGCCCTGTTAAGGCCAGGTAAGTTAATCTGATGAAAACATTAAACTATGTTACGTATCAAGGTAGGCATCGAAAAGAGTTCAGTTGTGGAGTCTTGTTCCTTGTGCTAAGAAAATGTGGACATTAATAAGAATAGCCCAGTTATTAGTGGAGTAGAAATTTTCTTTGAGTAGCCTGCATTTTTTAGTTCCTGTTGGAAATAGCCCATAGGACTGGGTTCTATTTATAGCTTTGGTATAAATTTTCTGAACGCAATTATTGATTTAAATTTAATTTAATTTTATTGCTAGTAATTTAGCTAAATACCAAGATAAAGAAACTTGATTCTAGCAACAACAACAAAAGGGTATTGAACTCAAATTGGGCCTGATATACTGTTAATCAATTAACATTTTTATTCTGGGGCCAAGAAATACACATTTGCCTTTAACAGCATGACCGACCAAATTGCTGTCAGCCAGCCAATCTGATAAAGGTCAACTATTGAAAACCCAGTCTGTCAGTACACAAACTAAGTGACCTGGGCAGTCATAAGTTCATTTGTTGTTTTGAAAGAAAAATATACTATTTTCATAGATGCATCTCTTGTGCATCAATTACAAAAACTTTAATGAAATTTTATGGCAGAAATATTAATATAAACTTTCCTAGTGATGCTTCTTGTTTGCCAGGGGTTCTTTGGGTATCTTGACAACACAAACTTGGTTTAAATAAAATGATATGTTTTAACCCCTTTAAAATGTTGTTTACTTTTACTTTAGTCAAACAACTCTTCCTAACAGTTAAACTGGCTGAGTAAAACTGACAGGGGTGGCAATATGAAGCAATATGGAGACGATTCCTAAGGTAGGCAATTATTTTACGTAGAGGTTTACATTTCAGATTGTAGAATAAAACTTTAACTGCTTTTTGTTTACCTAAATTTCAAAAGATTTTAAATTGGTTTAACTGCCTATAGAGAGTTGGCCTAGAAAATGTAACTGTGGGACCTCCCGCAGCAGAGCCGATGGACACTCTCTCATGGCTGGTGCTTACCGAAGGAAAGGGCCGGTGCTGGGTGCCACAGATGGGGGACAGTTGTAGAGTAACTTTCCTATGCAAGGAAGTTTGCACAGGAATAACTTACCAGTACAAAGAGATTCCCTCATGTTCTTGGTTAGGAGTTGATCTATTTATCACTGTTTTGCTTACATCCCTTTCAAGAAAAGAATTAAAAAAATGTCATCCTCTAAATGCGATTGCCCGCAATACCATCAGCTGGACACATGTTTAACTCCAGAGTCAGCCTGAACAGTTGCATCACCGTGCTGATCTAAATCTCTCCATGCTGTGTCTGCCCTGAGGGAGTATTTTGTGTCTGTTGCCGCATTCCTCATGCCAGGGAACAAATAGTATTTCAAGATGTGCGTAGCTCTTGTTTTTGTAGACGTTTCAGGAACCCAAGGCTCCCAGTAAAACTATCACACAAACTAGATATTCAGTCTTAATAGGTAAATTACGTATGTATTCTTTTAACATCCATTTTTCCTTTATAAAGTACCAGAAATATACATTCTTTGTTTGAAAGAATGAAGCTGCTCCCCTTGCTAAACTGCGGGTGTCTTTAGCCATGTCTTTTGTCCTCTCGCTTTCCACAGTTCTGTCATCCGTTATCTGCAGTCACTTCTTCTATAAGGAGGATGTTTTTTACATCCATGCTCTCCCTTTCAAATAAAGGTGAAAACCACTGTCATGATTTTACAAAGATCCTGAAGGGCTGAAGATGTACTCTGTCTTTAAGATAGGATATAATAATCTTTTAATAGAGATGGGAATTTCATGTGTGGCTTCACAGAATAAATTACATAAATGCAGTATGAAAGCACTGCACAAAAATCCTTAGTAATAATGCTGAATATATCTGCTTACATGATTCCTGTAAATAAATATGATTAGTGAAAATGCCTGCTAATACTTCCATTGCTCAAATGGTGCCAGTTTCAGCAGCTTGGAAATACAAGTGTATTGTTGTTTGTTAAATCCTGATTTTATGCTTGTTTTATTTTCTATTTCTGTTCCCTTATTAACCTGGAGACCATCAGAAGTATTTCTGGTTCATGTGATTGTTTGTGAGCAGGATCTTCACTAATGTCAGCATTACTGTAGAGAAAATGTTGATACCTGTAGGCTGCCAAACAAGCAAGATAGTATTTTTCCTCAGTTTATGTAGTGACACTGTGCTATGACTGCATACATGAGTATATACACACATATTAGCAGTGCTTGTATACATATGCGTGGCACTGAGAGAATAGTGTGTGTGAAGCTACAGTTTTATCTAAGGAGATGTCACCTTCTCTAAAGTGGTTTGACAGGAGTCAAGCTGACAGTATTTTGGGGCCTGAAGCCTACAATTTTAGCCATCACATCAATCTCTTTCTTTCAACATCCCTGGAGGACACAGAGGACGTTTGTCTGGCAGCTTGCTCTACCCCAGTTTTCCACTGTCCAATAGACCTTTGGGGTTTTGTGCCATCTTTCTTCCTTTCTTTCCCATCTTTGTCCTTAGTGTCACCAAAGGGATGTGGGGAGAGAAGCTGAATGTTGGCACCCTGATTCCTGTCCCATGAGGACTTGCCCCACGCGGCTGTGAAGGAAGGGCTTGGTCATCCTGATCCATTTAGAAGTTGGTTCCTTGGACTAACACATCCTTCCAATTGCAATTGTATCATCTCCCTCGCAAATCCCAGAGGTTCAGGAACATGCGGACTCCACAAAAAATCCTGAAGTGAGAAAGAAAAAACAGCAACGGTGCAGAAGCTCCTAATGACACACCTTTTTAGCCTGATGTTTTGTGCATATACTCTGAGCAGTTTTAAAATGTGTTTTCCATAGCTGACCTATACTTCAATATAGTTAGATATGTTAGTCTTCAGAGTATAGTTGTTGAAGAGCAGAAAGAACTACAGAAACAATCTAAAAAAGGTGATAAAGAAGAAACATAAAAAATATACTGCCATACCATGTTTGTCTGTGTCCTGTCTACTTGGTGAATTATATATGTGAAACCGTAGAGCAGGGAGACTGATTATGAGATGCCTGCATGGTATAGTCACATTTTAAATAAGTCAGGTCTGAATACACTTACCAATGATACAAAAACCTGAGCAGTTTGGGAAAGATTAAAGAGTTTGACAAGTATGGCTGTCAGCTGGGACTTGGGGCAGGGGATGAAAATTTTTGAAAATATTTGAGAAATCTGGTTTGAGGACTTTCCTACAGTTTCAGGAAAATGAAGGTCACTCACAGTGGGGATGTGAAATCAACATATAATTGAAAGCATAGAATCATAGAATCGTTTAGGTTGGAAAAGACCTTTAAGATCATCAAGTCCAACCATTAACCTAGCACTGCCAAGTCCACCACTAAACCATGTCCCTCAGCACCACATCTACCCGTCTTTTAAATACCTCCAGGGATGGGGACTCCACCACTTCCCTGGGCAGCCTGTTCCAGTGCCTGACTACCCTTTCGGTGAAGAAATTTTTCCTAATATCCAATGAAAACCTCCTCTGGCGCAGCTTGAGGCCATTTCCTCTCGTCCTATCGGTTGTTACTTGGGAGAAGAGACCAACCCTCACCTCATTACAACCTCCTTTCAGGTAGTTGTAGAGAGCGATAAGGTCTCCCCTCAGCCTCCTCTTCTCCAAACTAAACAACCCCAGCTCCCTCAGCCGCTCCTCATAAGACTTGTGCTCTAGACCCTTCACCAGCTTCGTTGCCCTTCTTTGGACACGCTCCAGCACCTCAATGTCCTTCTTGTAGTGAGGGGCTCAAAACCGAACACAGTACTCGAGGTGCGGCCTCACCGGTGCTGAGTACAGGGGGAAATGTAGCAATTCTTTATGATTTGAGTTGGTTTGAATTGTGTGAATACAATTTCTGAGCCAGAAATATCTAAGAGAAGAATAACTGCTCAGACAACAGAACCAGAAGAAATGTTATGATACTAAAATTGGAAAATATGTTTTGTATATTGAAACAGTTCATGACAATAAGGAGTCTGACAAGTCATGACAATACTTCTCAAAGAAATGGATGGTTTTTAAGGTGACTTTAGAAGTGATTACACAGTAGAGAGAAATCTGAGATGGAGAAAATTTCTGAGGAAAAGAAGGCAATAGCTTTAAATCCATTTTGATGTTATGAAACTGCAGAAGTTGGATAAAAGATATGAAATACTTGAAAGTATCTGATCAAAAAAATCAGTTTAAAAAAATTGGCCTGTGCTTTCTTGCTTTTTTTTCATTGTGTCTATATATAAACAATATAAATATTTTTCTGTGTCCTTTTGTGTATCTAATGCAAAGGCCTCAACTTGTGCACATCCAAGTGGTTTCTGTTAATTGCCATAGGGTTATGCTGGGTGACACCAGCCAAACAGGAGGCCAGAATTAATAGTTCTCTTTAAAGAACTCTTTTCTCATCTTTGTTCTGCATCACCTGATGTGCACTTATTTTATGTCTCAATTCTGCCTATTACAAAAATAAATGTAGATGATGCTTTCTTAACCCAAGTAAGTTGAGGCTGTGACAGTGAGAAATTTTTTAGGGATCTTCAGATGCTGGGGAACCAGAATCCACTTCAGGTAGCTTCAGGTATCTGGTTTTTAAAACTTTTGGGTGATAAAAGTGTGCTCTTTGTGGAAAGACTTGGCAGAGGAAGAAATTAAACTACAGATTTGCATCAATAATCTTGGGGTGGTGAGCCTAGTCTAAATAGTTTTTGGAAAGAGTTAAAAAGAGGAGGAAGACATACTTCAGTTTTTCTTCCTCACCCCTTTCTGAACTTACCTTGCATCAAGCAGATATCAGATATTATTATTATGAGATGGAATAGCTATTTCTTGCTCCTTATTCTTTCCACAGATCAAAATCTAATTATTTTTTCTTTTTAATACGGAAAGGAGGAACCAGAGTAAGGAATTAAAAATGTGACCTTAAAAACTTTGTAAAAGGGACATTTACTAGGTCATTTGGGCCAACAGTAATGTCTTGATAACAGAAAAGTTTATCAACATATTAGTGCAATAGAAATGTTTCTATTCATTTTGTAAAAAAATAGTAATTGCAGAGCTATTTTTGTCCCACATTAAAGCATTTCTCCTCCACAGTAGTTTTTCCTTGAAACAGCGAAAGGTTTAATGCATCCATTTTTATGAATTGATTTGATGGTTGTCATCTGTAACAGCTACATCTGTTGCTCAAGAGGAGCAAAATGAAACTAGCAGACAGCAGAGAAGGCAGAAGCAAATTAGATTTTAAAAGTCTACATCAATTCTGATCTCATTTGCACTTTGCAAGACAGGTGTCGAAATCTGTTTCCTAACAAGTGTCTTTTAAGATCAGACTGTGCTCCTTTAAATTGCTTAAATAAGATTTGTGCTACTTTTCTGCTTCATAGACCTCCTCTTTCTTAGAAGCAAACTTAAATTGCTTCAGGAAACAGGAGGCAGAAATGGAAACACCATGTGACAGTGGGGAAGGGCCCCACTGGCGGAGGAGAGCTCATCTCTTCCAGGGTCACTTTGTAGAAACGCCATATTTCTTAGTGTTGGGATGGCAAGGGGCGACAATAAAAGATATGTTTTCCAGAGGTATAGTAATTGTCTTCAACTGTTTCAGTCCACCTCTGCCAGCCACTGTATGTTCACTTCCGGTATATGGTTAGCTCTCAGTAATATTTTTGTTTAACTCAAATAACTAAGAAACCCCCCTTATACGAAACTGTTTCTACACATGAAGATTTACAGTGCTGTGAGTAAAACTCATCATCTGGATTTTATTAAGATTTTCCTGGCAAGTAATTAATGCTGAAAGCATGTTTTGATCAAGCATCTCCAATAGCAGCAATGGTAAGTGAGTTAAAAGCAGCTAGCATTATAGAAATAGGTCTACATGGTCTCTTAAAGTTTCTGCTAGTTTTTCCAGCCCTCAGCAAATGGTGGTGCTAGTACCTTATTTTTCATTCACTGTGTTTCCTCATTTCATGGTCATATCAGCCTCTTGGTGACTGCCAATGAGCGGATCTCATCATAGCTGAAAATTCAGGAACATGTGCAAAGAAGCCACCCAAATGGGCAAGAAATTTGAATATTGTCTCTCCTGGCTTTTTGCTTTAAAATGAGAAGACTGCAGGTATGAATCTGTCAAAGTAGGTAATTTTTTTGTTTGTTTGTTTCTGTTTTGATTTATATCTGTTGTGCCTTAATTGCATGTCTATATTTATATGTACAGTAAGTTGATGTATGTTTTTCTGTGCTGCACCTATTGTACATTTGTGTTCTAGACTATGAGAGCAGGACTCTGTCTCAGCCTGCTTTTGGGAGAATTGGTTCTGGAGCAATAATCAGTAAGATGTAGGGTGCCCTTTTCCCAAAGCAGCAATGACAGCTTACCTACTGCACTCCAAGGAAAATACATTGTGTACAGCTCCCTGGGAAGTTCCATGTTGCAGAAATGCAGAAATACCCATTGGCATCAAAATAGTCTTTTACATTGTGCACTAGGTTGTGGAAGTACCTATGAGATAACCTTACCCTTAGTAATACATAATAACTATTGTCTAGATTCAAAGTGTGTTTATTGAGTATATCAGAAAATATCTATCAGCTACAGGTTTAGGTTTGGAGAAATTTCCAGAAATTACTGGTGACTTAGAACATTTAATGTAGCAGCAAGTGTACGACTGTTAATTTTGCCCATTGAAAATCACAAGCTGGAAAAGCCGTTATGAGTTGTTTTGAGAGGTTCGTGTTTTATCATCAGCTTGAAATTGTGCTTCTGGCTGTTAGTCACTGGGCTGCCAAAATTCAAGTGGCTTGAAGTGCAGGAGCTACTGGATCTGCAGGGCAATAACGGGAAGGAGGTTATTTTACAGCTGATCTCCCTGCATATGTAGTGTGTTTCCCTATGATAAAGTGGTTATATCAGCCCCACCTATTATTAAAGTTGCCTGCCACTTCCCATTACAGACTTTGTTTTCAGATGCTTATAATGTAGTCAAACTATAACTGTCTGAGTTGAAATCTGACTTCTCCTTATGCTGGGGTGCATGACTGACACAGGACTTTTGGGAAAAATTCTAGCTGAAATGCTTCCTGTAGAAATGAATCAAAATTAGTCCCCCAATTTTTTTTTTTTTTTAATAAGACTAGAGAAATTGTTTTGCACGGTGAAGATAATCTCTTCTTTGTGGAACTCTAAATGTAGCTGTGGGATCTTTGATCTGCAGGTCATCATTTCATGATCTCATTAGTGGGAGGAGAGTCAGTGTAGGCTTTGTATTAATGTAGAAAATGTGGACCCTAATGGATTTTTTCATGTATACTGTGTGGGCTGCCAAAGGTATTTTCAAGTCCTGCTTGGCCCTCATTAAAGGAAACTTTCCTGCCTGAGTGCATCTGTGCTTTCTGAGTGGAGACTTGACACTTGGAAGAAAAGTGGCCATTGGCTAAAGGACAGCTTTTATCTCTGTGAAATCAGCCCAAACCTGGCAAAGCTGTAAGCTGCTTAAAGAACGCATAATTCAAAAATGCTCATGCTTGCTAGATGTTTTCAGCCTTATTCCCTAAAGTTTGTCTCTGTGTGCCCAGGCTGGGTCAGTGCAGGGCTGAGCAGACCTCTCCTGTAACTGAAGTTCCTGGAGTGTTGCTGGCAATGCTGGCTCTAGAAATCACTATGAAGACCAGGGACTCTTTCTCTTAGTTGCCTATGTATGTTTTACAAAATTGTATATAAAATTACAAATTTGAAAAGAATAACGGAGGAGAACCTGACCTTGGCCCAGGGACCAAGGCAAGAGACTAGGACAGGGGATCTGGTTGTAGAAGACCATGAGCAACAGGGACTGGAGGCTTATGGAGCAGTGGAAACTGGGTATTGGGGTTACACTGCTGGGTAAAAAACCCCCAGGATTTAGCAGTCAGGATCAGCTGGACAAAGAAATTAGGGTAAGGAATGAGGAAGGGAGTTAAGGCGTAGATAGCCAGAGGCTACTTTGCAAGTCTTGAACGGAAGAATTGGGACTGGCAGGCCATCTGGCCTAAGTAGGTGTTTCCTGTGGGAGGGACTGGAAAGATGAAAACAATCTTCCACTCTAGTGTCTATGAGAAGATGAACTCTGATCAGAAGACTAAGCAGTAAAGACTAAAACTGGCTAAGAAAGGCAAAATGGAAAGAGTTATGTATGAGGAAGCACCAGCCTAAGAAAGCGTGTAAGAGAAGGGACAGGAGATGGTTTTGTGGTGGATCCGTAGTTCTTAGTTCTTCACATGAATTGAGGGTATCAGAAAGCAGCACATAATTGAAGTTTTGTGAAAGGAAGGATATTAGTTTGTTTTTCAAACCAAAAAAACCTGTACACATCTATCTTAAATGCATTAGCAATTCTGCAGTGTCAGAAACTCAGAATCAGTAGGTTCCAGAGACAAAAAATCCCATGCAGCCTTAATTTTGGGCTTGTCTATCTACATCCTGAAAATATTTCTCTTTGCCTAACACATGCACAAAATAGGGGGATTGAATAGTCTGTGAAAGTTTGCGTTACAGTTCTTTTAATGTTATTGTAAGGCCAACAGCAAATGACTTTAATTAATATATCACACTGGCTGGTACTTTCACTAGAGAATTACCAAATAGGACACCTATATTTAAAACAGGTGGAGGGGAGAAGGTGACAAAAAGCCTCTTTTTCTGACCTAAATAGTATGCCAGATTTGAGAACAAATTATGAAAGAAATAATTTTTAAAACTGAGCTATTCAGTTGGAACCAAGAGGAAAATGAAACTGATGTTAAGACGTATGCAGCAAAGTGGCAATGCAAATGTACAAATGGAAACAATAAAGACAACTGTTTTTAGCTTTGATGTTCCTTTACTTTGAATGCTTGACTTTGCTTTTAATTCTTGTCTTGGAGGAAATTAGTTGGTTTTCTCCACAAGACAGTCCAGCAATGTTATAGTATGCATGCAGAGTGGATGACAGTGGATCAGCACCCAGGAGTGAAACTGGCAGTCACTAAACTGTCCCTGTAGACACTACCTAAAGGTGTGTAAAAGCTGTGTATAGTTACCATGTGAATATGAATTGCTACCATGATGTCTGATGAGTACTTTTTAACCACAAGATCAGTATCTACTTAAAGCACATTAAAATGTGGTGCTCGGTTTTTTCTCACAATATTGGCAGGTGTGCATCTAGTTTTATTTTACTTCTTGAATCTGCTTGGAAAAATGAAACATTTTGTGTATCTAATTTTTTTGCAAGTGTTTACCGAGATCTTTATTCTTATTCTTTCTTACTAGGTGGTTTGCATTTGTTTCTGTTAGATTTTGCCTGCTTAATGAGCAGAAAATGAGCTCCCTGGTAAAACAAAACCCTCACATATTATAACATTCTTTACCTGACGCTGGCAGCTTGCACCCAAAGGAGAAAGTTCATGATTTCAAATTAAAGCACCTAACTTGGGTGCCTGTTATGAATGGTATCTGGTTGTCTGCTCAATGGAAAGGGTTCAGTTTGTAGTTTAGGACCCACCTTTTTCACTAATTATATAGGAAGCTAAAATGAGACATGCATATCAAGAATAAAGTTACATTGTCAGATTAAAGTTCACCAGTGTGATATCTTTAGGTAGTCATCTGTTAGTGTCTAGTGAGACAGTCTTGTTCACACTTGTCACTGCAGAGCTGTCATGAGAAGGCCTTAATGATGAGCCTTGTTTTCATTAGGTGCAGCAGCCAGTGCTCATATACTTCTGCTTGCAAAATCAGAGCAAATTCTGCCACAAGCAAATGGAAGGTGTGTGATTTTATAATTTATGAAGAACTGGAATGGTGATAATTTTGGAGAATATGCTGAAGCTTGAGTTCCCATTAGGTCATGGTACTTGTAATGGTAAGCAGAGAGAAACAACAACACAAAAATATGTTTTTATTTGGAACAAAGTTGTGATTATGCCTGTTCCTAAGAGCAAATTCTGTTTGCACTGTGCTGAGAGCCCCTTGATGCACTTAGCAATTTGGAGATTTTGAATTCAGAATAAGAGCTGCAATTATGTTATTTCCCCACTTTGTATGCCTTAAACAGACAGAATCACCAAAAAGTGAACAGGCAAGATTTAATTTTTTCAAACCAAGTAACATACAAATAAAACCATATGACTACGAACAATAGCTCTTGTGTCCTATTCCTGCTATTTGCAGGTCCATATATTGGTCCTTTGGCTAGCTACCAGAACTCATAAAATGCTTTTAGGCAGCTGTGTCCCATTAAAGCCACATGTTACATCAATAAGAAACCATAGAAGTGCAGAGCTGACAGGGATTTTAGAAGATCACTTACTTATCTCCATAGACTGGGAAAGGATCAAGCATGCCACCCTGGAAGATATTAAAAGCCCTCAGTGGAGGAGATGCCAGATCTCTTTAGACAGACTATTTTGGCATTTCCCTCCTCTGACTGTTAGACAGCTCTTTGTACTCAGTGTAAGTTATTCTGCAAATTTTCTTTCTCATGGCGGACATGGTAAGCTATTGATTACTGTCCTTTTATAGCGCTCTACTACTTATTGTATGATCATTGTAATATCTGTTCCCAGCCTCCACTTCTTCAGAGAAAAGAAATCCAATTAGTACAGTCTTTTTTATCTTTTCATCACCTTTTCTGTTTAAATCCTCTAATACTGTTACAGTCCTCTGGATTCTGATTTGTTTACATTTTTCTTGAAGTTAGTAAAATTCATTCTTCATCTGAGGATCCATCAGTGACAAATATAGAAAATTAATGGCTTCTATGGATACATGGGATGCTTTGACTGCCTAGCCAAATATTCTCTGTCTTGTGTTTGTGCATTTGATTATATTCTATAACTTAGTACTTCATAGTTTAGCTTTCCTTAATGTAAAATGAATATAGAACATAGAAATGAATATCTGCCCCTTGGCTATGGTCTAAACAAAAGGAAGTGTAGAATAAGCAGGTCTGACTATTATAAGAATCATCTTTTGTTAACAGTATTTTTGTTAAAAAACAGAATTATGCACCTGCCGGGCGGAACTTTGCTAGCCGTGTCTCTTAAAGAGTCACAAATTTCTCAGTTTTGTTCATGCTCTGAGATAAAATGGGGAACAATTAAGTAGGTTAAGACTCATCACCCTGAAAATAGGTGAATCAGGGGGTATTTGATAGAAATCTGCAAAGTTGTGCGTGGTATTGACTGTTTATAATTTCTTTCAGTACACCAAAGCTAACAGAAGTCAAGTTCAAAACAAAGAGAAGATTTTTTTTTTTTTTTATGTAGCAGTTGATAGACTTTGGAAGTTCCTGTCAAAGTATGTTATGGATAATTCACGTGTGTGGTAGTTTACATATATTCAAGGGCAAATGGATAAGTATGTGGAAAAGATTATGTACCTGGTTAGTAAATGGACAAACCAAGGTCAGTAAATGGATAAATGAGATCCATTTCAGGAAATATCCTGAGATATAATAGCTGGAGTGTAGTAATGCACTCAGAAGTATCACATGTACTTGTTCCCTGAGCATCTGCTTCTGATCAGTGCTGGAGATGAGACACTAGAAGAAATGGACCCTCTGTCTGAACCAATGGACCAATTTCAATGCTGTCATGCTACCAGAGACCAAGGCAGTTTCCTAACAGCATTGCCGTTTTACCAGACGTTTGAAAGCGATGGTTTTGGTTTTTTTTTTCACCTGAGAGGAGAAATATTATGTCCCTTCCAGTGGCACATCTGTACATTATTTCATCACGCTCTCTTTTAACCTGCTTTCAGGAGATATTCCAGGGTGAAAGTGTTTGGGCAAACTATGAGTGGCATAGAATGAAATCAGGTATAGTAAGTACCATTATGATTCAGTGGAACAGGAAAGAAAATGGTCCCTCCTTCAGAAACAGAATTACTATTATGGTTTAAGAGGTAACAAGAAGTATATACTAAAAATTAAGAGAAACTGAAGAGAATAAAACCCCAAACATATCGGTTTATTCTGTGCAAGCTTTATTCAAACAAAGGACAGCATTTCAGAGTTAGGTGTAACTGTGATATATATATCATACATGTAGGTCCTGATCTGTTCTCCTGAATTTTCTCTGCAAAATACGAATACAATGATGAAGGAAGGCATGGGAAAGAAGGGAAGGCAAGGGAAAGAATTCTGCTTGAATCAGAAAACTTAGAAAGAGTCAAAACTGAAAAGAAAAATTAAATTTATGTTTTCCTCTTCACTAGTTAAGATCCTTTATAATCTGACACATGGCTATATCTTTGTGTATAAATCATTTGCTGAAACGTGAAACAATATTAAGATAAACTCTCTAAATGAAGGCTGGGAATTTAAACTAGTTTCTAAAAAAAAAACTCACAAAAAAGCCCCCTTTACCTAGCAAATCATGTCTGGATGGTGCACCAATGGAAGACATCAAATTTGCAGTGAGGTCAATGGCATGAAGCATTACCAAAAAGAGACATCTGTGTTTCAGACCTTGGAAAACAGATAGCACTTTAAAGCATTTATCTGTGCTCGTTAAACTTGTTCATGGGTACGGAGGAGTTGCACACAAAGATTCTTTAAAAAAATCCAGAGAAAGTAAATTTTGTGTCAGTGACAACTCAGAGAGGGCAGTAAATCATTCAGAGAAGCAGCTTTTTTTTCTGTCTGGCATAAAGAGCTAACAGATTGGGCCTGCCATACAGCACAAGGTAGAATATTCAGACATAATTTGTGGAAAAGAGTATATTTTTAAATTCAGGACAGAAGGCAAAGCTCAGGGTGGCTATTCCTCGGCAATCAGATAAGAGGGAGATTGTTCATTGTTATATGGAGGTTGTGGGAGCCTTCAAATTTAGAACTTGAGGTCCTAGAAATAGCAAAGCTGCTCTACAGAGCTTCAGCGCACGTTATGTTTTAATCTTGCCTACAACAGAATTCAAACTATTTAAATTCATAATAAAAAGTTGTTCCTAGGCCACTGTTTGGTTAAGGAGTAACGTAGTACTGTTTTGAACAAAACAAAAAGTTAAGAGCTGAAAAGATATTTCAGATGGTTTCAAGTATCTTCAGGCATATTTTCTATAGGTTTGATTGCTTTTAAGTGTCTGACCTGCTCAAGAGTTGGAAATCCCAGGACATTAGCTGATGACTGCTTTGGAAGACTTCTTCAGAGTCAGGAATATTTCATTAATTCATAAGGATTATTCCCACCTTTTCCTTTTAATTTCACCCCACCCTTTATATTTATGCTTCTTTTTATGATGTTAAATATATTTTCTTCTTCCTTGGTACCTTTTACATTTCTGAAGACCACTGAAGTGGTCTTAAACATCACTTAGCCAAAACAGATTATGTGACTTTTAATATCTTTCCTTGTAGGTCACCCATGCTGGCACCTTTTTTTTTTTTTCCCCTTCCACTGGGGATTTTTCCTTGTCAACATCTTTATGGCAAAAAGGGCTCCCCCAAATTCATATAATGTCTCGATGTCCCAAAGCCCTTAAGAGAATACTGTCCCATTGCAGATGTCTGCAGTATAATGCACCATTTCTTCAGTTTATTGCTACGTGTTTCAAAAGATTGAATCCTTCCCCCTACCAGCTCACAGTTCATCAGAGGAGCAATGCTTGAGCTGAACAGAAGGCAGCTCAGACCATGTAGTGAAAGCATCTCTTTACTATCTGCCTCTTGATTTAGCAATTCTTGGGTTAGCTAATTTCTTATAGGTGTCACAGGAGCATGGACTTTCAGTGGACATTATTCAGCTTGTCCAAAAGATGTACTCTCAACAAGGTATTCCCGTTATGCCTCAGTGGCCAGTTCCTCCCTCCTCCACCCCTCTGTCTGCCAGGGCACCCTGTGCAGGGTGCAGCCAGTGCTGTCAGGCACATGCTGTCCCCTCTAGAGGCAGTACAGGATGCTGTCGTGTTTTTTTTTTCCTTTTTCTTTTTTCTTTTCCTCCCCTGTTGTTTTCTACGGGGAATATTGACAGAGTTTGTGGTGATCAGGTGGTAACCATGGACAAGCTGGGCTGAATCATCTTTAAACCAAAGGCAAATGGAAGGTGACGGGAGAATTCAAGATATTTTTGCCAGCAAGAGGCTAGTATGTCAAGAGGTTAGTGCATTGCTCACAGGTCCAAGGAGGAACACCATTATGCAGAGGGAAAACTGCAGTGTGCGACTGAGTTATGTCCATTCACACAGGGTTTAAAGAAAAATGTTTCTTTTATAAGGTTGGGAAGGCATTAATGCAATAATTAAACAAGTATGCTGTCTTCTCCATCTTCTGGATGTTAAGTAAGACATGTCTTAAAACTTACCCTACTATAGATTGCATTCTCTGTTCTTTGCAAATGTTAAATGGTTATAAAAATGTAACTATAGATAACTTCACTGAATTTGGCAATGTCGCTATCCAGGTCAGCTGGAATGAATTTTTAAGTTATGATTTTTATAATATATCAAATGCCTTTCTTACTGTCACATGATAAAGCACTCCTTTCACTAATTTTATAATTGTTTTTTTGGAAAGAGACATGGATTTCTGGCGAGCTTTTTCTTTTATAATTTAATACTGTTTGATTTACACAAACCTATTGCTAGCCAGTAAATATTTTTTTAGTATTTGTTCCATTTGTTGTTTAACAATAAAGATAAATTTACAGGAAGATTACCAGAAACACCGTCTTGCCTTTTTTCTTTTTTTTTGGAAAGGAGTACTTTACTTCTTTTTATCCTTTCTTCCAGTATCTCCCTAGATATTAATAACTTTTTGAAAAGACTGGCAGCTCTTCTCTACAAGATGATTCTCAGAATTTGCTATGGAGTTCATTGTCTGCACTCATGTACAGATGTTATAAAATTTCCACTTACCTCCTACTTGCCAGCAGGCCTTTCTTTTTAATTGGACAACTAGAGAACCAAAGAGTCTGTAGCCTTGGGAAAAAAGTGGTCCTGCGCTCTTGGGGAAGCTGAGATCCAGTGTGAGTTTTAGGATCAATGTAGCTGATTACTACAGTCTCAGCTGCTTTGCTGGATGCTGGGTAGAGGGTCATTATCCCTGAGGTTGTAGCTAGAAGGCCAGAAGCATATGTATGTAGTGTATTCATACTGTTCAGATGGGGTGAGTTGAAGAGCAAGTTGGCTATGATAGTGGACTCTTTAATACCAGGTGCTTAAGTATGGCTGGTGACAGAAGTTATGCAGAGTGGCTTGAACTTTTTCAGAGTCATTATTTTATGGGATAAAGCCCCATCTTCAACCACAGTTGACCTACACTCCTAAGTACTTTGCAATGGTTTTCAATAAGCCTAAAGTACTAACATCTGTGAAGTGATACAAAACTGTGTATAATGACTGATCTTCAAATCCTCTGCAAATGTTGTCCTCTGAGATTTTACTTCTCCATCTCTGATGAATAGATGTGATCAGGTCACTGCGATGTGCACAGATCACTGTGGAAATTTTCTGAGAAGTGCCGAGAAGTGCCAAATGCCTTTTGGAACGGCTCGGCTGCTACATTAGCAAGGCAAAGATTGCTTTGGCTGGCTCAAACAGTGCCCTAGGGTACAATCTATCAAGTGTTTATCTCTAATAGTTGTTGTTTAACGTTATCCTCAATGGCTAATGGATTTGAAAATTCTTTGTTGTTAGCAGTTATGCAAGCACATCATTCTGCTTTTTCTCCTAAGCTGTTCTTTTCTTCCTAATTATCAATTTTATCATCTCCAATTACATTTGGAAAGCAAACAAAACAAATGTCCTTAAATCTGGCAATAAGCCATAGGTTTACCCCTGAAGTCTTCAACTCTTTTAGCACTTCTCTGCACTTTCCTCTCCATGCAATTAATTCTTTCCTCTTTGTCACTATTTCCTAGTGCTCCTGGGAGAAGTGGAAGGAAGGGGAGGAGCACAGAACAAGCACTGATTTTTTTTTTTCTATTTCAGCTCTTTCTCCTTTCCGCTTAATCTAAAATCCTGGCAGATTTCTCACAGATGTTCCACCATTAGCTTAAAGTAAACAGAATTCTTTTAATCCTTTTCATTCTTCTTCCTTTTCCTCTTCCTGGTCCCTGCGTCACCCTTACTTCTTTTTTTGATCACAGTGGAGAAAACTCTCATCCTTCATGTTGCTCAGGCCTGGGTGTCAGCTTTGGTTTGGACATTACTGCTGATGTGCAGTTTAACTCTGAATCACTAATTAAAATTAAATACTTTAACTAAAATGAAATTAAAGTTAATAAAAAATAATTAAGTACATTTAAATTAATCTCTAATCTTATACAGGCTCTTATACTAGACAGTACTACACACTTACATCTTCAAGCAGATGATGTTTTGTGCTTTCTCCCCACTGAGGGCATCCCTCCCATGCAGGAGGAGTTCCTTGTTCCCAGTGAAATCCAGAAAAGCACTCTGCTACAGTGCTTTGGGATCTGCCTTGAAATGCCCTCTCCTCTGGGACATTAACCCAAATGTGACAGCAAGCAAGCGCTCCCTTTCTGTCTGTGTGGTCCAGGAATGAGAAGACAAAGCTTCTGGTGGGCATCATGGGTACAAGGGGTCTGGGCTGTCTGCCTTGCCAAGGGGGCAGGTTCATAGAATCATAAAATCATTTAGGCTGGAAAAGACCTTTAAGATCATCAAGTCCAACCGTTAACCTAGCACTGCCAAGTCCACCACTAAACCATGTCCTCAAGCACATCTACCTGTCTTTTAAATGCCTCCAGGGATGGGGACTCCAGCACTTCCCTGGGCAGCCTGTTCCAATGCTTGACAACCCTTTCAGTGAAGAAATTTTTCCTAATATCCAACCTAAACCTCCCCTGGTGCAACTTGAGGCCATTTCCTCTTGTCCTATCGCTTGTTACTGGGGAGAAGAGACTGACCCCCACCTCGCTACAACCTCCTTTCAGGTAGTTGTAAAGAGCAATATGGTCTCCCCTCAGCCTCCGTTTCTCCAGGCTAAACAACCCCAGCTCCCTCAGCCGCTCCTCATAAGACTTGTGCTCTAGACCCTTCACCAGCTTCATTGCCCTTCTTTGGACACGCTCCAGCACCTCAATGTCCTTCTTGTAGTGAGGGGCCCAAAACTGAACACAGTACTCGAGGTGCGGCCTCACCAGTGCCGGGTACATGGGGACGATCACTTCCCTAGTCCTGCTGGCCACACTATTCCTGATACAAGCCAGGATGCTATTGGCCTTCTTGGCCACCTGGGCACACTGCTGGCTCATATTCAGCCGGCTGTCGACCACCACCCCCAGGTCCTTTTCAGCCAGGCAGCTCTCCAGCCACTCTTCCGCAAGCCTGTAGCATTGCCTGGGGTTGTTGTGACCCAAGTGCAGGACCCAGCACTTAGCTTTGTTGAACCTCATAAAATTGGCCTCGGCCCATTGATCCAGCCTGTCCAGGTCCCTCTGTAGGGCCTTCCTACCCTCCAGCAGATCAACACTTCCACCCAACTTGGTGTCATCTGCAAACTTACTAAGGCTGCACTCGATTGCCTTGTCCAAATTGTTGACAAAAATATTAAACAGAACTGGCCCCATTACTGAGCCCTGGGAACACCACTTGTGACTGGCTGCTAACTGGATTTAACTCCATTCACCACCACTCTTTGGGCCTGGCCGTCCAGCCAGTTTTTTACCCAGCGAAGAGTACACCCATCCAAGACATGAGCAGCCAGTTTTTCCAGGAGAGTGCTGTGGGAAATGGTGTCAAAGGCTTTACTAAAGTCTAGGTAGACACCATCCACAGCCTTTCCCTCATCCAGTAAGCGGGTCACCTTGTCATAGAAAGAGATCAGGTTAGTCAAGCAGGACCTGCTTTTCATAAACTCATGCTGACTGGGCCTGATTGCCTGGTTGTCCTGTACATGCTATGTGACAGCACTCAAGATGATCTGCTCCATAATGATCCTGGATGAGCCAGGAACGGCCTCTGCCCTCAGTAAAGCTGAGGGTGAGAGGTGGCAGAGGGCTGGGAGGATTTGGGAATGCTGGTCGGGGGCAGCTGGCAAACATATGGGCCCTGGAGGCAGAGGACTAGGACTTACTGGGTGTGCTTTGCCTCCTCTTGGAGGGGGATGGAGGCAGCTCAGGTCAGGAGAGATGTGCAGTAAGCCAAGACTGGCCAATTCTCCAGACTGCTGATTCTGGAGAAAAATTGAGCAAGGGGATGGGTTGGAAGGAAACAAGGAGACAGTATTGGAAAGGTGAGGAAGAGGAAAGCAAGTGGATGAAGGGCCTGAGGAGTGTGATTTGGGAATGAGCTTGACATAGGATGTAGAGGGACTGGAAGGAGGACAGGACTTCTGGCAAGTGGCGGACATGGAGAGTGTGCTCTGTGGTGAGCTACCTCAGGCTTTTATTGTGGGTTACACAATATGGGAACTTTGTTAATTAAAAAAAAAGGCAGGGTCATGTGATTACATTATGTTCCTCTTTTGTTTAAGATGAGCTTCTGTTCTTCACAAATGCAGAGGTAAGTTAGAAAATTTTGCCCAAAATGTAAAGAAATTGAAGATAAGTTAAAAAAAACCCTCAACACCCCCAAACCTAGGCCATACCTTTTTTGAAATAAGACACGACTTTTGGATATTTAAGATTGGCCATCATGTGGAATTACAGTTCTGAGGGAAAAACACCCAAAGATTAGAAACATGGAGGAATGAGGAGTTTTTGTTTTAAGGTAAGAAATATGCTTGAAGGAAAGGAAACAGGGCATAAAGACAGAGTTACATCATCTAACTGTGCTTGCTGAGATGCACACATCTTGCTCTTCGTTTAGCTCTTTGGCCTGTCTGGCATATAAACTATGGTAGTATTGAAGAAAGAGCCTATTACTACTACAGTAATTAAGATTTCAAAGGCGGTATTTCTGAATTCTGTATGAGTTTGATCATAAGGCTGGGCAGCTTGGTGATCTGTAGAGTAACAGTTTGTCTAAATAAATAAGTCAGGAACTCTGAGTTCATGTCTCAGTAACTGCAGCCTGCCTGAACTCTATACCTGACTTTAACCCATAAGGTCACACTTAAAACCAATTCACATTAGGGCTGACTTCACAGTTCCCTTTTCTCTTTTTCCTCAGTTTTCCTGTGAGTTTAAATTTTACACCTTTCCTACCTTTTAGGTAGAATTTAGCCATACATTTCAGTGTGGACCTGCAAGGGCAAAAATGAATCACACTGCTTGTTTTGCTAGTGCAAAGGCAGGGCAGCTACTGCAGCTGCCACAGTCAGCCACCCAGCCAGCCACCCAGACACAAGAGAGTGAATACCTGAGTGGGCAGAGGCTATTGCCAGAGGAATGCCTTCCAGCTGATGCTGACGAGGCTCACCTGGCTATTTTGGCAGCCAAGGAGCAGCAAGGCTGGTTATTTAGGGCTTTATGTCAGCCTCTCTCTCTTTGCCTTATCCTTCCCTTTCCTCTCCCTCTCCCTGCACTTCTGCCTACACACTTATCCTCCCTCTTGCAGAGCTCATTTGCCTGTGTTTCTGAGAAGCCTTCAGGTAATTTTGTTACAGGGTTAGGTGTGAAAAGCAGATAACTGAATTTGAGAAAAAAAGATTTAAATGAAAGGGCAATGTTATGGTTGAAGTGGCATGCCATCGAAGGATTTGCTACCTCTGACAGATTCCTCTGTAAAGGTAAGTATGTCAGGGTTGCTGTTGATTGAGTAAATTTGCCTGAGTTGTGCTTCATTGGATCAGTTTATCACTCAGCAGCCTGGTGGGATTGCTGCATGGACAGAGATGGGTAACTAATGTGGAGCAAGGTGGCTATTATGTTCCTGCAGCGTGAATTAACCTATCGACATTTAATAAGCTTAATACACCTTTCCCCCCCCCTTCAATTCACCTTTATTTCAGACACAGAAGTACAAATTAAGAACAAGGATTGCTTCTTTTGCATCAGCAATGACTACTTAGGGCACAAGATTCAAGGAATGTTCTTGGCTTGTGTGGTAAAGAAGCATTCATTGCTTTGTTGCAGTGACTGCTTCCTACCGCTTAAAGAGTGCATAGTTCCACAAATTTAGAAATCACTTTGCCTGTCCTTGTAAATTTGTCAGTATGTTCTTTTTTTTTTTAAGTCTCAAAATGATTGGTTTTTTGATTCATATTTTTATGGAACCTGAAAATGAGAAGATGGTATTTTTTTCAAAAAAAAGAGAGCAATATTAAAAACTAAAAGCAGTTCCTTTTCTTATATCCTGTTTTATATATATGGATGTGTCAGATTTTTTTTTTCCATTGTTAATAGAAAAAATGGTTTAAAGATGTATTAAAATACAGAGTGCTTTTAAGGATAAATTTGCTGATAGTTTCTGCCAAATTGTTCTACAAAGTAGGACTGAGAACAGGACAGAAGATTCTTGTTTTATTTATCTTTCTTGTTTCTCTGTTAGGTTTTGGCTTTTTTGCAGATTTTCTCAAGAGTACATTTACTGAAAATTCAACATGTTAAGCTAGAGCTACGAGGGAAGTCTTTGGGTTCCTGTTCTTTTTCCTCGAATAACCTTTCCCAAAGACATACACGTATTCTGCTTGTGGTTTACAGAACCTGCATCTGGCTCAGGAAGCCTCTATAGATGAAAATAGCTGGAGATTGGCAGGGAGTACAGGGAGAAATGTCATGGGCGCTTACTTGTTCCTACTCTTCCCTAGACATCTGCTTATGGACAGTGTTAGAGACTTGCTATTGGGCAGTTGTCTGACCCAGCATGGCCTGCCCTATCTACTGCCTGATGGCCTTTATTTCTCTGAATATAGGCAGGGTTTGCTCTCCAGCACTGCTTCTAGAGGTGACTCGTGTGAGGGTCGCCACTATGGCACATCCCTGGTGTCCAACTGGAAACCCACTTTCTTGGCAACCAGGCACCAAGGTGTGTGTGTGTGTGAGGCTCAGCTGTTGGCAATTAATTTTGCCTGATCTTCAAAGGGAAAATGAATTAAATAGCTTCAGTAGCTATGACAGCTTCAGTCTATCAAGTGGAAGGGTGTGATAGAAACATTTCATGGCATCATCTGACTGGCCAAATTTAATCATTACAAATAAGGTTTGGCTCAAGCAATGAGAGCATACTCTTAGGAGTTTATTCTGCAGTCTTCAACTAGCTACAGAGAAACTTGACCTCTTGTGCTTTTATTTTTTTCTCATCTGTGTCCCAGAGGTCTAGACATTGATTGATACCTGGGGCAGAGAGCACTGGGCCTGTGGAAGCTACAGGTAGAGACTCAGAGCTTTATTTATGTTCATGGTAGCCTGTGCTAGTGAATAGATGTGATGCAGCTGAAGCTGGCAATATTGTGTTGTCTGAAGATTCACAAATGTGGATGTTTGCTGGTTCCTGGCTACCTATGTGCATTTGGCTCCTCATCCCACTTAGAAGAAAGGTTGTTGCCTCAGCTGTGTTTCTGGATGATAGTATATATTTCCTCTTTTTCCTCACAGAAGTCACAGGAATCTCTGTGTTCAGGGGTAGGGTGGAGTTTGGTTGTTTGACTCGGCAAGTCACAGATTAACCTGTGCTCTGCGCACACATGTGCAAGTGTGCATCACAGCTCATTCCATCCTTTTGAAGAGGACATAAGCAAGTAGTGAGAGGCAACAACAGTATATTAGCTAGTCAAATTTACATTCAGCAAATATGAACAAAGTTTTGGAAGGAGAAGAGGAACAAGAGAAGGATGGGAGCTTTCTTTTTTCACTGTTTTCTCAGTTCCTCCATTGAAAACTCAGGTACCACATTTTTTGCCATGAATCCTCTTACTGTTCTTTATCTGTGGACCCTCTCTTCTCCTTTTCTCCATTTCTATAATATAAAAATAATAGGGCTGAAAAGGGTGTGGATCTGAAGTGGAGGAGGCAGTACATGCCTCGTGCCAATGGAACGAGGCTTGGATTGCTGTTGAAAACTCATCCTCCCCAGGAATAGAGAAAGGGCCCAGGTGGGTGAGGTGTCCACCCTGCTGGGTGTCCCGGCTGCTGCACCCATCCTGCCCTGACTCTAAGGGCAGAAGAGCTGGTAGCACTACCAGAAATGCTGGGAAAGAAATAGAGTTTGAGGACTCCCATACGACCCATAAGCAGGTAAATAAATGTTTTATAAATGCCTATAGTTCTGTGACAATCAAAATAATTAAATCCAAAGGTTTTTTTTGTTACATGTTGAAGGCTATGGTACATGTTGGAGGTTGTGCTGTGTGTTGGTGTATTTATTTTGATTAAATTATTTTGGAACCTCAAACTATTGTTCATTTTAAACAGATCCTGTCCTGTAAATATTGATCCTGTAGAGGCTAAGTTAAATAATGACAACAGTAATAGAAATTTCTTTTGGCCTAACTGTTAACATTAATGACTAGTGACAATTTCCTTTTCCTAAATATGCAATCTGAGTCAAATGCACTTTACTACTGATGCGCTGCTGTATTTCTGGAGTAATTTGTGTTTATTTTCTAACTCTGCAAGACAGGCAACTTCTGCAAGGATTATATTCTTGCTGTACATTGTTCTGGGTTAACTGCATGTATGTTGGAATAGAGTGCATGCAGTATGAAATGCTTTAATTCTGTGCCTGATTTACAGTTACATTGTACCTAGAATTAGCTAGCTAGTACGTTTAGAGCGGGATGAAATTCATGGCAAAAAAGCCCATTGTGCTTCTCAAAAAATATTGATAAAATTAATCCCACTTCCATCAATTGTTTTTTCCAGTTAAAATTAAAACATGAAAAAAGCATTATGAAAAATCATTAACTTTTTGTTTTGTTATTTTCGTGATAAAATATTTTGATGTTTTCATAGAAAATCAGCTTTCATTTTGAAATGTCTTTAATGGTATTTAAGAATAAATTCTTTCCTTTTTCAAAAATACAAAAGTACTTTTTTTGACAGTAGCCTCTTCCTTTCTGTCAAACAAAACATTTTTGATAATCTGTTGATAGTTTCTTCTTGCACCCTAATATTTTCAGCATTTCCATGTGGTGGTCATATTTAAATGAAAAGTTGGAAGAATGAGGGCAAAAGAGAGAAGGGATGTTATTTTTGCTTTTCTGTAAATTTCTCCTATCAAACATGTAGTCCATACCTTTTCCATCTCTCTTGATCTTCCCTCTTCCCTTTCTTTTTTTGTTCACCTCCATCCCACACCAAATCATAAAAAGAAATAATTACTTGTACAGGTCTGTTTTCCCTTGACTTCACTCAGCCTTCTTCAAGAAGTAGCTACAAAATTGAAACTAACTCTGTTATTAAATTGTGCTACTAATATAAAAGGGCAGGTAATCAAATGGGATCATTATTTGAGTTTCAACTAAAAAATACTTGTTAACAACAAACTTTGGTTTCCCCTTACTAATTCAGTGGCTAGTGTGGGTTAGTATCCCTACTGTTTAACTGGGAATTCTGATCCCTACTCTAATTAAGATTTGTTATTATATCTCTTATAACATTTTTATCATTTTCTTATCACTTTACAAACCTTTCATCTTTTAGGCTATAATTTCCTCTATTTGGTCCCTAGGAACAGATGACTTTACTTTCTTCCTTTCTTGTTAGAAAATTAGAGGAAAAATATATTTGTTCATGGAGTTAAATCCAGTTGGCAGCAGGTCACAAATGGTGTTCCCCAGGGCTCAGTACTGGGGCCAGTCCTGTTTTAATATCTTTATCAATGATCTGGATGAGGGGATCGAGTGCACCCTCAGTAAGTTTGCTTTTAGACTGGATATTAGGAAAACTTTCTTCACCAAAAGGGTAGTCAGGCACTGGAACAAGCTGCTCAGGGACATGGTTGAGTCCACATCCCTGGAGGAATTTAAAAGAGGTGTAGATGCAGTGCTTAGGGACATGGTTTAGTGGTGGACTTGGCAGTGCTAGGTTAATGGTTAGACTTGATGACCTTAAAGGTCTTTTCCAACCCAAACGATTCTATGATTGTATTTTGCTATGATAGCCAAAAATATATATACTTTAATCATAATAAATAGGCCTTCAAATTTTGCCTGCTGTGTCTGAAGAAGAAATTTTTTAAGGTGAAAGATTACGATCTGATCTCCACCAGTGATATTCTTTGAATATTCTTTGCAAATTGGCTTTGCTTAGGCTATCTGATAGATCTTAGAAAATTGCACAGTCACATATATTGAATTTTCCATGGGGGTCTTTCTGTAAAGCTCTTTAAGTTCTTCACTAAAGACGAATAATCTGTGTGAGTGAGTAGCTTGCTTAGGATGTTTCTGCACTGTACAGAAAGTTGGGGTTGCAGGCTATGTTGATATATCTGAACTAACTTTAAACTGCTGGACCACGTGCAGCTATGGTAGCACATAGCCTACTTGGAATTATGTATCTAGGCTATATCCAGACCCCAAAGAAGATTTTGTAATTTGTGGTGAATGTCTTTTGTTACTGCGTCTACACTTCTATCAATACCTGACCCGAATAGTACTATTTTGAGCATGTCTACACTGCTGTAGTGACCATCAGGAAAACAGCCTTGCATAGGTAATAATATAGGAAACATAATGACTACCAGAAAGCAGTAGCTTTTTAATACATCCCTGTGAACTTTTATCTATTCCTTTATTTCTCTCCTTACATTTTGTCTTCTTTCAAGATTTTTTGCTTATACGTGTTCTCCAGCTGTACATATGCACCTGTAATATCTGCGTTCTTTAATGTCTGCCAATTCCTTTATTGCATCTACCAGTGAATGAAAAATGTTCTTTTCATTAGAGATGGCCCATATTAATATGGAGGTATTGAAACAGGTGCAAAAGCCTCAACTTATTACTAATCTGTCACTCATGACAACATCTGGTTTTGGCAGGAGGTCAACAATGCAGGTTTAAGCTTCATGACTTCAGACAGTTCCTAATATTAGAAAGATAGATGTACACAAAGATGGTAGAGAATTTAATGAAGGTGGGTCATTTTTGCCTAAAGTTTTAAACTGGTCTCTTTTCCTGCAATGGTATGCAGTTTTTTATTAACACATTCTCTATTTTTTTAAAAAAATATCTTTTAGAAATGGAGGAATCCCCTGTTAAATCGCATATTTTCTGAATGTTAATGAAGCCCTAACTTTGTAATGTGTATTTCCAGTGTAACGTTTTGCTTGCTCAGCTTTGTAGACTTTCCCTCCTGTATCCATTCTGAAGATTGGATGTTTATAAATGTATGAAAACAAGATCTATTTAATCTGTGCCTGATTGTGTACTTAGATTTTGAAGTACTAAAAAATCACAAGTGTCAGTGTCTAACTGGGTAGGCCTCCGGGATTTTTCCATTAGTCATAAAGTGATTCGCTAAATCAAATAGGACTGTATTTCCTGGAACATCAGTTTAATGCTAGGAAAAGTTTTCGCAGTTTATGCTTGATCAAGTTTCTGTGGAAGACAACGAAGGTGATTCTGGTTTGAACTAAAGTCTTGGCACTAAGGAAAAAAAATACTCTGTAGCTGAACACTTCAGAAGTGAAACTCATACAATGCAAATCATGCTGATTCACCTACTTCAGATACTTCTGCTAAAACCAATACATATTTCTGATTTGCTATTAGGCACTCACAATCTTAGTGTTAGGGGATAGAAAAATGTGTGTAAAGAGCTTCTGGGTACTCTTGAGGCCATTCTCCATTGAAGGAGAAGGGAATCTGCCCACTGACTTGAATGGACTTTGTCTCTCTTAATGCTCAACAGCTGTAACAAGGAAATTAATTTATTTAACCTTTTGATTTAAACCATTTCTAATATTATGTTTCTAGGAATTAATTTGTTCATATAAATCCTGACCTTTCTTGAACAGATGGTGATAACGATGACAATGAGATTGTTATTAAATGTCATATGGGAAATGTGAGGCCCAAATAATATATTTGATTGCTGGTGATCAAGCAAGAACCTAATTTGATCACAAGGATGTTTTTTCTGAATAAATCTGTTGCAACCTGAAGTTTTCTGTAGAAGTTTCAATGCTCTTGATCGCGACTAGGCTCTTAGATATCTAGTTGCTTGGTGCATACACTTTTGATAACATTTTTCTGAACATATGTTTTTAGTGCTGTATTAAAGGCTAAATTCCAGTTGTACAGAGTCTAAATTGATTAGTAATATTAGGTGACAGAAAAGAACTGAGTAAGGATGTTCCTTATTAAAGAGACTGAATTTGCATGAGTTACTGCAGCAAAACATCTCATGGAATTGGATTGTATCAAAATAACCCGAAGTTAAAATCTCAGTTACATTTAAAATACAGCATATGCTTTATTTGTTTGTTTATTTGTTTGATTTGTTTAAATTGAAAAATAACCTGGTAGCAATCTTCAAAAATAACATGAATTGTAGATTTCCAGTCTTTGCAACAATTTGCTGGAATAGATTGTAGTTGTTACATACTGATGGCTGACACAGCAGGCAGTGGATAATACTATATAACCTGACATTTCCCAGCTTTTCTCTATTTCTCTTAGTGGAATTAAGGACTGCATAAAACTGGCTTATCTATTGAGAATACTAACTGAAAGGTGGTGGCAAAGCTATTGTCTTTGATGCGTGAAGTATTATTATGTATGTAAACAGATTAAGAAATAACTCTTATTTCCATTCTCTTCGTACTTACAGCACAAAATTACTCAATTAGTGCTTGTGTTTCTATTAGGGATTGTTTTATCTGGTGAGGATGAGAATTTAGAATGATTACAATTTAGAATTTAGTCATCCCTAGAGTAGGAGGGTTAGGTTTTATTATTCCATTAGAACCAATCGGATAATTTTTTTCCAGGAGGGAGCAGATATGATCTTTTAGTTTTATATCACTACTTGGTATCTTCAATCATAGAAGGTCACTAAATGGGTTTAAGTATCTTATATGAGGATGGTGCTTTCCAGGAGAACAGTTTGTGAGTAATGTATGTATGTTAGTGTTTAGATCAGATGTATCACCGCATACTAGTAAATCTGCAGAGATATGTGTGGTGAATTTAAATAAATTAGGGGGGCCATCTGTTACAGAGGATTATCTTTAGGCTCTTAAAGGCCAATTTTAGCACCAGGATTACTATAGTTTGTTCAAATGGCTGTGGATTACAGTTATACACAGGAAAGATTAAAAAAGAGTGATATAATTTACTCCTGTTTGTATGTTAAGATTAAAATGTATCAGAGATTTTTGCTCTTTTTTGGGGAGGAGGGGAAATAAGCAGCTCTAAACTAAGTGCATAAAGAAACATGAACATGTTATTAATCTATTTCTGTATATTTCTACTGAAATTTCCCACTAACTTTATGGAAAACTGTCCCTTTAGAACATATGGGAGCTTGGTGATAGCAGTAAGATTTAAATTTTTGTGGCATGGTGAAGAAAACTTGTTTGAGGATGTATTAGTATTGTAAATAGAAAGGGCTCCAATTACTGTGCTTAAAAACAGATGTGGAATAACCTGCCGGCCCTGCTATTTTGCTTGTTAAGTATTTTACTAATTTATGAAGAGACTCTCTCAGAAAATTGGTTCAATCTAGTCATACCTCTGGGACATAAGCAGGCCCACAGCTTGAAAAAAAATTACTTGGTTTCTTCTGGCTCAAGAATTAAGCTGCCTGCTAAGAAGGTAAAATAGAGATACATGTTTCTAGCAATTTAAATTAGTAAAACTGTTCTGCATGCTACTTTGAATAGTGTTCTTTAACTATCTATGAATTGATTTTTTTTTTTTTTAAATCAGAGTATACTATCAGGGCAGGTCAATGTATTAATGTTTGTCCCTGTTATACTTTCAGCAGAAATGTTATAAAATAATAGGTGTATATTGGACAGTATTTGAGTAAATAAGTTGAATATTGAAATGCAGTATTTGCCAAATTACTCATATGATGAATGCCCATTTAAGCAATGCACTACTGTGTATATACATCAGTGTTCAGAAAAATGGGGGAAGCAGGTATGCAGAATAACACAGACCTGATGCCCTGGTTCTAGCTGTGTAAACAGGTGTTCTGCTCTGTTCCAAGTATTTCTCACTCTGTATTAAGCTCCAGGATCCATTGACATTATTCTGTTTTTACCTAAGGCTCTTTACTCTGCCTGATAGATAGTGTATGTCCCCGTCGCCATGCTTTTCCCCTGCAAGGGTGCATTTCTTTCCCTACTTTGGCGTTCCTCTAGCCATTTGATTCACTGTCTTTGCCTGCACATTTGTTTTCCATATGATTACATTTCCATCCCATTGAGTTATCTACAGTGGAATATTGTAGCATAGTCCCCACGTTGTGTGTTTTGCAGCTTTCATAATTTCAAAGTGAAAAATGAAATGTGGGAAAATATGACACAAAACATATAAAATAATCTATGTGTTTGGCCACAGAGGGGTTGCTGAGATGATTTGAAATATGTTTGGGATGTACAGTGAGAGTAGTCTGAGAAAGGTACTAGCATTTATCTAGGCCTTCTCTGAAATATGGTAAAGCATGCCATTGTTACATTTAAAATTGATCCAAGAGATGATTTTTCATCCAGGCTCCTTAAATCAATGAATAGGATGTAGCTGAAGCCAATTTTCTTTAGTAATTTTTTTAAGAGCTATGACAGAATTCACTGTTTTGTGTACTTATTTCAGTGCCCCAGTACGTCCCTTATTGCGATCAATGGGAAGCTTCATTGGCTTCAGTTCTGCCACATTAGCTGCAACATGGCACAATTCAAGTGATGCAAAGCTTTTCCTAAGAACACAATGATAAAAATTGTGTACCTGGTAGAATACTTGGAAGTATGTACACAGTAATATACACTACAGATCTCAAAATGTATTTTTTTCCAGAAAAAAATAAGCTCCAAATATTTCAGATTTAGTAGTTTTGGAAAGATTTCCTTTATGTTTAAATAACCAATGGCAACAGCTCTGGTGTATTCTTCTATTCTACTCCTTTGAATCAATGTTCATGTTTCCTTCCACAACTGTTAATAAGAACAGGGAATCAGGGAATCACAGAATGGCTGGGGTTGGAAAGGACCTCTGGAGATCATCTAGTCCAACCCCCATGCTAAAGCAGGTTCACCTAGAGCAGGTTGCACAGGATCACGTCCAGGCAGGTTTTCAATATCTCCAGAGAAAGAGACTCTACAACCTCTCTGGGCAGCCTGTTCCAGTGCTCTGTCACCCTCAGAGTAAAAAGTTTTTCCTCATATTCAGACAGAACTTCCTGTGTTTCAGTTTGTGCCCATTGCCCCTTATCCTGCTGCTGGGCACCGCTGCAAAGAATCTGGCCCCATCCTTCTGGCACCTGTCCTTAAGATATCTATAAGCATTGATAAGATCCGCTCTCAGTCTCCTCTTCTCCAGGCTAAACAGACCCAGCTCTCTCAGCCTTTCCTCATAAGAGAGATGCTCCAGTCTCCTAATCATCTTTGTAGCCCTCTGCTGGACTCTCTCCAGTAGTTTCTTGTCTTTCTTGAACTGGGGAGCCCAGAACTGGACACAGTACTCCAGAGGTGGCCTCACCAGGGCAGAGTAGAGAGGAAGGATAACCTCCCCGGACCTGCTGGCCACGCTTTGCTTAATGCACCCCAGGATACCATTGGCCTTCTTGGCCGCAAGGGCATATTGCTGGCTCATGGAAGATACAAAGAGCCTTTTTATGCTACCATGTTTATGTGGACAAATACCTCACTTTGTGAAAAATTTAGCGTAAGTATTGGGATATCCTGTAGAATTAAATAGATCTTGGTTTTGTAATATCAAAGTATCTGTCTTGATTGAAGATATTCTCTAATTATGTATATATTTTGATACATATGTATATGTTGGGGGGGGAAATTTAATCTGAGATTTTACTATCAAGAAAAATTACCTTTGTGTTTTTTTTATGAAAGGAGAATAATTTGGTTTCTTGAGTCCTCTTCATATTATTTTCATTTTTCTTGCACAGTGGGAGTCTGCTATGCAGGATTTTGCATTGCATTCTCTACTCCTGTGTTTATCCAAAAGCCCTTGTGAGCCATTTGCATTGAAAGAGTGGGCATTTCAATATTTTGCCTTATAACTGCAAGGCGAGGGTGACTGCATTTAAGGATTAGAACAAGAAATTATTTCCTGCCCTTGTCCTGTTAATATATGCAGCATATTTCTCTTTTCTTTGATCATGGACTCCTTCATACTGCTGTTTGCATCTTTCGGTAAAGTGTTCTTCTACAATAACTGTCCTGACATTCACTAGAAACAAGGAAATGCTTGACATTTTATGCAACATAAAACTGTAATAATCTAATTTCAAATACACTAGAAAATGGTGAAAAAGTTAACTGTTACAAAAGGTAATGTGTATTTCCTGTAATGCTAACAACAGTATTTTGCTGGAACTTATTTTCTACAAGCTTTACAAAACTGGATGAGCTGCTCTTCTAACAGGGATAATTAAACAGCAACCTCAAAATCCGACTATATTTTATTGTTGTACAGAACTTGCATTTGGTCACTAATTCATCTGTTCAGCTTTTGCCTCGGATTCTTTGAACCTTCTCTTTATAATTGCAGATTTATGGTGCATGTTTTACTAGCGTATAGGTCTGCAACCATATTTTTCACTTGTGAAAGTGTTGAAAGCAATCTTCAAAATGTAAGTGTTTACAGCTCTCCCAATTATCTTAAGAGCATATGCTTTTAAAAAAATTGCTTCCTCTCTAGAAACAAACTACTAAAAACCTTACCCTGAAGATGAAAATGGTTCTAGTGGTGGGAGTTTATTTTTAAACTGTAATAGATTTATTTTTAAATTTAATAGATCCTATTTTCTTTTAAGGTCTGTTAATTAGTTGAGATTTATTAGCACAGTTACCAGGTTTAGTTACGTACAGACACGGACTGAGATTTATAATAGAGAACATTTCCCATGTGTGGAAAAGGTGGCCAATGCTGGGCTGCAAGGTTCAAGGCATTGCAGGTTTTTCAGCACAGCCTAGGTTCCTGTCTAAATCTATCACCTTTTGCTGCTAAGGGCGTGTTATTGTGCCTGCGATACGTCTTTTCTTGCAAATGTGCTTCTCGTTCAGCTTCCTTGCTCCCGAGACTTTTCTATTTTGGTTCCCGGTGTCATGTGATCCCCCCAGCCAGTGAGAGCCCCGCAGAGGGAATGGCAACAGCCTGCTGGGATCAATGTAAGTCAGAAAAAACTCTTGGTTTTTTTCAGTTTCTGTCCCTCACACTCAATTTTAAATGCTGCTTTTACCCCAAACCTTTGCTGAGCACACCTAGTAACACCTATGGAAATGCTTAGAAGTTAGGGTTTTTGTTTTGATTTATTTTTTACTCTTTCTAACGTTACTTTTCTTACTATGTTCCTTCTTTCCTGTGTCCTGCAGTGTAGTTGAGAAGCCTGAAAAAGCAACAGAAAACAAACCAAATGCATTCCAAGTGTTGCCTAAAGTATGTTTTAAGTTTAATAAGGAATATTTCAGGTGTAGTAGTACTTTGTTTAGCATGTGCTATAGACGGTGTAAAAAATACTACGCCGCAGTTGAAAAAGAATGATGTGACACCCCCCCCACCCCCCACCCCTTAGCCAAAATTGATCATTTAGGTAGAAGGACAATAGTAAACAAAATTATCTGAAATCACATGCTAGTACCTTGGCCAATTGACTGAGACATAATGATGAAAGGACTTAATTTAAAGGGCTGTCATGTACATGAGGCAGTGTATCATTTTTCTGGTATGAATGAAGTGAAATACTGTATTTTGATCTCAGCCGATGCTGAGACATTCTATATGACATTGAAATTGTGTATTTGGTGAGATTTGTCATTTTCTTTTTATTGTAGAGGCTCTTCCTGGTACAAAGTGAGAGTCTTGTCTTTCTATTTATTAAGACAGAGTCTAAACTCAGTCGGTAAAATTTACCTGGTAATTACTCTTGAGTACTGGTTTTTGTCTAATCTCACTATATATTTTTTTTCTTGGATAAATATGATTTTCCAAAAATCCTTCTCCCCCAAAGTGGGATATAGGTATGTTTTACTGCTTTTCTATTTCATTGATTTTTTTGGTTTTTGTTTTGATTTGGTTTGGTTGTCTTTTATTTTTCTTTCTTCCAAATGACATGTGCTTTCTTTGGAGTTTACTTTTAAGTTTCAAAGGCTTATTTTAAATTTGGATCCCTAAGTGATATGCCTGGATATCATATAAAAGTTTGAAAACAAATGTTTGTGAAAAAGATTTAATGAAATAAGCTGGAATCTCCTGATTTCTCTTCAAGGCCTGCAGCCTGGTCCCCATATTGCATCACTTGGAGGTGCAGAGGCCATTCCCGCACGTTTCTGTATTTTCTGTGTTGCTCATCTATACATACCCTAATGACCAGGCATTAGATGAAAAACTGTTTGAAATCTTAGGGTTTTTTTTTCCTAAAAATCCATTGAGAACAGAGAAATTTCACTTAATGATTACACTGAAGTACGAAGAGTAGTGGTGAGGTATGTTAGTTTTTCAGCGCAGTTCCTCTCCTCATCATAGGCGCTGAAAGAAAACTAGGTCACAAATTTTGTGTTGATTGAATTACTGCAGTGTCAGAAGCGTAACAACATCTATATGTAAATACCTGACTCAAAAACTGAAAACAATTAGAAAAAGCTATCCGTATTATGCAAACTGGATAAAAGTTAGGAGCCGATCTTACAGACGTTTTTGTTTAAAAGTTTGCATTGTTGGGTTTGTCGATAAAGCATTGCATGGGCAGGCAGAGGAGTGTTTATCCTGCTTTAAAAAAAGATATGCATGTTCATTAAATGATAAAGCAAGTTCTAATCCGGTGTTGCCCATTTGCCTTTGCTTCATGAGTTTGCACAGTACCAACATGCACATAACGGGAATTTTGAGACTTTGCCTCAGAGCTGGATTCCCTGATGCTTCCCACAGTTTAACGCTAAGGCTTGTGAACATGAGTCCCCAGCTTAAGAAATGTGTCAATCTCTGTGGTAACCAGAGAAAGCGCAATTAGTAAAATAAAGCAAGTTAAATTAGAGGATCTGTGTTATCAGTTCTTTTCTTTTTTTTTTTTTTTTGTCAACTGGTTTATTTACTTAACTTCATTCATGCTCATCTGTCATCTTTTTTTCTAAAAAGGAACATAAGAAAACATTAAAAAAAAAAGTGTGTCTGTGGGGAAGCTTTTTTTACTCTGAGGGCAGTCAAACAGTGGCACAGGTTGTCCAGAGAGGTTGTGAAGTCTCTGTCCTTGGAGATATTCAGAACCCAACTGGACACAGCCCTGAGCGCCCTGCTGTGGGTGACCCTGCTTGAGCAGGGGGTTGCTCTACATGAGGGAGACCCTAAGGTCCTTCCCAGCCGCAACAATCCGGTGAGTATCTGAGAATTTCCCCCTGCAATTTGGAGAGGTAGACAGCACCGTTACTTTGGGGGGAGATCAGAAGTCACGTGTAGATTTTAATCTTAGACTGTCACTCTCATATTTTAGACCTTGTCATCTGGCTGCCTCAGTTCAGTCATTAATCATTCATTTGGAGTGATGGCTGTGCATGTCTTCCTGGCACCGCCTAATGCATGCCACCTGAAATGTCACTGACAAACAAGTGGCTGTGGGCAGTGAGCAGGGTTTCTCTTTCACCTCTTCCTCAGGGCTATCCAAAGTTACTTTTGGCAGCAGTTTCTTATCCCATGTCTTTTTTTGTGCTGCTTCTTCAGACACCACAGTGTAGCACAGTGGTAGGGGGAGACACTGATGGAAAGAGAACGAGAAAATTAAGAGTAAAATTAATGTGAGTATTGTGGGAAGACCATAGGCAGGAAGTGAAGGGACAGAGCCAATGTGGACTGGGTTCCTACACGTCTTGCTACTCCACTCCAATCTCACTGTGAAATCTCCAGAAGCTGAGGAAGGGGTAGAGGAGCTTGCGAAGGCCATGCCAGGGTGTGTGGAAGGAAGGCGTGTGAGGAAGAAGCAAGCCTCATGGGAGCCCTTGGAGGCTACAGAAAAAAATTAAGCCCCAGTCCCATATACTGCACATGGAGTTGTATTCTAGGGGCCTGGTGAGTGGTGCAGGGAAACATGAGATCATTTGGTAGTAAATGAAAGTACAAAAATAGTGAAAAGTGAAACCAGAAGTTTAAAACATTTTATACATATATATAAACATAAAATGCACTTGCCAAACATTAAAGTGTAGAATTCATTTAATACCTTTCACACTAACATATGAATATAAATTTTAAATAAAAGTGGCAAAAGGTAATAACTTGATTTGTGTTTAGGAAAGATGATTTTAACTCTTTCTGCCATAATGCTATAGGTGATGATTTTGCTTAAATATTGTTTATCTTGATGAAACATGAGTACTTGTCCTGAAAGCTATTGCCGACACAAAAACCAAACAGGTATGACTGTGAATAAATTCAGACTGGAGCTGGAAATGTAGGCAGGCTCAGCCTTCCAGGGGAGGGGTAGGCTAGGACATGTCCCTGTTTATAAGAGGCACAGTGAGTTGGCTGCAGGAGGTGAAGGCTTGGTAGGAAGGATTACACTCAGTGACGCAGAAGGCAATTTCCACTTCTGGCTAAATAGTGTAATTGGAATTTAGACACAGTATTTTTTCCTAAAGAAGACACAGTTTAAATATATGACCTTATATTTTCTCACTAATTTTTTTTTTTGTTTTTTTTTGTTGTTGTTGTTGTTCTTCTTTTTGGAGGGCAAGACTGCAGATGAACGTGGAAGAAATTTCTGCCATGCTTTCTTGTAGACGGATATAAGCATTTGACTTTGCAAGAGTAAAATAATCCTTTTTATTAATTTTAGGAAAAAACCCCACATTCCAAGGAGCCAGTAGCTGTAGCAGTTCAGTCTGGCAGCATTCAGCTGATGCTTGGTAACTAGGCTGAGAAAGAAGATAAAACTGGGAAAAGATTTTTAAATAATTACCTGATATTAAACAATTTGCTAGCTCTACGAGATATATTTATTTCTTTTGCTTTTTCAGTGGCTAGCATTTGTGTATTTTATAATTTTCCAGACCTATAATTTGGATTGTCTCTGCTATTTGTTTTTTCTTTTTTTAATTGTTTCTGTTGTTACCATTCCTTACTGCAAAAGGTAGATTAACAGACAAAAGGACAGAATTTTGTCAATTCACCATTAAAGTATGTCCTAGAGTCTAAATGATAAAATTTGGTTATTTTTTAAAGCAAAAATAATCTTTGGGTTTGAAAATATCTTTGTGTGGGATTTTTCTATATTTTTATTAATGTGCAAATATAACTAATTGTTTTAGTGCAAAGTCCTACAGGTAATAAAAATACTATTTGTCTTGTGTTTTATCATCTTAAAAAATGGAATAGTTACAGGAGAATAATCTGCAAAGAAATAAACCTGGAATCATGCAGATATGTTTCAAACATTATGTTATTTAAGAGTCCAATTACATTTTTATATAGAGCAACTAGTTTTGTGTCTATTCAGTTCTAAATAATTTTTATTCACAATTTTTACAGCTTTCAGTAGCACAGTGGCTACAGGTTAGGTCTGCCTAGATAGCTTGTGGACTATTGTAATTGTCTATTCAGTCTTGATATCATCTATGGCAGCTAAACATAAACACTGTGAAGCCAAAATTGGACAGATTTGAATTTTGGCAATTTTTTCAAAGCACTTGGTTTGAAATCCAAACCAACAGTCAACTAAAATCTTCTTTGGATTTCGTTTGTTCTCTGAAAGTTTGTGGGTAACTTTAGTGTAACTGCTTATAGTTTTGCCTTGTATGTTCTTTAAGTGGAGATAAACTGGTTGTGTCTTTAGAAATAAGATCATCGAGATTTTGTTTTGCAGTGATACAGTAGGAATCCTTTCATAGCCAGGTCTCATTTTATTGGCATCACTAATTTTGAGGTGATGGACTTGAATGGTATTTGTGGGATCATCTTGCTATATTGTTATAAATCAACAACCTGTTTATTCATTCCAAAATACCATTAATCCCAGACTGTGCTGCTGCCCAGTATGCAAATATATCTGCAGCTGATGCCAAGCTGTGTCCCCACCATCCCAAGAAATCATTCAATTTCTGCTTGTATTGACTTCCTCAGGCTCTGTCTGAAGGGCACATTCTGTACAGCCATTGATAGCTTGCCTGGACACTTTCGGATATGAAAGCAACCCTGAAGTCTTGATTTCATGTGGTCATTGGAGAGCTGATGGCACATTTCACAAGAATAGGGAGTGATAATATTTCTGTCCCAGCCATTCTGATTGTCCTGTTTTGTCAACCTAAACTCTTCCCGTAGTTTAAACTGGGCACATTGCTCGTGGATTTGCTTTTTGTCCTAATCTGTCACATATGTTGCTATATGCTGTTGAGCAGCTGCTTTGCACCAAACATGACTGCATTTCAATGATGTTTCTGTATATGTTGGTCTACTAGACACACAAGAGCGTGTGCATGTGTATGCATGTGCAAACTTTAAAACAGGAGAACATCAAAGGCACCACTTAAATGAAATTTTGTAATTTCATGACATATGAATCTCATGAGTTCCTTAACACCTTGTTTTCTTGGGTAGTCTTCCTCTTAACAAAGCATTTGCTGCTGCTTACTGGCACAGTTTTGCATGCAAAATGTCCACCACAAACAATGAAATAGTAGATTAAGGGAAAAAGGAAGGTTGGTACTTATGTAACAGAAGATTACTTTCATACTTCCTCTTGGACTTTTGACAAAGAGATGTCTTTTAAAAAAAATATTCGTTTGTTTTCTTCCTTTATTTCTTTTCTTTTGAAACCTAGCAGCATGAAGGATGTACTTGTAGGAATGCCTTTAAAAATAAACCACAAAAAGCTAGAGAAAGCTGAGTCAAGAGTGACTCAAGAAACTTTATGAATTAGATGGTGAGTCAGTTATGATTTTTTTTTTTTTCTTTTTAAAGGAGGAATAGGCGCAAGTAACTAATCTTTCTTCCCTCAGGGATTAAGCTGAGGCAAGTAAGACAAACCATTCAGCAAATTTGATCTTTGGTAGCTTAAGCGATTGAAAACTAGACAAAACATTGGACAACTCATTATGTTCAAGGTGAAATTTTTGTGCTTGGGAAAAGCATACATTATGAAGTGGGCCCATATCAGCTGCCTGGTGTTACTTAACCCTTCAACCCAACCTGTTGCCATTGTAATACAGCCAGGGTCTTCTAGTTCTAGTAAATGCTGGGCTGGTTTAGGTCCTCCCTGACTTGGGTGTCAGGGTTGGGGTAAGACCATGCCTGTTGTGCCCTGCTCTCTTGTCACTGCCTTCCTGGCAGGTTTTCAGCCATTAGTTTCCATCTCTGTGAATGTCTGGCAGTGCTGTGGTGGGACAGTGAGGGCCTGATGTCCTGCGTGGCATATAATGCCCGACACATAGCTTGAGACTGCCCAAAGAACCAGTCTTGTGTTCAGACCCTAATGTCCCCGTGAAGGGCCGGGGTGCATTTGGCTCACTTTTGGAGCAGAGCTTTCAGTTTAGTTTACCCCCAAAGGAATCTGTTTTATGCATGCCCCAGCTGCTCTGCAAACCAAGTCAAGGCAAGATTTGGGGAAATCACATCAAAACCTCACTATTGCTTTGAACAAAACATACACATAGCTTATTTTTATTAACTCATTGCCTTCCCTGTGCTAGCTAACTAAGCCATCACCAATTTGTCTCAGCACTGGCTCTGCTCTGGCAAGTCAAATAACTGCTTGCAAAAGACTGGACCTTCACACTTAAAGCTACCTCTGCTGTCGTAGAAACATAATCAAAGGGAAAAGCAGACATTTTGGAACATCGTTTCTCTCTCAAAAATACTTTAAATCTAATTATGTCTCTAGTGATAGAAGTCTTGTGCACGTGACTGAGTTACAGTTAGTTACCTCCAAGGCTACTTGCATGCAAAGCACCTCACCTCTCTTGTTCTAAAGAGAAGCAGAAACATACAGTGGCATGAAGCAGAAACTTATTTCCACATAGGTAATGCATTAGGACTTGCTTCTGCATAGACACAAGTCATAATGCTTCTGCTACGTGCTGGTAAGTTTTTGCTTTAGTTTCATTTATTGAATCCAGCCTAAGTTGGGCAGCTAACCCAGTGCTAAGCTGTCATAGCAACCAGATTGTGTAATTTGTTCACAGTGCTTATCCACATTTATCTTAAAGCCCGGTTAGGCTGTTTTTCCTCTCTTGGATAGGCTGAGCTTCACCCCTATGGTAGCCGAGAAGCTTGTTAATTTCCATACTAAATTTGCTTGCAGTGCCAGCTTTCTTTCTTTGGCTTAAGTACCTTTTAGGCCTTGATGTTTATGCCTAATGTATTTATAGAGAGTAGTCAGATTTCCTCTCATCTTTGTTTTTTTTTTAGTCTAAATAAGCCAAATTTTTAGCCAACATTTGTTTAATATACTCTTCAACCTTCAGATATTTAGTAAATTCCAGCTACCATTTCATCACTTACTTTATATTGTGAAATCCTTTTCCAACTTGTCGCAGTTGGTCCTCACCCTTATTACCCTAAAATAGTATCGTCAGCAAACCTAGTTGTATCACTATTTTCACCCTTTTTTCCAGGTCTCGTATTAATATATTAAATAACAGAGGCACTAACAGGAAGACTTCCCTTGTGACCTCCCTCCATTGAAAAAATCCTAACCATTAGTATTTGGTTTTGTCTCCTACCGTTAGCCAATTATTTAGCCCCGTGGGGCCTGTCTGTGGCATGTCAGTTTCTCTGAGAGCTCTTGGAGGCAGAGCTTGTTGAATTACTTAATATAATTTCTTTTCACATTTGTATTGACTCCAGAAAAAAAATCCTTTTAGGGAAGCTCCCATGACGACATTTCTCCAAATATTGTATTTATGAATACTCTAATTGTGTTCCTTGTAGCAGTTTCTGTTAATTTGCCAGGTGGAGAAGTCTGGCTACCTGTTCTCAACTACCTTAGGTTTACCTCTCTCTTCTTCCTTTCCTGAATCCTTTTAAGATTTGCTATCCCATTTTGTCTTTTTTCTGTCTTCGATACTGAGAACTTCACCCTTGAATTCCTTTAAAACTCACCAGCTGGTCCTGGTGACTTGTTATTGTTCTCTTTGTGGATTTTTCTATAGCCTCTTTTACTGACACCTTAACTTTCAGACAGATCATTCAATGATCCCCCTTAAGAAAGGTTCTGTTATTTGAAATTCTCTCAAGGTCCTTGCTATGAGCATGGATGCAAAAACTTCATTTAGTTTTTCTGTTATAGCCTTATTTTCTCTCAGTGCTCCTTTTACATCTTTATGTTTCAGAACTCTAGACACTCTGGCAAGCTTCCTGATCTTGATGTACTTAAAAAAAAAAAAAACCAACAAAAAAACACAACAACAAAAAAAACCCCAAAACCCAAACCCCAACCCAAAACAACCCCACAAAAAAAAACCCCTTGCAAGTTATTTCTCAAATCTTTTTGGCTTGTCTTATTGCATTTTTGTATTTAGTCTGGCAGTTTTTTTTTTTCCTCTTTTATTGTCCTCATTAAGACACCAACTTCAGTTTTTTGAAGAGCTGCTTCAAATAACCTCTTACATTGGTAGCTAGCTATGTTGGTTTTCCATACCTTTTTTCTGCATCGCTCAATATATTCTGTGTAGTAGCTACAAACATTTTGCTCTTCTATTTGTCCATTTGTTAGTTCCTTTATAGCAACTTTATTTCTATACAATTCCTATTTTTCCAATCGAACAGTATTTTAGAGAATTTGTTGGCTTTGCTTGCTCCTACATAGGTGTTTAATTCAAGGGCTTTATGACTGTTATTATAAATTGGCTCTTTGGTACCAAAATTCCTACGTATTCCTTGTCAAATTAATATTTGCTTATCTTGTGGGTTATGTGTTTAGCTGCTCCCTGAAGCATTCATTAATAGTGTCTAAAGGTTTTGTTTTGCAGTCATGCACAAATTTGATATTTACTTGATTGTATGGGAGCATTTTCTGTCTGCCAACATAGTTTGTCTCATCTCTGAGGTTTTTAGAATATATAGCCAGTCACCAGCTACAGCGCAGTTGGAGAAATCAGGAATAATAAAAGCATACTGGGTGTTCCCTTTCATGTTCCTCTCAGTGCAGGTTTGTTTTAATTTTCTAGCTTTTTAAGAGTACCGTTAGTGAGTTTTCCCTTTTCACCCCCCCTCCCCGTCCCCAAATAGTGTCATGCAGCTGAATATCTTCCGCTACCAAGGATGTTTTTTGACAGCTACGTTTTGTTTCTTGCTATTAATTCTAAATGTGTCTTCATAAGTTGTGCTGTATCATACACCTCCTTTGCTATCTTCTTTTTAATATGTTATGTTCTAAAATAAACCAGCTAAATATGCCCTAGTGACTTTATTAATTGCTGATAGGTTACTAGCTCAGATGTTTTCTTTTCTGAAAACCATCCAATCTGGCAATATCTTTCTGATATATGTGGCGACCAAGTTGCAGAATTTCATACGCTGGGATGGGGATTCTGCATATTTGAAGAAAGTGTAGTCAAAATAAAGTCGCCTTCTTGCACTTGCAGCCATCTGAAGGAGCTGGAAGAGCCTCAGCAGAGGTAGGCAGCTCTGAGCGGCAGTGCTGCTTAGGTTTTTCACATCACTGTGTCTTGCGGTCCATCATGTTGTTCTCCTCTTGGCTCTGATTGCTCTTGGCATCTGGATGCTGTGAGGATTTGTGAGGGGGACCTCGGGGAACATATCTCTCTGCTGTAGCATTTGCCTTGCGGATAATTCCCACAGTATGAGCACAGGGCTCTTACAGTCCTGCTTTCAGAGCTTGCATGGCTGAAAAGATCTGCTCTAACCATCCTGGCTGACTTGCTGTGTAGCACAACCTATAGGAGCTCTCAGAATTATTTTCTTTTTAAAATTATAGATGGTTTAGGAAAGCAACTCTTTGCTTCATTGTAAGACTACTTGAAATCAGTCTGGACAAGCACAGAGTAGTTATCTATTTGGTAATTACCTGTACTGTTAAAAACTGCTGTTTATTTCTGGCCTTTATATGCATTATCCCACTAGATGGTGTGTCAGTGACAAATAGAGGCAAACGTGACTCTTCTTGGTGTTCCATTTTTCCCCACTGAGCTATATTACACGAGGATTACTCTGACCCTATAGGCACAGGGTAATATTGGCAGCTCCTGTTCAGCTGTCTGCTAGTACTCCAAATCTGTGTCAGTTGCTTCTGCTCAGGACAGAGCACTGTCTAGCAAATGGCTTGCCTCCTGCCTGCCACACTTTTGTATTTTGCTATAATGGAAATTCTGTTGTTTCCCTGAAGGATGGTTATAAAACATTCCATGTTGTTTCTCTTCATTAAAAGCAGTATTTTTTATTTATTATTCTTCCAAATATTGTATTTTTTCTGCACATCTGGTTAGTAATGCTATTATTCTTGCATTCATGACCCTGAGGAAAATACAAAACAGTACAGCTGCCAAACACAACCTGCAAATTGCAGTAGGACATGCTTGGTTGTTGGTGTTTCTCCATTCACCATTGCATTTTTTAAAGTGTAATAAACAGTTTTCTTTCTTTTTAACATGACAATTTGTTTTGTTTCATACTGTTACCTTAATCAAATTGCCAGACTATTGCATCAAATGCCTTACAGTAGGCAAAATACATTACACAATGTTATTGTTCTCATTGGCCAAATGTCTTGAATTAATAGTTATTCAGTTAGTTTGAGAAGAATCACTGTATACTTATATATAATATACTTACGTAACCTTATTGGTTGATATTATTATATTAGTCTCTAATTATTAATTAGAACTTTGGTTTCCCAAACCAGAACAGACTTACTGAATGCTGCTGTGTGTTGTTTTTTTTTTTTTGCAGTACTGTTCTTGAGAATACCAATTTAAGAATTGTCTGATGCCAATATTAGGATTCTTTTTTGTTCCCTAAATATTTTAGAAAACTGCCTTCCTTGCCTGAACTGCTGCCTTATTTTTGTGTCCCTTTGTTTCAGTTATTACTTTTCTAGAATTCCTGAAATGCTGTCTTATATCTGTTGTCACTTTACAAATATATTCTCTGCACGTATTTAAGCTTGCAATTATGGTTTGAGAATCTACAGTTTTATTATCCCAGACTATTATTACATGTATAATTTTTCACTTGTTGTTCGTCATCTTAACCAAAGTTTAACCAAATTTTATTTTCCTTTTTATTTTTGAACCATGGTATTTTGATGAATTATAGCTTTTCCCAACAGCCAGTAAAGTATGCTTAAAAAGTTTTCAAATACCATTCATGTTTTCTAGGCAAATGTTTGCTCTCAACTGTTTTTAATCCTCATTGCTTTCATATCTGTGAATCTGTCCCTTTAAAATTAGAAAGGGATTGTGTGTATATAGGAGACTGATTTGGACTTGATGCTTTTTACACCTGGTTATTGTATTGCATTGTATTGTATTGGTTATTGCAAATTGTTATCAGTTGCATCTATGTGATTGTAAACTTTTTTGTTAAATGATTATCTCTTCTTTTGTCAAATGACATGTAATTTCCCCATGTTGGATCCAGCAATTTTGATTTGAGAAATTACTGTGTGTGATTTTTAGGCTATCCAAAGATTCTTTAACATTGAAAACTCATAAGAAAGCCACCTATGAGAAGGATAGCTCACATTCTGTGTTTAGTTTCACTCTAGTCTTCTGCTGAACTTCTTTCTTCTTTCTTTAGATATTATTGCTCTTTGATTTGTTACTTTTCTGTCCGTGATTGTTAAATCCTCTGTCTTGCAAAATATATCATTAACTTTATTTGTAGTGTGCTTTATATACTTAATAACATGCTTGAAGTTAAGAACATAAGAGCTTTTCTGGATCTAGGCCCTAGTCTCTGTTGCTTTCTTTTTTATGACCACTTTTATCTTTCTTTTCACTTTCTTATCACTCATTCTTTTTATATTATTTCCTTACCTTGTCTACATATCCCACATCTCTCATGCAATTTCCTTTCTTGGCTTCTCTTCTCCCCAGCCCTTCTTTTTCAGTCTTTTCCATCTCTCCCCACAGTTTATGGCTCTGAAGAATGACTTACATTATCAAAGTTACTATTCTTGGCACTGTATTCATTTACAGTGTCATATTAGTATTAAAACAGCCTATCTTGAGAAAATAGCTGTAGTTTTGAAGTGATATGTACCTCTAGAAATATTAGGAATGCAGTCATTAACACCCAATTTTTTTTCTTTCTTGTTCTTATTTCTAGTATAACTTCTGGGTTATGATATTAGAATTAAGAAAACTCTGTGTATAGAGTGATTGATAATGTTTTTGCGACCTGTTCCCTTTCCCTTCATGGAACTGTTGATACTGCTATCCTAAAAAAGCAGTCGATGGGGACATAAAGAAATACTATGGGTGAAATGAAGAGCTATTACAAAATGCATTCACTGTTCTGCATTGTCAGAGTTCATAGATTCTTGCAAAATCATTGAGTCATGAACTTTTAAGCCATGAACCTTACCCCCGTTTGGTAAATGAGAACATTGACATTATTTCCTACTTGATGGCCGCTTCTTTTCCTTCCATTTCTCCTTCTCTTCTTCCTCCCTTCCCTCTTACTCCGCCATCCCTTCTTCTTCCCTCCCTTCCTTGTAACAGAGCTGTTCTGTTCATACTAGAATAGCTGTTAAATTGCAATAGCAAAATAAGTCACCTCTCTAAGTTGCCTGCTAACTTTGGAGGATGTTAGCCTCTTCTGGGAGTCCTTAGTTAAAATAAAATAGTTATAAAAGAACATGGTTTGGTTTCAGCAATTTTCTTCACTTTTACTTGGCAACCAGAACAGGAAAGTTGATCTTCCGTTCTGTTGATAGTATGTATTTGAACCAACAACTTTGTTGTCTTAGTTGATCCAGATGTTTCAGCCTGTGAGGTAAAGAAACCTCCCCTGCCTGTTATGTTTTGTTTCGGTTTTGACCTGTGGGTCAGTTTATAAGGCAATGCGATGCACAGCCTAAACAAGACACATGGGCCTCCTCCATCCCGGTGAAGGATTTCTTGCAGTCTGCTGGCAAGCCCACCCTTTCTGCAGAATGTAACATAGCAAATGCTTGTAAAGAAAACTTGAAATAATGTTGCCTGTCTTTGTAGCCGCCTTTGTCCTGGAGGGGGAAGTGAAGGAAGAATTCACCACCAGCTCAGCTGAGCTGCTCCCAGTGCTGCTGTAAAGATCCCCTGGTGGTACGCACTCTGGCTTTGCTTAGGCTGGAAGGCGTGTTCAGCTTTGCTGTTGCAAGTTGTAATGCACAGGCTGAAGCATTGTTAGCTGTGTGTTTCCATACTATTTCTCTTCAACGTAAGGTTGCAGTTACCACTTGATGCCTGGTTCAGGAGGAAACTCTTAAGTCCCTTCACTGATGGGCTTTCTACTGGCTGATAGTCACCACTTTTTTCCTCTTGCTTATCTCCTTCTCATCATCACTATCTGTTTTATGTTTTGCTCTCTTTCTTCTTTCCTCCAGGCTTTAGCCTCTGTGCTGTCCCTCCATTCTCTCTGCACCTTCTCAGCTGGTGACATGGCTGACCAAGACTTCACTGTCTGTTCTGTGTGGTAGCTCCCTGCATGTGTGCTGCTCCCTGATTCCTTCATGGATGGACCTTGCTCCTCTCAACGACAGGGTCTGCTCAAGGCAGAGACTGTTTGGAGGTCTCCCTAGAGCCTGCAGCTACCAGCTCCATCACCTCCACAACTGATGTGAGTGGCAGGAAGGCTTGCACATGTTGTCTTGAGCAAGGAGGAGAAGCATAGCCAGAACAGTGAAATGTTTGAACGGTTCAGATGTTGAAGAAGTTTCCGACTTTTTTTCTCAGTCTTGAATGGATCAGGAAGCTTTGATTAATTTCATGGTTCAAAGACGGTTTTGGTTGCAAAAGTGTTTTTAGATAGTACAAAGAAGTCAAAAGGAAAATTCAGCTAGATTTAACAGCCTTCAATTTCTGCAGCTTATTCTCACTTCAAAGTAAGTCAAACTGCCACAAAATCTGTGTGAAAGAAGTAAATCACAAAGCTGCAATTTTTGTAATTACCTTTGAAGCAACTTTTTTTTTTCTTTTGAGAACAGCTTCCTTCTCTGAGTCTGAACAAGTATTGTGAAAGACTTAGGCTTCATTCTATAATGAATTTATTCATATATATATATGTATACACACACACACGTGTATATTTAAATATTCCTCTCTATAATGAATATGCCATTAGCACAGAGTTAATGTCATATATCATGAAGTTCATTTTAGAGAGATGCTTCTTGGCTCTTCTTCCCCTGCTGTCCCCGCAACGTCCTTCCTTGCAGACCTGAAAGTATATTTTGCTTTTGCTCTGAAAAATATTGCTATACTCAAATTATCATGTTTCTCAAATGTGCATTCAGTGTAGATTTCTGTGTGTTTTACTTAGGTTATTAAAGGGTTGCCCTGGCACCTTTCAATATAGCTTGTCCTGCAAAGCCATATGAGTTAGGCAAACAGTAAAGACAGTTGGATTCATGCACATGTGAGATTTTTCAGTTTGTTCTTTTGTATGGGCAGAGAAGAGGGTTTCATATTTTCCCTGAATTACTTTTTAAAATTCCATAATAACTTGTTTCTTGTAAAGGTAATTGGAGGCTGAATGTTGTTGGGTATAAAGAGCTGAAGTATTTATAAAATCTGGCAAAGAGACACATGCTGTCTTTATATATTTCTTCTAAGTGAGCCTGCCACAGCTGGAAAATTAAAATAATGAGAATACAAAAGCGAAGAAATGGAAGAAACACCTCTTCACTATGGAGAGTAGAGGATGTATTTCAACAATGGAACAAAATAAAAATTGTACTTTGGAAGGAATACCAAGCATCGCTCAGAGTTTACAGAGGACAAAATACTGGTAAAAAAGACGACCTTGGTCTAGGGTGATCTGGGCAGTTTGGTTAGTTTAGTTCAAACAAACAATTCATGTTTTATTTTTGGCCACATTTAGGGTGATTGGTCTGGAAATAAAGACTGCACACTGTGCTTGTCCTGATGTACTGTGGGCATGCCCACATTAGCAAGTAGTGCAGCAGGATAGCAACAGGCCCAGAAAGCAAGACAGCTGGTGCTGAAGAACCTCACCTCCACACTATATGTGCTGCAGGGGATTTTGCTTTGGAAAAGCTGTAGTCTGGTGCTGTGGACTAAACTAGCCCTTAAGCTGGAGAGCTCCAGGAGAACATCTGGCTTAGTTTCAACCCAAGGCAATCAGCCTTATAAATGGTGGTGGATTATTAATTTCTGTATATGAATAATAGTTTCGTAATAGAAATCTCCTTGAGATAGCAGGTGAAAATTTATTAAGGTCAAAAGCTTGGAAAAAAGCTGCATATATTTAATAAGGGGGTAATGAATCATTGGAAAAGATGTAATTCTCTAAGTCATTTTCAAGGCAGAGATTATCTTCTAGAAAATCCATTCAGATACACAAGTCATACTAGATTATAATTTATGAAAGTGAGCAGTGTATGGGAAGAAGATCAATTGTCTGACTGCAGTACACGACTCGGAAGTGAATTTTCCTGGGTCTGTTTCACATGCACAGGTTGTGCCTAGGTCTTGTTCTTTACTGCTCCTGATACATTGCCTCCTCACTCCTCTCTCTGCTGATAATTTCTTGTGTGACTCCCAGGAGCCTTCCCCATTGCCATTTCTTACTTAGGCAGGGGTAGCGCTAGATGGCTGTGATATGCCTTTAATTAATGAATATTATCAGATTTCTTGAAATCTTCATGCTGGTAGTGCTATAGTAATGTGAAATCTTGTCTCAGTATTACTGGGCACAGTTGTTCTATTCACAGACACGTCCTTGAATGTTTTAACATTATGTCTTCAGTTTATTTTTATCTTTAAAAGGCTGTCTACTTTTTAAAAGATTTCTAGTTGTTTGGAAAACAGCTTCTGTATCAAACTCCTTCTCAGATGAAAGCACCCTCTGTACATCTTGCAAATTTTTTTATTTCCTGCCATCCTTTCATGTTTGTGTTTTTTTTTTTTTTTTTTCTTCTTCCTCCCTTCTTTTGCCTGTTCGTTTGTCTGGGTACCTTTAGCAACATCTTTTACTAATGGAAAAATAGCAATGCTTTCTGTAGTCTCACTGTGATTGAATCAGAAACAGAATTTACTTGACAAAGCATTTAAGTTTTCAGTCCCACAGTTCCTTCTATTATCCTGAATGTTTAATACTGTGTATCAGGGAGATCTGCAGATTCTTAGTTTGTCTTTTTCATAGTTTGTTATTGCAGCCTTACCTGGAATTAAGAAGTGGAAAAATAGTCAACTGTGCATAGTGGGATCTCTGTCTCTGGATTGGATGAAGAAAGTCTTCCCCCTTATATTTTGTATAATTGCAAATTATGGATTGCAATCTCCAGAAAAATCAGTTTGCAGAGTTCCTCTATAGAGACAAAAGGGTCACACAATGAAAATTCACTGTTCTCTCATTTTGTTCTTGAGGAATTCTCTGTAAGAATTGCAGTCTCAATTTTTGCATCAACTCCCTTAATTCTGGAGGCCAGGGGGTGCTATAAGTATATGCATTATAACCTATGTAGGTTTAGTAGTCAATATAGAGGGCTCGTGAAACCTGTTGTATTTTTTATTTTCTTGCTGTTCTGAATTCTGAGTGTTTCATTTCTTAAAGAAACTACTTCAGTGGCATAAGGGGTGTGTATGTGTGCATGCCCTGATTTGGCTTTAGGCAGGTCTTTGGATTTCTAGTAGTTTCTGTCTTCAAGGTAGCACATGAGCATCTTCTGCAGACATGTATAATGCCTGCTAGCTTTGTGTGTATACAGTTGAGTGAGTATGTATGTGTGTATTTACACAGAGGTTTTTGCAATGTTTTGGTTTTTTCCAAGGGATCTTGACAGACTTGCATGTCTTTCACATGCATTTGAAAATCATTTCAGGTGTGGAGGAGTTTGGAGTTGACTTTATATTTAAAAAATAATAAAAATAATAATAAGAATATCCTTTCACATACTAAAATTAGTTTACCTGTTTAAAAATGAATGGACTACAAACAAAAAGGCTATGGGCGCAGTACACGAATGCTGACATTGCACAAAAATAAGTAAGGCAGTGGTTCCATATTATGAAGCGTTTGCTAGCAATGCTGACTTGAGATATTCCTGCCCTCCTGCTGGTGATTCTCACAGAGTTACCGTGTCGACCCTTCTGTAGAGCAGACTCCACTGTCTACTGAACTGTATTGTAATCCAGATCGGGGAAGAGAACTAAAAAAAATGAGTTAGTATGTTAAGTGTGTGCATGTGTTCATACTAATCTTGGATTAGAAAACCATGCAACCCGCCAACAGTTCTTCTGGTTCCACTGAAGTAGTGGCTTAGGTTTAGGAAGGAGCTACCAGAAAATGGAGGGCCAAGAACCCTGTAAGTCAGAAAACAAGCATTATGAAAAGGAACCACATTGTCAAAATCCCACCTTGTGCTCCAGGTCAGATGGGCAACCTAAAGTCCTGTCGAAGATAGTGGGCCTCTCAGTGCATTGGGAAGTGCTGACCATGGCACTGCAGGTTTAAAATGGGCAGCAAGAAGAGTATGGTCAGTGTTGCACGCTGGATTTGTAAGTCTAACACACATTTTCTTCACATAAAGGTTTACCTTTAGTCTCCTTTTTTTCTTTTTTAACCTTTTCAAAGGAAAAACAAAGGCGTAATACTTCTATGAGTAGAGTCCAAGGCTGATGACTGTAGCAATGACTGAAGAAATGGTTATGGAAGCATTTTGACATGAAGCCATTACCTAAGATTACAGAGACTTTCTCTGTTGATCTCTATAGGAATGATTTGTGTCTGATTTTGCTGGTCATATTGGCATAAAAGGGGTTTCTAGTGTGCAAACTGACCTGTGATGATTGTGCATATCCTTTTTCCCTGAAGGCAATCAGTATTAGCTACATTGAGTGCTACAATTTAACTGTCTTCAGTCTGAAAGCAAGTTGCTTCTTACAGATCCTTTGTTAGACAAAATGTATTATTGTTATTATATTCAAAATGGTTTTTCTTTGAAGGGTCAACTTTAAGTCACCACTAGATTATCTAAAAGCTAATGTCTTCTGTTATTGCTATCTGAACACAGTATAAATGCAATACTTTTCTGGAGAACTGAACTGCGTTGTCTGGGTATCTTAGCATTTTGGAGGCATTTTTTTTCCTCCTGGTTTGACCCAGGAAGAGAAGAGGGAAACTAGGCAGAGCAGTTTGAAATAAATTCTTGGTGACTGTAATATCTTTCAACTGCAAGTCAAGAGGAAGCTTTGAATACATTTTTAAAAGAATAGTGTGTTTGTTGTGGTTATTCTATAAACATTGCTTACCTTCCTCTTTCCATTTATTTTTGGAATGGTGTTTTGTATGAGAATAAGGAAAGATTTTTTTTTTTTTGTCATCCAATTGATATTTAATGGCAGATATCACAACACTCCTTATTGTGTCAGACAACGTCTGTTGGCACATGTTCCAGCATGTTGCCTGGGAAACAATGTGTTTTCTCCATTGACATTAAAGTATTCTCTCAGCTGTGAAACCATGTTTTAGGAAATCAAAAGGAAAGTATGCATAGATGCTTATACTTAACGCCTTACTGTTAATGAGAAAGATGCTTTTAATTACTTTTTCAGTAATGTGTTCACCAAAAAAATACTGAACATCAAAGGAAAAATATGAAGATTCCAAAATTTTTAAGAACGGCTATTTCATTCTTAATTCATAGAATCATAGAATACCAGGTTGGAAGGGACCTCAAGGATCATCTGGTCCAACCTTTCTAGCACCATCTAGATGAGATGACCCAGCACCATGTCCAGCTGAGTCTTAAACGTGTTCAACGTAGCGGAGTCAACCACTTCCCTGGGGAGATTATTCCAATGATTGACTGTTCTCATTGTGAAAAATTTTCCTCTCGTGTCCAATTGGAGTCTCCCTGGGAGTAACTTGCACCCGTTACCCCTTGTCCTCACCATGTGACTCTTTGTAAAAAGGGAGTCTCCATCTTCTTTGTAGCTCCCCTTTAAGTACTGGTACATGGTGATGAGATCACCTCTAAGCCTCCTTTTCTCAAGGCTGAACAAACCCAGCTCTCTCAGCCTATCCTCATACGGCAGGCTTCCCAGACCCTTGATCATCTTGGTGGCCCTGAAAAGCCTTCAGCTTTATTGTGTATGCATAGTATATGAGATGGCATGTTATTTCTTATAAAATCTCTTCTTCAGGTACAAAATACAAGATGTGTAACTGATGAACAACTATTCCAAGTTTTGTCATCATTGTGTAATGTATGGTAAAGTCCTTATTTTAAATGTTGCTATAAAAATATTATGGAGACTTATATTCAGTTTATTAATTTCCTTATAGGTCTTTTGGTGGTTTAATATAAGACACCATTTCAAAATCACCGAGGCCAAGAGAGCAGTATTATTTCTATTTTAAAGATCATGGTTGGGATAAAAATTAGATTAGTAGAATTTAGAGACTTTGAGACCTTATTTTTTTTCAGCACTTAGCATTATAAAGCACTTTTAAATATTCATATCTAAACCTGAGGCAAAAGCAGCAGTTTTACATTCTCACTTCCTCTGTAAATCAGATATGGTTTCTTAGGTTCAGATTCTGAAGGTGAAGATGTTGCTGGAAATAGTTTAGATATGATTTTAAAAAAAACCTTCTTTGCCTGTGTTTTCAATACTGACTTATCAGACAGGCAGGATAGCTGAAAAGAATGTGTATGGACATGGAAATGACCAAACAAAGGTGAAATGAAAGCTTACAGTTGAGTGTTTTTTAAATGAGGATGATGAAATGATTTGAGAGAAATTATTCTTGAGATTCCAAACCTGATATTTTTATCATCTGTCAAGTTGTAAATATTTTGATTATATACTGGCAAAGACAGTATCTGTTATTCGAAAAGGATAATGGTGAGTGGTTAACTACAGTCTGACTTCAGTTATGTGCTAAGCTTTAGACCACATTTTGAAGGAAAGAGGGATTAAAAACTAGATGGTAAAGAGAAAATAAATTAAAATGAAACACTGATCTAACAAAAATTGATTGTGCCACAGTTATCTGATTATTTCTTTGATAACAGATTTTCCAGACAAAGAAAACCCAATTGGTTTGATCAACATTAATTGAAGCATTTGGGGGAAAATCACAGGAAAAAGTATTAACTAAATTGGAGAAGATTTAAACTCCCCAAAGCCTAAGGTCTGTAGTAACTGAACTGTGCAGTTTACTAAACTGTAAAACTGAACTATAATGGTGTAAACTGAAAGATCAGCTACTTAGCAAGAAATAATTGTCCCTATAAACTGAGATCTCCCTGCCTGAAAACAACTAAAGTATACTTCAACTCGGGTATACTTAGGTATGTTTAGATGTATGTAAGCATACATCAATGCCTTAGTTATTAATTGGATGGTTACGAACTGATACTATTAATGCAGTTGTAATCAAAGCGAGATGCTCAGGTGTTTCAGTGGATATTTCATAGTACAAAAAAGATATGGACATACTGGAGTTGGTTCAGCAAAGGGCCACAAAGATGATTAAGGGACTGCAGCATCTAAGGGGCAGAAAGAGATGGGTCTGTTCAGCCTGGAGAAGTCTCAGGGGGATCTTATCAACATGTATAAATATGTGATGGGAGGGAGTAAAGAAGATGGAGCTAGACTCTTCTTAGTGGTGCCCAGTGACAGGACAAGAGGCAATGGGCACAAACTGAAACACAGGAAATTCTCCATAAACATAGGAAAAAACTTTTTTTGCTGTGAGGGTGGTCAAACACTGGAACAGGCTGCCCAGAGAGGTTGTGGAGTCTCAACCTGCGGAGATATTAAGCAGCTGGCTGGGCACAGTCCTAAGCAACGTGCTCTGGTTGACCCTGCTTGAGCAGCAGGGTTGTACTAAGCAATCTCTAGAGGTCCCTTCCCACCTCAGTGATTCTTATGTCCTGTGATACAGGGAAATATCTATGCAATTGTATAAGGTTCTGTATTATATTTTATGTAATCCTAGTTAGCCTTGTTCAGGTCACATGTGTGCTAGAAAATTGGTTTGAACTAGAAGATAAGCAAAAAATGTATAAACTGTAATTTCAAAGGAAGAGGTCTGGAAGAGGTATGAGGGATATGACAGAACTCTGTAAGTCAAGGACTGTAATCTTCAGGTAATGGATAGTGCTATTGAAGTTAAAAGGCAGTGCTAGAATAACTGAGCTGAAAGTTGATATGAAAGATGATGTTCTTAAAACATGTGGAATGAGATTTGAGAATAATTTTCCTCTTAGACTGAGAGATTTTAGCTGATTAGAACTATCTAATTTGGCCAAACTGAAGTCGAATTTCACAGAGAAGCTGAAGACCCTCCTGACATACAGGTCACACTCTGCTATGGTTTTGATCTCTTCTTCAAATGTAGAAGTTTGTGAGATGGTCAGTAAAGGGACAATGAATTTTTTAATGCAGCCCAAATGATGCAACTTTTCCCTGTGTTGTCCTTGGGAACATCACAGATTATCCATGGAAAAAATTAGCCTGTGTACAGCACAGCAAATCACTGCAATAAATTTCAGCTCAAACTGTTATAAGAAGCTGAAAATATGAAAAGAACTGTTGCACAACCTTAATTACTGGCAGTGTCACTACATTTCCTGTAATGCAGTCCTATAATGTTTCTTAAATGAAATAATAATGTTTTGTTAGAGCCAGACGCATAAATGCATGAAGTGGTAAGAATTACAGTATGCAGCAGGATAGAACTATTTCATGTGTATCACTGCTGTTCAGAGCACTTAAGGAAAATAATCAGGTTTATCAGAAGGACTTTTGATTATCTAAACACTTGTGCTTGACAGGATTTGCATAAACAGGTATGGATATAGAATGGTTCTCTGCACATGGTAATGTTTGCATGTTAATGTTCCAAGACAATGTGCTCAATCTAGGGTCTATTCTGATGCATTATAATCGAGTGCTGCTGAAAAGAAAAAGGTGCTTCTACTCTCTTTTTCCCCTTTCTCATTTTCTACTGAGGCTGTGCAGTATCTGGACAGACCTCGGCTATTTGCACATTATGAACAGCACAGCCAAATTAGGGGGCACAGCAGTAATCGGAGGCCTATGGAATAAGACCTGTTGAATAGGTGAAAGATGTATTGCGGCACCTTCTTTCTACACATGTGCTGGAACCCCTGCTTCAGGCACTTTGGGAAGGTTATGATTCTGAAAAAGCTCAAAGACTGATGATGAGAATGCACTTCCCCTTCCCTTTAGCCCAACTCTTGCTCACAGGGAGAAACGTAAGAACCATGCAAGAGGGAAAAGTAAATGCATATGCTGCCTGTAATACCCTCCCTGCCTTCTGTTAGTTTAGGGATTTCCTGAGCCAGATGGAGTTTTTGAGTATTTAGTGAACTTCAGTGGATTGATCTTCTAAGTTTGCTCTGTGTCCCTTTGAATCCAAGTGAACTTACAGCATCTGGAAAATCCTTCAGTAATGAGCTCTCTGTCATACGAAGAATTATCTCTGCTTGTTTTGAACCTGGCTCCTACTGGCTTCATTTGATGCCTTGTGGTTCTTGTACTGGTAAAGGATAAACAGTCAAAGCCCACCCATTTTCTCCATGTTATTTATGATGTGGTTGACCTCTATCATACTCCCTCTAAGTTACCTCTTTTTCAGAGTGCAATCCCAGTTTACTTTATCCTTCATCCCTCATACAAAAGGAACATTCTGCATATATTCCAGACCTTCGGTCATCCTTGGTTATCTTGGACCTTTTGTGTCCTTCCATATACCAGGAAGGGACCAGAACTACAAGTGGTGTTCCAGGTATAGACAAATCATAGATTCATACATAGATTTATGGCAGAGTTCTTTGTTCTGTTCTCTGTCCCTTCCCTGAGAATTCCCAACATTTGATTTGCCTTTTTTGACCTAAGCTGAGCACTGGGTTGATGTTTTCATGGAACATCCATCGTGACTTATGGTAATGGTCAGCTCAGTGTGTATCATCATGGCATTGTACATAGAAATTTAGGGTCATTTTTCCTCATGTGCCTTCACTTACTCTGAACTTCATCTGCTAATTTAGAATCATAGAATCATTTAGGTTGGAAAAGACCTTTAAGATCATCAAGTCTAACCATTAACCTAGCACTGCCAAGTCCACCACTAAACCATGTCCCTAAGCACTGCATCTACCCGTCTTTTAAATACCTCCAGGGATGGGGACTCAACCACTTCCCTGGGCAGCCTGTTCCAGTGCCTGACTACCCTTTTGGTGAAGAAATTTTTCCTAATATCCGACCTAAACCTGCCCTGGCAGTGGCCAGTCGTACAGTTTTGTAAAGGCCTTCAGCAGTTCCTCATAGTTTTGGCAAGAGACTTCAGTAAAAGGCTTTTGAAAACTGAACTACATTGTCTCAGCTGTATCAAAGAACACCAAGAAAGTAATAAGGCAGGTGGTCTTTAGCAAAAGCTGTGTTGACTTTTCCTGACTAAATCATGCTTATGCAGGTATCTCTCTTAATTTTATTCTCATATGTTCTTTTAAATTGCCAGTACAGCCTGCAGCTTCACAGACCTACCCTGCAAAGTTTTTTGAAAGTTACCATATTTGCCATTTGCCTATCGTAATGTACAAAGGCAGATTTGAGAGTGTACCACTCATTATTATAACTTAGTTATTTCATTCTTGAGTTCCTTTAGATATCCTGGGTGAATACTGCCTGGTTCTGGCATTTGTTTGTATTCACTTTTCAGATCTTGCTCTAGCCTATTCTGCACTCACCTGAATTTCAGACAGATCTTTTTCTGAGTCCCTCACAAAGCAAGGTCAGGTTTCCTTTAAAAACTCTCCAGTTACTTCTACATACTTCTGCAAAGGATTGCTCTCTTTGCTCTGCTTGCTGTTTTTGCACCCTGATCTTCAGTTGGCCCTACAGACACCTTGGCAGGCTTCTGCTCCTGATGTGTTTCAAGAAAAATGTAGCATTAGTTTTACTTCTTTAGTTGTGCCTCAAAAACTTTTTTTGGCCTGCCTTATTGTGTGCTTACACTTAATCTCCCAGAGCTCATCAGCCTTTCTGTTTTCTTCCTTTAGACGCAACTTCAGCTTTTGGAAGGTTGCCTTCTTGCTTCTAATCTACCTTCCTTTTCCCACTGACTTCCCATTGCCCTTTCTCAAGCCTTTCTTAAGTGGCTCTGTGTTCCTGTGATGGTGTCCTCAAGTAGCCACTTCTAAGGATTTAATTCTCTCAGCTCCCCTCTGGGTTTTTAAAATGAGTCTTTACTTTTTATGTCCTTTTGAGGCTGAGGACAATTGTGGGGAGTATTTAGAGTTTCATACCTCTGCAGAGACGTTGAATCTAGGCATGCTATGGTTGCTGTCATAGAAGGGCTCTTCCACTATGCAAGATTTTTGAACCAAGTCATGCACTACATCTTTTATTGTGAACTATCTAACTATTTGCTCCATGAAACAATTAATGGTGTCTTTTATTTGGTCATTGTATTATAACCTGATACATTTTATTTCCCTACATAGTGATAGCTAAAATCTGACATTATTATCACATTTTCTGCACGTGTTATCTCATGTCCCTAAGCATATCCGAAACTATGTCATCATTCCAGTTGATAGACTCACACTCATCCCTTCCTGCATAGGCCTGATATTTCAGTCTCTATAGAGTCTATGCTACTTTTTGAGGTACTTAGCTCATCTATTTGTTTTGATTAGGCTCTCTTTAACATACAGAGGTACTCTGTCTGCTTCTGACAGAGTTGGCTGCTCTATCTTTTCCTGTGTATTTTGTATGCTAGCATCACAGGTGATTTACTAAGTTTCTGATATGCCCAGGATATCCATGCCTTCATTTAGGGCTAGCCATTGCAGTTCCATCATCATATTTCTTATGCCTTCCAGCATTCATGTAGAAGCATATGTACCCACTTTTTTGTTCTCTTGGCACTCTATTTGAAGTTACAGCTTGTTTGCTGTTGCCTGTTTGACTGCTTCCATCCTCTGATACTGGTTGCTCTGAATTTTCTTATCTTCATCTGTAACAGAGGTGTTACCTTGTATGGTGTGGTCTCTTTTCCCGCATTGGTCTTTTCTTACTTTTTTTTTGTTTAAAAGCTGACTCATAATCTTATTTCTTAGTTTTAAGCACCAGCAGCTTGGTTCCTGTTTTCTTTAGCTGAAGGCTCCTTTTTTGGAGGAAGCAGCCCTAATTCCTAATGAATCTGAGTCTCTGTTCTTTCTGCCATATTCTGAAGTAGGTATAAATCTTGGTACCCTACCTCTCTTTCTGATTCTGAGCAGAATACTGTGAGCATTTTGGGAACACCACCCTTGGAATCCTGGTCCTCAACTTGTTTCATAGGAGCTTCCATTTTTTCCTCTGTCTCAGTTCAGCTATTCCTCTTCCTTAGGATCTTACATTATCTTCATTGTTCAGACAATATGACAATATATATATGACACTCAATAAATTTAATCAGCTCAGAGATTAAAAATGGGTCAAAATGTGAGGGAAAGTTCATCTGCTCCTAAAGCTAGTATTATCTTGGACATTGTGATCTGGTGAAATGGCATTTCATCATCTTACATGTGGAAATTGGTAAGGGGAAAAAAAGAAAGGATCAAACCTAATTAATTTCTAGGAAAACTCTCAGACATTTAAGGAGAATGATATTTAAGTGCATAAAAATATACGTGACTGTTTCCTAACCACCTTATGTCTCAGAAACACTGCTTTGATTTTCCATGGATCCCTGGCTGAGGAGGGATGTTTTAAGAAAAAACAACCAACCAACTAACTTCTTTTTTCTATGCTTTTCTAACATGCAGGGACAGCAAATCTCCAGTCACCTTTTTTTATTTTGCAGGAAAGTGATAACATGCTATTCAGCATGAGTCTTATTCTGAAACGATTTCTTCTTTTTCTACATGTATACTCTTAGAAATTTCTTGTTAGTAATATCATTCTATTGCTGCATGAATGTCTGAGATTTTACTACAGTTCACAAAGGAATATGATAAATTAGGAAAGAGTGAAGCTGGGAAAGGGCCTGAAGGATAAAAGGAAAGCTTGCTACTTAGGCAAACAAGGTCAGAAGAACACCTACGGAGAGAAAATGGAATTACATCACCAAACGCTAACTTGATTCCTATTTAACTTTTCTTATTTCTTTAATTAATCTTTATTCATTTTAAATATAGAAATAAAAATACAATTATTTCCTTTGATAAACTTTAGTAACCAAATAGTGACCATAATCCTGTCAAGTTTCTTCCCAATATTACCAGTACTGCCTACAGTCTATTAATCTTAACACTTCAGTACCTCCTGATGCACAGTGACTGTCTTCTTTTTTTCATGACTCTTAGATGTCACATATGAAAATAATTTGCCCAAGCTTCTTTCTGAATGCCAGCCAGTTATACAACTAGATATTTTTCACTGATGGACGGAAAGATGGATATATTTGTAGCTTAATTTCCATCACTGTGTCTTACTCACGCAAATAACACATATGCATTCCTGGTTTTAGGGTAGTCTGTAGGACTCCCTGAGTAATGCGGAGGAATCCATGTGGGTTCATTGTGTAAGACCTTGTGCGATAATGGAAATTTTACTGTGTGCTGCTGGGTGCCCTGAGGAGTTATCCAGTGGGAGGTCTATCTATGGTTTCTCATTTTTCTCAATCCAGTCCCTCTTCTTTGCTTTCATTTAAGCGATGCAGTTACTTCCTATCTCCCTCCTATCTTCTTATCTTCCTTCTTCAGGGAGAATGTATAATTCTTCTACTAACTCTTATCCTTTGCTCCCTTCCCCCTTTTTTATTGTGGGTGAGAAACATACTGCTGAATGCTTGGGAAAAAAGTAGTGTGGAAGACAGAGTTATCAGACACAGGAAGAGAAATTTAGGGCATAGACTAGGTGAGAGAGAAGTAAATACGGCTTGGGTCACCACAGAAATTTTAAAAGAAGTCCAGACGTCGTGGTAGTGAATATAATATAAAAACTTATTTAGATAAGTCCAAAAGGACTAGTAGGTGTGGATTTTGCAAGAACTTTTGTGGGCTAGATCAGCCCTTTTAGTTGTGAAGTGTTTGTGCTCCTGTCCCATGGTATGTTCATGGCTGAGCAGATGCCAGTTTGGATCTGTGTCTGTCCTGTTAGCTGTATAAAGGGAACTCTTATGATGGGTTGCCATTTTGCTTTTCTGTGCTCAAGGGCTCATATAGCTGTGTATTGTTATGCCCCTGATTTCACTTCTCTTAACTTAGCACTTGCCCTTGTTTAATTTTAATCAGTGTTCAGCACTGTTTGCAAACATGAAGCAGTTATGTCTTCCGTCCTCTTGAATGTGAGAATGTCATTATGACCGTAGGTCACTTTGGGCTGCCTGTCACCTGTAGCTGTGGAAATGAGTTACTGTAATGAAGACTGGGTTTAGCTGGGCCCTCAGAAATTGAGTCTGTATTGAGCGCTACTCTTGCTTTTGTGGCATTGTTTCTGTCCTTTATGGTTGCTTGCAAGTTTTGCAAAACTTTTTAGCTCCTGGTAATAATCACTTAGAAGTAGTTTGCAGCTTTTAAAGGTTTCCAGAAGAATTTATTTACACTTAATTTAGAGAAGTTTCTCTCTATGAGCTGGCTCAGGACCTTGTGCGAACATGTCTGGTTTCTACAGAATAAGAAGCTAGAGGAAAGACTCTTCTTGTGCTCCAAGGAGAACAGTGGTTACAAGGGTATAGCTGCAAGACTGAATTCTGTGGATGATACAGAGACTTTATGACATGTTTCCCTCTAGTTTGAGATTTCTCTGGTTTTGATATACTAGTTAAAATACACCATATAGGCTTGCTAATTCGTTATTCTCCTATGTGTTTTCATCAATGGATGTAGTACATTTCTAAACTACTTTTCTCACATACATAAGATGCAGTCTGCTTATACCTTGCTGTCCTATAATCCATGAGATCGAAGACATTTGATTTAATCTCTGAAACAGAAGTTAAAAAGTATATTAAGCTAAGCAAACAGTTTGATCTGACTGAACTCCAAGAACAAAAGAATAGCTACACTGGGTCAGATCAAATGTCTATGTAGCATGATGTCCTGTCTTCAGCAGTGGTAAAAGTGGATGCGTATTTAAGGATACAAGAATAGAATCAATTTATGATAATATTTCCCCAAGAATTCTCCTCCAGTATCCAGCAGTTTGCAGCTCAGAGGCCTCCCGAGTTAGTGGCAGTATCTTTCTTTTCCAATGTATTACTAGCAATGTGAATAAGGGGTGGCCTGGAAGACAAACAGGGTAATGAAAAGCTGGATGCCAAGTTTTAGTGACTGGTAGTCAAGGAAGGTAGAAGATGGCAGAACTGCCTAATTTTGAAATGAAGGAAAAGATCTCAGTACACTCTGCTGCCCAAAACATGGTTGCAAGAGAAACAAGTTGTGCTGCCAGACTAGTCCTCTCTCTGTGTAAGCTTCATAATACCATTCTTGAAAACAATCCGAAATGATAGAGCTTTGCGAATAAGAACAACGATATTGTTGTGGAAAGGGTGCTATATGCAGACATCTGTGAGTGGAATACATGCTTGCTTTTTTTTTTTTTTTTCACCCTGCCTTAATGAAACACACTTGTGAACTGTGACAATGAAGGTGGCATCTCATTTCAGAGGAGGGAAGTTCCAGGGTCTCCCATGGCAATTTCTATCTGAGAGACTTTGTGTCAGATGCCAGTTAGGCTAGTATGCTTCTGCCAATTATCTTAAGAGCCTTGGATGGCTACCCTATTTCCCTCTAACCCATAAGGTCAACATTTCTGCTAACAACTATTATTACTACTGTGCTCCAGAATTCAGATGCTTATTTCTGTTAAAGAGGCAGTTTCAAAATAGTGTTCACTGGTAAAACCACTCTTCAAAGTGATATTATACTTGATGTTAACTCAACATTGTCATTGGGCAGAAGTATCTGCCAAAACCCACTGAGAGTGTTGAGTGAGAAAAAAGTATAGGCTCCAGTCAGTTTCAGACCAACGGTCATCTAATGCAGAAAAACATAAAGCTTCCTGATTTCATTGCTCACTCAACAGCTCTGGATCTGTACAAATTCTTACTCTTCATTCCTTTTTTCATCTCAGACTTTTGGCATATATCCAAATACATTGGCTGACTACCCTCCTCTATGAAGTCTATGTTTTTATGGTTGTTAATATTTACTTTCTCTTTTGGAAGTGCTGGAAGAGAGTACATTGTATAATGTATTCACTAAGGTTTTTTTACTTCAAATTTGCTGTTGCTTCAGGCCAATATTCTTAGAGGTTGAAATTTTATTTATTCTGTATGTACGAGGCTCCTTTTACAAATCAGACTTGTGGTTAATAAGTGGTTATCTGTCACTTAGCCCCTCCCTGCCCTGTCCAAGTGAAGGTTAACATCAATTGTTGTTAGAATATACAGCTAGCAGAGCTCTAGCAATTAGAGTTTGATTGCTAAGTCCTGAAATGATTTCTCAAATTTTACAACATTTTCTGTCCTTATACTGATTTTAAAATACATCTTTATGACATTCAGATTTCCTGCAATACACTGTGATAACAATATCCTAAAACAAAATACCCCAAGACAGCTTTTCCAGTGGTGAAATCAAAGGTAAGCACAGGTAATTTACATCTACTTATTCCTAATTTGGACAGCTGCCCATTTTCCTGTATGAAATAGCTCAGCTTATTGCCTTTTTTTTTTTTTTTTTAAATTTATAACCCTACTGCTCCAGGGCATACCACTTTCTGCTTCATTGCTTTCCTACAGTGGATCACTCAGAGAACATTCTACTATGTTGTATTTTCTGCAAATTTGTCTACACTAGCAAATATAACTGCAATAGTTGTTGTCTTCAGTCATTTCATTAAAGCTTTTTAATGGGTGATCTTCCCCACTTAATTCCTCGCCACCATAGTAAAATTACCTTATTCTGATTTGGCTTAAATACCATGGGATTTTGTCCTAGAACAACTGTGCCACAATTATTCCGAGTGAATAATGAAATGAATCTGAGGGGTTTTTTTTGTTTGTTTGGGGTTTTTTTGCTTTGTTCCCCCCATGAATTTTCATTTCAATTGGTAGTGATTATGATATCTATTCAGTGAGTGCCAGCTTTTATCTGCTATTATACAAATTCCTTTCGTAGTTTGTCTAGAGACTGTTCTTTTTCTAGTTTAAATGGACTATTTTATAACCAAGATCACTAGCTCCAGAGTTGTTTCCTAGTTTTCATTTTTAAGGTCTTAAAAAGTTCTAACTTAAGTTTGAAGCCAAACTACCATTGTCTTCAAAGGGATCAGAATGAATCAGTTTAAAGCAACGTGCTGTTTCACATATGCTTTCCATTGTCAACATTGACTTTTACTGAAAGTCGTAATGCTCTGTCATAAATGGTGAATGCAGGGGCATTGTAACAGTGATACACTACTTTGTCTGCTGAAGGCATTAATTCTGGGCAAATTTTTGCATGTTTCAATTAATTCTCTCCTAGTCATTGAGGTATCATCATGACAATAATACTTCTGTATTGTCTTCAAAGTAAAAACCTGCAAACCCTTCAGAGATTTAGTGAGTTAAGCCAGGAAAGGAGTATGATGACCAATTTGCCTATCTACAGTGACTCGTAATCAAGTAGGGGCAAACATTTGTAGAGAAGTTTGTTCAACCTGATTGCAAATGCCATTTTTATCCCTTTTTCAGTAGGCTTTAATTAGCATGCAAGAAACTTTTCATTCATCTAGATGTTTTGGAGTATCAGCAGTATTCCTGCATGTGAATTTGTTTATTTGTACTGGACTGTACAATGATCCATCTGCTCCAAAGTAAATAAGCCCTTAGGTTGTTCTCATATTGTCTTTGTGGACCACACCAATGAACTAACTCAACGTTAGCCCTCTCTAGAGTGGATGATTGCATCCATACCATGTAGTGCTGGGACTCATGTCACCCATGCAGCACCGAGGCACAATTCTTAATATATTTTATGTCCTGGATAATGAGAGGGTTGTACCAGTGTACCTGAATGATAAGGCGTGCATTTTTGTGCCTGGTTGCAGGTAAAGAAGATGCAAATCCTTCTGGGCTCAGGGGAATAGAGCTGCTCTGGAAGGGGAAAACTAAACTGAGTATGTATACATGCTGTCTATCTAAAGGGAACCCTACAACAAATGGGGTTGTCAGCTGTGCTTGAGTTTCCTGGGAAACTCAGCAGAATTTGCAGTCCTTGCCCTGAGCTGGTTGGATCACTCCAGCAGTGATCCCAGGAATGAGATTAGAAGTACGTCACTGCAGCGAGTCAGGGGAGCAGGACCTTGAGCATGGATCATAGAATGAGACAAGCAAATGTTGTATTTGCACATTTATTATCGTCTTATTCTGTGTCTCAGGAAACAATGGTTCTGGAAAGAGTATTGAGGGAACCAAGCAACCGTGATCTGCCTGTGCAATATTGTGACAAAAAGAGGTAATGTAATCCTCGAATGCTGAAACAGGGAACAGGGAAAACAGCATGAAGGATTGAGAAAAGTGCTCAAAGTATGTCTATGATTTCAGAAAAATGTTGAAAAGTTGAAAAACAGAGACAAAAATTACTTGAAATCTGGAAAGTCTAAGAGAGTGCAGGATCTCTGTTTTATCAAAGTTTCAAACCTTGATAACAGCTTTAAAGAATTTTCACAGAAGCTTATGCACGTGCTTAAAGATTTTGCTGAACTGTGTTCATAGTCATTACACAGTAGCAATATATCTTTCTTTTTTTCTGCACCCCTTCTTATATTAATCAGATACCCATCTTTACTGGGCATGATTTATTCTTGTGGATATGAATATTCCAATCAATCTTCTAATAGGGTAAGAGAGGAAGAGAGAACCGATGGAGCTTAAACAGTACAGCACCTTTGAATAACCACAATGCTACTAAATTATAATGAACTAGAAATGGATTTGATCTTGCAGTAGGTATATTTTGATGATGAAGTGGTATGGTTCTGCCTATATTAAGTTTTCTAAAAGTTCCATTTTTGTTCCCAAAGTGCTATTGCTGCTGGTATCCTTAGACACATTAGGGAAGGCAAGTGTCCAACATTTTTGATGTTGAATCACTTATTCCAACTGGGATTGTGGAAGATGTTATCCGAAATGCTTGCAGACCTATTGAACTGCATGGTGACTCCCAGTGTGGCTGAATGCTGTGGCAATGGACTGATGTCAGTGATTTGCAGATTTTTAGAATTTCTTTTTTTATATTGAGAAAAGCCGATTATGATAATTTGAAATTGTGTCTGGAATATAGGCAACAGATATTTTGTAACAATTGACAAATAATAAAGTGCTATTTTGAACTCAGTACTTTTTTTTCTTTTTTCCACTTGTGCATTCAGAATAATGAATATTGTATATGGTAGTTTGCCTGGGGCTCTTTCAATGTACCAGGAGGATTCCTGTATGGAAAATGACTGCTACTATTAAGTAGCCACAAGAAGAAAATTGCACAATTGGAAAATATGTCCTAGGGAAAAATAATTAATTAATTAATTTATTATTTATTTATTAAACCACTTAAAGTGGCTCTCAGACTATTTTGACTAATCCTACCACTTCTCAGTGCAGTTTCATATGGTTCAGCCGCAGGTTCTGCAGTGAAATGCTGAGACAGATGACTGGTTTATAGTACAGTGGTATCTTCTCCTCTGCTTTCATCTCTGTTTAACAGGAAGCATTTCCATTGATATTTACCGCCTTTGAGCAGCAAAGATAAGATTGCACAGTTGGCTGTCAGGAATATCAGTTGAAAATTTTTGGTTTTCAAAAGTCGCCTTATTTCCGTTCCAGATTTCTTAGTTTTGTTAGAATTTCAGATCCTGCATAATTACATTGTACGTAGTATTGGCCTTTGATTCATACACTTTACTGATGGATGATATTCAATGAGGAAACGCACATAGATCAAGAAACTAGAAACCATTACCTCTTTTCTAGGTTTCAGCCTGCTCTATTAGTAAATTTGTATGTGTTGGACAAACCCTGCAACTTCCCTGTGTTGTATAAGGAAAAATATTCCTGACATTTAATGTTTATAAACAGTTCCGAGAACACGGTTTAATACTAGCTCATAAATCATACTGTGAGATTGGGGGGGTATTACGCACATAGAGGATGTATATGAGGTTGGGACATAGGGAAGTGAAAAATTTTGGATGTGTCAGGCACAAAAGGATCATGGATGAATGTATTTTTATTAATTACTGCAGCCTACTTCAGTGAGGATAAGTAAACAAACTAGCAACAAGCTAGCCATTGTTTTTCATGGTATTACAGCACTGGAGTACTGCTTTTATGATATATCAACCAAGGTCTGCAATTACATGTATAAATATAAAACTAAGCTAAGCTCTGAATGATGTGGCAGATTCACTTGGGAATTCCTCTTTTTTTTTTTTTTTTAATCACCAAAATATAAATTTATCCTGGTAGTTTAGGCATAAAAATAACCATTAGTTGAAAGTTTGGCAGGAAGTTACTCATTAGTGAGGAAAAATATTCTGGTGAAAAATAGTTTCTGTTTTTCAGTTGGAAAACTGTAATTCATGTAAATGTAATACCTTAACACCTCTGCCCAGGAAATACGAAAACACTTTGTAATTGCCTTCCTATGTTTTGAATGGAAGAGTTGCATGTATTAGTACCATTGTCATCTCATTGTCATAATGAGAACGTGGAAACTCTTTGTTTCTTTGACCTCACACTTAGATGTGTGTTCAAGGAAGTATGGGTCCAGAGAGGGTTATCAGAAGTATAAATCTTGTTTTGTATCTAATGATTCTGATCCAGTCATCCAATGAGTAGTTTTCCAGATTCTCTCTTTCACAGGCAGAAACTTTGCCTTAAGGCTGGTGAGGGATGGCTATGTACCCTGCCCCCAGAAGTTTTCTGAGCCTGCTTTTCTCTCCTGATGCTATGGACTCTCCATAACATGTACACTTTGCATGAAGCTGTTTGAGTTTAAATAGACTCCAGGAGAAATCATTACTCTTCTTGTATTTTTGAGATTGCACATTACAGTATTTCTTTAGAACTTCTTTTGTGAGTTTTATGTGAAAGCAGACTTTGAATAACGCACAAATAGTTCTGGATGCAGGACCAAAATGCAAGTTTTCAGTTTCCCCAGTGAAATTTCCAATCACCAGGCTCCAGTCTTGCTTCTACTCATACTTTCATCACTTAAAAATAAAATAAAATCAAATAAGCAACTAACTTTTGTTAAGCTTTCTTTTAGTGTATTGCTGTGTTAGACATGCTCGGAGCGCTGCTTCCAAATTGTCCGTAGAGAACTGTAATGCTTGTTTATCATGTCCCAGCCTGCCTTAGTCATGAAAATGGGCACCCAGCTACCAAGGGAGAACAGCTTCAGTGCTGTACCACAGGAGAAAAGCGATCATATCCAGGACTTTCAGGTAAAGCAGGGAGATGTTTAATGACTTTAGGTTCCTCCAGGGGTCTTCAGAGTTGGTTTGATGGGTCTTTTTGGATCCCGGTTTTGGATTTAATGAAGAGAATGTATAGGGACTGAGTGTTAAGTAGTTTTTTCAAAAATAGAATGACCCCTAGACCATGCAGTGAAGCTTCAAGAAACCAAGTTCAGAACAAGCAAAAGGAGGTAATTTCCCACACAGTAGGGATTTGTGAGATTCCCTGACAAAGGTTGTTAGGGATACAAACAGTTTGTACAGCTTGAAGGGAGAATGAAAACAACTTGGAAGATAGTTCTATTGAGGGTTGTTGAATAGAGAACTGGATTAGGCTCTGCAAATCCTGTGAGCAGAAAATAGAAGCTAAGAGAATATATAGGAGAAATATCACATATACTTGTCCTGTTCTTTCTCTTCACTGAGCATCCATTTGTAGCCACTGTTGCTGAAGACAAAATTACAGCGCTATAGGGATCCTGGGTCTGAACCAATGTGGCTATTAGATATTTCACATCTCCTCCAGTCCACTTCCAGTCACCTCAGTCTATTCTGTTTCTAGCTAGTTGTGCTCTTGTAATTAGTTCTGCAGATCCATTTAGGCAACATTATTGAGTAAAGGTTTCAAATTTAGGTATCAGTTTTCAACTAGTCAGTGTTTTACTTTTTCACAAAGCACTACCTTTCTATATCAGATATTCACATGCCTTCATATACTGAATTTGAATCATGTAAGGTTAGTAGATCTGAGCCTCCTTCGTGTCTCCAACACTATGCTTGTGTTCATTTTGGAGAACTGGTAGAGTGATTAAATTGTCTTGTAGTTTGGTTTGCATATCATATCTTTCAGTCAGTTCTAGATGATCAGTAAGTCTCCAAAGGAAATATGAACCAATGTGAATAATTCAATGCAAAACATTGACAGTAGCCTGGAAAAGGAAAATTAATGCTTTTATTCTTCCTTTGATTCATGAAATGAAAAGACCACAGAAGAGAACTCTATGCCAAATTTCAATTTGAACATTATAAAAATTTGCTATTTTTTAAAGTAAAATGTGTTGATAATATAAGAAGAAAACAAGTTCTGTTTGGAAAGCTAATAATGGATATCTCTATTTCAGAAACCAAAGCATTTTTGAAAATACTTAAGTGTTACTATTTTTTTTTTTTAAAGGTGGATAGGTACTATGATCAATTCATGTTTATAAAAGCTGTCTTTGATTTATATGGGGTAGAAGTTAAATAAAAATAATGTATTTGAAATTTATTTGGAGTTCCATATAGGAAGTGGTAATAAAGCATATACTAGAAGAAAGACCTTAATCCCAAATGGAAACACAATCCACATTGCCTGTGTTGGTTTCTGAACACAGTAGGTCACGCTTCACCTGAAAGTACAAACATGAAAGATATACGTAATAAAAGATAAAGGAAAGCCTTTTATCATGCTGGTAGAGAGATTCTTAAGGTGAGTGAACTTCTGTAATAACACTTTTGCCTCTGTTTATGGGTAAGCTATACTGGCAATTTTTTCTGACTAATCTTTTGCTGTTTGTTTTATAAGTATAAAAGGGGCACAAGTAGAAAGTTTATAGCTTTTGTCCCTCAGAACAGACCTTTCAGAGATATACACACATATGTATGTATAGATATGGGCCATTGTGCTGCTACTGATATACACATATATACGCATACATATACTATATATAATACATATATGCACACACATACTACACATGTACGTATATGTATGCATATCAATAGCAGCACAATGGCCCATGAGATGTAACTGCCAGTTGCCCACACATAGCTGCTCCAGAAATCATAGATCTCCTCTAACTATTTGGTTATATATGCCAGCCTCATGTAGTGTCTTGGGTATCCTAGAGTGACTCAAATGACATGAAATGGTTATATTTAGGCTACTGAATTGCACTCAAAAGGACTGCTGTTAAGTGTTATGTATAACAGATTGTTAACTACATGGATAGTATGGTATTTTTTCATGGGTCTGAAGGAACTTCTATAGTCCCAAAAGCAAGGACTACTAACTTGACCTGGTATTATATCCAGGGAAGGATACAATTTTGAAGTTTTTGCAAGAATATTTGGAAGTCAGTAAAACAAAGGTATTACAGATTGGCTTAATTATTACTCTAAGCATTGACAAAGCCACCCATGCAGGCTGACTCTCCTCAGTTATTTCTTCAGACTTCTTGTCAGTACAAGACACAGATGTAACAAAGACAAAAAATTTGTAGATTCAGAAGTCTATCTATCTTTGGTGTTATAAACTGATCCAGAATTTTGAAGAAAATAAAAAATTTTGTTTGTAAGCATTTAAATATGGAAATTTAAGACTATTGAACAACATTTTAATGTGTTCAAAGTGCTCTAGATGTGTTACGCATACAAAAGTTTTGTGATGTTTTGTGACTCTCTCTTCACATCTAAAAATGCTGACTTCTGGTTTCCCTTAAAATGCAGGTTATTCAATTGATTATTTTTTCCATTGGCATAATATGTAATTAGCTAGTGACAGGCTGTAAGTGGAGCAAGATCCGAGTATGTAGCTAGAATTAAAAAAAGAAGTTAACGTGGAATTCAAAGATTCTGGAAAACAAATGAGATGATGCAATGACAGGCATTACTAGCCACTTAGCTGCAGATATGCATCTTTCTGTTCATTTGAAGGGATGATAAACTTGGTAGTGTTTTCAATCCTTCAGCTTTGGGAGATGATCAGGCCTCAATTTTGATCAAAATTAACGTTCCTTCCATTTCTGTCTTGAATGCAGTAACCTCTTCTGGAGGCTGGTTTCTGTGATGCTACATGTGCTTCCATCTATTTGAGATGAGATTATAGTGTCTAAAGTTTCACAGTGGGATTTTTCACACTGTTGTCTTCTGATTGCTTCTTTCTGAGTTATGTTTTTAAGTAACACGAGCCTATGAAACTTTACTTGAGAAAATACTTCACACTTCAAGTTGGTTGTGCAGTAGTTTTAATCAGGAAGGATGTGTTAATGGAGCTGCTTTGGCTTGGGAGAAAGGAAGCTGCTGACATAAAGCTATTAGGTAACTTATCTAAAATATGATGTAAATGGTTCAACTGCTTGGATCTTGTGCCCTCATATCTGTCCTGTGTAGGCCAGATGTATTGACTTGCAAACGCTATTGCAAGATCAGCATGTTTGGAGGTTTTTTGAAAGGCTGAAAAAAAAAAATTAGTATGTTAGAAGGCTTTGGCTATTTTCAGGATTTTTGTAGAATGCTAACTGAGCTTCAGGCCCTGTTTTATTTATTACAATGTTTGTAGCTATAAATTTTTTTAAGCACTCAACTCCATGTTGATTTTTTTAACATATTTAGATAGAAATAAATAAAATACTATAGGAACAGGAAGTTCTTGCCTCTAAGTCTTTTCTTGAAATATGATTATCTTTTGATAGAAAGCCTGTTTTGTTTTTGCCAAATATGATTTTAAAGTTCCTGTAGCTATTAAAGGAAGAGAGCATGAAGTGCAAATGGATACATTTTGTCACTGCTCTGTAAAATGAACAAATTTATCTAGAATGTGTTTAAAAAGGTAAGGTTGTGTTTTCCTTCATGGACTTCCATCCATGAGAGCGAAAGAAATCAAACGTTCTTGGGTAGAGCTGTTACAGCATATCCCTAGCAATTACTGACAATGTATGGGAGATTAAAATAAATGGCAGTTTTTATTCCTTCAAAGACAGAAAACCTGAGCACTTTAAAATACAAAAGTCATTCAACTTTGCTAGAGTTCAGACATTGCTGCTACAATATCTTTTATGGTGATTTTTTGCTTAGATTTGTAGAATGTAAGCAATCGGTGAGAGATTCCTGTCACAAAATCAACTGCTAATTCTGTCAGTGAGGCTCTGTAACAGCATTTACTCCTGTATTTCCTCAGAATCAACATTTCAAAGCAGAAATATCTAGCAGTGGATTTTTTTTCTTTTAATAAGAAGGGCCATATTATTTTAACATAACATTGTTGAAAATTTATTCATGGATAATCCCATTAATTTTACAGGGATTATTTATTCATTGATTTAAGTGAGGACACAGTCATACTTATCATGCAAATTTGTCAGTTACTTCTTAAATTTAGATAAAGTCCATTCAGTGTTATCAAGGCTGGTTTTATACAGTTTGGATACCTCAGATAAAATAAGTAGCCATCTGCATTCAGCATACATTTATGTTTTGTCACAGAGCAGATGTAGATTTTTAAGAGTGCTTTTATTTTTCATATAAAAGTATGTTTTATGTTATTTGATCATGAACAATAAACAGCAAGTTAGGACTACTACATGCGGAAGAGTGGGTTGAACTGCCTGGGAAAATAAGCTGTGTCTGAAGTCATGAAACAAGAATTTCCACTGGTAAAATTATATGCTGGAAATTTTGGAGCATGGATCCCACACAGTGAAGCTGGAGTTATCTTTACACGTCATCAGTTTTCAATATATATTGTGGACTGATAAGTGACCATTTTTGTATACTACACAAAATATAAGCTGACAACCATTGCGGTCTCTGAGTACACACAGTGTCTACACTTGACTTGAAACTGCTGTAATATTGTTAAGCATAGTCAAATTACATAATATGAACGAATTTAACTCATGTCTCATTTCTAAAACTGATAAAACTGATTTATGGTATAAGTTCAAGAAAAACACTTGTTCACGTAAATTCCAGGTACTTGCCCTAAAATCCTTATCTCGGTAAATATATTTCAGAGCCACACACATTCAGCGGATCAGTCTCTCAAAAATGGTTCACTGAAACATCTGCAAAAGAATACAAACTGTTTTTCATCCAAACTAGTACTGTGAATATTGTAGGATAAAATTTTGCATGGAAAGAGTAACTTTTACATCTGCTTCCAAATGATTTATTGACATATACTATGTGTCAGGACCCAGACTACATAAGAAAAGACATTCTAGCAGTTTTTGATATCTGAAGACTGAAATGTGGGGATTTTTGTTGGGGTACATTTTAGTGCACAAGCTGTTATTTAGGTAGAATGCTACGTAATACTCATTCTGTTATTTGGAATACTAAAATACATTGCAGGGATTCCTGGTAAAAGTACAGAAGTGGTCCTCAGTGAGTAGTCATGGATGTTATGCATGTGCTTTCTGGGTCGTGCAGATTTTGCAGACTGGGGTTCATACTACAGCTTTGGAGCTCTTTTGGTTAATAAGCAGTGACCATGTAATGGTGGAAAGCAAGGACAAGTATTTTTCTCCTTCAGTAGCAGATGCAGGCTTTCAGTGGTAGTGTGATAATGAATATTCTTGTAATTTGATCTGTTCATATTCAGTCTTTCTCTGAAAAACGGAAACATAGGCATACAGGAATTTGCATACAGCAGTGTTGATGTGTCAGCTGTAGTATTTTGCCTCTAACAGCCTTTTAAATCCTATATGAAACTACCTTTAACTCTGAGAAAAAAATGTCTTAATATTCTTAATATTATGGATGAAAATTTTTATCTTTCTGTCACTCAACCCATAATTTTTAGTTATTGACATTAACAGTGTATTCTATTTCACTTTTTAAAATTGAATAGTATATATTCTAGATAAAGATTTCTTTTCTAGTAAAGATATTCAGGACTGTCACTGTGGAATTGAGTCAAATACTTTTAGTAGTAATTATATATATTATTCTTTGTCAACATTGGCTAATTACAAATATTTAGAAGTTCCTCTTAAAAGTGGTTTATCTTGCTGCTTGTTTTTTTTTTTTTTGCATAGAAATGTGGAAAAAATAGACTGAATATCCTCATAAAAACTTCTGAAAAGCAAAATACTTCTTGATCTTAAGCAGGGACCATTTTTTCTTTTGCAAACATTGAATCTTTAGATAAAACAAAATTATTTGTTAAGGACAACATAGTATAATACAAATAATAGAAAATAAATAAGCCATGTAACAGGTATACGTAATCCGTGGTGTATTTGGTTCAGTTTCGTCATGACCAATGTGAATGTGTGGTGGACAAATGTCTCTTTGGCAGTTTACATCCTTTTTGCTTTGACTTGTTCTCTTTGAGTGCACTTCTAAATTAATCTGTGGGCTAGCTGCTGCTGAACAAGGTGGTCTCCATCTTCACGCTGGCCACGTGCTCCTGCAGCCTCTCCTGAGCTGGCTCAAGAGCTGCACCAGCATGATACTTACCTTTCAGAAAACAACCAAAGCTTTTTGCTAATGTCGGTCTCCAAACTGGAAACATGGAAAGAGGAGGGAATGCAAAGGCAGGAGGAGGGATACCTCCACTTTTGTCAACAGTTCACTGCTAAATCACTTGAGTGGTATTGCAAAACTAGTCTTTTTTAAACCCTGACAAGCATGAAAGATTGACTTTCCAGGCTGGCTTTCAGGAAGTTGAATTCCCTGAACACTGAAACAGGGATGTGTTTCCTCTGTGCCTTGCAAATGCTCCCTTGACCATTTCAGGTCAGAAGTGCCCAGCAACTCTGTGCATGATCACGTCATGCTGAACCTGCTGGGAGTGCGGCATGCCCAGGCTTTAACAGTCTGCATTGCTCTTGAACTTTGGTGCCTAACAAGCAGGTTTCAAACCAGTCTTTTTCATCAAACTCAAAAGCCAGAGGCTTTAGCTATAAACAAATTAAATACACCCAAGATTATTCCCAGGCAGCTGGAACAATTGTCCTGGAATAGCTTGCATCTGTGCTAGTAGTTTCCATGAAGTGGTGGATGGATGCAAACTAAGTAATAGGAATGGTCCTGTAATTTTTCATGTCTCAAACAAGCTTGGGAATAGCTTGGGATAGTGCTGTTTGGCACATGCCAAACTTATCCCAGGGAATATTGCAACAGTTAACAGTACAATTGGAGAGAGAGTCTGCAGGTATGTCGTATTTTCGCTAGAACAGAAGCAGCCTGGAGTTTCATCTACCTGTAGCTTACTAAAGGCAGTACCTCCTGAGGAAGATGCCTTCAGCATCTCTATTGTCACCTCTTCATTGCTCAGCCACCTCTGATGAGGGTGGCTGGCACTGGACTCTGCATGCTAACCTCCTTGTAGGGGCTCCCGTCTTCCTGGTGCCATGCACAATGTCACCATGTTGGTTCTGGGCTGTAATGTGTCACCAGGTCCATGTAGCTCTAATGATGCCGGGACTATTTGTACTCAGGGGAGGAGAATCAATACAGTGGAGAGACTACACTACCAAGCATTTTTATTTCCTATCAACAGGCCTTTCTAAGCATACCTGTCCTATTTAAGACGTGTGGTAGAAAGAATCATGCAATATTACTGCCTGAACTAGTTCGTATATTACACAGTACAGAGATAGTAACGTGGTGTACAAAGCAATATAACCATATTAGCATTACGCCATCTGTGAGACAGGGGTTAATCATCCAGATTCATGCTGGCAACAGTCTTTCTTCACATTCCAGAGCTGAGACATGTAAAGATGGCTTGGGAGTCCATGTATCAGTTGTCTTTGCAGAGTACAGATCTGCCTTTTCTCTCTGTTATGTTGCACAGGTGATGCATTGCTGAGGTTTTGATTATGGCAAGATCTCATTTAGGAATTATTAGGAATAACCCTATCCCTTAGTTACACAATAAGAACTTAAATTTCTTGATATTTCTCCAGGCAAAAAAAAATTACTTAAAAAATTTAAATTAATTTACCACAGGTGTAAGAAGTCTGTGATAGCAGTGTTTGCAGCTTTTAAAGGTTTTGCAGCTGTAACCTCACTTCCTTGGAAAAATGGCAACTAGTTAATATTAACTCTGGTTTTCCTATAGTTTCAAATCAAATATCAATATTCTTATATTAGACACCTCTAACGCCAATGATTGCTGTTCATTGTTTCTGTTTTTCTAATTCATTACTAATAGCTATAACTTCTTCTGTGGCTTGTAGACCATTGTGCTAAATGAGTATGTGGAACTGTGGATTTCACACACCCTTACGAATAGGAAACCTATTGCTGTGATGGGTTTCTGAACTTATAGGAGAGCCTGTATTGCAAAAGAACCATTGCATTAAATTATTGACTGCTCTGTTTCAGGAAGACCTCCATCTTGTTGCACAAAACAATGAAAATGGTGGAAGAACAAATAAAGATAGGGGAGCTGAAATAATAAATAACTTTGACCTTTTTTTTCCTTTTTTTTTTCTGTTGGCATCCAGTTACTTCCTTTGATCTTCCCTGCTTTAAACAAGGTAATATCTGCCAAGAGAGTGCAACTGTTACTGAATCACTAAGGTCCTATTTGTTCCGCTCGACAGATGACAATGCATTTTTGTCTTTCTACAGAAGCATAGAAGTGACTTTGAAAGCTTTCACCAACCAGAAGCCTAGGTTTTTTCCTACCCTGCTTTTTCTTTTTTTTTTTGGGTGGGTTTTGTTTCTCATCTTCTTGAGACAGAGTGTACTGCAGATGACTGTGACACCATTTTCTGTTTGATGCTGGTTAGACAACACTGAAGTTGTATAATTTGTTGTTGCTTATGATTGTTCTGGCAATCAGTTACATTATGGTTAGTTTGTGAGTGTCCTTTGCAATTGCCTACTTTGTCACTCCCTGATTTTTTGAACAATTCCTGTTAGTGTTAATTCTTTAGTTCTGTATAGGTTTCTTGTATTTGCAGTTGTTGAATTGTTTGATAGCTTGATCAAAAGATTTTATATTTAGAATTTAGAAAACAGACTTCAGTTTTATTAAACAATGCACCCTCATAACGGAAGCAGGAGATATATTATTACATCTATTTGAGTTTTGTGAAGAAATGGAGAAACTCTTTCTTTAAGGGTGCTATTTTCAGTCACAGTATAAGCCTGGCTATTTAAATCTGGGCTATAAAGTAAACATTCTTTGTTCTGAGTATACATTGTACTTAGCACAACAAGAACCTAATTTCTGGTGGTGATCTTAGGTGCTCCTGAGCACAAATAACAATCACTATAGAACTGAGTGTTTCACATTGCTTTTTGGTTCAGATTCCGTTGGCCATGCTTGTAGGCTTGTTAAGTCAGTTTTAAAATTTGTCTTCTTCTCTGGAGTTAGGAGTATATGTTATATCACAGAAACAGAATTTTGGAAAGCTTGCAAGTTATTCCCAAAGAATGAGATATAACCTCTGTGGCTGTTAATTTTGGACTTCTCTGATGGTTGGAGATCATGTGTGTGTGAGGATCAGAGACTTAGGCCCTGATCCAGCAAAGCACTTAAACTCATTTTTAACTTAGCTCATCATGATCAGTTCCACTGAAGACAGTGACTGATTCATGTTATCATAGAAGATACAGCACAACCTTACTTAGGACTATATATTTAATACAATCCCTATCACTTTTTTTTCAAATAAAAAATATAAAAGTATCAGACAGTGTCTTATAAGGATTCATTTCAAGATCTTCCTGGTCCTGCATGTCTTCACTATAACTGTTATGGAAGAAGCTGCTAATTAGCTCCAAAATGCATCTTTTAATACAGATGGTACTTTTCTGTTGCTTAAATGGAATCATATCTTCTGAGGGAACCTCTTAGTGAGACTTCTTTTCTAGAAGGGCTGAATTTTTGTTGGAATTAAGAAATATTTTGTTAATTGGTGACTGAGAATTTTAAAAAGTACACCAGAACAGAAGACACAGCTCCCAGTTACAAAGGCCTGATGAGTTGTTAACTCACAACATCTTTCCCTACAACATCTACCACACTTTTTTCTATCTAGAATATTGAATTTGCTGTTTCATTTGTGATCTGCACAGGATGACTGCAGCCAGTACCTTCCCTGCTGGACATGATCATTTTTAATGAACATTTACTGTCCGACTGTGCTTTTCTAGAGTATGTGCCAGATGGATGACCAGTGGCAGGAATGAGCTACTCAGAGGTGGCTGTAGTTGTTGCTGGACTGGTGGTGGCAATAACAAGCCAGTGCTTGCAATCAAGGAGAGAATACAGAAAAATGTATAGCAACACTAATTAGTTCACCAGCTGATACCCCTTGTGGACTTTTCCTTTTGGACATGAGGGTTGTGAGAATAGGCCCAGAGGTAAATTGACACACCTTCCTTGTGTGGCACTGGCAGCAGTCCAATGGCTCTGTGATAATCTGTAATTGGTTAGAGAGAAGCTAAGGTACACAAGAGGACTTGATGTACTGGCTGCAGATTACTCACAGGTACATGTAGCCGTGCTTGCAATAGCACAGAAGATTAATTGACAATGATTAGTGGAATAACTAAAGCAAATCCAGTTCTCTGAAGATGCCCAGAAAATCAGGGACTTCTGCTACCGGTAGCTGGCAGACAAGAATGGGATGCTGAAGCACTAAGACTTTTCCAAGCCTTTTGGGTGAAGAGTTACCTTGGCCTCATGGTCACAATAAGTATAACTTCTTGAGGTGATAGGGCTAGCCTCACCACAAGGACCTTTCAGTTGGAGGATCAGCTTCTAAGAAGGAAATATGAATGTGTGAGGTGTTAAAACCAAACATAGTCTATTTGAATACCATTACTGGAGAGAAATAGAGTGAAAAAACTAGGTCATGTCATAAGATTGATTCTACGCTGTCTTCTGGTTTGGGGTTAGACTCTGTTTTCTAAACACTTGGACACTCTGGTCACTTTACTGTACTTGTCCCTGCATCATGTGTATGTATGGAAAAACATTGACAGAGGGAACTAGACCCATGGAATGACACTTCAGATTGAGCCTTTTAATGAAGACCGTTGTTTCCATCAAAAGTGGCAGCTGGTTTTGCTTTGTGGAAGCCACAAAAGATGGCTGACTACTTACTGCCTCAGTCTTGGTGGGTGTTCAAATGTGTGCCATTGACTACTGAGAACACGTAGGTCCATTACTGGGGCAATGGGCAGCAAAGGTATTTTGGATAAGGACTGGAGCAGTTTACAGAAATGCTGAAAAGGTACAGTGAGGCCAACAGATTTTTTTTTTTTTTTTTCCCTTCCTAACTCGCGTTATGATAGGAAACTGAGACTCTAATACATTGATCAGGCCAGTGAGAATTGAGGGAAAGGGTGAATTTGCCCATGGAGCTTCCTTAATTCTTATCTAATTTAGAGAAAATAGCAAACCAATTAAAAAAAGCAGATGTCTTAATGAAAGACCAGCAGAAGGGTTAATGAAATGAGATCTAGAAATCAGGCATCTGTGGAGAATGGGGAAATAGACCATCATCAAAGTAATTAATATCTTCTGAGTATTTTGTTGCAGATCTGTGTATTAGATGTATAGAATCATAGAATAAATTGAAAGGTATGTCAAGTTGTCATCTAGTCCAAACCCCTACTCAAAGAAGATATTTTTAGATCAGGTAGCTCAGGGACTTGTCCAATTGAGTCTTGAACTTAAAGTTGAGTCTCATCCTCACAGGATAGGTAGTTCCCAGCATCTCTGGACAGGATTTGACCACTCACAGTAAAAATTTATACTTGATATCTAATCGGAATTTCCTGCAGTCCATGTGTCCTGTTGCCACTTTGACTGTCACTGCGCACCTCCAAGAATAGTCTGGCTCTGTATTTTCTGTATTCTCTGAGCAGATGGTTATAGCAATAAGGTCTCCGTGAGACTTTTTTTCCTACAATTTGAGTAGGCCCTGCTACCTGTGGCTGTCATTATATATCCTGGCCAGCTTGGGGCCTCTGGACTTGCTTCCTGTACGGGGAGACCCAAAAGGGAGTACAGGTAACAGGAAGTCTCACATTGATAGGCCTAATTTGAGGCCTTTTCTTTAAGTGTGGAGATTATAAGATGGCCAAGCACTTGTGTTTCTCTTTAGTTCTTCATCTGTTAGTAAATGTGTCTTTTGAAAAAATAGAGCTGGATGTGTTTCTGGTATCAATTGCAGTGTAACTTGAAACTACAGCAAGAGATATGACAAAAGTGGTCTTATAGTAGTTGAGAGGAGAGAGCTGAGAATTTACCTGAGGATAACATCATCATGCATATTTTGCATGCCCATGGGTGCACTTGCACAAGAGCACTTGCATGCACGTTTAAACCTGAAGTCTGAGAGGATCTTGTTGCTCAGTGCACAGTCATGCATTTGGCAGGACTCAGAAATAACACAGTGAGTGAGGCCAATTAATTATGAAATAATTATTAGCAAATGGAGCTGCCATCCACTAAGCAAACCTGCTGAAACAATGGAAGACTCTGGCAGAAGCGGTCGGGGCAAAGGCAGGGGTGGAAAATGTTTATATGTGTTCCATATACTCTGCCATTCTTCCATGTCAAAAAGATGATTTTTTGCATTAATCCTGATATCTGGAAGATGTTTTTTCCACATAGATTCCTGTATTACTAACATTCAAATTGGTCTGTGTAGTTCAACAGAGGTACAAACTATCTTTTAAGTGATTTAAAGAACTATGTTATACTGTGTTATACTAATGGTACTTCATCAGTTTAAAGATTTACTCTTCTACAGGGATGGCGTACTGGGGTGTGTCCCAGTTAGCCTGAAATCACCCCAGGGTGCTTCAAGGTTAAACTAAATAAAGAATTTACAAATGCGGAATACAGGTATCACAGTTACAAATTTATAACGGTATCTGAGAGGCTTCTTCATGGTGTCTTCTAGTTAAGATACACACTTAACCCATGCCTATAGGGTCAGTTCTTGTGCAAAACTTAGGCTGTCGAGCTCATTCAGATACAAATCTCTCCCTCTACCCACACCATTCCCATATCTCTCCTCCAAGATCTCCTACTCATAGATTTAAGGAGCTTATTTCAGCACTTCGTTCCTGAAACGATCCTCTGATAACTAGAAATAAGTTGTCTTACCTGGCTGGGCAATGCTGAAATTTTGTGCTCAGCTTTCATGTCTCGAATCTCATAAACAAAACTTGCCAGTTTTGTTAATATGACTACATAAATGGGATTAAGCATGTGGATCATTTCTGACTATTTTTGGGAGCCCAGGCAAAGTAATATTTGATCATTTTGAAGATGTCTCATCCTTAAGCCAATCTCAATAGATACAAAGCTGTGTTCCTTCTGAAGACTTTCAAAGTTCTCTTGCTAGGCTGTTTTCAGAATGCTAACTCATGGTGACTTGTCACTCCATTCAATTTGCCTTTGATATAAACAGAAAAAATGAATGTGAACATGGGATACTAAGCTCCAGTTTTGCATTTCGGAGCTCAGTTTTGTTTTTAGATGAAGAAATGGTCTGTTAAGATGTTGTGTTTGTGATTAAGCAGGGAATGTTGCTTAATGTTAAATCACAGTATTGTTGCTTTTCTACCAGTGAATATCTTTGTTCACAAGTGGTTAACATTTTGTGTAGCAAAGCAGAGAAATGTCTTTTTTCTTCTGTTTTTCTCCCTCCATGAAAACATCTGCTAACTCTTTGAAACATCAGTATTTCCTAATATCTTTTGAGTTTGTCCAGATTACTCAGGTATTTTGGCCCATTTTTTGTATGTAGTAAGTCATTTATTCTGTATGAGTTGGGCACAATTATTTAGTCTTATCCTCTCCCATCTTAAGTACAAAAAACTGAAGAAATGCACAAGCTAGTTATATTACAGCATGTCTTCTACTCTTTTAGGAAAGTGTACATTTCTACATGTTGTTTTCTAATGCCAAATTGAAAAGGCAGATGGTGCCCCATTTTGGTGTCAGGAAATTCAGTCTGTACATCTGGGGACTGAAATTCAGTATTATAACTGACACAATAATCTGCATTTAAGCCCAGACTCTTACTCTGTCCCAGAAGAGTAATGAAAGGGGAAAACTTTCTGTATCTACACTAGTCTGGACGGTAGCATGTCATTCACTCTTCTAGGAAGTTTTGTGCCCAGTCTAGTCAGGACTAGGATCTGAGAGAGGAAAGAGCAGGCTCAGTCAGGAGAGAGCAGTCAGGAGAGAGCTTTCAGAAATCTTAACTCTTAAAAACTGGCAATTTTTCAAGGGTTGAAAAATTGGCCAAATGTGGATGGAGTTTCAGAGGAATAGCAAAAGGCAGTTTTGTGACACACAGTTTCAGCTCCCTGCCAGATTCAAAGTTCCTGCTCCAAAACCCTCATGTGCTACAACAAAAAGGGTTTCTTGTTTCAAAAAAGGGTTTCTAGAAATTTTTAAGGAGGGAAAACCAAAAAAATTTTTTCAGTTGGCTCAAATACTTTCAAATTATTCTCTCTGAGCTAATCACTGACATGTAAAATTTCTACCTGAATGGCTAAAATCTGATAGCTGTAAACAAAGTCTTAAAATTTAAAGCATCGGAATACTTTACCAAAAAGTTATGCTGATATCCCATCCTAATTTTTCTCTTGATTACACAGATAATTTCAAAGTTTGTAATAGATCTTTTCACACAAAGTATGGGTAAAACTGAAGGTACATTTAAATGTAAATTAATAAACATATGTGTGGAATAATTGTATTCCACAGTTCCCTGTTTGGAATAAGAACTATTTTGAGCAAATATTCTCAAATTCTCTACTTATATTTGACATGTGACAGCAGAAGCTCCCCTTTTAACAGTAAAACCAACCTAAACTGTAAGTTTAGAATTAAAAATCTTGGGTCCAGCCTTTTGGTGCCATGGCTGGTTTTGGTAAGTTATTTGGGGGCAGGGGGGAAAAAAAAACCCCAATGTATACATATTCGTATCAACATATAAAACTTTAAATGTTAAAAACTCCCAATAACAGGGTGAAGCACTTATCACTACTAAGAGCCTAAGAAATTTTTAAGCATACCTCTTGCTTTGCCTAGTGGTATCAAGGGCTTTAATTTTTTTTTTTTTTTTTTTTTTTTTTCCAGAGAAGATTTATAAAGCAGTGTGGTAGATGGTGCTGTTCTCCAGCTGTCTATCTTGAGGAGTTTCCTCACTGGACTAAACACAACATAATTTCTCTGTAATGTTACAGTGGAATCTTGGAAAAACATAATGTTCCTCCTGTTATGTGCAATAGATTCTTCTTTAATTGCAGCAGCTAAAAAAAGCTTCTATCTTTATAGCTGTGGAACCAAAGCGACGAAGTTTATGGTCTCTCACTGTCAGCAGGTTTATGGAAAATTTATAGTATATGTTCTAAGTTCTGAGTTTACAATTTTTTTGTTGGAATACTTACTAAAACCAGTGCTGAAAAAAGCCTATTATAGGATTAGGAGTTTTGCTATCTTTAAAGATTCCTATAATTTGAATAGTCTTTGTGTAGTGTTTTTATTTTCATCTCCTTTTCCCTCAAACTGCTATTTCATCTTGTCCAGAATCAAGAATCTGTTCAGGCTGTTTCTTCCTCCTTTTCTTTTTCTTTTTCTTTTTTTTTTTTTTTTCCCCCCTCCCTATAAACTGAACTTATTGTATTACCATTCCCTGACTGGCTTTCAGGACTTTTAGTTATTAGAAAATTGCTGATGGCACTGGAAATCCCCAAAACTTCTTTTGGTTGTTTAGATAAGTTAGAGTAATATTTTCTATAATTTTTATCTATCCTTTTTCTGTTTCTCAGTCCATTTTGCTGGTGCCACATTATCTGCAACCAATGGAAGGAGGCTACTTCTCTCTCTCTCTCTCCTAGTTTTGAAGTGAAAATAAGTTCATATTGTCTGTTATGGTAAGAATCCTGAATTTGATTCCATATCCTCCTGTTTGTAGCTGTTAAGGGTGTTGGACTGATGGTCCAGTTGAGCCAAACTGCACTATACATGACTCTGCTAGCTTAATCTGGTCATTCTAGTTGTTTGTCAACAAAAAAAAAAAAAGAAAAAAAAAGAAATATAAAAACTAGAAGCAAAGTGGTCATCAATGAATTGAAATGAGCAGAATTTGCCTTTAGAAATGTATCTAAATATTCTTCAGCTGTAAATGATGCTAATTTACACCACAGAGCCACATAAATGTGATTTAGTTTTAATGTTATTACATTTGATATTTTATTAGTGTAATTTAGCATGAATTCCTCACTCTGGAGAATCTGAGTTGGGCACTAGAACTCTGGCATATCTAGAAAAGGAAAATAGAAAGTTTGACATTTTAAAAAGGGGAACACAGGATTTAATCAGTCACTTCCATTCATTTAATCAATTCATTTCTCATTTCCATGAGAAGAATAGTGTCTGAATCCTCACTGTTTCAGAAACTCATCTCTTGACTCAGTCTCTAAAAATCACTGTGTATGAAGAAGCAATTTCTGCTTTGACCTTCCTTGCCAACACGTCTGTAGCACTCCTCGGTCACAGTGGACTGTCCCCTCCTGTTTCTTCAGTATTCATTAATTGCCATTCTCTCTTTCCTTCCTGTTTCTTCCCTATATTAACATATGCATACATAGCACGTATGCATAAATCTGGATGGATCAAAGTCAGCATGAATTTTATTTGTATATTCCCAAACATCAGAAATATACCAAAAAACCCCAATTTATACCTGATATAAATTTAGCAAATCCTCAGATTTTGTAGAACCATTTCCCCTCTATTTTATTATGGGTGTCTGAGGAAGACTGGGATAGATGACTTTCTCCTTGTAGTATGTGCTTGGTAACTCCAAAAAAATATTAGGTCTTCATTAAGGTGAGAGAAATACATAGGGCAGCTTGCAGTTGACTACACATTAGTGGAGAAATTACCAAATCTGGAAAGGTAGCTTTCCCATTGACTAAGTATTTTTTTGAACACTTCTATCTAGCACTGGAAATGAAGATGCTGCAGCCAATTCATGTTTTTATTTACTCTCTGTCGTTACTACATGTGATTTTTTTAAAAATACACAGTGAATGAGGCAAGCCCTTCTGTACGAGATCTGCATACTTTTAAAGGCATACATGAAGTGGGGTTTAGTGAAACCAAATTTTTGTATAGACTTTGTGTCCACTGGTAAAAAATACCAAGTATTGTTGTTATATCCTGTACACATTTCTGTATTGTGCTAATAACATGTAAAACCTGACATCTAATAGGTCAGAGTGATGAAACTGGGTGGTGGAGTAAGTCCTGGCCTTTAAACACAAAGATGAGGTTTTGGAAACAGGTCTCATTTTTCTGGGGGGTGAGCCCACAAGCAGATGCATCTAACACCATCTCTAAAGCAGGGTGAATTAGCAGCATGTGTTAATTTGGAGCAAGCAGGATAGTCGTCACCATGCAGGACAAGAAAAATACTCCCCTCTGATAATCTGTTGCATTTCATAGCTTTTTTGTATCTAAAAATCCCACATATAGTATGCAGAATCAAGAACTGATTTTTGCAGTACATACAAGTTAAAAATTCAATTTCTTCATGGGATTTGGTTTGACTAATGCCCCGCCTCACCCTTGCCCTTTCTTGCTCTCTCACTTTTCTTCCACAGAAAAAATAAGCCAAACATTACAGGATGCTATCACAGGGATGCCCAGCCAGCCCCTAAGATCTTGTCGGTGGCACTCACATTTTTTCTTCTGAGACGTGTACCAGGCTGTGTGCTGCAGGGATACCTGCAGCTGTCTATTGCTGAGCCCTTTTAGGGAGCAGGACTAACTTTCCACACTGGCTGGTGGATAGCTGCTCATAGGGTCCCTGGTTTAAATGATACGGAGCAGCAGTGATGGTCTTTTTACTTAACCCTACAGTGTGCTTTAATGCTGTTTGCATATGGTGGAAATTTTAAATATTTGTCTCCCTGAAAACACACAACCCTCCCAAAATAATTAATGAATTTTTTTAAAAACTGCATGCAAGGACGCACTCAGAAGTCCACTCTCTGTGTGCACACTTGTATCTTCTGTCTTCTGCATAGCTATTATGCTGGAGCATTTTATTGCGTGTCAATATAGTAATTCTAACATAGCATATATGTTGGACAGTGCTTTAAATAAAAATGTAAAGTCCATTTTGTAGCACACTATAGAAGTGGGTACTTCTTATGGCAGGCAGATTCACATTAATTCTCAGATTATGCAGTTTAATACAAGATAATGTTTTTTCTATGCATGACTGAAGCACAAAATGAAATCTATAAGAGTGACTGACCTTAAACTCGTAACTGCCATTCATTTCAGTCTGTGTAGCCCAGCAGACTGGCTGCTGAGAGCTATGCTTGCTCGCTGTTTTGTGAGTCTGCAGATGCACATTCGCCCACTCTATGCAAACATGCACACACTCTCTTTTTTTTCTCTCACACTGTCTGGCATATTTTCAGAATAACTCTTCGAAGACTTTCTGAACTGCTGGGTATGATTGTCTGATTATTATTTTTTTAACTGGGAACATGTTTAGTCCAGTGTTATTTAAACAAGCTTATCGCTTTGATCAAAGTCTACAATCTGAAATTTGAACAGGGTAGGGAGGGTGCCTGGGTGGGTGAGGAAATCTATCAAGTACATATTTATGTGTGTGCTGCTGTCTTAGCTGTGTGCCTGTGGAGGTACAAATGTGTATTGCTTCAGAATAATCTTGCAAATATAAATAACTGGCTATTTTAGAAGAACTTCTGAAAACATAGTATTATTACAAAAATAAAACCATTTTTAGTGGACTTTTCTTGAAGCTATTAGTGACCTGCATATTCAGTTTTTCGGTTTCTTGGGTTTTTTGAAGGTTGAGCTGAGTAACTGTGGAGTTGTTTAACTATAGTATAGACTTTGCTAGTATTCAAAGCATACTAAGTAGAGCCCATATATTAATGCGTTTAGGGTTGACATTAACCTATTTCACTGACTGAACCACAGACCACCGCAATAAAGCTAGAGAGCTTGAAACAGTTTCTAGAGGTTTTAATTTAGCTGGTTCAGGGGAACTGGTTTGCTCAAAGTTAAAATTATATGGAATGAGATTGCAAGATGAAGCATGCATGCATGCCACACCTTTTCATTATGTCCTCTGTCTTCCCTTTTTTTTCCTAAATATAACTTTGAGAGGCATTTCAGTTTATTTTAAAGCTGATCCCATTTGATTATTTTAGATTACTTGATTTTCTAGTCTGATTTCAAAATTCGAGTTTGTTGAGCTTTTGTTCACAGGACTAGGAAAAAGAATTTCCTGTATTCAGTTCACGTGTCACGCAATCAGATAATTTTTTCCTAACTTTTAGGATCTTCCTGTAGCAAAGTCTGAATGATGCTTTGTTTCATCATTTTACAGCCTAAAGAGAAGCAGGCAGAAATTTCTAGGCTAATGTAAAGCTTTTTTCTTGCTTTTTAATGTTAATATGACACTCTAGCAACTTCAAGTTGCTATTACTGATGAAAGTATATTATAAACCTTTTCTTCTACATAGATATCATACACCCTTTAATTTTGTTAGCTAGTTTTACTGACTGAGGCTCGTTATACACACACACAGACAGACACAGACGCATGCGCTTGCACGCACACATTCTGCTTTGCCCTATCTCAGTTACAGCATAGTCCTACCCAGGGTCATTACAATGTACACATTACATATTTCTAGCAAACATGAAAATGAATCAAACAGGAGGAGAGATAAGCACAGATAGATTGGAGCCTGCTCAGGAAATAAAAGGCAGTAATCTGCCTGACCACTGGACTACTCTTCCTGGTTGGATTTAAGTGTTCTTTCCCGTTAGTTGCTGTGGAGCGCTGGCTACCCTGAAGTGAAAAATTAAACGACTAGTAAGAATGAAGTAACATTTAGAGGGACAATGATTTGGTATAACTCCAAAACTAATTGTTTCTGAAGTGATGTTTAAACCAACGTCGGCACAAGGCAAGAGTTCCTGGCTCGCGGCCAGCACCTTGTAATGCATATTAACGTAGATGAGGAGTTCCTAAAAGTTAGAGAGAGGGAGAGGGAGGGAGGGAGGGAGAGAGAGACAATATGCGTTTTCAGTGCTCACTCTGCATTTGTTTGTATCCTCCTCCTTGCCGAGATTAGAGGAATACCTGTGTAGTGCTGCTTTATTGTGATTTCTGCTGAGCCTCAGAATAGGTTCTGGTATTTTTTTTTAGGTGGACTGCCAGCTGCTGATCTTGCTGTTGACAGTAAAAGCAGATATGTTCCTTGCTCACTGCCATTAGCCCTGACCATGACCCTTCACACCAAAACCTCTGGAGTTACCCTGCTACACCAGATTCAAGGCACTGAACTGGAGACCCTGAGCAGACCTCAGCTGAAGATTCCCCTGGAAAGATCGCTCAGCGACATGTACGTGGAGAGCAACAAGACAGGAGTTTTTAACTACCCAGAAGGAGCCACTTACGATTTTGGTACTACGGCTCCAGTGTACAGCTCTGCTTCTCTCAGTTATGCCCCTACTTCTGAATCTTTTGGGTCCAGCAGTCTGGCAGGATTTCACTCACTGAATAATGTCCCACCAAGCCCAGTGGTGTTCTTGCAAACGGCGCCTCAGCTCTCACCCTTCATCCATCATCACAGCCAACAGGTACCCTATTACCTTGAAAATGAACAGGGCAGCTTTGGGATGAGGGAAGCTGCTCCTCCAGCCTTCTACAGGTAAATGCTACAGATAATTTTTCTTTCTTCTTTAAGCAGATGAATTGAGAAAATTAGAATGCGGAAATCTGTATGCCCGAATCTTTTCTTTTTGTGCAAAGGACCATGTGATTTAATTGAATCATCCACGGTATCTACACCATGAAAAATACCGTAGAATAAAACAAAACTAATTCACAGCTCACTGTGACCGTAAGCTGTAAATTTTGAAAACTGTACGTAAATAAGAAACAAATTAGATAATGAGTATAAATGTTTCCTGGGAAAACATGAAATCATAATTGATTAAAGAATGGCAAATGACCTCCCTGTTGTAATATATTAGAATTACTGTCTGAAGTATACTAAAAAGACTTCCACCATCACACGCTTCTGGGTGTGAGTGGTTGGTTGTTCAGCTCTTAGCTGCTAGTAAAAGTATTTTTTTCTGGCTTCCTTTACAGTGTGCGAAGTGGCTTATATAGGAAGTAGTTCAGAAGCACAATATCCTTCCTAATCAAACTGTTAGAGTTGACTCAGTGACAGTATTTCAGTCAGTAACCACCTTCATGAGCTATCCGAAGAGCTGTGTACATATTAACCTGCATTTTTCATTGGAGGGTGATATATATTAACCATAAATCTGGCATGCTGCATTTCAAAAGATAAGATTTTTTTTTGGTTTTGTGTTTTTGTTCCTCAATAGAAGGGTTTTTTTTTTTTTTTTTGTCTGGAATAGAAAGATAAAAGTATCTTTGAAGGGGGGGAATAATTTTCCTTGGTTTAATTGTTTATTGTCAGTTGTGAAAACATTTATGTAATTTTTGAACTAAATGGTAGAAATTGATAGAACTGTAGCTTCCAAGAAAATGTGTCATACACACCAATACCCACACCGTTAATGTTTGTGCAGTGTTAAGAGCATAGTTTTGCATCAGCTTATTATACTGGGATTCAGTGAATCAAAGTGAACAGTTAGATGTAACTTTTTTTCCTAAACTCTGCCTGTATCTGTTTATTTGAGAGATACAGATGAGTTTGCTAGAAATGGAACGACACTGAAAAAATAAAAGCAAGTTGTTTTTTCCCTGTTGAGGGCCAGACTCTGCCAGGCTTATCTGCACAATATAACATGTTACTGTGAACAGCAATGTATGTTCTTAAAGACAGTCTAACTCAGCCTGACTAAGAATCTGGTCCAAAAAAGCAGATGATGATTGCACTTTTTGCAAATGATTAATCAGTTTTGGGGAGCAGATGGAATAAAGACTGATGAAATGATACATAACGGTTATGTCTGACTGTTCAATACAGTGATCTGTTAACTGAATTGGTTCAAACAAAATGCATTTTAGTACAACTGAATATAATACTGCTAGGAAGAGTGAATACATGTCAGAGCATAAAGATCTTGAATGATTAGCAGTGACTTAAGAGGGAAACTGCACTTTGTGCTAAATTAAAGGTTTGGGTTTTTTTTTTTTTACATGAACGTCCAGTGCAAACCTATGGTGAAAAGTGTGTAAGTGACCTTAGATATGTAAACAGTGGAGTAGTGAGTTTGTGAAGTTGAAATACACAGGCAGAAAATGTACTATAGTCGGGGTATTTTACTTCAGGAGGAGTCAAAACCAAGAATCACCTGGAAATAGAAGTTGAACTCTGGAAATAATGTCCTTGTATTTTTAAACAGTGAACTGAGGTGAGACGCTTCAAAATAAAATTAACGTACTTTTTTAGTTTAACTACTGGGGCAAACATGTAAGGTCAGTGTTGGATTCCCCATTTCCTGACATTTCTGATCAAGGATGGGTGTCTCCCTTGAAGATGAGTTTTAGCCATATGCAACTGATGAGGTTTAATGCAGCAGTAATTAGGTGAATTTATGATCTTGGATATGCAGGTGGTTTATCTGCATGCAGTGTTATACAATTTATTTAATCATCCCTTCCAGCCATAATTCTGTAAAGCACATCTTATGTGGTAATAAGAAATGTGTATCAAAGTGCTTGCTATGATTATATTTTGTTAACAGGCATAGCACTGTTGAAATTAAATTGATAAAAGCTTTGCTTTTTTTCCTTTTTATTTTTGCAAGATTGTATTTACAAAGTTATCACCCTCACAACATTAAATATTAGGTCTTTATTTTTGTGTTTTGGCACAAATCCAACCACCAATAGTCTGTTAAAAATAATTTGAATATGTGTTCAGTGTCTGGGAAATATTTAAATATCTAATCATGGGGTTTAAGAACAAGTTCTTTAAAAAATATTGTAATGCATGAATTTCCGATTTACTTTATTCATTTGGCTAATCTCATTGGTTTCAACTGGGTTATGGGAGAAAAGAGAGCATGGGGCAGTGTAATCTGGCAATGAATAAATTGATGCTGGAGATTGGAAGATGTCTAACTACCAAAATGGTGAGTTTCTGGAACAACCTACCAGTAGGAGTGGTAAAGGCAAAAATTCTCAAACCTAAAGCCTTAACAAAGTTTAAAAAGGATCATGATCAGTTTATGATATGGCTGCCTGCTTCTATAATAAATAATGTAACCTAAGGCCCAGAAAGACTCCTCTGCAATCCTCATTTACCTTTCTGTGTAACAGAATTGTGCTGTTTGGCTTGTAAGACAGAAATATTTGCATTGCATCATCCTGTTATACTCTGGATTTGAAATGCAAATGCCGCATTCAGCAATACAAGTGGCTAGGACAATAAATAATCATTGTAGGTTAGAGTGGAAATTATATTCTCTTAGTACTTGGACAAAATGTTAAAAATATTCAGTCACAAAAATCAAAACTTACTGTATGTGATACGGAAAACTTTTAATGTCATTTGATTTTGTTAAGTATTCAAAATCTTGCTGACTATAGACAAATGTGTAGCTACATGTGTATTAATTCTGGAGTTATATTTTATTTCTTTCAAACAGTGTTTCCTTTTCCAAAAGGCTTTGTCTCTTATTGTAAGATAATGACCGGCTTCTGTATCTAGCTGAAGAACATAATGATACATAAAGAAAAGAAAAAATATACCAATCTCCTTTCTGGAGTCTCTAAATTATGGGACATCAGACTTTGAGAAAAAAGAAGGGCTTAATTAATTCAAATTGTGCAGTCTTTAACTTGACCCCTTTTATGTCTGACCTTGTGTCTGTTTTTATAGGGAGCCAAACTAAAATACCTTTCCGTTATCTTACAATGTCTGTATCTTCCAGTAAAAGGGAGAAGACGTAGTGTTAGTTATGTTTTTAATTCTCTTCAAATCTCACTTATATTTTATATTCTTAATCATTTTTATAGTAGTTTTTTTTTTCATAAATGCAGACTAGTAGTTGAGTACTATTAGAGGAAATCTTGTACTCATGGATATTACAGTAAATTAATCGAAAGATTTCTTTTGTTCTTAACTATTAAATTTGAGTTCTGGTCATTTCTGGTTATTTCCTTGTGCTTTTCAGCAAGTTTTTGTTCATTCAGGGAAAAACCAAGAAGCCTTTCAGTACTTAATTTACCTCAGTAAATTCCTACAAGCAACAGCAAAGATGAATCCTTTTTGTTTTGCCAGTGTGTGATGTTCCTGTGTCATCCCACTGAGTTTGCACTTCTCAGACCTGAAGTAAAATCGTGCCTGTATTTCAGGCTCTCTGTAGCCTGTGTTTGGTGCTGCTTCTAAATCTGGCCAAAAACCATGTAAAAATGGACAACACCTACCAGCTACCTGATGAGGGAGTTGTCAGTCTGTAGTGAGTGACAGAGGCAGGGCAAATCAGTGTACAAACAGAAATACCAGATGAAAAATCGTTCATTGCTCCCTCACTTTTAGTGGCTAGTTTGTGAGTATCTTCTAGTACCTCAGGCTCCAGGTTTAGATTAATATAATAAAGTATTTCTTTAGCTTTAGTCCCAGTTATCATACTGAAATTGACTCTGAAACATTTTAAACCTGTTGTTCCAATTAATATGATCACAGCTTTAATTTTTAATTCTTGTTAAATTTGAGAATGATTACAAATGTAGATCGATCCCTCTTCTGCTGTAATTCATAACTCCATCAGTCCGAAAAATAGTTACTTAACCTAATATGTATTTTTTACCTTGTCCGATTCATTATGAATCTTTCTAGCTCTTCATGCTGAGTTCTAAACAAAATGGATTTTCCAAATTTTAAAATCAAAAGAATGTTATAATGAATGCAAAATTCAAAGATATTTTTTCTTTTTTTATGCAGTATGAGGTATTCCATAACATGAAGGAGTATTATGTAATGTAGTGGTTTGGTTTGTTTTTTTTTGTTGTTGTTTATTTTTCTCTAAAGCATCAATTTGTTCTAAGGTCCCCTCTTGAACACAGTTCGAGTGTTCAAGCAGTTTCTTGAACACTCAGAGTGTTCCTCTTTTCAGAGCTTGTACTGATATCTGTGACAGTTTTACAGCAATAGATGACTGTAATGAAAGAGACAGGAAAACATGGAGTTATCCTGTCTCGTGGAAGTGTTGTAAAGATAAACCTGTTAAATGTTCTGAGATATTCACACATGACAATTACGAGAAACTTTTACATACCAGCTTTGCTGTTTCTGAAGCTTTTCTTAGGGAATGTGCTGAATGTGCAAGTGTGCTTGCACCATAAAGTCACCAACCCATATTTTTGAGGAGAACATGTGTTCTGTGCCTCCTTGTGCCCCTGAATAAGGCCAGGCAGCAGTGGAAAGGGACAAAGGAGCTGTAATGCTTCCTCATTATCCTTCTTTCTGCCAAGGTGGGAAGATGAATCTCACCTGCTCTCTCTGAGCTTCCTTTCCAAAGTTTTCTTCTTTTTTAAGAAATCTTTCTTCACTTCTTTAGCAGATGTATTTTTTGTGTAAACCACAGACTCAGGAAGTGTTCCATATATCAAGTCCTTTCCACATGGATTTAAAACTTGTGATTAGAAACATGTTTGTTCAGGCAGCCTGTGTGGATGGGGTTCATCTGATTAAATATAGACGCCTAGGGCTTGATTCAGTTTTCCACCCCTTTGGCATCTGGTGCTATTTGAGAGGCTGTACGGTCAGATGGGTCTAGCAGATACGACACAGGACCTACTGTGCAGCTATACCTTTCTGGAGTCGGAGATGGGTGTCAGTGAGGGTCATCACCTAGGACACCTCAAATGGCATGTGGCATGGACAACAATATCAAACCTTCACATGGGCTCCCTTCTTAGTCTATGGAGACACAGAGAGAAAGAGGCACTGTGAACACACACATTGTCCCCTTCTAAGGTATCTGATTAAAGTAGACCAGGAACATTACGCTCTAAAAGTGCAAGTTTCTCTTTCTAGACTATAAAAGATTGCTGAAGTGACTCATTCTGGTACAGATACCTACTGAATGAAGATGAATGCCCAGTGATGTTGCAAGTTAAGTGAAATGAATCCCACCCGTACGTCTCCTGTTTCTAAAGAGTCAAAGCGGTCAACATCTGTAATCTCCCTTCAGATAGACACTGCACTATGTCCCTTGAGAGGAAGACAGGGAATTGACTCTGTGTCATTGGCCTTGATCGCTGTTGCTCTGAGGCTATTGAAACAACAAACACTGCTGGCCATATCTGCTCTGATAGGGAAAGCATTAGTTGCTGGCACCAGTTCCTTCAGCAATTGCAAAGTGAACATCAAATGCCAGTGTTTTTTTTTTTTTTATTAAACCAACAAGAAAGGCTGACTGGAGCTAAGGCATAGCTCCAAACAAATGCAGAGAAGAGCCCTGCAAGTGAAGTGCATCCACTTCTAAAAAAATGGAGATTTTGATAATTTTGATAATTTGATATTGTTGACAATGAAACACTGAAACTAATCATGGACTCTCTGGGCTGTCTGCAGGGAGTTTTCTGTTATCTATTCAGGCATCAGAACTGAAATTAGGGTGGAGATGCTGTCCTTCAACATTCTCATTTAAAGTGTTGCTTTCATTACATTCATTACGGGGGCTGTTTGGAAAATTGGCTGTACAGAGAGAAGTCACATCTGAGGTTGTATACTATCCCTGTGTATTTGGGTGGCCTTTGCAGTTCACTTATTTACCACAGCTCATTAGGAACCCTGATCAGTGTGACACTGGGCAAGGCAAGGCATTTCTGCTTTTCTGCCAAGCTCAGATTCCAATTGCTGGGAGGGTTCTTACATCATCTGACTCAAGATATTTCTTCTTCTGGTGCAAGACTACGAATGTGTGAGATACTGCTTGCCAGATTTAACCTACCACATACTTACAGTGATACCTGGATACCTGTTAGAGACAAGAAGATCATAAATCTGCAGGATAATCTTATTCCTTGATAAGATATTGATAACAATATTGGATTCAGGAGCGATCTGGGCATTTTGTTTTAACCTTTTACTAGAAAAAGGAAATATGGTCCCCAGAAAACAGGGAGCTTAAATATGACTGTCCTAAACATAAATCCTATTTGATAGATGTACATAGCAATTTCAATGGTCTTTCAACCATTCCAATGACAGTCTTAGCTAATGACACAACTGCCAGGATCTACATAAATAAGAAAAGATGCCTCACTTTTCTTCACTGCATGGAAGCCATTAGTAAAAGTAAAAAAATAACAGTAAAGGTTGAAAGTCAGAAGTAACTAAGACTACTTCTTAAACAAGCAGTTGGTGACTAACCATGAACACCCATGCATGTAACCACTTCATATCCAGTGGGTGGAATTTCAGTCTACAATGACTGTTCAAGAGTTCAGTCCATCTCGAATCAGACAACAGGAGTGGAATATGTCACATTCTGTTTCCATGTGCTGCTGTCTCATAATGCTGCCAACTGTCAAAACTTACCTCCCCAGGACCCAGGCAGCAGCGTCTGTGTAGAGTAACTGTTGAATGCCATAGGGGAGAGCCTTCCTCCCCCTTTGGAGATCACACACCAGTGAGCATCTAGGCAGCACTGGGCTGCATTTAATGCCCATGCATTTCACTTCCCATTCATAAGCTATGTGAGTAAACAATGTGTTTTTGCATCTTGATCATCATATCCAAATAGGGAAGCTGCTTTTAACTCATTTTCTAGGGAAAAACTATTTCTCCTTTGAAGATTTTTTTTTGGTGTCTCACCAACCTGTGGTACAAATATCCAATTCAATTGCTCCTTCCAGTCTTCCCTCCCTCTTATTTTATTACTTGCTATCATGCAGAAACACTGCTTTGATTACTGCAGCCTATTTCAGTACTGATTTGTGCTGTGAAGACATGACTATGGAAGACTTTCTAGGATGCTACAAAGGGGATGTCAAAGCTAGGAAGAAAGCGGAAGGGAAATTTACTGCAACACAGGACAAGTCTCAACTCTTGCTAAATAAAAATAGTTAGGAAGATGCTGTGAAGAAAGCAGCAGCTGCAGAAGAAAATTCAGCATAAAATTTAGGCCTTAAATCTTAAGTCACAAGACTGGGAAATTCATAATATGCTTTCCAGATAGCCTCCACTGTGGTTTTTACATATAGCCCTGTTAAAATTAGAATATATAATACCTACTGCTTTCTTTCTGTTTCCCTTTTTATTTTAATTTTTTTTAACTTTAAATGTAATTCAAGTTTGTGACACAAAATCTATTCATTCATAAATCCATGAAAAATATTCCAGTTTTTAGAAACTTACTTTTTTTTTCCCTCTTCAAGTTGATCTGTAAACAGATGGAAGCTTAGAAGGTGCTAACTCTAAAAATCATCATTTAATTTTACTATTGAAGACAAATACTATAAAATCTGATCTTTGGCAAAAATAAAATGTCACATAATACCTTGTCATCTGTGTTTTCAGTTAATAAGGTAGCAAGCATTCTTAAAACATTTGTTTTGCTGAGCTATCTTGATTAAGCAGTATCTAGTTATTATTCAGTAACTTGTATCAGCTGGTGTCTAAAGAAAATTAATTCAAATAAGTGTTCCCTGCTTTGGTTATTAGTTACAACTTGAACTTGAAAGTAAGGTCCCTGTTTCAAATTACATATCACAGAACCCTTGTATCCACAAAACTGTAGCGGTGGCAAAGAATACTATGGCTGAGAGTGTGCGCCAAATCTGGGTATCTTTGGGGAGCTAATATGTCGAAGAACAATTTTGTTTGCTTCCATTCTGCAGTAAAATGATACTCCTCCTTCAGCCAAACTGATAAACACAAGCAAGGAAAAATGTGTATGTTGCCAACATATGAGCCAGCATAGCACATTTATTACCTTGCAATAGTTTTGCATGGTTTGGATTATTTAGAACATATGGGTTGAAAAGTATTTATAGCTTTGTCTTGCCATGCTATGAGAAATATAATCCTAATTTTCATCTACAAGGGTATCAATAAGAGATAAAGCATACAAATCCTGGAAATGGTGGTTCAGCAGAATAATAAATATCTGAGAGCATTCTAATTAGGTTCATGGAGAAAGGAGGTGAGCTAGAAGCCCATATAAAATAACATAGCTGAAAGTTTTAATGGCAACGATATCAGAACCAGTACAATTTTAAGAGGCATGTGTTAGGAGTATGTGCCAGACATATTGCAGCTTAAGAAGTCAAACATTGCTAAAGCAGGTTGCACATTGATAATGTGCTACTATTAACATTTCTTCTTTGAAGTCTCCCATTATATAGTTGAAGACAGCAAAAAAATCTTGCTTTATCCTTCTCTTCTGAAGACTGAACAAATTCAGTTCTCTCAGCATCTCCTCATATGTCATTTGTTCCAGCACCCTCCTCATCCTGGTGGCTGTGCACTGGACTTGCTCCAGTTCGTCAGACTGTCTTCAGCTTGGAAGCCCCAAACTGGAAGCAGTCTTGCAAGTGCCAAGGAGAGGGGAACAAGCTCCACTCTCAGCCTCCTTTCTATGTTTATATTAGTACAGCCCAGGATGTGTTTGGCTTTCTTTGCTGCCAGGGCACACTGCTGGCTCCTGTTCAACTTGTCCACCAGCACCTGCAGGTCATTCTCTGCAGAGCTGCTTTCCAGCCCCCTCTGTATTTTTGCAGGGGTTATTCCATCCCAGGTGCATGGCTCTGCATTTTTCAGTGTTGAACTTAATGAGATTCCTGTTGGGCCATTCCTCCACCCTGTTGAGGTTCCTCTGATTGACAGCTTTGCTTTGCAGCATATCCACCACTCTGCGTGCCCTCTCCCCCCAAGTTTGGTATTGGTCATTAACTTGCTAGAGGTGCAATTTCTCCCTTCATCCCTGTTGTTAGTGAAATATTCACCTCAGTATTGATTACACAGCAATGCTACTAGTACGTGGCCAAATTAGAACTGCTGATAAAAACCTGTTGTGACTAGCAGTCCAGTCATTTTCCACTCACCTTATAGTTCATCTGTGCAGCCCGTATCTCGCTACACTGAGAATGAGAAAAATGGTCTCTCTTCTGCTTTTAGTGCCCTCCTTCTTCATCTGTGTTAGTTCCAAAGAGTTTGGCAAAAGTCACACCAGCAAAATGCAGTAAAAATCTAAGCTTGCAGGATGGGAAGATGGGATGAGGAGTAAATAAAGGTGGTCTCGTCGAAGAACAGAATGGAGCCAGTGAAGAAATCTGGTGGGTCTGGTAAGGTAGAAACTTTGAATCTCTAGTGAGGTGCTGTAGCAGGCTTTTGTGAACTGACAGACAGAACATGAATGAAGAAAAGACGGAGTGCTCTAGTAGGAGAAAGTAGATATTGTATAAGGACCTGGAAGAGTTTGGGGTGGACCAGAAAAGTGAAGCTGAAGGAGAAACTCCAAAAGAAGATTGAGCTGGAGATAAAGAGTGGAATTTAAAGGTACTCAGGGACTGAGACTTGGACAGGGGACAGGGGCTATAAACAGGATTGAAACAGAGCAAATGCATGTTGGAGTGCATGGGGAAATAAAAAGGCTGACAGGTAGAAACAGGAACTATGGAGCTGGGCCTATGTAGAACAATCTTCCTCCCAACAGATATGTGCAACTCTTGCATTTTATTCCTGTCTATCACAGAGTTATCCAGAAGGTAATGGATTATCTTGGCTATTGGTTTGTTCAATAGCCCAAGTGGCAGAGGTCTGGTGCTGTAGATAGGAGCTTCCACCACTCCTGAAACACCAACTGCCACTCAGAAGGACTCAATGAGATCCTGTTTTGGGTGTTGATTGTTTAATTTCTTTAAAGCCTTGGTATTTCTCATGCGTACAGAGAAAATATAATAATTACATCAGTAGAGATTGTAACATCAGCCTTCCCAAAGCTGAAACATGCCAGAACTAAATTTGTTTGCATATATCTTTCTCTCTCTCTGCCTAATGTCCTAACATGTGAAATGAAGATACTACTGCTTTATCACATGTGGAAAATCGACAAGACTGTTTTCAGAGCAGGCCTGAATAAGAAAGAAGACATGAGGCTACATATGAGCAAGGGTGAAAACATCCTAAATATTGAGTAGGTGCTCAGTCAGTGAGTATGATTTTGGAAACTAACAATGGTATTACTAAACACAGTATCTGAAATGGAACAAAAATATTTTACAGGCTTGTTAAACACACATGCCCAGCATTTTTCTCGGAAAAAATAGAGCATAAATATATTTCCACTGCTGTCCTTATATGGAATTGTATGTTCAGCTACCTTGCATTTATTTATTTCATAGGTAGATAAGGGTTGACTGCAAGGAGTTAATGTGCCAGTTTTTCATGTTCTCTAATTTGCTTCTGACATGAACTCTGAGATATGACCCTCAGTTCATTGTATTCCTTACTTAAGATGAAGGATTTTGCTGTTTTCATTTTAGCAAAGCACTGAAGATCTTACTTTTCACAGGGAGAGATGCATTTCAGTACAAAAATCAGTACATAAGTAAATATTAAATGCTGTCTGTACCCCTTTTTTTCAAAAACGTTTAAGAAAATTACCTAGGCCAAGACTGCCTTTTCAAGAAGATCTAAAATGTTGTTGTATGGCTAGCACCGGCTTCTTTATTATTAAATGGCAGCATTAGGTATTAATAGCTTCAAGCTGTTTTCATGTATGACCCATTTTCTGACTCACACATGCCTTGTTTCCTCTCTCTCTAATTCACTTTATGGTCAACAAATGTGGATCTGTCTGGAAATGGCAAGCACCCTGAAAGCTGCATTGCCTAAGAGACTGGCCCTGCTTCTGCGCTGTCCCTCCAGGTTGTTCCAGAACTAAAACCCAGGAGAGCAGAGCAAAATGAGTTGTCTGGTTTATAACAGGGGAGATACGGTAAGAAATAAGTGAGAACAGGTCTCCAACAGCTCCACTTCATGACTTCTGACTAGAGCCATGTTTAAGTCATGTAGCAGCCTAAAATGAATGGAGTCTGGAGGTGGTCTTTCTACAGTAGACTTGATACCAAATTACTTGGGGAAAGTCTCCTTGTCCCAGAGAAATTCCGCAGGTCTGTGTCTGTGACTACTCGGTCTTTTTCTGATGACATCAAGGGGCAAAGTTTAAAAAATAAGGACGAGGTCTGTGTGCTAAAGCCAATTCTGAATCCCAGATTCAAAATCAGAGTTTTCATTGCAACTTTATCTCTGAGTGTGAGAGATATTCAAAACTGTTCTTGTGAAAACTGAGACTCCTGAAAAAGTGTAATGCTAGACATACATAAGTTAGTCCAACTAAAATATGCCAAGTAGAAATAAAAAAAGAAATATGGATCTAATGGGAAGGAAGTAAAGTATTTCAGTGCTTAATAAATCTGAAATCACTAGTTTTACTATACACCTCAGTCATCTCAGCATAGTCAAGGAATGGATTTTATTTACTGCATACTGTGAATCATTACGTGAGAATCGCTACAGAAATGTTTAGAACAGGTATTTCTTCAACTGGGAAATGAATGGAGTGTGCTGTCCAGGTTTTTTGTCTGTGTTAGGCTCTACACTAAAATTGTCATGGGGAATAATTAACTGAAGAGCTACTTTTATTCCTTAGATTCCCATATCAGCACTCTCAAGCTATTTTCTTTGCCTGTTTAATCCTTCAATGTTCTGAGGACATGAGGTGCTGTGTTTCTACCATTAGACATGTGCACAGCTGCTGTATAGAAGGAACAAGTCTTGTACAAGATGATGCAGTAAAAAAATTAATTTATATTTGCAATCAGAGGTTCTGAGATAAATTTGAAGTTTAGTACAGATTCAGATACACAGAAGATCAGATATTAATCCTCATATTGTTAGCTGAAGTCTAATACTGAAATGAATTAGCACACCACTAGAGAAAAGTAATTCCTATTGAATGTGATTTTGCATAGATCTAATCTATAAACCCATTTCAACTGTATTTTCTGACCAATTGAATTTATAACGATGAGACATACTGCATCCATAACAAAAGATTAAACTATTGTGATTCATTAATTTAGCAAAACTACCTTATTACATCCTTGTAGTTACTACAGAGTATTTCTGAGGGGAATTGATGGATTTTAAAGGAGAAATAAAATATTGCATTAGGAATCTTGCTGCTAAACTTGAAATTACCTTTTTTTTTTTTTTTTTTTTTTTTTTTTCCTTCCCCCAAAATAGTAATAACAATTGCTTCAGCTCTTAGGACAAAACTTGAGCCAGTTCAGTTTCTTGTCTGAGAATATGCCCTTTTGCTTTTTGCATCTGCACATATATATCAAGGGCTTTAGCTAAATTTCATCTGACAAGTTCAGAAAAATGCCTCCTGTCTCCCTAAACAAAACAGAACCCGAACGATTTGTTAGAAGGTGCTTTGAATATGAATCAAATCTAAACCAAAACCTACTTGCAGGTACCTATTCATACATTATAAGTTCAACTAAGAGTTGATGCCTGTTGTGTTTGGTGGATTTTTGTGGGTCTGCAGAGCTGCATCATATCAGGGGTGGGATATTTTTGTCTCTCTTTTCCTATGTCTTTGTCTCATCTCCTGACTCACTAGCACGTGCAGCAGCAAGCCTTCTCTTATGCCCCATGATGCAGAGTTACATGTACTTAGCTTTTCAGAGTCAGCTGCTGTGTGTACACTTGCACTCCTGTTCAGTTCCCATGGGATGTGTGCTCCAGAGTGTGGAGCTGGAGACGACCTGAGCTCTTGGGTTCTCCACATTTTATCAGCAAGTGAAAACAGGAATCAAGAATATGTCTCATGTAACAGTTCCCACTGGGATTTGTGGAGCAGTGCTGAGGCTGGAGAATGAAGACACAATTAAGACATCTTCAGTCAGAATGTCTGCACTGTTGGCTTATTTTTCCATTTTATGTATTATACTTTCCAAGATAATCTGATTGAAACTGGTTTTGGATTCTGGATTTGGCAACAGACTGTTGTTGGCTAGAATTATTTAGCTTGGTGATCTGTAAATCTATATAAATATGTATGTGAAATCAAGTGACTATGGTTTGAAGCTTGGATATCTAATGCTACATGCTTCAATTAAAAAACAAGTGCCTGAGAGGCTAGATGGAGCCATATGAAGAAAGACAGTAGCATTTTAAAACTGTTATTGATGTTTCAAAATACTTTTATTATGATTAGAACAAAATTAAAACCAAAACAGAAGTAAATCAAAGAATAGAGGCCTTTGGACAATAATTCAAATATCCACCTGTTTGTCTTATAGCATACTTTTGATATACTTTTGAATACATGGACTGTTTGAAAATCAAGCATTAATTTTGGTCATATTTATACTACAGTAAGCCTAGACGAGAGCCTGGTGTTGTGTCCTAACCTGCTGCTCATTCTGGAATAGTAATGTCTGAAATACAGAGTGTTGGAAACTTTTTGGACCATTTTGGTGTGAGGAAATGCAAAATCTGTTAGGCTATTTTTGAAGAAAGGTGAGTCACAGCTGCTGGCTACTGCTCAGTCCTAATGCCACGAGGGGCTGAGTGGCTGTGGTCAGGTCCTGCTGGCCTTCCCAGAGCAGAAGTGAGGAGGGGTGTGCTGCAGTCAGCCCCCAGCCTCAGCTCCACTGAGCTGCTGCTTCCCTGTCGAGGTTTGTGCTGGACCATGGTGGGTTAGTAGGTTTGCCCTGACAAGCTTAGTGCAACATCCACTTCCCACATTCAACTGTATGCAACAAAAAATATTTTGGCTATAAATGCGTAAGTAGATGTTTTTTCTGCCATAGGTAGCCATTAGAGAATATTCTGCAACAAACAGAAATTGAAACCTGAGTGGTTTTTTTTTTCCTTTCATTTATGAGAAATGTCCATATCTGGAAAAGAAAAAAAAGGTAAGATTCAGCAAGGATTCCTTGTGTCTAGTACACTGGCATTATGTGTGTCCCATGTGAACAGATAACAATATGTTTTTAAATGTCATGACAGAAGTGTGGCTGCTGTGTCCATAATACTGTACATTTAATTCTGCATGAATTTGTCTATCTAATAGACTTTTTCCTTCCTTTGTAATTTATAGGGCAGGGAGCAATTACTGCCTACCAACAATAAAAAGTGAGAAGATTAATGAGGTGCTATATTGTGGCACCTCTGAAGCATTTGAGCTTATTCTCTGTTACTATGAGGAATAAGAAATGACACAAACAGATGACATGGATTTGCCGAAACAAAATGCAACTTCTTAATGTCTTGAAACAAATTTATCACCAATACAAAAGGCAAGTGTATGGATTTCTCACAGACCTAATTTCCCACCCATTGCTGTATAAGTTACCCCAAAAATATGTCAACAACCAGTTTTGCAAACACATATTACATGCAGTTGGCTACATGAATGTATTTCCTACCTTTCATGAGCCATGTTCTCTTTGCTTACTATTGATTGCATAGTCAGCATATGCAAATTTATCTGCGGATATTATTTGAATGAATAATTTAGCTACTTTGGGATAATTTAGATAAAGTAGATATGTAAAACTTACTGTTTAGTATTTGGTTAGTACTGATGATTGAGACACCTGCACATGAAGAAAGACAGATCTGCAGTCTACAAGCAGGAAAGAGAAGATACAGAGGAATGAAGACAAGAACACAGTCCAGTTTTTCAATCTGCTATTTTAATACTTTATACAGTTGTAATGTAACCATTAGTCTGATGAACAGAGTTTGTCCCCTGTCACATTTCTGGTCACAATTCCTATGCCTACATTAGTAAGCCAATGTGACCACAAAGTTGGGCTCCTTCCTTCTTCACGCTGCATTTTCTGGCCTACTCCCTTGCCTCAAGTCTTGTGGCTGTGTGTTTAACAGCATTAATTTGCTACTCTGGAGAGCAAGACTGCCTGGGTTGGCAGCAGTTTGCAGTTCTTGGACATAAAGAAAAATGACAGCTTTTGTAGCCTTTAACACTAAATTTTCAGAATTGATCTCTAGGGGTTACTTAGAGAGGTACTGAACACTTATGGCTCTCCTTGAAGGGAAGGAGAGCTGTAGGATCTAAGAAATTTAAACTGGCATTGCCAGACTTCATTGCTCTGTTTCAAACTCTAACATGTTTATCACATGGTTTACTGTTCATTAATATTCAAAGAAAGAATTTGCATTAAAAGTTCAATCCAGCACTTTCCAGAGGACAAATACAAGTCAAGTACCTCAGCTGGAGCAATGTTTCCTCACAAACTACCTAGATTTTGTGAGGCAACGTGTTTCTGTGCGTCCATCTTGCCTCTATTTTGACTGAAAGGACAAACTAAAGCATGATACTTTGAGATCTGCATCTTTGCTACTAGGGTGCAGAACTCTCAAGAGTGAAACTTGACATAATTTGTTACTAGTTTTTCTTAACAGAGGAAGAAGAGTAAGTATATAACAAGTTACAAAGCACAGGTATTCTGTTGGCCTGACAGCACTAGAGTGCTGTGAACACTTTTAGCAGCCCAACTCTGCAGGTTCAATGCAGCCCTTGTTGTATGCAACGACTGATCGGTAGAATGTGTTTTCAGACCGGCTATTTGTTTGCCTCCTGTCATGCTTTTGTCACCTGTCCTTTGATCATTACCAATCATTACACTCAGCCATGTGCTTTTGTCTCATCTGTTACACTTGTTATGCTTTCAAAAATATGACTTTCAAGTCATATTTGAATTTCTGGGTTGCATATTCCTTGTACATAGGCATCAGCTAGGACCGGTGTCTCTGTCTTTTCAGTTGTCAATCAAGTGTTGCACCACAACATGCAGTGTACCAGTCTTGGACTGGCTTTCATCTGCTGCTGATACTGCAGGCTAGCGGTGGCCTGCAAGGAAGTTAATCTGCTCGTATTACTGGGATTGTGTGGGTCCCATGTACTAGTAGTTTGGTTTGATAAAACTGGCTTAAGCACAAATGGGTCTGTATGTTTAGGAACTCTTTTTTTCTTTCACTGGGCCCTAGAACGTGCACTGTTAGTCCAAGGACTGCAGATGCTCTGTTCCTAGGGTTTACTGTTTTGGGGCAAGAACAAGGAGCTGCGGATAAACCACATCTTCTGGGACAAGTACACAAGCATTTTTACATGCAGATGTCAGATTTTCCCCAAGTGCCTAGTTCCTTCCCTGCTGCCCATATCGTGTCTTTGGGCTTGGCACCTCTGCCTAAGTCTTTTTCCTGAATTCTTACTAGCAGCTGGCATAGAGTGCCTTGTAAATGGCCTGGGTGATAAACATTTTGGGAAAAGATTTTTGTCTCTTCTCTGTGCTTTATATCAGTTGGTTCAAGAGGTCTGCATGCACTTTGATGAACTTAAAAGCACTACTTTAAGTAGTCTTTTATTTTGCCAGGGTTTATTTTCCTGTGGCCTAGAGCCCTCTGATTTCTCTGTCGGGACCATATGTGGCTGTACCAGTGTTTTGTGTCAAAAGTTTATTTTCAAATGCAGCGTACCCCTTAAAGTTACATTTTCAGTTTAAAATGTCATTTTAAAGAAAAATAGCCATTTGAAATGATAGACTGGTTTAGACTGGAATTTTTGAAACAATGTTATCTAAATTGTAATGTGTTATACAATCTGTGTTCCTATTTAACATATTTTTTGAGGTTGGTATAAAGGAGAACACTTATATCTTTCAAGCATTTTTCTTTAAAAATGTCTTGTTTAATGTTGGTCACTGAAAGGTTTTCCTAGGAATTTCCTGAAGCTTTGGGTAATTCATTAAACTGCAGTCTTAATGTGTGCATCTGAAATATTTGGAAAGAGGGCTTGCCCAAGAATAAAAGGAACAGATGAGCCCATAAAAGTCCTATAAAGGCATGGTGAAGGAAGATTTATGGCTGATTCCTGTGTTTTTGCTGGCATTTACCTTTGAAATAGTCTGGAGGTAAGTCTAAGAACCTGACAGCACTTCCTGAAACACCCTTTTCCAATCTATTGAGTGCATTTAACCTTTTCCTTTCAGATGGTAGGATTGTGCTAGTTTATCTGAATGTTAAAAAAAAAAATAGCCTAGTGACTGAATAATTCTGAAGGAAGTTACTAGGAACAGTGAAACCTGGAGAAAAGACTTCTGGATGTGTTATTTTCTTATATGAAAGGCTGAAGTTCAGCTTTTTCACAAAAGCCATATTTTAATTCTAAGACTCGTATAAGAAATGCAGTGGTACAATTTTTCAGTTTAGTCTTTGAGGCTTAACATAACTTTAATGGAGACAAGGGTGACTAGATATTTCTAAAAATGTGAAAGCTGTAGAGGATATACACGAGAGATTGTCAGCTGAAGCTGGCCTTTTGTTTTTTTCATGCTTACAGCTTTTCAAACATATTTTGTTCTTCAGATTGTTTACACTAAAGTGCGATGTCCTGTGTCCATGCTTCCAGAATGTTTGCCTGCCAAACCCTCCACTTTGACATACTTGTGGGCGCAGCTGATTGCCACATTCAGGCCCCTCTTGCTTCTGTCCCCAAAGCCATACAGCCACACACCAACTCGGTATTGCTGCCAGAAAATCGTATCTATGCAGTGTCCAGAGGCACTTTGTCAGCAGCTTTTTCATCAAATTTGGCATGCTTTTAGGAAGTGGATTAAGGTGTTTCCTCAGATTATATGACACTCTATACACCAGAGTCTGTGGGATTGCCTAACTGAATGAGGTAGTGTCAGAGACAAATAGTGCCCAGGCAAAACTGCCTGGCAGGAGATAGATAGAAATCAGCAGAGAAACCCTGAGCAAGGCGGCTGGTCATTATTTTGGATCCCAAGGAACTGGATCAAAATATTTATTTCACTGGTATTGTTCCTTAAGGAGTAGGAGGATGATCCAGTGATCAGGGATTCAAAAGATATGTTAAAACAACAGTTTGCAGAGATTAAAAGCAGCAGAGATCTGTAAATGGGCCACTTGAAATGTAGGTATGTAAGAGAACATTTTTCTAGTGCTGCTTATCACAACAGAATCTGAAACATTAAATATTTCTCAAATTCACTAAGGGTCGGTGCAGTGCCCAGCCTTTGGCAAGTAGAAATCTAATGCACAAGTACAATAACTGAGGAATTACTGAGTAGGGAAAAGGACTGCAGAATAAAGAATAATTTAAGGGGTAGAGAAGATCATGAGCTAAATACAAGTTAACAGAGTAATCTTTTGCAGAAAGGGCAAATTTATTCTGTGAACAGAAAAACAGATGAACAGGTCAATATGCTGTTTTAGGAGAGACTAGCAAGGCCTCCTTCAGAGTTTTATGGCCACTAAGGGCAAGCGAAGTCCTTATGAGAGCAGCAAGAGGATGGGAGAATTAGAGAGGAGACTCTGGAAGGAAGGCTGGAGGCTGAGAGGTGGTGGAGCAGGAACCTTACAAAGGGAAAATGTGTACTAAGAGGGCAGTAACTGAATTGTTCTCCAGGCTAACTGGAAATAGCTGAGGACAAATGAGCTTAATTTCCAGCAGAGAGGACTTAGGCTGGACATTAGGTAGTGAAGCAGCAAACAGTTCACAGAGAGAGGATTAATCGTTGGAAATGTAAGGGCAGGTTAAAACAAGTTCCTCTGGGGCAGGTCTAGATATATAGTCTTTTAAGCGATACTCTGTTCCTGCTTTACTGAATGGCGGTATATAGTGATTGCAGAGTACGTAATTTCTGTAGACCTGTTTCTGTCACTTTCACATTGAGACTGCAGGGCAGTTTGCCTGCTGGTAGAGGTAACTGCAACTTCTGCACCAGGTTAACTCTGCAGAACTGTCCCTCTGGATGTGTCTGTAGATTCTTTTTGCTTATTACATACATGTTTATTTCTTTGTAAATGTGTATTGCATGAAAAGAAATGTTTTGGTGTTTGAATGTCTTTCTGTCAAAACTTTTTACAATCAGGATTTCTGCAGAATGAAAATCCCACAGAAAATATTTTTTCCTTGAAAATTAAAAAAGAGGAATTTTCTTGTCTGTACTTTTTCTTTGCAGAAACTAGATTTCTGTGCTGATTTCAGTAGTCTTCAGAACATTAATAAGAGGACAATGTTTTTTCTTCAGAAGTGAAATTCTGGCAAGAAATATTATGGCATTAAGCACATATTGTGGCATTAAGCACATATTATGGCTTGCACCACATCTCTCAATTGGTTCTTCAAAGATGTGTTTCTGGCCCACATTTTATCCCATGGGCAAAGTGTCCTGGCACACAGAACCTTGGGGCTCCAATGGGAGTGATTCCTGTGATGAAGGCTTGCCTTATAAGAGGTACAGTCCCAGTCCAGAGGAGAAAAGGCACCAGTACAAATCATATAAAACAAGGCCCTATATGTAAATGAAATTTCATAGCTTGAAAGGTATTATAAAGAAATATTTGTGTTGATGTTTTATTTTGTTTTCTTTTTTTTTAACCATAAAATATTTTAATTCTGTTTGGACTGACTTAAAACATCATAGTTTTTCTTATTAATAGTTCATAGCACTTATAATGAGCTGCTCACCACAGAATTTCAGAAATTTTAAGTTTAGCCTTGGTAAAAAATATATAATTTTGTCCTTTTATGATTAACGAGGTATATGTGGTCAACAAATGGCAATACTAAGATCCCTCAATCCTTTATTTACAAATGTCAGTATGTGCTTGTGGAACTGGTGGGGCAGGTCAAAGGAAAGTAGAATTGTATATTAAGATTAACAGAAGCTAGGTAATCATGGCAGACTGGGTTACAAGGGTACAGAGAGAGGCAGAAGAGTGGAACCTTCCTGCCCAGGACACAAGGAGAATAAGTAGTGATGGAGGGAGAAGGAGAGCTTTGGATGAGGTGCCTGCAGGGAGTCTGGGCAGGGGAGAAGTAGCCAGGCAGAGTCAGTCCAGGCACCGGAGGAGAAGAGTTTGTTCTTTCTGGACAGGGAGACTGAGACTGGAAGGAAAAGCCCAAAGGTGGAGGTAAGTGTAAGAATGGGACAGGAGGAGCTTGGTGGGTCAAGAGAGAGCACTTGACAGAGAACAGCTGTGGGAGGACAGAGCAAATGTTCCCACTGACAGCCACGGCAGCATCCTCTATGTATTTACTAGCTTTTACTTCTCCTAAACTGGAGTAGAATAAAGGACTTGTAGCATCGCTATTTACAGCTGTTAGCAGATATCACTGACATCCTTCCTCTGCTGCTCAGGAATGAGCGTGATCTGCCATCACCTGCTGCATTAAGGCAAGTGAGAGGTGTACCAACATGTCCCAGCCCTGCTGTCTGTAACTATAAATATGAGGCAGAAGGACATCATTTTTGTTTTCTACATGTCCTCTTTACAAGGTGAGAAGCTACACACAGAAAAAATGTTATTTGCAAACTTGTATTTTTAATAAGCCCAAATTAAGGTGACCCGTGCAAACCTTATTTAGTCTCTTTGTGCCTTTGTGATTATTATTACAATAATTATTTTCATAATTATAAGGTAATCATAAGTGAACTGCTGTTTCAATACATGATAAGGATCAACTCTGGAACGTGTCGTGCTCATATAGTGAAATATGTCACTGTTTGTAAATTCTCTACTCGTTTCTCACAAAGTATGGTAACTAAAAAAAGCAATGAGGCAAAAATTTCAAGAAGTAGTATGTGAAGGAAGCTGATTGCTGGCCTGAAGAACTAAATTCTTTGTCTAATTCTGCTACAAATGCTTCTGTGAAGTTCAGAGATCATTTAAATCAAACTCCTCACAAGTAGTCTTGTGTGGTATTGTAATTTTCTTTGTGCTGAATGGAAGTCCTACAGTCTGATTTATGTAAGTGTTGAACATTTACCCTTGCAATTGCAGACAAGGGAAGTAGCACTCTGAACATTCAAAATGCTATTTAATGGTGGGTACTTAAAAAACTCAGGTTGCACATAACTCAGTACATACTTTTGACCTTAATCTCTTTCAGCCTCATTTTTTATCCTTTCAACTCACAAAAGTATTGGAAAAATACATTAATTAGCACCTGTCAACTCCTAAAATGCTATAGTGGCATGGAAATACTGGAAGGAAATTAATTCTAATGTTATAGCTCAGTTCAGATAGTGTGCTGATAGTAAGGCACCAGACACTGAACAGTCAGGAAAAAAACCCGCAAAGACAGAATAGCTGCTCATTTATTAAATTCTTTTTATTCTGTGCACTGATGAGCTGTTGCCCTCTGAAAAGTATGGTCATATAATTAAAGATACCATACATATGCACGGGATGGATAAATGAAGGTTGCAGTTGCATTTGCAAGGTGCAGTTCAGCCATGTGCTATATTTAAAATCTTAATCTTCTTTTAATGTATATTCATATAAAGCATGTGTGTGGGTGTTTCTGCATTCACGTTATGTACAAGAAAGAAATTATTAACCTGCAGTGCATAAGAAAAAAATCAGAAAATTGCCATTGCTTCAGAACTGTTTGAATTCTGGGCTATTATGTGAAGTACAGCTACACCACCACTCTTCACTTAAGGCTAATGAAAATGACCTTGTAAGTGCATTGTAGTTTAGATTCCAACAGCACTGAGAAATAGAATGAAACAGAACCAGTTTCTCAGTATTTATTCCAAAGATTTTTTTGTATGCATTTCAATTTCAGACCTGTTGAACTGACAGATAGATCAAGATCTTTCCTTTTTTAAAGCCACCCCCCGCCATCCCCAGGAAAAACTTCCACATTTTTCAGAAAGTTAGGCAAACTTCTATGTTAAGGGGATCAGCTGCAAAACGATTAGCTCACATTTATAAACCATGGAAAACCAGTCCTGGGAGTGGAAGTATGGGAGAGGGAAATATTGAAAACATCCAAATTCAGGTATTAAGCATGCGAATGAGCAGCCTGGGCTCCCCTCCCGTCAATAGAACCTCTGGGAAAGGGAGGTGGCTGCAGATGCCACGGACCGCACAGTGACTGTCCATAGACACATCTCTCTAGACTTTAATCCAGTCTGCAAATATTAGTGGCAGATCTGAGAAAAAAATTAAATTTGTCAAAAATGAAGTTTTACGGGACTGAAAGAATATGCAAATTTATACTGACTTTAGCAAATAGCTTTAGAGGAGATTTTTCTTCACACATGGCATGGTTTAATTCTGGCATATCCAAATGTAGTATTTCAGCCACTCATTTTAAAATTAACCAGAGTTAAGGATGAAGGAAGATGATAGAACTAATGCTAAAGGAAATGTTTAATTTTGTGTTGAATAAGAAGTTTTGATGACCTAAGAAGATATGCTTTTGTTTCCATGTTGACAAAGCCTGTCTTCAACACTACCATTTCTTGGTCAATACTGAGCTATTTTTCCTAAGTTATTTTACTTTAGGTACCAAATAAAGATGTATTTTATTCTAGTTCTAAAGAAAACATTCCAGTGTCTTCTGACTAGAAAATTAATTTTCTGATACATTGTGAAAGACTGTCAGTATTTTAAGATTATTTTATTATTCAACTTTCATGTAACTTGATTTCTTTTAATTTTTTTTCTTAAATTTCTCTCCTGTCAGTTATCTTTTTTTTTTCCCTGCACTGAGGCCTGTCCTGTTTTCAGTTGGTTTCCTTGCCATTTTTTTTCTTAGTTGGCCTTCACATATATCTTCTGTTATTTATAAAGTAGCTTTTCATATTGTTGCTCCTCATTCCTTTATGTTAATTATTTCTTCACCTCATCCATTCACTACACTAGCTTAGGGACTTCTACACAGGTAGTCCTGTTTAGGTGTCCCTACACTCACCCTGAAGGAGGAGATATGAGCCAAATCCATGAAACAAATGAGATGAAGCAACCAGAGGAGCATTCCTCCAGCATGAAGGTCTCCTCCCGCATTCTTGTCACATGTGGCAAGGGAGCTGCTGTGCAGCCCTGGTGGCCATCCTGGTTGCACTCTGTGTTTCCCCTGGTGGAAAGACTTGTGAAGGCACAGGGAGCTGTGCAAGGCTGTGGGAGAGGGAAGAGAAGGGGCTGGCCATGCAGTCCTTAGAGAGAACTGAATTACAGGCAGCTCCTCATCCTACAGCTTATTTTCACCCAGGAGTGTCAAACTTTTGCGGCTATTTTTATCCCATACAGATATTGTAGATGAATTTAAATGTCACGTTTAGTGAGGTAGGCACTAAGCTGGAAGGGACATCATAATTGTCTTAAGGGAAATGTTTATTACTCTCATTTTTGATGCTGCAGCCAGAGACATTAACTTGCTGACAATCAGGGAATAAACTGAGGATAGTGGGGCAAGAAAGGCCTGCATGTATATTAGTTACCTAAACAAGGCCAGGGCATGCGTGCAAACACCAGCATGATGGCTCTCACTGCTTAATAGCTTCACACTCCCAGGCACAGTTTGGCCTGGCTGAGTAATCCTCTCCCAGGGCATGGTTCAGGTAGGAGCTATGCAAGGATCCTTCTCCCTTGAATCACAGAATCATAGAATCATAGAATTGTTAAGGTTGGAAAAGACCCTTAAGATCATCGAGTCCAACCGTTAACCTAGCACTGCCAAGTCCACCATTAAACCATGTCCTCAAGCATCACATCTACCCGTCTTTTAAATACCTCCAGGGATGGAGACTCAACCACTTCCCTGGGCAGCCTGTTCCAATGCCTGACCACTCTTTCAGTAAAGAAGTTTTTCCTAATATCCAACCTAAACTTTCCCTGGCGCAGCTTGAGGCCATTTCCTCTCGTTCTATCACTTGTTACTTGGGAGAAGAGACCGACCCCCACCTCACTACAACCTCCTTTCAGGTAGTTGTAGAGAGTGATAAGGTCTCCCCGCAGCCTCCTCTTCTCCAAACTAAACAAACCCAGCTCCCTCAGCCGCTCCTCATAAGACTTGTGCTCTAGACCCTTCACCAACCTCGTTGCCCTTCTCTGGACACGCTCCAGCACCTCGATGTCCTTCTTGTAGTGAGGGGCCCAAAACTGAACACAGTATTCGAGGTGCGGCCTCACCAGTGCCGAATACAGGGGCACTATCACCTCCCTGGTCCTGCTGGCCACACTATTCCTGATACAAGCCAGGATGCCATTGGCCTTCTTGGCCACCTGAGCACACTGCTGGTTCATGTTCAGGTGGCTGTCAGCCATCAACCCAGGTCCTTTTCAGCCAGGCTGCTTTCCAGCCACTCCTCCCCAAACCTGTAGCGTTGCCTGGGGTTGTTGTGACCGAAGTGCAGGACCTGGCACTTGGCCTTGTTGAACCTCATACAGTTGACCCTGGCCCAACAATCCAGCCTGTCCAGGTCCCTCTGCAGGGCCTTCCTACCCTCCAGCAGATCAACGCTTCCACCCAACTTGGTGTCATCTGCAAACTTACTGAGGGTACACTCAATCCCCTCGTCCAGGTCATCGATAAAGATATTAAACAGGACCGGTCCCAACACTGAGCCCTGGGGAACACCACTCATGACCAGTAGCCAACTGGATTTGGCTCCATTCACCACCATCTTGGTAGCATAGATGAAAACATCCTGTTTTGGGGACGAAGAAAGTTTAGCTGAGTGAAATGAGCTCAGAGCCATGGATTGGGAATCACTTGCAGTCATGCCGCAGGGTGAACCCCAGCTGATCTTCATCACCAGTGGATGATCAACCAAGGAGCGATGCCTGCTTCCAGTCCCGTTGCTGGAACTCACCTTCATTGCTGTAGGCCATCTTGTGCAATGCTGGCTCAGCATGGGGCCACCTCCTGAGGTCCCATCTAGCCTAAAGTACCCTGTGATTCTGTCAGTTTGATATACAAATCCATGTAAGACTTCGTCTCTCCATCGTCAAGTTGTATTTAGCTTAATTACAACTCTCAGCATTTTGGGATATTTGTTTTAAGCCAACATTTTCATTTGGATAGCATATGATTTTTTTTCAGATTCATTGGAGCTACTTTCTGAGAGTACAGTTTTGAGGCACTTAATGTACTGTTAATTTTCTGTTTATTTGTATACTTAGTCATTCCTATTGCAGTACTTCTCCTTGAGATGTCTGTTAAGTATTTTCAAGCAGTTAATTCTGTTCAAATAATCTTTCAGAAATATTTTGCCCCATATGGAAATTCACATTCTAACATTAAGTTAATTAATTTCACATTGAATAGTAGAATGGTGTTATAATAAGTCCAATGTGTGGAAAAGTATTTGTGCTAGACCTTGACTGCATTTGAAATGGCCATTGGTTTTGAGTCTTTTTAAACTGGGAACACCCATCCATTCTGGTAAGAAAGATTTAACAGCTGCAAATCAAAGTTTCTTGTATGAAAGTAAATTCAGAAAACTAGAATTTCTTAAGGTGTCTCCTTTAACTGCTTAAATAACTTTTCCCTTAAGCCCTCCTACCTATGAAATTTCTTTATTTCAGATAAATATGGGGTTGTGAATTAATTGGGCCTTACCTTGCTGTTGGGTGGATTGTGTACTGTGGGTTATCCTAAATTCATCCTGCCTGCCAGTCAGATTACCATGATGTAAAAAACTGAGTTTACATCACAAAACTGTAATTCCCTCATGTTCACATTCTTTTTACCTTACAGTCAACATGGGGTTAATGCTCTTGGCTGATTCAGAGTTGCAGGTGATGAGTAAATGTTGAAAGCAGAGGTGTCTTGTTTGCTAAAACATTTATTGAAGAGCAGACTCAGCCTGACATAGGTGGAAAAACATGAAAGTAAGTGTGGAAGACAAGTTTGTCCTGCTCTGTAGTTTCCAAATCACTTTCCATTTTATGTCTGCTGTGTTATTACATTTGGAAATGAGTAGTAAATCCTGAGGTTTTTTTGCTTTCTAATCTGTTCTGTTTTGGTGGGGGCCTTGGAGGGAGGGCTTTATCTGGGGTTTTCTTTCCTTTTGATTTGTGCTTTTCTTTGGTAAAAATAGTTGACAAGAACTTTTGGTCTTTTTTTGGTACTGTTTAGATAGATTACAAAGGAAATTGTTGAAAAGGTTCTGCTATTGTATTTTGGGAATGATGATCTTGCCAAAGTTATTAAAGTTGGTTTAGGTTGTGGCACTATGTTCTCCAGAAAGCTAACCCTTGAAACCTAACTGAAAACTGGATGAGGAGCAGAGTGTTATTTTTTGTCAGGACACAGCATCAGTGGTCTGTGATATGCACTACCTAGCAGCTGATTTCTGGATGAAATTTCAGATGTTATTTTGATTTAGCAAGCTCTGTGTTATGGGGATACTCTTTTCCCAAAAAAGATTTCTGCCTCACCTCCTCTAATAAGTACTAGAGTTGTGATAATCCAAAGTTTCTTTATTGCCAGCTTTCATTTCCATTGTATAAATAGAAAGGGGTGGCAGGATGTTGTTTCTGGAGAGGATGGGGCTGTGGGTATTTTAGTCTGCTTCCCACTGTGGTTCACAAGAGCCTGCATGTGAAGACTCTGCCAGGCCAGTTTGCACCAGTGGTGCTCGAGTAGCACTGATTTTGGGAGAGGGGTGGGAAGCCAGCAACGGCATCTTTGGATTCAGTTTGCTTTGTGAAGGTCTGTGTTAACAGATTTATAGTGTGCTTTCAATATAACAAGTTTGTGTGCAGGAAGGCAATGGAGGTCTAAGTCAAATATGAAATCCAGGGGCACTATGGGCAGGCGTGAGCAGTGGCATTACTCCCCTGTCTGTTTGTGATCACTTGTGCCACGGATCCTGGGCGTGCTTACAGGGAGCAAGCTGTCTCATTGCCTCTGCCTGCTGCCTCCCTCTGAAAAAGTGGCCCTCGTTCAGTGACTGAGGATGGACAGAACCTGTGGGACAGACTCCCTGCAAGCAGCATGGCAAAATATGTCTGTCTTTATGGCATCTTCCTTGTTAGTGTTTATGCATCCTTTTCTTTGGACCGTACATTTTTCATGAGTTTTCTTATCTTTTCTAGATAGAAAAAGCATTTTTTTGTTTCAGGCTATTTTTCAGTCATTTTTTATTATTTGTAAATATCATTTTAATAAAAATGTATTTGTGAGCCTAGTCTTGATCTGAGTGAAGATAAATATTCTGAAAAGATGAAAATTTAAATTATCTAGACCAAATGATAACTGATAGTTTTTGGTATTTCTTTACTCTGTTGTGGTTTTACCTATTAGTTGAAGTGTTTTCTTTTGTATCTAGCTAGGAAACTAGGATTGCTTTATTAAGTTTGTGTGTGTGTGTGTGTGTATGTGTGGTATTGGAAAATTACTACACACCTGCAAAAATATGTAATTGTTTTGGAACCTGACATTTTCTTCCTTTTACTGTGTTTAATGTGCCTTTTTTAAAAGGTAAAATTTTATAAACTGTATTTTATTTTTATTTCTTATTGATATGAAAATAATTTTGTGAACCTTGTCTTGTATAACATGCATATTTCTAGCAGTTTTTTCAAAAATCCAAGGTTATGAATATCTATTAGGTGGTCATGTATACCTAACAGACTAGTCTATTGCTGTTAAAATTATATTGACAGTTATTTGCTTGCTCGCTGATTTACTTTAAACATTTAAAACATTCTTGTGGTTATATACACCTAAAAGTATATTTTTTAAAAAAAGCCACATTGTAGTTCATCTAAAGTTATATTGAGAGAATGGATTAGGTGATCTATCTGCAGGTATGAGAGAATGGGGTGGAGAAGATAAGAAACAACAGCTTTGATCAGTGCTCAGTAGGAAAAAAAGAAGTCAATTAAATGAGGCACTGAGATAAAGCAAATTCAAAGGAAGATTCAGGACCTGGAGAGGAATAAAAAAACTTCCTGGATTTGGTGGGTTGGAAAAGGTAGTTACATGAACCGTGTATGTGTTGTATCCATAACAATTTATTAATGGTATTGTTTCCACCTTTTCACTTTTTAACATCTGAAATATTCAAGGCTTTTTTTTTTCCCTGCCTACTTTGTTAAACTCATGTTGTCAGAATTGTGGTGTTCGCCAGTTTTCCCATCTCACGAAAAAGCCAGAGTTGTGCCATGTCAGCACTTCACCATTTGCAGTTGCTTCTGTCTTGCACAAGTCCCAAGGAAACAAAAAATATTTTAAAAGTATTCAAAATTAGCTGGTATATAAGGCTTGGTAAAGAACTTTGGGTTTAAAAATTGTTTTCCTGAATGATGCCAGTAGCAGTTTCTGCTATCTAACATGGCGAAGCCTCATGTTTCTTTAATAACTGATGTTCATTTGAAGCTGTTCAATGAAAATGTATCATATTCAGGGACAGAAATTATATATAAAAAGCCTCGAAGGAATGGCTGGGAGCATGCGTCCAGGTGGCTTTGGCTGGTAGCAAGCTTTTGGGCGTTGAGATGGATGGCAGCAGGAGTTTGGCAGGGAACTTTGGCTAATTGAAAGAGGATAGTTGAGCATACGTGGAGTAATCAGAAAGCTGCTAGGGAGTAGTGGTTTGGAGCAGGAAGGTGCTGTTGGTGCCAGATGCCTTGGTTCATCACAACAAAGGAAGTTTTGCGGCACTGAAGAAGGGAATAGGGCAAAATTAGGTATGTAGGAAGCAAGGTAAAAGAGAGAGCCCCCAGTCTCCTAGGCTCAAAACCACGATATGCATGTTTGAGAATATGTTAGGACTCTGGGGAGGTGAGAGCCACCTGTTTACTAATCAGCAATTAAAACATGCATGGTAAGTGGATAATTACTGTAAACAGTAGGATTCTTCATGCTTTAGCTTGTCTGACGTTTTCACACCCAATTGTATTTGTCTCCTGGACAATTTGTAGTGCAGACTCTTACTGGAAAGCATGTTTTGCAAGAGCTGTTTGCCTTCCAGGAGCAATCCCAGAGTTCATTGCTGGTTCCCTCGGTAATTTCACATCCTCTCATCTTTTTGAATATTGTTTACCATGCCTGCAGCAGCTACCCTTGGATAACCTCTTACCAGATTCACTAGATGTGAATTCATTGCCATTTACGCTGCAGATTTGTTCAGTTTTCATTCAGCAGCATACTGCACGTGTGGGTCATGTGCATGTCTAGTATGTCTAGTACATGTCTAGTAACATGTATGTTACTAGAACAAAAATTCTTCGGCAACAATTTTTAATACCTTCTGACTTTTCTTGTTGTGCTAAAACCACTTCCTAATTTTTATGAAAGTGGTATTGTAATGAGAATAGGGACTGTTTTATGCAGTGTTATATCTTTGACAAAGTAAGGAAAGTTTGCATCTCTAATTGGTCATTAATACTTGAAAATAGCCTGGTTAATAATTTACGTGACTTGCAAATTCAGGTGCAAACATTGATTGTGATTTTTGCTTTAGATCCTCAAACCAGCTACTGATACTGCAGTCATGCTGAACCCTTTGGACAGGAGCAGGTGCACAAAAAAATGCTGATTTTTCTGTATTCCTTTGTGATGTATTGAGAAAAAACGATTAATTTATCAAATAGCTATTTAATTTTAATAGTTTAATAACATCAGATTGATTTGTGAGAAATTCCCCTGTATCTTACTCGTTCTACACCTTTCTAACTAGAACAGAACAGAGGGCGATGAAAGATTATCTTTTTGTGCATCTGTCTTTTCAAAACTAGATCTGCTCTTCTTTCTGACAATCTGCAGGAGTGGATGAGACTTAATATTACTGAATTATGCTTGCTTTTTGCTATTAACAGGCCAAGCTCTGATAACAGGCGCCACAGCATCCGGGAGAGGATGTCCAGTACCAACGAGAAAGGCAGCCTCTCCATGGAGTCCACCAAGGAGACCCGCTACTGTGCTGTCTGCAATGACTATGCTTCAGGCTACCATTATGGAGTCTGGTCTTGTGAAGGCTGCAAAGCTTTTTTCAAACGGAGTATTCAAGGTAATAAACCGTTCAAGTGAATCACCTTTACTCTTTACTCTTGAGAAAACTGTGAAGATACTTGAGATTGTAGCCTGAGCCCAGGACAATGACATTTACTGGGTTTTCATTAGCAGCTGCTGTGCTCTCCCATATTTTTTTAGCTCTGTATTTGGTGAATGCTTCTAGCAGGTATATAATATGTTGTTATTTAGTCCAAGATTAATGAGGGAAAGAAAAGCTTCTCTATGTTCTTTGTGGTTTAAGTATGTCTAACCATGGAGGCAGTGAGAAATCTAATTTAAAAATCTGTATTTGATCAAGATGACCACTCTTTCAGGCTATGTATGTCTCTTTTCTGTGATTAAGTTCTTATCCAAAACAATTTTTTTTGAGATTTCCCTGTCAGATGAAGATTAATTAATGTCAATTGATTTATTAATTTTAATTTAGTGCTCCATTAGCAAGATGGCTCAATCCAAATCTTGACTCCTTGAAGATGTGAGATGTTTTTTGAGAACCAATGTTGAAAAGGAATGTTTCCTTGATGAAATAGAATTTGTATCTGTCAGCAAAGCAGTGCTTTGCACTATACACAGAATGGTTTAGTTCACAGTCTTGTCATGGCTAAAAGTATACTGTGCAAGGTGTCCAGTGGAGTAAAGGGCATCTAACAGAAACAGTGTTAATTACTGTGTCTGAGATAATTATTGATTCAAATGCCTGTCACTCTGTGGAATGGATACTTTTTTGCTTTATTCAACATCTGCTAAATGAGTAACAAGTAAGTATGGTTCTCCTGAAAATACAGGTACTGTTCAGTATCTAAGTCTTGTTTTGGAGAAGAAAATAAAACAGATTTCTTCCTTTCCAAACAGAAAACTGGTAAAGCGCTATGCTTAAATTAGGTTTCTATAGTTTTTTAAATCTCCAGGTGATACATAGACACAACATTTCCTGTCGCTCCTTTTTTGAAGTAAACATAGTGAGGAACAGTTCTTACCTCATATCACAAGGTGTGATTATTGCCTGTTTTGTTGCATGGTAGTCATGGTAACTCACTGAGGTAAGTTAAATAAAACTTCCAGCATTCGGCTCAGAATTTTCCCCGCATTAAAGAAAAAAATGAAAGATTGGCTGCGGGGTAGACATTGATGAATGAAATGATTTGAATGTCAGTGATTACTTAATAGTTACTTGTATTTCTGCTTTTCCAGACTCATCGAAATTCTTTTTAGAAAAGAGAGTGGTTGCAGTCAGAGGTCAATAATAAGCAACAGTGGAGGGAGAAAGGGTGAAATGCTTTCCTCTTAACATCAGAATAATTTACTTAAACGTGTGACGTCGGGAGAACAGCTCCCTTATTGAGTGTTTTTTGTTATTTTTCCTTCCGAGTTCCCCTGACCAAATCAGAACTATTCTTAGAATTTTGAAATTCTGTCTTTGTACTCGAACTGAACTAAGTCAGCAACAAAGAGAAAACTGAAGTATTCTTGAGCAAAAGTAAGAGTTAGTTATCAAGTAATTGTACAGCACAAATCTTCAGCTTTTGGCCATTATGGAAGAAATGAATCTGACTGTTTCATTGAGTTCCATGGTTCTATGTCAGCACTTGGGTGCTTTATGTGGACAAATGTTGTAGTCCTCCACAATGGATCTGTTATCTATTTGTGCTACAGTACATGCTAATTAGTAAATTTAGTTCTTGCTACATTTATATACTTAACATAATTTTTAAGTAGGTAAGCTTTAAAAATTTAAATTTAATTTAAAAATTTAAGCTTTAAAAATGTAAAGCTTAAGTTTCCAGTGTCCTGTAAAATGCCTTTCTTGATCTTTAAGTCGTGTTTCCTCTAATTTAAGCCCATCGCTTCTTACTCTATCCCTTGTGGGCATGAAGAAGGCTTATTACAACAACCTTTTACATAGTTGAAGACTGTTATCATATCTTTCCTCAGTCTTCTCTTTTTAGACTAAACAAACCCACTTCTTTCAGTAGAACGTACTTTCTAGACTTCTGATCCTGTTTGTTAAACTCCTCTGTACTTTTTCCAGTTGATCCACCTCTTTTGTGGTTAACAGCTATTGTAAAAAATGGCATCCACTAATATCAAGAAAGTAATTCAAGAATATGAGTACTTATGAGAGAATTGTGATCACTTGATCACAAATGGTAAGAAAAGTCCTCTAAAGGACTTTTAAAGTCATAGGTACCCAGTCTTGGTGAACTAAGGGATTTTTTTTAATTTCCTGCTGGATCTGGAAGAGATCTCTACCTCAGCAATTACATGTTCTCATTGGAGAAGTGTCCAATTTATGAAAATGAAAGTAATTTTTAGATATTGAGAATACATGAGAAAACATGCCATTTACCATGCAGATGGTAATAATTTTAAATAGGTTGTGATCAGATATCTAGGAATGAATGCTACTAATGTGTAGAAGAATACGTGGACTAAAGATTATTATATCTACATTGTATATATGATATGCATTCCTAAAAAAGGGACAAAAATTTCCTGGGAATCATATGATTAAACTGTATTGAGGTACACAGGACTTGTTTGTATAAACAAAAGTAACACAGAATGCTTTCAGCAAAGATTTTTGTTGCTGTTTATAGTGTGTCTTTCTTTAAATGCAAGGTAACCATGCTACTTTTGTGCTTTGCTGTCCTGTATTTCTCAATACATACATAGATGCAGAGATGCACGGTCATTTCTATACTTCTCATCAGAGATTTCATAGGAGAATTGCTATAGCGAAGTTTGATGTTCTTAATAGATTATAGTCAAACATGCTATGTGGTTCTTAATAGAACCACAGCAAAAAGTGAGTGCAGACATGAACAATGAACAAGCTGTGTGGGCAATCCATTTCCTCCCTGTGTATCTGTTATTCTCAGTGATATCTGCGGTATCTACACTTACTTGCATAAGTATATACTTAAATTTTGTGAAAACTCACATCTGCATTGGACCTTACCAGAGGTGGAGATGGATAGCTTTGTTTTTATCCAGGTGAGCTGGAATGGTTCTGGACATATTTTGTGAATTTTAAATGCTAAGTTGTTTCTCTTTGCTGTCAAACAGTTGAAGCTTACAAGGCAACCTGAATTAGTAACTATCTTTCAATATGTGCAACTGCTCAATTTTGTTTAAACAACAGATGGTTGGTGGAAAATCTCAGCTGCCTCCTGAAACTGCCCATGTCAGCCTATTTTGTTAGTTTATGTCCCAAAAGTGATTTGGAACCTTGTTTTGAGAAAACTCTGTGCAGACTGATATTAATGTATAATGTTTCATGGGAGAGAAAAAATCATATGACACCAAGAACACTGTGTTGCTTGGTGATAGAAGAGTGCTTTATTCTTTGCCCAGCATAGGTAGCCTTCAGGAGTGTACTTGGTCAACTGACTTGAATCCAGATGCATAACAAGCAGTCACATCACAGCACACTGTACTTCTCTACTAAAATATTTATGGATTTTAAGACCAAGAAGGGCCATTAGATCATCAAATCTGGTCTTCTCTCAATATAAACTTTATATGCTATCCATGTACAAAGCAAAGTAACTTGATGGAGGTAAATCTTTTAGAAGATACCCAGCCTTTGTCTGTGGGCTCAAAAGCTTTCTTACAATGATTGCTTATTCCAGTAATTTGTCCCCCCATCTGCTCTAAAATTACCTTTCTCATTTGAATTACTTTGGCTTTTACATCACATCCACGAACCAGACTTAGTATGTAGTATCTCTCTCCTCTGGGAAGTTCTTATAACTTAAGTTAGAATCAAATGACCTTGATATCTTAACTGAACTAAAACGTTTCAATCTCCTGCTGCATATCTTTCTATCTTCTGAGTCCTTTGTCTTTGCACCTTTTCTGATCCCCCTACACCCATAATAGCCTCTTTAAAATTTGAATGTCAGAATTGGATGAAGTATTTCAACATCAGCCTTACAAATGCTATTTACAAATTAAAAATCCCCTTGTGACTCATTTCCCCCTCCTTCTAATTCTCTTATTTTTGGATAACCAACAAAGGGTACAGGACAGGAAGGAATTACTCGTACCATCTCTGACAAGCATCCAACAAATGCATACATATGTGGGGATGAGAACCCCCAGTGGGAGCACAAGGGATTCAGAGCAAACAAGGGGTAACTCTTTACACTGGAGGGTATCTTGATCTTGGAATTGCTGAATTATTTTAGAAATCTCCAGTTCTATTTCCCTGCCTCCTTCATGTGCCCTTCTGATGTTTTTCAGGTTCACCTTCTCTGTCTTTTCTTACAGATTCAGACAAAAATCTGGGATATTTCACAAATATTCAGTTAAGAATTATTGCATGATGGGAGGCAGTACCAGTCCATCAAGAACAGATTGGCATGTGAGAATGGATGAATAGCCATGCTGAGGGATTCCAGAGGCCTGTCATTAATGTCTTGATCACAGAGATATAGTGGTCTCTGAAGTGCAGGAATTCTTGAAGCTAGGAAATATTTTACTTGTGTGGCTTGAACGTGGATTTTATTTAACAGTTATGCCTTCTGACCATCAAGTAGGAGAGTTTTGGCAGTAGACTTTGAGTGTTATCACTTGTTTTAACTTCACAGTGATAGAGTTGTACTTTGTCGAAAGTATGTAGTTCGAACTTTAATGCTAGGAGTAGTGGTAATATATACATATTTTCATCTGAGTTGGAGAGAATTTAACTGGTAAAACATGCCTAATAAGTGGGCGTTTAGGTAATGCTGCAGTGTAGCAATTGAAATATTGTCAATTTGGGAAGTTTCCGAGATCTTCCCTTTAACTTTCCATTGTCTTCTGTTCTCATGGTATTTTTGTAATCTGTTTGATAACAGCTGCAAATGCTGCACAGATCCTGCAGCCAAGAAGACAGAAACTCCCTAATAAGACTGCTTGTACACTGATTCTATGAGTTGTCAGCAGAAAGAGCAAAACTACAAAACAGGAACCTAAGTGAGACTAGCAGAGGTAATCACAGCCAATAAAAAGGGAGCTGCAGACCGCTGTCTAGTCTCAGGGTGGAAAACACATGGTTCCAGCTTGAGAGGTAGGTGACTATTGGAAGTTTGAAGGCCAGGAAATGTGTGTCTGGAAAGTCCACCAGGGTTTAGCCATCATTGGGACTGCTTTAACAGCCTGTGGTCAGCCAGGTTCTTCTGAAGCTTCTTTTGATTTATTTTTGGTTTTTTTAGTAGTTTTTCTGTAGAGCCTCTTGAGTTAAACACATGCTCTGATCATTGTCCCCTAATGTGCATTTTTAATATCAGCAGTCTAACTGATGGTGATCTTGTTTCAGAAACTTGGGTGTTATTGAAAGGCAAGAGTCAATATGTCTTTTTTCCTCGTAAGACAACTTTGAGTGTGCTAGTTTTCCAGCGAGTTTTAAGTGCTGTGTTCAGCATGGATGTGGCAGTGACTTAAGATGTTCACATCCAAGATACTTCCTTATTTTTCATGTTCTAAGCAAATCATAGGGCTGCAGTGGACCTCGAGCCCTAGTCCATCTTTCTGTCTTGTGATAGGATCAACTGTTGCCAATTCCTTCCATATATTTATTGAACTGTTTCTTAAAAACCTGTAGCCTGATCCGATGTTTTATTCTCCTTAACTTTGAAGGCTACTATGAAATTTGAATCTTCCTTCCTGCAGGTTAAGCTCGTCACTTATTTTCCTGTCTATCATGCCACAGAAAACAAATTGTTCTCATTCCTTCTGCAATAGCTTTTAAAGCACGGAAGATTGCTACCCCACTTTAAAAAAAAAAATTATTCTGTTTTACCTAACCTGAAGAAACACAGTTTATTCAACCTTTTCTCATAGGTGTTTTTTTCTAGACTTCTAATCTTCTAGTTGCTCTACTTTGGAGATTCTCCACTTTGTCCTGTTTTCTTTTTTCTTGAAGCATGATTTCCTTTTATATAATGCTTTATGAGTACTGAACAGAGCAATAGGATTACCTTACAACCCCAGCTGGTGGTATTTGTCTACATCCATCACGGTGTAATGTTTGCTTTATTTGCAAAAACATGACACTGTTCACTCATAATCAGTGCGTGATGCACAATAAGCATACTTTTCTAGAGAAGAAACCAGTTATTTCTCGTCTTATTTTGTGCATCTGATTATTCCTATTTTAATGTGGTGATTTGTACTGGTCCTTACTTTTGCACTGTTTTTTTCCCATGTACTATCTCCAGTTTGCCAAGATAATTTAGAATTCTTATCCTGTAGACTCCTGCCATTTATTTCAGATTTATTTTCATCTCACTAGCAGAGTAGTCTGGTCTTTTCTCTGTTCTTCTAACACATATAAATGTCATCTACAAATGAATAACATTTAATAAAATAAATACTCCAGTCCATTACCCATCAGTGAGGAAAATACTGTATAGAACTGGATCCAGGACAGACACTATGGAGCCTCATTGAATATCACCTTCCACTGTAACAGTGAATGCTGATAGTTCTTCCCTGAGACTGGTTTTCTGAAATCATCTAAACTATATTTTCCTAGCTGACATATGAAATGTCACCCCAGGCAATGTTGAAAGCCTTTCTGAAGTTGGGCAACATACTTTACCAGAAAGTAGAGAACACTCACTGATTGTTATCTGATTTTATAAATGGTCACTGTTTTTTCCTCTGCCAAGTCCAAAGCTTTTCCCACCTCCTAGACAAAATTCCTAGCCCTTAGAAGCCGTACTTAATGTATCCTGTATTATTAGCTTTAACAGTGTTTTACTTCCTCTGCAATATGATTGTTGTGCCATATCAAGCAACAACAAAAAAAAACTTTATTTCGTGTTGCAAGTATTTAATGAATATTTCATTTGGAAACTCACATTATTCCTAGCTCAGGGCTGAGGCTGTCAGCAGTTCAAAATAGTCACACTGGGGGGGGGGAACCAACAGCGCTTTGCATTTATAAATTACAAGAGGACATACTTGTTCATCCAGTGGGAAAGTGCTTAACTGTCCCACTTGGTTTTAGAGAGGGTGAAGGGAAATATGGTTTTTTGTAACCTCATTTAACTCAGGTGGGTTTATCGATTTAAACTGGCTCCGTAAGTTTCACTCCCATGAACTTTCAGATTTTCTGTAGGTTAAGTTGTCCTTTGCAGTCACTTTTGAAAAGTAGAAATCAAACTAGAGAGAACTGTGTAAGACGACTGAAATGATAAATGTACTGGAAGTGCATGAAGTGATCTTTGACATAATTTATTTCCAAAAGGATACTGTTAACAAACCTTATTGAAGTATGTGTACTAGTTCAGAGTTACTGTAAAAGAACTAGCCTGGCAATTAACTGCTGGTATAATTTAGTAACAGATGTAGTAAATACCTCATTGTCTGAATTCTTTGAATAAGATTATGTATTTCTCTCAAAAATTTGATTTAATTTAGTCACAAATTGTTGAAATAGTTGGACTTCCTTTGTTATAAATAACACAGTTATTCCCCACTTTAAATTGTGGCTAGAGATATGCAGGACAACAGACTAAGTTATCTTTGACCCTTCTGGTTATAAAATGGATGAATCTTCCATAGAGCATGGATGATGTTAGGGTGTAAGTGAGCAAACCAAGGAGCACAGATATATATCAGTAAATGAAAGAAGAGCATAATTAGGTTTTACTTTGCATGAGAAAGTAGTACATTGTCAACATACTGGTGTTAAAGATTAGTATAATAATTTAGCAAACCAGGAGTTGACTGTACTGCAGTTTCAGTTTCACAGACTTCAATGCAGAAAACTCACTGTGCTTAGAAATGCCTATGTCCACTGCATGCTCTGTGCAGTGAAAATCCTGTCCCCCACACCTCCTTCCCCAGTAAAATACAAATACCAGCACCTCCTTTATCCTGTAAGGATAAATACATTACAGCTCCTTGCAAAATTTATGATACCAGGAAGAACTCAGGTACCAAAGATCCAAATATAAAATAAGAGTAGCTAAACTTATTCAGTAGGTCCCATCACAATCCAAAACCTGATGTTATACCTGGAATAAAAATAGAGTTATATTTATTTTCTTGCTAACAACTGATTGGATTTTAAGTGCACAAGAGTAATTTGCAATATTTTTAACTCTTTGGCCTCGTTATATTAAGTTGTGGGAGTTTTCTCTAGTAGAATTCCACCCCTTCCCATTTTAGCTCAAATAAACTGGGAAGCTAAAAATACAAGAGATTTCATTCAAAGTCTATGGGAATAAGATAGCCATGGCTTCCTATGACTCTCTCTGAAAATGGTTTTTGTCTCTGGAGGGATCATATTGAGATGGTTGTGAGTAATACATTGTGGGAGTTTTTCCTTTACACAGCTGTTGGTTTAATCACGTGGCAAGGATTTAAAACAATTGTGATTTATCAGATAGGGAAACAGAACCTAGATGTCACACTCCTTGCCAGATTTTGTAGGGGCTGGGATCCCAATTGGTGTCTTCTTTTATCAAGAAGAAAAAATATACTTCCTATTTTGTTTCCTTGTCTAAAATTAAAAAAGATGGGAATGGAATTGGGGTGTAGTAAACTTTGCACACGGTATCATAATCCTGAAGTAGCAGATGAAACACCAATTGAAATTTTAGGACTAAGGCCAATAATAAAAACTTTGAAAATACGCGGGAGTAGAAAATATAATTTTATATTTATATATTTATAAAGTTGAATAGTGTTTTACTTTTTATATGTCACCCTTTCTCGAAGTATATGTTCATGCATTATTAAACTGGTGAGATGACAGCAGGTTTGGTAACCTCATGCAGTGCCCATTCTCATTCTTCTTTCTTCATTTTTCCTGTTAGCTGAAATAGTATATGGAAAGGTTAAAGGAAAGGTCAGTATCATAATCATTTGGCTTGAATTAACTGCTCATGTGAACAGTGCTATACATACGTGAAGGCAAGAAGATTCCACTGGAAGGTGAGCACTCAGTGTGGGAGCTACATGACACAGCTGAAGGACATAATACAGAACGTATAGATTTAACCTTTCCTTCTTTCTCATTCTTCAGTGGTTCTGTGATCTTTCTTTCCAAGGTATGAGTAGAAGGAGGGCTTCCTCACTGGATGCAAAGGAAGTATTTTACAGAAGTTTTACAATCTTCTAGGCCCTTTTCCTTACTGTTACATGTAGTAATGTCTTTCTAGTTTAAAAACAGAAAATGATTAAACTTCTCAGCAGTGCTGGGTAGTTGCTAAGAGAACCCAAGTTCCAAATCCAAAGACCTTGTCTAAGGGTAATTAAGCTGTGAATTTGAGTATCTGTGCTTATAAAGGAATTAGACATAACCTTCTGTTCTTTCGTGAAACCTGTTAGGAAAGAGTGAGATTTTAAAATCAATCAGTGCAGTTTTATTGGGGCACTTTAACTTAAAATTGATATAACTTTTTATTTTACATTGAACATTTGTTCACACGGGGTTAGCATATGCAATGTTCAGGTGCTATTTTTTTTTTCTTTTTACTGTTTTTACTGAAAACTTTCCACTTGCTGTTGAGGCTATTCTTTCCAAGGTTTTGCTTTTTGTCTGCAGTCTTCCCACTCGTCACTTGCTTGGTACCTTAAGGTGTGGATAAAGTCTACACTCTAGACTTTCCTTCACCTACATGTATGAAATTCTGCTAATTTCACTGTCAGAATAAGATCATAGAAGGACCTGGTGCCTCCGCAGGTAACGGCTAACCTGGCAAATGCCTTATGCAGATAGATAAAGAATAGTTTAAGAAATTTGTGTGACATGAGGATTGAAAATAAAAGAATAACTAAAGGAAAAGCATGTATTAGTAAAAGGCTAATAATTATTACTGGCTTTGAAATGTGTGATGGATCAATTCAACTGCATCAGTTTAGGTGTCATACAAAATTCACCTGACAAAAATGTTCCTTTATTGGCTTTCTAGAATTGTCATTAAGCATTCTTAGGCTGGCATGCTGACATGTCGGTTTCTTTAGTTCATTTTTTGTACAACTTTTGTACTGCTTAAACTAATCATTCTCTCAAGCTAATCTTGATGGTTATTGGAATATAATATGGCAACTGTTCAAACATTTAAGAAAAAAGTATTTCTATGTTATGTTAATTGCCATTGATATATTAATATGACCCCAATTTTCATCCTTGCTAGTCAAGGTGAAAATGAACTCAGCTCTTCAAAGTTGCAATTCAGTGAAACATTTAAGCATGTACTTAACTTTAACCATATGTACTGTGCTGGGACTACTTGCTAGAAGTACACAGATGCTTAAATGTTCTACTGAATGTAGTAACACTTAACTTTAAAGAAATATGGAGTGTCTTGCCGACTGAAGCCCTCGCAGATAAATCATCGGTCCATTCCAATTCAAGCATGCTGCTGTTGCATACACCACAGCTATCTTGAGAACCCCTAGATGGACAGTGATGAGTCTCTGAACATAAATACTAGCCACATGATGCATGGTGATGAGATAAAGTCAGACTGCATGTGCAGTATGAAAAAGCTTTGGCTATGACAGGGGAGGTTAGAATAAACTCAATATCATCCTAATTTCAGCCATTATCTTCTTCTTGACAGTTTGCTTCCTCATCCCCCCCCCCCCCGCCACTGTTGGTCATTATCATACAGATAGTCACATCTAAAATTAGTGCTTTGAGAAAAGAGCCAGATCTTCGCACCCTATTCTGGAAAGACCTTAGTGAATAATAAAGTGCTATACAAACACTTAATGTTACTTATACTGTTTTAAAATGTACAATGTGTGAGATATCATAAGAAAAACAGACCACCCCTCCTCAAGATCCTCCAACTCCCTTAAACTCTTCCTTTGTAGCTCATGACAATGCAAGTCAAACATATGGGGGGATTAAAACTAGGGGCTCTACCCTATTAAACTCACTGCCTTTAATTTTGTGCAGGTTATCTGATAATTTATTTTAAGAAAACCGATAAGAGCACAGAGTTCAAGTGGCATGTGCTTCCCTTTATGAGTATCAGTGATCACTGAAGGCATTTCTTCCTCTTGGTATTCCTGTGATACCAACTATCCAAATGGCCTAATTAGCTTCTCTTCTAGCATATATTACTCTTTGGATACCATGAAAACAAAGTGCAGGCAGCTGGGCAACTGTGGATGTGTCCCACTTTCACGTTAACTATTCCCACCAGTGAGAAATCCCCTCTAGTAAGTCAGATTGTTCAGAATCAACTTTGCCAAGAGATGAGCTTTAAGGATAAAATAAAAGGTAGAATAATTAAAAGACAATTCACTTTACAGCAGAGTTATTGAGTTATACTATTTCACTTTAAGATAAAAGTCGTCTTTGCGCGTTACCTATTCCTTAATTGTGTTCTTCTACCTTTTTGCCTTCCATGCCACCCCAAGCTAGACTGCCCTAGTCTATGTCTGTGCCTTGCAAAGGAAACTTCCTTCCTTGCTTCCTGTGACTGAATACCTGAAATCAGAAGGTATTGTGGTTACTTCTTCCCTTTGTTTCTTTCTTCTTCCCTGATTAATTTGATAATCATTTCTACCATATACTCTAATTATCAAACATTTTCTTCTGGTTGCTTGCATCTTTTCCAGTCTCCTGAAGGCATGTTGATTAAACTAAACCAAAAATTATGAGAAATATTAAATGCATTATCTTCTTCCTAGATTTACAGCAAGTATGAAGTCTAAACAATGACATTACTATGGCACTCATAATCTGAAGAATTCTGCCCCTCACACACAGATCTTTCTTTTTTTGCATTCAAAATTTTGCAGGTTTTATTCTGTGAAGTCTGTCAAGCACTTTGAAAGAAGAGTGGATTGTCTAAGGTGCAGGTCATGTGCATGAAAACAGACTAATTATGCTAACCTTTAAAGTGTATATTTAAGATAAAACTTTTCAATGTGAAAACATGATAATATGAATCAAGTTAATTTCAGTATGGACTGTACCTCTATCACAAATAGGATTATTTTATGTACTATTCTACAAACCAAATGCCTATTCCCAAACGCTTGCAGTTTGCATAAGGAAATGTAGGTCCAGAGCAAAATAAAAGGTTATCACCCACATAAGCACTGTGAAAAAGGATGGCTGCCCTGCTGATATTGATTCCACTTGATTTTTGATTTTTGATTTTTGCATACTGTCTCTTTTTTTTTTTTTTTTGAGATTTGAACCTTATGATCGTCAGCCAGTCCAGCAAAGGTGGTAAGCATGTGTTAAGCTTTGATCTAAGTGGGAACATCTATCTGTGTATTTATACAGAGAGCTAAATGGTGTTCTGAATTATTTGCTGAATTCAGAGTCTGTGCTTGTTCCCCTTGTGAATTTGTCTTTTAACTTCACTAGGAAGAAGATCAGATACTCTGTCAAAGTCTCTGTTTTTAAAAAGAGTAATTAAAGTTTTCCATCTTTCTCTCATGCTAGTTCAGAGCTTGGCTTATAAAACAAGGCTGGCGATTGAGTTCAGGTGCTACAATCTTTTGCTGCTGTTTAGTGTTACCTAATAAAAGTGCATTTTCTTAAAAACGTCTTTCCCTTTTTGCTCCGTTTCCCTGTAGATATTGCATTTTTGTATGGTTGAGGCTGTTTTCTTTCTGGCTCGATTTTTTTTTCCTTACACGTGAAATGTTTTGAATCAGATATAGAACAGTCTGTATCCTACCAGAGGAACTGAAAATTAAAATGGTCTTTCATGCTGAGGTTGAGGTAGTGTTTCTGTTCTACCTCTTTACCTCAGTCCTGGAGCAAAGCCTGTGGATTCAGATTTTTCCACTATTATACTGGAAAGTTCTGTCAAGTAGAGCTAAAAAATAATAATTCTGTCTATTTGAGACAGTGTGTAGTCAGCTGTCATCATATTAACAAGTTTACAGTTTGGCTGATTATTTTGATTGGATCCCAGTTAGGTAGCATTAGATAGCAGATGTTCCTGGTGTAATATGATAGTAATTTTTACTCTAGTTTCTAATTTCTAGTCAAGGATAGGTGATTTGATGAGACCAAGGCCTCTGTCAAACCTCCACCCTACTCTACCTCAAGCTGATCCATTGACCTGAAAGAAAGAACAAACAGTTCTGCAGTAAAATTGTTTCGTTTTGTGCTGTACCTTAGTTGTGTTTAGATGAATACAGAGCACCAATACGATCATTTTGGATAGTCTTTTTTGTCCTTGCTAGACTTTGTCTATGGTTGGAAAATAATTTTATAGCAGGTTTAAGCACACATTTTTTAAGAGAAAATTGGAATAGAGGCTTGTTTGCAGTAACAAATTATGTTATGCTGAAAATATTTGTAATGAGAATTGAGATGTAGAGGGTAATAAATGAGGAAGTGGAGCTCTGAAGGAAAAGGTACCAATACCAAACTTGGTTGCAGCATATGGTAATTTAAGAATTTGTCATGACAAAAAGTTTTTGCATATATCAGTAGACATGCAATTGAACTTACAAGACTGATTTATCCCTGAGATACAATCAATTAATGGTGGTTGCTTCTATTTTATGTTGTTGTTTTTCGTTTCTTAACGGCCCTGGATTGTGGTAGATATCAAAAAATGTTCTGTGCATAGGCCTTTTTAATTCTATAAACCTCTAACCATTTTGTGCAGTCTATTGGCTAAACATCAACAGAGGCACATGGACCCGATGGCATAGTATTTCTCAGGCTAAGAGCAAGGAAGTCAAGGGACTTGTTCATATTAATCGATCCTCTTTTCTGACTGCTTTACTTGTTCATTATTTTAATTATTCTACAGAAGTTGTAATTTGTGTTTTTAATAGTACTTTTAAAGAACTTGTAAATAAATGTCTTGTGAATAGATGTTAGTTTCACTATCCGTATCAATAATTTTATGATGGATTATGATGGTAACCCTACCTTCTTCCTGAGGTGTTAGATGCTGTACTAAATACTCAATGAAAAATAAGAGTATAATAGGCAGTTTTGTTATGTTTCTGTATAACTGTGTCCGTACTTTCTCTCTGGTTTTACAGGGCACAATGACTACATGTGTCCTGCTACTAACCAGTGCACCATTGACAAGAACAGAAGAAAGAGTTGCCAGGCTTGCCGACTAAGAAAATGCTATGAAGTGGGAATGATGAAAGGTGGTATGTACACAGCAATCAACAAATCCTAAGCATTGGTATCTGCCTTCCTGTCTTTTAACTTCATTGGACAGCTGATACGGTTCCTAAAGGAGGAAGCAACTAATTTTATTGAGCTGAAGTGTATTAAATCAAAGAATCATTAAATAAAAATTAAAAAACTTCCAAATACCATGTTATTATTCTTGCCCAAATTTGCATCAAAATTAATAGGAACATTGACTTTGATGGAGTTAGGATTCTTCTGTTAATATTTTTAATTCATTATTTTTTTAGCCTCTCGTGGTAGACCCCACAGTTATGGTAACCTATGTTTGTCAAAAGCAAACAGAAGTTAGCTATTTTTAATCCTTTTTAAAAAGCCAAGCTCCTAAGAATTAAGAATGTTTAAGAACAGGAAATCATAAAATTTCATATTTGCTTTAAATCAGAAGAAAACCTTGCTGTAGCCTACTAAAAAATTCAGATTGCTTTTATTACTGAAGAGTAATCACTAGCTTTATTGAAACCTATTTCTATAGGGAAAATTTAGCAATCTAGTAAGTGCTCAGAAGAGAAAGGATTAGAACCCATGTCTTATATGTGAAAGGAGCTAATTGTTAAACTACAGATTGGTTCTCCCTTTCTCTGGCACACTTAATGCTACTTATTCCACAAAAAAATCTGGAGCAAGAGACAGGAGTAGTTCATCACATTTATTCTTCCCACAACAAAGGATTGTTTATAAGTCCAGTCTGTGCGGTCAAGGTAGGCCAAGTCTGGGAATCTTGGGAGAAAGAGTAAAGGGGAAAGAGTAAAGGAAAGCTAGTCAGTTGTTGCTGCGCTTTGAGGTTTAATCTGCATTTTTCTCAACTCAAGGATTAGGCAAGAGCTGAGACTGATTTTGTTAATCTCAGTTTTGGGATGCAAGCAGGAGGAAGGTGTCAAATCTCTCTTTAGTTCTCACACTTAAGACAGTAGCTGATATTTTTAATAAGATTTAGGTTATGGGTCCAGAGTTTTTTTGTTTCTGTCTTAACATCCTGGTGTATGTGGCTAGAACTTTTTAAAGTAAAATGTATATCATTAGTATCACAGCTATGGTCCGGAGAAGTTAAAGTTTCAGATAAGGCAAACTAAAATCAGAAAATCCTATACATAAATTTGCCATGCAGCTTTAGCTTTGACCCCTGTACCTATGGCAGATCATAGTTAAGATACATCATTATGTTTTATGTTGATGATATTACATCTTTCATTTGGCACATTTCCATCCATTTATACTCATATGTATTTAATTAATGATCCACTGTACCGGTTTGATGTTTTTCATATCTATTCTCTTAAGATACATGTTCTAATAGGTTTTTCACTGTTCCATACATAATTGTTTCAATCACATAAAAATTGCACAGAATTCTCAACTAACATTCTGTAGATTAAAGAAGTCCAAAAAAAGACTGCAATTTTGTCCAAATTTTCTTTCTAATATATATATTCTAGAGTTTTTATTTCATACAGTGGCCCTCACTTGAGTAAAATCCTGTGGATTTCATCCTTTTCTTTTACAATGCTGTAAGATTTCTATAGTCACTACAGCAACTGGCATTCAAAAATAGTCTATGTTGTGTGGGGGTTTTTTTGTTTTTTTTTAAACAAAGCTTAGAATTTACAAACAAGGAGATCAAGTGCATAAATTCTGTGTGCTCCTATAGGACCAGTAGTAATGCCCTGAAGTCCATCACTGGTTCATAGGCAAGAGTTTAAGAATATTTATTTTATGAAGTCTGGGAAAAATTTCTCAAGATCCCTCAGCTGCAAGGTTATAAATCTGGTATGCCTGCAGATGAAGTATTCAAGAAAGGTAAAGTTAATGTAGGATGAAGTAAAGCATTCGAGGTTCTGCTGGAGTCATTACCAATCCTGTATTGTCCAAGTAGCTGTGGAAGAAAGAAATCCTTTTCTTTAGGTAGTACTTGACAATAGTCACATTTCTCTCAGATGAAGACAAAGGTTAAGTGAATATTCTTGGTATGCCATCTAGTTAACTTTTAAAGTGTTAACTTTTAAATGTTCTAAAATATTTTTGGTTGTTTTTTTTTGTTTTCTCTGAGGACATCTCTTAAGCTTTTCTGTTTTAATAGATCTCTTAGAATAACACTTGTCTTCAACATACTCAAATCACGTAGTGCTGTGGTTAACTCAAGGTCCAGATTTTTGTCTAATGATTCATAGTTCTCTTGATTTAATCTTTTAATTTAAATAATCTCATTTTGTTCATATTGAAGGATTTGCCTTGTTTAAAGGTATTAATTTTATCACACATTTGAAAAATATTCAGTTGTGTCATATCTTGCTTCTACATCTATCTCCACAATTTGCTTATGACCTTTTAGACATAGTGGAAAACATCTGTAATCTTTCTTTTCTCTAAATATAATCTCAGTTTTCCTTCTGCACTGAATTAGCTGAGGTTTCTTAATAAATTGTCAAAGCTGCTAACTTGTGACTTTTATCTATCATTTAACTTCTGAGCAATAGTTGATATTAATTATTGAGTTTCAGTAAATATGGGGGAAGCTAGATAAAATCTTGATTAAATATCTCTGGTTAATTTTAAACATAGGTTATAAGCTATGGTTGCTGAGGTTTTTCTCATAGAAGGTCACTTAATGCAGCATAAAAGAGTTCATATATATTATTTTTAATAGAGTGGATACAACCAAAATACGTTTTTGGGGCTTCATTCAGAAAAAAAGCAGGCTTCAAGTGGCTCTTGAGCTATGTTGTAGGAGCATTCATCTATGAGTTTCTGTGGAAATGTTATCTTTTTTTGGTCCCACTGTTCTTTCATCTTTTAAAGACTTCTTTCAGTACTGAACAGTTATTTTCTTTCCTCTTACGTTTGCAAGTGTTTCCTTCTGCATCTGTTACTGTGCTGCTTTGAGAGACAATTAGACTGCCAGAATCTCTGCCGAGGTAGTCAGCATCTGAGGCAGAATTTATAGCTGTTATATTTTGTCCAAATACTTCACTCTCTCTTTCTGAATAAGCCAAAAAGACCTTAAAATTATGTGTTGTTATTTAGTCTGTGCACCCCTGTTTGTACGTAAGGATAAAGTGGTCACAAGCTCCTTGTCATGCCCCTCTTTCTTCGAGTTGGGTAGCAGGGAAGAATAGCCTTGTTTTTGTTTATGATCCACTGATGCTTTCCTGAAGATTGTTTCTGTTCTGGTTTGGAGAAGTATATTCCAAATTACTGTTTCACTCGATGGGGGGTCCCAGCTTCCAGATGGAATTTTTACAGCAGTCACAATCCTGAAGCTCCAACCATACGTATAGTCCAGGTGATCTCTGCTCCAGTCCAGATCTAGTTTTCCATTTCTTCATTGTTTTAGTGGCTTTCTGATGACTTGGCTCTGAAGGACCTCATTCTCTGAAATCGAAAGCACCTTATTTTTATTGTTATTCATTAATTAATTATTTTTATAGTGTGGTAAATGAATGGGGATTTCTAGTTATTAGCATGCTACATTCTTCCCCTCCTTTCACGTGTGACAAGGCAGATTTAACATCGTGTTCTGTGGCATCAGAGCAACAGGGTGCTAGTGAAATCAGTGTCTATGGCAAAAATTTACCATAACATTAAATGTTAGATCCTTAATGAAAAACCAGTTATTTGCCTGGTAGTCTATTTTTAGCCACTCTGAGACCTACATAATTCTGTCAATTGTCAAATGCTGGTGGCTTCCCAACCTCAAGTTGTATGAAATGTGGCAATCAAGGATTTGAGTGCTCATGTGCTAGATCCAGATGGTGATCATGTATACGGCCAGGGATATTTACTGTCTTTGAACAGCCTCAAATTTCATGTTGTAGAGAGAAGATTCTGAGTGTTTTTTCTTGTGATAATGAAATTACAGCATTACAACGCATTTGAAGCCTACATCCTTCAGTGTTGCCCTCACAAAGTATCTGAGATCCCTTCAGAGATTACTGCAGTACAGTCCAGGGAATAAAAGTCTGGTTTGCCATAACAGTGTGCTATAACCACATGCCAGGTACCCGTAGAAATGTTCATTAACTTCTAGAGCTTGGAGTTTAGAGTCTGGAGGCTTTTAGTTTTTCTCTTACATTCTCTTGAAATAGTTACCCACATGGGAATTCAGTCTGGTTCAGTGTGACAATGTTGCTGAAGTTTAAGACAAATTTTAACAGGGAAAAGAAAAAAAAAACATTTGGCAAATTTACCATCTGCTCAGGGAAGAACCTGGCTGATTTTTGTCTTTAAATGGAGAGACCCATGCTTCCTTACTGAATGTGATATTTGTTCATGCTAAAAGGCTAGACAGTTATTAAAATCATTCTCAAAAGCAGAGGTAAATCAATGTCTGATGCAACCACTGGAAAGGCTCCAGACTTTCTAGTTTTCCATGTAATTATGTTTTAATGAGATATTATATTTAAAATAGAAATTAGTGAATGAAGGAAAATGGATTAACAATGTGAAACTGTTTTGGTTTGTCTGAGGAGAACCTTTATGATATTTATTAGACATACCGTTCTGTACTCAGCCAAATAACTGTGTAGGTGGGGCCTGACAAATGTATAAGGAAATGTACGTTTTAAAGAAGTAATTGATGGGTTGAAAGCATGTACTCAAGCAGCATTTGCAGCAAAGTTTGGTGAATTTAGAACAGTCTCCTGGAAAAGAAGATGGAATTGAAACCAGACTTTTTAGCGAAATATTTCTTTTTCCCCTTTGTACACATGCAAAGTGGATTGTTGCCATTGAATTGTCCCAAAATATAATATTCCACTGTTCTGCCCCCAATATAAGAAAGAGACCATTGTTGTGAACACTTTTGCCAAAAATACTTTATCTTCCTATTGCATTTCACAGAATGATCTGGGCTTGAAGGAACTCCAGGAGGTCTCTTGGTGGGCCACCTGCTCAAAGCAGGTTCAACACTGAATTTAGACAAGGTTGTTCAAGACCTTTTACAGGCAGCTGGAAATGGGAAAACCTGCCTTATGCTTATTTATATGCTATAGCTAGTTATTTAAAAAAATTAATACTGCAGAATTTTTGATGTTTTACTCTTGAACACTTCTTTAAGATTGTAAAGCTAATTATATCTGTACCTTTGTTTACATTTGCTTTTTGACCTTTACATACTTGAAAATTCCTAATTAGGAATTATTTTAGGTGTGATATTACTTGGAATAGATAGAGCAATGAGACAGTCCCCACTTAAATTGCTGATTAATTTTAAATGAAGTCTAGGATCCTTGCTGTGTCTCCACCTCTGCCTGCCACTTGTTCATACTACAGGTACCTCAGGGTGTCACTGTGCATTCACTGGTTTTGAGCAAACCTATGCAGGCCAGAACAGCTGATATCTTCTCCTTGCTGATCTTGAGAAATTCCTAGAGTACTAAAGCTGCTGGTTCTTCACTTGGTTAAGCATTTACAGTTCAATTCTAGCACTATTAATCCTGATATATCAGGCCAAATAACTTCAATACCTTAATTAATTTATCCAATTTCTAAAATGTAGCAGTAACATTTTCTTGCTGTCTTTGAGAATTATACTAATGGACTTGTACTCCTAAAACTACCTGGCTTTTCCAAATCATGGTTGATGTATGATTCCTGTAAAGGCTTTATCATGACCCCTGAAATGTCTATGGCTTCACTGTAAATATTGCCTAGAAAAGGGGTATTGCCATACTTACTGTAGCCAAAACTTAGTATGATTTGTGCAGGAGTGTCAACACTGACAGGGATTCAGTTGAATGATGGATTAATTGAACTTCTCTTGCTTCTCTTCTACATGTCCTCTGATGCTCTTTAAAATGTGCTATGAATGCCAAAATACAAATTAGAATGAATCATGTCTTGCACCTTAGTCTGTAATTAGTAGATTATTTGTTCTCAGACTGTGAGTTATGAATAGTCATTAGAGACCCCAAATTACATTTGCCTGCTTGTTAACAACATTTTTTGTCACCAGGTCTTTAAAAACTTTACATGGAAGACCAGTTTTACGATCTGCATTGTAGCTGATAGGAATACTGGGGTGCTGTGATATGTAATGTGACTTGATCAGTAAGCAAACCAGTGGCAGAGCTGGGAGTTGAACCAGGATATCTGAATGCAAGCCCTGGGCCCTGCATCCCCCCGCTGCAGCTTCTCTCTCTCTCTCTCTCTTTTAACAGAACGTAGTCCTGATGATAGAGGAGAAAAAAGCCCCAGTTTGGAAAAGGATGAGAGACATTTTTTTAAAAAAAAAACCCACCCACATAAACAGACATAGAGCATTCATCAGCCACTCAGAAGCAGAAGAAATTGCAACATCCAGGTGCACAGACCAAACTCAAATCTGTTATTTATTTATGATACTGAGTGTCTAGATATCCTTGTCAGAAACCAGGCTATTAAGTGCTGTCACTTGAGGCAGGCCTGTTCAAGATTAGACATTAAATTCTGATTAATTTTTTTAGAAGATTTCAGACAATGTTTCGCATTTAAAGTAATTGTCAAGCCACCTGGGTTTTCAGCACAATTTACATTTCTGTTTGATTTTCTAAAAAATAAATGGATGTGAAATAAAGGGACTGATTATCTGAATCATATTCAAAAGAAGTAATTTATTAAGCCTATAAAATTTGAATTTGGAAAGTGGCATTACTTTACAAATAATGTATTTATGTAGAAAGAACCAAGCAGAAAAGCTCTTAAAATCTCAAAGCTCTCAAAATCACCTTGGAAGGACCACTATGCTGAGATACATTACAATATTAGGACCTACATTGCAGTCATAGCTTCAGCAATCCCCATCTGTTATAAATCTATCAAGAATGTGATTATATTCCTGACCTCTGCTTATGTACAGCAGCCAAAGTGACCTTATGTTTTAGAAGAAGCTATAGAATTTTATTTTATTTCCAATAAAGCATTAAAAATCTATTGAATTCAGCGGAAGTGTGCCTAATGAGGTCTATCTATCTGCAAAGCAAAATTGCTGGAAGAAGTCATTAGGAGACAGCTACCTTGCTTGCATCCACCTTTTAGACTCTAAAGCCAGTTGTGCTTAGATGATACTCAGGTTTGTGCCCATAAGGGAACTATTGGCTTGTTCACACTGTTTTTCTTTTGCAATCACTAAGTTTTGCCAACAGCAGCAATGACACCAAAGTGAGTCCGGACTGAGTCCCAGAGCTCTTCTCCAGCAGTTCAGTAAATCCCTCATGTGTTAGGACATTTGAGAGAGGCTTTTGGATTTCTAGCTTCTTCCAACTCTCACTTCAGCTTTAGAAAGGTTCGCCTACTCCCCATATAAACGGTTTCTAGTATAGAAAAATCTGGTTTCTTCCTTTGTGAGCACTGGTGTAAAGCATTCATGTGGCTTCTCTGCCATGGCCTGTTCTCTGCATGCTCCTTTAATACTCTGATCATCAACTGGGCTATAGACACTCTGGCTTTCTGAAGGATGCCTTCTTATTTATAATCTCTTTTACTTAGCACATACGTTTAGTCTTTTAGTCTCAAGCAGGGTTTGTTTTACAAACACCATATATTCCTTCTCTCTGGCAATTTTCAACATAGTTCTGATGAGGTAGATCAGTCTTGACGAGTAACAAAATTGTTTAGAAGAGAAGGTGTTTCCAAGCACTTTTGGAATACTCCTTTGACAAACTGGCAAAATTGTGGGCTGTTAATATTGCAAGGCTGTGGGTGTATATAGAAGTGTCAAATGTCTCTTATCGTCGGGGGTCTGCTGACGAGGAGCAGAACTGTGGACAAAGAGCCTCAGGTTCAAAGGTTGCTCCAGACTGGGAGGTTAGCTGGTAAACCATTTACCAATCACTGCTTCCAAAACTAATCATAGATCCAACTTTTTGTTGTCATCTTAGCAAAAAACAAAAGCCATTCCTTTTCCTTCCTGCCATTTTTTTCCCCTCAGAGTGTGACCACAAACCGTTGATTGCTACAGGGGGTTTCAGCATGGTTCCCACGCCACCCTCACACTCACAATCCCCACTCTGACTTTTTTCCTCCAATTTATTTATGAGCCAAATGTCTTAATTTTGTAATCCTCTTTAACCTAGGTGTTTCAATCTTTTCCTGTGCATAAGGCTGTTCTTTCTCATAATGTTTCCACCAGCCCTGTACTGAACCTGTTCCTCCTAGGAGCTGCAGCAGCTGTGTTGCTGAAATGGAAAGGAAGCAGTAAAAGGAAAAGTCTGCATTGCCAGAAAGCCACAAATAGGGAAGCTTCAAAGCAAAAACTCATTTCTGAGCAAGCAGTTTTTAAGTAGGAGCTTCTTCCCCGAGTTAAAAGTTACTTATTTTGCAAAATAGTTCCAGTAAGACATGAAATAATGCTGATATGAATGAGAAGCTATTGCTTATATACTTGCTGCCTAGAAACTGAACTCTGGTTCTCCAGTTCTGGCACTTAACTTGCCTTTATGTTTTGACTTGTCAAGTTTCCAAATCTACTTTGTTTCCACTAGTTTAAATGCTTGAAATGCCATCTGAATGTCTGTCAAGTATAAAATGGGGGTTAATTTGTAGAGGATTTGCAAGGATTTGCAGAGTCCTGCCCATGTACCGTTAGTGGTACAGCTCAGAGTTATGTGCCAGTGACTTTTGAGCAGTAATTGCATCCTTGTGCCCATGGCTGGGGCAGTGGCTTATGCCGTTATCACCACCTGAGTGAACTGAGTGTGGGAACTGTAGGATGGCAGGGCATTGGTAGTAATGGAAAGATAGTGAATGGCAGTGAAACATTTTCCATGTCATTTATGGGGTTTCTAAGCAGTTAGGGGACAAAAAAAGCCAGATATTGTGATAGAGATTATTTTTCTCTATGATTTGAAATATTCTGACTAATATTTAGTCTAACAGCATGCTGCTTCTCTAACAGTACTTTGTCAGAAAGGGGGCACAGGATTTAGCGGTTCATGGATTTATTTTTTCCCTGGACTTCCCCTCTAAACCTGGTATCTTCTGGTAACATAAGAAAGTAGAGAATTTAAGATGTAATAATTGGAGTGAATATAAGTTTTCCTTGCAGCAGTAGAAAACTACTGTGCCATTACTCAAATTGTGACTATATGTAAACACTAATATTAAAAGCATCTTCTGTTATTTTGTTAAAAAGCCTTTCTGTTGTCACTGAATCACAATGGGGAAGCCAAAACTGTATCTACAGATAACCCAGTTGTTTGCATGCATCAGGGCTAGCACATGCTAGAAAAAGAAAACTGTTTTTGTGCCTGAAGTTTTAGATTGAAATATTTGTTAAGGTATACACACATACATATCAACATGAGATCAGTAGGGTTTACCAATGGTGATTGAAGGTGTTACTTTTCATTTTCTTGCTTGCTCACTTTGTGATTTTAAGTCATTGTGCATTGATTTTAACATTTTGGGGTTTTGAGAAATTAAAACCATTATGAATAAAAGAGCCCTGAGATCTTCAGGTGAAAGATATTAAAATGTGTTCTAATAACAGAGTACCTGAGATCTCACAGCTTTATCACAGCTACAATCTATGACCAGTTACGTTTTTTTCTCCTCATATGATGTTCATGATGATATATGTTATGACAACTACACAAACTACTAAAAGCAGAATTTTACTGTAGATCAATGAAAAATTATATGAATTTTACTGTAGCTCATATGAAAAAAAAAGCCCCAAATAAACAATATACCCCTAATCTGTGTTTCTGTAAAGAGAGACAAGTGACTCGTTCTTTCTGTCAAGGCATTGCCCATGAAAGGAGGTAAAGACTAGAAAGTTATTCTTTTAGTACTTTAAAAATCCGTAGTGCAGATTTTAAACTCAGCAAGTCATGGAAAGGATGCAGTTAAAATTTTGGAGGGAAAAGACACATGGATATACTGACTGCTATATCCTAAAGCAAGCATTTTATGAAGATAGACTTATTTGTTTCAGTCATTGCATAAAAAGAAAAGATAATACCATATCTTCTGAAATAAGAAAGATACACCGGAAAAAAAAGATATTAGTAATTAACCTGAATGGAGTACATCACCTCTGCAAGTGTATATAGTGATGAAAAATTATGCAGGCAGCAGTTAGAATTACTTTCCAATCCAGTAATTATGTCCTGGTTATTAAATATATCCTAGAAGCATTAATTAATCCCATTCCCCACATCGGTTCAGTTGTCTTCCCCCCTTCAGATCTCCATTAATTCTCTTTCTAGCTGTTTTAGTTTTTCTTTCTATCTATTCTGCTTTTTCTGTGAATTCTTAGGTGCAACAGCCCTATCTACCAGGGCTAGAAAGAGAAGTGGCAGGGCAGTTCCTTGAAAGCTGAGTTAAAATAAGGAAGAGTAGTAAAGAAAAGTTTTTCTCCCTCATTCCCCTGCAACTATCATCTCCTGAGGTGGAGTGAGAGCTCTCACCAGTCATCTTTCTTTTCCCAAATATTGCCTCAGGAGGTAAAACAAAATCTTACTTAATTATACACATAGAAAGCATATGTAATAACAGGTAAAAAATATTTGTTTATAAAATGTGAAATAAAACCTCCTATTTCCAATAGATGTTATATAGCAATTTCTAGGATAAAATACTGTGTCATCCCACTGTATGGACCTGGAATTCTGAAGTCAAATGTGCCGCCACTTCTGGTTGAGCAGCATGTGCTTCCTACACCCATCCTGGAGAGATTGCTCTGCTTTTGCACATTTATTGACAGAGAGTTAAAAAAAGAAATTCCATCAGAAGTGAATATATTTTTATGGTCCAGCTACACAATGATAATGAACTTTTAGATTTCTTGAAAGAAGGTGGTGATTTTAAATTATCTTAGTTTCATGTTGCTGTAAGGGCCTTCTAAGATAAATGGCATTGAACTAAGCCGTTTTTACTGAATGGGATATTCTGAGAAAAATATTGCAGCTGCAACGTCCTTATCACTTATCGCAAGACAAGAGATGTTGTTCCTGCCTAAATTCATAATTTGTGTAATTTCATTCTGCCTATTTACATTTTTCTAAAATATAAAATAGTTATGTCCTCTTCCAAACTAGAACAGTGTTGTCAGGTGACTTGTGTGTGTCATGCAATGACAGCTACAATTAAATCAATGGAAAATCAATTTCTCTGTATGATATGTACAGTCTTGATGTATATTAATTAAGTATATTAATGGTTGATTAAAGTTGCAAAGTGGAATTCTCAAATGTTAGGAAATACAGAAATTATCAGTGTGACCTATATTGAACCACCTTACAGTATGATCTTATTAGTATCCTTTGCCCTTCAGAAAATTGCAAAACTTTGTTTCTGTTGCCACTGTTAAATATGTATCATGATACTAGTAACTAATTTTGCAGATTGTTTGCAAGGTGAAGCACAGAGATGTATTCGAAACAGAAGTTTAAAGTCCAAAGTTTTTTAGGTTGTGGACATTGCTCAGGGCTGACATCTCACCTTTTCTGAGGTGCTCCAGGAGATCACAGATCAAGGAGAGTTTGTGTCTGTGAGGCTGGGCTCCACATGTAAAGTGCCTGGAGCCTTCTCAATGATTGATGACCACTGATACAGAGACCCAAAATATGATTTGCTGAAAATCTGTATACTAAAATGCAGTTCAAGGACTAGACCTCTGTAGAGTTTTGAGGTAGGTGTCATTCCAAAAATATTGGGGAATGGGTTTTTTTTCTGCATTTGCAGGTAAATAAGATAAGGTTAAACATACAATTCACCTGAGAGTTTTAACCTTCAAAAAAGGTGCTATTTGTACAAAATAACTTTATTGTAGTTTTTGCTTGCAACTACTAGAAAGCTGTTTAGAACTCCAGCAAAACTGAAATGGAGCATGAAGAGATGGGTTAATAAATGGGCTGCAAGTGAATAGGCTTTACAATGACAGGCAGATGTAGTTTCCGTATTAATACCCACCCCTCATGTGAACAAGCAGAGTGAATGTTGTGCGTATGGGGGAAAGACAAGATGAAGGTCTTTTGTATTTTTTGTATTATGTTAATGAAAATAGTACAGTAAGTATTCCAGATAGCAGGTGGGTATTGCAAACAAGACAAAAAGCAGTATCTGTTGTGTTCAGGATTTCCAGAATAGTGAACAACAGGAAGGACATTAAAATATCTTGGCTGTTTCAGTTTTATCAAATAACCAGGTTTTTTTCAGTTCTAGTGCCAAAAAAAGTTTATTGAGTGTTATCAGTTCTGTTCCCATTTACTGCAAATAGCAAGCATTCCTTACTTGACAAATATTCCTACAAAATTTCTAGTAATAAAGAAATTAAAGAATATTATATAAAGCAGTTCATAGGAAATATATTTAAGTGGAATAGAATTTGAGATTATATGCGTGTCTTTAAATCTAAAATGCATAATTCTATGGTTCACACAGAGCAAAGCAAATTGTATTCTATTTGTTCTCCTCCTCTTCTTCCTCTAAATATTCTTGAATATTTTACATAATACTGAAGATATAAAGGTGGAGTTTTGTTCTTAGGAGTAAGTAGGAAGAAGTTGGCTGTTGGGTGGCTGAGATTCAATATTCATCCAATACATTCATAATTTAGGATTTTGTTTTAATAATCTGGAATTTATTTTTTGTTTTGGTTTAATCACATGTTGGAAAACACTAGAGAAGAGTTTCATTTGGTTAACATTGCTTTCACAGTCCATACGCAATGTTATTGCTGATCAGGTTCTACTGACTGGAGTATGTAATTACTCAGCAGTTTTGAAACCTGCCTCCATATCTAAAAAGCTGACTGAATTTAAATATGAAGCTTTATAAAACTGCCTTTGAAAACCTTGGTTCTTGTAGCTTTAAAACTCGAGTGGAAATTGTTTCAGAGCTTTTGCAAGATACATAGTACTTCCATTTTTGGTAGAATATTGTTTTTCATAACATTTGGCAGTTCAGGTTCCTTTATTGGCTGAACTGTGGAATAAAAATTAATGCATTCATATGTTTAAAAAACCTTACAGGATCATTGCACTTTTGGCAATGAAATTGTAGCTTGATAGAGTTGTCTTTTTTGGACTTAGTGACTGTGTATCACTATTATCTCTTTGTAACAGAGATAAAATTTGATTAAGCTGAAGGAGATTTGAAGGCACTTGCATTTTTCAGAGAGATACTCACTCCTATTTCGTCCAAGAAAATGCATAATAAAATCACTATGTTGCCTGTCCATCTAGGGGTTAGGCGAAGAGTTAATAGTAATTTCTATAAATCTCTGATGAGTATGATGCTTATACAGATTCAAAAACCTTTCTGTCTGTGATAATAAAAGCTGCTGATGTGATGCAGAAGGAACTGACTTTTTTTACTGACTTTACTTTTTTTACTGACTTTTTTTTTCTGGCCCTGATCTCTACAAAATCCAGTGTAGGCTTACTATGGTTGTTTGTTTGGTTGTTTTTTTTAAATCCTGAAATAAAAATGTAAAAATAAATTTGTGTGGGCCTTCTCCTCCAAACTGGTTATGTTCAACTTTGCTCAATGCACCATTTTTTTTCAAGGTGAAGAAAAGCCAGTGGGAAGCTTGCAGATGAATTAAAATAAAATTATTATCCTAGTTGATTTGTAAGCAGCTAAATGTGCTTACATTTGCCACCTTCCCTCTGGTATGTCAAATTCTCATCACATCCTTGTTTTACTTAACAAGGCAGGCCTGGAATAAGTAAAAAGCAAAACAAAAAAAATCCTTTCTGGTCTTCCAGCAATCTATGCCATAGAGACTTATGCCAAAGGTGCCCTGTTTGTGTTTATTAACCCTTAATGGATTCTTTTCTCCTTCAAATTTGGCCTACAGCTTTCTAACATATACCAACTTCCAATTTATTCACACTTTCAGATTTGTTTCTGCATGTTGTGAAAGAGAACCTCTTCTTGTCTGTCCTGAACCTTGCATAGGGTAGTTTAATTTGATACCATCTTGTATTAGAAGAGAAGCGTCAGTGTTTGTACATTGTTCATCTTCTTGCTACTCCTGATTTTGTAGTCTTGTATCTGGCCTGCAGGCCAAGCAGACCCAGTCAGTTTAGCTGTTTCTTGCACCAAACTTGTTTCACACTTCGGGTCATCTTACTTGTTTTTCTCTTATCCCTTTTTCATTTCTTTTATATCTCTTTAAAATGGGAAGAACAGAACTGCACACAGTGTTCATTGTAGTGTGCCTTATGAGTTAATAAAATCTCTGATTTATGAAGATGCTCTGTCCTCCCTTCCTCTCCTAGCAATTTCTAGCCTTCTATTTACTTTCTAAACTAACTTATCTGATGTTTTTACAGTATTATTGTAACCTCAAGATCTTGTTTCTGAATTATGTCAGTTCTGAGTCCATCTGTTTATGAGTATGTTGAACAGTACACGTCCCAAGGATACTTTTAACTCTTCAGAAGGAAATCGTTAGGTGAGCAGCTGTAGAATTTGGGATGTGAGAAAGTTAACCAATGCTTTACTGTGTATGAACCATGTGGGTTTGTTCACATGATTATGTCTGCATGTTTCACAGGGCAATGTTAATTCAAAAACGTTACATCGATATAAAGCATACAACAAAAAAATCTGTTACAGATAGATCATGCATACTATTGAGTATTGCAATGAAGTAAGCTGCCAATGAGAATAAGTCTAGGGTGCCAAAATAAGTCTCGCATTTTTTCTTAATAGCAAGAATCTCCCCCTACTCTCCTGAATAGAAACAGTGTAGTGGTAGAAAAAATTGTTGTTGCTGAATGAAAAATGTGAGCAGCAATGCCCTTGAGACTTCTGGCTTACAACTGGTTTAACGAATGGGAAAGTGTAGAGAGGTTAAGTAGTAGGAGTGATGAAAGATTTATTGAACTTGCTTTATCTGGAGAGATTAGTAGAATACAATCAGGAGGCCTACTAGATTTTGAATGAATTAGACATAAAGTGCTTAATCTTCAAGTACTAGTTCAGTGAAAATATCACCATATTCAAAGAAAGAGGCAAACAGATCTAAGGATCCTCTCTGTTCCTTTGAGACTGGGAAAAGGACACCTGCTGATATGATCAAACATTTATAGGAAGGAATATTGGATGTGAGATGAAGATGTTGCTAACAAAGACTGTGAATCTAAAGGTTTAACTTGTTGTGGTGTAAAAAAAGCTGAGCAAAGATTGTGTTTCCCACTCCCCAACCCATCAGAAAGACCTGTATTGATCACTTGCAAGTGCCAGCAGTTGTCAAAGCTGGGGTTTTTTTGCTGGTTTTTTTTTTTTTTTAGATTGTTCTCTCTTCTCTGTTTCTTGAATAGTTTGCCTCCTCCTCTATAGATACTTCTTCTTTCGATTTTCAAACGGGGACTAGTGCTGCTTTTCCATATTGCTTGAGAACTCCAGAATAAGCCCCATCATAATCTGCCTTCTCCTCATAGTTCAGTTCCTTGTGTGCTTTACTTATTACTTGCTTGTCGCTCACCCCCATTTGATGATTGATTTAAGTTTTTAACTCAGCCTCAAGATGCCTGTGCCTCCTCCACTCAGAGCCAGACTTAATCTTCTCTTTATGGTTGGAGTCCACATGGGCTTTATCATCATATTTTTCTTGTAACCTTTCCACAAAGGGAGATTTTGTTCCACTGTAAAGTCTTATGTTGTTCTAATTGGTATGGGTGACTTGATAATATCCCAAGGTTCAGGGTCATACAGTGCTAAGCACATTGCAGAAATGTGCAGTAATGACAAAGACGGTTTCTGTTGCAGTTATTACAGCCTTTTGACAGTAGGTCTCCCACATTGGATTCTGAGGTTGCAATTATCTTTCCTTTTCTTACTTCTGTTTATCTACTCATATGGCATTCTTTATTGCTGTATAAGCTCATCTTATAATGGGTACTTTTTTGGATGGTTTTTATGTAATTATGAAGATCACAGGCTCAGTAATAGGATGATGTTTAACCAAAATAATTGGTGAACCTTTGCAAAACTTTCTTGGGTAGTTTTTGAGAGCTACTTCTGTGATCCATCTGGCCCACCCAGATCATTAATTTATCATTGATCGTTTATAGAATAGTTGTCTGCTAGAGGTTGGGACATACATTGAAGTTTGTGCTGTAAAGAAATATTTATTTATTCCCAATTACTGACTTCCTTTTGTGGGGCTAAGGCAGCTATACACTGTCACTAGTCTAGAGTCCTGTGTAAGCCCAGCTGATCTGAATTTTAGGAAGGAGTGCACTTTTCCTGACACTATACTTTTTAAAATAGTTTTTCTCTCCAACTACTGAAGTAAGATTCCATATATAGGAAGAAGTCTTCAGAAAATAAACCAAGAGTTAATGCTACCTCAGTCTATCAACAGCTGCTGACTGGCTGAAGCCACGTGTATGTAACACATATGTTCATTATGTTCTTGTGTGTCTCTAGGAATCCGGAAAGACCGCAGAGGTGGGCGAATGATGAAACAAAAACGCCAAAGAGAGGAGCAGGATTCCAGGAATGGGGAGGCTTCTTCTACAGAGCTGCGAGCTCCCACCCTTTGGACAAGTCCACTGGTGATTAAACATAACAAGAAGAACAGTCCAGCCCTGTCCCTGACGGCAGAACAGATGGTCAGTGCCTTGCTGGAAGCTGAGCCACCCATAGTTTATTCTGAATATGACCCAAATAGACCATTCAACGAAGCCTCTATGATGACCCTGTTGACCAACCTTGCAGACAGAGAATTAGTGCACATGATCAACTGGGCAAAGAGAGTTCCAGGTAAGGAAAAAAGCGCCCCAGTGGACTATAAAAGCCTCTACGTGACAAACCAATAGAAAGAAGGCACTGGTTTTCACACTACATATTCTAATTTCATGCAAATTGTTCACTTGAGTATAAATACAAAAAAAATCACAAATTTTATGTTATATTGGTTGATAATAAACTATAGTGCAATGTAAGTGACTTTTAAAGGATTTATGCAAGAAAAGATATTTCCCCAAACTACAGAATGTTGGACAATTTGTTTGATTGCAGATCCTTTTTTCAGATAAAACCTAGCAAAATGAAAGGTAAAAACAGATTGCTAAAATGCAAATCTAATCAGTTTGATCTAATCAAATTATGTTAATTATTTAGATCCCTTTTGAAAAAAAGGGTTACTCTGATGTCTATAATGTAAGCCATAAATTCAGCACCACTACTGAGCCCATAAGTATTAGTATCATTTATTTAACTGCCAGTTTATCTTTTTGACCATAAATTACAAATCTTCCATGAGTTATGGGTTTGAAAAACACAGCCAGAATAGCAATTTTTGTATGAAATTTTTTACCTACTGGAACTAGATGTTTTTGTCTTTATCATTGTGGTACATCATGGTTGTTGACCCCTCTTTTCTGGAATGGAATTACAGAATTGTGGGAAGTATGTAACATTTTTGATTGAATGTATGTTACACGTTCATTAATGTGGTTTAATTAATTTATATCAATGAAATGAGAGAGTAGTTTTGTAATTACAGTTCATATCATTTTAAAATTTCAGTCTACAAGACTACTTTTCATAAGATAACATTTAAATGTTTATTAGAAATTTATTGCATATGCTATACTTTAATCTTTGTAAAAATACCAGCATACACGGTAATTCATACTTCATAATTCACCGGGATTCCGATCTCTTAAATTTTTACTGTAGCCATTTATTTCATTAAAATTATGTAGCTGGTTTATGAAGGGATGTTAGAGAACACCACCACAGCTCTCACTCACTTAGTACTTTACCTCAACAGTATTACACCCAGGTTATGCCATTTTTCTTCTTTCCTTCATTTAAACTTGGCAAGACTCTTCCTGGTAAATCAATAACCCATAAAATCTGAGTCTTTTCCAGTCCTCGTGGGTTCCTTTTTCACCACTTTTCACATGTCACTTTGTGGGCTCCAGCTATAATCAATGAGAACCTGTGTGTGTTTCATTTCTCATCGTATCTTATAAGAAATCACCTGAGAATTTTATTCTTGACAAAGTCACAGTGATTAAGGCCTGATCCACAGACTGTTCAAGTCAAGGGCGGGTTCTCCTATTAATTTAGGTATGCCTTGGATCATGCCTTTACAAAATGCTTTTGAAAAATGAACATATGTCCATAGTGTTCAAGCTATTCACTATCAAAACAGCTACATTCAAATGACTTTTCTACTGATTTTAGAGATATAATCAGCCTAAGTTTGTTAAAATCCATTAATTTACATTCAACTTGAATATACCACATTCTAAATTCATTATGTTGTCTAACTGGAAACATTCTTCTTCTATGACATTTGATTTTGATAGTTAATGTAATTAAAGAAAATGTGTTTAGGTACAAAGCAACACTGTTAGGGAACTCAGATGTGTGTTTTTATTCAGAAATCTCTTTAAAACTGCTTGTCACAAGATGATAACATCTGGTAAAGATCGAAAAACTGCCTGGGTTACCAAATATATCCTTTATTTCCTAAGGAAGCTTCTGAAATTCGAAAATCAAATGTATAAGGTTACCAACTATTTGTCTATATCCAATGTATTTTACATTTAAATAAATGTGCCTATTAATTGCCAATATAGCTCCTAAGGAGAAACTAAGCCAAATGACTCTCTATATATGCATTAATAAGTACTCTAACAGATAAGGTTTGATATAAAACTGGTGAACTTTCGTTAAAAAAACCAAAAATCCCCTTCCCAGTGATAGTTTGATCTATTAGGCACTGTACAAACAATCATACCAAAGGAAAGTCCAAAAGCAGGAGAGATAGAATATGAATAGTTTGGGGATTCTGAAAGTGCTGGACACCTAACTGGTTCTTGGTGTTGTGGCTTGGAGGACGGTATGCATGACCAAAAGCAGATATTAAAGTATTTTGGAAAGTTGATTTAAAAGAATTCAGGCTCAATTGTTTACCTACCTCTAAAACTGGGTCCTCTGAGAGTAGGAATTTTGGAGCTAGGTGCTTAAATCTTTTTTTGGATCTCTCATTTGGTCCCTAGAAAAGGCTGAGTGTTCTTAGTTGCTGATATTAAATCTTAGAAGTACTGATAACCTTTCAAAGGTAGGGCCTTTGCTTGGACTGTTTGCCTAAGTTTCCTTCTGCTGAAATGTACTGGCAGTAAATGTACATTAAGAGAAATGGGTCTGGCACTATAAGACCTATTTTCACCTCCACAGTATGTTGCCTTTGAATAATCCATTATTACTAGGAATTATGCAATACTGCTTAATTAGAGAGGATTTTCCTATACTTTATGCATAAACAGAGGAACTGAATAACCTTTTTCTGTTAGGTGAAGTATTTTGTGCAACAACATTGTGGGATTCCACTCAGTTATTTTCTCAGCTAATTTACTAAGGTTTCAGACTTTGGAATCAAGGGTAAAAACATCTTTTTCTAAAAAATGAATGTGCTTTTTACCAGTAGAAAAAAAGCAGTTGCAGGAAACAGCCTCTCCTCTGCACACCTCTCAAGCCTTGGAAGCATTGCACAAGTTCATTTAGCTAAATGCAGGCACTTAGCTGATGGAAAGCAAGGAGCAAAGTCAATACGAGTGGCTGGATTGAAAGCATATTTGTTGAGGAATGAAGAAATTGATATCAACAGAGCAGAAATGCAATGAAGATACAGTTTACAAATAAGTGTAAGGACTTTTGGGGACATGTTTGGAGTTTATTTTGCTGTGTAGGCTTTAAAGAAGAGGGAGTGTGTCAAAGCAACTAGTAATGACGTTGTTTTGGTCAGCCAGTCTTTCTGGTGATGTAAATAGGTGGGCATGTAAGAAGAAACAGCTAATTAGAAGATGTACTGGATAGAAGTGAATCTATTCTACAAAAAGAAGTAATGAAAACTAATTTATGATGGACTGTGTAGTATAATGTAGGCAGAGATCTGTTACAAAGACATGCTGAGGACAATCTCCAAAATGAGGTGAGTATCTTTGCAGGCATGCCCTGATTGGGAAGGTGAGAACTGGTCTAAATCTTTATTGCAACTTGTTCAGCATTAGTTCAAACTTGTTTAAATTGACTCTGCAATCTTGGTGGTGTTAACTAATTGCTGGGGAAAAGAGAACTTGTGGCAGCTTCTTGTGCATAACCTTAAAAAATGATCTTCAATATTTAATTATAACATGATCGTTAACTGAGGTCATAACAAAGTTCTCCCATGACAATGCAATTCATAATATGCCAAGTGCATAAAAGCTTGTTTTAATTTTCCTCTGAAACCTTGGCCACTGATACAAGTGGGTTTGCCAGATTACATGAACAAAAACCTTGTACAGTGTCCTATGACATATACAAAAAATTTGGGATGCCCCTCAGGACTTGCTCTTTACATGGTCTAATGGGGATTTTGGCTTAAGTCCTCCCAGATGGCCTCTGTAAGATGCCAGTGGTGCCTTCTGATTACCCCAGCCAGCTGGAATAGCAAGCAGCTGCACATAAGGTGGGTGCAAACAGAGTGTGACAGGCTAGACTTTACATGCACGTGTAAATTGAGCCTTTTACCATTTAATTGGGACAAATCACTAAAAATTCACATGTAGGCAGGGTTTCAGCATAGATGAATAAATGTTCTGCTCATTTCTGAATCACGTATTCTTGAAAGATATGGCTTTCTATTTTTTTCTTGGTTTACATAACATCTTGGGCATATAGTACCATCTTCAGTCTCATAGAATGATTTTTTTTAGTTTAGTGAATTTTTGTCATGGTCTTTGATGCAATGAACAAAACCATTACTTTGCTTTTCTACAGCAATGCTGATATGTCAAAGGAATTAACTTATTGTATTTCATTATTCACTTACTGTGTATATCATTTCATATCTATATTTGGAGTACTGTATTCTCTAAAGGAAGCTGGTATTTTCAATGTAATCATCAATAATTTTTTTGTGCAGAAGCTCTTGAGATGGTAAGAGACATTATGAGCTTATACAGTGAGCTCATGGTAAAGAGTGCAGCTTTAAGGAAAGTTTGTTGCAAGGGTGAAATCTTTGGCACTGCTGCTACAATCTTGTATAACTATTTACTACAAGTACAGTAGCTGTACAACTTAATAGCCCTAAAATGGTACACTGGGCATACAAGCTTTGAAGTTTTGCGATGATTCACGGTGCTGTACTTATTTTATGGCTTCATGAACCGAGGAGATAAACACTTTGGCACTAATTTTTTTTATTTCAAAGCCACAGAAGTTGCTGTTTTCTTAAGATATTGTTTTCCTATTTGACCTTCTAAACTGTTCTGTTTGTTAAATTAGGAACAGTGTGTAAAGAGGCCAACAATAGCCACAATTTTGCACTGTGCTTCAGTGACACCAAATCTTGGAAAAAAAAAAAGTCAGCTTGCAGTGGAAGGAAAGAAGTCTTACACAAGAGTGGTGTGTGTTAATAACCCTTTAGGTGCAGGACAGTTTACAGAGCTTCTAAGTGTAGTGATCTTCCTGGCAATAATTTACACTTGGCTTAAAAAAAGGAATGGCTTGCAATTCCTGTAATATTTTTTAATAAACCTCCTGAAATATCTGCTTTATAATCTCTTCTCATTTGACTTATGGGCTTGCTGTGGAGATTTGTAAAATCTTATTTAAAAAACCCACCCCTCTGCTTATCTGTTTAATCTATTGAAATGCACTCTAACTGCTCCCCTGACTTCATAGGAGAAAAACAGAGGAAGCAAAAGATCTGTAAGCAAAAGAGAAATGATAACAAGCGTCTGGATCTTACTGTACGGCTGCTTTTTGCTAATTTAATTTCTGTGAAGTTTCAATTCATTACCATGAATGTAAGAGATAAGAATCAATCCTTATAGTGGAATAAGGTAATCATCATTTGAATTTGAACATCAGACTGAGAGGTATCATGCAATAGCATAATTATGCAGGGCAGCAGAGTTAAAGTTGTTGGATATGAAATAAAAGCTTTCCATCCCTGTGTTTTCGTAGTCTAGGAAGCATCTTTGGTCTTTCATGTCTCTATTGCGTAAAACCAAACAACCCCCCCTTTCCGTCCTCCTCCCCCAGCTTCTGGGTGCTGTATGAGACAAACCCACCCTTGCAAGTAGCTTTTATTTTTATTATCTATAGAATTGTCTTTTAGTGCTTTTGAAACACAATGAGAAGTATTTCCTCCTGTAGAGAAATTTAAATGAGAGAAAAGGACGAGACCATGTGACAGAACGGTTTGCTGTTGAGGGACTAAGATGCTGATTCGAAAGGACAGGGAGACATCTGACAGAGTTATATACACCGGGAGCTTGTGTCAGACAGGGAAAAGCCAAAGCCAAGAAGGAACAGTTCAGCAGAAGTGCTTAGAAAGGAACATAAACTTTGGCTGCAGGTATCTATACAAAAATAGAGGCAGTGCTTTCACTAGCTGAAGACTGGAAGAAAATGATAGCAGGAGAAAAAAGGACAGGTCCAAATAATAACTGTGATATCGGAAATTTAAGAGGTATCCTAATGCAATGGTTTTCAAACTCTAGAGTTAGGGATATAGGAGGGGAGATAAATGCATCAGGAGCAGGGTTAGCAAGCTGACCAGCATCAAGGAGACTCCAACTGGGAGAAAAAGTAGAGAGCACGTGCAAAAGGACCAGAGGAAGAATGAGTCAGACGAGCCAACAGTAAGTTCAGCAGCTCAGTCCTGGGCCTCTTACTCATTCCTAGGGCTCCTGCTGGAGGACAGAAATTTGTTCAGGGGCTCTTCAAAGCAGAAGGGCCTGGTTGTTGCCTGTTGCCCCTGCCACAGGAAGAGCCTTGGGATATTGTCTGCTCACTATCCCTGTCCCATTTCGTCTTCCAAGCCATAGTCTTTGAGCTTCACGTCCCACCCTTTCCCCAGGAGTTTCCTGGCAGTGATGATTACAAGCATATATTCAGACTGGGTGAGTTCATTTGCATAAATTTTCAATCAAGGGAAACAGAGTTAGGAAAGGAAAAGCTGTTAGAGAATCACTTTGAATCTTTAGAGAACCTTTGAATGAGCTCAGAAGTATATCCTTGAGGGTTTTCTAATACATATCTTGCAACATTTCATAATTTTTTTGTTTATTTTTACTAGATTTTTATACAAACTCCTAAAGCTAATTCTGTAGCTTTCCAGATTTTATTTCTTTGTCCAGGAGAAGAAAGAGATTCTGAAGAATGTCAGGTGTTGATGCTGTTATGTGAGTGCATCTGCTTGTACCCCTTTTAGCAACATTCTGTGGCCACAGTTAAAAGCTCTACTTCATATGTGAGGTGATATTTCATTCAAAAGCATGATAAATGTGAGTAATTCTTTCTAATATTACAAAAATCCAATGTTAGTGTAATTCATAGAGAGTGCTATATTGTCCTCTCATTCACAGAGGTAGTTACTTTGCATAGAGAGGTGTCTGCCAAAAGCTATTGAATCAAGCATATTATCCAACCTTCTGACCTCCTTAAATTTAGGAAAGCTGTAATAAGATACAAGTTTATAAACAAATATAGAATGAAAGTGACTGTCTTTTACTTATGTTGCGTAACTGTAGTTCTCTGTGCACAGGACCAAAAAATGGATGTGGCCTTTCTTTTAAGTAAATGAATTTGTTAAGATGGAGGTGAATATGTGTAACATGCTGTGAAAAGTCACTTTTTTTTTCACATAAAGTGTGCTTTGTATCTTTAGAAAAAAGGAAATATAGCTAACAACTTTCTTCATAACACTTGTCCAATAAATCAATAACAGTTAGAACCCCAGTATTTCTTTTTAAATGCTATAATATTTGTTTTCCCAGAGATGTCTTAGTTCCTTTCTTTGTCTGTGGAAATGAATAGTTTGAAAACCAGTTAACACAGGCATCCAAAGCCATCCATTTATTAGCTCAGCACAATATTATGTTCTGCTCTAGGTGATTTTTTTTTAAAAACAGCCTTCTTTAGAGTGGTGAACCTCAAATACATCTCTCCATCTAAATATCCCTGAACTGAGTATGTGCTGAAATTTAAATTTAAATCTGAAGACAAATTTAGCTTGTAAATCTCTGTTTCTACTAGTATGCACATATCCAAATACATGTATTAAGATTATGGAACCTACTCCACATGTGTAAAGTTCCTTATGTACACAGTGGTTTTAAAATCAAGACCCCAAGTGCTATTACAAGGCTGACTCTGTTCAGAACTTTGCAGAGTAAGAAATATTTGAATTCCAAAGTTTTGAATTTTAGGGCTTCCCAACAAGCTGTCTCAAATAACAAATATCTTCAGTAACCAAAATTGTCTTACTGTAAGTAATCTTGTTTACCTGTTTGTCATACAGTGGCAGATGAGAAATAACACCCAACAGGTAAGAAGGAGCTAACATTCTTTTAACAAGAACTACTTACATATTGGAGTTCATTAGGCGTTCAATAACATACAAGTTCATTTGATAATAAATGTTTGAAGATGAAATTCTATTGGTCTTGGCAAACAAAGAGGCAAAAGTGAGCATCCACAGTAATAATTTTAATATTTTTTGCCAAAACTTGAGGAAATTAAATACTTAAACTGTAATAGTTTATTTCTAAAAGAAATGATCCTTTTATAAAAACATTTCCTGCTATTTTTCTTTAGCTGATAAGTAATTTACACTCTTGGATGAACATATCTGTCTTAGAGTCTTCAGCTATGCTGAACCCTGGAGCTTTCCAAGAAACACTCATTAATTTCCACTCTAAGTAAACAGTAAGTAATGATCCCTCCTGATTTATTTATTTCTTAAAATAATTTAGAAAAAGAATATGCGATTGTTGGAAAGCACTCATGCGATATGTATGTGCATGCGCACATATCCATTGTTCCCTGTTCACATAATTCACATAAATTGGCCCTTTTTACTTGTTGTTTAATAACTTCAGCCTAATTCTTTTAGTTTCTCTCCAGTGCTACATCTCTGAGCACAATCAGCTGTATTTCCAGTTTAGAGGTTGTTTTATTATCATCTGTATTAGTTTTCTGTTCAAGTGAGTCATGTACTAAAATCTCACATTAGATATATAGGAGTTTTTAAGATACATAGAAATAATTAGGAAAGATTTATTGCAGACTTCTTCTGGATAGGCTCTTACCACGTCTGTATCACTGCAAAGGTACATTATATGACACGTCTGCTACACAGCTCATTTATTTTCTTTGATTATCACTCCAGGAGATGAACTATGTGTGTAAAGAGTATGTTGTTTTGTCTGTGTGTTAGTTATGGACTGCTGCAAATTTAAGCTAGTGAAAGCAAGTTAAAGTGTATCCCACAGTGGAATGGGGAATGAGAAATCCGCGATTGCCTTGTTCCTCCTGGAGCTTGTTCTTAGCCAAGAGTGACCATAAGAAAATATTGCCTTCTCTCTTCCGTATGGAAAGTTCTGTTCCTTCTAAGAAACGTAACTGTCTACCACGGTCCTCAGCAGGGAGATGGAGATTAATTATTTATCACTGCAGTTAGACTCTGGGTCTAGACCTAAAGCTTCTTAAGCCTCTTGAAAAGAGGAGTCCTGGAAACAGGAGGGATGAATCAAGATTTTGACTTTGAGTCAGTGTCCTGCTCCCTTTCCCCACCCAAGAGGGGCACTGCTCAGGATGTTGGGGGGTACCCAGCGATTCTCCTGGGTATCTGGTATTCCTTGTGAGCAGGCTGACCTCAGAAAAAAAAATGCATGTTGGCAGAAATTTCAGTGATTTTTGTCTCTGCAGCTTGAGATTTTTGGTTTGGAGTTTTTTCAGTTAATCCGGTAGGAAGTCATGAGACCCAGAATCAAGGTTAATATATAGACAAGGGGAAAAGTATTGTTCAAAATCTCATGTAGACGCTAGACAAAATGTGTTGTGTTCCCTGTTAAATTACATTCTGGAGTGTTTGAGGTGATTTAGAAAATTAAAATTCAAGAAATCTCATTTTACTTGATTCACAAAGACAGGGAATGTGGCATACCAGGTTAATTAGAAATTTTCCAGAGAATATTAAATCTTATCAATAGCTTAATAATGAAGCATCTTCTGCAACAGCTGCTCTCCCTCGGAAAACATGGCTGCAAATTGTGAAGTGGCTATACAGGCTGCTGGCAAGTGAGCCAAGTGTTTACTAAAACATTACTAAAACATACTCTATCTGGGTACGTTCATTGTATTAGAAACAACTGACCAGAATAAAGCTAAAATTGTAATATTGCCATACTAATATAAATGAATATAGTAGTGTTACATGTTTGACCTATTTCAGAAATCTCCTTTGATTGCTACAAAGGTAGTATTTCTTATGAGTTTCACGTACATTTGTAGGATGTACTTTGTGGGATTGTAGTTTCACAAGTATTTCTTCCAGTTGCAATGCTGGCTAGAGCTGTTCCTACCTTTCTGCTACCCTTTGGGTTGGGGTGGCTGTGCAAGTAGCAGGATCGATCTGGGTTAAAAATTTTTGTGTGCGTGTGTTTTGGGTTGCCTATAACTTGTGTGAGTTCCCCAGTCCAGTTCACCACAAAATAGTTGAGCCAGTTGAAATGTGAGGGTGACAGTATACCAGAAATGAACAGGCAAGTATTAATATGAAGGTGCTAGAAAGAAATAGTCACGTATCTGTACTATCAATAGTAACACACAGGTCTAACTCAAGCCTTTTTCTAATTTGATTTCTCTTTATTTCTACTTCAACAGAGAGGTCTTTTCCAATCTCTCCTGTACAAAAGGCAAGAGTCTTCTAGTTACTGGCACCATTTACAGCCTTTATCCTGTTTGCTGAAGTAGATTTGTATAGCTTCTACTTTGCGTATTTCTGCTTGATCTGTAATATGTTCTATAATGCTATGCCAGAGCTGTGAGGGGTTGGAGAGTCAAAGGGAAGAGGAAGCATGGTAATTTCCCCCTCACTCAAGATGCATCCGAGTTCACAGAGGGTCTTTAGTTTGCTTCCATCCCTGGAGTAAAAGAGACTTAAGTTCCCAGGAGGCAAAGACTGGCTGTTCATTTACCTGTGCTGTTTGGAAGATAGAGGAACCCTGGGGCTTTCTTTTTGCTGTGTTATCTTGTGGTTGGTTGCCTATTCTAGTGCATATTTTTCGAAAGTTGTTCTGTCTTTGTCTTCCAGGAAGGCAGCAAATTCTTCTGGAAGTTTTTTGGGCCAAGTTTGCACTGTACAGGCAGTAAATAGTGACCTGAAGCAACAAAAGCATGTGGCAGACTTTTTGGAATCAGCAGTTGATTTTTATTCTTCTGCAGGGTGGGATTTTGCAAGGTCTGTGGAAAAGGAAAGCTCTAGTATATTTTATTCAGTGATGGTGGAACTAACCACTGGTTTTAATTGGTTAATGTCTCACACATTTTAAAAGCAGTATACATAGGCAGGTTCTCAGCTGACAGAGAAGAGCTGCCCATGAAAACCTACCATATTTATCAATGCTACTGTGACTTCATTTTTTTTCCCACTTGGTATTCATATAAACACAGCTGTGGAGAATCATTGACTCTGATATGAATACCAAATACGCTTTTTTCCCCCGAAGTATACATGTACAGTTATATTCTTTTACACTGGGCCTTTTGGGAAGAATGTTGCTTTACCACTGGGAAACACTCATTTTGCTCCTGGCTTTGCCAAGGCCTCCCTGTGTTAGTTTTGTATAACTCTCTTATAATGTGCCACAGTGTATCCATCCCTAAACTGCTATCTCAAGACTTTATCTGCTGCATGGGAAAGCTGTGAAGAACGCTAGATATCCCTGTTGTGAAACAAAAGAACCCCTAATTTGAAGATTCTTAGCCTACAGGTATAAATATGAATTAAATCTGCTATTTTTTTATAATGCTCATTATGCTCCCATTTTATGCCTCACCAGTATGCCTCTCTTCCCAAAAATGTGGCTTATATCTTGCAGAAATTTTACATTCTACTTTATCCAGGTGTTATACAAAGCTGTCCTGAGAAGTGATCTTTGATAACGCTAAGTATGTCTAAGGAAAAATTAATTATAACTAAGTCTGAAATAATGTAGTATATTAAAATACATAATTTATTTGAAATCAATTATGTTTCTCAGCTCTCTTTCTTCTCTGTTTTTGTACCTTTGTTCCACTCTGTGCATTTTTTTTTTTTTTTTGAAGGGGCCACATCTAATCAAGTGTTCGAGAAAGATCCTGGCATTTGAATGAGACACTGCGAGGCAACATAAATACATTTCCCTTACTGTCTTATTTCAGCAGACAGTTCAGTTAGAGTGCTCTTTTCTTTAAACTCCAGACGAGGCTTTTTGTACATTCTTTATCAGTAGTAGGGCTTCTGAGAGATTTTGGTAAAACTCCATCACTGCAGTCTGATGAATTCAGATCTGCTCTTCTTCAGCTGACAGTGAATAATTGTTACCAGCTTTCCTAGGAGATATTTTATTTACAAGTAATGTTGTGGAGTAACTTTTACATGCTGATTTCAAGTAGGTGGGAGACAGAGGTATCAGCTTGTCAAAAACTGCTCTGAAATAGTTCAATAATGGGATGTTGGAAGTAGTTCATTACAATGCTGATGAGCTGTTTTCCCCCTTCTTAACAAGCTGCCAGCCTGACAATGTGTCTCTTGGCTTCCGAGACTCTGAGCAGAACGATAATACCTGATGTTTATAAGGGTACGACTATATTTAAGTGTGTTTGTAGATGCTTATAAACATACATGAGCTGTAGAAGTACATAACAAGAACCCAAGAACCTTCTGGATATCATCAAATGTAGGCAACATTATTTGGGTAGCAATCAGATGATATTTGCTGCCTCAGGGCTCCTACACTAAACACAGTTCTTCTGCCTCTGAGGATAGGAGTGTTCAGCCTGAAAAAGTCTTCTATATATGAACCAAATTGTGCCTTGAGGGTCAGTATGGTGATGCTATTCATAAAAAGGTCTCCTAGTCTATGCCTGAACTGTGTGAAGTGGCTCTATTTCCTGATCCAAGCTAAAGGTTTTATTCTCATGCATGAGGAGTCTGTCAAACTCGTATTCTGTATGCAGGTGAAAGAAGAAAGAAAAGCAAAATAAATCAAATTTTCACTTTAAATGAGAACGAGGAAATCTACCACTTTTTTAGCACTTTGAAAAAAATATCAGATTATAATTCTGGGGGAAACTTGCTGAATTTTAAGTTACACATTTTTCTTCTAATCTTTACTTTCTGCTATTGTACTTATTAGAAGATATTACTGTGATTTTTTTTTAATGTAATGGAATTCCATACAACTTTCCAGTCCTGACCAAAGGATGACAAATAGGGTTTATAGGTCCAGTTACTTTAGATGAGCTTGTACACTGTTCCAAAGCTTTTCCAGATGTCTCCATCAGAGTTGTGTGAATAATTAATTTCTTTGTCTTGTGGCAGATCCCAAAAATAAAAAAGAATCATTTTCACTTAATACAAAATGACATTGTTGGACCTCTTTGCTAGATAACTTTTTCAGGTGACATGAAACATTTTATTCAATATGAAAGAACAGACTTCATTAAGATTTCAAATACTTTAGTCACCTGTTTAAAATGAAAAGAAGACAATTTTGGAAAAAAGGGTCCTAGATTTCCTAGAAGTTTAGGTACCTTTCACAATGCTAAGTAGGAATAGGTGCCTGGTGGAGAGCTGAAAACTAAGATGAGGTAGCTGAGAGGGACCCTCTGTGTTCCCTGGTAGCAACCAGCCTGTTTTTATTTGTTTATTTTCATTTTGTGAAATCTGACATGTTCTCCAGAGTGTTTTAAACTCATCAACCTGTCACTTCCAAGTGTAAAATGCTCTGTCAGAGTGCTTCCAACCAGCTCTAGGTTCAGCATATGTCTCAGCAGGCAGTATAGGAGCCTGAGTACCAGGTGATGGTTCTCCAAGTGCAGCACCCGTATTTTGTATGCACACCTGAGCATGGTCCGTGCAACACGCAACAGTTTCCCAAGGTTACCTGAGGCTTTGCAGATGCTGAAATGTTCCTTGGATTTGTTATCCATTGAAGGAAAGTCTGCAAGAAGAGGGGTTTAAGTGAATGATGTGTTTTCTGGAAGTATGCTGCTTGCTAACTTACTAGGTTTCCCTGGACAAGAAAATAAGTATAAATGGCCAGCTGCATTCCAGTGTCTTGCTTTCCCTGTAATGTATTCCTCTGCTCTGTCATATAATGCCACTCCCACACAGCTGCTAAAATGCTCTTGTTGTTGTAGTGGTTAAAGGAAATTGCTGCAATTAATTTTGCTGTCTTTCTTCTCTTTGATGTGTTATTACAATTTCTTGGATAATTTTTCAGAGATTGGGTTCTGTTCAAAACCAGTCATGTAGGGGTGAAAAGAATAGGAGGGAAAATAAACATTTAAGCCTTATTTATATATGCTTATGTTTCTGTTTTGGTGTAGGTACCAACCAATGTAAGGAACATGAAACAATACATATACATACATAGTTCCTGTTACTCACATACATCTGCAACACACAAAAATAAGACTTCTCCAAAAGTGAACAATCTGAAGAAATAAAATGGATGCAGGTGCCCTACTCAAGCTAGTTTTATTTCCTAATGACTATAAAGAATGACCAGACCATGAACTCTGAGGTTATGCTTCATTTCTTGGGTACAGCACATTATGTTCTGAGCAATTTCTATTTGTAGTCTTGAAGCAGTTTTAATCTTCAAGTTCACTACAGACTTGACAGTTTTTCCCTCTTTTCCTTGGGTTGCAAAATAATCCTCTTTTCTGCTAGTTCCAGATGCTGCTGCAATGAATGTTAATCGGTTTTGTGGTGAGTGCAGTAGATTCTGGGATGGAATAGACTGTGGAGCAGAAAGCTTAGTGCTTTGTTCACTGGATTTTATGAATGAAGAAGGGGAGAGGGTAGCCCTCCCAATTTCATCACGTGAAAGTCGTTGTAGTCAAAAAAGGTGTTAAATTCAAAAGTGACATTTCTCAAGTTTCCAGGCATGGGTGGGGATATAAATTGAAATGGTGAAACTTTGATTCTTAAAGACTTAAACAAAATTATTGGAACTAATCAAAAGTATAAACCCAGGATTTTAGGGACATTCAGGAAGAATAGGGTTAATAATCATTAATTTCAGCTTCTAATTCCTTCAATAAATAGTGTCAGTTTAGAAGAGTGGCTGAAGCTGATCATTGTTTGTGTTACCTTGCAAAGGTAATTTTACCTCTTTTCCAAAATGTTCTTAATTGTGTTATGATGACTCTCAGGTCTTTCATATAGCTCTTATAATTAATGGAACAAAAAGAACAAAAAATGGAACAATGGAGATATTTTTATACCCTAACATTTGTGGAAAAAATGAGGTGCAGAGAAGTAGAAGTGAGCTGCCTGTGGTAGAGTAGGTTTCCAGGCTCACTTTAACTGAGTTTTGTTCACTTGCTACCCCTATCCTGCCACCCATATGGCCATTAGACCATGCGACGTATCTGCGTTGCCTTTGTCCACCCTGAGGTTTTTCAGAGCACTCTTCCTCTAGTCTGTCTCCCAGGGCTGCAGCGAACGTCAGAGGTGTGATGCTGCCCAAGCCAGCTCTGAGCAGGCCTGCAGAGCCCTGTGCAAACACCACCCGCCTTGCTGCTCTTGCTGATACTGTTAAAGTACTGCCCAATCCAAAGTGCCTTTGCCAACTCAAGTGCTTATGAAATTAGTAAAAGGATGTAGGTGCACTCTGTAAAAGAGGAAAACAACTGGGAAGTCTCACAGGTTGATCTTTGGTTTTAAAATTCACCCCTGATAACTGTGTACTGAAGTGACCATTTGAAACTTCACAGGGGCATGCTGGGGTCATTTAAAAAGCTGTGAAAGATTCTGCTTCAGTCTGCTTCTTTTTTCCCCCTCCAGTGACTATATGTTTGCTTAAAAACTGTGATTGCTTAAAGAGATTGCTTAAAGAGTGATTGCTTAAAGAGACCTTTTGCCTCAAATGATTTTTCTCGACAGCCACAAAACCATCACTTATGTACATTTGATTTGGGTTGGAGCACAGCCTGGTACTTTAGTAAGGAGGTCAACCAAATGCTGAAAACCTCATGCTCTCTTGGATGCAGCTGAACATACAAAAAAATCCAAGTCATGCTGGACATGACCTCAAGTCTCAGGGCAGGTTTACACAAAGTGTAAACCATCCGAGGTGGTTGGTGCTCCCTAGCTGCGCATCGCTTGCCTTTGACGCTCCTCCTTCTTGCTGGGTTATTTCATCGGTTGGCTGAACACTTAAACCAACAGAACAGAGCAGGAGAGCAGCAGTCCTGGTGGGGCAGGGAGGGGGAGGAGGGGGAAGAATGAGGTAGAGAGGACAGCTTGTATTTATGAGCGTGTCTTTTGAGTTCATAGAAGTCAGGCAAGAATGTATAACCAGCCCCACGAATCATTTTAGCTGGATCTGCTTTTGATGGAAAACATTTTGCATAGCAGAGACCTCTTACAAAAGTGACAAATCCAAAAAAACCCCTTGAACCTACTTGCAACTGGCCTGAGTACTGGTATAAATTCAGTGTAATATAATTAACTGTTGCAGAGACAATAAAGAAAAGATGTATTACTTCATACTGTGTATTTTAGTCAGCAGCTAATAAATTTTGCATAGTATCCTTCTTCACCTGTGCAGGGAAAGACTCAGAGGACACCCTTCAAAAGAAAAGCCTTCACATGCAGCTGATGATCTGTTCGTACACTTAAAATCACTGGGAATGGCTGCCGTTGTCCTGTTCTCAGTATGCAAACAATGTCCTGTGCATTTTATCTGCAAGCCTGAACTCCCTGAGAAATAGCACAGCTCTCAGCAGTAAAAGAACGATAAAGTAGCATCTTACTGTTGTCAAAGCCTAGTCTGAGTCTCGGACATCTGGATTACAGCCCAGGGATGAATGATAATTAACATGGTTTAAATAACTGCTATATAGTGCTGCAGGAATTTGTCGTGTAATAATGAACATTGCTTTTTGCTGATCATTTGAAGTGCTTGGTTTTTGTACAGAAAATGTATATGTGTCTCCCTTCTTGCTTTATAAAAACAGCAAACTGGCAGGCAGCCTTTACTAGCAATAATTTTATACAGTAGTTGTTGTTGTTATTAGTAGTAGTAGTAAGATTTGTTGCTATTTTAATAACTTTCAAAACTGCTTGTTTAGAGGGGAAAGAAAGCTTAGGCCTAGGATTTTTTTATATAGGCAGTTACCTTGCCTAGATTAGTGAGTTTTAAAACCAATTAAGAATTAATGCATGTTTAGTTCCCTGCATCCAGGTTTGCTGCTTAGACTCTATAAACAATTTCCCGCCCAACTCTAACTTGGTAAGGCTTTCTTTCCTTTTTCTCTTTGAGGAAAGCTCAGTCTCTTCTGTTTTTTTTTAACTTTTTACTGATTTGCAAGAAACAGCTTGCACTTGAGTTCAGGGAGGCTTCTCCAACCCAAAGATTTTTGTGGCTGAAAGGACTAGAGAGTGTGCTGAGAGCCTGCCACACCTCTGTCCTAATCCTGCCTCCTCCTGGATGAGGCACTTAAACCTCTCTGTGTTCTATCTATAAAATACATTTAATAATACTTAATGGCTTTACTGCCCTTTGAAAATGTAAAGTGCTATGTGAGTGCTGATTACTTTTATTGTGTTTCCTGATGGAAGGCCTCAACGTATTTGTGTTAACTGGTACTGCTAATGCACTTTCTGGAATAGTCTTTGGTTAACCCAGTGAAACAATTGCAAAATAAAAACTGTGGTTTAGTCAAGGCAGACACAGTGACACATACAAGGAAAATTAGGACATGAAAGCACTTAGCTTCACTGGGTATGTCTGTGCTGTGTGTCAGCCATGGGCTTGAGCTACAATGCAACCCACGTTGTCTTCTCTCCAAGCTTCATCCATGCCAGGGAGAGCATAGTGATGAAGAAACCTTGAGCTTTGGATGCATGGCCTGGCCATTCACCAGCATAGGGCAGATTTTCCCAGGCAATCAAATTCTGCAGAATAATTTGCTCAGGCTGCTGTTCAGTGAGAACTCACCATTCACAAAACTCACAGGAGCACTCCAAAGTTAGGGGCTGGCTCCTAGGCTGGGTGTTCCCACAGCCCCGCTGGGCCAGTGCGTGGTCTGTCTCCCTAGAAGCAGTGCCAGCCAAGCTGGTGCTGTGCTGTGCTCTGGACTTCTGATGTTTCTTTCAGGCAAGCCAGCAGTATGTCATAAAAATGTGGCAAAGGTTTGTCAGGAGAAGAGAATGTATGTCTGACCAGTGACGATTCTCTGTCACTACCCTGAAGTGTTTTCATGCCCCTAAATCCAGATTGTGCTTGGTGCAAAGTATTGACTTTGAGTAGATGAACGTCCACTTGGCTAACTTTACAAGCTTGCTTTGGCATAGGAAATTTGAAATAGGACAGTATTTATTAGATCTGATGTAGGCAGGGTACATTCGGTTGTAGCTTAGACTGGTGTGTACCTGAAGAGGGAAGGAGAGATTCCTGTCCTTGGCTATAAGGACCAGAAATGGCCTCAGGGACTTTTTAGTCTCCTCATCCTGAAAAGATATGGACTGGACAGGTCTGAAAAAGTATGCAAGCATTTTGTGCAAGCAGAAAGCATTGAGTGAAGTCGTGATAACTTTACACATTTCTGGAAAACAGTTGAAACGGTTCTCATTTACCTGAGAAACACATTTTGGAATTGTCATGGTGCAGCTTTTAGGTGGACACAGAACAGACCAGCTCCTAGAAATGGGATCTGACATAAAAGCGACAAATGTGACATCCTGCTCTGAGGACAGCCTCAGGTGGGGAGTTTGGCTGGGGCTGTACATCTGTCAAACCATAAGGCAGGTCTCCTAAGGTGAGCTCAGGGAGGACGGAAACCTCCCGCAGAGGAGAAGGGCAAAAGCTTGCTTGATCTTGACTTTCAGTATGAATATAGACCGTGAAATCAGGGCCTCATGATCCTTCTGACTTTTTGGGTTTTGCCCAAAACCCCAAACATCCCTAACTCATACTATGTTTACGCCTGTAAACTGTAATTGTTATTTTTCAGAAAGAGTTTTAGAACACTTAGAGATGAAAATGGCAAATGTGAAGTAAAATTTTTAAAAGGAATTAACAGTAATTAAAAGCAGATGCTGTTCTCTCTGATCTCATCTCATTTCATTTCTGACAGAATGTTTAGGCTTAGAGGAGGCCATGTATAAGTTTGGATTGGTATTCTGCTATAGTATAATTATACAGGCAGCGAAAATAGAGAATTCTGAAAGAGCAAACAAAGTATTTAGAGGATCTTACAAGTGTGCCACTTGCTCTGTGCTTGCCTTTCAGACTTTTCTCCCTGGAACTCTGCAAATTGTAGCTAATTTTTTTCTCACCTCACTTACAGAAACAAAAGTAATGTCCCTTAAAAAATTGAAATGACGAGACTACTTTTTTTAGCGAAATATTTGGATTGAAAATGTTGGATTTTAGAGATTTTTGATCTTCAGTCTTTAAAAATAGGTCTTTATTTAAAACACTAGAGTTTTGTAAATAATTAAGCCAATATGTCCAGGTTGTACTTTCAGTGCCCTCAGGAGGGAGAACTTAACAAAAGTTTCTTATAATTTTGGTCTGAAGATCTGTGGAAAGAAGTAGGAATAAGTGGCATTATAGAAATAGCTGTGTGAATACTGAGACTCATGGAAAACAGTGTTTGTGATTCTCTGATTCACTTGTCCTTGGACTCTGTTTTGCCCCGCTGTTGTGTACAGACAAGGCTATAGTCAAGGTGTAAGTTTTAGCCACTTCTTAGCTTTTAGCCACCTCTTAACTAAGAGGTTTCAGGGCTCAGCCTTAAGGGTTGAAGAGGCAGAGTGATCCATGCATGTTCAGACCAAAACATCATCTTATGCACTAGATAAATGCGTAGATGCGGTCTCACCTCTCTGCTTGAAGTGGAGAGGTTGGGCACTGAGCTTGTAGCACTACAGCAAGAACAAATCTTGCGTCTTGATCAGTGTTGACTGAGCTATTGGTCCTCCAATGTGATTTAGGTTAGGAGAAACAGATGCTGTTTTTCCTCTTCCTGGCTGTTTCTGAGAACAGAACTTGCTGTAGGAATTATTTTTCTGTTTGTCTGTTTCATCTATTTAGATATTTTTGTCTATATAAACATCTTGAAATTTGGTTGCTTTATTGAATGGTTGCTAGCTATTAGGTTGCAGCACTCACCACTACGTTCCTGCTGTCTTTGCCAACCTAATTAGTGTTTTATTCCAAATGTGGCCTATTACATGACTGTTGCATAGCTGAGATACTGTATCGAGTTGTAAATAACAGCCTTTTTCTGTGGTTGTTGCCACTTTTCAAAACACTGCATTAAGATAGAAAAAAATAGTGGTTTATCTGTGCAAATTTAAGCCACACGATGTAGGAATGTTTTGATTCCCCACAATGTTTTTGTGTAGTATAGCATGCTATATTTTTTGCTATAGGAGATACTATAGATATTATAGAGATTCCTGTTGCTATCAAGTTAAAGACTTTCCAGAGAAGCTGGCAGGACATTTAGGAAAGAGCAAAGCTTTGGATTTCAATAGTTAGGCCTACGTTGTTCAGCATATTCATAAGTTAGCTGGAAAAAAAGGCATGAATAGCAGTCATAAAAATTATGGATGATATTAAGTTGACTAAGGTGATAAAGGCAAGGGCAGACTGAAAAACTGTGCAGTCCTAGTCTCATTGTCTCTGAAAGAATATACTTGAACTGGAAAATGCTCTGAGAAGGACAAGATGAGTTCAAAGGTGAACAGGATAACTTTCACGTGAGGGATGACTCAATATACTAAAAATGAATAAGAATGAATGAGAAGATTAGCAGTGAAATGATGACCTAGGGAATGATGGTATCTTCCAATAAAATAATTAAATGTATCAAATGAAAGTAAGAGGGTTTTTTTTTTGTTTTAGAACAACAGGAGATTATTATTTTCCTAGTGTTAACTTAGAGTGTGAAACTTCTTACTGGAGAGTATTAATTCCAGAGTACATAAAAAATCTGAAATAGATTAAATGCCTAAGTGGGTTCAAAAAGCACCTGGACAAACTTGGAGGAAAAAATGTTAAGGGACATTAAGCACAAAAGACCATCTTTGGCTCTGGAAGTCTCTGAGCCGCGTACCACTGGAGCCTGAGAAAGCTTTCTGTAGAAGCGTATGTTTGTCCTGCTGTATGTTTTGCCATAAACATCTGGTATCAATTGCTGTTGTAAATGGGATACTTTGCTAGATGGACCTTTGCTATTGCTTTTAAAACTTTTATACTGCTTATGCTTTACTTTCCTTCAAAGGACCTGGAGACAGAGTCATTCTTTATGGTGCAATGTTGTTTATTGTCTTGCAAAAATTGGCTGAAATTTATATTTCAGCTACCCATCACGGTAATTAAGACATATGGTATAAACATACAGGTAGGATTACAGTTGGATCAGATAAAAAAAAAGATTGCTTTATCATTTGTTGTGGGAAGAGGAATAGTTTGAACACCTTATAGTTGTGTCTTAAGAATATTAGTAGAAGCTGCAAAATGATGATAAATGATCCCCAAATGATAGTAAGTACCCACTGGAGGACTTACTGCTGTAGGATTAAATCTGCAATGACACTGGATATTTTGATCTCAGAGAATGTTAATTGCTACAGAAATTGCTTCTGATAAAATGGAAAGCTACTTATTAGGTCAAAAGTCACTAAGGCTAATGATGAATTTATTAGTTTCAAAATATTTGATTGATAAAATTTGACATATATATATGTTGTTGGTGGTTATTTCAGAGGACTGCAGCGTTCACAATGTATGTTACTGTAGCAATAAATGAAAACCATCTGAGCTTTATGTTGTTCCTTACTGCAACCAATCTTGTGCATAAACTGCTTCTCTGTTGTTGTCAGGGATATATGTTTTACCTAATAATACTTCCAGCAGTCCTTGTGTTCTTTCATGGCAACCCTTCCCTTTGGGCAATTGCCCAAATTCCCAGTTTACAAAGAAAGAGATGTGCTCATACCTGTTGTAGGTGGTTGCTGCCTTCATTTTTTAGGATGGTAGGGTCGTACAATTTTGGATTCCCAAGTCTAATGTCACCTCTAGAGAGTCATGCTTGCCAAAGTAGGGCTTTTTATAGCTTTTCCTCCATGGACCCACTGCTGCTTCAGGTTGTTTTACTGTCTTGAAGAGAGAGATTTGTATCATATTGTCACTGATGCGGCACATACTGCTGCTTTGTATTAGAAAGGGTAATCAGTCTAGTTTGAACATTACTGTTTTGTGTTCTACACATAACAAATTTAATTGCCACCTACTCTTAGCTGAGTGCTCAGAAGACCTTTCTGGCTTGTGAGAAGTTCAGATTTCCATATTTATAAAGAGTTCATGGAACAATTACTGTGTTCTGTGTGGCAATCACTCAAAAATACTGTCAATTTATCTGTATATGAAAAAGGAATGGTCCAGCCATGGCTTTTATTCTGTAAGTGTCTTTCTCCTACCAAGCATATGATATATGAATGGCTTAATGGCAGTCTGGCTCTTGTGGGTTTTGGCCACGCAAGGATTTTGACATGTCTCATAAGGTCATGCAATTGGTCAGTATGGTGTATGGAGTAAGGTATAGGTTATATCCATAAGCTGCAGTTAATTAATTTATCAACAGTGAAGTGAAGGTCTTTCTTTTTCCTTAAAGGACAATAACCAAAAATCTAGAATTGAAAAATATTTTTTCTGTCAAAACTTGCCAGCATTAAAAGAACACTGATATTTGAGAATGCAGTGCACAGCTAGACAATTTTAGTGGCATTAAAGTGCAGCATGCTTTGAGTGATGAAGTGAGTAATGATTTATTCATCATTTAATTTAACCTTCTGTAACATTATTCTGAATTAGCTTGCTTGAACAAGAGTATGTCTTAAAAATAATAATTAAATCTTGATTAACGTTTCTAATGATAGCAAATTCATAGAACCTTAGTATGTTGCTTAGATAATAAATGCTTTTGTTGTTAACAATGGCCCCTCATATGTAGTCTGGCTTGGAGCAGGTATAGCTTCCAGCATGGGCTTCTGTATGTTATGCCATTACCTTTTGTAATGCCGTTCTCTTTTTCTTTAGATATTTACCCATTGTAGTCCTTTAAGCCCTTTAGCCTATTTAGCTTCACAAGGAGTAACTGAATTCCTCTTATTCCTCACTAGAGGGCATGTTTTTCAATGCTTTATTCATTTTGACGTTTCCCTGTCATTCTGTCCAGTTTCTCTTCTTTCTGCTTGAAGAATGGTTACCAGACTCAGGTAACACAGAGGTAATTTAACTTCCTTACTCTCTCAGAGTTTCTCTGGCTTTTTAGAAAGTTAATTGTCTTTATTAGATGTAGCTTCCCACTGGAAGCTCAAACTGGGATGATTTTTGTTCATCATTTTCAAGTCCTCTTCATAGCTGCCACTGTTTCCATCTTGTATATATGCCTAATGTTCTCTGTTTCAAACTTATGTCTTTATATTTTTTATGATGAAGCTAGTGAGTGATTTAGAACCCTTACATTATCAACGTGCTTTTTGGATTATTTCCCACATGCCGTCATGACATCTGAATCATGATTTGCTTTTTCCATGTCATCATTAAAAAAATTGTCTAGGGTAAAGAAGTAAGCTGTATGATGTTCCTTTAGAAACACTTCAGTTCAGTCCATTACCCTTTTGCCATTACATACTGAGATGTGTCATTTAAAATATATTAATTCAGTTAATCTGTATGTTTTTATGAAATCAAATCATAGAAACCTGTTTCATCAAATCTGTTATTTTTATCAACTAAACTTATGTCACCTAAAGAGCCATCAAGTTAATTTGATACGTTTTTTTTATGAATTACAGTTGATGTGCATATTTTAAACCTGCATTAATCAATGTTTGTGTTAGCTGTTTTGTTACAGAACCCAAAGTAGGCGTCAGGTTGACAGATCATTTAATGTTTTAAACTATGGACTTACAATGAGTTTTGTTTTTCATCCTGGTTTTTTGAAAATTCCTTAGCTTCACTGAAATCAGAGTTAATATTCCAGACAGCAATAATATTGTTGGCCAATCATTTTAGGACTTTTTAATGCAAAGTATACACTTTCAGATACTTTAAAAGATGTTAGCATTGTTGGCAATATATCTCTATTCTCAGAGCAGGCTAACAAAATATCCCTCCTCTACAATACTAGTGAGGTAATTAGCTTTTGTTTTTACTTTCTCTCTTTAGTTTTTGTGCAGATTACTTAGTCTCAGTGCAATCTGAAATTTTATATGTGGGAATGGGGAATATTGTAGAATGAGCAGAGTTTTACAGGAAAGTGAATTGCCACAGTTGTAACAAGCTCCGTTTTTCTGCAACAATCAAAGCAATCTGATGTAGCATAGCGTGCAGCCACATGAAATGATGGCAATATAAATGACTTGTAATGGACTGATTGCAAACTTCAGACACCACATGGGGGCTTGTGTCCCTGCGTTTCTGTGGTACTTTTCAAGCATAGATAAAAACACTGTACTATTACGTGCTGTTGTAGTAAGGCAATACTTAATAGGAAACATGGTGTTTATTGTTTATTAGAATCATAGAATCATTTAGGTTGGAAAAGACCCTTAAGATCATCGAGTCCAACTGTTAACCTAGCACTGCCAAGTCCACCACTAAACCATGTCCCTAAGCACCACAACTACACCTCTTTCAAATACCTCCAGGCATGAGGACTCAACCACTTCCCTGGGCAGCCTGTTCCAATGCTTGACAATCCTTTCAGTGAAGAAATTTTTCCTAATATCCAATCTAAACCTCCCCTGGTGCAACTTGAGGCTGTTTCCTCTCATCCTATCACTTGTTACTTGGGAGAAGAGACCAAACCCTCACCTCGCTACAACCTCCTTTCAGGTAGTTGTAGAGAGCAATAACGTCTCCCCTCAGCCTCTTCTTCTCCAGGCTAAACAACCCCAGCTCCCTCAGCTGCTCCTCATAAGACTTGTGCTCCAGATGCTTCGCCAGCCTTGTTGCTCTTCTTTGGACATGCTCCAGCACCTCGATGTTCTTCTTGTAGTGAGGGGCCCAAAACTGAACACAGTACTCGAGGTGCGGCCTCACCAGTGCCGGGTACATGGGGACGATCACTTCCCTAGTCCCGCTGACCATACTGTTCCTGATACAAGCCAGGATGCTATTGGCCTTGGCCACCTGGGCACACTGCTGACTCATATTCAGCCGGCTGTCAACCATCACCCCCAGGTCCTTTTCAGCCAGGCAGCTCTCCAGCCACTCTTCCGCAAGCCTGTAGTGTTTCCTGGGGTTGTTGTGACCGAAGTGCAGGACCTGGCACTTGACCTTGTTGAACCTCATAAAATTGGCCTCGGCCCATTGATCCAGGCTGTCCAGATCTCTCTGTAGAGCCTTCCTACCCTCCAGTAGATCGACATTTCCACCCAACTTGGTGTCATCTGCAAATTTGCTGAGGGTGTACTTGATCCCCTCGTCCAGATCATTGATAAAGATATTAAACAGAACTGGCCCCAGTACTCAGCCCTGGGGAACACCACTTGTGACTGGCTGCCAACTTGATTTAACTCCATTCACCACAGCTCTTTGGGCCTGGCCATAATTATTCTCCATATATAGGCAGCAGTTTCTTTCTGCCAATTTCATTCTTGAGTGCTGTAATCGATGCTTTGTAGTTAAGAATGTTGCTCTTTTAAGTTTCAGCTCTATTGTTTCAGGCTGCTTGGCGACTCAGGCAAATGCCATTCCATCAGTCTGTGAAGTCTGAAAGTAATTTTTACATTTGGTAGTACAGGAAAAATATAGGAACAGACAACTTTCCCCTCAATAGTTACCACTTTCATAAAAATAGCAGGTACTGCAACTGTTTAAATTTACTCCTAGTGATTGATAGATGACTTTTATTTCAGATGTGTCAAAGCTGTTTCCTTTTTTTTGAGTGATTCTTTATGAATAGACTGAGTAGCTCTCTCAGATGTTTTCATTAAAAATGATTATATCAACAACTGTTTTGCAGAACATAACAATATTTTCTAAGTTATTGTGAATTATATTTTGTTCCTTCTCTTCCTCTTTGTTACTTGAAAGATATATTTCATAGCACAACATTAAACTTTAAAAATATGTGCTTTTTTTTTTCTTTTTCTCAATATATTACTCGAGAGTATGTCAGGTATATTCCTCAAAACTGACTCAGTATATACCTCTAGTGAGGACACAACACAGAAGCAAAATCACTGCCATTTACTGGGCTGGTAAGGTAGTTTACCCTGTAACTTGTATTCTGAAGACTAATAGGAATCAACTACAATTGCAAAAAAAAAAAAAAAAAAGGCAAAGTTCAATAATGTATTTCACTCATAACACTGAGTAAAAGATAAATAAGATCTGTTTTAAGGGAACTTTTACAGATTTCATTTTAGCAAGCTCATGCTAATTTTAAAGAATAACTTGTGCTAGGATCTTATAAATTGTATTATGCAACCTCCCCTTCGCTTATATCTTTGGATTGAAAGTAACACTGCCATTATGCTTTCATATCTACCTTCATAATTATTCTTTTGTATTCATATTTTAGGATTGCTATAAGCAACTTCTTCATTTTGCATTTGTTGTTTCTAGTGTTGCTTAAATACAGAATAAGAGAGGTCACCTCCTTCCTCCAGGTGGTATAGTCCAATAGAAATATAAGCAAGTGGTTCATCTGTGAATTCTAACTGTGCAGTGATCAACATTTTCTTCCTAGTTTATTTGAAATGTTGTATTGGGCCCTCTTACACACAGGTATGGTGCTTGCAGTGTGGTGAATTGTTCACAAGTCTGTAAACCAGCATTCCATCAGGAAAAGTGGTCTGGGATTAGCTGATTAGAGCTATAATTTCATTTTATAAGAGGCATTTTTCCATTTTCCCTCCATCATGGCCCAGGCAGCATGGCACTGGAGCAGACAGCTGCCCCTTTCTGCAGCATGCACCTGGTTTCCCAGGCCACTAGCAACAGGTGTGGGGATGGAGATGCTCACCTGGCTTTTGCCCTCCTCTTGGGGCAGGGTGAAGTCAGGCCACAACCAGGGGGCTAGAAAGTGCTGACTGTTCTGTAGGATGGAGCCACGGTGGACCTAATAATAGACAAAACTCAGCCTGAAATGTCAGGTGGACAAGTGTCTGGATTACTGCTTTTTCTTTTTGGTTATCCAGCTCCAATGCACTTTTAAACCTGATTCTCTGAATAATGTTGTTCCACTTACAAACCTGAAATGTTTTTGCTGTCTCCTATTTATTCTTTCAGGATTTGTGGATTTAACACTCCATGATCAGGTCCATCTACTGGAATGTGCCTGGTTAGAGATACTGATGATTGGCTTAGTCTGGCGCTCCATGGAACACCCAGGAAAGCTTTTATTTGCACCTAACCTATTACTGGACAGGTCAGTCTGCATATTGCTGTGAATTATTTAAGCTAATGTATTTCTACTGCAATCAGGATAATTTTTAGCTTGTAGTCATCTCACTGATACTACAATTTGACAGTACGTCATAAGTTAAACAAGGTTATAGTAGGTGGGATTGGAAAATGAATTCTCAAAAGTCTAGAAATGCTCTGGAATGTGATGCTGGTCATTTATTAGACAAATAACACGTGAGAAAGTTGCCTGCTACTATAAGTGCTTTCTTTCAAAGGCAGCAGAAAATTTCTCTTATAATCTGTACAGTTTGTTAGTTTGTTGCAAAACTAAATTAAATTAAAATTAAATACTGAACCATAATCACTTTAATTCAGATAATTATTTCTGCTTACCTAAAATCCTCCTAGTTAGTCTTAGTTGGAATTGATTTATCCAAGCAGTCATACAAAATTTTGGAAGAAAATCCTGGTACAGTCTCTTATTTGCAGAGAATACATGAAGGTTTGTTTTTTTTTTTTCTCCTCCTGAAAACTGGAGTCAAGTATGTAAAACACATACCTGCTTGCTGCCTTAAGCCTTTTTTAGTCAGTCTTGCTAATATGCTGTAGGTGTTTCTAAGTGAGAGAGAAAAATATGCATCTCTGCCATATGATATCCCAGATTTTAGCTGGCAGTCTTCACAAATAAAAGCAGGAAGATTGATAGATTTTTAAAATGTATTCTATTTATCTTAATGCAAGCTCAAGTTGTCTTTTTTCCCAGTCATGAAAAATTTCAACCTTGGGAAAGAGTGTTGTAAGAGAATAACCAGTGAGCAGATGTTTTAGCAACTCTAGAAACAGTTGGTTAAAGTGTTATCCTAGCTATTGGTAGTCCTCTTTTGTTGAATCATAGAATTGTTAAGGTTGGAAAAGACCCTTAAGATCATCGAGTCCAACTGTTAACCTAGCACTGCCAAGTCCACCACTAAACCATGTCCTCAAGCATCACATCTACCTGTCTTTTAAATACCTCCAGGGATGGAGACTCAACCACTTCCCTGGGCAGCCTGTTCCGATGCCTGACTACCCTTTCAGTAAAGAAGTTTTTCCTAATACCCAATCTAAACCTCCCCTGGTGCAACTTGAGGCCGTTTCCTCTCATCCTATCACTTGTTACCTGGGAGAAGAGACCGACCCCCACCTCGCTACAACCTCCTTTCAGGTAGTTGTAGAGAGTGATAAGGTCTCCCCGCAGCCTCCTCTTCTCCAAACTAAACAAACCCAGCTCCCTCAGCCGCTCCTCATAAGACTTGTGCTCCAGACCCTTCACCAACCTTGTTGCCCTTCTTTGGACACACTCCAGCACCTCGATGTCCTTCTTGTAGTGAGGGGCCCAAAACTGAACACAGTATGCGAGGTGCGGCCTCACCAGTGCCGAATACAGGGGCACTATCACCTCCCTGGTCCTGCTGGCCACACTATTCCTGATACAAGCCAGGATGCCATTGGCCCTCTTGGCCACCTGGGCACACTGCTGGCTCATGTTCAGGCAGCTGTCAACCAACACCCCCAGGTCCTTTTCAGCCAGGCCGCTTTCCAGCCACTCCTCCCCAAACCTGTAGCGTTGCCTGGGGTTGTTGTGACCCAAGTGCAGCACCCGGCACTTGGCCTTGTTGAGTCTCATACAGTTGGCCCCGGCCCAACAATCCAGCCTGTCCAGGTCCCTCTGTAGAGCCTTCCTACCCCCCAACAGATCGACACTTCCACCCAACTTGGTGTCATCTGCAAACTTACTGAGGGTGCACTCGATCCCCTCATCCAGATCATCGATAAAGATATTAAACAGGACCGGTCCCAACACTGAGCCCTGGGGAACACCACTCGTGACCGGTCACCAACTGGATTTGGCTCCATTCACCACCACTCTCTGGGCTCGGCCATCCAGCCAGTTTTTAACCCAGCTCAGAGTGCACTTGTCCAAGCCGTGAGCAGCCAGCTTCTGCAGGAGAATGCTGTGGGAGACAGTGTCAAAGGCCTTACTGAAGTCCAAGTAGACAACATCCACAGCCTTCCCCTCATCCACTAAGCGGGTCACCTTGTCATAGAAGGAGACCAGGTTAGTGAAGCAGGACCTGCCTTTCATAAACCCATGCTGGCTCAGCCAGTTGAAGACCACTGCCCACACAGCAGAGCTGACAGGAAAAAGCTTATGTGTGCACACTGGTCACTTCAGTGCAGAGTTTGGTTTCTCGGTGTAAATTGAAGGTGTAGGAAGGGCTGAGCTGAAGAGCTAGAGTATGTGGTGAGGCAGCTAAGAGCTGGGCATGCTTCTGATCTCATCATGTAGGTGCAGGGGCAGTGAGCTACAGCAAAGGGATAGCAACAAAAAGTCAAGGGCGGTGCCTTCAGCTACTGCAACCATTAGCTGGGTGAATGAATCAAAACTCTTATTAGCAGAAAAACGTCTTTTGAGCTGCTTGCTCTGTTAACTGTGGGGTACTGAGATTTCATGTTTGCATTTGTGCAGTGTTAATCCTTTGATTGTTCCCCCCCTCTACTGGTTTACTTTTCATATTTTAGTAAAATATAAATGATAATTTCTAACAGTATAAAATACAATATTTCATAGGAGTAGAGAAGTATTTATTGCCTTAGGAAAAACCCTATTCCACTTGGGTAAGCACATGATCAGTGAGCTATGGAACTAAATACATATAAAACACATTCTCATTTTGTGTACAGAAGATATCTGCTTGCGTAAATGTAGGTATAGTCTTCTTAAGAAAATATAAGAATTTTAAAATAATTTCTTAGTGCACGTAAGAAGTAAAATTTACAACTGTAGGAAAGTAAGTAATAGCATATTATTGAAAACTACTATGAATTGCAATATAGCTTCCAAAGAACATGTGGAACGTCTGTTCCACATTCCATAATACAGGTTGTGAGAAAAAATTGAAAGAGCAGAGCCAGAGTACCATCTTTCCTCCTCCTAGCTAAGCAAAACAGCTAGGGAAACATTTGAAACTTTGGTCTACCTCAAATAAAAATCCCCATGCTCTGAATAAAATGGAGTCTGAGCAGTTGATTCACACAGCTTAAACCAAGTCTGCTGGATTAAAGAAAACAGTTGAATGCAACTGGAACCACATAGTACTGTAGAGCTCAAAAATCAATTAACTTCATAATCAGAACAGGCTCTTTGTTTTCTGTCTTTCAAACAAGACTGTTTCTAGAAATGTGGATCTATTACATCTTCTCATTTTCAAATAATAAGAAACATTTCTAAAGCATCATATACTTGCATCACTCTACTTGGTAGGGATATTTGCTAAAGCTAAAATAGTAAATTACTTGACTCTGGGGAGCATTGCTATGCTAATTAGTTAACTAACTGTTGATTTACTAGTTAATTAGTGCTAACAATAGTTTTATGTGCTAATTTTATTTAGGCAAGTTGCCTTTTGAGACTGTTATAGTGCAAAAGTATATTGTTTGCCAGATTTGAGAGGGCAGGACAGAGACTGATTCAAAGCCTGTTCAACTCCGTGGAGTCCTTCCATTGCATCAAGTATTTGGGCAAATACCACGAGTGCCAAAATTTTTTGATGCATTATTGTTGTTGATCTAAATAATGAAATAATGTGATTGAATGGCTAAAATAATGGAAAAGATGGATGCTGTAGTACAATTTCCTTTCATCTGTTCTTCTCTCCTTACCCTTCAGCATGTTCTTTACAGGATAATCCTTTTCAATGTTTTAATCCACAGCATTCTGTCCTGAGTCCCCATCATGCTTTCCTTGTTACCTGATCTATGGGGTTAACAGTATCAGCAAATATTAATTTAGCTACTGTCTATAATCCAGAGTCACCGACTACAGATGGTAAAACCTAGATCTGTCTCTAATCTGTGTTTTTCTGGATTTAGTGCCAATTCAGCATTGTTAATATAGAGCTTTATGACATTTTGTGTACGCCTCTGTCTCTCTGATTATTCTGTGGCAAACATCCTCTCTGATTTGCACATCCCTTTCATTTTTCACATTCAGGCTTCTCCTGTCTCTAACAGATTCTTTCTGTCTGGAATTGGAGATAGATAGTTGTCTGTATACATCTGTACATAAAGCTCAGGTCACATCAAGTTTTATTATGCAACTTTTTTACCTTTTGGCTAGATAAATACAGTCTTGTCTTGTTCATATCTACCTGAAATGCCATAAAAATAATATTCCAACTTTGCTCTTTTTTTGAACAGATCTGATTTTTCTTCTCCCAGCTCACTCCTCCTACTTCGGTCATATTAAACAATGATCTTGTTTTGTCTCTGAAGATCTTTTAAAGACAGTCTTTTCTTATTCTGTGGGAGTCTACTTGTTACATTTTCAAATAAATACCTCTATAATTTTCCTATGTAGCAAGTCACACTCAGAAGACTCTTTGAAAATATCTGTAAAACAGCCCTTTGTTATTAATTCTAAGTTCCTTCTTAAAATTTTGCTTTGCCTATAAAAAAAATTATTCAACAATTAAGGTGCCAGTAGGTGTAGACTACTGCCTTCTGTATGGATGAATATCATCACACTATCCCTTTCTGTTCCCACTCTGCCTTGTAATTAGATAGGGTATTCTGTGGGGTAATGCACCCTTTCTTATTCTGTTAACGCACTACCTAAACACTTGAGTCTTGGTTCAAAATCAGGACTTTTAGCAGTCTGCCAGTTACATACAACTGGTACACTTTACAGTGTACAACTGATGCTATTAAAAAAGCTCAAATAACAATAATTATAGATTAGAAAAATAGGCCCAATCAGGAAATACAATGACACACTCACAGTGCTTGCAATTCATGTACAGTACCTGATACAATCAAAGAAAGCCCAGGATAAATGCAAATCTTTTCTGTTCTGTGTTTGAAAATCAGTATCTTGTATAAGGCAAATCTAGAAGTAAAGGCTTATGTTTCTAATGGCACAAACCAGATGTTTCCTGTCTGGAGGGTTCCCAAGAAACTAGATCTTAAAAGTGTCATTAGACCAGGGCTGAAATTTGTCACACCTGACAACAGGCTGTTTATAATTTTGAAGAAAATGTAATGTTTCTTCAGGAATAAGAAAGTAATATTATATTTTTAAAGGATTTGTTGCATTCAAATATCATGCTGATCAGAAGTTACTTACAGGTTTGAAACAGAATTGTAAAGACACTCATGGTAGAAATAGCTGAATTGTTGACTGAGGTGGAGTACTTCTCACCTGAAACATCCTCAGTATCAGCAAAATGGGAAACACAGTGCTGTGTTTTAAAAAGATGGGTGAAACTTCTGCCCAGTGAGCCTGGTGACCGTTGTAAGGAAACTGATAGGATATCATCTAAAGAAGCGAATTCGCTGAGGTGTGAATAAACATGACATAGTGGTAAAGTGTCACCATGCATTTTGTAAGTGGATGCCAGGCGTCATGAATACATTGGAGTTCTTTGAAGAAATTAACAAGCAAGTGGATGAGGGAGATCTTATTTGATTTCCAAAAAGTATTAAACAAGATCCAAATTATGTAGACAAATGTGAACTGATGCATATAGGAGAAGAATAATCCTAATCTTCATAAACTGCATTCTGAGTTGATCTTTCCATCTCGCTGTTAACTGTAGTCAGTTCTATGGAACCAGCACTTCTTTGCTCATCAGCAGTCAAAAAGTAAATAGACTGCAGCTTTCCCCCCCAAGAATCATTACAACAGGAAAAAGAAGTAGTACAGATCATTGTTATTCCACTGTTTAAATCTGTGCTGCATCTGTGCTTGGAAAACTGTGTCTTTCTGAGTTTCCTTATCTTAACAGGAATACTGAAAAAACAGGAAAGGTACCCAGAGGGGTTGCATAGGCAATCAAAGAGACAGATGAGTTTTGGTACAAAGAATAACTAAATTGACTTCTCTGCCTGTGATGCTCAATAGAAGAAAGGAAACAAAATAGAGATGATAGGAATTGCATAAAGTCATGAGCACCTTGAAAAGATATATGGTAATCCACAAGGTATTATCTCTTCCAATCTAGCACTAGAGGTAATCACTTGAAATCAGCAGATCCAAATGCCTATACGCTTAGCCCAGGCCTAAATATACCTTTGGTATGAGCCAGTACGGCTGTTCTCATGTTATGTTTGCATATTACTTTCTTACCATGATTGCAAAAAATGCCTAGCAGCAAAAAATCAGTCCAGAGAGTTATAAAATTTCAGTTACATTTAGTCAATATTTCCATGTTTCTACCAGGTTATTTCCTTCTTTATATGGAGAAATCTCATCTGCTGTTCAGTTTTTTTTTTTTATTTGGAAACTCTCATTCACTTCCTCTTTCAGTGCTTGATGGAGCGTTTTCATTCTTTTGGAAGAAATTGGAGAATTTTCCCTTTACTGACTTTCATATTGAGCAATGGCAGGAGGCCATTGGATGTCTTTAAACTGCACCTAGCATGAATAGTATAAAGACTTAGAGCATTCACTGTATGACTGGGCAGCTGAATAATTTACTGCTTTCATGGCTTTGATCTGAAAGTTTCTCACCATATCTGAAAAGAATCTTTTAAATTTTCTGTGCAGATAATATTTTCCAATGTTTTCATAGACAGAAGATTAGATACAATAGAAGAGCATCAGGATGAAATCCAAGTATGTTTTGCTAGTCCCTCACCTTGTAAAATGTTCCAAATGTCTGAGGACATTACATTTATCTGTCACTTGAGTAAATGCACAACATTTTTTTTGGCACTGTGTAACTGTGAATGCATTAATTATCATTGACTTATTAGAAAAATGGAGGCAAAGTGGTCACAGATACTTGATTTCAAATGCTTCATTAGTGATCTGCTGCTCTTATTTATTTCAAAGTGAAACAACCCATAAGCAACAAGTATATCCAAATTTGCACTTCAAAATAAATTTGAAAAACAATTGTACATTTCATTTTCGTCCCATCTTTAATAGCAATAGATTCTGTGCTGGAAACCCAACTCAAACAATCATCCTGTCATCAGGCTACTTATCTGATAGAGCTGAATGGATCAACTTGTAGAGAGTTAAGGAATCTTTTGAAATAATTAAATTTCTCTTTCATCTTTCACTTTATTGTTGGATTTTGAGACATATTATTATATTCTAGATCCCAGAGAATGAAAAAAATGTTACAAGAGACAGAATTATACATCTTAACGCAAAAGGAATAATTTCTATTTATTGTAAATCAGTCTTTACTGTGCCTTGAAGCAAAATTCAAAGACTACCCAATTTTGTAGTTCAAACAACCTAAATATAAATCAGGAGGACCCTTCTAGAGTTTGGGGAGGTGCTGGGTAATGCTTAAAGTGATGAACTCTTTAAAAAAAAAAAAAAAAAAGAAAAACCCCTGTCATTATGATCTTCCCAATTTTCAGCTGTTAGAAAGAGAGGTTCCCTGGGTGGGTTTGTAGGCAGAGAACAGAAGTTTTCAGAGAGAGTGAAATCATTTCTGGATGCAAGATAGCCCCTACAGAAATTCTAAGATTGCTTGTTCATCTAGTCACTCTGACCTTGGAAGCTCAGGCCCCAGTTCTAGGTCATGTCGAATTGTGATGCTGATCTTTTCAAAATTAAACTTTCTTTGCATTTCTGATATGAAGAAAATTTTGAAATATTTTTGGCTTTAAGGTGATTCAGACTGAATGTAAATTAAACTGAAAAAGGCCTTCCTGTCAACAAGAATAACATTTTTTTCAGCCAATTATTGTAACTTTATTATTCCCAAATGGAAAGCATTCATAATAATTTTCTAGTCTAAGTGTCTCAAATGTGACAAAAAAAATAATCAGTTTTCTTAGAATTATTATAGCAGCATTTTAGAAATTTTTCCTATCTGACGTATTTGTAGATCCATTTCACATCGTATTTTACCAAAAAAAAAATAATGAAAAACGTACCTAGCAGTTAATTATCTATATGTATCAGACCTGATTCACTACTGCTGAAATGGATAGTGTATTCTTACTTTATCTGCCTAGGTAGATGATCCTGTGTTGATCTAGCCAAGACAGACACTTAGTCATGACTACGTGGCTCTCAGGGCAAGGGTCAAGGGCATGGGAGCCCAAGTGGTCAATTCAGTGGGGCAGCTGAGGAGCAAGGGCTTGAGGAAGAGTTGACAGATCCTGCAGGTCAACAGTTGGTTGCATAGGTAGTGTCAACAACAGGGATTCCACTTTTATGATCATGGAACCTGCTCTGAGGATAGAAGATGGCTAGGAAGAGATGGGATCAACCTCATCAAGTGGGGCAAAAGCATAATTTCCACAGGCTGGCCAACCTGGTGAGGGAACTTTAAACCAGGAATGATAGGGGATGGAGGTCATGACCCACAATCAAGTGGGTGGTAAACTGGGCTGGATGTAATACCACCCATCAACTGTAGTCTATAAAGTTCTTCAGGGTGTGCCATTTGAAAGCGAGTGTTCAGGGAGAAGTGGGATGAGTAAAAGATGTTGCTACCTCTGAATTACTTTGCTACCACCTTTAGTAATAAAGGCTCATTAACAAGTTGATTTAAAAAAAAAAATCCACACAGAAACCAACACAACAGAACCACTACAGAACAAGCCTTGTATCTTTAATTTCTCTCTTTCTGAAGCTCTCACCTTCATGCCCACCAGAACTTACTGGTTGATTTGTGTGACGGTACAAGACTAATTGTTGTGATCAAAACAGCCATTTTTTAAAGCAAAATGCTATTTAACCTCATGAGTACTGACATAGAACAATAAATAAACTAGATGTTTCTCTTCATCAGCAAGACTTGCATTTGATACTGTGGTTTAGTTTACTTGTGGTCGTCTCTGCTTTTCTCTTTGCCTCCTGTTTTTTGCTGTTTTGTTCTAGAGCTTTGGGGGCTAATTTTTTTCAGATTTTATTTTTTTCCTGCTTACTTTTTCCCTAACCTTTGCCACAATCTCCAGAGTTACTCGTTAAATGCAGGATGGTCTGAAGTAAATATCACTGCTGATAACAATTTCCTCATCTTTTAATTATTGATAAAGCATAGCATTGTAGAAAAGGAGGAATCCTCAGTTAGTTAAGTAGCCCTCCAATGCCTATCTGGCAGTAGTTAAGGCATCTCGATGAATGTTCTTGATTTGGTCTTAAAACCTTGGAGATGGAGCTTTCCTGACACCCCGCTTCCTTAAGCTGTTTTAGTGCATCACATTACATAGGAGTAGAAAATGTTTATCAATGTCTATTAATAGAACTAATGTATATGGAACACATTAACATATATAAAAATCATCTCTTGTCTTGAAGACAGGCTCCACTTATGCATAAAGCCTGCAATAATATTCTAATGGACAGAACATTAAAAAAAAGTTAAAATATTTTGACAATTCTTTAGTGCTTCAGAAATAGCACAAGATATAATGGTTCTGCTCTGTCTTTTATCTATTCCCAGTCTTCCTGAATTTCCTCTCTTATTTGGCTTTATTTTAACATCTCTCATTTGGTGTGTGAATTAGCCATCACTTTTGGTTCAGAGCTAGCTCAAGGAGCAACGAAAAGAGACATCAGAAAAGATTAGCAAACCTCAGAGGATGGTGGGCTGGTAATTTTGTCAGTAGTGGAAGAGGTAGGAATTGCCTCTTTGAGCCTCAGGCTCAATCCTAATGGTTGATTTGTTGTTATAGAAGAGAGAGTTGTGCTGGGTGAAAACTGCTGCTGTGTGTGGGCAACCACTTTTTTCAACCTGTTTTGGGGAAGCGATGATGCCAACAGGAGTAACTCAAAGAGCAGGTTATGTGAAAAGGTATAAATATAACCGCCCAGCTCAGTGGAGGAAAAGAGAGCCTTGCTCTTAGGGGTCCCTTCTGCTCCTGCCTCTTTTCCTCCCTCAAAATTATGTTTGGAAGTGATATTTCAGGTTTTTTTGTTATTTGGCAAATGTCTGTTTCAAGAAACTCTTGAAGGGAAAAAAAATATGATTCCATGTTGAATTATGCTAATTCCAGTCCAGTACTTCTCCAATTGCCCAGCTGTGAGTGATTCTCAGACTGTGATTCATGCATTGACACTAATGGCACATATTGTTGAGTAAGTAGCCAAAAATATTGTATTTGTTCAAACAACAAGAAATAATTACTGCAAGTGTTGTAAACCAACTGAAAAAGATTTTAGTGAACTTACCCCCCCCCCAAAAAAAAAAAGAAGAAAAGAAAAAAAAAAAAGAAAGCAACATTAATACCTGAAGGTAACTTTCTGAAAAAGCTCTCACTTTAGGTTTTCTCCCTTGGAATTTGTGTCCTTGCCCCTGGACAGATAGACATTCTACCTTGCCTATGCCATGACTGAATAAGTTAATGAATTAGAAATAAACCCTAACCAAATATAATAGAAGTATGAGAATGAGGTGTAAGGAGGATAAAATGCCAAGAAGATATGCATTGAACCTTTCTCCAAAATACAATCCAAGCTTAAACTGATAAAAAGATTTTGAAGTAAGAGAAAGTTGGATTAACTTTTACATTTTATTTTTTCTTCTCTGTTTTATATTCTGTGCCAGATTTATGCATAAACTGAAGCCAAAGGGCTGTAATATGGGTTGTTGTTTTTTTTTTTACCACTGCATTAGTACATCAACCCTTATTTGTATGATTTAAGGATTGCTTTTATTCTTTACTCAGGTGCTGACTGCATGTTTGGATTCTTGGTTAAAAAGCTCCACACCAGTAATAAATCCTTGCTTCTAATGGTACCATCTGAAACTAAACTCTTTCAGGAACTTCTCCAACAATTTACTTTAGAAACCAAAATTTTGGTTGATGATCATTTTGTCCAACCTGCTTCTTGAAGCAATATCATTGTCAACACCAGCTTAGGCCAATTGTGACTTTGTCTAGCTTTCTTGAAAGTGTCTAAGGATGGAGAACACACAGCCTCTCTTGGTATGTTTCAGGGTTGCACCACCCTCCTACAATCCAGCCCAAGCCTTCCAAGCTGTAGCTTACAGCAGTTAGTTGCCTTTTGATTTAACATTCACTGTTCCTGAGAAGACCTTGGTTACACCCTGTTTGTAATGCCCCTTCAAGCAGTTGTAGACTGCAGTTTTGTCTGTCTCCTCCCCTACATACTTTGCTTCCTTCTCACCAGACTGAACAGATCCAGTCACTCGCCCCCTCCTTGTAGGCCATGTGCTGTGTGCCTCTGATCATCTCCACAACAGGAGGAGACCTGCAACATCCTTCTTGAGCTGAGAGGCCTGAAACTGGACACAGGCACAGCCTCAGCAGGACCAAGTAGAGGTGGGGGGAAAATAATTTCTCTTGCTCTTCTGGCCACATTCTTCCTAACATAATTTGCATGCAATTTGCCTTATCCACAGAGAATGCTATTGGCTTATATTTTATTTGGTTTCCATTTTCCAGGAGGGCTGCTGCTCAGCCCAGTGTTTTTCCAAACAGTACTGATGCACAGGTTTATTTGGCCCTGGGTGCAGAATTTTGTACTTCTCATTGAACTTTGTGAGGTTTCTGTTGGTTCACTGCTCCAGGGTTCCTCTAGCACTGAGGCTGTGCTATGTAGTGTATCAGCCTCCCTCCAGCCCCAATTTAGTATCATCCATGAATTTGAAGATGAACTTTTTATCATCATCCCAGTTATTGATAAATATATTAAATAGCATTGGCTCCAGAGTCAACCTCTAGAGTATTTATTACCTACCACAAACTAGGTGTTGAGCCATTATTGGTGCACTTTGAGTCCAGTAATCCATCCTGTTTTCCACCCATGTATCTGTCTGTCTGCTCAGCATGTACTTCCCTAGCTTACAGGTAAGAATGCTGTAAAGCAAAAGCCTTACTACAGTTGCATTATATTGCACCCACCACCTTCCTTTGGATCATTTAACTAATTGTTTCATCGTAGAGTCAATCAGGTTGGCCAAGCACAATCTGGTTTCCTGGATCCTCCATGATTTTGTCAAAGTTGAATTATTTGTCAGGAACCTCTTTCAATCCCCATGATTTTTTCTAAGTGATAGATAGTAACCTAATGAATACATTGACCAACTATTTCAGCACCCTGAAATGAACCCCATTTGACTTCAAGGACTGGAATTACTCTTCAGAGTAATTACTAATTCTCTAAGTAATTCCCTAACCTGTCAGTATGCTTCTGTTGTCTTTGCCAGTGAAATCTGACACACAAAAAAAGAAATGCTGTTGAGTGTTTCAGCCTATCCATGTAGTCTGTCACTAGGTTTTCTCTCCCATTCGTCCACTCTTTGTTCTTGCTGAAATTCCATTTGTTGCTGCCATACTTGTAAAATCCCTTCTTGTTACCCTCTGTGTCCCTCACTAGTTTTAGGCATAAATGCTCAAACAGTGCTTTGGTATTCCTCCTCCTTTGCTGCCTGCTTTTATATCTATTTCTTATATATTCTTTTGCCTTCTAGTTCATTAAGGGGCTTCTTGCTTAGCCAAGTGGATCTTCTGTTGAAATACCTGGTTTTCCTCTACAATGGGATGGACTTGTTCCTGAGCTCTCAATAAGTTTTCCTTAAAATATTGTCTAGTTCCCTTGACACTTTTCCACATCATGTCTCCAAGAATATTCTGCCTAGCAATTCCCTAAATAAACTGCAGTCTGTTCTTCTGAAACCCAGTCATAGTTCCATTGTTTGTATTCCCAGCCTACTTCTGGATCAATCACATCTCATGGTTGCTGCATCCAAATTTCCTATCTGTGTCCACATTCACCATCAATTTCTCATTGTTTTTGAGGAGTGGGTTGATAGAGCATTGCCCTTGGTTGGCCACTGTGCTGTTTGTGTTGGGAAGTTACCATCAACATAGTCCAGAAACTCCTTGGATTACTTGCACGATGCTACGTTGACTTTCCAGCCAATGATTGCAGTATATCCATGTAGAAATCCTCCACAAGACTGTAGACCAGTGATTGGGAGACTTCTATGAGTTATGAGTCTTCTATGAGTTATGAGACTTCTATGAGTCCTCAATTACTGGAGAAAGGCATATGTTGCACCCATTTCCAAAAGAAGACAGACATTCTGGGAACTACAGGTTGGCCAGTCAGCATCACTTCTATCATGAGGAAAATCATAGAGCAAGTTCTCTTGGAAGTTGTTTATGTGAACAGGAAGGAGAAGATGGTGAGTGTGAATTAGCATAGATTTAGGGTATATTGTGCTTGACCTACCTGATTGTCTTCTGTGATAAAATGACTAGGTCTCTTGTTAATGGTTCATACTCTACCTTGATACTAGTTACAGTTCAATTTCCTCAGGGGTCTATCCTAGGATGTGTCCTGTTAAATGTCTTTGACAATGATCAGGAGGAGGAGATGGAGTGCACTGTCTTCAAATCTGCAGATGACACCAGGGTCTAGGGGGTGCAGTTGCTATGTTTGAGAGCAGAGCTGCCATACAGATGGACCTAGACAGGCTGGAGGAATGGGCTGACAGGAACCTCATGAAATTCAACCAGGAGAAATGCAAAGTCCTGCACCTGTGATGGACTTCATCCATCCAGGGCCTAACTAGCTGGGGAACAGCTCTGCTGGAAAGGACCTGCAGTGCTGGTGAACAGCAATCTGTGTGTGTGCCAATACTGCAACATGGCAGCAACGAAGGCCAACAGTATCCGGGGTTGTATCAGTGGTAGTGTAGGCAGTAGAGAAAGGGAAGTGACTATTCCATTTTTATTTGGCACTCATTAGACCACATCTGGAATACCACATCCAGCTTTGCGCTCCTCATTACAGGAAAGATGCTAATAAACTTCAGTAAACCTAGTGGAGAGCCACATGGTGGGAGCACATGCCTTGTGGCTGAGAGAAGTGGATTTGTTCAGCCTGCAGAAGCGATGGCTTTTGAGCATGCCTAGCCTAAAATCTACAAGGAGGTAATCAAGGCTCTTTATTAAGATGCCTGATGGGAGACTGCGAAACAGGAGTCTAAGTTGAAGCAGAGGAGGTTCTGACTGGATATAGGGGAGAAAAAAAAAGCATGATGAAGAAAATAATTAAGCTGAGAGAGGTTGTGCAGTCTCCATCCTTGGAAGTTTTCAAGGCCAGACTTGCATAAAGCCTTGAGTGAGCTGAGCCTGGTGAGTGGAAGGTTGGACTAAAGACATCCTGAACTGCCTTCCAGCCTGGATGATGCTGTGATTCTGTAGACTTACTAAAGTTAATGCACATCGTAGTACTTTTATGCAGTAACTTAAGACCTTTAATTCACATGCTTTAACTTATCTAAACATTTCCCAATAGCCAAGTGTTAAGGATTCTTCTGAGAATATACTCTGATGCTTTGCAGTAAACAAGCTTTTATTGTTTTGTTTTCAGTAAGCTGAGAGTACACACAGACAACAGCATGATGGTGGGATAACGATAATTTTCAAATCTATTGCTTAATTTGTCCTCCAGGAAAGTTATGTAGGCCTTCCTAGATAGGCCTTCCTATCAACTGGACATATAGCTGTGAAGATGTGATAATACTATCAGCTTATGTTAGAAAGTTAGAAGGCAATTCAGGAGAACTGGCGATTCCTATTGCAGATAGTTTTTGTTGGTTAACAGAGAAAATCAGTGTTGTAGCCTAGATAAGAGAAATGTTTGATTAGAAGCTTGCATTTCAAAGATACTAAGCTCCTGCCATTCCCACTGATTTCAGTGGAGCTGGATCTGCTGCCTAACTCTGAAAATAGAGCAGAAATTTCTAAATTGTTGCTTGCACACATGAATACCTAAATCTAGGTATCTAACTTCATCTAAAATACTTAATTCTACCTAAAGAGGTACTCTTCTTTTTCTTATGGAGTAGCCTGGTATTTCACACACAGCAGATAGCAAAGCAAATGAGATTAGAAAGTATTTAGAATGTCTTAAATTTACCTAATTTTTATTTATCATTTACCATATGAGTTCAGTTGGTGGGAAATAGACATACATGGAGATTTAGGCACATCGACTGTGTGTTGCAGAACTAGAGATTTTTGTCCAGAGGTTGTATTTGTCAGCAAGAGGATCTCGATTGGAATATTGATCTTGTAAACTACAGTCCATTGAACTGTTTTTGTAAAAAGTACCTGGGAATAATTCTTACTTGCTATCAAAATGTCTTTTCCATCTTATGAGTTGCCATAAGGTATTTTAAAAGATCTCATTTTACAAATAACTTACTATTTCTTTTTAAGTTGTGGTCTTGGATATGAAAATTTTGCAGTGTGTTCAGACTGTGTAATATTTTGAATTGTTTTGAATACTGGCTGGCAGTAGTTTGATGGGTTTTAGGAAGCAAGTAAATGTCTTTCTTAGCCAAACATGAAGATGTGGGTTTTTTTTTAATTTGGGTCATTTGCCATATGATCCACTGAAACTTTTCCTTTCTGCATAATCCAGAAATTCTAAATTCTTAAACTAACCTGTACCGGGGCATTATTTAAGTTAAGCAAAACTATTAAAGGCTTTTAGTCCTCTGAAACTGTGCTTAACTTTATATATGCAGTGTTAATCTTTCTCTAGTCATAGGCAAAAATATTGTATCAGAAGTAGTGGAACTTGTACCACTGTAAAAAATTATGGTTTTTTACTTCCATAGGATTTAAGTTTTAGCACACAAAACAGATTTTCAGGTAATGGTAATTGTTCGTATTCTCATGTCTTGTTTTGAATGCCTGATTTTTGTTTGTTTTTTATTTGACAGTGGTGCTATTAAATACTACTTTGCCTTTCTTTATTTTATTGATATCCACCAGAGGAGGAATATACTTGAATCCAACCAGTTCAGATTTTCAGCTTTATTCTGCCTAAGCAGGATTCATCAGGGCAGCAAGATGCTCGTTGCTGAAGAGCTCTCCACATCCAGCACTGAACAGTGTAATTGACTGGTCATCAAATCATTGAAAAGTCCCTGTCTGAGTTCGGATTCAGCCTTCAGGCAAAAGAGACAGAACTGTGAATTTCAGTAAAGCCATGTTCAGATATAGCAGGCTAAGATCAGTCCTTTAGTTCAGCTCATTGGTCAGGGCATTGTAAATAAGGGTGCAAAAGGCATCACACGCTTTACATGGAACATAGCATTGAGTCTGCCTGCTGATCTTAAGACGTAGACTTTTGTCCATGACCTTTTACACTGCACTTGTTACCATTGTCTGTGGGAACCTAATATGTGAAATTATCAATGTTGCTGGTCATACCCGAAAATCTGCTATAGTTTAAACCATCATTTCTTCAGCAAAATTTTTAAGAGCCAGAAAAGGCCATAAAAGTTGCATTGCCAAATGTTGCAGTTTGTGACTGGGTGCCTGCCATGCAATAGAAATCAAGTTCTGAGCTAAGTGCTAGTGAAATGTGTGGGGAGAATTAGTCACTTCTTAGGAGAGCTCAGCATGCAGCTGCCTGGTAGCCCATAGGGACCTGAGGCAAGAAGGAGCAACCCATCCTCTGTACTAAACATACCTTTCTAATATTTCCATTCCCAAGGCTGGATCATCTCTTTCTCACAGAAAAGTCAGAGAACGTGTGCCATTGTAACAGTGATTGGAAAACTTGCTTGGGACCCCATGTTTTCAAATATTACTGTATTTTAACCAACACTTTACTGGCTGTTTTAAGGGAGCATCTCTCACTCTGTTTTCTTGATATTGTCCTGCTTTGTTTAATTATCTCTAAAAGGAGATGAAATAGCTTCTGTCGTATGCCATAGTCACTGGCTTGTAGGCACTGCTCTGGGATAAGCGAGATGTAGATTTAAGTTCAAGCACCAAATTAAGCTGAATAGGGATTTGAACTTGAAAGGAGATTGGTGCACAAGTGCTTGCAGGTACCCCCTCTCCTTCTTTGACTCAGTTTTAGGTTTAGACATGATTGAGAAGTGCAAAGAATTTTCTCAGGCTGTAGTCAAAAAGGAAGATGACTGCTTTGTCTGAGGATCTGGTATGGGTTTCAACATTCGCTACAGGGTCTGAACAGCATGGCTGTATCAGGACTGAGGCAGATGCGTCTATGCTGGTAGTCAGCGTTGGTTTTGTCACAATGAGATTAGGAGATGCTCAATATGTGTTCGCATTACAAATTATAGTGGAACAGCCATCTGATCATTTGAAATTTCTTGTGCATTTTCCTATAGCAATGGTCTTCAAAATTTTGTTCATAAAAGCTGTATCTAAAAAATAGTATATTTTTAAACAGCAGATCTGATCACTCATTAAGTCTTCAATGTTAAAATTTCACTCAGAAAGTCCTAATAAAAGTAAAAGTAGGTAGTTTTTGGTAAAAGGTTGCAATGCAAATAATAAAACCATAGAATCATAGATTAGTTTGGGTTGAATGGTCTAAAATTCCATGACCATAAAATCTGCAGACTAAATTTTCATTAAAAATAATTACAATCTTCATTAATTCAGTGTGAATGTTTGGTTGAGTCAATCTCATATGTTCCACCACAGTAATGCCTTGGTGATGAGTTTATGAAATTGACATTTTGGGGGGGAATATTGTATTTAATTATTTATTCATTTTATGTGGGATACTGAGAACTATGCTTTTGTAATCACACGTACACCAAATGAACATAGAGTAGGAAGTCACGTGCTAGCTAGTGAACTGATGAAATCAAATTGCAGGGGAATGATCCAGGGGGATGAAAAGCTCATGCTGCCACCAGGTTAAAGCTGTGAATATCTCCCCCTTGACGGTATTCACACAGGAATCAAGGGAAATGTGTAGAGGGCATGGTGGAAATCTTTGACATGCTGCTGGCTACTGCTGCTCGGTTTCGCATGATGAACCTTCAAGGAGAGGAATTTGTGTGCCTTAAGTCCATCATCCTGCTCAATTCTGGTAAGTGATGTGCTTTGCTGTCACTTGGGTAATTGTGGGTGCTTCTGCATGTGGTTGAATGCTGCTTGTTGTTGCTAATGATGTTTTCAATTTGAGACAGCAGCAATTGAAAGGGGGCTGTCAACATAGATGCAGGCAGAGCCACCAGGCAGGAATGGAAGCGAGCAAACCTGTTCAGTGATGCAGATGGGGCCCAACAAATTAATGCATTAAGTAGTTGATACACTGCATGCAGCTGATGTGAAGGGCGATCAGAGCAGTGTTTTGAACTAGGTGCTGGCAGGTCTTAAAGCTCTGATTACAAGACACTGAAGTAGCTGAAGCCACACTTAGGGCATCCAAAGGCAATGCTTAGTTGTAAATCTACACCTTCCTTTTTTGGTCATGGCAAAATAAAGGGCAATAATGGCAAAAATGTGGCTGATTTTATCATGGTTTAGTTTATATTAAAACACAGGCATCTAAAACTGAGGTCATCACCTTCTACTTCCTTTATAGTTGATGAAATAAGTATTTTTGGGCTGTAAATCTCATTCTGAAGTATACTTCAACAACAGGTGACTAGATGACAAGTGTAGGTATAGATATAAATATATAAGGTTAGCTCACTTGTATGCTGCATGAGAAGATTAAAATAAGCAAATTCAAGTTGAGGCATGTGACAGAAAATTTCTGTTGCACACCAGAGGATCCTTTTCTGTTTGAAATGCAAAAAATACTGAGAATTTCTTTTTAAATGCAGAAATGAGGCCCACAGTGTTCTCACAGAAGTGATGGAGGTCTAAAATAATAATGTAGGCACCAAAGTCAAAATTTTAGACCTAATTCTCTGCTAAGTTGTTACCTAATGACTAAAGATGCCAGAGTTTCCAGCCCTGAGGATTTACCCACTTGTTCTTCCATTTTCCTGTTGGGTTTGAACTTGTAGACAGTATCAACCTGCAGACAAAACACATGTGGAGGGCTGTATGTCCTTTTTATCCAGTAGTCTAACAGATCACTTGCCCAAGTTGCATGAAATACAAATTCAGGTAATTCCCACCAAAGGCTAACTCTAAACACAGCAGACTGTTTTATTGATCAGGCACTTCTGCCTTTATGGAAACTTGGACCCAGTCTACTAACAACAACAACAAAAAGTTCAAGCAAAATTATATGTTTATACAATCAAATATAAAATGTTTCATTTATGTTCTATGAGATACTAAGGTTCAGGTTTTGTTGTGATTGTCACCACTTACCAAAAAGTGACATCTGAGGCAAGCACCTGGCATATTAGGAATGAAGGGCTAATGTTTTTATCTTGGATGCCAGAGTGTGACAATTGTAATTACTGTTTGGCATTTTATTTTCCTTTTATTGTCCTGATAATTATAACAAAATATTTCCTAGAGTTAAATGTTCTTCCTGAAAAGTGATGCTCGTCCAGATCTTTAGCTAATACGTTCAAATGTAATTATCCTCTTAAATAAATGTAGAATATGCAGTTGATTTATAGAAATATTGAATTAGAATTAGGGAAAAAAAAGAATCAGAAGTTTGAATAAAACACATTAGATGTTCACGTCTTGAAAGTGAAGACTTCAGGCCATACTATTGAGAGTTTTTGTCCCACTGCTGCATTTACTATTGATCCAGAAAACTAAATTTGTTATTTAGACAAACCTCTGCCAGACATCACCAGCTATCCTTCATGAGCACATCTCACTTTGTTAATGGGATTTTTTGTTTCATGATTCCTCTAAGGAAAAATTGTAAAAAAAAAAAAAAAAAAAAAAGCAAGTGAAGTCAGTGGTAATCAGAGGCAAATTTCCTTCTGCACATAAGAGAGATGGGACCACTGAGTGAGGCTAGGAGATATTAGATCTTCATTCCTTCAAGGTTCATATTCAGCAGGTTCGAATCACTGGTGCTCTGTGTGGTAGAAGGTCAGAGTTGATCTGATGATCTGATGAGTGATCTGATTTTGGGTGTGGTGGTTTTTTACATTAAATGAAAGTTTATAGCTGCTCAGAAGTCTGGCATTTTTACAAGAGTCTTGACGGTGATAGATCAGAGGGCATCGTTCGGGTTGAGCTGTTACAGGTTCATGATGAAAGCAGTTTATACCATTGTTATGCAGACCCTCATGTATTGCTCTGACTTGCTTACTGCACTTATTGCAGTATATCTGAGTACACTGTAAACTGAATGTGTATGTATATATGGCCACAGAACGTATGTCTGTATTGCTTGTAATTGCCTTTATGCATAAAGGTAATTAATTTTAGATTTCAGTTTTTGCATTCCTATAACCAACTAATTTTATAACTGTCTGAGGAGTTAACTACTAGGTGGTGGGAATGTGGACACAAGTTTCTGACTGTCAGACCCTTTAGATGCCCAAATTAGGAGGGTAGACTGCATTACAGAGATTACTAGCATAATTTGAGGTATGTGCAATAGTTGTGTAAGTGTTGGTTGGGATAGATATTCTAAAATGTCTTCTGGACATGCTTTTCTTCACAGAATATAGCCAGCCTCCTTAGGTAGACTGTTGGACACACATGAAATATTATGTGCTCTGAAATACATGGCATACATGATGTGTGAGGAGAGGCTGAGAGAGCTGGGTTTGTTCATCCTGGAAAAGGGAAGGCTAAGGGAGGATCTAACTGCAGTCCTCAGATAGCTGATGAACAGGTTGTGGAGAAGCCAGGGCGAGATTATTCTCAGAGGTGCAAGAGGAAAGGACAAGCTGCAATGGAGACAAGCCACAGCAAGGGAGATCCTGACTAGATGAACAGAACAAAAAATCTTCCCAGTGAGAGGTTAAGCACTGGAACAAGTTGGCCAGAAAGATGGTAGGATCTCCATCCTTGTTGATACTGACAACTCATCTGGACAAAGCTCTGCGCAACTTGACCTAACCCTGAAGTTACCACTACTTGAGCAGGAGGTTGAACTAGATGACCTCCAAGCCTCCCTTAACCTGATTTTTTTCTGTGATTGCACATGTAAATATACACAGATCTTCTACTAAAGAAACAGCAGATAAACACACAATGAATTTTTGGCCCTTATGCTATCTGTAGTATATATGCATACAGTTAAACCAGCTGATCTCAAAATGATTTAAACAAGTGGACTAATTAAACAAATTGGACTAATTACGCTACATTTCATATTTAAAAGCAGTCTGCATTTGCATTCTAAAGCTTGTGTGGATTTAATTCACTGAGTGTATACAAACATTTCTTTATTAAATCCTTGAACATCTGTTAGTCTCTTCATATGAGGTAGTGCTGTTTATTGCTTTTGTTGGACCTTTATTTTCTGGGGGTTTTTTTTTGCAACATCTTTCAAGGCTGTTTAGTATCTTTACACTCCTTTTCAATGTGGTCTTGGGCAAAATGCAAGTGAATTTTTTTAGTTTCACTCAGTGTGTGTGGAAAACATGGAAACTTTTGCTTACAAAGCAAAATATACGTTTACGTTACTTCCAAACTTTTCCTGAGATATCAAGGCAAAAGCATGCCTGTAACAATGACAGCATTGTCTCTAGCTAAATAACAAACCAGAAGGTGCCCCTCTAAAGCTGCAGCAATAAATCTTCGGACTCAAAAGCAAAATTTTAGTTTTGAAAAACACGTTCAGCTCAATAATAAAGGGCTGTTTCTTAACACTGGAAAATAAGTATTAGAAACATGAAAGGGCAACATGATGCCAGATGATTTACTTTTGAGTGTATCATCTGAAGAGCGGTGCTATGTGGCAAAGCAATAGGCTTTCAGTTTGGAGACAAAGATGTAGGTCACGTCTGCCTTAGCAGCTGATTTACCTAATTAGTTAGCTGGTTAGTCTGTAGAGATGGAAAGATTTAGCTGATTTTATGCATCCAGTAGACCTCCTGATACATCATTCCATGTGGCTGTTTATTATTCTTTTCTCTTGATTTTTCCAGCTCCTGTTAAATTGTGCTATTTATTTATTTATTTATTTATTTATTTATTTTGGGGGCTGGATGATTACACAAGTGCATGGTGCAGAGCTGAATTTGCTCATAGCTCAGTCTGGCTTGCTGCAGATCCAGAGCAATGGGGCACGGTGGAAGGGGAAGAAGAGCCTTGGGTATTGTTTTGTGAACCTGAACTCTAAATGTAAAGATATTTTAAACTGGGGTTTATTGTGACAGAAAAGATGTAGAGGGCATTCTCCTCTACAGTAATATGCAAAAATATATCACTATATATGGTGGCGCATATAAAATTGTATCATTATATTCCAACAGCTGGAACGGTAGCACTGCAGTCCCTGAGGGACCCTGTTCTGTGCACAGCTTTGTGCACAGACCAATAGGCTTTACTTGTTTGCAGGGTGGTGCTTCCTCTGTTCTCGCTCCTGTTATGTTTTACAATACTGACCTACAGAAAGAGCTGGAAAACAACTTGGTAGCTATTCAATTTAGGCTTGCTTTCAGCTTCAGAGCTTGGAAAGACCTTTGAGACTGTTAAATTTCACTTTGCTAAGACAATTTTCTGCACTCTTGTTCCAAAACTCTGCTTGTGTGTAGGTATGTGTGTGATGGATATCTGGCATTTCTTTTGGGGAAATTTCTGATCATTGGCCTGGGGCAGGAGCAATCACTGGGGGGGCAGAAAGGAAAACCAAATGTCATTTTTCTTGGCAGTTATTGACTGGCAATTGCCTGAAGTCTCTACATTTCTGGGGGAGTGCTTTTTTTGATTTATACTTTTTAATAGCTTCTGGACTAGACCTAGGTGAGAAACAATTCCTCCTAACAAATTTTTTTTCTTTTGCTGGTTTCAAATTTATGAAACTAAGGGGTATTGCTACAAGGGCACAGTAGCATCCTCTGGCTGAAGTAAACTGCTCTGAAGTCACTGTGGGTTTATGAGACCAATATTTCCTTCTAATGGACTGTGTTTTGTCAGTAATATTTAAGAATCTTGCCCCTACAGGTACCTGCTAAGCTATAAAGCCTGGTATTGTCAGTAGGCATATGTGAGGGTGGTTAAGAGTCATTCAGCTGAGAAAAGCCCCAGGAGCTGTTTCTCTTTGGTGAATTAATTTCAGTAAAAATAATAATGATCATAAAAAGCTTTGTGAGAAAAGAGGCCATTGTACTATCTATATCGAATTCGAAGCAATATTCATTACTGAAATTAAGAGCTCTGACTTATGGTTTTCAGAAGTTGTGCTGTGTTTGAGTTATCCGTTTGGTTTTTTAAAATAGTCTCTCTTTCTCTCATTCGCTCTCTTTAAGAGGCACTCATACCGACATTCACAAACACAAATTTATATTTCTTTTTAGTACAGAAGACCCAAAGTCATAAAACCTAGTTTCAGGTTACAGTCATTGTAGATGTCAGGCCCTTGAAGTACGAAGATGATGTGAGGAGGTGAGGTGTGCCAAGAAGATGGTAAAACTCAATTTCCCTGACTGCTCAGATGCATGACAAAATATTCTTACCTTCAAATCCGATGGTATAGCCCCCAGGCTACAACAAGCTAGAGTATATATGTCTGTGTATGTGTGCATATTAGCATGCATGTGCCTTTTTTTCTTAATATCACTAACCGCATTGCATATTGTGCTATATATGATGCTTTAAAAAAAGCAAAATGAAAAGTAATTCCAGAAAACAATTTTTTTCCAAGGACAAAATCCAAATTTCTTCCTGGCTCTGTGAGCTGATTCAGAAGGGCTAAAGCACATTTGTCAAGTATATTATAGACACAGGGCAATGAACACACCATGATCAAGCCAGTTTGATTGTATTACTGTACATACATCTTAATCTTTTGCTGCCTCAGGACTGGATTATAGTAGTATGACCTGTTTAGAGTTATTGGCTCAATCCAGAAGATGAAAAAACTGGGGCCGAATGCAACAGCTGCCTTATGGCAGCACAGTGCTGTTGTGACCTGATTCACGTTGGCTGTGTGTTGTCATCCAGAGCAAATCCAAGATAAAAATGTGCAAAATAATAGTTTAGAATTTCCCATTTAAAAAGCTGATGTGCTTCATGCACCCAAGAATTACTACTGGCAAAAGGTCTTATTCCTGGGTTAGAGTGTTTTACAGGAGATGTAGAGGGGCTGTTGGAGGGGGAGTTTGAAGGTGTTTTGATAGCTGGAAAAATTTCCTTCTGGTCCAAATCTTCAGGCTGCCCACTTTCAGCAGTAAGCAATGTAAGATGGCTAAATTCACACAGGTTGCTTGGGACATGGTTTTTAAAGAAGAGTCGGGTTTGCAGTTGAAGGAGTACACCTTTCAAGGCTCTTGCTTGGTTGGGAGGGTTTTATTGAGGCGAGTGCATAAACAAACCCTGATTTTGTTTACATGTTTTGTGGTAACATACTAGAACTACAGTTCTAGATTGACTAGCAAACCACCAAAAATCAAACATTAAACAGCAGAGAAAATGGCACAAACTGCCACAGGCCTGGGCTGGTCAATAAGTGTTGCAGAGCTCTCAAGGGGCAACAGCATCTCCTCAAGCTTTCAGAGCCAAGTGACTGATAGAAGAGTGCAGCCCGCAGGTAGGTCTAGCTGCAGGCTGCAGGTGTCACCTGCCACCTGGCCCAGACCTTGGATGGACCTGGGCGGGGAAGAGGCATCGTCTTCCTCCTCCTGCTTTGCCCACAGTGACCAAATCCAAGCTTCAGGGTCATTCAAACCAGTGACCTGTCTGGCAAGCAGGAGGGTTTGCACACAGTCAGCTCCCATGGTTTAACATAGCCGAAGAGGGCAACCACGAGGCGTACCTTGGGCACATCTGACTCCATCAAAGTAATTTTTGTCTGTGGTTTGTTTGTTTTCTTTCTCCTTCCTACTCCAGGTGTGTACACTTTTCTTTCCAGCACCTTGAAATCTCTGGAAGAGAGAGACTATATTCACCGTGTTCTGGACAAAATCACAGACACTCTGATACACTTAATGGCTAAGTCGGGTCTTTCTCTGCAGCAGCAACACAGACGACTGGCTCAGCTCCTCCTCATCCTCTCTCACATCAGACACATGAGGTGAGAGCAAGCACACAGTCAGCTCTCCTGCACTGGTCCCATGCAAGGGACTTGTCGTGGTTTAACCCCAGTCGGCAACTAAGCACCATGCAGCCGCTCGCTCACTCCCCCCCGGTGGGATGGGGGAGAGAATCGGAGGACTAAAAGTGAGAAAACTCATGGGTTGAGATAAAGACAGTTTAATAGGGAAAGCAAAAGCCGCGCGCACAAGCAAAGCAAAGCAAGGAATTCATTCACTACTTCCCATCGGCAGGCAGGTGTTCAGCCATCTCCAGGAAAGCAGGGCTCCATCACGCATAACGGTTACTTGGGAAGCCAAACGCCATCATGCCGAATGTCCCCCCCTTCCTTCTTCTTCCCCCTGCTTATATACTGAGCATGATGTCATATGGTATGGAATAGCCCTTTGGCCAGTCTGGGTCAGCTGTCCTGGCTGTGCCCCCTCCCAGCTTCTCATGCACCTGGCAAAGCACGGGAAGCTGAAAAGTCCTTGACCAGTGTAAACTTTATTCAGCAAGAACCAAAACATCACTGTGTTATCAACATTATTCTCATCCTAAATCCGAAACACAGCACTCTACTAGCTACTAAGAAGAAAATTAACTCTATCCCAGCTGAAACCAGGACAGGACTTTTCACAAATGCATGCACAAACTTTTCCTTCACAGGTGGGAGGGCAAACTGTGTGCAGAGATGTTACCAAAAAAAAAAGTCTACTTTCCGTAAAGCTGTATGGAACATGTGTGCAAAAGAGTACATTGGATTATGGTGTGAAAGGAGTAAATGTTTTCCCCATTTATTTCTTCTAGTTTTCTTTTCCTTTTCTTCTTGTTTTGATAGTGCTGTAAGCAGTATCTACTTTTAATGTTATGTGCATCTTGTATTCTGTTTGAAAAGTACCAAGTAGAATACTAATGTAGCAGTAGTCTAGTTCTGCAAACTTTAGTCTCCTATAAGATTTAATGAAACTATCACTTTTAGGTAGCCACTTTTCACAAGTGGCTTGATTGCAAATCACTTCAGAAAAGAGATTAAGATCATTATGTATATTTTATGGGTGAGGATAAATGCAGACCTACTGAACCCCAATCTAGAGGACTGTGCCCTTTGCTAAGTAGAGGTGAGGTGACTGAGGCACTCTGTTAGTAGTCGCAGCAATGATTCTCCCAAATGTAATTACCTCTTAAGGCAGCTGCTCAGTGGCTGGAGTGTTAACAACATGACAAGTCTATACAAAGATAGAGTAGAGATTTTATTTTTATGAAGGGACAAGAGATGTTGTTACACAGGTTTTAATTTTCATTATTTCAGTTAATAAAATTAAAACTAAAGTAAGCACCATATCATAGCTACTAAAGCTGAAACATGCAGATTTTACCTCCGGGGCTGATATACAGATCTTCAGGAAAAAGTCAAGAGGTGTGTGCATGTGTGTTTTTTTTTTTTTTTAACTTGTGTCTTTTTGTGGAGCTTCTTTGTCTTCATGTTAATCATCCTTTTTTTTCTTTTTTTTTCTTAAGAAGGATTTGTACAATTAAGGAAGTTTCAGATGCATGGTGAAGTTGTTAATTATTGTTGCCGTAGTTTTGTGAATACATACTATTACAAGTGGGCATTTGTTAACAAATTGACTGAGATTATTTTCTAAGGAAAAAATCTGATATTTTAAGTTTTGTTATGGGAAAGCCAAGATTCATCCCATCCACTTAGTCACAGTGCCTAAATTAGGAGCCCATGTGCTCTAGGCTACCTTTTAGGCAAAGGAGAGCAAAAGAGTCACCTTTAGGAGGCAACTTGCTCTTGGGCAGCCTGAAATGTTCTTTGACAGTACCTTCTTCTGCTAACTGTAGCAGGAGCGTACAGCAACTGCACCGTAAGTTAGTTGTTTTGTACAAGGTGGAATTTATATGAACCTAACAAACATTACTAGCTGATAGCTTCTTTTCCCATAGCATATTTGGAAAGTAACCATTGTTTCGTTATAACCCACAGCAACAAAGGAATGGAGCACCTGTACAATATGAAGTGTAAAAATGTAGTTCCACTCTATGATCTCTTGTTGGAGATGCTGGACGCTCACCGACTGCATGCCCCAGCAGCCAGGAGTGCTGCACCAATGGAAGAAGAGAACCGGAGCCAGCTGACAACTGCATCAGCTTCATCTCATTCCTTGCAGTCTTTTTATATAAACAGCAAAGAGGAGGATAATATGCAGAATACAATCTAAACAAAAGTCAGCGTGTATAACGATATGAGAAACCCAGCAGCGTATTACCTAGCTCATGCTTCATTTCATCTATAGAGCCACCTTTGTAAACACTCCAATGACAAGTCCCCTGCATTTTCCACTTGAGAGTTTGTCAAGCACTTGCCTAAATTGATTGCTTATCCTAAATGGAAAACATTTCATTGCTATGGACAGCCAGCAAGGATTGTCAGGCTAACTTTGCAGTGTTTTTATTTAATTTTGCATGTAAGTTGGGTAAGTCCTAACCTAAACCAAACATTCATTTTACTACAAATTAATAGGCCATACCACCCATGTGTATTGGTATCTTCATGAGTGGTAGCCTTTGTTGATATCAACCCCAAATTCTGAGCTCCCTTAATCCTTTACTTGCTTGAAACTTTGAAGCAGTTTGGTAGAGATTCTGGATGACTTTTTTGCAGGGGTAAATGGAAAGTTGATTGGCATCTTAGTGTGCCATAGTGAAGCTGCACTGCTAGTGACTGCCTTGGTAGTTTAGGTAGATTCCCGCCTCTCTTCTTCCTACAGTAGAAAGGAACCCCTGTCTGAGAATAATACTGTTTTACCTTGCTGGCTTACATCAGCAGACAACTCCTTCTCAAGATCATACTGACCAAACTTTTAGGTTCCCTTACCATATCCTCTAGCTGAATTGCATTGCATGCATCCTATCTTGTCTGATCCACAAAGCTAAATCGTTCTGTTATTTGGCAGTGTGTAAATCAAGGGCAACACGGCAAACTGTGATAACATAGATAGTTATTCTTAAATCAGACCAGATGATTACAAAAATCATCAGGTCTTAAAAAAAAAAAAAATCTTCACACACATACATGATCCAGTACTATTTTATAAAAAAACCTCCTCCTGTTCTTTGCTTTGTTGTGCTACAAACCAAGGGGTGAGGATGCCAGTGCAAGACTGGCACAGCAGGGTGGGATGGTCTGAACCCTCTCAGTAGAGTGCGGCCTAGCCTTGTTTGGAAGGGCTGGCATCACAGCCAGAGCAGTAGGATTTGCATTGTCTTGGCTTTCTTTGGCTCTTGTTGCGGCATGCTCAGAAATCACTGTTAAGAGCCAGCTCACCTGTGACATCAGAACTGGGCAATGAGCCTCAGACATGGTGAGGACTCTGGGACTGCATGTCCAGGATGATAAATCTGGCTCTCTCCATGCATGTGTGTAACTGTTTTTCATAACAATTAGTCAGATTCTTCAGACCAACTGTAAATATACAAAAGGTCCACTGACATCAAGAGTTTCAGCAACACATGAAGGAGAGAGACTGAAGAAATCCATACTATGTATTATTCAAAGTAGGAGTCAGTGCTGCTGTTTGCCTCTATGCTAGAAAATTAAATCTGTCAGGGAATGTTGCTGGGTACTGGAATGAGATTATTACGTATTACAGGGATATTTTATTAGTCTAATGATAAACTTCACCTGTGCTATCTGCACTTCCGGTTTACAGGTGCAGTTAGGGATTTAGCATGGACCAGGGACTATTCCAATAGCTGGTTGGAAGCGACCACCCTGCCAATAGAGGTGTCATAGCACATGCGTAGGTTGCTCCACAGCAGCTGTCCACAGTGCTAGAGAAGGGTTCAGGGATGCTTCTTTTACTGCTATAGTTGAAACCTTTATGTTAGATTATGTTGATTGGAATATCCTGTAGTAACTAAATATAGGAAATAATAGGGCAACCAATGCCGTACAGGAGTGCCTATGTCTAATTACGCTCCCTGTTACACAAGCAGAGTCTGTGTGCAGTGAGACCGAGTTACATAGCAATTGTGAAGGCAGTAAGGCATAGGATGTGTTTGTGCTCCAAGTCAAGGATTCGATTCTTTAATGAATGTACATAATGATGTCTGTAACAGTTTCATGTACATATCCGAGGATACGTGCAGTTTAAAAGTCTAAAGCTAGATGCTACCTACATTTGAGAAGATTTCTCGAAAACTGTGCAAGCCTAAACATGTGAAGCCGTCACTGTAAGTTAATAGGCCTTTTATTGATGCATATTATAGTGTCATTTTTTTCTGAATGTGCTGAAGGATTTGTCTTTTTGTGTATTCAGTAAGAGTGTGCGTGTGTGTGTGCGCATGCAAATTTGGTACCTAAAGGCTTTTGGAGGGCTCCTAAATGCCTTGAAAGAAAGTGCACATTTTGTTTTGTTTCGTAGCTGGTTTTCAAATGTGTTGTTAGAAAAATCATAAATGCCCTGAAATGAGTGCAGGCTAAGATCTGAATGGAGCACAGGAATCCCTGTAGTTACACCTATGTGCTTACATCATTGTCATTCACTTGTAGCCTAGTGTGCATTAGAGCTGCTCTTTAAATACTGTACGTGCAACTTGGTGTTCTCTATGACAGAGCACACAGATCAAGTTCATAAGCTGCAAGGCAAATTGGTTTAAATGAACGCCTCCCTTCCTACATACCAGAACAGTTCATTACATTGATTCAAGTGTAAATTTGGCCTAGAGGAAAAAAAAGTAGTTCTTGGAGAGCAATTCACAACAGAGGATCAGATTCTGATGGTACTTAGATAGGGCAAGTACCACTATGCTCTACAGATTTTCCCAGTAAAGATGGATAAATGTCATTTGAAGTGGTACGCAGCAGACAGAAGGGTATCATAATGTATCTTGGAACAGAAGGAATAATCAGTCAGCTCACAATCTTAATTATGAACACTTTCCTAGGCTCAGAACTTGCAAGGAAGTAATTTAGATTCAACCAGTCCTCCCATGTTTGTGGTGACAACAGTGAAGGGCACCCAAGAAAGCAAAACAGTGATTCCCAGTAAGACATTCATTTACCTTGGGGCAGTTTCAGGATCAGTGTCATTAACTTGTTAATGAGATTTTAATTGAAGCATCACCTTAATGAATATAGTAACCTTCCCGTAGTTATCTATAAAGATGATTGTCCACATATCAGACAGGTGAATATAGCTATTCAACTGATTGAACAAAGTCTATGATACAAAAACGGCAACTTTTTTCATATGTAATTCTGAATTATGCTCTTGTGTATGTAAACAATTGTGCCTGACATTTGGTAATTGTTATTTCACAGGATGCTATTTTATGCGTGTGTATATATATACATATATACTTTATATTTGCAGCTGACAAACCAGTACTACCTGAATACCTGGTGCTGGATATTAAATAAAAGTATATAGCATGTAAAAAAACAAATTGAAAGAAAACTATTCAAGGCAGCTAATTATGCTTTTACCAAAACATTCATAGTGATGTCTCTGGACAGGTAATGAAAGAATTATTTTATAATGTTTATACGTGGATTTTTTTTAAAAAAAAATCAAAAACCCAAAAAAACCCCTAGAAACATGGGCAATGTAATATCAGTGCAAGCCAAAAAGAAATAGACCAGATGAACTTGCTTTGCTTGAGAATATGGTTGTTACTGAATTATTACATAAAAGCTTGGGAGGCAGGAGAGGAGATAGGGTGATGTGTAGCACTTAGTGGTGTCTTAGTTTCTGACAATATGTGAAAGCTACTCTGGTTTGTAGCGGTTTGCGCCACGTCTTGATGTTGCAGACTTTGTCTCAGGTAAAACTCCCAGTTGGGGCAGTAGGATTTGTACTGGGGCAAAATAATTTAATGAGAGTTTCTTGGTGTGTGTTTGTGGTAAATTTACTATTATGTTTCAGTGACATCTCTTGATGATTTTTCTACTTCTGTACACTGAGGGGTTTAATAATTTAAAAATATAATTAAGGAAATAATCTGAACTGAGCTCCCAAGGACATTGCAAGGACTGTCAGCAGGTCACTGGACTTTAAATTGAAAAAAAAAAGAAAACCCAAACCACCCCCTTCATCCAAGCCAGGGTTTCTATTGGAGCCTCCATCCATTCCAATTGATGCCTACTGATTCCTTCAGAGTTGTGCCAAATGTTTAAAATGAAACAAACTACCAGCAGCATAAAAATTCTGCCTCACTAGGGCCTTAGACTTATCACAGGCTTTGGTAGGAACACAGCAAGCCTCTCCTGTGTATATAAAATTAGAATGCAACCCAACCTAAAGCTAATGGGATTTTGTATATAAGGTATTCTCAGCTGAACTTACATGAAATGCATTTCTTACTTTGAATAAAGAGATGGCTATTTTCAATGCTATCTACAACCATAATATAGCTTTACAGATAGAAATTCAACACATGTAAAAGAAGGGTCGTGTTAACGACGGTATTGTAATACAAACCTGTCTTTGCTGTCACCTGCAACTATAGCATAATCTTAAATTGATCTGATAATTTTAAATTAATATTTCCCTAATATTGATGTCCTACCCTTTCTACTTGCAATTCCCTTTCATCTTGCAAATGTAGATATCCTTATATCCTGAAAGTTGTTTTCAAAATGATTGTTGCCCATAAGGGTATTTGGTTTTGCACTGTGGTAAAAAAAAAAACAAAAACAAAAAAACCTTTTGCATTCAAATGTGCCTAAAGAAACAAACAAACAAACAAATGTATATGCTGCCATCTTGCAAATTAGTATGCTCTGTACTCCTGTGTGCCTATAATTAGAAGTCTGTTTCTTCAGAAAGTGCCCATTGGAAAATGAAGGGATAGATTGCTGGTCACGAGATTCGCATTAACAAGCCACTGTATGTATCACCTTATTGTATATACTATAAAACTAATGCTTTTGTGTGCACTATGTAGTCTGTCAATGGAAAGTCCTTTCTTTGGTATAGGCTCAGCTGCCATAATATATTTGTTGAAGTATTCTGTTCTTTCACTGATGCATATAAAATTATTGATGTCTTTGTTTTGGTGAGGTTTTTTTTTTCCTTTGTTTTGCACCTAAAAAAGTTCTAAAAAAGTCTAAATGAAAAATCCAAGTAGGCTACCTGATTGGTGCAAGATTTTTATCAATGTATTTGATGTTGAAAATAAAGAATTAACCATAACACTTTGTTTCATTATTTATCTTTTGCATAGTTTTAAAAATATGCTTCTCTGCTTATTGTTTTCCAGTAGCCAGCAAAATGGTACACTATTTTTTACAGAAACAGAAAGTGTCTGTTTCTGTGCATCTAAGTGAAAACTGTTTCTTAATTAGTTTCTTCACCTTCCCCAAAAAGCATCAGAGAGTGGCCATATCTAAAGTCGACAATGTATTAGGTCTAGTCTCTACTTAGGTGACTTCCCTGGTGTCATTCGGAATACTACTTAGTACCTTATACGGTTTAACATGGTTAGTATTTTATATGCTTCATGTTCCTTATTTTGACTTGTGAAACAGATTACGGTGGAAGAGAATTTAGCCTTCTGTAGTTGACTGCCACTTACCATGAGTTAGCTAATGTCAAGTAAAATAGCACTTCTTTCCCAAGTAAAAGCTAGTCCTCAGGGAAAAAATTGTCTTGACTAAACTGTCAGGAAGGGGATAAAAAGAAATGAAAGATACTTTTATTGACATCAACACACTTTGAACTTAACCCTATCCTGTAAAATACTCTCAAAGTTATATTTGGTCTTTGCAAAGAATCAAACCAGTAATCTATAACATTTACATACATATGTAGGTATTTCAATACTTGTAGATATATATCTATCAGTAATATAGAGAGAATATAGTCTCTATATTGATTTTTTTAATCTATTTTCTGTGCTGTCCTGGTTCTGAGTGGGACTATTGACTCATAGATTCTTCTCTTTTCCTACATGAATATATATATGCAAAAGCTCTTTGTTTTTATGCAATGTTTCACTGTACATAACTTGTAACAAAAAAATTGTAAGATTATCACCTTAATTCTAACTGCCATCTCAATGATTAAGACAAGACAGGCAATATCCTTTGTCCTTGTGAAACCTCACCCTATAGCTTGTCAAACGTGAAAGCAAATAGCATATTCAGACTCCAAAAGAAAGCTGGGGACTGTTGGGATTTGTAAGTGCTGAGCAGAACTGAGCAATGGTTCCAAATCATATGACTGTTTTGAAACATGCTTTCATGACAAAGAGTGAGCTTGACTGAGAGTTGCTACGTTGGCCACAAAGGGTGGGCCAGAGTAATATGAACTAATTGCACACATACCTGTGCTTAAAATAACAAAATTGTTTTCAATGCTGACTCAAAATCTGACAACATTCAATGGCTTTATACAATTTTTTTATCCACAGGACCAAATGAGCACTGAGGTCAAATGCTCTTACGGTTCATGGAGAACTGGCTTACCATGACAGCTGCTACATGATACTGAGTTCACAGGCTTAATCCAAAAAAGCAGCTAGACAGCAGAATACTCCTGCAAGATCAAAGACCTGACACTCCTAAATTAAAGATCGAACAGCTAAAGTCTGAGCATATTTACATCTGCAAAAATTATAACAATCTGAATGCACAATACCTGAGATTAGGCAGTCTTTTGCCCATCTCTTTCTGGAGCACGACGTGGCCACACAGTATCACAGTACAGCTGAGCTGGGAAGGCACCTCTGGAGATTCTCTAGTCCAATTCCTGGCTCAGAGCTGGGTCACCTACAGAACATTGCTCAGGGCCATGTCTGATCGAGTTTTGAATAGCCATAAAAGGAGACTGTACTACCTCCCTGGGCAACCTGTTCTAGTGTTTGACCACCCTCACATTAAAAAATGTTTTCCTGTGCTCGGATCAAATTTCATGTGGTTTAATTTGTGCCCATTGCCTCTTGCCCTGTCAGTGGGCACAGCTGAAAAGAGTCTGTCTCCCTCTTCTTCATTCCCTCCCATCACGTGTCTTCTGTGATGGGAGAATGTGGATGAAATGTCACCTTGCTCAGACCCCCAGAGGAGGAACCCACCAGGAAAAGGGCTTCTGCAGCCAGGCACTGGGCACATTTCCACAGCCAGGAGCCAGCTGGGACTCCAGCTTCATTCCTGATTTCTTACATCTGCTTGCTGAAGTAATTTGAGAAATCATACAGCAAGGACATATCTTTCTATATCACTTTTACTGGGCCCATCACTCTTGCTTCCCTCACCACATATACAACGTCTTGCAGAGCAGTTGCCTACTCCCTTGAGGGAGCCCATATACATGCACACAGCTGTATGCATTGGGCTCCCCCCACACCCCTTGCTTTCTGTTTCCTGACATATAAGTAATGCATGTCTTGTTCCAGCGTATTTTATTCTATTTAACTGATTAGAAAGGTATGACAGTTAAGGCATCATCAAAGAACATATCTGACTGCTTTTACTTTTCTCTTAATTAAGGCAATCCCCTTGTTATGCAACGACAACAGCTTCTTCATGGGCTACAACTTGGTGTTCTCAGTCAGTGGGGCACCCACCCTCTTTAAAAGCCTTGTGGCCATGCTTATTCTTCAAAACTGAATGATGGATTTTTTTTTTTTTTTTTTCATCCAGATACTGCCACATTAAAAGCCCCATGAAGCAGCTGTTTCTTAGGCTGGAAAAGTCTTACATCTCTTTCCTCTGCATTACACTGCTTGTCTCCACCACCCAAGGCAGTGGAGAGGAAAAATCCAAACGTAAAATAACACTCATTAGCATGCTCACAGAGAAAGAATGCCCACAGAAGGGCGCTGCGTATGTGGTTTTTCTTATGCCCAGCCAGGCTCCAATTACTACCTTTCACCATGGCATCCTGCAGACACAGAGGATCAAGTGTAAAAATGTTCATGAAGTCTTCAGGAAAATTGACCATCAAAATAATAACATTTGGCACTTATCTCAGCAGGAGCAAGGCTAACTAGCTCTCATGTCCCTGTAGGATCTGTGGTTGCAGTATTTAGGTGTTACTCTGCTAATGTCTTCATTTCTGCAGGTATACAAGTGATATAAAATTAATCTCTTGTTGTTTTCCATTCCTACACATTTGCGCACCAGTCCAGTATGTTACCATTTTAAACAGCTGAAAAATGTGCATGTGAGGAAAAGTTATGCTTTCAGGGTTTTTTTTAACCCAGATTTTGCAACACATGCTTGGGACTGTAAGTTATTTAGCTCCTCTACACAAAAAGACTGAGTGCTCCTTTCTAAGACAGAAAGATTTGCTTCTTGTCAGACGTCTTTTTTGTTTTCCACTCACCTCTTAAGAACCTGTGTTGTCCATGAAAAGGTAAAACAAATGTGTTACGCCGTAGAGGTAAGCAAGAAGTCCTACTGACTTCGCAGTGAGAGTCACAGTAGGGCACATAAAAGCTTAGAAGTTTAGGCATTCATATGAAAGCAGAAAAGTTTGAGTTCCAATCTGCCTTTGCAGGATTACTTTTTGCTTATGTTAAATCTGAAAATAGGAAAAGAAACTGCAATGCAGAGAGCCTGACCTGAGTAACCTTTGTGCAAACTACATCCACATCTGCATCATCCCTGACATAGCTCACCTCTTCTCCCCCAAGGCCACCTCTGACACAATAAATAGACAATACTTTCCTAAAGCCTCCTCTCTCTTCCAAAATTTAAATGAGCCATTGTTTCATTCAGACCTCATTGTGGTCAAATCCATTTGCTATGTCTCAGGTCTTCATATAGGTTTTTACTGAACCTAGCAGTTTTTACTAGTTCATTTTTTGAATGATATATTAAGTGGCACCAAACAATAGAAATCACAGCTTTCAGTTCCTGTCTGCTTTTAGAGCTGTCATTTAATATAATTCACATTTCTATCATTTAACCAGGCCTTAGTCTATGACAAGTCTCCAGTGCTTAAGGTTGCAGTTATTCATTTCCTTTATCTTGTTTCACAGATTTTTATCTACTGCTTTTTGGGAAGACAAATTAATTCTCTAAATCATACCTATTTCTTTCTTTATTGTGGAATATTATTAGAATATTCCAATGTTCTTAATATTATTAAAACGAGCATAACTTCTCCCAAATATAGGTTTCAAAAACAGCCAGCCACTGCCTAGAGTAGTTCCCTTGTGTAGGGAACTCTGGGAATATAAGACACACATTCTTCCCCTAAAGCCAAAAGACAAATGACCCTCTCCCTCCAACTCCCCACTCCCCCCTCAACTTAGGCAAACACTGGTTTAAATGAATTCTGCAACTGACTGCTGCAAGAGTTGAACAATTTTATAGCCAGACCACCCAGCTTAAACACAAACCTCACTATGGCATTTCCTGATCTTTTCCTTTCCACAATCCATTGCTTTAAACAGCAAATAAAATGCAGGAAGTGCAGCTAAGTGAGATCATCAATGCTCTCTTCTTTTCTCGCTTAAAAATCTGCATTTCTTCTCCTTGACTCTGCTCTTATTTCCCAGAATCCTCCTACATTTGCTAAATCCTGATAGCATCTGTAGTTTGAAGACTGTGAGCAATGAGTTTGTTACGCTTTTGAACATGCACACAGATGCACATGATGATGATGAGCATGTTGAGAGATGCTATCAGTTGTAAACAGATCTCTCAACCACAAATAGCACAAGACTCTGAGGGTGAGGGATGACTGTTCATAAGGCAATCCCAGCAGTTTTGTCCTCGTTCGATAACCAGCTGTAGGAGAAAGTTCTAAGGAAGGACAAAGCAAGACTGCAGGTGTTCACAGCATTTGCAGCGGAGCTGGGAGGGTCGCAAACCAGTGGCAAGACACTATCGATCTGTGGCAGAATGAAGCCATTATTGCTGCTGGAACAGGGTGGGGGATAGGCAATGGGTATCATCATTCCTCATCAAGCTGTGAGGAATAAGGGCACACTATTTCTGTCAACTTCAGATTATTTGTACTCCTAACACTGTCAGATGTCTCTAAATACTATTTTTAAGTCTGCCTTCAGATTTTGTAAAACACAGTCCACAAATGAAACGCCACGAACAGATGCAGTAAGTTCAGGGCAAATGGTGCTCATTATTTTGCACTATTATAATTATAAGCATAATGAGATAGTGCCTTGATATTACTGCACAGTCTGGAGTCACTGAGCAACCAGTTTCCATTATGCCTTTAAACACCCACCAGTTATGAGGTAACTACAGGCCAGTAAACAGGGTTCAGGGTTGCAAGGTGCATCAAGCTGTGGGGATGATTACACCTCTACAGCAGCTACTGCATCTATCTACAGTAGAAAATGGGGAAAATATAATGCAGTCATGACTGGAGTTCCCCAAGATGCAGACTCTCCCTTCTCTATGTTTGAACACATGCCTTCAACACAGACCCACAGTTCTGCAGCTCCTGTATTGCCTTTCCTCATGCCTTGCAGCTAAGGCCCAAGGCACATTACCAGAAATCAGGCCCTCGTGTTTGCAGAGCCCAAGTAGGTGAGGTGCTTCAGAAAGAGGGTAGATGATGGGTTGCAGGCTTATCACAGAGACAGGGCACCTCAGACTCTAATTTTTGCATTTCTTAAAAAGTTTGTCCACACCCAAGTCTTCTGTGACAGCATCCCAATGAGACAGAGGTAAGTAGAGAGAGCAGCTTGACGCTATCAGGATGAGAAAGATGCCCAGACTGCAAAGCTGGCTAGTGCCACTGGCTGCAATGCTTGACAGCTTTCTGGGTGTGTTTTTTCCCCATCTAGAGTTGCCCCAGGGAAGTGGGGACGGCATTCGAACAACCAAAGGAAACAGAGGCTACAGAGTGGCAAAAGAGCTGGCAAAATTCAAACGTCAGGTTGCAATTCAAAGCATGCCAGGTGCTACCTTGTATACTTTGGATAAAGTACTTTATTAATTGCATCTGACATAATTCAAACTGAACTCTTCCTTGCAATCCCCTCTCCCTCTTAACCAATTATTTTCAAACCTCACTGCGTCTCCCTCAGTTTTTAAATACTGTAAGAAATGTAAGGTCTCACCTGTGACACTTTGCTTGGTTCCTTCAACAGACTGCTCTTCTATAGGTCAATACTTGCAGGATATCTACTACCCTTTAGATAACATCTACTTCCATAAGATCACCTATAGTTGGCTGGAAAATAGAAGACAAAGTCAGGCTGAGATCACTAAATTAGTCTTTTTACTCTTTACAATGTTTTCTTTTAAAAGAAAACAAAAATATCTTTCAACAAAAAATTAACCACCAAACCCAGGGACTGGCTGATGAAAGGACGTCTAAAGCACGCAGAGATCTGGACTAACAGGTCTGAGCTGACTACCAAATTATTCATGTAGGTGCACTGATTACTATTGATTAAATTATGTCACCAAAAAGAATAATATCAGAAAAGAGAGGGGGGTGTGTCAATTTTATGGAATCTGTCAGGTCTGTTGCAAGTAACAGCTCATCCTTGTACCCTAAAAGTGTGTTCCTTATCTTTGTCTACCCAGAATCCGTGATTATAGATACTAATCTGGCCTAGCATAACTTCTGAATACCAATGAAGGAAACTAAGCCTTGAAAAGAATATATACTTGTGTCAGTCCAAGTCTGGGTCTCAGACATTGACGATACTTTGTTGATATACAAAGTCCTTTTCAGGAAAATGTTAACGTTACACTTATCTGGAAAGGAAGCTTTATTTTGGCTCCTCCAAATGCTGGAGTTCAGCTTGTGGTACTCTACCTCTGACCATCCTCCGCCTCATACCTGCTCAAATTATGACATCCCAGGAAAGTAATTCTACATAACAGCAATTAATGTGCTTGTATTTTCTTCTGGCTTTTTTTATTTCTGTTACGTAGGCCAATATATTCTAAGTAAAATCATTTAACTCACAGGAAAAATTCACATAGTGTGTCATGGCTTAAAACCCCCAAACTTATTAAAGAGCAGTAACTTAGAGCCATGCTCTGTATTTTTTCAAAATTGAAAAGAATCCTGTTTTGGTCGAGTTCTGACTGATAAGCTGGGCAAAGTGTCTGCCACTGCTCAGTCTGCAAGTTTTCTGCAATATTTCTGGAAAATTTATGAGTTTTCAATTTGTTCTGTTTTTCTGCTATTTATGCTTATGTTTTGGGCATATTCCACTAGACCAACTATTGGTAAAGCATAAACACATATCTTGGTATTAAGCTGCTATGGACAATATTAAGAAGTTTCCAGTACACCCACAGGAAAAAAATCTGCTTCAGTGTGGACTGATACAACCTCAATTGCCAAAGGTTGCACATGAGTGCATAGATAAACACACATGCACGCACACACACACACACACACACACACCCCCCCCCCACGGGTGAGAATGAACTCCAAGAAGCAGCATGAGAAAAAAAATCTGAAATGACCAATCATTAATTCAAAATATGGACAGCTTCCAATATTAGCACAACTTCTAATGGGATACTTTCCCATGTATTTTACCCTTTGTCAAGTTTTTCAGATCTTCTCATTCAAACATATACCTAATACCGTTCATTTGTTACAGCATTTTTTAATTATTTTTAGAAGCGCAGCATATGTACGTCTTCTGATTTTTTTATACCATACATCTCATTCTAAACTTAGAGGTTTCCATAGTTGTCATTAAAAAGCACATAGACAAAATATTTTATGGTATCTATAATAAATGCGAAGAAATGAATACAAACAAAACTTGGCTTAGCAAACTGTACATACATAAATATGTTCTTTGTTTTTCACCTTGACATTCAACATTTTTCCTCATAAAACCTTTTACGATCTTATTTATTACATCCATTTTTTAAACCTTAAAAAAGTGCTTCTCAGATTTACACCTTGTGCATTCAAAGCAAAAGTCAGAACACCATGCCCGAAACAGAAACCACAGGGAATAATACATTGCCATACAAGATCCTTTAAAATTGTATGTTACAAATGCTCTAAAATTTCTTCAGCATTTTTTTTTTATTTTGTGTACTGTAGATACTGAGAGGGTATTTAACAAAGACTGGCTAATGGCTCCTTTAGAGCAGCGCACAGGAAAGGATCTACAGTATCAAGTCCTTGGCTATGCATAGTACAGGGCAATGACCTGGATATAAAGTGGCTAAAAGATCCAGAATGCTGGACAGAAGGACATTTCCCTCACACACGTCACATCCTCCTTAGTACCCAGGATGCGAGTATTGAAATGATGCTACTCAGGTAATAAGTTGTGCAGTTTGATACCGATATACTGATGCGTTACTAGCTGAGTGCCAGCAGAGAATGATATGGACACAGCGGTAGCTACAGCAGGTAGGTAAAGCTGCCACACTGAATCCTGTCACCCTTTAAATCCATCCTGCCTCCCAGCTAGCACTCCAGCAAGGTCACCCGCTGTCTCATGGGTCTCCTTCATAACGGAGGTGGACCATTCATGTATTTTAGCATGGGGTGGAAAGAGCGGGCGAAGTTGTTGGCCATAGTGCAGCTGTAGTCCTCCTCAGTCATTGGCACCAGGCAAGCCAGCCCGATCAGAAGCAGCAAGAGAAGCTGAAGTGGCAGAGCAGCTCTGAGGACTCTGAGGAAGAAGGACGGGCGCCGCCACGCCGGCCCAGCCTCAGAAGGGGAGGAACCTGAGCCACCTCTTGTGGACCTGAGAAAAGAGGAGGGACAGGTGAAGACACTAAAACATTACTGCAGCAGAGGTTGCCCTCCGGCACTCAGCCTTCCCTGAAGGCTGGTTTACAATTTGTACAGACTTTGATTGACAACTGCAGAGGTATTTTTCACTGAACATACTATTTCCCTAACACTCTTCAGAAACCCCATATTTCTAGACTGAGTAGGAAAACATCAGATGATCACAACAGAATGGGCTTTGTGACCCCACAGCCCCTTTGTCAATTAGGGGGAAGACTCTCCACTTAAAGCATTGTGCTCTAGAGAAGGAGAAAATAAAAGGTGGGCCATACCTGTCACGTGTCCAATGCACACTGTCTAAAAAGGAAGCCTTCTCATTTAAAATGGCAGTTGCATTTGGTTTGCAGAAGTTTCTACATTCATTTCGATACATATTATCCACAAGGGTATAGTGCATTAAGATTCAGTTACATCAATCTTCAATTAATTAATACACCAATATGCAGGTAATGGGGACTCATTTTCTACAAAGTACATTGTACTTTGAATCTTGCACTGAATCAGCAGTTAAAATCTATTTGCCCAACTGACTTGACACCATCACCTTCCGAGTGACTTTCTCCCTTGTGTCTATGGATCTGACTTGAAACGGCACATATGTATGACATGCCTATGGGAGAGGTGAGACCCAACACAAACATTTCCAAAGGGACACTTCAAATTAAGCACAAAAATCCAATCTATTTTTTTAATGAAGGATAAAGACATATATTTCACATTTTCCTTTTTGACTGAAACTGTCAGAGCTCTAATATATGGATGACAGATTTTGAGGTAAGTGGATGATTGAAAAGAATCATTATGCAAGTTAAAATCTGATGGTCTCAGTGTGCTAATTAAATTGCATGGGAAAGTATTGCATTTTAGCACTAGCCAAAAATGGAAGAACTTAGAGCCTTCAAATAATTTGCTTCAAGAACTCTTTCATTAAGTCATTATGTCATGAATTTTGTCTTAGACATGTTGTTATACAACATCTGTGTGACTACTATGATTATGAAGCCCCAGAAAATCTATGATTTGCTAGGGCTTAAGAGACAGAAATGCTCATAAGGATGGATTTAGTGTCAACTTGAAGGTGTGGGAGATCAGGCTTGTTGGATGAGGTCAAATGTTCCCCAGTAAAGCATGTAGGGGGTGATGGTTCCTTACTGTCTCCTTGCCTTCCCCTTGTCCTTTTGATCCTGTCTCCCAGATAAATCTGAATCTGTGTGAGAAAGTATGCAAAAACCAAAATATCAACTTCAAAACTATGCCAGGCTTGGCAAGGGTCTCCTTCCCACATGTTCAGAAAAGAATTCTTTCTATGCTTGAGATTATTTTTATTGTCTTGTTCATATATGCATATCATCCCACTATGAAGACTTTAAGAAAGCCAGACAGATCTGGTAAAGTTTAGATGACCAACAGATACATAAACACTCAGGTATGCTAAATGATTAACTTGACCTAAATATCCCAGGAAGGAGCAATGATCAAAACATCAGATCGCATGTTGTTTGAATCCACATTATTGTAGCCCGGATGGAAAGCTGCTTATTGCATAACGTAAGATCGCGTATTATAAAGAACATATTGAAAGGATATGGCACATTTAACAGCATCAGAGCATTCCATATTAAAGCTCAATTAGATCAGGACTTCTACTGTCCAAGAATTCCAAGACAGAAAGTTAATGGACTGAGGTAGGAACAAAGGGAACAAGGAGTGCTTAATTACCTTCCAACCATTTGATTGCACAGTCTACCTACTTACAAGGCTCTCATTGTACAAATGTTGTTAATCCCAATCAAAGAAGGCCACATTTCTGCAGTTGGCAACTACTCTTTGATAATGAGCGACGTCTGAATTTTCTTCATTGCCTTGGAGTTACTCTGGGGCAACACTGGGTGCCAGAAGGGGAATTTCCAAAAAGCAGAATCAGAAGGGAGCAGGCAAAGTTAGCACCTAATTTTTCTTTTCTTTTCCTATGGCTTTAGTAGGACAATCCAGAACTTTTTCCTTTGTGTTTTACCAAAAAAAGAAGAAAAAGAGTGGTAAGTGTAAGCTGCATGGCTGATCTCAAAAAGGAACATAAACTTTCTTTCAAAAATTAAAAGAGTTCATGGCAAAGTTTTTCAAAACACTTTTTCCACATGAAGTAGGGTGTTGAAGAACAGTTTCTAATACTGCATGGAAACGATTAAACAAGCAAATAATGAAACATTATGAAAACATCTTCAGAGGGGGAGTTCTAAAAAGTTCAAGTGCTGTACTGCCTGTATTTACTGCAGGTACGCCTCTGTAATCTACATAATTGGCTGAAAAATTGAATGGCTCAGCTTGGAGTGTTTAATGGATTTGGTAAAGAGAGATGGTTAAAAATATTCATGGTTAATAAAAAAGGCTCACTATTCATAAGGGCCAGAACTCCTACTTACTCCAGCAGAAGGGACAGCTGAAGTACTGTATGCCACTTTGGAGAAAAATGTAATTTCTTTTTCTTGAGCTTGCATCTTTAGCTGTCTCTCTTCTGACTGCTCCACCATTTGTCACACTGGCCCCTGTTTGAGGAGGGAAGGAAGTAAGGCCATCTGCTACTCGCTCCATACACAATTCCTACTAACTAGATAAAACGGGGAGGCACAGCTGCAGACCTGGCCAACAGTAAGCTTCTTCACATCAAGAAATCTCATAAATTAACCCAAGAAGTGCAAGCAATAGTTACCCTTACTTTGGCAGTTTGTAATGTCAGTGAAATTGGAACTCTTTCCTAAGCATTTCAAGAGAGCAGAAGCTAATTTACCAGGTTCTAGATTGGATGGGCAAAGTGAACCTTAATTTCAGCTCAGATGAGTACCTTCTTTTAAAGATGACTGATTTTTTTTTTTTCCAAGGAAAATATGGTTGAAGTAATATATCTGTATTGCAGTAAACATCTGAAAGATTATAACAGAAGAATTTATCATTCAAGCGAGGCTGATAGGAATAAATAAAGTGAGTTTGATGGGGAATTAACTAATGGAATGCAGACAACACGCTTACACTGAAAGAGGCACTGCTGGGCTAGTAGGATGTTATTACTGGAGTTAATCAAGGATGAGTCTTGATTTAATATCTTTATGAAAAGACCATGGCACAAAATATAAGAACAGCAAATTTCATCTGTATGATGATAGAAGTTGGAAGTCTTTGCAAATACAAAAGAAGACTGGCTTCTTGCACAGAAAAAAGTGGGTGAATCCAATAGGTTTAAGAAGCAGCTCAAGGAGTTTATAGTACGTAAGGTAGCAATAAAAATTGCTATAAATTTGGAAGTTCACACTCTGAGACACAGGATAGCCACAAACAATGTGGCTTGTGAATAGCTGTGAAAAGGGACAGAAGAAATTTCAAAATATATTTCGGTTCAAGATCTCCAGAAGAGAAAAGGGGTTGTTTTAATGATGTTCTATAAGGCACTAGTCAGATCTCACCTGGAACAGTTTGTATCATTTTGGTTAACATACTTCTGAAAGATGAACTCAAACCTACACAAGCTTAAAGGAGTAAAAAAGGGAGTAGTTTTCCTATGAAGAAAATAAAGAGCTGAGTTTACCGATATAAAACCTGAGAGATACTAAAACTACCCTCTATAGTGCAGAACAGACAGAAAGAAGGGTGAACAGCTGTTAAAGTAAAGGAAGGGATAATGTTGGCACAAAACCAAATTACTACATCTAATCATGGATATATTCAAGGTGGAAATTATTGTACTTCCAGATAATCAGAGAAATTAAATTTGATAACGACCTTCTAATAGACTTTTTGTTCCCACTGATTCTAATTTTTTAAGATGGAAGTTGCTAGAGTTATAAAGGAGAAGGTATGATGCTCTGCCCACAAGAGCAGGCAACAACTCCTCTTGGTGGCCTAAGAGACTCTCTAGGAGAGACCTTGTTTGGCTTTGTTCTGACTTCGATTCTCTCCCTAGCTCTGAGCATCACATCACCCCAACCTCAGATTTGGCTTACCCTGTAAAGAAGATGAATGTGTCCATTTCAAAGGCAGTTAAATATGAAGTTTAAGTAACAAGCTCTAAGTGAGAGTGCAGGAGATAACGGAGAAGAACCATGGCAAGCCAAGCCCAAACCTTGTGTCTGATCTACTGCATGGCAATGACTGCCATTTTGTGGCCAAAGGCACAGAGAGTGCTCTGGCCTAGTCTGCTCCAGGCACAGCAAGCGACTTTTAAAGGTCCACTAGTCATTTCAGTGGGCTTGGGGAGAGCAGGAAATGGAGGTTGGCACCGTGGCACCAAGATTTGAATAGAGCTGCTCAAGAGAGACAATGTAAACACCCCTAGGCAAATTGAACCACTATTTTAATCTTTTTAACATTTTAATCACTTCAAAAAAATCCACAGGCACAGATCCAGGTGTGCATTTATGACAGCTCTATTGAACTGATGAAGAAAGAGGAGTTGATTCTTGGATTTGCTTTTCCCACTTAGCACATGATTACTAATACCTCTTGAATGAGCATTTAGTTAAATGCACAATGTAACGTCTAGTTTAAGCTTGTACCTTGCTTAGCATCACGCTATGTATCCTTATATTTTTGCTGTGATAATGCAGAAGGCAAAGTGATATCACACTTGTTATACACAAAACATGGCCCTTCTAATTTTTAAATGAACTTTCCTTCACAACCTTCTATGTGATAAACCTTTTAAAATTGACTTTAATTCTCCTGTATACTAAACTCTAACAGGGTTTGCTGATCCAGTGCAAGATCAAACACAAAGTACTCTGATCAGAGGCATGTCAAAATATTAAAGAACACAGTGACAGCTTGTACCGCTTTATCAGTTAAAACCACATTATACATCAACCACAACCTGTCTGGCTTGCGCATTTGATTAAGTTTCCTATTCAGCAGTGACTCATTTGTATTCCATGCTTGTCTGAATGACAAATTGAACATTGTGTTGTACTGCTACAAGATCTGTTAATAAACAGTGCTGGAAAGACTTGATCTGAAAGGTGCCGCACCAATGCCACTGCTAGAATAGAGGTTGATCTCAAAGCTGCAAAGCACTGCTAGCTGCTCTTTGAGCCAGCGGCTCATACCTACAACCAGAAACCTTCTCAAAAGGTTGGCAGAAGTGGTCTGACTATACAGGAGAGCAGAAGAGCGCACATAATATGTTTCTTGAGTACAACGTTGCTAGTGCCAGCATGCTGATCTGCTGAAGACATCCTCCATTCCTCCTAGCTGTTAATGGCTGCAGAGTAAAGCCCCACTCCTCCCTTTCCCCACTCCCTGTAAGAAACAAAATGCCAAGCTTCATAGCAGGCTGGAGTTGGAAAAATTAATTCTCTTTCTCCATTAGACAGAAAGATGGAGTGTACATATGTCACCTATTTTCTATGTGGTTTCTTTATGTTTCAAATTTAAGAAAAATTCCCTAAAAATAAGGCAGCTTCTTAGTGCCAGTGGAAGCAGTGAAAGATACTCTACCTGTTCTATCTGCTATGCTATGTGGTTTTGCAACTATGCCACCTTACTCACAGTCACTAACTACACATATAAAGCAAACTTTTTTTTTTCAGAAGTGTTTATGTAAATATCTACCTGGTAAGTAGTTTTATTCTTTATTTCATTTATATTTGAGAATAATTTTGCTGAATAAAGACTTGATTTTGCTTATTAAAAAAATAATACTCTCAAGGTATTTTTTGTCTGCTTGGTTATTGCTCAATCGCTGTATTAAATCTACTGTTGCCTTTTTTCCAACATCGAATCTTTCACTTTAACAGGAGTTATTTTAAAAATGAAAGAGTTAATTTTTCATACATAGAGAATAAATGAGATTTAGGACTTAACTATAAGAAGAAATATATTGTCATCATACTTTCTGATTATTTTAGGTGTTGCAATGTTTAAGATGCTGAAATAGCAAAAGATGTCCTCTTTATACATATTGGCCCGCTCATTTACTTTTTTTTTTTTTTAACTTCATAACTCTAGAGGCTAGTGAACTGATCAGTGAAAGAGTGAAGTACATACATCACACTGACAACAACAAAGAATGCAGAAGCACTGTTAGCTGCAGAGATGACAGATTGCTGGAGACAAGGTGGAAAGCAAAAAGCTGTAGCTGCAAGCCTGCTCTCTACTGGTCAGACAGAGATGGGGCAGTGCTGCTCCCAGAGCAATACATGGATGCAAGCACTTGGCAAGAGTCATGGCAATGTTAGCACGTTATACTGCAGTCATCTTAGGAGGGGAAAGAAAGTGACCCCAGGTCTCAAAACCCTCAAATTCTGACTTTTAATTTTGAGTCTTAAGTACTGAAAACCCACAAACTGAACAAAACATTTCAGGGGGGGGAAAAAAAAAGAAAGAAAAAAAGAAAGAAAGAAAAGGATGTTAGTATGTCTCATCCAGATCTGTGGGTTTTGTGAATTCTAGAATATGGTATTGGCCTATTACCTGCCTTAATTTAATATCTAGAGGTAAAGAGGATGATAAAAAGTGTTTGCCATGAACCTACTGGCATTTCTGTTAAATCATGCCAAAATAAAATAATCATTAGATATCACAAGTGTAAATACACACTCACCCTGATCAGGCATATGAAAAATACATGTTGATTACATGGCACTCCTGGGAAGCAAAAGCTGTAGATGTTCAAGGATTAGCCGGTATTTCTATTTAACAAATTTGAAGTAATCGAGAGCCCCTTTTGCCAAACTACTAACAAAAGGGAAGTTTTCACTTGTTTGTCCTGGCCACCTGATGGAGTCGGTGCGGACAGAGAGGAATCACGGCCAATTTCCATCATCCTCTTGGGGTTCTAGAACAGAGTGCGGAAACCAGGAGAATAAGGTACCTGCTATGTGGACTGCTGACAGAGGGTCCAGGCTGTGAGAGACTACATTTGCCCCGTGGCTGTTTGCAATGAACAGGGGGTAAAGAAAGAAGAATGTTCAGTCCAGGCAAATAAAGACAAGCTACTGATGAAACTAAATTAAAAGTGCAGCAAAGGAAACATAACCAAAAAAATCAAATGAAGTGACCAATACCCATGAACCAAGGAAACTGGCTTTTCTTTGCGCCTAGCTGAGTATGGAAATGATTGGAACATACATAGTGAACTCGAAAATAACAGTTTAGTCATTACATTTATGAACAGTAGCTCTGGATTTAAAAAAAATCACTAGAAATTTAGCTCAAATAATTTGCAACATGAAATAGAAAAAAAATTATTGAGTTGAATATGGGCAAATATAGATATTTCAAAACGCAAATGCAGCAAAATTAATATTCTCAAGGGAAAAAGGTCCAAGGGCCTCTCTTGACAACTCTGGCCTCCGCTCCACCCCCACGCCCCCCCACAATTTTGAAGGCCAAATAACTGTAGGTGCATTCCTGCACTCACAACTATTTGCTGGAATATTTAATGCAGTTAGATTATTATAATTCTGATTGTATTTTTGGTATTAATATTTATTTATTTAGCATCAGTATATTTGGCACTGAAATTCTAAACACCACCACTTCAGTCTCCAAAATTGTGGGTGCAAAACCCAGAAGTTTGAAAACCAGACCTCAAGGAACCATACAACTTAGCTATAAATTATGGAAAAAAATGAAAATAAAGTAGTCACGTTCATAAACACTAACAAATTAAAGAGACACAAATGCTTACTAAAATTTTAAGATAAAACCTATTATAATTCTACATACTGTTTAGATAAAGATTTTACAGTAAAATACTTCTCCGTTTCCTGTAATGGTCAGGCATCCTCCAGTTACATCTGTGATATCAGTGCTTTTATTAGTGATTTAAGTTTAAATTTAAAAGATAAAAGCATTGACCTCTGAAATACAATGTTAAAGTTTATATTCTTTCTCCATTTGAAAAGCCAGTATTCCTTTACATTCTCATACTAGCATCTAAAAGGAAACTAGTGAATGTAAAAAAAAAATAATATAAAAAATCAATTTCAAGAGCCATAAAATTTATCAAGACAGAACTCAGAGGCTTTACAAAAAGTGCAAATGGAAAAAAAAAAAAACCAAACCCAATCTGATTGTTTTAAGAACTGAAGAAAAAAGCAAAGTAATCAACCAATAGAATTGCAGAAAAAGACAAAATAATTGCAGTTCCATTTTGGGCTCAGAGTATGGAAGTGTTAAGTACTAGGCATGTATTGCTATATTTCTTGAATTTTGTGCCAGCGATGTAAATAGACAACTCCAGAGTTGCTATCATAGCCATTGATTAGGTTCTGTGCAACTAGCTGTTTTGAATAATGTTTTATGCCCTTCAGCTCTACTTAGCTATTCATCCAAAGTCTCAATAAGACCATCTGCAACCTTCATCAGAAATGACAAAAAAACCTTATTGAGATTCTCGATGAAGCAGCTCTGAAGAGAAGGCCAAACAGAAATGGAGGACTGATTATACCAGACAAGACCAGACTTTGGGGTGCTGCCATCACTAGAGCAAAATACAAGAGACACGACATGCCATACCATGGTAAACCAACCACACTGACAGCCCTGGTTTTAGATAGTATTTACCACTTCTGATTTCATGCAGGATGGGATATGCAGCAGGGCTGGGGAAAGCAGCTGTGTTTTGTTCTTGGTTTATGCCATTTCCTTTCCTATCAAGTGAGAAGGGGGGCCTTCCAGCTGGCTAGAGCTACTGTAGACATCTAGAGCTCCCACCCAGGAGGTGGCAGAAAATCTATGACATGAAATTACCGTTCTCTGTCTGCTTGGAGTGCTTCTTCCAGATACAGGACTCACTGAGCCCGATGTGTCTAATTCATCAGCAGAGGACCATGAGGACAATTCCTAAAGTTCAGAAGGAATGGAGCTCAGAAATACAGCAACTAGCTGTTCAGGTAAGCAAACTAAAAAAAAAACCCCGAGTGAAATCCCAGCACAGTTATTTCCAAAGCAAATAAAATAAAGCAGTTAAATTTTGTTATCAAATTTTATAAGACTAAGGCATTACATGTTTTCTCTCTTAGCCCTGAAGGAAAAGCAAAGCAAACACGTAGTTAAAATTTAATTGCTTTAGTTGACAATTTTCCACCAAAGTCAATACAGGGGAAAAACCAGTTGCTCTTTCTTGGCCTTTAATTACAAGAAGAGGTTTGTACCACCAAGATTTTACTTAAACAGGCAGAAATTCACTAGAAGGAGGGAAGAGCTGAGTTCTCATGCCTTATACACTCTGCTAATCCAAGACTTTAAAAAAAAGTTAACTAAAGGAGAACCTTGAAATCTTTACTTTATACCTGCCACTGTTGGCGAAGATGTGTGCATAACTCCCTCTCAAATACCCTGAGATACACGATAATTTGAAAAGAATTGGAGTACGGCTCAAAGCTCAGAAGGCACTATGAGTGATTCGTCAGCCTATTGCAGAATTTATTTTATGCTTTTATTTTTTTCCTCTTCGGCAGAGTGAGCATTATCTTCCTTTCCAGTGACAACTGACACACTATAATTTTCAGTACTGCAACGAGAATAATTATCTCATATACTTTGCCAGTTGACTGAATCAGTAATGGCAGGATAAACAAACCAAGATGTTCAATACTTATTGCTACACCATATAGCAAAAAATTACTGGATTAAAAAACCCCACCATATCACAAAAGAGATGTTTACAATATGAAGCGTAAGATTACTTTATGATATTCAAGATTACATGTGTACCATCTTGATAGGTATTGCAAACAACAGAAACAGTGCAGCCAACAGCACTGATCAGAGAAAGACAGTCAAAACAGTGGGAAACGTGTGCCCAAACAGCAAGGAATAAAAAGATGTGACTTACCAGTTGACTACTTGAAATGTCTAGAATTTTCTCTAGGTCTTTAATATGACGTGTGACCTCTTTCAAGAGGAGCTTCAGTCTGTTTCCAATGACATGCACCTTTTCTTTGGCTTCAAGACAGTCCTTGCCTTCAGCATTGACTAGCAATTGGCAGGACATATCTTGCAGTGACGCCACCTTCAACTGAGATTCCAGCAGTTCACGTCTGATTTGCTGTTTCCAAGGCAAGCACCAGATTTTTTTAATGGAAGTTAAAAAAAAAAAAAAAGAAGGAAAAAAGCTAGAACTCGCCAAACTGGACATTTGAAATTAATGAAATGGAAAGAAAAGAGAAGCAATAAAAATTTCTAATCTGACAGGAAGATAGACAGCAGCCTAGAGGTTGCCTGAGATTTTAAATCGTGAGTTATGCTACTAACAGAAGTGAGTAGTGTTCCCTACCAAAGTAAATTTAGTTACTGACATTGGTCCCATTGGTGTGTTAGCATGCAATCTACAATGCTAACCCTCAAGAGAGATAAATCTGATTAGGTGTTTTCCTGATGATGTGTTTTGGGAGAGAAAGGGGCGATTAGAGCCCTACCATTAGAAGTCTGTGATGATCCTGCAGCGTTTCTGAGTCCAGGTTTGGATTGATGGGCACAATCTCATTTTTTCTTCTGTCAATATTCTCTAACCAAAGCAGCAAACCATGGCTCATTTCATGGAAATCCTGCAAGTGATGAGTAATGATTTTAATAGCATAGCAGAAAATTCCAGTCAAATTCAGGTTTTTAATTTATCATATGATAGGTCCTACTGGCTAAATAACATAACTTACAGGGAAGTGTATAATAGTATATTAGAATACCATTCCAGACATGACAAATTTAGAAAAATCTTGTGCTGGAAATCCATGCTTCAGGTAGTGCATGTGCATCTTTCAGAAAACACATGCCAAAGCTGTATTTTAGCTTGCATAGGCAAGTTTCAGACTGGATAATAAGCACACCAGATAACAATATGGCTTACATTTTTGATATGTGGGATGCTGACAATTCAAAATAAGCACAATACAGACCTGGCACTGCATTAATGCATCCTGCAATGAGCAGCGCCACTCTTCAATCATGCTGCATACATGGTCCCAGAGCACATTCATCTGAGACAGGCGCTCTTGAAGCTTCTTGCTGTCTTCACTGTCAGACTGAGTGAACTCTGAGCTGCACAGATTGATGGATAAGATGATCGCTTTGCGGTTATCAATTGCTTTTTGCAGCTCCTTGATGATAAGACAAAGTGGGATGGGGGAAGAAAGAATGGAAATTGGTAAAACATGTGACTTTCAGAAGAACCAAGTAGAGAAGGCACTGCAAGAATGCAATGATTTGCCATCAGCAACTGCAGAATGGTACCTTACTGTAACAGTCTTTTTAGTCTGGATATGAGATTTCTGTGCTCACTCTCTGACTCTGCAAATGTTCACGCTTTAACATCTACTAAAATTTTACTGTAAGCATAAACTAGAACAAGCCAATTAAACTTGTAAAGTCTTAAAAGCCTGAAGTCATAGTTGAATTTTAAAGATCTGGCTCATGTTTCAGATATTTTAAAGACAGAGCAGGCCCAACAAAATTTGAAGAGACGTAGGACAATTATACTTTAGCTCACAATAAAACTTTTGCCCTCACTTCTCAGTTTTGCTGATAAACAGAAAAACCTACATGTTTTCAAGTGGAAACTGCTGTCAACAGTATTTTAAAATAAAAGCTTTTACTGAGGGAAAAGAAAACATACAAAGAGTCTAAACAACTTACTCCAATTTATAGAAGCAGAATGTGTATAAAACCTCTGATTTGTTTACATTGGAAGCCACAAAAGAAACTCCACCTCTTTTGGTTTGGAGGGCATTAATGGGCTTTCCAAGAGTGGGTGAGATAAGAACAGGATTCTTATGAAATGCCCCCTTTTCCACCTACTTTATAGGATTTACTTAAAAGCCCCATGTCACAGTGACCTTTGTAGTACTTATGGCAGCTATATTTGGATTCCAGTGAAGATCAGCATTAATATGCTTTAGATGGATCACTGCCGGAAACCGTCTTTACTATCTGTCCACCTCATTCCTACCATGGAGCACAGTGCATTTTGACATTGGCTCCCACATTTTTGTGCCCAAGCTTATAAGGTGCTAGCAACTGAACGTGAAGTTGTGGACCACCACATTTGCAGATCTTTATAGCTGTAAAATATCCTGGAGAGATCACAAAGGCAGTGTTCAGATCCTGATGCATCTGAGATGACAGAAGAAGAAACAGGAATGTTGCAAAGTGACACCAAATTTTTCCTGTGTTGTATTGGTGACAGCAGTGGGGAGGCTACAGCCCCTTTGGGCATTCTCTCCTTCCTCCACACAAACTCATATGTCTCAGTGAGGCATTGCTTTTAAAGTAGCTATTTTGTTACCAGTTTGACTAGAAGAGATTTGATTTAACTTGGCTTTTT